>LR990251.1:2821383-8673836 GCA_905147385.1 Limenitis camilla | reverse complement strand
GTTTAAAATTCGGAAAAATAGGTTTCCGCGGTCGCAGCGCCTTGATTTTTATATCAATGGATGCGCGCTTAAACACTCTACATATTAGTGAAAGAATTATTATAATCGGACAAGTACTTTAAAAGTTATAGACGAAAAAGTGTAAATATTAGACAATTTTGTTAATTTTTGGTGTTTAAAAAATAGTTTCTTTAGTGTTAAGTGTAAATAAAGTACATAGTGTTATAGTGTTAATTAAGACCTTTCCTAGGACACAAAAATTTTACAAGATTTCCGTCAGATTGACGAGAAATCGCTGAAAAACTGGGTAGAAACAGTGAATCCACAACTAAAACAGCGTGCGGCATGAGATCAGTCGCCACGACCCACTGTTTTTATTATATTACTAGAAGCGCTATCTCATAGGCTTTCTAACGACACCAGACTTGGAATTTTCACTGTACGACATCCGAAGTTATTACGCAAAAACCTGGACAACATACCATTTTTGCGAAATTTCCAGGCAAACCCAGGAAGCAGAGACTTAGTGCATTGGATTCCTTGGACTTGTGAGATAGTGAAAGTGGTTTTAAAATTTTAATGCGACTTTTTTTCCCGGAGTTATTCGCTATATTATAAGTGCCATTAAGGATATACAGTGACTCAAACTTTTCTTATATAACTATTAATTACCTAAAGTGATATCTCTACAGTTTTTAATTAATATCAATAGCCCATTTCATAGACTCTCATATGCACTAAAAACTAGAATTTTAGCTCCAGTAGTTTTAGTGTTTTTTTAATATTTTGTGAGTACAGGTATCAACATTCATAGTGGCGCTTAAGACCTTCTACATAAAAAATTTCTCTACTCAAAACTTATACTTGCAACTTTAGCGATTTCGTTCGGGTTTGCTTGTGACTTTTATTTATTTTTATTTTTTTTATTTTTTTTATTTTTGACTCCTTCGTTCATGTGAAGTGTAGAGTGCTAAATAAATAAATATGAATGAACCACAGATCACATCTTCCGCCACGGATGTGGTTGATGGTTACTCCTTGGTTTACGCTATCAACGACCTGGTTAGCACAATTACCCATGCTGTTTACGTCGGAAAGAGTGTGACAGCTGCAAATAAGAAGATTATAGCAGATTCTGCTGAAGAAATTAGGAAGTGCGCCTTCGCATTCAAAAGACTATCGCAGGTGAAGCCGTTCACCTTTGTGGCACCAGGGGCAGCGGCCCCTGCTAACGATGGCACAACCACTCCGGCTACCACGACCACCTCATTGCCAGCTACCTCCTCCTCCTCCACCCTCGCAGCTGCCTCCTCCCCCAACATCTCGGTTACCATCTCCGAGGAGTCCACCAAGGCCCTCAAAAAGGACCTCGTGGAATGCGTGCGCGAAGAATTCAGGAGGCTCACCAAGAAGATGGATATTGGTCAGACTCGCACTCCATCTTCTGGGCCCTCTTACGCCGACATAGCTGGCCGACCTGCTGCCACTACCAGCTCCTCACCAAGGCTGCCTGCTCCCGCACAGGCGAAACCAGCTATAATTGTTAAACCCAAAGTTCCGGTCTCGACGCGGGAGGAGGCCATTCAGGCATTTAGGAAGTCGGCGGATTTTAAAAACTCCAAGTACACTCCATCTAAAGTACAGCCTCTGTCTAATTTCAACCTTAGGGTGGAGTTTGACAATAATGTTCACCGAAATGACGCATACATCAAGCTCCAGGGATCGCCCACGTCACAGGTGGAGGTCCAAATTGCCAACAACCTCAGGCCAATGATTATACTCAAGGGAGTTCCAGGAGATGTGCCGATTGAGGACCTGGAACATCTGATAATCAATCAAAACGAGGGGATCCAAGATCTCATATGCGCACCAGAAGACTTGAAATTCAAATTTAAGCAGAAGAATCGAAACCCATCTCTATACAACGCCATTTTTATTGTGCACCCCCAGGTGTGGCACTTCGCCATGGGAGCCGGCCGCCTCGGGGTGGATTACCAGCGTGTGCACGTTGCGGACTTCAGTCCTTTCATCCAATGCGGCTCATGCCTGCAGTTTGGGCACACCCGCAAAAACTGCAAGGCAGGAGAAACCACCTGTGCATTCTGCGCCGGATCTGGCCATGGGGCGGCCGACTGCCCGGCGAAGGGCGAGGGCGTCTCTGCAAAATGTTACAATTGCCACCTCGTTAATGTTAAATTCCCGAATAATACGAAAAAAGCTAGCACGAATCATCTGGCAACTTCGAATAGTTGCTCGGTGCGGCAGGCCATGCAAAAACGCATCGCCAACCGCATCGACTTCAGCTCCCCTGTGGGGGCGTAGAGGTGCAATATAGGAATTAATTACTCAACATATTTAACAATATTTGTGTGACGACTATTGTAAGCATTGGTATTATAGCTCTAATATTATATTTTATTTCTGTCATTTAAATTAGAAAGCATACAGACAAAATCTGCTAAATTATTTTATATATATAATTCAAATGTAAACAAAAAACCGGTCGGCGGTCGAGCGCCTCAAGCCGCTTACGCCGACGCGCCATTAAATTTGTATACTAGTCATGTCTCCGGTTCGTGCTTGCATTGGTCGTTATATTTTATTATATTTTACTTTTCTTTTATTTTATTTAATTGCATTATTCATCTCTACGTCCTCTCAGCATTCGAGGCATCTTACTTTAATTGATTTATAAATTTATTTTAATTATGTTTTTACGACTTTAATTAAATTTTAAGAAATTTTGTAAGTTAATAATATAACATTTTACTACTAATTTCATTAATACACCACACATACAAATTAAACAACTCAACACCCATAACCCATTACTTGACTCATACATTTCTTCAATTTCTTATACAAAATAATTATTTACATACAGACATTTTAATATTGCTGTCGTTCTAATTTTTTTATATATACGTACGCGCCAGCGCTCGGGGCGCTCGAGGTGTTGCCGGTCCGTGCATCGCTGCGTGCAGTGCCGTCGCCTCGATGAGGCGCTTACCCTTCCGTTATCGCGGTGAGGTTCCGCACTATGGTAAAAGTTATTTATTATCTTTTCTTCCTCGAATAATTCATATGTTGTTGTTGGTTCTCTACTTGATTAATTCTAAATATGACTTGCTCTATTTGTTTATACTATTATTATTTTATAAAGTACTTTGCGCAGACACATTTTATTTTATTAACTATTTTTATTATTTAATATTTTTATTATTCAAACTGCTCAATATCTTATTTTATTTATATCATATCAATACTATTTAATACACTATCTTACTTATTCATATTTTTATATTAACTATTTTTTACTTAAGCTACTTAATACCTTATTATTTATTCTATATTAAACATTATACATGTTTTTGCTTATTTATATTTATAACAACTACTTTTTATAAACTATTTTATTTTTATTTTTTTAATATTAATATTATTATATATTTGTCACACTGCTTAATATTTTATTTTATTAATTAATTTAAACTAGTTATCATATATAGTAAAGTCTAGGGTTCGATGTTGTTGTCCACCGAACCCTAAGTTTCGCGACTTCGACCTACTCACTCCTTTTACTCTTTGCATAGCGCTATCCTTGTCCGACGCATTACATCTTGTCGGTGTTTGGATCACGGTATTGCGTCATGTGACACACCGCCTGCGCCTATTCCTGGCAAGGTCAATATGTACTTGCATTTGTTGTTGTAAATGTTACGCAATAATTTGCTCATATATGTTTATATCGATTAATGTTATTATTTCATAGTAACTCATGCGCTAGCTAAATTACTCAATACATTATTTATACTAACTATTATTTTATGTGACATTATATTGTTACGATCTTACTTATTTATTTATTATTCCATACATTATTTTGATCACTTATATTCACATTTATATCCAGTACTTCTATCTTTACTACTTATTACAACTGCTCAATATATCACTTTATCTTATCTTATTTATTTTAAATTGTTTTATTGATTTATATGTCATATTTTCTATACTATCTTTTAGTACGCAAGTACTAGTTAAAGGGCGCAACATTTATTTAATTTAATCTATATTCATTTATATCCCAAATATAATTTCGCTATATATTTATAAGTCAATTTTCTTATATAATTAACCATTATTTTACTGGGTCTTTACTAAATTACTCTTTCAGAAAATTTTTAAATTATTCGCTTATATACACAATATCAGTCTAATGCGCTTTTGCTTACTTACTTCATCAGGGGTACCGTACCATTTAATTGTTCACACACTTATGCATTATCCTATTTCGCTGTACTATTTTATTTTGTCAGGAGTTCTATAGTTTGAATATATATTTGGGTTGGATTGTATCAATTGTTATTACATACATTATCTTATTTATTCATACTTTATATTAACTATTTTTATTACTTAAGCTAGTTAATATTTTTTTTTATTTATTTTATACCAAATAAGCTTTATATTTATGTTTTTGTCTATTTATATTTATAACTAGGTACTACCTATTATTAACTCATCGCGTCACGAGGCATGACGGCCGGACTTGTTTCTGGCAACGTCATTGAGTACTTGCATTAGTCCGCTGTTAATATTACGTAATATTTTTATCATACACGTTTATATTGATTACTTTAATATTTTTATTATTCAAACTGCTCAATATCTTATTTTATTTATATCATATCAATACTATTTAATACACTATCTTACTTATTTATATTTTTATATTAACTATTTTATTACTTAAGCTACTTAATACCTTATTATTTATTCTATATTAAACATTATACATGCTTTTGCTTATTTATATTTATAACAACTACTTTTTATAAACTATTTTATTTTTTTTTTTTTTTTTTTTTTTTTTTTTTTATTAATATTATTATATATTTGTCAAACTGCTTAATATTTTATTTTATTAATTAATTTAAACTAGTTATCATATATAGTAAAGTCTAGGGTTCGATGCTGTTGTCCACCGAACCCTAAGTTTCGCGACTTCGACCTATTCACTCCTTTTACTCTTTGCATAGCGCTATCCTTGTCCCACGCATTACATCTTGTCGGTGTTTGGATCACGGTATTGCGTCATGTGGCACACCGCCTGCGCCTATTCCTGGCAAGGTCAATATGTACTTGCATTTGTTGTTGTAAATGTTACGCAATAATTTGCTCATATACGTTTATATCGATTAATGTTATTATTTTATAGTAACTCATGCGCTAGCTAAATTACTCAATGCATTATTTATACTGACTATCATTTTACGTGACATATATCCAGTACTTTTATCGTTACTACTTATTACAACTGCTCAATATATCACTTTATCTTATCTTATTTATTTTAAATTGTTTTATTGATTTATATGTCATATTTTCTATACTATCTTTTAGTACGCAAGTACTAGTTAAAGGGCGCAACATTTATTTAATTTAATCTATATTCATTTATATCACAAATATAATTTTGCTATCTATTTATACGTCAATTTTCTTATATAATTAACCATTATTCTACTGGGTCTTTACTAAATTACTCTTTCAGAAAATTTTAAATAATTCGCTTATATACACAATATCAGTCTAATGCGCTTTTGCTTACTTACTTCATCAGGGGTACCGTACCATTTAATTGTTTACACACTTATGCATTATCCTATTTCGCTGTACTATTTTATTTTGTCAGGGGTTCTATAATTTGAATATATGTTTGGGTTGGATCGTATCAATTGTTATTACATACATTATCTTATTTATTCATACTTTATATTAACTATTTTTATTACTTAAGCTAGTTAATATTTTATTATTTATATTATACCAAATAAGCTTTATATTTATGTTTTTACCTATTTATATTTATAACTAGGTACTACCTATTATTAACTCATCGCGTCAAGAGGCATGACGGCCGGACTTGTTTCTGGCAACGTCATTGAGTACTTGCATTAGTCCGCTGTTAATATTACGTAATATTCTTATCATACACGTTTATACTGATTACTTTATTATTTCATAGTAACTCATGTGATAGTTAAATCTCTTTATATCATTTATACTAATTATTGTTTTACTTAATATTATATTATAATGCCACTTTTAGTAGTATTATTATTTAAGAACTCTCACGTGCCTACTTGTCAATTAAGAATAATAGGTACTCTGATTTATTTAATTTAATTTATACTAATCCTATATTATTTTGTTTATGTATATCTAGTACTCCTTATATTTTTATCTTATGTAATCTATATTGTATTATCTTATGTAATCTATATTGTATTATCTTATACATTATGTTGCTTATTGATTTACATGTCACATATTCTCTATCATTATCTAGTATTCGTCAGGCAAATACTAGTCAAGCAGCATTGTGATTGTTGATATAATACATGTTAATTACTATCTCATGTATTATATTGCCCATTATATACTCATATTTATATCTAGCACCTTTTATCATCATCATTTTTAGCAACTGTCATATTCATTTGTCAATAATCTATTCTATTGTGTCTTAATACTCTATTTAATTAGGAGTTTTATACCTTATACTCATAATTTATCCCATTGCGTTTTGCCTATTTATTTTATCAGGGGCTCTATACTTTCTTTTCACAATTAATTTCATTGTGTTTTGCCTTTTTATTTTATCTGGGGCTCTATACCTCTGCTAACATTGTTAAACATTATAATAGTGTGTTATCTCACTATTTTATTCTTTTAATATTGCTATTTATATACTTTAATTATATTTAACTATTATTTAATTGATATTGCTTTATTTATTTATCAGAATTCTCAAACATTACTTTAATTATATTTAACTATTATTTAAATTGATATTGCTTTATTTATTTATCAGAACTCTCAAACATTACTTTAATTATATTTAACTACTATTTAAATTGATATTGCTTTATTACTCATCAGAACTCTCAAACATTACTTAAATTATATTTAACTATTATTTAAATTGATATTGCTTTATTTATTTATCAGAATTCTCAAACATTACTTTTACTATATTTAACTATTATTGCTAAATTTATTTATAAAAATTTTCATATATTCTTTAGTATATTTAGTTATTATTTAAATCTATACTATTGAGTTTGTCTTTTAGGGGTTTTTATATAACACTCCTATTATATTTAATTGTCATTCAGATTTATACGGCTATATTACAAGGAGCTCCATAAGCTCCATGTAGTATTTTAACTGTATATAACTTCCGTTTAATTTATACAGATATGTTATCTATTACATCTTATTTATTTACAATATTTTAACTTAATAATTCAGTATTAGCATCTCTAGTTGTACATATTGTCTATTAGGATTTAATGATTTGATTTGTCTATTCAAGATTACTCTTCTGGTTAAGTCTGTGAATGTTTATTAGGATGGAAGTTTCTTTGCTTTGGCAGGGTAGTCCGATCCCGGAAACGGAACCCGGGCGGGTTAACTCTCTTGGACTTGTTACCATTCGGCCTTTAACATGTCGACTGTTTACTGCATAACACATGATAACACAATTACATAAGTCATATATATCACTTTACGTTCACTCACATTCACAGCAAATTACAAGTATTATACTTTGTCAGCCTCGTACAAAGAGTGCTCTTGTTGAATTTATGTTGCAATGTATGCTTTGATTTATATTTTAGTCATCTTTCTGTTCCACTTAGTATTGCATCAATTCAATCTAAATTTATAATTGTATATTCAGGTGTTGGGAGCTAGAATCCGGGGGAGGCCGTACATCGTATCACGTTAGCGGGTCCCGTCTCCCCCTGGGCTCTTTATGCGGGAAAAACTTTATTTCATTCATTGCACATAAAAACTATTACTTAAATTGATATTACTATGTCTATTTATCAGAAGTCTCTAATATTACTTTTATTATATTTAACTATTATTTAAATTGATATCGCTGAATTTATTTATCAAAACTTTCATATATTTTTCTTTTAGTTTATTTAACTATTATTTAAATCTATACTATTGAGTTTATCTTTTAGGAGTTTTTAATATAACACTCCTATTATATCTAATTGTCATTCAGATTTATATTCCTATATTATAAGGAGCTCCATAGCTCCATGTAGCATTTTCGCTGTGTGTAACTTTCGTTTAATTTATACAGATATCTTATCTATTATATGTTATTTATTTACAATATTTTAACTTAATTTAAGCATTAGCATCTCTAGTTGTACATATTGCCTATTAGGATTTAATGATTTGATTTGTCTATTCCATATTACTCTTCTGGTTAAGTCTGTGAATGTTTTATTAGGATAGGAGTTTCTTTGCTTTGGCAGGGTAGCCCGATCTCGGAAATGGAACCCGGGCGGGTCTACTCTCTTGGACTTGTTACCACTTCGGACTTTAACATGTTGATTATTTACTGCATAACACATAATAACAGAATTACATAAGTCATTTATACCACTTCACGTTCACTCACATTCACAGCAAATCACAAATATTATACTTTGTCAGCCTCGTACAAGGAGAGCTCTTGTTAAATTATGTTTAATCTTTTTATTTTTTTTTCGAATGTATGTTCTAATTAAGTTCATCATTAAGATATAATTACAGCCATGATTTATATTTTTGTCATTTTTCTTTTCTAATTAGTATTGTATAAATTTTATTTAGATTGATTATTGTACATTCAGGTGTCGGGAGCCGCCTGAATAAAAATCTTATCATCATTTCATCATTTGTGGTTTGGGGGAGGGACGGCGCTCATTTCCTTAGTCAATTTGAACCAGTCCAATTTAAGTTCAATTGTTGTTTGTTGAAATGCCTCGAATTATGGAGAAACTGCCTCTTCCTGCTACGGCTTCTGCTGTAGTGGACACTTCAACATTTTTTGCATCGGTAAATACACTGGCCGCCGCAATAATAGCGGCGGTCCGTACTGGAACCAACCTGGCAAAGATTCAGAAGGATCTAATAGAGGATTGCAGCAGAGAAATGGGGAAATGTATAACCATCTACAGTGCTTTATTGAATGCCCCTGTTGTGCATATAGGCACACAGGCTTGCACAAACATCCCTCAAAAAGAAATCGTTGTAGCTTCGGAGCAGTTGGAACAGACGAAGGCCCCGGAACCCGTACTTTGCTCGGGAACTGAGACTGACGTAGGTCCCACTGCCACGGTTGCGACCTCTATTACAAGTACTGTTCCGTCTATGATTGTAGTCCCATCAGATCTGCAAGAGATAATAAAAGTATTAAAAGCTCAAAGTGAAGAGATAAGAAACACACATAGGGAGGTGCTAGTAGCGCAAAAGAAAATAGACAAACTACAGGAAGAGACCATTAGCAGGAATAAGGTTGTGGAAGGAATCTCGTACGCGGAAAAAGCGGCTATACGCGAAGATAGGGAAAGACGAATTTACACCGACACAATCGCTAGGCCTAGATACTCTATAGTGGTTGAGTCAGCGGACCCAAAGCATTGTAACGATGATATCGTGAAAGAGATTAAAGAGAAGGTGGACGTGGTGGAACTGGGAGTCGGAATAAGTAGTGTTCGAAAGTTGAAAAATCAGAGAGTGGTATTTACGTGTGAATCAAGGAAAGAAAGGACAGTGCTGCATGAGGCGATTAAGAAGACGAATGATAAGCTGTCTGTGAGTGAGCCTCTGCCTAGGAATCCGCTGCTCAAATTGATTGGTGTCGCTCACGACTTGACTGACAAGAAGTTGGAAGAAGCGATATTGCGTCAAAACTCAAATTTAATCGGATCTACTGAAAAGGAAGAAGTGAAAGTAAAAGTATTAAGGAGAGCGAGAGGAAGGAACAATTCGGTAAACAATATTATACTGGATGTGAGTCCGAAGGTCTGGAAAAGCTTAGTGAATAAAAGAATCAGAGTTGGTTACCAAATCGTAGACGCAATAGATCAATCGCCTATCATGCAATGCTTCAACTGTATGGGTTTCGGACATAGGGCAAAGGACTGCACGGCCGAGACTAAATGTGGGTACTGTGCACAGGGTCACGATTCGCGAGAATGCAACAATAGGAGTGAGGGACCGAGCTGCGTGAACTGTAAGGAGAATGGATGTCATCCGTCATTCTCATCGGTATGCCCGGAGTGGAGGAGATGGGACAAGTTCGCGCGGAACTTGGTTTCGTATTCCTAAAGGGCACCTCAACGAATCAAATAATAGGTAAGAATAATAAAAAGGGAAAAGAGAACTATATCGGTTTCGATCAGTGCAACCTGGGCAGAGGACTTGCTGCAACACAGGAAGTGTTGCGTGAAGCGAGTGAAAGGAAGTATGTGGCACTTCTTCTTCAGGAACCGTACGTGGGAGCTTCGGGATCAGTCGCAACTCCCTACCGCACCATTCAGAAAATTGCAAACAGAAATAAAGTAGTAAAATCAGCAATAGTAATCATAAATCCAAACATACAGATAATAGATAGTGCAAGCTTTGTAACAGAAAATATTGTGGGAACGGTAATAATATTAGATAAGATGAGAATAGGTTTAATATCAATATATTGGGAAGACACAGAAGACATAAATGAGTATATACAACAACTAGATAATATTGTTTCTAAACTAAACACAAATTTAATAATAATAGGAGGTGATTGTAATGCAAAGAGTGCGTGGTGGGGTTGTGACGACGAAGACGATCGTGGATTAAACTATGCATCATTTTTAGCACAAAGGGGTCTGGAAGTGTTAAATGAAGGAACGACTCCTACGTTTTACACTTTTAGATCTAATAAACTATGTACTAGCATAGTGGACGTGACAGTTTGCTCGCAGGAAATTCTGGACAAGATAGAAGAATGGAAGGTCGATACTGGAATGGTCACGACATCTGACCACAGGGCTGTCACGTTTAAACTTAAAATTGGGGAATCAAACGTCAAAAACATCAAAAGATCAAGTACTAGAATCTATAACGTCAAAAAAGCAGACTGGACGAGGTTTGAGGAGATAGTAACAAATAAATTTAATGAATCAGAGTTAAATGAAAATAAGATAAAACAGGCAAAAACACCGGAAGAGATAAACGTGATAGTCCAAAAGTATACAGAATGTATAACCGAAGCGTGTGAGGAGTCCATGCCTAAGCTCAGCCCGTTCATAACAAATAAGCTTAAATGGTGGAATGAGAATTTAACTAAACTCAAAAGAAATGTCATTAGACTCAGGAAGAAAATTAAAAAAGCTAATCGCAGTAGGAAGAAATATGTTATAGAGGAATATCTTAAAAATTTAGAGGAATATAAAGCAGAAATTTTATCAAGTAGAACAACCAGTTGGAAAGAATTTTGTACTTCACAGGGAATAGAATCAGTATGGGATAAGGTATATAGAATTTTGAAATCTACAGGAAAAAATACAGAGGAATCGCTTCTAAATAAGAACGGTGTAGAGTTAAATGAACAAGAATCAGTAGAATATCTAGCAGACACATTCTACCCTAAGGACGACCCGAATACCGATATAGAATATCATAGAGAGATTAGAATAAATGTACAGAAGGAGTTAACAGACATATATAAAAAGGAAGAACACATAACACAGATAGGAATAAATGAAATAGAACAAGTCATGAAGGGTATGAGTCCATCTAAAGCGCCAGGAGATGACGGTTTTACAGCCGACATCTGCTGGAGTGCGTATAGGGCAAAGCCGGAAGTATTTAGTGCCATCTTAAATACATGCTACTCCTCTGGTTATTTTCCGAAAAGTTGGAAAACAGCCGTAGTCAAGATAATAAGAAAGCCAGGGAAGGAGGACTACTCCGCACCAAAGTCTTACAGGCCAATCGGACTGTTACCGGTGAATGGAAAAATCTTGGAAAAGATAGTTTGCAATAGATTGCTCTGGCATCTGGGGTCCACTAACCAACTCAGTAATCGGCAATACGGCTTCATGCCTCAACGTAGCTGCGAGGACGCTCTCTTCGATTCTCTGACGCTAGTTAGATCTGAATTAACCAACCATAAAATGGTAGCAATGGTATCGTTAGACATCGAGGGTGCATTCGACAACACGTGGTGGCCCAAGATGCTAGAGCGGCTTATTGAGAAGAACTGCGATCCCTGTGTTATCAAAATCATCAATAGCTACCTAAGTGAAAGACTCGTATCATTGGAATATGCAGGAAGTAAAACTACGAGAGAAACAAACCAAGGTTGTATCCAAGGTTCTACTGGAGGTCCGTTATTATGGAACCTTCAGCTAGACCCTCTACTAAAAAGTACGGAGGGTTTGAGAGCAAGAGTGCAAGCATTTGCAGACGACATTTTAATCATAGCCTCAGCACACAATACCGAGGAACTGAACGATAGGGTTAACGAAGCATTAAGATATATCTCCGAGTGGGGGATTAAAAACAAATTGCGATTTGCTGAGCATAAGACGCAAGTAATTCTGGTCACCAAGAAACTGAAATATGATCAACCAAAATTTATTTTTAACAATACAACATTACAATTATCTCCATCATTAACTCTTTTAGGCCTCACAATAGATTCAAATCTCAATTTCATTCCACATTTAGATAAAATATACGCAAAATCTGTTAAAATTTATCAGTCGGTCGCACGCGCTGCAAAAGTTACCTGGGGTTTGAACCCGGACATAGTTCGAACGATCTATACGGCGGTCATCGAACCGATTGTATTATATGCTGCATGCGCGTGGGAGCCAATTTTAAAAAGAAAATATGCTTTAAATAAATTAAACAAGTTGACCAGAATGTTTGCACTTAGGATCAGCAAATCGCATAAAACAGTCTCGTCAAACGCAGCTACTTTGATAGCAAGCATTCTTCCACTCGAACTAAGAGTGAAAGAGGCTGCAGAGATCTATGAAATCAAAAGAGGAGGAAAATCAATCTCTCTATACCCCGGAAGACCAATAGAAAAACCAATTAGTCCATTCGAATTGCCACACCCATCTGAAAGAAGACCTTTTACTCACGGTAATCTCACGTCTCAGGAGGAAGTAGAAGAGATAGATAATGGCTGGCCGTGTATATATACGGACGGCAGCAGAATAGAAGGTAGAGTAGGAGGAGCTTTTTCCATTTGGAAAGAAGATAGGGAGATAGGAAATAGCACATTTAGATTGGACGATTGCTGCTCAGTGTTTCAGGCGGAGTTGGTAGCCATATCTCGTGCCCTTAAATATACACAACAAAAACATATAGCTTTTAAAAATTCAAATATAATCTCAGATTCAAAATCAGCCCTACAATGTCTAGAAGATCCCAACCATCTCCATCCATTAATATATGAAATCAGAAAATCAGTTAAACATATCGAAGAGAAAGGAGGAAAAGTGAATTTTTATTGGATAAAGGCGCACGAGGGTATGGCTGGTAACGAGCGGGCGGACACTTTAGCAAAAAGGGCAGCCTTATCAAAGAAAACAGCACCGGTGTATGATGCAATACCCGTCTCGTCAGCTAAATACATTCTAAGACAGGAGAGTATTGAAAAGTGGCAGAATAAATATAGTAGTGCTGAGCAGGGCCAATTGACAAGGTTGTTTTTCCCTGACGTTAGAGAGGCAAGAAAAACCTTAAAATCGATCAATTTGGAAAATATGTTGTCTCAAATATTGACCGGACACGGTGGAGTTGGCCAATATTTACACAGATTTAAACTGAAGGACAATCCTTATTGCGATTGCGATAACTCATCGGTCCAAAGTGTAATGCATGTCCTTTGCGAATGTCCGAAATTCGGAAGTAAAAGAAATGATATAGAAATTAAACATAAAATAACATTAAAAGAGGAGAATTTTAGAACATTAATAAATGGTACTAACGAACGAAACGATTTTCTGACATTCGCAAAGGAGGCAATGCAAACTGTAAATAAAAATAATAATACAAAGATTAAATTTAAGAAATAAGTATATATATAAAAAAAAAAAAAAAAAAAAAAAAAAAAAAAAAAAAAAAAAAAAAAAAAAAAAAAAAAAAAAATTATGTACATAGTAGAAATAAGATAATAGATTTAAGAAATAGGTTGTAAAATGTAGAATAGGACTGTAAAATAGTAAAAACCCAATCGGTTAAAAGAAATAGGTCATAAATATCGTTAAATATGTACATAGTTCACATAATCGTTTAAAAGTTGTTGCATAATACAAAGCAACAGTTGAAAATAGTGTAATTAATAAAAAAAAAAAAAAAAAAAAAAAAAAAAAAAAAAAAAAAAAAAAAAACCTAACCTAACCTAACCTAACCTAACCTAACCTAACCTAACCTAACCTAACCTAACCTAACCTAACCTAACCTAACCTAACCTAACCTAACCTAACCTAACCTAACCTAACCTAACCTAACCTAACCTAACCTAACCTAACCTAACCTAACCTAACCTAACCTAACCTAACCTAACCTAACCTAACCTAACCTAACCTAACCCGAAGTCTCAGACCACCCGCGGTAGCGAACGGACGCTCCCTACGTCGCTCCGCACTCGAAAAATCGACTTAAAACGGTTTAAAATTCGGAAAAATAGGTTTCCGCGGTCGCAGCGCCTTGATTTTTATATCAATGGATGCGCGCTTAAACACTCTACATATTAGTGAAAGAATTATTAAAATCGGACAAGTACTTTAAAAGTTATAGACGAAAAAGTGTAAATATTAGACAATTTTGTTAATTTTTGGTGTTTAAAAAATAGTTTCTTTAGTGTTAAGTGTAAATAAGGTACATAGTGTTATAGTGTTAATTAAGACCTTTCCTAGGACATAAAAATTTTACAAGATTTCCGTCAGATTGACGAGAAATCGCTGAAAAACTGGGTAGAAACAGTGAATCTACAACTAAAACAGCGTGCGGCATGAGATCAGTCGCCACGACCCACTGTTTTTATTATATTACTAGAAGCGCTATGTCATAGGCTTTCTAACGACACCAGACTTGGAATTTTCACTGTACGACATCCGAAGTTATTACGCAAAAACCTGGACAACATACCATTTTTGCGAAATTTCCAGGCAAACCCAGGAAGCAGAGACTTAGTGCATTTGATTCCTTGGACTTGTGAGATAGTGAAAGTAGTTTTAAAATTTTAATGCGACTTTTTTTTCCGGAGTTATTCGCTATATTATAAGTGCCATTAAGGATATACAGTGACTCAAACTTTTCTTATATAACTATTAATTACCTAAAGTGATATCTCTACAGTTTTTAATTAATATCAATAGCCCATTTCATAGACTCTCATATGCACTAAAAACTAGAATTTTAGCTCCAGTAGTTTTAGTGTTTTTTAATATTTTGTGAGTACAGGTATCAACATTCATAGTGGCGCTTAAGACCTTCTACATAAAAAATTTCTCTACTCAAAACTTATACTTGCAACTTTAGCGATTTCGTTCGGGTTTGCTTGTGACTTTTATTTATTTTTATTTTTATTTTTTTTTTTTTTATTTTTCTTTTTTTTGACTCCTTCGTTCATGTGAAGTGTAGAGTGCTAAATAAATAAATATGAATGAACCACAGATCACATCTTCCGCCACGGACGTGGTTGATGGTTACTCCTTGGTTTACGCTATCAACGACCTGGTTAGCACAATTACCCATGCTGTTTACGTCGGAAAGAGTGTGACAGCTGCAAATAAGAAGATTATAGCAGATTCTGCTGAAGAAATTAGGAAGTGCGCCTTCGCATTCAAAAGACTATCGCAGGTGAAGCCGTTCACCTTTGTGGCACCAGGGGCAGCGGCCCCTGCTAACGATGGCACAACCACTCCGGCTACCACGACCACCTCATTGCCAGCTACCTCCTCCTCCTCCACCCTCGCAGCTGCCTCCTCCCCCAACATCTCGGTTACCATCTCCGAGGAGTCCACCAAGGCCCTCAAAAAGGACCTCGTGGAATGCGTGCGCGAAGAATTTAGGAGGCTCACCAAGAAGATGGATATTGGTCAGACTCGCACTCCATCTTCTGGGCCCTCTTACGCCGACATAGCTGGCCGACCTGCTGCCACTACCAGCTCCTCACCAAGGCTGCCTGCTCCCGCACAGGCGAAACCAGCTATAATTGTTAAACCCAAAGTTCCGGTCTCGACGCGGGAGGAGGCCATTCAGGCATTTAGGAAGTCGGCGGATTTTAAAAACTCCAAGTACACCCCATCTAAAGTACAGCCTCTGTCTAATTTCAACCTTAGGGTGGAGTTTGACAATAATGTTCACCGAAATGACGCATACATTAAGCTCCAGGGATCGCCCACGTCACAGGTGGAGGTCCAAATTGCCAACAACCTCAGGCCAATGATTATACTCAAGGGAGTTCCAGGAGATGTGCCGATTGACGACCTGGAACATCTGATAATCAATCAAAACGAGGGGATTCAAGATCTCATATGCGCACCAGAAGACTTGAAATTCAAATTTAAGCAGAAGAATCGAAACCCATCTCTGTACAACGCCATATTTATTGTGCACCCTCAGGTGTGGCACTTCGCCATGAGAGCCGGCCGCCTCGGGGTAGACTACCAGCGCGTGCACGTAGCGGACTTCAGTCCTTTCATACAATGCGGCTCCTGCCTGCAGTTTGGGCACACCCGCAAAAACTGCAAGGCAGAAGAAACCACCTGTGCATTCTGCGCTGGATCTGGCCATGGGGCGGCCGACTGCCCGGCGAAGGGCGAGGGCGCCTCTGCAAAATGTTACAATTGCCACCTCGTTAACGTTAAATTCCCGAACAATGCGAAAAAAGCTAGCACGAACCATCTGGCAACCTCGAATAGTTGTTCGGTGCGGCAGGCCATGCAAAAACGCATCGCCAACCGCATCGACTTCAGCTCCCCTGTGGGGGCGTAGAGACCAATAATATTATTATTCTATTTTCATAGCGAACATCGCAAGTATTCTTAATATAAAATTTTTTAATATTTAATATAATTTTCATATTTTAAAATAATAAGTATACAGACAAAATCTTACAAAATATTTTATATATATAATCCAAACGTAAACAAAAAACCGGTCGGCGGACGAGCGCCTCGAGTCGCTCACGCCGACGCCGTCATTAAAAGTATATACTACTCATGTCTTCGGGTTGTACTTGCTTTGGTCGTTGTATTTTATTATATGTTAACTTTCTGCTATTTTATTTAACTATATTGTTTATCTCTACGTCCTCTCAGCATTCGAGGCATCGTACTTTAACTGATTTATAAATTTATTTTTAATTATGTTTTCACAACTTTAATTAAATCTTAAGAAATTTCGTAAGTTAATAATATAACATTTTACTACTAATTTCATTAATACTCCACACATACAATTTAAACAACTCAACACCAATAACCCATTACTTAACTAATATATTTCTTTAATTTCTCATACAAAATAATTATTTACATACAGACATTTTAATATTGTTGTCGTTCTATTTTTTTTATATATACGTACGCGCCAGCGCTCGGGGCGCTCGCGGTGTTGCCGGTCCGTGCATCGCTGCGTGCGGTGCCGTCGCTTCGATGAGGCGCTTACCCTTCCGTTATCGCGGTGAGGTTCCGCACTATGGTAAAAGTTATTTATTATCTTTTCTTCCTCGAATAATTCACATGTTGTTGTTGGTTCTCTACTTGATTAATTCTAAATATGACTTGCTCTATTTGTTTATACTATTATTATTTTATAAAGTACTTTGCGCAGATACATTTTATTTTATTAACTATTTTTATTATTTAATATTTTTTATTATTCAAACTGCTCAATATCTTATTTTATTTATATCATATCAATACTATTTAATACACTATCTTACTTATTCATATTTTTATATTAACTATTTTTTTTTTTTTTACTTATGCTACTTAATACCTTATTATTTATTCTATATTAAACATTATACATGTTTTTGCTTATTTATATTTATAACTACTTTTTATAAACTATTTTATTTTTATTTTTTTTAATATTAATATTATTATATATTTGTCACACTGCTTAATATTTTATTTTATTAATTAATTTAAACTAGTTATCATATATAGTAAAGTCTAGGGTTTGATGTTGTTGTCCACCGAACCCTAAGTTTCGCGACTTCGACCTATTCACTCCTTTTACTCTTTGCATAGCGCTATCCTTGTCCCACGCATTACATCTTGTCGGTGTGGCATCACGGTATTGCGTCATGTGACACACCGCCTGCGCCTATTCCTGGCAAGGTCAATATGTACTTGCATTTGTTGTTGTAAATGTTACGCAATAATTTGCTCATATATGTTTATATCGATTAATGTTATTATTTCATAGTAACTCATGCGCTAGCTAAATTACTCAATACATTATTTATACTAACTATTATTTTACGTGACATTATATTGTTACGATCTTACTTATTTATTTATTATTCCATACATTATTTTGATCACATATTCACATTTATATCCAGTACTTTTACCGTTACTACTTATTACAACTGCTCAATATATCACTTTATCTTATCTTATTTATTTTAAATTGTTTTATTAATTTATATGTCATATTTTCTATACTATCTTTTAGTACGCAAGTACTAGTTAAAGGGCGCAACATTTATTTAATTTAATTTATATTCATTTATATCCCAAATATAATTTCGCTATATATTTATAAGTCAATTTTCTTATATAATTAACCATTATTCTACTGGGTCTTTACTAAATTACTCTTTCAGAAAATTTTTAAATTATTCGCTTATATACACAATATCAGTCTAATGCGCTTTTGCTTACTTACTTTATCAGGGGTACCGTACCATTTAATTGTTCACACACTTATGCATTATCCTATTTCGCTGTACTATTTTATTTTGTCAGGAGTTCTATAGTTTGAATATATATTTGGGTTGGATTGTATCAATTGTTATTACATACATTATCTTATTTATTCATACTTTATATTAACTATTTTTATTACTTAAGCTAGTTAATATTTTTTTTTTATTTATCTTATACCAAATAAGCTTTATATTTATGTTTTTGTCTATTTATATTTATAACTAGGTACTACCTATTATTAACTCATCGCGTCACGAGGCATGACAGCCGGACTTGTTTCTGGCAACGTCATTGAGTACTTGCATTAGTCCGCTGTTAATATTACGTAATATTTTTATCATACACGTTTATATTGATTACTTTAATATTTTTATTATTCAAACTGCTCAATATCTTATTTTATTTATATCATATCAATACTATTTAATACACTATCTTACTTATTCATATTTTTATATTAACTATTTTTTTTTTTTTTACTTATGCTACTTAATACCTTATTATTT
This sequence comes from Limenitis camilla, assembly GCA_905147385.1. Lineage (NCBI taxonomy): Eukaryota > Metazoa > Arthropoda > Insecta > Lepidoptera > Nymphalidae > Limenitis > Limenitis camilla. Next base: position 8,654,521 of record LR990251.1, on the reverse strand, counting down.
ATTCTATATTAAACATTATACATGTTTTTGCTTATTTATATTTATAACTACTTTTTATAAACTATTTTATTTTTATTTTTTTTAATATTAATATTATTATATATTTGTCACACTGCTTAATATTTTATTTTATTAATTAATTTAAACTAGTTATCATATATAGTAAAGTCTAGGGTTTGATGTTGTTGTCCACCGAACCCTAAGTTTCGCGACTTCGACCTATTCACTCCTTTTACTCTTTGCATAGCGCTATCCTTGTCCCACGCATTACATCTTGTCGGTGTGGCATCACGGTATTGCGTCATGTGACACACCGCCTGCGCCTATTCCTGGCAAGGTCAATATGTACTTGCATTTGTTGTTGTAAATGTTACGCAATAATTTGCTCATATATGTTTATATCGATTAATGTTATTATTTCATAGTAACTCATGCGCTAGCTAAATTACTCAATACATTATTTATACTAACTATTATTTTACGTGACATTATATTGTTACGATCTTACTTATTTATTTATTATTCCATACATTATTTTGATCACATATTCACATTTATATCCAGTACTTTTACCGTTACTACTTATTACAACTGCTCAATATATCACTTTATCTTATCTTATTTATTTTAAATTGTTTTATTAATTTATATGTCATATTTTCTATACTATCTTTTAGTACGCAAGTACTAGTTAAAGGGCGCAACATTTATTTAATTTAATTTATATTCATTTATATCCCAAATATAATTTCGCTATATATTTATAAGTCAATTTTCTTATATAATTAACCATTATTCTACTGGGTCTTTACTAAATTACTCTTTCAGAAAATTTTTAAATTATTCGCTTATATACACAATATCAGTCTAATGCGCTTTTGCTTACTTACTTTATCAGGGGTACCGTACCATTTAATTGTTCACACACTTATGCATTATCCTATTTCGCTGTACTATTTTATTTTGTCAGGAGTTCTATAGTTTGAATATATATTTGGGTTGGATTGTATCAATTGTTATTACATACATTATCTTATTTATTCATACTTTATATTAACTATTTTTATTACTTAAGCTAGTTAATATTTTTTTTTTATTTATCTTATACCAAATAAGCTTTATATTTATGTTTTTGTCTATTTATATTTATAACTAGGTACTACCTATTATTAACTCATCGCGTCACGAGGCATGACAGCCGGACTTGTTTCTGGCAACGTCATTGAGTACTTGCATTAGTCCGCTGTTAATATTACGTAATATTTTTATCATACACGTTTATATTGATTACTTTAATATTTTTATTATTCAAACTGCTCAATATCTTATTTTATTTATATCATATCAATACTATTTAATACACTATCTTACTTATTCATATTTTTATATTAACTATTTTATTTTATTACTTAAGCTACTTAATACCTTATTATTTATTCTATATTAAACATTAAACATGTTTTTGCTTATTTATATTTATAACAACTACTTTTTATAAACTATTTTATTTTTTTTTAATATTAATATTATTATATATTTGTCAAACTGCTTAATATTTTATTTTATTAATTAATTTAAACTAGTTATCATATATAGTAAAGTCTAGGGTTCGATGCTGTTGTCCACCGAACCCTAAGTTTCGCGACTTCGACCTATTCACTCCCTATACTCTTTGCATAGCGCTATCCTTGTCCCACGCATTACATCTTGTCGGTGTGGCATCACGGTATTGCGTCATGTGACACACCGCCTGCGCCTATTCCTGGCAAGGTCAATATGTACTTGCATTGGTTGTTGTAAATGTTACGCAATAATTAGCTCATATACGTTTATATCGATTAATGTTATTATTTCATAGTAACTTATGCGCTAGCTAAATTACTCAATACATTATTTTTACTGACTATCATTTTACGTGACATTATATTGTTACGATCTTACTTATTTATTTATTATTCCATACATTATTTTGATCACTTATATTCACACTTATATCCAGTACTTTTATCGTTACTACTTATTACAACTGCTCAATATATCACTATCTTATCTTATTTATTTTAAATTGTTTTATTGATTTATATGTCATATTTTCTATACTATTTTTTTTAGTACGCAAGTACTAGCTAAAGGGCGCAACATTTATTTAATTTAATCTATATTCATTTATATCACAAATATAATTTTGCTATCTATTTATACGTCAATTTTCTTATATAATTAACCATTATTCTATTGGGTCTTTACTAAATTACTCTTTCAGAAAATTTTTAAATAATTCGCTTATACACACAATATCAGTCTAATGCGCTTTTGCTTACTTACTTTATCAGGGGTATCGTACCATTTAATTGTTCACACACTTATGCATTATCCTATTTCGCTATACTATTTTATTTTGTCAGGAGTTCTATAATTTGAATATATATTTGGGTTGGATTGTATCAATTGTTATTACATACATTATCTTATTTATTCATACTTTATATTAACTATTTTTATTACTTAAGCTAGTTAATATTTTATTATTTATTTTATACCAAATAAGCTTTCTATTTATGTTTTTGCCTATTTATATTTATAACTAGGTACTACCTATTATTAACTCATCGCGTCACGAGGCATGACGGCCGGACTTGTTTCTGGCAACGTCATTGAGTACTTGCATTAGTCCGCTGTTAATATTACGTAATATTTTTATCATACACGTTTATACTGATTACTTTATTATTTCATAGTAACTCATGTGATAGTTAAATCTCTTTATATCATTTATACTAATTATTGTTTTAATATTATATTATAATGCCACTTTTAGTAGTATTATTATTTAAGAACTCTCACGTGCCTACTTGTCAATTAAGAATAATAGGTACTCTGATTTATTTAATTTAATTTATACTAATCCTATATTATTTTGTTTATGTATATCTAGTACTCCTTATATTTTTATCTTATGCAATCTATATTGTATTATCTTATACATTATCTTGCTTATTGATTTACATGTCACATATTCTCTATCATTATCTAGTATTCGTCAGGCAAATACTAGTCAAGCAGCATTGTGATTGTTGATATAATACATGTTAATTACTATCTCATGTACTATATTGCCCATTATATACTCATATTTATATCTAGCACCTTTTATCATCATCATTTTTAGCAACTGTCATATTCATTTGTCAATAATTTATTCTATTGTGTCTTAATACTCTATTTAATTAGGAGTTTTATACTTTATACTCATAATTTATCCCATTGTGTTTTGCCTTTTTATTTTATCAGGGGCTCTATACTTTCTTTTCATAATTAATTTCATTGTGTTTTGCCTTTTTATTTTATCAGGGGCTCTATACATTCTACTTATAATTTATTCCATTGTGTTTTGCCTTTTTATTTTATCAGGGGCTCTTTACATTCTACTCATAATTTATTCCATTGTGTTTTGCCTTTTTATTTTATCAGGGGCTCTATACCTCTGCTAACACTGTTAAACATTATAATAGTGTGTTATCTCACTATTTTATTCTTTTATATTGCTATTTATATACTTAACTATTATTTAATTGATATTGCTTTATTTATTTATCAGAATTCTCAAACATTACTTTAATTATATTTAACTATTATTTAAATTGATATTGCTTTATTTATTTATCAGAACTCTCAAACATTACTTTAATTATATTTAACTACTATTTAAATTGATATTGCTTTATTTACTCATCAGAATTCTCAAACATTACTTTAATTATATTTAACTATTATTTAAATTGATATTGCTTTATTTATTTATCAGAATTCTCAAACATTACTTTTATTATATTTAACTATTATTGCTAAATTTATTTATAAAAATTTTCATATATTCTTTAGTATATTTAGTTATTATTTAAATCTATACTATTGAGTTTGTCTTTTAGGGGTTTTTATATAACACTCCTATTATATTTAATTGTCATACAGATTTATACTGCTATATTACAAGGAGCTCCATAAGCTCCATGTAGTATTTTAACTGTATATAACTTCTGTTAAATTTATACAGATATGTTATCTATTACATCTTATTTATTTACAATATTTTAACTTAATAATTCAGTATTAGCATCTCTAGTTGTACATATTGTCTATTAGGATTTAATGATTTGATTTGTCTATTCAAGATTACTCTTCTGGTTAAGTCTGTGAATGTTTTATTAGGATGGAAGTTTCTTTGCTTTGGCAGGGTAGTCCGATCCCGGAAACGGAACCCGGGCGGGTTAACTCTCTTGGACTTGTTACCATTCGGCCTTTAACATGTCGACTGTTTACTGCATAACACATGATAACACAATTACATAAGTCATATATATCACTTCACGTTCACTCACATTCACAGCAAATTACAAGTATTATACTTTGTTAGCCTCGTACAAAGAGTGCTCTTGTTGAATTTATGTTGCAATGTATGCTTTGATTTATATTTTAGTCATCTTTCTGTTCCACTTAGTATTGCATCAATTCAATCTAAATTTATAATTGTATATTCAGGTGTTGGGAGCTAGAATCCAGGGGAGGCCGTACATCGTATCACGTCTCCCCCTGGGCTCTTTATGCGGGAAAAACTTTATTTCATTCATTGCACATAAAAACTATTACTTAAATTGATATTACTATGTCTATTTATCAGAAGTCTCTAATATTACTTTTATTATATTTAACTATTCTTTAAATTGATATCGCTGAATTTTTTTTTTTTTTTTTTTTTTTTATCAAAACTCATATATTTTTCTTTTAGTTTATTTAACTATTATTTAAATCTATACTATTGAGTTTATCTTTTAGGAGTTTTTAATATAACACTCCTACTATATCTAATTGTCATTCAGATTTATATTGCTATATTATAAGGAGCTCCATAGCTCCATGTAATATTTTCGCTGTGTGTAACTTTCGTTTAATTTATACAGATATCTTATCTATTATATGTTATTTATTTACAATATTTTAACTTAATTTAAGCATTAGCATCTCTAGTTGTACATATTGCCTATTAGGATTTAATTATTTGATTTATTCCAGATCACTCTTCTGATTAAGTCTGTGAATGTTTTATTAGGATAGGAGTTTCTTTGCTTTGGCAGGGTAGCCCGATCTCGGAAACGGAACCCGGGCGGGTCTACTCTCTTGGACTTGTTACCACTTCGGACTTTAACATGTTGATTATTTACTGCATAACACATAATAACAGAATTACACAAGTCATTTATACCACTTCACATTCACAGCAAATCACAAATATTATACTTTGTCAGCCTCGTACAAGGAGAGCTCTTGTTAAATTTACGTTTTTCTTGAATGTATGTTCTAGTTAAGTTCATCATTAAGATATAATTACAGTCTTAACTTATACTTTGATTTATATTTTTGTCATTTTTCTTTTCTACTTAGTATTGTATAAATTTTATTTAGATTGATTATTGTACATTCAGGTGTCGGGAGCCGCCTGAATAAAAATCTTATCATCATTTCATCATTTGTGGTTTGGGGGAGGGACGGCGCTCATATGCATCAAATAGCATTGGGTGTCTTCCTCCCTCACACTATTTCATTAATATCATCATCATATCAGAGTCACGGGGAGGCTGTCCATCGTATCTAATCGCGGGGGCCGCTTCCGTCTGGGCTCCTCATTCGAAAATTTGTACCATTCATTATATATAAAAAAACTTTTATTGTAATAATAAGAAACCTTGTGTGGCCAAACAAATATTAATAAAAAAAAAAAAAAAAAAAAAAAAAAACCTAACCTAACCTAACCTAACCTAACCTAACCTAACCTAACCTAACCTAACCTAACCTAACCTAACCTAACCTAACCTAACCTAACCTAACCTAACCTAACCTAACCTTTTTTTTTTTTTTTTTTTTTTTTTTTTTTTTTTGTCCCGGGGGAATCTGCTCAACAGATACCCGACCTGCGGGGACAGGTCGGGTTATGCGGGGTTGGTCTGAATGTCTCAGAAGAAGACATTCCATATAACTGCCTCAGAAGGAGACAGCCCGACCCGCTAAACCTAACCGGGGTGTTCCTCACCTCTGCTATCGGGATGAGGCCACGGGATAATATGAGCGCTCCGCGACCTCGTCAGCAGTCGTCCGCTACCGGACCCTCATCTGGAGATACATAAAGGTTCCCCTACAATCTCCGCACAGTGTCGCCCCCGGAACACATGGGGGCGCGCACCCACACTAGGCCTTTCTGTATGGGGAGCAGAAACCCCCGTCCGCTACCCCTAGGCCTGTTCATCAGCGACGTGGTTGCCTATAGTGTCGTCACGTAGGCTCGACGCCGTCGACCGCCTCTGCCTCGTCGCATCGGGTGGGAGCTTGCATCGGCCTCCCTTTCCCTCTCCGACGCTTCTTTCGCTGACATCACGGCTTCAGCAAATGCCGTAACGGCCCTCCACGCCCGCTCTTCGGTTGCCATGGCCTGGATTAGAGCTGATAGTGACAGGTCAGGCCCAATAACCTCCACCAATGCGGCACGGGGCTCCGTCCAGGCGGGACAGACTTGTCTAGTGTGCTGCGCTGAGTCCTCCACACCAATTTCACAGTGGTGGCACACTGGCGTCGGCTCTCTGCGCGCCACCTGACACAGATATCTGCCGAAGCATCCATGTCCAGTCAGCAGCTGTGTCAGGCGGTAGGTAAGGTGGCCAAATTTACGATTAACCCACTCCCCGAGCACAGGTTGGACTGCACTGACCAGCTCGCGTGTAGCTCCCGGATTGCAGCATCTGTCCATCCACACCTCTAGAACTTCCGCCGCTGCGTCGGACCGCCACAAATCAATAATCCTCTGTGGCGGCTCTGCTTGGTCCTCTTCGCGCGCACGTGCGCGTCGTCGGTATACCGCCGCGAGGGCTTCGGCTTCCAGGTCCCATGGCGGTACTCCAGCCAGGACGCAAGCCCCCTCGAAGGATACAGTCCGGTACGCCCGGGCCATTCTAAGGGCCATGGTGCGCTGCGGGCGCCGTAACAGGACCGAAGTTTGGGGTCTGAGAGTGCCCGCCCATATGGGGGCACCGTACAGCGCCATAGACTTCACCACGCCAGCGTAAAGCCGACGACATGTTCCGCCAGGCCCACCGATGTTAGGGAGGATTCTCCCGAGGCTTCCGGCTGCAGCCACCAGTCTTGGGGCTAAGCGCCGGAAGTGTTCATGGAACGTCCATCTGCTGTCAAGAACGAGGCCCAGGTATTTCATCCAGGGCCCGACAGCGATGGACGCGCCACCCACATCTATTGTGCTATCTCTTGGGGGACCTTTGCGAGGCCCATGGAATACTATAGCCTCCGATTTCTGAAGCGCATTTTCAAGTCCAAGCGCCTTGATTCTTTGGACTACTCCGGACACTCCGACTGTGGCTCGCTCTGCCGCCTCTTGATAGTTCGTGCCGTAGGCCGTCACAAGGGTATCGTCAGCGTAACAAGTCACGCTGACGCCCGGGGGATTGGCTCCTCGCAGCACCCAGTCGTATCCAATGTTCCACAGGAGGGGTCCGAGGACAGACCCCTGTGGAACACCGCACGACATCTTCCATCGCTCCCAGCTGCCATTTTTGGTGGGAAAGATGACTTCCCGGTCCGCGAAGTACTCTGCGACAATGTCTTGCAGGTATAGGGGCACGCTATGGAATTTCAGTGCCGCTAGAATAGTTTCCCACGGCAGGGTGTTGAATGCATTGGAAATGTCTAATGAGACTGCTAGCAACACCCCGCCGTTTAAAACCGCCTCGTCCGCAAGCACCTTGACTCTATTGATAGCGTCTATTGTTGATCGGCCCCGGCGGAACCCAAATTGCGTGCTATGCAGATTTGGTGTGATGGTCTTTGTGAGACGGGCAGTGATAATTCGCTCAAAGAGCTTGCTCGTCTCGTTTAACAGGACTATGGGGCGGTACGCCGATGGTGAATCTGCCGGGCGGCCCTCTTTCCCGAGCAGAACCAGTTTTCCCGCCTTCCAAGTATTGGGGAATACTCTCTGTTCGAGGCATAGGGTGAAGAGCCGTCTCGCCCATTCTCCCACTTCTTCTAGTGCAATGCCAAGCACACGGCCCGGTATCCCATCCAAACCTGGAGCGGTCTTTTTGGTACTGAGTTTATGGACTGCAGATCGCATCTCGTCCTCTGTCACCGGTGGGATACCTGCCTCGTAAGCCTCGTGAGCAACACCAACCATTTGCGGTGGTTCCCACCTGTTCCTTCGGGGGAACAGAGCTTTGACCACTTGTCGCAGGAACTGAGGCTGGAGGCTTGTTGTGACTGGGGGCGTTCTCGGCCTAAGCTGCGCTCTGACGGCTTTATATGGTCTTCCCCACGGATCCCTATTTAGGGAAGCCAGCCATTCCACCCACGACGCTTCCTTGGCTTCGCTTATGGCAATTTGGAGAGCGTGACGAGCTGCTCGGTACCGCTCATAGAGCACATCCTCTTCCGTTTCGTCACGCACTCTCCTTCTGCGGGCGCGAGCCAGGCATCGCCGGGCGCGAAGACACCCTTGGCGTAAATCTCGCAGTTCTGCCCGCCACCAATATACCCAGGATTGCGGGGCAAAAGGCTTTGCTCTCGGCATTGAGGCGTCACAAATATTGGTCAGCGCTTTTTCGAGTTTTTCAGCCTCTTCATTAGCATTTTCTGACGTTGTATCTCCACTTGCCCATGTTGCTACGATAGCCGCCTCCCTTGCCAGATCGGGTTTTAAATGTTTCACCACCCATTTGCGGCCATCACCGACTGGGGAAAACGTACCCGTAGTGACTGTGGGCGACGCGGCTATCTTGAAGCGGATATATTTATGATCCGACAGCGTTTCTGCGTCGGTGGCCACTCCCCAGTCCAGGACACGGCGCTCGAGGGGGGCGGAGACGAAGGTGACGTCGACTATAGATCCCCCTTGTCTTCGCACACACGTGTTTTCTGTTCCTCTGTTGAGGACTGCTAGGCCGAGCTCGACCGCCCATTCATCCAGTAGTTCCCCCCGCACGTCAGTTACCGGGGACCCCCAAGCCGACGATTTCGCATTGAAATCTCCGGCGACCAACACGGGGCGGGGGGATGCTCTCGAAATTAGGGTTCCGATCTCTGTCAGCAGTCGTTCAAAGATGGCGACGCCCGAGTTGGGGGAGCAGTAGACCCCAAAGGTCACAATGCCGCCTACAACAGCCATGACGTAGCCCCTACCTTTCACCACTGATTCGATGGCCAGCGACCCTCTGGATCGTGGAACAACTAATGCCACCAGGCCTTCTTCATCGCCTGCCCAATCGTCCCGAGCGGGAACGGCGTACGGTTCCGCGACAACCGCGACCTGGACCTGCCACTCCGCTAGTGTCTGCATGAAAAGATCCTGTGCTCTTGCGGAGTGGTTGAGGTTCGCCTGCAAAAATTGGAGGGCCATCTATATTTTAACTTTTGAGGTAGCCTCTTCACGGTGATGGGGTGGGTCCCTCTGTCCGCTGCCATCCCTCTTCCGCTGACTTGCCCTTGGAGGTTTGGCGGTAGCACACTCGTTCTCTCCCGCTAAGTGGTCAGCGGGCTTCCCATTCTTAGCGCAGAGTAGGCAGTTCGGCTCGTTTTGACATTGCTGGGACTTATGGCCCGACTGCCCACATCTGTAGCATAGACCGATATAGTTTTCGGTGGCCGCGCATTTACCTGCGATGTGGCCATAGCCCATGCAGCGGTAGCAGCGCTGGGGTTTTGGTGGAACGGCTACAATGCGAGCCGATATCCAGCCAACTATTATTCGACCTGCATCCACTATCTTTCTGGCTGCAGCGGCTGGGACGCCAGCCAAGATAGCGCCCGTGGAGCTAATTCTGCCAGCTCTTATGTCCCCTGCGTCGCATGAGCCTGTTTTGGCAATTGCGGTTACCACCTCTTCCTTAGTCACTGAGTCATCTAGGCCACTGACGCGGATTTCGGTGCGCATCACCGGGCGATGCACCTTTACTACGTCAGGGCTCAGAACCTCTCCTAGTTTTGAGGCTAGGATGTCTGCCTTGCTTGCTCCATCTGCACCGCCTATTTCCAGCATTCTGGCCCCTGTAGCCGAGGTTTTAAAGCGTACCGAGTCGATCCCGAGGTCTGCGAGGATTATCTTTGTTCTGGCTTCGCGCAGTATCGACTCGTATGACACTTTGTCTGTCACCTCAGGCTGCAGAGTCAGCGCTATTGCTGCGGTTTTTGGCAGTTTTACACGTAGCTTTTTGGGGTGAGATGTGTTTTTCCCTGTCTTCTTTAGGTTGCTCTTAACGACTGTGCTCCATGTAGGCGTCAGTGTGGTCTGGCGCTCAGTCAACTGAGGCTCTGTTGTCACTGCATTGGATACCGCCGCTTCTTTAGCAGCCAACGATACTCTTTTTCTCCTCTTCCGTTTTTCCTCCTTTCTGTTTTTCTGTGGAGCCGGTGTTCCAGTCGCCGGGTCGTTTGGTGTTGCTACCTTTTGCATATCCGTGGTTGCAGCCGCAGTTTCGGATGTTTCCTTTCTCTTTACGATTTTTGACTGCGGCCTCAGATAGGGTGCTGGCTGGAGCCTGGCTTCAATGCTCGCTAGGCGAGCATCCACCATCCCCCCAATCGCGCTAAGCGCCTTTTGGGTTATCTCCTCGACTATGCTTGTCGTTGCTCTATCAGAGGGAGTCGCTGACAATTTCCGGCGCAACTCCATTATCTCGCGCCTCATCTCCTCTACTTGCCTCTCGAGAGAGGCATTCGCGCATTTTAGGAGAGCCACTTCATCGGGAACTGTCCGGTTTTGGATTTCCGTGAAGGCTTCTCTAATAGTGTCGGATGCCACCTTGAGGTTTTTTACCATGGTTCCCTTAAGGTTTTTAGACCTTCGGGCCACGTTGTCAATCGCTTCAAGGGATCCGATAACCATTTTCTCGAGGACATCCGAGGGCTGCGCAGATACATTGCATTCTTTGTTAGCCCGATGCATATCTCTCGCTTTCACAACCTCTTTTATTTGGATGTCCACGTCCTCTTCCACTGTGCGCTGTTCCTCCGGCGTTCGTGCCAGGAAAGACTCCTTTGATACTCTTTCTAGAGCTGCGCTTTGACTCGCCTGAAGTCTTCCCCGACCTCTCTTCGATTTGTGGGCCGCACCTTTAGTCGGCACCACAAATGCCACTTCCATAGAATCTGAGTCCGTTTCTGGGGAACTTGGGTCGACGTCCCCTACGCCTCTTTTCCTTAGTCGCGTCGAGTCGGACCTGTCCGCATCTGTTGTGCCAGCGCGGCGGCTGCTGTCCGACAGTGAGGACATTTCCGATTCAGGAAACTTTTGTGCTCGAGCCCGCAGTTCCCTGCGTACGCGTTGATCCTTTTCCTTGCTTGTGTCAGTCGTTTTGGCTTTCAACAATCCTTGGGACTCGCCTTTGTCGATTGTGGGGCCACCCGGGGTCATAACGGGTGCCGCCACCGCGGCTGCAGCCGCCTCCACCACTTCATCCTTAGATTCGGATGCACTGCTAGGACAAAAGTCTGGACCTATTCGGAGACTCATTTTTACTTTTGAACTCTTCATATTTTCTACTAGTGCGCCCCGCTCTACCTGCAACCCAGAGGGGAGGGAGCTGGGGGAGGAATGCCTCTGCGTCTCTGCACACACTAGTGGTAACACACTTTAGCCACCCGCCTGCCACTCCGTTACGGTGGTCAGGACGGGGCCCAGGGGAAACGGCGAGGACGTATGTGTTACTGAACCCCCAACCTAACCTAACCTAACCTAACCTAACCTAACCTAACCTAACCTAACCTAACCTAACCTAACCTAACCTAACCTAACCTAACCTAACCTAACCTAACCTAACCTAACCTAACCTAACCTAACCTAACCCTCAAAGAGGCATCATGCGCGAGTTTTAAAGAGTTCTGTGAGTTGCAGACGAAGGAGAACGTCTGGTCGTTGACAAATAGACTTCTTAAGGAGACGAACCCCAGAAGACCTCCTAATACCTTTAAGGTAGATGGGAAATACACCGAGACTAACCGCGAGACGGCGCTTGCACTTCTTGAGCACTTTTACCCCAATGATTCATCAGACTCACTCGCACGCCATCATGAACTGAGACGACAAACCCTGGAAACACCTAACTCACTTGACGACCCTCCCTTTGCCGAAGGCGAAGTGTTGGAAACATTAAACCGTATGAATCCCAATAAAGCTCCTGGCCTCGACAATTTAACAGCAGACATTTGTACACAATTTACCATCTTTTATCCAAAATTAATCACCGACATCACCAACCGTTGCCTTGATCTCCAACACTTCCCTCGGCAATGGAAGAAGGCGTATGTCAAAATAATACCCAAACCGAACAAGGAGGATTATACACTCCTCGGATCACACAGACCCATAGGACTTATTCCAGTATTCGGTAAGATGCTGGAGAAGTTATTCATAACCAGAGTAACATATTTAGCCGGATCGAACGGCAACCTACATCCTATGCAGTTCGGCTTTAGGGAGCAGACTAACACCACGGCGGCTGTCGACACTGCGCTTCGAACCATTCGCGGAGCAAAGGCCGATGGCCGACGGGTCTTATCTGTCTCCCTAGACATTAAAGCGGCGTTCGACAACGCCTGGTGGCCGGCGCTGTTACATCGACTTCGAGCAATCAACTGCCCAAAGAATATTTTCGGACTTATTAAAAGTTATTTGGAAGACCGCGAAGTTATTTTAGACCACGCTGATGTACGCGTCAATAAAAAGACCACTAAAGGATGTGTCCAAGGGTCCGCATGTGGTCCCCTAATGTGGAACTTCATTTTAGACGAACTCCTATCTATTAATTTACCTGAAGGTTGTCAAATTCAGGCGTTTGCTGACGACGTATTGCTGATTGTCCAATCCAACACCATCCAGGAATTACAAAGAATTACCAATAGCGCACTTGACTCCATTGTCAGCTGGGGCAGCGGAGTAAAGTTAGAATTTGGACCTGCAAAAACCCAGTTAATCGCATTCTCTCCTGGAGTGAAACTAGCCTCTATCACCATGGCTGGGCAGGTTCTCAAATATGACAAGGAGATAAAATTTTTAGGGGTTATAATCGACGAAGATCTACGGTTTAATAGCCACGTCAAGTATGTGATATCGAAAGCGACTCGCATTTTTAATAAGTTGTGCCTTTACTGTAGGCCGACATGGGGTGCACACCCGGAGAACGTTCGGACCATATACCGGCAGGTAATTGAACCTATTATTACTTATGCTGCCGGTGTATGGGGTCATGCGGCCTACAGACAAAACATTAAGACCAAGCTTTTAAGCTTGCAACGCTCTTTTGCCTTGAAAGCGATCCGATGTTTTAGAACTGTCTCCACTACAGCAAGTATCGCACTTGCACAGTTCACTCCTCTAGACTTAAAGATCCGTGAAGTATATGCCATTGAGTCTACAAAGCTCACTGGCATTACTTCACATCTACCATCTGACATACAACTCGAATCACGCACACCACCATATCAACTACTTCATCCATCTCAACGAATTTCACTCCCTTATAAGACATTTACAAATCAGACACAAATCAACGATCACTGCCATTCATCAAATTGCCGAATAATTCAAATTTACACCGATGGAAGCAAGCTTGTGGATTCAACTGTTGGGGCAGCTTTTGTCGGTTTTGATGGAGAACGACAAATAATTACCAAAAAACTTAAGCTGCACAGAAGTTGTTCGGTATTCCAAGCCGAACTATTAGCCATTGATCGAGCTTGCTTCTGGGCCCTAAAACACAAAACATCTCAGTGCACTAAATATTCGATTTTTTCAGACTCACTTTCATCCATTAAGGCCATTCAGAACAGGAGCAATCCTCATCCTCTCATAGCATCCATCCATCGAACAATTCATTCCATTCACACCAGTTCCATTAAGACAATAGAGCTATCCTGGGTGAAAAGCCATGTAGGGATACCTGGAAATGAAGCTGCTGATGTGGCAGCTAAGGCCGGAGCAAATTTGCACAGGGCCTCAGATTACAGCGTATTCCCTATTAGCTTTGTCAAACACTCAGTTCGTACGGACATACGCAGAGAGTGCGAAGAAAGATATAATGATTCAGTTCAGGGGGCTTGGACCAGGAAGCTTCTTCCCACCCTCGGGGATATCAAAAAATTATGGAGTAGGACAAAAGTATCATTCCAATTCTCTCAGATTCTGACTGGTCATGGATACCACAAGGAGTACCTTCTTCGATTTCATATCACGGACGATGACACCTGTCCATGTGACGGCTCTACAGTACAGACTCTGTCTCATCTAATCGAAGAATGTCCTCGCTTCGATCCTCAACGGTTGGAACACACAATAAAATGTGAAATTGCGGGTGTCTCTCCCTTCGTTTTGACCCAAGTCATGGAGAAAGAGGGTAGTCTGCAATCATATATAAAATTTACGGAATATATTATCAACCAACTGAAACACTTCAATGGTACTTAACGAGTCCTAAAGTGACGTTGTATATATGGAAATTAATGTTATATATATATGTAAAAGCGCAAAATAAAAAAAAAAATAAAAATATAAAACTAAAAAAATAATAATAAAACTAAAAAAAAAAAAAAAAAAAAAAAAAAAAATGAATAGATTAATTTTATTATACTTTTTGTTAACATGGAAATGTTAACCCCCTTTTTCTGTGTGCAAATCCTCAGCTGTATCCAATAGCGGCTGAGACATTTGTCATGAAATATGTGACTTTTTTTTTTATTTTTCTCTCTTTCTACTTGACTTAATAGTATATAATTTATGTGACGATTCAATAATTTAACAGGACAAACTTATTTTGATAAAAAAAAAACCTAACCTAACCTAACCTAACCTAACCTAACCTAACCTAACCTAACCTAACCTTTTTTTTTTTTTTTTTTTGCGTTGGAAATGCGCCTTATGCATACCCCCCGCCGACGAGCGGAAGGTTATGTGGGGCTCTCCTTGATGCCGTTTGCCATTGGGCGAGCGGCGGTTCAAGGCATACCCACTAAAACCAACGGTACCATACCTCCGCTGTAGGGAGGCGCCACAGGAACGCTTACGCACACGACTGTGACGCCTCAACGGGTCGGCCCGCTCTTATAGCGGGCCTGCACGCCAGGGGGCTCTCAGGGTACACCGAGAGTGGTAACCCCCTTGCCTGACGGTTCCATTCAGGGTGGTGGGAGGAGGTGGGCGAATTGTCGCCTACGCCTCCCCGATCGAGCTCGGCGGCGCGGGTCTGCAGAGGCGTCACCCTCGCGTTCCCGCTCCGCGGCCTCCTTCTGCGAGATTACAGCCTCGCAGAAGTCGACCATGGCCGACCAGCATCTCTCACTCTCGAGCATGGAATGAATCACGCTCGGGAGAGAGAGGTCTCCACCTAGGACCGCCGCCAGGCTGTGGCGTTGAGGTCCCCATCCAGGGCATTCTGCCAGAGTATGATGCGACGTGTCTTCCGCCGCACCACACTCGTGACAGGCCGGCGTCACCTCCCGTCTGGCAATTTGGCACAAATACTTACCGAAGCAACCGTGCCCGGTAAGCATTTGCGTCAGCCGATAGGACAGGACGCCGTGCTGCCTTTCGACCCAGCGCACGATGTGAGGGCGGATCGCCTCCACCGTCGCCAGGCCTGCACTGGGGGACCTCAAATCCTCCTTCCACCTTTGAATCAGGGCTCGTTGGGCTAGAGCCCTGATTCGTCCAACCTCCTCCTCTCTGGGCCGCACACCGGTCGTCCGTAGGCTCGCTCGGAACCGGTACACTTCCGCGTGAACCTCCGCCTGAAGAGCCCAAGGCGGATCGCTCGCGAGAAGTGTCGCCGCCGTCCATGACACTGTACGGTACCCCCGTATAGAACCTTTTTTTTTTTTTTTTTTTTTTTTTTTTTTTTTTTTTTTTTTTTTTTTTTGCGTTGGAAATGCGCCTTATGCATACCCCCCGCCGACGAGCGGGAGGTTATGTGGGGCTCTCCTTGATGCCGTCCGCCATTGGGCGAGCGGCGGTTCAAGGCATACCCACTAAAACCAACGGTACCATACCTCCGCTGTAGGGAGGCGCCACGGGAACGCTTACGCACACGACTGTGACGCCTCAGCGGGTCGGCCCGCTCTTATAGCGGGCCTGCACGCCAGGGGGCTCTCAGGGTACACCGAGAGTGGTTACCCCCTTGCCTGACGGCTCCATTCAGGGTGGTGGGAGGAGGTGGGCGAATTGTCGCCTACGCCTCCCAGATCGAGCTCGGCGGCGCGGGTCTGCAGAGGCGTCACCCTCGCGTTCCCGCTCCGCGGCCTCCTTCTGCGAGATTACAGCCTCGCAGAAGTCGACCATGGCCGACCAGCATCTCTCACTCTCGAGCATGGAATGAATCACGCTCGGGAGAGAGAGGTCTCCACCTAGGACCGCCGCCAGGCTGTGGCGTTGAGGTCCCCATCCAGGGCATTCTGCCAGAGTATGATGCGACGTGTCTTCCGCCGCACCACACTCGTGACAGGCCGGCGTCACCTCCCGTCTGGCAATTTGGCACAAATACTTACCGAAGCAACCGTGCCCGGTAAGCATTTGCGTCAGCCGATAGGACAGGACGCCGTGCTGCCTTTCGACCCAGCGCACGATGTGAGGGCGGATCGCCTCGACCGTCGCCAGGCCTGCACTGGGGGACCTCAAATCCTCCTTCCACCTTTGAATCAGGGCTCGTTGGGCTAGAGCCCTGATTCGTCCAACCTCCTCCTCTCTGGGCCGCACACCGGTCGTCCGTAGGCTCGCTCGGAACCGGTACACTTCCGCGTGAACCTCCGCCTGAAGAGCCCAAGGCGGATCGCTCGCGAGAAGTGTCGCCGCCGTCCATGACACTGTACGGTACCCCCGTATAGCTCTCACCGAGATGACCCTCTGCGCTCTCCGCAGCTGGGCCATGTTGCACTCGGTGAGAGCGTCCACCCATATGGGAGCACCGTACAGTGCCATGCTTCGCACGATGCCGGCATAGAGGCGCCGGCACGGCGAGCCCGGTCCCCCGACGTTGGGTAGTAGCGTTCCCAACGCCGCGGCGGCCTTCACGAGCCTGGGAGCGAGCGCCTCGAAGTGCGGCCCGAAGTTCCATCTGCCGTCCAGGGTGAGGCCCAGGTATTTCATCTGGGCCCTCACTTCCACCACCGAACCTTGGACGGAGATGGACGCTCCCCGTGGGGGGCCTCTCCGTGGACCGTGGAACAAGAGGGCCTCCGTTTTGCTGATGGAGACCCTCAGACCCAACATTCCGATTCGGTCCACCACGAGCGTGGCTCCGACTTCGGCTAGGCGGGCTGCCTCGCGGAAGTCCTTCCCCCTCGCCGTCACCAGGGTGTCGTCAGCGTAACAGAGCACCCTCATGCCGGCGAGGAGGGGAGTTCGCAGCAGCCAGTCGAAGCCGACGTTCCACAGGGCGGGACCCAGAACCGAGCCCTGCGGAACGCCGCAGCGCACCCGATGCCGAGCCATTCGCCCGTCGGCCCCCTCCCAGAGGACGTCCCGATCGTCCAGGTATGCTTCCAACAGCCTCCTGAGGTAGAACGGCACTCCATGATAGCGGAGTGCCTCCCTCAAGGTGGTGTGTGGGAGGCTGTTGAAAGCGTTGGCCACATCGAGGGAGACGGCCAGGACAACGTCCCCCTCCTCCACCGCCTCTGTGGCCACCCTCTTCAGCTCGGACAGTGCGTCCAAGGTGGAACGGCCCGCCCTGAACCCGAACTGGCAGGGAGCTAGATCGGGACCCTCCGTCTCCAGGTGCTGAGTGAGACGTGCTGCGAGAATTTTCTCCAGCAACTTCCCAGTCTCACTCAGCAGCACAATTGGCCTGTATGCCGAAGGCGACCCCGGTGGACGGCCCTTCTTCGGCAACAGACACAATTTGCCTTCCTTCCATTGCTTCGGGAACTGCCCAGTCCTGAGACACGCGTTGAACAGTTCCCGGAGCATCGGCCCGAGGTGTTTCAGGGCGATCAGCAACAATCGCCCTGGCACACCATCGGGCCCCGGTGCCGTTCTCCTCCCCCGGAGACGGTCGACGGCCACTTCCATTTCCCCCTCTGTTATAGGGGGAACAGCCGTCGCCTCCTCTTCGTCTGACGGAGGCGTCATCCAGGGGGGGACAAAATCTGCCGCGGGGGATGGGAAAAGCTCCCCCACGAGCCGGCGGAGCGGCCCAGGCGGCATCGTCTCCGTGACGGGGGCGCCGTGTGCACAGATCTTGTCGCGCACACCGCGGTACGGACGCCCCCACGGGTCACGATCTAGGCCCGCAAGCAATTCCTCGCGGGCCACCGCCTTCGCCCGACTGATAGCGAGCTGCAGGGTCTTCCGCGCTTCTTTATAAGCGCCCCGCAGCTCCTCTTCCAACGTCGGGTCGAGGCCGTTCCGCCTCCGGCACCGAGTGTAGGCCCGCCGCGCCCTGATACATGCCGCCCGAAGATCCGCAATTTCGGGCGACCACCAGTAGACCTGACGACGCGACGGCCTCCGCCCCACACGACCCCCGTATAGAACCTAACCTAACCTAACCTAACCTAACCTAACCTAACCTAACCTAACCTAACCTAACCTAACCTAACCTAACCTAACCTAACCTAACCTAACCTAACCTAACCTAACCTTTTTTTTTTTTTTTTTTTTTTTGCGTTGGAAATGCGCCTTATGCATACCCCCCGCCGACGAGCGGGAGGTTATGTGGGGCTCTCCTTGATGCCGTCCGCCATTGGGCGAGCGGCGGTTCAAGGCATACCCACTAAAACCAACGGTACCATACCTCCGCTGTAGGGAGGCGCCACAGGAACGCTTACGCACACGACTGTGACGCCTCAGCGGGTCGGCCCGCTCTTATAGCGGGCCTGCACGCCAGGGGGCTCTCAGGGTACACCGAGAGTGGTTACCCCCTTGCCTGACGGCTCCATTCAGGGTGGTGGGAGGAGGTGGGCGAATTGTCGCCTACGCCTCCCAGATCGAGCTCGGCGGCGCGGGTCTGCAGAGGCGTCACCC
The DNA here is from genome assembly GCA_905147385.1 of Limenitis camilla. NCBI lineage: Eukaryota > Metazoa > Arthropoda > Insecta > Lepidoptera > Nymphalidae > Limenitis > Limenitis camilla. The sequence continues at coordinate 8,635,461 of LR990251.1, read as the reverse complement.
TCGCGTTCCCGCTCCGCGGCCTCCTTCTGCGAGATTACAGCCTCGCAGAAGTCGACCATGGCCGACCAGCATCTCTCACTCTCGAGCATGGAATGAATCACGCTCGGGAGAGAGAGGTCTCCACCTAGGACCGCCGCCAGGCTGTGGCGTTGAGGTCCCCATCCAGGGCATTCTGCCAGAGTATGATGCGACGTGTCTTCCGCCGCACCACACTCGTGACAGGCCGGCGTCACCTCCCGTCTGGCAATTTGGCACAAATACTTACCGAAGCAACCGTGCCCGGTAAGCATTTGCGTCAGCCGATAGGACAGGACGCCGTGCTGCCTTTCGACCCAGCGCACGATGTGAGGGCGGATCGCCGCCACCGTCGCCAGGCCTGCACTGGGGGACCTCAAATCCTCCTTCCACTCTTGAATCAGGGCTCGTTGGGCTAGAGCCCTGATTCGTCCAACCTCCTCCTCTCTGGGCCGCACACCGGTCGTCCGTAGACTCGCTCGGAACCGGTACACTTCCGCGTGAACCTCCGCCTGAAGAGCCCAAGGCGGATCGCCCGCGAGAAGTGTCGCCGCCGTCCACGACACTGTACGGTACCCCCGTATAGCTCTCACCGAGATGACCCTCTGCGCTCTCCGCAGCTGGGCCATGTTGCGCTCGGTGAGAGCGTCCACCCATATGGGAGCACCGTACAGTGCCATGCTTCGCACGATGCCGGCATAGAGGCGCCGGCATGGCGAGCCCGGTCCCCCGACGTTGGGTAGTAGCGTTCCCAACGCCGCGGCGGCCTTCACGAGCCTTGGAGCGAGCGCCTCGAAGTGCGGCCTGAAGCTCCATCTGCCGTCCAGGGTGAGGCCCAGGTATTTCATCTGGGCCCTCACTTCCACCACCGAACCTTGGACGGAGATGGACGCTCCCCGTGGGGGGCCTCTCCGTGGACCGTGGAACAAGAGGGCCTCCGTTTTGCTGATGGAGACCCTCAGACCCAACATTCCGATTCGGTCCACCACGAGCGTGGCTCCGACTTCGGCTAGGCGGGCTGCCTCGCGGAAGTCCTTCGCCCTCGCCGTCACCAGGGTGTCGTCAGCGTAACAGAGCACCCTCATGCCGGCGAGGAGGGGCGTTCGAAGCAGCCAGTCGAAGCCGACGTTCCACAGGGCGGGACCCAGAACCGAGCCCTGCGGAACCCCGCAGCCCACCCGATGCCGAGCCATTCGCCCGTCGGCCCCCTCCCAGAGGACGTCCCGATCGTCCAAGTATGCTTCCAACAGCCTCCTGAGGTAGAACGGCACTCCATGATAGCGGAGTGCCTCCCTCAAGGTGGTGTGTGGGAGGCTGTTGAAAGCGTTGGCCACATCGAGGGAGACGACCAGGACAACGTCCCCCTCCTCCACCGCCTCTGTGGCCACCCTCTTCAGCTCGGACAGGGCGTCCAAGGTGGAACGGCCCGCCCTGAACCCGAACTGGCAGGGAGCTAGATCGGGACCCTCCGTCTCCAGGTGCTGAGCGAGACGTGCTGCGAGAATTTTCTCCAGCAACTTCCCCGTCTCACTCAGCAGCACAATTGGCCTGTATGCCGAAGGCGACCCCGGTGGACGGCCCTTCTTCGGCAACAGACACAATTTCCCTTCCTTCCATTGCTTCGGGAACTGCCCAGTCCTGAGACATGCGTTGAACAGTTCCCGGAGCATCGGCCCGAGGTGTTTCAGGGCGATCAGCAACACTCGCCCAGGAACACCATCGGGCCCCGGTGCCGTTCTCCTCCCCCGGAGACGGTCGACGGCCACTTCCATTTCCCCCTCTGTTATAGGGGGAACAGCCGTCGCCTCCTCTTCATCTGACGGAGGCGTCATCCAGGGGGGGACAAAATCTGCCGCGGGGGATGGGAAAAGCTCCCCCACGAGCCGGCGGAGCGGCCCAGGCGGCATCGTCTCCGTGACGGGGGCGCCGTGTGCACAGATCTTGTCGCGTACACCGCGGTACGGACGCCCCCACGGGTCACGATCTAGGCCCGCAAGCAATTCCTCGCGGGCCACCGCCTTCGCCCGACTGATAGCGAGCTGCAGGGTCTTCCGCGCTTCTTTGTAAGCGCCCCGCAGCTCCTCTTCCAATGTCGGGTCGAGGCCGTTCCGCCTCCGGCACCGAGTGTAGGCCCGCCGCGCCCTGATACATGCCGCCCGAAGATCCGCAATTTCGGGCGACCACCAGTAGACCTGGCGACGCGACGGCCTCCGCCCCACACGGGGCATGGCCGCATTGCACACCTCCTGCAACGCCGTGTGCATGCGACCCGCCAGCTCCTCGACGCCGGCGCCCTCCCACCTTCCCGCGGAACCCCAGCGCTGCACAATGGCAGCTTCCTCAGCCAGCTCTTTGTCCAGCCGGCCGAGCGCCCATCGTGGGAGCTTGCTTAGCCCCCTCCGAGGTTCCGTTGGCCCGGAGAGGGTGGAGACCTCGAACCTTATGTAGAGATGGTCCGACAAGGTCTCCACCCCTTCCACCACTCTCCAATTTAGCACCCTGCGCGCGACAGCGGGGGTGGCGAATGACACATCAACCACCGATCCCCCGTTATGCCGGACGCAGGTGTGCGCGGTCCCCCTGTTGAGGAGGGATAAATTGGAGAGCAGGGCCCACACTTGTACGGCCCTCCCCCTGGCGTCCGTGGCGGGATTGCCCCACGCCTGGGACTTGGCATTCAGGTCGCCGAGAAGTATTGTTGGTCTCGGCGCCTGTCTGCAGACCGCGGCCCTGACGGATTCGAGGTACGTCTCGAACTCCGCCAGGACGCGATTAGGGGAGAAGTACGTCCCCACAACCACGAACTCTCCCCATCCCACCACGACGTACCCCGAACCCTTTTCGATAGGAACGAGGGTGGGGCCGTTGTTGGTCCCTACCACGACCGCTACGGACCCGTCCAGGTCTCCCGCCCAGCGGGGGTTAGGAGGAACGTAGTACGGCTCTGCCGCCACTGCCACATCCACAGACCACTCCGCCATTGACTGCAGCAGTAGATCCTGCGCGCCGGCGGAGTGGTTTACGTTCCCCTGGAGAAAGTTGATATGTCGTATCCGGTCCATTAAGACGACATATCAACCTCCTCGCGCCTTTTTGACTGGCGCCCAACCCCCGCTGCGGCCTGAGATTTGGCCGCTTTCTCCTTGGGAGCGAAGGGCTTGCAGCCTCTTCCTCCCATCTTGTGCCCGGACGGCCGTCCGAGATCGGCGCAAACCGCGCAGCGAAACTCGGCCGTGCACGTGAGTGACCTGTGACCTTCGCCACCACACCTATAACACAGGCCACCACGTTCAATCCCGGAGGAGCAGAGGGACTTTGTGTGTCCCAGACCCATGCATTTATAGCAGCGCAAGGGCCGCTCCTCCAGGATCCTGACTCTGGCCGAGCTCCACCCGACCAGGACCCTTCCGGCGTCAGACAGCTTTTTAGCCGCTGACACCGGGCACGATACTCGAGCCGCCAGCATACCCCACGGACCAGACGTTATGTCACCGACCCGGACGGAATCCGCTGCACAGCCACCCGCCTTCACCACGGCGGCCGTGAGCTTTGCCTTGGTGACGGAGTCATCTAGATCCGTCACCCGCAGGTCCACCATCTTAGTGGGCCTGACGACCCTTGCGACCCCGTCTAACACCACACGCAGCTTTCCAGCAAGCAACTCTGCCTGCTCGGGTGTCTGCCCTTTCGGCAACTCCAACAACCGAGCGCCGGTCTTTGCTTGCCGAACACGTATGCCCGCTCCTATGCCTATCTCCTCCAGGGAGACCGCCTGTTCCGCCCGCTCCATGATCTGAGCGTAGGTCACACCCTTCTCGGCCGCCTCCGGCTGCAGTGTGATCACCACTGCAGACGTGCTGGGGGCTGAGAGCTTCGGAGTCGGCGGCTTAGCCTTCTTGCGAGACTTGGCCATAGGAGCAGGTGCCGCTTTGGGGGCCGGGGTCTTTTTGCCCTTGCCCTTCCCTTTCTTAACCACCTCGGTCCAGCTGCCCTCCTCAGTTAGCGGTGGTGGCGGTTGTGTCTGATCCGGTGGCGCGACGAGCGCAGGAGGGACGACACTCGTAGATGGAACGAGCGCAGTTGTTCTAGCGCTCGTCGGTAGAGTGACCGTTCGTGGTCCCTTCTTCTTCATCCCCGATGGACCAGCGACAGGTGCAGGAGTTGCCTTCGCTGGTGGGGGATTTTTGCCTCCCTGCTTTTTGACACCTCCCAGCGGTCCAGCGGTTGCAGGGGGAGGCATCAGTCTGGCCGCAGACTCAGACGCGGCGGGGAGTGGACCTCGTTTGTCTGCGGCTAGCGGTGGGCGAAGCACCTTGGCAGGAGGTAGACGCTCCTCGATCCCCGACAACCGCGCGTCTAACATCATCATGAGAGATGACCTCAGCGCGTCGATTGCCGAGTTATCAAGTCCGGGAGTCTGAACCGGAGTGACCTTGGGTATGTTGGCCAACTCAGATCGTAGCTCTGCATATTCCCGCCGGTGCGCCTTAAGCTCAGATTTGAGGTGTTCCACCTCACGCCGAAGTCGCCCATTATCTTCGCGGACCCGGCGGGCCTCCTCCGTTTCACTTTTGGAAGCGAGTGCTTCCACCACTTTAGTAAGGGCGGCCGAGCACTCATACAGCCTCCTCATGAAGCCGCCCTTAAGATTCTTGGAACGCCGCGCGACCTCACAGATAGTGGTGGAGATCTGGGCGGCGCTATTCCTCAGCTCCTCCGACCCGAGAGAAAAGGGGTCAGCCGGCAGATCGAAAGCCGGCGTCGGAGTCACCGTGGAATCCGTGTCCGAGTTTTTGCATTCCTTCCTATTTTGGCGTTTTTGCAGGGCCAGTTTGAATTGCTCAATCCTGGCCTCTGCGTCTCCATCCTTAACGGCGGCCTTCGCCATAGCGAGGTGACGCCCAGTTTTCGTTTTTTTATTGACAATGAGCCCTTTATCCTTTGCCGTGGTTATCCGGTCAGTTTCCGTATCCGACGAGCTGTCGACCATCTCAGCCGCCGGTCTCTTGCGCCAAAACCGGTCGCTCGCTCCCGAAGCTACAGTTCTGACACTGCAGTCCGACAACACTTCAGCGTCCAGCAACCTCTCAATGGAAATTCTACAGTCCTTTATCAAGCCAGAGTCTATTGTAGCGCCCCCCGCAATCTTTGCGGGTGCAACCACCGCAGCCGATGCTGCCACATCCTGCGAACCTGACATAGCAATTGTTTGCACAATTACGAACACCTAGTGTGCCCCGCTCTACCTACAACCCAGAGGGGAGGGAGCTGGGGAAGGGAGGCCTCTGCGTATAAGCACACACACACTAGGGAAGCACACTTCAGCCACCCGCCTGCCACTCCGTTACGGTGGTCAGGACGGGGCCCGGGGGAAACGACGTGGACGTATGTGCTACCTGAACCCCCAACCTAACCTAACCTTTTTTTTTTTTTTTTTTTTTTAACGCTGGAAATGCCGCCTTATGCATACCCCCCGCTGGCGAGCGGGAGGTTATGTGGGGCTCTCCTTGATGCCGCTCGCCATTGGGCTAGCAGCGTTCAAGGCATACCCACTAAAACCAGCGATACCCTCCTCCGCCTAATTGAGACGTCACGGGAACGCTTTCGCAAACAACCGTGACGCCTCGGCGGTCGGCCCGATCTACGCGGGCCGGCACTCTCAGAGGGGCTCCCAGGGTACTAGGAGTGGCTCCCCTCCGTCTAGCGACTACGACGGAGCGGCCGCTTTCTTTCCTTGGCGGGGGGGCATGCAATTCTTGCCCCCCATTCTATGGCCCGACGGCTTCCCTGCGTCCGCGCAGATTGCACAGCGCATTGCGGCTGTGCAGAGAGCCGCCTTGTGCCCCTCTTGGCCGCACCGGTAGCAGAGGTCTGCTCGGTTTTTCGGCGAAGGGCAGAGGGCTTTGGTATGACCTAGGCCCATGCACTTATAGCAGCGCATGGGTAGGTCATCCAGTATTTGGACCCTGGCGGAGCTCCAGCCGACCAGGATCCTCCCCGCCTTGGACAGCACCTTAGCTGTGTCCACGGGGCAAGAGATGCGCACCCCCTTCATCCCTGCGCGGCCGGTCCACATCTCGCCTACGCGCACCGCCTCTGCCGCACAACCGCTCGCTCGCACGACCGCGGCAACCATCTTCTCTTTGGTGGCCGAGTCGTCGAGCCCATCCACCCGGAGGTTCACGACCTTTGTTGGTCGTGTCACCTGCACCACACCGTCCAGGACCATGCGCAGTCTCTCCGCCAGGGTCTCCGCCTGCTCGGGCGTCTGCCCCTTTGGCAGCTCTAGCACCCGAGCCCCGGTCTTAGCCTGGCGGATCCTCATACCAGGACCTATGCCCAACTCCGCAAGGTCGATACTCATCGCGGCTCTTTCCAATATATGGGCATAGGTGACTCCCTTGTTCGCCGCCTCGGGATGCAGCGTCAAGACGACGGCCGACGTCCGAGGAGCCACGAGCCTCTTCTTTGCCGGTTTGGCAGGAACTTTTTTCGGTTTAAGCGCCTCAGCCGGAATCACCTTCTGGGACGGAGGGTTTTTTGCCCTCCTGCGACCACGCCGTGCGACCGTCGCCCAGCTATCATCTTCCTGCTCCGCTGAAGGCGCACTCGCCAGCTCAGCCTGTGCCGGTTCCACCGTAGTTGGCGGAGCCTCCAGTGCGGTGACCGCCGCTTGCTGGGGGCTCTTCTTTTTCCCCCTCTTTTGAAGAGGGGCTGCTGGGGCACGGTCGGGCTGGGATGCTGCAGATGTGGGCGCAGCTGGCGGAGCCAGCACCGCCTGCCTCCTTCTACCAACCGCGAGTGGCGGTTGTATGTTCGGCGTCATAAGCAGCCGCTCCTCGATCCTGGACAAGCGAGTTTCCAGCATCGAGGCGATCGCAGCTTTCAGCTCCTCCGCCGCATTCACCGCCATGCCAGGCGACGGGGGTGCGGCTCGTTTAGGGAAGCTCTTGGCCCTCATCTCCTCTTGCTCTGTCCTGTACGCTAGGGACTCGGCCTTCGCGTACTCGAGCTCCCTGCGTAGGCGAGCGTTGTCGACCCGAAGTCGACGAACCTCCTCCGCCTCTGTCCTGTCCGCCAGCGCATCTACGATCTCCTTTAGATTGCTGGCGGACTCCTTCAGGATCTTAACATAAGTCCCCTTGAGGTTTCCGGACTTCTGAGCCAGCTCGATAATTTTGGACGCGCTCCGTCCGGCATCCTCTCGCAGCTCGTCCGCGTTCCTAAGGGTTGGATCTCTTGGTCTGTCCACTTCTGACAAAATATCTGAATCGCTAGGGCCCTTTGATGCCGCAGGAGTTGGCCTGCGGAGGGTCCTAGCCCGAAGCTTGCGTTTAAAGGCTTCCTCTACCGTATCGCACTTTGAGGCCACCTTATCCTCGGTTTCAGTATCCGAGTCTGAGGATCTAAGAGGCACCTGGGGACGGCGCCGTCCTGTTCCTAGTCTGGAGCCCTGTGCACCAGACATATCTGTACCTGCAATATTTGCAGGATCATCCGCTGCAACCAATGCCGCTGCGTTCTTTGAACCCGACATGGGATTCACACAAGATCTGCCTTTGAAAACACCTAGTGTGCCCCGCTCTACCTACAACCCTAAAGGGGAGGGAGCTGGGGAAGGAATACCTTTGCGTATTGCACACACTGAGGTTACCGCACTAGCACACTTCAGCCACCCGCCTGCCACTCCGTTACGGTGGTCAGGACGGGGCCCAGGGGAAACGACGAGGACGTATGTGCTACTGAACCCCCAACCTAACCTAACCTAACCTAACCTAACCTAACCTAACCTAACCTAACCTAACCTAACCTAACCTAACCTAACCTAACCTAACCTAACCTAACCTAACCTAACCTAACCTAACCTAACCTAACCTAACCTAACCTAACCTAACCTAACCTAACCTAACCTAACCTAACCTAACCTAACCTAACCTAACCTAACCTAACCTAACCGAGTCTCAGACCACCCGCGGTAGCGAACGGACGCTCCCTACGTCGCTCCGCACTCGAAAAAGCGACTTAAAACGGTTTAAAATTCGGAAAAATAGGTTTCCGCGGTCGCAGCGCCTTGATTTTTATATCAATGGATGCGCGCTTAAACACTCTACATATTAGTGAAAGAATTATTATAATCGGACAAGTACTTTAAAAGTTATAGACGAAAAAGTGTAAATATTAGACAATTTTGTTAATTTTTGGTGTTTAAAAAATAGTTTCTTTAGTGTTAAGTGTAAATAAAGTACATAGTGTTATAGTGTTAATTAAGACCTTTCCTAGGACACAAAAATTTTACAAGATTTCCGTCAGATTGACGAGAAATCGCTGAAAAACTGGGTAGAAACAGTGAATCCACAACTAAAACAGCGTGCGGCATGAGATCAGTCGCCACGACCCACTGTTTTTATTATATTACTAGAAGCGCTATCTCATAGGCTTTCTAACGACACCAGACTTGGAATTTTCACTGTACGACATCCGAAGTTATTACGCAAAAACCTGGACAACATACCATTTTTGCGAAATTTCCAGGCAAACCCAGGAAGCAGAGACTTAGTGCATTGGATTCCTTGGACTTGTGAGATAGTGAAAGTGGTTTTAAAATTTTAATGCGACTTTTTTTCCCGGAGTTATTCGCTATATTATAAGTGCCATTAAGGATATACAGTGACTCAAACTTTTCTTATATAACTATTAATTACCTAAAGTGATATCTCTACAGTTTTTAATTAATATCAATAGCCCATTTCATAGACTCTCATATGCACTAAAAACTAGAATTTTAGCTCCAGTAGTTTTAGTGTTTTTTAATATTTTGTGAGTACAGGTATCAACATTCATAGTGGCGCTTAAGACCTTCTACATAAAAAATTTCTCTACTCAAAACTTATACTTGCAACTTTAGCGATTTCGTTCGGGTTTGCTTGTGACTTTTATTTATTTTTTTTTTTTTTTTTTTTTTATTTTTGACTCCTTCGTTCATGTGAAGTGTAGAGTGCTAAATAAATAAATATGAATGAACCACAGATCACATCTTCCGCCACGGATGTGGTTGATGGTTACTCCTTGGTTTACGCTATCAACGACCTGGTTAGCACAATTACCCATGCTGTTTACGTCGGAAAGAGTGTGACAGCTGCAAATAAGAAGATTATAGCAGATTCTGCTGAAGAAATTAGGAAGTGCGCCTTCGCATTCAAAAGACTATCGCAGGTGAAGCCGTTCACCTTTGTGGCACCAGGGGCAGCGGCCCCTGCTAACGATGGCACAACCACTCCGGCTACCACGACCACCTCATTGCCAGCTACCTCCTCCTCCTCCACCCTCGCAGCTGCCTCCTCCCCCAACATCTCGGTTACCATCTCCGAGGAGTCCACCAAGGCCCTCAAAAAGGACCTCGTGGAATGCGTGCGCGAAGAATTCAGGAGGCTCACCAAGAAGATGGATATTGGTCAGACTCGCACTCCATCTTCTGGGCCCTCTTACGCCGACATAGCTGGCCGACCTGCTGCCACTACCAGCTCCTCACCAAGGCTGCCTGCTCCCGCACAGGCGAAACCAGCTATAATTGTTAAACCCAAAGTTCCGGTCTCGACGCGGGAGGAGGCCATTCAGGCATTTAGGAAGTCGGCGGATTTTAAAAACTCCAAGTACACTCCATCTAAAGTACAGCCTCTGTCTAATTTCAACCTTAGGGTGGAGTTTGACAATAATGTTCACCGAAATGACGCATACATCAAGCTCCAGGGATCGCCCACGTCACAGGTGGAGGTCCAAATTGCCAACAACCTCAGGCCAATGATTATACTCAAGGGAGTTCCAGGAGATGTGCCGATTGAGGACCTGGAACATCTGATAATCAATCAAAACGAGGGGATCCAAGATCTCATATGCGCACCAGAAGACTTGAAATTCAAATTTAAGCAGAAGAATCGAAACCCATCTCTATACAACGCCATTTTTATTGTGCACCCCCAGGTGTGGCACTTCGCCATGGGAGCCGGCCGCCTCGGGGTGGATTACCAGCGTGTGCACGTTGCGGACTTCAGTCCTTTCATCCAATGCGGCTCATGCCTGCAGTTTGGGCACACCCGCAAAAACTGCAAGGCAGGAGAAACCACCTGTGCATTCTGCGCCGGATCTGGCCATGGGGCGGCCGACTGCCCGGCGAAGGGCGAGGGCGTCTCTGCAAAATGTTACAATTGCCACCTCGTTAATGTTAAATTCCCGAATAATACGAAAAAAGCTAGCACGAATCATCTGGCAACTTCGAATAGTTGCTCGGTGCGGCAGGCCATGCAAAAACGCATCGCCAACCGCATCGACTTCAGCTCCCCTGTGGGGGCGTAGAGGTGCAATATAGGAATTAATTACTCAACATATTTAACAATATTTGTGTGACGACTATTGTAAGCATTGGTATTATAGCTCTAATATTATATTTTATTTCTGTCATTTAAATTAGAAAGCATACAGACAAAATCTGCTAAATTATTTTATATATATAATTCAAATGTAAACAAAAAACCGGTCGGCGGTCGAGCGCCTCAAGCCGCTTACGCCGACGCGCCATTAAATTTGTATACTAGTCATGTCTCCGGTTCGTGCTTGCATTGGTCGTTATATTTTATTATATTTTACTTTTCTTTTATTTTATTTAATTGCATTATTCATCTCTACGTCCTCTCAGCATTCGAGGCATCTTACTTTAATTGATTTATAAATTTATTTTAATTATGTTTTTACGACTTTAATTAAATTTTAAGAAATTTTGTAAGTTAATAATATAACATTTTACTACTAATTTCATTAATACACCACACATACAAATTAAACAACTCAACACCCATAACCCATTACTTGACTCATACATTTCTTCAATTTCTTATACAAAATAATTATTTACATACAGACATTTTAATATTGCTGTCGTTCTAATTTTTTTTATATATACGTACGCGCCAGCGATCGGGGCGCTCGAGGTGTTGCCGGTCCGTGCATCGCTGCGTGCAGTGCCGTCGCCTCGATGAGGCGCTTACCCTTCCGTTATCGCGGTGAGGTTCCGCACTATGGTAAAAGTTATTTATTATCTTTTCTTCCTCGAATAATTCATATGTTGTTGTTGGTTCTCTACTTGATTAATTCTAAATATGACTTGCTCTATTTGTTTATACTATTATTATTTTATAAAGTACTTTGCGCAGACACATTTTATTTTATTAACTATTTTTATTATTTAATATTTTTATTATTCAAACTGCTCAATATCTTATTTTATTTATATCATATCAATACTATTTAATACACTATCTTACTTATTCATATTTTTATATTAACTATTTTTTACTTAAGCTACTTAATACCTTATTATTTATTCTATATTAAACATTATACATGTTTTTGCTTATTTATATTTATAACAACTACTTTTTATAAACTATTTTATTTTTATTTTTTTAATATTAATATTATTATATATTTGTCACACTGCTTAATATTTTATTTTATTAATTAATTTAAACTAGTTATCATATATAGTAAAGTCTAGGGTTCGATGTTGTTGTCCACCGAACCCTAAGTTTCGCGACTTCGACCTACTCACTCCTTTTACTCTTTGCATAGCGCTATCCTTGTCCCACGCATTACATCTTGTCGGTGTGGCATCACGGTATTGCGTCATGTGGCACACCGCCTGCGCCTATTCCTGGCAAGGTCAATATGTACTTGCATTTGTTGTTGTAAATGTTACGCAATAATTTGCTCATATACGTTTATATCGATTAATGTTATTATTTTATAGTAACTCATGCGCTAGCTAAATTACTCAATGCATTATTTATACTGACTATCATTTTACGTGACATATATCCAGTACTTTTATCGTTACTACTTATTACAACTGCTCAATATATCACTTTATCTTATCTTATTTATTTTAAATTGTTTTATTGATTTATATGTCATATTTTCTATACTATCTTTTAGTACGCAAGTACTAGTTAAAGGGCGCAACATTTATTTAATTTAATCTATATTCATTTATATCACAAATATAATTTTGCTATCTATTTATACGTCAATTTTCTTATATAATTAACCATTATTCTACTGGGTCTTTACTAAATTACTCTTTCAGAAAATTTTAAATAATTCGCTTATATACACAATATCAGTATAATGCGCTTTTGCTTACTTACTTTATCAGGGGTACCGTACCATTTAATTGTTTACACACTTATGCATTATCCTATTTCGCTGTACTATTTTATTTTGTCAGGGGTTCTATAATTTGAATATATGTTTGGGTTGGATCGTATCAATTGTTATTACATACATTATCTTATTTATTCATACTTTATATTAACTATTTTTATTACTTAAGCTAGTTAATATTTTATTATTTATATTATACCAAATAAGCTTTATATTTATGTTTTTACCTATTTATATTTATAACTAGGTACTACCTATTATTAACTCATCGCGTCAAGAGGCATGACGGCCGGACTTGTTTCTGGCAACGTCATTGAGTACTTGCATTAGTCCGCTGTTAATATTACGTAATATTCTTATCATACACGTTTATACTGATTACTTTATTATTTCATAGTAACTCATGTGATAGTTAAATCTCTTTATATCATTTATACTAATTATTGTTTTACTTAATATTATATTATAATGCCACTTTTAGTAGTATTATTATTTAAGAACTCTCACGTGCCTACTTGTCAATTAAGAATAATAGGTACTCTGATTTATTTAATTTAATTTATACTAATCCTATATTATTTTGTTTATGTATATCTAGTACTCCTTATATTTTTATCTTATGCAATCTATATTGTATTATCTTATGTAATCTATATTGTATTATCTTATACATTATGTTGCTTATTGATTTACATGTCACATATTCTCTATCATTATCTAGTATTCGTCAGGCAAATACTAGTCAAGCAGCATTGTGATTGTTGATATAATACATGTTAATTACTATCTCATGTATTATATTGCCCATTATATACTCATATTTATATCTAGCACCTTTTATCATCATCATTTTTAGCAACTGTCATATTCATTTGTCAATAATCTATTCTATTGTGTCTTAATACTCTATTTAATTAGGAGTTTTATACCTTATACTCATAATTTATCCCATTGCGTTTTGCCTATTTATTTTATCAGGGGCTCTATACTTTCTTTTCACAATTAATTTCATTGTGTTTTGCCTTTTTATTTTATCTGGGGCTCTATACCTCTGCTAACATTGTTAAACATTATAATAGTGTGTTATCTCACTATTTTATTCTTTTAATATTGCTATTTATATACTTTAATTATATTTAACTATTATTTAATTGATATTGCTTTATTTATTTATCAGAATTCTCAAACATTACTTTAATTATATTTAACTATTATTTAAATTGATATTGCTTTATTTATTTATCAGAACTCTCAAACATTACTTTAATTATATTTAACTACTATTTAAATTGATATTGCTTTATTACTCATCAGAACTCTCAAACATTACTTAAATTATATTTAACTATTATTTAAATTGATATTGCTTTATTTATTTATCAGAATTCTCAAACATTACTTTTATTATATTTAACTATTATTGCTAAATTTATTTATAAAAATTTTCATATATTCTTTAGTATATTTAGTTATTATTTAAATCTATACTATTGAGTTTGTCTTTTAGGGGTTTTTATATAACACTCCTATTATATTTAATTGTCATACAGATTTATACTGCTATATTACAAGGAGCTCCATAAGCTCCATGTAGTATTTTAACTGTATATAACTTATGTTAAATTTATACAGATATGTTATCTATTACATCTTATTTATTTACAATATTTTAACTTAATAATTCAGTATTAGCATCTCTAGTTGTACATATTGTCTATTAGGATTTAATGATTTGATTTGTCTATTCAAGATTACTCTTCTGGTTAAGTCTGTGAATGTTTTATTAGGATGGAAGTTTCTTTGCTTTGGCAGGGTAGTCCGATCCCGGAAACGGAACCCGGGCGGGTTAACTCTCTTGGACTTGTTACCATTCGGCCTTTAACATGTCGACTGTTTACTGCATAACACATGATAACACAATTACATAAGTCATATATATCACTTCACGTTCACTCACATTCACAGCAAATTACAAGTATTATACTTTGTTAGCCTCGTACAAAGAGTGCTCTTGTTGAATTTATGTTGCAATGTATGCTTTGATTTATATTTTAGTCATCTTTCTGTTCCACTTAGTATTGCATCAATTCAATCTAAATTTATAATTGTATATTCAGGTGTTGGGAGCTAGAATCCGGGGGAGGCCGTACATCGTATCACGTTAGCGGGTCCCGTCTCCCCCTGGGCTGTTTATGCGGGAAAAACTTTATTTCATTCATTGCACATAAAAACTATTACTTAAATTGATATTACTATGTCTATTTATCAGAAGTCTCTAATATTACTTTTATTATATTTAACTATTCTTTAAATTGATATCGCTGAATTTTTTTTTTTATCAAAACTTTCATATATTTTTCTTTTAGTTTATTTAACTATTATTTAAATCTATACTATTAAGTTTATCTTTTAGGAGTTTTTAATATAACACTCCTACTATATCTAATTGTCATTCAGATTTATATTGCTATATTATAAGGAGCTCCATAGCTCCATGTAATATTTTCGCTGTGTGTAACTTTCGTTTAATTTATACAGATATCTTATCTATTATATGTTATTTATTTACAATATTTTAACTTAATTTAAGCATTAGCATCTCTAGTTGTACATATTGCCTATTAGGATTTAATTATTTGATTTGTCTATTCCAGATCACTCTTCTGATTAAGTCTGTGAATGTTTTATTAGGATAGGAGTTTCTTTGCTTTGGCAGGGTAGCCCGATCTCGGAAACGGAACCCGGGCGGGTCTACTCTCTTGGACTTGTTACCACTTCGGACTTTAACATGTTGATTATTTACTGCATAACACATAATAACAGAATTACACAAGTCATTTATACCACTTCACATTCACAGCAAATCACAAATATTATACTTTGTCAGCCTCGTACAAGGAGAGCTCTTGTTAAATTTACGTTTTTCTTGAATGTATGTTCTAGTTAAGTTCATCATTAAGATATAATTACAGTCTTAACTTATACTTTGATTTATATTTTTGTCATTTTTCTTTTCTACTTAGTATTGTATAAATTTTATTTAGATTGATTATTGTACATTCAGGTGTCGGGAGCCGCCTGAATAAAAATCTTATCATCATTTCATCATTTGTGGTTTGGGGGAGGGACGGCGCTCATATGCATCAAATAGCATTGGGTGTCTTCCTCCCTCACACTATTTCATTAATATCATCATCATATCAGAGTCACGGGGAGGCTGTCCATCGTATCTAATCGCGGGGGCCGCTTCCGTCTGGGCTCCTCATTCGAAAATTTGTACCATTCATTATATATAAAAAACTTTTATTGTAATAATAAGAAACCTTGTGTGGCCAAACAAATATTAATAAAAAAAAAAAAAAAAAAAAAAAAAAAAAAAACCTAACCTAACCTAACCTAACCTAACCTAACCTAACCTAACCTAACCTAACCTTTTTTTTTTTTTTTTTTTTTTTTTTTAACGCTGGAAATGCTACCTTATGCATACCCCCCGCCAACAAGCAGGAGGTTATGTGGGGCTCTCCTCGATGCCACCCGCCGTTGGGCGTTGTGGCGGTTCAAGGCATACCCACTAAAACCAGCGATACCCTCCTCCGCCTTAGTGAGACGCCACGGGAACGCTTTCGCAAACAACCGCGACGCCTCGGCGGTCGGCCCTATCCACGCGGGCCGGCACGCTCAGGGGAGCTCCCAGGGTACCGGGAGTTTCTCCCCTCCGTCTACGGATCCGGAACGGCCGCTTTCCTTCCTTGGCGGGGGGGCTTACAGTTCTTGCCCCCCATTCTGTGGCCCGACGGCTTGCCTGCATCCGCGCAGATTGCGCAGCGCATAGCGGCTGTGCAGAGGGCCGCCTTGTGCCCCTCTTCGCCGCACCGGTAGCAGAGGTCTGCTCGGTTAACCGGCAAAGGGCAGAGGGCTTTCGTATGACCTAGCCCCATGCACTTGTAGCAGCGCATGGGTAGGTCATCTAGTACTTGGACCCTGGCGGAACTACAACCGACCAGGATCCTTCCTGCCTTGGACAGCACCTTTGCTGCGTCCACGGGGCAGGAGATTCGCACCCCCTTCATCCCTGCGCGGCCGGTCCACAATTCGCCGACGCGCACCGACTCTGCAGCACAGCCGCTTGCTCGCACGACCGCGGCAATCACCTTCTCTTTGGTGGCCGAGTCGTCGAGCCCGTCCACCCGGAGATTCACGGCCTTGGTTGGCCGGGCTACCTGCGCCAAGCCATCCAGAACGATGCGCATTCTCTCCGCCAAGGTCTCCGCCTGCTCGGGAGTCTGCCCCTTCGGCAACTCCAGTACCCGAGCTCCGGTCTTGGCCTGGCGGATCCTCATGCCGGCGCCTATACCCAGCTCCGCGAGGTCTATACTCATCTCCGCTTTTTCCAAGATTTTGGCATAGGTGACTCCCTTCTCTGCCACCTCGGGCAGGAGCCGCACGACGACAGCCGACGTGCGAGGAGCCACGAGCCTCTTCTTGGGCTTAGCGGAGACCTTCTTCGCTTTAGGCGCCGTGAGAAAAGGGGTCAGCCGGCAGATCGAAAGCCGGCGTCGGAGTCGCCGTGGAATCCGTGTCCGAGTTTTTGCATTCCTTCTTATTGTGGCGTTTTTGCAGGGCCAGTTTGAATTGCTCAATCCTGGCCTCTGCGTCTCCATCCTTAGCGGCGGCCTTCGCCATAGCGAGGTGTCGCCCAGTTTTTGTCTTTTTATTGACAATGAGCCCTTTAGTCTTTGCCGTGGTCATCCGGTCAGTTTCCGTATCCGACGAGCTGTCGACCATCTCAGCCGCCGGTCTCTTGCGCCAAAACCGGTCGCTCGCTCCCGAAGCTACAGTTCTGACACTGCAGTCCGACAACACTTCAGCGTCCAGCAACCTCTCAATGGAAATTCTACAGTCCTTTATCAAGCCAGAGTCTATTGTAGCGCCCCCCGCAATCTTTGCGGGTGCAACCACCGCAGCCGATGCTGCCACATCCTGCGAACCTGACATAGCAATTGTTTGCACAATTACGAACACCTAGTGTGCCCCGCTCTACCTACGACCCAGAGGGGAGGGAGCTGGGGAAGGGAGGCCTCTGCGTATAAGCACACACACACTAGGGAAGCACACTTCAGCCACCCGCCTGCCACTCCGTTACGGTGGTCAGGACGGGGCCCGGGGGAAACGACGTGGACGTAGGTGCTACCTGAACCCCCAACCTAACCTTTTTTTTTTTTTTTTTTTTTTTTTTTTTTTTTTTTTTTTTTTTTTTTTTTTTTTTTTTTTTTTTTTTTTTGCGTTGGAAATGCGCCTTATGCATACCCACCGCCGACGAGCGGGAGGTTATGTGGGGCTCTCCTTGATGCCGTCCGCCATTGGGCGAGCGGCGGTTCAAGGCATACCCACTAAAACCAACGGTACCATACCTCCGCTGTAGGGAGGCGCCACAGGAACGCTTACGCACACGACTGTGACGCCTCAGCGGGTCGGCCCGCTCTTATAGCGGGCCTGCACGCCAGGGGGCTCTCAGGGTACACCGAGAGTGGTTACCCCCTTGCCTGACGGCTCCATTCAGGGTGGTGGGAGGAGGTGGGCGAATTGTCGCCTACGCCTCCCAGATCGAGCTCGGCGGCGCGGGTCTGCAGAGGCGTCACCCTCGCGTTCCCGCTCCGCGGCCTCCTTCTGCGAGATTACAGCCTCGCAGAAGTCGACCATGGCCGACCAGCATCTCTCACTCTCGAGCATGGAATGAATCACGCTCGGGAGAGAGAGGTCTCCACCTAGGACCGCCGCCAGGCTGTGGCGTTGAGGTCCCCATCCAGGGCATTCTGACAGAGTATGATGCGACGTGTCTTCCGCCGCACCACACTCGTGACAGGCCGGCGTCACCTCCCGTCTGGCAATTTGGCACAAATACTTACCGAAGCAACCGTGCCCGGTAAGCATTTGCGTCAGCCGATAGGACAGGACGCCGTGCTGCCTTTCGACCCAGCGCACGATGTGAGGGCGGATCGCCTCCACCGTCGCCAGGCCTGCACTGGGGGACCTCAAATCCTCCTTCCACCTTTGAATCAGGGCTCGTTGGGCTAGGGCCCTGATTCGTCCAACCTCCTCCTCTCTGGGCCGCACACCGGTCGTCCGTAGGCTCGCTCGGAACCGGTACACTTCCGCGTGAACCTCCGCCTGAAGAGCCCAAGGCGGATCGCTCGCGAGAAGTGTCGCCGCCGTCCATGATACTGTACGGTACCCCCGTATAGCTCTCACCGAGATGACCCTCTGCGCTCTCCGCAGCTGGGCCATGTTGCGCTCGGTGAGAGCGTCCACCCATATGGGAGCACCATACAGTGCCATGCTTCGCACGATGCCGGCATAGAGGCGCCGGCACGGCGAGCCCGGTCCCCCGACGTTGGGTAGTAGCGTTCCCAACGCCGCGGCGGCTTTCACGAGCCTGGGAGCGAGCGCCTCGAAGTGCGGCCCGAAGTTCCATCTGCCGTCCAGGGTGAGGCCCAGGTATTTCATCTGGGCCCTCACTTCCACCACCGAACCTTGGACGGAGATGGACGCTCCCCGTGGGGGGCCTCTCCGTGGACCGTGGAACAAGAGGGCCTCCGTTTTGCTGATGGAGACCCTCAGACCCAACATTCCGATTCGGTCCACCACGAGCGTGGCTCCGACTTCGGCTAGGCGGGCTGCCTCGCGGAAGTCCTTCCCCCTCGCCGTCACCAGGGTGTCGTCAGCGTAACAGAGCACCCTCATGCCGGCGAGGAGGGGAGTTCGCAGCAGCCAGTCGAAGCCGACGTTCCACAGGGCGGGACCCAGAACCGAGCCCTGCGGAACGCCGCAGCGCACCCGATGCCGAGCCATTCGCCCGTCGGCCCCCTCCCAGAGGACGTCCCGATCGTCCAGGTATGCTTCCAACAGCCTCCTGAGGTAGAACGGCACTCCATGATAGCGGAGTGCCTCCCTCAAGGTGGTGTGTGGGAGGCTGTTGAAAGCGTTGGCCACATCGAGGGAGACGGCCAGGACAACGTCCCCCTCCTCCACCGCCTCTGTGGCCACCCTCTTCAGCTCGGACAGTGCGTCCAAGGTGGAACGGCCCGCCCTGAACCCGAACTGGCAGGGAGCTAGATCGGGACCCTCCGTCTCCAGGTGCTGAGTGAGACGTGCTGCGAGAATTTTCTCCAGCAACTTCCCAGTCTCACTCAGCAGCACAATTGGCCTGTATGCCGAAGGCGACCCCGGTGGACGGCCCTTCTTCGGCAACAGACACAATTTGCCTTCCTTCCATTGCTTTGGGAACTGCCCGGTCCTGAGACACGCGTTGAACAGTTCCCGAAGCATGGGCCCGAGGTGTTTCAGGGCGATCAACAACACTCGCCCAGGCACACCATCGGGCCCCGGTGCCGTTCTCCTCCCCCGGAGACGGTCGACGGCCACTTCCATTTCCCCCTCTGTTATAGAGGGAACAGCCGTCGCCTCCTCCTCGTCAGACGGAGGCGCCATCCAGGGACCCCCAACCTAACCTAACCTAACCTAACCTAACCTAACCTAACCCAGTCTGAGCCGAGCCGCGGCCGAGAACACCACGTTTTCTAAGTGCTCCGTACTAAAAAATCCTTTTTAGAGGGAAAAACGCATCGGATTGCAGTGATTTTGGTGTCTGCGGATTCGTCTTGACGAGGCGCATCGATTAGTGCTTGTGTAGTGAAGTACACGTTTCTCGTTCAAAAGTTATTCGCAAAAAACGCATTAAAAAATCACTTTTTTGAAAAACACAAGTAAAACAAGTGCGTGCGCTTATTCAAACATAGTGCAGCCGAAAGCTATAAAGGAGCATAAGAATCGTGAATTTTTTTAAAATTTTTCGACCACTCCTTCCTCGAGAAAATTGCGATAGCATCATATGACGCAATCGCGAGGTCAGGGAAGGAGAGCCACCCTCTTCATAAAAGTTTGCAGCCGGGAGCCGGGCGCTGAGGAGTGGTAAAAACCGAAGAGAACAGAATTTTTTGATAAGTAGTTATTAAGTTATTTGATTATAAAGATTTAAACTTTGTAATTTTTTATCTCATGAAGTAGAGCAAGGACCACCTTTTTTAAAGCGGAATCTGTTGCGCGCTAGCTCAATCTACGTGCTTACCAAAAACCACGAAAAAATACGGTCTGCTTCTTGAGATAAACTAAAATTAGACAAAAAGTAGTTTTTTGCATAAATAAGTATCTTTTGTATTGAAAACTTTAGATTATTAAATTATATTGTATAGATAAAATAAGTCGAAATATTTTGACACCAAAATTATTAAAATCGGACCTTCCGATCCAGAGATATAAACAAAGAACCATATTTGACACTTTTCTCGAAAACTACTAAAAAAATTCAAAATTTTTTGCTGCCATAGGTCTTAAATATCATAAATATACCTATTGAACCCAAAACCGGGGCTCTATGGGACCTAAATTGGCGGATTTAGAAAAATCCGCCATTTTGGTTTCCATTTTGGTCTCTGGGACAAACGGTTGCTGAGAAAAAACGAACCAAAGTTTGACATTGACAGTTCGGCGGCCATTTTGAAAAACTTTGTCTGGCCATAACTCGGCAGCCGGAGGTCGTAGAGGCTTGGGGGTTTCTCCAACCACCTCGGAAGACTCCCCTCTTTTTGCTGAGGGTGGAAAGATCAAAATCAGACCCAAAAAAGTTTTGACGGCGGAAAACGCAAAAAACAAAAAGTAGGGGTCGAGCCAATAAAAACGAGCCCAAACACGGGGTATTCAGACAAAAGGTTCCTGAGATAATTAACTTTAAAAATAGGTTTTGACAGCTGTCAAAAAATTCCAACTCGCAATATCTCGAGAACTATAATTCCCAGAATACTGGGACTTTTTTAGTTAGCATTGGCTCCCCATACAGATTAAGATAAGACAAGCAAAATTGGAATTGGGGCAAAAAATTTTTGACAAACCAAATCGGTCACCGGCGTGTGGGTCTCGTCTAGATCAATCCAGGGAACCCAAACACGAGGGAAATCGCACCAGTGGAACCGGAGAAATATCGTTCGAACCACTTTGAACCGTTAGAACCATTCTGAACCGGGAAATTCGATTGCGAATATATCCGGAACCACAAGGGCCAGCTGCCCCGAGTTTGGGGTCGTTGGAGAGGTCTTGGAGCGGCCGGTCCGGTGGACCCGGTTTGGAGACTCTACGTAGAGTGGACAAAAATTGGACCCCAAAAAATATTATTTATATAGGATAAGTATTAAGTAGAACGAAGTATACTTAGAATAAAAGCATTACTAACAATAGAGTCAGGAACTCTAGAACAACTATTTGTATTGACTTAATAATGACGCTATTGACTGTTGTTCGCAATAGCACTTTTTATATTTTCTTTTGACAAAACTGATTAAGTTAAAAGACACAGGGCAGCCGTATACACTGCCCTACACAGATATAGTCACTCTACAATTCAAAATTTTATGAACACATAGTGGACAAACTTAACACAGCAGCTTTTTACACTGCCCACTAGAAATTCTGACCACACCCGCCATCAACACACACACATACTGGGTACTCTTCTGACTCCTCTGCTCTTTGATATCCAACAAAATGTCTAAACAAGATACTATTAAGCCAACTGGCCTCAAAAAACTATCTTCAAGTATGCCAAGAAAATCAGCAAGCCCGAGGCAGGCCCCGGAATCCTCAGTAGGAACCCCAGTAGAAAGAGCCAAAAACTTATTTCAAGAGGCTATACACCAAATGGATATGTCGGGGAACATTAAAACGTCTATTAAGGAAAAAGTTGTTAATAATTTAAATAAATTATACGATATAGTAGTAGAGATTGAAGAGGCCAGAAAGATATTAGAGAGAGAAGTTGACAACTCAAAAGGGAAAACAGGAGAAGAGGAGAAAGAAGAAAAGAGCAGTAAAGAACATAGAAGCTCTATAGAAGTAGGAGAATTACTAACAGAACTAAAAGGACATAAACAAGCAATTAAAGAGACATATAACGAAGTGATGAATATGCAAAAAAAAATAGAAGAAATAAGAGATCAAGGTAGCAAAAGGGTTGAGGGCATCTCGTATGCCGAAAAAGTGGTGAACAAAAAACTTTCCGTGCATAGGAAACCGATGCACTCAGTACTGGTATCGTCACTAGAGACGACGGATAGCAGTGACGATGTCCTAGAGAAAGTACGCATGGCCATTGATGCTAAGACCACGGGAATCAGAGTTGACCGAATAAGGCGAGCCAAAGACAAGAAATTAATCATAGGCTGCGAGTCCAACGCTGAGATAGACAGGATCACCAAACAATTAAAAGCGACGCAGAAACTCCAAGTAGAGCCGAAACTTAACAAAGACCCACAAATACTACTAAAGAGTGTAATGAACTACGTAAAGGACGAGGAACTATTGGACTGCCTAAAAATTCAAAATAGACCGACCCTTGGACATATCAAGGAGGAAGACTATAGGGTTACAATAAGGTACAGAAAACGCGCAAGGAACCCCCATACTAGCCATGTCATACTACAAGTATCCCCAGGCATCTGGCAGGCCCTTACAAAAAAGGGATACCTCCACATCGATATGAAGAGAGTAGCGGTCCAAGATCAATCCCCGCTCATTCAGTGCTCCAAGTGCCTGGGGTACGGACACGGCAGGAAACTCTGCACGGAGGCAGAGGAAGTATGCAGCCACTGCGCCGGGCCCCATAAGAAGGTAGAGTGTCAACTGTGGATGAACGGAGTGGCTCCAACATGTCGCAACTGCATGGCCACGAAACAGAAAAGTGTAGACCATAACTGCTTCGATGGGGAATGCCCTGAAAGGATGAAATGGGATGCAATAGCACGGTCGACCGTAGCCTATTGCTAAGGTTGCACTAATGGATACACAGATGACAATAACAACCAGCCAAACAACCTCGGACGCAAAATACAAAATCATACAAGCCAACTTACAGAGAAAAAAGCTAGCAACGCAAGAGATGGAGTCGTGGAAGAGGGGTATAGCCTTCGCTCTAGTTCAGGAGCCATATGTTGGGGCTGAAGGGGAAATGACCGCAGCAGCGGGGTACAAAGTGATCCAAAGAACGAGTAATCGAACGAAGCCAGTAAAAGCAGCGGTAGTAGTATTCGATCAGAACATACAAATCATAAACAATCAGACCTACATCGATGAGAATATAGTGACAGTGATACTTAAGACTAACGCGTGGACCCTGGGTGTGATGTCCATCTACTTTGAGGACAGCGCCCCGATAGAGCCATACATCGAAAAGATCAAGGCAATCAAAGACAGACTACCCACAAAGAGGCTGTTAATTGGAGGAGACGCAAATGCGTGGAGCCCATGGTGGGGAAGCGATAGGCTCGACCATAGAGGCGAGGCTCTGTCGGGAACGTTGGACGAAATGAATCTTCACATCTTAAACGAAGGGACCACTCCTACGTTCTACACGGTGAGAGGCGACAAGATATATAAAAGTATGGTCGATATCACGGCCTGCAGTACGGAACTCCTTGGCTCAGTTACGGATTGGAAGGTGGATGAAGGACTGACAAGCGCAGATCACAATGCTATAACGTTCTCAGTCCAACAAAGAAGACCAGCCGAGGAAAAACGAAGGGGAACCACTAG
The DNA here is from genome assembly GCA_905147385.1 of Limenitis camilla. Classification (NCBI taxonomy): domain Eukaryota; kingdom Metazoa; phylum Arthropoda; class Insecta; order Lepidoptera; family Nymphalidae; genus Limenitis; species Limenitis camilla. The sequence goes on along the minus strand of LR990251.1, from coordinate 8,611,596 downwards.
GAGGTACAATACGAAAAAGGCAAACTGGAAGAACTTTACAGCAGAACTGGGAAAACTGTTACTAGCAGAAGGGATAACAATTGAGAGAATCAAAGAAATAACTAATTCAGAGGACCTAGAAGCTATAGTAACACAGTACCAAAAATGCGTAGAACAGACATGCAAAAACAATATACCGGAAACTAGTCAAAACAAAAAATTTAAACTCCCATGGTGGAATGAAGAAACCAAAAGGCTGAAAAAGGAAGTTAGTTATGAGTTATGAGACGAAAACAAAGAATAAAGTATGCTTGTCAGTCCAGAAGGCAACACGTGATTAACAAATACCTAAAAGCAAAGGAGGAGTACGAGGCGGGGGCTATAGATGCGCAAGTCAAGAGTTGGAAGGGGTTCTGCGGGATTCAGGACCGCGAAAGCCTCTGGGACGGCATTTACAGAGTAATAAGACAAGTATCAAAAAGACACGAAGACCAATTGCTAACCCAGGACGAAGCGGTGCTGAGTCCAGTGGAGTCTGTCCAGCTCTTGGCGAAAACCTTCTTCCCGCAGGACGACACTGAAGAAGACACACCACACGATAAAGAGATACGCCTAAAATCAGAGAAAGAGGGGGAACAAGGAGACAATAGAGAGGATGATCCACCATTTACCACCACAGAATTAGATTATCTAGCACGCAGTTTCAACCCGAAAAAGGCCCCGGGAGAGGACGGATTCACAGCAGATATCTGCTTAGCAGCTATTGAGGCGAAGCCGGAAATCTTCCTCGAGTTAATGAACAGATGTCTAGCGTTATCCTACTTCCCAGTACAGTGGAAGGTAGCAAGGGTAGTAATCCTACGGAAGCCTGGAAAAGAGGACTACACAAAACCTAAATCCTACAGACCCATAGGGTTGCTGCCAGTCCTCGGAAAAATACTGGAGAAGGGGATAGTGAGAAGGTTGCGACAGCATCTGTTACCAAAACTAAACTCCAAACAATACGGGTTTGTCCCCAGGCGCTGTACAGAGGACGCCCTCTATGATCTAGTGACACACCTCAAGAGCAATCTAAAGAGTAAATTGATAAGCGTGATAGTGTCGCTGGACATAGAGGGGGCGTTCGATAGCGCCTGGTGGCCAGCGATTAAATGTGGCCTGCTAGAAAAGGAATGTCCCCCAAATTTGAGGAAAATAATAGGGAGCTATCTTAAAGATAGAAGGGTAAAAATGACCTATGCTGGAGAAGACTATATAACAGAGACAAACAGAGGCTGTATCCAAGGATCAATAAGTGGGCCCACACTGTGGAATGTGCTTCTGGACCCGTTGCTGGCAGAACTAGACAACTATAGAGTTCACGCGCAGGCCTTCGCAGACGACATTGTCCTGGTGTTTTCGGGGCAGACCAGTACAGAAATATCCACAACGGCAGCAACAGTACTGCGCCGGGTGTATGAGTGGGGAATCGACAATAAACTAAAGTTTGCACCTCATAAAACTAACGCTATGTTAGTCACAAATAAACTCAAGTACGATCCCCCACTCATACGCATGGGCACTACAATAATAAAGAGGGTTAAAGAGATGAAAGTTCTTGGCCTAACAATAGATGAGAAACTAACGTTCAATACACACATCAAGAATGTAACAAAAAAGGCAACAAACATCTATAAGCCAATAGCTAGAGCAGCCAAAATAAGCTGGGGTCTAAACCCCGAGATAGTCAGAACAATGTATGTGGCCGTAATCGAACCCATTATATTGTACGCGGCAAGTGCTTGGGCCTCAGAGGCGGAGAAAATATGTAGCAGGAAGTGTCTGGACAGCGTTCAGAGAGGGTTCGCCCAAAAGATTATTAAATCTTATAGGACGGTCTCCCTGAGCGCTGCCCTGGCACTTAGCGGATTATTACCACTTGACATGAGGATAAAAGAAGCAGCAGAATTGTACGAAGCCAAGCGCGGAAAACCACAACCGTACTTAAAAGGGAGGAAAGTTGAGCAAAAAATAAGTTTAACTCAGATACCACATCCAGCTGAGGAACTTATGGTACGGTTCGAGTGCCTGGAGGACCTAACGCCAGAAACGGTGGATACCCACAACCTGCAAGGGATGTGGATATTCACCGATGGCAGTAAGATTGGTGGAAAGGTGGGGGCGGCACTATCGTGCTGGAGGGACGGCTGTGAGGCAATGTGCAAGAAGTTCAGCCTAGCCGACTTCTGCACAGTGTATCAGGCTGAACTGTACGCCCTCTAACAGGCCACCAAGATTGCAAAGGGGGCTCCGGACGCTTGCGTATGTATCATGAGTGATTCTAGGTCCGCTCTCGAAGTGTTGCGGCGGCCGGGTGCGTCTCACCCCATAGTGTTCTTTATAAAACAAAACCTTAAAGATGCCATAACAGCCGGCAAAAAAGTCAAGCTCTACTGGGTGAGAGCGCATGTGGGTGTCGAGGGCAATGAAAGGGCGGACCAGCTGGCCAAAGAGGCTGCGATAAAAACGAAAAGAGCTCATGATTATCAGGAATGTCCCCTCTCATACATAAAGAGATGCATCAGGGAAGAAACCGTAATAGCATGGTCAAACCGTTATAAACACGAAGACACAGGACAGGTCACAAAAGTGTTCTTCCCCGATGCTCTCAAAGCATGGAAACTGATGAAAAAAGTGAAACTGACACCAATTACTGTACAAGTCCTTACAGGACATGGGGGATACGCCGAATATCTGGAAAAATATAAGCGTGCGGATAGTCCCGCATGCCAATGCGATCCCACTGTAAAAGAAAATATTCTACACCTGATCACGGAATGTCCAATATTCGGCGTACTCCGCCATAACTTAGAAAATAAATTAGATATAAAATTAAACGCAGAAAATCTACATGGTATTATTGCGAATAACAGTCACCGAGAAATCTTTCTCGAATACTGCAGCGCTATAACAAAAAAATGCTTAGTACGAAATAAGAGCACACAAAAAATTTAATAATGTCAGTATTAATGGTACGTAATTAACTACGGCATTAAAGAAAAAAAAAAAAAAAAAAATAAGTGCTCCACATTGTAATTATAAGAATAATTAATAAGAAAAGTACATTTTATAAATTATACTTAGATAATTATACAAAATGTACACAAAATAGGTAAGATCGCTCCATTAGCGAAAAATATCAATGTAAATTACAACTAACAGTATGCATAAAAACTAAGTTACCACTAATAGGACTAATACATACGAATAAATAAATAAGCATTAAACGCCAAGGCTTCATGTCGACATAGAATAAGAAAAAACTAGTAATACTGTAAAATAATTATAAGATATGTAACTAGATAAGTAAATTGTAAAAATTGAAATAAATAAAATCATCGCAATCAAAACTCCACGCGACCATGGTGGAGAAAACAAAGCTCAACACCCTGTGATGGCGGGTGCTTTTAAAAAAAAAAAAAAAAAAAACCTAACCTAACCGAGTCTGAGTCCGGATACGGTCGGAAACACCACGTTTTTGCGACGCTCCGCATTTAAAAATCGTTTTGAGTGGGTAAATGTGCTCTGATTTTGGTGATTTTGGTGTCTACGTGTGCGTCTCAACAAGGCGCACAATCCTACGTTTAAACCGTTCAGATCGCATCTCGGGATCAAGAGATAACAGTGAAAAACCCTGTAAAAAACCACTTTTAACGAAATTATTAAAAAAGTGAGTGTGTGAGACCATCTCTGTGTTGTGCCGTTTATAGGCACTATTGAGCTTAACATCCAGGAAAAATTTCAAAATTTTTAGACCAATATTTCACTGAGAAAATTAACATAGAAAACTTCAAAAAAACACGTGGTCGGAGAAGGAGAGCACTCACCATAACAAAATTGGTGTCTACGGATGCGTCTTACCAAAAGAAACAAAACGCTGTTTGTTCCAAATAAAATAAGACCGTAATTCCTGAGAAAATCAAAAATTACAAAAATTTGGAAAATATTTCTTGTTCAAGCGTCACTGACTGTTAAAGACTAAATGTAATATGTAATTGGTTTTATGTTAAGCTGATATGCATCGGATATAGAGGGCGTTTGTATTTAATCCAAGTTTATATATATCGGATCTAGATGGCGCTGTTAAATATAAATCCTGAATCGCGCTGGCCAGATTCTTTATTGTCTACGTTAGGGTTGTAACAGAGTTCGGGTTTTCAGTAGTACAGGTCAGGGTACTATCTCTATTACATACGCACAAAAACGTCTACGATACGAAACGTCAATAAACAGCCTCAGTAGCGATATTCGTGTTTCATTGACCCCTTCGGCTTAGCTACCAGCCCCTGACCTGAGAGATCTACTCATCCCACCAGGGTTGAGGAACGCTGATACAGTACGCGCCGTGTTCATGGTCCTTCGAGCCGGATAGCGTGGCTGAAGTTGACCTCCGCGAGTGAGACGGAAGTCGACCCCCGCGCGAGTGTGTATGTGGGACTGAAGTCAACCCCCCCCCGCGCGTGTGTGTATGTGGGACTGAAGTCGACCCCCCGCGCCAGTGAAATTACGCGGAACCGTATTCCGTTACCAGTGGTTTATGGACACTTGTATTAGTCTGGACTTGCGAAGTTCTCAAGTTTAGTGGACTTATAAAGTTATATGTAAGTTCTGTGGACTAAGACACTTCGGACACGGGTGAATTTTGTGTGTTTTGAAGATCTGTAAAATTCTTGCAATCGAGATGGAACTCTTAAAAATACAAATGGACATTATTCAACAGTTACAAAAAGGCACGAATAAACTTCAAGAAAAGTCCGAAAGAGAGGCTAACTAAACCACACTTACAGACTAGAATTCAGATAATAGAAAATAAATGGAAAGAATTCACCAGAAACCACTACGAAATTGTAAAAAAAGAAGATCCGGAAAAATGCGACTATTTAAAGGAAGATAAATATACTGAGACAGAGGAGCTTTATCTGGAATTAACAACAGATCTACGGCTGATGTTGGACAAATTGGAGGTTCAGTCTACGACGTCTAGCAACCAGAGAGACACGGGTTCGAGAGAGGTGCACCATTCATCAGTCAAGTTGCCCAAGATAGTAATACCAGACTTTTCCGGCGAGTACACCGAATGGGTCAGCTTCCGTGATTTGTTTGTGTCATTAGTACATAACAATGACACCATCGATGACGTCCAGAAGCTCCACTACCTCAAGGGACATCTTTCCGGGGAAGCTAAGAGACTTTTACTCCATATTCCGGTGAATCAGGGTAATTACCAAGAGTGTTGGAAATTGTTGGAACAGCGATATAATAATAAACAGTTTCTAGCCAATAATATTTTAAAGCAATTCTTTAGTCAGAAAAGCGTTCCAACAGAGTCCGCCACTGCTCTCAAACAATTGTTAGATAGTACTACCAGTATGTTGCAATGTCTAAGTAATATTGGAATCGATACTTCGTCATGGGATGTCATTGTTATCTACATTGTAAGCCAGAAATTGGACAACGAAACTCGTAAGCATTGGGAATCGAAAGTAAGCGAGCTTACTAGTAAGAATAACCAGTTGCCCAGTTTCAAAAATTTTAAAGAGTTTTTAGAAAATCGTTACCATTCTTTAGAATTTTTAGATGTACCCTCTAGATCTTCAAATAGTTCTAATCACAAAGTGAGGACTCAGGTTTTGCATATCAGCAATGACACCCACCAGATTGTTTGCTCATATTGTAAAGGTAACCATAGAATAAGCAATTGTAAAGATTTTCACAATTTAGATGCCACTAACAAGCGTAATTTTGTCCAGCAAAACAGGTTGTGCTTCAACTGTCTTGCAAATAACCACTCCGTCAAGCACTGCCGTACCACAACTTCATGCCAAATTTGTAAACGGCGACATCATTCCTTGTTGCATACCAACAGTGTTCTTCAATCACGCAAACCATCAGAGAATACTTCATCAACGCATGTAGCTCAGGAGGCTTAGCCAAGTTGCAAACGTTATGTTTCTATTCTCTTTCTATAATTTCAAACGATAAGTGTTGACAAGCCATGTTGACATATTTGTTGCGTTCCACTAAGAGTTCACAACGCCCAAATAACTTTAAGATGTAAACAGTAAATAGCTTTATTTGATACGGATACAGATTTATTAGTATACAAGTCGACCCGTCCGGCTTCGCCCGGGTGCAATTTAACACGTGTATTTAGCCGAAACCCTTATTTTTTGTAAAAAAAGTAAAGGATAATAAATGGTTATTTTGGGTTATCCCTAAGAGGTAGATATAGCATCGCGGACTTTTTTGTAGACCTTTTTAAGGTGTACAATACTGTAGTCCATTATTTTGATCTATCTCGTAGGGTTCAGCCAGCGTATGCAATGTAAGCGCAAAAAATGTGTTTATTTACGACATCACATTAGAAACCTCTACAATTATCAGCGTTTCTTTACTATATTATATATGTATTATACATATAAACCTTCCTCTTAAATCACTCTATCTATTTAAAAAAACCGCATCAAAATCCGTTGCGTAGTTTCAAAGATTTAAGCATATATAGGGATATTGGGACAGAAAAAGCGACTTTGTTTTATACTATGTAGTGATGAAGTGAATGTTTCTGCAGCGGATGCTCAACGTACCGCAGGACTTATAGGGAAATATATTTATGTAAAATTAATTTTAGTTTCGATTTAATTTTTAAAAAATCAATATCAATCAATAAAAGACCAAGTTGACATTCTACAAATGTAAACGCAAATAGAAAACCTAAAAAATGTATGGGAATGACATATGTCAACGATATATCACGTGATCAAATTAAAGCAATCGAAAAATGTATGCCAAATTCATAGTTTGTCTATTCTATCCAAATCATAGAATAGAATGGAAGCGTTTCTTCAAGTGCTATAGATAAGTTCGATACAAGTTTGACAAGCAAATGCGCAAGGTTAGCGTTAGTTTTTAACGTTTTCTATTCGTCCGCCGAGAACGTATAAAATGACATTTATCATTGTCATTAGCGTCACTGGAAAGTATTTAAATTTGTAAAGTATTTAAAATTTTTGGATTTTATATTTAACAAATGCATACTTTAAATATGTTGCGGTGTGCTCAGATTGAAGAAGTGTGTTTAAGACGCCAAAAAAAGACATTTACATCGTAAATGTACTGAAATAATTAAGGAAATGCCCGATTCTTTGTTTGTGCAGCGATTTCGGCTAAATAAAGAGACGTTTGGAGCCCTATGTCAAGAACTTCTACATAAAGCCTCATTAAAAGGAACAAACAAAATATCGGTAGAAGTCAAGGTAAGGGAGAACTTTAATTAGAGACTATTAATATTCCTAATATTAAAATTGAAACTGGTTTATTTTACAAAATTTTTATCAACTCATTTGTTATATCGTTTGTAGATATTGTGTGCCTTTAGTTTTCTAGCTACGGGATCATATCAAACAATCGTTGGCATCTCTCAGCATCTTACCCAACGCACTACCAGCAGGTGCATCAGTCAAGTTGTTGATGCTTAGTGCATCACAATGCTGTTATGGCTAAATGGATTATACATATATACAAAAAGACAACAAGAGAGATCAGTCATAAAGCAAAAGTTAGTATGAGTTTCGTTTATCAATTAATATTTTATTGTTAAATGTTTCATAAATAAAAAATTATAAAATATTTTTTCATAGGTTCCAAAGAAAATTTGGTCTGCCAGGGGTGATTGGGTGCATAGATTGCACTCACGTTGCTATAATAAAACCTAGTATTGATGAACATCTGTTTTTACAATAGAAAAGGATATCACTCATTAAATATTCAATTGGTACACAATATATAATAAAATTATGTTAAAATTAAATTTTTTTAATAACTATTATATATTGCTCATTTTTTATATTATGTTATTTTACATACTTTAGTTAAATGTAAATAAACTATAATAAAAAATGTTTTGCAATTTTCTTAAAAAAAGCGAAGAAACATTTTCCCCAACCTATTATATGTATATATATATATATATATTGAGCATTATAATAATAAAAAAATTAGCGAAGTAAATAAAAATTGAATACATTTATAATTAATAACCACACGTTTTTTATTATGGATAACTTGTAACTACACAGTTCAATATCCTAAAAGGTTGAATTGGTATTCATGATTTTTGTTCCTTGTCTCATGCTACTTAATAAAAACATAGTTACGAGCGGCTTACCAGCGCTTCGCTTCGGGCATTTAAAGTACAATTATAATCGAAATTTTTAAATTACTACATTTTAATAGTGTAGCTTTCAGTTGATTTTTTTACTAAATATATGGTATCACTATTCGAACTATGCGGATAGAGGAAGAAGACGCTATACATAAGCTTTCCATCAGTGAAAAAAAAATGAATCGAATGAGCACAAAAAATGTCTATCTTATTAATTACAAAATAATGGCATCACTACATCACACACAGGAATAGTACAGCTTCTAATCAGTGAAAGAATTTATAAAATCGGGTTATTAACCCGTTCGTGCGTTCGTGGTTAACATCCGACTCTTGTCTTTATGACACATTATTTGAAAATTTATGGCAACACTCTAAAAACTATGTCACTTTGGCACATTATAGCTTTCTATCGGTGAAAGAATTATCAAAATCTGTTTTGTACTTTCTGAGATAATCAGCAACATAAAGTCATTTCATAGGCCACGTTATGACACTTGAACGACCATATATTGTTAATTATAATATTTATGACAATACCTCATAGTTTATGTTACCCAGAAAGAATAGCTTTCGATCGGCGAAAGAATTATCAAAATCGATTCAGTAGTTTTAAACTCTGGTTGTAACTTTAAACTGACTGACTGACTAATTTTTGTCGTTCCAAAAGTACTTTTGTAAAAAAGTCTAATTGAAATAAATTATTTAAAAGTTTGACTTAGTTGCCTATTCGCAAAAAATAAACATACAAAAATAAAACTATCAAATCTTTTCTCTTTATACATAATAGTGTGGATTATGATAGTACTATAGGAATATACTTAGTTAATGATAATGGGTTATTTAAAATAACATAAAAACTCTCATTAGAGAGTATATATTACGTAAAATAAAATAATATCTCCACCAAAAAAATATATAGTTGTATTATATTAAATATTATAACTATTTACAGTAAATTATAGTCTTTACTCCAAATTGGAATATTAAAGAATTAATATGAAGTATTAAAATATGAATGAATATAAATGACTCAATTCTGATATTGTAGATAATTTAACAAATTAACACGTATTGTAATTGAGACAACATTTGGAAGGGAAATTTAGGAATCCGGTGATAAAGTCTCCGCCGATGGTAAGGATGATGATTCCCTCAATTTTAACACAGCAACTGTTAAATTGTGTACATTATCAGAAATTTGCCTAAACACTTCCATATGCCGCTCTTCCATTTTAATTCTTTTAGATTCCAATTGGAGCCTAAATAATCTCCCTTTTATGATGTTTTTTCTCGCGGTCTCCAACTGCAAGCAACGTTGTTCAACAGCCACAAACTCGCTTGAGATGGAGTTTGAGTTCGTCTACGCACTCGTAGCGGCTCGCGACGGGGACGTAGCGGGGCGTGGACGCAGTTGAAGGTGTCGCAAGTGGGGTAGCGGGGCGCGATGCTGTTGCGAAGTTATTGCTGCGGTCGTTGGAGTCATCGACACTGATGCAGGAGCGTATGATGTCGCTGCTAGAGATGGTGGATCTCGTCATGTCTCTATAGTGGGTGCTGGTATAGTTAGTCGTGGTGTACGAAATAATGGTGATATTCCTATCAAAAAATTATTATTATTATAGCCAATCTGAATCTACTTGCATATAAAGTTAAAGTTCTATGTTTATAGAGTAAATTGTGCTATACCTGCAATTTTTTCATTGGGAAATTGTTACACTACTGCTACTGCATAATTCATCAACACATATTATATATTATAATAAATATGTACTTAAATTTGTAATAAATTATTTAGTAACAAACAAACTATTAAGTGTAAAATAATACCTGAATACAATTCAGTGTGGACACTTTGGTGACGTATTCTCTTTGGCAGTAGGTCCTACAAAAAATATTTTTAAAATACATTTAACTTTCAAATTTACACTTTTGGGCTATTTAAAAAAATCCCCTATATAAAAAACTAACATCAAATCCTCGCTCTTCAATTCCTGCTTGACCAACAACAGCTGACAAACCTATCACAGCAAGTACCCTTTCTTCCTAAACAAGATAAAGAATATTGACGAAATAAGTAATATTTTCACCTTTCCATGAATCCTAGTAATGTTGCAAATTGCTCCGGGCTAGATCGAGATCTAGATTCCATCCTAGAAAATAGTCAATTTATTGAATTTCTTATTAAAATTCTTATTGATTGATAAATAGCTTTCATTTGTTTTCATTTTTGACCCAAAGATGTCTTTTTATTAACATCCAGTCTTAAATTATTTGATCAATACATAACAACGAAAACTAAGTTAGCCATTCATTAATTACACGATATTTTACTTACTTTTTAAAACTATTTCACAAATTCACAATACAAATTTAAACTTTTAAAATTCGCCCGCGCGAGTGACTTTAGTGGACGCTCACCATAGAAATTCTATTTGTTGTCTATAACAAGAATGTATGTTCGCACTTTATATGTCAACACTTATCGTTTTCTACATTCGTTAACATCGAGACGCTTGAAATTGTAGAAAGAAAATAGCTTGAAAATTGGCTAGGCCCCATGTATATAAATTAACTTAAACAATAATTATTGAAGTTTATTGCTAACACATACAAATAATAAAAAACTTAACCTCTTGAAACTATTGCTTTGTAACTCGCCATTTGAATTATTTATGTTAATGCTCAAAACGCTTAATCCATTCCACTTGGGTCTGTGACTTGGGTTAAAGATCGTAACGCTCGCAAATAAGTGGAACGTGAAAAACCGTGCTCGTGAGTTTGGTCGTCGTACTCGTGAATGCTTAGTGGAAGGTACCCATTATGTGCGAACGGTCATTCTACATATGTTATTTTAATTTGATCACGTGATATATCGTTGACAAATGTCATTCCCATACATTTTTTAGGTTTTCTATATGCGTTAACAATTGTAGAAAGTCAACTTGGCTAAGGCCCCAGGTATCCTTTGAAACTCAGGATAGAAAATTACCAGCACAGAGTATTTTTAACTCGCAGGGTGTAAGTCACTACTCTTTGCTTCCTACAGCGTTAGTAGACGCCAGGTCTGATATGGGATCATTTCATCAGTTGCGAGCACTCATCGATCCAGCATCACATCTCTCATTCGTGACCGAATCGATTGTTCAACTATTGAAGCTGAAGAAACAAGCAGTTAGGGAAAACTTATCAGGATTAGGTGGTGAACCAAATTTGACAGCAAGATCTAAGACGCAGATCACATTACATTCGTCTCACAATCCTAATTTCTCAATTACGGTAGAAGTTTATAATCTCGAAAAGCTTACAGGATTATTGCCACCACGAGAAGTACAAGTTGAGCCATGGCCTATGTTACAAGAAATCAGGCTTGCTGACCCTGAATTTAATACTCCAAACAGGATTGACCTTTTACTCGGGTCAGATGTCTACGGCCATCTACTGAAGGAAGGGTTGTTAAAATGTCCTTCAGGATCATTGGTAGCTCAAAACACCATGTTCGGATGGATACTTACCGGTCAAAGCAATTTGACACTCACCTCCGGGAGAATGGTTTCCATGCACGTCCGGGCAGACGACTTTCTCAAGTCATTTTGGGAGATAGAAGATGAACCTCGTTCTGCAAAAAGGACTATTTCTGAAGACGAGCAACGATGTGAGGATATATTTGCAGCAACCACCAAACGCGATGAATGCGGACGGTACATCGTAACGCTACCTTTTAAAAACGAATCTCCAGCTTGCAGAAAAGGACAATCTCGAGATATTGCGATGAAAAGATTCTTGTCTCTCGAGCGAAGACTGGAACGGGAGCCAAACCTCAAATCAGAGTACAAAAAAGTATTTAAGGAGTATTTAGACTTAAATCACATGCAACCAGTCAAGAAAGAAGACTATAATAAAGGGGTTTACCTACCATACCATGCAGTGGTGCGTGAAGATAAACAAACTACAAAGGTTCGTATTGTTTTTGACGCATCCTGCAAGGGATCGAATGGAGTTAGTCTTAATGACAATTTAATGGTCGGACCTACCTTACAACCGGAACTTCGTCATATCATTATGAACTGGAGGATTTACAAAATATGCTTTACGGCAGATATCGTTAAAATGTATCGGCAGATACGCGTGAATGACAAAAGTGCAGATTACCAGCGTATCTTATGGCGCGAAAATACGTGTGACGATATCCGGGAGTACAAACTGCTACGAGTTACCTTTGGCACTTCTTCTGCACCGTATCTAGCGGTCAAGGTGTTAATGCAGTTGGCAGTAGACGAAGGGGATAAATATCCATTAGCGGCTAAGAGGATTAGAAAGGAATTCTATATGGATGATTTAATGTCAGGATGCCAAAATGAAAACGAAGCGATAGAGATTTATAAGCAGATGACAGGTCTACTCAAAGCAGGCGGATTTACTCTACAAAAATGGTACAGCAACAATGAGAAAGTAGCAATGCTAATACAGGAAGAAGAGTCAAGTGAAAGGTTAGAAGAAAAGAGGCTGATAGAAAAGAATACTACAAACAAGATATTGGGACTTACCTGGAACCGGAAAAATGATGAATTTGAGTACGCAGTTCAGCTACCACCGATGACAGCACCTGTGACTAAGAGAAAGATTATATCAGATATATCGCGATTGTATGATCCCCTAGGTTGGATAGCTCCAAGCATAATAAGAGCGAAGATATTTATACAAAAACTATGGCTATCTGGTATAGGATGGGACGAGGAGGTGTCAGAGGAACTTTTAGACGAGTGGATTACGTATAGAGAAGACTTAGAGCAACTTACCAACTTCAGTATACCACGTTGGATGAGGTGTAAGGAAGATGATCAAGAAGTTGAGCTTCATGGGTTCTGTGATGCATCAAGTGCCGCATATGGAGCTGTAGTTTACTTACGGGTCGTGGACTCTAGTCGAGATGTGCATGTGAGCTTAGTTACTGCGAAAACTCGAGTAGCCCCAATCAAGCAAATTTCTATATCAAGGTTGGAATTGTGCGGCGCTCTACTACTAGCCAAACTGTTGACTGAAGTTTCTATGATCTTACAAATACCAAAAACTTCCTTGCATGCTTGGACTGATTCAGAAGTCGTATTAGCATGGCTTAGCAGTCATCCAAACAAGTGGAAGACGTTTATTGGAAACAGAGTGGCCGAAATCATGTCACATCTAGATCGGACACAGTGGGCGAGTGTAAAATCTGAAGAAAATCCCGCAGACTGCGCCTCACGAGGAATCAAGCCATCAAGTATTTCCACGCATAAGTTATGGTTGAATGGCCCCGAGTGGTTAAAGAACATAGATATTAAGTACGTGAATCCTAAAAACATTAATACTAACCTGGAAGAGAAGGCAACGTCAGTCTACTTAGTATCTTCGACTCCTGATAATGATAACTTTTGGTCAAGGTTCTCATCGTTGACAAAACTTCTCCGCGTCGTGGCCTATTGCAGACGGTTTCTGAAAGGAAAGAAAGACAAACCGAAACATACGTACCTCCTAAAAATGGAAATAACTCAAGCATTAAATGTATTAATTAAAGGGGCACAATTAGCAAGTTATAGTTAAAGAGGACGACTTACCCCCGGCCAGGTGGCTTATGGGCAGGATTGTTGGAAAACACCCTGGTGCGGACAAAATCACGCGGGTTGTGACCCTTAAGTGTAAGAATTCTCTTATAAAGAGACCAGTATCAAAAATTTGTATTTTGCCTACCACTAATTAATTTTTATTATGTCGTTGAGATTTTACCAATATTTTTTATTATTTTTTTTATCATTATTTTGCCAACCATACCAAATGTAGTTTATAACATTGTTGTTGTTGTACTATGTGATATTATTGTTTATAGTATGTTCTTTGTAATAATTGATTACCTGTTTATTTTGCCAACTTGTATTTTGTTTCAATCATTAGATTTAGTAATTGTTAATATTGTGTGGTTATAGACTATAGTGAAGAACTATCGTTCTTGGTGGGCAGTTATGTTAAAGACTAAATGTAATATGTAATTGGTTTTATGTTAAGCTGATATGCATCGGATATAGAGGGCGTTTGTATTTAATCCAAGTTTATATATATCGGATCTAGATGGCGCTGTTAAATATAAATCCTGAATCGCGCTGGCCAGATTCTTTATTGTCTACGTTAGGGTTGTAATAGAGTTCGGGTTTTCAGTAGTACAGGTCAGGGTACTATCTCTATTACATACGCACAAAAACGTCTACGATACGAAACGTCAATAAACAGCCTCAGTAGCGATATTCGTGTTTCATTGACCCCTTCGGCTTAGCTACCAGCCCCTGACCTGAGAGATCTACTCATCCCACCAGGGTTGAGGAACGCTGATACAGTACGCGCCGTGTTCACTGACTGGAGGTGAGGCGCGCGGGCCGAGGGGGCCCGCACGCCGCCCGCGTCCAGGCGGCCGCAGCTACCACTCGCCGTCGTACCGCCGCTCGAACAGCACAACGCGTATATTACAAATATCTTTCTCGAGTGCACACAGTTATCAATATACCAAGCTTATTACAGTCCACTAGTTTCATTACAAACATTGGTCCATTACGAGCCGAAGAAATAAACACCAGATCGAGCGAAGAAAGCGTTATAATATACATCTATAACGGACAAGCCCGTTTCAAGATTGTAACGTTCGCGATTTGAAAATGTCGAGTCATGGCTTCAACGGCGGAGTCGGAGTCTAAGTTACTTTGTGGATAACGACGTTTTGTGAGTTTGTTCCAATTATTACCTTCTTTAAATCCAAAAAAAAATATAGCTTCAACATTTAAATAGCATATTTTTAAAAGATTTGTTTTATAACGACTAAGCAATAATTATTTTCCAATTTCATTATTTAATTTCACAAATTCCTTCTATTATTTGTTCGCACGCATCTATAGCATTGCGCTTACGCATACTTTACACCTTGATTCTTAATAATTACGATATAACGGTCAATGACCTTGCGTTGCTAACTCACGAGTCGTGACTCATTCTATGCACTGCAACTGCATTCCTTTGTTTTTTCTATATAAATGTTCTGTATATTCTTCGAGACTTATTATTTTTTTGCATTTTAGCTAAATATTTCTTTTCATAATGTCTAACGAAGAATCTTTAATCAGAAAGCGGAGTAGCATTAAAGCTAAAGTAACTAATTTTAGTAATTATATTAGTGTGCTTGTGAGTTGTGAAACTATTTCCGAATTACAACGCTTAGAGTTGGAAGGGCGTTTAAGTAAATTCGAGACCTTATACGATGATTTTGACGAATTACAGCTGGAGATCGAGATGGTTACGGACAAGCTCGACGATGCGTACGCGGAACGAACAAAGTTTGAGGAACGGTACTACCCCTTGGCAGCGCAAGCGCGTGCGCTCTTAGCCACATCTGAGGTCCGTGATGAAGGCTCTGTGGCGGGCTCAGAAGCCAAGCAAACAGGTGCATCGTTTCAACATAATTTTATACGCTTACCTAAAATAGATTTGCCTCATTTTTCTGGTAGTTATCAGTACTGGCTTGAGTATAGGGATACTTTTCTGTCGCTTATCCATAATAGTAGTTGCATCGATGACATAAGTAAATTCCACTACCTGCGTGCGTCTTTAAAGGGAAAAGCACAAGAAATTATAAAAAATATAGATTTTAAAGGTGATAATTATCAAACAGCGTGGAAGTTACTTTGTGATCGCTATGATAATAATAGGCTTTTAGTAAACAATCATGTGCAGGCGTTGTTTAATGTTGAACCTATTACAAAAGAATCGAGCGCTTCGTTGCGTCATCTTATAGATGTTGTCAATAAAAACATCCGTGCATTAAAAACATTAAACGAGCCTACCGAGTATTGGGATACGCTGATTGTATTTATGATATCTAGTAAATTAGATGCTATTTCCAGTAGAAATTGGGAAGAATATCGTAATACTTTAACTGAATCACCTAGTTTAGTTCAATTATGCACTTTTATTAATAATAGGGCTGATTTAATAGAAACTATGGAAAATAATTTTAAATTAAACACAACAAAATTAATTAAAATGGAATCTAAACCTAACAGTTTTATAGTTGCAACTAATACTAACAATAAATTTAATAATCAATATTGTACTAAGGAAATATGTCCTTTTTGTTTCAACGATCATTTGTTATTTACCTGTAAATCTTTTAGAGATTTATCTATTGAAAAAAGAATTTCAAAAGTTAAAGAATTAAAACTTTGCTTTAATTGTTTACGTACTGGTCATTCGACTAAAAAATGTAGATTGTCTCATTGCAAGTATTGTAAAGGTAGACATAATACTCTTTTGCATGTGGAGGAAGCTAAGGATTCGGATTTTCAGGATCCAATGCCTAGCACTTCTAGTGTAGCTTTACCTATCAAATGCACACCTTCACCTTCCACTACACCAAACAACATTGCTTTATCTAGTAACATACACACCACTACTTCTTCATATGTTTTACTGTCCACAGCGTTGGTGAACGTCGTGAGCAACACTAACGAAAGATACAAGGCCAGAGTACTTCTAGACAACGGTAGCACAGCAAATTTTATATCACATTCATTCTTTAAAAGGCTGGGTTTACCTCGACGTAGCACTAGCTCGACTATAACAGGTATAAATAATCAGATTTCTACTAGTACACAGTCTTGTAATTTAACTATTGAATCTCGTAATAGCGTCTACAAAGCAAACATAGATTGCTTCATTTTGCCAGAGATTACGAAAATTTTGCCTACAACGTTATTAGATATAGAAAACATACCTATACCGCAAGACGTGCAACTAGCGGATCCTACATTTTTTATTCCATCACCTATTGACATCCTGGTAGGTGCGGAAGTGTTCTGGAATATTATAGGTAACGAATCCATAGACCTTGGTAAAAATAAACCAAAGATGTGCGAGACAAAGTTGGGGTGGATAGTGTCAGGCTCCATAGCTCTTCATTCACATCCATCACTTTCAAAAAAGTCATCACATTACTGCAACATTAGTATTAATGAATTAAACTATAATTTAAGTAAATTTTGGGAATTAGATACGGTTTGTTCAAAAAATTCCTTATCTAGAGAAGAGCAAGAGTGTGAGGACAATTTTAATTTAAATACAACACGTGACAAAGACGGTCGGTTCGTAGTTACTATTCCACTAAAAGATAATCCTAATGTTTTAGGAAGATCATACGAATTAGCCAAAAGTCGTTTCCTATCATTAGAGCGTCGATTCCAGCGTGATCCTCTCTACAAAGAGACTTACGTAGCCTTCATGAAGGAGTACGAACACTTAGGTCATATGACTGTAAATACCGAGCAGCATATACCTCACTCATGTAATATCATAGAATATTTTTTACCACATCATGGCGTGGTGAAGGAGTCAAGCTCCACTACCAAACTCCGGGCAGTCTTCGATGCCTCTGCGGCAACCACATCTGGAATATCACTCAATAATATTCAGATGGTAGGTCCAACTGTCCAGGACGATTTAGTGTCCATTTTATTACGTTTCCGACAGCATAAATACGTCATATCTGCCGACGTAGAAAAAATGTATAGGGCTATTAAAATTAATCCTAGTCAACGTGCTTTACAGCAAATTATATTTAGAACAGATCCTCAATTGCCATTAAAAACGTACACCCTTAATACTCTAACATACGGAACCGCTTCAGCGCCATATTTAGCTACAAAATGTTTAGTAAGTTTATCTTCAATTGTTTTAAATAATGAAGTCAAAACATCTATTGAACGCGATTTTTATGTCGATGACTATATTAGCGGCAGTAACTCGATTTCAGGAGTGGTTGAGCTAGGCAAAGAAGTCATGTCTATTTTGAAATCAGCTCATTTTTATCTAAGAAAATGGCAGTCTAATAATCAGGAGGTTTTAAAACAAATAACTGGCACTTCATGCAGTTCGAATAAATTAGATTTATCTCAAAATAAAAATGTTTCATCAAAAACCTTAGGTTTATTTTGGATTTGTGACTGTGATACATTAACTTTCTCTATAGGCATTAATAATCATAAAGAAATTACTAAACGTCATATCTTATCAATCATTAGTCAAATTTTTGATCCACTTGGTCTTGTAGGTTCCTGTGTGATTGAGGCAAAATTACTTATGCAAAGATTGTGGATGAATAAGAGTGACTGGGATGATCAAGTGTCAGATGAGATACAAATTTTATGGAGATCATTCGAAAATACTCTCCCATATTTGAATAAATTGAATATTCCTAGGTGGATATTATGTGATAACTTTATAAATATTGAAATTCACGTTTTCTCAGATGCTAGTGAAAGAGCCTATGGATCATGCGTCTACGTTAGATCAACGAACGCCAATGGGTCTATCAGTGTTCACCTACTGACGTCTAAAAGTCGCGTAGCGCCAATAAAACCCACTACAATACCACGTCTCGAACTATGTGCTGCTTTGCTAGGTTCAAGGCTGTGTACTAAAGTTTTAAGCTCTCTCACTATACCAATTAGCAGTTGTAAGTTTTGGTGCGACTCAACTATAGTACTAAGTTGGTTGTCAATGTCACCAAATCTTTTGAAACCTTTTGTACGCAATCGTATATTTGAAATTCAAGAATCTACCGCGGGTCATACCTGGAGCTATGTGCCGTCTAAGGATAACCCAGCGGATCTCGTTTCTCGCGGGCTGAAGGCTGACCTAATCAGCGATTGCTCGTTATGGTGGACGGGACCTGCATTTTTGTCAAAAAATAAAGACGAATGGCCAAAAATGCCTAATAAAGTCGAGAAACAGGATCTGCCTGAAGTAATTTCATCACATTCAACAAACCATTCATTTTATAACTCAAATTCACAACCTATTTCACAATCAATCACCTCATTTAATAATAAGTCATCTTTTTTACAGATTTTGTTAAATAAATATTCTAAATTTAATTATTTACAAAGAGTTGTGGCCTACATTTTACGATTTATAAATAACTTAAAAACTAAAAATAAAATAAAGACTAATTTTTTATCCATTGACGAACTAGATAATTCGTTTAAATTTATAATTATGAATTCTCAAAAGGAAATGTTTCCTGACGAGTATATTATATTAAAATCAGGCAAGAATCTACCTCGTAAAAACCGACTTACCTCTTTAAGTCCTTTCTTAGACAAAGACATTATTCGTGTAGGTGGTAGATTGGATAATTCTCCCTATGATTATAACGTTAAACATCCGATTTTATTATGTTCAAAGCATCATATTACTAAGATTATTTTTAGAAAATATCATAATGATTTACTACATGCTGGACCTCAATTACTTTTAGCAAATATTAGACAAATATTTTGGCCTTTAGGTGGGAGAAACTTGTCCAAAATGATTGTTAAAGAGTGCATTAAATGTTTTAAATATAAATGTCAAAACATACAACCGATTATGGGTCAATTACCTATTTCTAGAACTCATTTAGAATTTCCTTTTTATAATTGCAGTGTCGACTATGCTGGGCCAGTAATGTTAGCTGATCGAAAGGGGAGAGGCTGTAAGCTTATAAAATCATATATATGCATATTTGTTTGTTTAGCAGTAAAGGCTGTTCACATCGAGCTCGTCACAGAACTGACAAAGGAAGCATATATGCCTTGAATCGATTTATAGCTCGTCGGGGCAAGCCGCGAAGCATCTTGTCTGATAATGCTACTAACTTTGTAGGAGCTAGTAACGAGTTAAAGCTATTTTTACAAAACTCTAATATTTCATCCGAGGTCATACACCAAGGTATCGAATTTAATTTTTCCCCTCCATACTCTCCTCATTTTAATGGTGTAGCAGAAGCTGCGGTTAAATCAACCAAACATCATCTAAAAAGACTTCTCCAACTCACGCACTTCACGTACGAAGAAATGTCTACTTCTTTGTCCCAAATTGAAGCTATATTAAATTCTCGTCCGATTACCCCATTGTCCTCTGATCCCTCAGACCTGACTGCACTAACTCCGTCACATTTCTTAATTGGAAGACCACTTACGTCTGTTCCATATCCACAGGTGACTGACATCAAAATTAGCCGACTGGAGAGATACCAACGCATACAATATATAAGGCAGCATTTTTGGAAACGTTTTTATATTGATTATATCCATCTGCTTCAGCAAAGAACCAAATGGACGGAGACAACTGGGCAATTGACTGTGGGTGACCTGGTCCTGGTCCAAGAAAAGGGACAACCACCGTTGCTGTGGCCTCTGGGACGTATTACAAAGGACGGAGCTTCACGAGTCGCTGAGGTGAAAACACGAAGAGGCACCATTCGTCGAGCCTATAACACCATCTGCCCTCTACCTTTATGTTGAAGACTTCAACCCGGGGAGGATGTTCAAGCGTCACTGACTGGAGGTGAGGCGCGCGGGCCGAGGGGGCCCGCACGCCGCCCGCGTCCAGGCGGCCGCAGCTACCACTCGCCGTCGTACCGCCGCTCGAACAGCACAACGCGTATATTGCAAATATCTTTCTCGAGTGCACACAGTTATCAATATACCAAGCTTATTACAGTCCACTAGTTTCATTACAAACATTTCTCTAAAAAGGAATAAAACCAAGTGAGTGCGCTTGTTCCTTCATAGTGTCATTTATAGGCACTACAGAGAAGAACGTGTACAAATTATTTAAAAAAATTTCGAACACTCCTTCCCTGAGAAAATCGAGTTGGAAGTTTTTCAAAAAACCACGAGGTAGGTGAAGGAGTGCTACTACCCTCACCAAACTTTGGAGCCGGGTGCCGGGAACCAGCAGAACAAGACTGGAGCAAAAAGAAAAATTTTAGGTTAAATAGTTTTTTAATTATTCACTTTTAACGTTTGTAAATTCAACATTTTAAATCTCCGAAAGTAAATCGGTAACAGTATATTTTTAAATTGTAATCTGTTGCGCGCTAGCGCTTTCTACAAGGATTTTAAGTTTCAAAATCCTACACGAAATACCTTCGGAGAAAATCAGGAAAAACCACAAAATCATTAAAATTCAGTTATTTGGAAATTTTAGCACATAAATTATAAAAAAGATACACAGTTACCATCTTGTAAGGTGGGGCAAATTGTTACAAAGAATTTGATGCCAAATTTGTAAAGATCGGACTCTCCTATCCAAAGTTATTCCAAAAAAAACCAAGTTTGTCTTTTTCTCGAAAAACTAAGAAAAAATCTATAAATTTTTTGTTACTGTAGGCCTTATATTACATAAATACCCCTACCCAACCCAAAACTAGGGCTCGATAAGGCTTAAATTGGCGAATTTAGAAATATCCGCCATTTTGGTTTTTGATGAACCAAATTAAAAAGTGAAATATCTCGAGAACGGAAAGTACTATCAAATTGCGGTTTTCGGCACAGTAATAAGCGTCGTAAAAGTAACAAGGCCAATTGGAAAATTTTGCGTTTCCGGCGTCGGGAGGTTTTCGAGGCTGAAACCATTGTATCCAGATAGTCAAAGTAAAGCCAATATTAACGTTGAAAACCCCAGGTCTCTACGATCAGTGGATGCCGAGATACACCACTTTAAAAAGGCACTTTGACAGTTAGGCGGCCATCTTGGAAACCTTCTTGAAGCCATAACTCGGCTTCCAGGAGTCCTAGAGGCCTGCGGTTTGCTTTGATCGCCTCGGGAGACTACCGTCTCTCCCATTAGCTAGAAAAATATTAATTTTGACGCGAAAAGTTTTCGACGCCTGGAGGCGCAAAAATAGAATAGTTTAGATCGAGCCAGTGAGAACGAACCCAAACACGTGTAGGCTGGGACTCATAGTTCGCGAGAAAACTGAGTTTTAAGTTGAACTTTGACATTTCAAATAATTCTGAAAAAAATTTCAAACAGTTATAACTCGGGAACTAGGAGTCCTAGAGAACTGGGGTTTTCGCAGTTGCTGCTGGTTCTCTCCATAGAACAAACCGGCAACCTCAAATTGGACTTTGGAACCAAAAAGTTTTTTAGCGCCAAATCCGGTACCGCAGGCCAGATCTCTTTGAGCCCATTCCGAGGACACCAAACACGAGGGAATTCGCACCATTGGATCCGGAGTTATACCGCTTGAACCATTTAGAACCATTTTGAACCGGAAAATTCAAGACGAAATATCTCAGGACCTAGTAAGGTTAGACGACCCGAGTTTGGGTTCGTTTGAAAGGGTTTCGGGCAACCAATCTAACGGACCTGGTTTGGCGACTCTACCTAGAGTTCTAAAAAATTAAATAACTTAAATATAAAAATATTTAGATCTGTATAAAATAACCAAAGTTCAACACTCGTCTGGAGCCAAATTAAAACTACATCAGACTAAACCTATGTACATAAATAGACAATCGTATATTATTTACAAGTATATCTAGGATTGGTGCGCTTTTAATTACTAAAAGCGTTACTCCTAATCTTAGTCAAGTAAACAGCATTTGATTGTACAATTTAATCCTAAAATAAAGTAGATAGAGACCCAATCCGAACATTAAGATTTGAGATTCGCAAATATTTTATCTTTGGGTGCCCTATACACACCCCAAAATACACACATACACATATACACACGCACACAAATAACACATTTACACAAACACACATAACCGCAAGACATGGAAACTGACTCCTCGGACACTAGTTCCACTGCGAGCTTTCGCCGGACCGAATTTAAGAGGGCTAAAGTCCTAACCAAAAAAAGCCCGCCGAAAGTCAGCCCGGGAATACAAAAGCCTACTTCTCCAAAGAGTGACGGGGAAGTACGATCCATGCAATCCAAGCAACCCCCTCGGACAATCCAATTACCGGAGGAAGAAGAATACGACCTCCCTCATTACCCCAAAAAGGCAAACGCCTATCTCCGCGAGGCAAAGGCCCAGCTGGAGCAGTCCAGGAACATAAGTACAGTTATAAAGGAATCTGTATTGACTCACCTCGGAAATCTATACCAAATGATTCTAAGACTCCATGATTCAAGGCAGATCCTTTTAAACAAGGTCGAGAAAGCGGAGAAGGAGCGTGCGACTGCTCTGTTGCAGATAGAGAAACAGCACTCACATGAACTGGCAGAAATCAATAAACGAATGACCTCGCTAGACATGTCCAAACCAGTCGAGAAGTTGACCCACGATGTAGAGCTGCTGAGGAAGTTAGTAGAAACAGAGGTAGTCGAAGAGGGAAGGAGAACTCGTGGCGAGCAACCGACACAAGAATTAATAAACCAAACCAATGACTTGAAGGAGGCAACAAAACAACTGAGAGAAACTGCGACAATTCTCCCGGGACCTCTTACATACGCAGAGGCAACAACAAAGCCCCGTAGCAAGTCAAACATAGACCTGCCCCAAAAACCAAATCACACCATCATAGTGGCGTCCACGGTAGAGAAAGATACTAGTGAGGACGTCATTAGGAAGGTACGTGGGACGGCAAATGCAAGGGAAAGCGGTGTCAGAGTTGATAACCTGCGCAGGGCCAGAGACCAAAAGGTGGTTATTACTTGCGAAAATAGGAGAAATTTGGAAGAATTAACGGCGAAACTTAGGGAAAACAAGGACCTTAGCATCAATTATGCAAAAAACAAAGACCCCTTGGTAGTAATAAAGAATGTTTTGGCGTTTAATTCAGATGAAGATATTATAACCTCAATTAAACGTCAAAACAAAGACGCAATCGAGGGAGTTTCTGAGGACGACATGCGCATAGCAGTCAAATACCGTCGCAAAGCCAGAAATCAACTCGAGAACCATGTGGTACTCCAAGTGTCGCCACAGTTATGGCAGCGGCTCACAGCAGCAGGAAAAGTGCACATCGACCTTCAGAGATGCCATGTGTATGATCAGTCCCCCTTGATCCAGTGCACGAAATGTCTCGGGTACGGGCACAGCAGGAAGACATGTAAAGAAACCAAGGATACATGCAGCTACTGTGCGGGGCCTCACCTCAAGGCCGTGTGTCCTATATGGGTAACGGGAGATATCCCCTGCTGTAGAAACTGCTCTGAACAAAAAATGGAGAAGACCAATCACAGTGCATTCGACAGAGAGTGCCCTGTAATGCAGAGATGGGACAAGTTAGCAAGGGCTGGAGTAGCCTATTGCTGCTGATACGGGCGGAATGGACATACGGATGATCCAGGCAAATCTTCAGCGAAAACGCCTAGCCACACAAGAAATATTTATTGAAACAAATCGTAAGAAGATTGCCATATCTCTGGTGCAGGAGCCTTACGTGGGAGCGGATGTGGTGATGCGAGGTTACCCGGGGCATAGAGTTGTGCAAATGACTAGCAACAGAACAAAACCCGTCAAAGCAGCTATCATTGTGCACGACAATAGCCTACAGGTGGACGAGGATCCGAATATAACAACGGAAAACGTAGCGTACGCTGCTCTCAAGGTCAAGAACAGAACAATACACCTGCTATCGGTATACTTCGAGGACACAGTCCCTCTCGACCCATACCTGCACCATATCAAACATATAATAAGACAGAAAAATGGCAAAGGCATTCTAGTGGCGGGAGACGTTAATTCTTGGAGTCCCTGGTGGGGTAGTATATCCGAAGACCATAGAGGCGCAGAGTTGGCGTCCTTCCTACACGAGAACGATTTTCACGTTCACAACGAGGGCGACGTTCCAACTTTCGAAGCCATGGGTGCGCAGGGACCGAGAACGAGTAGAGTAGACATCACGGCAAGTACATCGGATATCATGGACAAAATAGATGACTGGATGGTAGATAGAGAGATAACTAGCTCGGACCACAACGCAATAACATTCAATCTGAAAATGGAGAAACACAGCAGCAGCATAATCAGATCGACAAGAATGTTCAACACCAAAAAAGCCAAATGGCCCGAGTTTAGAGAGAAACTCAGCCAACTAACAAGTGAAAAAGGACTAAAAGAAAAAATAGATAGAGTTAACAATAGAGAAGCTTTAGAAAATTATATAGAAGAGTTTATGAAAACAGTCACGGAAGCTGCAAAACTAACAATTCCCCCGAAAACAAATAAACATTTGTACAAAATGCCGTGGTGGACGGAAGAACTCCAGACACTCAAAAATGATATGATGCGGAAAAAGAGAAGAATACGAAATGCTGCTCGTTCTCGATGGAGATACGTACTGGACGACTATAAGCAAGCTAAGAAAATATATGAAAGCAAGGCCTTGGAATCCCAAACGAGCCACTGGGTGGAGTATTGTACCAGGCAGGACGGGGAGAGCATGTGGGACGGAGTCTACAGAGTGATAAGAAACACAACCAAGCGCGAAGAAGACAAACTACTTATCCTGAACGGGAAAACGCTAAGCCCCGCTGACTCTGCCCGACTGCTGATGCTAACATTCTTCCCAGACGACTCGGAAGACGTGGACTCAGAATTACACAGGAAGATAAGAGCAGAAACGTCAAAGGTAGAACCGACAACGCCTGACGACCACCCATTCACAATGGAGGAACTATTAAACGTCATCCAGACTTTCAACCCTAAGAAGGCTCCAGGCAATGACGGTCTTACAGCGGACATCTGCCAAAACACGATTCGACAAGAGACCAAATTATACCTGTCCATCGCAAATAAATGTCTAGACCTCGCATGTTTTCCTAAAGTCTGGAAGGAAGCTACTGTAATAGTATTGCGGAAACCGGGTAAAGGCGACTATCATCATCCCAAGTCTTACCGACCAATCGGATTACTACCAGTGATGGGTAAGATTTTGGAAAAAATGATGATAAGCAGGATAAAATGGTGGATACTACCCAAACTTCATCCGGCACAATACGGGTTTATCCCCCAAAGATCCACGGAAGATGCACTGTTCGACCTTATGACCCATATAGAGTCATGCATAAGACTAAAGAAGATATCCGTAGTCGTATCGCTGGATATCGAAGGAGCTTTTGACAGCGCCTGGTGGCCAGCGATACGAAGACAGCTATTAGCACTAGAATGCCCAAGGAATATTTATAAATTAGCGGACAACTACCTGAGCGATAGAAATGTAAGCCTCACTTATACCAATACGCGAGTGGAAAAGTCCAATAACATGGGATGTGTGCAAGGATCTATTGGGGGACCTATATTCTGGAACCTCTTAATCAATCCTATAATAACAGAGCTACGAGAGAATGGTACACATATACAAGCTTTCGCGGACGACATTGTATTGGTATTCTCCGGCGCTAACGCGGACGACATACAAACCAAAGCAAACATAACACTGGATCGAATTTACAAATGGGGAATGGAGAATCGCTTACGTTTTGCGCCGCAGAAGACCAAGGCAATGATAGTTACCAAAAAACTAAAATTTGATACACCCACGCTCACGATGGGAGGTACCAATATAGAAATGGTTGCTGAACTTAAACTGCTGGGAGTCACTATAGACAAAAAACTTACGTTCAATCAACACGTGACAAACATAACGAAGAAGGCATTAAACATATATAAACAAATGGCTAAAACGGTTAAAGTCACGTGGGGGTTGAACCCTGAGGTGACAAGAACGATATACCTGGCAGTAGTTGAGCCGACGGTTTTGTACGCTTCAAGCATATGGGCCAAAGCAACATCAAAAATTATAGTCCAGAAAAAACTGAACACCATACAGAGAGGTTTTGCCCAAAAAATATGTCGGGCGTACAGAACCGTCTCACTCAATGCTGCCGTGGTACTCTCTGGACTGCTGCCGCTGGACCTAAGAGTTCAAGAAGCCGCGAAGCTGTACAGATACAGACGAGGCATAGTAATGGAATTTCTGCCCAATGACAGGCAGATAGAAAGGAGGATAAATTTCACTAAAAATGAACATCCAGCACTCAAAACCAACATAACTTACCATATGCTAGACAACCTGGATACCGATAATGACGAATTAGCAAACATACGCGTGTTCACAGACGGAAGCAAGATAGAAGGAAAAGTCGGTGCAGCGGTATCCGTCTGGAAAGGAAGAGCTGAGGTTCGAGCTGTTAAGCTAAAATTGGAGTCGTACTGTACAGTTTTCCAGGCGGAGATGCTGGCACTACAAAAAGCCGTAACAATTTGTGAAGAAATGCAGGAATTGGAGATAGACATTTTCTCAGATTCACGCTCATCCCTGGACCTAATCTCAAAGAGTGAAACGTCTCACCCACTAGCCCATGACATCCAGAAGGGTCTCAATAGGCTATCTAAATCAGGAAAAAACATAAGACTATTCTGGATAAAGGCACACGCAGGAGCAGAAGGCAATGAAAGGGCAGACGAATTAGCCAAGAGTGCTGCCCTTCATAAAAAGACTGCTCCTGATTACAGCGCTTGTCCGGTATCACATGCTAAATTCATAATCAGAGAGACTACCTTAGGGACATGGCAGGGAAGATACGAAAATGGAGAACAGGCCTCCATAACAAAAATCTTTTTCCCAAATATACGCGAGGCTTACAAAATTTTGAGAAAGATCAAAACTGAAAATGTGTGTTACATAACAACACAATTCTTCACGGGTCACGGCGGTTTCGGAGAGTACCTTTACAAATACAAATGCAAGGGTACTCCCGCGTGTCCGTGCGACCCGGAGAAAAACGAAAACATCATTCATCTAATAACAGAATGCCCACAACACGACATTGATAGGTATAACGCAGAATCCGAAATGAATGAAAAAATTGAAAAAGACACGCTCAAACGACTATTTAAGGTAGATAAGCAAAGAGACACATTATTAAAATTTTTAGAGAAAGTGACATTAGCATCAATTAAAAGAAACAAAAGTTGAATGAGGAGCTAGGATAGACCGTATGAAGTAAAACGAAAAGTGATAGATATTTAAATAAAAAGAAGTAATAAAGCTGAAATATGTAGGCTATGGTTTTGCCTATGTTAATTATATGGTTGTCTAGTAAAAATTGGTCATAACTAGTATAAGGAAAGAAATGTGTAAATAAGTAAAATTGTGTAAACATATAAAAGTAATTAATCACTGGCTATATTTATATCATATGTAGTATACTTAATAAATTAGAATTAGGATAAGTAAGTAGAATTAGTAATATAAGGGAACAATACATTGTAATTCTTTAAGTAAAGTAAGATTGTATATAAAATAAAATAGAACACTAAAGCACGGACCATAGGGTCTGTGGCATATAAAAGCTCAACACCCTGTGATGGCGGGTGCTTTTAAAAAAAAAAAAAAAAACCTAACCTAACCTAACCTAACCTAACCAGTCGCAAACTGCCCGCTGAACCGAGTAGACACTTAAAACTGCGCTCCGTACGCAAAAAACACGGAAAAATTCAATAAAACCGCGTATAGTATAGTGCGATATATTGACGGGTGCGCGCTAAGCTCCCCTACACAGTGGCGAAAAAATTTTCGAAATAGGACATTTGGATCGAAAGTTATTGACAAAAAACCAC
Organism: Limenitis camilla; assembly: GCA_905147385.1. NCBI lineage: Eukaryota > Metazoa > Arthropoda > Insecta > Lepidoptera > Nymphalidae > Limenitis > Limenitis camilla. Next base: position 8,582,994 of record LR990251.1, on the reverse strand, counting down.
AGAAATAACAACTTTATGGTGGTTTTTAGGCCGTTAAAAATAGTGAAAACTATTATAAAATTGTGAAATGTGTATCAGTGTATAGAACTAGGAAAGAACTATATTATTGAAGAAATTCCGGATCAAAAACCCGAAAATTGACGGAGTTAGGAGAGAAAAAACCGGCGTTTCCCGAGCTCGACGACAGAAAGTGGCGTGCGGCGTGCGATTAGTCACCACGACCCCCCACTTTTTTCCAGCCATTAGAAGGGCCTATCCCTGCTCCATATTTAGAGTCAAGTCTGGGATTTTTAGCGCAACACCTCTGGAAGATATTGGCCAAAAACGTTTTCTGGCCAATTCCCTATCTCCCCAACGGGAAGACACGGGACCTAGCCAAATATACTACAAGAAAGAAGACAACGAGAGAAGAAAAACCACGATTAAACAAAATTTTAGTAGCTTTGGTTCAGAAGATATACTAATTTAAAAATTCAAAATATTTTTGGCAAACTTTGAGGCACTTTTTCTCGAAATTTTGAGTGAACATCCCTCCCAAAATTTACTAGAGTCTAAGCGGAGTCTAATTGAGAACACAATAAACTTTATTTCATCGAAATCGGAGAAAAAATGGCGAAGTTATAGGGATTCTAATGAGAGTAGAGATTTCATACAAAAGTTGTTTACTTAAAGTCGTAAAAACCCATTAGAGTTCCTATATACAACGCCAATACTAAGGCTTCGCTTGCGGAATTTAAAATATAAATAAAATATTAATCAAAATCGGTTTAAACTCAAAAATAATAGCAGGAATAATAGACAAACAGACAAACAAACTAATTTAGAAATTTGGAAAATAATTATTTTGAGTATAATCTCTATACAAAAGTGTTCAACAAACAAACTTTTCCAAATTGTACGGAGCCAGATCTTCTATATAGAGATCGTGGACTTCGACCCTCCTTTGTTCACTAATGACCATAGATAAGCCCGGTTTGTTTATAGTAATTAAGGTGTGAGTGCCATAGGGTGAGTGCCATAGTAATTAAGGTTCATTTTAGCGTAGATTATTGGACACATAGTACTGTGAGTGTGGCCATTAGCACATAGATACCAAATAATTGTAACTAGGGCAAGTGCCCTACTTGATCAAACCACGGCAATTGCCCTACTTGGTAACCAAGGCAATTGCCCTACTCAACTTTAAAAAAACAAATTTGAATTGAGAACCAGGGCAATTGCCCTACTTAATTAATTGCAATTCGGAACCAAGGCAATTGCCCTACTTACTTTATTGTTTCGACCTGAGTAGTAAATGTACATACATACATTGTAAGTGGAACTAGGGCAATTACCCTAATCGAGACAAAACTCCCGTTTGGGGAGACCTCCCTAATCTGGGGAGTTTTTGGGGAAAATTCTTGTTTAGGGGTAATTATTGGGACACTGACTAACGAACTGACTAATTTACGACTACGTCCCTCCCGACCCCCCATACCGTCTTGGCGGCTTTTTGCGACACAATCCCCAGGTACCAAACGACACGTGACCTGGACTTAGAGAATTCTGTAAATTTAATTGAAAAAATTTTCTAAGTCCAAGATTTTCTTTGACACCCCCTATCTTCTTGGGAGTTAGGCAGAGTGCCAACCTGATAGGGGGTCCGGACCCATCCCCCCCCCTCTTTTAGGTAACCTTCCCCCCGGGACCCATCAAAGTCTCCCCACGAGACCCCCCCTCCCCCCCACGCCCCCGCGCAACTCACCCCTCTAACTCAGAAAAGTTGAGAACGGATTTGCAGCTGAACCAGAAGGGCTACAGAGGTGTGTGAGGTGTCTGCGGAAAGGTCTCGTGGAGCTCAACAAACGCCCAATACACTTCTAAACTGTTCCTCCCTTCCCTGTGGAAATATCAGCCAACAAAAACTTTACATCGTTTTTCTCAAATCCCACTCCTACGATTTGGCTGATTTTTAGTTTGCTGATACTCCTAGGGGTGAACTATATGTAGGAATAGGCATCACCCCAAACCCCCCATTAGAACGGGAGTTACAGCCATTTCAATCTAGAAATTTAGTTAAAAACTTAAAATAAGTGACAAAGACTATCGATACGGGACTCAGAACTGTGATAGTAGTTTAAGCAACATAAGTTAGGACACAGGCAGCATTTTACACTGCTCTAAAGTAGAATTAGTTGAGACTCTAGGTACATTTGACTTTAATTCATTTCCTAGTCAAACAATTTATTATAACTTAACACGTTATTTATTTGACCCCTGGGCATTTACACCCTAGGGAGAATAGCTTTAATTAGGATAACACATTAGGACTCTTTGGCGCCATCTACACGCCAAAGACGACACTATACAACTAGGGAAAGACAAATATTGGACATTATGGCCTCAAAGGTAATAGCCCCTAAGACTGCAGCCAAACAAACTGCACATTTCCCGGTTCAAAATAGGCGTGTGTCGACACATGACATGGATAACCTAGATATAAATAAAAACTACAGAGAAATAGCACAACGACTGATCGAAAGTACCGAAAATCAATTGAGCCAATCGGGAAATTTAAAGACAGTTATTAAGGACAAAGTGTGGGAAAACTCGAAGAACCTAATGGCTATAATTGAAAGAATGGATGATGCTAGAATAGAGTTAGACAGGAAGGTTGATCTCCTTCAGAAGCAAATTACATCAGAGGCATACCAAAAAGGAGAAAAATTTGATGAAATCATAACTGACCTAAAAACTTACAAAGAGACAACCCAAAGCACGCAGAAGGAAGTGCTAAAAACGCAAAAAATGCTTGAAACCTTAATAACACAACAAAAGGTGATAGCAGAAAACACAGAAAAAGAAGTGAAGATAATGCATAACAAAATAACGGAAATAAAAAGGGAAATAAAATGCAAAGTAGTAGAGGAAGCCACATACGCCGATAAAGCAGCAAGCACCCAAAAATCTTCAACAGAACGTAAATCTGTCCACTCAGCAGTGATTTCGTCCGTAGACGAGACAGATACCAGCGATGACGTACTGAACAAAATCCGAAAGGCCGTCGATGCCAAAACAACCGGCATTAGAGTGGATAGAGTGCGTAGAGCGAGGGACAAGAAGGTAGTTGTAGGCTGTGAAACTAAGGAAGAAATGGATCGAATTATTTCCCAAATAAAGGGAAAACCAGGATTAAACGTGGAGGCCAAGGAAAACAAGGACCCACGAATAATACTGAGGGACGTCCTTACATATAATAAAGACGAGGAAATCATTCAAGCTCTGAAAAACCAGAATAGGCATATTATCGGCCATATTAAGAAAGAAGATTTCAGAGTTAGTATAATGTATAAGAGCAAGGCAAGAAACCCTCATGAAAACCATGTTGTACTCCGGGTGTCTCCGAGCCTTTGGAAAGCATTAGTGGAGGCCGGGCGGATTCACATAGACCTTCAGAGAGTGGTAGTCAAAGATCAGTCCCCCCTGGTCCAATGCTCGAGATGCCTGGGGTATGGGCATGGAAGGAAAAAGTGTTTGGAGACGCAGGACGCCTGCAGTCACTGTGCGGGCCCACATGTAAAAGCAGACTGCCCTAGTTGGAGAGATAGGAAACCGCCATCCTGCCGTAACTGCGTAGAAACAAAACAGGAACGCGCTGACCATAATTCATTTGACGAGATTTGCCCTGTAAGACAAAAGTGGGACAAGTTGGCAAGGTCAACGATAGCATACTGCTGAAGTTGCACCGGCCCAACACTCGGTAGAGACAAGAAAGGGACAAATCTCTGACGAAATTCAAAAACACAAAGTCCTACAAGCAAACTTGCAACGCAAAAAACTAGCGACACACGAACTTGTCATGGAAGCATGGAAGAACAGGGTATCCTTTGCGTTGGTGCCGCAAAAGAACCGTATACCGGAGCTGACGGAGAGCTGCGGTCGGCCGCTGGATACAGAGTGGTACAATGCACTAGAAACAGATCAAAGTCGGTTAAAGCTGCAGTGATGGTGTTCGATGAAAAAATACAAATACTCGACAACGCATCACACAAGACAGAAAATATAGTAGCCGTAACACTGAAAACAAATGCATGGACCCTAGGAGTAATTTCTATCTACTTCGAGGATAGTGTTCCGATAGAGCCCTACCTCGAAAAAGTCAGGACCATCATCGAGCAAATGAAAGTCGATAGATTTATCCTAGGAGGTGACGCAAACGCCTGGAACCCATGGTGGGGCAGCGATGGAATTGACCATCGAGGTGAGGCTCTGTCAGGAGCACTTGATGAGATGGAACTGAATATACTCAATGAGGGAAGAGTGCCGACTTTTTTCACTATTAGAGGCGGAAACATATTTAAAAGCATAGTAGATATCACTGCATGCAGCGCAAATCTTATAAATAGAATTCTAGACTGGAAAGTAAATACAGGTATAACCAGCGCTGACCATAATGTCATCACTTTCTCAATTTTACAGAACAAACACAGTAATATAATAAAGACTAAAACAACTCGGAAATTTAACACAAAAAATGTAGAATGGGACGCCTTTAAGCCTGAATTTGCAAATAACCTAAAAAACAATAATATAGATATAGAAAATATGAATACGATAAAGTCCGCAACAGAATTAGAAAATTTTATAATTAAATATTCAAATACACTAGACGACACATGTATAAAAATAATCCCACTATTGAAACAGAAAAACAAATTTAAATTACCTTGGTGGAATGAAGAATTGCGAAAACTAAAAAGAGAAGTGATGACAAAGAAAAACCGTATACGTTGCGCATCACCATTCAGGCGTAGACACGTTGTGGAAAAATACTTAGAAGCACAAGAAAAGTATGAGCAAGAAGCAGCTGCAGCTCAAGTGAGAAGTTGGAAAAAATTTTGTGGGATCCAAGACCGCGAGAGCATGTGGGACGGCATCTATAGAGTACTTAAGAAAACGTCCCAAAGGCACGAGGACCAATTGTTAACAACTGGAGACGAGGTACTGGACCCCACAAAATCGGTAAAACTACTGGCCGAAGTATTTTTCCCTGAAGATGACACGACGAAGGATACTCCTAAACACAAAGAAGTCCGTGAAAAAGCAAAATCTGAAAGGGAAAACCACACCAATAAAAATGAGGATCCGCCATTCACAATGGAAGAACTCATAGCCGCAGCAAAAAGCTTTAACCCAAGGAAGGCGCCAGGGGCCGACGGATTTACTGCAGACATCTGTCTGGCAGCAATCCAGGCGAGTCCTGAGGTATTCTTGGGAATCATTAGCAAATGCATGGAGACATCACACTTCCCAATAATATGGAAAGAAGCCACAGTAGTAGTCCTACGGAAGCCGGGGAAAGACGACTATTCCCAAGCAAAATCGTACAGACCCATTGGACTGCTACCGGTTCTCGGGAAAATATTGGAAAAGGTGATGATGAGAAGACTCAGATTTCATTTGCTACCAAAGTTGAACGGAAGACAGTACGGCTTCGTCCCTAGGCGCTGTATAGAGGACGCCCTATACGATCTTGTAGAACATTTAAAATCTAAGCTCGAGGAGAAAAAGATAAGCGTAGTAGTGTCACTTGATATCGAGGGCGCTTTTGACAGCGCTTGGTGGCCGGCTATCAAGTGTGAACTAGCGGATAAAAAATGTCCCTATAATCTAAAACTTTTAATGGACAGCTACCTAAGAGACAGGAAAGTGAGTGTTAACTATGCAGGAGAGAGGTATACGAAAGTGACGGAGAAAGGATGTGTACAAGGTTCTATTAGCGGACCGATGCTGTGGAACGTTCTACTGGATCCCCTTCTCACCAAAATAGAACAAGAGAGTGCCTACTGTCAGGCATACGCCGACGATGTGGTCTTAGTTTTCTCGGGGCACAACAGCCTAGATATATCAAGAGAAGCGAACAAAGTGTTGCGCCTTGTGTATGACTGGGGGATTAATAACAAATTAAAATTCGCACCACACAAGACTAGCGCTATGATAATAACCAAAAAGTTGAAGTATGATACCCCAGTCTTGCGCATGGGCACCACAGAAATTGAAATAGTGAATGAAATAAAAATTTTAGGCCTAACAATTGACAACAAAATGACATTCAATAAACACATTAGAGAAGTCTGCAAAAAAGCTATTAATATATATAAACCTTTAGCGAGATCAGCCAAAATAAACTGGGGGCTGCGCCCCGAGATAATTAGGACCACATATACAGCAGTAATTGAGCCTATTATCCTATACGCGGCAAGCGCATGGTCGCAGGAAGCCAACAAGATCTGCAGCCGGAAGTGCCTGGAGAGTGTCCAGAGAGGTTTTGCCCAAAAAATCATTAAATCTTACAGGACAGTTTCACTGGAGGCTGCCCTGGCACTAAGCGGCCTCCTGCCACTCGACATGCGTGTCAATGAAGCCGCCGAACTATATAAAGCGAAAAGAGGTACACCACAGTATTATTTAAAAGGTAGATTAGTCGAACAAAAGACAGGAAAACTCCATACGGCTCATCCAGCGGAGGAAAAAATGGTGCGCTTCGAATGCCTGGAGGACCTACAGCCGGAGACCGTGGAGCGCCAAAACCTAAAAGGGATGTGGATCTTCACGAACGGCAGCAAGATCGAGGGCAAGGTGGGAGCAGCACTAACGTGCTGGAGAAATGGGAATGAGAGCATCCTTCTGTACAGTATTCCAGGCCGAACTTTATGCTCTCTACCAGGCAACCGAAACCACCAAAAAGATCCGGGACAACCAGGTATGCATCATGAGTGACTCCAGGTCGGCCCTCGAGTTGCTCTCTAAGCCCGAGGTGACTCACCCATTAGCTTTCCTCATTAAAGAAAACCTTAAAGAGTCGGAAAAGCAAGGAAAAATGGTAAGCCTCTACTGGGTGAGAGCACATATCGGAGTCGAGGGTAATGAGAGAGCTGACGAACTGGCCAAAACGGCCGCGTTGAACCTCAAAAAAGCACCCAACTATGATAAATGCCCTCTCTCCTTCGTCAAAAAATTTATACGCGAGCAAACTATTAAAAGCTGGAATGATAGATACATAAATAGCAACAAGGGCGCGACCACTAAAATATTCTTTCCGAACATAGAGAATACATATGCTATAATAAGAAAGTTAACATTAAATCCAATACTTATACAAGCGTTGACAGGTCATGGGGGCTACGCTGAATACCTGGAAAGATTCAAATGCAAAGACGACCCGGGTTGTGTATGCGACCCGGAGGTACCAGAAAAAATAGAACACCTAATGATAGACTGTCCGGTGTTTGGTGTAGCTCGCTATGAACTGCAACAAAATTTAGATAAAAATTTAACAATTGATAATATTAAAGACATTATAAAAGAAAAGAGTAGCAGGGAAGCACTTTTCAGTTTCCTGGAATATGTAACCAGGAAATGCATCACAAAGAACGGTGGCAGGATAAGTGCTTCCGGAAACAATTAATAACTAATTGCGGACGGAACACTAAATCCGGGGGATGAATGATACTGACGCTTCTAACAAATATTATAAGAATATTAGAAGAATGCACAGTAAGAAAGATAAGAAGGTTACATATCCCAAGAAAAAGAATACAATATACGATAGCTAGTAATAATAAAAAATTAGAAGAAATAAAAAATTAAAATAAAAACTTATTGTAATAAATTAAATTACAGTAATATGATAATAACATGTAACGACTTGTGTGAGAATATGTAAATGTATGCAAAAGAATTATATACAAAGTAACAATAGATATAAATTGTTAAAATATACTTATATTACAATCGATAAGAACCAATAATGTAGTAAAAATAAGACACGCAATGTAAATGTATTTTCAAAAATAAACGGAACAACAAAACCCTACGAGGTCACGGTAGGGAGGCCTAAGCAACACCCTGTGATGGCGGGTGCCTTTAATAAAAAAAAAAAAAACCTAACCTAACCTAACCTTTTTTTTTTTTTTTTTTGCGTTGGAAATGCGCCTTATGCATACCCCCCGCCGACGAGCGGGAGGTTATGTGGGGCTCTCCTTGATGCCGTCCGCCATTGGGCGAGCGGCGGTTCAAGGCATACCCACTAAAACCAACGGTACCATACCTCCGCTGTAGGGAGGCGCCACAGGAACGCTTACGCACACGACTGTGACGCCTCAGCGGGTCGGCCCGCTCTTATAGCGGGCCTGCACGCCAGGGGGCTCTCAGGGTACACCGAGAGTGGTTACCCCCTTGCCTGACGGCTCCATTCAGGGTGGTGGGAGGAGGTGGGCGAATTGTCGCCTACGCCTCCCAGATCGAGCTCGGCGGCGCGGGTCTGCAGAGGCGTCACCCTCGCGTTCCCGCTCCGCGGCCTCCTTCTGTGAGATTACAGCCTCGCAGAAGTCGACCATGGCCGACCAGCATCTCTCACTCTCGAGCATGGAATGAATCACGCTCGGGAGAGAGAGGTCTCCACCTAGGACCGCCGCCAGGCTGTGGCGTTGAGGTCCCCATCCAGGGCATTCTGCCAGAGTATGATGCGACGTGTCTTCCGCCGCACCACACTCGTGACAGGCCGGCGTCACCTCCCGTCTGGCAATTTGGCACAAATACTTACCGAAGCAACCGTGCCCGGTAAGCATTTGCGTCAGCCGATAGGACAGGACGCCGTGCTGCCTTTCGACCCAGCGCACGATGTGAGGGCGGATCGCCTCCACCGTCGCCAGGCCTGCACTGGGGGACCTCAAATCCTCCTTCCACCTTTGAATCAGGGCTCGTTGGGCTAGAGCCCTGATTCGTCCAACCTCCTCCTCTCTGGGCCGCACACCGGTCGTCCGTAGGCTCGCTCGGAACCGGTACACTTCCGCGTGAACCTCCGCCTGAAGAGCCCAAGGCGGATCGCCCGCGAGAAGTGTCGCCGCCGTCCACGACACTGTACGGTACCCCCGTATAGCTCTCACCGAGATGACCCTCTGCGCTCTCCGCAGCTGGGCCATGTTGCGCTCGGTGAGAGCGTCCACCCATATGGGAGCACCGTACAGTGCCATGCTTCGCACAATGCCGGCATAGAGGCGCCGGCATGGCGAGCCCGGTCCCCCGACGTTGGGTAGTAGCGTTCCCAACGCCGCGGCGGCCTTCACGAGCCTTGGAGCGAGCGCCTCGAAGTGCGGCCTGAAGCTCCATCTGCCGTCCAGGGTGAGGCCCAGGTATTTCATCTGGGCCCTCACTTCCACCACCGAACCTTGGACGGAGATGGACGCTCCCCGTGGGGGGCCTCTCCGTGGACCGTGGAACAAGAGGGCCTCCGTTTTGCTGATGGAGACCCTCAGACCCAACATTCCGATTCGGTCCACCACGAGCGTGGCTCCGACTTCGGCTAGGCGGGCTGCCTCGCGGAAGTCCTTCCCCCTCGCCGTCACCAGGGTGTCGTCAGCGTAACAGAGCACCCTCATGCCGGCGAGGAGGGGCGTTCGAAGCAGCCAGTCGAAGCCGACGTTCCACAGGGCGGGACCCAGAACCGAGCCCTGCGGAACCCCGCAGCCCACCCGATGCCGAGCCATTCGCCCGTCGGCCCCCTCCCAGAGGACGTCCCGATCGTCCAAGTATGCTTCCAACAGCCTCCTGAGGTAGAACGGCACTCCGTGATAGCGGAGTGCCTCCCTCAAGGTGGTGTGTGGGAGGCTGTTGAAAGCGTTGGCCACATCGAGGGAGACGGCCAGGACAACGTCCCCCTCCTCCACCGCCTCTGTGGCCACCCTCTTCAGCTCGGACAGGGCGTCCGAGGTGGAACGGCCCGCCCTGAACCCGAACTGGCAGGGAGCTAGATCGGGACCCTCCGTCTCCAGGTGCTGAGCGAGACGTGCTGCGAGAATTTTCTTCAGCAACTTCCCCGTCTCACTCAGCAGCACAATTGGCCTGTATGCCGAAGGCGACCCCGGTGGACGGCCCTTCTTCGGCAACAGACACAGTTTGCCTTCCTTCCATTGCTTCGGGAACTGCCCAGTCCTGAGACACGCGTTGAACAGTTCCCGGAGCATCGGCCCGAGGTGTTTCAGGGCGATCAGCAACACTAGCCCAGGCACACCATCGGGCCCCGGTGCCGTTCTCCTCCCCCGGAGACGGTCGACGGCCACTTCCATTTCCCCCTCTGTTATAGGGGGAACCGCCGTCGCCTCCTCTTCGTCTGACGGAGGCGTCATCCAGGGGGGGACAAAATCTGCCGCGGGGGATGGGAAAAGCTCCCCCACGAGCCGGCGGAGCGGCCCAGGCGGCATCGTCTCCGTGACGGGGGCGGATTTGTACGGCCCTCCCCCTGGCGTCCGTGGCGGGATTGCCCCACGCCTGGGACTTGGCATTCAGGTCGCCGAGAAGTATTGTTGGTCTCGGCGCCTGTCTGCAGACCGCGGCCCTGACGGATTCGAGGTACGTCTCGAACTCCGCCAGGACGCGATTAGGGGAGAAGTACGTCCCCACAACCACGAACTCTCCCCATCCCACCACGACGTACCCCGAACCCTTTTCGATAGGAACGAGGGTGGGTCCGTTGTTGGTCCCTACCACGACCGCTACGGACCCGTCCAGGTCTCCCGCCCAGCGGGGGTTGGGAGGAACGTAGTACGGCTCTGCCGCCACTGCCACATCCACAGACCACTCCGCCATTGACTGCAGTAGAAGATCCTGCGCGCCGGCGGAGTGGTTAACGTTCCCCTGAAGAAAGCTGATATGTCGTATCCGGTCCATTAAGACGACATATCAACCTCCTCGCGCCTATTTGACTGGCGCCCAACCCCCGCTGCTGCCTGTGATCTGCTGGCCGCTTTCTCCTTGGTAGGGAAAGGTTTGCAGGCTTTTCCTCCCATCTTGTGACCGGAAGGCCGTCCAAGATCGGCACAGACCGCACAGCGAAACTCGGCCGTGCACGTGGTTGACCGGTGACCGTCGCCACCACACCTGTAGCACAGGCCACCACGTTCAACCCTGGAAGAGCAGAGGGACTTTGTGTGCCCCAGGCCCATGCATTTATAGCAGCGCAAGGGCCGCTCCTCCAGAATCCTGACCCTGGCCGAGCTCCACCCGACCAGGACCCTTCCAGCGTCAGCCAATTTTTTGGCTGCTGACACCGGGCACGTCACCCGCAAGTCCGCCATCTTAGTGGGCCTGACGACCCTGGCGATCCCGTCCAAAACCACGCGCAACTTTCCGGCAAGCAAATCCGCTTGCTCGGGTGTCTGCCCTTTCGGCAACTCCAGCAACCGAGCGCCGGTCTTTGCCTGCCGAACGCGTATGCCCGCTCCGATTCCCATCTCCTCCAGGGAGACCGCCTGTTCCGCCCGCTCCATGATCTGAGCGTAGGTCACCCCCTTCTCGGCCGCCTCCGCTGCGGGGGATGAGAGCTTCGGCGTCGGTGGCTTAGCCTTCTTACGAGGCTTGGCCGTGGGAGCGGGTGCCGCTTTGGGGGCCGGGGTCTTTTTGCCCTTGCCCTTCCCTTTCCTCACCACCGTGGTCCAGCTGCCCTCCTCAGTTAGCGGTGGTGGCGGTTGTGCCTGCTCAAGTGATACAACGAGCGCAGGAGGGACTGCGCTCGTGGGAGGTATGAGTGCAGCGCTCGTCGTTCGAGTGGCCTTTGGTAGTGCCTTCTTCCTTATCCCCGATGGACCAGCGACAGGTGCAGGAGTTGCCTTCACTGGTGGGGGATTTTTGACTACCTGCTTTTTGTTACCTCTTAGCGGTCCTGCGGCCGCAGGGGGAGGCATCAGTCTGGCCGCAGACTCGGACACGGCAGGGAGTGGGCCTCGTTTGTCTGCGGCTAGTGGTGGGCGGAGCACCTTAGCAGGAGGTAGACGCTCCTCGATCCCCGACAACCGCGCGTCGAGCATCATGATGAGAGATGTTCTCAGCGCGTCGATTGCCGAGTTCTCATGAGTCTGAATCGGGGGTGCGGCCTTGGGTGTGTTGGCCAAATCTGATCGCAGCTCTGCATATTCCCGCCGGTGGGCTTTGAGTTCGGCTTTCAAATGCTCCACCTCACGCCGAAGTCGCCCATTGTCCTCCCGAACCCGGCGGGCCTCCTCCGTTTCCGATTTGGAGGCGAGTGCCTCCACAACTTTAGTAAGGGCGGCCGAGCAGTCATACAGCCTCCTCATGAAGCCGCCCTTAAGATTCTTGGAACGCCGCGCGACCTCACAAATTGTGGTGGAGATCTGGGCGGCGCTATTCCGCAGCTCCTCCGACCCGAGAGAAAACGGGTCTGCCGGCAGATCGAAAGCCGGCGTCGGAGTCGCTGTGGAATCTGTGTCAGAGTTCTTGCTCTCCTTTCTGTTTTGGCGTTTTCACAGGGCCAGTTTAAATTCCTCAATCCTGGCCTCTGCGTCTCCATCCTTAGCGGCGGCCTTCGCCTTAGCGAGGTGTCGCCCAGTTTTCGTCTTTTTGTTCAAAACGAGCCCTTTACCCTTGGCCGTGGTTATCCGGTCTGTTTCCGTGTCCAACGAGCTGTCGACCATCTCAGCCGCCGGTCTCTTGCGCCAAAACCGGTCACTCGCTCCCGAAGCTGCAGTTCTGACACTGCAGTTCTGCGTCCGGCAACCTCTCAAGTGAAACTCGACAATCCCTAAACGAGCCAAAGTCATTTGCAGCGCCCCACGCAATCTTTGCGGGTGCAACCACCGCAGCCGATGCTGCCACATCCTTCGAACCAGACATGGGAATTCGTTGGCGAATTCGACTCCGAAACACCAAGTGTGCCCCGCTCTACCTACAACCGAGAGGGGAGGGAGCTGGGGAAGGATAGCCTCTGCGTATTAGCACACACACACTAGGGATAGCACACTTCAGCCACCCGCCTGCCACTCCGTTACGGTGGTCAGGACGGGGCCCGGGGGAAACCGTGGACGTATGTGCTACTGAACCCCCAACCTAACCTTTTTTTTTTTTTTTTGCGTTGGAAATGCGCCTTATGCATACCCCCCGCCGACGAGCGGGAGGTTATGTGGGGCTCTCCTTGATGCCGTCCGCCATTGGGCGAGCGGCGGTTCAAGGCATACCCACTAAAACCAACGGTACCATACCTCCGCTGTAGGGAGGCGCCACAGGAACGCTTACGCACATGACTGTGACGCCTCAGCGGGTCGGCCCGCTCTTATAGCGGGCCTGCACGCCAGGGGGCTCTCAGGGTACACCGAGAGTAGAAAGTTACCCCCTTGCCTGACGGCTCCATTCAGGGTGGTGGGAGGAGGTGGGCGAATTGTCGCCTAAGCCTCCCCGATCGAGCTCGGCGGCGCGGGTCTGCAGAGGCGTCACCCTCGCGTTCCCGCTCCGCGGCCTCCTTCTGTGAGATTACAGCCTCGCAGAAGTCGACCATGGCCGACCAGCATCTCTCACTCTCGAGCATGGAATGAATCACGCTCGGGAGAGAGAGGTCTCCACCTAGGACCGCCGCCAGGCTGTGGCGTTGAGGTCCCTATCCAGGGCATTCTGCCAGAGTATGATGCGACGTGTCTTCCGTCGCACCACACTCGTGACAGGCCGGCGTCACCTCCCGTCAGCGAAGGGCTTGCAGCCTCTTCCTCCCATCTTGTGCCCGGACGGCCGTCCGAAATCAGCACAAACTGCGCAGCGGAACGAGGCCGTGCACGTTGTGGACTTGTGACCATCGGCACCACACCTGTAGCACAGGCCACCACGTTCAACCCCGGAAGAGCAAAGGGACTTTGTGTGCCCCAGACCCATGCATTTATAGCAGCGCAAGGGCCGCTCCTCCAGGATCCTGACTCTGGCCGAGCTCCACCCGACCAGAACCCTTCCGGCGCCAGCCAGCTTTTTGCCCGCTGACACCGGGCACGATACTCGAGCCGCCAGCATACCCCACGGACCAGACGTAATGTCACCAACCCGGACGGATTCCGCTGCAGTTCATTCTGCCCTTTCGGTAACTCCAACAACCGAGCGCCGGTCTTTGCTTGCCGAACGCGTATGCCCGCTCCTATGCCCATCTCCTCCAGGGAGACTGCCCGTTCCGCCCGCTCCATGATCTGAGCGTAGGTCACACCCTTCGCGGCCGCCTCCGGCTGCAGTGTGATCACCACTGCAGACGTGCTGGGGGCTGAGAGCTTCGGCGTCGGCGGCATGACTTTCCTATGCGGCTTAGCCGCGGGAGCGGGAGCCGCTTTGGGGGCCGGGGTCTTTTTGCCCTTGCCCTTCCCTTTCTTAACCACCTCGGTCCAGCTGCCCTCCTCAGTTAGCGGTGGTGGCGGTTGTGTCTGATCCGGTGGCGCGACGAGCGCAGGAGGGACAGCGCTCGTAGATGGAACGAGCGCAGTTGTTCTAGCGCTCGTCGGTAGAGTGACCGTTCGTGGTCCCTTCTTCTTCATCCCCGATAGACCAGCGACAGGTGCAGGAGTTGCCTTCGCTGGTGGGGGATTTTTGCCTCCCTGCTTTTTGACACCTCCCAGCGGTCCAGCGGTTGCAGGGGGAGGCATCAGTCTGGCCGCAGAATCAGACGCGGCGGGGAGTGGACCTCGTTTGTTTGCGGCTAGCGGTGGGCGGAGTACCTTGGCAGGAGGTAGACGCTCCTCGATCCCCCACAACCGCGCGTCTAACATCATCATGAGAGATGACCTCAGCGCGTCGATTGCCGAGTTATCAAGTCCGGGAGTCTGAACCGGAGTGACCTTGGGTATGTTGGCCAACTCCGATCGTAGCTCTGCATATTCCCGCCGGTGGGCTTTCAGTTCGGCTTTGAGGTGTTCCACCTCACGCCGAAGGCGCCCATTGTCTTCACGGACCCGGCGGGCCTCCTCTGTTTCACTTTTGGAGGCAAGCGCCTCCACTACTTTCGTAAGGGCCGCCGAGCAATCGTAAAGCCTCCTCATGAAGCCGCCCTTAAGATTTTTTGAACGCCGCGCGACCTCACATATAGTGGTAGAGATCTGGGCGGCGCTCTGCCGCAGCTCCTCCAACCCGTCGGCCCCCTCCCAGAGGACGTCCCGATCGTCCAGGTATGCTTCCAACAGCCTCCTGAGGTAGAATGGCACTCCGTGATAGCGGAGTGTCTCCCTCAAGGTGGTGTGTGGGAGGCTGTTGAAAGCGTTGGCCACATCGAGGGAGACGGCCAGGACAACGTCCCCCTCCTCCACCGCCTCTGTGGCCACCCTCTTCAGCTCGGACAGGGCGTCCAAGGTGGAACGGCCCGCCCTGAACCCGAACTGGCAGGGAGCTAGATCGGGACCCTCCGTCTCCAGGTGCTGAGTGAGACGTGCTGCGAGAATTTTCTCCAGCAACTTCCCCGTCTCACTCAGCAGCACAATTGGCCTGTATGCCGAAGGCGACCCCGGTGGACGGCCCTTCTTCGGCAACAGACACAATTTTCCTTCCTTCCATTGCTTCGGGAACTGCCCAGTCCTGAGACACGCGTTGAACAGTTCCCGGAGCATCGGCCCGAGGTGTTTCAGGGCGATCAGCAACACTCGTCCAGGAACACCATCGGGCCCCGGTGCCGTTCTCCTCCCCCGGAGATGGTCCATGGCCACTTCCGTTTCCCCCTCTGTTATAGGGGGAACAGCCGTCGCCTCCTCCTCGTCAGACGGAGGCGTCATCCAGGGGGGGACAAAATCTGCCGCAGGGGGTGGGAAGAGCTCCCCCACGAGCCGGCGGAGCAGCCCAGGCGGCATCGTCTCCGTGACGGGGGCGCCGTGTGCACAGATCTTGTCGCGCACACCACGGTACGGACGCCCCCATGGGTCACGATTTAGGCCCGCAAGCGATTCCTCGCGGGATAAATTAGTTAAACTACTCTCAAACATTCTTTTTAATTCCCTATTAGCTCCTATGAAATTAGTGCCACAATCGCTTATAAGTTTATTACAATGTCCTCTACGCGATACAAAACGCCTAAAGGCTGCTATGAAACCTTCACTTGTTAAACTTGTAACTAATTCTAAATACGGGTGACAATGGCGTGCGCGTTTTACAAGCGTCGAGCAAATAGTATTACAGAAACGAATGCGGTGATAGCTAGGTGCCGACTGGCGTTGCAAGTGAGCGGTGCAATAGACATCGTATGATCGTGACGTCAGGTTTGAACAATAGGCTCGGCAACAGGCACGGCGCGTGAGTTAGACGGCGAGTATATATATAAAATTCTGTTAGATGTATGTTTGTGTGTTTTGTATTTATTTTTTGTATGAAAGTGTAAATGTTAAAATGTATGAATGTAATTGTGCTTGTTGTGTTATAAATGTATAAATATGTGGGAGAATCCCCATATCACTCCCCTCCAGAGACCTGGTCAAGGGCGATAAAAATTAGGGAATCTGACTCGGCGACCGCTTCGGGTTACTCGCAGGACGGGTTCTTCGAGTTTCATTGGTTCCGGGGTAACTTCTTCTTCTGGTTTTATAGTATCGGTGACCATATACGCTGGTTTCAGGCGGTCTATGGACACCCTAACACTTTTCCCTTTAACCAGAATTTTAAACACTTTATCCCCAGATTGCAAAACCTCGTATGGACCAGTGTATGGAGGCTGTAGTGATCCTCTTACCGCGTCTTCCCTGAGGAATACATGGGTAGAGGATGCTAGATCCTTGTGTATAAATACTCGACCTTTATTATGCCGTGAGGCTGGTGTAGGACGAAGCTTATCAGCAAAGCAACGCAAACGAGCAGTAAACTCTGATACATCTGTAGATGTGCTTACTCCGGGATTAAAAAATTCTCCTGGCAGTCTTAACGGCTCGCCATAAACGAGTTCTGCAGAGGAGGTTTTAAGATCATCCTTAACTGCACTTCGGATGCCAAGTAGGACTAGTGGCAAAGATTCAGTCCAGCTTCCGTCAGCATGGCACATAATTGCTGCTTTTAACTGACGGTGGAAACGTTCCACTAGGCCGTTACAAGATGGGTGGTAGGCTGTAGTACGAAGGTGTTGAAACCCGGCTGTCCTAGACAGATATTTGAAAAGCGCGGACTCAAATTGACGTCCGCGGTCGGTCACAATATCTTTAGGACAGCCAAAACGGGATATCCACCCTGATAATAACGCCTTACCTACCGTCTCTGCTGTAATGTCAGGTATAGGTATTGCTTCTGGCCATCTTGTGAAACGATCCACGGCAGTTAAGCAATACCTAAAACCTTGTGACACCGGTAGTGGCCCCACTATGTCTACATGGACGTGAGCGAATCTAGCTCGAGGGAGCTGGAACGTCCCAATAGGAGCGGAGACGTGACGGCTTACTTTGGAACGCTGGCACTGAAGACATGTGCGCGACCAATCTCTGCAGTCCTTCTTGACTCCGGGCCATACAAAGCGTTCTGTTACCAAGCGGATAGAAGCTTTGGCCCCGGGATGACTCAATGAGTGGAGACTGTCGAACACTTGTTTGCGGTGTGGCTTTGTTACGTAAGGTCTGGGAGTCGGTGTACTGGTATCGCAGTACAGAGAAATGCGGCTGCCAGGAAGTTTTAATTTCTCCAATTGGAGTGAATTCTGGCTCGTCAGAAATTCAGAAAACTCGGCATCGGTCTGTTGTGACTTGGCTAAGTCGGCAAGGCTAATTGGCGCTTCCAGTTCTTCGATACGAGATAAGGCATCGGCAACCACGTTGTCTTTGCCTGAAATATGCCTTATATCGGTGGTGAACTGGGAAATGTAGTCCAAATGTCTATACTGCCTAGGCGAGCAATTTTGTTTCCGTTCATGGAAAGCAAACGTGATTGGCCTATGGTCAGTATAGACTGTGAAATGCCTTGCCTCTAGCATGTGTCGGAAGTATTTTAGCGCCTCGTAAATCGCCAATAACTCGCAATCGTACGGTGAGTACTTAACTTGAGACGGACTTAGCTTCCGTGAGAAGTATGCTAGTGGCTGCCATGCATCTCCGTGCAGCTGTTGTAATACCGCTGCTATTGCTACATCGGATGCATCTGTCACTAACGCAAGCTTTGCGTCCATATCTGGGTGGGCAAGAAGGGCTGCGTTAGGTAAGCTTTCTTTAGTATTATTGAAAGCTTTTTCTGTTACCAAGTTCTGTTACCAAGCGGATAGAAGCTTTGGCCCCGGGATGACTCAATGAGTGGAGACTGTCGAACACTTGTTTGCGGTGTGGCTTTGTTACGTAAGGTCTGGGAGTCGGTGTACTGGTATCGCAGTACAGAGAAATGCGGCTGCCAGGAAGTTTTAATTTCTCCAATTGGAGTGAATTCTGGCTCGTCAGAAATTCAGAAAACTCGGCATCGGTCTGTTGTGACTTGGCTAAGTCGGCAAGGCTAATTGGCGCTTCCAGTTCTTCGATACGAGATAAGGCATCGGCAACCACGTTGTCTTTGCCTGAAATATGCCTTATATCGGTGGTGAACTGGGAAATGTAGTCCAAATGTCTATACTGCCTAGGCGAGCAATTTTGTTTCCGTTCATGGAAAGCAAACGTGATTGGCCTATGGTCAGTATAGACTGTGAAATGCCTTGCCTCTAGCATGTGTCGGAAGTATTTTAGCGCCTCGTAAATCGCCAATAACTCGCAATCGTACGGTGAGTACTTAACTTGAGACGGACTTAGCTTCCGTGAGAAGTATGCTAGTGGCTGCCATGCATCTCCGTGCAGCTGTTGTAATACCGCTGCTATTGCTACATCGGATGCATCTGTCACTAACGCAAGCTTTGCGTCCATATCTGGGTGGGCAAGAAGGGCTGCGTTAGGTAAGCTTTCTTTAGTATTATTGAAAGCTTTTTCTGTTACCAAGTTCTGTTACCAAGCGGATAGAAGCTTTGGCCCCGGGATGACTCAATGAGTGGAGACTGTCGAACACTTGTTTGCGGTGTGGCTTTGTTACGTAAGGTCTGGGAGTCGGTGTACTGGTATCGCAGTACAGAGAAATGCGGCTGCCAGGAAGTTTTAATTTCTCCAATTGGAGTGAATTCTGGCTCGTCAGAAATTCAGAAAACTCGGCATCGGTCT
Organism: Limenitis camilla; assembly: GCA_905147385.1. Taxonomy (NCBI): domain Eukaryota; kingdom Metazoa; phylum Arthropoda; class Insecta; order Lepidoptera; family Nymphalidae; genus Limenitis; species Limenitis camilla. Next base: position 8,564,074 of record LR990251.1, on the reverse strand, counting down.
GTTGTGACTTGGCTAAGTCGGCAAGGCTAATTGGCGCTTCCAGTTCTTCGATACGAGATAAGGCATCGGCAACCACGTTGTCTTTGCCTGAAATATGCCTTATATCGGTGGTGAACTGGGAAATGTAGTCCAAATGTCTATACTGCCTAGGCGAGCAATTTTGTTTCCGTTCATGGAAAGCAAACGTGATTGGCCTATGGTCAGTATAGACTGTGAAATGCCTTGCCTCTAGCATGTGTCGGAAGTATTTTAGCGCCTCGTAAATCGCCAATAACTCGCAATCGTACGGTGAGTACTTAACTTGAGACGGACTTAGCTTCCGTGAGAAGTATGCTAGTGGCTGCCATGCATCTCCGTGCAGCTGTTGTAATACCGCTGCTATTGCTACATCGGATGCATCTGTCACTAACGCAAGCTTTGCGTCCATATCTGGGTGGGCAAGAAGGGCTGCGTTAGGTAAGCTTTCTTTAGTATTATTGAAAGCTTTCAGAGCATCATCATTTAGGCTAATAGGAGTAGAACCTTTGACTGACCCTGGAAGGATTGAGTTCAGAGGCGTTTGGATATGGGCGGCGTGAGGTAAGAATCTTCTATAAAAATTGGCCATTCCCAAAAATCTCCTTAGCTGCCTTACATCCTTGGGAGGAGAGAAGTCACGGATAGCTTGTACCTTTGTATCCAAGGGTTTGGTACCGCTCTCCGATATAGAGTAACCCAAAAAGGTTACCTCGGGAGCCCCGAACACACACTTGGATACATTAATAATCATGCCATACTTACGGAGTCTAGCGAAGATCTGTCTCAAGTGATCCTCGTGCTCATCGTCGTTCCTCGAGAAAATAAGAAAATCATCAAGGTAGGCGTACACAAAGTCTAGACCACGAGTCAACTCGTCCACAAACCGTTGGAAAGTCTGCCCCGCATTCCGCAGACCAAATGTCATATACGGAAACTCGAACATACCGAAAGGGGTAGTAATGGCGGTCTTCGGGATGTCATCAGGGTTGACCGGTATCTGATTATACGCCTTCACAAGATCGAGGGTACTAAAAATTTTACATCCTGAAATGTTGTGAGAAAAATCGTGAAGGTGTCTAATCGGATATCGGTCTGGAATAGTTCGTGCGTTGAGCCGCCTGTAGTCTCCACAGGGGCGCCAGCCATTGTCTTTTTTCGGCGCCAGATGCAAAGGAGAAGACCAAGGGCTGTCTGATGGACGCGCAGTTCCGTTGGCTAGCATCATATCGAACTCCCGCTTCGCTGCTAACAACTTGTCCGGTGCTAGCCGCCTTGGATTACATGAGACTGGAGGACCTGGTGTAGTGCGAATAAAATGTTGTGTGTTGTGTGGTACAGTATCGTGTGTGCCGGCCGGTCGCGTTATATCTGAAAATTCTCTGGATAATAAATTATGATATCTCGTATCACCAGTCGATACCTTAATAGAATAAATATTATTACTATTTACAGCATCAATAGCAGATGAAAACAAACGAGTGGTATTATCTACAAGCTTATGATTTCTACAATCTACCATTAAATTATAAAAAGATAAGAAATCTACGCCTATTATGGGCTTAGTTACACTAGCAACCACAAAACGCCATGGAAAATCGCGACGAAGGCCAAAATTAAGCGTAAAATGTTTATAGCCATATGTTTCTATGGTCGACCCGTTGGCTGCAGTGAGTTTATAGCCAGTTGGTGCACGACGCTCACGCAGCATGATAAGGGGAAAGACGCAGAGGTCGCTACCTGTGTCGACCAGGAACTGGGTCTTCGTCCATTTGTCCGTAATAAACAGGCGACCAGATGAATTAGGGCTATCGGTTGCCGCCACTACCGACTGCCCTGGGAGTTTTCCTGGTTCTTGAAGTCACAAGGGGGTACGCACCGGTGGGCATTGCTGGTGAATTTTGAATGGTACCAACATATGGGAAACTTACGATAGCTGGACTTAGACCTCGAGCGCGAACGATTCCTGGTTCTACTGCGAGACCTGGGCTGGCGGTTCGAGCTGGTAGTCAGACGCTTTAATTGACTTCTCAACTCAGCAATTTCCCTCGTTAGGGATTCGACGCTGGCACCTGAAGACGTCGTTGCAACTGTCTGTGTAGGCACAATGTCATGAATCCTGTCTGCTAGGTCAGCTAAAGTGTCCAGTGTCGCTTGTGGTTGAGCAGCGAGCACAGTCTGGATGTTACCTGGCAGTCTGCTGGTCCATACAGTTCGTAAGAACTCATCGGTGACTTCTTGACCGGCGAGACCTTGGAGATGTCGTAGGAACTGCGATGGACGACGATCCCCTAGCTCCTCATGCATGAGAAGTTGTTGTACCTTTTTCTCATTAGACGCACTCAGTCGTTTAACTAGCTCACTTTTTAGTTTTAAATACTTGTCACTAGTTGGTGGGTTTGTAATAATATCTTTTACTTTCCTAGCGTACTGCCTGTCCAACTGAGAAATCACATAGTGAAATCGCGTGCTGTCGCTAGTTATTCCGGCTATGGTAAATTGTCCTTCCAGCTGAGCGAATCAAATGTCGGGCTCATCAGGCCAAAATGGCGGGACGCGTACTCCAACCTTACATATGTCTGCATTCGTGGCGTTTTCTACACTCGTCTGCCCCTTCTTTTCATTGTTTAAAGCCATCTTCTTTACGTGTCTTCTTAGGGTCACCAGTTTAGGGAAGTGAAGTTGATATGCGTGATTGCGTAATTATGTGGTCGATGTAATGAAAGAAAGGAATGATCGAGACAATAAAAACAGTTTATTAACACTGATAACAAGCACAATATAATACGCAAAATATGAAAATCCACTAACAATGAGAAGGTGAATGATGGCGTTAATTTTTACTAAATACTTAAACTAAATGAACAATGCATATGAAATGAGTGCACGATATTATAGGCCGTAATACTACTAACGTACGGGTGACAATGGCGTGCGCGTTTTACAAGCGTCGAGCAAATAGTATTACAGAAACGAATGCGGTGATAGCTAGGTGCCGACTGGCGTTGCAAGTGAGCGGTGCAATAGACATCGTATGATCGTGACGTCAGGTTTGAACAATAGGCTCGGCAACAGGCACGGCGCGTGAGTTAGACGGCGAGTATATATATAAAATTCTGTTAGATGTATGTTTGTGTGTTTTGTATTTATTTTTTGTATGAAAGTGTAAATGTTAAAATGTATGAATTTAATTGTGCTTGTTGTGTTATAAATGTATAAATATGTGGTAGAATCCCCATATCATGAATGGTAATCTTACTTGATAATGACCATCTTTTCTTTTAATATGAGTTGACTCATAATAAGCTTCACATTGCATTTCTTGGTTTGTCATAACTCTCTTACCATAAGCAGGTTCTTGTAATTCCCAAAAACGGCGAAGTTCTGTATCTATATCAGTTTTTAAATGATAATTGTAAACGTATTTGTTTGATCTATTACAACTATTTTTACTCTTTCCCGATATCAACCATCCAAGTGTAGATTTTTGAGCAACAAGTGAATTATTGTCATTCTTATGTATTAGAATGCCATGTTGTAGGATATCTGGATAGACATCCGCTCCTAAAATAAGGTCTATCTTGCCTGGCCGTTGAAATGAAGGATCTGCTAACTGCAAACTATTAAGTTGCGGCCAAACAATCTTGTGCTCATGCTGTGGCAAGTATGATGTCAAAGATTTCAACACATATGCCATAATCTTAACTTTAAAGCTTGGATTTTGTACGGAAGCTATTTCAAATTCAACGAATGCTTTCGTTACAGTTCTATTGGAATCAACTCCCACTATGTTTCCTATGATAGGTGTTCGTTTGAGTCCTAAAGTTTGACATACTGATTCAGTTACAAGAGATGCTTGAGAACCAGGATCTATTAGTGTACGTAGGTTATGTTTACTATTATCTCGTTGTGACTGCACGGAAACCATTGCCGTAGCGAGTACAACTGGACAGCTATCTATGGAGTTTCCTAGTGTGGTTACATCATTCGTCATCTGAGTTGGCTGCGCATTGTTGGCAGTAGATGGAGCTATTGAATAACCATGTAACAATGAGTGATGTCTACGACCACATTTTCGACATGAACAATTGAAACAAAGGTTATTCTTCTGAACAAATTCTTGTCTTGAGTTTACATTCAACTGTGCGAAGTCTTTACACTTATATATTATATGATCTTGCTTACAATATGGACAGGGTGAGTGTGATGATATGTTTGTGGCAAAACTTTTAGTAGTAGGTATAATTTTATGTTGTGTATAATCTCTGGATTTAATTTATCTTTCCATGTCGGTAATTTGGTATAAGATTCAATTTTCTGCTCAAATAATTTATGTGATTCTGGATCTAATTTTTGTATAACAATATAAACAACTATGTCATCCCAACTGTCTGTAGGTATATCTAGACTCTTTAAAGTAATTAAACACTCCGATGTTACATCTAAAATGTCTTTAATCGCCTTTGCTGATTCAGTATTTATTTTGCGTTGATTAAGTAATTTGCCAATAAAGGCATTAACAATACTTCTGCGATTATCATATCTCTTATTCAAAACATCCCACATAATATCATAATTAATCTCGGACACCTGTATCTGCTTAACTAAATTTTCTGCTTCACCAAAAAGGCTTGACTTCAAATATTGACATTTGTTAACTTTACTTATCTGTTTATTATTATGAACCAATGACAAAAACAAATCACGAAAGGATAACCATTCTCTATAATCGCCAGAAAATTTTGGTAATTGAATCGGTGGTAACTTAGCAACAACTGATGTAGTTCCTTCAGAATCAACTTGAACCTTAGACGCCGCCTGCGCTTTAAATTCTATCTCATGCAAACGCTCCTTTATTCGCGTTTTAAAGTCTAAGTAAATTTCTAAAGTTGTGTCATAATTATTTTCACTAATTCAAATATTTTAATGATTTTTTCTCATCGGCTGACACTGTTGTCAAACTAGTATGTCGTTTTTGAAATTCTTCCCAATAATCTGACAACATTTCTAATCTTGTTTCTAAAAATGCTTTAGTTATGCGATCTTTCGGAGATTTTTTAAAATTATCCAATAATTTTTTAATCTGTATAGAACTATCTAACTGTGTGCTATGTAATCCTTCCATTTCTGTTAAAGTTATATTCACGAAACAATAATTTAAACAGTTTGTACAAAGAAAGTAATGTTCACACTATATGACAAAGTTCATTAACTAAGTTGAAAAATGTCACTAAAATTTCTATCTTAATGTAATAACAGTCTTCGAAGTTCACAACACCAGAAAACAAAGTCAACTATTTTGCTAAGTTCAAAACGTAAACACTGAAATTTTTACAAGTCCAAATAACCAAGAAAATTTTCTAAGTCCCAATTATAAAATTAAAGTTAAAATTTTTAAAGTCCAATTTTAATAAAGAATATTCTAAGTCCATATAACAGTTAAATTTTAGAGTCTTTGGAATCACAACTATTTTATATTGTCAATTTCTTACGATTACCACAAGTCCAACAGGCACTATGCCACTAGTTCACTGCACAACACTCACTTTGATGAGTACCATTATCGTACACGATCCATGCACTAGTACTTAAGTCACTTTTCACTTAAAACACTCGCGAACCAACTTTTTCACTACTATTTTTTTATTTTTTTATTTTTATCCGACCGAATGGACCATAATGTTAGACGACGAACTAAAACACTGGTCTAGGAAAACTCAAATTTTTATTAAACTAAACTTAGTCCTCACTAATACATAGTAATTTTTCTAATGCGTGATTTAATTCAGCACTAACGCCATCTAGCGGCAGACAAACGGGTTAAACCAAATAAATCTATTATGAATTATTATGAACAGCCGGCAGATCGAAAGCCGGCGTCGGAGTCGCCGTGGAACCGTGTCCGAGTTCTTGCATTCCTTCCTATTTTGGCGTTTTTGCAGGGCCAGTTTGAATTGCTCAATTCTGGCCTCTGCGTCTCCATCCTTAGCGGCGGCCTTCGCCATAGCGAGGTGTCGCCCAGTTTTTGTCTTTTTATTGACAATGAGCCCTTTATCCTTTGCCGTGGTCATCCGGTCAGTTTCCGTATCCGACGAGCTGTCGACCATCTCAGCCGCCGGTCTCTTGCGCCAAAACCGGTCACTCGCTCCCGAAGCTACAGTTCTGACACTTCAGTCCGACAACACTTCAGCGTCCAGCAACCTCTCAATGGAAATTCTACAGTCCTTTATCAAGCCAGAGTCTATTGTAGCGCCTCCCGCAATCTTTGCGGGTGTAAACCACCGCAGCCGATGCTGCCACATCCTGCTAACCTGACATAGCAATTGTTTGCACAATTACGAACACCTAGTGTGCCCCGCTCTACCTACAACCCAGAGGGGAGGGAGCTGGGGAAGGGAGGCCTCTGTGTATAAGCACACACTAGGGAAGCACACTTCAGCCACCCGCCTGCCACTCCGTTACGGTGGTCAGGACGGGGCCCGGGGGAAACGACGTGGACGTATGTGCTACCTGAACCCCCAGGGGAACCTTTTTTTTTTTTTTTTTTTAACGCTGGAAATGCGACCTTATGCATACCCCCCGCTAGCAAGCGGGAGGTTATGTGGGGCTCTCCTTGATGCCGCCCGCCATTGGGCTAGCGGCGTTCAAGGCATACCCACTAACACCAGCGATACCCTCCTCCGCCTACGTGAGACGCCACGGGAACGCTTTCGCAAACAACCGTGACGCCTCGGCGGTCGGCCCGATCCACGCGGGCCGGCACGCTCAGAGGGGCTCTGTACGGGACACTCTTATTTGATGATATAAAATGAAAGTTCTGTTTGATAGTAATTGATTACTTATACCTACTATGTTTGAGGTAGAAACGTGAACTGATGAAATTATGTAAAATGAGGAGGCGCGTGCACAAATGACCTAAATATTATAATGTAATATAATACCTAATATGTACGGTTGCTATGCACCGTACATGCTCCCGGGCGAGAGATGAAGGGAAGCTGAATGATAGAATGGCTGAGTTAGTCAAATGATAATTAAATGAGCTATAACTAAGTTACAAGGTGATAAACAATAATTCTTAAAACTATGTTAGTTTATTAGTTTTATGATAATTCATTAAAAGTAGGAAAAATTGTTTCTTTTCTGTCCACCATCTGCACTTTTTTATTTTTGTATACCACTGACACTACACGAGGTTTTTCACTGAACACTTTTGGCACTTTTGAGGGATTGTTTGAAACACTTGCACAAGGATTGTCTGAAACACATACACCGAGAGATTGAGATAGTTCCGGAGGATCCGGCTGTAACGCCGGAATAGCAGAGTGGGCATGAACACGTCTCCTGCCTACGCCTCCACAGGAACACGATGATGGCGATGAATAAACACGTAGCCAGAATGTAAATGGCCACGTAGGGATGAACGTTATGGAATGAAATCTGTTCGATTTCACTCCGTTCAGCTTTCATCTCTTCAATCTGTTGACCGATTGCCTTTAACGATTTCTGTCTATCGCCTATTATCCAATACTGCTGTCTAAGTTTCGCTAATGTTAGTCGAGCTCCGCCATGGAATGTTAAGCGGTGGGCATGATCAATTAACAGATTCGTTAAATGGCTGTTATGAGGTATGACCAACGGATGCATCATTTCTTTGCTTATGTTAGCATTTTTAAGTCTTCCTCCCACTCGAAGGAGACCATCTTGATCTAAATAAGGATTAAAACACAAAAGTTTGCTTCTAGAGGGTACTTGCTTGTGGTTTTGTAAATGTGTAATATCCTTGTAAAATTCAATGTTTTGAATGTATTAAATGATTTTAAATCTAGCCTGTTTCAGTTCGGCGGCGGTAAGAAATGCTAATTTGCAATTTTGCTTGAAACGTAAAACATACGCTAATATACGCGTTGCTCGCCTCCAACAGCTGTTTCTGTTTATTAGGTTTGATATTACGTCATCTTGATTTGACTGTTAAATTGTGACGTTGCTAATTTTAGCTTTTTTGACTTCCTCGGTCGTTATGTATGATTTTTGTGTTGCCTGATTTGCTTCGTAATCCACGAGCCAAGCCGGTCCATGCCACCACAAGGGATGTCGATTAAGTTGTTCCATAGATATTCCCCTACTAGCACAGTCAGCTGGGTTTTCACTAGACTTCACATAACGCCAACTTTCAGATGGTAAAATTCTTGTTATCTGAATAACTCTGTTAGCTACAAAAGTTTTCCAGCGTCCTGGATCTCCCTGCAGCCAACCTAGTACGGCAGTAGAGTCAGACCATCCAAACATTTCTATATTGTAGCCAGTAAAACAAGATATTACTTTTTGCATTAGTTTTGAAAGTAATAGAGCAGCGCTAAGTTCTAGTCTCGGTAATGTGATATTCTTTTTTGGTGGTACAAGCCTTGATTTGGAAGCAACCAGCATAACCGAGTCCTTTAAATTGTGATTATGATATTTTCTTTTTATTTTACAGTATATTACACAAGCGTAGGCATTATTCGATGAGTCACAAAATCCATGTAATTGTATGACTTCATTTTCACATATTTGTAACCACCTTGGAATTTCTATTTTAGTGATATTTTTTAAATCAATTTTAATATTTAACCACTCGTCACTTATATCGGCGGGAAGTGCATCGTCCCATTCAATGTTTTGAAACCAGATTCGCTGAAATAGCAACTTGAACTTCATTGAAACTGGAGTAAGCCTGCCGAGCGGGTCAAATAACTTTGATATTTCTGATAATAAACTACGCTTTGTATATTTAATATTTTCTGATAAATTTATTTTAAGATCGAAGGTAAATATATCTGTTTGTGGATGCCACCGTAGCGCTAAGGTTTTTGTAGACACGTCATCCTTAAAATCATATGTTTGCTCGTTTGTAGTTGCGGTATTGATATTTTGTAATAATTCCTTAGTATTAGCAGACCATTTTCTTAAATTAAATCCGCCTGCTTGGAATAATTTAATTAGATCAGTTTGTAATTGTTTTGCACTTTGTATGTCGTGATTTCCATGAATGAGGTCGTCCATATAAAAATGTTCTTTCAAAACTTTTGCTGCCGGACTTGACTGATACTTGTGACCTTCATCACTAGCCAATTGTTTTAGAACCATCATAGCAAGAAATGGTGCCGCTTTGGTCCCATAGGTGACTGTCGTGAGGCTGTATTCTTGCATGGGCTGAGATGTTGAATCTCTCCACATGATAGTTTGCATACATTGATCATCTATATGAAGAGCTATGTTTCTGAACATTTTTTCTATATCTGCTGTATAGGCATACTTGTATTGTCTCCACTTAATTATTAATGATAATAAATCTTGCTGTAGATTTGGACCACGATACATGACGTCATTTAAGCTTCGGCCGCTCGTAGTTTTCGAAGATCCGTTGAAAACTACGCGGAGCGCAGTTGATAGAGAGTCTTTTATCACACAGTGATGAGGTAGATAGACGATAGGTTTCGTGTTACACGGTGTAGGTTGCATATGATTTAAATTGATATAATCGTTTATAAAGGTTTTGTAGTCCTTTTCAAGGTCAGGATTTCTGCTAAATTTCTTTTCTAATTGTTTTAACTGTGCCACAGCTTTTGATTTTGACTCACCTAACTGTTCTTTTGCATCTGATATTAAAGGTAATCTGACTACATATCTTCCATCCGGTTGCCTAGTTGTTGTATTTTTGAAAAATTCTAGGCATTTCGCATCATCTTGAGACAAAGAAGAGTCGTCAGGTATGTCTTCTATCTCCCAAAAACGCTGAATTTCTTCGATGTTATTAACAATAACATTACATTGGAAGGACTTCACGTTTCCACATAAAACCCATCCAAGTCGTGTTTGCTGAACTACTGGCAATGATTTGTGTTAATCTTATTACGGGTGAGTGTTGCTTGGATGTTCGGTAAATGAGAGATAAGACGTGTGGTAGGTGTCACTGCTTTATTGGAACTAAATTATGAATATAACGTATAAATCACTTGCAAACGCTTGAGCGTCTTAACATACCGCCCACTAAAAGGGCTTTGACCTTTTCTAAAATGAAATTGTTATATAAATCAAATTGTAAATTGCAAATACATTTTCAAACAACTAAAACAAACATAGATATAAATTGCATGCGAAACTACAATAAAAATAATGTATTAAATAGAATTGATTTATCACTCAGTGTCTATCGGCAATAAACACAATTTGCTTCCGATGCGTTTCGTTGTATGGTTGCCACTTTTTACGCTGTAGACTCTCGTAAGGCCATCTTCCCCAGGATGCTTTTCTACTATGCGGCCCAATGCCCATTTTCCAGGTGGTAAGTTGTCTGTTTTAATTAGCACAATTTGTCCAACATCAAATTCTTTAACTGTATTAAGCCATTTGGGTCTTTGTTGAAGTCTAGACAAATATTCTTGCTGCCACCGATGCCAAAAGTCTTGAAGTAATTTTTGAGTAAATTGCCAACGTGTTAAACAATGAATTTTTGTGTTTCTTAAATCAGGTGATGGAACATTAATGGGGGCTTCTCCAATCAAAAAATGTCCAGGCGTTAGAGGGTCCAAGTTATCACTATCTGAATCGTCTACAGGGCAAAGCGGACGTGAGTTTAAACATGCCTCAATCTGGCATAAAATGGTAGTCATCTCTTCAAACGTCACATGAGCCGTTAATATTCGCTTTAAGTGGTATTTAATGGACTTAACGCCTGCCTCCCACAGTCCACCAAAATTAGGGCTATATGCAGGAATGAAATGCCATTGGGTCCCATCTTTTGCCAGACTGTTCGCTATCAACCCATCAAATTCCAATTGTGCTTCTTTCCAGGCATCACAAAGTTCTTTATTAGCTGCTACAAAGTTACGTCCTTGATCACTCCACAGATGAGAACATCGACCTCTACGTGCCACAAATCTTTTAAATGCTCCAGTAAAAGCTTCTGATGTTAGGTCTCCAACAAACTCTAAATGAATCGCCTTTGTAGCCATACAAATGAAAATACATATGTATCCTTTATAAGTTTTTCCTCCTCTTCCTTTAGATTTTAATACAGGTATTGGTCCCGCAAAATCGACTCCACTATGAAGAAACGCTCGAGCTGGTGTTACTCTCACTGCAGGTAAATCTCCCATTTTCTGTGTTGTAGATCTCGCTCTTTCTTTAGCACATAATAAACATTTATGTATGCACGATTTTACTAAACCTTTGACTTTAATTATCCAGTATTTTGATCTAATATAGTTAAGCATAAGTTGTACTCCACCATGTAACGTCTTAGCGTGAGCATCTTTAACAATTAAATTGGTAAGTGGGTTTTTACTATCTAAAATTATTGGATGTTTCGTATCTTCATTTAATTTTGCATGTCTTATCCTTCCGCCCACTCTAAGAATACCATCAGTATCCACATATGGATTAAGCGTTTTTAATTTACTATGTTGTTTTACTTGTCCTTTTAGTTTAATATCATTCCTTTCTGTTTCAAATTCCTTTCGTTGTATGATTAAAATGCATGTTTTTAATGAACTTTCATATTCTTCTGTAGTGAAATTTTTGGTGTTAGTTGGGTTCCTTTTAAAATTTATAAATCTTTTACAAATTATAATTGTTTTCAGAAGTGTTTCGAGAGAGTCAAAATTTTCAAATTGTGTGTAAATATCTGTGTGATCCTGTTTTTGTACATGTAAGTTACTTATTATTTTCCTTTTCCTTTCTAGATCAGTTGTTGTGTTATCTATTTCAGTGTATTTTATTTCTTTTTCAGATATCCATTTTGGGCCGTGCCACCACATCTCCGAGTGTCTCAGTTCTACAATCAACATTCCTCTAGATGCTATGTCTGCCGGGTTATCTTCAGTTCTGACATGATTCCATTTCTTATTGTTTAAGTTATTGTTTATTTCCACAACTCGGTTAGCAATAAATAACTTCCATCTATTTGGATCTCCAATTAACCATGAGATAACTATTGATGAATCAGTCCAAGCGTGTACTTGTGATAAAGGTAAGTTCAATGCCTGACTTATTTTCTTTAACAATTTTGAAAGAAGTAGTGCTCCACACAGCTCCAAACGTGGCAGTGAAATAGTTTTAAGTGGTGCAACCTTTGTTCGAGCTGCAATAAGGTTTGTATGAATATCTCCATTAGTTTCAACGACTCTCAGGTAAGCAACTGCAGCATAAGTTTTACTACTGGCATCACTAAATCCGTGTATTTCTACTGATTTGATTTTTGATTTAGATACTTTTAGCCACCTGTCAATACAAATGGTTTTGATGTTTGTAAAATCTGTTCTGATATCAAGCCATTCTTTTTCTAACGCTATACTTATTTTTTGATCCCATCCAACTCCTTCTGACCATAACTTCTGAATTATAATTTTTGCTAAGATAATACTAGGTGCTATCCAACCAAGAGGATCGAATAATTTTTGGATGTCAGATAAAATATTTCTTTTTGTTATAGTCGTACTAATTGGTGGTAAGTTTATGTCATATTCAAATTTATCAGTTTTTAAATTCCACAGAATGCCTAGTGCCTTTACAGACCCTTCAATATTAATATCAACCTTTGCATTAGATGATCTTTCTGACTGTTCTAAAGACTTCATGAATTCTAGACTATTTGACGACCACTTCTTTAGTTCAAACCCTCCTTTTCGCATTATTTCCTTTAATTGATTTTTTGCTTCTATAGCTTCTTCCACTGTTTCAGATCCCGCCATCAAATCATCTACGTAGAAATTATTCAGAATCATCTCCGCAGATACAGGATACCGTTCACCTTCATCACGTGCTAACTGCGTTAGTGTTTTTATTGCCAAGTAAGGTGCTGACGTCGTGCCAAATGTGACTGTAAGTAATCTGTAGTCTTTGATTTCTTCTTCAAAATTTCTTCGCCACAGAATTCTTTGGTAATCAACATCTTCTTTGGTAAGTAGAATCATTCTGTACATTTTTTGAATATCTGATACATATCCCACAGCATGCATTCTCCATCTAATGATTATACTTCGCAAATCATCTTGTAGTACAGGTCCAGGTAAGAGTTCATCATTCAGTGCTATTCCGTTAGAACCTTTACAGGATGCATCGAAAACCACCCTAGTCTTCGTGGTTTCTTTGTCTTCGCGCACAACAGCATGATGAGGTAAGTATACTGATTTATTGTTAATTTCTTCTTTAGGTACTTCTTCTAAATGCTTTAGTTCTATGTAGTCTTCAATTACCATGGCATACTCTTCTTTAAGCTTAGGTTGCCTTTTAAACCTTTTTTCGAGTTGTAGTAGTCTATTTAATGATATGTCTCTTGTGTTTCCATTAACAGCTTGCGGATTTTCTGTTTTAAATGGTAGCTTCACTATGTATCTTCCTTCTTCATTTCTGCTATATGTCTTATTGTATATGCTTTCACATATTTGTTCATCTTTTGTAAGTTCCCGTCTTGTATCTCCATCGATTTCCCAAAATGACTTTAACATTTCATCAACATCTATTTGATTATGCATAACCACTAATGATTTTTCTGCTTGATTGTCTCTGATTTCACCAAATAATATCCATCCTAGAGTAGTATTTTGTGCACATGGACTATCTGGTGTGCCTTTAATTAAACCTTCTCTCAATATTGAAGCGTATTCCTTGACACCAATAAGTAGATCAATGGATCCTGGCTTAAAATAATTTGGATCAGCCAATTTAAGGTCCTTAATGTGTTGCCAATCACCTACAGCCATTGTGTTGTGTGGTAATTTTGTTGTTAACTCCTTGCTTATCACGTAGGCTTCTATGTGTAGACAATAGTCAGATTCCCATCTTGGATAAACCATAAGTTTAACCTTTGATTTAATCGGTGTTTTAGTTGATCCCATTCCAACTACGCAACCTCTTGCAGGTTGCCTTGCAAGTTTTAAAAGTTGTGCAGCCTTCTCTGTGACAAAAGACGCCTCCGACCCTTGGTCTATAAGTGCTCTCATAGTAATTGTAGTGCCCTGGACACTTCTCACTGTCACCACCGCCGTAGCTAAAATTGCTGTGCTCTGTTTTTCATTAAAGTGTGACGTCATCATTGCATGTATTTCTTCTTCTGGGTCCTCTACTTTTGCATAGGCTGATACCTTAGGCTGTGTTGAATTGCTTGATTGACCGAAGGTTTGTTCATGTAGAAGAGAATGATGGCGTTTGTGGCAAATGCGGCAAGACATTTGTAATCTGCATTTTTTGACACAGTGTCCGGGTAGTAGGCAGTTATAGCATAGGCATTTTGTTTTGACATATGCTGATCTTTCTGTCGGGCTTAAACTGGTGAATTTTTTGCAATGGCACAGAGTGTGATCACCTTGACATATAATACACGTCTTCTCTAGGGTTGCATGAAGTGTTCTAGATTTGTCTTGTTGCTTAGGTATTGTAGTTACAGGTGCAGATGTAAGAAGTTCCAGGGTTCTGAATTTTGTTTCCAAAAACCTTGTTAAATCGTTCCAGGACGGTAGTTCTTCGGAGTTTTCTTTAAATGAAAATTGTTCCCAGTCCTTGTGTGATTCCGGGTCCAATTTCTGAATAACCAGAAATATAATTAAAGGATCCCAAGAATCGATGTTAATTTGAAGATTTTTTAAATTATGTAAACATTCTGTTGTAACGTCTAACAATGATTTTATATAATGTGAAGATAAATTATTAATTTTCTTTTGCGTGAATAGTCTTCTTAATATTGATGTAACTATAATACGTTTATTCCCATACCTATGCTTCAAAATATTCCATGCTTGTATGTAATTATTTTCTGTTATTTGTATTTGTCTCAATAAATTTTCAGCTTCACCAGCAATACTTGATTTCAAATAATGCAACTTCTGTACATTACTAATCTGTGTGTTTTCATGAACAAGCGAATTGAATAAATCTTGAAAAGTCGGCCATTCTTCGTATTTTCCGGTAAATGTAGGTAAAGTGATGCGTGGTAATTTTACTTGAGTAATCTTTAAATCTTGCATGCTACTTGAAGAATCCTGAGATGTATTAGTATGAGATGGTGAATTTTTTGATAATATTTCATTTAATTCCGATCGCATATTTAAATATAAATCTTCGTATAAGAAATAGTCTTCATTAACAAAATATGGTAACTCACTCCTTTTTTCCCGTGGTAAAAGTTTTGCTAAATTTTGATGAGTCTGAGAAAAAGTAGACCAGTATTCATCAATACATTTTATTCTATTTTCTAGATAACTTGGAGTCAATCTATGTTTGGGGCATTTTTTCAAATTAATTTGTGTTTTCTGTAATATACTTGCCGTATCTTCTAATAAATTTATTAATTGTTCTGGTGTAGACATTTTGTACCTTCAGGTATTCTTCAAAATAATAATCCGATGTCACTTAGTCCAAAATTTTATTCCGAAATAACACTTTTCACGATATAATGCATAAATTAATAATTCTTATTGAAAGAATGCAGTTCTTTTGTTTTAACTCGAACTTGTTCACTTCGTCGTTGTTGACCGCTCGTTGGAATCCGGCTCGCAATTTTGACCACTATGTTAATCTTATTACGGGTGAGTGTTGCTTGGATGTTCGGTAAATGAGAGATAAGACGTGTGGTAGGTGTCACTGCTTTATTGGAACTAAATTATGAATATAACGTATAAATCACTTGCAAACGCTTGAGCGTCTTAACAATTTGTCTGATGAAATGATTCCACTCATAATGATTGAAGAGTAAATGTCGGCTCCAAATAATAAGTCAACGGGCCGCTTAACGTTAAAATCAGGATCCGCTAGTTGAATACCTTCTAAAAACGACCATGCAGGCTTAGTGAACGTATGATTAGGTAAATTGTTTACTAAATGTTTCATGATAAATACTTCCGTGTCAAATTGATAGTCGCTGTATGTTGATGAGCAAACGATTTTAAGAATGCCTTTACAGTTATTTTGTTTGGATCCTACACCGAAGATAACACCCTTGCACCTTTGCCTTGGTAATTTGAGTATCTGAGCAGCATGTTCAGATATGAGAGAGGTTTGCGAGCCCTGATCAATCAAAGCTCGTAATTTGATAAGTGTTCCATCTGCAGATCTTACATTCACCAAGGCAGTTTCTAATAATGTTTCACTAATATCATTTCGAGATACGTGGCTAACATTTTGTGGTTGACTCTCATTATTAATTGGTAATTCTAAAAACGCTTCATGGACTAATGTATTATGGCAACCGTTGCACTCGCGGCAGCGTTTTTCCGATAAGCATTTTTTACCGAAGTGGTCATATAAACAATTTACACATATTTTTAATTTCGCAATAGTACTTCGACGTTGCTGAGGTGACAATTTGAGGAATTCTGTGCAATTAAATATTCCGTGTTCTTTTTTGCAGAGTTTGCATCCGGTTTGAGCGTTTTTATGAACTATATTATTAATTTGTTTCGGGTTGTTAATAAAATTAAACTTATGATTTTTTTGATGCTGTTGTACTGGTATGAATGTGCTGGTATGCATGTTAGGGGTACGCTGCGTGGCCTCCAATGAAGTAAATTTGCTCTCTAAAAAATCTGTAAAATCTTTGATGCTTGGCAAGGCTCTAGGATTTTTTAATGACTGGCAATACTCCTTGCTAGTCTCGGGGTCCAGTTTTCGTTCCAAAATGTACACCACCATAGGATCCCAAGAACTGATATCAATACCTAAATTTTTGATGGAGTTTAAGCTCTCGATGACACTGTCATGCATTTTTTTTAATTGACTCGTTGATTGATGCTGAAGAGTTGGTAATTTCATGATGATGCTCATATATGAGTCAAAAATAAATTTTACATTGTTAAATCTATTATTTAGTATGTCCCAGCAGACTTGGTAATTATCTGCTGTGACGCGTAGGTGTGACACAATTTGTGTTCGGCTTCACCCCGGAGTTTTGCTTTTAAAAACTGCATTTTTTGGCAGTTGGACATTGAGCCGTTGTTATGAATGGCCTCAATATATAAATCTTTGAAAGTAATCCATTTATTATAGTCGCCACTAAATGATGGAACCTCTGTTTTAGGAGTTGACCTTTCCCTGTGGCTTGCTGATGAAATTTTGATAGTGACCTTCTTCTTTATTTCGATGTATTTTTGCTCGTATCTACTAAATGTTTGTTCATACTCTTCATTTTCTTCCAACATTTCGCTATCGATTTTCCAATGCAGAGAGTCAATAGCAGACCACCTCAGATTTAATGTTTGTAAAAAGTCTTCTAGTTCATAATTTTCCGTCATTTCGCTATAATTAAGTGAAATAGTGCGTGAAAAAGCTTTAAAATTACTTTTTTGATGACGTAACATCTCATCCAGTTTATTGCTGACGCCACTAGAAGGAGAACATGAGCTACCTGATACCGAGGGAAATTCGAACATTGTTGTTTGATGCGCTGGTGATGCAGGCTTTGATAGAGGGTTGCGGGTTTAAGGAGAGGTTTATCCTCTTTTTTACACTCTAAATATTTGCTTATAAATTCACGTGCTTCTTTATAAAATACTGAGGTGCGTTCGTAGCAATTTTCCAAAAAATATGCATGAGACTGATAATCCTTTTCTGATATTAATTTGTTATGATTTAATTGAAATGTTTGCCAATAATCATCAAGAGTCTCCATTTTTCGTTTGACGTGAGAAGGACTCTTACGGTCGGCTCCATCTTTTTTAAAATTAACTAAAAGTTGATTAATAGCTGACATGAGTTGGTTTTGAGTCGTTAGAAGATCCTCCATTTTTTTTTGATATTTTTCTTATGGTGTTAACAAAAAGGAAAGATCTTACTTGTATGCTGTTGATATGCTCGAAATGTACTGTAATAGTCCACTGTTACGGGTCCTTTTAAAATCACAGTATCCGGCTCGAAGGACCAAAAAGAGATGTACGGGACACTCTTATTTGATGATATAAAATGAAAGTTCTGTTTGATAGTAATTGATTATAATATAAAAAACTGATATTATTGATATTGATATTTGATAATGAGTTGCGCGCCTACTATGTTTGAGGTAGAAACGTGAACTGATGAAATTATGTAAAATGAGGAGGCGCGTGCACAAATGACCTAAATATTATAATGTAATATAATACCTAATATGTACGGTTGCTATGCACCGTACAGGCTCCCAGGGTACTAGGAGTGGCTCCCCTCCGGAGCGGCTGCTTTCTTACCTTGACGAGGGGGCTTGCAGTTCTTGCCCCCCATTCTATGGCCCGACGGCTTGCCTGCGTCCGCGCAGATTGCGCAGCGCATTGCGGCTGTGCAGAGAGCCGCCTTGTGCCCCTCTTGGCTGCACCGGTAGCACAAGTCTGCTCGGTTCTTCGGTGAAGGGCAGAGGGCTTTAGTATGACCTAGGCCCATGCACTTATAGCAGCGCATGGGTAGGTCATCCAGTACCTGCACCCGGGCGGAACTCCAGCCGACCAGGATCCTCCCCGCCCTGGACAGCGCCTTTGCAGCGTCCACGGGGCAGGAGATTCGCACCCCCTTCATCCCTGCGCGGCCGGTCCACAACTCACCGACGCGCACCGCCTCCGCAGCACAGCCGCTCGCTAGTACGACCGCGGCAACCACCTTCTCTT
The DNA here is from genome assembly GCA_905147385.1 of Limenitis camilla. NCBI lineage: Eukaryota > Metazoa > Arthropoda > Insecta > Lepidoptera > Nymphalidae > Limenitis > Limenitis camilla. Next base: position 8,545,457 of record LR990251.1, on the reverse strand, counting down.
TGGTGGCCGAGTCGTCGAGCCCGTCCACCCGGAGATTCACGAGCTTGGTTGGCCGTGCTACCTGCGCCAAGCCGTCCAGCACGATGCGCATTCTCTCCGCCAAGGTCTCCGCCTGCTCGGGTGTCTGCCCCTTCGGCAACTCCAGCACCCGAGCCCCGGTCTTGGCCTGGCGGATCCTCATACCGGCGCCTATACCCAGCTCCGCGAGTTCAATACTCATCTCCGCTTTCTCCAAGATTTTGGCATAGGTGACTCCCTTCTCTGCCACCTCGGGCAGAAGCCGCACGACGACAGCTGCCGTGCGAGAAGCCACGAGCCTCTTCTTGGGTTTAGCGGAGACTTTCTTTAGTTTAGGCGCCGCGGCCGGCGCCACCTTCTGAGGCGGGGGGTTTATCGCCCTCCTTCGACCACGCCGTGCGACCGTCGCCCAGCTATCGCCTTCATGCTCCGCTGAAGGCGCACTCGCCGGCACAGCCTGTGCCGGTTCCGCCGTAGTCGGCGGAGCCTCCAGTGCGGTGACCGCCGCTTGCTGACCCCCAGGGGAACCTAACCTAACCTAACCAGTCGCAAACAGCCCGCCGAGCCGAGCAGACACCTAAAAAAAAAAACAGTGCTCCGTAAGCTAAAAACTCGGAAAAAATCGTTTAAATGGGTTTAAAACCTCGAAATATATGGTGTGATATATTGACGTGTGCGCGCTACGTTCCTCTAACTATTAGTGAAAGAATTTTGAAAATTGAATGACTTAGATTATTCTTAATGACGAGATTCCGGTGGCACAGCGGCCAAGAACATTATCTATTATGGAGCAACAAATAGTAGATAAGCAAATAGGTGAGTGGCTTGATGATGGTATTATTAGGCCAAGCTATTCCGAGTATGCTAGTCCGTTGGTTTTAGCCAGGAAAAAGGACAATACATTTAGAGTTTGTGTAGATTACCGCAAAATAAACAAAAAAATGGTAAAAGATGAATTTCCAGTACCAGTTATTGAAGATCATATTGATAAATTGTGTGAGGCCAAAGTATTTTCAAAATTAGATTTGAAAAATGCATTTTTCCATTTGAATGTTTGCAAAGACTCTATAAAGTACACTTCATTTGTGACTCATAATGGTCAGTATGAATTTTTGAAAGCACCATTTGGCTTATCAATTTGTCCCAAATATTTTACACGTTACATTAATATAATTTTCAGAGAATTAATTGCAAAAGGATTTTTATTGATTTTTATAGACGATTTACTAATTATGTCCAAGGATTATCATGATGGCCTTTCTAAACTGAAAGAAGTGCTTAAAGTAGCTAGTGAATATGGTCTCGAGATTAATTGGAAAAAATGTGAGTTATTAACAACCTGTGTTGACTATTTAGGCCATAAAATAGAAAATGGTACAGTGAAACCTACTTCAGATAAAATTTCAGTTATTTTAAATTATCCTGAGCCTAAAACATTAAAACATTTGCATTCTTTTATTGGCTTAACTTCATATTTCAGGAAATACATTAAGGATTATGCACTAATTGCTATGCCGTTAACAAAGTTGCTAAAGAAAAATCAAACTTTTCAATTTACTAACATAGAAAGAGAAGCATTTAATATTTTGAAGCAAAAACTGGTTGAGCAGCCATTATTAAAGATTTATAATCCTTGTTTACATACAGAGTTACATACTGATGCATCTATGTATGCATATTCAGCAATACTTATGCAAAGAAGTCCTGATGATGGTGAACTACATCCTGTTTATTATTCCAGCAATAAAACCACGGAGAGTGAACAAAAGTATTCAAGTTATGAATAAGAGGCATTGGCTATCATCCAAGGAGTGAAAAAGTTCCGGAAATACTTGCTCGGAATCCCTTTTAAGATTGTTACTGACTGTGCAGCATTCGAAATGACTTTACGCAAGAAAGATTTGGTTACAAGGGTGGCAAGATGGGCATTACTACTTCAAGAGTATGACTATACGGTGGAACACAGGTCAGGATTCAATATGAGACATGTGGATGCATTAAGCAGAATTCCACAATATGTTGGAGTTGTGACGAGACAATTACATGATCAGATTAGAATAGCACAAGAAAATGATGAAGGTTTGAAGGCGATTATGGATATTCTCAAAACAGGACCTTATTCAGATTATTTTATTTCTATTAATTTACTTTACAAAACACAGAAGTTGTTAGTAATACCTAGAGCATTAGAACCAGAAATTATAAGAAGAGTACATAGTATTGGTCATTTTGGCAAAAGAAAGATGATTGATTTGATAAGTAAAGATTACTTCATAAAAAATTTAAATAAGAAGATAGATGATTTTATTGTATCTTGTATTCCTTGCATTTTGGATACCAGAAAGGATGGGAAACAAGAGGGATTTTTGAATTCAATAGAAAAAGAGGATATTCCATTACACACAATACATATTGATCATCTTAGGCCGATGACTGAAACTAAAAAACAATATAATTATTTATTTACTATAATAGATTCTTTTACTAAATTTGTGTGGATTTTTCCTACAAAGAGTACAACCTCAAAAGAAGTTATAGATAAAATTAAAATTCATCAACAACATTTTGGAAACCCTACTCGAATTGTGAGCGACAGAGGCACAGCATTTACCAGCCAAGAATTTGAGCAGTATTGTGAAGACGAAGGAATACAACATATCAAAATTACCACTGGCATTCCACGAGGGAACGGCCAGATTGAGAGAGTTCATAGGGTGATTATATCTGTTCTGACAAAATTATACATAGAACAACCAGATCAATGGTATAGACACATTAGTAGGCTACAGCGTTCCCTAAATAGTACATTCCAGAGGAGTAGAAATAGTAGTCCTTTCGAATTAATGGTTGGTAAAAGGATGAAGGTTAAGGAAGATACAGACATTTTAAAACTACTAGAACAGGAGGCAAGGGATACCTTCATGGACAATAGGAATAGTTTGCGCCAAAAAGCAAAACAACAAATTTTGAATATTCAAGAAGAAAATAGAAGAAATTTCAATAGACATAGGAAGGATAGCGTGAAGTATAAAGAGGGCGATTTAGTAGCTATTAAAAGAACACAATTTGGAAATGCAATGAAATTAAAGCCTAAATATTTAGGACCTTATCAAGTTTTAAAGTTGACTGGGAAAGACCGGTATCAGGTAAAAAAGGTAAGTACCTCAGTGGAGGGACCTAATATAACTTTTACTGCTGCTGATTGTATGAAAAAATGGCCTGAATTACTTGACTGATACCTTATTATTAAGATGATTTAAGATTTACTTTAATTCGGGATAACTTAATTTTTCTACATTTTTATAACATTACTTGAAGACTTTGATCCTATGTAAATACTGTGTAACTATGAAATAACATGATTTTGGTCTAGAATACATTTAATAAAAAAATGCAAGATATTTAGTATTGTTAAAATAGTAGAAGATTTTGTTTGGTTTACTTCTCATGTACTATGAATGTATAATTCTAGTGATTAAACTTCAGATGATATTGTTATTATAAGATGTATATTATGAATGTGTCTATGTATTTTATGAAAGATAAGAGGAATGACTGAGGTCAGTCATTGAGTCAGGATGACCGGATGTGGGATTGACTGTTTTTGAACGAAATTTGTGAGTGAGTGAAAGAAGACATAATGTTAGTATGAGTGAAAGAGTAAGAGAGAGATGACGAATGAAGCGTGATCTTGAGACTCTGAAGCTAAACGTAATCCATACACACCGACAACTACACCTGGCCAAGAAGCGCGGTGAACCCACTGACTTCTTGGCTAGTGAACTCACCAAAGCCACATACGCCGACGCTCTTAAGAGCGCCTCGACCGCGAGCTTTAAAGAGTTTTGCGAGATGCAGACTGGGGAGAACGTTTGGTCTCTCACCAACAAACTCCTCAAGGACTCTGCACCGCGGCGACCTCCTACAACTCTTAAGGTCGGCGACACTAGGGGAACGAGGCGGCGGACGCAACCGCAAAGGGGGCAGCCGGACTCCACTCATCATTCTCATACTGCAAATTTCCCATATCATTCATTAAATACCACATCAGAGCTGAGAATCTTCGCACCTGGGAAGATAGATACACCAGCGAACCGCAAGGGCAACACACAAAGACACTACTCCCCACTTTGGCACACATACGTACGCTATGGACACACGCTGACATTTCATCCACACTTACACAAACACTCATCGGACACAGTTACGCAAAACACTACCTACACAAATTTAAAATCACATCTAACAACACTTGCCCTTGCGACGACCGATCCACACAAACACTCACATACCTTTTCCAGGATTGCCCAAGAGTCTCGGCTCGACGCGACGAGCACGAATACATCTGTGAGACTAACAGAGTCTCTCCCTCCTGCATCGTGGAACTCTTAGACAAGAAGGCGGCGTTGGCATCTCATCAACTTAAACATTTCAACAAATAGTGTAAATTCAAGTCAATTCTTTAGTTACTTATTTCTGTATACATCATGTTTAATTTAGCTTCCCCATTCTATTATTGTTTATGTTAATCTTAGCAATTTAAAGTTCCGATTGTCAACTTCATAAGCACGATATCAGATTTGTAAATAGTTTGTCTATTCCTAAATTTTATATCTCTCTTTCTTTGTTATTCTAATTGCTATTTCTAAATATTTGTCTTGTTTTATTTTGTATGTTAATTTCCGTACTGCATATGGAAGAAGTTTGTTAGATTTAGTTTTATATATTTTAGTATTTAAGTTAATTACGTTAGCAGCAGCGGGATGATCGAAAAAAAACTATTTTATTTAATTTATTTATTTAAAATAAAAATTACAATTTAAATTATAACTAGACTTAAGACTATCTTCTCGATTGAAGCTAAATCTAATAATGATTCCAATAATTAATTATCTTATAACATAACCTCGGCTTATGCAATGTTTCATCAGCGTTACCCTAAATTTAGTGTTTAATAATCTAAATCAAAACTGCAACCTCAGCCATCGTCATACTGTAGCCTTGCGTAACTCCTCCGCCCTCAGAACGGCAACTATTTTAGAACTTTGAGAGAAAATGTTGCCGGAACGTCCTCGGAGTTGTCCAACTTGATGGTACAGGGATGCCGTAGATCTTCTGTAGCTTTCGTCCCATTGTTCATTTTTTTATTTTCCAGCATGCGACGAGTTAATAGGATGACGAAGAATGCAGCTGTACATACTACTATTATGTAAAATGGTAAAGTAGTATGGTAGAGAGTAGTCGATTGAAGGTCGCTGATTTCCAAAGGGGTCTGAAGCTGAACTTGGTTCTGGATGCCGTGGAAACCTTGCAGATCGACGGAGTCAAGAGTGATGTGGGTTGGCTTTGATTTTCGGTTTTCAGCGTTGTACGATATTTGAGTAAGCTTGAAGAGGCGACCCTTAATTTCATCTTTTTCATTAAAAATTGTGAATTCTCCAGCTTTTAGATGACATCCTACTGGAATAGTTGTTAGGTAGCTTCCACGTAATGATGTGAAGTCCTGGCGAGAGCAGTTAAGTTGTACTTTAGTTTGATGTGGGAAGGATATGATGTAGTGCTGGTCGTCGAGCTTCTCCATGGCTTCTCTAATTAGAGTGACATTAGTGAACTGGCAGGAATCTGACAGAACTTGGTTGATTATGAGCCCATGTATGCAGTCAGGTTCAGTATGGATTTGGTGCTTGATGTTCTTCTCGCAAAGAAACCAGATATTTGACTTCGGACATTCTGTCTCTATGTACATGAATGACTTCTCGTTGGTTGCAAGGAAAGGAAGGGGAGGAATTAGAGCCTGTCTATTTTTATTAGGTACTACCGAAAGCTTATACATACTGATATGATTGATAGCGTTTCGGGTTATTAATTGGCATGATTTCAGGTCAATTCGGGCTTCCCAATTAGTTAGTAAATCTAAACCTATTAATCCATCGAAATAATTATGAAACCGATATATAAATAATTTAATATAATTATTGTCATTGAACTCCGTAAAACAGGGTAAAGTAATAGAGTAGTCATTACGACTCGTGGCGTGAATATTTGTTATTTCGAAAGGATCATAATTAATTGGAAAGTTATAAAAGTACTCTTCAACCGCTTCGGGGCTGATAAAAGACTGATTGGCTCCTGTGTCAATAAGAAATTTTAATGGGGGGTCCGCAATTTGAATATAAGGTAACTGTCTTTGAATATGGAGGTTTAAATCTATCTTGGTTTTTGTAATTTTGCAGTTTTCCGAAAATCCTGCTCCTCATGGCTAGGTCCTGGTTGGTTGTCAGTAGGTTCGATAGTTTGGTCAGTCGTCTCATTAATATAATAATTGTCATAGTCATAAGCGGCTCCATAGTAACTATAGTCTGAGTCATTGCAGTAATTGTAATCCGGGTCATACGAATTACAATCGTCAGCGTAATATAAGTCGTCATATGTTTCGTTCATGTGGTTCATATTTAATTCACGTGATTTAAAGTAGTTTGAAGGTGGCGGGTTACCGAACTTAGTCCAGTCATGTCCTGTTAAAGGCCTTGGATGGGGTAATGGTTTCGGGGTGAAATGTCTAATGCCACTCATAGGTTGGGGGGTTTGTTGAGATTGTGGTGGACTATAACGAGGTGGTAATTTAAATACATTGCTTCGGGGGTTGTAGTTAGGTGGGGGTGCACCGAACATCCTCTGGGTGTTAGTAGGCATCCTATGAATCGGTTCAGTTAATTTAAAAGGTTGCGGTGGTGGTCTTATAGGGTGCTGTCCTACGGGAACTGGCCAGTTGGGTATTGGCACGTGAAAATTGTGTGGTCTCGTAGGAGTAAAACCTACAGGTATTCCCTGGGGTTGTTTCAGAGACTGCTGGTGTTTCATGGGTTCGTTCCTATGTTGTAAATACATTATATTTAATTCCTCTTGTACGAACTCTAAAGCCTTTTCTATAGTCTCGGGACGCATGCACCTAATACGCGATCCTAGGGGGTCTTTAAGGCCACGGACAAAGGCTTGCATTGTAACTTTTTTATATAAATCCCGTTTGGCTTGGATAGTAGTTGGTAACGTCTCATGTGAGGTCACGTATGTCATAATTGTGCTAAATAAGGTTTGGCAATGTTCGTAAAATTCTTGAGGCGTTTTATTTCCTTGAGTAGCTAAGGAAAGGTCGTTATATAACGCAGTTTCATCTCGCTGATCCGAGAAGTTATTAATGAGGGCAGTTCTTATCCCTAACCAATTATCAGGAATGCCGTTCGAATTGATTGTGCAAGCGGCCGTCCCTGTGATTTTGTTCAAAATTCCGTTTAATAAACAGGTGTTACTAAACTCGTTACCGGGTTCCGATCTCAAATATTGAATCACGATGCTATCACACAAGTTTATAAATCGGGTAAGGACATTTGGATTCCCATCGAATTCTGGGATAAGGCGGATGGCCTTAAAAATAGTGTCAGGATCGACAATAATTTGTTGCTTATCCTGTGCCATTATAAAATTTGTACTAGAATCTAGATTAAAATTTGAATTAAAATTTCTATTCCTATCTACTAAATTACGGCGGGTCTGACGAGATTCAGACTCCCGATACCTAGTGCCTCTAGAAAAAATTTTGAAAAAATATACTAGAAGGACTTAAGGATAAAAAGGAAGCAACACGAGAATGATTCAAGTGTACTTACATATAAAACATATTCTGGTTCTTTTTCGACGATCAATGTTCGGATCTTGCGCTGCTGCCGGACCGTAGGTTTTGAATACTCAAGCTGGAGCTGAACCTCCCGGGAGTCCTCAAGAGTTCCTCGATGAGAGAGAATCCCCTATCCTGATCTATCCCGTGAGTATCCTAACGACTGCGCCAATTACGTTAGCAGCAGCGGGATGATCGAAAAAAAACTATTTTATTTAATTAATTTATTTAAAATAAAAATTACAATTTAAATTATAACTAGACTTAAGACTATCTTCTCGATTGAAGCTTAATCTAATAATGATTCCAATAATTAATTATCTTATAACATAACCTCGGCTTATGCAATGTTTCATCAGCGTTACCCTAAATTTGGTGTTTAATAATCTAAATCAAAACTGCAACCTCAGCCAGCGTCATACTGTAGCCTTGCGTAACTAGTTTCTGTCTACCTGTAAATAAATAAACATTTTTCTTTCTTTTTTATATAGGTATACCAAAAGCTTGCTCTAAACGCTACTTCGCCGCGGCGTGCGGCTGTAAAGTCACCCCGATTTTAGTTTTAAAATTTTTATATGTGTAAATTTAGTTATAAGTTTGGCTGAGCTTGTGCGACTCAGCGGAAGGCAGTCCTTGTTTATGTATCAAATTGCAGACATAAGGCTGGCTTTCGAACTCGAAACAATAGAAACCTTGAGCGATATGTTTTATATAAGAGATAATAAAAACCCATTGTGTACAAATATAAAAAAAAAAAAAAACCTATTGTTCTCCCGCAGGAACTATGAATTTTCCGGGGAGCCTATGTGTCATATGGATATAAAGTATCTGTGTGCCAAATTTCATCAAAATCCGTTCAGCCGTTTTTGTGTGATTGGGTAACAAACTAATATCTACATATAAAACAGTCGGGTTAGCTACATCATTTACAACTCAAGTACTGCTGGACCGATTTTAATTAAACTTGGTACAGAGATGCATCACTGCTAAGGGAGTGACATTGGCTACTTTTTATCCCGAAAAAGCTTGAAGGGAATGAAAGTTTGTATAAGACTACGTTAAGGAAAATAAATGTAAAAACATGAACACGAGTGATATATTCACCGGAGCGATGCCGGCGCGGAAGCTAGTGAAGGAACAAACCACCAGTGCTGCCATCTGGAGCAGCAAACACGAAATGGAATTCAATATTTATTACTGGACAAAGGTAAACACTTTCACACATAAGTGTGTAACAGATGGCGCTGATAGTTTATTGGCTCAACACTTGTCTAGGTTCGGTAAACATCCTATAGATGGCGCCATACGACATACGACATACGACATAAAGATGTATCATTAATTTTTTAGCGTATCATTTATTTGATTTTAATGTAATATACCCCCCAAATGGTTTGATTCGATGGACGCGCGTAAACTATACTATACTCGTAGCGTCGCGCAGGTGTCCCGCTAGATGGCGCTAGATGGCGCTAGATGGCGCTAGTCTCGTTGCTCTGAGGTTACAATGTCATGGCAGTGCTGATGCTGGTCGATGTATAAGCAGAGCACGTTGTTGAATATGGTTTTTATATCAGATTTATAAACAAAATTATCAATATTTAGTTGTTTAACTGAAAATATATTCGCGCGAAACGCTGTTGCCTAAAGTGCGCTGGCGCCGCTCGAGGATAGTGACATATCACGCTGCGAAGATAGTGACGTGTCATGCTGCGAGGATAGTGACGTATCACGCTGCGAAGATAGTGACGTGTCACGCTGCGAGGATAGTGACGTATCACGCTGCGAAGATAGTGACGTATCACGCTGCGAAGATAGTGACGTATCACGCTGCGAGGATAGTGACGTATCACGCTGCGAAGATAGTGACGTATCACGCTGCGAAGATAGTGACGTGTCACGCTGCGAAGATAGTGACGTATCACGCTGCGAGGATAGTGACGTATCACGCTGCGAAGATAGTGACGTATCACGCTGCGAAGATAGTGACGTGTCACGCTGCGAGGATAGTGACGTATCACGCTGCGAAGATAGTGACGTATCACGCTGCGAAGATAGTGACATATCACGCTGCGAAGATAGTGACATATCACGCTGCGAAGATAGTGACGTATCACGCTGCGAAGATAGTGACGTATCACGCTGCGAGGATAGTGACGTATAGAAAAGAAATAGTGGTACAGAATGTCTTGTTGTTTCAAGGTCTAAAGAACTGTATTTATAGTTTAAACTTGTACCTGACCTCATTACATTGAAATTGCATATTTCTGTTGATTTAATCTCTTTCTCGTGTGATTTCTTTTGTGCAATAAAGTATTTTGATTATTTATTTATTTATTTGATTAAAATATTTTACAATTTAACAAGTTTAATAATATGTAACGGCCACAGAAGCCGATCGTCGGCTTATTCGTAGCCATTAGAGTTCGATATATATCTAATATATACATATATATATATACATACACGCAGATATCGTTATAGACATCAAACAATATCTTATATGATACAAGTGACAGGCAAGTAATTCATTACTGATATTGTTTTATTAACGAAGCATCTTATTGTTAATTGACTTGTTATTTGTATATTATTATTATTTTGACTTATAGTATGTATGATAAATGTTTATCATTTACAAAAAAGGTTTTTAATTTATTTTTACACTTTGGATCGGTTAGGTATAAGTTCTGTATGTCTTTAGGGAGACTATTTATTATTTTAGGTAGTATATAATTATTGACTCTCATACCATAAGTGTTTTGTGTGTATGTGCGTGGCAGGGAGAATGTGTCAAGGTTATCTAATTTTCTTAGTGTGGATTTTCGATGTCTTTTTTGAAGGTTGGTAATATAGTTAAATTCATCTTTCAATACAGCCAATTTAATTTTATTTTGCAAAAATGAAATAGATCATGATAGTTATTACTACTGTATTTAAGCTTCACTTTTATTGGAACAATTGTTTTTAGTTGCAGTTTATATATGTTATCTAGATTTGATTTATAAGATCTACCGACCAACGCCAAGTATAACATTCTTAACCTACATCTACACTAATATTATAAAGAGGAAAGATTTGTATTTTTGTATGTAACGAATAAACATAAAAACTACTGGACCGATTTCAAAAATTCTTTCACCATTAGAAAGCTACATTATCCCTGAGTAACATAGGCCATATTTATTACGGGAAAAAATTAGAGATCCTCAGAAATTATTACTAAAACTAAGGCAAGGTGCAAAAAAATTAGCCATAAAATGTCTTTCATCGCGTGCGCTGCAAAAAATATTGATGATAGAACAAAAAAATGTTCTACAATATTATAGAACGTATCAATATCTACAAAACACTCCGCATTACCATATGTGCAACTATTGTAGTTATGTCACTATAACTACTTTTTTACATTTTAAAAGTTGATAAAAATGCCTATCAAAATCAGACCATGTTTTCCATAACTTTGTATTAATTCTTATCCAAATAAATTATTTCGTAATGAAGACTGTTTCAATACCTGTTAATTACTTTTTTAATTATTGAAATAGGACATTCCAGTCAAAAGATATTACGAAATAAAAATATCAAGATAAATAAAAAATAATCCCAGACGGGCCGCCGGCGCGGTGTGGCGTGCCTCGTAGCGCAGCGAGTAACGCGGCGATAGAGGAGCGACAGAATGCGGGAGCCAAAATGTTAAAAAAAAATTATCCACCCGTGCGAAGCCGGGACGGGCCCCTAGTATATTATACGGTAATTTGTACTTTAAGATGGCTATTCTACCTCATATACTTCTTAGTTTCAAACTCAAACTCAAAATATTTTATTTCAATTAGACTTTTGTATAAAAGTACTTTTGATACGTCAGTCAGTTTGTCTGAAGCTACCACCAGCTCGGAAAGCAGTTTTGTGTTGAGAAGAGCCGGCCAGAAACTCAACAGTCGCTACAAATGATTTAGCTTGGGAGTCGACGTCACTAAGATTCCAAGCATTCTCATCATTTAAGTAATCCTGTACATTATAGTATGCTTTATATATAAGTTCTATAATATTGTAGAACATTTTTTTGTTCTATCATCAATACTTTCCGCAGCGCATGCGATGAAAGATATTTTATCGCTAATTTTTTTGCACCTTTTGTTGGTTTTAGTGAGATTTTCTGGGGATCTCTAATTTTTTCTTGTAATACATATAGCCTATGTTACTCAGGGATAATGTAGCTTTCTAATGGTGAAAGAATTTTTGAAATCGGTCCAGTAGTTTTTATGTTTATTCGTTACATACAAAAATACAAATCTTTCCTCTTTATAATATTAGTATAAATACTCGGTAGGGCAAATAATGGAGCCCTGAGCTGTACCTTTAGTAGTAGGAATCAATTCACTGTATGAGCAACCTATTCGAACGTTTGTAAATCTATTTTTTTTTTTTTTTTTTTTAAAGATTACTAGCAGTATGGATCTCATACTACTAGTATTCCCTTTACCCCTCCTAGTAAGCTAATAAATAGCTTGTGTCAGGAGTGGGCCACGCCAGTAGTCCAATGTCCGGGATTTGAACCCACGACTTTTTGATCGTGAATCCAACGCCCGACCCACTGAGCTACTGACGCTTCTAAGATTCTCTAATCTAATCTAAGAAGAAATCTAAGAAGAATCTATTCTTATGATGGTTTTGAAACCATTCAAGAAGAGGGCCTTGTATTCCGTTATGTTCTAATTTTTTATACATAGTTGAGAAATCTAGGCAGTCAAATGCTCCACTGAAATCGATAAACAGAACAATTACATGTTTTTTAGCGTTCAAATAACTATTAATTTCATTTGTAAAGTGGCATAACAATTGAACGGTACTACGATCTTTTTGAAATCCATACTGTTTTGGATTAATTACCTTATTATCATGTAAAAAATTATTTATTTCGTCTCCGAGATACCGTTCAAAGATTTTGTCCACACATGATAGAATTGTAATTGGCCTGTAGTTACTGCAACAATGTTTATTCCCTTTTTTATGTACAGGTCTAATCGTACCTATTTACTGGGGTACATGTAGCTACATGTGGTAAGACAAGTGTTAATGAGATGAGTTAAAACCGGTGATAATTCTTTAGCAATAGTTTTAATATCAGAAGCGCGGATTAACCGAAACCGGGACTTTTGTTTGTATTTAATAAATTAATTATTTTCTGAGTTTTCTCAATAGTTACCTTATTAACACGAATAGCCTGATTGATTGATTGAAAAAAAAAAGACTTTAACTAAAATAAACTTTGTGTTTGTGTTTGATGTGTAACAGTCATCGGAGGTGATGTGTAACAGAGATCGGGTTGGAAGCGTGCGCCCCCCCCAACAGCGTACGCAAGATGCTCTTGCTCATGATCGCCAGAGCACAGGCACAGGTATTGTTGCCACTACTCATCATACTAATCTCCACTTATTTCATCCTCTCAGGATTAACATTTCATATGTAAGCACTCTTACCCAACACTTAGTGTGTGTGGATGTGTAGCAGAATTGAAATGGCTCGATTTATTTATTTGTAAGATAAACAGTATACATCATTTTTAGTATAATTTGGTAACCATATACCAAACATACATGTTCTAGAATATAAGTATATTAAGTTATAGTAGTTATGACTAAAAAAATAAACTGGCCAAGTGCGAGTTCGACTCGCGCAATGAGGGTTCCGTACAAACCTCTAAGGAGTGGAAATAATTCATTCATCCATAAGATTTTCCTGCTCTTTTGGAATGTTTTTTTTATATCTTTATTGTACACCACATTTAGGATGTTATGCATGTATGTTCCATGTTTTCTCCTAAAATCAGTACCTACAAGTTTACTTATTATTGTATCTCGGAGATTTTAATGATGAGCAAGGAAGAGATTAGAAATCGCTACATAAACAATACATGCAGCCGAATGTAAAAACCTCATTCTTTTTTTGCAGACGCTTAAAAATAATTTACAAGCTGTCATTTTATGACATAATATCACGTCTCGCGTCATCTATAGCTGTAGGTAATATGTCAAATATAGCTTTAGATTCGTTTCAGACGATACGGACGACAAAAACGTCGAGGCTAGCGATTTTACTAAAATTTAAAAGTTTTATGCGTATAAATGTTTTCGGTATAGGTAGATTTAAACCCTGATAAACGTTAAGCTAGAGGACTTTGAAAATTTGAGTATCCGAAAGAGGTGTCTTACTTCAAACCTTATTAACCAGTTTAAAAAGTAAATATTTAATAAATTAATAAATCGAATTTAAACTTTACTAAATAATCTTTTTAAATGCATTTTTTTATATTAAATTATTTTTTTCTTTCTTGGAATAACATTTAATTACATTAACTAGAGTTTAAATTATAAAAATATGTTGTATACGTATCGAGGGCAGGTGTATGTATAACAAATTCGAATATTACTAAAATCGCAAACGTCTACTTTTTTCACGTCCTCATCTGTGGAATGCCCTTTAGAAAAACTACTTGTTATGACTTCAGTATAAATGGCCACATGTATTGATTCCTTGCAATTATAGGTTTGATTTTTTCACTGCTTCAAGATATAGACTTACATGAATTTTACGACGCTAGGTCATTGGCCTTATAATTATATGAGTGACCACATTACCGGTCAAATATTTTTAATACGTGGACTTAGAGTTTGATTGTTTGCCGCAAGGGACCGCAGGCTTGAGTATTTGATAAAGTCAAAGTCAAAGTCAAAATTTTTTATTTAATGTTGGAATTTACATTCTGTTATTGAACGTTGGAATCTACCACCCTTTCGGAAACGACCTAACCCAGACCTGAGAAGAATGGGTGCAAGAAACTCAGCGGGACTGTTTCTTTTGGATATTTTACTTTTTTATCTTTGATTTTTTAAACGCCAATTTTTATAACAAATATATTTATATATTGAGAAAGCCTAGAGCGAACGCATCATTCCCAAGGCGTGACATCTTCCAAAAAATCTTTAATGTTATAATAGCCTTTGTCACAGAAACGTTTTTTAACTAACTTTTTAAATTTTCCTATAAAACAATTTTGAACGTTTTCTGGGATCCTGTTGTAGAAGCATACACATCGCCCAACAAATGAATTACTAATTCTACTCAATCGAGTAGTAGGAATAACAAGTTTGTGTTTGTTCCTAGTATTGATGTCATGCAAGTCACTATTTCTAATAAAATCATTAATATTTTTACGTACATACATAACATTTTCAAAAATATATTGTGAAGCAACAGTCAATATATTAATTTCTTTGAATTTATCTCTTAAAGATATTTTAGGGCCGAGACCATAGATTGCGCGAATAGCCCTCTTCTGCAGTATGAAAATCGTGTTTATGTCGGCTGCGTTACCCCAAAGTAGAATGCCGTAAGACATTATACTATGGAAGTAGCTAAAGTAAACTAGACGAGCCGTGTCTATATCAGTTAATTGGCGTATTTTCTTAACCGCATATGCTGCAGAGCTGAGTTTATTGGCCAATCTCTCAATATGGGGGCCCCATTGTAATTTAGAATCGACAGTGATGCCCAAAAATACGGTAGATTCCACTGGTTCCAACTCCTCTCCATTTATAAATACACCAGTCTCTATTTTCATAACATTAGGTGTCGTAAATTTTATATATTTAGTTTTCTTACTATTTAGCATTAGATTATTAGCACGGAACCAAATTACAATATCAGAGAGATAATTGTTTACATCGTCATATTCAGTTTGATAGCGAATCAGCAAACAATACTATCTTGTCCTTTTTTTCTACGAGGTCCCCCATATCCAGACGAGCCCTAGGAGATCTCTTGCCATTCACGTCAACCCTTTGAACCCTATTGTTTAGATAGGAGTTCATAAGGTCGAGCGCAGTGATTCCTCCCAGGCCTCGAAGATATTCTTAATTAATTCGACACCGGCATCCGTTGTTGAACAACCCTTAGTAAAACCAAATTGTTTCACATGGAGAAGTCTCTGTGAATTAAAATGAATTAACAATTGGTTTAAAATTAGTTTTTCAAAAATTTTACTAAGCCTTGGCAATACTGAGATGGGTCGAAAATTATTTGGATCAGTTATACATCCAGATTTAAATATAGGCGTTACTTTACTATGCTTCATCAGGTCAGGAAACACGCCACGTTTAATACAAGTATTAAAAATAGTAGCTAGATACGGTGCAATGGCATCAATAATGGAGTTAATTATTTTAACAGCAATACCCCAAATATCAGCTGTTTTCTTCATATCTAGGGTTTTAAATGTTTTGATTATATCTTTACTGTTGACAGTACTAAATTCAAACAAAACATCACATTTTTTTACATTTTCTAGCAATAATGATTCAGCAACGCTGGCAGATGAAATGAGAGAACAAGTTGTTGAGATTGGAATGTCAGAGAAATATTTTTCAAACGTGGATGCAACTTCCTGATCAGTTTTGATATTAATGTTATTATAAATGAGATTATACTTGAAGTTACGATCTCTGACTCTTCCAGTTTCCCAATTGATAATATTCCATGTAGCTTTGTGAACTTGGCACCCGACTTTTAAAAATGAAACTTTTTTTAGGTTTTTCTTATACACAGAGGTTAGTAGTTGTTAGTAGTAAAAATTTTTTCGTTAGTAGTTCCTCCCAAAAAAAATTAGTTGGGGGCCCAAAATATTCGATCTCCCCACTTTGATGAAATTCAATTTTGGTGATTGATTCCAAAAAAAAATCGTTAGTAGAGGATAGTAGTAAAAGAATTTTCCAAAAATATCCCCCCTAGATAAAGTTATAGGGGGGAGAAAAAATGAAAATTTCTAAAATTGTAAAAAGAAATTTTTCCTTGATTAATTGATTCCTGACGAATATAAAAAACATAATGTAAGTATATTAAAATAAAATATATATATAAAAGTATAGGTTAACCAATATTCTATTTTATTAGGAAATAAAGAAAATGTAGATATAACTAATTTGTGAGTTTATTGCTGGTTGGCTGACGTTAGTAGTAACTCAATTATTAATAAAATGTCTTAGCTTTGTAATGAAGGCTTCATATAAGTAAAAAAAACTGACAAAAAAAACGTAAGTTGTAACTCTATAATCGATAGTTTTGTCAGAAAAAGAGAAAATGTAGATATCACTAAATTGTGAGTTTATTACTCGTTGGCTGACGTTAGTAATAACTCAATTTTTAATGAAACGTCTTAGCCTTGTAATGTAGTGCGCACATAAGTAAAAAAACTAACAAAAAAACGTAAGTAGTAACTCTATAATCGATAGTTTTGTCAGAAAAAGAGAAAATGTAGATATTACAAATATGAGTTTATTACTGGTTGGCTCATGTTAGTAGTAACTCGATTATAGAGTAGATTATAGAGTAGTAACTCGATTATAGACAGACATATAAGCACAAAAACTGACAAAAAAACGTAAGTAGTAACTCTATAATCGATAGTTTTGTCAGAAAAAGAGAAAATGTAGATATTTCAAATATGTGAGTTTTTTACTGGTTGGCTGACGTTAGTAGTAACTCAATTTTTAATGAAATGTCTTAGCCTTGTAATGAAAAGCGCACATAAGTAAAAAAATTGACAAAAAAACGTAAGTAGTAACTCTATAATCGATAGTTTAGTCAGAAAAAGAGAAAATGTAGATATCACTAATTTGTGTGTTTATTACTGGTTGGCTGTCGTTAGTAGTAACTCAGTTTTTAAAGAATTGTTTTCGCATTGTAAATTTAAGTACAGAAAAGTAAAAAAACTGACAAAAAAACGTAAGTAGTAACTCTATAATCGATAGTTTTGTTGGCCAAAGAGAAAATGTGCTGGCGACGTACTGTCATTGATGAATCGAAGACTATTGGGAGAATTTGGAGCAAAACTAAGTAAAAGCTCAAGACCGTGCGGGATGGCAAAGAACTGTTGATGCCTTCTGTCCTCTTTGTGGTTCTTGGAAACATTAGCGAAGTAATTCTAATTATCACGCTGTAGCCAAATTCTTTGTACATTTTTGAAATTAATGGTTTTTATTTACGTTAGGAGCGCTTTAAATTTTTACATAAAATAAAATATGAATGTTTCTTTCCTTTGCTATGTTTCGTTTATTGACATTGATTACCTTATCTTTTAAATCATCATGTTCTTCCCAGTTACCTGCGACGCGTTTAACAAATGCAATGTAGTGATTACCACCGCTGTGGACTATCGCAGCAACTAATTTGTAAATAGACTCCGAATATTCTAATCTTTCGGGTATTTCATTTAGTGAAAACTGTTTTTTACAATTTGGATACCCATTTCTCTCTGCTAGCAACGGATTTCCGACATCTTCGATATTTATTACAATATGACTACCTACAGTGAAACACTTTTTAATTTTATAACTTTTGCATCGAAAGCATGTTGTTGTACTTCTTACTTTCAATGTAGCTTGCAGCGCATCTTGAAGGCCTGTCATACCATTTTTTTGGATTGGTAAAGGATCTAAATGAAGAACAGGTAGAATTTTATTATTGTAAAAATTACAATCAGAGCAATTAATGGTCCTTTCAATTGACCCGATATCATTAAAAATAAATTTTTCCTGCAAGTAGGAGACGTTTATCTCACAATCTAAAATATTATTGCGTATTTTTGTTGTACCATTAAGAAGCGTCGCACGGTTTTCATAAATTTTGGAGGTTATTGCAATATTTGACAAAGATAACACAAAATCTAAAAATTTGTTTTTTGTTGATTTCATATATCCTGCGTAGACTTCAAAGTCGTGATATGCCGCCAATACCATTTGGGCAGTGGCATCAAATGCACAAGTGTTAGTTATCTTTATAAATTTTCGTCCAACCTTGACAGGTCCCAAACAGTTACCATTTTTCAGGAGGGGTAATAGAAGTATAAATTTTGGTCGTTTATGTAGTATTTCTACATCAGGACAAGCATTTAAATATTTGCCCCGTTTTCCAAGAATTGATCGGGCGACTAATAGCGTTAAAGATTTTTTTGAATTTAAACCTTTCCAATTTTCAACTTCGTTAAGAATATTATTATTGTTGTTCTTGGTTAAGGAAATATTTGTGGCGTCTGTTTTATAATTATGCGACGACAGTTCCGATATTTTTTTTTCTCCATTTAAAAGTTTATTGGTGCCTTCTAATATGTTTAAATGTATCTTAATATATTTGTCAACTCTAATTGGCTTTCCTTTTTTAAAAACTAAATTTTTAAGTTCCCGAAAATATTCCTCACTTCGAGACGAACTAGCAACAAGTTTTCCTCTTAATAATTCTAAGGTATCGTTTTGTCGAGATTCTGGCACCATCACTGCTGTCCATAAAATGAATTTAGCAGCTAATTTTTCGAATCGGGAAGCAAAATCAACACAACGATATGGGTTCAACCTCACGCCTTCATTAAGTTGGTCAGTACTAGAAGCTACGATGTGTTGAACAATTTGGTCTATTATACTATTTGATTGGATTGTAAATTCTTCACTTTCAAAATCATTAAAATAATATAAGTGTTCCGTTTGTTCCCTGATGGGTAACTTGTAAGTCTTCAATAATGTCATAAGTCGCTTATAGGCCGCAAAACAGTGATTCGCCTCGTGGAAAATATTTTCGTACATTGATTTAGCTACAGTTAAAACGTCTGTGCTTATTTGAACGAACTGTTCAATAGTTGAACATGTAGTCAGCAACCCTATGCAACGTAAATAAAAGTCTTTTGTCTCCGGTGCTTCATTCCTAAAGCAATCCCAACGTGCAACCAATTTTATTAAATGCGCTATATCAATCCGTATTATACATTTTGGATGTTTGATATTCATAATTCTAGATCCTTCTTTAACTACAATAGAGTTTTCAATATATGACTTTAGGTCACAATTATTAAATGCAAGGGATATTGCATTAAGTAGAGCCATCGAATAATCTACAACAATTTGCTGTGGGCATGAACCTCCAGATCGTAACCATTCTCTCATCCAATAAGCCAGCGTATTCGTATCATGTTTCTCTGAAACAAGCTGGAACAAAGGAAGTACTTTTCCAAAATAGCCACATACGGCTTGGTAATGAAAAAGTATTCGTTTGGAATTGCTTGGATTCTGTATCTGTTTAATTAAGCTCCCAGATGCATCGATGCTAATGGTACCTAAGTTATCATGTTTCAAAAATTTTTTGTATAAATATAACTGAGTTGGTGTCCAGTACATAACATAAAATTTATCGAGTCCTATTCCATGAATGGTATCCTTGTATTCTCCGTGTTTCCATTCCCATATTTCAGTTAGAGCAGATTTAGTTTTAAAAAGTCCCATTTCTTTGTCTCTAACTTCTTGTTTAGTTTTTCGAACGGAGGCTTCAGAGGGAATACTTGCGGGAACAACGTCATTAAAATCCATAAGCCGATTAGCTTCATCTCTTCGCCAAACATACGTTGATTTTCCCTGCAGTTCTTTACCTATTCGAAGGCGTCTCTCACCACGCAGTTGTCGCTTATTTCGATGCGCTATCCCACGAGTATCAAACGTTGAGACATGTAATGTTGGACCTTATAAAACGGGTTCACTCTGACAATAAATGTGAATTTTGGAACCACATTCCGAGCAACTCCCTTTAATTGATAAGAATAATTCACCGAAATTTCTATTAATTTTTGCAGTCTTAAAGGAAAAAGGGCATGGTAGTTTTAAGTGTGTCCACAAAATATCATATATAGCATCAGTCCACCCAACTATAAGTACTTCATATTTTCTCTGTTTATACTCAGTAATGTGTGATTCATTGTATGTAGACTCGAGAGTAGAATTTTCGGTGAGTTTAGATTTATCAATGCCATGAATTCTACTAAAAACTCCATAACTATCTTTTTTCAAGTATACCCATATATATTCTTTTGACATTTCATGTCCCATCGCAGCAACTGCCGTTTGCCATACTTCATTTGCCCACGGTAAAAAATCTCCAGCAGCATCGATAAACCGTAAACCTTTCAGAGCCTCATAAATTTTTTCTGCAGAATGTTTTGGAGCTCTAGGCATGATTACGAATAAAAAATTACAAACTTAAAAAATAAACCTTTTTCTAAACTTATATCCTATACTCTTAAGAGAACAATTAAACCAATAAATAAGACATAATTTGCAATAAAGAAAATTATTAAAAATAATAACCTACCTAACCTAAAGAAGGAGTTAAAATAGCAAATGTAATTAAAACTAACCTAACCTAAAAAATATTTTAAAATTTTTAAAGAATGAGATATTTAAAAGAAGGAACAAATACTAACTGCTAAATAAGTTTAAATACGGTTTAAAACGGGATAAAAATACAATAAAAAATTATCAAAAAACTTAATAAAAATTTACATACTATTTAAACATATATAAATATAACTATTACATATAAGATCTTATTATAAAAACTTTTAATGTTTTGAATTAAATGATTTCAGAGCGCATAGATGACTCAAACTAATAATTAATTTCGTTGAACATAAATAAAATGGTTTGCTTTCCATAGAGACACATACATTTTAGGCAATACCTTATAGAGAGCCGCGGCTTTCAATATAACGTGTTTAATAAGGATTTTGAATATTTATTACCTTGTAAAATATTTATACGTGCACTAATATTTAATCATTAATTTCAATTTTATATATTTATTACTAGCGACCCGCCCTCGCTTCGCCTATCTATCTATCTACCCATACATATAATAAATCTGTTGACTTGCTGTGTCTGTACATTGCATGTATGTTAAAAAAATAGCAATGGGACAGATAACCTATAAATACCATTTCAAGTTTTTAAAAAATTTGTCTGTTTGTCGTTTGTTTGTGCGCGATAAACGCAGAAACTGCTGACTACACTCGAGTGACACTTATGCATAACTAGCTGTGCCCGCGACTTCGTTAGTAATACGTGGAGCAATGTATCTCCCTATTGTTATTTTACACCCCTGAGGCTAAAACTTTTACAAATTTTAAAAGTCATATTTATTTACATCCAATAAACGGCCTACAAAATAAGTTTCAAGTTTCTAGCCCTAAAAATGACGACCCTTACAACCCTTTTTTCGCAATAAAAAGTAACCTATGTCCTTTCTCAGGATCTAGCAGACAGACAGACAGTTACTTTCGCATTTATAATATTATTAAGTTGTGCTGTAGAACGATTGCCTTGCACTAAAATGAGATAAATTTACCACTAACCTCCTTTTCCACCTTCTCCTGGCGATGCGATGAGGAAGAGCACAGTGCACGGCACTGTTTAGTGGTATCAGGTTTAAAGATCGTAGATATAGTATAAAGTGGTCTTGGAACGTCCAGGGACACGGCTATTAGCGTCACGGACACTTGAAGCTAGACGTAGTTGCGTGTTCACTCTCCACGGGGGTTCGCAAGCTTCTGCGCGGGACGTCAGCAGGCGTCTTTATTTCGCCTCGCACCAGATTCGTCGGGTAGTAAGAAAATCAGTGGCAACCTACCCACATCTTAGGCAAGGATCGAACATACCCCCCACCGAAATCATTATAATGATTTCCAATAAATGAAAAAAAAATTAAATGCGTGAAAAGTAAACGTTACTAATATGCTCTGACATTAATGTACTCATGAAGTACTATTAAGTTATAGATTATTATGCAAATATAAAATAATTAAGAAGGGTTAAAAACATTAGAAGCTTACATTAAATATATACAAAAGTTAAATTAAAATTAATAATTGAATTGAGTTTAATAAAATAAAAGAATAAACAATTAATTAGTGTAAGGTAAAGGACAAAGTTTGTTGACAGGCCTTTTAAAAAGGCCATTGTGCGTCCTCAGAGTTACAACACGAACAACATTGTCTGGACCAGGGTGGATCTGTTCCACTCTGCCCAGTGGCCACTGAAGTGGACGACGCAGATCTGATTTGATCAGAACTAAGTCATCTAATTTTAAAGTTGATTTTGATGTGTGCCATTTTGCTCTTTGTTGCAATGTATGTAAGTAGTCATTAGACCATTTCTTCCAAAACGTTTGGGAAATTTTCTGAATATACTGCCAACGTGACAGTCTACTTACAGATACCTCGTTAAGATCGTACTCAGGGACGGCTAATAGACTTTGACCTATCAAAAAATGACCTGCTGTAAGCGCTTCGAACTCGTTAGGATTATCAGATAAGGGACATAACGGACGTGAGTTAAGAACAGCTTCGATTTTGCACAACACGGTTGTCATCTCTTCGAAGGTTAGTGCCCTATCACCTATCGCACGGTATAAATGGCGTTTTGCTGACTTTATCCCTGATTCCCATAATCCACCCATATTCGCTGCGCTTGGAGCGTTAAATTTCCAGTCAATTTGACGTGCAGAACATCCGTCTACAATTGAAGTTGCGTTATCCTTAAAAAATTTACAAACATCCTGCAAATGCTTCGCGGCTGCGACAAAGTTCGTCCCACAATCGGAATACAGGCGACTACAGAGACCGCGGCGTGCTATAAATCTATCCAAAGTCGCGAGAAAACAGTCTGATGATAGATCACTTATGACCTCGATGTGAACTGCTTTAGTGGAGAAACACACGAAAAGGCACATATAGCACTTACGAATCTTTGCGTTTCGCATCAAGCTATCTTTTATATAAAACGGTCCGCCTATATCACAACCGACATGACTGAAGACTTTGTTAGGTAGAAGTCGAGTGGCGGGTAACGTACCCATGGCCGGTTGGGTCGTTGTGGGATTACATTTGAAGCAAGTTATACATTTCGATAAAACGGATCTGATAATACTACGAGCATTAACAATCCAATATTTTCTACTCAAAATACCTTGTAATGTTCGAGGTCCTACATGTAAATATTTTTCATGAAAATATCTTATTAGTATAATCGATACCCAAGAATGTTTCGGTAAAAGAAGAGGATGTTTTGTATTGTACGGTAAGTCTGCCTGAGAAAGCCTACCCCCCACCCTGAGAAACCCCTGGCTATCAATGAAGGGTGATAACTTTCGCAAAGATGAGACTTGTTTATTATTTTTCAAAAGTTGTATCGCTTCAGAAAAATATTCTTCTTGAGTAAATTTTATAATAACATCATGTGATGTGTTTAATTCATTAGAGGAAAGTGGACCTTTTTTACGTGTTTGTTTCGATAGCCTACAATTATTTGCAAATCGCAAACACCATGCGACAATACGTTGCAATACTCGAAACGACGAAAATTTAGAAAATAAATTAAAATTATCTATGTTTTTATCAGATTTTTGAGAAGTAAATGAGAAAGTATCTAAGTTTGCCTTTAATTCTAAAATATCATTATCATTTTTTACATAAAACGTACTTATTGGCCACTGATGAACGTCATTAGTCAACCAATGTGGGCCGTGAAGCCAACGATCAGATTCAGCTACGAGCTGAGTAGGCATAGCTCCGCGCGAGCAGATATCGGCCGCGTTGTGCTCGCCTTTAACGTGAAACCAACTATTCGGAGGAACGACCTCAATGATCTGTGCTACACGACTCGCTACGAATGTTTTAAGTTTATAAGGTGCAGTCTGTAACCACGCGAGTGCAACACTTGAGTCGGTCAGCGCGGTCACACGAAAATCAATATTTTTTAAGTTTTCTTTAATGAGTGAAATTAATTTTGATAACAAAACTGCAGCCATCAGCTCAACCCTGGGGATAGAAATGGGTTTAAGTGGCGTAACCTTGGTTTTACTGACTAAAAGTCTTGTCCTTACATCACCATTCGAATTCACGCTTCGCACATAGACACACGACCCATAGCCACGTGTGGACCCGTCACAGAAGGCGATGAGATGCACATCGCGGGACTGTGGTAACAACATGTGACGTTCTATTCGAAGGGATGAAAGACTAGACAATGAGTTTAAAAAATTTGACCATTTGTCACGCAAGTCAGATGGAAGCTGATCATCCCACCCCAGGTTAAGCTTCCAGAGGTCCTGCATAATGCACTTAGCAAGGAAGGTGCACGGTGATATAAAACCGACAGGATCAAAAATACTAGCTAAAAGTTTAAGTACTGACCTTTTAGTAAAAACGTTATCCTTTATATTATATTCAAAAGAGAAACAATCATCAGACGGTGACCACTTCAGACCTAATACCTTTAACGTTGAAGTATTAATTTCATCAAAATTAATGTCCATCGCCTGATCGCACTCTACTCTGCTTAGTAACTCAGGACAGTTACTTGCCCACTTACGCAAATCGAAACCACCTAATTTCAGAAGCGCTACGAGCTCGTCCTGCAACGTGCAAGCATCTGAAATATTATCAGTTGACCAAAGAAGATCATCGACGTAAAAACCGTTCAACAGAGCCTCAGCGGCGCGCGGGCACCGCACGCTTTCATCGCGCGCCAGTTGTTGTAACGTACGAATGGCAATGAATGGCGCGCTCCGTAAGCCGTAGGTGTTAGTTATAAGTTCGTAAACTTTAATCGGTTCCGAAGTTTTTTCCCGCCACAATATGTGTTGATAGCGACGGTCAACCGGGTCTATAAGTACCTGTCTATACATCTTAGCGATATCAGCAGTCAAACAAATTTTAAAAAGCCGAAAATTAAAAATAATTTTTAAAATATCGTGATGTAATTTTTGCCCTGTTAGTAAAATATCATTTAACGATGTACCGTTAGATGTGGCTGCCGATCCGTCAAACACAACACGCACGGGAGTTGTAGTGCTGGAGGTGCGAACCACACAGTGATGTGGTATCAGGTACCTACTGGGCTCACACCCTGCATACAACTTCATATGTCCTAATTGTTCATATTCGCGCATGAAGTCTATATAAGCCGCTTGCAACTGTGGCGACTGAGCGAGACGCCGCTCTAAATACAAAAACCTACGCAATGCATTGTTATAAGATTCACCTAGGGTTGTACTATTAGGATTTAATAGTATTGGTGAAACATATCTACCGGTGTCGGTGCGATAATGACGCGTTGAAAAAATGTCTTCCGCAAGTTGTTCTTGCGGACTAATAGGGCTGTCGCACGGCAACTCATTTATTTCCCAAAAATATCTTAATTGATTATTAATGCTATCACTATCTGTGGTGTACGACACGAAATTACAAGAACTCGCAATAGCAGTTAATTTATTTTTATAAGTACACGGTACCTCCATCTTTCCACATAATACGTAACCAAAAACACTACTTAATGCAGTTGGCAGTGAAGGGTTAAGATTAATTTTATTCCCGTCAAAAAGTTCAGGGAAAATATCACCAGACAATATAATGTCAACTGGCGACTTTTTATAAAAATATGGATCCGCTAAATATAAATTTTTAAATTGTTTAGAAATGTTCTCGGATATTTCTACTGTAGGTAAATCCGAAGTTATTTTTTGTAAAATTATAGCATCTATTTTAAACGTTGGATTATCACAATGTCTCGGTTTTATAGTACAGGAAGTCATTCCGAAAGTTTTAACACTATTCCCTGTTAAACCGAAAATATTAAACGGACATTTCTGTCGTGACAACCCTAGCCGTTCTAAACAATTTAATGTTATAAAATTTGATTGTGCACCCGAATCGATAAGTACACGACAAGGTTGTAAATTACCGTACGAATCGATAACATTTACAATAGCAGTTCCTAAAAGAACGAAATAATTTCTTTTATTTTTATTTGTAAGTTGTGACGTATTGTTATGCGACGAAATAGATAACGCGCTCGCGCCGTCCTGCCTATTGCTGACGGTGACGCGGTGACGCGGTGACGGGCGCAACCGGTTCCTTATTACTCGAGTCCGAATGCAATAACGCGTGATGCCGCTTGTTACACGTAAAACATTTAAATTCACTCTTACAGTCTTTACTATAATGATTAGGCTTTAAACAGTTGTGACATAATTTTAAATGGTCAGCACGGCTGATCCGTTGCTTGGGAGTTAATTCACGGAATTGTAAACAACGAAAAATCATATGATTTTGTCCACAATGTACACAACTCAATTTATTAGATTGGGCTGTCTGTGAGAATGCTTTACGAGTATATTGTTCACTCGACTTTTTAGTATACGAACTAGATTTGGGTTTTTCGCTAATTTGATGAGACAAACTGCTAAATGAACTGGAATGTTCTAAAATTTTAATTTGATTATGTATGTGACACATTAATTGTTCGTATGTTGGTATTGTTTTTTGATCGATACTCTGTTCAAACGACTTTCTTGTGTTGGGGTCGAGTACTCTCAATGCTATGTGACACAAAAAATAACTAGATAAATTTTCAATATTTAATGCATTAATTCCCTTAACTGAGTGATCGAAAACTTCAATAAATTGGTTTAAATTACTTGACGATTCAATTTTTAATGAAGGAAAATTAAGCATTTTGTCTAAATATTTACCTACAAGAATCCTATTATCGTGATATCTATCGAGAAGCGCTTGCCATACTACTTCGTAATTACTTGCAGTAATAGGCATACTTTTTACAATATTTAATGCGGAACCCTTTGTACACGATAAAAGATAATGAAATTTATCTATATTTGAAATACCTGGCTGGTTGTGCACCAAAGAGCAAAATGTTTCAAAAAATGTAATAAAATTATCGATATTACCATCAAAAATAAACAATTCTAATTTAGGTAAACGAGGCCTACAACTTTGAGAATCGGTGGCGCATGCGCTAACAGAAACGTCGCCGCGCTGCACGTCGGCCATTTTAGACTCCTCACACTGCGTTAAGCACAACTTGACACGAAAATATAAATCGTCAAAAGATTTTAAATCTTTGTCAGAAAATTTTGCTTCGGAGTCTAAATTAAGTTGTAGCTCATAAATATCCATACATATTGATTCGTAATTAGTACGGATCGATTGTACTTCTGAGGCGCGCACAATGAACATGTCCTTTAATTCAGGTCTAGATTTTAAATTAACAGATATATCATATACATTTTGCAATTGAGAAAACAAACGTTGTTTTAAAGCTAAATTCTTATTAATGCTTCTAATAGTTTCTAATTCCTTTTTAGACGGTACTTTATCGTCAGGCATTTTAAATATTTAATATAAAATAAATTAATAAATCAAATGGACTGTACTATTACAAGCACGGCTTGAATAAATTAAGATTAATTTTTGAAAAAAATATGAAACTAACCGCCGTTTAACGGTTACAAAACAAAATGTAACGAGCGGTTATAAGAACAAAGGAAATTAATATCCGGCTCGAAGGACCAAAAAATGTGCTGTACAACGATTGCCTTGCACTAAAATGAGATAAATTTACCACTAACCTCCTTTTCCACCTTCTCCTGGCGATGCGATGAGGAAGAGCACAGTGCACGGCACTGTTTAGTGGTGTCAGGTTTAAAGATCGTAGATATAGTATAAAGTGGTCTTGGAACGTCCAGGGACACGGCTATTAGCGTCACGGACACTTGAAGCTAGACGTAGTTGCGTGTTCACTCTCCACGGGGGTTCGCAAGCTTCTGCGCGGGACGTCAGCAGGCGTCTTTATTTCGCCTCGCACCAGATTCGTCGGGTAGTAAGAAAATCAGTGGCAACCTACCCACATCTTAGGCAAGGATCGAACATAAGTAATTTAATAAAATAAAACATTTTTAACAAAAAATTTAACCGACTTCAAACTAAAAAATCACTAAAAAGTAAGAAATAATTCCGTTATTTATTAACCTCTCTTTGTTAGGACAATAATATAAAATAATCGTGTTTTTTTTGAAGTCGGTGCCATCCAGGTGAACAGACGTGTAGAGAGATGGAATAGGATCCCCCTCCACACTCTATCTTGGCACCCGACTTTTAAAAACATGACTTTTTTTATGATTTTCTTAAAGAACCGCACCGAAATAAGTTCATTTATCAAGTTATTGCGATGTTACAGACAAACGCACAGATAAACTGTTAAATTAATAAAACAATGCCATCTTGATCCTATTTATTTCACAAAGAAAAATTCGCATCAAAATTGCGCCAGTCTTTTGGGAGCTAAGATGTCAGAGACAGATACACATATATACTGTTAAACTTATAAAACGACGGCATCTTAATCCCATCTGCTTCAACACAGTAAGTCCGCATCAAAATCGGCCCAGTCTTTTGGGAGCTGGGATGTCACAGACATATATACATATCTATATATAGTTAAACTTGTAAAGCAATGGCATCCTCAACCCAACTACTTACATACAGAGAAAATCCACATTAAAATCGGTTAAGTTATTCAAGAGCTACGATATAGACAGACAGACGAACATTACCGTTAAAAAAATTACTTACAGCCAAAGTACACTTTAAGACAATTCCATTAAATCCAAACACGACTAGTTCACGTTGTCAGATGCCTGTGTTCCAGTACATACCTCCGGTGTTATCACCAACTAATGGTAGATGAAGCCGGAAGATCAAAGTATCTAATGGTAACATCAACATGCATTTATTTAAATTTTCTCATAGTATAATTGCTTAACATTTTTAACCATAGTATTGCTATCTGTGGTCTTCCTCATCAGTTCCACTTCACCATATAATAAATTCTGAATGTAAATGCTTAATAACCTTTCTGAAAATATCAAAATATAAAAAACCCTTCTGAAAATATCAAAATCACTATAAGTGTGCCTAAACCTTTTGAAGTGTTCTGTCAATTCCTCAAGGATACGATCATCAGAACTGGATTTTGAAAAAATGAGACCAATCTGTAAAGCATATCCTACCAAATACAATAAGAAATTTCCAATTCGGTTCATAAATGACTGAGTTCTGAGGTAATTTCTTAAAAAACTGAATTACTACTAACATCAGCCAACCAGAAATAAGCTTGCATATTTGTGATATCAACATTTTCTCTTTGTACGACAAAACTATCGATTATAGAATTACTACTTACGTTTTTTTGTCAGTTTTTTTACTTATATGCACTCTACATAACAAGACCAAGACATTTCTTTAAAATCTGAGTTACTACTAACGTCAGCCAACCAGTAATAAACTCACATATTAGTAATATCTACATTTTCTCTTTTTCTGACAATACTATCGATTATAGAGTTACTACTTACGTTTTTTGTCAGATTTTTTACTTGTATGCACTTTACATAACAAGATCAAGACATTTCTTTAAAAACTGAGTTACTACTAACGTCAGCCAACCAGTAATAAACTCACATATTTGTTATATCTACATTTTCTCTTTTTCTGACAAAACTATCGATTATGGAGGTACTACTTACGTTTTTTTTGTCAGTTTTTTTACTTATATGCACTCTACATAACAAGATCAAGACATTTCTTTAAAATCTGAGTTACTACTAACGTCAGCCAACCAGTAATAAACTCACAATTTAGTGATATCTACATTTTCACTTTGTACGATAAAACTATTGATTATAGAGTTACTACTTACGTTTTTTTGTCAGTTATTTTACTTATATGCACTCTACATAACAAGACCAAGACATTTCTTTAAAATCTGAGTTACTACTAACGTCAGCCAACCAGTAATAAACTCACATATTAGTAATATCTACATTTTCTCTTTTTCTGACAATACTATCGATTATAGAGTTACTACTTACGTTTTTTGTCAGATTTTTTACTTGTATGCACTTAACATAACAAGACCAAGACATTTCTTTAAAAACTGAGTTACTACTAACGTCAGCCAACCAGTAATAAACTCACAATTTAGTGATTTATTTTATTTATTTATTTATTTATTTAATTAGAACGGAAATACATATTCCACTTACACTAATTAACAGATTGTATTAAATAAATTAGATTATAGATTATGATACAAGATACATTATAAGTTATTATATAAATTATATTACAATACAAATTAAATTTAAATTACACAAAGATTTCTTATTATAATATATTAAAATGAAAGAGAACGTCATAGTTCTTCGCAGAACTGCAAGCATTGTTTCGCCAACTTTACCCACTCGTCTGCAAATATGTCACAGTGAGGATACGTCATCAGCAATTTGTTTAGAGCTGACAATGACCGCAGTATGGGAGATCGAGCTCGAGAGACAGTGCGACATGCGGGGATAGCAAAAAAAGTGTGGCGACGTAGACGACAGTAGTTCTTGGGTGCAAATATATGGCATATTTTGTTATGTAGCTCTGGACAGTCTATTTTAGCTGTTAAAACTTTGCAGACAGTGGTAAGTTGTATATAGGAGCGCCGTGTTTCTAGTGAATTATACCCCAAGTGTCCCAATAAAAAATTAGTGGGATACAGATATGGATAGTAACCATGGAGACGTTTGTACAGGTATCTCAGGAATGCCTTTTGTACTTTCTCGAGTAGCAGCGCATAGGTACTTTCACGTGGGTTCCAAATACAAGCGCTAGTTTCCAATTTGCTACGAACGAGAGAGTCAAATAGAAGCTTGATGGAGTGACGATTTCTAAAATTACGGCTGTTTCGCATTACAAAACCCAGCCGTCTAAATGATTCGGCAGTAACCTTAGAAATGTGATCATGAAAATTTAGTTTTGGATCAAATGTAACTCCCAAATCTTTTATGACAGTATTTCTAGGTAGTAGTACTCCATCCATTTTATAAGCAAAGATAACTGGTTTCTTAATACGGCCAAATGTCATGACAGAACATTTAGCCGCGTTGAACTCCATTCCATTTATCTCGCTCCAACGAACCACGGAGTCAAGATCTCTCTGCAAAGCAAAACAATCATAGTCTGACGTTATTTCGGAGTATAACTTTAGATCATCGGCATATAACAGGCACCTAGCTCTGTTGAGTAGTAACGGTAGGTCATTAATCATTATAATAAAAAGAAGAGGTCCGAGTATGGAACCTTGACTGACACCGGAACGTGTATGATAAGGTTTAGATTCATATAGACCGAGCCGAACAAATTGCTTACGATCACGCAAGTAGCTTGATAAAAGCTCCAAAAAGTTAGGAGCAAAACCGATCTTACTTAATTTCATTAATAATATGTCGTTATTGACTCTATCGAATGCTTTTCGGAAATCGAAGTAGAGAACGTCTACTTGTCCACCGCGATCCATGCATTCGGAAATATAATCAACCAATATTAAGAGGTTACTGTTAACTGAACGCTTACTCCTAAAGCCATGTTGCTCATCGGAGAGAAATACATTGACCTGTTTATATATTTGGTCATGCAAAATACTCTCAAAAACTTTCGCAGGTGATGACATGATAGCTATAGGGCGAAAATCTTGAACAGTTTGAGGGTTACCTGTTTTTGGAATCGGAGTAACACGAGACTGTTTCCAAAGTGTAGGATAAATACCAGTTTTTAATGAAAGATTATATATATGCAACAGTGGTTTTATTAATTGAGTAAACTTTTTTAATATCTGCGATGGAACTAGATCTGGTCCCATAGAACTGTTAAGTTTCAACCTAGAGATACTACGCTTGATTTGTGTTTCAGAAATATTCGTTATACTTATCATATTACTATTGCCGTTATCATCAAGGCTACTTGCCTTAGAAGCATTTAGCTCAGGGACACTAGGGAGAAACACACTAGAGAAAAAGTCTGCAAAAGCTTCAGCTGCTTCGGTACCCATTAAGCGATTGCCATTATATTCTACAGTGGGTTCGAATCCGCCTTTGGAACGCAGACTTGATACATAAAACCAAAATTTTAGTGGATTTTTTCCAATGTCATTCTCAATGTGTTCAATATATTTATTATAAGCAATTTTTATTCGCCTATTTAAAGAGGATCTTAAATCAGAAAAAGTTTTGTAGTCTGAATCCGCGTGTGACTTTTTCCACATACGGTGTAGATTTATTTTCCGCTTACAATCATTAATTAAATCTTTGGAAAACCAAACTGGATATCGGCATAGTACCTTAGCCCTAACCTTTTTGGGAGTGCAACGGTCAAAAAAATTATATAGTGTTTGATAGAAATAGTTAGCAGCAGTGTCTGCGTCACTAGAATTGAGAACATGTGCCCAGGATTCTTTAGATAGTAAGTGCGACAACAATTCATAGTTGCATCTTTTAAAATTCCAATCTCTCGATCTATCAATATCACTAGGTTCCAAGCGTTTATAATGATGGTCTGTATATAAACTAATAAATATATCTAAGGGAGGGTGATATGTATCTGCGTTGACCATGCCACCAGAAGAGTCTACCCGTACTGTGACGTGGTTTGCAGGGTTTTTAACTAATACCACATCTAATATTGAACCATGTGAGTTAACGAATTGATTTCTTTCAACAAGATCACAATATGCTATAAAGTAAAAATAATAATTTTTAATATTCTGCGATGCACTATTTAGGTTTAGATCACCCAGTATAATAACAGAGCCGTTTAAGTTATGAATGACAGATTCAATCTTACAAAACAAATTCATATAATCGCAATCATTAGCGCTGGGTTTTATATAAGTAACACAAATATAAAAGAGTCTATTGTGAAATTTACATACTGCCCATAAGTCCTCACAAGATTCAGTCTCAAGATCCCGTCGATGACGCATTTTAATACCTTGGCGAGCGAGTAACATTACACCTCCACACGGAGTAGGGCGATCTCTACGAATGACGCTCCATCCACCACATACTACTTCTGAGTCTTCAACAGACTTATCAAGGAATGTTTCTGTAGTTGCGATGAGATCTACTGGTGTTTGTAGGAGATTATTTCTCCAAATATCGAGTTTTGTTTTGATTCCGCGTACATTCTGGTAGAGGGCGTCAAAAACCGTTTTAGTGCTAGATGCTGTTTGATTTGGCAGAGTCACGAAAGGATTGTCGAGACTCGGGTTTATTGCGAAAAAATCTTACATTTTATATCTACATGATATCTACATTTTCACTTTGTACGATAAAACTATTGATTATAGAGTTACTACTTACGTATTCTTGTAAGTTTATTGGCTTGTCTGCACTCTACATTGCATCGCGAAGATTTTTATTTAAAGACTGAGTTACTACTAACGTCAGCCAACCAGTAATAAACTCACAATTTAGTGATATCTACATTTTCCCTTTTTCTGAATACACTGTCGATTATAGAGTAACTACTTACGTTTTTTTGTCAGTTTTTTTACTTATATGCAATATGCATTACAGGGCTAAAACATTTAATTAAAAAGTGAGCTACTACTAACGTCATCTAACTAGTAATTAACACACATTTTTGTAATATCTACATTTTCTCTTTTTCTGAAAAAACTATCGATTATAGAGTTACTACTTACGTTTTTTTTATCAGTTTTATTACTTATGTATGCTCTACATTACAAGGCTAAGATATTTCTTTAAAAACTGAGTTACTACTAACGTCATCCAACCAGTAATAAACTCACAATTTAGTGATATCTACATTTTCCCTTTTTCTGACTAAACTGTAGATTATAGAGTTACTACTTACGTTTTTTTTGTCAGTTTTTTTACTTATATGCACTCTACATAACAAGACCAAGACATTTCTTTAAAAACTGAGTTATTACTAACGTCAGCCAACCAGTAATAAACTCACATATTTGTAATATCTACATTTTCTCTTTTTCTGACAAAACTATCGATTATAGAGTTACTACTTACGTTTTTTTGTAAGTTTTTTTACTTATGTGCGCACTACATTACTAGGCTAAGACGTTTCTTTAAAAACTGAGTTACTACTAACGTCAGCCAAGTAGTAATAAACTCACATATTTATAATATCAACATTTTTTTCTTTTTCTGACAAAACTATCGATTATAGAGTTACTACTTACGTTTTTTTGTTAGTTTTTTTACTTATGTGCGCACTACATTACAAGGCTAAGACGTTTCATTAAAAATTGAGTTATTACTAACGTCAGCCAACGAGTAATAAACTCACAATTTAGTGATATCTACATTTTCTCTTTTTCTGACAAAACTATCGATTATAGAGTTACAACTTACGTTTTTTTTGTCAGTTTTTTTTACTTATATGAAGCCTTCATTACAAAGCTAAGACATTTTATTAATAATTGAGTTACTACTAACGTCAGCCAACCAGCAATAAACTCACAAATTAGTTATATCTACATTTTCTTTATTTCCTAATAAAATAGAATATTGGTTAACCTATACTTTTATATATATATTTTATTTTAATATACTTACATTATGTTTTTTATATTCGTCAGGAATCAATTAATCAAGGAAAAATTTCTTTTTACAATTTTAGAAATTTTCATTTTTTCTCCCCCCTATAACTTTATCTAGGGGGGATATTTTTGGAAAATTCTTTCACTACTATCCTCTACTAACGATTTTTTTTTGGAATCAATCACCAAAATTGAATTTCATCAAAGTGGGGAGATCGAATATTTTGGGCCCCCAACTAATTTTTTTTGGGAGGAACTACTAACGAAAAAATTTTTACTACTAACAACTACTAACCTCTGTGTATAAGAAAAACCTAAAAAAAGTTTCATTTTTAAAAGTCGGGTGCCAAGTTCACAAAGCTTCCATGTCATTTTTATTTTGTCTTGTGCATTATAAATTTTTTGTTTAATATGTAACGACTTTGCCATGGAACACACTTTTTTAAATAACTTTGAATATGATTTAACAAAGGCTATAAAGACTCATTATAAAGTTGATATAGTTTTTGTCTACTTCGATGAATACCAACAGTTGCCCAATCATTAAATGACAAGAGACCACCTGAATTGACTGTCTTGATAGTGAATATAGCAGTAAACTCTGATTTTATTAATTTAAATAGTGTGTTATATAACATATCAGGGTCATTGTTGTCAAAATTTAAGTATGTGAGTTTTGCTATAATACTACCTATAAACTTCTCCATACGTCTGGAGTTTGTAGGAACAAACATAATCTTTTTATTTTTATTTTCTTTTTTTAACTCACAGTTAAAAGAGACTAATTGCCCAAAATGATCCGAACTCAACTTTTTAATAATTGAATATGAATTGGGTTTAAAGTTGGTAAATATATTATCAATACATGTTGCTGAGGTTGCAGTTACTCTAATTGGCTCTAAAAATTTATTTACTAGGTTATATTAATTTAATAAGGATCTGAATCTAACACTTGTGGTGGGGTTTTCTAATAGATTAATGTTAAAATCACCACATACTATAATATATTTTTTAGACTCAGATAATTTTAATAGTATTTCTTCTAACACATTTTCAAATCTATACTTCTATACTTAATATTATAAAGAAGTAAGATTTGTATTTTTGTATTTTTGTATGTAACGAATAAACATAAAAACTACTGGACCGATTTCAAAAATTCTTTCACCATTAGGAAGCTACATTATCCCTGAGTAACATAGGCTATATTTATTACAAGAAAAAATTAGAGATCCTTAGGAAATCTCACGAAAACCAACCCAAGGTGCCAAAAAATTTGCCATAAAATATCTTTCATCGCATGCGCTGCAAAAACTATTGATGATAGAACAAAAAAATTTTATACAATATTATAGAACGTATCAATATCTACAAAAAAGTCCGCGAGACCATATGTCCAACTATTATAGTTACGTCACTATAACTACTTTTTTACATTTTAAAAGTTGATAAAAATGCCTATCAAAATCAGACCATGTTTTCTATAACTTTGTATTAATCCTTATCCAAATAAATTATTTCGTATTCAAGACTATTTCAATACCTGTAAATTACTTTTTGAATTATTAAAATCGGACTTTCCATTCAAAAGATATTATGAAATTATAAATATCAATATATAAACAAAAACTACACGTCGACGCGACGGGCCAGTATAGCGACGCAGCGCAGCGAGTAAAGCGGCAAGAGAGGGGGCACCGAAATGCGGGAAGGCCAATATATTTTTAAAAATAATATTCCACCCGCGCGAAGCCGGGATGGGCCCCTAGTAATTCATATAACGCTCCAGGGGGAGGGGAGGAGTGTATATGCTCACAACAATGAAGCGCTCAAGTTCTGCACAGGCTATCTCAATAGTGCGTTCTACAGAGAGGCTCACAATGTCTTTGCGTTCTTTAAATTTAAAAAGTCTACTTATAATTATTAAGGAGCCCCCACGTAACGACTTTTCTCTGCAGAACGCACTTGCTACCTGGTGACCACTGAAATTAAATATGAGTTCATAATTACGAAGCCAATGCTCTGTAATGCATAAAAAATGAATGTTTTCACATCTCATAAATAATTCCAGTTCTAATTTTTTACCTAAAAGTCCTTGTAAGTTTTGGTGCACCAGGTTTACAATTTTATTATTATTATTAAGATTATAACAATTTTTATTTTTATTATTGTCTAGGTTTAATATGCTAGAGTAACTCTCTGTTGTCTTATTGTGTAAAATTAATTGGTACAGATTCCAAGTTATTAAATGTCAAATTATTGATCTGCTCAATAGGAGTTATAGTTTTTGGGTTATTTACCTGCTCAAAAGAAGCAATGGTAGTCAAGTCACAATTTGACTGCTCAATAGAAGCAGTGTTAGAGGTAGCCAACATATTGGCTGAGTTAAAAAGTATATAATAAGATAGCAATTTTGCTACCTGTCTTTTTCTGAAGTTAGATAGATGTAGCCTATCACAAGTTAGTAATTGACATTTGTTAGATATTATATTATTTAAGTCAATAATGTGACATTTATTATTTACATTATCATTATTATTTGGTGTTAGAGTCACATAATTGCAATTATAATAGTGTGTTAATAAGCTATTTAATTTATATCTATTCATAGATAGATATTAATTTCAACTTGATACCTCCACGCAATCTTTAGAAAAAGGGTCTTGGCAGACGGACAGACAGACAGACGGACAACAAAGTGATCCTATAAGGGTTCCTTTTTTCCTTTTAAGGTACGGAACCCTAAAAATTAGGAAAACGGTTGACCCTAAAGGCCATCCCTGCAACTTTCCGCTAATTTCATACTTAAGCGCGCGAAATTGCACTTACGTAAGTATATAATTTTCGTGTCATTTTGTGCTCTCCAAGCTCAGAGAGATAGCCGTTCTACGCTTGTGAGCTCTTCGAACGAAGCTCTGGAAACTCAATATTATAAATTCCTAATGGACAATTCATTAGAATCATGTTTTCCCAATTTAGAAATTGCTTTGCGCATTTATTTATTCACTAACTGCAGTGGCGAACGTTCATTTTCAACATTAAAGCGCATAAAAAATGAGTTAAGAAACACTATGAGTCAAGAGATGCTGGATTATCTCGCTTTAATGAATATAGAATATGATTTGCTCACATGAAATCTAGAAAAGTTACTTTGTAAAAGTTTAAAAAATAATAAGGAAACAGATAAATAAATATAAAATATAAACATTATTTAAAGTACACCGTTGATTAAATATAACATTAGCTATTCCTCAACATATAATATACTTTGTATTAAATATAATATTTTGTGTAGTATCATCAGTTTTTAATTGTTAGTTTTCTATCAAAATTATTCTAAATTGCCAGGAAATCTCATCTCATGCTTTTTGTACTTGTCAGCGCCTAACAGCGCCTAACAGCGCCTAACAGCGCCTATAGTAATTTACTACATTATTGTAACCTATAGATGAACGTATTGAGTGTTGAATTGTATTTTTACCATTTTTTACTTAAGACCCTTATCAGATCAAGGGCTCTTTGAAAGAATTTGCTACGGGCCCCGCGCTTGCTTAATCCGGCACTGATATATCTAGTCTGTGGTTCAAGCATAATCTATATCAACCTATCTTACATATAATATATCTGTAGACTTGCCGTGTCTGTACATTGCATTTATATTTAAAAAAAATAGCAGAGGGGTTAACAGGTAACCTATAGATACTATTTTAAAAGTTTTGTTCAAAATTTGATAATGTGTCTGTTTGTCGTTTGTTTGTGCGCGATAAACGCGGAAACTTCTGACTCCACTCGAGTGACGTTTATATATAATTGTAGCGCTAACTGCGGAGTAACATTTAGTCCTTGTTGCATCGCAATCGGTTCACTCAATCAAAAGATATATTCATTTACAAATGTTATTCAGGTAGTTGAACCTGTCACACGTCCTGTAGGTGGCGCCACTTGATTATTTATTGAATCATAATATAATCACTAACCTATATTTTGATTTTACAATACTATTTTGTGATATTTTAAAATAATTTAAAATGTTTTTTTTTTTTAATTTTTAAATTAGAAGTTTTTGATGTTTTGCTACATGTTGTTTATTTTATTAATTTTCTTCTTCTTGTGTGACATAGATGGCGTTGACAGTGTAAAGTTTAATTCTTATAATAGTTATTATTTTGTAGTTATCTGTTCTTACAGTAATATTGCACAAATAATAATGAAACAGGACGACGCGACATCCTTCTTTATCTATTCGATTTTTTTGGATTCTCCACACATCTAATCCATCTTCCATCGGACATTATTTTATTATGTTTAAAAATTGGCGCTCCTTAATAGTATTACTACGAGTATTTTCCGCAATCCAACCATACACAAAGCTATTTAGACGCCATATTGACTATGGGTGTGTGGAAGTGTTGTACAAAAACATTAAAGTTAATTAAGAAAGGCGGAGAAGGCAAATGAGAGACATTTTGTACAAGTCTTGCCATAGGGTTGCCAGTTTACCGTTTTTCACACGATACATATCTAAGAGTGCGCCTCCTTTAAAACAGCCAAGCTGACGCGACCACAGCGCCATTGCTGCAGATGCGGTCGAAGTTAACACTTTAATATAGAACATTCTGAAACATTTATTTGCGTTTTTTTAATAAAATCCGAAATTTGTACTGAGAAACATCCTAATAGCGGTACAGTTGAGGCTCTCAGCCTTTATAGCTGATTTGCAGATCACACCATAACGGGCCATGATCCCCGACGCTACAACGACGCGACGGGGTGCTAAACGTTTATCGTGAATATCTATGTATGTATGTTTGTCTGTCTGTCTGTGGCAAGAGAGAGTGGACCGAGTTAGATGCGATTTTTTGTTTGAAAGCCAATTTATTGTAGATGGTGTTAGCATCCGTTTTAATTTTATATAAATGGTTGTCAATACAATGCTTGAATATTATCTGTGGTATAGATAAATTGTTTATTATACAGGAAATGAATTGTGTATGAGTTAGGTCATATTAGTGATGATTCCGTTTTAATTTTATATAAATGGTCGTTATACGTCCGTACAAAGCTTGAATATTATCTATGGTATATGATTAATTGTTTATTGTACAGGAAATGAATTGTCTATGAGTTAAGGTCATATTAGTGATGAATCCGTTTTAATTTTATATAAATGGTCGTTATATGTCCGTACAAAGCTTGAATATTATCTATGGTATATGATTAATTGTTTATTGTACAGGAAATGAATTGTCTATGAGTTAAGGTCATATTAGTGATGAATCCGTTTTAATTTTATATAAATGGTCGTTATACGTCCGTACAAAGCTTGAATATTATCTATGGTATATGATTAATTGTTTATTGTACAGGAAATGAATTGTCTATGAGTTAAGGTCATATTAGTGATGAATCCGTTTTAATTTTATATAAATGGTCGTTATATGTCCGTACAAAGCTTGAATATTATCTATGGTATATGATTAATTGTTTATTGTACAGGAAATGAATTGTCTATGAGTTAAGGTCATATTAGTGATGAATCCGTTTTAATTTTATATAAATGGTCGTTATACGTCCGTACAAAGCTTGAATATTATCTATGGTATATGATTAATTGTTTATTGTACAGGAAATGAATT
Source organism: Limenitis camilla (assembly GCA_905147385.1). NCBI lineage: Eukaryota > Metazoa > Arthropoda > Insecta > Lepidoptera > Nymphalidae > Limenitis > Limenitis camilla. The sequence continues at coordinate 8,504,997 of LR990251.1, read as the reverse complement.
GTCTATGAGTTAAGGTCATATTAGTGATGAATCCGTTTTAATTTTATATAAATGGTCGTTATATGTCCGTACAAAGCTTGAATATTATCTATGGTATATGATTAATTGTTTATTGTACAGGAAATGAATTGTCTATGAGTTAAGGTCATATTAGTGATGAATCCGTTTTAATTTTATATAAATGGTCGTTATACGTCCGTACAAAGCTTGAATATTATCTATGGTATATGATTAATTGTTTATTGTACAGGAAATGAATTGTCTATGAGTTAAGGTCATATTAGTGATGAATCCGTTTTAATTTTATATAAATGGTCGTTATACGTCCGTACAAAGCTTGAATATTATCTATGGTATATGATTAATTGTTTATTGTACAGGAAATGAATTGTGTATGAGTTAGGTCATATTAGTGATGAATCCGTTTTAATTTTATATAAATGGTCGTTATACGTCCGTACAAAGCTTGAATATTATCTATGGTATATGATTAATTGTTTATTGTACAGGAAATTAATTGTCTATGAGTTAAGGTCATATTAGTGATGAATTGTCAGCATTGATACTGTTTCCGTTATTTTTTTAGGCTAAGGTAGGATATAAAAAGGTTATGCAAGGTGATAGAGTGCAGTATCTCTTTGATTTTTGATGTAATAAGTGCTATTAAAGTGGTAGTGTGCGTAAGTGCGGGTGTTTTTCTTACGAAATATCTGTGTTAGTGGTTCTAGAGCTAACATTTCAGAAGCTGGATTTGTGCCTACAAATATTAAGGTCAGTCAATTTTTTTTTCTTAATAGGAAATAGTCCTGTATAAATAGAACAGCTATCCGGAAGATGGTTTAAGCCGATTAAAGTCAAATTTTATTGCCGTGATAAATAAGTGTGTAGTTCTGATTCAGAAGAAAGTTATAAGGTACATAAGTTATTTTTTAAATAGATATTAATCTATTTTCCTTTTAAATAAGTGATAGTTCTGTAAAATAAAACACCTATCGAATAAATGTGATGTATAATTCAATTAGTTTTATAATATTACCGTTACAAATAAGAGGGTAGTTCGCATTTAGAAGAAATTGTAAAGTTAAGTAAAGTAATCTTTAAATTTATTGAAAAATAATATTACAAAGTAATCTGTTGCGGTTATAGTGAAGGTAGTAGTCAAAGTAAATGATTTTGTGAAAATAATTTATTGGAGTAAATCTGTATAATCGCAGTTGTAGAGTGAATCTGTTAATGAATTTATAGAGTGAATTGTCTGTAATGATATAGTCGATGTTATAATGCGTCCTTAGAATAATTTATAACAGTTTTGTGGGTTTTGTGAGACAGTTTGTAAGTCCTCAGAATAATTCATATATTGAATTATCTGTAAAGATAGTCTGTTATAAGTGAATGCTTAGAATAATTTATAACAGTTTTGTGGGTTTTGTGAGACAGTTTGTAAGTCCTCAGAATAATTCATATATTGAATTATCTGTAAAGATAGTCTGTTATAAGTGAATGCTTAGAATAATTTATAACAGTTTTGTGGGTTTTGTGAGACAGTTTGTAAGTCCTCAGAATAATTCATATATTGAATTATCTGTAAAGATAGTCTGTTATAAGTGAATGCTTAGAATAATTTATAACAGTTTTGTGGGTTTTGTGAGACAGTTTGTAAGTCCTCAGAATAATTCATATATTGAATTATCTGTAAAGATAGTCTGTTATAAGTGAATGCTTAGAATAATTTATAACAGTTTTGTGGGTTTTGTGAGACAGTTTGTAAGTCCTCAGAATAATTCATATATTTAATTATCTGTAAAGATAGTCTGTTATAAGTGAATGCTTAGAATAATTTAATAATGTAGTGAGTTGTCTATAAAGATACAGTCTATATTATAATGAATCATCAGAATAATTGTGTATAGTGAATTGTCGGAAAAGATGGTCAATTTTATAGTTGTACAGTTAATATTATAGTTTACAGTCAATGTTAGTGAATATTTTGTAGAATTTATATAATGAATTGTATGAAAAGATACAGTTTTATGTTATAGTGAGGCGTCGGAATAATTCATTTATGTAGTGAGTGGTCTATAAAGATACAGTCTACATTATAATGAATCTTCAGAATAATTGTGTATAGTGAATTATCTGGAAAGATAGTTAATTTTATAGTTATACAGTTAATGTTATAGTTTACAGTCAATGTTAGTGAATATGTTGTAGAATTTATATAGTGACTTGTTTGTACAGATACAGTATATCTTATAAATAGTTGTAGTCGATGTTATTTTTGAGTAGTGAGTCGTCTGTAGACAGTTGCAGGCGATGTTAGTTTTAAACAGTGACTTATATGTAGAGAGTTACAATCAACGTAAGTTTTATAATGATCGTTTCTATTCACATGGTAATATCATGATATGTTTAAGATAGAGGCGTATAGGATAAATAATGCTTTATGCTGATCAGAAACAAAGAACGTTTCTATTACTTTTGCTGTATTACACTCTAATAACATTATTAACGATGATGCTGCAGTCATACTGTTAGTTACGACAATGAAGTAATATTATTAGTACAGATACTGAAATGAGTAAATTATTGATTGTAAGCATAGCTTTGAACAATATTTTATGCGCTTGAAAATTTAAGTAAATCTTCCTGCATTATGTGATTTCTTATATATAGCTTTTTAAAGCCTAGTTTGTAAACTACAAAGAATAATAATAATGATAGACTGTCAATACAAAATAACCTACCCGAATTCGATCCCATTCCAAAAAAAATACACATGGTTGCATAAAATTAACTTATTAGTTGTCACAAAATCGGACTAGTTTAGTACCAGTTAGTAAAATTTCAAGGTCCTTATGGAAGGCTTGACTTAAAGGGGTGGTAGAAAGTATAATTGTTCAGTGAGTGCTAATTAATAAATTAAAAATATGGTTTACGGAACATAAAGAATGCGATTTATTAACAATCGGTCAGAGTCTATCATTGTTATTTAAAAATATTGGATTTGTAAGATGATTAAAACTTCATGTTTGTTAAAGAAAATTATGTAATTGTTGAACGATGTAAAAGACAGAATTTAATGTTTGAATAGTAGTTAATAATTGACAGTAGTCTGATCATATCAGTTATAGGAGGCAGATGTAGCCTTAACACAGTATTTAGCGCAGAAGCGGCCTGTTACCATTATTAATATATATAGCTTATCATATCAGTTATAGGAGGCAGATGTAGCCTTAACACAGTATTCAGAACAGAAGCGGCCTGTTACTGTTATTAATATATATAGCTTATCATATCAGTTATAGGAGGCAGATGTAGCATTAACACAGTATTCAGAACAGAAGCGGCCTGTTACTGTTATTAATATATATAGCTTATCATATCAGTTATAGGAGGCAGATGTAGCCTTAACACAGTATTCAGAACAGAAGCGGCCTGTTACTGTTATTAATATATATAGCTTATCATATCAGTTATAGGAGGCAGATGTAGCCTTAACACAGTATTCAGAACAGAAGCGGCCTGTTACTGTTATTAATATGTATAGCTTATTATATCAGTTGTAGAAGGCAGATGTAGCCTTAACACAGTATTCAGTGCAGAAGCGGCCTGTTACCATTATTAATATATATAGCTTATCATATCAGTTATAGGAGGCAGATGTAGCCTTAACACAGTATTCAGAACAGAAGCGGCCTGTTACTGTTATTAATATATATAGCTTATCATATCAGTTATAGGAGGCAGATGTAGCCTTAACACAGTATTCAGAACAGAAGCGGCCTGTTACTGTTATTAATATATATAGCTTATCATATCAGTTATAGGAGGCAGATGTAGCCTTAACACAGTATTCAGTGCAGAAGCGGCCTGTTTCTGTTATTAATATGTATAGCTTATTATATTAGTTGTAGAAGGCAGATGTAGCCTTAACACAGTATTCAGTGCAGAAGCGGCCTGTTACCATTATTAATATATATAGCTTATCATATCAGTTATAGGAGGCAGATGTAGCCTTAACACAGTATTCAGAACAGAAGCGGCCTGTTACTGTTATTAATATATATAGCTTATCATATCAGTTATAGGAGGCAGATGTAGCCTTAACACAGTATTCAGTGCAGAAGCGGCCTGTTACCATTATTAATATATATAGCTTATCATATCAGTTATAGGAGGCAGATGTAGCCTTAACACAGTATTCAGTGCAGAAGCGGCCTGTTACTGTTATTAATAGGTATAGCTTATTATATCAGTTGTAGAAGGCAGATGTAGCCTTAACACAGTATTCAGTGCAGAAGCGGCCTGTTACTGTTATTAATATATATAGCTTATCATATCAGTTATAGGAGGCAGATGTAGCCTTAACACAGTATTCAGTGCAGAAGCGGCCTGTTACCATTATTAATATATATAGCTTATCATATCAGTTATAGGAGGCAGATGTAGCCTTAACACAGTATTCAGTGCAGAAGCGGCCTGTTACTGTTATTAATAGGTATAGCTTATTATATCAGTTGTAGAAGGCAGATGTAGCCTTAACACAGTATTCAGTGCAGAAGCGGCCTGTTACCATTATTAATATATATAGCTTATCATATCAGTTATAGGAGGCAGATGTAGCCTTAACACAGTATTCAGTGCAGAAGCGGCCTGTTACCATTATTAATATATATAGCTTATCATATCAGTTATAGGAGGCAGATGTAGCCTTAACACAGTATTCAGTGCAGAAGCGGCCTGTTACTGTTATTAATATATATAGCTTATCATATCAGTTGTAGAAGGCAGATGTAGCCTTAACACAGTATTCAGTGCAGAAGCGGCCTGTTACCATTATTAATATATATAGCTTATCATATCAGTTATAGGAGGCAGATGTAGCCTTAACACAGTATTTAGCGCAGAAGCGGCCTGTTACCATTATTAATATATATAGCTTATCATATCAGTTATAGGAGGCAGATGTAGCCTTAACACAGTATTCAGTGCAGAAGCGGCCTGTTACCATTATTAATATATATAGCTTATCATATCAGTTATAGGAGGCAGATGTAGCCTTAACACAGTATTCAGAACAGAAGCGGCCTGTTACTGTTATTAATATATATAGCTTATCATATCAGTTATAGGAGGCAGATGTAGTCTTAACACAGTATTCAGTGCAGAAGCGGCCTGTTACTGTTATTAATATATATAGCTTATCATATCAGTTATAGGAGGCAGATGTAGCCTTAACACAGTATTCAGAACAGAAGCGGCCTGTTACTGTTATTAATATATATAGCTTATCATATCAGTTATAGGAGGCAGATGTAGCCTTAACACAGTATTCAGTGCAGAAGCGGCCTGTTACCATTATTAATATATATAGCTTATCATATCAGTTATAGGAGGCAGATGTAGCCTTAACACAGTATTCAGTGCAGAAGCGGCCTGTTACTGTTATTAATAGGTATAGCTTATTATATCAGTTGTAGAAGGCAGATGTAGCCTTAACACAGTATTCAGTGCAGAAGCGGCCTGTTACCATTATTAATATATATAGCTTATCATATCATTTATAGGAGGCAGATGTAGCCTTAACACAGTATTCAGTGCAGAAGCGGCCTGTTACTGTTATTAATATGTATAGCTTATTATATCAGTTGTAGAAGGCAGATGTAGCCTTAACACAGTATTCAGTGCAGAAGCGGCCTGTTACCATTATTAATATATATAGCTTATCATATCAGTTATAGGAGGCAGATGTAGCCTTAACACAGTATTCAGTGCAGAAGCGGCCTGTTACCATTATTAATAAATATAGCTTATCATATCAGTTATAGGAGGCAGATGTACCCTTACACAGTATTTAGCGCAGAAGCGGCCTGTTACCATTATTAATATATATAGCTTATCATATCAGTTATAGGAGGCAGATGTAGCCTTAACACAGTATTCAGAACAGAAGCGGCCTGTTACTGTTATTAATATATATAGCTTATCATATCAGTTATAGGAGGCAGATGTAGCCTTAACACAGTATTCAGAACAGAAGCGGCCTGTTACTGTTATTAATATATATAGCTTATCATATCAGTTATAGGAGGCAGATGTAGCCTTAACACAGTATTCAGAACAGAAGCGGCCTGTTACTGTTATTAATATATATAGCTTATCATATCAGTTATAGGAGGCAGATGTAGCATTAACACAGTATTCAGAACAGAAGCGGCCTGTTACTGTTATTAATATATATAGCTTATCATATCAGTTATAGGAGGCAGATGTAGCCTTAACACAGTATTCAGAACAGAAGCGGCCTGTTACTGTTATTAATATATATAGCTTATCATATCAGTTATAGGAGGCAGATGTAGCCTTAACACAGTATTCAGAACAGAAGCGGCCTGTTACTGTTATTAATATATATAGCTTATCATATCAGTTATAGGAGGCAGATGTAGCCTTAACACAGTATTCAGTGCAGAAGCGGCCTGTTACTGTTATTAATATATATAGCTTATCATATCAGTTATAGGAGGCAGATGTAGCCTTAACACAGTATTCAGAACAGAAGCGGCCTGTTACTGTTATTAATATATATAGCTTATCATATCAGTTATAGGAGGCAGATGTAGCCTTAACACAGTATTCAGTGCAGAAGCGGCCTGTTTCTGTTATTAATATATATAGCTTATCATATCAGTTATAGGAGGCAGATGTAGCCTTAACACAGTATTTAGCGCAGAAGCGGCCTGTTACCATTATTAATATATATAGCTTATCATATCAGTTATAGGAGGCAGATGTAGCCTTAACACAGTATTCAGAACAGAAGCGGCCTGTTACTGTTATTAATATATATAGCTTATCATATCAGTTATAGGAGGCAGATGTAGCATTAACACAGTATTCAGAACAGAAGCGGCCTGTTACTGTTATTAATATATATAGCTTATCATATCAGTTATAGGAGGCAGATGTAGCCTTAACACAGTATTCAGAACAGAAGCGGCCTGTTACTGTTATTAATATATATAGCTTATCATATCAGTTATAGGAGGCAGATGTAGCCTTAACACAGTATTCAGAACAGAAGCGGCCTGTTACTGTTATTAATATGTATAGCTTATTATATCAGTTGTAGAAGGCAGATGTAGCCTTAACACAGTATTCAGTGCAGAAGCGGCCTGTTACCATTATTAATATATATAGCTTATCATATCAGTTATAGGAGGCAGATGTAGCCTTAACACAGTATTCAGAACAGAAGCGGCCTGTTACTGTTATTAATATATATAGCTTATCATATCAGTTATAGGAGGCAGATGTAGCCTTAACACAGTATTCAGAACAGAAGCGGCCTGTTACTGTTATTAATATATATAGCTTATCATATCAGTTATAGGAGGCAGATGTAGCCTTAACACAGTATTCAGTGCAGAAGCGGCCTGTTTCTGTTATTAATATGTATAGCTTATTATATTAGTTGTAGAAGGCAGATGTAGCCTTAACACAGTATTCAGTGCAGAAGCGGCCTGTTACCATTATTAATATATATAGCTTATCATATCAGTTATAGGAGGCAGATGTAGCCTTAACACAGTATTCAGTGCAGAAGCGGCCTGTTACTGTTATTAATATATATAGCTTATCATATCAGTTATAGGAGGCAGATGTAGCCTTAACACAGTATTCAGTGCAGAAGCGGCCTGTTACCATTATTAATATATATAGCTTATCATATCAGTTATAGGAGGCAGATGTAGCCTTAACACAGTATTCAGTGCAGAAGCGGCCTGTTACTGTTATTAATAGGTATAGCTTATTATATCAGTTGTAGGAGGCAGATGTAGCCTTAACACAGTATTCAGTGCAGAAGCGGCCTGTTACCATTATTAATATATATAGCTTATCATATCAGTTATAGGAGGCAGATGTAGCCTTAACACAGTATTCAGTGCAGAAGCGGCCTGTTACCATTATTAATATATATAGCTTATCATATCAGTTATAGGAGGCAGATGTAGCCTTAACACAGTATTCAGTGCAGAAGCGGCCTGTTACTGTTATTAATAGGTATAGCTTATTATATCAGTTGTAGAAGGCAGATGTAGCCTTAACACAGTATTCAGTGCAGAAGCGGCCTGTTACCATTATTAATATATATAGCTTATCATATCAGTTATAGAAGGCAGATGTAGCCTTAACACAGTATTCAGTGCAGAAGCGGCCTGTTACCATTATTAATATATATAGCTTATCATATCAGTTATAGGAGGCAGATGTAGCCTTAACACAGTATTCAGTGCAGAAGCGGCCTGTTACTGTTATTAATAGGTATAGCTTATTATATCAGTTGTAGAAGGCAGATGTAGCCTTAACACAGTATTCAGTGCAGAAGCGGCCTGTTACCATTATTAATATATATAGCTTATCATATCAGTTATAGGAGGCAGATGTAGCCTTAACACAGTATTTAGCGCAGAAGCGGCCTGTTACCATTATTAATATATATAGCTTATCATATCAGTTATAGGAGGCAGATGTAGCCTTAACACAGTATTCAGTGCAGAAGCGGCCTGTTACCATTATTAATATATATAGCTTATCATATCAGTTATAGGAGGCAGATGTAGCCTTAACACAGTATTCAGAACAGAAGCGGCCTGTTACTGTTATTAATATATATAGCTTATCATATCAGTTATAGGAGGCAGATGTAGTCTTAACACAGTATTCAGTGCAGAAGCGGCCTGTTACTGTTATTAATATATATAGCTTATCATATCAGTTATAGGAGGCAGATGTAGCCTTAACACAGTATTCAGAACAGAAGCGGCCTGTTACTGTTATTAATATATATAGCTTATCATATCAGTTATAGGAGGCAGATGTAGCCTTAACACAGTATTCAGTGCAGAAGCGGCCTGTTACCATTATTAATATATATAGCTTATCATATCAGTTATAGGAGGCAGATGTAGCCTTAACACAGTATTCAGTGCAGAAGCGGCCTGTTACTGTTATTAATAGGTATAGCTTATTATATCAGTTGTAGAAGGCAGATGTAGCCTTAACACAGTATTCAGTGCAGAAGCGGCCTGTTACCATTATTAATATATATAGCTTATCATATCAGTTATAGGAGGCAGATGTAGCCTTAACACAGTATTCAGTGCAGAAGCGGCCTGTTACTGTTATTAATATGTATAGCTTATTATATCAGTTGTAGAAGGCAGATGTAGCCTTAACACAGTATTCAGTGCAGAAGCGGCCTGTTACCATTATTAATATATATAGCTTATCATATCAGTTATAGGAGGCAGATGTAGCCTTAACACAGTATTCAGAACAGAAGCGGCCTGTTACTGTTATTAATATATATAGCTTATCATATCAGTTATAGGAGGCAGATGTAGCCTTAACACAGTATTCAGTGCAGAAGCGGCCTGTTACCATTATTAATATATATAGCTTATCATATCAGTTATAGGAGGCAGATGTAGCCTTAACACAGTATTCAGTGCAGAAGCGGCCTGTTACTGTTATTAATAGGTATAGCTTATTATATCAGTTGTAGAAGGCAGATGTAGCCTTAACACAGTATTCAGTGCAGAAGCGGCCTGTTACCATTATTAATATATATAGCTTATCATATCATTTATAGGAGGCAGATGTAGCCTTAACACAGTATTCAGTGCAGAAGCGGCCTGTTACTGTTATTAATATGTATAGCTTATTATATCAGTTGTAGAAGGCAGATGTAGCCTTAACACAGTATTCAGTGCAGAAGCGGCCTGTTACCATTATTAATATATATAGCTTATCATATCAGTTATAGGAGGCAGATGTAGCCTTAACACAGTATTCAGTGCAGAAGCGGCCTGTTACCATTATTAATAAATATAGCTTATCATATCAGTTATAGGAGGCAGATGTAGCCTTAACACAGTATTTAGCGCAGAAGCGGCCTGTTACCATTATTAATATATATAGCTTATCATATCAGTTATAGGAGGCAGATGTAGCCTTAACACAGTATTCAGTGCAGAAGCGGCCTGTTACCATTATTAATATATATAGCTTATCATATCAGTTATAGGAGGCAGATGTAGCCTTAACACAGTATTCAGTGCAGAAGCGGCCTGTTACTGTTATTAATATATATAGCTTATCATATCAGTTATAGGAGGCAGATGTAGCCTTAACACAGTATTCAGAACAGAAGCGGCCTGTTACTGTTATTAATATATATAGCTTATCATATCAGTTATAGGAGGCAGATGTAGCCTTAACACAGTATTCAGTGCAGAAGCGGCCTGTTTCTGTTATTAATATGTATAGCTTATTATATTAGTTGTAGAAGGCAGATGTAGCCTTAACACAGTATTCAGTGCAGAAGCGGCCTGTTACCATTATTAATATATATAGCTTATCATATCAGTTATAGGAGGCAGATGTAGCCTTAACACAGTATTCAGAACAGAAGCGGCCTGTTACTGTTATTAATATATATAGCTTATCATATCAGTTATAGGAGGCAGATGTAGCCTTAACACAGTATTCAGTGCAGAAGCGGCCTGTTACCATTATTAATATATATAGCTTATCATATCAGTTATAGGAGGCAGATGTAGCCTTAACACAGTATTCAGTGCAGAAGCGGCCTGTTACTGTTATTAATAGGTATAGCTTATTATATCAGTTGTAGAAGGCAGATGTAGCCTTAACACAGTATTCAGTGCAGAAGCGGCCTGTTACCATTATTAATATATATAGCTTATCATATCAGTTATAGGAGGCAGATGTAGCCTTAACACAGTATTCAGTGCAGAAGCGGCCTGTTACTGTTATTAATATGTATAGCTTATTATATCAGTTGTAGAAGGCAGATGTAGCCTTAACACAGTATTCAGTGCAGAAGCGGCCTGTTACCATTATTAATATATATAGCTTATCATATCAGTTATAGGAGGCAGATGTAGCCTTAACACAGTATTCAGAACAGAAGCGGCCTGTTACTGTTATTAATATATATAGCTTATCATATCAGTTATAGGAGGCAGATGTAGCCTTAACACAGTATTCAGTGCAGAAGCGGCCTGTTACCATTATTAATATATATAGCTTATCATATCAGTTATAGGAGGCAGATGTAGCCTTAACACAGTATTCAGTGCAGAAGCGGCCTGTTACTGTTATTAATAGGTATAGCTTATTATATCAGTTGTAGAAGGCAGATGTAGCCTTAACACAGTATTCAGTGCAGAAGCGGCCTGTTACCATTATTAATATATATAGCTTATCATATCATTTATAGGAGGCAGATGTAGCCTTAACACAGTATTCAGTGCAGAAGCGGCCTGTTACTGTTATTAATATGTATAGCTTATTATATCAGTTGTAGAAGGCAGATGTAGCCTTAACACAGTATTCAGTGCAGAAGCGGCCTGTTACCATTATTAATATATATAGCTTATCATATCAGTTATAGGAGGCAGATGTAGCCTTAACACAGTATTCAGTGCAGAAGCTGCCTGTTACCATTATTAATATATATAGCTTATCATATCAGTTATAGGAGGCAGATGTAGCCTTAACACAGTATTTAGCGCAGAAGCGGCCTGTTACCATTATTAATATATATAGCTTATCATATCAGTTATAGGAGGCAGATGTAGCCTTAACACAGTATTCAGAACAGAAGCGGCCTGTTACTGTTATTAATATATATAGCTTATCATATCAGTTATAGGAGGCAGATGTAGTCTTAACACAGTATTCAGTGCAGAAGCGGCCTGTTACTGTTATTAATATATATAGCTTATCATATCAGTTATAGGAGGCAGATGTAGCCTTAACACAGTATTCAGAACAGAAGCGGCCTGTTACTGTTATTAATATATATAGCTTATCATATCAGTTATAGGAGGCAGATGTAGCCTTAACACAGTATTCAGTGCAGAAGCGGCCTGTTTCTGTTATTAATATATATAGCTTATCATATCAGTTATAGGAGGCAGATGTAGTCTTAACACAGTATTCAGTGCAGAAGCGGCCTGTTACTGTTATTAATATATATAGCTTATCATATCAGTTATAGGAGGCAGATGTAGTCTTAACACAGTATTCAGTGCAGAAGCGGCCTGTTACTGTTATTAATATATATAGCTTATCATATCAGTTATAGGAGGCAGATGTAGTCTTAACACAGTATTCAGTGCAGAAGCGGCCTGTTGCTTTTGTTTTTAATAGAAATAGACGATCGAGATTGTAATTAAATGGACGTTAAAATTCATATTTTAATTAAACTGAAATAAGTTAATTTAAGCTGGTTCTTTAGTTTTATCACTTGTCCGCACGAGGACGTGTATGTTTATTTAGTTGGATGGCCGAATGTTAGCATCCGTTTTAATTTTATATAAATGGTTGTTAATTATCTGTGATATAGATAAATTGTTTATTATACAGGAAATGAATTGTGTATGAGTTAGGTCATATTAGTGATGATTCCGTTTTAATTTTATATAAATGGTCGTTATACGTCCGTACAAAGCTTGAATATTATCTATGGTATATGATTAATTGTTTATTGTACAGGAAATTAATTGTCTATGAGTTAAGGTCATATTAGTGATGAATTGTCAGCATTGATACTGTTTCCGTTATTTTTTTAGGCTAAGGTAGGATATAAAAAGGTGATGCAAGGTGATAGAGTGCAGTATCTCTTTGATTTTTGATGTAATAAGTGCTATTAAAGTGGTAGTGTGCGTAAGTGCGGGTGTTTTTCTTACGAAATATCTGTGTTAGTGGTTCTAGAGCTAACAATGGTTCTGAGCCACAAAGTGTGAAGATCTGATCAGCCGTTTGAAGACTCTTCTCTCTCAGTTTCAACAAGAGTCAGTGATCTTATTAACTTTCACAAGTCCCTTCGGTTTCAAATTTATTGTATTCTAATACCTTGCAACCTTGAGATGATGTCCCAGACTACTGAGTCTGTATACCAACTCCTCGGCCACTTACAGCAGACATTTCGTGTTTAAGAAAACAAATCGAATGTGTATGACAGTAGAACTTTTCTGTCATACTTTAAGAAGTTGTTTTTTATTTTTTTTATCAATGGTTATTATGAAACAAGCAAATTATTCTTTAGGTTTAGTCTGTTAGGAGTAGACTTGAGTGCTAACTGTTCCTCGCACGGCAATGTATCTTGACGTAGCTCTATCCCGCTCTATCCCGCGCTATCCCGTGGGTAACGTCATTAGTTGAAGTAGGTGCCGGTGGTGTAATAAGTTTCGTCGAAATTTGGTAGTTAAGAGTTTTTTTTTTTTCGTTTTAATTTGTGATGTATGTAAATATTTGATAAATAATTCAATCCTGTGGTGAGGTGTACACGTGGAGAAATCGCAGACGGAGTTGCGGGCACAGCTAGCATACAATATGAAAATACCATATTTCTTATATTTCCAGATTCCATGCGAGATAACTGCATTTAATTTATTCGTATTCGATATGGACCTCTTCGTTAAGGTAGTTTTTCATTTTAACATATAATTACAATCACACAGCTCATAATATTTTATAATTTTCAGATATTAAATTCTTCATATTCTATGTACACGTTGCTACGATCCTAGACGAGTCACCGAGTGTGCACTCTGCAGCGAAGACCTGGAGGCTGGCTCCAGCATCTCAGCATCGTCTCACACCTCACAGTACACACATCTTATTGGAAAACACCTACAACCAGCAATAGTATAGTATAGTAATAGTAGTAGTTAAATAGATATACCTATTACTATTCTCTCTCACTACACGTGTGTTCACCTGGCTGGGCTGGCTGGGCTGGCTGGGCTGGCTGGGCTGGCTGGCATCGACTACAAAAATAACAACTATTATATATTATTGTCTTAATAGAGAATAATACATAACGGATTTATTTCTTACTTTTTAGTGCATTTTTTAAACGTAGTTATTTTTATTTTTTACTTTTTAGTGTGTGTAATAGGTTGTTCTGTAAAGAAGGTAGACTATATCATATATTGAATAGTAATTTTATTTTAAGTAGCTATGGGTAGGCCTACGAAACTATATAGACCCCAGGAAACAGAAACGGAAAGAATGTTCATAAAATGAAAACTACTGGGCCAAACTATATTAAATGTTTATGGGACCAGATGGAAACTATTCCACATCTAACTAAAGCAGAATCACGTTAATAGGTTCATAAATCTCGGCGTAATTAATGTACATACATAAAAAAAAATATACATATATAAAATTATATAAAATATATCAAAACGGGCATTTTCGCTTCTATTGTATCCTATTATTATTCTTGTTTCAGATACATAACATCATGTCAAATAGCATTTCAGGAAAATACGAATATTAAATTAAACTAATAATAAGGAAAATGTATAAATAGATGATGGATACTCGATATGCGATACTAGACGAATACATTCATCACTACATAGTATACAATAACAACAACAACAACAACAACTTCCTCTGTCCCTATGTCCCTATGTCCCTGTGTCCCTGTGTATGCTTCAATCTTTAAAACTACGCAACGGATTTTGTTGCGGTTTTTTTATTAGATAGAATATTTTAAGAGGAAGGTTTATATGTATAATACATATATAATATAGTATAGCAACACTGATCATTTTACAGGTTTCTAATGAGATGTCGTCAATAAAAGGACTACAAAAAAGTCCGCAATGCTATATATCTATCTCTTAAGGATAACTCACAATAACCATTTTTTATCCTCTACTTTTTACGAGGAATAATGGTTTATTAACGAAGTGATTTTAAGCAATACAGCATTAACCCTTATCCAATTAGGTCCCTTACACACATTGTGCATTTAATATAGATCAATATGGTGCTTCACAGCATGAAATAAAAATGAATATTTTCGAAGATATTACAGATTCAAAGTGCAGACACATAGCGGTTACGGCTAAGTACACGTGTTAAATTGCACCCGGGCGGAGCCGGGTCGGGTCGACTAGTATAAGATGAAACTCTCGACTACAAGTAACGCTTCGATTGTCATATTGACAACATTAGCTGGAGCAAGCTTAGGTAGTATTTTGCGTTATTCCCGCAACAGTTACTCGTATAATGTTATGTTCTTAGGAGATTGGAATGTTGTCGTGTTGTCGTGTTGTCTGGGATCCTTTCTACGACATATACGAGTGTGTCACACGATCAGAAAGTGTCCAGAAACGTTTGTTGTGGCATCTTGCTTTTAAATACAGGTCAACGAAAAGCATACCTCATTTCGAAGTGGGGTTAACACACTTTAGAATAAAATCGTAAAATCTCGTTTCATTTTTAGTATAAAACAATAGCTTTAATTGTTACTTAGTTAGTTGTTACACGTCTGATTGTTCACCTTAATGTGTCTCATGGCCTGGAGGTGTTAAGGGAATATATAAATGATCATAGCGGTGGTCGGGTTTACCAAACACTCCATCAGCGTCGTAAATCGTAATGTCTAAATATCCATCACAGTGAAGCTGCGCTGGGCCAAAACCTCTTTAAATAACTATAGACTTATATGAATCTGCCTCGATTTGTTATACATACTGTATATTGTTCGGGGCCCCCCCTTCCCCCCTCCTCTAATATTAAGAAACTTAACTGGTTACATAGTATTTCTATTTTATTATAAACCACAACGTGAAGCAGATACAACAAACCTTTTCTTCTAGGTTCCAATTCAGATCGTATTCAAATAAAATTTCAATTTTTGGTCATTAGATATTAGGAAAACAATATTACATAAAGAATCACCTTACATTACAATCTAGAATACATAAGGAAACGTTGAGATGATATTCAATACTCATAAATAAAATGAAATCCGAGTCAATAGAATAGAAATAAAAGCCAAGGAATGTATCATAAGTGACTCAGCGTAGGGAGGTCCACGTGACAGAAAACATATTGAAGGGGGGACACTGATGGTGGGGAAACCCAAATAAAATGTATAAAAATAATGTTTTGATTTAATTTAAACATGTACAATGGCAGAAGCTACAGTTGCTGAGGGAAACAATATTCTTCTCTAATGTTGATTGTATTCCATCTTATGCGACGCAAATAATGGTATTTCACACCGTCAACCGTCTCGCTTGTAAGTGTAACCATCATCATCAACATATAACCGTATGTTTGTGCACTGCACACTGCACACTGCACACTGCACACTTCATTCTCGAAACATCGAGAGTAACTTTAAGTTATAATAGTTATATGATTAAGTTTATATACTCAATAATATATGATATATACCATCAGTTTTGTTGACTTTGATATTCATTTTTTTGAACTTACATAATATTACACGAGGACTGGAAAATTAATTCTTATCAAGTCCTCTAATTTTGGTGTAAATAAAAATGACAAATATATAGTATCGGCATCGGTTTAAATTACATGGATTTATAGTAAATATAATAACAGGAACGAGGAAAACTATCGAATGATATCTACTACTAACTACGAAAATATCTCAATATTTAGACTATACCACACATGTTCTAGAACATTCTGTTTGGTTACTGTCTCACCAACTCGTTTGGCTGAGCTGCTTTACATAATGGCGACGACTTCACTATGCTCACTTGCTGTGGCTTATTGTAATCTTTATGTCCTTCTGTCAAGTCGGTCAAGTCAGTCAGTCAGTTAAATTTAGAAATAATGGTATTTTGTTTAAATATCTTTAGTCTAATATAAAACATTACGAAATTGAAGAAAAGATTTTAAATGAATACCATTGCCTTTGGATATACTACATATACCATAACTACAGTGTAGAGTCATAGACACTGGCGCCATATATAGACCACCTCACAGCAGAACAGACTCGTAATTACCAACTGCACAGGAGTAGAGGAGTAGAGGAGTAGGCTAGGTAGGTAGGTAGGTAGGTAGGTAGGTAGGTAGGTAGGTAGGTAGGTAGGTAGGCGTGCCAGGTGGAGATACAAATATTGATTTAAATATCTGAAACCAATTTTGTTTTTGTTGCATAACTCGGGCGTTGTATTTCAATTATTTTTCCTCAATCAAGTTCAACTTTAAACTTTAGTATATAAGTGTAAATAATCAACATATATATGAAATTGCAACCGCCCACAACATATAGTATGTATGTTCTCGATACAAGTGAATGTATATTCGTTCTTCAATCTTTAAAACATTTTACATGAAATGTTTTGGTGGGAAATTTTGTTTTGGTTGTAATTATTTTAATAAGATGTCATAATATGTTGAAAGTGTATAACTGTCTTAAGTTTCGTTGTTTTATATCCCCCCATCTCTCCCCCCACTCCTCGGTTCGTGTTCTTTTTTTTTTTATAGAATAGGAAGGCAAACGAGCAGTCGGGTTACGTGGTGTTAAGTAATCACCGCTGCCCACGGACTCCTGCAACAATTGGGGAGTTACAGGAGCGTTGCCGGCCTTTGAGGTGGAGATAATGTTCATCAACATTTTGAGATATTTTGAATTTAGTCTCATAAGGTTAGACTTATTGTTGAAGCACAACCCCCAATGGCGCATTGGCTTCTCCGCTCACCTATCAGCGGAGCGAAAGAGACAGGTAGAGAGTCGGTCTCACTCCGGACGCCTGGTTGTATATCTTAGCAGTGAACTTGTTCAACTAATACTATACGAGTTTTCTATTACTGTTTTGCACTGGCAACACTGCGGCGCCTGCAAACGTACTTAACTAATCACTTATTTATTTAGTATCAAGTTATAGTTAAGTATTAATTTTTTACTGTTTTCATTATGTCCATTGAGTATTCAATAACATTTAAATATTAACTAATTATCTCTCACAGTTTGGTGTTGTTGTACAGGTTATCCTTAACCCGTCGGTAACTAACAGGAAACAAAATTGAATTGCGTTTATTTTTGTTTTATTTCATCTGTACAAATAGAATTATTGAAATGCTCAGTAAATACAAATATATAAACCAACGATCAGTAAATAAATAAAAAGTAATGCCGGACACTACTGAGTGTATTGTCTGTACTAAACAAGTACAATATACAAAGTCTCACGAGCAGTGACGACTCATGTCGGAGACTCTTCTGCTACCTGTTTAGACAATGTGTTTAGTGACTGCGAGGTGACCGACAGACTAATCAACAACAACTTAACATCTGATCATTATGGACTTAAATTTAACAGATAAAGTAATTGACAATCTAAAAAAGACTTGCAGACCAAAGACTATTAATAAAATTAATTTGTTTAAGGACATTTGAATATGAACTGCAACTACTCAGATAGACTGATTTGTTTAAGTTAATGTTGAACGATCTCAATCATATAACTTTAACTTGTAAAAATACTATAATTGTAAACACTGGCTTTCTGAAAAGAGCCACTGTTGAGTTTCTTCCGGCTCTCCTCACCAGAAAACAGTTTCCGAGCTGGTGGTGGTGGCTGGTAGCTTCTGACAAACTGACTGAAAGACCTGATCGACGTGTCAAAAGTACTTTGTAAAAAGTCTAATTAAAATAAACTATTTTGAATTTAAATTTCTTTTCTTTTATAACAACAAGAAATTGTAGGTTAGGTCGCTAAGACATTGATACTGCGAACTGGCGAGATAGCGACCGCCACGCCGCGCTGTCTTCACCAGGGTTATATCAGCATAGGGGCCTCTGAGCCCTCAACCCACCGTCACCACCACCGTCCTATCATATTGTTAGCATTCTTTTTCATTCGTCTCCAAAATAAGGCAAGACTGAGTTTATGAAAAGACGCACAAGCAACGTCGTCGTGGGCTTTATACTTGTTGCACGCAATGGTAACTGGCACTCTCGTGGGGCCCTCCCTCGGTCCTCCTCCCTCGGTCTCGTCGGATAAGGATACCTGTGAGCGCACACTGCATATACCTTCAAACAGGAAAACATGTAATCAAATAAAATGTATATAAAAAAAAGAATCATGAATATTTCTCATAAATTAAAGATCTGAGTGAGACAAAAACACTTCTGGCCTGAGAGTACGATTAATCTATTTACACACTCTCCTTCTGACTAACGCCCCCCCCCCTCTGCTGCGTCCACTTAGAATGAGATAAGGGTTAGGCTAGGTCTTCCATGCTGGCTAAATACACGTTGACAAACCCCAGACACCGACAGACACATTATGTATATATATACTATATTACATTGAACCATTTGGTTAAGATTATCAGTTCATTCGGAGGTGTGATGTTTTACTATTTCTCAATATTTTCAATCGAAACTAATTTATGAGCCAAACGAATATGTCATAGCTATGTCAGAATGGTCTAAATGCGTTTATAGTCATAGTCAAATGAACATTACTATGTACCCTATTCTTCTCTGTTGTTATTTTGTCTCTCTACTACAAATTATATCGCAAACATATTCGTATCTTATTAAACCTTTGTATGAATAACATTCTAATCACATATTTTTAACTTTTTACTTTTTTCCAATGATTTAAATTTAAACTATATTTACGAGATAATTTCTGTAATTCGAGATGTGTTTCCTGAGCTTTGTTTCCTATATGGTCTGAGCGCATGTGTCGGTATTTTTATTAATGATTTCCTCTTCGTTCTCTCATCACCGAATATATTTTTCAGTTCGTTTAATATTTTATTTAATAACTTCATTTTTTACGTTTTAAAATAAACATACTTTATTACTTTTAGAAAATAAATCGCACAAAAAAACTTTCAGTTGGTTTTTGAAATCCCAGTACCATAGTTTATTTTATTTTCCAGTGTTGCTAGCACAATATTCGTGCACTTGACACAAACATTATCTGTCTTGAGGTACAATAAAAATCATTCGTTTCGGAGAAAATAAATAAAAACTGAAACATATGTGATGACGTCACATATACGGCGGAATAAGATAATGGCTTTGCCTTATTTGTTAAAGCAGACATCGCTATTCAACCACATGTATGACGTCATTTGGCGTTTACGTCTTTTTAAAAAAGGATTAAATTTCAAAATTTCGCGGCGCCATCTGTCGGCTAATTCATTTTTACCCGACTACGGCGATGCCAAA
The DNA here is from genome assembly GCA_905147385.1 of Limenitis camilla. Classification (NCBI taxonomy): domain Eukaryota; kingdom Metazoa; phylum Arthropoda; class Insecta; order Lepidoptera; family Nymphalidae; genus Limenitis; species Limenitis camilla. The sequence continues at coordinate 8,484,926 of LR990251.1, read as the reverse complement.
AGGAAGGGTTAAGATTTTGGCAGTCTATGTACGTATGTTTGTATGTTCCACCCTAGCGCCTAAACTGCTGGACCAATTTTCATGAATGAGGTGTTGTTATAATGAGGTGTGTTTTTTATTGAAAGAAAAATCACTATGCTCTAAACGTCCTCCAACACGAATTATTTTAAGTTCATCAAGAAATATATTTAATTTTAATAATGAATTTTTAGAAGGTAAGGTTTTATTATTTAGTAAATAATCATATTCTGGAAAAGACTGCTTTTGTGAAATTCTAATTAAAATATTTAATGCAATATCTAATTCTTCTAAAGTTAAATATTTCTTTTTAATAACCTCCCTTTTACAAATTTTTATAAAACGTAAAACATATGCCATCGTACGTTTAAGCCTGGAATAATTTGAAAATTTAGTAAAGTTTATTATGTCGTCGCTACAACCTTCGACAGCAATATTTGCGGTAATTACGTTACGTAATTCTGGGAGTATTTCAGAAGTAGTGGGCAACGAAGGCCACTGAGACTTATTAGATTTTAGAAAAGATGGTCCTGACCACCAAATATCGAGTGACTTAACAAGAGTTTTAGCATCTACTCCGCGTGATATATGGTCGGCAGGATTATTTTTCGTAGGTACATACTTCCATAAACAATTATTGGACTTTTCTAAAATTTCTGCAACCCTATTACGTACAAATGGTTGCAATTTACTAGGAAGTGTTTTTAACCATCCTAAAACGATAGTAGAGTCGATCCAAAAAAACGTACGCCTTACCTTGATTCGAAGGGCACTTAGAGCTTTTTCATAAAGTCTTACACCAACGAGGGCTGCACAAAGTTCTAGTCTTGGTATGGTTGTAGGTTTTATTGGCGCGACCCTACTCTTCGCCATTAATAATCGAACTAATATTTCACCATTTTCATTTCTACTACATGCATATAAACATGCTCCAAAAGCACATTGTGAAGCATCTGAAAAAATATGCAAATCGATATATTTATAGGAATCTACTAAAACTGTACGTGCAATGCGTAAATCATTAAGAATTGGTAAGCAATCTATAAATTCTTTCCATGACTGAGCTATATCTACTGGCAACGAATCGTCCCATGACAATTTTTGTAACCATAATTTCTGCAACAAACATTTTACACTAACTATGCAAGGAGCAAGTAAACCAAGTGGATCGAAAATTTGTGAAATTACTGAAAGTATGCTACGTTTTGTCATAATAATCGGAATATTATTACTTATTTTAAAGCAAAGTTCATCGGAAAATGATTGCCAGCCTAACCCTAAAACTGACTTAATATTAGATTTATCACCCATATTTAAATCTAACGGTGGAACTTCTACATCATCTAAATCCGATACATTAGACTTCCACTTTCTTAGTGGCATTTGCGCTGATTTTAAAGCATCTGTTACGCCCTTTCGAATATATACTAATTCAATGACGGTATCTGACCCAGTGAGTAAGTCGTCCATATAAAGATCATGTAAAATAATATCAGTTATTTTGGGGTCTAAACATTCAAGACCTATTTGTTTTAAACAACGTACTGCTAAAAATGGTGCACTCGCTGTACCATATGTTACAGTGTTTAATTTATATATTTCTAAAGGATCATGTGTATTGCTACGCCAAATAATTTGTTGAAGATACCTGTCATCTACATGTAATGTAATCTGCCGGTACATTTTCTCGACATCTGCTGATAAAATATATTTATGTTGCCTAAAACGGAGTAAAATACTTAAAAGATCGTCCTGTATAGTGGGACCGACCATTTGAATTTCATTAAACGAAACTCCCGTGGTAGTAGGACTACTAGCATTGAAAACAACCCTTAATTTTGTTGTAGAACTGCTATCACGCCAGACTCCATGATGTGGTATCAAATAAGAAAATTCATTAACTTTAAAATCAGATTTAGACATATGTCCTAATGTAAGATATTCTAACATAAATTCATTATATTTAGTTTTAATCAAAGGTTGATTATTAAGACGACGTTCAAGTGAATGAAAACAATTTTTAGCACGTTGATAAGACTCACCTAAACAATCTACATTATGCTTTAAAGGAATTCTAACACAGAAACGTCCATCGGGAAGACGTGATGTATTATTAACGAAGTGCTCTTCGCACATTTTCTCTTCCTCCGAATAATAGGACGATTTAGTACTAATCTCTCTAAATTATCATCTAAAGATTTGATTTGTACACTACACATTTTGCCAATAGGTAACGTGCAATTATTAATTCCTAATATGGATCTTTCGACATAATTAACTTTTAAGCTTAATTTGTTGCACATATTCTCTGTAATAAGACATGATGTGCTTCCACTATCAAGTAATGCACGAGCAATATATTCCCGTTTATGAGAATCGTACAACTTGACGAGGGCAGTCGATAATAGTACATCGTGATTGCTTTTACACGAATTACTTATATATGCCGACAAAGTAATGTTAGAAGTTGGAATTTTATCTGACGCACCACTTTCGTCAATGCATTCAGCATTAACTGGTGACTGCGATTTTGAATCTGTAACATGGATGAGAGTGTTATGCTTACGTTTACATATTCTACAACCTGGTTTTTTACATTGGTTGGCATAGTGACCGATATGTAAACAGTTATAACATATTCTATAATTAGGCAAAAGTTTTAATCGCTGTTCATTATTAAGACCTAAAAACTGTGGACAATTTTTAAGTTGATGATCCCCTTTACATTTAAGACAGGTTTTTGGAGTAGAGGAAGCTATTGGAGAACTATTATCCACCTGAGATGAATTTGTTACAGAAACCATACTTCTAATCTTGGTATTAGATTTCCCAGAATTTACAGGAGTGTTATTACGCGATAACTCTAATGCCTCTAAGAGATCTGCACGATTACGTAAAAATTTTAAAAATACATCTAATGTTAACGGTTCATCCTTACCAAGGCGACCCTTTAATTCCTCCCATTCTCGATAAGTCTTACTATCGAGTTTTTGTGTGACAATATGGATCAGAAGTGTGTCCCAGTGCTTCGTTGGCTCTCCCAAGGAATCCAAAGCTCTTAAGTTTTTATTTAATTGATCAATCATACGCTTAATAGATACTGAAGACTCCTTAGCTATAGAATCAATATTAAATAATGCCGTTATATGATTTTGAATTAACAAACGTTTATTGTCAAATCGCTCGCATAGTATCTTCCAAGCAACAGAATAAGTTTTCGCTGAAAATTCAATGGACTGTATAACCACGGCAGCGGTGCCCTCTAATGACGCTCTTAAGTAGTGGAATTTATTTATATTGTCAATTTCGTCATTGGAGTGGATGAGACTAGAAAATGTGTCATGGAATTCTAGCCAATTGTCATAAGACCCGCTAAACTTAGGCAATTGTATAGTTGGTAACTTAACAAGGTTATTGCTATTGTTATTAGCTCGCGATGAATCTTTGTCACTATCAGGAGACGCTTCGCTTGATTTCGTAAAACGCGTAACTATACTCTGAGCTTGGGATAATATTCTATAATACTGCGATTCAAAGTCATTTCTTTCCTTTAATTGAGATTCCATATCTTCCGTTATACATTCTAATCTAAACTGTACCTCGTCATATTGTTCAAAGATATTATTAATTCTATCAATACGTAACTGAAGTTCGTTTACCTGAGACTGGCTTATTGGCCCTTCAAAATTCGCTAAATAATTATTAAATAACGTAAGACGGCCTTTAAAGCTTGCACGCTTTTTTATAAGATCTTTTTCTTCCGCCATTCTCTCGGTGAAGCGAACGCCAAAGCCTGGAACGTTATACAATAAAAAGCTTTAAAACTAATTTATACAATTTTTATTAGGGTAAGTTAATTAGTAAACAAATCTCACTAACAAATCTAATTAGTTATGTAACAAATTAAAGTGTATAAAGTACCATATAATATATAAACAGTAGGCACACAGTAGTTTAAATTATATAACTATAACAATAAATAAAGTGTAGAAAAAACCTAAATACTCATAAACATTTATAATAATTCAAACTAATTTTATAACTTTTATTAATCAAATATGGATATACCTACATCTCAATTAATGAAATAACACGATTATTTATTTAATTTACGTCTATATAAATCAATACTAAATATGTTTAATTATTCTAAATTACTATTTTACTTTAATGAACACAATTAAACAATTATATGAAAGCAATGAACCTTTAACAACAAGTGAATGACTACATTAAGTTAAATTAATAATAGGTAGCTATGTACTAACCTTTAAACAATTGTTTATTCCTTAAATACTACCTGAATATTAGAGTACTGGGTGAAAATTAAGTACTGAAACTGCTTAACACTGCAAATTCCATAAACCACGTCATATATCGAAGCCTTGTTAAGTGACCCCGGTAATCACTTGTGATTTCACTTATTTTTCCACAACGAAATCCAGAAACTCCTTATTACGCTGATTACTTTAATTTTAATTATTCGGCCGATGGACCATGTCCTTGAATCAGGCGTATTTAAAAAAGAATAAACAAAATATCTTGCAGATCAACTTTAATGACGACGACGTAAAAAAAATTATAAAAAAATTAGTAGGTAGTAGTAAAAATAAATATTGTTAACAATTATCATAGACAGGGATGTCTATCGGGGGTAGAGTTAGCAGCTTGGCTCTATATGCGATCTGATAACGATGATGTCGTCTTGGCAACATTTTTTATTATAGTTGAGACTTGAATTAAAAATGATGCTGATGTAAAAAAGACACAGATTACTGGATATAAACATTATACCTTTAATATTATTAACCTTTGGATACATATACCATAACTACAGTGTAGAGTCCTAGACATTGGCGCCATATATAGACCACCTCACAGCAGACCAGACTCGTAATTACCAACTGCACAGGAGTAGAGGAGTAGAGGAGTAGGCTAGGTAGGTAGGTAGGTAGGTAGGTAGGTAGGTAGGCGTGCCAGGTGGAAATACAAATATTGATTTATTAAATATAGATAATTTATCCTTAGAATATCCTGAAGTTGTTGAGGAAAATGGGTAGGAAGATGATTAACAAATGATGTGTTGTTTCTGTAAACATCCAAAATAAAAGTTTTTGGTTTTCTAGTTTTATGTCTATTATTGAAATTATATATAGTAATAATATAACAAGATAGGACAATCTACTTAGGGATGGATCATTTTATATAAATACAATGTGTCGCAAGTCGCAACAACTACCCCCTACCCCCACGTCGTGATCTCAAACAACCAGACCTCAGGACCAGAAAGTAGTAGAGCCTGTCGCGGTAGGAAGCTAACTCACGAAATGAATTGTGCGCAAGAACTTCTTCTGAATGCTCTCTAGAGTCCAGAGTCCAGAGTCCAGACGATCGCTGTGAATATTATAATCTGGTAGATCTCGGGATAAATCCAATTACTTTATGGCATCTTGTAATTATATGCTCGTAATGATCCCGGAAAGTTAGCTTTTCATCAAAAATAATACCGAGGTGTTTAATAGATGTCTCTGTCTTCTCTCGCAAGTAGTTGTCCATTCAAGTTATAATTATGACATTTCTGGAGAAGCTAACGTTTATTTATTTTCTTATCTTTATTAATATAGTTAGTTGTTACAGAAGTATAAATAGTAGATAGCTAACATGAGTTTGTATTTCCACTATATGTGACACATATATTTGTTAACGGTAACGAGAGCTACCCCAACATTAAACGCAGAGTAAAACTAATAGGTAAGTAATCATTGCTCTCGTCGGAATAAGAATACCTGTGAGCTTTCACTGGTCAATATGACCATTGTGGTCTTAGCGACCCCCGATTAAGTAATCTATGCCGTTATATACAATTTAATCTAAATTTCTTGTTATATAATTGACTAAATAAAAATATGGTTTAAAGAACTCAACGTATGATGAGTTCCATAACTTGACTTGATTATACACTACACAGATATCATCAAAATATACATATAGTGTTCAAAGGCTCGTTGATATTGGCATACTTCATAAGTAGACAAAGCTAAAAATAATGTTATATTATTTAGTGACCTAGAAAATCAGTAGCAATGTATATTGAATAATGTTTGACATTCAGTCATATTCAACTCAAGTCCCACTCCTGAAATTATGTTTTGTATGTGTGTGTGGTGTATAAAACCATTAAAACTGAATTATAAATTGTTAAAGGGAAGAGATATTCACACTTTCTGATATGAAAGACCCGACAGCCACATCATATGTTTGGCCAAATATAACATCATCCAAGATACATCTATTGTGTTCAGTTATATCATTATATGTCTGAGATATATATATATAGATAAAGCTTTGATAATATTTATAAAGAAGACCAACATCGAAGCCTCAAGTGTCGCTTTGGCCATTGTTGACTATCTATTGCTGGAACTATATGGATATAACGCACTTCACTGTGAGTATCCAGCATCCGCCACCAACATGTCAGAAATGTCTAAACCATACTTGTAATATGTGTTTCACATATTTTTTAAGAAATGGTAAAAAAAGGTCAAGGTAGAGTTGGGTACAGGCCTAGTCCCTATATAGCTCGGCCAGTACTATGTTGTACCTAGGAGTCCTAGTCCTTGGACATATTGACGATCTGATGGTTCAACATACATATTTAAATGAACTACAAAAACTTTATTAGTAAACTTTCTTTATACAGTTAAGTGAGACACTTAAATAACAAAATGTGAACAAAATCAACATAACATTCACCATATTTGGACCTTAAGGAACAATCACTATTTAGTCTCAAGCCAGTCTCCAACACTAGGAGGGAGACTGACATACATACATTTCAATTTATATTAATATAATATTGGAAATTAACTAAATATAAATGAAGTAGTTTTGTCCATCTTTCTATCAATAGTCAGTACTAACACTTTGTAAGTCGGCCGATCAAGGTACAACAATATTGTTGTAGACACGACTGTTGTATACAAATAACCGATCGCAAAGTGCATATACTACATGTCCAACAGTTCCCCCTACTTGTCTCTACACAGCGAGGAGAGTCAGCGAGTGGAGTGAGTGCGGAGGAGTAGTACACACACTCGCACTCCTTACAACCAGAAATACATGTCGTGTATAGAGCTGGTTGAGTGTGTGTGCAGCGTGTGCAGTGTGTGCAGCGTGTGCAGTGTGTGCAGTGTGTGCAGTGTGTGCAGCGTGTGCAGCGTGTGCAGCGTGTGCAGTGTGTGCAGCGTGTGCAGTGTGTGCAGTGTGTGCAGTGTGTGCAGCGTGTGCAGCGTGTGCAGCGTGTGCAGTGTGTGCAGCGTGTGCAGCGTGTGCAGTGTGTGCAGTGTGTGCAGTGTGTGCAGCGTGTGCAGCGTGTGCAGCGTGTGCAGCGTGTGCAGTGTGTGCAGTGTGTGCAGTGTGTGCAGTGTGTGCAGTGTGTGCAGTGTGTGCAGTGTGTGCAGTGTGTGCAGTGTGTGCAGTGTGTGCAGTGTGTGCAGTGTGTGCAGTGTGTGCAGTGTGTGCAGTGTGTGCAGTGTGTGCAGTGTGTGCAGTGTGTGCAGTGTGTGCAGTGTGTGCAGTGTGTGCAGTGTGTGCAGTGTGTGCAGTGTGTGCAGTGTGTGCAGTGTGTGCAGTGTGTGCAGTGTGTGCAGTGTGTGCAGTGTGTGCAGCGTGTGCAGCGTGTGCAGCGTGTGCAGTGTGTGCAATGTGTGCAGCGTATGCAGTGTGTGCATATTAAGCTTGCTGCAATTCAAAATTCAAATACTAAACGTAAACATAACATATCGCGCGCACTCTGCCAGTGTAGCATTTAATTAAGTTTAGTAAATGTTTCCCTTTCTGATATAAGTACAACTGAACTGAATAACAAGTGGTTTTCCTGCTGCGCGACATTTGCGCGCTGAATAATATATTATTATATGTATAAAGAGGAAACATTTGACTGTTTGTTTGTTGCGAATATGCTCGAGAACTACTGAACCCGTTTTGAAGTCTTTCACCGCAATAAAGTTACACTACTCCTGAGTGACATAGGTGATGTAGTGTTTCCTGACTTTGTTCATATTGTTAGCGAATCACAATATACTCGAGCTATCTACGAGTAGCTCCAGGAGCATCTACGAGTATTGCTATATTTAACACGTAGTATGCAGCATGTTCAGGTTATATTCACACACACACACACACACACATACTGCATGTGTGTGTATATATGACTATTATCAGTTTCCTCGTCCATTTGCGCCGAATTAAAACAATACGTTCAGTTTATCGGTAAAATATAAAAATAATATATTAATTATTTCATTATCGCGCGATTATAGACTAAGAGCCAACGATTTCAGGAGCGGAGGAAATCTATCACTCGAGGCAGATCATCTTGTCACTATATTAATTTACACTATTTTTTAATAATTATACTTTTAGAGAAGTGGAGCAAACTTTTAAAATTTTAAAAACTGTAGGTTTTAGTAATGTCCGAATAATATAGTAAAATATTCGCGAATAATGAGGAGGTTGGAGAAAACCACTAGAGGTCAGGCTCCGCGTTACTAGTCATAGTGAATCAGTTAGCATTAGATCAGTGTTATCTTGTACAGGTTTAGCGATTCTTTCAGTTGCCCAGCGAAGCTAAGATGTACCCACCACCAGAATATCAGAAAAGGGGGTAACTTGGGTTGCTTCTAGTAAGCCGAGTGCTCTACCTTTTTAAATGAAAACCACTACACATATTTTGATTTATTAGTTTTTAGTATAAATATTTTTGTTTAATAGTTTTGTAGTTAATGATAGCTTGCCGTGTGGTGTTCAATAAATAAATACTTTTTCTTTCTTTCTTTAACCCAGTCTGTTCTAAAGTTGTATCCCAACACGTGGCCGGCTCTTAGACTATGAAGCCCACAGCCCGCAGCTCCGCCACTGCGGGTATGTATATACGCGTGCACGAGTGCCAAAGCTCAATCATTGCTGCCCCTCCGCCGCCTCCAGAGACCTCCAGAGACCTCCAGAGACCTCCAGAGACTCCACCAGTGTCACACGAATATGTAAGTCACACTGAACATCTAGGTCTATTTAAATGTATAATTTGTTTATTCAATACAGCTGGACTTTTATATTTTATTTTGTTTAAACTACAAATAGTGTTATTCAAACCGTGACGCGACGCTTGTTGCACTCGCGCATGCGCATGCGCATAGTCGGTTGTGTCAAGTGCGAACCGTCGCGCGTCGTGCGCCTCTAGGCGTTGGGTCACATTTAGGAATATTTTTTTAAAACTATTATCGAGTCCGTGTGCGCAAATATTACAAATAGTTTCTTTATTTTAATTAAAATGTTTCAGAATTGTATCATCGACCGATTCACTGATCAGTCCACATATGTTATTTAATAATTCCCAGACCCTAAGGGGGTTCTTAAAGTTTTTAATATTTTTTATATATTTATTTCTAATTTTATTTATATATTAATCAGTTTGATTCTATATTTTGTATGTTATAACTTATTTATACTATTATCTGTTGTGTTGCTATACATCCAACAGCTCATTTAAATAATTATATTTTTGTCGCAGTCTAATTTTAATTTTACAATTTATAATAAACTTTACTTAAACATAATAAAATTGTTTACAATAAAATCAAAAATATCATTTGGGTAAGTGAGGTCTAAAGCTACACACAGTCTAGTAACTCTTTATATTATATATTCTACATATGCGAAGTCCTTCAGCGAAAAGCGTATATTTACGTGAAATATAAAAAAAAAAGTTAATTAATTTCAGCGTGTTGTATAAAGAAAATTCCATTTTTCTAGTTATATTCTTGTATACTAGTATATACAACTGCCATTCTGATCTCAGTAATGTGACTCTATTGTAGGGTACTTGTAACCTTCACTACCAGGTCTTGTGTCGCTTTCACACTTGATTGTGGACACTTTCTCCTCTTCTATTCTGCGAAGCAAAATGTTTCCGTTTTTGAAGCACGCGTACTTGCAAAGACCAGTTTCATTTAGGTTTTCTATTGTCTTCCATAGTAGGTAAGACATGTGCGGCGAGAGTAGGTACTTCTCGTATATATATAGAGAAGTGTATATACACTTGGTCTACCAGCTGGGCTTCTTCTGTACTTGCTAATCTGTGTTCTAGCGCATCGTTTCATGTTTTAAAGTGTTTTATTAAATTTATTAAATCATATCACTGATTCTCCAAGTTTTGGGTTTCACTTTGAAAGGTTTCAAATTTTTGCTCATAATCTTCTATTTTATCGCAGAGGAACTGCAATACATTGTACAGTACCACGAACTCCTCGGCGGATGTCTACTAAACATGTATTCAACTAAAACCAACCACTGTCGGGTATAACAATAACTGTACTATTAACGACAGTCACACAATATCACTTTGTTGTTTCAATTTAATCTTATCAATGAGGTATGCCATTGGTATTTTTGTTTATGTTTATATTTTTAATTTCGTAATATCTTTTGAATGGAAGGTCCGATTTTAATAATTCAAAAAGTAATTTACAGGTATTGAAACAGTCTTGAATATGAAATAATTTATTTGGATAAGGATTAATACAATGATAACATGGTCTGAATTTGATAGGCATTTCTATCAACTTTTAAAATGTAAAAAACTAGTTATAGTAACAAAACTACGATAGTTGGACATATGGTCTCGCGGAGTTTTTTGTAGATATTGATACATTCTATAATATTGTAGAACATTTTTTTGTTCTATCATCAATACTTTCCGCAGCGCATGCGACGAAAGATATTTTATGGCTATTTTTTTTGCACCTTGGGTTGGTTTTAGTGAGATTCTAATTTTTTCTTGTAATAAATATAGCCTATGTTACTCAGGGATAATGTAGCTTTCTAATGGTGAAAGAATTTTTGAAATCGGTCCAGTAGTTTTTATGTTTATTCGTTACATACAAAAATACAAATCTTACTTCTTTTTACACGCTTTTTATTAGCTTCACTTGTATGTCAGTATGTCAGTATTTCAATATGTCAGTATGTCAGTATGTAACTCTCCGTGGGTAATTTGCGCGCCTGCGGCCTTCCTTGGTTCTGGTAGCCGTTTCTCGAGCGTGATTTTTTTTAGTTTAAAAAAAAAACTAAACAAAAATCACGCTTTTATAAATAAATCAAACTAAAAAGTAAAAAATAAATAATAGTTTAAAAAAACTAAAAACACGCTTTTTATTATAGAAAACCAAACTAAAAAATAGAAAATAAATTTAAAATAAGAATAGTGTTAAAAATTTCAATAAATATAAATTAATAATAGTGTAAATAAAAAAAATGTATTTTATTTAAAAAAAAGCGTGGGGTGCTTTTTAAGATATTATCAAAATGATAATCACTCTACTCATATCTGTCAATAAAATATTTATAACTATTGACACCAAGCACTCCACGCGTTTTTTAAATAAAATACATTTTTTTTATTTACACTATTATTAATTTATATTTATTGAAATTTTTAACACTATTCTTATTTTAAATTTATTTTCTATTTTTTAGTTTGGTTTTCTATAATAAAAAGCGTGTTTTTAGTTTTTTTAATTTATAATATTAGTATAGAAGATATATTATATTATTTATCCTGTATGCCCTACTTGATACAGAATGTTATAGTTCTCACTTATTGCTCGAATAAAGCCTTTAACAAATCGTTGAATTTTTAAATGTTACAAAAGTTCTACGAATAAAACGGCAAGAAACCAATTCACGAATATTTTCCTGCAATATTTTCTTTTTCTTTATATTAATTGGTGAGATAAAACCATACAACGGGACGCACAGCGCACTCCGCGCACTCAGCGCACTCCGGGAGTGACGGCAGAAGTGAAAACACACACACACACACACACGCACACACGCACACACGCACACACGCACACACGCACACTGCTAAACAAGTTTTCACTTCATAACACAACATATTTTAAGCCAAGGTGTTTCTTCTTGTTTGCAATAAGACTGATTCAATCTTATTGCACCTCCTTCATTTAATTTTAAATCCGATATATAATTTATTTATTTTACGCTAAACCAAATGTTAAATGTTATAATATTGCGTGAGTTGACTGACAGACGACTTGAACCATCGACAAACTCGCCTAGGTCCCGCCTAGGTTTAATGTTACACTATGATTTAGTCTTTGGTCTATCGCTAAACCACATGTTGTAATAAAATGTTTTGAGCTAAACCGCGTTTTGTAATAAGACTGATTATGTTTCGCTTTAATGCGCGAAATAGAAAGAAAGAGGTTACGGTTTTATTCCGTTGTGACGTCGATATCATTATTCGTATCCCTTATATTAGCCCTTTATTGCACGGGAAGGACACACACTCGCCTTATCCATGCAATGTTCTGTTAGTCTTTAAAACATATTAGTTTTGACATTTTATTTCAAAACAAGTAATACTGTAAAAAGTAATTAAACATATGTGGGTAGTTGTCGACAGGGACGGAACATTCTTAGAGATATCTTACGTTTGACTTAATACTAAAACTAACCCTAAGGGAAGCACACATACAACTCGTACATACAAAGTACTTGATCTTGACTCGATGATGAAGGTGATGATGATGATGATGATGATGAGCTGCTGAAAGAGTTTTCAAGAATATTTTCTTTAATTAGGAATCAAATGAGATTATTTAACATTAATCTATAAATGTTGTAGTTTATGTTGACTCATAAATCGTAAGGTATGAATATGTGCTCGATATCCTGCGGGACTCGATCAGATCAGAGGGAATAAATAAACAAATAGACTAATAACGAGCCACAATGTTGCCACTCTGTGTTATATCTGGAGTACTATTCCTCGAGCTCCAGCTAAGAGAGCTGATATGTGGAGTAAAATGATGATAGTTTTAAAATATTATTCGCTTTCAAACATAATATAATTAGGAAAATAAATAATTTATAGCAAAATATACTAATATGTGGGTACCTACTCTGAACTATTAGGTTATACAGATAATGCAAATAAACACAAGTAAACAAACTTCAAATCATTTTATTAATCTACCGCCGGTTCGGAATAATATTAATCTGAGGAGAAGAACTGGCAAGAAACTCCTCTTATGTTACTTTCAACATAGATATAGATTTACCAACATTATATAACATTTTATTTTATTTTATTTATTACTTTATTGCACACCACAATACATACAACACTAAAACACTAAAAAGTGGCAACAAAAGGCGATCTTATGGCTTATTAGCCATTTCTTCCAGACAACCTTTGGGTTAAGCAATGTTTTATTGAATGGGGGATAAGGTGATGCAACTATAAACTAAACAACATTAGTAACTTATCTTCATATGGTTGTACAGTAACCGAGAATATCCAACAGCATCACCACCAACACCTCGTTCCAGAGCAACAGCGTAACGTCTAGAGTAGACTAGAAACTAGAGTACCCAGATCCAACCCCTATTTTCCTTTTTATAGAAACACTATCACAAACTAAGCGAGGGCAGTGGCGGCGCTACTAATGCTTACTTAAATACTAAATTACATTATTTATAATATTAGATAATATTAATATCATTTGACCAGTTTAATATTCGTCTTAATTATTTATTTAATTTATTATTAGTATTTCAAATATTGGACATTAAACAATTTATAAATAAGAAACTAATGGTTAATTTTAATTGAAGGTCAAACTATTAATATGTTGCCAGTCTAAGAAAACTATTTAACATACACATTTAATTATTTACTCTAACAATGTTATTATTTTTTAACACAGACGACAATGGACGCGCTGTGGCTGTGCTGTGCAGTGGTGGCGCTGGCGCTGGCGTCGCGCGGGAGCGCCCAGGTGTCGCCAGGGTATGTCTCAGCGGAGCGAGGGCGGGTCACGACATCCACACTTGCACACTACTACATAAAGACACGACTAGGCACTAAACTACTGAACCGACTTCCCCAATAAAAAGCTCAAACATGCCAAAGTGACATAGTCCATATAGTGTTGCCATAAGTATTATAATTATAGCGCTAGCAGACAGACGTCAGGCGGCCATTTTGAAAATAAAGGAAGTAATCTCAGGAACTGCAGATACGATTTTGAAAATTCTTTCTTTGAAAGAAATCTACAATATTCCCGTTTCCCTTCCTTTTTTACTTGCTCTGTCTCTCTCTTTTTTCTTTTTTCTCTCGACATTTTTCTCATTTTATCTATTTCTTTTTATTTTTAATCATTAATTATACACAAAGCTAAATATAAAGGAAAGCTACAATATTAATGAATGACAATTTGAGGATATGGATACTAATTTTGTTTTAAGCGTCTGAAGCGAAGCGAGGGCGGGCCGCTCATACATAAATTAATTTAAAACACTATTTATAATTATTTTTTTATTCTTTATCTTTTCATTATTGACAAGTTATTTAGATGTAGAGAGCATATTAAAAAGTTAGTCTAAAACAAAAAAAACAATGAATCAATGTCGTGTTTGTCTATTAGATACGACACGACGGCGGAGGCGACACGCAGACGACACGACAGAGCGGCCGACGACTGGCTCGGCGCTAGTGTCAGAGACGACAGTGTAGAGACATTAGACTTGACATCTCAGGGTATACAGCGAGTGCCCAGGGCCGCCTTCAGGAACCCTCCCAATGTGCGCAATATTTTACTGAGCAACAACAGCATATCGGAGGTCGACGTCGGCGCTTTCGAGGGTATGTCTGTTTATTTATGATTTACTCTGAGTTGCAAATCGATACGAAGTCGACGAATTGAGTAGTATAGTGTAAGCTACACGGTAGCCTAACCGCACAATGACACTCAAAAGACTACAATAATATACAATCTAGAACAGTGCCTGGGACTTGCAACCCAGGTGCAGGATTAAAAGGTCTTTCTACAATGCATTAACACTCTCCTTCACCGCTTATATACAGCATACTATCTTAATATATATATATATATATATATGTCGGAGCATAGTAAAATATTATCTAGTAATCCAATCTAATGAATATCGAAATCGAATAATGGACACGTCATCGCTGTCTATGGCGATGGAGTGGGGTAGTAGTCACTTCCATTGTTTTGACAGTCTCTACCCTCGAACCTTTATATGCCATCGACAGTCTGACTGAAGTCTTAGTCGTGCGCGGTCTCTCAAGAAGTAAAGTAGTCTCTGAATAGTGAGTGTTAAGTGCAGTGTTGTGTTAGTGCTAGGAGTGCTGTCCGATCAAGGTCACGTGAGTACCTTACAATGTAATTACCAAGTCTCGTGTTAGGTTAGGTTTATGTGCGTTTAACCTTGGGTTTAAACAGAGAGCCTGAGCAGTGGAGGTAAGTGTTATGATCATTTAAAGGAATTCCTTAAGCCTACACCTTGGTCACAAGTCCAAGGCACTGCTTAGGTTTCTCTCGTAATTGTTAGAGATCATATTTCATTATTTATCAGTTCAATAGAAGTATCTACGTTGCGTTTACCCAATAGTCCACTCGATACCATCCCCCCCCCCTGTTAGTGTTTCCCAATATTCCTCATCTTCCTCCTTCCATTCCTTCTCATCACCTGTTAAAATCCCTGACAAATATATTATAATTTGTGTATTACATACACAACACTATGAGGTCACACGAGTTCCGAGAGCAACTAAACCTTATTGCGTAAAAGCCACCCTTTATATAATACAGAATACCTCCCTAATCTATTCGTACTATAATGACAGTCGCAGGCCTGTGTTGCCAATCAATATTTAAAACTTCCCTTTGAATAATTAAACAACGCTTACAATAGTATGTATACATTGTGTGAGTGCGTGTGTGTGTGTCCCACAGGTGTGCCTCAGCTGCAGTTACTGGATCTAGATAATAACGACATATCCTCGCTCCCCGAGGGGGTGTTCAGTCCGGTGCCTCGACTATGGTATCTCTACTTATCCGGTAACCGCATAGCGGAGCTGTCTCCTGGCCACTTCGCCGGGTTGACGGAGCTGCGGTATGTAAGTATATTTCTGTTTGCTATTCAAGTCTGTACGTAACAATAAACTGGAGCAATACTCTCGCTTGAATCTAATGAGTGGTGCATGGTTGTGTTGTATACACTAACGATACCCCCTTGTTAAAATCATTGAATTATTTTATTATGGTAGTCAATATTAGCTACACGAAATTACTCGTCAAACTGTCAATGAACTTATGACAGCCAATAAAATATCCAAGTGCATATAACTATAACTTTTGCCATATAGATTTGAGGTGGGCCACCCTTATCACTGTGGGGGATGAAAATAGATGTTGACCGATTCTCAGCCCTACTGAATATCCATATAAAATTTCGTAAAAATCGGTCCGGTATGATGGTAACTAACATTGTGACACGAGAATTCTATATATAAGATTAATTCATATTTATTATTCTTTTAGTTGTGGGTAGACAACAACAGGGCGCAACTGCAGCTGCACAGCCGCACGTTCGCCAACCTGCCCCACCTCTGGTACATACAGCTCAGCAGCAGCAACATACGCACACTGCCGCGCGATGTGTTCGCTAACTGCACTGCACTGCTCGGCATATATCTAACGGATAACCAGATAGAGGAGTTAGACAAGTGAGTAGTTCATCGGTTCCTTCACCATAACTCGAGCACACACATACATACATACATTTATATAAAGTGGCTCATTTGCACTTTTCATTAACTAGCGACTAGCGACAGCCCTCGCCGCGCAGAGGTGGTGCTGTGTCTGCTCATGAACACACCCTGGACATCCTAACTCTCACACATAGTATAACACACACACAAACGTACACACACGCACACACACACGCACGCGCAAAAACTTCGCGGAATTGTTATTACCCGACTACGGCGAAACCAAAGGAAGGGTAATGATGTTGGCAGTCTATGTATGTATGTTTGTATGTTCCACTCCAGCGCCTCAACTGCTGGACCAATTTCAATGAATGAGGTGTCAATAGATTCGCAATAATGTCGCGGGTGACGTAGGCTGTATATTTAATTTTATGATTTCTTTAATGACTTGATTGAAATCTCAGATTCTAACCTCGAAAAAAATTAAACTGAGATAATCATCACGTGTTTGGTATCAAAAGAAAGGTCTTGGCGAGCATATTAGGAATATGTATGTATATCTTATTGTTTAAGTACAATACATATGTATATAATGCGGTCGAATAGTCCGCGCGGTCCTGTCGTTGCAGTTATTCACTCATTCAAGCATAAAAACCAACATTACGTTACAACATGAGATTAGAAAGGTAATCCCGATTGTGAAACGGAAACCGAAACATGTTCGGAAACGAAACAAGAAAATAATTCAGATACAAACTCAGGAATGAGGAACACCTCCACCAAGACCACAAAGACTTGGTGGGTGTACAGTGGGTGCGACCACGACCACGACCACGACCACTCCTCCTTATAATACGGTTGAAGTGCAGAAGCAGCACATTGCGCTTATATGTTATGTAAACATAGTTGTGACGTCACTTTGTTTGTCTTGTAGTTACTGTGAGTACTGAACTGCGAGTAAACATTATATGTTGTTGCGACAGTACAGTGTGCTCCCCGCCCCCTCCCCTCCCCGGTCCCCCCGGTGCATTCATAATTATATGAGTTTTGCTCGTGTTTCAGTTCAACATTCTACGGGTTAACTGGGTTAACACTGCTTCTTCTCTCCGGAAACCGACTCCAGAGCCTCCAGCCCGCCGTGTTCGACGAGCTCCCCTCCCTGGAGAGACTGGACTTGTCTCGTAATAGAATAGATTACTTATCGGTGAGCCTCTCGTGTTATCTATTTATGGTAAAACTGACAAATATTCATAACAATAGAACAAATACTATCCCAATGTATTGCACACAAAAATCAAATATGTTTTTATATTTGTATTAAGTATTAGGTTAAAAAATAACTAATTTAATAGTGTTAATAATTTTTTAAACTAAATAGTAGTTTTATTGTTTGTTTTAACATTCCTGTTTTAGTAGTTATTATTTAAACTGAAATTTTTTTATGCATTGTTTTAACCTTTTTTTAGCTTTGGTTATATTAAAAATATTTTTTTTATAATAATAATTCAAATGAATGTTGTATTCTTTTGTAATAAGTGTCTTTAGTTAGTTTTTAATTACGACCGCATCCGATAGATGACGCTGTTGCCGAAATTCATTTTTTTTATTTCGTTGAATTATACAACTAAATAAAAGAAAAAACACTTAGGTATTTAACTTAAATTCTCAGATCACAAAATAAGTTTTAAAAAAAAAATCGTTAATTTCACGTAATTTTCTTAAAGGACCGCCAGTAGAATATATATATATATTTCTGAACTATGACATATAGTACTTTTTCATCTAGGATCTAATCACGGTGAACTTTTAAAAATAGTGTCTATCAGTTTATTGTATGAATAGTTTCACTGGCTCGACTACATATAAGTTTTCATAGAGAAACTGTCTATCGTAGTGTAAGTGTAACAAAAGAGCAGTGTCTCCATTATTAGGATTGATATTTATTCTATTTATTTCGTTAGTTTAGTTTAGTCAAATGTTATGTGGTGGGGTCAAGTAGTTTAATTTCAAAAGTAATTATTAAGAAACAGTAGTACTTAAGAATACAAACTAAACAAACGAAACTCCGATTTAATGTACTACTTACGCCATCTAGTGGCGGATAGATGACCTGTCTGTCTGTTACGCAATCGCGCTTATTTCAATGAACAGATTTTGATGAAATTTGATATAGAGATAAAGTAGAGCTTGAACAAGGACATAGGCTATAAAAAGAGACATTACAACGAAAAAATACTTAAGAATTGTGTCGAGCTGTGTCCTGTGTGTGGCCTTTGTGTCTTTGGGGATTCGAATCGACTAGTTATGAATATTGTAACAACTATAATCCTGGCTTTCAGACAACGAAGTCCATTCCATTATTATTTCACCACTTGTCTGCTTTACCAAGTGGCTGAAGACCGCTGTCGGTCGAGGGTACGGGTGCTTACTGACTCTGACTCGCTGACTCCTCATCCTCGTTGGTTTCATAAATAAGATCCCCATTATTTTTGAAAAATCTGCCAAAATATGGAGTTATCATTTTCCAGAGGTGATTAGGTATTATGTCATGGCGGACATTCTATCTGTCAAATAGACATAGTTTAATCAAAATATTATAATATAATATTATTTACAAATTTATTTATTTATTTTATTTATGTACCAAAAAAATATAGTTACACAATCTATTACACAAAATTTATAGCACACGGGATAACTTATCTCTAAACAGAGATCTCTACCTGATACCCTCCTATCCTACAGGAGAATTAATATTTTTAAATGTGATGTAGGTACAAAAAAGTATAAATACTAAAATACTATACATAGACTATAGGCACTATAATATACTACACAATATACTAAAAAAACGTTAATATTATAAACTACATATACCTAATATAAATATATATCAATGTCTATATGAGGAAACAATGTTTATATAATATATTTACATATTTAAGAGTGAGTAGAAATGTTGCTTCAGTCTGAATTCGAACTCCTCAATGCTTGGGTTACTCCAGAGTGATGAGGCACCGTAAGAGATTTACCATAAAACACTGCACTGAATGCTACCTGCATGTGCAATAAGTGTTTCTACTGGTACACGTGGGCGAGTAGGTCTGTCCCTTGGTCGTGCAAGTACGTATAGAGTATAGACGCGGGGGAAGCCACTTGAGTTGAGGTTGGAAGTCGTGTGTCATGTGTCATGTGCCATGTGTGACCTAACCTAGCTCAACTTTGCGCAGGCCTTAGATAAACCGGATACACAAATTTTGAAGGCGATCAAGTTTATTAAGTAGCTCTTCTGAAATATCAGGATTTACTATATTTGCTTTATTTGAAATTCTTTTTTTTGTGTTTGTTATTATCAGGAGAAGGTATGGAAGAAAAAATTAAAAAAGCTGCGCAGGAAATTAGAAAATAAAAAAAAAACAATTCAAATTCAATATTCATAGTTAAGGCAGGACGACGGCTGTCGCGTCAGCTAGTTTACTATATTTGATAATATTTAATAAATTACCTACGACGGATCAAACACAATTAATTATTGAATCTAATGCAACAATGTCTAGTTAACGGCGGGTAGTTCGAATCTAAAACATATCTTAATAAAGAAAATCTTTAACATTAAATGTAATGTAAGGTACATTGAGCGCTGGGATAATATGGCTTCAGTATGTATATTTCATTGTTTCAGGAAGAAAACATGCACTTCCGATGGAGTCCCACAATCGACCTCACACACAATAAGATACAATATTTTCACTCCCATCACTATAATAATAACCGAAAAGTCCCAACATTTATTTTGAACAATAACCCTTACCACTGCTGCTCCTCCCTATGGTCGTTAACACAGAAATACTTTTTACCAATTAGCCCTATACAGTTACCGATACTGAAGATAGATAATGCCACATGCGACGCACCGGCTCATCTAAGAGGCACTCCACTGAGTCAACTCTCACGGGACTCTTTGGGAGACTGCCACACAACGCCATCGGATACTCCCGCGGATTCTATCACAACTACTGAAGTGCCCTCTACGGAATATCCCGACATTCCTACAAGTGACTCAACGGGGCCTACTCCTCGTCTGGAAGACACAACTGCTACAGAAACTTCGAAGCACTTCTCGGTTACAACGCCCTCTATTCTATCTTCAACATCGTCAACACTCTCACCGACAAGCACCCTCAGAGACATCTTGATACCTGTTCTCCCCGCAGCAAGCCCTGGGTCTCATCAGAATGGACGCAACAACATACATTTCAATGGACCAATTTTTTTTTTATATAATTCCAGTATGTATAATTCCAGTATCTCTGTAAGTCCTTCCTCGTTGTAGCGAACACGACACATATATAGCCCTGACGTTGCCTTGCCATCCTTAGCTACAATGTTAGATACACATTGAGCAAGATAGTCTATTTTAGTATTATAACTATCTTTTTCGTTTCACTATATCACATTAACAACAAGTTTTTTTCAAACAATTTAGTTACAATAATATCCGAACTGTAAATTCTTATATCACAACTGTGGCGACGCGTGGCTGCACTGGCTCACTGGGGGCCACACTCGTGCGCGTGTGGAGGGAGGGCGCCAATGTTGCATACAGCTTCTCCATCGCGGCTCAGTATCACACTAGTCACGTAGCAGTCACGTAGCAGTCACGTAGCAGCGCCGTAGCAGCGCCGTAGCAACTCTGTAGCTCGTCGGGTCTCGCTGTACGAATAGTGATTTTAAGTTAGATATAGTACCAGTTTTTTCTTAGCTTAAATATTAAAGTAAACTCATAATTTGTGATTGTCGGTGAGTGTATAACGTAGTGTAGTTAGGGATTGCAATCCGACGTCATTTTCAATTCGGATCCGGCCGGATCAATGGGAATCCAGTCGGATCCGGCCCGGATCCGGCGGCGCATTAAAATTATTTAATAAACAAAGCCTACTATTCTGTAAACGATGTCAAATCCAAGTGACGCTGACACTGAATGATAATACTATATATTGAATGCAAAAAAAATCACGTAAACAATGGCGTTTACAATTTTTTTTGAAAAGAGCGACTGTTTAGTTCCTTGCCAGTTCTTCTCATCAGAAAACCGCTTTCCGAACTGGTGGTAGCTTCAGACAAACTGACTGACTGACCAATTTTAACGTGTCAAAAGTACTTTGTAAAAAGTCTAATTGAAATAAGCTATTTTGAGTTTGAGTAAAAAAAATAAAATCCAGTAGTGTTACCTACACTACACCAGTAAAATTTTAATTATATAACGAGTAGCTCTTTCTAGATTTCACTTTCACAGATAGATCAATTATTTTAGTAAGTAACTTTATAAAATCTAATATATTAACGTTACGTAATTTACTGAGATGAGATCACAATAATTCTTATCACACTTGTGAGTTCGTCTTACAGTTTCAACTCTTTAGTTTAATCAACAACAACCACACGCAACGCATTTAAAGTACCTACTCATGCAACAGCTCTATTATTTTGACAAAAATTGCAAGCACCGGATCCGATCGCCGGATCCAGTATATTGGTACCGGATCCGGTGAACGGTGAATGATGCCGGAGAGTATGTCCTTGTCACATCCAGTAAATGATATCTAATTCCATGTTTTCAAATCTTACCTACCATCTGAACGTCATTAATATTTTTAACAACCTTCATGTTTTGATAATTACACGAATACAAGTAATTGTAAAATTATTTACGTATTTTAGATTAATCTTTGAGTACAATAAAATACTTATACTAGTTTATTATAAATAATAATATTAATTAGGTTAATCCTTGATTAGAACAAAATGTAAAATTCAATAATCTTATATTTCTTTATAGGTAATCTTTGTAGTATAGTTTTAGTTGAGAAATACTATGTTTTTTTTTTGTTGTTAAGTTAATAGATACGCGCTTAATGTGTTTAAAATTTACTTTTAAGGTAAAATAATGTAAATTCTCAGTAAGTGAATTTTTGTAATTCTTTGAGAAAATAAATTCTTAAACCAGAGATATTATACACGACTATCTAATGTTAGCGTAGTTTATTGCGGGAGATCATAGTGCTAAACAAGTGTTATTTTTATTGCTTTGCAATAATAATTATTAATTAAATTACGCCTTAAATAAAACCTTAGGTTTCTATATATTCACAAGATATATTATTATAATATAATTATGTTAAAATAACAAGTTATTGAAGTTAGCTTTATTTAATCGGTACATTCGTCACTGGCGGATATCGACAAGTTAGCGAACCATTTCAGCTTCCGTTGAGCTACTATATAATACAATATAATTTAGTATTAATTTTTTAAAACTCTAGAAAAAAATATGTAGATAATTTTATTTTTTGTAGGTAAATATATAATTAAAACAAAAATAGTATAGTAATCAACAGTTTATTAAAATTTCAGGTAAGTACTTACTTATTAATCAACTATAGGAGATCAGAAATCAATCACAGTTTGACTCACATTATTATAATAATCATTACTTACATCAAGATTGCACTTAATATTTTTATTCTTAATAGAAAACAAAAAGTAATTGGTAACGATAAATCACATAATTTAAACATTACGTTGTAATCATTAAATACTTATAAAAATTCAAACCCCATCATCACTGGCATTCTCATCATCATCTTCAGTCGTTAATAAATTAAATTCACACCTTATCATCACTTGCATTCTCATCATCATCATCTTCAGTCGTTAATAAAATTCTATAAAACGTATGATACTTTTGGGGTATAATATGGTTATCACAATAATATTTTAAGTCTTTATATTTTGCTACATTAATTTTTAACAAAGTTTTGTAGGCTTTTTCGGGAAAAGACTCCGACTGGGATAATCTAGTAGATGTCTTTTTAAAACACTGTATTAATTGATTGTTTTCGTTATCACCTAAACTATAATTATATTTTAACAACCCGTAATTATCAGGACAAGCTTCAATTTTTTTAATTTTATTCCGCATAATTTTTTCGTTATTTAAATTTTTGCTCCAATTTTTTTTGCTAATATTACTTTTAAAGTCAAATATCATGTTTTGATTGACCTCGATAACATTATAAGGATTCCCATTGACCTTTGCCCATCGCACTAGTGAATATACCTCTCTACCTCTAGCAGTCTTTTCTATTAAAGCATGAACTGAACATATAATAAATGATACGGTCCCCCACAGTTGTCTGACCATAGATTTACTTCGTGAACACCGTTAGAAGCTAATTTATTTAAAAAAATCGTATAAACAACGAGCCACTTCATTGGCCCCCCTCTTAGCCGTTTGCTCATCCCAACAAAATGCTTCTTTTGATCCCATATTGTAAATTGTAAAATTATTTACATTGAGCTTACGCCTACAATAATAAACACTTATATTACCATGTGGTGAGCTTAAAACTTTTTAAAAATCAAATACAATACAAGCAACTTTGTTACTTGAGACAGCTAACAGTCCTTTACATTCCAATGTTAACTTACGGGATATTTCTTTTTCTGTTTGATGTTTTGTGAAACTTTCTTTCAATTCATCTGTTGGGGTATTATGGGGATGTATTTTTGTACTGATGACAGAGGTCGCACTGGTCTTTTTTTGTAAATGAAAGCCTATCTTTAAATTAGTGTTAATAATGTCTCTATACTGTCTTACTGTATGTACTCTGACATTATAATTATTGTCGGAACACCACTCAACATACAACTTAAACATTTTTGAAAAAGATCAAGAAGGATCTAAGTATTTTTTTTACTCGTACGTTTTCGAACGTAGTGAGACTCGACAGGGGTGAAAGAATTAACGTGATCTATGACACTCTGTTTCATTTCACTTGAAATTACATAGTTATGGTTTTTATGCCGACCTCTGTCATCAGTAACATCAGTAAAATCATTTATTTTTCGAATCGCAGTGTAAACAAAATCTTTACTAATATCAAAGGTATTCAGGAACATTTTGCAAACTTTTTGTAAATAAAAGGTGATAATGCAAAGTGTGTGATCGACGACTAGATTCGCTATCAACGTTAGTGGCACTCTGTTTACTTTTTTGTATCACATATTTGGCGATGATTTGCCACTGTTTCGCGTGACCAGTGCTCCAGAACTTATCAAAGAGGTCAATACGAACATCTTGGCTTATTTTATTATAGCATTGCAGACGACAATTGACACAACCGATTTTAATGCTTCTTGCTGGTTTAATTTTTCCTTTGGACGTTGTATACTCATCTTCAAGTTTAAGACGTTTGAGACCCACATCAGTCCTTTTTTTAGATCTACGTCTATTATTTTTTGGGTTCGATACTGCAGAATAGTCACTATCATTGAACATTGCAGGCGAGGACGTTGAATTACAGGGAGTAGATATTGCCGATACCGAATCTGTATCATTACTGAAGTCGTTATCCATTTGCGAATCGAGAAGACTTTCCTGGGCGGACTTACCAATTTCAGGTGTGAGAGGTCTCTCTTCGGTATCCTGGCAAGAAGTCGGCACCAAGGTATCGTTTAAACTTTGTGAAGATTCCAAAAAATCACAAGGTGAAGGTACGGAGTTATTATCTATACTGTCAGAAGGATCGTTAATGACGACCGAAAACAAAGGTTCGATACTTGGTGGAGTTAATGTCAATGGAGAAGGTTTTTGGTCAATAAATATTAAGTGGAGTATTAGGAGCCCCCAAGTCGTTTAAATTTATATTTTCATGTAATACTACATCATTTTCGTAGTTAACTATATTATCTCGCCTTGCAGAACTGGATATAGAATAATCATGCTCTTTAATAAGCTCATCACACATGACGTGATTATACAAAGCAATGAATTCAGGATTATCAACTTCAGCAGGTAATGGCGACGATTCTATAACAAAAGGTATAATGTATTGAAATTATATTACGATTATTTTATAAAAAATAACATGTAAATTAAAAAAATAGGCAAGGTACCATCAATAAACTAATTAAGATACGTTTTTACATAAGCATTTTCAAAGTTGAATTCGCTAACTAGTGCATTTTACAAACGAACAAGTATAGACGAACACACTAAACTACTACACGGAATCTAAGCTAAACAGCTCTCATTTTCAAAAAACGTAGCGTATTACTATGAAACATTTATTTATACACTTTGACATACATTAAAATCTTTAATAACACATTAAACTTACCTCTCTCGACAGTGTGAAGCGATATCAACACTCCTCAATGAATATTCTTCCTTTTTGGCTAAATCCACTAAATATTTAGCTCGTCTTCGTGACATTTTGGTAATAATTAAATAACACTAACGATATTTTAAATAAATTGTAACAATGACGCTATCAATTATGATTTACTGATAAAGTTTTTAAAACCGCGCAATCACAAGTGGCGTTAGATGAATGTAAACGAACGAGCGGTGCGTCCCGGTCCCGGTCCCGGTCCCGGTCCCGGTCCATACTCCGCTAATAATAGTTAGCGTAATATAAATCGAGCGATTTCAAAAAGTACCTTTACTTAGCGTAGTATACAATTTGTAACTTCGTTATTTTTGTATATTTCTTCACAATTTTTTTATTACATATAAAAAAACACATTTTAAGCAATTTGGCATAAAAAACGATTTTTCTTAAAATTTGAGTTAGCGAAGTATAAATTGTTGGAGTCGATATATTGGCTAGCCATTATAAATAATTGATACAACGTGTAGACAATGTGTGTGATATCAAAACATTATCCACAGTATCTAGCCAGGTTTAGCCAATGTAATAAATATTGTTTTATTGGTCTTTCAAACCCCCCACGCTATACGGACGGGGTGTTTTAAGTATAACATGTGTGTGTATCTGTGTACCTGTGGCATCGTTGCATTCAGGACTGAAAGACTGCACGACTGCACGACTGCACGTGATATTACGTAGTGTTCGCCGGCTGGTCCATATTTTCGACATAATTAATTTAAATCTTATACTAATATATAAAGCTGAACATAGCAACATTGTTGTAGACACGACTGTTGTAGACAAATAACCGATCGCAAAGTGCATATACTACATGTCCAACAGTTCCCCCTACTTGTCTCTACACAGCGAGGAGAGTCAGCGAGTGGAGTGAGTGCGGAGGAGTAGTGCACACACTCGCACTCGTTACAACCAGAAATACATGTTGTGTATAGAGCTGGTTGAGTGTGTGTGCAGTGTGTGCAGTGTGTGCAGTGTGTGCAGTGTGTGCAGCGTGTGCATATTAAGGTTACTGCAACTCAAAATTGAAATACTAAACATTATCATATATTGCGCACTCTGCCAGTGTAGCATTTAATTAATTTTAGTAAATGTTTCCCTTTCTGATATAAATAAGTGAACAACAAGTGGTTTTCCTGCAGCGCGACGGCACGTGTGTGCGTATATATAATTATTATCAGTTTCCTCGTCCATTTGCTTCTAATTAAAACAATACGTTCAGTTTATCGGTAAAATGTAATATATTAATTATTTCATTATCGCGCGACTATAGACTAAGAGCCAACGATTTCAGGAACGGAATCTTTTTACCGAAAGTCAAGTTGCAAAGTCGCGGTGGATTCAAATTACGCAATATCATAATAACTGTACCAACTTTGAGTTGCAAGTTATGTGATGGAAATCCTGGTAACTCCAGAGAGTTCAAAAACTCCGTTGGATAATTTACTACATCATCGGGATTTGTTATGGAATCAACGGATTTGTAAGTCACCAAATCGCCAGCAATTTTTGATTGAATGGTGAAATTCAGTGCGTGTACATCATTATTCTTTGCGGCAAGAATTGCTCGTTGACTTAACCAAGCATAATTCTGATAATTCTCACTAATGTTTGGGAAAACATTTTCAATAAGAGGTAATTGAGAGTCTACAAATCGGCAAAAGTCGTTGGTAAGAGTAATTAATCCAGATGTCGCATCAACTGGGACTTTTCCATTTCCAACAGCCAACAATTGTTTGGAAAATTGTGCTGCACTTTGATCATTTTGAAGTTGAACTCTCATATTAGTGGTTAGCGACAATGTTTTTACGTTATTCCATAAAGGTGATGCCTTCAGGCAAGCATTCAATTCATCTGCAGGCGTTCCACGGGGAATTACTGGCAACGTCTGCCTGAAATCGCCTGCCAACAATATCATCAAGCCGCCAAAGATGTTGAAATTTCGCCGAAGATCCTTCAGTGTGAAGTTAAGTGCTTCAAGTGATTTCTTATGTGCCATTGTGCACTCATCCCAAACAATGAGCTTGCATTGCATCAACAATTTTCCCAATGCACTGGATCGGGAAATATTGCATGTTGGAGTATCAATTGTGTTTAAATTAAGTGGCAACTTAAGCGCAGAATGTGCAGTACGACCGCCATCTAGAAGAGACGCCGCAATTCCAGATGATGCTAACGCCAAAGCTATGTCACTGAAATGACAAATGTTTTCCCTGTTCCTGCAGGTGCGTCCAGGAAGAATAGACCTCCAGTATTATTGTCCACCGCTTGCATTAATGTTTCGTATACTTGTTTTTGCTGTTCATTCAGCAACGTCACATTATTTCGAACGAATTCAGTAGCTTGTTTGCAATAGTCAAGCATTGATCCTCAATCAGAATCAATCCTTCATTGTAGATTTCATCGGTTATTTGGATGTCAGGATTATTCGTTTGAATGAGCAAGCGATGCAAGATATCTTCACATATGTCGTCTTTGTATTTGTTCCATAACTGAATTGGTTGTGAAGGAAAACATGTGGTGATGATAATCGCGAACAGCGTTCGTATTTGGTACGCATTTGATGAAACAACTGAATCCGCAAGTGTTAAATCCCAATGAGAATCGTTCTCCAGCAAACCCAATAGTTGACATGCTTCTCGATATGTTTGGCATTGGTGGCCATTCACAGTTTTCAAATGCGCAAATGATTTTGGTCCACGTACATTTACCAACAGCAGTCGCAAATAAAAACATTCATCATTTCTAGGATGAACAGTATACATGCGACCTAGTGCATCAGTGGAAAACACCTGTGGCCAATCTGGAACTGGGGTTCCTTGTATGCGACGTTGGAATTTCTTTGTTGATTGATTCCAAGTGTAATACTTGGGCATATCAACGTACATCAGCGTCGCTGCGAATGGATCTGCTTCACACATTGCAAAGAAGCTAGTCAATGTTGTCGATGGTGGTCTCTCAGCTCGTTGTGCCGCATTAGCCTCAGTAAAGTAAACTCTTTGGCCATTTTCCAAAAGCACTGCTAAATGTACAACTGTGGGATATCTTTCATGAATTTGAAATGACAATAATCGCCACAATGCTTCATTAGTACTGACGTATCTGCCCATTTGGAAGTTGCTGATTTCGTCATTCGCATTTTCCGACGCAATACCAAACACAGCCATGTCGCTGCCTTTTGTGACGTACTTGCACAAATATTTGATTGATTTGGCCGAATGACAACTCTCAAAGTTTGCATGTGTTTCGAAAATTCGTGATAGCAGCGGGCAATATGGTACAATGAATTCTTTTCCGATCTCAATCTCTTGATTTTGAACTTTTACTTTGACAGTTCGACCGACAGTATCTTCTTTTGAACGCCGACGATAAACTGGATATCCATCGTTCCCTGTGACTGTTTCAGCAACTAACGGTTGCGGATATCGTTTTGTGCACTTTCCATCAGCCATGCAAGGCGATAATGGATTTAATACACCGCACGGTCCATGCACCATCTGTGTCGTCACAATGTCGTGTAGATGGGAATCAGTGACTGGATCAGGAATTTCAGCTGATATGATGTCATCCACTTCATTTGAATGTAATTTGTTCAGCAACCAAATTAGGATATGAGCATGCGGTAGTCCACGCTTCTGCCATTCCACCGAGTACATATAACAACGTGTGTCACCAAAAACTCGATACTTAGTAAGCACATCCATCATAACCTTGAGTTTTTGCTGAAATACTCTGGCGATTATGTCATGGCGATCTTGCGGTTTTGGCCCGGTTCCAACTCACGTTCAATTTCCGTCCACTTCGAATTGCATGTGAACGTTATAAATAAATCCGGAGTTCCATAATTTCGCACGTACGTCATAGCGTCTTGTGCGTATTCGTGCATGTGGCGTGGGCTTCCGATATAAGATGATGGGAGAATCGTCAGACGTCCAATATTCTGAACATCACCATCTGAATGAATAGCATCACGCAAGTGAATATAGTCCTCAGATTGTAGCTTTGCCTGATTGAATCGGATGAATGCTAAACGTTCGGTCTCGACTTTGACATACATGTCGACAGCGAATTGCTGGAATAGCCGACGGCACTTCAGAATGACATTCTCCTCATGTGTACGAATCATCATACGATACGCATAGTAATTCATTGCGCTTAGATTTTTATTCGTTGATACGCCTGAAAATGCAAAATTAAATGAATTGTTAATGGAAACCAATAATAGCAATAATTAGTATGTGAATATTGTACCTGTAATTGGATCGACCATCTTCAACGTGATGTCGTATCCGTCTTGCCCTTGCCAATAAATGATTGGATATTGTAACGCATCGTACAAACGATGTGTCTCGTTTACACGATGCATGATATTGCTTCTTCGCTGAACGACAATAATTGCAGCAACATCATTAACAATGCAGCCAGCATTGAATCTTCGCACATGTTCACCTGTTGGGGTACAATCCGCTCTTATGACAAATTTGTGCGTATCCGATGGCATTCGTTCCAATGCTGTTTTGAACATATTAACCACAGCATTATTAGCGTGAAAAAATGCTTGCAACTGTTTAATAATTCGTCTCTTTAACTGTTGTGTTCCCTGTCCACCATCGACGAAATGAAATATATTGGCAGAAATTGATGCGGTTCATCTGGTGTTGGCACCATTGAACCGTGCAAATGATATATTTGTCCTTGTATCTGTAATTGCAAACAATCATTTGTTGAAGAATACGGTGTAACTTCTGATCGTGTGATGGTGTAGTGTGTGGTGTATATGTAGTTGTTATGTGTTGCAATTCATTGTGTTGGTGTGAGTGATTGGTTATGTGTGTTGTATCTTTTACCTTGCAAGTCGGCATGAAGCCGCCTTCTCGAATGATATTAGCTCCAAAGGAAGTCATGCGAAAGCAGTTATTGTATTCAAGGATGTGTTGAAGAAAATGGCTGGAATCGGGATCACTTCCATCGAACAATGGTTTCAGTGGGTGTGGTGGTGTAAGTAATGGATCCAGTTTGACTTTTCCACTTGCGCAGCACAATCCAGCCGTTTCTCTTTTGAACTTTAACGCATTGCAATATCGGCATATAGTCGTCATTGGTCCAATATCTAAATTTTCATCATCACTGTAGTTCGCAGTGGGATCATATTAGAATGCCAAGCGATTGCATGATGCCAATGATCTTCGTGTGCTCACGCGTTGTCTCAATCGGGCATTTTCTCTTATTATATTTTGTTTTTCTTCGCTTAAGTTCTGTGAATACACTTGTTGCTGGCTTGCATGTCTTGTGCGGCGGCCGATGTTCGCACGTCGTCCTCTAGGCATTTTGGACTATGGACAGAGTGGTGAATTTAACCTCAAATGCACGATCCACATAATTTACACAGTTCAACTTACCACCTTAAAGACAAATGCCTGCTGTTGAAATTGAATAAAAATTTGCACAATACACGTGATTGATTTGATGGTTTCCAAATTTTTTTTACTTTTTTTCACAATTTCACAGTGAACACAATACCGGTTTGTCACATGAAATTAACTGAGCAGAGAACAATGAGTAGCTGTCAAACAATGTATCACGCACCGGCGCCATCTACTTAATATATTGGTTTGTAGTACATGCTATGTATCAGAGATGGCGCTGTATGTAAAAAAAGATTTTCCCGCTTTTCTGTTGAAATTTTTCCTGAATTTTCTTTGCTATAAACCTCACGAACCCGAGACCTTTCCAACGAATGCAAAACCGTGGAAATCGGATCGTGCGTTCTGGAGTTATAGCGTCAGGAAGGAAACCCGAATTATTTTTATATAGTAGACTATATATGCAAACAAGCCTCTAAAGAAAACTGAGTCGCACTAAAAATTATTACTATTTTATAATATGGAGTCCCTTTATCAATTTTTAGAGCCTCTCCTGTTTAAGGGGTTATAAATATACTTTATTGTACACCAAATATTACAAAAGTAAGCCAAAAAAATTACACCACAAAAGAAATATATGTACAATATGCGGCCTTATCGCTCAGAGCGATCTCTTCCAGGCAACCTTGCGGTGGAGGAATCATTATTAAAAAAAACGGTAGGCGCACTCATTAAAAATAATAACCAAATCAAACACTAAAAGTTCAAAGTTTTATAATTTTTTTGTTATTTATGCACTACCGTGCCCCCAGAAAACGGAAATATTGGTTAAATCAACTTGAAAGTCTTCGCATTATAACTCGGTAATGCGAGCGAGCGAGATGGAGAACGCACTGAGTGCACCAAACAACGCTGCGGGTGCGCTTCATAGCCCGAGCTATACGAACTTACAGACAATGTCTGCCGTGGCATATGGGCGTTGGATGTAAACAATAAAATATTCGCAGCTTTCATCGTTAGTAAATGCTGTCTAAAATCACACACAGCTGTTTTGGGAGGCACATTAACAGAAAAAATAATTATAATACAGAATGAAACTTTATATCAGTTCCTAGCCCTCACAAGGGCGGGGTGGGTCTCAAGTGCAAATGATGTAGAGACACTAATACCTAAACATTTTCTTTTATGTTGACTTACGTTGACTACTTAGGGCGCCGTTGTGCGGAGGCAGTGTCAAGAGGGATCATCACGGCGACACCCATTCGAGTGGTGGACATCCAAACGAAGGCAGGGCTCTTCCGGCGAACGGCGACGCGCGTGCTGCTATTATATAATATATAATAGTAGTATGTGATCCATACTGCTAGTAATCTTTAAAAAAAAAACCTTCAAATAAAGGCGTACGTGACCAAAGGGGCGTGTAGTGGAAGGGTCAGACCGTTACTACACGTCCTTTTTCTCGCGAGTTTTTGCAAAGATTCTGTGCGTTTTATTTCCATACGCTACACTTCTTAAAGTATGATAGAAACGCTATTAGTGGTAGAAGACTACGTAAGGTTGTCACCTCTAGAAGATATCACCAAAGAAACTATCCCATGAGCCTAAATACGAAATGTTAAATTAGAAAACCCCCTCGTTATAGCTTTAGGGGGTTAAAAAAATATAGATTATTATTGTCTAATTCTTATTATTTGTTCTTCTTTAGAAGGCGGTAGGCGGAAAAATGTGAAGTTTCTGAGTGCACTCTTAGATGTGTATCGTATAAAAAACGATATAAAGTAGCAACGCCGTGGCGGGAATTTTACAAAATGTCGTCTTTTATTCTCTTTCTTAATTAACTTTGGTGTTTTTTAAACTTAACAACGATTCGATATACCGATAGCCAATATGACGTCTCTTGTCGCGAATGTAGTAAAATATTCTCGAATACGTTTATTGATATCTAGATTCGATTTTATCATAAATTTGGGGGAGTGATAGTGAGGGTAGTAAAGTATATAAAAGAAATTTTTCCAATATTAGCTCACTTATTATTAGGACCTTTGGCGGAGCAGTCGGTCGCTATGAGTCTCTAAGTAGATCTTAGTGTTTGTAGAGTCAGTGTTGTAGAAGCAGTGAAGTATTTAGTGTGAATCAGTTATAATTTATAAAGGTTATTTAGCTCCATATGAGTTAGCTTATTAGACCAGTTTGGTTTGTCAGTTTGTGGTTCAGTATAAGTTGGTGAGTGTGGCATCTGAGAGCAGTATAAGTGCCAGTTGGAGCGGTTGTGTTTCAGTGTCAGTTTGTAAGCGAGGCATCTGAATAAATCAGTTGATCAGACCAGTATATCAGAGCAGTACTTTGATCAGACGAGTAGTCAGTAGTGCGAGGCTTGGGGTGGCTATAGGGGAGGTCGGAGGCCACTAGCGGGTCAGGTCCCACGTTACCAGTTGTAGTGTATCAGTCAGTATCAGAACAGTGTGGTGTTGTACACGTTTGTTTGTTTTTATTTAACCATTCGCTTGGGCACCGAGTAGGTCAGAAGGTGCTCGGCGACATCTCTATAGCCCACGTTTCCGTCTTTACTTGATTATTCTCATTGTCTTTGTAATTTGTAACCTGTACACAATGATGATTTTTTTTTTCGAAAGGTTATTTAGAATTCTAAGGTACATTCTAAAGTCTCTATAATATAAAGTATTTGTCGCCATCCACGCTACGCCAATGGGCATGAGAATGGAATCTCTTACCCCGCGACCTGTTTAAATATCTTTTTTAATTACAAAAAAGAATAATTTTAAGAGAGCGCCAATATTTAAACTGAATAAAATGTTGTGCGTTGGAAGATGGATCAGATGTGGGGAGACAGTACAACAATTCGAATAGATAATTTGTTGCATCGTCTTTTTTCATTATTGTTTGTGCTATATTACAAAAATATAAAAGAAAATTAATAAAATAAACAACACACTTAAAACAATTCTTATTTAAAAGTATTTTGATTTTATGATTATATCATGAGTCAATTATGAAACACGTGGCGCCATCTACAGGACGTGTGGCAGGCTCAACTACATAAACAACATTTGTAAATGAATATATCTTTAGATTGAGTAAACCGATTGCGATGAAACGAAGACTTCTCGTCAAAAAGTCTAAGTAGAGAAGAGAGTACAGTAGCGGTAGTGACTACCGCTCATTCTTACTGTGACTGTCTACCCTCCAACATTGACAAAATTACTGCTTCTAATAGCGGTACTAGTCCACAAAATAAGAAACAAAGACTAAATGTTACTCCGAAGTTAGCGCTACAGTTATGTATAAACCTTAATAGAGTGGAGTCAGTAGTTTCTGCGTTTATCGCGCACAAACAAACGACAAACAGACAAATTTTTTAAAAACATTTGATATGGTATCTATAGGTTATCTGTTAACCCCTCTGCTATTTTTTTTTAATATAAATGCAATGTACAGACACGGCAAGTCTATAGATTTATTATATGTATAGATATTAGAGATATTTAAAATATTTTGTGTGTCAGAAGTAGATGGGAAAATCAATTTTAGAATTTTTGGATTATTCGATTTAAATTTTCTCAAATTGAATTGGGCTGATTTTTAAATAGCACTGACTCCTTTACACAAGCGTACAGTGTCTTCGGAAGTAGAAGAGCCACCTAGAAAGTCGTCTACATAAAAATCTCTTTTAATAGACTCTGGAGCATCGGTGTCAGGACAGGAGCACTTGGTGCTGAGCTATCCAAACACTTAGTGGCAAGGTATGGAGCTGACGCTGTGCCATACGTCACTGTATTAAGAGTGTTGGCTGCGAGGAATCGTAGCGAAATATGATTTGTTGCAAAAAGCGCTGAGAAGGATTCAGCCCTATCTCTCTATACATTTTCTTAATATCGCCAACAACGACGTATGTGTGCTGTCGAAAACGTAACAATATGGAAAAAGATCTTCTTGTACGGTGGGACCCACCATTTGAATGTCGTTTAGTGAAAGTCCTGTAGAAGTGACTGCTGATGCGTCAAAGACCATACGAAGTTTAGTTGTAAGACTTAATTCACGTATAACACCGTGATGTGGCAAAAAATAATTAATATTTTGAAAATAAGCGAAGAATCCCTGTTTTCAGTCATATGGCCAAGACGTTCATATTCGCTCCATATACTTCTCTTTAAAGGCAGGATCGCGAAGAAATGTTCGTTCCAATGATTAGAAACGACACTTTGCCATATGACAAGCGTCGCTTAAGACCGAAGGGTCAACCGTTGGTCATTTTACGACTATTGTCTCTAAAATTGACGCCTTACATAATAAGTATGCACAACGGTCCCATGACTACATCTATAATATTTATAAGATGAAAGAAAATGTCTTGGACTTTATAATAAATTGACCTGTCTAAACCTACTCTGTAGTGTGTATAACAGCCTCGTCCTGGTCTGCAAGCGCCGCAGACCAGGACGAGGCTGTTATACAAACCCCAACTGTTCCGCATGATACAAAAGTAGCCAGGCTCGATAGTTGTGTTAATGATTTATGATTTGACAGTTTACTGTTACATGTCATAATATTATAGGCACTACCTTGTGGAGGTAGTAGCCACTACCACATCATTGTGAGAAGCACTGTGGGCGGTAAGAGGAGAAATAAGAATCACAATGAATATAATTCTAAGTTTAATATATACAAAAGGAAATATATTCGCGAAGTGCAGCGGAGCACCTTCATTTCTCTTTAAATATAAAAAATATAATATAACACGAACTGGTAAGTGACGGACAGTTCTCATTTTATATAAAATATTTTAATTTGGTCAATAGTGTGGTGTCCAGTCTTCAAAACCAATCCAACAAACTTATACTAGTTATTATTTCACTTTATCCCAAGAGATTTCAGTTCCAGAAGTTGCCAGACCTGTCGGTGCCGGGTCTTCCACTGACCAATAGTACAATCATGGATATATTTGTTAGTATTAACATTTAATGGCAGTAAATAAATGCATAGTATTAGATCACTTACAAGTTTTTTCTTTACCCTGGCAACCCTCGGAGGGCGTCGAGTGAGTTTCCAACTTACCAAGACTTATTTCTGCTGACTTACAGTCTTTTACTTTACATCACTGTTGTAAATATTTACATAACTGGCATTTTATTGTGGGGTACTCTGTACTCACAACAACTAATATTCCTTGTTGCTTTTTTAAAAACACAATTACATTGCCTTATAAAGTTGTAAATTGCAGCAAATCTTGAAAAGATGTTAACCCAGAGACAAGGTGTGGACGTCGGCTATTGCCTGGCGGACGAGTGCTAGGAGTGCGCGGAGGAGCACAGGTCCTGGTAGGAGAACTGCGGAAACTGCTCCTCCTGAATGCGAGCGAGGCCCGAGGCGTCGTCGGGTGGCGTCAGTTCCACCGACTCGCCGGTGAACTCGGAGTCGAAATAGCGAGTGTCGGTGTCAGACTCGACGAGCGGCTTGAAAGGAGGGGGGATCTTCTTGGCGACCAGATCGTTCCAGTTGACAACGGCGAAGAAAGGGTGCTGCATGATTTCGGCGGCGTCGTCGGGACCCGCGCCCAGCCTTCGCGTCGGCTCCTTGCACAGCAGCTGAGCCAGAAGGTTGCGGCAGGGCGCCGAGAGCGCTCGCGGGAAGCGTACCTCCTTTTTAACGATCAGAGCGTACAGAACCTCGTGGTCGCGGTTGTAGAAGGGAAGTCGTCCGCACACCATCTCGTACATGACTACACCGGTGGCCCACCAGTCGACCGCCGGGCCGTAGTCCATGTCCTCGAGAACCTCGGGCGCCAGGTACTCAGGCGTGCCGCAGAAGGTCTTGGTGGTATGGCCGTAGGTGATGTTCACTTTGCAGAGGCCAAAGTCGGCGATCTTGATGTGGCCATCTTTGTCCAGCAGCAGGTTCTCGAGCTTGACATCGCGGTAGATGATGCCCTCGGAGTGCAGGTAGCCCAGCGCGGACACGATCTCCGCGCCATAGAAGCGCGTGCGCTCCTCGCTGAAGGAGCGAGCGCGGGACAGGTGGAAGAACAGCTCGCCGCCGTTGGCGTACTCCATCACGAAGCAGACGCGGTCCGCGGTCTGGAACGAGTAGCGTAGCGCCTGCAAATCAAAAATATTCTCAACTCTCATTCATGCATCCTGCAGAAATATGGTTCAAATTGTAATATAGTAAATAACAAGATTGTTTCTTTTCTTTTTATTTCAATTATTGAATAATTTTATATAATTCACCTCATCCCTGAACAGACTGATGAAGTCATATTACATCTGAAGATTATGTTTATTACTTGGGTATACGTAATGATTTGGTGACAAATGAAGCAACACAACAAACGAATGCTACTACTACAGTAATTAAAGAGAAACAAACCGTAAGAAAGGGATGGTTGGCCTTCTTGAGCACATCATTCTCGGTGATGGTGCGTGCAATCTCATTCTTCTGGATGATGTGGTGTTTCTTGAGAATCTTCATAGCATAGAGTCTGCCCTTGCCCTTCTCGCGGCTGAGCACCACTTTGCCGAAGGCACCCTTGCCAAGCACTTTCACGAACTCAAACTTCTCCAGTGTCTGTAAACAAATTACGAAATTTAAATTGATTATTAAATGGCGGCTAATTGACCATTAAACATTTCCGTATTTCTCGAAGTGTTTTGGTTCCATCTAAAAATGTAATGTAACAAAACAGACACATTTACAGTAACCTTACAATCTTCAACATGTACAACTTAAACTTAATAAGCCTTCCATGTAGTCTAGCCTTCCGCAGTCCTGGCCGGTTGGACTGCTGCGCGACACCGCACACTCCACCGGTTTTTATTGAACATTATTTCAGAACCATTTTAACAATAAATTTAGACTTAACTACACGTCCTCGTATTCCCTGAAGTGGAATGTTATGAAACTTACGATACGTCGCGGGTCACGGAAACTGGTTCCGAGCTGAGCCATGTCCTCGTCCTCGACGTCCAGCAGCTGCGGGCCCGTGGAGTCCATCAGCGAGGCGTCGGCGGAGGCGGCGCGCTCGCTCAGCTGCTTGGCCACGTAGCTGATGGCGGCCACCCACTCCTCGCTGTTACATCACATACTCATACATAAAACTTTCAATAAATTAAACATTTATTTTAACTATATTTTCTAACTTTACGAAAAATCTAAAATGTAATAAAATTAAATTCTATTTAATATTTTATTTATTTACGCCTTCATTTTATGGATTAAAAAAAAATTCTATATAATACTAGCTGACCTAGGAAACGTTGTTTTGCCACCGTGGGCCACCCATATCACTAAGGGGTATAAAAAATAGATGTTGACCGATTCTCAGACCTACCCGATATGCACACAAAATTTCATAAAAATCGGTCGAGCCGTTTCGGAGGGGTATGGTAACTTACATTGTGACACGAGAATCACTACATATTTTATATTAGATTAATTATTTTATTGTCACTAATGTTAATTTAGAGGCATATACGAGTATGTCCATTACAATTGTCTTTCATTAATAAGATATAGGATAATATAATCCCACCAAAAAGATTTTCATGTAAAATGTTGCCAAGACGAAACCAACCTCGCACTGTCAAAAAGTGATCAGATCTCATATAGAGCCAAGCTTCTTGAGCGGTGGTGCTCTCAAGACACCCAAAAGGCTAAACATTTCAGAGGTGTCCATGTAAGCCTTGGTTATTTAAATTCAGACAAGCCTGTAAACAAGTAACCTCAACAATTTGCTGCTTGCGATTAGGACATTCGTGTACCTTGCTAAAATAAGGGTGAGAGACCATTCTCTGTGTAAGTGTGGTCTGGATGAGGGTACTCCAGATCATATTTTCTTTACCTGACATAAGTTCCTCACATCCCTGTACGATACTCTCCCTACTAACTTTCAATTCCTTCTTACTTTCCCAGACCCTTGTGTTGTTAAAATTCTGTGTAAATATAGTAAAAAATAATATTAAGTTGTAGATAATGTAAAATATGTGTGCTTGCTTTTGGAATATAATATTTATTGTACGGTAACTTATATTATAATAAGCTGGTGATGGACTAACATTCAAGGTTTATTTTTTATGTGTTGTTGTAGGTATTATAGCAAGGGAATCAAGCAATCTCTACTAAGCTTCCTAGAAAATTATAATAGGCATAATGCCAACATACACAGTGACTTCTTCATCCTATTGACACCTGACGGTCACACTAAAACGGTATAACAATCACCTACCGCACAACCTCTTCAGAAGCATATTAGGAGAGAAGCAATTGTAACTGGTCAAAAGCCTCAAATTTGAAGAACATTCTCACATTGACATTGGCAGAATTATTGCTATTCAAAGCGGTAGAAATACACGCCCTCCCTACCTACCTCTACAAGCCCTAACTTCACAAACTCTACATCTTAGTCAATATACAAACAGTGCGAGGTACATGGTCTCGTCTTGGCAACATTTTACATGAAAATGTTTTTGGTGGGATTTCACTTCTTTTTGTAATTTGCCTATGACAATATTATTTTTCTATTTTGTTATTTTTTCATAGCCCACTCTCTTTATCTATTTTCTTCATTGGTTTACTTTTTATAATAAGTGATAGATCAGGTGATACAAATATAAATTTTTATAGGACAAAAGTCCTACCCCCAGAAGATTCTCGTGTCCACTCGTTCAACAAACTTATTTAATTCATTTGTAACTTATGAATGAATCTGTTAAATGTAATAAACAACATATATCAAACCTACATGGTCACATGGCTCGATAAAATAAAATGATAAAAGTAGACATTGTCAGATGTCAACCAAATTTGATTATACAAGATATTTTTCAAAATATTTGATTTTAATAATATTTGTTACATGTTTGCTTATTAACTTCGATATTTTTTGCTGATGGTGATTACTGAAAATACCTCTCATATCTGTGCAAAGGTTTACTATTGTATACCCCTCCACAACCGCTAACTTCATGTTCCTGATAACGCTCAGGATGATGAATATTTTGGATTAAAAGATATAACAAAGAGAACTGTAGAACGTCATCAGTCATCATCAATTTGTCTAGGAGGACGTTTCGTGGTATAGTAACCAGTAAAGATCAAGAT
This sequence comes from Limenitis camilla, assembly GCA_905147385.1. Lineage (NCBI taxonomy): Eukaryota > Metazoa > Arthropoda > Insecta > Lepidoptera > Nymphalidae > Limenitis > Limenitis camilla. The sequence goes on along the minus strand of LR990251.1, from coordinate 8,444,595 downwards.
GAATTCATAATGTCCATGCTTTTGATTATAGTTCCTAAAACATTGAGAGTCTGCATCAGCATCGGACTTTAGGCTGAGACGATAGGCCCTGGTGAAATAATTGTAATTGGTGGTGAAAAGAATTTTGAAAAAATATTAAAATATCCTTAAGAATGTTAGTGCCGACAGCAAAGACTGTCTATACCAATAAAAATATTTGGCACAGGATAAATGTTCGATTTATCTGGCCAGCGAACAGTCCTGATATTTAGCAATCAGCATGCACAGAAGCTCAATAAATTGTTAGTTAGTAACACACTGACATTGTAGATGCCTACACTAAATATTAAATTATGTTGAATAAATACAATAAAATCAAATTATTTTATTAGTTATTTTTATTTTCTTTCCTGTATTTCCATAGTTTTTGTAAATTATTTTATATGAATAGTTAGTATATTATGAACTGTATGATAATAATCTACAGCTAAGGAAACTCGTCGTTTGTGACCAAAGGAAATGAGATGTGTTTTTTTAAATATATATCTAGATTTAATTAAAACAATATGTTTAGTAAGACTATAATAACAGTTATCCTTCGATTATAATCTCAAGTGACAAATAATTTACCTAACGAGTTGTTCTCAAGTCTGAACTGACAACGAACCTAAGGGAGGTAAGACAATTATATGGCTGACTGTATATACAAACAAGCCTCTAAAGAAAACTGTCTTGCACTAAAAATTATTACTATTTTATAAAAAGGAGTCTCTTTGCCAATTTTTAGAGCCTTTAATATCAAAATTTGTGAAATTCTCATATAAACAAATCATCCCCATTTTAAGGGGTTAGGGGGTAAAAGTTTCAAGTTTTATAATTTTTTACTTATTTATGTACTTATACAAGCCTATACACCAAATTTTTTTTTAGATTTAAATAAAAACTAAAGTATTAGAGATATGGAATTGAAACTTTGTATATCTAATGAGTTCACTACTAACATTATATCCCGAGAATTTTGTAGGTCTGGTGTAGTCCTAACTCAAGTTATGAGAGTTCAAAAAAACGTCAAATCGTTTCGAGAAAAGGTAGTAGTGAACTTGCAAGTTGCGCTTCGTGTGGCTCGTCTTGGCTATATTACAAAAAAAAGTATTGGGAGCAAACAGAAAATGATGAGGGGTTTTTATAACACCAACAGATGCCAAAACTACTGCACAAAATTGGATATGGTTTTCAAAGCTGCATATTACAGCTGGTATTCATTTGTATCAAATACAATGATGAGCAAACTCTTAGTTGAATCACATGATCATATTACTGAACCACAACATGAATGGGATGGGAGAGGGAGGGGGGGGTAATACAGTTCAGTTACACTGTAAACATGATTAGTACATTCCACCAAACAAACTCTTCAGTTTATTATAATATTGGCATACATTAACAATCTATAAGCAATCTGTTTTTGTTTTGGTGAAGTAATATAGGGAATTTGTGTGGAAAATACAAAAACTTTGTTAGATAGTAAACAAATTGTAGGTATTAAAACACTACCTAACACTCAAAGACACTAATACAAAAACTCCCATTGATACATATAAAATATTTCATTTGTATAATTCGAACCGCTAACGATAATACAAGTAATGACATCATTTATACATTTTATTTGTATAAACTCACACTTGCACAACTTCGTTGTTTTTAGCAATTTCACTTTCATCATGTCTTCAATTTGGTTCTCCTTAAATTGTAGTTTCCACTCATCAACTATCACATTATTTTATGGTTAATCAGCCCTAAACAACCAAGCCGAGTTTATTGAGCTTTGCAGATATATTGTTTATAATATAAACAAGACATTTCTACAGCTATTCATAGTAACTAATACATTACTATTATTAAAAAGATGCAGTGGTCAGTAATCATCAATATATCTTTTTTCAAATGAATATATTTTTTTTCACTGTTGTTTTTGTTTATATATGTTACTGATAGCAATTTTCTAAGTCAGTCCAAGTATGAGTGTATCATGTCATAGGTAAACAAACCAACAAACAGTGTGAGTTGGCTGCTGCATACTGACCGGTCATTCTCGTTGTCGACGGCGAAGATCCTCTCGATGACCGTAGTACACTGCAGGCCGCGGATGGTGAACACGTAGGGGCGCGGCTTGTCCACGGACATGATCTGGCAGCCCCGCACGGTGAACTTGTTGAGCGGATCGCGGTAGTTGTGGCGCTCCGGCTGCGCCTTGAACCCCACCAGGTCCCCATTGTCGAACAGGAGGAAGTAGCGGTCGCGCCAGTTGCGGATGTGCTCGCCGCGCTTCAGCAGCCAGCCCTCCTTCACGATGCTCCCGGGAGCCGTCTCCACCATCCCGCACACGCACTCCACTCCTCACACTACACATACACGGCACTCGGCACTTACCCGTGCCGTATTGCGCTGCGAGCGCGGTCACAGATCATATTTCGTTTCGAGAACCAAATTAAACCACTGATTTAGTGTTCACTTTAAAACGACGCAAATTATTAGCAACGTTTTTTTTTTTTTTTTTTTAATGGCTTTGTATGTGCTTAAGCACAAAACATTCTGCCAGTGTCGCGTATAATGAAGAAAATTAGCAACGTAGGTAACATGCTCATGGCACCAATGTATTATGTCAATAAACAGTGTTGCCAACAGCAAAACAAGCTTGCCGCCTAAAGGTTATGTTTTACGCATAATTAGGTATCTATTTTCTTAACTTACTTTTAATGTAATAAATACATACTCATAAAAAAAATTGTTATTATCGAATTACCTGATTTTACTGATAAAAGACCGATTATTATGATATTCTTCTTGGTTTTAATGAAATGGATTTATATTTATTTTGTACACGCAAAGTTAAAAAAAATCGATTTTAAAAAAAAGTCGTTTATTTAGGAAAGAATCACCATTCACCATCCCTACTAATTTAAGAAGGATATTTTTGTATATTCTTTTATCTATATCTATACTAATATTATAAAGAAGTAAGATTTGTATTTTTGTATGTAACGAATAAACATAAAAACTACTGGACCGATTTCAAAAATTCTTTCACCATTAGGAAGCTACATTATCCCTGGCTATAACATAGGCTATATTTATTACAAGAAAAAATTAGAGATCCTTAGGAAATCTCACGAAAACCAACCCAAGGTGCCAAAAAATTTGCCATAAAATATCTTTCATCGCATGCGCTGCGAAAAGTATTGATGATAGAACAAAAAAATGTTCTAGAATATTATAGAACGTATCAATATCTACAAAAAAGTCCGCGAGACCATATGTCCAACTATTATAGTTACGTCACTATAACTACTTTTTTACATTTTAAAAGTTGATAAAAATGCCTATCAAAATCAGATCATGTTTTCTATAACTTTGTATTAATCCTTATCCAAATAAATTATTTCGTATTCAAGACTATTTCAATACCTGTAAATTACTTTTTGAATTATTAAAATCGGACTTTCCATTCAAAAGATATTACGAAATTAAAAATATCAATATAAACAAAAAATACACGACGACGCGACGGGCCAGTGTAGCGACGCAGCGCAGCGAGTAAAGCGGCACGAGAGGGGGCACCGTAATGCGGGAGGGCCAATATATTTTTAAAAATAATATTCCACCCGCGCGAAGCCGGGATGGGCCGCTAGTATTATATAAAGAGGAAAGATTTAATTGTTTGTATATTTGTATGTTTGTTTGTTTTTTGCGGATAGGCTCGAAAAGTACTGAACCGATTTCGAAAATCCTTTCACCGATAGGAAGCTACATCCTTTCCGGATAACATAGGCTATGTGGTGTTGCCATAAATACTCTAATTAAAAAGATATGGCCATTTAAGTGCCATAAGGTGGTCATTTTGTAAATTGAAGAGCTTTTCAGGAACAACAAATCCGTTTTAAAAAAAAATTTCACTTTTAGAAAAATACACTATTCGCGAGTGACAAACGTGATTTAGTGTTGCCATATACATTTTTTAATTAATAGAACATGGCCATTTTGTTGTTACTAATCCGATTTTAAAAATTCTTTCACTGTTAGAAAACTACACCATTCGTGAGAAACAAAGGTGACTTAGTGTTGCCATGTACCTTTTTTTAATTAATTGAACATGGCCATTTTGTTGCTACTGATCCCATTTTAAAAATTCTTTCAATGATTGAAGTCTATAGTATTTCCGTCTCTCTCTTATAATATTATCATTGTCTCTCATCCTCTCTCTTTTTTCTCACTTTAATTTTTATTTTTATCTGTTTAATCAGAATGATTAGCCTCTTTTCACTTTCTTTCTTTCGATATTTTCTCTCTTTCTCTCTCCTTTACCCATTCAATTTTAGTTCTGCTCTGTCCTCCCTCTCTTAGCATCTGTCGCTTTTCTTTTATTTTTGTTTCTATTATTTTTCTTTTTATAACTTTTTCTTACTCTCTCTCTTTTTTCAAATAATGAAAAACTACACAATTACAGACTGACAATTTAAGGACATCAATCATAATATTGTTTTAAATACCCGGAGCGAAGCGAGGGCAGCCCTCTAGTTACATTATAAACTTAGAAGCTAGATGGCGCTGTATGCTGTATTGGTAAATAATAAACGTATGTATGTGTCTGTCAGAACAGAGAGACGATTTGAATGAACGAAAAATCGTCGTAAGACATAAGAACTCACACGATCCTTAGTCCGATATGTCCAATATTCGTGATGCGACACACTATTTGTTACACTTCAACTCCAGGTGATGTTAACTCAAAGAGACTAAAGTGTACTGTATCAGTCGGGGAATATAAAGGGACCAGACAATGGTAACAGTGCCCCTCCACTAGTGGGGAGAAGTAAATCAACAAAACGGAAATAGGGTGCTGGCATCTCGATTAATCGATAATCTTTTACTCGTTTGAGACTGTTAAAAATCGTTGAATATTAAAATGACGCGACGGAAGTGACAATTCATTTTCTTTATCATTATCCTTCTCTAATCATAGCCCGACACGGCCTTCACTATTATCCTACCCCAACAACCTTCAGATTATTCAACCAATCAGTTTCATTGCATACCATTTAGAAGTGAGTAATATTTCTGAAATATAGATATTGTTAGCTTTAATGCTATTTATTATAAAGGAAGGAGGTAATAATTCAGAATAATAAATACTCTCATTTCTCCCTATTGTACATCTTGAACGCGCCCTCGCTTCGCCGCGGCCAGTCTGCGCCATCTAATTACGTATAACGCCACCAGATGGCGTGAGTAGTACAGCTGGATACCATGTTGCATCTTTTTGTTATTTGTAAACTAAATTTAAGTTTTGTACAGATTAATATTAATAAATTTAGTATTAAACAAGTTACTATACTCCCCCACAAAGTGAAAAAGTTTTGAAAAATTACGAAAAGCTAACTCTATTCTTATTTAAAACTTGACTATAATATTATGTATTATGTACAGTGTTTTTACCATTTAAATAGAAATTCGTCAGCTTTTTTTATAACTTTATGTGCGCCTCTAGGCATAGTGGGCTTGGCAACATGTTCTGAATGTATTAACTACAGTTCACTTCAAGAGTTTGTAAGGAGACCTGGATCAAATGTGAACCTTAGCTAGGATATTTTTTTATTTAGGTAGGACGTGTAGGGAAATGATCGATACAATATTTTGAACTTAGTTTTAATTATTCTTGAATACACAACATTACAAATTACAATCTACATGGTAGGAGAACATACATATTTTTATATTTAATCATAGTGTTATAGAAGAATGAGCATAGACTATGTTTACTCTATAATATAAAAGTTGCCACACAATACTTTAATCATGTCTACACGACTAAGTATAGCTAGATGGATAGGAAAGTGAGGAATGAGGTCCTGAGGGAATAATTTTTACAAGGTCTTTGTATTTCTTGAGCAAGATGGAAGTGAGACCTGTTTTGTTTATATTTTCATAGGCAGGTAGTTAAGGGTAGTATTGTAAGATAGTATAGTTGTAGCAAAGCATTTTGGAAGTTACCTAAGCTCATCAAAGTAACTAAAGAAGGTTAAATAGAAGTTACGCCCTTTCTACAATTTGTACCAATGCCCTGCTGGGGTGTCACAGTACTGACTACTGAGGGCTCACTCTCTTCGTTTGCTTACTATACCATCATGTTTTTGCGTGATTAAACATACGCGGACAGAGTCGCAGGCACAGCTAGTGTATCATATTTATCTATCTCGAGTTAATTCTGAACGTGACGCAAACAAAGCCGCGAGCAGATGCTAGTTGTTATTGTAATAATTTAAAGCAAAAACAATACAATGATTACATAACTTTTAAAGACAGACGGACGGACAGACTTGTTTCACACTCAAATATAAGTAGTTACTAGTTGCCTCCATGTCGTTACAGTCTTACAGACTAACTGTCTTCCACACTCCACAGCAAACACTGTAGCGTGCCCCATGTTGTCAATGTCCTGCACAACTGCACAACTGCACAACTGCACAACTGCACTACCATGTCTATAAAACATTAAATGTATTGTTAAGTATTATAGATATTTAAGTTGTAACAGATGTCTTGTCTCAGTCAAGGACTGATATAGGATGGGATGATGCACAATGTGAGTGTGAGTGTGAGTGTGTGAGGGTTCTCCTGGAACTTGGTTATTCTCAGTACTGTGCTTGTATAATCTTTCAGTAAAACTCTTGATTATATTTAAAATGTTGTAATTGATTAATAAAAGGTATAAAAGTATAATCTATACATATAATAAATCTGTAGAATTGCCGTGTCTGTACATTGCGTGTATTCAAATAACCTATAGATACCATTTGAAATTTTTAAAAAAATTGTCAGTAGTTTCCTGTCACACGTCCCGTAGATGGCGCCACGTGTTTCATAATTGTCTCATAGTATAATGACAATCTATATTTATTTTGTACAATAATATTATGTAATATTTTACAATAATATAAAATGGTTTTTTTAATTTTTAAATAAGACGTTTTTGAAGTTATGCTACATGTTGTTTATTTTATTAATTTTCTTTTTCTTCTGTCACATAGATGGCGTTGTCGGTGTAAAGTGTAGTTATTATGTATTATTTTATAGTTATCGATTTTTACAGTCATATTTTTTTCAGCCTTTATACCTGATCAGCAGATCATACCATAATAAGATATACTTTTTAACCCCCGACGCTACGACGACGCGACGGGGTGTTATACGTTAAACGTGAATATCCGTATGTCTGTGTGTGTGGCAGGAGAGAGAATGCGAGAATGTAATCTACATGCGACTTTTTTGTATGAAAACCAATTTGTTGTAGATGGGTCTAAGCTATAATGTGTGAAGAACTTATCAGCCGTTTGAAGACTTCTCTAACTCATTTCCAACAAGTCTGTTTGATTTCAAATTTATTGTAAAGTATTTTTTAAGACTTTGTAGCATTGATGATATTGCAGCAGTAAGTATTGTGTATACCAACTTCTCAGTCACTTACAACAGACATTTCGTGGTGAGGCTAATGAGGATAGTTCTTCCGTGATATCTCCTACACATGTCAACATTAAGTAATCTGGGATATATCCAACTCCTCAGTCACTTACAGCAGACCTTTCGTGGTGAGGCTAATGAGGATAGTTCTTCGGTGGTATCTCCTACACATGTCAACATTAAGTAATCTGGGATATATCGTACTCCTCAGCCACTTACAGCAGACCTTTCGTGGTGAGGCTAATGAGGATAGTTCTTCCGTGATATCTCCTACACATGTCAACATTAAGTAATCTGGGCTATATCCAACTCCACAGCCACTTACAGCAGACCTTTCGTGGTGAGGCTAATGAGGATAGTTCTTCGGTGGTATCTCCTACACATGTCAACATTAAGCAATCTGGGCTATATCCAACTCCACAGCCACTTACAGCAGACCTTTCGTGGTGAGGCTAATGAGGATAGTTCTTCGGTGGTATCTCCTACACATGTCAACATTAAGCAATCTGGGCTATATCCAACTCCACAGCCACTTACAGCAGACCTTTCGTGGTGAGGCTAATGAGGATAGTTCTTCGGTGGTATCTCCTACACATGTCAACATTAAGCAATCTGGGCTGTATCCAACTCCACAGCCACTTACAGCAGACCTTTCGTGGTGAGGCTAATGAGGATAGTTCTTCGGTGATATCTCCTACACATGTCAACATTAAGTAATCTGGGATATATCCAACTCCTCAGTCACTTACAGCAGACCTTTCGTGGTGAGGCTAATGAGGATAGTTCTTCGGTGGTATCTCCTACACATGTCAACATTAAGTAATCTGGGATATATCGTACTCCTCAGCCACTTACAGCAGACCTTTCGTGGTGAGGCTAATGAGGATAGTTCTTCCGTGATATCTCCTACACATGTCAACATTAAGTAATCTGGGCTATATCCAACTCCACAGCCACTTACAGCAGACCTTTCGTGGTGAGGCTAATGAGGATAGTTCTTCGGTGGTATCTCCTACACATGTCAACATTAAGTAATCTGGGAAATATCCAACTCCTCAGCCACTTACAGCAGACCTTTCGTGGGGAGGCTAATGAGGATAGTTCTTCGATGATATCTCCTACACATGTCAACATTAAGCAATCTGGGCTATATCCAACTCCACAGCCACTTACAGCAGACCTTTCGTGGTGAGGCTAATGAGGATAGTTCTTCGGTGGTATCTCCTACACATGTCAACATTAAGTAATCTGGGCTATATCCAACTCCACAGCCACTTACAGCAGACCTTTCGTGGTGAGGCTAATGAGGATAGTTCTTCGGTGGTATCTCCTACACATGTCAACATTAAGCAATCTGGGCTATATCCAACTCCACAGCCACTTACAGCAGACCTTTCGTGGTGAGGCTAATGAGGATAGTTCTTCGGTGGTATCTCCTACACATGTCAACATTAAGCAATCTGGGCTATATCCAACTCCACAGCCACTTACAGCAGACCTTTCGTGGTGAGGCTAATGAGGATAGTTCTTCGGTGGTATCTCCTACACATGTCAACATTAAGCAATCTGGGCTGTATCCAACTCCACAGCCACTTACAGCAGACCTTTCGTGGTGAGGCTAATGAGGATAGTTCTTCGGTGGTATCTCCTACACATGTCAACATTAAGCAATCTGGGCTATATCCAACTCCACAGCCACTTACAGCAGACCTTTCGTGGTGAGGCTAATGAGGATAGTTCTTCGGTGGTATCTCCTACACATGTCAACATTAAGCAATCTGGGCTGTATCCAACTCCACAGCCACTTACAGCAGACCTTTCGTGGTGAGGCTAATGAGGATAGTTCTTCGGTGGTATCTCCTACACATGTCAACATTAAGCAATCTGGGCTATATCCAACTCCACAGCCACTTACAGCAGACCTTTCGGGGTGAGGCTAATGAGGATAGTTCTTCGGTGGTATCTCCTACACATGTCAACATTAAGTAATCTGGGATATATCCAACTCCACAGCCACTTACAGCAGACCTTTCGTGGGGAGGCTAATGAGGATAGTTCTTCGGTGGTATCTCCTACACATGTCAACATTAAGTAATCTGGGAAATATCCAACTCCTCAGCCACTTACAGCAGACCTTTCGTGGGGAGGCTAATGAGGATAGTTCTTCGATGATATCTCCTACACATGTCAACATTAAGCAATCTGGGCTATATCCAACTCCACAGCCACTTACAGCAGACCTTTCGTGGTGAGGCTAATGAGGATAGTTCTTCGGTGGTATCTCCTACACATGTCAACATTAAGTAATCTGGGATATATCCAACTCCACAGCCACTTACAGCAGACCTTTCGTGGTGAGGCTAATGAGGATAGTTCTTCGGTGGTATCTCCTACACATGTCAACATTAAGCAATCTGGGCTGTATCCAACTCCACAGCCACTTACAGCAGACCTTTCGTGGTGAGGCTAATGAGGATAGTTCTTCGGTGGTATCTCCTACACATGTCAACATTAAGCAATCTGGGAAATATCCAACTCCTCAGCCACTTACAGCAGACCTTTCGTGGGGAGGCTAATGAGGATAGTTCTTCGATGATATCTCCTACACATGTCAACATTAAGCAATCTGGGCTATATCCAACTCCACAGCCACTTACAGCAGACCTTTCGTGGTGAGGCTAATGAGGATAGTTCTTCGGTGGTATCTCCTACACATGTCAACATTAAGTAATCTGGGCTATATCCAACTCCACAGCCACTTACAGCAGACCTTTCGTGGTGAGGCTAATGAGGATAGTTCTTCGGTGGTATCTCCTACACATGTCAACATTAAGCAATCTGGGCTATATCCAACTCCACAGCCACTTACAGCAGACCTTTCGTGGTGAGGCTAATGAGGATAGTTCTTCGGTGGTATCTCCTACACATGTCAACATTAAGCAATCTGGGCTATATCCAACTCCACAGCCACTTACAGCAGACCTTTCGTGGTGAGGCTAATGAGGATAGTTCTTCGGTGGTATCTCCTACACATGTCAACATTAAGCAATCTGGGCTGTATCCAACTCCACAGCCACTTACAGCAGACCTTTCGTGGTGAGGCTAATGAGGATAGTTCTTCGGTGGTATCTCCTACACATGTCAACATTAAGCAATCTGGGCTATATCCAACTCCACAGCCACTTACAGCAGACCTTTCGTGGTGAGGCTAATGAGGATAGTTCTTCGGTGGTATCTCCTACACATGTCAACATTAAGCAATCTGGGCTATATCCAACTCCACAGCCACTTACAGCAGACCTTTCGTGGTGAGGCTAATGAGGATAGTTCTTCGGTGGTATCTCCTACACATGTCAACATTAAGCAATCTGGGCTGTATCCAACTCCACAGCCACTTACAGCAGACCTTTCGTGGTGAGGCTAATGAGGATAGTTCTTCGGTGGTATCTCCTACACATGTCAACATTAAGCAATCTGGGCTGTATCCAACTCCACAGCCACTTACAGCAGACCTTTCGTGGTGAGGCTAATGAGGATAGTTCTTCGGTGGTATCTCCTACACATGTCAACATTAAGCAATCTGGGAAATATCCAACTCCTCAGCCACTTACAGCAGACCTTTCGTGGGGAGGCTAATGAGGATAGTTCTTCGATGATATCTCCTACACATGTCAACATTAAGCAATCTGGGCTATATCCAACTCCACAGCCACTTACAGCAGACCTTTCGTGGTGAGGCTAATGAGGATAGTTCTTCGGTGGTATCTCCTACACATGTCAACATTAAGTAATCTGGGCTATATCCAACTCCACAGCCACTTACAGCAGACCTTTCGTGGTGAGGCTAATGAGGATAGTTCTTCGGTGGTATCTCCTACACATGTCAACATTAAGCAATCTGGGCTATATCCAACTCCACAGCCACTTACAGCAGACCTTTCGTGGTGAGGCTAATGAGGATAGTTCTTCGGTGGTATCTCCTACACATGTCAACATTAAGCAATCTGGGCTATATCCAACTCCACAGCCACTTACAGCAGACCTTTCGTGGTGAGGCTAATGAGGATAGTTCTTCGGTGGTATCTCCTACACATGTCAACATTAAGCAATCTGGGCTGTATCCAACTCCACAGCCACTTACAGCAGACCTTTCGTGGTGAGGCTAATGAGGATAGTTCTTCGGTGGTATCTCCTACACATGTCAACATTAAGCAATCTGGGCTATATCCAACTCCACAGCCACTTACAGCAGACCTTTCGTGGTGAGGCTAATGAGGATAGTTCTTCGGTGGTATCTCCTACACATGTCAACATTAAGCAATCTGGGCTATATCCAACTCCACAGCCACTTACAGCAGACCTTTCGTGGTGAGGCTAATGAGGATAGTTCTTCGGTGGTATCTCCTACACATGTCAACATTAAGCAATCTGGGCTGTATCCAACTCCACAGCCACTTACAGCAGACCTTTCGTGGTGAGGCTAATGAGGATAGTTCTTCGGTGGTATCTCCTACACATGTCAACATTAAGCAATCTGGGCTATATCCAACTCCACAGCCACTTACAGCAGACCTTTCGGGGTGAGGCTAATGAGGATAGTTCTTCGGTGGTATCTCCTACACATGTCAACATTAAGTAATCTGGGATATATCCAACTCCACAGCCACTTACAGCAGACCTTTCGTGGGGAGGCTAATGAGGATAGTTCTTCGGTGGTATCTCCTACACATGTCAACATTAAGTAATCTGGGAAATATCCAACTCCTCAGCCACTTACAGCAGACCTTTCGTGGGGAGGCTAATGAGGATAGTTCTTCGATGATATCTCCTACACATGTCAACATTAAGCAATCTGGGCTATATCCAACTCCACAGCCACTTACAGCAGACCTTTCGTGGTGAGGCTAATGAGGATAGTTCTTCGGTGGTATCTCCTACACATGTCAACATTAAGTAATCTGGGATATATCCAACTCCACAGCCACTTACAGCAGACCTTTCGTGGTGAGGCTAATGAGGATAGTTCTTCGGTGGTATCTCCTACACATGTCAACATTAAGCAATCTGGGCTGTATCCAACTCCACAGCCACTTACAGCAGACCTTTCGTGGTGAGGCTAATGAGGATAGTTCTTCGGTGGTATCTCCTACACATGTCAACATTAAGCAATCTGGGCTATATCCAACTCCACAGCCACTTACAGCAGACCTTTCGTGGTGAGGCTAATGAGGATAGTTCTTCGGTGGTATCTCCTACACATGTCAACATTAAGCAATCTGGGCTGTATCCAACTCCACAGCCACTTACAGCAGACCTTTCGTGGTGAGGCTAATGAGGATAGTTCTTCGGTGGTATCTCCTACACATGTCAACATTAAGCAATCTGGGCTGTATCCAACTCCACAGCCACTTACAGCAGACCTTTCGTGGTGAGGCTAATGAGGATAGTTCTTCGGTGGTATCTCCTACACATGTCAACATTAAGCAATCTGGGCTATATCCAACTCCACAGCCACTTACAGCAGACCTTTCGGGGTGAGGCTAATGAGGATAGTTCTTCGGTGATATCTCCTACACATGTCAACATTAAGTAATCTGCGCTATATCCAAATCCTCGACCACTTACGTTTAACGTGAGTGTGTATTACGGTAGAATGTTGCTATCATACTTTAAGAAGTGTAAATAACCATTCTAGTGAGGTTTTTTTAATTTTGTATTAATAGTAATTATGAAATTAATTTTATTATTTTTTTTCTTTAACATCTCTTCCAAGGCGGAGCGAGACGGATCGCCAACCCCCCACCCCCCACTTCCGGCACGCTACGTCACCGGATCACTCTCCGTTTTTATTTGTTAGCTTATACTTTTGATATAATCATCAACAAGGCACAGGGACCAGCTCAGAGCGTTGCAGGAGTAGACCTGAGTGCTAACTGTACCTTGCACGTCAATGTAACTTAATATAGCTCTATCCCGCTCTATCCCGTGGGAAACCCTCACAATATCTCCACTAATATAGTATAGCGGGACGTTTCAATATAATCTGTAACGTCATTAGTAGAGTTAGGTGCCGGTGATGTAATAAGTTTCGTCGTTATTTGGTAGTTAAGAGTATTTTTTTTTACTTTTAATTACTGATGTATGTAAATATTTGGTAAATAATGTAATCGTGTGGTGAGGTGTACACGTAGAGAAATTTCTGCGTGATAGGTCATACGCAGACGGAGTTGCGGGCACAGTTATTATAAACTAAATGAGTGATTTATATGAGTCGCGGCGGCTTTATGAATGCGAATCGATTTCGAGAACTGGTGATTTGAGTCCCGGTGACTGTTTGAATGTGAGTCTATGCGAGAACTAATTCGGGATGTCAACGTATTGTTAAAAGAAGATTCTACTGATGACGTAAACTGCCGCAGTCAGCGACGACAGCCGGTTGATGAACCAATCGACCCAAATACGCGTCAGCAGAAATGTGCGGTTCTAAGACCGTACATCTCCCGAGCGCCAAAATGAGATGAAATGAATGAAAGTTCGTCTAACTACTTCACAAGATGATAATACTCATTAATAACAAAAACTTAGCAGTCTCTAGTTGTTTTGAGTTGCGAAAACCTTTTCACGCACTGGCGAGCTGGCCTTGTCCTGTTTTGTAACGCACGGCTGTTCTAATGTATGTGTACCCGCGCACTGACCACTACCACTACCACTAGCACTGACACTGACACTTCCACTGGCGATGTGACTTGGAGAAGTGGCGGTAGCAGTGCTACCACCAGCGCTGATCGCGATGACTTCTGTCCGCCGTATCCTGCGCCATCCTGCCATACCGGCAAGCACGCAGAGTATGCCAAGTACAATGTATATGGCGGTATAGTGGTGTACGTCGTGGAATGAAATACTATCTGATAAGGTATTTTGAGCTTTCAGTTCTTGAATATCCTTGCTGATCTCAAACAATTGAGTGTGGTTGATTTCAGCCATGTCTATTTTAATTAAGGGTACTGAGATATTGATAAGGTGATTGATTTCTGCGACTTCCGGCTATCTTATATTAGGTAATAATTTCACTACAGATTTCTGTGGGTTTTGTGTGTAAATCGCAAAATCTCTGTCCTTGATTACGCAATCTTGACCTACAGTAATAAGGCCAGAGTGACTCAATATCAGTTGTGAAACTTGATGCTCACATATGAGCCGCATAGAACAGTTGTCGCAGAAAAAATACATGTAAACATTTGTCGCATGTAGGTGAGTCCACCTGTTTTTGCACTCAAATTCTTCGGTCTGGCATAACTTATATTTATTTTTCACACATATGTTTTCTTCTAATTTAATATTGTAAAAAGGTTTGTCTACGGGGCAAAAGTAAATGTTGTGACTATACATAAATAGACATGCCTCGATATCTGTTTGAGATAGGGGTACATATGTAGTTGTTCGAGCGTATTCTGGCCGCGCGACACGTCCAGTCAATGCAAACTGAGTTACATGACGCGCAATTCGGATTTCGAAGAAAGAGGTCTACGATAGAAGCCATAGCACGAGTTAAGATGTTAGCAGAGGAGGCTGTGTCCCGGGGCGGGGTGTTATTAGCTATCTCGCTAGATATCTCTAACGCTTTCAACACTCTTCCCTGGGAAACAATCAAGGCGGCTCTGGTGTTTCATGGGGTGCCGTCATACCTGCAGGAGGTAATACATAGTTATTTTGAGGGACCACCATCACGTACCCCACGAAAGAAGGACACTGGGCAGTTAGAGCAATGTCGTACGGTGTTCCACAGGGGTCTGTCCTTGGGCCACTTCTGTGGAACATTGGCTACGACTGGGTCTTGCAGGGCTCTAATCTTCCCGGCGTCTGCGTAACCTGCTACGCGGATGACACACTCGTCACAGCCCGTGGTCTGAACTATAGAGAGGCGCCAATTCTTGCGACAGCTGTCGGTAGTGGTCGGTAGCGAGCAGGCATGGGAAGCAGTGGCGGCCTTTGCCGAAGCCGTCATCACTGCGAAGGAGGTAGCAGAGAGAGCCCGGGAGACTGACCCGGAGGCTCCGCTCATACGCCAAAGGCGATTTGGTCGCCGGCGTCGCGCCTTTGTGGTGGCAATGCCTCCATAGAGTTGTGTGTGCTGAGTGACGTGGGTCCAAGGGTAACAGACGGGGGTTTCTGTTGCCCATGGGAAGGGCCAGTGCAGTTGTGCGCCCCTAGGTGTTTCAGGAGCGGCACTCTGCGGAGGATTGAAGGGGATACCCATCTTGTCCCCCAGAGTAGTGTCCAGGTCCAAGCGTCGGTATGTTGCGGTGCGTTTCGATCCCGTGGCCTGCCATTTCCAGACGCTGTGTAGGAACACCCCGGATGGTTTAGCTGGTCGGGCTACCTCGTTCAGTAGTTTCTTGCTGCCTCCTTCAGAGACAGTTGCGCCAGCCCCGCATAACCTTTCCAAGTCCCCGCTTGGGAAGGTATCTGTAAGCAGATTCCTCCGGGTCAACAAAAAAAAAAAAAAAGGGGTACATATGTGTCCTTCTGGAGATTGAGCTTGACTGAGCCAAGTGGCTAAAGGTTGGGATTAGTGATCTCATTCTATTTCCTATTTGAATTGGAACTGCGTATACTTTATGTAAAGCAAAAGTATCTCTAAACACAAGTGGTATTCTTATTTCGAAAACTAAGTATTGTTCAGTAATTTTCGCTCGTACATGCAATAATTGGTAAATATCTTGAATGTATGGGAGGTCGATAGGCAGAGATAAATCCTTTGGTAGCTGAGAAGATATAACTACGAGTTGATCATGAAGCTGTTCCGGAGTTAACAAATGTATATTCAGTTGTCCGTTCTGATCTCTTGTAACAGCGTTCAATAAAAGGTTTTGCAAAGAGAGAGCAAAATCGCTTAGTACCTGAATATTAAAAATCTCTTCAGTGAAAATATGTGTGGTTTTTTCAAGGCTCATAGTATGCTGATTTATTGCTTTATACTGTCGGTTGATGGTGGTCTCGGTTCTTTTTAAGAAATTGTTCTCAGCTTCAATAATGGTTGTTTGATTTTTTATTACGCGTAATAAAGATAGGTGTTTCTCATTATCCTTAATGAGAGCAATGTCGCGTGTATATTGGTCGGCAAATTGTTTGTTTAACACTCCGAACAAACTGCTGGCTATTGAACCTATGCCGTTAATGAGCCCGCGGCGACGTCTGTTTTTATTCTGACCTAGCAAAATTTGATTATAATATTCTAATTCCGCACTGGTGTGACGTAATTGAGTGAGTATTACGTCGCAGTGAGATTTTTGTTTAGAGTGCGTACATATGTTTCCCAAATGATCTGTATATTTTGGAAATGTAGGAATTCCTTGCCAATAAAGTTGTGTGTCGTAATAAACAACGAGTTTCCAGTCATCTCGTATGATTTCCATGTTTGATATATTTTCAAAATATAAGCCCTGATTATTATGAAACTTTGTGAGGTTGTACTGACTGCTTTGTCCAGAGGTAATCAATCCGAGAAATAGAAGGGTCACTATCAATGTAGATAGGATAGGTTTTGAATTACGTCCTTTTCTTTCTGGGGTAATTTCCTCTTTACTCTCCGTTAGTGACGACACGTTAGTAATTGGTCGTTTAATTATCCCTCCCTTTAGTTTTCAAGGTGACCACAGGCATAAAGCCATCTTTACCAGGATTAAAACGTTTCACCCATGCAGTTACTCGTACTATACGTATAAAATTGCTGTGTTTGTTTATCAATTGTTCAATGACATCGTCGCTGGCGTCATGAATTGCAACGCAGACACTTTGACTATTTTTTATTTCTAAACTAGTATTGTATGCCGGAATCTGCTGTTCATTTTCTATTTTATATGAATGTAGCCAACTGGGACCATTCCACCATAAAGCATGGTTTTGTAAATATTCCTCAGCTAGCACAATCTGCTGGATTTTCTGCTGATCTAACGTATCTCCAGCATTTTGGCTTCATAACTTCTATGAGTTGTCGTACTCTGTTAGCAACGAATGGCTTCCACAGACTTGGTTCACCCTAAAACTGCCGTAGAATCCACCCACACATAAACTCTAAGGTTATGACTTCGCAGGCTGCTTTTGACCATATTCATCAACTTAGACAACAGGCGAGCTCCACATAATTCCAAGCGTGGAAGTGAAATATTTTTACTTTGTGTAACTATTCTTGACTTTGCAGTTACTAAAATGATATTTGACTTTTGTGTATGTTTATTATAGGTTTTACAATATATTACGCTGGCAAATGATTTTGTTGATGAGTCACAGAAACCATGTAACTCTATGTTATCGTTTTCCATGCTGTTTAACCATCTTGGTAATGATATTGCGTTTATTATATGAAGCTCATCCCGTATTTTATCCCACTAAACTGGATGTCTTGCGTTATCTCGTCATCCCATTTCCAAGGTCCATGTCTTTTGAAATAAAAGCTTGAGTTTTATTGTTACTGGATATAACCCTCCAGATTTTAACAAGCTAATATAGAAAGAGGTCGGCCATAATATGTGATACAAGACAAGTAATTATTTTTGGAACAAAACATAACATTGGTGGGCTTACAGATGATAAAGTAACTGAAATTCAAACTCAAAATGGTTTATTTTAAATATAGATACGTCAAAATGCACAAAACTGATCATTCAGTTAGTTTGTCTGAATCTTCCACCAGTTCGGAAAGCGGTCTGGCAACAAACTCAACAGTCGCTCGCATCAAATCGCCATTGTTTACATGAATTTGTTTTACAATTATATTATTGTAAACACACCACAAAACCATGGATACTGTTTAATGTATAAATATAGTATAGTACATGTTATGAGTTATGGACGAGCTGTCTTCCGGGCCGACGCCCGACGCGATATGGGGTGACTGACCTCGCGGCTCGCATGACGCCTTCCATCGTGCGAGCCTGATACCCCTCCCCTACATTATCATTCAGCTGAGCGTCAACGTCACTTGCATTCCGAGCTTGGTCATCGTTCAAATAATCATTTACATAGTAGTCATTTACAGGCTTTGTTTATTATACACTTTTTAATGTAAGTTTTAAACTGCTTAAGGTAAATATAGTCTGTATTCTGGCGACAAGCCCAGCGAAGCTAAGGTGTACCCACCATAAGAATATCGGTTTAGGGGGTAACTTGGGTTATGAAAATGAAAAATGAAAATATCTTTATTCGTAAACATCATACAAGATTTTAGTTACACAGCTTCCACATTAGGTTTCCCTGTGTCGTGGAAGACAGGCTCCTTCTACAAAAACTAAATTTAGAATAGGCTTACAAATGTTGATACTTATGTATGCGTGGGTGCAGGTGCGCGCGCGCCTGTGTGTGTGTGTGTGTGGGTGTGAGTGAGCGAGTGAGTGTGTGTGTGTGTATTAGGTGTCTGGGTGTGAGATGTAGTAGTTTTTCGGTTGCATTATAGTCAAACTGGTCGAGCCACTTTAGAAAAAATTTTTTGAAAAGTACTTTAGTTAGATTAATGATTGTATTATCCGTTTTTATTAAAATATTGTATACTAGGGGCCCGTCCCGGCTTCGCACGGGTGGATAATTTTTTTTTAACATTTTGGCTCCCGCATTCTGTCGCTGCCTCTATCGCCGCGTTACTCGCTGCGCTGCGAAGCACTGCACACCGCGCCGGCGGCACGTCTGGGATTATTTTTTATTTATCTTGATATTTTTATTTTGTAATATCTTTTGACTGGAATGCCCGATTTCAATAATTCAAAAAGTAATTAACAGGTATTGAAACAGTCTTAAATACGAAATAATTTATTTGGATAAGAATTAATACAAAGTTATGGAAAACATGGTCTGATTTTGACAGGCATTTTTATCAACTTTTAAAATGTAAAAAAGTAGTTATAGTGACTTAACGACAATAGTTGGACATATGGTCTCGCGGAGTTTTTTGTAGATATTGATACGTTCTATAATATTGTAAAACATTTTTTTGTTCTATCATCAATACTTTTCGCAGCGCATGCGATGAAAGATATTTTATGGCTAATTTTTTTGCACCTTGTGTTGGTTTTAGTGAGAATTTCTGGGGATTTCTAATTTTTTCTTATAATAAATATAGCCTATGTTACTCAGGGATAATGTAGCTTTCTAATGGTGAAAGAATTTTTGAAATCGGTCCAGTAGTTTTTATGTTTATTCGTACATACAAAAATACAAAAATCCAAAAATACAAAAATACAAATCTTTCCTCTTTATAATATTAGTATAGATATGTGGAGCTATGACATCTATTTGTTTATTTGCAAATTTAGACTTTGTTGTCGGTATTGGAAAGCGTATAATTCGTCTGGTAAGAGGTTTTTTGTAAGGCACAGTTTTATTATGAAATCTAATTAGGATTTGGGATATATAGATTTTACGAACGGACAAGACATTAGCTATTTTATATAGATCTACTGTTGGGTACCTGTAGGGTAGGCTGAGAGCTACTTTGAGCACTGCTCTTTGGGCCCGTTCTAGCTCGATGAGGGTGGTTTTAGCTGCACCACCCCAGGCACAGATGCAGTAGCTGATTATACATTGACAGAGTGCCTTATATGTTGTGATTAATAATGGTCTCTCAGCTGCGGATCTAAGATTTTTGAAAATATACATGAGTTTCCGCGCCCTGACGGATACATAGGATATGTGGTCACTCCATCGTAGTTTGTCATCAAGGACAACGCCAAGGTACCTGAGGTTAGAAACGCGTGTGAGGATATTGCAATTGCACGAGTGATTAAAATTTAAGTGGTTTCTGTTACAAGGATGGATGTGAATGACTATAGAGAAGTTTTGGTTAGGGCTTTTTTTTATTGTTTTGCTGAAACACTAAGTATTTGGTCTTCGAGGTATTAATTGTTAAAAGATTATCTTCAAGCCACGCGGTGATCATGGCCATTCCCTGTTCTGCAGGCTTTCTTATGTTTGTCCAGGATTTATCATGAAACAATACTACTGTGTCATCAGCGAAATTCAAAAGGTCCGCATTTGGCACGGTCAATTTGCACAAACTGTTAATATATAGCAAAAACAGAGATGGTGAGGAGTGCTGCCCTGGGGGACTCCATAGACACAACTGTCTGGCTTGCTTTTATAAGCACCTATTTTCACCTGTTGAGGGCGACTATTTAAGTAGTCCTCAAACCAGTCGTGAACTACTCCTCTTACTCCTGCATTTTCAAGACGCTTAAGTGGTATAGGGTGGGACACTGTCGAAGGCCTTCTGAAGATCTAAGAAGATTCCAACACAACATTCTCCCTTATCTAAATAGCTCGTGGTTAGGGATGTAAAGCGGGTGACTGCGTCCTCTGTCGACCTTCCAGTTCTGAATCCATATTGGTTATTTGCAAGGTAGTTATTGCTTTCAAGATATTTAACAAATCTTGCATTTGCAAGCTTTTCGACGATTTTTGATAAGGTGGATAGAAGCGCTATTGGCCTGTAATTAGAGGGCTGGTCACGTTGACCCGCCTTAAAAATGGGGCAGACAAAGGTCTTTTTGTAAATCTTGGGAAATTTACCTGTATTGTAACTAAGGTTACCTATGAATGCTATTGGTTCAGAAAGTATTTTATATAATTTTTTCAGGAACGCTGGAGAGATGTTGTCAGGTCCAGGTGCACTTTTTGAGTCTAAGGACATTATTATTTTTGAGACTTCGTAGGCATCGGTAAGTCCCATGGACATAGATTTTGATGGAGAGAAGGGATCTTTGACGCCTATAGCTAGCTCATTCTCCGTTTTACCCAAGTTTTTCAACGTGCATTCGACTAGTTGGCTACCTATCGATGTGAAAAAGTTGTTAACCTCATTAAGACATATTTCAGGAGTTTCTTTCAAATTTAATAGCTCCACAGGTGTTTCGGTATTTTTTTTGAGGTTGCAAAGTTCCTTAATAACTTTCCAGGTCTACTTATTATTACCAGCATATTTTTTTAGCTCTTCTTTGTAATATTTTTTTTTGCAGTTTTTATTATTTTGTTACAGTGTAGTTTGTATTGATTATATTTAAGTTTCACAATCAGATCGTTAGGTGATTTTTCCAAGCCTGTTGTGATCCATGGTTTTAGTGGTTTATATTTTTTAGGAGAGTCTAAAATAGACGAGTTTGACTTTATGATTGATTGCAAAGTGTGTGACAAGAGTTCGGCAGCAATATTGACGTCATTACATTCGTACAATTTTACCCAATCCACTTCTATGAGATTCTTTTCTACCAGCTCGTAATTAATAACCTTTACTATACGAATTATCCAGACGCTTAACAGGACTTTTATTTATATGTAGCAAGATGGGTGAGTGGTCTGTGAATTCATTAAATACTATAGTTTGACAAGAATGGGGCATATTAATCATAAAATGATCCAGACATGCTTTTTCTTTGGTGGGTAGATCTAGTCCCTGTTTGAGCCCATGGAACGCTAACATATTTTGATATTCATTAACTGTTCGGGATCGATTTGAAGGCATAGTATCAATGTTTACATCTCCTGTAAAGATTTTATGTTGAAAATTTGATGATCCTAAAAAATCGTTAATAGAATCAATAAAAATGGTAGGATTTTTAAAGGACGGCTGGCGATAGGTACATATGATAGAAAGATCATTTAGTAACTGCAGCGCTAAACAATTTCCTTCCTCAATGTCCGGCTCAAAGCATGTGGCTTAAATGTTCATTTTGACATAGACAACTACTCCATCGTTTTGGTTGTACGAGTAAGTGCTTGCATAGCTCGTATATCCTTGGATGGTGGGTATGGTGGAGTTACTGTCAGTCCAACATTCTGATAGTACTAATATATCCACAGAGATTTCGAGCTGGGTTATAAAAAGAAGAAGTCGATCCCAGTTGCAATGAATACTTCGAATGTTTACTGCCAAAATATTCATGGATCTGTCGTTGTTGCAGTTATTCTTAATAATTGAATCTTTTACCTTTGATGGAGAATCAAGACTTATGCATGGTGTGGATACGGAATTATCTAATTCCGTTACGATGTTATTATTTGTAAAATTGAATTTTATAACTAAAAAGCGACACGTGCGTAATAAAGATCGCTAAAATGTACACGTAATTTTTGTTTAGAGACAAAAGTAGTAATTGTAATTTGTTTATATTTCGCGGTAGACCAAGTAATCTTACATTATTCTTGAGAAAGATTAAGTTTTTTGATTTGTATTTACGAGTATATATGTTGTGAAAAAGATCTTTTTGTGCTGGGGATAATCTATAGTATGTAAGTTGAGTTTGAATGCTATGAATATATATGTTGTGTTCAATATATGTATAATTGAAATAATTGTGTGTAATAATGTAGTGTGAGTGTGTTGAATATGTGTTTTGAATTAGTGTGCTATATATTTGAATGTGGAGTGTATTTGTTTTCGATGTATTATTAAATAGTTTAGATATTTTTTTTAAATATAGGGTATACATAGTCAATTCAAATTTGTATAACCTCACAAATATGTTACGAGATATCGAACGAGATATAAGATACAAGGTATAGGTAGGCACAATTTGTTAATATTTGGTAGATCTGCTTCTTCACTGATACGGCGTGCAGGAGCACCATTCTTTTTACGCATGAATACACTTCCATTTGACGTCCAACAATATTTAAAACCCATTTGTTTGGCCGATTCGCGGGCTGTTGCGAAGAGTTTTCGGGTTTTGTAGGTTAGGCTTTCCGTAATGTATATTGGTTTTGTGGGTCCTTCAATTGACAAGCGGCTAGTACTTAATTTTTCTCTCTGGTTGTTGTTAAATTTTTTTGTGGCGAGAAGAAAGTTATTTTTTTTGATAACAGATGAAAACTCTGCGATTTAGGTTAAGCTTTGTAGTTAATGTTTTCAGTACGTAAATTCTTTTCTTTCTTTATTTTTTTTAACCCAGTCTGTTCTAAAGTTGTATCCTAAAACGTAGCCGGCTCTTACACTATA
The DNA here is from genome assembly GCA_905147385.1 of Limenitis camilla. Lineage (NCBI taxonomy): Eukaryota > Metazoa > Arthropoda > Insecta > Lepidoptera > Nymphalidae > Limenitis > Limenitis camilla. The sequence continues at coordinate 8,421,119 of LR990251.1, read as the reverse complement.
AAGGCCGCAGCTCCGCCCTTGCGCGTATATATATGCGAGTGTACAAGTGCGAGGGCTCACTTGCCCCTCCGCCGCCTCCAGAGACTCCACCAGAGTCGTACGAATCTGACGACGAGACGAACCAAGCGAAGCGCAACTCGCAAGGGCACTGAACCTTTTGTAGAAAGGATTCGACGTTTTTTTGATCTCTCATTACTTGGTTTAGGATTACACCAGATCTACAAAATTCTCAGGATATGATGTCAGTAGTGGATTCATTAGATATACAAAGTTTCAATTCCATATCTCTAATACTTTAGTTTTTATTGATATCTAAAAAACGCCGATTTCGTCACTGACTCACTGATGATCATCAAAATTCTTAGGGTACTTCCCGAAATCCTAGAAAGCTGAAATTTGGTATATAGGCTAGTATAAGTACATAAATAACTAAAAAATTATAAAACTTGAAACTTTTACTTCCTAACCCCTTAAAATGGGGATGGTTTGTTTGTATGAGAATTCCACAAATTTTGATACTACAGGCTCTGAAATTTGATAAAGGGACTCCATGTTACAAAATAGTAATAATTTTTAGTGCGACACAGTTTTCTTTAGAGGCTTGTTTGTATATATAGTCAGCCATATAATCGTCTTACCTCCCTTAGGTACATTGTCAGTTGCATACTTGAGAGCTACTCGTATAAGGTCTCTCGTAAAGGAAAAACTGTTGTTATAATGTTATTAAACATATTATTCTACCCTATTTTTCTTCGTCGTAGCATCACGCGTGAACGGCTGAACCGATTTCACTAATTCTTTTTTGTTGTGTTTATTATTGTGAGGAGAAGGTTCTTAAGAAAAATTTAAGAAAATTGTGCGGACAACAAAACCTTAAGACAATATAACCTTTAACTAGGGACATGAAGTCTCACAGGCACTACTTTCAGAGTTAAATTTTGTCATAAAATTGCATTTTGATAATTTAAAATTGTATTGATATTTAATTATTGAAATGTAATTGCTATGTATTGAATGTATACATGTGTGTGTGGCTGCGTGGCTGCGCCCCCGCCGCCCCGAGCTGTACAATAAAGCGTTACCAGATATTTTACTTGTGCACATCTATCAGTAATAAAACAAATATAAATAAATTTAATCAGTTTTTATAATTATTTAAAAAAAATACGACAGTTAAAAATATATGGCACATTTACAGACGAGATAGATAGATGACAAGATATCTTTATTAACATTTTAATAGACCTTACATAATTAATACAACAAATTTAACACTTTTTAATTAAAATCTAATCAAGATCTATTTAGATCATTGTATATGTCGGAGAATAGTAAAAATTTATCGATTATATCGAATCATCATCGCTGTCGCAACGTCATAGGCGTTGGAGTGGGGTAGTAGTCACTTCCATTGTTTTGACAGTCTCGACCCTCGACCTTTTATATGCCATCGACAGTCTGACTGAAGTCTTAGTCGTGCGCGGTCTCTCAAGAAGTGAACTAGTGTCTAAATAGTGATAGTGTTGTCCGATCAAGGTCACGTGAGTACCTTACAATGTAATTACCTCGTCTTGGGTTAGGTTAGGTTTATGTGCGTTTAACCTTGGGTTTAAATAGAGAGCCTAGCAGTGGAGGCGAGTGTTGTAATTACTTAAAGGAATTCCTTAAGCCTACACCTTGGTCACAAGTCCAAGGCACTGCTTAGGTTTCTCTCGTAATTGTTAGAGATCATATTTGATCATTTATCGGTTCAATAGGAGTATCTACGTTGCGTTTACCCAATATTCCACTCGTTACCATCACCCCCTTTTAGTGTTCCTCAATATTTCCCATCTTCCATTCCCTTCTCACCATTTTAAAATCCCCGACATATATATTGTTTTTTTAACGATTAGTTCGTTTGCAGTAAGTTTTGTCAAATTGCACTGAGTATAATTCCAATAGGAATTATCTTACTAATTTATTTATTTATTTTGTTTGTTATTAAATAATGTTTATGTTTGTAACTCCAACTGACTTCCAGGATCACCCACCTTCTACTATTCCGTTCTTTCATTTCGCTTCGGTGAGGGTGATCGTGTTAGTAGACCGTATAGGAGTTTGTTTTAAATGCGCTGTAAATATTGTCCATATATCGCCTAAAGCCGTATATGATCACCAAAACCCTAAAACCCATTCTGGACAATACCGACCTATCAAATCCCGATGTTTTATATAATAACACTATACAAAGTTCATCTAATTACATTTTATTTACATTACACAAACACACTTATATAATTATTATACTATACAACACTATCAACAAACAAAATATTAATTAATATTGCAATAGTATTTAGGCGTCGTGGGAACGAGCCGCTCCATCCGCAGTGCATTCTCTATACGCATGACGGAGTCGCTGTCGCTGGGCAAGAATGCAACTCCGGCGCAGCGGCCAGTGCAGTCGCCAGTCAGTCTTAACTAGTCTTGGCCTTAGTCGGTCACCTAAGAGAGCGCTCTTTTTTTTAGTTCGCAATCCTATAATGGTGAACTAGTTCGTTCTTTTAGTTTATTTTTAAATAATTTAGTAAAAATCATACTATTAAATAAAATTGGAGTGTTTGTTTGTAATATTAAAATAACCGCTTTTTACATCAATACACGGTACATATACCAGAACAACGTTTTTTTTCAATTTTTGTCTGTCTGTCTGTTCCGGCTAATCTCTGAAATGGTTGGACCCATTTGGACGGGACTTTCACTGGCAGATAGCTGACGTAACAAGGAGTAACTTAGGCTATTTAACATCTCGCTACGACCCATAGGAGCGGAGCAAAACACGAACGAAGTCTCGCAGTTTGGCTAGTAATAAATAAAGGAAAAACCATTGATATTCTCAGAAGTGAAACATCGATGTTTGAAATATCGATGAACAATATTTTGATATTTCTATCACCATTTAAATATATAAGTATTAGAAATAATCCACTATTTTTATTTATTACACATATACTTTTATAGGAAACAAGTAGTCAAGTATGGATGAAACATAAGCATTGAGAAGTAACTAAAGAGAACTAAGAGCGAAATCGTCGAGGAACTAGTTCGTATAGTTCACCTAAAGGAGCGCACTTCTGAACTAGGTCGTTCTCTAACTACCCAAGACTAGTGTTTAGCACCCGCGTCCGTCCGAACCGTTTGTCGCTTCGTCGTTTAATTACTTGTTATCTGCCGCGCGCGCGTGACTTTTGTTCTTACTGTGCGTTGTGTGTTTGTGAACTTTAGCTCATTATATCGTGTATTGTGTTGCACTCGTTATTTATCACACAATATAAACATTTATCACATATCGCTAAAGAGTTATCAAGAGTTGACCAGTAAACACCGTAAGGTATGAATATTTGTCATGTGTTCGATATTCTGCGAGACTCGATCTTCATCTCTAGTTAAACACAAACTGTCTGTTCAATATTAAATCTTCGTAACGATTATAATCCTCCATGAAGATGATTTTACTATTGGGTTAGGAAGATTTTTCAAAATGTGTCCCTTGGGGGGTCTCCCATACAAACATGTTCCAAGTATTTTTATATTATTTAAAATGCACTTTTATGATAATATTATAAACGCGAAAGTTTGTAAGAATGTATGATTGTCCGAGGCGTGATTTACATTTTACGGGAATATTTGTTGCAGACAACAATGGACGTGCTGGTGCTGTGCTGTGCAGTGGTGGCGCTGGCGTCTCACGGGAGGGCCCAGGTGTCGCCAAGGTATGTCTCAGTGGAGCGAGGGCGGGTCACAACATCCATACCTTTATACTAAACTTGGTGCTTTCAAATGTAGAGTAAATAGGTACCTTCTAGGAAAGCGTGCTCCATCCTAGACCGTGTCGTGCTTTCAGGCAAGTCATGGTCAAACGCTGACCTATATACCATAAAAAAAAAACTAAACTACTGGACCGAAGAAAGCTCGCCTATGCTAAAGTGACATAGTTCATATAATGTTGCAATAAATATTATAATTAAGGTGATACATTATTACTATTACAGCGCTGGGAAAAAGCAACACTAATAATAAATAAAAATTAGAAAATAATAATTTAGTTTTGAATATCCCAAGCGAAGCGAGGGTGGACCGCTCGTTTAAAATAAATTGATGACAAAAAAATATTTATTTTTCATTATTGACAAGTTTTTTAGGAAATGATCGTCGAGCAGTGAATATAATCTGCAGCTGAGTGACAATGTCGTGTTTACTGTTAGATACGAGACGACGGCGGAGGCGACACACAGGCGACACGACAGAGCGGCCGACGACTGGCTCGGCGCTAGTGTCAGAAACGAAACTGTATATATATTAAACTTGGCATCTCAGGGTATACAGCGAGTGCCCAGGGCCGCCTTCAGGAACACTCCCAATGTGTCCAATATTTTCCTGGGCAACAACAGCATATCGGACGTCGACGTCGGCGCTTTCGAGGGTATGTATGTTTATTTATGACTAGCTGCGGCCCGCAAAGTTAAAGTGCAAACGAACAGATGGGCCACCTGATAGTAAGTGGCCACCATCGCCCATGGACATGGATAAAACAAGAGATACCCTCTTGTTTTGCCGATGCGTTGCATCCTTGAAGATAGAGAGGGGAGAGGGAGTGCGGTTTCAGCGGACCCTGAGCAAGAGCCTAGAGTCCATTAGTTTCGCAGCTTTAATGTGATGGGAAAGGGAGGGGGTAAGTATGACCCACTTGCGGCTCGAACGGAACACGTTTATGATACTTGGCGGTCGGATTCGCATGCTGGTGGTCGCAAGCCAGTCGGGGAACAGATCCCCTACCATCAAGGGGGTGCTGGGCTACTCTTCTCTTACGAGATGCTCTCTCAGCGGCAGAGGGGAATAGTATTCTAACGACGATATTGTGTCTGAGGGACGGATATTGTGTCGTTGTCAGAGGCATTTAGAAGTTCGTTCTCACTGGATTCATCTTGCAGGAAGGGCATGTTCCAGCACAGAGAACTCACCACGTCGTAGCCAGTCTCTCGGTGCACTTCTGACTTCTTCAAAACACATTATCCAAGTCGGTGGCAGTTTCCACCTTCCATCTCTGTTGTATTTTGGACGCTTACTGCGTCCTCTATGGCTTTCCTGACTTTACGAGGTATAAAATACTTCTTTCGGGCAAATACTTTGGCTATGTCGAACCTTATGTACTGCGTCGCGTCAAAGGTGAGGGCATGTTCTGTCGCTATCTAACTTCTTCATAGCGTGTATGTACCCCGTGAGCACATACACGCTGAGCACTTCCACTCTTTGATGAAGGCCGCCGAATGCAAAAACATCACGTGAGTGTTTCATACTATATCATTATAAATTATAGCTTATGTGTTATTCTGATATGTAAGCTATATTATTGTAAAGTTTTATCAAAATCCATTCAGAAGTTTTTGCTTGAAAAAATAACAAACATACATCCATAAATTCTTACAAACTTTCGCGTTTCTAATATTGATATGACTTATTCTGAGTTGCAAATAAAAGCATTGTATGTACAAACTATACTACTCAATGCAAATTGTGTGAGTACGTGTGTCCCACAGGTGTGCCTGAGCTGTGGACACTGGTACTAGACAATAACGACATATCCTCGCTCCCCGAGGCAGTGTTCGGTCCGGTGCCTGGACTAGAGTTTCTCTACTTGTCTGGTAATCCTATAGCAGAGCTGTCTCCGAGCCACTTCGCCGGGTTACCGCTGTTGCGGGCTGTAAGTATTTCTATTGCCTATTCAAAGTTCAAAATAACGATGAAGCGCTTCAAGGAAAGGTGGTATTGCCCTTGCGCTTCACTTGGCTCGTCTTGGCGGAGGCACTGCCGTGCTCCCATATTTGCGTTAAACGAAGACCAATCAACCGACCAAATCAACAGTGAAGGCTTTATGTGATATGTGACGTCATGCCTTACAATCACTCCAGATTGCATCAAGTTTAACAGAACACCTGTAAAAGTTGCCATTTAACAAAGAAAGAAGAAAAAGTTATGAAAAAAAAATAGTTCAGGTGTTCCTCTCAACTTATGTGTGTGTGTGTGTGTGTGTGTGTGTGTGTGTGTTGTATAGACGCATATATAATTTTTTCAGGTGCTAGTAAACAACAACAGGGTGCAACTGCAGTTACGCAACCGCACGTTCGCCAACCTGCCCCACCTCTGGGGGGTGAGCCTCACCAGCAGCAATATACGGACACTGCCGCGGGATCTGTTCACTGACTCGAATGAACTAAAATATATATATCTCAACGATAACCGGATAGAGGAGTTAGACAAGTGAGTAACTCATCAGTTCCTTCAGCCTCCACATACTAACTCTCTCTCTCTCTCACGCACTCACACACACACACACACACACACACATACATACACACACACACTCACACACACACAAACACTTGACGGAATTTTAACTATATTCAATTGCAATTTGTAGATTGTATTACACGCGTACTAACATACAAGAATCTAATCTCTGCTGCAGGGGTAGACATCACGACATTATGTAAACATATTTGTGACGTCACTGTCTGTCTTATGTCGTCGCGCGTGTACTTCGTTCGCGTGTTGCTCCGCTCCTATGCGTCGTAGCGAGATGTTATATAGCTTATAGCCTTTTTCGATTAATGGGCTAAACTAACACTGAAAGAATTTTTCAAATCAGACCAGTAGCTCATGTGATTAGCGCGTACAAACAAACAAACTCATCAGCTTTATATATCAAGTATAGATTCGGATCAGCAGTTACAGTGAGGACTGAGCTACGAGTATCTAGTGTGAGTGTGAAGTGAGTACTGCACTTCCTGTCTCCCCTCTACTACACTCATAATTATATAAAGATTTGTTTGTGTTTCAGTTCAACATTCAACGGGTTAACTCAGTTAGAAGTGCTTGATCTCTCCGGGAACAGACTCCAGACCCTCCAGCCCGCCGTGTTCAACGAGCTCCAATCTCTGACGTTTCTGGACTTGTCTTATAATAGAATTACTTATTTATCGGTGAGCCTCTTGTGTTATCTATTTATGGTAAAACTGATAAATATTCATAACAATAGAACAAATTACCCCAAAATTTACAAGACACACATACAGTCTACTAAAACCATTATACAACCCCAACAAAAGTTTCGAAGATGGAGTGAAAAGTAATTTCATGGAAGACATCAGAACAATTTAGAACAGCCACATGTGGATAAGGAAGTTTAGTTAGACAGACTCCACTTGGTGGGGATTTTTACCATTTATAGTTTATGAATAGTGGACTGTAGGAAGTTATTGCTCACTAAATTAAAGATGGCGGATAGTAAGGGTCAGCTGTGGCCCGGGTATATCTTCTGGAAGCCGGCCGGCTTTCCTCAGGTTCTTGCTATTGCGGTGCGGGTTAGTTATAATATGGCGGATAAAACAAATGCGGGTCGTCTGAGCGACCGGTACTGCCGCCGCAGCTGGAGTGCGGGGGAAAGGGACGGAGATAGGTTAGTGAGCAATACAAGAATGCCTTTATTTTCCAAACACCACTCGATTTACGTTTATATAATTATAGTGCTAATTTCGGAGTAATGTTTAGTCTTTGTTTCATCAGAATCGGTTCATTAAATAGTGCTAATTTCGGAGTAATGTTTAGTCTTTGTTTCATCAGAATCGGTTCATTAAATAGTGCTAATTTCGGAGTAATGTTTAATCTTTGTTTCATCAGAATCGGTTCATTAAATAGTGCTAATTTCGGAGTAATGTTTAATCTTTGTTTCATCAGAATCGGTTCATTAAATAGTGCTAATTTCGGAGTAATGTTTAGTCTTTGTTTCATCAGAATCGGTTCATTAAATAGTGCTAATTTCGGAGTAATGTTTAGTCTTTGTTTCATCAGAATCGGTTCATTAAATAGTGCTAATTTCGGAGTAATGTTTAGTCTTTGTTTCATCAGAATCGGTTCATTAAATAGTGCTAATTTCGGAGTAATGTTTAGTCTTTGTTTCATCAGAATCGGTTCATTAAATAGTGCTAATTTCGGAGTAATGTTTAGTCTTTGTTTCATCAGAATCGGTTCATTAAATCACAAGATATTTTCATTTACAAATTTTGTTAATGTAGTTTAACCTGTGACACGTCCTGTAGATGGCGCCACATGCTTTGTGATTGACTTACAATATAATCACTTACCTACATTTTGATTAATATGATAATATTATGTGTAGTAGATTTTACAATATTATTAAGTAAGAAGTTTTTGAAGATTTCGTACATGTTGTTTATTTTATTAATTTTCATTTTCTTCTGTCATATAGATGGCGTTGTCGGTGTAAAGTTTCGTTATGATAATATTATATACAGTTATCTGTTTTTACAGTAATATTGTACAAATAATAATGAAGCAAAACGACGCGACAAATTATCTATTCTTATCGCTGTACTCTCTCACCAAACACTAAGCTATTGAGACGCCATATTTGACTATCGGCGTATCAAAGTGTTGTATAGTTGTACAAAAACACTAAAGGTAATTAAGAAAGGCGCCAGAAGGGAAATAAAAGACAACATTTTGTACAATTCTCGCCATAGACTTGCCTGTTTACTGATTTTTAAACGATACATATCTAAGTGCGCCCAGAAATTTCACATTTTTTCCGCCTTCTGTGACGCGACCACAGCGCCATTGCTGCAGATGCGGTCAAAATTTTTACTCTTATAAAAAAAAAATTTATTTGAGTTTTAAAAATAAAACCCTAAATTTGTACTGATAAAAATCCCAATTTGCAGTGACATCAGTACAGTCGTGCATACCTGATTTGCAGATCATACCATAACGGGATAGACTTGTTATTAACTTAAAGATAGATCTTACATCTCTCACAAGTCCGTTTGGTCTCTAACTTATTGTAATGTATTTCCAATACCTTGCTATCTTGAGATGATGTTGCAGCATCAAGCAGTCTGTATACCAACTCCTCAGCCATTGGCAACAGATTAAATTTAAAGGATTCGTGTTTAGGAAAATTAAACGCGAATGTGTATTACATTAAAGCATTTTAAATAGCGCTTCTATTATACGTTAATAATAGGTCGGGGAAAAAGTTTCTTCGCATTTTTAAAAAAAAATTCTAAACATTTTTTAATATAGCTTATTTACATTTAACTAAAGTATGTAGTTACCATTTTATTCGATAACTTTTTTCCATCTTGTGGGTAGGGACATGATCCCATTGCTATAGAAATTTTGGGGCTTCTGATCAAAAAACCGCGACAAGTAGTTTAGGCAGTTTGACACTGCTTAAAGAATTCTGAAGAGACCGACACAGGTGGAAATCTGAAGGTGCAAAGTCAGGATTATACGGCGGATGCATTAACACTTCTCAGCCAAACTCTCTTAATTTTTTCTGAGTAGCTAAAGATGTGTGAGGTTTAGCGTTAACATTATGAAAAACCACACCCCTACTGTTGATTAATTCCGGCCGCTTTCTCTCAACTTCTTGCTTTAATCTCATCAGTTGTTCGCAGTAGACTTCAGAATCGATGGTCCTGCCTGGTGGTAACAGCTCATAATCAGTAATGCCCTTCCAATCCCACCACACACACACAGACAGCACCACCTTGTTGCGAGTTAACCCGGGCTTTGCCACATTCTGTGAAGTCTGACCGACCTTTGACCACGACCTTTTTCGCACGTTCTTGTCGTAAGTGATCTACTTTTCATCACCAGTTATCAGCTTCTTCAAAAATGGTTCGATTTCATTACGTCCTAATAAAGAATCACAAACGAGTACACGGTTCATTAGGTTTCTTTCAGTGAGCTCGTGAGGTACCCAAATATATAGCTGTTTTGTGTACACGGATTTTTTCAAATACGCTAAAACTGTTTTGTGGTCAATTCCCAGTTCTTCAGCTACGTCTTAACTACTGATATGCCGATCTTGCTCCACTTTTTCAAAAACGGCATCCACTTTATCCGTAATAGGGCGACCAGAGCGAGGTGCATCTTTGACATCAAAATTTCCGGATTGAAAACGCTTAAACCAAATGTGTGCTACTCTCACAGACACTGCACTAGATCTAGGCAATTTTTTTCGCGGCTTGCGTTGCATTTTAACCTTTTTTGTAGTAAAATTTTAATTTGATTTTGGAATAATCATCATTCAAATGTAAACTTGTAATGATACCAAAACCAGGCAGATACAAATAGTATAGCCAAAGAGATTTTATCACAAGTTCATACATACTATAATGGGGAAAGACTTTTCCCCAACCAATTAAGTTTAGAATAACTATGGAATTAGAGTTTCGGTCGGGGGGGTTATTTAATTTTAATAGTTATTATGAATTATAATTAATTGTTATTGGTAATAAGATTTTTATTATTTAATGCTTGTTAACGGTGGGCAGTTTGAATTTACTAAATTTATTACTAAAGAACATTGAGTTCTTCCTTACATTGAGCTCTGGGGTAATATGTTAAGTATGTATTTTAATTGTTTCAGGAAGAAAACATGCACTTCCGATGGAGTCCCAGAGTCGACCTCACAAACAATAAGATACAATATTTTGACCCACATATCTACAATAATAATCAACAAGTTCCAACGTTTATTTTAAACAATAACCCCTACCACTGCTGCTCCTCCTTATTGTCGTTTACACGAAAATTTTCTAATAAAGGTGTACAGTTGCCGACACTGTGGATAGATACAGCGACGTGTGACGCACCGGCTCATTTAAGCGGGACTGGACTGAGTCAACTCTCAGAGGAGTCTTTGGGAGACTGCGACACGGATTCTATCACAACTACTGAAGTGCCTCTTACTAAAGCTGCATCTACGGAAATTGCGACTCCCTCTACGGAATATCCCGACACTCCGAAAAGTGACTCAACATAGCGTATTTCTAGTCCAGAAGATACACCTATTACAGAAATTCCGAACCACTCCTTGATTAAAACTCCCCCTATACTATTTTAACAACATCATCAACATCCTCACCGGTAACTCCGACAAACACTCTCAGAGACTGTGTCTTATACCTAGCAGCACCGTAGCAGCGTCGTAGCGGCGCCGTAGCAACGCCATAGCAGCGCCGTAGCAACTCTGTAGCTCATTGAGTCTCGCTGTAGACATGTCTGAATAGTTTATTTTAAATGAAATATACCATTTGTTTTTTCTTCGTTTAAACTTTATAATAAAATTATAATTTGCGAATATCGTTGAGTGTATAACGTAGTATATTATCTACACATATAATAAATCTGTAGACTTGCTGTGTCTGTACATTGCATGTATATTAAACGCAATAAGCAGAGGGGTTAACAGATAACCTATAGATACCATATCAAAAGTTTTTAAAAAAATTGTTTGTTTGGCGCGATAAACGTAAAAAGTACTGACTTCACTCGATTGACGTTTATATATAATTGTAGCGCTAACTTTGGAGTAACATTTAGTCTTTGTTTCATCTCAATCGGTTCACTCAATCAAAAGATATTTTCATTTACAAATTTTGTTTATGTAGTTGAACATGTCCTGTAGTTGACGCCACGTGATTGGTAATTGATTGTCTCACAATATAATCAAATCAAATTTTTACAGTAACATGACACAAATAATAATGAAATAGAACGACGGGACATATTACCTATTCGAATTTTTTGCACTCTACATATTTGAACTATCTTCCATCGCACAAATTAGTAATAATATTAATTGATTTATCCTTAAATTAAATATTCTCAATTATTATTTTTATTTATTCACAATTCCTAAAATTCATAATATACTAATCATTTAAAATATGTTTGTTTTATTTATTTAACATATTTTAATATTTATTGTATAGGCATCAAACTAAACAGCGTCTAAATAACAATTTATCAATCTGCTGTGCATGCTCATTACTAAATACCGAATTTACTTACGTAGGTAATATTTTAGCATATTTTTTACGGTCCCGTACCTTAAAAGGAAAAAAGGAACCCTTATAGGACACTTCGTTGTCTATCTGCTCGATTTCTCAGGATAGCGTGGTGGTGTCATGTTGAAATTGATATCAAATACTCAAGCCCGGCGGCGGCCCCTTGCGGCTGCAAACAATCAAACTTCTAAGTCCACGCATTGAAAGGATATGACCATTAATGTGGTCACTCATATAATTATAAGGTACTTGCAGGTCTCAAAGCAAGGTCTCATAGCGCTAGTATGGGGAAAATCCGAAAAAGCAGATTTCCGAATCCCGATCCGATCCTATCATCCGAAGCAGAGATCCGGCAGATTTGGACATGTTGACTTCTGAACGCAGCTTTATGTTAATCTCTGCCGCAACTCCATTTTAATTTTGGCAACACTGCCTGTGACAAACGGCAAGACAAAGCGCGCGTGTTTCATAGTCAAAAAGCGTTATAACCTGTCGTCATAATTGTACCGACGAAGTAAAAAATAAAAATAAATGTTGTAAGGAATTTACAATCACGTGAGTAAAGGTTTCCAACTAATTCTTTCACAAAATTGTGGAGTACTTATTAGTTTTCCATCCACCTTGTAGTTTATGCTTACCAGTTATTTCAAACTAGATAAATTTATTTCCGTTCTAAAGAGATTTACTCCAAATAGAAACTCATGAAACAGATTTATTGGCATATCATGGGTATGTCTCATCAAACCTTAGATATCGTTTAATTTTTGGGGTAATTCTGTAGACGCACGCGTAATGTTCAGCGGTTCACGACTGTGAGACTTCTACCCACTGGCTATCAGAAGGAGAGTTCTCTCGATATACGCAATGAGTGTTGCTAGGTGCTGGCGAGGTGCAGGGTGACCCGTGTGGACTGCGCCAGCCTGAGGGCCCGGCTGTAGTCCTTGTTGACGTAATGTTCAGCAATGCAGAACATGTTGCTGTTGTCGTCTTCTACCGATGGACTGAAGAAGAAGTGCACCGAAGGCAGAGGAAGAAAACAGTTCCTGTAGATTTCTTCACCGTCTGAAATAAAAGAGTGACAAATATATTTGTACAGTTGACACATAATATTTTTTTATTTACATTTTTTATTTATAAACCTATTAACTCTACTTTTTTTTTGTTAAATAATGTAACTAATATTTTAATAATATATACCTATGTACTGCATTAAGCATACACTCGAGGAGTTGGGTAAGTTTGATCCCCTGCAAGTAAGTGATGTCCACACATCTGGTGTATATGAAAACCTGGAGCCATTCGGGAATATCTGTAGCTCCGGCGCAGATGTATCGCCTGGAACACAAACACGATAGCTTGATACAGGTTACAGCGTAGAAACTAAAGTGAGTTACGACTTATATAGACTTTGCTAAGTAATCGCAAACTTTACGACATCACTCTCACACAACATTTACAAATATTTTATCAATAGATTAAATTATTATAACTTCTACGGTTATAGCTTTTCAATACATAATTATTTTAGTAAATGAATTAAGCACAAAAAATCAACGAAAAAGCAAGGTAATTGCCCGAAATTCAATCTGTTACACACCAACCAGTGTCGGTGCTGTACGTTACGGTAAGTATTGTTGGAATCAGAATATTATTTATTGCATAAACTGCAGGTACATTTTCGCATCAGTCGTACATTATACTCTAAACTGGACGACGCGCCTCGGTTTCGCCTGGGTTTAATTTAATTGTGAGAGAGAGACCTGTAGATTGTTTCTTATATAAGAGTGAGCGAGAACGATGGAGGCACGGGGTGGTCAGGGTGGGGATGCAGCTGTTGCTGTTATACTCTTTTATCTCTTTCTAACTTTGCCTGATTAAGTTTTATTTTCTTCCGGAGAGCCAAATGATTGCAATCCTACGTAAGTATAGTTGCCTATGTGTAGTTGACAACTAAGTAGGTAGTATTTTAGTTTTATTAATTTTATACGATTGTACCACGTTGTACCGACATTGAACCTGATTGTACCGATTACAATAATACTAATAAGTGAATCAGTAAAATCAAGTTTTATCGTTTGTACCTTTAGCCCTTAGTGTGTATCCTTTGTACCGTCTACTATCTTGAAGCATAAAAAAACTTCAAGAAATATATTTTTTGCTAATATTTAAACTTTTTCGTAGTCTTCTTAAAGTGAATCGGTAAAACCAAGTTTTATCGTTAGTACCTGTTTGTACCTTCTAGTACTTAGTGCGTATCGTTTGTATTATCGTTGATTTTCGTATAACTAAAAAATAAAATTACTTATGGAAAATTTATTTAAATTTTTTTTTTTGATTTAATTTTATTCGTTTAATTTTTTTTCGTTTTTCTTGTGCTACAATCCGGTACAAATGATAGTCTTTCAGACACCACAACTGAAAAACCTATTTTCTGAAGTTCGATTTCCATCTATACTTTAGCCGAAACGATTTAAAAATCGGTAAATTGAGGTACAAACGTGGTACAATCGTATAAAAGTAATAAAACTAAAATACTACCTACTTAGTTGTCAACTTCACATAGGCAACTATACTTACGTAGGATTGCAATCATTTGGCTCTCCGGAAGAAAATAAAACTCAATCAGGCAAAGTTAGAAAGAGATAACAGCAATAGCTTTTTTTCAGTTTTCTTTGCAACCTGTGTTAGTGTACACACGCGTCTATTTGTATACAATACCATTGTATCATCATGATCAGAGAGTATTAGTGACTGACTGACTACAAGTGAACAGTATTATTCTACCGGACTCACTCGTGCTGCAGCTGCCCAGTGAGGCCACCGTCAGCTCACTCAGCCGCTTGCCTCTCAGATGAGTTGGCTCAGCGCAGGTAGCTCCGTCCACGTAAAGGATCGGGAGATTGCTGGCGCCTCTGCGTGAGTATTTCTGTACAAAGGGCAGCATAGGGCAGGAACAGTGGTAGGGGTTGTGGTCCAGTATGAACGTAGGGACGGAGCGGCCACTACTGTACACGAAGGGATCGAAACGTTGTATTCTGTTGTATTGGAGGTCGACGACGGGATTCGATCGGAAGTGCATGTCTTTTTCCTGAAATAATTAGATTTTATCTATGTATGTTGCTATTTTAATTGTTTTCTTGTAATTGTATATAACTCAACTTCAACGAAACTCATATTAAAATGAAAGGCTTACCGACAGATTTGGAATATTGTTATGAGACAGTTCCAGGCGCTTCAGAGAGGGAAAAGTCCTCCAATCAGTACATATTACTGATATACTATTATTATCTAACTTGAGATATTTTAGATGTCTTAAATTTTGAAACGGCGAGTATGGCCCTCCATCAGTCTTGAACTCCTCGTCAAGCTGGTTGATCAGGTACTCGTCAGTGGGCGGGAATACGTTCTGTGTCGTGGATATGATCAGGCTGTTGTTAGATAGACACAGCTTCTGGAGACAAACAAAAGCAGAGTAACGCATCTCGAGGAGACTGTTAGATCCCATGACGGAGGGCCTATACCCGATGGAATGTGGCCACCATCGCCCATGGTCATCGGCCAATCTAGAGAGTATCTCTTGTTTTTCCGATGCGTTGCCGCCTCTGAAGTTGGGTTAGGAGGGGGAGCGAAGAGAAAAATGCTATGGTTTCAATGGACGGCCATCAAGATCCCAAAGTTCACTGGAACCGCAGCATTAATGATATGGGAGATGGAGCGGGTAAATCTGAACCACATGCGGCGCGACCAGAACGTGTCAAATTCGCATGATGGTGGTCGCAAGCTAGTCGGAAAACAGACCCCTTACTATCAGCAAGTGGGTTACACGTCTCTTACGGGATGCCCAACGGCAAAGAGGAATTGTATTCTAACCCGTCCCCTCACAGGAAAGATTTTTTTCAAAATCATTACTTAGGTCTCTCACATGTCATGTTCCTTAGCTAATATATTTAAAGAGAAGCACTTACCTCCAGGTTGGGAACTCCGAAGAACAGAGCAGGCTGGAGCGTTTTGATGCGATTTCCGCAGAGATAAAGTTCCCTTAATTTGTTCAAGCCGTAGAAAATTAAACTGAAACACGTTACATCTGTATAGTTATGCTAATCCGCAACCATGGCAGCTATTAGTGTTGATGTAGATCAATATTCGTACTGAGATATAGCAGGCGGCACATAAGTGTAGGTTTGAGCAAAAGTAGTGGGGGTAGTTATGCATAGGTACTATCGATTTCACTTTTATTAATTTATTTTTCATGACTTTATTTGTTTCATAAACCTTTACGTATTTACACTTTTATTACAATATACATACTTTTTATAATATTATTATAAGAAATCAAAAAAGTATTTTCAACAGACTTGCTCCAAAAGTGTCGTTAATTTTACGCGTGCGCATTTTACATTACCTCACTAGTGTAGTAATGGTAGTTTATTAAAAACCAAATAAAGAAAAAAAAACAATGTGCCTTACTTATTAATAAAAACAAACAAAAGATAAGAAACGAGTAAAAAGTCGGTGAACGTGAGTGTATTGTAGGACACAGTGATGAGAGGTGCAACAACCAATCCCGCCCCGCAAGGTCAAATCTATACCTACGTGCCGGTAGTTCAGTAATCACTCCAATTACCGATTCCACTGGATGCGAGTATTGCAGCTTTACAATAGTCATTGCAACTCGTAAGATACTAGACCAGGTTGAGCATTTTAAATAAGAGAAATATACAAACTTTGAAGTATTCATATCTTAGATCTGGATATTCTTAAAACTAATCCAAGATTCTTATTGCAAGCATTATGTGCTGCTAAAGGAACTGATGAGCTACTCACTTGTCTAACTCTTCTATCTTGTTATCTGATAGATATATATATTCTAGTCTATTGGAGTCAGTGAACACATCCCGCGGCAGCGTCCGTATGTTGCTCCTGCTGAGGCCAATGTCCCAGAGGTTGGACAAGTTGGCGAATGTCCGGTTGCATAATTTTAGTTCCACCTTGTTATTCTGTACCCACATCTAAAATAATTATTTATATAGTGGCATAATTTTAAGATGGCGTCTCGACAGAAGACAGAGAATTTAGGAGTAATTTATGCGAATATTAATTATGACTGGTGTAAGTGTTGTGAAAGACATCGTTAATAACACACATACATCGTGGTCACAAGTCCATTTGGGGTTCCCGACTGTTGTTGGAAATTAGTGATAGCAGTTTATTATATTGATGAAAATGGATAAGAAATAGAATTATACTTACACTCTCCAACGTCGTTAACCCAGCGAAGTGTTTTGGAGTCAGCTCCTCAATACGGTTGCCAGATAAGCTCAGATACCCCAGTTGAGGCACCGGAGTGAGCAGCGCCTCGGGGAGCCGGGATATGTCGTTATTGTGCAGGTACAGCACCGACAACTGAGGCACACCTGGCAAATAAGAGAAAGATATGTCAAATCAAAGTAATCCCAATGCAGTGTATAACATAATTGGACATGATGGCCTAAATACGAATATTATGAAACTTTTTACCTAATGTTAAAAAACAAAAATTTAACCTACGTTTAAATAATGAAATTTTAGATGTGGCGGACTCGACGGTATTTCTAGGTATAACTTTAGATTCAAAACTCCAGTGGAATCCCCATCTATCATCTCTAGCGGGAAGACTCAGCTCAGCTGCCTACGCAGTAAGGAGAGTCAGACAAATGACTGATATCAATACTGCTAGGCTAGTTTACTTCAGTTACTTTCACAGTATTATGTCTTATGGCATTTTACTGTGGGGTAGGGCCGCGGACATTGAATCCATTTTTATTCTTCAAAAGAGAGCTGTTCGGGCCATTTATAACTTAAGAGCGCGGGATTCCCTTAGAGATGTATATAAAAAAATAGACGTTCTTACAGTCCCATCTCAATACATATATTGTAATATTTTGTTCATTTACCACAATATTAATTTGTATTCAAAACACAGTGACAAACATAATGTTAATACTAGAAACAGAAATAAACTGGTAACGTAGTACGGACTATCGTCTCCACAAAATCAGTAATAGCTTCATGGGGCTTGGTGTTCGCATCTATAATAAGATTCCACAGCCTATATTAGACTTGCCACTTCAACAATTTAAAACTCGTATCAAGAACTCATTAATATATAAAGCATACTATAATGTACAGGATTACTTAAATGATGAGAATGCTTGGAATCTAAGTGACGTTGACTCTCAAGTTAAATGATTTGTATAACAGACTATGTAAACATGGCTTTTTGAAAAGAGTGACTGTTGAGCGTCTAGCCGGCTCTTCTCAACAGAAAACTGCTTTCCGAGCGAGGCTTCAGACAAACTAACTGACCGACAAATTTTTGACGTTTCAAAAGTACTTTTCAAAAAAGTCTAATTGAATTAAATAATTTTGATTTGATTTGATCTGTTATGTGGGTATATGTACGAGTCTGAAAGTGTGCGACTAGCTCCGTAGTTTGCTTGCCGCCCCTCTCACGTGTTGCCCTAACAGAAACAATCCACAAGAATTGTATCTTTGCTTTTTAATCACAATATGACAAATATATCATTTATTATACAGGGCACTTGTCTAGAAATTCTAAATGGTTTTATATTATTACTTTGGAACTTACAGGTATTAAGGCCCTGAATCCGTAATAACAGAATTAATTTTATAACGAAATATATCTTTATAACGCAAAAAAAGACCTACGTGATAATTTTGAATTTGTATGGTGCAAAAATGGCAAAGTTTACGCACGGAAAACAAAGGTCAGTAAAATAAATTATATAAGAAGTTTATTAGATATAGTATCTTTGTCAAAAAGCAATAAAAAAAGTGTCTAAATTTTGTCATTATAACATAAATAATATTTATTGAATACTTAAATTAATTATACTTAATATATATATATATAATTTGTAGTTGAAAATTATGGACACAAATATTGGGTTACCAGGCATAAATGAACTTTATGACTGTATTGACTGCAATAGCTTTCTCAAAAAAATTCCTAAATGTCATTTAAGTCTACTATGTATACATATTAATATTAGGTCTATAATAAAAAATTATTCGAAATTATTACATATAATGGAAATTACATTACATCCTATCGACATTATAATTTTAACTGAAGTCGGTATAGCAAATGAAACTAGTCAATTATTTAACATTCCAGGTTATAAAATGTACACACAGCTGCGAATAAATAAAAAAGGTGGAGGCATAATTGTCTATGTTACAGACTGTTTTAAATTTACTTTAGTTCCCTATAAAACATACATGTTTGAATCAATAATTGGAACAATTAAAACTCCTTGTAACCAAGTCATTACTTTGTGCGCAGTCTATAGACCTCCCTCCTATAACAAACAACTTTTTGTTAATGAAATGTCGATGTTATTTCAAAGTATAAACTCATCTATGAACATAGTGATGGCAGGTGATGTTAATGTTGATCTAAAATTATTATCTAACATTAGGAATAAATATCTTAATATGTTGGCGATGCATGGATTGATGTGTGGTATTACTGACTATACACGTATTGAAAAAAGATTAAATAAAATTACAAAATCATGCATAGATCATATGTTTGTACGATCACACGCATCAAGCCCGTGCACCGCCGCGGTCGACACGGTACTGGCCGACCATCGCCTCACCATCATTGCGCTGTGCAACATACACGATTCACAAGAATTTAGTTATAAAAAATATAAACAATTAACCATTTATGACCCTACTATATTGAGAGAGGAGTTATGTTCTTCAAACTGGGAGTGCATTGATAATATGAATTCACCATTAGAAATTTATAATTGTATTAAAGAAATATTTCAAAGCTCTTATTCAAAAGCAACAAAAAACATAAATAAAATAGTAAAACGTTCTCACCAAGCGCCTTGGATTAATAAAAATATTATAAATCTATGTGAAAAAAGAGATCGATTATTTTATAAATGGAAAAATGATCAAAATAATATTGAAATAAGATTACAGTATAATAAAATAAGAAATAAAATACATAAGGTGATAATATTATAGAAATTTATATTATAAAAATAAAATAAGTAATAATTACAATAATTCAAGAAAACTTTGGCAAATTTTAAATGATGTCACTGGTAGAATATGTAAATCAATAGATGAAATTGTTTTAACAGCTTTTGATTCTCAAAATTTATTACCTAAAGAAATTGCTGACAAGTTTGCAACTGGTTTTAATATCGCAGTAAAAAGTATAATACCAAATTGTAATCAACCAATATTAAATTATAGCACTAAATTAGAAAACATCTCGGCTAACTGTAGTATTTATTATAAGAAAGCAACAGAAAATAATATATGTAAATTAATAAAGGAACTAAATGTTAATAAAGGTCCAGGCTGTGATGGCATTAGAGCACAAGATTTAAAAACAACTATTAAAAAAGTATCTAAGCCGTTGGCTAGACTAATAAATTTAAGCATTGAATCAAAAATATATCCAAATGATCTCAAAATTGGTTGTGTTAGACCTGTTCATAAAAAAGGTAAACTCGATGATATAAACAACTACAGACCCGTAACAATGACATCCATGATAAATAAAATAATAGAAAAATATATCGGTAATCAAATACAGACCTTTTACCAAGAAAATGAAATCTTGAGCGATTCCCAGTTTGGGTTTAGACCCGGAAAAAATTCAACCATGTTGCTCTCGGACTTTACAGACAAAATTAATTCATGGTTAAATTCTAAACAACATGTGTTAGCTCTGTTTATTGATTTTTCTCGTGCTTTTGACACTTTGGACCATGACAAACTTATCTGTAGGTTAGACAACACAGGAATCCGGGGACCTTTACTTGACTGGTGTAGAAACTATTTCAGAAACAGAAGTTACTGCGTAAAATTAGGAGACAGCCTCAGCACGCTTATCAAAGTTACAGAAGGAACAGCTCAAGGATCCGTGTTGGGACCATTACACTTCATTGCCTATGTAAATGATATGAGTAAGTTATTCAACTATTGCACTATTTACCAGTACGCTGATGATACTTGCATGCTCGTTGCAGCTAAAGATGTAAATGAAGCATTAGTACTATTGCAACAAGACTTTAACACCTTAAACGAATGGTGTCATGATAGTGGTTTAATATTAAATCCCAATAAAACAAAGATGATTCATATTCACTCACCAAACCTAACAAATAAAAATGAATTAAAAAATAGTCTTCTTTCTCATGATCATAAATGCTTGCATAATCCAATAAGTAACTGTAAATGTCCATCTATTGATGTAGTTTCATCACATAAATACTTAGGCTTAATTATTGACAATAAATTTAATTGGCACGAACATATACAATCAGTATGTGGTAAACTCAGAGCATTTTTAGCTAATTTGAGTATTATAGGTAAAAAATTGACATATCAAACAAAACTTATGCTTTATAATGCGCTTGCCGACTCGATTATCACATACGGTCTGAGTAGTTATGGTCGAACTGATAAAACACATTTGCAGTATATATACAAATTACAAATTAGAATATTAAATAACATTATTCCTTCAAATATAAGACTTGAAGCGAGATATGACAAAAATATTATCTTTAAATATTGTAAAGTAATTCCAGTATATGAGAAAATTAACTATCAAATTTTAAAAGAAAACTTTTTTAATTTAAAAATACAGAATATTGTCTCACACAAAATAGAAACATGTAGGGTTACTCAGAATAAATTAGAAACGATATCAGCTAATAATAAATACGGAAAGCGCACCAGTTTATACATGATTCCTCACTTAATAAATAACTTAAATAACAATGTAAGATGTAGTATAAGCAAAACAAATTTAAAGAAAAAACTGAAACAATATTATATAGAAAATCTATAAAGCATATTTTATAATAACTGTAGATGGAATAGGCACTCAGGATAAACCTGCGTGGTTTTTTGTTGTGTCTTTTTTAAATTTATTATTGTAAAATGTATATTATTGATAGTAATAAAAAAAAAAAATCTATCTAGAGTGTTGCAAATATCAACATCATCAAGAAAATCAATCCACACAATCATCATAGTCGGCACAACCGACTGCGATACAAACGTGTTCAGCGCGTCGCACGAGTTACTGATTCAAAAAAGGATTACAAAATGTTATTACGTATATAATACCTTCTTTATTAAAATTAAAAAAATCAATAAACTTAGTTTTTACTCGAAATAAATCATCAATAAAATCAGACATACCCTCGAAAGCTCCGACGTCGACTTCCGATATGCTGTTGTTGTTCAGATCAATACTGTACACATTGGGAGTGTTCCTGAAGGCAGCCCTGGGCACTCGCTGTATACCCTGAGATCCCAATTCTAATGTATCTACACTATCGTCTCTAACACTAGCGCCGAGCCAGTCGTCGGCCGCTCTGTCGTGTCGTCTGTGTGTCGCCTCCGTCGTCGGTCGCTCGTACCTAACAGACAAACACGACATTGCTACTGAGCCCTGAGATTGAAATTATATTCACTATTCAACGATAATTATCTTTTTGTGTGTAACCTAAATCATTGTAATAGTTTATTCTAAAACTAGCTGTGCCCGCAACTCCGTCTGCGTCTTACTTATCGCAGCAATATATCTGTACGTGTACTCCTCACCACATGATCTGGTATATTGCAGTAAGCAAACACAAAGCGTGAACACTCGGGACCCATCGGCAGGTAGATGTTATCAGTAGCCAATTATTTGCTAAATCTATACATATAATAAATCTGTAGACTTGCCGTGTCTGTACATTACAAATATATTTTAAAAAAAAATTAGCGGAGGGGTGTTCCAATAACCTATAGATACCATATCGAAAGTTTTTAAAAACTGTGTCTGTTTGTCGTTTGTGTGTGCACGATAAACGCTGAAACTACTGACTCCACTCGAGTGACGTTTATATATAATTGTAACGCTAACTGCGGAGTGACATTTAGTTGTTGTTGCATCGGAATCGGTTCACTCAATCAAAAGTTATATTCATTTACAAATTTTATTTATTTAGTTGATTATGTCTAGGAGATACCACCTAGAAGAACCAATCCTCATTAGCCTCACCACGAAATGTCTGCTCTAAGTGGTTGAGGAGTTGGATATACCGCATTATGGTATGATCTGCAGACTAAAAAATAATACATAATAACGAAACTTTACACCGACAGCGCCATCTATGTGACAGAAGAAAAGAAAATTAATAAAATAAACAATATGTAGCAAACCTTCAAAAACATCTTATTTAAAATTAAAAAAACATTTTATATGTCAGAACAGAGAGACGATTTAAATGAATGAAGTGATCAAACCTTACGATTATGTAGTTTTTGAACAGGAACCCAAGCAGTGCCTTGGACTTGTGACCAAGGTGTAGGCTTAAGGAGCTCCATTAAATGATAATTCTTAATCATTATCCTACTCTAATTATTCCCAACTATACCCCGACATATATTATTGTAAAATATTACATAATGCTATTGTAAAATCCATATATAGATTAGTGATTATATTATGAGTCGATTACCAATCACGTGGCGCCATCTACAGGACGTGTGACAGGTTCAACTACATTAATAAAATGTGTAAATGAATATATCTTTCGATTGAGTGAACCGATTGCGATGCAACAAACACTAAATGTTACTCCGAAGTTAGCGCTACAAACGTCAATCGAGTGGAGTCAGTAGTTTCTGCGTTTAGCGCGCACAAACAAACGACAAACAGACAAATTCTTTTAAAACTTTTGAAATGGTATCTATAGGTTATTTGAATACCCCTCCGCTATTTTTTTTTAATATACACGCAATGTACAGACACGGCAAGTCTACAGATTTATTATATGTATAGATAGATAGATATAGATGTAACTAATATAAATATCTTGATTTAAAACTATTAGCTACCTCGATTTTTGTAAATATTATTAGAACAAAGTGATACGACTCGTCAATATTCAATATGACTTCAACTGTCATGTTATAACATTAAGTCGTTCAGTGGCCTGAGATTGAATAGCAAGTTCTATTGCTATCCCCACAGGTGGAGGGGTACTACACTGTGGTAGGCCACAGTGTTGTTTAGTTATATTGTGCTTCTCGATCTGGTATGTTGAAGTGAATGAGGAATATAGCGTGGCTGATGCTGGGATTCTCTGATTGAGATCACGTTTTAGATTTAAGTACCCGAGTGGTGAAGGATCGATCGATCTTAAAATGGTAGAACCCTCTTATCATAAAGGAAATTTCGTAAATTAAAAACTCAGTCTCACCGGTCAAATTCCACAAGTGTGTTTTGTCCTTTCTATGTGACGTTGGCACAGTACCCTGTGCATTTTTATCGTGCCCAACTAGAAGCCATTAAATCAAAGAAGAAGAAGTTAAGTGTTACAATTAGACAACACAACAGACTACCCGCAATCTAAAGAAAGAACTAAAAAAATACTTCATGAATAAAGATGATTTAGTGCATTTGATTGCTTTCGAGATAAAAACCGCGCAAGTAAACCCCTCACATCGTTGACAAATATAACCTTTTCATCTGAAAGGCATTATGTAGACCGGTAACAATATATCAGAAGGGAATAAATGATTCCTCGTACACTGGTACCAGGAGCACATACCCTGGCGCACTAGAGGCGCTCCCGCGCGACGCCAGCGCCACCACTGCACAGCACAGCAACAGCGCGTCCATTGTTGTCTGCAACAACAACACGACACAATGTATCACCAACTTATAATAATTACCCACTTGGATTCAATCGTCGAAGTCTGTATATTTTTTTAAAGTACACATTGAAGATAATATATCAAAAAATTCGTTTGTATTTTTTTTTTATGTTTGTTACCTCAGAACTCCGTCATTTATAAACCGAATTGAAACCTTCTTTTTGTGTTTGGTAGTACATGCTTACAGATTGGTCCCATTTTTTTCAAAATCCAGTTTTGATGATGGGATCCTCAAGGAATTGAGAGAACTCCTCAAAAGTTATAGGCACACATATAGTAATTTTGATATTTTGAGAAAGGTTACAAGCATTTGTATTCAGAATTTATCATTTGATGAAGTGGAACTGATGAGGAAGACCACAGATAGCCATTATATGGTTGAGAATATAAAGCAACTATTATTATGAGGAAATTTAAAAAATACTTATCATGTTGATGTTACCAGTAGATTCTTAGACCTTCCGGCTTCATCTACCATCAGTCGATGATGACGCCGGAAGGTATGTACTGGAACACAGGCATGGGACAACGTAAACTAGTCGTGTTTGGGTTTAATGGAATTGTTTTAAAGAGTTCTTTGGCTGTAAGTAATTTTTTTAATAGTAATGTTTGTCTGTCTATATCGTAGCTCCCGAATAACTATACCGATTTCAATGCGAATTTAGTGTTAGTGGGAACAAATAAGATAAAGATTCCATCATTTTATAAGTTTAACAGTGTATCTGTGTGTCTGGCTGTGACATCATAATAACGTTATAAATGAACCCATTTTGGTGCGGTTGTTTATACTCGATGTTCAGATGATCTAGATGGTTCTTACCTATAATTTTTGAAGAGCTTAAGGCTATCTGTTGGGTGGGTGCAGTAGGTTGGAGATGGAAGGGTGAGTAGAGTGGTACAATTTAGTAGTTGAGATGATGGTTGAGTGAGTAGGTACTTTGTAAATATTGAATTAATGATTTAGTGAATGATTAAATAAGTAAACAGATGAGTGAGTGAATTAGTAAATGAACGATAAATGATTTTCACAACATATTCACTAAAAAGCAAGAAATAAAACATTTTTAACAAAAAAATTGAATTGACTTCAAACTCTAAAAAATGCACTAAAAAGTAAGAAATAATTAGCTTATTTATTAACCCCCCTTTATTAGGACAATAATATACAATAATTTATATTTTTGTAGTCGGTGCCAGCAATAGTACAGAGAGTAGTAGTATAATAGTACAATCGTACACACTATCTCGTTACAGGTTCGTTCAATAGATATACCTATTACTATTCTCTCACACTACACGTCTGTTCCCCTGGCTGGGCTGGCTGGGCTGGCTGGCACCGACTTCAAAAATATCATTATTGTATATTATTGTCCTAATAAAGGGAGATTAATAAATAAGCTAATTATTTCTTAATTTTTTGTGCATTTTATAGAGTTTGAAGTCGGTTCAATTTTTTGTTAAAAAATGTTTTATTTAATTTTCTATTTGTCTTGCCTTGCTTTCTGAATTTAAACGGTAAAGCCCTTAGTGCTCTTACGACCCTCCATTTGTCGAAGAAACAGGCCATAATGTTAATTATGTCTAATATAACCTATTATATTCCCGCGAATAAAGATTTCAGGGATAAATTGGATACAAATATGGGAAAACAAGCATGATAATAAATTTATATTAAACCTAGAACACTTTACATATGTATTAAATGTTAACATTTCAAAACTGTCAGTTAGTATTTAAATAAAACACAAAAAACCTCGCCCTGAAGAGTTGGTCATTTATTGGTAGGATACGACGATATAGAAGCTCCTTCTTTTTCTGGAGTGAATTAAAATATTTTACAAGCTGTCATTAACAACATAAGACCAGGGCACTGCTTGGGTTCTTGTCATAATTGTGAGAGATCGTAATGTTTAATTATTCTGATATTGTCCTTTCAGTGTTTCAACTGACAAACACCCACATACACGTAACTCACTATATACAATTACTCGTATATTTGAGGGCACGAGCCAAGCGAAGCGCAACTCGCAAGGGCACTACTACCTTTTCTCGTAACGCTTCGTCGTTTTTTGAACCCTCATAACTTGGGTTCGGATTATACCAGATCTACAATCATTTTTTGGATATAATGTCAGTAGTGGACTCGTTAGACATACGAATTTTCAATTCTATAGCTCTTATACTTTAATTTTTATTGATATCTGAAAAACGCCGATTTCGTCACTAACTCACTGATGATCATCAAAAAAATTATAAGACTTGGAATTTTTACCCCCTAGCCCCTTAAAATTGGGATGGTTTGTTTGTATGAGAATTCCACAAATATTGAAGCTAAGGCTCTAAAAATTGAAATTATTTTGTAACCAAGACTTTTTTAATACCTGTTGATTACTTGAGTTATTAAAATTGGAAATTCGATTCAAAAGAAATTACAAATGTTAAACGTCCACCCGCGCGAAGCCGGGACGGCACGCTAGTAAGTGATAATGATATGAATAGTAAACAAATAATTTGTTTTTTTATGTTATTGACCCTCCTGATCTCATTTTTTTTAACCAACTTGATTAGAGATAAGTGATAACTGAACCGCCGACAGGTTCATTGTTCATGGTCGGTTGTTATCTCAGCTATGAATTATTAGGTAATAATTAATGTTTGAATTTAACTTCACTTATTCCCTGAAGAGGCTTGCATGGGTATGAGGCAAGCAATGAAAAAAAAAGATATTTTGTACAAAATCACACATAATAGGGGTAGAACCAAAACAACATCAAACAAAACAACAATAAAATAAAACATGTTTTATATTTTAATTTTAAAAAATTAACTGACTTCAGACTGCATTAAAAAGTAAAAAATAATTCTGTTATTTTTAATTTCCATTTATAAGGACAATAATATCCAATAATTGTAATTTTCAAAGTCGGTGCCAGCCAGCCCAGCCAGCCCAGCCAGCCCAGTCAGCCCAGCCAGGTGAACAGACGTGTAGTGAAGAGATAAATGTAAAACAATACAATTTTTACTAACACCGACCGAACTGAAATATTACATACATGTGTAAATCGCGTGACAATGCAATATTATGATGACATAGTGCTGTACTGATGATGGAGCTGGAAAATAACTAAAGGCATTTCGTAATTAAATTACACAACCTCATGGAGTTTGGGCTCATTTTATTTGTCTTGACGAGTACTTTGGTGCTAGATAGTAACCAGGGTCTGCTGATTGCAAAAGAAAAATAATGAAGGTATAATTATGTTAAATGTAACGTTCCATAATTTCTTCTTTTTCTTGTTTTTAAAAAGTTTTTTTTCCATCCTTTATTTATATAAGTTTATAAGAAAACGAAACAAACCATTTTGATTACTTATGTTTAACAAACATGTAACTATTAAGAGCAACTTACGTAATTGTTCGTAATCCGAATATCGCAGCGTAGTCACTGGAAGCGGCGACCGGAGTGGAGCGGGGTGGAGCGGGGTGGAGCGGGGTGGAGCGGGGTGGAGCGGGGTGGAGCGGGGTGGAGCGGGGTGGAGGGTGGTGCAGGGCGGTGGGAGCTCCCGACAGCGCTCGCGACGAGCGAGTGTGCGCCGGAGTGTGGCTCACTCGTATATACCGGCTGTCCCGCAGTGGAGCTGATAAGGACCTATCGGGTTTATAGTGTATAATTTAAGAAGATTTGATACCAGCGAGTGATATAGGCTGCCGCCGTTTTAAGCCAATTATTTAGTTTACCTGCCATGTCAGCCCATAGGGTTCACATTTGGTTATTAGCACGAAGCAATCAACGCTATCAAATGCTTTACTCATGCCAAAGAACATGGCCGTTACCGCGTTTCCCTTGTTAATATTATCTAATATTCGTTTTATCAATGAGTAAATAGCGTTCGTCGATTTATTCTTTTGAAACCCATTCTGTTCAATACGATAGACATTTTTTAAATTTTCCGGGAAAGTACCATTTTTAAATGAAGGGATGAGTTAAAATACTATTCTCCTCTGCCGCTGGGAGAGAATCTCGTAAGAGGCGAGTAACCCTTGGTGGTAGGGGATCTGTCCCCAACTGGCTTGCATCGCCAAGACCTTTCTTTTGATACCAAGCACTCAGCTGATAATCAGCTCAATTTAATTTTTTTCGAGGTTAGAATCTGAGGTTTAAATTCCGTCATAAAAAAAAATCGCCTATGTCACCCGTGCCATTATCACGATTCATAAAAATTTGATTTTTGAAATTTTTGATTTGATTTTGCATTGATCGCCGCTGGCGTTAGTCGCCAACTGCATTTGTCACCGCAGGTGTTTGTCGCCAACTGCGTTATTCGTAATGGCGTTTGTCGCCGCAGACGTTAGTTACCAACTGCATTAGTCGCTAACTGCGTTAGTCTCAATGGCGTTGATTGCCGCTGGCGTTAGTCGCCAACTGCGTAAGTCGCAACGGCGTTGATCGCCGCTGGCGTTAGTCGCCAACTGCGTTTGTCACAGCAGGCGTTTGTCGCCAACTGCGTTATTCGTAATGGCGTTTGTCGCCGCAGACGTTAGTTACCAACTGCATTAGTCGCTAACTGCGTTAGTCTCAATGGCGTTGATTGCCGCTGGCGTTAGTCGCCAACTGCGTAAGTCGCAACGGCGTTGATCACCGCTGGCGTTAGTCGCCAACTGCGTTTGTCACCGCAGGCGTTTGTCGCCAACTGCGTTATTCGTAATGGCGTTTGTCGCCGCAGACGTTAGTTACCAACTGCATTAGTCGCTAACTGCGTTAGTCTCAATGGCGTTGATTGCCGCTGGCGTTAGTCGCCAACTGCGTAAGTCGCAACGGCGTTGATCACCGCTGGCGTTAGTCGCCAACTGCGTTTGTCACCGCAGGCGTTTGTCGCCAACTGCGTTATTCGTAATGGCGTTTGTCGCCGCAGACGTTAGTTACCAACTGCATTAGTCGCTAACTGCGTTAGTCTCAATGGCGTTGATTGCCGCTGGCGTTAGTCGCCAACTGCGTAAGTCGCAACGGCGTTGATCGCCGCTGGCGTTAGTCACCAACTGCGTTTGTCACCGCAGGCGTTTGTCGCCAACTGCGTTATTCGTAATAGCGTTTGTCACCGCAGACGTTAGTTACCAACTTCATTAGTCGCTAACTGCGTTAGTCTCAATGGCGTTGATTGCCGCTGGCGTAAGTCGCCAACTGCGTAAGTCGCCAACTGCGTTAGTCGCAATGGCGTTTGTCGAAATGGTGTTAGTCGCCAACTGCGTTAGTCGCAATGGTATTGATCATGCCTTATAAGGCCCAGCGTTTACTGCCATATCATCACTGTGAGTTGGAACTACTGGCTGGTTCTTATGGCAAGAAAACTCAGGCATCTGCAGAGCACATGGCGCTCTGGCGTGGCGAGTGGACGTCTGACACGGAGCGTTGGAACGGATTACTATTTCTCTGCCCATCGGTTTGGTAACATGGCTGTTGGGTTTAGGTCGTTACTCTGCCTAATAGTTCTTTTTATTTGTAGTTCGGTTTAGGTTTCTTTAATTATCTAATGTTGAAAGTGAAAGTTAGCCTAAGGATGGGTTAACCTTGAGGTAGGTTTACGTTGGCCTAACCTTAAGTCAGTTTTGACCAAGTTTGTAAGAGTGGTAGGCGGGTGGTAGCTTACTTTTAGTAAAGTCACGTCAGTTAGAAACGTTGGCGGTCGTCAAGGCACTGCAATATTTTCGTCATTATTTGATTGGTGTAACTTTTAATATCATAACACGATTGCAATGCCTTGAAAGATACTGTACGTAAAAAGAAGTTGCACGTTGGTGGATTTATCTGCAGGATTTCAATTTTGAAATTCAATATCGTAAGGGCGTGACGGTTGAAACAACATTGAGCGACCTCTGAGCTAGGAGGGTTAAAGTAATTTCTAACTGAACCTTTTAATGTGTGTTTGTGTTAAAGTAGCACGATCGACATGTGTGTCAGTCTAAGGCGACTGTTTTTCTTTCCTTTCCACCATTTCTCTTTTTATAACTTTTTCTCACTCTCTCTCTTTTCAAATAATGATCTACACAATAACAGAATGACAAATTAAGAACATCAATTATAAAATTGCTTTAAATACCCGGAGCGAAGCGAGGGCAGGCCGCTAGTCTATGAATATAATTCAAATGACTGACAGTTGTCAAACGCCACAAACATTACATTTACACAAAACTTTATTTGGATGTTAAGTTTTTTTAATTTTCTAATTTTCTGCGCACGTTTCTTAATTTTTTCTTCCATAAGAACCTTCTCCTGACAATAACAAACACAATAAAAAAAGAATTAGTGAAATCGGTCCAGCCGTATACGCGTGATGCCGTGATCAAGGGAAATAGGGATTCTATTTTATATACATATATAGATAAATATTATAAGAATTAAACTTAACACCGACAACGCCATTTATATCACAGAAGAATAATAAAATTAATAAAATAAACAACAAGTAGCAAATCTTCAAAAATATGTTATTTAAAAATTAAAAGAAAAACATTTTATATTGAAGTGAAATTTCTTTAGAATCGTTGTGATTTCAAACCGGATGCAACGGAAAAAACGACAGGTAAGAGACACAAATACAAAAATGTGTAGGAAAGAATGAGACAGAAATATACAAAACGACAGGTAAGAGACACAAATACAAAAATGTGTAGGAAAGAATGAGACAGAAATATACAAAACGACAGGTAAGAGACACAAATACAAAAATGTGTAGGAAAGAATGAGACAGAAATATACAAAACGACAGGTAAGAGACACAAATACAAAAATGTGTAGGAAAGAATGAGACAGAAATATACAAAACGACAGGTAAGAGACACAAATACAAAAATGTGTAGAATAGAATGAGACAGAAATATACATACTATTTTATATTATTATATATATTCATCTCATTCTTTTGTCGATTTACTGAAGTTTCACTTCTATCGTGTGTGAATCGCACACACACCTTTTTGGTTTTTTATTTTTTATTGTAAAATATCATAATAGTATCGTAAAATCCAAATAAAGATCAGTGATTATATTATGAGTCGATTATGAAACACGTGGCGCCATCTACAGGACGTGTGGCAGGCTCAACTACATAAACAACATTTGTAAATGAATATATCTTTCGATTAGGTGAACCGATTGCGATGCAACAAACACTAAATGTCACTCCGCAGTTAGCGCTACAATTGTATATAAACATCACTCGAATGGAGTCAGTAGTTTCTGCGTTTATCACGCACAAACAAACGACAAACAGACAATTTTTTTAAAAACTTTTGAAATGGTATCTATAGGTTTGTATTTGAATACCCCTCGGCTATTTTTTTTAATATACACGGCAAGTCTACAGATTTATTATATGAATAGATATTTTTTTAACGTACTTTATACAAACTTTATTTCAACCTATTATTTGAGTATCTACCAACAAACTATCAGAAATCTCCAAATTATACTTATATGTGTTTAAGATAGTTAAAGAAAAATGGTTAAATATAGAGGCCAATGTAGAGCTAGGTACGGGCCTGGTCCCTATGTACCTCGGCTAGTAGTACGTTGTACCTAGGAGTCCTATTCCTAGGACATATTGACAGTTTCTCCTATTCGTCTCTTTCAATAGTGAGTAGAGTCAGCAAGTTGAGTGAGTGCGAAGGAGTAGTGCACACACTCATACTCGTTACAACCATAAGTACATCTTGTGTATAGAGTTGCTAGTTGAGAGTGTTTCCTGTGCAATCTGTGCACTCTGTGCAGTGTATGCAGTGTGTGCATATTAAGTTTACTGCAACTCAATATTCAAATACTAAACGTAATCATAATCATATATTCGCAGTTGGTCAGAACAGAATAACAAGTGGTTATCCTGGAGCGCGACATTTGGACAGAAAACATTTGATTGTTTGTTTGTTGTGGATAGACTCGAAAACTACTGAACCCCTTTAGAAAATTCTCTCATCACTCGAAAGCTTCACTATATAGACATAATAATTAATCGATGATGATTAATCGGCGTTTTTGAATAAAGGGAGTAACCTCAGGAACTACTGATCCGATTTTAAAAATTCTTTCACTGATAGAAAGCTACACTATTCCTGAGTGACTTTATAGAATACTAGTCGACCCGTCCGGCTTCGCCCGGGTGCATATTTACACGTGTATTTAGCCGTAACCGCTATGCTATGTCCCTGCATTTTAAATCTGTAATATCTTCAAAAATATTCGTTTAAATTTCACGCTGTAAAGGGCCATATTGATCTATATTAAATGCACAATGTATTGAAGGTTGTACATTGATTGGATAAGGATTAATGCTGTATTGTTTAAAACCGCTTCGTAAATAAACCATTATTTTTGGTAAAAAGTAAAGGATAATAAATTGTTATTGTGGGTTATCCCTAAGAGGTAGACATATACCATTGCGGACTTTTTTGTAGAACTTTTTAAGGTGTACAATACTGTAGTACATTATTTTGATCTATCTCGTAGGGTTCAGCCAGCGTTTGCAATGTAAGCGCAAAAAAATGTGTTTATTTACGACATCACATTAGAAACCTCTACAATTATCAGTGTTCCTCTACTATATTATGCATGTATTATAAATATAAACCTTTCTCTTGAATCACTCTATCTATTTAAAAAAACCGCATCCGTTGCGTAGTTTTAAAGATTTAAGCATACATAGGGATATAGAGACGGAGAAAGCGACTTTGTTTTATATTATGTAGTGATGGTCATTTTGTTGCTACTGATCTGATCATAAAAAATCTTTTAGTGAGAAAAGTTTACAGTAGTCTCGTCTCTTTTCCTCTTTTCTACTTTCATTCACTACTAAGTGTTAATGGTGTAAAATCTTTTGGATCTTTATTACAACAGAAAATTGTATTCCGAGCTGGCGGTAGCTTTAGACAAATGTACTTTTAAAAAAAAGTCGATATGAAATAAATAATTTTCAGTTTGAGTATATTCTCTCTCATTCTCTCTCGCTTTTTCCTCTTTCATTTTTATCTTTATTTCTGTTGATTCTATCTATTTATTACCTATCTCTTTCTTTCTCTTTAGCTACACAATTTAAGGTCATTAATTGTATTATAAAAAAGGTAAGTAATACTCAAATGTCTGAATTAGGCGAGTTTTTATTCCAGTTAAATGAAAACACACATAGTAGTGCAACCCACCAGGCGCCGCTTCACACCTCAGCGAAGCGCGAGACGTCTCCTGGCTTTGTCCAGAAGCACCTACGAGTATTGCTATGTTTAATATTGAACGTATTCGTAGTATGCAACATGTTCAGGTTATATTCATATACACGCACACATACGCGTACTGCATGTGTGTGTGTGTGTGTGTGTGTATATTTATTATTATCAGTTTCCATCTATATGCGCAAGACGTTTAGTTTAACGGAAAAATATATAAAATATAATATATTAATTATTTCATTATCCCGCGACTCATAGACTAAGAGACAACGATTTCAGGAACGGTATTGTAGTTTTTGGTAATGTCCTAGTAATGTCCGAATAACATAATAAAATGTTCAAGAATAATGAGGAGGTTGGAGACAGCCACTAGAGGTCAGGCCCCGCGGTACTAGTCACAGGGAATCAGTTACCATCAGATCAGTGTTATATTGTACAAGTTAAGCGATTCATTTCGTGAAACTCATAGTCAGTCACTCCGCTCCGACAACAATCTCATGCTCAAAACTCCATCACACAATTCCGGTTTTGCTACGAATTCCTTTATGGTCAAAGCAGTCTGCCTGTGGGATTCTCTTCCAACTCATATTAGAACGGCTAAAACTCTGAATAGTTTCAAAGACCAATTAAAATTATATTAATTATCGATCTAAGCTGTTGTAATAATTTTTTTTTTTTTTTTGGTGAGGTTATCATTGTAACGTTATTTATCTAATAAATATATGTATGTGCGTAGTTATATTGTATGTTTTATGTAAGTATATATGTAGACATATTGTATTTATGCATGTAGTGTATGTATAAATATATATACCTGTTTGTGTATGTATATTTAAGTTGAAGTGTTTGATTTGCATAATATTTTTAATGAGTGCGCCTACCGTTTTTTTAATAACTGACTCCTCCACCGCAAGGTTACCTGGAAGAGATCGCTCTGAGCGATAAGGCCGCCTATTGTACATATATTTCTTTCGTGGTGTATTTTTTTTTTGGCTTACTTTTGTAATACTTGGTGTACAATAAAGTACCTATATTTTTTTTATTTCTCTACTATTCCTACAATTTACATTTTTAAATATATCTAAAAAAAACCAAAATACATTTAAAAATATAAAAAATAGAGGCCAACCGGCAGCGGGAACACGGTCCAAGCTACCGACAGTCAGGGCTCCAGAGAGAGGGACTTCCGCACGATACGTGCCGTGTCCAGTAGTACCGCTTTCTGCATCAGGCCCTTGACCCATCCATCCAACGCGAGCCTCTTAAGATGTTGATCGAGGCTCTTGGCTATTAGGCCATTGGCAGTCACGACAATCGGCACAACGACTGCTGAGTCCACATCCCACATGTCGACAATCTCATAAGCTAAATCAAGATATTTAATTTGTTTATCTTTTTCAGCTTTCACGAGATTCCCTTCATGCGGGATGGTGACGTCAACAATCATTGTGCAGCGCTCCGATCGATCTATCACCACTATATCAGGCTTATTGGCAATAATAGTCCTGTCAGTGATGATAGTTCGATCCCAGTACAACGTGACATGACCATTTTCGAGAACTGGGTCGGGCGCATACCTATAGCACGGCACCTCAGACTCCACAAGGCCGTATCGAAGAGCAAGTTGTTGGTGGATAATCTTGGCCACTTGGTTGTGTCTGTGCAAATACTCGCCGTTAGCAATACGAGGACAACCGGAAATAATATGTCTGAGTGATTCGCCCGAACTGTGACATGCCCGACATATGTCCACCGTACCATCCCTCACAATATACCTCCGGTAGTTTCTCCTCATGATAAAGTATATTTATTATTATGTAATTCTTTTCCAATCACGGGTCAACCGTGAGCCGGACCTTTAGAAGGCGTGCGCGGACCCGTAGCCAACACGTCCTCTACGTGTGTCCCTTTAGACAATTTAATTTAATATGAGATGTGACACAATTATTATTATTATTATTAGTTTCGCTTATGCTCGGCGATAAGCTCAGCGACGCTAAGGTGTATCCGATACCAAAATATCAGTATAGGGACAAAGTCAACATATGTAGCCGGCACTTACACTATGAAGCCCGCGGACCGCTGCGCCGCCACTGCGAGATATGCGAGTGTACGAGTGCTGGCCTTCAGGTACTGCTCTTCTGCCGCCTCCAGAGACCTCCAGAGACTATACCAGTGTCACTCGAATCTGTAAGTTACACTGAACATCTCTCTTATTTAACCTCTTAGACTATAAAGCTCTCCCAGTGGCTGCAGAGCTGCTGCACTCAGTGCAGTATCTCCTCTCTCCTCCACAAAGCGTTGCGCTCACTATTCCTTTATTAATATTTATATATTTAACGTTAAAACGAAATACTTGAATACCAAAAAATGCAAAAACGTGTTATCTACAATGTGTTGAATTGTTTGGAGTTTGTAATGTTTTACTCCAAATGTCGCGTGACTGTACTATTAATAATTTACTATTAATATAAACTTATACTATTAATAATTAACTAAAATAACATCCGGACAAAGTAATTTATTCGGTCAGTTTAGTTCTCTTACTTAGATAAATTATTTTAAAAACAAATGTCAATTAATCATTGACGTCACAGTTACACGACATATATAGATATGCATACATCCTCTTACATAGATATGCACACATCCTACATAGATATGTACTCATCCTCTTACATAGATATGCACTCATCCTCTTACATAGATATGCATACATCCTCTTACATAGATATGCACACATCCTACATAGATATGTGCACATCCTCTTACATAGATATGCACACATCCTACATAGATATGTGCACATCCTCTTACATAGATATGCATACATCCTCTTACATAGATATGCACACATCCTACATAGATATGTGCACATCCTCTTACATAGATATGTACTCATCCTCTTACATAGATATACACTCATCCTCTTACATAGATATGCATACATCCTCTTACATAGATATGCACACATCCTACATAGATATGTGCACATCCTCTTACATAGATATGCACTCATCCTCTTACATAGATATGCACTCATCCTCTTACATAGATATGCACTCATCCTCTTACATAGATATGCACTCATCCTCTTACATAGATATGCACTCATCCTCTTACATAAGTCTTTCTTAAACTCATACTTAAACTTGAACTTCACACGTTGGAAACGAGAATCGGGACAGGGCCCGCTATTGCACCGCCTGATACGTATTCAAGGAATACATCTGCCGGGACAGAGCCCGTTACGCGTTCACACAACACGTCTGCCGGGACATCGCCCGTTACCTACGCGTTCAAACAACACGTCTGCTGGGACAGTGCCCGTTACGCGTTCACACAACACGTCTGCCGGGACAGCGCCCGTTACCTACGCGTTCAAACAACACGTCTGCTGGGACAGTGCCCGTTACGCGTTCACACAACACGTCTGCCGGGACAGCGCCCGTTACCTACGCGTTCAAACAACACGTCTGCTGGGACAGTGCCCGTTACGCGTTCACACAACACGTCTGCCGGGACAGCGCCCGTTACCTACGCGTTCAAACAACACGTCTGCTGGGACAGTGCCCGTTACGCGTTCACACAACACGTCTGCCGGGACAGCGCCCGTTACCTACGCGTTCAAACAACACGTCTGCTGGGACAGTGCCCGTTACGCGTTCACACAACACGTCTGCCAGGACAGCGCCCGTTACCTACGCGTTCAAACAACACGTCTGCTGGGACAGTGCCCGTTACGCGTTCACACAACACGTCTGCCGGGACAGCGCCCGTTACCTACGCGTTCAAACAACACGTCTGCCGTGACATCGCCCGTTACCTACGCGTTCAAACAACACGTCTGCTGGGACAGTGCCCGTTACGCGTTCTCACAACACGTCTGCCGGGACAGCGCCCGTTAGGACCACAGCAACTCCCTGCTGCTGCCCGATCCACCGAGGGATTCCACGCGCCTGCCCAGATGGATCACTGCATCACGCCTTCCGGCTACCCGGAACACCACGTGACTTCGTGCGCTCGGCCGGAGCACCGCCTTGCAGCCGTTCGGACCACCATGTGATTCCGCTTCTGCCGGATCACTGCATCATGCCTCCCGGCTGCCCGGATCACCGCGTGACTCCACGCGCCTGCCTGGATCACAGCGCGACTCCTCACGCCCGCCCGGAACACTGAGCACTCTACGTGTCCGTCCGGACCACTGCACGAGGCCCCGAGACTGCCCGAAATATTGCGCCACTCCTAGCGTCCGCCACGCGTTGTGGGTACAATCAGATATCAGCCACAGCGGGGCACCAGCTTTGAAGAGGCACACCCACACCGGGCCACATCGGCAACACGTCCCAAGCAACGAGGCAAACACTTGCCTTACACTGACACACATGTCGATCGTGCTACTATAATACAAACACACATTAAAAGGTTCAGTTAGAACTTACTTTCAAAAGGCCTAGCTCAGAGGTTGCTAAATGTTGTTTCAATCATCGCGCCCTTACGATATTGAATTTCAAAATTGAAATCCTGCAGATAAATTCACCAACGTCAAACTTTAAGTAGAAGGTTCATTTTACGTACAGTATCTATCAAGGCATTGTAATAGTGTTATATTAAAAGTTACACCAATCAAATAATGACGAAAATATTGCAGTACCTTGACGACCGCCTTTTCTAACTGACGTGACTTTACTAAAGTAAGCTACCACCCGCTTACCACTCTTACAAACTTGATCAAAATTGACTTAAGGCTAACCCAACGTAAGGCTAACTTCCACTTCCAACATTAGACAATTAAAGAAACCTAAACCGAACTACAAATAAAAAGAAGGAACTATTGGGCAAAGTGGCGACCTAAAACCCAATAGTCATGTTACCAAACCGACGGACAGAGAAATAGTAGTCCATTCCAACGCTCCGTGTCGGGCGTCCACTCACCACGCCAGAGCGCCATGCGCTCTGCAGCTGCCTGAGCTTTCTTGCTATGCGAACCAGCCAGTAGTTCCAACTCATAGCGATGATGTGGCAGTACACGCAGGACCTTATAAGGGGTCCCCGCATGCCAGAATCGAACTTCTCCGTGCCGTGCGAGTGGCTAACGAACCGTCGGGCACCGAACACCCCTCGGCACTCCGCGAACTGCACTAGCGCAAGCTTCCGCACAGACTCTCCGCGTCCGTCTGCGTAATCAGCTCGCACGACGGCGCCGACCGCGACAGCACTCCCGTCGACTTCAACTCGTGCAGCTGCTCCGGCGTGCAGCGCGAGTTGTAGATTTGTTGTTCGTCGCACACGCGATTGATTTGTTCCAAGCTGAAGTCTGTTAATACCGACGTCAGGATCTGTGGCAGGCACAGGCGCCGCGCACCGCTCACGCTGAAGCAGGAGATCGGTTCACCCTCCAATACCGTTTCATCGCGCTCACTGAGCACCGAGTCCGCGGCCAGCAGGATGGCGGTGATGGTGCGGAGTCCCCGCGCGCTCTGTGTCTCCGTCGCCCCTCCCGGGCCATGCAGACTGCGCGGTGCGCTCGCCTGGTACGTCCTCAGCTGACTTATCCCTTTTGTCATATGCGTCTGTATCAACAGAAAAAGAGAAAACGAAAGGATCTACTTTGAAAGCTCGTTTAGTAATCATAGCTATCGGAAATAGCCACGGTGAACTAAGAACCCTATGTATAATAAGTGTAAAACATCCGATTACATGAACCAACCACTAGGGCGGAACTCGTCAGAGACCTACGAGGACTTACGTGAGGTATGGCTTTGCGTGTGCGAATCGGTTCACACAAAAGTATGCCATAGACCAACCTTCATAGCACTGTTTACACAATACCTGCCGCACTTGCTTAACGTTTTTGGGTTTGGCTGAGTCAATGAGGGCCTGAACTTTCTCATGGCTCGGCCTAACCTGACCTCCACTAATTGTACGGCTCAAGTATTCTATTCTGGTGGCCAGAAACGACACAATACCACTACTTCAAATTAGGTTTAAAGATCATTTATTCTCATTAAACACAAAATATAGATCACTCACATGAGAACAACACAGCTTAGTTTATAAATTAAAATGTAATATCCATTGTTCTACGTTCTAATATGATTTTTTTA
The DNA here is from genome assembly GCA_905147385.1 of Limenitis camilla. NCBI lineage: Eukaryota > Metazoa > Arthropoda > Insecta > Lepidoptera > Nymphalidae > Limenitis > Limenitis camilla. Next base: position 8,381,128 of record LR990251.1, on the reverse strand, counting down.
CACTTGAGGGTACTTTATTATAAAGTTGCTGGAGAAACCAGTCATCGTCAACGCATCAAGCACTTTACGTAGTAGATCTAAACCCTGGTCATTACAAGTATTACGAGTTTCGTAATACACATGTCGCCATCATGATTACTGCGACTCCGAACGCTTTCGCGATCATACATTTTATTAAGAAGAAATGACAGATTAAGATAAAAAGTGGGTACTTACGAATTATCAGGCCAAAACAATAAATATAAACTAAATCTTTTATTTGATGTTTCGCATTGGTTACCACCGTCTTTATTTGTAAATCTGTAATACCTCGCGAAAGTATTGCAACTTTCAGCTCGTCAGACAAGTCCTTTACAATTTTAGACGCAAAAGAAACCTGCGGGTATATTCGGTACAAACGGGGAATTTATTAAAGTTGTTACATTTGCGGTTATGCAAATAAAATTGTAACCAAACTACACTACATGGACACATTACGATTTTCCAAAGAGGTACATTCGCGGCGATAAGAACTTTCACTGTGTCTACGTGATAAAGGAGTAGGATCTCTCCTTCCGGAATGACTATGATCACGCTCTATACTTTTTTTTACGTTCGTGATCTATCATGAGGCGGCCGCGAAAGTTAAGCAATATCGCAAGGATTCACCACGACGGCTACCCTCAGCGAGACGTTGTCTCTACTAATCGTTTACGTTTTAAAGGCTAATTGTGGGCGAAATTCTATCCCACTTCTGAATTTAGGTACCAGAAGTGCTAATCAAATATAAAAACAATTATCAGGTATAATAAGTACATGGAACGGACTCACAGTATCGAAAAACAACCACAGCACCGGTCGACGACTAAGAAGCAAATGAGTCCGTATGCGACTGAGTGCCTGTTTATTATACAGGCAGTGGTGGGATCGAAACCGTCAATCACTAATTCTGACTTATAATCGATTCTGTCCTGACTAATAATCGATGCTATCAATTCAGTAATGCTCATATTGACGTTGTCGTCGGGTAGTCTCCTAACTATATATTATGTTATATTTATTATTCTTTAGTTATCGGTAAACAATAAAAACTGGCAGCCGCCACCCAACCTAACTGTGAGTTCTTCGTATTTCAACCAGTCACGGAAGGGGATGTTAAGAAGAGCATTGGGGCTATAACTTTTAAAGCTGTGGGTAATGATGATATCAGTCGTGAAATGATATTACCCATTATTGATCTTATTTTGCCTGTTATCACCCACATTTTAAATTTCTCCCTGGCATCTAAGGTATTCCCCTTCAGCTTGGAAGGCTTCACACGTAATTCCTATACCGAAAGTATCAAATCCCACATCACCCTCTCAGTTTCGACCGATTTCAATCCTACCAGTTTTGTCAAACATTTTAGAAGATATGGTTTTTAAGCAACTATCCAAATTCCTCTTAACCAACAATTTACTCAGTCCCTTCCAATCTGGCTTTCGCCAAGAACATAGTACTTCAACCGCATTGCTTAAAGTTACGGAAGATATACGCTATGCTATGGACAACAAACAGATTACTATACTGATACTCCTTGACTTTATTAATGCTTTTAACTCAGTAGACTGGGATATTTTACTTGGTATGCTCCGCTCACTTAACTTATCTCAATCTGTAATATCTTGGTTCCAATCTTATCTTCAGGGTCGCCAGCAAGTAATACGCTCAGCGGAGGCTACCTCAGACTGGGCTGCTCTTTCTGCTGGTGTACCACAGGGCGGCGTATTATCTCCTTTATTATTTTCTATTTTCATTAATAACCTCACAAAATCTATTTCTTCTCACTACCATCTTTATGCAGATGATTTGCAGCTCTACAGGCATGTCTATATTGAGGATATTGATGAAGGTGTTAAGGATATGAACTCTGATCTTGAAAGAATTTACAAATGGGCTGAATATTTTGGACTTGTGGTAAATCCCACGAAATCACAATCTATGATTGTTGGCAGCAAATCTATCCGAAGCAGAGTTCACTTTAACACCTTGGCTAAAATTGTGTATGATGGAACGATTATTCCAGTTAGTGAAACCTACAAAAATCTCGGTCTAATCATTGATTCGAATTTAAGCTGGACATCACAAGTTAATGAAGTTAGCAAACGCCTACGTTTTTCACTTCATTCCTTAAAACGCCTCCAGAACTTTCTCCCCATAGAAACAAAAAAACTATTAGCACAATCGTTACTTCTGCCACTGCTCGACTATGCTGACGTTTGCTATCTAGATGTCTCAGAGGAGCTGCTTAACAAGTTAGAACGCCTTCAAAATTTGTGCATCCGTTTTATTTATGGACTGCGCAAATACGATCATATTTCTGATTTCTGTCGTCAACTTAAGAGGCTCCCTATTCGACTTCGCCGGAATATGCATGTGATAACGCTCCTTTATAATATAATGAAAAGTTCTACTCCTCTTTATTTAAGTGAGCTATTTCGAATGTGCCCCCCTAGAGAACGACCTTCACGGTCATGCGTGTTGTTATAACACATTTTTTTATGAAAATTCATTCGCAGTTGAAGGTGTTCGCCTCTGGAATTCACTACCAAGCAGCACCTACAACGATAACCTAAGCACTGCTGTTTTCAAATTCAGACTGAAGCAACACTTTCTCTCAATTTCGACTTAATAATATATCTTATATATGTATTGTATTGTATGATATATGTATATATGTATGTGTAGTTTATTGTATTTTAATATTTTATGTAGTATATAGAAAAATGGAATTTAGTATTAAATTATAATATATTATGTTTTCATATATAATTAAATATTAATTATTTCCTATATCTTGTGCCTACACCACTTTTAAATGATTTTTTTTTTCTATTCCTATATTTACTCGGGGTTTCTGGAAGAGATCTCTTTAAAGAGATAAGTCATCCTGTGTACACAATATTTCTTAGTATAAAATACTTGTATTAGATTTTAAGGTGCATAAATAAATAACTAAATAAATAAACAACAACAGGGCGAAACTGCAGTTACACAACCGCACGTTCGCCAACCTGCCCCACTTCTGGAAGATTGACCTCATCAGGAGCAACATACAGACACTGCCGCGGGATCTGTTCACTGACTCGAAAGGACTAAGATATATAAATCTAAACGATAATAAGATAGAGGAGTTAGACAAGTGAGTAGTCCATCAGTTCCTTTACCATAACTCCAGCATACACTCAATTACGACCCCCCTCGCTTCACTGAGATTTATTTATACAAAAGTGGCTCGTGAACACTTACAAGCGTTTCATTTCAGAGGTGATGCTGTATTTGATCATGAGCACATTCTTGACATCCTTATTCTTACACATATAACACACAAACATTAACATTTGGCGGACATTTAATTTTGTCACTACTTCTAACTACATTCCATTGCTATTTATAGATTGTATAACACGCGTACTAACATACAGACAAACACAATAATCAAATCTCTCCTGTTTATAATATCAGTGCAGAAGTAGTACATTACGATTGTTTATATACTGAGTACTGAACTACATTATAAACATTTCATGTGGTGGCAACAGTACCGAGTGTGCTCCCCGCCTCCCCGCCTCCCCACCTCCCCGCCTCCCCGCCTCCTCCCTTCCCCATTTCTCCGCTGCTTTCATCATTACATGAGTTTTGTTCGTGTTTTAGTTCTACTTTCTACGGGTTAACTGAACTACTCGTGCTTACACTGGCCGGGAACCGCCTCCGAACCCTCCAGCCCGCCGTGTTCGACGAGCTCCCCTCTCTGACGAAACTGGACTTGTCTTATAATAGAATTATTTATTTATCAGTGAGTCTCTTGTGTTATCTATGTACGGTAAAAACTAGTAAATATTCATAACCATAGAACAAATATTATAGGTAGTATTAAAAACACAAAAATAGAATATTTTTGAAGTGAAAACTTGTTGAGTGGCGTTGAGCAGTTGTGTACTTTTTTATGATGGGTAAAAAATGTCAAACTCGCGTCAGGACACGTGACCTGGTCGCAAATTCGTAAGCGTCAGATCTCAATTGTATAGTTCGGGTTTTTTGAATATTGTTCTTTGGGAATATTCTTCTGCCAGCACTCCCCCAGTGCAACCAGTTTTTTATATATATGTAAAAAGTACTTACCTTTAAAAATCGGTAAAAATATTTATTGTGTTTTCGATACGAACCTCAACTACGAATTCACTAATTTTAACAAAATTTAATAAATTAAGTACCGAGGATAAAACAAAGTTATATGTTGTTATACCCGTGAGGAGACGGGTTACAATACAATTCATGAGACCGCCAAGTGTCTCTGATGCGGTCCGGCCGAGCCACATGTGGGCCAGATCTACCCCCTCCCTCTCCTGCTGCGGTTCCAATGAACACCGGATTCTTGCTCGGGGTCTATTGAAACCACAGCACACACACAGCATTCTTCTCTTTGCTCCTCTCCTCCCTCTATCTTCGAGGCAGCAACGCATCTTATTATGACCATGGACGACGGTGGCCACTTTCCATCAGGTGGACCGTCTGCTAGTTTGTCCCTTACCTATCATAAATATAAAAAACGGTGGGTCTGTTAACTAGAGTTATTGTTACCTTTAGATTGAATTTTTAAATAAGACTAGAGAGTTATTGTTACCTTTAGATTGAATTTTTAAATAGGACTAGAGAGTTATTGTTACCTTTAGATTGAATTTTTAAATATTTTAAATAAGAATAGAGAGTTATTGTTACCTTTAGATTGAATTTTTAAATAAGACTAGAGAGTTATTGTTACCTTTAGATTGAATTTTTAAATAAGACTAGAGAGTTATTGTTACCTTTAGATTGAATTTTTAAATAAGACTAGAGAGTTATTGTTACCCTTAGATTGAATTTTTAAATAAAAATAAAGAGTTATTGTTACCTTTAGATTGAGTTTTTAAATAAGACTAGAAAGTTATTGTTACCTTTAGATTGAATTTTTAAATAGGACTAGAGAGTTATTGTTACCTTTAGATTGAATTTTTAAATATTTTAAATAAGAATAGAGAGTTATTTTTACCTTTAGATTGAATTTTTAAATAAGAATATAAAGTTATTGTTACCTTTAGATTGAATTTTTAAATTTACTAGGACACCAGGCATCCAAATGATGAGGGTGGAATTTGTCGCAGCGGCGGAGAGTGCGATGGCGGAAAAGAGTTGGGGGCACTAAATCGAATAGTTCTTCAGAACATTCCCCATTGTACAGACGTTAGAAGACACATAGAGAGCCAACATCTCTCATGTGGAAAAGTTTCACTCAAAAATCTAACACCATGAAGGTTCTATGTCAATTCGAAGTAGCTATTACAATAAAATGGCAATTTCATACTTTAACCCCTAATATTTTAATTTAAATATTTTAATTTCAGGAAGAAAACATGCACTTCCGATGGAGTCCAAGAGTCCACCTCCAGTACAACAGACTACATAGCTTCGATCCCTTCGTGTACAGTAGTAACCGCTCCGTCCCTACGTTCATACTGGACCACAACCCCTACCACTGTTCCTGCCTTATGTTACCCTTCGTACAGAAATATTCGATCCTTGACGTGGACGGAGCTACCTGCGCTGAGCCGACTCATCTGAGAGGCAAGCGGCTGAGTGAGCTGACAGAGGCCTCACTGGGCAGCTGCAGCACGAGTGAGTCCGTTAGAACCATTATACAGTTCACTTGTAGTCAGTCAATCAGTCACTGTTACTCTCTGCTAACTTGCAGAGTTGATGCTCTTTAAAATATTTCACAATAATACAAATAGATTTTGTCCTCTTTGTTATTTGTAGAAAAATAATGTATCTGTAGAAGTTGTATTAATAGTTTAATTTGTAGATGAAATGTTTCTAATATGAGAGTTATGTCATAAAGTTTACGATTACTTAGCAAAGTCTATAAGTCGTAACTTACTTTTGTTGCTTCGCTGTAACCTGTATCAAGCTGTCGTGTTTGTGTTCCAGGTGACACAGATTTGCGCCGGAGCTACAGATATACCCGAGCGGCTCCAGGTTTGGATATACACCAGATGTGTGGACGTCGCTCACTTGCAGGGGATCAAACTTACCCAACTTCTCGAGTGTATGTTTACTGCAGTACATAGGTAAATAAATACTCAATATTAGTCACACTTTTAATCAAAACTAGCTAAAAGATTTAATGTAGTACAAAAATAAAACAAAACTATGTTATGTGTCAACAGTTAAGTATGACTATATCTGTCACTCTTTTATTTCAGACGGTGAAGAAATTTGCAGGAACTGTTTTCTTCCTCTGCCTTCGGTGCAATTCTTCTTCAGTCCATCGGTAGAAGACGACAACAGCAACATGTTCTGCATTGCTGAACATTACGTCAACAAGGACTACAGCCGCGCCCTCAGGCTGGCGCAGTCCACACAGGTCACCCTGCACCTCGCCAGCACCTAGCATCACCCATTGCGTATATCGAGAGAACTCTCCTTCTGATAGCCAGTGGGTAGAGATGTCACCGTCGTGCACTGCTGAACATTACGTCAGTTTATTTTGGCTGTAACGATTACAGTGATGCTTCATTTTTTTAAGTCCTAAAATTATTATTTTTTTAACAAAATTGATCAATCATCAATGAAGTCACTAAATGTATTTAAAATACAAATTAAAAAATCCATTTTTAGGAAGTAAGTGATATACAAATACCAAGTAGGTATGTATTTGCTGTATAACATAGTAACTCAAGTATGTTTACGTCGTCTAGCGCTTGAAATTATTTAGACCAAATAATATCCTGTTCACCATTTGAGTTTTTAATATATTTACTTACTAGCGACCCGTCCCGGCTTCGCACAGGTGGATAATTTTTTTGCATTCTTCATTTCGGAATGGTGCGCCACACCGGCATGGCGCCACACCGGCCTGTCGCCACACCGGCATGTATATTGATATTTTTAATTTCGTAATATCTTTTGAATGGAATGTCTGATTTCAATAATTTAAAAAGTAATCTACAGGTATTGAAACATTCTTTAATACGAAAATATAAAGGTATGTAAAACAAGCTCCGATTTTGATAGGCATTTCTATCAACTTTTAAAATGTAAAAAAGTAGTTATAGTGACATAACTACAATAGTTGGACATATGGTCTCGCGGAGTTTTTTGTAGATATTGATACGTTCTATAATATTCTAGAACATGTGTTTGTTCTATCATCAATACTTTCTGAAGCGCATGCGATGAAACATATTTAATGACTAATTTTTTGCACCTTGGGTTGGTTAGTTTTAACAAGAAATTCTAAGGATCTGTAATTTTTTTCTTGTAAGAAGTATAGCCTATGTTACTCAGGGATAATGTAGTTTTCTATTGTTGAAATGATTTTTGAAATCGGTCCAGTAGTTTTTAAGTTTATTCGTTACAAACAAAAATACAAATCTTTCTTCTTTATAATATTAGTACAGATTAGGTACATTAAAACATCCACTCGTAGTAACCTGCCATCACACATTGCTGAGTATATACAAATAAACTAAGTATTGATGAAATAACTGTAGTAGTAATGAACACTTTGTATAGTGCAATTATTAAAATTCCCTTGAGTATGTTCTATAATGCTGGAACGCAATCGCTCATTTTTTTGTAAGCAAAACGATAAAAATATTGAAGAAAAATGTCGGGGATTTGAATAATCTATATTTATTTTCGGCGCGCGGCCTTCTAGTAGCAAAACGTACATAAATTGTTGTTCTTTTTTGAAATTCATACAGATACCACGCATCGCGCCGTATGTGTGCAGAATGTGTCTGTCTGTTGAGTAAACCCTTTGCGCAGAAATAAATAAATAAATTCCGGTCCAGCCGTATGTGGGCCAGATCTACCCCCTCCTTCTCCCTTCCCATTAATACTACGATTGCACTGGGTTCTTGCCCAAGGTTCTCTGCATCTCCATCGCATCATTCTTCTCTTTGCTCCCCCTACCTACTCTGTCTTCAAGGCCGCAACGCATCGACAAAACAAGAGATACCCTCTAGTTTTGTCGATGTCTATGAGCGACGATGGCCACTTTCCACTAGATGGACTGTCTGTCCGTTTTTACCTTATTCATAATAAAAAAAATCGTTTATAGAGGATTTAAAGCATGGGAGTAGATTAATAAATAATATTAACAAACAATGTCGACCGTTGATATAATGATCTATATACATATAATAAATCTGTAGACTTGCCGTGTATATTGCATGAATATTACAAAAACATTTCAAAAGTTTTTGAAAATTTGTTTGTTTGTGACTCCACTTGAGTGACGTTTGTATATAATTGTAGCGCTAACTCCGGAGTAACATTTAGTCTTTGTTGCATCGCAATCGGTTCACTCAATCAAAAGATATTTTCATTTACAAATGTTATTCATGTAGTTGAACCTGTCACACGTCCTGTAGATGGCGCCACGTGCTTGGTAATCGACTCATAATATAATCACTAATCTATATTTGGATTTCACTATATTATTAAATAATATAATTTTTTAAATTATTAAATATATTAAGATGTTTTTGAAGATTTTGTACAAGCTATTTATTTTATTAATTTTCTTCTGTCACATAGATGGCGTTGTCGGTGTAAAGTGTAGTTATTATGTATTATTTTATAGTTATCGATTTTTACAGTCATATTTTATAATATTGCACAAAAGTCGAAATTTTTACTCTATTATAGAAAATTTTGAAACATTTATTTGAATTTGTAAATCCATAATTTGCATTGAGAAATATCCGTATGTCTGTCTGCGTGAATATCTGTATGTCTGTCTGCGGCAAGGGAGAAGAGAGGGATCGCGATTAGATTACATGCAACTTTTATAATGGAGATGGTTCTGGGCTTAGATGTGTGAAGATCTGATCAGCCGTTTGAAGAATCATCTCTAACTCATTTCCAACATGAGTCAGTGATCTTATTAACTGCGTTTGGTTTCAAATTTATTGTAAATATATTTCTTAGATCTTGCAACATTAAGTAGTGTGTATACCAACTCCTCAGCGACTTACAGCAGACGTTTCGTGGTGAGGCTGATGAGGATAGTGTGTTCTGTGGTATCTCCTAGACATGTCACCATTGAGCAGCAGCAGCGAGCTACACCTCCCACTCCTGGCGCGCTAGCTTATGCTTTTGAATAATTAAATCAGTCAGTCAGTCATAATCCTTTGCAAAGTACAATATCAGAATAATTAATTAAAAAGGAAGGAGATAATTATTCTGGGTAAAATATTCTCACTGTTGTACATCATGAACGCGCCCTCGCTTCGACGCGTCCTGTCAGCGCCATCTTATGTGAGTATTGATTAAATGTAAAACTCGATGCTTAAGTTTACGCGAACGGAGTCGCAGGTATAGCTAGTATGTTATAAATATTTATCGATTTGAAATAGGTATATAACAAAGCCGGGAGCAGATGCTAGTTATTGTTATTGTACTAACTCAACACGTAAATTTCATCAATTATCGTTATCATAACCGGATACAATGTTACGGACAAAAACAACATTCATTACAAAACACGCTAAAGGGAATATTTTTAAGACAGACAAACAGACTTATATCACACTCAAATATAAGTAGTAAATAGTTGCCTCTATGTCATTACAGTCTTACAGACAAGCAGTCCTTTACCTGACGAGTATGTCAAGACAAATCAAGCGCAAGGGCAAGGGCACTACTACCTTGTCTCGAAGCGTAAATGAAACATTTTTATGTAAAATGTTATCAAGACGAGACCATATAACTCGCACTGTCATAAAGTTATTAGATCTCATATAGAGCCAACTCCCTACCTACCTCTACAAGCCCTCTCTTCACAAACTCTACATCTTAGTCACTATATAATATATGGCTTGGCCGTTTCGCTACCATCTTTATAAAAACTGTCAACTTTTATGGGACTTCAGGAAGTACCCTAAAAATGTTTTTTATTATCAGTGAGTCTGTGACGAAACAGTATTTACATTATATTCCGAGAATTTTTTTGCTTATCTGATACAATCCAAACCAAGAAAAGATCGCGCGAACATCCTCCGGGCCTTGAAAGAAGTCGCTTTCAACTGGTTGCTCCTCTTCCACCGGCAGCCGGACGACGTAGTGTACAGCTCTGCGGATAGTCCCTTTCATGGTATAAATATCCACTACTCTGCAGACGTTGTCAGCTCCAACGTGCAAAGGTGTAATACGTCCAAGCCAACAGCGCTGTGGAGGCTGGTTCTGGTCCTTTATTAGCACCAGATCGCCAATCTTTGGGTTAGAAGATCCCGTCTTCCATTTAGTGCGTTGCTGTAGCTCTGCTATGTACTCCAAACTCCACCGTTTCCAGAACTCTTGGCGTAATCTTTCAACGGTTCGGTAGTTTGGTTTATAGTCTCCCCCAGAATGCGGCGGGATCGATGTCAGTGACCGTCCGATTAGGAAGTGCCCAGGGGTTTAATTAGTTAAATTTAGAGGGTCCGAAGATAGAGGGGACAGAGGACGCGAATTAAGCATTGCCTCTATTTGGGCGAATACAGTAGACATTATTCGTTTTAGGTGATATTTCACTGCCTTTATACCGCTTTCGTGAACACCATTAAAATGTGGAGAATATGCAGGACTGAATTTAAATAAAATGCCTTCCGAACTAGCGAAATCGCCTACCGATTCACGACTGGAGCGCAAAACTCTACCTAGTTCATTGTTAGCCCCCACGAAGTTGGTGCCAGTGTCGCAATAAATTTCATGAGGTTTACCTCTCCGCGCTACAAATCTTCTCAAACATAGTATAAATGCTTGCGTAGTAAGATCACTAACTAACTCTAGGTGAACCGCTCTAGTATTTAAACAAATAAATAAGCAGAGATAATAACTTTAGTTTGGATTATTCCAGATCTACAAAATTATCAGGATATGATGTCAGTAGTGGACTTATTAAACATACAAAGTTTCAATTCCATACCTCTTATACTTTAGTTTTTATTGATATCTAAAAAACGCCGATTTCGTCACTGACTCACTGATGATCATCAAAATTCTTAGGGTACTTCCCGAAGTCCTAGAAAGCTAAAATTTGGTATGTAGGTTAGTATTAGTAAATAAATAAAAGTATATTTACTAACAAATTTTGATACTAGAAGCTCTAAAAATTGGTATAGGAACTACATGTTATATAAAATAGTTATTATTTTTAGTGCGAGACAGTTTTCTTAAGAGGCTTCTTTGAATATTATATATAGTCAGCCATTTACCTCCCTTAGGTTCGTTGTCAGTACACAATACACGATAGACAATAAAATTAACAAAAATAGTTATTTGTTCAACTAGAGAGGAAAGTTGGTTTTCCAAGCGAGTGCTAATTTTGAATCCCGAGTAAGCGAAGGATCCTAATTAAACTAATCTATCTAAAAACATTAGAATACTGAGCGTCGCGAGGGATTCCAAGGTACGAGATGGAAATAACTTTTCTCTCGCGTGACACATACAACTTTTCACCTTAGCAGCGAGAACATTATTAGAGATAAAAAGATACAATATGAATAAAAATGAAACCACATATATTTGCAAACAATAAGTATCTACTAAAATTTAAAATTGCTTCGTTCGTTCACTTCAGGTGTTAAATTGCTGTTTTCGTCACTAGACTCACTCATATTTTGTGAATTTGTGATATGCAACACTAATTGTAAGTAGTTACCTACCGAAAAACAAAAGAAGAAGAAATAATATTGATTTTTGTTTCCCGCTATTTTTAAAGTTACGTTCTGAAACTGCACCCGTAGTATTCTGTTGTACCAATAAAGATTTTTAAAACTATAAATTATTTGTGCATAACTACTTCGTATTTTTTCTAAAATATTTCCTTTATTTTTTTCTTTTTTCAGTGTATTCATTATATTTTATTATTTAATTAGATATTTAATTACAACGTTACCAAATAATTTTCATTTTAAAGGTTTATTAGTTTCCGAACGTTTTATTGTTTGGGTGTTCTGAAATTTGATAAATCGAACTTCGAATGACGTGTTTCGTACATAAAGATAATTCGCAGCATTCTAAATTCAAATCACTTTCCCTCACTCTCGCAGGGAAAACGCGTTTCTCTCACTCTTATTAAGCAGGGAAGCCAGTATGTTTGAGGTGAAAAAAAATATTTTTTTATATTTATTCAATTAAGTGACATATCTATCTATACATAAATCTGTAGATTTCCCGTGTCTGGCCATTGCATGAATATTAAAAAAAATTAACAGAGGGGTATTCAAATAATCTATAGATACCACTTCAAAAGTTTAAAAAAAACTTGTCTGTTTGTCGTTTGTTTGTGCGCGATAAACGCAGAAACTACTGACTCCACTCGAGTGACGTTTATATATAATTGTAGCGCGAACTGCGGAGTAACATTTAGTGTTTGTTGCATCGCAATCGGTTCACTCAATCGAAAGATATATTCATTTACAAATGTTGTTTATGTAGTTGAGCCTGCCACACGTCCTGTAGATGGCGCCACGTGTTTCATAATTGACTCATGATATAATCACTGATCTATATTTGGATTTTACGATACGTTGTTTATTTTATTAGTTTTCTTTTTCTTCTGTGATATAGATGGCGTTGTCGGTGTTAAGTGTAGTTATTATGTATTAATATATAGTTATCAGTTTTTACAGTAATATTTTGTAATATTGTTCAAATAAAACAGCCAGACTGAGGCGACCACAGCGCCATTGCTGCTGATGCGCTCGACATTTTTAATCTATTATAGAAAATTTTAAAACATTTATTTGCGTTTTGAAAATAAAATCCAAAATTTGTACTACAGCACACATTTCGTGGTGATCCTAATGAGGATAGTTTCTTCGCTGTATCTTCTACTTACGTTAGACGTGAGTGTGTATTACGGTAGAATGTTTCTATCATACTTTAAGAAGTATAAATAACTATTCCAGTCAGGTTTTTAATTTTTTTTATTAATAGTTATTATGAAATTAAATTGATTATTTTTTAATAACATCTCTTCCAAGGCGGAGCGAGACGGGTCGCACCCCCCACTTCCGGCACACTCCGTCACCTGATCATTCTCCGTTTTTATTTGTTAGCTCATGCTTTTGATATGACCATCACCAAGGCACAGGGACGAGCTCAGCGCGTTGCAGGAGTAGACCTGAGTGCTAACTGTTCCTCGCACGGCAATGTGACTTGATGTAGCTCTATCCCGCTCTATCCCGCTCTATCCCGGGGGTAACCCTCACAATCTCTACACATTTATATCTGACGGTTCTACTACTAATATTGTATACCGGTAAGCTAATATTAACGAAATTAGATGTAAGTGGTGTAATAAATGTCATTTAGGAATAATTGATTTAGTAATTAAGAATATTTTTTTATCTTAATAACTGATGTACTTGAATATTTAGTAAATATTTGTCTACTGATAACATCGACCTGCCGATGGGTTCCGAGGGTTCATGCTTTGTGTTCGCTTACTGCAATATACCAGATCATGTGGTGAGAAGTACACGTACAGACAGCGGCAATATGCCGCTATAAGTAAGACGCAGACGGAGTTGCGGGCACAGCTAGTTATATGTATAGATGTTGTTCTCATGTGACATTGTCTTTTTGAGAATAAAGTTCTTTAACCTTAATATATTCGAGCTAGCTACGCGTAGCTCCAGGAGCTTCACGAGTATTGCTATATTTAACATTGAACGTACTCGTAGTATGCAACATGTTCAGGTTATATTCGCACACACGCACACATACGCGTACTGCATGTGTGTGTATATAATTATTACTATCAGTCTCCCCATCCATATGCGACTAATAAAAACAAGACGTTTAGTTTAACGGAAAAATATAAAATGTATTATTAATTATTTTATTATTTCGCGACTCATAGACTAAGAGCCAGCGATTTCAAAAACGATCTGTTACGGGGTATTTTGAAAGTCCGTTTTTTTTAAAAAAAAATTAATTTAATTAAAATATAAAATACAATTCCGTAACATAAAATATATCGAATAATAAAAATTATATGTTAAAATTATGTACGGGATCCTTTAGCAGCCGTTTTAGGATCTGTCGCGCGTGAAGACTCGGGATAGACTGACTGAGGGGGGCGATCTATGGATTTATCAAACGTCGGAAAAGCTCAGTCAGCAAAGAGGAAGGTAGGGACAAATGAGGAGGTGTGCATAATCCCTTTCAGGGACCAGATATAACGATCACTCGAGGTATCCTTTCCTCAATATATTCAGTATACATTTTTTGAATGATAATACTTTTAGAGAAATAACACTAACTTTTCAAATTGTAATCTTTTTAAAAATAAATAAGAATAAAATATTCACGAATAGTGAGAAGGTTGGAGAAAATCACTAGAGGGGGTCAGGCCTAACGTTACTAGTCATAGTGAATCAGTTCAGTGTTGTGATTCATTCAGTTATTCGCTTGTGCTCAGCGACAAGTCCAGCGAAGCTAAGGTGTACCCACCACCAGAATATCAGTATAGGGATAAATTGGGTTAAGTGAGTGCTAACACGAAAACTACACAAATGTTGATTTATTAGTTTTTACTTTATAATTTCTTTAGTATAACTATTTTTTTCTTGGTTTCGTAGTTAATGTTAGCTTGCCATGTCAAGTTCAGTACATAAATAAGTTTCTTTCTTTCTTTCTTTAAACTAGTCTGTTCTAAAGTTGTAGCCGGCTCTTACACTATGAAGCCCGTATATATGAGAGTGTACAAGTGCTGGCCTTTAGTTACTGCTCCTCCGCCGCCTCCAGAGACCTCCAGAGACTCCACCAGCGTTACACGAATATGTAAGTTACACTAAACATCTCTCTCTTATTTAACCTTCCGCATACGAGGTGCGGCATCACGTACTCTCTAACTCTTCACTATCAGTACATAGTATAAAAAAGTCGCTTCCCGCTGTCTGTCTGTCCCTATGTATGCTTAGTTCCTCAAAAGTACGTGAATTTGATGTGTTTTTTTTTAATAATGCCGCTGTGCTGCGTGGCGCTCCACACCGCGCCGGCGGCCCGTCGGGGTGTATTTTTTGGTTTATGTTGATATTTTTATTTCGTAATATCTTTTGACTGGAATGTCCGATTGCAATAATTCAAAAAGTAATCAACAGGTATTAAAATAGTCTTGAATACGAAATAATTTATATGGATTAAAATTAATACAAAGTTATGGAAAACATGGTTTGATTTTAATATCAACATTTTTATCCACTTTTAAATGTAAAAAAGTAGTTATAGTGACATAACTACAATAGTTGGACATATGGTCTCGCGGAGTTTTTTGTAGATATTGATACGTTCTATAATATTGTAGAACATATTTTTGTTCTATCATCAATACTTTCTGCAGCGCATGCGATGAAAGATATTTTATGGCCATTTTTTTGCATCTTGGGTTGGTTTTAGTGAGAATTCTTGGGGATCTCTAATTTTTTCTTGTAATAAATATAGCCTATATTACTCAGGTTGTTTTTATGTTTATTCGATACATATAAACTTACAGAAAAATGCAAATCTTTACTCTTTATAATATTATTATATTATAAATACGTTGACACGAAATACTTCGAGTTAAATACCAAATAATGCCAAAAAAAAATTATGGTTGTCATTAAAAAATAATTAATTATTTAGAGTTTGTTGTTAATATGTTCGAAATGGTGATAACTGTGATATCAATGATTAACTGACATTTAACCCTCTAACGATAACGTGCGCCTCGGAGGCCCCCGCGAGGCGGTGATGCAGTCCAACGAGCCAACTCAGTCGTCGTCACGTCGTTTGGTAAGCACCAAAGTTTCGTTGTTATGACGACTAGTTGCGCTTGTTATAAAATAATAACATTATTAGGGTAAATAAATAAATGTGTATGGTAAATAGTTTTCTTAGACTGGCAACATTTTAATACTTTGACCTTCAATTAAAGTTAACCATTAATTTCTTATTTATAAATTTTTTAATTTCCAATATTTGAAATACTAATATAATACTCTAAGATTGTCTATACTAATAATATTATAAAGAGGAAAATTTGTATTTTTGTATGTAACGAATAAACATAAAAACTACTGGACCGATTTCAAAAATTCTTTCACCATTAGAAAGCTACATTATCCCTGAGTAACATAGGCTATATTTATTACAAGAAAACATTAGAAATGTTCAGAAATTCTCACTAAAACCAATTTGCCATAAAATATCTTTCATCCCATGCGCTGCGGAAAGTATTGATGATAGAACAAAAAAATGTTCTACAATATTATAGAACGTATCAATATCTACAGAAAACTCCGTGAGACTATATGTCCAACTATTATAGTTACGTCACTATAACTACTTTTTTACATTTTGAAAGTTGATAAAAATGCCTATCAAAATCAGACCATGTTTTCTATAACTTTTTAATCCTTATCCAAATAAATTATTTCGTATTCAAGACTGTTTTAATACCTGTTGATTACTTTTTGAATTATTGCAATCGGATATTTGATTCAAAACATATTACGAAATTAAAAATGTCAATACAAACAAAAAATACTCGCCGCCGCCCTGGTGTGGGTCCACGCACCGCAGCGAGCAACGCTGCGAGAAAAGGGGCACCGAAATGCGGGAGCCAAAATATCGAAAAAAAAATCATTTTCCCATACAAATGTTCATGGGCTTCGTAACTGTCAAACATGTCTACTGTCATCACAAACTAAGTGTAGCTAATCTGTGGCACGACATTCATTGACTGTTATGTGTATTACAAACATGTGCCAAGTGTTTATTTTTATATTATTTTAAATGCACTTTTAAATAAATGAAGCACGATTGCTAATAATTTCAATTCAGCAATATGCTTAAAAATTCTAAAGCAGTACGCGGGGTGCGGGTTGTATCATCACGTGAGTGTGATGATATCCGATTACGTTACTCAATATAGGTATATAATACACTGTGTCGTGTTGTTGTTGCAGACAACAATGGTCGCGCTGTTCCTGTGCTGTGCAGTGGTGGCGCTGGCGTCGCGCGGGAGCGCCCAGGTGTCTCCAGGGTATGTGTAAAGCAGTTCCCTCACTGATATACTACAATTAAAAAGATGTGGCTATTAAGCGCTGGCAAACACACGTTATGCGGCCATTTTGAATAAAGGAAGTAATCTCAGGAACTGCAGATACGATTTTGAAAATTCTTTCACTCATAGAAATCTATAATTTCCTCTTCTCCCTTCCTTTTTTACTTCCTATTTCTCTCTTTTTCTTTTTTTTCTAATTCTCTTAAATTTTTATCTTTCATTATTATTTCAAATTTTTATTATTTCATTCTCTCTACTCATCCTTTCTCACTATTTTCTATTTTGTCTATCATTTCTTTTGCTTTTCTTTTGATCGACTTCAAAAAGGAGGAGGTTCTCAATTCGATAGATTCTTTATACCGATTACGCTTAGATTTATGAGCCGACTTCCGTGATTTTACTTTTATTTGATGCGGAATTTTTGCTATTTGGTTGCATAAATATTTAACATAGGTTGGCCCTGTAGTTTTTATTTTATAAACATTCTTTCCGTTTCTGTTTCTTGGGGTCTATACACTTTAAGGCTCGCACACTTTTCGTAGGCCTACCCATAACCACTTAAAATTACCATTCAATTATGACGTTTAAAAAACCGACTTCCAACTAAAAATGCACTAAAAACTAAGAAATAATTCCGTTATTTGTTATTCTCTCTTTATTAGGACAATAATCCTATTTGAAATTATAAACGCGAAAGTTTATTTTTATCATTATTTCTCGTCTCGTTGATAGGTGAATATAATCTGTAGCTGAGTGACAATGTCGTGTTTGTCTGTTAGATACGACACGACGACGGAGGCGACACACAGACGACACGACAGAGCGGTCGACGACTGGCTCGGCGCTAGTGTTAGAAACGACAGTGTAGATACATTAAGCTTGAGCTCTCAGAATATACAGCGAGTGCCCAGAGCCGCCTTCAGGAACACTCCCAAAGTGATCTTTATTTTCCTGAGCAACAACAGCATATCGGACGTCGACGTCGGAGCTTTCGAGGGTATGTCTGTTTGTTTATGATTTGTTCCGTGTTGTTTATCGAAATAAAGTTGACGAATTGAGTAGTATAGCATGTATATATCATGTGAGTGCGTATGTGTGTCCCACAGGTGTGCCTGAATTGGTGACACTGGGTCTAAACGATAACGACATATCCTCGCTCCCCGAGGGGGTGTTCAGTCCGGTGCCTGGACTAGGGTATCTCTACTTATCTGCTAATCGCATAGCGGAGCTGTCTCCGAGCCACTTCGCCGGGTTAACGATGTTGAATAGAGTAAGTATATTTCTGTTCCTATTCATATCTATACGTAATAATAATCTGTAATAACACTCTTACTTGAATCAAATTAGTGAGTAAATCCTACTAATATTCTAAACGCGAAAGTTTGTAAATAATGTCTAGATGTACCTATATTTGTTACTCTTTCACGCAAAAACTATTAAACGGATTTCGATGTAGCTGTTTTAGCTCGGCAAAGCTATCGGACATATTGCTCGAGAGTGACAGATGCTGGACGGTCATGGTCATCTTCTATAGAGGTTATAATCACGAAGAAATACGCCGCGGAGCGGGTTGACGCCTCTGCAGACCCGCGCCGCCGAACCTGATCGGGGAGGGGTAGGTGGCGTTTCGCCCACTTCTTTCCACCACCCTGAATGGAGTCATCAGGCAAGGGGGTAACCACTCTCGATGAATCCTGAGAGTCCTATGGCGTGCAGGGCTCCCATTAGGGCTGACCCGCTGAGGCGTCAGTTGTTTGCGTAAGCGTTCTTGAAGCGCCTTGAGGTAAAATACCGTTGGTTTTAGTGGGTATGCCTTGAACCGCCTCTCACCTTCTGCAGGTGGCATCAAAGAGAGCTCCACATAACCCCCCCGCTCGTCGGTAGGGGGATTCATTCATAAGGTAGCATTTTCAACCATAAAAAACTCTATACTGCATGACGCGGTTTTGGTTTCCTAATTTCTATTAATTTGAGTATATAATCAGTGAAGGGGAGGGTATCTGTTTCCCGTCTCGTCTATAGCAGGGGACCCTTGTTGCCAAGTATAAGTTTGTTTCACTTTAATATATTATAATATTGTTCTGTTAATCTATAAGTTAGAGGAAAACAAACAGAATGTTTTGCTCTGTAAGAGGAGAAACTCTTCCTTAAGAGGAAGAAATCCCTCTCCCTCTTTATGATTACTATTATAATTGTAACAGAATGATTTTTCGAATAACCAATGTTGCCGCCGCGTTGCCGTGTTGGGCTATAGTTGGGGTGGGATGATGATAAAGTTAATTATCACTTCCGTCGCGTCATTTGACTCGTCACTCGATTTGAATCGTCATCGGCATCTATGGTGCTAGAGTAAAATAATAATTACTTCCGTCCGCCCCACCCGTGGAGGGGAATACTAGTTAGTCTCGATCCTTTATATGCCATTGACAGTCTGATTGAAGTCTTAGTCGTGCGCGGTCTCTCAAAGTGTGAAGTAGTCTCTGGATAGTGTTAAAGCCAGTGTTTGTGTTAGTGCTGGACGTGCTGCCTGATTAAGGTCACGTAAGTACCCTGCAATATCACGCGTCTTGTGTTAGGTTAGGTTTATGCGAGATTAACCTTAGGTTTAGACAGTGAGACCGGGCAGTGGAGGCGAGTGTCGTGATCACTTAAAGGAGCTCCTTAAGCCTACACTTTGGTCACAAGTACAAGGCACTGCCTGGGTTCCTGTTCATAAAACTACAGAATCGTAATATTCGATTATTTAATTCATCCAAATCGTCTCTCTGTTCTGACATATTATAATATTCGAGTAATATTGGTAGTATGAAGGTTAAACTGTTGAAAGAAACATATGTGTCCATATATATTTACGGTTAAGTGACTGTATCATGGCAATCGTTCATTGAAGTAACGTTCGTAGACAGTACCTTCTTACGTTGGGAATGCCATTATCAACAATGAAGGCTTTATGGAAGATGTGAACCTAACCTTATGTTTAAATAAAACTGAGCAGTGGAAGCGAGTGTTGGATTTCTGTTAGAAAACGTTTGTGGCTAACAAAAGTCTTCTAACCTTGGTCACAAGTCCAAGGCACTGCTTAGGTTTCTCTTTTAACTGTAATAAATCATATTTGATTATCTATCGGTTCAGTAGGAGTGGAGTGTCTACGTTGCATTTACCCATTAGTCCATTTAATATCATTACTCCGCGTACTGTTTTTCACTATTTCCCCGCTCGTCCTCCTTCTCATCATAAATCTTAGAGTTATATATGTACATTAATTTTTATTACTTTTTTAGTTGGAGGTAAACGACAACAGGGCGCAACTCAAGCTACATAACCGCACATTCTCCAACGTGCCCAACCTCTCGGACATTAGTCTCAGGAGGAGCAACATACGGACACTGCCGCAGGATGTGTTCACTGACTCCACTAAACTGCGCAATATAGATCTATCAGATAACGAGATAGAAGAGTTAGACAAGTGAGTAATTCATCAGTTTCTTTGGCATAAAACGAGTATACACTCAACAACGACCCACCTTCGCTTCGCTAATATTGTTGCTGTATATGCTCATGAGCACAACCTCGACATCCAGTCAGTTGTATCAGACAGCTTAGGCTAAAGCTATGGGTCTTTATTTAATAATAATAATAATAATATTACGGTATACAATTATATAATATGTTCACTTGGAGCTACTTTCCAGCACCAAATTAATAAAATCCATGCAACTGACAAATAATGATGTAGTTATACTGATGCAGCAATTACGCTTATATATCACACTGTCTGTCTGTCTCTTAGGATAATATTCGGATCAGTAGTTACAGTGAGTACTGAGATGCGAGTACACATCATAAACATTACTTTCATAATTATATGTGCTTTGTTCGTGTTTCAGTTCAATATTCTCCGGGTTAAGTGAGTTAGGATTGCTTGTTCTCTCCGGGAACCGACTCCAGACCCTCCAGCTCGCCGTGTTTGATGGGTCACCCTTTCTGTGGCTTCTGGACTTGTCTAATAATAAAATCAATTCTTTATCGGTGAGCCTCTTGTTTTATCTATTTATCATAAACTGATATTTATCAAAGTTTTTATTTTAGAAGCAATTCTATTGTTTGTTTTAATATTCCTGTTTAAGGTTGTTATTTTGGGAACATTGAAATAATTTTTAATTCTATATTATATGTATATGTGGGGTAGGATAATAGTGAAGGCCGTATTGGGCTATATTTAGGGTAGAATAATAATATAGAGGACTTATTGTCACTTCCGTTGCGTCAGTTTAATATTCAACGATTTTAGATAGCGAGTAGACGATTATCGAATAATCGGAATACGAGCGACATCTACGGCACTTTATTCAACGATTTTTGATAGCTTCAAACGAGTAATCGGATTATCGATTAATCGCGACGCCAACGCCATATTTCCTATTCGGATAATAATAAAGAAAATTAATCATCACTTCCGTCGCGTCATTTTAATGTTCAACGATTTTTAAGTCTCAAACGAGTAAACAATTATTAATTAATCCCGACGCCAGCGCCATATTTTCTATTTGTTGATTTACTTCGAATAATAATAAAGAAAATTAATCATCACTTCCGTCGCGTCATTTTTATGTTCAACGATTTTTAAGTCTCAAACGAGTAAACAATTATTAATTAATCGCGACGCCAGCGCCATATTTTCTATTTGTTGATTTACTTCGAATAATAATAAAGAAAATTAATCATCACTTCCGTCACGTCATTTTAATAGTCAACGATTTTTAATAGTCTCCAACGAGTAAAAGATTATCGGTTAATCGGGACGCCAGCGCCATATTTCCGTTTTGTAAATTTACTTCTCCCCACTAGTGGAGGAGCATTGCTACCATTGTCTAGTCCCTATATATTCCCCAACTCACTCAGTATAATTTAGTCTCTCGACAAGTCTCTTTGAGTGAACATCACCTGGAGTTGAAGTGTAACAAATAGTGTGTCGCTATATCACAGATATTGGACCTCTCGGACTAAGGATCATGTGAGTTCTTACGTCTTATTTATTGTGAGTCCTTACATTGCATTTAGATGTGTTAACACAACCTTAGGTTAGGTTTAGGTTAGGTTAGGTTAGCCTTAGGTTAGGTTAATGTTAGGTTAGGTTAGCCTTATGTTAACCTAACCTAAGACAGACAGTGAGACCGGGCAGTGGAGGCGAGTGTTGTAATTACTTAAAGGGATCCCTTAAGCCTACACCTTGGTCACAACTCCAAGGCACTGCCTGGGTTCCTGTTTAAAAACTACGGAATCGTAATATCACTTCATTCATCTAAATCGTCTCTCTCTCTCTCTCTCTTCTTCGATCACTTAATTCATTTAAACATTTAAATCTTTTCTCTGTTCTGACAGATATTTTAGTTTTTTAAGCCTTGGTTGTATCGTTAATTATTTGGCAGTCTATTAACTATTGTGACCTTTAGTAGTTGTGCATTTAGAATAACTATAGCAATGTAATGAACATTAGTGGGAAATAATGTAACAACTACCGGTTGTCTGTATACCATAAAAAAAGAACAAAATGAATTTTCTAAACACAAAAAATATATATTCATTGCATTTTTGAGACCCCCATCAACTGGGGGGCTGGGGGATTATGGCTACTACGGGTTTTGTTTAGAGGAATAACATACGCGTGTTTGAAAAAAATGTGTGTTTAATTTTTTTGTTGCTAAATGCATTTACAAAAAAGCATTTTACATTTTATAATTTATACAAAACAAACATACCCATGTTCTGATTGTCATTGGTGGTGTTGTGTTGTAATGATATACTATGATCTTCAGAACAACCTATAAAAATGTACTAATTTTGATAAATTAACTACGGAGGATAAAACACAATTATATATTGAATTTAATGCAACAATATATCTCGTTAACGGTGGGTAGTTTGAATTTACAAACATATATTGATAAAGAGAATCTATAAAATTAAATGTAACTGCACCTTACAGTGAGCGCTGAGATAATATGGGTTAAGTATGTATTTTAATTGTTTCAGGAAGAAAACATGCACTTCCGGTGGAGTCCCATGGTCAACCTCACAAACAATATGATACAATATTTTGACCCACATGTCTATAACAATTCCCAAAAAGTCCCGACGTTTATTTTGAACAATAACCCCTATCACTGCTGCTCCTCCTTATTGTCGTTTACAAGGAAATACGCGAATAGAGATATACAGTTGGCGAGACTGCAGATAGATACAGCTACCTGCGACGCGCCGGCTCATCTAAGAGGGACTCCACTGAGTCAAATCTCAGAGGACTCTTTGGCAGACTGCGATACAAGTACTAAAGTTCCTCTTACATAAGCTACAACTACTGAAATTCCGACTACGGAATATCCCGACACTCCGACGAGTAAATCAACATAGCACAATTTTCTTCTTTTCTTCGAAACTACGAAGTACTTCTCGATTACAATTCCCCCTACACTATCTTCAACATCGTCAACACCCTCACCGGCAACTCCGAATAGCACCCTCAGAGACAACTTGTCGCTGATACCTGTAAACCCCACAGCGAGCCCTGGGTCTCATCAGAATGGACATAACAACATATATATCAGTGGACCAATTATTTTTTTAAATATCATAAATAGCTCTGCAAGTCCTTTCTCGTTGTATAGCCCTGACATTGCCTTGTCATACTTAGCTGCAATGTTAGATACATATTAAAAAAGATAGTCTATTTAAGTATTATAATTTTGTCTTTTTCGTTCCACTGTATCACATTAACAACAATTTTTACCAAATGTTACTATAATATACGAACTCTAAATTCTTATATCACAATAGTGATGACGCGTGGCTGGACTGGCTCACTGAGCGAGGGCGATAGTGTCGCATACAGCTTCTCCTTCGCGGCTTAGTATCGCACTATTCACGTAGCAGCGACGTAGCGGCGACGTAGCGGCGACGTAGCGGCGACGTAGCGGCGACGTAGCGGCGACGTAGCAGCGCCGTAGCAACTCTGTAGCTCGTCGGGTCTCGCTGTATGAATAGTTATTTTAAGTTAGATATAGTTCAGTACATTCATTTTTCTTAGTTTAAACTTATAATTGCATATTGTCGTGGAGTGTATAACGCAGTATAGTATAATATATATGTTCTGTGCAGTATATTCAGCTGTTTCATTATCTCATTCCCGCAGATTGTGTTCAGTGATCGATTGCCTTATAGATTGGGTAAAGGCAGTGGACAGCCAGATAACGACTTTTTGAAGTTTAGACACTTGGCATTTTTACAGGATGCGTCGGATAATTAAACGTAGTACATGATTGCATTAATTGTTTATTACAGTTTTTAAATATCATATGTTAAAAAGAATCTTCCTCTTAATAAAATATATATTTAAGTTCAAACAAAAAATGGCACTTTTCGCCAGTGGTCAACCTTTAAAATCTAATAATCAACCTCAATGAACCCAGTATTCAGCCGTTGAGAACTGAATAAGCAAGAGATCAAAATGAGCATTATTTATATCAAAATTAACGATATTATTTAAGTCTCTCTCTCTTATTTCTTATAGCTAAATTCTCAAAACACAAAAAATCTCACATAACAAAAATATTATTGCAAAAAAACAATCACAGTACTTATTTGTGTTCTTATATTCTAGAACTTAATCATAAAAACATAAATATTTATTTATATAAAAATTAACGACATTAGTATTTATGAATATTTATATATGTAAATATTCTTCTCAGGTTTATTACACACTAGTCAATCCGCCCCGGCTTCGCACGGGTGCAATTTACAAGTGTACTTAGATTTAACAAAAATATTAAATTTTCTATATATTGTTGCTATATAAAGATAGTCAGATTTTCAAATAATATTTATTAAATCTGAATTTTTCCGTCGCTAGTTTATAATATAAAAATCAGTTCGTTAGCTATTTGTATGATTGTATGTCAAAAAAATCATCCAGAAGGTATTACTCTCTTGTAAATATGTAAACTAAAGCTACGACAGTGAGATAGAGAATGAAACGAGGTAAGACAACACTAGAACGAAAACAGTCTTTATTATTTCACACTTTTAATATAGTTATTTTTGTGGCTAAGAGTTTTTCTAACTAACAAATATTGTATTCTTTAAAATTACTATACTTTTCAATTGGAAACCTCTTTTATTTTATGAGTTACTAGCGGCCCATCCCGGCTTCGCATGGGTGGAATATTTTTTTTAAAAACATTTTGGCTTTCCCGCATTTCGGTGCCCCCTCTATAGCCGCGCTCACCGCACCGGCCCGTGTCGAGAATTATTTTTTGTTTATTTCTTGATATTTCTATTTCGTAATATCTTTTGACTGGAATGTCCGATTTCAATAATTCAAAAAGTAATCAACAGGTATTGAAACATTCTTGAATACCAAATTATTTATTTGGATAAGAATTAATACAAAGTTATGGAAAACATGGTCTGATTTTGATAGGCATTTTTATCAACTTAGGCATTTTTATCAACTTTTAAAATGTAAAAAAGTAGTTATAGTGTTATAACTACAATAGTTGGACATATGGTCTCGCGGAGTTTTTTGTAGATATTGATACGTTCTATAATATTGTAGAACAATTTTTTTGTTCTATCATCAATACTTTCTGCAGCGCATGCGATGAAAGATATTTTATGGCTAATTTTTTTGCACCTTGGGTTGGTTTTAGTGAGAATTTCTGGGGATCTCTAAATTTTTCTTGTAATAAATATATGGTGAAAGAATTTTTGAAATCGGTCAAGTAGTTTTTATGTTTATTTGTTACATACAAAAATACAAAAATCCAAAAATACAAAAATACAAATCTTTCTTCTTTATAATATTAGTATAGAAAACATGAAAGAGAAATAGGTCACTAGCAAATCTACTAATAATACTTAGCAATAACTATTCTTACAATCGGTCGGCCTTTACTATTGCTTGCATCGTATTTAATAAATTGTCAGTCTTTAAGGGAAATCCACATTTTGTTAATTTTTGACACCAATCCACCTGTGCAGCTTCTTCTGCTTTATTTAAAATGGGGAACTATGAGGAACTCCAAACATTCTACTGGCCTCTCTTATCGGCATTCCGTTTCGTATGGCTTACGCTTACCTACCTACCTACGTGTTTATACGTTTGTGTTGGCAGCATTTTGGGATTAATCGAAGAAAAGTAGAAAAATAACTATACATAATTATTTATCAAAAATTATTTACATAGGTACCTTCTCAATTATTAAAATACAAACAACTTAATACATTTTATAACTATTTCAGGAAAAACTAAAATGTAGTCTACCAACGTCCTTAATAATACCACTTAAATGGGTACAATCGAAGACTTTTAAGTGTACATTTACAAACGAACATAAACCTTATCGCAACGCATTAAAGTCTATGGGTGGGTCAAATAACAGTAACTTCGTTTGTACCCAGCTATATCGGGGGTTTTTTGAGGAATATGAAAGGACGTGCTTTACTAAATTTGAAAATTTAAATTTATCGGTTCTATAGACCGCCTTTTCTCGCAATTTTAAAAATAATTCAAAAACCCAGTGACCAGCCCGGGGGACCGACCATTGGATCTTTTATAAAAAAGTAGTACCCAATGGTCAGCCCTCACAATATTTACGTAAATCAGCGATATTTTTATTCAAATTTAATATAATTCAATATATGAAACAATACATAAAGGCAAATTGCAAAAAATACTAAAACATTTAATAGTAAAACATATTTTTTCACATCTTTTAAGAGAACACCACGAGAAATAATAAATATGGCGGACATGACACTACTGCTCTTTTCAACCACCGTCACCTGTTTAAACGAGTTTATGTCTGACCCCTGACCTCCTGCCGCACCTATCGTATGACATATTAAGCGATGAGGAATCAAAGTTTCTATTTAAGTACACGTAATTCGTTTATTCTAATTGTAGCGATATTTATGACCAATAAACGACGCAAAAGGCTGACCACTGGTTCCTGGCTGGTCACTGGTCAACCTATACCTCGCACTGTCAGTGATCAGATCTCATATAGAGCCGAGCTTCTAACTCTACACGCCCTCCCACCTAACTCGACCTACAACTACCACCTAAATGGCCAAGCCACATATATCGACTGAGATAGAGAGTTTGTAGGGGTTTTCCAATAAATAATACCCTCCATTCCCTCAATGTAAATTTATTTGCTTTTATTTGTCTCCTAAAACATACATTTAAAATAGGGCAAGTAAGATTACACAACACTACAAAAAAAAATATTTTTGTCCCAAAACTTATTTCATGATTTTTCTATTAATTATGATAAGTTTGCTTTAGTTGCTGCTGCTAGTTATGGCAATAATCCTTTTCATCAGTTGCTAAAAAATTATATCTACATTTATTTGATAAATCTCTCTTTTCACTGTTCTGTCGACCTGTGTTATTATTAAGCAATACCGAGTCGTGAATGTGTGTGTGTGTGACGCACACACACACACATTCACGACTCGGTATTTATGTCTACCATAGTTTGTTGTACCATAGTTACCATATTCTAAAATCACAGAATAGCCAACAAAATTATAATTGCCAGTATAAATTGGAAATTCTATAGAATTATAGTTTGGTATATTTAAATATTATAAATTATATATTGATAAAAGAAAAAATACATGTTTATTGTCCCTTAAGTGTAAATTAAGAAATTATTAAAAAATCAAATGAAAAAAAATATCTAGGGCTAATATTGGACTCAAATTTAACATGGAACCCTCA
This sequence comes from Limenitis camilla, assembly GCA_905147385.1. NCBI lineage: Eukaryota > Metazoa > Arthropoda > Insecta > Lepidoptera > Nymphalidae > Limenitis > Limenitis camilla. The sequence continues at coordinate 8,353,241 of LR990251.1, read as the reverse complement.
CATACATCACGTACACACTAAAATTATCAAACTTCCCGGTGCACCCCGTAGATCTGTACGATGTATACCACCTAAGGTGAAAGTTTTTTAAGTCACAAATAGAATATCTAATAGAAATTTGGGGATCTGCTGCTACAACAAATTTGAAAGAAATTCAAACAAAACAAAATAAATTCATTAAAACACTATTTCATTTAAATTACCTTACACCAACCAAAGAAGTCTACAAAACAACAAAAATACTCACAATACAACAACTATATCAATACAGAACATGCATTTTGGTTAGAAAAATACTCACAGACACAATACACACACACACACACACACACACACTAAATTTACATACAAATCAAACAAATATGCTATAAGAAATAAACATAAGCTAATTTGACCTATCACAAGAACGAAAAAATACGGAGCTAAGAGCATTGAATTTGAAGGAGCGCTACTATATAATAGTTTACCTGTAGATGTAATTAACACCACATGTATAAGAAGTTTTAAAAACAAACTGAAAAAATATATAGTGGAATTAACAAATTTATGATATTTTTTCTAAATTACTTATACGTCACGTCACTACTTTGTATTAAGAAAAGGAGAATGGAAGGACGGAGATGTGGAGTATTGGGGAACACTAAAAGGGGGTGATGGTATTGAATGGAATATTGGGTAAACGCAATGTAGATACTCCTACTGAACCGATAAATGAACATATATGTTCACAATGCGGTCGTATAGTCCGCGCGGTCCTGTCGTTGCAGTTATTCACTCGTTTAAGCATAAAAACCAACATTACGTTACAATCTTAGATTATAAAGATAATCTCCATCGGGAAATGGAAAACTATTAATTAAAATAATAAAGTTTTAAAAACTATAAAAGGACGAGAAAAGAAAATAATTCACACTGATATTATAATTAAAATGATGTGGCTACTAAGCGCTGGCAGACAGACGTCACACGGAAGGAAGTAGTCTCAGGAACTGCAGATATTATTTTGAAAATTATTTCACTGATAGAAATCTACAATATTCCCGTCTCCCTTCCTATTTTACTTTCTCTTTTTTTCTTTCTTCTTTTTCTCTAAATATCACTCATTTATTTTTACATTTTCATCTTTCTCTCGTTTACATTCACAATCTCTTTACTCTTTCTTTTTTATCTCTGTCATTTTTATCTCTTTTTCTTACTATATCTATTTCATTTTCTGTTTTTCTTTGTCTCTATTCGTCTCTGTTTGACTCTTTTTCTTTTTAATTATTTATTATATAAAAAGCTAAAAATAAAGGAAAGCTACACTATTAATGAGTGACAATATGAGGATATGGATAATAATTTTGCTTTAAAAATATCTGAAGCAAAGCGAGGGCGGGCCGAACGTTTAAAAATAAATTGAAATACAAAAACTACTTATTCTTCAACTTTTCATTAACAAGTATTAATGTATAAAGAGCTAATTATAAAGTTAGTCTAAACACAAAAAGATAATTATCGTCGAGCAGTGAATATAATCTGTAGCTCAGTGACAATGTCGTGTTGACTGTTAGATACGAGCCGACGAGGGAGGCGACACACAGACGACACCACAGAGCGGCCGACGACTGGCTCGGCGCTAGTGTTAGAGACGAAACTGTATATATATTAAACTTGGGATCTCAGGGTATACAGCGAGTGCCCAGGGCCGCCTTCAGGAACACTCCCAATGTGTCCTGTATTTTCCTGGGCAACAACAGCATATCGGACGTCGACGTCGGCGCTTTCGAGGGTATGTTTGTTTGTTTCTGTTTTATTCTAAGTTGCAAATCGAAATGAAGTCGACAAATTAACTAGTATAGCATGCGTACATTGTGTGTGCGTGTCCCACAGGTGTACCTGAGTTGGAGACACTGGTTCTAGACAATAACGATATATCCTCGCTCCCCGAGGGGGTGTTCAGTACGGTGCCTGGGATACGGTTTTTTTCTATATCTACTAATCCTATAGCGGAGCTGTCTCCAAACCACTTCGCTGGGTTAACGAAGTTGGGGGTATATGTATATTTTTATTTCCTATTCATAACTATAATGATAAACTGGAACAATACTCTTAATTCAAAAATGATTATATTGTATACACTAAGGACACTCCTTGGCTTTGCTTATTTATCTACAAATGTCTGTAGGTACACAGAACTAGATATTATGATTGTTCGCAGTAGTATATGTTTTAGTCCGGCAAAGTTACTGCATGACACGGTTTTGGTTTTATAATTCCTATTAATTTAAATACGTAATGAGTGAAGGGGAGGGAGGGTATCTGTTTCTATCCCGTCCAGAGCAAAGGACAATTGTTTTTCTTTCACTTTAATATATTATAAGACTATTCTGCTTCTGCTTCTGCGTCTGCGTCTTACTTATAGCGGCAATATATCTGTACGTGTACTCCTCACCACATGATCTGGTATATTGCAGTAAGCGAACACAAAGCATGAACCCTCGGAACCCATCGGCAGGTCGATGTTATCAGTAGACAATTATTTGGTAAATATTCACATACATCAGTAATTAAAACAAAAAATATATGTCAAGGTATAGTTGGGGTAGGATGTAACGTTCGGTTTATTCATTCAATCAATTCTCTTAACTACCAAATTAGTAATTCCTCGAAACGAAACTTATTACACAACCTACATCTAATCTCGTTACAGATTATTCTAAAGCTTACCGCTTAAGACATAATCGGTTCGTATTATTCACAATTAAATTTAGTCATAGCAGTAAACAAAGAACATACAAAACCCCTACATTATAATGTAGGGCTATTCCAAGGCTGCTGCTTATCGCCAATAGTATTTAACATAGTGATTAATATACTACTAGATAATGTAATTAGCTACGAAAAAAAATGGGGCTATTGCTTTAAAATTAACAATAGGTACACTGAGTCCATCTTAGCCTTTGCAGATGACATAGCAATACTTACACGAAATCCCAAACAATGTCAGGAAATATTAAATAAAGTGGATGAGTTTTGTACATGGACCGACGGACTGAGGACAAAACCAAGTAAATGCCACTGTTTATGTCTGGGTAGACGAGATAACAAATATACCTCATATGATCCGGGGATCTCTATAAGTGGACAAAGTATTACCACGATTGCTAAAGCAGTTTCTTTTAAATTTCTTGGTAGACAGATAGATTACAATGGACGTACACCATCCTTAGAGATGGTTTTCGAAAATGTCATGAATGATCTCAGTAAGGTAGACAAACAGCCAATAAGTAATATTAAAAAAGCGCGGATTTACGACAACTATCTCACATCTCCTCTTACTTGGCCTTTTTTGGTGTATGACTTTGGTAAAACTCTCTTGGCAGAGTTAGGTAGAACTGTCACAAAGATCTTGAAGGTATGGTTTGGATTGACACATTCGGCTGATTCCTCAACTCTATTTAGGGATCATAATAGTTTTGGGTTGAAATTGAAAAAACCATCGGAACTCTATAAGCACCTCAGAGTTACCAAAACGCATGTCTTGGGAAAGTCACAAGATGAATTATTTACGTCCCTCCCAAAAGACAAAAGTGCCTCAGAAATCGAATCAAGACTTCAATTCCATAAACAGTTTATGGCAGATGCACAGATAAATAAGGCTGGATTAGGCACGAGAAGGAAACGGGAAGACCGAGACATAGTGAAATCCTTTCTACAACAAGATGAAAATGAGAGCTATAAAATCCATGCTATGAATTTAGAAATGCAAAATAAATGGTTGACAATAGGTGATTTCTGCATCCCATTAGCACTGCAGTGGCGCGGCTTGATATATGATTGGTCTCCCGCCTTATTAAAATTTCTTCATCTTAATGCCTTCCAAATGACCCTCCCAGACCAGAGTAACTTGGTTAGATGGGGGAAAGCCTCAAAAAAATGTTGCTATACTTGTGGAGAGGCAGTAGGTACAGCGAGGCACATATTGGTGGGATGCAAGGTTCTCCTTGATAGGGGTCAGTACTTACTTCTAATCATACGTGAAGCAGTAAGCCTATCGGTAGCTAGAGCCCAAAAAGGATTGACCACAAATAAAAGACAAATTAACTTTATAAAAGAAGGCTCCACTCTAAATCCTAAAAACAAGCCCTATTCAATCCTAGGCCCTGCACCTGATTGGACTATATTAATGGACACGTATGAAAAACATTATAAAATCCCCGAGGATGTTGGTGTTTCGTCATGCAGACCGGACATTTTCCTTTTTTCTAAAGCCATTAAACGCGTAGTACTTGTAGAACTTACCGTACCGTGGGAAACAAACATACCTAAAGACCACGCAATGAAACTAAATAAATATTATGAACTCACGAATGAATTGATTAGAAACGGTTATGTAGTAAATTTGTACGCTATAGAAGTAGGAACGAGAGGTATACCAGCAAAATCTCTCTATAACTTGTTGAAAGACTCAGGCCTGTCCAGAGCGGCAGTAAAATCTATACTGGAGCGAGTGACTAAGGCTGCGTTGACAGGATCGTACCAAATTTGGCTAGGAAGGGAGAGTAACACCGAGTGGAGAAGGTGAGTGTTGATGTGCATCGGAAATGTCACAAGTCTCGGGCTCTGCTCGGGGTTCCTCTCTCTTCCACACGATGGACCCTTCACCCGCACGGTGAATCCATGGAATGCTAAGAAGTTCGTCTCATACAGTATTAGTAGTAGAACCGTCAGATATGAATATTTAGATTGATTGGACATTGGATGGCCACGGGACCATGATTGGTTGCGACCCGTCTCGCTCCGCCTTGGAAGAGATCATATTAAAAAATAAAAATTTAATTCGTTTCATAATAACTGTTAATAAAAAATTAAAAAGCCTGAAATTCTAATTTAATAGTTATATACTTCTTAAAATATGATACAAACGTTATACTGTAATACACACTCACGTTTAATTTTTTTAAACACGAAATGTCTGCTGTATGTGGCTGAGGAGTTGGTATATAATTCACTACTTAATGCTGCAACATCATCAATGTTGCAAGGTCTTAGAAATACTTTACAATAAATTTGAAACCAAGCGGAATTATGAGAGTTAATAAGATCTCTGACTCATGTTGGAGATGACCTGATATAGTTAGAGGCTGATCAATCTTCACACATTGTAGCACAGAACCATCTACATTGATTTGGCTTTCAAACAAAACGTCGCATGTAATAATAATCGTTCTCTCTCTCTTGCCACAGACAAACATACGGATATTCACGTTTAACGTTATGGTACGATCTGCAAATCAGGTATTATTAAGGCTGAGAGCCTCAACTGTACCGCTATTAGGATGTTTCTCTGTATAAATTTTGTATTTTATTTTAAAAACGCAAATAAATGTTTCAAGATTTTCTATAAAAGAGTAAAAATTTCAACGACATCAGCAGCAATGGCGCTGTAGTCGCTTCAGTCTGGCTGTTTTATTTGTGCAATATTATAAAATTTTACTGTAAAATCTGATAGATATGAAATAATACATAATAATTACACTTTACACTGACAGCGCCATCTATACGATGGAAGAATAAAAAAATAATAGAATAATCAACTTTTAGCAAAACCTTCAAAAATATTTTATTTAAAAATTAAAAATACAATTTATATTTTTGTATAATATTGCATAATAGTACTGTAAAATGCAAATATAGATTAGTGATTATTCTATGAGACAATTAACAATCACGTGGCGCCATCTACAGGACGTGTGGCAGGCTCAACTACATGAATAACATTTGTAAATGTATATATCTTTCGATTGGGTGAACCGATTCCGATGCAACAAAGACTAAATGTCACTCCGCAGTTCGCGCTACAATTATATATAAACGTCACTCGAGTGGAGTCAGAAGGTCAGTTACATTAAATAGTTTAATAAGCAAATGGTATGATTTTCTGACTCCTCGGGATGCGACCTTTGTCATCATTTTTTTTTATAATATCTAAACAAAACCATTTGCGTCGCTATTATGAACAATGAAGGCTTTATGGAAGGTGTGACGTCACGCCTTGCGATCGCTCCAGACTGCATCAAGTTTTACAGAACACTTGTAAAAATTGCCAATTAACAAAGAGAAGAAGAAATAAGTTAGTAAAAAGGAATACTTCCGCTGAGATTCTTGCTTGCGTTCCTCTCAGACTGTATGTGTTGTATATCCACAAACATCTATATGTATACATTATTTTTTCAGTTGAAAATATACAACAACACGCGACTGCAGTTACACGAGCGCACGTTTGCAAACCTGCCCAACCTCGAGGGGATTTATCTCGTCTCTAACAACATACGGACACTGCCGCGGGATCTGTTCACTGACTCGATTGGACTACAATATATATATCTAAACAAAAACCAGATAGAGGAGTTAGACGAGTGAGTACAAGAACATTTATATATATAACACACACAACCAATTTTCACAATTATTTGAGTTTTGCTCGTGTTTCAGTTTAATATTCTACGGGTTAACTAGATTATATATGCTTGATCTCTCCGGGAACCGACTCCGAACCCTCCAGCCCTCCTTGTTCGACGAGCTTCAATCTCTTGAATTTCTGAACTTGTCAAATAATGGAATTACTTATTTATCGGTGAGCCTCTTGTGTTATCTATTTATGGTACAACTAATATTCCTAACAATGAAACAAATACTATCCCAAGGTATTAAAATACCAAAATCTAACATATTACTTCATAATAACTTATTTAGTAGTATCTCTAGTGTTTTAAACTAAATAGTTGAATAGTTATTAGAGAGTAGTTTTATTTTTTGTTATAAGATTCCTGTTTTAGTTATTAACTACTTTTTTATTAATTTTTTTAAACTTTATTTTTATGTTTATTTTATATATTGTTATTTTACCTTTTTTTAAAACTGTATCATTAATGTTTTGGCAGTCTATCTTTTTACCGCATGCTGTGGCACCTTTCAAACATTTAGAGTAACTATAGCAATGTAACTAACATTAGAGGCAAATATTGTAACGACTACCGGTTGCCCATGAACAATAAAAATAGAATAAAATGAATTTTCTAAACACAAAAAACAAATTAATTGTATTTTCGACACGCCTCTGCAATGGGGCCCTGGGGGTTTTTTATGTAGGGAGAACTTACGCGTGTTTTAAAAAATGTATGTAAGTAATTTTTTGTTCCTAAATAAATTTAAAAAAAAAAGCATTGTACATAGTTCTAACCTCCTGCAGACATCTATAAATTTTGGGCATTTGGCGTTACCATTTTCCAGAGGTGATTAGGAATTATGTTATGGTGGACATTAGGTTATCATATAATGCTATAACATTATTCGCTTACTTTTGCCAAAATTCACTTATCTTAACATAATTTGATAAATTAACTACGGAGAATAAAACAAAATTCTATATTGAATCTAATGCAATAATATGTTCAGTTATCGGTGGGTAGTTTGAATTTATTGCATATATAATATAGAAAATCAATAACATTAAATGTAACTGCACCTCACAGTGAGCGCTGAGATAATATGGTTTAAGTATGTATTTTAATTGTTTCAAGAAGAAAACATGCACTTCCGGTGGAGTCCCAGAGTCGATCTCACAAACAATATGATACAATATTTTGACCCACCTGTCTATAACAATTCCCAACAAGTCCCAACGTTTATTTTGAACAATAACCCCTATCACTGCTGCTCCTCCTTATTGTCGTTTACACGGAAATACGCGAATAAAAATATAAAACTGCCGACACTGGAGATAGGTAGAGCTACCTGCGAGGCACCGGCTCATCTAAGAGGCACTGGACTGAGTCAACTCTCAGGGGAGTCTTTGGGAGACTGCGACACAAGTCCAACGGATACTCCCGCAGGATCCATCACAACTACTGAAGCTGCATCTGTTGGTATTTTGACTCCCTCTACGGAACATCCCGACACTCCGACAAGTGACTCAACTCAACACGGCCTGCTCCTCGTCTAGAAGATACAACTTATTTTTATTTTGGCAACATACAGTCATTAGTCAATTTACACATACAGAATTACAATACATAAGACAAACAGTGCCGAAAATACATTTAAAGTGTACTTTTCAACCGACTTCAAAATAAAGGAGGTTATCAATTCGGTTGTATTTTTTTTTATGTTTGTTACCTCAGAACTCCGTCATTTATGAACCGAATTGGAATTTTTTTTTGTTTTTGGTAGGATATGCTTACAGATTGGTCCCATTTTTTTCAAAATCCAGTTTTGAAGATGGGATCCTCGAGGAATTGAGAGAACTCCTCAAAAGTTATAGGCACACATATAGTGATTTTGATATTTTCAGAAGGGTTTAAAGCATTTGCATTCAGAATTTATCATTTGGTGAAGTGGAACTGATGAGCAAGACCACAGATAGCCATTATATGGTTAAGAATGTTAAGCAACTATTACTATTAAAAAATTTAAATAAATACTTTATGTTGATGTTACCAGTAGATTCTTAGACCTTCCGGCTTCATCTACCATCAGTTAATGATGACGCCGGAAGGTCTGCACTGGAACACAGGCATGGGACAACGTGAACTAGTCGTGTTTGGGTTTAATGGAATTGTCTTAGTGTACTTTGGCTGTAAGTAATTTTTTAATGGTAATGTTCGTTTGTTTATATAATCGTAGCTCCCGAATAACTTTACCGATTTTGATGCTTATTTTTCTGTATTGAAGCAGAAGGGATCAAGATACTATCGTCTTATAAGTTTAACAGTATTTATATATATGTGTATCTGTCTGTGACATCGTTGCTCCCGAAAGACTGGGTCGAATTCGATGCGGATTTTTCTGTGTGGAGGTAGACGGGATCAAGATGACATTGTTTTATTAGTTTAATAATGTATCTGTGTGTCTGTCTGTAACATCGTAATAACTTGAAAAATGAACCCATTATGGTGCGGTTGTTTATATTCGATATCTCAGGTGATCTAGACGTTTCTTACGTATAATTTATAAAGAGCTGAGGGTTATCTGTTGGGGGGGGTGCAGTAGATTGGAGATGGAAGGGTGAATAGAGTAGTACAGTTTAGTATTTGAGATTTGAGACTTTGTAAACAGGTAAATTGAGTGAGTCACTTTGTAAATGAGTAAAACGTGTATGGGTGCCTAGAGTCAATTGTTGATTTAGTGAGTGAGTGAAAAAGTAAACAGGTGAAAGAGTTAATTGGTGGATGAGCGATAAGTAAGTTACAGAACATATGTGATATCACTAAAAAGCAAGGAATAAAACATTTTTAACAAAAAATTTAACCGACTTCAAACAAAAAAATGCACTAAAAAGTAAGAAATAATTCCGTAATTTATTACCCTCCCTTTATTAGAACAATAATTATTATTTTTGCAGTCGGTGCCAGCAATAGTATAGTACGTAGTAGTATAATAGTACAATCGCACATACTATTTCGTGACACGATCATTCAATAAAGTTACCTATTACTATTCTATCACATTTGTACTGAACAAATCGGTTCACCCGGCTCGGATTTTGGACTTTTTCTATGCGGTTGATATGTTTCTTATAATTTGGATTCCAAACGCAACCACTAAACTCAAGCAAAGATCGGACAAATGAATAATAAAGTATCATGAGTGTTTTTAGTTTTTTAAAAGGGTTGCATATTCTATTGATGAAACCTAGATTCCGGTAAGCTCCCTGCAGATTGGTATCTATATGATGATTAAAAGTAAGCTTATGATCGATCATAATTCCTAAGTCTCTAACTAAGAAAACTCGTTTCAAATTACAATTATGAAGATTATAGTCGTAATCAATTTTTTTTTATTACGAGTATAAGAGATGATGGAACATTTGTCATTATTGAGAAAGAGTTGATTTTTTTCACAATAATCAACCAATGCATCGAGATCTGACTGTAGTTTTTTACAATCATCTATTGAACTAATGATTCTAAATATTTTAGTATCATCAGTGTATTGTAGAAACATTGAGCTTTTAAAAATTACTGATATATCATTAATATATAATGTAAATAGCAAAGGACCCAGATGGGATCCTTGTGGAATTCCTGAAGGAATTAGTAAGAATCCTGAGCAACAACCTTTAATACAGACAGCCTGACTGCGAATGTATGAGTCGATCCAACGTAAGAGATTGCCGTGAACACCCATCTCCGAAAGCTTAGAGATAAGAAGGTTATGATTTATTTTGTCGAACGCTTTCGCAAAATCGATGTAAACGACGTCAACCTGGAGACCCTTTTCCATACTCTGTAGCAAGTAATCAGAGAAAGTCAACATATTTGTGTCTACACTTCTTGCCTTTCTGAAACCATGCTGGTTGTCAAAAATATGGTACTTAACTGATTCGTATATTTTTTGGCATACTATTTTTTCAAAGATTTTACCTAGTACGCATAGTTTAGAAATGGGTCTATATTCAGTGAGCTTGCTTATATTTTAATTTTTAGGGATTGGTGTAATCAAAGCCTTTTTCCACAGTTGAGGAAAAACGCCAACTTTCATAGACCTTTGGAATAAATAAGTAACGGGCTTAGTTAACTCTATGGCACATGAAGATATTAAATAGGGGTGGATACCGTCACTCCCAGCCCCCTTATGTTTATTTACGTTCTTTAATTCATTGAAAATAATACTTTCACTGAGATCTATAAAATGTATGTCAATAGGAGTGTCTGTTATACTAGTAACGTTGTGGCTTGTAGTCATTTTAGATGTAATTCTGGAAGAGTTAAAAACACTATGAAAAAAATTGTTGAATTGCGTACAGATCTGCTCGCCACCTGAAATCACTCTGCCCTGATAATGTAGTTTATCAGGAATGCTACCCTTTGACATTTTCAATTGGACGAAGGTCCAGAAATATTTTGGGAAATTATTTATTTTGTTTTGTGCAAAGTCCAAATACGAATTATAGCAATTTTTTTCCATAAGTTTAAGCCGAGTCCTAAGTAATGCAAAAGTATTATAGTCACTTAGGTTGCCATAAGTTTTCCATTTTTTATGAAATTTATTTTTTTCCCTCTCTAATTTAATGAGTGACAAGGTATACCAAGGTGGACGCTTTGAATTAAATGATGACACTCTGGTAGCTACATATCTGTTTAAATTAAATTATTTAAAATCTTGTAAAAACACTCTGTCATTTCATTTATATCTTGAATAGGCAATAATAATTCATCTCAATTTATTAAAGATAGTTCATATTTGATTGAGTTTACATCCGACTTAAAAAATAATTTCTTTTCAAAAGTCTTACCCAAAAGAGGTCGGGGAAATTGTAAACATAAGTCAATATCGAGCGATTTGTGATGTAAATCTTCCTGGGTTAATGGAGAATCACAACAGGTTATATTACAATTCACATTACTAAATACTAGGTCGAAAAGTCTACGATTAATATTAAATACAGAGTTATATTGATTAAGTAAGGAAAACATCATGAAATCAGCAGTCAGGCATGCCAAATTGTTATTATTTGTTGAAATATTCATACTATTAATATCACTATCATAGTACCAGCCAGCCGCCGAAACATTAAAGGCTCCGAGTGTAATGAATAAATCGTCAGTATGTGCATCAATAAATTGTGTGACCCTATCATAGAAATTTATCAGGGTAAACTCGTGACGGTTGCCGTGCGGAATATACGTACAAATAATATGAAGCGAAGATGAAAGTTGATACAGAAACTCCGAACCACTCCTCGATTACAACTCCCCCTATACTATCTTCAACATCGTCAACAACCTCACCGGCAACTCCGACAAACATCCTTAGAAAAATCTTGTCTCTAATACCTGTACTCCCCGCAGCGAGCCCTGGATCGCATCAGAATGGACACATCAACATATATATCAGAGGACCAAACATTTTTTTAAATCTACAATAGATCTGTATCTCCTTCTTTGTTGTAGCGAACACAACACATATTTTATAGCCCTGAGGTTGCGTTGCCATACTTAGCTGCAATGTTAGATACATATTAAGAAAGATAGAAGAAAGATTAAAAAAAAAATCAAAGATAAAAAGTAAAATATCCAAAAGAAATAGTCCCGCTGAGTTTCTTGCGCCCATTCTTCTCAGGTCTGGGTTAGGTCGTTTCCGAAAGGGTGGTAGATTCCGATGTTCAATAAGAGAATGTAAATTCCAATATTGAATAAAAAATTTTGACTTTTATGTTCCACTGTATCACATTAACAACAATTTTTTACTAAATGTTACTATAATATACCAACTCTAAATTCTTATATCACAATAGTGGTGACGCGTGGCTGGACTGGCTCACTGAGCGAGGGCGCTAGTGTCGCATACAGCTTCTCCTTCGCGGCTTAGTATCGCACTATTCACGTAGCAGCGACGTAGCGGCGACGTAGCGGCGACGTAGCAGCGCCGTAGCATCTCTGTAGCTCGTTGGGTCTCGCTGTATGAATAGTTATTTTAAGTTAGATATAGTTCAGTACATTCATTTTTCTTAGTTTAAACTTATAATTGCATATTGTCGTGGAGTGTATAACGCAGTATAGTATAATATATATGTTCTGTGCAGTATATTCAGCTGTTTCATTGTCTCATTCCCGCAGATTGTGTTCAGAGATCGATTACATTATATATCACCCGCTGAGTATACAAATATAAACATATTGGCAATGAACGTGTACAACAGAACAGACACACGCATGTCTATACTCACTAGTCGACATTTCAAAATCAATTTTTGTTATAGAAATAAATTTGAATGTTTTGTTAAAAAAAAACTTATAAGTTGATGGGTAATTTCTTAACAAATAAAAACGAAATGTGACGGTAAATCTATACATATAATAAACCTGTAGAGTAGATAATATTTAGATAAGTAGATTTGCCCTGTGTGTACATTGCATGTACCTATATTATAAAAATTAGTAGGGGGGTTATATATCCTTACCATTACAAAATTAAAAAAAAATTCTGTTTGTTGTTTGTTTGTGCGCGATAAACGCGAAAACTACTAACTCCACTCGTTTGACATTTATATATAAATATAGTGCTAACTTTGGAGTATTATTTAGTCTTTGTTTCATCGCAATCGGTTCACTCAATTAAAAGATATAATCATTTACGGAATTTATTCGCGTAGTTGAACCTGCCACACGTCCTGTAGATGGCGCCACATGTTTGTTAATTGACTCGTAATATAATCACTAATCTATATTTTGATTTTACAATACTATTTTGTGATATTTTACAATAATTTAACATGTTTTTTATTTTATCAATTTTCTTTTTCTTCTGTCATATAGATGGCGTTGTCGGTGTAAAGTTTAATTTTTATAATATGTATTATTTTATAGTTAGTAGTTATACAGTAATATTAGACAAATAGTAATGAAACAGAACGGCGGGACATCTTACTCTCCTCACATCTGAACTATCTTCCATCGCACAATTTTTAATCTATTTAAAAATTGGCGCTCCCTAAATAATATTAACATTTTTCACCAAACATAAAGCTGTTCAGATGCCATATTGACAATCGGTGCATAGAAGTGTTGTTTAGTTGTACTAAAACAAAGTTAATTGAGAAACGCGCCAGAAGGCAAATAAGAGGCGCCATTTTGAGGCGCCACTATAAACGTAGGGGCTGCCATTATTCGTGAATATTTTATTTTTATTTATTTTTAAAAAGATTACTACCAGTGTGGATCACATACTACTAGTATTCTTTAACTCTTCCATCTAAGCTAAATGCTTGTGTTGGGAGTGGGCATCAGTAGTCCAATGACTGGGATTTGAACCTACGACTTACCTCGTATTAATCGTGAATCCAACTCCTGAACCACGTGCTTAGTATATGGGAGCTATACTGACGGTAAGTTTACACCGTCAGGCACTGCTCGCCTCACTCTTAATTGCATGTTTATACGTATTGCTGTACATTAATGGGTATCATATCTCTCTCATTCCTCTCTCATTCTATGATATATAATAAGATTGAAACTTTTCGCCGACAACGACATCTATATCACATAGGGAAAAAAACTAATAAAATAACATCATGTAGCAAAACTTCAAAATCGTTTTATTTAAAAATTAAAAATACATATTATATTATAGTAAATTACAAAATAGTATCGTAAAATGCAAATATAGATTAGTGATTATACTATGAGTCGATTACCAATCACGTGGCGCCATCTACACGTGTGGCAGGCTCAACTACATGAATAACATTTGTAAATAAATATATCTTTTGATAACAGCCAATTAGAATTCAACATTCATAGTTAAGATACGACAACGTGTGTCTGGTCTAGGTCTGGCCCCTTCCCTGAGGTTTAATAGGTTTTGTTTACAAATAATGTGTCCTTAGCCTTAGATTATCATAACATTTACAATATACTAATCATTTATGTCAATCAATAGGAAGACTATGGAATATCAAGATAAAATATTTTTATTTTATTTGTTTAACATATTTATTAGGTAGGCATCAACAACAACAGCGTCTAACTAACAACTTATCAATCTTCTGTACATGCTCAGTGCTAAATACCAACATAACTCTCCTTCTTTACCTAGAAAGTATTCTCAAGTTGTATTTACCTACGTATTTTTTTAGTGTATTTTTTTTTATTTCTGACTTCACTAAAATCCCAGTTTAACTATGAAAGTCTTATAAATGTCGACATTTGTATGAGCCTGATCTATCACTTATTATTAACAGTAAACCAACAAAGAAAAAATACAAAGATAGAGAGTGGGAAATGAAAAAATATCTTAGACGCCTTACAAAAAGAAGTGAAATCCCACGAAAAACATTTTCATGTAAAATGTTGCCAAGACAAGACCTCTGTCAAAAAGTCGCTCTGTCAAAAAGTTATCAGATTTCATATAGAGCCAAGCTTCTAACTGTACAAGCCTGTGTAAAGTTTTTGAGCAGATTATTTTAAACCAACTTTTAGAATATTTTAATGAAAATAAACTATTACGTAGTCAACATTATGGTTTTACTAGGGGTGGATCAATTAAGCATATTTATGAAGCATGGGAGAAATCTCAAAATGCGATTGGTGTATTTTGTGATTTTTCCAAGGCCTTTGATTGTGTTCAGCATGAAACAATTTTTAAAAAACTTACTTATTATGTTATAGGTGGTGTTCCACTAGATATAATTGCCTCATATCTAAATCAAAGAGTCCAGAGGATTACTATTAATGGTGTAAAATCTTCTGGATCTTTGTTACAAATGGGCGTTCCATGAGGATCCATTTTAGGCCCGTTTTTATTTTTGATTTATATTAATGATCAGCCATAGTATGTAAAGAATTGGGTGGTATTGTACTTTGTGCTGATGATACATCTTTTATATTTAAAGTAAACAGAAACAAACATAATTATGACGATGTAAACAGTATTGTCGCAAGTTCTTTAATGGTTTACGGTAAATAACTTAGTTCTTAATGCTAAAAAGACTAAATGCGTTGAGTGTTCGTTACCTAATATTAAATAATTCGGCCAAGTGCGAGTGTGGAACTCGCGCCCTGAGGGTTCCGTACAATTTCAATTAAGGGACGAACACTATCAAATTTTGATTTTTATGTGCGGGTTAAAATATAATCAAAAATAGTATTGAGAGCACTAACTCCCGTAATGCGTGTTTCAATTGACATATTTATATTTACTTACAGAAAGAATATAAGAAAATATGATAAAATATTTAAAAAAAATAATGCAATTAAAAGAACTTTACTAATGTACACGAATTGAACCCTGATAACGTTAAGCTTTTACCGTATAATTATTTTAAATGCATTTTTCCATTACAAATTATTTCTTTCTTTCTTGGAATAAATATATTTAAAGTTTTTAAATTACAATATCAGAAAATGAAACTCGTTTACTAGTGTTTAAACAGTAACAAGATTTTGTATCTGTATCGAGGGGAGATATATTGTATAACATGTTCCAATATTACTAAAATCGCAAACATCGGTTTTTTTTCTTGTCGGCATATGTGGAATGCCCTATAGACAAACTACTTGTTAACACGTAAGAATAAATGGCTATATTTATTGATTGCTTACGCTTAGAAGTTTTTCACAGCTTTATTAGCAGACTTACATGTTTAATATTAATTTTAACTTGACAATTTCACGTATTTTTCAAATAATACGTGAACCGTCATGTATGGGCTACATTTTATTTGATTTTTCCTCTCTTTTACAATATATTTTTTTGATATTTAAATCTCAGAACACGATTTTTCTTCAATATTTGCAAAATTTGACACCTTAATGACAATTTCTTTCAGAATGTTTCTTATGTTTTAGATCATAATGTTTACTCATTGTTCGGTTCAGCTCCTCTTCCTTATTTTTTCCGAGTTATATATTCAATTTATTACTGATCATTACTTTTCTGTTATACAACAGTTCTGTAGTAACGAAACAAAAAGGCTAAGCCACGTTTATTGACTAAGGTGTAGAGTTTGTAAAGTGAGGGCTTGTAGAGGGAGGGCGGGTAGAGTTAGAAGCTTGGCTCTT
Source organism: Limenitis camilla (assembly GCA_905147385.1). Taxonomy (NCBI): domain Eukaryota; kingdom Metazoa; phylum Arthropoda; class Insecta; order Lepidoptera; family Nymphalidae; genus Limenitis; species Limenitis camilla. Next base: position 8,336,697 of record LR990251.1, on the reverse strand, counting down.
TGTGACATCTGATAACTTTTTGACAGTGCGAGGTATATGGTATCGTCCTGGCAATATTTTACATGAAAATATACCCCATATTATACTATACTACGTTATACACTCACCGACAATTACAAATTATAAACATACTTTAAACTAAGAGGTAAAATTAGCGGTACTTACTCAAAATAACTAATCATACATGTATACAGGAGGAGAAGCTGTACGCAAAACTAGCGGCATCACTCCACACGCGTTTTGTCAATGTGATACATTGAAAAGAAAAAGATAAAATTAGAATACTAAACAAGACTACCTTTCTTAATGAGTATCTAGCATTGCAGCTAAGGATGGCAAGGCAACGTCAGGGCCATACTATAATTATGTGTCGTGTTCGCTATAACGAGAAAGGATTCACAGAGCTATTGAAGATTAAAAAAATATTTGATCCACTGATATATATGTTATTGTGTCCATTACGATGCGACCCAGGGCTCGCTGCGGGGAGTACAGGTGTCAGAGACAAGATGTCTTTGAGGATGTGTGTCGGAGTTGCCGGTGAGGGTGATGACGATGTTGAAGATAGTATAGGGGGAGTTGTAATCGAGAAGTGCTTCGGAGTTTTTGTCACAGTTGTGTCTTCAGTAAAAGGCATTTCAGTAGTTATGATAGAATCTGCAGGAGTACCCGGTGGAGTTGTGTCGCAGTCTCCCAACGTGTCCTCTGAGAGTTGACTCAGTCCAGTGCCTCTTAGATGAGCCGGTTCATCACACATAGCTCTATCTATCTCCAGTATCGGCAACTTTATATCTTTATTCGAGTATTTCTGTGTAAACGACAATAAGGAGGAGCAGCAGTGGTAAGGGTTATTATTTAAAATAAACTTTGGGACTCGTTGGTTATTATTGTAGACATGTGGGTCAAAATATTGTATCTTATTGTTTGTGAGGTCAATTGTGGGACTCCATCGGAAGTGCATGTTTTCTTCCTGAAATAATTAAAAATACATACTTAACCCATATTATCCCAGCGCTCAATGTGAGGTGCAATTTCATTTAATGTTATAGATTTTCTTTTTTTTTATTGCTCTTTATTGTACACAAATAAAACACAAAAAAAATACACTGAAATAAAACTAAACTAAGACGTGTACAATGGCGGACTTATTCCTCAGCTCAGCTAACTTATCCACATTACACTTTACCTCCGAAATGTTATCCATAGCGAATACGCCGTAGTGATCAAGAGAGTGTTAGTCTACCGCAGCTTGAATTGGTGTGGTCGCGGTGAAATAACAGCTGATTATAATTTAAGTAGATCCTTACTTCTGTCTATCACAATTTTGCACTAACATACGTAGAACAACTAATATTTCTATATTTAATTAAACAACTAATATTTCTTTAGTAATACATATATGTTGTAAATTCAAACTTCAAAAAAAAAAGTAAGTAAATAATTTTATATTATACTAGCTGACCCGCCATATAAATTTGGGTTAGGCCACCCTTATCACTTAGAGGTATAAAAGTAGATATTAGCCGATTATCAGACCTACTGAATATGCATATAAAATTTCATATAAATCGGTCGAGCCGTTTCGGAGGAGTATGGTAACTAACATGACACGAGAATTTTATATATAAGAGAAGATAACTAGCCGAATCGCGCGACTTCGTTCGCGTGTTGCTCCGCTCCTATGGGTCGTACTAAGATGTTAAATAGCCTTAGTTACTCCTTGTTATAACAGCTATCTGTCCTCGTCTTAACCTCCCCAGATTAGACCACATTATAAGTTTTGGCATTGCGAGGGTCTCTCAAAATGAAGGCATTTTTACCGAAGTCATGGTGAAGGAGGGCGCCCTCCAATAATACATCAAATTCACTGATTTTATCGATAATCAGTTGAAAAATTTCAATAAGACTATTCCCGGACTGACTTGTACATAAACATCGGAATTGAAAATATTTTAAGTTTTTAGTTTCCAGTTTCCCTTTGTTCAGTTTAAGTCTGTAGTTTGTATATTCCTTTTTCTTTGTGTAAGTCTCTACTACATATTCATTTCGCTTAGCCTAAGTTAGGTTAGTTTTTATTGTCAATTGCAAATCTTAAGTTTTAATCAAAGTTAATTCTTTTGAAATAGTATATACATATTTTCAAGTAAACTCCCGTTAACATCCGTTTTTTGGACTTTTATCTTCAGTCGTATTAAATCGCGGCAGGAACTTCTGTCTCATAGATCGTGTCTTTAATATTGACTTAAACTCCTTTTAGTTTATGTCTTTCTTAAGTGGCATTTTTCATTTCTGTGAATGAACTAATTTTGAAAAAAAAGGCTTAGTAAAAAGCGGTTATTTTAATATTACAAACTGACACTCGAATTTTATTTAGTGGTATGTCGGAGAATAGTTTAAGATTATCGATTAATCGAATCGCCATCGTTGTCTATGGCGCTAGAGTAGAATAATAATCACTTCCGTCTGGCCCACCAGTGGAGGAGAATACTAGCTAGCCGACCCTTTATATGCCATCGGCAGTCTGACCGATATCTTAGTCGTGCGCGGTCTCTCAAGAAGTGAACATTATCTAAGTAGTGCTGGTGATGGTGTCAAGTGCAGTGCAGTGCAGTGCAGTGTAGTCCTTACAATGTAACTGTGCGTTTAACCTTAGGTTTAAACAGAGAGCCTGAGCAGTGGAGGAGAGTGTCTCGATCGAATAAAGGATATCCTTAAGCCTACACCTTAGTCACAAGTCCAAGGCACTGCTTGGGTTTTTCTCGTAATTGTTAGAAATCATATTTGATTATTTATCGGTTCAGTAGAAGTATCCACGTTGCGTAAACCCAATAGGCCATTCGATATCATCAACCCCTTCAGTGTTCCCCAATATTCCCCATCTTTCTCCTTCCATTTCCTTCACACCATTTAAAATCCCCGACAGGTATTTTAATTAAATTTTTTTGTCTACTTTACAGAATGTCCACCATAACATGATAATTTTTTTGGCAGATTTCTCAAACATAAGAGTTAGAGTCAGTAAGTATCCGTATCTTCAGCCACTTGGTAATATAAATAAGAATAGAATTGACTCCGTTTCCTGAAGTCTGTCCGCCAGGAAAACCAGACATTTCCATAGGTTGTTCTGTAGATTCAGTGAAGCCAGTTAAGAAGCATCATAGTATATCATAACAACACAACACCACCAATGACACTTGTTGCTTTCAGTTCCCTACCAGACACAGAACATGCCCAAAAAATTATAGACGTCTGCAGGAGGTTAGAACTATGTAAAAAGTATTTAATAACAAAATAAAACGCGCATCATATTTTCCACCCCATGACGTGCGTCTCGATAATACAATAAATATTTTACCGCCTTTGAAGGTACTTCATATAAATACATTTTTACCATAAATAGATAACACAAGAGGCTCACCGATAAATAAGTAATTCTATTATAAGACAAGTCCAGTTTCGTCAGAGAGGGAAGCTCGTCGAACACGGCGGGCTGGAGGGTTCGGAGACGGTTCCCGGAGAGATAAAGATGTCCTAACTTAGTTAAACCGTAGAATATTGAACTGAAATACGAGAAAAAAACATATAATGATGAATGTAGCCGGAATGGGGAGGGGAGGAGGTGGGGAGCACACTCGGTACTGTTGCCAACACATGAAATGTTTATATGTACTCGCAGTTTAGTACTCACTGTAACTACTGATCCAAATATTAACATAAAATACAGACAAAATGACGTCACAAATAAGTTTACATAATATATAAGCGATATGTACTACTTCTGCACTGATAATATAAAGAGGAGAGATTTGATTATTGTATGTTAGTATGCGTGTTATACAATCTAAAAATATCAGTTAGAAGTAGTGGTGACAAAATAAAAATTCCGATAGGTGTTTGTGTATATGTGTGTGTGTTATATTTGTGAACTGATGAACTACTCACTCCTCTAACTCCTCTATCTCGTTATCGTTTAGATATATATATTCTAATCTATTCGAGTTAGCGAAGACATCCCGCGGCAGTGTCCGTATGTTGCTCCTCCTGAGGTCAATCTCCCACAGCTGGGACAGGTTGGCGAATGTGCGGTTGTGTAATTGTAGTTGCGCCCTGTTGTTGTTTACGTTCAACTAAAAGAGTAATAAATATCAATGAATATATGTATATTGTCTTACTTACGCTTGTCAAATTTGGCCGATGAGCCACGAATTACTAAACAAATTGAAGATATGTCAGAGAGGCATAGATAGGAGCTTCTTAAACATAAAACTGCAGTGAATAAAGCTTCCTACTCTGTACAAGATTACTTGAACGATGACAAAGCTTGGATTCAAAATGACGTTGATGCTCAGCTGAATGATTATACCTTTGTAACAGAACACAGACAGACTGATGTAAACAATGGCATTTTGATGCGAGCAACCGTTGAGTTTGTTGCCAGTTCTTCTCATCAGGAAACCGTTTTCCGAACTGGCGGTAGCTTCAGACAAACTGACTGATTGACCAATTTTGACGTGTCAAAAGTACTTAGCAAAAAGTCTAATTGAATAAAATATTTTGAGTTTGAGTTTGATACAATATAATATTTTTTACTGTATACTAGCTGACCCGGCAAACGTGGTTTTGACATATAAATTTAGGGTGGGCCACCCTTATCACTTAGGGCGATGAAAAATAAATAGTAGCCGATTCTCAGAGCTACTGAATATGCATGTAAAATTTCGTTTTGGTGGAGTATGGTAACTAAGATTATGACACGAGAATTTTATGTATAAGATTTATCCAGTAATATGATTCAAGCAAGGGTATTGTTCCAGTTCTTATTATTGATGGATAATTATTGTTGTTAAATTGGTTTGAATTCACACTTTTCCCTTAGCCATTCGTGTACGATCCGTTTGCTATCAACCAGTTCCGGACTTCATTTTTGTGCTACGCACCCTACCTAAGGACTTTTAAAGGTTATTACACGAAATCTATCCTTTTGGGGCAACCAATCAATTGTCTTTTCGTCCTATTTTGGTTTTTATTTATTTATTTGGGAAACAAACAATTTATAAAACTTAAAGCAACCATTTGTTGACCATCCTATATCATAACGTTTTTGCAAGAACCATTATACAGTCCACAACAATTATAACTGTATCGTAAGATACCACCCGCAATGGTGAGAAAAATTATTTATCCACCAATTACGTACACAAATATACTTACATATCGCAACCTCGATATCCCAGCGAAGTGGCTCGGAGATAGCTCCACTATACGATTACCAGTTAGGTAGAGAAGCCATAGTCGAGGCAGCGGACTGAACACTGCCTCGGGGAGCGAGGAAATTTCGTTATAGTTTAAATCTAGTCTCTCCAACTGAGGCACACCTGTGGGACACACATACGCTTTCACAATTTGTCAACTTTTTTAAATTGCAACTCCGAATAAATTATAAATAAACAGACATACCCTCGAAAGCGTCGACGTCGACGTCCGATATGCTGTTGTTATAAAGGAAAATTTGGATCACATTGGGGGTGTTTCTGAAGGCGGCCCTGGGCACTCGCTGTATATTCTGAGAGTTCAAGCTTAATATATATACAGTTTCGTTTCTGACACTAGCGCCGAGCCAGTCGTCGGCCGCTCTGTCGTGTCGTCTGTGTGTCGCCTTCGTCGTCGGCTCGTATCTAACAGACAAACACGACATTGTCACTGAGCTACAGATTATTATAATTGAAATACAGATAATGAGAGAGAGAGAGAGAGAGAAATGTCGAGAAAGAGAAAGAACTAAAAAAAGCAGCGAAATAAAGAAAATAGCGAGAAAGAAAGATTAAAAAATTGGCAATGGCAGAATGAAAGAGAGAAAAAGGTAATAATGTAAGAGAAAAATTGAGAGAGAATTAAAGAAAAAAAAGGACAAAGAGAGAGAGAGTAAGTAAAAAAAGGAAGTGAAATTAGTGATTACTTTCTTTCCGTCTAACGTCTGTCTGCCAGCGCTTAGTAGCCACATCATTTTAATTATAATATTTATGGCAACACTACATGTTTCTATTGGGGAAGTTATCAAAATCGGTCTAGTATATAGTATATTATAGTGTAGATGTCGTGAGCCGCCCTCGCTCCACTGAGACATACCTTTGCGAAACCTGGGCGCTCCCGTGCGACGCCAGCGCCACCACTGCACAGCACAGCAACAGCGCGTCCATTGTTGTCTGCAACAACAACACAACACAATGTATAAAATCATCGTAAAGAATAATTCTTTATTGTTTTAAATCATTAAGAAGAAGATTTAATATTGAATGGACACTCTTTGTATAACAAGACTAAGGTTCGTTGACTACTTTGACCTATAAACATGTTTTTTGGCAAGAAGCAAGACCTTAGCTAACACCAGTATGGGGAAAAGTCCTGAAAATGGCAACTTTTAGTAACATCACGAAAAAAATGATCTTTTATTTGAGTTTATATTTAAGTTTTGATGCATTATTTGAAGAATACGTGAAATAAATTTATTCCAAGAAAGAAAGAAATAATTTGTAATGTAAAATGTATGTTAAAAAGATTATTTGGTAAAATATAAATTCCATTCAATAATTAATTGAAATTTTAACCTTTAGACTGGAGAATAAGGGCTTTAGATGTATATTTATAACATATTAGAATGTTAGTAAATTCGCTAACATCGACGTTTTTGTCGTCGCATCATGTGAAATGAATCTAATGCTATATCAACGCGAAACTTAGCAACGGCTGTTGTCATTTAAGTTTTATCATAATATCTTATATTCTTTTTGTTAGAGATTATAAATATGTCAATTGAAACACGCATTACTTATGGCGGGAATAAATGCCCCCCCATACTACTTTTAATAATATTTAACCCGCACACGAAAATCAAAATTTATTGTTTGTACGTTCCGGGTTTCGTTCCCTTCCTAACGACTGGGTAGTTACCCATATATATATTTAGCTACTTTTTACCGTATTACTTGTTTTGAAATAAAATATCAAAACTATCATCACTAGTAAATAACTAGCAAATACTTATTGTAATTTTTTACAGGGGTTTTTAAGAATAACACAATAATGTATGGTTTTTTTTTTTTATTCGTGACGGGATTGCGATTGGCCTAAATCTCACCTGATGTTAAGTGAAGATTAGGCCGAAGATGGAGCTCGCTTTCCCGTAAATAGCCTATTCACTCTCTTCTTAAAGATTCCCAAGTTGTATGTTTGAGGAAAAACAGACGAGGGGAGAGAATTCCAATCCTTAGCTGTGCGCATGAGGAAGGAAGCTGCAAAGCGCTTCGTGCGAACTGGTGGTATGTTAACAACATAAGGGTGGAAACCCTCACCCCGCCTAGTGGTCCGATGACGAAATGGTGATGGAGGAACTAAATCGTGAAGTTCCGCAGCACACTCTCCAAAATGTATCCGGTAGAAAACCGAGAGATAAGGCAAATGTGTCTTTTTCCCGTCCAATAAAGAATATGAAATATATATCGAAGTCTGTTACGTAACCTAAGCAGACCATGGTCATCCAGCTCCTATTATAATGGGACATTAGTGACGCAATCGTTACGTCAGCCGAATTTTCTTTAATTTAAAGCAATTAATTAATCTCCAGTCTTAGCCCCAAACTCGCTAGGCTCATCTCCCCTAATTGTGAGATAAATGTAAATATAAGAAAAACGTAGAAGATTTTCTTCCTCCATTGACGACACCAGAAATATAATTCGCCCCAACCGAATAAAACCGTAACCCGAAAACACAAATTTTACAAGAAAAATAAAAAACTAATACATCTTTAAAAGGAAACATGTTGTGTTATACATCTGACTAGTCAACATGCGCGTGATGCTCCGCTCCTATGGGTCGTAGCGTGATGATATATAGCCTATAGCCATCCTCGATAAATGGGCTATCTAACACTGAAAGAATTTATGAAATCGGACCAGTAGTTCCTGAGATTAGCGCGTTCAAACAAACAAACTCTGCAGCTTTATAATATATTTTTTTTTTTATTTTTATTTTTTTTTCCCTTTACCCCTCCTAGTAAGCTAATAAATAGCTTGTGTCAGGAGTGGGCCACGCCAGCTGTAGTCCAATGTCCGGTATTCGAACCCACGACTTATCGATCGTGAATCCAACGCCCGCACCACTGAGCTACTGACGCTTCGAATATTAGTATAGATGAAAGTTAATTATTTGCTTAAATTAATTAAGAAGTAATCCGAAAAAGAAAATATTACATGAAAATATTTGTGATTTCGCTTAACGCATTACTTTCTTTCCATAACTTTTATCTAACAACATTATTGCTCTTATTGTATTTCTTAAAGGCTTTATTTATTTTTATTTATTTATTTACTCTTTATTGCACACCACACGATACAGGAAAAAAAAATAATAATAATCTTACAACTAAAATTGTGGCTAAACAATAGGCGGTCTTATGGCTAAATAGCCATTAATTCCAGACAACCTTTAGATTAGGAAAATGTTAGGAAACATAACTGCTATTATAGATATCATAAATACTTACAATACACTAATAAATATCAATACAAATAAACAAATTAAATATACTTAAAGATCAGATACATACATAAATAACTTAACTGTCATCATCGATTTTCCGACAGAAGATAAAAGTCTTTAAGGGATTTCTTGAAAATGTGTAAAGACTTTGATAACCTTATGCTATGTGGTAAATTGTTTATAGGCTTTATTCGGGTAATGAGTGAATACTAATTAAACAAATACACATCAATAATTTTCAAGAAGGAAAATAAACAGCAAACAATATTTGTAAACCCCCCCACCGCTGTTTGGTAATCAGTTATTACACCTTTATTCGAGTAAGTTTTGAATATTCGTTTGCATTATTATCTATAATCTCCTGTGTTAACCCTCCGTACACTGGGTGGGGTTTTCCCCCCATTTTTGAAACAACAAAGTAATATTGTGTGACAGTTATTCATAGTTAAATTATTGGTTAAATACGCGTTCATTTGTACATTTAAATAGACCTTAAGGAAACATTATAAACAACACTTTTCCTTAAACTTATACTAATAAACTTTTTAATATTTTCTTGAGTTTTTTTTCAAATAGTACACACGGACAGAGTAATAATATCTTCAGTTAGTGAAATGATAAATAATTATTGACATGTATTTAGTTTTAACGATAAATATATAAATGGATGAAGAAATAGTGAGCGCAACGCTTTGTGGAGGAGAGAGGAGATACTGCACTGAGTGCAGCAGCTCTGCAGCCACTGGGAGAGCTTTATAGTCTAAGAGGTTAAATAAGAGAGATGTTTGGTGTAACTTACATATTCGTGTGACACTGGTGGGGTCTCTGGAAGTCTCTGGAGGCGGCGGAGGGGCAGCAAGTAAGCAAGTGAGCCCTCGCACTCGTACACTCGCATATATAACCGCAGTGGCGGAACTGCGGGCTTTATAGTGTAAGAGCCGGCTGCGGTTTGGGATATAACTATAGAACGGTCGGGCCGAGTCATTACATGGCAAGCTTATATTAACTACAAAACTATGAAATAAAAATAGTTATACTAAAAATTAATCACTACATAGTATAAAACAAAGTCGCTTTCTTTGTCCCTATATCCCTATGTATGCTTAAATCTTTAAAACTACGCAACGGATTTTGATGCGGTTTTTTTTATTAGATAAAGTATTTTAAAAGGAAGGTTTATATGTATAATACGTACATAATATAGTAGAGAAACACTGATAATTGTAGAGGTTTCTAATGTGATGTCGTAAATACATTTTTTGCGCTTACATTGCAAACGCTGGCTGAACCCTACGAGATAGATTAAAATAATGTACTACAGTATTGTACACCTTAAAAAAATCTATAAAAAAGTCTGCAATAGTATATGTCTATCTCTTAGGAATAATTAGGCACCTTAAACACATTGTGCATTTAATATAGATCAATATGGTGCTTTCACAGCATGAAATAAAAATGAATATTTTCGAAGATATTACAGATTTAAAATGCAGACACATAGCGGTTACGGATAACACGTGTTAAATTGCACCCGGGCGGAGCCGGGACGGGTCGACTACTTAAAATAAAAACTAATAAATCAAAATATGTGTAGTGGTTTTCATGTAAAAAGATAGAGCATTCAGCTTACTAGAGGCTTAACTCAAGTTACCCCTATACTGATATCCTGATGGTGGGACACCTTAGCTTTGCTGGGTTTGTCGCCGAGCACGAGCGAATACTTTAATGTATAGCTAAACTTGAACGTCCTCATTACTTCCTCATTTAGACATTACTAAAAACAATTTAGACAGTATAATTATTAAAAAGTAGTGTAAATCAATGTATAGACAAGATGTGATAGATTTCTACCGTTGGCTCTTAGTCTATGAGTCGCGAGATAATAAAATAATTAATATATTATATTATAGCGTTAAACTGAACGTCTTGTTTAATTAGGCGCATATGGAGGAGGAAACTCATACATACACACACACACACATGCAGTATGTGTGTGTACACAAAGACAGATCTTACGTCTTTTTATTTAACTGGAATAAAAACTCATCCAAGTAAGTCGAAAGATAACAATGAAAGAGAGAAAAAAAGAGAGAGAGGTGACGAGAATTAAAGTATTAAAGAAGAAAAAGGACGGGAATACTGTAAACTTTTTTACTGAAATTATTTATAACAGTCAGATCAGTAGACTTTGACTTTGACATCAAATGGCTATACTCTATAAATAAAAAAAATATATATGGCAACACTACATAAACTATGTCACTCAGGAATATTGTAGCTTTCTATCAGTGAAAGAATTTTCAAAATCGGATCAGTAGTTCCTGAGGTTACTACCTTTATTCAAACGACATTAAATATCATCCTGCTGGGACTTTATTGGCCACATCGTTTTAATTACGATATCTATGGCAACACTACGCTCTATCACTCTGACATAGTGTAGCTTTCTATCAGTGAGAGAATTTTCAAAATGAGTTCAGTAGTTTTCGAGACTATTTGCATCAAACAATGTCAAAAAATTTTCCTGTTTATATATTAATACTATATTATTGTGCAAACGTCGCGCTTCAGGATAAACACTTGTTATTCACTTATTTATATCAGAACGGGATAAATTGACTGAAATCAATTAAATACTGAAGTAAACAATATATAATATTTATACAATAACAAACATCAAAGTATTAGGGGTTAAGATATGAAATTGCCGAAAAAATTGATTTTTATTTCAAATCTGTTGGCACAGTAGTGCTCCCGCCAAGACGAGCCAAGCGACTCGTTGTACGTTTTTTCGTTAACCGTACATTTTTTAAAAAATCTGTGAATGCAGTTCAGAATATCTAAAAAAAATAATGGATGGCCTCCTAGAAACGTTTTCCTGTAACTATAACGGTTAAGATACCTTTTTTTTAATGTCGGAAATGCATTTTCGCCTACTTTTTAAAGTGGTATGTGGGATTCCCAGCGATAAGATTCCCATGCATGCCGTATGTTAGGCGCCGCAGGAACACATACTATTGCGGACGCCTTTGTACTTTCACCCGTCTGCGGGTACTTACCCATAGTTAAAATCTCTCAAAAATCCACCCTGTATACACATGCTTATAATTTAGCTTACCACCCTTAGGTTTATTGTCAGTTGCATACTTGAGAGCTACTCGTATAAGGTCTATTTTTGTTTGCGAAAATTATGTGTCACTTCATTAGATTATAACCGAAGAATAACTGCTATTATAGTCTTACTAAACATATTAGTCTACTTAAATCTACATATAAAACTGACTCCCTATTTTTCTTCGTCATAGCATCATGCGTGAACGGCTGAACCGATTTCGCTAATTCTTTTTAGTTGAAAAATTAAGAAAATTTAGACAATGCTAAGTATATGGGAGCAGTAACACTCAAATGTCAATATCAACATGTAATCTAGACGAAAGCCGAACTTGAGACCCAGGAGCAGGTTTAAAGACGTCTTTTATGACCGTTAACTCTCACCTTCACCGCTCGACCTCGCTACCAAATATTAAAATAATAAAGTACTCTACTCACGTGTTCCTCGATAATCTGAGGCTAATCCGAATTATATATTCAATTTATTCCTGTTCGTTACTTTTCTTTTATATTAGAGTTCTTGTAAGATTTAGATTACGCATATATTGCATTGGAGGGAGGGCGTGTAGAGTTAGTAGAGTGTGAGGTATGTGTGTTCGTCTTGGCAACATTTTACATGAAAATGTTTTTGTTGGGAATTCACTTCTTTTTGTAACTTGTCTATTACAATTTTTTTTCAGTTTGTTCTTTTTTTAGGATGTATTTCTTGCACATCAGAGGTTTCTTTTTTATAGCTCCCATACAAACAAAGATAGTGTATTGTTTGTTTATATGGTATAATCCAAACCGAGAAAAGTAGTAATTTCCTTGCGCTTCGCTTGACTCGTCTTGGTGGGGTATTACAGTACCCCCAGATGATTCTTGTGTCGACTCATTTAACATAGTTATTTAATTCATTTGTAACTTATGAATGAATCTGTTAAGCAGTAGACATTGTCAGATGTCAACCAATTTGTATTATAGTTCCATATATCTAAAATATTTGATTTTAATTATATTCTCAACTGGTTTGCTTACAATATCTGATTATAACTTGCTTCTACGATACGATAACTCAAATTAGCTTTTACATCTGTGCAAAGATTTACTATTGTACGTCCACGACCACCTACCCACCACGACTTCATGTTGCTGACATTGTCACGGGCGTTAGCTCAGGCTGATGAATTGGTTTTTGAAAGATATAACAAAAAATATTTACTAACAATAAAAAATCCACCTATTTTTAGAGCTTGGAAAAACCAGTTAATGTGTAAAATTCTTTTCTACCGAACATTGTCTCTATACCTGCTTTCTCTATTTCACGTGACATTGGCGGAGTTAAATGTGCTCAACTGGCACGCCTAAAAGCCATTAAACTTAAACTTAATTAATTATAACAAAAAATAAATGAATTTTGAAAATATATTTAAAATTTTCTAAGACAGTGTTAGTGCCGACAGGATTGATCTGGCCAGCAGTCCTGATATTACTCCCACAGAAAATTTATGGAGTCATGGCGTTAACCTTCAACTGATGACGTGCCGTCAATTCGCAGCTTGGGAAAATTGGTGTCACTTGTTACCAGGCGTAACTTTTTTTTTCAACCAATATACTTTACATTGTTTTTTTTATTAATTACTTAAGTCTTAATAAAACAAAATGCAACCATATTTTAAAGTTTTTTAAATTTCATGTTGATTAATCTCATCCCTATCAAAAACAGATAAAAATTTGATGTTAAGTTCATGTGTGTGATTTTATAACATAGACACCATAAATCAATTTTTAGAACCTCTAGCATCAATGTTTGCAGAATTTTCATACAAACAAACGATTCCCAATTTAACGGGTTAAGGGGTAAAAGTTCCAAGTTATATAATTTTTTTGTTATTTATTTACTAATACTAGCCTATATACCAAATTTCAGCTTTCTAGGACTTCAGGAAGTACCCTAAGAATTTTGATGATCATCAGTGAGTCAGTGACGATATCGATGTTTTTTAAATATCAATAGAAACAAAAGTATACAGCTAGGGAATTGAAACTTTGAATGTTTAATGAATCCACTGCTGACATTAATATCCCATATTAATTAAATTGTGTAGATCTGGTATAATCCAAACACAAGTTAAGGGTTAAAAAAAACGACGAAGCGCCTCGAGAAAATGTAGTAGTGCCCTTGCGAATTGCGTTTCGCTTGGCTCATCTTGGCGGGGGTACTACCGTGACCCCAGACCCAGATTGAGAATGTCAGGTGCATATAAAACAACATCAACCAATGCTGTGTGTGTCCTTGCAGGTATCACACCTATAGATCTAAAAATAAAAGAAAAAGTAATTGTATTCCAGCATAAAAATGGTGAACACCTATCATTTGATGGAATAGATATCAAATCATATCATACAAAAAGCGAAAATTGAAAAATACACTACAAAATCTAAGCCTTAAAGAATGTAAAAGGCGTTGGGATGAGTCCTCGAAATACCGACAAACATATACATAGCTTCTTTCCAAATATCAAAGACAGATTAGATATGATAAAAGATGAAATAAATGGTCCTATGGTACAGTTCCTTTCTGGTCATGGCGACTTTGAAAAACTGATGCAGCGGATCATATAATATTTGAGTGTCTTCTATACGTTGATGCTCGTGCTAATAAAGGTTTGTCAAAGCAAAAATCATACCTGGCCTATCCACAAGACGGTTCAGGTAAGCAAGGACATAATAGGAGCCTTCAAGGTCTTTTGCAAGAGGAGCTTGAATAAAAAGAGAATGAGAAGAGCGAACATTAATAATAATGTAGCATAGGAGTATCGTAAACTCCTCGTGGTAAGGGACGGAAACGAAGTAGAAGTCATTCGGGGTAGGACGGTCATCCCACTATCCTACCAAGTCGAGTTATAAAAATCCCCTACGTGGTCAAAACGTTACGATAGTTGAATGAGCAAGAGGTGAATGAATGTCGAGTTATAGAATGACAACACGAATACAACTAGCCAAATAATAAAACATATGCTAACAATTTTATAAAGAAAAAAATTAAGAAATACGTTGTGATTCTATAATGAATGTATGAAACAAAATAAATCTGGGCATAAGCATTGCTTCCCTGGAATTTTAAGATAGAAGGACGTGAATGAATGAATGTGACATTTCTACCCACTACTATCAGAAGGAGGAGTTCTCTCGATATACGCAATAAGTGATGCTAGGTGCTGGCGAGGTGCAGGGTGACCCGTGTGGACTGCGCCAACCTGAGGGCGCGGCTGTAGTCCTTGTTGACGTAATGTTCAGCAATGCAGAACATGTTGCTGTTGTCGTCTTCCTCCGATAGAATGAAGAAGAAGTGCACCGAAGGCAGAGGAAGATAACAGTTCCTGTAGATTTCTTCACCGTCTGAAATATAGTTTTTTTTTTAATGAACTCTACTAGTTTTGATAAATAGCGTGACTTATGTTAAAATAATATTGTTACGAGCTTGAGTTCAGGATTGGAAGAAATTAGAGAAAGTAAAGGATGATGTTCACAAAGCCCAACTAAATCTTTCCAAAAATAATATACTACGATCCCGCACTATTTATACGTCTCCGATATTTACAGTCCTTATTTTCAATATGCACAGTTCCACACCCATTGCAGCTTAGAGCGAAACTGTGATATATGGTCAAATTTTAGACCAACTACGAACCTGATACACAAGTTTTGCAGTCGCTCCAACCTGTCTAGTAGTGTTTGATTTATATCTGTGTAACAATCAGCATAGTCAAGTATGGGAATAAGAAGAGAATTGGCAATGCAAATTTTTATTTCAATTGTTAAAAGATATTTCCACCTCCTCAAGTACCAAATAGATGTAAACATCCTACGACTAATGTGAGATATCTGAGGTAACCAACAAAAAGAACTATACATAATTAGAAATTCCCAACGAACTATTCTATTTTGACATTTTCCAGCAAGTTCGAACTAAAGCTTGGTCTAGGCATGCGAATTGTTTTGTTGATTCACAACAATATTTACCTATGTACTGCATTAAGCATACACTCGAGGAGTTGGGTAAGTTTGAGCCCCTGCAAGTGAGCGACGTCCACACATCTGGTGAATATCCAAACCTGGAGCCGCTCGGGAATATTTGTAACTCCGGCAGAGATGTGTCACCTGGAACACAAACACGACAGCTTGATACAGGTTACAGCGTAGCAACAAAAGTAAGTTACGACTTATAGACTTTGCTAAGTAATCGTAAACTTTACGTCATTACACAACATTTACAAATAAAACTAATATAACTTCTATAGTTAAATTTTTTTTAATTCTTTTAAAACAAGGATCAACATGTATTATTTGAGCCCAAAAAAATTTACTCATCAAATCCCGACATTCAGTCGGTCACACACCAACCAGACTTGCTGCTGTACGTTAGGGTACGTAATGTCAGAGTCAGAGTCCAAATTCCAGAGGTCTGGATATGTACTAGTACTGATCGATGATTAAGGTAATCTTGATTTTAAAGGCGCAAGTTTATCAAATATGAAGAGTATGTTGCTATTAAATTTAGAAATCATAGAATTAATATCATTTAAATATGTACGATCATCCCATCTAATAATAATTTTGAATTATTTTCGTCTATGTCATTTATACATCTATAAAGAATTCATGGTGACTTAAGTCTTTAATAAAATCTACTGATATGCGATTAAATTGAAGATCAGAACAAACAAGATCTAATAGAGACTCTGTCACCTTTAAAATGAGTCAGTTCAGTTACGTATTGGTAAAGATAAGTAAATGCTAGAAATTCTTGAAGTTTCCTAACGTTCGCGGTTTCATTATTAAGGAGGTTCACATTAAAGTCACCAAGTAGTACGATATGATCATAGTATGAAAAGAACCCATAAACTTCAGTCAAAGCATCCAAAAGCAGCAGCTCTGCAAGTTAGCAAAGAGTATTAGTGCCTGACTGACAAGTGAACAGTATTATGGTTCTACTCACTGTGTTTTGTATAGGAACTGATAAGCATGCTGTCTCTAGTAGGGACCGGCGGCTCTGTGGGTCTACCGGACTCGCTCGTGCTGCAGTCGCCCACTGAGACCTCAGTCAGCTTACTCAGCCGCTTGCCTCTCAGATGAATCGGCTCAGCGCAGGTAGCTCTGTCCACCTTCAGGATCGGGAGCTTGCTGGCGCCTCTGCGTGAGTATTTCTTTACGAAGGGTAGCATATTGCAGGAACAGTGGTAGGGGTTATGGTTCAGTATGAATGTAGGGACGGAGCGGTTACTATTGTACACGAAGGGATCAAAATGTTGTATCTTATTATTTGTGAGGTTGACTGTGGGACTCCATCGGAAGTGCATGTTTTCTTCCTGAAATAATTAAAATACATACTTAAACCAATATTATCGAAGCGTCAGTAGCTCAGTGGTGCGGGCGTTGGCCTCAGGATCGACAAGTCGTGAGTTCAAATCCCAGACATTGGACTACTGGGGTGGCCCACTTCTGACACAAGCATTTTAGCTTACTAGGAGGGGTAAAGGGAATACTAGTAGTATGTGATCCATACTGCTAGTAATCTTTAAAAAAAATCCCATATTATCCCAGTGCTCACTCTAAAGTCCAATTACATTTAATGTTATAGATTTTTTGATTAATAAATGTATGTTTGTATATTCATACTACCTTTATAATGGTGTTTTATCCTCCGTAGTTAATTTATTTTTTATAATACTTAATACAAATAATTAAAAAATATTAGATTTTTCTCTTTTTAATACCTTGGAATAATATTGTTATGAATATTTATCAATTTTTACCATAAATAGAAATTTTAGAATTCTTATTGACGATCGATTAAATTTTAAACCTCATTAAACTGCTTACTATTAGAATTCGTAAGTTAATGTACATGTTTAAAAATCTAAGACATTTTGGTAATGACGAGGTGAGTGGGACAGTATACTATGCTATGTGTTAACACATCTTGGGCCGGTGCTCCTAAAAGTACACTATTAAAGCTAGAAAGAGCTCAGAGAGCATTACTAACCACAGAATTATAGAGTATGGCAAAAGTACTTACAGTGAGACAATTATTTGTGCTCAGTACTGTACTCAAAAACATTAATTACTTAAATACACTCCTGAAGAATTTAATAACAAACGAAGAAAGGAATTAGTCTGCACTATTAAAGTTTTTAATACTAAATACTCAAAAAGATTTTTCTGTTTTTAGGAGATTTTATCTGTAATATTATTAACAAGGACGTTTCTAAATGTATCTGTAAAAAATGGGTAACTAATTGGCTTTCTATTCTCGATTATAAGCAAAATGAAGAATTAATTCTGCCTGTGGAATAGCTACATAGGTGTATATACATAATATTAATATTTACATGAAAATACAGGAAACACAATCACAAGTTTACTAATATCTCATACATACTATACATACACACATATATATTTATACAATAACTACTACTTTTACTATACTATACTATTGCTGGCACCGACTACAAAAATAACAATTATTATATATTATTGTCTTAATAGATAATAATAAATAACGGACTCTTACTTTTTAGTGCATTTTTAGTTAGACGTCGGTATTTTCACACGTAGTTTTTTTTTTACTTTTTAGTGTCTGTAATAGGTTGTTCTGTAAATCAGGTAGACTATATAATTTCGTCGCTTTTTATTGTCATGTATTGAATAGTAATTTTGAACAGAAACAGAAACGCAAAGAATGTTCATAAAATGAAAACTACTGGGCCAAACTATGTTAAACTTTTAAAGGACTAAATGGCAACTATTCAACATCAAACTAAAGAAGAATCACGTAAATCGGATCATAAATCTCAGTGTAATCAGTATACATACATAAAAAAAATATATACCGATCGAATTGAGAACCTCCTTTTTGAAGTCGGTTAAAAACATACACACACCTTGCGATACAGAGTTTATTTATTTTATCTATTTATTTATATGCTTAACATTTTAGTACAATTACGAGAGAAACCTAAGCAGTACCTTGGACTTGTGACCAAGGTATAGGCTTAAGGATCTCCTTTAAGTGATCACGACACTCGCCTCCACTACTAGGCTCTCTGTTTAAACCCAAGGTTAAACGCACATAAACCTAACCTAACATAAGACGAGGTACATTGTGAGGTACTCACGTGACCTTGATCAGACAGCACTCCTAGCACTAACACAACACTGCACAACACTATCACTATTTAGACTATACTTCACTTCTTGAAAGACCGCGCACGACTAAGACTTCAAGATTTTAATTTGCAGATTGTAGAATTTATTCAATTCACTTTTGTATCCCCTACCATAACAGCTGAGACCATAGCTAATGATGGAATCAGCCAGAGCCAGGTATAGTAAGCGGAGAGTTTTGTACGGGAGCTTTTACCTTAAGTTTACTATTCTCCCCAAAATGGATTTTAGCTTGTATGTATGTAATATGTAAATGTTATTGTAACTACATATGTATGTAGTTTATGTGTGGTCCCCAGCTGAGCCTATCATCGATGATAAGTCCTACATATTTGTGTTCTGTCACAAATTCTATAGTGTTGCAATGACAATTTAGGTTGTAAGAATTAAGACAGCTGCCTTCGTGTGATGTTATGTTTGGCTTGTGGGTGGTTTTATTGTGCGACGAGTGAATATGTATAGCTTTTGTCTTATCAGAGTTTATGACCAGACCATTCGCGCGACCATTTGCAAACACTGTCATAACTCTTCTGTAGCATTCGTTCGGCTGTATTTATGTCCCTGCTTGCTACTACGAGACAAGTGTCGTCTGCGAATTGGTACACTGAGCCCTCCTCTACAACGTCACACATATCGTTCACGTACAGTAGGTACTCAGTGGGGCCCAGGATGGAGCCTTGAGCTGTTCCCTGTACAGTGGTCTTAAAATCGCTATAAATGTCGCCTATCTTCACTGTTGTACACTGTTCGTGTGATAGTTCTTAAACCATTGTAGCAGAGGACCCCTCATACCATTCTTCTCTAGCTTATTGTAAAGGATATCGTACTGTAAGGTGTCGAATGCTTTGCTAAAATCAATAAACAACACCAACACATGTTGTTTATCATTGAAGTACGTATTCATTTCGTTTGTAAATTGGCACAATAATTAAGCGGTACTTCGATTTTTTTGAAAATCAAATTGTTTTTTATTAATTATTTCTTGAGTTTGTAAATATTTATTTATGTTGTCACCTAAATATCGCTCAACTATTTTGTCAAGACAAGATAATATGGTAATCGGTCTGTAGTTGTATCTGGTCTGGTTACGTGCCTATTTTTAAATTGTCTGGGTACGTACAGGAGGCGAGACTTGTTTTAATTAGGTGAGTAATGACAGGAGTTATTTCTTTCGATATATGTTTAAGGTCAGATGCACGCACGTTATCGTATCCGGGGCTTTTGTTGCTATTTATACTATTTATTATTTTGTATGTTTTTTTGTTATCTATTTTGCTTATACGTATCGAAGAATCGCTTTCGGTTGAGTATGTATTAGTAAACATATTAGTTTTTGGTGTATTAGTTAAATGTAAAAAATAAAAGTTACATATAATTATAATTTTTTTTATTTTTGTTTTCTCAGATGGTAATGTCAATTGTTTTTTATATCTTGTTTAAGTCTTAAGTTTCGCTTTACTTGTTTTCTTTTTTAATTTACTGCCGAGTGTTTGACTTGTCCCACTAATTTAGGGGTGAGGGCCTGGCTGTCTGTAATACAGGTAACCCTAGTACAGCATCCAGTCTCTCACAAACATTATTTACATACTTTTGTGCTACTCGATGTAATTGTTCATCTAGAATAAGTTAATTATGTTTGTGAAAGAAGAAAATAAAGATTTTAAATTAAATTGAAATAGATAACATAAAAGGCTCACCAATAAATAAGTAATTCTATTATTAGACAAGTCTAGTTTCGTCAGAGAGGGAAGCTCGTCGAACACGGCGGGCTGGAGGGTTTGGAGTCGGTTTCCAGAGAGATTGATAGATATTAACTCAGTTAACCCATGGAATGTTGAACTGAAACACGAGCAAAGGTAATATAATTATGAGGATATGCTCATGAGCAGAGCACCACCTCTGCGAGGCGAAGGCTATCGCTGGTAGATTATGAGACGCTTGTAAGTGTTCACGAGTCAAATTTTAATTAAGTAATTGAGCGTATGATCGAGTGATGGTGAAGGAAATGAACTACTCACTTGTCTAACTCCTCTATCTCGTTATCGTTTAGATATATATGTGTTAGTCTATCCGAGTCAGTGAACACATCTCGCGGCAGTGTGCGTATGTAGCTCCTCCTGAGACTAATGTCCGAGAGGTAGGGTTGGTTAGCGAATGTCCGGTTGTGTAACTGTAGTTGCGCTCTGTTGTAGTTTACGTCCACCTAAAAGATTTATAAAAAGATGAATATAATATGCATATATTTAGGAGATTTTAATGACGAGACGAAAGGAGGAGAGGGAAAATATTGAAGAACACTACAAAGGGTGACCATCACAAGTAAACCTAGAGCCCTACAAAAAACTTCGCAACATCTGCAACGACATGTGTAGGGATCCCAAACGCCGTTACGTTCTTTCTTCTCTTCAGAATCTTAGCCAGACACAAGCATGGCGATTTTTTTAGACCTTTGGTGTAGGAAAGAAAATAGAAAGATAGTCGTTTAATGCGTAAGTTTCATACTGCTGACTACAAAACTATTAACACTGAATTAGGTAAAATCAATTGGGTGCAACAATTAGACGATAAATCCATAGAAGATGCTGTGGGCGTATTCTAATCCATTGTCAACTTGATAATCGATAAATATGTTGCATCTAAGCTTATTACTAATAATACCAGGTACCCAATCTGGTTCTCACCCGCACTAATTAAATTAATAAATAAAAAAATTGAAATTTTATAAAAAATGGAAAAAGTATGGTAACATTTCTGATTATAATACGTTTTCTTAATTGCGATCACAATCTAAAAATTTGGAATGTCATGATTATGATTTGTATATTTCACGCGCAGAAGAAAATATTAAATTTAGCTCAAAATCTTTTTGGACGTATCAAAATATTCTGTAGCCCCTGGTCCGGCACCGGACCTTTTCGTGAGAAGTTGAGCATTTGGCGTTGGGGGGGGTCCAGGGTGACCCGATGAAACGGTTCACCGCTGGCCGCCCGATGGTTCGTAGGGGACCCGAACCCGGGAACATCCTGACTTGGGAGACTGTCCCGCCGCCATTGTTAAAAGCCCGTCATTAGATCGCCGTGCCGGAGTGGGAAACCAGTGTGGAACGCGGCGATCGATTAACGGGTTGGATCGGGGGCCCTTCCGTCCCCCGTGCCAGCGACAAACTAAACCTGGCCTCCATAATTGGATTCGCCGAAGTGTTTCTTGCCCAAGGGACTGCAGAGGCAGCCACAATCTTTCCCATCCCGTCCTTTACCTGTTACATCTCAGCAATTTACATATTTTTTCATTCACTCAATAGTTAGCCGAACAAAAAAAAGAAGGTATGCACAGCGGTTCTCTCTTCCACAATCAGTGTAGATTTTTGCAATGTAAGGGGATTCATTCAAGTTTAAAAGCCGTACATCACCACCTCGAAACGGCTAAGCCGGCCTTAATTTTTTTAACGGAGACAAAGATATCGATTCCTGACGACACGTCGTACCTAAATTACCCAGGGTTCACTTTAGAACAGGCGTTCATACCTCAAGCCGGTGTGTGTGTGTGTGAACGTCAGGGACGATATTTGTTGTCAAAGACTCGGCAACCTCAAAATTAGAGACCTGTCAGTTCTGTGGGCGCGCGTGAACTTTGGCGACACCACACGGATTTACGCGTGTCTTTACAGGTCGCATACCGGTAACACCGAAGTCGACCGCCCTTTTGGGCGCGTTCAGAAGGTAACAGACTTCGTGTTTCAGCGTTGGCCCGGCGCGGAGGTTATGGTCCTTGTTCCTACCTGTTGTGTTGGTACTACAAGTCGGCAGATTGGGATGGACTGCGAGAATTCTAAACATCTTAAACATGGATTCAGCTTTTTTTTGCTTCGGACGATCCATCGATCTGCGCTGACGCTGTTGCGGATACTATTTTGCAAGGATTGGAATGTTTCATTCCAAGCAAGGTAGTCCGTACCGGTGGCGGTTCATGACCTTGGTACGATGCGTCCTGCTTCGCTATCGTGCCTGGGCTGAGGCACTTGCTGTGAAGGATCCACTTGCTACCGATTTTAAGAAGAAATTCAATGCTGCCTCCAGGTCCTACAAGAAGCACATTGCCGGAGCAAGGCTTAAGCACATTAGAGGCATTGGCGAGAAATTATAGTAAAATGTGCGTTTCAAAGCGTGGTGCGTCGAGCGCTTCTTTCCCTAGACGTTAAGAAATCCAGCGGACCTGACGAAATCCCAGCTATCGTCCTTAAAACGTGTTTTTTTTTTTTTTTTTACTTTTTTTTTTTTTTTTTTCGATGGAAAATGCATTACGCATCCCACTTGGGCACTCCCAGGCGGGTATGTGAGACTCGCTGGCCGGAACTACCAGAATACTCACTAAAAACCATCGTGCTCCCGAGTTGACTTCAACTCTAATGCGTCTTTTTTCTCTTTCTTATATATTCTTATATATCATTTTTCTATTTCTATAATCCGCAGGAATA
Source organism: Limenitis camilla (assembly GCA_905147385.1). NCBI lineage: Eukaryota > Metazoa > Arthropoda > Insecta > Lepidoptera > Nymphalidae > Limenitis > Limenitis camilla. Next base: position 8,313,365 of record LR990251.1, on the reverse strand, counting down.
GCCCCAGGTTCTTGGAAGGTAGCCATCGTTCACATTATTCCCAAGAAGGGTGACAGCACCAACCCATCCAATTACCGGCCTATTACGATAACCTCCTAGCTCTTCAAAGTGATGAAACGTATAATTAATATTCAGCTCCTTGGTTACCTAGAGGAAAACCAGCTCAGCAGCGACCGGCAGTATGGTTTTCGTCATTGTCGCACTGCTGGGGATCTTTTAGTGTACCTTACTCACCGCTGGGCATCCGCCATTGAGAGCAAAGGAGAAGCTATGGCTGTTAGTCAAGATATCGTTAAAGCATTCGATCGGGCTTGGCATAAAGCTCTATTAGCGAAGCTACCTTCCTATGGACTCTCCGAGGAATTTCGCAGTTGGGTATCCAGTTTCCTTAATGGAAGGAACATTAAGGTCGTTGTCGAAGGTATATGCTCGGACACCACGTTCATTAACGCTGGAGTACCCCAAGGCTCAGTGCTATCGCCTATGCTGTTTATTCTGCATATCAACGATATGTTGCAAATCAGCAACTTTCGTTGCTATGCGGATGACAGTACTGGCGATGCTCTTTATACTGGCCGGGCAAACATTCCTCGCAATGAGGTGGAAGAAAAAAGAGAAAACCTGGTGTCTGAAATCGAGACCTCGCAAATAAGATTCCCTTTATTATAGCGCCCAAATTCCAGAACATTCCCCTTCATACCGGCAATAGTATTGGGATCCTTGGTGTCGATATATCGAACGAGGTCAAATTTCGGATTCATTTGGAGAGTAAAGCCAAACTGGTTTCTAAGAAACTGGGCGTACATAACAGGGCGAGACAGTACTTCACATCAAAACATCGGCTGTTGTTATATATATTATACTCACAGACGGTTTAGATTAACTAAGTCACATGTTCACAGGAAGTGTTCGTGTTAGTGCGGCTATTTCCGCCATCGCACTCTACGCCGCTGAGACAGATTCCATCTACACCACTTGGATGCTTGCAATGTACGTGCATCTAGATCATTCCTTCCACGCACGTGCAGGCTGTGGAATAATCTGTCACCAGTGGTTTTCCCAGAGCGCTTTAATATGGGGGTCTTTAAACGCCGAGTATACAGGTTCCTAAGAAAGTAGGGTTGGCAACGCATTTGCAATTCTCCGCGTATTGCAGATGTCCATGGGCGACGGTGACCACTTACCATCAGGTTGGCCTTCTGCTCTTTTGCCTCCTTATCCTATAAAAAAAAAACAATATTCCAGATAGTTTATATCTAAATGATGAACAAGCATACGGTGGACAAAAACTTGCGGATTTATTTAGTAAATTTTTCGAATCAGTTTTTGAAAACAACAGCACAACACTAACCAGTCAGTTGAAACAAAATTCTCAAGTATTTATACAAAATATAGATATTGTTTCAAAATATAGATTTCAATATTGTTGAAAAATATCTGTCTAAATTAGATACGACTAAAGGAAGTGAACCAGATGGAATACATCCGGTATTTCTTAGCTATTCCTTTAACTTATCTTTTCAAGAAAATTTATGCTGTGTATGCCGACTATTCTAAGGCTTTTGATAAAATTTCTCATAATATCCTTATTAGAAGATTAGAAGAGGTCGGTATACATGGTGATCTCTTGCGTTGCTTGACCTCTTATCTACCTGGCAGTCGCAGTTAAGGGCTATACCACATGTTATCTTCCTATCCCTTCCGGTGTTCCACAGGACTCCCACCTTGGTCCTCTGCTTTTCAATATTTTTTTAAAGATTTAGTGGAATGTGTTCAACACTCACAAATATTGTTATATGCGGATGATACTAAAATATTTAAAGTTATAAAATCAGAAAATGATTGTATTGAATTGCAGAAAGATTTGGATCGTTATATGTATATTGCACTACCAACCATTTATATTTAAATAATGATAAATGTTGTACCATCACTTTTTCCGGAAAAAAACAAATAATAACCTATGAATATAAATTAAATCAAAGAGAGTTAAGAAGAGTGACTGAGGTGAGGGATCTTGGAATTCAGCTTGATTCTAAATTGCTTTTAGAATCACATATAAATAAAATTCGGAACAAAGCATTTAAAATGCTAAGGTTTGCCGTGTTGTTGCATTTAAAATGCTAAGGTATGCCCAGGTCATAAAAATTACTCTTTAACTCACTTGTTCGATCAAATTTGGAATACGCGTCAACATGCTGGAACCCTCATTAGATAATTAAGAATATTCAACCACCATATTAACTTTTCTAATGTAAGCTTTGACAGCCAATTCGAATTCACTATTCATAGTTAAGACCTATACCGTAGCTTGCCATCGACAGGCGCCATGCGTGTAGGAACGCCCCGGTTAGGTTTAGCGGGTCGGGCTGTCTCCTTCCGAGGCAGTTCTGGAATATCTCCATATGAGGCATTCACACCAGCCCCGCATAACCCGATCTGTCCCCGCAGGTCGGGTATTTGTTGAGCAAACTTCAGTAAATCGACAAAAGAATGAGATGAATATATATAATAATATAAAATAGTATGTATATTTCTGTCTCATTCTTTCCTACACATTTTTGTATTTGTGTCTCTTACCTGTCGTTTTTTCCGTTGCATCCGGTTTGAAATCACAACGATTCTAAAGAAGTTTCACTTCAAAAAGACAACGTCTGTCGGTTCTACTAGTACAGAATAAATTTAATAAATATTTAAAGAAAAGATTTGGTAGTTATAATGCAATCAATTGTAGAAAAGGGGCGCGAGTACATAGATCTGTTGTTTTTATATAAAATTGTAAATAGTTTATCCGTTTGTCAAGACCCTTTTTTTCAGGATCGCGTGGAGGTATAAAGTTTAAATTAATATCAAATACTCCAGCCTGCGGTCCCTTGCGGCTGCAAACAATCAAACTTCTAAGTCCACGCATTGAAAAGATATGACCGTTAATGTGTTTAAGCTTATACCTTGGTCACAAGTCCAAAGCACTACCTGGGTTCCTGTTCAAAAGCTACAGAATCTTAAGGGTCGGATCATTAATTCCTCCAAATCGGCTCTCTGTCCTGACAGTTCTAAAACAAACAGACAACGGATATTAATAGGAAATAGAAATATACTTACAGTGCACAACAGCGTTAACCCAGCGAAGTGACTTGGAGACAGCTCCGCTATACGATTGCCAGATAAGTAGAGATTCACTAGTCCAGGCAACGAACTAAACACCCCCTCGGGGAGCGAGGATATGTCGTTATTGTTTAGAATCAGTATCTCCAACTCTGGTACACCTGTGGGACACACATACGCACCCACTCAATTTATACATGCTGTATTGAATCCGTCGACTTCATTTCGATTTTGAACTCAGAATAAATCATAAATAAACAGACATACCCTCGAAAGCGCCGACGTCGACCTCCGATATGCTGTTGTTGTTCAGTAAAATATTGCGCACATTGGGAGTGTTCCTGAAGGCGGCCCTGGGGACTCGCTGTATACCCTGAGATGCCAAGTCTAATGTAAGTACTCTGTCGTTTCTAACACTATATCCGAGCCAGTCGTCGGCCGCTCTGTCGTGTCGTCTGCGTGTCGCCTCCGCCGTCGTCTCGTATCTAATAGACAAACACGACATTGTCACTGAGCTACAGATTATATTCACTGCTCATCGATAATTATGTTTTAGTGTTTAGACTAACTTTTTAATAACGAAAGGTCCACCCTCGCTTCGCTTCTGATATTTAAAGCAAAATAATTATTTATATCTTCAAATTATCTAATCATAACATAATAAAACATAAATGTTGATCTCTGGAGCAGGTCTCTAAATGGGTAAGACATAACCTTTTTCCAGTTTAACCCTACGAAGACCCATGTTTGGCATACCAGCAATGTGCGTGCGTCTAGATCATTCCTCCCACGCACGTGCAGGCTGTGGAATAATCTGTCGCCGAGTGTACAGCTTCCTCAGAAAATAGGGTTGGCAACGCACTTACAATTCTCAGTGATAGTCCATGGGCGACGGTGACCACTTACCAACGGGTGGGCCTCCTGCTCGTTTGTCTCCATACGATCAAAATTTTGACCAAATAATTAAAAATTTTGATATAAAATTTGATTTTTTACACCCATCTTAAGAAATTTGTACTGAGAAATATATAGCATATTATGTTTCACCGCTTCAAAACATAATTATAATCGAAATTCGTCATTTCTAATTCCTATTCGAAAATAATGCTTTCAATCAATGAAAAAAGAAAGAGAGAAACGATATAAATGAAGGAGGTAATAAAAAGAAAAAGGCAAGAGAGAAAAATAGAAATAGAGACAAGAGACGGATAATGAAAAAGGGAGAAAAGAGCAAAATCAAAGAACAGAGAAGGTAAGAGATGGAAATAAAAAGAGAGACGGGAATAATGTACATTTGTATCAGTGAAAAAATCTTGAAAATCAAATTATTAATATAAATAAAATAAGCTTTCCATCAGTAAGAGAATCAACAAAAAATGGCTGTTTTATTGAGTACAAAACCATTATGGCTACCTACACTAATCACCTGTGCCATTAAGTAGTTTCAGAGGTGATCAGCAACTTATAAAATGGCTACTTTATGACAATATTTATGGCAACACTTCATAGTCTATATTAACCGGAAAGGATGTAGCTTTCGATCGGCAAAGAATTATCAAAATCGGCTCAGTAGTTTTTGAGCGTATTCGCAACAAACATGCTTACATTATAGCGTGGATATGTCTGTGGTGGATGTGTACTGACTACTGCAGGCAGGGTAGTGAATAATATATAATTGAAATAGAGATAATTAGAGAGAGAGAAATGAATAGAAAGAGAAAGTATGAAAAAAGAGCAAAAAAAAAGGAAAGAGAGGAAAGAAAAAAATAGCGAAAAAGACAGAGAGACAGAATGAACAAGAGAGAAACATAAATGTTAGAGAGAAAAAAATGAGAGAGGATTACAGAAAAAAGGAGAAAGAGCAAGTTAAAAGGAAGGGAGACGGAATATTGTAGATTTCTATCAGTGAGAGAATTTTGAAGTTCTTGAGAATACTTCCTTTATTTTAATAATAATATCAGTGAGGGAGCTGCTCCATACATACCCCGGCCACACCTGGGCGCTCCCGCGCGACGCCAGCGCCACCACTGCACAGCACAGCAACAGCGCGACCATTGTTGTCTGCAACAACAACAACAACAACAAATATTGAGTTACGGAAAATGTGAGTCACACCTCGGATATCATACGAGTAGTATTCGTTTCAGCTGTGAAATTATTAATGATTGTGCTTCATTTATTCAAAGGTGCATTTTAAATAATATAAAATTACTTGTTTCTATGGGGGGTTTTTAGATGAATTTTTAAAAAAATATCAGGCGATTCCTAGATAATGAAAATATTCTAGTCGAAATCCCTCCTTACCCATACCTACAAGCAACTTCTGATCGCACCTGTATATTCATTATCAGAACTAAACGACTATAGACGTAACATTTGATAAAAACATCGCCCGGGGGTTTGACGTAAGAGGGGGCGCACGAATTTCAGGCGTGTCAGGGGAGGAGTAGGTTAATAAGGGCACGCGGTAGGGAGCTAAATTAAAGAAGGAGAATCGACAGATTTTGTCGAAGGTGACAGTCCAAGACAGTAATATATATTGCTATTTAAGAACAAATTATTACTTAATTAATAGGATTAATCAACACTATTTATTATATAAAGAGGAAAGATTTAATTGTTTGTAAACGTACAAATACGTTGCTAATAGGCTCGGAATCTACTGAACCGATTTTGAAAATTCATTCAGTGTTAAATTTTCCATTTATTGAGGAAGGCTATAGGCTATATATCATCACGCTACGACCCATAGGAGCAGAGCTACACGCGGACGAATTTACGCGGGTCGACTTTATACGATTCATAAATGAATCTCATCTATTGATAAATATTTAATTTATTTCTAATTATTTTATGCTAAATATTTTTTTTTATTTTTTTTTTATATCTATCTGTAGAAACTCTGCTGGTCAAAGAAGATTTTTTTTTGTAAATTTGTTTCGTAACTGTATGTTTCCCAAATAAAAATAAATCCTACTAATATTGTATGGATCTCTGGATGTATGGATGTTTGTTACTCTGTCACGCAAAAACTACTGATTGGATTTAGATGAAACTTTACAATGATATAACTTACTATATACTATATAGCTGGCTATAATTTATAATGATATAGTGTGAATTATCCAAAATATAGCGGGTGAAACCGCGGGGCGCTGCTAGTATTAAAATAAAATAAGACGTTATGGATGAAGTCCAGCTCCACTGAAAGTGATTCACTTATGATGGATGTGAATTAGCGATATAGCGAATATAGATAAAACACTCGCCTCCGCTGCCCAGGTTCTCTGTTTAGTCCTAAGTCCAACTTGCGCGCCGACGTATATACGTAAGTTTGATTGACCCTATGGACCTCGAGTGTTTTTTAAAGATAAGATAATCGAACTGCCAACAGGTTCATTGTTCATGGTCGTTTATGTCGTCAATGAATTTATCAATTAATAACAAATGTTTGAATTTAAAATTTATTTATTTGTTAAGGAATATTAGGGAACACCACAAAGGGTGATGATATAGAAGGGACTATTGGGTAAACGCAACGTAGATACTCCTACTGAACCTATAAATGATCAAATATGATCTCTAACAATTACGAGAGAAACCTAAGCAGTGCCTTGGACTTGTGACCAAGGTGTAGGCTTAAGGAGCTCCTTTATTCGATCGAGACACTCATCTCCACTGCTCAGGCTCTCTGTTTAAACCCAAGATTAAACGCACATAAAGCGAACCTAACACGAGATGTGGTAATTACATTGTAAGGTACTCACGTGACCTTAATTGGACACTCCCAAGCACTAACACAATACTGCACTTAACACTTCACTTGCACTATCTAAAGACTACTTCACTTCTTCAGAGACCACGCACGACTAAGACTTCGGACAGACTGGTGATGGTAAATAAAGGGTCGAGGGTCGAGAGTGTCAAAACAACAGAAGTGACTAATATCCCACTACATCGCCATAGACAGCGATGATGATTCGATTAATCGATAATCTTTTACTATTCTCCGACATACTTTAATAAAAAAGAATCAGATACTTTTCTGGAATACTGTCTAACTTATAATCTTAAACTTGCCTTATATTTTACATAACATAAATGGCCGCAGTAGTGAGATCTTTGAATACGCTTAATCTTTATCTGATCATACAGCGCAATTGTTGACCTGCCCTGTAAGATTAAGTTATCGTGTTAGTTACTGGTACAGTGATATAATAAAAAAATTAAAAAAAAATATAACAATAAAATAACAATTATTATTTATTATTGTCCTAATAAAGGGAGGGTAATAAATTACGGAATTATTTCTTACTTTTTAGTGCATTTTTTAGTTTGAAGTCGGTTCAATTTTTTGTTAAAAATGTTTTATTTCTTGCTTTTTAGTGATATAATATATGTTCTGTAACTTACTTATCGCTCATCCACCAATTACCTCTTTCACCTGTTTACTTTTTCAGTCACTCACTAAATCACCAATTTAGTCTAGGCACCCATACACGGTTTACTCATTTACAAAGTGACTCACTTCATTTACCTGTTTACAAAGTCTCAAATCTCATACTAAACTGTACTACTCTATTCACCCTTCCATCTCCAATCTGCTGCACCCACTCAACAGATAACCCTCAGCTCTTCATAAATTATACGTAAGAAACGTCTAGATCACCTGAGATATCGAATATAAACAACCGCACCATAATGGGTTCATTTATCAAGTTATTACGATGTTACAGACAGACACACAGATACATTATTAAATTAATAAAACAATGTCATCTTGATCCCGTCTACCTCCACACAGAAAAATCCGCATCGAATTCGACCCAGTCTTTCGGGAGCAACGATGTCACAGACTGATATATAAATAGGTACTGTTAAACTTATAAAACAATAGTATCTTGATCCTGTCTACCTCCACACAGAAAAATCCGCATCAAAATTGGTAAAGTTATTCGGGAGCTACGATTATACAAACAAACGAACATTACCATTAAAAAATTACTTACAGCCAAAGTACACTAAGACAATTCCATTAAACCCAAACACGACTAGTTCACGTTGTCCCATGCCTGTGTTCCAGTGCAGACCTTCCGGCGTCATCATCAACTGATGGTAGATGAAGCCGGAAGGTCTAAGAGTCTACTGGTAACATCAACATGATAAGTATTTATTTAAATTTTCTAATAGTAATAGTTGCTTTACATTCTTAACCATATAATGGCTATCTGTGATCTTCCTCATCAGTTCCACTTCACCAAATGATAAATTCTGAATGCTTTAAACCCTTATGAAAATATCAAAATTACTATATGTGTGCCTGTAACTTTTTAGGAGTTCTCTCAATTCCTCAAGGATCTCATCAGAACTGGATTTTGAAAAAAATGGGACCAATCTGTAAGCAAATCCTACCAAATAAAAAAAGAAATTTCCAATTCGGTTCATAAATTACGGAGTTCTGAGGTAACAAACATCAACGCTCTGAGGGTGCGGATTAAAATATTATCAAAAAAAAATAGTATTGGGGGGCATTTATTCCCGACATTAGTAATGCGTATTTTAATTGACATATTTATAATTACTTACAAAAAAAATATAAGAACATATGATAAAACATATTTAACGAATAAAATTCTATAAAAAATATTTTCACTAAAACAATTTTAAATTCAGTCAAATATAGAACCTCCTGTTTTTATTGGAGTCAATTAAAATATTTTACAAGTTGTCATTAAACAACATGTCATATCGTCAAGAGCCGTTGCTAAGATTTGCGTAGCTTTAGATTCATTTCACACGATACGACGATAAAAACGTCCATGTTTGCGATTTTACTAACATTCGAATATGTTATACATATACACGTCTTTGGTACAGATTTAATCCCTGATGAACCTTAAGCTTTAAAGGCCTTAAAAATTTGAGTAAATGGAAAAGGTGCCTTACTTTAAACCTTTTACCCCAAGCAATAAGGAAACTTTGGACGAAAGATTATGGGCAGTTGCAAAGAAAATTTTATAATTCAAAAAATTCTAACATTCCCTAGACCTAGTCTATTTATTTACGAGTCCATTGTGTTCATTAAATGTTATAGCATTCTTTTGTCCAATGCAAACTTTATTGTATACGTTTATATCTATATGTCGCAGCCAACTAGTTTAATTGTTTGGATGCCTGAATGATATTTAGCCCTTAAATCTAAAAGCATATCCCATCAAATACAAAAAAGAAATTTCCAATTTGGTTCATAAACGATACTTTGCTTTTTTAATTTTTTTAAGTCGGTAAACCGAACTAAAGTCGGAATGATCTAAAAAACTGTAAACTTAAAATCAGTATATGTCTAAAGTTATTCTTTGTTTTTTTTTTATTAATAAAAAGTGCGCACAACGATTCCGAAGCGACTGTGTGTGTGTGCAGTACACAGTACGCAAAGTTTATAAGAAAACGAAACAAATCAAACAAATTTTAATTACTTATGTTAAACAAAAAAGTAAATATTGAGTGCAACTTACGTAATTGTTCGTAATTCAAATATCGTAGCGAAGCCACTCGAGCGGGGTGGAGGGAGGTGGAGGGAGGTGGAGGGAGGTGGAGGGAGGTAGGAGCTCGCGTCAGCGCTTGTGACGAGCGAGTGTGCGCCGGTGTCTAGCTCACTCATATATATGTATATGTCGGCCGTAGTCCCGCAGTCCCGTGGAGCTGATAACGACCTATTTATTGTTTACTAGCAGCGCCCCGCGGTTTCACCCGCTATATTTTGAATAATTCACACTATATCATTATAAATTATAGCCTATGTATTATTCTGATGTTTAAGCTATACTATTGTAAAGTTTCATCAATATCCATTCAGTAGATTTAGCGTGAAAGAGGAACAAACATATATCCAGACATCCATACATCCATACATTCTTACAAACTTTAGCGTTTATAATGTTAATAGGATCTATACTAATATAATAAAGAGGAAAGATTTGTATTTTTTTATGTAAAGAATAAACTTAAAAACTACTGGACCGATTTCAAAAATTCTTCCTCCATTAAAAAGCTACATTATCCCTGAGTAACATACGCTATATTTATTGCTAGAAAAAATAAGCGATCCTCAGAAACTCTTACTAAAACCAATCCAAGGTGAAAAAAAATTAGCTATAAAATGTCTTTCATCGCATGCGCTGCAGAAAGTATTGATGATAGAACAAAAATATGTTCTAGAATATTATAGAACGTATCAATGTCTACAAAAAACTCCGCGAGACCATATGTCCAACTATTATAGTTACGTCACTATAACTACTTTTTTACATTTTAAAAATTGATAGAAGTTGCTGTGTTACCAGAAGGTTACTTTTGTAACCTGTTAGGTGATTTTTTTACTCCGTTGGTTACTTTTAGGTTACACTTGTGAAATGGTTACTTTTAGATTGGATAATTTCTCACCTATAAAACGTGAAACGGAACGCTAAATTAAATTTTTATGTTGGCAAGCTTGTGAAAAATTATTAAACATAGTCTATAACACTATGATAAAATATAAAAATATCTATGTTCTCCTACCATATTACAGATTGTAAATTGTAATTAAAACAAAGTTTAAAATATCGCTGCAATCATTACAAATCATTATTTTTCTGTTTTTTATACCATATTAGAAGAAGTAAAGGTATTACACCGTACAGTTTTGTAGAATAATAACAACTATTTCAAGAAAAATATTACAGTGTAATTAATGTAGATTAAGTTTACGATGACTCTATACATTTTGAGAAGAGAATAAATTAAAATCATTCAAAAATATATCGACTATCGATATATTCATTTCAATATCAAACTAACGATTTTTTAAAATAATGATATCGATATTTTATCAACAGAACATCTCTAAAACAATTGATTGTCTAAATTAATAAAACAATTTATTGACAAAAAATATCGATATTTCGATGTATCGATATATCGTCATAGTCGTAGAACAAAGTCGGATCTAACAAATACCAAACTTTACAGGGCAGCCATTTCAAATTATTTTGTTAGTTATTTTGACATAATTTTTTAAATTCTAAATCTGTAATTTAGAAAATTGGTGCACATGTAAAAAATAGGGTGTGTTATAAAACTGAATAAAAATAAAGGATTATAATTATATAGTTTTCTAGAAAAATCACATGATTCATTTTTCTTTGGAGTCAACACAGTAATATAGTATTATCCGACATTGTTCTTCGGAAAGTTACTGCTCAAAGAATGACGGAAGTTAATTTCCGACTATGTTCTATCGACTTATTAAGTAATATTTTGGCGGATGTGTTATCTGTCATTTTCCATTTTGACCACAAATAGGTATTTACTAACACCGACCTTCTGTCGGTGTTAGTAAATAGGTAGTTTGATATCCAAGGTGGAGATGTAAGATATCTATATCTATACTATTATATAAAGAGGAAAGATTTGATTGTTTGTATGTTTGTATATTTGTATGTTTGTATGTTTGTTTGTTTGTTGCGAATAGGCTCGAAAAGTACTGAACCGATTTTGAAAATTATTTCACCGATAGGAAGCTACATCCTTTCCGGGTAACATAGGCTATGTGGTGTTGCCATAAATACTCTAATTAAAAAGATATGGCCATTTAAGTGCCATAAGGTGGCCATTTTGTAAATTGAAGGGTTTCTCAGGAACTACTAATCCGATTTTAATTTTTTTTCAACAGATAGAAAAATGCACTTTTCGTGAGTGACAAAGGTGATTTAGTGTTGCCATATGCATTTTTTAATAAATAGAATATGGCCATTTTGTCGTAACTAATCCGATTTTAAAAATTCTTTTGCTAATAGAAAACTATACTTTTCGTGAGTGACAAAGGTGATTCAGTGTTGCCATATATTTTTTATTACTGATTGGAATTGAACCCACATAAGCTTTGTGTAAAGTATTGTAATTTCTAGTCTCTTTACGAAGTACAAGGGTCATGTAATCATCAGCAGATAAAACATACTTGTACCGTATTTTATTGCTCTGAGTCCCATCGACACAAACCTCTTTTATGCCTGTCCAAGTAACTTTGTCGTTAGCTGTATTTTTAACTCAGTTTTTATTTTTTAACTGATCTTTAAAATCAAATATCAACGACTGATTAACCTCTATGACTTCATAAGAATCACCTGTTACTTTAGCCCAACGTACAAGCAATTTGATCAGATGAATGGCATCTGGTGTATAAATTGTTTTATGCTCAGCAGCCCTTTCTATCACACTGTGGACAGAATCTCCTTCGTTTTGGGTGTGTCCTTTTTCAAGGAACCTAGTTGTTATAGTTATATCACATTGTTTAGCTACTAAAGCATACATATTGAATACTATGGAATTTCGATTCTGACCAGCGCAATTGTCTGACCAGAATCGAAACTCTTTCACACCCTTCGATACAAACTTCTGTATAAAGTCATAAATGCAACTGGCTACTTCGTTGGCCCCACGCTTGGCATCACCTTCGTCCCACATATAGCAATAACTTTGTTTGCCAACCATATCGTATATGGTGAAATTATAGCATGATAGCTTTCGTTTGTAATACAATACACTCATTTGCCCGTGAGGACAAGACAAACCCTTTTGAAAGTCAAAAGTAGCACAAACAATGCGTCCATTAGAATTAATAGCGACATTTTTGTCACTTTGTTTCAAGATACGATACTTTTTTAGCATCTAAATACTTTTCATACTGATCTTTAACGTCGTCAGAAGGATTTTGTGTTTGTTTAAAACTATGACACTGGTCACAAGTATCTTTTTTGGGTAGATGAAAACTCAAATTAAAATTAGTATTAACTATGTCTCTGTACTGTCTAAGACTAGCTGAATTTGAATAATTATCGAGTTCAGGCCATTCTTTGTATAACTTGAACATCCGAGCGATGCTCAAATCACCATCTAAATACACATACATCTTTTGGATGATGCTCTATTATAATGTGACTCTACCGGTAAAAACGAATTGACGTGGGCACAAACCGAATTTATCATTTCATCGTCAATAATCCTATTATGATTTTTATGTTTTCCTCTCATGTCTTTTAAAGTGCTTCCGTCATATTTATCCCAAGCTGTCCAGACTACCCTTTCACTAATCAAATATGTTCTTAAAAACATGGTTTTACAAACCTCTATTTTTGAGGAGTATTTTGGCAAAAAATACTTGTAAGTGAATTGACGGTTATGCTTTAAATCTCTTTGAAGACCCCTTTTCTTTTTCTCTTTTGTAGTATAATTTGCAATATGCATTCTATCTTCCAAAACCTAAATTCCAAAACTTTTTAAACGCATCCTGTCTTTCCTCGATAGTCAACATATTGTAACATTTATATCTACACATGCAAGGTCTATAGATTTCGCTGGGATAACAGTGCCCTTTTTGGAGGAGTATTCCTTTCCAGCATTCGTCAACCGCTTTCTCTTAACTTCTTCCCAATCATCATAATTTCGACACGTTTTTTACCTCTACATCGCATAAGAGACGCTAGAGACGACTGGCATGAAGACACAACTGTGTTGATTGATGGACAGGCGCTATAGTCTGCATCATCGTGAGTGGGACAAAAAAAATCGTTACATAATACATTACCATGGGTTTTAGCTGGTGTTGGCATAGGTGTTTGTCCACTGTTGTCTACAGCCGGGGTAATCGGTTGAGGGAACGGCGATCCGATATGATAAAGATCCGATATAATGTTAGAGGTATTTAAAGGGGTAAAAGCTGAGCTCATATTTAAGGACATGATACCATTCTGATTTTCTGATGGGCGAGGATGCATTTTGATACACGGCCATAAAAGGATCTTCTCTATTATCACAAGTAGGTGAAAGTAGGTTCGGGTTCAAATTTACATCTGTTGATTTTTTGACTTCACTTGTTTCGTGTATATCGTCCGAAAAGACGTCCTGATAAATGTCTTTCATAATATTATTTTCTATTATGTTGTGTGCTCCTGGAGATAATGGCGAATGGCATTCTGAAAATATTTCAGTATAATATATAAAAATATTTACATTATTAATATTATAGCAGGTCAATGTTTACAAAACCCTAAGACGATTCACAACAAAAAGATTTTAAAATATAAAATTAATAAAATTTACTTCTTTTTATTAATTAGTGTTCGTACATAGATGATTAATCTAATAGCATGTTTCTTATTAAAATGTAAACTACGTAATATATGCCGTTATAAAAGAACCAGTACATACATACATATATATTATATTTTAAAATTAAGTTTAATTTACTTAGCATTTAGTATCCATAAAATATACCACTATCAATAAAAACAATTAACTAACTAATAATTTCTGTTTCGATATTAAAATTCAAAATTTATAAAATTAACTCTCAAAGAATAATTACTTCATCTAAGGTTTTACTTATACTACATTGCCGATTTTTTGTTGTACTTACCGTCACCCATCTCTGTCATGCGTATATTGCACAGGTGAGTGTGCGAGTGAACCAGCACTGCTTTCCGAAATACAGTTTATAACTAGTTCGGAAGGTAGGGTAAAATTTACTCGAATACAAGACAATTCTTGTTCAAATTCACCTACTAATACAATTTCTTGATTTATTTACTTTCATTTTTTTAACCGTATTTTGTAAACCTAAACTTAGTAGTACTGAGTCGATGATTAAATTACACATTATAATAATATGTCAACTCAAATATGAAAAATGTCATAGCGGATAGAATAGGCTAAGTTCTTAACAATACAGAATTATTATTTTTTTATTTCTCTACAATTCCTACAATTTACATTTTTAAATATATCTAAAAAAAAAACAAAATACATTTAAAAATATAAAAAATAGAGGCCAACCGGCAGCGGGAACACGGTCCAAGCTACCGACAGTCAGGGCTCCAGAGAGAGGAACTTCCGCACAATACGTGCCGTGTCCAGTAGTACCGCTTTCTGCATCAGGCCCTTGACCCATCCATCCAACGCGAGCCTCTTAAGATGTTGATCGAGGCTCTTGGCTATTAGGCCTTTGGCCGTCACGACAATCGGCACAACGACGCTGAGTCCACATCCCACATGTCGACAATCTCATGAGCTAAATCAAGATATTTCATTTGTTTATCTTTCTCAGCTTTCACGAGATTATTATTATTATTATTAGGTTAATTATTACTCAAATCAGATAATTGTTTTAAACAAAAAAAAATTATTTATTGTTTTTCAATAAAAAAAAGCGGATGTGAATTTAGCTCCAAGAAAAGAGTGGGATGGTCAGATACGACGTCTAGATAGTGAAAACTGTCCACAGAATATCGTTGGTTGTCAACACTATCATGTCCATAGAAAAAAGTATTATATTTAAATACCGGCGGCGGTAGCGGGAACGGCGGCGGGACTTCACCGCGCGTCGAACAACGACGATTATACTCAAACGTCATTTTACTATGAGCGCATTTCAAATCCGTCGTTATACCGACTGATTAATTTGAAAATAAAATATATATAATTTTTCTGTAATGCGGTAACAATATTTAAACAATATGGTATCCAAATATGGTAAAAGTTAATTTCGCATTTTTTTCAAATCCGTCATTGTTCTACGACTATGACGATATTATATTAGCTTCAAAAAAAATTAAACAGGCTCAAAAGTAATATTCAGTTTACAATTAATGATATTTATTGAAAACAATGCACATTTTGACTGACTAGAATAGTCTAGTCAGTCAAAATGTGCCTTTTTGGTCTACTTTTTTGAGCAGTCTCCGGAAAAAAACAATTATATAGAGGTGTCATTCGATTCGGAATGGAAAACTTGCTAGCTTGCAAAAATTGTAAAAGTTATTAACAATTAACTAAAAAACTTTTTTGGAATTTGTTTTTTGCAAATATCTCACACTAATGAAGATTTTTTAATTTAAGGAAAATTCCTCCTCTTTAAGAATCTATTTTTAAATTTGAAAAATTTTTATTGCTTTTTTTTACGATTATGTTTACGATGATTTTTATAGTTTACTACAATGTTGTATTTAAATAATTGGCGAGAAAATATCGAGTGTCGATATCAAAATTTCAATATCGAAAAATCCATATATCGTAAAAAAATATTAGTCATAAATATCGATAATTCTAAATAAAAATATCGATATATCGGTTTTTTATCAACAGTCTTAATGTCAAATGTGAATTGTGATTGTGAACAGATGAAAGATGGCCGGCGGTGAAGTAGAGCTCGCGCAGTCTGCCTCTCAAGGAGGCGACACTATATTCGGGAAGATATTGAGGAAGGAGATACCCGCCAAGTTTGTGTACGAAGATGAGCAGGTGAGTAGTAGCTAGTGAAGCTACTTGCTGATCCCTTCGTACAGCGTACCTTGACAGCTCGAGGTGTTACCACAACTAGGACTGCATAAGCAGAATTTATTAGGTCAGTGTGTCTGGTTAGATTAAGTAAAATAATACACATTTATTGTTATTAATAACATTGTAATACTTTTTACACTATATTTGCTGCTTATTTTTTACAAAAGAATCCAAGTCTGCTGCAAATTATTAAAGTTTTATCTTGAGTTCTGGGTCAATTTTGATTACCTAACCCCAACAATAACTGTATACAAAAAACCTCAAGCTTATGACATTAAACCAAATATACAAATTAATTACATGTTTGCAAAATAATAAAATTGTCAATAAAACCATACATACACAAATATCATTCATCAAAAAATGCCAAGTCCACAAAAAATCACTCAGATATTTTTCTCCGAACACCCAGAACAAGTTATGGAAAGAATAATGTACTATTTGAAGGCTAAACTATACAACCAACTACTGAATTATATTAAGGAATCAACAACCTTCTTTCAAAGAAACAAATCGACCATTCATAATTCTGGGAAATTAAAAAAAAATAGGAGTAAGTTATATGTCTCTTGTAAGCTATCCTACCTTGTCTTATTTTATTTAATTATACATATTTAACTAATTTTAATATTATACTTTTGTTTTTTCTCTTAAATGCTTGTGTCTATTGTATACAATCTATCTATTATATATATAAAAGGACAAGCTGACTGACTGACATATCAACACAGGGCCTAAACTATAAGGGTTAGAAACTTGAAATTTTGCACAGGGGTTCCAGTTATAATGTAGGGGAGCACTAAGAAAGGATTTTTGAATATTCATTCATTTACCCCCTAAGGGGGTAAAATGTGGGTGCAAATGCAAGCAATGCAAGTTGCGGGTAAAAGCTAGTTTCAATATAAGCCTGTATTTCTCTGTAAGTGAATACATGTTGTATTTCTTTTTAAATATTTGGTAAACTAGTACAATACCCAGCTTCACATTTGTAGGCTTTGACAAAAGGAATTAAAGTTATTGCTTGATTGGATAAATAATTTTGTGTATTTTTAAGGTAACCTATTAATGGTCTTGTCACGAATATATTCTGTTTTGAAGTCTAAGTTGAATGTAAATGATTTCTTATACTTAGTCGCTGTTGTTTGAAGATAATTTTTTTTATGATAGTATGGTATGAGGTGCAATTGAGCAGATGGTCCACCTAATGGTAAGTGGCCACCATTGCCCATGGACATCGCCAAATCAAGAGATATCCTTAACTTCCCCTACCACTAAGGAGGTTCTGGGTTACTCTGCTCTTACGAGATGTTCTCCCAGCGTTAGTGGGAAATAGTATTCTAATTTGGTTATGATAAATATTCTTTATTTTAAAACAAGGCTGGAACAGTGCAACCTATTTTATTTTCATGGCCCAGTACCGGGTTGCGGCTCAATTGGGAAATGCCGTATTAGATAGTTAGGAAGTTGATATGACAATACTAGTCTAGTAGTTCTTCGATATACAGTTGTAGCTGATGGAAGTAGTAGTAGGTTCCATAGGAAAGACAACCATGGAGTATTTATTCTTAAACTAATTATTATTTCCATTGTTTTCAGTGTGTAGCGTTCCACGATGTAAACCCACAAGCACCCACTCATATCCTGGTGATCCCTCGCAAACCCATTGCACAGCTGTCCAAGGCGGAAGATGAGGATGAGCAGCTGCTGGGTAAGACCCATAACACTAAGTTGCTCTGTTTATTGTAACAACAGTGTTGAATGAAACACCCAACTATTTTCTAGCACTATTAAAAATAAATTACTAATTGGTTATCAATGCTTTATGGTCTATAAAATCATCAAAACATCCATACACACATACACTACAACTTGAACTGATAAATGCCTGCCTGGACTAATTAATGTAAAACTAAAAATAATACTCATAACTGGAGGGAACTCGCTAATTACATGTATATAAAAATTTGTTTATATATGTTACTGGCCAACTGAATTATGAATATTATTATTGTCCATTATGTACTTTATCTAGGTAATGTATTCAATTAGACTTTTTACAAAGTACCTTTAACTCATCAAGTCAATCAGTCAGTCAGCAACAGATACAACCAGCTCGGAATGCTGTTTCCTCAACAGTCGCTCTTTTCAAAAAGCTAGTGTTTACAATCATAGCATTTTTACAAATCACAATGAAAAATAATCCAAATTCCCCTCCCATCCCATAATTGCTGCAGTTCCAATAAATACCGGGTTCTTGTTTGGGTTCCACTGAAACCGCAGCATCCTTTTCTTCCACACACTTCGAGGCGGCAACAAGAGGTTCCCTCTAGTTTAGCCAATGTCTATGGGCGACGGTGGCCACTTTCCATCAGTTGGACCTTGAGAGCTTGTTTGTCCCTTAGGTATCATTAAAAAAAAATATTAGCCTGTATTTATCAATGTTATGTCGGGCAGTACTTGATTTTGCGACCCCTAAAGTATTTATAAAATGTGAAGGTTGATAGTGAGGAGGAACGGAGAAAGAGTTGAAGGTAGTACAGAAGGAGGGAGGATTATGGAAAGAAAGGAGGATGAGGAGTCTTTTACTTACATTGCCAGTTGTGGAGTTGGTGTTGTAAATGCCATACATTACCTGGAAATTTAAGGTATTCTATACATTGCCTAGGTATTGTATAGAATACCAAATTATAAACATTGCTGATAACAGTACTCAGTAGCAAGTAGCTTAAGACAATATTATTTATATTTCAGGTCATTTGCTAACAGCAGCTCGTAAAGTGGCTGCTCAGCAAGGCTTGGACGAGTCAGGCTTCCGCATAGTGATCAATGATGGCAAGAACGGTGCCCAGAGTGTCTACCACCTGCACGTCCACATCCTGGGGGGACGGCAGATGCAGTGGCCTCCCGGCTAACTAATGATCAAACCTACTAGTATAATAAATTGGATATTAATTTAAAAAATGTTTTTCTGTCCCTATGTTTACGCTTAGATCTTTATAACTAAGTAACAGAATAGTGATGCGGTTTTTTTAATAGAGTGATTGAAGAGGAAGGTTTATATGTATAATACATATATAATATAGTACCTAGAGAAACACTCATAATTGTAGAGGTTTCCTAATGTGATGTCGTAAATAAACACATTTTTTGCGCTTACATTGCAAACCCTACGAGAGAGATCAAAATAATGTACTACAGTATTGTACACCTTGAAAAGGTCTACAAAAAAGTCCGCGATGGTATATGTCTATCTCTGAGGGATAACCCACAATAAACATTTTTTATCCTTTACGAAGCGATTTTAAACTGTACAGCATTAATCCTTATCTTGGTCTTCAAGAAAGTAATTAAAGTATTCAACTTGGGAGTGTTTACTAAAAGGGGAAGGTCAATTAAAAACACCGATGTTTTTAAGAACTGACATGGCAAATTAGAAAAGTTACCCGGCATTTTTTAGTACCCGAAAATCGTGTAATCCATACATTGGCAACATTGATGTTTCGCATTCCATTAGGGAGGTAAGAAGTGAAAAAAATCGATATTTATTAAAAATCAATAACGAGGAAAAATATCGATATATTAGTAATTTTCAAAAGATTTTGCATTTTTAAAATAATAATGTATTTAGCTCAAAATTTACAAAAATATTAATAACGATGGAGGTATTTTTATTAGAATACTATTTTATTAATCAATAATTACAAAAAAAACAAGCAAACCAGTATTTGTCTGGTAGCGAAACTTAAAAAAACTTTGCTCCGCTGTCAGTCAATACAGTTTTACGATTTTTGGTTCTAGTACAGTGATTCTTTAGTTAGATAGAAAATATCGATATATAGAATTAAAAATATCGATGCTTTTTCAACAAGCCTACCTTCAATAGACTTAAAGAATGGATTGACCCGTATGAAATTGGCCACGTTATAGAAACAGAGAAAGCGATCATGGCCAATTGTATATAATAGGGGTGAAATATTTTTGAGTTGGTAACACGGCCAAAGTAGGCCTCAAATATATGAAAATCGAACTTTAATATATCGAAAAAAAACATCGATATATCGGTTTCATTTAAAAAATAATACTATTATTCTGCCTGCTCAAAAATGATTTACACAATTTATAATCCAATGTATTTATTAAAGAAATTAAATTATAAATTAATGTTGAAAGTTACAAACACAGAATACTAATTATAAACCTTAAATATGAGGTTCCAATATTTTTTTCTCTATTTTTATTCATAATGGAAAAGTAAAAAAGAAAAAGGTATTACAGCCTTGTAGACAAATAACAACTACTTTAAGAAAAATATAACAGTCTTATTAATGTAGATTAAGTTTGCTGGATTTGAAAAAATTAGTACATAATAAATATCAATATTATTAGATAATAATATCGATGTTTTATCAACAGTCCTAGGGAGATATACTTTTGAGTTGGTCACACTGCCGAACAAAACAAAGTGAGGTTAGCAGGTTAGCGGTTATACATAAATAAACAATAGCTTCTTATTGCAATAGTATAGTGTATAGGTTAAGAGAAGTGATAGTGAGCGATGAGTGGAAACCATGTTATCACGACGATATTCAGCGAGTTCCAGAAGAGCTTGGACGAGGAGCAGGAGCTGCGCGAGGTAAGGCAGTATCAGCTTCAGCCATGCCTTGCTCTTATGTACAAGGCACTTCCTTTGAATAGGGCCCCCAATATTTTTGAAATATTTTTTTATAGATAATATTTACCACCTTAAGTGTATTTCTGAAATCCGTTTTTTTTCTGAGGAATTTTCAAAAATTCATATCTCGAAAACTACGAATGTCCTGAAAAAACGGATTTCAGAAATACACTAAGGATGGTAAATATTATCTTAAGAGGAAATCAGTCAATACTTTTTTCATACGAATGTAGTCCCCTGTTTCCTCCTAGGATAATGAAGTTTCAGAAGAAAAAAAAATACCATGGGATATATACGTACCTCTGCCATAATAATAATAATAATAATAATCTTTATTCACATAAAAAAGTTACAAATTGTACTGAAGTCCCTGATTTCTGAGCTAGGCTTAAGGACCTGTATTACAGAAATCAGTGTCCTCTCTCATATTTAGTGGCATATTGTTCTATGTAAATAAAAAAAATAAATAAAAAAATATTAATAAATGAACATTTCTTACTGTAGGTATACTAGAAGAAGATTAGTGTGGGTGTATGTGTGTGCAGTGTGTATGTGTGAGTGTGTGTAGTGTGTATGTGTGAGTGTGAGTGTGTGTTGTATGTATTTTGTATTTATATGTATTTTGTTTCACAAAATATTATAGCAACAACAGTTCAGTTTGTTCATAATCTAGTCCTAGCAACCAATTTTTAATAATTACTTTAGCTTCACGATTACATAAGGGGTGTATATTTTTAATTTTATTTATTTTGTTAAACAAATAAACCGCTTTAAAATTATGTTGTCGTCTTGCTGTAGCTGTTTGACACATAACAGGTGGACATACATTTTTAATGACACGTTGTTTACTGTATTCGTCGGCATGGTAGGGGGTTATTCTATGTTGTTGGATAACTAATTGATAGATGTACAGTTGTCTAACCGTTAGGACTTGACATTTTTCATACAATTTAGTTGTAGAAAATCGGTACGGGCTGAAGGTCATGACTTTTAAGATAGACCTATGCGCTCTTTCCAAGTCTATTATAAAGGTTTTACAAGCACCACCCCAAGCTTTTATACAATATCCTATGACTGTTTGACCTAGTGCATAGTATATTGTGCGTAGAAGATCTAAATCAGCAACATGCCTCAACTTCTTAAAAATCCAAATAAGTTTTCTGGTGCGCGCAGTTGTGATGTCTATATGAAAGCGCCAACTAAGTTTTTCGTCCAGAGTAACTCCTAAATATTTGACAGTCGTAGATTTAGCTATCTCAAGGCATGAACAGGAAGCAAGGGAATCACTTGGGTAGTTACATACGTGGACCTTAATGCTAATGTTCACAGGTTTTGTTTTGCCATGAATGTACGTCTTGTTTTTTTTATTATTTGATTAATATAATAGTAAAAAAACTTTTAAAATAAAATAAAAACGACTTTTTACATTTGCAAACATCCAGCAAACTAATTATTACTAACATAAACCAAAAAAAGCAAAACGTACGGGCATAGCTTAGACCCTGTACTGCATTTTAACGCTATAAATATTAAAATCAGCAAATAGAAACAGGGGATTACGATAGGACGATTTTCTTAATTTTACGTAGGTAAAATCAATTTGAGCTGTAGTTCTCTCTATCACATGGTAAGGGGTAAGTTTGGGGCTCAGCGCGACAGCAATATTTTTGGTAAAAATCTATTTCTCAAAAGTGTCGTTAGTAAGAAGACCTCTTAAAAAAAATAAAAATAATTTTTTCGAAGTCACTTCTCAATAATTACTATGAAAACTATGTTTTTCACGAATTTTCAAAAAATCATATTTTGAAAACTATATACATTTCCTAAAAAAACGGATTTCAGAAATACACTTAGGATGGTAAATATTATCTAAAAAAAAATAAAATTGTGGTGCATTTCTATACAAGTACCGAAAAGTATTGTTACTTGCCCTTAGATTTTTTCAAAAAATATGTTTATAAAGTACTAGTAGACCCTCCCCGGCTTCGTACAGGTGTAACTTACAACATAAACTCAAATTCAACATATTTTATTTCAATTAGACTTTTCCATAATCCATTAATCCAACAAGCTAAGAAATTTGAAGCATTCATTCAACAAATGAGCACTCTAATGAGTCTTATAACAATGCTCATAGATAAACTAAAATAGCCCTAAAAATTGGATCTCTCAACACAAATATCTTAGCACCTAATAAAGATGAAGTAGAGCTAATAATAAACAAACACAACTTGGATGTTATGTTAATATCCGAAGCACATTGTACTGATTCCAACTCTAACATCAAGTTCAAAGGATATCACACAGACGTAACACTTCATCCAGATGTGAGCGAATATGCTGGAACTGCAATAATAATCAAAGGAACCGTAAAACAAAATCTTATACCGGAAGTCAAAGAGAATTACTTACAGGTTACAACAGTTGCAATACAAGATCAAAATAAGGCAGTAAATTGTAAATTGCTGAAACATAAAAGTAACCACCTTTATGTATCAGCAATTTACTGCCCACCAAGATATAGAATAGACGAAGTTATGTTTAATAATTACTTCTTATCACTTGGCAACCGATTTATCTCTAGGTGGCGACTGGAATGGCAAACATACGTTTTGGGGATCTAGACTTATAACTACAAGAGGTAGACAATTAAAGGCCAGTATAGATAGTAATAACTTGACTGTAATGTCCACTGGTGAACCAATTCATTGGCCATCGGATCAAACAAAACAACCAGTCCTGATAGACTTTTTTTATCATAAAATATTATTTAAAACCAGAATCGACTTTGGACTTTTGTGCTGATCACACCTTAGTTATCCTTACGGTAAGCACTATGTCTATAGAGAAAGAAAAAGCAAAAACTCTCTATAACTCCCGAACAGACTGGGATTCATTTAGGCTACAACTTGAGGAAACTATTGACCTAAAGGTAAATCTTAAGACCCCAGATGACATTGAAAACATGACAAAGTACATAACTAATCTCATCCAAAAATGTTGCTGGAATAATACTCCATATATAAAACCATATCAACATTCATTTCAGTAAACTATCCAAGAGAGATTAAAGAGAAACTGGCAGAAAAGAGAAGACATCGCAGAATTTGGCACCTGACAAGACATAGCGCAAATAAAACTGAATTAAATAGAGCCATTGTCAATCTCAAAGAACTTATTAAAAACTGACATAAATGACACCTTGCAGAATAAACTAGAATCCTTTTCTGCTACTTCTGCCACCAATTATTCCCTTTGGAAATTTACAAAGGCTTATGATAGGCCTCAAATCACAAAACCTCCAATTAAAAAAACAAATCATGTTTGGGCCAGAACGGCAAAATAAAAAGCCGATGCATTTGCAGAATACCTCTCAAATGTATTTTCTCCTAACCAGACAGATGATAGAGATTCGGAACTGCGAGTGGCTGAGGTGCTAAACCAACCCTATCACATGGCAATGCCTCCAAAAGCAATCTTACAAGAAGTGTCTAACACGATCAAAGGCCTCAAAGATAAATAAGCTCCGGAATTTGATCTGATCACAAAAGAAATCCTTAAAGAACTCTTGAAAAAAGGAGTCGTATTCTTAACGGCACTATTTAATGGCATTTTGAGGACTCAGTATTATCCCATGATTTGGAATGTCTCTCACATATTAATGATCCATAAAGTGGGCAAACCTACAACAGAACTAACTTCATATAGACCGATTAGCCTATTGCTTGTTTTGTCAAAGATGTTTGAGAAACTATTATTGAACAGAATATTGCCTATATTAGCGGAGAATAAGACAATACCTGATCATCAGTTTGGATTTCGGCAGCAGTATTCCACCGTTGAAAAAATCCACAGAGTATATGAAGCAATAAGAACGGCATTAGAGCAAAAAGAGTACTGCACCTGTGTATTCTTGGATATACAATAGGCGTTTCATAAAGTATGGCATGACGGCCTTCTATATAAAATAAAAAATAGCCTACCACATAGCTATCACTTGCTGTCAACTTCGTATCTCTGTGATAGGACAATAAGCTGCTTATATACAAATCCGTCCTAAAACCAATATGGATGTATGGCATACAACTGTGGGGTTCTGCCAGTAATTCCAACATCGCTATACTCCAGCGCATGCAAAATATGATTCTAAGATCCATACGCAATGCTCAGTGGTACATAACAAATAATGAAATACATAAGCATCTTAACATGAGCACCATAAATGATGAACTCCATTGTGCTGCAAGAAAATATAAACAACGGCTGTCAAATCATCCAAATGAACTAGCAGCTCTGCTGCTCAACCGAGGCTACTAGAATCGCCTCAAAAGAAACGACATATTGAAACTGCAAAATGTAACCTAGCAGTACACAGATGGGCAGTCTTCTCAATGGAGTAGATGCCCTACACACGAGACATACCAGACAACTCATCTGATAAAAGTCAAGGACTGATGGCAGATTACAATATGAACAAAACATAAAAATTAGACTTTATACAAAGTACTTTTGACACGTCAAAATTAGTCAGTCAGTCAGTTTGTCTGAAGTTACCACCAGTTCGGAAAGCGGTTTTCTGATGAGAAGAACTTTCAACAAACTCATATACTTAGGTTTTAAAAACATCTTATTTTCTTTAAATATATAAGAAAATTTAAAATCTGGTTTAACATTCTGGGGAAAATGCTTTTCATTAAAGCTGAGTCCTGTGTAATCTCAGGCAATTATATTGATGGAAAATATTGACCAGATTTCATATGAAGTTTCTGTTAATAATTTGAGTATTACATTTGATGAAAATTTATCCTGCGGATGCCAATAGTCGGAGTAAGTAAAAAAGTGTTGGGTCGCATCACTGCATTTTTTCTTCCCATACCTGCCAAAATTGCAGAGAATTTGCTCCTACTACAATTCTCAATTATGTTAATATCTAAGTTATCTAGATATAATAGAGGAGCATTTACAAAGACTTGAATGCCTTCAAAACCTTTTTATACGGTTCGTATTCGGCCTTTGCAAGTATAACCATGTCTCCGAACTTCACAGCAAACTCAGGTGGCTTCCAATCTGATTTCGCAGGAATACTCACATACTTCACCTTCTTCACTGCGTACTGTATGTTCTCCGAATTACCTGAGAGAACGGTTTAGACAATTTTTAATGTTAAAATGTTTTTAACATTAGTACATTCAGACCCAAATTGAAGACAAATTCCAATGATTATATTGATATGCATTGTTTTTAGGCAATTCGCAATATATGCAAGGAAGTGGATCAGATATCTCGTGAGATAACGACTGTTCTTCAAGTGATACATCATAATGAAGCTGGAAGTGAGTTATCATTTTTTATTATAGACTAAAAGGAATCGAAAAGGTTACCTTTGCTTTAATCCGCGTTAATCTAAAAAAATAAATTTGTACGGCACAACCCAGAAGAGCACACCGTCCATGAAGAGACTTAGTAAGTGACGCTTGTAGAGTCAACAACTCCTGAAGATGCTTCTCTTAGGAAACGAAACATAAGTCGATGGTTGATTGCTATCTACTTGTGCAGTGTGTCCTGGTTTGGGTTCACGCATCTCATTTTTCTGTGGATGGTGTGCTTTTCTGGGTTGTGCCACACAAATCTGGTTGATTCTCTGAATCTGAATTTCCGTAAAATAACGCCTGATTCAATTGAATATTATAGACTATACAGCTTTTGCTTATACGCCTATATCACTTGTGCTTTAAGTTCTTTTGGTTTTTCTTTTTTTTAACATGTAATTGTCTATTCTGTTCTTAAATTATTATTCTCGACACTACTACCCCCATGGGTAATTCATTCCAAATTTGTTAAATAAGAAGACTTTACTATTTAAAGATATGTCTATTTAGGCTTGGATTATAGTTTTCTATGAAAAAGGGCTCAATGTTTGGATTTTGTAATAGTTATTTAGTATTTTGTAAGTCTCAATTAGGTCAGCTCTTTATCGTCTACTTTCAAGGGTGCTGAGCCCAAGCTATTCTAGTTGCTTACTCATCTTTTACTTCATTTACATCAAATTATTCGAGCTTTTAAAGTAAGGAGAGATCATCTCATGTATTGCTGATGCATTGCCACCTCAAAATTAAGAGAGGAGGGGGTGTAAAGAGAGGAATGCTGCCGTTTTAGCAGACCCAAGGCTATATTTTACTAAAACTGCAGCATTAATGGGATAGGAGGAGGAAGTGGTAGGTGGTCGGATACGCACGGTGGTGGTCACAAGCCAGTCGGAGTGCTGGCTGAAAGAAGGTTGCAAAAGATGTGTACTTTTTACACGCTTTTTATTAGCTTCACTTGTATGTCAGTATGTCAGTCTGTCAGTATGTCAGTATGTAACTCTCCGTGGGTAATTTGCGCGCCTGCGGCCTTCCTTGGTTCTGGTAGCCGTTTCTCAAGCGTGATTTTTTTAGTTTAAAAAAAAAACTAAAAAAAAATCACGCTTTTATAAATAAATCAAACTAAAAAGTAAAAAATAAATAATAGTTTAAAAAAACTAAAAACACGCTTTTTATTATAGAAAACCAAACTAAAAAATAGAAAATAAATTTTAATAAATTTAAAATAAGAATAGTGTTAAAAATTTCAATAAATATAAATTAATAAGTGTAAATAAAAAAAATGTATTTTATTTAAAAAAAAGCGTGGGGTGCTTTTTAAGATATTATCAAAATGATAATCACTCTACTCATATCTGTCAATAAAATATTTATAACTATTGACACCATGCACCCCACGCGTTTTTTAAATAAAATACATTTTTTTTATTTACACTATTATTAATTTATATTTATTGAAATTTTTAACACTATTCTTATTTTAAATTTATTAAAATTTATTTTCTATTGTTTAGTTTGGTTTTCTATAATAAAAAGCGTGTTTTTAGTTTTTTTAATATTGTATAGATACGAATATAATTACTATAAATTTAGAATATAATATGCTAAATTGGGATTTATACAAAAATAAAATGTTATTACAGTAAGTCCAGCATGTCTGAAGGCTCGGGAACTCCTGGCTAAGGCGGAGCAAGGGTACAGGAAACTTAAAGCAGCAGTTCCTGCGTCTGATTATTATAAGTATGGTACACTTTCAACTATAATTTTTAAAAACATGTATTTACTAGAGAAGTTACAAGCTACTGCTACCCATGTATCTTATTATTGTTTTCAGTTGTTTTGCCTTTCTTCTTAGTCTTCCCGCAGCTCGAAGGTCATATTTGTAATTATATTATATATTTAATTCCAGATATCAAGACCACTGGCGTTTTATGACACAAAGATATTGTTTTTTGATTTCGTTAACAATCTGGTTAGAGAAAGGTATTCTTGCGACTCATGAGACTGTTGCTGCTGTTTTGGGCAGTGAGTATATATACTTATTATTCCGGCATAGAATCAAACACATAGTGCATAATAAAGGAAGAATTAAATGTATGATTTAATGGTATATGTATTGTTACAGTAAGCGCAGTGGAACGAAAGGAAGGCTTCCATCTGGATATTGATGATTATTTGATTGGGTTGTTGCAATTGTGTTCCGAGTTGTCAAGGCTGGCTGTGAACGCTGTGACGCGCGGGGACTACGTGAGGCCGCTACAGATATCCAAGTTCGTGATGGAGTTGAACGCTGGATTCAGGTAATGAGCGGACTGTATTTCTTATAAGTTGCAATGCTGCACCTTTAGCAGCTCCAACCCAATCCACCGTTGGACATTCATGAATACTGGCTTTGGAGTATCTGTGCTTGCAGCATTACTTCTCCCCTAAAGAGAGGTGGTTAATAAATTTCAGATGTCATAAACATCTTAAAGTACCAGTTAAAATACCCCCCATATCTTCAGATTCAGTATCTTCAATATCGGCGTGTTCATTTCAGCTCGTTTGTTACAGATTATTAAATTTGAAGAACGACCACCTTCGTAAAAGATTCGACGCGCTCAAGTACGACGTCAAGAAGATAGAGGAGGTAGTGTACGACCTCAGCATTAGGGGGCTGCTGCCTAAGCCTGAGCCTACCATCGAGATCTGAGTTCTCTACTTGATGTAGCTTTCATAATAAATTACATTTAATACTATGAGTGTCTATTTGAATAAGTTTGGCAATCCCCTACTACCATTGATTCGTGCCCGGTTACAATATTCTAAGCATTACGTTGATGACTGTAGCAGAGCGTAGTTAGTGTAAGTTTTATAAATGCAACCAAATCTTTTTTACAATTATACTCTTAATAATTGTTTTAGTTTAGTCATGGATTAATTTAAATTTGAGGCATTCGCATATTCGTCGTGAAGATAAAACCCCATATCGCAACACGCTTATCAGTGTTCTTCATACTTTACAATTATTGCTAAATCAAATCCTTCTTCATTATGCAACTAAACATTTAATTTAATTTATCAGAGATAACATAACACAAATCTGATTATATCAAATAATCCCTAATTAATCGTCAGCACTGTCCGACCAGTCTTCTGCGCAGATACACGTGGAGTCGGCTATTAAAATGTTTCTCATATTAATTGGAGTGCTGTTGATAGCTTTATATCTGTACGGCACTAGGAACCACAGGTATTGGGAGAAAAAGGGTGTCAAATTTGAGAAGCCCCTCATCTTAGTTGGGAGCAACTTGAAGCAGTTCATAGACAATGTGAGCGTCTCAGAGCGGTTCGCCGCTCTCCACAGGCTGTTTCCCGATGAAAAATTTGTTGGATTCTACGAAGGTAACAACCCTTGTATACTCATCCGGGATCCCGAAATAATAAAACACGTTCTGATAACGGATTTCCGTTATTTCCATAATAGAGGATTAAACCCGCACAAGACAGTCGTGGAACCGCTAATGAAGAACCTGTTCACGGTCGACGGTGACGTGTGGAAACTGATGAGGCAAAAGTTAACTCCGACCTTCTCCAGTGGCAAGCTGAAGGCAATGTTTCCTCTGATAGTCGAGAGAACGGAGAAATTGGAGAAGATCGCCGACAATATAGCTGAAACTCGTGAGGAAGTGGATGTTAGAGAATTAATGGCGAGGTACACCACCGACTTCATCGGAGCGTGCGGCTTTGGCATCGACTCGGCTGCTTTAAACGACGAGAACTCTGATTTCCGTAAACTAGGTAAACGTATATTCCAGATAACGAAGAGAGACCATTTCGTGTCCTTACTAAAACGAATGGCCCCCGAAACTTTTAAGAGTCTCCATTTCTTTGCTGCCGATGTGGAAAGGAACACCGTTTCGATCATTAAACAAATTATGGCGCAAAGAAACTATAAACCATCAGGAAGGAACGACTTCATCGATATGATGCTCGAGTTGAAGCAGAAAGGCACTATTGTCGGTGAGTCGATAGATAAAAAGAATCCAGACGGAAGCCCCAAGGTTGTAGAACTGGAGCTCGATGACCAACTCATTGCGGCGCAGGTCTTCATATTCTTCGCGGCAGGATTTGAAACATCTTCATCGGCCAGCAGTTACCTTCTTCACTTGCTAGCTTATCACCCAGAAGTTCAGGAACGTTGTCAAAAAGAAGTCGATGAAGTTCTAAAAAAATACGATGGTAAACTGTGTTTTGAAGCTGTTAAGGATATGAAATACTTAGAAATGGCCTTTAAGTAAGTTTATCTGCATGACTTAGATATGATTTTTTTAAAAGTAATTTATAAAAAATACCTATTAATATTATAATTTCTAGGGAAAGTTTTCGTTGCCTACCGTCTCCAGGCTTCTTGATAAGGAAAACTGTGTCAAAATACACAATTCCTGGAACTGACGTGACTTTGGACGAGGATGTACTTATTATAGTCTCTACTGAAGCGCTGAGTTCTGATGAACAGTACTTCGAGGAGCCGGAAAAGTTTAAACCGGAGAGATTCCATCCAGATAACATCGACAACATTAAGAAGTGCACCTACATGCCATTTGGAGATGGGCCCAGGTCCTGCATTGGTGAGTACTACACTGCGTCCAGCCGGTAGCCCCCACATTCCATTCCCCCAAATAGTATGCTTCTATTCCCTTTTGATGAAGACTGTTCCATAGAATTCTCACAGCTGTATTTTTTTTTATGTAACAAACCTTTTATGGTTCACTCTTATTTTTAGTAGAGTGAAGAAAATAATAGTGGAGTAAGACGCGCACTTTGCCTTAAAGTTTGCCTTAAAATTTTACTCAATATATTATAATGGAATCAGATATTGCCATAGTAAAAAATAAAAAAAAAACTGTAACATAATATGATAAAAAGAGAGTACTGAAACTTAATGAATTTGATAGTAAAAATTAAACAATCATATTAATAATTATGTGAACTACTATAATTTATCTATAAATTTCACATATACCAATGTATATGTGAAATTTATTGGTCTATGGGATGGTCTTGGAATTGCAACACTTATGGAATGTCATAACTCCGCAGAATTAAAAATCAGATTATTATTTTTTATCATTCAGGAAATGATAAGGTAATTAATTCATTTAGCAGTTAATCATATTATTATAATGATAGAAAATTAGTTTAATTAATCTTTGAAACGAGTTACCTGAGAGGATTTCTCAAGAAACATATTCTGCGTTATTACAAAAGAATATGAATGAAACCGCTAAGCCTAAAAATATAGAATAAATCTAATAAAATCTATATCATAAGACACCACTAACAGTTCACACAAAACCTCAAGTTAATGAAATTGAAAATTTTGAAAGGACCTAAAGCGCATCCTTGTGAAACACCCATCTTTGTAAATTATCTAAAAGACTTAATATAACTATCATTTCCATAGACCTTTTGATTCATATTAAAAGCAGTAACATCAAGTTTTGTGTCATTTAGGTCACAATAAATTAAGTTTTTTTTATTAATTTCATGAACTACACAATCAAAGGCTTTGGATGAATAACAAAATATTTCATATAACTTCCGGACACCTTCTGAATTAGTTAACTCATATTTTAGATTGTTGATTTATACTACTTTATAAAGTTTTACCCAATCCCCACCACATATCGCCTAGCGATACTTTAAAATAACAGTCAAGGAGACTTACTTGTCTGTACTGTGAGTCGAAATATTTGCTCACCGGAAACCATAGACAAAACTGAACTTGTGATATCATCAGCACGTGCTGATCGAAGCGCCACCACGCTCGTGTCAGCGTATGCTGATAAGATTGTATCTATTATTTATAAAACGCAATTCATACACGATATTTAAATTGTAATTAATTTGTCTATTACCTTGAATATAAAGTATCATTACGTACGGTTTTAGGTTCTTTACAAGGTCTTTTTATATAAATTGATGTAAACATACCCCGATGCTAACAATTTTATTATAGAAACTAACGTGGTAATCAGTTATTTTTGTCATATTTTGACTATAGTTTCAACCGCTGACAGTGGTCGTCGAGCTACGACCGCGTCCACTCTTTAAAAAAGACCGCCGAATGCGGTTGAAACTACAGTCAATATCTCAACTTTTATTTTTATACCCATAATCGTATCATTATTCAATCTCAATCCAAAGATTGGTTATTAATTCCGGTCGTTGTATTCGATATAACGATGTCCCTGCATCACGACACCGATATGTTGTCGATAACAGTATTTATACGTGTATCGTTTGCATGGCAGGTGAGCGCATGGGGATTATGCAGTCGATGGCGGGCATCGCCACCATACTCAAGAACTTCACGGTGTCCCCATCGAGCTCCTCGCGGCGCCACCCGCGCATCGACCCCAACTCCATCATCGTGCAGACCATCGTGGGGGGCCTGCCCCTAGCCATGAAGCGGCGGCAGAACATTCGTTAGTGTCATACATTCACTCACACACACTCACACAAGCCTGCACCGTAAGTAAGAAATATTATAATAATTAGTATATTTATTTATACATGTTTATCTATAACTAATTTATTGTAGTATCACAAAAAAAAAAAACAAAATAAAACTTAGATAAAATAAAAAAAAACCGTTGTTATTTTTTTCAATGACCCGCATGTGGTGCACGTATAGGATACCACCATATAGTCACTCAAGTGAATTAAAATAGTTTATTGACGACGCCATCTAGTGGGAACACGCATAGACATCAGCCTATAGATGGTACTGTATACGATTTGAGAGACCTACAAGATACTGGCTTGGCTGAAATAATGTTAGACTATCGGCCCTACAAAATTTAAATATTTGGGATAAAGAAAAAACGACTGATAGTCAAACTAAGATCCATAAAAAAGACACTCTTCCTTACCTATTTCACTCTCTCTCTCTGTGGTCGCTCCCTCATGGCTGATGATGTGGATGGTATAGACCTAGTTTGGATAATCTGCTTCCACCGGTGCCTGTTCATCCCGTCTCTGACGACCGAGCAAAATTTAATTGAAGATGGGCCTCTCACTTGATCACTCCATCTGGTGGGGGCCGTACCCGTGCTCGTTTTGCCTCCGTGTTACCCACAACGATCAGTTTTTCAAGGCTCTCATCACCCCTTCTCACAAACAATAATTTCCTATTCCTACCTACTACCTATTTCACAAACAATAATTAATAGTTTATCAGATTGTCAGTCAGCACAAAATAGTTTGTCCTTGGATAAATAAGCAAAATATACTCCCAACCAGTTTTTTCGCCTCTAATAGATTTTTTTAATGATAAGTTGAGGGACAAACGAGCAGACGGTCCACCTGATGGAAAGTAGTTTCGAAGATAGAGTTTAAGAGCGGAGAGAAGGCTGCGATTTCAGTAGTCCCTGAGCAAGAACTCGGTGTTCACTTAACCGCAGCATTAATAGGATGGGAGAGGGAGAGTTTCGCAAGCCTGTCGGGTAACAGAACCCCTACCACCAAGGTGGTGCTAGGTTACTCGGCTTTTACGAGATGCTCTCCCAGCAGCAGAGGGGAATAGTATTCCACCCGTCCCCTCGCCGGTTGAATGGTAGATTACGGCCTAACACCCTCCTCATTCTGAGGTGGAGACCCGGCTCAGCAGTGGGCTATTAATGGGTTACGATGATGATGATAGTTATGAACAACGCAAACCGCTATGGTCTGGAGGTCGACGTGTACTGCCCGGCGGGGGGGTGCGGGCGGCGGGGTTAAAAATACTAGTAGTATGTGTAAACTATATTTTTATTGTTTGGCAACCCTTAGGAAGTGTTCCCCGGTTTTAATATTGTCTAAATATGTAGTTTTGTTAAATTAGTTAAATATACATGTTTCAGTCGTGAGTCATATGTGGGGCACGCAGTGTACCATATGTGGTGCACTGTAGAAATTAAGTGTAGTAATTTTGTGATAAATAAAAGAGAATAACAGTATATTTATAATATATTTACAACCATATAATGTTATAAGTACTGTCAGC
Organism: Limenitis camilla; assembly: GCA_905147385.1. Taxonomy (NCBI): domain Eukaryota; kingdom Metazoa; phylum Arthropoda; class Insecta; order Lepidoptera; family Nymphalidae; genus Limenitis; species Limenitis camilla. The sequence continues at coordinate 8,278,822 of LR990251.1, read as the reverse complement.
TGTATGCACAAGTTACACTTGTATACATTTGTAATACAAGTTAATGGTAATCAATTTTACTAAAAAAATAGTTTTTCTTTATTATAACATGTACCTATAATATTATGGAAGACGATAAATAAATTAAATTCAAGAAATTAATGTTTTAGTTTAGATGTAAAAATGAAATGTGACGTCACGCTTGGGGGAGGGGAGCATGACCAGCTCGTATGAATCCATAGTATTATAGGTAAATGAATATATTGACAGTGATATTTTCAGTCGGTGTTGTTGTGTGTGTATGTGTGTGTGCGTGTTCACCCCCAGGCGGGGTCGTAGCGCGTCCAGGGCTGCTGCGGCGCCAGGTAGACGCGGCGACCGCGCACGCTGCACGTGACCACGCCGCGGTAGGCCGCGCGGGGCACGCCGCTCTGTTACCACAACAACACATACCAATATAATAAAGCTTAAGAGTTTGTTTGTTTGAAAGTGCTAATCTCAGGAACTACAGATCCAAATTGAACTTAGACTAAGTGACTGAATAACTCACTCTAAAGTCATCCATAAGTCCCAGTTTCTTGGCAGCCCGTTGGTAAGTCTTAGCGCTTGAGTAGGAGACCCTCACGGGGGACTCGCCGGGAGGCTTGCTCATCACCTCCTCCGCGCTCATCTCCGGCAAGCTGTACACCAGTGACGTCAGGGATTTGTCGTATACGTCCTGGAAAATTAGATAAATTACGTCAAAATCATACAATAATATTAAAAACAAACCACGTCCATAAAATATTTAATTCAAAACATACTGAGTCTAATTGTGAGCAAACAAACAGAGTCTCTTTATGCGCAAAACATGCTGAGTCCAATTGTGAGCAAACAAACCGAGTCTCTTTATGCGCAAAACATACTGAGTCTCCTTGTGAGCAAACAAACCGAGTCTCTTTATGGTCCTTATGCGCAGAACATATCCTTTTACGTAAATAATACTGAATCTGCGTGCTTGGCTTCTACTAATACCAGGCTGCGCATCAAACTATAAAGTACACAGATCGATCATGTTCACTTACTTTGAGCAAATAGGTGAGGTTCAGCTTGGTGAACTCGACGTACTCCATGTTTAGCTGCATGTACCTCAGGTGCATGTCGAAGAAGAGTCCTTTACTGACGCCCACCTGCAAATATATATTGCATATCAACCTACACCTGGGTCGCACTCCCCAGCACGTCTACTCTCGTCCGTATGTATATACCTTTCCAAAGCTATAAGTCCTGGATATCTCTGGTCTGATGCAAGACCGACCTTGGGTGTTTTCTGGGTCCCGGAGCCAGTCGTCAAAAAATCTGGAAAAATATAGCTTCTTAAGTTCCAACTTTATTTTTAACTGTTTTGAATGTATGAGGGTAGTATAAAACTAATTTATTCATTTTAGATCAGTTGAGATGTCATACTTATTTCATAATATTTACTATTATATACTATTTCATTTCATTTTGACAATAGCTATTATAGCAAAAACTTTTGCGTGACAATAGCTTTTACAGCAAAATCGTTTGTGTGACTTATTGTATTTTTGATTATCCATCCTCCTTCATCATCATGAGGTGAGACGTCACAAAGTCCTTTTGATGTATTTTAAACCCTTACCCTTGAGGCCACTTAGGTGCTAACTGCAACCACGTGTCTTTCCTGAGCAGCCAGCCAAGTCCAGGGAAGAAGTCTGTCCGGTGAAGCAGCTCGGGTCTGGAGAGATCTATTAACTCCTTCTTTCCATTGTCATTCCATGCTGATATACACCTGTGGAAACAGCCATCGCCATGTTGGTTAGTCATCGTCGATAAACGAGGGGTTTCACTTAAGAAAGGAATATTCGTCTAGCTGATAGAGATTAGAAGCTACATTAGTGCAAAGAGGGAGGGGAAGTCTGTCTCATCAAACAGCAACAGTTATTTTAGGCGTATTTCAAAAACAACAATAATATTACTTACCAAATACTGGGATCCTTAAATAATAGTGGATATGTTCCCAAGAAATATTCAAAGAAGTCTGGAGAAATGTCCAGATCATCTGAAAAAAATAACACTATTTGATAATAGGTATTATAGCAGAAACGTTTGTGTCCCAATAGTAATTATAGCAGAAACGTTTGTGTCACAATAGTAATTATAGCAGAAACGTTTGTGTCACAATAGTAATTATAGCAGAAACGTTTGTGTCACAATAGTAATTATAGCGGAAACGTTTGTGTCACAATAGTAATTATAGCAGAAACGTTTGTGTCACAATAGTAATTATAGCGGAAACGTTTGTGTCACAATAGTAATTATAGCGGAAACTTTTGTGTCACAATAGTTGTGATAGCGGAAACGTTTGTGTCACAATAGTTGTGATAGCGGAAGCGTTTGTATCACAATAGTTGTGATAGCGGAAACGTTTGTGTCACAATAGTAATTAAAGCGGAAACGTTTGTGTCACAATAGTAATTATAGCGGAAACGTTTGTGTCGCAATAGTTGTGATAGCGGAAACGTTTGTGTCACAATAGTAATTATAGCAGAAACGTTTGTGTCACAATAGTAATTATAGCGGAAACGTTTGTGTCACAATAGTAATTATAGCGGAAACTTTGTGTCACAATAGTTGTGATAGCGGAAACGTTTGTGTCACAATAGTTGTGATAGCGGAAGCGTTTGTATCACAATAGTTGTGATAGCGGAAACGTTTGTGTCACAATAGTAATTATAGCGGAAACGTTTGTGTCACAATAGTAATTATAGCGGAAACGTTTGTGTCGCAATAGTTGTGATAGCGGGAACGTTTGTGTCACAATAGTAATTATAGCGGAAACGTTTGTGTCACAATAGTAATTATAGCAGAAACGTTGGTGTCACAATAGTAATTATAGCGGAAACGTTTGTGTCACAATAGTAATTATAGCAGAAACGTTGGTGTCACAATAGTAATTATAGCAGAAACGTTTGTGTCACAATAGTAATTATAGCAGAAACGTTTGTGTCACAATAGTAATTATAGCAGAAACGTTTGTGTCACAATAGTAATTATAGCGGAAACGTTTGTGTCACAATAGTAATTATAGCGGAAACTTTTGTGTCACAATAGTTGTGATAGCGGAAACGTTTGTGTCACAATAGTTGTGATAGCGGAAGCGTTTGTGTCACAATAGTTGTGATAGCGGAAACGTTTGTGTCACAATAGTAATTATAGCGGAAACGTTTGTGTCACAATAGTAATTATAGCGGAAACGTTTGTGTCACAATAGTAATTATAGCGGAAACGTTTGTGTCACAATAGTAATTATAGCAGAAACGTTGGTGTCACAATAGTAATTATAGCAGAAACGTTTGTGTCACAATAGTAATTATAGCAGAAACGTTTGTGTCACAATAGTAATTATAGCGGAAACGTTTGTGTCACAATAGTAATTATAGCGGAAACTTTTGTGTCACAATAGTTGTGATAGCGGAAACGTTTGTGTCACAATAGTTGTGATAGCGGAAGCGTTTGTGTCACAATAGTTGTGATAGCGGAAACGTTTGTGTCACAATAGTAATTATAGCGGAAACGTTTGTGTCACAATAGTAATTATAGCGGAAACGTTTGTGTCACAATAGTAATTATAGCGGAAACTTTTGTGTCACAATAGTTGTGATAGAGGAAACGTTTGTGTCACAATAGTTGTGATAGCGGAAGCGTTTGTGTCACAATAGTAATTATAGCGGAAACGTTTGTGTCGCAATAGTTGTGATAGCGGAAACGTTTGTGTCACAATAGTAATTATAGCGGAAACGTTTGTGTCACAATAGTAATTATAGCGGAAACGTTTGTGTCGCAATAGTTATTATAGCAAAAACGTTTATTGACTATTGTTATTATAATAGAAACGTTTGTTTCATAGTATGTATTATAATTTATAGCTAAAAATTTCATGTGACAGGTATTTTTATCGACATCTACATTATCCTACCTACCTTCAACAATAATAACAGCATCATAGTCCAGATACTCCAACACGTAGTTTAAAGCGAATTTGTAATGTCTAGCTATTTTGTAATATCCTTTAAATTTAATTTTAGTCCTTGGCAGCGGAATTTCTGAGAGGTCTGGCTGCTGCACTACGCTTATGCTCGGGTCTTTGTCTGTAAATGATTTTATTACTCTATATGTTTCATTGTGACCGCAATCCTGGAACAAAAAGAAAACATGGTGTGGCCGATCTGTTATCATCGTTGACATTTAAGGTATGAAATAGATTTTTCATAGTAGAAAAAGACTTTTCTAAAATCTAATGAACCACTTAAATCAGTTTTGAGATTGTAACAAACACCATGCTAAATAAAAAACACGATACTCTATTAGATCATTAGTCTGCGCAATGTCCGTGTCATACACTACAAATATGCGCGTGCGTCGCTTTGTCAGATAATTGCAACGATTCCATATATTATACATTTTTACAACTCTACTTACTTTATCTTTATATTTTAGACAAGCTTTAGACAGCAGCAACCTTATGCTTTAGGTGTTAAAGTCAAAAAAGATAGTTGTAGATTCGAAAAGATAGTTGTAGATTCGAAAAGATAGTTGTAGATTCGATCTCCAAACAGCACGAGCATTAGCATATTAATAATAATTAATATTAATACTAAACATTTGAAATATCGATAATTTTGATTGGGTGTTGAACAAGGAGAGTTTCATGCACCCGTGTCATTACTAATCGAAATTGTATTAAATCGTTTCTATGTAATTCTCATGAAATATATATAATTTGAATTATTGAAATCTTTCATAATCCATATTATCTCAACACAAGATGTGACGTAATCACGTGATTACCCCAGAGCTAACGGTCGATAGTGCAACTCTACACAAAGGCATCATCTGTCAAAACTCTCTCTTTCTGTACTTTAGTATTTTCCCTTTACATTAACCAATAAACAGAAAACTCGGACATTCATTGCAGTCGTCAGGCAAAAGTGCAATGATTGTTAAATGTACCTAATAATGAATATAATAGCTATGAATGAATATAATATATATATGTCGGCCCAGTGGTTGAGACTTCAATGTCTTACTCGTTTTCCGAGTTCTGTGTTTTAAGCAATTAAATATCACTTGCTTTAACGGTGAAGGAAAACATCGTGAGGAACCTGCACGAGTGAGAGTTCTCCATGTTCTAAAGGTGTGTGAAGTCTACCAACCCGCACTGGGCCAGCGTGGTAGACTAAGGCCTAATACCCTCCTCATTCTGAGGAGACTCGGCTCAGCAGTGGGCCATTGGGATCGTGATGATGATAATATCTAATGCATTATCTGTATTAGTAACACTATATTAGTTGTGGAACAAGCAGGTCTTCTTGCAGGACGTGGTGATGATAATACTGATTATGAACATTATTCACATAATTGAATCCATTAAGATAGAAAATAAAATGGCAACATTGAATCTATGACCACACACAAGGAAGTTGAATTTGAAACGCAGTGAACTAACCTGGCTAACTATAATAGGGAATGTCTCCTTACTCGGTCTGAATTTGACCAGATTGTCCAGACATCTCTTCACAGTGACTCTGTCGCACGCGATCACCAAAACTGGTAACACTGTGCTTTTACCTGAAAAACAAAGTATTCAATATAGTAAAATAACACCTAAGCAGATGATTCTATGTTCTATTTTTTTTAGAATTTTCTGAATATTAGAAACTGTATAAATCGAGAAGTATATTTTTAGGAGGTGGTTTTTTATACCATCCCTCAAAGTGACATCTAACAAAAAAATATATCCTATTTGTTAATTAGTTAGCTATTACATGTAAAAGTCACAAAAGAATCGAATTGTTGGAACATAGCTTAAAAAAATAAAAATCAATTACAGATAGTCTTGATCTTGGTAGGCGACGTATCTGTATATTTAGGCAAAAGGAAATTATATTTTATTAAGTATTATGCGAGTTTAATATTTCAATTGTTAGTCTAGTCCTGGAGCCTGAAGCCCTGGCTTCCCAAACTATGCGTCGAGACGCCCTAGAGCGTCGCAGCATTTTTCTAGGGGCGATCTACATAGACTTCTTGTATGAATGATGGTAGGCTATTACCCCTTGTAGCATCGTACTTATGTAAAAATTTTTTTTGCAATGATAGCCAGAATGAACAAGTGCAGATCGCAAATAAATGTAGAATAAATAAATAAGTTTGGCAATTTCCAAATTTTTGGGAAGCTATATTCAGAAAAGGAATCACATTCTTTTCATTAGTAGCGTCGCAAATAAATGACAAACTCCCAAGGGCGTCACTATAAAAATATGTTTGGGTAACTCTGGTCTAGTCAATTATAATTGTACAATATTCCTTGGATTTTACAGTTTTTGTTATAACAAAAATTATTATAAACAAAGTATGAATATTTTTTGACGTTTATAGCGTTGTATAGTATTTATATAAGAAAGGCTCCACGAAGTGAAAAATTTTTACAAAAATTATTTATAAATTTTCTTTCATTTGCAATGAAGACTGAAGATAGAGAAAATATTTTTAGTTAAGAATCGTTTAACTTGTTGAATAACTAACTTCAGTCTAATTTCTACCAGGAATAAATTTTTTACAGTGTTTAGAATATACCATAGTTTATTCAAATTAAAAAAAGTATATATTCAATACCTTAAAAAATGAATTAGTGTATCGTAATACTCGCTCTTGACGCCGCGCACGAAACCTAAAAATGTCTCGCAGAGACCCATTTTTAGCATTAAATTAACATTATAAATAATGGAGATAGAGTTCAGAGAGCAGAGAGAATTTGTTTTTGAAAATTCTTAAATATTAATAGTCTATGAAATATTTTGAAATTTTTACAAGCGGAAATTCATTTTTTTTTCAAAAGTCATCTAGATGCCATTCCGAATCAAATGACACCTCAATCATAATTTTCGGAGACTGCTGAAAAGTTGACCAAAAAGACACTTGTTGACTAGACTATGTGTATTGAGTGTGGTTCAGTATTTCACGGTAATTATATAATAATGGAGAAGACAATTGAACGTAATAATGATGACAAATGTGCTAAAATAACTTATAAGTATCACAAAAGGCCAGTCAGAAGTTAAAAACGTGTTATTACACATGAAGATTTAAATATATATAACTAGCGACCCGCTCCGGCTTCGCACGGTTATTTTGTCTACTATAATATGTATGTATTATACATATAAACCTTCCTCTTAAATCACTCTGTCTAATAAAAAATCCGCATCAAAATCCGTTGCGTAGATTTAAAGATCTAAGCATACATAGGAACAGACAGACGGGAAGTAACTTTGTTTTTGTAATTAATTTTAATTTTTTAAGCTATGTTCCATCAATTCGACTCTTTTGTGATTAACATGTAATAGCTAACTAATTAAAAAATAAGACATACTTTTTGTTAGGTTAGTTATCACTTTGGGGTTGGTATAAAAAACCACCCCCAAAAAATATACTTCTCTTTTTCTACAGTTTCTAATTTTTTTATCGATAGTCGAGTACAATTTCAATTTCATGAAGATGTCTTCAAAAGATACTAAGAAAAAAAATTACGTTCAGGGTTGTTACCCTTATTATTCCCTTACTAGACGGGTTAAGGGTGTGTCTGCGAACTAGTATCGAAGCGACCCAGAAGATAAGGTGTACACACGAGAGAGAGGGAGATATCCCTTAGGATGAGCTCAGAGCATGACAAATGGGGAGGACAGCGGATGCGGTTCAACCTATTTCCCGAGGTTCTCCTGACGTGCCGAGGAAGACCATCGCAGCGATTTTAGTAGGTAGAAATCCATAAGCCAATTTTTTCCCCCAAGGGTTGGGTATCTTTCGAAGATTTCCCCTGCGTTATTAAAAAAAGGGGTTAGGGGTATGATAGATTAAGTGTTGGCTATTCTTGATGAAAAACAAGGCAAGAACCCTTCATTGGATGCGTTCATTGCGGATGCGAGTGCATTTTTCAATTGCTTAACCGGCTAGATCCTTTCATATCTTTAAACCCAAAAGGTGATTTAATCATTCCAATCGAGCCACAGGCCAGAGAGTGCGTGTTGGTCTCCGTTAAGTGTGGTATGGTTGTCTACTACGATGGAGTACACGACGTTACTCATTTGTCCGCTAACGGACTCAACTCTGGGGGTATGAGATGAGATGGTAATTCTTCTAAGGACTAGGACAAGAGTTTTTATCTTATTTTTTTGTCTATTCGTCTGATTTTAATTACAAGCGCTCTAATTTTTTTAACGATAATGGATTATCTTATCTAGTTTTTAAGTAACTGATATGGACAAGGAAATTCTTGATATAATTAATCTATGAATTAAAGAGAAAGAGAATATATTTGTCTTCTTATTATGTTTTGATTTCTATATGGACAAAATGTATTTTGAGGATGTGAGTAGTTCTAATATAAACTCGTGCCTACCATGTCAGTTAGACATCAGCCACAGGCCGGTGCGGACGTGTTGGTGACGTCTGAGTGGTTTGGCGACGCATACTGTGCGTTGTCGAGTCAAGAAAGTGTGTGTCTACAATTACACGCCAGTGGTCTAATAAGGAAGGTCGTATTTAAGACCTTGATGGAGTTTAAATGTTCGTTTCTACTGGTTAAAGTAAATGTATACGAATATTCTATCTCTCTCTTTGTCTCTACTTGTCGTGTACTTGTAGATACGCGTGTGTACAGGCTCGCATACAAGGTGGAATGGCGTCAATATCAATAACACGCGAATAGCGTTATCGAGAATTGAATATCACTTGCAAACGAGACCAGTGCGTTATCTGCTTTAGCTACGGACATGTGTTTTAAATCAAATGTCAATACTCATTACACAGATAACTGTCTCATCTAGAGCACAAATTCCCAAACTTAGACCACCTATATCGACCCTACGGGTATGTGACGAGCAGTATCACTAAAAGGCGCATCACTGAAAGGGGGTTTATCTAAAAACAAACAATACGGTAAGCTATCTATGGGTCAAAAACGTTAGTAAATTTTGTGTTTATTAAAACCTCTCCGATCTATAAATTATACATATATTATACGATCATAGTCAGTTATAGGAAGCTGAGCAGTACTTGAGCCTTGTGAACCTGACACGGTCATAGCACTCATCATCCACTGATGGAACTTGCAACTCAACATTAATATCAATTACGAAGTCATTTACTGCTCAAATTTATTTTTTCAGGAATCCGGGGAATTCACATTGTGTCAAGTGAGGGCAGAAATAGTAAAGTGGTTTTCAACCTACATTACCCGTGAGCCCCTTTATAAAAAAAAACAGTTTTTCACTCAGCTTTTCTATGACACAGCGCAATTAAATAAAGGATTTACGAGATGATGAGATTTTGTTTTGCGATTGCTAACATAATAAAATCAATAACAATGTGTACTGTTGTAATATGACGTCACAGAGCGTGACCATCTAGATTTGCATCGGTAATCTTATACGCATAAGACTTCTTGAGCGGCCACATCCTGACTGTTTTATGGGTGTAAAGTCTCTGATAAAAAAACCCTGACGGTAACCAATGAATTATAATCAAAATGTGATAAGTATTTATGTGTGATTCGTGTCAAATGTTAATGATAAGGTTGCTATTAAATTATTTAATATATTTGCACATTATCTCCCTTCGCTGAGGCAATAGATTATTGACTGTTAGGTACACTAACTAGACTAAGTAAGTAATTTAATTCAGTGAACATTGTGCTAACCACACTGTTGCTACCCGCACCGGCTTGACAGTTATAAGTATTGTTATTGAGAAGCTTGGGCGAGAGTTTATCCATAGGGTTCCGTAATCATAGGTTAAAAACGGGACCCTATTACTAAGACTCCGGTGTCCGTCCGTCCGTCTGTCTGTCATCAGGCTGTATCTCATTAACTGTGATAGCTAGATAGTTGAAACCGGCCGGTTTTTAAACATACACGTCAATACAAAACTTCCGATCAATTAGAGGTGGTGTCGCAAAAAAGGGGTAAGTCAATAAGTTTGAGAGCCACTGGAGTAGGTAACCCTGTGTAGGATAGTATGCTTTGTCTACAAGTCTACATTACTTGTAAAGTCACGAAGTAATTATACAAAATACACAACAGAGGGTATTGAATATCAATACAATATCTATAAATAGCATACACTACACCACTGATTTCTAAAGTGTGAAGCAAAAGAGTCCAAAATGCATTTTTTAACTTAAAATGTCGCAATGGCTAGCTCGGTCATTGAACAAGACTATACAACGACACAACGATACGCCAACTAGTAGAATTCAATATCCACAGACACGACCGAAAAAGGCACGTCCCGCCATGGCGAAGAAACTAGCTGCTGCTTTTCCTGCCCGTAAGGGCGCTAGACGGCGCCCTTTTATATTTGTGGCTCTTTTTTTTGTTAACCGGGAGTAATCTGCTTACAGATACCTCCCCAAGCGGACTTGGAAAAGTTATATGGGGTTGGTACAACTCTCTCTGAGGGAGGCAGTAAGGACCTGCTAAACCATCCAGAGTGTTCCTACTTACCGCATCCTACCGACACATGTCCGTCCGGACATTATTGTGGGAGGACGATACGCAAATCTCCCCCATTCCTCCGGAAAGTTATATCTGTCGCCCTGGGCAGTCACCCTAAAGCCGCTACTGAACATCCAACAGTATAGCCAAGTTACTCAAAGTAGTTTATGAGTGGTCCTTTTCTATCGTTACCAGGCTTTTCAGACTAGGTATAGTCGCTATCTATAATAAAATGTAACAACCGATTTTTTTCAACACGAACTTCATTATTAAGGACTAACACTAGGTATAGTAGGCGACAGCTAACTTTAGGCCAGACAGCTAAAAAATAGTGGGGGTTTGTTGCGCATTGTGAGCGTGCTGCATTCTTATGGAATCGTTCCTCGCAAAACCATCTCGCGTCTCGCCCCACGCTTCCCACGAAAATTCCCTAATAGTGACTTCTGCGCATTCGTGGTCATACATATACTTACGTGCCGGTAGCTATAGAACGTTCAAAAATCACCAGCTAAACGAGTGAAGTTTGAAAGCCATAATAATTAAACTGTTGTTTTCCGTTACTTCTGTCAATAATCAAATGGAGCGATCTCTGCTAAATATAAGAAAAATTCAAAAAATCAGACACAAAAACAAAATCTATAGATGCTCTTGGGTAAGCCAGAAACTTGAATTGGAAATGGGGTGGACATGTAGCGAGACTTACAGACCAGCGATGGACTGCAAGAGTAACTTCATGGCTAGGACCACAAGGAAAAACGTCGCCCAATATCAAGATGGGAGGACGATATAAAAACTATTGCTGGCCCTCGATGGATACAAGTAGCCCAACTAGAACCCAATGATCCTTTCATTGGGTTCTTGGGGCATTCACCTGTTTAATGGGTTCCTCCAAACTCAAACTCAAAACAAACAAAACTCACAATTAATTATTCAACTATAAAACTAGGCGAGTAGTTGAATAGCGTGGTCCAATGAAGGTTAACGCAACTGCGATTATGATTAGCGTCACTGTCTACGTAACCATGGCAACGCGGTACTATGGTCATAACGTATTCTTGGAATGACTGGATCATTTATAGAATTTGTAAACATCCTTTCATCGTTTACTGGAAACTATTCACAATAGATTGTGTAAACATGGAAAGGCAAAAGCTATGAATTTTTGTCACTAAATTACACTTAAATATTTTTATCCCACAAAAGTACCGTGGGAAAAAATTAAATGATTTGTAGGAGTAACTAGGAGAAATGATAAAAGGGAAGGAGAAGGAGGGGGGTATGATATTGGAGTATTGCGTAAACGCAACGTAGACACTGCTACTGAACTGATAAATAACTAAACATTATGTTCTCTTACAATTACGACAGGAACCCAAGCAGTGCCTTGGACTTGTGACCATGGTGAAGGGTTAAAGGCGTCTTTTATTTAAATGAAACACTCGCCTCCACTGTCCAGGCTCTCAGTTTAAACCTAAGTTAGGTTAACCTAAGCCTAACTAACACGCCGACATATATTATGTAAGGCTTGAACGAATTCTGCTAAAGGTCTTTTGAAAATTGGAATTATACCTAGGATAATTTTTATCCAGGTATAAGACAGTTCCAGTGGGATAAAAATAAATAATTTTATACATAAAAAGGAATTAACGTTTGTTACACTCCTTAAAACTTGAGAACGGTTGGACCGATTTGGCTAATTTCAAAATATTTATATAACTCCAAAAAAGGTTTAAAAAGTGGGAAATGCTGAATCGATTCTAATGAAACTCTAACCAATAAATCTTGACGAAGCGAGGACTGAGCAGGTAGTTTAGAATTAAACTTTGGGCAAGCAGTGAACATATAAATGAGTTTATAGCTAGAAGCTGATAATTTCAAAAAATCAGCTTTTATACTTGAACAGCCTCTTCAGAACTTAGAGTGGAAGGTGATAGGGGTATTTCTTTAGAGTAGTGGTTGCCACTATTGGATATTATTTAATTAGTTTGTAAGACTTCACAACAAAGTAAATTGAACACTCAAATATATTTATAGGGTTTCCCAATTAAGGGGCAATTGGTTAGAAGCCATGTCTATACAGAACAGTAAAACCTGTCGGTATATTGAGGGATCCTCTTCTTTTTTTTAATGATAGATAAGGGACAAACGAGCATAGAGCATATAGTCCACCTGATGTTAAGTGTCCACCGTCGCCCATGGACATCAGCTAAACTAGAGGGTATCTCTTTTTTTGCCAATGCATTGCTGCCTAGCGAAGAGAAGAATGCTGCGGTTTCAGTGGACCCTGGGAATGGGAGGTGGTACATTTGGCCCATAGGGGCGCGACCATTTCGTCTCAAATACACTTGGTGGTATACTTCAATCTTCAATAATCATGATTTAAAGGGCAACCTTATCACTAAATAGACCCTTAAGGAAGAGAAAAACGGTTAAATAAGGAAATGTAGCTGACTGTATAAACTAAATATATCAATCACTAATAGTTTAGAAATTACACTGTGTGACACGAGCTTGGTACCCAAAAACACCACCACGTCAAGCAGGGAGAAAAATAATGTCGATGTTTTCGATTTTAGTAACATTCAATATGTTACATCTATACACATCCTCAATACCGATGCAAAAGATTCTTACAGTTTAAAGTTTGGTTAACGAACTAGAGGACTTTGAAAATGGGAGAAACCGAAAGAGGTGTCCTAAATCAAACCTAGGTAGTCATACTAACTTTGCACCCCTCTTTTATCCCCTTAAGGGATGATTTTCGAAAAAATATTTTACACATGTTTTATGACTTTCAGTGAATACCCTTCATACTGAATTTCATTTGGACAACTTCAAAAACGGCAAAGTTTCATACTAACTTTGTACTCCCCTTTTACCCCCTTAGGGGGTGAATTTTCAAAAATCCTTTCTTAGTGCTTCCCTGCATTATAAAAGGAACTCCTGTGCAAAATTTTAAATTTCTAACCCTTATAGTTTAAGCCCTGCGTTGATATGTCAGTCAGCTTCTCCTTTTATATTTTTATAGTCTTATATAGATTAAATAAACTTTAACTTATATATTTAAGACAAGCGGCCTGCCCCCACTTCACTGGGGGTATTTGAAGCAATATTGTAGTTGATGTATTTGAATTGTTAACTTTAAAACTGTGTAGCTTATCATTGTTTGAATAAATAGTTGTGTGAGCTGGTCAGGCCAGAGAAACATGAAAAAGAGAGAGACGATAAGAGAGAATAAAAGTTTCTGTGAAAGAATTTTTAAAGTTGTATGAGTAGTTCCAGAGAAAACATACACTGAACAAAATAATTAAAAAGATATTTTCTCACTCAATTACATCACCTCTCTTATATTTATAAAGATCGTCATGGCATTTAAATGGCCATATCTTTTTAATTAGAATATTTATGACAATACCACATAGCCTACGTTATCCGGAAAAGATGTAGCTTTCTATCGGTAAAAGAATTTTCAGAATAAGAATAAGCCTATTCACAACAAACAAACGTACAAACAATCAAATCTTTCCTCTTTATATAATAGTGTAGACGTAGAATTTATTTTTAATTTGTTAACATTATCAATAGATCTAGATAGGATTGAGATTCCCAATAGAGTGCCATAATAGTGGAGTTAAGCTAGCTGACATACATTCCGACATATCATTTTTTAAACTTGTAGAAATTTAGACTTAAAACTCCCAAGGAATTCATTTATCATCTCTGTCATGAAAAATTAACTCAGCATTTTTTTTTTACAACAAGCAAACTGAATTGAGGAACAACAATAAACTTTTATCAATGTCACTTTTCAACTCGTTATCAAATTGGTTGTTTTTTTATGTTCGTTACCTCAGAACTGTATAATTTATGAAAAAAATTGGAGAAATTTTTGGTGTTTTTAACTACAATCATTTTTAAACACATATTGGGAGCCATTTTCTTAACTTTTGAAAAAAAGTCGGTACATGTGGTAAATAATATAATATAATATGAAAAAAAAAATTAAGAGATTTAGCGGAATGTTTTCACAGAACTTCTAAAATGTACTAAAATCTAGCATAGCCTCATGATTACTATCTATTACTGTACAGTATCATTTAGTACAGTACAGTAGTACCGTACCAGAGCAATGGTGTACATCCGATATAATATTGCTGTACAAGAAAGGTCCCTTAGACATCGGTAACTATAGGCCAATCAGCTTACTGTCGAGCTTCTACAAACTGTTCTCCTCAATAATATTAAAGCGAATATCCAAAACAATTGACGACTCACAACCAAGAGGCAGGTTTCAACACCACTGACCACATACAAGCACTAGAACAGATAATAGAGAAGTATAAAGAGTTCAATAGAGACCTGTATGTCGCCTTTATAGCAAGGCATTTGATAGCAACAATCACAACACAATCTGGAAGGCACTGAAACAGGCTAATGTGGAACAAAAATACATTAATATTATGAAAAATATATCCGCGAAAAGTACTAGCCGAGTCAAGCTGGAGATAAGAGGGAAACAAACAAGAATAGAGAGGGGGGTCCGACAAGGAGATCCTTTATCACCCAAGATCTTTATTGCTGTCCTGGAAATCATATTTCAGAATCTTAAATAGGAATCAAAAGGCATTAACCTGAAGGGCCAGTTCATAAACCATTTGAGATTTGCAGATGACATAGTCCTGCAACAGAACTAAGAGAGCTTATAAATCAACTAGACGAAGAAAGCACCAAAGTAGGCTTACAAATAAAACCAAAATAATGACAAACAGTAAACAAATACAAATAAATATTAACGGCAACAACAATGACTATGTAGACCAATATATATATCTGGGAAAGCAACAGTCCTTCGCAAAAACAAACAACGAAGAAGAGTTAGAAAAGAGAGCCACCATAACCTGGAGGAAATTCTGGTCACTGCAAGAAATCCTAAAAGGCAAATACAGCTTAAACCTAAAAAAGATAGTGGCAGATACATGTCTTCTACCAAGCCTGCTCTATGGCTGCCAAACATGGACTTTAACAAATAAAATAAAGAGAAAGATAAGAGAACCACCCAAAGAGCCATGGAAAGGAGCATGCTTAACATAAAAAAGATACAAAAAAATAAAATGTATATCTATAAGAAAAAAAAAAGTTACAAGACGCACTAACTCAAGCTATCAAATTGAAATGGCGATGGGCAGGACATATCGCAAGATATAAAGATAATAGATGGACAATATTGGAAACCAAATGGCGAGGCCCTATTGGCAAAAGAAAAGTGGGAAAGCCATATAAACGATGGCTAGATGATATAATAGAAACGGCAGGGAAAGACTGGCTAAACAAAGCGGAAGACAAGCAAAAATGGAGAGAGTTGGAGGACGCCTAAATAAAAAAAAAAATAAACTAATAGAAATGGCATACATAATCCTTACACTAACTATATATTTAAGAAACTTACTAACTAATACTGAAAAACTTGTAATGTTGAATGAGAAATTTGGAAATAAAAAGCTTATTATTATTATTATTACTGTACAGTACTGTACCTGGGGCATGTCATCACTTGTCAGAGCATCAATGCTATCAGGCTACAGATTATATATTATAATGATGGGGTATACTTATAAAATAAAACTATATGGACAATCCACCAACAAAAAGCCACCAAAAGTGTTCTCATTAAGGCTGTGTTTCTATCGGAGATTTGTGAGGATATGTTTCAAGGGATGTGTTTGTTAAGAACCAATAGGAACCCTTCATTTGCCTAGCCTCACTCAGTGTGTCAAATGAAGTGATTCTTGAGAAGCGTGAGAATGCAGCCAAACTTGATAAAAATAAGCTTTTCAGGTTCTTATAGGATGCATGGTTCATCTGTGGTGGTTGACCATATGGAATATGAACCCACAGGACCTCCGGTCTATACCTGGGAGGATATGCTATATCATTGTAAATGTAAATACTTACTCTGTGGTACGTCCACTTCATTGTCACTCCAGGCAAGTTGTGACTCCTCAGTCTTCTGTAAATGCTTCCTAACTTGATCTAATAGTTTATAACTATCACTAAGTTGCGAGTGCATCCTGCGCTCCAGCCGGTCGAGCTGCTCCTGCAGCGCCGGTGCCACCCCGGGCTTGTACGCCGCGAGCGAGGAGGAGTACACCACCAGCACCCACACCACCACACACGCGCCACAGGCTATCAACAACTTACGCAAATTCACACGCATTTTGTTTTAATTTATTTTATTTGTGACACATAAACATTGTGATTTTATATATTTTAGCTTTATATTACACATTTTAATTTACAGATTATATAAACTTTGTTTATAAAAGCATAATATAATAAATAATCAAAATCCTGCACAAATACATGCACTGTTTACTACGCTACGACAGTCTGACACTGACTGTTTGTGTTTGCTGACTCCGTTGACAGCTGACTGTGACAGTTCACAGTAGACAGAGAGGTGACGCCTTATATCGATTACACTTGTGAAAACAATATCGATATTTTGAATCGATTTAGTATCAATTTTTAAAGCGTTTAGGATTTACATTTATTTATAGGCATTTAAACGATAGTAAGTAATTTGTCCAGGCGTTGGATTTATGATCGATAAGTCAGGGGTTTAAATTAGTCATGGGAATAGTCGGTCACCAAAAATCGCTCTTTTTAGTTTGAAATCCAATGACGAACTAGTTCGCTCTTTTAGTTCGTTAGTTTTTTTTTAAATAATTTAGTAAAAATATCGATTTTTACGAAAAATATATTGATATTTTTATCACCAAAATAAGTATATATCGATTTTTTATTACAAATAAACCACTATTTTTATTATTACACATTTATATATATGTCAGAAGAGAGAGCCGATTTAAATGAATGAAGTGATCGAATATCACGATTTGTCAGATTTGGATGAATTAATTAACCGGATATCACGATTCTGTAGTTTTTGAACAGGAACCCAGGCAGTGCCTTGGACTTGTGACCAAGGTGTAGGCTTAAGGATATCCTTTAAATGATCATAACACTCACCTCCACTGCCTGGTCTCACTGTTTGTCTTAGGTTAACATAAGGCTAACCTAATCTAAACCTAACCTAAGGTTGTGTTAACACATTTAAATACAATGTAGGGACTCATAATAAATAAGATGTAAGAACTCACATGATTCTTAGTCCAAGATGTCCAATATCCGTGATGCGACACACTACTTTTTATACTTCAACTCCAGGTGATGTTCACTCAAAGAGACTTGTCGAGAGACTAAAGTGTACTGCGTCAGTCGGGGAATATAAAGGGACTAGACATTATGGTAGCAATGCCCCTCTACTAGTGGGGAGAAGTAAATCAACAAAACGGAAATAGGGAGCTGGCATCCCGATTAATCGATAATCTTTTACTCGTTTGAGACTGTTAAAAATCGTTGAATATTAAAATGACGTGACGAAAGTAATGATTAATTTTCTTTATTATTATTCGAAGTAAATCAAGAAATAGGAAATATGGCGCTGGCGTCGCGATTAATCGATAATCGTTTACTCGTTTGAGGCTGTCAAAAATCTTTGAATATAAAAATCGCGAGGGAAGTGACAATTAATTTTCTTTATCATTAACCACGGCCTTCACTATTATCCCACCCCAACTATACCCCGACATATATTGAAAAATAAAAATATTTTTAAAGAAAACAAGTAGTCGAGTATGGATTAACCATAAGCATCTAGAAGTAAATAATGCGATTTAACTAAGAGCAAGATCGTCGACGAACTAGTTCGTATAGTTCACCTAAAGGAGCGTTCTTTTGAACTAGGTCCTAAATTAGATGAAATAAACTATAAAATTAAAAAGTAAACATCTAATTCAGTTCCAGGCTACTAAGGCATCCCCTACATAATATACGAAAATTTCCCTCAGTTTGTAAACATATCCTCAATATATTCAGTTAGATCTTGTCAAGAAAGCGAATACCAGCAGCATTCGGTAAAGCAATCTCTGTTTTCATCCCGAAACAAGAACAAGTCTTTCAATCTTTTTCAGTCTATTGCAAACAGAAATGGTTTTTGTTTTTTGTCCGGTATTTCTGGATGCCTGGAACACAATACTTTTGCTCGCAGAAAGTTTAAAAGATGCCAGAATACATGAGAGGGAGTTATCGGTGTGCTCGATAAATCTGGAGAATGCATTTGGATCTGTGCAGCATGAACTGATGGTCTTTTCCTTGCGATGGTATAACTTTCCTGCTATTGTTATAGACATAATCAGTTCGTATTATACGCAATTAAAATTTGTCATAGCAGTAAACAAGGAACACACAAAACCTCTACATTATAACGTGGGGCTATTCCAAGGCTTCAAATTATATTCAAAGACAATTATCGAATCTTATATAAATATACGATAATCCTAAAATTGAAAGCCTTCAAATATATCTCGGAGATTTTATGATGAGAAGGAGGAGGAAGAGGAGGTATATTGAAAAATATTATAAGGTGTGATGATATTAAACGGACTATTGAGTAAACGCAACGTAGACAGTGCTACTGAATCGATAAATAATCTTTTAAGTGATCGCAACACTTACCTCCACTGCTCAGGCTCACTCTTTAAACCAAAGGTTAAAGACAAGACGTGGCAACTACATTGTAAGGTACTCACGTGACCTTAATCGGACAGCACTAACACACCAGCACTATCCAGAGACTACTTCACTCTTTGAGATACCGCACAAGACTAAAGCTACAGTCAGACTGTCGAAGGCATATAAAGGGTCGAGACTGTCAAAATGACGGAAGTGACTACCTTACTCCAGCGCCATAGATGGCGATGAAGATTCCGTTATTCGATAATCTTTTACTATTTTTTGACATATACATATATTCATTTCAATTAAAAAGCTTTTATTCAGACACATAACTGTTTTTTTGTAACTAATTACTTGAGTTCGGGATTGGTGTCGACTTTTGGTGTGTTTATCCTTTGATAAATGCCTCCTCCATTTACATATTATAATAATGATAAATTTACATATAACAAAAAATAAAGGCAGATAATATACCAGAAATTTATTTTTTAACAATATAATTGAAATTTAAACGTCAGTAGCTCAGTGGTTCAGGCGTTCAAATCCCTTATTGGACTACTGGCGTGGCCCATTCCTAACGCAAGCATTTTAGCCTACTAAGAATACTAGTGGTTTGCAATCCAAACTGCTAGTATTCTATTAATTAAAAAAATATTTAAACTTGAGTAAACAACTCTTTTGAGACGCTACATTGCCACCATACAAACTTAACATTATTTAAAATCAAATTTGAATGCTCGATATAATTTATAATCAATTCCAATGCAATCGATTTTTCAAAAGAATTACGCATCACAAATTGACAGTACAATAGAGTTGCTCGACTTAAAATCGATATATAGAAAACATTGATATTTGACTATTTAATCATCATCACATTATTTTTGAATCCTTGTAATATATTCTCCAATATTTTGATGTATCGTAAAAACATACGTATTCGATTCTTATTTGTTGTTTTATATCATGGGTTTTTCAAATGAAATGTAAAAAATACTGAATAAAATTAATGTTTTTTTTATTTTAAATATGAGAAGGAAGGAGGAAAGGGGAATATTGAGGAACACTAAAAGGGGTGATGATATTGAGTGGAATAATGGGTAAACGCAACGCAGATACTTCCACTGAACCGATAAATGATCAAATATGATGTCTAACAATTACGAGAGTAACCTAAGCAGTGCCTTGGACTTGTGACCAAGGTGTAGGCTTAAGGAATTCCTTTATTCGATCGAGATACTCGCCTCCATTGCTAGGTTCTCTGTTTAAACCTAAGGTTAAACGCACATAAACCTAACCTAACAAGAGACGTGGAAACTAGATTGTAAGGTACTCACGTGACCTTGATCCGATAGAACTCCTAGCACTAACACTGCACTGTACAACACAACACTATTCAGAAATTAGTTCACTTCTTGAGAGACTGCGCACGACTAAGACTTCAGTCAGACTATCGATGGCATATAAAGGGTCGAGAGTCGAGACTGTCAAAACAACGGAAGTGATTAATCGATAGTCTTTTACTATTCTCCGACATATATACTTACTTTTATATGAGTAAATTAATTTAACTTAATTTAACAAATTAATTTAATGTTGTGCTATTTTGCTTACACAAATTTATTTATTTGTTTAATAATAATACATTATGGGTGGTTAAGGATTGCAAGGCCCAGGCACCATTGACTGTCACAATGAGAAATAAGTAAGAGTGTAAAATGTTCAAAAGAGTATCTTTAGTTCTAAAAAATATTCTCCGTCACATTCAACAAGCTTTAACTCTATGTATATCGTAAAATTACGATTCGACATCGATATATTATTACATTGAAAAAAAAATCGATATATTTTCTTAATGAACATCTCTTACTGAGTGTGACAAGTATAACAATTCTAGTCGTCCCACCCGGGTGCAATTTATATATAACTTATTCATAAATACATAAACGGTCACACAGCTCGACATGCACTTCATCCCCTATTTCAACCCCTTCAAGCATTTTTTTCGCAATAAAGCGTAGAGTATATCCTTTCCTAAACTCTAGTCTATCTCTATACAAAATTTCATCAGAATCGAATCAGTGGTTTAAGCGTCATAGACAGAGACCTTCGCATTTTAATACGCTTTTTTAATATTAGGTTAGGATTATTTAATTAGCGTTTTTGTCGGATTTCTTTTTCTGTTTTTATACCATAACGGAAAAGGCAAATGTATCATACCGTACAGCCTTGTCTTTTTTTTTTTTTTTTTTTTTTTTTTTTAATTATATGGCTTTGAATGTGCTTATGCACAAAGCATTCTGCCAGTGTCACGTATAATGAAACAAACACGGAGGAGACTGCGCGGTAAATCGTGCCAAAAAGTTAATGTAGTTATAAGTGATTATGATAAAATGTTGATGGATGCTACGATACAGGAACAACCTAAAACAATAAAGTGAAATAAAGCAGTTATACACAAGATTTACAATAGGTGAGAGAAATGTTGTATTTATGCAAATAGGTATAATAAACAATTACTCAAACTTTAATTTTATTATCTATAATAAATTTTACTAGATTCCTAACAAATGGGGTGAAAACTAGCATTAATAGGCATTTGATATTAACCGGCCTTTGAAGGTCAGAGGGAATCATGTTGTACAAAGAATAACTTAATTTAGGGCAGCTAAACACAATATGATCAGGAGAACCTTCATCTAAACCACATTCACACAGGGAATTGTCTTTAATTCTCAATTTGAATAGATGCAAGGGAGTACAAGAATGACCAAGTCTAAGTCTACATATAACTGAAGTGGTTGTTCTATCTGCACTGCGAAACCGGAAGAACCAAGGTTTGGCTGGAATATCAGGCTGGATATTACCATAATATGTACCTTTAATGAATTTAGACTCGTTCCAGAAACGATTCCATGACTTGTATAGATTTTTTTTAGAAAGGGATCTTAAATCATGAGCAAAATTGTAAAAATGAGTTAGACATCCAATTTGTGCTGCAGATTTGGCATGCATATCGGCAATTTCATTATCTTGAATCCCAGAATGACCTGGAATCCAAACTAAAGAGATGTGAAGGCCCTGTTGATAACACAAATGTAATGCTGCTCTAATTTTGAGAATAATAGGAAATCCTGTTCTACATCTAAATGGATTTTGCAGCACAGCCTGTAATGAACTTAAACAATCTGTAAAAATAACAACCTTTCTCATTTTATGTGATTCAGCAAACAATATAGCTTCCAGAATCGCTAAGGACTCCCCTGAAAAAACAGAGGATTGAGGAGGGCATTTAAAATTCAGTATAATTTTGAACTTTGGAATCCAACAAGCAACTCCAAGACAAGCATAATCAGATAATTTAGATGCATCTGTGAAAATTGAAATATAGTCTGGCCATTTTTTACACAAAGTTTCTAAAAAAAGGTTATTTGCACCAGGTTGATTTTTAATTATGCCCAGATTAGTTATAATTGAGGGACTAAATGTTAGAGAATAATAAGGGACAGAATAGAGAGGATTGAGATGACATTTATGAATTGGCGCTGGATATTGTGCAAGTTTTTGAAAACTTTTCAAAATACAGGGACTTTTTTGATTTGGTTTGATGGTTTGAGCCAAACGGGTAAGGGACGATAGAAGTTGATGGGATGAACACTGTAAAATTTTGGATATGAATCTATCTGCCAAATATTGTCTACGTAGGTGAAGAGGGGGATCGACACATTCTACCTGTAATGCATTGGTAGGGGTGGATTTCATAGCTCCTAATATGATTCGGAGGCATTTATACTGTAATATATTTAATTTTCCTAATGCATGTTTATTACCAGAGTCCAAGAGGAATGTACCGTAATCTAAATGACTACGGATAACTGCATTATATAAAAGTTTTTGTGTGTATTGATGAGATCCCCACCAAACACCTGATAAAGAACGTAAAATTTGAATATTTTTTTCACATTTCTTTATAATATAATCTGTATGAGCTACACCATTTAATTTTGAGTCTAGGTAAAGGCCAAGAAATTTAACTGAATTTGTAATGGGGAGAGCATGATTATTATATACAATGTTAAATTGAAGAATATTTCTTTTTCGCGTGAAAATAACCACATTACTCTTAGGAACTGACAAGGCTAAACCATGATTTGATAGCCATTCTCCAAGATAATATAGAGCAGAATTTAATTTAGACACAATTTCAGATACATTTTTCGAACTTGCATACAAAACTATGTCATCGGCATACTGGAGAATGTTGCAGAAACTATCAACAGATTTTTCCAAGTCATAGGTATAAAGACTGTACAAAATAGGACTAAGCACTGAGCCCTGGGGAAGACCCTTCCATATCGTTCTTGGAGGGAGTATAGTACCATTGTGTCTCACGCTAATAGATCTGCCAATGAAAAGGTTAGAAATGAATTGAATAATTTTAGTGGGTAAATTTAAGTACATCATTTTAGTTCGTAAAACAGGTAAGACAACATTGTCGTACGCTGAGGATATATCTAGAAACACCTCCACAAGATATTCACCTCTTGCTAATGATAGACGTATATCAGATGTAAAAATACTTAAGCTGTCCATAGTACCAATACCTTTACGAAACCCAAATTGTGTCTGCAATAATTTTTCTGCTTTCCAAAATCCAATCTAATCTATTTTTTATAAGATGTTCCATGACTTTACTTAAGGTTGATGATAACGCTATTGGGCGGTATGACATATGATCATCCGGGTTTTTGCCCGGTTTTAAAATGGGGATTATAATTTGGGATTTCCATGAAGGGGGGACACAACCTGATTGAAAAAAAATATTTGCTAATGAAAGAAAGAGATGTTTAGCTGTATCACTAGCTTTAATTAAGAACGAATTTCCCCAGGGGAAGAGTCAGTAAGTCCATTTAATGCACAGTTCAATTCATCAAACGAGAATGGGAGATCCATTTCCACTGGGTGAGTGGGAATGGTTAAAGTTATAAAACAGTCAAAAGGAGGAACAAAAGAAGGAGCCAGATGCCTAGCAAAATCAAGGAGCCATAGCGAGTTGTTTGCCGATATATTGTGAGAAAGGTCATTGTATGAAGATCTAAATTTTTTAATATACTTCCAAACTAAGGATGATGGTGTGCCTGGGCAGAGCATTTCACAGAACTTAATCCAGCCTAATTTCTTTTTCTTCTTTAACAATCTTTTAGTTGCAGCAAAAACATTTTTAAAAAAGATAAAATTTTGTAGTGACATGCAATAACGATATGTTAGCTCAACCTCTTTTCGTTTTTTAATTGCAGCTGAGCACTCAGCATCCCACCAAGGCGGAGAAGATAACATTCTAGATTTTGTTTTTTTTATAGGAATGTATGTGTCTGCAGCTAAAAGGACGATGCTTTTAAACTGATCATAGGCACTCAAGGCATTGTCAAAATTTAAATTCGGAAAGTCAACAATATGAGAATCAATAAAAGACCGAAATTCAGGCCATTTAGCTTTACTTAAATAATATGGTAAAAGGGGGTTTAAGATACGATATGGAAGAGCCTTCTTATGAAAGTTAATTAGAATAGGAAAATGGTCACTCCCATATGTCGAAGAAAGGATCTTCCAAGTTAAGGAGGGAACAAGATAAGATGAGCAGAGGGATAAGTCTACTGCAGTCTGTGGGTTTTGGGAAGGATACACTCTACGAGTTGGTGAGCCATCATTAACGAAGCAGATGTCCATTTCTTCAAAAAGTTCCAAAAGTAGAGTTCCAAAACTATCACAGGAGTGACATCCCCAAGCAGTGTGGTGAGCATTAAAATCACCCAACACAATAACCGGAGGAGGCAAACTTGATAGTACAGTTTGAAGTTCTAAAATTAGGGAAGAATGGGGATGAGGAATATAAACTGATGCAACTGATATATCAAAAAGTCGGATGGCAACTATATTTATTTCTGGAGAATGTGATGATAATGATAGTTGAGAAAAAGCATATGATCTGTTTACTAAAATTGCACTACCCGCATATCCATCATCCCTGTCATCCCTCAGACAGGAGAATCCAGGTATTCGAAACCTCCTACCTGACTTCAGCCAAGTCTCAGAGATGGCAAGAATGATAGGTTCATATTTATTAATAAGATGTATGACATCAGATGAGCGAAGTGGGAGACTTTTACAATTCCATTGTAAGATTTTGACTAGATCCATTATTAATTTTAGATGACAGATGTGATGAAAGTGCAGAAGAAATTTGTGCAACGTTGTTCGGTGAATGATTTTCAGGTTTCGAAAAATGGACATCTAAAATTTTTATAAGAGCATCGATGACATGTTCAAGAGCAGATGGACGAGATTTCGAATTTAAGGCACACCCATTACTCAAAGAAGAAGAACATGATGCTGTAATGTTGTTGTGTGCGTGCACATCATATCCTTTTGCCTGATGGAAATGCTGTCGGGGACTCTTTATACTTGTTTTTTTGTGGGATAAAGTACTAATTGAGGAAGAGGAATGAGATATATTTTCAGATGATTGAGAATTTAGAGCAGCGTTTGGAACTGTAAATAATTCTTTTGCAACTTCAGCATATGAACGTTTTACTGGAGGAAAACGAGAAGAGGCTTCTGCATAGGAAAGATTCTCTTGTGACATCACAACTTTGATTGCCCTCTGCCTAGAATGTTCGGGACAATCTTTGTCATTGGCAAAGTGATTGCCAGAATAATGTAAGCAAGTGGCCGATTCTTTAGAAACTTTACAGCTTTCTCCTAAGTGCGGTTGGCAGCACCTGAAGCACCTTGGCTTTGACCTACATAAGTTTTTGGTATGCCCAAATCTGCAGCAATTTAAGCACTGAATAGTTGGAAGATTATATATTTCCACATTAAGGGCAGAATAATAAAAAAATAACTTTTTTGGGAGAACTTGGCCTTTAAAAGTAACCACAACGGATTGTGTAGGAATCCATTTTGGAGAACCATCAATAAATTGTTTTCTATTGAGTCTACGAACCTTTAAAATGGGACCACAACCAGATGGAACTTCTAGATTCTAAGCAACATTTTGCATAGAATATTCAACTGGAATATCTCGTATCAAGCCCATTCGCGATACACTATAGATTGGGATAAAAGCTTTATAATTATTTTTGCTTAGAATTGGATTTTTTATAAAATTGTTAGCTGCTGTGGCAGATGAAAATTCAACGCTTAACCGGTTTCTCCCAATAGTTTTAACCCCATCTTTAAGAATATTTTCAAATTTGTTTCTAAATAAGAATTCACCAAATTTAATAGCACGGATGGTTAAGCCTGCCACTGGGTCCGTTTCCACCCGCACTACATGAACTATAAATGGTCCTTTGTCATTATTATCATATAAATTAACTAAATCTTGGAATAATACATTAACAAAAACTGTCTGAATGGATGGACTGGCTAGAGATGGGTCAACTATAACTTTTTTATTTAAATCTATATTATTATTATTTTCAACATGTCGCTTTCTATTATGTATCTTTACATTTGGCAATTGTATTACAGAATCAGGAGTGTAAAAAACGTCCCCAGGATCAGGAGGATCCGGGGGGATTTTTTCCATTTTGATTGTGTCAGAATTGACACAATTCAAAAATTTTTTGAAGAATTAAGCTAAACCAAAAAATACTTACCCTAATTTCACTAACACTATATATATACAGATAATTACATTAAATAATCTATTTATTAACAATCTAAAGTAAAATGAAATGAAGAAAAGAATTTAAATTCAAAATCCGTGTTTAGATCACGTCAATAGCCTTGTCTTTAATAGAAAGACGTGTCAGTTTTTTTCCTCTGTGTTTATTACATAATGGAAAAGGAAAGGTATTACACCGTACAGCCTTGTCTTTAGTAGAAAGATGTTTTGCAGTTATTTCTTCTGTTTTTATACCATAATGGAAAAGGAAAAGGTATTACACCGTACAGCCTTGCCTTTAGTAGGTTAATTCTTTATTAATTTAATAATACCTAAGGCCGAATCCATGTCTTCTTGTATTCATAAGTCAAAGAAAAAGCGCAGGAATATCCGAACAAGGCGGGCCTTCCTTTAGCATCTCCACAAAACAAACCTGAGTCACGCTTCCTGCTCCTCATCCTCCCCATTTCCATCCCTTCTCCACACATTCTACCACTCAACTCTGCCATTCAATATACATATACAAAACTTTGTCTTATAGAGACTAATTCAATTTAATTCAATACATTCCCGCCGCTCGGAGATTTTGACGTTTGTCAGTTGATGATGCCAATTTGTTTTTTTTTAATTATCTTATTTAACGGCTCTGGGTACTAGCCCTTTTGAGCCTGTAGTTATATACATATGAACATGTTTAATAAATTTCAATTAATTCGTCCTTATATAAACTTCCTTAGTAATAAATGGATTTATGGATATAATTTAAATTACACTTTCACTTAAATTTTGCACTTTATCTGTATTTGAATTTTGAACACGATGTCTCCCGTCTGACACTGATTTGATATTTTTAAATAGTCTCTGGTACAGCGGAAATATATGAGTACAGATGGCGGTAAAACTGACCGTTTGAGAGAAGGCTTTGCAGAGATTCTGGGAATATACCATTGTTAAGATCTTGTACAGAACTGATAAGGCCGACAATGATATACTAGATGAAACAAATCTCAGTTTTCAGCATTATAATTTGAGTTGCTTTTCATTTTTAATTTATGCAGATGAGTGTCTATTCTACAACGTCTAAATCATAGTTTATTTATTGTCGTTATAAATTTCCGTTCATTTATGATGCCAATTTAAACTAGTGTGACCAATGTAAAAGATTAAGTTTCATCTACAATTTTTTTTAAATGAATATAGATAATAAAAGGGGGAGGTCAAAACTATTAAACTAATGGAAATGCAGTGCAATTGTTAGAATGAGACAAATACATTACTCACAATATATCAAGCTTTTGTTTGTTGAAGACTCGTCGTACATATTGTTTTTTTTTTGCTACCTCAGCTTGCTATGGCTTCTGTATGACGCGATCGGCCCATTTCCACTTTAACTACTTATACCAGCTGTTCTACTTATATCGGCGACTATTCCTTTTTTTTTAATAATAGATAAGGTGCAAATGAAAAGGTGAAAAACAAGAACAAGAAAACAAGAAACACACTCTCGTTTTGTCGATGCGTTGCATCCCTGAAGATAGAGTGGGAAAGGGGAATGAAGAAGATAAATGATAAGGGTTCAGCGGACCCTAGGCAAGAGCCCAGAGTCCACTAGACCCACAGCATTAATGGGATGGGAGATGGAGGGGGTAAGTCTGGCCCACATGCGGCTCAACCGGAACGCGTCAATGACATTTGGCGATCGGATTCGCATGCTGGTGGTCGCAAGCCAGTCGGGAGACAGATCCCCTACCACCAAGGGAGTGCTGGGTTACTCGGCTCTTACGAGATGCTCTCCCAGCGGCAGAGGGGAATAGTATTCTATCCCGTCCCCTCCTTAGTTCTATGGTTTATTATTTCCTACCTTCTTCTCAACAGTCATCGCTTTAAACCACCTTTAGTGACAGTGCTACTAATTCCCAAAAATATTTCTCCATAAAATCACAATAATTAGGTACCTGAAAAAAAAAAAAAACTAAAAATAATAATATTAAAAATTAAAAAAACCGCTGTTCCCCTAAATTGACGGGAAAATCCACTTTGTAGTTTATTATTTCTTACCTTCGTCTCAACAGACATCGCTTCAGACCACCTTCAGACGCACGCGGTAATTTCTCTTGAATATCAGTGTTACCAACTCCCAAAAATATTTCTCCCTAAAATCACAATAATTACCTAAAAAAATAATCCCAAAAAAAAAGCTTTTTCCTAAAAATTGAGGGGAAAATCCACTAAGTTGGCATCAGTGTTCGATACGTAGGAATATAAAGGAAGTATTAGTTAATTAGTAATACAAAGCAAATATATCATCGAGTTCCAGCTTCCAGTAAAACAACTTATAATAGTAAAACTAATAAATAACACAAAAACTCCCGCCCTTTCAAATAACCGACATATTTTGTCATAATTAAGCTGCGCCTGCGCATCGCTGTGGCGCTTATTTTTTTTAACGTTTTTTTGAACTAAGATTGATGCGTTCAGACCGTTTTAGTTAAGTGTGAGTTGATTTAAAAATAGGAAATGTTATTTTTCTTTTCTTGTATATTTAGAGCTTTAGGGGGGTTATGGGAGGGGAAGGAGGAATATTGAAACATAGATAGAAGATTATATTTTGTAGCTCGCTTTCTTTAGCTAATAAGGGCGATGGGGGTAAAAAAAGGTAACCACATAAATGAAACCATGATCTAACGTTTATATGTTTGTTACTCAATCACGCCAAAACGGCTGAACGGATTTTAAAGAAATTTGGTATCCACATACTTTATAACCTGTATTACAATTTTTTTATCCCGGAAAAATTTATAGCTCCTGTGGGATAATGATAAAATATGTGTACTATCGTAAGCGCCGAAATATTTTTATTTGACTAAATTATATTGAGAATTAAATATTTTTTGATAAATCTAAGTATTATATTAGGTAAATTGCACCCGTGCCCCCCCGGGTGGAGTGTGATAACTAAGCGGGGCGAGGGCACCACTCGTTACATCGTTTCCGCATGCTTGGCTCCGGCGCGCAACCTCTGAACTCGTCAAATAGTTTCGGATGAGCAATCATTCACACGTGTAGGGGATGCACTATTTAATTTTTTTTCTCGTAATTAGGGCACGGTGTATCGCCATTCAGCCTGTTACTATTTATGATGCGTCTGTTAAAACTTAAAAATCTATTTATTTTAATTAAACTATGCCTATGTAAATTGAAATGTACCTCTAAGTAAGAGACGGTGTGAGTGAGACAGAAGAGTGAGCGAGTGAGTGAGATACGCATTATAGAATAGACATTTAAGTATAATACTCATAGTTGTTTTTTCCTCCGAAATTTAGGGGTTAAAAAGAGTATATGTACGAGAGATTTTTTTAATAATACTTTGTTTGGATGATTTTAGTTAGAAATAGTTTTGAGAGTTGGCAACACTGGTGAACGGTTTGAATACACCTCAGCGAAGCAAGAGTGGGTTGTTTAGTAGACCATAACATACACTTATTTTTATGTAGTACAGACATCCCCTTCAACCCCTATATCGTGACATTTGACACACTAGAGCGAGGCTAGGTAAATTTAATGCTCTTTTTGCGTTTTAGAACTCTTTTGTAGCGAATATTTTCAGCATCATTAGAACCAAGTATATACATACGCAAGTGATGGACACACATAAATACCTACTACTAATTAGTATAACCGCAATCACTATAATAAAATCCATACACAAATCAAAATCAAGTCCAATTAGTGTGCTCTATAAACAGGCGATAAAGTAATTATGTGACGTGACGCGTCCAATTACACTAACTAACAATATCATTATCACAATTGATGGCCGCTAACATATATCACGCGGAGGCGACAGCAGCGACGCCGCTGCGCAGCTGGGGGTTCCGCACACTCCAAACGCTCCACACACTCCGCACGGGACACAGCTGGAGTTGATCACGTGACCTCCCTAGAACCTCTATACTCATGATCACTTGAAATTCTTAGCTAAAGTCGATCACGTAACCTCTTTAGAGCATCTAGACTCATTATCACCAGACGTTATTAGCTGGAGTTAATCACGTGACCTTCCTAGAGCCTCTATACTCATGATCACTTGACATTCTTAGCTAAAGTCGATCGCGTGACCTCTCTAGAGCATCTAGACTCATAACCATTTGATGTACTTAGCTGGAGACGATCACGTGACCTCTCTAGAGCATCTAGACTCATTATCACCAGACGTTATTAGCTGGAGTTAATCACGTGACCTTCCTAGAGCCTCTATACTCATGATCACTTGACATTCTTAGCTAAAGTAGATCACGTAACCTCTCTACAGCATCTAGACTCATTATCACATGACGTTATTAGCTGGAGTTAATCACGTGACCTTCCTAGAGCCTCTATACTCATGATCACTTGACATTCTTAGCTAAAGTCGATCACGTGACCTCTCTAGAGCACCTAGACTCATTATCACCTGCCGTTCTTAGCTTGAATCGAGCAGGTGATCTCCCTAGAGCATCTAGAATCATTATCACGTGATATTCTTAGCTAAAGTCGATCACGTAACCTCTCCAGAGCATCTAGACTGTTATCACCTGAAGTTATTAGCTGGAGTTAATCACGTGACCTCCTTAGAGCCTCTATACCCATGATCACTTGACATTCTTAGCTAAAGTCGATCACGTGACCTCTCTAGAGCATCTAGACTCATTATCACCTGACGTTATTAGCTAAAGTCGATTACGTAACCTCTCTAGAGCATCTAGACTCATTATCACCTGACGTTATTAGCTAAAGTCGATTACGTAACCTCTCCAGAGCATCTAGACTCATTATCACCTGACGTTATTAGCTGAAGTTAATCACGTGACCTTCTTAGAGCCTCTATACTCATTATCACTTGACGTTCTTAGCTTGAATCGAGCACGTGATCTCCGTAGAGCACCTAGACTCATTTTTTTATTTATACTTTTGAACTCTGCTCAACTGCACAGCGGTTTGCTGGCAGTTAAAGCTCTCATAATATTTTATTTTTTTATAAAAACCAACCTAATTATAAAATTAAAATAACAAAAAAGGGACCAAATTAGTATAACTAATCTTATTCTTTTTATACAATTTAATCAATTGTGTAAACGGATTAATTATGAAGAACGTAGGCATATATGTGTGTACACACGCACACAATGTATACACACTCACACATTCATTAGAACGTGTGCACTGTGCATATTATATAGTCATTATTGGTTTTATCTTATATAGGAAAAAAATATTTAAATTACATATAAATGTGACTAATGAATAATCATAACCACATGACCTCCTGAGCAGGCTCGATCACGTGACCTCCTCAGCTGTGTAGATCTCTATCACGTGACTCCCCCTTAGCGCTAGTCTCACACTCATGTATATACGTCACCTTTGTTTATCATAAAAAAATATAATTAATTAGATTAATGAACACAAAAAAGAAAGGCAATTCTTCTTCTTTTTTATTTTTTTTTTGTCATAAAAAATATTATTCGAAAAGTACAGAAAAATCATATACCGTTATACGGATCCCTAACAGATGAGATGCGCCGGCGCAGACCACGCCCACCATCTCCCATTGGCTTATACCTAATTATATCTCCAAACTGCTCTTCAAGAGCTATTTGCATCGTTTAACTACCCTCAAACAATTATCAACCTTAACCCACGAACCCAAAATTGCTTTTGATTTCCTTCAAACTTAAGTGTACCATACAAGATTGTCATCCACACGACGCCCATTAGTCGATCTGTATCTTCATTCCGATGCTCTCTGCCAGATGCTTCATCCGCATCTAATTTTGAGCTCTACCCCCCATTTAATAAGGATTCCACAACTAGCCAACGCATTTCAGAGATAGTTATTTGCGCGCAGTCGATCTTGTATTTCAATTTGACAAAAACGCGTCGTTAATATCCAGTTCAGTTCAAATTCAAGCTGTTACAGTTGAAGCTGTTGGTTCTCGAGACGTGTTAGTCGAAATGGATGAAATTAAACCTGAACTTGAAGTTAATGAGACGAAAAATGATAAAACAGATAAATTACCTTTCTCTATAGATAGTTTGCTAGCTGATAAGTTTGTGAGTGATAGTGTTGCGTCTACATCTGAGTGTTATAAAGATCATATAAACGTTGATTCTGATGATGATAAAGAAAGCAGTGGATCTGAGCAGTTGGATGTGGAGAGTTCTGTGGCGGGAGATGCGCAGGAGTTTGCTGATAAGACTGAATATCAATCAGGTAAAACATCTTTACATTATAGAACAAAGTAGCTTCCGCTGTGTGTATGCTTATATCTTCTAAACTTCGCAACGGATTTTAATGCGGTTTGCACTAATAGATAGAGTGATTCAAGGGAAAGGTTTATATGTATAACACATGTATATTATAGTAGAGAAACCGAGCGAATCAGGGATGGATCGCTAGTTGAGTTATAACTCTTTCTTTTTACATTACAAAATAAAATAGCTTCCCTTGTTTGTACGTTTATATCTTCTATACTAAGCAACGGATTTTAATGCGGTTTTCACTAATAGATAGAGTGATTTAAGAGAAAGGTTTATATGTATAACAAATGCATACTTTAGTCGAGAAAATGAGCGAAGCAGGGGCGGAACGCTAGTTCAGTTATAATTCTATTGGATAACAGTCATGGCTAAATACTTGTTCTGCTTTAATTAAAATACTTGTATATACCCGCGACTTCTTCCATGAAGTTGTGAATTGAATCCTGAGTAAATTAAAAGAAACTCACTCACTCAACAACCCAAAACAGTTATATAAATTATAAAGTATCTGTATGGAATATTACATTTAAATCCTTTGACTCGTTCTTGTGTCAATTCTCTTCTTCCCACAACACCTTTCTTTTTTCGGGATAAAAAGTAGCCTATATGTTAATCTAGGGTATAAAGTATTTGTGTGCTGAAATTGCATTAAAATCAGTCCAGCTGTTTTTGTGTGATTGAGTAACAAACACTGACATTACATTACAAAATATTTTTGGGCTTCTAAAGAATTGATCTATGAGAGACGTAGGAATTGTAAAATAAATACACTGTCAGGACAGAATAATTATTATTACATCGCGAGTATTCTAGCAGTAATGATATTGTTCTGAGTCTAAAGTATAACCCCCCAGGAGAATATTCTAGTCAAACCGTCATACATTATAACTCCTTTTTTTAAGTAATAGTAGATACACAATAGACCTCGCACTCACCTCGTAGAACGAAAGTTCCTATATTATCTACTCGCAAATAAGACATTATGAACTACCCTCAAATACTATTTTATAAACGGTGTTGCTAATATATAGTATATAGTTGTGACTGTTGCTCGAAAAACATACATTTTCAGAGTATGTTATTATAATCTTGTACTAATATATAAAGCTGAAGAGTTTGTTTGTTTGAACGCGCTAATCTCAAGAACTACTGGTTCGATTTGAAAAATTCTTTCAGTGCTAGATAGGTCATTTAACGGGAAAGGCTATAAGGCTATATATCATCACGCTAAGACCAATAGGAGCGGAGCTACACGCGTATGAAGTCGCGCGAGTCGACTAGTGTATCATATTTTGACAGAATAGATCATCAATAACAAGATCTGCGTCAGCCTGATCGCGATAAACTCAAAAACTGCTGAACGGATTTTCATGCGGCTTTGACCAATAGATAGAGCGATTCATGAGGAAAAGTTAAATGTATAATTCGTTAAGGTTTTGTGACGATAATTATTGAAAATGTTAATAATTCAATAACACAGAACAATTTATCTATACTAATATCAAACAGCTAAAGAGATTGTTTGTTTGAACGCGCTTCTCTCAGGAGCTATTAGTTCGATTTGAATAATTCTTTTAGTATTAGATAGTCCGTTTATCGAGGAAGGCTATAGACTATATATCATCGTTCTACGACCCATAGGAGCGGAGCTACAATAAAAAATCTAGTTCAGGATATCTGTATTCTTCTTCCAAATGCATTTAGGGTTCCGTACCTTAAAAGGAAAAAGGAACCCTTACAGGATCACTTCGTTGTCCGTCTGTCTGTCTGTGAAGAGCCTTTTTCTCAGGAACACGTGGAGGTATCAAGTTGAAATTTAATTAAAAGATACAACAGTTTCTACCTCATGTATAAATGTTTTGACTCTCACAAGAATCAAAATTCCTGAGGGTGTTCCTGATGGAAGGTCTTAAACCAATTTCTAGTTACATTACAAAAAAAAATTGCATATTTTTAAATCTTGATCGCTGCCCTTTAGGTGTACGTGATCATAAGATACAGCCATTTCTACTGAATATACAGATATGTTGATATTCAAACACGAATCTTTGTTCTCGTAATCATTACATTGCTTCTTTTTAAACTCATAGTTTTTAAAAAGAAGCAATGTTTTAGAGCACACTTTACATAGCAAAATTTAAAAAAAAAAAAGAAAAAAAAGAGAGAATTAAAATTCGTATATTTGCGTGCAAGAATTTTTTTTTGCGGTTGGTAAATTACCCATTTCATATATTGAAGTAACAGGATAAAAGTTTTTCAACGGCAAAGTTAAGTTTGTTCCTCAGAAAATTTAAACATTTCGAAATTTAGAAGAGTTACCTAATAGTATACGTTTATATTATGTAGAGCGGCCTGCCTTCGCCTCGCTGCGGGTATTTGAAGTAAGAAAGAGCGAGAAGAACAGAGCAAAGATAAAAATGAAAGAGAGATTGATATAGGAGAGAAATAAAGAGAATGAAAGTATAAAAGAGGAAGAGAAGAATTTTTAAATTCCGATCAATAGCAATAAAATGGTCATAATATTCTATTAATTAAAAAATAAACATGGCAACACTACATCACATATGTCACACAGGAATACTGTAGTTTTCTATTAAAATCTGTAGTTCCAGAGAAAAACCTTCACTGTACAAAATAGTCACGTTATGGCACTTAAATGGCCATATCTTTTTAATTAGAATATTTATGGCAACACCACATAGCCTATGTTACCCGGAAGGGATGTATCTTTCTATCGGTCAAAATCGGTCCAGTAGTTTTCGAGCCTATTCGCAACAAACAAACAAACAACAAATCTTTTCTCTTTATATGAGGTCGGGGAAAAAGTTTTTTCGCATTTTTTAAGAAAATTCAAAACATTTTTTAATATAGGTTATTTACATTTAACTAAAGTATGTAGGTACCATTTTGTTCGATAACTTTTTGCCATCTTGTAGGTAGGGACATGATCCCATTGCTATAGAAATTTTGGGGCTTCTGACCAAAAAACCGCGACAAGTAATTTTGCCAGTCCTCTCGTGATGTTAACCTGACACTGCCTAAAGAATTCTGAAGAGACCCAAACAGGTGGAAATCTGAAGGTGCAAGGTCAGGACTATACGGCGGATGCATTAACACCTCCCACCCAAACTCTCTTAATTTTTACTGAGTCTAGCGTTATCATGATGAAAAACCACACCCCTTCTGTTGATTAATTCCGACCGCTTTCTCTCAACTTCTTGCTTTAATCTCATCAGTTGTTCGCCGTAGAGTTCAGACTCGACGGTCCTGGCTGGTGGTAACAGCTCATAATCAGTAATGCCCTTCCAATCCCACCACACACACAGCATCAGCTTGTTGCGAGTTAACCCGGGTTTCGCCACAGTCTGTGAAGCCTGACCGGTCTTTGACCACGACCTTTTTCGCACATTCTTGTTGTACGTGATCCACTTTTTATCACCAGTCATCAGCTTCTTCAAAAATGGTTCGGTTTCATTAAGTCGTAATAAAGAATCACAAATGAGTACACGGCTCATTAGGTTTCTTTCAGTGAGCTCGTGAGGTACCCAAATATCGAGCTTTATTTGTGTACTCAGTTTTTTTCAAATGCGTCAAAACTGTTTTGTGGTCAATTCCCAGTTCTTCAGCTACGTTTTAACTACTGATATGACGATCTTGCTCCACTTTTTCAAAAATGGCATCCATTTTATCCGTAATAGGGCGACCAGAGCGAGGTGCATCTTTGACATCAAAATTTCCGGATGGAAAACGCTTAAACCAAATGTGTGCTACTCTCACAGACACTGCACTAGGTCCATAAAACATCGCAAATTTTTTTCGCGGCTTGCGTTGCATTTTTACCTTTTTTGTAGTAAAATTTTAAAATATATCGAATTTCTTCATTAGACTCACTCATCTTCTCAGTACGAACAACAAATAAAAATCACACATGTTCCTAATTTGAATTTGGAATTATCTTCTTTAAAATGTAAACTTGTAATGATACCAAAACCAGGCAGATACAAATAGTATAGCCAAAGAGATTTTATTACAAGTTCATACATACTATAATGCGAAAAGACTTTTTCCCCAACCTAATATGATAGTGTAGATGTAGATAGAGGCTAAACTGTCTTCGCTTCACTGAGCATGATGACTATTAATTACACCTATCAGCAACAAAATTGCCAGTAGGTGTTTTTTTTTAAATACCCGGACAAGTGATTGTATGTTAAAGTTATTTTTGGGTTGTTTTTTTTTGTATTTGCTTACTAAGCTAGCTATTGGCGCGTATTTACCTAGATTGGTTTTGGATAATGAAAGGACGAAATGCTGGTATTTATTTCGTCTTGGCAATCTTGGTACATTAACTTTGACAAATCATTTATAATCAGAAATACTATATTATTTTAAACCTGCGTCGTTTGAAAGATCGCATATTAAGGTAATTTAATTGCGATTCGTAACCGGATAAGTTCAGTAACTTCCAGATTCCAGACTCCACTGCACTACTCGAGGCTTCTTTTTACCAGAGCATTAAATAAAACCAATTTTGTTTTCACATGCACAAATTTTCTAGTATGTCGAAGAACGAATCCCAACATTATAAAAGCTTTTATGGCCATGTTTTCAAAATCAAAATTAAAACGCAACTGGCTATCCAAAGTAATACCCAAATCTCGAATAGAATCGAATTCACTTGTTCGATTGAAACATCTCCTAACCTATAAGCAGTGTTAATATTTGCTTTTATTTCTTGTAAATCTTATGAAAAAACATTTGCTGACATTAATGGCTCAAATTACGCTGACACCATTCGTATAATCTATTAAGATCATCTTGCAAAAGTAAGGTGCCAAGCTGGGCATCGACGATGCGGAATTTTTTTAAGTCATCTGCAAAATCATCTGTAAATGACAGTTAAAATTAAAAAAGAGTTGTGAAATGTCGTTTATAAAGATGTTAAATAAAACAGGACCTAGGTGTGAGCCTTGCTGTGCACCAGATACCATCTTATAAGGTTGGGAAGTAAAACCTTTGACAACAACAATTGCTTCAAATAAATATAATGCTATCCAACTTAATAGATCATTGATTACACCCATACTTTTTAGCTTACGTAGTACCTAATATTTCGTGGTTGACTCAATCAAAGGCTTTACTAAAGTCTGTGTAAATTACATCTACGCTATATCTATCATCGACAGCATTGCTCATGTAATCTACAAAAGAAACCAAGTTTGCACATGTTGATTTCTTATTTACAAACCCATGCTGTGTTCAGTCAATTGATTTCATCATCACGACCCATCAATGGCCCACTGCTGAGTTCTGAGGAGGTATTAGGCCATAGTCCACCACGCTGGCCCAGTGCGGGTTGGCAGACTTCACACACCTTGAGAACTTTATGGAGAATTCTCAGGAGTGCAGGTTTCCTCACGATGTTTTCTTTCACCGTTAAAGCAAGCAAGTCAATTGATTTAATACATGGCAATTTAAGAGTTTGCAGATAAAACTTTCAAATACTTTACCTAATATTGATAGAATTGAAATTGGACGGTAATTTTCGACCGATTTTCGATTGCCAAACTTATATATAGGGACGATATTAGCTGTATTCTATTTTCTTGGAACCGAAGCATCGCAAGCGCGTTGCCGACCCTATCCCCAATCCCCCCCAGGAGCTCTGGTCACCTTACTCACCAACAGGAACACAACACTGCTTTAGAGTAGTGTCATTTAGCTGTGATCTTCTGTAAGGTCGAGGTACTACCCCAGTCGGGCTGCTCCATATTTGAGCAGGAAGTTTCCTACTGTGCCCTACCTCAGTTAAAACAAAAACATACTACTAGTATTCCTTAACCCATCCAAGTAAGCCAAACTGGGATTTGAACCTACGACTTATCGATGAATCCAACGCCCGGACCACTGATCTAAAAGATATAATCCAAAAATTGCACGCACTTGGCTGACGTTTTGGTGTTGCCTTAACATTGCTCTCTATTTCATCATTATCTAACGTTACACATTTTACTATTATCAGGGATATTTTTCCGGGATATAAAGTAGCTTGTTTTAATCCAGGTTATAAAGTATCAGTGTACTAAATCTTATCAAAATCCGATCAGCTATTTTAATGTAATTGAGTAATAAACATCTAGACATACAAACTTTCTCATCTTTACTGTTCTTTTCTCACTATCACTGTCATAGAGGCATATAGGAAAGAGTGAATGAATGAATTAGCTAATCAGTGTCTGAGTGAGTGAGTTAACAATTTAAATTGTCATACCTTAGCAAAGCAAGGGAAAATTGTCTCATCTGTAGGTATAAATAAAAACGCTCATAACTTAACAGCGACTGCACCAAATTGCTGAATGAGTGAGTGAGATATTCATAGTGATATTCAGAGTATGAATGAATGAGTGAGTGAGTGAACAGTTTGATTACAGCTAAGCAAAGGGAGGGCGGACCGGCTAGTAATAAATAAATATATCATCAATCCTTATGCTTACTATTGTAGTATATATAAATGCGAAAATAAGTGTGTCTGTCTGTCGCACTGTCACGCCAAAACTGCTGAACCAATTTAAATGAAATTTGGTATACAGATAGTCTAGAGAATGAGAAAGGACATAGGCTACATTTCAATACGAGAAAAGGGTTGTAAGGGGTTGAAAAGGGGGGATGAAAAGTTGTATCGTCACTTTTAGAGCTAGAAGCTACAAACTTATTGTTTAGTCTGTTGATTCGATATAAATAAAGACATTCAAAGTTTGTACAAGTTTTACCCTCAAGGGTGTAAAATATCAATAGGGGGTAGGTAACAAAAACCGTAAACGGATTTGAAAATCGAACACTTTTTATTTTCCTTTTGAAGATACATTTACAAATTAATCATCGAAACACGAGTTGTTATGCGATGCGATATCATTTATTATAAAAAGTGACAGTTCGCGCCTTCGCGGCTCATTGACGTCCCCGCCATGCTTCCGAAGCGACGCCATCTTTATTTCTGGCGCCAATTAAGTTCGAATTTCGAATGGTATAACTTGAGACGGTGTTTATCTACTTCTCTAATTACCGTAAGACTGTTTTTGTAGTTTATACTACTGTGTAGAAAGTCTGACCTGCATGCGGCACGACCAGACCTTTTCTAAATAATTAATTGAATAAAGATTAAAAATATATGTTTTTTTTTTCTATGCAATTTTGCACTTTGAAATATCGATATTTGCAGTTTGAAATATCGATATTTGCACTTTGAAATATCGATATTTGCAGTTTGAAATATCGATATTTGCAGTTTGAAATATCGATATTTGTAGTTTGGTATATCGATGTTTTTGAATTACAGAACCAAAATAGAGAAGTATAATTAAGTGTCTGAGCAAAACCGAATGATTGAATGTAATTATTATTATAATATATGTCGGGGATTTTAAAACGATGTGAAAGGAAATGGAAGCAGGAAGATGGGGAATATTGGGGAACACTAAAAGGGGGTGATGGTAATGAATGGAATATTGGGTAAACGCAACGTAGATATTCCTATTGAACCGATAAATTATCAAATGATCTCTAACAATTACGAGGGAAACCTAAGCAGTGCCTTGGACTTGTGACCAAGGTGTAGGCTTAAGGAGCTCCTTTAAGTAATTACAACACTCGCCTCCAATGCTAGGCTCTCCATTTAAACCCAAGGTTAAACGCACATAAACCTAATCTAACACAAGGCTAACCTAACCTAAGGCTAACCTAACCTAAGGCTAACCTAACCTA
Source organism: Limenitis camilla (assembly GCA_905147385.1). NCBI lineage: Eukaryota > Metazoa > Arthropoda > Insecta > Lepidoptera > Nymphalidae > Limenitis > Limenitis camilla. The sequence goes on along the minus strand of LR990251.1, from coordinate 8,237,983 downwards.
ACATTGTGTTTACTTAACCACGTGGCAATTACATTGTAAGGACTAAGACTTCAGTTAGACTGTCGATCGCATATAAAGAGTTGAGGGTAGAGACTGTCAAAACAACGGAAGTGACTACTACCCCACTCCAACGCCATAGACAACGATAACGATTCGATTAATCGATGATCTTTTACTATGCTCCTACATATATAACCTAAAAATTAACGTATTGTTATGGTAACTTGGTACTATAGTTTCAACCGTATTCGACGGTCATCCTCAGCTTACGCGCGTGGTGACAGCTTGATGAACACTCTGTAGCTCCAGCAGCGCCACTAGCCGAGAAAAGCCGCCGAATGAGGTCGAAACTATAGTACCAAGTAGTTCTAATAAGTCTGATGAAATGTAATTATTATTATGTAACCCAAAAAAAACAATAATGCGAAAAAAGTTTAAAAACTCTAGTAAGTCTTTTTAAAGCTTTGCAAACGGTGAGGTGACTTGGTACTATAGTTTCAACCGCATTCGGTGGTCTTCTTCAGCTTGTGGACGTGCGCGATGAACACTCTCTAGCTCTAGCAGCGCCACTAGCTGAGGAAGACCGCCGAATGCGATTAAAACTATAGTAAGTCTGATTGAGAATGAATCAGTGCCTTAGTAAATGAGTGAGTAAGTGAACAACTTGAATACGCCTTAGCGAGGTCGGATACGGCAGTGTGCATGCGCAGGCGCAGTCGCGCGCCGGGGCAAGCGGACAGGCGCGTCATCGCCTCAACTATTTTCAATAAACACCTCACTCTGAGTAATTAGTGGCAATATATCAACAGTTAGACGCCGCAGCCGCCATCTTGATGCGTTTCCCGCGCAACGCTAATGAGCGACCAGAAATAAATTCATAATACGTATAGACAGGAAGTCGAGCAGCGCCTAGGACTTGCGACCAAGCTATAATGCTACGAAGCTCCTTTACTTTAACATTAAATTATCAAGGAATTGTACTACTTTAGATGATGCGACTGGGACTTGAGTATCTTATATCTTAGGACTAGAAGGGGCGCTAGAGGGGCGCCAAGAGGGTGCTAAGGGGCGAAGAGGGGCACAGTGTGGGGGTGCAGTACATAGTATTTGTGTAGAGGGAGAGGGAATGTAATGCATATACCTACTTAATATCTATACTATGTTCTTTCGAGTATGTTAAATGTCTATAACTAGTTATGAGAGGGAGGGGGGAGGGGGGTGTATCTAGTGATCAGTGATCTACGTCGAATGTCATCAATCACATCAACTTCAATGTAGTTTAAAATAAATTCATTAAACATCTAAAATAACTAAAACTACAAAGCGCGTTGGACGCTCACAAAAAAAGTTTAAGTATGTTATCCATGGCATGTGTAAAAATATATTTTTTAAATAATATTTCTGAGGTAGTACAAGTGATTTCATACAATCAACATTTTAGTGCTAATAGTATATTTTAATATCGTAATTAAAGTCTCACCTGAGGAACGTTGTGAACTTAAATGAGCTCAATAACTCTGGGTTATAGGCCCCAGGTTCTGCTCAGTTTTGTGTCTAAAATGGATTTTTAATTTATAACTGAAGCATTCACCAATAAAGACTATCTATGACGTCATCCTTCTTAATGCTAATAGCATGTTAGTTAGTATGAATATTTGAAAATAAATTGTTTATAAATGCAGTAGATATAGAATAGAGAAGTGACGTCATTCAATGCGGGATTTAAACTTATTTACATACAACAAACTCACAAAAATGCACCCCCCCCTCCTCCCCTCACTTCGCACGGGTGCAATTTAGCAATTTACACGTTCACCTATTTATATATAAAATATTGAGGCGTTCAATAAATATTTTATTACTATCCCGTAGAAACTATTAATTTTTCCGGAATAAAAAGTAGCTTATGTGTTAATGCAGATTGTAAATTATTTATGTGAAAAAATTCATCAAAATCAGTTCATCCGTTTTTGGGTGATTGAGTTACAAACATACAAACATTTATAATATTAGTAAAATAAATTAACTTAATTTCAAGGTTTTATATTCACTTTTAACGGATCGTTAGCAACACCATTTATGTCAAGTATACCCACGTGTAGACAATATATTACCTTTAGTGCGATAGATTAGAGTCACTCTCTCTGGTGTTGTCGCGCAGTACACATGGAAGTTAGTGTTATAGTGTCGGGGTTAAGGTCACCCTTCGTGAGGTTCACGAAAGTTAGCTCTATTATCTATTGTAGTTGGCGAGGTCGAGTGGTGGAGGTGAGAGTTAATATATTATGAAAGAGCTCTTTAAACCTACTCCTGGGTCTAAAGCCCAAGAACTGCTCGCCTCAGTCTAAATTGCAAGTGTCTACGTATTGCTGTACAGTAATGGGTATCATATCTCTCCCATTCTCTGGCAGGATGTTAAGAAAAAAATAATAACTTGACCTCAGCGAAGCGATAAACAATCAGTGAAAGCTATATAATAGCATTCAGTGGATAGTAAACAAAAAGCAGCGGAATTAGTAAAGCAATTAATGTCACAACATCGTCACCTGTCAACAGATAATGTCTTTGTTTCGCGCCATTATTACGCGCACAGACTGCACACACTACACAGATACACGACGACAGATACAAAATATAAGTTCAACTACACATTCATACAGTCGAGCGATTAAAAAAAATAGTTTGTAGTGTAGATAATAATATGAACTCTATTAAATACATGCTTGGATGTTAGTTAAAAAATCACACAATAATTACTAAACTGATTTGAATAATATGTTGTAATAAAATACTTTGTAACCTGTATTAATACATAGGCTATAATAAAAGATCCTGTGGGAAGAAAGTTCGATTTAAATAAAAAAGTTTCTATACATCGATATTATCAACTTACCTGTTTTGTACAGACACTGTTATCTGTGGTATGAGTCAAACTTTTAACTGACTCTGTGGTCAATGAATGACGTAATCAATTGACTCTCATCAACCTCCAATTCTGTATCCCCAGTAGTTCAATATCCCTGGGGGTAATTACTTTAGACGATTCCTTAAGTAATTGATATAATCTTTACCAATACACGCACTCAAGAGGAAGATTTATAAGTCGGAGAATAGTAAAAAGTTTAAGGATTAAATCGAATCATCATCGCTGTCTATGGCGTTGGAGTAGGGTAGTGGTCACTTCCGTTGTGACCCGTTATATGCCATCGACAGTCTGACTGAAGTCTTAGTCGTGCGCGGTCTCTCAAGAAGTGAACTAGTGTCTAAATAGTGATAGTGTTGTCCGATCAAGGTCACGTGAGTACCTTACAATGTAATTACCTCGTCTTGTTAGGTTAGGTTTATGTGCGTTTAACCTTGGGTTTAAATAGAGAGCCTAGCAGTGGAGGCGAGTGTCAAGCCTACACCTTGGTCACAAGTCCAAGGCACTGCTTAGGTTTCTCTCGTAATTGTTAGAGATCATATTTGATCATTTATCGGTTCAATAGAAGTATTTACGTTGCGTTTACCCGATACTCCATTCAATATCATCACCCCCTTTTAGTGTTCCCTAATATACCCCATCTTCCTCCTTCCATCGCCTTTCACATCGTTTTAAAATCCCCGACATATATAATACTTGAATATTATAGTAGACAACCCCTACAATGATAAGCGGTTTGCTAGTAGTAAAGAAAAATCTCTAGTGTGTTGAGGGCTTTACACAATTTTACAGCTTTTTAATGAGCTCCCACTTACACTCTTTTATCTTTTTCCCCGCAGTGAATAATTACAGGAGGGATATAACAAGAGTCGGGACGAGAGAGATTTATCTTTTCGTAACAAATTTAGAAAATGAGACATCACGACGCGCGGCGTTGTTAGTGTTGCCCACTTAGTTTATTTTGAACGGAGCGCTATTCAAACGGCTAATTCGAGCGTAATTATAGACGCGCATTGCGGACGTTTAATCGTCCGGTAGTTGGTGACTTTACCGTTGATGTTTAAGAGGGTTTATTGATATAACTACTAATAGTGTAGTGTTGTTTGGCGGCGTGGTGCTAGGCGTCCGTTATCACGGAGCACGTGTCCAATTTACTTTATTTTTTAATATTCGGTAGCGAGGTCGAGGCAGTGAGTGTGAGAGTTTACAGTTATAAAAGACGTCTTTAATCCTCCTTCTCGGTTTCAAGCCCCAGGTACTGCTCGACTTCCATCTAGATTACATGTTAAGTCGTTTGAGTGTTACTGCGCAGTATAGCTCTTAATATTTAAACTTTACTACGAGTATATGTCAGTGATAGCTTCACGAAATCGCTTGTCTCGACTTCGCCGACTAGATTGCAATTTGACAAGTGATTTCATAGAGTGAATATTGTGAAGTGTAATAGAGCCTCCCTTATAAATTTAATTTCTTAGTTTAGTTTTATAATAGTCAAGAAATGTGTCTGTATATTCATGCAGTATAAAATTGACTATTAACTTGATATTGTAGTGTTAGAGTGACTGTTTGTCGCTCCTGTCAGCAAAACTTTTGTTATATTCTGACAGTCGGTAAAAAAAGCCTTTTATTTCTTTAATTTTAGTTACACTTTAGTTTGACTGTGGGTACTTGCTATAAAAATAGATTTATGCTTCGTATACCTCCAGAAGATGATCACGCTTAATATGCAGAAGTAGGTAAAATGGTACTGTCCTACTTAGTACTTTTTTATAATAAAAAAATCTAGGGTTTTTAAAAAAAATGGGGACGATTGGGAACGTAATCATTTTAAGTCAAGGCAGGTATTAGATATCAAACTTCACAAGGTAAGTTAACTTCACTGCCCCGATCGTTCTGAGATAGTTGTCCAAGTGACCATCAGGTCACTATGGTCTGTGGCGTTAGTTTAAAGTAGTGGTTTGCATGTGTACCCTGTATGAGGTTTATGTAAGTTTACTTTAATGTCTATTGCTACTAATTAGTGTTACCAGACCCTTCACCTCGGTCGCAAATCTACTATATTAAAAAGCTGAAGAGTTTGTTGAGTTAAACGCACTAATCTCAGGAACTACCTTTTCGAATTAAATATTTCTTTCAGTGTTATGATATATGATATAAAAAAGGGTTGCAACCCCACAAAATTGGAGTTAATCTCCTAGTGTTCCCCCATCCCCTCCCTACATATTCCAACAATAAAATTACGTCCTCTAACAAAAACAAGGTAAAATGTAACTTTTCAATGGAATATTTATTTATTACGCGTATCAGCTATTACTCACTATAACTCAACAGTGTACGTTATCTTTGTTGTTAATAAATTCCACAGTGTGCGCTGACCACATCACTACGTCATCGCTGACAGATAATAAATAAATTAGCGAATTCACTTCTCATTTAAAAAATGTTTTTGAAAATAAATTCTGAACAACTGAATGTGGCTTTGGTGATATTTATTAGTGTTATTATGTGTAATATGTGATCATTAGTGACTCGTATATTTTACTGTTTATTAAGAGATAGTGAATTTTATTGGACGCGTCAGTGTCCGCCATTTTGGATTGGCAAACGAGTTTTTATATGAACGTATCTTAATATCTGGTTTAATGAGCCAAGTAGTGGAGAGACTCAGGAGTAGATTTAACTCTTTTTTAAATTACTTGATCTCCTATCACAATAAATAAATAACTTAAGATTTAAAAAAAACAAATCACGTCATCCACAAACAAGGTTACACTTCACTGTGATAACCTATATTTAATCTGTAGAACTACGATTATAAAAAATCTGTGTGAATCGATTGTTATATTGAGTGTTGCCAGCACTTATTAAGAGTCTAGAATGTCATTAATTATTCAATTCAAGTTAAGGATGGCATATTGATTTAATTATTGTGTGTCTGTGTATATGTCTGTGTGTGTGTGTTAATTGTAAAGTTTAACAAACACTACAATATTGTAAAGTTCCTTTCAATTCATATCTATTGGTGAATAAATGGTGTTGCTATAAATATTAAAATTAAAAAGATAGATCTCTGGAAGTATTCAACTGAATTCGTTTCTTTAGCCGCTAGAAATCTACACTATTCCTGAGTGAAAGAGATGATTGAGTGTTGCTATATGTATCTCAGAGATTTTATTATGTGAAGGAGGAGGAAGAGGGGGTATATTGAAAATACTACAAGGAATGATGATATTGAATAGACTATTGGGTAAACGTGACGTAGATACTTCTACTGAACCGATAAATAATCAAATATGATCTCTAACAATTACGAGAGAAACCTAAGCAGTGCCTTGGACTTGTGAACAATTTCAACACTCACCTCTACTGCCCAGGCTCTCTGTTTAAACCAAAGCTTAAACTCACATAAACCTAACCTAATACAAGACATAGAAACTAAATTGTAGTAAAGTTACTCACGCGACCCTAATCGGACAGCACTCCCAGCACTAACACTGCACTTAATACTTTCACTGGCACTATCCAGAGACTACTTCACTCCTTGAGAGACCGCGCAAGACTAACACTACAGTTAGACATAGATGCGTCATAGATGGCGATGACGATTCAATTATTCGATAATCGTTTATGTATGTATATTGTAATAAATAGGATGTGGTGATTTTGTTTTTACTGATCCTATTCGAAAAATTCTTTCACTAATAGAAATTGACACAAATCCCTTGTTTATCAAGTCAGTGATCTTGATCGTATAAAATTCCTAAGTTATGACTAGGGATGGGCTGTTCAATTTTTAAATAAGCAGGCTAAATCTTATCGAACGCGAATGATACAGTGTGGCTAGCTGTTAAAAAGAAAATATTTTGAATGTCTATTATAATTCTTGTATTCCAGCTAGAGGTGATTATTCGATTTTAAAAAATCGATTTAACTCGACCAACTATTCGTTTTAAAAAAAAATCGATCTTCGGACTAAATTAACGATTAAATCGAGCATAAAAAATTATGAATAACTACGATTTATGATGTGTTGTTATCATCAGGTTCATGTTCATCCCGCGGCAAGAGGGCGCGCACGGCCTTCAGCGCGCAGCAGATCAAGAGCCTGGAGGCGGAGTTCGAGAAGAACAGGTACCTCTCCGTTGCTGCGCGGGGACGACTCGCCCGCCAGCTGAGGCTCACTGAGACACAGGTCATATGTAGTGTTTTTTGTTATCTTCTTCAATAAAGAAAAAAATAATAAAGAATCTATAGAGATACATATATCAGAAACAGAGAGCCGATTTGGATGAATGAAGCAAGCGAATCTAATGATTCTGTAGTTTTTGAACAGGAACCCAGGCAGTGCCTCGGACTTGTGACCAAGGTGTAGGCTTAAGGGATCTCTGTATGTACTTACGACACTCGCTTCCACTACCCGGTCTCACTGTTTGTCTTAGGTTAGGTTAACATAAGGCTAACCTAAGGCAACCTAAGGTAGTGTTAACTCATCTAAATACAATGTAGGGACACACAATAAATAAGGCGTAAGAACTCACGGCACTTTATTCAACTCAAAAATCATTGAATAAAGTGCCGTAGATATCGCTCGTATTCCGATTATTCGATAATCGTTTACTCGCTATCAGAAATCGTCGAGTATTAAAATGACGCTATGGAAGTGACATCAAATCCTCTTTTTATTATCCTATCCGAACGGTGAGGATACTGAGGGAGGATAGTGGTGGAGGCCGTGTCAGGCCTGGACCTAACTATACCCTGACATATATTTAGTTTATTTTTGTAATAATTAACTTGCAACATTGTCTATTATATGACATATGTCAAAACAATTAATAAACAATCTGTACATGATCAAATATCAGCTCTAGATTGTCGTGTTCCACTGTCACTTTTATTACTTGAGGCTCGTGACTTAAGTATGGGTTTACTGAATACAATAATCATTACACTCATTCTCCTCTAACTAAATTTATTGTAGAATCAAATTTTAAATTAAGGAACCACCTGCTTCTCATATGCTTGTGATAAAATATCGATATTCAATATATCAATTATTTTTAGCAATTCCGACATCCCTAGTCAAACCATCTCAAATCATTGACATCTGTCAAACTTAAGATGTATTGCCAGCACAATAATAATACTTATAATATTTCTCTATTACAGATAAAAATATGGTTCCAAAACCGTCGAACAAAATGGAAACGAAAATACACCAACGACGTCGAGATACTCGCACAACAATATTACAACAGCTTAGGCATCATCACGCCACGACCCATGTTCGTCGGAGACAGGCTCTGGATATTCAACTACCCAAATCGGTTGCAACCAACACAACAACAACAGTGGGCTAAATCGTTAAACAACATCGCAAACGTACCAACAATAGATCGTAGCATGTTTAGAAGTCCAAAACCGGATATACCGTTTTTATTGCCGCCACAGTATCCAAACGAGCGCGTGTTTTTGAATATGGAACGTAATGTCAATGTCAAAGTGCCGCAGCGGCTTGTGTCGGTGCCTAGAGAGGTGTACAGCAATATGGCGACTGCGCAGCGAAGTTTAGATTTATATAAAAATAATATTCTGAATAATTCCGGTCAAGAATCGAGCGTCGATCACTTGAGAAGACTGGAAGAGAACTTTAGTATTTAATTTATTTATTTGTAGCTTTTAAATATAATAATTGTTATTTAATAATTATATTAAGTCTTCAGTCTCTAACATATGAAGTAACTCATTCACCATCATATTTCTCATCCTGTCACTCATTCGTCCACTGAAAGACCTAATCAGTAGCGAATGAATAAATAAATAAATGAACGATTGAAAGTTAAAAAATTAGTTAAAGCAAGGAAAATATCTCAAAATTATTAATAATAATTATAATTTATGTATTGCATATGGCAACACTGGTATATTGTCTATGTAATTATCTGTAGCTTACCGTTAATGTGTTCCAAAAACAAAACTTAAACAAAGGCACAAAATTATCCAGCTAAGTATTATAATATTTTATTGTTGCCACAATACAAAATTGTCTATTCATTTAGTAATGTTGCCATTTATAAAAATATTTGACGTTTTGTAGATGACGTGACACATATTATATAATAATGTTGCCATGTAATAAAAACAATTTCGTGGTTATTCGGAAACTTTTCAAACAACAACAACCGCGAACACTTTTATAATTTATACAAAATAACATTTAAGTAAAAATTTGTTTAAAGTTCAAATATAAAAACTTTGCTTTCGAACTCATACTACCGTTTTTAATAAAACTTTATATTTCTGCTTGAACAAGTTTAGATGCATACTGAATATTTTAACTCTTGGAAACTTTGTAATCCTAATATTATTAATTCGAAAGTAACTCTGTTTGTCTATTACGCTTAAACCACTTAACCGATTTTGCTGAAATTTCGTACAGAGATATACTAGAGTATAGATGTTAAGTTTTATTGCAAAAAAAATGACTTGAAGGGGTTGAAATAGGGGATGCAATGCCTGTAGAGCTGTGTGATTGTTTATGTCTTTGGGAATTTCATATAAATTAAACCTGAATACAAGCGAAGCCGGGACAGGTCAAATAGTTTAAATATAATGTTGATATAGTCAAAATTAATAAAACAATAAAATAAATGTTCTGGCGTAAATTTAATATTTAAATAAAACATAAATCACAAAATAATCAGAAAATGAAATTGAGCTAACGCCATCTAGCTCTCATCTAGTATTTCCTTTATTTACGGTCTTTAAAGAACATAAGCGTTACCATATCCACAGCCACAGCTACCAGTGATGGAGACAGAGCCAGCTGCAGGAAGGTCACCAGCGAAGCGCACAGCACCCATTATTGGAACCTGACCAGCTACGACAGTGGTACCAGCTACTGGCAAATCACCAACTACAGCTACATCACCAATACCCTCACCACCATAAGCACCGGCAATAGCTGGACTGGCGAGCGCTGCAGCACCATAAGGATAGGCACCAGGAGCTAGAGCAGCGGCAGCAGCTGCAGATGGACCATAAGCGCCATAAGGTCCATATGGTCCAGCTCCAAACGGTCCAGCACCGTAAAGTCCAGCTCCAAAAGGTCCAGGTCCATATGCATCTACTTCATAGAGTCCAGGTCCATATGGGCCAGGTCCATAAATATCAGCTGCGAAAGGACCAGCACCAAGGCATACTTGGCTGTACACGTTCTATAATAGAAAAAAAAATATTAACATTATTTTAAAATCGGAACATTAAAATATAAAAACTCAAAAATCGGAACAAGAAAATACATCACAACACACAACAGTTAATATTTTTGAATGAGAAAAACTCAGGAACTAACTGAACGATTAAAAAAATTTTTTTAGTCAAATATTGAGTATTTAATGGGGACTGTTATGAGCTACGTAGCATCACACTACGACCCATAGGAGATAGAGTATTTAGGATAATAGTCAAACCATCTCACCTGTACCAAGCAGATTTGGATGCAGAGTAATAAGAAAGCGAAGGCAGACATGTTGTATGTTTGTTTATTCGATGGTATCCACTGAATGATGCACCAGTGACCTGTTGGTCCTTATATAGTAACATTTACCTATATTTTGATGTTACAACATTGCGTGTTGTACGCGTGTTGCACTACGTGAGATTTCGTATACACATTTGTAATTTCTATTGATAACGGAATGTCATTCATATTTATCTATTAGTCGCTTCGCTGTGGTTTTACTGAGTTTGTATCAAAAAATATTAATTGTTCATTGTATGCTCATTATAAACTGTGGAGGGGCCACTCCTGAACCGAGTCTCCTCCGCAGAATTAGGAAGCTGTTAGGCCATAGCCAACCTCGCTGAATAAAGCCATGGTCTTTTAAAAATTTTGGACAATAGTTTGGAATAAATTTAAGGCAGCCATGCAGCCAATGAACCACAAAGTCCATATGAATAGAGCTAGACTAAAATTTACCTTTGAGGGGAGTATTTTAGAAGAGCATAGTAGGGTAGGTAGGGAACTTTAACCCTTTAGAATCTTTTACCCAGAGCCAGACTTACCCCTTTTAAATCCTGATAATTCTAATGGACTCTGGGTTCTCGCACAAGGTCCACTGAATACGAAGCATTCTTCTCTTTCCCTTCACGTTTAATGTGTGTGAATGATATTAGCAATTTAAAGGTGTTTAATCGGAATCGCCAAATTGTTATAAAATACCTCATAATTTGACTGAAGATTGAAAAAGTGATTCTATCCGGTGGGGTATCAATGGTGGGGTATCTTTTCCCCGAGAGGCTTGCACCACCACCAGCATGCGAATCCGACTGTCAAGTGTCTCTGATGCATTCCGACTGAGCCGCTTGCGGGCCAGATCTACTCCTCCCTATCCCAACCCATTACTGCTGTGGTTCCAATGAACTTCGGGCTCTTGCTCGGGATCCATTGAAACCGCAGCAGTCTTCTCTTCGCTCCCCCTCCTCACTCTATCTTCGAGGTGGCAACTTATCGACAATACAAGAGATATCTAGGCAGAAATACTTATGAGCGCCTATACCTGAAGAGGAAAAAAAAGGTCGTTCGGTTCGATATTTTCACTTTGGCGCCCCCAAAAGGGTTCCCAGTGCCTTTTCTGCATTGGCACCGTCCTGCACCACACGACTTCGCATATATGGACGGCCTTTTCTAGATTGCCGATGTCCATGGGCGGCGGTGGCCACTTTTCATCAGGTGCACCTCTTTGTCCCTTATCTATCATAAAAAAATGTACGTGTCGATTACTAATAGCTTTTTCTTAGTAAAGCCTGCGAAAGATTTTTAGTACTTGATATGAAATCAATGAAATATGGTATTGTAACTTAAATTGCTTTTTTAATTTCGTGTTTAAACCAAAAAAAAATTAAAAGTAATAAAAATTTGATAACATAAACATAATCAAAGTTACAAGGAAAATAAAGTAGTAATATGTTGAGAAATCTGATGAGTTAATATTGTTTGTAATACTTATCTATTTATATATAGTATATAAAGAAGTGTCATTCAAATTTATATCCTTCATAACCACACTAACAATAAAAACAAAAAAGCCAGTATGGTAATAAACATCCATATTCCTAAAATATTTTCAAGTTCTATCCTCTTATTTCTATTTTACTCAAACGATTTAAAATTTGTTTAAACCAATTTGTTGAGGTAGATGGCTCAATATTTTCAAACGTTATATTTGTCTGTCAGCAACTTTCTTTAATCGCTTTGCTACTGAAAATCTAAACATACATAGAAATAAAAACAATTCTTTTTGAAACAAATCGATCAAATAAATTCGCCATCAACTGATCGTCTGTTAAGGTGAAGAGCAAAAAAAGCTACATCATTTTTTACGTCCCCTGAGGTGAAGAACAAAAAAAATAATTGTTGCCATAAAAAAATCATAAAACCCGCAGTAGATTTTTGATGAAATATCATTCCATTGCTAAGACTCATAACATCAGAACAACAATATATAAGAACTCAAAAAATCAGAACAAAAGTATAAAGAGATCAAAAAATGATTGTCTTCATACATTACTCATAGTGATTTCGAAATAACTATGATTGTTTAGTAACTACAGATAACATGAAGTTGTGATGTATAAAATGGCATAATGATGTTATCATTTTATATAAATATGGAAATTTAATCAAAATATATCATTCTCACAGGAATTAGATTAAAAAATGGATTCTAAAGTTGTTGTAATCTGTCTGACATTTGTTATCCAGGTAAGAATTAAAATACTTTTATTTTAAACATTAAATAAATTACAGCATATTTTAAAATTTATAAAAGACCAAAAATAATTAAAATTATTATTTAAAAAAAAACATGTATTAAATATTTTTTTGTGTGTACAAAATTGTGAACGAAAAAAAGAGTTATGTAGAGTGATTATGATAGAAGTGTTAGAAAGGGAGATGAGAGAGGGTGAAAGAAGGATGGGGGGTAATAGTGACAGATGGATTTTGATTTACAATCTCATCACAATTACTTTTAAATAATATTTTGTTGTATTTTTATAACAGGAAGTATTAGGAAATTATATCAGAACTGGTATGTATGGCCAGAACTTCCCAAACGCGTTAGTAGCAGAGCCAGCTTATGCCAATAACCTAGCATATGGACCTCCACCACCAGAACCTAGGGTAGAAACCAGCACAGCATTCAACGGAGGCTTCCAAGTAACCAGCTACTCTCCCATCGCACCCACAGGAATCACTGTAAAATCAGACAATTTGATAATCGAAGGTCCTTTATCAGTTCGAGGTCAAATGCCATTCTTAGGAGTTGTGGCTGTGGAAGGTCCCTTACCAGCAAGTGGCCAAGGTTCTGTGGCGTACGGGTGTGGCAATGGCAATGTTGGCATCATTCAAGAAGGTGCGGAAAATGTTGCGCCAGGTTCTCCTAATGGTATTTACCCTGACTTGGCTGGGTTAGGCTTAAGCCCAAATGGTGTGGCCTATTAAGTCGTGTTAATTGTATTTGTTATTTAATAAATTATTGTAAATTACACTGTTCTTTTTCTTTTAAAATCCTCTACGAGAAAAGAGACAGGGTCTGGGTCAGTAACAAAACACAAATAATTAAAAATACATTTATTTTAAGCAAAACCATATCCTAAAGGTCCTATGTAACCAAAACCAGCCATACTATTGTAAGTTGGGGCAGCAAATCCATCCATCCACCCGTCATAAGCATATGGGGCATAGTCCTCGCTGACCATAGCTACTGTTCCACTTCCACAACCATACGTGATGGCACCAGAACCAGCTGTTGGTAGAGCACCTTCCAGAGCCACAGCACCAAGGAATGGTACAGCACCACTCACGGCTAAAATACCATCATAAATATTTTCAGATACCAATGTAACTCCAGTGGGGGCGATGGGAGAAGAACTGATGACAGAAAGACCGCCACCATTAGATGCTGCTAAGCCAGCAACTCCATTAGGGATTGCTGCATATGGACCAGCAATTATTTGGGCTGAGATTGTCTGAAAAAAGATAAAGTTTTAATTCCATTCGACGTTCCTCCTCGTGATTTTCTGTGATCTTAAATAGGTCGAACCAACCAACAGTCAGATAACGTACATGGTGGTCACCTTTTTTCAAACCCAATATCGTATATACCTTCAACAGTACCCTTAACCAAAACTAGAGGAATAAAAAACTATCATGTTTATTTTAGGCGTATTTTAGCGATAAATATTTTTAGGTTTTAGGGAGAAATATTTTTGAGAGTTGGTAACACTGTAAGTGTTCTATTGAATGACAGTTAAAGCCTCTCATAGACAATAAAAGAACTTTAACTTCAAATCATTGCACATAAGTAAAGAAGAAAAAGGGTTAGCAAAATTACCTGAAGAAATGCTAAAGCGCAAACGATAGTGCTCTTACACATGTTAGTTTCTTTCTAATGTCAACTTAAATGAGTATTTTTTGTGACCTTCGACAGTTTTATACGCTAACTATCAGTTCCTGGAATGTAATGGAAAGTTTTTATTGAAATTCTCTAAGGCTGCGTTTTCAATAGAGATGTGTAGCGAGAGATGTGTTTGTTAAGAACCGATAGAATCGCTTCTGTTATTTAGGCAAGGCATCCATCTTTTACATCTTTGGTGAAGAATTTAAATAATCAATGGGTGTAGTTAACTGAATTAAATACTACCATGATTTTATTTTATGGTATGGCAACAGTGATTTAATATTTCCTCTAGTGGCAACACTGGTTCGTATCTGATTGGCTAATGACAAACATGGCGCGCCAATCAGGACATTTCCCGCCAAAAATGATCAATGTGATGTTTTAGAACATGAAAGTATTTTTGTAAGAGTATTCAATAGTAGAGTTTTGTTTGTTTGAACGCGCTAATCTCAAGAACTACTGGTCCGATTTGAAAAATTCTTTCAGTTTTAGATAGACCATTTATCGAGGAAGGCTATAGGCTATATGGCATCACGCTACGACCCATAGGAGCGGAGCTACACACGGATGAAGTCGCGCGGGTTCACTAGTAAAATGATAAAGAATGTATTTAAAGTGGTGATTGATAATATCGAGTACCAATAGGAAACCATTGTATAATGTATGGCATACACATGTATTGAGTTGACAATGAGTTTTATTTATAAAACTACTGATATAATACAAGAAAGATTATTTAAAATGCAATGTAATAAGTAATGCATTGTTTTTATGTAATAATTCCAATATATTACTTAATAATTACAATTTGTTATAATAGTTTCAAAATAATATCACAATTATTAATATTTCATCATAACATGTCCATTATTAAAATATAGTTTATATATTTTATACATCTATAGAACAATACCTTTCAAATGATATATTTTTACTTTCTACAATACGTATTTACAAAATATTATCGAACTCTAAAGTAGTAACAAAATTTTTAATCCCAATTAATATTTTAATTAACTTACTGTCTGTCTTTCCACGCCTAAACTACTAAATCTAATTTGATGAAATTTAGTACAGAGATAGACAAGGGTTTTAAGAAGAGACTTATGCTACGTTTTATAGCGAAAAAAGGCTTGGTGGGTTTGAAATGGGGGATGAAGTGCATGTCGAGCTGTGTAAGCTTGAAAATATAAAGGATTGTTTGATATGGCAGATTAAAATAACACACACACACACACACGCACTCACGCACGCACACATATACCACGAATAGAATCTAAAGGTAAAAGCTTTTATCTAAATACTACTAATATTATAAACGCTTAAGATTTTAAGAATGTATGGATGTATGTTTGTTACTCTTTCACGCAAAAACTACTTAATGGATTTTGATGAAACTTTACAATAATATAGCTTACACATCAGAATATCATATAGATTATAATTTATAATGATATAGTGTGAATTATCCAAAATATAGCGGGTGAAACCAAGGAGCGCAGCTTGTAGGATATAAAGAAACTTATTGATGTTTGTACGCGTCTTTCGCAAAATTGGCTGAACAAATATAAATGAAATTTATCACACAGATACCTTACATTCTATATTAAAATATTGAATAATTATTACGAAAAAAAAACCAGTTTGAATGGAAGTAATAATGGAGACAGATGGATGTTTGGATGTTAGATATTTGTTACTCTTTTACGCAAAAACGGCTAAACGGATTTTGATGAAATTTAGCACACAGATACTTTATAACCTGGATTATCACATAGGTTACTTTTTATCTCGGAAAAATTTCGAATTTCTGCGAGATAATTATAAATTATTTTCACCGTCTTAAGCGCCTGAATATAGGAATTGAAAATTAAGTCTTATTAGATAAATCTAAATATTTATTACACACGTGCGAAGCCGGGTCAACTAATAATATAATAAAATATAGCATATATTAAGCATATAAGCAAAAATGTAATGAAAACAATGATATTATGATTCATGAGTCAGCCATATTGCAAACGTGGGTGAAGTAGGTCAGTGTCAAGATCGTTCATGTTCATAAACATTTAATTAACCTACATAATAATCTAACTTTGCTCTCGCTTCGATAAGTAGCTGTTGTTATTGATTTGTCGATATGATTACCTTCTTAGTAGAGATGGAAATTCTTTTCGAAAATATCGATTTTTAAATCGCAAACTGATGATTGATTCACAAGAAAATAGATTGATGATCGGCAGTCAATTTTTAGAAAAATAAAAGAAGGATATCGAATAATGATTTTTGTGGTTGAAATATTGAATCACTGAATCGATTCAGAGCTATATATCGATTTAAAATTCGATTTTGTTCCTAGACATAGAGTCTTCGATTGATCGAACATTTTTCGTGGATAATTGTTGAGTTCTGTTTTCTGTTTAGATTTTTTTAAACAATTTTTGTACGATAATATACATGTATTATACTTATAAACCTTCTTCTTAAATCACTCTGTTTATTGGTGGAAACCGCATTAAAATCTGTGCCGTATTTTAAAAGATCTAAGCTTACAGACAGCGGGAAGCGATACATAGTATTGTAAGAGGCTTTCGATACTTAAATAACTGACTTGGTTGACCAAAATTCGTTGGGAGAATTCGCGATCAATAATTTGAAATATACTAAATAAATTACAGGTGTATTGAGATCATAGACGAATCTTTTTTTTTGTACGGGATATGATTGTAATTAATGTTTAATGAAGTTGTAAGTACGTCTGGAGAGATAAAGAATTAGGTTAATCGTGGTGTAGAGAACTGTATTCTAATCCATTTCCCAGGGACTATAAAAAGAAGAATATCTAATCAGAATCAGAATATAATTTATCGCATAACTGTAAATACATTTTCAGATCGTATAAATAATGGTTAGTTTCTAACAGTTTGCCATATCAGACATGCAATATTATTAATTTAAAAATTACCAAAAATAATATTAATCATTCAAGCATTATTCAAGAAGAATAATCATTTGGCAATGCATTGTAGAGTTTAGGCATCATAATAATTATCTAAAGAAAAAATATATATAAAACATTGGATTTTATTACCATCTCCTTTATGGCAAAGCCAGTTCAACAGATAAAACTCCGCAAGGAGCAAATCTTATAAGTTTCAGACAACTTGCAAACCTCAACCTGTAAATTGTATACATATTACCATATTGAATTATAATTCTAAACTCCGTAGAGAAGCGAAAGGGAGTCACCTAAAAGGGAGTTACCTAATAACATACATACGAGGTGATAGCAGCAAGTAACCTAGCAACAGTACAGTATGTTACAAAAAGTTCCGAGAATACAAAAAATAATTGATAACCTTTTAATATAAAAGCTGAAGGCTTGACTTCAAAGTCATTCAAACAGTTACACACTTTGAATAAACCTACAACAACAACCACAACAACAACTACCATGAGCTACAAGATCATCTCTGCCGTCTGTGCTTTGGCACTCCTTCAGGTATCCTTAACTTTGTAACTATAACACCGATTTAGACTATTCCTTAGAAGGTCTCCAGGAATTGATAATGATTTCATAAAATCAATAATTTAGCGGGTTAAAATAGGGTAATAAATCTCCATACCATGATCAAAAATATAATTTGCAAGCATCAAATTAATATGGCATAAGGAGGTATAAATCACCGCAAATAGAATTGAAAAGTATCCCTTGCTAGAACTAGAGGGCTTATAAATTTAACTCATTTTGACTTTTTAGACTATCTCTGCCCAATATCTCGGACCTTGCAACAACTATGCTGACGGCTTTGGCTTGGCTGGACCCTACGATGGACCTTTCGTAGGACCTTACGCTGGTTTATACGACGGACCTTACGCTGCTTTGGACGGACCATATGGATACCCTGGAGCATATGACGTTGGTTACGCTGGACCTTACGCTGGCCCTTACGATAATGCGTATGGAATTCCTTTCGGAAGTGGATATGGACCTGCAACTCTTGCCGCATCTAATGGAGGTGGATTAGCTGTAACCAGTTCATCTCCTATTGCTCCAACAGGAGTTACAATGATATCTGAGAACGCGTACGACGGTGCTCTAGCAGTATCTGGTGCTATGCCATTCCTCGGTGCTGTTGCATTGGAAGGTGCTTTACCTACCGTTGGTTCTGGTGCAGTCACTTATGGTTGCGGCAACGGTAATGTAGCTATGACTAGCGAAGACTATCCCGGACCTGGTTACAATGCCTTCGCTTATGAAGGATACGGACCAGCATATGACAGATTTGCATTCAATGGTTTAGCTGGTCCTTTAGGTTGCGCAGGACCCTATGCTATTGTTTAATTTTAAATTGTTATAATTTTAGGACAACTATTTTTTCTTCAATAAATTTGTAATAATATATGAAATTATTTTTATTTTAAACATTTTTGTTACCTAACAGAAATAGCTGCTCATTTTTATATTGTAAAACAATTAAGCTGAAATATTGTCATTGCTAGAGAGATGGTCATATTGGTATTAATAAAGTAATGTTATTAATAATGGGCATCACTTCAACGAGTGTGGACCAACTTGTTATTTTAAATTTCTCTAAGATGTGTCATATAGCTTGCTTTCCTTTTTTCTATCGTCTCCCAGTTGAACCTACATTTACCCAGCGATTTCGTTACTGTACATGACAATAACCAAACTCAACAGCGAAGATCTAGCTCTAACGAAGACGATAGAAACTTTAGGTTTCATTTCAATTGTTTAATACTTTTTTATGAAAGATAAGACAAACGAGCAGACGGTCCACCTGATGGTAAATAAATGGCTACCGTCGCCTACTAAATTCGCCGATACGTTGCCGCCTAGAAATTAGAGTGAGAAAGAGGAGTGAAGAGAAAAATGCGGCGGTTTTAGCGGACCAGAGAGGAACCGCGGCTTTAAAGATATTTTGAAGATAGAGGAGGGGAATTGTATTCCATTCTATCCCCTCAGGGTGAAAATGAAACTTTATATTTTTTTTTGGTTGATCATACCAATTTTTGCGTAATTTATTATAAAGTGAGTAAGAAAGCAAAGAGTAAAGAAGAGAGTGAGAGTGTTATTATTATATAATTCAGAGAAATGGGAGGAGAGGAGGCTATTGAAAACATTAAGAGGGGTAATATTGAATGGACGCATCGCAACGTAGATACTGTCACTCAACCGATACATAACTGAGCATTATGATCTTTTACAATTACGAAGGGAACCATAGCAATGCCTTGGACTTGTGACCAAGGTGTAGGTTTAAGGGATCCTTTCAGGCAATTGCAACACTCGCCTCCACTACCCAAGTTATCTGTTTAAACCTAAAGTTAATCTAACGTGAGTCTAACTTGCGCTCCGTACTAACGAAAAGATTCGTGCACATTTTAAATTTATATTAGAATTTATCTACTATTACCTAACTATGCAAACTTTGTTGTCTCACAATATACTATCAACTTACTTATCGTTCACTTATATGATATAATAAACAACGAATCCATGCTTCGCTGTGGTTTTAAAGGAATTGTATTCATATCAATCCAAAATCAAAATTCGTCCAAAATAAATGCAGTTATTTAGAAGAATAAACATCAAATTTTCAAATTTGACCAAAAAGTTAGAGCATTTATAAGAAAATCAAAAACAAACAGACAAAACTTACAATAATTAATATTATTTAAATAAAACTTATTTCGGAATTGATAAAAGTGATGCAAAAGTAGATAAGAAACAATTGTATAATATTGACACAATAACATTCGTAACAAGATCGCAATACCGTGAGCGTCACGTACACGTAAACGTAAGTTTCAAAACTTGCATATTTCCTCTATAGAACGATAGCAATAATTTTCACTATAAAAGTGCTAAAATTAATTTATTTTCTACAATTCAATCAGTTGCCAAGTTGTCTTAAGCAGCATTTAAAATGGCGGTGAAATTAGTAACCTGCGTTTGCGCATTGCTCATCCAGGTAATATTTAAATATTTCATAAATAGACTGATAAATGAGTATGTTTTTTAATATTTTTTGATTTTTTTAAAAGCCCTTTTTATATTTCAGAATATTGCTTCTCAGTGTATTGGTGTATATAATGCTGATGGTTTAGCTCTGGAAAATGTTGGAACACCTTGGACACCTGTTTGTTACGCTCAAGATGGATATGCTTCATATGCTGGACCAATAGTTGAATCAAGGGTTGGTCTTTCGCCAGCGAATCTTGTAGCATCCAATGGAGGCGGTTTGATTGTTACCAGCTCATCTCCGATCGCACCAACTGGAGTTTCCATGACATCAGAAAACGCTTATGAAGGTTATGTAGCTCTTAATGGAGCTTTACCATTCTTAGCCGCTGCATCATTAGAAGGAGTGTTACCAACAGCTGGAGCTGGAACAGTCATTTATGGTTGTGGTGATGGTAGCGTTGGTATACTAAGTGAAGATATTTCAGCTGGTTATGAAGCTGAAGCTGTTGCAGCCAATGCTCGGCTTGGATACAATGGACTTGCCAGGCCAGGTCTAGGAGCTGTAGCTGGTTATAATCCTGGTAGATTTGGAGGATGCGGTTGTGGTGCTTATTAATCATTTGTTTTTATATTTTTTTATGTATATTTTGTTTTGTATAAATAAAAAGATATTTGTTACAATTCTTTTTTTATTAGTCTTAAAGTGCAAACAAAAAATAAATTATTATCTAACAATTTTTCAGCGTCAGCTTGCCATTGTCTGTTTATTTTTTAAATCTTAATTTAAAGAGCTTTATCGCTAAGATGACGCGACTATGCCGCTCTATAAGCTCACAAAAACGTTTTGTGGTTGATTTGAGCTAGAGACCAGGACAGCTTCCTATCTCAGCGGCAAACCAACCCTAACAAGTTCGTTCTGAAAAGTTTTCTGTTTATACCACATAGCTCCCTCAAGATTTTATGTGTGTTGAAAGTATCAAATCGTAGTAATTCATTCCGGGCACACTCCATTATTACGTAGTACAAGTCTTCCACTTTGTCCCAAACGTCATAGTTAGGCAATAATTTCTTCTTCAGTAAGAACGCATACTTGTTTAATGGAATGTGTCCGGAACGAATCCTTAACGCTATTACTAGATCTAACCTATTATATACAAAAATAATAATATTGATGTTTAGTGATATATGATAGCTTAAGTTCCACGTACACTTTCAAATAGTCTGAGGTCTTATTAAGAATATGAGAATATTTTTTTCATATGTTCAAAAAGTATATACATTTTTATTCTTTAATACACACTGGTTAGTAGTTTTTAGAGCAACCTTATTCAAGTCTGAGAGGTTACAAAAAGAACTGGTGTGGCACTAATAAGTGCCGTAATGTCACCAGCAGAAAATTTACAATTTATATATTAAAGTTTATTCATAGAGTTGGTATATACAAGGCTGTATCTCCAGGACTAAGCTCTTCAGAAATTAAGGAATGATTGAAAAAAGAGGATTTTTACAGAACAATAAAGTAGAGTTGAAATACAAATGAGTTTTATTTTACTTCAATTAGTTCTCTTAAAATTATGATGATGATCAAAATACTCTCACACGAAATATGTGTTCATAATATTTTTAAATAATATAAATTAGGGATTAAAAAAACTGTATAATATTTATTAAACATATTTTATTTATTTAGTAACAAAATATAACTAATCTCAATACTTTTAATTAATAAACCCCACCAAAGCCGTAACCACCACAGCCAATTCCAGAGTTGTAAGCAAATGCTGGTCCAGCAGCTGCAGCTATTTCATTCCTGGTCGCAATTGGGCCAGCTGCACCGATATCCTCATTTAAAATGGCAACATTGCCGTTTCCGCATCCATACATTACTGCACCTGCACCAACAGTAGGCAGAACTCCTTCTAAGGATACTGCAGCTAAGAACGGAAGTGCACCATTTACAGCTAAAACACCTTCGTATGCATTCTCTGATGTCATAGCCACTCCCGTAGGAGCGATAGGGGATGAACTAGTGACTGCCAAACCACCACCATTAGACGCTGCAAGGTTTGCAGGTGAATAGGCTCCAGCGTATTCAGCCATCACGCCAGGATAAGGTCCTAAAGCAGCTCCAGCATAACCAGGACCCATTGCCCAAGGAGCTGCAGCACCATCCCAAGCTAGACCATTAGCTGCTGCCCACGCCATACCATCGTTACAAATTCCGATAGCTTGTCCAGATATCTTCTGTAAAAACGTAAATTTATAATTATCTTTTATACGAATGATATTATTTAAAACTTCATAAAAATGTTTGCAACTTTCTAAACTTACCTGGATAAATGCTGCACAGAAACAAACAAATACAAAAGATTGTTTTGCCATTTTTACTTCTGTTCCAGTCACTTTTGGAAAACAATTTGATGTATGTAGAATTTAATTAAGCCCTTGAGTATATATAGTAGTTAATGTGTAATCAATAAATGAGCAAACTAAATTATTTTAGGAGAAACCTTTACTCAAGTTTATTGTGTCACTGTGATATTAGTAATTCTACATAATATTAGTACAGATAGAGATAGCACGTATCAATATAAAGATTTCTTTGGAGCACGTAGTACAGATTATGTAAAAGGTGTCATTGCCACAGTAATATAGGTGAGCGCGCTTATAAAAACCTTATTATATGTTGAAGGTTATTATTAATTTACACTTGTTTACTTAAACTTTAAACACAATCATCATGTCTTCCTTTACGTTCTTTTTATTCTGTGCTTACGTCTGTCTGATAGCTGTAAGACACACAATTTAATTCACCAATAATTTCTATCAAATTTACAAAATTGACTTTATTCAATGCTAAAATTTAATCGTTTAATAAACTTTTTATTGATTACAGAATGTCTACGGCCAATACTGCGGTGCTGGGATTGGATACGGAGCTGGTATTATTCCTGCTGCTGCTGGTTTGGCCCCTGGTCTTGCTGTTTCTGGCTTGGGCCCTAGCATTGCTGCTGCTGGCCTGGCCCCTGGTCTTGCTGGTGCTGGTTTGGCCCCTGGTCTCACAGCAATTAATTCATACGGTTTAAGTGCCGGTTTAGCTCCAGAGGTTTACGCCGCAGAAATAATTGGAGCGTATGGAGGCGCTGGTGTTGGAGATGTGGCCGTTGTTGGTGAAATGCCAGTAGGTGGTACAACTCTTGTTGCTGGACAGGTGCCGATTCTTGGTGCTGTGCGGTTCGCAGGAGATCTTCCTGCCGCTGGAAAGGTTTCTATCTCTGGTAGCTGCGGTTGTGGATGCGGAAATGCCCCTTATGCTTATTATAAATAATTTATTTAATTTTTATTCAATTTTAAGAATATACAATTACATTATTACAAGTTTGAATACTGTCTTTTTATTTAATTTGTTTTCCCATTATCATGAGCATGGAAAATATTGAGTGACCAAAAAATCAAGTGACAACAAACTGATAATGAAAAGTATTTGTCTGTATATTGTATGTGAAAACATTGATTAATTTTATATGTGAAAAGAATCGGATTACTGAGGTAATTGCGGCAATGTAACTGTAAACATCAAGAGGACCGCCTTCGCCATCCATATCCCGAAATTGTCATTCGATAATAGTGCAGCCCTTCCTTAATCTTTAACATCTTTTTACTAATAATTCTTTATTTTGTTTCTAAATTACATATATCAATTACATTTCTGAGACCTTCTATTAAGTATGAAAATATTGTTGCCCGCCTGTGACAGAAAGCTTCTCTCTTCCATTACTTACATTTGCCTATGAAAACTTAATACTAAGACAATGATTTAAATTTAAATGACAAAATGTGCGTTTATGTATGTGTATTTCTCATATTAGTTTAGACCTTTTAGCCATGTACTTAAAGGCTGTTTAACGTCATACTTTTTACAGGTTATATGTTTAGTATCTCGTTGATTTTGTGTTACAGGAAACGTGATAACTTTAAGTATTGCTAGCAAAGACAGTTTTAGAATCTGTGCTACTGCATATTTTCATCTTTTGCTACGAACTGTGGGATCATAAACTGTATTTTTTTGGTTTCTTAGTATCATATTGAGAATATTATATATAACTGTGTAACGGTAAGTAAAGGAAGGATGGAAATGTTTTAAGTCTGTTCATCATTACTTTCAGGAGAAACCGAGACGTGATCTTTGCAAGCTAATAAATTTTGACTTAGTAGCTCCTCGCCATACTGAGATAGCATAAGTGATCGCGGCCTCGGCTAAAGCATTATATATTTTAAATGATCTCATGGTGCAACACTTAGTAGTGATTTCAATGTCCAGGTGAGTTTTCGGATTCTATTAAATACCCATACTCATCTATCAAAATACCTAAATATTTGACGGATACTACTTTTTTATTAGTAGGACATTTGTATTTATCGTTGTCATGGTCGCTACAATTACAGTTTTTTTAAAAAGCTCTTTTGGTTATGAAAGAAAACGTTTATTTTTATTTTTTAATGATAGTTAAGGAGCGAACGAGCAAAAAGAGTAACTCTTGTTTCGCCGATGGGTTTCCACCTCGAAGAAAGAGTGAGGAAGGTCAATGAAGAGAAAAATGCTACGGCTTCAGTGGACCCTGAAACGAGAACCCAAAGTTTACTATAACTGCAATATTAACGGGATGGGAGGGAGAGGGGTAGGTCTGGCCCACATACGGCTCCACCGGAACGCGTCAATGACACTTGGCGGTCGGATTCGCATGCTGGTGGACGCAAGCCAATCGGGCAACAGATCTCCTACCATCAAACGCAGGGTTACTTGCCTCTTACGAAATCCTACCCAGCGGCAGAGGGTAATTGTATTAATTTCTAACCCGTCCTTTCACGAGGAAAACGTTATAAGAACGTAAAGTTAGAAGATTTAACTTTAGCCAATCCGCATCTTTGGTGAGTCCTTGTTCAGTAGATCGAAGCAAATCAGCCCAAGAAAATCCGAAAAGATCAAAGAAGTGCCATTGTGTAGGAAAAAATCTTTCCGTTTTGAATTTTAAGGTTACAGAGATTATTTATATAGACAGGGAACAAGGTCAAGGTCGACAAGTCGCTTCCTTGTAGAACGCCGTAGGTTTTTTTTATGGTAGATAAGGTGCAAACAAGCAGATGGTCCACCTGTTGGTAAGTGGCCAGCATCGGCAAAACAAGAGGGTATCTCTTGTTTTGCCGATGTCGATGCGTGGCACCGTCGAATATAGAGTGGGGGAAAAAAGGTTACGTGAGTTATAAAATCACCAACCTTCTTTCCACCACTTGGGAACACAAAGAATGGGAACAGTGACAATGTCAAAGGCTTTTTTTAGGTCTAGAAAGACCTAGTGTATTATTAATAATTGAAAAGAGAAAGAAAGAGAGAGGAAGAAAAGAGAAATAAGCAGGATAGGGAGGGAGAAAAAGAATAGAAAGAAATTTTTAGAGAGAGAAAGAGTGAAACAAAGAGTAAAAAATAAAGTGAGACAGAAGAGTGAGAAAGAAAGAGAGAAAGGTAAAATGAAAGAGAAAAAAGGAGAGATTTATTTATTTTTTATGGGGAGACCAAACATTTTTCAAATGAAAAATGGACTTGCTACACTGACTTAAAAAAGAGATAATCTGAATAAGGTTATGTTACATTGAGGTTTTTTATTTCTAACTAGTCAAATAAGAGAGAGCGAGAGGGTCGCCGTTTATGAAGCGGACCCATCCCTCCTGGATAAATGGATATCCAACACTAAAATAATTTTTCGGTTCGAACCAGTAGTTCCTAAGAGTAGCAGATTGAACCAAACAAATAATCTATTTTTACTATACAAATTAACTGCTACAAGTTAACATTACATCTGCTAAAAGTTACCGTTATAACAGCTACAATTTATCACTGTAACTATTTTTCTAAGCGTATCACGCAGAAATTACGGCACAACATTGGATACGGTTTGTATAGCAGATGCATAGCTGCGCGTCTAACTTAAATTATAGAATAAGAAAAAAGTTATTGTCAATCATGTTTAACCTCAACGAAGCCTGGGCGGATTGACTAGGTTGTAATATATATTAAAAAAACTGATTCAACTTGATAGATCTTTTATTATTTGTATATATTTGACTTTATTCCTTCAAGTAAAATACTATAACGTATTAATATACAGCTCCACATCCACAGCCTCGGTAACCATATGGACCGTAAGCTGCTCCAGCAATGGCAGCATCATAAGCCAGAGGAGCAGCAGCGTATCCATATCCTAGTTCAGCAGCTGCAGCAGCACCGTATGCACTGTTTAGTCCATTATATCCAGCAGCAGGGTAATCTTCACTCAACATCGCTACATTGCCATTCCCGCAACCGTACATAACTGCACCAGCACCGGCTGTTGGTAAAGCTCCCTCGAATCCTACAGTTCCCAAGAAAGGCAGAGTGCCAGCTACAGCTAGAGGACCTTCATATACATTTTCAGATGTCAATGCTACACCAGTGGGAGCGAAAGGAGAAGCAGTGCTAACAGGTAAACCACCACCATTAGATGCAGCAAGACTAGCAGGTGAATATCCAGTCGCCCATTCAGCTGTAGCATAAGGTGTAGCAGCCATTGGGGTTGTTGCCCATGTTGCAGCTAAAGGAGCTCCAGCTGCATAAGACGCGGCATTCCAAGCGGCAGCAGGAGCGTAAGGTGATGCTGCTGCTGCTGCGGCTTCCCATGAAAGACAATTAGCTGCTCCTGCAGCATTGTACGCAGGACTTAAGTACTGTCCAGAGATACACTGAAACAGTAAATCAAGGTTAGAAAGTTATGAATGGTGAAGACTTTTTTTACAAAGTATGTTTCTTACCTTGATTATTAGTGCCTGTGCACAGATGACTAGAAGAGTCTTTGCGATCATTTTGTTTTGTAGTATGAGCTATGAGAGAATAGTTAAATTTTCCAAACGTGTTAGTAGGTTTTATAGGAAAATGTTACGTAATTATATAATTAATTTAACCGCAACACAGAAAAAATTTCGAAATCCTCAACGCATGTATTACGTACTTAGTTGTTGAGTTTTTAGAATTGCTGCGTCAATGCGATAATTTTTACACAATATAAAATTAAATAATTTGCATTACACAATTGTTTGTCGTATAAATACTAGGGCGTATCAGGTGAAGTTATTAGTTACTGCAAAGCTAACTGCACTACCTTTAAACATGTCTTCTATCTCATTCCTCTTCTTTTGCGTTCAAATCTGCATTATTCAGGTAATAATTTAATTTTAATTTATCTTTAGATTGTATATTAAATTTAAATTTATTAAATATTTTTTTACATTTCAGAATGTATTCAGTCAAAGTATTGGTTTGGCTGGTCCATGCGGTGCTGGCTATGGCTTCGGCTACGGAGCGGGCATTGCTCCAGGAGGTGCTCTTGCTCCCGCAGCAGCAGCGGCTGCTCTAGCTACTCCTTACGGTTTAGCAGCAGGTCCAGCTGCATCACCATTCGGTCTCGCACCAACAGCTATTGAACTAGGAGCTTACGGAGGAGCTGGTGTTGGTGATGTGGTCGTCGTTGGTGAGATGCCAGTGGGTGGTACCACTCTTGTATCTGGACAGGTACCAATCCTCGGTGCTGTGCGCTTCGCTGGTGACCTGCCAGCTGCTGGCACTGTCTCTATAGCTGGCAGCTGTGGGTGCGGCAATGCTGCTTATGTGTATTAAGTGTTGATTTTCTGTATAATATATTGTTAACATCATTGTATATTGATAATAATAATAAAAGATTTATAAAACATGAAATTTTTGTATTTTTTATATATAGAATGATTTTTTCACTTAGGTATGTATCCAAACTCATAAATTATACTATTTCACGAATATAAGACAGTAAATTTGGAATTCTTTAGTATTAAAACATTGCTTTTGTCTAATATAAAGTTCTATAATGTTTCAACTAGAAAAAACAATAATTTTGTAAGTTACATTATAGTAAGGGGACGGGTTAGAATACTATTCCCCTCTGCCTATGGAAGAGCATCTCGTAAGAGCTACGAGTTAGAGTACCCCAGTACCCCAGCACCCCCTTGGTGGTAGGGGATCTGTTCACCAACTGGCTTGCGACCACCAGCATGCGAATCCGGCCGCCAACCGCAGCATTTTTCATCACTCCCCCCATTCTATCATCGAGGATGCAACGCATCGACAAAACAAGAGAATATATCTTGTTTTGCCGATGTCCATGGGTGATGGTGGCCACTTAACATCAGGTGGACCATCTATTCCTTTGCTTGCACCTTGTGGATAAAAAAGGAAAAAAGTGTTTATAAAAATTTTATTACTTTAACTACAGTAATATTTTTTCATTAAAATATAACTTATCTCTTATATATATATATAAAAAAAATTAATAAATAAGAAATCATAATATAAATGGAATCCAAAAACATAAGTTATTATCGGTCTGTATGTTGGTACACCTCCATAACACTAGTCATTCTGTAGGTCGGACGTCAGGAAAAAAAAATCCATTAAAACTTGTTTTAGCCCGACGAAGGAAGGACAAATTGTTAATTAATTCTCGTAAAAACTGCAACTTTTATCCCGGAAAAAATTAGAAGTCCTGCGGGATAGTAATAAAATGCTGCGGATCTAGTAGTCTCTGGGCTCTTTCTTCACTCCCCCTCCCCACTCTATCCTCGAGAATGCAACGCATCGGCAAAACCCATTTGCTCCTTTGCACCTTATCTACCATAAAAAAAAATATGTTAACTGTTGTAAGCGACTGAGTGATAAATTGCACCCGTGCGGAGCCGGGGCGGGTTGACTAGTGTTAACCATTCTGAACCTTGCCTTGGAAGCAAGAGATGGGTACTGCGCTCGTCTTCTATTTTAGATTTCTTCTTGATCGGGTAGTTTGCTTATCGTGATGCTGGCAACACGATAATACAGTAATCATGTTAACTGTTAACTTTAGTAATTGTGTTAGAAACACTGTTTATAATTATTTTATTTTATTTCGAGTATACCTACGTGAAGACATTATATAACCTTTAGTGCGATAGATTAGTCTCAGTCTATCTGGTGTTGTCGCGCAGTGTACATGGAACTTAGTGTTAGCGTCGTGGTTAAGGGTCCACGTAAGTTTACTTTATTACCTATTGTCGTTAGCGAGGTCGAGTGGTGGAGGTGAGAGTTAATATATTATAAAAGAGCTCTTTAAACCTGCTAAATTGCATGTGTATACGAATTGCTGTACAGTAATGGGTATCATTCCTCACCCATACAGTGGGTATTTTAAAAATCGTTTTCTTGTAGTATAAGGGCCCTTTAATCCTGCACGTGGGTCGCATGTCCCATTCAGAAATCTGGAGTACCATAAATTAGTGTTTTGATTCCGGTTCTCATTGAGACTGATTTTTTTATTTGAACAGATCATTTTTTTAATATATTAAAATTTAAGTAACATCCGAGTCAGAAAAGCTATGGTCGTACTTTTTTTTCCAGAAGAAGCAAACGATCATGCAGCTCTCAAGTTTTAATTTCATTTCTAAATTAGTTGATTGTCTTTAAATGGGTGACCAGATCTTCACAATACATTGCTAAGATCCTACTCGACTAAATGAACTTTCAAACTAATTAAAATTCATTAGAATCGGTCTATTACTCGGGCGCTACGGTGCCACAGATAGACATACAGATACACACATTATTATTATTAAGGTTATAAAAGTAGAAAACATACAAATTTGTTAACAATTCTTTATTTTTTTTCTCTAACACTATACTTCCTTAAAATTACATAAAGAAATACAATTCTCTTAATTTTTAACATTAATATACAGTTCCACATCCGCAGCCTCTATAACCATAGCCAGGTCCAGCAATAGTCTCATAAGCTAAAGGTGAAGCATATCCGTAGGCCAACTCAGCTGCTGCAGCTGGACCATACCCATAAGCACCACTGTATCCAGCTGCAGGAATATCTTCACTGACCATACCTACGTTTCCGTTTCCGCAACCGTACATAACTGCTCCCGCTCCTCCAGTAGGTAAAGCTCCTTCCAAAGCTACAGCTCCCAAATATGGTAAAGCACCAGAAACGCCCAAAGCACCTCCATAAGCGTTATCAGATGTCATGGAAACACCTGTAGGTGCAATGGGAGATGCACTGGTAATTGCAAGACCTCCACCATTGGATGCACTGAGAGCAGCAGGAGAGTATCCAGACGCCCATTCAGCAGTATAAGCACCAGCTAATGGAGAAGCGGTCCATGATGCTGTTACTGGAGCACCAGCTGCACATGGTGCAGCATTCCATGCAGCAGGTGAGTAAGCCGCTTCCCAAGCAAGATTGTTTGCCGCATTACACGGAGCACCAATATATTGACTGCAGATACACTGGAAATAAACAAAATATTAAAAACGTATTATTTAATACTTAAATTTGTTTTATCGTTATTATTTAAATTAAAATTTGTATATTTAAGATTTACCTGGAATAAAACTGCTTCAGCGAAGATCAGGAATAATGTTTTTGCGATCATCTTGATTTGATTGTTGATTTTTCTTTGATCAGTAAATGAATGTTGGTTTTGGTGTAGTGTAAGGACAATTTATACAAAGTTTGCTGCGGCTTATCTTATCATTACGCATAAAATTACTAAATTTATTAATTACATTTTTTTCATCATTTAATAATATTTGTTCATTGTTTCCAATATGTTGTGTCAAGTTGATAACTGTTACAAAAATTGTACATAACCCTGCCTTTATATTTAAATGGTCTGTGCTTCGAAACATAGCTATATCTAAATCTTAGCATTCAAGCAAACCATGTCTATCTCTGCTTTCTTTTTTATTTGCATCCAAATCTGTTTGATACAGGTAAGAGTTGGGTTAACTATCTGTTCTTTGATTATTAGTTTCTTCTTCTTCTCCTGCTTCATCTGCTTCTCCTAAAGCTGTTTTAAGGATTACAGCGTTAAGCAGTTTGAATTTATTATATTTAGATCTTTAGAATTTTAATGCTTTAATATTGTTTTTATTTCAGAATGCATTTACTCAGTATCTTAGTCCCTCTGGACCATGCGGTCCTGGCTATGACTTTGCTTATAGAGAACCTATCGTTTCTCCAGCTGGACTAGCTACACCTTATGCCCTAGGAGCAGGAGCAGCTGCTGCACCATTTGGACTTGCACCACCTGCAGCACCATTCGGAGTCGCACCAGCTGCTATAGAGCTTGGAGCTTATGGAGGGGCTGGTATCGGTGACGTTATTGTTGCTGGTCAGATGCCAGTGGGAGGTACAACGCTTGTCGCTGGACAGGTACCAATTCTTGGTTCTGTGCGGTTTGCTGGTGATCTTCCAGCTGCTGGAACTGTCTCTATAGCTGGTAGCTGTGGTTGTGGTTGCGGAAATGCTGGTTATTATTATTAGTCCTTTGTTTTTAGGTTATATGAAATTGTTAAATAGTTGTTATTTAATAAAAATATATAAAAAAATAATTTTGTCTGATTTATTAACATATATAATTTATCAAACACATTTCGTACAAATCTTCAATCTTATTTTATCCTCTAAAGGGATAAATTAAGATATAGGGTTTATAAACTAAAACAAGGTAAAAAATCGATATTTTTTTTTTGGAGTTGCTTAAATATGTATCGACAGATTGTATCATAATAAAGTTTTACGAGGACTAGAATATTTCTTCAATTACTTTTTAGGTAGCCTTAGTTTCTGAATTTATATTACTTTCTGATCACAGTTTTGTTTTGGTTAAAATCATTTTATTCTAGTTACCTCAGCGAAGCGAATGTCACTAATTACTTTAAAATTTATCTCTAGTAATAATTTGCTCACGCAAACACAAACGCGATGCATTTATTCCTCAGTACCTTTGATTTTATCACGATAAAAAAGTAGCACATGTGAATCTAAGTTATAAAGCATCTGTGTGCCAAATTTTATCGAAATCTGTTCAGCCGTTTTGGTGAGATTGAGTAACAAATCAAACATCTAAACATCCAACATATTACGATTAGTTGGAGTATCATTACTCATTGACTATCATTTTCACAAGTTGGAGGTCATGTTGAATGATGAATGAAAATAATTTAATGTTGTCTAATTTATTAATGACTATTAAATAAAAAAATTAAATGACCCCCCCACTAAAACTCTAATTTAATTCAGTCACCAAGTATCAATAGCCATACAACATCAATTTAGAACATAAAATACGAGCTGAATACTAGATTCTATTCGAGTAATAGGTATCGAGTAATACCGTTTCATGTGTACTCAGTGTGAGCAATGTAAGTGCGTTGCCATGGTTACGAGATTGTTATAATTGTCAATATATGAATATTGTGAGGCAGCTCTCAAGTGAGCCATGAGCTGATAGTCTCCAAACGGGTGAACAGATCTTCACAATACACAGCTAAGAAACATCTAGATTAAATTACCTTTCAAGCAAATAAAACTTCATCAGAATCGGTCCATTATTTCGAGCAATACGATGCCACAAAGAGACATACAGATACACCTTAAATACATGTTAAAGTTATAACACTCCGTCCTTGTAGCGTCGGAGGTTAAATAAAGTGTTATATAGTAAGTAATGATTAAATATATTGTTGTTAGATTAAACCACGGTACCTAATATTCCCTCTATTCCTATAGCGATTAACACAGTAAATTATAAACAACTAGGCGACCTACCCCGGCTTCGCATGGGTGTACCTATTTAGATTTGACAAACAATCATTTAATATTCCATATATGAATTATAATTACTAGCCGACCCGCGCGACTTCGTTCGCGTGTTGCTCTGCTCCTATAGATCGTAGCGAGATGTTAAATAGCCTAAGTTACTCATTGTTACATCAGCTATCTGCCAGTGAAAGTCCCGTCAAAATCGGTCCAGCCATTTCAGAGATTAGCCGGAACAAACAGACTTAGTAAAAAGCGGTTATTTTAACATTGCAAACAGACACTACAATATTATTTATTTGTATGGATGAATGAATGAATTATTAGGTTTTAAATTTAATAAAAGAGTCTATTTAATACATAATTCTCCAATTTCTGATACCTGTTTAGATTCAAAGTTGACGTGATCTAAATCTACAAATCTTATCTCGTGTATTGGTGTATTAAGTTTATGAACCAGTAAAACATAAACATTTGGAAAAAAAACGAAGGAGGAAAAAAATCCCATGATCGAACTACTATACGTATATACGTTGTTTTGCCATACAATTTAATTTCTGGATGGCCCCCTTTATTACCTAGGGGTATAAAAAAATATTCTATGACCTATTCTCCAAACTTGTCAAATAAACACAAATTTATAAAAATTGGTCAAGCTGTTTCGGAGCAGTTCGATAACAAACACTTGTTGAGGTGAAGGAAGTGACAATAAATCTATTTTGTTTAACAAATTTTATTTATTTTCTAAAACTTAATAGAAAATTAATGTTAAACCGAAAAACATTAACAACTTAATATATTGCGCCGCACCCACAGCCTCTGTTACCATAAATACCATAGGCTGGTCCTGCAACACTTGCCTCGTAGCCCAGAGGAGATCCGTATCCGTAACCTAACTCAGCAAGTGCTCCTGGGCCATAGCCGTATGCACCATTGTAAGTAGCTGGAGCAATATCTTCACTGACCATAGCTACATTTCCGTTTCCGCAACCGTACATGACTGCTCCCGCTCCTCCGGTAGGTAAAGCTCCTTCCAAAGCCACAGCTCCTAAGTAAGGTAGAGCACCGGAAACACCCAGAGCACCTCCATAAGCATTATCAGATGTCAAGGAAACTCCCGTAGGTGCGATAGGAGATGCACTGGTAATAGCAAGACCTCCACCATTGGATGCGCTTAGAGCGGCAGGTGAGTATCCTGATGCCCATTCAGCAGCGTATGCAGCTCCAGCCGCTGGAGCAGCAGCCCATGACGCAGCTATAGGAGCACCAGCTGCACATGTTGCTGCATTCCAAGCAGCAGCAGGCGCGTAAGCTGCATCCCAGGCTAGATTGTTTGCAGCTGCGTTACACGGAGCGCCAATATACTGGCTGGAGATACACTGGAAACAAATAATATTATTAAAATTGTACTTTAAATTATGTTTGCAATATTAATTATAAATATTTTTTTTAATTTACCTGGATTAGAAAAGCTTGTGTAAGGATGAGAAGTACTGATTCCATTTTGATGATGATTTCAATTTGATTGTTGAATGAATGATAATTTTTTTAAAGTGTCAGAACGTTTTATAGAAAGTTTGCTATCTTATCAATGCGTTTGTTGAAAATTGAAATACGCATAATATTGTACTCATGTAATTGTTAGGTCATCGTTTCCAAATGTTATTGTGTCAGGATGATAACAATTGCATAAGTAATACATAATTTTGCCTTATATAAACTCTTAATTGTGTTATTTAATACATTCAGACTAAGCTAAGTGTTTCAGTCAACACATCCAACATAAACATGTCTTCCTTCGCTTTCTTCCTGCTTTGCATCCAGATCTGTTTGGTACAGGTAAGAATTGAAATTAAAATCAAAGTTTTTAATTTTAAATTTGACATCTATGTACCGTTTATTAATTAATGTACCGTTTATTAATTAAAGGTTCCTTTGTTTCAGAATGTATACAGTCAAAGCATTGGTTTGGCTGGACCATGCAATGCTGGTTATGGCTTAGGTTATGGCGCTGCTCTTGGTCCTGTTGGCCCTCTTGCACCCGCAGCAGCAGCAGCAGCTGCTCTCGCTACTCCTTATGGCATAGCAGCAGGTCCAGCTGCATCACCATTTGGTCTTGCACCAGCTGCAATAGAACTAGGAGCTTACGGAGGAACTGGTGTTGGTGATGTAATCGTTGTTGGTGAGATGCCAGTGGGTGGGACAACACTGGTTGCTGGACAGGTACCAATCCTAGGTTCTGTGCGCTTTGCTGGTGACTTGCCCGCCGCTGGTACAGTCTCCATTGCTGGCAGCTGTGGTTGCGGCAATGCTTATTACGTGTGATTGTACTATTTTAGTATTTTAAGTAAATAATAAAAAATTTTAAAAATATTTTATTTATTATTATTTCATACCCAAACTTAACTCCAATATTCTAAGTTGTAATTTTTGTCTTTTTTATTCAAATCTCATCAGTCAAAAAGGAACTTTTATAGGATCAATTCATTGTCTGTCTGTATTACAAGATTCTTTTTTAAGGAACAGTCGAAGATATCAAATTGAAACTATAATTAAATATTCAAATGGGTGGTCCATTGTAGTTGCAAAAAAAACATGAACGTGGAATCACTTATATGGTTACTCACAAAATTATAGGGCCCTTCCTGTTAATACAGAATCATGAAATTTAGCGTGAAGCAAGGTCTTATTGCATAATCAAAAAATTAATAAAAAGTGCAAATTTGAAATTCACATCATAAGAATCACAAGAAAAATAACTTTTTGACTGTCTCGTAAGACCCTCTTTGTCAAAAAACCCGTGAAGGATTCAAGTTTTTAAGACATGACATACAGCCGTCCATGTATTGATAATTTGACCCTCACAAAAAATAAAATTAATTAGACAGTTCTCGTGGTCCTGAAAGTATGAAATTTAGCGATAAGGAAGATCGTATAGCACCATTTATTATTAGCACACATACATACACACACACATTTTCTTTGTGTGTCACTTAAATCTCCCTATGACAGCAAAACTCAAAATTGGTATATAATGTGATTTATCGATTTGGCTTAAATTTTGTTTAAACTGTGGATTTTGTAAATAAAGGATAAAATCCGAAAACTTTCAAATTTCGTATAAATTATATTACAGTTGATAAATTAACTGCGACCTATGTTGATGTATAGTAACAACAGTTGGCCGACGATAAAGTTAAGTTTGTCTTAGGGAACCCTCAGTGTTCAATCTGTTAACTTGTTAAGTGTTACTTATAGTCATAGGAATGTCTTTTAGAAGGAAGCTGGTATACGATGTTACATGTCACTGATCTGATGGTGTTGTTTGTTGTTTGTGAGGGTATTTCTAATTTAAAAAATGGAAAGTAGTAGCCAATAAACAGCGTTGTTAATAACAGCAAATTAAAAGCTAACTAGTCGACCCGTCCCGGCTTTACCCGGCAATTTAACACGTGTATTTAGCCGCAACCGCTATGTCCCTGCATTTTAGATCTGTAATATCTTCGTAAATATTCATTTAAATTTCATGCTATAAAGGGCCATATTGATCTATATTAAATGCACAATGTATGTAAGGTACCTAATTGGATAAGGGTTAATGCTGTATTGCATAAAATCGCTTCGTAAATAAGCCATTATTTCTAGTAAAAAGTAAAGGATAAAAAATGGTTATTGTGGGTTATCCCTAAGAGATATACATATACCATCGCAGACTTTTTTGTAGACCTATTGAAGGTGTACAATACTGTAGTACATTATTTTGATCTATCTCGTAGGGTTCAGCCAGCGTTTGCAATGTAAGCGCAAAAAAATGAGTTTAATTACGACATCACATTAGAAACCTCTACAATTATTATCAGTGTTTCTCTACTATATTATGTATGTATTATACATATAAGCCTTCCTCTTGAATCACTCTATCTAAGCATACATAGGGACAGACAGCGGGAAGCGACTGTAAGTAGTGAATGTAGGCAAACACATTGATTTTTGATCTACAATATATTTCAATTAAAAAAAAATTACTTTTTAAAATATTTACCGTAGCATTATAACATTGGTTCATTTTCGAAATAAGTGTACATCAGTCAGCAACACTGTTGATAACTTTATATTCGAGGGTACCTCTTATTTTATTCTAAGACTATATATAAACTCTGTTTCGATAAACTTAAGCCAGTTGTGAAACAGAGCTCGCCTATGGCTGTGCAATAGTGTGATGTCGTGATGTGGTTATCCTCCATTACTGTGGTTTGGTGCAAGTGTTTAATATTGGTTAAACGGTGTTCAGTTTTAAGGCACTCGGTTAGGTCTTTAAACATTACAGGTTACACTATAATATTCTAAAACCCTGATGTTGAAACGAAATATCTAGTAGAATAAAATATTCCACAACGAATACAAAATAAGATTTCTAACTTGCTCATCATCTCATTCATAAATTCAAAGCATTAGGTTTAAAATTTGCAGAGCGTAGTTTGTCCCATTATAGCAATCCAGATTTCTAGTACAAAATATATTTTATTAATTTTCTAGACGCGATGGTCTTAATTATAAGCTTAAAAAAATTAGAACTAAAATACGAAAAAAAATTATAAACATGACATTTTTATAAATCCTTTTAATAATACTTAAAAACACTAAGAAACAATTAATACACATAAGCAGCATTGCCGCACCCACAGCTGCCAGCTATAGAGACAGTGCCAGCAGCTGGCAGGTCACCAGCGAAACGCACAGCACCGAGGATTGGCACCTGTCCAGATACAAGAGTGGTACCACCCACTGGCATCTCACCAACGACGACCACATCACCAACACCAGCTCCTCCGTAAGCTCCTAGTTCAATAGCTGTTGGTGCGAGACCGAATGGTGATGCAGCTGGACCTGTTGTTAAACCGTAAGGAGTAGCTAGAGCAGCCGCTGCTACTGCGGGAGCAAGAGCACCTCCTGGAGCAATGCCCGCTCCATAACCGAAACCATAGCCAGCACCGCATGGGCCAGCCAAACCAATGCTTTGACTGTATACATTCTGAAATAATACATTAAATATTATAAAAAATGCAAATGATTTAATATTAATAGTAACTTTATATTAGTTACTAAATGCATACCTGAATGACGCAGATGCAAAACAGAAAGAAGGTGAAGGAAGACATATTTAATTTCAAACTAATATTTTGTGTAAACTCGGTATAGAATGCGTATGCCTAACCTAACCTAACCTACGGGTATTTATAAGGCTGAATATTAAATAATTTATGTAATAGTTATCGTACTGACATAATAACGCACTGGAAACGATGACCTAACTTCACTATTACAAACTATGTTTCAAGATATGCGTAATGAAAGATATCAAACTGTCTATAAATAGTTCTGACATTACAAAAAACAACATTCAGATTAAAAAATCTGGGAAAAGATCAATTCAAAATGGCGTCGAAAACTACTCTTTTCTTCTTTCTTTGCGCATTGTTGTTTCAAGTATGCAAATAATCATAGAAAGTGTAATAGTTTGTTAAAAAAGCTTGGAATTATTTCTAACAATAATTTGTTTCTTTGCAGATTATTTCGAGTAAGTGCGTTGGCCCTGTAAATAGTTTAGCTTGGGAATCAACTATGTCTCAACGGGCAGCAGTAGAAGCTGGGACTCCTTGTGCTAGTTCTTGGAATGCAGCATGGGCTACATCTCCAGTACCTGGTGCCCCTATGGCCACTGCTGAATGGGCGACAGGTTACTCACCTGCATCGCTTGCAGCATCTAATGGTGGAGGCGTTGCTGTAACTAGTGGATCTGCTATTGCACCTACTGGTGTTGCTATGGTATCTGAAAATGAATATGGAGGTTCATTGGGTGTTTCGGGTGCTTTGCCATATTTAGGAGCTGTGGCTTTGGAAGGCGCTCTACCAACTGGAGGCTCTGGAGCCATTGCGTATAGTTGTGGAAATGGTAACGTTGCTATTACAAGTGAGGATGTATCTGCTGCTGGATATAATGTACAATCAGGAGCGTATGGTTATGTTCCAGCTGCAGCAGCAGTAGATTTAGGTCCCCTAGGTTATGAGGCTGGTATTTCAAGATCTACTTATGGTCCATATGGCTACTCAGGGTATAGATGTGGGGCTGTTTAATTGAAACACTGAGTATGTATTACTGTTTCTGTGTATGTTTTGTTTATTTAATCTGTGATGTCGTTAAGTGTTTGTTTGTCTGTGGCTATATCTAAGTTGTGTTTTAGTTTTATCGATAGTAACTATAATTAAAATTTCTTCTTTGTTCTCATTTATGTATGTATAATGTTTATCTATCTGTATTAGAATGAGCTTGTGATGATCTTATTAATTTGTTGCTAGTTTATTATTTGTTGTTTATCTATTTGTATATCTGCTTTGTGCCATTTCTTTGTCTGTGTGTGACAATTAAATGTAAGTGATTGGATTTAATGTTGACTGGTTTATTGATTTCTTCTTTGTTTTCGTTTTTATATTACTTATGTAAGTTAATATAGTATTAAGTGTGAAATAAAATATATTTTTTGAAAATAATTATTGTTTTTCTTTTTTGACCAACAATCTCTTATCTCTTATCATGGAGCAGAGATGGAAGCAAAACATTACCATTATTCAAGTGCCAGTCAAAATGTTCTAAATCTTGCTCCAGGCTATAGAAGAATGTTGCCATGAAATGGATATAATTTAGTTTTTAAATTACATCGAAAGCATTACTACTGCCGTTTGGTATTAAATTGGTGAAATATGAATTATAAAAATAGCCGTCATAAGTACGCTTGTTTTGAAATTAATGTTTCTAGTACATTTTTTTTTTCGGATAAAAAGACTCATAATATAATAATTATGAATCAACTATTCAGCATCTACAATATAAGTCTTTTTTTATTTTAAAACTGCAGTCCAAAAATTTGAAATGCCCTGCGTCGTCTCGAGTCACGTTATTCAATTTCGGCTAGTATAATTCGAAAAAGTTCCCTACCACTATGAATTTCGTGAGAGGGAAACTGTTTTCACTTTTTGTATAACTATACCATACTGCGTTCTTTTAGAAAAAAAATATAATAACATGTATAGACTTGAAATTTAAACTCTTACCTAAATACAAAGATTTATTCAAATTGTTAGAGCCGTTTTTGGAATACCGGGATACATATATATCAAAATAAATTCTAATGTTAGAGAAATGTTTATTAATTCTATTCAAAATTTTATTTATCTATTTGTTCCATACTTTAAAACTATTTTCAAAACTGATAAAGATTTTTAATAATAAGGTGCATTTCCACATCCACAACCACAGCTACCAGAGATGGAGACAGTTCCAGCAGCTGGAAGATCACCAGCAAATCGCACAGCTCCAAGAATAGGTACTTGTCCAGCAACAAGTGTTGTACCAGCTACTGGTATTTCTCCAGCAACAGCAACATTACCAACGCCAGCTCCACCATAAGCTCCAGCAGTATCTATAGTTGTTGCTCCAATACCGTAAGGTCCAGGTGTTGCTATTTCAATAGCAGGAGCTAGTCCATATTGTGTAGCTGCTAATCCTCCTAAAGCATATGGCGCTGCTAGACCTGCAGCAACTGTAGGTATGCCAGCTCCATAGTTCAGACCATAGCCAGCACTTATTGGTCCACTAGCACAATAACTTTGACTGTATACATTCTGTAATAGGATGAGACGTCAAAACTTATTCGTTACAACTAACTGGTTATTTTGATCTGGTAATGATGGCTAAACTTTTGATAGTCATAGATGTAGCGGTTACAGCTTTAAATAATGGTACGGTCTTAATTTAGATACTTAATTACCTGGACGATGCAGATTTGGATGCAAATAAAAAGGATGGTGAAAGACGACATGTTGGAAATTGTTACAGAAACTAATATTTTCACCGAATCATCCCTTCAATTTATACGTAGAAATTAGCCATTATTGCTGCAATATTTATCACGTTCACAGCCATGACCTAACTATATTGCATAAATAGTTACAAACAAACTAAACTATGTTACAATTTTCTACGTGAAGATAAGTGAAATAGTATTTGCAATATTTTAGAATAACATATACATAAAATGGCTTTCAAAGTTTAGGTAGTAATTGAACCATCCATTTTTAAACTTCTAAAGTATTAATTTTAAGGTTTCTAAATCATGTAGGATAACAATGAGGATAATCTCTTATTTAAAGTGAAGATGGTATATGCTATAAGACAAGAATTAGATAGTTCCGAAAGTCGGAAGAAAGAAATCACAAAGCATTAAATACAAAAATATAGAAGCTCTTAATCTTGACATGTCCTGGTTGGTCCTATTATCCTGATTTTGGAAATATAAAAGAATTTTGTATTATTACTATGCAAAGAATCTTTGTTGTAATATTGCTTAATATACATATAAGGCGCTTATACTTATATAATACTTATTATTATATTCTGTGCCCATACACTGTATCAACATAGTTTAGTTTGGATAAAACTAGAGTTTCACATAATTTGATACGTGGTTCAGTACTCAAAGCGTCTCTTATTTGATATAATACTTTAAGTCTATAAAAACAATTTTTACGGTATTTATTATGTATTTTTCAAATCGCATATTCTGGTCAAGTATTACTCCCAAATTACGGGCTTCGATTTCTTCACCGTCTATTCTAACTTTTGGCTTCATTTCCTTAATATGTATTTAGTTTTAGAAGCGTTTAAAAATAGGCTATTAGATCTAGACCATTACAGAAACACTATGGAAATCTTCATTTACTTTTTGAACTACATGTATTGTTTCCTTAGGATCAAACGAAATGTATATCTGTGTATCATCTGCATAAATATGGTGCATGCAGTGTTTAATATTATTTGTTAAATCCGCTTTATATAAAGTAAGTAAGACGCTAGTATTGACCCTTGAGCTACTCCTCTATTTATTGAAAGGCAACTGGATCGTATTTTGGTGCCGTTTTCTTTATTATTTCAACTATTTGTTAGCTAGCTAGTAATCCACTGACTGGCGTTCTCATCGAATCCGTGATATTTTTGCTTAGATAGTAGCAATTTACGATTAATAGTGTCGAAGGCACGGGTGTAGTCTAGCATAACTATGATGGTTCCCTTTCCTTTATCCTGAGCACTCAGAAAATTATCAATAACATCTGCTAGTGCTGTAGCCGTGCTTCTATATTTTCTAAAACCAGATTGTCTATCTCGGAGTATGTTATTCTTCTCTAGATAGGTTTCCATCGGATTGT
Organism: Limenitis camilla; assembly: GCA_905147385.1. Classification (NCBI taxonomy): domain Eukaryota; kingdom Metazoa; phylum Arthropoda; class Insecta; order Lepidoptera; family Nymphalidae; genus Limenitis; species Limenitis camilla. The sequence continues at coordinate 8,195,647 of LR990251.1, read as the reverse complement.
AAATGATTTTTTCTATTGTTTTTGATATACATGGAAGGATGTTAATAGGTCTTAGTTCTTTAAGTTGGGTAATATTACTGTTTTTTGGTATCGGTCTCACTATTGCTGTTTTCCAACGTTTTTTAACGTTTGATAGACAATATATCGAGGAAGGTTATAGGCATATAACATGACGCTACGACCCATAGAAGCAGACTTTCATGCGGATGAAGTCTATTTATTATCTAAAACCTAATTAATCAACAAAAATTTATTACTTTAAAATTAAAAAAAAAACTGCTCTGACTTCTATTAAAGAACCCTATTAACTTCATTCTCTTCTCCACTTCCCATCCCATCTTCCCTATCCTCTAGAATAAAACACGTGATTGGGATATTTTTTTAAAATATTTTTTTGACTTAATATGCGAAGTATGCCTATTGCGTTTATCTATATTATATTCCCTCTCACTCACTCTGGGCTACAATACGACACACACAAAATATGAAACTGTGACCCAAATGTGGGCCCACCATGGGAAGCTGTGACAAATGGTTCAGATATTTCAGACGTTGATTGTGTATCTCATTAGTTATCGACGTGTGAATGTAACTAATTTTTTTATCTTATTATGATAAGATAAATCTCATAAGACTTTTTCAAAATCACGTATTTTCAAATATTATGTAATATCAGATTTTATAGATATAAAAATAAATTAAAATCTCTCATTCCTTCATTCTATAGTTAGAAGCGATGTCTCGTATTCAGTTTGTTTGTCTGTTAGTTTGTGTTTTTAAGGTAATTAATGTTTAATACCGTATCATTTTTCTAGCAATTTCTCAAATCAAATATTTAATAGAATTTTTTTTTCAGAGTGTTTCAAGCCAAGTAACACTTGGTAATGGATTTGGTTTCAACAACAATCTGGCAGCACAAAATATACTTGCTGCTAACAACGTTGCAGCTAACATCGGTTACGGAAACAACATAGCCAATGCTAACGCTGTTGCTGCAACTGCCAATGCTGCAGCTGCTACTGCTGCAATTGGCAATACCGCTGCTAACAATGCCAATAATGCTATTGGTCTAAACGGTCTATCGTTAGCAGGATTACCAATTTCTGGTGTATCGCAATATGGTTTTGGTGATGTTGGCATTTCTGGTGAATTGCCAGTGGGTGGTTCTACTGCTGTCTCCGGTAATGTGCCGGTTATTGGCTTTGTAACGTTTGAGGGTACAGTGCCAGCCGGCGGTACAGTTAGTCTTGCCAGTAACTGTGGTTGTAATACTCAAGTGTAATATCCTATTAAGTGTTATTTTTTAGTTATTTTATTGTTGTTTTAATAAAAGTGCTTAAATAATCTGTGAAAGTTTTATTGGTATGTTTTCAATTTTTGGATCTATCTTCACAACTTTTTCTAGATTCAATACAATTAAAGCTCGTTTCAAATTTGAAACTGACATCAACTATGGAAAAAATATAGCCAATGTTGTTGCTGCAGCTGCTACTGCTGTAATAGGCATCTCTGCTGCTAACAATTCCAATATCGCTATTGGTCTCAATGGTTCATCGTTAGCAGGATATTAATGTATATATGTAATATTAATTTTTAGTTAATATATGAATATTAATTTTTAGTTAATATATGAATATTAATTTTATAGAAATTGAAATAAAAAAATTGTGCTTGCGAAGCATCTTCTAATACTAGTAGTTAATACTTATTCCACCAAAAACATTTTCATGTAAAATGTTGCCAAGACGAACATGTATACCTCACACTGTCAAAAAGTGATCAGATCTCATATAGAGCCAAGCTGCTAACTCTACACGCCCTCCCTCCCTACCTCTGCAAGTCCTCATTTGTTGTTGTTTTTTTGGGTATATTTCTTTCACGTCGTGGGTGCTTTTTTCATATTCCACTCTCTTTGTCTATTTTATTTGTTGGTTCACTGTTTAAAATAAATGATAGATCAGGGGATACAAATGTCAATTTTACTTTATCAGGGTAATAAAACACTATCGAAATTATTTGCCGAGAATTTTGTTTATCTGGTATAATCCAAACCGAGAAAAGGTAGGCCATTGAGCTTCGCTTGACTCGTCTTGATAGGGCACTATCGTACTCCCAGATGATCCCCGAGTCGACTGATTAAAGATATTTATTTAATTCATTTGTAACTTGTGAATGAATCTGTTAAAAGTTAAAAAGTGAAATCAAACCTACTCGTACATGGTCACATGGCTCGATTAAATAAAATGATAAAAGTAGACATTGTCAGATATCAAAAAATTTGTATTATACAAGATATTTTTCAAAATATTTGATTTTAATATATTCACTAATTATTTGCTTATAATATCTGATTATAACTTGCTTCTACTTGCGGGACCTCGATACGTTTTGTTGACTAGAATAGGTAACTGAAAATAACTCTTACATCTGTGCAAAGATTTACTATTGTAACCCTCCACGACCCCCGACTTCATCTTGCTGATAACTCCAAGGATGATGAATATTTTGGATCAAAAGATTTAAGATAGAGAGAGCTGTAGAACGTCATCAATATTGGTCTAGGAGGAGGATTCGTGGTATAGTGACCAGTAAAGATGAAGATGAATCCATAGTGAACACGCATTGGAATATAGTTCCTAAAAGATTGAGCGTCTGCATCAGCTTCGGATTTTAGGGTTAGATGAGACGCTCTCGTGAAATAATTGAAATCGATGGTGAAATGAATTTTGAAAAAATATTTAAATATTTTTAAGAGTGTTAGTGCCGACAGCAAAGTCTGGCTGTACCAATAAAATATTTGGCACAGGATAAATGTTGATTTATCTGGCCAGCAAACAGTCCTGATATTTAGCAATCAGCATGCGCAGAAGTTTAATAAATTATTGGGTAGACGCTGTTGTTGCTGGTGCCTAAACTAAATATAAATAAATACACTAAAATAAATTTATTTTATTTGTTATTTTTATCGTTCTGTCGTGTATTTTCAATTTTCCTATTAATTGATATGAATGATTAGTATATTATGAATTTTATGAGAATCTACGGCCAAGGAAAAAATTAAACCTCAGAGAAGGGAGGGTGAGCTTCATAATTATCGAATACTAGCTGACCCGACAGACGTTGTTCTTTCTGTCTTAGCTATGAATATTGAATTTGAATTGGCTGTCAAAAGATTACAATAGAAAAGTTATATGGTCGTTGTTTTTTTAAATTTTCTAATTTCTCGCGCAATTTTTTAAATTTTTTCTTCCATAAGAAACTGCTCCTAACAATTACAAACACAACAAAAAAGAATTAGCGAAATCGGTCCAGCCGTTTAGGCGTGATGCCGTGACCAAGGGAAAAAGGGATTCATTTTTATATATAAGAAGAAGTTTTAAGTAGAACAATATGTTTAGTAAGACTATAACAGCAGTTCTCCTTCGATTATAATCTAAAGTGACACATAATTGTCACAAACAAAAATAGACCTTATACGAGTAGCTCTCAAGTGTGCAGCTGATAAAGAACCTAATGATGGTAAGACGATTATATGGCTGACTATATATGCAAACAAGCCTCTTAAGAAAACTGAGTCGCATTAAAAATTATTACTATTTTATAATATGGAGACCCTTTATCAATTTTTAGAGCCTCCTCAATATTTGCGGAATTCTCATACAAAATCAAACGATTCCCAGTTTAAGGGGTTAGGGGGTAAAAGTTCCAAGTTTTATAATTTTTTCTGTAATTTATTTACTAGCCTATATACCAAATTTCAGCTTTCTAGGACTTCGGAAAGTACCCTAAAAATTTTGATGATCAACAGTGAGTGAGTCAGTGACGAAATCGCCGTTTTTTAGATATCAATAAAAACTAAAGTATAAGAGCTATGGAATTGAAACTTTGTATGTTTAATAAGTCTACTACTCACATCGTATCTTGTAAATTTTGTAGATCTAGTATAATCCAAACCCAAGTTATGAGCGTTCAAAAAAATGACGAAGCACTTCGAGAAAAGGTAGTAGTGCGCTTGGCTCGTCTTGGCGGGGGCTCTACCGTGCCCCCAGATAAAAAATCATATTTCGATTATTAAATAATTATCTACCTTTGTAAAACAGAAATGATTATTCTTATCAACACGTACAGATCGTTTCAATGAAAAACTTAGATAAAGAAAAATTACTTCGGAACGCACTTAATACTATAATAGTAAAGTTGTTCTTTTATCATTTCTATGAAATTTGCTTTTTTTAAATTCCATGACAATGAGTAACCCTAGACGCCATGCGATTCAGTGACATAATGATATCGATCAAACTTCATAGTTGTGGGTCGTTTATATCTATTAGCAGAGATACTTATAGGTTTTATAAAATAACGAAACCGTGGACTCTTGCTCTTTGATAATAATCAAGATTGTTCAAAGAATATAATATCAAATGCATCTGTTCCTTATAATATTTAAATATAATGTATTTTTATTGCATACCTGCTTCAATCAATATTATTATTATTTTATTATACCGATAAAAAGCCGATAAAGTATGACAAGACAATGACAAAGGTAATCTTTTTAATAAGGCTTTTATAGATAATACCAGTTCAAAAAGTTATAAATGAAGAGATGTATTAAATGAATATTAATTAATAAATATATTAGGTTAAGCAGAAAGAGAGAAGAAGAAAGAGATCCAATAAATGTAAGAAGTTAAAAAGCAAGCTTAGATTTAAGTTCCAAACAATTGTAGCACGCAGGAAGCTCGGTTTAGTCTGGCAGTGATGAGATGGATCCTGTAAGTGTCTCTAAAGGAACAGGAGAAATATTGCAGAACGTTGAAGGTGATACCCAAAATGCTAAAACGGTCGGACACTATATTACTAATAGCTTTTTCGTACCAGTTTTCATCATATCACATTTGAAATGAAAAATTGAAAGCACAATTGTATCTGTTGATGCCACTACTGATTGTTTGAATTTCAATCATACGCTCAATCGACCTCTAATAGTAGATGTTCAGATTCTTGTTGTATGTTGTGATAATTTTTGGATTGGATTGAAAGATGTAGATGTTCGTAAGAATGTAATTATAGTTGAACAGTTCAGAGGTATAACAGTTCAAATAAATTAACATTGACTGTGTTCAAAGTTTTCGATGATGATGATAAAATTGATGAATAAAACTTTATTGTAAGTTTAAAATCAAAACAAGTTTTCTCATAAATACATCCATTTATTATTCAAAAATATTATATTTATCTAAAATAAATAAAAATAATTACAATACATATTAAGCACTAGCAGCATTACATGCTGGCCGACCACAGCTGTAGTTAACAGACGCAGAGCCATCTGTTGGCACATTTCCATTAACAGCAACTGTACCAAAGATTGGTATTTGACCATTTACTGCAACTTTACCACCAACTTCTAAAGCATCAGCCAGTAGCTGGATCCCAAATCCTTGATTCCCAGGAGATCCACTAGTCACTGTAAACGCGTTACCTAAATTAAAAGTAGCAATATTACCATTTATATTTGCCAAATTTCCAGCTAGAGTAGCCAAATCGTTATTTGCGTTATTAATAGCTGCGATTTCTTGAGTAGCCAATGCAGCATTTTCATTAACGGCGTTGGCAATTTGAGCTCTCGCAATTTGAGCATTTATTGCATTATTATTAGCAACGTTTGGTATGCCATTTGGTAGTAAATTTGTTGTTATTTGACCTCCATTATTAGATTGACCATTAGTGACTACGTTTGGGATATTTCTGACAATCCCACCATTGGGTACTGCTCTCATATTGTTAATATTGCCGATGAAGTTTTGTGGTTGGCTTGGTCCAACATTTGATGGTATACCATTCCTTGGCATATATGATATGACTTGTGCTGTTGATTTCTGGAATGGAAATTTATGTAATTACAATTAACATTAAAAAAAGTTTTTCTTTCAATTCCTATCTTCATATTTTTTAAATTGCTTACCGTTATAAAAACGACAAATAATAAATAAACAATTAATTTCATCATGGTTCCTTTAGTTTTTAATCAGATATGATTATTTTCATTAGATTTAATTTTATTCAATGAAAATGTTTTAGTGATACCATCTTTATATAAATTAGACTTGCCCTTATCAGTTACTATCTACAAACATGCGTGACTTTTGAAATTAAGAAATTTTTTGAGAATATTGATTATGTAGTGTCTTATTTGATTATTATTACAACATATTCGATGCTTCTTTTAAGTTACATTGTTGAACAAACAATATCTTTTATATCTATAACTCTATTAAACCCTTGTTTTATACTGTACGATGGACCTACGTTATCAGTTCTATGAGAAATATTAATTTCATTACTTTCATTACTGCTGCTATTACTTCTATAGCTACTTCTTAAATGCGTATCAGAATATTCATCCTTAGTTTGTCTGTATGTCGCTCTTTCACGCCAAAACTACGCGACTGATTTAAATAAAATTTGGTATACAGATAGTCTAGAGCCTGAAAAAGAACATAGGCTACTTTTTAATGTGAAAAAAGGGTTGTAAGGGGTCGAAAAAGGGGGATTAAATGTTGTATAGATGTATCGTCATTTTTAGAGCTAGAAGCTTGAAACATATTTTTTAGGCTGCTGATTGGATATAAATAAATATGACATTTAATATTTTTATTCTTAGGGGTGTAAAACTACTATTCCATTCGGACGAATTCGCTGGCACACCTACTATAAAATATTTAAAGAATATGTTATATTAATCTTCACTACTATAAGTATTAATATATATTAATTAATTAATTCGGAAGAAGAAGTAGCAAGCACGTTTGAAAAATTCTTTACAGACATACCTATCAAAGTAACATCTGCATTAAAATCATCGCCCTTAGATGCTATTTCTCTACTTAAAAATAAACTTCCAGGCTATGCTAATTACTTTGAGTTTAAACATATTATTTGATATTATTAAGAATTTCAGGACACTTAATATAAAAAATACTAGTGATTTATGGGACATCTCAGTAAAAATATTAAATACAATAATCAATAATATTGCCCCACATCTAGCTGAAATTTTTAATAAATGTGTCGATACAGGAAAGTTTCCGGACTTAGTGAAGCACAGTAAAATACCTCTATTTAAAAACGGAAACAGGAAAGATCCCGGTAACTATAGACCAATCTCTATATTACCATCACTGAGTAAAGTTTTTGAAAAGATTATTTTAAACCAACTTTTAGAATATTTTAATGAAAATAAACTATTTCATAGTCAACAGTATGGTTTTACTAGGGGTAGGTCAACAACAGATGCTGGAGTTGCTCTTCTTAAGCATATTTATGAAGCATGGGAGAAATCTCAAAATGCGATTGGTGTATTTTGCGATTTGTCCAAGGCCTTTGATTGTGTTCAACATGAAACACTTTTAAAAAAACTTAATTATTACGGTATATGTGGTGTTTCTCTGGATCTAATTGCCTCATACCCAAATCAAAGAGTTCAGAGGATTAATGGTGTAAAATCTTCTGGATCTTTGCTACAAATGGGCGTTCCACAGGGATCCATTTTGTATGTCCACATATTAATGATCTGCCATACTATGTGAAGAACTTGTGTGATATTGTACTTTTTGCTGATGATACATCTCTTATATTTAAAGTAAACAGAAATAAACATAATTTTGACGATGTAAACAGTGTATTATCGCAGGTTCTTCAATGGTTTACGGTAAATAACTTAGTTCTTGATGCTAAAAAAACTAAATGCGTTGAGTTTGCTTTACCTAATGTTAAAAAACAAAAATTTAACCTACGTTTAAATAAGGAAATTTTAGATGTGGCGGACTCGACGGTATTTCTGGGTATAACTTTAGATTCAAAACTCCTGTGGAACCCCCATTTATCATCTCTAGCGGGAAGACTCAGCTCAGCTGCCTACGCAGTAAGGAGAGTCAGACAAATGACCGATATTAACACTGCTAGGCTAGTTTACTTCAGTTACTTTCACAGTATTATGTCTTATGGCATTTTACTGTGGGGTAGGGCCGCGGACATTGAATCCATTTTTATTCTTCAAAAGAGAGCTGTTCGGGCCATTTATAACGTATGAGCGCGGGATTCCCTTAGTGATGTATATAAAAAAATAGACGTTCTTACAGTCCCATCTCAATACATATATTGTAATATTTCGTTGATTTACCAGAATATTCATTTGTATTCAAAACTCAGTGACAAACATAATGTTAATACTAGAAACAGAAATAAACTTGTAACGCCTTACTATCGTCTCCACAAAGTCAGTAATAGCTTCATGGGGCTTGGTGTTCGCATCTATAATAAGATTCCACAGCCTATATTAGACTTGCCATTTCAACAATTTAAAACTCGTATCAAGAACTCATTAATATATAAAGCATACTACTATGTACAGGATTACTTAAATGATGAAAATGCTTGGAATCTAAGTGACGTTGACTCTCAAGTTAAATGATTTGTATAACAGACTATGTAAACATGGCTTTTTGATGCGAGCGACTGTTGAGTTTCTGGCCGGCTCTTCTCAACAGAAAACTGCTTTTCGAGCTGGTGGTAGCTTCAGACAAACTAACTGACCGACAAATTTTTGACGTTTCAAAAGTACTTTTAAAAAAAGTCTAATTGAAATAAATAATTTTGATTTGATTTATTGAATCTTATTAACGACTTCAACAGTGTTGCTTTGGAATTTGCTTGATAAGCGATAAGGTAGAATTAGAATAATACAGTCACATAAGTCATAAATGTATTTACAGATTAATTCGAGTAGATGAATCAGGAAGTGGTATCGGATTAGGCAGTCATAAGTATGCACTTGTAGACAGGCTCGAAGTAGTGCGATGAAAGTATGAAGATATTTTTAAATTCCTTAAAAAAATAAATAGATCCAGATTGATGAAGCAATGATTGATAGAGATTGGTATTCATTCAGTGAGTTCAAAACGCATGTGCCCGCTTCTGTTTCCAAATAACCCCTCGAAGTCATGTTACTTCATATTTGAACAATGCTGGATGGCTTAAAATGGAATACCACAGGCAACTCTATTTTGCCACACTACTGTTTGGAATTATTAAAAATAAGAATCCGTCTTATTTGTATAATAAACTTCGATGGGCTAGTAAGGATAATGTAACATATGGAACTAGAGCTGCAATAAACAACTTATTAAATTATCCCCACCACAGATCTGCCAACTTTCGTGGAGTCCAGTTTAATGGTACTAAGTGCTGGAACGATCTGCCCCCTCCGTTCCGAGATCTATCCAGTATTAATAGCTTCAAATATATTTTAAAGAAATACATAATATTCAATTTGTTTTCTAAAGTAAGAAATGTTTCATATTATTATAAATTAATGGTATAAATTTTTGTTACTGTACCTTTTATATGATTTGCAATATACTATTTATTTTTTGTTTTAGTCTTATATAATTCTTATAAAATAATATTTTGCAAGAATTGTCAAATTTTTTTATTATTAATGAAATGTCTTCCTTAAGAATAGTTCTTAGCTTTTTTGCTCATAATGCTAATTCATCTCTTTCTTCTTCCTCTGAATCACAATTGAAATCCTGAAAAAGATTTTCTACATCATCAGTTTTTAAGATAACTTCTCCGTCAGTTTCAAGTGTTTCATCTCGTTTCTCCAGAATATTTACAATTGTTTCTGATATTTCTTCTGTTATAACTGTTTCCTAAAAAAGACAATTAAAACTTAAGTTTCCAGAATTAGATAGCGATCTTAGTTATTTTTTTCATTTTACCTCAAACAGTGGAAGCACTGGTGCATTGTTTGGCAACACGGTCAAAAAGGATTTGGCACTTATAAAAGTTGGACCCATAGCTGGACTTGAGCTAAATGTCCTTAATTGAGGTGAGGCAAAGAATCTTGGCATCAATCTCCATGGTGATATTGAGTTAGTTAATAATACCTGAAAAGTTAAAACCCCTATTATATCTAAAGCATCTTTGAAAGAAATTTTGATTGACCTTCTCACGATTGGCAACTAAATGCTCAATTTTTCATCATATGTTTGAATTAAATTGTCAATAGTTTATTTGTCAGTAGCTTCTACTTCATTTATTAAATTAAACAAACCTTAAAATTTGATAATTTTCATCTCGTGTTTGACAAATCAACTGTTCACAATCGAAACTGGTTTATCAATCATAACTTTAATATTTTATTTGTTTGATAAAAGTTTTAAACAATACATCGTAACTAAGTTCGAACAAACTATTTGGTTGATTTAATTTTACGAGTTTGTAGTACTTGGGATCCAATCTTTGATATTTATGTATTCTCTTATTCTAATTGCTAACGTTAGCAACACTGATAGCCATTGATGCTATTTTAACGTTTGATAATGCCTTTACAACAAAACCGTCCCGTAAGAACCAATCACGTGTATTGTGTGTGTCGGGGATTTTAATGATGAAAAGGAAAGAGGGGGGAGAGGGAAATATTGGAAAACACTAACAGGGGGGATGATATTAAATGGAGTATTGGTTAAACGCAACGTAATTACTTCTATTGATCCGATAAATGATCAAACACGATCTCTAACAATTACGAGAGAAACCTAAGTAGTGCCTTGGACTTGTGACCAAGGTGTAGGCTTAAGGAATTCCTTTAAGTAATCACGACACTCGCCTCCACTGCTCAGACTCTCTGTTTAAACCCAAGGTTAAATCTCACATAAACATTTGTAAAACCTTTATATAACAACATTTGCATAAACTCTATATAACGACATGACAGCTTTATAAACTCCATATAACGACACTACATAAAACTACACTACTACACTATATAGAATGATGTTTTTTAAAAAATTTTTTAAATAAATTTATTAAAAAAAAATCGTTGAAAAAATTCACTTCGAAACAAACAAAATAATTTATATCTCCAAATATTAAATTAATTACTCACTTGAATAATTATGAAAATAAACAATGTCCGTATCATTCTGGTCGCCATTTAATTATGATTTTTTTTATTACACTGTGTGTTCTATCATTTTTTTTAAAAGGAAGTGTTTGTGTTATTTTTACACGTTCAATATACACTTCCGGATAAGATATAGGTTCGCTGGTGTGATTGTGCGTGTAGGGATGACTGACCAGCTCCTTGACTGTCCAGCTCGACCTCATGTCCTTGAGGATTTGTGCCCGATGTGTGGCAACGCCCACGCATTCCAGGAAAACGTCCCTTCTTCTGCCTCAAATAAATTAGAATACTCATTTTAATTAATGGGGGATTCAGTCTTTGTGCTGAAGAGGGAGGTGGAGGGAGGGTGAAGTAAGGATTTAAAAATCTTATAGATAATTAAAAACCCTGGGCCTTCAAGACTCTCTTTAGATCGCCTATGATCTTTGACTCATCCCTTTCTTCTGAATCCCTTGAATAACCTTCTTACCCCCTATGAATTTAATATGACTAACTATGATTCTTCTTCCCATATAGCGACACTTTCTTTATGTAAACTCTATATAACGATTCAAATTTTTTTATTTAATCGCATATCAGTTGTTATAGCTAAAAATAAATTTATTAGTAATATACTACTAATATTACAACAAACAATAAAATATGATAAAAGATAAAACAGAAGCCGTTAAACCCTTGATAATGCGTTACGACCTCCCTCCCCTTCTTCCACCTATCCCCTTCCCCTTCTACCCATAGATAGTAATAGGAGTACATCCTATATCTATGCTTCTACCACTCAACAAACATTTCATGTCGATAAAATTGGACGTGACATAGTATAACGTGGATACTATAATCTATACTCATTTCAGTTTACACGAGATATCTCCGGATGTAATTAACCGATTTTGATAATCCTTTCATTGGTCAATAGATAAACTATTTTTGAATCACATATGTAGGATTTGTATACGTGCAACATTTGGAAAAATATGGTTGTTTAACTTTAACTATAGTAAGCCTTATATATTGTTTAAAAGTTAAACTTAATAAATAATAAAAAAAATAATTTATGATATTTTATTTTTAAATACATTTTTACATAATAAACTATTTAGTATTTAAAAACTATTTATAACTATTAATATCACATAATTATATTTACACACCCTAAACATTTCACTTCGAATCGACTCATCTCGTTGCCATGGCAACCAAAGACCATTGACTTCAACTGTCTTAGATAGATAAATTAAACTGTGCGAAGTAGTCTACTGGTCAAACTGGTTCGGGAACCACTGATTTACACCATGTATGAAGGATAACGATGTGGTCTACCGATTCGAGGTATCATTCGAGGAGGTTCAGGTTCATCTTCGATCAGTGGACCCATTCTACGCGCTCTAACTTTACCGAGATGGTAAGCTCCAACAACTATTGAGGCGAAAACAACGCCAGATACAACAGAGACCAATGCGATCGTCCAGGCATTCCAAATGCTTTCTCTCTCGTTACGATCAGGTTCTGGCATCGGATCAGGCTCCGGTTCTGGCTCGGGTTCAGGTTCAGGCTCAGGGTCAGGTTCCGGTTCAGGTTCTGGTTCGGGCTCAGGTTCTGGTTCAGGCTCCGGTTCTGGCTCAGGCTCTGGTTCTGGCTCAGGCTCAGGCTCAGGCTCTGGTTCGGGCTCAGGTTCAGGTTCAGGTTCAGGTTCAGGTTCAGGTTCAGGTTCAGGTTCAGGTTCAGGTTCAGGTTCAGGTTCAGGTTCAGGTTCAGGTTCAGGTTCAGGTTCAGGTTCAGGTTCGGGTTCGGGTTCGGGTTCGGGTTCGGGTTCGGGTTCGGGTTCGGGTTCAGGTTCAGGTTCAGGTTCTGGTTCAGGTTCAGGCTCCGGTTCTGGTTCTGGCTCAGGCTCAGGTTCTGGCTCCGGTTCTGGCTCAGGTTCTGGCTCAGGTTCTGGCTCAGGCTCAGGTTCTGGCTCAGGTTCGGGCTCAGGTTCGGGCTCAGGTTCGGGCTCAGGTTCGGGTTCGGGTTCTGGCTCGGGTTCAGGTTCAGGTTCTGGCTCAGGCTCAGGTTCCGGTTCAGGCTCAGGTTCTGGTTCGGGCTCCGGTTCAGGTTCAGGTTCGGGTTCTGGCTCAGGCTCCGGTTCTGGTTCTGGCTCAGGTTCTGGCTCGGGTTCTGGCTCAGGTTCGGGTTCTGGCTCAGGTTCGGGCTCAGGTTCGGGCTCAGGTTCGGGTTCGGGTTCCGGCTCAGGCTCCGGTTCAGGCTCAGGTTCGGGCTCTGGTTCTGGCTCAGGTTCTGGCTCGGGTTCTGGCTCAGGTTCGGGTTCTGGCTCAGGTTCTGGCTCCGGTTCTGGCTCGGGTTCAGGCTCAGGTTCCGGTTCAGGCTCAGGTTCTGGTTCGGGCTCCGGTTCAGGTTCAGGTTCGGGTTCTGGCTCAGGCTCCGGTTCTGGTTCTGGCTCAGGCTCCGGTTCGGGCTCTGGTTCGGGCTCCGGTTCAGGTTCTGGTTCGGGTTCTGGCTCAGGTTCCGGTTCAGGTTCAGGTTCAGGTTCTGGCTCAGGCTCCGGTTCTGGTTCTGGCTCAGGCTCCGGTTCGGGCTCTGGTTCAGGTTCTGGTTCAGGTTCTGGTTCAGGTTCTGGCTCAGGTTCCGGTTCAGGTTCAGGTTCAGGTTCGGGTTCTGGCTCAGGCTCCGGTTCTGGTTCTGGCTCGGGTTCTGGCTCAGGTTCTGGCTCGGGTTCTGGCTCAGGCTCGGGTTCAGGTTCAGGTTCGGGTTCTGGCTCTGGCTCAGGCTCCGGTTCGGGCTCTGGTTCGGGCTCCGGTTCAGGTTCTGGTTCGGGTTCTGGCTCAGGTTCCGGTTCAGGTTCAGGTTCAGGTTCTGGCTCAGGCTCTGGTTCTGGTTCTGGCTCAGGTTCTGGCTCGGGTTCTGGCTCAGGTTCGGGTTCGGGTTCTGGCTCGGGTTCTGGCTCAGGTTCGGGTTCTGGCTCAGGTTCTGGCTCCGGTTCTGGCTCGGGTTCAGGTTCAGGTTCTGGCTCAGGCTCAGGTTCCGGTTCAGGCTCAGGTTCTGGTTCGGGCTCCGGTTCAGGTTCAGGTTCGGGTTCTGGCTCAGGCTCCGGTTCTGGTTCTGGCTCAGGCTCCGGTTCGGGCTCTGGTTCGGGCTCCGGTTCAGGTTCTGGTTCGGGTTCTGGCTCAGGTTCCGGTTCAGGTTCAGGTTCTGGCTCAGGCTCCGGTTCTGGTTCTGGCTCAGGTTCTGGCTCGGGTTCTGGCTCAGGTTCGGGTTCGGGTTCTGGCTCAGGCTCCGGTTCTGGTTCTGGCTCGGGTTCTGGCTCAGGTTCTGGCTCGGGTTCTGGCTCAGGCTCGGGTTCAGGTTCTGGCTCAGGTTCGGGCTCAGGTTCGGGTTCGGGTTCCGGCTCAGGCTCCGGTTCGGGCTCCGGTTCGGGCTCCGGTTCAGGTTCTGGCTCAGGTTCCGGTTCAGGTTCTGGTTCTGGCTCAGGTTCTGGCTCAGGCTCAGGTTCCGGTTCAGGCTCAGGTTCGGGTTCGGGTTCCGGCTCAGGTTCGGGTTCGGGTTCCGGCTCAGGCTCCGGTTCGGGTTCTGGCTCAGGTTCTGGGTCCGGTTCAGGTTCCGGTTCAGGTTCAGGTTCCGGTTCAGGTTCAGGTTCGGGTTCTGGCTCAGGTTCGGGTTCTGGCTCGGGTTCGGGTTCGGGTTCCGGCTCTGGCTCTGGCTCTGGCTCTGGCTCTGGCTCTGGCTCTGGCTCTGGCTCTGGCTCTGGCTCTGGCTCTGGCTCTGGCTCTGGCTCTGGCTCTGGCTCTGGCTCTGGCTCTGGCTCTGGCTCTGGCTCTGGCTCTGGCTCTGGCTCTGGCTCTGGCTCTGGCTCTGGCTCTGGCTCTGGCTCTGGCTCTGGCTCTGGCTCTGGCTCTGGCTCTGGCTCTGGCTCTGGCTCTGGCTCTGGCTCTGGCTCTGGCTCTGGCTCTGGCTCTGGCTCTGGCTCTGGCTCTGGCTCTGGCTCTGGCTCTGGCTCTGGCTCTGGCTCTGGCTCTGGCTCTGGCTCTGGCTCTGGCTCTGGCTCTGGCTCTGGCTCTGGCTCTGGCTCTGGCTCTGGCTCTGGCTCTGGCTCTGGCTCTGGCTCTGGCTCTGGCTCTGGCTCTGGCTCTGGCTCTGGCTCTGGCTCTGGCTCTGGCTCTGGCTCTGGCTCTGGCTCTGGCTCTGGCTCTGGCTCTGGCTCTGGCTCTGGCTCTGGCTCTGGCTCTGGCTCTGGCTCTGGCTCTGGCTCTGGCTCTGGCTCTGGCTCTGGCTCTGGCTCTGGCTCTGGCTCTGGCTCTGGCTCTGGCTCTGGCTCTGGCTCTGGCTCTGGCTCTGGCTCTGGCTCTGGCTCTGGCTCTGGCTCTGGCTCTGGCTCTGGCTCTGGCTCTGGCTCTGGCTCTGGCTCTGGCTCTGGCTCTGGCTCTGGCTCTGGCTCTGGCTCTGGCTCTGGCTCTGGCTCTGGCTCTGGCTCTGGCTCTGGCTCTGGCTCTGGCTCTGGCTCTGGCTCTGGCTCTGGCTCTGGCTCTGGCTCTGGCTCTGGCTCTGGCTCTGGCTCTGGCTCTGGCTCTGGCTCTGGCTGAGGTTCGTATTCAGTTTCTCGTTTTTGTACAGATGCAGATAGTAACTCTGTTGCTGATTGGTTTTCTAATCTGACATCGTATGATGGATCGGGCTTAGAATCCGGCGCTGGTTCTAGTGTTATGTTAGGGTCTTTTATAGTGGTTATTTCTTTTTTAATACTAGTTTGCGTGCTTCTTTTTTCTCTGTTTTTAACCACTTTTAGCCTGTTAGAATGTTTTTTTGATAATATAATATATTTTGTTTGAGATTCTTGATTATTTGGTATCACATATTCGTATTCTGTTTCAACTTCCTCTTTCTCTTTCTTAATATGAAACGTATCAATCAAAATAATTTCATTTTCGTTTCTGCGTGCAGATAATTTTACCTGAAAAGGGAATTGATTTATTATCCAGATTTTATATATCTCGCATCGTTGAGTTTTTTAGTACTTACATATCCATTAACAATATCATTGAAGTTAAACGAAATGGAACTCCATCCTGCATTATAGTTTAAGCTTGACAGATTTCTCTCTAATATTTCTAGCACATCTTCATCATTATAAACAGTTGCTGTGAGTCCACTTTCAACAGATGATAAATTAAGAAAAACCACTAAATCCAAAGACGAAAACTCTAGTGGAAATATTCCACAACTCTTCAATTCCGCTGCAATGCACTTGTTATGTTCATCCGGAGGTTTAACTTTAACATCGTCATAATCAGTTAATATCCATCTCGAATCATCACAGTCACTGAAATCCTTATAAGAATCATCATTAAAATTATACTTATATTCATTAATTGGTAATGAATTAATGATGTTAAAAATAGCGAATAATATTGTTAATGTTTTCATTTTGCGAGCAACGGACACTGAATGCAGGTTTGCGCTATTTTATCGTAATTTCCGCAATTGTTGTTATCTGCCAATTTAAGATTAAATATATTAATGATAACCGGGTATTCACGACCTGAAGTAGCTAATAAATTAATTCGATTAGTGATATTGATTAACACAGTGAGATTCTTAGATCTGATTTGATAAGGTTTAAAAGTTATAGGAAATATTTTCATGTCAAATCAAGCCAATCTCCCACTCATTGCACTCCTGACGTGGCCTACTCCTAACGCAAGCATTCTAGCTAGTAGTATGTGATCCATACTGCTATTAATCTTTGAAAAAAAAAACTCCGTTATAAGGAAAAGTTCTGACCAAAATTTATCCAAATCAAGGGTCGATTCCAACCATTGGTCGATTTGACATGGATAATATATTGATCAAGTTGTGGGCAGTATTTAAAATTACCAATTGAGACTTTCGAACGTTCCTTTGACGTTTCTACATTTTAAAAAGTTATATAGAATGCCAAAAATATGAATTTGAAAAAAAAGTCCCCTTGTCCAGCAATTTTCTGTCGTCATTAATATTTGAAAGTGTTTTTTTTAAACCTGCCCTCTCTTTACTGAGGTATTCTTTGAGTCTCTTAGCAATCTAACTAATATTATAATTTTAATTGGATGTTTGTATGTTTGTCACTCGATCACGTAAAAACGGCTGAACGAATTACAATTAAAATACACTAATATTTTATAACCTGGATTAACATATAGGCTACTACTTTTACTATTCGAGGTTTTGTTAAAAGTTTAGAACGTAAATTGCACCCATGTGAAGCCGGGGCGGGTGGACTAGTGATATATATGTTTCTGGTCTTGAAATAAAAATACTAATGATTAAACTTATCAGGTTTTTGTTGACCGTTCAAGTATCAAAACTAATCTATAACGCTTACGTTATTCCTTTCTACTACTTGAAAAGGTTTTATCTATAGATATAAATAATATGTATATCCGCGAGTCCGCCTGCCTGTTACGCTTTCAACCACTGAACCAATGTTGATGATACTTGGTACAGAGATAGGCTAGAGTTTGGGAAAGAACATTTTACTAGTGTTACCAGAATTGAAAAAGAAAAAATATTTATGAGGAAATAATTTATTCAATAAATATTTAAATATAAATTACTTAATTAAAATAAACTATTAATAAAATTTTGACAGCAAGGTTTGATTCCCAAATTGCCAGTTATTGGCAGATCTGTCATTGGCAAAATATTACCAGCATTCATTGTATACTGGTTACCATAATTTGGTAATCTTGTAAGTAAATTAGCTGATGCCATTGCCAATCCTGCCAGTTCTGCCAATCTAGTTTTTAATGTTGTAATATCATTTCGTACTATGTTGTTATTTCCATATGGTAGTATGTTGTTTTGTCTTGGCATGATGATTTTTGAGACACTTCTCGTATTCACTAATGAATTTGGCTTTCGCAAATTTGCTAAATTGTTTATTCTATTACCATTATTGAAAATGCCATTCATGCCGAGATTTTGTCTGTTAATGCTATTTAATAGTCCTTGCTGTGGCAATTGAATATCATAGCCGCCATATTTGGTATCTAATGGCACCTCGAAACAGCCACATTTGGTACCAATTGGTATTAATTGGCTGATGATGGGCTGTAACAAAAAATAATTGCAATTAATTCTACTTTACTCTAATAATCGCATACATTAAATTTGGAGTAGCTCAAGGTCAGTTTTTTTCCCCTCTATTTTTTTAACATTAATATTGAGAATTTTTTTTATTTCCATATTTACCTTTACTGCAGTTTGAATTATAATTAAAAATATTAGTTTATTCATTATGTAGTAATGAAGTACTAATGATGTACATTCAGAACATATTAATATATAATATTCGTTATCGATTTCGTTGGTTATCACTTTCATCAGATAAATAATGAAACATGAGATTACTTATCTGCATCTGACAAATTATTAAGTAATTAGGAAATTAATATTGATTGCATCAGCATCATCAGTGGTGGTTACGAAATTTCATTTAGAGCCATTCCTGGAGTCAAGTTAAAATTGTTATTGACTATGATATCCAATTACCATCCATACAATAGATACTGTTCTTTATTGGTAATCTAGAGAGGCATCTAAAGACTCTCTGTTTTCTGAAAATGTTGTATACCAAAGTGTGATTACCAAAAATCTTAAAGTGCTATAAAATGCAATTAGAATTTAAACAATATTGTTTTGTTTCTGTCTGTGTACCTGCTGTAAAAGATACGAATTGAATTCCAAATCCATGATCCATTCTTAAAATTAAATTGCTTATGTTACTCGGAGATTTATGATTAGAAGAAGGAGGGGAACATTGAAGAACACTACAAGGGGTGATGATATTGAATGGAGTATTGGGTAAATGCAACGTAGATACTGCTAAAACCTAAGCAGTGCCTTGGACTTGTTACCAAGGTGTAGGCTTAAGGGATTTCTTTATGTAATTACAACATTCGCCTCCACTACGCAGACCCTCTGTTCGAAACTAAGGTTAAATTAACTTAAACCTAATTCACGCGCCGACATATCAATACAGCTATTGAACAGGATCAAAATTTTAGAAGGGTGAGATATACAGGAACTTAGTAATCGGATTTTCCTCCCAACACTGAACCAGGAAAAGAATTGTCAGAATATAACAATCGCGTGACGTCACAATATCCATCATAAGAGATTACCAACGACGTTATCTAAACAAATTATTAAAACCTTTAATAATATCTATCAGTTTCGATGACATGATAAAATTAGAAGTTACAACAATTTACTTGTATTACATGAATAATTATAATTATCATTTGAAAACAGGGGCGTAGCTACCGCCGTATCAACCGTATCAATGATACGGAGCCCGGGCTACAGGGGGCCCCCCACATGTGGAAGCAAAAATTTGTAAAATGTTATCCACAACGTCACTTAATCTCGTGCTTCCCGGGAAAAAAAATGCCCAATCGAAAGTTCGGTTTCAGTCGAGTTTCGATAAAGAAGCGGATTTGGTTTTAGTTTCAGTTTCGGTGGCAAACTAGTCTAGTCAACAAATGCATTTTTGGTTACCATTTTTCAGCAGCCGCTGAAAATTATGATTGAGGTGTCATTCGATTCGATCTAGATTATTTTTGAAAAACAAATGAAGTTCCGCTTGTAAAACTTGCAAAAGTTATTAATAATTAACTAAAAAGAGGGTGTTTAGTTTTTTGCAAATTTCTCAAAAACTATAAAGATTTTTCAAATTTAAAAAGAGAAGGAAATTTCCAACCTCCAATGCCATGCCATTTCCAATTGGCAAGAAAAGTGTTTGTTTAATTTGAATTGTTTGGCAAGCTCAATGTCTAAGAGGAAGTGATAACTTACTTAACTTAATCATTAAATATTTATTTTAATTTAATACAAGCATTTTTATTTCTTTTGTAAGAAATCTTTACTCTTCGTGTGGGCCCCCCAACTTATTTTGATACAGGGCCCCTCCAAGGCACGCTACGTCACTGTTAGAAAACTTTGTTTTTTCAGTTCATCTCAAAAACATTTATGAAATTTTGGTACAAGGGTTTGTAGGTCATTATTAATTCTAAATATAAAAGACAGACCACAAATTAATGTAAAAAAAACTGAAATTCCAATGTAAGGTGAGAATTCTCTCTCAGTCAATAACCTCTAGCTACAGTAGCGCCATTCTCGCGACTTATAAAAGCTATTTTTTTTTATTTTTTATTTTATTAAGGAAACCAACAGAACAACAATTCTTAAAAATTAAACCTAATTTAATACACAAACCAAGCAAGTTTCCAAATATTTTTCTACTAAACTCTTTTTTGGGTTGCTTATATCGCGCCCGTGTGCCATCATCGCCTTAGCGCCCTTTTTACTAAAAAAGAAAGGCTCTCCTCCGGTCGCTTCGTTGACGGAGGACCTTTTTATTCGCTCTCCACCTTAGGGGCCATTCATTTATTACGTAGGAGTATTTTTCCTAGTTTTTGACCCCCTCCCCCCTATCATAAGAATTAATAAGAATATGCCGACCTCCTCCTCCCTGTTTAATATTTATTACGTTAGAATCCAAAGGAAAAATGAATGTTGCTCGCGCTTTTTCAAAGTATAATTTTAACTTTGAGCATTTTTGTAATCTTACGTAAGAAAAAATAAGATATGGTCGAACCCCCTGCCCCCCTAAATCGTCTTACGTAATTAATGAAGAGCCCCTTAGGAGGCGCAATATTACTGACTTTTTTGAGAAATCGATCTTTCAGCACTTTAAGGAGTAATGACTTGCAACAATGAATAATTAAATTCCTGGCAACACGTAATTACTACTAGTATTCCTTAACCCCTCCAGGTAAGCTAAAATGCTTGTGTTAGGAGTGAGCCACTCCAATAGTCCAACAACTGGGATTTGAACCCACGACCTATTGATAGTGAATCTAACTCCCGGAGTACTGAGCTACTGACGCTTCATTATTAAATTGGTCTTATCGCTATGTGTATTGAAGCTGCGTTTCATTGGACTTAGGGTTCATTCTCAGGATCCACTAAAACCGTAGTATTCTTCTCTTTATTCCTCCTCCACACCTATCTGCGAGATGGCAACACATCGATAATAGAGTATACCTCTTTTAGTATCGATGTTTAAACTACCCCTAACTCGGCATAATCTAGAACTAACGAACTAATAAATTGACTTTTAGTGAAACAAAATGAAATTTGTCATATTTTTATTCAAATTAGAACACATATAACATAATAAATAATAACATTTAATTAATTAATCTTTTAAGAATATCTGGCAACATTATTTAGTCCTGTCACTTTTGACAGCAAATGCTTGTCAGATTCCCTATTCGATGCAGCAACAATGCTTTTTACTGCTGATCTTTTAAATAGTTCAGCTAAAAACTGTCTGTTTGTTATTCCGAGTGAATTTTTATTATTTCTAAATGTTCGTATTTGGGTTCTAGCTGGAAATAGGCCGAATTGCTTCCTAGGAAATATGAATTGACTTTGCTGTTTAATCTGTGGTAATTCTTCAATGTACTGAGCCGTTGTTTCCTGAAAAAAAAATTATATTAATATAAATCTTCCATTTGAGTGTTTCTTAAACTGTATGAAAAATAGATGGCGCTGCTGAAGCATGAAGGTGAAATAAAAAAATACCGCATTTTTATGTTCTAAATATCGAAAAGTTTGTAGTATTTTGAGTCGTTTTGACTTTCATAGCTACCCTCATTAGGAAACTCTATTTCATACATTTTGCTAGAGTCTTCTTGAATTAAGAAACAAATGAATTTATTACGATAAAATTTCATTAAACTTACATATTTAAAATATGAAAATAGACAAAATATTAAAAATGTCTTGATCATTGTGTCTGTTCGCAAATCTTAAAGCAATACTCAGAACAATTGGAGTTATCTTATATTTATACAGTAAACTCAAAATTAAACACGTTCTCCATTTTATTATGAAACTCAGTTTTGACATATAGATAAAATATAATGAAATCATGTTTTATCTGTTACTTGTGATTTGTCACGATTAATTGAGAAATACAACAAATTATTACAACTAAAACAATTTGCTTCCGAAGATGCCAGTTTTTATTATATCAGTATTTTAAATTGCCATATTAATAAATAAACAACAAATAAGGAACATAATAGTTTATTTTAAAAAAAACTTATAACAAATCATCTAAATTTTAAATGTAACTTAACTTAAAAGAATTAAATAAATGGAGGAGGTATGGGGATTCTTTTTATAAAGATATTATCACCATCACAAGCAGCTGGTGGTGAAAGTGGAGAAGATATAGGAGATACTGGTGACGCTGATACTCTGCTAGTACCATAAATATTTAAAATTGGATCTAAACATCCTAAAGGAGATGATAATATTTCTTCAAAACATAAATCTGGACAATTTGGTAATTCGGTAACAAAGGGTATGACTGGCATGGCTGTTCCTGCTACAGCTGGTAACACTGACGTTGTAGTTGGCACGACTGACACTGGAGCTGGCACTGTTGTAATTTTAATGCCTTCATATCGTGTAGGTACCATTGGTGGAGGAATAAAACAAGGTTCAGGATCCATTAGACCTTGGTTAAATGATTGATACAATGTCCTTCCTACACGACACGCTGGAGTTGCTCTGCGTTGTGATTGAACCTACAAAACAAGTTTTGTGGATGACTTAGATATAATAGACGTATAATTTTACAATCCAGTTTTAAAATACTTACGCCAATAGAAGATATAACCAATATTAGTATAACCGCGAACATTTTTGTCCTTAACAATAATGTAGATCAGTACTGTCATCGCTATTTGTACTGATTTTTTTATCTATTACACCTATTTTGTTATAGTTTACTTAATCGATTTCATGATTAATAACAAAATTTCAATTTAATCGGAAATTTTCATATTGAAAATTTCCGATTAAATTGAAGTTACGTTAAGCGCCAACGAACTCTATGAACCTGCTAAAAACCCTGATGAAACCTGATGAGAATGCTCTGTCTTGGAACCCAGGATCAGGAATAGTCATTGCAAAGCGTTAAACATAAGAGAAACATCTCATATATTAATAGGTACAATTTCAGACTTGTTTCACCGATTATGAGATTAAAAGAAAATAATTTTCTTTATAATCAAATTCTTTATTTCAAATAAATATTTTAACATAAATTTAATAATAGATAATACATTAGTAATATCATAACGTTGGTGGTGGAATAGGTATCTTTCTCAAAAAGTGGGATTTAGTCTGACTGGGTTGAACAGGGGGTAGTAGATTTGAAGTTGGAGGTGCCAAGGCAGATACTGGTGAAGCAGATGGTAAGAATGGACTGACCAAGGGTGCTGGAGATGGACAACAGGAACACCTCTCTTGAAATAGTGGACACAGTTGTGGTAGAGGTGGTGCTATTGGTACGATTGGAGCTGGCATTGGTGCTACTGGAGCTACTGGAGTAATTGGCATTAATGGTGACGGCATTGGTGCTATTGGTGCTGGAATGTTGGTAGCAATGGTACCTGGTGCGTTGGAGTAAATGATTTCCTGTTGACAGGGATATTTAGGTTGCACAACTCTAACGTTTGGTGGATTTACTTCTTCGATTGCCAGTCGTGGATTTTGTAGACGCATTTGAGCATTTCGTTCATTACATCCTGGAGCTAATAGGTTTTGTAATGCTCCCATAACTGCATTTGGTCGACCTCGTCTTGGATATCTTGCTAGTACTGTCTGCGAGAGTGCTATCGTCAATATTATAGTTATTTGCAGAAGTTTCATTTTATCTATAAAAAAATGAAAGTTAACAATTGTGTTTATTATTTTTTTTAATAATTTTGGTAACAGCACTTACCTTTGATCAGTTAATCGATTATTAATAATTTCCTTCAGATGTTATTTCTTTTTATAAATTAGTTAACGCAACTTTAAGATACGTTATTTCTAAATTATATTTTAAGATAAAATATTTATTATACAATACTTTATCATTTTGATTATCTGTTGATTTATTTTGAAATCCTCTAACATTCTTAGGAGTTGCTTAAATGTCTTTTAGATAAGGTTTTGCTTTGAAAAATCATTTAAACCTTTTGTTTCACCATAACTATTTAAGAACTAAATAACAAAAAAGACGAATGCAAATTACTCTGCTATGTGAATATAGGTTATGTTATAATATATTATCTGTGTTCAAATATAGGTAATAACAACACTGAAAATGATTCGTCACGTAACGTCAATGTATAAAATTAAATAGTAAAATATCAGTCAATTTTAATTTACAAAAATGGCGGGGGTACAGTTATTTGTCTCAAATATTTGGGGCAGCCCATCATTGGTGGTAGAGGAGGTATGGTGGCACCACATGGAGACCGTAGACCATATCCTGGAGCATCTACATATGAGAACGCCAGACCCGTATCCAGGATTGGAGAAAATGGTTCTTGACAGACGGAATCACATTTATTTAGAACTGGATAAGCACGCTCTATGACTCTACATCCACAGTTGTCTATGATTGAGGCACAACCGCAGGGAGACCCTATAGTTCTGTATCCATAGTCTAAGACAGGCGCACATCCGCAAGGAGACTCTATGGTACCGTAACTATATGCATAATCTATGGTTGGAGCATATCTATATCCGTAGTCTATGACTGGAGCACAACCACAAGATGGCTCTATGGTTCTATATCCGTAGTCTATGACTGGAGCACATCCACAAGAAGGTTCTATGGTTCTATATCCGTAGTCTAAGACTGGAGCCAATCCACAAGTTTCCATCGGATAATCAAATATAGTGACAGTAGGTCTGCCTATTGTTTCAATGACGTATGCGTTAGCCTGAAATCATTTTTAATTGTTAATACCACTAAGGAGTGACGTCACGCTTTCAGATTTAAGAATTAATCCATAACGTTTATCTGTTATTATGTATATAAAATTTGACAGATTGATAGAACAATCTCATGCAATCACACCTGAATAATTTGACATATTGTAAATATAAATAGTAGTGTATGGTATTTTCACAAATTAAAAAAATTACTTACATACGCGAACGTGAACAATAAAACAAACAGGACCTCCATGTTCATGACACTACAAACCTAATTACAAAATATCTCTCTTATATAATTGTATTAGTATGAAATATTTTGAAATATTTCTTTATTTTACTTTAATCTCACGATTCTAATATTTTTAGTAATAACAACAGATAGTTAGTCATAAACTTTCACAACAACTTATTATGTTACTTTTTTAATTTAATCCCTACACTGAATGAGATTTATTGTCACTACTTCGTCCCCTTAATGAGATTTAGTGAGAACAATCTTACACTGGATAAGATTTATTGTCACTACTTCGTCCCCTTAATGAGATTTAGTGAGAACACTCTTACCCTGGATAAGATTTATTGTCACTACTTCCTCCCCTAAAAGAGATTTACTGTAAGTACTTATTTCATTGGTTGAGATTTAGAATCTACCTTTTCCAGTGGATTAAATTTAGTAGCTTTTTACTTCGTCTTGTTTTTTGTTTTATTTTTTTTACTCACTCAAAGTATCCTTTAGTAATCATCATTATAACTCCTCAATAATCTGAGCCGGGTCTCCTCCTTAGAATGAGGAGGGTGCTAGGCCATAGCCTACCTCGTGATCCAGTGAAGGTGGGCAGATTTCACACACCGACAGAAAAATTGGAGAACTCTCAGGAGTACAGGTTTCCTCACGATGTTTTCCTTCGCCCTTAAAGCAAGTCATATTTAATTGCTTAAAACACACATAACTTGGGAAAGTCACAGGTGTGTACCTGTGTGGGGGATCAAACTTGGATCCCGAGTGAGACTTAATCACCTATCTATATTAGGTCCTCTATTAGACTGGGTGCCTGAAAGAGATCGCTTTTTTAGCGATAAGGCTGCCATTTGCACAAATGTGTAACATTACATATTTTTTTATATCTTTTGTTTTATATTTATGTGTTTTTGATGCAATAATATATATTTCATTTCATCATCATCTGCTAAATAGGATTTTCAGTGGCTATTTATTACCTTTAATGAGATTTAGGGTTTTTATTCCCCAAGGTGAGATTTTATATAACTCCCATTCAGCTTGATGAGATATTAAGGGACCCTATTCTCCTTTGATAATATTTAATAATATTTAGTACTCTCTTTATTTATCTTACAACAGCAGCGATATAAATATTCGAAATTATAATCGACAAAAATCGATTTCTATGAAAACGAATACTTAGAAAATCAATATTCCACATCGATTAAAACTTTTATACTTACCTGTTTATCATTTTTTTAAAGCGATAAATAAATAAAAATTCAAATCAATAGAGAATCGATCTTTAAATTCAGCACTACTTCCGCCTGGTGAGATTTAATGAGACTTCTCTCATCACTATCTATTTATTTTTCTTTACTAATATATACCGCGGCCATTTTGTTTTTATTTGATTTCTCAGTACCTACGATAGAGGACACCATTGTCAGCTGATATGATTCTATCTCCTTGACATTCAATATGACTGTAATATTTAAAAAAAAAACATTTTTCTAATTATGTTTTTTTTCTTTAGTTTTCTAATCATTTTTAATAATATTATTAATAATGGTTTTTATTATTATAAATTTAAATTATATTCTAAACATAATTTTAATGTAGTGCTGTATAAATATTTTATTATCCCACAAGAAATACGAATTCCAGGATAAAAAAATAACCTATAAATTAATCTAGGTTATGAAGTATTTATGTACTAAATTTCATTGAAATCTGCTCAGCCGTTTTGTGATGTAAACTCAAATAAAAAAGTTTGGGATAGGCAATTTAATAAAAGGCAAATTAAATGCAATAACATATAATAACTACAGTAATAACAATTGTTGTCACGTAATTGATCTTTCAGTACTTATAGGCTCGTTGCTGAATGCAGGTTGAGATGTAAAATGGCCTAACTTCAAAATGAACCAAAATTGCTCTCATTGGTATTAATAAAATTTTGCTGAAATAGATGTTTTATTTTTTTTTATTAATTGCTATTACTAATTATATATTAGTATTTTTTTCATTTAAAAAAAATAGTTTTTAATATTTTTTTAGTAACAAATTAATTTGTAGGTTATTTTGAGTTTCCATAACCAAATCCTCATAATATAGCAATTCCTGCAAAAATCTAATTAAAACCTGATTAGTTAGAATACTTGAAACTACTTTCCATTCGCTGAGGTAGAAATAGTTGTTGTAATTTTCACAAAATTTATCTCGCCAATAACTTCTTCTACAGTCTATTACTAAACATCATCTAAAGGTTTTTGTAGGGGGAAATGTTTATTTAATATCAGATAAGGGACCATTCATTTATTACGTAAGACTATTTTCGCTAGTTTTTGACCCCCTCCCCCCTGTTATATATAGGTAATATTTATTACGTAAAAATCTAAAGGAAAAAATGAATGCAGCCCGCGCTTTTTCAAAGTATAATTTTAACTGAGCAATTGTAATCTTACGTAAGAAGTCGACCCCCCTCCCTCCCTAAATCGTCTTACGTAATTAATGAATGGACCCTAAGGCGCAAACGAGCAGACAGTCCACTTGATGGTAAGTGGTCACCATTTTCTATGGGCACTATTCGAGTGTCTCTTGTATTGTCTATGCGTTGCCACCTGAAGATAAAGTGAGAAGGGGGAGAGAAGAGGAGAATGCTGCGGTTCCAGTGGACTTCAAATAAGAGACAATTAATGGGATGAAAATAATGAAATGTACACTAAAAAGAATTCACCAGCACCAGTGGTTACGGATTTTCATTCAACCCCAACTTAAAACCTTTAGCTTAGACTATTTGTAAATAAAACACGTCATAAATTATTATTGTTAATGTTCACTCTGTGGTGGAGGTTTTCCACTCGCTAGTACTTTCTTCATGGACTTCATCATCCCGGGAATCAAACTTATATGTTTGTCGACACATTTCACTGCGCAGTTCTCGAAGGATATCGTGCATTTGTCGATCTGAAATAATTATAATATTAATTTAGTTTATTATACCTTATTTGAATGCCCGTAAAGGCAAAACCATTAGGTACAATTTTTTATACCCTCATTACAATGTGTTTTGTCAAAATAAATGAATTTGAGAAATGGAGTTTATAATTTAACAGGAAAATTAACAAAAAATATCCTCAAAAGTTTAACTATATTTTTTTATTGCTAAACTAATAAGTTGCTAAGAATTCAGTATGTTTAACAAGCGTCTATGCTTTGTAACACAGCTGTTTTCTAAGATAAAAAGTTACTTTTAGGCCCACAACATATCTTTGTACAATCTCATCAATTTGCAAACATATACAAAATTAATATTTTCATTACAATCAAATGAATGATTTAGGAAATGTGTGAAAAAATGATTATACTTACTGTTTCTTGACTAGGATCTGGACCAAGTCTATCTCGAGCTGAATCATTACAGTCCATCACACATCTTTGTAGTCTGTTTTGTAGATGATTTATTTCATTCTAAAAATAATAATAATTTATTATTTTAATAATATTGATGGTCATGGACAGACACAAACACAATGCTATCAATTTTGGGTGATAATTGCATTTTGTTATTAAATACACAAGATTCAAAAAAAATATTTTTTTTAAACAAGGACATTGAATTTCTAATAACTAACCTAACATATGAAAATTAATGTGTCTAATAATTTAAAAAATCTAACTCATTGCTATTAAAATTTTTCTTTTTTCAACTTGCTGAGATTGAGTGTGTGTGCTGAATATAAAGAAATTTAATTAATTTAAAAAATATTTCAAAATAGTTTGTCATTATTTTGTTTTTTTTCCATGACATCATCTGTATTTGCTTATAAATAAATTTTTCAAAATCCATAACTCGATTGAAAATTCCAAAAATCTTACTTAGGCTTTGTTTCTTTTTCTTAAAAAATAATAAATAAACTTACTTGTACATAATTATTAGCTTGATTCAATGGAGTGGTACACTTCTCTATACAACCGTGAACTCTTTCCAATGACGTCTGTGTGTCGTCGCAGCATTTAGCTGCACATCTGTGCATGTCACCCTGAAAATGTATATTTTATTACAGATTAAATATACAATAGCTATCCATCCTCACTTTGCTTAGGATGAAATAAATTTGCTCAAAATAATACCTAAATCACCGGTCTCGGAGACTATAACTCATCACAAATTTTTTATATACACATTTGGAGGGTATTCGACCTTATGTATTGAGTTTGCCTTTTTTAATTAAAATTTATATAATTAAAACGTAGAGCAATGTCTGGAGTTGCATCTGGACACCCAGGATTATGTTTGTAAAGCTACTTAATATCAATAAAACTCACTTAGATTGCTTGATCCTAATACCTAATAATATAGTCTAGTTGTCTGGCCTCGACATGGTGCTGGTGCAATTCCCCCCCATTGAGATGAATTAACTTATACACTACATTTTATCCAGGAAAACTTAATATATACTACACATGATAAATTGCACCCTTAGAAAGCTGGGGTGAGTCGACTAGTAATCACTACATGAGAAACTATGTTTGTTTAATATTTTTTCACGCTTAAACCACTGAACCGATTTTGATAAAATTTGGTACAGAGATAGACTAGAACTTGAGAAAGGACATAAGCTACTTTTTATTGCGAAAAAAAGCTTTAAAGAGCTGAAATGTGGATTGAAGTGTATGTCAAGGTGTGTGACCATTTGTCTTTGGGAATTAGTCATATATAAATAGTTCAATATTAAAAACGTGGTAAATTGCACCCGGATGACGCCAGGGCGGGTTGATTAGTATAGTATAATTAACGGTAACAATATTTAAAGTTGCATAATTCACACATGATAAGAGATAACCTCACTCACTTGCATTTTCCGTAAATAACTCCGGTCTAACTCGTTCACGAGGTTCGTCATCTCCTGCTCCAGTCTGTACTTCTGTGCTTCAACCATTTTTGATTATTATTAATATATATTAAGCTTATATTTCATATAAAGTTAGTCTTCAGGTCTAAGATGTACTTTAATAACTTTATTTGACAATGACATTTGATTAGGGTTGCCATATTAATATATCGATATTCACTACTTGTAAATATCGATATTAGGCTGAATTTCTAACATAATTCTCGATAGATGAAGCTCTTGACATAACCCAGAATTCTGGCTATATCCTAAAAAAATAATTCAATAACTTAAATTATTTTTGAAATTTTTTATTTCTTTATTTTGGATTTTTGTCTCAGGGAAGTGATTTTTTTTTAAATTCCTAGCAGTATGGATCACATACTACTAGTATTCTTTAACCCCTCCAAGTAAGCAAATGTCAATTCAGACTAATAGAGGGCGCTGTTTACGAGGTTCAGGCTTTTTTGACTTTATACCGTAATATTATATTTTTAGAGTACTAATAAATTTATTTTTCGAAATAATATTAATTCCAACTTGAATATTAATTATTTCATACTCCTAGTATTCTTTTTTTATATTGATTATAAACATTAAACATTGAGTTTAGCCTTGGGTGACCTTCTTTAAATCATCAACTAAAACATCAAAAATACTTTCACAAGGAGACGACATAGACATGAGTCATCCAGGGCGCCTTAGTAGATATGGGGGATGTTTGTTAAAAACCAATAGAACACATTAAATCGTTATTTAAAAAAATATTTATATCACTATTATTTTTTTACAAAACAACCGGATGTACTAATGAGGCAATTTCTGTCGGACATGGTGTTGCTAGCTTCACACAAGAACAGGGTGAAGAAACTGGGACATAGGCATCAGAAAAATCTGAATAAATTCCTTTGACGAAAAACTTTTGATCATATGCTTCAGCAACAGCAGGAAGAGCTGAAGGTCCAAATCCAAGGCCTGGTGGAAGCTCAATCGATTTAGGGGGTAAAATGAGCTGGTCACATCCACAAACTGGTTCGTTTACTGTTATCACTTGAATTGTTTCATATGGAGTGTACGGTGTTGCCAGGTTATAAGGCCAAATAATTGATGCTGCTAGTGATGCCTAGAATATAAGATAATGATTAAATATTTAATTTTAAATATAGCCAGTCCCATCCCTACTAGGCACAACAATAACTTTTCAAACCAGAGACAAAATTAATAGGTAGATATAAAGCTGAAGAGTTTGTTTGTTTGAACGCGCTAATCTCAGGAACTAATGGTCCGATTTCAAATATTCTTTCAGTGTTAGATAGGCCATTTATTGAGGAAGGCTATAGACTATACACCATCACTCTATGACCAATAGAAGCGGAGCTACACGCGTACGAAGTTGCGCCGATCGACTAGTATATAATAAAGGTAGATACACAGACTACAAATATTTTGTCTTTTAATTTAAAAAAGGTTTACTCACTTCAAAAGCCACTAGAATGTAATATTTCAAGGACATGTTGTTATATTACCTCCATTTTTTTTAGGTCACGTTATAAAGGCAATTACTGTTATAATTACATAATTATACGCGTTCTATCACTTTTAAACATTTTTGTCAATTAATAGTAATAGTTAGTATGTTTTGTGCAATGGTGGATACAGACAACTAGTAAAGAGGTCACGTGAACAAGATTGAGCCAGGAAAAGGGTCATGTGTTGTGTTGTAGTCATCAGTAGGTTTTCTTGAGCTTGATCGATGAAACTTTACAGTAATATAGTATGTATATCACATATTATATAATAATAATTGTTGCCATCTGAAAAAAAAATGTTTTTTTCTATTACAGTCTTTTATAGACTATGACAAGACGAGAAATATAAATAAAAAGGTATATTAGTCCTAAAACACGTTTTATGTGAGCCCCCCTTAAATATTTATTTTATTCTGTTTTTAGTATTTGTAGTTATAGGGGCAACAGAAATACATAATTTGTGAACAATTTCAACTGTGTAGCTATCACGTTTCATGAGATACAGCCTGGTGACAGACAGACGGATGAACGGACAGCGGGCAGCGGTTTTGCAACGTCATATCAAAGGTTCTGATATCTGATAGATAGTAATGATGTAATTTACACAAAAGATTTCGATTTGATTAGACAAAATTACTTAATATTTGAATACAAATCAGATACGACACGAATTTACAATATCTTTTAATTTGAATTCATATAAAACGTCTTAATTTGTAAAATCTCGCATAGTAACAGTAAGAGATAGAGAGAGAGAGTCGGAAGAAATGTTAAATTTAATTATATTTTCACTCGCAGCTGTACAAGTTCAAGTAAGTTTAGAGTAAGATTATCTCTATAAGTAAAAAGGTGTCGTACTGTATGTATGTGCGCGAATAATTATAATACACCAAATCGTTGTTATTGTCAGGATAAGGTGTAAGTGAGAAAGAAGAGTGAGCGAGAGAGACTAAAATTCAACGAGTGTGTGAATGTGTGAGTCAATGATTTGGATACACCTCAGCGAAGCGATGACGGGTTGGCATAATTTATGGAAAATATAGGTAAAATAATTAAAACATATGTCCTTTCTGCTCCGCTCTTAACAACATGACCTCCTATCTAGCTCAATACCGACCAATTGACCTCCGTCTTTACTCGAAAACAGAATCACTGTTGAATAACACATTAATTTTTATTTAAATTTTTTTTTTATCATCTAGGGGCCATCCATTGATAGAGTAGGTAGACGACGTGGATCGACTTTTAATTTCCAAAGAGGATTTTGGATTGATTTTTCTTTATGTATTATCGAATGAAGGAAAAGACAGAGTATTTCAGGTTGATGAACAAAAATTTCTAAAGCTTTTATTACCTCCAATAAAGAAACTAATTTAAAAACATGGCAACATTAAAATAAAACGGGGATTAACCTTCATTGCTAGCGTCAGTCCTTTGTAATTTATAGTTAATCCCGCAAAAATGAGTTTCCGAGGATAAACGAGCTCCGACTGAAATACGGGATGAATAATTTATTTTTATGTGAAGCAAAATGATGCTTAAGCTTCCAATAACATTGGAATTATGTTTGGATTACCTTATTTATAGACCTATGGGGTTCATTCATTTGAATATTTGGATTAGTGGATCCGATTCGATCCTGGTAGTGGCAACATTATTCTGTTCTACGTCTTCTTTTTGTTTTATGACATTTTGCATTGCTATTTGGACAAAAATAATTATGCTAATATGAAATGTAGTAGAATTATCTTCTTTAGCCTTTTGTTTAACTGTATTATTTTTCATATGTTACAGTTCTAAAATGACTTTAGTATCCTTAGTTATTTAATTATCTATATCCAAGCAATTAACTTTTTTAATCCAATCATTTTTTTCATTAATTTAACATCTTTCTGTTTCAGTTCGCTCTTGCACAATGTCTAAACCGTCAAGCCAATATGGTCTTCAATAGACCAGAAGTTGTAATAGAAGCTCCTGTGGCTCCAGTAGTACAACCAACAGTTATCGAAGACAACAACTTCCTAACGCCAACTTTAACTGCAAATCCAACTACAATAATAACAGATTGCACTCCATCTGTATGCAAGAATCTCGTAAACACAATACAATTGATGATCGTCTGTAATTTACTTAGTAACTCTAAAGGTGGTCCAGATTTAGCTGCGCAAATAACATCACCGATTATTAAAGAAATGATGACCACCCCAGCATTTTCCTGTGGGTGTTCTAACCCTTTAGCAAATCTACCTCCTAATCTTATTTCTTCTGCTTTATTCCCTAATTTAATAACCTCACCTAACTTTTTTTCTGTTCTTCCTGGAGCATTGCCTCTTCAAAATGTTAACATGAATGGATTGCTTGGTAATATATTGGGTAAATTTAGGTGAGATGATGATGTGGTAGTTTAAATTTAAGTATTTATTGTCAATAAAGAATTTATAAAAAAGTATAATTTATTATTGAAATATTAATCTCATGAAGCAATGAATCATTTTTAGTAATAAAACTACATAATAACACTTAATACACTTTATTTAAAAACATCTACTTAAAAATAATTAATAATAATAACCATATCCATTACATCCACAACCACAAGAATCAAATGGTAGTGTTTCAACATTTACACTAACACATGGAACAGTTGTAGGCATGTACCCGAAACTGCAAGTGAGTTGTGCAGGAATAGCAGGTGGAATCAGTACTTCAGCAGCTACAGGAGCTATTGGTCCAGTTGGTGCAATAAATTCCTTAACTCCACCAAAATAATTTGGGCCACTAACGTATGGGCCATTCGTGATTACTTCACTGACGCCTCCATAACAGCCAGGATTAAATGTAGCAATTTCAGGGACGTTACCGTAATAAGATCCAAATGGTGTAGATATTACTTCATTAATCCCATTTATTATAGGATTGCAAGGTGCACTGGTGGATACAAATTCAAGCCCCCCATATAAGTTAGGTGAATATGAGTTTGTTGAGACAATTTCCGTTATACCTCCGTTACAACCACAACCGGGATTATACGAAGAAACAACTTCTGTAACTCCTCCATAGAAAGGATTTGTAATAATTTCAGAAACACCGCTATAATAATTACCACCACATGGTGCTATTACTTCAGAAACGCCACCGAAATAATTAGTAGCATATGGTGTAACTACTTCAGGTAAACCACTGTAAAAATTGGCTCCACATGGTGTTATTACCTCAGATACACCACCATAATAGTTAGGTCCATATGAAGAGACTATTTCTGACACACCGCCATAGTAGTTAGGCCCGACTGGGCCAATTACTTCAGTAACTCCTCCAAAAACAGGAAGCTGTGGAACACATGGAGAAGGGGAAACTACCTCTGTAATACCTCCATAAATATTAGGTGTCAGTGTTGCTACATTTGAAAAACCTGTGTTGACGTATTCTGTAACGCCACATAAGTTTGGTGTGATTGTTTCAGTCCATCCACCGTAATAATTAGGAATAATCGTCTCTGTAACACCAAATGGGTTGGAGCGAATAGTATCAGTATATCCTCCGTAAATATTAGGAGTTATAGTTTCAGTTATGCCTCCATAATAGGTTGGCGTTACAGTTTCTAATACTTGTCCACATGAACTAACTATTTGTGGATACACGGGTGTGACTGATTCTAGAACAGGTCCAACAGCATTAAGTAAGTTAGGGGCTAAAACAGTTCCGAGTTTTGATTCTATTAAATCGCTGACAATTAGGAGTTGCAAAGCATTTGCTAAGGCATTTGATACAGAATTATCTACAATAGTTGTGGCTACGACAGGAGAAACTACTTGAGGAGTTATTATAGGAGCATTTGGTATGATTGGTGGATTTAATGCTGTTGGGCCAGGGCCTACACAGAACTGTGATTGGACCTGAAATTAAATATAATTAAGTTAAATTAGACGATTTCATGAAAATTCAAACATAGTTATACATGTTAATGATACTTAAACATACCTGGCAACACAATGCGGCGAAAGTGAATATAACAAATCTGTATCCCATTGTTGGAGGAACTAAGTAAATGATTAACATACTGAACTTATATATAGGTTATATTCACAATACGCAACAATTTAACATAGTTATTACACATAGTGATAAACATGTTACAAGTATACTATATAATGAAAAAATACATTTATTTTATTTCATTCCATAATATTTTTGTGTAATCAAAAATTCTTATCATTATTAGATTTCACATTCTTGAAGACTAGGACTTTAGGAAATATTGAGGCAAAATCTAAGAATAATTAAAACAAAAAATACACCTCATCTTTTACTTCAATAACAAATATATTTAATAATAATTAACAATAAATATATTTAGATAAATTACATAAATAAATCAGTCATAGAAAACAAATCATTATCAGCAGCTGCTATTGAAGCATAGGGACTTATAAAATCATTTTTTGCCATAAAAGATGATACAAGTGATTCTGAAAATGGTGAGTTTTTAGCTATAGCATCGTATGGAGACATTAAATTGACACCAGGTCTTGGAGCAGGTAATCCCGAAGCAATACCATAGGTACCAAAAATAGGTTGAGCCATATCATGTCCAAAGGTAGATGTACCTAAAAATTTTGAATTTGGCATTTGTACTGCCAATTTATTTGGAAGAACCAGTTCCATGATGGAGTCACTAATAGCAGGAATGTGTTCATGACCTTCTGATGGATTATTTATTATATTATTTACTATCAATAATTGTAAAGCAATAGCTAAATTATTTAAAACGTGTGAATCTATTTTCCCAGATGTTTTCTTTGGTGGAGTTTCTAATTTTGATTCACATATTGTTTTTTGTTCTATCTGAGGAATTTGTTTGACTACTTGTTGAATTTGGGGAGTTGGTACTTCAGGAGCTTTTGGATATGATGGATAATATTGCTGTGGATAGTTTTGCGCATAAAACGATTTGTAATTTGAAGAGTAAGGAGAAGAGGAGTATGTTGAAGTAACTTTCGGAAAGCCAGGACGAGATGCAGGTCCATATTGCTTAACTGAGTATGGTTGCACAAGAGAAGATAATGCCTGAAACAAAAAATAAATCAGATTTCGTCACTTCGTCACAGTTATTATCAATTTCTTCCAAACGTGGCAACTATCAGAAAATTACAAAATCTACCTTCGTAACTAATAATTGCGTTAAAATAAGTTGCAATAATTTCGAAGCCATTACTTCTATTTTCTAAATATTAATGTCATGTTTCGTGGATACTTTTATAAATATATGTAATTTTATCTTTCATCTGTTATCTGTCACGTCTTCCACAAAATTTGTTATCTGTGTTGTAAAAGTTGCAGATGCGTTATCTTGTCTATGAAGTCTTGATGCAACTCTTCTATGGTTTTTGATAAATTTTCTACACTTTCATTTGGTAATCTGCATCTAGGCAGTGGTTTATTGGCTGAGACTTCTAATTCTTCATCAAGAAGAGCAGGTTCAGTCTTTATTCCATGACAAGCATTTACCCTATTCGTTGGTTTTTGTAATGAATATTATTAACTCTATCTTCGAGCTCATCACTAACCTTAGATAGACTAGTCATAATCCTCGTCGTCAACTCATCATCATCATTATCAGCACTTTTATTAAGATGACCAGTTTTGGAAATTTCGAAAAAGAGAAATAATGTTTTGTCTACTAAATTGTAGAAAGAGGCAGTCTTGTAGTTCTAACAAAGTTCAAAGTTTTAAAGGGATAAACAGTGGAGTCTGGCTTACATGTGTTAACACATGCAAATTGACTGATACCAGTCGTTCAAAGTCAGTTCGAGTCAAGTACGGTTTTATTAAGAGTTTCAGAGCGAACAAGTCTAGGTTACATGACAGCTATCAGTTAAACTTGCATAATTAGACTGTGTTAGAAATGTGCCAGAATTTGACACACTGAGCAAGGCTAGGTGAATAAAGAGATTCTATTGGTTCACACATCTGTGATAGAAAAGTAACCTAGGCTTCAAGTTGCTTTAAGAAAGATCGGCCAATAATAACTGTTTATTGTTAAATTAAGCATTATAATTTGATAGTTAAATAACATATTATGGAACGTTTGTATTTCTCGTCTCGTTTTCGATCAACGTTATATTGTTTAGGTTTAATGTGAAGCAATCTCGATCATGTTTAAGTTTTTCGTCTAGATAAAAATCAGTTGCTTTTTCTGTTGATATAAAATTATAATACAAGTCACCATCGCGTCGGTGAGGTCTTTAGGTCCTCCTCTTAGTACTGGATCCTAGTGCCATTGTAAATCTTTTAGGAAATTATACAACTATATATATTTACTGCCTAACTTTTTTGATTTTTGATTCCTAAAAACGGTCTCATAGCTATTAAAAAAAAAATATCCTTAACTTTATCAAAATATAATGATGTAATGTAAAATATATTTTTATTTCAAGTCCTCCTAATGAGGACCCGAAGGCAAAACAAATACAATTCCTGTCTTTCAAAATGTTCATATTTATTAAAATCCGCTCACACCAATTACGTACGACTAGTAACGACCTCTGGTTTCGCATATTAATAACTAATATTATAATTTAGAAATTAACACTTACGAGATGTAGCTAATACTTAAGAATACTTACGCCATCTTACGCTTACGCTATCACGCTTAAATTACTGAATTGATTTTGATGAAATGTGATACAGAGATAAAGTAATGTTTGAGGAAGGACATAGGCTATGTTCTATCGCAAAAAAATACTTAAGAATACTTAGTAAACAAATGAGTGTGCTCGTATGCCAGCTATCGACGTGGGGATGAAGTGTATGTCGACCTGTGTGTGTAAATTAAAATGTAAAATCTATACTAATATTATAAAGAGGAAAGATTTGTATTTTTGTATTTTTGTATTTTTGTATTTTTGTATTTTTGTATTTTTGTATGTAACGAATAAACATAAAAACTACTGGACCGATTTCAAAAATTCTTTCACCATTAGAAAGCTACATTATCCCTGAGTAACATAGGCTATATTTATTACAAGAAAAAATTAGAGATCCTTAGGAAATCTCACGAAAACCAACCCAAGGTGCCAAAAAATTAGCCATAAAATATCTTTCATCGCATGCGCTGCAAAAAGTATTGATGATAGAACAAAAAAATGTTCTACAATATTATAGAACGTATCAATATCTACAAAAAACTCCGCGAGACCATATGTTCAACTATTATAGTTACGTCACCATAACTACTTTTTTACATTTTAAAAGTTGATAAAAATGCCTATCAAAATCAGACCTTGTTTTCTATAACTTTGTATTAATCCTTATCCAAATAAATTATTTCGTATTCAAGACTATTTCAATACCTGTAAATCACTTTTTGAATTATTAAAATCGGAATTTCCATTCAAAAGATATTACGAAATTAAAAATATCAATATAAACAAAAAATACACGACGACGCGACGGGCCAGTATAGCGACGCAGCGCAGCGAGTAATGCGGCAAGAGAGTGGGCACCGAAATGCGGGAGAGCCAATATATTTTGAAAATAATATTCCACCCGCGCGAAGCCGGGATGGGCCGCTAGTATAGTGATATAGAGATAACATAGCGCACATGTACAAAACATATACTGAATTCCATTCTTTTGTCCTAAAATAACACTGAGGTTAGTTTTTTCTCCTATAGTAATATTGGCACAAATGAGCAGATTATCCAGAAGGTGGTAAGTGGTATTACTACGTCTCTTGTATTGCCAATGCGGTATCGTCTAGAAGATGTTTGATGATGTCTGTGGTTTCAGTTGACCCTGAGAAGGAACCTTATATCCACTGTAACTGCAAGTATAAGTGTATTAATGTGAAGGGAAAGGGAGGGGGTAATTCTAGCCCACGTGCACGTCAAATGGAACGCGTCAAAGACACTTAGCGGTCGGAATCGCAAGGTGGTGGTTGCAAGCCAGTCGGGGACGGGGGAACTGATTCCATACCACCCTATTGGGTTGCTGGGTTACTCGTCTCTTACGGGGTAAAATACAGACAAACATACTGGTAATTATAATATAAGTATGACAAGTACAAGATCTGGACTTCAGTATTTCATAACTGCTGGAATAATGTCCAAAAACTGTACAAGAACCATCAATAAAATTAGTTATACGGGATACTAAACATTAAACACTAAAAAAGTGTCTTCTGTCTACAATAAAAGGAGGAATTCGTGACCTTTAATGAAAGAAGGAAAGTCTAACATAGAACCTCCTCCATTTTTAATTAACTATTCTTACATAGTAACATTAAAAGCAGTGATGGCCCAGTGGTTAAGACTTCAAGTCTTACTCGGGAGGTCCGAGGTTCGATCCCCCACACACCTCTGACTCTGAGTTATGTGTGTTTTAAGCAATTAAATATCACTTGCTTTAACGGTGAAGGAAAATATCGTGAGGAAACCTGCACGAGTGAGAGTTCCCAAAAAGTTCTCAAAGGTGTGTGAAGTCTGCCAACCCGCACTGGGCCAGCGTGGTGGACTATGGCCTAATGCCCACCTAATTCTGAGGAGGAGACCTGGGCCAGCAGTGGGCCATTGACGGGTCGTGATAATGATGATGACATAGTAACATTCAAAGATCGTAAGTAAAAAAAGCAAAATAATAAAATACATAATTTATTTAACAAAAGCAACAAATATTAAAAATAATTAATAAATATAATTATATCCTGGCACACCCAGGACGTCGACGGGATACGGCACATCGCAAGGCCCAGGCAACGTTGTACTTAACAGATTACTGACGACCAGTAACTGCAAAGCATTGGCGAGACTGTTGGCGACGCTGCTGTCTTGGATGATAGTTGGGGTATACCCTACCTCTGGGATGATTGGAGATGGAATTGGGTATGCTGGAGGAGCTGGAACGACTGGAAGACCAGCTTCCCTAATGAGTAACTGGTTCGGCAGGATTCCGTCTACTACTGGACCAAATCCTGGAGCGAAGCCTGGTAATACTCGGTTGAGGCATTGACCAAAAACATCCTGAAATATAACTCCTTGGATAGCAATGAATACAAGAAATTTAGCGGCCATCTTGGATCTTGGATAGATGGGTTGAACAAATAATGATTTGTGATTATAAATATCAGTATTTATATATAATTTTATCGGTAAAATTTTGAAATTTTTGATATTTATTTCAAATTATCAATTTTGTAATTGCTTATCATTACACGATGTAATACTCGTATTACTGATTACACAAGTCAACAAAAAAAAAAAAATTATTTGTGTCTGTCATTTAATGACTATTGTCTGAGTGTTTACATTGAAAAATAACCAAAAACTCAATTTATGAAGAAATAAGTTTGCTTTTGTATGTTTTATATTGATAATTAAGTTTTAAAGTTCTTAGTGGAGAGTAAAATAATAGTTGGTAATACTTTAAAACAAAATGGCGACAAGTGGTGCATTCTACTGTATTGAGTGTATGTATGTCTATTACAAACTGTAGCAACTACTTTTGTATATGACTGAGTTGCAGAATAGCATACAGACTTTACTTGTCGAAATAATATGAAATTTTCTATGAAAACGAAATTTCTATAAAAGCAAACTTTATTCAAAAAACCTATTTTACCCATTATGTCTAAGTAAGGTAAAAGAAATCAAAATTTGACATTTTGTTGCCAGACTCAAAATCCGTGTTGACCGGTGTTATAGATGTTTCATTAGAATTAAAACTATCGAGTTCAATATTTTGCTATTCCGCTTTCAGAGTAACCAAAAAATGTAAAATAAGCTCTCTGACTTTATAGTTTTTTCGTCGTCATAGTTTCTCTCTTTCACTTCTTTTTCCACCTTTACTTCTACTGTTTCTTTGCTTTGCTCTCTCATCTACTCTTTACGTCTTTCCTCTTTCAGTCTTTTATCGACGTCTCCATACAAACTTTTAAATTGTTTTTCTTTATATTTCTGAAAAACACTTCAGCAATAAGTATCTGTTTGTTAAGTACGTTATACTGTTATTGCAATCTGAACTGGATTTTGGATTAATAAAATGTATTATAATAATCTTTCCAGATTAAATTTTTTTACATAATTTTCATAACATTTATTATCATTTAAACTATCATCAAGATCAGTTGAGATAATAACTACCTACATGTACGAAGAGGCCGTTCAAGTATTACGTAAGCATTAGACAGTCCTTGCTATGATTATTTTTATATTTGACATGGGGTATTGGGGGGTGTCTTCATGATGATTAATCAGCATCAGTGATAAAAAACTTTACTTACTTTTGTTGACATGGAGGAAGGAGGGGTTGTTAATTGCAAAAATACTTGAATGGCCCCTAATGACTAATAAATCATATTTGTTGTTAACTTACTAAGTATTTGTTAACAGATATTTTAGTCTATCTAGTCTTTTTTGTCTTTATAACTAAAAGCTCTTATTAGGGTCATAATGCTCTTCTATATTTTTATTCATTTAACTTTGTTTAGTCATAAAATTTGCACTCTTAAAATAAAGTATTTCTTTCCCTTTACTTTCATTATATTCATTAATAATATTATGTGATACAATGCTTTATGTAATAGTAACCTGATTGCATTTATTTGGTAATGTTACCCAGTAATACGATTTTAAAATTATTTGTCACATTAAATTTACTGTTTCTAATTTGATTGTCTCATTCGCGTGTGCTTTTCGATATGGTGTCACAGGATTGTTTGTTGTTGATGTTTTTTATTGTGTGTCAGGTAAATATATTGTATTATTTTATAAACCAGTTACTAGTATATTCAATTGAGTATATATATCTAAAATAATCGAATTTTTACAGTTATTTGTTTTAGAAATAAAAATCCTGTATAATTGCTTCGTTTAGTACCTATCTATATTTTTTTAATTCGCATTTCAAGAATTATTTAGTCAGATAAATATTTAGATAAACAAAATTTATTGTTTTGTAATTTAATTTGTATTTGATTCTAGGCTGCTTTAGTTAGACCACATGGAATAACACTACCAATAACATCATTATCTTACAAATCGTCACCAACGAATCCCAAATGTTTATCTTCAAATGAAAAGAGTGAAATTTCACCGCCTAGTAATAATGGTATCACAAGTGTTGATTACATTAATACTCCTTTGGGAATTAAACCAGCTCTACAAGAATCACCACCAAGATTAGTTACTCCTGGAGCCGCAACGAATTTACCGTTAAAAACAGTTTCAGTATCATCAGTCCTTCCACAGTCAAATGTTGTTAATACTGATTCACAAGTACTAGATATACCTGTTGAGAAAAACAGCTTTAAACCAAATATTGCTACAACTCAGGTAATATCACCCCAAAATAATTTGTGTAATGTTAATAACAATCTTCCAAAGGATGATATTTTAAACGATTATCTACCTAAAGCTTCACCTATAGTACTTACTCCTAATAATATTGTTAATAATAAAGATATCAATGCCATTAATCTAAAATCTTCACCACCTATTATGGTTAAAGCTGTCCCATACGATACATATAAGATAAGTAATGGTAATATTCAACCAATATATATCGATTGTAGTAAACAAAGCTGCATTCCCCCTTCAGCGACATCGATAAATCCTGAAATAATAAAAGTAAAGGACCTCAGACTTATTCACGGAAGACAAGTGGCTCAAAATGTAGCTGCTATAGAAAATATTTTTAGAGAAACCAAAGAAGTACTGGTCCCTAATGTACCATTAACACCAGAAACATGTAAGACTACTGTTTCTCATGAGAAAATAAATTGTCCACAACAGAGTACAGATGGTATGAAATATGTGAATCTTGAAACACCAGTGGTTATCAATAACGTAGTATCTCCATATACAAATCAGATGTTAAATTATAACACACAAGATAAAAAGATTCAATTAAATCCAAATCCTGTATATGCTAATAATGAATTAGATGTGCTTGTTACACCCAAAGTAAACATCGTAAACAATAACGTAGCTGTAATCCCAAGTAACATACAATCAAGTGAATATCAAAACAAGAATAATTTTATCTACAATGAACCATTCAGTTATATTCAACCGGACAAAGTACCAGTATTGTCACAATTACCAAATGTATGTAATTCTAAAGTAAATGCGTTATCTGAATCACCTAGTTCTACAATTTCAATTATATCAGTAACGGAGACTCCATGTGAGAATAAATTATTTGTTTCAAATGTAACACCAAATTCATTGCAAAATTATTTAGCTCCTTTGAGAAGTATAGGTGATCCAAATTTTAATAATATTGCTACATTAAATGTACCTCGATCTTCAACTTCTGTTTCATCTGTACCATTTTCTCAGCAATATAGTTCTCAGATGCCAACTTTGCTACAACTACCTAATACCAACAAAAGTCCAGAAATAATATTTTCACCACCTGCATTACCACCCCCTTCTATCCCACCAAATATTGTGTTTATGAAAACTCCAGATTCATCTTATTCTCATTTAATGGATAATAGAATTCCTACTTTAGCCTTTAGTAGTGAAATAAATGGGATATGCTCTGATGAGTTACAGAACAACTTCAAAATATTTCCAAATAATTTGAATTCTTTCAAATATCCAGTATTAAATGTAGACACTGATATTGTGCCGATAATTCATTCAAATTGTATAAGCTCAAATATTTTGCCTTCGACCTCTGTTTCATCAACATCTTCAGCGGAAATACCAATATATTCTCAGTCAGCAGAATATATTATTCCAAAAATGACATCTTCATCATCTCCTACTAATATTATATATCCTAACCAAAAATCTATATTTTTACCAGATCCTTATACTTCCACTTTAAGCGACTCATTAAATAGCTTAGTTTCTACACTAACAAGCAGCTTATTATCTGCATTTTATGATATGTCAGCGAATACTGAAAAAGAAATTATATTCGATGTACCTACTTTACCCGACACTGTTACTGATTTACCTTCTTCTGTATTTTGTGAATCATCTTTTTCGTTTTCTATGCCATTGTACATACCAAGCCCGCCTCCGTTAGAATCTCCAGCATTCTTACCAACTCCCAAAGTAAAATTGCCATACAAACGCGTAGAAAAAGTGTCTAAAAGAAAGTCTGGATTGAAACCACCAAAAGCTTATATTTCATCTATATTAATAAATATATTGCCCCCAAAAGAACTATCTAATGATATTGTTATTATTGTATAAGAGGTAAACGATTTGAATTTGCTGCAGTGGTTATGGTCTATCCGTCTCTTCATCACTGGACTGGATTTGAGCTCTAGGTTTTTCAGTATATGTGCTTCAATTAAATTATTGGGACCAAAAAAAGAATGAAGCATTATTGATGATGGAAATCTCACATCATTCTGCCA
Organism: Limenitis camilla; assembly: GCA_905147385.1. Classification (NCBI taxonomy): domain Eukaryota; kingdom Metazoa; phylum Arthropoda; class Insecta; order Lepidoptera; family Nymphalidae; genus Limenitis; species Limenitis camilla. Next base: position 8,150,829 of record LR990251.1, on the reverse strand, counting down.
CATTCTCCTCATTATCGTTAAGTGGATATATTTCTGTTACACAAGAACGCATTACATTAGAATTAAGAAATGTTATCTATTTTGTAAGTAGTTGATAATATTACTAATAAAATTATTTCTGTTCATGATCGTTTTGTAATTACACAATAACCTTTTAAGCAATAGTAATAAGTAGTAAATAGCGATAGGAAAGAAGAATACACTATGGCTATGCAAATTTGAATATATTACAGAATATCATAATAAATTGAAGTGGATTCCTTGCTCCAGCTGCGCCAGTGTGTTCGTCTAGAACAAACGCTAGATCTTTCACTTTCTTATCCGTAATACTCTGGATTGAGTTACAGGTAGATATACGCTAATCTTCATCTCTGGCATCATTTAAATATGACTTAAAGAAATTTTATGGATCTGCCATAGAGTGTATTGTAATATTTTGGCCAAAATGCGTGAATATATTTTTTTATGTATGTGTAATATGTATGTATGGAAATATCTGGATAATTCGTATGTATATATGGCTTATTTTATACATTTTAACGTACACAAACACCTTTTTATTTTAATGACTTTAGTATTCCCGTTTATACCCATCTGAGCATTGTTATTCCTTTTAATCAATTTAAGGTTGACTGAAAGAGATTCCTATTTGGAATAAGTCCGCCTTCGTAATCGTTTATTTTAGTTTTTGTATGTATTATTCCTATTTTACTTGTGTACAATAAAGAGAATTAAAAAAATAAACGATTTGATACTGTCAAAACTGCTAACAAAGGAATCGCATAACCCAAAACGTTGGTTTGTAATATTTTATAACATTGACGTAACGACGTACAAACTCCAGGTTTTAAATAATAATATTGTAGTGGTACTTAACCCTCATCATATGGAGGATAATAGGATATGCTTAATTACGTTCAAAAACTTAAAAAAAAACATTTAATATAAAGGATTTTTGACAACTTATTAATAACTTAATATAATAATGACTTAGTCTTGCTTACTAAGTAAAACATAACATAATAAATATCAGCTCTTGAATCTGTCATTTAATTTTCAGGATAATTTAATGACTTAGCAACAACAACAGTAGTCTCTTCACCACTAGTATACACGTTATTTCTAAAGTAATCATATGGCACTTTATCATCAGGTTCTGGTGCGCCATATTTAATCACTTTAGAATGAGCATAAACAGTTTCTACAGTATTATCGATATTTTTACTTGATTTGCTCGATTTTGCATCTGAATAAGTTGATAACTTATCATTTTGATATACTTCATTGTCGCTGTTAGGTTGATAATATGGTTCTGCTCTTAAGTTATATTTATCCTTGTTAATCATTTCAGTTTTAAAATCAGGAAATTCTAGTTTTGGAGGTGTTTTAAATTGTATCTCTTCTATAGATGTTTCAATTTTTCTAGAATTATCAGGAATATCATTTTGCTCATTAATATCAATATTTTCAATATAATTTTTTTCTAAAAGTTGTTGTTTGACATTTGGTTCAAATTTTCGTCTCTCTCTACTTATTTCAGGTTTATTATCAGATTCATAGAAGTGCCTGCCGTGAAAATTCCAATTATTATCTTCCTTACTAGTGTATATGTTATCTAAAGTAAAATCTGGATAGTATTCATCTGCAATTCCGTTATCATACACATAAGGAATAACATATTCTTGACTATCATTTGAAGTATATTCTTGTGACTTGTCGGTTAAAGGCTGGTTGGCAATTTCAATATCCGGTTCTTCAACTATTTTATCATCTCTATTGTCTGCTGTCTCTAGTACAACAACTTGTTTTTCTGACTCTATTTCTTCAATAATAGGAGTAAGTTTTTCAGCAGGAATTAATTCTGTGGTTGATATATCATCAGTCGATTTTGGTGTTACATCTAATATTATAGTGCAACCATTCTTTTGATTTGGTTTGCTCGAACTTTTTTCAGGTTCATTTTTATTTTTAGGCTTTTGTTTTTTCTTCCTCCTTCTGTTTCTCCGTCGTTTATCAGATCCATTAGATTGTGTATTGGAACTTTGTGAAGTTTGGTACAGATAATCAAAATTATACGGAAAATTTCCATTGCCACCTAATAAATTTGTGTTTAAATTTTGATTTGGCATGAAGTTATTTAGATAGGAGGCTATATTATTAGTAAATTCTTTTGGCATACCTGAAAATTGTTGCTGGAAATTTTGAACAGCGTCAGTGTTATAATTGTTTCGAGTGCATCTGTTTTCTAGATCTGTACAATCTTCATTTATGTCAAAGTAATCGGTTGCACTTATTTGAAGTTGAGGACTGATTGTTGGTTTTACATCTTCCTTTATAATTTCATAATTTTTTACAGCTGCAGTTACTTTATTTGTAGATTTTGAACACTCTTTTGTTTTAGATTTTTTATCTGTATTCATTTTAACTTCTTTTTTTCTTGTAGCTTTACTTAATCCATTAGAGTATTCATCGGTATATCCACGTTGTGAGTTTGAAATTCTTGATTTTTGTTTTGGTATATTTTGATTATTCTGTTTTAAATTTTCTGTGTCAGTTGTTTTGGATATTCGTGATTTATTTCTTTTTCGGTATTCATTATGTCTTGCATATTTATTTTCTTGTTCCTGATGGTTTTGAGCTCTTAATTTATTAGATGAATTAATTCTTCTATTATTTTGATTACTATTGTTTTTATATTTCATGTTTGCGCTAAAATCATTATTAGGAATCCACAAATTATTTCTTTCTCCATTATTTATTTGCGGTATATATTGAGCTATTTCATTAACAATACTTTTATCTTTCAAATATTCTTGTGGTACGATTATATAATTATTGATTGTATTTGGTAAGACGTCTGTGGGTTTGCATCTTGTGGGTTGGTATATTGTATTTTGATCAAGATACGATTTTGTAACAGGATTAAGATATAGTCGGTCAAGTAGATCTTCATAAGTATTTGATACATATAACGGTTGATTTTGAATTTGGTGTGGATAAGCATTGATATTGATTGGAGTTACGAGATCAGTATTTGCTTGATTTTGCGAATATTGGATTAGAGGACATGACTGGAATCCTTGCAAAGGGTTAGATGTCACCTGAAACAACAATATAATATGATATAAGGTTAACAAGATTTTTGAACTTATTTTCTTTTTAATCAATGGTTTTGAACTTACCAAAATTAATATATTTAACACGACAATCAATAAAAACATCATTTCATTTCTCGTTACATGTAATAAGATGTATCTCTTGAATCTGTTTTACAAATGTATAATGTAATATTTTGTCTTCATTTAAATATATGGTAATATCACAATATCTTTTATCATCAATAAATCTTGATTGATCACGAATAGTTTTACTTATGCAATTTATTTTCAGTATTGTCTTAACTACATGTTAAAAAAAATATTTTTTATTAATTTCTATTGTAGTCCTTCTTTCTTCTTCAGGCTGCGTTTCTTAGTTTCTTTTGATTAGTCACACTCGGTTCTTAACAAATCCCATTATTTAAAAAAAAATCTATTATTTAAAAAACTATATTATTTATTTAAATATGAATGCTGCTAGTCTACCCGTCCCGGCTTTGCTCGCGTGCAATTTACCTTTGGTTGAGGTTAGATTTCAAATTTTAATCACTATTAAGTTATATCGCTTATCGCTCTATTTTAAATTTTAACACTAATATAAGTTATAAATGACTAATAGATGCCCACAACTTCGTCTGCTCAGGATCTGATAATCGCTTCCACATTAGTGTTGGGTAGTTCGTGAACGAGCTAGGTGGGAAGAGCGCTTCTTTAGGTGAACTATACGAACTAGTTCGTCGATGATCTCGCTCGTAGTTAGTAAAGCGTCTGCTTTACTAAGCAGTGGCACTACGTGACAAATCCATCAATTTTTTGTCAAACAGCGTTGTTTTAACATCAATATTGAAACCTATAATAACGATGTAATATCGTTCCTCATTTGTTATTTAAATAAAAGATTATATGTGCCATAAAAAAAGGCTCATTATTATTATTATTATGTGCCATAAAAATGTCAACTTATATTGTAACACTTTCTAAATAAAAAAAAAGAACTTGCAGTAATTATATATTTTTTTTCCTTTATATATTTATTTATATAACTTTATTAGCACAAAATAAACTTAATAAACTAGATAATAATTAAAAATTAAAAAATGAAGATAAAATTGAAGAAGGTGGTGTAGCTATAATATACTATTTACTAATAACGTACATCTGAATACATAAGCATCATACATGTATATAGATAATTTGATATATAATTATAATATATTAAGGCCACTGTTACACATGCTAATTACTAGCACGAAAGCATGCTATTATAGAGCAAATGCTACCTACTAGCGTGTGTATACAGGACATGCTACTATTGAGTATGCTATTTAGTGGCATGCTGGATAATAGCACGCCGTGCTATCTTTAAGCATGCTAGTTGATGCGGAGGTGGAAAGGGGAAGGTAATAGCAAATGTGAAAACCTTTGCTTAATGAGCATGCTAGTATCGATCTTGTGTACAAGGCGCACGCGCTTTCTATTACTTTTTTCCCTGTTCCTAGCTGAGAGAAGTTTTTGGATGCATTGCATGCTCAGTAAAAGTATAATTTTATTCAGATCCATGCGGATGGCTGTTCGATTTTCCATAGTTTTGTTTGAATTGACAGAAAGCATGCTATCAAATGGCATGGTATTGGAGTGTTTGCTTTGAGCATGCTTATTGCTAGCAAATGTAAGTTCATAAGCATGTTTATAATAAGCATACTAATAGCACGCTGTTTAGCATGCTATTCAAGAGCATGTGTAACAGTGTTATAAATATTGTAAGAAAATAGAATACTACATTAACATAAGTAAATTTAATAGACAGATATTATTTTATGTTAAATAATTAATTATGTCGTCTTATTTATCAAGATCTTTGAATTTAATAATAATAAAAAGTTTTCGCGTTGTTCTTTACTTACTATTTTACTAAAATATTGAAAAAAAAAACTAATGAACTAAAAGAGCGAACTAGTTCGCTATTGGATAGAGAATTAAATTGAGCTCTCATGGGTGACCGACTAGGTCCAAGACAAGGCATTCCACATAAAAGATAGATATATGGTGTCACGGGTTACGTGGTGTTGTAGAATATTTAAGATAAATATTTCCATCATACATTATACAGGGTTACTTGTAAGTAGACCTTATCCTTTCAGGACGTGATAGTAGGGTTCAGTAGAAACCAATTTGTCTCTAAGGTACCATGGTCTAAAGCCAACCGTCTTCAAGATATTTGAATTTTAATATTTTTATAAAAAGTGCCACCTTGATGTCGAAGACTTATGATATTTTTTAAACAAAGTAACTTTTTGTAAATTTTTCAGTGTTTTTTTATAATAAATAACTCACTGGGGCGGACAAAACCCCACACACTTGGAAGCTGGCTGGGCCCGGTTTCAGCTTCTTTAAAATTAAGGGTTATCTATTGTCAGTTAGGTGATAAAGACACAGTACTCACAAGTTCTTGATGATTTCTTATCTTCTTTCTAATCTTCTTTGAGCATGCCCATTACACGTTTCACACAATAACCCAAAATATTTCTAAATATTTCGCACTTCACCACGAGTCGGTTTTCGTCAGGGAAGGGTCAATTAATAGCGTTTAGGAGATATAGCACACACAGGACTCGGAATATTATTAATCAATAAAGGGATCAACAGGGGGTGTATACCGCGCGCATACGCCGCTCTATTCAATACGACTGACACACGACTCCCTCCGCCCGCGGCGTACCTAACACTACTTAACACCCCCCGCAGGGGTTTATAGTAAACACTCACTTAATAAGAATAGCCTTTGAAAGTCTGAGAAATATGGTTAACACTAGGGCGGTAAGCCTTTTAAATCTGAATATTAAGTAAAATTTAGACAAAGTTTTTTAAAAACAAACGTTTTCTGACAAAAATCTACCTACATTATTTTGTGCAGATTATTTTAAAAAGATCTACATGTTTTTAGCTATCCAAAAAGGTGCAACAGTTGGGGCACCTGTGTACAATTTTTTTTAAAATTCGATAACAAAGGACTCAGGTAGTTAGATTCAAAGTAACAGTATTTTGAGGAAAGAGTTAAAAAAAACACATATGGAGTTAAAATCATGGAATCTTTAATTTTTTTATTCATGTTCTACATGTCCACCTCTATTTCTATTCGTGACACGTGTAGCTGTGACGCACACACATACACGAGCAAGCCTACTTACTACTTACTGCAAACTTATCCTTATATTTTGGACAATTCACACAATATCTTTATAAATTATAGACTATGTGTTATTCAAATGTATAAGCTACATTATTGTAAAGTTTCATTAAAATTTATTCAGTAGTTTTTGCATAAAAGATTAACAAATAATATAAAGTAAGTAAAGTAAATAAATATTTTTTTTAACTATTTATTACAAGTGATTGAGAAGTATATATAGCTATAATTTTGAGTACTAGGGTGACGTCATCATCGTTCAGTATATCCTCATGATGACGTTAGTAGAAGGTATGGATCGCAGTGGTGATAGAATGAGAAGAACGTGTACCTATATCAGATAGTTCAATGTGTATCGACTTAGATGTTGTTTTGAAGATCTGTTTACTAACGTGACAGGAACTAATTTATTTACAAAATAAACCTATTTAATCGTCCCCACCGAATAAAAGCATAAAACCACTTAGTGCTCATTTAATAGTTATTAAAAAAATAATTTTTATTTCAATGGAAACGAAACAAAAAATGGAACTTACTCTAATAAAGGTTTACATCTGATTACAGAATAGCGGTGGGGGGTTTACAACTTTTCAACATATCAACAAGTAGGTTATACAGGATTTTATAGTATTCAGTTATTTCTCGAATAAAGCCTTTAAGAAACTGTTTAATTGTTAAATTATACAAAAATTATCACGAATAAAACGGCAAGAACCTAATGCATTTTCTTATTCGAATGACTCCTTAAATAAATTAAATAATTAAAAAAATATTTAATTGTGGAGTAGATCATTAAATTAGCTTTCATTTGATATATAACACAACATATGTTTCTTTTTGATTTTTTTGTGTAAACTGTGATTTCTGGTTACAATTTCATTCGGTGAGGGCGTCGAATGACGACCAAAGCGTGACGTCATTTCACATTTTTTTCAGAATATTTTCACTTTTTTTAGTATCATAAATCCAGTGGGAACAACCATCTACCATAATATATTGAATTTAAAAAATCGTTACACCAGCTGAGACTTAAAAGGTAAGTAAACAAGATGGCAACATAAAAAAGCTTTTAGGCAACATAATAAAGTATTGAGTAACGAGACGAGTCACGAGTGACGTCTTAGTTTATATAGCTTTTGTACTTTGTACAATATTCTTTTATATTAAAACTAGTTATTAACTACATTTAAATTATCAAAATATTGTGCTGTATATATACAGTATGTTATATATAACGCACTCCCTTACATAATTTTATTTCATCCCCTATTCCGTCACTAGTCCATTTAACATCATCAAAATCTCAAAATTTAAAAAACCGCATCGAAATCCGTTGCGTAGTTTTAAAGATCTAAGCATACACAGGGACAGACAGACAGGAAACGACTTTGTTTTATACTTGCTTGCTTCGCTTGCGTCCAACTTAAAGATTTGAAGGTATATTTAATGGATTGCAATTTTTTTGAAAATATCCAAAAATCTAAATCCAAATTTAGATCAAAATCTTTAAAAACATTTTTCAGATTTTGAAATAAATATTATTTATTTAAGACTATTAAAAATAATGGGTATGAATATAGATGAATTAAAAAAAAAAGAATGACAACACTTCATTAATATATTAATAAATAACAACAGAAACAATCACAACAACAACTTCTCCAACTCAACCAGGATATTTGTAATTAATTTTATTAGTCCAGACAACAGACCAGTCCCATCAGTAAGACCAGTCAGAAGACCCAACACGAGGTTCAGGACTTGCGACACTAGCGCCAACAGAAGTCCTGGAGCAGCAAGAACATTAGATCTAAATAATGATATCAATACACTTATGTATAGAAACAGAACAGATGCCAGATCTGTCAGTGTTGCATATAACAATGGTAAAGTACAACCAAAGTAAGGTAGTAACGCTGGCGTCAAATTCTGAACAATATTTGAAAGATTGTTCAAATTATTGATGAGATTGATCAAAAATGGTATCAAGAGGCAGGCGAGTTGATTTGCGACGGGTAGAACTGTTGATATTTCGTCGAAGGCCAGACGAAGTGCTGATACTGAATAAGCTGGTATCATTGCATAACTACCTTCGATCTGGAAAAAGATAGAAGATTTTAATTAAAATCAATAATTTATTAGTTCGAAATCATTCATACTTATGTTCAGAGTAACATAGCCTAAATAACCGTAAATAGACCATATTTAAATCTATAAAACAATTTAAAAAAAAATTAAATAAATTTATCTCTATTATCTTTTTCATCCCATCATAATAATTAAAATTAACTTATATCAGCTATTGTATCTGATATATTATAAATAATAGAGGGTCCAAAGGCAAGCCCTGTGCGACACTCATTTTAAATTTTAAAATTCCAATACATCTAGAGATTTTGTTATAAAATTCTAAAATATATTTTAAAATCGTCTAAGAATATATAAATAAATAAAATAAATTAAAATATATACTAACCAAAAATAGAACTCCAAAACAAGATAAGATTATCAAACGCATTTTTAAATTTAATAATTAAATTAGATAAAAAATACTGTTCAATATAACTATGGTATAGATTTGTTACTGATATTAAATTCACTTTTATATATAGTGTTATCATTGTTATGTAAATTGTCATTATCTAATATTTTGTCATTGTAGTTGATTACAAAGAATATGATTGTGAGATGGAGTTAGTTTAGGGATAGCTTTAGAGTATAATTCCTCTGCATAAGATAGAAGGGATTACTCTCTTCTCCTTTCCTTCCTTCTCCCCGATTCGTCTAGTGACATGAAGACAGACTATTTTGCTGGTGGGGTAATAACCATATAAGCTGTATTTACAAATATTGAAACATTAAATTAAATAATTGATCAAGCTGTTTGCAAAATAATTGACGTATTCTCCTATATATATATAGAACTTCTAATGAAACTTTCAATGAAATTAATATAAAGAGGAGTTTGAAGGGTTTGAAAATACTCACTCATGAATGGCTAACAATACAAATACAACAATATTTCCTACGAAATGTTATTTCCTTATAGTAAGTGTCTAACTTTAAATGTAAAAGAAATACTAGAATGAGAAGATTTGGTTGATGAATTATCAAAGGTTTTTAGGACTTTCATAGACTTCATACTTGATTTAATAAGTCTCTAAATCCAGGACTTCTGGATCCGGTAAATCCACGCTAATTAGTAAGAATAATAGAAACTAATCATGTAATTACAAATCAATGCGAGAAAGAGGAATTAAGAAAATTAGTGAGACCAAAAATGATCTAGCTTCCTTAATTAATGACAATGATTTTGCTACTCCAAGTCAACGTGGAAGTATAACAGGTAATGCAATGATTTTAATGATCAATCAAAAAAAAGTATTCAAGAACCCGTCGTTATAAAAGTAATTAATGAAATCGAAAACTCCGAAACAAGACTAAATTTAAATTCAAATTGTCTTAAGATGAAAAGTTAATATGAATTTGCAATTCCAAACTTTTCCCATCAAATTTAAGGTAATGTCATCAAAGATCCAGATAACGTTATAAAGCTATGAAGTCAGAATTAGGTAATTATTATGATAAGATATTGAAAAATAATGTCTCGTAATATTTACGTATATAACAAAGGTGTTGTGTTGATATTTTACAAAACAATCGATAGGTTCGGAGCTAGATTCGTTTTTGTGGTAAATATATATTTTACTTTAAAATGAAGTTTACATTCGCATTAGTTTTTGTTGCAGTTTGTTTGCTTACGGTGAGTTTTATTGTTGATAATTTATGCGCATGCTCAAGTCCAGATACAATATAGGAATCAGATTGATTTAAAATTTGCAAATTTATATATGAAATGTGTCGAAATTTTATTAATGGAAAAATTGAAAAAATTAAAATAGAAAAAAACAGATGGAAATGATTTTGATTATGTAGAAAATTAAATAGAAAATAATGTAATTGTTAATGAAAATATGTTAACAATTACTAAATTACTTATAGAGATATTAATAAGCCAAGTCCAACATTCTGTTAATGATGGAAGAGTTTAAAAAAATGAAAATATGCTATCAAGTGACAGAAACGATTAAAAAGATCATCAAAATTCGTTTTACAATATTTTAGTTGTTTTATTAATTACAGAATCCAGTCTCCGCAACCGGCATCCAGCTACCAGCAGTATATCCCCTAGTCAACATCCTCCTCCCCCTCCTGAACAACGTCTACAACTTACTCCTCTCTCTCCTCTCCATCTTCGACAGTCTTCCACCAGCCATTAACAACCTCATCCCAGTAGACCTATCAGCTTTAGAAACCTCGTTGCTAAAGCTTTATTCACAAGCTCTAGCCATCGTGAACTTTCTACGATCCCTCCCAGAATATGCAACGGGAGCCAATCCAAAGACTCCAGCATCAGGAGTCGCAAACATGCAAGGTCTCCTCGCAAACCTGGTCAAGTCCATCACAGATCTCGCTGATGATGTACTGGTTGATATTGGCGGCGGTCTGCTACCAGGTCTTCTTCAGCTCGTCGTCTGCGTCGTACAAACCTTGCTTAGTTTGTTACTTTAATGATATTGAGTTTGGTAATTTAACGTGTTATAAATGATTGTTATTTAATAAACTGTTGGTTACTTTTTACCTATTTTTTTAGTTCAACCTTATCATATTAGATCTAATGGCTGTATATGAACTTATTGGTCAAAAACGTGAAACTTTTATCGATATTATAAAATTCTCGTGTCACAATGTTAGTTACAATACTCCTCCGAAACGGCTCCACCGATTTTTATGAAATTTTGTGTGCATATCGGGTAGTTAACATCTATTTTTTATACCCCTAAGTGATAAGGGTGGCCCATCCCAAATTTATATAATTTTTTTAAAATTTATATGGCAAAACAAGGTTTGCCAGGTCACCTAGTAAATAAACGTGAAAGTTTGATCGTTATACTTCATAATGATTTAATTTTAGCTTTGATAAAAACATACAAACATAGTTATTATACTATACTAATTTAGTCCCTACCTTTTAAATATGTATAAATGACTACCTCTCTTTACAACGTACTCCTATTAAAACAATAACGTAAAAGTTTGATCGATATTCTTCAGTGATTGAAGTCTTGGGTATGATATATTATAATTCTTATATTTAACATAATATCTTTGGGACAGTTCCTTTCAAACGATATAACAAAAATTTTAGTCCTGTCAGGATATCACAAATGTACAAGTTTTCTTAGTGTAGTGATCATGTTAGTGTATACGAGTATCACAGAGATATGCCGATTGACATGAGAGAGATAGATGTTGTTTTCATATTATTATCATCTGAGGGACGGTACTGTAGCATGCAGGTAGGATTAGATACTTAACTCAATACATAAGGCTGGCAGTTTAATAAATACATGTCGGGGATTTTAAAACGATGTGAAAGGAAATGGAAGGAGGAAGATGGGGAATATTGGGGAACACTAAAAAGGGGGATGATATTGAATGGAATATTGGGTAAACGCAACGCAGATACTTCTGCTGAACCGATAAATGATCAAATATGATCTCTAACAATTACGAGAGAAACCTAAGCAGTGCCTTGGACTTGTCACCAAGGTGTAGACTTAAGGAATTCCTTTAAATGATCATAACACTCACCTCCACTGCTCAGGCTCTCTGTTTAAACCCAAGGTTAATCTCACATAAACCTAACCGAACACAAGGCTAACCTAACCTAACATTGTGTTTACTTAATCACGTGGCAATTACATTGTAAGGACTTACGTGACCTTAGTTGGACAGCACTTCCACACTACACTGCACTTGACACTATCACTATCACTAGCACTACTGAGATGATGTTCACTTCTTGAGAGACCGCGCACGACTAAGACTTCAGTTAGACTGTCGATGGCATATAAAGGGTCACAACGGAAGTAGCTACTACCCTACTCCAACGCCATAGACAACGATGACGATTCGATTAATCGATAATCTTTAATTGAATAATATAATTTGAATTTTGGCCAAAAACTGCAGTTGCAGTATGGATAACATACAACTAGTATTCCCTTTACCCCTCCTAGTAAGCTTGCATGCTTGTGTCAGGAGTGGGCCACGCCAGTAGTACAATGTCCGGGATTTGAACCCACGACTTGTCGATAGTGAATCCGACGCCCGAACCACGGAGCTACTGACGCTTCAAATTAAAAATAGTGTAAGAAAAAATAATTTTATTCTAAAAAAAAGCAGAAAGAAGAAGAAGAATCTGGGCGCAGAAGCAGAAAGGTCGCCGACTGGCCACTCGGCGATGCCTAGTTGCAGAAGCAGGCTGCGCGATGCGTCCGCGGTCCCAGGAATGCTGGATCTCAGTGGCAGAGTAAGTGTCAATTTGCAGTGTTTAGAAGAAAAAGAAGGCCAAAAATGGACCTGTGCAGGGCCCAGGATTCAGCGAGACCCTGGGCAGGTCTTTAAAATTTAGCTCTTCTTTAGTCAGAGGCGAAGAAAAGACTGCCCATTGCATTCGTTAGCTTTAAAATGAAGACTTTTATCGGTCAATATTTAAAATTGCGCTGTTTTCTATTTAATCGTGAAAGAAAGAAAGTAAACATAGTAAAAATACTCTGTCGATGTCAAAATGTGTATATTTTGAAGAAAAATTGTGTTCCGAGAAAACCATACGCGGACCTGCAGTTTTTGTGGGCGATTTATGGATGGTTGACAAAAATGGGTATGTACAATGAACTGTTTATTAAAGACACAAGGAGAAATCAGCGAGAAATCACTACAATAGTTATTAGACAATTAGTCTTTGAGCTATCGTCCACCAATCAATATAATCGGAAGTGAAATATGGAAAAAATCGAATATCGTACCGTTATAAAGTTCCTTACAAAGCAAGGAAAATCAGTTGCGACCATAATGACTGAGATGTCATTGGTTTTCGGCGACTCTTATCCAGGAAAATCCATGGCGTAAAAGTGACACAGGAAAGAACAAGGAAAGAAATCCCTTAAAGACGACCCAAGGCCGGGTAGGAGCATCGGGCTGACCACGCCAGAACTTATCCAAAAAGTCATAAAAATAGTACTCGACGATGCTCGACTAAAGAAGAAACAACTCGTAGAAATGGTTGGAGTATTCGATACAACCCTTTTTAAATCCTGCATGATCATTTTGGCATGACTAAGGCAAGCGCAAGATGGGTGCCGAGAATACTCCACGCCGTCGCAAAAGCAACAGCACGTAGACTGTTCACGTGCATTTTTGGACCTCTGTAATGAAAACAAGGGTGGTGTATTGAGTCGAATTGTTACTGGAGACGAAACTTGGGTTCTTCATTATGAACCTGAATCGAAATAAGACTCCATTTTTGGGACGCGAAAGGAATATTATTATTTTTTTTTACAATAGATAAGGTGCAAACGAGCAGACGGTCCACCTGATGGTAAGTGGCAACCATCGTCCATGGACATCGGAAAAAGAAGAAACACTCTTTCGTTTTGTCGATGCGTTGCATCCCCGAAGATAGAGTGGAAAGGGGGAATGAAGAATAAAAATGATGCGGATTCAGCGGACCCTAACGAGAGCCCAGAGTTCACTAGACCCACAGCATTAATGGGATGGGAGAGGGAGGGGGTAAGTCTGGCCCACATGCGACTCAACCGGAACGCGTCTATGATACTTGGCGATCGGATTCGCATGCTGGTCGCAAGCCAGTCGGGGAACAGATCCCCTACCACCAAGGGGGTGCTGGGTTACTCGGCTCTTACGAGATGCTCTCCCAGCAGCAGAGGGGAATAGTATTCTAACCCGTCCCCTCGCGGATCATTATTGATCGACTATAAAGATAAAGGAGTTTCTATAACCGGAGAATACTACGCTTCAATATTAGAGTGACTAAAAAAACCATTAGAGAGAAAAAACGGGGAAAATTGACGAAACGTGTGCTGCTTTTACACGACAACGCGCCGGTCCACAAGATCCGCGTTGAGTTGGCTACCCTGCATAAGGTGGGCTTCGATATCTTGGATCATCCACCCTACAGCTTAGACTGGCCTCGAGTGATTATTACCTGTTTCCATGTTTAAATTTACCACCGATGATGAAGTCAAGGGGACAGTTTCGCCGTATTTTGAAGATAAAGAGGAATCATTTTTTTATGAGGGTATAAATAAATTAATTGAAAGATCTGAAAAATATATACGTCTTGCAGGTGAATATTGAAAAGGGAAAATAATTTGCTTTTTTTATTTCCACCCCTTATCCCCTGATCCGCGAACATTAAAAAGCTCCCTCGTAACAACAATAATCCTACTACTAATATAACATATACCAAAAACGTGAAAGTTTGAACAATATGCTTCAATTTTTCGTCTAAGACAAATATTTTTTTATTACTTAAGTTTAAATAGAACAGACAGATGAATACACGAGTTTTTATTATACCAATATAACTAATAATAAGTTATCCCTAAAAAGAACAAACAAGTAATATTAAGAGCAGAATAAAAGTAATTCAGTCAAGTTATAAAGGCCATCGATAGCGTTAGACCGTGAACGGATCAATGAATGACGTCAGAGGGGGATGAGGCGGGGATAGGGGGGACGAAGAGAACATCCATTCATTTGTAGGGTGGATATATAAATATGTGAAAAGAAGACGTTGTCTCTATTTAGTGATAGATATAGAGAGAAATTTCAAGACTTTGTTCAAACAAAATAATAAAGGGATTGTTTCTCTACTTGATGTCGTTTGTGACGTCATCTTCGGATGAAATCGGAAGCCAATCGTTTTTATTTTTCATTCTACTACAATCCTACGATTGGAAAGGCAGACGTGCCTCATATTATGTTCGTAAATTGTTACTCATATCTCAACACTCCTGGAGGCGGAAAGAATCAGCAGTTTAACAATATATATGTGTGTGTAGAGCCATCAGCAGGAGACAAGGAACTGTCAGGTGGAACAATTTCTATCCTACAAACCTCTATATCTATAAATAATACGATATGCGACGCTGAGAGGTGACGTGAGGAATGAGTGACTTAATGTGTTGTAATGTAATGCGATTACCTTATTATTATTATTTTTTATTTATATCGTATCGTACGCATCGTATCGTATCGTAACGAATTGTATCTCCATGCAAGATGGTCACCGTACTGTCACTCCAAGTTTCTTACATTCCCTTTATATATGTTTTGTTAATATTAGACCCACGTGAATTAGACTATTGGTTTCTTTCTCCTTGGGTCTGTCTTAAATTGGTTTAACTTTTCATTCTTCCCGACAAAATATCCTATGGGAAGAAGGGAATGGTTGACATAAATCAAAAGAACGTATTTACATAAAGATAATTTATAAGATGGAATAACATACCTGTAAGTGTATAGGATTTTTATCCCGAAAAGTAGCATAGTGTCATATAATAATCTGTTACTGGAATGGTACTACTTTGGGGTACCGTTCAAGTGGGGGGTCAATGTTTATGTAAGCCCGACGGGGGACGGGTTATGGACTTTGCTTACTTTTGACATAGAGGGTGAGGTTGAATTGCATAAAATATGCTTACGTCATACTTGAACGGCTCCTCTGGATTTCTTTAGGAGTTCCTGGGAACGAAGTAGCGGCTACATAAATTAAATCTACTACTAATGTATTTTCTTCTTTTACGCGGCAACGGAGCAGCAACGACAGATCCAAGTTTGTATTAATAATTTAGTAAATTTATTATAAGCTATTATGAACTATTAAATTATAATTTATTAGAGCATTAAGCGCTGGCTCACGGAAATTGTTTTTAACTTGTTTGTTTTACGGGGTGATTGGGGCGTGTGTATATTGGACAGAAGTGGGATGCGACTACGAACAAAATGAACGTCTTTATTATCGTATCGAGCCGCGGGTCGAGGGTGACATGCTGGTGGCTGGAGCAATCGATACTCGTTAGGAACTAACAATTTCAATTTCATACGATTTTAGTTACTAGGAAGAATAATAGATGGCGCCACCAGTACTTTAAAACACTTTCGTTAAAATATCTATTATTTGAATGTTATGTGATATTATTTCCTGATTTCAGCTTAAGTACATCTTATTGGAACACTACTACATATAAATTTGGTTCATATTTCAGTTCTGTTTGTAAATTCATGTATAATTTTTGTAAATTAAAAAAAAACATTCTATTCAATGTAAGTTGTCAATTATGGATATTTTAAAAAAGGAAAGGGGGTTTAGTTTTCGTATCAATCGTGTTTAAGCTAACATAGTATATTTCCCACCATGTATACGGTGACCTACCTTCTATTATGAATGCGTCGTCGTGGATTGAATCAGCTATACATAGTAACGTTCTTTTTAACAGAGGGAGATAGGTTGCCTTAAACCATAAAAAACACTTTTTTAAATATGTTTAATTTTTTTGAACGCACACACATTTACTTCGACGTCTAGGCAGAGAGAGTTTGACCATAGATTATACAAATTTTAATGTTGTTCTCTGATCTTACAGATAACATAAATATTACATTAATTGATTAATGCTATGTAAATCAAGTAATTCTACTAGTTATTAATAAACACATCCCTCGCTACGCTTCTTTAAAAGCATTATTTACCACCTAAAACTTTGAGAACATATCACAATGTCTTTTACAACGTTACGATGTGACGCAAATTCACAAACTCATCAGCTTTTTGTTTGTCTTAGTAGAAAAATATATTTTTTAACGAAATCGCAAATAAAAACCCACCACTGTGACCTCACCCTAAACCATGCGCACAAGAACCCTCGACCCTGGTATGGATCTCAGTTGAAATCGACAGTCAGACCCGGACAGACGGACAGGTGAGTTTATTCCACGATTATATAGAACCTTTCTCACTTCTGTGTCTTATAATGTTAATAGAAAAATCATAATTAACGATAGAAAGCTTTTATAAAAAGATATTTTTCAGAATTCATTATATTCGCAATTGTTGTCTGGAAAAAATATTACATATTTTTTACCATCGGTGATTATTAATTTTTTTTTTAGTGTACTAGCTATTTCAAAAAATCAACTGAACTGTCTTTAATAATTAACATTAATTAAAAACGTTTAATTTTTATATTATAGAGAGAATAGACAAATTTTTTTGTTCGCAATTATTGTCTGGAAATTTCTAAAATCCAATTTTTTATTATCCTATTATTGTAAAAAAATATTAATAACATTCTTAGGATTTAAAGAATACCTTGGATTTTTTCATAAATATGCAATTACTGTCTGGAAATATTTCCAGACCCAATTTTCTATCATATCTATATAATTATATATAACAAAGTCGAGTTTGTTACGCCATTTATAACTCTACAATGGCTGGAAAGAACTTTGATATACTAAAGCTTGAGAAATGCCACAGGCTATATATATTACAAAAAAATCTTAAAGAAATTGGAATAGGGGAACTCTGTAAACATATAGGGGGGGTAAATTGCAGATTTTATTATTATTTGGCATATTTATAAAGATTCTGATATTTTGTAAAAAACCTTTGTTCCTAAAAGAAATTACTAATTATTTATTTAATTCTTAAGTATATAAGCTATTAAATAACATTCTTACATGCAAGATAGATCAATTTTTTCATTAACTGACTAACTAAATTCGGAACAAAAATTTGGACAGATTTTTTTATTTGCAATTATTGTCTGAAATATTTTTTAAAACCCAATGTCGACTACTCGAAATAGAATATCAGACTTAGAAGTTTTTCTTTAATTAAAAAATAACAAAGAAAACTTTCAATCTGCCTTTGCTTTTCTAGCGTGAAAAGTTCAAGGAAAATCGATTGATTTTAGTCAAACGTTTTAAGGTTAAATTTATTTAATAACTACCCTCGTTTCACTGAGTCATTAGTTATTCCTGGATTGCTCTTTACTGAATATTTTATTAACTTTCGTTCAATTTACAAACTCCGTTTCTGTGGTTTGGATTTACTAATATTATAAAGCTGAAGAGTTTGTTTGAAGGCGCTTATCTCAGGAAGTACCAGCTCGAATTGAAAAATTCTTTTATTGTTGGATAGTCCATTTATTTAGGAAGACTATAAGTTATATAACATCACGCTACGACCCATAGGAACGGAGCATCAATGAGCTTTCTTTGGGAGCGCTGTGTAAACGGCGATAAAACAAAGAAAGTTTCAGCTCCTTTAGAATTGTATTATTGGTTTCTACAACCACACTCTCTCTAACCCTCTCATTCTCTTTCTCTCTCTTTTATGAGACGCTAGTTAATGATTAAGATAAATAAAAAAAATTAGTATTTGAATTTAAATGAATGAAAGAAGTCGTGTAAAGTAAAAACTTCAACTAAAGAGTCCGATTTAGATTTCGCTTCATAATTACACTTCTTCAAATCTAATTTACTTTTCTTTACTTTTAATTGAAAGAATAAAAGTCTTCTTTTTGTCGTTGCGTCGGTCCAAAACTTTTTAGTCAATAATTTTCTCATTTCAAACATATTAAGTTGAGGTAAAGGATTTTTTTTTAAATTCACTATTTATCGTTTTATCTTTATTAGTATCTTTATAAATTATAATTTATATTATACTCTGACGTATAAACTATATAATTGTAAAATTTCATCAAAATTAATTTAGTAGTTTTTGTATAAAAGTTTAACAACGAATAAACGTCTTTTTAGTACTTCAAGAAGTTAAAAAACTGAAATATTTTTTGAGGAAGATTTTATAATTTAATTTGTCTTTGAAATCACTATTTTTTCATTAAATTATAAATAAATAAAATAAATATAATTATTCCTTTAAAAATAAAAAAACGCTATATATACTTTACAATAATACTAGACTTATGCATTTAATACAAATATATAACAGTAAAAATTAAATAGAATTTTAAAAAATCAAAGTAAACTAAACTAAAGTAACTAAAAAAAATATCAGTCGTGTCAAATATAGTTTGCTAAAATTTTCGGAATTGCAAATAAATTGAATCTATGTGACTTGAATCGAATCAAATTAGATAAATTTGTTTAGAGATGCTCAAAATACTTGAAAATATATTTAAATAGCAATTCCGTTAAATCAAATCGACCCCTTCAACCAGTTAAATTCGATCAAACGATTCCAACCAAACCGAATTAAGTCAAACGTAATCTATGCGAATTTAAACTAAACTGAATTAATCGGATCAAATTTAAATAAATAGGTCTATTGGTACTTAATAACTAAATAACGCCTTTGTCCCTAGGACCAAGATGGCAGTGATCGCCTTACTCCTCATCGCCTGCCTGAGCTCCGCACACGCATGGGGCGGACTCTTCAACCGGTTCAGCTCCGACATGCTGGCTAACTTGGGGTACGGGAGATCTCCCTACCGCCATTATGCCTATGGACAGGTAAGTCTAAAAAAATTAATGGTACATACTGAAATTAGCAATGTTGCTACTCTAAATGGAATTAATGCTAGAAATAACATTACTAGCATAAATATAACTATTGCTAGCATAAATTATTACCACACATATAACGATTGTGCTAGCAAAAGTATAAGTACTGTTATAACAAATATAACTATTGCTAGCACAAATTATTACCACACATATAACGATTGTGCTAGCAAAAGTATGAGTACTGTTATAACAAATATAACTATTGCTAGCACAAATTATTACCACACATATAACGATTGTGCTAGCAAAAGTATAAGTACTGTTATAACAAATATAACTATTGCTAGCACAAATTATTACCACACATATAACGATTGTGCTAGCAAAAGTATGAGTACTGTTTTAACAAATATAACTATTGCTAGCACAAATTATTACCTTACATATATCGATTGGGCTAGCAAAAGTATGAGTACTGTTATAACAAATATAACTATTGCTAGCACAAATTATTACCACACATATAACGATTGTGCTAAAAAAGTACGAGTACTGTTTTAACAAATATAACTATTGCTACCACAAATTATTACCTTATATATAACGATTGGGCTAGCAAAAGTATGAGTACTGTTTTAAGAAATATAACTATTGTTACCACAAATTATTACCACACATATAACGATTGTGCTAGCAAAAGTATGAGTACTGTTTTAACAAATATAACTATTGCTACCACAAATTATTACCACACATATAACGATTGTGCTAGCAAAAGTATGAGTACTGTTTTAACAAATATAACTATTGCTACCACAAATTATTACCACACATATAACGATTGTGCTAGCAAAAGTATGAGTACTGTTTTAACAAATATAACTATTGCTACCACAAATTATTACCACACATATAACGATTGTGCTAGCAAAAGTATGAGTACTGTTTTAACAAATATAACTATTGCTACCACAAATTATTACCTTATATATAACGATTGGGCTAGCAAAAGTATGAGTACTGTTTTAAGAAATATAACTATTGCTAGCACAAATTATTACCACACATATAGCGATTGTGCTAGCAAACGTATGAGTACTGTTATAACAAATATAACTATTGCTAGCACAAATTATTATCACACATGTAACGATTGTGCTATCAAAAGTATGAGTACTGTTATAACAAATATAACTATTGCTAGCACAAATTATTACCACACATATAACGATTGTGCTAGCAAAAGTATGAGTCCTGTTATAACAAATATAACTATTGCTAGCACAAATTATTACCACACATATAACGATTGTGCTAGCAAAAGTATGAGTACTGTTTTAACAAATATAACTATTGCTACCACAAATTATTACCACACATATAGCGATTGTGCTAGCAAACGTATGAGTACTGTTATAACAAATATAACTATTGCTAGCACAAATTATTACCACACATATAACGATTGTGCTAGCAAACGTATGAGTACTGTTATAACAAATATAACTATTGCTAGCACAAATTATTACCACACATATAACGATTGTGCTAGCAAACGTATGAGTACTGTTATAACAAATATAACTATTGCTAGCACAAATTATTACCACACATATAACGATTGTGCTAGCAAACGTATGAGTACTGTTATAACAAATATAACTATTGCTAGCACAAATTATTACCACACATATAACGATTGTGCTAGCAAACGTATGAGTACTGTTATAACAAATATAACTATTGCTAGCACAAATTATTACCACACATATAACGATTGTGCTAGCAAACGTATGAGTACTGTTATAACAAATATAACTATTGCTAGCACAAATTATTACCACACATATAACGATTGTGCTAGCAAATGTACAAATACTGTAAAAATAAGTACTGAAAAGATAAATCACTTTTACTCCCAACACAAATGTGTGTTTAAAATGAATAAAAAATTGCTATCACATTCATAACAATTGATGTAATTTACAACAAAATAAATTCGGTAGAGAGCCTTCATAATGTATCCCCACTCTGTGATGAGTGGTGGGATTGAGCAATAAGTTTCAGGACGATACATAGTTTTGATTAAGGTTTGAACGACGAAGAATGTAAAGAGTGAGAGTAAGTAAACTTTGAAATTACTGATTGTGAAATTAAATTTAGTATACCAAGTATAATATAATAAGAATGCCAGCACAAATATAAATAATAAGAGCAAAAAAAACTATTTTATGCACAAATGCTATTTGCTAGTACGAATATGTCGTCGGCACAATAATAACTGAAGTCGGCATAATTACTACTACTAGCAAATTTACAACTAATGTTGCTGCTAAATCTTTTTTAAGTGAACTTTCTACAGAAACATTTTTGGGTGGGCTAGGTGAAACATTATAGTGTGGGCCAGAAATATTGTAACATGGGCCAAGTGGAACACTATAGAGTGGGCCAAGTGGAACATTTTAGTAAGAGTCGGGAACATTATAAGGTGGTCCAAGAGGTATATGATAGTGTGGGCTACAAACATTCTAAGATGGGCTAGGTTGAACATTCTAGTTTGGGCTACAACCGTTCGAAGGTAGGCCAAGAGGAATGGAATAGTGAGGGCTTTAATCATACTATGTTGGGACTGGGCACGGTTGCTTCGGGCGGTATCTGTGTCAGGTGGTACGAAGAGAGCCAACCACCACTTGTCATCACTGCAGTGAGGACTTAGAAGACTCGGCATACCACACGCGCGAAGTCTGTTCTGCATGGGAGGAATCCCGTGCCATTTTAACAGCAGTCGTGGGGCATGATCTGTCGCTGCCAGCCTTGGTAAAATCCATGGTCAGTAGCGAGGATGCATGGCATGCTGTCGCGGCATTCGCGGAGGCTGTGATGACGGCAAAGGAAGAGTCGGAGAGAGAGAGAGCTACAAACTCTCATCCTATGCGCCGGGGCAGAGGCGGTCGAAGGCGTCGGGCTTACTTGGCATCACTGCCGCCGTAAGAGCGGTGACTATATGGACCATGGGTGACAAACGGGGGTTTCTGCCAGCCATGTAAAGAGGTCCAGTGGTGGAATGGTTAACCCAATCCAGACGTGGATGACTGCTGACGAGGTTGCGGAGCAAACCAATATCCCGTGACTTCGCCCTATTAGCAGTGAAGTGAATCACCCCTGAGGTTTAGCGGGTCGGGCTGTTTCCTTCTGAAGCAGATCCCAACCCCGCATAACCATCCTGAGTCCCCGCTTAGGATGGTATCTGTTGAGCAGATTCCTGCCGGGTTAAAAAAAAAAAAAAAAAAAAGGGTTGAAAATTCTGCTGTGAGCCAGTAACAGTTAACCGAAAGATCCACCTGGTCCACCATATAACCAGGTGGAACATTCTGACGTTAATCAAGTCCAACTTTTTTACCCTTTGCTACCCTTGTTCTAAATAAAGTAAAGCATTCATATTGACTTATAAATACCTTAATAGCCTTAAAGGTATTAAAATTATTTGATTTGACGTCAAAAGGTCAGTTCACAATAATTAAATGGAGCGCGAATGACCTTTGTGAACCAACATGTCCAACAAACTGACGGTAAAGTTAATCATTTGGAAAATATATTTTAGATCTACCCTCGTCCCTTTTTCATTTTATATATAAACTTCGGAAATATTAGAGCCTTGGAAAATGATAAATTCTGGGACGTTACCAAAAAGTTTGACTTTATTAAAAATACCCCCACGTGCGTGACAACTTATAATTACTCTCCCGATAGATTAGAGGAACTTCGACAAATAATTTCCTCTATTGTAAAATGTCCAAATAAACTTTTGTATAAACATCTTGCAACTTATCAATTGAATAAGTTTTTTTTTTAATTTCACAATCCTTGGATTTAGTTGCACTTGCAAAGCAAACTGTAGGTCAGATCACGTGCCCAATAAGGTTGTGTGATGATTAAATAAACATGGTACGTGTCAGCTATACGAGACACTAAAACGAACTGAAACAGTTAAAATGTGGTATATCTAATAATTTAGTACTTTGATCTCCATCACAACTGGGGTTTTAATAGATCTTTATTATTCAGGCTGTCTCGTTAACTGTAATACAGCAAATGCTCACAAATTAATTGAGGAAGTTTCTGGATTGACGTCACAAGATCACTCAATCTCAATGAGCAGTGAAGATGAAGTGGTCTTGGAACACGCTTGGGTACAAGTTGTTCACTTGGAAAAACTTAAGACAAAAAAGATTATCGATACAATTATTACTGAAAACGATCGTTTAGTTATTGAAGCTTCAGAATCTAGAGGATCTCATAATTTAATTGACTTGTATAGCAACTTCCATATTTTTGGAGGTATACCTTTTATTTTTACTAAGGCAGATAAAATAAAAAATAAAAAAAGGTTACAGAGGATTTTATCAGTCAGTCACTACAAAAAAGAATGAGGCCAATTTATTGGACCGCATTTTGTTCCTCACGGATCCTCTATTCTTTGTTGGACCACATGGACCCTTTGCAACTCATCGTCTGATTTAAAATTATATTAGTTTTTAGGAGTTTGTCATAACTATAATCAAAGCTTACAGCACCTAATAAATATTTTATAACTATTTCCAACTTATAATCTAATAACTTTCACTGATTACCAGCATTATTAAGATGATCACCATTCTTTTACGTATGGTCTACTAGATTATCCAATTCTTGAAAATTTTCTTTTAAAGTAGGTTGTTATTCGTCCATATCAATAATACCAAGAAGCTCCGTTTATAGCTGTAACCATAGATATTTTATTACAAGCATTATTATTTTCATAATGTATCAAGTTTAGTGCGTGGGAGCTACACGCTTTGTCACGACTACACCCACTTTAACCTTTCCAGTAACATTAATCTTTACTAATTAAATTCAAAGAATCAGAGAAAATTGTGGTAAAGTATTTCTGGGTAATGACGAAGATCAACATATTTTAGGATGATATGACATACTTAGTTTTAATCATATGGACGATTATTATACGGATACGGAACTTTTTTCTGATGACGATATCAGAGTTCCATAGTCACATGGGTGGGGTGGGGTCTGCAAGGAACCTTTTCGAACGAATTTAGAAAATATCCTATGCAACTATACCTTCAACCTGGTCTGGAAAAATTGAAAGAAAAGGTCATTGATAAAGACGATCAACCCATATTTATATCAGATCATATCAGAAAATAAAAACTGGTTACAATAGATACTGAAGCTTAATGATAGCCCCTTCTTATTGGAAGCTCCTTCCACCCTTTTACCGGACTTAACTAGAATATAAATAAATTCATTAATATTCAATCCACTTTATCAAAACCTCCTAAGATGAGGATTATAATCAAAAGCGTCTCTTGCTATTTACCTTGAATGAAATAGTTACTTCATCACGTTATTAAGGTTAGATTGGAAAATAAACTGATGATTTACGTGATGGCCAATCCTTAGAATTGTAAATTATAATCATTATATCTTTTATAATCACAGTAAGTGGACATTTTTGACTCTATTTATTCCCACTAAGTGATCATCTACTATGTATTGGACTTCTGAACTTTTGATTGTATAGCTTGTAGGGTTGATGGCCGTACGAAGAACCCTCCTCATTTATCCGTTCTTGGGGCCGGCAATGTCAAGACACTGGCTGAGTTTTTGTCAGACATTTGTGTCGTTGCTAATATACCACCTACAAGCGAAGAAAACATGGCAAGAGGATAATCTGTTCTACATGTCACTGAACAGGAAAATGTACAGATTATGCTCTTGATGGTTGGTGGTGATGGTCATCATCACTAATCAAATTTGATGTAGGAAAAACTACAGAAGGGAAAAGGCTAACTACTAAGCTTTGTTCAGGGTCAAAACTTCTAAAAGTTGGACTTTTTAAATAATCTACTAAACTCTTTTTGTTGCACCAGGTGGAGCCTGAAGAGGTATACGCTGAGGCTCTAGAAGGCAATCGTATTGAAGACGCTGAGGATACCCACTGCTACAGTGCGCCTTGCATCACCAATGGGGACTGTTGTCGCGGACTTATGTGTTTGGAGACAGGTAAGATCTTCTTTATAAACGGCACGGTAGCTTTAAAGATAATAGACCAATTTAGATGCGTTTTTACTTGTTTGAAATTCATTAGAAATAGCTAATCGTTTATATTGTTTTGAAATATTCGTACGGCCTTTGGATCTTATAATTATTAATATTCTTCTTATAGAATAGCTTCACAAACTTTGGGTTTAGCATCAATTTCTTCTCTTTCTAATTCGATCAAATCCTATTCACTTTTTTTAACATGGTCATTAATTTTCCTCTTAAAACCTCACTTCTATCTTCTAAATACATGCAATCTTCCATTCCTAATATATCTCCTTCTTCTTCCACTATTTTAGAAGCAAAATTAATTTTCTTCTTTTTAGTCTTTAATTCCCTTTTTAATTATTTTTATATATATATGATAAAACTAATGTTTTTTTATCTCCTCTAATTTACTTAAACCATCCTAACTGTAATTATCTTCACAAAATGGGCTTCTTCATTATTTTTTATAACACCAATTAAGACTTATTCTAAATTGCAAATGTCTGTTACTTTGATATCTTTTCTTGTATTTTCTTTGTTATACATAAGTTCTGAGAAACGATTAAGCTTTCATTCTAGACATTTTCCACGAACACGAACTTTAAGTATTTTCTAGAGTGAAAGGTTAAAGGTTATGTTAATCAAACCCTTTACGTCGGAAGTGGAACTTTGCAAGGCAAATGTTTACGTATTCGCATTTTTATAAAAAGAAATATATTTACTACAATATTAATATTAATGCAAGCTTGGGTTTGGGTCGCTATTTTCTTCATCCTTCTAATAAGAAAAGGATTTAAGAGAATAAGCAAGAGAAGGAGATTCATTATTTAGTAGGATAAAGAAGTTTATTAAGTGTGGGAGGCTTAAGGATAAATAAGTAGCGCTGTTCCCGGCGCCTGTGAGTCTAACATAAACATCTCAGGATATAACTTGGGAGGGATGCGTAAACTACACTTTCCATAGAAAAAAAGGTAATGTGGCGCAAATAGGAGTGAGTGGATCATACGAATGTTCCCGGTAAAGGTCGTGCGTTCTGAAAAATATGATAAAATACTAATAGTGATTTTCGTGTGAAGTCTACATAGAGACAAATTTATTTAGCCCGTTTTGATTCGTTTGACTATACGATGTCTCTCAACTCAGTGTGACTTTTGGCAAAGGCCTTGAGTCTTGAGCAACTCTCCTTCATTTGGGTCCGCAGTAAGTTTCAGCTCATCTTCCCAGCGCATTGTTTGCCATCCTCGACATCTTTTGCCATCTCTTGGATACCAATTCGTTGTAATTTGGCTCCAAATGTCTTGTATGGATCTTAACATCGATCAATTTCTTGTATCGATCTACGGACCGACCATATGTTAAGATCCATAGAGACAAATATAAAAAGTCTACACAACGACTCTCCTGTAAGCCTTAAATATAGCGATATTATAATTATCTAATACTAGTCGATCCGCGCGACTTCGTCCGCGTGTAGCTCTACTCCTATGGGTCGTAGCGTGATGATATATAGCCTATAGCCTTCCTCGATAACTGGTCTATCTAACACTGAAATAATTTTTCAATTAGGACCAATAGTTCCTGAGATTAGCGCGTTCAAACAAACAAACTCTTCAGCTCTATATATTGTTATGTTATGTTTCTCCACATATATCTCCTAAATCACGCAACAAATACGGATATAATTTAGTAAAGAATAAAGCAATAAACAAGTTAGGTGTAGTGTATAAAGTTTGTTAATATATTACATATATTTCTAGAATGTACGCTAAAGTTTAAGTTATGTTCTCACGTGAACTTTAAAGTCACGTAAGCGCTTTAAGTTATGAAATTGCTTTAATCACTTAAAAAAAATATCCTTGACTTAAAAATAGAGGTCACTTTTTATTTAAATATAAAATTTCAATTAAAATTTGCTCTCCAGGATAATAAAATATTCAAAAATATAATCAGAATTTCCCTAGACTGTCAAGTGTAATAAACGCGTTCCGGTCGAGCCGCATGTGGGCCAGACTTACTCCCTCTCTCCCCATTAATACTGCGGATCCAGTGGGCTAATGCTCAGGGTCGCAGGATTTTTTTTTCACTCCCCCTTCCCACTACATCTTGGAAGATGCAACGCATCGACAATTTTTTTTTTTTTATTATTTTTTTTTTTTTCATAATTTATGGCGTCATGACAGAATAATGGAGATTACATCGCTAGTATTCTAGCAGTAACTCTGAAGCTCTGAGCCTAAAGTATAACCCCCAGGACTAGAATTCTCTGTTCTCCTTTTTAATTAACAATAGATTTAATTTATAGTGTAAGAAGTCGTTTGTATGGTTTCTCTACAATATATAACCTTTTCTCTTAAATCTATCTATTGGTGTAAACCGCATCATTATCTGTTGCATAGCTTAAACTACGTGAACAAAGTCAGGAGGCGATCTAGTATTCAATATTACAGAATTAGTTTCCCTTTCAGCATTAGTTTAATCAAGTTAATGGTTCAGACAATCAAGATGGCGCACCTTCATGTAAATGAGTTGGCTTGATGGACAGACACACAAATTGTTATCTATAGTAATACTAGCGACCACCACGACCTCGCTCGGGTGTAATTTATTAGTCATATTATAATTACGTTTGAAATATTAACACGATGCAATATTGAAGTAGCGAGATAGCGTAGTGTTGGGTTTTGTGTTGGCAGCCATCTTGGAAAATACATTTTGTCGTATATCTTTTAAACGGTACGTCGGAGGAGAAAACTATAAGAAAGCTTTATTGTAGATAATTAAATTACCTTTCAATCAGTTTATATAATTTTTCTGTATTATTAATATTTATATGAGTTTTTGTGGATTGAAGTTTTGCCCTGTAACTTAAAGGGACTCTGGAAGGTATTTATGGCCGAAAATGATGTGGGTTTTTGTTTTAGATGATGGGGGAAGATGCCTCCCGGCCTTTGCTGGTCGGAAGCTAGGGGAGATATGTAACAGAGAGAACCAATGTGATGCTGGACTGATTTGTGAGGAAGTTGTACCAGGTAAGTGGTACTAAATAAAAAACTGTATTCAATTTCAGCGACGAGAGGGCCAGTGGATGGGACTTCTGTAAAAACAAATGAAATTTAACTCAATTTTTTTCTCTGATCGCTATTTACAACATAAAAGTCAATTTACAACAGTCATGTCAGCCAATTTATATCATTCAACACAATTTTCAACTTTCAACATAACTCTCTGCACAACCTACAACAATCTACAAAATAATCAACCTGAAACAACAGAAGTTACAACATTCAACAAAAAATTACAACACTAAATACAATTTATGACATGGAATTCTGTTTTGGACAATATACAACATCAAATATAATTTACGTCATGGAATTTACAACATTGAAAACATACAGCATTCAGAACGAATTACTACATACACACCAACAAGTCAACACGTTTATTAGTTAAAATGAAAATAAAATGGCGGATACCTGAAATATAGTTGTGAAAATAAATCGGTCCCAGAAGAAATATACATTCGCAAAACCTTTCAGAATTTCCCTGGACAGAAGACCTTTATAGCGCGAATAGTCTTGATACTTAATATTTGTGTATTTTTTTTAAGTAGTAAATCAATACGTGCTAAACTACGTCAGCCATTTTGTCGCGCTTGGTATGACGTCACAGTCTAAAACCATTAACAGTGAATTAATAACAAGTATGGTGCTCTCTATTTTTTATAGACTATGACGTCACTTTCATTGCGTTTAGCTAAATAGTACCTGGGACATGTGACTTAGTTGCAGGCTTATAGGATTTATATTGGACTAACTAGTCACTAAAAATATTCATCCTATTTAATTATTTTTATCTCTGAGCTACCTGAGCAAGCGGTAAATCTGTATTTTTCAATCAGGTGAAATGCACGTCTGCCGCCCCCCCTCCGCCGGTCGTAAACAGTATAACGAAGATTGCTCCTCATCCAGCGAATGTGACATCACCCGTGGACTCTGCTGCATCATGCAACGTAGACACCGCCAGAAGCCCAGGAAGGTACACTACACTCTTAAATATATACACTGCATCTTCGTTTATCAAAGTATCCGTTAGTGTAAATTAAATCCGTATCCGTTGGGTGGTTTAGGAGAAATGAACGGGGAAATGGAAGAGGATAGAGAGTTTGCTGTAATTAATATTAATCCATCCTGTAATAAAACGTGTTTTAGCCATTTTAAATAAAAACTACACCTCTCTCGTTTATCCATCTATCCGTTAGTGTAAATTAAATCCGTATCCGTTGGGTGGTTTAGAAGAAATGAACGGGGAAATGGAAGAGGATAAAGAGTTTGCTATATCCAATTAACTATTTATCCATCCTATATTTACAAGTGTTTTACTCATTTTGAATAAAAACTACACCATCCTCGTTTATCCATCTATCCGTTAGTGTACATTAAATCCGTATCCGTTGGGTGGTTTAGAAGAAATGAACGGGGAAACAAAAAGAGATGGAGAGAGAGATTGTAGTATTCAATGAACTAACACTCCATCCAATATTATTTGGTAGTTCAACCATTTTGAATAAATAATACATACTATACTTTTATTGCTATGTCATAGTGTAAATTGTATCCGTTGCGTGGTTTAGGAGAAGTGAGCTGAAAAATAGTAAGAGATAGATAGATTATTATTTTCTCTTTTCCTGTATTTGCTATAAATCTAGCAGTGTAAACTTCATCAGTATCCGTTGGATGGTTTAGAAATAGTAAACAAAAAAACAAACAAAGACAGACAGAGTTTGTTATATTCAATATACTAGTTATACATCCATTATTCACAAGTATTTCAGCCATTTTGTATCAATCGCTTTATCTGTTGGTGTGAGCCATATCCGTATCCGTTGTGTGGTTTAGGCAAAGTGGGAGGATAAACATAGACATAGCTGTTGATTTAAATTAAACTAGACTAGAATCCCTGTGGTTTAGAAATAAATTGAGAAAAAAGAATATTAAATCTATTTTATTTACAGGAAAATATTTACATTCAATATTATATTCTACCCTCAATTTTGGTAATATAATATCTCGTCTAAATCTCTCAAACCCCCAGAGTCTATAAAGATTATCTTTCCTGAATATCAAATAGGTAAGATTGGATTTCTATGAAGCGTTATGGATAAGCTGTTGGGATAAGAAATAGGGATAGAATTTAAGAATTATATATTATTTAAGAATAATAAGGCTTATAAAAAAATTAAAAATGCATTCATTACTTTATGTCATTATTCCTAATAATGTTACCAAAGTATCAAAGTTGATTGTGTGCTCAATACCTCTTAGAATGTATGCTCAATAATAGGAAAAGGTTCTGTCACTCATTTTTAGCGTTTCTATATAAAATCATTTAAAAGTTTATATTTATAATATTAAGAGTTTTACTTAAAAAGAAGGTTTTCTCTTACATTTTCATACATTCTAAAAGAACGTCACAAAGAACTTAATTATGCTAAATTAGGTCTGGCAATTCCAAGTCGTAACGACTCTATTAGTAAAACCGTCCCTTCACAAAGTAAATTGAGTGTAACTTTATTAAATTATCTTTCATTCATTTCTAAAGAAATTACTTTTATAATAAACTATGTATAAAGGACTTTTGAAAGCTTTTAACCCATTTCACAAATTAGATTTAATTTTATTTAGTATAACTAGTCCGACTAATTCCAAAAGACATAAACGATCACACAGCTCGACACGTACTTCATCCCCTATTTCAACCCCTTCAAGCCTTTTTGCGATAAAACATAGCCTATTTCCTTACCCAGCTCTACTCTATATCTTTGCCAAATTTCATCAAAATCGATTCAATGGTTTAAGCGTGAAAGCGTAACAGGCTGACAGAGTTACTTTCAATCCATCCTCTTTATATTTCTTTTTCTCTTCGTATCCTCATACCATTGTATTATTATTATTTTGGTATTCGTCTCTTAAAACGAACTATTTAGTTTATTAGTCTCTTAGTCTCTTCGCTACATAGTGTTACGAGCTTGAGTTCGGGATAGATTCGCAACAATAGTTTCATCACTTATTGGTCCATTCATCACTTAGTCTCGTTGTGTCTTAGTCTCATCGTTTCTTAGTCTCATGAACTCTTAGTATTGTGGTTTCTTAATCTCGTCGTGTCTTAGTTTCATCGTTTCTTAATGTCATAGTTTATTAGTGTCATCGTTTCTTAGTCTCATCGTTTCTTAGTGTCATTCTTTATTAGTCTCATTGTTTTTAGTCTCATCGTTTATAAGTCTCGTCATTTCTTAGTGTCATCTTTTATTAGTCTTGTCCTTTCTTAGTGTCATCGTTTCTTAGTCTCGTCGTTTCTTAGTGTCATCGTTTCTTAGTGTCATCGTTTCTTAGTCTCATCGTTTCTTAGTGTCATAGTTTATTAGTGTCATTGTTTATTAGTGTCATTGTTTATTAGTGTCATCGTTTCTTAGTCTCATCGTTTCTTAGTGTCATTCTTTATTAGTCTCATTGTTTTTAGTCTCATCGTTTATAAGTCTCGTCATTTCTTAGTGTCATCTTTTATTAGTCTTGTCCTTTCTTAGTGTCATCGTTTCTTAGTCTCGTCGTTTCTTAGTGTCATCGTTTCTTAGTGTCATCGTTTCTTAGTCTCATCGTTTCTTAGTGTCATAGTTTATTAGTGTCATTGTTTATTAGTGTCATTGTTTATTAGTGTCATCGTTTCTTAGTCTCATCGTTTCTTAGTGTCATTCTTTATTAGTCTCATTGTTTTTAGTCTCATCGTTTATAAGTCTCGTCATTTCTTAGTGTCATCTTTTATTAGTCTTGTCCTTTCTTAGTGTCATCGTTTCTTAGTCTCGTCGTTTCTTAGTGTCATCGTTTCTTAGTGTCATCGTTTCTTAGTCTCATCGTTTCTTAGTGTCATAGTTTATTAGTGTCATTGTTTATTAGTGTCATTGTTTATTAGACTCGTCATTTCTTAGCATCATCTTTTCTTATTCTCATCGTTTCTTAGTGTCATAGTTTATTAGTGTCATTATTTATTAGTCTTATTGTTTTTTTAGTCTCAACGTTTATAAGTCTCGTCATTTCTTAGTGTCATCTTTTATTAGTCTTGTCCTTTCTTAGTGTCATCGTTTTTTACTCTCGTCGTTTCTTTGTTTTATCGTTTCTTAGTGTCATCTTTTCTTAGTCTCGTCGTTTCTTAGTGTCATCGTTTCTTAGTGTCATCGTTTCTTAGTCTAATCGTTTCTTAGTGTCATCGTTTCTTAGTGTCATCGTTTCTTAGTCTAATCGTTTCTTAGTGTCATAGTTTATTAGTGTCATTGTTTATTAGTGTCATTGTTTATTAGACTCGTCATTTCTTAGTGTCATCTTTTATTAGTCTCGTCGTTTCTTTGTGTCATCGTTTCTTACTCTCGTCGTTTCTTAGTTTTATCGTTTCTTAGTCTCATCGTTTCTTAGTGTCATTCTTTATTAGTCTCGTTGTTTCTTAGTGTCATCGTTTCTTAGTCTCATCGTTTCTTAGTGTCATTCTTTATTAGACTCGTCATTTCTTAGTGTCATCTTTTCTTAGTCTCATCGTTT
This sequence comes from Limenitis camilla, assembly GCA_905147385.1. Lineage (NCBI taxonomy): Eukaryota > Metazoa > Arthropoda > Insecta > Lepidoptera > Nymphalidae > Limenitis > Limenitis camilla. The sequence continues at coordinate 8,117,467 of LR990251.1, read as the reverse complement.
CTTAGTGTCATAGTTTATTAGTGTCATTCTTTATTAGTCTTATTGTTTTTTAGTCTCATCGTTTATAAGTCTCGTCATTTCTTAGTGTCATCTTTTATTAGTCTTGTCCTTTCTTAGTGTCATCTTTTCTTAGTCTCGTCGTTTCTTAGTGTCATCGTTTCTTAGTGTCATCGTTTCTTAGTCTCATCGTTTCTTAGTGTCATAGTTTATTAGTGTCATTGTTTATTAGTGTCATTGTTTATTAGACTCGTCATTTCTTAGTGTCATCTTTTCTTAGTCTCATCGATTCTTAGTGTCATAGTTTATTAGTGTCATTGTTTATTAGACTCGTCGTTTCTTTGCGTCATCGTTTCTTACTCTCGCCGTTTCTTAGTTTTATCGTTTCTTAGTCTCATCGTTTCTTAGTGTCATTCTTTATTAGTCTCATTGTTTTTAGTCTCATCGTTTATTAGTCTCGTTGTTTCTTAGTGTCATCGTTTCTTAGTCTCATCGTTTCTTAGTGTCATTCTTTATTAGTCTCATAGTTTTTAGTCTCATCGTTTATTAGTCTCGTCATTTCTTAGTGTCATCTTTTATTAGTCTCGTCGTTTCTTACTCTCGTCGTTTCTTAGTTTTATCGTTTTTTAGTGTCATCTTTTCTTAGTCTCGCCGTTTTTTAGTGTCATTATCGTTTATCGTTTCTCAGTCTCATTCTTTATTAGTCTCATTGTTTTTTAGTCTCATCTTTTATTAGTCTCGTCGTTTCTTGGTGTCATCGTTTCTTACTCTTGTCGTTTCTTGGTGTCATCGTTTCTTACTCTCGTCGTTTCTTAGTGTCATCGTTTCTTAGTCTGGTCGTTTCTTAGTGTCATGGTTTATTAGTATCTTAATCTCTTTGATACTTCTATAATTTCTTATTTCTTTTTCTTTTGTTTTCCATCGTTATATTTGAAGTTAGAAGTTTTTTTTTAATTTCTTGTTTTTTATTGTAATGTTTGTTGCAGAGCTGCGGATACTTCAAGGAACCCCTCGTCTGCATCGGACCCGTTGCCACTGACCAGATCCGCGAGATTGTCCAACATACCGCTGGAGAAAAACGCATCGGAGTCTACAGAATGCATTAAATACAAAAAAATGATATTTTTTGTTATTTTTCAAATATTTTTCGTGTTTTACAAAATATTTCTAAACAAAAACTCGGTTTGGAATTATTGACGGTCATTTTATCTTTAGAAATATTTTGAAAAATAGTTTTTTTCTTTAAAAAAAGACGACTATCTGCTTCGAATAACGGCTACCGATTTGCCATATTTTTTTCAATAAGCTACAAAAAAATACCAAAAAGTCGTAGATTTTTTTTATGTAGCTTAGATTTAAGTAATATCTTATGAGTGTTATTAGAATTAAAACGTTTAATCTAACTAGATGTAATTCAGAAACTTAACATATCATTGGCTGAGGCATTTATTATTAAAATCGATGTTTAGGATAGGCTAGGTTTAAGGTTTCACTTGATTTCTTGTAGATTAAGATACTATAGGTGCCTAGGAGACATATCATAATATAATCTTTTTTAATATACTATTAGATTAACAAGTTATGCATATCACAGTTTTTTAGAATATTTAGATTAAGTCTGAAGGTGTCTAAATATTTTCTTATAAATAATATATTTTCTGCCAAAATTTAACCACTGTTGAAACTTGATATTAAATATCGTTTTTTTTTTAAAATTTCAGATTCGTCTGAAAGGCCTAAGCGCTTCGTAGTAATAGTTCCGGTTGAAAGTTTAAAGTTTTAATGTATGTTGTTGTTCTCTGGTGTTAAACTATTACTTAATATAATATGTGTTATAATATAATATACAAATCATGTCAGCAGTTTCGTTTTTATTCTTACTCCTCTTAACGACACCCTATTTGACGGCAAACTTACCGCTACGATGGTATCGTAATAATATGAGTATCGTTATATAAAGTTTACATGAGTATCGCTATATAGAGTTCACCTGTATATCGCTATATAGAGTTTACATGAGTATCGCTAATTATAATTTACCTGAGTATCGCTATATATAATTTCTATATAGAGTTTACATGAGTATCGCTATATATAATTTACCTGAGTATAGCTATATATAATTTCTATATAGAGTTTACATGAGTATCGCTATATAGAGTTATCATTGAGTTATCACTGTCAGAAATAGGATTGTTTGGCAATAAAAAAATTTAGGAGTTGATTTATCGTTTTCAGTACAAAATAGTTTTTGGCGATTTCTGACATTTCTAGTACTCATACCTTAAATGGTAATGGTCGATAGACATAAAAATATTTTTTTTTTAATTTTAGCACTTTTTTTGCTAACCGTACATTTTCTCAAAAATCATTCAGAATATCTTAAAAAGTTATGGATGGTCTCCTAGGAACGTTTTCCTGTAACTGTAACTATAACAGTTAAGGTAGCTGCCCTTACTGACCCGTCTTAAAAATTATATAACAAATATATAACAAAATATATAACACTTTATATAACAAATATATAAATTTCATTTTGCAATTGGGATAATAGAGATTAAATTAAAAAGGCGGATACTAGGAAGTGGCTAAAATAACTAGTACGCCTAGTTTTTGTATTCTTATCAGCAAAACCTTTTATTTGATACCCATAATATGGACGTGCAAAAGACATGACTAATCCGCCATCTTGATTGGTACGCCATATTGGATTTAGAGTGAAGTTATTTTATTTTTTATATTCAAAACAACAAAACCTTTTAATTGATACCAATTTTATCTACTTGCACAAAAGTAAATAGCCCACCATCTTGAGCCGTCCGCCATATTGAATGACGTTTTTAAGTAAACCATGTATAATCAGTTTATGGTAACTGCTCTAAAATCAGTTGCAAGTGAGATACAAGCTTTTAATAAAAATAAAAAACAAATTTCTTAATTATGTTTATTATAATATCACATTGACTATCACAATTATTATTAATCTTATATTATTATAAAGTTTATTTTCCCGCTATTATCCAAAGAAAGGCGGTGGTGGAGGTCCAAAGATAGGAGGACGAGGAGGCCCGAAGAATGGAGGACGAGGGCCAAAACCATAACCCTTTACAATCACCACAGCACTCGGATAACCTCCAACAACCCACGGCCGACAGGACACCATCTAGAAACAACACATTATTATACTATAATAGGTCTTAACCTTTAATTGTTTGAGTGGGGTATTACATACCCCAGCACGCTTTTCTAAACAATGGATGTAGACAGTAATCGCTTGCTTTAATAATTAGGGACTTTACGAGGAGAGCATCTCGTAAGAGGCTGGCTGGCCTTACCTCCTCCCTTTCACATCCCATTAATGCAACGAATGTAGTGGACTTTAAGCTCTTATTCAGGGTTCCCAGAAACCGCAGAATTTACCTCTAAATGCAAAACAAGAGTCGTCCATGGATGACAATGGCCACCTACCATCAGGTAAACCGTCCATTCATTTCCACCTAACCATAAACAAATTATAATAAATGTTGTGTCCATCCAAAGTGATTTAAGTAAGTTTTTTTTTTAATTATATAATGGGCTTACTCTTGACCCCAGTCTAGCTCTAGAGCAGAGACGAGGTCGAAGATGGAGCGAGCTCGCCCAGAAGAAGCCTGTTCAATCGCGCTTTAAAAACATTCGGGTTATATGTACTCGGAAATACAGACACCGGCAGAGAAAAAAGTGCTTTGTACGTATGAAGAGTATATCAATCAGGTGGGGATGATAGCCTGCGGTACGTCTGTAAGTCCGATGGAAGAAAGGGGATGGGGGTATGAGCTCGTGCAGCTCCTGGGCACACTCCCCAAAGTACAATCTGTAAAAGACCGTTAGACTAGCAACTTTTCTTCGGTGAGCCAGAGTGTGAAGAGACTCCACCAAACTGGCGTTACCAATTAGTCGTTTGGCTCTGCGTTCCACTGAGTCCAGTGTGGCGAGTTGGTATTTAGCTGAGCCAGCCCACAAGTGACTGTAATATTCCATGCATGATCGGACTTGAGCTTTATAGAGCGTTAGAAGCTGTCCGGTATTTATAAATTGAAAAATCTACATTTACAAGTCGGTGTCGAGGGACAACGAGTTAAAGGCCCCTCCCCTGGCAGTTGATATTCGTATCCAACAACCAACTAAATATTATGATCTCTTACAAAACTGACAGGAATCTAAGTGCCTTGTGCTTCTGACCAAGGTGTAGGTTTACAAGACCTTTTCATTCAGTTAAAACCTCCACCTCTATCTTCAAATTTAGATTGAAGGAACACTTCCTTTCTCTTACTTAATATTATAGTATGTATGTAAGGTATGTATTTATGTATAGTGTATTATAGTTATTATATAAAGAACTTATTTCAAATCATCTTTTGTGCCTCTTTATCTAATAATTCTCTCCTCTATCCAGGGGTTTCTGGACCAACCTTTTCTACACTAGTTTTCTGACCTATTAATTTTGTATATAATTTTAAGGTACAAGAATAAATAAAATAAATAAAGAATACCACTAAACAGGTTCACTGTTTTTCTAACCTTAGATTGACACAATCTTAACTTCCACTGACACATTTTTATAGAAATCTGGGGTAACACATACCCAACACAACAATTTTCGTAACTTTTTATACTTAATTAAAGGAGTAATAATTACCTGTATCAAAAACACAACAGTAAACAACAAAAACAACAATTTTGTTAAACTCATTTTGACTTGAAGTCTGTAATACAACTGAATGGTGGTTGCAAACAGTTCTTTATATATAAATTAAATAAAGGGGAAATACCATATTATTTTGTATTAAATACTCCTTATTTATAAGAAGATAAGGTTGAAAATTGAATAAAAGAAGTATGGCGGGTTATTCTTCAAGTTAATTCACACTAATGTGACGATGATTCCTTTGTCTTGCGCAATAATGTGCAATATTTAAAATATTTTAGTTGACCGATACAACCCTTTAACCCCTATTATTACTTATCCATATTACGTAGTTACATATAATATATAACCTTATATATATTTGATAGTTATTCAAAAATAAACTCATACTTTCAGTAATACTAATATTATAAAGCTTTTAGAAGAGTTTGTTTGAACGCGCTAATCTCAGAAACTACAGATTCCAATTAAAAAATTAGTGTAGTGTTATATAGTCCATTTATCGAGGAAGGCTCTAGGGTATACAACATCACGCTACGACCCATAGGAGCGGAGAATCATAGAATTTTCGTTGCGTGAGCTATGTTTGTGTTTCAATCTATCCGGGCCGAATCTTGACTGCAAGACCCCTTTCCTGACTTAATCTTGACTACAAGACCCCTTTCCTGGCTTAATCTTGACAACATGACCCCTGGCGCGAGTGCTACTGTGTTTCACATTAACACTGTGATGACACACATTTACAATTATAATTTAATGCTTTATTTAAATTATTATAAACTAGTCGACCTGCGCGACTTCGTTCGCGTGTAGCTCCGCTCCTATGAATCGTAGCGAGATGTTAAATAGCCTAAGTTACTCCTCGTTACATTAGCTATCTGCCAGTCCCGTCAGAATCGGTCCAGCCATTTCAGAGATTAGCCGGAACAAACAGACAGACAGACAAAAATAGTAATAAATGTTGTTGTTGGTATATGTACCGCATGCACTTAGTAAAAAGCGGTTATTTTAATATTACAAACAGACACTCCAATTTTATTTATTTCTATGGATAATAGGAGGCAAACAGACACACAAAAGGTAACAAAATACCAAATACTGGATTAATACTTAGTACTTTGTAAGAATAACTTGAGTAGTTTTTAATTCTATTAATACGTTTTAGATATTATATGTTTCAAGTTTATGTTCCTGAATAAAGGCTATAATAGGAGGATCTCATTTTGATTATATAATTTATTTAATGATTATTATTATATATTGAATTGAATCAGGCGTTACTTTGCGAAAATTCATGATTTAAAAGGGTGAGAAATCAGGAGTTTATGAGCATCAATGTTCTGATTGCAATACCAAATATGTAGGTCAAACTTAGCTGCTTTTAGGAACAATAAACCTGGTAAATCCCATTTTGCTAAACATCTTTTAGATAGCGCCATTCTCACAAAATACTACATATTTGCGATAAAGGTTTTAAACTTAATTTGTTAGAGCAATTAGAAATAATTAAAAATACCAATCAAACATTTGAACTGCTGAACGAACAAATAAACGTGTCTAATAAACAAATCCACTGTACTCGATATCTTTAGTTGTAAGAACAAAACACGAGTACCGAGTTAAGTATCGAGTATCGAGTATTGCGTGTCGAATATCGAGTACCGAGTTAAGTATCGAGTATTGCGTGTCGAATATCGAGTACCGAGTTAAGTATCGAGTATCGAGTATTGCGTGTCGAATATCGAGTACCGAGTTAAGTATCGAGTATTGCGTGTCGAATATCGAGTACCGAGTTAAGTATCGAGTATCGAGTATTGCGTGTCGAATATCGAGTACCGAGTTAAGTATCGAGTATCGAGTATTGCGTGTCGAATATCGAGTACCGAGTTAAGTATCGAGTATCGAGTATTGCGTGTCGAATATCGAGTATTGAGTTAAGGTATAAAGGGCTGTTTTTTCAACAAAATTGTCACTTCGTAAGTGACGCTTGTAGAGTCAACAACTCCTGAAGATGCTTCGGTTACGGAGCGAAACGTACGTCGATTGTCGATCGTAATATACTTGTGTGGTGTGTCGTCACACTTTTATGTGGGCAGGGTGCTCTTCTGGGTTGTGCCATACGAGTCTGGTTGTTTAGATTGCCGCGGTTTATAGCAAGGTAACCTTTTGATTCCTTTTATTCCGATATATGAACTTCTTTGTTTATGAACAGAATTAGGAATAACGGGTAGATCATTTTATATTATGTGAAGTATACCGACGTGAAGACAATATATAACCTTTAGCGCGATAGATTAGAGTCAGTCTCTCTGGAGTTGTCGCGCAGTGTACATGGGAGTTAGTGTTATAGTAAGTTAACTTTTATATGAGAGAATATATTATGAAAGAGCTCTTTAAACCTACTCCTGGGTCTCAACCCCCAGGCACTGCTCGTCTCAGTCTAAATTGAATACGTATTGCTGTACAGTAATGGGTATCATTCCTCTCATTAATGACAGTACATATGGCGTAAGTGAGCAGAAAAATCACGTGATGGTGAGTGACCACAGTCACCCATGGAATCACCAAATCAAAAGATACCCTCTTGTTTTGCCGCATTAATGGGATGGGATCCCCAACCACCAAGGAGTGCTAGGTTACTCGACTCTTACTAGATGCTCTCACAGCAACTGATCATTACACGGGAAGAAAAAACGAAGACAAAGATCTACAAAGAAAGTAAGTAAATCGTGAACACAAATAGTTGCTTGGACAATGCATCTAGCTTTATTATAACACTAGGGGCCCGTCCCGGCTTCGCACGGGTGGATAATTTTTTTTTAACATTTTGGCTCCCGCATTCTGTCGCTCCCTCTATCGCCGCGTTACTCGCTGCGCTGTGAGGCACTCACACCACACCGCGCCGGCGGCCCGTCTGGGATTATTTTTTATTTATTTTGATATTTTTATTTCGTAATATCTTTTGACTGGAATGTCCGATGTCAATAATTCAAAAAGTAATTAACAGGTATTGAAACAGTCTTAAATACGAAATATTTATTTGGATAAGGATTAATACAAAGGTATGGAAAACATGGTCTGATTTTGATAGGCATTTTTATCAACTTTTAAAATGTAAAAAAGGAGTTATAGTGACATAACTATAATAGTTGGACATATGGAATTATGGTCTTGCGAAGTTTTTTGTAGATATTGATACGTTCTATAATATTGTAGAACATATTTTTGTTCTATCATCAATACTTTTCGCAGCGCATGCGATAAAAGATATTTTATGGCTAATTTTTTTGCACCTTGTGTTGGTTTTAGTGAGAATTTCTGGGGATCTCTAATTTTTTCTTGTTATAAATATAGCCTATGTTACTCAGGGATAATGTAGCTTTCTAATGGTGAAAGAATTTTTGAAATCGGTCCAGTAGTTTTTATGTTTATTTGTTACATACAAAAATACAAAAATACAAATCTTTCCTCTTTATAATATTGGTATAACATAACCTAATAGTTTTAAGGGGGTTCAATAAAACAATCATTACATTGACAACATTTATTATACAAGAAACAATCATTCATCATACTTAGATAACAACATAAAAGCGAAAGTAATTAATTATATATATTAAGTACTAACTATAATAACAATAAATATTGAACAAGTCTTCTTTTATCCGAAGAAAAATGGAGGAGGAGGCGGTGGGCCAAAGAATGGTGGAGGAGGAGGTGGTGGAGGAAAGAAATGACCCCCAAATCCTCCTATGCCAAACCCGCCAACCACAATAGGACCTGGGTAGCCATATCCGCCAAAACCGCTGTAACCACCACCGAACCACGGACGGGAAGATGTCACCTGTGAAACCAGTAAATCATTTTAATATAAAATACAATGAAATACAAGACGATTGTTAAGTTAAAGAAATTACTTAATTATGACTTATGAGCGCGCCAATATTCCGTCCTAAGGATGGGTACCCTTTTTCCGCTTCCCTTCTACACGTACGTATCGAACAATCGCCAAGAAAAACTACTCTGTGCACATCTCTCGAACAAAATTGGAAAAAACGTGTGTGAACACCCCATGTCTTCAATTTCTCCCAGCAACAGTCTCCATCAGCAGACCAGCTCAGTGGTAGCCAGATTTCCAAACACCGATAATAATATGATTAAAATAAGAGCAAAATCATTAAAATTACTGAACCGATTTCAATGAATTTTGTACCTAGACTTTATAACATATCATTCAAATGTGAAAAAGCAGTGATAGAAATTAAATTTCACTTGCTGTAATGGTGAAGGAAAACATCGTGAGGAAACCTGCACTCCTGAGAGTTCCCTAAAAGTTCTCAAAGGTGTGTGAAGTCTGCCAACCCGCACTGGGCCAGCGTGGTGGACTATGGCCTAATACCCTCCTCATTGTGAGGAGGAGACCCGGCTCAGCAGTGGGCAGTCGTGATGATGATAAGTAAATAAAGCAGAAGAGTTTGTTTTATTTTGTGAGTTTGCATGAACGCGTTAATCTTAGAACCTACTGGTCCGATTTGAAAAATTCTTTCAGTGTTAGATAGCCCATTTATAGAGGAAGGCTATAAGCTATTTTCATCACGCTACGACCCATAGGAGCGGAGCTACACGCGGACGAAGTCGATTAACATTACATATAAATACTTTCTCAACTGTAATTATTCAGAGAGATTAATAATTTTTGTTTAAAGTACTTTTAGTTATAACAATCTTCCTGTATTTGTTCACACGTGCTAAAAATAATATGAAATAGGTAATTGTTGACAATCTAATAAACAAGTTTTTTTCATATTATCTAAATAAGGTTATCATTATCATAGAAATATCGTTTTCCACATATACTGTCAAGAATTTTTTTATCAGAAAAATAATGTTTATTTGTCATTAACTGATCTTGATTTAATGACGAATCAATTTATTATTTATATTCAATTTTTTAAAGTATGTATATATAATCTTGACTAAGTGACCCCTTGATCCTTATTGGCTCAGAACTGTCTGTATTTGCCCTCGATTTATAATCGTAATACTTAATAATATGGTCAGAATTTAGTCTAATTCTACCTTCTTCCAGCTTCCTTTGTTAAGAGAACATTAGACATTGTAAATCTAGATAAACTTTCTTGTATGTTCGACATAAACATCAATCGAAGCAGTGGGGGTTGCAAAATAAATACGCCGTCACCACAGAATAATTATTGACCACAAGTCCTTCTTTAATTAACACTCTCTAAGTAATAACGTAAAAAAACATTTACCTGTATTAATAACACTATAGAAAATAACAAAACAAATAGTTTTACTGAACTCATTCTGATTTATTGTTACAATTCAATCTATATTACGACTGACTATCATGAAATAGCGCATCTTTTATATAAACTTTGATAATATAGAAAAAACCAATTTATTTAATAGTTTATATACTTCTTATAAATATGGGAATATGTTTGAAAATCAATTGGCATGGTGAATGAATAGTCTGGCATGGTCTACGTTGATTTACACATCAAGATTGGTATTGTAAATATATGTGTAACTTGAACACTTTTTTGTATTTATTTCAATATGGTGGATCTTTTGAGGACTTATCGGGGTCAAGAATCCCTTGGTTGTCGATTAAGTATCAAACTATAATGAGTTTATCCGGATCTTAATCTCAATTAGGACCACGTTAAAGCCCTGACTTAAAACTGTGACTTTTTCTACCAGAATCTTGACTACGTAACCCCTTCGGGGGTTACATGCGAACGGTCGGGTCTCTCACAAGTCATCTCTGCAAACAGAGCGACCCGTAGCATCGGCCACCAGACACTCCTGAACTTAGCCACCAACTACGACACCAAGGGTTATGAATGGTCATGCCAGCGCTAGCAATCTCCGTTCCAAGCTTAACGCAAACTTCCGTGCGGGCTTGTCTAACCACTCCCCGATTCTGGAGCAAGCGGGACACCAATACTGGAGCGAAGGTAACCACGCCTTCGCGCCCCTATGTAATCTCTTTCATGGCTGGACCACGTAACTCCTGATTTAAAACTGTTTTCTCTTTAGCTACTCGGATCTTTTTTTATGATAGATAAGGGACGCAGCATTAATAAGATGGGAGAGGGAGAGGATTAGTCTGGTCCACATGCGGCGCGAACGGAACGTAGTGGTCGTAAGCCAGTCGGGGAACAGATCCCCTACCACCTATGAAGTGCTGGGTTACTCGGCTCTTACGAAATGCTCTCCCAGCAGCAGAGGGGAATTCTAACCCGACTCCTGACGGGAAAAACTTCATAACTCCTTTCCTTGATTCTTGCTCTAGCCCACGTGACTCCTTGATTCGAAAACTGGTTCTTTTTGGGTATTATCGAGAATAAATAATGATGTTCTTGCATTAATAATGTTAATCGTGCATCTGTTGCAAAATTTAGGGATATAAGTTTCCTAATTGAGTTCTAGAATATTTTGATATTATAATAGTTGACGTAGATGTCCGTATGTAACAATCGACGATTTGATCGATTTAGCCCAATTTCATGTATATTTATTTTGTTGAGACGATGATTCATGATTATCAGTCTTAACATATCTTTTATAAATGTATTTGCTTAGTTCTTTACGTAATGTAACGAATTAGTATGTGCTAAACAAATAAATTTATTTAAGAAAATAAATTTATTTAAGAATATCATCATCATTTAGATTTAAACGAACTGGTTATGGAACGTTTAATGTCGATACACACAAACTAATAATAAATGTCGGGGATTTTAATAATGAGAAGGAAATGGAAGGAGGAAGGTGGAAGGTGGGCAATATTAAGGAACTCTAACAGGGGAGATGGTATTGAATAGAATATTGGGTAAACGCAACGTAGATACTCCTATTGATCCGATAAATGATCAAACACGATCTCTAACAATTACGAGAGAAACCTAAGCAGTGCCTTGGACTTGTGACCAAGGTGTAGGCTTAAGGAGCTCCTTTAAGTGATCAGGACACTCGCCTCCACTGCTCAGTCTCTCTGTTTAAACCTAAGGTTAATCTCACATAAACCTAACCTAACACAAGACGTAGCAACTAGATTGTAAGGTACTCATGTGACCTTAAATCGGGCAGCACTCCTAGCACTAAAACTGCACTGCACAACACTAACACTATTCAGAGACTACTTCACTTCTTGAGAGATCGCACACGACTAAGACCTCAGTCAGACTATCGATGGCATATAAAGGGTCGAGGGTGGAGACTGTCAAAACAACGGTAGTGACCACTACGATAACGATTCGATTATTGGATAATCTTTTACTATTATCCGACATATACATTATGTATGAAAGTTGGATCAACTCCACAGACAAGGCAGGCAGCAACCACAACCCTTAAGACAAAAAACGTCACTTATATTTTTATGATTATAAACTTTTGATTTAAAAATACCTGGTACGCGAATCACAACTTTGATTGCCATCGCCGTCCGCTTCCCCTTTATCTATGATATGGAAAGAATTATATCTTAATATAATTACCAAATCTAGAACAACTAAAGTACCTTTTTTGTTTCTTGTAACATTAAAATATGAAAAAAAATTTTACTCATAATCACCCTCACGATCCAAGCTTATCAAGCGCTAATATTGAAGTCTATTCTGGCATGATCTTGACTACATAACCCCTTCCTGGCTTGAACGCTAACCTAATAGTACTTCTTTAGACAAGCTTCAAATTAATAAATTTAAGCTATTTTAGTGTAAGGTTAGATTTTTTATAAATTAACTTTACCCAAATGAAACCAATTTCTAGAATTTATTACGTACTACTGCGCAAAACAAAACGTTGATGTCGTTTGTCGTATAAGTGTTAATAATTTTAGAGAACAACAAACTCCAATAATGCTAAACAATCTTTAACTTTACCATCTTATTAATAGTACTTATAATGTAATATGGTATTACCCAAAAAAATTATAGTTAATATAAAAGATTCGCTGTTTCTGTATCGTCAGTTGTGGCGTAGATTTAATATCGAACGATTGTATAATTTAATCAAAATGAGTTTAGCTAAATCCTTTGTTTTGTTCTTCACTATTGTGTTATTAATACAGGTATTTATTTTTAATATTATACTATAGTTTTAACGACCAAAAATATTTACAGCGATTTTCATTAAATAAGTAAAATAATTTTTTTCAACGACTTAATGAAACTTTCATTTGATTTTAAAATGTTTAAACATGAGATTCGTGGAGGTTAAAACTCTGTAAAAAAAATACTTAAAAATATTTACTATGATCAATAGTGGAGTATAAGAAAATCTTGACTACGTAACCCCTTCCTGGCTCTTTCTTGACTACGTGACCGTTCGTTCAATTTTAAGTACTTCCTAAAAAACTCTAAAGGAGTATGAGAAAGAGGAGTAACTAGACATCTTTTTTTATTTACAGGCAACCTCTAGCCGGCCTTGGTACGGTGGTGGTGGAGGTTTTGGAGGATTTGGCGGCTTCGGCGGTTACGGCGGTTATGGTGGCTTCGGCGGATACAGAGGTTTTGGAGGTTATCCTGTTGCTGTAGGCAGATTTGGTTTTGGAGGATACGGATTTGGATTCCCACCTCCTCAACCACCCTTCTTTGGTTAAGAGACTCCAACGACGACTGCTACATTTTAACTAAGCATTGAAACCTTTACAGAAATTGAAATTACTGCGTCAAAAAATGGTTAATGATAAATAAGTTTTTATTTTTTATAATTTTTTTATAATGCTTTTAAGAAATAAAGAAAACAAGGTCAATAGATTTAGATATAACATAAATACAGAAGACTACTAAAAGAAGCAATTTCATGCGAAACACGAAACTCGAATAAAATAAATATTTGAAACTTTGATAAATTGAATACCAAGAAATATATGGAAATTACAGTAACGTGTGTTGTTTTATTCTTTTTTAGGGTTCCCAAAGAATCCATCTCCATTTAGGGTCATTGGAGTTATGGCGTATTTCCATGACCTGTGTAAAAACAATATAATTATGATTAATTCATTTGTTTTGATTTGAAAAAAAGTGACCAGTAGTCGTACATAAAAACATAGATTACAATCATAAAGCATGTCCTGGCAGGATCTTGACTATATAACCCCTTTTTCTTCATGTAATATTGATCGGTCACATGGTCAAAAGTAGCACAAGCCTTAAACCTTCGTGGGTTTAAGGATAGTTCATACATTAAATTAATGATAACGTCTATCTGTTTTTCATGCATTAGTTATACGAATTGTTCTTTGACATGAAAATAATTTGTTTTGTAAGGAGTTTTGTTCTGTTTTATGGTGGAATGATAATAGTGATGGTAAGTCATGTAAAAAGAAAAAATGGTAGAAGCGAGTTAGCGCGACCAAATCAGTTATCATCTTCAGCAACTTATTTCATTACTGTGCTAGAAAATTACATCTAGATTTAGTTCTGGATTACATAGCGCGATTAGGTCAAAGAATATTAACTTAAAAATTACTTATAGTAATTAATTTTTATATATTTTGGGTCTCTACATCAAAAGTTATACTCAGTATCTGATAAAAGGACACAAACACTTATCACCTTCGTCATCATGAATATATCTCAACAGGTACTTTACCGAGTCTAAAGAAATTAGCGCTGGTCTACTAATTATACGATAAATAAGCAATAACTACTAATATAACACAAACAACATCGTTATATGTACATCCTATTTCAAACTTTCCTTTAAATATTTGTAATAGGACTTAAAGGTCATTTCCCCTAAACCAGAAATTAAAGAAATATGTATCATCATCAGATGTAGTCAATATCAAGCCAGGAAAGGGGTCATGTAATCAAGATCCAGCCAGGATATACTCCAATATAAATAATGGTATTTTGTTCATAAATATTAATTATATTTCAATGACTCATCTAAACTATCTATTTAAACTACTTAATCTATATCTATATACATATAATAAAATCATAGAATTGCGGTATTTGTGCACGCATCACGTTAAAACGGTTGAACCGATTCAGATGTTCAGATATACTCCTTCTCTTTCCCCCCATTACAGTAAAATTTCCATTAAAGTACATTTAGAAAAACCATTCATCATACACTACACTAACTACTATACACAAAATGACTCACTTTTTAGATTATTGTGTCACTCTTTGTGTTTGTCTTGCTAGACTAAAGATAGTCATTGTCTTGGTCTTGCTAGAATAAAGATAGTCATAATGTTGTTCTTGTTAATGTTAAGATAGATTTTATATTAGCCATCCATTAAATTTTTGGTGTTCTTATATGATTAATGTTCCCGCACCTCTCAGGTGCTGCGCCCCAAATGATGATCCATTTAATCCACTTCTAAAGCTACTAGAATATAGTCTTAGATGTTATTATCATCATCACGACCCTTCAATGGCCCACTGCTGAGCCGGGTCTCCTCCTCAGAATGAAGAGGGTATTAGGCCATAGTCCACCACGCTGGCCTAGTGCGAGTTGACAGACTTCACACACCTTTGAGAACTTTTTTTGAGAACTCTCAGGAGTGCAAGTACAAGTGATATTTAATTGCTTAAAACAGAAGTTCAGTATCAGGATCAGTAGTTACATTAGGATCTGTAGTTACAATTATAATAATAAAACAGCAAATATAAAAGATATATCATGAAATAGTGATAAAGTCTTTGTGTTCCGATGTTTACATCAAAGGCTGTTCAGCTCAACTGAACAGCCTTTGATAAACAAAGCAATAGAAAAATATCAAACATAAATGTTTCGTTTATTTTTTAGGGAACGACTCGGGTTTTTCAGCCTCATTTCATTCCCTTAGGAGTTTTCTTATACGCATATTTAACGGTTGAATAAATGTTTCCTTTTGTAAGGGAAATATTGAAAAGGGAAGCACAAGGAGGAAAAGTGTTATACACTACATCTTCCTAGTTAATCTCTTTATCGATTATTAAAAATTACGTCAAAATCGGTAACATGGTTAAGTAGTAATAAACGAAAAATAGACACAGTTGTATATGAAAGGTAATCTTTGTGGTGATCTTGATTTAGCTAGTTTAAAGATAATCTTAGTCTTGGACTAGCTAGATTAAGGATAGCATTTGTCTTGTTATTGATCTTAATTCATTAAATGATTTTGCTCATCTTTACAAGATGGTCTTGTTCTTAGTCTTGGTATTGAATATGTAGTCTTACAGCTGAAATTGATAATTAATCTCAATCTAAAGTCATTTGATTATGAATTGAATCTCTTTTAAATGTTTTTTTTGGATTGAGGTTAATTTTTAATTTCGGTTGTTAGTCTTTGTCTTGTACTGATACCTACTATAAAGATAGTTTTGGCCTTAGCCTTGATAGCATAAAAAAAGTCTTGATATTCGTATTGCTAGTGTTATAGGCTTGGTTTTGCTCATGTTAAGACAGTCACGGTCTTGGTCTGACTAGTGTAAAGATAGATATGGTCTTAGTCTTGCGATTGGTACAATTCTGTTGATCTTAGTTTTTGCCTTGCTAGGATAAAGATAGTCTTGATCTTGCTGGTCTTAAAGATTATCTTGCCAGTGGAAAGATAGTCTTGGTTTTTTGTTTGGATACTGGTGTCTAGAAAATACTTTAGAAGTACACATGTGTAGCTTACACGAGTGAGCTCAATATCTAGGTGTTCTAATTTTGATATCTTGATCCCGGGGAAGGTGGGTATGAGGGTATGTGGGAGTTGGGAGGGCGCGGGTAAATGTCAGCTCGATCGACCGGGTGCAACGTTGCAGTTGCGCTGTTCCTGCCATAGTGTTGACTCAAAACAAAGCTAGTTGTATCGATAATTTATATTCACAATTATTTTCTTGTTGATGACACTTTTTAGTATATTTTTATTTAATTTTTAAAGCGTTAGTAGTGACAACAACAACCAATAAAATTAATAATTTTTTTTTTCTTTTATTACCACATCGATTTTTTAAAGGAGATGCCAGGAAACTACAATTAGGTGTTTCCAGCATGGTTTCAATGTGAGTGAAGGAAAAGGAACGAGGAAAGGAAGATATCCTGATGTATAAATCTATTAAATATATGTTTATATATGTAGGAAGAAAGTAGGAGAGGGGAATATTGAAAAACACTAACAGGGGGGATGATATTGAATAGACCATAAATAATCAAATATGATCTCTAACAATTACTAGAGAAACCTAAGCAGTGCCATGGACTTGTAAGCTTAAGGAGCTCCTTTAAGTAATCACAACACTCGCCTCCACTGCTCAGGCTTTCTGTTTAAGCCCAAGATTAAACTCACATAAACCTAACTTAACACAAGACGTGGTAATTACATTATAAGGTGACCTTAATTGGACAGCACTTCCAGCACTAAACACTATCTAGGGACTACTTCACTTCCTAAAAGACCGCGTACGGCTAAGACCTCAGTCAGACTGTCGATGTCATATCCCTACTCCAACGCCATAGATATCGATGACCATTCGATTATTCGATATTCATTTACTATTCTCCGGCATGTATGTTAGTTAATTTGTGTATTAATTAATATTAAAATATGTATGATATCATATTAGTTTATGTGAGAATGCACCATATACTGCCTAATTACCTACATTGAATCCTATTGGAGATCGTGGCCTGAAAGAGATCACTTTTAGTTGTTTGATTGATTTTTGTACTTTATATGTTTCTCTTACCAAATATATATATACTATTTTATTTAATTGAAAACAATTCTACTTACCTAAATAAAACTTGGCACTTGGCTCTGAATTTAAGTAGAAAAATAAAATGGCGTCTAGATAAAAATATAAAAAGAAATATTGGCCGCTTTAATAGTGTTTTAATTTTTAAAATCACCTCACTAGCCTCATCCCAAAGCCTCACTCCATATCATCGATACTCCAACTCACTCATTTATAATTTGTTTAAGTGATTCGATTACTCCTGAGAGTTCCCATAAAGTTCTCAAAGGTGTGTGAAGTCTGCCAACCCGCACTGGGCCAGCGTGGTGGCCCAGTGCGGGTTGGCAGCCTTATACCTTCCTCATTCTGAGGAGGAGACCCTTTCAGCGAGGAGAGGCTCAGCAGTAAGCCATTTAAGGGTCGTGATGATGAATCGATTATCATAAAACAAAATATGATACTGCAAAATTCGTACTAAATAATATGACTATTTTATCGATATCGATATTCCACGCACATCACTAAGCATCCTGATTCTGAAGTGCGTCACTATCGTACTTGACCCCGTGATAGCTTTGGAAATGGGTCACATAGTCCAAAACTAACCTTAACGTCTTGTCTATAGAGTCTAAAATCCAATACACCTATATAACCTTTAACACAATTTATGAGGAAAATGAACTTTATTTGTATGAACATAAAGTTCATTTTTGTTAGTATATAATATTTATTTGCAAATTAGAGCAGGATTACAAAATACTGTTTACAGTATTAATAGAATTGTATTTATTTGTATCCAGAGAAATATTTAGCTAGTTTGTATCTTTCAAATAATTCACTTAGTTAATGTAACATACTTTCTGAGTGACATGGCCATCTAAGGATGGCCAAATTATGTCCATTCAAGTGAAGTAAATATACATGGCTATTTGATTTTAGATCGTAATGTTTTTCTAGATGATTTTTCTTCTTTCATCTAGCGCCATCTAGTAGCAAAAAAATGCATATGGATGTATACACGCACACGGTACATATACTGTCTGTCTATTTATTCTGGCTAATCTCTGAAATGGCTAGACCGATTTAGACGGGACTTTCACTGGCAGATGGCTAGTGTAACAAGGAGTAGCTTTATTTAACATCTCGCTACGACCCATAGGAGCAGACCAACACGCGAACGAAGTCACGCGGGTCGGCTAGTCAATTTATATAACAAAGGATAACGCCTGAATTATTATTCAAAGCAATTTGTAATAAACGAGAGATTGCTTTATTTATGTATGAGGACTTTACAGCCAATATGTATTAATGAAAGATTATCTATCTATACTAATATTATAAAGAAGTAAGATTTGTATTTTTGTATTTTTGTATGTAACGAATAAACATAAAAGAACATAACGAGTAACATAGGCTATATTTATTACTAGAAAAAATTAGAGATCCCCAGAAATTCTCACTAAAACCAACACAAGGTGCAAAAAAATTAGCCATAAAATATCTTTCATCGCATGCGCTGCGAAAAGTATTGATGATAGAACAAAAAAATGTTCTACAATATTATAGAACTTATCAATATCTACAAAAAAATCCACGAGACCATATGTCCAACTATTGTAGTTATGTCACTATAACTACTTTTTTACATTTTAAAAGTTGATAAAAATGCCTATCAAAATCAGACCATGTTTTCCATAACTTTGTATTAATTCTTATCCAAATAAATTATTTCGTAATGAAGACTGTTTCAATACCTGTTAATTACTTTTTGAATTATTGAAATCGGACATTCCAGTCAAAAGATATTACGAAATAAAAATATCAAGATAAATAAAAAATAATCCCAGACGGGCCGCCGGCGCGGTGTGGTGTGCCTCGCAGCGCAGCGAGTGACGCGGCGATAGAGGGAGCGACAGAAAGCGGGAGCCAAAATGTTAAAAAGAAATTATCCACCCGTGCGAAGCCGGGACGGGCCCCTAGTTGTTCTATAAATTTACAAGAAAATACAAATGATTTTGTCTTTATATATAGAAATATATTTAAAAATAATTAACCCAGTAACCCAGCACCCTCTTGGTGGTAGGGGATCTGTTCCCCGACTGGCTTGCGACCACCAACATGTGGGCCAGACTTACCCCTTCCTTCTCCCATCCCATCAATGCTGCGGATCCAGTGGACTATGGGCTCTTACTCAGGGTCTACTGAAACCGCAGCATTTTTTTCTTCACTCCCCCTCCCCACTCTGTTTCCGAGGATGTAACGCATAGACAAAACAAGAGAGTATCTTGTTTTGCCGATGTCTATGGGCGATGGTGGCCACATACCATCAGGTGGACCATCTATTCGTTTGCACCTTATCTACCATAAAAAAAACCTTTTGCACTGAAGTTATTCAATTATGCACAAGCGTTCGTTCATAAGCGTAACGATTCTCCCATCGACCGCTCAGGAGAGACGCTTGAGCGATTTCGCCCGACAAGCCCGGGTTGCGAGTTCTTTGAAGAAGAAGAAGAAGGTGTACTCTATGGTCCAGGCATAGCAGATTGATGGTGAGACCTTACAATAATTTTCAAACGCGTATTTATCAAAACACGATTATTTCAAATTGCTGTCATAATATCTCAAAAACTAGTCGATTTTTTGAAATTCTGACTAAAAATTAGTTTCATGTAGAGCCTCCACTGCCCGGTCTCGCTGTTTATTGTAGGTTAGGTTGACATAAGGCTAACCTAACCTAACATAAACTTAACCTAAGGTTGTGTTATCACATCTAAATTCAATGTAGGGAATCACAATAAATAAGGCGTAAGAACTCACATGATCCTTAGTCTGAGAGGTCCAATATCCGTGATGCGACACACTATTTGTTACACTTCAACTCCAGGTGATGTTTACTCAAAGAGACTATAGTGTACTGCATCGGGTCAGTCAGTCGGGGGATAATCCGATTAATCGATAATCGATTACTCGTTTGAAGCTATCAAAAATCGTTGAATAAAGTGCCGTAGATATCGCTCGTATTCCGATTATGACGGAAGTAACAGCAAGTCGTCTTTATTATTATCCTACCCTAATTATACCCCTACAAATATAAATAAATCATTTTTACAAAATTGCTTTTCTTTTTGTACAGGCGCTTCATAATAAAAACAATAGTTCTAATATTATTTTCTTTTCTTATTAATTGTTATTTTTAAATAATAATAAACAACATAAATAATAATTATAATAATATAAGTAACAAGACCTAGTATATAACTCAACTAGATGGCGCCACCAGTCAATTGAATCGCGCTAGCACTTTTTTTATTTCAAATCCTATAGCGGCGACCGTTACTAGCGGTCGGTGTCCAATTCAGGAGGTCCCTATTCGGTGTCTAATTCAGCTGCTTCTGAACCAGCGACCAAAAGCGCTTAAGTGGAAAACACCCGCGAACACTGTCCACCGCCAACAGACGCAACCTGGGATTCTTTCTATTTCTCCTGTTCGGACTTCGACCCCCTCGACCGACCGACCGACCATTATCATCGTGCAGCAAGCGACGAACTTGCTGGTTATTGTGCCCTCTCATCGAAACTCCCCATCATCACAGCCATTGCAGCAAATCTCCCCCACCCCATCGTTACATATATACATTATACATATCTTTATTATATTGTCTGTCTATAAATATATAATAGAAGATAACAAAATTAAATGTTACTTTTTTTATCATAAACTTTATTAATATACAGTTGTAATAATAATTTGAACGAGTTATTTTTTTAATCAAAGTTAGTTAGTTATTCTAATGATCTCTCTCTCATGCTTGTTATAATATATCAAGTCATTATTTACACTTCATTGTATGTAGGGTAAACTGACTAGTTGTCAACCTTTCATTTTATCAAACTAGTTACGCACTACTACGATTGTCACTCACTCATTTATTCATTCATACTCTACCAGCTAGTATGAATCATTTTTCGGGTTAATATATAGTCTATGACACTCACAAATAAAGTGGCTTCCTATTGGTAAAATAATTATCAAAATCGGTTCAGTAGATCTAGAGATAACCCCCTACAACCTCCCAAACTTTACCTCTTTATTATCTATACTAATATATAAAGGTGAAGAGTTTGTTTGTTTGAACGTGCTAATCTCGGGAACTGCTCATTTGATTTAAAAAACTCTTTCGGTGTTAGATAGCCCATTTACAGAGGAAGGCTAAAGGCTATATATCATCACGCTAAGACCAATAGGAGAAGAGCATCACGCGGACGAAGTCGCAAGGGTCGACTAGTATTAGTACAAAATTATTATTATTATATTGAGAAACTCTATAAGTGTCGATGATTACACCATTTACCCTACAGCATGATGAAAGAGATTCATCCTAAAAACCTGTCTCGGTCATCGAACCGACCAAAAGTCGCCCTCACACTCGGACAGACAACACGAATATATTACCGTTATTAATCCTGTTTTATATATAACTAGTCTACCCGCGCGACTTCGTCCGAGTGTAGCTCCGCTCCTATGGGTCGTATCATGATGATATATAACCTATAGCCTTCCTCGATTAATGGACTATTTAACACTGAAAGAATTTTTTAAATCGGATCAGTAGTTCCTGAGATTAGCGCTTTCAAACAAACAAACTCTTCAGCTTTATATATTAGTATAGATTACTATACTTAGTCTGTATTTCTATCTCTATCTCTCTTTGCTTATATCTCCTAAACTACGCAACGGATTGGGATATAATTGATACTAACGGAAAGAGAGATAGATGTGGAAGGTGTAGTGTATATTACTTCGTATCTGTTAAAAATGGATACGGATATAATTAAGCCTAACGGATAGCAGTATGGACGCAATTGGATCTCCTTTTGCGTCTTGGGACTCTTTTGTCTTGTCTCGAAGGCCTTTAATGTTTCATTAATATTACAAATAGATGAAATGGCAACACTGTTTACTTCTTTTACTGTGAAACATTATGATTAAAAATGGTAGTTGAGTGATATTAAAGGAAATGAGTTTGAGCGGAAATGAAAAAGGAAATAAACTATTTGAGTAAAGAAATCACTGTAATTGTGTATGTGTGTGTAAGGGCTGAGATAGGGAAGGCGATTCTTTGCAATATTATCGATTTTTAAATCAAATCTAATCGCAACCTAATGAATCGATTCTTCAAAAATCGATCTTAGAAAAACAGAAAAACATCCTGTGAATTATCCTGACTAAAATATCGATTCAATGCTATATATCGATTGTGAATCAACAAGATTTTTAAACACAGCTCTATATAACAACACTTATATACAAACTATACAATAATTGTAATATTTGTGATTTTGTGTAACAACACTCGTATAAACTTTAACATATTACTCCCTGTTCAACTCGCGTATTAGCTTCAATAAAATTTTATATCTATACTAGCGTCCCGCCTCGGCTTCGCACGGGTGCTATGCTGATACTAAATATACTACAGAAGTCTTTATATACAACGGTCACAGCTGTTTTGCATTAGATGTTCTGATAGGCACGCGCCGCGCGACCGCTATGTCACTGCATTTTAAATCTGTAATATCTTCCAAAATATTAATTTAAAACTCATGCTGTAAAGGGCCATATTGATCTATATTAAATGCACAATGTATTGAAGGTACTTAACTAGATATGATTAATGCTGTATTGTTTAAAATCGCTTCGTAAATAAGCCATTATTTCTTGTAAAAAGTAAAGGATAAAAAATGGGTATTGTGGGTTATTCCTAAGAGATAGACATATACCATTACAGACTTTTTTATAGACCTTTTTAAGGTGTACAATACTGTAGTACATTATTTTAATCTATCTCGTAGGGTTCAGCTAGCGTTTGCAATGTAAGCGCAAAAAATGTATTTACGACATCACAATAGAAACCTGTACAATTATCAGTGTTTCTCTACTATATTATGTGTGTAGTATACATGTAAACCTTTCTCTTGAATCACTCTATCTATTAAAAAAACCGTATCAAAATCCGTTGTTTGGTTTTAAAGATCTAAGCATACATAGGGACAGACAGACAGACAGCGGAAAGCGACTTTGTTTTCAATATAATTTTAATTATTAATTCATTTAATTACATTTACTTTCGGAATATAATAGCAACATTAGCGTCATAATTATTTATCATAACATATTTTGTCGGTAGTAAAATAATAATAATATATATAAAAATCCAGTGAGGGTATATAGCGGATGCCATTGCTCTCACTCAGCCGCTCGAAGCTCGTTAGTTACAATATATTTAGTGAAGTGTATGTTCGTCATTTCACGTAACTCTGGAGCATTGTCGGCGCCGACCAAGATCTCTAGTGAATATTGGCTGGTGAGTTGACTTTGGATTTATTCGTATGACCTCACTGGATGTCGTGTTATTCTTTAAATACAATCCACTACTAAATGCTCGTTATAGTGATTCTCTTGTACACTCTATATAACGATACTCGAATGCACTCAATGATACCCATGTAAGCTTTATAAACCTCGTGTACACTTCATATAGTAACTCGTGTGTATTGTGTACTGTTACCCGTATGTAACAATACTTGTGTAACGCCCTACATAACGACACTTCAGTACACTCCATATAGCGATACTCGTGTGCTTTGATTGAAATGATTTCGTAACGACACTATATTTGGTTACAGCATGGTCACCCTAAACACTCAAGCAACAATCGTTCTAACGTTCGAAGTATACTGTATATGTGTATACCGTATATACTTTATACTGGATAAGATAATTTACGATAACTTGGACATGCTCGTTTGTGATACTTGACAGCCCTCGCTACGCTATTTTGTCTTCGACTTTGACATTAATCTTTTTCTTGCTCATGATGTTACATTTTATTTCATTCATTTTTAATTAATTTAATTTCATATCTTTTTATATCTTTTCATATCGTTACTTTGATTTCATTTCATTCACTTTTAAACATTTATTCCATTTCATTTTGTGTCATTCATTTTTAATTTATTTAATTTTGTATCTTTTCATATATGATGTTATGTTACTTTGATTACATTTTATTTTATTTCATTCATTTTTAATTTATTTAATTTCGTATCTTTTCATATCGTTACTTTGATTACATTTTATTTCGTTTCATTCATTTTTAATTTATTTAATTTCAAACCTTTTAATATCATTACTTTGATTCCATTTTATTTTATTTCATTCATTTTTAATTTATTTAATTTCAAACCTTTTAATATCATTACTTTGATTCCATTTTATTTTATTTCATTCATTTTTTATTAAATTAATTTCAATTCTTTTCAAATCGTTACTTTGATTTCATTTTATTTCTTTATATTCATTTTTAATTAATTTAATTTCGTCAAATCTCATATCGATACTTTGATTTGATTGCATTTTATTTAATTAAATTTCAGGTACGTGAATTTCTTTCTTCTCTCTCTAATTAATTTCCTTAAAAGAGGTTTCATTTAATCATATTTCTAATAGTTTATTTAGTTTCTATTAATTTTATTTAATTTTGTTTCATTTATTAATTCATTTAGATTTTTATGTATAGGTTATTTTAAAGAAATTTTGAGGATTGTCTCTAATATTCCACATTCATGGCAATCCTACAAGTGTTACCTACACGCGTTCAAATCTACGACTCTGATATTGACTTATCTACACGATAACTTATTGAAAGCAGAAAGTGAACTTCATGTTGTTGATACTAGCGGCCTCTCGCGGCTTTCGATTTATTACAATTAATGTTGGCAACACTGATTTAACTATTAATAACCTGTATACTGATAGAGCTGCGACAGCCAAACGATTTCAGTGATAGAACATTGATTAGATCAGTATAGCAATAATGTATACTCTATATAATGACACTCTACATTACGACGCTTAGGTGAACATCTTGTCAACATTCATCAATCCTTTATAGTGACACTTCATATAACAATTCTTGGTTACATTATATGTAACAACACTCTAATATAACGACATTAATAAACACTCTGTATATGATATTCTAATAAACTTTACTCTTTGTAACGACACTTTATATAGCGACGTTTATGTGCAGTCTTTATAACAACACTTCTTGCGCTCTATATAATGTCACTCATACACACTCTAAACAAAGACGAACGTCTACTATCTGTATATGATACTCTATAAAGCGATGATTGTATACACTCTATATAACGAAACTTTCCAGCACTCTTTGTAACGACATTGTATGTAGCGACGTTTGTGTGCAGTCTTTATAACGACACTTGTTGCGCTCCATATATAGTGACACTCATACACACTCTAAACAAAGACGAATGTCTACTATCTGTATATGATACTCTATAAAACGATGATTGTATACACTCTATATAACGAAACTCCCCAGCACTCTTTGTAACGACATTGTATGTAGCGACGTTTGTGTGCAGTCTTTATAACGACACTTGTTGCGCTCCATATATAGTGACACTCATACACACTCTAAACAAAGACGAACGTCTACTATCTGTATATGATACTCTATAAAGCGATGATTGTATACACTCTATATAACGAAACTTTCCAGCACTCTTTGTAACGACATTGTATGTAGCGACGTTTGTGTGCAGTCTTTATAACGACACTTGTTGCGCTCCATATATAGTGACACTCATACACACTCTAAACAAAGACGAACGTCTACTATCTGTATATGATACTCTATAAAGCGATGATTGTATACACTCTATATAACGAAACTTTCCAGCACTCTTTGTAACGACATTGTATGTAGCGACGTTTGTGTGCAGTCTTTATAACAACACTTCTTGCGCTCTATATAATGTCACTCATACACACTCTAAACAAAGACGAACGTCTACTATCTGTATATGATACTCTATAAAGCGATGATTGTATACACTCTATATAACGAAACTTTCCAGCACTCTTTGTAACGACATTGTATGTAGCGTCGTTTGTGTGCAGTCTTTATAACGACACTTGTTGCGCTCCATATATAGTGACACTCATACACACTCTAAACAAAGACGAATGTCTACTATCTGTATATGATACTCTATAAAACGATGATTGTATACACTCTATATAACGAAACTCCCCAGCACTCTTTGTAACGACATTGTATGTAGCGACGTTTGTGTGCAGTCTTTATAACAACACTTCTTGCGCTCTATATAATGTCACTCATACACACTCTAAATAAAGACGAACGTCTACTATCTGTATATGATACTCTATAAAACGATGATTGTATACACTCTATATAACGAAACTCCCCAGCACTCTTTGTAACGACATTGTATGTAGCGACGTTTGTGTGCAGTCTTTATAACGACACTTGTTGCGCTCCATATATAGTGACACTCATACACACTCTAAACAAAGACGAACGTCTACTATCTGTATATGATACTCTATAAAGCGATGATTGTATACACTCTATATAACGAAACTCCCCAGCACTCTTTGTAACGACATTGTATGTAGCGACGTTTGTGTGCAGTCTTTATAACGACACTTGTTGCGCTCCATATATAGTGACACTCATACACACTCTAAACAAAGACGAACGTCTACTATCTGTATATGATACTCTATAAAGCGATGATTGTATACACTCTATATAACGAAACTTTCCAGCACTCTTTGTAACGACATTGTATGTAGCGACGTTTGTGTGCAGTCTTTATAACGACACTTGTTGCGCTCCATATATAGTGACACTCATACACACTCTAAACAAAGACGAACGTCTACTATCTGTATATGATACTCTATAAAGCGATGATTGTATACACTCTATATAACGAAACTTTCCAGCACTCTTTGTAACGACATTGTATGTAGCGACGTTTGTGTGCAGTCTTTATAACAACACTTCTTGCGCTCTATATAATGTCACTCATACACACTCTAAACAAAGACGAACGTCTACTATCTGTATATGATACTCTATAAAGCGATGATTGTATACACTCTATATAACGAAACTTTCCAGCACTCTTTGTAACGACATTGTATGTAGCGTCGTTTGTGTGCAGTCTTTATAACGACACTTGTTGCGCTCCATATATAGTGACACTCATACACACTCTAAACAAAGACGAATGTCTACTATCTGTATATGATACTCTATAAAACGATGATTGTATACACTCTATATAACGAAACTCCCCAGCACTCTTTGTAACGACATTGTATGTAGCGACGTTTGTGTGCAGTCTTTATAACAACACTTCTTGCGCTCTATATAATGTCACTCATACACACTCTAAATAAAGACGAACGTCTACTATCTGTATATGATACTCTATAAAGCGATGATTGTATACACTCTATATAACGAAACTTTCCAGCACTCTTTGTAACGACATTGTATGTAGCGACGTTTGTGTGCAGTCTTTATAACGACACTTGTTGCGCTCCATATATAGTGACACTCATACACACTCTAAACAAAGACGAATTTCTACTATCTGTATATGATACTCTATAAAACGATGATTGTATACACTCTATATAACGAAACTCCCCAGCACTCTTTGTAACGTCATTGTATGTAGCGACGTTTGTGTGCAATCTTTATAACGACACTAGTTGCACTTTATGTAGTGACACTTATACACACTCTATATAACGACACTAGTATGCACTTCATATAGTGACGTTTGGGTGGACTTTGTGTTGATCAAATTGCATCTAAATGACGAAAATTCTAAAATTAGATGCTTAAAAAACCTCCAGACTGGACTTGAGCTGATCTAATGACAGTTAAAGCAAAGTGAACGTTATCACAACGCAACGAGTCTCACTTGAGATACACAGCGAGTGCAGACACGACGCTACGTTGCGGCGTGTTAGAGCAGCCTTCTGGCTCTCGCGATATTGCTGTGCGAGTAAAGGCTTTATCACAACAAGCTGAATCCTTTGACATGGATTATATCATCCTACCCTTATAGCAATGCATATATACACTCTATATAAAGTTACTTATGTACATTCTATGCAGCGATGCTTGAGTAAATTCGACATATTGACATGCGTCACTCGTATATTATTCTATATAATCACACTTGTATACACTCTATGTAATGATACCCTATGTAGCGATGCTTGTGTGCTCTCTATATAGTGGTATTACTATACACTCTATATAACGACAATAGCATGCATTCTATATAGCAATGTTTCACTAAACTCTGTGTCGATAAAGTTACATTTAAGTGACGAAAATACTAAAAATAGGTTTCTAAAAAATCTTTTAGCTCGATTAGTGAGTCACAAGCCTCAAGCACTGAGTTCAGATTCGATCTAAAGTCTTTATTCCTTATAAGCCTTACCCTTAATCTAATCTAAAGTACTCTTATAAAGAAACATAAATTTTTTAATACATTAGACTTCAACGCGTTCAACTTATTTTAATTATTACGATGTCATTTTTTACATATTAATTTTTTTTAAACATACCTAACGCTATATTTTATATGGTTTTTTTATGGCAGTTAAGGGGCGAACGAGCAGATAGCCCAACTGGTGGTAAGTGGCCACCGTCGCTCATGGGCATCGGCAATGCAAGAGAGTGACTCTTGTTGTGTAGATGCGTTACCACCACGAAGAGTGAGGAAGGAGAATGAAGAGAAGAATGCTGAAGTTTGCTGAACGAGTATCCAGAGTCCACTACATCATTGGTACGGGAGAGGGAAAGGTTAAGTCTGGCCCACATAAGCTTCGACCGGAACTCTATATTACACTTCTATATAATGACTTCTTTATAACGTTACTACGAGTTATGGTTATTGTGAGTGTACTCTAACCAAGGTCAAATAATTTAAATATTATAAGAATGTTGTCGTTAAATCGAGTTGTATTTTAAGGAGTTTTCAATGTTTATTGTTCTCAAAATAAGTTCTATTTGAGCTGTGTTGTTTTTTGTTATATTTAATGCGATTTCACAATTTTTACAATTCTTAGTTCGAGTCATATTTGACTGTGCACAAAAAAAAGTTTTTATGGTAAAATATAAACTCTATATAACGACACTTCCATGTAGTGACGTCTTTATGAAGCTACTGCACTTTTTTTTATTTTCCAGAAAGTATTTTAATGCTTTTTAATAAAGTATTTACGCCTGAAAGTTATTTACAATTAAGCTATTCAAATAATAGAGTCTACTTTTCATCCTACAAAATCTTTATATATAAAAGAAAGAGACAGCAATACAGAGAAAAGCACCAACATGAGCAAGTCCTTACACAATCACGTATTCAAGGCAACGCACAGTCGCTAGTCGGGCGGCGCACGCGCAGGCGACGCGCGTCAACACACCAGCCGCCATTTTGTTTGAACACCTGTCAAAGGTATATTTAATCTGTGCTGTGGTTTACGTGTTGTGGTGTTTTTTGTAATAATTTACAAGGTAAGTTTCACAATTTGTTTTACAATTCTTAAATGCAATAACGACTCTATGTAGAGACGTTATTGTGAGTTGTCGTTACATGGAATGTTGTTTTTTTCTAAGTTTATACAGTATTACTTATATTTCTTTAATTGTGTACAAATATATATATATATAACGATACTCTATATAGTGATAATAGACTAACTAACCGAGGTCAAGTAATTTCAATTTTATAAGAACGAACGACAATCTCGTTAAATAGAGTGTCGTATTATAGAGTTAACACTAAATATTATTGGCACTTCTTTAGAATAGGGCACCAATAAGGGCTTCTTGAGAAAAAAGCCTAATTTTTTTAGATAATATTTACCATTAAGTGTATTTCTGAAATCCGTTTTGGTGAAGGTAGAACTTCTGTTCTTTCTATTTATTAAAATGAAATGGCATATAGGTGATGGTGTTTACTGAATTTTCAAAAAATCATATCTCGAAAACTATAAATTTCCTGATAAAAGGGATTTCAGAAATACACTTAGAATGGTAAATTTTATTTAAAAAAAAAACTATGAAAAAAAGGTTTTTCACAAAATTTCAAAAAATCATATCTTGCGAACTAAAAATTTTCTAAAAAAACGGATTTCAGAAATACACTTAAAATTGTTACTACATATTATCGAAAAAAAAATCAAAAAAATTGAGGGGGGTGCCCTATTCTTATTTATTTAGAGTATTTATTTATATATTTAAAGTAGTTACACCATCGCCACAGCACAATACATATAATCTTAGTCTAATCAAATCTAAATATTTCTGAGTGTCAAGACATTAAAGGTATAAACAGTATTAACTTTTAATAATAATAATAATTCTTTACTTGCCAGAACATGGTAGTGTTAAGTGTACATAATAGTTATAAATCCAAGCATATTCTACCTTATTTATATACAAACATTTCATATTCATTAAATTACACAAACAATTCATTCATTTAAAATAATTCAAGGTTAATGAATATCATCAAATACCATTTAAAGCAAAGTCATTTATGCTGTAATATAATTTTCCAAATAATAATTTATTCTTAAATATTACGATTCTTCAATTTTGAGCGTGTCTGGTAATAAATTGTAAATGTAAATTTTTTTTCACAAACAAGCATATTTCGATGACGTATAACGATGGGAGTGGGGGTATATTTAGTGATTTAGAAAGCGACTTGTAATTATCTAAATAATATAAATACAATCCACATAGTGATCGTAAACATTTCTTCTGTATCTTAAATGCTTTATCTGCAGACATAGCCATGATAAGCCAGCAGACCTAGATATATATATATATATATATATATATGTCGGGGATTTTAAAACGATGTGAAAGGAAATGGAAGGAGGAAGATGGGGAATATTGGAGAACACTAAAAGGGGGTGATGGTAATTAATGAAATATTAGGTAAACGCAACGTAGATGCTCCTATTGAACCGATAAATGATCAAATATGATCACTAACAATTACGAGAGAAACCTAAGCAGCGCCTTGGACTTGTGACCAAGGTGCAGGCTTAAGGAATTCTTTTATTCGATCGAGACACTCACCTCCACTGCTTAGTTTCACTGTTTAATTCTAAGATTAGGCTAACATTAACCTAACCTATAACAAGGCTAACCTAACCTAAACCTAACTCACACCTCCGACATATATATATAAACTTAGTATAAACTCCTTATGGACGACTCTCACAATATTATACATATATATACAATTTTTAGTTTAAAAAAAAAGCAGTATGGATCACATACTGCTAGTATTCCCTTTACCCCTCCTAGTAAGCTAACAAATAGCTTGACAGGAGTGGGCCACGCCAGTAGTCCAATGTCCGGGATTTGAACCCACGACGCTTCTAACTTTTTTTATGACGCTGTTATAGGTTATCGTTAAATCGAGTGGTGGTTTATGGAGTTTTTAATCTACATGTAGAATTCTTCTCTAAGTCGAAGATCAAGAAATTTCAATATTAGGAGGTTGTCTGTAATAGAGAATAAAAAAATTATGCTTAAGTAAAGCTAAGCTAAAGTTTGTAAAGTTAAAGTACAGTCTATATAACGATGATATTAAGTTGTCGTTAAATAGATAGAAAACATTGTAAAGCAAAGTCAAATAATTTAGATAAAATATTACAATTTTAAGTTTTTCCTTAACAATAATGAATCAGTAATGACTGATGACGCCATTTTGTGTATATTTTTATTACACAATTATTTTGTACGTATATATATCACTGAGCTACTTTTCTAGATACTTAGCTACAAACAAGATGAATATTTGTTACTGTTTTACCCAAAAACTACTTGACGAATTTTGATAAAACTTTACAAAATTATAGCTTATACATTAGACAAATATATAGGCTACTTTTTATCCCATCTCATTCTATAGCATTTGACTAGTATCCTTTATGAAGCACATAAGGATATACGACCTCATTAAGTGCAACGTGGGCGAAACCGCAAGTAAACTTCACGTTATATGATCTTATGATTACCTTGGAACGTTCACACGATGACGTACAAATATAAAAACCTTCTTCATTTATAGCTCTATCTTTTAGTGTAAACTGTATCCATATCCGTTGTATGGTTTAGGAGCAATAACCGAACAAACAAATAGATTCAGCGGGTAAAGATTTTGTTTTGTAGTTTTTACTAGTTATCCGCCCCGTATTCACGCGTAATTCAGCCATATTGTACAAATATGATATATACTACACATTTATCATTTACAGCTCTATCCGTTAGTGTAAACTGTATCCATATCCGTTGTATGGTTTGGAAGCAAAAACTCGAGAAACAGATACACGGACAGAGACATTGTCTTGTAGCATTTACTAGCAATCCGCCCCGTATTCATACGTAATTTTGCACAAATTAAATACGTAGTGTATTACGTACCTTATATATCTCTCTATGTATTGGTATAAACCTTATCTGTATCCATATCGGTTAAGTAGTTTAGAAGTAACCGAAAAATAAACAGGGATAGAAACTGTCCCGTATTCACATGTAATCCGGTCATTTACTACAAACGATATACATCATACTTTCTTCCTTTATCCCTCTATCCGTTAGTGTAAACTATATCCATATCCGTTTTATGGTATAGAAGCAATAACCAGAAAAACAGACAGACATGGATAGAATTCGTATTGTAGAATTTACTAGTTGTCCTTTATTCAAATATTATTCAGCCATTTTATACAAATGATATACTTCCTTCTTCACCTGTCTATCCGTAAGTGTAAACCTTATGCGTATCCAGTTTAGGAGATATAAGCGAAGAGAGAGAGACAGGCACGGATAGACTTTGAATTATAGTATTTAATAGCCATTTATCTTATACTAATATATAAAGCTGAAGAGTTTGTTTGTTTGAACGCGCTAATCTCAGGAGCTACTGGTCTGATGTAAAAAAATTCTTTCAGTGTTAGATAGGCCATTTATCTAGAAATGCTATAGGCTATATATCATCACGCTACGACCCATAGGAGCGGAGCTACATGCGGACGGAGTTGCAAGGGTCGACAAGTTACAAATATATATTACTTCTACATTTATCGCTCTATCCGTTAGTGTAAACTATCCGATTCCGTTTCGTCATTTAAGAGAAATGAGCGGAGAAACATGCAGATGGAGTTGCATTGTTTTACTTTTTATTAACGAGCCATCACTGTTTTTCACCCATTTATTAACAAATGATATATACGACACCTTAATCATTTATCACTCTATCCGTTAGTGTAAACTGTATCAGCATCAGTTCAATAGCTAGGAAATACTCAATGAAGGGACTAGGGATAATAATCCAATGTTTTAGTACCTAATAAAGTACTAATGTACGTACAGACGTATCCTTACAACTCGTAATATTGTTTAATGTCACACTAATATAGGAAGTAATTATATTCTGGATTATACAACAGACATCCTTTTATAAGCATAATATCTATTATATAGTTAACAATAGAAAAGGATTTTTAATTTTAGATTTTAGAAGGACCACTTCTGTTTCTCTGCTGACGTCTTCTAAACCACGCAACGGATACGGATACTGTTTACACTGGTGGACAAAGTAGTAAACAAGGAATGCCTAGTATATACCATTTTTAAATATTTTAGGTTAACTATCAGTATAATCAGGGTATGCCTGTAACATAAAGAAAACCAGAATGTCTTTGTCCATCGGTTTTTTCTAGCTACAATTACAAACCATGCAACGGATACGGACGCTGTTTACACTAACGGATAGAGCAATAAACAAGAAAGGTGTATCTATAATTTGAAGATAAATTTAAACCATATCGTTTTTTATTTCTTCCGAATTAGCCGTCTATCTCTGTTTCTCTGTTAACTTATCCTAAACCATGCAACGGATAAGGTTTGCACTAACGGATAGAGCAATAAACAAGACAGTGTAGTGTATATTAATTGTCAAAAAAACAGCTGAACTATAACGATGTTCAGCTAACTGTTACTAATTCACTCATACTCGATTAATTCAATCATTCATTGGATTACTTACCCATCACTCACTCAATCACAGATCTATTTATTCACGAATCAAGTCATTGACTCGCTAACTCAGCTTAGAACAGTCATCAAATCCTTCAGTTTTGTTAGACCACAAATTATATTCCCAAAGTGCCCCCATGGGTAGATGATGAGTTACTCCTACTGTGACTACTATGGGCGTCAATTAGTCTAAAAGTCACTTAAGTTTGGGAACCTTTGTTGAAGACAAAGACAGGTAGTTAGAACTAGTGTATAATAAGAAACCTATCACATTACAAAGCGCATATAAATTCATAACGTACGAAGCACGCTCCGCTGGTTGTTCACCAACCGTAACCATGGCAACTGGTAACTGGCTACTTATTAATATATTTATATATTAAAATTAATATGATTCTTATAATAATGTTTACTGGATGAAATCACTTGATAAACTACTTAAAATCTATCGAGAAAGTTACATATTAGAGACAATTTATAACGTATTTATAAAAGTATATTTGTATGTAATTATCTCTGTAACTACTGAACCGATTTTGATAATTCTTTCACTAATAGAAAGCTACACTTGTTAATATACACATAATATTTAGATTATGAATTTTATGTTATTTGACTATATAATACAACTTATAAGTTAGTAATCAAATGACATTAGATAAAAATGGTTACTGTGAGTATATCTTTGGACATACATACATACAGTCATAGACTTTTTTGTAGGTCTGCTTATTACCTACAACTGTCTAATACATTATTTTTATATATCTCTTGAAGTTAAGCCAGCATTAGCCAAAAACTGTTAACGACTATATAGTCGCTCATAGTTAGTGTTCAGTTCAGTACGTTCTTTGTTTTTTACCCGTGAGGGGACGGGTTAGAATACTATTCCCCTCTGCCGCTGGGAGAGCATCTCGAGGCGAGTAACCCAGCACCCCCTTGGTGGTAGGGGATCTGTTCCCCGACTGGCTTGCGACCACCAACATGCGAATCCGATCGTCAAGTGTCATAGACGCGTTCCGGTTGAGCCGCATGTGGGCCAGACTTACCGCCTCCCTCTCCCATCCTATTAATGCTGTGGGTCTAGTGGACTCTGGGCTCTTGCCTAGGGTCCGCTGAATCCGCATAATTTTTCACTCTATCTTCGGGGATGCAACGCATCGACAAAACGAGAGAGTGTTACTTGTTTTTCCGATGTCCATGGCGATGGTTGCCACTTACCATCAGGTGGACCAACTGCTCGTTTGCACCTTATCTATTATAAAAAAAATAATAAAAAAGTACATAATATCTACATCATACATTAGGTATATACTACATCTCCCTTTTTCTTCTATTTAAATGATTAAAAAGAGATATAAGACTTTGTTTTAAAATGATTTTGTACAAAGTACATACACTACATTATAGTCATGTAAACCGTATCCTTTGCGTGACTTAGAAGTGAATACAGACAAAGACGGACAGAGATATTACTTATATTCTGTTTATTAGCTCAAGCTTAACACTTTGTAATGCACTACACCTAACTAATTTATCGCTCTAGCCGTTCGCGTAAGTTACATCCGTATCCGTTGCATGGTTTGGGAGAAATGCATAGAAGAACCTCTTCAGACAAACAGAGAGATTATTGAATTAAAATTATTGGTTATCCATCCCGTATTTATATGTAATTCAGCAGTATTGTAAAAATGTTATATACTGCACCTTCCTCATTTACTGCTCTATCCGTTTGTGTAAGTTACATTGGTATCCGTTGGATAGTTTAGGAGAAATGAACAGAGAAACCGCTTGAGATAAACAGAGAGATTATTGGATAAAAATTACTAGTTATACATCCCGTATTCACATGTAATTCAGCAGTATTGTAAAAATGTTATATACTGCACCTTCCTCATTTACTGCTCTATCCGTTCGTGTAAGTTACATTTGTATCCGTTGGATAGTTTAGGAGAAATGAACAGAGAAACCTCTTGAGATAAACAGAGAGATTATTGGATAAAAATTACTAGTTATACATCCCGTATTCACATGTAATTCAGCAGTATTGTAAAAATGTTATATACTGCACCTTCCTCATTTACTGCTCTATCCGTTCGTGTAAGTTACATTTATATCCGTTGGATAGTTTAGGAGAAATGAACAGAGAAACCTCTTGAGATAAACAGAGAGATTATTGGATAAAAATTACTAGTTATACATCCCGTATTCACATGTAATTCAGCAGTATTGTAAAAATGTTATATACTGCACCTTCCACATTTACTGCTCTATCCGTTCGTGTAAGTTACATCCGTATCCGTTGGGATAGGAGAGATGAACAGAAGAACCTCTTAAGACTAACAGAAATACTATTGGATTAAAATTACTAATTATCCCGTATACGCTTGTAATTTAGCCATTTTGTATAAATGAACTACTCAACAACTTCCTCATTTATCACTCTATCCGTTCGTATAAGTTATATCCGTATCCGTTCCGTGGTTTACGTGAAATAAACAGAAGAACCTCTTCAGATAAACCATATAAAATATCCATCCCATATACACATGTAATTCAGCAAGTTTCTAAAAATAATATAAACATAAATATATACACTTCACCTTCCTTATTTATTACTCTTTTCGTTTATGTAACTTTTATCCGTATCCATTGCGTGGTTTAGGAGAGATGAACAGAAGAACCTATTTAGACAAACAGAGAGATTATTGAATTAAAATTACTAGTTATCCGTCCCGTATTCACATGTAATTCAGCAATATTGTAAAAATAATATACACTACGCTATCGTTATTTATTACTCTATCCCTTTATATAAATTTTATCCGTATCCATTGCGTGGTTAAGGAGAAATGAACAAAGAAACCTCTTGTGACAAACAGAGATTATTGGATTAAAATTACTAGTTATCCCGTATTCGCATAAATAAACTCTCATAAATATCTCTCTATCCGTTCGTGTAAGTTATATCCGTATCCGTTCCATGGTTTAGGAGTAAATAGAAAAACAGACAGAGACGGAGATAGATTATTTAAATGCCACAAAATAATTAACCTAATTAATTATAATTGTGCAATAATAAACTAGTTATTTTATTTTGACAAGTGTTTTCGTTGTGAAACCTTAACCTCTCTTCACAAGTAGTAAAAAAAATTAAAAGATTTTTTTTTATAAAATGTGACACAAGGCTGTTAGGTGTAATACCTTTGCATTTTCCATTATGAACGAAGAAAAAAAAATTAAAGAATATTTTTTTTTATTAAAATATGTCACAAGGCTGTGCAGTGAAATACCTTTACCAAAAAAATTAAAATGTGAAAAATCGCTTACGGACATTTATTATAAAAATAATCGATTAATAAGAAAATCGATTTTTTTTTCACTTCTCTAAACAGCTGTTAATATTGTGATCTATTATTTTTTTTATTTATGCCTTAAGGCCTTTGTCATTCATAATAAAGCGAAGGCTATACAGCTTGTTGCGATATTTTTACTAATAAAACACTTTTTTGTTACAGGTGTCAGTGATACGTCAAATATCCAAGATGGCGGTCTTGAAGCTAGTGCTGTGTTTAGGTTTAGTGCACATGGTTGTAGCTAAAGGTAAGATTATAACTTTAGTGTTGTCATAGTCAATAATATATTATCTTAATTACTATTGTAATTTTAAATATTTTTCTGATGGGGCGTAATTGCATAATTTACATTTTAATTCAATGTTGCTATAATCAAAAATATATTTAAAATCAATTTACAATTTTTTTAATTACTTTGACAGAAAAAAATGTTGCAATAATTAATGTTGCAATAATCAAAATTATATTTTCAGACATAATTTTAAAGCAGAATAATTAATGGAATTATTTTGAAATGTTGCCATAATTAAACTGCTTCTCAGATCACTTAAATTGTAATATTTTTAATGAAACAAAAGTGAGAGTATTTTAACTATTGCCATGTGCAAAAACATATTTTAACAAATTTAATGTCTATTGTACTTTTGACATTTCTTTTGATTCGTCAATTGTGTCAACTGCTGTCAAATGTTATTTAAAAAAAATATTCTTAACAAACTTTCTGATAGTTATCTGACACTTAAAGCTAAGTTTTAAATCGTGTTCAAATAATAAACATTAGAAGTGACAAAACGAAACCGTAACAATTGATTTTCATGCTCCTAATATTGTCTATTACTGACACACTGACATTTTTACTTTTTTTTACATTAACGGTTACTTAAAAATAAGAATAAGTAGACTAAGGAATAGATGTGGTTAGTGTATTTTTTTTTCTAACAATGCTGAAGATCTCTGTTTAACCTTAAAGTTGACCTAACCTAATCATTGTAACGGACTCATGTGATCCCCATCCGGAGACACGTACCACCAGCCACACAACACAACACTATTACACTTTCACTAACACTATTTTAGGCAATACTCGCTCCAATTTAAAATGTTAGACTACCTACATTCATTGAGTGTTATATCATATTTGTAAAAAAATTGTATGGACTTGCTAGTCGCTAAGTTTTCTATTCTCATTACCATTTATGGTTATATATCTTAATTCCTATGGGTCGTAGACTAATGAATAAAAGCTTATAATAGTCCTTAATAACTACAAAATCATGGACAATTTTGTTTTTAATATTATTATTTTTTTTATAAGATATGAGCGTTCAAATATAAAAACTCAGTCTGTCGTTTTCCACAGATAAATTTTGATATTTATGGTTATTTCTCTCCTCCTATGGGTCGTAGAGTAAAGAATAAAAGCTTATAATATTCCTTAAAACACCCAACCATAGACTAAAACAATTTATGATATTAGATTGTTACTTTAGTAGGTAAACACGTACAAAAAACATAAACTTAATTTCACTTTCGATAAACTAGTGATTAACTTTATATGTATGTTGCATCTGTCCTATGGGTCGTAGAATAATAAAATATAACTCAATACCTTCTTTCTTAAATGTATAATTTTATAAAACAAGAATTTTTCAAATTGAACAATTAGTTCATGAGATATACTCATTCAAACATACAGACATGTTAATTAGATTTCACCAGCTATACGATCTATATTTATGGTTATTACTTAATTCCTATGGGTCGTGGAAGTACGAAATAAAGATTATTACATCCCTAATAAACACACAATTTTAAAATAAATATAGTTCAGTGTTACCATAATCAAAAATATATTTAATACAATCATTTTAATTATTATAATAAGAAAATATTTTATTTTAAATCAAGAAGTTGACAGATACCTTAATTGCATGTTGTTTTAAAATGTTGCCATAAGAAAAAATATATTTCGCGAAATACACTAAGAAAATATTTTATTTTCTAATGAAATTGAAATTCTAATTAGTTTTTAGTGTTGCCATAAGCAATAATACATTTTCTAATAGTAATTGCATTTATAAAAAGATAATTGACATTATACCACAAATAATGAATGTGAGGAACACTTAACAATTGAAAAAAAAAACAAATTAATATCGGACATAGACATTTATAAAAACACACACGTAGCTTCTATAGCGACCATAGACAACAAAAAAATCTCAATACGTTTACAAAGCTGAACTGAACGTCGATGACCCAAAAAATACAGTTACTTTGAATCATCGACAAAAAATTATAACACTTAATTGTTCTAATGCTGTGGGCGATGAGGTGAATACACTATGAGTATATGGCCTTATGTTATTTTATTATACTTCTTACTCCTTCCCCCTTCTCCCCACCTTTTACTCCTTTAAGGTAAAGGCAGAGATTAAAGACCATAAAGTTTCTTTATTTCTTTGTGTTTTCTAGAACTTTTGGAACACAATATCTAGAAACTTCGAAAGTATTAAATAAATTCAACAAAGAATTCTAGTTTGATATTTCAATTCAATCTTTGGTTACTTAAATTAGTTTTTATAAATCAAATAAAAGAAATACTTTTATACAACTACCCGACGAGCCCTCGCTTCGCCGTGGTGTTTTTAATCGTTCACTCAATCATTTATTCACTCATACTGGCAGAGTATGAAGATACTATTTCGCCACTACTCCGTTGTATTTTATCATCTCACTGTCTCACTCTCTCTTCTGTCTCACAGCTTGTCCACCTTGACCAACGATTTTTGTTCAGCATATTATATTTTAAAAAAAATTATTACCTAATGACGTCACGGCTTAATCAACATTCATTAACTTATTCTATTTTTATATTATTCTTTGAAAGTTATTTTAAGTGTTGCCATGAGGAAAAATATATTTCCGAAATCCACTATTATTTTATAAAGAAAATAAAATTGTAATTAGTTTTTAGTGTTGCCATAATCAAAAAAAATTGATAAGTACAATTTTTTCATAAAGTAAATATTTTATTTTTAATTAAAAAAACGAATTATAAGTAGTTTTCAGTGTTACCATCAGCAAAATATAATTTCCAATAGTAATTGTGAGGTAACATAACATAACATGAACTTGAAAGCCTTTTTTCTTTGCTCCAATTTAAAATAAGAATTCCCTCCAAAACTTCTTTTATATGTCAAAACGATACCTTTCAATAGATACGAAGAAATACGAACCAATGTTGCCATTAAAGAAAATATTAATTTTCGCGCCAAACCAAGCATAATCATCAAATAATATATTAAAGGAATGTTCATACCTGTTAGGTTATATGTGAATTAATATATTTTTAACGCGTGGGATTGAAGGTTTGACGTGGGATGACAGATACACATTCACTGACGTATCAACTTTTTTTGAAATTACTTTGTCATACAATTTAATTGATTCTTGTGTTGATTCAGATCGATTTTTAAAGAAAATCTCCCATCCCTAAGGTCGATAGAAAATCATAGGCTTGTATAAACATATCGATATTTCTAAATCAATCATCGATATATTTTCTTTGGATCTGTCAAATTATATTTTTGTCTTCTCAGGAACTTTTTAAGTATCACATAAGCAGAAGGAAAAGTGTTTTCTGTTTCTTTTTAAATTTCTGTTAGATTGTCGATGTGTAGCCACCTCAAAAATAAGTGAGGAGGGGGAATGAGGATTCCAGTGAATCCTGAGTAAGAATAATGGGGTGAGATAGAGAGAAGTCTGGCCCACATGCAGCTTGATTAAGATACTATTCCTTTAAGAAATATACAACAAAACGCGTTTTCCAAAATGGCCGCCACTGTTTGTCCTTGACGATCTCTGAAACTTCGCACTATTCGTAAATTGGTCAACCTTGTGATATATGATAGTTTGCATTGAGATTAAAGACCTCTATATATTTAAAAATATCGATATATTTTTCCATTGTCCCATCTCTACAATGACAGCTCTTTAGTCTATGCCCATTTTAGTATAAGGTCGCACTCACGTGAGCGTGGGTGGCGTGAATCACGTCTGTTTCAATTAAAACTTTTAGGTTTGTTATATACTGTTATTAATTAATCTAACAAGTAACTATGAATGATAGTGTTGTCTGTTCAGCACACACACACACACCTACGTCTGTTCTGAGTTATGTGTGTTTTAAGCAATTAAATATCACTTGCTTTAACAGCAAAAGGAAAACGTCGTGAGGAAACCTGCACGAGTGAGAATTCTTTAAAGTTTCTCAAAGGTTTGTGAAGTCTCCCAACCCAAGCTTGACCAGCGTGGTAATAGGGACCTCACACTAAGGAGTAAATCCGATACATTGTTTAGTCTGTGGTAACAGCTGATTTGTCAAATTTAACATCACACAGCTCAATAAAATTCTCGAGTATTTCGTTAATACAATCCTCATGTTAATATCTATACTAATATATAAAGCTGAAGAGTTTGTTTGTTTGAACGCGATAATCTCAGGAACTACTAGTCCGATTTGTAAAATTCTTTCAGTGATAAATAGTCCATTTATCGGGGAAGGCTATAAGCTATATATCATCACGCTACGACCCATAGGAGCTGAGCTACACGCGGAGGAAGACGCATGGGTCGGCTAGTAGCTAATATATTCTGGGTACCCATGTCTTGATTTTTTGGTTTGCCTTTGTCTTCTTGGAATTCGAATGAGTCAAAGTGGAATGAGTTTTTGGAATATCTTTTTAGAGAATCTTGTTAGAGATGGGCGAAGGAAAAATATATCGATAGGTATAACATAAAAAAATCTTTTAATTTATAATTTATTGCTGTATAAAAATATTTTCAATCTGGCATTCAATGAATGTTTTATGATTATTTGATATATCCTGTAGGATCTATAAATTTTTCCGGGATAAAAAGTAGCCTATATGTCAATCCAAGTTATAAAGTATCTGTGTGTTAAATTTCATCGAAATCCGTTCTGCCGAATTTGCATGATTGTATAACAAACACAAACATTCACATTTATATTTGTAAAATGTCGAATTTATCGTTCATTTGAAATATGTCAATTAATGACACATCGATTTTTAAATATCGATTATATTTTCTATATTTAAATTAGTAAAGCTATCTTCAAGGCATGCAATTGATATATATATATATATGTATCTGTCTGGGTATCATTACAATTTATATACATATCAATGTAATGGTCGATTTTGCACGAATACCGAATTCGCATCGCTCGTCAAGTGTGACGTCACGACGTTTCGGACTTTACATAAGTATTGTCACAGATAAAAACAGTTTCATAAACAAAAAACATAACGGTCTACTTATTATCTATGGCCGACGACATTCTTTTTTTGTTTAGTCAGTTCATTCAGTCGACCAATTGTTGACACATACTCTTATAGTTTGACAAGTGTGACAATCTTAGTTAACCTATTTTAATAAAATATAATTGTGTCAAAAATACACCATTCACTAACTCATTCATTCTCTCACATACTCTTTTATCGATTTACTCATAACTTGTTACAGATACATGAAAAAACACTCACTTTTTTGAATGTGAATTCAGTGAATAAATTCACTTACTAATTCACAAATTTAATAAATCATTCCGTAAATTAATTTTTATTTTATCTTATTATTATTTAATTTTATATAAAAGTTTCCTAATTTAGTTAATATAGAAAGTAATTTTTTTTTTAACTTATTATTCACTCATTTCCTCATTCATACACACATCCATTCACTAATTTAGTAATTTATTCTGTAAATTAATTAACAGTTCCATTCAAAAGTTTCCTTTATATAATTCTTTATTGTTGAACTTATCATTCACTCACTTATTCATTCATATTATTTTATTGTAGTTCCATTAATTCATTCACTCATTTATTTTCAATTAGTTGTTAATTTTTCATTTTTTTGATTTCACTAGTTGAATCACATAATGGTTGAAAAATAAATACCTTTGTCATAAAAAAAATAAAAACAAAAGCACAGATAATAAATTCAGCGCACAAAAAGGTCGTGCGTATGCAAATGTAATCAATATTAACTGGAAACGTGTGGAGCAGATTAATGATTTATTAACTCACTCACATCGCTTCGCTGAGGGATAGAAATCTTGGTATAACACCATCTATTGGATTACGAAACAAAATGTGAAGTATTATGTCAATAAACTAACTTACAGCGCCATCTCTTACGAGTTAATGGAATTTAATATAATTGTCCCCTATTATTCTTTCCTTACTTATTTCAGAACCAATT
This sequence comes from Limenitis camilla, assembly GCA_905147385.1. Lineage (NCBI taxonomy): Eukaryota > Metazoa > Arthropoda > Insecta > Lepidoptera > Nymphalidae > Limenitis > Limenitis camilla. The sequence continues at coordinate 8,073,447 of LR990251.1, read as the reverse complement.
ATTCATCTATTTAAAAAAAAAGAACCAAAAATATGAATAAATTACGTCACTGTGATTAAAATTATCACACAAGTCAATATTTGGCTCAACTTATATATTATATATAATAGTTCAAGATCCTGCGACGATTAGACCTTCGTTAAACCTGAAAGTTTCTCTGTGTGTCCCTAATAGAGATATAAACGATCTCCAACTATGAAATGTAGATCGCAGTTGCTATGAAAGCTAAAATTGTTTAATGTGTCCACCTGAAGGTAAGTGGCCACCATCGCCCATGGACACCAACATATCAAGAGATACTTTCTTGTTTTGTCGATGTGTTGCTCCTTGAAGGTAGAGTGGGGAGGGGGAGTGAAGAAATAAAAATGCTGCGGTTTGCGGACCCTGAGCAAGACCCCAGAGTCTACTTGATTCGCAGCATTAATGGGATGGGAGGGGTAAATTTGTTAAAAGGCCAATAATTATAGAGGGGCGCACAGCACAAAAACTACTGGAGAGGACCAACCACATTATTGTTGGCGAGCCTAGTAGTCCAGTAACTTTATACATCACAGCACTCAACGATCGAAATGTCCTCCCCATACTTTGTAAACAAGCGATTTTTGACTGTTCGTAGTTGAGGTCATTCTGCTTCTATCTGGTCCATGAGTTCATCTAGAGAGAACTGAGGAGTGTCAGCGTTCTCTTCCAGAAATGAATAAATCTTTTCCATAACCTCATCAACTGTGGGGTATGGAAAAACTTTAAACTTTGAAAGGCTTAATCTCAGAAACTATTGGGTCTACAGAGACAGTTCTAGTATCATATTTTAGAAAATTTAGTCTCCTTTAAAAACGTCCTAAAAAGTTTTTTTCAAAAACTAGTCCGTTACGGTTTAATTACCAAAATTAAAAAGTTGTGTTCGACGCTCGAGGTCACAAACTTGGATTATTTATTAGGCCAACATCGAGGCATACTACCCCATACGTTCAGGCGACAAAGTTACTGGACTGCAGACATAATTCCTTTTTTTGCTATTCAAGTATAGGCGCTAATAAGTATTTGGCACGCTGGCGCAGAAGATGCTTGGCGCGTGCCTTAGTGTTAACAGGGGGTTGCAACTGCACTAAGTGTCTAACAATGGATGGTGAAGGAAAAAATCGTGAGGAAACCTGCACTCCTGACAGTTCCCTAAAAGTTCTCAAAGGTGTGTGAAGTCTGCCAACCCGCACTGGGCCAGCATGGTGGATTATGGCCTAATACCCTCCTCATTCTGAGGAGACCCAGCTCAGCAGTGGGCCATTGAAAGGTCGTGATGATGAATAGGAGCTTTATACAATTATATACTTTTGTTATCCTCCAAAGCAACCATGACCCAAACTTCATAGTTGGGGATCGTTATATCTCTATTAGGGACACACAGAGAAACTTTCAGATTTAATAACGAAAGTCTGATCGAGAGCTCTTGCTCTATTAGATAGAATAAATATATTTTTCTAAATTATTTTATAATGCGAGTTTAATAGCGGCCACAGATAATATTTTATTCAGCCAACAAAACGAAGATCTATTAATTCCATTCGTATGTGGTCAGTGTGACTACTTTTTTTCATCTGTGGTGCAATTAATTGAGAACGAATAAGTAAATAGTTTAGTGAGTATTGGTATGTGAATGAGTGTATGGATTTATAGATTAAAATACACTCATCTTATATATCAGTGCGTTAATGGATGAATGGGTGAGTGTTGTGTACTCAGTTAATGAATTAATATCTGAGTGAGATTATAAGTAAGTAGATGAATCTATGAGTTAGATACACATTACACACACTTAGGTGAATGAGTGAGTGTATGGATTAATACCTTAAAATACACTCACTTTATGAATCAGTGAGACTATCAATGTGTGAGTGAGTAAGTGGGACAATGATGGGGTGCGTTAGTGGATGAATGACTTAGTAAGTAGGTCAGTGATGGGGGTGCGTTAGTGGATGAATGACTTAGTAAGTAGGTCAGTGATGGGGGTGCGTTAGTGGATGAATGAGTGAGTAAGTAGGACAGTGATGGGGGTGCGTTAGTGGATGAATGAGTGAGTAAGTAGGTCAGTGATGGGAGTGCGTTGGTGGACGAATGAGTGAGTAAGTAGGTCAGTGATGGGGGTGCGTTAGTGGATGAATGAGTGAGTAAGTAGGTCAGTGATGGGAGTGCGTTGGTGGACGAATGAGTGAGTAAGTAGGTCAGTGATGGGGGTGCGTTAGTGGATGAATGAGTGAGTAAGTAGGTCAGTGATGGGGGTGCGTTAGTGGATGAATGAGTGAGTAAGTAGGTCAGTGATGGGAGTGCGTTGGTGGACGAATGAGTGAGTAAGTAGGTCAGTGATGGGGGTGCGTTAGTGGATGAATGAGTGAGTAAGTAGGTCAGTGATGGGAGTGCGTTGGTGGACGAATGAGTGAGTAAGTAGGTCAGTGATGGGGGTGCGTTAGTGGATGAATGAGTGAGTAAGTAGGTCAGTGATGGGGGTGCGTTAGTGGATGAATGAGTGAGTAAGTAGGTCAGTGATGGGAGTGCGTTGGTGGACGAATGAGTGAGTAAGTAGGTCAGTGATGGGGGTGCGTTAGTGGATGAATGAGTGAGTAAGTAGGTCAGTGATGGGGGTGCGTTAGTGGATGAATGAGTGAGTAAGTGGGTCAGTGATGGGGGTGCGTTAGTGGATGAATGAGTGAGTAAGTGGGACAGTGATGGGGGTGCGTTAGTGGATGATTGAGTGAGTAAGTAGGACAGTGACGGGGGTGCGTTAGTGGATGAATGAGTGTGAGAGATCAATGTGTGAATGAGTAAGTATGTGGACATGCACGCCGTTAATAAATTAATATATAGTTGATATTACAGGTAATTAGTTTTTTAAGTTTATGAATGAGTCAGTGAGTGAGTCAAAAAAATATATTAGTTAAATTAGTGAGTATAAATATAGAGAGCACAAAAGTGAACGAATGAATAAATCAAATGCAAGTTTTTTTCTTTTTTTAATCTGTCTTATTAAATGCAGATAAAGTAAAACTATATAATCTGCATCACTTAGCAATGTTGCCATGTATGACAGAACATAATTACATAGTTTACCGTATAAAAATTTATCGATATACGACGCGTTTATGACCGGCATTAATTATGTATATTGCTATCAATATAACTTGAGAATGACTACCGATTTCATTCATTCATTTTTTTTTAAATTCTAAATCTTTGTAGAAGGTTTAATGGACAATAAAATTTTAAAAAATATCATCGTGTGTGTGACAGTTCGCGCGTCACGCATAAATGAGTGAGTGAGTGGTTGAGTGTTTGTATGTGTGAGATAGTGATGAATAAATGAATCAGTGAAAATTTGTGTTAGTAATAAAATGAGTGATTGATTGTGTGTAAGTGTTGGATAATATGAAGTGATTGAAAGAGTGAGTGAATAAATGAATGAGTTAATGTACCTACGAGTTAAAAGGTGAATGATTGAGTGTCTTCAAGTGTCCCTTAACACAGAGTGAGAGACAGAGTGAATGAATGAATAAATGCGTAAATAAATGCGTAAATAAATGAGTAAATATACGTGCTAATGAGTAGGTGAGTGACTGAGTGTCTTCAAGTGTCCCTTAACAGGGAGTGAGAAACAGAGTGAGTGAACGAATGAATGCGTAAATAAATGAGTAAATATACGTGCTAATGAGTAGGTGAGTGATTGAGTGTCTTCAAGTGTCCCTTAACAGGGAGTGAGAGACAGTGTGAGTGAACGAACGAATTCGTAAATAAATGAGTAAATATACGTGCTAATGAGTAGGTGAGTGATTGCGTGTCTTCAAGTGTCCCTTAACACGGAGTGAGAGACAGAGTGAGTGAACAAATGAATGCGTAAATAAGTGAGTAAATATACGTGCTAATGAGTAGGTGAGTGATTGCGTGTCTTCAAGTGTCCCTTAACACGGAGTGAGAGACAGAGTGAGTGAACAAATGAATGCGTAAATAAGTGAGTAAATATGCGTGCTAATGAGTAGGTGAGTGATTGAGTGTCTTCAAGTGTCCCTTAACACGGAGTGAGAGACAGAGTGAGTGAACAAATGAATGCGTAAATAAGTGAGTAAATATGCGTGCTAATGAGTAGGTGAGTGATTGAGTGTCTTCAAGTGTCCCTTAACACGGAGTGAGAGACAGAGTGAGTGAACGTATGAATGCGTAAATAGATGAGTAAATATACGTGGTAATGAGTAGGTGAGTGATTGAGTGTCTTCAAGTGTCCCTTAACAGGGTGTGAGGGACAGAGTGAGTGAACGAATGAATGCGTAAATAAATGAGTAGATATACGTGCTAATGAGTAGGTGAGTGATTGAGTGTCTTCAAGTGTCCCTTAACAGGGTGTGAGGGACAGAGTGAGTGAACGAATGAATGCGTAAATAAATGAGTAGATATACGTGCTAATGAGTAGGTGAGTGATTGAGTGTCTTCAAGTGTCCCTTAACACGGAGTGAGAGACAGAGTGAGTGAACGTATGAATGCGTAAATAGATGAGTAAATATACGTGGTAATGAGTAGGTGAGTGATTGAGTGTCTTCAAGTGTCCCTTAACAGGGTGTGAGGGACAGAGTGAGTGAACGAATGAATGCGTAAATAAATGAGTAGATATACGTGCTAATGAGTAGGTGAGTGATTGAGTGTCTTCAAGTGTCCCTTAACACGGAGTGAGAGGCAGAGTGAGTGAACGAATGAATGCGTAAATAGATGAGTAAATATACGTGCTAATGAGTAGGTGAGTGATTGAGTGTCTTCAAGTGTCCCTTAACACGGAGTGAGAGACAGAGTGAGTGAACGTATGAATGCGTAAATAGATGAGTAAATATACGTGGTAATGAGTAGGTGAGTGATTGAGTGTCTTCAAGTGTCCCTTAACAGGGTGTGAGGGACAGAGTGAGTGAACGAATGAATGCGTAAATAAATGAGTAGATATACGTGCTAATGAGTAGGTGAGTGATTGAGTGTCTTCAAGTGTCCCTTAACAGGGTGTGAGGGACAGAGTGAGTGAACGAATGAATGCGTAAATAAATGAGTAGATATACGTGCTAATGAGTAGGTGAGTGATTGAGTGTCTTCAAGTGTCCCTTAACAGGGTGTGAGGGACAGAGTGAGTGAACGAATGAATGCGTAAATAAATGAGTAGATATACGTGCTAATGAGTAGGTGAGTGATTGAGTGTCTTCAAGTGTCCCTTAACAGGGTGTGAGGGACAGAGTGAGTGAACGCATGAATGCGTAAATAAATGAGTAGATATACGTGCTAATGAGTAGGTGAGTGATTGAGTGTCTTCAAGTGTCCCTTAACACGGAGTGAGAGGCAGAGTGAGTGAACGAATGAATGCGTAAATAGATGAGTAAATATACGTGGTAATGAGTAGGTGAGTGATTGAGTGTCTTCAAGTGTCCCTTAACAGGGTGTGAGGGACAGAGTGAGTGAACGAATGAATGCGTAAATAAATGAGTAGATATACGTGCTAATGAGTAGGTGAGTGATTGAGTGTCTTCAAGTGTCCCTTAACAGGGTGTGAGAGACAGAGTGAGTGAACAAATGAATGCGTAAATAAGTGAGTAAATATGCGTGCTAATGAGTAGGTGAGTGATTGAGTGTCTTCAAGTGTCCCTTAACACGGAGTGAGAGACAGAGTGAGTGAACAAATGAATGCGTAAATAAGTGAGTAAATATGCGTGCTAATGAGTAGGTGAGTGATTGAGTGTCTTCAAGTGTCCCTTAACACGGAGTGAGAGACAGAGTGAGTGAACGTATGAATGCGTAAATAGATGAGTAAATATACGTGGTAATGAGTAGGTGAGTGATTGAGTGTCTTCAAGTGTCCCTTAACAGGGTGTGAGGGACAGAGTGAGTGAACGAATGAATGCGTAAATAAATGAGTAGATATACGTGCTAATGAGTAGGTGAGTGATTGAGTGTCTTCAAGTGTCCCTTAACAGGGTGTGAGGGACAGAGTGAGTGAACGCATGAATGCGTAAATAAATGAGTAAATGTACGTGCTAATGAGTAGGTGAGTGATTGAGTGTCTTCAAGTGTCCCTTAACAGGGTGTGAGGGACAGAGTGAGTGAAATGAACGTATGAATACGTGAGTGAGCATATAGAGTACAAAATTACGTGGACATAGTCGTGCGAGTCGGTTAGTATAAAACAAAAAGGTGCTGGCAGGTTGGAAATATTAATGGCTTTTAAAAAATAAAAGTGAGCGGTCCGCGTTCTATTTTTAAACCGGTGTCAATTTGACTTTTTTCCCGCCATCGCCAACCTGCATCCGCTTACGCTGCGCCGGTGTGGTGTGCTGTTACAATATAAATAAAAAAGTTAAACCCTAACTAGAAGAAGCAAAAATTTGTATAATCATAATAATTGATTATTTATACAATATTTGTATCTGTCTGTGATCAACTTGCTCACTCACTCATTCTTTCTGAGTCACTCATTCTATTAAAATTTTATATTTTTTCTATCCTACAGGAAAATTCGGTTTTTTTTCTCACGCATAAAAATGAAATATGAATGAGTGAGTGAGTGAGTGGTAGGTATTCTTTAGCATCTACCACTTCTCCAGAATGCAATGTATAAGTCACAAATTATAGAATGAGTGAACGAATGATTATCGTATCCGTACCGCAGCGAAGCGAGGGCATTGATCTAATAGTAATACAAAGTAAAGTGTATAATATTTAATATGCACTTAGCGTCTGTTCGTAGAATATATATACAATTAAACCAAAGACACGTTTCTCGATAACATTGTACACAGACACAATAAAATCTCGAGTATTTCTATAATATTGCCACTTAAAAAAACTTTTGCTACTTTACTTCACTCATTCAATCAATATCTATTTTTTAATCTGTGCGCTTCCCGCCATAATTGATATATATGATTTTATCATACTAAAGATTTAGATAACTAGAACGAAAAACATAACTTCGGTCTTACTATAAAATGAATAAGGAATTAACCTACTAAAGACAAGGCTGTACGGTATAATACCTTTGCCTTTATGGAATAAAAACAGAGAAAAAAATTTATGTTTTGGAACTTATTATCTCAGTAACTTTAGCATATTAGCATTAAATCTTTTAAAAAAAATATTTTTAAAAAAATCATCATCATAATATTTAGGAGATTTAGTAATTACCCCATTTGTGAGTAATTTACCCAATTTCCGGGTAATTTAGTGGGCAAATTAATCAAATTATTTAATCTGTACTAATATAAAGTTGTGTCTACTTAACGTTAGCGTAGCTAGGGCTGACCTTAACACTTTATTATGTACAAAATAAACAATAAACAGTTAAATGTCAACTTAAACTCAACAAAACTATTTGAGTTTACAAACGACCGTCCTTCGCTTCGCTGACGCCATTTTGTGAAGAATTTTAAATACAAGTGATTCAATCGAAATTGGATCTCATTTTGGAGTTCGTCTGCATCGACCTACCGCATACATCATTGTAGTAAATAAAACTTTAACGTTTATAACACAATTAATTTAATGTTAATTACAGCTATCTCGCTCTATTTTTATTGGATGGACTGTAAAGTGTTTCTGAGAAATGTTTAAAGTGTAGTGTTGCCATGTTCAATTACCACAATTCCAATAAAATTTACCAGCACATAAGTTATTTATTTATTTGATATATGGTAGTGCGAGCAGTGTAGGCAACAGTTTATCTTCAAGTATAATAAATAGATGAGATGATATACAACTGAACTGAAACTACGCACCGGATTTTAATGCGGTTTTCACCAATAGATAGAGTGATTCAAGAGGAAGAGTTATATTTAGAATACAGGAGAGAAACTGATCGAAGTCGGGGCGGGACGCTAGTAGACAATAAAGTAAGTTTTATTGTAAATTGTAATGTATGCCGACCGCAACTGGTTGTGAATAATATATGTTGCCCGTGGGAACGAAAATCCTTATCGGAATCAATGATTGCAAATTGTTAGCTATTGTTTAAAAATATAGAATTTTAAATGTTTTTAGGAATTTAATGTCTATCTTTTAACAAAATTATGTCTCAAACTATAATACATTACAATTATGTCTCAAACCATGGATACACTACAATTATGTCACAAACCATGATACACTAAAATTTTGTTACAAACCATGATACACTACAATTATGTCTCCAACCATGATACACTACAATTATATCACAACCCATGATACACTACAATTATGTCTCAAATCATGATACACTACAATTATGTCTCCAACCATGATACACTACAACTATGTCACAAACCATGATACACTACAATTATGTCTCAAACCATGATACACTACAATTATGTCTCAAACCATGATACACTACAATTATGTCTCAAACCATGATACACTACAATTATGTCACAAACCATGATACACTACAATTGAGTTACAAACCATGAAACACTAAAATTATGTCACAAACCGTGATACACTACAATTGAGTTACAAACCATGATACACTACAATTATGTCACAAACCATGATACACTACAATTATGTCTCCAACCATGATACACTACTATTACGTCTCCTACCATGATACACTATAATTGTGTCACAAACCATTATACACCACAATTACGTCACAAACTATCATACATGACAACTATGTCACAAGCTACATGCTGATACATTATTATTATGTTACAAACTATCATACAATACAATTATGTCACCAAATCTCATACTATGTCCACAATTTTAACAATATTTCCACTAATACAGAAAATAAGTCTAAATGTTTCATCACAAAATTCCTCACTACTGAAGTATATGCAGACAAAGCCGCGGTTTATAGGTTAGTTAATAATCTTTCCCACATATAGACGTGATATATCATTATGTTGTAATTGTATAATTATTTGATTAGTTGTTATCATTTGATCAGATGTTCTCAGGGAAAGTTACAACAATGCAATGACTGACCTAATGACGTCACGTGACATTGTAACCTGGGCACATAACCTAAACATTTATGTCAAGGAGTGTCGGTACATAGAATATAGTTATAGTAGAACTGTCGCTATATGGATTTTATACAACTATCGTTATATGGAGTTTGGTGTTGATTTATTCTGTTTACACCTGTCATTATATGGATCACTCTATGAAGTATACACAGGTGTCGTTATATGGATCACTCTATGAAGTATACACAAGTGTCGTTATATGGATCACTCTATGAAGTATACACAAGTGTCGTTATATGGATCACTCTATGAAGTATACACAAGTGTCGTTATATGGATCACTCTATGAAGTATACACAAGTGTCGCTTTATGCAGTTTACACCTGTCGTTATATGGATCGCTATATGAAGTATACACAAGTGTCGTTATATGGATCACTCTATGAAGTATACACAAGTGTCGTTATATGGATCACTCTATGAAGTATACACGAGTGTCGTTATATGGATCACTCTATGAAGTATACACAAGTGTCGTTATATGGATCACTCTATGAAGTATACACAAGTGTCGTTATATGGATCACTCTATGAAGTATACACAAGTGTCGCTTTATGCAGTTTACACCTGTCGTTATATGGATCGCTATATGAAGTATACACAAGTGTCGTCATATGGATCACTTTATGAAGTATACACAAGTGTCGTTATATGGATCACTCTATGAAGTATACACAAGTGTCGCTTTATGCAGTTTACACCTGTCGTTATATGTATCGCTATATGAAGTATACACAAGTGTCGTTATATGGATCACTCTATGAAGTATACACAAGTGTCGTTATATGGATCACTCTATGAAGTATACACAAGTGTCGTTATATGGATCACTCTATGAAGTATACACAAGTGTCGTTATATGGATCACTCTATGAAGTATACACAAGTGTCGTTATATGGATCACTCTATGAAGTATACACAAGTGTCGTTATATGGATCACTCTATGAAGTATACACAAGTGTCGTTATATGGATCACTCTATGAAGTATACACAAGTGTCGTTATATGAATCACTTTATGAAGTATACACAAGTGTCGTTATATGGATCACTCTATGAAGTATACACAAGTGTCGCTTTATGCAGTTTACACCTGTCGTTATATGGATCACTCTATGAAGTATACACAAGTGTCGCTTTATGCAGTTTACACCTGTCGTTATATGGATCGCTATATGAAGTATACACAAGTGTCGTTATATGGATCACTCTATGAAGTATACACAAGTGTCGTTATATGGATCACTCTATGAAGTATACACGAGTGTCGTTATATGGATCACTCTATGAAGTATACACAAGTGTCGTTATATGGATCACTCTATGAAGTATACACAAGTGTCGTTATATGGATCACTCTATGAAGTATACACAAGTGTCGCTTTATGCAGTTTACACCTGTCGTTATATGGATCGCTATATGAAGTATACACAAGTGTCGTCATATGGATCACTTTATGAAGTATACACAAGTGTCGTTATATGGATCACTCTATGAAGTATACACAAGTGTCGCTTTATGCAGTTTACACCTGTCGTTATATGGATCGCTATATGAAGTATACACAAGTGTCGTTATATGGATCACTCTATGAAGTATACACAAGTGTCGTTATATGGATCACTCTATGAAGTATACACAAGTGTCGTTATATGGATCACTCTATGAAGTATACACAAGTGTCGTTATATGGATCACTCTATGAAGTATACACAAGTGTCGTTATATGGATCACTCTATGAAGTATACACAAGTGTCGTTATATGGATCACTCTATGAAGTATACACAAGTGTCGTTATATGGATCACTCTATGAAGTATACACAAGTGTCGTTATATGAATCACTTTATGAAGTATACACAAGTGTCGTTATATGGATCACTCTATGAAGTATACACAAGTGTCGCTTTATGCAGTTTACACCTGTCGTTATATGGATCGCTATATGAAGTATACACAAGTGTCGTTATATGGATCACTTTATGAAGTATACACAAGTGTCGTTATATGGATCACTCTATGAAGTATACACAAGTGTCGTTATATGGATCACTCTATGAAGTATACACAAGTGTCGCTTTATGCAGTTTACACCTGTCGTTATATGGATCGCTATATGAAGTATACACAAGTGTCGTTATATGGATCACTCTATGAAGTATACACAAGTGTCGTTATATGGATCACTCTATGAAGTATACACGAGTGTCGTTATATGGATCACTCTATGAAGTATACACAAGTGTCGTTATATGGATCACTCTATGAAGTATACACAAGTGTCGTTATATGGATCACTCTATGAAGTATACACAAGTGTTGCTTTATGCAGTTTACACCTGTCGTTATATGGATCGCTATATGAAGTATACACAAGTGTCGTCATATGGATCACTTTATGAAGTATACACAAGTGTCGTTATATGGATCACTCTATGAAGTATACACAAGTGTCTTTATATGGATCACTCTATGAAGTATACACAAGTGTCGTTATATGGATCACTCTATGAAGTATACACAAGTGTCGCTTTATGCAGTTTACACCTGTCGTTATATGGATCGCTATATGAAGTATACACAAGTGTCGTTATATGGATCACTCTATGAAGTATACACAAGTGTCGTTATATGGATCACTTTATGAAGTATACACAAGTGTCGTTATATGGATCACTCTATGAAGTATACACAAGTGTCGTTATATGGATCACTCTATGAAGTATACACAAGTGTCGTTATATGGATCACTCTATGAAGTATACACAAGTGTCGCTTTATGCAGTTTACACCTGTCGTTATATGGATCGCTATATGAAGTATACACAAGTGTCGTCATATGGATCACTCTATGAAGTATACACAAGTGTCGTTATATGGATCACTCTATGAAGTATACACAAGTGTCGTTATATGGATCACTCTATGAAGTATACACAAGTGTCGCTTTATGCAGTTTACACCTGTCGTTATATGGATCACTCTATGAAGTATACACAAGTGTCGTTATATGGATCACTCTATAAAGTATACACAAGTGTCGTTATATGGATCACTCTATGAAGTATACACAAGTGTCGTTATATGGATCACTCTATGAAGTATACTCAAGTGTCGTTATATGGAGTTTACACCTGTCGTTGTATGCTATATGAAGTATATATAGGTGTCGTTATATGGAGTCAGGGACACTCCAAGCATCTTCTGCGCCTTTGTGCGAAATACTTATGAGCGCCTATATTTTGAGACCAAAAGAAAAAAAGATTTCTGTCTTAATCCGCCTACAATAATCTGATTGGATCCCTCCAGTAGTTTTTGTATTGCCCCCCTGTCTACAATTACATTTTTTAATATTATTGACCCTCGCTCGATGCGCTTGTTAGACCAATCTTATTTTAATTCCCCTAAAAACGCTCTGGCGCCGTCGTGCGCCGAACGATCATGTCAGTATGTATAACGCGTCCCACTATGGAGTTTACTGTTGATTCATGGAGTTTATACAAAGGTTATATGGAGTTTACTGTTGCTATATGGGGTGTATATGCATGTCGCTGTGTGGAGTTTAATGTCGTTATATAGAGTAATAATAATCTAGGAGAGGCGATTCTTATTTGAGATTTATACGATACAATCAGACACAGATGGCAAAAGGTGATAACTCAAAATCGTGGGATTTTGTGATTAAAGCTGATTATCCACATAATTATAGCATTGTATAGCATTGCTTTGTTTTAATAGCGAAGCGTGACCACATTATAAAGACCTTGTTCTCTGGTACTGAGATTGTAACGATAAAATACATACACATTTTGTATATATTAATCCAATATAAAGAAGAAATATTTATTTGTTTGTTTGTTGGCTGTTAAACTTCTGAACCAATTATAAAATCTACATTATTTCCGTCTCTCTACTCTTTTTTCTATTTCTCTCTATTTCCCCTTTTCACTGAACATTTCTCTCTCCCCTCTAAACATCTCTCTCTCTGATTATCTATCTCATTTCACTCTTTCTTTTAATGAATGACAATTTCAGGATATGGATTAGTTTTGCCTTAAATATTCGCAGCGAGGGCGGGCCGCTCGTATTTTATATAATAAATAGACACGCCCTCGCTTCGCTGGAGTATTATCTGTATATCGGTGATATCCGTTCAATTTTTGAGTGTATCGTCAGCAAAGAAACAAGCAAACGCAGTTTGAGTCTATGTTTTATAGTATGTAGTGATTATAAATTATTAAAACCTGCAACTGTTGATAATATCACTAGATAGTACATTGTTATATATTTAAAAACCTTACTTAGGCTACGTTTCCACCAGAGATGAGGGGGGATGTGTAGCGAGGGATGTGTTTGTTAAGAACCAATAGATTCTCTTCATTTCACACACTCTGACTAGGTAGAATAGCACAAAGCAGCCTTAATCTTAATAGACGACATGTTAGCTCTCTCCTGGGAGTTTATCAACAGTTTGACAAGTAATATAGTGGTGTTAATGTTGACTACAATTATGATGAGAAGATTATTATTGAGTTTACTATTAGGTAATGAGGTTAAGCTCGTTTAATTACTGCATTGTAAAGCATTTGAGTGTGAAGCCCCAGGCATTGCATGTCTTACAACTTAAAATAGTTGTATTGATTAAGTGTTTGTTTACACGTCAACCAAATGAAATGTTTCCCCCACCCCACCACCCTTGAAAGGGGGATGACATATTGCAATGAAAGGTAATTAATTACAGGTGATTTATGAATCATGTTAGTATAAGGTGACAATGATTTATGAGTTTATATTTAAACTAGTATCTAAACGCGAATTTATGCGGAAACATTTCAGAAAATAACTCTCACTCACTCATCCACACACTCAATAACGGCTGAAATTAATAATCTATCTCAAATCATCGGATTATTGTGTATAGAAATTTTAAATTTATTGATTGAGATTGATTATTAATGTCGGCCGTAACTGCAATCATCCTTTCGGAAAGACTAGATATAAACGGTTGTATCTTTTGATTCCGTTGATTTAGAACTTTGATAATACTTTCGTTTAATTCTTTATATATTTGGTTTTAATTTTTGCTACCTCCTGTTCCTGAGAAAAAGGGTCTTTATATACAGACAGACAATTATGTGAATCTGTAAGTGTTCCATTTTTCCTTTAAGGAAACTTTAAAAATATATAATAACCATATAGAAAACAGTCAGGTGAGACAAACTAACAAATCATGTATATAAAATGAGAGAGAAGACGTATGAAGAAAAGAGACCCCCCTACTACAATTTTGAACACTCATTTCTACTGCCTAGGTTTTCTGCCACTCTAACACAAGGCTAACCTAACACATGGCAATTACATTGTAAGGACTTTCGTCATGACCCGTCAATGGCCCACTGCTGAGCCGGGTCTCCTGTTCAGAATGAGGAGGGTATTGGGCCATAGTCCACCACGCTGGCCCAGTGCGGGTTGGCAGACTTCACACATCTCTGAGAACTTTAGGGAACTCTCAGGAGTGCAGGTTTCCTCACGATGTTTTCCTTCACCGTTAAAGCAAGTGACATTTAATTGCTTAAAACACTCATCACTCAGACTCAGAGGTGTGTGCCTGTGTGGGGGATCGAACTTGGAGCTCCACCACCAGGTCATCCCTGCTTAGTTAGGATTTACGTGACCTTAATCAGACACTCACTATCACTACCTCAGATAATATTCTCTTCATGAATCAACGCCTTAGTCCATTGGACCAAGAGTATATAAAGGGACAAGACACCCCTTCACCAGTAGGGTGGGGTGGTAAAAGAAATGGTATTAAATACTAACCTAACTTTACACTCCGACATATCTTTAACATCGCCAGCTTAAAGCGTCCAGTGGAGCACAATCTTAAAGTTTCTTCATCTACAAATGTTTTCCGTGAGAAATGTTTATCAATGGAGTAATTTTTATGTCAACTGTATATTACAATGTAATCACATTTACCGTCATATCCAGATTACTATATTACATACTAGCTGAAGCGCGTGACTTCGTCTGTGGTACATAAGAGAGAGAAGGAGAGGGAACTATATTAATTCTAAATGAGCTGACCTTCTTTGTTTTATCGTCGTTTACTCCACTCCTATGGGTCGTAGCGTGATGTTATATACCTTATAGTCTTCCTTGATAAAGGGGCTATTAAACACTAAAATAATTTTTCAACTTGAATCAATAGTTCCTGAGATAAGCGAGATCAAACAAACAAATTCTTCAGATAAGTGTGTGATTGATAGTTGGGCAATTACCCTACTTTATTAATTAAAAATAGGTGTGCAATACGTATACACATGCAATTTAGACTGAGGCGACCAGTGCCTGGGGCTTGAGACCCAAAAGCTTTCACCTCCACCACTCGACCTCGCTAACGACAACAGATTATAAAATAAACTTACGTGGACCCCGAGAAGGGTAACCTTAATTGAAACGAGGTTGTGCGTTAAGAAAATTGCAAGTTTGTATGAGATTCGGTTCACTATTATTAAAGTTTTTGCGAGTTCACGTCTGAGACTTTGTTAATTTAGCTAGTCATATAATGATTTTAGCGACAGGGATATAGCGATAGCTATATAATGATAAAGCGACAGGGATATAGCGATAGCTATATAATGATAAAGCGATATAGTGATAGAGATATAGTGATAGCGATATAATGATAAAGCGACAGGGATATAGCGATAGCTATATAATTATAAAGCGATATAGTGATAGAGATATAGTGATAGCGATATAATGATAAAGCGACAGGGATATAGCGATAGCTATATAATTATAAAGCGATATAGTGATAGAGATATAGTGATAGCGATATAATGATAAAGCGACAGGGATATAGCGATAGCTATATAATTATAAAGCGATATAGTGATAGAGATATAGTGATAGCGATATAATGATAAAGCGACAGGAATATAGCGATAGCTATATAATTATAAAGCGATATAGTGATAGAGATATAGTGATAGCGATATAATGATAAAGCGACAGGGATATAGCGATAGCTATATAATTATAAAGCGATATAGTGATAGAGATATAGTGATAGCGATATAATGATAAAGAGACAGGGATATAGCGATAGCTATATAATTATAAAGCGATATAGTGATAGAGATATAGTGATAGCGATATAATGATAAAGCGACAGGGATATAGCGATAGCTATATAATGATAAAGCGATATAGTGATAGAGATATAGTGATAGCGATATAATGATAAAGCGACAGGGATATAGCGATAGCTATATAATGATAAAACGATATAGTGATAGAGATATAGTGATAGCGATATAATGATAAAGCGACAGGGATATAGCGATAGCTATATAATTATAAAGCGATATAGTGATAGAGATATAGTGATAGCGATATAATGATAAAGCGACAGGGATATAGCGATAGCTATATAATTATAAAGCGATATAGTGATAGAGATATAGTGATAGCGATATAATGATAAAGCGACAGGGATATAGCGATAGCTATATAATGATAAAGCGATATAGTGATAGAGATATAGTTAAGCGATATAATGATATAGCGACAGAGATATAGCGATAGCGATATAATGTTAAAGCGATATAGTGATAGCGATATAACGATAGAGTGATAGGATTTAGCGATAGCTTTATAATGATAAAGCGATATAGTGATAGCTATATAACGATAATGAGATATAGGGATATAGTGATAGCGATAAGATGATAAAGTGTTAAGGAATTAGCGATAGCCATATAGTGATAAAGTGATAGGGATATTGTGATAGCGCTGTAATGATAGCGATAATGTGATATCGATGTAGCAATTGCGATATAATGATAAAGTGAAAGAGAAGATAGCCATATAATGATAAAGGGATAGTGATAGGAATATTGTGGTAGCGATATAGTGACGTAGAGCCGGGGCGGGTCGACTAGTTTATTTATAAATACCAAATCGTAAAAGCATTAGAGTTTCTACCTACAAGTAACTCTCTGTTGAAATCTTCAACTTTGGTTATCTTAGCTAATGTTTGCAACAAAGTAGACGCGGCCATATTTAAAATTAAGGTCAGAGTTGATAATGTCTGTAGGTGTGTTTGAAAGATAGCGGACGTGGGTTCAATACTAATAAAGATTAAACTTCACATGAGCTGTTCAATTTATTGACTTTTAGATGCGTGTCCACTTGAGATGTGGCTAGGTAAATGAAGCGATTCTATTGGTTCTTAACACACACATCCGCTCACTCTGTAAATGCAGATTTATTTTTTTAAACTTTTTAAGACAAATTTTGTATATTTTTACAAATAAACGTGATTGAGATAGAGCAAGAATTAGGATCAAACCAGGATTGGGGTTCTGTAGTCAAAATAGAGCCAGGAAAGTGATCGTGCAGTTGGTATTATTATAAATTAAACTGGAAAAGAGATCAAGGATTAAATATTGATTTAGGAAAGGAATCAAATAAGATTGTATGTAACTGAAAAGATATAATATAGTCGAGATAAAAAAGTATCATAAGACAGCGAATCAAATCAATCATAGAGTTCTGAAAAAGAAATATGAAAGAGGTCATATGGTCGAACCATAAAACTGATCAGGAAAGAGGTCATGTTGTCGAACCATAAAACTGATCATGAAAGAGGTCATGTTGTCGAACCATAAAACTGATCAGGAAAGAGGTCATGTTGTCGAACCATAAAACTGATCATGAAAGAGGTCATGTTGTCGAACCATAAAACTGATCATGAAAGAGGTCATATGGTCGAACCATAAAACTGATCAGGAAAGAGGTCATGTTGTCGAACCATAAAACTGATCATGAAAGAGGTCATGTTGTCGAACCATAAAACTGATCATGAAAGAGGTCATGTTGTCGAACCATAAAACTGATCAGGAAAGAGGTCATATGGTCGAACCATAAAACTGATCAGGAAAGAGGTCATGTTGTCGAACCATAAAACTGATCATGAAAGAGGTCATGTGGTCGAACCATAAAACTGATCAGGAAAGAGGTCATGTTGTCGAACCATAAAACTGATCAGGAAAGAGGTCATGTTGTCGAACCATAAAACTGATCAGGAAAGAGGTCATATGGTCGAACCATAAAACTGATCAGGAAAGAGGTCATATGGTCGAACCATAAAACTGATCAGGAAAGAGGTCATGTTGTCGAACCATAAAACTGATCATGAAAGAGGTCATGTAGTCGAACCATAAAACTGATCAGGAAAGAGGTCATTGGTCGAACCATAAAACTGATCAGGAAAGAGGTCATGTGACCAAGAACAAGCCATGAAGGAGTTTATGAGATCAAAATCCAGCTAGATAGACTCAAGGCTGAGTTTTCTATCAATTTATCATTCCCAGACAAACCGGACACATGTGTACTTAACCGAGTGACCAGTAAATCACAGTAACGGATGTGAACCTGTAGTGTAGTGTAGTGTGGTGTGGTGTAGTGTAGTGTAGACTCGTGACATATAAGCAACGCGAACAAAATAACAAAAACTCGTCCTCATATATGTCAATAGGTTATGGGACGGAACTCGCTATTATACCTCATTGCCTACACTTAGAAGAGTCCAAGATGTCTGTCTTGTAAAGAATAAATCTACTACAGTATAGAAATAGACAGAAAGCTTGGGCTTGCGACCAACGTATTAGGTTATGTGCTGTTATATTCGCTACCCGCTGTCTGTACGCTCAGATATTTTAAACTAGGCAACCTAACTATAATGCAGTTTTATTTATAGCAGAGAAACCAAGCGAAGTCGGGGCAAGTCGTAAATAGTAAACTTGCGTATACTTCTAGTGTGTTAATCGTTTGAAATCTCTAGCACGACTGCCTCAGATTGATTGGGGAAGAGGTTATATATTATTGAACGAGTAGGGTAGTCTTAATATAAATCTAAATTTTTATAATAGGGCCCTTGATAATTAGATGTTTTGATGTTTGTTACTCAATCACGCAAAAACGGCTGAACGGATTTCGATAAAATTTGACACACAGATACTTTATAAGTTGGATTAACACATAGGATACTTATCATCCCGAAAAAATTCAGAGTTCCTGCAGGATAACAATAAATATACTTGCGTAGCCGGGGCGGGTCGACTAGTTGATCTATAAAAATCTTGTTATGTTGTTAATTTAAAATCATACACGATTCAGATTAGTACATATTAAAGTAGTCAGACATTGGTGTAATGTTGTTTAGTGTTGTGATGCTAAGCCTCTGTTATTAGTTACATCATCATACATACATACATCTGATAATACTAGATCAATAAGTGTTATTGTCTTGGTGTGAAGTACCTGTATGTTCTATTCTATGTGCATGTGTGTATGTGTGTGTAGGCTAATAGGTAATAGAACATTAGTTACGGCCTGCGGTGAAGCGTGCCTATTGCCAAACAACCTCTCATTGTACTGACCACAAAAAAATATTGATGTCCTCACCTTATATAATATATTAGTTGACCCGACAAATCTGTTTTGTCATATAAATTTAAAAAATTGGGGGGGGCCTCCATTATTACAATTAGGGGTGTAAAAAATCAATTCGATGTTGACCTACCCGATATGCACACAAAATTTCATAAAAATCGGTCGAGCCGTTTCGGAGGAGTTTGGTACCAAACACTGCGACACGAGATGTCATAAATAAGAGAGATATGATACCCTTTACTGTACAGCATTACGTATACACATGCAATTTACACTAAGGCGAGCAGTGCCTGGGGCTTGAGATACAGGAGCAGGTTTAAAGAGCTCTTTCATAATATATTAACTCTCACCTCCACCACTCGACCTCGCTAACGACAATAGATAATAAAGTAAACTGACGTGGACCTCGAGAAGGGTAACCTTAACCACGAGACTGAGACTAATCTATTATACTAAATGTTATATATTGTCTTCACGTCGGTATACTTGAAATAATATAAAATGATCTATCCGCTACTACTACATTATAAACAGTGTTGCTAACAGAGAATTTTATAATTTTTTCTTATTTGAAGAGTAACTGAAATGATATATTGTTTTTTGGAAAGTATAGTATATCCACAGAGACTGGTTTCCTCTCTCACTCGCTATTCTTCTTCTTTCTGTTTAAAAAGTAATAAAAACAATTGCGTGTATTTAAATTAAATATAAATATTTATGTAAATATTCATGTATGTGTGTATGCATCCATATATGGAATTATTTATAACAACACTAATTGAGTTGCTTTTCCTATGATCGTTGCACGAAAAACAAACCTACCCACTGTAGGCACATTTTTTTTTTCTCTGAGGTCAATTTTGTTACTATAAACTCACTTCAGTGACATAAAAAAAAACTAATAATCTGCGAATATTTTGCGAACGGTACATGAACTTGTGACCACAAGTACGTTTGTTAATACTGAGTAGTGACGCAGTGACGCGTTGTTAGACTTTCCTCGAACTCACACAAACTGTTTTCCTTCATAACTTTGTTCTTGACTTCATCTCAATATCTTATTCATTTTTTTTAAATCAATCAATCAACCACTATCACATCACATCACATCACATCACATCACAATAAATAATTCTTCACTTTGAAAACGTTTACAATGAGGAAATCTGAGAAAAGGGAGTCATGTCAATGTTCACTGACAGCTTGGCTACAATAACCTCCTGGGGGTTATACTTTGCATTCAGACCTTCAGAGTTACGGCTAGAATACTCGCGATGTAATAATAAATATTTAGTTTGCTTTGGCACTCCTGATTGATATTCAGTTTGTGCTATCATTTAAAATCAAATGTTACTCAAATCAATATTGCTGACGTCATAACTAACCATATAAATTAATAACCATACATTTTTTTATGACATTAATTTAATAATTAATAAATAAAATCTAAGTAAGACACTTTCCAAATTGTCATGTCATGACCTACAAACAATTTCATGAAATGACCTACTTCCTTGCTCAATCTCGATCACATGACCTCCCTTCTTGCTCAAACTCTCAATTAATTTTTACATATTTTTAGCCGACCTATGCGACTTCATCTGCGTAATGCTCTGCTCCTATGGGTCGTAGCGTGATGTTTTATAGACTACAGTCTTCTTCGATAAATAAGCAATCCAACACTAAAACATTTTTTTAATTTAAACCAATTGTTCCTGAGATTAGCGCGTTCAACCAAACGAACAAAAAACTCTTCATCTTTATAATATTCGTATAATACGTATGTATGTATGTTTGTATGTAATTTTCTGCGTGACCTTTGGACATCGTGTAGTCCGAGAGTATTCAATCAGCGTGTGGTTACTGGTTAGTTTATAGTAAATTATCTCAAAGTAAGTCACGCATTACCCTTAAGCTAGGGTAAATTGATTCCGGTATTCACTACGGTAATTTAGGTAAACTAGTACATTTATATATCTCCTAGCCCTCCCTTCATTGAGGTTAAAAGCGACACAGTATAATTTTTAGGCTAATTTTAAAAGAGCTACTTTAGAGTATCTCTCCATATTTTCTCAACAAACACAACAACAGACAAGTTATGAAATAAATTATTTGGAATTTGAGACTTCACTTGTATACACATCAGGTATCTTTTATCTCTCTCTCACACAGCAATGGAGTATTACATTCAATAAGGTTATTGTTCTTGAGATACTGTCCTTATATATTGTTTACACTGCTCAAAAACACCTAGAAGCTAACATTAGAATGCACTGTAAACGTGAGGCTAAATACCTGGGGATTGAGGCCTAGAAGCTTGTCAGAAGAAGCCCTTTACATTGCAACAAAGCTGCAGATCTAATAAATCGCTGATACCTCAATTTACCGCAGTGAAGGGAGGTTAACTAGTTAAATAACTTTCCGGACCTCTGTAGGTAAATGTGCCTCGAGGCCACCGTTCCTCACAACTCAAAACTCATAAATGTGAGTTAATATTTCATAGTCCACAACTCCATTGTAAACGTTTGAGGCACATAAACTTAAATATATACTACGAACCTTACTTACTAATGTATTTGACCTTAAATTCCAACACGACTTATTTAAACCAAACATCCAGTTATTCCTCATTATAACTCAAAAAGTGCTCTTTCTTTCGCAACTTAATGTATATTTTTTGCTTTCTGGAAACGGCTCTAAATAGATCAAATTTTAAAATATTGTACACATATTTTGTTTGTTAAACAAGACTCGAAACATTGGTATCAAATTTTGAAGGTTTTACGTTTATTCAATGTGTTGGAAACAGCTCTAAATATTTGAATCAAATTTATTCAATGTGTTGGAAACAGCTCTAAATATTTGAATCAAATTTATTCAATGTGTTGGAAACAGCTCTAAATATTTGAATCAAATTTATTCAATGTGTTGGAAACAGCTCTAAATATTTGAATCAAATTTATTCAATGTGTTGGAAACAGCTCTAAATATTTGAATCAAATTTATTCAATGTGTTGGAAACAGCTCTAAATATTTGAATCAAATTTATTCAATGTGTTGGAAACAGCTCTAAATATTTGAATCAAATTTATTCAATGTGTTGAAAATAGCTCTAAATATTTGAATCAAATTTATTCAATGTGTTGGAAACAGATCTAAATATTTGAATCAAATTTATTCAATGTGTTGGAAACAGATCTAAATATTTGAATCAAATTTATTCAATATGTTGGAAACAGATCTAAATATTTGAATCAAATTTATTCAATGTGTTGGAAACAGATCTAAATATTTGAATCAAATTTATTCAATGTGTTGGAAACAGCTCTAAATATTTGAATCAAATTTATTCAATGTGTTGGAAACAGCTCTAAATATTTGAATCAAATTTATTCAATAAATTTATTCAATGTGTTGGAAACAGCTCTAAATATTTGAATCAAATTTATTCAATGTGTTGAAAACAGCTCTAAATATTTGAATCAAATTTATTCAATAAATTTATTCAATGTGTTGGAAACAGCTCTAAATATTTGAATCAAATTTATTCAATGTGTTGGAAACAGCTCTAAATATTTGAATCAAATTTATTCAATAAATTTATTCAATGTGTTGGAAACAGCTCTAAATATTTGAATCAAATTTATTCAATGTGTTGGAAACAGCTCTAAATATTTGAATCAAATTTATTCAATGTCTAGGAAACAGCTCTAAATATTTGAATCAAATCTATTCAATGTCTCGGAAACAGCTCTAAATATTTGAATCAAATCTATTCAATGTCTCGGAAACAGATCTAAATATTTGAATCAAATTTATTCAATGTCTAGGAAACAGCTCTAAATATTTGAATCAAATCTATTCAATGTCTCGGAAACAGATCTAAATATTTGAATCAAATCTATTCAATGTCTCGGAAACAGCTCTAAATATTTGAATCAAATTTATTCAATGTCTAGGAAACAGCTCTAAATATTTGAATCAAATCTATTCAATGTCTCGGAAACAGCTCTAAATATTTGAATCAAATCTATTCAATGTCTCGGAAACAGATCTAAATATTTGAATCAAATTTATTCAATGTCTAGGAAACAGCTCTAAATATTTGAATCAAATCTATTCAATGTCTCGGAAACAGATCTAAATATTTGAATCAAATCTATTCAATGTCTCGGAAACAGCTCTAAATATTTGAATCAAATCTATTCAATGTCTCGGAAACAGATCTAAATATTTGAATCAAGTCTATTCAATGTCTCGGAAACAGATCTAAATATTTGAATCAAATCTATTCAATGTCTCGGAAACAGCTCTAAATATTTGAATCAAATCTATTCAATGTCTCGGAAACAGATCTAAATATTTGAATCAAGTCTATTCAATGTCTCGGAAACAGATCTAAATATTTTAATCTATTTTATTCTTGTTAATGTAGTTAATAGTTATTTACTTACATTATTCCAATCAGGTTTATCGACATAATATCCAAAATAATAATTTTACAAATAAAACAGAGCTGAGCTCCTTCTCCCAAGTGCTTAAAAACTCCTAATGCGCTTAATCCGACTTCGATCTGAGATAAGATTAATATCACTTTTGCTTTTAATACTAACGTATCTCTATGAGACCGACACAAGTATTGTTACAGTTTTAATTTACAATATTTCCTCCTCAGAATGAAGCTATAGTCCACCATGCTGGCCCTGTGCAACCTGCTCAGGAGTCCAGGTTTCCTCACTATGTTTTCCTTCACCGTTAAAGCGAGAGATATTTATTTTCCAAAACACACATAACTCAGAAACGCCAGATATTTGCCCCGTATTGTACAAAAATACCGTTGACCTCAACAATTTATATCAATAGATCGTAAACATACAAACATACAATATTACATTGAATGGTATTGAGGTGAAGGAATCTGAAAGTAGCTAAGTAGGTAAGCCGGTGCCGGACTTGTAGTCACCTCTAACCTACGACTGATTTATACCTACAGCCCTTTACAATTGTATATATAAGTACAATATATAAGCACGTCACGACGACACTGATCAAGATGAAATGTATTCACTGTGTGCGATTTGGTCTAGTTTAGAAGATAGGATGCTTTTTATCTCGATTAATAACCTCAATAGCAGTAGCTTTAACTTTAACGCGATAGACTCAAAACTCACTTAACGGATTTTCATGCGGTTTTCACCAAATTGTAATGTGATTTAAATTTGTTTAATTAGTTCCGTTTACTAGTTCAGCTCGCACTTGGCTCGTTTTATTTTATGATGTCATTAAATAATGTTTAGTCAGTTTCTAAAATCATCTTCATTGTAAATTAACTCTGTATTGTTTATCTATCATCTGTGGCGAGAAGACTCAGCTTGGCAGATTATAAATATACAAATAAAAGGGATTGATAGAGCTAATTAACTATAAAATAAAAATACTTAGCTTTAATGGGGCTCTTAAAATGTAAACGATCTATCTCCGTGAGAACGAGTAAGTGGACAATTCTCTATGCAAACAAATGCAATCTACTGCTCCGTTGCAGCGTGGAAAAAGAAGAAACTAACATACACTGTAGAATTTATAATAAATTGTTAAGAACAACCCTTTTTTAGTCATAATACATTAATAGGTCATGTGGTTTATAGATCGAGACAGGAAAGAGGTCATGTGGTCAAAATTCTATATTACATTGAAAATCTATAGAGACATGGATTTTGATCATAAATGCCTCACAGAAGCGAGGGCTTGTCGGGTATTTAATAAAACTAAAACTTGTAAAAGTTAAGAGTAACAGTTAAGACCTGTTATTATTATAAAAGTTTTTATGGAGTTTAAAAAGTAGCACACGAGGTAAGTGTTATATAGGGATGGGGGATAACGATAAATATTACGGGACAATATTAACCTTAACGGGGGAGTAACGAGAAATTTTAGAAGTTGATATTTTTTTGGTCATCATACTTGAGTAATTTTTTTGACCTCAGAATAACAAAAACATCCTTTCCTTTCCTGGGAGTATCTATCTATGACCTCTTGGCTTCACGTTCACGTGACCGATGAATGTGCTATCGTCAATAATTTACATTCAAACTAAAATTATAAAACAAGTTTGTTGACTTTTTGATCTTTCATGCTACAAATGAGAGACCGATTGACGTGGTTTCTTTACGTAGGCTAATTATAATTATCGTCAACATAAATATTTGTCCATAAGATGTTGCGAGTTGAGTAAATATACTGAAAATATTATTTAGATTATATTCTTACAATTACTAACACTACTGCTAGCAGCGCTATTAATAACGTTTGACAAGCTAGTTCAGCTGTCGGCACGTAAGTATAGGTTTGACCTTGAATGCGCAGAAGTCACTATTAGGGGCGAAAGCAGCGCGTTTCAGTTCCCGCGCGTCTTTCCTCACAATATTTTCTCAGACAGCAGCATTTAGTCTAGTAATTTCGCGGAATGAATATTGACTACTACAGGTTGGCCTTGTAAAAACCAGGAGGTTTCAAGCCCCAGGCAACACTCGTCTTTCCATCTCAATACATGTTATTATTGTCTTTTACATATTATTATACAGTATAGCTCATAATATACAATTATAATACTAATTACTGAGTCTCTGGTACTTTTATAGCTTTATTGTCCACTTATCTAGATTTATTACAGTCGATATTTTTATTTTCATCGATAAGCAACGTCACTAGCGGTCGTAATCCAACTCCTTAGCAAGTCGATACTCGATACTTGTTATCTATTTTTATACTATTTATGAAGCGAAGGCTCTTTAATTACTTTTTATTTTTAAATACAACTTTTAGTCTCGTTTGAGACTAGAAGTACCTTTGAGAATGGAATTTTGTATTTTAGCAGGGTAGATGGAAAATAGACACACTAAGTTCTATAGTATTAAATGCTTGAATATGAAAGTGAAAGTTTTAGATTGGAGTTAGATGCTGTGGGATAATGTATTATTAATAATTTTGGAAGCTCATACTAATATTGAATAATATTTTCCGAGAGAGCCATAAGTTTCATAAGGCCATAGATTTCAAGGTTATCCAGTTATTACTAGACACCCTGTATAATAAAGAGCAGCTCATACATCACATCAGTACCGTGGGCCGGGCTCCGGACGCGCTGCCCCATTTGCCGCATAATTATTGAACAGTTCTCTGAATATTATTTTTTATAACGGTTCTGTTTTTGCGGACAAATAACTGCTTTATTTAATTACCTTTCAACGGTTTGACGTACATTGCATCCTCTTTACGATAATTACGATGTTTATAAGGTGTTTAACACTGGGCGATCCTCTTGGGCCAATAGTTTTGCAAGTCAAGAGTAGTGGAATTAATAAATTTATAGATGTTTAAAATCAGGGTAATTACTTCAACGCATTTCGAGTTAATGCAATTAATAGCAGCGCCTAAGGATTGTGGCCCAGAAGTCAAGTCAAGATACAGTACATAACCAGAGATGTGCAAAATAGTCTATAAGAAGTATTCAAATACTAAATACAAATACTTTTCGTATTTTTTTTCGTATACTAAATGCAAAATACTTTATTCAAATAAAATTCTTTTATGGGTTTAGGAGAATTTGCCCTAATTTTATTACTAAGTTATTTTGACACAATCACATTCATTTCACATCATATAGTATATAATTCATGGAAGCCCTCTAATTAAACAGAATTGGGTTTGTTTCTGTACATCATTGGTTCCACTACTATATTTGTATGTACTAAAAACAAAGATCACTTGTGTTGTCAAACGAAAGCACCATAGAAGCTGGTTACAAGATATCATCGGATTTTCTATGAGCTGACATCCCTATCAAGCTATTTTAGATAGACTATAAAAAATTAAATTAACGGACATTTATTACCATTCAATTCAGTATTGTCATAGTGAGAATAGTTTATCACATTCATTTATTTATGATGAAAAAATTTATTGTTGTCAAAATGTAATTTTTGCATTTTTCAATACAAAATATGTCTTAAAAAGTATTTAAATACAAAATGCAAATAGGTATTTTGTATTTCAAATACTAGTATTTGAAAAATGTCACACATCTCTGTACATAACACATACATTTATATAGGAAGTGTGATAAAAACTCATCCTCCCAATCTTCATCCCACTTCCGATACAAACTATAGTTGATATTAGTCACTTCATTAGAAATCCTAATTATAGGATTTGTTAATGCTAAAATCAAACATATTACAATAAATATTTTTTTAATTTCTTTTAACATGGCACAAAGTTTAACTGATATGATGATGAGCCTAACATAAGAACAGAACACCGAACATAAGACTTGAAAGATGGTCTAAATTGCATAAAATATTAAGTCGTGTTAAAGAGCAATTTATCAGATGGTAAAAAATCTCATAATCTACTCGAAGCGAGGTCGCTATTAAAACCATAGAATAGAATTCCAATGAGTCAGCCTCAGCAGACTATGGTACAGGTTTGCGACAAACAAACCAAGAGTCAACTATTTTATCACACCCATCAATTGAATTCTCTAATTAAATAGGCATTCATAAAATCGCATGTGAAAACTTCGATACCATCTTACATTATAATGGCTTGGCCCTCGCTTCTTTGAGTCATCAATAATGTACCTCCATCATTTTCCTTCTTAGAAGCGATATAGAAAAAATTATATAACAAAAACCAGTAAAGACTATAGTCAAATTTTCTAAATATAACCTTATTACGCAAATTTTTTTTTAAGATTGAAAAGTGACAAACGAGCAGACGTTCCACCTGATGGAAAGTGGCCACCGTCACCCGAAAGTATCTCTTGTTTCAAGTACCGAATGCTGCGGTTTCAGTGGACCTTGAAACCGGTGTTCACTGGAACCGCAGCATTAAAGGCATGGGAGCGGGAGGGGGTAGATTTGGTCCACATGCGGCTCGACCAGAACGCGTCAAAGACACTTAGGTACTGGGTTACTCGGCTCTTACGAGATGCTCTCCCAGCGGCAGAGGGGAATAGTTTTCTAACCCGTCCCCTCACGTGTAAAATATTGGTAACACTATCCACGCTAAACTAAAATTCGTCATGAAATATCAAAATTTATTATTTGGAAAGATTATCAAGATATACTATTCTGACTCAAAAAGTTTTGGAACTCTCAAACAAGTAGCTGGTAACACTGTAAAAGATTTTTCTATTGTTTATTCAAATCTTGATCTATGGTCAGACGCAATAATTAATTTAAATTACACGTTGAATCTTTGTGATCTAAACGCTTTGTTCAAAGCAGATACCATCTAGTTCCAGACAATAAATCTGATTGTTATTTATTAGGTAATGAGAGGTAAAATTACTGTAAATTTTATCACTAGTTACCTCTTTGTTCTTTACTTTCTTTATTTTCAAATAGTCGGCCAGGGTTTTGCACGCGTGCCATACCACATATACTTAGATTTTTTTAAAACTAAATGTGGTTCTAAATTAAAATATTCAGGGGCTTGCGACAAAGTCAAACCTTATTATTAAAATTCAGATACGAATTTTACGGAATAAAAAGTAGTTTATAGATAATCCAACTAATATAATATCTGTGTGCAAAATTTCAATGAAATCCATTCAGTCATTCTTGTGTGATTGTAATAATTATTAATTAAAATTAAAAATTTGGTGACCATAAAAAAATCGGATGTATCGTTTTTTTACCCTCGTATGCGTTAAAAAACTAGGGCCTAGAAACTCACCCTATGAAACTCCTAATTAATAAAATCAAGGCATGTCAATATATATACTAATACTTGTACTGTCATACAAAATTATCAAGTGTAACCCATAACAAAAAAGAATTGTAGAGTAATATATTTATCTATGGCATTGCACAAACAAAACAGTTGGGTTAGAAGTGTCTTTATCTATTTAAAAGTGCAATAAAACATTTGTAGGCGTTTCTCAATTTAGAAAATTTTATTCCTAAAAAATCGAGTTTAGTTCAAAAGCAGATTTGATTAACTTCGTGTTATTTAACGACTAAAGTTTCTGAGAGCAAAATGGCGTTTGGCACTGATTCTGGCGAACTCCCAACTTGGCAGCTCTTTACTTTAGTCTTTTAATTAAATCAAATAGTTTTTGATTTGTATAGCCAAGATGTATTTGAAAATCTGATATCATAAAAAGAGAAGATAATTATTATAGTATTTTAGATATCCCCTTTACAGAGAGAGAGAAAGAATCATGGCAGAATTTGTACTTAAAAATATGAGAAATTGAAATAACTTTAGAACTGCTTTTTGAGGCCTAAATAATAGGTTCGAACATACAGAATATTTTTAGGACATGGGAATCAATAAAAGTGTAAATCTTAAAACTATTGACTATTCCTGAACGAAACAGATTGCTATAAATGTCATTTGTCATAATATGTGTTTTACTAAACTGTCAGAGCTTAATTTTACGATAGTAAATGGATTAATACGATAATTTATATTGCTGTACGATAATTTTATTTTATTATTAATATTTGTCTTACATTTGCTTATATTTCGTAAAGCTTTTATGTCCTTATTATTTATTTTTTACAAAATCAAAGATATAAAACTCAAAGATGATAAATAAAACTTGTCAATTAACAGTTTGAGTATTGACTTATTGACAGTTGCAAGTGTCACTTTGACAGTTGACGTTTTTATGTTTTTTAAATACTAATATGGCAATAAAAAACGTCAGAAGTCCATTATTTTTACTTTAGAATATTTTATGTTTGCCGCCTGTTAAAAATATATTATTCATATTACCGGGATCCCTAGAGTATAATCTAAGCAATGGAAATAATTAATCGCTCTCAAAATTTTCCGTACAAATCAATGTATGAAACTTGCCATGATTCTTTACATACCATTATTACGGTTCGATTTATGACTTAACGTGGCCATCTGTCATGTGTACGAAACTTTAGACTAACACTTAGGACTGATAAGTATATCATGATTTTATTTTGTTTTATTTCAATCGCGGTGATTTAATATTTCTTCTAGTAATAATAATAATTCGAATCATAATTCTAACGAACGACCGCGGACGCGCGCTACTCTTTTAGTCAGTTAGAACGTTTCCCGCCAATAAATGAATGTGACGTTTTGGAACATGAAAGTATTTTTGTAAGAGTATTCAAATTGGGAATTTGGAATTTCGGATTTCCTTTGTGCAAAAGTGGTGATGATTGATAATATCGAGTAGGTACCAATAGGAGAGCATTGTATAATGTATGGAATAAACACATATGTGAACTGACACTAAATTTTATTTATAAAATGTATAACAATAAATAACTAATAATATATAGCGCCATTTCTCCAGAAAGGTTTTTGTCCTCGTCACGGTGAGAGCTTCAGACATTGCGCAACTTTCTTTGTATTTTAATTTATACTTCCGTGAATAATCTACTGATAAATTACTGGACTTACAGACATACACACGTAAAATCAAATATTTTAAGTTGAGCAACGGTCTATTTTTGGAATTATAAATTTAGTGAAAGAAATGGAAACAGAAATGACAGATGTCCTGGCTCACATGACCTCTTCTTAGAAATATCTTAGTAAGATGATATTTTTTTTTAAATTTCACCGCCATTAAAATAAAAAGGGGGTATTCTTAGTAAGACAAACGAGGGTAGAATAGAGTCTGACTAATATAATGTTGTCCGTTTCTCCCTTTTAAAAGATAGTTACTCAGGTAACAAATTCATTTTTATTCATCCTTAAGCAAACAAGTATATTTTTTTTATTTTGTATTTGATTGCTGAGTGAGTGAGTGGAAAGAGGCTTGAAGAATGATTATAAAGAGCATAATAAGAAAGCCAAAAAGGCTGGCAAAGATATTTTTAGTATTTTTATTTAATCCTTATGGAGATGAAAAGAGGAGAAGTCAAAGTTAGGAGCAAATTTTTTTACGGTATTGAAGTACGGTAGTTTCTAAGATTGAACCGTCTTAACATACATAGGTTTTATGTTTAACAATAGTATCCCGAAAAGGTACGTTCACACGACGCCGTCGGAGTGGAACGAGCATCGAACCTGCTACTGACGACCTTAAGGGTATAATTATAAACGTATTTAACTTCCTTGTTGACGTGATTAATGTGCGGTAAAATAAAAATATATTTTTATAGACTACTGCTATGTCCGTCATATTTCATATCTAAACCTTCCTCATGAATCTCTCGTCTATTAATGAAAACCGCATGAAAATCTGTTTAGGAGTTTTTGACTTTCAAAGAAGGCATCGTCTTCTTTTGTTTGATTTCTCTAAATAAATAAAAATAATTTCGCTGTTTATTCCTTTTTTGGCTACTGTTTCTTAACTACTAGCCGACCCGCTCTAGCTTCGCTGATTATATTCAAACTGTTCACTCACTCACTCACACATCTATGAATCATATATCTCTCATCGTTAAGGCAGCATTCGTTAGACCGTTTTTAGCAAATCCGACTACCACGAAAAGGTCTTCATTTGTTCGGGTTAATATTTCTATTGGTAAAAGAATTTTCGAAATCGGTTCTTAAGATCCAGAGATTACCCCCTACAAGCTCACAAACTTTACCTATTTATAATATTAGTATAAATTAGAACTGCTAGGTGAATGTCCAGATTTTTATTTTATATCAGTGAAGGATAAATAGCTATTTATTTGTAATATTGGCAAAAAATCACTTCTGACCTTTAAGATGACGCATCATTACATCACTTTTAAAATATTGGAAAAACAAGTATTGTTCACGAATTTATATTTCTCAAGTTATTGTAGTAATAATAATAAGTGCCCAATACTCAATGACAATATTGAACCAAGCTAGTAACACCTCTACACACTATTGTAACTAATACTCAAACTTTGAAACGACTTGTCAAACTGCCTCCATCGAATAAATGCTTATAACTTCAGTAAGCAGCCGTTCAAGTATTATATAAGCAGATTTTTTGCAAATATCATCTCCCCCGCCCTAATTGTCATCAAAAGTAAGCCTAACTCCTCAAGTGGTTAGGTAAAAATTGATGCATGTATTTTTCTTCCACCTCATTCGATGTCGATGTTTTTATCGCTGATCTAATCACAATGCACTACATCCACCCGTGAGGGGACGGGTTAGAATACTATTCCCCTCTGCCGCTGGGAGAGCATCTCGTAAGAGCCGAGTAACCCAGCACCCTCTTGGTGGTAGAGGATCTGTACCCCGATTGGCTTGCGACCGCCAAGTGTCATAGACGCGTTCTGGTCGAACCGCATGTGGACCAGACTTACCCCCTCCCTCTCCCATCCCATTAATGCTGCGGATCTAGTGGACTCTCAGCTCTTCCCACTCTATCTTCGGGGATGCAACAAAACAAGAGAGTCTCTTGTTTTGCCGATATCCATGGGCGATGGTGACCACTTACCATCAGGTGGACCATCTGCTCGTTTGCATCTTATCTGTTATATTTTAAAAAATGCAGACCCCCTCCATCTCCCATATCATCAAAAAAAAGCAGTGCAAGGACTTTAATGCTTTCATAATACTTATTACTTATACAGCCCCTAAGGGTATTTTTAAACCAATAGAAAGAACCAGTCAATTGTCAACAGTTTTGCTCGCTCTATCTTCATGTGTTTCTAAACTATGTTCACGTGACCTACGTTTAAGGAAGAGATGACAGATAACCTATCTTACATAAGATCTTATGGAAAGAGTTGTAGATAAAGTGGAGATGGAACTGAGTTTTTAGTTCTGATTTTAATAATGAATCCAAAAATTCATTTTCACGCTTTTTTATTAAGATAGCAGCAGAATTAAACAAGAGTGGTACAACAATTTGTTTCTATTTTGTTGCTTGGTCTCGATAAATCAGCATCATTGCTAGCTTCGTTGTTTCGTTTTTGACTTCTTGAACCAATGAGCAACAAAATCCACATTCCTTCCTTAGGGGCTCAGACCCCCTTCCCTCCTCTAAATCTTCTATAACGTTGAAAAATTGATATTAGGCAGTAACTAGAATTGATATAATAATTAACTTAATAATATATTAACTGTCATGTTCTTCCTGTTTTGGTTTTAATTTCTTTGAGCAACAAATCCCTGCATAATTTTTAATTACTTTTTTCTCATACTTCGTGTTTCTTTCTTAAAAGAGAATGGAAAAGGATAAGACAGAGAACATAGTTGAGTGCCAGATAAGTGAGCAGAAAGAGAGATATTCCGATTAATTATACTATAATAAAAAAATCAAAACAACTCCTTTTTGAACCAGTTATGATCACACACGACTAGTCATGGATACCCATAACCTTTACTTTATAATTATGTAATTCTCTATAATGTATATAATAGTTTTTCATTTGTTTCAGGGTCTCAAGCTAATATAGAATGCACTCCAGAGTACATGCGCGTGGTGGTGCCGATGGATGGAGACAGGAAGGTGACATACCTGGACCAGTTGAAAGGTAAGCTAGTAAAGAAACAACCATTGTGTTACCCCCTCTTACGTTACGACAAGTTTTATTCTAAGCTGTTGTGACTAATGTCGATCATGTGACAATAACAGAATGTGTTACACCGGTGTGTTTATTGTGTTGCCTCTTACGTTACGACAAGTTGTATCGGAAGCTGTTGTGACTAATGTCGATCATGTGACAATAACAGAATTTGTTACACCGGTGTGTTTATTGTGTTGCCTCTTACGTTACGACAAGTTGTATCGGAAGCTGTTGTGACTAATGTCGGTCATGTGACAATAACAGAATTTGTTACACCGGTGTGTTTATTGTGTTGCCTCTTACGTTACGACAAGTTGTATCGGAAGCTGTTGTGACTAATGTCGGTCATGTGACAATAACAGAATTTGTTACACCGGTGTGTTTATTGTGTTGCCTCTTACGTTACGACAAGTTGTATCGGAAGCTGTTGTGACTAATGTCGGTCATGTGACAATAACAGAATTTGTTACACCGGTGTGTTTATTGTGTTGCCTCTTACGTTACGACAAGTTGTATCGGAAGCTGTTGTGACTAATGTCGGTCATGTGACAATAACAGAATTTGTTACACCGGTGTGTTTATTGTGTTGCCTCTTACGTTACGACAAGTTGTATCGGAAGCTGTTGTGACTAATGTCGGTCATGTGACAATAACAGAATTTGTTACACCGGTGTGTTTATTGTGTTGCCTCTTACGTTACGACAAGTTGTATCGGAAGCTGTTGTGACTAATGTCGATCATGTGACAATAACAGAATGTGTTACACCGGTGTGTTTATTGTGTTGCCTCTTACGTTACGACAAGTTTTATTCTAAGCTGTTGTGACTAATGTCGATCATGTGACAATAACAGAATTTGTTACACCGGTGTGTTTATTGTGTTGCCTCTTACGTTACGACAAGTTGTATCGGAAGCTGTTGTGACTAATGTCGGTCATGTGACAATAACAGAATTTGTTACACCGGTGTGTTTATTGTGTTGCCTCTTACGTTACGACAAGTTGTATCGGAAGCTGTTGTGACTAATGTCGGTCATGTGACAATAACAGAATTTGTTACACCGGTGTGTTTATTGTGTTGCCTCTTACGTTACGACAAGTTGTATCGGAAGCTGTTGTGACTAATGTCGGTCATGTGACAATAACAGAATTGGTTACACCGGTGTGTTTATTGTGTTGCCTCTTACGTTACGACAAGTTGTATCGGAAGCTGTTGTGACTAATGTCGGTCATGTGACAATAACAGAATTTGTTACACTGGTGTGTTTATTGTGTTGCCTCTTACGTTACGACAAGTTGTATCGGAAGCTGTTGTGACTAATGTCGGTCATGTGACAATAACAGAATTTGTTACACCGGTGTGTTTATTGTGTTGCCTCTTACGTTACGACAAGTTGTATCGGAAGCTGTTGTGACTAATGTCGGTCATGTGTCAATAACAGAATGTGTTACACCGGTGTGTTTATTGTGTTGCCTCTTACGTTACGACAAGTTGTATCGGAAGCTGTTGTGACTAATGTCGGTCATGTGACAATAACAGAATTTGTTACACCGGTGTGTTTATTGTGTTGCCTCTTACGTTACGACAAGTTGTATCGGAAGCTGTTGTGACTAATGTCGGTCATGTGACTATAACAGAATTTGTTACATCGGTGTGTTTATTGTGTTGCCTCTTACGTTACGACAAGTTGTATCGGAAGCTGTTGTGACTAATGTCGGTCATGTGACAATAACAGAATTTGTTACACCGGTGTGTTTATTGTGTTGCCTCTTACGTTACGACAAGTTTTATTCTAAGCTGTTGTGACTAATGTCGATCATGTGACAATAACAGAATTTGTTACACCGGTGTGTTTATTGTGTTGCCTCTTACGTTACGACAAGTTGTATCGGAAGCTGTTGTGACTAATGTCGGTCATGTGACAATAACAGAATTTGTTACACCGGTGTGTTTATTCTGTTGCCTCTTACGTTACGACAAGTTGTATCGGAAGCTGTTGTGACTAATGTCGGTCATGTGACAAAAACAGAAACTTGCACACCGGTGTGTTTATTGTGTTGCCTCTTACGTTACGACAAGTTGTATCGGAAGCTGTTGTGACTAATGTCGGTCATGTGACAATAACAAAAACTGTCACACTGGTGTGTTTATTGTGTTACCTCTTAGAGTACGACAGGTTGTATGGAAGTTATTGTGACTAATGTCGGTCATGTGACAATAATAGAAACTGTCACACCGGTGTATTTATTGTGTTACCTCTTAGGGTACAACAAGTTGTATTCGAAGCTGTTGTGACTAATGTCGGTCATGTGACAATAATAGAAACTGTCACACCGGTGTGTTTATTGTGTTACCTCTTAGAGTACGACAGGTTGTATTGGAAGTTATTGTGACTAATGTCGGTCATGTGACAATAACAAAAACTGTCACACTGGTGTGTTTATTGTGTTACCTATTAGAGTACGACAGTTTGTATTGATAGTTATTGTGACTAATGTCGGTCATGTGACAATAATAGAAACTGTCACACCGGTGTGTTTATTGTGTTACCTCTTAGGATACGACAAGTTGTATTGGAAGTTATTGTGACTAATGTCGTTCATGTGACAATAATAGAAACTGTCACACCGGTGTGTTTATTGTGTTACCTCTTAGAGTACGACAGGTTGTATTGGAAGTTATTGTGACTAATGTCGTTCATGTGACAATAATAGAAACTGTCACACCGGTGTGTTTATTGTGTTACCTCTTAGAGTACGACAGGTTGTATTGGAAGTTATTGTGACTAATGTCGGTCATGTGACAATAATAGAAACTGTCACACCGGTGTGTTTATTGTGTTACCTCTTAGAGTACGACAGGTTGTATTGGAAGTTATTGTGACTAATGTCGTTCATGTGACAATAATAGAAACTGTCACACCGGTGTGTTTATTGTGTTACCTCTTAGAGTACGACAGGTTGTATTGGAAGTTATTGTGGCTAATGTCGGTCATGTGACAATAATAGAAACTGTCACACCGGTGTGTTTATTGTGTTACCTCTTAGAGTACGACAGGTTGTATTGGAAGTTATTGTGACTAATGTCGTTCATGTGACAATAATAGAAACTGTCACACCGGTGTGTTTATTGTGTTACCTCTTAGAGTACGACAGGTTGTATTGGAAGTTATTGTGACTAATGTCGTTCATGTGACAATAATAGAAACTGTCACACCGGTGTGTTTATTGTGTTACCTCTTAGAGTACGACAGGTTGTATTGGAAGTTATTGTGACTAATGTCGTTCATATGACAATAATAGAAACTGTCACACCGGTGTGTTTATTGTGTTACCTCTTAGAGTACGACAGTTTGTATTGATAGTTATTGTGACTAATGTCGGTCATGTGACAATAATAGAAACTGTCACACCGGTGTGTTTATTGTGTTACCTCTTAGGGTAGTTGTATTCGAAGCTGTTGTGACTAATGTCGGTCATGTGACAATAATAGAAACTGTCACACCGGTGTGTTTATTGTGTTACCTCTTAGAGTACGACAAGTTGTATTGGAAGTTATTGTGGCTAATGTCGGTCATGTGACAATAACAAAAACTGTCACACTGGTGTGTTTATTGTGTTACCTATTAGAGTACGACAGTTTGTATTGATAGTTATTGTGACTAATGTCGGTCATGTGACAATAATAGAAACTGTCACACCGGTGTGTTTATTGTGTTACCTCTTAGGGTACGACAGTTTGTATTGATAGTTATTGTGACTAATGTCGTTCATGTGACAATAATAGAAACTGTCACACCGGTGTGTTTATTGTGTTACCTCTTAGAGTACGACAGGTTGTATTGGAAGTTATTGTGACTAATGTTGTTCATGTGACAATAATAGAAACTGTCACACCGGTGTGTTTATTGTGTTACCTCTTAGAGTACGACAGGTTGTATTGGAAGTTATTGTGACTAATGTCGTTCATGTGACAATAATAGAAACTGTCACACCGGTGTGTTTATTGTGTTACCTCTTAGAGTACGACAGGTTGTATTGGAAGTTATTGTGACTAATGTCGTTCATGTGACAATAATAGAAACTGTCACACCGGTGTGTTTATTGTGTTACCTCTTAGAGTACGACAGGTTGTATTGGAAGTTATTGTGACTAATGTCGTTCATGTGACAATAATAGAAACTGTCACACCGGTGTGTTTATTGTGTTACCTCTTAGAGTACGACAGGTTGTATTGGAAGTTATTGTGACTAATGTCGTTCATGTGACAATAATAGAAACTGTCACACCGGTGTGTTTATTGTGTTACCTCTTAGAGTACGACAGGTTGTATTGGAAGTTATTGTGACTAATGTCGTTCATGTGACAATAATAGAAACTGTCACACCGGTGTGTTTATTGTGTTACCTCTTAGGGTACGACAAGTTGTATTCGAAGCTGTTGTGACTAATGTCGGTCATGTGACAATAATAGAAACTGTCACACTGGTGTGTTTATTGTGTTACCTCTTAGGGTACGACAAGTTGTATTCGAAGCTGTTGTGACTAATGTCGGTCATGTGACAATAACAGAACCTGTTACACCGGAGTGTTTTTCGTGATACATTATAGGTTACGATAAGTTTTATTGGAAGCTACTGTGATATGTTTGTGTATTGAATAATGCCTCAGTGAAGGGAAATCCATCAAGAAAAGAAAGCATGAACAGTTGATTCCTAATATAGAAACAATACTCATACAGTTATGTCCATATATAACTATTATTATGAGAAACTCTTTCACGTCCATTTTCCCATACAAGCGTTAGTTTCTTTTGAATTAATAAATATAGAGTTTTTTAATCTACCCTTTAAATATTAGATAAGCATAAATGGGACATTAAAGACATATTTTTGAGGACATGGGTATGGGGGGAAGTCTGTACGGTCAGGGATAAAAATGTAAACACGCAACATGATCAGAATGAGGAGGGAGAAAAATGCACAGGGGGTTGATCAGTTAAATAAGTATTTTTTAAATTTCCTCATAATAATAGTTGCTTTACATTCTTAACCATATAATGGCTATCTGTGATCTTCCTCATCAGTTCCACTTCAACAAATGATAAATTCTAAATGGAAAGCTTGTAGCCTTTCTCAAAATATCAAAATTACTATATGTTGCCTATAACTTTTGAGGAATTCTCTCAATTCCTCGAGGATCTCATCATCGGAACTGGATTTTGAAAAAAATGGGACCAATCTGTAAGCATATAGTACCAAATACAAAAAGAAATTTCCAATTCGGTTCATAAATGACGGAGTTCTGAAGTAACAAACATAAAAAAAAATACAACCGAATTGATAACCTCTTTTTTTTTTAAGTCGGTTAAAAATAGATAATAATGTCATGACATAGAAAATTTGTAGAAAGGAAGATTTTATTATGAGAAGAGAGAGAGTTAATGTAAGTTCATAAGAAATAAAAAATACCCTCTCTTTTCTATTTTAAAATAAAATCTAATCTGACTATGGATGAAAACGAAAGTATGGCGGAATTCAAAATAATATTATATGTTCATAAAAGTTTTAGGGCTACGTTTCCACCAGAGATGTGCGATGATGTGTAGCTAGAAACGAGGCTGGGCTCCTAAAATCTCTGATGGAAACGCAGCCTTAAAATCTATAAGATATAAATCAGTGAAAGTGCAAATATACAGTCACACGGTCCAAAAACGTTTTTATATTATTATTAATTGTTGTATTGTTTAATTATTCGTGAGAATTACGTATTGTTGTTATATACAATTAAATTTATGTTTGGTGTTGCCATAATCTAGACAGAATAGCTTTAAGTTCTTTCAATCTGAACTTGATAACTGTTGCTCTTGAATCAATAAAGAAACAAGAACAGATAAACAAATACATGTAGTGAGAGGGAGGGAAGGAGAGGGGAGGGGGTGGTGTTACGTTGTACTCGGTTTTTGCTAACATGACGAACAGGGCGGTTGAATATAAAAAAGACTTTCGTGGTAGTCGAATATAATATATATATATAATTATGATTCATAGTTGTGTGTGTGTGTGTGAGTCAACAGTTTAAATCCACCTCAGCGAAGCGAGAGCAGGTGAATATTTGCTAGTAAATGAATAGAAAGGTCACAAGGTAACTTTTTGAAACTACAGACATTTTAATTATAATTTATATACATAAATATTATACTGCATATCATAAATATAAATATCATAAACAAGACAATAACTTCCATAGGTTATGTGACACGTAACCGACAGATAAGTCATAAACATGAACTTATAACAGAAGTGGTTATTATTTATTTATGTTGTAAACTAGTTGATGCATCTGTCCTTGTCTAAAGCCTACACACGATATCTATCTATACTAATATTATAAAGAGGAAAGATTTGTATTTTTGTATGTAACGAATAAACTTAAAAACTACTGGACCGATTTCAAAAATTCTTTCACCATTAGGAAGCTACATTATCCCTGAGTAACATAGGCTATATTTATTACAATAAAAAAGATAGAGATCCTCAGAAATTCTTACTAAAACCAACGCAAGGTGTAAAAAAATTAGCCATAAAATGTGTTTCATCGCATGCGCTGCGGAAAATATTGATGATAGAACAAAAAAATGTTGTACAATATTATAGAACGTATCAATATCTACAAAAAACCTCGCGAGACCATATGTCCAACTATTGTCGTTATGTCACTATAACTACAGTTTTACATTTTAAATGTTGATAGAAATGCCTATCAAAATCAGACCATGTTTTCCATATCTTCGTATTAATTCTTATCCAAATAAACTATTTCATATTCAAGACTGTTTCAATATCTGTTAATTATTTTTTGAATTATTGAAATCGGACATTCCATTCAAAAGATATTACGAAATTAAAAATGTGACTCCACGCAGCGCAGCGAGCAACGCGGCGAGAGAGGGAGCACCGAAATGCGGTAGAGTCAAAAAAAAATTGTCCACTCGTGCGAAGCCGGGACGGGAGGCTAGTGGTTAATATTATTAGTATATAAATCAAAACAATTATGCAATAGTTCGATCTAGTATCGTATTATGAATCCATAGAACATTTTATATAGATCGATTTTATCAATCCATCGATCAAATGTCGATTAGTGTTGTTAGGTTTTATTACAATATTAATACTATAAAATACCGATATTAAATGCAATTAGAATAATTTGATCAATATCTCGACTATAGCATATTAACTTGGCAACACAGACCTACGACCCCACCTGTCATTAAAGTGGGATGTAGATGTGGGTATTTTGTATTATAAAAAGGATCAATTTTACGCAAGAAGGTTAAGTTGTTCTCGGATCTCGTGTGACTTTAAATTGTTGTGTATTTAGAGATATTTTGTTGAATATATAAATAATTAGTGTTAAAAGTGTTAAAAGTTAGAGTCAGTGGTCCGCAGGCACTGCTCGACTTCCGTCTGAATTGTGTATTATTGTAGTCTTTTTTTTGTATTGACAACCAATATAGATTATTATCAACCAATCGATCAAGAAACCAGAAATGTGTATTGGTGGATAGTACCAATCAATTGATCAATCAGTTGATATTTTAGATACTGTGAATTTACCGAAAATCTACAATTAAATATTATCAATCAATCAATCTGAACTTAATTTATAAAATTAAATATATCGTTCATAAATAAATGGAGGTTATAAATTAGCTTCTTCCAGTTCATTGTTCCAACGTTCTTCACGTCCTGGTTTACGCCCACCAACCAACGAAGCTTTGATCTTACCCCACCTCGCTCATGAGGCATTTTGAGAGCCTGGTTTCGTCCATTCGCTATACATGGTCAGCACATCTCTACCTATTCAGCTTAATGTGCCTGGCAATATGTGGTTCTGTATAGATGTCATAAAGTTCGTGATATTATGAACCAATGAAATATTATAGCCAAATCAAATATGTACAGTTCGGGATTTATCAATCAGTCGATCACATTAGTCAATACTAAAATCGATCTTAAATGTATTGGTGAATATAATCAACCAATCGATATAACTAGTTATTTTTTATTCATACTCTTGTTTTTTTATCATTTAATGAATACCTCCCTATTTGGTGTGGGTCACGACAGTTAAACACCAATAGAATAGATAAAGATCAAAGACGTGAAGATTATAAGACATTAACACCAGCTGCGAGTGCTGCCATCTTGATTGACAACTGAATAAGCGTTCGTGGATACATTGGAAATTGTAATGCGCTTTGTATGGCAACACACGCGAGATTCTTCAAATAATATACATAAATGTAACTCCCGTGACTTACATTATAGTATATTATACTTGTCGACCCGCTCTGGCTTCACCCGGGTGCAATTTACAACGTGGACTTAGATTTGATAAGAAACATTTAATTGTCAATATATTCATTTATGATTTTATCCTAGATATTGACGAACTCCCTCCTGTGTGTTAATCGAAGCTATAAATTATCTGTGTGCCAAATTTCATTGAAATCTGTTCAGCAGTTTTTACGTGATTGAGTTATAAACATCCAAATATCCAAACGTACAAACTTTAACATTTACAATATTAGTAAGATTGACAATTACTTGTAATAGGGATATAAATGTAAGAAGTGAAGCGTAAGTATGTAAAACAAAAAATACTCTTATATAAAACCTAACCTAAACAGCGACATTAATTAAGGTCCTCCCCTAAGGGTGTCTCTTCAATTTCCATGTCCAAATTAGTGAATAAAACTTTTTCTCTTTAAATAAAATGTTCAAAAGAATATAAATTACCTACTTCCATTTTTACAGCCAATTTTATTTCAATTTATATCACTAGAAAATTAGATATCACCCAGACTGACAGGTCCAATTACGCGCAAAACGAATGAATTTGGCAAATGACGTTTGATTAGATTGACAGAAAAAATAACACTAAAA
This sequence comes from Limenitis camilla, assembly GCA_905147385.1. NCBI lineage: Eukaryota > Metazoa > Arthropoda > Insecta > Lepidoptera > Nymphalidae > Limenitis > Limenitis camilla. The sequence continues at coordinate 8,030,504 of LR990251.1, read as the reverse complement.
ACCATTAATAATAGTACTTCAATTTACAAAGAAGATATCGCTTAAAATTAAAAATTTCATTTTATCAATCAATCGATCAAAAATCATTTTCATAAATATTATCAAACATATTTAAGCATGTAAGTCTCTATATCTCTCTTCTTCAGCTTTGATTGATTTGATGTTTTTTTATTCCATTATATTCCTACGTGACATAAAGCATATTACGTAATCTGATGAAGAGACGCTCTGTCTACTTGGCATTATCGAGTTTACTAGCCCCGGAATCTGCTGCGTTAGCAGAAACGCACGAACGTGGAGCATCATCGCGTCAGTGTCTGCCCCCAATTTGCGCAGTGCACTCGCTTCCCCTAAATGCCCGTGTCAGAAGCGTAAGTTAGGCTTGCTAACCTTAAGCTTAGACGGAGAGCCTAAGCAGTGGAAGTGTTTACATATGTGGCAGGACAGCCCTTAAACCTACACGGTTAATCACAAGTCGAAGGCACTGCTCGGATTCCTGTCAGAATAGTAAGAGATCATAACGCTCGTAGCGTATACAGAAAAAAGTTCCTAGGAGATCATCCATAACTTTTTAAAATATTCTGAACTGCATTCACAGATTTTCGAAAAAATGTACGTTAAGGTTAAGGTACCTGCCCTTATTGACCCATATGAATTATATTATCAAACGAACCAACCGAATACTACGTGTAGATGAAGTCTATCAATCATTCGATCACATATTACTCAAAATTAAAAATCGATCTAGAATGCACTGGTGAGTAATCAACCAATCGATCAGATGTCACTCAACATTTTAGTCGTTTAAAAAACTATTAATTCTCAAACTCATTTCACTCATTCGACTATAATATTATTTCACTGACTTTAATTTAAAGTTTTCATAATGTTTTTTTATTCCAGATTACACACCATGTGAACCAATAAAGGAGGACAACACAGCGACTTATATGCTCGACCTGCTCGATTACCACAAGTGTGCTGTCACACGAGTTCTTAATAAAATCACTGTAAGTTTGATCCTTAATCATTATATTTAAATATTTAATTAAAATAAACCAACTTTGAAAAATCGTTCAAATCAAAACGAATAGTCGAATAGTAAAATTCGATTTTCTAATAAAATATTTCGGATTCGACACTTTCAATATATATAATCTGTATTTTAAATCTCATCATCTTTATAATGAAAATTTAATATTTTTACGAACTCGAAATTTGAATTTGATATTCGAACTATTCGATTCGAAATCCAAATCGATTCAAAGTTCAAAACAATGACAATGCATGAACTACTACTTTTAAAAGCAAGGGTTTCCCGTACCCCTTGAGGGGTTATTACAGACAGTTATAAACAAAAGCTTACAAACATATTTTTTGCTAAACTTCAACGTTTATCAGGAAGTAATATAACAACATACAACATTAACCTTTATTACATATATATAAAGTTTATTTTATATTATTCTGTTTCAACATTTCCGATGGCAATTCCAAGTTACATATAAGGTGTGAGGAAGAGATCTGGATGGTTTTTGTTATTCCCGTTACTTCTTTAAGCTTTAACCAGACGTATTGTAAACAGACTAACAAATAAACAAAATCATCTTAGAATATATAGACTTTTTTGGATAAGATTCCAAAATTATTCGAAATTCGATAAAACTTTGAACCAATCAGACTTTTTCCAGTCCGCCATATTTGTCAACGGATATTGGTATGTGAATATCGAGACGTAAGTAATATCGATATTTCGGGAACCGATTATGTCCCTATTCCTGTGAATATCACAAATAGTGATAGCACAACATTGGCTGACTCACTCACTCACTCATCTGTTTCTGGGACAACAAACATAATATCACAAAATAGAAATAGAAATTTCAATGTTGTCTAACTCACTCACTCACTCATCTGTTTCAAGGACAACACACATACTATCACAAAATAGAAATAGAAGATTCAATACTGTCTAACTCACTCACTCACTCATATGTTTCTGGGATAACAAATATAAAATCACAAAATAGAAATAGGAATTTCAATGTTGTCTAACTCACTCTCTCACTCATCTGTTTCTGGGATAACAAATATAAAATCACAAAATAGAAATAGGAATTTCAATGTTGTCTAACTCACTCTCTCACTCATCTGTTTCTGGGATAACAAATATAAAATCACAAAATAGAAATAGGAATTTCAATGTTGTCTAACTCACTCTCTCACTCATCTGTTTCTGGGATAACAAATAAAAAATCACAAAATAGAAATAGGAATTTCAATGTTGTCTAACTCACTCTCTCACTCATCTGTTTCTGGGATAACAAATAAAAAATCACAAAATAGAAATAGGAATTTCAATGTTGTCTAACTCACTCTCTCACTCATCTGTTTCTGGGATAACAAATATAAAATCACAAAATAGAAATAGGAATTTCAATGTTGTCTAACTCACTCTCTCACTCATCTGTTTCTGGGATAACAAATAAAAAATCACAAAATAGAAATAGGAATTTCAATGTTGTCTAACTCACTCTCTCACTCATCTGTTTCTGGGATAACAAATATAAAATCACAAAATAGAAATAGGAATTTCAATGTTGTCTAACTCACTCTCTCACTCATCTGTTTCTGGGATAACAAATATAAAATCACAAAATAGAAATAGGAATTTCAATGTTGTCTAACTCACTCTCTCACTCATCTGTTTCTGGGATAACAAATAAAAAATCACAAAATAGAAATAGGAATTTCAATGTTGTCTAACTCACTCTCTCACTCATCTGTTTCTGGGATAACAAATATAAAATCACAAAATAGAAATAGGAATTTCAATGTTGTCTAACTCACTCTCTCACTCATCTGTTTCTGGGATAACAAATATAAAATCACAAAATAGAAATAGGAATTTCAATGTTGTCTAACTCACTCTCTCACTCATCTGTTTCTGGGATAACAAATAAAAAATCACAAAATAGAAATAGGAATTTCAATGTTGTCTAACTCACTCTCTCACTCATCTGTTTCTGGGATAACAAATATAAAATCACAAAATAGAAATAGGAATTTCAATGTTGTCTAACTCACTCTCTCACTCATCTGTTTCTGGGATAACAAATATAAAATCACAAAATAGAAATAGGAATTTCAATGTTGTCTAACTCACTCTCTCACTCATCTGTTTCTGGGATAACAAATAAAAAATCACAAAATAGAAATAGGAATTTCAATGTTGTCTAACTCACTCTCTCACTCATCTGTTTCTGGGATAACAAATATAAAATCACAAAATAGAAATAGGAATTTCAATGTTGTCTAACTCACTCTCTCACTCATCTGTTTCTGGGATAACAAATATAAAATCACAAAATAGAAATAGGAATTTCAATGTTGTCTAACTCACTCTCTCACTCATCTGTTTCTGGGATAACAAATAAAAAATCACAAAATAGAAATAGGAATTTCAATGTTGTCTAACTCACTCTCTCACTCATCTGTTTCTGGGATAACAAATATAAAATCACAAAATAGAAATAGGAATTTCAATGTTGTCTAACTCACTCTCTCACTCATCTGTTTCTGGGATAACAAATAAAAAATCACAAAATAGAAATAGGAATTTCAATGTTGTCTAACTCACTCTCTCACTCATCTGTTTCTGGGATAACAAATAAAAAATCACAAAATAGAAATAGGAATTTCAATGTTGTCTAACTCACTCTCTCACTCATCTGTTTCTGGGATAACAAATATAAAATCATAAAATAGAAATAGGAATTTCAATACTGTCTAACTCACTCACTCACTCATGTGTTTCAGGGACAACGAGCATATTATCATAAAATAGTAATAGAAGACTCATCAGGTGGTCGAGAAACGGTGACCGTCCGTTGTGTGGTCACAAAGCAGCGCGCCATCGCTCGGCGTGCAGTTGAACCTTTCCCACTGGATTTTAATGAACCTGAGTGAGTTTATTCATTTTAGGGTTCACTTGTATCTGCCCGTGACTTCTTCTGCAAATACTTCTAAATTGGATTCGAAGAAAATGGATTTTTCGATCAATTGTTGAGCTCAAATTCCTAAAGTACGAAAAAAAAGGGGAGTAAGTACCCTTCACAATAGTTCGCGAGTGATTGATGTATATACTATTAGCACATCACTATTTTTTTTCATACACTGGCAACACTGTGAACATCGATTTAATATTAATCAAATATAACTATAGTTACATTTACATTTCAGTGTTTTGGACATCACGAGATATATGGAAGGTCACGCTGCTGACCCTATCCTGGGAGCTGTGGTCAAGCAGAATGGGAAACAGTAAGTTAAATCAAGATGACCATTAATTCATTGAAAACCGCCATTTTATTGTACAGAAATAGTTTTGTTTAAAATATATTATTACAAACATAGGGATGGCGATTCTTTTCGAAAAAGATCGATTTTTAAATTGATCCAAATCGCAACCCTTTTAATCGATTTTTAGAAAAAAATCGAGACCAAAAATCGATTCCTTAAAAAATTGATATTTTTGTCAAGTTCGCATTTCAAATGTAAATATTATGCCCTATAAGTTGAAAAGCAAAAAAAAAAAGATTATCATCATCAACGGAGCCATAGATTGAGATAAAACGATATTGTTTTTTTTTGAAACTGAAGAGCAATGAATCAGTAGTTTTTTTAGAAAAATAACAGAAAAATCGATATTGTGTTTTTAGGGTAAAATATCGATTCACTGGATGGATTCAGTCCTATATATCGATTTACATATTTTACAGCACATTAAGAAATAACGGAAACGAATACAGATTCAAAATGACATTAATAATAATGTTACCAATTAAACAAAATATTTGCACTAATTATATTGAAATTAAATGTGTGTATTTATGATCCCTCTATTTTCCCTCAGGGAAGCAAGTACATTATATATTTCGGTGTGAGTTATGTTTAGGTTAGGTTAGCCTTGTGTTAGGTTAGGTTAATGTTAGTCTAATCTTAGGATTAAACAGTGAAACTAAGCAGTGGAGGCGAGTGTTGTGATCACTTAAAGGACGTCCATAAGCCCTACACCTTGGTCACAAGTCCAAGGCACTGCTTGGGTTCCTGACATAATAGTTCTTGTCAGAATAGTACGTGATAGTAATGTTTAGTTATATCCTGACCGTATAGCTTTTGAGATAGGCCATCCATCTATATCCTTTTTAATAGTTTCCGACATATATATAATAGATACATAATTTATTTACTCTTTCAGGGTCTCAGGGGAAATATCAGTGAGTCCAGGAACGCCTTTGTCCATGGAGATATTCCTGGACAACTCATCCAGCTCCGTGTATGGTCTTCTTGTCAATTACATGCACGTCACTGATACCGGAAAGCAACAGGAGACTATAATTTTTAATGGGTATGCATTACGATATTTTTTATATTTGACATAAAAAAAAATTATATAAACTACCCCCATTGTTATGAGGGAACCAAAGGTAACAGTGAACGTTGTGCAGTTAAGATTCTAAAAGACATCAGATTACTATTTTACTTTAATGAATTTGACAAATAACGTTAGTTAGTGTTGCCAGAAAAAAATAATACATAGTATTACTATTTATCTTTGCTACAATAATAGTAAAGTTAAACAATAATGTTGCCATGTAGTAGAAAAAAATATGTCACCTACAAGTGAAACTGGGAAAAAAAATATCGAATTTCAATATTTCTTTTCGTTGCAACTCAACAGCGCCATCTATCGTTAGAATACGAACATTGTAGATCATAGATAACCTTTTTTGTCTTCTTTCAGTTGCTCAGTTGACCCCTACCTGTTTGACAACTTCCTGACAGCAGACGGCAAGAACCTGACAGCCAAGTTCAGAGCGTTCAAGTTCCCAGACACGACGTACGTACAGTTCAAAGGCACTGTTACCGTTTGCTTGGACAAGTGTCAGGGGGTAAGTTATCAACCGTTCGATCGATTATTAATTCTAGCCATGTGCCCTCGCTTCTTTTAGGCTTGAAAAAGTTTTTAGAAATTAGTCGAAAGAATTGTCTATGATTTTGAATTATCAAATTTAACATCATTATTTTTTTTTTTACAGGTACCATGTAGCAACGGTGTGACAGCGTTCGGGCGCAAACGTCGCGCCATAGACACGAGCGCAGACGCCAACAAAGTATACGAGGTGTCGCTCACCACCATCATTAAGGTGGATTGGAAAGAGGGGGTGAATAGGGAGGAAGGTATGCCCTCCATTTTATAATAGACTAACAGCTTTCATGTTAACGTATTTTTTCTTATCGTTCTTGGGCTTGTCTAGTCCTTCCTCTTGATTTTTTGTCTCATCTATTGATTGATTCTTAGAGTGATATATATTGATCCAGAGTCCATAAAGTGTTTCGAGGAGTCTATGATTTGATTTGACTTGTATTTAGACTAAGGTGCAATTTCTAATCATAATTATCAGTTACAACGCAGTGAATGGTGAAACTGGCCCTTAGTTATTAAAGTTATTAAAGGGGTCCTTTAAGTATATTCATCAAAGGGGATTAGGAGTCTTCTTAGGGATGGGCAAATGAAAAAATATATCGATATATACTGTATAGTTTTACAAAATATTGATGTGTACTAAGAAAAAACATCGATATTTTTACCCTAAACCGTGATTACCTAAAGTATTGTCAATATCTCAAGTCTCATCTCAATGTCAAAGTTTATAAAAAAACTCAAAATTCAATTGTTTTTTTGAGTTGTTTTATTAAATCAGTTACGATTTTCGAGAATTTAAGAGCTGAGTAGAGAAAAAGACCATCCATATACATTTTTTCTGGCTGCAGTTACGTATTGGTCGTAGTTAAAAGGCTTTAAAAGAAATTAAATTAATTTATAATAACTAAACTAATAATTACTGAAATTAAACTAACTTAAATTTTTAACAAAATAATTCGACGTATCTTGCGAGTGTCGGCACATTCCTCTCTGTATTTCATCAACATTATCAATATCACCCGTTAATGCCCCATTGCTGAGGCGAGTCTCCTCCTCAGAATGAGGAGGGATGAGGACATAGTCCACCACGCTGGCCAAATGCGGGTTGGAAACCACACCCACCTTTGAGAACATGGAGAACTCTCTAGGAGTGCTGGTTTCCTCACGATGTCCTCCTTCACCGTTAAAGCAAGTGATATTTAATTGCTTAAAACACACATAACTCAGAAAAGTCAGAGGTGTGTGCTCATGATCGAACTCGGACCTCCGGACTAGATATCTTAACTAATGGGCCATCACTGCTTAACTCTGTAAACTCTAACAAAATACCAAATTTAATATTCTGTAATATCGAATATCGATATTTCCAGATTTAAAATATCTATATATCGATATTTTTTACCCATCCCTAAATCTTATAGAGGTTAGGGGATATGTAGTGATTACATCGATCATATTACATAATATCCAAAATCTTCAAAAGAGTTAAAACATTTTACCTTTTTTTACAGAGGACGTATTAACACTGCTCAAAAACTTGAAAGTTGGAAACCAACTGCTCGGCGATAATGATGGAACCCCAGCAACTGTGCACCAAACCCAGGAGAACAAACTAGTGATCACAGAATTCGTAAGCGGAGCAAACATACACACATGCAGCTTACTACTCATTACTATCGTGTTACTTTTGTTTAAAATTTAAATTGTAGGGGAATGTTAACCATAGTTTTTTTTTAATTAAAAAAAAAACGAAATAGATAATAACTCATTGTAACAATCCCTAATAATAATAATAAGTGCCTTCTTAACTTAGTTATATGCCAAAAAAGAAAAAAAATCTTTTACTATTTTTACACCGACCAATCTCCTTTGTGATTTTACTTATTATAGACATGACATTAAAAGGAAGACAGAAGCTTTTTACAAATCTTTGGAATGTAATGCGAATATAAAAAATATCGATTATTTTAATCGATTTTTTTAAATAATCGATATATTGTCAATATTATAATTTCGATACGTCGATATATAAATATATTAGTAATTTTCTCATTTTCTATTTATTTATGTATTAAATATTTTTTTAATTAAATTATTGTTTTAGTTAATCAAAGGTTGGCTGGAAGAGATTCCATATAGGAATAAGTCCGTACTGTACACTTTTTTGTGTCTATGGATAATTTTAAAAAACAGTTCAAACAATGTCATATCTATATTAAGTAATATCACAAAGGAGATTGATCGGTTTAAAAATATATTAAAGTAATATGTCTAACAGCGACACGAAAGACAAGGCTGTACGTTGTAATGCCTTTGCCTTTTCCATTATGGATTAAAAAAAGAGGGTGAAAAATTAGTGACAGTGACATTTACTCATTAACAATATAAGATGTTCTAATTTATGGATACTTATAAATAAAAAAGTAGTTTGTCTCTGATAATTTAATGTGTGATAATGATGCTTTTTTTTAAAGCTTTTGACTTTGACAACAATTAAATAACATACGACATTCTAATCCAGAGTATATTTATAAAAGATGCCATAGACTAGGCTTCCGTTTTCTTTTTTTTTTTCTTTTTTGGCGCCATAATGCTAACGCATTTAAGTTTACTAGTCTTTAATAATATGTTAAATAATAAATAGACACAATACCATTAAATAACTCTCAACCAATAAACTTAAGTTTTGTATAAAAATTGATTTTTCTTTTTTTGGTTTTATTTTTTTAAACTGTGGTGCTTCAAATTTTTGTGAAAAATGACTAATTAAGAATAAAAAGGAATAATAATATTAAAACTCGAATTTGAAGTTTGATTTATTATCTGTGTACACAATTAACGAATGAACAAAAGAACCTATTTGTTTAAGTATGAAAGAATGAATGAATGTATAATATATTTAATGAACTATGCATAATTATATACGGGAATGAATGTCCTTCGAGTGCATGTGTGGACAAGAGCAGTGTTACCAACTCTTAAAAATATTTCTCCCAGATACTTAAGTTAAAAACCCCATAAAATCACAATAATTTCTTTAAAATTCTTCCTCCCTTCTTACTACCCGTGAGGGGATGGGTTAGTATACAATTCCCCTCTGCCGCTGGGAGAGCATCTCGTAAGGGCCGAATAACCAACCGCCAAGTGCCTTTGACACGTTCCGTTCGCGCTGCATCTACCCGCTCCCACTTTTATCCCATCAATGCTGTGGTTCCGGTGAACTCTGGGTTATTGCTCAGGGTCCACTAAAACTGCAGCATTATTTCTTTGCTTCCCCTCCTAACTCAAATTTCGAGGCGGCAACACATTGGCAGAACAAGAGATACCTTCTAGTTTAGCCGATTTCCAATGGCGACGGTGGACACTTTCCATCAGATGGACCGTCTGCTCGTTTGTCTCTTAGCTGTCATAAAAAAATCCAACATCAACGAACAACAAATAAAAACGCAACTAAAATTTTGTACCTAAAAAAATCACCGGGATAATTTTACCCACTAAAAACCTAATCAAAAAAAATTGTATGGTTTCCCCCTAAAAATAGGGGGTAAATTAATACTTATCACTTTGACGTTTGAAGATTTAACGATATGTGGTTAGGTGGGTACTGTCCCCTAAATTTAAGGGGAAAACCTTGAATTGCCAACAGTGAATAAGGTTTGAAGAAGGAAAGCAGAAAAGCAATTACCACAGATAACAAAGTCTTCAAACGTTCAATATAGTCCGTGATTATTAAAAATTTTTTTTTATTAAATAAGCTCTATTGTCTACTGTTATCAATTAAGGGGTTTTCCCACCAAAGCGGTTAAATAATTGAGCTGCTTTTTATTTTTAGGGAGTTCTTATTTCTTTCCTCTGTTTTGTAATCTAGCTAAATATTTGTTAACCTATATTTTTTTAACAATACTTTTTAAACGAATTTAAATAAATTATTGTAATTTCAGGGTTTTTGATTTTCAAGTTTCAGGTAGAAACATTTTTGATAGTTTGGTAACACTTCTATTATCTTTGATTCATTTAATTTTAAAAAATGGCTGTGTGCGTTTTAATAAAATTAAATAATACGAAATTAATGATAAATAAACCGGCGGCCCTATATTAAGGTTGCCTCGAAGAGATCGCTCTGAACGATAAAGCCGCCTATTGTACATATATTTCTTTTATAATATAACTTTTTTTGTTAAAAGTTCATGGTACTTTCCGTTAAGGATGGCGATTCCTTTCGAAAAAAATCGATTTTATAAAATCAATTTTAATCGCTCATCCGATTTTTAGATAAATAACAGAAAAAATCGAATGTTAATTTTATAGGTTGAAATATCGATTTTATGAATCAAAAAATTGAAACTGATTTTTTAAATTTTATAAATTTATTATTGTATCTATAGTATAATTGAATGAACGATTTAAAAAAAAACAACATAAGATTTCAGTCTTTTAATAGAACCATTATAGATCTAACAATACTAATCAGAAACTAACACTGAAAGAACAGAAATCACATCACAAAACGTTTCTCAATTCCTAAGTGTCACTGGACAGACGCATACATAAACAATTTATCACATACACCACAGATTATTTATCAACATTAAAAAAAAATATTTGAAAAAAGAATTCTTTACAGATAAACACAATACTTAGTACGCAACGATATTTGAAAAAAGAATTAAAAGATTTTATGAGCAGCACGCACGAGCCTCAAATTTTTTTTTTATATTCAATAATTAGAATTTAAAACAGAAATTGTTACCAGTTAAAAAAATTATAAATTAATATGTTAAAGATATTTCTTAAGTTTTTTTTGTTTTTATTGCATAATGAAGAGGCAAAGGTATTACATCGTACAGCCTTGTCTTTAGTAAGTTAATTGTTTTTTTAAAAAAATTGTAAATATATATTTAAAAACATTTGTTCTTTATTCAATTTTTTGGAGGGAATACTAAGTTTTGAGTTACGAAATGTCATAAATTATCTGTGGCGTATTAAATTTTAAAAATCTTAATAATTAATTTACAAAAGTTTATATATTTAAGAAATACTGATATTAAAACAATTATTGTTTGAAATATTTGTATTCCTTTTTTGAAATGTAAACAGTCTTTAAATAAATTTACCCGCGCGACTTCGTTCGCGTGTTGCTCCACTCCTATAGGTCGTAGCGAGATGCTAAATAGCCTAAGTTACTCCTTGTTACATTACCTATCTGCCAGTAAAAGTCCCGTCAAAATCAGTCCAGCCATTTCAGAGATTAGCCAGTACAAACAGACAGACAGATAAAGCGGAGATTATTTAAAGATTGTTTACACAAAACGTACTAAACTAATATAAACAGTGGAACGTTTTAACATTAAAATTACAATCAAAATCAGTTCAGATTTAGAATTTGTGCGTTAAAGGAACTTTGTAAATGACAATTATATTACAATTGTAAATTCAGTTCAAAATTGGAAAACGGCTTCAAATGCAATAACTGCTATAAGTCGGACTCAATAGGTATCTAATGCAATGCAATATTCTTGGACACAAGAAAGTAATAGGTAAAGTTAGAGACCACACTTCGAATACCTACTGCTTACCTATGTATCACTATCTCTTTCTAAGTATGGTGACCTTTATTCATATTTTCCCAGGACATTGCATATATATACTTATATATATGCAATGTCCTGGGAAGTAGTTGCTTTTTGGTGCAACCCCTAAAGATTGTTATGTATGTACGTAAAAATATTAATGATTTTATTCGAAATAGTGACTTGCATGACATTAATACTAGGAACAAACACAAGCTTGTTGTTCCTACTACTCGATTGAGTAGAATTAGTTTAACTTTACAATAAGAAGTGTGAAAGTTTGGATGGAGTGTCATTTAATAATATATCTATACTGTTAATTAATAAGAGAAATGTTGTAGTAGTCTGTAGGCAGACTAACAGTTTGACTCTTGACTCCTGGGTTATAATTTAGACTCAGAGCTTCAAAGTTACTGCTAGGAATACTCGCGATGTAATCAATGATTATTCCGTCGTGACGGCGGCCTCCATCTTTACCTATAACTTCATAAGATACAATAAAGGTTGCTAATGCAATAATATATCAAAGTTTTTTAAAAGAATCAAAAGAGTCTCAAGAAAGTTAGACACAATTTTAAATCAGCATTTTGATGCAATAGACTAGAGTTAGTCAAAATGTTTTATATTTAATACTAAAGCATCGAATAAACGAAGATTTGAATACATTAGTGTCCACCGCAAAAGGTTTCTAATGCAATAGACTTCATTTAAAACTATCAGATACAATAGTAGGACACAAAAGGTTGCTAATGCAATAGTATCTTAAAGTTTTTAGTGCAATAAAGTCTAATACAATTAAAATGAAATAGAGTCGGACAGAAAGGTATCGGATGCAATAGTATCTGAGATCAAAAAAATCAGATAAAAAATTATTAAATATAATACAATGTTGCTTACAAAGAAAATCTAATCCAATATGTATACTGATTTTAAAAAATATTAGATCTAATATAAGAGTTACATAAATAATTAAATTGCCGGAGATAAAAAAGCTTTCAGATGCAATAGTATCAAACATCGAATGTTTAGCGAGGGACATGTCGGTTAAGAACCAATAGAATCGATTCATTTGACACACTGAGCGAGGGTACCCAGCATAGTGGACTATGGCCTATGCCCTTCTCATTCTAAAAAAGAGACCCTCGTTCTCCAACACATCCTCGCACATCTCTAATGAAAACGTAGCATAATGTAATAGAATAATAATAAAAGTTTCTAATGCAATAATGTCTGTCTAAAAAAGGTTTGAAATGCAATAGTGTTGCCATGCAATTATCTTGCCGTCGTGAAGTGAACTGAGTACACTAAACCACTAACGAACACTAAACACTAAATAGTGCTATTTACAAAATATATTGCTTTCAAGGAAGTTATTTTTTTTTACTGGCAAGAACTAAATGTTAATATTATAATAGTTTAAATTCGAATTATTATACAATCGATCGATAGTTTGGTCATTATTAAGAATCGATCTAACAAGTATTAACATATCAAAAATGTATCGGCCGATATTATGAATCGATCTAACTATAATGGTATTATAAAATCGATCGAAATTTGGTTAATTTTTTAAATTAATTTATAGAGTATCGATCGATAATATATGTTTGATCGATATTTTATCATTATCATGAGTCAAAGAAACAAACATTAGTTGATATTTTGAGATCAAATTAGAATCGATCGATAATATAAAAGACCAAAAATGTATAACCTATTTATTATACAAACGATCGAAAATTCATCAAGTATTAATCAATAATAAAAGAAGCATTAACTTGTCATTACACATTGATTCAATTCGGTCGAAAGTATAAATTGATCTAACAAATCTGTTCGTATTATAAACAGGAAATACGTTAATTCAAAAAATGACGTCCAACATTATATTCGATCTAATTCATCATAGTATTATACAATCGATCGAAATCTAGCTAAGGTTATCAATCGATCGATAAAATTAATAAATCAAAACATGTTAATTAATGTTATGCAATCGATAAAAATTAGATTGATCGATATTTGGTCGTTATGATGAATCGATCAAACAAGTGTTAGTTTGTGTAGTGAGATCATATTAGTATCGATCTATATGTATAGATAGAGAATAACCTATTATGCTATCGATCGAAATTTTGTCGCTGTTATGAATTGATTATTCAATAATATCAATAAATGGAGCATGAATTAGTCAACACTACATATTGATTAAATTTGATCGAAAGTATAAATCGATCTAACAAATCAGTTTGTATAATAAACAGGAAATATTTTAGATCATACAAGTATCGGCCGATATAATGAATCGATCGTAGAAATAATTTTAACCTTTATAGATATCTATATTTGTAGAACGAAATGTTATAATTTGACAATTTTACGCAATACACACGCACATTCTAAACATACTACTTGGCACACCACTATAACATTCTAAATTTAAAATAACAGTTTAATTTTAATAACGGTTAATCGAGCGATTGAAATAAATGACAGTCTCAAGAATTTTTATATAGAAAATGTGGGTAGGTATAAAAGTTTGTTATAGATATAGTATTGAATAAAGCTGTTATTGGATGAAAGAGTATGGCTCGGTAAACTGTTGAAAGTGTTTTATACATCAAGAATAATTTGTAAAGAGTAGCGAGGGCGGCTCCAGCATTCGATCAGGACAGAATCATTGCTTTGATCACACATATGATCGATTCTAGAATCATACACACAATCAGAAAATCCTTTCAATTACCAATGCATGAATACTTGCCACAATTGCTTCGATCTATTCTAGAATCAATCAGTTAATTCTAGAATCGTGGCTGCGATCATTCACTAGATCAATACTAGAATTATTAATACAATCTCTCATTTGAGCGATTATAGAATGATTGTATCGATCTATTCTAGAATCAATCAGTTAATTCTAGAATCATTGCTGCAATCATTCATTAGATCAATTCTAGAATCGTAAAATCCCTCATTTGAGCGATTATAGAATTATTGTATCGATCTATTCTAGAATCAATCAGTTAATTCTAGAATCGATGCTGCAATAACTCACTAGATCAATTCTGGAATCGTTAATACAATCTCTCATTTGAGCGATTATAGAATGATTGTATCGATCTATTCTAGAATCAAACAGTTAATTCTAGAATCGTTGCTGCAATCATTCACTAGATCAATTCTAGAATCGTAAAATCTCTCATTTGAGCGATTATAGAATTATTGTATCGATCTATTCAAGAATCATAGTTAGATCACATTCGATCGACACTAGAATTACAACACCATAAAAATGACCCCTATGGGTCCCTCTCCTCTGGAGTCGCCATTGCATGAAACCTCAAAAGACGGTAATGTGGTTGTAGTCCAAAGATTGTGGGTAACAAAAAAAGTAACTATTTAGATGCAACTCTATACATTTTGATCTACTTATCAAAAATATTGAATGTCTCTAAAATAAAAACTTAAGCAAGAAGATATATCTAATATACTGAGTATTATTTTATTATAGAGAGCGATATTTAAAAAAGAAAAGTCAAAATAGTTAAATTGGTTCACATTTACAATATCAAAATCTAAAAACCAGAGTATTAACATTCTACACTAAATCTACAAATAACTATATACAGACATATTAGAAATCAAGTCATGGACTAATATTAAGAACGAACAGCAAAAATCCGATTATATAATTCGAACGATTATAGAATCATGATCTTGTTGAGTATGATTCTGTAATCGTTCAATAAAAAAAACAACAGCACATTTTGGGTCACGAAAATTCATTCGAACGATTGTAGAATCATTGCTTCGAACGATTCTATGACTTATCATTCATGTGACCTATTGTAGAATAATTACTTTAATCAAATAATATCAATCAGGGACGCGCTCCTCCATAAAGTTTACAGGGGGGCGCTGTCATAAACGTTTTGGGGGCACCAAAATGAAACTGTACTGGACGAGGCGCAATCAGATTATTCCTTTTTTTTTTGGTCTTCAAATATAGGAGCTCAGTAGGGGAGCTCAAGAAATAATTTTTGAGGTTTACTCAAATATTTAAAAAATCTGACGATTTGGGCCACAAAACAACGCATTCATGTCATTTTATATATATCTGTATCACTTTAATATTCCCTCTGAATATCTGATGCGTTTGAATATTTTTTTCTACCCTTCTAGATGGCTATCCCCACCACTCAAGTCGGTAGATATATCAGTCACAAGTTTTACAATTTTTGACAAGCTCGTTATATGTCCCTAAGACGCTCAAGTGTATCCCCAATTAGCATCATGACCTCCTTTACTATGAGTATTCGGGCCTTCCCTTCCGGACCCTGACATTAATGCAGGCATTTGGTCAAATGGAAATAATCTCTTTGATCATGCATTCTAACGATTAAAAAATCATTAACATGGTCACCCATACAGTAATTCTAGAATCTTAAAGACAACGACGAACCCTTTAAAAGGTTTCCCACTCAGTCGCTGCTTATTAATAATCAAATTTAACAGGATATAACTAATACTATAGATTTTTGCTGTTCGTTCCTTCCTCTTAATAGGAAATCCGTAGTATAATAGAAAATACCACAGTATCGAAAGCTCGCTAATTCGAATGAGGAAACGAACAATCAAAATATTATGAACACACTCCTACTGTCGGTAAGCGACGTTTTTAATCTGTGACCTGTTTTTCAGAACCACTCTGCCACCCTGAGTCCATGGTGTTCGTGTCACTGTAACAATGGTGGTGGTTAGTCTTTAAAATCTCATCCTTTTCCCTAACTGTCTCGTACTGAGAATCCGGAGCTAAACACTTTGACACTTCCGGTTCATTCGAGTAAACCGTTTCCGGTTTTATATTCCTATCATCATCTGATAGTAATGACTCTTCCGTGTTAGGTGAAAGAGGAGATAGATTTGGAGGGGGAGGGACAAAAAAGTCAGCTTTATTCGAGTCTGAGCTAGATTGTCTAGGATGGTCCTTAATTAAATTCTTAGGACTAGTTCTAGGCATACGTAAAGGGCTTATATGCGAACGCATTTTAGGACTACCTTCAATTCTCATACTCGAATTTAATTCTGACATTCTACGGTCTTCGAATCTATCTGACATTCTTTCTACTCTAGAATCATTGCTTCGATCACAGATACGATCGATTCTAGAATCATTACTTCGATCGCACATACGATCGATTCTAGAATCATTGCTTCGATCACACATACGATCGATTCTAGAATCGTTAACCCGATCGCTCATTCGTTCGAGTCTCGAATCATTGAATCTATCACTTAAACGTTCTGTACGTTCATTTAAACGATCTCGGGAATCGTTCATTCGATCTACTCTAGGATCCCTACGATCTACAATAGAATCATTCAACCTTTCACTCATTCTATCAACTCTCGAATCGTTCAATCGATCCCTCGATTCATTAATTCGAGATTCACGTGACTCGTTCATACGTTCGCTTCGAGAATCATTTAACCTATCACTCATTCTGATGTCATTCATTCTTTCGATTCTAACATCACTCATTCGTTCCATTCTCATGGAATTGTTTAAATGTTCTATTTGTTGTTCGGTCAATCTAATGGAGTTATTGAAGTCTCGTATTTTTTCGGGTTTTATGTGTTTGTCTGTGTGCTTCGGTCTTCGTTTGGAGCCGACTTGGGGTTGCGGTCTCTGTTGTCGGGTTAACGTGAATGAAGTGTCGGATTCTGAAGTGGATTCTGGATGGTTCTCTATTGTCCCCACTAATGCGGAAACGTTGGGGTTTATGCAGCAATCGGCCTAGAAAGAAAAATATTATTAATATCTTATAATATAATAAAATTAGGTAGGACCCATTGTATAATATGTATAAGGTGATATTAGATCGACTCATGAGTCACTTTATCTAAAAATTTACGGGCTTTAACACAAAATACGACGAGAAAATTAGAAACCTGCCAACATGCAATGGAAAGAAGTATGCTGAATAAAGAAGGGTTGGACCGAATAAAAAACCATGTCATCAGAAAAAAGACAAATGACATGACATCCAAAATTAGAAGGCTAAATGGCAATGGGCAGGGGCACATGATAAGAGGCCGAGAGAAATGGAGCAAAATTGTGACCCGATGGTACCCTAGAGAAGGTAAAAAGAAAAGGGGCAGACCACAGAAAAGGTGGTATGATGACATAAGGCAAGTAGCAGGAGTAACGTGGAATAGAGTGACCCAAGATAGACAAGAATGGAAAACTTTGAAAGTCTTTGCCGATTGGCAAACAGAACTACAAAAAATATATTTGTATAACCATACTCATAGTTTTTAGTTCTTAATAATTTGTTAATAGATACTAACTTGGTCTGAATAAAGGACTTTTATTTTATTTATTTTAATTAATTCACTAAAGGTGCACATATGCCAGAAAAAGATGAAATATTAGAATAAAGAAGTAGCCTTTTTATTGAATAAAAGGTACCTTAACACTCACGTTGCAGCAGCTAGAGACGTCGGCGAAGTATACTTCAGACTCAGCGTTCTGGTTTGCTCCTCGACAATCCTGCATTGATGATCTGGAAATAAAGAGAATCACAACAATTGGATTATAGTTGTAGATTTCATCTCCACCACACTACTGATTAACTACTTCTAAAATGAAAGCGCTCTGAATGCAATATTGGCATCATAGCTACCAGGGTTGTTGTTGATGCGGGTTTTTTTAATATCAGCTAATATATATATATATTTATTGCAATTAAGGGGCAAACGAGCAGACGGTTCACCTGATGATAAGTGGCCACCATCACCCATGAACATCGGCGAAACAAGACTCTTCTTTTGCCGTTGCGTTGCTACCATGAAGATAGAGTGAGGAAGGGGAATGAAGAGAAGAATACTCAAGAGTTCACTAGAACCACAGCATCATCAGGAAGGGGCAATGAAGAGAAGAATGCTCCAGAGTTCACTAGAACCGCAGCATCATCGGAAAGGGGAATGAAGAGAAGAATGCTCCAGAGTTCACTAGAACCGCAACATCATCGGAAAGGAGAATGAAGAGAAGAATGCTCCAGAGTTCACTAGAACCGCAACATCATCGGAAAGGAGAATGAAGAGAAGAATGCTCCAGAGTTCACTAGAACCGCAGCATCATCGGAAAGGGGAATGAAGAGAAGAATGTTCCAGAGTTCACTAGAACCGCAACATCATCGGAAAGGGGAATGAAGAGAAGAATGCTCCAGATTTCACTAGAACCGCAACATCATCGGAAAGGAGAATGAAGAGAAGAATGCTCCAGAGTTCACTAGAACCGCAGCATCATCGGAAAGGGGAATGAAGAGAAGAATGCTCCAGAGTTCACTAGAACCGCAACATCATCGGAAAGGGGAATGAAGAGAAGAATACTCCAGAGTTCACTAGAACCGCAGCATCATCGGAAAGGGGAATGAAGAGAAGAATGCTCCAGAGTTCACTAGAACCGCAACATCATCGGGAAGGGGAATGAAGAGAAGAATGCTTCAGAGTTCACTAGAACCGCAGCATCATCGGGAAGGGGAATGAAGATAAGAATACTCCAGAGTTCACTAGAACCGCAACATCATCGGAAAGGGGAATGAAGAGAAGAATGCTCCAGAGTTCACTAGAACCGCAACATCATCGGGAAGGGGAATGAAGAGAAGAATGCTTCAGAGTTCACTAGAACCGCAGCATCATCGGGAAGGGGAATGAAGATAAGAATACTCCAGAGTTCACTAGAACCGCAACATCATCGGGAAGGGGAGGGGTAAGTCTCGGCCATTTTTAGGCAATAATATTTTTTTATTTCTCTAATGGTTTACTTTTTGCAACAAAGCTACAAATATGAGATGACAGATAGCAATACTGCCTGCCTGCTTAAGTGAGGTCAATTTTACTCTCCACACCTACATTAATTATTCCATTCATTCTAAAATCATTGCTTCTATCAGACATTCTGATTGATTCTAGAATAGTTAATTCTTGAAACTTGCGAATCACCACTTGATGTACTTGCGGACAAGTACGGTTGGCTATAAAGTCATACAAAACATTTCACTCATATCAATTCTCGAACTGTTTAAGCGATCCTTTTATTCATTGGATTGAGATTCACGCAACTTGTTTATTCGATCGCTTCTAGAATAATTTTAATGTCATTAATTTGTCGATTTTATCGATCGATTCTACAATCAATGCATCCATCATACATTCGATCGATTCTAGACTCGTTGCATTGGTCATACTTTCAATCGATTTTAGAACTAATGTATTGATTATACATTCAATCGACGCTAGAATCAATTATACAATCGATCGATTCTAGACTCGTTGCATTGGTCATACTTTCAATCGATTTTAGAATTAATGTATTGATCATTCATTCAATCGACTCTAGAATCAATTATACAATCGATCGATTCTAGACTCATTGCATTGATCATACATTTGGTCGATTTTAGAATCAATGAATCGATCATACATCCGATCGATTCTAGAATCAGTGCATCGATCATACATTCAATCGATTCTAGAATCAATGCATCAATCATACAATCGATCGATTCTAGACTGATTGCATCGATCACACATTTGATCAATCCTAGAATCAATATGGGGTGTACAATACCCACACACATGGAAGCTAGCTGGGCCCGATATCAGCTTTTTTTAAATTAAGGGTTATCTATTGTCAGTTAGGCGATAAAGACACACAGTACTCACAAGTTCTTGATGATTTCTTATCTTCTTTCTAAACTTCTTTTGGGCATGCCCATGCACCACAACACATAATAACACCAAACAGTTCCAAATAGTTCACACTTCACCATCAGTCAGTTCTCGTCAGGGAAGGGTCAATCAACTAGCGTTTAGGAGATATAGCACACACAGGACTCGGGATGTTATTAATCAGTAAAGGGGGTCAACAGGGGAGGGGGGTGTCCACACTGCGCGCGTGCACCTCATTTAATCATAAGAATCATACATTCAATCGTTTCTAGAATAAATGCATTGATTATACATTCGTTATAATAAAAATTATTGTTATCTTACCGTACAGGAGAATGCTTATCATTCTGGAAACCCAAATTTTCCTTCCCCAACTTTTGGCAAGATTCGCTGCTCTGATCTGAAACTATAGTAAAAATATTATGAAGTCATCACATCAATAAAAAAAAATCGATATACTCAAACTCAAAATATTTTATTCAAATAGACTTTTTACAAAGTACTTTTGACATGTCAGAAATTGGTCAGTCATTCAGTTTGTCTGAAGCTACCGCCAGTTCGGAAAGCAGTTTTCTGATGAGAAGAACTGGCAAGAAACTCAACAGTTGCTCTTTTCAAAATGCCATTGTTTACATCAGTCTGTCTGTGCTCTGTTACAAAGGTATAATCATTAAGCTGATCATCAACGTCATCTTGAATCCAAGCTTTGTAAGCAACTCAACGTCAACGTAATATTTAGGATAATGGTTACTATAACTAGTGCTATGTTACATTGATTTACAATCAAAAGGTTATAAGTTCAATCCCATCCCATCCTAACCAAATTTAAGCATTAGTAGCTCAGTGGTTCAAGTCGTAGGTTCAAAGCCCAGTCATGGGACTACTGACGTGCCCCCCTCCTAACAAGCATTTAGCTTACTTGGAGGGGCTAAGGAATACTAGTAGTATGTGATCCATACTGCTAGTAACCTTAAAAAAAATTAAAATAGAAAATACATCATACTAACCTTTACTAACAGACTTTTGATGTAAACATTCAATATTAACATCCTCTCTACAATCTCTATGCAAATTCCCTGAACTCATTCCCAACCTTTGACATCTATAGGGTACTAAGTGACCCCTTAATGTGTTAAATCGTTCCAGGCTGACGTCATTAGGGTCATTTGGGTACATGTGTCCCATTTCTGGGTTTATTCGCGGCATTTCATTCATTCTAGCTATTTCCGGATTAATCCGAGTCATTTCCGGATTTATCCGGATATCTGGATTTCTGTTTTCGGGTATGTTTTGCATATGCATGAAGTTTCTAGAACACGCGTGTTGCATTGATTCGTGTACTGGTATGGCACTTCGATGGTCAATGTGGTGATGATGTAGTAGTGTTGCTGCTGCTGGATCTTGATGATGAAGGTGATGGCTGAAAGTGAAATTGTGATGAAAATGTATCGTTTATCCTGTTTATAAATTATCGTTCTTGTGTAATTGAGTAACAAACACCTAAACATACAAACTCTGCGTTACTTACCGACTTCCACTTCTCCCTTGAGGACTATAAGGAGGAGGAGGACCCCAAACTCCAGTTTGAGCATCAAAACTACCACTCGCTTCCCCAAATGCTTCCTGATAACTAGCTTGACTAAACCCAGCAGTTTGTCCAAAATTAGATCCTTGAGCGAATTGGTTTTGGCTAAAATTACCCACATTTTGTGGGAAACTTTGATTTTGTGGGAAATTAGTGGGATTTTGACGTGGGAATTGGTTGAAGTTTGCTGGGTAGGAACGCTCGTCGTAGGTCTGGCCTGGGTTTGGATTCGGCTCGTTTTCGCAGAAGCCATAGGCACTGTCTCCAGATTGAGGTACTCCACTCATTCTGCAGCGGGAACTGGAATCCAAACAAAGCCAACATGTCAACATTTAATAAATTTTTTTATGCCAATTAAATAGTGGCCAAATCTATGATCCTTTCAGCCATTTAATACCATTCTTCTAATAGACATAAGCCATAAGACAAAAGTTTGATATAAATCTGGTGGCCTAAGAACAATATAGTGGAATTCAAAGAAAGCAATGATAAATCTTCATTTTAAATCAATCAGGTTATCATAACTCACTTTTGAGTATTTCCCCTGGGCCACGGGAACCAGCTCCATGGAGATGTCTTTCTTCCTGTTCCTGGATTCGGTGAATATAGGTTGCCTATACGACCTGCAGAGTACACAAATATTATTCCCAAAGAATTAAATTCACATAAAGGTTGTGGTAAAGAAGAAGAAATATAACTTACCAGGAGCCCAAAATCTGTGTTGAAGACTGAAGTCCCAAGCTGGTTGTGTTGTGTGACATTGCGCACAACAACTGCAGTTACTCTGGAAAACAATAATATAATTTCAGAATGTGACTATTTTTTATGGCAGTTTAGGGTCTAACGAGCAGACCCATCTAACAAGTGGCCATCGTCTATGGATATCGGCAATACAAAAGAGTGTCTCTTGTTTGTGACAGTTGGCGGACGGATTCGCGTGCTGGTGGTCGCAAGCCAGTCGGAAAACAGATCCCCTACCACCTAGAGTTGCTGGGTTACGCGGCAAAGAAAATTAGGAAGTTTCTCGTGATTTCAGGCAGGAAATCCTGGACTTTGGGTGGAAGTCTTTTTGGAAATGTTAATCCAACCCAAGGAAGAAAAGAATGATTTGGGACAGAAAAACTTAATATACATCAACTTGGGTTGGGTCAGGGAAGTTTTGAATTCTAAGGCATATTGCGGATTATGTATACCTGTACAGGTCTTCCAGCAGTAGCAGCAGGCTGTCCACTAGGAGGTCTGTATAGAGACCTGCATCGCAGTTCCAACTGTTCCCAATACATTTTCTTACGTTCATGGCTGCAAAGAAATTTATTATTAGGTCCAAGATTCATCTCATTAGATTTTTTATAAAAATTCTCCAAATTCCGAAAAAAATGGACATCAATATAGATTTTCATGTTTTAATTAAAGTAAGTGACGAAAAGTTAAAAAATAATATTGAGATCGAAGAATATGGTGAAGATAAAGAAGTTGCTAAATTCTTATTACAATATTCAAGTAGTTTAAAAGAAATAAAATTCGAATCGAATAACCTTTTATAGCTTCTTCAAAATGAACTGTAAGAACATCGTTTGATACAATTTTATGAACACTCCAAACACGTAATAAATAGGTCAACCAGTCTACAGGTTGCGAGGTCACGTTATATTTAGCCGTAGAAGGCGGCATTGACACGAAAGTCTATTTTAATGTTGCCATAACAACCGCATTTGTTGATTAGATACCACGGCAATGCTGCTGAGGAACCAACAATCTAGGAATATTCACCCTTAGTCCATAGTGTTAAAGGTCATATGTGATTTTTGAAACTGTGCAACATAATATTGGACGTCATATGGTACGAGTAGACGTTGTTAATGCGATTGTCACACACGTTATTTTCGATAGTTTTATAAATTTTTAAATCATGACCCAAGTCCAAAGAAGCAATGAAAGTCAGCACTCAAGATCGTCTTGCCACTTCAACAGTGACCTAGAAGAACTTACTGATGATGAACTTATTAAACACGTAAATGATTTGAAACAGCAGATAAAAGTTTTAACTCTTGAGAATGAAGTTTTTGAAAGGACTATCAAGAGGCTGGAACCGTCTCTGATGCATGGGATCCAACAAGCGCTGGACTACGCTATGAGACTGCAAAGTTCTTCATCTCTAAATATTGGGAGTTTTGTCAAATCCCAAACCTCTAGGTTTGGTTTAGAATCTATGGTGAGTCCATCAAGAATGCTTGCAAGTCCATCTAGAATCTCATCTAGACGTCTAGAATCATCCGCAAAAGTTAGTGGCACAGTTATTTTTGGTACCGGGCCAAGAATCAATGTATTGGAACGATCGGAAATAGTGACAACTGAAATGGAACTTTTAATCAATAGTTTAGAGAAGAGTAGAAAACAAGCGGCGAAAAAACACGCCTTATTAAAAGCGCAATTAGAAGAGATTGGTTTACGTGAAATTGAAATTAAAAAGGCCAGTGAAATGTTTGAGCAAGAAGTAATAGTTGAAGGTTGGGATAAGATAGCCCAAAGGATTCCAGCGGAGATCTGGATTCGTTTTATGACTGAATGGGTTAAAATCTGCGATAGTCAGATTGGCAAATTGCGACTCAGAACTAGTACTCTTAATACTCAATACAGTAAACTCAAAGGACAAATTAAAGTCAAAGCCGAGCTGAGCGAGAGTTTGCGAGCTGTGGATTTTGATAAATTAAAAATTGAAAATAAAGAATGTTTGGAAATTATAGATTATAAACTACAGCAGTTAGGAGAATTAAAGAAGTTGACAGGTGATGCTAATTTGAACTTAACGATACATAAGAAGGCGATGATAGAACAGAATTCATATTTGTCGAATATTATAAATTCTATCAAGCATAAACAGAAACAGACTGTTGATCTAGATAAAGAGAGAGATGTAATACAAGTTCAAGCAGACAGTTTGGCTCAGAAACTGGATGATGTGAAAAAAGTGAGGATGGCGTATGAAGTGCCGGACGTGATGGATTATGTGTACGTCAAATCTGAAGTAACAGATCTAAAACATAGTATTAAATTACTAGAGAACAGACTACATATACAACAGATAGCGCTAACTTCACTGAACAGGAAGCTGAAATCGATATATTTTATGAAGTGATAGTATTTTTATTTTGCTTATCTTATTTATGTTGGTTATTAAAATAAATTTTATTTCTCATATTTTTTTTCTTTTCGCTCCTACTTCCTTAAATCTATCACAATATATTACATTACATTTTGTCACATTATAGTGGCAACACAAAAAATAAGGTATTTCTTTACCGCTTTGCAAAAACTATGAAGTATTTAAAATTACTTTTTAAATTTTACTGAAACAATTTCACTAATGAATTATTTTATGATAATTTTCTATACTTTTTCCGAAAAGACAGAATCCTCATCTACATTAGTAAAGTTAGACTTAGCTTTAAATTAATCTACCTCACCATCTCTCTCTTCTCACTAAATGCTTTGGGAGCTCTAAATTAATCTACCTCACCATCTCTCTCTTCTCACTAAATGCTTTGGAAGCTCTAAATTAATCTACCTCACCATCTCTCTCTTCTCACTAAATGCTTTGGGAGCTCTAAATTAATCTACCTCACCATCTCTCTCTTCTCACTAAATGCTTTGGGAGCTCTAAATTAATCTACCTCACCATCTCTCTCTTCTCACTAAATGCTTTGGGAGCTCTAAATTAATCTACCTCACCATCTCTCTCTTCTCACTAAATGCTTTGGGAGCTCTAAATTAATCTACCTCACCATCTCTCTCTTCTCACTAAATGCTTTGGGAGCTCTAAATTAATCTACCTCACCATCTCTCTCTTCTCACTAAATGCTTTGGGAGCTCTAAATTAATCTACCTCACCATCTCTCTCTTCTCACTAAATGCTTTGGGAGCTCTAAATTAATCTACCTCACCATCTCTCTCTTCTCACTAAATGCTTTGGGAGCTCTAAATTAATCTACCTCACCATCTCTCTCTTCTCACTAAATGCCTTGGAAGCTTTAAAGTAATCCACCTCTGTCTTCTCACTAAATGCTTTGGGAGTTTTAAAGTAATCTACCTCTCTCTTCTCACTAAAGGCTTTGGGTGCTTTAAATTAATCTACCTCTCTCTCTCTTTCTTCTCACTTGATGACATCAAGATAAGATATGAGTAAATGATAAATAAGTTTCTTACCTCAATAATTGATAAGCCAGCATACAACTGAATATGCAGACCAGTACAGCGCTGACGGAGAGGGCGAACACTCCTCTCAGACACCAGTATAGGGCTCCATGGACCACTCCGCAATCTGTCACACCTTCGAATACGCAACGAACCCCTGGAATAAGAAAAAAATCATTTTTACTTGTTTCAGCGACAACAAATGACCAAAATTTCATAACAATCGTATGATTCATTTAACAAAAAAAAGAGGACAAACATACGAACATTCATTTATTACTTTAAAAACACTAAGTGACGTCACGTCGTGTGTAGATTCCATCTTTATGGCAATAACGTTATATTATATGGAGTAGAGACAATAATGGATAATGGACACGAAGTGACGTCACATTAGTAATTTACGTCACGTGACAGAATTTAATGAGCTTGGTTTATTAACTAGACCACAGATAAGACCATAGATAAACACTTTCGTCTTCCTCCTTCTCCTCCTCTCCTTTCGCGAGGTTACTAACTATCAAGTTGACTAATAATAAATAGATTTCATACCATCATCATCAGATCCAGTGTGTTGAAGGTCTGGTGGGAGAGAGTAGCAGGTACAGGTCCTCGTCAACTTTGTATATTCACAAAACTTCAATGTCTGTAATCTGAAATCAAAAAAATCAAATTGAAATAAACAGCGCCATCTATCGGAATTGGAAATAAAAAATTCTAATATTTTAGTTGCTTAGATGACCGGTTTAGTAATTTAGGGGTTGCGACCCCTATTATTATGACACTAAATATTTTTAATATCTACTCACTTATTCATATGTATGACGGTGGTGGTGATGGTGACCAACACGCAGGTCAACGCGCATATAAGACAACACGCACCAACCACTTTGATCTGAAAACAAAGTTAATATTTAAAACAAATAATGGAGAAGTTTCATGATGTTGATAATGCTATTTAATTAAAAACCCGTAAAAACATTTTTAAAATTTGAGTTTAAGTATTTTAGCGCGGAACTATTGTAGGCCTGTGACGTCATTTCACCTACAGTCGAGATCGTCGCAGCAGAGCTCTTGCGCTGCTTGTAAATGTTTAACGTACAGCTGTTTGTTGATTATTTATAAGTAGAGTAGTTTTTATTTTAGCATAATGTAAGAAGAGTTCGTTAAAGGACAGTAAAGATTTACCTAAAATTGATATTATATACGCAGTGATGGATTCTTTTTCTTCAAATCCGTATTATGTTAGTGCTGTAGGTATATTTTTAGTCTCAGCCAATATGTGAAGTGACGTCACACGCGGGATTGCCCCATAAAATCAAATAGGCTATTTGACAGCATCGAAAATGTACTGTAAATAGGTGGCCACTATTATCCCATAAGATACTAGGGTAAAAAAAAATATTTTGAATTATTTTTAACTAAATTATTTATATTTTAAGTTAAGTTAGAATATTTTTTAAATTATATCCACGACGAAGACGCTCTGTGATTGATATAAACCCCGTGTTCCGAAATACACTGAAAGCACTGGCCAGTGGTCAGAAATGTGTTCCGTTATAACTGTCAGTATACTGGCGCAGTATCATATGGAAATCCATGACGTCATCAATCGACGCCATTTTTGTACTGAAACCACTGGAGCTACCGAGGTACAGTGCTCCCAGTGTTTTGATTACGTATTATATACTAATATACTATTGATAATAAATAATGATTTAAATTGTTATCTTAAGAAATCGGGCCTTAAAAAAATATAAAATCGTAATATTATCAAAGAAACCTTTAACCATGAATGACATTGACAGATGACAGTATACATACTGGTCTGCTGTTCCGTTTTAAACAGTGGTCCAGTGTAGCTAACTATAAAGGAACAGCTTCCCAGTGTACTGAAGTGACGTCACACCCTACACTGCTCCAGTGCATTTCGGAACACGGCCTTCTCTGGTGACGTCACTTGCAAGGAATATGGCTGCCAAAGAACTAGGACATTGACATAAACCTAGCGTAAGACGTCACACATGTCATATTATCGGCGCCATTACACAAAGCTTGTTTTTCGCGCGGAATTGAAAATTTGAACTTTAACATAGATTTGTATTAATTATTCAGTATATTTTGCTGAAATGTTCATGCGATGTGCATATAATGAACTAAAAAATAATTTAAAACGATTTTTCAAAAGTAGTCAAATACCCTATTACAAACAGGTGCAACTTTAAAATCCCACAACGTTTTCATTTGTAGAGATATTTTAAGGATTCTTTCAAATTTTATTTCATTTTACTTTAATTTTTATAATTAATATATTAAAAAAAATTGGAAACTTCTCCAATATTAATTATACCTAAATTAAATTAGTTAACTGTGCACTTCCCGCTAAAATCGATTTTGACACATTTCTCTTTTTTTTCTTCTGTTTTATTTCATTATGGAAAACGTAAAGGTATTACACCGTACAGCCTCGTCTTTTGATACACATTTCTCAATCTTTTATAATGATTAAGGATGTGACATATAAGTGACGTGAACTTTTTTTTTTTTTATAGAATAGGAAGGCAAACGAGCAGTCGGGTTACCTGGTGTTAATCACCGCTGCCCACGGACTCCTGCAACAATTGGGAAGTTACAGAAGCGTTGCCGGCCTTTAAGGTGGAGATATATGCGAGTTTTGAACTGATTTAATTGTTCGAAATAGATTTTTCTGACTAACTTTTATATAATTACTAGCTGCGGCGAAAGTTGTTATGTTATAACTTAAAAAAAATTGAAGTGAGTGAACCTTGTGACCTTTACACTTAGGGGTATAAAAAAACTACGCGATATGCGCACAAAATCCCATAAACACCGCGACACGAGAATTTTATAATAAATAAAAGCATAAAAGTATAATTATAAAAATAATAAGGGAAAATAAAAAACGTAATACAGATACAGACGAAATACAGATTTAGTAATACCGTTAAATAGGTAGAAAATTGTTTTACAGAAGCGATGCTGTACCGAATAAGGGATGGGATCCGAGATCGATTATTAGATTTCTCTAAATCGAATCAATGAATCGATATTTTACCCTATAACATCGACATTCGATTTTTTGTTATTTTTCTAAAAATCGACTGATCTACAACCGATTTCTTTTGGCGACAATGACCTTTTTTTACTCTTTACCTCAGGCGCAATATTCATCACGTTGCGATTCGATTGGGTTTTTAAAATTGAACGTTTTCAAAAAGAATCCCTAGACTGAATATTTTAATTTCACACGGATACAATATAGATGGCGTTACTTCACTTTTTCCATCAGGCGTACAAATAGTGTTGGATGGTTGGTAGCACAAAGCTCGATAAAACACGATTATTATAAGAATGTATTCGTTCAATACTGATGCTTCATGGTCATTAATTTGGACAAACAGACATTTAAGCATGCTTAATAATATATATTTTAACATACTTTCCTTACCATATAGCTGTATCTGTTCCTCCTCCGCGCCAGGCTCATGATGCACACACCCGTCAGGACCAACTATAAATTGAAACACCTATATATTATAACTTTGAACCAGAGGTTCCCAAACTACATTCACACACTCCCCTTTTTCATATTTAACATTATCAAATCTTACTTTGGTAGTTCACAAAAGGTAGGCAATATCTAGAGACGTTTATTTAATAAAATCATTACAGGATTCCAAAATTATATCCCGACTGGATCACAATAAATACACTAAAAGGAACATAGATCCCTTTTCATATCTCAACCAACCCTGATTCTTTTTTATTTTAAGTAGTCCCCTTCATCATCACGACCCTTCAATGGCCCACTGCTGAGCCCGGTCTCCTCCTCAGAATGAGGAGGGTATTAGGCCATAGTCCACCACGCTGGCCCAGTGCGGGTTGGCAGACTTCACACACCTTTGAGAACTTTTAGGGAACTCTCAGGAGTGCAGGTTTCCTAACGATGTTTTCCTTCACCGTTAAAGCAAGTGATATTTAATTGCTTAAAACACACATAACTCAGAGTCAGAGGTGTGTGCCCAGGATCGAACCTCGGACCTCCCGAGTAAGACTTGAAGTCTCAACCACTGGGCCATCACTGCTAGTAGTCCCCTTATTATAATAAAATATTTCTCAGTGCTCTTACCATAGCAGCTGGAACTGCAGCCGGCACCGTTTCCAAATGATGAGGAGACGCAGTATACGCTCGGAGCAGGATGTGCTGAGCCGCAAGCAGTCCCCCCAGGGCAGCTGCAAGTGCTCCACATCCACAACACCACCAGGCATACTTGCGACGACGGCAGGATGTTTCATTGCCATTGCAGCCTACTGAAGCTGAAAACAATACAATATATGAAATGCATCAACACATAGTAATATGGAATGCATCGAAAAGTAGGTACATGTCGGCGGGAAAGTTAGGTTATATTAATGCTTAATATCCCTTCCATTATGACAACACTCCACGAATACAGGTAACCTGTGCTCGTATGATAATTTCAGTATTGTCTAAAGTAAAGTAGAATAGTGTAGTAAGATCATGTGAGTCAAACTCGATATCTAAAAGGGAACCGCAACCCTACTCCTGGGTTGCCAATCTCAGGCATAATCGATTTTTTTTACCATAACTATAGAATTACTAGACTTTGTCAGTCTAAACTATAGGGGGTTAGAAACTTGAAATTTTGCACAGGGGTTCCTTTTATAACGTAGGGGAGCACTAAGAAAGGATTTTTGAAAATTCACCTCCTAAGGGGGTAAAATGGGGGTGCAAAGTTATTGTGACTACCTCATAAAATTATTAAATATGTTTACAGACGATCTACTGTAGACTAATATAAAAGCTAGTGTATTACAAATATGAAATGCATCAAATAGTATACAAATATGAACGCATCGAAAACGTAAACATAATGTATGTGTGTAGTGTAAAAAAAATATTTCTTTGTATAATATATATATATACACATAAAGTATTATACAGACGATGTAGAGTATAATGTGAGAATAAACAAACGCTACTCTTTCTTTACAGTGTACATAATAAAACATTCCATGTTAGCTTTTAATTAATACCCTTTAGCTAATTAATGTAAACTTTCCATCGTTATTTTGTTAATTATACTGCTTTTTTATTTTTTTACAAGTAGCAAGTCAAATGTAAAATAACCTCATAAAAGTACTTTATGTGCTCTAGATTTTTTTTAAAGGGTGCAATATTGAATTAAATGTGACGTTAGAATAGCGATTTTAGATCTATTAGCCGATTTTTATATTTATATTTTAGCTTAGAACCAATCTAATGATCGGATTTATTGTTGTAGATTATTATTGTACACAAAAATATTACATACATAAATAAAAAAAATAATGTAAGATAATAATCTCGATTTCCTTTTTTAGTCTAATAAAAACCAACGGCAAGTAATATTATGTAAACAATATTATTATGATTAATTTAATCAAGAATCGATATTTAAATAATAAATTTTATTGAGAGTGTATTTTTGTAATTCAAATCGATTCAAAAATCGATTTTAGTATCCATCCCTAATAGGTATCTCATTTGTCAAATTATGACAAGAAGTTTAAAAGCGCGCGAAAGATAATTAAGTTTTATAACAGGTCTTGACATATATATCTATCAATATTTACTTTTTTTTTCTAGTTTTTATTCCATAATGGAAAAGGCAAAAGTATTTCACCGTACATCTACTAAGGCCGAAGCCATGTCTTTCGTTATAGTTATATTAATCCTTGTACTTAGTTGTAAAATTTATTGAAGTAGTAGATGACAAGTCAAACAAAAAGCGCGGGAATCTCCAAACAAGGCGGGACTTCCAAATACATCTCCACAAAACAAACCTGAGGACACAGCTTCCTGCTCCTCATCCTCCCCATTTCCATCCTTTCTCTGCTCTCCCCCACTCATTTTAACACTCAACTCTGCCAAAAACAAAACTCTGCTTCAAGCTTTACAAAACAAATTTATTTTATAGACATTTCCAAAAAACCCGCCGCGCTCGGAGACTCCCTGACATCTCAATATTTACCAAAGTACGGCGGCGGCGGCACGTAGTGTTGTGGCACGTCCGTCGCGAGCGGCTGTGGCGCCACTTGATATTGCAACACTTGTAACATTTCACACGATTGCATTTTAAAACTCTATCACTTTATTTATATTTTGTCTGATTTATAACTTTTTAAATTACATTTGTATGAACAATTTTACTAAATATTCAACGAAGAAAATACCTAAAAGATAACAATTTTTTATTGATTAATTTTTTCCATAATGAAAAAGGCAAAGGTATCACATCTTAGAGCCTTGTCTTTTCTTGATTAATTTAACTATTAATATTTAGAGCACAGAATATATAATCATAGCGGATTAATCTAAACTGTTTTTTATTATTATTTTATATAGCTAAAAATAAAGATTCACTTCGAAAATATATTTAATAAAGGCAAGGCAGAATAAAATAAAAAACGAACAAACTTAAAAATGCGCGCCATTTTATAAATCGATACCCTTTATTACATTTTTCGTTGATCTTTTTATTTGTATATTAACTTTAATATATAGTATAAATATTAATTTAATGATAAATTTAATAAGAAATAATATTTTTTTGGTTAAGACTTAAGATGTTATTATTTAAATTACAGATTATAAATAATATTAAGTTAATTTAAAATTGTTGCATGTAAATAAATAGTATAAAATAAATTTTAATATTATTTAAAAATATACATACTAAATGTACTCGCAATAAAAATGCGCGCAATTTTATTAATGTAACGAAAAATAAAAATAAAGTTTGTTCAGCTGTTATTATTTAAAGCACAGAATAAAAATAAACTTTCAATATTATATGATTTAGGTAAATTCAATCTAATATAATTAATAATAAAATAAATAAATAATCACTTTTAAAAATATACATAACCGGCTGAATGTAATAAAGAAACAAACTTCAAAATGCGCGCCATTTCTACCAATCGATATTCACACGCAAACACCGAGAACAATGACCCTTTGAACGACAACATTATTTACATTCCAAAACAATTATTTACACTTATTTCTATTAATTTAAAACACCATTATTATTTCTTTAATTCACCACAATTTATATAAAACCTTCACAGTGTTTTTAATACATAATGTTAATCACTATTAATTGTTTTGTTTTTTAAATAAAAACATTGTCTATGATGTATTGTGCGTCGGATTTTTGAATTTAGAACAGTGTATTGGTTTTTGTGTTAATATAACAAATATAAGAGAACATATTTGATGGAGTTCTAACAGTGAACTAGGTTATAAACTACAGAGAGATTCGCGCAGTCGCAGTGAATAAGGATATGGCTCAGGTAGGACTTAAATGATTTGTTTATGTCAATGTAATACGTTTGTATGTTCCTTTATTTCATTGTTAGTTTTAGTATAACAGAAAAGCGAATGAGTGAACTTTTTTCGCCTTAAAGATACTTTATTAATGCAGAAAAATAGACAATCCAATTTTATCCGGCGAAGCCAAAAGGATGGGTTATGATTTTGGCAGTCTATGTATCTATGTATGTTTGTATGTTCCACTCTAGGTTGTTGGTTAGTTGGTTGGTTCAGTAACTTAGGCGAAGTTACTGAACCAATTTTCATGAATGAGGTGTCAATAGTTTCGTAATAATGGCGCGGGTAACATTTAACAATTAAACTGAGCTAATTATCACGTGTTTGGTATCAAAAGAAAGGTCTTGGCGAGCACATTATAAATATGTATATATATGTTATTGTTTATGTCAACATATTTGTTTCAAATGTGGTCGGAAATGTGGTGTGGTCCGCGCGGTCCTGTCGTTGCAGATATTCACTCGTTTAAGCAAATAAAAACCAACATTACGTTACAATATGAGATTATAAAGGTTATCTCGATCGGGAAACGGAAAACTATTAAATAAAAAAATAAAGTTTAAAAAACTATAACCCAACTACGTAAAAAAGTGGTCTAAAAAGGTCGTAATATTATAGGGATGTAACTTAGATCAAAAAATCGATATTTTAAAAGTGATAAGTTTTATAGAAATTTAGCACCAAATAATCGCTATAGATAAAGGACAAACGAGGAGATGGTCCACCTGATGGGAAAGGGCCACCGTCACCCTTGGACATTGGCAAAACTAGAGAGCGTCTTTTGTTTAGCCAATGCGTTGACACCTCGAAGGTTGAGATGGGAGAGTTTCAGTGGACCGAGAGTTCACTGGAACCGTAGCATAAATGGGATGGGAGAGGGAGGGGGTAATGAAATACTTTAATAGTTTTCCTTATTTTTTTGAACAACTTGGCAAATATATAATTTTGCCAAGCGTTCGGAATCGGTTAATTCATACACACAATGATGTCTAAAATAGAAATGCATGTAAAATTGCAATTTCGACAACAAAACTTCAAACGTACAAAGAAGTCAGGTACAAAATTCATTCAACAGAACAGGTAGACGCCATTGTTGAGAAACGATGGGACATTTTCTGCCCATTGTCGATATTTCGTGAGAATATTTCAAATCACCTGTTTTTGCAAAAGTAGCGAAGGTCGTAATGGTTGACCGGATAACGTTAATCATTGATGACACTATTGTTAATAATTTATTGTACAAATTGTAAAAGAAATCTGCCGTGAAAAAATAAACTATATCACTCTCCAGGTAATAAGGCTGCGTTCTCAAATGCGGAAGATCCGCAATATTCGATACTTACGTTTCTGCTTATATTTCCGCAACATTTAAAACGGAATATTTATGCGGTAATAAAGGCGGGAGTAAGCGTAAACCACAAATGATAGTGTTAGTTTTAAACATAGTCATATTAAATGAGTACACATAAATCACAACTATGATTATATCTATGATTGCAACAATTCTTCACAGCAAAACAATAAAAAAATTTTTTTTTTCATATTTACATTTCCGCTTCCGTTTCCGCTTAGAATTTATTTCCTTCTGTTCCCATCACATCATAAAGTAACCCATGATAATTGTAAAGATACACCCATAACTCCATACATACAAACAAATTAATTAAAAAAAAGAAACCCTTTCCTAACACTTACAAACTGCTACACATCCTCTTTAATATACTTGAATCTAAAGTAAAAACAACGTGTAATATTCAATCCTATTACCACAACGATAAAGTTTATTTGTTTTAGTAGATAGTGGTTGATTTAAGTGTGATTGGGGACCCTTGAAGCGACGTGAGGGGTCTGCAGTCTAGACGTATTGACTTTATAAACCAAAACAAAATGTTTTTATTGAATTGCGATAATTTTGAAATACGTACGCCTAAATTCTAATTCTACAGTTCAACCTTTTACCGTCAGGCGGAATAACTAGTCCACCATCTTGCACTGTCCGCCATATTGGAATATTTATTACACTACTTACAAAGCACTAAGCAAGGACTCTCATCCTCAAGGACATGAACTTCTTCATGCATGTCTAGGTTGGATGACAATGCATGGTAAGTTAAATGACGTGATACTAAATCCAATATGGCGGACTACCAAAAATGATGAACTCTATTTTTTGGGCACGTTTACAATATCATTATTAAATAAAAGGATATGCTGAAAAGAATATGAAAAACAAATTATTTTACTGTAAACCCAATATGGCGAAACACCCAAAAAAGTAACTGAAATTATCTTTTAAGAAAATCTCACCATTATTCCTTCTGTTAGTGGCTGCTAGAACACTGGTGGGGGGTCTCGGTGGTAACGCTGGAGGAGTATCGGTCTTCACTGGCGCAGGGGGTCCGGGATCATCAGCGCATGCATATTGAACTGATGCTGGTTTGCATGTGCAAGCTACTTGGTACTGAAAAATATGATTACTATTTAATTCCTATTTTATCAATAGGACGAGGATAGAGGATAATAAAATTAGGACATAAAGTGTTCCTACCCGACACGAGTTATCCCAATCCTTCAAGAGCCTTAGCATGATCCTTTTTAAACGTTTCAGGATCAAAGTGAATGTGACAATGATTCAGAAAATTTTGGGCAAAAAGTGTTCTTACCTGATACGAAACCTCCCGGTTTTTTGCTTAGCTTAGATTTATAGCTTCTCCAGTATTATATATAAGTAAGACAAATATTTTTAAATCTAGACTTTTATGTGTTTTTTCTATTTACCCGGCAACAGCTTTATATGTTAAAGTACCGAATCTAACCGTCTCTGTAGATTTTGGAGAAAACTTGTTGCACATCGCTTCTCGTATCATTCAAGCTCCATAAAATAAACAATAAAGTACCTTATGTAGATCGGAAGTGACAGAGGCTCCGGTGTCGCACTCCAGACAAGTGTCTGGCGCTGGGGAGCTGCGCGCAGACCGCACCTCCGCCAACGACATCCTGGCTCTACTGCTCTACTGCAACAAATACATAACCAATATAAATAATAATATAATGATGTATCGATCGGCGACTGTAGTGTACTAACTTACAAGTGGGTAAATTAATAATTAAGTTCTGAGCGAGCGCTCATAGTCATTACTCTCTAGTCCGTTGATAGTAACGGACGTTTCAGACTGCGGGTTGTCAAATTTCACACACCAACAGAGAACATGGAGAGCTCTCAGGAGTGTAGGTTTCCTCACGATGTTTTCCTTTACCTTTATAGCAAGTAGCAACACACATAAGTCAGAAAATTCAGAGGTGTGTACCCAGGATCGAACTCTGACCTCCCGAGTTTCAAAACTTAACCATCAATAACGTAACGAAGCGAGGGCGCTATTATAATATATTGTTATTTGTTATCAAACGTCCTTGCATACTTGAAGTAATTCGAACAGTGTCTAGCATCAAATACAATCACTTGACACTTGAGCCTACAAGTTTTTGCTGACTTTTGGAATTCGACTGCCTGTATTTGATTTTGAGCCATAGCAACATGGCGTAGAGTATATTTCTCTTTAGAAGCGAAAATTGATTTGAACCAGCTCTTAAATTTTTGGAATCTTGAGCACTTCTTGGGATTTGGGACTTGAGAGCTTATCCAATTAATTAAATCGTTTTATATTCTAGGACTTCAGCTTACTGCCTCCCTACAATCCATCAAATGGCAGATTTGAAGCATATGTAGCAATTCCAGATGGGTTGTATATATTTTCCTCAGTAGAGGGTAGAAGGAAAAAATTGATTAGAGGCAGATCGTAAAGATTCCACTGCTTGAGTTGTTAACCTTGGAACTGGCCTATCCATTAATAAATCCTCATATCCTTGGGAGCTCTAACGAAAAGGCAAAATTCAAAAAAAAAGGGATTTAGTTAGAGTCTAGAGTTGAAAAGTCTATATTCTTTTCAGTTTTAAGGATTGAGTTACACACGAATATGGAACACTAACAGGCGACATTCTGAAAAGTATAATAATACTACAGCTTGTAATTTAGACCAGCTGTTTTTAGCACATTTGACAGATGGTCACCTCTCACCATAACGCTCAAACCCTACCATCTGGTAGAGCCTACAGGTGACCGGAAACGACCGGCAGGATCAATACGTTATTTTTCTAAAAATATCGAAAGTAAGAACAAAATAGTCTAATAATAACTGAGATTATATCCGCTAAGGCTAGGTTTCCATCAGAGATGTGCGAGGATGCGTAGCGAGGGGATGTGTTTGTTAAAAAACAATAGAATCGCTTCACTTACTTAGCTCAAATTATTTTCGAGCGATTTCCTAGCTTTTCTATTAGATAATCGGTGTGCAAATTGTCCAATACTATACACTCATAATGTGTCCGAAGTAAAAGAGCTCCAAAACGCTCTCTTTAACTGTGAGACAAAAATAATTTTGACTCACACTGGTTTACACAATGTGGGCTTTGGACACTTTTTCTGTTATAGGCGTTGGTCGTGTATTTAATTTTCTTATAAATTAATTCTTTTAAATTCGTTAAAAAGTACAGGTACGGATTAAGGTTAGAGGGCATAATATAAATATGGGGACTCCGGACGCCTCTTCTTTTGGGCTTTACTGATTATTGGAGTCGATCCTGGCCGATCATTGACCTTGGCTTGAAGGTTACATAATGTCAATCCTATCTCGGCTACTTTTGTACCAACTAACCTTTAAAAACAATTCATGCTCAATCGCAATTTGACAAATATACTGTCATTAAGTCCTTATGTACAGAAGCCAAACATGGGCTGCAACCCAAAAAAATGTGCATACCATCCAAGTTGCTGAAATGAAGATGTTAAGGTGGATGTGCGGGGTAACCGACAAGATGCAGGAGAGTAGGCTGCGATGGTATGGTCACGTAAAAAGGAGGCCGCCTGATTATATTGGTAATTTGGCACTACAGCTTTCTCTCCCAGGTCGAAGACGCAGAGGTAGACCCAAAACAAGGTGGAAAGATGTAGTGTTGAAAGACATGCGTGACTGTCTGGTTACAAATAACGATGTCGAGGACAGAGCGAAGTGGAGGAGCCATACAAGGAAAGCTGACCCCACCACCATATGGGACACATAGCTAGGAAGAGATAGAGACTGTCATTATGACATCTGTCACTTGACATTTGAGCTTTTTATAATATTTGCACTGTAGCATAGTGCGAGTGACGTTTCGTGACGTTAGACTCACCGTTCCTTTTCATTAAATAATGTTCCCGCCATTTTCAAAAGCAGATAAATTTTTTTGCTCTATAATTACTATTATCGAGCAAATAAGTTTAAGTACAAAATCATTGATAGAATAAGCTAGTTAAAGTTATTTAACCTAAAACCGGTTATAATTTTTTTTTAAATAAAAAAAATAATAGAACATGTTATGCGTGTAACGAAACTTCATAGAAAAATTTTGTGATGGGATATTCTTAATTAGATGGTTGTCTGATATATAATATCACGGAAGATATACTTTTTGTATTTTAGTTATTTTTAATTAATAAATGAAATTTAAAGATAAAATTACAACAAACGTTTTATTAGCAAATAAAAACATCGTACACGTTGTAATTCGTTACATTTTTAAATATACAAGTATTCACAACTTATATCTGATTCTGATTTAGATGAATTTTCAACAGATTCACTTTCTGAATCTGTTACAGATATTATAAGTTGTGAAATTTGTATACAAACCCCATGTTTTTCAATACTTTCCGTAAAGAACTAATTTGTCTATTAAATAATTCCGTATGTTTTAACGATTTTATGCAGTGATGGCCAAGTGGTTGAGACTTCAAGTCTTACTCGGGAGGTCCGAGTTCTATCCCCCACACACGCACACACCTCTGACTTAGAGATATGTGTGTTTTAAGCAATTAAATATCATTCGCTTTAACGGTGAAGGAAAACATCGTGAGGAAACCTGCACGAGTGAGAGTTCTCCAAATTCTCAAAGGTGTGTGAAGTCTGCCAACCCGCACTAGGCCAGCGTGGTGGACTATGGCCTAATACCCCGGCTCAGCAGTGGGCCATTGAAGGTTCGTGATGATAACGATTTTACTTATTTATATAAAGTTGGTAGCTCCGTTCTCCTAAAATAACAATAAATGTTATTTTTATTATTTATTTTATCGCATCGATCGCTAAGTCATCAAAAGCCGTGATAGGTTTCACTTTCGTCCGCTTTTTTTCGGTGTTAGCAATTTTTGATCATAAATTGCTTCTTGTCCGTATTTCTCGCGTGTCCGCCATTTTGGTGTTCCCTTTGAAAATAGATTTGGAGACGAATAACGAACCCGCGCTTGACTCTCCAAATCAGTTTCTTTGCATGCTTAGGCATATTGTGACTAATAAAAAAAACTTAACAAAATATAACAAAACTCAAAAAAAAACAAAATAAAAAACACAACAAACCACTATTAGCTAAAAACAACAACAAACGAATAACAAATCGCTAAGTATATAAGAGAGATATGATACCCATTACTGTACAGCAACACATGCAATTTAGACTGAGGCGAGCGGTGCCTAGGGCTTGAGACCCAGGTACAGGTTTAAAGAGCTCTTTCATAATATATTAACTCTCACCTCCACCAGTCGACCTCGCTAACGACAATAGATAGTAAAGTAAACTTACGTGACCTCGAGAAGGGTGACCTTAATCACGACACTATAACACTAACTTCCATGTTCACTGCACGAAAACACCAGAGAGACTGAGACTAATCTATCGTACTAAAGGTTATATATTGTCTTCAAGTCAGTATACTTGAAATAATATAAAATGATCTACCCGATACTACTACTTTATAAACAGTGTTACTAACAAAATGGAGCGGACAAACTTTTTTCATTCTTTCTAATTATATAAATTAATTGGTAGAATCATTCTCGAATGATAATAAATAACATTGACAAATAATATAAATTTGGCACAAAAATATTTTTTTGCTAAGATATTTGTATTTAGAGAAATTTAATCGATAGCATCGATGGAATGTCACTTCCCTAGTCATATGGTATTGACAGCTGTGACATAATTTACTTTACTTTTATCTTTGTGGTCGTATGTTAATGATACCACTGTTGGCAAGTGTTACCACATAAATATAATTAAACTTACAATAACTTTGATACAAATGAGAAAAAATAACTGTATTTTTTTATCAATTGATACATTTTTTCTTTCATTTGTGTCTTCTGGTGCAGGAATACTCGAACTATGTATAGATAATTAAATTCAATTAGCGTTATTGACAATAGAATTTTAAACACTTTGTAATGTAGGTCATGTTGTTTCTTACAAAACGTTATTACTAAAATAACATGTCAAAACAAAGACATTATTAAAATTCACACAAATGTCGCAAATTCATCACATTTTGCAACTATGATATACATTTATTTATGTTTCAATGGAAACCAGAGGGGTGACCTCTCCCCCTGAATTCTCGTTACTACTAATTAGCAAGAGCGTTGACAGCTGAGACGAGCCGATTGTCTAGGGACAGGTTCAAGTTGTTATTTGATCCCACAGTAAAAGTTAGTAAAAACAGCGAATCTATCATCACCTAGAGGAGGGGTACGGTCCCCCCTTGCACACTTGTTAATTAGGTTCTTAATCGTTGCTCAATTTCGTAACCTTCGTGACTTAATATCATTTAAGAGTTCAATGATTCTTCCATACAAAGTCGCCCTTGGTCCCTTTTAATCTCTTAAGATTACTGCAGTACCTATAAAAAGAATAGATCAAAGGATTAAATTTCCAATTAGCCCAGCAAGCTGCGAAGACGAGCGTATGTTTTTACACTGTGTTACGCAGGGGCCAAAAGGCGGCAGGTTACTTCCCACGAAAAACGTGTTACAACTTCCTTTTGTCTGATTTGTTTGAAACATTCAGTAACATTAGTTGGAATATCCACCTTATCCTCAGGTCTAGTTACGTCGGGCCAAGGCATACTCACATTGGTATAGCCTGCGCTTCCCTGAGGGTTAATTTTGTTATTTGTTTAGGGTTTTTGTTGTTTTAATTCTGTTACTGTTAAGTTTATCGCTGTTTTGTTGTTTTTGTTGTTCTGTGCTGCCGTGGCCTAGGCCATGGACAGCAATAGTAGGGTGGCGCCCTCTAGGGGCGCTCCCCCAGAGGTGGATTCAGATCTCTCGGAATCGTCTGCCGGAGGGCGAAAACGCCATTTAGAAAGAAGTAACCTGCCGGATTCGGGTACGGACACTGAGACGGAGGAGAGATCCGCGGCCAAGATGAGCAAGGCGCGGAGGGGAAAAGTCTCTCTAAGGGGTAGACCTGTGGTCATAACTCGTGTGAGTAGTGAGAGGGATGCGGTCGCGGAGAGAATTGATGTAAACCGTGAGGTCATCCGCAGTCCGCGTGAGGAGACGTCGCGGGAAGCGACTCGGGAGACACATATCAATACCGAATCTGGGGCTGCCTTTCACAGCAGTTTCTATAAGAGGGTTACGGGCGATCTAGGTGACTCATCTGCCTCAGAAATTGGCAGGACGAATCCTACGAGGTGCAACGCGGAACAACTACGTGCGGACGCAGATCGTAAAGCTGCAGCCATTTTAGACGTGGCTAGTAAGTCTATGAACCTGAAAGGCACGTGTGTAAAGCAGCTGAGGGATGCTGCTTATGCCCTTCAGGATATAGTGGACGCACTTGCGGAGCGCACGGTCTCAGAGGAGAACAGAAAATTGAGGGCGGACAACCTGCGTCTAAAGCGGGACGTCACAAATTTAAAGGCGGAGCTTAATGCCTTTAAGAAGGAATACGAGGCTTCCAAGAGCGCTCGTAAGCCAATCCCCCAACACCCTGTGGTTGAGTCTGGCAATCTAGTAGAAGAACTGAGGGCTTCAATCGTTTCTACCGTGGGGGAGATGATAAATGCTCGCTTAGCGGTTCTAGAGGAACGCCTCCCTCCGGCGACGATCGTCCGCCCTCCTCTGGCGGCGGATAGGAGGAAACAGGCAGCCATCGAGGTAGATCCGATCGCCAGTACTTCGCGTAAAGCACCGGTGAACCCAGAGGCCAAAAAAAAATCGGCAAGGTCTGGGCATACGGCCTTGCGCCAGCTCTCTGGGCGTGAGCTCCCGCCATTGCCTCTGTCTGCGCGCGAGTTTCCGCCGCTGCCTTCGACATCTGCGGCCGCTCATGCGACTGTGTCGGTACCTCAGACGGAGGATGAGGACATTTGGGCCACCGCCACTAGGAAGGGGAAGGGTAAAGGGAAGAAATCGTCCACCTCCCGCAAAGCCTCCGAGCCAACACCGGCCAAGTTTAAGCAGCCGGCTAAGTCTAAGTTTATCGTTCCCCGCACATCGGCAGTCGTAGTCACATTAAAGCCTGAAGTCGCCGAGCAGGGTGTGACCTACGCCAATGTGTTGGAACGGGCGGAGCGACAGATAGACCTAAGCGAGATAGGGATCGGAGCTGGACTGAAAATTAGACGGTCGGCCACCGGGGCCAGGCTATTAGAGCTACCCAATGGGCAGACGTCGGAACAAGCCGATCAGTTGGCGGGAAAGCTACGTGTGGCCTTGGATGAGGTGGCGATTGTAACTCGCCCCACATTAATGGCGGCAGTGAGAGTCGCGGGTCTGGACGACTCTGTCACCTGCGAAAAAGTAGCAGCGGCGGTGACTAGGGTCGGCAATTGCCCTCCGATGCAGGTAAAGGTATCAGAGGTTCAATCAGGCCCCGCAGGGATGGGAACGGCTGTGGTGAGGTGCCCTGTGGCGGTCGCTAAATCTCTAGTCGATGCCGGCAGACTCTTGGTAGGGTGGAGTTCCGCCAGAGTCTACGCCCTAGAGCAACGCCCTCTTCGCTGCTACAGATGCATGGGGACGGGACATACTCGACAGCTCTGTGCGTCGCCTGTAGCAAGAGATGTGTTGTGTTTCCGGTGCGGGAGCCACGGCCACAAATTGCCTACGTGTACCGATTCAGTCCGCTGTGACGTGTGTGACTTCGCACGCTTACCAGCGGATCATGTAATGGGGGGGAAGAGTTGCAACCCTCCCCCAACGAAGGATGGGCTAATGCGTCGCTCTTCATTGTCGGAAAGCGCACGCCGCGCGTCTCTAGATGCTATGGACTCAAAATGAGTACAAAAAAGGTTAACATCCTACAGACTAACGCAAACCACTCCGCAGGAGCTCAGGATCTACTTCTTCAGTCCATTGCGGAGTGGGGTATAGACGTCGCAGTTGTGTGCGAGCCGTACTTCGTCCCTTCCTCTTGGGCTGGGGATCTGGATGGTCTGGTGGCTGTCATCAGCGGAGACATCAGAACCTCCCCCCTCTCGGTTCTGGAGAGGGGGTCGGGATACGTGGTGGCGAAGTGGAAGCAGTACGCTATGGTTGGGGTTTACTTCTCCCCGAACCGCAGTCTGGCCGAATTCGAAATTTATCTCGACTCGATCAGGGCTGCGGTCAGCCGGCAAGCCTCGAGGCAGATCTTTGTTCTTGGGGATCTCAACGCAAAAAGCCGTGCCTGGGGTAACACCACCACGAATCCCAGAGGGAGGGAGGTCCAAGTGTGGGCCCTCCAAACAGGCCTCTTCCTACTCAATAGGGGTGAGGTTCACACCTGCGTGCGGCACAATGGAGGATCCGTGGTGGACGTCTCTTTCGCCACGTATGCTGCCGAACGCATGGTCTGTAACTGGAGAGTGGAGGAGGGGGTGGAGACTCTCTCAGACCACCGCTATATTCGCTTTGAGGTCTGCACTCAGCCCGGGCAGTCGGTACCATTGGGAGGTCGCAATTGCAGGCTCCCTCGATGGGCTCTGGGTCAACTCGACAAAGAACTGGCCAAAGAAGCGGCGATCGTCCAGAGGTGGGGCTCTGCTGCCACTGGCTGGCCAGGGGAGGTGAGTGTAGGGGAATTGGCAGACCGCATGCACAACGCTCTTGTGCAGATATGCGATGCGGCCATGCCAAGGGCCAGATGGAAAAGGACACGGCGTCGCTGCGTCTATTGGTGGTCACTCGAAATAGCTGCACTTCGGGTGGCCTGCCACAGGGCACGAAGAGCCTATGTCCGGTGTCGTAGGCGCCAGCATCAAGATCCAGATCTAGAAGGGGAGCTAAGGGACACCTTTCGTCAGTCGCGGAAGACTCTCCAGGTCGAAATAAGCCGTGCCAAGGTGGCTGCAAGAGAGGAGCTCCTAGCTGGTCTGGATAGGGATCCATAGGGGCGGCCGTATAAGGTGGCGAGGAATAAATTACGCCAACACAGCGCCACCGTCATCGAGTCGATGACCGCGGAGTCCCTGCAGCGGATCGTAGGAGACCTGTTCCCAGCTCCTTCAAGACATGTT
The DNA here is from genome assembly GCA_905147385.1 of Limenitis camilla. NCBI lineage: Eukaryota > Metazoa > Arthropoda > Insecta > Lepidoptera > Nymphalidae > Limenitis > Limenitis camilla. The sequence continues at coordinate 7,985,639 of LR990251.1, read as the reverse complement.
CCTCCAAAAATGGCGCCACCCCGCCCTGTGCTGGAGGGAGCGACGGCTCCGCCCCCTATAACTGAGGGGGAGATGGAAGTGGCCATCGACCGCCTGAGGGTCAAATCGGCGGCGCCAGGTCCGGACGGGGTTCCCGGGCGAATCATGCTCATTGCCCTGGAATACTTAAGGGAACGGCTTCGGGAACTCTTCAACCGATGCCTCGAAGAAGGTGTGTTCCCGAAACCCTGGAAAGAGGGGCGATTGTGCCTTCTGCCGAAGGAGGGCCGGCCACTGGGCTCTCCAGCCGCATACAGGCCAATTGTACTGCTGAACGAGACGGGCAAACTATTTGAGAAAATTCTCGCTGCCCGTCTCGTTTGTCACCTGGAGGAAGTGGGGCCGGATCTCTCGCCTGGCCAGTTCGGATTCAGGGCGGGTCGATCCACCATCGACGCCCTGTCCGAATTGAAACGGGTTGCCACGGAGGCAGTTCGAGAGAGAAACGTGATGCTGGTTGTCTCCCTAGACGTGGCAAATGCCTTCAACAGCCTACCCTTCGAGACCATACGTGAGGCGCTCCGGTTCCATGGAGTGCCTTCCTATCTCGGGCGGATGTTGGAGGCATATCTGGAGGAGAGAGAGATCACATGGGAGGGGGCTGACGGGAGGCTGCAGCGTCGACGGGTGGAGCGTGGTGTTCCTCAGGGCTCGGTTCTTGGTCCGGTCCTGTGGAACATAGGGTTTGACTGGCTCCTGAGGGAGCCTCTCCTTGACGGCATGGGTGTCATATGTTACGCTGATGACACTCTAGTGACGGCGAGGGGGGTATCCTTCCAGGAAGCGGCCAGGTTGGCCGAGGCAGCGACCTCCCTACTCGTAGACCGTATAGGAATGCTGGGTCTGAAGATTTCCATATCCAAGACGGAGGCTCTTCTTTTCCACGGTCCGCAGAGGGGACCCCCACGTGGGGCGCACATTACCGTCCAGGGTGTGGAAGTGGATATCAGGGCCCAGATGAAGTACCTGGGCCTGATCTTGGACGGTCGATGGACGTTTAAGGCTCACTTTAGTGACCTGGCTCTCCGACTCGTCAACTCGGCCGCCGCGTTGAGCAGGCTGCTGCCCAATGAGGGGGGACCTAACTCGCCGTGCCGGCGTCTTTACAACGGCATCGTGAGAAGTATGGCACTCTATGGGGCACCCGTATGGTCGGATGCGATCACCACTAGAAACAAGGCTCTCCTGCGGAGACCACAAAGGGTCATAGCGGTGAGAGCGATACGGGGATACCGGACGGTGTCATGGACGGCGGCCACACTGCTGGCGGGCGATCCTCCGTGGGAACTTCAGGCGGAAGTGCTCGCGGCGGTGTATAGATTCCGGACGAGTCTAAAGGCGAGGGGTGAACCGGTCCACGGAGAGGAGGTCAGAAGGATCAGGGCTCAAGCCCAGCGAGCCTTGATCCAGAGGTGGGAGGAAGATCTGAGGACCCCCATAGCTGGGTCGGTGACGGTGGATGCAATTCGTCCGCACCTTAGTCGCTGGCTCGGGAGGTGGCATGGCGTCCTGACTTACCGACTCGTGCAGGTACTCACCGGGCATGGCTGTTTCGGAGGATATCTGCATAAGATAGCTCGGAGAGAAGTGACGCCGGTCTGTCACGAGTGTGGTGCGGAGGAAGATAATTCGCGACACACTCTGGCAGAATGCCAAGCTTGGGGACCACAGCGCCAAGCTATGTGGTCAATTATTGGCGGGGACCTCTCGTTGTCGAGCGTGGTTGGGGCCATGCTCGAAAACCAGAGGAGCTGGTTGGCAGTGGCCTCCTTTTGCGAATCGGTGATCTCGCTGAAGGAGGCCGCGGAGAGGGATCGTGAGGCTGATGCTCTCGCCGACCCGATCCGCAGACGTCGACCGGGGGGAAGGAGACGCCGATATGCGCATCTTCTTCCTCCCCCGGACCACAGTGTGGCACTGGGCGTGTCTTCCGTACCCGGGACACGCCCAGGGCGGGCAGGCCTGCTTTAGAGCGAGCCGACCGTTGAGGCGTCACAGTAGAATGCGAATAGCGACCCTGGGGCGCCTCATTTTTGACGGAGAGGGTATCGCAGTAGGTTTAGTGGGTAGGACGGCGCTTATCGCTGGCGAGTCCCACATAATCATTCGATCCCCCCAAAGGATCGGGTGGTATGCGTAAATGCATTCCCCTGCGACAAAAAAAAAAAAAAAAAAAAAAAAAAAAAAAAAAAAAAAAAGGGGCCAAAAAGCCCCCTTTCACATAGCGCCGGAAACGTCACAGAAGTCCTTAAGACAATATTTTTGTCATCACTACTGAGTTTATGGAGAGTTCAGCTAATATAGTTTACACGGACGGGATACAAACTGATGGGATCCTGCTTATCCTTAAAAGCAAAGTGGGGATAATTATTCACACAGACAAATGTCAAATTTTGATTAATGAGTGTGCACTTGACAGAGTGAGCGAGTTTTTTTTTAAAACACGATAAAGTGGATCCTGACTCAATCCAGAGGTTTCTGTGGAGGAAATTGTTGATTTTTTTTTACCCCTCAGGAACCTTTCCTTCCAGAATAAAAAGTAATCCCACTCTTAGTTACATAAACAATGATCGCAAAACGTTTATTTTTCATGGATCATTCATTTTATTGTCATTGCTAAAGATTTTTTAATATTTGTTTTCTCATACAATTTAATGATATATGCAAAACAATTCGTTACATCGATATACGTTGTATCGATATCGATAAAGCAATTCGCTCTAGCGTTACGGGTAATAGACACACACAACTCTAGAAAAGTTTAACTTTATGGCCATCTCTAAATACTTGAGCAGGGATATTCACGTTTCGATGTGCGTGTTTATTTTTTTATCTGACGTAATCATATGAATACCCTCCATCCCCAATATCATCAAAAAATAAGGAAAGCAAAAAAATATAATTTAGACGTCATAAAGATCGAGCGGTGGAGGATAGCGATACCCGGTACTAAAGTCACAAGCCCCAAACATTCGTAGCTTGAATTCAAAGATGGTAGTCGTAGAGTCTATTGTGTACTTTGTGTGTGAATTAAACTTTCACCAAGTTTTAGTTAAATATAGTTCACATAGTTAGGAACAATTGTTCATAACCTTTCTCTTAGATAACAGTCGCGTGATGACGTCATGACAATTTTAACCTTTTTTGTGTATTAAACTTTATTCGGACATATTGAATACTTTGAAATTTTAGAAAGTACAGGTACGTATTCGTGTTAGGCAAACAAAAGGGGCAATACCCAGGCCAGATTGTTAGGTGCCGCACTTTGTCCTACTCTAAATCCGTAACAAAACAAACTACCCAAATCCCAATTTGATGCCAACATTCTCCGTCATCATAGCATCATTTCGTGAAAGTATACATGATTATGTCTAATTTTTTTTTTGGCCCTTTTATTGGTAGTGGCTGTGTGGCACCAGGCGCTAAGGGCCCCGCGCTGTAAATTGCTACAGGCTCTGCGTTTGATAATCCGCCATTGCCCCGGGTAATACCAACACTTGGGCTTCCGTAATCCACACCAGCCATCGATGGACAAGAGAATGAGATACCCCCGTTTCTCCATTAATATTTCCAGAACTAATTAGGTTGTTTAAAATTAAAAGTCCGAATAAGGGATAAAGGACACTTGCCCCGCGATAATATGTCTAAGTATTCGTCAGGTTTTTCTTCATTTTTCTTTAAAATAATTTACTTTATACTTTCTTAGTCAGACGAAGGACTTAAGAGATGACGTAATATAACTAATCTACACAATTGTCCAATTGACCTGGATTACAAAGAAGTTTTAAATAGGATACGTTTGTTTAAAATATGGTCGACCCAGCCTCACTTAGCTGAGATAAGAGGCCTATTTAAAAACAATGGGTGATGATTGTTTTCCTCATGAAGTCTTTGCCAACCCCGTTTATCCCCTAAGGGGTTCATTATTGAATTCCCTTCTGAACGAGCCTTTACGTCCAAATTTAGATCACATTTTTCTACAAAAGAGGAAACAATCTAAATTCAACTTCTTAAATAGAGCCCTTTAGTGGTATTTTTAATAAGGGAGACATATTAAAAAAACTAAAAGGAGTGAGAACTATTACAGACTATGAAGTTGCGTCCACAATAAAAAAACGAATTTTCGATATTTTGAAGCTATTGATAACGCAGCGAAGTGAGGTTAAATTCCTGTACAAGGAAGAAGTTAGCAAACGACATAAATAACAATTAATTATACAGTCAATGACCAATGACTTAAATCTCATTGATTATTCATGTTGGCATAATCGATTGCATTCGCTAGCGATGAACCGAGACTTCGTGTATGTTGAGGAGCTGTGTAAAACTATCCAGTTATCATACTTCCTAACCTTTGATGTAGAGTTAAAGGAGAAGAATGAAGGTTACGAAGATCTGCCTTTTTTGACGCTAGACAATCCAAAACTATCCAATACTCGGACCACTTCTTAAACATTGATTTAGAGAGAGAGCAGTAGAAGGAAAAGAATCTTGGTTGCGAATGATTCTTATGTATAAAAGTTGATAGCTACATGTCACCCAGATAAGAAAAAGACCTATGCAAAACAATCCAGCAGATAGACAAATTCCAAATCTTTGATGTAGAGAGAAATAGAGAAAAAAAGATCAGTAGGAGGAAAAGGATCTAAGTTACGAAGATCTGCCTTTATTGACGCTGGAAATACTCCTTATGTATGTCTAAAGTTGATAGCAGCAAATTACCCTCAGATTAGAAGAGAAGCTGTCCAAAACTATTAAGTACTCAGACCACTTCTTAACCATTGATTTAAAGAAAGGGAGCGAGATCAATAGAAGGAAAACAATCTTGGTTCTAAAAGACTTCTCTCTTTTTTAAAGCTGGAAGCTCTTTAAAGCTGTGTTTAAACAATCTAGTAGACAGACAACTTCGAAACCCTTGATGTAGAGAGAATGAGAGAGAGAGAAGATCGCAGTAGCACCAGCATTCCAATCCGACCGCCAAGTGTCTCTGACACGTTCCGGCTGAGCCGCATGTGGGCCAGATCTAACTCCTCCCACTCCCATCCCATTACTGGTGCGGTTCCAAGAACACCGGGCTCTTGCTCGGGGTCCATTGAAACCACAGCATTTTTGGCCACTTTCTATCAGTTGGATCGTCAGCCCATTTGTCCCTTATCTATCATTAAAAAAAAAGATCGATTAAAGGAGAAGAATCTAGATTACTATTAAAGGAGCCCAACATGTCAAAGTCAAGTGACACTTAAGTGTTACATGTTAAGGTTTGCAATTTTTGTACATCTTTGGCAAAAAAATTATCTTAAACCATCACTTTAGAAGTTCTTGTGCTACAAAATATACCTACGAAAGACTTGATTCTAAATAATTAATAACTTCAGATAATTAAAGAGACTTCGGGTTATTTATAGTCTATCTACCAACTCTTGCGTCATATCTATGTCTTTTCTAATATATCTAGACATCAATAATCAAAGAAAACAAATTTTATGCATGTTCGTAACGCTATGGTATAATTTACAACATGACCGTTAGTCCATTGCTTAATCATCAAATTATAAAGTTTCTATTTCAAAAATTGCAAAACCAATCGTATTTTATTTTGTGTGCATAATTTTTTAATAGCCACACAAATATGTATATGGTTTAGGTCATAATAACGTATTGTTTATATCACTCTTGGAAAGGTGAGCCAGACCAGACCACGATATCGATATTTTATAATCTACCACTAGGCTCTTTAAAGTATATTTTTTACACCCTAGAATGTTAAATAGATATCGATATTTTACAATCTAATGACATCAGGCCCTCTACAATATTCCTGGCCCTCTAGAATGTTAAAGAGATATCGATATTTTATAATCTAATAACATCAGGCCCTCTACAATATTCCTGACCCTCTAGAATGTTAGAGATATCGATATTTTATTATCTATTAATATCAGGCCCTCTACAATATTCCTGGCCCTCTAGAATGTTAGAGATATCGATATTTTATAATCTAATAACATCAGGCCCTCTACAATATTCCTGGCCCTCTAGAATGTTAGAGATATCGATATTTTATAATCTAATAACATCAGGCCATCTACAACATTCCTGGCCCTCTAGAATGTTAGAGATATCGATATTTTATAATCTAATAACATCAGGCCCTCTACAATATTCCTGGCCCTCTAGAATGTTAGAGATATCGATATTTTATAATCTAATAACATCAGGCCATCTACAACATTCCTGGCCCTCTAGAATGTTAGAGAGAAATCGATATTTTATAATTTAATAATATCAGGCCATCTACAACATTCCTGGCCCTCTAGAATGTTAGAGAGAAATCGATATTTTATAATTTAATAACATCAGGCCATCTACAACATTCCTGGCCCTCTAGAATGTTAGAGAGAAATCGATATTTTATAATTTAATAATATCAGGCCATCTACAACATTCCTGGCCCTCTAGAATGTTAGAGAGAAATCGATATTTTATAATTTAATAACATCAGGCCATCTACAACATTCCTGGCCCTCTAGAATGTTAGAGAGAAATCGATATTTTATAATTTAATAATATCAGGCCATCTACAACATTCCTGGCCCTCTAGAATGTTAGAGAGAAATCGATATTTTATAATTTAATAACATCAGGCCATCTACAACATTCCTGGCCCTCTAGAATGTTAGAGAGAAATCGATATTTTATAATTTAATAACATCAGGCCATCTACAACATTCCTGGCCCTCTAGAATGTTAGAGAGAAATCGATATTTTATAATTTAATAATATCAGGCCATCTACAACATTCCTGGCCCTCTAGAATGTTAGAGAGAAATCGATATTTTATAATTTAATAACATCAGGCCATCTACAACATTCCTGACCCTCTAGAATGTTAGAGAGAAATCGATATTTTATAATTTAATAACATCAGGCCATCTACAACATTCCTGGCCCTCTAGAATGTTAGAGAGAAATCGATATTTTATAATTTAATAACATCAGGCCATCTACAACATTCCTGACCCTCTAGAATGTTAGAGAGAAATCGATATTTTATAATTTAATAACATCAGGCCATCTACAACATTCCTGGCCCTCTAGAATGTTAGAGAGAAATTGATATTTTATAATTTAATAATATCAGGCCATCTACAACATTCCTGGCCCTCTAGAATGTTAGAGAGAAATCGATATTTTATAATTTAATAACATCAGGCCATCTACAACATTCCTGGCCCTCTAGAATGTTAGAGAGAAATCGATATTTTATAATTTAATAACATCAGGCCATCTACAACATTCCTGGCCCTCTAGAATGTTAGAGATATCGATATTTTATGATCTAATAACATCAGGCCTTATGGCCCTCTAGAATGTTAGAGATATCGATATTTTATAATTTAATAACATCAGGCCATCTACAACATTCCTGGCCCTCTAGAATGTTAGAGAGAAATCGATATTTTATAATTTAATAACATCAGGCCATCTACAACATTCCTGGCCCTCTAGAATGTTAGAGAGAAATCGATATTTTATAATTTAATAACATCAGGCCATCTACAACATTCCTGGCCCTCTAGAATGTTAGAGAGAAATCGATATTTTATAATTTATTAACATCAGGCCATCTACAACATTCCTGACCCTCTAGAATGTTAGAGATATCGATATTTTATGATCTAATAACATCAGGCCTTATGGCCCTCTAGAATGTTAGAGATATCGATATTTTATAATTTAATAACATCAGGCCATCTACAACATTCCTGGCCCTCTAGAATGTTAGAGATATCGATATTTTATGATCTAATAACATCAGGCCTTATGGCCCTCTAGAATGTTAGAGATATCGATATTCTATAATTTAATAACATCAGGCCCTCTACAATATTCCTGGAACTCTAGAAAATTAAAGAGATATCGATATTTTATAATCTAGATCCACCAAGCCTTCCTACAATATTCCTGCCGCGTAGAATGTCAAAAAGATATCATTATTTTATACATTGATATTTTTACCAAAAAAAAATGAAATAGTTATAGTTTCAAACGTACTGTTTTAAGTGCTGGCAACACTTTATTTGTCTTATCTTAGATTAAATAATATTTGACAGATGTCATACAGGGCAGACTTGCTGCTCATAGCAAAAAACAAAGTTTGGGATCAATCAAAATCAAAAAGCAACTGGGGCATGTTACTGTCCGAAGAAAATACGGGACGGATAAAACAATTTAGTAATTCCTAAGATAAAGTCGCTTCTAAATGCTCGTAACAATAAGATAGAAAGGATAAGTAAGGATGACGCAATCAATTGACGCCTGTCTAATTGACCTGACTTGAAAGGTCTTTCAACTGCCGTAACAGTATCACTATATCCGACGTTTGTTTAAACCCAACTATGTTGGGGCATTTGCCCTAAGCTGAGGACCGAAATTAATAACCAATATTAATCCAACAAATTGATAATAGATTCCTGAATATCATACCTAGCGATATTGGTTCTTATCGAAAAAGATCGATTTTGTAACCTTACGTATCACAAAAATCGAAATCAAAAAGATCGATTCCTCTAAAAATCGAAATCGATTTTTGGAGTAATAACTTAAAAATCTAATGTTGATTTTATAAGGTGAAATATCGATTCAGTGCTATATATCGATTTAACATATTTTTTTGGTCCGAGAAGTCGATTATTCGATCAGGAATCACCATCCTTAACTACTTAAAATTTCCAAAACGACAACCCAAGATCGAGGGTCCTGGCACAGACAAGGAAGCCATACTCCAAATAAACTTAATTTTGTTTAAGTTGTTAGTAAAGCAGCATTTAAGCCAGACATAGCTACCGGCACGTGAGTCTAGGTTTGACCTCCCCCACTAGTTTTGCTCGTACCTAAAGTTAACTGCCGACTACTGAGCTTTAACTAGAGCCTCCTGAACATGATAGTAACTTGATCAAATTTCCAAACACGAAACAACAATAGCATGGACCAATGATTGTGTGCAAATAGACTGACATAAGGACGTGAGTTTTAGTCATATTAGATAGTTTTACTTTGTGAAAATATTGGCTGTATTAAGGGCTGGGCAGTTTTCGAATTACTTGCAATTGAAATACGTATTGGAAATACTGTATTTCAATTACTTCCTAAAAATGTATTTTGTAATTTGTATTTGACCTCATTGATCGTTAATCAAGTGAACTGATTTTCATGCAGTTTTCACTAATAGACAGAGTGATTTATAAAGCAGGTTTAGGTATCTGAAGAGTTTGTTCGTTTGTTTGCTTGAACGCGCTAATCTCAGAAACTACAAGTCCGATTTGAAAAATTCTTTCAGTGTTAGATAGTCCATTTATCGAGGAAGGCTATAGGGTATATGTAAGTTATAATACCATATATTATGGCAACACTGTTTTGCTTGAAGTTTACCGATTAGCGTCAAAAATTTAAAGGAATCAAATTCGATTAATTATTATCAATGCAATAAATGTTGTGACATCTAAAAAAATATTTACCTAAATCTATTCTTAAAACGTTTAATAATTGGTGCTGAATCCGGTGTTGCCATATGTAGAAAATTTCCTAATTTTTGGGGAAATTAAGACCGAAATAATAAAACATTTTTTTAAAGTAAAGCAAAGCTATATAGTCACTTATCGTCAACCATCTGCTCCTTCGCCCCATGTGTTAAAATAAAAAAAAAATAAACAAGTGATGTGACAATAACACTTATCGATAATGAATCGGTCAAGTGCGTGCCAACGACCCGCCAATTAGTTCCGCGCCGAGTAACACACTCGATAACTGTGGGAGAAATTCCTGTTTAATCGATGTATCGATGATTTTGCATCAGTTCATCACACATTTTCAGTAAAAACTGGGGCTTGCGACCTCAATACGGGTTTCTCACACTGACTGACAGCCATGATTGGATTACAATAAAACCAAACAGTCTTCAGTCTTTCGACCCTGAGAAGAACTGAGCCCACACCCACAACTGGCACTACTTTAAAATGTTAACTGTATGAAATCTAAACCTCGATATGCTCGTAAATATTAGACACATAAACCTGTACCTCAGTCACAAGCCCCACTACTTAAACTTTGTTGGTTTTTTGTAGTGCTTTATTCGTGTAGTTGAGTCTGGGCAGCAATATACCGTTGTTAACCCAGTACCTGGTTCACAAGCCCCAATCATTAACATTAATAGAGCTCAAGATTTTGAGTGTAATAGTTGATGGGAAATAAAGAACAATGGCGGCGCAACTCGCGTGATAACCATCACCGCTCTCGTTTGTTTCAACTACACGATTTTTGTTTTTGTTTGTCTGTCTGTTTGTATGTTTACTCTACTTACTTACAGTACAGTTAACGGTTTACGTGATGGTTAAAAAGCTGTATTAAACTTTATTACGATAGACAATATTCACTCTATGGAATTTATTGATATAAAGATAAATAAGAACATCCTTCAGCTCTAATCCTCATTTTTTATAAGACGCCATTTTTATTTAAATGAGGAGCTATTCATTAATTGCGTATGACGATTTAGGGGAGGGGGTTCGACCATGTTTTATTTTCTTACAATTGGTGGGAGGGAGTCTCGATTGTGCTTACGTAAGTGCGGGCAACATTAATTCCTTTGGATTCTGACGTAATAAAAATTAAAGGGGGGGAAGGGGGTCAAAAACAGTCTTACGTAATTAATAAATGGCTCCTGTTTAAAAATGTTGTAAAAAATTATAAAAAAAAAAATTAAGGTAATTTGCTTAAATTAATTGGCAACACTGAAGAAACATGATAAATGCGGTTAGATGTCTATTAGTTAGGAATGTGTTTGATTTTTTGTCTATGGTTATCCAAAAGGGTAAGTACCTGCATCGAGGGGATGTAGGGCTCCGGTTTGGGACTGCAGTCTTTGTGTATTGTAGAAAAAGTTACTTATTATACTAGTGAAAAGGTTTTCGTATATTTTCAATGAATATTCATTATTGACTTATAATACTATGGACACACATTTTTTTAAAAAGATAAACTAGATTCGTCGCGAACGTCGTACTTATGGTTAAGAGTGTAATGACTCCTTGACCCCAAAACACTAATATGGACCTTTATTAACTGAATTCGCTCAATCGAGACGTATCAACTATATGACTGAAATTAATAATCAATCTCAATCCAAAATTTTTGGATTACAAATCCATACAAATAAATAATGTTGTAGTGTCTGTTTGTAATATTAAAATAACCATTTTCACTAAGTTCATATGTTTGTTCCGGCTAATCTCTGAAATGGCTAGACCGATTTTGACGGGACTTTCACTGGCAGATAACTGATGTAACAAGGAGTAACTTAGGCTTTTTACCATCTCGCTACGACCCATAGGAGCGGAGCTACACGCGAACGAAGTCGCGCAGGTCTAGCCGACCAATTGAAAATAAATTCCAAATTTAAATTTTCTATACTCAAATTTGAATTTGGAATGTATTATATATATCAAGCTTGCTACCAACATTTAACCAAGCCTAATAAAGGCCTAGAGGAAAGAACGATATTAGAGTGGACTGTAATTTTAATAAGGTGCTGGTTACGGTGAAAAAAGAGGAATTTTTTTTATTATTTTATTTTTATTTATTTATATCATAACTTTATAAACTTAAACATAATGTTACTCCCACTGAAGCTTGTATGGCTTATGTGTGGGAGTGAGCCACATAAGGAATGAAAAAAAAAAAAAAAGAATATAAATGTTTAAATAACATAGTGCAGTTACATATGCTATACATATATCTATATATTATATTTACCTTGTATATACCACCTTTTTAATACCAATTTTAAATGCTTGGTGTCTTTGCTTATCATTAATTGATCTATAATGCTTTTAGGTAGATTGTTCAATATTATTGGTAACAGACACTGCCAAGTGCGCATTCCATAGTAATTTTTGTAGTTTGGTACGTCAAAATGTGGTAAATACTCTAGGTGACGAAGTTGAGGAGGTCTTACCCCATATTTTAATTCTTTTAGGTGCTCGTATTCATCACTAATAATTTCTAAGTGTATTCTGTCATATAAATTGAATGATCGCCTACCTGGTGATGTAAGATGTTCTGGTGCTGCAAAATATAATTGGCTGCGGTCAAGGTGCACAGGTCACAAGTATAAATTAAGGCTACTGTCACACATGCTCTAAAATAACATGCTAAAATGCGTCCTATAAAGTTGATAGCTTGCTCTCTGCCAATTCAAACAAAACTATAGCATGGAGCTGAATAAAATTATATGTTTACTGAGCATGCAATGCATCCAAAAACTTCTCTCAGCTGGGAAGAACCTTTCCCCCTTCCACCCCCGCATCAACTAGTATGCTTAAAGATAGCACGGTATGCTATTATCCAGCATGCTTAATAGTAGCATGTCCTGTACACACACGCTAGTAGGTAGCATTTGCTCAATAATAGCATGCTTTCGTGCTAGTAATTAGCATGTGTAACAGTAGCCTAAGGCGCGCGCGGACCCTCGCCCTGAGTGTTGGCGATGCACTGACTTGCGGGTTGTGTATTATGCAGTGCGGAGGGTAGGAGAATATATTAAAAAATAAATAATAACTAGCGGAAACACTAATAATACCAAAACCCTTAACTTACTAAGTGTTGCTAGCATTAATAAAGTTTAATCTATATATGTGACTAGCTGCACCCCGCGGTTTCACCCGCTGTATTTCAGATAATTCACAATATAACATTATAAATTATAGCCTATGTGTTATTCTGATGTGTAAGCTATATTATTGTAAAGTTTCATCAAAATCCATTCAGTAGTTTTTGCGTGAGAGTAACAAACATACATCCATACATTCTTACAAACTTTCGCGTTTATAATATTAGTAGGATTAACTTAAAGGAATGACGGAGCCTAGTTTTGTCGTAGTATGTCGTAACACAACAATGGAGTCACATCTAAATGTCTATTGTCTACCATTTCACTTCTCAATGTTCATACAACTCCGTTAAAACGCACTACATACTTTGAAATGATTGTGTATCAGCAGTCTTGACTTTGTTCGCGTGTTGCTCTGCTCCTATGGGTCGTAGCGAGATGTTAAATAGCCTAAGTTACTCCTTGTTACATCAGCTATCTGCCAGTAAAAGTCCAGTCAAGATCAGTCTAGCCATTTCAGAGATTAGCCGGAACAAACAGACAGGTAGAAATTGTAAAAAAATGTTGTTGGTACATGTACCGTATGCACTTAGTAAAAAGCGGTTATTTTAATATTACAAACAGACACTGCAATTTTATTTATTTGTATGGATAATGTGCTGTTTGTGTGTCCATAGTATTACAGATCAATAATGTAAAATGATAAAGTTATAATATCTTCGAATTTCGAATAAACTTAAAAAAAATAGTCACTTCTTTTTTTTTGAAAAAAAATTGGGGGTGTTCCCTATTATAAAGAAGTACCAGAAAATAATTATGTCTGATACTAAAGACAAGGCTGTACGGTACCTTTGCCTTTTCCATTATAGAATAAAAACAGAAAAAATTAAATTCTGTCAAAAATAAATGAAAAAGATTTTTTACGTGGCTTTTATAATTAAAAAAAAACTTACAACGTTATTATCTGTTTAATTAAATTCATATAATCTGTTTGAATTACTAAAAAAAAACATTATTTAGATCTCCCCTCCAAAAAAAAAATGATATTAATTGAGTAATTATTTTTTGAAATAAAAGAAAAAAACACATTGTTTAGAAAATCAATTAAACTTCGAAATTCAAAAAGCATCGCAACACTACACAGATTACGCATATTTTATGTCTAATACTAAAGACAAGGCTGTACAACGTAATACTTTTGCCTTTTCCATTATGGAATTAAAAACAGAAAAAAAATTAAATTGTCAAAAATAAATAAAAAAGGATTTTTTTACGTAGTAATTTAAAAAAAACGATATTATATGTTTAAATTAATATAATCTGTTCGAATTATAAAAAAAAAATCCCACACATTGTTTAGAAAGTAAAGCTTTATCTACAGAAGCTTCGAAGTTCAAAAGCTCGAAAACTCGTAAATACATACCATATAATCAAAATCCGTTTATATAAACACCATTATGTGTTACAGCAACACTACATAACATACACTACACAGACTAAACACATGTTAATACAATTATTAATTAAACAATTTTAAACAATTTCAAAGTGCGTTTAAACGACGCGACGCGATTTGACTGCCAGTATATTTTTACCTGACAAGAAAAAGTATAGTTCACCATTTTGAAAAACAATTGATAATCAACCTTATCGACATACTAATAAAGTCTAAATTTGTATAGCAAATAATTTTATATTACTAACGCCATTTTGAAATTTTAATACAATGAAATAGCGACTCTATTTTAGTGAAATTAAGGTTGATATTAATTTGTATTGTAATATAAAAGCTCGGTTTTCTTGTACGTATGTGGTGGGCAGTTGTTTCAAGACTGGGCTTCTCAAACTTTATTTATTGGCCTATTTTATTTATCAGCTTATCTTTTGATATTACTTAATTAACCGTTATAATAGATTTTAAATAATTGCCGAATTTTATCATATATGTCGGGGTATAGTTGGGGTAGGATAATAGTGAAGGCCGTGTCGGGCTATAATTAGATTACGATAATGATAAAGAAAATTAATTGTCACTTCTGTCGCGATTTTTATATTCAAAGATTTTTGACAGCCTCAAACGAGTAAACGATTTTCGATTAATCGCGACGCCAGCGCCATGTTTCCTATTTCTTAATTTACTTCGGATAATAATAAACAAAATTAATCATTACTTTCGTCACGTCATATTTATATTCAAAGATTTTTAACAGTCTCAAACGAGTAAAAGATTATCGATTAATCGGGACGCCAGCGCCATACTTCCTTTTTGTTGATTTACTTATCTTCACTAGTGGAGGGGCATTGCTACCATTGTCTAGTCCCTTTATATTCCCCGACTGACGCAGTACACTTTAGTCTTTCGACGAGTTTCTTTGAGTGAACATCACCTGGAGTTGAAGTGTAACAAATAGTGTGTCGCATCACGTATATTGGACATATCGGACTAAAGATCGTGTGAGTTCTTACGTCTTATTTATTATAAGTCCCTACATTGTATTTAGATGTGTTAACACAACCTTAGGTTAGGTTTATGTTAGGTTAGGTTAGCCTTATGTTAACCTAACCTCAGACAAACAGTGAGACTATACAGTGGAGGTGAGTGTTGTCATTACATAAAGGGATCCCTTAAGCCTAAACCTTGGTCACAAGTCCAAGGCCTGGTTTCCTGGTCAAAAACTACAGAATCGTGATATTCGATTATTAATTCATTCATTCAATTCGGCTCTCTGTTCTGACATATATGATGATATAATAGTATGTCTATATGATGATATTTTTTCTCTATTCATGTTTTAGTTATTCCGAGACTTCCTGTTAGTTACTTGAAGTTTAGAAAATAAAACCTTTATACATTTTTACTTTGATTGTTGTAAAAGGTGTTAAGCGGTTTCTAGACGATCATGCAGGATGACGTTTTGTATGCTGCGTGAATTACCATGTTGCATGATCGACCAAAAAAACCGAATCATGGACGCACTTTCAGTCCAGCCGCAGTGTTCGCAAAGTCGCTCGCTCGATCAATCATGTGAAATCTTTATCGATTTTTTTCAAATTGTTTGTCATTTTGTTTAATGAAATGTTTGGCTTGTTTTGGTATGGACCAAAACAAGCCAAACATATGGATATATTTATACATACATATGGATATATATGGATATATTTTTCTTTTTGAGTCCCATAGTTAGGGGCAATCTTTATACATAGATATTAACAACGAGATGAATTCCTTCGCTGTCATCGTCGGGAAGCTCTTGCGGTGCATTGTACGTGTCCATCGTCGACGCTGGCGTAAAACAAACTGAGGTGTCAGTAGTGTGTCTTCTCACAGTGGAGGTGTCCATGTGGGGTGACATGTCCGGGGCTCTGCTGCCTCTCCCATGTGGTGTCACGCGCTGCAGCCTACTAGCTGCAGGTCAATTGGGTTGCTCTTTTACTGTGGGCTGTAGTTGCGATGACTCAATGAGGATTGGTCCCCTCGATCAAACCCCTGCCAGGAGAGACCTTCAGTTCCCTGAAGCCCAGCGAGGCGATCAGCTGCAGCTACAACGACTTCATCCGATGACGGAGGAAACTGATTTATTGCATGACATGCACCGTTATAAACGATCATGCGTGCATGTCAGTCATAGTTTGCAGGATGAAAAATAAAAGGAATTATCAATCAACGTAAGTCACGTAGTTTGCTGCATGGTCGTCTAGGGACCGCTTTAGGAGGGCGAAGCTCGAGGAAGATTGATCTGCTTACCAACCCCTCAGGCCGCCATTTTATACTCTTACGGCCGAAATTAATAATATTTTTTTTCATTATGGATTCTAAATTCTTTGTGTTTAGAAAATTCAAATTTGAAATTTATTTTAAAAATGGATTCCAAATTTGAATTTTATATGCACTAATTTGAATTTAGATTCTATCAATCCATAATCCAAAGATTTTATATTGAGATTGGTTATTAATTTCGGCTGTAATTTAAATACTTATATTATTCCCTTTATCTAAAATTTCTAAAGATCGATATCAATATTTATTTATTCTTTTTTTTGTACTCTAAAAATATAAATATTCAATAATGATGTAATACTTCATCGTAGTTTGAGAAGCAGTGGTAAGGAGCTGTACTCCCAAACCAGTTTGCAGAGAAATAAAACAGGCCCCAATTTGATATGAATTAACTTATTCGATTGTTATCTATTTTGGATGAATATTGTACAAGTAATTGGCACCTGGCACGACGCGACGCGACGCGACGCGACGCCGACAACTTCACCTCTAAATAAACTAACTTACTTCTCTCTATATTTCAAACTTTTTAAAATGTTAAAATTGTATGAAGAAAGAGACGGCAATAGTGTATTATAAAATATAGTTTGTTATCATTTTTAAACGAACATTTATTATTTAAAATTACCGTATAAGGCAAATTACAGCGCCATCTATCGGGTTCAATTATAAATATATACTATCTACGGCCGACATTAATCGGATTGAAAATTCAAATTTGGAATCTATTTTTAATCTTTTTCAGTAATATGCGCAAAACATACTGAACAATATGCGCGTTCAGGCAGGATGTATGTGACAATGACATTAAAAAAATATATTAACAAATAAAAAAAATATAAATTTCTTTTTTTATTTTTAAAACCAATAAAAATGTCATAAATTATCTATTATTATAAATAATATTATTTGTTGTAATCTATGACATAGATGATAGTATCATTATCTAATCTGTGGAACTTTTGTATACAGTACTGCAAACATAAAAATTATTCAAAAATATTTAACCTTTTTTTTTTTACTTTTTGCTTTTGTTTAATAACTAAAGATTCCAAATTCAGAAAATTTTGGATTGAGATTCAGCGTTCCAACTTTTTTTTTTTTTAATTTCAATTAAAATAATTATTGCAAAAATAAAGATTATTCGAGTTTAACAAGATTAACACGAAATTTTACCCCTTTTTTATTTTCTAGAATTAATTTTTTTTTACTTTACAACGATAGTATATAATGTTTATATAAATAAAGCTATATTTAACTAGCTGTGCCCGTGACTTCATCCCTTATTGTTATTGTACACCCTTCAGAGTAAAACTTCAAAACTTTGAATGTCATATTTATTTATATCGAATCAACAGACTAAACAATAAGCTTCTAGCTCTACAAATGACGATACTTCCATACAACTTTTCATCCCCCCCTTTCAATCCCTTACGACGCTTTTTTTGCATTAAAAAGTAGCCTAAGTCCTCTCTCAGCCTCTACACTATCTGTATATCAAATTTCATTTAAATCGGTTTAGTATTTTTATCATGAAAGCGCGACAGAAAGACAGAGTTATTATCGCATTTGTAATTTTAATTTCAAACATTTGCCTATGTGTTTATAAATTAAAAAAAAAAACAAAACCTTATAACCATAAGTTTATTCACATTTCTACTTACAGCTAGCTATTAACACAAAATTTAAATAAACTGTTGTCAAATCATAGACAAGCGACTTCTGTTTTGTGAACCATAGAGTATGTTTTTATACACTGCTCTTAGGTTTTGGCGCCCACGCTTCTACTTTCGGTCTAGTAGTGCTGTAAGGGACATACTGTCCAGTTGTTCCGGACAAATTTTCCGTGAATTCAACCATCCATTTATACTTGGGTCTGCTGGGATCCTGCAATTTATTAAATTGTTTAGTAAATGACTCGAGCTGATTAATCTCAATCCAAAATCTTTGCATTACAGATTGAAAATAGATTTAAGGTATGTGTTTCTAATACATTAATAAATTTATATTTCTTGTATCTTCCTTATGAAGTTATTACACCATCTTTACCTACTTAATAGGAGCCATTTTTTTTCACACTAAACCAAGAGAAATCCGTCAATCGGATGAATAAATTTAATTTATTTTTCCAGTAACCGTATCAATTAAATAATAATTAATTAAAAATAACCTTAAGATATAATTGAAGTTCAAAATTTTTGATTGATACTCGATATTAGAAAGTCTACGTCGCTCCTCCAGGAACTCCTCCTTCTGGGTAGATTAACCTAACATTACCTAACCAACTTGCTTTTTTTATTTTTAGTATCAAATATTTATTCATAATCAATAATAAAATTATAACTATTAAATTTTATCATATTAGGCCATACTTTTTTTTGAGTATCAATTTTTAAATTGGGGAGAAATCTTGCAAATCAACAACACTATTAAATATTTACTCTGTGGAATAAATCACAAAGATCACAAGTGACATTTGATTACTGTAAACCTGATATACGGATAAATCTAAAATAATAAATTATATAAAATAATAATATACCTATTATACATCCGTATATCCGTATCAATAGTCACTGCGAATATAAAATATATTTTTTTGTGCCTGTCCTATTAGTATTACTAAAATAAAGTCATATATATTCTTGTCATATTCTGTCTCTACTACAGATGAGTACAACATTGACACTCTTATTGGCTTGGGTAAAAAATATCGATATTTATTAAAATATATTGTCGATATTTTAAAAATCAAAATTTCGATAAACGATGTAAGTATAAAATTAGTATCATATTCTTTTTTCTATCTCTTGCTAACTCACGATTTCCACACCCCCACTACTATTAGAAAGAGTAAGCTCTCATTAGCTTTACTATTGTCGCATGTGGTCAATAGCGAACTGCGACAAACTCCGATCACATCACCTAAAATATAATTCCAGTAAAATATCGATAAATCGATTTTATTTCTATATGTATCAATATATATTAAATTCTTAAGCAGTATCAAAAGACAAGATCTTAATTCTTATAGTCTCACAAACTTATCTGGCCCGATGAGAAAATCGCTGTTATCGCATTTGGTGTTGCTAGTAAAAATAAATTTTGCAATCAAGTGGGTAATAATAATAATATTCAGGATATTCTACACAGCACCGTCTACTCCCAAACTAAGAGCTTGTATTATGAGTACTAGACAATAGATATCATACTTATATATTATGTAAAATTACAGGCAAATTGACATTTCAAAATGGCGTCGTAGAATTGTTAGTTCCTCTTTTGGCCACCGGGCCTGTCTCTTTCTTACTATTGAAGTATTAATTAAAATATGGGCAACATTTACCTGATGTGGTGGAAGATCGGTTTTGTAATGAAGCCATCCAAACCATTCAGCGGGAACCTGTTCATCAAAACATGTATTAGAAGGCTTACCAACAATTGATAAAACATTGTTTGGTTAATATCTCATACCTGGCTACCATCATAATTCATATGGAAGTTATCGGAGTACTCCACCCATCGGTTCCTGCTGTAGAAGTAGCGAGGGTTCTCATAGTATTTGTTGCCGAACTGGTCTTCCCCAACCAGAGTACCATCTTTTAGCTCATCTTGTCTGTAATAGAAATAATCATAGACAAAATATTTTACATTTTAAAAACAGTACATATAATTTTTAAAGTTTCTATACACAATTTTGAATTTGGAATGTATTTTTAGTGGTCAAAATTATAGAGAATATTATGGAGCTTTACATAAACTCATGAAATTAGATTTGTTAATATTCTAATAAACAGCAGTGAATACCGAGTGGTAAAGACTAATCTCTTAAATGGGAAGTCAAGTGTGATCCACAACTTCAACAACTTTTCCAACAACTACATAACAGTAAATGACTACATCCTGGCTAGTGGACTATGACCTAACTCCTCACTCTGAGGAGGAGACCGGACTCCTAAATGGGTCATTGGAAAATTGGATAAATGTTACAATATTATGGTGATTATAATGCACTCTACAGTTACAAACATATCAAGAAAAGATGTGTCATAGGTAGCAAAAATCTTATACAAAAACGGGTATATCAGAAGAAGAGTATAGATTCCTCAAGATGACAAAGAGAATATCTTCTCTTTGTCATCATAATAATGTATCAAATGTAGAAGTATTTATAATCATTGCTTTTATCGAAATATATATAAATGTGGTAACACTGTTTAAATTGAATATAGAACGGCTAGTACCCAGAGCCATTAAACAAGAAAATTAAAAAAAAATGAAAATAGAACGGGAATGCCCTTGTTTAAGTTCTTGATTATAAAATAGATAAATATGGCGCAGATATATAAAAGTAATATTTTTATAAAAGATTATGAAGAGCGTGGAGTCTTGATTAAATTCTAACACCGTAATCTATGTTATAATTAGTATAATATAATCATTTTGTAGAATTAATTCTCTAACAATAAAACATAACCTATAAATTACATAATATTATAACAACAAGTATACCTGTACAGCTTATACAGAGAGCCGCGGATACCACCGTTCTGTCGGATGATGTTGAACAGTGTCGCTAATTTATCCAGGGCCAGGAATTTGGCGATGGAACTCGACATTTTGGAACTATTTAATTCCAATTTACGAAAATATTTTGATTATTAGCAATTGACATTGACAGATATTTAACAGCTGTAATGCATAGACTATATAAGTCGAGAATTTTGCACAGACTATATATAATTATAATATCACATTCGTTGGAAAAAATATGAATACCTACTTAAAAAAAAATATGCTTGGATTTTCCTGCGCTTTTTCTTTGACTTATGAATTTTACAACTACTTAAAAAAAGGTGTTTTTTTTTTTAATCTGAGACCCCGTAAGTAATATATCATTTTTGCAAGTCGATCGTCCATCTCCGACAACTATCGTTGTGACGATCAACACCTTAAGAAGCTCACATGAGTGATGAGATGGTCAAGGGTCTGATGCAGAAAGCGGTACTACTATACACGGCCCGTAACGTGCGGAAATTCCTCTTTCTGGAGCCTTAACCATCGATAGCTTGGACCGTGTTCCCGCCTGTTGGTTGACCTTAATATTTTATATTTTTAAAATGTATTTTTTTTATATATTTAAATGACCTTAATGTTTTATATTTTTAAAATGTATTTTTTTATATATTTAAAAATCAATTGTTTTTTTCTTGACACGGCTTTGTAATTATAATTTAATAACACGAACCTTACGATTCTGTAGTTTTTGAACAGGACTTGTGACCAAGGTGTAGGCTTAAGGAGCTCCTTTAAGTAATCAGTTGTCTTAGGTTAGGTTAACATAAGGCTAACCTAACCTAAGGTTGCGTTAACATATCTAAATACAATGTATGGACTCACACAATAAATAAGACGTAAGAACTCACATGATCCTTAGTCCGAGAGGTCCATTATAAGTGATATAACGACATACTATTTGTTACAATTCAACTCCAGGTGATGTTCACTCAAAAAGACTTGTCGAGAGATGTACTGCGTCAGTCAGGGAATATAAAGGGACACCACCAACTATACCCTATCCCACCCCACATACGTCAGGACGTATACGTGTAAAATTAATAAGGCCATGTATCGTTAATAATTGGCTTGACTAGAGAATAAGACGTTAGTCAAAAATCAAACAAAAAAAAAACGTTATTTTGTGTTCAGAATCAATCGGCTTTATATTCCAAAATTTTTTCCATGTTAACTTGATGTCAATACAGACATGGTAACACTGGCAAATGGAACCCAGACATTTATTTTTTAATATTATTACAGAAATCAAATAAAAAATAAATTATTATAAATTATATATTTTTCTTCTTTGACACTTTTTTTGTTAAAACTTCATCAATTTCCAAAGTAACTTTTAATCCACTGATTCGCTTTGGTGTTTTATCTGCATCATCCAATAATTTATCCTTGTTTTTCTTTTTAGATTTCTTTGTCAATTTTTGTTCATCATGAGTTTCAACATCTCCACTTACATTCTTACGTTTTTTCTTCTTTTTTACTTTACTTAATGAAATGTCAGTATCTATTTTTAGTTCAGTTTTATCTGGTTCATTATCAGCTACAATTTCTTGTCCTATATCATCATTATTAATAAGTTTTTTCTTCTTTGTTACTTTATTTATTGAACTATCCATATCTATTTGTAATTCAGTTTTATCTTGTTCATCATTGGCTAGAGTTTCTTGTTCTATATCATTATTAATAAGTTTTTTCTTCTTTTTCCTTTTGGAATTATCTGCATCTGTTTCCTTGTCACCATTTAAGGTCTCTTTTAATTTCTTAGCATGTGAATAACCCTGGAATCTAGATTCTTGAAGTAGTTCTTGCTCTTGTTGTGCTATTCTTGCTAATTTACCTAAAGCTCGAAGTCCATGTCGGGCTCCTCTGAAAAAGTATTCAAGAATTACTAAAACTGCATATTTACGTAATAAAGTAAATACCATAGATTATAAAACATCACATTTGCAGGATAAAAATTTACCTATGTTACATTCAGTCTCTTAGCTCTAATGGGATGGAAGAGGGAGTAGGTAAGTCTAGCCCACATGCGGCTCAGCCGGAACGCGCCAGAGTCACTTGGCGGCCGGATTCCCATGCTCGTGGTCGCAAGCCAGTCGGGGAACAGATTCCCTACCACTAAGGGGGTACTGGGTACTCGAAATGCTCTCCCAGCGGCAGAGGGGAATAATATTCTAACACGTCCCCTTACGGGAAGACGATATCATTGTCTTTGTATTTGTAATCGTAGGAATTAGATAAGTGCCAGTCGTATTCGCGCACGAAGGGTAAAGGGTTCCGTACCAATATTTACCAAAAAATCACGTTTGTTGTATGGGCGCCCCCTTAAACATTTATTTTATTCTGTTTTTAGTATTTGTTGCTATAGGGGCAACAGAAATACATCATTTGTGAACAATTTCAACTGTCTAGCTATCACGGTTCATGAGGTACAGCCTGGTGACATACAGACGGACGGACGGACAGCGGAGTCTTAGTAATAGGGTCCTGTTTTTACCCTTTGTAAAAAAAATCTAATTATTGGGGTTCGTACGGAACCCCAATAGTAATTAGATTGCTTTACCAAATAAGGATAAATGTCCTTCGTACTTAAACTACTCCATATTGTTTTATTTTAGGGACTTTACAACAAAAAAATCATGCAATAATTCATCTAATGGCAACTCCAGCTAGGAAGTAGTTTCATCAGCAGCTGAGGAAAATTAAATATAACCATACTTATGTGCTGTTCTTCCTCCGCAAGCTTTAAACAACTTCTCATCTGACATCTTCACAACATCCTCCTCTTCAGACTCCGACTCAACTCTAACACACTTAGACCCTTCGTTGTCCAAAATATCAGTTTTCACAAAGAAATCTGAATATTCCTCCTCTGAATGTGAGTTTCTTTTCTTTTTTAACCTCCATGTGCTATTGGTTATAACAAAGTCCTTGTCTATTGTTTTCATCTTCATTGTTTTGCCATTTTTTTCTTTTACCTGCAATAAATATAGACACAAAAAAAAATTTACTGTAGTGTTGCCATACACAAAAATTACATAAAATTAACATAAAGGTATTTTTATTAAAAAATTAAAATATATGTTTAGATATTTAAAAAATTAAGGGCACCCACTTTCAAAATATATTTATCAACCATCGCACACGACACGTGAACTTGAATTATTATTACTATTTATTATATTGTTGAACTGTATCTAGGCTGTCTTTATTATTAATCACCTAGAAACAGTAAAGCTGGTAGACGAAATGTCAAAAAGGAAATCCTTCTTCATCTTCCAAGCAATTTTTTTTGTTGAGGGATTAAGATAAAAAACTTCTGGAAATATGAAGGAAAAGCGCGGGAGACTTCGAGTGGGGCGGGGTTTTTGGAAGCTTCTCTATAAAATAAATATCTATTAAAAATATGCTTGGTTTGTTAAGGGGGGAAAGAAGATAAAGAACGGAAGGTTGTGTCCTCGGGAGATGTTTTTGGAAGGCCCGCCTTGTTCGGAGATTCCTGCGCTTTTTCTTTGACTTATGAATTTTACAACTACAAGAATTTAGATAATTATAATGGAAGACATGGCTTCGGTCTGACTGTAAAATGAATAAAGAATTAACTAACTAAAATCGAGGCTCTACGGATGTACGGTTTAATACCTTTACCTTTTCCAGTATAGAATAAAAACAGGAAAAAAAAAAGGGAAAGGGATTTAATTGGGAACTCGGAAATAGAAAGAATGTATTTAAAGTGATGATTGACAATATCGAGTACCAATAGGAGAGCATCGTATAATGTATGGAATATACACGTATGTGAGTTGAGAATGAGTTTGAAGAAACGAAACCATTTCTTTAAAATAGTACAAATTACCTGCACATTACTGGTAGCTTTATCATAAAGCTCACTCCACCAGTGCTCCGTGAAATCTTTGGCTGGATCATATCCAACACCTGTCACACTCCTCTTCAGCTTTGGTTTCAGGGCTTCTGCTATACCATTCTCATTTTTACCAAGCCCTTTACCTGTAACATATATTATATTGATTTAACATACATTATCTGTTGATAGTGTATCCACATTGCCTTTACTTTTAGTAGAATAACAATCAATAACAAATAATTATGTGTTGCTAGTATATGTTGCCGAATTCCAGACAAATACCTCCATCCTAGAGGAGCTTCGAATCAAAGAGAGTCTATCTACTCAAGTGCGCAGTTGGATCTTAAAATTATTTAGGCACATTAGTCGACGTGGGAACGACTCCATAGGGTGTCTTGTCGTTCAGGGGAGAGTCGAAGGCACGAGACCGCGGGGAAGATCCCCTATGAAATGGACGGATCAGGTGAAGGCTGCGGTGGGCGCTCCCGTACATGAATGCGCCCGATTAACAGTCAGCAGACAAAGGTGGCGGGACGTTGTGAGGCGGGCGTTGTCTTTTGGCCAACTTGCTGGGACGAAATAGTATATATGTTGTATATAGAGTATATGTTGTTGAGTGAAATGAAAATAGGAATAATATTTAAAAAAAAATCAATAAAATAGAATTAAATATCACATTTTATACAATGTCAATATTCAAAAATTAATTATAACTGTAGGACTGCTCGACTAAACATGCTTGTAAGTTTTCAGTGCTTTGTATATCCAAAGGAATCCTGTTAAATACCTCTGGACCAAGTTTTTCTAGGTTATGTTTAACTGACACTAATTATTATTTATTTATTGTGTGCCGCGACTTACAATTACTACATAGTCAAATTTCAAGAGCATTCGTTTTTAAAAAGAATTTTATTTCAAAAACTTATTACAGAGTTTTACTTAACTGCGCAGAGTTTTATGCGCTCTAACTTAAACTCTATCTAAAATTAGTGAGTCAACCATACAGAGTTGGATGTTCGAATCAGACTGAGGCTTCTTTTCATGACGTCCATCCAAGTAGCATTCGTTGCCTTGCTGACATCATAAGAAGATTCCGTGCGCTTATGGCGCATTACTGCTATATGAAGCTAACAGAGGGTGACAACTTAACTACATTCATACATATTTTTGTGATCCACATATAGTGCTACTGTATATATGTCAGAGAATAGTAGAGGATTGTCGAGTAATCGAATCGTCATCGCTATCTATGGCGTTGGAGTAGGGTGGTGGTCACTTCCGTTGTTTTGACGGTCTCGACCCTCGACCTGTTATATGCCATCGACAGTCTGACTGAGGTCTAGTCGTGCGCGGTCTCTCAGGAGGTGGGGTGGTGTCTGAATAGTGATAGTGTTGTTCAGTGTTGTGTTGGTGCTAGGAGTGCTGTCCGATCAAGGTCACGTGAGTGCCTTGCAGTGTGGTTGCCTCGTCTTGTGTTGGGTTTATGTGCGTTTGACCTTATGTTTAAACAGAGAGCCTAGCAGTGGAGGTGAGTGTTATGATCATTTAAAGGATATCCTTAAGCCTACACCTTGGTCACAAGTCCAAGGCACTGCTTGAGTTTCTCTTGTAATTGTTAAAGATCATATTTGATCGTTTATCGGTTCAATAGGAGTATCTACGTTACGTTTACCCAATATTCCATTCAATACCATCACCCCCTTTTAGTGTGTCCCAATATTCCCCATCTTCCTCCTTCCATCTCCTTTCACATCGTTTTAAAATCCCCGACATATATTAATAAAGAAGTCAATATTAAAATGAGAAATTGTTTAAAGTAGTGTCTTGCAGAAGTATCCTATACAGTAGAACCCCGGTTATCTGAATTAATTGGAACCAGGGCCGATATGGATAAACAAACTATCACACATACAATAAACTTTATTAAGTTTAACATCTTGATTAGGGTAAGTTGCAGTTGTTAACAAAAATACAAACTACAAAAATTGACAACAATAATAGACTACATAAGTAGTAGCAAAAAAAAAAAAAAACAAAAAATAATAGATATATTTGGACTCCAGCGAGTTCCAACTTGTTACAACAAAACAAATATAAGGTTTAAATTTTTTATATTACGCTTAGGACCGATTCGGATAATTGGGGATTTGGTTAATTGGTGTTCTACTGTATATAGATATGACTAGTTGACCTACCCCAGGTTTGCACAAGTGCATCTAACTACACACAATACTTTTCAATAACCCATATTGTTGATAAATGAAAATATTAAACATGCTTTACTATTATCATGTAGGAATTCTGATCATTAAATATTTGTGTGCCATATTTCATGGAAATCCATTCAGCCGTTTTTGTGTGATTGATTAACAAACATCAAAATACTTATCAATCTGTTTACTTCTTTATATCCATAGAAAACTGCAAAAAAAGCA
This sequence comes from Limenitis camilla, assembly GCA_905147385.1. Lineage (NCBI taxonomy): Eukaryota > Metazoa > Arthropoda > Insecta > Lepidoptera > Nymphalidae > Limenitis > Limenitis camilla. Next base: position 7,958,280 of record LR990251.1, on the reverse strand, counting down.
GTCATTCTAAAGTTATGCACGCACAAACATACAGCTGATGCATTTTTATTTATAATAGAAGATATAATATTAATGTACTATATAATTTTACTATTATTTAATTACGTATAATACAGCAATTATGAATTATAATATTATGTTAAAGAGATGTGTTATAGTACAGGTGGCAACACTGGTAGAATGTATCATATGTATTTTAAAGCCATATTTTAAACTATAAAATATATATACTATGAATAACAAGGATGTATTGATAAGAAATATTTAAAAAAAAACATATTGTACTATAATTAAAGGGTACTTCATTTGAATATGGCAAAATATTTGGGGGGTGCCCTTTTCTAAAGAAGTACCAATTAAAGTAAACAGGTCGCCATAGAGATTTTTGGGTGAATAATAAACAGTTTTAAAATGCAATTTACATTCCATGAATAAAATGTGTTGTCTAGCAATAATTATAAATAGCAATGTTTCACTTTTAAACTTAAGTATTTACAACTTGTCCAATCTACAACTTTAAGAACAAGATTTTATATGTTACCTTCACTCCAGCCATATTTCTCCAACTGTTTTCTTGCAAAATCCATATATTTAAATAAATACTAGGTAATATCAAATAATCTTTAAAAAAATAAAAACCTATGTGTGAAACATAACCTAAACGCATCCATCAACTAGTGATGGCTATTTTTAGGTTATGTTTGAAGTGATGATTTATAAATCGATTTTTGTACCCTAAAAATCAACTTTCAATTTTTTTATTATTTATTAGTTAAGGTATTAAAACACGTACGTGTTGATAATAGTATCACATGAGTGTTGTAATATCTTATTCAATAGATGTATACAACACTTTTTTTTTTATGATACATAAGGGACAAACGAGCAGACGGTCCACCTGTTGGAAAGTGGCCACCGTCGCCCATGGACATCGACAAAACTAGATGGTATCTTTTGTTTTGTCGAAGCGTTGCCGCCTCGAAGATAGAGTGAGCGAAGAGAAGACTGCTGCGGTTCCAATAGACCTTGAGCAAGAACTCGGTGTTCATTGGAATCGCAGCAGAAATGGGATGGGAGAGGGGTAGATCTGGCTCACATGCGGCTCGGCCGGAACGCGTCAGTGCCACTTGGCGGTCAGATTCGCATGCTGGTGGTCGCAAGCCAGTCGGGGAACAGATCCCCTACCACCAAGGGGGTGCTGGATTACTCGGCTCTTACGAGATGCTCTCCCAGCGGCAGAGGAGAATTGTATTCTAACCCGTCTCCTCACGGGTAAAAATGTTTTTATCTACACCAGTAATTAAATCCTCTATAAAAGATTCTGAAACAGCTTACTGCCAACATTAACACTCCACAGACAGCCACTCCTACTCCTAATAACCTAACAGCATCCATCACTGGGTAAATACACATAAACTAAGTATTGATGAAAAAATCATTTATTGTAGTTGTGATGAACACTTTGTATAGTGCAATTATTCAAATTCACTTTAATACGTTCTTTAATGTTGAAGGTAATCGCTCATCAAAGAAAAATTCCAATAACATATTTTTTTACGGCGCACGACGTTATTAAGACATTGGGTGTTTTAATGTTGGCAATAAGCTGTTACAGAATATTTTATAGATGGTTTAAAATATGGGAGTAGATAAAATTATTTAAACAACTTACTCAAAACCCGAGAGTAGACTGCAGCAAAAAAAAACATAAAAAGAACATGAGAGAAGAGTTATGGCATATATTAATAATCGATCTTTCAATACTGTTTTAAGTTTAAAATCGATTTTAATGGGTTTGACAGAGGTTACTGTCAAATAGTTCTGACAATTTCTTGGGTTGCCATAATATGAAATTTAAAAAAAAGCGATTTATTTTATAAAATACCTAGTAGTTGCTAAGTGACATCTGAATTACGAAAAAAAATAAAATAAGAAATTGTAAATTTTATTAATTTATTTTTTAAACAAAATACATTTAAAACAATTAGAAATGTCAATCCGTTAGTTTATATCAAAATTTCATATCGTTCAAGTCTTCTATAGTGGATTCATTGTTACTGTAACAAAAAATATATAAAATGAACATTTATTTTAGATATAGATGACAACAGAATATACTTGAGTGCGATAATCAATGATGTTCGATCACTGACAAACTAGACACAATCAGTCACAGAATGTCCTAATCAAAAGAGCGCCCATTAGAATATTTGGCTTGTGTTTCCATTAGAGATGTACAAGGTGAGAAATGCGAGGATTCGAGTGGAAGTCCTATCCAAGGAGTAAGGTGGCCATTACCAATTATCTAAAGATAGCACTGAATTATTGTTCGGTTTACGAGTCGCTTTGTAAATACATCTTTAAAATTTTGATGGTAAGGTTGAAATTTAAATAATTTTGTGTTTATATTTATAACTCAATTGCCAGATTAATTATGGAGCTGATGCAGCAATAGTTTCGGGTCCCGGTCTTTAAAGGCTCCGAGATTTTTTCTATGGGGATCCAAGGTACAGAATGTTCTCCCTTTAGGAAGGTCAAGTACCAATTAATAGATAGAACGGCCAGACAAACGCGACCTAAGCGCCATCAGTACATGGTGGATATTCCTCGTACTAAGTGCTTCAAATCCCTTTTTATTCGTACTGCAACATTTTGGGACTATCTCCCAGAGTCTGTATCTCCTGATAGGTACAGTAGCCGGCAGCTAACTTTAGGTTTTTATTAAACATAGTGGGGGTTTGTTGTGCATTGTGCATATGTGCCGGTAATTATAAAAGGTTGGTGTCTACAAATCCAGAGTTAACGGGTACCTTTTAGGTAAACGTGCAACAACCGAGGGCTTGTCGTGTTTAACATCAGGCTAGTCACGGTTAAACGCTGGCCCATAATCTTAAAAATCTTGTTTGGAAAATGTTTTAGCCATACTAAACTGTGTATCTAGTTTTAATAATCTAAGTGGGTTATTCAATTCTATAATAAATTACTTTGTTAGTAAAACGGTAGTGACCAATCTAAACTACAAAATTTGAGCGACTCTATACAAAAGCTTACCAATAAAGTAATTTATCGTTTAACTTCGGGATAGTAAGTATCATTAGGATCTCGTTTAGACCTTTCTATGTAAGGCTTTCCGTGCGATCCCGTTGACGAGTAGTTCTCCAGTTGTGGTGCTGATAGCAGTTCAGGTCTGAAGTCCTTGAGGAAGTACACCCAGCATTTTATTGTTTCTGACTCTGAGCTGTGAGAGAAAGATTATTTTTTATTTTTATAGACACATAAGCGCTTAAGTTTCCAAGGAAAAAGAGATCCAATTGTTCGAAAGAAACAAATATATGATACAAAAGATTTGAAGACAGAAAAATAGTATTTATTCAGACACTTTTTTCATGTTTTTCGAACTAGGATTAGTTTAGCACAAGCTCACCCTTTACTGATGACAATGTCATCTATTTCTCTAACATAATAGTTTGGGTGATCTTCCAAAATATCTAAATTGTTGAACATCTTGTCGTCTACTTCATATACTTCTCCTGAAATAGAATTGTTTATTCATTTATAAGTGCTAGGCGACGAATGTTTTTTTTTCCACATGCTCCATCACTCGCTTGTACACCCCCCTCCCACACCATCACCCTCGCGCTTTGAACAATAATCATCATATTTCAACCAATTAATACAAAATCTTCCTCATGAATCCGTCTTTTAGTGAAATCATCATCATTATCACAATCCATTAATGGCTCACTGCTGAGTCTCGTATCCTTCTCAGAATGAGGAGGGGGTTAGGCCATAGTCAACCACACTGGCCCAGGGCAGGTTAGCAGACTTCATACACACATCTCTCCTGCAAGTCTTGACGACCGGTCGGACCCGGACCTCCCGAGTAAGACACCGATGTCTCAACCACTGGGCTATCACTGCTCATAAAACCTCTGTTAGTGAGAACTGCATCAGAACCCGTTTAGTAATTTTATAGTTTATCGCGAATTAATAGTAATTTACCCAGTATGTTAAGTTTTAATTTTCAAAATATTTTCCCATACAAAATCTCATCTACTAATTCAACTCCGGATAAATCCTGAAACAAAGCTCAAAAGGTATCCTTTGTCATTTTACAAGCTGTTGTGTATCTGTGTAAATATAAACTCTCTCCTACAGTACTTTAAAAATACAAAATAGATAACATACAAAACTCATGTGATCCTCGACTAACAAAACTACTAGCATTATTTTAGTATTATCTGTGTGAAATCACTTGACCGACTGGCTCTATTGAGAATGATGCTATATTATATAAATGTAGCTATACTTGAAATAACACAACACAGAAAGATGTCTACTACTAATTGTGTATCTAATTCTAATTAGTGATCAAAGTGTTACAGAATAAAAATCATTAAATAATAAGCCATTTGATTTAAATCAAAATGGAGACCTTTTACATGATGTCCATTCCCGGGGCTAAATAATAAAAAAGGTATATTGTACTTTGTTCCAATGATCAAAGGATACTTTGTCTTCGTTCTCCCTTCAGCTAGAAATGTTCCGACACCATGCTCCGGCTTAGTGAGCCAGTGGTGGTTGGGTTCATTACGCTTCAGTGTACCATAGACAAATACTTTGTGACTCATCTGTAAATATATATAAAATATAGGCGGCGTTTCCACCAGAGATGTGCCCCCTCATTAAGTGTTTGTGGTTGGCTGGTTGGTACTTCTTTAGAATGGGGCACCCACCCAATTTTTTTTTAGATAATATTTACCATCCTAAATAAAAATTTTTTTCAAAAATATTTTCCCATTCTAAAGCCCATACAAAATTTGATATTTTCTAAGGAATTTTCAAATATTCATATCTCGAAAACTATGAACTTCCTAAAAAAAAGACTTTAGAAATACAAATTTGAGGGGTTGAGCTGTTCGCGTCCGCAGGCTTGACCATCTTAGCCTTAGCCAAATGAACAGTAACGCTGAGCCATGGGCGGCGGTGAAGTAACCCATTATTGGCTAGCACAGGCCATGGGAACTAAATAGCCCAAAAAGAGTGCTCATAGTGCCTTGGGAAAGTGCTGTGTTAATATTTCCCAACCCCCTTTTTTTTTTAATATGGAAAAGTCTCAAACAGAATGCGATTTGTCATGCGACCCGGCTAACCCCCCGACGCTCTCTGGTACCCGGGCCAGAGAGTGTGAAATTGACTACTGAAGACTGCGTAGATGTGAGTAAACAGGCATCTACGTCGGTGAATGCTACTGGAAAGCGTTATATTCAACAAACATTCCACCCAAGTATGTTTTTGGGCAGACCAAGAAGTGCATCAGTTGGAAATATCATTGAAACTCCAGTGACCGATGAACAAAATGATGAGACACCAAAATCCAACAACACTCCTAGTCCCCCCGAATGGCAAAGAGTTCCAACAGCTAGAGGCAAAAAAAGGAAGAAGCTGTCTCAGTCTCCATCTCCTGAAGCAATTAAAACTAGTAACAGCTACAGTGGCCTGGAGATAGACTAAACAGAAGGCGAACAAGTTTCCATAAATAAGCGCCCAAACAAACCGCCGTCTATTATCCTGTATGGCATAGAAGACATAAACAAATTAATTGAGCTAATTAACACTGTTGCTAAAAAAGATGATTTCTTTGTTAAAATCGTTAATAAAAATCAATTAAGAGTAAATTCGATAGATATAGAATCATATAAGAGAATTATCACCCTTGTACGAGAGAATGGACTTATAGGCCACACTTTTAAAAGAAAGGATCAACGCTGCTGCCGCCTGGTAATAAAAAAGCTTCATTCAACTCCACATAGCGCTATAATAGAGGAAGTTGAAAAAACAGGGAACAAAGTTCAAGGAGAAATAATTAATGTAAGATATGGCCCGGAAAAAAAACCAACATCCAATTTCCTTTGTTAACCTTGTGGCTGGTCCAAATAATGATGCTGCAAAGCTAATTAAATCCATTAACCACCAAATTGTTATTATCGAAGAGCCTAAGAAAAAAAACAATACCACAATGTCAGAGATGCCAACAATACAAGCACTCAAAAAATTGAAAATTAGGGTCCCTACCGTACATCATAACACACAAAAACCTGCTACTGCACGACAAACAAACATTTCAACGGAATCAAACCAAAAATCACACCAAATATACAAAAATTTCATTGAATCACAAACTTATGCTGATGCTGTAAAAGTGCAACCCACAACAAGTAGTAATAACCTAGAAATACTACTAACACAACAAGCTTTAAAGCTAGATAAACTACTGGAACAAATGTCTACAATGATGAACCTTCTTACAACAGTTATCAACAAGCTTGCTCATTGAAATGGCTGGAATACAAATGGGTTGATTAAACACAAATATGAAGTGCAAACTATATTGGAGTATGAAAATATTGATGTACTTCTTGTATCTGAAGCACATTTAATTCCAAATCACAACATAAGCTTTAAAAACTACTGTGTTTACTCGACGTCTCACCCTGATGGCACAGCTCATGCAGGTACAACTGTACTCATCAAAAAACATATTAAGCACGACATTCTACAGGAATACAAAACAGAGGCAATTCAAGCTACTACAATAATGGTACAAGACAAAAGAGGATCTTTAACGTTATCGGCTGTCTACTGCCCACCAAGGCATACCTTAAAAGAAGAGTTTTTAATTAAAACTCATGCAGTCGGTAATGATAACTTAAGTTTAAACATGTTATTACCAGTTATACAATTAATAGCTCCATTTATTGCCCACATCATTAATTCATCTCTCATCTCTGGTACTTTTCCTTCAATATGGAAGAATGCTGATGTTATTCCTATACAAAAGAAACCTAACGCCTCGGAATTCGCACATTTTCGGCCCATATCCATCCTTCCGGTTCTCTCAAAAATAATTGAACAATTTGTTAACCAAAAGCTGACTTATCACCTTACTCGTTTCGATCTCCTTAACCCGTTACAATCTGGCTTTCGCACTGGACACAGCACGGTCACTGCACTCATGAAGATTACCGATGATATTCGCCTCAACATAGAGAATAAAAAAGTAACGTTTTTGGTGTTGTTAGATTTCAGTGGAGCTTTTGACTCGGTGGATCTTGATGTACTTTTAAATGTCCTGAAAACTTTTAATTTTGCGCCATCTGTAATTACTTGGTTCAAATCTTACCTGTTTGGCAGAAAACAACGTATAAAAGTAAATGAGGATCTATCGCAATGGTGTGATCGGTTGACGGGAGTTCCACAGGGCGGTATTCTTTCACCACTACTTTTCTCTCTTTTTATTAATAGTATTACCTCCCTGCTTAACTCGTCCTACCATCTTTATGCGGACGATCTCCAGTTATATACATCGGCATCAATTGAAAACCTTGCAATAGCTACAGATAAATTAAATCGTGACTTATTCGAAATCTCAGAGTGGTGTAGCAAGTTTGGTCTATCTGTAAATCCTTCCAAATCTCAGGCAATCATTATTGGAAGTCACCACTTTATTGCATTACTTAAATTTACTGACATACCATATATAGCTTTCAACGGAGTCACGATACCATATTCCACCACGGTAAAAAATTTAGGCTTAATCATGGATCAAACCTTGTCATGGGCTCCGCATGTGTCTTACATCGGTAATAAGCTCTTCTCATCTATGCACGCTTTACGACGTATGCAGAACTTTTTACCACAGGAAACCAAGATTTTACTAGCTAGTCTCTTTTAATACCCCTTTTAGACTATGGGGATGTTGTGTTTCTTGATGCTTCAGAGGAACTTATAAATAAGCTCGAAAGGTTACAGAACGTTGCAATTCGATATATCTATGAATTGCGTAAGTTTGAACATGTATCGGAGTACCGCAAAAAGTTAAAATGGTTGCCTATTCGATTTAGAAGAAATATACATATTCTGACTCTTCTCTTCAACGTACTATTCAACCCGCACGCTCCTTTATATCTCCGCGAAAGATTTAGATACCTGGCCCAATCCAGCGACGAACGACTAAGATCGGCTAATAATCTTACGTTAGCTTCACCAGTTTGCAGTTCGCGTGCATATGCTAGGTCGTTTACCTCTTTGGCGGTTAAGCTTTGGAATAGTCTGCCTACTGAAATTCGCAAATCACCCTCAGTAGGATCATTTAAGTGCAAACTAAAAAAGTTTTACTCTAATATGTAGGTTGTATTGTCATTTTTGGTATGATTATAAATACAAATATATTATTGTACTTATAAATAAATTTATGTGTATGTTTATATGTCTATATTAATAAATGTATGTTTGTATGTATGTATGTATGTGTAAAGTTTATGTTTGTAGTGTATCATATCATATTTACGATCTGCCCATAATAAATTAATTATCCTCTCAGTTATTCTAAGGTTGACTGGTAGAGATTCCCAAGTGGAATAAGTCCGCCTTTGTACATGAATTCATCACGCATGTATTATTACTAAGCACCTATTTGTTTCTTATAGTATTTTTTTTTTTACAAATTATTTTAAGACCCTCGGGGATAGATTCATAAGTGGAGGCGACTGGAATGCCAAAAACGTTCACTGGGGCTCACGATTAACTGTACCCTGAGGCCGAGAAATAAAGAAAAGTATAGATATGAATAATCTATGTATACCAAGTACAGGACAACCTTCATATTGGCCTACAGATCCAAATAAAACACCAGATCTTCTAGATTTTTTTGTATATAAAGGGTTGTCAAACCATTACTTGCATGTAGAGACCTGCTTAGATAGTAGCTTGGATCACACACCAGTAATAGCTATTATAAGTACAACCATAATAGAAAGACCAACAAAGGAACGACTTTATACCAAAAACATTGATTGGAATGCATTTAGGGCGTACATTGAGGAAAAGAATAAGTTGAAGGTGCCACTTAAAACCACAGAAGACATCGAAACTTATGCAACTTATATAACAAACTTAATACAAATAGCCGCGTGGAAATGTACTCCGGACTGTACACTAAGAGAAGGCAACAGAAATGTACCTGAGGATATAAAAATAAAGATCCTAGAAAAGAGGAGACTCAGAAGAGTGTGGCACTGTAGTCAACACTCCCAGGACAAAAGGGCGCTCAATAAAGCTGCCGCCGAACTAAAACAGTACCTTAAAGAAATAGATGAGGAAACACTGCAGAACAAATTAGCAAACCTGAATCCGCAAAGAAAAAATGAGTACTCTCTGTGGAAAACTGTACAAAATAGTAAGGTGGCTCATCAGGTTGCCCAACATCCTATAAAACGGAGTGACGCTACCTGGGCTAGAAGTGACAAAGAACGTGCTGAGGAGTTTGCACAATTCCTGAAAAAGAAATACAAGGGTATTTAGAAACTGATCTTCAACTAGGCCTTCCAATACAAAGCTGCTCACCCTGTGAAATTCGAAGAGAAATTAAAGATCTAGAGTTAAACAAGGCTCCTGGCTTCTGTCTCATAACAGCTGAAATCCTAGACTAAACTAATTGTAGTTTACTACCAACATTGTCGAAATTGGTTGAGAAATTAATCTTGAGAAGGCTAGCAAGAGAGCTTAACGAACACAAAATCATTCCTGAACATCAGTTTGGTTTTAGAAGTGGACATTCAACTGTGGAACAAGTTCATAGAGTTACTAACAAGATAAGAGAAGCGCTAGAGAAAAAACAATATTGTTCTGCCGTTTTCCTTGACGTACAGCAGGCTTTCGATAAAGTTTGGCACTTAGGCTTACTCTTCAAAATAAAGAAGCAACTTCCACACAACTTCTATCTGCTTTTCAAATCTTATTTGGAGGATAGAATATTTAGAATAAAAATTAACGACACCTACTCTAACCTAACCGCCTTCAAAGATATAAAAGCCGGGGTGCCGCAAGGCTCAGTTTTGGGCCCCACTCTGTATCTTCTATACACTGCAGACGTACCCACAACCAACAACATCTTGTCTGCTACATTTGCTGATGATACCGCTGCACTTTGCAACCATGAGGATCCCAATGTTGCATCCTTAACTCTACAGAGTCATCTAAACAAACTTAGTAAATGGATGGATAAATGGCGCATCGAAACGAGTTCTCACAAATCAACGCATGTTACTATCACGCTGAGAACACAAAACTGCCCACCTTTAAACTTGGAAATGACATCTTACCACATCAAGACTCAGTGACTTGGGGATGCATCTTGATAGAAAGCAAACATGGAAAACTCATATCCAAAAAAAGCAAGAGGAGTTAAACATACGGGTCAAAAACGTAAACTGGTTAATAAGCAGAGGATCCAACATAACGTTGGAAAACAAAATTCTTATTTATAAAGCCATAATAAAACCAATTTGGACATATGGTATTGAGCTATGGGGATCAGCTAAAAAGTCCAATGTTGAAATCCTACAACGTTTTCAAAACAAAGTACTCAAAATTATAACAAATGCACCAATATTCATCAGAAATAGTGAACTGCATGAGTACACAGAAATTAATACAGTCAAAGAAGAAATAGAACATAGAATAAAAGCATACAAAACACATCTAAATACACATACCAACAAGCTTGCCACAGCATTAGGTGACCAAATAAGCTGCAGAAGGCTGAAAAGAAGCCACATTTGGGATCTCCTGCATTAAAGATGGGACGGTTTCCTCGCTGGAGGAAGGACTCCATCCTGTGTTAAACTCCTGCAACAAATCTCCTAAGGGCATCGCTGGCCAATCACAAGATGTTTGGGGAAAAAAAAAAAAAAAGAAATACACAGGATGGTATATATTATCTAAAAAATATTTCAAAAATATTGGGGGGGTGCCCCATTCTAAAGTCCATACAAAATTCGATATTTTCTGAGGAATTTTAAAAAATTCATATCTCTAAAACTATGAATTTCCTAAAAAAACGGATTTCAGAAAGACACTAAGGATGGTAAATATTATCTTAAAAAATAAAAAATAAATTTTTTCGAAGTCACTTCTCAAAAATTACTATAAAAACGATGTTTTTCACGAAAATTTCAAAAAACCATATTTTGAAAACTATAAATTTCCTAAAAAAACGGATTTCAGAAATACACTTAGGATGGTAAATATTATCTAAAAAAAATATTAGGGGGGTGACCTATTCTAAAGAAGTGCCAAATAACGACATAACGAACGACAACAAATAAATAAACCAAATGTATTAAAACTGAATGAGAATTTTGTTTTTTGATAACACAGGAACAAAATAAATTAGTAAAATTAAATAAGGATACTCTTATACTACTAGTACTAAGAGATTATGAAATTTATTGACTTTCTTTTGTTATCATGAACAATAAAACTAGAGGGCTTACTTACATTTCTATCAAGGCAATTGCCCTTTATATGTGATATAATAAATTTTGCTAACTTAAACATTCATATAATTATTGGAGAATCATTATTATATTAATATAGTTAACATTTATACATTCAGTTTTATTTTAAAATTAAATTACTATTATTATAAGTTCACTGTAAAAAAAATGTAAGCAACGAAAGAATAAAGAAATGACATATGACTATGAGTGTTGCTGGTAAAAGGCTTTAGAATCACCCGACTTATAGTCATTCACTTTTTTTGGTGTGGCAACATTGCGATGAAGTCAAAATGTCTCCCAATGGAGAAGTTTCATGATGTTTATAATGCTATATTTAACTTAATAAAATTGAAATATAGATCGAATCTAATATAACCGTGAAGAAATTTTTGAAATCTGTCAGTAAATGATTCAATTCAATTCGATTTTTTAGGTTTATGGCTTTTAGGCGTGCAAGTTGAGCACATTTAACTCCGCCAATGTCACGTAAGATGGAGAAAACAGTCAAATTGAGCTAGAGTACGGTAAAAAATATAATTTAAACATTAATTTGACTATACGTACATGATAAATAGGTAGCGATTGTTAGTAAATCTGCAACAAAAAAAAACACACATCACATATAAGTAAAAATAATAAAATACTACAGATTGTTATTTATAATTTAATATTGTTAGTTTTAATATATTTACATAAGAATGTATATAAGGGACTAAACACAAACATTAACAAACATTTAACACTCAAAGGACGGGGGACTTTACGAGGGAGAACGTCATAGAGAGGGTGTAAAAGCTTTGAACAGTTAAAAATAATGTGAGAGGCAGAGCCTTCGTCTAAGCCGCACTCGCACAACGAGTGGTCTCTGACTCTGATCTTAGCCAAGTGCACAGGGGTACATGCGTGTCCGAGACGAAGACGACATATAGTTGTAGTAACAAATCGATCAGCAAACCTTTGAGCAAAAAACCAGAGTCGTCTCGGAATGTCAGATTGTAGTGAGGCATAGTATTTGCCTTTAACCGACTTCGATGAATTCCAGTATTCGTTCCAGGATTGGTCCAAATGAATTTTAGCGAGTGAGCAAAGGTCCTGGGATGATTGAGAAACACATTATTTCGTAACTGTCGTGCTTTGACACGTAGGGACAATACAATGTTTGTTGGCCTCAGCCATTATGATAATTAAAAAAACAGGACACGTGCGGCGTAAATAACAGAACGCCAATTTAAAGTCTTATAACTTTTACAGTGGCAGTACACGATTTATTGTTCGGTTTAAAGTATCAAAACAAATAATATGTTATTTATTTTATAAATTATGCAAAATTAGTGAGAAAAATAAAAGCAAAACTGGAGTTGGATTTAATGGAAAAGTGGGAAAATCCATCATTTTAACCATGTCAACACTACATTGACGTCAGCTTGTTAATCAACAATATCGCTAGGGTTGACAATACTACGACCATTTTAGGGAGTATGATTATAAATAGTACCCTTAAAATGCTATTTCATTTTTATTATAGAAACTAACGTGGTAATTAGCCTCTTCAGAGCCGTCGTCGTGAGGGCGTCCACTGGCTGAAGAAGATCGCCCAATGCGATCGAAACTGTAGTACCAAGTTTCCACAATAATACATGAGTGTTACCGTTTGGCATAGTTTTAAAAATGCAATTTCATTGTCCATCGACGAAAGAATTTTTAAAAACTTATGAATATTAAACTAAAAAAAAATTGAAAATATGTTCAGTATTTATAGATATAACTTCTATCTTACAAAATGGCCTAATAATGGATATAGTTTACCACGTAAAAAAAATCAATCTCATTTACAATGCATTATATATTTATATTTTATGCATAATTTAAAAAAAAATATCAGCAATCTGCACTCCTTCTCTATATAAACTATCTATGGGAAATTTCATAGTTTTTGCTTCACGTATTAATATATATTTCGGAGCAAAATAAGGGAATCACTATTGTGCACGACTAACGATTCAAACCTGTTAATATAATAAATTATAACAAATATGTATGTCTGCATGTATAACTAACGAGTCAAACCTGTAAATAAAGTAAATATGTATGTCTGTGTGTGTGCACAACTAACGAGTCAAACCTGTAAATAAAATAAATATAAAAAAATTATAAATGTAAAACTATAATAGCATATAAGATATCTTGTTTTAATAAATGTTTAATTTGGTTGTTTTATTTAGTAAATAAGAATAAGTTAGTTAATAAGTTTATGTTTAATATAAAATGTAATTGTTTAGTATATAAGGCTAATGGACAAATAAACAGATAGGGTAGAGGGGAGCGGGGTGAGAGAGGGGGGAAGAAGGGTGAGGGAGGCAGGGGCGTGATTGGCCTGCCTCACGCATGGTACTATTGTGGTAGTACAGTAAAAGGAAGAAATTAACGTACCATGCCGATGAAAAACGTTCTGGTTCTGTTTTGTTCTGCCTCCGGACCTCACCTGGGAATAAGACTAAGGGGAAACTCTCCGCCTCCTCGCTTCGCTGCCCTCGCTCCCTCGAGATTGAAAAGTGACCGGTGTTTGAATTAACGCTCTAGGCAATCTATCCCCCTCATCAATGTAAGTCTAAGCTTAAGCTAACATAAACCTAACCTTACACAAGGCTAACCTAACCTAACGGTGTGGCAATTAGTTACCACGTGGCAATTGCATTGTAAGGTACATTGACCTTAATCGAACAGCACTCCCAGCACTAACACTGTTTAGAGACTAATTCACTCCTTGAGAGACCGCGCAAGACTAAGACTACAGTCAGACTGTCGACGGTGTATAAAAAGTCGAGACTGTCAAAATAACAGAAGTGACTACTACCCTACTCTAGCGCTATAGATGACGATAATGATTCAGTTAAAGGAGTTTATATAATAAGATTGGCTAAAGACTGGCAGCTAATGAAAACATATATTTGTATTGTAACTTGTAGAGAAAATTTTATTGGTTGATGTATACTAAATATATTGTAACTTTTAAATAAATAATTAAAGTATTATTTATAAAAGTTGCTTCTTTATTATACTTTAATAGATTCGATTATTCGATAATCGCTTACTATTCTCAGACTTATAGATTATCTATAGATCTTGTCTAATACGATATTTTTGCCCAGTGCTTATATGATTGCAATGTACGATAATTTTTTCTTTCGTACATTGTGTGTATTTGACATATTTGATGTTGGTAACCCTACACTTGCGCGATATTACATTTTCAATACAATACAATTTTTCATTCAGTTTATTATATTCCGTACGAGGCTGAAGGTTTCGGCTTGTGTTGCTTTCAATTCGGTGAATATTAAATCGTGTTAAATGAAATATGTGTTGCATTAAACAGTGATTACTATTCAAGTATTAACATTATTATTTATATATTGTGTGATAATAAAAACCCAAAATGAGGTTGGCGGGCACGATTTTCACGAATGTTACCAAAATGTTGGACTTTTATTCACAATTCAATCCATCGCCGCTCTCGATAAAGCAGTTCATAGATTTCGGTAAGTACAATTTATTTAATATTTACTAAACAAACGTATAGGGTGTCATTGTATTAAAAAAACAAAATATGTTTACAGATAATCGATAGTTTCATGAACCTTCAAGGTCGAATGAAACCTCTTTATTTACAATATTATGTAAAACTTACGCAATTATTGTTTATTATTTACATGCGTCATTGCCATTTATTCGCGATATTTAAGTCAAGGTCAGTGAGGTTATTCATATTTCTCGAAAACATAACAAAGCTTAATTATATTAAATGTATAGACTGTAATAATTTTGCCATATTTCATTGGGTACAGAATAGATTAAATTACAATTAATAAAGCTGTATGATGTTTGATCTAAGGCTTTTCTCATAATTAATAAAATTAAAAAAAAACGAAATACTGATTGATGGCTGTATAATATGTTACTGTACAATATGAATCTTTGACTTTCTAAAAAGGATTTGTTAAAAAAAATTGAAAAATTAAATAGTAACTTTTTTAACAGCATTTTTATTAGGATATAGGACATAAAATTCAATGTTTATAATATTCATTAAATTTTCATTAATATTTTATTCAAGAAATGAACATGATATTATTAAAAAAAATATGTAATTAAACATTTAAATTATTATGGTCAAAATTTGAACCTAATTGAGTCCTTTAGATATTACTGCTAAGACTGTGCTGTGCTGTGCTGTGATATTCTTAGTGTTATGATTTTAGGAATTAAATAAATTCAAGTGAATTTAAAAAAAGTTTTAAGTTGTGTTTGAATATGACTGATGCTGTATATATTTGATCTTTGCTGTGAAGTATAAATAAAAAAAAATGTTATAGAATAAATCTATATTGAAAAAATATTTCCAAAATAATAATTATAATCACAATTTGAAGTTACATCTTCACATATGCGTCTCAGCTTTCAAGTAATTGATCTCAATTGGAAACCATTTAGATTGAGCAAATTGTTACAATTGGTTTGCAACCAATTTTGAGTTGTTACATTTTAATTCTAAATTGTTAGTCTAACTTTTTATTTAGCTGCACTTAAATTTATTATTTAAAAAAGGCCAATCAAAAAAAGATATTATCAATTCATTAAAATGTAAATTTACTTATTCCAAATAGACTTTCTTGATAAAATAAACTATATTAATTACAAAAAATGTGAAACTGTTTAGATATTTCTAAGAAAGTGTAATTTAAATTTTACTTTAAAAAAATTAGACAATTTTATTATGTAATCATATTTTTGTCTTTGGGATTTAAAATAATTTTTTTTTGCTTAATATGTATGTAATATTTTAAGATTGATCTGTTCTTAACCTATTTCTGAATACAATATTACTAGCCGACCTGCATGAATTCGTCCACATGTAGCTCTTATGGGTCGTAGGGTGATGATATATAGCCTATAGCCCTCCTTGATAAATGGGCTATCTAACACTGACATACCGTAGTTCCTGAGATTAGCGCATTCAAACAAACAAACTCTTCAGATTTATATATTAGTATAAGATTACTAGCCAACCCAACCTTGCTCAGTTATATTATATTTGTTTACTCATTCACTGATCTACCCATTGATATTCATTGAATTTTAATTCTATATATTGGCCCCCTCCTAACACATCTGTACAACTTTGACCCTTTGTGCACCCAACAACCAATAAACCCAATTTTTTTTCCCAAAAGACACAACAATGAGACCAGACAATGAACAACCAACGACAAAACCTCAGACCAACCAACGCCAGAATAAATGCAACTAACCAAATACCATCGGGCATGAATTTATTTCTAGCACGATACAATTATACTCCAGCGCCATCTAGTTGAGCAGATACAAATTATTGATGATGTGATGTGATGGTGCTGGGATCGAATTAATTCTTAACATCATCATTTTAGCTTACTTGGAGAGGTTAAAGAATGCTAGTACCTATTGTCTTTAGTCCCACTCACTCACTTTTTATATTAAGATACTAGCCGACCCGCGCGACTTTGTTCGCGTGTTGCTCCGCTCCTATGAGTCGTAGCGAGATGTTAAATAGCCTAAGTTACTCCTTGTTACATCAGCTATCTGCCAGTGAAGGTTCCGTCAAAATCGTTCCGGCCATTTCAGAGATTAGTTGGAACAAACAGATGGACAGAGAGACAAAAATTGTAAAAAATTTGTTTTGGTTACACTTGTACTAGCACTTAGTAAAAAGTGGTTATTTTTAATATTGCAAACAGACAGTCCTACATTATTTATTTGTATGGATATTTTCAAAACTATATCTGACGATTTTTCAAAAAAAAATTTTTGTACAAACCAGCACAACAAATTAATAATTATCCAATTGTACAGACATACAGTCAATTCATATTTATTTATAAATATTTATTCTAGACATACGTAGTATTAAAAATATTCAAATACTGTTCACTGAGTTGTAACAATAAAGATAATAGCTAGGAAATCATTTATATAATAATACAGTCAATGACTTTACAATCATCAACAATGACTACACATCACTATGATAGCATACATTTGTTCTATTAATCTAGTTTTTGAACAATTTAAACGAGAATAGTAAAAATCATTATTAACATACGTAAATATGATATGCAAAACATTACTGATGTTGAACAATAGCTGTGAATAGTGACACCATGAGCTAAGTTATATTAATCAGGACATAACTAAATACTTTGCAATAAATATTTAATAGAATTTATTTCATCTTGAAGGTCCGTTAATGGTCCACTGCTGGGCCGGGTCTCCTCAGAATGATGAGGGGGTTAGGTTGGGAGACTTCACACACCGTTGAGAACTTTTAGGGAACTTTCAGGAGTGCAGGTTTCCTCACAATATTTTCCTTCACCATTATAGCAAGGTTAGAATACAAATCTCCTCTTCCTCTGGGAGAGTATCTCATAAGAGGTGGATAACCTAACACCCTATTGGTGGTAGGGGATCTGTTCCCTGACTGGCTGTCGGCAACCAGCAAGCGAATCCTCTTGCTCAGGTCCACTGAAACTGCAGCATTTTTCTTTTCGCTTCCCCTTCTTTCTTTGTCTTCGAGGCGGCAACGCATGGGCCGATGTCCATGGGCGACGGTGGCCACTTTCCATCAGGTGGACCGTCTGCTCATTTGTCTCTCATTTATTGTAAAAAAAACAGGTGTGTTACTGTCTTAAACATTTAAGTCTTAACCACTGGGCTATCACTGCTTCAGAATTAATTTATAGAAAAAAAAATAACAAACAGCACAGGTAAAAAAACAAATTATAAATTTTTGTTTATTACTCTGTGTTTAATATTAATTTTTTTTCCATTCATCCAGCTGTACATTTACTTAAAGTTTATCCATTGTATGTATGGCTAGCTATATTGTGTGTAATGATGTGAAACAATACAGATTAAAAAAACCGACTTCAAACTAAAAATGCACTAAATATAAGAAATAATTCCGTTAATTATTATTCTCTCTTTATTAAGACAATATATAATCATTTTTGTAGTCGGTGCCAGCCAGCCTAGCCAGGTGAACAATACAATAATAATAGGTATATCTATTTGACTACTACTATTACTATACTATACTATTGCTGGCAGCGTAATCAGTATACATACATAAAAAAAATATACCAATCGAATTGTGAACCTCCTCCTTTTTGAAGTCGGTTAAAAATTAGGTTAACATTTCATATCTGGAGTGTATATATCTCTGGTATATTGATTATTTTTAATATATATGAAATAATATTTAGTCTTAAACACTACCCCTTTTTGATTAACGTCCTAAATTAATAACTAATCTTAATTCGTAATCTGTGGATTAAAAATGGAATCCAAATTCAAATTTGTGCATATAAAATTCAAATTTGGAATACATCTGTGTGTACACTTGAGTCGCCCAGCCAAAATTGGCAATTGTAAAATATAACAAAAGTTTATTGATTTGTGCAATAAGGTTGACAGTGACGTTTGTTGCCATATACAATGTAATTATAATTGTTTTGTTACAATACAAGTGTAACAATAAAAAATAATTTGTTCTATTTTTTAAAATGTCTGCCTAATTATAGGACATAATTAACTAACAAAGAACTATTGAACAAACATTATTTGTTGGTGCGACGTTTAAATATCGAACGATACCGTTTGACTTTTGAATGTCATTTCCAAAATGGCGACCTTTATTTTTGAAACGAACACTTGTGATAAGTAGCGTAAGTTAGCAGTAGTTATGAATTAATGAGCGGCCGTTCATTAATTACGTAAGACGATTTAAGGTGGGGGGGGGGGGGGGGGGGGTGTCGACCATGTCTTATTTTTTCTTGAGAATGATCTAAAAATGCGACATATAACGCCCCAGCACACTCCGACACAGCAATATGAACCTAACTTGTGGCTTGTGCCAGAAATCAACAAATACACATAATATATGCATGATGGCTCAGTCGTTGAGACTTCAACTCTTACTCGGGAGGTCCGAGGTTCGATCCCCCACACACGCACACACCTCTGACTCTGTGTTATGTGTGTTTAAAGCAATTAAAGTTCTCAAAAGTGTGTGAAGTCTGCCAACCCGCACTGGGGCAGCGTGGTGGACTATGGCCTAATACCCTCCTCATTCTGAGGAGGAGACCCGGCTCAGTAGTGGGCCATTGAAGGGTCGTGACGATGCACTTCAGGCATGAGGCAACGCCTTGGGCTTGTGACCCAGGAGTTAAATTCATTGCTCATTTTACATGTGGGTACACAAAAAGATGTTCCTTTTACTCAGGGGCTATTCATTTATTACGTAAGATTATTAAATAATCTTACGTAATAAATATTAATATTGTATACTATAAGGAAAAATAAGAATAGGCCGCCCCCCTTGTTTAATATTTAATACGTAAGAATCTAAAGAAGAAAATAAATGTTGCCCGCGCTTTGTAATCTTACGTAAGAACTGTCTAGACTCCCTCCCACCATCTTGTAAAAAAAAAAACCCCCTCCCCGACCCCCATACTCAAATATTACTAAAATCGGAAATATGGAGATTTTTTACCTGTCCGCTTGACTTGGAATGACCATAAGTGTGGTCATGTGGTGCGACAGACCCCCCACCACCTCTGGCGCGTCACCACAACCTACTAATGTAAATCTAGTCGTAGTAAAGTGTCTAGTCAAGTGATCACTAGCTTTAGGTAGGGGAACACAATCAGGACATGTCCACGTTTAATCATGATACTGGTAACACTAGCTGTGACCCACTTAGCCGACAAAGGCCCAGATGGTGCACTTGTGTGTGAAATATTCAAAGTACCTTCTGTTATTAAACATAATATATATATTATTAATTTTTTGTGCTAGCAACACTTATAGGAGCAATCTTTGGATTGCGAATTTGATAGTTTCACTGAATCTTGTTGTTTTAATTCATGATGATTATGGGTATACTTGTCAAAAGCAGTGGAGGCGAGTGTCAGTATACTAATAGCTTCAATTCCTTATTATCTCTGTTTTTATGGATCAATAATCTGAATGATTTCATAGACTGAACATTATCAAAATTATTAAAGATCACACGAGTTATTCCGATAGGTTTAAGAATACATATCACATCATCAGTAATGTGACAAGTGATTTCATAGAGTGAACATTGTCTAACGTAGTGCAAGTGTGTAAGATATGAAGTGTAATTTAGGCTTTGTAAAATGTAACAAAAGTTTAATGATTTATGCAATTCAGTTGACAATGTCATTTGTTGCCATATACATAGTGACCATTTTATTTGATTTGGACGGAAGTCCTTCAGACATCCACGGGTGGATTTGGTAGGTGACGTTATGAGGTCTCCCTAGTATTTTCTAAAAAAAATAGGTTTGTCTTATTGCCCACAATAAGACAAACAACCTGGGCCTTTCCATAAACAGAGCAAAAACGAAGATCATGGTTGTAGATCGCGCTAACAGACGAAGTCTCACTGGTGCTTTGAGTTTGGAGTACGTCGAGAGCTTCGTATACCTCAGATCCAGCATCAGCAACAATGGTTCATGTAAAGTGGATGTGAGGAGGCGCATTGGCATGGCAAAGAGCGCCATGGCTCAGCTCCAAAAGATCTGGAAGAACAGAGGAATCAGTTTAAAAACGAAGACAACACTCGTACGCACCCTCGTATTTTCAATCTTTCTTTATGGAGCTGAGACATGGACCCTATTGTCAGCTGATCGAAAGCGGATTGACGCGTTTGAAATGTGGTGCTGGAGACGCATGCTCCGAATACCGTGGACAGCTATGCGAACCAACGTGTCCATACTTAAACAACTGAGGCTAAAGACGAGGCTTCCCAACATCCTTGAATACTTCGGCCACATCGCCCGAAAAGACAGTGAAAACTTAGAGAAACTTGTAGTCACTGGTAAAGTCGGAGGCAGCAGATCCCATTGGTCCGACCAAATTCGCATCGGTTTACGAAGCGCTGCATGGCGCTGAAGACAGGCAAAGATGGAAGAAGACCATAAGAGATAGACTGCTGGGAGGTGATGGTCACGACTATCTGGACCACGGAGGAGGAGGACTGCCGACAACGCGGTAATTTTTGCGCGATTTCGAAGAACGGAACATTTTGTCGTCCTGAACGTTACTTTCGGGACAACGGGACAGACAAGCGAATAACGGGACTGTCCCGTTCAAAACTTTACATACACAATATACTCATACTGATAATACTCGATACAAATTAGGAAATAAATAACTAACAAAGAATTACTGAACAAACATTATTTGTTGGCGCGACGTTTAAATATCGAACGACTATTCCTTTGTCTCATTTTCAAAATGGCGTCTTTATTTTTGGAACAAAAACACTTAAAATAGGTAGCGTAAGTTAGCATCACTATTAAAACGCGGGTAGTGTTATTTTATTTCAAGTATACCCACGTGTGGATAGTATATAACCTATGTTCGGATGGATTAGAGTCAGTCGTCAATGTGATCTTGCACAGTGAACATTAAAATTATGTTACTTACACGTTGAGTAATTAGGTTGAAATAGATTGGTGTGAGTTTACGTACTGTGAAAGAGCTTTTTAAACCTGCTCTTGGGTCTCAAGTCCCAGGCCCATATCAACCCCCGCTTACGTAAACGTTGATGTATGTATTTTTCGTCATTCACGTTTCGTTGTGTGTGTTTACATTTTAAATCTGCCGTAATCTCCTTGCAGATCACTCGAACGTCCCATACTTGCGGGTAGTTTATTTTATTTTAAGTACACCCGTGATCTGGGTGTGTGAAGTGGTGTCGTGACGCTGGGACTCCATTATGAAGGATTTATATATGTGTTTAACGTGGTCTTTATGTATAACAATATATATAATAGTAATGATGACAATAACAAGTGTGTGCTATTAGTGAAGGTGACGAAGGTTAATAATGCTAATCGCGATTATACATTCACATTAGACGCATCTACTGTACTGTTGTACTAGAAGCGGTTGTGGTACAAGTGGAGAGCGACAGCGATAGTGCTGGCAACACTGCTTTGCAAGTAGTACCCCAATAGTATGTTTTTAAAAGCTTAATAAAGCAGGTTACCTCTTTATTAAGCTGCGTTTCCACTAGAGAAAAGCGAGGCAGCGTAGCGAGAAATATGCTTATTAAGAACCAATTGTTACCACATCCTCGCTCATCTCTGGTAGAAACGCAGCCTTATAATAGAACGAATAACATTTTGTAACATGACATGACTGCACTGTAGTGTTTAGTATTATTTTATAATCTACCCACACTGTCTCTTGCTCATTGATCTGTCAGAGTGGACATCAGTTGGAGTGAGAGTCGCAAGTCGAGAGGCGTCAGGCTGCTGATTGGAAAGAGAAAGTAAATATGTCTACTGTCATAGTTGTTGGAACAGAATCAATGCTATATACACATTATCAATAATCTCTCTCGCTCACTCCTATATACAAAACAATCTACACAATATCTCTCGCTCGTTATAATAATAATGAATGACACACTGAGCGAGGGTAGGTAATTCTATTGGTACTTAACAAACACATTCCTCGCTACGCATCCTCTCACATGGTTGGTACTGACTCTTCCTCGCTTCGTTTAGGGATCAATTGAATTATCATCATCATCACAACCCGTCAATGGCCCACTGCTGAGCCGGGTCTCCTTCTCAGAATGAGGAAGGTATTAGGTATGGGTTTGCCCAGCAGATGTAGTGCGTCCGGCATGTTTGCTGAGACACGCACGGACGGGTTCCCGGCTATTATGCGTAAAAGAATTGGATCCCTGTTTGGTCGGGTCAGGAGAAGTCCCAACAGCATTCTGAGTGTAATTGCTGACAAATATAATTGCCAAATATTGAAGTACTGGGTTGGGCAAATTAAAGGGATAGCACTCAGCTCCATATACTGAATAATATGTAGTTATATATGTTATACCATTATTTAGGTTTAAGTTCATGTAGACTAACGTAGTTTTTTAAGCCTTTGTTACTAACAACTATGGAGAATTTGTGCTCTGAAATAAAGGATTTAATAAATAAAAAATTAGGCCATAGTCCACCACGCTGGCCCAGTGCGGGTTGGCAGACTTCACACACCTTTGAGAACTTAATGGAACTCTCAGGAGTGCAGGTTTCCTCACGATGTTTTCCTTCACCGTTAAAGCAAGTGACATTTAATTGCTTAAAACATACATAACTCAGAAAAGTCAGAGGTGTGTGCCTGTGTGGGGGATCGAACCCGGACCTCCCGAGTAAGACCTGAAGTCTCAACCACTGGACCATCACTGCTTGGCTTCAATTCAATTATAGCTAGACTATATTTATTCATTTACTGAGTTTAATTGTAAACATAATCATTAAAATATATAAATTAGTACCAGTACACAGGATTAGGTGATGTGTAGCGAGGATCTCTGGTGAAAAGGCAGCCTAAAGCCTCCTCTACACTACTCGCGAAGTTGGATGAAGTTAGACGAATATAGTAGTGTAGAGCAAAATGACATCAATGGAAGTCGCCCGAGGCGAGGAAAAGTTTTGTCTAACATCTTTCAACTTCGAGAGTAGTAAAGTTTTTTTTTTAATGATATTTTTCCTCTACACTATCGTATTCATCTAACTTCGCGAGTAGTGTAGAGGAGGCTTATCGCTTCCGCTCGTCACTTGTACCCGTGGCATGAATTAACACATAATCACATTGAAACATCCATTGTTATTTATTCTAGAAACAGGTTGTTAGTGACTATAATAATATTATATAATAGCTAAAAGTAGGATGTTGTTATGTTTTTTTATAGTGCACGGGAATTGCGACCTAAACCTAAACCCACATCTTAGAATAGTCTGAAAGGCATACACTACTGTCCTTGAGTTTGTTAAGATCATTAAACGAAAATATTGTTAATGTAGTTCATAATGGTAAAGTCAGGAGGTTACCGCTATAAAAGTCTTACATGTGAATTTAGATGGCCTCCTCAATAACTACTGAACCGATTTTGATCATTCTTTCTGGGAAACATCGGCTATGAGGTGTTGCCATAAATATTATAATTAAAAAGATATGGTCAATTAAGTGCCATAGAGCGGCCATTTTATAAGTTGGGTATTATCTCTGAAAACTCTAAACCGATTTTGACAATTCTTTCGCCGATCGAAAGCTACTCTATACCAGAGTGACATAGTTTATGTAGTGTTGCCATATATTTTGTAATTAATTGGACACGGCTATTTTGTTTGTACTGATCTGATCTCATCTCTGATTTTTTTTATATGGTAGATGAGGTGCAAACAAACAGATGGTCCACCTCATGGTAAGTGGCCACCATCTCCCATGGATATGCTATTTGCATTCTCGGAGATAGAGTAGGGAAGAAAAAAATTCTGCGGTCTCAGTGGACCCTGAACAAAAGCCCCGAGTTCGCATGCTGGTTTCCAATCACCAAGGATATCTGTCTTTCTTGTCTATCTCTATATCCTGTTCTGTTTTTTTTTGTTGCCTTTTTTCGTCACTTTGCTTAAATACCCGAAGGGAAGCGAGGGCAGGCCGCTCGTAAATAATAGTGTGTACTTGTGTAGTTATTATAGTTGAGACAATGTCCTTTGTTGTTCTATCGGAAGTGTTTGTTTGGTTTTGTAGTCACGTCTACGGTCTACACACTTATCAGTTTCGCGAACACACGTTATACTAAATACTTAGTAAAGCTGGCAACACTGTTGTTAATTTATATTCGTGAATAGTAGCTAATGGCTCGATAACATCAAAGTTGTTACAATATATTAGTGTGAAGGCATTCGTTTCCACTAGTGATGATAGATCTGAGATAGGAATAGCTTAAGATGACGCTGTAAACCAGACCATCTAAATGTAGGCACTTAAGAATTCTGAAGCGGCAACATCTCGACTGTACAACGCTATTTAGTATGTCAATCATAGTAACTGTCATTACAGCAATACGTATACATATGCGAAGCCTTTTCATTATAACTACAGTAGATAATAGAGCTAACTTACGTGGACCTCAGGAAGGGTGACCTTAACCACGACACTATAACACTAACTCCCATGTACACTGCGCGACAACACCAGAGAGACTGAATCTAATCTATCGCGCTAAAGGTTATATATTGCCTAAGTAAAAGGAACTACCCGCATATACTAATTTATAAACGATGTTACTAACACATACAAGTATTGAGGTACATTAGCATAGGCATATAAAGATATATAAACATATATCATCGCGACCCGTCAATGGCCCACTGCTGAGCCGGGTCTCCTCCTCAGAATGAGGAGGGTATTAGGCCATAGTCCACCACGCTGGCCCAGTGCGGGTTGGCAGACTTCACACACCCTTGAGAACTTAAGGGAACTCTCAGGAGTGCAGGTTTCCTCACGATGTTTTCCTTCACCGTTAAAGCAAGTTATATTTAATTGCTTAAAACACACATAACTCAGAAAAGTCAGAGGTGTGTGCGTGTGTGGGGGATCGAACTCGGACCTCCCGAGTAAGACTTGAAGTCTCAACCACTGGGCCATCACTGCTTTTTAACCATATATAATTATGACTAATTACACAAATTAAGGACGACAAGCGTATTAAAACTTCACGCACTTCTGTAGTACGATTTAACAAGGATATGAATATTAATTGGTTTTTCTAGTATTGTCTATAGAGGCCCAAAGTCGGAGTAAAGCGTTAATAATTCGCTACTAAACAAAGTACATGACTACCCTCTATATATAGTTGGCCTAGGGATGGAATAACATTACCGGCTGACGTACCTGTACCTGCATCAGATAGCCCGGACCGAGCCAACACCGGCCTTTTTTTTTTGTTGACAAGCGGGGACTTGGAAAGGTTATGCGGGGCTAGCGCAACTGTCTCTGAAGGAGGTAGCCCGACCCGCTAAACCATCCGGGGTGTTCCTACACAGCGTCTGGAAATGGCAGGCCACGAGGTCGAAACGCACCGCAACCTACCGACGCTTGTCCTCACCTGGAGCCAACACCGGCCTGCCATGAGTACGACGATTGACATGCGCACCACACTCTGGCAGAGTGCGCCGCCTGGGGGCCCCAGCGTCATGTCCTGGTGTCATCCATTTTCACCTGTCCCTTCCGAGTGTGGTGGCGGCCATGCTTGGCAGTAAGGCAGATTGGCTGACGGTTGCCTCCTTCTGCGAGTCGGTAATCTCGCTAAAGGACGCTGCGGAACAGGCCCGGGAGGCTGATGCCTCTTCGGACCCAATTCGTAGAAGCCGACCGGGTGGGAGGCGGCGTAGATACGCACACCTCTTGCATCCTGATGGCACCGGGTCTACGAGAATGACTCCGTTACCCGGGACACGTGCAGGACCACCGTCGAGCCGAATGCAGTCGAGTGCGTTTAGCGATCCTGCATCGTCTCACTATGACGGAGAGCGTAACCGCGGAGGTTTAGTGGGTATTGTGATGGTTTTTTCTATCAGTGAGTCCCAAACATTTGACATATAAGAAGAAATAATTATAATATCCTCTAAACCAGACTCCAATTAAATCTAAGATATCATCTATGTTGCCAAGGCTGTAAAACACACAGAGTGTGCTTTGGCTGGTGCGTGGCATGAGTACAATGGACTCCCTTTAT
This sequence comes from Limenitis camilla, assembly GCA_905147385.1. Lineage (NCBI taxonomy): Eukaryota > Metazoa > Arthropoda > Insecta > Lepidoptera > Nymphalidae > Limenitis > Limenitis camilla. The sequence continues at coordinate 7,931,277 of LR990251.1, read as the reverse complement.
TGACGATATATTAAGATTTAAATGGAGTCTGGTTTAAGGGGTCAGGGTCACCAATTGTAGTCAGCCGTGAAAAAATGAGATTTTTTTTTGAGAATGAGAATTTTATACATAAGGTTTTAATACTTATAATGTAATACATCAGCCTAAATCTATCAGACAGATCCAGCTCCTATATCTAGTACAATTCAAATTTAGCTATATTGGGTAGACCGCCATATTGGATTTAGTGTAATGTCATTTTATTTTTTATATTCTTCTCAGCAAACCCTTTTATTTGATGCCTATATTATGAGTTTAATAATAACTGGTCCGCCATCTTGGCCCGTCTGCCATATTGGATTTAGAATAATGCCTACTATAATGAGATACAGAAAGAAGATAAAGAATTTTAACAATAATATAGAAGTTTTAATGAAAATCCAATATTAAAACTGAACTCGACCTAACAAGCAAAATGTTTAAAAATTCACAAGTAATCGATACGTCTTGTGCGTCCTTCAAGCTTAGAGCAGTCTTTCCCAAACTATTGACTGCTGAAACTTTAATCTCTAAAGATGTTTATACGAATCCCAAAAACGAAAATGAAGTGAAGAGAATATTTTTTTTTTAATTTAAATAAATCATGCAACCACACAGCTAGTGTCCTTCAATGTGAGTCTTATCAATCATCTGTTCATTATTGTTTGTAACACATACGTATATATTTGTCTCTTTCTAACAATTTTACTATTGAATTTAATGACAAGTACAAATATATATTTCGGGATCGGGCACGAGTAAACGATTATCGAATAATAGAATCGTTATCGGTGTCTATGGAGGTGGTTGGAGTAGGGTAGTCGTTTTGACAGTCTCGATCCTTTATATGTTTTTGACAGTCTGTTAGTCAGTGTTGCTAACTTAGCTAATTCTGGCTATTTTTACAAATCCATAAGGTACAAACCAAAAGAAATGGTGGCTAGATTATTTACCCATTTTTTCTAGCAACTTTTCAATTTAAAACATTTTTAGGGTTTTACTCCTTTTTTTGTTGTGTCAACATTATTTTTATTATAACAAAGTTAATTTTATTCCCAATTATATTAATTTAAATACGTTCAACAAAAATATAGCTACTTTTTGCAACTGATCTAGCTACAAAGATAATGGGTCAGTTGGCAACACTGCTGTTAGTAGTCTTAGTCGTGCGCGTTCTCTCAAGGAGTCAAGTAGTCTCTGGTTAGTGCTAGTGAAGTATTAAGTGCAGTATTGTGTTAGTGCTGTCCGATTAAGGTCACGTGAGTACCTTACAATGTAGTTGCCACGTCTTGTGTTACGTTACGTTTCAACAGAGAGCCCGAGCAGTGGAGGTGAGTGTCTCGATCGAATAAAGGATATCCTTAAGCCTACACCTTGGTCACTGGGGTGAACAAACCCCGCACACGTGGAAGCTTGCTGGGCCCTTTATATTTCAGCTTCTTTAAAATTAAGGGAGTTATCTATTGTCAGTTAGGCTTATATATTATATATGATCTTGAATCTTCTTTGTAATCTTCTTTGAGCATGCTCATTACACATTTCACACAATAACACAAATAGTTTAAATAGTTTTTACTTCACCGCAAGTCGGTTTTTGTCAGGGAAGGGTCAATTAACTAGCGTTTAGGAGATATAGCACTCACAGGACTCGGGATATTATCAATCAATAATCACAGGAATGTATATCGCGCGCGCCCGCAGTTCCAACTCAACTGTCACGACTGCGGCGGCGCCACTAACACCTCCGCCCGCGCAAACAACCCCCCCTCGCCATGCTTGCGCCGGTCATTCAAATATATTGAACAGTCACAAATCCATGGTAATTGAAACGTAATGATAGTGACGTAAAGGGAAATATTGAACATTAACTTGGCAATACAGGCTTAGACCCAACCTGTGGTAGATATTGTGGAGAGATTAGGGGGTGTTTTGTATTGTTTGTTGTATCGTGTGACTTTAAAGGTCGAAAAAAAGCGGCTTTTAGAATTTTGTTTTTAGAAATACTACTAAATCAATCGAGATTCCAATTGAGGGTATTATTTCAAAATTACGGTTGTACAGCATTTTTACGATGACGATGTCTTTTCAAGGTCCAGCGGGACAAATAGCTCCTGTAATTTTTTAATTATAATTAGCCAATTTATTATTTTCTTTTATTTTATTATTATTAGTTATGTTTCAATCAACTCAAAAAATACAGTTGAGATAATCGCGTTTGAAATTTTGAGTGGTAGAAAATCATGAATAATTTTTCAATACCATTAATCTGCGATGCCTGCCTTCTCAAATGTTTGGCTGTACTTAACTGACAGAAAAAGACCTTCGACAAATCTAAACAAATTATTTCAATAATATCTGCGTGTACCAACTCCAATCCCCTAACGTTCGTTACCTTTTATCTAGCGGTCACAAAGGCAGACCAGGGGGATTTGTACTAAAATTCAAAAAACATGTACTTATATTTTCAAGAGACAATTTAAACGAATAAAATAAAAATCAATTTTTCGAAAATTCTAGAGTGGCCCTTGAGAGTGCTGAAGAATTAATAAATATTAGGGTAAGGAGGTCGAGCAATGAAGGAGAGTGTTTAAGTTTATGCACAGTAGAAAGACCTTTCATCCTGCTACTGTACTTCTCGTCCTCCGTCTATCATATTGTATATTATTGTAATCTGTCTCGTGTAGTTAACAAGTGTCTACAAGAGTGTATTTATAAAGATGTCGACTCGTATAATTGCCGCGTTAATTTCTACATAACTATTCTAATATTAGACGTTGGTATTAACGAAATCAACGGTTTTACGTATCGGAAAATTTGATGAGAATGGTTCCTGGCGCCGCGCCACGCTACGCCACGCGTCTGTAGGTCAATGTCAACTTGTGTGCGCTAAATAAAGATATTCAGGTATATAGGACATCTGCACAAAGGACTACCAAATGTAACAGGAAAACACTGTCATCATCACAACCTATTTATAAGCCCACTGCTGAGCCGAGTCTCCTCCTCAGAATGAGGAGGGGCTTAGGCTACTGTCCACCACGCTGGCCCAGTTCGGGTTGGCAGACTTCACACATCCCGAGTAGATCAATTTCTTGGCTATAACTGCTTTTGAAAAACACTTTATAATTTTGGAGTAATTTTTGGTGCTTGTTTTTACCCAAATTAAGTTGGTTTGCAAACGTGGATTAGACTAATCAAGCATCCTAAAAGGTTTTAAAAGATAATGTTGCTTTTTGAAATTCTTCTTTAAATATGGATTTCTGTAATGTCTACATTTATCAAATATTTAGGCATCGAAAGTTTTGTGGTCTGATATGTGGCGGGGTTATGGCCGTGGCCGTGGTTAAGACTCGGGATGTCCGAGTTCGATGGTCTGTTCTGTCTCTGACTGTTCTAAGTTATGTGTGTTTTAAGTAATTAAATATCACTTGCTTTATTGGTGAAGGAAAACATCGTGAGGAAACCTGCACGAGTGAGAGTTTTCTAAAGTTAGTAGACTATATTAGACTTGCCACTTCAGCAATTTAAAACTCGAATAAAAAAGTGTTTAGTAAATAAAGCTTACTACTCAGTTCAGGATTACTTGAACGATGACAAAGCTTGGATTCAAAATGACGTTGATGCTCAGCTGAGTGATTATACCTTTGTAACAGAACACAGACAGACTGATGTAAACAATGGCATTTTGAAAAGAGCTGCTGTTGAGTTTCTTGCCAGTTCTTCTCATCAGGAAACTGCTTTCCGAACTGGCGGTAGCTTCAGACAAACTGACTGACCTATATTGACGTGTTAAAAGTACTTTGTAAAAAGTCTATTTGAATAAAATATTTTGAGTTTGAGTTCTCTGTCGGTGTGCAAAGTTTGCCAAACGGCGCTGGATTAGTGTGATGGACTATGACCTAACACCCTATTTATTCTGAAGAGGTGACCAGGCTCAGTATCTTACAGACCATTAATGGCCGGTTTGTAAGATAGATTTCCTAATTTATCACTAGTAAGGAATTCTATTATCCTTCCTGTCGCTGAAAGCCATATCCAATTTTAGACCGGTCCATTACCATGTACTAAATTGGTCTAGTTGTGTACGTCACCGTTCCTCCAGCATATTTATAGCAGGATGTTGCAGTACGCTGATGTAATATTTAACGTGATAATTCAAAAACATAGTATTTCAACCATACTTTGTCTTTATTTTGAAACTATATTTTTTTAGAGCCTCGTAAAGAAGTTTTTTTTTTAATTAGAGCAATGTATTATTTATTAAAATATTTTTTTAAATAAATAATTAAGACATAGATTATTGAAGCTAACCTATTGAAGCATAGTCTAATTTGTGACGTCATTTAACCTAACCAAGATGGTCGCATCATTAATTATTCGAATATTACTTTCGTTTCTGATGTGCGAACAGTTGCTTCTTTGATAAGTATAGTGACAATTCTCAGGCGTCACTTTATAAACAAAACTATAATAGTACACAACGATGTGTTTGTTGATACTTTGCGTCATACCACCCGCTTTAAGGTCAGGTGACGTCACACGCCGGTGCGCGGGTGGAATGAAGTCAGAGTCCCGTAACTTTTTCATAACTAGATATATTTTAATTAATTTTTCATATTTTAATCCCATTTTACTTACATTCTTAACAATTTAGAAATTCCTGTCAGAATTTTTTTTATTAATTTTAAAAGTTTAAGTTATCTCTGGGTTGTCCTGTCCTTCTAAAAGACCCAAAAAAAATTAATCTATGTCCTCAAAAGTAGCCCCAGCTTTGCCCGGATGTAATTTTTAGGAAAATTAAACAAAAAAACAGACATTGTATAAAAAAAAATAAAAAACTTTCAATAGCGTCCTTCAAAACCATAAAGTTAATGCGATGGACTGGCTGTACGTAGAAAAACACACCGTTGGAATTAAAAAAAAATTTTAAACTTCACCTTCGTCACAATTCTAAGGAACACGATTGTCTTTGAATTTTTTAAGTAAAGAAAACGATTTTTTAAATTATTAATATGGATTTATGTTTATTACTCTTTCACGCAAAAACTACTGAATGGATTTTGATGAAACTTTACAATAATATAGCTTACACACCAGAATAACATATAGGCTATAATTTATAAAGATATAGTGTCAATTATCCAAAATATAGCGGGTGAAACCGCGGGGCGCAGCTAGTATTATATATATGAGTGTCTCCCAAAGACATAAAAGCTCGACATGCACTTCATCCCCTATTTCAACCCCTTCAAGCATTCTTTCGATATAACATAGCCTCTGTCCTTTCCCAAGCCCTACTCTATCTCTGTACCAAATTTCATCAAAATCGATTCAATCGTTTACACGTGAAAATGGGTTTGGTTAAGATTTCTGATCTACGCTTTAACTAAATCTAAAGAGAAATGATTTAATTATTTGTTCTCACTTCCTTTCTTCCTTTCATTTTTATCTTTGCTCTGTCCTCTCGCTCTTTTATTATCTGTCGCTTTATCTTTTTCTTCTATGTATCCCCTTTTCGAACCTTTTCTCACTCTTTGTATTTTCAAATAATGAAAAGCTACACAATTACTAAGTGACAATTTAAGGACATCAATTATGATATTCCCTCTAATAGGCGGACTCCGGAGCGAAGCGAGGGCGGGCCGCTCGTGTAATATAATATCAATGTTACAGTGAGTAATCAAGTCGTACACAATAACATATTAAATTACATATCACGTTTTATACTATGTATTGTTGAATATACACATAATGTATTATATATACGCTGATAAATAACTACACTAAGATAGTAGTAAGTTGCAATTGTAGGGATGATGTTCCTATTAGAAAAAGATCGATTTTTAAATCGATTCGATTTGTAACCTGAAGAATCGATTCACAAAAATCCAGACGATCGATTTGTCGAGTTTGCGTTTACAGAGTAATTTTTTATGGTAGTTTAGGGACAATAAAGAACCCTAAGTACACTAGAACCGATATCGGGATGGGAGGGGGAAGAGTAAGTCCAGGAAAGCATTAATGACACTTGACGGTCGGATTCGCCGGTCAACAGATCCCCTACCACCAAGGGGTGCTCTTACAAGATGCTCTCTCAGCGGCAGAGGGGAATAGTATTCTAACCCGTCCTCTCACCAGCGATGAATATTGTACCTCCTTTTTTTATAGTGGATAAGGTGCAAACGAGATGGTCCACCTGATGGTAAGTGGCCACTATCGCCCATGGACATCGACAAAACAAGAGATACCCTCGCTTTGTCGATGCGAATCCTCGAAGATAGAGTGGGGAGGGGGAGTGAAGAAGAATAAATGCTGCGATCTCAACGGACCCAGAGTTAGATCCCTAAGTTCACTAGATCCGCAGCATTAATGGGATGGGAGTGGGAAGGGGGTAAGTCTGACCCACATGCGGCTCGACCGGAACGCGTCTATGACACTTGGCGTTCGGATTCGCAAGCTGGTGGTCGCACGCCAGTCGGGGAACAGATCCTCTACCACCAAGGGGGGTGCTGGACTACTCGGGTTTTACGAGATGCTTTCCCAGCGGCAGAGGGGAATAGTATTCTATCCCGTCCCCTCACGGGTAGAACACTAAGGAGAAAAGAAAGATTTTATGGTCCAGGAATCCTTAAATCGAAGTAAAATGAGATTGCTTTTTGTTGCTCTAAGGTGAAGAACAAAAAGAAGTTTCTCGTCACCAAAATCAAAGTCATATAAAAAATCGATTCTTCGATTAATCGATCTCGTATCCCTACTTTGAGGTACTCGTCCAAGTGGTTTCATACAGTTAATCTAAAGTAGCCCAGCGAAGCGTAGTTAAATATATTCCGGAAGTCAGTGGTGACAGACAGACCTCCGACAGTGCGACACTCCGCAATATGAGGAAAAGCGCAATAAAGCTGAGGTCAGTGTAAGGTTGTTGTCAAGGGAAATGCGAATTGTAGGAGGAAAAATTTGCTCATAATATAAATCTTTTCTGATTTACATTTACATATGTCTTAGATAGGAAGCCGGGCAGTGTCTGGGGGTTACGACTACCGCATGTCATCCTTAAGTTAAGTTGGGCAAATTTAGCAAAGCCCTAACCCCACTCTCCTGTGCTTACGTAATCATTGATGCATGCATATTTACGAGCCGATGTGCATGTTTCCTTTCAAGAATAAGCAAAGCAAGAGGGGTGGGGGGGAGTAAGAACACAAGCCAAAGGCACTCCTCGATTAATCTTTTTTAATGTAAAATGCGAATTTCTACTTACATAGTATTATTATACCAGAGCGGAGTTGGAATGTGTTGCTAATGGATCAGTCGGTTTTCCCCACTTCTAAAGTCATCCAATACAATTCCAGGAATTGCTTTATACTTCAAAGAATCCATTTGGCAGTTGAATCACTTGATTTATGAATCGTAATTGAATTTAGAAATAAGGAAAACTTTAAAGTTTACTTTGGCGCTGTTTATAAATACCATGCATAGTGTCTGGAGCTGGTAACTCAAGGGCAGGTACTAGAACTTGCTTCCTTCACAATCTTCACTCTATGAAATCTTCAACGATCTTGTCATTGGCTCCAGGATCGAGGTTATTTCATATTTTTCTCTTACCTGAGTAACTAAAGGGTCCACTGAAACCGTAGCACTCTTCTCTTCGTTCCTCTTTCTCACTCTATCTTCGAGGTGGCAACACATCAGAGATCAAGAGTCAATCTCTTGTTTTGCGGATATGCATGGACGACGGTGGCCACTTACCATCAGGTGGATCGTTGTCTGCTCGTTTGCTCCTGTTAGTGTGGCCTGTTTTTCCAGTATTTTCTGCCGATTTTTAAGGGTTCCATACCTTAAAGGGAAACAAAGAAACATTTATAGGATCACTTCGTTACCAGTCTGTCTGCCTGTCAAGACTCTTTTTTCAGAAACGCCATTTCTACGTAGTTGTTCTGTGTATGCAATCTACACTGAAGCCTAGAGGTACTTAGAACTTGCGACCCAGATGCAGGATTAAAAGGTCTTTGATTTCATCTCATGACGACGGGTGGGGTCGTAGACCTGTATTGCCAAGTTAATATTTAAAACCTTTGAATAATGTAATAAAGCTTACACACGAAATAAATATCAAATATGCAGGTTAGCTGCAAAAAAACCCTTGCGACTTCGTGGCCGTGTAGCTCCGCTCCTATGGGTCGTAGCGTGATGATATATAGCCTATAGCCTTCCTCGATCAATGGCCTATCTAACACTGAAAGAATTGTTCAAATCGGATCAGTAGTTTCTGACTATACTCGGAAATCAAAATGTTCAATATGTTTCCTATAGTATATAGAAGCAAGGTTTTAGAAAAATATTTATTTTTAGACAAATATAATAGACTAGAGGGCTGCCCTCGCTTCGCTCCGGGTATTTAAAGTAATATTATAATTGATGTCCTTAAATTGTCATTCTGTATTTGTGTAGTTTTTAATTATTTGAAAAATTAGAGAAAGTAAGAAAAAGTTATAAAAATGATAAAAGAGGGAAGACAGAACACAACTAAAATTGAATTGGTAAAGGAGAGAGAGAGAGAGAGAGAGAAATTATCGAAAGAAAGAAAGTGAAAAGAGACTAATCATTCTGAAAAGATAAAAATAAAAATTAAAGTGAGAAAAAGAGAGAGGATGAGATACAATGATAGTATTATATGAGAAAGAGAGATGGAAATACTATAGACTTCTATCAGTGAAAGAATTTTTCAAATCGGATCTGTAGCAACAAAATGGCCAAGTTCTATTAATTAAAAATGTATATGGCAACACTAAATCACCTTTGGCACTCACGAATAGTGTAGTTTTCCAACAGTGAAAGATATTTAAAAATCGGATTAGAAATAACAAAATGGCCACCTTATGGCACTTAAATGGCCATATCTTTTTAATTAGAGTATTTATGGCAACACCACATAGCCTATGTTACCCGGAAAGGATGTAGCTTCCTATCGGTGAAAGAATTTTCAACATCGGTTCAGTACTTATCGAGCCTATTCGCAACAAACATACAAACAATCAAATCTTTCCTCTATATAATAGTATAGATAAGGTGCATGAAAGTAGATTATATTTATATAAGTCGGTTAAAGTTGAAATGAAATAGACTTTGTACTCAGATATGAAGTGAATTGATAAACAACATGTTGTATATCTTATATTATATTATCGAGCAAACAATCTAGATGCAAGGTCACTCATTTATCAGTTATCAGTTATTTTCGCAATATATTATTTTATTATAAAACTTAATTTTTTTTGTGTAACTAGGTCGGCAAACAAGCGTACGGCTCGCCTGATGGTAAGCGATTACCGTTGCTTATAGACGTCTAGAGACCCTATCCCCAATTCCCCCCAGGAGCTCTGGTCACCTTACTCACCAACAGGAACACAACACTGCTTCAGAGTAGTGTTATTTAGCTGTGATCTTCTGTAAGGTCGAGGTACTACCCCAGTCGGGCTGCTCCATATTTGAGCAGGAAATTTCCTGCTGTGCCCTACCTCAGTTAAATCTTGAAATAAATGAAATTAAAAAAAAACTTACGTGAAAGGTAGTGAACCCCTAAAATATTTAAAAAGCTTTTAATCTTCATTTAACTGCAAAAGGGTTAAAAATCCCTTTCCTAAATCAACCCGCTCTGTCTCACTAACTCCCGTGACTCACTAATAATGACGTTCGCTCTCTCATCCATGGAACATGAGAGAGTGTGGGTAGGGTAATAACTATGTTATCTACGTGGGATCGATACCGCACAGTAATACAATTACAACCTTAGTTATGGAGATCCAGCATCACGACACGACGCCACACCACTGCACAGCCATGATGGTCACCAGACGAGCTCCGTTTTGCTATATGCGAGAGATATGATACCCATTACTGTACAGCAATACACACATGCAATTTAGACTGAGGCGAGCGGTGCCTGGGGCTTGAGACCTAGGAGCAGGTTTAAAGAGCTCTCATAATATATTAACTCTCACCTCCACCACTCGACCTCGCTAACGACAATAGGTAATAAAGTTAACTTACGTGGACTTCGAGAAGGGTAACCTTAATCACGACACTATAACACTAACTTCCATGTTCACTGCACGAAAACACCAGAGAGACTGAGACTTATCGATCGCACTAAAGGTTATATAATGTCTCCACGTCGGTATACTCGAAATAATATAAAATGATCTACCCGCTACAACTGACAACTGGCTCAAGTGTATCGGAAGACGGAACAGAGGTTATATATACAGTCTTGGAATAAAATAAGTTACCCGCGAAAAGACGCAGGCTATTGCTAGTTACGTGAAAATAAAAATATGTTGTTAAAGCTCTAGATAAGTGGGTAGATATAGATTACATAATTACGATCAGGCCTCCAGTGGAGTGTTGATATAAAATTTTATTATTTTGATATGTATGGTACTTCAAAATGATTGCTTATCTTTACTGTGTACTTAAATACGAAGATTCCATATGAAATAAATAAAGATAGAGATGAGATAATGAAGCTAACTTACGTGGACCACAGGAAGGGTGACCTTAACCACGACACTATAACACTAACTCCCATGTACACTGCGCGACAACACCAGAGAGACTGACTCTAATCTCTCGCACTACAGAAGGAACTACCCGCGAATACTAATTTGTAAACGGTGTTGCTAACTTTTATATCTACGAAATAGAAATATCACCTACTAGCCGTCCCGCTCTCACTTCGCTGAGGTAACTATGAATATACGATCGCGGACTTTTTTATCGATCTTTTTAAGATTAAAAACTAAGCAACGGAATTTGATGCGGTTTTCTGTAATAGATAGAGTGATTCAAGAGGAAGGTATATATGTATAATACAAACATAATATAGTAGAGAAACATTAATAATTGTAGAGGTTTCTAATGTGATGTCGTCATTGCAAACGCTGGCTGAGCTCTACGAGATATATCAAAATAATGTACTACAGTATTGTACACCGTCAATAGGTCTACAAAAAAGACCGCGATGGTATATGTCTATCTCTTAGGGATAACCCACAATTTCGTAAGGTTTACGTTTACGTTACGTTACGCTCTTGAATCACTCTATCTATTTAAAAAAAAGATCTAATGCTACTTCATTTTATACTATCTAAAGAAGATTAATATTATGAGTAAAAACAGCAAGAATATTAAAATTTGCAAAAGCTACGTGCAATTAGTTCCAAGCAGAATATGACTCCGTCTGTTATGTCATTTACCAAGTCCAAAGTCCGATGACAATTAAATGTGAAATAGGAGTTGAGATATCTACGCATCAATATTATTTAAACGCTTCACGCCTAAAACACTGAATCCATATTGATGAAATTCGTTACAAAGATAGAGTAGAGCTTAGGAAAAGACATAGGGTTTGTTTTATCGTAAAAAAAAGATAGGAAGGGTTGCAATAAGAGATGAAATGCATGTCGAGCTGTCTTTGGGAATTAGTCATATATAAATTAAAATGTAAAATATAGTGATAGTAATCAGCTAATGAATAGATTAGAAGCCAGTTGTCGAATAGTGTAAACAAAACATGTATGACTCAATCCAACGGCTGCGCCTGCGCCTGCGCACCGTCACGTGGACACATTACGCGTACGTCTACTTGTACAGTGTACACGTATTTGAAATATTTAAGTAATAGAGTATTGCTACAATACTGACTAATATTATACAGATAATTTCGAAAGTAACTTAAGAAACGATACTGCGATTTAATATACTACTAACGCCATCTAATGACGGATAGATGACGTCTGTCTGTTACATAATCACGCTTAAATCGCTGAACCGATTTTAATGAAATATGATACAGAGGTAAAGTAGAGCTTAAGGAAGGACATAGGCTATGTTTTGTCGCGAAATAAATGAGTGTGCTCGTACGCCATCTATCGGCGTAGGTATGAAGTGCATGTCGAGCTGTTTGGATGGTGTCTTTGGGAATTCATCAGTCATATATGAATTAAAATACTTGTCACTCATTATTCTCCGATTTATCGTTATTATATTTGGGCTCTCAGCGTAGAGAGGGCATCTAAAATAATATTCAGCAGTTTATTTATCACATCAAGACCGGTTTGTGTATCAAATGTATAGATAAACATAATATTATTGTAAAGTCACGTGGACTCTAGCGTGGATCGTAGTTGTTCGCACGTACTCTCAGTTTGTGCATTGTCTAACTAGCGATCTGCCCTGGCTTTGCTCGGTTTCTCTACTATAATATGCATGTAAACCTTCCTCTTGAATGTGTGAAATAATAGTAATGTGCATATTAATAGTTATATATCGACCCATCCTGGCTTCGCCCGGGTGCAATTTACCACGTGCATTTTAAATCTGTAATATCTTCGAAAGTATTCATTTAAATGTCATGTTCTAAAGGGCTGTATTGATCTATATTAAATGCACAAGGTGTTTAAGGTACCAAATTGGATAAGGGTTAATGCTGTATTGCTTAACATCGCTTCGTAAATAAGCCATTATTTCTTGTAAAAAGTAAAGGATAAAAAATGGTTATTGTGGGTTATCCCTAAAAGATAGACATATACCATCGCAGACTTTTTTGTAGACCTTTTGAAGGTGTACAATACTGCAGTACATTATTTTGATCTATCTCGCAGGGTTCAGCCAGCGTTTGCAATGTAAGTACAAAACATGTATTTACGACATCACATTAGAAACCTCTACAATTACAAGTGTTTCTCTACTATATTATGTTTGTAATATACATATAAACCTTCCTCTTGAATCACTCTATCTATTAAAAAAAACCGCATCAAAATCTGTGGCGTAGTTTTAAAGATCTAAGCATACTACATACTAAGAGACTTTGTTCGATGTGACGTCGTCGTACCGTTGTCGATGATTTAAAATGTTGTTGTAAATATTACAAAGATGTGACGTCACTCAATATACTATGACAGTTCTGACTGTTGTATTTTCGAAGTAAATTAAATATGAAAAATATTTATCCATTGTTATAGATAAGATTTATATTATCATTAACTCCGATCCTACTGTGACGTCATCACTCATGATCGTTATGAGTGGCACGTCAACGTCAGATTTTGACTTTGAGGCTATATTGGTTGAGATGGTGGGGGGGTGTTCATAAAGTAAATGTGTTGAAACTACCGCCAAACGATATTTTTACTTCATTCAATTCAAACACGTCTTCTCTCGTCAATATCTCGCGCTGTAATGATAGTAAGGAGATAGTGTATAATGCACTTGTACACAAACACTACAACATATCAAAATCTGTATTCATCTGGTGTTGTCATCCTTCAAGATGATTGATGACTTACATCAATATAGGTCATCTTGTTTACTTATTAAATCATATCAACATTTGATTTCAGTTTTAGATTAACACTTAGGGTTTTTTTTTTTTTTTTTTTTTAATTTATATTATAGATAAGGTGCAAACGAGCAGATGGTCCACCTGATGGGAAGTGGCAACCATCGCCCATGGACGTGGGAAAAATAAGAAACACTCTCTCGTTTTGTCGATGCGTTGCATCCCCGAAGATAGAGTGGGAAGGGGGAATGAAGAAGAAAAATGATGCGGATTCACGGACCCTAGGCAAGAGACCCACAGCATTAATGGGATGGGAGAGGGAGACGGCTCAACCGGAACGCGTCTGTGACACTTAGCGGTCGGATTCGCATCGTGGTGGTCGCAACCCTACCACCAAGGGGGTGCTGGGTTACTCGGCTCTTACGAGATGCTCTCCCAGCGGCAGAGGGGAATAGTATTCTAACCCGTCCCCTCACGGGTGATTGACGCATTATCTATATAATGTATGTGAGCGTTTTTGTTGTTGCGGTACTAATAAAGCTAAAACCGGTTTTTTAAGTGAAGGTTATAAAAATAAAGCGAATATGTATTTAATAAAGTCAATTAAAATAATTAGGACAGGACGGACATCCTCATCCACAACAATTACACATGTTAGCTTATATACTATATAATATAAAGGTGAAGAGTTTGTTTGCTTGAACGCGTTAATCTCAGGAACTACGGGTCCGATTTGAACAATTCTTTCAGTGTTGGATAGCCCATTTATCGAGGAAGGCTATAGGCTAAATAGCATCGCGCTACGACCCATAGGAGCGGAGCTACACGTGAACAAAGTCGCGTGGGTCGATTAGTTAACAATATAAAATCCTACTAATATAAACGCGAAAGTTTGTAAGAATGTCTTGATGTGGGGATGTTTGTTACTCTTTCAAGCAAAAACTACTTAATGGATTTTGATGAAACTTTACTATAATATAGCTTACACATCAGAATAACACATAGGCTATAATTTATAATGATATAGTGTGAATTATCCAAAATATAGCGGGTGAAACCGCGGAGGGCAGCTAGTATCCTATAATGTGTTTATATATATTTGACAACACACTATAGTTTTTTTATTTTCGTGGAAAAAAACGTGTGCCTCAGTCACATGTTAGCACCATTTGGGTCATTTTTTTTAAATAATACTTTACATAATAAGGTAATTTATATTATCATCTAGTATTTCCATTTAAATTAAAAGATAAGTTGTGTTAGTTATTTTTGTATAGAAACACTATAAACTCGACCCACAGCTCGACCTCACTACCCAACATGATATTGATCAATCAAAACAGCAGTGATGGACCAGTGGTCAAGACTTCTTACCCTGGAGGTCCGAGTTCGATCCCCCTCACACACACCTCTGACTACTCTGAGTTATGTGTGTTTTAAGGAATTAATCGTGAGGAAACCTGCACTCCTGAGAGTTCCATAAAAGTTCTCAAAGGTGTGTGAAGTCTGCCAACCTGCACTGCGCCAGCGTGCACTATGGCCTAACACCCTCCTCATTCTGAAGAGGAGACTCGGCTCAGCAGTGGGCCATTAACAGATTGTGATGATATTGATGATGACATATCAATCACTCATTGTGATCCTCGATAATTAAAACCTAGCACCACGATACTAAACTACACTAGTTACACAATGACTACAGTGTCAAATCACTCGAGAAAAAGGTTAATAGTCGTCAACGGTGTCTGACCGAAGCGAGGGCAAATCGCTAATGTGATTAATCCACTCACAAGATGACCTCAAAGTGATAGCAATAAAATGGCAATGAAACATATCAACGAGTCATTTAAAAAACAAGTGCCTCGTAAATATTGACTTTGAGTATTACCACAGATAAGATATAGATTGATCTTCAAACACTTCAGATTGGAGTGTAGTGAAAGTAACCTTTAGTTTAGCCAGCCGACCGCCAAATGTCTTTGACGCGATCCGGTCGCGCCGCATGTGGGCCAGATCTACCCCCTCCCTCTCCCATCCCATTAATGCTGCTGTTCCGGTGACCTCTGGGTTCTTGCTCAGGATCCACTGAAAACGCTGCATTATAGTTATCCTTTTTTCTTTTAACGTTGGAAATGCGGCCTTATGCATACCCCCAGCCGACGAGCGGGAGGTTATGTGGGTCTCTCCTTGATGTCGCCCGCAGAAGGCGAGCAAAGGTTCAAGGTATACCCACTAAAACCAACGGTACCTTGTCTCCGATGTATGGAGGCGCCACAGGAACGCTTACGCAAACAACTGTGACGTCTCAGCGGACCTGCACGCCAGAGGGCTCTCAGGGTACACCGAGAGTGGTGGCCCCCTTGCCTGACGACTCCGTTCAGGGTGGTGGGAAGAGGTGAGCGAAAAGCCGCCTACCCCTACCCGTTCGGGATTGGCGGCGTGGGTCTGCAGAGGCGTCACCCTCGCGGCCTCTCGCAGAAGTCGACCATAGCCGATCAGCATCTCTCACTTTCGAGCATGGCGCAAAAACTCAACTTTGGAGGTGGCAACGCATAGGCAAAACAAGAGATATCCTCAAGTTTTACCGATGTCTATGGGCGACAGTGGCTACAATCCATCAGATGGGCCATCTGCTCATTTGTCCCTTATCTGTCATAAAAAAAAATTCAAAAGAAGATATGTTTGAGAATGTAATTCAAATAATATTTGTCGACGTGTAAGTTTATAAGTTCTGCTTAGGTTAACCTAACCTTAGGATTAAACATAGAACCTGGGCAGTGAGTGTTTCAATTCAATGAAGGAACTCCTTAAACCTACACCTTCATAAGTCAAAGGTACAATTGTCTATGCCAGGAAAGCTTTGCACGTAAGCGCGTTGTAGAAGCGATCCTACCTTCATTCGAAGCCTGGATGAAGCGAAAGCGGCGAGTCACATTCCGACGTACTCAGATATTCACCGGACATGGTTGTTTTCATGAGTATCCGTGTAAGATTGGACGTGAGGAGACAGCGATTGCGGAGTGGGTCGGGATGCAACACAGCACAGTCTTCAGGTATACCCAGCATGGGATACGGAGCGGCGCATCCTGGTTTCAGAGATCGACCAAGACTTGTCCCTGCCAACAGTTGTGTCTATGGCTGTAGCTCTACAGCAGTTGTAAGAGCTGTAGTCACCGTTTGTGAGACCGTAATGGTCCCGAAGGAGCGGGATCGGGAGAAGTGCAATGCGTGCGGAGACGACGTTGTTTACGCGCGGTAAATCTTCTCGGCATTTCTGTCCAAACTTCCAGGACATAAAACTGGGGCTTCATTCGTAGGTGCGTTGTGTGGGGGAACCAGTGTCGAAGCGATCTAGGAGATAAGGTGCTGTACTTCTGAGATAATGAGGGAGAGACATTGTCCCCTCTAGATGAGCTTAGAGCAAGGCAAATAGGGAGGATAGCGCATGCGGTTCGAACGATTTCCCGAGGTTCTCCTGACGTTTCGACGAAAACCATCGCTGGCGTTTTAGTGGGTAAATACCACATAACCCAGTTTTTTCCCTCAAGGGTTGGATATCTTTTGATGATTTTCCTTGGGTTATCAAAAAAAAATATAGGGTAGATAATATTTAATACCACTTGCGTTGTCACATTGTAAGTCAACAACGATTTGGTGACCTGTGGCTCAATTATCTCCACTAGTGGAAGGGGGTGCTCCTAACTATTAAGTAATCTTTTTCAGTGAACATAGTCTGATGTGGTGTTTAGTGGAAGTGTTAAAGTAGTGTCGTGTTACTGATGCTAGGCGTCTTTAATTAATGGTCACGTAATGCCATTACAAGGGCACTGCTTGGGTCTTTGTCGTAATAGGGAGAGATCGTAAACTTTTGTCAATTATCTGGCATGCGTTAACCCAATAGTTTATTCAATATCACCATTTAGAGCTTAATACCTCTTATTCCAACTTATTCTATATTATAATGAGTTGTATGTGGCAACACTGTCTTAATTGTTTATAATACTGCTCGATGCTCTCGATTGATATTGATTCTAGTTTCAATCATTTTATATAATGGTCTAAAAATGTCAGTCATCTGTCCTGACTGACATTTTCTATTTTTTTTCAATTTTATCAAATTAAATCAATATAAATTATTTCTAACTGACTTAAAAAGGAGGGGGTTCTTAGTTCGACTGCATATATATATTTGTGTATGTTCACCGATTTCTCCGTCAATTGTGGACCGATTTACAAAATTCTGTTTTTATTTGAAAGAGTGCACTTCCGAGGTGGTGCCATTGGAACCAAGTCAGGGTCTGATGGTGAGATTAGGGGGAAATCGAGGGAAACCCTCAATTTCAAGCGCACTTACAATGTTTTTCACATACTTTTATTTAAATAAATATCTCATATATTTGTGTATTTGCTGAGCTGATGTGATGGAAGACACAACTCCTCAACGGTTAAGAGTTAGAGAATATTTCTTTGATTATTATGGGGACGTTCTGACAACTGAATATTGTATACTTTGAAGTTATTTAGGTAAGTTGATGATGAAAGCAGATACCGGACCGCTACCCTTCAGGGGTTTTTGAGGAGTACTTCAAACTGATCAGTGTAGGTAGTGTGTTAAAAATCTCGGTCGGTTCAATTTGTACATCACTATTTTGATAAAATGCTGTTTTTGATTCAATGTCAGCTATTTGATTATGTCTCAATGTTTGTAATGTCTCGTGTATACACGTCATTATCCCATAAACCTTTGAGTACAGCAAACGTGAGTCATTCAATAACTAGTATAGTCGCAACAAACAGACAGACACAACAAATCGTGACTATAACAAGTGTTCAAAGACTTGACGTTTAGGTGTCAATTGAGTTATATTTAGAAGTAATATAGAAGGTAGCTCTTGTATCTGCCTGTTTGTATGTTTTGTCTTTAGTTAAAAGTCTCACTGCAGTTTACCGCGCGCGTTTTATGAACGCATCATTTTGTAAATAAAAAATATTAATAGTCTTGACAATGTGTTCAGCTTACCTGCAGACTACCTGGTAAGGCTGCGTTTCTACCAGAGATGTGCCAGGATGCGATAGAATCATTTCATCAACCTTTTGTCGCCCAGTGTGTTAGGCGATTCCATTGGTTATAATACACACTTGCTTCGCTACACATCGTCGCTCATCTCTGGTGGAATCGCAAACTTACGCACACTACTATTGCCACAATAAATAGTTTTCAACCTATGGAGTTACTAATTCAGCCACCTGTCATCTATTAGGACAGAGCCTATACGTCGTGAGATCACTAAACCTGGTTTTTGCCCGGTGTCCATTGAAACCGCAGCATTGCAACCGCACAAGAGGTACCCCCCTAATTTTGTCGATGTCCATGGGCGACGGTGGCCACTTTCCATCAGGTGGACCGTCTGCTTGTTTGTCCCTTATCTATCTTAAAAAAAGCTATTGCACAAGTATTGTAACACTGTACATCCAAACTCAAAAGAAATTGAATTTAGGAATTCAATCCCAATCCCCAAAAGATACGATATCACTACTAAACAACGACCACCCATTGCTGAGCTGAGTCTCCTTTTCAAAATAAGGTGGGGGGGTTAAGCCAATAGTCCACCACGCTAGCCCAGTGCGGGTTGGCAGACACCGACAGACAACTTCAGACGACAGAGAATTCTCAGGAGTACTTTATGATGGCGCTGGGATCAAATGAATGCCTAACAAGTATAAATGCGGTTTTAAAATATTTAAACGATTTCTTAATCTTCTCGAAGCAAGTGTCTATATTATTTTTATGATACACTTTCTTAAACAGAATTACAATTTGGCTCTTAATCAATCGACAAGCTACAATTACACCACAACCTGATGAAATTTTTTTTAAACACAATATCGCGTTTTAAAACCGCGTGCGTTTAACCGTAGTGCGTATATTGCTGAAACCGCAAAGTTTATCTTTATTAACAAGTTGAAATTTCGGCATAATCTGTTGCCGAACTAGTCCGCCATCTTGGGCCGTCCGCCATATTGGATTTAGAATAACGTCTCCTGGTTAATCAAGCTTTATTTTTTTTATGGCAGATAAGGTGACGTGAACGAACAGATGGTCCTCCTGATGGTAAGTGGCCACCATCGTCCATGGACATCGACAAAACAAGAGATACCCACTTGTTTTGTCAATGTTGTGCATCTTCGAAGATAGAGTGGGTAGGGGAGTGAAGAGTTAAATGCTGCGGTTTCAGCGGACCCTAAACCCTAGAGTCCACCAGATCCGCAGCATTAATGCGATGGGTTTCAATGTAAGACCGGAACGCGTCTATGACACTTGGCGGTCGGATACGCATGCTGGTGGTCGCAAGCCAGTCGGGGAACAGATCCCCTACCACCAAGAGGGTGCTGGGTTACTCGGCTCTTACGAGATGCTCTCCCAACGGCAGAGGGGAATTGTATTCTAACCCGTCCCCCCCTCACAGGCGGCTTTGTCAACATAAACATTAAGAAAAGACTAACAAATATTATTATAGAGACGGATTACAATCATGTTAAGTGATGACGTCTCATCACGTCACGTCACGCCC
The DNA here is from genome assembly GCA_905147385.1 of Limenitis camilla. Taxonomy (NCBI): domain Eukaryota; kingdom Metazoa; phylum Arthropoda; class Insecta; order Lepidoptera; family Nymphalidae; genus Limenitis; species Limenitis camilla. Next base: position 7,911,351 of record LR990251.1, on the reverse strand, counting down.
TGTTAAATAAGTGACAAACACGACAAACAAATAAATTTATTTTTGAGAAATGTCATGGATATTTAATTAGCGGGTTGCTGGTAGGAAAATATTTTGTATCATCTGTTTATCGATGTGTTAATAATAGAAACAGTAAGTATGTTTGTCCTCTAAATATATCAAATACAACTTAATATTAAAGTTCCGTACCTTAAGATGTTTTCACTTTGTTGTCCATCTGTCTGTCAGTTAAGATCACTGTTAAGAATTAATTCGATCCCAGCGCCATCCCAAAGATATTTAATAATAATTTGTATCTGCTCAACTAGATGGCGCTGGCGTAGATTTGAATCGCGTCAGAAATAAATTCATGCCCGATGCGTATTGGGTTAGTTGAATTTTATCTGCGGTCGGGTTGGTCTGAGGTTTTCTCGTTGTCTGGTCTCGTTGTATCTTTTGGGACAAAAATTGGTTTTATTGGTCGGGTGTACAAAGGTCAAAGTTGTTCAATCACTTTACTCAGGAACGTTCGAAGGTATCACTATGGCTTGATTGATTGATTATTCAGCACACGTTAGGAAAGATTACATTTATTTTTGCAGTTGGTGACTTGTGAGTTTCTGAGGAGAAGAGTGCTCGTCGCCAACTTTTTGAGTAAATCTTATCATAGGCAGTGAGCATTGGCACCGTAGGATGGTAGGCGGTGCACATCGTTGGTCATCCAGAGTTGAGTTTGAGGCAAAGAGAGTGTCCTGAAGTTCGACTTTCTCTTGCCGTGTGGGCCAGAATGTCCTTCTATATGCGCAGCGGCGGAAGGGTAAACTGGCTAAAATTACCGGACGAAAGGCCCTCTAGCTAAAGTTAAGTTTGTCGGAACCTGCTTTGATAGCAGGTGTTGCCAGCTACATAGACGGATATTTTTCGGTAGCTAGGCAAATAAAATGTTAGGTAAATAATGATATCAACCCGTTGATACTGAGCCAAATCTAGGGAACAAATATTCGCTTCGAAAATAATTTTATTTGCTCTACAAGAATTTCTTAATATTAGAATACGGATTAGTGTGGAAATTTCCTCACACATACCTCAAAATTAACCGATCTACCCTCATTTCGAAGATGTTAAACTTTGTCTAAATGAATTACTTAAAGTAGGAACTACTTCCTCATGAGTTGTTTAATCTGAAAGAATTTAAATAAATTCTTGTGGGTGCTTAAATTGGTCCGTAAGCCCCAGGCATTTATGGGCTCCTATCTAACCATTAAATAGTAATTCAATCATCATCACCTCTGACTAGAAAACTCAGCTCGCTTGTTATATGATTATCTAACCTATTTGTCGTGTCAGTAGATAGCGTGTATTTTGAGTTTGTCTAAAACTAAAAGTATAGCTGTCAAGGACAATGTTGTTTATAAAATATAAATATAGAAAATGAGTGCAAAGTCCAGTGTAGCAGTCCATTCACCATTAACTACGAAGCGACGTGTGATGTACGATTATAAATAGATATAAACTTTGCTCCTAAACTAGTTTATGAATAATAACGTTTTGCATATCACCGTAAATACGTCGGCGTCAGTCCAAAACTTTAAAACATCAGCATTCGATCACAAATATTTTGTTTATGAATGAAAGATATCAAATCGTTCGTATTATGACAAAAGGTTGTCAGTTCGATCGTATTATACATTGATTATGAAAGAAGGTTATCAGTTCGATCGTATTATACGTTGATTATGAAAGAAGGTTATCAGTTCGATCGGATTATACATTGATGATGAAAGAAGGTTATCAGTTCGATCGGATTATACATTGATTATGAAAGAAGGTTATCAGTTCGATCGTATTATACATTGATGATGAAAGAAGGTTATCAAGTCGATCGTATTATACATTGATGATGAAAGAAGGTTATCAGTTCGATCGTGTTATACATTGATTATGAAAGAAGGTTATCAGTTCGATCGGATTATACATTGATTATGAAAGAAGGTTATCAGTTCGATCGTATTATACATTGATTATGAAAGAAGGTTATCAGTTCGATCGTATTATACATTGATTATGAAAGAAGGATATCAATACGATCGTATTATATATTGATTATGAAAGAAGGATAACAGTACGATCGTACTATACATTGATTATGAAAGATGGATATCAGTACGATCGTACTATACATTGATTATGAAAGAAGGATATCAGTTCGATCGTATTATACATTGATTATGAAAGAAGGATATCAATACGATCGTATTATATATTGATTATGAAAGAAGGATAACAGTACGATCGTATTATACATTGATTATGAAAGAAGGATATCAATACGATCGTATTATATATTGATTATGAAAGAAGGATAACAGTACGATCGTACTATACATTGATTATGAAAGATGGATATCAGTACGATCGTACTATACATTGATTATGAAAGAAGGATATCAATTCTATCGTAACGATCTTATTATATCTTATTTATGAAATAAGGATATAATTCAATCTTATTATACAGTGATTCTAAATGAAATATATGTATACTTTATATACAGATAACAATTAAAATCACAATCTCAATTCACTATACATATAAACAAGTCTGTCCTTGGCATCATAGTTTGTATTCAGAGCAAGCGTTTGTTAAAAATGGTCATTAACATAACAAGATTCAGTCAACGCGAATGGTTGTAAATGCTAAACGACCCTAATAAGGTGACGTTGACCGTGTTCTATATTTAAAATACCCCTACCACTAACAAATTCAGTTGTATTGACTTCTTACTATACAATGCTGTGCATGAAGTTCAATGACCCCTAACAAAAAACGAAATGTAAACCAAACAAAGGATTGCGATTTGACAACTGTTTAATATATATTGTATTATTATCCCCCAGGAAATCTGCGATTTTTTGGGGGATAAAAAGTAGCCTGTGTGTTAATCCAGGTTATAAAGCATCTGTTGCCGAGTGAGCCGCCGCCGAGGACGCACGTCGCTCGGTCTCGCGTCTCGCTCGCAATCTATTGTATAGTTGCATTCCGGATTTATCTGGTTATAGGTGGTTTCGCTTGCGATTAGTTCTGGGTTTTTCTAACGACTGGCTTTTATAAAGGGATATTGATTCTGTCTCAATACGATTTTTGATTTTGTGTATAAAGGATTTTCGATTTTGTTTGTTTTGAGTATTTCTAACGACTGGCTTTTGTAAAAAGATATTGATTCTGTCTCAATACGAATTTTTGGTTTTGTGTATAAAGGATTTTCGATTTTGTTTGTTTTGTGTATTTCTAACGACTGGCTTTTGTAAAAAGATATTGATTCTGTCTCAATACGATTTGATTTGGATTTGTATATAAAGGATTTTCGATTTTGTTTGTATTTGATTGGTTGACTTTTCGATCTTGGCGATCATTCCAATCGCCCAGGGGGTTCTAATCATGGATTCCGACGGGGGTTTGGAGTCGGACGCCTCATCTAGCTTTAAGAGGCCATTTGAGATGTCAGGTTCGGAGACGGAGACCGAAGGGAGAAAGCTGCTCAAGTGTCATACGGCTAGTCGTGGTAAGACCGCGAAGGGCCGTGGCTCAGGGTTGGCACGCGCTAAGGCGCAGCTGAAAGAGAGGAAAGAGGAGGAAAAGGAAGAGGAGTTTGAACGTTCTCTGAGGAGCAGGGCGTTCCGAAAAGAGAAACCTGCAGAAGCAGAGGTTGTGGTTTCAGATGACGAGCTAGAGTCTCTGAATATTTTAAAAGTACAGGATCCGAGTCAGTTGGGCTTGGAGGAGCTTCGTGCGGGTGCTGGGCAGCTCGCGGCCACCATTTTAGAGGTTGCAGCAAAGTCCTCCAATCTAAAGGGGGGATACATTAAAAAGTTGAGAGATGCGGCTACCACTTTGACCGAAGTGGTGGAGGCGGTAGCAACTCGGACGGAAGAAGAGGAGACCCGCCGCTTACGGGCCGATAACCAAAGACTCCGTAGGGAGGTCGAAGCCCTCAAGAGTGAAGTAAAGGCACACAGGCGCGAGTATGGGGAACTCAAAGCGGAGCTGTCCGTCTTGAAGGAGAAGTTTGTAAATGTCAGGGTGACGCAGGAGGTTGCTGAAACACCTACAGTACGGAACTCGGCTCTTTCTGATAGGGAAATGCTAGAGGTGCTCAAGGCTTCGATTGTCAGTTCGGTGGGAATTATGATCGACGCTCGTTTAGCTGGTATTGAAGAGCGGTTACTCCCGGCTAAGGTGCTGCGTCCACCTCTCGCGGCAGATAGGGAAAGGGAGATGGTGACCAAGCCTCGCCCGGCTACCAAGCCAACAAGCAGCGTTGTGGGCCCTTCTGGTAAGAAAAGTGCGGGAGGTAAAATGGCATTATCAGCGGTGGCCATTTCGTCAACTGCTAAGTCGGCGTTCTTATCAGGGCCAGCGTGCCCGCCCGATACTTTTGTAGTTACTGCGAGTCCTTCTGAAGCTCCTATTGCTTCCACTTCGACGGAGAAGGAAGAAAGCTGGGCGGTGGTGGTAAGGCGCGGGAAGGAGAAGAAGTCCCCCAACGCAACCACCCCCGGGACTAAAATCACGCAGAAACCGAAGCAGAAGTTTTCGGCTCCCCGGTCTGAGGCGGTGGTAGTGAGGCTGCAGCCTTCGGCGGAGGCCGAAGGTGTAACATACGCCGATGTGTTGGAGCGAGCCGAGAGGCAAGTAGATCTCGGTAAGCTCGGGCTCAAGGACGGCATGAGAATCCGTCGAGCCGCTACGGGAGCCCGCGTATTGGAGCTTCCCAAAGGGCAATCGAGGGAGACCGCGGAACAGCTGGCGTCTAAACTTCGTTTGGCTCTGGAGGGTGTGGCCGATGTTGTGCGTCCCACGGCTTGTGCGGATGTTCGTCTGACTGGGCTGGATGATTCTGTGACGACGTCCAAACTGTCTGCTGCAATAGCCCGTGCGGCAAACTGTTCATCCGAGGTAGTGAGAGTCGGTGAGATTCAGACTGGGCCTGCGGGAGTTGGTATGGTGAAAATTTCATGCCCTCTCGAGGTGGCTAAACTCCTTGCAGATGCCGGCAAGATATTGGTGGGCTGGAGTGTGGCCAAGGTCACGGTGCTAGAGCAACGTCCCCTGCGTTGTTTTAAGTGTATGGGGATGGGACATACCAGCCCACTCTGCCCGTCCAAAATATTCCGAGGGAATCTGTGCTACCGCTGCGGCGAAGAGGGACATCGCCTGTCCTCTTGCACCGGTAGTCTTCGCTGTGCTATATGTGCGGATGCAGGAAGGCCGCATAAGCATGTAATGGGTTCGAGGGAGTGCAGGCCTCCCACCACGAAGGGAAGGATGGCCCAAGGAACTGGGGCCACTAATACTGTGGGACGCCATCAGGTGCAGGAAGAAACTAGTATGGATTCATAATGCCCAGACAACCAACTAGATTCCTACAGGCGAACACCAACCACTGTGCCGCGGCCCAGGACCTTTTGTTGCAATCCATGGCGGAGTGGGGTACCGATATAGCGGTGGTGAGTGAGCCCTATTTTATCCCTCTTCACTCTCGTTGGGCTGGGGACCTTAAAGGCCTGGTGGCAATTGTTGTTGGTAGTGCGAGCACCTTTCCCTTGTTGATGTTGGACAGGGGTGAAGGTTTTGTTGTGGCAGAGATAGGGGAGTATGTTATCGTGGGGACATACTTTTCCCCCAATCGGACTCTGGCGGAATTCGAGTGCTACCTCGATTGTGTCGGAGCGGCGGTGCTGAGGCAGGCGCCGAGACCCACCATCCTTCTTGGAGACCTTAATGCAAAGGCCAGGGAGTGGGGCAACAGGGCCACTGATGCAAGAGGCAGGGCAGTTAAGGAGTGGGCTCTGCTCACAGGACTTTCCCTCTTAAATCGGGGAAATGTCCAAACTTGCGTGCGGCAACAGGGGAGTTCGGTTGTGGACGTATCGTTTGCCACACCTGGTGTCGCAAGGAGTGTCTCATCTTGGAGAGTGGAGGAATGGGTGGAGACACTCTCGGACCACTTATACGTGAGGTTTGAGATCTCAACCTGTCGCCGTCTGGCGGAGCGGAGGAGGGGGCCTAGTAAATTTCCACGCTGGGCTATTGGCAAGCTTGATAAGGAGCTTGCCAGAGAGGCCGCAATTTTAGAGAGGTGGGGCTCAGGCAGAAGCGAGGAGGGCCATAACACGAACCTGTTGGCACGCCGCATTCACAGAGCTTTTCAGAGGGTATGTGATGCGGCCATGCCGAGAACAAGGCGTAGGCCGCGCCAACGGCAAGTATATTGGTGGTCCCCTGATATAGGTGATCTCAGGGTTGCCTGTATTAGAGCGAGGCGAGCCTTCGTCCGATGCCGCCGGCGTAACGGGCTTAATCCGACATTGGAGGAGGAGCTGCGGGTAGTTTACAGAGAAACTCGTAAGGCCCTGCAGCTGGCGATCAGTAAGGCCAAGGCGGGTGCTAGGCAGGAACTTCTGGCGGGCCTGGACGTAGATCCGTGGGGGCGACCATACCGTGGGGCGCGTCATAAACTCTGCACTTACGGTACCCCCGTTACGGAGACGCTGACACCGGAGCTCCTCCAACGGCTAGTAGGGGACCTCTTTCCTCACCCGGAAGCACATATCCCTTTTGTGCCACGCGACTCAAATGTGGAGAGCGTGGCTGTCTTCCCTCCTATTACCGAGGGGGAGATGGAGTTGGCTCTCTTGAGACTGAGAGCAAAAAAGACAGCACCAGGTCCGGACGGAGTCCCAGGGCGAGTACTCTGCATCGTCCTGGAGTTTATGGGGGAACAGCTTAGGGAACTGTTCAATAAGTGTCTGGCGACTGGACAGTTCCCCAAAGGGTGGAAGGATGGAAAGCTGTTCCTCCTGCCAAAAGAGGGTCGCCCTCGGAATTCTTCTTCGGGGTATAGGCCCATCGTGCTTCTGAACGAGACGGGTAAATTGCTGGAAAAGATTCTTGCAACCCGTCTTGTTCAACACCTCGAGGTGGTGGGACCTGGCCTCTCTCCTGGTCAATATGGTTTTAGGGCAGGGCGGTCCACCGTGGACGCCCTAACTCAGTTGAAAAGGATCGCCACGGAGGCGGTCGACAAAGGCGACGTGATGATGGCCGTCTCACTTGACGTGGCGAATGCCTTCAACAGTCTTCCCTTCGAGACGATATGGGAAGCGCTCCGCTTTCACAGAGTGCCTCCCTACCTTGGCAGACTGCTGCAGGCATACCTCCAGGATAGGGATGTCCTATGGGAGGGGAGCGACGGGCGTCTTTGCCGCCACCGTGTGAGATGTGGTGTTCCGCAGGGTTCGGTTCTCGGGCCGGTCCTGTGGAACATTGGGTTTGACTGGATCCTAAGAGCCCCGCTCCTTGCTGGGATGAGGATCATCTGTTATGCAGATGACACCCTGGTAACGGCGAGGGGTAAGACCTATCAGGAGGCGGCACGCCTGGCGGAAGTAGGGACCTCGCTCGTAGTTGATAGAATTGAGCGACTGGAATTGAGGGTCTCCCTATCTAAAACCGAGGCCCTTCTCTTCCACGGTCCGAAAAAGGGGCCCCCGCGAGGTGCGCGCATCATTGTCCAAGGTGCGGAGGTGGAGGTTAAGGCCCAGATGAAGTACCTGGGCCTTATCCTGGACAGTAGATGGAAGTTTGAAGCGCACCTCACCGCTCTCGCTCCCAGGCTTATCAGCGCCGCAGCCGCGTTGGGAAGGTTGCTACCGAATGTCGGTGGCCCGAGCTCTACGTGCCGTCGCCTCTATGCCGGTGTCGTGCGGAGCATGGCACTGTACGGAGCTCCCGTATGGGTGGACGCCCTCTCCGCGTCAAACAGGGCCCTGTTGCGAAGGATGCAGAGGGTCTTGTCGGTGAGGGCTATACGGGGCTACCGTTCGGTGTCTTGGATGGCTGCAACACTTTTGGCGGGCGACCCTCCGTGGGAACTCCAGGTGGAGGTGCTCGCCGAGATGTACCGCTTCCGGTCGAGTCTGAGAGCGAGAGGTGAATACTTCCCTGGTGTGGTGATGGATCGCATCCGGGCTCAAGCCCAGCGAGCCCTAATCAGACGATGGGAGGAGGATTTGGAGTCCCCCTCGGCTGGTCTAGCAACCGTGGCGGCAATTCGACCACACCTCGCTCGCTGGATCGACAGGCGGTACGGTGTTTTAACATACCGGCTGACGCAGGTGCTTACCGGGCACGGTTGCTTCGGTAAGTACCTGCATCAGATAGCCCGGAGGGAGCCAACACCGGCCTGCCATGAGTGCGATGCGGCGATTGACACGTCCCACCACACGCTGGCAGAGTGTGCCGCCTGGGAGCCCCAGCGCCATGTCCTGGAGTCATCCATTGGCGCGGACCTGTCCCTTCCGAGTGTGGTGGCGGCCATGCTTGGCAGTAAGGCAGGTTGGCTGGCGGTTGCCTCCTTCTGCGAGTCGGTAATCTCGCTAAAGGAGGCCGCGGAGCGAGCCCGGGAGGCGGATGCCTCTTCGGATCCAATCCGTAGAGGCCGACCGGGTGGGAGACGGCGTAGATACGCACATCTCCTGCCTTCTGATGGCACCGGGTCTACGAGGATGACCCCGTTACCCGGGACACCCTTCGGGAGGCGTGCAGGCCCGCCTTAGATCGGGTTAACCGTCGAGGCGAATGCAGTCGAGTGCGCTTGGCGATCCTGCATCGTCTCACCATGACGGGGAGGGTAACCGCGGAGGTTTAGTGGGTATTGCGATGGTTTTGCCGTCGGTGAGTCCTACATAACCCGACCATAGGGTATGCGTAAATGCATTCCTCCGCGATAACAAAAAAAAAAAAAAAGGTTATAAAGCATCTGTGTGCCAAATTTCATTGCAATCCGTTCAGCTGTTTTGGCGTGATTGAGTAACTAACATACAAACTTTTACATTTGCACTGTTGTATTGTTTCCTCTATGTCTGATGGACGAACACAAAATTGACTATGGCTGCCACTATCAGTATCTCTAGACCATTTAACGCCCGTGTGCAATCATCGTGCTGGCGCCCCTTGTGAACAAAAAATTTTTTGATGATGATAACCTTGTTTGTGCGGCGCTTGTGTGCACTGTAGGTAATGCCGTCCCTGATTTTTGCAACAATATTACCCCATAATCAAGCAAATTTTCAGTATGTGGCAACACCGATACGACCTTGAATACGACGCGCGTCCAAGCATATTTAGGGAATGTTGTCATACGGCCGAAATTAATAATCAATACATTCCAAATTTGAATTTGGAATGTATTTTCAATCCTTAAGGATTTGGTATTTACAAACTTAGTAATATTATGAATGCGAAAGTAACTTTGTCTGTCTGTCGCGCTTTCGTGCCAAAACTACTGAACCGATTTAAATGAAATTTGGTATACAGATAGTCTAGAGCCTGAAAAAGGACATGGGCTACTTTTTAATGCGAAAAAACGTTTGTAAGGGGTTGAAAAGTTGTATGGAAGTATCGTTATTTTTAGAGCTAGTTTATTATAAATTATTTACTTGTTATCTGAAAAGGATTGGATGTGAATTAAAACTCTACACAAAGTCTATACATTGAAACGATAGACTGTAATCCAATAAATCTAATATATTTCAATTTATCGGTCGCTTCTGTGAAATAAATTGAAGCAATATTCTGAGTCGTTGAATTGGAAAACACTCGCTTATCGTATCGAGCTCGTTTAGTAATATTCGAAGCGTTGCCGATTTTCGTAACACCCTCCACTACTTGTGTTAAAACACGTACTAACTGGTTATTTATAAATTTCTTAGAAAAATAGGTTGTACATGTGTATGTATGTCGGGGATTTTAAATGGTGTGAAGGAAGGGAGGTGAACTCTAACAGGGGGGATGGTATTGAATGGACTTTTGGGTAAACGCAACGTAGATACTGCTACTGAACCGACAAATAATCAAATATGATCTCTAACAATTACGAAAAAAACCTTAGCAGTGCCTTGGACTTATGACCAAGGTGTAGGCTTAAAACTCGCCTCCACTGCTCAGGCTCTCTGTTTAAAGCCAAGGGTAATCTCACATAAATCTAACCTAACACAAGACGTGGCAACTAGATTGTAAGGTACTCACGTGACCTTGATCAGACAGCACTCCTAGCACTAACACTGCACAACACTAACACTATTCAGAGACTACTTCACTTCTTGAGAGACCGCGCACGACTAAGACTTTAGTCAGACTGTCGATGGCATATAAAGGGTCGAGGGTCGAGACTGTCATAACAACGGAAGTGACTGCAGTGTTGTGTTAGTGCTAGGAGTGCTGTCCGTTCAAGGTCACGTGAGTACCTTACAATGTAATTACCTCGTCTCGTGTTAGGTTAGGTTTATGTGCGTTTAACCTTGGGTTTAAACAGAGAGCCTGAGCAGTGGAGGCGAGTGTCGTGATCATTTAAAGAAATTCCTTAAGCCTACACCTTGGTCACAAGTCCAAGGCACTGCTTAGGTTTCTCTCGTAATTGTTGGAGATCATATTTGATCATTTATCGGTTCAGTAGAAGTATCTACGTCGCGTTTACCCAATATTCCATTCAATACCATCACCCCCTTTTAGTGTTCCCCAATATTCCCCATCTTCCTCCTTCCATTTCCTTTCACATCATTTTAAAAATCCCCGACATATATATATATACATACATTTACGATACATCGATGTATTTTATTCAGTATTTTAGGAATGCTCTTTGAACTTACAAATGCTATATACTGATGTAGTAAATAACATTAATATGTCACCATAAGTATTCTTAAGGAGCTCACTATCCACGCAGAAACCATAATGGCTTTTGTGGATAGGTGTGACTTCTTTTAAAGTATGTATATTTTTTTGTTTTGTTCAATTAATAAAAATAAAAAAAAACATCTTCCTTTACAACATACATTAATTTATATTATATACGTAAAGCCGGCTCTTCCAGCGCTGCCAACTGTGACTCTGTGATACAAACAAACATCAACAATATCCGTTTTTTGGTTTAGTGCGCGCCATGTGCTCGGCTTATTTTATAATTTCAGTAATATTAATGTCACAATATAATAAAATAATTTTAAACGACATTTGTTTGTATTGGGATATGTAATTTTGTCACTAAATTAATTTAATGTAAAAAAAGTATTAATAATAGTCTGATATCCGTTTCGTTCTTAATTTAATCGATGTTTTTTATCGATATATATTTTAAAGGAACATCCCTAATGGTGCTGCTGCGTTGACGTTAGATGTAACAGAATTTTTGACACAATATAACATGACACTTGAATCTCGATTGACATCTGTCTGTTTTTATTTCATAATAGAAAAAGCAAAGGTATTATACCCTACAGCCTTGTCTTTAGTCGGTTAATTCTTTATTTATTTTATGGGGAAGCCAAAACCATGTCTTTCCTTGTATGTTGTAAAATTCATAAGTCAAAGAAAAGCGCGGGAATCTCCGAAAAAGGCGGGCCTTCTAAAAACATCTCCCGAGGATACGGCCTCCTGCTATTCATTTATTTCTTTCCACTCATTTCACCACCCTAGCCAGCCATCCAAACCACGCAAAACAATTTATTTTACAGACTCTTTTTTGTGGTAGCTGTCAAACTCAATTAAGGCGGGAAGCGGTTCTGTCAGTGACGTCTCAGTGCGTTCAATGTGGCGTAGACAAAATTTATTTTATTGTCATGATAGGAAACTAAGGAGTTCCTGTACTATATTTAAAGAATATATATACCTGGGACAACTAGTTTTTTTTGAAGATTGTAGTCAAAAAGAAATCCAGAGAAGAATTGCTCTTGCATGGAAAAGTACTGGAGTTACAACGAGATTATGAAACAAGGAAATAGACATAAATATAAAAAAGAAAGTATACTAAATGGCCATATTACCATGTCTCCCATACCATACCCATATGGTTGCCAGGTATGGTCATTAAGAAGAGAGGATGAGGTAAGGATTGCAATTTGCCAAAGAAGAATGGAGAGTAATGAGCTGTATGGTATATTCAGAGAACAGCTACAGACATTACAAGGAGTATGCTAAATATAAAAATACTAGACAAAATAAGCTACAAAGAGATAAGGCAGAATATGAAAATTGTTGAGAATGAGATTATTAAAATTAAAATGGAAATGGGCAAGTCACATATGCAGAATGGAAAATTACAGATGAGCTAAAAGAGTGACAGAGTGGATACCACGAGAAGGAAAGAGGAAAAAGGGTAGACCCAGAAAAAGGTGGCGCGATACCTTCGTAGACAGGTGCGGTCCACTAAGAATAGGTTAAGTTAAGATTTTTTTTAATATGACAAGGCTTAGTAGAAATAAAGGCTTTTTTATTTTATTTTATTTCTATTAAAGTTATGTTTAAAGTAATTTTCAAATAATGGGACTCACGACCATAATGCTTACAGAGTTCCTCCTCCATTGTTCAAACTCTGCCTGCTCTGCATCAAATGTATATCTAAACAAGTATTAATAATATTGTTACAATGAGAAAGTATAAATTACAATAGGCCTCATCGCTCAGAGTGATCTCTTCCAGGCGACGTTGCGGTGTCGGTCCACTCATTAAAATGAATAAGCAAGCAACAATCGCTTTGATATAATAGTCTTAAACATACATTCATAAACACATATAGGAGTGTTAGCAACACAGCTTATAACTTTTGTTAATTATGATGTTGGCAACACTGATTTGTGTGGTAGTGTTAGTCATGCTGTCGGCAACATTATGGTAAGGAGGCCTTGAAGAGCTCGTGTTAAGAGTATTTCAAACTTTAATCAAAGTAGTAATTGCTTTACCTGCATTAGCTTCAGTAAACTACCCGCCACTCTTGTTCATGTGGGACAGACAGATTAATAATACTGTCTTAGCTGTGTATTGTGAAGATCTGGTCACCCGTTTGGAGACTATCAGCTTATTGCTCACTTGAGAGCTGCCTCACAATATTCATATATTGACGATTGTAACAATCTGGTAACCATGGCAACGCACTCACATTGCTCACACTGAGTATACATGAAACGGTATTACTCGATACCTTTCTATCGATATCAAGTATCGAATAGAATCGAGTATCAAGCTTGTTTAAAGTGCGTAACTAGTCTTGTATTGTTTTAATATCGATTCTTCTAAATCGATGTCCTGTGGGTATCGATCCTTCAGGGCTTAACCATATTTGAAAATAAAATATTTTCCTTTTATTTTCTTTAATCGTAGCCATTTATCAAGTACAAAAGATTTTAACTGCATCACGTTAAAACGGCTGAACAGATTTGAATGATATTTGGTACACGGATACTTTAGACGATGGATTAACACATAGGGTACCTTTAATCCTGTGTTTGAGTTCAGGATTTATCCTAATTTATTATAAAATAAAACAGGAATTAACATGGTTAGCGTACTTCATTTATTCCAAAGAACAAAATACAGTGTTGCCAGTAGTATATAAAATAATACCCTACCAACTGTGGGGTAGTACGCTGATAATGTTTTGATATTTTAAATGTCTTTTGCTTTTGTAACAATGTATGACGTAGCTGTGATTACTCAAAGTCATATGACGTCACAGCTGACCAGACAATGTGACACGCGACAATATTAGTGTCGTATTACATACACGTGGGGCTTACTTCCGGTGTTTGCGTCCTCGGGAACCACTGGACAGGCTCATCGATTATATTCACAGTTCTAAGTGCGTTAAATAATTAGTACGCCATCTTGGACTGTCCATCGTATTGGATTTATTATTAATAACTAATCTAACAGATTCCAAATTCGAATTTGGAATACATTTTAAATGTGATTTTCAAAATTTGTGGAGAATAAATCTACAATAGATTCCAAATTTGAATTTGAAAGTGACTCAAATTTTTCTCTGTTTTTATTCCATAATGAAAAAGGCAAAGGTGTCACACCGTACAGCCTTTGACTGTTTTCAAACTGAAAATCCATTTGTCATGACCATAAACAAAGTCGGGGGCAGATGCTAATTAGCTAAAAATCTTTGGAGTATAGTAGAGTAAATTCCAAATACAAATTTGAATTTCGATTCTATATTTGTGACGTCACACAATTGATAGGAAATATTTTTAATTCTACTTTAATGTTTTTTTTCTTTTCAGGTCTGAACGCTTGCGAAAGAAAGTCCTTCCTGTTCTTGAGGAAGGAGCTGCCGGTCAGGTTAGTACTTGTTTTTTTTAGAATCTAGATAAGCAATATGAAAATCTAGACAGATTTTTTGACTGAATGATGGACAATTAAGTGTTTTAAGGTAAGGCTTCACTATTTGTCTTTCTTCTTTCTGAAAATTCAAGTAAGTATAAAAACATACAAGTTTGATTTGGTGACGTCACAGATTACTGTCTTTTTTTTATAAAAATTTTTTTATAAATATTTGTTTGTTGTTTTATCATTTATCTGTTACTTAGTTACAATAATTCTAAACTATTCTGGAATATAGTGAAGAATAAAAAAATGCTAATTTTAATGATTAAAAAAGTTAAATTACCAAAAAATGCTGAAACCACGCTCTGCTACCGATATCAATATCTGTTGGATTTTTTTATTAATCGATTTTTAGTACAAAATCAATTTATAGAATCGATTCTGTACCTTAAAAGTTGCAATTCGATTTTATTTTGTGACGTTAAGGGAGTGAAAGTTTAAATTAAATTAATCAAAAGTCGATCTCTCCATCTCTGTTACGCTTTTACGCCTAAACCACAAAACCGATTTTGATGAATTTTTGTACAGAGGTAGACTAGAGTTTGCGAAAGGATATAATCTACGTTTTATCGCGAAAAATAGCTTGAAGGGGTTGAAATAGGGGATTGGGATTGTTTTTGAGATATTGAGCAGATTCCTGCCGGGTTAAAAAAAAAAAGGGGATGAAGTGCATGTCGAGCTGGGTTTGGGTATTAGTCATATATAAATTATGTTTATATATGATTGATTCTTTGTTGGGCCAAAACTTGTACAAGAAGTGTACCTGCTGTAGGTACACTTTTTGCGCAAACATTAACGGTCACCGGCCACTCTGTGTCATTGCACTGGAAATTAAAATACTAATCACAATTTTAAATGATCTATAACAATATGGACTCACAGTCAGCGTCTATACACTGAAGGATGAAGAAGCGAGGCTCTGAAGACGGAGCCGAGCACTGCCTCAGGATTGAGACCAAGAAGACGTCTTGTACTATGCATAAACACTCACCTCCAAGGTTATATATTGGCTAAATAAAAGGAACTACCCGCGGATTTACAAATGGTGTTACTAACAGAATTCTATTGGTTCTTAATAAACATACCTCTGATGGAAACGCAGCCTATATACTGCGAGGAAGTTGACATTTTTTTTAGTACAAGGCTTCCCCCCCTCGCTTCGATTTTGTTATTTTTATCGCTTTTTAATATAACTTTCTTTATCCAATATTACCATTTACGGCCCAAATTAATAATCAACCTCAATCCTTTGGATAAAAAAAAAAAAATTATGGATTGAAAGAAGATACCAAAGGACAATGTCCAAATTGGCCTACGAACATGTCGTGTCGTAGAATAACATGTCATCATAACGAAAGTTACTCATTTATTTTTAAACTTAAGAATCAATTTTCAGTAATTGACGGACAATCGGAGAATTTCGAACACATTTTAAAAAGTACTTATTATTATTTCCTCCAAACCAGACTCCATTTTAATATAAGTAATCATCAATGTTGCCAAGGCTGTAATAATACCCCCCATAGGTTATAATTTATTATGTAGTTTGTAGCGTCGCTTTAGAAATTAAGCAATATTCTAAAATTAGTATAATAAATATATAATCATTGAAATAAATGACAGTATAGATTAATGTCTAATTCATTTATTAAGGAATTTATATTCGTTTATCTAATTTATTGTAGTAGATCGGTTTACTAAGCATATTTCTTCACTTTTCTAGTTAATTTTAACAACATATAAAAAATATCAACAGTTTTAAAAAAGGGTGAATATTCATAGGTTTATTAACACTGGTGATGTTTTTCATTAATAGAGTATTGTTTATAAGATTTAACAGCAGAATTCTTTTTAAAATGGTTATAAATACCTTAATAAATGATTTTTTAATAGGGTTGGGATGTAACATGTTTTTTTTTTTATTTTATAAATCAAACAGTTCAAATTGTTTTAAACAAGTGTTTTTTTATGTTTTTCTTTTTCGTTTGGGGTTAAATTCAAACCAATAGACCCATATTATTAATTTCTAGACGAGGTATTTTTGAAATCGCCATAGTAAATTAAATATTTACAAAAATGGATCAATGGATAAACATTTATTCTTTGTTGCGTATATCTCTAATCCGTACTAAACGCTTTACATTCATTTATTTCAATAATTTTATATTTATTATACTACTTTTAGAATATTACTTAATTTCTAAAGCGACGCTACAAACTATTGCTACTTATGGGGGGAATTATTACAGCCTTGGCAACATTGATGATTACTTATATTTAAATGGAGTCTGATTTATAGAAATAATAATGATTACTTTTTAAAATGTGTTCGGAATCCCCCGAGTGTTCGTCAGTTACTAAAAATTGATTCTTAAGTTAACTTTCGTTATGATGACATATTTTTCCGTTCGTAGGCCGACTATGTATGGAATGGTGGACATGTCCTTTTATTTTGAATTTGAAATCCTTAATCAAAAGATTTTAGATTTAATGGCCGTTTCGTTACCCGTTTGTGATGTAGGTTTCTATCGGTGAGACTTATCAAAATCGGTTTAGTAATTTCTGAGCCTATTTGCTCAGTCGTTAATGATATAAGGCGTCATTAGAAAAAAGGTTGACGGAGACTGAGAGATAGAGGAAAAGATATAGGTAGGGAAGCGAGAAGTACTGGACTTACTCCGTGATGACCCACTCCGTGTGAATATTCGTCCATATTATTATAGGTAGAAGGCTTATTAGTGTGATGACCTACCCCCACCAGTGTGACACCTTGAATCGCGTTTGACGTATGTTTACGTCATCGCAATGACAATAATATTTTCGTGTTGTAGATAATAAGATATTATATTTATAATACTAGCTGACGCAACAGACTTTTGCATTTACGGACACTACCCACTACCCTGCAATATTCTCTTCGTCATAAATGAGGCGCTCTAGGGTCGCTATTCGCACTCTAAAGCAGCAATGCCCGCCCTTAGCGTGTCCCGGAGGAAGAAGTTGCGCGTATCGGCGTCTCCTTCCTCCTGGCCAACGTCTTTTTTTTATAGCAACTGATGGTAAGTGGCCACTGTCGCCCATGGACATCGACAAAAGATTAAGTCTTTTGTCGATGTCCATGGGTTTTGCCGATGCCCTCCACCAAGATAGAGTGAGGAAGGAGAATAAAGAGAAGAATGCTACGAACAAAAACCCAGAGTTCACTAGATCCGCAGCATTCACGGGACGGGACAGGGAGAGGAAAGTCTGGCCCACATGCGGCTCAACCGGAACGCGTCAATTACACTTGACGGTTGGATTCGCACCACCACCAGAGTCGTAAGCCAGTCGGGGAACAGATCCCCCTACCACCTAGGGGGTGCTGGGTTGCTTGGCTCTTACGAGATGCTCTCCCAGCGGCAGAGGGGAGTTGACGAGAGCGTCAGCCTTACGTTCCCTCTCCGCGGTCTCCTTCAGCGAGATTATCGATTTGCAAAAAGAGTTCACTGCCAACCACTTCCTCTGGCCTCAACCACGCTCGACACCGGCGGGTGGGGCGCCAATGATTGACATGGTCCCCAAGCTTGGGATTCTGCCAGTGTGTCGCGAATCGTCTTCTCTCCAAGCTATTTTATGCAAATACCCTCCAAAACACCTGTGCACGGTGAGTCTCTCAGAGTGAGGCAGGAGCCGGTAAGTCAGGACGCCATCCCGACTGTCGGCCCAGCGACTAAGGTGCGGAAGATCCGCGTCCACAGTCGCCGACTCGGCTATGAGGGACCTCAGGTGAGACCTCTGGATCAGGGCTCGCTGAGCTTGACTTCTGATCACCCGACCTCTTCCCATCGAGGTAACAGATCCTGTCTTAACTATGAATGAATATTGGTCAAATGAGTTGCATTACAAAAGTGTATACTGTCAAGGGCTGTACGGTCTAATACCTTTGCCTTTTCCATTATGAAATAAAAATTGTTTATACTGTCAAAAACGATAAGGTTTCAATTGAAAACGTTAATATGGTAAGTTTTCTTAAATATCTTAATTTTTTTCTTACATAAGAACCTTCCGTGCAATAACGAACAACAAAACAAGAGGATAGCAAATTAAACTCGCTTCACTATGGTAGTCGCCAACACTACTAGTCAAACTGCGGCGAATCAATCGGAACAGAACTTATATACTGACTCCAGTCAAACGTTATTAATGATAGTCCTAGCGCTCTTAGAGTCACATATGGAATGGAATTCTTGGTATCTATACTAATATTATAAAGCTGATGACTTTGTTTGTTTAAATGCGCTAATCTCAGGAACTACTAGCTCGACTTAAATAATTGTTTCAGTGTTAGATAGCTCATTAATCTAGGAAGGTTTTAAGCTATATAACATCACGCTACGACCCATAGGAGTGGAATAAACGATAAAAGTTTCACGACCTTCAGAATTGTATTGTAGGTGTCTTCACCGCATTCTTACTAACTCTCTCTCTCTCTAACCTAACATTATGGCAATTACAATATAAGATTAATCAACAGCACTCTCAACACTGCACTAAACACTTTCACTAACACTATTTAGAGACAACTTCACTCCTTGAGAGACCGCACAAGACTAACACTACGTAGACTGTCGACAGTATATAAAGAGTCGAGGCGGTCAAAACGACGGAATTGACTACTACCCTACTCCAGCGCCAAAATTCTCCGACTATTGAGGTTTCCTATTGTTCTTTCTTACAATCGCGCTCGTGAAGGAGTGTTCTGCTTTATATAACATTAGCTGTTTAGTCTGTACAAAGTATATGTTGGTCCAAAACATATGTTTAATGTAACTTCAGGACTATAATTTTCTGATTTGACTTATACGGGTCAATCAACTCTTAAATGTCCACAATTTGAAAATTGCAGTTTACGGGTTAGAATACAATTCCCCTCTGCCGCTGGGAGAGCATCTCGCAAGAGCCGAGTAACCCAGCACCCCCTTGGTGGTAGGGGATCTGTTCCCCGACTGGCTTGCGACCACTAGCATGCGAATCCGAACGCCAAGTCTATGACAGACGCGTTCCGGTCGAGCCGCATGTGGGCCAGACTCACCCCCTCCCTCACCCATCCCATTAATGCAGCGGATCTAGTGGATTCTGGGCTTTTGCTCAGGGTCCGCCGAAACTGCAGCATTTTTTCTTCTTCACTCCCCCTCCCCACTCTATCTTCGAGGATGCAACGCATCGACAAAACAAGAGAGGCTCTCTTGTATTGTCGATGTCCATGGGTGATGGTGGCCACTTACCATCAGGTGGACCATCTGCTCGTTTGCACCTTTAAAAAAAAGTGATAAAAAATACTAAAAGCTAATCGATTATTTTGTGTACTTTTTAGATTTGGAAGTAAAGTGATTTAGTTTCAATAGAAAATGGAAAATATAAACGATAATATGCTTTTTAGATACGGGGACAACTTGATTGTCCAGCAGACGTTATTTGGTTGTCCAATGGAAATGGCAATGTTTTTGTAATTAGTATGATGTAATGTGCATGTTTTAATAAAATATTAATAAAATAAATGAATGAAATTAGCAAAAAGTATTTATTAGAAAATTTTCTCAATATTTAACAAAATACAACAACACAACCACCATTTAGTTGCCCAAGTGATTTATGTTTGATGAATGTACTTATGAAGTTACTTATGTTTTTCTGCTGGTTGTCCTACGGACAAACAATAAAACCACTCACTCTTCAGACCAAATCGGTTGACTGACGCCGTGGTTATTGCGAAAATAATATGGCGGCTAGATGCATGTAGCTCACAAAAAGATAAGCTTATTGACACATTGTTTGCGGTTGTCCAACGGACAACATGGGTGAAAGAGTTTTTGGGGACTGAGATAAATGAGAAATAATATAAAGTTGACAAAGAAAAACTAATTGATTATATGCTTTGTATTATAAAGAGATAGTCTTCCTATTGTTAGAACACTAATTTCTTTTTATATCAGTTTAGTAAATTTGTCTATGTCACGTGGACAAGTTAGTAAGTTAAGAAAGTACAGGACAAGTCCTTTGGACAACCAAAAGACAAATAAATTTGTAATTTTTTAAGTAATTTCTTAAAGGTTTTGCTTGCTAGCGGAGCAATTGGTATTAGCGTGATGCGTGACGGACCAGTAGTTCCTGAGATTAGTGCGTTTAAGCAAACAAACAAACTCTTCAGCTTTGTATATTAGTATAAAATAACGAGACATAATGAATGCAGAATTTAACTACTAAAGACAAGGTTGTACGGGGTGATATCTTTGCCTTTTCCATTATGGAATAAAAACCAATAAAAATGTATAACATCACATTTGAATCATTTGCCGTCGTTTATTAGCTAATCAAATACTTATTATCCTTGACTTCGAACAGCTGAAATTAATAATCAATCGCGATCAAAAATCTTTGGATTACAGGTTGAATATTTTATATATAAATTTAAAATTGGAATTCATATATCGAGCTGTACATATCGATATTATTATCGATGTATCGATAACGAAATTTTTTTTGACAAGCTTTTTTTTCTGTATGAATTTAAAAAAATATTTTCGTAGGTGCAATAGTGTTGCCATCTTTATATATAAAAGTACTCTTGTGCTTGTATTAGTTAATATTTTTTTCCTTATAATTTCTTATCAATCAAATAATTTAATAGATGGCGCTGCTATTAGAGAGATTATACTTTGTATATAATGCTATCCCTCTCTCTCTCCAGATTAGCGAACATAATGAAAGAGATAGCACTACTGCCAGAGAATTTGCTGCGGATGCCGTCGGTGGGGCTCGTCAACCAGTGGTACGAGCGATCCTTCGAAGAGATCATAGAGTTTGAGAAGCAGGAGCCGGAGCCACCAGTGTTGTCACAGTAAGTACAAAAAAATATTCAAACTCAAACCCGAACTTGAACTGTCCGCCATATTGGATTTAGAGTCATTTTAGTTTTCGTATTAATACCAGCAAACCCTTTCATTTGATACCCATATCATGGGCGTGCACAAATCATCCATCCGCCATCTTGGGCCGTACGCCATATTGGATTTAGAGTAGAGTCAATTTGGTTGTCCTATTAATATGAAACAAACCATTTCATTTGATACCCATATCATGGGCGTGCACAAATTAACCATCCGCCATCTTGGGCAGTCCGCCATATTGGATTTAGAATGACAATAATTAGCAAATAAGTTTTGTTGTGTTATAAACACTTAGGATAATTAACGAAATTTCATGAGAGTGCCATATTAAATATTTAATTATTTTTGATAGCCACTAATTGGCTAGCGGCTTCTATTGGTTGTTACTTCTACTCCACCCGTGGAGGGGTATTGCTAACATTGAGTGAACATTATCTGGAGTAGTGAACGTGTTGGACCCCAGAGGATTGATATTCAACACTTTGGGCATCACTGGTCTAACAATTTATTTATTTTAGATTCTGCGAACGGCTCGTCCATATCAGGAACCGTCACGCAGATGTAGTCCAGACAATGGCGCAGGGAGTCCTGGAGCTGAAGGAGTCGCACGAGGTGGAGCCCGGGATAGAGAACTCCATCCAGTACTTCCTGGACAGATTCTACATGAGCAGGATATCTATACGGATGTTGATTAATCAGCATAGTAAGTATCCTTGACACACGATGTGACGTCACATCATGTGGGACGCCATTGTTGTTATTTGATTGATTGGCAAAGAATGTTCTACGTGACATGACGTCACTATGCGTTTTTGAAGTATTATAGTAAGAGTCAATAATTAGAAATATTTTGTCCAATTATTTAATGGTGACGTCATAATTAAGTAATTGGACAAGTGTGAGACGGTAAACTTGTAAATAAATATTCAACCCTTTAATTACCTAAGCGGTTTATCGGTCGAAAATAATAACCAATCTGAAACCAAAATCTTTGAATTACAGATTGAGCATAGATTCCACATACACAAATTTGAATTTAGAATCTGATTTCAAACCATAATCCAAAGATTTGGGAGGAAAATTGATTATTAATTTCGGCCGTGTATCAGCCCTATGAGATCTTTAACTTTAATTTATGGTATGGGTCCATTCATTTATTACGTAAGACTATTTTCGCTAGTTTTTGACCTCCCCTCCCCCCTACTATAAGGAAAAATAAGAATAGGCCGACCCCTTGTTTAATATTTATTACGTAAGAATCTAAATCCCCCTCTCCCCCTAAATCGTCTTACGTAATTAATGAATGGACCCTATAATAACATATAAATTTTTTTTTAACAAATGTTAACTCGAACGTTGATACCAATTCTCGCGTTCCAAAATACATAATCAAATACTTTAAATATTATTATATCACTGAAAACATTGCAAGGTCCAGGTCAATTAAGTTTGGGCGCCTCTGACCTATAGACTTATCAGGCGTATGTTTGTTTACGTTATCTGTCACGTTCCGTTTATTATCATTTATTCAACAATAAATACAATAACACGAGGCTAAGTTTTATTTAAATTTTTATATGTCTCCAAAAATAACTAATTAAATCCCTGGATTCTTTTTTTTTATTTTTTTTTTTTGCTAGATAGACAAGCGCTTGGCCACAATCACACCTGGTGGAAAGTAATGATAATATCTCTGCTCTTAGGTCTTCGGAAATATAGACGTCGGTAGAGTGTTCCACTCCTCAGACGTTCGGATCAAAAGGGAAAGAAGGTCTCGCCAAAGTAAATCCTCGTCGATGCTCTAGACTTTGGAGTTTTTGCCGTACTAGGTCCTCATCTCCTATCAGTTTTCTAGCACGACGATCAACCGAGTCCAGTGCTTCAAGCTGGTATTTGGCAGAGCCATCCTAGAGTCAGCAATATTCCATGCTCGAACGAATTCCTATCTCTGTCTTCCATATAATCTCCGAAATTTATAGTGGAGGAAATATCCATACCAAGCAGCTTGATACGATCGTAATTGGTACTGATAGACCTTGAAAAATAGGAGCCAAGGTAAAGAAACTCTTCTAAGTGGTGAACAGACAAGCCTGCGTTTGGTTTCACGTTAATTGAATAACAAGGGGTTCATTCTGGATCAGTCTCAGATAATGTTTTATTAATTTATTCAAGAGGAACCACGACGGTGGTATTAACTAGAATTACCTTTAGGACAATAGAACCTCTGAAACCATCATATTGATATTGTAAGTTTTCGCGCCAAAAACGTTGAATCTTTATACTTCCTAAAAGATGTTTGTTCACATCTCCATCCTTTTCCCTCACCCAGCCCTCCTCTGTGTGGGAAAGAGATAGAAGTGACAACTATTAGACAGCGTAGAGGAACACGAGGTGTGTGTGTGTGAGTGCGTGCGTGTGTGTATCAACCTCTGGAGCTTCTCTCTTGCCGCCAAAAATCGCGCTACTATAGCTACTCGCTAAACTTCAAGGCAGAGATGACGTTTATTCAAGAATCGGTTCTGGTGCGTCTTATTTAAATCGATTTTTGGATTTAATTGCAATCCCTATTTCAACAGATTACATCTCATTTGTGTAGATCGTGTGTCGTGTCTATGGTAGATCCTGAAGCCATTCGAAATAGATTGTTCCTGACAGCGCCATCTATTAGAAAATATAGTAAAAATTGTGAAATCGCTCAATTACAAGAAAAAAATGACGTCACAGTTTGCGAAATAAAACTGTTTACTACTGTGTTTTGCGTGGCGTGACGTAACACTTTCTGATTTGTGTTCGCTGTCACGTGACTTAATATCTATTTTTTCGAATTTATTTTCTATAAATATGAATAACGTTTAACGTTTATGAGATATAGTCTAGTTGTTTCCTATCTACGTCTCTTCTTGTTATTAGTGGACACATTTTTTTTAATTTTAGGCATATTTTCCAAGAGATAATAAGTTAGGCAACACTGAGTTGATATCGATTTAAAAAGTTGTTAAATTAAGGCAATGAAGTAAGTTAATTGGTATTGTGTACTTGCAGCGCTGCTGTTCGAGGAGCAGCTGGGGCGGCGGCAGGCGTCGGTGAACGGCATGGGCAACGGCGGCAGACACATCGGCTCCATCGACCCGGCGTGCGACGTGGCCGCCGTGGTGCGCGACGCGTACGAGAACGCGCGCTTCCTCTGCGACCGCTACTACCTGGCCTCGCCGGACCTCGAGCTGCTGCAGAACGGATGTGAGTACTGGACAGTGTACACCTACACCATCACGGGTTGATTACTCGCTATAGAGAAGTTTTTTCAATTTTTCTTCAAATCCGTCTTATGTTAGTGCTGTAGGCATATATTTTAGCCTTGTGTGTCTGTCGACTAGGTGAAGTGACGTCACACGCTTCATTTGTAGAGATATTTTAATGATTCTTTCAAATTTTTCTTTAATTTTTACAATTTATATTTTAATAAATAGGAAACTTCTTCATTCAATGTTGCCAATGTTATAACTAACAGTATGAAGTGTATCAGTTGTGCCACCTTTGAACATAAATTGCCAGTATTCAATGTTGCCAATATCATAACTAACCATACATAGTATAGCTGCATTACACAACAAATATAGTAACATATAGATTAGTCGGGAGCCGAACAGTTCCTGGGGCCTAAGACCCAGCAGATTTAAAGATGTCTTATACTATATGTACATAAATTTAAATTTGTTGTTGTTGTTTGTTACTCAGTCACAAAAGCGGCTGAACAAATTTTAATGAAATTTGGCACTTAATGTCAAATGTCAGTGTTGCTAGCAATAATTTTATTTATTGGTCCTAGAGTGTATTCCCAACTTGAGGATATCATATCGTTAAATAGAGTTGGCACTATTGTCATTATGTAGATTTTACGCGAGTGTTCTTATGTGGAGTGTCATAAAAAGGGGCAGGAGCACACCCAGATGTCGTAACGTTTTAAAAATCATGAAATATAGTCGCGATTTAAAGGCGGTCAGCGCCATCTAGTTGTAATTGTCACAAACAAATTATACGAAATGTTATTTTTTAAATAAAATTATGTACGTTCCAGCTCCTAGCGAGCAGCCCATGCCCATAGTTTACGTGCCCTCGCATCTCTACCACATGCTATTCGAGCTGTTCAAGAACGCCATGAGGGCCGTCATGGAGAGCCACGAGAGCTGCCCTCCACCCATACAGGTCAACCTGGTCAAGGGGCGGGAGGATGTGTCTGTTAAGGTAGGCTTGTTTCTTTTTTTCCGTACTTCATTATTTCATTAACAGCGAAAGATGTATTTAACTGAATAATTGTATTGTAGATGTCAGACAAGGGCGGCGGCATCCCTCGCAGCGTGTCGGACCTCCTCTTCAAGTATATGTACAGCACGGCGCCGCAGCCCTCCAAGTCGGACTCTCACACTGTACCCTTAGCTGGTGAGTACACACTCAGTAAATAAAGGCTTTTTCTTTCTTTCTTTCAGAAAGGATCAGCCAAGTCTGGTCTGATCCGTCAAATTTTATTTAACTGTTTTGGTAACACAGTTTTCCAATATTTCCAAGCACGAGCTATGACGTAATATTCCAGCTGAAATTTGAATTTAATAAAAAATGTAATTTAAGATTACCCCCACTATAGGGGGTTATCTGGGAGTCTCAAAGCAGAGTGGTGGTAGCTGGTATAACTCAAATTCTAATCATAACAAGAAATATCATGCTTAGACCTTAATTCTAGTCTGTTATTTATAAAAAATCATTATTCATCGTGCGGTGCAGTCGGTAGGATATATTTTTAAGATATTTCATGTTCACACTCGCAGGTATAAACGTGAATTTGTCGCTAATAGAATGACTGTTGCAAAGATATTATTATGGTGCAGCCTGTAGGATAAGTTTGTAGTTCATTACATGGTGCAGCCGGTAAGAGCATGTAAGAGTAAGTGAGTGATATTGTTCCAGGCTACGGGTACGGGCTGCCTATATCCAGACTGTACGCGCGGTACTTCCACGGCGACCTCGTGCTCATGTCCTGCGAGGGCTTCGGGACGGACGCTGTTATTTACTTAAAGGTATGCATTTAATATATATGTCACGTGACCAGCGAGCGCTGTCAAAAAATAAATATATATAGAACCAACTTTAAAAGTCATTGTTCATTTCATGGCGCAGCCGGTAGGACTTTAATCATAACTTAATTTCTTTGTTTTTGTCTAGAAAAAATGTGTTGAAACGTCGCCTTCCCTCTCCATTTTGCAATCTAAGACAAAATATTTTATGAAGATGACAAATATTTATATTATTAAAAAAAATTCTCGGGGCGCAGTCGGTAGGACTGATATGCCAGGAACTTAACATTAAAACTGTAAAAGATTTTCTGGAAATTCCTATTTACTTACATGGCGCAGCCGGTAGGATCAATGAAGAATATAATCAACAATTTTTAATTCGAATTCTGCTATAGCGTAACATGTTGTTATAAATACATTGCTATTATAGTGAGGTGGCGCAGTCGGTAGGACATAATTTGCATGACTAACATTTTTCTTTTTTTCTCCAGGCTCTATCAAACGAAGCAAATGAACTGTTACCAATATTCAACCGAACGTCATCCAAGTTCTACAAAACCACGCCAGGGCTGGCGGACTGGTCAGCGCCCTCCACCAACATCACCAAGTGCAAGCGGACCAGCGACAAGTCGCTGTCACATAAAGCAAATTGAAGTGTAGTGACTGTGTTGCTATTGTGAAAAATTCAGACAGATTTTTTTTATCACCAAGTGAACAAATTATCAAAAAAAAAATAATGCACAATATTTTTTTAATTTGTAAATAAATTTAATTTATGTTTTTGTGATACTCTGTAGGTATATGTTGTGTGAGACTGAGAAATGTAATTTCTGGTAACATTGTGTAACCGTAGATAATATGGATGTGAGCCATAGACTATTATTTTTACTTGTCAAAGTAATTTGTATATTTAAATGACATTTGAAGTACATTATAATTATATATTGCGTCTTCTTTGCTGTCGTGTGACCAGTAGATGTTGTGAGAGGGGGACGGAGAAGATAATTTATTATTTTTATTGGTGTTGTCAGTCAATAATTATAACCATTTAAAAATAATCTGTGGTGCAGCCGGTGGATCAAAACTGTTGATCTTAAATTGTCTTATAAATGTATTAAAAAAAATACTAAGATGAAAAATGAGTCACAAAGCTCTGAATAAAAATTATACATCAACAATTATTGCGAAGAACCTTAGGATTCGCTTCGACTGATGATAGTCACGATTCACAAGAACATGGAAGCCATTTGTTAGATGATTCAAATGACACTTACTGAAACTCTAAATAATTACCTATTTTATGGATATCTATACTTTGATTGTGGACACACCGACAACTTTTCCAAGTTATGTGTGTTTTAAGCAATTAAATATCACTTGCTTTAACGGTGAAGGAAAACATCGTGAGGAAACCTGCTCGAGTGAGAGTTCTCCATGGTCTCAAAGGTGTGTGAAGTCTGCCAACCCGCAAGGTCTCCTTATTTTTAAAAGGAGATCCAGCTCAACGGTGTGCCATTAACAGGTGATGATTACGAGTAATTGACAAAGCAATACTTACAAAATATTTCTTCCTAAATCTTAAGTCAAACTCTAAAATCACAATATTAATTACACAATAATAAATACCTCTAAAAGTATTAAAACCCTCAAAATTTACACGTCAAAGAGTTCTCTGTAGATATTTTTCTGCTTTGACGTTTGACATCTGTGGCGTTCCCGCCTTTTTATTTTTTTATTTAATGTTTGACAATAAGTCAATGTCTATTCTGCCAAGATAAAAAAACATAAAACAACATTCAAACTCTTTATTTTTACCTTTTATTAAATATATTAATTTAAATAATATTAAATTGTAAATATTGATGTTGTCCTACAGATATGCACGCAGGTCATCGTACTTACCATATTAACTAACAAAAAAAACTGTACAATAATATTACACCGATCAATCTCCTCAAACTTGACAACACTAAGTCATCATGGGCAGAATTACTGCGAACTACAAGCAGCCATCAGAAAAAAAATGTCCATGGTCTCTTTGGGATTATTATATTCGCGCCGTTTTAATTCTTTTTTCTGTTTTTATTCCATAATGGAAAAGGCAAGGGTATAACACCGTACAGCCTTGTTTAATGAAACAGAAGCATATTCTTCCCCCCGCGCTGCGCCGAGCCCGTCCCACAATACTCTGACATCGCATTTTGTAATTTTTTTTAGTTGTAAGCATTATTCCAAATTGATATTGATGTAATTTAATGGTAAGTGTAGCTGTCATTCAGTATGTCTCCGTTTTAATAAATACATTTTATGAAATTGGAATTTTTGTTATTATTTACATCATTCATAACCGCTTGCAATGTTAACTAGTGTAAAGAATAATCAAAAATAAGTCCTCTTCAACCCGAGGTTAATCTACACTATTATATAAAGAGGAAAGATTTGATTGTTTGTATGTTTGTTTGTTGCGAATAGGCTTGAAAACTACTAAACCGGTTTTGAAAATTCTTTCACCGATAGAAAGCTACATCCTTTCCGGGTAACATAGGCTATGTGGTGTTGCCATAAATATTCTAATTAAAAAGATATGGCTATTTAAGTACAATAACATGGCCATTTTGTAAATTGAAGAGTTTCTCAGGAACTACTCATTCAATTTTAAAATTTTTTTTCATTGATAGTAAACTACACTATTCGTGAGTGACAAAGGTGATTTAGTGTTGCCATATACACTTTTTAATTAATAGAGTATGGCCATTTCATTCTTTCACTGATAGAAATCTATATTTCCGTCTCTCTTCCTTTTATAATACTATCATTATCTCTCATCCTCTCTCTTCAATTTTTATATTTATCTGTTCAGAATGATCAGTCTCTTTTCACTTTCTTTCTCTCTATTATCTCTCTCTCTTTAACCTATTCAATTTTATTTTTACTCTGTCCTCCTTCTTTTATTATTTTTATATTCTTTTCTGAAAAACTACACAATTACAGATTGATAAATTAAGGACATCAATTATAATATTGCATTAAATACTCGGAGCGAAGCGAGGGCAGACCGCTCAAAGTAAAAGTATAAGGTCAAAAGTAGTAATAGGCTACATATATTGTGTTCAAAAAAAGAAATTTAGACTTCCCTCGAAAACCCTGAATAGTGTCATGGCGTCTTGAATGACGTCACAGTGCGAAGCGTCAACAATGATGTTTTTGCGTGACGTAACATTTTCTTATCGGTGTTCGCTGTCACGTGACTTAATTTATAAATATGAATAATGTTTAATTTTTATAATAGTCTGGTTATTTCTTATGTACGTCTCTTTATTTATAATTAGAAACTATAAACCAAACAATTTGGACCTTGTGTCTCATTAGTGGCAGCGCAAGCTTGTTGTCTCTTTCACACCCGTTAGTCGTGTCTTGATTAAGGATTACCAGTTAATTAAGTTTGTAAATTGATTTAAAAAAAATATTTTTTGGAAATTCAGAAATTATGGAAAACTTATTATATATATTTTATTATTATTTTTCTTGTTTATTTCTTAGTACTTGCTTTGCTACCCATTGAACAGATTTCATTGCAGGGGAATCCCCTGACTTAGAAATAATGACTTGCATGACATTAATACTAGGAACAAACACAAACTTGTTACTCCTACTACTCGATTGAGTAGAATTAGTAATTCTTTTGTTGGGCGATGTGTATGCTTCTACAACAGGATCCCAGAAAACGTTCAAAATTGTTCTATAGGAAAATTTAAAAAGTTAGTTAAAAAACGTTTGTGTGACAAAGGCTATTATAACATTAAAGATTTTTTGGAAGATGTCACGCCTTGGGAATGATGCGTTCGCTCCAGGCTTTCTCAATGTATAAATATACTTGTTATAAAAATTGGCGTTTAAAAAATCAAAGATAAAAAATATCCAAAAGAAACAGTCCCGCTGAGTTTCTTGCGCCCATTCCTCTCAGGTCTGGGTTAGGTCGTTTCCGAAAGGGTGGTAGATTCCGACGTTCAATAAGAGAATGTAAATTCCAACATTGAATAAAAAATTATGACTTTGACTTTGACTAGCGACAATTATGTATAAAAACGGATTGTAATGAGCCATTTCGGTTACGATTTGTAACGAGTACTCCTCCAACCAAGCTAGATGCTTGTAATCTTTAATTTAACGTTGTAGTAGGAATGGGATGCAGTGTTACCAACTCAAAAATATTTCTCCCTAAAACCTAAGTCAAAAAGTCCTAAAATCTCAACAATTACTGTATTTTCCATACGACAAAAAATTGAAATAATAAAACTCCAAAATATTTTGAAACCTTGTAATACCTAGTCTGCAACATTATATGATCTGTCACTGTCAGCGTGACGTTACGATTGACATTGCCAGTTCCAAGTTGCACATGTGTAAATTTAGGGATGTCGATATAATGGCGATTCATCGATTAAACATCGAACAGATCGAATTTTGGATTCGAAAGCCAACAACACTAGCATTAACAAATTAGCTGTAATATAGATTTAATCGATGTTTATTGGTAAAAATATTAGATACCTATACAATATAAATGATAGATAATGGACAAACAAACAGTTAATTTTTTTTTTGCTAATTCGTTTGTTCGTCGTTTGTTCTTGATCGCTCGATCAAATTTATCGTTACTTCGTTGTTCATTTTTTTATAAATCATTTTTAAAAATTCGATTTGAATCTATCGCCGACAATTATAATAACTAAGCTTTTTTTTCAATCAATCTAAACTAGTTATCATTTGTTCGATGTTACCCTTAAGGTGAGGGTACTTGAAGCGATTAAAAGCAAACCCGCGAAACAAAAAAAGCTAGCAAAAAATATGAAACACCTAAAAAAGTCCAATGCCATTTTTATTGTTATCTTAAACATATATCTTATATATAAAGCTGAAGAGTTTGTTTGGTTGCCTAAACGCGCTAATCTCAGGTCCGATTTGAAAAAATCTTTCTGTGTTAGATACCGTATATAGGCTTTAGGTTATATATCATCACGCTAAGACCAATAGGAGCTGAGCTACACGCGGAAGAAGTCACTCGGGTCCACTAGATTTTTTACAAAATGGCAGCGAGCAACAAATTAGCGCTAACGTTCGGATAAACTAAGTCAGGTTTCGGATAATCGAGGTTCTATTGTAGTAAAAATTTCCAGGAAATTGATTAATCAATTTAGAAGTAGCGAACTTTTTATGTAGATTTTCAAAGAAATTCTTTTATATACCTTGTACTAAAAATCACGATGTCAATATTGACAAGGTAACATATATTTAGTATCGAGTGGTATCGATTTTAAATTGAATCGGTTCTTGAAACGTCAAATGTCACATTCACTTCACATCACAAACTGCCAACTCTATTGAGCAGCAGAATGAAAATAGGTTATGTCTTACAAAATAATATTTAAATAAAGAATAATAGATTAATAAATTAAAAATGAAGATTTATACGAACGAGAACAACACTGCCACCCTAAAATTGCTCATTGCGGCAAATTTGAGGGGGAAAAAGGTCGAGATAATTAAATCTACTTTTGCAGGTTGGTCATTTTATTTTATTTTTTAATAAATATTTATAAAAAAATTATGCTTTAAATATTTTTTATATTATTATATTAATGTAATAAAAATTTTAAAAAAATTAAGTGTTATTAGGTATTTCATCAGCAAAGTTGTGACTCAAATAAATTCTTGCTACACTTTTGGGTTTTTCCTGTTGATAATGTCTTATTATTCTTTTAAAATAAGTAAAAAAATATTATTTGTATTTCCTTATCCATAAAAAATGTTTTTTTTTAAATTTGGCTGTAGGATCATTGCTTTTTGCCTTCCCAAATATTAAAAACTTATTGATGAGTTTTTCTGATAGGAATTTGGGTCTTTAAAACTTCTTGACAGGAGCCATTATAACTTTTGTATTTTATAATTCTCTTAATAACCATATTATAAAATGATACCGCCCCTTCTCAATTACTGGAGTTTTATGAGACTACAGGTATTATCAAAATTGTTTTAGTGCTTCCTACCATTTAAACTTTTCTTGGATTTCTCCTTCTTCAAATATTTTAAAACAAATTTTAGCCATTCTTAAGTTTTAGTGAGACAAGTGAACATCAGAAAAAAAGCACAGAAGTCTCCAAGTGGGGCGACAAAAAAAATTGTTTTGTGTGGTTTGGATGGTGGACTTAGGTGATGAAATGAGTGGGAGTAAAAGGGGCTTAGGGGGAAAGAAATAAAGAAGATGAAGTGGGAGGTTGTTTCCTCGGGAGATGTTTTTGGAAGGCCCGCCTTGTTTCGCACATTATTTCTTTAACTTACAATAAAGAATTAACCTACTAAAGACAAGGCTGTACAGTGTTATCTTTGCCTTTTCCATTATATAACAAAAAGAGATGAAAAAAGAAATCATTGCTTTATTTATTACTTATTCTTTATTATCCTTATATAAATAAATAAATTTTAATATAATAAAAATGTTCTTTGATTTTGTATATGTCGGGACAGAGAGCTCATTTGAATGAATGAACCGAAGCTTATGATTCTGTAGTTTTTAAACCCAGGAAGGAACCCAGGCAGTGCTTTTGACTTGTGACCAAGGTGTAGGCTTTAAGTGATAACAACACTCGCCTCCACTGCTCGGTCTAACTGTTAAATTCTAAGGTTAGGTTAACATAAGGCTAACCTAACCTAAGGTTGTGTTAACACCTAAATACAATGTATGGACTCACACAATAAATAAGCCGTAAGAACTCACATGACCTTAGTCGGAGAGGACCAATATCCGTGATGTAGCAACACACTATTGCTACACTTCAACTCCAGGTGATGTTTACTCAAAGATTTGTCGAGGGACTAAAGTATACTGCGTCAGTTAGGGAATATAAAGGGACCAGACAATAGTAGCAATGCCCCTCCACTAGTGGGGAGAAGTATATCAACAAATATGGCTCTGGCGTTCTTTTCTCTCATTTACTTGTTTGAGGTTATCTAAAATCATCGAGTGTTGTTATGACAAAGCGGAAGTGCTATTAAATATTTCCTACACATTTTTGTTGCCATATTAAAATATTTTTTTTGATACATTTTGCAGATGTCTCCTCGGGGCCGAAGATGTTACCAATATTAGAAGTGAATGGATTCACTATCTTCAGTAGTAATGCTGCTACAGAGTATTTGTACAGTGATTCAGTGTTTTCTGGATCTGAAAGGTAAACTCCTTCATTTTTATCCTCATCAATCCCATGAACACCCACTGATGACTTTCAGAGTATGTTACCTGCAAGTCTGAGTGTTTTGCATAATATTCTTCAGTCTCTAAGTGAAGTAATCTGTTCCAGTCCAAAAATGCTAGAACTGGAGGCAACACACCTTCAGCCAACAGTGGCGACTATATTAACCAGTAAAACTGTATCGGATGATGTTAAACAGACGTTCAGCTCCTTGTTAACCAGGATCAACGGGTGTTTGGAGAAGACTAAGTTTTTAGTTTCGGTAAGTATGCAAGAAAAAATGTGATGGCCCAGTGGTTGAGACTTCAAGTTTAACTTGGGAGGTCTGGGTTCGATCCCCCAAACACGCACACACCTCTGATTCTGAGTTACGTGTGTTTTAAGCAATTAAATATCACTTGATCTAACGGTGAAGGGAAACAACCTGCACTCCTGAGAGTTCCCTAAAGTTCTCAAAGGTGTGTGAAGTCTGCCAACCCGCACTGGGCCAGCGTGGTGGACTAAGGCTCATTACCCTCCTCATTCTGAGGAGGAGACCCGGCTCTGCAGTGGGCCATTGAAGGGTTGTGATGATGATAATTTTATTGGTCTGCTTTTGATGAAATTTGATGGTCTGCTTTTGATAGTTGAAATAAGGGATGAAAGTTTGTATGGGTTTTTGTCATGTATATTAATCAGACAGCACTAACACTACACTGTACTTACCATTTTCACTAGCACTAACCAGATAATATCCACTCCTTGAAACCACACGTAAGTTTGCGCTCCAGTGTCTCGGTAAGAGAATATAAAGGGACAAGACGTAGTCAAAATAGGTGGCGATAACGTTTTCATTATTCGAGTGGATTACAGGAGTTGGTGCTGGAAGTGCTGTCCAATGAAGGTCACGGTAGTAACTTATAATGTGGTTGCCATGTGGTAATGTAACCACAACTTTAGGCTTTCACACTTAAAGTTTTTGTCTGAATTGTGTTTTTTTTTTCAGAATAATGTATCGTCTGTGGATATATCAGTATGGAGCACGCTGTACCCAATATATCACAACAATGATCTTAAGTCTCAGTATTTGTCGAACTATTCTAGTATTTGTAAGTGGGCGGAGGGAGTAGCCACCCAAAAGGGTGTACAGGTAAACATTGTTTATCTAATCTGTATTTTAACTTATAGTACTAGACCAAAATTGAAAATTAATCTTAATCCAAATTCTAATTTGCAATCTATTTTCGATCTGTAATTCAAATATTAATTCGGAAGCAGTGCGATAGTTCTGCTCCAACGCGCCTGCTGTTTGTCACAAAGTCACGCAGGAGCAAACAATGCGTAACTATCCTACTTACCTCTATGAGAGTAAATCTATGTTTTTCTAAATTCTAATCATTGCTTGAGAAAATAGAGAATATTTTAAAATATTTTTCAGTCACAAGAAACAATAAAATCAAAAATACTTTATTGCACGAAAGGAAGTACAAAACATAAGTTCACACATACATAAATATACATAAAGACTTATGTAAATATATACATTAAGAGAAATACAAATATTAAGGGAATATTACAAACATCCCTGCACTACCCGTGAGGGGACGGGTTAGAATACAATTCCCCTCTGCCGCTGGGAGAGCATCTCGTAAGAACCCAGTACCCCCTTGGTGGTAGGAAATCTGTTCCCCGACTGGCTTGCGACCATCAGCATGCGTTCCGAGCGAGCCGCATGTGGGCCAGATCTACCTCTCCCTCTCCCATCCCATTTCTGCTGAGATTCTAATGAGCACCGAGTTCTTGCTCAGGGTCCATTGAAACCGCAGCAGTCTTCTCTTCGCTCCCCCTCCTCACTCTATCTTCGAGGCGGCGGCGCATCGACAAAGCAAGAGATACCCTCTAGTTTTGTCCATGTCCATGGGCGACGGTGGCCACTTTCCATCAGGTGGATCATCTTCTCGTTTGTCCCTTGTCTATCATAAAAAAAACATCCACATAAGATTTAGAGAGAGAGAGAGATCAAAAACATCGTGTAATAAATTGTTTGTCTCTCTCTCTATCTCTTTCTCCTAAGCTCTTAGAGTAGTAGGGAGAGTATTATTATAAAAACAAGATATATTTGTACAGGAAGCAGTTAAACAATGGGGTGGTTCTGCAGAAGGACCCTTTGGACCAATATCAGCGTTAGGAAGTCCACAGATTACTAATATAGTTACTCCTGCTAGGTAAGGATATTTTATTCCTCTGAACTCTAAATACAGACAGTGGAAGATAATTGAAATGTACTTCCCTCTGCAGTGTATCAGAAGAACCTGAAGTAAGCGTAACAGCTGAGGAAATAGAAAAGGCAAAAGAAAACTGGCTGAATGGCCTCAAGAATTTACAACCGCCGCTAAAACAGGATGGGATTAAGTGAGTATACTCTCTGTAGTGCATCACTGATGTAAACACACACTCCGCTTGCATTACTCCAGATGATGTCAACTCCATCTTACCATGAGAGAAACGTTACACAATCAGAGGTTATAAGAACGTCGGAAGTGATTATTATTCTACCCTATGTCGTAGATGGCAACACTACACACTATATGGTGATACATAAGAGTGTGTAGTTCAGTGTTAATTTTAGTCGTCATTAAATGGAGAGGAGGTTATAACATCAGTGTTATATTATGAAGAATTGATTTTAATATTAAGAAAGTATTTAATTGTGGTTAAATTTTTTTCAAATTTTATTCCTTGAAAGTGAGATTCTATTTTTTTTCTCTGTTTTTATTCCATAATTAAAAAGGCAAAAATATTACACCGTACAACCTTGTCTTTATTAGGTAGACAGATTCTATAAATTCTATTAATAAACTAACTAGTGTTGCTACTCACAATTTTGGATTACCATACCTAACAAATTTATTTGCAAAATTAATTAATAAATAAGAAAAAAAGATAACCATTTTTTTCATTTCATCTCAAATACATTTAGGCTGCGTTTCCACTCACTCGTTCACTATTTAGTTTTCCTCTCCTTCCTCTCGTTGAGTGGACATTATCTGGAGTAGTGCTTGTGTAGTGCAGTATATAGTTGTTAATAATAAATGTATTTGTTCCAGATTACCTCAAAAGGGCAAAAAGAACATACTAATAACGTCAGCACTGCCGTACGTCAATAATGTTCCGCATCTAGGCAATATCATCGGTTGTGTGCTCTCAGCTGATATCTTTGCTAGGTAAGTACGGAAGTATTATCCCGCAGGAACTATGATTTTTTTTCGGGATAAATGTAGCTTACGTGTTAATCTAGGTTATAAAGTATTTGTGTGCCAAATTTCATTGAAATCTGTTCAGCCGTTATTGCGTGTTATTCACAGGTATTACACCGTACGGCCTTGTAGGTTCAAATTCAAATTAATAAATCTAATAGAAAACATTTTTTTTCTTTGTTTATATTCCATAATGAAAAAGGCAAAGGTATTACACCGTACAGCCTTGTCAGTTCAAATTCAATATAACAAATCTAATAGAAAACATTTTTTTTCTTTGTTTATATTCCATAATGAAAAAGGCAAAGGTATTGCACCGTACAGCCTTGTCAGTTCAAATTCAATATAACAAATCTAATAGAAAACATTTTTTTTCTTTGTTTATATTCCATAATGAAAAAGGCAAAGGTATTACACCGTACAGCCTTGTCAGTTCAAATTCAATATAACAAATCTAATAGAAAACATTTTTTTTCTTTGTTTATATTCCATAATGAAAAAGGCAAAGGTATTGCACCGTACAGCCTTGTCAGTTCAAATTCAATATAACAAATCTAATAGAAAACATTTTTTTTCTTTGTTTATATTCCATAATGAAAAAGGCAAAGGTATTACACCGTACAGCCTTGTCAGTTCAAATTCAATATAACAAATTTAAGAGAAAACATTTTTTTTCTTTGTTTATATTCCATAATGAAAAAGGCAAAGGTATTGCACCGTACAGCCTTGTCAGTTCAAATTCAATATAACAAATCTAAGAGAAAACATTTTTTTTCTTTGTTTATATTCCATAATGAAAAAGGCAAAGGTATTGCACCGTACAGCCTTGTCAGTTCAAATTCAATATAACAAATCTAATAGAAAACATTTTTTTTCTTTGTTTATATTCCATAATGAAAAAGGCAAAGGTATTACACCGTACAGCCTTGTCAGTTCAAATTCAATATAACAAATTTAAGAGAAAACATTTTTTTTCTTTGTTTATATTCCATAATGAAAAAGGCAAAGGTATTGCACCGTACAGCCTTGTCAGTTCAAATTCAATATAACAAATCTAAGAGAAAACATTTTTTTTCTTTGTTTATATTCCATAATGAAAAAGGCAAAGGTATTGCACCGTACAGCCTTGTCAGTTCAAATTCAATATAACAAATCTAATAGAAAACATTTTTTTTCTTTGTTTATATTCCATAATGAAAAAGGCAAAGGTATTACACCGTACAGCCTTGTCAGTTCAAATTCAATATAACAAATTTAAGAGAAAACATTTTTTTTCTTTGTTTATATTCCATAATGAAAAAGGCAAAGGTATTGCACCGTACAGCCTTGTCAGTTCAAATTCAATATAACAAATCTAAGAGAAAACATTTTTTTTCTTTGTTTATATTCCATAATGAAAAAGGCAAAGGTATTGCACCGTACAGCCTTGTCAGTTCAAATTCAATGTAACAAATCTAATAGAAAACATTTTTTTTCTTTGTTTATATTCCATAATGAAAAAGGCAAAGGTATTACACCGTACAGCCTTGTCAGTTCAAATTCAATATAACAAATTTAAGAGAAAACATTTTTTTTCTTTGTTTATATTCCATAATGAAAAAGGCAAAGGTATTGCACCGTACAGCCTTGTCAGTTCAAATTCAATATAACAAATCTAATAGAAAACATTTTTTTTCTTTGTTTATATTCCATAATGAAAAAGGCAAAGGTATTACACCGTACAGCCTTGTCAGTTCAAATTCAATATAACAAATCTAAGAGAAAACATTTTTTTTCTTTGTTTATATTCCATAATGAAAAAGGCAAAGGTATTACACCGTACAGCCTTGTCAGTTCAAATTCAATATAACAAATCTAATAGAAAACATTTTTTTTCTTTGTTTATATTCCATAATGAAAAAGGCAAAGGTATTACACCGTACAGCCTTGTCAGTTCAAATTCAATATAACAAATCTAAGAGAAAACATTTTTTTTCTTTGTTTATATTCCATAATGAAAAAGGCAAAGGTATTGCACCGTACAGCCTTGTCAGTTCAAATTCAATATAACAAATCTAATAGAAAACATTTTTTTTCTTTGTTTATATTCCATAATGAAAAAGGCAAAGGTATTACACCGTACAGCCTTGTCAGTTCAAATTCAATATAACAAATTTAAGAGAAAACATTTTTTTTCTTTGTTTATATTCCATAATGAAAAAGGCAAAGGTATTACACCGTACAGCCTTGTCAGTTCAAATTAAAGAGAAAACAAACGTCGAATTTAATATGATTTTAAAATTCGAACAGTAAAATGTAAACAAATGTTTAAAAATTGAATTTTTGCCGCCACAACTAAGAAGAAGAAAGTCTCTAACTAGTGTTGTCACTTACAATGTTGGGTTGCTATGCTTAACACCTTAACACAGACTTCATATCATAATATCGATAAATTAATTTTTTTCGATACATTTATAGTAGCCGGCAGCTACAATTATGGTCGAGCAAAAATGATGCGTTCAATTCGTGACGTAGCACACGCGCGGGAACTGACGCCCCTAATAGTGACTTCTGCCATTTTATCATAATCACTTATAACTACATTAACTTTTTGGCACGATTTACCGCGCAGTCTCCTCCGTGTTTGTTTCATTATACGTGACACTGGCAGAATGCTTTGTGCATAAGCACATTCAAAGCTATATAATTAAAAAAAAAAAAAGTGACTTCTGCGCATTCAAGCTCAAACCTATACTCACTTGTCACATATAATATAAATTTCAATAAAGTTTTGTAAAGCTTACTAGTTGTTTGTTTCCAGGTTTTGTCGGTTATGCGACTATAACACGCTATACGTGTCCGGCACTGATGAGTATGGAACAGCGACGGAGACTAAAGTGAGTAGAAATAATTAGGGGTGGGTAACAAATTCGACGCCGATAGAAGGTTTACTTTACCCCTGTATCATATTTCATCAAAATCTGTTCAGTGATTAAAGCCATCCGTCATGTTGTTCGTAGGCATTAGAAGAAGGAGTGACGCCCAGACAGATATGCGACAAGTACTTCGCCATACACGACGCTGTGTACAAGTGGTTCAACATCGGCTTCGACTACTTCGGACGCACCAGCACGGAGCAACAGACAAGGTACTACAATAACACAACACTATTTCCGACGCCATTTTGTATATTATAGTTAATAAATAACTAACTAATACTAGCCGACCCTTGCGACTTTGTTCACGTGTAGCTCCGCTCCTATGGGTCGTAGCGTGATGATATATAGCCTATAGCCTTCCTCGATAAATGGGCTATCTAACACTGAAAGGATTTTTCAAATCGGACCAGTAGTTCCTGAGATTAGTGCGTTCAAGCAAACAAACAAACTCTTTAGCTTTATATGTTAGTACTAGTCGACCCTTGCGACTTCGTCCGCGTGTACCTCCGCTCCTATGGGTCGTAGCGTGATGCTATATAACCTATAGGCTTCCTCGATAAATGGGCTATCTAACACTGAAACACTTCTGACCAGTAGTTCCTGAGATTAGCGCGTTCAAGCAAACAAACAAACTCTTTAGCTTTATATGTTAGTACTAGTCGACCCTTGCGACTTCGTCCGCGTGTAGCTCCGCTCCTATGGGTCGTAGCGTGATGATATATAACCTATAGCCTTCCTCGATAAATGAGCTATCTAACACTGAAAGGATTTTTCAAATCGGACCAGTAGTTCCTGAGATTAGCGCGTTCAAGCAAACAAATCCGAATTTTCCTATTTATTCCATTCCTTCAACTGGGGTTCTGGGAATGAAACTCCATATACTCGATTCTTGTTAACCCCAACTTGATTTTTTAGACTGTAAAACCATAGAATTAAAAATGTATTAATAACACT
Source organism: Limenitis camilla (assembly GCA_905147385.1). Taxonomy (NCBI): domain Eukaryota; kingdom Metazoa; phylum Arthropoda; class Insecta; order Lepidoptera; family Nymphalidae; genus Limenitis; species Limenitis camilla. Next base: position 7,870,792 of record LR990251.1, on the reverse strand, counting down.
ACAAAATGAACTCAAGCGCCATATTAGTTTTTCGACAAATATTTGATTTAAAATTAAAATAAATAAACACAACAACAACAATAACTGACCTTTTTACAAAAGACATCTTAAGAATATCTTTTCGTTTTCTCACACACTGTCATTTTCTTGCTATATTTTTTTAAACGCGTCAGTACTGATATTATAAATTAAAGTTAAATTCATTTGGTATTTAACTTTAAATTAGTCAACATTAAACGTTAGTTTCATTTCCACCTTTAATCTGGAATTACACTGTATAGAACACAACAACGTTTCCCATAGAATGCCCTCTTGCTCATTGCCTTTCCCGCCAACTCTCATAAAAGAGCAGTGTTACCAACTCTCAAAAATATTTATCCCTAAAGTTTAAATTCATAATGATTAAATATAAATTCATAATGATTTAGAAATAATATGCTGTGAGATGTTTCAAAAGTCTTTTTATTATAAGTTATTTAATACACAAAAAATTTCGTCTTCATCTGAAGATTCAGATTTTTTAAAATTTTTAGTCAAGAAATAAATATTAATATTATCAATTTAAAATATTAGACGGTCAAAAAATCCCTGAAAATACCCCTAAAAATTTCAGAACCCTAAAAAATCCCATCCCACTTATTTACCCCCTAAATCTGGGGGGAAAACCCCTAAGTTGGTAGCCGTGCTTTCCCGCCAACTCTCATAAGAGAGTTTAATTTTACGCGGGAACCTTCCTGGTTGGTCAATTGACAACCTTTTTATTTTTAACATCTATATTATTAATTTATATGGAACTAGAAGAAAAATAAATGAATACGTATTTTTTATTTTTTCAAAATATCAGCCCGGTGATGGTTAAAATCAATTTTGAAATTTAATCTATTCTATAAAGACGTAAACGCCAGTGACGTCATATATACGGTTGTATAGCGATGTCTGCTATAAATATGGCTGGCATTATCTTATTCCGCCGTATGTGTGTCGTCATCACAAATGTTTTAGTTTTTATATTTTTGAAATTTTGTTAATTTCTCTTTATTGACCAATCAGTTATTAATTCTCCTTGTCCTCCTAAAAATACTAATTTTACCGCGAATTTAATATCACAGACTAAAAATATTGACATCTAGTGGTTGCAATTTCTTTAGGTATTCTTTTGGCAAGGACAAGGAGCAGCCATTTTGTAAAAAAGTTGTGGTAAAAGTATTAGTTGTTACGCATAATAAAAAATTAATTTTATTACGCAACAATTAGCAAAATTTTTTTTTTCCAGAATAGCACAGGATTTGTTTATCAGTTTAAAAGCCAACGATTACGTCGGCGAGCAATCCGTGGAACAGCTCTACTGTGAGAAGTGTGAGCGGTTCCTGGCTGACAGGTATGTATGTTAATTAATTTATATATAGGTTGAAATTAATAACTAATCTTAATCAAAAATATTTGAGTAGTAAATCGAGAATACATTTCAAATTTGAATTTTCATTTCGGATTGAGATTTCGGCCGTAAAACAAGATGTTTTGTATTTATTCCTCATTCGAGAATTACTTAAGATCTATTATTTAAATTTTACAAATACCAATTCGATTTTGATATTTTTTTATTAATTTTTCAAAACAATTTATCAAATATCGATATTGTTTTATTTATTTTACAAATACCGATGTATCAAATATCGATATTATTTTATTTATTTTACGAATACCGATTTATCAAATATCGATATTATTTTATTTATTTTACACAAACCGATTTAGAAAATATCGATAAAATTTTATTGATTTTACTAATATCGATTTAACAAATATCGATATTATTGTAAAGAAAAAAGTTTTTTTTTGATTTTATATAGTTTAAAAAAATATCGATTATTTTCGCGACAAAGAAAATAAAAAAAAGCATTAAAATGTCAATGTTAAGTCTCATAGTGTCAATATCGATACTTTGATTATTTTATATATCTTCAAAATTAAAGAGTTTAAGATAATAGTGGTTGTAAAGAAGTTGGACATGTTCCCCTACCACTAACAACCTTTTGCCAGGTTCGTGGAAGGCACCTGCCACCAGCCTGGCTGCGGGTACGACAGCGCGCGGGGAGACCAGTGCGACAAGTGCGGCAAGCTCATCAACGCTGTGGAACTCATCTCTCCCAGATGCAAGGTGTGCTCCCAGCAGCCCACCATCAGGCCTAGCAAGCAGCTGTTCATTGAACTTGGAAAGGTTAGTCCAGGAATGCTATATATCATCACACTAACACCAATAGAAGTGGAGCATCAACGAAAAGTGTTGCAATAACTAATATTTATTTTTCTTCTTATTTTTATTGCTATAGATTCAATCGATTCGATTAATATTGATACTCGATTGTCAATATTAATCGAAGAATCGAGCGATTAATATCTTAAATAGGACGTTGTAACTAATCCCAAACAAAGATGATTGGTTTACACGAAGTGACGTCACCTAGCGTTGATGGCGCACTCAATCAATCTCTTTCCCCAGTTAGAACCATTTCTTCGTAAATGGATAGGCGCTACGGAGAGTGGATGGTCACCACCAGCGAGGGCGGTCACTCGCGCCTGGCTCCGGGACTCGCTGCGAGCTCGCGCTGTCACTCGGGATCTCAAATGGGGGGTTCCTGTGCCAGTTAAGGGTTATGAGAATAAGGTAAAAACATTTCTTAATTAAATCCCGTGAGGGGACGGGTTAGAATACTATTTCCCTCTGCCGCTGGGTGAGCATCTCGTAAGAGCCGAGTAACCCAGCACCCCCCCTCCCTACTCTATCTTCGAGGATGCAACGCATCGATAAAACAAGAGGGTATCTTGTTTTATCGATGTCCATGGGCGATGGTTGCCACTTACCATCAGGTGGATCATCTGCACGTTTGCACCTTATGTAATTTAAAAAAAAAAATCTATAAAATGACTTAAATTTACCACTTATATATGGCAACATTATTCCGTTTCATGTCGGATTTAAAAATTTACAATACTGAGATCTTAAATATGACTATTTGCACTGTAGTTAATAGTGTTGCCCCATCTTAAAATTTTGCTCAATTATGGGTAAAGTTTTATATAAAAAATATGTATTTTAAATAAATTAATATATTTATATAGTTAAATATTTAATTTTTATTATTTTATTTGATTATATCATTAGGATACTTTTATATGGTCATTTTAGATTGAACAAGATTTTAGAAAAAGAGATGTGGACTTACCATTTGTGATAAGTGGTCATTTTTAGCTATTATTTTTTTTTTAGTTTCCTTACAATTTTTTATTTAATTTTTTTAGGTATTCTACGTGTGGTTCGACGCACCCATTGGTTATTTGAGTATAACACAAAACGCCACCAAGGATTATGAAAAATGGTGGAAGAAGAGTGAGGAATATGATGTAAGTAGTATTTACTCAAAACGTCACATTTAGGTTATATACGCGGGAAATGTTTATCATACAAACTGGAAGAGTACAGCCACTATAGGGAATTGCATCTCTTTCTACTAGTATGACTATGCTTCAAGGAATAGAGAGTTAAATATTGTGTTACAAATAACATCAAATTTATCTGCTTAAAATTATTTGTATGGCACATTGTCACATACACCCTAAGAAAGACACCGTAAGAAAGAGACAAAATCTCCTTTAGTCCGGTCCTGCTCGGAAGGTTTTTCCTAAAGACATGTTGCAAACAAATGTCAACCTTATGCTAGTTATTTCAAGGTGCATATTTGAATATACAATATTTTTAAATGAGCGTACGGAAGTATTAAATCATCGCGGTTACTATATCACAAAATATAATAATATATTTCAGAGATTCTTATTTGTGTCCGCCATGTTGGCGTTATTTGCCTGTCAGTGCGCACGTCGGGCGAGATAAGAATTAATTATATCGACACAGACATACCATCGACAATCAACCACAGATACACTATATTTTGTATTAATCTGTGACATTATAGTGTTGCTATTCAAATAAATTAAATTACCACCAGTATGATTATTTTCCCTATATGTAATAGTGGGGGGTTTGTTGCCTATTGTGAGAGTGCTGCGCTTCATCTGTGACGTAGTAGACGCGCGGGAGTTGACGCTCCTAATACTGACTTCAGCGCATCCAAGGTCAAACCTATACTTACATGCGGCCAGCTATATTACTATTGGCCCCAAAAAAATTGTAATAAGTAATATATTTTTTTTTCAGGTAAGTCTATACCAGTTCATGGCGAAGGACAACGTTCCGTTCCACGTGATCATGTTCCCCGCTACCGTGATCGGAGTGGACCAGGGGCACATACTAGTTAAACATATTTACGCTACCGGTTTGTATATATACTTTCGCGTTTCCAACATTTTACTGTGCAATCGTCAAAACACCACATTCTAGTCAATTTTTAATATTATGCCTAGCAGTTTTATTGATGTAGGCAACATTATTAAAGGATAAAAAAAAACATTTTGATTATTAAGATTATCCGGGATATACTATATACGCAAACCGATATTATTCAGTTTGTGATAACTTCTAAAATCAAATGCTACTCAATAGTGTTGCCAACATCATAACAGTATATTTTTATGTTTTCAGAGTATTTAAACTATGAAGAAGGAAAGTTTTCAAAGTCAAGAGGTGTCGGTGTGTTCGGTACAGATGCACAGGTAAATTATTTAAAAAAACCATAAAAGGAGGGGGATTATTTATAATATGTTTGTCTGTTTGTCTTCAGGATACCGGTATACCTTCAGACGTGTGGCGGTTCTACCTGGCTAGTATCAGACCTGAGACTTCGGACTCCAGCTTCAGTTGGACTGAACTTGGTACCAGGTGAGAAAGTAGGAAAAAGTCATGACAATATTGAATAACAGTGTGATTGTTAACCAAAATTAAATTACAAGTTAATGGATTTATGGTTTAAATTAGCTTAAAAACATACACACAGAAAAGTGAACCGGTCTTCAAAATACCATGCTTGATCACAGGGATGGGGGACGGAGATTTAGGTTTTCTTCACGTAGTTAATGTCTTCTAGGGAAATCTTGTCCAATACTCAAATATGGCAACACTTTCCGAGTTCGTTCGTCCCGAGTCTTGTCATATACTTCTAGTTGAAAAATTTAAAAAAGTGGGTCACGTAGTATGGGATACTTTCCCTTAGGTTTCACGCCAATAAATTCGAAATTTTAAAAATTGGAATCAAACAGATTTAACCACCAAATATAACCCAAAACACTCTGTATAGATCTCTAACGAACAAGGTTAATAATCAATCCATTGTTGCCAACTCTCAAAAATATTTATCCCTAAAGTTTGTGTCAAAAACCCCTAAAATCGCCTTAATTATTTAGTCGTCCCCCTAAAAAATAGATAAATATAAATTCATAATGATTTAGTAATAACATGCTGAAACATGTTTCAAAAGTCTTTTTATTATAACTTAAAATAACAATCGTCGTAATCTATTTTTTTGGCGGTATCCTATCTGACATAAGCTAATGTCAAACATACGTTCAACTTATACACAACAATAATCGCCATATGCACAGACAATAAAATGGCCGCCAGTGCCGCCAGTCACCACAGAGTGCTTGTAGAATTACGTACTAGATGTCGTTATAAGTGCTTAAAAATTCAAATTTAGAATATATTTACTATCTGTAATATAAAGATTTTAAATGATAATAGTCCGCTGGCCAGCACATCCTGTTTCGGCAAACTCGCGTCAAAGCTGCAATACAGTGTTCGCTGTGGCAGGGTGGTTTGTTTTTAGGATTTTTTTTAGAGAAAGGCAATGATACAATACGATACAGCCACTTTTTTCCATGTTTTTAACTCAGATCAAATAAAAAGTTCAGATGGAGTCTATGCGAACAACATAGTGAAGCATGACAAAAGTACGCCAAACCGTGTACGTACACGATTTCACGCACACAGATACTACGAAACTACGCCATGCCTCGTCAGTGGAGCTCTGGCGCCGCGACGAGCGAAACTATAGAAATAAATACGTATTTCTCGAGTAAAATGCCGAAATGTGTTGTGAAAGGGTGTAAGAACCAAACATCGAAAGATAAAAACACGATGGAATAACATTTCATACGTAAGTAAATGTGAAAACCAATATTTTTAATAAATTAAAATGTAATTGAGGTTATTGCTAGGGAAACAACAAGTGTTGTCATTATAAAGCATTATAATTTTCCCCTATAATTGGGTAAAGTAACACGTGCAAGTACTTCCTTAGAGAATTGAATACTTACATTTTACACGTTTTATTTATACTTATAAATAAAATAAAATATTAACAATATATAGCTATTTCAAAACATATATGAAACTTGTTTTTCTAGGTGACTGCTAGAAGTTAAGATATTAATTATTGAAATTTCATAAATATATGTATATGTATATGAATATTGTTAACTGGTGAAGTGAACAGATCCGATTTTTTGATCAGTTTTTCTAGGAGTTAAATAAAGACTTTTCACTTAATGTTCATCGAGTAGTAGCAGTCCCGCGTGGTTTCTCATAAACATTCACACGGTTTAATTATTTATTGTAATTTATCAAATGATTAGTACCTTAAGGGCTGTTCATAAATTACGTGAGATGTTTAAGAGGGGGAGTCTTGGCAAATATCACGCAATTTTTTCCTGATTAAAACAAAAAAAAATTATACTATTTTGGTCCATTTAATCCAGATTGTACACGCTTAAGATTTAATCTTAAGCGTAATCGTAATACGATTAAGATCATTCACTAATTCGTTCGAAAGAAAATAATTTCATTCATACTTCGACGTTATACATCTACTGACTGCCAAACCTCCATATTTGTTTTATACCAAATAGCTCAATTTAATCTGAATTTACGGTACAGTGTAGCCAGTCCTTTGTTTTCGCGCCACTGTCAGCCGAACGCGGGACTCGATGAACGAGAGCGTACGAGCTCAGTGGCATCGGCACACGGACAGGTTCCAACCTGCTTTGTACATGTACATGCAGTATTTACTTTGCATCTAGCACAAGAGCTGCAGAGCACAGGCGAGCAGCCCACATTGCACCAGCTAAGCAAGCGCGTATGACCCGCACGGATTGTCACAAGACGAGCTGATGAGTTACTGTGCGCAAGCGCCAACGGCTTAGAGTGGCTAGATCAGAACGAAGTTGAAGGAGCAGATGACATGTTGGTTCCAACAGTCTCTCTTGAGACAGAAAATTTAAAAATACACCTCACGTAATTTATGGACACCCCCTTATTTGATTTAATTTTTGTAACATTAGGGTAATTTGAAATATGACAGCAACACCGGCCCCCGCGCCACATGTATACAAAACCGGCTTCATTACGTTGTTCGTAGGACTCAATCTTAACCTTTTATTTGATCTGAGGTTTTTAATTATTATTAAAATGCAAAAGGATTATGTTATTTTATTTGGAAAATCAATTTAAATAATACAGTATTGTGAAAGTATTCTTTCATATGACACGTATGTCGTGTTTTCAGGAACAACTCGGAACTGCTAAACAATCTGGGCAACTTCTGTCACCGTTCATTAAGCTTCTGTTACAACTCGTTCAAGGGCAAAGTCCCGGAGGTGAAGCTGACTGCGAGCGATTATGAGCTTATTGCTCTTGTCAATAGAGAAGTCTCTGGTGAGTACTAAGTATACTGCTCACTCCATAGTGACTTCAAAATACATATTAGTTAAAATGGATAGTATTTTGGCCGGATATCCGGCTACCAGATGTTCGGCCCTTTATCGGATTCTATGTCCGCGGCCCTGCCCCACAACAAAATGCCGTAGGACATTATACTGTAACTAAAATAAACGAGTCTGGCTGTATCAATATCAGTTAATTGCCTTACTTTTCTTACTGCGTAAGCTGCGGAGCTGAGTCTTCCCGCCAAAGATGATAAATGGGAGTTCCACTGAAGTTTTGAGTCTAAAGTTATTCCTAAAAAATCGTTGAGTCGGTTAAATTCAAATTTTCATTATTTAATAAAAGGGTGAATTGCTGTTTTTTAACATTCGGTAAAGCAAATTCATTAAAGCATTTAGTCTTTTTTGCGTTTAGTACAAAATTATTAATCGTAAACCATTGAAGAACCTGCGACAATGCACTGTTCACATCGTCGTAGCTGTGTTGGTTTCTCTTAACTTTGAATATAAGAGAAGTGTCATCTGCAAAAAGTACAATGTCGCATAAATTCCTCACGTAGTATGGCAGATCATTAATATAAATCAGGAATAAAAATGGGCCCAATATGGAACCTTGTGGAACGCCCATTCTTAAGAAGGATCCAGAAGATTTTTCACCATTAATAGCAATATTCTGGATCCTTTGGGTAAGGTAAGATAATATGTAGTAGTAGTGATCTTCGCGATCAAAAAAAAATCTAATCGCTAAGGAGATACACGCCACACATTTAGCGGTCTCTTAATTTAAATCAGTAAAAAAATTAATAGTAAGAAAAGCTAATTTCAGAGACAGATCTGGTATACAAAGCTAAGCGGATCACCTTTTACCAACAAATGTGGAAAATTTGGTATTCATTCTTCACAATTTGAGTACTAAACTAATTAATAAAACAATTATAAAAATAAAAACAAACAGTGCCCATAACTTATTGTGGTATGATATGCCTTGTGTAAAATAATAAGAATTTTACCATCCGGATATGCCGGATACCGGATAGTTAGAAACATATTAAAATTTTGTGTTAAAGTACTGATGACGTCATCAGTATAGGTCGCCCACCTCTTTTGGTATTTACTTACTAATTGAATCACCTTTAATTCTAATTGCGTACTTTGTGCAAACTCCATATAGCGACATTTATGTTCATTATATATAACGGCACAACATATACTAAGTCTGTATATATAAACGTTTTGATATGTTTGACGTTATAAAGCGTTAAATGGAGTTTATGAAGAAAATAATTTAAAACACACTGTGACGTCACTAAAGACGCCATTACTTTGCAGCGTACGTCCAACACATGGAGAAAGGTCGTCTCCGCGAAGCCCTACGACATGTGCTGTCCGTGTCGCGGTTGGGCAACCAGCATATGCAGAGCACGCAGCCCTGGGTGCTGCTTAAAGGGACTGACGAGGATAAGTGAGTGCTAATCACTACCGTTGACTTTTTTTTTACCGAAATTTAGCTGTAGTCACTATGACACTATTAATATAATTTATCGATACTCTATATCGATACATATAGTCGATATTTTAAAACTCAAAATTCTATAATCGATATTTTTTAAGAGCCTAGTACATATATAAAGCAGCAGTACTGAATCATTCCCTTTTTCTATCTCCATGCCCCCACTACTAGTAGAAAGAGTAAGATCTCAGTAGCTCCACTATCGTCGCATGTATTCGATCGCGAACTGCGACAAACTCCGATTACATGACCTAAAATATAATTACGGTAAAATATCGATATTTTTTCTACATATATCGATATATTTTGAAAATATTGTTACGATATATATCGATATATTTTTTCATTTGCCCATCCCTAGACTGTAACTATGTAAAAGTTACAGTGACGACAAATGACAGAAAAAAAGGCGCCAAAACTTTGTTATTTATTTAAATCCTTTCAGAAACATAATAAACAGTAAAAAAGAGAATTAAAAAAGAAACAAAACTAATTTTAAAATTTCTACATATTTAATTTTTGTAATTTTTTTTTAAAGAATACTAGCATTATGGATCATATACGGAAAGTGGATTCTAAATTCAAATTTGGAATCTATTTTTGATCTTTAAATTTGAAATAAAAAAATATGTTCCTAATTTGAAATTTATAGTATTAGGATGAGTTTGGTTATTAATTTTGTCCGTATGTGTTTGTTGTTACAGAGTAGCTGGATCAACAGCGATAGGCGTGTGCTGCCAGCTGGTGGCGCTGCTCTGCACGCTGCTGGCGCCCTACATGCCCGACACCTGGCGGCGGCTGCGCGAACAACTCAACATTAGCGAGGAAGCTTTAAGGATCAACCCCGAGTAAGTAGAATAGACACATTCACAGTGCATTCACTTTAAATAAATCACAATCACAATAAACTAGCCGTTGGCAGAATGTGATTATGCCTTTGCCTAAAAAATTAAAAAATTTCAGATGTTACTTGTTAAAGAATTATAAAACATCAAATAGATTTTATATTTCATATACGCGCTCTCCGTATGATTTGCGCATTAAATCAATAATCAATTGTTATAGTTTATTATAATGGTGGTAATTTAATTTATTTGAATAGCAACACTGTCATGGTACAGATTAATAGAAAGTGTAAAACATGTGTAAACAGATGGTACAATTTAGGTTGAATCAGTTTGTGTCATACTAAAGATATGGCTGTAGGGTGTAATGCCTTTGCCTATTCCATTATGTAATAAAAACATTAAAAAAAAACAGTTTGTGTCAGCTGTGTCGTATAAGACGCGCGTACTGACATGGCGGACACATAAGCACATGAAATTGAAATCGGGTTATAATTTTGTATATATTGTTTGTTATAGAAATCCGTCGCTAATACAGTACCTGGGGGCGGGTCACGTGATCAACAAGCCGGAGCCGCTGTTCACCAAGCTGGAGCCCGACGTGCTGGACAAGCTGCGGGTGAAATACGCGGGAACGCAGAGCGAGAGGGCGAGCAAGGTAAGTGACGAGAAGAGAGACTGTCGCTAGCGCCATCTATTGTCAAGTAGAGAGAGAATGGAGCAGTGATTTTACCTATGGGATATATTTATTTTTTAGAATGGTGAGGCAAAGGCTACAGAAAGTTTGAGTGTTGCTGAATTAGAAGCGGCTGTTGCAGCGCAGGTAATATAGTCGCACGTCTCTCGTGGATAACGCAGCTTTACAATAGTTTATAGCAACGCCATCTAGTTCAAACATTTCGTACTACTACTCCTATATGTATATTATGGTCATTCCATGCCATGTCAACAAATTTTGTACCTTTTTTTTTGGAAATGCTTGAATTTTTTCAAAAATTGACCGTAAGTGACCTTTTTTTTAATTTAAAAAAAATATATAATTCGGTTTTTTCGAACATATGCATTACAAATCAAATTTAAAACATTTACAGTTCGATTTTCAAATCTAAACCATTAAGATTAGTTTTGCATCACACTACCGAGTATGGCCAACTTCATTCTCCTCAACAGCGCCATCTAGTGGCAAGTCGCCGATGGATAGACAAATGTCTTTATTGCACACAATATACATATATGAAGAATACAGTTACAGAAAAATAAACGTGTGGTGTCGTGGGTCACCGGACAGACTTATTATAATAATATTAATTTTATAAACAAAATAATTATTCGGGTATATATTTTTTTATTGATAAAAATAATAAAATGTGTCCAATGTACGTTACCATTACACACCTTTTCTTATCTCTACGACAAGGCTGTACGGTGTAATACCTTTGCCTATTTGGTTGCCATTGATGTTGTTTAAAATCTACCATTTGTTTAGGGTGAAGCTTGTTTTTCAAAGTTGAAATGTCCAATTATTGTGTAAGGGGGGGGGGGGGGGGGGGGTCCAATAACTACGTCACGGACCTTTTTTCCCGGTTAGGTTACCTCAGCATCGTCCCAAAACCTAAAATCAAAATTAGTATGCACAGGTAACATTATCACTAGAAGCGATCTCTTCTAAGCAATCTTACATACAAATAATTCATTAGTGCCATCTCTTTCACACCACAGAATATCGATATTTGCTTTTCCCGCTCTGATATAACAGTGCCATCTGGTGGCATATAATTTTATAATTTTTTTTCCTTTCATTTTTATTCCACAATGAAAAGGCAAAGGTATTACACCGTACAGCTTTTTTCTAATTAATATTGTAAGTAATTGGTTTTATATAAAAAAAATATTTTACAGGGCGAGAAAGTCCGTCAATTGAAATCAACAACAAAAGACAAAACAGTATGGCAGCCGGAAGTCAACAAGTTGCTCGACTTGAAGAAACAATTGAGCGCGTTGAGTAGTGCGAACAGCACCAGTGTTACTAAGTCTCACAAAACTCTTCAGGTAATACACACACACACACATACACATACGCACGCACACATTCCAAAGCAAGTGTATGAGTCAGCCTCCCTCCTGGAATACTTCTGGAGACGTCACGGTGTTTTCCTTGTGCGTAACGCGTGCGTGCAAGTGAGAAAAAAGGATAAGTGTTAAATAACGTGTATTTTATTTTTAGGTTGGCAACACTGTCGCTGATTTGGAGAAGGCTGTGGCTGAACAGGTAATGTATTTCAAGAGTATTAGAAAACAGCACGACTTGGTCTACTATAGCCTGGAATGAATAATCTATCTCAATCTAAAGATTAGGCTACGATTCCACTAGAGTGGGGATGCGAAGCAAGGGTTGTATTTTTTAAGAACCAATAGAAGCGAACACATCTCTAGTGAAAACGCAGCTTTACGGTCTCAATGTCGGACGACACTTGATTTAAGAATAGACAAAATATAGAAATTATTTATTTGATCAACAGCGTTCTGTTACTCACGGCCAGTATTGGCGCCAAAATTTAAAATTGGAACACGTAATGATGTTCAAATGTTTATTTTTCCTCCGTATATATATATATGATAAAACATTTTATTTCACAACAGAGCCATCTAGTGTCGAGTAGTTGTACCTTACTTGCTTGATTATCAAAGTATGATATTTGCCGTCTCTTTCTTAACGTATTATATCGCTATTTCTCTCTCACTCTACGGTGTAAGTGCCGACTAGTGACAAGTCGATTTTGAATTAAATTGCCCGTAGTATTGACACTAGTTCTGTCTCTCTCACACAACAGAATATCGCTAATGCTCTCCCGCTCTACGTTACAGTAGCGTCTACTAGTATCAAGTAATAGTATTATTGTTCTATAAGGTTGTGTATACACGTGAGCTTCAATAAAGTTTGAATTTTTTACTTTATTTTTTTCCTAATATGAATATTTTGGAGTTATTTTTTAATAAAAATATTAATAATAATTCAGTAGGATAAAAGATTAGCTTAATCTATAGAATAGGCAATTCTCTTTCAAAATCTTAAATCCTTACAATTATGTCCCGTGACTATCCCCACCACTAGTGGGGATAGTCACAAATCAATTATTATTACAGGGCGAGAAGGTCCGTCAGTTGAAATCAACAACAAAAGACAAAACAGTTTGGCAACCCGAGGTCAACAAACTGCTCGACTTGAAGAAACAATTGAGCGCGTTGAGTAGTAATACCAACAGCACCAGTGTTGCCAACTCTAAGAATACTCCACAGGTACGCACTCGTTAAGTTATTGAAGATTTGTGTTATTTAAACTTTAAATATTTTTAATTTTACGGCTGATATTAACAGATTCTAAATTCAAATTAGTGTATAGAACATTTGTATTTGGAATATGGTTGATGTTTAAATTTTGTGTCCAAAAATCCAAAGATTCAAAATAAATTCCAAACTTGAATATGAAATTAATTTGTTTTTATATATCGAGTTGTTGAAGTTATCCGATAAAATTCAAATTTGGAATCTGTTACTTTCATAATACTAAATCTTTGAATAACAAATCTTTTCTTTCTCTAGTTACAAATTTGAATTTGGAATTGTTTTTAATTCATAATCCAAACATTTCGATTAAAGAAAAAAAAATGTTTTTTTTAATGATTTATGGTTCAGTTGTATTTGTATGTTTAGGTTGGCAAGACTGCTCCACCCGACGTCGGGCTCACTGTCGCTGACTTAGAGAAAGCTATTGCTGAACAGGTAATAATGGATTACATGATTAAACGCAATTTAATTAAAAATATATCTATATATATAAATTATTCGTACTATTCTTAATTATTTATTAGAAATGAATTCACTTTATTTATCTGTACAATAAGGCTGCGTTTCCATCAGAGATGAGCGTGGTGTTACCTTGCTCATCTCTGATGAAAATCCAGCCTAGGACACAATAGGAAATAAAAAAATTATATTACATTTATTTTATACATCATTCTTCCTTTCTTCAACACAACAGCGCCCACTAGTGCCGAGTGGCTGTACTAACCTTTGTATTATCAGTTTTGCCCCGCTCTAATGCAATATATAACAGAGCCATCTAGTGTCAAATAGCGGCAACATCATTCCTATTCTATCCAACTGATAGGACTATCTCTCTCTTACTTCACAATTTCCCTATTTAGCTCCCTTTCTATATTGCTACAGCGCCCTCTAGTGTCAAGTAGCGATAGTTAACATAATGGAGGTGTTTTTATTACAGGGTGATAAAGTACGTAAGCTTAAAGCGTCAACGAAGGACAAGTCTGTGTGGCAGCCGGAAGTCAACATACTCCTCGATCTCAAAAAACAACTCGCCTGGAAACAGAGCATTAAATAATTTTATAAAAACATTATTTATTCCCGAATTTAACGTTCAATCTCAAGATGTCTGTATTTTTAATAACAAAAATGATGTAAAATTTCTTTTCCCATCTCAAGTACAAGAGTATTGTGTAACAGTGTTCACTATGGGTTAGGCTAATATTTATATTGTATAATAAATAGATTTTATTATATTTTGTGTTTTTATTGAAATGTTCATCATCATTTATTAAAACAAATTCAACCTTACTCGTTTATTATGCACTAAAATCATATTTCGTTTATTAATACTTAAGCGTAAGTAATCAAAATATATTTTTTATTTACTTTCACATGGTTCTTCATTCGAATATTTATACATAAGGATACAAAAAAATATTCATAAATAAAGTAAAAATGGGCAAATTACAACGTTGTTTTCAAATTACAAATTCTAAATATAATACTAGCGATGTTCTGTCTCTTTCTCACTCTACAACAACGCTTACTGGTGTCAAATAGCGGTACTACTATAAAGATGTTATAGACGCGTTTATTTACGAGCTAAAATATTTTTTTTTCAGATTTATTCCATAATGAAAAATGGAAAGGTATAACACCGTAAAGCCGTGTCTTTAATATTTAAATTCTTGTTCTAAACTTGAACGATCTGGATGGATTACAAGATTAAACATGATTTAATAAAAAAATATTTTTATATACACAATACTAAAATAAAGTAAAAGTTAGGCAAATAAAATACCCAAATAGTATCCTTGTTTGGGTAATTCAAATATCAGCAATACTGCAGCAATCACAGTAAACCTGTATTGCAATTCAACATTTTTTTGTTCGGTTATCAAATTACAAATCATTCCAAATAATACTAGCTATGTTCTATCTCTCTCTCTAACCACATAATTTCGCTATTCCCCTCTCTCTCTACAACAACTCCCACTGGTGTCGAGTAGCGGTACAACTATAAGGCTCGTTTAGATGCGTTTATTTACGCGCCAAAATATTTTTTTTTTATTACACAATGATAAAAGCAAAGATATAACATAGTACAGCCTATTATAGTAGTTATATTTTTGTTCTAAGCTTGAACGATCTCAGAAACATTGTCGCTGATTTAGAAAAAGCTATTGCTAAACAGGTAATGAAAAAATATTTTTATATATATATATATATATATACTACTTTAAATTAAGCAAAAGTTAGGCAAATAAATTACCTAAATGGTATCCTTGTTTAGGTAATTTAAATATAATATTACCAATACTGCAGCACTCACAATAACCTGTATTGTATTTCAACATTTTTTTGTTCGGTTTTCAAATTACAAATCATTCTAAATAATACTAGCAATGTTCTATCTCTCTCTAACCACATAATTTCGCTATTCCCCTCTCTCTCTACAACAACTCCCCCTGGTGTCGAGTAGCGGTACTACTATAAGGTTAGTTTAGAGGTGTTTATTTACGCGCCAAATTTTTTTTTTTCCGTATTATAAAATTATAGAATGAAAAAAAGCAAAGATATAAAACCATACAGCCTTGTTTTTAGTAGTTAAAATTCTTGCGCTAAAATGAAGCTTGAACATTATTAATTCAAATTTCTAATAAAACTCATCTGGCTAGCAAACCTCAAAACAAAACTAATTACCCAAAAAATGGGTAATTATTACATAATTATTGCCAATGTGAATTGTTTTTAACAAGTTTCATATCTATGGTTTTTTTTCAAAATCATGTAAAAGCTATTATGATTGTTGCATCATCATACTTTCTTTTCCATGTATCTTAATATGCACTTTCAATGCCGATGTTTTCCTGAAGCCCTGACCACAACAAGTACAAATAAACGGTCTTTCTCCGGTATGACACCGAATATGAGAGATCAGATCCTGCCGCTGGATAAAGGCCTTCTCACAATGCGAACACTGGTAGGGCTTCTCACCAGTATGAGTCCGTCTATGGTTCTTCAAAGTACCAAGGACTGCAAACCTCATGTTGCATAGATCACAGGCATATGGTCTCTCCCCGCTGTGGATTCTGCGATGCTTTGTTAAGGAACTGGATGTTGTGAAGCCATTACCACACTCATCACATATGAATGGATGAGCTCCGCTGTGTCTTCTGGCATGGGACTCCATCTCTCCCTTTGATACGAACCTGTGGATTTCATTAAAAAAATTTATGTTTTTTGATTTTTGAATTAAGTTCTATAAAATATGTTAATATACCTTCTTTCACAATGTTCACATTTAAATGGCTTCAACCCTTGATGGCGTCTCATATGCTGCGTCATGTTGTTCTTCTGACTGAAACCTTTCCCACACACAGAGCACAAGAATGGCTTCTCACCCGTGTGAGTCCGCATGTGTTCCGTCAGAGAGGATAACATAGTAAAGTATCTATTACAGATGGGACACTCATGATTTTTTGGCTTTTTGTGACCCTCCATGTGCCGACTAAGCAGTTCTTCAGTCGCAAAAGATTTCTTACATTTGTCACATGTAAACCCTAGAAATAATTGCTTCAATTAACTATTGGGTTGGGTATTGCCAATAAATAAAATCAAAATTACCCACAAAAATATTTTAGGTAGGTAATTTATTGCACATTGGCAACACCACATCATATATGCATATTTGCTATATAAAGACGAACATATAAACATATTTAGTTATACCCACCTTTATCTCTCGAATGCACTAAAACGACATGATTATCCAAATGAGCCTGATGATGGAACTCCCGCCCGCATGCCTCGCACTTAAAAATCCTTCTAGCTTTTTCCTCGTGAGTCTTGATGTGTGCTATCAAAGACTTCCTCCGCACAAAACTCCTCATACACATCGAACATTCAAATTTTCTATCAACTAAATTGTTTGGTTGTGAATTGGAGTCAAATCTGTGGTTATTCATGATGTGTAGCCCTAACAATGTCATATCGGGGAAATCTTCATCACACTCCGGACAAGTTAGAGATAGTTTACCATTTACTTTTTTATTTTTCTTTGATTTCTTTAACTCATCTGTTACTATGCTTCTGTGTGTTTTCAAATGTGTAGCATATAAAGACCAATATTCAAACTTTTTCTTACAAATTGGACAATGTAGGTCTGTTTTCGCATCTATTTGTTGTCCAGGCTCCTTTTTCATACCTTCAACTTTGACTGACTTACATTCTTTTCTATGTACTACAAATTCTTTATCATCAGCACAGACACAACCACAAACACATGTTTTTGTCACTACACTATTAGTTTCATTAATATTTTCTACAGGCATTTCGCCCAAATCATCTCTTAAGAAATCATCATCTTCCTCTTTAATTGTCCCTAAATTATTATACTTATATGAACCTAATGCATCCAAATTATCAATTAAAGGTATTTCAACTATCTTAGTTTCAGGATTATTAAAGAAATTTATATAATCCTGATTTTGCTCAATTGTTTGGCTATCTACTTTGTTTAATTCATTTTTGACTGAATAAGAATCGAATAGAGCGTTTTTTAACAAGCTTTGAGATTGTATACATTTCTTGATGAACTCATCAGCTATACACATAATACTGAAGCAATTCTCACAAACCTGTCTCGGGTATTTGTCGTTAACAGAAATATCGACGCTTGTGATGAAGGATAACACCTCGCAGAGCGTTCGGTCGTCTGTCTCCATCTTGCTGAGCAGTGACTTGTAAGCGGGCGCCTCGCCGAGACACGTCCGACATATGTTGTTGCTCTTTATTAGTTTACTATCCATATTGTTAGGACTTTCATTTAATATTTACTTCACAAAACAAACGACAAAGTACAAACGCTTTGCTTTCGCTTCCAAATAATTTTTTTTTTTATTTTTTTAAATAACTACATCTACAGCTTGGAATCAGATCCTTTAAGGTAGACAGAATATCGATTTAAAAAAGTATATTGTTGATATTTTTAATTATGATATTCAAAATTATTTTAAAACAAAAAACTTCAATATTTTGCTCATTCATAAATATTATGTAATTATTTTTCCTAATAAAATATTTCGGTAAAAACTGCTGTCGTCATTGTTACAGTTACTCATTTAGCTTCTTTTGTTTGTTTATTGTTGTGACATTGTTTTAAATGTTCGAGGTGTTACACTAATTATCCGTGATACACCATTCTTTATATTATATGAAAAGTAAGGTTAAATTATAATAAATTGTCATCTGTAGATTAAATCCGTTATATCATTTACTACATGATGGTACAGTCTCTTCTTTCTTCTTGTTTTATACAAAAGTCTCATAAGATATCTTTTTTTAACTCCCGACGTTATAAGGACGAGATGTTATAAGTTTAACGTGAGTGTCTGTATGTCTATAATATCCTAGCACCCAGGATAACTAATCAAATATGATGACGTTTTATTTGTTTGAAAGGTAATTTAATCTAGATGGTTCTTAGTAATGTATTGTGAAGATCTGTTCACCCGCTTGCTCACACCGAGTACACATGAAACGATATTTCTCGATACCTTTCTATCGATATCAAGTATCGAATAGAATTGAGCATCAAGCTTTTTAAAAGTTTGCTAATTCATATATCGTTACCAAAACTGATTGACTTATTATGGTGCGTATTAGTTTGGTAAAAAATAATTATAGTTTCTATACAGGAATAAAAATAATAACTTAATATTAACAGCTCTATCAAGTTTGAGCTTCCCATTTTATCACTAGAAGGCGCTACGTGTACATTGTTTCGCGCTATCTTTGTTTTTCCCTGGATATAACACGTCAGGCTACTAGCAACGAAATTGTAATTTCATAGCATCGCATCATTTCATCATTAAATACCAAAACTTCCTTGAATTTTTGAAGCGCGTATTCAGCATTGTATACGTGCAGTAAAAGCAATTATGAGTGTGCGCTCACAAGCACGCTTAAAAGTGACCCATGTTACTTTGATTCAAAAATAACCCTATCTATAGTAATAAAACTCATTCTACAAAGTATAATAATAAGCGGCTAAATTACGTATGACATATTTACATAATATTTGTTTAGATTAAGCGTATCTCATTGTTTTGTTGTCTATACTTTCGTTAAAAGGATTTTTGCATTTTGTAAATACAACGTTAAGGTGCTTTGTACTGTCAACGAGTCACAGAGTACATTTGTATATATGAGAATAGAGACTTCACTCAAAGGTTTGAGTTCGTAGCCCCGACTGGTGCTTTGGCCCAGAAACTTTCTTATAAAGTCCAAAAATAGCTCCTTGGCTATAATACTTAAGTACCAAATAAATTATTCACATTCTAGGGGAATGTGTAGGAAAAGACAATTTTAATATTTATTCATTTATTTCGTACGTTTATTCCTATAATTAAATGCCAAGACTTGTGCTAAGCTTTCAGTATCGTAATCAGATCTGGACTCGTTTAATATATTATTTGTATGTTTGGTTGCAATGTCTTCTAAGTTTTTTAATATTTCCTCTTTATGTATGTTACAATCTATAAAATCATAGTTTACGAGCAGGCTACCCTCGCTTCGCTCCGGGTGTTTAAAGCAATATTATAATTGATGTCCTCAATTTGTCTTTCTGTAATTGTGTAGTTTTACATGATTTGCAAAAAAGAGAGAGAGTGAGAAAAAGTTATAAAAAGACTGACCATTCTGAACAGAGATGAAGATAAATATACAGAGAGAAAAAAGAGAGGATGAGAGAGAATGATAGTATATAAGAGGAAGAGAGACGGAAATACTATAGACATCTCTCAGTGTAAGAATTTTTAAAATCGGATTAGTAACAACGAAATAGCCATATTTTATTAATTAAAAAATGTATATGGTAACACTAAATCACCTTTATCACTCACGAAAAATGTAGTTTTCTATCTGTGAAAAAAATTTACAAAATGACCACGTTATGGCACTTAAATGACCATATCTTTTTAATTAGAATATTTATGGCAACACCACATAGCCTATGTTACCCGGAAAGGATGTAGCTTTCTATCGGTGAAAGAATTTTCAAAATCGGTTCAATAGTTTTCGAGCCTATTTGCAACAAACAAACAATCCTCTTTATATAATAGTGTAGATAACAACTGCACCGTGTAACAACTGAGGTTTATTAAAAAATATTTTTTTTAACGATTTAAAGACCTTGCATGTGTCCACTTCACATTTAAACCCTGGTAAATGGATGCTGCTCATGTTATTTATTAGTAAGGATGCGCACCCCACACATGTGGGAGCATTATTTCGGCATCCATGGCTTTGAGTGCAGCTAAAAAAGTTTTCCAAAGGTACTTTTTTTAGTCAAAATATCAATAATATATTCTATGTTTGAGATAGTTTGCAACCAATTTTAGTTCATCATCATCACAACCCTTCAATGGCCCACTGCTGATCCGGGTCTCCTCCTCAGAATGAGGAGGGTATTAGGCCATAGTCCACCACGCTGGCCCAGTGCGAGTTGGCACACACACCTTTGAGAACTTTTAGGGAACTCTCAGGAGTTCAGGTTTCCTTCACGGTTAAAGCAAGTGATATTTAATTGCTTAAAACACACACAACTCAGAGTCAGAGGTGTGTGCCTGTGTAGGGGATCGAACTCGGACCTCCCGAGTAAGACTTGAAGTCTCAACCACTGGGCCATCACTGCTTTTATTTTGTTTTGTGAATTTTTGTTGCTGGGTACAAATTTTATATTACTTAACACTTGATTTGATTCACCCCAAATTTTTTTGTGTATGGACTGTGGAGTGACTGCACCAAGGAGGGGTTTTTCACTTCGTTTTTTCCAATTGTTGAAACTGTCATTTAATTAATCAAAAAGATTGTCAAACAATAACAGAACATCTGCTGTGTCTTGGCATTCTTGTGGAAGCAATCCAATATCTGAAATAAGCAACATAAAACTTTAGATTATTAACGATAAATAAATATTATTCTAATTTTGCCATCATCATCATCACGACCCTTCAATGGCCCACTGTTGAGCCGGGTCTCCTCCTCAGAATGAGGAGGTTATTAGGCCATAGTCCACCACGCTAACGCACACACACCTTTGAGAACTTTTAGGGAACTCTCAGGAGTGCAGGTTTTCTTCACCGTTAAAGTAATTGATATTTAATTGCTTAAAACACACATAACTCAGAGTCAGAGGTGTGTGCTTGTGTGGGGGATCGAACTCGGACCTCCCGAGTAAGACTTGAAGTCTCAACCACTGCCTGCCTAATTTTGTGCTTGTTAAATAAAAAAATACTTCATCACTCCTCAATACTTTTATAAAGATTAAAGATTGCCTTTGTGGTCTAACGGTTAACAACAGCAGTGGTAAAGTAACAACAGGTAACATAGCATCTCATTAATTTGAGGATTCTGGGTTGAGCACATTATCATCTAAGACCTCATCTATACTTAACACTAGTAACTGTTGTGATCGAGGTCAAGTGCACTCCCATCACATTTAAAAAATCAAAATAATCCATGTCCTCAATAAATAACTGTTATTGTTACAAATCTATTTAAAAAAAATATATACATAGAATTATATATAATGTGTACTAATATTGGTAAATTAAAATATTTGTTGTTTTACTCAAATCAATATCGCTTCCTGCGAAGGTTTTCCCAAGGAGCTACAATATAGGGTCTTTCAAAAGGGAGGTGATTAGGTTTTTTAAGGGTCAACAACGCACAAGTGACACCTCTGGTGTTGCAAGTGTCCATAGGCGTCGGTAACCACTTACCATCAGGTGGACCGTATGCTTGTTTGTGACCATCATGGTATAAAAAAAAAACTCACTTGCTGTACGAGTGATTACTTGTGTTGCATGCTTCACTTCCATTTTTGGTACCACATGATTTTCTGTTAGTTTTGACATTAATCTTGATAAGCTGGATTTTCTTTATAAAGCCTGATTAAATGATTCCATTTTGCTGTTTTTATTTAATAAGTTATTTCTTATGCCCTTCATCAAATGGGGTACATCATACATTGGAACTATTTCCTCCTCATCATCTTCGAAAATGTTATTTTTATATTCTCTACCACTTTGTATATATTTGCAACGGGTCTCATTCAGTCACAAATTGTCGCACGCTCAATGAAAACTAATTATTGATTTCATTTTGGAATTATGTTTTTCTTAGGTTTTCATTGCTTAGTATTTATTATTTTTTGTAGTAACACAATTACTCTTTTCACTTTTTTTTATTTTATTAGTTGAGTGTCTTCACTTCTTAACGGTCATTGGGACATTAGTATCCCTTTATTATTTGTTTGATAAAATATAATAAAAATATGTTTTATATTATAAGGGTTTCACTACAATGTGAATGTTCCTCGTCATACTGTAATGTAAATGTCTTGTCTTTAATACAGATACAAAATATTACATTAATCCCTCTAGTTAAGGGGATAGGCTACTTTAAAACTTACTTGTAAGTTCTAAAAAGTAAAACTGTATAAAATAAAGAAGTCAAATTTAGACTTAAATGCTTTTTTGTCATTATATTTTACAAATTTAGATGATTTTTGTACAAGTAGCTAATCCTAACTAAATATTATAAGTTTGAAAGTACCTCTTAAGAAACTTAAGAATACATACAAGTTTATTTACGACATCTATCGACGGATATAGGTCTGTCTGTCTGTTACTGGAACTGGAAATCAGTCGACACTTTTTTCATACAAAGATAGTACCCTGTTTCTTATAATTTTTTTGATGGACAACAAGTTCCATTTTTTCCAGTAGTTCCAGCACAAAATGAATATCCTAGAGGTTGTTTATAATTTTTCTGAATTCCTCTTAACATAAATACTAGAGCACGATCAGCTATTTCCATTTTTATAGTTTCTCCATCGTTTGTAAAGCAAGCAGTGTGTGAGAGCTATTTCATCAAATATAAGAGTACATAGCTTCTCAGTCCTGCTCATTTTATCAGCTCTTTTCTTCAGTTAATCAAACAAATTTTCATTTATGCCTGATTTTAGTGCCGGAGTTGTTATCATTCTGCTAAGTGTTAGAGGAGGTGGCCTCGCCTTCCCATTTTGTGTTTTCCTGATTCGCGAAATTGTAACATAGTATATATCATGGCAGCTGTTGTAAAGTTTTCTTAAAAGTTATATTTTTTGATAACTTTAAAGCTTTCTTCAGCCTTTGTACAGTCATTTTTTTTCTGCAAGAGCTTTTTTTTTTCCCAGCACTGGAACTAAGAACAATAATAGTGAATAATATATTAATTTTTTTTATTAAAACTATTTTAAGGAGACGACTGTCTATGTGGCACAGTGGAGCGTGTATTGTGCTCCAGTGCTCCAGAACTTGAATCGCAGGAAAATAATAAAAATTGTATAGGACTGTTAGGGCACGAATAGCTTTCAAGCTAAGCCCATTTTTTCTTCTTGTTTTCTTTTTTTTCTTCTCAAGTTGGGTATCAAAATGAAGGCGATCTCATAAATATATATACTACTTATATGCTTCAATCTATGGCAGTACAGTTATTAATAACTACTATATGTACAGAAGGTACCAATTAATTTGTGTAAGCTATATTATTGTAAAGCTTCATCAAAATCCATTCAATAACTTTCGCATTTTTAATATTAGTAGAATAAATATATAAGTTTCCACTTTCTTTAAGTCCCATCTTACTATAATTTAGAAATAGATATGTATCAGTTATTTTAAGATCAAATATATTATAATTACCTCTTGAAGTTGGTGTATCAGGATGTGCCAAGGTTGATGCAGTTGTCTGCTGTAAGTAGATGCATATCTTGCCGTGTTAATAATCCAGTACCTAAAAAAAATAAAGTTAATAAATTCAATAAATTTCACACAGTTAAAATATATTTAAATCTCTCATAAGTGTTAGTTGTTACTTAGGTATAATAAAATGCATATATAGTTGAGAAACTATACTAATATTATTGATTAATTTTTAATCTTTAGCGCTAGCCCGTATGATGCCTGATTTTTGTAACTTAAGTTCATTCATATTTTTTCCTTTATGTGCAATAAAGATTTTATCTATTTATCTAAATATTGTACCTAATAATTAATGTTAAGATCCTGTGCTAACACCGCTTCCTGACCGGGGGCCCCTTCCGGCTCGGGGCCCCTGACTGCCACCCTATAAATACGCCACTGACTAGAAATAATTTAGCTTTTCATGCACAATGTATAATTAATTAGTGTTGCGTAAATTGTATTTGTTAACACAACCAGGGGGTAAGGTAACACGCAAGAAGTTTGCGCCATCTCCGCTGAGGGCAAAGAGTATAATAAACATAGAGAGAAAGAGGGCCTTCTCGCGGCATTTTATGCCAATTCAATTTGAAGCGACATCTGGTTTTTGGTACCGACACTAATCGATGTATTACATATATGCTTACGTATATCTATATTTAGTATTCTACCATGCTATTCACAGGAATTCAATATTTTGGCGCCAAACTACGAATTCTTTGTTTATGAATATTAATTGGATATCATTGTTATTCCGACTTTCTACGTTTATTGTATACTTATTCTCATCCAATAAGTATAATATTCACAGAAAGTCAGGATATCCATAATATTCCTCAACAAAGAGAACCCGCAATGTTGACGTCAAAATATTGATTTCCTGAAAACAAAGTGGCAAGTATGGCAGACTAAAGCTTTCAGATACATCAGATATAAACAAAATTTACACTAAAATAATGTTCCAGTCTGCTATTAATTAGTTTATATTTTGGTAACAGCACGTATTTCATATTTATGGATAATAAATAAATAATTACCTATGGGCTCACCACATATAGCATACTAGAACAAAACTAGATGGGTAGGAATTTATAGCTAAAAGAAAAGAAATTTAATTTTCAAATTATCTTTTATTTTTATAATGTTTATGTTTATTGTAATAAATAGCAGCGTTTTTCTTTAATTCTTCTTCACCTTCATACGAAATTTTTCCAGACAAAATACGATTAATGGTTCTGCACCAACTATACAAAATAACATTGATTGTAACATTTAAGAAACATTCTTTTAACTTTTCTTTGTGGATGATACAATCAAAAGGGTATTCCACCAATACATCGCAAAGTATGATAATACTTTTTTTTACGTCTTTTTTTGGTACATTCTTTTTCAAAAATGATTTAGTAATATTTTGAACAGTATGGAAGCATTTTTCAGCGACTTCACTTGGATAACAGAGCCAACTTTTGTTGCTATATTCTTTTGCTTTTATATATGTATTTCGTTCATTTGCTGAGTTAATTAAAGTTTGTCTACATTGTTGACAAGATTTACAGATTTTTTTTAAGCATTTTGTCAGGACCCATCCACAGACATAATTTCTCTGACCCGCATCTTCTTGGGGTTGAATATCGAGACACAATTCTTCATTAAAATGTATTCGTTCAGGAATATCAGAAGTTTCAACTGGAATAGATGTGTTGCAATTTTCTCGTAAAAAAAAATCTAAATTTTGCAAACATTCATTTCCGTCTGCTTCACAATTAGCTCTCTTTGAATGAGGAGCGCTATAATTATTTAAAAGCAATGCTTTATATGCCCCTTCAAAACAGATTGTATTAGGGGCATTATTCCTCGCTCCATAACTTCTGATATTCCCAAAAAAATTTTCAGCAGGGTCCTGATTGAAATTCCTTGTCAACATTGCATCTAGACCATACTTTTTAAACAGAACTTGCCAAATTGCTTCCACACCCTCTATGGTTCTGATCAGATTAGTGATTGATGGTACAGTTGATTCAATTAATCGTATTTTATTTACTGAAACTCTTTTTTGTACAAATTTTACACTTTTCAAAACTTTTTTGCTTTCTTTCCATAAATCATGGTGGGGTGAATTAAATTTTACGGCTCCCTTAAAAATTTTACCGTCAGGGATATTTAATGAACTCACATTTAAAGAGTCAAACAAATTATCAAGCAGAAGCGTAATATCTACCAGTTGTCGACATTCCTCTGGCAGATCTCCTCTTGCTGTCAGATGGTCAGTAACAACTGCAACACTGTGGCTAAAAATCTGTGTTGCAGTCTTCACCCTCATTTTATTAATTTTTTCAGGATCAATATGCTCCTCAGTAATTTTATGTAGTAACTTAAGTTCCCCATATGACTTATCAGCTCCATAAACCTTTTGAAAATACTCCCACTTAACAACTTTTTCTTTATTTTTTGTGGTATATACTAAATCTTTGGTAAGCAAATTATTTCTGATGCCTTTAATTAAATGAGGAGTATCGAACAGAGGAATGATTTTACGACCCTTAATAGAAAAGCAGTCATGCCGCCACTCAAGTCCTTTTCTCAAATAAGTTACTTTTGTTTCATCTATCAGTTTGTTTATAGCACTGACGTTTACAGTGCTTTGGTCACATACTGTATTTATTATAATTAATCCAGAGTCCTGAGCATGGCAGATGACTGTTTTTATTATATTTTTTAATTCTATCTTTTTTAAACAACTAGTGAAATAATATGCAATAGGCTGCTTAAAATTTTGTTTGACCCCTTTTACCATAAAAACGAGAGCATGGTCAGCAAACTGATGGCCATTATTATGCGCAAAACCTTCAAATGTGTCTTTTTGGCTGTTATAATTTATTTGTGGACTTATGGACATTTCATCAAATGACAAACTACATAGTTTATCTGCGGTGCACTTTTCTGCTACAGTCTTTTTAATTTTCTCAAATATGACTGGGTTTATGCCAGGACACAATTTTATTCTGCTTAGTAATCTTTTCATAGCTTTTGCAGATGGCAGAGTAAATGCTCTTTGTAGAAATGTATAGCATTTTGGACTCTTTTTATAAATTGACAAACACAAAATTTTCTCTGGAGTTGTAAAACGTCTCCCTTTAAATTTTTTTGTGCTTTGTAGTTGCATATTTATAAACAACTGTGACGGCTTTGACATCCTATTCACAACATGTTGAAATGCTACACTTTCCGATACTTTTTGAGCGTTGTTTAGTCTTGAGGTAAACTTGCCATTTCTCTTCAACCGGCAAATTTCACTACGTAGTTGCTTAACTTCAGCACGCATATTGCTGATTTGAGTGCAGTTGAACCCCTGAGTTTTCTTAAGACCTAGAAATAATAAAAAAAACATTTAAAGTTTGTAAAGAGTCAGGAATTTAGAGTATAAATAAGTAGGTATATGAAGAGTTGTAATATCACACCATTCACCCAATACACAGCATATGCAGATATACATATGCATATAGTTCTATAGATACTTATATTGACAGATATGTGTCAATAATACTAGTAATAGTAATTAGTGTATACCTAGAATATGAAATAAGAAAATCGAAAATAAAAATAAAATGAACTATTTTTATCTCCATATTTATTATATATAAGAAATAGCATTTACAACACAATATATTTGATTTTCATCCTCTATCAGAGAGATCAGATCTACTGACCTACATTATAATTTTATTTGACTAATAATAGGCCAGCCACTATAAGCTACTTAATTGTAACGGCCCTACCATTACCATCTGACTGCCAGAGTAATAGTCAATAAAAAAAATGATGTCTGATACAACACGAGATATGATAAGACATGAGGCACAGCTTTTAATTACTTTTGACACAGGTCAGAAGTAATTTTTTAAAATATTAATATAGTAGAGAAAATTACACCTACCTTTTTTACAAGCCAGTTGTCTGTGCCTGTTAACAGCAAAATAATTGTGTTCCTCTAACACAATATTGGCTAATACTGTGTCTGCAGTACCAGATTGTTTGCCTGAAATCCAAATAGTTTTAGATATTATGTACTGTATATTTTTAATAATGAATGGAGAAAAAAATTAAACATGCTTCCAATGATGCAATTATTTTCGCATGTGAGATCGAGTGCTTGCTACAAAATACCTAAAACTGATGACTGAAGTAATATTATCAACTTTTTCATGACTAATGCTAATGGATACTTAAACTAGATGCTAGTAATTTTTTTTATTAAAAGTATACTGTAATAGAAAATAAAATATGAAAAAACGTATTTTGTATTGCCCTAAAGCGATAATCTATGTAAATTATAAATAAACATGAAACCGAAAAGAAAGCAGTTTCAATCTATGATATTCTACTAGGAATTAGTTATATACTCACAAAACAAGCGCAAAACTCGCTCCTAATGACAAAGAGTATAATAGAGTACTTCATTGTCAAATAACATGACAAAATAAGAGAAATATCTGCCATTACGTGCTTCATTTACTGCATGCTTGTAACATATCCATCTCTTTTATACATATACTATATCATAGGTTTCAATGCTTTTTATGCATATACTATGCCTTACCTGTATTTATTGGTTTAGATGAAGCTCTTGCAAATTTTGTCATTTCAGGCTCAAGTGCTTGAAATAATGGAATTTCTGTAAGTAGAGAAATAAATACAATTAATACATATTTTACATTTGTCTATAAAACTTTCAGCTACACTCTGTCTGTATCCTGTGATACACCTGAAAATGTATAATAGGTATATTATATTAGGGTCTTTGAGTAGAATAGGAGGAGAATACAAATATATTACAATGCATAGAAAGCATGAACAGATTTGATGCAGTGATAGACTAACTAGTGTTTAGGATAGCAGTCTTCTATTTTCCAAGGTCCAACCTCACAAAGGTTCGAAGGGTGTGTCAGGTAAAATATATAGATAAGAGAATTAAAACAGTTGATAATTCTTACCTGCCAAATAAAGTGAAGGAACTGCTAATGCATTTAGCCTTTTATTACGATTGTGATCTTTGTCCACAAAATGCCTATCACAAACTCTTTTCTTGTTATAAACTTGAAAGTCAGCAGATTTTTCCAGATTTCCTCCGCAAATTGTAACCCAAGTCTTAAAACGCTCAGGAAACTTTTTTTGACTGGGGAATCTGTGCATTGCAACACCTGGAAAAAGAAATTGTGTGCTACTAGATTTTAAGCATATATGACATTTATAAGTTGTCTTGTATTTAAGGAGAAGACCTCTGCCGTCACCAGGCAGCTGATCGTACCTATATTAGGAAAAATGCCAAACCGGCAAAAAATAAAACCCAGTCCCATCCCAATTCCCTGTCTGGCCACTAGTTAATGGTGTCAAATGTTTATCCATTTGTACTTCCCTCAGACTAAAATAAACTTTGATACAACTTAAGTTTACAAAATTTTATTTATGTTTTGAGTAAGCTAATGGTTTAAGAAAAGATGTTAGAATATTCAAATCATTGACTTATATAGTAAAAGCTCATAGTTTTAAGTATTTTTTTTTATTTCAGTATTTAATTATCCTTATTCAGTTATTTAATTTACTTACCGGCTGTAGGTTTGCACCCAAAGACGCAGGGGGTCGGCATTCTTCCTATAGCAGGCACACTTAGTATCTAACACGAAACAGCGTCTCTTCGCTAACTTGCAAATCACAATAAAACAAGCGTCTTTTTCGCAATTCTAGAGTCCTATCTCAAAATGAAGCACTAAATTTTCAAATCATTAAATACGGAGGCAAACTCAACTCAACGTAGAAGGAAAATCAAGCACGAATCACAATAACTTTCCGCAATACGGTGGAGAAACAACTCTACTCAATGCAAAACGAAAATTAAGTGAATAATAAAATACCACGGCAAAACAAAAGTTCAAAACTTTCAAACGAAAACGGTTAAAAAAGTTAAAAACTACCTAATTTGAGAAGTCCAGTTTGGGTTGCCATTTTTGAATTGATAAATACTACTTAAAATTTAGAGAACAAAACATGCAAGACTTCTACATTTGTTCATTATTATTTTAATTTTCGACTTAATAATTATTTTTTTTTAATATATAATATGTTACTTAAAAAAATACTTATAAGCAAAATAAATATGTTTTTTTAAAACTTTATTACTATGAAGTTGTACCTAAATGGTAGGTAATTATTGGTATGGGAATACGCATTTGGATCTGAAGAATAGTGCCATCTATTGAGGCTCTTGCATACTGTTTGCCGAAAAGTTTATCAGTACCATAATACAGATGACAGCAATATCTTTGTAAATAATTCTATTGTATGGAAGTGTCACCCCCCTGGCTGAGGGATTGCAAACTTTTTTGACAGCAGGAATGATGACGTACGCATTTAACTAGATGGCAAACTGTGTTGTTGACGTTTCTCTTCACGCAGATGATCACTTAGATTTTACAGATTATTATCATTACGATAAATTTAAAATATCATTCTGATATATTTATTTTTTGTAGAAGTTTTCATTACATTATATGATTTTTCTCATTTTTATTTTACATGATAATTCGGACGATAAAAATATTATAACTAACATCGTAGAATTAAAAAAAAAATAGTTTTTATTTTTGATACAAGAACTTATTACTAATCAGCCACACATTAACTACATTAGTATGCAATTTTATTTATTGGTTTGGTTTGATTTGCCAGCTACACTAGAATCTTAGTGACTCTGTACTTTTTCTTTTCTCGCAGGACTGAAGATTACAATATTTTATTGCTACTTGTTACGGAACCCTAACGGTAGCGCTGCACACCTGACTACCCAACTCATGTTACACGTCCAGGAATTTGCCGACTCCGTGAGAATGGATCACCGAGGATGCAGAAGCATCGCCTCACCGAGTCAGTCTCTGCCAACTGCCAACTTGCGCAGAGCTCACTCCTCTAGTTTTAAGTTATAATATTAAGTAAATATGTAAAAGAATTAAGAAAATATAATTCTTAGCATTTTCTTCCCCTCCTGACGACGCCGTCCCGCCTAAAATATAATTAACTATTAAACAATAAATAAAAATATGTAGTAATAATTAATTATTTGTAACAAAACTATTTTCATGCATCACATTTAAATAATGAGAAAACTAACAATTTAATAAATATAATTAACATTAATTAATTTAATTTACTGAAATTATGGTGTATGTGTGTGTGTGTGCGCGCACGTTTATGTGTGAGAAGTGAGTGTTTTTAACCAAGCTTTATTGAAAGAATGGAACTTTTGTTTCAAATTTTGAACTTTCGATACGTTAATTTTACTTTCGTTTTGAATTTCGGTACTTAACGAATGTTCTGTCTAAAGATTTCTTCATTTTCACTCTCATTTTGTTATTTCTAACTTGTTGTATCGACTAAAAAATGTTTTCGGAACGTTACATTTACGTAAGAAATACTGCATCTTCGGATGTGATAAACTGGGTAAGTCTAATTTGTTATACCACACAATCTTGTTCTATTAACATAGAAAAAGTAATGTTTCAATTTTGTAAATCATCATGAGTGGTATTTACTGCAGGACGTCGTGACATATTTGAAGCAGTGCCCACGCTAAACCTATTCCACCACGTACCACGTTCTTTCATGTTTCCTAAAGATGTAAGTAAAACAGGCTCTCTTTTTCCATATTTTTTTTTTTTTTTTTTTAAAGATTACTAGCAGTATGGATCACATACTACTAGTATTCTCTTTACCCCTCCAAGTAAGCTAAAATGCTTGTGCTAGGAGTGGGCCACGCCAGTAGTCCAATGTCCGGGATTTGAACCCACGACTTGTTGATCGTGAATCCAACGCCCGAACCACTGAGCTACTGACGCTTCAAAAATATATATGTCGGAGAATAGTAAAAAGGTTATCGATTAAATCGAATCATTATCGCTGTCTATGGCGTTGGAGTAGGGTAGTAGTCACTTCTGTTGTTTTGACAGTCTCGACCCTTTATATGCCATCGACAGTCTGACTGAAGTCTTAGTCGTGCGCGGTCTCTCAAGAAGTGAAGTAGTGTCTGAATAGTGATAGTGTTGTGTTAGTGCTAGGAGTGCTGTTCAATCAAGGTCATGTAGTACCTTACAATGTAATTACCTCGTCTTGTGTTAGGTTAGGTTTATGTGCGTTTAACCTTGGATTTAAACAGAGAGCCTAGCAGTGGAGGCGAGTGTCGTGATCACTTAAAAGAGCTCCTTAAGCCTACACCTTGGTCACAAGTCCAAGGCACTGCTTAGGTTTCTCTCGTAATTGTTAGAGATCATTTGATAATTTATCGGTTCAGTAGAAGTATCTACGTTGCGTTTACCCAATATTCCATTAAATATCATCCCCCCTAATGTTCTCCGATATTCCCCATCTTCCTCCTTCCATTTCCTTTTCATCATTTTAAAATCCCCGACATATATATTGGTATCACTTTTTGGTCTGTGACGGCCATAAAGCAAGTGACCGCGTGGCGTGGTTTAAGTGGACTGTGGTGGATACAACGGAATGATTATAAAAAAAGGATGAAAAGGAGACACACGTACCTGGAGTCTCTTCGGCGGTATGAACTAACACAAAGCAAACAGATTTCTGATAGACAAGTAGGCGGGTACACACTGCAAGCTGCTGCAAGCGACGACTCGGGCGGGCGGTTTGCGACCTTGTACTGCTGAAGGGCGTCTGTTAAGTCCTGTCCTCGGTTGCGCTCGTGTGTCAAAGACAGGTATAAGGAAGGAGTGGCGGCAACAATACTCTTTGCACACAACACAACATTGTACGCTTTTACAACATAAATAACGTCCGCGTTTGGGAGACGTACTAGCGTTTTGCTCAAAGACAGGAAGAAAGGAAATCTTTTAACCGCTATGTTAATTTTAAGCCGTTTATACTATCACTATACACATAGGCCTCCCCTAGAGATTTTCAGTACAACCTATCACCTGCGACCTGGATCCAGCTGCTCCCTGCCGCCCTGACCAGATCGTCTGTCCATCTTGTGGGAGGCCTTCCAACGCTTCGGCGTCCTGTCCTTTCTGCCCCAACGGCCATCAGTTCTACGGGCTATGTGCCCAGCCCACTGCCGCTTCAACTTACTAATCCGCTGGGCTATATCGGTGACTCTGGTTCTTCTATGGATCTCCTCATTTCTGATTCGATCACGTAGAGAAACACCCAACATAGCCCTCTCCATAGCACGTTGAGCGACGCGGAGCTGGCGCACAAGGCCTTGAGTGAGAGACCACGTCTCAGATCCGTACATCATCACTGGTGACACACACTGTTCGAAAACTTTCGTCTTCAGGCACCGAGGTATTTCCGACGAAAAGACTTCTCTTAGTTTCCCGAACGCTGCCCATCCGAGTTGGATTCGACGATTGACCTCCTTCCTGATTCGATTGCTTGTCCTAGGTAGACGTAATCGTCAACAACTTCAAGAAATGATTTTCGTCTTGTCCATACTTAGACCCACTTGTTGGGAAACTCTGTGGATATCATCGAGCATATGGCTAAGATCTTCCAGGGATTCTGCCATGACTTAAGAAGTTCTGTTTATTTTTATTTAAAAATTAAAAAAAAATCTACGATTGTATCTGTAAAGTTGGCACAAAATATCTAAGAGCGAGATCATCGATGAACTAGTTCATATAGTTCACTATCCAAGACTATACAATATCGATTCTTCTAAATCGATGTTGTGTAGGTATCGATACTCGGTGAGTGTATTAAGTTAGTTTGTCTGTGGTCATATTGTTTTTTCGTCATATAAATAAAAATCATCGGAACAGAAAATAAATTCTTTATTCAATATCAATAATATCCAATTTAATCAGATTAACTTAATTGAAATAAAAATGAATACTCGTACAATATTAGACGTCGCTTCCAAGATAAAAACATTTATTTGTATTGAGATCTTATTAAATACATCACATTATAAAATTGCTGTTCAACAACCAGTGTTGCCACTCTCAGAATATTTGTAACAGGTTCAACTAAAGGGGTGTAAGTCCCATATAAAAGTTATCTAAAACTTTACAACTATATCTATATATGTACAATACACTGTCAGAATGAGGTAATAACATTTTTTTTCTAACAACACTTTTGTACTGATCGTCTCTACTATAAATTACTTAAATATTATTAATATCATACCGCGTCTGCGTCTGCGTTTGCGTCGAATTTACATTTTCCGTCTCTGTCTACAGTTTTACGTATTCATGTCTTATAAATGTAATAACTATATATAATAATTACATAACAATGGTTCTCGTTATTGGCACGTCGCTGACTCGAAATTACATTCTACGAAGTAGTTACTACTCGTTACACATAACAAAACCGCATCAAAAACGTCCTAGGGCTGCGTTACGAATACTTATATCAATAGATATATAAATCAAACGCTGTATAAAAAAATAAGAACTATTGAGTGCGTTAATAACTACTTCTTAGAATCAAAAATATACTAGACTAGGATTGACACTTAAACGATGTTGCCAAAGTCA
Source organism: Limenitis camilla (assembly GCA_905147385.1). Lineage (NCBI taxonomy): Eukaryota > Metazoa > Arthropoda > Insecta > Lepidoptera > Nymphalidae > Limenitis > Limenitis camilla. The sequence continues at coordinate 7,836,102 of LR990251.1, read as the reverse complement.
AAAAAATTACCCCAAAAAGCGGGAAATCTACCCTATTACGAAATGCCCTACAAAGAGCACTACACTCTATCCAATATAGCTTGATCGATGACAGCTGTCAGCGTAAAACACGCCTTGAGACATTGTAATGTATAGTGACAATTATCATACTTTATTGACAATAGAAGACGTGTTACAACTTCCTCTTGTTTGGTTTGTTTGAAACATTCAGTAACTTTAGTTCAGACTTGAGGTCTAGTTATGTCAAAGTGACAAGCTGTCATCGATCAAGCTGTGATGGACAAACTATAAGTACCTAAACAATTAACAATTACGCGTTTCTATTATATTTGGCAGTTTTGTTCGCACGATCTAAATAGCTGCCTTCGAAAAATATAATACTATAAAAATAAATCCGCTTACACGCGCGTCTAAAACAATTTAAGCACATTAGATGTACTACAGCTAAAAAAAAGTATAAGCTATGCGAAAATAAAGATTACAAAAATAATGTTTACCTAACTTTAATCATCACATTTCAAACCCATTTGGTACAAGTTGAAAAAAATTGTATTTTTTTTTATTGTACCAAAAATGCCTTCTAACCTACATCCTTCAATAAAGCTGCATGGAAGCAATGAAACGCCAACGCCTACCAATTTATCTGTACAAATGTTGCCAGTGACCTAAAAGCAATTAAAAATTAAAAACAAATTTCCATTAATTAAGGGAAAATTTCTAAATCTGGCAGCATTTTAAGCTTAACGTCATTTTGAATTTGACAGACAAATTGGTTGACATGTTGGGCAAAAACAATAAAATAGCACAAAATAAATGATAACTGTAAATATAAAACGATGGCACAGTGGACTATGGCTGTTTGTGCATATCAATACCTAACAATACTTAAATCGGACCGACTCTTCATTATTTCATTCTATCTCTTTCCATCACTATGAAATAGAACGAGACACAATATTGGTATGATATTTAAATTTCGAATATTTGCCATCAAATAATCAACTAAGACAACTTATCCTTCGGCATATGATTCTATCTCTTTCTTTACTATGAAATAGAAAGAGACGGCATATATATTCCACATTTCACAAATTTAAATATCAATTTTCAAATTTGAATTTATTAGTTTTCTTTATTTAAAAATTGCTATTATACCATGAAATAGAAAGAGATAGCATATCATTCCATCACCTTCATCTTTCACAAAAAAAAGTAATCGGTCCGTATTAAAAATATAGCATAACAAATGTATGCACTTTCAAAATATATTTTAATCTCAAACGCAAACCAGTGTTGCTATCATTTAGCACTCGCCTTCTCCAGGAAGTCCATCTTCAACCGCAGCTCAATTAAAAAAAGCTGTTTCTGCAAAGAGAATATCTCTTCTTTCTGTCTCAGCTCCATGTTTAGGATCTTCATCTTGGCCTCGTGCTCCCAGATGGCGTGCTGTCTTTTAGTAGAAAAATATAACCTCTCCTCCTCCGTGGCTGAGCCACAGTCATGCTTTATCTGATCCTCAGGTCTTTCCGGTCTCTCGTGACCGTTGTTCCTCTTCTCATCATCTAAGTGGCTTAAGTTTAATGGCGTGTTGGATAATTCGTTTAGTTTCTGTAGAAAGTTTTGTTGTATTCTCGCTTGTTCGATCGCTAAGGGGTTAGTGATTAGGGGTAGGTGCGTGGTGAGGGTTAGGGGGTTTATTTGCGGGTTGAGTTTGAGTGGGGGCGTGGGGGAGGATTGGGGGATGATTTGGATTTGGGGTTCAAGCACGTTTGGGGTCGTGTCGTCGCTATCGTTCGTTGAAAGGCGGCCGTTGGACATCTAGTGACAATAAATATATTTATTTAAAGATGGCGGTTATCATCCCCCTAAAATGTCTGCCGTATATTGTATAGTTTTATATACTTACGTTGACAGGCACACAGTCATCATCCTTGACGCTGTGAGCGCCCTCTGCACTCGTTGTCGCTTCGCCCTCTTCATCTACAACAATATTAACTATTACCACGAAATGTATGTATCTATTTAGTTGAGTAAAACAAGTGTTGCCAGGTGGAAAAATCTTAGAGGGTTGGCAGCATAAACAATTATTTTATTCTTTTTTTTTTAAATTAATTCCATGTCATCACTACACTAGGGACTTTAGTTTTTTTTTTGTAAATACAAGTCAAACCTTTAACATCCAGAGGGTGTATATTATGCCAGAGCATGCCGTCGAGTAGTCCAGGCGCATCGGAAGATGGTTGCTGGAACCAAAACGAATCAACTTTACTCTCATATTTTGTTTGTCCCTTAGACAAACGAGCAGACGGTCCACCTAATGGTAAGTGGCCAACGTCGCCCATAGATATGTATAATAGAAGATGACTCTTGTTTTGACGATACGTTGCCACCTCGAAGATAGATTGAGGAAGGGGAATGAAGAGAGGGGGAGAGGTCGCAAGCCAGTCGGGGAACAGATCTCTTACTACATGGGGGTGCTGGGTTTCTCGTCTCTTACGTGATGCTCTTCCAGGGAAGGAGGGGATTTTTATGCTAACGCGTCCTTCACGGCTTAGAAATTACAACTAAAAATTCAATGTCAACAATATAGAATTTATTTAATACAAAAATCTATTTATTCAACAATTTGGGAGGTGTCTATTTATTTACTAAAATTCGTCATTTTCTTTAGAATTTTTGGAGGGAAAACAATGACACCAAATAAAAAGAAAACTATTCTAGTTAGACACGTTATAGAGACTTTTATTACTATTGTCACATAAATACAACTATGAAATCCTGTACAGCGTCGTACCTGTGTGTCGTGAGCGCGCATCTTGCACTTCTTCTTGTAGTTCTCGTACCACATCTTGACCTGCGCAGGAGTGCGGGGCCGGTCGCCGCCGCACCTCTTGTTCACCTCCTCGCAGATCGTGGACCACACCAGCTGGGAAACAGATACATACTACACTCTATTCTATCCAACATTACTTATACGATAAGAATGCTGGATGTACAACTTTGTATACTCAATCCAAAAGTCCAAATTTTAACCCCAATCCCCATACTAGTAATGGCGATCCGAGATAGATTAATCAAAGAATCGATATATAGTACTGAATCGATATGTCACCCTATACAATTGACATTCAATTTATTTGTTATTTTTCTAAAAAACCGACTCAAAAAATCTCTCGATTTTTTGGTTTTCATTTACATTGCAAATACGACGAAAAGATCGATTTTTAAAGAATCAATCTTTTTATCTCGATTTTTTCGAAAATAATCGTTATCTCTGCATACCCAACCAAACAACGATCTAACGAATACGAGTTCGAAATTATATCGCGATTTAAAATACCACCAGCGCCATCTAGTTTAGGAAGTAATTATGACGTGGAATTTGGATAACGTTGACTCTCAAGTAGAGATCTGTAGGAATGACTATGATTGTAAACACTGCCTTTTTTATGCGAGCGATTGTGGAGTGTGTTGTTACTCTCATCAACAGATAACTGCTCTCCCAGCTGGTGGTAGCTTTAAACAAACTGACTGACTGACCTTTGTTTATTTGATTTAGTTTCATCACGCTTAAACAACGATACAACGGATGACGTCATAGTTACCTACCTAGCTAGCCACTTAGTGACCTAGATCTTCTTTAGATCTCTACTTGTAAGTGGTAGATAAATAATATATTTAATAACCTCAGCGAAGGGATAAGATAGTGTAAAAGTAAGCATATACATGACATTACATTACAAAGTTCCACGAGGCAAATTAACTGAAAACATATCACATTACCAGTGTCAGCGTTTCGATGTTTAGTTTATTGAGTGATGTAATACTCATACTAGAATATTGCAATATATTTGATTTATAATGACTATGCTATGGCCCACTGCTGAGCCAGGTCTCCTCCTCAGAATGAGGAGGGTATTAGGCCATAGTCCACCACGCTGGCCCAGTTCGGGTTGGCAGACTTCACACACCTTTGAGAACTTTAGGGAACTCTCACTCGTGCAGGTTTCCTCACGATGTTTTCCTTCACCGTTAAAGCAAGTGATATTTAATTGCTTAAAACACACACAACTCAGAGTCAGAGGTGTGTGCGTGTGTGGGGGATCGAACTCGGACCTCCCGAGTAAGACTTAAAGTCTCAACCACCTGCCTGGAACTATTTTGATGTAATAAAAATACTTATACTATTTATAGTATTTACCACCAGCATGCGAATCCGACCGCCAAATGTCATAGACGCGTTCCAGAACCGTATGTGGGCCAGATTTACCCCCTCCCTCTCCCATCCCATTAATGCTGCGGACTCTTGCTCAGGGTCCGCTGAAACTGCAGCATTTTTTTCTTCACCCCCTTTCCCCATTCTATCTTCGAGGATGCAACGCGTCGACAAAATAAGAGGGTATCTCTTGTTTTGTCGATGGCCATGGGCGATGGTGGCCACTTACCATCAGGTAAAAAATACTCAAAAACACGCGAAATATTAACATTATAGATGGATCGATCGATTTTGATCATTGGCAAGCAAAAGTTGTGTCGGACCCCAGGATTTATAAATATATTATTTTGTGAATTTGCTTCCCGTTTTTTCTGTCGTGGAAGTTAGTTACGTAAAAAAAGTAAATAAAAAAAAAAATAGTCCCGCTGAGTTTCATGCACCCGTTCTTATCAGGACTAGGTTAGCCCTTTTTTTATGGGAGGTAAGGTACAAACGAGCAGATGGTCCACCTGATGGTAAGTGGCCACCATTGCTCCATGCACCATCTTGTTTTGACGATAGAGTGGGGAGCAGGAGTATAGAGTCCACTAGATCCGCAGCATTAAAGGGTTGGGAGAGGGAGGGGGTAAGTCTGGCCCACATGCGACTTGCTCGATGGTTTCTGAATGGGTAGTAAATTCTGACTTTCAATAAGAATATGGAAATTTCTATTTTGAATATCAAAAATTTATATGTTTAGATTCATAAATAATAGTATTTAGTAACACAGTCTAAGAAAATTTTCAAGGGGTATTTTTAACTACCGTTTTAGCAAAAATGAACAAAGTTTTTTACCTTATCCTCTGAGCTCAGATAAACATTGCTACATATATTAATATATTATTCAATGTGCTGAATATTTCGTATTACCATAGAGGCCACTGATATTTTACTAAAAATACGCAAAGTTTAAAAAAGTACTACAGTGTTAAAAAAAAATTAAGGATAAAAAGTATCCCAAGTATCCCATTATACCGTGCAAGTAAACAAACTACAATATCTATTATTATTATATCTATACTATTATATAAAGAGGAAAGATTTGATTGTTTGTATGTTTGTTTGTTTGTTGCGAATAGGCTCTAAAAGTACTGAACTGATTTTGAAAATTCGTTCACCGATAGAAAGCTACATCCTCTCCGGGTAACATAGGCTATGTGGTGTTGCCATAAATATTCTAATTAAAAAGATATGGCCATTTAAGTGCCATAACCTGGTCATTTTGTAAATTGAAGGGTTTCTCAGGAACTACTAATACGATTTTAAAAATTCTTTCGCGGAGAGAAGTCTCTCTTCTGTCTCTTATATACTATCATCCTCTATCTTTTTTTCTCTCTTTAATTTTTATCTTTATCTCTCTTCAGAATGATCAGTCTCTTTTCACTTTCTTTCTTTCGATTATCTCCCTCTCTCCCCTTTATCTACTCAATTTTATTTTTGCTCTGTCCTCCCTCTTACATTATCTGTCGCTTTTTTTTCTTTTTATAAATGATAGAAAAACTGATAATGAAAAATGAAAAAAAAAACAATTACAGAATGACAAATTGAGGACATTAATAATATTGCTTTAAATACCCTAGCTAACTAGCTAAGCGAGCGCTGTTAGCGAAGCGAGGGCAGGCCACTCGTATTATATAAAAAGGAGAAGCTGACTGACATATCAACGCAGGGACTAAACTATAAGGGTTAGAAACTTGAAATTTTGCACAGGGGTTCCTTTTATAACGTAGGGGAGCACTAAGAAAGGATGTTTGATAATTCACCCCCTAAGGGGGTTTTTGAAGTTATTCAAATGAAAGTCATGTAAAATATTTTTTCGAAAATCATCTCTTAAGGTGGCGAAAGGGGGGTTAAAGTTAGTATGACTACCTCATAAAATTATTAAATATATCTACAGACGATCTACTGTAGTCTAAATATAACTACAGACCTCAATATTTCAAAATATAAAATTATTTTGGAAAAGAGAGAAAAAAGAGAGGGAAATACTATTGTGTCTAGAATTAGCCTAAACAACTAGTCTAGGACAAACAAGTAAACTTAGAACATGAGCAGATTGGTCGTTAATTGGTACTTGAATGTTTAACCCCATGAGGTCAATAGAAAATCTATGCCATCAACACTAATAGTACAATTCAAATAAGGACAATTTTCCCTAATCATCGAGTAAGAATTAGCTGTCAAACCCAAAAGAATAAGTCAATAGATCTGATAGATGGTTTAACAAAATAGATATTTTTCATATAACTACACTGTCTATATGTCTATAAGTATTCCCCTAAAACTAAATAACTTCACTTTTGGGGGTTACTCCAATTTACAAGGTTAACCAGAAATAAAAAAAAATAAAGGCAGTAAAGATAATTTAAACAAAAACTTTTGGGATTAAAAAGACCCCTCCCCCCTTATGTTTCAATCTTAAATACCTTAGTAAAGATAGGACAGTTTATTATTACATGAATAGATTAGTCTGGAATTCGATTCAATGTATGACGTGACAGACAAACACATTAACAATTACACACACATGAAACATAATTTAATTTGCAAATCTAGGTCGAGCAGCAATAAAATCACTGACACTCTTACACTGAGTTCCTGAATAATTTCGACCTGGATACTAAAAAATTGGGATTATACCAAAAATACGCTTTCCCCCCACTCTGTTTGCTAGTTAATGTTTACAGCTGGACATAGGAATAAACTAAATATCAAACGTATACAAAATACGCTGTAAGTATGGGGGGGGGGGGCTATTTTTATGAGCCCATATCGCTAACCTATTATATATAGATTATTATAACAAAAATGGTCGGTGGTATTAAAGATGTATTTTCCTGGGGGTACACAAAGGTATGGTCGATCCCCATCGTATGTCACCGCTCATTTAGAGGCCGATACATACCCCACTTTAGAGATCATATTTAACTATCTTTATATCCCCTAAGTATCATATATATAAAATACTAACTATAACGACCTATTTATATCCCTCCATCCTCCTCCTTTTACGTGAACCTTCTGTAACTCGTTATGAACCCTAGGGATCGATTTAGACCACATTGGAGATCACTAACATAAATTACAATTAAATTGTTTAAACATTAATGAAAATCAGCTAATTCACTCAATGTTTATAAATATTTTGGTATCAAGTACCAAAACTCATCAAGCGACGTACACGAGTTATAGATTAAGCAGCAATGCGACAGATAATGATGATAAAAATATTAGTTAAATCACCTTTAAGGTTATTTTTCCATACGAGACGATACTGATTTTTTTATTTAGTCTGTGGGGCTACTCTGTATAACGTATAGGGATGTATACTCGTATCGATTTAAATCCGATTATCGCATATGATTCGATTACGTATATCGATCTAATGTCATATTTTGTGCGGGAAATGGCACAGATAAGCACAAACATAAATGCGTTCAGTAACTCGGCATTTTCTATGGATGCGTTCAATAATTACATGGCACAGGCAACCAAACAAACTGGTGGTAGCAGATATTCGGCGGTATTTAGAAAAACTGACTGACTGACCATTTTTGAGTTCGAGTTTAAAAGGCAACGTGTGGGACATGACCTAAATTTTTTATCCTACGTTTTGTCTATGGGAAAAATAGGAATTAATGCATCAGCATTTGATGACATGTTCTAGGTATAGGGGGGATTAATTGCTTGCTTTAATGACATGGGGGTGGGAGGATCTGCATGATGATTACGTCAGCGATATAAAAGTAAACACACACATCGAAATGTGAATACCTGGCCTTATTGAGGAGGGAGAAAAATGCATGGGGGGTTAGGGCTATGCTTACCAAAAATTCTGCTTACGTAATACTTGCACGGTTCAGTATTTATCAATGTAGTTCGTAAGGAAAACATTAATTATGATTAAACGTTTACAAATACAGTTTTTGGTTTATATAACGTCACATAACTAATGTCACTATCAATGTGTAATGATAACGCGATTATTTAATAACAAGGTTGCTATATAAGATATGTGAAAGAACAAATAAATAACCTTTGTCCTTAAAAGGGTGGAAGTTTAGTAGAACTAGATTATGAATCCGATTGTTTGTGAATCGATTTAAATAAATCGTGACAGCGAACACCGATCAGAAAGTGTTACGTCACGCCACGCGAAACATCATTGTTGACGTTTTCATACAACAGAGCAGTTTACATCGCAGACTGTGACGTCATGCAAGACGCCATGACACTATTCAGCGTCTTCAATAATGTACATTTTTCATATAAATAAACAAATTTAGTCAACTAGCCTTTTAATAGGATCACACAATCAAACCTAAATAGACATTTGAGAATCACTCCCAACCCTAATGTGTGTGCGTGTGTGTGTGTGTGTGTGTGTGTGTGCGCGTACCTGCTTGCTGCGGTTGGTCGCGTTGTTGGAGCGGCCCTGGCGCAGCACGTCGCGGTGGCGCGCGATGAGCTCGAGCACGGTGCGCTTCTCCAGCTCGGTGAAGTTCTTGGAGCGCTCCTTGTGCCCGCGACGCGCTCGGATCGCGGTCGCGCTGCTGCGCGTCGACATATCACTCTGGAATACGACAACCGTACCTTATATACCACTATTAGAGACTGTATCTCATGAACCGGGATAGGGAGCATTCAAGTATTACGTAACGCTATTTGGGTGGAGGGGGATTATTTAAACAACGCGTTATGTAACATTTTTCGTTTATGTTTTACGGGTTGTACTTTTGTTTCCTAAGTTGGTAACCCTTTCGTGTATATGTCGGGGAATCCCTCGACTGTGTGTATGTGATTTTTATCTTATTATGGATGTTAGTAGTCAGTAGAGTTTACACAGAAGCACATTGCCGTTGTCTGTGAATTTTGATGTAAGTGGTTTACCAATACAGAAAAACGTTACCGTGCGTTACATGGGGGGGAGGGAGGATCTAAAATCTTCAAAAATTGCGTTACGTAATACTTGAACGCTCCCATAGCTACACACTTGAAATGATCACAAACAAAAAATACTAAAAACAGGATAAAATAAATATTTAAGGGGGGCTCCCATACAATAAATATGATTGGGAGGAAACCCTTCGTGAGCGAGTGCGACTCCCACTCTGCCCGCACCTTTTACGGCAAGAACTCCCTTCCCATGAGGAAAGACTTGTGTAGTAGTGCGTGTAGAATATTGAAAAGTTAATATAGTCGTTAAGTTTTCTTAAATTTTCTAATTTTTCGCGCAACTTTATAAATTTTTTCTTACATAAGAACCTTCTCCTGACAATAACAAACACAACAAAAAAGAATTAGCGAAATCGGTCCAGCCGTTTAGGCGTGATGACGTGACAAAGGGAAATAGGGATTCATTTTTATATATACCTATAGATTAATCAATTCAATATAACTTACACTAGACTATAAATAACATTGGGAGTACCGTGTACGAGACTTTAAGTTGGATTCTTTTTTTTTTTTTTTTAACTAATTTTATAGAGGCTTCATTGTATTGTAGCAATTACTTTACTGAAGACAACGAATCTTGTAAATAAGGGCGTTGTTAAGTGCGGGAGTAGAATATTTTTTTTAGCCAATCTATACTAATATATAAAGCTGAAGAGTTTGTTTGTTTGAACGCGCTAATCTCAGGAACTACTGGTCCGATTTGAAAAATTCTTTCAGTGTTGGATAGCCCATTTATCGAGGAAGGCTGTAGGCTATATATCATCAAGCTAAGACCCATAGGAGCGGAGCTACACGCGGACGAAACGACTCACGCAACTTCGTTCGCGTGTTGCTCCGCTCCTATGGGTCGTAGCGAGATGTTAAATTGCCTAAGTTACTCCTTGTTACATCAGCTATTTGCCAGTAAAAGTCCCGTCAAAATCCGTCCAGCCATTTCAGAGATTAGCCGGAACAAACAGACACTACAATTTTATTTATTTGTATCCAATAATTTCGGATTGAGATTGATTATTAATTTCAGCTGTAAGTAGACACAAGTAAAATATAAAAACTTACAAATCTCGCAAGTACGAAGCACTGATGAAACATTTTCTTCATTGCAACAATGAAAACTCCATCATAATTGTACAATCATTTTCACAACACACACAATCTACATTTGTACGTAAACTACGCGACTGATTTTAATGCAGTTTTCGTCAATAAATAGAGTGATTCAAGAGGAAGGTTTAAGTTCCGTCCCGATCGCTAGTCGCAAATATACTAAAGGATAAAAAGTATCCGAGTTTTTTGTATATAATTAAATAAACATGTTTAAATTGTTAATTACTTGACAGTTCCACTATCACGCATATCATTATACAGGCTTACATTCACCTACAATAATATGGACGTACAGTACAACACCTCAGCCTGCGTCTCCTTCTCACTCGCCATCACTATCTTAATGGCCCCCATTCATTTATATACGTAAGAATCCAAAGGAAAAAAATAATTTTAAGTTTTTGAGACAGTCGAACCCCCCCCCCCCCCCCCCCCCTCTAAATCGTCTTACGTAAGTAATGAATGGCCCCTTACTCGTTCTGAAACAGTCAATCCCATATCCGGAACTTCTTTCTGTCATTACGCCTTTGAATGTGTTTGTGCATTCAAACATTATGCCAGAGTTGCCCAGGGGCTATTCATTAATTACGTAAAACGATTTGGGGGGGGGGGGGGGGGGGGTCTCGATAGTTCTTACGTAAGATTAAAGCTCAAAGTCAAAATTATACTTTGAAGAAGCGCGGGCACTTTGATAAACATTAATTTTTTTTCTTTAAATTCTTACGTAATAATTATTAAACAGGGGGGGAGGGGAGAGGTGGGGGGGTTCAAACAGAAGCGAAAAGAGTTTTACGTAATAAATGAATGGCCCTCTATAATAAAAAAAACACGAGAGGAGACTGAGCGGTATAGTAATGGAGATATTTGATGACTTGAATGAAAGTGTTGCCATTGGCCAATCATATACAAACTAATGTTGCCACTAGCACCAAAAAAACATATATATTATCTGTGTAACAAATCTCATTTAAATCCGTACAGCCGATACCCAGCTTGTCCTGGTTATCTCTCGACCACTATTGTGGTTATCACGTCCCAGCAAGTTGGTCAGAAGACAATGTCAGCCTATCCCCCTGATCCGCCCATCTCATAGGGGACCCCCCCCCCCCCCCCGTCTCATCTCGTCTCGTGCCTTCGACTCTCCCTTGAACGACAAGACGCTCTATGGAGTCGTTCCCACAACGACTAACGACGACATGGTATGTGACCAATATAACTAATTAAACCCAAAACCGTAACAAATTATTAGGTGTTACAATTCCTCATGAATCACTCTATATATTAGTGAAAACTGCATGAAAATCCGTTCAGTAGTTTTTGAGTATCGCGAACAAAAAGTTAGGTTTAGCTTCTTAACTTACTTTTGAGTACTTTATAAAATCGCCCACGTAGTTTTTATAATTTATTGCTTACAGCATTAATATGGTGCTCTAAGGCTGGGTTTCCACCTAGAGATGACCTACTAAAACACAATTTCGCTGTGATAATTTATTTATTAACCATAGACAATATAACGGTATAACAAACAAATGGCGCCGGCACAAGTGAAGCGATTACTGAATATTTGATTATAAAAAGTAATCGTAATGACACTTCCGGTCAACTGTGCGTGTGTGTGTGTGTGTGTGTGCATGTGTGTGTGACACTAATTTATGTATCTCCGATGAGAGGATAGTAGATAAGAAGTTCGCACGACAAGTGTGGAAAATTTCAATTAAGCTTAGAATTAAACTATATAGAAACTAACAGCGCCATCTATTGGATGATTAAACAAACTAGAAAACTTATTCAAGTGGGGGGTGAATTTAAACTAACACCGCCATCTAGTTCAAAATTGATTAACAAAATAAAGACTGAAATATTTGTGTTAAAAAAATTAAGACGTAAAATTACAGTTTTCTTCCCGGCGTCCATATTATTATACGTCAATGGAATTTTCGAAAAATTTAATTAATTTATTTTTGTTTATTTTAAGAGTGAAGTGATTTCATAGAGTGAACATTTTTTAACATTTACTCGATTTCTTGTATGAAGTCTTGATTATTATTCAATTAATTAATAAAAAACATTTTGATCTATATACACAATTGTATAAAATGGGGTAACAGGATTAGTCATGGACTCATTTAAAATTTATACATATAATAAAAATGTAACGCTACTGTATGTAGAAGTGATGATTGACTTGCTTTGTTATAATCAGATGTCAAGTCTAGATGATCAATCATGATCCCGTTGAGCGTGTCTGTCTGTTTGTTCCAGCTTATCTCTGAAATGGCTGGACCGATTTTGACGGGACTTTAACTGGCAGATAGGTAATGTAACAAGGATTAACTTACGCTATTTAACATCTCGCTACGACCCATAGGAGCGGAGCAATAATGATCTTCCGTTGAGTGCGCAATTTAATTATCGTTGCCTCTTTCTCATACTAATGCTTGTTCCGGCTTATCTCTGAAATGGCTGGACCGATTTTGACGGGACTTTCACTGGCAGATAGATAATGTAACAAGGATTAACTTGGGCTATTTAACATCTCGCTACGACCCATAGGAGCGGAGCTACACACGAACGAAGTCGCGCGTGTCGGCTAGTCCCGCCTAAGATGACGCGCGTATATCAATACCATAGTTAGTAGACAAAAAATTCCCCGATAATTAGCATCCACAATTGATCTTGTACATGGCAACATTTTTTATCGTCTAATCAATCATTAATGAGAGCACCAATAAAAATATTGTATTATCATACAGACGAGCGTGGGAAATTGCTCTCTAAATGTTATTGCTATTTATTCTTGGAAATACATGTTAGCTGCTTTTTATTCATAAAGACAAGTTATTGACATGTCGATGACTGTGGTCGGAACCACGATCATTTAGATTAAACCTAAAAAAATGTATAGCAAAAAATATACTTGCAATTAAAAAAAAAACATGGCAAATATTAAATATCATTTTAATTAATAAAAATAAACATGTTTTTTTGAACGTACCCGGAATGACATAAATGACCATATCTTTTTAATTAGAATATATATGGCAACACCACATAGCCTATGTTATTCGGAAAGGACGTAGCTTTCTATCGGTGAAAGAATTTTCAAAATCAGTTCAGTAGTTTCGGAACAAACAACATACAAACAATCAAGTTAAAAACTAGCTTAGAAGTTAAATCAGTTATCCTCAAATTTTTTACATTAATCCCCAAAGTTGCCAGAATGCAGGGGGTACTTGTAAGTAATAAAATAAATTGGGGGTCGGTGAGATGTCAAAAAGAATTTGGACACCAAACAGAATTTGGTCACTAAACAGAATTTGGTCACCAAACAGAATTTGGTCACTAAACAGAATTTGGACACCAAACAGAATTTGGTCACCAAACAGAATTTGGTCACCAAACAGAATTTGGTCACCAAACAGAATTTGGTCACCAAACAGAATTTGGTCACTAAACAGAATTTGGTCACCAAACAGAATTTGGTCACTAAACAGAGTTTGGTGTTTGGTAGTGTTAGAAACACTGTTTATAAAGTAGTAGTAGAGGGTAGATCATTTTATATTATTTCAAGTATACCGACGTGAAGACAATATATAACCTTTAGTGCGAAAGATTAGTCTCAGTCTCTCTGGTGTTTTCGTGCAGTGAACACTCTCGAGGTCCACGTAAGTTTACTTTATTATCTATTGTCGTTAGCGAGGTCGAGTGGTGGAGGTGAGAGTTAATATATTATGAAAGAGCTCTTTAAACCTACTCCTGGGTCTCAAGTCCCAGGCACCGCTCGTCTCAGTCTAAATTGCATGTGTATACGTATTGCTGTACAGTAATGGGTATCATATCTCTCTCATAACTTAGCAGTGGAATGGTGTCTATCGATCTCTAGGGGTTGATACTGGTTCCCAGACTCGTATGGTTAGTCTATGGTCAATATTTACTGTCCATAATGATCCAATCCACAAGTGTATAACATGGTAAGTGGTCTAGGGCCCTAGGGGTCAATTAAGTTAGGAAACCAACACAATACGAGTCCTGTGTAAGAATTTGTTTATGGTCAAGGTGTCTAGTTACACTCACGTATTCTTTTGGTAACTTTGTACTATAGTTTCAACCGCATTCGGCGGTCTTCTACAACTAGTGGAGTATTCGACGAGCCGTCTTAATACGTGACTGTGAAGCTATACCAACGATCAAAGGTTCATGTAAGGGTCTATTCACATGGCAAGTGATCTGCGGTCATAAAGTTTGAGAACCTCTGATCTAATGAATTTGGCGATATCAATTGGTCCCTAGATCAAATCGAATAACCTGTTAACTGAGCATTAAAATAACTGGTTCTTCAAGGATATACAGACTAGATACACATAAAAGTTTAAAATGCTAAGTTTTCGTCTACATGTTGAACTGATTTCTCAATATTATTATAATCTGCGTAAATGTCAGGCGGAGTCGTTACTCGTTAGCATACACTTACACTTTGGACTTACAACTTGTTGCGTTTGCCCGATTTTCCGATACACTTGCAATATCTGAATTTTTTTTGCGGCGAAATTTATACTATCTGGTATGTTTTTGGCTAGAAAGTTATACTATCTGGATTGTTTTGGTTGGAAACTCATAATATCTAGGTTGATTTGAGTTGAGACTCTCTATCTGAACTGTTTTGCGGCGAAATTTATACAATCTGGATTGTTTTTGGGTAGAAAGTTATACTATCTGGATTGTTTTGGTTGGAAACTCATAATATCTAGGTTGATTTGGGGGTGAATCTCATACTATCTGGTTTGTTTTGGGGGTGAAACTCATACTATCTGGTTTGTTTTGGGGGTGAAACTCATACTATCTGGTTTGTTTTGGGGGGGTGAAACTCATACTATCTGGTTTGTTTGGGGGGTGAAACTCATACTATCTGGTTTGTTTTTGAGTTGAGACTTTCTATCTTAACTGTTTTATGGTGAAATTTATACTATAGAGATTGTTGTTAAGTACACTTATCTGACTTATTTCGAGATGAAACTCATACTATCTAGATTGTTTTTGAGTTGAGACTTTCTATCTTAACTGTTTTATGGTGATATTTATACTATAGAGATTGTTGTTAAGTAGACTTATCTGACTTATTTCGGGATGAAACTCATACTATCTGGTTTGTTTTGGTGGTGAAACTCATACTATCTAGATTGTTTTTGAGTTGAGACTTTCTATCTTAACTGTTTTATGGTGATATTTATACTATAGAGATTGTTGTTAAGTAGACTTATCTGACTTATTTCGAGATGAAACTCATACTATCTAGATTGTTTTTGAGTTGAGACTTTCTATCTTAACTGTTTTATGTTGATATTTATACTATAGAGATTGTTGTTAAGTAGACTTATCTGACTTATTTCGGGATGAAACTCATACTATCTGGTTTGTTTTGGTGGTGAAACTCATACTATCTAGATTGTTTTTGAGTTGAGACTTTCTATCTTAACTGTTTTATGGTGATATTTATACTATAGAGATTGTTGTTAAGTAGACATATCTGACTTATTTCGAGATGAAACTCATACTATCTAGATTGTTTTTGAGTTGAGACTTTCTATCTTAACTGTTTTATGGTGATATTTATACTATAGAGATTGTTGTTAAGTAGACTTATCTGACTTATTTCGAGATGAAACTCATACTATCTAGATTGTTTTTGAGTTGAGACTTTCTATCTTAACTGTTTTATGGTGATATTTATACTATAGAGATTGTTGTTAAGTAGACTTATCTGACTTATTTCGGGATGAAACTCATACTATCTGGTTTGTTTTGGTGGTGAAACTCATACTATCTAGATTGCTTTTGAGTTGAGACTTTCTATCTTAACGGTTTATGGTGAAATTTATACTATAGAGATTGTTGTTAAGTAGACTTATCTGACTTATTTCGAGATGAAACTCATACTATCTAGATTGTTTTTGAGTTGAGACTTTCTATCTTAACTGTTTTATGGTGATATTTATACTATAGAGATTGTTGTTAAGTAGACTTATCTGACTTATTTCGGGATGAAACTCATACTATCTAGATTGTTTTTGAGTTGAGACTTTCTATCTTAACTGTTTTATGGTGATATTTATACTATAGAGATTGTTGTTAAGTACACTTATCTGACTTATTTCGAGATGAAACTCATACTATCTAGATTGTTTTTGAGTTGAGACTTTCTATCTTAACTGTTTTATGGTGATATTTATACTATAGAGATTGTTGTTAAGTAGACTTATCTGACTTATTTCGGGATGAAACTCATACTATCTGGTTTGTTTTGGTGGTGAAACTCATACTATCTAGATTGCTTTTGAGTTGAGACTTTCTATCTTAACTGTTTTATGGTGATATTTATACTATAGAGATTGTTGTTAAGTACACTTATCTGACTTATTTCGAGATGAAACTCATACTATCTAGATTGTTTTTGAGTTGAGACTTTCTATCTTAACTGTTTTATGGTGATATTTATACTATAGAGATTGTTGTTAAGTAGACTTATCTGACTTATTTCGGGATGAAACTCATACTATCTAGATTGTTTTTGAGTTGAGACTTTCTATTTTAACTGTTTTATGGTGATATTTATACTATAGAGATTGTTGTTAAGTAGACTTATCTGACTTATTTCGAGATGAAACTCATACTATCTAGATTGTTTTTGAGTTGAGACTTTCTATCTTAACTGTTTTATGGTGATATTTATACTATAGAGATTGTTGTTAAGTAGACTTATCTGACTTATTTCGGGATGAAACTCATACTATCTGGTTTGTTTTGGTGGTGAAACTCATACTATCTAGATTGCTTTTGAGTTGAGACTTTCTATCTTAACTGTTTTATGGTGATATTTATACTATAGAGATTGTTGTTAAGTAGACTTATCTGACTTATTTCGAGATGAAACTCATACTATCTAGATTGTTTTTGAGTTGAGACTTTCTATCTTAACTGTTTTATGGTGATATTTATACTATAGAGATTGTTGTTAAGTAGACTTATCTGACTTATTTCGAGATGAAACTCATACTATCTAGATTGTTTTTGAGTTGAGACTTTCTATCTTAACTGTTTTATGGTGATATTTATACTATAGAGATTGTTGTTAAGTAGACTTATCTGACTTATTTCGGGATGAAACTCATACTATCTAGATTGTTTTTGAGTTGAGACTTTCTATCTTAACTGTTTTATGGTGATATTTATACTATAGAGATTGTTGTTAAGTAGACTTATCTGACTTATTTCGAGATGAAACTCATACTATCTAGATTGTTTTTGAGTTGAGACTTTCTATCTTAACTGTTTTATGGTGATATTTATACTATAGAGATTGTTGTTAAGTACACTTATCTGACTTATTTCGAGATGAAACTCATACTATCTAGATTGTTTTTGAGTTGAGACTTTCTATCTTAACTGTTTTATGGTGATATTTATACTATAGAGATTGTTGTTAAGTAGACTTATCTGACTTATTTCGAGATGAAACTCATACTATCTAGATTGTTTTTGAGTTGAGACTTTCTATCTTAACTGTTTTATGGTGATATTTATACTATAGAGATTGTTGTTAAGTAGACTTATCTGACTTATTTCGAGATGAAACTCATACTATCTAGATTGTTTTTGAGTTGAGACTTTCTATCTTAACTGTTTTATGGTGATATTTATACTATAGAGATTGTTGTTAAGTAGACTTATCTGACTTATTTCGGGATGAAACTCATACTATCTGGTTTGTTTTGGTGGTGAAACTCATACTATCTAGATTGTTTTTGAGTTGAGACTTTCTATCTTAACTGTTTTATGGTGAAATTTATACTATAGAGATTGTTGTTAAGTAGACTTATCTGACTTATTTCGGGATGAAACTCATACTATCTAGATTGTTTTTGAGTTGAGACTTTCTATCTTAACTGTTTTATGGTGATATTTATACTATAGAGATTGTTGTTAAGTAGACTTATCTGACTTATTTCGGGATGAAACTCATACTATCTAGATTGTTTTTGAGTTGAGACTTTCTATTTTAACTGTTTTATGGTGATATTTATACTATAGAGATTGTTGTTAAGTAGACTTATCTGACTTATTTCGAGATGAAACTCATACTATCTAGATTGTTTTTGAGTTGAGACTTTCTATCTTAACTGTTTTATGGTGATATTTATACTATAGAGATTGTTGTTAAGTAGACTTATCTGACTTATTTCGGGATGAAACTCATACTATCTGGTTTGTTTTGGTGGTGAAACTCATACTATCTAGATTGCTTTTGAGTTGAGACTTTCTATCTTAACTGTTTTATGGTGATATTTATACTATAGAGATTGTTGTTAAGTACACTTATCTGACTTATTTCGAGATGAAACTCATACTATCTAGATTGTTTTTGAGTTGAGACTTTCTATCTTAACTGTTTTATGGTGATATTTATACTATAGAGATTGTTGTTAAGTAGACTTATCTGACTTATTTCGGGATGAAACTCATACTATCTAGATTGTTTTTGAGTTGAGACTTTCTATTTTAACTGTTTTATGGTGATATTTATACTATAGAGATTGTTGTTAAGTAGACTTATCTGACTTATTTCGAGATGAAACTCATACTATCTAGATTGTTTTTGAGTTGAGACTTTCTATCTTAACTGTTTTATGGTGATATTTATACTATAGAGATTGTTGTTAAGTAGACTTATCTGACTTATTTCGAGATGAAACTCATACTATCTAGATTGTTTTTGAGTTGAGACTTTCTATCTTAACTGTTTTATGGTGATATTTATACTATAGAGATTGTTGTTAAGTAGACTTATCTGACTTATTTCGGGATGAAACTCATACTATCTGGTTTGTTTTGGTGGTGAAACTCATACTATCTAGATTGCTTTTGAGTTGAGACTTTCTATCTTAACTGTTTTATGGTGATATTTATACTATAGAGATTGTTGTTAAGTAGACTTATCTGACTTATTTCGAGATGAAACTCATACTATCTAGATTGTTTTTGAGTTGAGACTTTCTATCTTAACTGTTTTATGGTGAAATTTATACTATAGAGATTGTTGTTAAGTAGACTTATCTGACTTATTTCGGGATGAAACTCATACTATCTAGATTGTTTTTGAGTTGAGACTTTCTATCTTAACTGTTTTATGGTGATATTTATACTATAGAGATTGTTGTTAAGTAGACTTATCTGACTTATTTCGGGATGAAACTCATACTATCTGGTTTGTTTTGGTGGTGAAACTCATACTATCTAGATTGTTTTTGAGTTGAGACTTTCTATCTTAACTGTTTTATGGTGAAATTTATACTATAGAGATTGTTGTTAAGTAGACTTATCTGACTTATTTCGGGATGAAACTCATACTATCTAGATTGTTTTTGAGTTGAGACTTTCTATCTTAACTGTTTTATGGTGAAATTTATACTATAGAGATTGTTGTTAAGTAGACTTATCTGACTTATTTCGGGATGAAACTCATACTATCTGGTTTGTTTTGGTGGTGAAACTCATACTATAGAGATTGTTGTTAAGTAGACTTATCTGACTTATTTCGGGATGAAACTCATACTATCTGGTTTGTTTTGGGGGTGAAACTCATACTATCTGCATTGTTTCTATCTTCTGATTTTGTTAACCTGATCCCTTTACTACAAGTTGTTTTTGAGTACAGAGAGATTATTTGTCATGACACTTGGGGAAGAAACCAGGATATGTTTCCTACATTCTACCCACCAACGCAATTAATGGGCACCAATGAATATCTTGTAAAAGATAGTTTTGAACTCATCCGGCTTGAAGGACTTTTAAGGAAATTTCATAGTACAAAACTTGTGAACATATTCACTAATATTCAAATAATCCGGCTCGAAGGATCAATTCATAAATAATTTGCTAAAAAATCTAAATTCTTTAATAACAATTATGTGTCAATGTGTAGGTTAGGTTAGCCTTTAAGCTCCTTCTCTTTCTTTTTCTCCGAGCTGTAAATAATTCCTCGGCGTAGCGAAGGTATATTTAATGTACAAAAAGCAGTGAGTGGGTGTATAATAAGTTTTTGTCATCCTTTTTGGCCATTTAGTATCGGAATGTCGTCTAAATGTCACACAACACGAGTCATGCGAAAGATTATACAAAATAAGAGCAATATTACTTTATATGCTTATTTAATACTTATCTGTTAATATATACAAGGTTATGTAACCGAGATAGATCAGAGGTTCCCAAACCCTTTTAGATACATGCTTGTTTATAACCTCTATTAACATAAGCCACTTTTATCCCGGAAAAATTCATTGTTTATTTATCAAAATTCTGATATTAGTTTACTTTAACAGTGACCACCCGTAGTATTAGATAAGACACCCCCCCCCCCCCCCCCTCCCCCCCTTTCCTCATCTGGTGGTCTGGTACCTTCTCGTAGTAATTTATAAATGTTTTTAAATCATTTTATACTCATATTTTATATACAAACAGAAAAGTACGAGATTTTCCAAGAGGATATTGCAGATGGTATTGATTGATAAGCAGGGTATTGAAGACCCCCCCCCTCCTCCCTCCTCAGAATGAGTACGTTCCTTACGTAAGTTTGGAATTTTGTCCATTACTAGAGCCATTCAATTTTAGAGCAATAATGATAGTATAATAAAAACGACGTTTTAAATGGATCGCAAGCCCCAGACGCTGCTCGGCTTCGTATCTAAATTATATAAAGAAGAAAAAAATTGATTTTTTTTTATGATAATTCGTTGTAAATAGGCTCAAAAACTACTAAACTACTTTGATAATCACCGAGAAAGCTACATTCCTTCCAAGTAATATCAAACATGTGGTGTTGCCATAAAATGGACATAAACTCAAAAACGACTCAACAGATTTTCATGCGGTTTTCACTAATAAACAAAGTGATTAATGAGGAAGGTTTAGATATATAACATGTTAAGGTTTTGTGTAAATTTTTACTCAACAAATAAAGGTGAAGAGTTTGTTTGTTTGAACGCGCTAATCTCAGGAACTACTGGTCCGATTAGAAAAATTCTTTTAGATTAAATTGCTGATTTATCGAGGAAGGCTATAGGCTATATACCATCACGCTAAGACCCATAGGAGCGGAACTACACGTGAACAAAGTCGCGCGGGTCGACTAATTGAAAATGTCGTCACACCCAATTACTTAGGAATTAACCTTCCATCAAAGACAAGCAAAACCAGGACGAATTGCTAGTATTACGTAAATATAATAAATATATTTGGGTTTTAAAAGAAAGCTGTTATTAACTGGCAACAACATTAGAAGCATATTTTTTGCAAGTAACAAACAGGACGGCCTTTAGTGTTAACATTTAAAATAACTGGTTTAGATAACATTCGTTATTAAATCCACATCAACTTGTTTTGTAAAAAATATAACGCTCTATTTAGTTGCGAGCTTACACTACACTATGATAGACACCTAGGTATACCTGTGCATCGATCTACTATGCAATAGATGCTCAATACTTTACCCATTCCATTGCGATATTGATCCTACAGTAGATCGTCTGTAGACATATGAAATAATTTTATGAGGTAGTCATACT
Organism: Limenitis camilla; assembly: GCA_905147385.1. NCBI lineage: Eukaryota > Metazoa > Arthropoda > Insecta > Lepidoptera > Nymphalidae > Limenitis > Limenitis camilla. The sequence continues at coordinate 7,814,172 of LR990251.1, read as the reverse complement.
AACTTTGCACCCCCTTTTACCCCCCTTAAAGGGTGATTTTCGAAAAAATATTTTACACGTGTTTCATGACTTTCAATGAAGAACTTTCATACTGAATGTAATTTGAATAACTTCAAAAACGGCAAAGTTTCATACTAACTTTGCACCCCCGTTTTACCTCCTTAGGGGGTGAATTTTCAAAAATCCTTTCTCATTGCTCCCCTACATTATAAAAGGAACCCCTGTGCAAAATTTCAAGCTTCTAACCCTTATAATTTAGGTGTCAGCTAGCTTCTCCTTTTATATATATAGATAGACAAAAAGTGGCCATATTCTATTAATTAAAAAATGTATATGGCAACACTGAATCAGCTTTGCACTCAAGAATAATGTGGTTTTTTTTATCAGTGAAAGAATTTTTAAAATCGGATTAGTACTTTCTGAGAAACTCTTCAATTTACAAATGACCACGTTATGGTACTTAAATGGCCATGTTTTTAATTACAATATTTATAGCAACACCACATAGCCTATGTTACCCGGAAAGGATGTAGCTTTCTATTGGTGAAAGAATTTTCAAAATCGGTTCAGTAGTTTTCGAGCCTACTTGCAACAAACAAACAATCAAATCTTTCCTCTTTATATAATAGTGCAGCGGATAAAACTATCTAAATAAAAAAAAAAAAAAAACAAATTAATTAAGACTGCATTTCTACCAGACGTGCGAGGATACGTAGCGGGGGGATGTGTTTGTTAAGAACCAATAGAATCGCATCATTTACCTAGCCTTGCTCAGATTGCGATTTTACCATCTCTGGTGAAAACGTAGTCTTATACGTACACATATTTAGTTGCGTGAAGAAATTAGTATTTGCGGGTAGTTCCTTTTACTTAGGCAATATATAACCTTTAGCGCGCTAGATTAGAGTCAGTCTCTCTGGTGTTGTCGCGCAGTGCACATGGGAGTTAGTGAAATATGCAAAATTTGTAGCTTTTTTGTTGCTAATTAGTTGCTAAAACCGCGATTTTGTTGCTTGAGCCGTTCGAGAAAAATCGCAACTAATGCTAAATTCATATAATAACGAGCGGCCTACCCTCGCTTCACTCGGGGTATTTGAAGCAATATTTTAATTGATGTCCTTAAATTGACACTCTGTAATTGTATAGCTTTTAATTATTTGAAGAAGAGAGTGAGAAAAAGACAAAATATAGAATGAAAAAAGAGATAGCGACAGATAATAAAAGAGCGAGAAGTTCAGAGCACAAATAATGTAAAAAAATGATAGATAAGAGAGACAGAATGAAAGTATGACAGAGGAAGAGATACGGGTAGACTTTTCTCAGTGATTAAATTTTTAAAATCGGATCAGTAGCAACAAAACGGCCATATTCTATTAATTAAAAAATGTAATGGCAACACTACACACCTATGTCACTCAGGAATAGTGTTGTTTTCTAGCGTTAAAAAAATTATTAAAATCGGATCATTAGTTCCAAAGAAAACCTTCACTTTAACAAAATGGCCAGGTTATAGCCCTTAAATGGCCATATCTTTATAATTAGAATATTTATGGCAACACCACATAGCCTATGTTACCCGGAAAGGATGTAGCTTTCTATAATAGTGTAGATTACATCTTATTGTATTCTTTGTTGGACTTGAAGAGATCTCTTCCAGCCAACCCATGATTATGTATGACAGAGTAACGTGCGTGCGAGGATACGTAGCGGGAGATGTGTTTGTTAAGAACCAATAGAGCCAGAAGAGAAATCTACAGATTCTTAGCTTTTGAGCGATTCTTTCGTTCAGCAACTATTGATATGAATTTAGCACTAGTTGCGATTCTTCGCTTCGCTCAAGCAACAAAAGCACGGTTTTAGCAACTAATTAGCAACAAAAAAGTTACAAATTTTACATAATTTAACTGAGGTAGGGCACACCAGGAACTTTCCTGCTCGACCTTACAGGAGGTCACAGCTAAATAACACTACTCTAAAGCAGTGTTGTGTTCCTGTTGGTGAGTAAGGTGACCAGAGCTCCTGGAGGGGATTGGGGATAGGGTCTCTAGACGTCTATAAGCTACGGTAATCGCTTACCATCAGGTGAGCCGTACGCTTGTTTGCCGACCTAGTTACATAAAAAAAAAAATGTTTTATTGAATTTTGCTGATTTGATACTGCTAGCTTTATACACCTTTCACTCGCTATATTTCGGATAATTCACACTATATTATTATAAATTAAAGCCTATATGTTACTCTGATGTGTAAGCTATATTATTGTAAAGTTTCATCAAAATCCATTCAGTAGTTTTAGCGTGAAAGAGTAACAAACATACATCCATACATTCTTACAAACTAAAGAAAATCCGCCATGTTCGGAAAGTTTTCCCGCCATATTGTGACGTCACAAGTTCTAACCTATTTTCGAATATTGGCGACACTGTTTACGAAATGTGTTGCTAGGTGATTAACTGAATAATTGATTGGTATAAATCATAATGTTTTTATGAGGTAATCAATTTTGTATCTTGTTTTCAAATGCGATAACATGTTAATTGAAATATATTGCCTGGGGCTTGTGACTCAAGTGTGGTCTACACTACACCACAACCACTTTAGACATGATTGATATTTAGATATTTATCGAGATATTTTTTTAAGGTTGTTGCTTAGCAACGGTTTATCATTAACTAGGTGATGAAATGCAAATTTTCGTGAGAAACGGTTAATTAAAAAAAAAACTAGTTTAGACGCGCAAATATAAACTAGTATTTGTGATCGGATTTCTGTTGAATCAATTAGTTAATGTTACCTGCTTTAAATCCTTAATGGTAATAACAGTATTATGCGAATTGAATTAATCTACATAAAAAAATATCTACAGCTACTAAAATCATTGATTTATGGATTGAAAACAAATTCCAAATTCAAATTTGTGTATAGAACATTCAAATTTGGAATCTATTTAAGATTCGGCAGATTATATACTGCCTGAAAATAAATTCCAAATTAAAATTTTTCATACGCAAATTTGAATTTGGAATGTATTTTCAAACCATAATACAAATATTTGATTTTGATAATGAAAAAAAAAATACTTTTCGAGTAATATAGACTTTTGGTGTTGCCATAAATAAAGCCTTACACCCTCTTCCTTTTCACTCTTTAGTTTTTTTTATTAATAACTTTACTGGTCATAAACCAAGCGTTAATAATGTAGCTAGTGCAAGCAGTGTCTGGGGCTTGTCACTCAGGTGCTGGTTGCGGCCGAAATTGCAGATTGAAATTAGATTCCAAATTTGAATATTAAAACCATAAATTATTAATTTCAACCGCAAATAAACAAAGTATTAATTCACGTAACCATCGATCATGGAAACCTATCACTAAACTACATTTGTACTACTTTAGACAATGTTTATTGTATGAAATCATTTAATAAAATTTGCAAACTTGTACATAATTCCGTAATATTTGTACGGCGTCCGTATTAAAGCCTAAATAATCAAATATTTGTGAAAGTTAACATTTAACGTGATCAATAAACAAGGTTTATCTATTAAACAGCTTTATACAATCTGTATTAATGTTTTTTATCTATTCCAATAATTTATAGTATCCTGAGTTTTATAGAACCTGTTTCTAATTTCCTAATCTGTGGTAAAGATTTAATTAATGTTTATATTATTAGTTACTGTGGAAATTACCTATAAATATAATGTTGGGTCTTCATACAAATATCATTGATAAGTGTCTGGAGTTTTTTAAATAAATATTTTTCTTCTCCCGATTATTCGTAGACGCTTCGTGACGTGAAGCGTCGGAATTGGATCTCTTTTAATTGTACATCTTAACTCTGTAGTATTATACGTAAATGGTTCTATATTTGAAATTTACGTCCGAAAAACTCACCATGTTCTTATCTTTTAAAGTTTTCCCGCCAAATTTTCTTTTCACATAAAACGCGGCGGGACGCTAAATAAATTAAATACCTTTACCTCAAAGTAACAGAAAAAAAATGTCTATTCTATTGTTTGTAGACTGTACTATATTAATTTTCCATTTTGTTTTTACCTAAACTGTTTAGAAAAGTATAACTACATTAAAAAAAAAAAATATTATCATCTCTTGGGATTAATAAAGAACATTTTGGGAATCACTGTTCTACATTTAACACATTTATTTAGTTTAAAAAAAATAAAAGATATAATGATCACAAATATTCTAATTCAACGGGCCTACTCTAGATGAGAGGTCGAGCACTATGAAAGATATTTTGAAAATTTAACACCTAAGGTAGTAAACTAACTAATTGACTAACAAATAAATGTGTAAATTAAAAAATATACTTACTACATGTCTGTTATATGGTCCAGATGAATGGCATTTTGAATTTAAAAGTATCTAACTCGACTCACAACACTGAATCAAAAATTTCACACAATAAAACAAATAAATACATTTGTATAGGTATTAAAATGCAGTGAATTGATTTTTGTTAACTTTATCTTTTCATACTTCCCTACCATATGTTTATCATTTTATCAATTACATAATTCTATTCTATAACAGATATAATAGATACTGATTATCTGTAATATTTAACTCCCACCATAAATCATTTAAAACTATTTAAAATTAGAATACAAAATGCTAAAGAAATTGCTTGCTTGGTTGAATATTTTTTTTAAAATTATATATTGTACAAAGTAATCATTTGTAATGCATTTTTAACTGGAAAATTTATGATGTGTAAATATAAAAACAATATACATATATATAAAATAAAAAAGAAATGTTTTGTTATGCAAAATAAGATTGAATTTCACTATCTAAAAAGATAAGTTTTGATTATACCGAATACTTTATTTTTAGATAAAGAATAAAAAAGTTAAAAATAATATCCATAAACACTGACCTTTTTGTTTTTAATCTATTCCATTTATACACTAATATATAACTTTATCAATAGCACAGGGAATAAATTAAATAGCAAGTGTCTCGTAACAACAACTGAACACAGTTAAGGTATTTTATCATTCAGTTTAAAGGCAATCAAAGATTTAAATATGAATTTTGTACTAATTGAGATAACAACACAATTACGATAAGTAAACGATTAAAGTTTAGTTTATATCGCCGCCGTTAGACAAATGTAAGCGCAAAGCGGCGACGGAGACTAGGCGATCGGTAATAAAATTATACTCAGCGTCGAATTACTTGTCTCTCGCCTTTAGTTAAAAGGTTAACAGGCAATTGAGATCGGTTTTTTTTAATCAGTTAAAAATAAGGACACAGTTTTGGACTCACCGATGCAAGCGGGCCGCATTCCACCTTCTCGAAGTGCGTGGGATCGTATTTTCATCTTGTTCACGTAATACCACACTACGAATTACTAATATTTGTATCAAAATGCAAGATATAAAAAATAAGATGACCACTATTACATTAGAACTGTCAAAGTTGAACTTCACTCAAGTGCTTGTGCCAAGTGCGGCTGCCGCTGCCGCTGCCTTGACACCGCCCATAGACTAGTTAGCTCTTATTTATAGATTACTTGCGCTACTCGCTCATAGATGGCGCCACTTGCACTTTCCTAATTTATAATATAGAGTTAAAACTCTGTATTTATAACTATATAAACTTTATACGTTTTAATATTTACATTGTATGCATCTCTTTTTTTATAGTAGGTATGTATATAAGTGGTTGTGATGGTTATTGTGGCTACGGCCCATTGACTTCGGTAATACAAGAGATACCCTCTAGTTTCGCCAGTACGTTGCAACCTCGAAGATAGGGTGGCTAAGGCGAGTGTAGAAAAAAATGCTGCGGTTTTACCCAGACCTTGAGCAAGAACTGGGAAATCACTAGATCCGTAGCATCAATGGGATGGAAGAGGAAAGGGGTACGTATGGCCAACATGTGGCGCGACCACCTCTACCACCAAGGGAGTACTGGGTTACACGTCTCTTACGAGATGCCAACGGCAGAGGGGAATTATATTCTAACCGTCCCCTCAAGGGTAAAACACTCTATTACTGAACTCTTCCAATTCTTCTAAACGTTTAAACCAATTGAAATTAATTTTTGTTCATACTAGTTCAGATCGATAGAGGCACGATTAGATTTCGACGAAAATTTTAAAGTAAATTGTATCCGCATCAGAAAGTTTGTACTGAAAATTTCACTCCCATCGCCTGTTTTCAGCTAAAAATGTAATTTAATTAAAAAGCCTTTTTATTTCTTAATTTAAAAATATAATATTAACAATTAATTTTAAATTATTAACATTACATTATGTTTAAAATAAATTACATAATTATTGCATACTTTAATCAATTTATCAATATATATTAAGATTCAGATCAGATTACCTTCAAACTCTTCTATAATAAAAGTAGAGCGAGACACTGTTATTTAAATTGTGATTCAATAACATTATTCACTCTTTTTCATTTTACATTATCTGTTACGATACATTTCCATTGTGAAATAAAAGTTGAGAAAAAAAACTAAATATTATCAAATTAATCATTAATTGTTAATAAAGATTTAGCCTACTGAGGACAAGGCTGCACCGTGTAATACCTTTGCCTATTCCATTTTAGAGTAAAAACAGACGAAAAAAATAAATGATTAATAGACGATACAATTTTTTTTATTATTCAAAGGTATTTATCGTGTCGCCTGCAACAACAACAAAACATTTTTTTAGAAATTTAATATTAAAAAAAATAGATGTGTTATCTACTTGCACCGGACATCCTTCTTAAAATAAAAACAATATTAATGCAAAAACTTAATCTACATTAAACCAGCGGACGTAAAAACAATTATAGTTCGTAACTGAGACCGTAATCCGTGCAGAGAGTGCTGACTGCCGAGTGATGTGCGTGACTTGTAAAAAATAAAACAATAACCATAGACGACCGCCAAATTTCCAAACAAACGCACTACGATATTATCTTATAAAAAACATAGAGCTTTGTATTAAATTATATTATATGTTTGTCTGGTTGTTTTATTTTACAATTTAAGTATTTTTTTTGATTATTTGGTCTGTGGTAAATTTTTTTTACAATTTTTAAACTAAAGACATTTGCCTTTTCAATTATGGAAAAAAAATGTATTATGTATTTTTTTTTTACTTTATTTTTAATATTCTATGTTTGATTGTGTAAGTCCAATATGGTGGATATGCCCTGAAAATATGAAGTCTGTGGATCTTGTAAGTTATATTTTTAGAGAATTTGAATATAGAATCTTTTTTTGAATAATCCACAGATCTTATATATTCATTACTATTTAATTGAGCAATTACCTTTTTATATACTATCATGCATTTTCTTTTGTTTATTTACGACCGGAAAAAGCCAATACTTTTTTTTTTGCAATTTATTGCTTATGGGCAAAGCAAAGCTCATAGACCACACACGGTCTCGTTATTCTTAATTTTTTTTAAATAATATCACAACCACTAAAACCTTTGTGGTTTGTATTTTTTTAATACTCAATTTATTATTTTTTTAATGTCAGTCAGTCTGTTAGGCTTTCATGTCTAAACCACTGAATCGATCGTGATGAAATTTCGTACAGAGATAGATTAGAGATTGTAGAAGGATATAAGCTATATTTTATGGCGAAAAAAAGGCTTAAAAGGGTTGAAATAGAGGGATGAAGTGCATGTCAAGATCGTTTGTCTTTAAGAATTAGTTATATATAAATTATATGTTTATAGACAAAGCAGGATGTGATGTTAGTATATATCGAAGTGGAAAGTGACAAAACAATATGTAAATATCATTATTTAGCTGTGCAGCGTCATCGAACCAATTTGTTCTGGGCACGCTGTTGCATATTGCTTGTGCTTGTTGCACAGAGGTGGCGTGGAGTCGTTCATTTATATTAATTTTAATTAATATAAGTATAGCTATAAAGACTCGCATGCAAGCCAGTCGGGAAACAGATCTCCTACCACCAAGTGACAGTTTACTATGCTTTTTTCTCCCCCTGTTTTTATTTGAAAAAGCAAAGGTATTACACCGTACAGCCTTAGATGGTTGACACCACTGTTTGTCTTATATTAAACAGTTTTATATACGTTCAGAATGAAAGCGTTCGTCCAATGAGGAGTGCAGCGAGAGTTTTAACTCATCACAGATGACGTCATACTTCGTTGTGATGACGTCGCCACAGAGTAATTATAAAAGTAGTTTTAGTAATAAATGTATAAAAGAGCATGGAACGGTACATTTATAGTGATGAGTTCAAGGAGATGTGTGCGAGAGAGACGAAAGATTGATGGCGAAAACTACCTAAAGGTTTACAAGACTTGCAATTGAATATTACCCCCACAACCCCTCAATACAAAATATGAAATGAAAGCAAATTATTTCGGCTATAAAATGAAAACTGTTTCGACTCCATCATACTCTATGATCAATCTGCATTTTGAAATTGGAACTCGAGTCATAGACAATAATGATGGTATCATGGCCGTTTAGCATAGAACAACGTTTGGCAACGCCATTGAAATTGAGTTGAGATAATGTGTTATAACTTCTACTTGTAAATAAATACTTGTATCCTCGCTTCCCTGAGGTGGAGAGTATTCTCTCTAGTCGTAGAAAGCGCAAATATTTCATAATGTTTATGAAAATTAAGAGGTTATCTGTGCTATATAATGGTAATCTTTAATTCACACATCAGCAATTGATACCAACTTATGGATTTTTCCCTAAATTTAGGGAGATAAAGTCTATACTGGTGTATTATTTTGAGTTTATATTTTTTTTAATTTTATTAGTATTTTCAGATAATTAGGGTTTTGATTTAAGTTTAAGGGAGAAAAGTTTCGAGAGATGGTAACACTGACATCAGCCAGTTTTGCGTTTTATTTAACTTTGCTTAGCTTATTGCTGAGAGAGATCATCCAATTTAGAAAAAAATTACATACACGTTTAGATTTGATGACAATGGCATAGGTAAGTGGTGTAATTCTAAATCCAATATGGCGAACCACCCAAGATGGCGGACTGAGTATAAGAACAGTAAAAGCTTGTTTTAAATTCACTAATCTAGCGTAGATATGTCATGATGTATTACTCTGTAGTGTGAACCCTTCCTTATATATTTATGGCAACACTACAGAGTTTTCAAGTATGACAATTAATGCTAAATATTATACAATCGGTACTAAATAGACAATCCATCACGAACAGTAGCTAGAATTCAATCAATTTAGGTTCTGCATGACTCATCTATGTAATAAGGATAATTGTTGGCTGCTTTAAATATATATAAATGTTTGTCTGTCTGTACAACAACCGATTTTTTTTAAATGAATAATTTATTAATGAATAAATAGGTATTCATTGGGAAATTTAAGTTAAATAACTTGCAACATTTTAAATAATTAATAATACCTATTATCTGTGACAAAAATTACTAATCGCATTTGACGTTTTTTTTTTTTTCCTGTTTTTATTCCTTAATGGAAAAGGTAAAGGTTATTACACCGTATAGCTTTGTCTTTAATTGATTTGACTTTTTCTATTTAAATTTTTTTTCTCGGGTTTTATTCCATAATGAAAAAGGCAAAGGCATTACACCGTACAGCTTTGTCTATAGTAAGTTTGACATTTTTCTATTTTTTTCCACTTTTATTCCATCGTATAGCCTTGTTTTTAGTAGGTTTAACGATATTTTTCTATTTTTTTATTCCATAATGGAAAGGCAAAGGTATTACACTATACAGCCACTGTACAGTCTTTAGTAGTAACGTTTTTCTAATTCCATCTTACTTCTGGGCGTTTTCTGTATTATCATCAGCATAACACAATAATTGATAGTAAATTGTTTATACCTTGAACATAAACAAAGCCAGATGATCAAGCTAGTGATATAAAAATGAGTATGATGATGACGTAACCGATCGTGGGCAGTAAAATCGATCATTGCTTCCGATCGAATCGTTTTTTGAATGTTAATAGTTATCGTTACTTTATTATTGACTGACTGACTGTGTTGTAGTATTAACTATTTTTATTATAGAAGAGTTAGTTATAATTTTGTTTTTTGAAAACTTTGGAATCTATTCTTCTTTTATATATGCGTAGTGTTACCCGGTAAAATAAATAAAACATTTTAAACCACACTGAAGTCACACAGTGGGGTTTTTTTTTTTAATTTATTTAACGGCTTGGCAACGAAACCATTTAGCCAATCTTAAATAAAATATTTAAACAGTTTTAAATATTTTTTAAAGTCATTCTAGAGTCTGTCAAACGAAAGTAGACATACTAAAGTGTTGCCACCTCCGGACATTATGCTCCATTACGGGGTAAATTCACGGTGCTCAAAGGTATAAAATATTTGTTAATAACGAATTGTAACATTTGTAATTTATTTTGTAGTAAACTGTTTTTTATTATTATCGTCGTAGTTTGACTCCTGTTAATTTCCCACAATACTACATTTTGATATGTATATTATATGTGTAAGAAATCAACTTAAAACGACTCCTAATGAAATACATAATTTATAATAAACCATTTTACTGTATTTTGTTGATTATTGATAATTCAGGTTCGTAAAAAAAACCCATAACGTGAGATAAATTCCAATGCTTTTTTTCCCAAAGGTTAGGGAAAACGGAATCGGAGTATGGCATATCCGAGTATCAAATTATGTCATTCCAAGTATCCTCATATTGAATGAATTGCCATACTAATATTTTTTGAATTTGCCGCGGTTTTTCAGTCTCTACTTTCATTTGATAGACTCTAATATAGGTGGGGTCGTAGGCCAGTGTTGCCAAGTTAATATTCCATAATCGATACATTAATCAAATTGTACTAATTATATTATATTATTAATATTTTAATAAAGCCTAACATTCTGTAACTCATTTATCGCTCATCCACTAATTTTTTCTCTCATCTGTTTACTCATTCACTCACTTACTAAATCACCAATTCTCCCATTGACCATCTACACACAGACAATTCAATTTTTTTTTTTTAAATCCCAAACGACTAGTTTACGTCGCCCCATGCCTGTGTTCCAGTACATACCTACCTATATATTATTATTTAAATTATTTATTTAAATTTTCTCATAGTAATAGTCGCTCAACATTCTTGACCATATTATGGCTATCTGTGGTCTTCCTCATCAGTTCCACTTCACCAAATAATAAGTTCTGAATGCATTATATAACTTTTGAGGAGTCTTATTCCTCAAGGATCACATCATCCAAAAAAATGGGACCAATCTGTAAGCGTATACTACCAAATACAAGAAATTTTCAATTCGGTTCATAAATATATGAGTTCTGGGGTAACAAACATAAAAAAAAGAAATAATAGGTATATAATAAAAAAAAAACAACTGATGTCATTAATAAATGACATATACAATTATCAATTGACATTATAGCATAGCATCTGGCAGTGTTCGCGCCATAGATGCCACAGACAACAGAGCTAAACTGCAATCAGTATCAAATGTCAAATATCAGTCGACAGTCAACAGTAGTCTTGGGCCTAGTCGGTCACCAAAAAGAGCGCTTTTTTTAGTTCGCAATCCAATAGGGAACTAGTTCGCTCTTTTAATTCGTTATTTCTTTTTTAAAATAATTTAGTAAAAATAATAAATTAAAGGAAAAAATATTTAGTTCGCAATACAATGGCGAACTAGTTCACTTTTTTTTTATGGTAGATAAGGTGCAAACAAGCAGATGGTCCACCTGATGGTATGTGGCCACCATCGCCCATGGACATCGGCAAAAAAAGAGATACCCTCTTGTTTTGTCTGTGCGTTGCATCTTCGGAAACAGAGTGGGAAGGAGGAGTGAAGAAAAAAATTCTGCGGTTTCAGTAGACCCTGAGTAAGAGCCCATAGTCCACTGGATCCGCAGTATTGATGGGATGGGAGAGGGAGGTGGTAAGTCTGGCCCACATGCGGCTTGACCGGAACGCGTCTATGACACTTTGGCGGTCAGATTCGAATGCTGGAGGTCGCAAGCAAGTCGGGGAACAGATCTCCTGCCACCAAGGGGGTTACGAGATGCTCTCCCTGCGGCAGAGGAGAATAGTATTCTAACCCGTCCCCTCACGGGACATGTTTCTTTACTCCCATCACTCATAGTTCTTTTTTAAGTAATGTAAAAATAATTAATAAAGAAAAAAAACATCGATATCCTCAAAACTGAAACATCGATGTTAGAAATATCGATGTTTATAAAAAATAAAGGTCGAAACCAAGAGAATTGAATACATACAATCATTTTAAAAGCATTGTATGTGCACAACGGATGGACTATCATTTAAGCTATACGGCCAGGATATAACTAAACATTACAAACTCGTATTATTCAGACAGGAACCCAAGCAGTGCCTTGGACTTGAGACCAAGGTGTAGGCTTAAGGATATCCTTTATTCGATCGAAACACTCACCACAACTGCTTAGTTTCACTGTTTAAGTCTTACACAAGGCTAACCTAACCTAAAGTTGTGTTTACTTAACCACGTGGCAATTACATTGTTACGTGACCTTAGTCGGACAGCACTTCCACACTACACTGCACTTGACACTATCACTAGCACTACTTAGATAATGTTCACTTGATCACGAGTAAGACTGAGCTCCACTGTCAACGAGAATATAAAGGGACGAGACTAGCTAGAATTCGAAGCGATTATTATTCTACTCTAGCTCCACAGATGCCGATATCGATTCTATTATTCGATAATCGTTAACTTGTTTGAAAATATTAAAATGATGCGATGGAAGTGATAGACAACAAGTAGTCTAGTATACTAGTATATATAGTAAACATTAGGATCTAAGTAAATAATTCGATTTAAAAAAAATATAAGAACTAACTAGGAACTAAGAGAGAGCGAGATCGTCGACAAACTAGTTCGTATAGTTCATCTAAAGGAGCGCTCTTTTGCCAACAGTCGGCACTCGGCACACAATCAGCGAGCAGGTCACGTCCAGCGCCTCGTTTCTAATGAATCGCTCATAAATCAACCCAATCTAATTGACATACGAGTACACCGTACAGACAGCTTCGCGTCACATTGCTTTGCGCTAAACTTTACGGTTAGTTTCGGGTATCAAGTGCAGTAAACGCCCCGAACTTTTGATTCAAACTGTCTGCAACTGTGTGCTGTTGCTCAAATCGTAATGCTGTTATATTTAATTTAAATAATTTCAAATATCACTTCCGTTTCATCATAACAACACTCGATGATTTTTGATAGCATCAAACGAATAAACGGTTATCGATTAATCGGAACGCCAGCGCCATGTTTGTTGATTTTAACCTAACCTAAGATATGTTGGTTGCTCCTTTTATATTATTTCATATATCCACGAGATCCACGTGAGTTAGCTTCATTATCTATTATTATCTATACCTAATTCGTATCAGTTGTGGCCTTACTCGTCAAGATAATGCACCGATTGTGATGAAGTTTTATTTGTTTAAAAGGTAATATAATCTAAATGTTTCTTAGCTATGTATTGTGAAGATCTGTTCACCCGTTTGGAGACTATCAGCTCATTGCTCACTTGACAGCTGCCTCACTATATTACTATATTGACAATCATAACAATCTCGTAACCATGGCAACGCACTCATTGCTCACACTGAGAACACATGAAACGGTATATCTCGATACCTTTCTATCGATATCAAGTATCAAGTTTAAAGTACTTGACATTATATGCAGAGATGTTCAAAATAGTTTATAAAAAGTATTAAAAAAAATAATTCAAATACTTTTTGTATTTTTTATTTTAAATACTAAATGCAAAATACATATTATCAAAACACTTTATTCAAATAAAATACATTATGGGTTTAATAGAATTTGCCTTTATTTTATTACTAAGTTTTATTTACGTATATTACACCGGTCAACACGGATTTTGAGTCTGGCAACAAAATGACAAATTTTGATTTCTTTTACCTTACTTGTAATGGGTAAAATAGGTTTTTTGGTTAAAGTTTGCTTTTCTAGAAATTTCGTTTTCATAGAAAATTTCATATTATTTCGACAAGTAAAGTCTGTATGCTATTCTGCGACTCAGTCATATACAAAAGTAGTTGCTACAGTTTGTAATAGACATACATACACTCAATACAGTAGAATGCGCGACTTGTCGCCATTTTGTTTTAAAGTATTACCAACTATTATTTTACTCTCCACTAAGAACTTTAAAACTTAATTATCAATATAAAACATACAAAAGCAAACTTATTTCTTCATAAATTAAGTTTTTGGTTATTTTTCAATGTAAACACTCAGACAATAGTCATTAAATAACAGACACAAAAAAAAGTTTTTTTTTTGTTGACTTGTGTTATTCACGTAATCAATGGGCGCTTCCAATTAAACAGAATTAGGAGGCCCGATAACTTATGATTATGTCAAAGTATTTATGAAAACACTGATATTAGTCCTGATTCTACAATTTGTTTGTTCCTTGTCCGTCACTGGTTCCACTACAATATTTGTACGAAAAACAAAGATCACTTGTGTTGTCAAACGAAAGCACCATAGAAGCTGGTTTTCTATTAGCTGACATCCGTATCAGTTATTTTAGACAGACTATAAAATATTAAATTAAAGAACATTTATTACCATTCAATTCAGTGTTGCCATAGTGAAAATAGTATATCAATTATTGTTAAAATATTCAAAAATTTATTATTGTCAAAATGTATTTTGCATTTTGCAAATACAAAATATGTCTTAAAGGTATTTCAAATAAAATACAAAATGGAAATTGAAAAATGTCACATCTCTGATTATGTATTATCTATGATTTTTTTGCATTTATAAGTCTGTCATAGACAATGTGATTAGGAGTTTGTCACGTATGGAAGGAGCAAAGCATGAGTCAAAGTAATAATAATAACTAATACCAATAAAAATATCCGTTAACAGTTAAATTATTTCATAGAAATATTGACTCATAAAAATGCAGTTTGAATGCTAAAGAGTGTCCGCACACTACACTTCTTTTGGCGCAGTCACGTTGTCAGCAGTGCCTGGAGCTTGGGACTCTGAATGTTAACCATAGTTATAGAGCCCCTTTCTGTGCTACTGAATCACAAGTAATATTATGTGTTACTAGAAATTTAGTAACAGCAGTTATACTGTCACTTTGTAAAGATATGAATATGAACTTATAGTTATAAAATAAAAATTAATAAAATCTCTATACACACGAAGTCATGGGCACTAGTGATGAGCAAAATTGGTGTTGGTCTTGCAGTCTTGGT
This sequence comes from Limenitis camilla, assembly GCA_905147385.1. Classification (NCBI taxonomy): domain Eukaryota; kingdom Metazoa; phylum Arthropoda; class Insecta; order Lepidoptera; family Nymphalidae; genus Limenitis; species Limenitis camilla. The sequence goes on along the minus strand of LR990251.1, from coordinate 7,798,886 downwards.
CTAAGACCAAAAAAGCAAGACTAACACCAAGACTAGATGTATTTAAGCAAGACCAAGACCAGTACTAATATTGTCCTAGTCCTGGTCTTGTTGGTCTTGCTTTTTTTATTGCTGTTTAGCTGTAAGTGACCACCGTCGCCCATGGACATGATATGGACATCGGCAATACAAGAGAGTGACTCTTGTTTTCCCTATGCGTTGCCACCTCGAAAGTAGAGGAAGGGGTGCTGAGTTACTCGGCTCTTACGAGATGCTCTCCCAGCGGCAAAGGGGAATAGTATTCTAACCCGTCCCCTCACGCGTAATACCTTGGCTTAATAAATGGTAACTTGGTGGTCTTGATGTTGGCAACGTCTGGGATTTTGCAAATAGATTTTGATAGTAAATTGATTCTTCCATTCTTTAGATATAATATTTCTATCCAGACTCTTAATTGTACAAAAATTTAAGGCTGCGTCTATTCATACGTCAACCGGCTGAATAAATTTAATTTATTTTTCCAGTAACCGTATCAATTAAATATTTTAATTCTTCCGGAAATTAATAATTAATTAATAATAATCTTAAGATATGATTGAAGAAAAATTGTTGATTGAAACGCGATAATAGAAAGTCTACGTCGCTCCTCCAGGGGCTCCTCCTTCTGGGTGGATTAACCTAACCTAACATAACCTAAACAATCTGCTTTTTTTATTTTTAGTATCAAATATTTATTTATTGAGTATCAATGTCTAATATCCTGAAATCGGGGAGAAGTCCTGCAAATCGGCAACACTATTAAATATTTACTCTGTGGAATAAATCACAAATATCACAAGTGAGATTCTGCTACTGTAAACCTGATATACGGATAATAATATACTATAAATCTGTATATCCGTATCAATAGTGCGAAAATTTAATAATAAAGAAATTATGAAAAATCGCAAGTGTGTAGCTGCACTTAGCAACAACGCCAATCAAGCGATGCACACACATGATTTTTGCATACAATTGAATTGTACACAGTCACAAATAAATTTAAAAAAAAATTCCACAATCAATTATAACTTCTATTATAAAAAAATACGGTTTATTTTTCTATATATTTATTTTTAAAATAAACGTAAACACGTTTGGCTGTATAGGAATTTATTCAGAACAGCAGTGATAGATAATTGTCGGCCATTTTGAATTAATTTGGCGCCATACATGGCTGACATTGTTTCGGTCTAATTTGTCATAACAATGATATTGATGGCTAATTGTTTTTAATTGAATTGTTAGTTATGGTGAGTAATTCCGGACTAAATATATTTTTATTACTCCTCTTATGGCGTAATTTGTTTGTGTTGTTCCTTAATTGTTTCTTATTTCCGCCATTAATATTTGCAGCGTTAAAAAATATTAAAAAAATTTTTTACTGTTGCCAGCCTTAACATTGACATATTAAAAAAAAATATTTTATTAGATTTACTGGACCAGATTAATCACATTAATTAACTGTTTGACTATTACAGGGATACAGTCAATATAAAAAAATATATTTCGAAACATCTTTTTTTTGTATAATTTCTAAAAATATGACGGTCGTTAAAGTAGGGAGTATATTATTCAATGTTGCCAGCACAAAAGCAAATAGCGTCCAATATCAAAGCTTAAAGGTCAAGTAGCCAATTCAGATTTTTTTTTACTAAGACAACAGCAATTGCCTAGATATCTTATTAATCTGTGGTCACTTTCATGTTTTATAAGAAGTTAAGTAGCATAGTAAAATTTGCTACTATACCTATATATCACTATTTACTATACTGAATGGCCTACGCCAAGCTATTGAATTTAAAAAAAAGTTTGATCTCTCCTCCATGAAAGAGGAATAAATTCCTTTATAGTAGGTAAGGCAAAATACTCAATCTTATTTAATCTGTTAAAGGTGCTAAGTTATAACTTAAAAGTAATGTGGCCATGTAGTTAAATAAAAAAAAATAAGAATGCTGTTAAGTCTATGATCTTTGCATTTCCCATACGGGAGCTCTCTTAAGTTGGCGGGGACAAAAGATTGTTTTTAATTGTTTTTTGCTAATTCGTTTGTTCGTCGTTTGTTCTTGATTGTTCGATCAAATTTATCGTTTGTTCGTTACTCATTTTTTTTAAAATAATTTTTAAAAATTCAATCTGAACCTAGCACCGACAATTATGGCAACTAAGCTTTTTTCTTTCTTTTTTCAATCAATCTAAGCTAGTTATCGTTTGTTCGATCAAAAAAAATGTTTGTTCGATCGTATTTACGCTGATAATTAATTTTTTATCAATATCGTAATTTATTAATTATTTTACAGATTTTAGTTTATATATTAAAAAACGATTAGTTGATTTAGCAAAATCGATTTTTTGGTGATTTAGATGAACATGCCTAAGGTGGGTGTAACGCACGGCGGGCAAGCGTACTAAAGTACGGTTCAAGCGCCCGCCGCACCGAGGCGGACCGAAAATAGCTAACCACGCCATTAACTATGGCCCCCCCACGACCTACCCCTCTTTAGGGGTAGCGAATGAAACCACATGATGGGGACCATTCCCCCAACATGTCTCCCCGCGCCCTCACGGGCGCGAGATGATAAAGCGAGGTGGGTGTAACGATATTGATAAAACATTAATTATCAGCGTAAATAAGATCGAACAAACATTTTTTTTTGATCGAACAAACGATAACTAGCTTAGATTGATTGAAGAAAGAAAGAAAAAAGCTTAGTTGCCATAATTGTCGGTGCTAGGTTCAGATTGAATTTTTAAAAATTATTTTAAAAAAAATGAGTGACGAACAAACGATAAATTTGATCGAACAATCAAGAACAAACGACGAACCAACGAATTAGCAAAAAAAAAATTAATAACAATGTTTTGTCCCCACCAACTTAAGAGAGCTCCATACGGGATAAAAAAATTAAGCAAATGTTAATTACATTTAGGGGTGAGCAATTCTCTTTAAAAAATCGATTCATATTAAACGCACTAGAGTCGATTTATTTGAGGTTTAAACAGTGTTGCTGTTGTAATAAAACACCATGATAACCCCATTAAAAGTTTAATGTTTTTAGAATTGATTTGGAATATCCGAAATATACAATTAATACATAATAATTTCCGTCCTACGAGTGCCATAGACAATGATGATTAACATAATAAAGAGATTTGTTCACGCTGCGGAGAGGGCACCGGGCAACCGGACGCAGGCGCTCGAATCTACAGACAGAAACAAAAACATAACACTTATATATGGAAGTAAACTGTGAGGGGTCTATAAAACCAATAGAAGCCAAACATTAGAATAGGCCGACCCCCCCCCCCCCCTCTTTTTAAAATATTTATTACGTAAGAATCGAAAGGAAAAAATGAATGTTGCCGTGCTTTTTTAAAGTAGGGAGGGAGTCTCGATAGTTCTTACATAAGATTACAAAAATGCTCAAAGTTAACCCCTTATAAGAAAAATAAGACATGGTCGAATCCCCTCCCCCCTAAATCATCTTACGTAATTAATGAATAGCCCATAAGTATTGATGATTCATCTGTATCATTTAAAATGGATGTCTAAAAAAAGTTATTGTTATTTAAATTAGCAGGCTGTAGGGTGAAATACCTTTGCCTATTCCATTATGGAATATAAAAGAGAAAAAAGTATTGACTATATTAGTATTATAAATAGGTACGTTTTATTATTGACATGTTTGTTTCTATTCTTTTCTTTATTTATGGAAATCGTAGTCATGGTATTGTAGCGTCGTTGGATTAGTTGCATTCTGATCATCATCAGCCCTAATTCAGGATTGGAAGACATTGATAGATGCTTCATTGGTTCGTCACTATACACTTCACAATATTCCACCACTATGACTAGGCACCACTTTCTCTGCACTTCGATATCCCTTCGAACTCTCTTCTTCACTCTCAAGTAATAGACTCCTCCGTACAATGCTTTATATAGGATTTCATACAGAAACTTCCCGTCACTTGAATCTAGCAATTTAAAAAAAGATTATTCTGACAACCACTGGAAAGATCTAGAGTTATACCCATCCCACTCGAACACATAAATTTGCCTAATGCCGTCCTTTTCCCACATGTCAATCATCGAAGGCTTGCGAAATTTCCGGCGAACGACATCTTGCTGTCCCTTCGCAACACATTATTATTATTATTCCTCGATCAACATATAGTGAGGAGGCCTGATGCTGAAGACGGTACTACTGAGTACCTGGAGCTTTAACCAGCGGTAGCTTGGGCTGTGTTCCCGCTTGTTAAATGTACGGTAGCTTGACTACACAATAACACTCAAAAGACTAGAAAGCAGTGCCTGACTACCTGACACAGACAGGTGTTGCCAATTTAATAAAACTTCCCTCCCATTTCTCCCATTAGATAAATTACAAAGGTTTGTTATTTAGTTAGATATATTTATCTGCTGTCGCTACACGGCGTGATGGCACGCGTGACGCTCACCAAATCTATTAGAGTGGCCGAAGTATCGGTGACTTATTTATTACTTATAAATATACAATTATAAGGTTAATGGAAGGACGTGGACGTGGAAGGAGGTGGATATTTTGTCTGTTTAAGATTCACTTGAAGATTATAACTATATCTCGGAGATTTTTATGACGAGAATGGAGGAGAAGAGGGGGATATTGAAGAACACTATAATTGGTGATGATATTGAATGGAGTATTGGGTAAACGCAACGTAGATACTTCTACTGAACCGATAAATAATCAAATATGTTCTCTAACAATTACGAGAGAAACCTAAGCAGTGCCTTGGACTTGTGACCAAGGTGTAGGCTTACAGACGTCTTTTAATAAAATTCCAAAACTCGCCTCACGTGACCTTAATCAGACACACAACACTGCACTTAACACTTTCACTGACACTATCTAAAGTACTTCTCTCCTTGAGAGACCGCTGTCGATGGCATATAAAGAGTCGAGACTGTCAAATCGGAAGTGACTACTACCCTTCTCCAGCGCCATAGATGGCGATGACGATTCGATAATCGTTTACTATTCTCCGACATACAGATGTCAAAGGAGAAACCAAATACGAAGGTGTATGTGGAGAGAGATGGATGTACGCATTCTAGATACACAACGGATGGTCTATCTTGTAATGACTTACATAATCTTAATCGAACAGCATTTCTAGCACTAACACAACACTGCACTTAACACTTTCACTAGCACTACTCAGAAAATATTCACTCCTTGACTCTGTCTGTCTATAGCGCTTTCACGCCAAAACTACTGAACCAATTTAAATGAGATTTGGTATACAGATAGTCTAGACCCTGAGAAAGGAGATATGTTACTTTTTAATGCGAAAAAAAGAGTTAAAAGGGGGGGATGAAAAGTTGTATAGAAGTATCGTCATTTCTGGAGTTAGAAGCTTGAAACTTATTTTTTAGGCTGTTGATTTGATATAGACAAATATGACAATCAAAAGTTCAATCATTTAATTTTCATGCTGTAAAGGGCTGTATTGATCTATATTAAATGCACAATGTACTTAAGGTACTTAATTGGATAAGGGTTAATGCTGTATTGCTTAAAATCACTTCATAAATAAGCTATTATTTCTCGTAAAAAGTAGAGGTTAAAAATGGTTATTGTGGGTTATCCCTAAGAGATAAACATATACCTTCGCGGACTTTTTTGTAAACCTTTTTAAGGTGTACAATACTGCAGTACATTATTTTGATCTATCTCGTAGGGTTCAGCCAGCGTTTGCAAAGACGACATCACATTAGAAACCTCTACAATTATCAGTGTTTCTCTACTATATTATGTATGTATTATACATATAAACCTTCCTCTTGAATCACTCTATCTATTAAAAGAAACCGCATCAAAATCCGTTGCGTAATTTTAAAGATGTAAGCATACATAGGGACAGACAGAACGGGCGACATTGATCCTTGATATTTGATAAGTAGCATGAAGGATTAAAAAGTAATTTCGTTTCGTTAATTTTTTTTTTCATAAATGTCTAAGTGCTAATGTTGTTTTTTTTTTAAATAATAAAACGGATGCTAAAGAAACTAGTCACGTATCTAAACTATTAGAGAAAACTTAACGACACTTTTATTTTTACGATCTAACAAGCGATTAAACATTTTGCTACCGTCGACACACACATTAAAATTTAAAAAAAAAACAGAGAAATAAAATGTCTCCAATTCTGTCAGTTCCAATGTACGTTACCATTACACACATTTTTTTATCTCTATGACAAGGCTGTACGGTGTAATACCTTTGCCTTTCCGTTATGGAATAAAAATAGAAATAATGTGTCTAATATACTTAACATTAAACAATTTTCTTTTATCTCTAAGACAAGGCTGTACGGTGTAATACCTTTGCCTATTCGATTAAATAATAAAATTGTTGCCATTGATGTTGTTTAAAATGTACCATTTGTTTAGGGTGAAGCTTGTTTTTATAATCAAAGTTGAAATGAAATGAAATTACTTGGTGGGAGAGGGGGGGGGGGGGGGCAAAAAAAATGTCACGGACGTATTTTCCCGGTTAGGGTACCTCCGCATCGTCCCGTATGGAACTGCGTTCCAAAACCACATCCTGACACGAAATTTCTCTAAAAAGTTTTTATGTTCTGTCACAAAAACCTTTAAGTATAAGTAAAGTCAAATCTACCAAAGACAAGCCTGTACGGTGTAATACCTTTGCCTCTTTATAATATTATTTTATACTAATATATAACGCTGAAGAGTTTGTTTGCTTAAACGCGCTAATCTCAGGAACTACTGGTCCGATTTGAAAAATTCTTTCAGTGTTAGATAGCCCATTTACTGAGGAAGGCTATAGGCTATATATCATCACGCTACGACCCATAGGAGCGGAGCATCACGCGAACGAAGTCCCGCGGGCCGACTAGTAAGATATTAAACTGAAGAGTTTGTTTGTTTGCTTGAACGCGCTAATCTCAGGAACTACTGGTCCGATTTGAAAAATTCTTTCAGTGTTAGATAGCTCATTTATCGAGGAAGGCTATAGGGTATATAGCATTACGCTACGACCCATAGGAGCTGAGCTACACGCGGACGAAGTCACAAGATTAAGTCTGTTTGTTTGAAATACATAATATCGTTTATAAAGTAGTCTTGTCCTATATAGGTCATGGTTTGTTTCAAGTATACCGATATAAGACGGACGTATAGACAATATATAACCTTTGGTGTGATAGATTAGAATCAGTCAGTCATGGAAGTTAGTGTTATAGTGTCGTGGTTAAGGTCACCCTTCTTAAGGTCCACGTAAATTTACTTTATTATCTACTAGCTGTTTCCCGCTGTTTCACCCGCTATATTTTGGATAATTCACACTATATCATAATAAATTATAGCCTATGTGTTACTCTGATGTGTAAGCTATATTATTGTAAAGTTTCATCAAAATCAATTCAGTAGTTTTAGCGTGAAAGAGTAACAAACATACTTACATTCTTGAAAACTTTCGCGTTTATAATATTAGTAGGATTACGTTTATAAGACGTCTTTAAACCTGTTCCTGGGTCGCAAGCCCCAGGCACTATTTGGCTTTCCTCTAGATTATATATTAATATTATAGTTTGTATGTTACTGCGCAGTATAGCTCCCATATACTTCGCAAAAGTATCTATGTGCTAAATTTCATTGAAATCCGTTCATCCGTTTTTGCGTGATCAAGTAGCGGTCATGACTCCGTGACTAATGAGTCATGACCATGACCGTGATGACCATCCGGAGATGTCAATCACTTAGTGCCGGTAAGGATCAATACTGTTTAACGTACAACTAACGTTAAAATCACGTTAACATTAACCGGCATTGATTATTATTACCAAATATCAAAACGAATAAACAATGATGATGTAGAAAGAAAAAAATTCAAGCGTCAGTAGATGAGTGGTTCAGGAATTGGATTCACGATTGTTAAGTCGTGGGTTCAAATCCCGGATATTGGACTACTGGCGTCCACTCCTAACACAAGCATTAAATTAGCTTAGTTGGAGGGGTTAAGGAATACTAAATATAATCTTTTAAAAATAGAGGTTCTGCAACGAACTTCACTGAATGTGTCTGTCACTGTCAAAATAATTGGCAATATTTCCCTTGGTGTTGCTGTTATAAAAATACTTTCCCTAATAACTATTAAGGTAAACCCATCCTTATAAAAGGCAACCCCAATAACATCTAATTCTTTTTTTGTCGTGTTTGTTATTGTCAGGAGAAGGTTCTTCCATTCGCTAATTCTTTTTTTGTCGTGTTTGTTATTGTCAGGAGAAGGTTCTTCCATTCGCTAATTCTTTTTTTGTCGTGTTTGTTATTGTCAGGAGAAGGTTCTTCCATTCGCTAATTCTTTTTTTGTCGTGTTTGTTATTGTCAGGAGAAGGTTCTTCCATTCGCTAATTCTTTTTTTGTCGTGTTTGTTATTGTCAGGAGAAGGTTCTTCCATTCGCTAATTCTTTTTTTGTCGTGTTTGTTATTGTCAGGAGAAGGTTCTTCCATTCGCTAATTCTTTTTTTGTCGTGTTTGTTATTGTCAGGAGAAGGTTCTTCCATTCGCTAATTCTTTTTTTGTCGTGTTTGTTATTGTCAGGAGAAGGTTCTTCCATTCGCTAATTCTTTTTTTGTCGTGTTTGTCATTGGCAGGAGAAGGTTCTTCCATTCGCTAATTCTTTTTTTGTCGTGTTTGTCATTGGCAGGAGAAGGTTCTTCCATTCGCTAATTCTTTTTTTGTCGTGTTTGTTATTGTCAGGAGAAGGTTCTTCCATTCGCTAATTCTTTTTTTGTCGTGTTTGTTATTGTCAGGAGAAGGTTCTTCCATTCGCTAATTCTTTTTTTGTCGTGTTTGTTATTGTCAGGAGAAGGTTCTTCCATTCGCTAATTCTTTTTTTGTCGTGTTTGTTATTGTCAGGAGAAGGTTCTTATGTAAGAAAAAATTAAGAAAATTGCGCATTTAATTATTAAATTTAAGAAAGTTAACGACGATTACATTAGAAAAGTTTATCTTTTCTAATGTCATGGCGTTTGACATAACTGTCAGTCATTTGACAAATATTCATAGTTAAGACAGGACGACGTCTGTAGGTCCGAGATCCAATCACACTGCATTTTTCAACGTCCACACTTGACAGAACCAAAAAGCGGTATAGCCACAGTACCGTACAGTCTCTTCAGAAAGTCTAAGCAGAGAAGAGAGTAGAGTAGAGCGTCACTACCGCTCATTCTTACTGTGACTGTCTACACTCCAACATTGACATTGGCAAAATTACTGCTTTTAATAGCGGTACAAGTCCACAAAATGAGAAGAAGAAGAAGAAGACGTCTGTAGGGTCAGCTAGTCTATTACCTACCTAACCTGAATAACTGACAAGACTCTCTCAATAAATTATGCGAAAATTAAAGAAAATACAACCTCAGTATGTCATATTATTTTACAAATTAAAAAAATTAAGTAATATTTACAGATTTATTATGAATTTGTTTTTAAGTCAATACCAAGTGCAGGCTTCCAAGAATGCCACAAAGTACTCCGCCAATGTCATGTATAGTGAGCAAAACAAAAAAGGAGATTGGCCGGTTATTCTACAAAAAAATAAGCTTGGAATCAAATGACGTTGATACTCTGAGACTAATATATAAACGATGGTGTTTTGGTAGCTTCAGACAAACTGACTGACTGACTGACTAATTTTGAAGTGTCCAAAGTACTTTGTAAAACGTCTAATTGTAATAAGCTATTTTGAGTTTCAGAATATTGCTTGACTGTCCGTAAGAAACACATCACAATATAATGATTGAAATGTTAATTATGATGTTGGCAACACTTATAAATTGAGTAGCAATCTGTTACCTTCATGAATGTTGGCCAACTGATAAACACAAATGAAAGAAGTGGGAATTGCAAAATAAATACGCCGTCACGACAGAATTATTATTAATTATTTGTGAGTTTAAAGTGTAACCTCCAGGAGGATATTCTAGTCAAGCGTATAGACTACAACACTCCTTTTTTTTTTTTTAATTAACTGTAGCGTCAACTGTCATCTATTATCTGTACCTTCAATTTTCCCGCCATTCCTATAATATGAATATGTAATATAATATTTAATAGCGTGTGCGGTGTTGTGTTGTGTTGTGTTTATGCGGCGCGCGTCCGGCGGCGGCATAAAGGCTCCGTGCATGGTATGATAATGCATGTGTGCTTAATTGTCGCATTTCGTCATACTTTTCAGTTTTATTGCCAATCGATGTGACAATTGTGTGGGAAAATAATGGCAGACGAGTTTTTGCTACTTATAGGCTAGTTGACTACATTTGAATTATATACTTGAGCAGACTGCTCCCAAATATTGGCGAGCTGGGGTCCTTGTGCCGTAGGCTGTACTCAGGTATAGTTCGGAGCATGGCTCTCTACGGCGCGCTTGTCTGGGCGGGAGGACTTTCCAGGGTGGCTAGATCTCTTTTGCGTAGGCCTCAAAGGGTTATTGCTATCAGAGCAATTCGGGGATACCGCACGATCTCCTGGACTGTAGCCACCCTCCTTGCCGGAGATGCACCTTGGGAACTCCAAGCAGAGGTGCTGGCAGAGGTTTTCGAGTTCAGGAGATCTGCAAGGGTCGCTGGTAGTAGCCCCACACGGGAGGTAATAGAGCGCTGCAGAAAGAGAGCGCAGGAGGTCCTTGTTAACCGTTGGGAGGAGGATCTGGGCAACCCGGTAGCTGGCATCCGGTCGGTGGAGGCTTTGAGACCCCATTTGAGGACGTGGTTGACTCGAAAGGGAGGTACACTTACGTATAGACTGATGCAGGTGCTTACCGGGCATGGCTGCTTCGGTAGGTACCTGCACCGGATTGCACGTAGGGAGACGACAGAGGCCTGCCATGAATGTGGTGCAGAAGTAGACACTGTGGACCACACACTTGAGCATTGTCCAGCTTGGGAGCCACAACGCTTCCAGCTACAGTGTGTGGTTGGTGATGACGTGTCGCGGACGGCGCTCATAGGGAGTATGTTGTCGGAGGAGAGGAAGTGGAAAGCTGTGACTGCGTTCTGTGAAGCTGTGGTCAAATTAAAGGAGGCTGCAGAACGCCATAGAGAAAAGGATAAGGACTTCGGACCCCTTGCGCAGGAGAAGACCGGGTCGGCGAATGCGTGCATTCGCGCAACTGACTGGACCCCAGGTATAGGCTTGGAACCCAAGCAGGTGGGTCCGTCTGAGTGCTGAGGTAGAATGCTTTCCCGCGAACCCCCAGCACCCAATACGCGACGGCGGCGGTACCGATGGGTTTTAGTGGGTATTCGGCGCTTCTCGCTGTGAGTCCCACATACCCCTCCAACTCAGAGGGGATGCGTAAAAAGCATTTCCCATCGGAAAAAAAAAATATACTTCAATTTTAAAGAAAAAGCAATATTTACATAACATATTATTCTTCTCTCGACAACGCTGAATAGTGTCATGGCGTCTTGAATGACGTCACGGTCTGCGAAATAAAACTGTTTACATCTATGTCAACGTCAACAACAATGATGTTTTGGGTGGTGTGACGTAACACTTTGATGTGTGTACGCTGTCACGTGACTTGATGCCTATTTTATCGAATTTGGTTTAATATGAATTTATTATGAGAAAAATTTATAATTAAAAACTATAAACCAACCAATTTGTTATTATTAGACACAAACCTATTATGAATTCTAATTTAGTGTTTTGCAGAATTTTTCGTTCTTTTTGTCGTTGTCTTGTTTTTTGTAAATACATATTGCAAATATTTAAGTTATTAAACAAAGGAAAATAAGACAAATAATGGCAGAGTAGCATGTGTGGGTGATGATGGCGATTACTCAAGGCGAAGAAAAGAGAAGTGTCAAAGTCAAAATTGTGTGAAGAAATAAAAAACTAATGTTGTCTATGTAATAGCAACACCAATTACATTCGAAACTGCAGCTTCAGGAGGGTGAATGTTGCCATCATAAAAAAGCCTATTCATGCTTGTGATTTTGTCACCAGTCAGCCATTTACATTTCATTTCTTCTATACAAACTTCTTACACCAAACTTTATGGCTCCATTACTAAGAGCGATTACCAAAAAAAGAAGTTATCTAGTAATAAGTATTATGTATGTATGTATGTATGTATGTTGGTAAATCAGTTATCATAAGGTATCAGTATTTTCCCTCTGACTCATAATCATTAAAAATCCAGTGACAAACATTTCAATTGTTAATATCCTCGTCATCATTCACGTTTATTATAAAGTAGTGGACCCGTGCGAGTTCATCCGCGTGTAGCTCCGCTCCTATGGGTTGTAGCGTGATGATATATAGCCTATAGCCTTCCTCGATAAATGGGCTATCTAACACTAAAGGAATTTTTCAAATTGGACCAGTAGTTCCTGAGATTAACTAATAAGAAGTATGTCACCACCATCTTGGTGGTAGGGGATCTGTTCTCCGACCGCTAAGTATCATAGACGCGTTCCGGTCGAGCCGCATGTGGGCCAGACTAACCTCTCTCTCCTATCCCATTAATGCCGAAACCGCAGCATTTTTTTTTCACTTCCCCTCCCCACTCTATCTTCGAGGATGTCAATGGGCGATGGTGGCAACTTACCATCAGGTGGAGTTTCACTTAAAGTTGTATTCCTGTTGGTGAGTAAGGTGACCAGAGCTCCTGGGGGGGATTGGGGATAGGGTCTCTAGACGTCTATAAGCTACGGTAATCGCTTACCATCAGGTGAGCCGTACGCTTGTTTGCCGACCTAGTTACATAAAAAAAAAAAAAAAATAAATAATCTGAAAAATGACGTCATGGCCAGACAGGTGAGTTTTGGCGGGAATTTGAAAATAAAAGTTGTTGTTAGACTGCACTGTGCTGTTAATATCCGTCAAAAGAGTGAGTGAGTCAGTGAGATGGTGGTGTGTAAGGGAGTGAGTGAACAATCACCTCAGCGAAGCGAGGGCGTGTCGGCTAGTACAGAACAGTTTAAGATCTAGGTCGCATTGAAGTCATCAAATAGGAATCTGTTTATCATGAGCAATATGTCCGTCCATGTTATGGTAATGCAATAATTGGAATCGGCGGCGGCGTCTCAAAGACAGGTACGTGAGCGGAGCCCGCAGCCCGGACTCCGGAGCCCCACTGATACATCGATATCGTTTCATGGAATTGTGTATTTCTATTGTTTTTACTATTACGAACTGTTTGCCGACTTTCGTTATATCGGGTTATGTGTTTGTCAAATATTAGACGTTATTTAACCTTAACAATCAATTTTCAGTAACTCCAGGATTCCGTGAGTGCAACGGGAAGTTTTATTTCAGCCTTGGCAACATTGATGATAGATCTTTCTTTGTGACATTTTAATTTTTAACACCAACATAATTTATATATGACTAATTCTCAAAGGCAGCTCGACTTGCACTTTATCCTATCGAAACAGAGGTTATTACTCTCTTAATTTGTTTTTGTCGCGTTGTATTAGAGCCAGACTTCTTTATTTTATTTCAAGTATATCAACATATAACATAAACTCTATCAAAACTGTTTATAAAGTAGTATTTGCGGGTAGATAATTTTATATTATGTCAAGTACCGACGTGTAGACAATATATAACCTTTAGTGCGATAGATTAGACTATGAGTGTTATAGTGTCGTGGTTAAGGTTACCCTTCCTGAGGTCCACGTAAGTTTACTTTAATATCTATTATCGTTGGTGAAGTCGAGAGGTTGAGGTAAGAGTTTTGATTATGAAAGAGCTCTTTGCTCCTGGGTCTCAAGCCCCAGGCACTGCTCGGCTACGTCTAAATTGCATGTGTATACGTATGTACATTAATGGATATCATATCTTTCTCATTCTACGACACCAGTAATGGTGGATGGTGTTTTAATCATGTAATGGACCTGCTCCTGTGTCTCTATCCCCAGGAACTGGTTCGTTTCCGTCTACAGTACACCTTATTAGTGTCTTTTTAATATAACGGCTATGTAAAGTTAGTAGTTTCCTTTTTATTTTAATTGTACCCACGTAACAATTTATAACAACTAACCAGACATTATATAACCTCTGTTTCGATAGATTTGTGCCTATGTATTATGATCCTATTTACCCACCCTGCCAAGGCTTTTTTGCTATAAAGTGTAGCCCATATCCTTTCCCATGATCTAATCTATCTATGCACCAAATTTCATCAAAATCAGTTCAGTGGTTTAAGCGTGAAAGCGTGACAGACAGACTAGGTTACTGCCGCATTAATAATATTAGTTGAGATTATTATGATATATTAAATAATTAATTGAAAAGTGTTTCTAAGTGGATTTTACTTTTTTTTATACATGTTGCAGTTAATGCAGCAGATCGTCCACTGTAGAGCCGGGTCCCCTCCACAGGTTGGCAGACTTCACACACCATCAGAGGACATGGAGAACTCTCAGGAGTGCAGGTTTCCTCACGATGTTTCCCTTCACCGTTACAGCAAGTGATATTTACTCACACACACATAACTCAGAAAAGTCAGAGGAGTGTATCTGTGTGTAGGGGGGGAGGGGGGGGGGATTAAACTTGGACCTCCTGAGTAAGATATCAGCCACTAAAAACTATATAAAGACACACACAGAATTGCTTCATTTAATACACCATACCAAGTTAGGTAGATGAAGGGATTCTATTGGTACTTAACCAACACATCTTTGTACATCTTTGGTAGAAACGCAGCCTTAACTTTAATTCACTTCGATTATTAATTGTCTGTAATCTTAATAAAACTTAACAGTTTTTCCTTAACTAATTTTAATAGGGTTCATTCATATCGTATAGGCAAGGAATCATGATTAAACTTCAAATTACCCATCCGCCATATTGATATGCACCACAAGCACAAGCGCAACATAAACAAAAACAATTTAAATAACTCTGACACAACTAATAAACCAATCAATACTGTAAGTGTATATTCCGTCACGTTTAGTTTGAACTGCCGCGGCCGCCATGTTGGATCTGTCTTTGTCTGTGCCGACGCGACGCCCTCTAGCGGTCACGCTTTCGTGGAAAGATCATGTCGTGAATTGCACTCATTGATTGATTTCTTTGACTATGCGCATGCGCATGCGCACGCGTGCGTCATATCCTTTCATGTTTACGTAAATGAAAGCATTTTGTAACGTTTAATATTAAGTAGATACATGAGTTGGATTGGAACTACGCTCTGCTACCATAAAAAAAAATATTACTAACTAAGAGGAAATGCAGCCTTATTTTGGTATTGTCAAGCACGGTATGTTCAACTATTTATAACTCAAAAACTGCTGAACTGATTTTGACAAAATTTAGTACAGAGATAGGTTAAAGCTTGAGAAACGATATAACTTTTATCGCGAAAAAAGGCTTGAAGGAGTTGAAAGAGGGGATGAAAGTTTCTATGGCAGTTTGTCATATACCTACCTATAGAGAAATATGTTGAAAATTAAACATAAATACACACAAACGAAGCCGGGGCGGGTTGCCACTAGTCTATTATTAAACTAATCACGT
The DNA here is from genome assembly GCA_905147385.1 of Limenitis camilla. Taxonomy (NCBI): domain Eukaryota; kingdom Metazoa; phylum Arthropoda; class Insecta; order Lepidoptera; family Nymphalidae; genus Limenitis; species Limenitis camilla. The sequence goes on along the minus strand of LR990251.1, from coordinate 7,783,327 downwards.
CTATACAGGCGCCACAGTTTACAAGAATGCCACCGAAATTAACAAAAAACATCAAATCCGCCGGATTGACAAAAAACAACAATGGTGTTATAAACTTTCGTTTTTTTCGGCGCCATTCACAAAAAATATGGCGATTGATGACACGAATCTATTTATCATAATACTAGTTGAACCGCGCGACTTTGTTCACGTGTAACTCCGCTCCTATGGGTCGTAGCGTGATGATATATAGCCTACAGCCTTCTTCGATAAATGGGCTATATAACACTGAAAGAATTTTTTCAAATCCGACCAATAGTTCCTGATATTAGCGCGTTCAAACAAACAAACTCTTCATCTTTATATATAGGATTATAATAAGACTAGTCGACCTGCGCTACTTCGTTCACATGTAGCTCTGCTCCTATGGGTCGTAGCGTAGCCTACAACCTTCTTCGATAAATGGGCTATCCAACACTGAAAGAATTTTTCAAATCGGTCCAGTAGTTCCTGAGATTAGCGCGTTCAAACAAACAAACTCTTCAGCTTTATATATTAGTATAAGACTAGTCGACCCTTGCGACTTCGTCCGTGTGTAGCTCCGCTCCTATTGGTGTTAGCGTGATGATATATAGCTTATAGCCTTCCTCGATAAATGGGCTATCTAACACTGAAAGAGTTTTTCAAATCGGACCAGTAGTTCCTGAGATTAGCGCGTTCAAACAAACAAACTCTTCAGCTTTATATATTAGTATAAGACTAGTCGACCTGCGCTACTTCGTTCACATGTAGCTCCGCTCCTATGGGTCGTAGCGTGATGATATATAGCCTACAACCTTCTTCGATAAATGGGCTATCCAACACTGAAAGAATTTTTCAAATCGGTCCAGTAGTTCCTGAGATTAGCGCGTTCAAGCAAAGAAACATACTCTTCAGCTTATAGATGAAAAATAAATGAACGTTATTGGTTTAAATTAATTTTGTAATTTGATCTATTCTAAAAAGACGTAAACGCCAATGACGTCATATATACAAATATGGGGAGATAAATTCATTGAAATCAGTTCAGCTGTTTTTCTATAATTGAAGAACAAACATCTAAACGCAGTTTAAAAATATGTATCTAGATAGGTATACTAGACTACCCGCTTGCAATACCTACCGAGGAAGAACGGGATGACCAAAATATCAAAACAAGCAAACTAATAATTACATTGTAATTCACATTCTTATTTTTATTTTCTTGAGGGTAGTATAAACAAAGTTGAGTGAGAGTGACATGCTGGTGTCTATAACAGTGAGACAGTCTGTACAGACACTACAATATCTATTGACTAGGGATGGCGATTCTTTTCGAAACATATCGATAACCTGATGAAATTGATTCACAAAAGAAAAAAATATCATAAAAACGTGAGATGATTTTTTTTTTTAAATTATCAGTATAGAATCGAATGTTAATTGTCGAGTGCGAAATATCGATTTTTTGACAATTTTTTTTTGATATTCTAGTAGCAGAAAGTCGAAGGCTCTCCATTATTTGACTCCAATAAATATGTCCGAGTGACATATTGTATCTATTGTATGATCGTTTACGTGGAGCGCATGTTATTATAAACTTGTGCATTCAGGAATTTGTTATTCAAATAGCTTCCTTAGGGCTTCGCTTCGCTGAGATAGAATATTCATTTTTAATTAGAATAAAACTGTAAAACTACGCTGTGCTACCACGAGGGCAAAAGATGGATTTACTAGTGTAAGAGAGTTTATTACTTAAATCGCAGACAACAGTACAGTAACTGCTAAAGGCGTCTAGCTCATATAGCGCCCGTGTGCAGTCATCAACCATTGACAATAATAACCTTTTTTTTCATTCGTCATCTTACGAGGTGGTATTTTTTTTTAAATGTAGACTTCAGATTAACTATTTCTTACCGCACCGCCTGTGTGCAACGCACAGCCTACACTATAGGGTAAAGCTGCCCCTGTTAACAGCTAAAGTGAGAGTGTTGTCAAACTCAAAAAATAAAAACTCAAGGTGCATTTACAAAGAAGGTTCCGTTCTGTTCCGAGTCCAGATATCCTAAAGGTCTTCTAGAATCCGATCTTGATACATTTATTTATATACTTTTATACTTATACTGTAATATTACATAAGTATACATAAATATTTTATATTGTATTGTATTGTATGTGGGCTCTAGTTTCCGCACTCAGACTCTAGTTCGGTCCATTGTGCGTGCAAGGATGACTGGTTATACTAGCCAGCCCAGCTCCTTCCAGAAGAGCAGAAGTATCCTGGGAGCTTCACAGGCTTCTTGGAGCGACCTCATGTCCTTGAGGATTTGTGCCCGTTGTGTGGCGACGCCCTCGCATTCCAGGACAACGTGAGCAGTCGTCTCGTCTGCTTTGAGGCATCCCCTGCAAATAGGACTGTCTGTCATGCCTATAGTAAATAGATGTTTATTAAGTGGGCAATGTCCCGACATTACTCCCACTATTAAACGTAGATCAATGCGATTAAGACTGAGCAGTTTACGGGATAAGCTCTTCGACAGAGCAGGGAGAGCTTGTTTGGACTGCCTACAGTCTTCCGTGTTCCTCCATCTCGCATTGTGCGTGTCTATGGTAAGCTGACGCAGCCATGAGCGAAAGGTTTTGAAAGAGAGAGGAAGGTATGGTGCAGGGCCTGACACTGTGGTCAATGATCCTTTCCTCGCTAGCTCATCTGCTGCGTCATTACCTAGCGATCCACTATGCCCCTTTATCCATTGAAGGACGACCCTGTTGACTGCCGCAATGCGTTGCAGTGCAAGGTGGCATTCGTGTATTATGCTCGATGTGATGACTTCACTTCCGAGCGCCTGGAGTACAGCCTTGCTATCAGAGAGGATTCTGATTCCAGAGTCTGTTATTCCTCTGTTATAGACTGCGTTAGCTGCATGGGTGACAGCCACACACTCGCATTGAAAGATGGTGCTGTGGTTACCCAATGCTAGAGATAAATTGATGTTTAGTTCCATAGAGAAGACACCGGCTCCTGTGCCTGACCCCATTTTGGAGCCATCAGTGTATATATAATACTCCAGTGTCTTCGTATGGCTTTGTGGTTCATGTAATTGTATTTGATAGTTTCTATCAAATATATGTCGTCTTGGGATCCTATCACTGGGTGCGGCTAGTAGTGGTTGTGACACTATCCTTTCTGACCACAGTTTAGTATGTGGACCCCCCCTGTTTTGCCATAGGCCTAAGTGATATAATCGTGTTGCTGCCATAGCCGCCTCCTGTTGAATAAACAAATCTAGCGGTGGCAGGCCTACGAACATCTCAATGGCTGCAGTTGGGGTCGTGCGCATGCAGCTTGTTATAGCGGAGCAAGCCAGGCGCTGAAACCTTTGCAGTCTGGTGATAGCGGTGCTTAGTCTGGTCCTGGGCCACCAAACCACAGCACCGTAGGTGATAATGGGTCTAATGACGGCAGTGTACAGCCAGAGTGTAATTCTGGGTGATATCCCCCAGGTCTTTCCTAGGAGTCTTTTGCACTGCCAAAAGGTAATACAAGCTTTCTCAAGCTTGCGTTCTAGGTGTTTACTCCATAACAGTTTGCTATCAAGTATTACGCCCAGGTACTTGACTTCATTAGTTAATGTGAGTTCTGTGTTGAAGAGTTTCGGTAGTCTAAGCCTATTTATACTCCTCTTGTTAGTGAACAACACCAGTTCCGTTTTAGTCGGATTAACTGTGAGTTCATGTTTGGTGCACCATTCCTCCACAACCTTGAAAGCAGCTCTCATTCGATCGCAGAGTATATTTTCAAATGGTCCACTGATTAGTATAGCTAGGTCATCTGCATAGCCCACTGTGTACAGCCGAGCTTCATTGAGGCGGGCTATTAACTCATCCACCACAATGTTCCACAATAGCGGTGATAGTACACCTCCTTGTGGACAACCTCGACATACTACACCACGTATTGTAGTGTTGACAGTGAACTGTATCGCCCTGTAACGAAGCATGCTGTCTATCCATCCGGCAACCATGGGATCTACACCATATCTCTCAAGGGCTAGGCTTATGCTGGTAAAGTTTGTTTTGTCAAAGGCTCCTTCGACATCGACAAAGGCGCCTAAGGTTGATTGTCCTGGTTTTAATCCACACTCAATCTTTGTTACGACGTCATGTAGTGCAGATTCCGTTGATTTGCCCATACTATAGGCATGTTGATTAGCGTGCAGTGGTTTACTTTGCAACGTATTGTTCCTTATCTCCCAGTCACACAATCTCTCCAACGTTTTTAGCAGGAAAGATGTGAGGCTTATCGGTCTGAAGGACTTTGGTTGCGTGTAATCACTCTTGCCGGGCTTAGGTATGAATACCACCTTGACTTCTCTCCATTGAGAAGGGACAAAGCGGTGTTTAAGACATCCCCTGTAGATGTTAACAAGGTGTGTAACTATTTCCTTCCCACACCATTGGATAAGCCCTGGGAAAATTCCATCAAGACCGGCGCTTTTGAAAGGAAGGAAGCTGTTGATTGCCCATTTGACTTTGTCATAATTGACAATTTTTTGAGCAGTGTTCTCGTCTGTGTATGATGATGTAGAGTCCAGTGCCGGCTCCCAATTTTGAGATCCCGATATCCGGCATCCTGGGAAGTGAGTTTCTATCAGAAGCTCACAGGTTTCTACTTCTGTCTTTGTGAAGGTGCCATCTGGTTTTTTTAAACTACCAAAGTTGCGTTCGGGTTCACTGGCTATAATATTCTTAACCTTCACTGATTGATTTACATTGTCAATATTGTTACAGAACCGCCTCCAGCATTCTTGCTTTCTTAGGCGGATTTGTTTTTTATAGAGACGTCGGGTTTCTAAATATCTGTCCCAGTCTTCTTCATCATATGTGTTATTTGCTCTGTTGAACAGTTTCCTCACCTTACGTCTTAGTTTTTCTAAGACGGGGCTCCACCATCCTTGCCCTGGGTTGGATCTGGGTTTAGGTGTAATGAGGGGGCATGTCTGTTCATAGCAGGTGATAAGTGTTGATGTTAAGTTTTTTACATGATTGTCAATCTCCTCTGTCCCACTATAACTAGTGGGTAGACGCATCTCTCTCAGTTTATTAGTCGCCAAGTTTGTGTACTTTAGGCGGTCAGTTTTTCGGGGGTTGCGTCTAGATTCTTTGGGAGGTATCTTGATATTCAATTCGTATCGGATCCACCTGTGATCTGAGCAGGATAGTTCTCTCGACACATGCCAGTCTGTTAGGTAGTGTGAGATCCGCTCAGTTGCTAGGGTCAGATCTATTATGGTTTGGGCTTGAGCCGTTACAAATGTTGGTTCAGCGCCATTGTTCATTACCCGTAGGTTTGTAGAAAAGAGAAATGTTAGTAGTTCCTCACCTCTGGTGTTTGTCTTCGTGCTTCCCCAAAGCGTGTGGTGTGCGTTGGAGTCGGCAGAGACGACCAGTTCTAGCGCCTCCCTCTCACAGTATGTGACTAGCGCTGTCAGCTCCGGTGGGGGTACCTCAGCGTCACTTGGCATGTAGACGGACGCTAGTACAACTTCAGACAGGCTAATGAGGTGGCTGCTTTGGACCTTGATTGCCGTCAGGTCTCTGGAACAGAACTCAGTCATTATAAAGGTATTTACATGGTTAGGAGCTAAAATGCATGTTCTTTGTTTACTTACAGTAGTGTTAAGTAGGAGTTTTCCTCCTATGTTAGACAGACCACAGACACGATCCTTTCTGATCCACGGCTCCTGGATCAGGACTATGGTCTCTGGTGTTACCTCCAGCATTCTGCGTAGGGAAGCCGTTGCAGTCTGACTGTGCTGGAGGTTTGCTTGTAGGCATTTAATCCTGGAGGGGTGATGAGCTCGGCAGGCCATCGCTGACAGAGCTCAACTCCACGTCCACCTCCGGATCCTCGAGATCCCACCAGTTTAGTGGCGCTACCCGCCGCTCCTGTAAGGGTGCAGCAGCTGCCTCTGGCAGGTTGACCTCTTTCGTCTCCTTGCCCAAAAGCGGGTTCGGGTCTGATCGAGGCTCTCCAGGAGCCGCGTCTTTTGCAGCGCCTACACCTTCGGTGTCAGTGTCCATGGGGACAGGTTTCGGCGCCACAACAGCCGCAGTCGACGCGCGTGAGGGTTCACCCGAAGGTTCTGCCTCAGCGGTCTCCTTTAGTGACACGTAGACCGAGCCCAGTCGATACGCTAGCCTCCGCTCTCGTGCGTGCAGTTTAGGCACGTCTCCCTCTGGGATTCCAAGGACCAGGAGAATAGATTTCTTGGTTTCTTGCCTGTCAACGTGGTATACCACCCATTGGTTAATGTTGTACCACGGATTTTGGGATTGGAATCTCTTGATTAGGTGGTCGATATCCTCCCCTTTATATCGTGGTACGAACACTGTTGCTTTAACCCTTTTCGGGATCTCCGACTGCCGTTTGACGATCAGTCTGGTGCCCGGGCAGGGTGATTTGATGTGGGTGATGACTTTGTTGAGCCATTCCTTGGCAAAGTTGTCCTCGCACCAGAGTTTGAGAACCCCTTCGCCGAAGACAGCCCTTCCCCTGAAGGCAGGAGCGCGTGGGGGAAGCTCGCTAGACGTTCCCTCCTTGCCATAGATGAATTCATCTAGCGCATCCTCCATCGCTCCCTCCACAGTGGCGGCTTGCGCCTCGGTCATCATTTTAAAAGGCTCAGCCATGATCGCCACACAGAGGTCATTGGCCTTCATTGCGTCGGCGTAGTTGACTGAGCCTGGTTTTCGAGGTGAAGAGGGCTTAGCGCGCTTCACCTCCCTAGGCGAAGAGGTGTCATTTTGGCGACCCCTTTTGATAGGTTTGGCTGAGTCTTTCGACTTAGCCAATTTGCCAGCTCGCTTGCCCCTGGGCCGTTTGACTCGTAGTGTTGCCGAATCACTGGCGGAAGTGGAAGGTTTAGAGGCCTGTTCAGCTGGCGCTACTCCTGCACCAGTATTGGTGCTTGGAGTTTGCGTTTCGCTTATTGGGGCAACGTGCGCCTTAGAGGCAGCTTCAACACCACTAGGGTGCTTACTCTCTTTTCCCTCCAGATTCCGCACCCTACGAGCCTCGGCCCGGGCGTGCAAACGAGCCTGCCTACTCGGCGGTCTGCGTTTTCCTCCCTTGTTGTTTATGGGCGGATTTTTGTCTTTCTTCGGCTTCGAGACTACCCTCCACACCGCCTCTTGTTCAGAGGAGGTCGACGGGATAGCGTCTCTTAGCGTACTTAGATCTAATTTAGTACCTTTCGGGACTATTTTGTTGGTTGCTCCTAGAGGGGCATCCTTGTCATTGTTAGGCATACCTTGCGGTACAGCCAGTGGTGGTTGCCTTGGCGCCTCGTCAGATGCAGCCAGGCTGGTTGGTGTGTTAGTACTCTTTTTCTCCTCTTTAAATATTTTATATGGTAATATAATAATACACTGGTGCCACTGGATATTGCTCTAATTTCTAAATTTTTTTTTCCGGACTGTGTATGGTGTTGGCCCTACTGGCCTCGACAGCGTCACAGGGCGGGATATATTCTTTTTTTCGGACTGTATGCTGTTGGCCCTACTGGCCTCGACAGCGTCACAGGGCGGGATATATTCTTTTTTCCGGACTGTGTATGGTGTTGACCCTACTGGCCTCGACAGCGTCACAGGGCGGGATATATTCTTTTTTCTGGACTGTGTATGGTGTTGGCCCTACTGGCCTCGACAGCGTCACAGGGCGGGATATATTCTTTTTTCCGGACTGTGTATGGTGTTGGCCCTACTGGCCTCGACAGCGTCACAGGGCGGGATATATTCTTTTTTCCGGACTGTGTATGGTGTTGGCCCTACTGGCCTCGACAGCGTCACAGGGCGGGATATATTCTTTTTTCCGGACTGTGTATGGTGTTGGCCCTACTGGCCTCGACAGCGTCACAGGGCGGGATATATTCTTTTTTCCGGACTGTGTATGGTGTTGGCCCTACTGGCCTCGACAGCGTCACAGGGCGGGATATATTCTTTTTTCCGGACTGTGTATGGTGTTGGCCCTACTGGCCTCGACAGCGTCACAGGGCGGGATATATTCTTTTTTCCGGACTGTATATGGTGTTGGCCCTACTGGCCTCGACAGCGTCACAGGGCGGGATATATTCTTTTTTCCGGACTGTGTATGGTGTTGGCCCTACTGGCCTCGACAGCGTCACAGGGCGGGATATATTCTTTTTTCCGGACTGTGTATGGTGTTGGCCCTACTGGCCTCGACAGCGTCACAAGGCGGGATATATTCTTTTTTTCGGACTGTATGGTGTTGGCCCTACTGGTCTCGACAGCGTCACAGGGCGGGTTGGAGCTCCTCTCACTCTACATATTTTACAAAAAAATCTTGCCAGCGCGATTCAGGATTTCAACGATGCAACGCCATCTAGTTTACTTAACTAAGAACAATTATTAAACAAATTATACAACGGTTATGACAATTTGAACATTGAACGCCCGAAATTAATAACGAATTTCGAGCTGTAAGTTATACAGATATTGTTGTAAAGTTTCATCAAAATAAGTAAATAGTTATCGCGTGAAAGAGTTAATATGAAGATAGATGTTGTTCTGCTAGCACCATTATTGGTAAAGTTTGATTGTCAGTGATCCTCAAAGTGTTCTATATCGACAGCGACACTCAACCACCACTGCACTGCCATAATGGTCACCAGGCGAGGTCACAGAGGTGCCCTATATATATGAAATATGAAATAAAATAAAAGGTACTTACTACCCGTGATTATAAAGTTCTCACCGGTGTTCTCAACTCTAGTGAAAAACTTATAACCCTGCACTTGTGTCTCAAAGCCCAAGCACTTTTATAGTTGTCTTCAAAGATTTGACATCCAAACAATAACAATTATTTCATTAAATGTCTAAATGAAGGGTGTAGGGTGCAGGGTGGGTATCCCAGTGGGATGTTTGTCAGATTTGCGAGGGACGCCGACAGCGGTATGAATTTTATGCATCAGCTCTCTTTATAGACTAGTGATGTAGTTGAGGTTATCGATAAAATCTCATAAAATATCGACATCATTTATTGTGCTTTTTTACCTCAGTAGTATAATGAGACATTCAATATAACGTTAGTTCAGACACAACAACGACAAAGCAAAATCAACCCCCCTTTTTGCCGCCCCCGCTGCTATCCGCTTTGCTTGTCCGCCCAAAAGCCGAAATGTCAGTAAATGAGTTGGATTCACTGACGGCCCCCTCCTAACACAAGTATTGTAGTTTACTTGGAAGGAGTATTTCGAAGTGATAGTAATCTTTTTTTTAAATAATATGTTACACATGAACTCTAAAAGTCTCGTCGGATTCGTCGATTATCCCGTACGTCGTTAGATAATATATATGTCGGAAAATAATAAAGGATTATCGAATCGTCATCGCCATCTAAGGCGCTGGAGTAGGATACTGAAGTGTTAGTCTTGCGCGGTCTCTCAAAGAGTGAAGTAGTCTCTGTATAGTGTCAGTGAGTGTTAAGTGCAGTGTTATGTTAGTGCTGTTACCCTATTTTGCGGCGAAATTGTAGCAATCGGTAAGTGAAGCAATTCTATTGGTTCTTAATATACACAACCGTTGCTACACGTCTTTACTCATTTTGTTGTTACAAATAACTCTTAAAAAGAGAGTATAGTAACCAGTGGCGTAACTATAGCAAAATGTGGCAAAATTCCAGGGGCCCCGAGCCGAAGGGGGCCCCCGGTCAGAGAAGGCTGTGAGCACAGATGGATCTTAATATTTACTATTACAACATTTAGTAAAATTTATAACTAAGGTGCAGCAGAAGTTTCTTAATATTGGAGGGGGGGAATTTTCCAGGGTCCCCGAACGGTGTAACTACGCCACTAATAGTAACAATAATATGTTAAAATGGAGATCATCATCCAAAATAGTCCCCACCCACCATGTTCCAGCGCTGGACTTCCGTGAAATCATTTGTTGCGGCGTTTAAACGGATATTGACGGATTTGTTTGCAAATAATTAAATAAACAATCACGAAAATACAAATAAAACAAATCTATGATAAGAATATTTAGTAATATATAAGTCAGAGATTTAGAATTCAGAAGGAGGAGAAGAGGGGGGATGATATTGAATGGAGTATTGGGTAAACGCAACGCAGATACTTCTACTGAACCGATAAATGATCAAATATGATCTCTAACAATTACGAGAGAAACCTAAGCAGTGCCTTGGACTTGTGACCAAGGTGTAGGCTTCATTCAATTGTAACACTCGCCTCCACTGCTTAGTTTCACTGTTTAATCCTAAGGTTAGGTTAACCTAAGCCTAACTTACGCACCGACATATACATTATTTAGTCGGTTTAGATGAGATGCAATCGGATGCAATGGGAGAGGCATATTTTTTGCATTATTAACCATGTAGTAAAAACTATAACCTAAAAAAATACAACCGAATTGATAGCCTCCTTTTTTATTTTTGAAGACGGTTGAAGAATGAAAATTATCGATATCGATACTTTGTCCTTCCCTTAAAGCGTAACAGCGTTGCACCGAGTTTAGCATTACAAATATGACATGAAAATAGATTTAGCAACGCTGACGTCATCACGTGACTGAATATCATTACAACACTACCAAGTACCACCTAACACTTAATGGATTCATGTGTGTTTGTGGCATCGTAGCGTCCAAGATAATGCACCTATTTTGATGAAGTTTTATTTGTCTGAAAGGTAATTTAATCTAGATGGTTCTTAGCTATGTGTTGTGAAGATCTGTTCACCCGCTTGGAGACTATCAGCTCATTGCTGACTCGTGAGCTGCCTCACAATACTCATATATAGACAAAAACAATCTCGTAACCATGGCAACGCACTCATTGCTCACACTGAGTACACATGAAACGGTATTACTCGATAACTTGCTATCGAGTAGAATCGACTATCAAGCTTATTTAAAGTATTTGTTGAAATTCTCGCGAAAAAAATATTTGAATGCCTTTGATTACTAATTATCTAATTCGCGACCTCGGTGTGTTTGTTATATGATAAAAATTTTTTTTTGTACTCAAAATTTCTAAGGTATTTCGCGACAACAAAACTAAAATATTCCTTTACAATAACTTGATTCGTAGTGTCATAGAATATTGTAGTGTAGTCTGGAGGCCACACTATGCCACACACTCACTGCGACTTGAGCGTACTGGATGCAATAATAATAATAATAAGTTTATTGACGAAATATAAAGTTACAAAGATGTGACTTAAACTATACAACTGTAGTTATAATTTAAAAACTTAAGTAAGTTCCAAATACATGAAGGTATTTTATCCTATTAATTAGGTAGTCTCTGTTGCCGTACTAGGACAGCTCCAAACCCTTAGATGCTTGACTTTAAAGGGATCCAAAACAGTGATTTTAGACTAACTATATGTGTGTATTTAATAAGTGTGAGAGTATAGATGAATTAAAGTTAACTTGCATAAATAAAATATAAGATTACTTTTTCTACTTATATTAATAAATTTCAATAGAATAAAGTCTTTCAGTTTCCTCATACGATTTAATAAAAAAATAAATATTTACTCTGCGACTTGAGCGTACTGGATGCAATGTTTGCGGGCAAAATTTTTGGCCCTCCCCGGCTTCTAGGCCTATTGAAGTAGCACGTTCCCTCTAGGCTCCCTCGCAGTTCAATCACACCACTCTGTCCACCTCTTAGAAAGACTGTGTTAGGCGGCAACTCTCCCTGTTCACGATTATGTAAAGCGATAAACGCTTGCAGTGGTCAATTCGATCTCCATTTTGATTCTCTTATTCTTACTCTCTCTTGACGATGAGGGAGTGTGTGTATTTATATATGTCGGGGATTTTAAAACGATGTAAAAGGAGATGGAAGGAGGAAGATGGGGAATATTGGGGAACACTACAAGGGGGTGATGGTATTGAATGGAATATTGGGTAAACGCAACGTAGATACTCCTATTGAACCGATAAATGATCAAATATGATCTCTAACAATTACGAGAGAAACCTAAGCTGTGCCTTGGACTTGTGACCAAGGTGTTGGCTTAAGGATATCCTTTAAGTAATCACGAAACTCGCCTCCACTGCTAGGCTCTCTATTTAAACCTAAGGTTAAACGCACATAAACCGAATCTAACACAAGGCTAACCTAACCTAAGGCTAACCTAACCTTGTGTTTACTTAACCACGTGGCAATTACATTGTAAGGACTTACGTGACCTTAGTTGGACAGCACCTCCACACTACACTGCACTTGACACTATCACTATCACTAGCACTACTTAGATGATGTTCACTTCTTGAGAGACCGCGCACGACTAAGACTTCAGTTAGACTGTCGATCGCATATAAAGGGTCGAGGGTAGATACTGTCCAAACAACGGAAGTGACTACTACCCCACTCCAACGCCATAGACAACGATAACGATTCGATTAATCGATCTTTTACTATGCTCCGACATATATCTATCAAGTTAACATCGATTTTTCTAAATCGATGTCGTGCGGGTATCAAGCGAACTCGAGGGCAGATGTTAGTATTAAAACAAATTCTGTGAAGCGATCAAAAAGGCAAGCGTGTGTAAATTGTAATCGAGTAACAATACAGTAAGAGTGAAGGGACAACAATTAAACGTATCGCGCCCTAACGCCTAAAGTCACATCGGCAAATGTTCAGCCACGCCCATGGGGATTGCTCTTTTGTATCATTGCTAATTGTAGTGAGAAAAAAGTTTTATTTGTGTTTATAAAATTACTAGCTATGTCCGCGACTTCGTCCGCGTGGAATATTTAAATGTCTACAAAATAAGTTTCAAGCTTCTAGCTTTATCATCTTTTTCATCCCCACTTTCAACCTCTTACAACCCTTTTTTTGCATCAAAAAGTAGCCTATGTCCTTTCTCGTACTCTAGACTATCTGTATACCAAATTTCATTTAAATCGGTTCAGTAGTTTTATCGTGAAAGCGAGACAGACAGACACACAAAGCTCCTTTATAATATTAGTAAGGATGATTTCTCGCTTCGCTCAGCTAAAGATTAATTTAATATATTGTTTGAGTTTTTGAAATTTTTGAGTTTGGAATGTTCAATCTATAAATGTAAGATTTAGGATTGAGATTGATTATTAACTTCAGTCGTTCAGACTTTAAAATTTAATTTAAATTCAGAACATTTAACAGAAGTTCCTAATTTAATATTTTATAATTTCTTTTTACTCGGCATGTTTGTGAGTTCCATAAAAGGAAACAAGATGGCGTTGAGCTAATAATATTAATAACTTATTAATAATAATTCCTAAGGTTGACACCTTTTAAAAGGGCTCTCTATAAGGTATAAGTTCGTGGATTTGATTCTAATACTAATTAGATACTTTATTGATCAAATAAAATAGTAAAAAACAGACACAAATAGTGGAGGGTAAAACACAGTAATAAAAAAAAACAACAATGTTTTTCGTGCTAAAAACCAGTAATTATTTGTATAACATTTAATATTAATTCAACTATATCCACCCTACGTTTAATGTCAAATAATAAATCGGCCATCTTTCATTTTCATTCATCGTATGTCAAAGGGCAATCGTAGTCGTTTTTTGTTAATTATTCAATTAAAAATCTACCTTATCTTCATTAAAATAAATTCTAAACTCACTTGACAAGATATTCCGTTATAAAATAATGACGCCATTTAAAAATAGATTGTATAACTTTGCAATAGAGTTTAAATTTGTTTGTTAGTTAATAATTCGCGCGCAAAATTTAAAGCTTTATGCTTTTGGTATTAAGAACTATATTTGTTTGGCAAATTTGATTGTTTGCACGTGAATAGATTTCGGTCACGCCCACTGTGAGCTAGAGTGGATATGTTGTTAATTATTTCAGGATTATGAACAAATGTGCTCGCGATAGATTTGTGGAGCTTAGGAGTAGCATTTACGAACAAGGTCGTGGGTTTGATCAGCACTGATATGTTTCTCCGTCCAGTAATTGTTGTATAATTCATATTGTCTATTGTAATAGGTAAATATAAGTCTTCAATATAGCAACACTGTCTCCGTCAAAATAAGAAATAAAGTAATGTCGTCTCAAGTCTGTTGCTAAAATATTAAAATAAAACAGCTATGTCAAAAGTCAATTAAATATGTGGTTTATCTACATATTATATTTTACTATATAGTTAGATATAGTTTAGTCTGTGCAATGACAGTGACAGTTAAAAGCGCGGGAAACTGACCGTGTATGTGTTACTTGATTACACCGGTCAACACGGATTTTGAGTCTGACAACAAAATGTCAAATTTTGATTTCTTTTACCTTACTTATAATTGGTAAAATAGGTTTTTTGGTTAAAGTTTGCTTTTCTAGAAATTTCGTTTTCATAGAAAATTTTATATTATTTCGACAAGTAAACTCATACAGTCATATACAAAAGTAGTTGCTACAGCTTCTAATAAACATACATACACTCAATACAATAGAATTCGCGACTTGTCGCCATTTTCTTCGCTCTCCACTATAAGTTTAAAACTTAATTATCAATATAAAACATACAAAAGCAAACTTATTTCTTCATAAATTGAGTTTTTGGTTATTTTTCAATGTAAACACTCAGACAATAGTCATTAAATAACAGATACAAAAAATTGTTTTTTTTGTTGACTTGTGTTATAGGTAAAAGACAAAAAAGAAAAAGATTACCTACACATATCTAATGTAATAAAAAAATTAGCATAAAATGAATGTTACAATTCTTTTGACTTGTTTAGCCTATTTTAATAATATTTGATGATATCCCAAATATTAATTTTAGCAGAACAATCATTGGCAACGACTAAGACGAGGGACTGTTCAACGAATAAGTACCTAAATAGAATAAAGATATTGGTTTTAATATTGTATGTATGTTGGTATTATTATGTTATACGAAACTAAAAGAAAAATAAATGAACACGTATTTTTTATTTTTTCAAAATATGAGTCCGTTATTGGTTAAAATCAATTTTGAAATTTAATATATTCTATAAAGACGTAAACGCCAATGACGTCATATATACGGTTGAATAGCTATATGACTGATTTAACAAATATGGCGGGCATTAAATGTGACGTCATAACATATGTTTTAATTAAGGTATTTTTTTAAACTCAAGGCAGAAAAATTAAGAACGCTGTAGTTCTAGAGAAAACAAAATGGCCAAGTAACACGTTGACTTTTATATGGCCATATCTTTTTAATTTGAATATTTATGGCAACACCACATAGTCTATGTTACCCGGAAAGGATGTAGCTTTCTATCGGTGAAAAAAATTTCAAAATAAGTTCAATAGTTTTCGAGCCTATTCGCAACAAACAAACAATCAAATCTTTCCTCTTTATATAATAGTGTAGATGTAGATGAAGGGGGGGAGTGGAGTGGAGGTGAGTGTGTTCCGAGCAGTCAGCAGATGTGCGTAATAGCGTTAATAGTAGATGTAATCGGTAGGCGTGGTTACATTACGGTGAATTGATGGATTTTATTATTCCGTCCGTCTGTATGTAAGCTTTAAATCTTGGTTGTTAAAATAAAATTGATGTTTTGTCCTCTCTTAGTTTTTATATTAACTATGCTGCTGCGGTATTTTAGCCTAATAGGTTGGGGAAAAAATCTTTTCGCATTATAGTATGTATGAACTTGTAATAAAATCTCTTTGGCTATACTATTTGTATCTGCCTGGTTTTGGTATCATTACAAGTTTACATTTTAAAGAAGATAATTCCAAATTCAAATTAGGAAAATGTGTGATTTTTATTTGTTTTTCGTACTGAGAAGATGAGTGAGTCTAATGAAGAAATTCGATACATTTTAAAATTTTACTACAAAAAAGGTAAAAATGCAACGCAAGCCGCGAAAAAAACTGCAATGTTTATGGAGCTAGTGCAGTGCCTGTGAGAGTAGCACACATTTGATTTAAGCGTTTTCAATCCGGAAATTTTGATGTCAAAGATGCACCTCGCTCTGGTAGTGGTATTTCATCATGATAACGCTAGACCTCACACATCTTTAGCCACTCAGCAACAATTAAGAGAGTTTGGCTGGATGTATAGTCCTGACCTTGCACCTTCAGATTTCCACCTGTTTCGGTCTCTTCAGAATTCTTTAGGCAGTGTCAGGTTAACATCACGAGAGGACTGCCAAAACTACTTGTCGCGGTTTTTTGATCAGAAGCCCCAAAACTTCTATAGCAATGGGATCATGTCCCTACCTACAAGATGGCAAGAAGTTATCGAACAAAATGGTACCTACATACTTTAGTTAAATGTAAATAAACTATATTAAAAAATGTTTTGAATTTGCTTAAAAAATGCGAAGAAGTTTTTTCTCCAACCTATTATGTTCATATCCAAAATCTCATTCATAATATTAGTTAAATGTTAACTTTATTTTAACTATAAATACTTAGGCTATTATTAAGCATACTTTTTGGTAGCATGCTGGATAATAGCATACCGTGCTATCTTTAAACATGCTAGTTGATGCGGGGGTGGAACGGACTGAGAGAAGCTATTAGATGCATTACATGCTCAGTAAACATATAATTTTATTCAGCTCTATGCGGATGAATGTTTGATTTTCCATAATTTTGTTTGTATTGGCAGAGAGCATGCTATCAAATGGCATGTGTATTGTGTTTGCTTTGAGAATGCTTATTGCTAGAAAATGTACACAGTTCAGCATGCTATTTAAGAGCATGTGTCAAAATACCTTTAATTTTTAATGAAAATATTCAATTTTCTGTCACAATTTCTGTACACAGGACCGACCTTAGCTTTAGTCTTAGCTCGCCCTAGATGAGTTATGTTTCTGGTGAACCAATAAAAGTGTCACCAAGGATATCGTTGCGCCTTGGACAATTGTCCCACACATAACACAAGCCGACCCTTGCAACTTCGTCCGCGTGTAGTTCCGCTCCTATGGGTCGTAGCGTGTTGATATATAGCCTATAGCCTTCCTTGATAAATGGCCTATCTAACACTGAAAGAATTTTTCAAATCCGACCAATAGTTCCTGAGATTAGCGAGTTCAAACAAACAAACTCTTCAGATTTATATATAAGTATAAGACTAGTCGACCCTTGCGACTTCGTCCGCGTGTAGCTCCGCTCCTAAGGGTCGTAGCGTGATGATATATAGCCTATAGCCTTCCGCGATAAATGGCCTATCTAACACTGAAAGAATTTTTCAAATCCGACCAATAGTTCCTGAGATTAGCGAGTTCAAACAAACAAACTCTTCAGATTTATATATAAGTATAAGACTAGTCGACCCTTGCGACTTCGTCCGCGTGTAGCTCCGCTCCTAAGGGTCGTAGCGTGATGATATATAGCCTATAGCCTTCCGCGATAAATGGCCTATCTAACACTGAAAGAATTTTTCAAATCCGACCAATAGTTCCTGAGATTAGCGAGTTCAAACAAACAAACTCTTCAGATTTATATATAAGTATAAGACTAGTCGACCCTTGCGACTTCGTCCGCGTGTAGCTCCGCTCCTAAGGGTCGTAGCGTGATGATATATAGCCTATAGCCTTCCGCGATAAATGGCCTATCTAACACTGAAAGAATTTTTCAAATCCGACCAATAGTTCCTGAGATTAGCGCGTTCAAACAAACAAACTCTTCAGCTTTATATATTAGTATAGATTCAATTGCAGATTGCTCAATCATTCCTACCTATAAGTATTCTCTTAACTTTTCAATTCAATTATTAACTTTAAAAGTGATAATAAGAAAATAGAGGTAATACTTTAGAATACAAACTAAACAAACAAAAGTGCGATTTAATATATTACTTACGCCATCTGTTGACGGATAGATGCGTCTGTCTATCTGTGAGACAATCACGCTTAAAACACCAAACCGATTGTGATGAAATATGATACAGAGATAAAGTAGAGCTTGAGGAAGGACATAGGCTATGTTTTAGCGCGAAACAATTGAGTGTGCTCGTACGCCATCTAGCGACGTGGGGGTGAAGTACATGTCGAGCTGTGTGGCCGTTGTGTGTTTTTTTTAAAATAGCTAACAATAAAAATCAAATGTATCACACAAGTTTAATATACAATAAAATTTACACAATAAAATATAAATAATTAGCTGTGTCGGCCATTTTGGTAGCGCATGAGTCGAGCGTCAAAGATAGTGTTGTTCATCGATATGTCTTGTCGATTATCGATCTTTGTTGCGGATAGAAACGCTGACGTTTGAGACTGTAGTAAACTGCCAGATAGTGGCTGTGATCTGTCTAGTCTGTATTGTAGGTTCTGTTTCTCCATCTGGTGGTGTTGGGTCCTCACTGCGAACCTGTTCACGTGGACTGGGATTGGGACTACTATTTTGGTGCCGGTGGCCTTCCCGCTATGGCTGCCGGATGCAAGTCCTGCTTTCACTCGTTTCCATTTTGCACGTCGATTTTGAAACCAGATTTTTACCTGGAACAAACGTGTCATTGTAAGTAAACCAAAAATTAAAAAATACGTTCCTTGTATAGGACAGTTTTAATTTCTCTTCAATTACAAATCTTTTATTTTTATTAAGATTAACAAACCAAACGAACAGTAGCTGAGTATTTTTAATTATTTGAGGGGTTAGGGGTAGTCAGAGACATGAAAAATTCATCACAAGATTATCTATTTATAAAACAATTTTTTTAGTTCATTTGATTTCAGATAAATCTCCAAGGACTTATGAAGGTCATCGCAAGGGTATTAATTTTAAAAAATGAAGACCTACTACCCATAACCCCTTAAAATAATGTATAGGTATATGTTTATACGAATATAAAGATCTAGAAAATTATCTGATAGTTTCACCAGAATAGGAAACTAGAAGAATACCGAAAAAAGTTCTATTGGTATTGTCATATGATAGTCTCCTCATACAATGATATATTAAATCACTTTTTTGTACAGGCTTTGGTATCATGGACCTCCTGAACTGTACTTAGCTACATAAACAAAACTATCGGATACTTTTTTTAACGACCAATATGGGACAAACGAGCAGACGGTCCACCTGATGGTAAGTCGTCCATGGACATTGGCAAAACTAAAGAGTATGTCCGAGTATGTTTAGCTGATGCTTTGCCCCCTTAAAAGTTCAGTTAAGAGAATGATCGAAGAAAAAGAATGCTGCAGTTTCAGTGGACTCTGAGCAAGACTGGAACTGCATCATTAATGGGACAGGAGAGTAGGGGAATAGATCTAGCATACTTGCGGTTCAAATTTCATCGGACATCCCTGGTTACAAGTAGACAGCAATTATAATAATATAGTAAGTAAATATTTATTTACCTGCACTTCACTTAGCTTCAGAGCAGACGCAATTTGTGATCTCTCCGTAAGACTCAGGTACTTCTTGGCGTGAAACTCTCTCTCCAGCTCCAGCAGCTGTTCTGACGTGAAGGCTGTCCTCCTTCTTCTTGCTTTGTTCTCTCTTGGTGTGTCTGTGTCTTCTTGGTCTGCTTCTGATTCGTTACCTGTGAAAATATTTATTTCAGTATGTCGGAGAATAGTAAAGACTATCGAATAATCGAATCGTCATCGGTATCTATGGCGTTGGAGTTAGGGTAGTGGTCACTTCCGTTGTTTTGACAGTTTCGACCCTCGACCCTTTATATGCCATCGACAGTCTGACTGAGTTCTTAGTCGTGCGCGGTCTCTCAAGGAGTGAAGTAGTCTCTGAATAGTGTTAGTGTTTGGATTGCTGTCCGATCAAGGTCATGCGAGTACCTTGCAATCTTGTTGCCACGTCCTGTGTTAGGTTAGGTTTATGTGAGATTAACCTTGGGATTAAACAGAGAGCTTGAGCAGTGGAGGCGAGTGTCTCGATCGAATAAATGAATTTCTTAAGCCTAAACCTTGGTCACAAGTCCAAGGCACTGCTTAGGTTTCTCTCGTAATTGTTAGAGATCATATTTGATTATTTATCGGTTCAGTAGCAGTATCTACGTTGCGTTTACCCAATAGTCTATTAAATATCATCACCCCTTTAGTTTTCTCCAATATTTCCCTCCCCTCTTTCTTGTTCATCATAAAATCTCCGACAAGTATATCTATTAATATTATTTGAGGTGTGTGTTGACAGACAATAGTCAGAGTTACATTTAATTTTAGAATTTCCTTGCGTTGGCACTACTGAATGATATACAGTTTGCGAAGAAATAGAAGCTAATAAAATAAATACGCCGCCATAATAGAATCCGTGGTTAATAATGGCGAGTACTCAAGCAGTAATTCTGGATCTCTGTCTAAAGTATAATAATGAACATTTATACTAATATATATAAAGCTTAAGAGTTTGTTTGTTTGCTTGAACGTGCTAATCTCAGGAACTATTGGTCCGATTTGATAAATTCTTTTCTTGTGATATAGCACATTTATCGAGGAAGGCTATAGGCTATATAGCATCACGCTACGACCCATAGGAGCGGAGCTACACGTGAACAAAGTCGCAGGGGTCGACTAGTTATAACAGTAATCGTAATTCAATATGCCGGAATCCAAACGCCAACAAAACGATGAGACAAGATGAAAGCTGTGATAAGTGACAGACCGAAACTTGGTTTTGCCAAAAAATCATGATTCAGGCATATTTTCGTTCTTGGCCAAGTCTAAAATCAGAAATTCCTGAATTATCGCGCATCATTCTATTATCTACATAAAGCTCTAAAACTTTGGGATGAATCAGAATTAGATTCTGATTCTATTTAGCCATATATAATTTGTCAGTACGGCATTAAAGGGGGGCGGGGGAGTCCTAGCTTTGCTTATTTTTGACTGCTCTGTTGATTATTGCTGATTATGATAAGATGGGGGTCTGCATGGTTTTTTTTATGGTACAAACGACAAGGTGCAAACGAGCAGATAATCCAATTGATGGTAAGTAGCCACCATCGCCCATGGCCAAGAGGATATCTTTTGTTTTGTCGATGCGTTGCATCATCGAAGATGGAGTGGGGAGGGGGAGTGAAGAAAAAATGCTGCGGTTTCAGCGAACCCTGAGCAAGAGCCCGGACTCCACTAGATCCGCATCATTAATGGGATGGGAGAGGGAGGGGGTACGTCTGGCCCACATGCGGCTCTATGACGCTTGGCGGTCGGATTTGTATGCTTGTATGGTGGTCGCAAGCCAGTCAGGGAACAGATCCCCTAACACCAAGAGGGGGCTGGGTTACTCGGCTCTTACGAGATACTCTTCCAGTGGCAGAGGGGAATAGTATTCTATCCCGTCCCCTCACGGGCAATGGTGAAAATGATAATCGTGAGTATTTCTGCTCAGAATGAGGAGGGAGAAAAATGCATACACCAATGTTTACGTAAGCACGCGGCGAGGGCGGGTTAATATTTGCAAAAAATCTACTTACGTAATACTTGAACGGCCAGTAAACAGTAGGAATGTTCAGTGCTTAGAATAACAATTTTTCTCAAAATGCATCAGGCTATTTGTTTAAAGATAACATCTCTTCTCAAAATTTTAAAGAAATACAGACCTAAATGCTGATTTGTCTAGATTTTAGACATTTTGACAGTGACGTGATTGCCTGTGCTTATGTTGCATTTTAATCAAGTTTTGTGCTTAATATCCTTCATTATTTTTATTCCAAGATAAAAGAGAAACAGAGCTTTATATGTACCATATTATTTTATAAACAAAACGAGACAATTATTATAAACGTCAAAAACACTAAAATTTAAGGACAACATCGACTACTTATTGACTTACAGTCGAATCTATTTCACATCTCTATACGATACCGATCTGTTTTACGACATATCGATATCGATTAGAGTTGACATGATTAAAAAAGGTTTTTTTAAAACACATGTTTTAATCAGTGTTTAAAACAGTTTGAATTGAAATCGTGTTTTTTATAACGTATTTAAAAACAAAGATGTCGGCAATCGGTCGCCGAAAGAAATTAATTTAATGGACTAGTCTTTTAGTGCTAATATTTACTTCACTATGGCGAATTTAAAAAAAACAAAAAAAAACAGGTTTTTTTCCAACCATCAGTGTTGCGATCTTTCGGTTGTTTCAAACTCCTTAATTCATCATCATTATCTTACTCATACTAACATAATTTCCTCCTTCAACAATCCAACCCCACAAATATTTTATTTAAAAATTAATTAATTAACATATATTGATATAACTATTATTATAAAATAATAGTTTATAAAAAAAATTATTCGGGGATTTTTATCCCATATAGTGTGGATACAACGTCTACATGTGAAATAGCTTTATAGGAGACATGTTGATGTCAGTAATGAAGCCATCAAATAGACGATAAAAAACGCGCCGACTCAGTCTCGGCCACTCACTCAGCCACGCCTTGGTAATGTTTTGGACGCAATTGGTCACTGCTGATCAATATCTTTGGGTGATTGGATTTTTTATTACATTTACAAAAAGAGGGAGAATTTGACTTTAATGGAAGTAAACCAATAAATTATTTAGCTATCTATTTGTCAACAATAACCTTTTTTTATAATAGTCATGTCAAATTAAGTAGTGCTTACTGAAAGCAATATGATATCGATTAATTAAAGAATCGATTTTTAGGACCCAAAAAATTCACTTTTTATAGACTGTATTACTGAATCGATTTTGGACACCAGGATATGATTTATGTTCCCAAATACGACATGACAGTTTGTGAAAATTAGCCCTATCCAAGATTTATCGAGACTATATACTCTAAAATGTAGAGAAAGTCTCTACTACTTGTATAATGTTTTTTTCTCTTTTATTTCATAGACATCGACAATACAAGAGAGTTTGTCTTGTTTTGCTAATGCCGTTACCACCTCGAAGATACGAGTGAGAAAACGAAATGTAGAAGTTTCAGTAAACCCTGAGCATGAAACCTCGTGTCCACTAAAACCGCAGCATTTATAAATTAATTAATGGGAAGGGAGAAGGAGGGGGTTGGTATGGAAACCGACATAGACATTTGGCGATCGGATCTGCATGATGTGGTATCTGCAAGCCAGTAGAGATGAGAGAGATGCTCTCCTAGGGGAATAGTATTTTAACCCATCCCATAACGGTGGAATAGCCTCAATATTTTTTTTATTGCGCATCACGCTACATTCGTACGTTCTATAAGTTTGTAATAGATGGCAATATAAGTTAGTTTATGACACAACATTGAACATTTTTTATGTTTTCTCTTGTTACAGTATCATTAGTAAATAGCACACACACCAAAGATACCTAAGAAATGTAAATGTGGCAAATGTTGTGCCAGACAGCAGACACAATAAACAAACGAGACAAATTTCTCGGAATTTTAAGAGTATATCGTCAAAGTGTCAACACGATAAAAATTTAACCATTCGCGTGCAATTTCCATGAAAAAAGTCGAATAAAAACGATCCCTTGCCGAATAAATACATTATTTCTTTCGAACAACCACTATTGACAGTTATCGCGTCAAATGAACTGTAAAACATTTTGCTGACAAATTACACAAATATACGCTCTAATACCAACGAATAAGGTTCAAATAACTAGAAAACAAAGCAAAAATAATATTGTAAACGAATAAAGCAAGTTCCCGCCATGTCTGCGATCAGAATTTAAAATTGGAATAAATAGTGCGTTTGAAAGCGGCGAAGTTAAATCGATTGAACCTTTAAATATATTTGTCGATAAGCGATAACATCACTAATGTCGGTCACGTTCGTGTTCGTTTAAATTTTCACACTGGATGGAAAATATTTTTTAAATAAAATGTTTAAATTATTTGTTTATTTTCGGAGAAATACGGATTTTTGTGACGATGCTTCTGGCATGCTAATGAGAGATAATAAAGATTTTGAATAAGTACTTAGTTCAATTTTTTTTAATGAGATTCTAATGTTTATGTATATAATGCTATATCATTGCCAAAAAATGGATACTGTCGAATGTCAGAGTAAAATGAGAGTCACTCTCATGTGTTGTCGATGTTCATGGTAGTGATGTAACGAATGTTAGAATTACACCGGTCAACACGGATTTTGAGTCTGGCAACAAAATGTCAAATTTTGATTTCTTTTACCTTACTTATACATAATGGGTAAAATAGGTTTTTTGAATAAAGTTTGCTTTTATAGAAATTTCGTTTTCATAGAAAATTTTATATTATTTCGACAAGTAAACTCTGTATGCTATTCTGCGACTCAGTCATATACAAAAGTAGTTGCTACAGTTTGTAATAGACATACATACACTCAATACAGTAGAATGCGCGACTTGTCGCCATTTTGTTTTAAAGTATTACCAACTATTATTTTACTCTCCACTAAGAACTTTAAAACTTAATTATCAATATAAAACATACAAAAGCAAACTTATTTCTTCATAAATTAAGTTTTTGGTTATTTTTCAATGTAAACACTCAGACAATAGTCATTAAATAACAGACACAAAAAAAAGTTTTTTTTTTGTTGACTTGTGTTATCAAATGCGAATTTTCATTTTCAATATTCGCAAATGTCATACGGATTTGACATTTTCTTTATGTGATCCAGTCCAATTTGCCTCCGACATGATGGTCAGAGCCATTTCTTGGCCAGTACTATTGAATTTCCTTTCTTTTCTTCCTTTGGCTCATTAGTTACTTTGCCACTGAATTGAAATTATGTTATGAAGAATTGTTTTTTTTTGTGTGTGGCATGTGTGTGTATATTTATAGTGTGAAATGTGATGTTCATGGTTTATACATCATGTACCTTTACAATCTTATCTTATACAATTATACTTTATTATTAATTTATTCTTTATGCATACTACATAATTTTAGTAATATTTTTTTTTATTTTTAGTATTTTTTTGTGTTTACACATACAATTTGACATTTCGTATGAGCCATGTTTAATCCGAATATCATCACGACCCCTCAATGGCCCACTGCTCAGCCGGGTCTCCTCCTCAGAATGAGGAGGGTATTAGGCCATAGTCCACCTCGCTGGCCCAGTGCGGGTTGGCAGACTTTTTACACAGCTTTGAGAACTCTTGGGGAACTCTCAGGAGTGCAGGTTTCCTCACGATGTTTTCCTTCACCGTTAAAGCAAGTGATATTTAATCGCTTAAAACACACATAACTCAGAGTCAGAGGTGTGTGTCTGTGTGGGGGATCGAACCTCGGACCTCCCGAGTAAGACTTGAAGTCTCAACCACTGGGCCATCACTGCTTTTGTAATCCGAATATAGCCGAGGTTAACCTATACAAGTTCTTTTCACACAAAATATATTATAATTTAAAAAATTATATTTTTGGATTATTAGTGATTTTGTTCATATTTTAATTTGACTTATTCAAATATTACAAGCAAATAAAATTTTTAAATCTTATCAGTTTATTCAATATTCGCATCGTTTATTGCGAATACGTATGCCAATGCGTATGTCAAAAAATATGCGAATATTCGCGAATGCGAACACTCGTTACATCACTAGGACATGGGCGACGGTAACGTCTACCTGCTAGTTTGTCCCTTAACTAGACTGCGCAATAACATGCTCTATAGATGAAAGTCAAGTAGCGCCTGGGGCTTGAGACCTAGGAGCAGCAGAGCAGGCATATGTAGCTAATCTATCAAACACATCGCCGCGACGCTAGACTACACTGCTGTAACTACATTAGAGACGTCTCCAACCGTGACTAGTTTTTATGGCCGAAACCGTAACCGAATTTCAGCATCGGACTTAGTTTCGGCCGAAACCGAAACTTCCATTTCAGGTACTAACTTAAACATGACGAAAGGACGGAGAGGAGTCTTGCCGTAGCATTCGCTACATTAAAAAAAAAAACTTAAACATTACCTATTAGATAGATAAAATAAGGAGCGAGTGACTGAATATTTTTTTTTAATAATTAATAAGGGGCAAACGAGCAGAAGGTCCACCTGATGGTAAGTGGTCACCGTCGCCCATGGACATCTGCAACACGCGAGGAGCTGCCGATGCGTTGCTGACCTCTTACCAACCTGTACACACGCCATTTGAAGACCCTCATTTTGTAATCCTCCGGTAATACCTCTGGGGGTATGATTATCATTAAAAATATTGTTAATTAATAAAAGAGAAGATAAAGGATCAGTATGACGGGTTGGCTAGAATATCCTTCTGGGTGTTACTTTAGACTCAGAGCTTCAGAGTTACTGCTAAGAATGCTCGCGATGAAGGATAAAAATTTCTCACAAAAGAAACAAAAATTATTACATTAAATTGAAATAAATATTTATCTACACTATTATATAAAGAGGAAAGATTAGATTGTTTGTTTGTTGCGAATAGGCTTGAAAACTATTGAACCGATTTTGAAAATTCTTTCACCAATACAAAGCTACATCCTTTCCGGGTAACATAGGCTATGTGGTGTTGCCATAAATATTCTACTTAAAAAGATATGACCATTTAAGTGCCATAACGTCACCATTTTGTAAGTTGAAGAGTTTCTCAGGAACTACTAATCCGATTTTAATATTTTTTTCACAGATAGAAAACTACACTATTCGTGAGAGACAAGGATGTTATAATTGATTATAAGTTATCACTTCCCCCTAGGAATTGAGCTAGACAATCAATTCAAATTTACATTTACATTTTTCTTGTCTTCAGGTTTCAGTTTTTTTTAAATGTCTGCCTCTGTTCCAACCGTTCCTGTCCCATCGAAGACCTTAGGTATTTTTTTCAGTTTTATTGCTGAAGTTTGTTTGGGTTAACGCACTAATCTCTGGAACTTATCGATATCGTAGAAGTGTATAGTCTATAAAACATCAAACTACGACCCATAGGAGCGGCGCATCAATAAGCTTCCGTTTGGTTCGCTGCGTAAACAGCGAAATAATATAAATGTCTACACTTCACTCCCACCAACTCTCTCTCGCTCTTTATGTGACGTAAACGAAGTCGCGTGTGTAGGCTATACTTTATTAAAGATACCCTAAAAAATACAGTAACACTTACTAAGGCTATTAATAAAAAAAATGTATTTTCTGACTTTTTGCCCTTCAATGACAGCTGTCACCTTGTTATGCTATTCCGCGCCAAAATGATTGTGCGTTCCGAAATCACAATTTCACGCTACAGATGCGTTCTAGTGGCGTGACTATTTTATCTTTGCGTTACTAATTCATTTAATATGAGATTTGGAAATATAATTACCGTGAAATAGTTTATTGTTGTTGAGATTTGGAAAAGGTGTAGATGTCAATTTATTATTGACAGTTGTCAATGCGTTGGCTGTTGACTAATTTGTCGGTAAATTTCAGTAAAGATGTTTTTGCTTTTTTGCCAGCCAGCTAATTAAAAGAAACTCCACATAAATAGAATAGGTAATTCTCTTTGACATTTTGGGAAATCTGCTAGAAAATTCGGAAGAGGCTTAAATTTTGATGGTTTGTATAAAATCTTAATAATGTAGAGAAAAACTCTCGAGAAGGAACCTACTCCCTTTACAAAACTCTTTCTGACCTCACCTTGGTCATCACTCCTACCAACTGTTAATTTTCTAGTGACCTTATAATAATAAATAATAATAATAATAGCCTTTATTAACAAAATTGCTTTTCAGCATAGGCCTCCCCAAGTGTTCTCCATAGTGATCTGTCCTGTGCCTTCCTCGTCCAGGTCGTTCCTGCTATCTCTTTAATATCGTCTCCCCATCTACGATACTGTCTACCTTTTCTTCTTTTTTTGTATCTAGGGCACCATTCCGTCACTTCTTTAGCCCACTTGTCTGTCTTAGTTCTGATGATGTGTTTAGCCCATTTCCATTTATTACTTGGTTTGTCTCCTTATTGTTTTTAATGGAATTTTGTCTTTTAATTTTAAAAATGCTTCATTCCATTCTGTGTTGACAAGTTTCTAGTGCTTTTGTATTTTTCTTTGAGCAACTCCATGTTTGACTTGCGAATTTGATATTAATTTCAACTTGATACCTCTACGCGATCCTGAGAAAAAGGGTCTTGACAGACAGACAAGACATTTTTTTAAAACTTTTACGGCTATTTTCTCAATTACTCGAGGAATCGATGAATTGACAGTTCAATTATATGACGTAAAGCCAAGCTATTTGACTAAATATCTGTCCTAAAAAACAAGTGCCGCCGCCAAGTCGAGTGCGAAGCAAACTTACCATCCTTTACTGGAACCATTTCGCCGCATTTTCAAGCCCCTATTTGAGAACCTCTGGATAAGACCTGAACGCAATTTTCCATCGTCAATGGGTAGCGGTTCGGGCGACAGTTTGGTGCAATGGTGTCATGGAGCACCTGGTTTTGTACCCTTGTGTACCCTTCAATGGCCAAGTCACAGTAAGGAACCTTAGACTTGGCACGACTTTGTCTTGATTTAATTACTTTTTAGAGATAAACAAGCAACTCCATCGAGACTTGGCTAGTTTTTTACAGAATGTTTTTGGTGGGATTTATATATTTTTGAATTTTTTAAAAATACCTATATAAAAAAGATCTTTTGTATATTTGTTCTTTTATGCGTTTCTAAGCTTTTCTATTATATATAGTCAATAATGATGTTGGCAACACTAGTTTGAGTAGTATCCAGTTATGATGTTAGTAGTATTGCGAGTATTCCAATAGTAATGCTGGTTGTTTGAGTCTAAAGCATAACTCCCAGGAGGATATTTTAGTCAAGCCGTCATACTGTTGGTCTGCGTATAGACTATAACTACTTTTTAATTAACAATATGCTATAGATGTTCATAAATTCCTAATTAAACCTTTTATATGTTAAATTACTCTTCTTAATCTCATGTGTTTTATCTTATTCTAAACTAGTCGACCTGCGCTACTTCGTTTACATAAAGCTCCACTCCTATGGGTCGTAGCGTGATGACATATAGCCTATAGCCTTCCTAGATAAATGGGCTATCTGACACTGAAAGAAATTTTCAATTCGGACCAGTAGTTCCTGAGATTATCGCGTTCAAATAAACAAACAAACCCTACAGTTTATATTACAGATATAGTATAGATTATATTTTCTAGGGTTACAAGCATACAATAATGTTATTCTATTTAAGAAGTTTTATTTTACTAATCCCGCCGCTTTTACAACGAGGTACAATGAAAATTATTAAATATGTGGAAAATAAAAAATCCATTTTATCAAATACGTATTAAAATTTAAATAGAATATCAAAAAAAAGATATCGAAATAATTTGAAATGCAATTAAAATGTGGCACTTTTTAGTGGCAACACCAAGACATTATCGATATGTAATTAAGTCAATGATTTGATAATGCCCCTCCCTAAAGATACTTATTGTCATTATCTATGCAACGATTAAATGTTTCTACAATTAACGAATTTAATTAAAGTTAGTTGTCTCTGAGTAAGACAATTACACACGATCTTAGCTTATTTACTTCGCTTCACCTAGCCGATATATTTTAGTGTACCGTAAACAAATTAATATCGGATTTTTGGGTGCCGAAAATTCAATGTTTTAATTCCAAAACTGAAAATTGAAACTAATTTCGGGTTTCTATAATAATAGATTCAACTAAACCAAAAATTCTCGGTTTTCGTACAGAAAAACTAAAAACTCATATTTTTGATGGTGTAAATAAGGTTTCTAATAAAATTCTATGATTTCATACAATCAATGAATGATGCTTCTAGCAATGGCTTGGAGATTTTTTATGACCGTAACAAATTATTCGGAATTCATAAAGTTAGGTTACTTCTAGACCTTTTAATTAGCTTTAAAATCTATCTGCCCAGTCATACAGATTAGTTACTGAAAATCTTGTCATGTCGTATAGCATACAATAAGAAGAATGATTCCATCAAATACTTTTGATAGGCGACTCGATAACTACACGTATCTACTAGATATTAGGTACCTATATCTGTCTCTCATTTTTAATAATCTGCTTGAAAATATAGTATTTTCTTAGTACTTGATAGCGCTAATTGAAGTCAACGAGAAAAGCTTCAGTTTAGTTTGTATTCAAAAAGTATTTTTTAATTTTTGTTGAAAAGGACCGTCGGATCATTTAACTTAATTTTTCATAAATGTATAGTAACCGAATTTATAGGATATCTGAAAGTAAACATCTAACCATAATTTGGTTTACTATAATATGATTTTGAGATAGATTTCTTCTAGCTATAAATAACATATCCATAGTATAATTGTGGTTTAATGACTAAATTCAGGATTGAACCTACCTTGTGTATTATCTTCACCACCATCACTTTCCATCTCACTCCCAACACTAACAGGACTCTCCCTCTTCTCTTCTCTACTCTCCTGCGCCTGCGGCTGACCGAACATCCTCAAAAACGGTTCAGGATAACCCAACAAAAACGGAAAATTATTTTGCTGTAAAAATGGCGCGTTTAAATAATATCTCATTCTATTTAAATCCATTCTTTCACTTTCTTCATCTGAACTTCTATTCATATTGTTCTCTATATCTATTTCCGGCGATTTTCTATCACCGATAATAGATTCTATTGAAAACGGTTTAGGCGTTTTCTTTTTAATCTGTGACTCTAATTCCGACATTGCACACAAAAATTTAAAAGTATAATTAAAAAAGTATTTATTAATAACACTGGTTTTGTTCACAACACACGCGTTCGAAATTTAAAAATATTTTTTTAGAACGCGTCCGTTTCGTTCGCATCGTAGTGATGTACTAGAGCGCCGCCCCGCCCACAGCAGGGTGTACACAGACGTTATTTTATTTTATTAATGCCTTTGCTGAGCGAACATAAGCTTTATTACTTGCGTCGTAATTCCACTGTCATTATAGTAAACCACAGATAAGAAAAAGCTTAAGTGCAACGTTGTCAGGATATTCTCCAACCAATTACAATGTAGTAAAGTTACAATTTAATTACTTATAACGGGAATTATAAAACAAATAAAAATATACTTTATTTCAATGTAATTAAGTTTAAAATTGCTTGACAATTTTTTACTTATGTTACCTTTTGCTACTAAATAATCTATGATTGTTCAGTTGACTTTATTGTTAGGGTGAGAAGGAGATATATAATTGGTGTACAACAGAAAGGGATAGCTATACAATAACCTGACCGCTTAGTACAAGTAATTGGTGTTCAGTTGGCAAAGTCAGCACTTTGAATAAGTTCATCGTCTTGTGCTTCGTTTGATCCTTTTGTGAGTATTTCAGGGTTTTACTTTTTTATTTATTTAATTGACGTTTGATGGCGATTAGATTTATTTATAATGAAGTGGGCTAGTTAGTTCATTTATAACTTGAAGCTATGAGATAGGCATGCCTACCTGGCAGTTGTTATTACGGAAGCCAACCTATTTATTCTTTGATTTATAACCTAACCTCAAATGAGATATTTTATGTATCTAAAATTACCTTTATGTGGTTCCCTGTTTGTGTTGCATAGTTTAGTGATTTGTAATCGACTTTAGTTGATCTTTATTTAATCTTAAAGGTTTAATAGTTAATAAATGACCTAACAATTGTAATATTGCCAATACTATTGATAAAAAAACTTTATGTTTAATTAGCAAAAGATTATCTGGAAATGATTTTATGAAGTATAAAAATACATTATAAAATTAATATTATCCACATAAAAACCTTTTCAGTTCAAGTATAATAAATACCTTATCCACATATTAACAATGTACCTACCTATAAAAAAAAAATTATTCCTCCAATAGTGTTGGCTTACCTACTTTTAAATGTAGAACCTCTTACCAGTAAACTCTCCCATCTAAACCACCTACAGTCATTAGGCAGCAATTTGCCCCCCAACACCCTCTTTAAATTGATTGTGGCCATCCCTCACCGAAATGTGTCGTTAGAGATAATGTTTCTTATTGTATGATAATGCTATGTTTTATGTTTGTTTTATTTATATTATATTTACTTTGAATATTTAGCTATCTCTAGATCTATCAAGGTTTGTTGGAAAGTTATATTTATAATATATTTTCCAGAAGAAAAAGTGGAAGAATTATTAAAATTTTAATACAAACATTAATATAGGTATGACAACTAACAATAATTTATTTGAAAAAAAAACTAGACTTAAGTGTCTAACTATGGACTATTTAGATAACTATCAGAAACTAAGTAAAAATGGCCGTCCATCTACAATTATGAGAGAGAAAGTAAAAAAAAATATATGAGTAGGGGGGGCAACTAAAGTTCAACGTTTAATAAATAAAAAAAACTTAATTAATAGACTTAGGTAAAAATTGCATATGTGGTGTCAATTATGAAGTTGGCAACACTAATTTGTACAGCATTCTGTTAGTTATGATACTGGCAACATTAATCTGTTTAACTGAATATCAAACCAAAATAAATACGCCGCCATGACGGAAATATTTGTTACTAGCTGATCCGCACGACTTTGTTCGCGTGTTGCTCTGCTCCTATGGGTCGTAGCGAGATGTGAAATAGCTTGTTACATCAGCTATCTGCCAGTGAATGTCCCGTCAGAATCGGTCCAGCCATTTCAGAGATACAAAAATTATACATCATATAGTCAGCCTATAACTTTTTTTTAATCGCCAGTGGGTAAGAAACTTTCAGACTTTCCGCCACAAATCACAATAAATCTTAAAACATTATTCCGTCCAATTGATTTGTATTCATAGAGAGAGTGGAGGGTGACTATCCGTCAGTACACTGTCGTTTATCTGAACATCTTAACACACCATATATCGTATCAGACATTGATCAGACAGCTCCCTTTCCCTGCCAGACTCGTGCCAATCACACTCGTGCTGAGGTTTTAGAAACTTATTTAAAACATTACTTAACTGTATATTATAAGATGGGTAGTAAATAACTTTAGATACTGCTAGCTGTGCCCGCGACTTCGTCCGCGTGTTTTTCCCTATTTTTATTTAACACCCTTGAGGGTAATACTGTGACAAACTTTTATATAATATTTATTTATATCGAATCAACATCCTAAAGAATAAGTTTCAAGCTTCTAGCGATACGTCTATATAATTTTTCATCCCCCCTTTTCCACCCCGTACAACCCTTTTTTCGTATTAAAATGAAAGCGCAACAGACAGATAGAGTTACTTTTGCATTTATAATATTAAGTAAGGATTAGACACGCAGATCAACAGTATGTCGGCTTAATTATTAGAATATTACTCATGAGGAGTGAGGGTCCAGTTATAATAATGATTTCTGTCATGGTGACGTATTTATTTGATTTGTGTTGGCACAACTGATTGATTCTGTTTATGCCAACTTCTAAAGTCAAATGCTACTCAGGTTAGTGTTGCCAATATCATACAAGCTTTTTGGTTTATTTCATTTGATACCTACTTGAACGTGTGTAGAAATAACTAGTCTGCCATTTTGGAGCGTCCGCCATATTGGAATTAGAATGACGTTGTAGATAAACATTTCAATCTCAATCGGTTGAGGATAACTGCTTTCACATATGATTTTCGATGCGAAGAATCTGAATATAAGGTCCATTTAGTACGCACAGCCTCAAAATTGTTGCCACAGTAACGGACCTCACTTTTTTTGTGTGCCAGTATTATCCTTGATGTTTTACGCTTCTAACCTCATTATATTCCATTATAATCTATGTGGTGAAGCTAAGATAGAATCCTGTCCATCTTTAGCTGAACTCTTGGGGTAATAGCAATGGCTTTGCTATATATTATGGCATTCTGATTTTTTTAATATTTATTTATTTATTTTAAAAAGATTACTCCTAGTAAACTAGTATTCCTTAACCCCTCCAAGTAAGCTAAATCCTTGTGTTAGGAGTGGGGTACGTCAGTGCAATGACTGGGATTTGAACCCACGACTGAACCACTGACCTACTAACGCCTAAATTATTTCAGGCTGAAAGTAGTCTTAAAATCTGCTGTTTTTACAATATCATCTAATCCAAGATAAACATAGACAACAAGGTCTAGATTACATTTAGACAATGAGTTGCAGCGTTAATTGGTTAGTTTATTAAGTGAATATTACTCAAAAGGAAAAAGCAGTGATGACCCAGTGGTTGAGACTTCAAGTCTTACTCGGGAGGTCCGAGTTCTATCCCCCACACAGGTACACACCTCTGACTCTGAGTTATGTGTGTTTTAAGCAATTAAATATCACTTGCTTTAACGGTGAAGGAAAACATCGTGAGGAAACCTGCACGAGTGAGAGTTCCCTAAAAAGTTCTCAAAGGTGTGTGAAGTCTGCCAACCTGCACTGGGCCAGCGTGGTGGACTATGGCCTAATACCCTCCTCATTCTGAGGAGGAGACGCAGCTCAGCAGTGGGCCATTGATGGGTCGTGATGATGATGATGACTCAAAAGGAGGAAGGATTTTCCTTCTTATCAAGCTGGAAATCTTTAAAGACCATGACACTGTTATATAGTTATTAAAGTAGTCTTCAATGTAAAAGGTAGTAAGAGTAGAAAAATATTGCAGATTAGTGATCCAATTTAGACAACCTAAGCAAATTCTGGGGCTTGATCCTCGATAAAGGATCTATCATCACCTTTTGACAATGTTTACTTTGTGAAATCACATGAAATAAAACAATATGAACTACTCCTTGTAAATTTTTTTGTACCTAAATAGTAAGATTTTAAAACATAGCAGAAAGAATAATTAGATTTAAGAGATGAAATGTAGAATTCTTGACCTCAGTGAAGCGAAGGCGAGCCAGTTATTTTGCAACAATAAAAAACAAAAATCAATAGATCGCAAAAGATCAATAGATCAAGGATAATCATAGACATACAAATTTATCATATAATGGCTATTAAACCGATAATGATGTATTGTTCTTATTTTATAGCCAAATAACAATGCGGAGTATAAACCTAATTTGAGAGGCTAATTTAGTCCTGAGAAACCAGCACGAGACCAGACTGGCAACGTGGGGCTAGACGATCCTAGCAGTGCTCTGATTTATTTTATATAAGTATCTATAGGTAGAGGTAGATACTGTCTAACGCCTAGTTTGTATGTAACGTTGCATGTTTGTGTAAAATACGACATTTTTTACCTAGACAATGATTTTCCTTAAGAATTTTAATATTCACAATCAAACCTTCCTTTTTTTAGAGTAGGTAATACTTATTTATGGTAAATAAAAAAATCTCTTTCTGATTTTTTTGAAGCAAAAAGGATTTTGGTATTTGTAATTATTACCATTTTTTATGGTAGATAAGGTGCCAGCGAACAGATGGTCCACCTGATGGTAAGTGGCTACCATCGCCCATGGACATCAGCAAAACAAGAGATACCCTCTTGTTTTGCTGATGCTTTGGATCCTTGAAGATAGAGTGGGGAGGGGGAGTGAAGAAAATGCTGCGGTCTCAGCGGAACCTAAGTAAGAGCCTACATTCCACCAGATTAACAGCATTAACAGGATGAGGTTCGCCTGCCAAGTCTCATGTCTATGAGTCGGTTTCGCATGTTGTTGGTCGCAAGCTAGTCAGGAACAGATCCCTTACCTCCAAGGAGGTGCTGGATTAGGATTTAAGTGGGCACCATCGCCCTTGGACATCGACAAAACAAGAGGGCTCTTGTTTTGTCGATGCGTTGCATCCTCGAA
Organism: Limenitis camilla; assembly: GCA_905147385.1. Taxonomy (NCBI): domain Eukaryota; kingdom Metazoa; phylum Arthropoda; class Insecta; order Lepidoptera; family Nymphalidae; genus Limenitis; species Limenitis camilla. The sequence continues at coordinate 7,747,705 of LR990251.1, read as the reverse complement.
GATAGAGTGGGGAGGGGAAGTAAAGAAGAAAAAATGTTGCGGTCTTAACGGACCCAGAGCTAGATCCCAGAGTCCACTAGATCCACAGCATTAATGGGATGGGAGTCTGGCCCACATGCGGCTCGGCTGGAACGCGTCTATGACACTTGGCGGTCGGATTCGCATGCTGGTGGTCGCAAGCTAGTCAGGAACAGATCCCCTACCTCCAAGGAGGTGCTGGGTTACTCGACTCTTACGAGATGCTATCCCAGCGGCAGAGGGGAATAGTATTCTGAGCCTTCCCGTCACGGGTAAAAAAGCAAAAGCATAGCAAAGAAAAAAGAACATTGAAGGAGTCTGAAGCTTACATAAGCATAAGCAGTCAGCTTAATATGATAATAATGACAACGTTCCTATTGTCTTATTTAAAATACAATCACGTGTCGCTAATATAAGATCCCTTGAGATCCCAGAGGCTTGTCTAAATTCCTTAATGAATGTCATAATTTTATTTTGTGGTATGGCACCTACCTTTTTTTATTTCTTCTAGTGGCAACATTAGTTCATATCTGATTGACAAATGACCGCAGATGCGCGTTATTTTTATGGCCAATCAGAACATTTCCCGCCAAAAATGATAAATGTGACGTTTTGGAACATGAAAGTATTTTTGTTTTACGGAAAAAGAAAGATGTCCTTTGTGTAATAAGTGATAAAAGATGTGTTAAAAGTGGTGATGATTAATAATATCGAGTACCAATAGGAGAGCATTGTATAGGTAATGTATGGCATCAACATGTATTTGTGATGACACTGAGTTTGATTTATGAAACTACGCACTACGCAAAAACTAATAAATTCAAGTCACATTACAACAAACCAAATTAGATACGCGTTAAACAAATTACGTATAAACTAACAAACCCTCATCACATTAATCCGACCCATTACCATCCCCACATAAATCCACAATAAAATCAAAATAACAGAATTAATAACGCCATAAAATTAAATATTAAAAACTTCTGTGAACGCTGACGACGTTTATTCCCATCTCATGTGTATTGCCCAAATAGGTGTAAAGGAAAGAGATAGCAATATGTTTGTTAGTTCACCCGAAATTCTTGTTCTGTAACTAATGAGGGCTGCCACGCCCCACAATCAGCTATCTGATGGTATTGGTTGGTTTAATAGGATTTTTCTTTGTTAAAGTAATTTTGTTTTACTATAACGATGTAATTTACTCTAAAATTGCTCTAAAATAATATACTCTAAAGTTGCTATCATAAACTGACGTACGTTTTTTTTCTCTAAAAAGCAAAGGTATTATACCCTACACCCTTGTCTTAGTAGTTAAATTTTTTGAGGTAGATTCCATGTTTAATAGAATATCATAAAATCTACACTTTTTTTCGTAGAATTTGATTAATTTTATTTTTTTTATGTAATTCGTGGAAGAGGAACTATCTTTATTATCATTGTAAATAAATATATTAATATGAAGGTGTATGTTTATGTCTATAGGTAGATGCTTGCCTACCAAACATTTTCATTTATTTTTAATCATATCTATTTATTTATCTGTACCTATTCATTTCCATCTCAGCAGGTAGATAAACCAATATCTAACGTATTTATATCGAGTTTGTTTGTTTGGTTTAACGCGCAAATCTCAAGAACTACTGGTTTCTATTGAAATATTATTATAGTGTTAGATAACCCATTAATCAAGGAAGGCTATAGGGTATATAACATCACGCTACGATCCATAGGAGCGGAGCATTAGTCCTATCTTTAATGAGACAAAGACAAAAGAAAGCTTTTCTTCATGCATTCAAAGAGTGATAATAAAATCATAGTTCCTGTAAACCAAACTGGTATAGCGAAGAGAGGGCTATATTTATAGCAAAACGAATAAGCTCTTATAGTAAACGGTCATGGTGTGGTGAATTTAAATGGCGTCTCCCCAGGGCCGTCTACCGTCTCCCCAGTGCGTTAAATGAGTTAAATCGTAATGTAGTTACGAGTGACAAACATTCTGATATATTGCTCTTTTTATATTTATTCTCTCACGCTAAAACTACTTTAGATGGGAAGCATAGTAGTGCTTGAGGTTTGTGACCCAGACGCCTACACTTATGGCTGAAATTAATAGACAATCTCAATCTGAAATCTATGCATAAAATTATCAACAGTGTTGCTAACGTAAGTATGTAGCTAGCTATAACAAATTTATAATATACTAGCCGACCTGCCCGACTTCGTTCGCGTGTTGCTCCGCTCCTATGGGTCGTAGCGAGATGTTAACGAGCCTAAGTTACTCCTTGTTACATCAGCTATCTGCCAGTGAATGTCGCGCCAAAATCGGTCCAGCCATTTCAGAGATTAGCCGGAACAAACAGACAGACAAAAATTGTAAAAAATGTTGTTGGTATAACAACAAAAATGGTTGGTATAAATGAAAATTTGCACATGGGTTCCTTTTATAACGTAGGGGAGCAGTAAGAAAGGACTTTTGAAAATTCACCCCCTAAGGGGGTAAAATGGGGGTGCAAAATTGGTATGAAACTTTGTCTTTTTTGAAGTTATTCAAATGAATATTCTTCATTACCAAACATGAAACATGTAAAATATTTTTTCGAAAATCATTCCTTAAGGGGGTGAAAGGGGGGTTAAAGTTAGTATATAGTTGGTACCATAGTCTAATATAACTACCTCAATATCGCAAACGAAGTTGCGGGTAAAAGCTAATTCTGTTATAAAAATGAAGTTGAATGAAATCTGTCAAACAATTTGTACCCTCGTTCCTCCCTTAACTTTGCATAAACAACATCAAAATCGCATCACAATGAATAAAGCAAATTTAAATGCACCCCAACGTAACGAATTGGATGTCATGTCACTCTACACTTAACACGTCACTCACTCACTCACTCTCTGTACACTGCAAGTATATTTGCTGCATTACCATAAACTGTGTTGTGCAAATGTTTAATAATATATAAAAGGAATCCGAGCTAAGCCTGGGACTTGGGACCCAGGTACAGATTTACAAGAAACGTGTGTCTAGCGCGCACGATCACCGGAGTCAGTGGCGGTCGACATATCTAGATTAATTTAGGTTACGAATGAGATGTTATCAACATGACTTAAGAAACACTAAATAAAAAAAAAATGTACGGATGTACGGTGTAATAATACCTTTGCCTTATCCATTATGGAATAAAAACAAAGAAAAAAGAACTCTTTGACAGTTGTCAGGGCGCGGGAGTCTCCGAGCGAGGAGTGCTGTTTTGGAGTGTCTGAAAAAGAATATAAAGTATTAACCTACTAAAGACAAGGCTGTACGGATGTACGGTGTAATACCTTTGCCTTATCCGTTATGGAATAAAAACAAAGAAAAACGAACTCTTTGACAGTTGTTAGGGCGCGGGAGTCTTCAATCGGGGAGTGCTTTTTTGGAGTGTCTGTAAGAGAATATAAAGAATGAATAAAGAATTAACTAACTAAAGACAAGGCTGTACGGATGTACGGTGTAATACATTTGCCTTATCCGTTATGGAATAAAAACAAAGAAAAAAGAACTCTTTGACAGTTGTCAGGATGCGGGAGTCTCCGAGCGAAGAGTGCTGTTTTGGAGTGTCTGTAAGAGAATATAAAGAATGAATAAAGAATTAACTAACTAAAGACAAGGCTGTACGGATGTACGGTGTAATACCTGTGCCTTATCCATTATGGAATAAAAACAAAGAAAAAAGAACTCTTTGACAGTTGTCAGGATGCGGGAGTCTCCGAGCGAAGAGTGCTGTTTTGGTGTGTCTGTAAGAGAATATAAAAAATGAATAAAGAATTAACTAACTAAAGACAAGGCTGTACGGATGTACGGTGTAATACCTTTGCCTTATCCGTTATGGAATAAAAACAAAGAAAAAAGAACTCTTTGACAGTTGTCAGGATGCGGGAGTCTCCGAGCGAAGAGTGCTGTTTTGGAGTGTCTGTAAGAGAATATAAAGAATGAATAAAGAATTAACTAACTAAAGACAAGGCTGTACGGATGTACGGTGTAATACCTTTGCCTTATCCGTTATGGAATAAAAACAAAGAAAAAAGAACTCTTTGACAGTTGTCAGGATGCGGGAGTCTCCGAGCGAAGAGTGCTGTTTTGGTGTGTCTGTAAGAGAATATAAAAAATGAATAAAGAATTAACTAACTAAAGACAAGGCTGTACGGATGTACGGTGTAATACCTTTGCCTTATCCGTTATGGAATAAAAACAAAGAAAAAAGAACTCTTTGACAGTTGTCAGGATGCGGGAGTCTCCGAGCGAAGAGTGCTGTTTTGGAGTGTCTGTAAGAGAATATAAAGAATGAATAAAGAATTAACTAACTAAAGACAAGGCTGTACGGATGTACGGTGTAATACCTTTGCCTTATCCATTATGGAATAAAAACAAAGAAAAAAGAACTCTTTGACAGTTGTCAGGATGCGGGAGTCTCCGAGCGAAGAGTGCTGTTTTGGAGTGTCTGTAAGAGAATATAAAGAATGAATAAAGAATTAACTAACTAAAGACAAGGCTGTACGGATGTACGGTGTAATACCTTTGCCTTATCCATTATGGAATAAAAACAAAGAAAAAAGAACTCTTTGACAGTTGTCAGGATGCGGGAGTCTCCGAGCGAAGAGTGCTGTTTTGGAGTGTCTGTAAGAGAATATAAAGAATGAATAAAGAATTAACTAACTAAAGACAAGGCTGTACGGATGTACGGTGTAATACATTTGCCTTATCCGTTATGGAATAAAAACAAAGAAAAAAAATTGAGAGTTGACACTCACGTCATGTTGACAGGTAGTTCACTCTTCTCTGTGATTTATTTTGGACTCTTGGTAACGCTTATAACTCTCATAATTTTCTCCCAAGTAGATGAGGAGTCTGTGCTTTTATTTCATGTTGATCTTCCGTCTCATTTCCTCCCCTGTTTTTTCCCGCCCTTTTAAGTACAGCTCAGTTACAATTTTACATTACAGATTCGTCGCGGTAGTCAAAACCACACTCAACTTTGAGTGGAACGTCATTTTGACGTGTCTTTAGGGATTGAACAATTGCCAAATGTATGAAGCCCATTTAACAATAGATTTAATTTACAATTATTATTAAATTATATTACAAAATCATGAATTAAATAATCATTAAAAAAATGAACTTTGCTTGAACGCGCTAATCTCAGAAACTACTGGTCCGATTTGAATAGTCCTTTCAGTGTTAGATAGCCCATTTATTGAGGAAGGCAATAGGCTATATATCATCACGCTACGACCCATAGGAGTGGAGCTACACGCGGATGAAGTCGCGCAGGTCGACTAGTAACAAATACAACTCTTATTGTATACAGAATGTATTAAATAGTGCGTGCGAATTCGTTGAGGCTTTATGCAATTTTAGTGTTGCCAATTTAAGAAAAAAGTTTCTCCGATGCTTGTGTACCATCTGCTTACCTTAATTTAGGCTAGTTAATACCTATTTTTAAAAATAACGGATTATCGATATTGAGATGATATATCGAATAAAAATATCGATATTTCGGCTTTATTTAAAAAAAAATTAAGTCAGCTCAAAAATGATTTACATTATTTTTAATCCAATATATTTATTAAACAAATTAAATTAAAAATGAACCTACCTCTTTATCAGGTGCAAATATTTTTTTCTCTATTTTTATTCCGTAATAGAAAGGTATTTCACCGTACAGCCTTATAGTCGAATAAGAACCATTTAAAAAAAAATATAACTGTGTAAATAATGTAGAATAATCGTTCGATAATTTTTTATATTTAGAGAAAAAATAAACATTCACCTTAAAATATATCGACCATCGATATTTTCATTTCAATAAAAAATTTCGCGGTAAAATTCCGTCCAGTGCCGCCATCTTTGCTATATACAAAAAAAAATTGTTTAACTATGAAGCTGTGTAACAAGCAATTTCATACAGTGAACATTATCTTATGGTGGTAGTCTCCCTAATATTAATTTACATGTTATGACAGTTCAGCCGCTGGGAGAGTATCTCGTAACCCAGCATCCCCATTGGTGGTAGGGGATGTATTCCCCGACTTCTTGCTCATTCTTCTCTTCACTCCCCCTCCTCCTATCTTCGAGGCGGCAACGCATCAACAAAACAAGATACCCTCCAGTTTTGTCGATGTCCATAGGCGACGGTGGCCACTTTCCATCAGGTGGTTTGTCCCTTATCCAATCTTCAATATATAATTGGCCATAAAATGTGGTCAATGACATGATCAGTCAATTACGGCCATTGTACATATTAATAGAGTTCCAATAATGTTGATGAGCGGTGACGCATTTCATTTGGCCTCTAATTACTAAACATGTTTCAACGCCTGGCGGCGCGTGGGTGATCACACGAGGTGATGAAATCTGTTGCATAATTAGATAATGTAACTTAGATACTAAATTTGACGATTGACTAGTAAAATATTTATATGGGTAACCACTATATGAGATAGAATTCTTTAATATACCACAACAACGGCCACACTGTTTCGTTTTTAGTCTCAATTTTTTTTTTTTTTTTTTTTAATAAAATGGGCTTACTCTTCCTTGGCCGTGCGCATTAAAAAAGATGACTTGAAGCGCTTTGTGGTTCAATTGGTTAACGGCAGTTTGACAAGTCAAGCAATCAATTATAAGTTCGTGTTAATTATTCATATTACGTTTTCCTCGAGCAATGAAGGCGAGAGTTTGAGAGGTATGGAAAAAAAATTCGGATAAAATATTGAGGGGTCTCGCAAAATTGAATTCGTCTAGCGCTACCTTTGATAGATAAGGGTAGACAAGAATGACAATATTTTTATGTCCTTAATTTTTTATTTATTTAAAATTAAAAACAAATCTAAAAAGGATTAAGATATTTTGAAATTATGAATAATTATAAAGAACATCAAATGGCACATTAAACAGATAATAAATACAAAGTGTAATGTATCTGTGGCTAAATTGCGCGCAATATATAATCTGTGTCAAGATAATTTGGCGCGCTGCGCGCTGTCACGACGGAAGGGGCGTGGCGCGTTCCGTTTTAGAAGGATCCATTACGGCCAGTGTTGTGTTGTGTTGTGTACCCTCAGATGTTTTGTGGTTTCAGCTCGCCATTTATTCATGATATAACATAAAAATTAAGATTTAATTTATATTTATAATATAAAAAAAATCGTCTGTACGATATTCAGAATTTTGTGTTTTTCATAGATCGTGACGTCACACTAAACACGCCATAATTATGCTTAGGGGCCATTCATTCATTACGTAAGACAATTTAAGGGGGGAAGAGGGTCGACCATGTCTTATTTTTTCTTACAAGGGGTGGGAGGGTTTCTCGATAGTTCTTACGTAAGATTACAAAAATGCTCAAAGGTAAAATTATATTTTTAAAAAGCGCGGGTAACATAGGGGGAGGGAAGGCGGGGATCAATAACTAGCGAAAATAGTCTTACGTAATAAACGAATGGCCCCTTACTACTTTCAACGTTTTTCATCTGTATAAATAAAAATAAATCGCCTGTATGTATGAAAGCGTATAACTGCAGAACGACTGCACCAAATTGTTGTGTGAGTTGTAGTTAGTGTGAGTGAGACAGAAGAGCGAGTGAGTCAGTGAGATGAAGGTGTCCACTGCACATCAGTCTCATACTACGCATTATAGAATATCTACACATACAACGACAATAGTGGGGAAATACTAAATAGTATATTTATAGTTGGTGTAGCAACGATTTCAATACACCTCAGGGAAGCGAAAGTCGGTTGTTTTTTAATGATCTTAACTATGATATTTTTGTAGAACATAATGTCTATCTAAGTAAAAGCATCTTTAAGTATATATTTTATCTTAAAACAAATAACTTTGTTGTACCCACATTAGTTTATGTTAAATTTGTTATATATACGACGGACGATGTTTAACTGAGTCAGTCTTGTTCGAAACTTCATACCATGCGGATGTCTGAGACGATAAATTAGAATTGAATGGTCAAAATTATACTTTAGATTATAGTAGATGATGTAGTCAATCATATTCAGCGTATTGCTGACGTCACACTAAAAAAATGACCAACACTTGGAAATGTCTTTTGAAATGTAGTTAAAGAGAACTTCCATTAATTGCCAGAATGGCGCTACTGTAGCTAGAAGCTAATATTATAGAATTGTTTTGACTCTTCCTTCAGCTACAGCAGTGCCATCTATATTTTATACATTTTGTGGGATAATATTAAAAGTATAGAAAACTTGACAATTTTGTCCATTTTGAGAGATAGGATAGTTTTTATCCCGAATAATAGCTTCAATTTTTTTTACTAAATATAACTTGTAAATTCTATAACACATCACTTAAATATCTAGGTTGTGTAACATGATACTATAGTTTCCACCGTATTTCGCGGTCTTCCTTAGGTAGTGGTGCTACTGTAGCTAAAGATTGTCCACTTGAATGCGGTTGAAACTGTAGTACCCTTTACCATAACAATATTATCAGATTAATTACCACGTAAGTTTCTTTAATAAAAAAGATGGCGCTGTCAGAGAATAGTAAAAGATTATCGAATAATCGAATCGTTAACGGTATCTATGGCGTTGGAGTAGGGTAGTAGTCACTTCCGTTGTTTTGACAGTCTCGACCCTGCGCGCTGTCTCTCAAGGAGTGAAGTAGTCTCTGAATAGTGTTAATGTTTGGAGTGTTGTCCGATCAAGGTCACCTTACAATTTAGTTGCCGCGTCTTGTGTTAGGTTAGGTTTATGTGAGTTTAACCTTGGGTTTAAATAGAGAGCTTGAGTAGTGGAGGCGAGTGTCAAGCCTACACCTTGGTCACAAGTCCAAGGCACTGCTTAGTTTTCTCTCATAATTGTTAGAGATCATATTTGATTAGAGCTGTTAAGATTTCAAAAGTTTTATCTATTACCTTTAATTGTTTAAAACCAAAGCCGGGGCGGGTTGCTAGTAAATAAAATGTCGAGGTAAACTAGAATTGAATTTAAATAGGCGGGTAATTTGTACAAAATTCACAAATTACAGACGATAACCTGTAATTTGTAAAACACACGGCGCACATTCAAATTAAGTGGCCATTAGGGCTCCCGAACTATTATCGAATAAATATTGATTTGTAATTACTCCAAACCACTTTAAGGGGTAAATGGAGTAAGCGAGGACGTTTTTAAATAATTTTAATAATCTTTGTTATTTAGGTCATATAGCTTGTGACGTCACAGTATACAATACAATCTCAATAAGTTTTAATTCAGTATTTGTATTATTATAGAACACTAGCCGACCAGCGCGACTTTGTGCACGTGCAGCTCCGCTCCTATTGGTCTTAGCGTGATCATATATAGCCTATAGCGTACCTCGGTAAATGGCCTAACACTGAAACAATTTTTCAAACCGGACCAGTAGTTCCTGAGATTAGCGCGTTCAAACAAACTATTCAGCTTTATATATGTCGGGGATTTCAAAACGATGTGAAAGGAGATGGAAGGAGGAATATGGGGAATATTGGGGAACACTAAAAGGGGGTGATGGTAATGAGTGGAATATTGGGTAAACGCAACGTAGATACTTCTACTGAACCGATAAATGATCAAATATGATCTCTAACAATTACGATGGAAACCTAAGCAGTGCCTTGGACTTGTGACCAAGGTGTAGGCTTAAGGATATCCTTTAAGTGATCACGACACTCGCCTCCACTGCTCAGGCTCTCTGTTTAAACCCAAGGTTAAACGCACATAAACCGAATCTAACACAAGGCTAACCTAACCTTGTGTTTACTTAACCACGTGGCAATTACATTGTAAGGACTTACGTGACCTTAGTTGGACAGCACTTCCACAATACACTGCACTTGACACTATCACTATTACTAGCACTACTTAGATGATGTTCACTTCTTGAGAGACCGCGCACGACTAAGACTTCAGTTAGACTGTCGATCGCATATAAAGGGTCGAGGGTAGATACTGTCAAAACAACGGAAGCGACTACTACCCCACTCCAACGCCATAGACAACGATAACGATTCAATTAATCGATAATCTTTTACTATGCTCCGACATATATTAGTATAGATTTGATCACAATTGATTGTTATCATAGATCGTGACGTCACACAATACACTTACCTACTACTTTCATTGGTTTAAATTTTTTGATTTTATAACTCACTAGTGCCCGCGACTTCGTTTGCGTTTTATCCTCTATTCCCTATTGTTATTTTACACCTTTAAGGGTAGGCTTTTACAAACTTTGAATGTCATATTTATTTATATCAAATCAACAGCCTACAAAATAAGTTTCAAGCTTCTATATCTTCCATACAACTTTTCATCCCCCTTTAATCCCTTTACAACCCTTTTTTCGCATTAAACAGTAGCTTATGTCCTTTCTCAGGCTCTCAACTATCTGTATACCAAATTTCATAAAAAAATTGTCATTACTATTGTTTAAAAGGAGTTATAGTCTATTTGCAGACAAACAGTATGACGTTTTGTTGACTAACGACCCTTCAATGGCCCACTGCTGAGTCGGGTCTCCTCAGAATGAGGAGGGTATTAGGCCATAGTCCACCACGCTGACCCAGTGCGGGTTGGCAGACTTCACACACCTTTGAGAACTTTAGGGAACTCTCAGGTGTGCAGGTTTCCTTCACCGTTAAAGCAAGTGATATTTAATTGCTTAAAACACACATAACTCAGAGTCAGAGGTGTGTGCGTGTGTGGGGGATCGAACCCAGACCTCCCGAGTAAGACTTGAAGTCTCAACCACTGGGCCATCACTGCTGTCTTCAGACACAGATTAACAGAATTACTGCTGAAATACTTGCGATGTAATAACAATGATGTCTATCACGTTCTTTACGTTGGCCAAAACTGTATGATGTTCAGTTATTGCCAACTTCTAAAATGAAATGTTACTCAGATTAATATTGCCACACCATAGGTCTGTAACTGCCTCTCAAGTCAGTGTTGCCAAGATTATGTAAAAAAAATCTGTCATATTAATAATAAAACATTTCAAATTGGATTCACGTCATCCAAGAAAAATATCGATATATAGAATAATATCGATTAATTTTGATATTATGAATGTAGAATTATTACAAATAATAAGTGGCTTTTTAAATATCAATATTTCATTAGTATCGATCATTTATAATTATTGCACGACTGTACATGTTCTTGTCTATGATTACAAAGGACAAAGACCAGGGTTCCATAGACAGTTGGCCTACGAACGGAATAAAATGTCATCATTTAAATCTAAGATCATCATCAATGTTGCCAGCACCCCTTGCAATCACCCCCTCTCATCCCGTTAATGCTGCGGTTCTAGTGATTTTTGGATTCTCGTTCAGGATCCACTCTCTAGTTTTGCCGATGTCCATGGGCGACGGTGGCCACTTACCATCAGGTGGGCTGTCTGTTCATTTTCCCCTCAAGTATAAAATGGAGGGGAGAGGGTCCGTCAGTTACTGATAATTAATTCTTAAGTTTAAAAAAAAATGAGTAATTTCCCTTATGATGGCATGTTATTCCGTTCGTAGGCCAATGTAAACAATTGTCCTTCAATTGCAAGTAGGTAGGAATCATTAATATGTAATGATTGGAAACAGTTTCTAAACTCGTATTAATAACCGAGTTAAAGTTTAAATTTATTATTTGTTAATATTGATTATAAAATAACAGTATCCATTCCCACTCGAACGGTCTCTAATTGAACGTTTCACTACTGTGTTTGTTTACCATAGAGCTTCAGTGACATAGACATGCCAGATATTTCGGTTCTTTTTTTTATATAAACATAACATATATTACAGATAGATAAAAAAATTGGTGGTAGGGGATCTGTTCCTTGGTGGTAGGGAATCTGTTCCCCGACTGGCTTGCGACCACCAGCATGCAAATCCGATCGCCAAGTGTCATAGACGTTCCGGTTGAGCCGCATGTGGGTCTAGTGGACTCTGGGCTCTTGCCTAGGGTCCGCTGAATCCGCATCATTTTTCTGCTTCATTCCCCCTTCCCACTCTATCTTCGGGGATGCAACGCATCGACAAAACGAGAGAGTGTTTCTTGTTTTTCCGAGGTCCATGGGCGATGGTTGCCACTTACCATCAGACCATCTGCTCGTTTGCACCTTATCTATTATATAAAAAAAAATTAAACTTAAATTTGAATTAAATCCATATTCCATAGACGGATTCACATAAAGTTTTTTAATCGATGTCTATCGGTGCGATTAGAATCGATTCTCCATTAAATCTATACTAATATATAAAGCTGAAGTGTTTGTTTATTTGTTTACTTGACCGCGCTAATCTCAGGAACTACTGGTCCGATTTGAAAAATTCTTTCAGTGTCAGATAGCCCATTTATCGAGGAAGGCTATAGGTTATATATCATCACGCTAAGACCAATAGGAGCGGAGCATCACGCGCGGGTCGACTAGTTTTATTGAGAATAAAATAATCAGTTATCTAGTTCCATGTCATGTCCAAAATCTTTCGATTAAAAATAGAAAACAAGAATCTAAATTGAAATTTGTTCATATATAATTATTTGAAATCTGTTTTCAATCCATAATCGAATTGATTATTAATTTCAGCCGCACAAAAAAACCTTTTCCGTATCAATATCGTTGAAAAAAAATTCAAATCGAGTGCAAACTCTTTGCAGGTGACAATTAATATATTATGAAAGAGCTCTTTAAACCTGCTCCTGGGTCTCAAGCCCCAGGCACTACTCAGCTCTGTCTACATTTCATATGTATACTTATTCTTGTAAAATAAATATTTTTAAAATAAATAATACAGGTCTAACGTTTCATAACTCTGTATAACCATAGACGTATAATTTGTTAATACTGTGTCGCATGCTCGCGCATTACACCGAGCTCCCCGGCCTCCAGGGCTCCCGGGCTCCCCTACCGCACCGGGGCTATTAGGGTGGCTTAACGTGAGGGATGTTTGTATCACCATAAATATATTATTGTTTTATTTAATAAAAACTGATTTATATTCGCGGGTACCTTTTATTTTATACCAAAGACTGAATATAACCTCTGTTCCGATAGACTTGAATCAGTTGCTAAATGGAGCTCGCCTGGTGATCATAATGGCTGTGTAGAGGTGTGTTGTCGCAATGCTGGGTCTCCTTTACTAAGGTTTGCAGTATGTGTTTAATATTATCACTCATATAATAGTGAGGTTAGTTTCTAAAATTTGGATGTTTGTATGTTTATTACTTAATCACACAAAAACGGCTGAACGGATTTCAGTGAAATTTAGCATATAGATACTTTAAAACCTGGATTAACATTTTAGCTACTTTTTATCCCGGAAAAAATCATAGTTCCTGCGGGATAATAATAAAATGTGTTAAATATCGATTTTTTTTTAATACTGCTAGGTATATTATGTGTCTCCTGAAAACACGCATTGTTATGAAGAAGCTGTGTTCAGCTTGATGCGTGGTCTATGGTCATATCATAGACAAGGCCATCGTCGTTTTGCCGCCATCCTCCAAGCTCATAGTCTCATGTAAAACCGTAAAAGCCGAGTAACCCAGCACCCCCTTGGTGGTAGGAGATCTGTTTTCCGACTGGCTTGCGACCACAGCCAATTGTCATAGACGCCTTCCGGTCGAGCCGCATGTGGGCCAGACTTACTCCCCACACCCATCCCATTAATGCTGCGGATCTAGTGGACTCTGGGTCCGTTAAGACCGCAGCATTTTTTCTTCTTCACTCCCCCTCTCCACTCTATCTTCGAGGATGCAACGCATCGACAAAAGGAGGATATCTTTTGTTTTGTCGATGTCCATGGGCAGCGGTGGCCACTTACCTTCAGGTGGACCATCTGCTCGTTTGCACCTTATCCACCATAAAAAAAATGTTGGGTAACCTTACTAATTTGTTTTCAATATAAAGCATAGATAACGCATCTAAATATTAATAAACAACTCAGATATTATCTGTATTTTATACATTTATTTATCTGTGTATAATGGCTGTGGTTATGTTAAAAATGTAACGTCTAAATATATAATTGTTTATACTGGCAACTTTAAAAACCAATATGACTTTTCCAGGATTTTCTATGGCAAGCAAAGGGTTGTCAATAAAAAATATTTTTAAATAAAGAATGTCTCTGAATCTGATTAATTCTCCCTCTTTATTCTTTTTAAATTTTAAATAATTTAATTTATGTGTGATATTTTTCTTTTATTCCATACGAGCGGCCTGCCCTCGCTTCGCTCCGGGTATTTAAAACAATAATATAAGTGATGTCCTTAAATTGTCACTCAGTAAAAGAAAGAAAGATGAAGAAAGAGAGTGAGAAAAGGTGATAAAAAAGAAGATAATGAAAAGAGAAGAGATAGATGATAAAAGTGTGAGAGAAAGAGAAAGGTGAGCCGTGATAGAGACATTTATTGTCTTCGTGCCAGCACTTTAATCATGATGTCTATGGCAACACCACACTCTGACATAGTGTAGCTTCCTAGCGGTAAAATTAAAATCGGATCTGTTATTTTAAAGAAAACCTTCAGTGTACAAAATGGCTACGTTATGGAACTTAAATGGCCGTATCTTTTTAATTAGAATATTTATGGCAACTCCACATAGCCTACGTTACCCGGAAAGGATGTAGCTTTCTATCGGTGAAAGAATTTTCAAAATCGGTTCAGTACTTTTCGAGCCTATTCGCAACAAACAAACATACAAACAATTAAATCTTTTCTTTTTATATAATAGTGTAGATAATGATAAATATATTAGGAGTCCTTGATAAGGTGTTAGCAACACTGTTGATAGCTTTGATTAGCTAGTAGTACCTATTGGTTTGTTGACTCGATTATTAATAACCTCTCTTCTAAATGATCAGATGCAGTTTGACAAGTAATTTCATAGCGTGAATATTGTCTATTATAATGCACGTGAACATTACGTACGTAAATTTGCATCTGAGTCGCAAGCCCTAAGCAAATAACTAGTTATTTTATATCATTATTAATAAAAATATTCTAGAAACTTCCGTGTCATAATTATTATTTACATTGTACCATTATCTATTTAAATCCGGAGCAAGAGCCAAATAACAATTAACGAAGTCACTAACGCCTGACGTTTAGCTGTCAACTTGACATATTGAAATGGGCGGGCTTTTTGACGTTGTTTTGCGCGGGAATTACTTTTTTTAGAATTCTTATTGCCTGTTAACAATGATGTATTGGAACGCTTTTAAGTACTTTTTTTTATTTGAAGTTTTAATTATAAGACGTTTTATTTATGTTTTAAGTACTTTGGAATTTTTTTAATTATTTATAATACATGTTTACAGATTATAAATAAGTTTAGTTACGATATTTCTTTGGACAATCAATTAGGTGCAATAAAAAAAATTACTGCCTTTTTTATTTCTTTCCTTTTCTATTACTTTCGTATTTAAAACATTTAAATTAATAAAAATGTTCTGTTATACGTTGTATGTGTAAAGTTGATTATATTTAGTTTAATTCTCATTATTACAAATGTTGACAGATTAATAAACTACATATCTACGTAAAAAAATATTTTTAAAATTAAATGGATTTATTAAAATATTCATATTATATTAAATTAAATAGATAATTTTTAACTTATAACATAGTTTAAATTTATTTATTATTCATTAGTTAGTTTTATTCTTTTATTGGTCAATTTTATTGAATAAATGTCTTTACCATATTAAAAGAATAATTTTACCAATGTTATTTTTTGTTTTTAATCCATAAATGAATAAAAGAAAATGGAAAGGTATTACACCGTACAGCCTTGTCTTTAGTAGGTTTACCAATGTTCTTACTTTAAAAAAAATATATAAAACGTCAATCAAGCTTTTGGAGGGAAACGTAAACCACTCACTCTATCAATTAGGATAATTATAATGTTTGTACTTATCCATAATCCATCACAAAAATTATCCCTTATCATTAATTATAGGACATTTAGGGAATGACAAAATAGTTCCGGAGACAGGAAATGAAGTGAAGTGTGCATTAGCGACACAGTGAGTGTATCGATCGCAGCCGCAGCCCGCAGCCCGCAGCCTCCCTCCAGCTCCGGCTCCGTGACGCTTCGCTGGATCTTGACAAGTTTGATTTGTTATATTTATTTCTTATTTTTACACTACTTAGCTATGGAGCGTGGCTTTGCATTAGGCAACTTCGCTAGGGTTGTCACAAACAAGGTACACACTAAATATATACATGAGAAACATTAATATCTGTATTAATATATAAAGCTGAAGAGTTTGTTTGCTTGAACGCGCTAATCTATAGAACTACTGGTCCGATTTAAAAAAATTCTTTCAGTGTCAGATAGCCCATTTATCGAGGAAGGCTATAGGCTATATATCATCACGCTACGACCCATAGGAGCGGAGCATCAAGGGCACGAAGTCGAAATGGTCGGCTAGTAAAAATATAAATTAATTAAAGGTGAAACGACATTGATATAAAGATTAAAAGCTTTTATTTTATAGTAAAAATAAAATAAAAGTAAAATCAGATAAAAAATGTAAATACAGTATTAAGAGGTTTCTTTTAAAGAAGATTAAGCAATTCCCAAATATAGAGTTTATAAAAACAAAATGTAAAATCAAAATGTATTGAACTCTACTTACGATCAATTACAAATGATAAAGAGTATTATTACGCTTGTCCTCTTCTAAATGGTTGGTTTTGTCATTTCGTGAAAATTTATTCGTTCATGTGGGATAAAAAAATTGAATATTTTACTGTTTATGATAAATAATAAGATGAAGATTTTAACAAACAACAATTATAATAGAAGGGGGTGGTAATGGATACATTGTATCCTACAGAAGGTGAACACAAGGAATAGTCATTATCTTCTTCAGGAATATAACTAGGTTAGATTGGTAGGTTTTTTCAAATTGTGCTATTAATAGTTTATTTAAAATAATTTATCAACAGATTAGAGATTTAGCTTTGATATTATGGATCGATTACCTATCGAATTTATTTTATGCTATCATAGTTTATTTATGTTATCATTTAAATTATACTACTTTTTATATCATTATACTTTTAATCATTGAGTAAATCAGCCTGGAAATGCAATTTTTATGAAATAACAGATTGACCATCTATCTCACTTGTAAAAATAAGCTAAAATATTACGTAATGTACCTCATATGTTTTTGCAGCAATGTTAGATGTGGGTAATGGTAACATAATCCAACTTAAATAGGATTAATTATTTATATAGATATTAATAATACAAATGGATATACAGATTAAAAAAGCGGCAATGTTTTTTGTGGCGAAAGTGTTGTAAGTAATGAAAATAATTCTATAATCTGGTATCGAATTTAAAAAAAAATGTAACATGTTCATATGAGAAAATATTTTTTATATCGAAGTTTATTACTTTGTCTAAAATAATCTCAGAAGTATTTAGATACGATTAATATAGAATAAAAAGTAGGTATAACTAACATTACCTGCCAATAATCTAACAAAACTAAAATAAACACACAAACCCGTGGGCGACGGTTACTCACTAACAAGTCTCACATCTATAAATAAACGGCAATTAACCAATTTGTTACCAAAGGCTGACAACACCACGCTTGAGTGGATTTATTTTATTACTCTGGCTACATTTTAGCGTCTCTTTGAAAATCGAATACTGCGTCAAATTCAAATGAGCCGCGAAATGTGAGTTCGCGCCTCAGCTAAATATGGGTTTTATGTTTTGTTTCTTGATTTTTGTTTAAATAAATAGTTGCTGTTGTTTTTAAATTAAAATAGTGCCATAATAATAAAAACATTACTTATATACATAGCTAATGCACCGTTTAATATTCAGATAAGAAGATTAAAAGAAAAATCTTTAAACAAGCTGAAGTTCTAGTTATATTTAAAGAAAAAAAAAGGTATTGTTTCAATTAAAATATTAATAATTAATAATGAATTTTTCTTGCTCTACCAATTACTTACAAATATATTTAATACAAACTGAACACTTGAGTTTTATTTACTTGATACTTATATTATGACCAGTCTCCTATGATATACAAATACATTGAGCTAAAAAATCTGAGAATAATGTTATAATTTCAATTATTTCAATATATCTATTCTACCAGCCTTAAATGCCGCTCTACCTAAACATAAGCAGACTCTATATTCACTGTACATTGTAAAGGATGTAATTACCTGCTAAGATTTGTATTATAATAACAAATTTAATAATTATATTGTATTTTATACTTATATAAATCAATTGGGAAATGACTTGGATTACAATAGTTAAAAATGATTAAATATTTGAGATAGTAACGCCATCTAGTAGCGACTAGTGAAAAATAACGCCATCTATTGGAAAGTAGTTACATCTATTATCATAGACAATAAATTATATTAAAATTAAATATTACATAGCATATATGCTAATTACTTTAATTTATAATTTTAAATAAATTATTATGTATTTTTTTTATAACAAAATAATTAAATGAAGTATAAAAAAGTGTAAAAGTTGTTATGCGAGAAAAATAAAAACACGTCAGTACTGTCAAAATCTGTTGTGTCATGTCATCGTAATATTTTTGTAGCGGTGAACAATTGTAAAAGCATAAAAAAATAGAAAAATAAAGTGTTATAAGTTTACAACTATTCTGGAAAACTGGAATACATCCACAATGCATTGGTACGACGGGACTATGGCCGAGGCGGTCAATCTATCGAAACAGAGGAACGCTATTTTTGTCGTTTTTGTTGAAGGTAATATTACTCTTTAGTCAATAAAGAGTTTCTAATCAGCTTAAGTATACCTTTGTTTAACTATAAAAGGTGTAACAATGTGAAGTTGTTATTACGTCATAGTTTCATCATAATTTATGCTGCATTTGAAGTATGTGGGGGATGAAAGTAGATTTATTGATTGATTGATATTCTATGAATTGACATCCAGATAGAAGAGTCTATATCTTCTACAGAAGTGTATATAATATGTTTACAATATTGTGTTATTTAATAATAATAATAATATTGCAAAAATTACCTTCTTAATAAACCTTACATAAATTGCCTACATACTTAACTTCAACCACTAGAAAGAAAAATGAGATCTATTGTTATAATCTTGTCTACTTCTAAACTTACACTCAGCACTAAAAACTGTTTGTTGTAAAATGCAAAATGAGTTGTTACGAAGATTTAGTGAGATTGCAGCCATTAAAAATTTAAGAATCATGTCCTAACATGTACACTATATTTATTATATGAATATCAATTTTTGTATGAAGGCTATTGATGATACTACAATATGTCATTAAGAGTAACATCACAACATGTTACAACTTCTCTGAGTGAAAGGTTATATTAAATGGACGTCAATATGCAGCAAAATGACTTCTAAATGGTGGCATTTCACATCACAGTCCTTAGATCTTTTAGCTACTCAGTGGAGATGATAGATATGTAGCGGCCACACCAAACTGTATCCCCCCATTGTTTGAATTGCTCCACATCGCAGCAATTTTAAAGATGCATTCATGTCAAAAAGAAATGATCTCACTGAGTTTCTTACCCCCATTCTTGTCAGGTCTGGGCAAGGTCATTTCCAAAAGGGTTCTAGATTTTGACATTCAATAGAACATATTTCCTATTTTGAATAATATGATTTTTTTCTCTCTATAGGGTGCTAAAGGATGTATGTTAAGTCCACTAAAAAAATAAGATAGTCTTGTTTATGGTACATATTTATAAGATAATTATTTAATTAGGTGAAAATAAAAATGTGTTGCTTTCTGTGATAGGAGTTTTATTTATATTAAATATTTACAAAATATAATTTAATTTAAATATATTTTTATTGTTATTCTAAAGATCAAATGTAAAATGAGAAAACTTTTACAGTTTATTGTTCACCCTCTTTATGATTATTTAAATTATTTTTCTAATCTTGTATTTTCTGATTCAACTTTTTACCCTTTTCAGGTGACAATGATCTATCCAAAGAGTTAGCAGCAACAATAGATGACAGAGTTGTCCTGAACAGGTTGTCAGATCCAAAGAACTTCTTGGCGGTGAAACTTAAGAGTGGTTCTGAGAACTACACATATTTTGCTCAAATCTGTATCCTTTATCATTTGTTACACTATTTTTTTTAATACTATTGTGTCATATCCAATGTTGCCTACATGCAGATAATTACCCAATTTTTGGGTAACTTAAACTTTATTATATCACTTAATAAATATTTTCTTAACTAATAGTTAGAAGTGTTAATGGAAATATGTTGGAAAATCTGCAATTGGGTTTAATTGGGTAATTATTTTGGAAATAACAAGTCATTCCAATTTAATTTTTTGGAAATCTGGTTATTACGTTTATGATTGTTAAGGTGTGTGTGATGAAGAGGACACATTGTAATGTTATAACATTGATGCAGCAGCAGCGATGGCCTAGTGGTTAAGATGTTAATGTCTTAGTTCAATCCCCCACACACCCACTCACCAACGACTTGCAGGAATAGTGTGTATTACTATAGCGGTGAAGGAAAACATTGTGAGGAAACTAGCACTCCTGAGAGTGCCCTAAAGTTCTCTGTCGATTATGGCCTAACTCCTCATTCTGAGGAGGAAAGGATTAATTCATCTTACTGACATTATAAATGTGAAAGTTTTGTATGCTATGACGTTTGTTACTCAATAACATAAAAATGGTTGAATTAAAATTGGATTGGAATAAAATTTTGGACACAGTTACTTTGTAGCCTGGATATAGGCTACTTTTATCCCGGAAAAAATCATAGTTCCTGTGGGATAATAATAGATATGTTTATTAAGCATGTAAATATTTGTATGTAGCAATCCTTTATGTCGAGCCATGTTGTTGTTAATTTTAAGAATAATGTTTTTTTTTTGTACATTTGGTTTATGACTTTTTTTTTTACAATTGTATTGTATGTCGTCGTAGTGTTGTCTAGTTTGAGGAGATTGATCGGTGTAATATTTTTGTACAGTTTTTTTTGCTGCTGCGGTCTATTTAATATGAAAAAAAAAATATATTTTATTAAAGTCCTTAATTATTAACCAGATCAATTCGTTCCGGTACCGTCTCTATTCTTCATAGGACGCAACGGAACACCTCTAGAGGTGGTCTGCGCTGGAGTGGAAGCCCAGAACCTGGCGACGAGGATCGACCGGATCTTGCAGGAACATCGTAAGTCGGTACTTGGTTAGTATTTAATGAAATTAACATAGAGTTAAGTTATATTACTAACTAAATAACTTTAACATAATTTCTTGGCATGGTTCGCGGGGGGAGGAAGGGGGGGGGGGGTGGTCTGAATGGTGATTATGTCAGCGATAAAAAAGTAAACATGGACGTCGAAAATTGAATATACCGTGAGAAAAATGCATGCTTCAATATTTACGTAAGCATCGGGAGGAGGAGTTAGGGCTATACTTACTTTTGGTGACATAGCGGGGGGGAGGGGGGAGATATTAGTAATTGCTAAAAATCGGCTTACATAATACTTGAATGGCTCCTAAGAGCTATTACAATCGTTTCATTTGACAACCACATTCGATTCGAAAAGGCAAAGGTATTACACCGTACAGCCATGCCTTTAGTAGGTCTAAATTTGTTTTCTAAATTATTTAAACTTATGAATATGAATGGTTTCATTATGTTATACATAACACGTGAGGAAATTATTTTTTGTATGTCCAAAATGTTTTTCTCACCTACCGTCGTCCGGTCTTCCACCACGCCGATTGAGCTGCCTTTGAAGAACACTCGGTAACTCCAGGAAAGGAAAACTTTCTCAGATTTCTAGTTGAACATTTTATTTTATTTATTTACTAGTCGACCCTTGCTACATCGTCCGCGTGCAGCTCCGCTCCTATGGGTCGTAGCGTGATGATATATAGCCTATAACCTTCCTCGATAAATGGCCTATCTAACACTGAAAGAATTTTCCAAATCGGACCAGTAGTTCCTGAGATTAACGCGTTCAAACAAACAAATTCTTCAGCTTTATATATTAGTATAGATAATACTAACAAATGCCAATATAGGATTACACAGTTGAAGAAAAAAGAAGATAAACAAAGCGGTAGTTAGTTACTATACTAAAAGAAAGAGTAAGTAAATGTGTATGTGTGTGTGTATATATAATTTTAACAAACGTATTAATGGGGAATTTTTGAGCATATAAGGTTCGTACGTAGGGTTCATAGAACATATAGGGAAATTTATTGAAGTAGTCCAGGACCCGTTTTCGCGCGTATTTTCAATCCTCTGGGAAAATTATAAATATTGGTCCTACGTTTCCGGGAGTTGAGACTTTTTTTTGGGGAAATTTCCTTCTCTTTTTGACTTTTTTTTCAAATTAAAAAAAATCCAAATAGTTTTTGAGATATTTACAAAACACCAAACCCCCCTTTTTCCATGCTATTCCGAATGATACCTCAACCATAATTTTTCCGAGAAAACGACTGAAAGTGGGGTAATTACCCGCACACTAGCAACACTGTTACATACATAGTACATATGGCTAAAAGGTCTCGTTGCCAAGCCGTTAAATAAATTAAAAAGAAAAACATAGTACATACACACGTTGAGTATATTTATGTGGATTAGGAAAAAATGGTTTTATTTAATTTGCAATAAAAAATTATTGAGGTATATAAATCGGGATAAAAATTATCCTATCTCTCATACCAAATGTTTTGTATCACATGTTTTAGGTAAAGAAGACAAAACTCCACAACCGTCGACATCAAGTCAAAATGTGAGAGTGGAGACATCGAGCTTCATCCAGGCGGAAGCCAGCGCGCAGTCCACGTCAGCTCCATCACCTGACCCTCAACCAGTTCCGAAGCCAGAGACCTCAGAGCCTATCAAAAGTACTACGAAGAATGCTCATGATGAGACAGGTATATAAAGAAATAAATGTAATATCAGCTAATAGTTCGTTCTCGCTCACTCTTACATTAAGCAGAGTTAAATAAAACACACATTTATTATGTGTAGTAAATTATATTTCTTACCACACAACTCCATCTTAAAGTTGCCTGGAAGAGATCACTTTAAGCGATAAGGCCGCCTAGTGTTTGACAAAAGTGTCTTAATTTTTTAGTACTCAATTTTTTTTACTACGTCTCAGGTTTCGGGATATCAGATGCATAATTAAGCTGGAATTGAAAATAAAATTTCTCGTTTTTTGATCCGCCATTTTGTTTCAGCAAAACCATCAGAGCCAGCAGCGAAGATAGCCAAGACGGAGGAGAAACCGGAATATGAAGTTGTATGCGATGGTGATGTTTGTGTGCGACGACCAGTAGACCAAGCCGGGCCCAGTCACACTGACACTGTTCAGAATGTAAGTGAAATGTTGATATAGCGCCATCTATTGCCTTACGACCGAATATAGATTCCAAATTCAAATTTGCGTCTAGAAGTCGATTTATTATTCAAATATTTTTGACTACAGTTTAAAAAGTATATTTTAAATTTTATGCACAAATTTGAATTTGGAATCTTTTACTTCAGTTACTTAGCCTCGCTCTGTGTTTAAAATGGGATTCTATTGGTTCTTAACAAACACATCTCTGTCTATCTATCCTCGGACAACTCTGGTGATAATGCAGCCTATTTCTAAGAATATTTTTTTAGTATTGATATAAATGTTACCATTCCATAAATTTTTGTCTATGTAAAAAAAAAATAATAAAATATTTTCAAATAATTTTTCTTCAATTAAGCGAAAATGAAAAAAAAAATTAATTTTCAAAATTATAAGACATGAAATTCCGCTAACATAAATTTACCCCGAAAATGGGGTAATTACCTGCACATTAGCAAAAGAGTTGAGAAATATTAAGTTTTCTTTATTTAATTTGCAATAAAAAAATATTGAGATATATAAATCGGGATAAAAACTATTCTATTTCTCAAGCTATAAAAAAATAAGACGTTTCAATTTTTAACTGAATTTAATGAATTTCAGGAACCTGTGGTACAAAATGTAAGTGAATCGAATGCAGAAGAAAAAATGCAAAAGGCAAAGGAGTTGATAGAAATCAGACGAAGAGAGAAAGCTGCTAAGGAGAAGGAGGTTAGTAAGAGATCCAATTTTGCGACTGTAACGTGGGAAACTATTACAGTCATTTGTGTTTTAAATTAGTCCTTATATAATTGAAATTCACAATTAAATTATAAGTCAATAGATTGCTCTGTAGTCGAATTAAAAAAAAATGGATGTCGATATGGTAATTATTATTTATGTCGTTACAGGAGGAGATACAAAAGGAAATTGAACGTAGATCAGTTGGTCAAGGAGTCGCTGAACTGAAGAAGTGGCAAGCAGACCAGGAGTTGAAACAGATTCAGGTATTGTCTATACCGTAAATAAACACACACACACACACGCGCAAGCTCCATGCATAACGTTATCTCAGTATTATATACCGTTCGCGGTCAATTTAAATCTAGAATACTCTTTGTTCTTTATTCAAATATAGTACACAACTCAGATAGCATCATTGCTGTCCCTTTCTTACTTAAGTGTAAAGCTATTTCCCTCTTTCTCTACGTCGTAACTACGTACTCTAGTGTCGAGTAGCGTTAATTAATCATTACGTAACCTATATACGCGCCTAAACTTTAATGTGAAATATTCTCAGTTCGATTTTTAAATTTATTATGTACACAACTCAAATGGCATCATTGCTGTCCCTTTCTTACTTAAGTGTAAAGCTATTTCCCTCTTTCTCTACGTCGTAACTACGTACTCTAGTGTCGAGTAGCGTTAATTAATCATTAAATGAAACAATATTGTTTATAGGAAGAAAGAAAACGTGAAAAGCTAGAGAATAATCTAGCCAGACAACGCATCTTAGAACAGATAGCACAAGATAGAGCCGAGAGGAAGGCTAGAGAACAACCCCCCACATCCCTCCCCATACAGCCCAATGTTCCAGCAGGTATGGGTATGTGTATCAACTATTAAATATAATCATTCAGCTGTAGTATCAACGCCATTTTGATTCCAAGCTTTGACATCATTCAAGTAATCTTGAGATGATAAATTATCTTTTTATAGCGGTGGGGGACACGTCAGGTCGTACTCGAGTGCAGTTCAAGTTACCCGATGGAGACACTCACACGGCACACTTTGATGCTTCCGCTTCTCTGGGAGACGTACACCGATATGTTGCTGATAATTTACAGGTAAAAAACTCTCCCATCTCTTTCTAACTTTTTTAAAGGAAACTGAAAACATTACTTTAATGTAGGATGCAATGTAGATATATAAATGATTCCTATGTTTCAGCTGGCAACATCATCATTCTCCCTCTGGACGGCGTTCCCGCGACGCGAGCTGACGGAGACCAGCGCCACCCTCAGCGAGCTGCAGCTGGCTCCTTCCGCGGCCCTGCTGGTGCTCCCGCGGCGCACCACCACCGTGGCTGCTAGCCCCTCGCCATTTTCATCTGTTATTGGTAACAACTTACAACATAATATAAAACACAGTCGTTTCCATGGCGTCTGTACGCTTAGATCTTTTAAACTACGGATTGTAATTTGGTTTAGTCACAGTCGTTTACATGGTCTCTGTACGCTAAGATCTTTTAAACTGAATAATTGTAATATGGTTTAGTCACAGTCGTTCCCATGGCGTCTGTACACTTAGATCTCTAAAACTATGCAACCTATTGTAAAGCGGTGCACACCAATAGACAGAGTGATTCAATAGGAAGGTTTATATGTATACATGCATTTTATATGTATATAAAATAGATTCTAAATTTTAATTTTATATTAAGATAAATTTGATTTTGGAATTTATTTTCTAGCCATAACCCGAAGATTTTTGGTCGAGATTGACTATTAATTTCGGCCGTAAGTTTAATAAAGTTTAAAACAATAAAAAAAAATAAGTTAGATGTAATTTATTTTCCTCGTCACGTCCTAAAACGCGAGAAGCTATTTTATCCACAAACTTAAAAATTAATGATGAATTCTGTGCGAGGGATTAAATGTGGGTCAATTACCTTACTTTGTCGTTGTCATTTTAGATTCAAACAGCAAACTTTAGATCATATAATGTTACAACGTATAACAAATACAAATTATAATCATTGATTTTCTAAGATGAAATATCGATTTAATGAATCGATTCAGTGCAATATATCGAATTTGTGATTCGATTTCATATTCCATCCCTAGTCTTAACTACTACAATATCTGTGGAGTCTCCCCTAAATTTAGGGTAAATTTCAAGTAGGTTTTTTGTTAAAAAATGAATTATATTTTGATTTCAATTTTTTTTCAGCATTTTTGACTCAACTATTCACATCATTTATCCTGGATCCATCATATCAGCTCTACTCCTGGATACGCGACAGGATCTTCCCAACAAACCCCACTATCCCCGTGAACCCCTCGAGCCCCTCGAATCCCTCAAACCCCGTGAACCCCTCGAATCAAGGGGTTAGGCGTCGAGGGAACATCCACAGGATAACTGGAGACAGGACGGGTGACGATGATAACAACACTTGGAATGGGAATTCTACGCAGCAGATGTAAAGGTAAACTCTACATAGCAACACACTCCACATAACGACATTTATGTAAACGGCACACGCACACATACGTCGTTATATGGAGCAAACCTATAATGACGTCATAGTAATTTTTGTACCTTCCATAATATAGTGTCAACTGAATAAACTCCATATAGCGTCATTAATGAAAACTTAACTAACAATTTAGTTGTACATTCAGTGACCTTTATCTGATAAAAAATATTTAAAAAAAACAGTTGTTCTAACAAATCACTTACTATATATTTTTATTATTTTCAGGTAATATCACTACGGGATAAAGTATAAATTTAGATAACTGTATAAATATTGTTAATTTCATTATAAAAATAAATAATGGATCAAAATAAATGTAGACTCGATGTTGCCTTTATATACATTGTACACTTATTGCCTTGAAGTAAGGTAAGGTAAGTTTCAAAATGGCGGTTTGGCGCAATTTATAACTGATATTTCTACAACAAAAACCTATCATGGCGGTCATGTCACAAAACGGCGCTAATGTAGTTAAAGGGTATGATATTAATGTGACAATTGTCATTTTTTCTGTTTTTTCCCATAATAGCAAAGGCATTACACCGTACAGCCTTGTCGTTAGTAGGTGTGACAGTTGTCTAAATAATTTAAAAGAAAAAGATTTTTTATTTAATTTATATTTTTTTCTATGAAAAATATTTTTTAAATTCATTACCTCTTACAATTATTTTTTTTAATTTACTCTATTGCTACAATAGCGCCACCATAGTTTAGTGTCTTTCAACGGACACATAGTTTCTATTCGTTCTTTTCTACGCTACTATATTGAGTATCTGAGAGGCGCCATTTTGAAACATTAAAATTTAAAAAAATCATAGGAAATATTTTACATAATTTTTATGGAATGAAGGCGAATAAATTATTCTTTATCAATAATCATAAATGAATTGTTATAGCATTTACATTTATAGTAATTGGTTCCAGTTTCCTAGAATAGTTATAAATTTTTAGTTTTTATGTGATTTATTTATCAAATAAAATTATTCATTGAATTTTTGTTTTATTTCATCTTTAATGCTATAAAAGAACGGAGCGAAAGTGTCATACCGTTTTTTAGAACGTCTGTACGTTCTATTTTTAAAATTAGTCTGCCAGAATAATGCATTTGTAATAAAATAAATCTTTATATAGTTGGCAGAATGTTTAATAACTAAGCACTTTCACAACCTAAAAAAAAAACTTTATAATATAGTTTTTTGAACGTCTGTAGGTTCTATTTTTAAAATTAGTCTGACTGAATTTCAAAACAAAATTAAGACTTATTTAAGTGCTGTTATTATTGTTTTTGATTTATTAATTCAGTTTTTGTAATCTTCTAAATAGACTATTGACTATTGCATCTGTTAAAACAAATATAAAAGAAAGTTAGTGTGATTATAGTGACACCGGAAGAATAGCTTTTTTAAAACTAAAATTTAAAGTGTATGTGTGTGAGATGAGAGTGATACTGAGGACATTTGTTATTTCTTATAGGATAATAATGATGTTTATTTGAAATTTATATATATTTTTGTAAAAGTGTAAGTACTTAATAAAACTTTTAACATCTTTTTTAAGCTCATACAGATATATTACGGAACAAATATATGCAAAATAAAAAAAATTAATCATGATTTTTTGAATGTCGTGTCAGCTTTACTTTTACTTTATTTCCAACATGTAATCATCTGTAATTAGGTATTAATTATAAATGCATCAGCACTTCCTACAGTTACACGATAAAATCACTTTCACTGCATTTGTTAGACACGAACTGGCGCTAGACAAAAATGTTGTACATAATTGTTGTCTACATAGTAGTTAAACATACCTCGTTTTTTTCTTATTAATGTCTTAAAATTAAGGGTTTCCACCATAATTAAAAAAAAATAAGTATGAATATATGTGTTAAAAAAATCAATAAGTGGCACAGATACATAATTAAAAAACATTTTTTTTTTAATTGTTACGAATAATCAAAGAACTGTAGTACGCACTCAGTGTGTTTCGCGCTTCTATTTAAAGAAAGTATAAATTAAAAAAAAATCTTCACTGACAGTTTAATTAAGAACTATCGAGGTCAATGACAACTAACAGTATTTTTATTGTTGCTTAATTACACTGTGTGACACGATACCGCTACTCATACATTTTTAATTTTTAAAAAGCGTTATTGAATATTGATTTTACATTTTGCTCAGACTTCTGTTTCGATACACTTGAGCTAGTTGTCAAATGGAGCTCTGCTGGTAACCATTGCGGCTTCCAGGCCGTGTCAGTGGCAGTGTCTTTATGCTGGGAATCCATTACTAAAGTTTACAGTATCTCTAGCTATTATAAGCTCATGACTTCTCCTATTGATGTTGCAAATATGTTTAATGTTTTTAACGCAGTGTAAATGACTGAGACCCGTTACACAGATAGTGTATTGTTGTGTGGGAATAATATTATTTTTTTTCAATAAAAACTGATTGTAAGGTCATTGGGTTAAGTGTAAGTTACGAGATGTTAAGTAAGTACTTGTTGGCCTTCAAAACATTCGTCGACTATCAAGGTTTTATATGACAGATACAATAACTCGACTCTATTCGATACTTGATATCGATAGCAAGTTATCGAGTAATACCGTTTCATGTGTACTCAGTGTGAGCAATGTGAGTGCGTTGCCATGGTTACGAGATTGTTACAATCGTCAATATATGAATATTGTGAGGCAGCTCTCAAGTAAGCAATGAGCTGATAGTCTCCAAACGGGTGAACAGATCTTCACAATACATAGCTAAGAACCATCTAGATTCTGAATATGAACAATTTAATAATAATAATAACATATTGAATTGTATGTAGACAATTGTATGTAGACAATGGCGTGGAAATATTTTATCATAATTTAATTTTATATTCTCAATTGTTAAAATATTTAAATTAAAATAAATTGTTTTGTATATATTTGTTTGTGCATTTGTATTCGAAAAATTTCGAAGATTGATTTTTAAATCGATTCATCAAAAATCGATGTTTTTTGTTAAGCCTATTAACTAAGTTTTGCGCGTCCTGAGGTGTCGAGCAGACGGTCCACCTGATGGAAAAGGAGGAGGGGAAGCGAAGAAAATTATGCTGCGGTTACTGTGGATTACTTAAGAACCAAGAGTTCACTGGAACCGCAGCATTAATGGGATGGGAGGAGGATCATTAACACTATCCAGAGACAACTTCACTCCTTGAGAGATCTCACAAGAATAAGACTACAGCCAGACTGTCTAGGGTATATACTCGACTGTAAAAATGACGGAAGTGACTACTATTTACTATAATTTTCCGATTTACAGATAAAATTTAAAAAATCGATTCCGGTCGATTGTCGGAGACCTGTAGTTTCTAACTTCAGGTCTTATAAAATAACGAAGGTCTGATAATCGCGAGATCTTGGACTATAACATAAATATGTATGGAAACAGAGCGGCTGAACAAATCAAACCTCTGAATACAGAAAGTATGTAAATTCGAATTTCGAACACAAAAATCAGTGTTCTAAAACTTTCGAATTTTCTCGAAGTTCAATTGTTACATTGATTTAAATTGAAATGTGTTTGTTCCAGTCCATAGACAAGAGGGAAAGTTTTTTCTAGTTCCGCCAGTTGCGCTAATTGGTGATCTATTGACTTTTTGTTGCTTATGGATGTTTTACATGAAAGTGGTGACGGTCATTATGGAAAACATTACAAATGGTGATCCTGTATGGTTTATGTTCTAAAGAAAAGAAAGGAAACTATTACATTTCAGTCTGTCTGTCCCTATGTATGCTTAGATCTTTAAAACTACGCAAAAGATTTTGATGCGGTTTTTTTTAATAGATAGAGTGATTCAAGAGGAAGGTTTATATGTATAATACATGCATAATATAGTAGAGCAACACAGATAATTGTAGAGGTTTCTAATGTGATGTCGTAAACGCTAGCTGAACCCTACGAGATAGATCAAAACAATGTACTACAGTATTGTACACCTTAAAAAGCTCTACAAAAAAGTCCGCGATGGTATATGTCTATCTCTTAGGGATAACCCGCAATAACCATTTTTTATCCTTTTAGTCCACAATATTTTTATACCGATTCGTCGAAGAAGATTTGATAAAAAAACGCAGTAGAACTAAAGAAAAAAAAATATTAAAAATATCGTCGGTGCCTTATTTTTTAATATTTTATCAATTGATGTAATTATTTATTTTTAAATCAATTATTGTTAACATATTTTAATATAAGTTGTTGTATTGACTACTATAAGTAATGGCGGGAAGAGTAAGATGGCGGCAAAGAACCATTACTTGTCTAAAGTGAAAAGAGGTTCTTGTGTTTTAATTTATTTCCAATATAACCTAGCAAGCGGATGATTTCGGCCTGGATCCTATCGGCTAAAATGAATAATCAATCTCAATCCAAACTCATTGGATTGCAGAATCCAAATTTAAATTTTACATACACAAATTTGAATTTAGAATCTTTTTTTTTCGCTCCGTAAAGAAGTTGTTTTGAATTGTAAATTAAAAATAAATTCCAATTTACAAATTTTCTATAAACAAATTTGAATATGGAATCTATTTGCTATTCATAAACCAACGATATTAAATTGCAGTTTTAAAATAAATTCCAATTTTCAAATTTTCTATAAACAAATTTGAATATGGAATCTATTTTCTATTCATAAACCAACGATATTAAATTGCAGTTTTAAAATAAATTCCAATTTTCAAATTTTCTATAAACAAATTTGAATATGGAATCTATTTGCTATTCATAAACCAACGATATTAAATTGCAGTTTTAAAATAAATTCCAATTTTCAAATTTTCTACAAACAAATTTGAA
This sequence comes from Limenitis camilla, assembly GCA_905147385.1. Lineage (NCBI taxonomy): Eukaryota > Metazoa > Arthropoda > Insecta > Lepidoptera > Nymphalidae > Limenitis > Limenitis camilla. Next base: position 7,716,149 of record LR990251.1, on the reverse strand, counting down.
TATGGAATCTATTTTCTATTCATAAACCAACGATATTAAATTGCAGTTTTAAAATAAATTCCAATTTTCAAATTTTCTATAAACAAATTTGAATATGGAATCTATTTGCTATTCATAAACCAACGATATTAAATTGCAGTTTTAAAATAAATTCCAATTTTCAAATTTTCTATAAACAAATTTGAATATGGAATCTATTTTCTATTCATAAACCAACGATATTAAATTGCAGTTTTAAAATAAATTCCAATTTTCAAATTTTCTATAAACAAATTTGAATATGGAATCTATTTGCTATTCATAAACCAACGATATTAAATTGCAGTTTTAAAATAAATTCCAATTTTCAAATTTTCTACAAACAAATTTGAATATGGAATCTATTTTCTATTCATAAACCAACGATATTAAATTGCAGTTTTAAAATAAATTCCAATTTTCAAATTTTCTATAAACAAATTTGAATATGGAATCTATTTGCTATTCATAAACCAACGATATTAAATTGCAGTTTTAAAATAAATTCCAATTTTCAAATTTTCTACAAACAAATTTGAATATGGAATCTATTTGCTATTCATAAACCAACGATATTAAATTGCAGTTTTAAAATAAATTCCAATTTTCAAATTTTCTATAAACAAATTTGAATATGGAATCTATTTGCTATTCATAAACCAACGATATTAAATTGCAGTTTTAAAATAAATTCCAATTTTCAAATTTTCTACAAACAAATTTGAATATGGAATCTATTTTCTATTCATAAACCAACGATATTAAATTGCAGTTTTAAAATAAATTCCAATTTTCAAATTTTCTACAAACAAATTTGAATATGGAATCTATTTTCTATTCATAAACCAACGATATTAAATTGCAGTTTTAAAATAAATTCCAATTTTCAAATTTTCTATAAACAAATTTGAATATGGAATCTATTTTCTATTCATAAACCAACGATATTAAATTGCAGTTTTAAAATAAATTCCAATTTTCAAATTTTCTACAAACAAATTTGAATATGGAATCTATTTTCTATTCATAAACCAACGATATTAAATTGCAGTTTTAAAATAAATTCCAATTTTCAAATTTTCTACAAACAAATTTGAATATGGAATCTATTTTCTATTCATAAACCAACGATATTAAATTGCAGTTTTAAAATAAATTCCAATTTTCAAATTTTCTACAAACAAATTTGAATATGGAATCTATTTTCTATTCATAAACCAACGATATTAAATTGCAGTTTTAAAATAAATTCCAATTTTCAAATTTTCTACAAACAAATTTGAATATGGAATCTATTTTCTATTCATAAACCAACGATATTAAATTGCAGTTTTAAAATAAATTCCAATTTTCAAATTTTCTACAAACAAATTTGAATATGGAATCTATTTTCTATTCATAAACCAACGATATTAAATTGCAGTTTTAAAATAAATTCCAATTTTCAAATTTTCTATAAACAAATTTGAATATGGAATCTATTTTCTATTCATAAACCAACGATATTAAATTGCAGTTTTAAAATAAATTCCAATTTTCAAATTTTCTACAAACAAATTTGAATATGGAATCTATTTTCTATTCATAAACCAACGATATTAAATTGCAGTTTTAAAATAAATTCCAATTTTCAAATTTTCTACAAACAAATTTGAATATGGAATCTATTTTCTATTCATAAACCAACGATATTAAATTGCAGTTTTAAAATAAATTCCAATTTTCAAATTTTCTATAAACAAATTTGAATATGGAATCTATTTGCTATTCATAAACCAACGATATTAAATTACAGTTTTAAAATAAATTCCAATTTTCAAATTTTCTACAAACAAATTTGAATATGGAATCTATTTTCTATTCATAAACCAACGATATTAAATTGCAGTTTTAAAATAAATTCCAATTTTAAATTTTCTATACACAAATTTGTATTTGGAATTCATGTTCAATCCATCCCTTAATCATACTATAAGTACTTTTTTCTACTGGAACTACTGGTCCGATTTGATAGACTCTTTCAGTGTTAGATAGCCCATTTATTGAGGAAGGCTATAGGCTATATATCATCACGCTACGACCCATAGGAGCGGAGCTACACGCGGACGAAGTCGCAAAGGTCGGTTAGTATTTAATATGGTCAGAGTGTGTCCGTAACCGTAAGGCCAACTCATTTATTACCTAACCGAGAGAAAGAAGAAAGGGGACGGTTTGCCGCCAAGTCAGTCGCAAACCCGCCGCGCACGCGCAATGACGCGCACTTTCACAACTACATAACTGTTACACTAAATCATAAGTGATGGATTTAAAGGAAATAATCAAATGGTTTATTCCATGTTTCCATTTATTGTTGCGTCGGCTAAACAAGATGGATGTGTTATTGACTTTTTGCTTGTTTTTACTTTTTTTGTGTCCCAGTTCGGCTAAAGTGAGTCGAGTCAGTGCTGGTTATGCCAAAAATTTAGTTTATAATAGTTTAAATGAAAACCAAAGTGTTTATGTGGGTAGTCGGAGTTTAGGAGATACTTCTGTTGGTGAGTTTTTTTTATACACACAGAAAATTTGAAAACGACAGATCTTATATTTTCATTCCATAATGGATATTTTAAATGCCATCATAAATGTTTATTTTAATTTAATAAATTCGAGATTTTAGAGAAAACTATACTATTTATTTATAATTAAAAAGTATGTATTTTATGGTCGATTCGAATAAAAAAAATGATAAAAATTAATTTTTTAAATTTAACTTCAACTTTATAACGAGTTTCTGAAACCGAGCGTTTTTTGCGTGTATACATGTGAGATAGAGTAAGAGAGATAGAAATTAAAGATAGACGGGAATAATATTGATTCGTGTCTCGTAATTATTAAATATATGGCAACACTATTCGAACTATGCGAAGAGAAGAAACTGTATATAAGTTTTCCATCAGTGTAGTTAAAGCATTCTATCCGTTTATTTTACTAAATATGTATCAATAATATTTTGATTCATAATAAAATGTCAAAGTTGATGTAACATGGAGTATTTAGGCTATTTAAGATCTCGCTACGACCCATAGGAGGGGAACAACACGCGAACGAAGTCGGCTAGTAAAATATAAAAATTGACTTTGAAAGAGTTGACTTTGTAAATTGAGGTTTCATCAGCATGCATTCGAAGTAACAGGCTTGACCACAGGTAACCTGATCAACTTGTTTACTTGTCTCTTCAAGACGCCCATCAGGTGTACTAAATATTTTTCTGATTATGTCCCTTGCGCAAATGTTGAGTGGCATCCTAGAGTCAGTTGTAACCACCACCTGCTCCTCTTTTTGTTTTATAAATATAAGAAACTAGTCGGCCCGCACGACTTTGTTCACGTGTAGCTCCGCTCCTACAAGTCCTTTTTTTGATTACGCGGAGGAATGCGTTTACGCATACCTGTCCAACCCTTAGGGGGGACTAGTTGAGTTAAGTGGGACTCACCGGTGGGAAACGCCGTCCTACCCATTAAACCTCCGTGGTTACCCTCTCCGTCATAGTGAGACCCTGCTGGATCGCTTTCGCATTCGACAACAGCGTCTTAACTGGTGACACCCTCGGTGCTTCAGTGTCGTGCAGGAGAAGAAGGTGGGCGTAGCGACGTTGTTTCCTTCCCGGTCGAGCTCTACGGATCGGGTCCGAGGAGGTATTTACCTCCCGGGCCCGCTTCGCGGCCTCCTTCAGCGAGATCACTGCTCGCAAAAGGAGGCGACTGATATCCAACCTGCCTTGCTTCCGAGCATGGCCCTGACCACAGTTGGGAGAGACTGGTCTCCAGCTATAAACGACATCAGCTCAGCCCCAGCATATCGCTGGGGACTCCTATAAGTCCTAGCGTAATGATATATAGCCTTCCTTGATAAATGGGCTATCTAACGCTGAAAGGATTGTTCAAATCGGACCAGTAGTTCCTGAGAATAGCGCGTTCAAGCAAACAAACTCTTTAGTTTTATATATTAGTATATATAAGACTAGAGGCCTGCCCTCGCTTCGCTCTGGGTATTTAAAGTAATATTATAATTGATGCCCTTAAATTGTCATTCTGTAATTGTTTCATTTTTAATTATTTGAAAAATTAGAAAGAGTAAGAAAAAGTTATAAAAAGAAAAATAATAGAAACAAAATTAAAGAAATGCGACAGATGATAAAAGAGAGAGGACAGAGCAGAACTAAAATTGAATGGGTAAAGGAGAGAGAAAGGGGGAAATTATCGAAAGAAAGAAAGTGAAAAGAGACTAATCATTCTGAACAGATAAAAATAAAAATTAAAGTGAGAAAAAGAAAGAGGATGAGAGACAATGATAGTATAATATAGACAAGAGAAAGAGAGACGGAAATACTATAGACTTCTCTCAGTGAAAGAATTTTTGAAATCGGATCAGTAGCAACAAAATGGCCATGTTATATTAATAAAAAAATGTATATGGCAACACTAAATCACCTTTGTCACTCACGAATAGTGTAGTATACTATCAGTGAAAAAATTTTTTGAATCGGATTTGTTGTTCCAGAGAAGCTTTACAATTTACAAAATGACCACCTTATGGCACCTAAATGGCCATATCCTTTTAATTAGAGTATTTATGGCAACACCACATAACCTCTGTTACCCGGAAAGGATGTAGTTTCCTATCGGTAAAAGAATTTTCAAAATCGGTTCAGTACTTTTCGAGCCTATTCGCAACAAACAAACAAACATACAAACAATCAAATCTTTCCTCTTTATATAATAGTATAGATATAGATAACAGCTCCAACAAAATTAACGATATTAGTGTACGAGTTAGAAAAACTTCCTTCTAACTTCATTTCTTCTTCCACATCATGACCGATCAAAACTTCGGGTGTAGCATGTTCATAAACCAGATCTTTTAATGGCACATTTGTTCTAACTTCATCCAGCTTGACAATTTCTTTTGCCGGACCAACTGTTTCCAAATTACCTTTGATGGAATCCAGTTCTTCAGTATTGCCTGCTAATGTAAATGGTTCACTCTTTCCTTTCATGCCGATCTCTATTGCAACATCTCCTTTCAAAACTGTTTGTGTACTTCCTTCATCTAGTAGTGCAAATGTATATTTATCAGGTTCTTGATCAGCATCAGCTTCTAATGGTTCAGTCATAATTGAAACAACTAAAGTTGTTTTAACTAAATTAGTATGAAGTAATCGGTTGTCGGATATGCGACATTTATTCCACACGCCATGGCTCGACAATTCTCTCTCCAATGTTTTGTTCGTACACAAATTTAATTTATCAATTAAAGTCTCTTTTGGCGGCGGCAGTTTAGCATTCTATCCGTTTATTTTACTAAATATGTATCAATAATATTTTGATTCATAATAAAATGTCAAAGTTGATGTAACATGGAGTATTTAGGCTATTTAAGATCTCGCTACGACCCATAGGAGGGGAACAACACGCGAACGAAGTCGGCTAGTAAAATATAAAAATTGACTTTGAAAGAGTTGACTTTGTAAATTGAGGTTTCATCAGCATGCATTCGAAGTAACAGGCTTGACCACAGGTAACCTGATCAACTTGTTTACTTGTCTCTTCAAGACGCCCATCAGGTGTACTAAATATTTTTCTGATTATGTCCCTTGCGCAAATGTTGAGTGGCATCCTAGAGTCAGTTGTAACCACCACCTGCTCCTCTTTTTGTTTTATAAATATAAGAAACTAGTCGGCCCGCACGACTTTGTTCACGTGTAGCTCCGCTCCTACAAGTCCTTTTTTTGATTACGCGGAGGAATGCGTTTACGCATACCTGTCCAACCCTTAGGGGGGACTAGTTGAGTTAAGTGGGACTCACCGGTGGGAAACGCCGTCCTACCCATTAAACCTCCGTGGTTACCCTCTCCGTCATAGTGAGACCCTGCTGGATCGCTTTCGCATTCGACAACAGCGTCAGGTCTGTCTGCCTGTTTATTCGTTTCTTCTTAGTCGCTTCGCTCTCGACAGAGCAGTCGTGGTCACGTAGAGATGTCCGTATTGGTAGATGCGGACACAGCTCACGATCTCCCTCCATCTCTCTCTGTAGGCTGACTCTCTGGCGTCTGTCCAGCGCATAGGTGACTTTCCGCGCGATCTGGTTCCTTCCACTTTTCCCTGCATGACCAGCCGCTCTATGTATCGTAATCTCGCCTGGAGACATGTCCGAAATATTGTAGTACCACGTATAGTGTTTGTACTACGCTAGAAAGACGCTGCGTGATGCCGAGCTCCTGGAGTATGCACAAGTTGGTGCTAAACTCTGTCCACGATATTCCAAGCATCTCCCTCCAACACCACATCTCGAGAGCATCTTCCTCTTTTCCAACTCATGTAGTGTCCACGTTTCTGCCGCGTCAAGGAATATGGGAAATATAAGTGTTAGCATTTATCTGTTACCATCTGATTTGACAGCGGACGTATGTTACGTTACGATGTGACGTTGTTCACTAATCAATCTAAATACAATTACCTCTCAACAACTTTCATCCGTTGTTGATTCTAAACCATGAAATTTGTAAATAAGCAATGGCTTTTATTACACGTAAATGAAAAATCAAAAAGCGGACATTCGTTGTTACATCACAGATCACAGATAAATAACGAGTAGGTATGGGGACAACAGTTTCCCTAAGGCAAAGTTTGTTCCTTAGCCTGATAGAAACGTAACTTTTTAAATCTTAGAGGAAGGACGGGCAAAAAGTACCTATATGTTAATTTAAAAATGTAATAACAAATATATATGTCGGGGATTTTAAATGGTGTGAAGGAAGGAGGTGAGGGTAATATTGGAGAACATTGACATCCCCCCTAGCATTGAACGGAATATTGAGTAAACGCAACACAGACACTACTAGCACTAACACTGCACTGCACAACACCAACACTATTCAGAGACTACTTCACTTCTTGAGAGACCGCGCACGACTAAGACTTCAGTCAGACTGTCGATGGCATATAAAAGGTCGAGGGTCGAGACTGTCAAAACAACGGAAGTGATTCCTACCCTACTCCAACGCCACAGATAGCGATGACGATTCGATTACTCGATAATCTTTTACTATTCTCCGACATATATTATAATCATATCTATTCTATACTTTGGTCAATAATTTTTTGGGTAATTGAAGTTTATAATTAAAGTAAAATTTAAAAAAATAATAAAACTGGCTTCATGAGTCCACTCTTGACAGATCCCACATTGTGTCCAATCTTCTCTTCGCGGACCAACATACGGTTCACAGGTAAGATGTCATAGTTTTTTTGTTCGTCGATGTCTTTTGATACCGGACGGACCTGGTACACTATACTAAATACGATATATAAGACAATTAATTAAAATTTAATTAAAAAACAGAAAGGATCCGTTTTGTCACGGACATAGGTTAAAAAAAATAAAAAATTGGTAATTTCATGTTTAGTAATTACTAATTACATATTATATTTAAAAAAAATAACTTACATCGCCCTTAACAACATTAAAATAATCACTGTATAATAAATAAAAAGCCTTTTATTTCTTACAAATTTTACAGTTTACTTAATCTATATGTTAGTAATCTTATATCTAATGAATTAGTATTTTTTACAAAATGTTTTTATAGTATGAAAACTCAATTTGTAAGAACCCCAGGAAGGGTGAAGGCCTCCTCCAAAGATGCCCATTTGTCTTCGTCTTGTGCTATTTTATGCCAGTTTGGGCCAGCTATTCTTTCAATATCTTCTCCCCAGCTTTTTTTTTTACATACTACAGGTTGGCGTTTGACCATGCCTTGCCTGATGGTAAGCAATCACACGCCTTCCTAGAAGATACCTGTTTACTCTTGCTTTGAAGACACCCACAGCGTCCCACAGTTTCGCGGTGCGAATAAAGAAAGTGGATTCGAAGCGCTTGGTACGTATTCGCGGGATTTCCGTCGCGTTTGTCTGGCTGTTCGATAGAAGAAGGGGGCAGGCGGAATTAAATTGTACAATTCCTGGGCACACTCACTGAAATGTATCCGATAAAATACCGATAAAGAGGCGACCTTGCGACGATGTTCGAGCGTGACAGAGGTCTCTGGCTCTATTGCCTTGTGGACCGTTCCAGAATGTCACCTGCCCCGTCCATCTCTTGTCTCTGAGTCTTGAACATGCCCATTTCCATTTTTGAACCTAGTTGTTGTATGCTTTAGTCATTTTTCTTATTTTTATGTGTCGTATCTTACCAAGCTTCTTTATATTTAGCATACAACGCTTTAGGCCTCGTTGGCACGTATTGATTTTATGTCTTGTATCGGCATTGAATTTCCATGTCTTTCCTAAATATATGTATTGTTGTACATATTCTAGTGGCTCGTTGTTGACATTTTTTTTAAAAGATTACTAGCAGTATGGATCATATACTACTAGTATTCCCTTTACCCCTCCTAGTAAGCTTGCATGGTTGTGTCAGGAGTGGGCCACGTCAGTAATCCAATGTCCGGGATTTGAACCCACGACTTGTTGATCGTGAATCCAACCCCGAACCACTGAGCTACTGACGCTTCTAATTTATTGGTCTTTTCCAGCTATTTGTCATTGCCTTAGTCTTAGTGAGATTTAATTCTAGTCCCATCTTAACACTACCTTGATGTAAGGATTCGATCATGGGTTGTAGTTGGGAGCTTGTCTCAGACAAAAAAAAATCAAGTGGCTGAGGTAGGCGCTTTTTATAAAAAGTCCTGATTTGTTCCAGTCTACCGTTTCAATGATGGACTGAAGAATGGCTATGAATATTTTTGGAGATATCAAGTCCCCTTGTTTTACTCCCCTTTCAATTGGAAAAGTAGGTCCTAGGGTTTCTAACTTAATTTTTTCCGTATTGGGGTGTACAGAACCCCACACACGTGGAAGCTGGCTGGGCCCGGATTCAGCATCTTAAAATTAAGGGTTATCTATTGTCAGTTACGTAATAAAGGCACACAGTACTAACAAGTTTTTGATGATCTTGAATCTTCTTTGGGCATCCCCGTCACATCACAACATAAAATACCACTGAATAGTTCGCACTTCACCACCAGTCTGTTTTCGTCAGGGAAGGGTCAATTAACTAGCGTTTGGGAAACACACTGGACACGGGATACTATTAATAAAATAAAGGGGATAAACAGGGATGCACTCCGCTCCCGGCGGCGTAATCAACACTACCCGCCGCGCGCGGGTTTAAAAATATAGTAAACATGTATTATTATGGTATATACTTTTTATGACGTTTATATACACATCCTCCAGTCCTTGTTCCTTCAAGCTTTCCCATATACTTGCATGTCTCACTGTATCAAAGGCTTGCACTACTGGTTCATCATCACGACCCTTCAATAGCCCACTGATGAGCCGGGTCTCCTACTCAGAATGAGGAGGGTATTAGGCCATAGTCCACCACGGTGGCCAAGTGCGGGTTGGCAGACTTCACACACCTTTGAGAACTTTTTGGAAACTCTCAGGAGTGCAGGTTTCCTCACGATGTCTTCCTTCACCGTTAAAGCAAGTGATATTTAATTGCTTAAAACACACATAACTCAGAGTCAGTGGTGTGTGCCCAGGATCTAACCTCGGACCTTCCGAGTAAGATTTGAAATCTCAACCACTGGGCCATCACTACTGGTTGCTTTCTTTCTAATTCAGTACTGATCCTTGTTCTTACAATTGTGGAGAATAGTTTATATAATGGGAGCAAGCTAATTGGTTTATAGTTGCTGATATCAATATTGATTCAGACCATTGAGACCTCAGAATTTTGTAGAACCATGTTGGATATTTTGTACTGTTGTCTGCGTATAGACTAGAGATGCCACGAATAGTGATTTTGCCGAATACCGAATATTCTGCGAGTCTGTTGGCGGAAGCGCCGAGCAACTACTTAGAATCTTTCAACAACAAATCCTGGAAAAGGGGGAATCCTCCCATAAAGGTAAGAAACGGTTTATCTCGATTTCCGGTTTTTTATGTACACTTTTTTTATATAACCTCAAAATTTATGTGAAAAAATCAAATAACCAAGTTTTTCGGTTGGTTTTTTATTTATGGTTTCTTCTACAAAATATTTTTTTTTACAAAATTCGATGAAACGCTTTCTATATAAATTCTAAAAAAATTGTTTTCATTCATCTTAAACTTATTACTGGTAGAATTTAAGTATTATGTAAATAAATATGAATAAAATAAAAATACAAATATTAATATTATGCATTCTTTTTTATCGAGATTAACTATTCGGTATTCGGCCGAATAGTCGAATAGTTGCCGAATAGTTGCGGCATCTCTAGTAGCAGTAACTACTAATAAAATGAACGCAGGAAGAATAAATTATGCTTTATTCAATACTAGTCGACTACCGTGACTTCGTACACGTTAAAGTATATGTTAAATTAAGAATATATGTACAAAAATAAAAATAAAGGAGAGAGAGAGAGACTCACGAAAAAAAAACCGAACAGAGACTGACCATTCTGAACAGAGATAAAGATAAATATTAAAGAGAGAAAAAGAGACAGGATGAGAGAGAATGATAGTATATAAGAGGAAGAGAGACAGAAATACTGTAGACTTCCTCAGTGAAAGAATTTTTAGAATCGGATCAGTAGTAACAAAACGGCCGTGTTCTATTAATTACAAAAATGCATATGGCAACACTGAATCACCTTTGTCACTCACGAAAATTATAGTTTTCTATTAGCGAACGAATTTTTATAATCGGGTTAGTTACGACAAAATGGCCAAATTCATTTAACTAAAAAATGTATATGGCAACACTGAATCACCTTTGTCACTCACGAAAATTATAGTTTTCTATTAGCGAACGAATTTTTATAATCGGGTTAGTTACGACAAAATGGCCAAATTCATTTAACTAAAAAATGTATATGGCAACACTGAATCACCTTTGTCACTCACGAAAATTATAGTTTTCTATTAGCGAACGAATTTTTATAATCGGGTTAGTTACGACAAAATGGCCAAATTCATTTAACTAAAAAATGTATATGGCAACACTGAATCACCTTTGTCACTCACGAAAATTATAGTTTTCTATTAGCGAACGAATTTTTATAATCGGGTTAGTTACGACAAAATGGCCAAATTCATTTAACTAAAAAATGTATATGGCAACACTGAATCACCTTTGTCACTCACGAAAATTATAGTTTTCTATTAGCGAACGAATTTTTATAATCGGGTTAGTTACGACAAAATGGCCAAATTCATTTAACTAAAAAATGTATATGGCAACACTGAATCACCTTTGTCACTCACGAAAATTATAGTTTTCTATTAGCGAACGAATTTTTATAATCGGGTTAGTTACGACAAAATGGCCAAATTCATTTAACTAAAAAATGTATATGGCAACACTGAATCACCTTTGTCACTCACGAAAATTATAGTTTTCTATTAGCGAACGAATTTTTATAATCGGGTTAGTTACGACAAAATGGCCAAATTCATTTAACTAAAAAATGTATATGGCAACACTGAATCACCTTTGTCACTCACGAAAATTATAGTTTTCTATTAGCGAACGAATTTTTATAATCGGGTTAGTTACGACAAAATGGCCAAATTCATTTAACTAAAAAATGTATATGGCAACACTGAATCACCTTTGTCACTCACGAAAATTATAGTTTTCTATTAGCGAACGAATTTTTATAATCGGGTTAGTTACGACAAAATGGCCAAATTCATTTAACTAAAAAATGTATATGGCAACACTGAATCACCTTTGTCACTCACGAAAATTATAGTTTTCTATTAGCGAACGAATTTTTATAATCGGGTTAGTTACGACAAAATGGCCAAATTCATTTAACTAAAAAATGTATATGGCAACACTGAATCACCTTTGTCACTCACGAAAAGTATAGTTTTCTATTAGCGAACGAATTTTTATAATCGGGTTAGTTACGACAAAATGGCCAAATTCATTTAACTAAAAAATGTATATGGCAACACTGAATCACCTTTGTCACTCACGAAAATTATAGTTTTCTATTAGCGAACGAATTTTTATAATCGGGTTAGTTACGACAAAATGGCCAAATTCATTTAACTAAAAAATGTATATGGCAACACTGAATCACCTTTGTCACTCACGAAAATTATAGTTTTCTATTAGCGAACGAATTTTTATAATCGGGTTAGTTACGACAAAATGGCCAAATTCATTTAACTAAAAAATGTATATGGCAACACTGAATCACCTTTGTCACTCACGAAAATTATAGTTTTCTATTAGCGAACGAATTTTTATAATCGGGTTAGTTACGACAAAATGGCCAAATTCATTTAACTAAAAAATGTATATGGCAACACTGAATCACCTTTGTCACTCACGAAAATTATAGTTTTCTATTAGCGAACGAATTTTTATAATCGGGTTAGTTACGACAAAATGGCCAAATTCATTTAACTAAAAAATGTATATGGCAACACTGAATCACCTTTGTCACTCACGAAAATTATAGTTTTCTATTAGCGAACGAATTTTTATAATCGGGTTAGTTACGACAAAATGGCCAAATTCATTTAACTAAAAAATGTATATGGCAACACTGAATCACCTTTGTCACTCACGAAAATTATAGTTTTCTATTAGCGAACGAATTTTTATAATCGGGTTAGTTACGACAAAATGGCCAAATTCATTTAACTAAAAAATGTATATGGCAACACTGAATCACCTTTGTCACTCACGAAAATTATAGTTTTCTATTAGCGAACGAATTTTTATAATCGGGTTAGTTACGACAAAATGGCCAAATTCATTTAACTAAAAAATGTATATGGCAACACTGAATCACCTTTGTCACTCACGAAAATTATAGTTTTCTATTAGCGAACGAATTTTTATAATCGGGTTAGTTACGACAAAATGGCCAAATTCATTTAACTAAAAAATGTATATGGCAACACTGAATCACCTTTGTCACTCACGAAAATTATAGTTTTCTATTAGCGAACGAATTTTTATAATCGGGTTAGTTACGACAAAATGGCCAAATTCATTTAACTAAAAAATGTATATGGCAACACTGAATCACCTTTGTCACTCACGAAAATTATAGTTTTCTATTAGCGAACGAATTTTTATAATCGGGTTAGTTACGACAAAATGGCCAAATTCATTTAACTAAAAAATGTATATGGCAACACTGAATCACCTTTGTCACTCACGAAAATTATAGTTTTCTATTAGCGAACGAATTTTTATAATCGGGTTAGTTACGACAAAATGGCCAAATTCATTTAACTAAAAAATGTATATGGCAACACTGAATCACCTTTGTCACTCACGAAAATTATAGTTTTCTATTAGCGAACGAATTTTTATAATCGGGTTAGTTACGACAAAATGGCCAAATTCATTTAACTAAAAAATGTATATGGCAACACTGAATCACCTTTGTCACTCACGAAAATTATAGTTTTCTATTAGCGAACGAATTTTTATAATCGGGTTAGTTACGACAAAATGGCCAAATTCATTTAACTAAAAAATGTATATGGCAACACTGAATCACCTTTGTCACTCACGAAAATTATAGTTTTCTATTAGCGAACGAATTTTTATAATCGGGTTAGTTACGACAAAATGGCCAAATTCATTTAACTAAAAAATGTATATGGCAACACTGAATCACCTTTGTCACTCACGAAAATTATAGTTTTCTATTAGCGAACGAATTTTTATAATCGGGTTAGTTACGACAAAATGGCCAAATTCATTTAACTAAAAAATGTATATGGCAACACTGAATCACCTTTGTCACTCACGAAAATTATAGTTTTCTATTAGCGAACGAATTTTTATAATCGGGTTAGTTACGACAAAATGGCCAAATTCATTTAACTAAAAAATGTATATGGCAACACTGAATCACCTTTGTCACTCACGAAAATTATAGTTTTCTATTAGCGAACGAATTTTTATAATCGGGTTAGTTACGACAAAATGGCCAAATTCATTTAACTAAAAAATGTATATGGCAACACTGAATCACCTTTGTCACTCACGAAAATTATAGTTTTCTATTAGCGAACGAATTTTTATAATCGGGTTAGTTACGACAAAATGGCCAAATTCATTTAACTAAAAAATGTATATGGCAACACTGAATCACCTTTGTCACTCACGAAAATTATAGTTTTCTATTAGCGAACGAATTTTTATAATCGGGTTAGTTACGACAAAATGGCCAAATTCATTTAACTAAAAAATGTATATGGCAACACTGAATCACCTTTGTCACTCACGAAAATTATAGTTTTCTATTAGCGAACGAATTTTTATAATCGGGTTAGTTACGACAAAATGGCCAAATTCATTTAACTAAAAAATGTATATGGCAACACTGAATCACCTTTGTCACTCACGAAAATTATAGTTTTCTATTAGCGAACGAATTTTTATAATCGGGTTAGTTACGACAAAATGGCCAAATTCATTTAACTAAAAAATGTATATGGCAACACTGAATCACCTTTGTCACTCACGAAAATTATAGTTTTCTATTAGCGAACGAATTTTTATAATCGGGTTAGTTACGACAAAATGGCCAAATTCATTTAACTAAAAAATGTATATGGCAACACTGAATCACCTTTGTCACTCACGAAAAGTATAGTTTTCTATTAGCGAACGAATTTTTATAATCGGGTTAGTTACGACAAAATGGCCAAATTCATTTAACTAAAAAATGTATATGGCAACACTGAATCACCTTTGTCACTCACGAAAAGTATAGTTTTCTATTAGCGAACGAATTTTTATAATCGGGTTAGTTACGACAAAATGGCCAAATTCATTTAACTAAAAAATGCATATGGCAACACTGAATCACATTTGTCACTCACGAAAAGTATAGTTTTCTATCAGCGAAAAAAAAAATTAAAATCGGATAAGTAGTTCCTGAGAAACCCTTCAATTTACAAAATGGCCACCTTATGGCACTTAAATGGCCTTTTTTTTAATTAGAGTATTTATGGCAACACCACATAGCCTATGTTACCCGGAAAGGATGTAGGTTCCCATCGGTGAAAGAATTTTCAAAATCGGTTCAGTACTTTTCGAGCCTATTCGCAGCAAACAAACAAACATACAAACAATCAAATCTTTCCTCTTTATATAATAGTATAGACTATAGATGACAGGTATTGTTTGGTAAAAACATTACCACCACCATTAAGCTCAAGAATTATTTTACGTTTTTTTTTTTTAAATAATCATACTGTATTGGCAATATTTATGTGTAGTGGTGGTATTGCTACATAGTATGTCCCTATGTATGCTTATAGCTTTAAAACTACGCAACGGATTTTGATGCGGTTTTTTGTAATAGATAGAGTGATTCAAGAGGAAGGTTTATATGTATAATACATACATAATATAGTAGAGAAACACTGATAATTGTAGAGGTTTCTAATGTGATGTCGTAAACGCTGGCTGAACCCTACGAGATAGATCAAAATAATGTACTACAGTATTGTACACCTTCAATAGGTCTACACAAAAGTCTGCGATGGTGTATGTCTATCTCTTAGGGATAACCTTTACTTTTTACGAGAAATAATGGCTTATTTACGAAGCGATTTTAAACAATACAGCATTAACCCTTATCTGATTAGGTACCTTAAGTACATTGTGCATCTAATATAGATCAATACAGCCCTTTACATTACAATTTTAATGATATTTCATTCAAAGATAATCAAGAGCTTGAGAAAGGACATAAGTTACGTTTTATTACAAAAAAAATGCTTGAAGGGGTTGAAATAGGGGATGAAGTGCATGTCGTGCTGTGTGTTATAAAAAGTTTAGAAACCTAATATTATTATTAGAAAGTATTATAGCGTGATAGTTAACGGAAACTTTCACGAGTTTTTTAATTGACAGTTAAGATTATATTACGTTGATTATTTGAGGAATTGGTGGTGAAAGAGTTCCAAGACGTAAAAGAAGAACCAATTTCCTAAACTCTAGTCTATGTGTGTACCAAATTTCATCAAAATAAATTCAGTGGGTTAAGCGTGAAAGCGTAACAGACAGAGTTACTGTCATACTTATAAAATTAATAAAAAAAATAATAATATGCACATGTCACGACATTCAGGTTAATGTATATTATATATCGCGTCGTCCATTTTCTCCTCAAAGCAGGTCACCTAGAGTAGACCAACGAAAGGGGGGAAAATTCAATAAATTAATCAAATTTCTTCTGATTGAATCCTATATATTTTTAATAATATCAACTGAATACCAATACATATATTATTAACTAGTCAACCCTTGCAACTTCGTTACCTTGTAGCTCCGCTCCTATGGGTCGTAGCGTGATGATATATAGCCTATAGCCTTCCTCGATAAATGGCCTATCTAACACTGGAAGAGTTTTTCAAATCGGACCAGTAGTTCCTGAGATTAGCGCGTTCAAACAAACAAACTCTTCAGCTTTATATATTAGTATAAGACTAGTCCACCCTTGCGACTTTGTTCACGTGTAGCTCCGCTCCTATGGGTCGTAGCGTGATGATATATAGCCTATAGCCTTCCTCGATAAATGGCCTATCTAACACTGAAAGAGTTTTTCAAATCGGACCAGTAGTTCCTGAGATTAGCGCGTTCAAACAAACAAACTCTTCAGCTTTATATATTAGTATAAGACTAGTCCACCCTTGCGACTTTGTTCACGTGTAGCTCCGCTCCTATGGGTCGTAGCGTGATGATATATAGCCTATAGCCTTCCTCGATAAATGGCCTATCTAACACTGAAAGAGTTTTTCAAATCGGACCAGTAGTTCCTGAGATTAGCGCGTTCAAACAAACAAACTCTTCAGCTTTATATATTAGTATAAGACTAGTCCACCCTTGCGACTTTGTTCACGTGTAGCTCCGCTCCTATGGGTCGTAGCGTGATGATATATAGCCTATAGCCTTCCTCGATAAATGGCCTATCTAACACTGAAAGAGTTTTTCAAATCGGACCAGTAGTTCCTGAGATTAGCGCGTTCAAACAAACAAACTCTTCAGCTTTATATATTAGTATAAGACTAGTCCACCCTTGCGACTTTGTTCACGTGTAGCTCCGCTCCTATGGGTCGTAGCGTGATGATATATAGCCTATAGCCTTCCTCGATAAATGGCCTATCTAACACTGGAAGAGTTTTTCAAATCGGACCAGTAGTTCCTGAGATTAGCGCGTTCAAACAAACAAACTCTTCAGCTTTATATATTAGTATAAGACTAGTCCACCCTTGCGACTTTGTTCACGTGTAGCTCCGCTCCTATGGGTCGTAGCGTGATGATATATAGCCTATAGCCTTCCTCGATAAATGGCCTATCTAACACTGAAAGAGTTTTTCAAATCGGACCAGTAGTTCCTGAGATTAGCGCGTTCAAACAAACAAACTCTTCAGCTTTATATATTAGTATAAGACTAGTCCACCCTTGCGACTTTGTTCACGTGTAGCTCCGCTCCTATGGGTTGTAGCGTGATGATATATAGCCTATAGCCTTCCTCGATAAATGGCCTATCTAACACTGAAAGAGTTTTTCAAATCGGACCAGTAGTTCCTGAGATTAGCGCGTTCAAACAAACAAACTCTTCAGCTTTATATATTAGTATAAGACTAGTCCACCCTTGCGACTTTGTTCACGTGTAGCTCCGCTCCTATGGGTCGTAGCGTGATGATATATAGCCTATAGCCTTCCTCGATAAATGGCCTATCTAACACTGAAAGAGTTTTTCAAGACGGACCAGTAGTTCCTGAGATTAGCGCGTTCAAACAAACAAACTCTTCAGCTTTATATATTAGTATAAGATTATGATCATGGCCTTAGCAACACTAATTTGTGTCGCATTTATGATGTTGGTAAGATTGATTTGAATATCTTTCTGTTATTTATAATTAAAAATTCAAGAAAGTAAAGTTTCTTGAATGTTGGATTAAACAATAAACATCAATCGGTAGTCAAGCCAGTCAAGTTGTCGATGCCGAGGAGAGCCATTTAAAAACCTATTTTATAATATATATTTTATTATGTTAATTACAAGTTTAATGGCTCTTAAGTGTAGTGTACAATGCGGAGAATTGATCACGGAATACCGTTAGGTTCCGTGGTCAGATACAGACAGTGTCCGACAGTGAGTTGTTTTTTTTTTTTTTTTTTTTTTTTTTTAATAGAATAGGAAGGCAAACGAGCAGTCCGGTTACGTGGTGTTAAGTAATCACCGCTGCCCTCGGACTCCTGCAACAATAGTACATACACTATAACCACTTTTAATTAACATTATATATTTTTTTTAATATTTGAGTTTATATTTAGTTTTCGCAAGAGAAATAATATTATAATTGTTTTTTAAATAAGACAATTTCTAAGACAGAAAGAGGAGATAAGAATTTTAAAGAACGTCTCTGCTTTTAATACAGCGCCATCTATTGGATGCTTACTGAATCTAGATAACAAAACAAGTTTAATTAATCAATCTAACTTATAGCGCCATCTGTTACAAACATATGGAACTAATAATTAGTAAAGTTTTTCTTGTCTTTTGTCTAATCTGTAGTCCGTAAATAGTTTTGGCGGGAATTTACAATAAAAGATTTTTTTTTTTTTTTCAATGATATAAAGCTTATGTATAGCTTATTCTTCCTCTCTTTATTTAATTCGAATAGTGTTGCCATATAAATTAATTGTAGTTTTTACTATTTAGTTTTATTAAAAATGTTTTTACTGAAACAACATTCTCTTTTGTTTTTTTTCTCTTGCATATTCTCTTTTTGAATTGAAGTCTCAAAAAACTATACTTAACTAAGACTGAGTTTAATTAATTAAAAATGAATCATTAAATATATAACATTTAATAATTAAATTGGTCAGAGACCAGACCAGGTACAACTGGTGCTGATGTCAGCTCCGATCTTAACTGATGACCTTTACCTTCAAATATTCCTCGTTGCGAACAAAATGAAAGTGAAACTGTTCAATTTTGTGTCATCATAAATGATCGACATTATTATTTAAAAATATCGATATCGATAGTTTGATATTGAAAAAGGGATCGATGGTCGATATATTTTTAAGTGTTTTTTTTCTATTCTCAAATTAAACAAAGTTATCGAAAATTTAATCTACATTATTTACACTGTTATTTGTCTACAAGGCTGTACAGTTTAATACCTTTACCTTTTTTATTATGGAATAGAAACAGAAAATAAATTATTTTCATTTCTTACCTATGAAATTGAAAGTAAATTCAATTTTTCTTTTTTCACTAAGAATTCTTTGTTCAAATTATTTTTAATTTTGAAATATGGTCATACGTAAAAAATTGAAGTAATTATGAAGTATGTGTGTATGTGTGCGTGTGTGTGTATGTGTGATTGTGTGGGTGCGGCATGCAATATCAACGACGTATACGGAGCGAACACTACGATTAAGACCTATTAAATGGACAGTATTGCCAACAATAAGTTGAAAATTCCGTTAAGCAAGTTGGTATTTTCCGTTAAAAATCCGTCAATTTATAAATTTTTCCGTCAAATAAAAAAACATGTATATGAGTCCGTAAATAATTATGATAAGGCGCGGAAGATGTTTGTTGGTGAACGACCTTTTTTTTTTGCTCTTCAGTTACTTGAGTGTCGCCAAAATAATGAAAAGTTTTACATGTGAATATTTTTTTTGCTATTCAATATTATTAACAACAAATCCATTAGACGTTAAAATATATTTTATTCCGTTAGTGCCTGACTCTACTCCGTCCTCGGCGACGACGGTGATAGAAGTGTCAATCATAATGTTGCCATATGAATTAATAAAAAATACACATATTGTCTAACAATAAAATAAAATATTTTTTCAATAATTTCTAGCAAACATTTCTAATTATTACGAAAATTTTAAAATAAAAATACATCGAATTTAGTCAATCCGTTTCTGAAACATCATTCCATACAAAATGTATATTCTCTTGATTCCAGGTCGAACCTTCGGTCGTCCCTTCAAGAAGATGATCCAAGCGTTCATACCGCTCGCCTTCCAGCTGGGTGCTGCCAGCACGTGGGCGGTGGTGGGCGCCATCGTTGGATTCAAGACCTTGCTGGTGGCTGTCACTATTCTCAAGCTGTTGCTGCTGGCTGGAGCTGCTAAGGTAATCAAACATTTTTATTTATTTACTAGCCGACCATTACGACTTCGTTCGCGTATAGCTCCGCTCCTATGGGTCGTAGCGTGATGATATATAGCCTATAGCCTTCCTCGAGAAATGGGCTATCTAACACTGAAAAGTTTTATTAATTCGGATCAGTAGTTTCTGAGATTAGTGCGTTCAAACAAACAAACAATCCAGCTAGAAAGGTCTCTATTACTAATCGTTTCTCTATAATAATTTATCTATGGTGTGAAATAAATAATTCCAAATTTGAATTTGTAAATGTAAAATTCAAATTTAGAATCTATTTTTAAGCTGTAGAAAATAAATAAATGTGACTGACATTATCGTCATAGACATATAAATTCAATCTAAAATCATTGGGTTATGAATCGTAAGTAGATTCCAAATTCAAATTCTGTATGTCAAATTCAAATTTAGAACACTCCATTAGTTGAAACGATTTAGGACGAATGATTATAAATTGAAAATAAATTTTAATTTTATTTACAAAAATTTGAATTTGGAATCCAATTTCCTTCCTTGATTATTAATTTTGAGCGATTTCTTTTTACGTAGAAGAGAAGCGTAAAACTCAACTCAACTCAAAACATACTTAAAGAGGAAAAAGGTTGGATTTACCAAACTTACAAACACGTTTTCCTTATTTGCGACACTCACAAATTCCTAAAACTCTCTCTCCCTACTTACATATAACTAACTATACACACGGACTTACAGTATGACGGATTGATTCGAATAATACTCCCAAGATTATACTTTAGACGCAGAGCTATAGCATTACTGCTTAATTACCCGCGATGTGCTAATTCTGTCATGGCCGCGTATTTATTTGAAAGTATTCACTTCTGAGGCTTTTTTGTTTCAAATATAATATATAGGTAATATTATCTCTATACAGTGAAAGTATACTTTCTTTTGCGTGACAAGGATGCAAAGTATGAGGCAGAAAGAGAGAGATAGTGCCGTGTGGAATCTCGGTAAGAAGGTCAAGGTTGATTTAAAATTGATCTTATCTTTATTAAATAGTGGATTTTTATTAATTTTTAAATGATTAAAATATATCTCTTTATAGATTGGTGCTCTGTTCGCGTCCAAGGGTCACTCGCAGGAGCATCAGACCTGGACTCCTCACCAGAAGGAGATCCACCTTCACATACACAACAACGGTTACCATGGAGACGAACACGCCGTTCCTATATGTAAGAAATTATTTTATACTATTATTATACTATCTATGGTAATGAGCTCATATTTCTTTTAAACAAATATTTAATAAAAAAAATAAGAAAATTAAAAATAATATTAATTAATTATTATATATCAGTTACGACATTTATTTTTGTTTAATTTTAAACAAGTATATACTTAGATTAAAGCAGTCTTTAAAATTTTAGTTTTTAAATGTGAACAGATGGCGTTGCCACATATTAAATAATTAAAATACTGGTCACCCTTGTGTTTATAAAGTTTTAAAGCCGTTAAATAAATTAAAAAAAAAAATAAAGTTTTAGATACTTCACATTTAACAGTATTTTAAATGTATTTTAGTAAAGAGCCATCTAGTGACAAGTGGAATTATTCATTAATACTTTAGTACATTACTCTACCAACAGATGGCGTTACTGTACCATAATAATATTTTACAAATATAATTTAATTATTTTTTGATATTACTTAATTTAATTATTATTTTACTGTTATCAAATAATTATTATTTAAAGCTTTGGTACACTAGTCTAACAAAAGATGGCGCTACTTTACTTAAATATTTTTTTCTAAATATTGAATTTAATAATGATTTATAAAATTATATTTGCTTCATCTACTGCACGATAGATGGCGCTAAGTAACCTTATTTTAATTTTCCAGCCTCACCCTGGAGTAGGGAAGGTGTTCAAAATCCAGTAGAAAACAAGCAAGTCAACGTTATTTACGAGCCATACGCTGGTGGACCGCAGACTATAAGTACACCATACGGACATTACATGAAAATCGATCCAGCACATCCTGTACCTCAATAATTCACAATAAAATAAAATTAGTTGTCTGAAACTAAAAATAAGTAAAATTGAGGTTCATCTAAAAAGTATAAAATATTTATTTAAAAGCTTTGGGAGGCTCTAATTTTTATATAATTTATTTCAAATTAAAAAAAAAACATTTGTCTATTGCATGAATTGCATCTCAATGTAAAAAATAGATTTATTGTCTATACGTTTACGTACAATAATTTGTATGTGTCATATAAGATATGGAAGTAAAGAATTTTTTGAACTCCTAGTAAAATGAACTTTATTCCATTGTAATAAGGTTCTAATTTGTATAATCTTTAATTTATTTTAGATTAGTCAAGAAAAGTATTAATTTGTACATTAATGAAGTTACCTTATATATAAATAATTTTAGTTTGTAAATTATTTATTTCTTAAATGATTATAAAAAGCAACTAGAATGTTGTTTTTATTGCAAGTGTATATAGGAATAATAAATTAAATTAAACACAAATATGGTTTATTTTATTTATAATGGCTGAAAGTAAATCGCAGTTTCAACGCCACCACCGGTCAGTAATCATCCGCTCTCGCTCACTCCTATATACGACAGAATCTATACGTCCCTCTCGCTCTCGTCTAGTGGTAGTCGGATTTGCTGCAGTATGTCGGAGAAACACTGCCTTCACGATGAGAGATATATGATTCATAGTTGTTTGAGTGTGTGTGTGTGTGTGTGTGTGTGTGTGTGTGTGTGTGTGTGAACAGTTTGAATACACCTCAGCGAAAGTTGATATAGGTAGGTAGGTATTATAGGTATTTGTTGCCGAAGAAACTCAATAAAATAATTTACTACACAATCTAAACCTACCTACAAAGAATCTCCTTCTTTTTGACGGCTTGTTGACTAGAATATCCTCATGGCGGTTATGCTTTACTTAGACCAACAGCATTGCTGCTAACTCACGTTGTAATAATAATAATGTTACTCAGATTAATGTTGCCAACATTAGGAAGAGATGTTTTATTACGTGGAACAAATCCACATATTTGTTCCAGGACCAGGGAGGGAAAAATGTTATGGGAAAGGATTGAAGTGGTTGGATGAGTCCTTCACTTACGTCATCGCTGTGGCAGGATTGAAATAGAATTTGAGTGGAAGTTTTCGTTTTAAGTCTGGCAACACTATCACTTCAGCTGTTAAGTATAATCTCGAAAAATAAAATCTCTCGTAAAATAATAAATTACAGATTGTATATAGATTCCAAATTCAAATTTCTGTAAGTATATTAAATTCAAATTTGGAATATGTATCAACCGGCCCCGGGTTACATTACAATACAATTCCCGTCTACATCTCGTAAGATGGTAGGGGATCTCTTCCCCGACTGGCTTGTGACACGTCTCGGTCGAGCAGCATGTAGGCCAGACCTACACCCTTCTCTCAAATCCCATTAATGATGCGGTTTCAGTGGACTTAGGGTTCGCTGAAATCGTAGCATTCTCCTCTTCACTCTCCCTCCCCACTCTATCTTCGAGGTGAAAATAGATTCCAAATTTGAATTTTAAATTGATAATTAACTTCGGGCGTTAGTGTATAGCAATCGATCTAGATGGGCATAGAATTGTTAGATCACAAACAAGTGACGTCATCGCGCCAACTAGTTACCCTTGACATGTTCAGATCAGTTTTAGATATACGCGTTCGAGTATATCTGATATAGACTCACGAAATCGTTACAAATACATAAATATTTGTTACTTTTATTTTTTCTATTACCCTCGCTTCGGTGAGGTGTTGATATCCATGGTGAATGTCCACCATCTCACTCTTCTGTCTCACTCACACCTTGTCCCGACAATAACTATTTCAAAACGTCACATTTTACGCGGGAAACGTTCTGACATCTGATTGGCTAAAAGAATAGCGCGCGTGTCATTGGCCAATCAGATGCAAACTAATGTTGCCACTAGCGATGATATTAAAATACTAAGCTATATCACAAAATTTTCACGGACCTTATTATAATGATTATCTGTTTTTAATAATTAAAATAAATCAGAGTAAATAAACGTTTATTCATTTGTTTCTCTTCCCTAATAATATTAACATTAGCTTAGATCCAAGACATAATGAATATTAAAATACATACCTACTTTCTTAAATTGGCGGGAATATGATACGCAAACTTGGACACCGACAACATACACAGTGTTACCAAATCTTAAAAATATTTCTTCCTAAAGGTTAAGTAAAACATAAAAATATTATAACCTAAAAAAATTCCCTGTATTGATTTTTCCTCTTAAGTTTGGTGAAAAAAACCTAAGTTGGCATCAGTGTAGTGTTAAAATTAAAATGATTTTTTTTTTCATTTATTAACGGGTACTTATTTAAACGAATATTTGGAAAGTAATTTATCCGTGACCCTAGCTGATATTTCATTGAAAGTAGGGCAATTACCTTACTTTTTTATTGCCATGATATCACGCAGATACTGCTTGTATACCTTTATAAACATCTTAGTAAAGAAAGTCAAGCGAAAATGTATTTAGCTGCAAATAGAAACAAATGTTTCTCAAGGTAGCGAAGGCAAATACAAATGGGCAAAAGTCTGAAAAATCACACAGTCAAAACATCTATTATTAGATGTCCTCTAAGTATCATGTGTTGACTTTTAAATACCAAGTTGTGACACGCGCCCGCGCCTCGCCCGCGCCTGCGCACCAAGGGCGACGAGACCGCGCCGCCGCCGCCGCGAGCTGTGACGTCACCTCGCTACTTGTGATGCTAGTGCTCTGTGGTCGCCTATACTCAGTTTCATAATTCCGTGGAATTCTGATTCTAGTTCGTAAGTGTTGCAACACACAGAACAATTTTTTATTATCAAATTGACAATTATTAATGAAAATGGATTAATCAATTAATTATACTAACTTTTAATCTACTATAGGGTGAAATCTGAAATGTCAAAATATGGCAGCTGTCAGAATTCTACGGAAGTATGAAATTGAGTGTAGTGGTGAATCAATCAATCTGTCGATATCTATTACTCAATTGAAAACTATATTCCATTTTTAAATTTTGGTTTAATTATCTAAATAACTGACAATGAAAGACAAGGCTGTACGCTGTAATACCTTTGCCTTTTCCATTATGGAATTAAAAAAAAATTGTCATTAAATACATCGATTTAACTTATTCAAATTACTATTTTAACAACAAAAAAATTGTTAATTATAAAAAAAAAATTAATTTAAAAATGATTTCGTACTAGTACTATCTGGACCGTGGACCCCTTTTTATATTTCATAGACCCCCAATTCTCTTTTCTTTTATGTAGATAGACCATTTGGGAACTGCTAAACTTTTTCGTCTTTATATAGCATTTTACCATTTTACCATTTTGTTATTATCCTGCAGGAACTCTTTTTTTTCAGGATAAAAAGTAGCCTATGTGTTAATCCAGGTTATAAAGTATCTACGTGTGAAATTTCATTAAAATCCGTTCAGCCATTTTCGCGTAATAAAATAACAAACGTACAAACCTGTTGTTCTGTTACATTTAAGTTTTCAAAATGAAATAATAGATGGCACCACTTGTCTGAATATAATTAAGTTTTTCTCTGATCAGATATCAGATCTAGGTAGGTATCAGGAAAGTGAGTTTGTAAGATTGTAGGGGGTAATCTACTGAACCGATTTTGATAATTCTTTTACCAATAAAAAGCCATATTATTTGTGAGTTTCATGGGCTATATATAAACCTGTAAAATAAAAAGAGTTTATCGTGGTAGTCGCATTTGTTGCTGTTAGTCGGAGAAATGCTGCCTTAACGATGATTCATAGATGTATGTGTGAATGAATCAACAGTTTGAATACACCTCAGCGAAGCGAGAGAAATTAATAATACTGATTCTACCAAGTAATGTTTATATTAATTCAACTGACATATAAAGTTGTTTTTGTTTCAATATTCGATAGTGTTGACCTCTCAAACATCTGAACAGGTTTTTGCAAATGGACGGAAAAAAAAACTAATAATATTTTCTTAGTTTAGATAAATATCTTTTTATTTCATTAGTCACGGCACAATCTCCTAAATGTTTTCTTCATTTTTTTGTTTTAATGAAAAAAGGCAAAGGTATTACACCGTACAGTCTTGTCTTTAGTAGGTTAATTCTTTTTTATTGTAAAAGGATGCAAATGGACGAAAAATAACTAATAATGTTTTCTTAGCTTCTTTAGATAAATATATTTCTATTTCGTTAATCACCGCACAGTCTTCTAAGTGTTTTCTTCATTTTATGCAACACAGGCGTTTTTTTTTCTGTTTTTATTCAATAATGGAATGGTATTACACCGTACAGCCTTGTCTTGAGTAGGTTAATTCTTTAATCATTTTATGGTAAGACCGAAGCCATGTCTTCCGTTATAATTATCTAAATAATTGTAGTTGTAAAATAAATTAAAAGGATAATAAGTAACCAATATTAAACACTTACTCCAATCCCTAGTGATGGAGACTAGCATCACGACACCGAACAACTGCACAGCCATAATGGTAACCAGGCGAACTCCGTTTGACAACTGGCTCAAGTCTTATTACAACAGAGGTTGTAAACAGTCTTGAAATAAAATAAAATATAGGTACTAGTTTTATACTAAGTATAACAAATTCGTACAGACGTCATTGAAATGACTTAGATTTATACTATAACAAATTCATACAGACGCCAGTGTACAGACGCCATTGAAACGACTTAGTATTATACTATAACAAATTCGTACAGACGCCATTGAAACAACTTAGTATTATACTATAACAAATTCGTACAGACGCCATTGAAACGACTTAGTATTATACTATAACTAATTGATACAGACGCCAGTGTACAGACGTCATTTAAAACGACTTAGATTTATTATTTACACTATAACAAATTCGTACCTACAGACGCCAGTGTACAGACGCCATTGAAACGACTGTGTCTTATACTATAACAAAGTCTTTTCAATGACAATCGTTGAAGTGGAAGGTTTGTTATATTATTTGGTTATATTCATTTGTAAGCTTGTAACAATTGAGTTGCGTTAAGATTGAAGCATTATCCTTATGTTTTATAATAAATAAAATTAAATAGATGAGATAATGTATAAAAGACAAAATATGTCATTTAAATTCAGCACACATAACACTCAAGTTCTTATACAAGCTTCTGAATTGTTGTTACGTGACTAACAATTGCAATTTTATATTGTTATAGAGATTTAGGCACTTTATCTGTGATAGGGGTCTTAGCTGTGGTTCGCGTGTAAAGAGCAAGAAATAGGGAATTCACTTACAAAACTTAAAAAAATAATCTCTGTCATGATAAATAAAAGCGATAAACCTGCTTACTTACCTAAGACCGAAACGAAATTTAAAATTTTGTATATACTAACTATAGTAACTACACACTACTAATTTGAATTTGGAATCTATTAACAATCAATAATCCAAAGAGATTTGATTGAGATAATCTATATATAGTTATTAATAAAAAAATGTTCTCTTTTAGAATTTGGATTTTTGTAACTAATTATTATCTACTACACTACATAAAAGATAGCATTTAAAATATCGATAATAGGTCACGATGATGATGACCTAACCTAGGTCGGTATGTCCAACCCTAGGAATGTCAGTTTGACATATGTCGCAGAGATCAAGCTATTTCATTATGAATATTTGAAAATCTATAATTTTTAATGATTCTCGATATGTATTTAAAAAAAAAGTTACTTCTAAGATACTTTGAATGTAAATTAACAAGAATCTGCTTAATACTTTTTTTTAATTTTTTAATTTATAAAAAAAAATATCTATTTATAAAAATATAAATAATCTTCAGATGATATATAGCAGTGACCATCTTCTATCTTCATGTTGTTGTTGTTGTTGTATACCGGGATAAAACGTAACCTCTATCAGGCTATGTCTGAAACATCGTAAGATACAGACAAAGCCAAGGAGAGGCTAGGTCAACATCCCAACATTCTTCTTTCTTCTCCCAATCTTCTTCTAAACTTCTTATTTAATAAATTCCACCAAAAATACAAAGCTGTTAAAAAAATGAAACGCGTTGATGTCTTTTGTATGGAAACGCTTCAACGTCGGGGTGTTATAGGTTTAACGTGTCTATCTGTATGTCTGTGGTATCGTAGCGCCCAAGATAGTTGACCGATTTTGATGAAGTTTTATTTGTTTGATAGGTAATTTAATCGAGATGGTTCTTAGCTATGTATTGTGAAGATCTGTTCACCCGTTTGGAGACTATCAGCTCATTGCTCACTTGAGAGCTGCCTCACTATATTCATATATTGACGATTGTAACAATCTCGTAACCATGGCAACGCACTCACATTGCTCACACTGAGTACACATGAAACGGTATTTCTCGATACCTTTCTTTCGATATCAAGTATCGAATAGAATCGAGTATCAAGCTTTCAGATGTTCTTCTACTCTGTTTATTAAAGGACATTCAATGACATGAATATATATTTTTTGTTCGTTTGGGTGTTTGTACGTCCTCAAATGTAAAAAGTAAGAGGGAAAATAATATACAGAATGTTACGAATGTATAAAATGCAAAAACATCGATTTAATTCATCAAGAAGTTTAATTAAAATGTATTAAAATTTCATTTGTATAATCGATTAAACAAATATTGATAAATTTAAAAAAAAAATTATATACAATAAAAGTATTTAAAAAAGTAATGAAACAATTCACTCTAAGTACAATTATATAAATATTCAAAAAATTTTATAATAAAAAAAATTATATAATTTAATCTGTAGTTCAAGAAAATCTTACTAATGTTTGTTATTCAATCACACAAAAACGGCTTAACAGATTTCAATAAAATTTGACACACAGATACTTTATAACCTGGATTAATACATAGACTACTTTTTATCCCGGAAAAATTGACAGTTCCTGCAGGATAATAATAAAATATGTTTACTGCAAACGAAAGTTTCATAACATACTTTTATATATAATGAATCGCATCCAATATCATACAGCAACTAAAGAAGATACAGAAGAAGATAAAAGATGTTTATCACGCTGTAATGTGCTTAAAATGGGGGGGGTTTAATACTTTGTTCGCAACCCTAAATCTGGTGTCATGATTTTGTATGAGTGCATTAAAAAACCATTTCAATGCATTAAGAAAAAAATTTTAACAGTCTAAAAACCTTTTCGGTTTAAGTAGGATATAGTAAATTATCTACTATAGTATATTTTGTGATGTGTGTGATGATTTCCATTTTTTTTTTTAATGTTGAACAATTCCTTTAAACCTTGGACAAAATAAAAAAAAAATTACGTTCCATGTTACCACAACTCGACAAACAACATCTATTTTTACCTAAAATGCAAATTTGAATACCCAATAGGTATTTTAATAAACACGTTCTGTAACCTTTGTATGTTTAGAGGGTAAGAGGTATTTGATCTCAACACACACTACCTACACTACTCATACCTTCAAATATTGTATATATATTCGATCATATAAAACTTATCCTTACTTTCAGGTTATATAAAATAACGAAGGTTTGAATATCTCAAGATCTTGGACTAAGCCAGCAGCAGTAAGATTTATACCTTAGAACATTCAACTGGCTAAACCTTCTTATGTTCATAAATGCTATTTTAAAAAGATTTTTTTATAGTCAAGATAAGATCATAAATATCAGTTTAAATAGATTTTATTATCAAAGTGTGAAGTAAGTGAAATGGATGTAATCTTCTTTAATGATGATTTCACTATTTTCTTTCCCTTTCTTTATCCTTCTTATTCCTCAATGTAAGTCCTTACTGTTATTTAAATAAATATTATCTTGAAACTACACTCGACTCGAGCAGGTGACCTATATTTATAGTTAGGGGGGTATAACAAGTAACCTTCTAAAACCCCTTTAGCATATTCATAATAAATTCAAATGGCTAACAAAGATTCTAAAAGTCAATAAAAAAGTGGAAATAAACACGAAATCCTTGACTTCGTTGCCTTAATACACGACCAGGTGTCGAGACCTCCCGCCTCTTTATGAATGTACTAAAACGTAGTTCTGTATACTGGTCGGTATATGTTAATTCTAATTTGTATAATGTATAAAGTTTTTAGCTGTTTTTAACCGATTTAGAAAAGGAGAAGTATTACTAAACTTTACTTATCATTAATAATGATAGAAGTTTCATCATTTCAGTAACATTAAGGTGACGTAGTTGGTAGTAGAGCGTAGTATATTGTTAAAAATATCCTAAAATTAATATCTTTTATTTTTAAACAATTTCTGGAGATGAAAATCGAGGAGATATCCACAAAAAATCTAGTTTAAAAAACTCAATATAGATCACCTTCTCGGTAGTCGAGCGTAGTTTTTATGTTAATATCCCATATCGTTATGTTTTTCTTAACAAATAATTTGAATTTTTATCCCGATATATGACCTCAATATTTTTAGTTCTATAAGCGTGTAATAGGCGCTGTTGTTAATTTAGTTTTAATATATGACAGAGACAAGATGACAATCGCGGCGACAAATTGAATTGCTAATATAGTCTGTCCCAGACACATAATTTCAATTTCAATCTAGATAAAGTACTATCAGATTCTCATAATAGCACAAAAGATACATCTTCAATGCTCTTACGACAGTAAACATATTTTATTATTATCCCGCACGAACTCTGAATTTTTCCGGGATGAAAAGTAGTCCATATGTTAATCCAGGTTATTAAGTATCTGTGTAGATAATTCCAATGAAATCCGTTCAGTCATTTCTGTGTTATTGAGTAACAAACATACACACTTTCAATTCGCAATCTAACTAATGTCCTATTAGATAAACCATTGATTCCTAAACCTTTACTTCCGAAATCGTAAATATCAAAATTAATTTGATATTTTTGATTTTGATGTTATAATGATTTAATTTGTAAATGCTAATATTTAAGATTTTCTGGCTAAACACCTAATATTTATTTTGCAAAAAAATCTTTTAAGATAGAAATCCAAAATATCAAAATCCTTGAAAACTGTATATTATTAAAATATACGAGCAATAATTTTTTTAAGCTGAAGAATTTCTTTGTTTGAACGCGCTAATCTCAGGAACTACTAATCCAATTTGAAAAATTCTTTCAGTGTTAGATAGCTCGTTTATCAAGGAAGGCTGCATGCTATATTTCATCATGGTACGACCCATAGGAACGGAGCATCACGCGAATGAAGTCGTGCGGCTCGACTAGTTTATGTATAAGTTTCGAGATGGAGCAAGTAGAACATAAACTGTTTTGTCGACTCACGCGACTTTGTTCACGTGTAGCTCCGCTCCTATGGGTCGTAGCGTGATGATATATAGCTTATAGCCTTCTTCGATAAATGGGCTATTTAACACTGAAAGAATTTTTCAAATCAGACCAGTAGTTCCTGAGATAAGCGCGTTCAAGCAAACTAACAAACTCTTCAGCTTTATATATCAGTATAAGATTTTCGATCATTTTAAGAATACGAATAAAAGTGAGATGTTGTTAAACATACTATGATCTAATGCTAATAATTTCGAAAGATGACTAATTTTGTTATAAAATAAATCTCAAATATGACTCACTGACTGACTCATTAGTACCGGACTTTACCTTTTAATTTAGCAGTATAAAATTACTAATGTAAATAAGTTAGAAAAGTATCTAACCTAAGAACAGTGTGGTTATAATATCTTAAGGTAAAGTTTAAAATTGATATTGATATTGTAATTTTTTTTCTCTCTTTTTATTCCATAATGAAAAAAGGTATTACACCGTACAGCCTTGTCTTTAGTAGGTTGAGTCTTTATTCAATTTATAGTAAGGCAGAAGCTTATTGATAAGATATTGATAATCCTAGTTTCGCAAATATTAATTGTTTATTTAAAAATAGAATTAGCAATGGCGGACTAGGCGCTACGAATTTTAAACATAGAAAAACTACTGTTTGGGATGTAAAATATAGTCAACAATATATAATCCTTTATAATCTGTATTATATTCTACTTAAAATTTATTCTACCATAAATTACAAAATACCTAATTTTATATTTAATATGTTTTATTCATTTGTTAATTTTTTTAATAAATTGTAGAAAGTTTAAATGAACACAATATTTTAGACCATCGACTAAAGGCGGGTCGATTAGTAAAATATACATTTTATATTTTTTAATTATTTCTAACATTCTTTTATTTGACAGTGGCTGTACGCGTATCTTTTTTAAATATATGCTCAAAGTTCTAGGATGCCACGTCACTTTGTAACTATGAGCCGTTATTTTTTTTAAACTTTATTTATTAGGACTTGTTTGACACATACATTATCTGTCACCCTTATATTTTTTATGACATATAATTTACTGAGGTGAGTTAATGAGATACGATGTTAATTATGTAAGCAACTTGTTTCAAGGTGATTTAGATCACAACTATGTATAATTTTAAATTTACATTATATGGAAGTTGAACCTGCTCCGTTCTCGCCAAATAATTCTACATCACCTCGCTGCGCTGTGGTAAAATAATATCTTTTTTTTGCAGTGTTACTAACTCACAAAAATATTTCTCCCTAAAATTTAAATCAAAAACGGCTAAAATCACAATACTCTTAAAAATTATAATAAAACCTCAAAAAAATGTATGAGGGCATAAAAACCCCGTTTATAGATCCCCCTGAAGGGGGGGGGGGGGCTTCCGCTGAATTAAAGGAATAAACTGCTAAGTTAGCATCAAAAATAAAATTTGTATTATAATAAAATTTGTAAGTCCCATAAGTGTATTGACTAAACATGTTTTATTATCTAGGTTGTGTAAGCTACCAATAGATGGCGCTGAATAAATATAAATTAATTAATTACAAGTATAAACAAGAAAATACTATATTTATTTATTCAAATAATATTATAATATAATTTATTCTAGGCTTTCTATTTCTTGCCAATAAGGAAATTAAAACTTAACATTATTTTTTAATTTCACTTTTAAATAAATAAAAACTAAATTATTTATCGTTATAAAATATTTTTAAAAGCGATATTACGACTTGTATGTTGAAAAAACCGGTTTTTATACATATATTATAATCTATGAATAACGTGTTGGACTTCCCGGTAATAATGATGTTCTATTAAGAAAATCGATTACATTAATCGATATGAGGTAATAACTCTCGATTAATAGACAATATTACACAAAAGCTACATTTTATTTATCTATATTAATTATGATAAAATAAAAGACGACACTTCGAAGTAACGTATTAAAATCTCGAGCACTCACATAAAAGCCGTTGAAGTCTATTCCATAGCGCAAACGAGGCCGCCATTTATTTTTTCTTTGTTTTTAATACGTGTAAGTTGATGAACTAGTCTATAAATATATGTTCACTTCGTTACAAATAACTTGAAATATTATTATTAATATGTAAAAGAACAATGGATTGCTAGTATTCTGTCTACATGTAAATTATTGCATAATAACTAGAAACAATATAATAACGTATAAGGTTATAATAAATTATTTTTAATCTGTTTTTCAAGAATAAAATATTTTATATATATATTAATATTAACTAATAAATCTTTTGAAAAATATTATAAAATTAATTTTAATTAATAAAAATCAAAAAATAAAATGGCGGGAAATAAATTCATAAATACAGATAATAATCTTACCTTAGTTCGGATGCACTTTAAAAAAACAAATGAGCAACACACGTGGCGTACACACAGTATCACAGTCATAACTGAGTTTTAGCTACGTACGAGATTTTCAAATCAATACGTCCTCCAAATCACTGTGAATTGATTAAAATTATAAAACTGGTTGAATAATGTTAATTATTCGATGGCGCCGCGATGCGACGTTAGAGCGCGGGCCGTTGCCGGACTTGAAAATAATATTAAAACAAAAAATCTGCGATCACTTGGATCGTATGGAATTTTTAGTGATGGTTTCATTCGCTTGGTTCTGTACGTTGTTAACTTCTTGCTCCGCTTGTCGCTGTTATTCAACTAAAATAGGTTTCGTTGAAGGCTCAATGGCATTACATGATCAGTCTTTTGCTAATGTAATGAAATAATCATATTTTAAAAAAATATTGAAATTGTCTGTGTTTTCGGATAATATTATTTTTTAATTCAATTTTTTATGTTGCAAAAAGTTAAAGGTTTTTATATATTTATGAAATTTATTACTTTTTTTAAAATTTCAACCAATTCAAATTTGGAATATAGCAATCTGAAAACCGAGTATTTCTATTTTGGATTAAAATTGATTATTAATTTCGGTTATTATTAATGACCTTAAATTTGAATTTCGAATCATAATTATTACTAAGATATTAATTAAAACCTCTTTACATTAACATGGTTTATTTATCTGTAATTTAATTAAGATAATAAAAGATTATCCATACAAATAAATAAAAAATATAGTGTCTGTTTGTAATATTAAAATAACCGCTTTTTATTGCATTTTCTTTAACAATGTTTGTCTGTCTGTTTGTTCCGGCTAATCTCTAAAATGTCTGGACCGATTTTGACGTGTCTTACCATGGCAGATAGCTAATATAACAAGGAGTAACTTAGGCTATTTAACATCTCGCTACGACCCATAGGAGCGGAGCAACACGTAAACAAAGTCACGCGGGTCGGCTAGTATATGAATAATTCGACACTAGAGATCTTGATAATAATATTTCCAAGGTTTTATTCTATTAGGTGATGTGATGTTCAGTTACGAAACGCTCTTTCAAAACACGGTCATCGTTTTAAGGATTCTAACGTTTTCATGTTGTTTACGAAATTTAATACGAAATATAAACTTTATTTTGTAATCATTTTATCTTAGAATTAAATTGGCTTACAAATTAGTAATTTTCATGTTTGTTAATTCAAATAGGGGATTTGTAACTGATTAAAAATAATCGATATTTTAATCAGTTTTTTTTATTAGTTCAGCCGATCCATGCGACTTCGTTCGCGTGTTGCTCCACTCCTATGGGTCGCAGCGAGATGTTAAATAGCCTAAGTTACTCCGTGTTACATCAGCTATCTGCCAGTGAAAGTCCCGTCAAAATCGGTCCAGACATTTTAGAGATAAGTCGGAAGAAACAGACTAAAAAATATTGTAAAAAAAAATGCTGTTTTGGTATATGCATTTTTATTTTAATGCTACAAACAAATACTCCAATTTTATTTATTTGTATGGATAGACTTAGAAGAGGTAAAATCTAACCTTGAATTGAAAATCGATTTTGAGCCGTTCGGTTCAAATCGTTTTTTCGTTTATAGGAGTCAACCCATCCCTTACTCAAACAACACTAAGATAAGAAAAAAAAAACATTCCACGATATAATATATTTTAATAAAACTATTTATATTAAAATATTAACAGCGATTAAAAAAGATATTTCTGTATATTTCTCTCTATTTGAATCCTATGGTTTCTCCTTTGTACCAACGGAACTCCATCTCCCTTCTCCGAAATGTCATTGTTCAAGGTCAGCGCGCGCGACACTCGACAAATGTCAAATGCAAATAATATGGCAACACTGCTATGAACAGATTATACACATAAATATTAATATTTATGCACATAGCTTTTATATAATTTGCAATTTATATATTAACAATTCTAGTATGTTTTATTCTACGTGATTGGCAGTTCTGCAATCCGTTGAGTTGTTAGAAAAAAATTGTGTATAATATTATAGTCTTTGCCCTCGCATCGCTGAGGTTAAATATCAATATTTTTTTTACTTAATATTATAAATGTGAAAGTGTATGTTTAACTAGTAATACAATAAAGAAGGTCGTAGTGTCTTCAATCAAACTTTTTAGATAACCTAGCATCTTACAAAAAAGTTTATAACGTTCCAATTTTGAAAAAAAAATTGTCACGAACTAATTTCTGCATTTTCAAAATTCGAATCTGTTATTAAATAGTTTGTGGGGTTTCAGTTATTTTGACATTCTAATTTTAAATAAGTGTATATTGTTAAAAGAGCATATTTTCTGGATTTTTAAAATTCGAATATTTAATTTCACAGATTTTACCACTATACTACATCTCTATATTTTTTAAAGTAAGTTTAATTAGAGATATTTGGTGATTCTTATTTCAAATATGTCAATATTATATTTTAATGTTCTCCATAGTCGATTGGCCAGTGTGTTTTTATAGTTAAAACATTTAAAACTCGAATGTAGGTAACTAACGACCACCTACAACATAGCCTGATGACGTCACGTGACACGCCCTGGATGCCAAACAATTAATGCATAAATTCCTTAAATTATTCTTTCCTATAACTCCATCCTTCTCTTAGAATCCATTTTGAACTAGCAGATAGTAAAAACTCATTACCATCCAAACGTCATAAGTGGCCACTATCGCCCATGGACATCGAATCCTTGAAGATGTGGGGAAGGGAGTGAAGAAAATGTTGCGGTTTCAGCGGACCCTGAGCAAGAGTACAGAGTCCACTAGGTCAGCAGCAATAATGGGATGGAAGATTATATAAGAATACAGACTTCTCTCCTTCATGGTTGGGATAAAGAATGTAAGGACTTTAGGTTTAACGTTTTTATTACAAAGTGAATAATTATTTTTTTATTAACAGTAAAGTAATCGACCTTCGTATTTAAACTGACTACTTAATTTTATAAGCGTCTGATCTATTAATTTTTAAATATTGAATGAATTTTTGAAATAAGAACCTTTTTGGAAAGAAGAAGCCTCGGAGCCGTATGGTTTTCCCGCCTAGGTTTTTAAAGATCTAAGGGTACAGACGCCATGTAAACGACTGTTCTATACTATCTACAGATTTGCTTGACTTAAAAGTCTTGTTGCCAAGCTTTAATATTTTTTAATATAATTAAAAAAAGTGTATGTCATTATTGGAAAACGCCTTAAATTTAAAAGTATGCCAATAGATTTAGATACTATTAAAAGTTTAAAAAAGTGTTTTAGACTTGGATCTTCAAAGAAATATCACTACAACAGTGTCTAAAGCTCGCATACATTATTTTAACTCGTGTGTCTAAGAAAAATAAGTGTATTTGTTTAGCTTGATTTTTATTTATTTTTTAGTTATTTATGCTATTTAATTCAATTGTAAATAAAATTTTATATTTCCAAGTTTTTATTTCGAGAAGTGACTAAAGTAGAATTGGCTCTCCTTTTGCGTTTTGGAATTGTTATGATGTCGACAACATTGATTTGACTACATTTGAATTTCGAAGTTGACACAAACTATTTTTTTTTCTCTTTTTATTCCATAATGAAAAAGGCTAAGGTATTATAACGTACAACCTTTTCTTTAGAATATTGACATAAAGTAAATCAGTTGTGCGAATAAAAATATAAGAGGTAACCAAATAAACGCCGCCATTACAGACATCATAATTAGCGTAATCTAGTATTAATGCTGTTGTCTGTATCTAAATTATGTAGTGTGGAACTGTAAAAAAAATAAAAAACAGTGTTATTTATAAATAATTTTTTTGTCGCTGTGTACTGTAATTACGAAGATTTAATCGCTAATTAAGACGCAATGCTTGGTCTATTAATTATTGACGTCCTTGTTAACGCAATTAACTGGATTTTACTCGATGTCGTAAGGTCTACAATGATGTCAAGATTCCTAGCGATTAGCTATAAGTTTGTTTTTGTAACACTTGCTGAGTTATGAAGGTTTTTATAATTATTATTCTCAGTATTAATTAAACATTTTTAAATTCATCTAAATCTTATACTTACTAATATATAAAACTGAACAGTTAGTTTGTTTAAACGCGCTAATCTCAGGAAGTACTGGTCTGATGTAAAAAATTCTTTCAGTGTTGGATAGGCCATTTATCGAGGAAGGCTATTGGTTATGTATCATTACGCTACGACCCATAGGAGCGGAGCTATATGCGGACGAAATCTCAAGGGTCGACTAGTGTTTGTATATAATCACCCATCATGGAGTTACAAGAGAGAAAAAGAATAGGGGTTGTTCAGTCAGGATTTAATTTCATTGTTCAACAGTTCTTTTTTACTAAGTTTGGGAACCTTTAGAAGCTTATTATACATAAACATGCTTAAGGCAACTGCAGATGTTACCATATAACGAAATAAACCAAAGACAATTTCTTGAAGACGAGCATCATGCGTAGCATCTCTGTGTAGTCTGTGAAGACGAGAAAGAAATTTCTTAATGCGAACGAAAACGTCATAGACAAAGACAGATATTTAAAAATGTCTTTAAACACAACCAAAAAAAACTATTTTTTTTTTAAATATTTAAACTCAATGTCTGTTTGAACTTTGATCGTTGGCATGACTATTATGACCGCTAGGTCATATTTTGATCGTGTATATTTGACTCATAAACTCACTTACCAGGTTTTTTCCTTGTAGAGGAAAATACACAGAATATTTCATAATATAATCATTTCTCATAAGTGTGTTTCATAAAGAAAAACAAAGTGGAGCTACTGTAATTCATTCACTTTTAGGGGTCGATATACAAAACTTTAGAGAACACTGATGCAAATGAAGCATATAAATAACACTTGTAAAACAGTCAAATAATATTGTGATGTAAAAATATTATTACATTGAAAAAGAAAAATTGTCTATGGATCGTCAAGGACATGATTTTTTAAATGTAGAAGCATTCTAAAGTTTTAATTGGGCAAGAATTAATAAACAGCATCTTAAAAATATCTAATATATTGTTAAAATACTGTTTCCATGGCAATGAATAAAACAAATATTAAAAACAATTATTAATATTATAAATATTTAATTAATAAATATTTGCTGGTATTATAATAAAAATTATAAATTCTTATTGATCACAATTTTTAATCTATGATCTAATCTGCATCAGCTGTTATCTATTCGCCATTTTGTTTTATACTTTTTCTATGAGTGGCAACTGGCAACGGAACAAGGTTCTCTCAGTCACGGAGTTGTTTAATCACGCAAATAGATGCTGCAAGTTCACATGTTGAGTCAACTGGACACACTGACATTAAAAAAAACTGTTTATAATTTATATCATTATTGAAATAACAACTTTGAATAATTAAATTATTAAAAATATTACATTTGCTTTTTATTATGTAGTCTATATCATTATTCTATTCTGTTCTTCATAAAGTTTTTTAATCTATGGCGCCTTTTTTTAAACAATATGATATCTTACTATCCTATTAATATTATAAACGCGAAAGTTTGTAAGAATGTATGGATGTATGTTTGTTACTCTCACGCAAAAACTACTGAATGGATCTTGATAAAACTTTACAATAATATAGCTTACACATCAGAATAACACATAGGATATTATAATTAACAATGATATAGCGTGAATTATCCAAAATATAGTGAGTGAAGCCGCGGGACGCTAGTAAAATATAAATGAATGAACAGGCTACTTTACCATAAACTAAAAAAAAATTTTGCGCTTGTGTAACATAAACTCTGGGCTTTATTTCGTATAAAAAATTTAATAACATTAAAAAATTAATTGTTTTGTTATTTTATATAAATTACAAAATACACTGTTAAACCAACTAGTCAAGTAATAATCATACCTACTCATAAAGTTGTTTACCTATCTACAAGAGTGTTGCCAACGATTTTCAACACAAAATATTTAAATACGCCAGTTAAACAACAGTGTTCAATTACAGTGTTCCAATAATAGCATAAATTTAGAAGATTATGATACAAGTCTAAAACAGGTAAAACCAAAGGTTACTCGTCAGTCTAGGTCATTCAGCGTGGGTTGGATCTAGGCTGCGCAGATCGTGGGTGTTGGTATTTGGAACTATTAAAAAGTTACATTCGCTAAATGTTTAAAGTTTTGTAACGGATAATTTTATCTCAATCTTAATAGTATAAATGCTAAATGTATATAAAATATTCTTATCTGTGCAATTAAAAAGTTATTTAAGAATTAAGATATTAATAATCTATGGCTCTATTAAATTTGGCGGTTTTTTGTTATAAAGTTTTGCTAAAGAATGCCATTACTATAAAATTGGTGTTTTAGATATAATCTGTGACTCAACTGATTTTTAACATATTTACCTAAAAGTAAAATTATTTAAAGAATTTTAATATATTACTTATATAAAAATTTTTTTTTAAAAATATTCGAGGTTTTACAAAATAATTTGAATATAATCTGTGTCTCCACCGGGAATTGGTAGTTTTTAGTTTAGCAAAAAAAAAAACGTTTAATTATCTCTGATTTAATTTCATTTGACGGTGTTTACTTGAGACATTAGTTATAATCTGTTATTTATCCTGTATTCGGATAGTCTAGCATCCAATATAATAAAAATATTATTAGCATTATAATCTGTGGTTTCATTCAATTTGGCGGTTTCAACTTTTAACCATATTCTCATATCTATGACTATTAAAATTCGCGTTTCTTTAATGTATTGCTAATTTATATATAATCTGTAGCTCTATTACATTTGGCGCGTATTAATATATCCTGTATTTGTATACTTAATAGGTATACAGTACATTAAAGTATATTTATATAGTGGTGTGAATTGTGAATATTCTACGGATGGCATATTCAAATTGGGCCCCGCCGGATGGTGCCGAATACCGATGTGTATTAGGTGTTGTGGAGATCCGCAATTTACCTGTTTAGTATTTAATCGCCTTATTTTGCAGTACTAAAACTTATTTAGGTAATTAATTAATTTATATTTTATATGTTTTTTTATTTTATACGTTGTTTTACTATTTAATTTTTTCGTTTCGGAGGTGTATGGTATCTAAAACACGAGAATTTTATATATTAGAAGACATTTAAACGCGCTAAAATCCTTACTAATGAGAAAGTAACTCTGTCTGTCTGTCGCGCTTTCACGAAAAAACTACTGAACCAATTTAAATGAAATTTGGTATACAGATCGTCCTTAGCCTTAGAAAGGATATAGGTTACTTTTTAATGCCCAAAAAGAGGATTTAAGGGGTTTAAAGAGGGTTTGAAAATTGTATGGAACTATCGTCATTTATAGAGCTAAAAGCTTTAAACTTTTTTTGTAGGCCGTTCAATATAAATTAATATGACATTCAGCTAATATTATATAATACAGTCAATACATTAAAAAAAATAAAAAGCAACAAATTTAATAGTCACAGATTATATGTAGGTAACTAAATTCTAATCTTACCACAGATTATAAATAAAATATTTATTTCTCTTTACTTCAGAACGACGGCACAAAATCGCAACATTTGTATAAAAGAAAAAGTGAGTGAGACAGAAGAGTGAGCGAGTGAGTGACATGGTGATATCCACTACACACCAGTGACAGTGTTGCAGGTGCGAGAGAATATGAATGAATTAATGAGTAAGTGTTCAAGCAAGAGAGTTAGCGATTGAGTGTAAAGTAACTTACATGAATCTCAAGACAGGTGACCTTAACTACGACACTAAACCGCACAACTAGCACTACTTTAGACAATCCTCACTCTACCAGATCAGATGGACGATTGCCACAAAACGATCGGGGGCAATGGTTATATATTATCTAGCAAGAGGGTTATTCTTTGGCAGCTACCAACTATAAAAAAAAAATAAAACGAAAATTATTAATTTAAAAAAAAATATTTTAATGGAAATTAATTTTAAATTTTAAAATTCTATGTGTTTCATAAATGGATAAAATAATCTGTGACAGTTGATGTAATTGTTTTTTTTATTTAACTGTTAAGCGAATGAGTAAAAAGAAATGATAATAAAAATTCAATATGGCGTCTATATTAAATGACTATTAATAACCATTTAAAATTCATTAGCTCCATTATGATTCTCACTTAAAGTGATAAAGTTTAATAAAATCCAATTTATAGGTATTTGTGTTAATTAATCGGATTTTTCATTGTTTTTTCTATTTATCGATTGAAGAACAAAAAATGTTAATTTGATCAAAAGAATTTGTAGGTAAAGCGAAAAATTTTCCACAAATGATATCATTATGGTGATTTTATTAACGAATAAAGTTTGTTCTTAAACGTTCAAATGTGTGAGAAAAAA
Source organism: Limenitis camilla (assembly GCA_905147385.1). NCBI lineage: Eukaryota > Metazoa > Arthropoda > Insecta > Lepidoptera > Nymphalidae > Limenitis > Limenitis camilla. The sequence continues at coordinate 7,673,765 of LR990251.1, read as the reverse complement.
ATTATAGAACATTTTATCTTTGTTATTATGTAATAAACTGTTTCCGTTGAGAGGTTATGAAGAAATAAATTGAGAAACCAACAGGTATGTAACTGAATGATACGTCATTTGTATAAATAATTTTTCGATATATCGATTAAAAATCGACCCACGTGACTTTGTTCACGTGTAGCTCCGCTCCTATGGGTCGTAGCGTGATGATATATAGCCTATAGCCTTCCTCGATAAATGGGCTATCTAACACTGAAAGATTTTTTCAAGTCTGACCAGTAGTTCCTGAGATTAGCGCGTTCAAGCAAACAAACAAACTCTTCTAAACAATAGAAGTATTGTAATGAAATTTCAAAGGTTTAAAGTAGAGCTGCTTTTATACATATTCAAGTAGTCAGTGCTAGACAAGAAGAAGAATAAGATTCTCATGTAAATGAAAGGGATGGAGCGATCTGGAAGATGTAGGACCACATGTAAGACAGCGGAGTTTAAATGATAGAGAACCCTGTTCCATTTTTGAATATTTCGCGCGCTCGCTCAAGCATTTTAACGATTAAAGCACAATAAGAATAAGATATTGAAATATGGTCGGTGTGGGTTTATGCATTTAAAGTTTGAGGTAATTAAAATATTTTGTTGCAACACTCACTAGCTCACTCCTCTCGTCAGCTTTAAAATACACTAATATGTTTCCAAATAGTGCTTGGAGCTTGCGACCCAGGTGTCAGTGTAATGGATGAATTTCTGATGCATATTGACTTATTATTATAATTTTGGATTACGCATTAAAGACATTACCACAGCGAAGAGAAGGCGGATCGACAAATATATTAAAAAAAAAATAAAAGAAAATTTTGATAAATATGTATGGGACGTCATTGTTAACCTTTTTCAATTATCATGTCATTATTTTAGAATAATGACCCGTGAAGAAGTCGCCTGACTTACTTTAAAAAAATTATAATCAACTTAAGAATAACAACGCTTGTTCTAAATTCTAATAAATAGAATTTATTTCACTTGTGACGTCACAATAATTTAATGAAAATAAAATCTTTGGGTTATGAATTGAAAACGGATTCCAATTTCAAATTTGTATGTAGAAAATTAAAAATCTATTTTCGATTTTATATTCAAACATGTAGATTAAAAATAGATTCCAAATTTAAATGTTATATGTCACAAGTTTCAATTTGGATTCTATGTTCAAATCTTTAGTAATATGCGAGAATTTGAACACTTTTTTTTTTTAATTATATGGCTTTGAATGTGCTTATGCACAAAGCATTCTGCCAGTGTCACCTATAATGAAACAAACACGGAGTTGAAAACACTTACCTTATATTAATTGAAAAAGAGAACGATGACGTCACAATTTCAATATGGCTGACTTCAATTGACGTTTATTTGGTAGGTTTAGTATAAAAGTAAATGTATAGGTAGATTAATGTTGAGTTGTGTAAGAATGTAGCGCATAGCATCAGCTGACTTCATACATATGTATGAGCTACCCGGATGTCTGGTAGACCAGGAGCTCGGGACTCGTAAAACTATATTACATATTACTAAGAGTACACTCATAGGACAATTTTAACATGTAATCAAGTTGGAAAGAGAGTGCCTGGGGTTTGAGGCTCAGGAGTAGGTTTAAAGACGTCTTTTATTACCGTTAACTCTCAGTATTAGTCTCACTGCTATAATATGTACTGAGTGATATCACTTGACAGACGTAATCAATCCTGTCGAAACGAAAGTTATATATTGTCTACTACCCGGGAATAATTTATAAACGATGTTGCTAACAAACTTTCACATTTATAATATTAGTATTGGAAGTTATAATTATATATTTAATGAAGGTAAAGTCCTCATTTTGTTGGTTAAGGTCATTTGACCTCTGAACCTTTATATTTATGAGGTGTAAATTTTCACAGCTGACGTAAACTTAATAACTACAAAATATGATGATATTTTTTTATGGTAGATAAGTCGCAAACGAGCAGACTGTCCACCTGATGGTAAGTGACCACCATCGCCCATGGACATCGGCAATACAAGAGATAAGGCACGCGCCAAGCAACTTCTGCGCCTGCGTGTCAACCCTGTCTGCAATTATTTGCGTCATGTTTATTTTTCTTTTCGAATCATGTCATGTTATGTTTAAGGTTTAGCGCCTCCAAAAGGTTCCTAGCGCCTTTTTACCCTGGCGCCGTCGTGAACTGCACGACCTCGCACATATGGGCGGCGCGTCCCTGCGTAACCTCAAAGATAGGGTGGGGAGGGGGTGAAGAAAAAAATGTTACAATGGACCCTGTGTAAAAGCAATTGTCTCTAAATCCATAGAATTAATGGGACAGGAGAGGGAGGGGATAAGACCAAAGACAAGAACAGATACCCTACCAGCAATGGACCCTGGGTGACAGAGAGAAATATTCTAACCTCTCCTCAAGCGTATGTAAAAAGTAATCTAATACTATGAATATGGACTGTTAGCTAAACTGTACCTGGAACATGCGATCCACATACAGATTTATGGAGTCCATGGTATTAAGGACTGCCTATATTGTTGGATATCACTACCTAACATTACCAAGACACTAAAGCTAAACTATACTTGTATTACTTTAGACAATTCTTACTATCTAACATCGAGAAATCGTCATATATTGTCAATCCTTAAATAGCCAATCATCCCTGCGTTCCACTAAGCGATCTCAACGCCCACGCTCACGACCGCGGTTTTTCCCGTTCCACTCATCCGCGAGCGTTACGATCGTTAACCCAAGTGGAACGGTTTGAGCGTTTTGAGCGTAAACGTAAATAATTCAAATGGCGAGTTTTAAAGCAATAGTTTCAAGAGGTTAAGTTTATAATTATTGGTTAAATTAATTTATATTCATATTTTGTATTGATTGATTTTTTTATAATTATAATTTAATTGAAACTAAATAGAAACATTCACGTCCACTAATAAATCTCTATCCGTATCAAATAAAGTTATTTACATCGTCGCCATTTTTGTTGTTTTAAAAATGCCGTCAAATTTTGCATCCACAGATCACTAATTTTGCAGCGCACACAACGACCCACGATTTGGCTTGGCGACCTTCGAGTGAGCACCAGTCATGACGTCATTAATGACGTTTTCGTCGCGACCACAACGACCGCGATCGTCAAGTGGAACGGCTATATGCGCCTCGTATATAACATTAAACGAATGTGAGGTAAAAGTTATTGCTATTTAAAAAAGTTTGTGGGCGGGACACTAGTTATAAATATTTACATTTATAATAGAAGTTGTGTATGCTACCTTCAGATAAAGTGAGTCCTCCTCCTCCTCTCATATTTGTATCGCAATAGCGCATCAATTAGTTATGACTGGTGACTTGATCCGGTTACTAACGGTTTGTTTACTATAATATATATGTCGGAGAATAAGTAAAAGATTATCGATTAATCGAATCGTTATCGCTATCTATGGCGTTGGAGTGGGGTAGTAGTCACTTCCGTTGTTTTGACAGTCTCGACCCTCGACCCTTTATATGCCATCGATAGTCTGACTGAAGTCTTAGTCGTGCGCGGTCTCTCAAGAAGTGAAGTAGTGTCTAAATAGTGATAGTTTTGTGCAGTGTTGTGTTAGTGCTAGGAGTGCTGTCCGATCAAGGTCACGTGAGTACTTTACAATGTAATTACCTCGTCTTGTGTTCGGTTAGGTTTATGTGCGATTAACCTTGGGTTTAAACAGAGAGCCTGAGCAGTGGAGGTGAGTGTTATGATCATTTAAAGGAATTCCTGAAGCCTACACCTTGGTCACAAGTCCAAGGCACTGCTTAGGTTTCTCTCGTAATTGTTAGAGATCATATTTGATCATTTATCGGTTCAGTAGAAGTATCTACGTTGCGTTTACCCAATATTCCATTCAATACCATCACCCCCTTTTAGTGTTCCCCAATATTCCCCATCTTCCTCCTTCCATCTCCTTTCACATCGTTTTAAAATCCCCGACATACATATATTATACATATACACCTTCCTCTTGAATCTCTCTGTCTATTACTGGAAATAACATTAAAATCCGTTGCGTAGTTTAGAAGATCTAAGCGTACAGACAGGAGCGACTTTGTGTATCTACAATGCATGCAAGATGTACAGGTAGTATCCTTATCTTTATCCCTCCCAGTTCGTAACGAGCTTGACACAAAGATGCTCTGACCTATCGTGCCCTTAACCACCAGCTGCGCCTTGCGGTTTCACCCGCTATATGTTGGATAATCCACACTATATCATTATAAATTATAGGTTATATGTTATTATGATGTGTAAGCTATATTATTATAATGTTTCATCAAAATCCGTTCTGTAGTTTTAGCGTGAAAGAGTAACAAACATCCATACATCCATTACAAACTTTCGCGTTTATAATATTAGTAGGATACATTACATCAGGTTTTGGCTAAGAACATATTATGTTGAGTGTTGACTCGATAAGCGTTTTGGCATAAAATAAAAAATAAATTTATAATATATAGATTAGTATACAATAAGCAGCATAGCGGTACGTCAGCTCCGCGTCTATATCATCTAAACCGTTGATCATGATGTCATAGAAGGCTCGCGTAACGGCAGTCGACAGTCGACAGTCGGATAACCTTCGCGATGTTTCACACTCATACTAATCATAAAAACTAGAAAATAAGTAAAAACCTCTCCACACGACTCGTCAACATATCAAACATATTTTTTTTGAGATATTCAGATTTTTCTAATTAAGACATCATATATTAGACAAGTCGACCCGCGTGGTTTCGTCCACGTGTAGCTCCGCTCCTATGGGTCGTAGCGTGATGATGTATAGCCTATAGGCTTCCTCGATAAATGGGCTATCTACCACTGAAAGAATTTTTCAAATAGGACCAGTAGTTCCTGAGATTTGAGATCTGTAACCCAGATTTACGGTGTTTTCCCTAAAATTTATAAAATTTTTAGAGGTATTTTCAGGTAATAATGATTTTTGAGAGTTGGTAACACTGAGTGAGACTTTTAACCGAATTCGGTGCGGGTTGTTAGAGTTAAAAGAAAATTAATTTAGAAGCTTAATCGATAAAAATATTAGATGTCGGAAATTAGGATTAGGAGCTCTATTTCTACCCAAAAATCGTATAATAGGTATTCAAATATACAAACAATTATGCAAGGTATTTAAGTAAAGCGATTATAATTAATTCAGTCACGTTGAAATGTCTCGTTATTTTGGACTTTGTATTCTATCAAATAATATAAAGGATAAACATATTAAATACGTTCATATTCCTAAATATTTTCCTCTCCTTGGGGGGTAAAGTAGTTCGTCATTAACACCTTTGTTCGGATGCAAGTGTATGCAGAGAGAATAAATTCTATCCTATAGAAATTGTTCCTTATACCGGGATAAAAAGATTATACTTAGACAACAAACAATTCAAATATGTATAAGATAGGTAAAAGATTATTTGTTCGGTTTGACCTCAGCCTCAGCGTCAGCGTCAGCTAGTATGACGTCACCCATACCTGCCTGCTTCTTAGAAGGACTCGCTTCCATCTAACTATTTATATTATATTGCTATCAATGAATTATGTACTTGTTCATTCACTACATTTGTTTATTTATCTTAGTAGCTAAACATTATATATATAAAGATTTTTTTTATTGAAAAAATAACAGAGCTAATGTAGTTAGACAGATACGAATGTATTTGAATTTCAATAAACAATATTAATAAGAGCCATCTAGTGGCAAGTAGAAAAATTTTAAGCAACTAAAAATTTTCGCTAATTTTTGAACGCCATCTACCGTCAAGTTTTACAACTTGATTATTATGATAGTTGTGATTTATATCATAGATGGCGCTATTTCTTTTTTAACATTATCTGTTTCTTAATTTAATTTACAATTTTTAATATATAAAATATATTTTAGGAATTAATTAATAATAATCTATTAAATTTGAATATAACAAAACAAACTTTATATAAAAGGTTGCTAAAAGTTGGAAGTTGCGAATAACAGAACATATGCAGCGTGTAGTACAATGTGCGCATGTCAAAAATACTTGTCAATTGTCATTTGTCACTCATTATTTTGTGAAATGAAAAGCTAAAATCGAGTCGAATTTGCGGGAATAAACGGACGTGGTTTTGGCTCGGTCATGAGCGTCCTTTCGGCGGACTTATTGTATTGTGTTTTGCGAATAGGTTTAAGTGAATAACAATATTAATATTTAGATTTTTCATTTTATTGTCATAGCCATTAAAAATTATCTCCGTAGTGAACTCTGTGTTTAACTTTTTTTCACAATTCAATGTTCAGTGCTTATTTTCTATTTTGGACTGCAAAAGGCTAAATATATATAGAAACCAATGAATTGCTCCCGAAGGAACACTGAAATTGCGTAAGTACGTATTAAGTTATAATTCAAATTATATTTATACATACCTGTTTGTAGTACGATAACGTTACATTCGTATAGGAAAATAATTAAAAAGCAATAATAAAACGCTTTTTTATTTTTATTAAAAATGAAATAATAACATTATGGTTATTTATGAATTTTAATGAAATTGATAATAAAATAACTAAATGCATATATTTTACATTTTTACAAACAAAATAAAATAATTTTGTTTTCAATTTTATCTAATAATTAGGGTTGGATATTATTTAAGATCTTAACCAATAATTATTATAGGAAATAAATTTACAGCAATAATAAAACGCATGATTGTTTTTTTTATTTAGAACTAAGGTTGTTTACTTAAGTTTAACAGATAATATAATCAGTTAAAATAATAAACAATCCCAAAACATTTAATATTTTAATTAACAACATTTAAGATTAAAACTTATATCTATATTAAGTTTTACTGGTGACGATGAAATAAAAAAAAAAGACAATACACTTGTTTTTTTAGGATTAGATAAATTATTATGACTGAGCTGACTATTTTTTTTTTTTTTACTACTCTGTTCTTATATCACTACATAGTATAAAACAAAGTCACTTACTGTCAGTCTGTCCCTATGTATCTTTAGAACTATGCAACGGATATTGATGCGGTTTTTTTTATAGATAGACTGATTCAAGGCAAAGGTTTATATGTGTAATACAAGCACATTATAGTAGAGAAAGTAAATGTTCGAAGCCGGAGCGAGTCACTGGTATTGTAATAATTTTTAGATAGCTCAATCAACAATGAAAACAATTGTTTTATATGAAATTTATTATTTTTTTTGCAATATTAGAATAAAAGGAATGAATTCATTAATTCATTTATGAATAAATAATTGTAAATACTTTTTTGACCCCATATTGTTTATAGTCTCCTGGTGTGGTGTATACAGATAATTCAATAATGCAACAAGCCATCTCTGAACTAAAGCTCACAATTAGTACTTACAGCCCTGACTACGGTATCTTCTTGACCAAGAATGTAATCCACCACATTCATTTATGTGTATGTCGGAGAATAGTAAACGATTATCAAATAATCGAATCGTCGCCATCTCTGGCGCTGAAGTACAGTAATAGTCACTTCCATCATTTTGATAGTATCGACTTCTTATATACCCTCAACAATCTTAGACTTGTGCAGTCTCTCAAGGAGTGAAGTAGTCTCTAGATAGTGTTAGTAAAAGGGTTAAATACAGCACATTGTTGTTAGTGCTGGGAGATGCTTTTCACTTGCCTTAGTTCTTATAATTGCTTTGCAGAATTACTAACTAGATGAGGTGACTGAACTCCAGTCGATTCAGTTTGTGCATATGCTGATTTTCATCTCTTCAAGGCATCAATGAGAACAATATTAATCTATCAATGAAGGTGTATTAACAATACAAACAAAAGTGTGGTTTAATATACTACTTACGCCATCTATTGACAAAAAAATGGTGCCCATCTGCCTGTTTCACAATCAGGCTTAAAGCACTGAACCGATTTTAATGAAATATGACAAAGATAAAACAGAGGTTTAGGAAGGATGTGGAGGTGAAGTGCATGTCGAGCTGTGTGACCGTTGTCTTTGGGAATTATTTATATATAAGTATAGCAATTCAGGTCAAGTTTTCCCCTTATTTTCCCACCCTATCCCACTAATACATCAAATTAGGTTTGTTTATTAGTATTGCATAAAATTATAACTAAAGAAGCAAAGTATTTAATGGTTATTACAATAATTACACAATGTAAGACTAATTGCATCTAATGACAGCACATATCCATATTTTATGTTTTATTTTCCTCGTCTATACATTTTCCTGTTAAGTAACTTAAAATATTACATCATGGGAAATCTATATCTATATAAAGAAATAATCTTTATCTTCTAGTAACAGACAAGTAATTTCATAGAGTGAATATTGTCTATTGTTATTATAAATTGTGTCAGTTGTCAGATGACAGAAGGTTAATATTTTTTTTCTACCACATGGCAACATATTGTTTCACTCTACTATTATTGTAGCAAAGATGAATAGTAACACTATTTATAATTTTTTCCTGGCAACACTAACCAAACGTTATATGTCAATTTTTTTAAAGTAAAAAAGTAACCAGATGTCTTTCAGAGTCTAACTGCACAGTTCACTGTTACCTTTGGAAGACTCCCTCATAAAAGAGGGAAGGGGGGGCTTATTTATTCTACTAATACTATTTATTATTTTTTCCTGGCAACACTAACCAAACGTTATATGTCAAATTTTTTAAAGTTAAATAGTAACCACATGTCTTTCAAAATCTTAACTGAACAGTTCACTGTTACCTTTGGAAGACTCCCTCATAAAAGAGGGATGGGGGGGGCGGCAGCTTGTTTATTCTACTAACACTATTTATTATTTTTTCCTGGCAACACTAACCAAACGTTATATGTCAAATTTTTTAAAGTAAAATAGTAACCACATGTCTTTCAGAATCTTAACTGCACAGTTCACTGTTACCTTTGGAAGACTCCCTCATAAAAGAGGAAGGAGGGGGGGGGGGGGTGCTTGTTTATATAATTTTAATCTTTTTTGTTTTATCTAAGTGATTCTTAATTTATTTGTAGAGAAATGTTTCTCTTTAGAAACTTGGACATGTGAACTAAAGAGTTAAATACAAAAGCTATTACAGTTAAATAAATTTGAATAATGTTATTAATACTATGAAATTTAAGAAAATTAACTAATCAGTGCTCGGGGCGTGTGATCGAATTTAAAGGTAGATTGACATGTCGATAGTTTAATTTCGATACGTCAATATTTTATTTCGATATTGATAAATTACAAATCCCTACAAAATCTTTCCACCGTTCCCACTTGTCTATTCTTTATTTTTTTTCTCTGTTTTTATTATATAATGGAAAATGAAAAGGTATAACACCATACAGCCTTCTTCTTCTTTTTGGTTTAATGGCTTCTAGTTGTGCACGGCAGCACGATAATATTGCACAAGGTACTTATTGTCAATTCTTCATGACATTTTATTCTGACAAGCTTAATTTTTCCTCCCAATAGTGTTGCCAACAATCTAGTAAATCTTAATAATTATAATAAGTGTGAAAAAATAAGAATTTCAACCCGTTAAACGTTTTTCACCCGTCAGCTATAATAAATCACATCCACCATTAGATGTAATGTAAGATTAGCCACGACATAACCTTTCACGGGTGGGAAATTAAAGGTGAAGGTCGTGACTCACTGCATTTGATTCATACTACCCTGTGTTCTGTGGGGTTGGGTCCGCGCTCATTTATCGCTAAACAGACATATTTTATTGGCGTAAGCCTGGCTAATGGACGCAGAAAGTGTCTCCAGAAAATGAGCTCTGAATTAACAATTTAGGATTATACATACAGAGATATCGTATGGGTTTTTGTTATCGCGACTTTTTGTCTGATTATTTTATAGTATGTAGTGATGAGTAAAACACACTGAGTGCGTATCAGTACGATCGCGTTCTGTATTGTCTCCTTTATTGTCTATGGATTATGATTGGTAGGCTTTAAAAATTTAAAAATCGATTTGAAAGAAATAAATGACGTTTCCCGCCAATCGAAAATTTGTTTAATTTTATAATGTACTTCGTCCACGTGTAGCTCCGCTCCTATGGGTCTTAGCGTGATGATATATAGCCTATAGCCTTCCTCGATAAATCAGCTATCTAACACTGAAATAATGTTTTAAATCGGACTAGTAGTTTCTAAGATTAGCGCGTTCAAGCAAACAAACTCTTTAGCTTTATAAAAATAATAACAGTAATATTTGCCAACAGATGGCGTTGTTTACAAAAATAATTAAAATATATAAATGGATGCGGTTATCTCTGCCTTTTGTTACTTACTTTTAAAAACAAATAAATAGGTTGTTTCTTTAACCTTAGATGTTGATAACACGCTAACTACTGATTACTGTTAGTTTCGAGTGAATGCAGTGACTCACGACCTTCACCTATACTTGAAATATAAATGCTTTGAGGAAATATATTGTCTGTTGCTTTACTAGTGTCATCAATAATAATTATTATTATTATAGATTTTTTTTATATATATATTAGTAAACCTGCGATCAGTCATCTAGACTATAATCAGGTGGGTTGCAAGAAGTTGGGGTTTGGCGAGGTGGAGCTACTGCTCCATCTCCCCTTAGTAGGGCAGCACTTCGGCTCTCTTGAGTCTTCTAATCGGAATATGCTGCAAGAGCATACTGGATAACGGGTTTGGGTGGCTTGATAAGCGGTCCTTGTATTTGGCTTTGTCCAGGATCGTTGGGATTTCCAGCATTTCAGAGATTAGCCGGAACAAACAGAGAGACAAAAATCAAGTAATTTTAGGGTCCCACAAACTCAAACGCAAAGTTCAGTGTTGCCAATAAGGAACCCTAAAAATATCTTTGTGTTAATAGTTGTTTGAGTTGGACTGCTAATTCATGCAGTATAAAATGTGTTATGTATAAACAGACGAGATTTACAACCAGTCTGTGCGTCTGTACGTGTATATTTAGATCATTGTGATGTCAAGCTTGAACGCTTCCGATATATCTTTACTGATAGCTAATTCATTTTATATTTCTGGATATAAATGCTAGCAACACTAAAATACTCACCATATAAGTACTCGCCGACACGACAAATTATAAGCTTTGACAGTATGACTAGTAGATTCGTGAAGTAACATTTTCGATTAAGTTTAACAGGTTAGTTAAGCTTAATCGAATACTTGAAAGTGGCTGAAATAACTAAACCGCCATTTTGGACAGTCCGCCATATTGGATTTAGAATGAAATCATTTTCTTTTTCGTACTCTTCTCAGCAAACCTTATCATTACCTATATCATGAGCGTGCACAAAAAATATCAAAAATCTATCCGCCATATTGGATATAGAGTGAAGTCATTTTATTTTTCGTACTCTTCTCAGCAAACGTTATCATTTGATACCTATATCATGAATTTGCACAAAAAATAAACTTAAAATATGTAGTCCGCCATCTTGGGCGATCCGCCATATTGGATTTTGAGTGAAGTCATTTTATTTTTCGTACTCTTCTCAGCAAACGTTATCATTTGATAACTATATCATGAATGTGCACAAAAATAAACTTAAAATATGTAGTCCGCCATCTTAGGCGATCCGCTATATTGGATTTAGCAACATGATTTCGTGAACCATGCATTGATATCCTATTTAAACTTGTATGCAATATTTCATGTCAGTCGTTTGAGGTAAGTTACAGTATTACCCCGAACATACATACATACATACATTTCTAGTTAAATAATAGCTTGTATAAAGCAAGAGCTATGTCTAGATCTAGATCACCGGGTAATTTTTCCTAGTTAAGTTATTATGTTCAACTAAATGACATCCGTTTAAATTTACGGTCAGTGGAGAAGCTTTTAACGTTTATGTTTAACGACACGTAAAATTCTATGCCAGTTTAAACTACCTCATCTGTAAACTTGAAGTTGTTACGTTACGTAATTGCATTTAAATTTAAATTCCCTTTCTTTTACTGTCACATGACCGACATTAGTCAGAATAGCTTCCAATACACATTTTTTTTTTGTTGACCCGGAGGAATCTGCTTACAAGTACCTTCTCAAACGGGTACTTGGGAAGGTTATGCGGGGTTGGTGTGACTGCCTCTGAAGGAAGTAGCCCGACTCGCTAAACCATCCGGGATGTATCTACTCGGTGCCTAGAATGGCAGGCCAGGAGATCGAAGTGCACCGCGATCTACCTGCGCTTGTACGCTAACGGAGTCTACTCTGGGGGAGACGAAATGGTAATTCTCCCCTAAGTCCTACATAAAGTGTCGTCCCTAGAACATTCACATCAAACAGCGCTTTTACGCTATAGCGGCATTACCGCCACGAAAGCGCGACGTCGGCGACCAATTCGCCTTCGACGTATGTCAGAAGCCTCCTGGTTATTCTTCCGAGCTCTCCGCCGCCTCCTTCACAGTGATAACGTTTTCGGCAAAGGCCGCCATTGCTTCCCAATCCTACTCACTGCTAATCATGGCTTTCTCAATGGCCATCAGCGACAGGTAACTCCGAAAGACCGCGATCAGATCGTCGCGGGGATCCTACCTATTCATGGAGAACGGGCCGAATGGCGGTCGTAACCTAAAAAGGGTAATAATAAATACACCAGTGTGTCTGTTATTGTCACATGACCGATTTTAGTCACAATAGCTGTCTGCATTAGTCACATGTCGTAACCTAAGAAGGGGTAATAATATACACACCGGTGTGTCCGTTACTGTCACATGACTGACATTAGTCACAATAGCTGCCAATAAAACTTATCGTAACCAAAGAGGGGTATTACCGACATTAGTCACAATAGCTTCCAATAGCACATGTCATAACCTAAAAACACCAGGGTGAGTTTCTATTACTGTCACATGACCGACATTAGTCACAACTTGTCGTATCTATATCTCAGAAGGGTAAAAAGATAATGACAGTATAATGTTTTAAATATTTCTTTTAACAATATTATCCAATATCTATATTTAATACTTAATAATATATAAAGCTGAAGAGTTTGTTTTGTTTAAACGCGCTAATCTCAGGAACTACTGGTCCGATTTGAAAAATTCTTTCAGTGTTATATAGGGCATTTGTCGAGGAAGGCTATAGGCTATATATAATCACGCTGCGACCCATAGGATCGGAGCTACACGAGGACGAAGACGCAAGGGTCGGCTAGTGCATTATAAATTCTTATTGTCTTTGTTTATGCAACAGAAAGTTTTATTCAAAAGCAGTTGTAAGATATCAGTTGTTCACAATTTTTTAGGTTATTTTTTTGGCTTCTGCGAAGGGTTAAAGGTATTAGCTTTCTGTAACGTGAAATTAAAGTGTTAGCAACACCGTTTAAATAAATAAGTATTTGCGGGTAGTTCTTTTTGTTTTATTTCAAGTATATCGACGTGTATAGAATATATTAGAGTCAGTCTCTCTGATGTTGTATTATAGTGTCGTGGTTAAGGTCATCCTTCTCGAGGTTTACTTCACCCTTCTGCACCGACTGGCGCTATATAAAGCGCAGGTTCGGCCGCATATGGAGTACTGTGCTCATCTCTGGGCTGGTGCACCTAAGTATCAGCTTGAACCCTTTGATCGCATTCAAAGAAGGGCTGCTCGAATAGTCGAGGACCCGGTATTGCATTCACGGCTGGACCCTCTGGCACTGCGTAGAGACGTATCTTCATTGTGCGTCCTCTATCGCATATATCACGGGGAGTGTTCCGAAGAGCTTTTCCGTTTGATCCCTGCCGCCGAATTCCACCATCGCACTGCACGTCATAGACTAAAATATCATCCTCACCATCTGGATGCGTGGCGTTCCTCAACAGTGCGTTTTTCTAGAACTTTTATTCCACGCACAATCAACTTATGGAATGACCTTCGGCGGTATATCCAGAACACTACGACATGGGGACCTTCAAAACTCGCGTATATCTCCACCTTAAAGGCCGGCAACGCTTCTGTAACTCCCCAATTGTTGCAGGAGTCCGTGGGCAGCGGTGATTACTTAACACCACGTAACCCGACTGCTCGTTTGCCTTCCTATTCTATAAAAAAAAAAAAAAAGAGACCTTTTACCCTACACCTCGGTCGCTAATCCAAAGCGCTGCCTGCCTTTCTGTCTAAATTGCATGTGTAATGTATTGCGGTTCAGTATTGGGTATCATTCCTTTCTAATTCTCTGACAAAAAAATACTTTAAAATGGCTCAAAATCTTGTCAAAAGAAACGTGAATAAAAGTCTCCTCATGTCTTGTGTGTTGTACATAATAACAAAACCCTTAATATATAACCTAAGTCGCGAAGGAAATGACGCAGTATGGCAAGTGGTGTTATGCGAAGATTGAGTGGTGGAAGCCGAGGTGAAACAATTGTGTGAAATGGCCTTGTAAACCTACACCTTGGTCATAAGTCCAAGACATTGCTTGGTTTCCGGTCTGAACTGCATGTTAATAGGTACGTTCATAGTTTCATCAATTCTGAAGCTAAGTGAGGCGTAGAATGGCGAGTCGCTAATGCACCATATAGTATCCCATCTACGTCATTGGTAACATCTGTCGAGCAATTAGTTGGGGCTTAATCTGGCTCAGGTCTTTCTCAGTTAGTCAGTTAACTCGTTGAGCCGTGAAAGTTTGACAAACAAACAAATTGTTTGTGTCTAAATGATTTATGTGAAACATGTTGTTGGTGTCATTCTGCTTCGACAAATATTGCATCGCTTATTGCTTTTTGTTCAAGAAAATTATACTCAAAACTTTGTAAAAAAATTGGCAGGAAATTCAAAGTAGTTGTGCTGGATTATTAGTGTTGTGGTTCACTGTTGATTATTTTTATAGATTATGACGTCACACCTAGTGGCAATATTATCGAGAAAGAATTTGTACATGTTAAAAACCAGTTTTAATTTAACAAATTCTATCCAGTTTGTAGTGAAGGTAGTCTACAAAATAAAGTCTAATTTGAGATTGAAGTCCAAAGTTTACATATTTTAGTGTCTATTTTGAGTGTTAGTCTCAAACATGCGCTTGATTTTCATTCTTAAACAGATTTGTGTGTTAGTGAAAAGTTTTTATTTTCGTTTCCAAATCTTTCAGCGGGTGTTTATAATATATCTTGGCAGATGGTTGTGTGGTGGTTCCGTCAAACATCGAGATACTCGTATAATAATAGTGTGCGCGTCATGCCCATTAGCTGGTTACATCACTGCGCGTCAGCGAACGGTCAATGTCGAGGGTAGTAGTGGTCAACTGGATGGTATCGAAATTATGCGGAGCTTTTAACGAAAATTTTACTCTTAAATTAGGAAAACTTCCACTGAAATAAAAATAGGCGCCAGAAAATAAAATGAAAAACTAAGAGCAAAAAATTAACCTCATAGTTGGTTGTTACCAAAATCCGCACTTTTTCAAAATTATTGGATTAAAGTATAATATTTAAAACCTAGTATACACAATCTAGAAACCTTACTCCACTTAAGATTTAAACAGCCTATTCATAGCTCTTGAGTATGGTAATCAGGAATAGTGTTACTTTTATTACGAGTAGTTCCAGAGAATTTAGACAAACTTTTCTAAGTTGTAATGTTAGGAGTTTCGCTGAAAACGCATCCGCATCTGCCAGTTAGGGGGCGGTGAAACTTACATTGGAGAAAGACCTTTTCAATGCTTGAGAAAGATTTTCTGGAAAGACCTGAATAAGTAAATTTTAAGTTAAGCTTGGTGGTAAAGTAATAAATCGTTGATAGCAAATACGCGTAGAAATAATAAAATCATGTTACACTTTATATAAGAGGGGTAAACATGGTCATGAGTGAAGTGATGTAGTGGTTGGGACTCCGGTCTCCTACTTGAGAGATACTTCGCACTTTTGCCTTTTCAAGAGTTGTTTCTTTTATGTGGTTAAATATCGCTTGATTTAATATTAAAACCATGCATGTCTTTTAAGGTGTATTAGTCAGCCTAACCGTATTTATATTCAGAGGGTGCTTTCATCTCTTGCTTAGAAATGAGCCGTCAATAGATTATGATAATAATCCTTCTATATTATATCCTAAAATTACATCCAAATTGAAAAAGCCTTGTTAGTTTAGTGGCGTAAATCCTAACTACCCATTTTCTTTCAAGAAAATGAATAGAAAATAGATTACTTGCGATGCGATCCGTAAGAAGGTTTCGCAACTGCAGAGTTGAAATGTTAAAATAACTACAAGTCTTACTAAAATTATATGTAGATGCGAAATTATGTTTGTTCCTCAGCGAAGAGCAAATAATTATTATAGTTTAATGTCGGTAAACCCTATAAAAAGTTATGATATAAGATTGAGGATTATAGTTTTATGAGCTATTACCTCTAAGCGTATAAATATACTAAAGTTTCGTTATTTTATAAAAGTATTAGTTTTGTACAACGGATATCCCAATAAATAACAAAACACCTTTTTGTTTAGTACCACCTTTTGGGCTACGACTATGATTGGAAGCTTTTGTGATTTCTATCGGTCATGTGACAATAACAGAAACTGATTAACTGACCAGAAACTGAACAAAATTACGGTCACCTTTTTGTTTAGTGCTACCAACTCTCAGGCTACGACTTTGATTGAAAGCTTTTGTGTCCGCTGTCGGTCATGTGACAGTAACAGAAATTGATTAACTGAACAGAATTACGACCACCGTTTTGTTTAGTGCTACCACCTCTCAGGCTACGACTTTGATTGAAAGCTTTTGTGTCCGCTGTCGGTCATGTGACAGTAACAGAAATTGATTAACTGAACAGAATTACGACCACCGTTTTGTTTAGTGCTACCACCTCTCAGGCTACGACTTTGATTGAAAGCTTTTGTGTCCGCTGTCGGTCGTGTGACAGTAACGGAAACTGATTAACTGAACAGAATTACGACCACCGTTTTGTTTAGTGCTGCCACCTCTCAGGCTACGACTTTGATTGAAAGCTTTTGTGTCCGTTGTCGGTCATGTGACAGTAACGGAAACCGATTAACTGAACAGAATTACGACCACCGTTTTGTTTAGTGCTACCACCTCTCAGGCTACGACTTTGATTGAAAGCTTTTGTGTCCGCTGTCGGTCGTGTGACAGTAACGGAAACTGATTAACTGAACAGAATTACGACCACCGTTTTGTTTAGTGCTGCCACCTCTCAGGCTACGACTTTGATTGAAAGCTTTTGTGTCCGTTGTCGGTCATGTGACAGTAACGGAAACCGATTAACTGAACAGAATTACGACCACCGTTTTGTTTAGTGCTACCACCTCTCAGGCTACGACTTTGATTGAAAGATTTTGTGTCCGCTGTCGGTCATGTGACAGTAACAGAAACTGATTAACTGAACAGAATTACGACCACCGTTTTGTTTAGTGCTACCACCTCTCAGGCTACGACTTTGATTGAAAGCTTTTGTGTCCGCTGTCGGTCATGTGACAGTAACAGAAACTGATTAACTGAACAGAATTACGACCACCGTTTTGTTTAGTGCTACCACCTCTCAGGCTACGACTTTGATTGAAAGCTTTTGTGTCCGCTGTCGGTCATGTGACAGTAACAGAAACTGATTAACTGAACAGAATTACGATCACCAGTATTTATAGCGTTTTCGAACTTACTTCCGACTAATGTCGACGTTGATGATATTCAAATGTCATAGTACGCAAGTTTAACGATCACATTATATTAGTAGGTTGCGTGATCAGCAACTATATGATCAAGTTGCAGATTTGACCAGTCAGTGAGTCATGTTCAGCAGTTGAAGTTAACGGTTCAGGTGAAATATTGACTGAGTCATTTTCAGATGTGGCGTGGGTTTTGAAAAATTGCTTTTTAGTTTTGTTTACAATATGGCGACTAGTCAATTCTAATTATGTAATGAATGAAAGCAAGATATTGGTCGTAGCGCTGGTCGTTAAGATTTTATTAATGATGCAAAACATTTTGTTACATCCAAACGAATGAAATACAGCATTCTTCGAAGTGACCAAACAACTAGCGTCATGACAATAATTTTTATTGTTTTTCACGTAAACCTACGACATAAATCTCAATAATTGTCATATTATCTCCGTTCTTTAAAATGCTTTACTGTGTAAGCAAAATATTGAAATCTTAATATAATTGTCACATTACTCATCTCATACATTCCTTCGTGCGATTCTTGGGATTGCACTCCTACGTTATAATAATTTAATGCTTATTGATTCTAAATATAATTAAGAAATTGGCTATCTCTGTAACGTCGATGCCCAAATTGGGTATGAACGTATCAGATAATTCACTTCTCGGATTTCAAACTATTGTTGTGCTTCTAATATACAGACAGAGATATTTAAGGCGGCACATATAGTATTGGTATTAGACATGTTTATGGCACAGTATATTTTCTGACTGGATTGGCATTGAGTTCATGCACCGATCAGAGTCGATGTGTGAAAAGAAGACTGACAAGCACTTTCGCATTTATAACATTATCCATACAGCATGTTAATCCATTAATTCTAAATCAATAAATGCATTATTAGGGCGTCTGTTACGGCACACATCTGTCACGGCTGAGCGCTGAGTGAGCGACGTCAATGTTATTTATACCCGCTTAATGTTAGTCGTGACGTGCAACACGCTTTCGTTTATAGATGCTCTTATCTGGACTTCTGTATCTATCAACACTTGTTCTTGGTGGTTTTAAATGTCCAATCGTAAAGATTACACATCCTGATCCTCTACTTCAGCTACTACATGGCTTTTCACGTTTGTTTCTGCTTTTAAGTTTTTTATCAAAAAGTCATTCAGTTGCGGACCAACTTCTTGATAGAAGGAATATAAGTATATCGTCGTACAAATTTATCCGAATATATTAGCTGGGAGTTTTTAACTACATATATATCCATATTTTTTTTTTATAAACGCATTTTCAGTTTGGATTGGATTTCATAAAAGCTCGTGATGATGATTCTGTTATGTTTGTAAATTATAAATCCTACAGTCATAGTGTAATAGGTTACAAGACGTTTGAAATAGCTGTACCTATTTATCTGTTGCCAAGCAATTAAATATTTCAGAGGATAATAAAACTAACAACATGCTTCTTCCTGGAAAATATTAATTCAAGTGTATACCTTATTTTATTTTTAGAAAAAGTTTCCTGGGATTCAAGGGAATAAGAGGCCTCGAAAGAAAGTGTCGAAACAACGCAGAAAGTTCGCTTTTCAGTTTCCACGTGTATTTCGATGCTGCGACTAATTTAGTTGTATATTAGCGTGACGTACATGTTGCGTTCAATATATATTGAAAGCTATTTTTAACAAGATTGGCACTAGGTAATCGTTCTCACTACGGTCCAATAAATTTTGCAACATAAAAAATTTAACTTTTATGAATTTACTAAGAGTTTCTAATATTTTTGTTTAAACAGAAACTCACCTACGTTATCTAATTACTTCCCAGAATCTTAAATTATTCATTTCCGCTACGCTTTTTCATGCTAATCTTTGTATGTTAATCGTTATCGAACATTGTTTAGAAGATGTTATTGTTAAACTGACGGAAATATTGGTACGGGTCGATGGATACTTTGAAGCGTTATACAATTTTAAGATGCACGCGTTTATAACATAATTTTAAACGTATCAATATTACGTTTGTTTTGTCTCATTTTATTTTAAATCTAAATACTACAGATTTGTATCGTAGGCGATGGAATGTAGCTTTTGCGTGGTTTCATTCAGAGAGGATGACGCCAACATTGTATATTTGTGTATAAAGTTTATATCTTGCTTCAGGAAATACCGAGAATTATTTCTTTGGACTGTAAAACATGTGTACAAAGATTGCACAACAGTTCAAATTATTTTTAAATCAAAAATTAGGCAGTTAAATAGTGCATCGTTCAACCTCTACAAAGTAATAAAACTAGAGAAAATACAAAATCCGAACAAAACGTTTCAACGTTTATAGTTCGAGCGAAAATTTGGAGTTTGCCGATAACTTTTCAAACAATCCTCACAATAGGTACAAAACTGCACTCTGCTGCGGAGTATATGGATGAAGCGATAAAGGTATCAAGATTTTTAGATGATTTATTTGTAGCTAAACAAATGCTCCGAGGCTTCTGTTTACACCATAAATACAGCGGTAACGGGCAGAGCCAGGTGGCGTCATTTTTCAGGACCGCCTTCGACTTGTATTTCACAAATTATATACACGTGTGTAAATATGTCCAAGGTTCTGCTTTGGTTGCCATATTTATAAACTTTCTAGAGAAACTGTGTATGTTGTCCGAATTATTTCCGGATGCATAAACGTTTTGCCGCATTACAGTTCCAATAAGTGTACAGACCAATTATGCAAATAAACAAGACTACTCTCGCATTTCAACGTCCCTTAACAAAATTAAAACATATTCAGTAACTGATTAAGTTAAATTCAGCCAGTTTGAGGCTCCACAATTTGATCTTTATTGTCCTGACATAAAGACTAGTATCCCTGTCTGTACTTTACGCGTGTGCGATGTCCTACTGACCTTGGTAACGATTTCAGACCCTACTTTTTTAATAGTAAGGTTGCCTTTCCACGGCGCATGCTTTGGACAACATCCAGCAATTTCCAACTCTATGCTCTTGACAATGAGTAAAACTCATATGCAAATGAGATTATTATGTATATGTTTGTTTGTTATATGAATCTTTTCTCCAGTATTTTAAAGTTGATAATCAAATGCAGTTTTATGATTCTTTTCGCTGCCGGAGCTTTTCTACCTGTTTTAATAGGAATTTCAACTTTACAGTTATGTGATAAGGGTGATTTTGTCGGGGGTAGTTCACCGCGCGTGTGCGATGCCCCATTGACCTGATAACGGCCCGGGATGCGTCGATGAGGGCCGAATATCAGCGGAGATGCACGAAAGTTAGCACATTGGAGGGTTGGGATGATTCATTAACATAAGCGATACTACCTTTTTAATTATTATTTTATAATTAACATAGATATTGTGGTATGATTTTTTCACCAGAATAATATACGATTATAAATATTAGTGTGATTCCTCTTAGGCTACAACAAGTATTGCAAGCTATATTGACTAGTAGTAGGGGAGGCCATGATGCTAAATGGGGATTTACTCGAGCGTCTTAGGGACATATAACATTTTGTAGATTAGATGATAGTGAGAATAAAAGATTATTTAACGTTTCCCATTTTAATGTTCCGAAAAACATCTATAGCTTTTCAAAAATTGTAAAATTAAAAAAATACATGAAAATTAGCCAGATGTCAAATATTGTTTGTTAAGATGGTCCCACTTACCACTGATATGACGGTATGTTCATCTACCGACTTGAGTTGTGGGGGTAGCCATCTAGAAGGGTAGAAAAAAAATGTATTCAAGCGCCGTCAGATATTCAGAGGTATTAAGATATTAAGTGATTGGATACATACATACAAAAAATGACATGAATGCGTTGTTTTGTGATTATCTGTGATGATGTTATGACGTCGGAAAGCGGTGTGGTGATGGTACGAGCTCGTCCGCGGTCCGCCACGCCTAAATCGTCAGATTTTCAAAATACACGCATTCTATCATGCAATTAACCCACCTTACCTTAATCAGACGCGCTCGAGTAAATCCATAAAATTCCCTCTTGGGCTCCCATACTATAGTGTCGGTCATGTGTATGTCACAATAACAGAAATTTTCACATCGGTGCATTTATTGTGTTACCACTCCTTTTATAGTTGTATGTTTTTTTTAAATAACCGTTTAGGCTTTAAATAAACGGGCCATGCTCTACCATTCCTTGCATCAGAGCTAACCCGATTATATTCCTGTAACCGACCTATATCGATACTGTTTATTTATACACCTATTCCCTACCGCTGTGCTTCTCGCTTAGTAAAGAGTTAGTTAACTATACAATATTTAAGCTTATAAAAAAGAATCATAAAACTCGCGTAATAAGAAATATTTGTCCCTTTATTAAGCTTATCTAGCTTTAAATTAATAACTGTCTCATATGAGAGGAGACTAGATTTAAAAGTAATTTATACCATCACTAAAATTACAAGAGCTTGATAAGCATCGAACATTTTCAGAAGTAGTAAATCAAATCAATCAAATTTTATCCACGTGTATGAGTCATCCACCAAGACCAGCCTTGACCCTTAAAACAACCTTCCACGACTTTATTACTTATTGCCTTTGAGATAAGGGTTGAAATTATGAACATAGTACTGTTTTAAGTTGTTGTACTTCGTGTTAACATGTACATTTTAGGACATTTGTCATATTTAAGAACTTAGCTTGACAGATTGCAAAGTTGACGGTAATAAAAATGGATTTAAAATATTTAAATAACAATATAGTATGTCTCACCCTAATAACTTCTTTGTTTATCCCAGTTCACGTTTTCAGTAGGTTGATCAAAACTTGATATATATATATATTGTAAAATAGACATAATCTCAAAGTGATTGGTCCTTCGAGCCGGACCACTATTCTTTACGCCTCCATTTGCTATTTTAATGTATGTAAATTATAATGTATCTGTATTTTGTTTCTCTCATATTAAGAAACAATAACTGATTTTAATTATAGATCCTTCGCGCCAGATATCTGCAATCTTCCCATATTTTTATAGCTAAGTATTGATAATCTTTGTTATATATGTCGGAGAATAGTTAAAGACTATCGAATAATCGAATCGTCATCGGTATCTATGGCGTTGGAGTAGGGTAATAGTCACTTCCGTTGTTTTGACAGTCTCGACCCTCGACCCTTTATATGCCATCGACAGTCTGACTGAAGTCTTAGTCGTACGCGGTCTCTCAAGAAGTGAAGTAGTCTCTGAATAGTGTTAGTGTTGTGCAGTGCAGTGTTAGTGCTAGGAGTGCTGTCCGATCAAGGTCCCGTGAGTACCTTACAATCTAGTTGCTGTCTTGTGTTAGGTTAGGTTTATGTGGGATTAACCTTAGGTTTAAACAGAGAGCCTAAGCAGTGAAGGCGAGTGTCGTGATCACTTAAAGGAGCTCCTTAAGCCTACACCTTGGTCACAAGTCCAAGGCACTCCTGAGGTTTCTCTCGTAATTGTTAGAGATCATCTTTGATTATTTATCGGTTCAGTAGAAGTATCTACTAATAATATTCCATTCAATACCACCCCCCCTATTAGTGTTTTCCAATATTTCCCTCTCCTCCTTCCTTCGTATCCATTAAAATCCCCGACATATATATTTGACCATAATTACTAGATATAATCTAGCCTAGGTCACATAACAAGCTCAGTGTGTTCCTGGATTGGAAATAGGTCATCCGGAGGATCGAAGCTGCGTTATACTATGTGACATAGTTACAAACTTGCGCGATATTCACACTACCTTCACATAAATTGTTTGAAGCATCCTTATCCTGGATTACTTTGAAACTAGTGCTGATGCTGCTTTTGATAGTGTGCGTATCGAAAAGTTCCAAATTAATAGATATAACTAAAGATCGATAATACTTTTAATAGGCTGTGCCTCACTTTTATAACAAATACATCAGTATGACAGTTTTTGTTACTGTCACATGACAGTTATTAGTCACAATAGCTTCCAATAAAACTTGTCGTAACCTAAGAGGAGGCAACACGGTAAACATAAGTGTAACAGTTTCCGTTCTTGTCACATGACAGACATAAGTCACAATAGCTTCCAATAAAACATGTCCTAAGCTAACAGTGAACACATAAGTGTAACAGTTTCTGTTAGTGTCACATGACGGACATTAGTCCCAATAGCTTCCAATAAAACATGTCCTAAGCTAACAGTGAACACATAAGTGTAACAGTTTCTGTTATTGTCACATGACGGACATTAGTCCCAATAGCGTCCAATAAAACACGTCCTAAGCTAACAGTGAACACATAAGTGTAACAGTTTCTGTTAGTGTCACATGACGGACATTAGTCCCAATAGCTTCCAATAAAACATGTCCTAAGCTAACAGTGAACACATAAGTGTAACAGTTTCTGTTATAGTCACATGACGGACATTAGTCCCAATAGCTTCCAATAAAACATGTCCTAAGCTAACAGTGAACACATAAGTGTAACAGTTTCTTTTATTGTCACATGACGGACATTACTCCCAATAGCTTCCAATAAAACACGTCCTAAGCTAACAGTGAACACATAAGTGTAACAGTTTCTGTTAGTGTCACATGACGGACATTAGTCCCAATAGCTTCCAATAAAACATGTCCTAAGCTAACAGTGAACACATAAGTGTAACAGTTTCTGTTATAGTCACATGACGGACATTAGTCCCAATAGCTTCCAATAAAACATGTCCTAAGCTAACAGTGAACACATAAGTGTAACAGTTTCTTTTATTGTCACATGACGGACATTACTCCCAATAGCTTCCAATAAAACACGTCCTAAGCTAACAGTGAACACATAAGTGTAACAGTTTCTGTTAGTGTCACATGACGGACATTAGTCCCAATAGCGTCCAATAAAACACGTCCTAAGCTAACAGTGAACACATAAGTGTAACAGTTTCTGTTAGTGTCACATGACGGACATTAGTCCCAATAGCTTCCAATAAAACATGTCCTAAGCTAACAGTGAACACATAAGTGTAACAGTTTCTGTTATAGTCACATGACGGACATTAGTCCCAATAGCTTCCAATAAAACATGTCCTAAGCTAACAGTGAACACATAAGTGTAACAGTTTCTTTTATTGTCACATGACGGACATTAGTCCCAATAGCTTCCAATAAAACATGTCCTAAGCTAACAGTGAACACATAAGTGTAACAGTTTCTGTTATAGTCACATGACGGACATTAGTCCCAATAGCTTCCAATAAAACATGTCCTAAGCTAACAGTGAACACATAAGTGTAACAGTTTCTGTTATTGTCACATGACGGACATTAGTCCCAATAGCTTCCAATAAAACATGTCCTAAGCTAACAGTGAACACATAAGTGTAACAGTTTCTGTTATTGTCACATGACGGACATTAGTCCCAATAGCTTCCAATAAAACATGTCCTAAGCTAACAGTGAACACATAAGTGTAACAGTTTCTGTTATTGTCACATGACGGACATTACTCCCAATGGCTTCCAATAAAACATGTCCTAAGCTAACAGTGAACACATAAGTGTAACAGTTTCTGTTATTGTCACATGACGGACATTAGTCCCAATAGCTTCCAATAAAACATGTCCTAAGCTAACAGTGAACACATAAGTGTAACAGTTTCTGTTATTGTCACATGACGGACATTAGTCCCAATAGCTTCCAATAAAACATGTCCTAAGCTAACAGTGAACACATAAGTGTAACAGTTTCTGTTATTGTCACATGACGGACATTAGTCCCAATAGCTTCCAATAAAACATGTCCTAAGCTAACAGTGAACACATAAGTGTAACAGTTTCTTTTATTGTCACATGATGGACATTACTCCCAATAGCTTCCAATAAAACATGTCCTAAGCTAACAGTGAACACATAAGTGTAACAGTTTCTGCTATTGTCACATGACGGACATTAGTCCCAATAGCTTCCAATAAAACATGTCCTAAGCTAACAGTGAACACATAAGTGTAACAGTTTCTGTTATTGTCACATGACGGACATTAGTCCCAATAGCTTCCAATAAAACATGTCCTAAGCTAACAGTGAACACATAAGTGTAACAGTTTCTGTTATTGTCACATGACGGACATTAGTCCCAATAGCTTCCAATAAAACATGTCCTAAGCTAACAGTGAACACATAAGTGTAACAGTTTCTGTTATTGTCACATGACGGACATTAGTCCCAATAGCTTCCAATAAAACATGTCCTAAGCTAACAGTGAACACATAAGTGTAACAGTTTCTTTTATTGTCACATGACGGACATTAGTCCCAATAGCTTCCAATAAAACATGTCCTAAGCTAACAGTGAACACATAAGTGTAACAGTTTCTTTTATTGTCACATGACGGACATTAGTCCCAATAGCTTCCAATAAAACATGTCCTAAGCTAACAGTGAACACATAAGTGTAACAGTTTCTTTTATTGTCACATGACGGACATTAGTCCCAATAGCTTCCAATAAAACATGTCCTAAGCTAACAGTGAACACATAAGTGTAACAGTTTCTTTTATTGTCACATGACGGACATTAGTCCCAATAGCTTCCAATAAAACATGTCCTAAGCTAACAGTGAACACATAAGTGTAACAGTTTCTTTTATTGTCACATGACGGACATTAGTCCCAATAGCTTCCAATAAAACATGTCCTAAGCTAACAGTGAACACATAAGTGTAACAGTTTCTTTTATTGTCACATGACGGACATTAGTCCCAATAGCTTCCAATAAAACATGTCCTAAGCTAACAGTGAACACATAAGTGTAACAGTTTCTTTTATTGTCACATGACGGACATTAGTCCCAATAGCTTCCAATAAAACATGTCCTAAGCTAACAGTGAACACATAAGTGTAACAGTTTCTTTTATTGTCACATGACGGACATTACTCCCAATAGCTTCCAATAAAACATGTCCTAAGCTAACAGTGAACACATAAGTGTAACAGTTTCTTTTATTGTCACATGACGGACATTAGTCCCAATAGCTTCCAATAAAACATGTCCTAAGCTAACAGTGAACACATAAGTGTAACAGTTTCTTTTATTGTCACATGACGGACATTACTCCCAATAGCTTCCAATAAAACATGTCCTAAGCTAACAGTGAACACATAAGTGTAACAGTTTCTTTTATTGTCACATGACGGACATTACTCCCAATAGCTTCCAATAAAACATGTCCTAAGCTAACAGTGAACACATAAGTGTAACAGTTTCTTTTATTGTCACATGACGGACATTACTCCCAATAGCTTCCAATAAAACATGTCCTAAGCTAACAGTGAACACATAAGTGTAACAGTTTCTTTTATTGTCACATGACGGACATTACTCCCAATAGCTTCCAATAAAACATGTCCTAAGCTAACAGTGAACACATAAGTGTAACAGTTTCTTTTATTGTCACATGACGGACATTAGTCCCAATAGCTTCCAATAAAACATGTCCTAAGCTAACAGTGAACACATAAGTGTAACAGTTTCTTTTATTGTCACATGACGGACATTACTCCCAATAGCTTCCAATAAAACATGTCCTAAGCTAACAGTGAACACATAAGTGTAACAGTTTCTTTTATTGTCACATGACGGACATTACTCCCAATAGCTTCCAATAAAACATGTCCTAAGCTAACAGTGAACACATAAGTGTAACAGTTTCTGCTATTGTCACATGACGGACATTAGTCCCAATAGCTTCCAATAAAACATGTCCTAAGCTAACAATAAACACACCGGTGTGAC
Source organism: Limenitis camilla (assembly GCA_905147385.1). Taxonomy (NCBI): domain Eukaryota; kingdom Metazoa; phylum Arthropoda; class Insecta; order Lepidoptera; family Nymphalidae; genus Limenitis; species Limenitis camilla. The sequence goes on along the minus strand of LR990251.1, from coordinate 7,646,348 downwards.
AGTTTCTGTTATCACATCGTGAACAATATTCTAGTGAAACCGGTTCACCAAAGCGACACTTGTATTGATTAACAATAATCTGTATGTATGCTAATGTACATAACATTACAATATAAACCCTTTTAATAGGCGCTTAGTGCCCTCGAAGGTCTATAAAAGGGTGAAATGGTCAGCTAGATTTATTTTAGGGTTAGGGTTAGGCTAAATATAGGGTGACCTTACCAATACAGTTAGGCGGTTTTGTTTTAGTAATGTCCTACATTGAATATGTTATGACAAAAAGGTTTTTTATTATTTAATTATAATTTTATAGCCACTTCATGAACTATATCAGTCAGATAGTATAGATTCCCACTAGTTTTTTTTTTTTAATTACGCCAGTAGTTAGTGAGATTACATAGTATGTCGAAAGAATGATTAAAAACACTTCAATAATAAATACTATCTATATATTAGTCATAATAGCTTCCAATAAAATTTTGTCTGGCCGAGCCGCATGTGGGCCAGATCTACCCCCTCCTACTCCCATACCATTACTGCAGCAGTCTTCTCTTCGCTCCCCCTCCTCACAAAATAAGAGGTACCCTCTAGTTTTGTCTATGTCCATGGGCGACGGTGACCACTTTCCATCAGATGGACCGTCTGCTCGTTTGTCATTAAAAAAAAATGAATCAAATTCGATATTTTTTTAGTGCTGTGTTATAATATAAAGTAATCTTTATTTCTGCTCAGGTGTGTCTGTATGTGCATAAAACTACAATACACTTTTTTTTAATGTCGAATATTTTGAACTCTATATCAATAGTTATTACTCCGCATTAAATTGATTTTTTAATTAAAAAAAATACTTAATATAGATTAAACTTGACATTTTCTACTATCCAAAAATAACTTGACCCCTATAGTTTTACGACAATGCTTAAAAATATCAGTTAAAGTCAAGATAAACCAGTTTGACCTAACGGTGAGTTTGCACGACAACTGCTTAAAGTTACTAACTATGTGGGTGTTATAATTGCTAGCAACACTGTTGATAACAATGCTGACTATCATACATAGATTATGGGATGGGTTAGAATACTATTCCCCTCTGCCGGTGGGAGAGCATCTCGTAAGAGCCGAGTAACCTAGCACCCCCTTGGTGGTAGGTGGTATCCCCTCCCTCTCCCATCCCATTACTGCTGCGGTTCTAATGAACGTCTTCGAGGCAGCAACGCATCGGCAAAACAAGAGATACCCTCCAGTTTTGTCGATGTCCATGGGCGACTGTGGCCACTTTCCATTAGGTGGACCGTCTGCTCGTTTGCCCCTTATCATTAAAAAAAAACCTTATGCCCTTCTCTAGAAGGTGTCTCCTTTTACCAGACATACCAGACAGAAAAATAAATGGACACGTATTTTTTTTTTTTTCAAAATATGAGCCCGTTATTGGATAAAATCGATTTTGAAATTTGATCTATTCTATAAAGACGTAAACGCCAAATGACGTCATATATACTGTTGAATAGCGATGTCTGCTTTAATAAATAAGGTAAAGGCATTATCTATATCCTATTCCGCCGTATATGTGACGTCATCGTATGTTTTTGTTTTTATTAAACTCGCGGATCTGTAAGGTTAGAATTATTTGACATCAGTTAGTTCACGATATGTGTAATGAGTAATGACGTAGAACCATTGACCGTAAAACCGAACGTGACAGCCCTGTCGAGGACGTACAGTGTTCGCGCCATCACCTCCACGAGGGTCTGCCATCCAGCCATATTTATTCATATTATTTGACAAGTATCTGCCCACGACTTTGTCTGCGGAAACTTTTATATGAGGTCCAGGGTGAAGTGAAAAGTATTCACGCATTGGCAGTTGTTTGCTTGAACGCGCTAATCTCAGGAACTACTGGTCCGATTTGAAAAATTCTTTCAGTGTTAGATAGCCGATTTATCGAGGAAGGCTATAGGCTATATATCATCACGCTACGACCCATAGGAGCGGAGCTATACACGGAAGAAGTATCCTTTATCTTAGTTTCTCTCATGCATCATAGAGAGAGTAGTTTCTCATTTTTGAAATATTTATCATTGACGCTCCTCTCCTATGGGTCGTAGAATGATGTTATATACCATATAGCCTTCCTAGATAAATGGGCTATCCAACACCAAAATAATTTATCAATTCAAACCAGTAGTTCCTGAGATTACCGCGTTCAAACAAACAAACAAACTTCAGATTTATTATATTAATATAGTATATGGTAAAGAAATATAAATAAATAATATTTAACAGATAGTGTTGCAACTTCCCGCCAACAGATGGCGCTGTAACATAATATTATTTAGTTAGCAACACCGTTTTGTAACTGTACCCACGTAAATTCCGATACATTCCGCACCATGCGTGCCCACCGGATCGACACCAGCTCCCTAGGGATTTCCTCAGGGAACCGCCCACTTGATTGAAAACCACTCTGATAAGACACGCTTCCACGCCGACGATGTAAGTCGCAGTTCCGATCGCCCTCGGCCTGATGATCGGACTTGACACCAATAGATGATGATAACATCAAACCCGACGGACACCACATGAGGAAGGCACAGACACTTGCGGGTGTGTGAAGAAAACCAGAACGTGTTAGTTGTCAAACGGAGCTCGCCTGGTGACCATTGTGACTGTATGGTGTGGGGTCGTAATGCTGGGACTCCATTGTGAAGGATTGACCGTGAGTGACCGTATTTTTTGGCTTCCGACCAGTGTATATTATTATTGTCTTACAGTTTAGTAGTCGTAGTATATGAAATACTAGTTCATGCGCGCGACTTTGTCCGCGTGATGCTCCGGTCCTATGGGTCGTAGCGTGATGTAATATAACCTATAGCCTTCCTCGATAAATCAGCTATCTAACACTGAAAGAATTTTTCAAATCGGACCAGTAGTTCCTGAGATTAGCGCGTTCAAGCAAACAAACTCTTCAGCTTTATATATTAGTACTAGTCGACCTTTGCGACTTCGTCCGCGTGTACCTCCGCTCCTATGGGTCGTAGCGTGATGATATATAGCCTATAGCCTTCCTCGATAAATCAGCTATCTAACACTGAAAGAATTTTTCAAATCGGACCAGTAGTTCCTGAGATTAGCGCGTTCAAGCAAACAAACTCTTCAGCTTTATATATTAGTACTAGTCGACCTTTGCGACTTCGTCCGCGTGTAGCTCTACTCCTATGGGTCGTAGCGTGATGATATATAGCCTATAGCCTTCCTCGATAAATCAGCTATCTAACACTGAAAGAATTTTTCAAATCGGACCAGTAGTTCCTGAGATTAGCGCGTTCAAGCAAACAAACTCTTCAGCTTTATATATTAGTACTAGTCGACCTTTGCGACTTCGTCCGCGTGTAGCTCTACTCCTATGGGTCGTAGCGTGATGATATATAGCCTATAGCCTTCCTCGATAAATCAGCTATCTAACACTGAAAGAATTTTTCAAATCGGACCAGTAGTTCCTGAGATTAGCGCGTTCAAGCAAACAAACTCTTCAGCTTTATATATTAGTACTAGTCGACCTTTGCGACTTCGTCCGCGTGTAGCTCTACTCCTATGGGTCGTAGCGTGATGATATATAGCCTATAGCCTTCCTCGATAAATCAGCTATCTAACACTGAAAGAATTTTTCAAATGGGACCAGTAGTTCCTGAGATTAGCGCGTTCAAGCAAACAAACAAACTCTCCAGCTTAATATATTAGTATAGATTTTTTAACAAAACGGTAGGAACCGATTGAATATTAAAATTGTGTAGACATGAACTTGACAACAATGGGGGGTCTGGGTCAGGGACGTTGCTAAGGTATTATGAAATTTCTTGTTTATAGATTTCTTTATCTTTATTTGCATAGTGTTGCCACCCTTACTATAACACAATATTGTCGTACTATATTCTCTGCGTGTCTGATGAAGTTTTATTTGTTTGAAAGGCAATTTAATCTAGATGGTTCTTAGCTATGTATTGTGAAGATCTGTTCACCCGCTTGGAGACTATCAGCTCATTGCTCACTTGAGAGCTACCTCATAATATTCATATATTGACGATTATAACAGTCACGTAACCATGGCAACGCACTCACATTGCTTACACTGAGAACACATGAAACGGTATTTCTCGATACCTTTCTATCGATATCAAGATTCTTGTAAAGTAACTCGCTGGCTCGAGGAACCGCAGTAGTTTAACAAACCTATAAGTAATGGTGGTGGTGGTGGTGATGGTGGTGGTGTGGGTAGGATCAAACACGAATAGCAGTGAGTCGGTGACGCTGACGCATAGGCGTAGGTATGAACTTGACAGCGCAGTGGGTCACGGACGTGACGTGGTGTGTTCGCATTGCACCTGCGCGACCGTGCCACGACATTATAGTATTTTTTTCACTAGGGGTCAGTCTTTTAGGTACAGTATGATAGCATACGAATCTCGCATGTGATGACACGGGAAGATGCTAGTTAGTAATTTAAAAAAAAAAAAAAAAAGATTACTAGCAGTATAGATCACATACTACTAGTATTCCCTTTACCCCTCCAACTAAGCTAAAGCTTGTGCTAGGAGTGGGCCACGACAGTAGTCCAATGTCCGGGATTTTAACCCACGACTTGTTGATCGTGAATCCAACGAAACACTGAGCTACTGACGCTTCTTTATGTTGGTCTTGACTGGAATTCTGATTTTTCACTACAAAACTATCTCCGGATTCTAATTCTTCTGCTTTTTCCAGAATTCTTGGTTAATTTTAACACTTTCTAAATAATTAGTTAAACTAGTGGTCGCCTAGCGGTCATTCGACCATACCATATACAAAAGCGTATGTGTAGTGTTTTTTTATGCATAATTTAAAAAAAAATATTAGTATTCTGAACTCCTTATCTATATCTTATATATACTTATTAATATATAAAGCTGAAGAGTTTGTTTGTTTGAACGCGCTAATCTCAGGAACTACTGGTCAAATTTGAAATTTTTTTAAGTGTTAGATAGTCAATTTATCGAGGAAGGCTATAGGCATATATCATCACGTTACGACCCATAGGAGCGGAGCTATATGCTGACGAAGTCGCAAGGGTCGACTAGTACACTATAAGTATGGGATTTTTTGTAAAAAAGGGTACAAAGATTTTGTTTCACGTTCTACTTAAAACATACATGATAGTAATGCTAAGTATATAAGAGAGATATGTGGTACCCATTACTGTACAGCAATACGTATACACATGCAATTTAGACTGAGGCGAGCGGTGCCTGGGGCTTGAGACCCAGGAGCAGGTTTAAAGAGCTCTTCCATAATATATTAACTCTCACCTCCACCACTCGACCTCGCTAACGACAATAGATAATAAAGTAAACTTACGTGGAAGACCTTAATCACGACACTATAACACTAACTTCCATGTTCACTGCACGAAAACACCAGAGAGACTGAGTCTAATCTATTGCACTAAAGGTTATATAATGTCTTCACGTCGGTATACTAGAAATAATATAAAATGATCTACCCGATACTACTACTTTATAAACAGTGTTGCTAACAGTAACGAAATATATTTTAAGTTAACCAGGGGGCCTGTTCAGTAGCGTGATATATACTAATACCCTTAGAAACGGAAGTGCTGTATCGTGTAACGTGTCCCTGTATAATGGAAACAAGCAGATTCCACGATAAGCATAAAATGTTGCTTCCTAAACTCCGCTCCGCTCGCCTTATGTCACGACTCACGGTCGCGGCGAGACACACTACCTGACAGTTTGTTTAATTATTACTTTGTTTTTTTTTTTTTTTGTAAAAATAAAAAGATCGCATAAATGATTGACAGACCGTTTTCTATTTCTCAATGTTTTTTTCTTTGTTACAGATAGATGGGGTCACAAATAGTAAAGAAGCATAGACTAAAGAGCCCATAACACCATGCCCCAGAGCCGCAGCCGTCCACACACACACAGCACGAGGAGAAAAAACACCGAGCTTTATGGTCTAAGCTTTAATTAGTGGATCTGTATAAGTGTATACTGTTGCCGTTGCTCTGCTCTTCTCGAAAGATCCTTGGTCCAATTTTGTATATATAGATGTTACATATAACACTTTCGAATATTTTACGGTGTGTGTGAGGTTGAGGTGTGTATAATTAAAAAAAAACTTTTTAATACATTTCCTTAGATTATTTTTTTCAGTAAGACACATTTCGATACGCTTGTGTAAAAAATATCGATATATATATATAGTCGATATTTTAAATATCAAAATTTCGATAATCGATATTTATTTTGAAGTTTCAAATTCGATATTTTTTAAGAGCTCAGTACATAAAGCAGCACTCCCTTTTTCTCTCTTGTCAACCCACGATTTCCACCCCTTTTTCTCTGTTTTCATTTCATAGGATAGGCAAAGGTATTACACCGTACAGCCTTGTCTTTGGTAGTTTAATTCGTTATTCATTTTATACTAAGGCCGAAGCCATGTCTTTCGTTATAATTATCTAAACCCTGTTTTTGTTCCATAATGGAAAAGGCAAAGGTATTACACCGTACAGCCTTGTCTTTAGTAGGTTAATTCTCTATTCATTTTATAGTAAGGCCGTATTCATGTCTTTCGTTATAATTATCTAAACCCAGTTTTTATTCCATAATGGAAAAGACAAAGGTATTACACCGTACAGCCTGGCCTTTAGTGGATTAATTCTTTACTCGTTTTATAGTAAGACCGTATTCATATCTTTCGTTATAATTATCTAAACCTTGTTTTTATTCCATAATGGAAAAGGCAAAGGTATTACACCGTACAGCCTTGTCTTTAATAGTTTAATTCGTTATTCATTTTATACTAAGGTCGAAGCCATGTCTTTCGTTATAATTATCTAAACCCAGTTTTTATTCCATAATGGAAAAGGCAAAGGTATTACACCGTACAGCCTGGCCTTTAGTGGATTAATTCTTTACTCATTTTATAGTAAGACCGTATTCATGTCTTTCGTTATAATTATCTAAACCCGGTTTTTATTCCATAATGGAAAAGGCAAAGGTATTACACCGTACAGCCTTGTCTTTAGTAGTTTAATTCGTTATTCATTTTATACTAAGGCCGAAGCCATGTCTTTCGTTATGATTATCTAAACCCAGATTTTATTCCATTATGGAAAAGGCACAGGTATTACACCGTACAGCCTTGTCTGTAGTAGGAAAATTCTTTATTCATTTTATAGTAAGGCCGTATTCATGTCTTTCGTTATAATTATCTAAATCCTTGTAGTTAGTTGTAGATGTCCTTGTATACATAAGACAAAGAAAAAGCGCGGGAATCCACGCTCGTTTGTCATTGGTCAATCAGATTAGAACTTATGTTGCCATACCATAAAATAAAATTACGACATTCACTAACGCAAAGAATACTGAACAGATTTAGTTATATTGTTTATAGTATACAAACATAATTGTGTATCTTTTTTGTAATTTTTTTTGTTATAATCGCTTCCCCCAATAATAACCTTTGCTTTTTAATCTATGTCTTTGATGACTTGATTTTTGGTTTATTTTTTTTTTTTATAATAAAAATATTTTTTTTTTAGTGTGGTATTGTAATGGAGCAACCCGAGGTCGAAAAGAGCTGTCAAAGCTCGGAAGATGGCGGGCTTGCTAGAAATAGGGTAAGTAACCTTCATAAACATAATATATTTCTTGATATATTTTAAATGTTGTTTTTATTATTTTATTATTAACAATATCGATGATGTTGGAGATATTTCTTGACCCCAGACTAAAAGATCATTATATCTGTTTAAAAACAATATATTTTTTCAGAGCTTCAAAACAAAACAATTGGTTCGCAGCCAAGCTATCCGCGAATCTACATCCCCCCCTCGCACCATCGCTGTGTACGTGACGGATAAGGAGAAACAGACAGAGGAGTTGAGTGCGAGTGAGAAGGACAATAGTGATACCTCTAGTCATAGTGATAGGTGTACTGTTATTAATAATGACAGGTTGTGTGATAAGAAGCAGCCCGTTGAAATACAGGTGAGTACGCCATATTGGAATGTCATGGCAAATGACTCCATTATTCTATTAGGGGCCGTTTGTGTATTATTTAAGCATTATAGGGGTGTGTGGTGTGTCAAATAATCTGCTTTCGTAATACTTGAATGGCCCCCTATCTAATGCTATTGACGATCTTGTAATAATAGCGCCATCTATTGAAGAATAGCTGAACTAATTTGACAGACTGCTCGAGATTCTTAGCCCGTGTTCTTTTATAACTGTTAGTATACTGGCGCAGTATCATATGGAAATCCATGACGTCATTAATCGACGCCATTTTGCAGCTTGATGCTTGTACTATTGATGATAAATAATTATTATAATTATCCGGTTGTTATTAACATGGAAAATTTAAAGTGGCTATTATTTCGTTTTCCATTACCTATTTTTTTTAATTTAATTTGATTGATAAGTTGAACTTGATAACAATAATATGTTTTGTGCAAGTAATTCAATTTTAAACTGAAAAAGCGCCAAACATATGAAAGATATGACAGACGACATTATATATACTGGTCTGCTGTTCCGTTTTAAACAGTGACCCAGTATAGCTAACTATAAAGGAACGGCTTCCCAGTATACTGAAGTGACGTCACACCCTACAGTGCTCCAGTGCGTATCGGAACACGGCCTTAGGCGCCATTCGTAAATTACGTCACATGTTTGGGTTAGACGAAGTGTGACGTTTCGAGATAAGGGATGGGAGTGATCCTGTTTTGTGGGAGTGTCAATACATATCTTTTTCTCAGATAACGGCGGGAACATGGGAGTCGGAGCCGCCTTCGGAGCAGCGCCTGCGCACGCGCCGCTGGCTCGGGCACCGGCCACACTCGGACTCGTCGCGCGACCTGCTCTCGTACAACCCGCGCGTTATGTGCGTCTGCGGCACTTGCGCTTGTCCATACTGCAAGTTAGTATTCATTTTTAGTAACGTACTGGTAGTAGAGCTGCTATAAAACGTGCCTCCAGACTCTACCTCCTGGGTGGTCACAAAATGATTATCACAAAAAAACAAACAAGATGATAAGAACTTATGGGAAATCATTAATACATATAGTGTATGTATAGTTAGGAGTACTAAAAAATAGTAGTCGCTTCGGAGCGCTGTAGAACCTTAACTATTGACTAAATTAAAAAATGTTGCAAATAAAAGTTGTTCCTCAAAACACGGTCTACAAAAATGGTCTGATATCATTTTTTCGTAAAATGATTAGAAAAAAAGTTATATCGAAAAATCGATTTTTTTTTCTACGACAAAAAGTTACTCGACCAAAGTTGTAGATAATTCAATTTGTAACAAAAAATGTTTATATATTTTTTTATGAGGCCAATAGTTTACGAAATAAGGCGTAAAAACCATTTCAACTCGTTTTTCCCACATACTTAGTTTTCACTGACTCCCCCTACAATGTATATAATTTATTTAGATTTTAAAAGTTTTAATATGAATTTTTCAGAGGACGTCGGAGGAAACAAGTATGTCCCACCAAACAGGACTCCGGTATCGTTTGTTCGGACGATTGTCCGGATTGTGCGGATACTGAGCATACTGGTAAGTTTTGAACCGAACCTTACGATTCCGTAGTTCTTGATCGGGAACCCAGAGTGCCTTGGACTTGTGACCAAGGTTGTGTTAACACCCAAATACTATGTAGGGACGCACACAATAAACAAGACGTAAGAACTCACATGACCCTTAGTCGAGAGGTCCAATATTCGTAACATAGTCACACTATTTGTTACACTTCAACTCCAGGTGATGTTCACACAAAGAGACTTGTCGAGAGACTAAAATGTACAGCGTCAGTCGAAGAAAATAAAAGGACACGTTAGCGAGTCCTTCGTTACACGTCAACTCCAGGTGATGTTCACACAAAGAGACTTGTCGAGAGACTAAAATGTACAGCGTCAGTCGAAGAAAATAAAAGGACACGTTAGCGAGTCCTTCGTTACACGTCAACTCCAGGTGATGTTCATTCAAAGAGACTTGTCGAGAGACTAAAATGTACAGCGTCAGTCGAGGAAAATAAAAGGACACGTTAGCGAGTCCTTCGTTACACGTCAACTCCAAGTGATGTTCACACAAAGAGACTTGTCGAGAGACTACAATGTACAGCGTCAGTCGAGGAAAATAAAGGGACACATTAGTGAGTCCTTCGTTACACGTCAACTCCAGGTGATGTTCACACAAATAGACTTGTCGAGAGACTACAATGTACAGCGTCAGTCGAGGAATATAAAGGGATACGATAGTGACATTAACAATGCTTCTCCACTGGTGGCGTCCCGATTAATCGACAATCGTTTACTCGTTCGACGGCAATGATAATTAATTTTCTTTTTTATTATCCTACCCTTGCTATACCCCCACATATATAATTAAAATTAAAATATTCTTTTATCAGGTCCAAGTAGTAGTGGAGGCAAGAAATCTGGAAGCTTCGATGGTGATGATCAGACCTTCTATTGCAGGTATTATTATCAAGTGTTACTTACTTTTTTAATTATTTATTAATATTATAAATTAATGTTTAGAAGGTATCCATTAGTTTAGTGAGACCTTTTTGGGTGTACCGACCCTTCCTTTCCCTCTGGCGAGATGTCGTGACTCGTGAGATTTAGCTGACTCTCAGCAATTTTATTCTATTTCTTGAGGAAAAAAGTTACTTGATAATCGCTGACGACCCCCTCTCCTTAAAAGACAAGATTCGACTTGACCCTCTCCTCCTTAAGCGCCTAACGTAATTAATGGACCACGTTATATAGTTGGATGTTTAGCTGTATCACTAAAGTGACCACACGTCCCGTTGTCCCGCGTTATCGTCGTCGTTGTCCGTGTCCCGTTTTGAGTGAGTGGATGAACGGATTGGAATGAAGTTTCTACTAGGTTATAGGAAACCAAACCTAATTCTAGAGTTCGTAAGCTAAGTCGCGGCCAAATACTAGTATTATTATAATACTTTCAGATGTCCAGAGCGAAAAGAGAAACCAAAGAGTTATTCGTTAAGTGGAGCAGATTTTGGTGAGTAGTATAATAAATTATAATTCTTAAGATATTAATTTAATCAGCGCCATCTAGTGTTGAGAAGAATAAACGGTTTCACAATGAAACATAATATTGATCATACTAAATTAATACAGTAGATATAAGTTTGAGTGAGGAACCTTAGATATATTACATCCCACAATTATGATACAATACAACCCAGCACAATACAACACTATTTTTACACTTTCACTAACACCACTTAAAAAGTTACACGTAACTTAAAGAGATTATTGCATACTTTGTCACGCTGAGAGAGGGAATATAAATTGACGAAACTGTGGTAGGAGCACCCCTCCACTAGTGGGGGGGATAATAGTAGCGGCCAATTACAAGCCCCTAAAGGTCGTTGAGTTACAATGTAACTACGCAAGGGGTTACATATTAAAATAATTTATTTTTTAAATATTCATAATATTAGAAGACGAGCGGCCTGCCCTCGCTTCGCTAGTTAAAAGAGAAATACTTACAGAGATAGTAGGACATAGCAAAGATAAATGAAAAAGAATATTAAAAAAAATACTAATATTGGTAATTTTTTTTTTCAGAGACAGAACCAACCGTACCGGAGTTAGTGAGTTTTATCAGGGAGACGTTGAATAAGAACTCCAAGGACAGAATGACGTTGCTGAGGATTGAGAAGGAACTGTATTCTCTGGTCAATGATAATGGGTGACTATATACTTTATATTTTGTTTGTTTGCTTGAACGCGCTAATCTCAGGAACTACTGGTCCGATTTGAATAATTCTTTCAGTGTTACATAGCCCATTTATCGAGGAAGGCTATAAGCTATATATCGTCACGCTACGACCCATAGGAGCGGAGCTACACGTGAACAAAGTCAACCGTGAAAAAAAATTGGTTTTTTGTGTTGTGAAGTGTGACGTCACAGGCCATAATAAACAATAGTCACAATTAGAGATGAAATGGATGTCCGGTAACTATCCGGTATTGTTTTCATTATACGGCCGGATACCGGATAGTAATTCAGTATCCGGCTAGACTCCGGATAGTAAAATTCTCATTATTTTACACAACGCACCGCTTTTGTTTATAATCGCACGTCAAAAATAAAAGATTAATTCTGAAAAACCTTGACAACTGCGGGTACTGATTCAATTGAAGCGTCAGTAGCTCAGTCAGTGTTGGATTCACGATCGATAAGTGGTGGGTTCAAATCCTGGACATTGGACTATTGGTGTGGCCCACTCCTGACACAAGCTATTTATTAGCTTACTAGGAGGGGTAAAGGGAATACTAGTAGTATGTGATCCATACTGCTAGGATTTAAAAAAAAAAAAAAATGGTCAGATTAAATGTATGGGTCCGTGATTGTGATCGATTCGAGATGTCAATAAAAAAAAATCAATCTTCTAAGCAAATGGATGTTCACGACTATTACTGTTAACCTACGCGCGTAGAATCACGCGCTTTATCGCGTAGTGTAACGATATATTGCCGAATATTTGTAGCCGGATATCCGGCGCTCTTCTTTGAATAACATAATCTTGTAAACGTTAAAATTTTATGTAAATAGTTCAGAACAAAATTGGATTATACATCCCTCAAGATTAAAGTTTTTTTTAAGCAGTTGGATTTTGTTTTTTCTTGATCGCGAACATCACTACTTTTAACCTACGCGCGTATATTCATGCGCTTCATCGCGTCGTGTAACGATATATATGTCGGGGATTTTAAAACGATGTGAAAGGAAATGGAAGGAGGAAGATGGGGGATATTGGGGAACACTAAAAGGGGGTGATGGTAATGAGTGGAATATTGGGTAAACGCAACGTAGATACTTCTACTGAACCGATAAATGATCAAATATGATCTCTAACAATTACGAGAGAAACCTAAGCAGTGCCTTGGACTTGTGACCAAGGTGTAGGCTTAAGGATATCCTTTAAATGATCATAACACTCACCTCCACTGCTCAGGCTCTCTGTTTAAACCCAAGGTTAATCTCACATAAACCTAACCGAACACAAGGCTAACCTAACCTAACCTAACATAAGACGAGGTAATTACATTGTAAGGTACTCACGTGATCTTGATCGGACAGCACTCCTAGCACTAACACAACACTGCACAACACTATCACTATTTAGACACTACTTCACTTCTTGAGAGACCGCGCACGACTAAGACTTCAGTCAGACTGTCGATCGCATATAAAGGGTCGAGGGTAGATACTGTCAAAACAACGGAAGTGACTACTACCCCACTCCAACGCCATAGACAACGATAACGATTCGATTAATCGATAATCTTTTACTATGCTCCGACATATATATCGCCGGATATCCGGCGCTCCGGCTTTGTAGTTTGTTGAATATCGGGTATCTGGAAACGTTGACATTTTATGTAAGTTTTTTTTTAAAATCCTTTTGTACATATTGACTAGTAACCGCATTTTGCATATTAAATTCGAATTTGGAATCTATTTTCATATGTTTCAGACGTTGTATAGTCCGTTTCCCAGTGATGACGTCATACGGCAGGATGTTGGTTCATCGGTGTGCTGCGTTGTTCCAGCTGGCCCATCACCTCGATCATTCTAACAAGACTGCTGTGCTCGTATCGAAAAGTGGTAAGTTAGTTACATATTAAAGCAAAGCTCTAACCCCTCCCCATCCCCCTCTCCATGCATACGTATACATTGATGCACTTTTTGGGGCGTACAAACCCCACACACGTGGAAGCTGGCTGGGCCCGGTTTCAGCTTCTTTAAAATTAAGGGTTATCTATTGTCAGTTAGGTGATAAAGACACAGTACTCACAAGTTCTTGATGATTTCTTATTTTCTTTCTAATCTTCTTTGAGCATGCTCATTACACATTTCACACAATAACACAAATAGTTTTAAATAGTTCACACTTCACCACCAGTCGGTTTTCGTCAGGGAAGGGTCAATCAACTAGCGTTTAGGAGATATAGCACACACAGGACTCGGGATATTATTAATCAATAATCACACCTAACACTCCCGCCGCCCGCGCAAGCAACCTTCAACTCCTCGCCGCGCGCGTGCTGCCTTAAATATATTAAACACGTTTATTTGCGTGTCTAAATTTTATTGCTGACGTAATCATCATGCAGATCATGTCATCAAGAATAAACATATATTTAAATGTTTTTTTACAAAGCACATTTCATACTTGTCACATTCTCCTTACATTTTTTTTATAGTGGGTAAATAAAAAATAATAATAGTACTTGTGCGTGTAACGTATGTGTTTGTGCTATAGTGAGTGTAAATGAGTACAAGTTAACATAATATAAGATATTATTAGATTGCTTTATTAATAATAATAAATTTCAATATAAAGAAGACTTTCAGTGTCCTCATTTAATAACAACATTTGCATTTAATTTTAGTATCAGAATATTTTTTTTTTATTAATTACGTTATGTAAGAAAGTTCTCAAATATCTATAAAATATAAGATAATAGGTTATAATTAATAGATGGCGGTGTGTTAGTTTGACACACCAATCTAGGTTGTGTAAGCGTCTTGTCATTTATTTTATTATATATGTCGGGGATTTTAAATAATGAGAAGGAATGGAAAGAGGGGAATATTGGGAAACACTAAAAGGGTTGATGATATCGAGTGGAATATTGGATAAACGCAACGTAGATACTGCTACTGAACCGATAAATGATCAAATATGATCTCTAACAATTACGAGAGAAACCTAAGCAGTGCCTTGGACTTGTGACCAAGGTGAAGGCTTGACACTCGCCTCCATTGCTAGGCTCTCTATTTAAACCTAACCTAACACGAGACGAAGTAATTACATTGTAAGGTACTCACATGACCTTGATCGGACAGCACTAACACAACACTGCACAACACTATCACTATTTAGACACTACTTCACTTCTTGAGAGACCGCGCACGACTAAGACTTCAGTCAGACTGTCGATGGTATATAAAGGGTCGAGGGTCGAGACTGTCAAAACAACGGAAGTGACTACTACCCCACTCCAACGCCATAGACAGTGATGATGATTCGATTTAATCGATAAACTTTTACTATTCTCCGACATATAATTGCAGGTACGAGTGGTGGTAGGATACCATGCACCAGTTTCCGTCAATGGTGCACGGTAGATTTCCCCCCCGAACCTCCAAGACACGACGACACTCTTGCTAAGTAAGTATTAATGAACCTTAATACTGTAAGTGTTATGCTGTGCAAATAATTCAGTATTCTGGCAACACTGATTTTCCCGCCAAAAATTATTATGCGATTCATATATTTATACTTCTGTTGAATTTATTTGTTGTAGATCAATACTGAAACGTTCAGACACACTCAACTCCATCCCAGCAGCCGCCGCGGAGAGGAGCAAGTCGCTGGAGCAGAGGGAGAGGGAGTATGAGAGGGCGAGACGCAGGATATTCAGTACGGTAGGATAAAGTTACTGATCCCGAACTCCCTTCAATTAGACTTTTACAAAAGTCCTTTATAGGTCCCACTGACATGAAAACACTCCAAACTTCTTCAGTCTTGGTTTCGCGAAGATGTATTTAGCTATAGTAAAAGTTTTACCAAAAAGCGATTAAGCATCATAGTTACAAGAGAAACCTAAGCAGTGCCTCCTCTGCTCAGGCTCTCTGTTTAGACACAAGGTTAAACTAACATAAACTTAACCTAACACCGACGTGGCAACTATGTAGTAACAATGTTGTAAGGTACTCACGTGACTTTAATTGGACAACACTTTCAGCACTAATACAACACTTTCATTGAGATTATCTAGAGACTACTTCACTCTTTGAAAGACCGCGCAAAACTAACACTACAGTAAGACAGTCCTCTATCGCGTATATCACGGGGAGTGTTCCGAAGAGCTCTTCCATTTGATCCCTGCCGCCGAATTCCGCCATCGCACTGCACATCATAGACTATATAATCCTCATCATCTGGATGTGTGGCGTGCCTCAACAGGGCGTTTTTCTAGTACTTTATTCCACGCACAATCATCTTATGGAATGATCTACCTTCGGCGGTATATCCGGAACATTACGACATGGGGACCTTATACACCTTAAAGGCCAGCAACGCTCCTGTAACTCCCTAATTGTTGCAGGAGTCCGTGGGCAGCGGTGATTACTTAACACCACGTAACCCGACTGCTCGTTTGCCTTCCTATTTTATAATAAAAAAGACTGTCGATGACATATAAAGAGTCGAGACTGCTACAACGACGGAAATGATGATTATTATTTTAGCGAGCGACTAGGCACCACTTTCTCTGCACTTCGACATCTCTTCGTCAATCTCGAGTAATACTTACAATCGTCCGTACAACGCTTTATATAGGATTTCATATAGAAACTTGATTCTACAATTTTAAAAGAAGATTATTCTGACAACCACTGGAAAGATCTAGAGTTATACCCATCTCACTCGAACACATAAATTTGCCTAATGCCGTCCTTTTCCCACATGTCAATCATCGAAGGCTCGCAAAATTTCTAGCAAACGACATCTTGCTGTCACTCTCGGTTCATTCTAACATTTTCCAGCAAGTTCGAACTAAAGCTTGGCTTGCGAATTGCTTTGATGTTGATTTGCAACAATAATAACAATAATAAAAGGGAGGGGAAGGAGGTCACTATTCTAAAATCCATACAAAATTTGCTATTTTCTAAGGAATTTTCAAAAAATCATATCTTGGAAATTTTTTTGAAAATAGGGACTGTTCCCTATTCTAAAGAATAAAACACGAACTCCAACTAATTTAATCATTTATCTTGTGAGCTTTTCTAACTTTTTAATTCAGTCTGCCCTCCCTTCGCTGAGATTATTAATCAGTTATCAAATTTAAAAAATTTTTTTTAAAAATAATCGATTTTCAAGATCGAAAAGAAGATAAGCTATGCATTGTTGATAATTTGTATTGATTTATTGTTTAAACTTAAACAGAATTTTCTTTTGTATTTTAGTTTTGAGATTTATATACATTTAAATAAAATGTTAAATAATACTAAAAATTAGTAACAATAATTTTAATCAGCTTCCTCAATATGCAACTCTTCAAATAGTTACGAGCCTATTGTCTAAACCTGACCGATGACGTCACGATCATACGATGCCTATTGCGCCGCTCACTCGCGACGCCAGTCGGTCCCTAGCTGCGATCGCATTCGCTTCTGTAATCCTATTTGCTCGCCGCCATTATCACCCGTATTGTACTTGTATTTCGGCCTATTATATCGTGCATCATATCATATGTTAACGCCACCCTCTCATGTTAGTGTATCGTCATCTCTTACGTATTGTATTGTGATTGTCGTTATACTTATCTCAAAATAAAAGGCCCGTTTTGACATTTGTTCACGACTAAACTAGTAATGTAAACATACGACTCGGTACTCAGGTCAATTTTGTACTTTTAGTCTTGAATGTGACCAAGGTACCATTCACAAAACCTCGCCTAGCTTAAGTAAGATCACAGCTGGTGAAATTCAGTGATTAATTAGTCTAAGCACAAGTATAAATAAAACCCCCCCAAGTGCGAGTCAGCCTTAAAAAAATATCTTGATCGATTTAGTTATTTCCTTAACCGATTATTAATAATCTGTGGACAATATAAAAAAATCATTATGCACAGCACTTAGCCGAGTGGGCGGTGTCCATCTATGAAAAATGTAAATTTTTGTAAAATGTACCTTCGTGGACGCGTGGACTGTCAAAACGAGCCTTTTATTTTGTGATAAGTTTAGTGTTAATAAACTGTTTTTGTTGTGTTGATCATTCTGTCTAAATTGGCCACTAAACAAAAAAAAATGTATGGGGAATCCCCGCATATAGTCTAATTAATGTGATTGATCATTTAAAATCATGTCATTCTGATTAGTGCTGTCAATACAATAAAAAGTTGAATGTAATCATTTTTTTTAGTATTTGAAATTGAATTGTACTAAAAAAACCACTAGCCACTAAAACAAATATTACGCTACGAAAGGTACGGTCGAAACCACCAGTCTTAATCAAACAAAAAACAAAACCCGACGACAAGTCTGTAATAGCTGGCAAGAACGAAATTATATCGCGATTTAAAATACTACTAGCGCCATCTAGTTTAGTAAGCAACCAATTATGATAACGCTGGTGTTGGTGGTGAACTTTAGAATGATTGTAATGACGTCATTGGACAGATTGTTTATATAAATATTTTGTCTCCAGGATAACTGCACACAAAATGAGCCACAATGGCCGTGGATGTCTGGTCCTGTTAAACTCTTGACACCGGATCCTGGACGAAATAAATTATTGAAGGTAGGGGATTTACTTCTCTCACAATCTGTTTTTTTTGACCCTAACATAATGAGTTATAATCCATCTTTCAGGTGCAATCGCTAGAAAATCGTGGAGGTCCAGAACCAGTAGTCCGTGGTCCTGTCTCCAAAAGCCACAGCTTTGGTGGGTACACTGCTGAACCACCGCAACATAGGTTGTTAAGTAGACAAGGTAAGAAAGAAAATATATTAAACTAGCTACTACCCGCAAATTGTTGTTATATTACCCTACAGTAGATCTGTAGACTATGAAATAGTCATACTAACTATCCAGCCCTTTTTTACACCCTTAAAAGATGATTTTTGAAAAAATATTTTACACGTGTTTCATGACTTTCAATAAAGAACCTTCATACTGAATTTCATTTGAATAACTTCAAAAAGGGCAAAGTTTCATACTAACTTTGCACCCCCGTTTCACCTTCTTAGGGGGTGAATTTTCAAAAATCCTTATTATACGTTATAGAAGGAACCCCTGTGCAAAATTTCAAGTTTCTAACCCTTATAGTTCAGGCCCTGCGTTTATATGTCAGTCATTAAGTTAGTCAGCTACGTCGCTAGATGGCGTACGAGCACACTCATTTGTTTTGCGATAAAACATAGCCTGTGTGCTTCCTCGAGCTCTACTATAACTCTGTATCATATTTCATCCAAATCGGTTTGGTGTTTTAAGTGTGATTATGTCACAGACCGACAGACGCATCCATCCGCCAATAGATGGCGTAAGTAGTATATTAAATCGTAGTACCATTTGTTCAGTTTGTATTCTCAAGTATTTCCTACGTTTGTTAAGACTTACTTACAAAATTATAATATTAGTTAGGATTAAGGAAAAGTGGGGTCATTGTCTACTATTCATCTTCTTCTTCCTTCTGCTCTTTGAATCTATAGAATCTAAGAAAGAAGATAGAATCATAATTATATGTTTTAAGAGGTTTACAATTACGTCACACTAATAATATTAAGGTTCTTCGGAGTATACATTCTTGTCTATTGCTCTGTATGGATTTACGTAATCAGTAAAACCTCCCAACAGGTTCTGTAGTTCTGAGCAAAAATAGTGGGGGATAGGTGCACATTGTGAGCGTGCTGCGTGCCTGTATAGCTAGTTCAATCCACGACGTCTACCGTTTTAAGAAATATTAATTCTTTATATTCAATTATTGGTGTCTTTATAGGTGATCTGGCTTCCAGCAGCTGGCGCTTGTCTCCATCCAGTTCAGGATATAAGACGCTCAGTTTGAGAAGCACTGACTCGGTCACACCATCGCCTACCGGTATTTATTATTTACATTGTACGTTATTTACCGAATGTCTGTACATAACTTAATGTTAGCGGTCTATATAACTATTGAAACCAAAATAATTATTTTCCATCTGTCTGTATGTTTGATCGAGTACGGTTTCCATAGTTATATTGCTCTAAAAAGAGAAGTTATTGTGAATATACGTTTATTTGAAGGTGGTGCAAGTCCTGAGCCTCACATGGAAGGTGCGACCTTCCTATGGGCCGTCACGGACATGTCCGCAGTACCGCCGGGGGCTCTGGTCATACACCCGCAGGTAAACTACACTCTGTCCTATATATCAAATTTATTTATTGCGTATATAGGTTACATAGGTGATGGATGTGCAACATTTACAGAATTTAACTACATTTT
Source organism: Limenitis camilla (assembly GCA_905147385.1). Classification (NCBI taxonomy): domain Eukaryota; kingdom Metazoa; phylum Arthropoda; class Insecta; order Lepidoptera; family Nymphalidae; genus Limenitis; species Limenitis camilla. The sequence goes on along the minus strand of LR990251.1, from coordinate 7,626,255 downwards.
CATAATACCAGTCACAAATTAAAAAAAAATATAATAATAATCAAAATTTTTTTTTTTTTTTTTCTCTTCAGAAGTATGGATTTATTAATGTCTTTGCTGTCATCGCAAAACACGCCTATGAAATACCGTATTTAAATATTTGCACTCTTTAGGAGTAGAATATGTATGAATTTAATTATAAGTTACTAGCGGCCTGCCCTCGCTTCGCTCCGGGTATTTAAAGCAATGTTATAATTGATGTACTTACTTAATCTGTCACTGTAATTGTGGTATTTTTTTTCATTTTTCGTTATTAATTTTTCTATTATTTATAGAAAGAAAAGGAAAAAAACGTGACAGATAATATAAGGGGGAAGACAGAGCAAAAATAAAATTGGATAGATAAAGGGTCTAGTTATGTCAAAGTGACAAGCTGTCATCGATCAAGCTATGATGGGCAGAGATGTGCGAGTATGTGTAGCGAGGGATGTGTTTGTTAGAACCAATAGAATCGCTTCATTTGACACACTGAGCGAGGCTAGGAATTGTACCTAAGTAACAATCAGTATCAACAAAACAATTTTTTTTTCTTTTTCTTACTGGAATAGATGAAAAGACACTTAATTTTCTTAGTCATATTATTTTATACCAAAAAAAAATTACATTTTTTTGTAGAAAACATATTCTCTAGCAACACTGTTGATAATATTTAATTGGTATTTGCTTTGTTCCAATTGATTTACATATATTGTCTTATTGATGTTTTGAAAATACATTTTTGCATCAATAGAAAGCATTTGGGGAGTCGGAAAAAAAAATATTTTTAATTTGATTTTTTTATTTGACATTTGATAAAAAAATATAATTTTATTTTAAGACAATTATAAATATTATTTTGCTTTGTTTATTATAAAATTATACTAGAAGGTTCTAGAGAAGAGCGGAACTAGAACTTATACGTTGTCATCATCAAATTTTATGAGGTAGTCATACTAACTTTGCATCCCCCCCTTTTACCCCCTTAAAGGATGATTTTCGAAAAAATATTTTACACGTATTTCATAATTTTCAATGAAGAACCTTCATACTGAATTTCATTTGAATAACTTCAAAAACGGCAGAGTTTCATACTAACTTTGCACCCCCGTTTTACCCCCTTAGGGAGTGAATTTTCAAAAATCCTTTGTAGGTGCTCCTCTACGTTATAAAAGGAACCCCTGTGCAAAATTTCAAGTTTCTAACCCTTATAGTTTAGGCCCTGCGTTGATATGTCAGTCAGTCAGCTTCTCCTTATGTATATATTTATTTATTTATGTTCTCAGACTGGTCGTCCCCTCACAAACGCCGACGGAAGCCTCTACCACTTCGACCCAAATAACCCCCCACTGCTCTACGACGCCACGGGGTATATACATAACGTCCACGAACAGACGGTAAACTTATTTTTAATAATAAATTATTTCTTTTTAAAGGGACATCCATAAATTACGTTTAGTTAAACTTCGTGACGTCATCTTGAAGCTGAAGAGTTTGTTTATTTGAACGCGCTAATCTCAGGAACTACTGGTCCGATTTGAAAAATTCTTTCAGTGTCAGATAGCCCATTTATAGCATCATGCTACGACCCATAGGAGCTGAGCTACACGCGGACGAAGTCGCAAAGGTCGGTTAGTCTTATATGTATTAGAATTGAAATTTGAAGGATTAACGAAAAATTTCAATAAAATAATTAATCTTTTATTTTATAATAAAGTATTTATTAAGTTATCCTAAATTTTGATTATTTGTTTTTGATTAAATAATTTAATTGAATAGGCCCTATGTCAAAATAGACACTTCAATTGAATAGGCCCTATGTCAAAATATTGGGACACTTGGTTATTGCGGGATTCCCCCGTTTGAGTTATTCACCTGAACGGGAGAATCCCGCATTAACCGATGATGTTGTCAACTTTTGAAAAACCCGTGAAAAAAAGAGATTGCTTATTTTGACATTTCTGACGTGAAAACTCTATAGGCACGTACGACAACTTACACACGTTAGGGGCCTCTGTATCCCAGGGGCCCCGTAAAACTAATTTTTTCAACAATTTCTTATGTGACAAAGGCGGGATGAGAAAAATCTTAAAATACGTATAATTTATGGATGGCCCTTAATTAGTGTTTTTTTTAATAAACTAATTTTTTTAAATAATTTTTCAGGTGGATCTAAATAACGAGAAGAGGAGAGGCAAATTAGAAAAGCAACATTCATTCATAGACAATGGTATCTTTTTTGACGTAGTAATAAACATTAATAACAAGTTAAGCTTTTTCGAAGTGAGAGTAAACTCCATTGAAACTGTCATTTATCATCTCTGGCAGGAAGACTTAGCTCGTTATAGTATATTGATTTTTATCAAAAGAATTAAACGGGCACGCAGCTCTCAAGTGAGCAATGAGCTGATAGTCTTCAAACGGGTGAACAGGTCTTAACAATACATAGCTAAGAACCATCTAGATTAAATTACCTTTCAAACAAATACAATTTCATCATAATCGGTCCATTATCTTGGATGCCACAAACACACAAACAGAAACAATATTAATAATAATAAAAAATATATATGTGTCAGTGTTGGTGTGTAGCATGTAGACTCGGGAGTGTCAGCTTATTTGTCCTGCTCAATGTCCTGGACGTTCTGCAAAAAGAAAACACAGTGAATATGGATACTACCGACTGTCTTGTCGCTAGTCTTGGGTAGTTCGCGAACGAGCTAGTTCACTCCTTTAGGTGAACTATACGAACTAGTTCGTCAATGATTTCGGGATGCTCATGTTTCATCCATACTTTTTTTCTGTAGTGTTTTATTTCTAATAAAAAATCGATATATCTTTAAAAAATATCGATATTTCTAACATCGATGGTTCACTTTAAAAAATAACGATGTTTTTTATGAGCGATGTTACATCCCTTATCCATATTTAATTTTAGTTTCTGAAGGTCACTATAATTTTTATTATAAATGATTTCATTTTTCATTATTATTTGTACTTTTTTAATAAAAATACAAAAACAAAAACACTTATTTGAAATTATCTAAAAAAAGAGGACCAATAGGTTCTTACATATTAGGTTGGGGAAAATGTTTCTTCGCATTTTCAATTCTGAAGACCGAAACAGGTGGAAATCTGAAGTTGCAAGGTCAGGACTATACGATCTGTGAGGTCTAGCGTTATCATGATGAAAAACCACTACCAGAGCGAGGTGCATCTTTGTCATCAAAATTTCCGGATTGAAAACGCTTAAACCAAATTCCTGCTACTCTCACAGACACTGCACTAGCTCCATAAACATTGCAATTTTTTTCGCGGCTCGCGTTGCTTTTTTACCTTTTTATGGTAAAACTTTAAAATGTATCGAATTTCTTCATTAGATTCACTCATCTTCTCAGTACGAAAAATAAATGAAAATCACACATTTTCCTAATTTGATTTTGGAATTATCTTCTTTAAAATGTAAACTTGTAATGATACCAAAACCAGGCAGATACAAATAGTATCGCCAAAGAGATTTTATTACAAGTTCATACATACTATAATGCGAAGACTTTTCCCCAACCTATTATATTCAAATATCAAGTTATATTATTATTTCCAGAGTGTGAGTGTCAGCCAAGTGAGGAGTGTCACATCAAGTGTTGCGCCGATTGTGGCAGCCATGATGTGTGCAAGAGCAGCAGTGAACAGGTACTTCACTCTTACGCCATCTATTGACGGATATATGACCTATTTTATGTGTCGCAATCACTCTTAAATCGCTAAACAGATTTAGATAAAATTTGGTATGGGGATAGATTAAAGCTTGGGGAAAGACATAGGCTAGATAAAAATAATATTATTTAATTTATAATAAATTTTCTGCAGTGACGTCATAGTATGCGATACAATGTTACAAAGTTTTTATAGACAGTTGAAATGTTCACAAAAATGGGGGGGGGGGGGGGGCCCCCCTACAATAAATGTGATTGTGACGTCACGATGAAAATCATATACACGACCTATATTTCAGAGCACACCACAGAAAACAAAAGCCGCATCAAACCCGACCAGCCCCCTCAAGAACCACTACGAACCCAAACCATCGACACCAGAACCAATAGAAACTAAGACCGAAACCATAGAGTATAAACCAGAAACTGCACAGATAAAGACCGAAAGTGAACAAGTGGTTGCGTCGAATCAGAATCGATTCGAATCGAATCAGAGGTCGTTCGATTCGAATCAAAGGTTTGATCGCTTTGAAAGGAAGGAGGAGTTGTATCAACAGAGTTATGTTCAAGATTACAGGAATGAGGTCAGTTTTTTTTTTTTTATTTGTGCAATGCGCTTGCGTATTATAAGTTGTGTTGCGAATGTTGTTTTCAACTACACTCGCTCATCTCTGGTGGAAATACAGCCTAAGCCTATCTATAATAATGGGGATATTTTTTTTATGAATAAATTTATTTAAAAAAAATATTTTTTTAATACTCTATATGCAGAGTAATGATGTTTATCAATAAAAAAAATAATGATTGTTACCAACGTCATAATGAGTAATACAAATACTACGATTATATGCGCGTTTTAATCACAAAAGAGTACCAAAATGTTAAAGGAGATCCAAGGCCAATTTACAGTCGAAATTATAAATAGATTCCAAATTCAAATTTGTGTATGAAAAATTCAAATTTGGAATATTCCATACACAAATTTTGACCGTTAGTCAAAGTCAAGTCAAAATTGAATTGCTGTTCGTGTGTTGTGGAAGTTCAGGGAAGGTTTAAATGCTAAATCGATTTTGATAAAACTTTTACTGTTGTTAAGATTTTTATTTATGAGCTATCTTTGTAAGAAATATGTTTGTTACTCAATCACGCGAAACGGCTGAAGTGATTTCGATGAAATTTATCACACGGATAGTTCATAACCTGGATTAACACATAGGCTACTTTTTATCCCGGAAGTGAGAGTTCCTGCGGGATAATAATAAAATATGTGTATTGTCGTAAGCGCTTGCATATTTGTATTAAGAAAGAAAGAAAGAAAGAAAGAAAGAAAGAAAGAAAGAGAGAGAGAGAGAGAGAGAGAGAGAGAGAAAGAAAGAAAGAAAGAAAGAAAGAAAGAAAGAAAGAATGAAAGAAAGAAAGAATTTATACACTACAAAATAGCGTAATAAGTAAAATACTTATGTGCCAGCCAGAGACCGTGACGTCGGATGCGACAGATATGTTATATGTTATACATAAAGAATGTTATATGTGCTCAGATAAGAAAATACATCTTTATACAATTCTTTTCATATCCATAAATAAGTAAGCAATACGCATAAAAGGCTCAAAATGGTCTAGCTCCATAATCAGAGCAGAGGATGCGCTTAGATATTTTTTACCATAAAACTGGCGCGACGTGTCCAATTGTTCTCATTTTTCACTGACACTTTATTACAGACACTGAATTTGACTTATACATTATTAAAAAGAAAGAAAAAAAAATTAAAATAAAACAAATAAAAATAGGGAAAAAAAATATTATTTCTATACATATAGGGGTATACAAAGGATTTATTTTTTTATTTATTTTGTTAAAATGTTTAGATATGTAGGTAACTGGTAATACAAATGAAGTAGGTGAGTAGGTACTTGCGAATAATTAAATGTAAAAAGTAGGTTTTATTAAAATATTAATACTATAAAATATCGATATTAAATGGCGCCAGATTTAGCGCTAGGCGCTAAACGCGCTATAGGGGGCGTTCATAAAATACGTGAGATGTTTAAGGGGAGGAGGGGGTCGAATCAAATCTCATCTAATCTTACATTGGAGAGAGGGGTGGTTTCGGCTAATATCACGCAATATTTTTTCTGATTGAAACAAAAAAAAATTATACTATTTTGGTCCATTTAATCCAGATTGTACACGCTTAAGATTTAATCTTAAGTGTAATATATAACCAGGGGGGGAGGGAGGTATAGAAAATTTAAAAAAACTTGTAGGTTACAATAAAAATTGGCATTTAAAAAAATCAAAGTTAAAAAGTAAAATATCCAAAAGAAACAGTCCCGCTGAGTTTCTTGCGCCCATTCCTCTCAGGTGTGGGTTAGGTCGTTTCCGAAAGGGTGGTAGATTCCGACGTTCAATAAGAGAATGTAAATTCCAACATTGAATAAAAAAAAATAAAAAAATAACAGTATTCAATTAAAATTAAAAGTAAAAAAGCAAGTAGATAAATCACTAATAATCCACTTAAATGGAATCCATACATATAAATAAAATTGTAGTGTCTGTTTGTTCCGGCTAATCTCTGAAATGGCTGAACCGATTTGGACGGGACTTTCACTAACAGATAGGTGATGTAACAAGGAGTAACTTAGGCTATTTAACATCTCGCTACGACCCATAGGAGAGGAGCAACACGCGATTTTATTTATTTATTTTTTTTATGTAACTAAGTCGGCAAACAAGCGTAAGCGATTACCGTAGCTTATAGACGTCTAGAGACCCTATCCCCAATTCCCCCCAGGAGCTCTGGTCACCTTACTCACCAACAGGAACACAACACTGCTTTAGAGTAGTGTTATTTAGCTTTGATCTTCTGTAAGGTCGAGCAGGAAAGTTCCTGGTGTGCCCTACCTCAGTACCAAACACGTGCTAGTATCCTGAATGTTCTACGCGATGGGGCTTCATCGATCCATCCAGGACTCGGGTTAATAGGTCACTGCACACGCGCTTCACAAATACACACAAATACACACCTTATTGCATACACATACAGCTCACTCTCGTATAGACACGAGCAACTCCTGGGTACGATGCAATATCGACCTACATTTCTAGGAAATAGAGTCTCATATTCAATGAGGTCAGTGCACAGGCGCTGTGATTTATGTCATAGATCAAGTGGTGTAGACATGGTTATTAATCAGAAACACATTTTTTCGGGTGTTTTTTTTTATTTTATTTATTAAGGTTTACTAACAATTGTATACACTTAAGTAACACTTAATACATGCAAGAGCGTAACAATTAATTATAGGTAAACACCGCTTGTAAATATCATATGTCGGGGATTTTAAAACGATGTGAAAGGAGATGGAAGGAGGAAGGTGGGGAATATTGGGGAACACTACAAGGGGGTTAACGCAACGTAGATACTCCTATTGAACCAATATATAATCAAATATGATCTCTAACAATTACGAGAGAAACTAAGCAGTGCCTTGGACTTGTGACCAAGGTGTAGGCTTAAGGAGTTCCTTTAAGTGATCACGACACTCGCCTCCACTGCTAGGCTCTCTGTTTAAACACAAGGTTAAACGCACATAAACCTAAACTAACACAAGACGAGGTAATTACATTGTAAGGTACTCACGTGACCTTGATCGGACAGCACTCCTAGCACTAACACTACACTGCACAACACTATCACTATTTAGACACTACTTCACTTCTTGAGAGACCGCGCACGACTAAGACTTCAGTCAGACTGTCGATGGCATATATAGGGTCGAGGATAGAGACTGTCAAAACAACGGAAGTGACTACTACCCCACTCCAACGCCATAGACAGCGATGATGATTCGATTTAATCGATAACCTTTTACTTATTCTCTGACATATATATATGTCGGGGATTTTAAAACGATGTGAAAGGAGATGGAAGGAGGAAGATGGGGAATATTGGGGAACACTAAAAGGGGGTGATGGTAATGAGTGGAATATTGGGTAAACGCGACGCAGATACCTCCACTGAACCGATAAATGATCAAATATGATCTCTAACAATTACGAGAGAAACCTAAGCAGTGCCTTGGACTTGTGACCAAGGTGTAGGCTTAAGGATATCCTTTAAGTAATTACAACACTCGCCTCCACTGCTAGGCTCTCTATTTAAACCCAAGGTTAAACGCACATAAACCGAATCTAACACAAGGCTAACCTAACCTAAGGCTAACCTAACCTAACATTGTGTTTACTTAACCACGTGGCAATTACATTGTAAGGACTTACGTGACCTTAGTTGGAGAGCACTTCCACACTACACTGCACTTGACACTATCACTATCATTAGCACTAGCACTACTTAGATGATGTTCACTTCTTGAGAGACCGCGCACGACTAAGATTTCAGTTAGACTGTCGATCGCATATAAAGTGTCGAGGGTAGATACTGTCAAAACAACGGAAGTGACTACTACCCCACTCCAACGCCATAGACAACGATAACAATTCGATTAATCGATAATCTTTTACTATGCTCCGACATATATATATGTGTCGGGGTATAGTAGGAGTAGGATAATAGTGAAGGCCGTGTAGTCAGCCTTAAACGAGTAAACGATTGTCGATTGGTAGCGACGCCAGCGCCATATTTCCTATTTGTAGATTTACTTCTGATAATAATAAAGAAAATTAATTATCGCTTCCGTCGCGTCATTTTAATATTCAACGATTTTTAATAGTCTCAAACGAGTAATAGATTAATCGAGTAGGCATCTATGGTGCAAGAGTAAAATAATAATCAATTCCGTCCGCGACTCCGTGGAGGGGAATACTAGCTAGTCTCGACTCTATATGCCATTAACAGTCTGACTGAAATTCAGTGTTTGTGTTAGTGCAGAAGTGCAGCCTGATTAAGGTCACGTAGGTACCTTACAATGTCACGCGTCTTGTGCTAGGTTAGGTTTAGACAGTGAGACCGGGCAGTGAAGGCGCGTGTCGTAATTACATAAAGGGACTGCCTGGGTTCCTGTCCAAAAACTACAGAATCGTGATATTCGATAATTAATTAATCCTAATCGGCTTTCTCCTCTGACATATATATATGTCGGGGATTTTAAAACGATGTGAAAGGAGATGGAAGGAGGAAGATGGGGAATATTGGGGAACACTAAAAGGGGGTGATAGTATTGAATGGAATATTGGGTAAACGCAACGTAGATACTCCTATTGAACCGATAAATGATCAAATATGATCTCTAACAATTACGAGAGAATCCTAAGCAGTGCCTTGGACTTGTGACCAAGGTGTAGGCTTAAGGAATTCCTTCAAGTAATTACGACACTCACCTCCACTGCTCAGGCTCTCTGTTTAAACCTAAGGTTAAACGCACATAAACCGAATCTAACACAAGGCTAACCTAACCTAACATTGTGTTTACTTAACCACGTGGCAATTACATTGTAAGCACTTACGTGACCTTAGTTGGAGAGCACTTCCACACTACACTGCACTTGACACTATCACTAGCACTACTTAGATTATGTTCACTTCTTGAGAGACCGCGCACGAGTCGAGGGTAGAGACTGTCAAAACAACGGAAGTGACTACTACCCCACTCCAACGCCATAGACAACGATAACGATTCGATTTATCGATAATCTTTTACTATGCTCCGACATATACATATATATATTTAAAAAAAATACGTCAGTCTGAGAAAGTGGCTACTAGAAGTTATTTTATGAATTAAAGTACAGTTTTCTCATTTAAATAATATCGCGCAATTGTACATTCATTGAGAGTAATAATGTCTCACAGATTAATTGTCAAAATTAAAAAAAAAAAACTTAATTTTATTGTAGAAACTAACGTGGTAATCAGTAATTAGTGAGACTCACGTCTAGTGTTGGTTACATAGGACTATAGTTTCAGCCGCATTTGGCGGTCTTCTCTCTTGACACTCAGACTTTTTTCAAAAATGTTCAGTTTTTTTGCTTTTTTTATAAACTTGCTTACGTTTTTAATTAATTAAAATAAATGCATAGAAATAATATTATGGCGAATTTATTTTTAAATGTTGCCAATTGTTTAATTTTTATTAGCATGTTGTAATATTTTTTCAAACAACATCGTCATATAAATAACTACATATATATGTGACCATTTATATGCCTTATACCTTGGTGGTGGTCTCTGACGCGATCTACCCCTCCCTCTCCCATCCCATTACTGCTGCGATTCCCCTCCACACTCTAACAAGATACCCTCTAGTTTCGTCGATGTGTATAAGCGTTTTCGCCTGGCTCGTTTGTCCCTTAACAATCATAAAAAAAAAAAAATATGCGTGATATGATGCCAAACTGAATACTACCACTTCTCCTCAATTATATTCTATGATCCTAACTAAGCTGATATTGAACATGAAACTCAACCTTATGCTCTACGTAATAGTGCTTCACTACTAAACTGTAACAGCAATCTAATCTATACTCTATGCCTCTTGATTTACGATACATTTTCGTATACTTGTAAATAAACAAAGAGGGAAGATAAATCGATTTAATCCAGTTTCGACCTTATTCAGCAGCGGCTAGGGTCTATTTTTAACCCGGGTCACGGCACACGCGCTCTCACCGCCATCACAATCTGATGTGGAGTGTTTGATAAAGTTTGTATTTAATAATAGTTGAATATCGAAATGTGGGAATCGGAATATGTAGTGGTGAGTTGAGTTCATGGAATCCACAAGTGTTTTTTTTTTAATGTCGTGAGTATGCAGTGGCGTAGTGTGGGCTGTCGATATTTTATTTCAAACTCGTGCTGAGGTCCCAACACTAGCGTTACCTCTGTTAGTGGGACGAAGCAAACCTCTATATCCGGGATTTGTTTCTCCGATTTATCGGTATTGTTACCTCTATAACTGAGATAACTCCCCGAACCTCTGACTCTCGGAATCAGGAGGGGATCTGTTCCCCGACTGGTTTGCGACCACCAAGTGTCTGACGCATTTCAGCAGAGCCGCATGTGGGCCAGACTTAACCCCTTCCTATGCGGTTCCAATGAACACCGGGTACTTGCTTGGAGTCCATTGAAACCTCAACAGTCTTCTCTTCGCTCCCCCTCCTCACTCTATCTAAAAAAAGAGATACCATCTAGTTGGTGGACCATCTGGTCGTTTATCCCTTATCTATCAATTAAAAAAAACATCGTTTTGTTTGTTAACTTATTCTTATTCTACCCGCATAATTTCTTACCTCTATGGAAACCTCTGTAGATGAGACAGGTATTCATTTATACCTGGATTTCTAAGACTGTGGGAAGTGAAAGTTTAAAAAATCATTAATAAAGATATGGGTTTCTTTTTATCTCGCTAATCTCAGGAGCTACTGGTCCGATTTGAAAAATTCTTTCAGTGTTAGATAGCCCATTTATCGAGGAAGGTTCTAGGCTATATATCATCACGCTACGACCCATAGGAGCGGAGCTACACGTGAACAAAGTCGCAAGGGTCGACTAGTAAATAATAAATGTCTATCTAAATAAATGAAATAAAAATTACATCTATTGTATAAATAATTTTAAAAAAAAGAATTTTTTATTTTATTTTCTTTTTTAATTTTTTTTATGACCTTTTTTATTTGTATTTCAATAAAGAATACGAAAAAAAAATTACAGTTGAAAAATAATTATTTCTTGCAATTGTTTAAACAATATGCCTTGTTGCCCCGTGTCAACATGCACTTATATCATCAGTAGGGCAATTTGAAGGGCATCGCATAAAAAAACGGAGGCCCTCCTGTACTCATTCTAGTAGATACTATTAGATATAGGAATACATTTCGAAGCCTCCGCCCCAAGCTACGCCACTTGTCTGAAGTACAGTTGTGTAGGATTTTGTTTTGGGATGAGGAAAACATGTTGAATTAGTTGCGAGATTTTTAGTAACAAACAACTAATTAAAACTAGTAGAAATGAAAAATAGGAGTCTTGCATTCCTATTTATATTACCTCAAAGGGCTTATTTTCTTCTTTGGGTTACTAGAATTAATACGGTTTAATAGAATTTTATCACGTTCTGGTCTCGCCGTATGTAAGACAGATCTCAATTAATCTTTTTTTTTTTTTTTTTTCTTGAATTTATTATTATCTCTCATTCACTCCTATATACAAAACAATTTACATGTCTCTCTCTAATAATAATCTGAATTAAATAAAAACTGGTAATAATTTTATTTATATAAATATACTTAAATTTCAGATAATATCACCGCAACATGGGGCGATTATGTACCCCCAGCAGGAGCAGCTGGAGTTGCAGAACATGATGCAGGCGAAGACCACTCCAGTTCCTGGGCAGGATCCTAATATACGTAAGTATTATCATGAGGGTTCAAATACCTTAAATTATAAAACTCCATAATCCTCAGCGAGACCTCTATTATTTACTTTATTATAAATCACATATTTACGCTCAAATCCTTTTTGTTTAAATTAACTTTTGCTATTTTCTCTTTCACTTTGTTCTGGAACGTTCCATTCCCATATAATAAATATAATGCTAAAAGTTTAAAAATGGAACTGTTTACTACATTGATATTGCTTGTAGATGTAATTAATATTTTCGAATATCGAACAGCTAAAATGAACATCTAATTTTATAAAGATAATCATAACAATATTTGAAAATCGAACGAAGAATTTTTTAAATACTATGTCGTAGTTAATGTTGTATTTAATTTATTTATTAATGTTTCGTTTATTCGATTTTCGAATATTATCGAGTTTTCTTCATGGCAATAAGTAAAATCTAATTTTATAAAAGGAATTTATGTACGTAAGAAAAATGTATTCACTACATTGATATTGCTTGTAATCATTGAGATATTATATAGAGAAGCTATGCTAAGCAAAATTTGTGCTCTATTTTATTATTTTACGAATTTAAACCAAAGTTCGCTGAAGCACTGAATCAATAGCTTTTAGTCTAATCATACACTTTAAACACGCAGCGCTTAAGCGCGTTTAGTGTACAACTAGTCACACAATTTTGAGCTGAAGTTAGCTGCAGCGCTGCAAGTATTATTAGTCTAACCATGCAATAAAAACACACAGCGCTACAGCGCTTTTTATTTATAATACGTCGCCATAGCAACGTTATAGACTAAGTAACGAATTAACTACAGAAGTGAAATGAATAAATGATAGATTTATAACTAATTAAGTTCATTTGGAATTACATTTTCTTTAATGATAAGTCGAATCATCCTTGGCTAAGCCAAATGTGATGATTAATGTAAAATGTGATGATTCACTGACATTTCAAGTCAAGTCATTGTTTAGTTACTTACATATTTTTTATTGCTATTAAGAAAACTTGTATTTGAAAATGGAATGTCGGAAAAATTAAATATATATTTTTTTAATAAAATGTAATACCAAGTACCAACATTGTTTATTATTTGATGCTATTATTTGAAAATCGAATAGCGTAAAAACAAACAACTCTTTTTATACGTAGAATGTTTTATTTTTGAATTTGGAATTTTCTAATAACAGTATTGCTTCAGGTCCGATGTCGCTCACCAACCACATGGTGTACCAGCCAGCAGTTGTGCAGCAGCAGCAAAATGTATATCCTTACGTCAATGCTTGCAGTACTGTAAGTTATACTTATATTATACATACCCCCATCCCCCCCCCTTCAATAAAGAAATAATATAAAATTTTGATTTCTTGTAGAATTGTTGAATAGTTTATCTAGCACTTTTAAAACAAATATTGCTCAAGGAGGATCATTATTTTTTTTCTGTTTTTTTTTCATAATGGAATAGAAAAAGGTATTACACCGTTCGGCCTTATGAAGATCCTTAGTTAATGTTGCCATAGTAGTATCAAATTTTTGTCGATATTGAATTTTCAACTTTTTATTAATAAATAAAAAATAATAGAATCTTCGGTATAAAGGAAAATGATGATACATTTTCTGATTAATTAAAATATTTTTTCAGTCTTTTACTCCTAAGAATTGGAAGAAAAAAAATAGTATTTTTATTCATCAACAATGAACCTTAGGGGGGGAACCTTTATATAGATTATTATTTTTTTGTATATTTTTAACTGTATATACACAAAATCAAATGTTTCTTCCATTTATTAATTTATTTATTTAATATTGTTCAGGATCAACAACCCCTCCAGCAGGCTCCCGTGTACCAACAGCTGGTGCAGCCAATAGAAGAACAGAAGCAGATGTCTCCACCGCAAAATGAGAATACTTTTAAGATTGGTAACTAATCATAACTTATAAACAAATCTATTGACCGATAGATGGCGTGTCTTGTCTGTTATGCAATCACACTTAACTCACTGAATTAATTGTGATGAAATTTGGTACAGAGATAGATTAAAGTTTGAGGAAGGAGATAGGCTATGTTTTGTCGCGAAACAAATGAGTGTGCTCGTACGCCATCTATCGGCGTGGCGGTGAAGTGCATGTCGAGCTGTCTGATCTCATGTTTGTTCTAGATCCAAGTTATCCATATGCAGCGGATTTCAATGCAGCGTGCGGCCAGTGTGACCCGAACACTATGCAGCAACCAAGGTAATGTTTACTTACCCAACAATTACCTGGCAACATTCAATTAAGATAATTCAATCTGTTACTACATTTTTTTACAATTTTTGTACCGGCTAATCTCTGAAATGGCTGCACCGATTTTCACGGGAGTTTCACTGTCAGATAGCTGATGTAACAAGGAGTAACTTAAGCTTATTTAACATCTCGCTACGACCCATAGGAGCGGAGCTACACGCGAACAAAGTGCTAGGGTCGGCTTTAAATTATAATTAATATTTTGTTAGTTATTTAATAAATATATTTGCAGGTACAATGTTCCGTACAACCAAGTGGAGGTGCAGCCTGGACTGGTGCCGCAGTACACGGTGCCCAACATGTGGATACAGCAGCCCACACAACCTTATCCCGTAAGATATAACAGGAGAATATTTCTTATTATCCCTATATTGTAAATTGCCACCAGATGGCACTGCAGCATAATTTATCAAAATCCCACAGGAACTCTGAATTTTTTCGTAATAAAAAGTAACCTGTATTTTAATCCAGGATATAAAGTATCTGAGGGCCAAATTTCATTGAAATCCGTTCAGCCATTTTGGCGTAATTGAGTAACAGACATACAAATAGTGTTTATGTTACTTGTAGCAATATCAAGATCAAGTGGCAATGCAGTGGCAGAACATCCAGCAGCCCATACCCATCAGCACTCCCAACAAGTACATGCTGCAGGACGTGTACCCCATGGTGTATCCCAACGTGTACCAGCCTTACAACATCGTGTATCCGCAGGTACATACTCATACTACGTAACTCTTTCTAGGTGAGGTGGTGGAAGGGATGGGGGACGCTAGCTGATTGAGAACTAACTTGGCATATACTACATGTGACGTAGATAGGGGGAGGGGTATAAATTATTCAGCCGATTTATGGGATTTAATTATTACCTATTGATTTAAGATAACTAACACAAACCTGTTAAATAATGTGGTTTGGTAGTTCCGCCGTCGGACAAGAGATGGCGTTAGTGATGCGTTGACATCATATAAACAGATTATAAACTTTAAAGAAAATTGTGAATGTAGTTAATTTTATTTATGAGGCTACAACAAATAAATAAAATGGGTTTGAAAGTTTACAATAACATATTGCTGTATTAAATTTTAATTACCAAGTTCCATAAGTGTGTAACGGATGGCGCTGTTAAGATTTTCATTACGTTAAGGTGATACAACAACCGTACCCCATCGTCCAGCCAGTCTACCCGGTCGTAGACAAGCAGGCAGAGATACGACGAAACATCCCGCGACCGAAGCGCTACCCCTCGCGCTGCGAAGAGGATAGGAGGTACGACGAAGTGAGGCACGACGAGAATCTACAGGTAAAATAACATATATTATACATATAAACTTTCCTCTTGAATCACTCCGTCTACTGTTGTATTACAATCCATTAAAGATCTAAAGCAAACAGACGCCATGGAAACGACAGTGACTAAACCACATTACAGTACGTAGTTTAAAAGATGTAAGCGTACAGACGCCATGAAAACGACCGTGACTAAACCACATTACAGTACGTAGTTTTAAAGATGTAAGCGTACAGACGCCATGAAAACGACAGTGACTAAACCACATTACAGTACGTAGTTTAAAAGATGTAAGGCGTACAGACGCTATGGAAACGACAGTGACTAAACCACATTACAGTACGTAGTTTAAAAGATGTAAGCGTACAGACGCCATGAAAACGACCGTGACTAAACCACATTACAGTACGTAGTTTTAAAGATGTAAGCGTACAGACGCCATGAAAACGATCGTGACTAAACCAGATTACAATCCGTAGTTTAAAAGATCTTCGCGTGCAGACGCCATGAAAACGACTGTGACCAAACGCAAACCAGTTTTTTTCAACATTTATAGATTAAGTGAAGTTTAGATTACACTGTAATTGTAAGAGATTCATATTTAATATAGTAAAAATAGTTTGATTTCATTGTTTTAATTTAATTTACATTATTAACGTGTGAGAGAGACGTAGTATAAAGTTGTATAAAGTTGCAGTTTAAGATCCAGCAGCTCAAGGAGCAGATGTCGCACCTCAATACCCGCGACAGGCGGTACGACTGGAAGCGACGGAACAGCGGCAACGGGATCCTGGGGAGCTACCCCAATTACTATAACGGGAATGTTGTGGGGTACGTAAAAACTCTGTATAGCAACTAAAAATAAAACTCTTTAAACGACATCGTTGATATTTCTCTGTAGCAACAAACAAAGTCGTATATTGTTTTTACTCCTGACCTTAGGTTGATTTATTTATATATATAGTGTAGCCTCACTCTCTCACAACTAATATGAAAGAAAGAGACAAATGAATAGAACTGTATGTTAATATGTAGCTAAGAGTATGTTTGTAGGGCGGCTTAAAATTGACAACGCGTTTAAACGTTTTCGTAAGTTAATAATCATGCTTTTAAAAGAGCTTTCACTTATAACTATTGTTTTTTAAAAGCCTATAGTCGATGAGCAAACCGTTACATCTCTTCTTCGTCTTTCTAACGCGTACGTTATTTATGTTAAAAAAGCGTACAATGTTGTGTTGTGTGTACGTTAACAAATACAATATCATTCCAAATTTGTTCATGAAAAGCTAAATTATTTACATTCACAATTTATTATACACTAATCGACAACTAATTATTAGTATAATATGTCTCTGTTTATGATACTATTATATTTTTTCTATTCTATACCTAATAATGAATATTAACACAATTGACCAACAGTGCAACGAAACACTACACTCACTATACACACACACACTCACAGTACCCACTAACTCGTTGACAGTTCAAAGCACCTTCACGTTGTATTTACAAAACGCAAAAATCGTTCAAACGAAAGTATCGACAACAAAACAATGAGGTACGCTTAATCAAAACAAATATTACGTAAATATGTCATACGTAATTTAGCCGCTTATTATTATACTTTGTTATTTGTAAAATGAGTCTTATATATATAGGAATAAGGTTATTTTTCAATCAAGCTAACGAAAAATCCAGTTACATTATTAAGCGTGCTTGTCAACTTGAAAAGCAACAGCAAAGCTTTCCTTTTGTTACAAAGTATATGAGAGGAGTACCTGGTAGAAGTCTTCGTGGGGGGTACCCCGTCTCCAATCCTCTTCTGGTACAATGATGCACTGATTTGTGATGATGATAATGGTGTAGGTCATTAAGCTTGTGATAAATTCTAGTGCGTGTCAAAGTGTTCTGAATGGCGCCAAAAAATTAGCTGTCAACTGTCACTGTACGTCACCGATTGAGGTACAGATAACTGTATGAGCTATAGCTAGAGGTATCAGGTGAGCTTCTAGCTTCTACTGTCTGACGTTTGTTCCAGTTGCGGCCCCGCCGACGACAGCCAGATGAGTTCAGCGGCGCGGGCCATCGTCAACTCGATACGGAATTTGCAAGTTAAAAATAACTGTAAGTATTCATCATTGTTACGAGCTTTAATATAAATAATACTTTGTTTCCAAGTGACACTATGATAATATTTCAGACAATCCCCACCGCCAGTTCCCCCCGCGCCCCGACAGAGTGGAGTTCCGCCCCCGACGCGACGAGGAGCGCCGCGACCGTCCCGGGCAGCTGTACCGCCCCGCTTGTGTTATACGCCAGGTTTGTTATATATCTTGACAAAGGCGAACTTATCTCTAGAAGAGATCTCTTCCAGTTGACCTGCAATACATATATACATACACACAAATAAATATATAATAATTATTATTTATACAATAATTATTATTTTTAATATAGCATGTTTAGTTAAAAGAAAGAGTGCAGAAAACATTTTTTATTTTTATTTCCAAAAAGCAATATATCATACAATTAAAAGCTATATTATTAATTTAAACAAGATTATTCTTTGTTCTCACCTTGTTTATAATTTTAAACTATGAACACTACTCTTCCCGCCAATAGCAACAACTTTCGCGCCAACATGGCGGCGTCAACGTATATCGCCACAGATAACGAAGTAACCATAAATATAATTTCAATGTTATCTGTACAGATGTCACCTGGCACATGGTGCAGACGATCACCGGGACCACTACCCCCAGGTGAATATAAATTCAGAAGTGTGTTTGTTTTACTTTTATTTGCGGTAATCCTATCCCCTTTATTGTTTCACAATAACGCACTTTACCGCGCTTTTTATTTAAATCTAGAACATTTTATGTTCGATTTTTAAATTTCGTTAGCATTTACACCATTAGCATTGTATCCCTCCCTAAAAAGCAGTGATGGTCCAGTGGTTGAGACTTCAAGTCTTACTCGGGAGGTCTGAGGTTCGATCCCCCACACAGACACACACCTCTAACTCTGAGTTATGTGTGTGTACCCGCACTCCTGAGAGTTCCCTAAAGTTCTCAAAGGTGTGTGAAGTCTGCCAACCCGCACTGGGCCAGCGTGGTGGGCTACGGCCTAATACCCTCCTCATTCTGAGGAGGAGACCCGGCTCAGCAGTGGGCCATTGAAGGGTCGTGATGATGATGATTGTATCCCTCTCTAACAACTGAATATAACACATGCCATCTCTTTCTACATCATAATGGCGCCCACTGGTGTTGAGTAGCGTGCCGAATGAAACTAATCAAAACCCGTTAATGAGGTGTGGGAAATATTTGTAACTTTAATTCATCATGGGTCAAAGATGACCCTTATTGTACTATATACTTAACCTCAAATAAGCAGCCATAACCTTCGACTGTTTTCAGGGTTCAACCAACCCCGGCGACCGCACCCGGACTCCCGTAACGGTCGGCGTTAATACAGATTACACAGATTACCTGAAACATATCCCCTCTATTTATTGGTTACTCACATGAACAGTAATCGTGTTTAACATGCTAAAGTAAAGAAATTATTTATTTAAAAAAAATATAAATTATATACTTGCAACACTTGATTTTTTTTTTCATTGACAAAAATATTACCGCTTTATTGAATATCACTTTTTCTATATCTTCATGTACTTTAGCAATTAAACACAATTACTGTACATGTACATGTTTATTTATATTTTCGACCAAAACTCATTATTTTTCTTTGATTACCAATAAACGGGACACGTCATAATACGCACATATACATACAAAGTTACATATGCGTTTTTGATTTCTATAATTTATATACAATTTTAATAATGACGAAATATGTATGGATTGAGCGCTTTGAACGTTGTACGTTACACAATTATTAATCAAAATTATACAAGATGGCGGATGAGTGTAGGGCACTCACCTTTCTATGTCTGCTCCTCCTGCAAGTCGACCGGCTTTCTTTAGCACCTTTACCAGTACTGATGCGGCGGTTGTCAAGAATAATATGGCGAAGAGAGACGTAGCTATGGGTGTATGCAAGGAGGGAAAAGGACAGCGATACATATATAGACTGCGCGATAGTGGGCAAGCGGCACTCTATTTAATATCAAACACGGTGTTGAAAAAAAAATATTACAATTTTAAAATCAATCAGATTTTAACCAACAGTTTTATCAAAATACATACTATACCTAAAAACTCTTAAGAAAGCCCCTATATAGAGTTTTCATCCTAAATTTAGGCGGGAAAGTGCCGAAGTGGAAAATGTTGAGAATTTTAAAATTCGAACACAAATGCGTCCAGAGCGCTCTATCCGTTCACAGCAAAGATCTCACAAGGTGTCTACTAGTCATTTGTTAACAGTCCAACTGTACACAGATAACATATTAGTTTATATTAGTTATTTAATAACACGCACATATGTCTGCTTGTTACGAATTAATTTTTTAAATTTTATTATTTACTTTCAAAAATATTTTATCATAAGTTTAAATTTATCAAATAAAAAAATACAAAATGTTTGATTTTATTTATTAACATTTCAAAGGCTGTACGGTGTAATACCTTTGCAAAATTTTTTTTTAGTTTTTATTAAAAAAACCAAAGTTTATGTTGACATAGTCATGTTCTTTTCTTTATGTAAAATATTTGAATATTAATTGGTTCACTTTTTAAATAAAGAACAATTGAAAACTTTTTGTTCTTTCTTATCTTCATAAATTTCTCAAATTAAAAAAAAACTAAATGATGACAAAAAATAAACTGACATATATATTAATTTTATTTGTATTAGTTTCTCAAAAAAACTGAGAAATAATTTTTTTTAAATAACAAGTTGATATTCCACGCATTAAAACTTTTCAAATAAAAAAAAAAGTTTCACTTAAATTAACATAAATTCTTGTCAATTCTAAATTTAAATTAAAAATTATTGTTTGATTCAATGAACTAATAAAATGAAATGTGTGACGTCACTAATTATTATTTTTCAAATATATATATTGTTTTATAGAATTTTATTATCTGCGTGTTGTCAATAAAAAGTAGTATCAGTGTCAGCACAAATGAAAGTAAATAATAAGATTATTAATTGACTTTTAAGACCCCTCAACCCCTCAAGGGGTGCGAAGCGTATGTCGAAAGTCAGTATATATATAAGTATAGATGAAACGCTTTAATTAATAAGTTGATTGTTGTTACACTTTTATGTTACTGGTATTGTTGCGAGATCCGTCTCCGCTCCTAATTTAATACCGGTTACATAAAAGCATTGTTGTTTTGTTTTATTAACTCTCATATATAACATGCTATCTCTTTCTTACTCATAATTACATCGATAAAACGGGATAGAAATAAATTCGTTTCTCTAATTCATATCGTGCTATCTTCTTCTTATACGAACTTACGACTGTTGATGAGAGCGAGATAGCGTTATATAAAGACGTTTCTCCATTTGAACGTATTATAAATCTCATTTACATCATGCTATCTACCTTTTACTCACTGGTAAGAGTGAGATAGCATGATTTAAATTTGTTCTTCTCAATCGGAGCGTGTCGTTTTTAAATTGTTTTCGATATCTACATCTAAGTCAATTCAAATGTCCATAGTGTAATTTTTGAATGTGTACTGTATGTAGGTTCATTGTACTTAATATAGTGTAGTTCTGTACCAAAAATTATTTAAAAAAATCCACTATCTTCGAAATACCTCATTAACGAAAAATAGCCCGATTGTATATATTATTTATCTGTAATTGTAATTAGGAGGGAGGGGGGTTGAAATACACTATTATATGAAGAAAAACAAATAAATTTGGCAGAATTATTATATTTTCTAAAATGGATTCAGATTGTCTAAAAAGATTGATTTTCACCTTCCTCCCTCTAATTTTAGTAGTATTTTGCTATGACCATTTCGGTAGAGTCGAATGGTTTAGATCCACGCTTATTGTCTCGGTGTTAGAGGTGTCTTTGTCTGCACACTGGCTACTTGGTCGGTGTCGAGTGTCCCGTAGAGTATTTATATGGAGATTTATTGTAACATGTAGAGTATATTATTGTTAATATTAAAGATTTTAGCGTATATATTGTGTGTTTTATTTCATTCAGTTATTAATTCAAATCTAAGAATTAAAGAAAATTAAGTGAAATGTTAAAAATCCCATCTCTATAAAATAGCAGCGTTATATAGAATTAGTAAATAATTTTAATAACAGATGGCGCTATTAAACCCAACTTCAGTCATATAGGTAATGTGGTCTTATAATATTTCTTCTCAACAACAGATGGCGCCGTTAAAACAATTTTCAACATATACGTGTGATTTTAAAATAGCTCTTCTCCTCAACAAGAGATGGCGCTATTTAAAAAAATTAATGGCGTACTTCCGAATACCCAAAAAGTACGCTGTAAGCAAATTACAAATGGCTTTAATTCTAACTTCTCGTCAATAGATGGCACTACTATTAATATATTTTTGTATTGTGAATCTTACAGAACCTATTTTCTGCTTTCCAAAATTAACGTAAAACAACGAAAAATGACGATTTTTTCATGTTTTATTTTTTATTTGTAGATTAATCCTTCCCTACTATAATATCAATCATCATATCATTAAAATTCTCAGTTTTTTAAATACAAAACTCACAGCAGATATCGCTTTAATCTCAAAGATATGTTCTGTTAATCAATAAGAGAATAAATTATTCGAATAATTTATAAATATGTTTACCTTATCTCTTGCTTTATAAATACTAATATCCTCCTAAATACGTCCCAGTCCCGACAACAGTTGATTAACAGCCCCCTTCCCCACCCTCCACAACGCACCCCTCACGTCCCGAGCCGCAACTGTCTTATATTGTTCAATTATACACAATATTACATAACGACTTCTAGATTGAAATGTATATTGAAATAACATTAAACAAATAATTAATAAATTATATTATAAGATGACATTTGAAATTTTTTTCCTCTGTTATTAATGCATAATAAAAATGCATAGGTATTACACCGTACAGCCTTGTCTTTGGTAAGTAACTCTTTATTCATTTAATAGTAAGGCCGAAGCCATATACTTTCATTTGAAAACACGACGAATTTCAAACACAGATTATAAATCATATTGATTCAAAGATAAATAAATTTTAAAATTAATTACATATAATTATTAATAAATAAAAAAAATAATATTATAAAAGAGATCTATTTATTTTAAATGATAAAGATTTTTTTTTCGATGAAAGAAACTGAAGCCAAAGGTTCTATATATTCATACCTTTTTATTTATTTTAAAAATAACGAAACTAATTTACACAATAACTACTAAACCGTTTTTGATAAATTCCTCACTGTTACTATTTCTGAAAGCTATGTACTCTAGATATTTTTTTTAAATTAAAAAGTAATCCATTTAAGAGACGTAAAGCGAGGGCGTGTCGCTAGTATAGGTACATAATGTATATTAAGTGTAACTAAGGGGTATAATCTGGCTGTGTTGTCTGCGAGTCTGTGCGGCAATCAGAATGAATGCTGAGCACGTTAACGTCTTTAATTTGTTCCTTTATACGCCCCTCAGCCCACTGTAGGCTAGGAGACGACACATAATAATATCATGAACATGATATCCTAGAATCTATTAAATCCTGATAATTATAGAAAAGATAACCAAATGTTCGGATTAATGGAATTCTGTTATAGGGGAGCGGGGGGTTAGAATAAACAGGGGTAAGTAGTAACAAACATTTTTTACCTACTATTTAATAATCATTCTATCACATGAGCGTGATTCTATCATATTACAAAATTGATTATTGTTGATTTCAAATTATTCAGCAGTTGTTGATTTAATCAAAAATATTTAGCATTTGTTTTCTTTGATTATATCTGGTGACAGATTATTCCACAGCCTGCACGTGCGTGGGAGGAATGATCTAGACGCACGTACATTGCTGGTATGCCAAGCATCCAAGTGGTGTGGATGAAAGCCAGCGGGGTAGAGTGCGATGGCGGAAAAGTGTCGGGGGCACTAACTCAAATAGTTCCTGTGAACATTCCCCATTGTAGAAACGGTGGAGAACACACAGAGATCCGACGTCTCTCCGGAGACTATGTTCGTCTAAATCATCTGTGAGTATGAGTCGATAATACGAACAGCTCGTCGTTGGATGGAGTCAAGAGGGAGCAACCGGTACTTAGGGGCCGCCAGCCCAAAGATGCGAACAGTACTCCATATGCGGACGGACGGTTCTGTTTAGTACGCTCAGTTTTTTTGAAGCCAGGTTGGCTTTGCTCTGCAAATGGCCCCGAAATTTGACCTCGTTCGATATATCGACTTCAAGGATCCCAATACAATTGCTATTATGGAGGGGAATATTCTGGAATTTGGGCGCTATAATAAAGGTAGTCTTTTTTGCGGTAAACGCGCAAACTTGGGTCTTCGTAGAGTTAAACTGGACAAGGTACCTCTTCCCCATTCAGAGACCTGCTCCAGAGAGGTCTCGTTTTCAGACACCAGGCATTCTCTTCTTTCTTCCACTTCATTCGAGGAATGTTGTTCGGCCAGTATAAAGATATTGCAACATATCGTTGATATACAGAATAAACAATGTTGGCCATATAACTGAGCCTTGGGGTACTCCAGCATTAATGGACGTGGTGTTCGAGCATGTATAGTCGACAACGATCTTAATGCTCCGCCCACTAAGGAATCTGGATACCCAACTGCATAATTCCTCGGGTAGTCCATAGGAAGGTAGCTTCGCTAATAGAGCTTTATGCCAAACCCAATCGAATGCTTTAGCGATATCTAGGCTAACAGCCATAGTTGCTCCTTTGCTCTCTATGGCACTTGCCTTGAAGACTAATTACGATGTTTTTAATCACTGTATTTATTTATTTATTGCTCTGAATCATACAGTATTCAACCATTTCTGGGATGTAGAGCAACTGATGCTTGAAGGTCAGAAGAGTCATTGGTGTGTAACCTCTGTGACCAGAAGGCCCCCTCCTACAAAGAGTCTGCCGAACTCCTTTTCTACCAGTTATGGTGTAAGTCATAATATATTGTGACAACTCTAGGTTGTCTAGTTTATAGAAACGTATCATCTGTGACTTTGTCTCTTACTTTCACGTTTCTCTATTGATTGTCATTGAATCAGGAAATAACAAACTTATATTTGGGATTTTCGATATTTTCAAAAATATCAATATCGGAGTTAGATATATCGATATTTCGATACATCGATATATTTTATGTTGGCTTTACCATTCAGTATATTGATTAAAAAAAATTAAATAGTTAGTCAACATGTGCCTTGTTGGTCTACTTTTGTGAGCAGTCTCCGAAAAAAAAATTAGATCGAGTTGTCATTCGATTCGGAATGGAATCTAGATGATTTTTGAAAATACTGAAGTTCCGCTTGCAAAAATTGCAAAAGGAAGTTGTTGTTTGAAAATTTCCTCCTCTTTAAGAATCTATTTTTACATTTGAAAAATCATTATTGCTTTCTTTACGATGAAGATGCAGTTAAATAATTGGCGAGAAAAAATAAATTTATTTAAAAAAATATTAGTAATAAATATCGATAATTCTAAATAAAAATATCGATATTTTATCAACAGTACTGTTTCTGTTACATAATAAACTATCCAGTCGGCTCTTAGACTACACCGCTCTGCTAATTGCGATGATTAGTGAAAACGGCACTTATTGCACTCCACCACTCTTAACTGCCGCCACCACTGCCTCTACACTCTAACTGTATACTTATTTATAACGTAATGGTTGCTTAGATGTGTTTGAAGTCTCTAAGTAGTTAAGCAAAGTTATCTGTTCGTCTGTTTCTCCGCTTATTTCTCTTAAACTACATAAGTTTTTACTAATGAATAAATGAGATGATTTTTGTACATCATTTGTAAGTTATAAAGAGGAGAGTTGAGGAGAGTTCTCTACCCAAGTTATCAGCAATCATGATTTTAAAAAATTCCACATAACTACCTCAAAATTGGAAAAAGATATTGCAAGTTTCAATTTTTTTTATTAATATTCTTTTTGTCACATTATTTTGTTTTTTTTTATTAATTTTTTTTTTCAAGATTCCGCCATCTAAAATGTTTAAAAACTCTCCCAAGAGATGGCTCTATTTTTTTTAATATTATGTAATCAAAAGTAAATTCATTTTATTAATAAATAGTGAAGTAAAATTCAATATTATCCGATCTGGTCGGTGGTCGCAGTCCGTCCCTGCGCCCCATCCAATTAGCGATCAGATTAAAGATCCGCCGGGGGAGCCATTACCCGACGAATTACGCTCCGAGCTGCGGACACGGCGCGAGTGAGGGGATATAGCGGGCGCATAAGCGGTAGCGGACCGGAGCGGAGTTTTATAGCATTATATATCAGTGTCAATGCTCTCGAAGTCTCTATTGGTACTCGAAATAATCCCTACTAATATTATAAATGTGAATGTAAGTTTGTTTGTTACGCTTTTACGCGAAAACTACTTAACCGATCATCATGAAACTTTGTACACATATTCTTGGATATTTTTATGAACGGCTTCAATGCGAGCGAAGCCGCGGGTTAAAGCTAGTATTAAATAATTACAGTTGCCATATCACAAAATATTATTATGAATAAATGAATGAAATATTCTTTATGGTACACTGAACATAAACAGAGTAAAAAAAAAATAACATTAAGGGATATACAACAGGCGGCCTTATCGCTTGAAACGATCTCTTCCAGGCAACATTGTGGCTGAGGAGATAATAAATAATATTATTACTATTATGGTAATATGCAAAACCATAATTAAGTAATTTCTGACTCGATAACTGGAGGCAGTTTGACAGATGATCTCATTTAATAAGCATAGTCCAAAGTAGTGTTAGCGAAAGCGGAGTAGTTGGTTCACAAGCCCCACGTACAGCTCGAGGATAACTATGGTATAATTTTATTCATAACAACGTGATGTTTAGAAACTTTGTTAATCGACAACTTACTAATCATATCATTCCGAAAATTATTATGGTGGTAAGTGGCAACACTAAAATAACACCACATATGTCGGAAACTAGATATATACAATCATTTATAAGCATCTTATGTGCACAATGGATGACCTATCATGAAAGCTAACTAAACGTTAAGATCTCTTACTATTCTTACAGGATGGGTTCCTGTGCCTTGCACTTGTGATCAAAGTGTAGGCTTAAGGATATTTAAGTGATTACAGCACTCGCCTCCACTATCCAGGTTCTTTGTTTAAACATAAGATTAGGTTAACATAAGGCTAACCCAACATCAGGCTAACCTAAACCTAACCTGTACTTCTGACATGTATATTAATCACTCAGCAAAGCAGCACATCACCCTTAGCCCTCCTAGTAAGCTAAAATGCTTGTGTCAGGAGTGGGCCACGCCAGTAGTCCAAACCCGCGACATATTGATCGTGAATCCAACGCCTGAATCACTGAGCCGCTGACGCGTCTATTTTCAATTCTATTGAAGGTATGTAGTTAAATATAAACGCTGTAGCTCCGGTGCAGTGCGGTGGTTTTTCAATTGCAGTAATTATTTACTTTGATAGTTTTTAACACTCAACACGAATTATAATAAGTAACAATATAGAAATAATAAAAAATAAATAAATATATCAACATAACTATCTGTTTACTATATTTAAGGCGGCGCGCGCGGCCAGGGGTGTTAGGTACGCCGCCGGAGGCAGTCGTGGTGTAGTCATTGATAGCGGCGCACGCGCACGGTATTGATCCCTTTATTGATTAATAATATCCCGAGCCCTGTGTGTGCTATATCCCAAACGCTAGTTAATTGAACCTTCCCTGACGAAAACAGACTGGTGGTGAAGTGCGATCTATTTAGACCTATTTTGTGTTATTGTGTGAAACGTGTAACGGGCATGCCCAAAGAAGATTAGAAAGAAGATAAGAAATCATCAAGAACTTGTGAGTACTGTGTGTCTTTATCACCTAACTGACAATACATAACCCTTAATTTAAAGAAGCTGAAACCGGGCCCAACCAGTTTCCACACGTGTGTGGGGTTTTGTACGCCCCACTATCAAACGGAAACTGATACCAGCTTACTTCCTGTACTTACTTATGGTTGCCAAAACTCAATGGAAGTATGTTAGGTAAAAGACAATCAGATAGAATAAGAACTGAATCCATTAAGAAACACAAAAACAAAAGACGTCATAAAAACATTAAAAAAGTTAAAATGGAAATGGTCAGGTCATACAATTAGAGAGAAGGAAAAGAGGTAGACCACAAAGAAGATGGGCAGATGACATTAAAGGCATAGTAGGAGGCACATGGACGATAACTGCTCTGGATAGAGAGGAATGGAGAAGGATGGAGGAGGCCTTTGCCAATAAGTGGCACACGGACAGGATTGTCGTTGTATAAATTAAGCGTAGAAAATGTTAACGTAAATCGCTACCGCTCATAACATAGCGCACACCACAGCTCTCTCCATCCTGTTAATTGTTTTAATCGCGCCTACTCTCTACACAGAACTGTACTCTGTGTGTATGTGTGTATGTGCGGAGCTTTGTTCTGACTCTGCTGTTTTATATACATGGATAATTGTCTGTTTGTTTTATACAGAAACTATGGATGGTTTTTTATTTATTTTATTCCATAAAAAGGACAATAATATTAATAGTATGGGAGCTATATTATCCAGTAACAATCAAACGATAATATTAACGTGAAATTTCTATAGGAACCGAGCACTTCCTAGGGCTTGAGACTCAGAAGCAAATCCGAGGTGTCTTCTATTATGCACAAACTCTCATAGTTGTATATGTATCTATTTGAAATTTACCTATTATCATCATCATTATCACGACCCGTCAATGGCCCATTGTTGAGCCGGATCTCCTCTTTAGAATGAGGTATTAGGCCATAGTCCACTACGCTGACACAGTGCAGGTTGGGAGACTACACACACCGACAGAGAACATGAAGAACTCTCAGGAGGAGACATTGAAGTCTCAACCACTGGGCCATCACTGCTTATTAAATGCCATCGTACCTATTACACTCTGAAATAAATATCAATTTTCTTAATATTTTTCTCTGCTACAGGAAAAATGTATCTAAAACTTGAACTGAAAATGTAATAAACATTTAGTGGTAGGGGATCTTTTTCCCGACTTCTTCGCGACCAATAGTACTCCTGTTAAAAGGTAGTGAAAACTCTTAATTACCCAACAATTCAGCTCTATTAGCAAGTTTTAGACTTTGACTTTCAGTCTCCTGAAACTATAAATTTTTCTTTTTTACTCCACTAAGTTACTTAATTGTTTATCATTAAACACCAGTACTTCGTTTGTACTCTTCAATCATCACCCCTCAGGATGAGGAAGGGCTTTTAAATCTCGCTGGTCCAGTGCGTGTTCGCAGATTTCACAAAGTCGTCAGAGAACATGGAGAAGTCTCAAGTGCAGGTTGCCTCACGATGTTTTCCTTCACCGGTATAATAAGTGATATTTAATTGCTTAAAACACATATAACTCCAACAAGTCATCGTTGTGTGCCTGTATGGGGGAGGCGGATCGAACTCACACCTCCCGAGTAGATATCAACGTCTTAACCAGTAAGGAAAACCAGTATTTTTAAAACAAGGAGCGTTTTCTCTATTTTAAATAATTAAATACATGTTTACAATATCGATCATTGTACTCTATAAGTATACAATTATAACTCTCTGAATGATTGCCCGAACTGTAAACGCTTCCGCTTATTACTTAACATTTATCTCCCTCTATACCTAATTATCTTGATCGGAGCTACCACGCTTGTCGTGTTAATGCGTTTTTATTATGAAATATCTTGTGGATAATGTGCTGATCGCTTGAGTTTGTCGCACGACGCTCCCTGATAACTGTGGGACCATCGCCTCACCAAGTCAGTCAGAGCGCAAACTCCCGCTACGCTCACCCCCTTAACTATAACATATAATTACTTATGGTAAAAATGTAAAATAGATTCTTAAGAATGTCCCGGGTTCTCTTTCGGACCTGATGATAATAACCCGCCTATTATATAACTGGTTATATAGGTTTTGATAACATTATTATTTGTAGTTAAATTTTTAATTCAAATCTAATTCTTTTTAAAATTTTATAGAAATTAATGTTCGCTAAGAAATTGAATGACAATTTAAAATAAATTATTACCAGCAGTTTACATTGCAAACTATTAGTATTCTTAACCCTTCCAAGTAAACTAAATCCTTGTGTTAGGAGTGGGGCATTCAGTAGTACAATGACTGGGATTTGAACTAACGACCAGGGATACACCGTCTATATGTACATGGGCGCACGACGACGCAGAAGCTTTCTGAGGGCGTCAGATCGAAAATAATAGGTTGGGGAAAAAGTCTTTTCGCATTATAGTATGTATGAACTTGTAATAAAATTTCTTTGGCTATACTGATTGTATCTGGCTGGTTTTGGTATCATTACAAGTTTACATTTTAAAGAAGATAATTCCAAATTCAAATTAGGAAAATGTGTGATTTTCATTTGTTTTTCGTACTATGGAGATGAGTGAGTCTAATGAAGAAATTCGATACATTTTAAAATTTTACTACAAAAAAGGTAAAAATGCAACGAAAGCCGAGGAAAAAATTTGCGATGTTTATGGACCTCATGCAGTGTCTATGAGGGTAGCACAAATTTGGCTTAAGCGTTTTCAATCCGGAAACTTTGATGTCAAAGATGCACCTCGCTCTGGTCGCCCTATTACGGATAAAATGAATGCCATTTTTGAAAAAGCGGACCAAGATCGGTATATCAGTAGTTACGACGTAGCTGAAGAACTGGGAATAGACCACAAAACACTTTTGTAGCATTTGAAAAAAACTGGGTAAACAAAAAAGCTCGGTATTTGGGTACCTCACGACCTCACTGAAAGAAACCTGTACTCATTTGAACCGTGTGTTGTGATTCTTTATTACGACGTAATGAAACCGAACCATTTTTGAAGAAGCTGATAACTGGTGATGAAAAGTGGATCACGTACGACAAGAACGTGCGAAAAAGGTCGTGGTCAAAGGCCGGTCAGGCTTCACAGACTGGTGAAACCCGGGTTAACTCGCAACAAGGTGATGCTGTGTGTGTGTGGTGGGATTGGAAGGGCATTATTCATTATGAGCTGTTACCACCATGCGGGACCATCGATTCTGAACTCTACTACGAACAACTGATGAGATCAAAGCAAGAGGTTGAGAGAAAGCGGCCGGAATTAATCAACAGAAGGGGTGTGGTTTTTCATCATGATACCGCTAGACCTCACGAGTTTGGCTGGGAGGTGTTAATGCATCCGCCGTAAAATCCTGACCTTGCACCTTCAGATTTCCACCTGTTTCGGTCTCTTCAGAATTCTTTAGGCAGTGTCAGGTTAACATCACGAGAGGACTGCCGAAACTACTTGTCGCGGTTTTTTGACCAGAAGCCCCAAAATTTCTATAGCAATGGGATCATGTCCCTACCTACAAGATGGCAAAAAGTTATCGAACAAAATGTTTTGAATTTTCTTTAAAAAATGCGAAGAAACTTTTTCCCCAACCTAATATAATAAGATCATTTGATTTTTAACAAATTTGGTTCAAAGGGCACAAATAATTGTAGAGGAAGTAAACATATTAATGTAGGTGATTCTAGATAGAATTGTTGTCTTTTGCTCTTCAAGTATAGACATAAGCATTTGATACGCCGGCGCAGAAGATCGTTGTTGAGGAGACACAGTACCCGATCGATCATGAATACAACGCCTGAATTACTAAGCTACTGACACCTAAACTTTAGCACATATATGGGACAATAGGTAGACTATACCCGCTACAGTTTAGAACTTGCACCACACGCAGCACATGACGCGACTAATTGTTTTGAACGCGCCGACTCCATTGTTACGTAGCCAGATAAGATAAATTCTATCCCAATTAATTACAATATTTTTTTAAATTAAATATTGATCAACAGATGGCGGTGTAAATTAGTTTCTTGACACAACACTTATGTAGGTTGTATAAGCAGCCAATAGATGGCGCTGAGTTAACATTTAAACATGTTGTAGTAATACAATCTTTTTTATTCTACTACTTTGCTATAGTTGAAGAAAAACTCCTTGATTTATTTTATATCATCATATAGGATATCCCGGATATAATAGTATAGTATTATCCGGGATAAAAAGTAAGCGTACATAATCTTTTGTTAATCTGTATTATTGTTTACTTACATTTAAATTAGTTTAGTAGTTGTTTTAACAGTGTGAAACAACAATAAAAGTCCAGCCATGTTGTTGGCAGAATGTGATTGTGCCTTTGCCTAGAAAAATTAAAAAAAAAAATTAGATAACGGAAGGCTTCGGTATTACTAAAAAACTAATAAAGAATTACCCTACTAAAGACAGGGCTGTACGGTATAATACCTTTGGCTTTTAACATTATGGAATAAAAAAAAAGAAAAAAAAGTGAACGTGTAAGAATAATTTTTTTGTAGGTGAATTCCATATAAATCATACCCCTTCCCCCCAACCCTCCCCCCCACGTGTAATCCACGCTACACACTACACAGTAGCTTAATAATGTGCAAACAGTATCGGTTATCGATATGAATTAATATTTTATCACAACCGCTAATTGACGCTAAGTGACACTGAGTGAATGCAAACAGATGACCACCGCTTATCTATTGTATATATATATACATATACATATATATAAGGTCTACCTATAATCTGTCTGTCCGTACGTAAACTATATTCAAAGTTAACCTATTTTATAATAAGACAATTCACATCTCTTTTCTGCTATGTAAAAAAAAAAAAATTAATGTCATGTCATACTCATTACTATACAGCACATGATATTTATACGGAGCTTAGCTGTGCCTGGGGCTTGAGACCCAGGAGCAGGTCTACTCTTTCGTAACATACTAAATATAATGTACAATGAAGTAAACTTACGTGGACTTCTAACACCAGAGAGACAGACTAATCTATCGTAACTAAAGGTTATATATTGTCTACACGTCGAAACGAAACGTAGACACTGCTACTGAACCGATAAATGATCAAATATGATCTCTAACAATTATAAGAGAAACCTAAGCAGTGCCTTGGACTTGTGACCAAGGTGTAGGCTTCATTCAATTGTAACACTCGCCTCCACTGCTTAGTTTCACTATTTAAACCTAAGGTTAGGTTAACTTAAGCCTAACTTACGCGCCGACATACTTTTATAGTATAAGCTCTTTCTTCACAGTTTTCTCTTTCCTCTACCGTATTCTATTATAGTGACGTCATCCATGTTTGTTTTTACTTTTATGTTGGACAACTGATAAACACCATCGCAAGTATTCAGCACATCTTTATATGATAGTCATAACATCTTTAAAAAAAAAAACATCATACTATTAGTCTACATATAGAATATAACCTCTCTTTTTTAATTTAAAAAACTTTCAGCGGGCAGTAATGAGTTTTTAATCCTCTTCATAAGTGCGCCGCAATTATCTTTGCCGCGCACTTTTTGAATTTGGAACATTATTGTTCGGCGCCAAAGAAATCGAACGCAAATATTGTTTGTATAAAGTCTGGCTGGTACGACGGCCCATAGTCGCGCCGGCTGAATAAATAACAACTAATATATAAAGCTGAAGAGTTTGTTTGTTTGAACACGCTAATCTCAGGAACTACTGGTCCGATGTAAAAAATTCTTTCAGTGTTAGATAGCCCATTTATCGAGGAAGGCTATAGGTTATATATCATCACGTTACGACCCATAGGAGAGGAGCTATATGCGGACGAAGTCGCAAGGGTAAATGTGTCTGTCAATTTAGTTGTTTCTCTGTTTTATTAAATAATAATATTACAATTAATATGAGGCGCTTTTATTTCCTCAAAATGGACGAAAAATCCCTCACTTTGATTTGTAAAAATATTATTTAACTAATAATTGTTGAACTGATAAAGTAAATTGAAAAAAAACGTTGGGAACCACATCCATATTGTCTACACTCAAAAAAAGTTTGTATTTGTCAAAGGATTTAAAACCTTACACCTTTGTCTTACTGTGTATGGAATATTCAATGATTTTTTGAATTTGAATTTGGAATACAGGATTTATAACCTTTAGACAACTTTGTTTTAGAAATTAAAACTTTATTTCAATGAAATAAGATTCATTATCTATACTAATATTATAAAGAGGAAAGATTTGTATTTTTGTATGTAACGAATAAACATAAAAACTACTGGACCGATTTCAAAAATTCTTTCACCATTAGAAAGCTACATTATCCCTGAGTAACATAGGCTATATTTATTACAAGAAAAAATTAGAGATCCTCAGAAATTCTCACTAAAACCAACACAAGGTGCAAAAAAATTAGCCATAAAATATTTTTCATCGCAGGCGCTGCAAACAGTATTGATGATAGAACAAAAATATGTTCTAGAATATTATAGAACGTATCAATATCTACAAAAAACTCCGCGAGACCATATGTCCAACTATTGTAGTTACGTCACTATAACTACTTTTTTAAATTTTAAAAGTTGATAAAAATGCCTATCAAAATCAGACCATGTTTTCCATAACTGACTGAACAGAATGCGGGAGCCAAAATGTTAAAAAAAAATTATCCACCCGTGCGAAGCCGGGACGGGCCCCTAGTTAATTAATAATTTGAATTAACTTAATGTTTTGGGTTGTATTTTCAGTTGATATTTTTTTTTAAGCGTTATGTAGTAATCTAAAACGTAGTGAAAAATGAAATTAAACTGTTCAATGGTTATTTGAGTAATTAATATTTATATTTGTTGATCGATCGATCTTTAAATATTAAAATAAACATATTATTAATAAAAAATAAAGTTAGTACTTTTGTCAGTATACTATATCGTCACACAGGTGATAGGCGAGGTTTTCGCGTGACTGGATCCATAAACAAATTTTTACCCCCTATTTGATTCCTTTCTTACTTCTTTTTTATATGGTAGATAAGGTGCAAACGAGATGGTCCACCTGATGGTAAGTGGCCACCATCGCCCATGGACATCGGCAAAACAAGAGATACTTCAACAAGACAAGCAAGGGGCTTTGTCGATGCGTTGCATCCTCGAAGGTAGAGTGGGGAGAGGGAGTTAAGAAAGAAATTCTCTTTACAGAGGTTTTATGTCTATAGGGGCATTCCACCCCAAACGGACAGGTAAAAAAACACCTATCACTTTTGATATCCATTTATATTAAATAAAATCAAAATGGGCTAACTTTGTGAAAATCAAGGAAAAAAAATTAATTCGCTTTTTTTTCGGGCAAAAAAAATTTTTTTTCGTTTCCAAAAATACACTTAAAAAGCTCAGTAAATGAAGTAACAAATCCATTGGTTTAATTATTTTAATATATAATTTTATGACTCCATAATCGGCTTTGAAGTACTGAATGCCAACCGGTTGTCAAAAATTTCAAATCCCATAACTCCTTAACTAGCCATTATATTACAAAAATATTTGGTGCACATATCAATAACATGTATAGGTAGAACATACTCAAATATTACTAAAATCGGAAACATCGAGTTTTTTTAATTAAAACGTTAGTACTTTTTAAATTTCTCGGTCACTTCCGCGACAGAGGCAGAGCCACGTGTAGTGCTAGTATGTATATTCGGGTCAGTTTAGGCAACAATACACTCCATTAGCTTATCAGTAATGCAGTGAGTGGGGATGAGTGGGGTGAGTGCGGTGAGTGCTCCTGGAATCTGGATTGATAGCTTTGTTTGTACTTTTTGCTCAAATAGGGGGTGGTTAGAGGTCAATTACTTGGACAGTTGCGAAACTCCTAAATGAGCTACAAAACAACAGTATTACCTCTTGATAAATAATGATTATTGTCATGGCAGCGTATCATATTTATTTGGCTAACTTTGGGTTTTAAGTTCAAGTATCAATGTTGCCAACGTCGTAACGAACAGTAGGTATGTAGGCTGGCAACTTAACAATAACAACGAATCACGAAATATACCAATATGTCGCCGCAATGACGTTTTAAAATGATTTAATTGTAAATCTAGTAGTTTAATCCTTGCTAATATTATAAATGTGTAAGTACCTCTATCTGTTTGTCGCGCTTTCACGCCAAAACTACTAAACCGATTTAAATGAAATTTGGTACACAGATAGTCTAGACCTTGAAGAAGGACATAGGCTACTTTTTAATGCGAAATTTGGGTTGTAAGGGGTTGAAAGGGGGGATAAAGACTGTAGGAAAGTTTTGACATTCTAATTCAATAGTAATTATTAGTATTAATTATTGTAAATAAATGTAAGGTAGTTGATTTTTTTATTCACTGTAAAAATCTACGAACTCTCTGTTTGCTTTATAAGTGATGGTATAAACGGCTTAAAATTGACAACCCGTTTAAACGTTGTCCTAATTTAAAAAGCATGCTGTTAAAAAAGCGTTTCAAATATAACGCTTTTTTAAGCCTATAGTCGTTGCGTTAATCTAAATCATTAAAAGTCAAAAAAACGACCGATGACCACCAACAACTATTTTTTTCTACACCTTCGTGATAGATCATTTTATATTATTTGAAGTATACCGACGTGAAGACAATATGTAACCTTTAGTGCGATAGATTAGTCTCAGTCTCTCTGGTGTTTTCGTGCAGTGAACATGGTAGTGTTATAGTGTCGTGATTAAGGTTACCCTTCTCGAGGTCCACGTAAGTTTACTTTATTATCTATTGTCGTTAGCGAGGTCGAGTGGTGGAGGTGAGAGTTAATATATTATGAAAGAGCTCTTTAAACCTGCTCCTGCCGCTCGCCTCTAAATTGCATGTGTATACGTGTTGCTGTACAGTAATGCGTAATCGCGCGCGACTCTTGTTATGAACATCTACTCTCACACTCGTTGACAGTGAAAAGCACACTAACGTTGTATTTACAAAACGCAGAAATCGTTTAAACTAAACATATAGACAAGGCAACAATGACGTTAGCTTGGGTCCAGCAAATATGGGCCGCTTCTGACTCCTCTGGGAGCTGGGTATTTCAGTAGACATGTCCTGACATCCCTCCTCGGTTAGGTGCTTGGTACAGCGAGCCCATGGGTGGGTTTGAACTGCGGATACTTGTACCCGCAGACGGGTGGATGTGCCGAGGCGTCCGCAGTAGTATGCTATCATACGGCTTGGACGGTGGTGGGTTTTAGTGCGGTAGTCCAGCGAGTCCTACATAACCCCTTTTAAGGGGTATGCGAAAATGCATTTCCCACATTAAAAAAAAAAGGGTCTAGCAAACGAAAGGATTTCGTTTAACGTACTTAAAAGCGTGCTTGTGAATTTTTAGGAGCTTTTCGTTTAAACGTCCACTTCTATTTATAAAGCTGAGCTTGTACGAACAAGGACCCCCCCAGAAGCCCCCCTCGCCATCGGACGAAGTCGTCGTTGTAGCAGCTAATCGCCTCGCTGGGCCTCCTTCAGGGAACTGAGGGTCTCACCTGGCATAGATTTGATCGCGCACAACGGCGTGAAGAATCCGCATGGCGGGAAGGCCCCCCCCCCCCTTCTTGATACCAAAATCCACGCCACAGCCCACGCCAAGAGGCAACTCCAAAGACCTGCAGCTTGTAGGCTGCAGCGACAGAGACCACATGCGTGGGGCAAGAAAGCCCCGATCATGTCGCCCCGCAGATGGATCATCAACCACTGCGAGAGGAAACCCTCGACGAACAAGGACCAGTCTGCATTGGTGGCTCAAAGGAGTAACACCTCGCACATTAGCTACACAGTTATAAGCTTCTACACAACCATCCTTCATCACCAATCATCGGTTCTGGAGCCTCGGGAATGGCGGGCGTGGCCCTGGAACTGAATATGAAGTCTCGTGCTCCCACTTGGTCAATAACATCGATTTTTTTAATCGACACTCTTAAATTATCGATTACAATACCTTACTAATATTATAAATGTAAAAGTTTAATTTGGATGTTTGTGACTTATAAACGGCTGAATGGATTTCAATGAAATTTGTAGTTTTGTATACTTATAATATGGATTTACGGAAATATTCAAAGATGCGTTGTCCTCTTAATCTTATTTACATTATCGCAGATAATATATTGATTGTTGAATCATGGGGAAACAGATAGATATAGATATCTATATGTAGTGATAACACCATGAATGAGAAGATATCTTTCTATTCTGCTTTGATAGGATCTTGATTAGTCACAAACGGAAACTGCGTCTGTGTCACATAAGAGAGAGAGAGAGAGAGATAGAGAATGAAAGGGCTAGAGAGATTGCTGAAACTCTTTTTTTGTCACCGTTTACGCAGCTCACGCAAAGAAAACTTATTGATGCTCTTCTCCTATGGGTCTTAGCGTGATGATATATAGCCTATAGCCTTCCTCGATAAATCAACTATCTAAAACTGAAAAAATTTTCAAATCGGATAAGTAGTTCCTGAGATTAGCGCGTTCAAACAAACAAACTCTTCAGCTTTATATATTAGTATAAGAGTATAAGACTAGTCGACCTGCGCTACTTCGTTCACATGTAGCTCCGCTCCTATGGGTCGTAGCATGATGATATATAGCCTATAGCCTTCCTCGATAAATCAGCTATCTAACAATGAAAGAATTTTTCAAATCGGACCAGTAGTTCCTGAGTTCTCGTTGAAACAAACAAACTCTTCAGCTTTATATATTAGTGTAAGAGTATAAGACTAGTCGACCTGCGCTACTTCGTTCACATGTAGCTCCGCTCCTATGGGTCTTAGCGTGATGATATATATCCTATAGCCTTCCTCGATAAATCAGCTATCTAACACTGAAAGAATTTTTCAAATCGGATTAGTTGTTCCTGAGATTAGCGCGTTCAAGCAAACAAACAAATTTTTTAGCTTAAGGTATACCTAATGTTTGTTATCGTGTCAATAGTAGGTTATATTCTTTACGCAGACCAACAGTATGATGGCTTGTTGACTAGAATATCCTCCTGGGGGGCAACAGCATTACTGCTAGAATACTCACGATGTTTTAATAATGATTTCTATAATGGTGGCGTATTTATTATGTTAACTTTTGTCTTTGTGTTGGCACTACTATGATATTCAGTGACAAACTTCTAAAATCAAATGTTACTCAGATTAGTGTTGCCAATATTAAAATTACTATAAAAATGTGATCAATAAATGGAAAATCTGAAATCATACTCAAATGAAACAATGAGTATATAGATTTTAAAGAAAGACAAACATCAAACTTTTTTACTCTCTAGAACAACACCAACTCTTTGTTGGCAACATTGAGTTGAGTAGCATTTTAATACGCCGCCGCCATGATAGAAATCATTATTATTGCATCGCGAGTAATCAAGCAGTAATGCTGTATCTCTGTGTATTTAATACCTAGCTTAACTACTATTTTATTATCTACACTATTATATAAAGAGGAAAGATTTGATTGTATGTTTGTTTGTTGCGAATAGGCTCGAAAACTACTGAACCGATTTTGAAAATTCTTTCACCGATAGAAAGCTACATCCTTTTCGGGTAACATAGGCTATGTGGTGTTGCCATAAATGCTCTAATTAAAAAGATATGGCCATTTAAGTGCCATAAGGTGGTCATTTGTCAGGAACTACAAATTAAAACAATTTTTTCACTGATAGAAAAATTCATTAATTGCGAGTGACAAAAGTGATTTAGTGTTGCCATATACATTTTTTAATTAATAGAATATGGCCATTTTGTTGTTACTAATCTGATTTTAAAAATTCTTTCACTGAGAGAAAACTACACAATTACAGAGTGACAATTTAAGGACATCAATTATAATATTGCTTTAAATACCCGGAGCGAAGCGAGGGCAGGCAGCTAGTTATATTATAAATAAATAAATTTTAAAGGAAGCATCATGACACCAAATAGGTTAAATACTGTCGAAACTTATCGATAACCGCATCTCAATCACACCGTAATTTCCGAATCATTTGACACCTGTCAAGCTTGACACTTGACACCTGACAGCTGACGAGTGACAGCTAAGTATGAATTATTTACTTTTTAATGCGTTTTATCTGCCTGGACATGTTTGAATTAGGTCATTTTTATCGTTTGTCAATAATCTGATATTTTATCACAAAATGTTTAGATGAGATGTTTTAAATTGTTTTTTTTTTAATAAAAATAAATACCCAGTTAAGTGTAGCAGCCGGCAAAAAATAGTGAAGGTTCTCTCGCTCCTAATAGTGACTTCTGACTTTAACTATTGCCCTTTGTAATTTCGCTCACTACCATGATCTATGGGACACAACTTCAATGATGAGTTACCATTAACCTTAGACGACT
The DNA here is from genome assembly GCA_905147385.1 of Limenitis camilla. Taxonomy (NCBI): domain Eukaryota; kingdom Metazoa; phylum Arthropoda; class Insecta; order Lepidoptera; family Nymphalidae; genus Limenitis; species Limenitis camilla. The sequence continues at coordinate 7,586,153 of LR990251.1, read as the reverse complement.
ATGGGTTTATAACCCACCATAGGTGTGGTGTGTATAACGATTGCCTTGCACTGAAATGACTCGTCCACCTTCTCCTGGCGATGTGATGTGCACAGGCACTGTTTAGTGTTGTCAGTTTTAAAGATTCTAGATATTATAGTATATAGTGGTCTTCCTGGAACGTCCAGGGACAGCATTAGCTATAGGATTTTATTTTTTATTTTTTTTTTAATTAGAGAAGCATGTACAAAATCTGTTTCATTATATTTTATTTTCTATTTATCTTTTTTTATTAATGTTTTGTTTCTTTTAACGTTTAAAATTACTTTGTTTGTTGTATGTGTAGGACTGCATGGTTCATCCATTCATTCATTCATTCAGAGATAAATGACGCTTTAAAGGATAGAAATAAAGAAATCCAAGGATTGAAGAACTATGTGCATCAGAAGGAGAGAGAAAAAGATAGAAGAGAGATACTGGATCAGAAATTAGAGCCTCTAATAGCTGAAGTTAATAATTAATCTCAATTTAAAATCTTTGCGTTACAGATTGAAAATAGATTCCAAATTTAAATTTTATAGGTACGTACATAAATTTGAATTTGGAATCTATTTTCAATCTGTTAACAAACCATTTTGGATTAAATAGATTATCATTAAAAAATCTAACTCCAAATACGTACGCAATAGAAAATAATTAGAATGAAAAACAAATACCTACCTAAGGGGTAGGTAGGGATGTAGGTAGGTAGGTAGTGTTGAAACAAATTGCGCAATTAGTCGCCGAGCCCGAGTCCCCTCGAGAATTTGAAACTTTACCCATAAATACTGCGGCCATCTTGTTCCTGTCATACTCTATGAGTTATTTACAGACTGGCCGACCCGCGCTACTTCGTTCGCGTGTTGTTCGCCTCCTATGGGTCGTAGCGAGATGTTAAATAGCTTAAGTTACTCCTTGTTACATCAGCTATCTGTCAGTGAAGGTCCCGTCAAAATCGGTCCAGCCATTTCAGAGATTAGCCGAAACAAACAGATAGATAGACATACAAATTGTACACAGGATCAATGAGGTAAAATAGTAAAAGACCTCATTTAACCTGCTCCAGAGTCTCAAGCCCCAGGCACTATTCAGCTTCCCGTTTAGATTAGGTACACGTGGGACTGTCAACTGTGTGACACATACATACAGACGATACATTTTGATTTATAATATAGGTAGAATACTTAATAAGAAAAAATAAACAATAGAGTTTGGCTTGTGTTCGAAATTTGAATTACAGATTGAAAATAGATTCTAAATTCAAATTTATTTATAGAATATTTGAATTTGGAATCTGTTGTCGGTCTATTATCTACAGAGTTAGAATTATAATAATAATAATAAATATACTTTATTGTACACCAAATATTACAAAAGTAAGCCAAAAAATTACACATTATCGCTCAGAGCGATCTCTTCCAGGCAACCTTGCGGTGGAGGAATCATTAATAAAAAAAAAGAAACGGTAGGCGCACTCATTAAAAAATAATAACCAAATCAAAACACTTCAACTTAAACATACATTCATAAACAGGTATATATATTAATACATACACTACATACATAAACATAATATGCCTACATATATACATACATACATACACTACATGGATAAATACAATATGCCTACATATATACACACATACATACACTACAAGTATAAATACGATGTACTTACATATAAACATACATATTATTTATTAGATAAATATTGTTACAATGATAACTTTACCAATAAAAAAAAAAATTACAACAAAATTTACAACATCTTAGATCGATAAATAATATAATTTTAATTGGTCTTTGAAACTTATAGATTGAAAATAGATTCTAAATTCAAATTTATTTATAGAAAAATTGAATTTGGAATCTGTATTCGGTCTATTACCTATCTAAAAAGTTTGAATTACTTATTGAAAACAGATTCCAAATCTAAAGGGGAATATCCATTTCTGGCTCTTTTTGTGCAGAGCGCTCAGCTAAAAACAATTATATAGTCTTAATATACTTAGTCGATTTATTGTAGTATCAACCAACAGAAATATTTTTTTTTTTTTTTTAAGTTTACTAGCAGTATGGATCACATACTACTAGTATTCCCTTTACCCCTCCTAGTAAGCTAATAAATAGCTTGTGTCAGGAGTGGGCCACGCCAGTAGTCCAATGTCCGGGATTTGAACCCACGACGCTTCTGATATTTAATTGAATAATTTTTTGGCTTGTAATTGACATTTTAAGAATGATTTCTTACCAACATTAGATAAAAAAATTTACTATTCGATCATCTTAAAATCGATTTCGTTTATTCTTAATTACTTTAATAAAAAACATTCGTAAATAAAATAATAATTATATAAAAAATCAATCGATTTATTTGGAATCGATTCTTAAGTCGATACATTATCTTATTTAGTCTATGGAGCAGTGACGGCTATTTGTTTTTTCAATTGTCCAAATCACATTTCATTTCGCTTTCATTGTGATTGTGTAACCAACTATTTATTTTTTAATATTTATTTTAATTAAATAAACAAGATGGAGGATGTATGGGACGGATCACGGACTGAGTTAACACTTAACGGACAATAATTAATAGTTTATTCTATTTTATCATTGGTATCTAGTTTCTGAGATGGTTTAATTCATTTATGCTACTACCTTATTCCTAAGTAATATATCTATTAATTTTTTTTTTTTTTTTTTTTGTTTTTTTTTTTTTTTTTGTATATATAGAAATGTAATGAAATAAAGAGCTAAAGAGTTTATTAGGTGCCAAATCATGTGGTGGTGCCGCTGATTAAATGATTAAAGGAGGAGGAAATTAAAGGTTTATCAAACGAGATTTATAAAAACATCAAGTCAAATCCGCTATCAGTTAAACTTTCCAAAAAAAACTATATGTTTTAGTTTAATGAGCTTTCCTTGATTAAAACGACTCACAAAATATTTTGTTTATTATTTTGAATTTAATTGAACTTTAATAATTCGGTTAAAATTCAATTAAAATAATCAATTGGTCGTAATCGATTATAACGATTAAATATAGGGTAGAGATAAATTGTACCACTTAAATATTTCCTACCAAACGTCATTATTTTTCTTTCCTGGCAACACAAAACTAAGCGCTGACAACGTCACCTACTAATTATAAATATTTATTCATATTACATACAATTTTATGTTGGAAGGTGATTTAGGTTGTTTGTTTGTCTGTTATTTGTATAATGTTGTGATGTCTTATATGTATAATGTTGTCCTACAGGTATGCACTAAATAACTAACAATTTAAAAAAAAAAAAATCTTAGCACAAACAGATTACACCGATCAATCTCAACAAACTTGAAAATACTCTACATTGTCATTGGCAGAATTACTGCTAACTATAAGCAGTATCAAGAGCCATAGAGAAAAGAAGAAGAAGAAGACTTTTATTATTGTGATAGCGTCCGGCAAGGCACTTAGTTTTTGAGAAAATAAAAACGTTTTGGGGGTTTTTGATGTAATTTTTGAAATCCATGAAAAGATAATTGAGAATTCTATTATATTGTTATTTATTTACCTCTAAAATTGAAGCGTCAGTAACTCAGTGGTTCGGGCATTGGATTCACGATCAACAAGTCGTGGGTTCAAATCCCGGACATTGGACTACTGGCGTGGCCCACTCCTGACACAAGCTATTTATTACCTTACTAGGAGGGGTAACGGGAATACTAGTAGTATGTGATCCATACTGCTAGTAATCTTTTAAAAAAAAAAAAAAAAAAAAATTATAACGTAATGATCGTATTACATTTTGGGGTTTTTTTGTGACAAACACATGTTTTTAAAATCAGCTAAAACCAAATAATAAAAAGAAAATATTATAAATGCAATAGAGAGGACTTGGAGAGGGCTTTATCAGCTTTAAAACTGTTTCGTTTTTGATAGCTTATCATGAATGTTTGAAGCGTCAGTAGCTCAGTGGTTCGGGCGTTGGATTCACGATCAACAAGTCGTGGGTTCAAATCCCGGACATTGGACTACTGACGTGGCCTACTCCTGACACAAGAATTTAGCTTAGTTGGAGGGGTAAAGGGAATACTAGTAGTATGTGATCCATACTGCTAGTAATCTTTTTAAAAAAAAAAAAAATTGGGACATTACAATAATACCTAGACCTGTGCTACAATTAAACCAACCAGTCGGCTAAATTGGACCAAACACTTATTTTGAAAAACCGGTTAAGAGTATGATGTTAGCATTGCGATATAATGAAGGGTTTAATGATCTAAGTAATATAGAAAAATGGTTTGTTTTCTTTTAAAAAAAAAAAAAAAGTATTTGAACTCATATGTAGCCTATACAATAATGTACCTATTACTTAATACAGTGAAACCTGGTTGAGTGGGACCTGGATAAGTGAGAAACCTCCATAACTGGAACTCATGCTGAGGTCCCAACACTTTGACACTGAATTACCTCTGTTAGTGGGGCGAAGCAAACCTCTATATCTGGGATTCGTTCTTTCGATTTATCATAATAGTTACCTCTATAACTGAGACAGCGAGTGAATTTTATATGCATAAACCTCTGTAACTGAGATAATATCGTTTTGTCTGTTTGTTTACATATTTTTATTCTAGCCGCAAATTCCGCACTTAACTTCGTTAGTAATTTTGAGCTTCAATGACTTTCAGTTTTAGACAGTTCAGTTCTTTACTATCATACGAATGTTTATTTGAAAAATGTCAAAACGAAGGCTAAAATCTTTATCAGTACGAGAAAAACTGAAGTTAATATCTGTTTATGAAAGTAGGAAATGGAAGGAACTGTGTCGAATTTAATGTGCCAAAATCTACTCTTTGTAGAATAATTCAGAATTACATACATATGTATGTGTATTACCTTTGTTATTATTTTATTTATTAAAACTCATTTATAATGTTTACATAACACGTTATTTTATTTAATAATCGCAACTCTATAACTGAAATAACCTGTATTCTGACCTCAATGGAACCCTCTGTAAATGAGTCAGATATTTATTTATACCTGGATACCTGAGACACTGGGTAAGTGGAATACCTCTATAAGTCAAACCAATTTGCAGGTCCCTTGATGTCTCACTTAACCAGGTTTTACTGTAGTTAAATATTAGATCTCAAAATCGATGAGAATTAGATTATCTAAGTATGAAAGAGTAAATATTTTAAAATGAATATAGGATTGATTGATTTGATATAAATTAGCAACCTGTTACAGACACACTATCACTTTGTTTGCTTTAGTAGGGTGTCCATGATTTATTAAAAAAATTAAAACCATAGACTAAAAATTTTACTCAAAAATATTGACAAACGTATTTGTATCGACGTTGTGACGTCACTAATCATTCTATAACCTGTACTCGCCTTTAATTGACATGCGACATAATTTGGCGCAGCCGGTAGGATATAGACTGATATATAAACATCGCATGACGTTACTATAAGATGTCTATGGCAGTACCTGGAGCTTGAGACCCAGAACAACGTTAACAGGACTAATTTAATTACATCTAATTGTTTTGGGAGATTTGCGGGATAAAATGATTATCCCAGTATATCCCATCGCGTGGTGCGAGTCGTGTGAAAGGCGCGGTTATCATTCGCCAAAACACAAACAAACAAACAGATAGATAAGCCGGTCGCGTCGGTCGCGCTTGTGGGAACTCATTATTGGGTTATGCGAATATTTAAATAAAGTTTGTGAGGTTGTAGGTGGTAAACTACTGAACCGATTTTGATAATTCTTTTACCAATAGAAAGCCATATTATTTATTAGTGTCATAGGTTATATATTAACCCAAAAAATTAAAACACTTTTCCGTGGTAGTCGGATTTACCTACTGCAGTAAGTCGGAGAAACGCTGCCTTAACGATGACAGATGATTGATGATTCATAGCTGTGTGAGTGAGTGAGTGAACAGTTCGAATACACCTCAGCGAAGTGAGAGCTGGTCGACTAGTAATCTATATGAACTACCGTCCTCGACAATATTACGTAAGAACTATTCCCAATCCTTACTTCCTTACTAATATTATAAATGCGAAAGTAACTCTGTCTGTTTGTTGTGCTCTCACGCCAAAACTACTGAACCGATTTAAATGAAATTTAGTATACAGATAGTCTAGACTCTGCGAAAGGATATAGGCAACTTTTGAATGTGAAGAAAGGGTTGTAAAGTGTTGAAAGGGGGGATGAAAAGTTGTATGAAAATATCGCTATTCCACGCGGACTTGCTTTCCAGATTTTAAATTAGAATTTTCTAGATACTAAATTTGGTAAACTTTTCAATCTATAATCCAAATATTATGGATTAAGATTAGTTATTAATTGTGGCCATAATCAGGTAATAATCTTAACCCCATTGACTATCATGAACAGTAAAAATCTAGATTTTGTAAAATTCTAAAACTTAATTATTGTAACAAATCCTACTGATACTAAACGCGAAAGTTTGTAAGAATGTATGGATGTATGTTTGTTACTCTCACGCAAAATCTACTGTACAGATTTTGATGAAACTTTACATTAATATAGCTTACACATCAGAGTAACATATAGGCTATAAATTATAATAATATAGTGTGAATTATAGCAGCTAGGTTACCGGATATCGCATAGATAACCTTTAGGTTTTGCTATAAAATGGTTGTTTCTATTGCAAGCAGGTAGGTATTCTTATATACCTATGTGTCGTGGATACCTACCGTGTGTGAATAAAACTTTATAGTAGGTAGGTAGTACCTAAATATTCGTGTTATTGTGAAAAAGCCTTCTGTAGTTTAATAGTAACATTATTATAAAACAATTCGAAATCTTTGGATTATTTGTTGCAAGTAGTTTAAACCAAAATAAAAATTGACTAATTTTTTTTAAAGTATCCTTTTCTTAAGGCCGAAATTAATAACCAATCCAATCAGTTTTAAGACCTTTGAAACAAAAAAAGATTTTCCAAATCAGTTCAGTCGTTTTCAAATAATCATGTCAGACGAATTAAGAACCCCTTTATATAAAAGAGATCTTATTATAATAAAAAAACAACCACAACAAACCAATCAATTTAATTGACTACCATAAGTGCGTATGTGTCCCATAAATATGTCAACCTCTCTTTCTATTTCATACAAAATATTACCTATCTCGCTCGCACACACACGTGATAGGTCGAAAAGTTTAAGCCACGCCCCTCATTATATCACAATAGAGGCAAAAAGAAATGTACTTTTGTCTCTTTTTATATTCTTTAATAATCTATTTTTAACAGTTTTCTGCGCTTAAAACATTTAAGGTAGGGGTTATAACTATCTGTTTAAAACTCCTATCATACCTTAATGAATAATTACAAATAAGCTGTTTATGTAGAGCTGATAATCATTCTATAACTACATAGAAAGAAATAAAAAGAAATCTTTCTTTAACAAAAACTTAGCGACGGATAAAGAATAAGAGAAACAGATTATCAAAAAAACAAAGTTCATTAACTCCCAAAAAGGTTCTTTACAAGTATAAAACATTAAATGAGCTCTAAAGTACTTAAAACTAATAATTACAACAGCTAATGCACCCGACATTATTCAAAACTTAATTAAAATCCTTACACATATTTTTCATATAAAATCTTCATATTAAAATGCTATCTCTTTCCTATTTCATAGTTATGAACGAGATAGATATAGGAGGCGTGGTGTAGTGTAGCCATATAGGGAAGCGCTGTGACGTTATAGTGTTTTTGTGTTGTCGTAGATCTTTTTAAACTGGTTGGATGTGTCCAGTTGATCTGGAGCTTCTTTGTTGTGGTTATTCGTTAGTGTGAGGGTTCAGGTTATGCTGGTGGGTACCGCCCATTGTCACGTAATTGTGTGTAGTAATAGAATAATTCAGTTGAAATCGAGTTGTCGGTGAGTTAACGCGAGTGACGTGAGATTTTATTTTGGAAATTGTTTTAATTTTTTTGTTTGGACTGGACTGTGTGTGTGTTTTAATTGGTGGGTAATATTTTAATCTTTACTTTTATTGTTTAAAAAAGTTTTTAAGTGTTAAATAAAGTACTTAAAGTTGTGAAATTAAGTTCGTCGTCGTCGTGTAAGTTTATCACGATTTTATACTTATATAATTACATACATAAGTGAATCATCCCAGTTACTTATCTTACAGGATAATTGGTATTAAGATATTTTATTATTATTATCCCATAGGAGCTATTCTTTATCCAGGATAAAGACGGAATAGGTAACCTATTTATCATATGCGGTATGAATAAGAGAAGTTATATTTTATTATTTGATCATTTCGTTTATTTGTTTGCTCACAGTTGAAACCACCAAACTAACCAATAATTGGTTTTATATTAAAACTAGTTGACTCGTCCGGCTTCGCCCGGGTGCAATTTAACACGTCTATTTAACCGTAACCGCTATGTCCCTGCATTTTGAATCTGTAATATGTTCAATAATATGCGTTTAAATTTCATGCTGTAAAGGGCCATATTGATCTATATTAAATGCACAATGTACTTAAGGTACCTAATTGGATAAGGGTTAATGCTGTATTGTTTAAAATCGCTTCGTAAATAAACCATTATTTTTGGTAAAAAGTAAAGGATAATAAATGGTTATTGTGGGTTATCCCTAAGAGATAGACATATACCATCGCGAAATTTTTTGTAGACCTTTTTAAGGTGTACAATACTGTAGTACATTATTTTGATCTATCTCGTAGGGTTCAGCCAGCGTTTGCAATGTAAGCGCTAAAAAATGTGTTTATTTACGACATCACATTAGAAACCTATACAATTATCAGTGTTTCTCTACTATATTATGTATGTATTATACATATAAACCTTCCTCTTGAATCACTCTATCTATTTAAAAAAACCGCATCAAAATCCGTTGCGTAGTTTTAAAGATTTAAGCATACATAGGGATATAGGGACAGAGAAAGCGACTTTGTTTTATACTATGTAGTGATACAAACAAATAACAATAAATACAAATCACCATTTACCTATAATTTAGACTCTATCACAAAACATGAGGTCTAAATTAAAATAGTCAGAAGCGATAGTGCCTGGTACTTATGACTTAAGTCATTGGTTATTTAACAAACTTGACAGTTGACCTATCAAAACGCAATTGTAATACCTAGGAATACCATTTGGAGCTGTATTTGGAGCTGAAGTTTTGTAACTTGATTTACTGGATTCTAAGCCGAAGTTGGCATCAGGGTAGATTTTAATTAATTTAATAGATATTTATATATGTTTAAAAATATGGAAATGTAAAGACATCTCGGTACATCGGAATACCTATTATGGATTTAACCCTTAAAAAAAAAAAAAAAGAAAAAAAATATATATATTTTACTTACTTACTATTATAAAAATATAACTATTTATTTATTCAGGCATTATATATTTTTATTAATCATTAATAATTGTATCATAAAAGTGTCATAGACGCGTTCCGGTTGAGCCGCATGTGGGCCAGACTTACCCCCTCCCTCTCCCATCCCATTAATGCTGTGGGTCTAGTGGACTCTGGGCTCTTGCCTAGGGTCCGCTGAATCCGCATCATTTTTCTTCTTCATTCCCCCTTCCAACTCTATCTTCGGGGATGCAACGCATCGACAAAACGAGAGAGTGTTTCTTATTTTTCCGACGTCCATGGGCGATGGTTGCCACTTACCATCAGGTGGACCATCTGCTCGTTTGCACCTTATCCATTATAAAAAAAAAAAAAATTAACCACCTTTTTAATAATTAGGTATAGGCTATAATAATGAAATATGGATATGGACGCTTAAGAAGTGGTGTTGGAGAAAAATGCTCGGAATTCATTGGACTGAACATCGAACCCAACGAGTCCATCTTAACTGAACTCAATGTTCCTATGAGACTCAGCACCACATGCTTGCTCAGAAGTTTCGATTTCTTTGGCCACATTGCCGGGAAGTAATACGACAACCTCGAAAAGCTTCTGATAACCGGCAAGGTGGACGGGAAGAGACCCAGAGGCCGCAGCTCAACTCGCTGCTCTGACAAGATCCACAGTAACGTTTTTTTCGTTAGTAAAAATCACGTACACACAGTCCAGGGGTACCCCGAAACATAAACGAAAGGGTTACCAACTAAACGAAAGTTAGTACAATACAATCGAGGGATTCCCCGTAAAATTTCCGGATTTGGAAGGTTCTAATTCCCTAAAATTTTTTTAAATAAAAAAAAATGTTACGCAACGCATTGTTTCAATAATCCCCCTCCCGCCCTTGTAACGCACAGTATCATTTTACAAGACTCTCCCCTCCACCCAAATTGCGTTACGTAATACTTGAATGCTCCCAAAGACTTCTGCTTTAGTTAAATCCCTCCGTCTTCTTGATCCCTGATATGGTAGATTTATAGTCGATTGTTTGTCTATATGCGAAATCGTGCGACGCACGACGGCGCTTTCTGGGGGCGCCAGACCAAAAAAAGAATTCCTTTTTATTAGTTTCATACGTATGTTAGTATGTATGTAACGGAATCTTTGAACATGATTTTGACCCCCTTCAAAATGTCGGATTATCTCGAAATGTGGCATACTTATTAAGGATCGATGACAATTCAATATTGTAAACAGTTCGATCCGTTATCCTTACTAGGATAATCAGGATTAGCGATACCGTCAAGGTGAAACATCGCTCTTCTATGCAATAGCTAATAGAGATGTAAATATCATAAAGCTATTGCTAAATAATCAATAAAAATAAAAAATAAATAATAGTTAAACATACTAAAAATACGCTTTTATAGAAAATCCAACTAAAAAATGAAAAATTAAAAAAAACTAAAAATAAACGCTTTTATAGAAAATCCAACTAAACAATGAAAAATAAATAACAGTTTAACAAACTAAAAATAAACGCTTTTATAGAAAATCCAACTAAACAATGAAAAATAAATAACAGTTTAACAAACTAAAAATAAACGCTTTTATAGAAAATCCAACTAAACAATGAAAAATAAATAACAGTTTAAAAAACTAAAAATAAACGCTTTTATAGAAAATCCAACTAAACAATGAAAAATAAATAACAGTTTAAAAAACTAAAAATAAACGCTTTTATAGAAAATCCAACTAAACAATGAAAAATAAATAACAGTTTAACAAACTAAAAATAAACGCTTTTATAGAAAATCCAACTAAACAATGAAAAATAAATAACAGTTTAACAAACTAAAAATAAACGCTTTTATAGAAAATCCAACTAAACAATGAAAAATAAATAACAGTTTAACAAACTAAAAATAAACGCTTTTATAGAAAATCCAACTAAACAATGAAAAATAAATAACAGTTTAACAAACTAAAAATAAACGCTTTTATAGAAAATCCAACTAAACAATGAAAAATAAATAACAGTTTAACAAACTAAAAATAAACGCTTTTATAGAAAATCCAACTAAACAATGAAAAATAAATAACAGTTTAACAAACTAAAAATAAACGCTTTTATAGAAAATCCAACTAAACAATGAAAAATAAATAACAGTTTAACAAACTAAAAATAAACGCTTTTATAGAAAATCCAACTAAACAATGAAAAATAAATAACAGTTTAAAAAACTAAAAATAAACGCTTTTATAGAAAATCCAACTAAACAATGAAAAATAAATAACAGTTTAAAAAACTAAAAATAAACGCTTTTATAGAAAATCCAACTAAACAATGAAAAATAAATAACAGTTTAACAAACTAAAAATAAACGCTTTTATAGAAAATCCAACTAAACAATGAAAAATAAATAACAGTTTAACAAACTAAAAATAAACGCTTTTATAGAAAATCCAACTAAACAATGAAAAATAAATAACAGTTTAACAAACTAAAAATAAACGCTTTTATAGAAAATCCAACTAAACAATGAAAAATAAATAACAGTTTAACAAACTAAAAATAAACGCTTTTATAGAAAATCCAACTAAACAATGAAAAATAAATAACAGTTTAACAAACTAAAAATAAACGCTTTTATAGAAAATCCAACTAAACAATGAAAAATAAATAACAGTTTAACAAACTAAAAATAAACGCTTTTATAGAAAATCCAACTAAACAATGAAAAATAAATAACAGTTTAACAAACTAAAAATAAACGCTTTTATAGAAAATCCAACTAAACAATGAAAAATAAATAACAGTTTAAAAAACTAAAAATAAACGCTTTTATAGAAAATCCAACTAAACAATGAAAAATAAATAACAGTTTAAAAAACTAAAAATAAACGCTTTTATAGAAAATCCAACTAAACAATGAAAAATAAATAACAGTTTAACAAACTAAAAATAAACGCTTTTATAGAAAATCCAACTAAACAATGAAAAATAAATAATAGTTTATTTAAACTATTATTTTTTTTTTATTGCTCTTCAAGTATAGTTCATAAGTATTTCGCACGCCGGCGCAGAAGATGCCCGCGTGCCTGGGTCTAATAATACAATGGGTGTAGAAACCCTAGATAGCGAGGAAATCTCAAGAATTTCATGCCTCTTCTTAGCAACACCGTCTACAAATTAGCATTCGCGGGTCTTATTATATTTGTTTCGATAGTATTGAGACAGTCCGTCAAGTGGTGTCGCACAGTAAACCTGGGGCTTGAGACCCAGGAGACTAGTCGACTCCGTCTAAATTGCATATTATTATCATATTGAGTGTTAATACGGAGTATAGCCCCATACTCATAAAAAAATAATACAGGTACAAAATTAAGTCACCCAAGGGTGTAAAAGCAAGGTAGTATTTAAGGGTTAAAGTCGTAAAATGAGATGTGAACAACTAACATTTCGGATTCGGAATTGTAGCTCCGGAATATTTGATATTAGATCTATTAAAGACGCTTTATATAATGACCCTTTTCTGTCCGAACACTAACTACACTAGATAATAAAGCTAACTTACGTGGACCTCAAGAAGGGTGACCTTAACCACGACACTAACTTCCATGTACACTGCGCGACCACACCAGAGAGACTGAGACTAATCTATCTAACCGTGGGTATACTTATAATAATACTAGCGGCCTACCCTCGCTTCGCTCCGGGTATTTAAAGCAATATTATAATTGGGCTCTGTAATTTGTCACTCTGTAATTGTGTAGTTTTTCATTATTTAAAAAGAGAGAGAGTGAGAAAAAGTTATAAAAAGAAAAATAATAGAAACAAACATAAAAGAAAAGCGACAGACGATAAAAGAGGAGAGAGAGAGAGAGGGAGATAGATAATCGAAAGAAAAAAAAGTGAAAAGAAATTGATCTTCTTAACAGATAAAAATTAAAGAGAGAGGATGAAAGACAATGATAGTATTATAAGAGGAAGAGAGACGGAAATACTATAGACTATTCTCAGTGAAAGAATTTTTAAAATCGGATCTGTAACAACAAAACGCCCATATTCGCGCCCTATTAATTAAAAAATGTATATGGCAACACTAAATCACCTTTGCCACTCACGAATAGTGTAGTTTTCTATCAGATAATTTTTTTTTAAATCGGATTTGTAGTTCCTGAGAAACTCTTCAATTTACAAATGGCCACCTTATTGCACTTAAATGGCCATATCTTTTTAATTAGAGTATTTATGGCAACACCACATAGCCTATGTTACACGGAAAGGATGTAGCTTTCTATCGGTGAAAAAATTTTTAAAATCGGTTCAGTACTTTTCGAGCCTATTCGCAACAAACAAACAATCAAATCTTTCCTCTTTATATAATAGTATAGAGTATAGATAAAATGAACTACCCGCGGACACTTATTTATAAACAGTGTTACTAACAATTTTGCTAAGGCTGTAATAACCCCCCATTGTACTCATACATCAGATAAAACATAGCTTATGTCCTTCCTCAAGCTCTACCTTATCTCTGTATCATATTTCATCAAAACTGATTGCGTAACAGAAAGACAAAAACCCGTCAATAGATGGCGTAAGTAGTATATTAAATCGCATATTAGGATTTAGATTAGGTATCTATGCTAATGGAGTTCCCATGGAGGGTGGTAGATTCAGACGTTCAATAAGAGAATGTAAATTCCAATGAAGCGTCAATAGCTCAGTGGTTCGGGCGTTGGATTCACGATCGACAAGTCGTGGGTTCAAATCCCGGACATTGGACTACTGGCGTGGCCCACTCCTGACACAAGGGAGCATTCAAGTATTACGTAACGCAATTTGGGTGGAGGGGGGGAGTCTTGTAAAACGTTACGGTGCTTTACAAATCGGCAACCCTTTTCGTTTATTTTTTACGGGGAATCCCTCGATTGTATTGTACGTTACTTTTATTTTTGTTTCCTGAGTTGACAACCCTTTCGTTTATATTTCGGGGAATCAGGGGAATGAGCATGCAATGCAACCAAACATCTCTCTACAGAAAAACGTTACGGTGCGTTACATGGGGGGGGGGGAGGTAGGATCTAAAATCTTCAAAAATTGCGTTACGTAATACTTGAACGCTCCCCAAGCTATTTATTAGCTTACTAGGAGGGGTAAAGGGAATACTAGTAGTATGTGATCCATACTGGTAATAATCATAAAAAAAAAAAAATTAGACATCAAGGGATCATGGATTACATCGCGAGTATTTAGCAATAACTCTGAAGCTCTGAGTCTCAAGTACCGTCATCATGTTAGTCTGCGTATAGACTACTACAACTACCTCTCTTCTTTTTATTAATTAACAGTAGGTAAAGTAGGGTACCTAACCCGGGTGACGGAGGGGGGTTTCTGTCACTCATGGGAGGGCCCAGTGCAGGTGCACGCACCCTTGAGTTGCAGAGAAAAGGGGGTTTGTTATAATTCCCCCGAGAGTATGGTCCCATGGCTTGCTACTCCCTGATGCTAAGCAGGAACACCCTGGATGGTTTAGCGGGTTGGGCTGCCTCCTTCTGAGGTAGTTTTGAACTGTCTCCTTTAAAGGCAGTCGCACCAACCTCGCATAACCTTCCTAAGACCCCGCTTGGGGAGGTATCTGTCGAGCAGATTCCTCCAGGTAAAAAAAAGGGTACCTAACTCATATTGTCTTGCTCATTGGATACTAGCTGACCCGCTCTCGCTTCGCTGAGGTGTTCAAACGGTTCACTCACACACACAACTATGACTCATATATGTCGGAGCATAGTAAAAGATTATCGATTAATCGAATCGTTATCGTTGTCTATGGCGTTGGAGTGGGGTAGTAGTCACTTCCGTTGTTTTGACAGTCTCTACCCTCGACCCTTTATATGCGATCGACAGTCTAACTGAACTCTTAGTCGTGCGCGGTCTCTCAAGAAGTGAACATCATCTAAGTAGTGATAGTGTCAAGTGCAGTGTAGTGTGGAAGTGCTGTCCAACGTATCACGTAAGTCCTTACAATGTAATTGCCACGTGGTTAAGTAAACACAATGTTAGGTTAGGTTAGCCTTAGGTTAGGTTAGCCTTGTGTTAGATTTGGTTTGTGTGCGTTTAACCTTGGGTTTAAACAGAGAGCCTAGCAGTGGAGGTGAGTGTTATGATCATTTAAAGGAGCTCCTTAAGCCTACACATTGGTCACAAGTCCAAGGCTCTGCTTAGGTTTCTCTCGTAATTGTTAGAGATCATATTTGATCATTTATCGGTTCAGTAGAAGTATCTACGTAGCGTTTACCCAATATTCCACTCATTACCATCACCCCCTTGTAGTGTTCCCCAATATTCCCCATCTCCGTCCTTCCATTTCCTTTCACATCGTTTTAAAATCCCCGACATATATATGACATCGTTATGGCAGCATTTCTAAAACTTACTTCAGCAAATCCGACTACCACGGAAAAGTGTTTTCATTTTCCATAATGTGACTTTCTATTGGTAAAAAAATTATCGAAATCGGTTCAGCAGATTACCCCCTACAACCTCACAAACTTTACCTCTTTATAATACTAGTATAGATTTAATTCATCATCACGACCCTTCAATGGCCCACTGCTGAGCCAGGTCTCCTCCTCAGAATAAGGAGGGTATTAGGTGTTTGTGGTTAGGTATGTAATCTAGATGGAAACCAAGCAGTGCGTGGAGCTTGAGTCCCAAGAGTAGGTTCGCCGAACAAAATTTTTAGCTTCCCTACTTTATATACTGCGCGATATCACTTAACAGAGTAACTAAATCCTGTCGGAACGAAAGTTACATATTGTCTACTAGAACTAAAATAAGATGAACTAACCGCGAATAATTTATAAACGGTGCTGCTAACAAAATATTTTACATTTTCATTATTTAAAAAAAAAACAAATATTTGTCGAAAAAATTATGGTCATTATGGCCACTGTAGTGTATGCTACCTCCTAATATAGTAGGTAGTGAGTAGTCGTATCTCTACAGTGCTAGTGTTTGCACGTGTCTCTGTCCGATAGTGTACAAGTAATCCCCTACCCCCTATTGTTATTTTACCCCCCCGAAAGTGTAAAACTTATACAAACTTTGAATGTCTAAAAATCACGATACTTCCATAAAACGTTTCATCCCCTATTTTAGCCCCTTACAACCCTTTTTTCGCATTAAAAAGTAGCCTATGTCATTTCTTAGGCTTTAAACTATCTGTATACCAAATTTCATTTAAATCGGTTCAGTAGTTTTGGCGTGAAAGGGCAGAACTAAAGGCAACCCAGGGTCTATGAATTGACACCCCTCTCTACAAACGACGAGAGACTCCTGAGGTAGAGACAAAAATAAAAAGTATATGCAATTGCTGTCTTGGTTGCACCCCCTCCAGTGGTTTTTGGGGCTCCTGTTTGGAATTACTTTAATTCATATATAGGTAATCAGTTCTGATCCTCGAGGTGAAGATAAAAAAATGGAGATAGACCTTAAAGTTTCAAATCATATTATATTATACCTAGCTGTTTACCAAAACGTTGTGTTGCCAAATAAATTTGGGTTACCCTTATCAGTATCAGTAGTATGTGATCCATACTGCTAGTAATCTTAAAAAAAAAAAAAAAATTTGGGGCCCTTTGAAATCCGAGGTTGCCTTAAATAAAGGAATCACAGACACACAATTAATCTATCTCTATATATATAAAAGCGAAAAGTCACTGACTGACTGACTGATCATCACGAAATCTCAGGAACTATAAAACCTACAAACTTGAAATTTGGAATGTAGGTTCCTTCTAGGACGTAGGTGTCCACTAAGAAACGGATTTGAGAAAATCCTCCCCTAAGGGGGTAAAATGGGGTTTGGAAGGTTATATGAAAGTCCTATGTTTTTGAAGTTAGACTTATGAAAATCGGTATTTACATTAATAACTTACAATAATAAAAATCTGTATAATTTATTTTGCAAAATACCCCTTAAGGGTGGTAAAATAGGGGATGAAAGTTTGTATGGGAAAGTTTAATTTATTGTCACTCTTAACTTGAAATTTGGAAAGTAGGTTCTCTCTAGAGGGTAGGTGTCAGCTAAGATTTTTTTTACGGGGGTGCCCCTCCTAAGGGGTGGAATGGGGGTTTGAAGGTTATATGAAAGTCCTATGCTTTTAAAGTTTGAGGTTAGAAAAGCGGGAATATGAAAATTGGCATTTAGATTATTACAGCAGCGGGAAAAATTATCTTTTTATAATCTCATAGAAAATCAGAACTTCTACGCGGACGAAGTCGCGGGCGCCCGCTAGTCTATATATATAAAAGGAGAAGCTGACTGACATATAAACGCAGGGCCTAAACTATAAGGATTAGAAACTTGAAATTTTGCACAGGAGTTCCTTTTATAACGTAGGGGAGCACTAAGAAAGGATTTTTGAAAATTCACCCCCTAAGGAGGTAAAACTGGAGTGCAAAGTTAGTATGACTACATCATGAAATTATTAAATATGTCTAGAGACGAAGAGATCTCCTGTAGGCTAATTATTTTAATATCGCAAACGAAGTTGCGGGTAAAAGCTAGTTATAAATAAATACTATCAGCTATATAACTTTAATAATTCAATAATAAAGCGAGATAATGACACATTATCTTTATATTAATATAATGAAGTGATAATCAAGTCGCATGCGTCCGCCACGCGGCCATATTTGTTGTGCCCTTAAATTAAATATTACTTCGGTTTATCTGTCCTTTTACCTTTTTATTATATAACTAAACACTCATTCATACTGTAAGTAAGTTACTCCTATGGATCGTAAATATGTCTGATATTCAAATGATTATTGTTTAAATTTTTAAAAAAAGTCCGTGAGGTTTCTAATTATATAAATTTCTTTCCAGGATGACCATGTAACGGATCTCCAACCGAAATGTCGACAATCCTATCGCAAGCAATGTACCGACGAGACTCGGAAGACACAGAAAAACCTCTAGAAATAGACCAGGAATCTAACCCAGACCCTTCACGATCAAATAGCCCAAAAAACATGAAGTTTTACAACGAAGAGAAAACAGTTCTAAATCAGCAGAAGAAGTCGTTCTGTATCGACGCGTTGTTGTCCAAGCATATAGAACCAGAACCGACTATCCAGGAGAAGATGGCGCAGCAGAAGTACTTAGCATTAATCCAGAATAAGAACTACATCACGAGATATCAGAGCGATAACTATGATACCCAGATCGAGCAGAACACAATCAATAAATTCCAAGATAGACCGTTGAGTAGGAATTTTGATAGAGAAAGCCCAAGATCTGGACACAGCAGTCCGAGGAGTGGCAGCCCAGGGTCTGATGATAACAGATCAGAGAGCTACAGTCCTCCTATTTCTCCTGGAGTTGAAGGAGGCAGTGAGGAGTACGATAGTTATCGACCTGGTAAGTTAACTCAATGATTGACACACTCACTTAAAAACTTACCTCATTCAAACTTAAGTTCACACTTCAAAATATTATACAATCTTCTTCATTCTCTCTTCTTCTCTTTCTTCTCTCTTATTCTTCGTCGATTTTGTTAAATGAAATATTATTTGATTTTTAATTCACAAAGTTAGTATTACAAACTTGCAAGCAATTCTATAAGTTGCAGTCAAAAAATTAGATCTTCCAAACCTATAAACCTACAAACTCAAAAGTTCACAAATCTACAAACTTACATACCTACAAACATACAACCATAGTTACCTACTATTTCTTTAAAATATAAGTAAGTATAAAACAGATATTTTTGTAGGTCCAAAATATCTTTGTTTGCTTGAACGCGCTAATCTCAGGAACTTTTGGTCCGATTTGAGAAATTCTTTTAGTGTTAGATAGCTGATTTATCGAGGAAGGCTATAGGCTATATATCATCACGCTAAGATCCATAGGAGCGGAGCATCACGCGGACGAAGTCGCAAGTGTCGACTAGTACTAACATATAAAGCTGAAGAGTGTGTTTGTTTGCTTGAACGCGCTAATCTCAGGAACTACTGGTGCGATCTGAGAAATCCTTTCAGTTTTAAATAGCTGATTTATCGAGGAAGGCTATAGGCTATATATCATCACGCTAAGATCCATAGGAGCGGAGCATCACGCGGACGTTGTCGCAAGTGTCGACTAGTACTAACATATAAAACTGAAGAGTGTGTTTGTTTACTTGAACGCGCTAATCTCAGGAACTACTGGTCCGATTTGAGAAATTCTTTCAGTGTTAGATAGCTGATTTATCGAGGAAGGTTATAAGCCATATATCATCACGCTACGACCCATAGGAGCGAGGTACCGGGTCGACTGGTATAATTATACAAACACAACTTTATTCTAGCAATTTAAAAAATTAAAAAAAACAAAAAGCTTCCATTACACGTCATTGACATAAGAACGAACTTCACTTAGTAAGTTCGTTTGATCATTAAATCTAAATTAAGCTTATTGTATGTAAGTTGTGGACTGACACGAAACTGACTCTATTGTTGAATTAATACATTTTTAATAAGTTAATACTAATAGTTAGTTATATTTGTTAGTAAGTTAGTAGAATTATAAGTTTGTATGTATACACTTGTACTTTAATATACAATTCTAATTAATCTAATTTTTTTATGATAACAAAAGTTTTACAACTTCCTCTTATCGTGATTAATAGATTACATTACTTGCAACTATTACTAAGTTAAACGAGAAAATATCTAAAGTATTGCATACTAGCTACCCGCCCCGGCTTCGCATGGTTTCTCTACTATATTATGTCTATATTATACATATAAACCTTCCTCTTGAATCACAATCTATCGGTGAAAACCGCATTACAATCCGTTGTGTAGTTTAAAAGATCTAAGTGTACAGACGGCATGGAAACGACTGTGTTTTATATTTAAACTTAATAGTGCAATTGTTAGAAAGATACAAATATATGACTTACATACGTTTAGAAGATTAATAATATTAACGAAAGATTAGAAGAGAGAACAAACAGAATGATTTAGTTGTATGCGGATTTTGGACATTTTTTTAAGAATATTTGCATAAGGACATGGCATCCATTTTAATAATAAAATTATGCTTATGAACTGTATTAAAATGATTATCTATTTTATTATCAATATAGGCTTAGTTTTTCTATCTCAAATAAACTGTGGGAAGCGAGGGCGTGTTCTTGACCACACACTAACAGCTTTCTTTAAATAACCAAAAAGCTTTAAAATGTTAAAAGATAAGAATTATCTTTGTTTCCACAGCATTTTGTAATAATGTAAGGCTCTATCTCTTCCGGTTGGAGAAATAGGGCTCCGCCCTTTCTATGATAAGCTTCAATGAGCTTTCACATCTGGCAATATATTAGGGATCAATTTAAATAAAATAATGTCTAAACATTTGTGAGACCCTTGTTGAAGAAGTTTTCTGGTGTTGCCATTTTATTTCGTTATTTTTCACCATATTTTGAAGGTTTGGCAACATTCTTCATTATTATAATTGAACTCTATTTCCAGGTATCATCCCAAAACCTGGTCTTCTCCAGCCGCCAATCCAAGCACCACTACTACACTACCCTCCACCTGGGATCCTTCCACAAACCTCCGCGTTCCACCACCCTGGAGACAGAGTGCTGCATCAGATGCAGCTGGAGTGGTTGGCGCGGACTGGAATGTTCTATCACCGGATACCCGAGTTAGGAGGTAAGTTCCATAAGTTAATCAATCTCAATCCGAAATAAAAAAAAATTACAATGTTACCAGGTGTTCGGATATAGCCGGACATAGTTAGAAATTTTGATTGCGTATCCGGCCAAAATAAACGACATCCATTTTATTTATACTTTATTAGATTTATGGAAATAATTAAAAAAAACTTGATTTTACAAACTTTTTTTTGTCCTACCTATTAATACTGAGATGTCCGGCCAAACTGCTGATGTGTCCGGCTAGTAGGTTTGGTGGCCTAGCAACCCTAATTCTATATCATTCTAGAGTTCTTCTTAAAGCTTCAGTAGCTCAGTGGTTCGGGCGTTAGATTCACGATCAACAAGTCGTGGGTTCAAATCCCGGACATTGGACTACTGGCGTGGCCCACTCCTGACACAAGCTATCTATTAGCTTACTAGGAGGGGTAAAGGGAATACTAGTTGTATGTGATCCATACTGGTAGTAATCTTTTAAAAAAAAAAAAAAAAGAGTATTTACGGTTATTGGAAAAGTATATTATTGGCAGTACAAAGCCTACTAACGTAATACTATTATGTTGCTGTATAAAGCTGAAGAGTTTGTTTGCTTGAACGCGCTAATCTCAGGAACTACTGGTCCGATTTGAAAAATTCTTTCAGTTTTAGATAGCTGATTTATCGAGGAAGGCTATAAGCCATATATCATCACGCTACGACCCATAGGAGCGGAGCTACACGTTAACGAAATCGCAAGGATCGACTAGTCTTATAGTAATATATAAAGCTGAAGAGTTTGTTTGTTTGAACGCGATAATCTCAGGAACTACTGGTCCGATTTGAGTAATTCTTTCCGTGTTAGATAGGCCATTTATCGAGGAAGGCTATAGGCTATATATCATCACGCTACGACCCATAGGAGCGGAGCTACACGCTGATGAAGTCGCGCGGTTCGACTAGTTTTATATAAACATCATTACTAACAATAGTTGTTAGTCTACCATTCGAAATTTGAAAAGTGATGTATATTCTTAGATATCGATTCTTTTTACTAGTTTGTCGATAAATCAAAGACTAGGGGCGTTAAGTAAATGGTCTCATAGGACAAATGGAGGGTTGCGTCCCATAAATCAATGGGACGTAGAACTTATAACATAACTTACCGTTCTTTTAATCTAATATTGTATGTTAAAGTTTGTATGTTTGTTACTCAATTAGGCAAAAATGGCTGAACGGATTTCGATGAAATTTGGGACACAGATACTTTATAAACTGGATTACGGTATAGGCTACTTTTTATCCCGGAAAATTCCTAATTCTTGTGAGATAATAATAAAATATGTTTATTGGACTATTTCATACCTATTGTGTAATTGATGGATCTATCATATTATGGATGATTAGTTCAATATTTTCAGAGTACCACCACTTAGTAGAGTACTTTAGGATTTCTTTTGTTTTATATCCAAATAAAAAGTCAAAGCGTTGAAGAAGGATGGTTATAAAGAGTAGGAGTAGTAGAACTTTAGTTCAGAAGTGGGATCATTGCATTGACAAATATTTTTTTTAAGCGTAGCCCCCAATTTTTAGGGGGCTAAGGACAAAACTCTTCATTGAAGATAGACGTTATCTTTCAGAGGTCTTTTTTTAGGTAGATTAAGATTTAGGATACTTTTTATCCCGAAAAAGATGACGTGTGTAGTGCGAAGTTTTTTGGGGGTTGATTATAACCCCTGTATGTACGTCAGCTTAACGCGGTTCTGTTTGTTTATCACCCTGCTGTTTGCTGTCCACACAGTATGTTACAATCAAGTGACGTTCACTATAAATGGCTGTATCTTTCTACACATACTTCTTATATACATATAATACCTCTTATCTATACTATTATATAAAGAGGAAAGATTTGATTGTTTGTATGTTTTGAAAATTCGTTCACCGATAGAAAGCTACATCCTTTCCGGGTAACATAGGCTATGTGGTGTTGCCATAAATATTCTAATTAAAAAGATATGGCCATTTAAGTGCCATATTTTGTAAATTGGAGGGTTTCTCAGTCTCTTTTTTTTTCACTGATAGTAAACTACACTTTTCGTGAGTAACAAATGTGATTTAGTGTTGCCATATAAATTTTTTAAATAATAGAATCTGGCCATTTTATTGCTACTGATCCGAATTTAAAAATTCTTTTACTGAGAAGTTTATAGTATTCCCGTCTCTCTTCCTCTTTTATACTTTAATTCTCTCTCATCCTCTCTTTTTGCTGTCTTTGATTTATACCTGGAGCGAAGCGAGGGCAGGCCACTCGTATACAATAAAGTAATAATTTTAAAATAAATGTCATAGAAAGAGAAATTATACCTGATGATGATTTAAAACTAACTAACGCTGACTGAACCCTACGAGATAGATCAAAATAATGTACTACAGTATTGTACTCCTTAAAAAGGTCTACAAAAAAGTCTGCGATGGTGTATGTGTATCTCTTAGGGATAACCCACAATAACCATTTTTTATTATTTACTTTTTACGAGAAATAATGGCGAAGCGATTTTAAACAATACAGCATTAACCCTTATCCAATTAAGTACCTTAAGTACATTGTGCATTTAATATAGATCAATATGGCCCTTTACAGCATGAAATTTAAATGAATACTTTCGAAGATATTACAGATTCAAAATGCAGGGACATTAAAGGGACACTAAATACACGTGTTAGATATATTACTACTAAGAGCTATCTTTTTAAACTTAGAATCTCTTTCTACAATGTTCCAACTTATTTTTTTTTTTTTTTTTTTATTTATTTATTTTTTTTTTTTATAAATTACTAGCAGTATGGATAACATACTACTAGTATTGGGGATTTGAACTCACGACTTGTTGCTCGTGAATCCAACGCCCGAACCACTGAGCTACTGACGCTTCATGGTCTCAGCTACTTAGAATGTTAGAAATGCGTAGATGTTGGCAACACTTATAACTTGAGTAGCATCCTGTTACTTGAATGTTGGCCAACTGATAAACACAAACCAAGGAAGTGGGGATTGCAAAATAAATACGTCATCACGACAGAATAATCATGGATTACATCGCGAGTATTCTTAGCAGTAACTCTGAAGCTCTGAGTCTAAAGTATAACACTACAACTCACTTCTCTTCTTTTATTAATTAACAATATATATGTAAGTATTATGTGTATACCTTAGCGAAGCGCTCCTTAAAGGAATCATTTTTTTTAAAGATTAATATGCATCTAGTTATTTAGTAGTTAACTAAGTAAGTAAAAAAAACCAACAAATAAAACTTACCCCATACTAAGTAGTTCAAAAAACGCATAAAAAGCTCCATTAGATGACAACCGATAAACCTGTTACGTAGCTATTAGCAATGCGAACATGTGGATAAACACTCGGGGTGGTTATTGTCGTTCACAACCCCTATCAATTATATTAACACTAGTCGATCCACCCCGACTTCGCGCGGATAATTTATATATGATTAATTCCCAAAGACAAACGGTCACACACCTCGACATGAACTTCATCCCCTATTTAACCCCTTCAAGCCTTTTTTTGCGATAAAACATAACCTATGTCCATTTACAAGCTCTGGTCTTTCTCCAAACGTCAAATTCCAATTTTTTTTCCGCAATCGAAATGGAAAAGGTATTACACCGTACAGCCTTGTCTCTAATTGTCTATTGCCGCCAACGCGGTCGCTTACTCTTATCCAAAAACGAATTAATAAAACACAACCCATTTCCAAACTCTGGTCTACTCATGTCTTTAAACGTCACATTCCAATATTTTTTTCCATAATAGAAATGGAAAAGGTATTACACCGTACAGCCTTGACTTTAATAGCATAGTCCGATAATTTCAGCGGGAAATGTTTTGGCGCCAACGCGGTCGCTTACTCTTATTCAGAGACGAATTAATAAAACAACCCATTTCCAAGCTCTGGTCTACTCATGTCTTTAAACGTCAAATAACAATTTTTTTCCATAATAGAAATGGAAAAGGTATTACACTGTACAGCCTTGACTTTAATAGTATATTCCGATAATTTTAGCGGGAAATGTTTTGGCGGCAACGCGGTCGCTTGTCATTGCCAGGTACGAATTAATGTTGCTACTAAAGAAAAATTATCACTCCTTTTTTAATTTATTATCATAATTATTAGGTATTGCATATTCTTCTTCCGGTAGTTTCCTTGCTTTTTTTTAATTGACTCTTTTGGGGACAGGCAAATATCATAGACCGTAAAGCCTCTTCATTTCAAATAGTTTCCATTTCTTTCCATTATGACAAGAAGATAAACAATGTCGATATATACTTGATTTCCTACTGAATTATGAAACCTAGTATAGTATAGTGTCACAGTCGTTTACCCGGCGTCTGTACGATTAGATATTTTGCATATAGTAGAGAAAACATGCGAAGCCAGTTAATAAAATAAGCTAATTAGTAATCTTGAGCAACACTGGCAATACTGGCAACACGAACATGTGGATAAACACATCAACAAATAAGGGGTATTATGTCCCCCGTTAAATATAATTACGACCCCACGTTTTGTCACTCACTAACAATGCGCTGAACTAAATAGTAGGTCTAGTATGGAGATGGACTTTTATTTTATTATAAATTTTAAATGGATTATTCTTTATAGATTTTTTTGATAGCACAAATATATATTCATATTTTCTTATGCTCCTAATACATTATTTTTATTGTGGTTTTAATATATTTTTTTTCAATATTCAAAAAAAATATTTTTTTCCGAGCGATCGTAATGTTTTTGTACATTCAAAATTAATAATCAATTTTAATGTTTGGATTATGAAAACAGATTTCAAATTCAAATTTGTATCTAGAAAATTTAAATTTAAAAGCTAATTTCTTTCTATAATCGAAAAGATTTGGATTGAGTTTCGTTATTAATTTTACCTCTGCGCCTGGGAGAGCATCTCGTAAGAGCCGAGTAACTCAGCAACCCCCTTGATGGTAGGTGATCTGTTTCCCGACTGGCTAGCGACAACCAGCATGCGAATCAGAGCGCCAAGCGTCATAGACATCCGGTCGATCCGCATGTGGGCCAGACTTACCCTCCTCCCTCTACCATCTTATTAATGCTGCGGATTTGATGGACTCTGGGCTCTTGCTCAGGGTCGTACGTAGCATTTTTTCTTTACTCCCCTCCCCACTCTATCTTCGAGGATGCAACGCATCTACAAAACACAAGGGTATCTCTTGTTTTGCCGATGTCCATGAGCGACGGTGGTCACTTACCATCAGGTGGATTATCTGTTATAAAAAAAATTATACCCACTATAAATTTGCACATATTAAGTAATCCCAGTACCAAAAAAATATCCAATCTCCCTCAGTATATTTTTTTCATTAAATGGATTTTTTGGTTCTATACAAAAGAACTAAAAAAACTTAAATATCAAGTATTGAGCAGTTTCTTCACTTTTTTTATTTTAAGTAGAAAATTCCAACTAAAGCTTCCTTCATTGCTTAAAAATGTTTTTGTTAATATTGCTAATATTTAATTAATATACTTCGGATTTTTTTTTATCCAGAAAATATTCATCTCAGCATGAGTACTTTGCACAAATTATAACCTAAACATGTTATCGATCATTTTCTATCATTTAAGATTATGTATGACTAATGTGTAACATCTAAGCTGTCACAAAACCTTTATCGTTTTATTGAAACGATAAAAAACAAAGCAAATCTGTCAATTCTGTTTAAATAGAAACATAATCGATCATGTTTTTATATATTGCAATATTCCAGTATCCGGTGTTAAGATAAATTTTATCTAAATCATCTATCTATATGATATAGCGTGATCTCATGTACTCATGTGTATGACTGTATGTATGAAAAATGGTTTTTTTTTCTAATTTAAAGAGTTTAATGGCTATTGTGATTATGTCGCTCTGTTAGGCAGCAAACTTACTTAACTTCCACTCTTAACGCAAGCATTTTAGCTTACTTGGAGGGGTTAAGAATACTAGTTAAATAGTAGTTAAAAATACTTAATTATTCTAGCTTCAAGCACCCGTGAGGGGACGGGTTAGAATACCCCTCTGCCGCTGGGAGAGCATCTCGTAAGAGCCGAGTAAACCAGCACCCTTGGTGGTAGGGGATCTGTTCCCCGACTGGCTTGCGACCACCAGCATGCGAATCCGACCGCCAAGTGTCATAGACGCGTTCCGGTTGAACCGCATTTGGGCCAGACGTATCCCCTCCCTCTCCCATCCCATTAATGCTGCGGATCTAGTGAAGTCTGGGCTCTTGCTCAGGGTCCGCTGAAACCGCAGCAATGTTTTTTTCTCTCTCCTTCCGCACTCTATTTTCGAGCAATACAAGAGGGTATCTCTTGTTTTGCTGATGTCCAATGGCGATCGTGGCCACTTACCATCAGGTGGACCATCTGCTCGTTTGCACCTTATCTACCACTAGCGGCCTAACCCGGCTTCGCGCGTGTGGAATATTATTTTTAAAAATATATTGGCCCTCCCGCATTTCGGTGCCCCCTCTCTTGCCGCTTTACTCGCTGCGCTGCGTCGCTATACTGGCCCGTCGCGTCGGCGTGTATTTTTTGTTTATATTGATATTTTTAATTTCGTAATATCTTTTGAATGGAAAGTCCGATTTTAATAATTCAAAAAGTAATTTACAGGTATTGAAATAGTCTTGAATACGAAATAATTTATTTGGATAAGGATTAATACAAAGTTATAGAAAACATGGTCTGATTTTGATAGGCATTTTTATCAACTTTTAAAATGTAAAAAAGTAGTTATAGTGACGTAACTATAATAGTTGGACATATGGTCTCGCGGACTTTTTTGTAGATATTGATACGTTCTATAATATTGTAGAACATTTTTTTGTTCTATCATCAATACTTTTTGCAGCGCATGCGATGAAAGATATTTTATGGCAAATTTTTTGGCACCTTGGGTTGGTTTTCGTGAGATTTCCTAAGGATCTCTAATTTTTTCTTGTAATAAATATAGCCTATGTTACTCAGGGATAATGTAGCTTCCTAATGAGGAAAGAATTTTTGAAATCGGTCCAGTAGTTTTTATGTTTATTCGTTACATACAAAAATACAAAAATACAAAAATACAAATCTTACTTCTTTATAATATTAGTATAGATAAAATAAATAAATTCAACCAATTTGTATATATTTCTAGCAGATGGTGAATCAGGACAAGATAAAATATGTTTAATTCTCTTATATTATTAACAAAAAGGTTATCAGGAAATAATTGAGCTCTTACTGACTAATTCTGGGCACATTCCACCACATATGGTCATCCATGGTACCACACACTTCGCAATGTGTTTCGATTTTTTGAATTTTTTGGTTATTCTATAATATTTTACGTAATTATTATTATCCTGAGACATCCTTTAATATGGCAAACATGACACAGAAAATATTCAAAACCATAACGCCATTTTAAACTTTTTTTAAAGATATGCTAAAGAAATGGGTACTTTATCTTAATTTAGACTTTTAGTTTTTTTGTATTACTTTAAAAAAAAAAGACCTCCTTAACCCCTCCAAGTAAGCTAAAATGCTTGTGTTAGACACATTAGGGCTGACATACAAAATGTTAAAGATAGATTTAAAAAATCATAGTATCATTAATTTTGTATATACTTATAATGTTAGTTCTTTTTTGGCATTTCCTGTAAAAAAATATTTTCCTGACGCATCAGTCGTCGACCTGAATTATCTTAAATTATAAGTAAAGTGTTTTTGAAACTGAAATATTTAAGATAAGATACAAAAAGAGAGCAAGTGATAAATCTGTCGGCCGTTATCTATAATAAGCAATAACTTGTCAATCGTAAAATTCGTAAACAACAAATGTTTTTGAAGCTATAAGTACATTCTTTTTAAGACCATGTTTATTGGTTTGAAGGTTTCTATACCTATATGTGTATGTTATGCCTAGGCTTAAGTTGATCAAATATGGCTTCCGAGCTAAGCGGGGGCAGGTTTCTTACGTAGTGGCCCTCCATAAAAAAATTAAAACTACATTAAAAGTATGATATAAATTATTTTTTTAACGTAATTCAAAGATTAAAGTTAGAAAATAACAAAACTCTTAGGAGTTTTGTTATTTTCTTCTTCATTCATCATCATCATCATTCATCTTTTCTTCATTCATCATCATCATCACCACAATCCAATAATGGCCCACTGCTGAGCCGGGTCTCCTCCTCAGAAAGAGGAGGGGGTTAGGCCATAATCCAACACGCTGACCCAGTGCGGGTTGGCAGACTTCACACACCTTTGAGAACTTTTAGGTAACTCTCGGGTCATGTTTTACTTCATCATTATAGCAAGTGATATTTAACATTGATTTAAAATATTTAGGTATTGCTTCCGGCACGTAAGTATAGGTTTGACCTTGAATGCACAGAGGTCCCTATTAGGGGCATCAGTACGCTCACAACCCCCCCACTATTTTTTTTAAACCAAACATTAGCTGTCAACTACTATATTTTAATTTAATAATCCATTTAATAAAAAAAGTGTATCCATACGTAGTTACCAGTAGTGATGTCGAAGTGGCGAGTGGCGACATTAAGCTAATCGATTCTGGTTTAACGCCATCTGTCGGCAATGATTGGTCAATGCATTTATATTTATTGCCAATTGGGATTTGAATAATTTGTATCATCTTTACTATTAATTGATTCAATTTATTGTTATAAACACATTTACTTAATTGCAATTAAAGGTTACTAGCGACCCGTCCCGGCTTCGCCCGGGTGCAATTTAACACGTTTTTAGCCGTAACCGCTATGTCTGCATTTTAAATCTGTAATATCTTCGAAAATATTCATTTAAATGTCATGCTGTAAAGGGCCATATTGATCTATATTAAATGCATAATCTATTTAAGGTACCTAATTGGATAAGGGTTAATGCTGTATTCTAATAAAAAGTAAAGGATAAAAAATGGTTATTGTGAGTTATCCCTAAAAGATAGACATATTCCATCGCGGACTTTTTTGTAGACCTTTTTAACGTGTACAATACTGTAGTACATTGTTTTGATCTATCTCGTAGGGTTCAGCCAGCGATTGCAATGTAAGCGCAAAACTGTGTTTATTTACGTCATCACATTAGAAACCTCTACAACTATCAGTGTTGCTCTACTATATTATGTATGTATTATACATATAAACATTCCTCTTGAATCACTCTATCTATTAAACAAAACCGTATCAAAATCTGTTGCATAGTTTTAAAGATCTAAACATACAGATAGCGGGAAGCGACTTTGTTATATACTATTTAGTGATACAAAAAATATAATTTTATTTAAAAATCTGTTTTATTCTAATCCAATAACGAGGAGAAGCGAGGGTCAAATGCGAGCCCTATATTTGTTTACCGCTAGTGATGTCAAAGTGCCGACACTAAGCTAATCGACGATTTAACGCCATCCGCCATAACGCCATCTGTCCCTCTTTAAATAATTGCTAAATTTATTTATATTGCATTTATACTTATGGATAAGCTAATGTAGAGGAAAATTATTATTATACTTTGTAATAAATTAAATTATCCCGCCCTCGCTTCGTGTGAGATAGTTTGGTTATAGATAAAAAAATAATTGCTATATCTAAGACTAGTAGACCCTTGCCCCTTCGTCCGCATATAGCTCCACTCCTATGGGTCGTAGCGTGATGCTATATACCCTATAGCCTTCCTCGATAAATGGCCTATCTAACACTGAAAGAATTTTTCAAATCGGACCAGTAGTTCCTGAGATTAGCGCGTTCAAGCAAACAAACAAACTCTTTATAATAGTATAAGATATAAAATTTGAGATTACCTTCTAGATCCTACTAATAAATTGTCACTTGCCAAATCTCATTTTTTCCTTCTATTTTTATTCCATAGGCAAAGGTATTACACCATACAGCCCTGTCTTTTAATTTTATTCATGTTATAATAAGGCCAAAGCTGTGTAGCTAATATAATAATCATTGTTACTTTTAGATATAATCTGTGACTAAGCCAAAGATGAGTATTTTATTATTTAAAAAAAAAATAATAGATTCAATTATTTTACATTTATAGTCTGTGTCTAATTATGATAAAGCATAGTACTCCATTGCAATTTATAAATTAAAAAAAAAAATATTACTTCTTGTATCATTAAATATCAATTAAAAAATTGAATGTGAATAAAACTCTGTCTGTCTGTCGCGCTTTCACGGGAAAACTACTTAACCGATTTAAATGAAATTTGGTATAAAGATAGTCTAGACCTTGAGAAAGGACATAGGCTACTTTTTAATGCGAAAAAGGGTTGTAAGGGGTTGAAAATAGGGATGAAAAGTTGTATGGAAGTATCCTCATTTGTAGAGCTAGAAGCTTGAAACTTATTGTTAATGTTGTTGATGACATAAATAAATATGACATTCAAAGTTTGTAAAAGTTTTACCCTTAAGGGTGTAAAATAACAATAGGGGATAGGGGATGAAAAGACACTTCCACGCGGACGAAGTCGCGGGTACAGCTAGTCTACATCTACACTATTATATAAAGAGGAAAGATTCGATTATTTGTCTTTAGCGATAACTACTGAATCGATTTTGAAAATTCTTTCACCGATAGAAAGGTATATCCTTTGCGGCTAACATAGGCTATGTGGTGTTGCCATAAATATTCTAATTTAAAAGATATGGCCATTTAAATGAGTGTTCCGAAGAGCCTTTCAATTTGATCCCTGCCGCCGAATTCCACCATCAGTGCGATGGTGTCATAGACTATATCATCCTCATCATCTGTATGTGTGGCGTGCCTCAGCAGTGCGCTTTTCTGGAACTTTATTCCACGCACAATCAACTTATGGAATGATCTACAGCAACGCTCCTGTAACTCCCCAACTGTTGCAGGAGTCCGTGGGCAGCGGTGATTACTTAACACCATGTAACCAGACTGCTCGTTTGCCTTCCTATTTTATAAAAAAAAAAACCCTCTTTCGCTAGGAGAGCATCTCGTAAGAGCCGAGTTACCCAGCACCCCCTTGGTGGTAGGTGGTCGGGTTCCCCGACTGGCTTGCGACCACAAGGATGCGAATCCGACCGCCAAGTCTCTGACGCGTTCCTGCCGAGCCGCATGTAAGCCAGATCTACCTCATCCCACTCCGGGTTCTTGCCCGGGGTCCATTGAAACCGCAGCAGTCTTCTCTTCGCTCCTCCTCCTCACTCTATCTTCGAGGCGGCAACGCATCGACAAAACAAGATACCCTCTAGTTTTGTCCATGTCCATGGGCGACTGTGGCCACTTTCCATCAGGTGGACCGTCTGCTCGTTTCTCCTTTATGTATCATAAAAAAAAATGTTATATAAATGTTATATATAACATATAGAAATAAGAGACGTACTTCTGGAATATAAGTGAATTATGTTCGTAATAAAATAATTAGTCGGAACATTTAAACGTTCCGACAAAGTTGATTTAAAAATTAGCGAAACGGAGTTCCGTCGTGTGTCCGTCAGTACGGTGTGTTATATAGCAATATTGTCTTAGGTTTAAACAGAGAGTCTGGTCAGTGAAGGCGAGTGGAGAGAGCTTATTACGTATTCTCTGAAAATTATGATTTGGAATAATAATGATTTTTTAAATTAAAAAAATAGATCCGGCCTCCAAAATAGGAGGTAATTTCCAATTAAAGTCTCTTTACTCCCGGAACTCTATCTCCATTATTTATAATGTTAATTTAACACTGAAAATGGATCTCTGCGTGACAATTCAAGGTTTTGCGCGCAGCGTGATAAGCGAGTGCGATTTAATTTTTTAAAGGCATTGAATATGTTTTTAAAAATTTGAATAAAAAATATTGTATTTCTAAACACTTTAACAAATTTATTCCCGTTGGAAATTTCACTTAAAGTTAATTTTTCAACAAGTTAAACGATTGTTAACTAATAATATGAAAATGAAAATATCTACTGTGCACAGCTCTTAAACAAAATTATAAAACAAAACCGTGTGTGAACACCCCAAGCCTCCAGTTTCTCCAAGAACCAGTCTCCATCATCAAACCAAGTTAGTGGCTGCTAGTTTTCCAAACATTTCGTCTTCATCGTAGATGAAAAAAATTGTTTAAACAATTGTCGTAAAATTTTTTCGCTTCGTGGAGGCTTTCTCATTTACTTACTTAACAAGATCACGCCATAAAAATATTCATAACTTTGTTTATAACAATTTTTGTAATTACTACAAAAACTGAAAATTCAAGTAATGTTGTACAAATACTTAAATTGAAAAATAATTTTTATACTACATGGAAACATGATTGTTGTTAAGTCTCTAGTGCGCTAAATGGCTAGGTAGCTATAGCTATGTCGCTAAGTGTCTAGTACGCTTAGTGGCTAAGTAGCTAGATCGGTAAGTTTCTAATGCGGTCAGTGGGTAGGTAGCTAGGTCCCAAGTTGGCTAGTTAAAAAGGTGGCTAAGTAGCGAAGTAGCTATGTCGAGAAATTGGCTAATGCGCTCAGTGGCTAGGTAGCTAGGTCCCAAGTTATCTAGTTAATAAGGTGCCTAAGTAAAGTAGCAAGTTATCTAGGTCGCGAAGTGGCTAGTGCGCTCAGTGGCTAGGTAACTACAGCGAGGTCCCAAGTTGACTAGTTAAAAAGGTGCCTAAGTAAAGTAGCAAGTTAGCCAGGTCGCGAAGTCGCTAATGCGCTCAGTGGCTAGGTAACTACAGCGAGGTCCCAAGTTGACTAGTTAAAAAGGTGCCTAAGTAAAGTAGCAAGTTAGCCAGGTCGCGAAGTCGCTAATGCGCTCAGTGGCTAGGTAACTACAGCGAGGTCCCAAGTTGACTAGTTAAAAAGGTGCCTAAGTAAAGTAGCAAGTTAGCCAGGTCGCGAAGTCGCTAATGCGCTCAGTGGCTAGGTAACTACAGCGAGGTCCCAAGTTGACTAGTTAAAAAGGTGCCTAAGTAAAGTAGCAAGTTAGCCAGGTCGCGAAGTCGCTAATGCGCTCAGTGGCTAGGTAACTACAGCGAGGTCCCAAGTTGACTAGTTAAAAAGGTGCCTAAGTAAAGTAGCAAGTTAGCCAGGTCGCGAAGTCGCTAATGCGCTCAGTGGCTAGGTAACTACAGCGAGGTCCCAAGTTGACTAGTTAAAAAGGTGCCTAAGTAAAGTAGCAAGTTATCTAGGTCGCGAAGTCGCTAATGCGCTCAGTGGCTAGGTAACTACAGCGAGGTCCCAAGTTGACTAGTTAAAAAGGTGCCTAAGTAAAGTAGCAAGTTATCTAGGTCGCGAAGTGGCTAGTGCGCTCAGTGGCTAGGTAACTACAGCGAGGTCCCAAGTTGACTAGTTAAAAAGGTGCCTAAGTAAAGTAGCAAGTTATCTAGGTCGCGAAGTGGCTAGTGCGCTCAGTGGCTAGGTAACTACAGCGAGGTCCCAAGCTGACTAGTTAAAAAGGTGCCCTAAGTAAAGTAGCAAGTTAGCTAGGTCGCTAAGTGGCTAGTGCACTAAGAGTCTAACTGTCTAGGCTGCTAGGTCTCATGTTGGCTAGTTGATAAGGTGCCTAAGTAAAGTAGCAAGTTAGCTAGGTCGCTAAGTGGCTAGTGCACTAAGAGTCTAACTGTCTAGGCTGTTAGGTCTCAAGTTGGCTAGTTGATAAGGTGCCTAAGTAAAGTAGCAAGTTAGCTAGGTCGCTAAGTGGCTAGTGCACTAAGAGTCTAACTGTCTAGGCTGCTAGGTCTCAAGTTGGCTAGTGCACTAAGAGTCTAACTGTCTAGGTTGCTAGGTCTCAAGTTGGCTAGTTGATAAGGTGCCTAAGTAAAGTAGCATGTTATCTAGGTCGCGAAGTGGCTAGTGCACTAAGAGTCTAACTGTCTAGGCTGCTAGGTCTCAAGTTGGCTAGTTGATAAGGTGCCTAAGTAAAGTAGCAAGTTAGCTAGGTCGCTAAGTGGCTAGTGCACTAAGAGTCTAACTGTCTAGGCTGTTAGGTCTCAAGTTGGCTAGTTGATAAGGTGCCTAAGTAAAGTAGCAAGTTAGCTAGGTCGCTAAGTGCTAGTGCACTAAGAGTCTAACTGTCTAGGCTGCTAGGTCTCAAGTTGGCTAGTTGATAAGGTGCCTAAGTAAAGTAGCAAGTTAGCTAGGTCGCTAAGTGGCTAGTGCACTAAGAGTCTAACTGTCTAGGCTGTTAGGTCTCAAGTTGGCTAGTTGATAAGGTGCCTAAGTAAAGTAGCAAGTTAGCTAGGTCGCTAAGTGCTAGTGCACTAAGAGTCTAACTGTCTAGGCTGCTAGGTCTCAAGTTGGCTAGTTGATAAGGTGCCTAAGTAAAGTAGCAAGTTAGCTAGGTCGCTAAGTGCTAGTGCACTAAGAGTCTAACTGTCTAGGCTGCTAGGTCTCAAGTTGGCTAGTTGATAAGGTGCCTAAGTAAAGTAGCAAGTTAGTTAGGTCTCTAAATAGCTAGTTCTCTTGGTCGCTTTTTTCGCGATAAAACATAGCGTATTTCCTTTTCCCAAGCTCCAGTCTCTCTCTGTACTAAATTTTATCAAAATCGTTTCAGTGGTTTAAGCTTGAAAGCGTAACAGACGGACAGAGTTAGTTTAGTATTTATAATATGTGTTGTGACGAAGTTTAGCGTTAGTATGTATTTATACAATTTAATCACAAGAAAGGGCGTACACGTTTAACAATAATTAAATTGGACAAAAATTCCGGGAGCAGTGCATGGAGCGTAGGGCTCCGCAGACGTCCCCTCGGCCCTAAGCCAATTATCAGCCAGCAATTTATTCCTACAAACAAAGGGCCCTTGACAAATTAGATAGGGAGGTGCGAGTGTTATGTCGATTAATTGTTACTTGCGACTCGTTTATACGTAACTAGCTGTGTCCCGCGGTTTCACTCGCTATATTTTGGATAATTCACACTATATCATTATAAATTATAGCCTCTGTGTTATTCTGATGTGTAAGCTATATTATTGTAAAGTTTCATCGAAATCCATTCAGTAGTTTTTGCGTGAAAGAGTAACAAACATTCACACATCCATACATTCTTACAAACTTTCGCGTTTATAACATTAGTAGGATTTTATTTAATGTATAGTCGACTTAGTTAGGTTTATAAAAAAAAAATATCATCCCACAGGAACTCTGAATTTTTCTGGAATAAAATTCGTTCTTCCGTTTCCAAACATACAAACATCCATACATTCCTACAAACGTTTATGTTTGTATGTTTGTAGGAATGTATGGATGTTTGTTACTCTCACGTATATAGCTTACATATAGCTTACACATCAGAATAACACATACGCTATATATATTTTTTTTTTTTTTTTTTTTTTTTTTTAATAATAGATAAGATGCAAACGAGCAGATGGTCCACCTGATGGTAAGTGGCCACCATCGCCCATGGACATCGGAAAAACAAGAAACACTCTCTCATTTTGTCGATGCGTTGCATCCGCGAAAATAGAGTGGGAAGGGGGAATGAAGAAGATAAATGATGCGGATTCAGCGGACCCTAGGCAAGAGCCCAGAGTCCACTAGACCCACAGCATTAATGGGATGGGAGAGGGAGGGGGTAAGTCTGGCCCACATGCGGCTCAACCGGAACGCGTCTATAACACTTAGCGGTCGGATTCGCATGCTGGTGGTCGCAAGCCAGTCGGGGAACAGATCCCCTACCACCAGGGGACTTATATATGATT
Source organism: Limenitis camilla (assembly GCA_905147385.1). Taxonomy (NCBI): domain Eukaryota; kingdom Metazoa; phylum Arthropoda; class Insecta; order Lepidoptera; family Nymphalidae; genus Limenitis; species Limenitis camilla. The sequence goes on along the minus strand of LR990251.1, from coordinate 7,549,314 downwards.
TATAACGATATAGTGTGAATTATCCAAAATATAGCGGGTGAAAACGCGGGGCGCATCTTCTTTATAATATCAGTAATAGATATGGAACTGTCAAATATAATCAAAATCACATCCAAATTCAAAATCTTCGGAATATAGGTTGAAAAAAAAAACAAATAAATATAGTTAAACCTTCAAATTTGAATTTTCTTTACACAAATTTGAATTTAGAATCAGTCAAGATTCTCTCTACTAAACACTTCATCATTTGTATATATATATATATATTTTTTAATGTGTTATCTGCGAAGCTAGTCCCCCACCCCCCATCAGTACTTACGTATTATAATGGCTCCTAACGTAAGCGAATTTAAAAAATACACATATTACAATACTACACTTCTATAGAAATCACACCAAAACTGTTACACCAATCACTAAAAAAATTTGATCTATAGTAGGCTGTAGAGTGTAGAGAGAGGGGGAGGGGGTATATTGAGAACACTAAGAAGGGTGTGATTGCTGCTGAACCGATTAATAACTAAACATTACACTCTTACAATTACGATGGGAACCCAAGCAGTGCCTTAGACTTGTAGATTTCTTGTAGGTTTTATATTTCAACATCTCCATCTGATGAGATATAATAAGGAAGTTAATTCCAATAAATATCGATATATGTACATCACTATCAAAGTGAACGTGTTGTCAGAAAGGGTCGAGTCAGTAAAGAATCTATTTATACTGCGGCCGTTGTCCGTGATATACTGACTGGACGCTCGACCTACTGTGTGTCCTTACAACCTTTATAAGGGACATATCTTCGTTAAGTTTCTACTCAATTAATACATTTCCTTCAGAATTTTAACATATGTGCACCCTAACGTCCACAATTATAATCTGTGATCCAAAATCTTTGGAGAGAGATACTCCCTTGTTTGTGGGAAAGGGGAGTGAAAAAAAAAGCTGGTTTCAGCGAACCCTGAGCAAGAGCCCAGAGTCCACTAGATCTACAGGATTAATTGAATGGGAGAGGGAGGGGGTAAGTCTGGCCTACATTCGGCTCGACCGTAACGCGTCTATGACACTTGACTTTCAATCTGTTAATCAAAATCTTTGGATTGACGAAACTTTTTCTAATTCGCACGAATGGTATGTAAAACCTTTTTGAGAAAATTGAAGGACCGCTCGCAAAAATTGCAAATATCTCGAAAACTATTTGAGATTTTTGAAATTTGAAAAAAGATTCAAAGAGAGCAGGAAATTTCCCAAAGAAAAGTCCATACTTCCGGAATTGTAGGACCAATATTTATAATTTTCCCAGAGGGTTGAAAATACGATCAATGAACCATAAGCCGCGGTCCATGTTAAAAATTAGCGAGACCATGACTGTTACACTAAAAATTCTTGGTCTTGGTGACCAAGGAAGAAAAGATCAAGACTAAAAAAAGGGCAAAGTGCGAGAGTAGAAATCGCGCACTAAGGGTTCCGTGCAATTTTAATTAAGGGACAAACGCTACCAAATCTGATTTTAGTTGCGGGTCAAAATAACATCATAAGTTGTATCGTGGAGAATTTACTCTCGACATTAGTAATGTGACTTTCAATTGACCTAGAAGAAAGAAGGAAAGAAGAAGAAGAACTTCCTCATTTATTTGAAGCCGCTTAAAAATAATTAATAAAAATTTCACATCGCGTGTCATCAACAGCCATTTACGCGTCAAAAGCTTCAGGTTCATTTCACATTGAACGACAAACATCCCAATATGTTATGCGTATAAATGTCTTCCGGAACCCTAAAAAATTGACTAAATAAACAAGACCGACAGCGAATAACAGCAGTACCAGGCCAACAATCCTTGGGCCAGACTTACCACCCTCCCCCACCCATCCCGTTAATGCTGCGGTTCTAGTGAACTTTAGGTTCTCGTTCAGAGTCCACTGAAACAGTAGCATTCTTCCCTTCATTCCCCTTCCTCACTCTATCTTGGAGATGGTAAGGTTTTGCCGATGTCCATGTCATGTCATAAAAATTATTTAGCAATCCCAAGTCTGGTACAAGGTAAGAGAGACCAAAACTAAAGCAAGACCATGACCAAGATAAAGTAAATAAGACCAAGACAGTTGTAATCTTGGTCTTGTTGTCCCTTATTTGGTGTAACTGTAGAGTATGACCTCTTGGTGAAGAGGAAGAACACAGAGCACGAAATTGTTTAATGGTGTTATAGTTCTTTTAGCGCTTATAGAAAGGTGTCTTCCTTCAACATCCAGGGTCACGGACTTCTGGAGATAGACGTAGTTGAGTATGTCCGCTCTGCACGAAGGTTCGCAAGCGTCTGCGCGTCTTCCGCGCGTCTCTCGTTAGCCTCGTAGATTCGGCGGGTAATACCAAAAAATTGTCTTCAAAGACCTCCTTTCCTTGTTAGAGTTCTTTATCTTGATCTAGGATGTCCTTTTTGGTCTTCCGAATAAAGAGAACTTAAGTAAAACTACGGCTAAGTGGTCTGCGGGTCAAATAAGTTTGGGTACCTCTGGTCTACTAACACGTGACTAATTTCAACTTACAGACATTTATTTTCTCTATAGAGATTAAAGTTGTACTTTAAATACACATCTATTGTACCAATTAAACGACCCTTTCAACAAGATCACATTTACAAACAAACAAATTAGCCAATAAATAATATTAGATAAAACTAACCTTTATGTTATTGTAGAACAGTTCCATTTCGCAGCTACAGACAAACAGCTTGTACGAATTTTATTACTATAGGGTGGTTTCGCTAATTTTACGCTTCAGCAAATTAATTTAGGGGGTTGATTTATTTAGGGTAGAAATATTAGTTATGGTTATAAGTGACAGGTTGTTTTTGATATAAAAAAAAAGAAAAAAACTACATTTTTTTTTGCGGTTGGAAAATAACCACTCTCTATGTTAATGTATGAAGAGAACAGTTTTTCAACTGCAAAGTTAAATTTGTAGAACATGTATAATAATTTAAAAAAACCGTTGGTAAAAGAAAAAAAACTATGAAATTTTTTTTGCGGTTGGTAAACTAACCACTCTCTATGTTAATGTATGAAGAGAACAGTTTTTCAACTGCAAAGTTAAGTTTGTACAACGTATATAGATATTTTAAAAAATCCGTTGGTAAAAGAAGTATATGAAATTTTTTTGCGGTTGGTAAACTGACCACGCCTTATATTAATGTATGGAGTAGACAGTTTTACAACCGCAAAGTTAAGTTTGTATTTTTAATGCAAATTAAATGTGTATAAAAGTTTATGTATAAGCACCCAAAAGATGCCGCTTGATAAGATATCAAAACTTTACAATATAGTCTGTGGGTCGTTAGCGAGTCCGTGTCGCTGTGACGGTTCAGTGACAATAACGTTAAGCCGCGCCGTCGAGCAAAACGTCCAATCAGCTTGATTCGATTGTCATCGTCGTCGCGTCGCCATTTTACTATATTATATACTATATAGATATTTAATATATAAGACAGTATAAGGAGAAATCTATACTAATATTATAAAGATAGTCCATTTATCGCGGATGGCTATAGGCTACATAACATCACGCTACGACCCATAGGAGCACAGCATCAATGAATATTCAAAACAAAGATAGCTACCTCATATAATACTATTGTAGCAATTTCCCGCCAAAGCTGTCATCTGTCTTTTGACATCAGATTGTGACGTCATTGTGACGACTGAAATGAATAATCTATATCAATCTATAGTTTCTGGACTGTAAATGAATAGATTCCAAATTTGAATTTTACATATATACACATACCTATTTGGATTCTATTTTCAATCATTAATGAACAGTTGAAATTTTTTTTTGCTATTTTTATTCCATAATGGAAAGGTATTACACCGTACAGCCTCGTTTTTAGTAGTTTAGTTCTTTATTCATTTTATAGTTATTATTGTAGTTGTAAAACTCCAAGGCCTCAAAAAAACATTTCCCGAGGACAAGGCCTCCATCTTCTTTATTTCTTTCCCCCCTCCGCCACCTTCCACTCCCACTCATTTCACCACCAGCATTTCACCACCAGCTTCACCATCAAAACCACAGCAATTTAAACTTATTACCATCTTCGATGACGAGTGACGTTGACGTATAATAATTATATTAAAAACAAACAATATGATTTATCAACTAAGCCCTTACCATTACTATACTCGCTGTAACCTATAACAGTCACGTACGGTCAATACTTTAAATCATTTGGACCCTTAGGCACGATTTTCTGTTTATTTTAAACGCCATGTTTAATTTACTTTTAAATATCTTTCGAATGTTTGTGTTCCATTTTTGAATGACAAACTTTTTTTTTATTTAGTGCATTGACTTGTTGAGATTCGTCGTACGTACCTAAATTTTAAATCATTTTATTAATGATAGGAATAATTAATTTTTTTTCTCTCTTAAATTATTAGTAAATAAAAATAAGTATTTAAGTTTTAATTAAAAGAGTTTTTATAGGTATGAAAAATAAATTACACATTATATTTAATCTGTTGTAATTATTATTTGTATGTCATAACAAGGTTTGTATAAAAGAAAGAGTGAGTGAGTCAGTGAAATATTGTTGTCCACTACTAATCATTGACATACTACGCATTATAGAATAAAAATTCAAAGCAAATAGTGGAACCTCAGCGAAACGAGGACGGTTCGGCTAATATGTTATAAATAAAATATAAGAAACTGATGTAAATAACAAAGAACTGTCAAGTTGACAGCTGTGTTTATTTGTTCGTTATCTGTGCAAATAGCGCCAAATGTCGCCCCACGGCTCGCGTCCCGAGTCCCAACCCGTCACTAATTAATGATTATCATTTTTACTGGATTAGCGGGATTTAGGTTTATTTTATTTTTAGATTAACATATTTATTTTTTAAATGTTAATACACATGATTAAGTCTTGTAATTGTTTTTCTTTTATAAAAAAGTTAATGTTTGTGTCAACAGATATCAAACTTCTCACTTTTACTGAATTTTGAACACAATAATAGTTTTGAGCGTAATAAATATTTGGTTGACTTGACGGAGCGGGATATCTACAAAGGTAATACGACAGGAGTTACGTAGACAGCTAAATACTAGGATATGCAGGAAAAGAAAACACAATACCTTATAAGATGGCGGCTTCACTGCTTCAACTGTTTGGATTCATCTATCACAAATGTCACTAAGTCTTATCAACACAAATAGTTAGGTATGCGGTTAATGCAATGCGGTGTAAGCGAAATGTTTTCTAAGAACGGCAAGCACAGAGGTAATGGCGGCGGTCAACGACAAGTGTTGCGCGGGAGCGGGCGCACACGCATCGTCCTCTCTGGTTGCACTTGCGACTTCTGCGCTAATTAGCGTATTGTGCCGGAAGGATAAAATTTAAATTTCGAACAGCCAATTTATATTTATCGTGAATCATAACTTCGAACAATGAATTGAATCATCTATAGTCTATACTATTATATAAAGAGGAAAGATTTGATTATTTGTATATTTGTTTGTTGCGAATAGGCTCGAAAAGTACTGAACCGATTTTGAAAATTCTTTCACCGATGGGAAGCTACATCCTTTCCGGGTAACATAGGCTATGTGGCGTTGCCATAAATACTCTAATTAAAAAGATATGGTCATTTAAGTGCCATAAGGTGGTCATTTTGTAAATTGAAGAGTTTCTGAGGAACTACAAATCCGATTTACTTTTCACAGATAGAAAACTACACAAATCGTGAGTGACAAAGTCGATTTAGTGTTGCCATATACATTTTTTAATTAATAGAATTCGGCCATTTTGTTGTTACTAATCCGATTTTAAAAATTCTTTCACTGAGAGAAGTCTATAGTATTTCCGTCTTTCATCCTCTTATAATACTATCGTTGTCTCTCATCCCTTCTTTTTTTTCTCACTTTAATTTTTAAATCTGTCCTTCTAAAGATATATACCTTTCTATATACGGCCGCCATTACCGACACCAACCATCAAGATATTACAGAGTAGTGCATAGACTAGAATTCAGTGTTTAATAATTATAATTTTTTTTTATTTTAAGTCAAAACCGTGGCAAACGTCTTTCCTTACAAATAATGGAGTTTATTTATACAGTGGGATATATAACATGTACTAACACTCAAACGACAATATTAACATGTAATCTAGATAGAAGCCGAGCAGTGCCTGAAGCTTGAGACCTAGGAGCAGGTGTAAAGACGTCTTTAATAACCGTAAACACCCACCTTTATTGCTCAACCTCGCTACCGAATATTAAAATAATAAAGTACATTACTCACGTTCTCCTCGATAACCAAGCACCACGCCACCAATCAATACTACTACGTGATATCACTAACTCAATCCTATCAGAACGAAAGTTATATATTGTCTACTACTACCCGCGAATACTAATTTATACAGAGGTTACAAATTATTTATTTTAATCTATATAATTTCGTCACAAAACAAATCACGTTGTTTGTACGTCATAACAATGACAAATAAATCCTTTATCAGATCAAGATAGCGTTGGGCAATTACTAAAACAATTAAGCAGATAGACACAACATTTCTATCGGCGATCGGCGTAATTGAAATAACTTATCGGATTTAAGTGAATTACTCAGAATTCTCTAATTTGCTTTATCTGCTGACCAGGTTTTTTTATCTGTGGTTACATTTCGCAATTTGTAACTTTTATAATTAGTTTAATGACTAAGCCTAAATTAAATTTATACATGGTTTTAGTAAGTTCTGGTTTGTGTACAGATTATAAATAGTGAGTGTTACCAACTCTCAAAATATTTCTCCCTAAAACTTAGAACTATTTTCAAATTTGAATATGGAATGTATTTTCAATCCATAAATCACAATAATTACTTGAAAATCCCCCTAAAACATATTATAATTAAAAAAACGCTACTGACATTTTATCTCTAAAAACTCCTTTACAGATTTTTCCCCAAAACTTAGGGGAAAAAAATACGTTGGTTGGTAACCCTAAAAATACTAAGCACATATGTAACCACAGACTATATTTTTACTAAAAGAAAATGGCGGATAAAACTGAGCTTCAACTGAGTGCCAAAAGAAATATTCTATTGGTTTAAATAAAAAAAAAACAGGTTTTTTTATTTAATTATTAAGAACTTTATTTTGTTCGCAGGAGCTCCCCACGCACTTCTCGGGAAGACCAGACGTCCACGCACCGCCTTCACCTCCCAGCAACTCCTGGAGCTGGAGAAGCAGTTCCGCATGAACAAGTATCTGTCCAGACCTAAGAGATTCGAAGTAGCCACCAGTTTGATGCTTACTGAGACACAGGTAAGACAGATTAAATTTAAAAATCTTCACCATAGGACCTCAAAATTATTTAATCCTTTTTTACCTCTCATCAACCCTCAATTTTTATCTTTTATGTAGATCCCTTATAACTTGTTATTGAACCTCTTTGGAGATTTGTCTATGCTAATGTTAAATTGAACGCAACTATAAAGTGTAACTTCACTTCATTATCTGTGAATTTCCCGCCATATTAAAACATATTTTCAGAATATTCTATTAAATAAATTTGGGAATGGACTGACTTATGACAAATGAGGGAAAGAGATAGAAATAATGTTAATATGATGAGTAAAAAGAGTTAGAGGATTATTGAACACTGAAGACGTAGGTGTGAATCTTCACTAAAAAAAGCGTACCTACACTATTTAAAAAAAAAAAAAAAATGTGTCTTATAACCTACCTATTAATGTCCAACTAGAACCTACCTATAGGTATATCTAAATATCAAATCTATATATATAAAAGGAGAAGCTGACTGACTGACTGACATATCAACGCAGAGGCTAACCTATAAGGGTTAAAAACTCGAAATTTTGCACAAGGGTTTCTTTTATAACGTAAGGGACTAAGAAAGGATTTTTGAGAATTCACCCCCTAAAGGGGTGGAAGTGAAATGAAATTCAGCATGAAGGTTTTTCTTTTAGTCTTGAGATACGTGTAAAATTTTTCTTCGAAAATCATCCCTTAAGGGAGTAATAAAAGGGGTGCAAAGTTAACATGAAAGTTCACTGATTTTCAAAGTTATTTCAACAAAATTTTGAAAATTCACCCCTTAAAAGGGTAAAAGGGGGGTAAAAGTTAGTATAAAATTATTAAATATGACTACAAACGATCTACGGTCTAATATAGCTACATACCTCAATATCACAAACGAAGTTGCGGGTAAAAGCTAGTTTATTATAAACAATTATTAGTTAATTAAAAAAAAGAAGTCAATTTTTTAAGAAAAGATTTTTAGGCTTGAGTAAAAAAATAATCGACATATCCTTTTTTTTAATATTTTTTTCAAATTTGAAAATTCTTTATAACCTACACCCCCATTTTTAATTAATTGTTAATAATTTTTTTATTAGTAAATAATTCGATTGACTAGACTAACAGATATCTTAATATTCTTAATACATAAATATAATCTGTACCTAAATGTATCCACCATTTTGAATAATAAAGTTGAAATAAATCTTATACTAATATATACCTAAAGCTGAAGAGTTTGTTTGTTTGAACGCGCTAATCTCAAGAACTACTGATCCGATTTAGAAAATTCTTTCAGTGTTAGATAGCCCATTCATCGAGGAAGGCTATAGGCTATATATCATCACGCTAAGACCAATAGGAGCGGAGCTACATTTAAACAAAGTAGCGCAGATCAACTAGTAGAAAACAAATATGACATCAAAATATTAGGTACTTAAATAATTTATTATTAAATTAATCATTTTTATAATAAAAGTCAAAATATTTTTTATCTAGCCCCACAAAAGACCAGAGCACAGCTTAAACAACCCACATCACTTTAACGTCCGTCGAATCACTAAAAACAACCCTATTGTGTCAAGTGGCTGTCAAGTTGAACGATGCCCGGATTTGAGCTTACACGCGTTACAAGATTACAGGGGCGTAGACGCCATAAACGTTATGGGGCTTTATGTGGGTTCGGATTAATGTTGCCATATATCATAAGTGATCAGCTTGAGGATGAACAAAACTTTTCTTGTGCTTTTGGGGGTCTAATGGCGCATAATTTAACATGTTAACAAATAAACCTTTATATAAATAAACGTAAAAAACAACAAAATGGTGACAATAATTCACGGAATAAAGAGTTCTACTCTGTCATTCTTTTTTTAAACAATCATCGTCATCCGTCATCTAATTTTCCAACCAGTCTTATCATTACTTACAACCTCTTTCATTGCATCCTTCTTTCCTATTAAATCGAAATAACAAATGTAAAAAAAATTCTTTTAAATTTTCCACATAACAAATAAAAAATGCGGATTTTAACTCATTTTATTGTTTTACAAATTTTAGTTATAAAAAAGTGTAATAAGCTAAGGCACGAATCTATTCAGCCAACTAGATAATAATACAATGGAAAATTAGTATTCATATATTAAGTTTAAAAGCATTTTGTATCCTACTAATATTAAAAACGCGAAAATTTGTAAGAATGTGTGTTTGTTACTCTTTCACGCAAAAACTACTGAATGGATTTTGATTAAACTTTACAATAATATAGCGTACACATCAGATTAACACATAGGCCATAATTTATAATGATATAGTGAGAATTATCCAAAATATTGCTGGTGAAACCGTGGGGCGCAGCTAGTTTTTCTATAATGTTCAAACTCATTCGTATTCACGTTCGTTGTAAATAAATAATTATGAATTATTTTTGAAATCTATAGATAAACCTACAACTTCATTTTAATGTAATAAAGAAACAAAAATAGTTTTTTTTTCTATATTTGTTTATTGTGAAAAAGGTAAAACTAAAATCTTTTAAGGAATTATAAGAAGAGTTCCAAAATTCCGTTCTTATTCATGTTAGCTTCTCCTTTTGAGATCCAGACAGATATTTAATTAATTTTCTGATATATTTCTTGTAATTTACGGTACAGAGATAGTTCAATTCACGATGTCTACTACTACTATACCACCGTCATTGTAAATGAAAACCATATAGAGTTAGGTATTGTAGATAAAATTAGGTACAGTTACAACACCGAACAATGTCCTCTTTAATATATAATCATTAATATTTATCTTATCTTTGTTAAAAGGTAAAAATATGGTTCCAAAACCGACGAATGAAGTGGAAACGATCTAAAAAGGCGCAACAAGACACAAAAAGCAAGGAGCCGCACCCGACCGAAGATAAAAAACCTAAAGAAACAACTGACCACGACAAACCTGCAATGGCGGCGGATCTGACAGCTGTCAAGCCGCCCCCTATGCTAGACAGGGACAGAATTATCGCGCTAGAGCGAGAGAGGGCTATGGCTGCCGCCAATTTTAATTCCAATTTGGAAAACAATAGACGCGGGTTGGTTGTTATGAATCAAGATGGCAGACCAGGGATTGACATGTTTAGGCCTTATGTAGTATGAAAATAAATTAATTTTTGTTTTATTTATTGATTTTTAGTTTAAAGATACTGATGTCTTATTGTGTATACGCTGTTTTTTTTTAATCTAGTCGTAGTTTTATTTTTTTTAAGTATTAATAAGTACTGGTGACTTAACTACTTTGTAAAATACAAAGTTAAGATATGAATAATAATGTTTAGTTTTTTTTTCTCAACTGATTAATAAAAGAGGCTCGCCTCTACCAAGTAATTAAAAAAGGTTGTCTATGGTTAGTTATTTTTTTTATAAAATAAGTTAATTTGAACTGATACAGGCCAAATAAATAATGAATATTCTAGAATTAATATTAGAAATACTAAACGTTAGTTGTTAAGTAATGTCATAATTATAAAATTGTAAAAATTAATTAAGATTTTGCAATGGCATCTTGAATTTATCAGTATTATAATTTAGTTTATTATATTTAATCGCCTATGATGGTGTAGGTGATATTTTATTGCAACCTACAATATTATAAACTATTTAATATTTTTACAGTAGTGGGCAAAACATCCGGCGTGTGTACAAAATCTTTGCCAGACTTTGTTAAAAAAGTATAAAATGTTTTTATTTTAACTAAGCATTTTTTTTTAATTTAAAATATGCAGATATTTAGCGCGAAATTAAACAATATTTTTTTTACATCTTCCTGGCAATTAAGAAAATATTTTGTTACATAATTTATTTTATTTTTTTTTCAATTTCAGAACCAAAGATTATTGAGTTTATTTAAAATTATATTTCACATTCCAATTACTAAACGTCACAAAGATGTTCGGTGTAATACCTTTGCCTTCCATTATGGATACCTTTTAGGGGTTTATAGAGAAAAAAACCATACTAAATTTCCAACTTACTAAAGACACGACTGTAGGGTGTAATACCTTAGCCTTTTCTGTTATAGAAAAAAAATGTAATAAATGACGAAAAAATATTCGTCTAAAAATGAGGCGCCAAAACTTACCGTTATTTTTTTTTAATTTTCAACACAGACTCCTAGCTTTAGGCAAAAGTATTACCTATATTAATTATTTAAATTAAGTTTTAATAAGATTTTAGTATTAGATTTACACTTTATTTTATCTATAATTAATATTGTAAATAATTGCGTAGTAACTAAAATACAAGTTTGTATTGTATAGATATAAAATAAAATGTGTATGTAAAGAAAATATAGTGAATATGTTTAAATGTTTTGTTTTTTTCTTACCCAAATAAAATTTTATTTTTGCTTAGGTAGCAGTTAAGAGAAAGCATGACATGATTAAAAAATAATAATTAATGATCAAACGAACTTACTAAATAAAGTTTGATAGTAACTTCACCCTAATCTGAGAGTAGCGTATGTTCTCTTTGACATCACAATACGTTTTCATGGGTGCCGTCAACTTCTTTTATCTCTTTATCTTCCAAAAGACACTCCTTTAGGTGAACTATGCGAACTAGTTCGTCAAAGGTCTCGCTCTTAGTTCTTTATAGTTCAAAAATTTGTTTATGGAGCCCGCACTCCGCTTCACTAAGTAGTGGCGCTACTACACTGACAACAATACAAAAAATCGATGTACCTATACTTTATATTTAAATTGTGATAAAAATATCAAGATATCGTTCATAAACATCGATATTTCTAACATCGACGTTTTACATAGTTTTTAACTTTTTATAAAGTTAGTAGTAGTTTTTATCTGATTACTAATATAAACTTTTATTATAGTAAACTTTTATTCTAAAATGTAATACCTTTTAAGTATTATAATATGGTTAGTACTAGTAACGAGACTAGTCATTGACTAATTATTAATAAATCATTTTATTTTTTCATTATAATTTGTACCTTTTTAGTAAAAATTAAAAAAATAAAAATATTTCTTTTATTTATTATTGTTACTAAATTATTTTTAAAAAAGACTTGACTTAAAGATGAGCGCTCTTTTTGGTGACTTATTAGGCTACCAAGACTATGAAGCTCTCCGAGTGGCTGAAGACAGGACAAGATGGCTACCATACGAAGACGACTGCAGTATTTCAGCTTCATAATTTAATAAGTTTCTTTCCTTTTTTCCCATTTTTTCGTACCATACCGTACCGTACCGTACCATTGTTTAATATTTTTTTTGGAAACTAGTACCTATGTTTTTTTTGTACTATAGGTACATGCAAGGCTGCCAACTATGAAGTTAAATCTTAATTACGTGGAATGAAGGCTGAAGCTGTGAAATATAATAAGTAATTAAATGGTTTTTTATATTTATAGGTTGCAACAAAATTGAAGAACTTTTTTTACCGGTCACCGCAAGGACCTTCTGTGGGACTGGGTCTACACAAACAGCTATAACTTTTGAAATTTTTTTTTCAAATTTTCGTGACTTCAAATCAAAAAATTATGTAATGATGCCATGTTATTAATTTTATAAAATAAAATGATTTAATGGCAACAATAAATTTACTGAAAATTCTCATTTTTTCATGTCTCTGACTACCCCTATCCCCTTAATATCACGAATAATATGTACCTACCTATTTCTGTATTTACATATCGACTAGATTTATCGGCCATATTTTTTTTAATTATACGTAGGTATCGTATAATTTAAAAAAGGTTAAATTAAATTTAAAATAAATACCTATCTATATATAGACTGTCATTGATTACAAAAATCATAGACAAAATTTAAATTTTTGATTATCAGCAATAAAATGATTCTGACAATTCTTTTGATTGATTAAATAAATCCGCAAACACAGTTTAATATAACTTGATAGTTAATAGTTCCCGAGAGGGTAAAATAAAATGTTTTATCTAAAAGGGACGTCCGGGTCGTTATTCATCCCTTTGTGACCCACAAACTCTCTGCTAAACTACCTTTATATGCAATAAAGATTTGATATTGATACCTATTTCCATTTTGTATTTAAATACTTTTGTTTTAAATACATTTTGTATTTTATTTAAAATACCTTTTCAGACATATTTTGTATTTGCAAAATGCAAATTTAACATCAATAATTTTTTTTTTTATGGTACATTAGATGCAAACGAGCAGCTGGTCCACCTGATGAAACAAGAGATACCCTCTTGTTTTGTCGATGCGTTGCATCCTCGAAGATAGAGTGAGGAGGGGGAGAGAATAAAAATATGCTGCGGTTTAAGCAGATCCTGAGCAAGAGCTTAGAATCCACTAGATCCACAGCATTAATAGAATGGGAGAAGGAGGGGGTAAGTCCGCCCCACATGCGGCACGACCGGAACACTTCTGTATCACTTAGCGGTCGGATTCGCATCCTGGTGGTCGCAAGCCAGTCTGGGAACAGATCACCAAGGGTGTGCTGGGTTTCTCGGCTCTTACGAGATGCTCTCCCAGCGCAGAGGGGAATAGTATTCTAACTTCATACAAATATGGTAGTGGAACCAGTGATGGACAAGGAACAAACAAATTGTAGAATCAGTGTTTAATTCATCCATTAATACTTGATACTATATGACGTGAAATAAACGTGATGTGTAAAACAGACTATCATATCCATATCCCCGGATATGTCCTAGATTAGAGGGCATCCGGGGAGCGTCCGGGCGGGGCTGCATTTGTAGTCCGGGTTTTAAAAAAATTAATTGAAATTTGTTACGTTTTGTTTTCATAACAGAGTATAATAAGTCGGGGAAAAAGTTTCTTCGTATTTTTTAAGAAAATTCAAAGCATTTTTTAATATAATTTATTTATATTTAATTAAAATATGTAGGTACCATTTTGTTCGATAACGTCTTGCCATCTTGTAGGTAGGGACATGATCCCATTGCTATAGAAGTTTTGGGGCTTCTGATCAAAAAACCGCGACAAGTAGTTTTGGCAGTCCTCCCGTGATGTTAACCTGACACTGTCTAAAGAATTCTGAAGAGAATGAAACAGGTGGAAATCTGAAGGTGCAAGGTCAGCACTATACGGCGGATGCATTAACACCTCCCAGCCAAACTCTGTGAGTGTGAGCGTTATCATGATGAAAAACCACGCCCCTTGTGTTTATTAATTCCGGCCGCTTTCTCTCAACTTCTTGCTTTAATCTCATCAGTTGTTCGCAGTAGAGTTCACAATCGATGGTCCTGCCTGGCGGTAACAGCTCATAATGAATAATGCCCTTCCAATCCCACCACACACACAGCACCTTGTTGCGAGTTAACCCGGGTTTCGCCACAGTCCGGCCTTTGACCACGACGTTTTCGCACGTTATTGTCGTACGTGATCCACTTTTCATCACCAGGTATCAGCTTCTTCAAAAATGGTTCGGTTTCATTACGTCGTAATAAAGAATCATAAACGAGTACTCGGTTCATTAGGTTTCTTTCCGTGAGCTCGTGAGGTACCCAAATATCGAGCTTTTTGTGTAGCCAGTTTTTTTCAAATGCGCCAAAACTGTTTTGTGGTAAATTCCCAGTTCTTCAGCTTTGTTGTAACTACTGATATGCCGATCTTGCTCCACTTTTTCAAAAATGCCACCCATTTTATCCGTAATAGGGCGACCAGAACGAACACCTCGTTTCTACAATCTTTGACGTCAAAATTTCCGGATTGAAAACGCTTAAACCAAATGTGTGCTACTCTCACAGACACTGCACTAGGGCCATAAACATGGCAAATCTTTTTCGCGGCTTGCGTTGCATTTTTACCTTTTTTGTAGTAAAATTTTAAAATGTATCGAATTTCTTCATTAGCTTCACTCATCTTCACAGTACGAAAAACAAATAAAAATCACACATTTTCCTAATTTGAATTTGGAATTATCTTCTTTAAAATGTAAACTTGTAATGATACCAAAACCAGGCAGATACAAATAGTATAGCCAAAGAGATTTTATTACAAGTTCATACATACTATAATGCGAAAAGACTTTTTCCCCGACCTATTATAAATAATTTGTGTTTTACTTTAAGATTAAAAATTTCTAAATGATTATTAAAATTATTTGTAACAAACTGTAATAAGATTCTGTTTTGTTACGTGCATTTAAAATGATTATAAAAGATGACTAAATTTAGTTTTAAGGTCTGAAAATAAATAAAAAGGTGATTTATGACATTTCAACTATTTTAAAAAAATCTGTTCACATGTCCTGGTCCTGGTTGGCAAATTTTAGAGATGGCAACCCTAGATAATAGAGTAAGGAAGGGCAAATTCTCTTAAAAAAACTTTGTAAAAAAAGTCTAATCGAAATAAATAAGTTTTTTTTGTGCATTAGTATTTTAAATACAAAATGAAAAACTATTTTGCATTTTGTATCTAAATACTCTTTATGAACTATTTTGCACATCTCTTTTTGTATGTTTGTTTGTTGCGAGTAGGCTCTAAAATTACTGATTTGATTCTGAAAATTCTTTCACTGATAAAGAGCTACACTATTCCAGAATGACATAGGTAATTTAGTGTTGCCATATATATTTATTAATTAATAGAATATGGTCATTTTGTTGCTACAGATTCGATTTAATACGCAATAAAGATTTGCTTTTTGCTTAAATATTGCTCCCGAGGGTTATACTTTAGACAAAGAGCTACAGCATTACTGCTTGATTACTCGTGATGAAATAATAATGTTACCTTTTCGTATGAAGCTTATAAATTGTCACTTTCGAAAGGTAAATGTTACTCAAATCAATCAATGATTATTAACTGACTCGCTCTCGCTTCGCTGAGGTTGATCCCTCTTGTTTTTGAGGTTTAATCAAAGAACTGAAAGAGTTTTCAAGATATTTTTTTTGTTATCTAAAAGACAATAATATACACGTCAGACGCAAAATGAGAAAATAATACCAAAAACAAAATCCTACACAATAGAGTCCCAGCATGACGACATTACACTATTTATGGCTGTACCATTATGGGAACAGAAGTTTAAACAACTCTTTAATAATATATTAAAGTTAACTTACGTGGACCTCAAGGTGGACCTTAACCACAACACTATAACACTAACTTCCATCTATATTGCGCGACAATACCAGAGAGTATATAATCTATCACACTAAAGGTTATATATTGTCTACACTACCCGCTAAAAGTACTTTATAAACGGCGTTGCTAACACATAGCGAATAAATGTAAATTATAGTTTTCCGAGTTTGTGCAAAAAATTTTCTGAAACCTATACTCTTGGTCACAAGTCCAAGGCACTGTAAGTGGGCTCCTGTTTCCGCACTTAGACTCTAAGTCGGTCCATTGTGCGTGCAGGGATGACTAGCTAAAGCCGGCCGAGCTCCTTCCAGAAGCGCAGAAGTTTCCTGGGAAACTCACAGGCTTCTTGGAGCGACCTCATGTCCTTGAGGATTTGTGCCCGTTGTGTGGCGACGCCCACGCATTCCAGGACAACGTGGACAGTCGTCTCTTCTCATTGCAGACAACCCCTACAGATAGGACTGTTTGTTGAGTGGACAGTGTTCCGACATTACTCCCACTATTAGACGAAGATCAATGCGATTCAGACCGAGCAGTTTTCGGGACAAGGTCCTTGACAAAGCAGGGACTCCAATCCAAGGAACTGTTTGGGTTTTGGCAGAATAGTAAGATAGGCCATACATTGTGCACATACTGTATTGTAGGTATGTTTTTCGTCAACAACGACTAACAGTATGACGGCTTGACTAGAATATCCTCCTGGGGGTTACTGCTAGAATACTCGCGATGTAATCCATAATAATTCTGCCACTTCCTTGATTTGTGTTTATCAGTTGGCCAACATACAAATAACAGGATGCTACTCAAGTTATAAGTGTTGCCAACATCATAATTAACACTAGTTTATAAAATAGATGATGCGAAGACAAGAATGCTGCGGTGTTAATTGGAATTGCAGCAGAAATGGGATGAGAGAGGGAAGGGTACGCTTCAGAGACACTTGGCGGTCGGATTCGCATGCTGGTGGTCGCAAACCAGTCGGGGAACAGATCCCTACCACCAAGTGGGTGCTGGGTTACTCGCATCGAGATGCTCTCCCAGCGGCAGAGGGCAATTGTATTCTAACCCGTCCCCTCACGGGTTTTTGCAAATATTAAGCGAATATACATACGCGCATGTTGAAATGCAATTCCCTTCATACATATGTATGTCGAATAGTAAACGATTATCGAATCGTCATCGCCATCTATGGCGCTAGTGTAGTAATCACTTCCGTCATTTTGTCAGTCTCGACCTTTTATATACTCTCGATACGCGAGGTCTCTCGAGTGTTAAGCTCAGTGTTGTTTTAGTGCTGGGTGTGCTGTCCGATTAAGGTCACATGAGTACCTTACAATGTAGTTGTGTTACGTTAGGTTAGGTTAAGGCCTAACCTTAGTCTTTGTTTCATACTTTTTAGCCTTATTATTTAGTACCCTAGCGACCCGCCCCGGCTTCGCACGGATGCAATGCTGATACTAAATATACTACAGAAGTCTTTATATACAACGTTCACAGCTTTTTTGTCATTTGACAATACAAACTGTTTTCATAGGCAACAGCTACGTCCCTGCATTTTAGATCTGTAATATCTTCGAAAATATTCATTTAAATTTAACGCTGTAAAGGGCCATATTGATCTATAATAAATGCACAATGTACTTAAGGTACCTAATTGGATAAGGATTAATGCTGTATTGTTTAAAATCACTTCGTAAATAAGCCATTATTTCTCGTACAAAGTAAAGGATAAAAAATGGTTATTGTGGGTTATCCCTAAGAGATAGACATATAGCATCGCAGACTTTTTTGTAGTCCTTTTTAAGGTGTACAATACTGTAGTACATTATTTTGATCTATCTCGTAGGGTTCAGCCAGCGTTTGCAATGTAAGCGCTAAAACGTTTTTATTTACGACATCACATTAGAAACCTCTACAATTATCAGTGTTTCTCTACTATATTATGTATGTATTATGCATATAAACCTTCCTCTTGAATCACTCTATTAAAAAAACCGCATTAAAATCCGTTCCAGCATACATAGGGATATACAGACAGACAAACAGCGGGAAGCGACTTTGTTTTATACTATGTAGTGAAAGTAACGACAGCTGAAAGGTAAACAAATCGTAATGCTGTTATGCTTCACATTCTAATTTCCGATATATATAATATAAATAATTCAGTATGCTAATGTAATAATAACTTGTTATAGAGAAATCTGCACGAGCGACAGGTTTTAGGTGCAAAGAATATAACAAAATGTTAATATACATTCCACAATCCGTCGCGCGTCGGAGAGCGATCGCTTACAGGATAAATTAAGGGGAAGGAGCTACTGCCGCGCCGGGTGCTAGGGTGACCATCATCGACGGAAATTATTATAACAACCATAATATATTTTTACCTAAGGAGTCACTCATTTATTACGTAAGACTATTTTCGCTAGTTTTTGACCCCCTTTCCTCCTATTTTCATGTTTAACATATATTACTAAGAATCTAAAGGAAAAATACACTTTTTTTAAGTTTATTTTTCAAAGTAACAATATTTAGAGATGTTTATTTGTACTTACAAAGGTACTATTATTTTTTATTTCTTGGTAGTAATAAACTGGTTTTAATCATTCATCTTTACTTACATAAGATTTTCAGTCCAGACTCAAGGGGCTCAAAACCCACTCGATCCGAGCGAGCCTCGACACTCGCGCTATTGCCCTTACAATAGAACTATCGAGACTCCCTCCCACCTCCTTGTAGGAAAAAATAAGACATGGTCGAAATACTTATGAGCGCCTACCCTTGAACAGCAAAAAAAAATGATTTTCTAAGCTCGCCAATAATAATATGCTTTATGTATTGCACCTCTGACAATGATTGGCGCCCTTTTTACCAACTTTTTCTTTCATTGAATCATGTTGTATTATATGTTCGGATTGCCAGCGCATTTTCTGCCCTGGCGCCGTCGTGCGCCGCACGTCCTCACACATATGAACGACGCGTCCCTGAATTTGATACGAAATCTATTTATATAACAAAGCCAGGTTACTTACACCATTATCTTTGTGCAAAAACGGCAAATGGGGAGTCATATTATATTTATATTTATTTATAATCTTATGATAATTCTACACCATAGCAATTTATTTTATATTTTTCTTATGATTATTTTTGTCATAGGTTTCTTATTTCTTTTTTTTTCTCGTGACACAATGTCAGTAAAATTATTCTTCTAAATTATAAAAGTATAGAAACTTCTTTCTTCTCGTTGGAGTTTTACTACATTATAACTAATACAATCGTCTACAGACAAACATATACACAATACATACATACCGTTATATCATCTTGCCTGGGAGGAGGATCCTCCCTTTTCGTTGGAAGGACAATGCGGTCACCTCTCTCCACATGTTAAAGGAACCTTGTTTTTATAAATTGTACCTATAGATAAAATTGAACTTTATTAACTTATCCTTCAATATTATGTGAAGTTTAATCCTTTTTGACTGCTTAACAATTTCATAGGTAGAAGGCAACCTGAAACTTGTAATTACTAAACTTAATATAATTTATTCCATAAAGCTATTTCGGTATGTGTGATTGTAAGTCATATAGTTGCATTATGTTGGAGCTAAAGCACTAACATGCAATTGTTGGCATGATTTTACCAGACCATCAGCAGGTACCACCAAGTCAATACAATCTTAAAATTTTGGTATCCTCCTCAGAATGAGGAAGAGATTAGGCTATGGTCGACCACGCTGGTCTAGTGCGCGTTGACAGACTTCAGACAACGACAGAGAACTTTATGGAGAACTCAAGAGTACAGGTTTCCTCATGATGTTTTCCTTCGCCGTTAAAGCAAGTGATATTTAAGCTAAGCTTAAGACACAATAAGCGATCTCAACGAAAACGTCATTAATGATGTCATGACTGGTGCTCACTCGAAGCTCACGACGACCCATGTCAAATCGTGGGTTGTTGTGAGCGTTGCAAAATTAGTGATCTGTGGTTGAAAAATTTGGCGGCATTTTTAAAACAACAAAAATGGCGACGATTTAAATAACTTTATTTGATGCGGATAGAGATTTATTAGTGGACGTGAAAGTTTCTGCAGCGCATATTTATGTAAAATTAATTTTAGTTTCAATTAAATTATAAACATAAAATTTTTAATCAATTAGAAATATGAATATAAATTAATTTAACAAATAATTATTACCTTAACCTCTTGAGACTATTGCTTTATAACTCTCCTATTGAATTATTTACGTTAACCCTCAAAACGCTCAACTACCCGTTCCACTTAGGTTAACGATCGTAACGCTCGCGGACAAGTGGAACGGGAAAAACCGCGGTCGTGAGCGTGGGCGTTGAGATCGCTTAGTGGAACGCATTGAGAGAGGAGTGCCTGTGTGGGGGATAGAACTCGAAATCCCTGAGTAAGACATTCAAGTTCTAACCACTGTTTTTAGGTAGATATAAAAACATAATACAAACTATTTTCTTATTCAGAAGCAGATATCATTATTATAAATCTAAGAAATATTTGAGGAAAATCCGTAATAATTGTAACTAGTTGACACCCGAGCAACTCGCGCGTATAAATTACGAAGGAAAAACTCAGCATTCGTTGCGCGTTCAGAGCGAGATAGCAACACCGCGCCGCGCCGTCTCGCTCTACGTCTTGTTACTCATTGGGATCTATTCATAGGCACCGTAAACAAGATTAAGATTTTTTTTTATCTATGGATCATCATTTTGCCAGGATCCAGGTATTGCAATGAGAACAACAATTAACTAAAATACCATCCAGAAAACAGGATAATAATAAATATATTCTATTTTCTTACAATGGCCACAGACTCACGATGGATTCCTGTTTGGAAAAAAATCAATATTGGCCATTTAGATGTTTACGAAGGTCAGAATGTGCATTTGTAAGTTTTAAGCCCTTTGTGTGAAGAGCGTATTTATTTAAAAAAATATCAAACGTACCATATTATATTCCTTACACATCTATTGACCAGTGGCGTAACTATAGAGTGGCATTACGGCAAAATGCCAGGGGCCCCAAACTGTAAGGGACACCCAGATCTGAGAATGCCGTGAGAAAAGGAGGATTATGAGGATATTAATAGACACACGGAAAACGAAGTAATCCTATAAGGGTTACATTTTTCTCTTTAAACAAAAAATCTTTATCATTGGATTGGATTGATTGAGAGGGGCCCCCTCTATCCCTCAATATAAAGAATAGCCTATGACTTTGCCAGGGGCCTTAAGACGATATAGATACGCCACTGCTTTTTACCATTAATCCATAAAAATAAATAAAATTGGAGTGTCTGTTTGTAATATTAAATTTGTCTGTAAGGTTCTTTGTCTGTTCTGTTTGTTCAGGCTAATCTCTAAAATGGCTGGACCTATTTTAACGGGACATTCACTGGCAGATAGCTGATGTAACAAGGAATAACTTAGGCTACTTAACATCTCGCTACGACCCATAGGAGCGGATCTACACGCGAACGAAGTTGTGCGGGTCAGCCAGTTAATTAATAATAATCTTCAACTGAATAATTTTTTTTTTAAATACTTGTTATGTCAGCTTCACACAATCATAAAACGAACAATATATAAAGCTTAAGAGTTTGTTAATCTCAGGAACTACTGGTCCGATTTGAAAAATCCTTTCAGTGTTAGATAGCCCATTTATCGAGGAAGGCTATAGGCTATATATCATCACGCTACGACCCATAGGAGCATCACGGGCACGAAGTCGCAAGGGTCAGCTAGTAAAATAATAAATCCTTTTTAGTGTCAAGGGTTAAGCAGCTAAATTCGTGTCGCGTCTATAGATAGATCCAGTGGGCGGAGCTCGTCGTGATTGATGCCCTTTGTTTAAACAACACGCTCCGACTCAAGATACAGAACAGACGGACATTATATTATTATAGCTATTGTTATCTTCATTTCTGTCATATTATGAAATGCAATTTGGCAAAAATGTTTCGATCAATTGTATTAATGTATTGGATTCTAATACGAATACGGAATACGCTTTGGATTTAGTCTTTAGATTATTTTGTTTTAGGCTCTACATAAGACAAATATTGTATATATATATATAGTTGTCACTTCCCTGCTGGAGAAACTCATACAATCTCATAAAAAAAAATACGAAAATATTCAATAAGATTTTATATGTGTATTTGACGGCGAAATTACTCATAAAAACTCACAACGGCCATAATAAATTATGTACTTAGAACCTGAGAGATCTTATGAGTAGCTTACCGTATCTTATGTAAAAATCTAGAATCTTATGAGTTATAATGGATGTTATGTAAAAGTTATAAGAATTAATAAGATCATGTTTGGATTATTAATATTTATGAGATTTAATGAGTGAAACAAAAAATCGTAATGAAGCAATCGGAGAGATTTAGAAATGATGTTGTATTAATGAGCTATTAATTTTCAATCCAGATGAACTATGTTTAAAAGGAGGTATTGATCAAAAAATTACCTGTAATAAATTATAAAAAAAGGTTACCTAACTGGTTCCGAAGATTGATATATAACCAATTATTTCGACATAGGTATATCAAATAAAGGTATAAGGATATTTAAATTTAGGTAAATCATAATAGTACCTCATCACCACTTCTAAGGTCCTAAAGACCAGAATTCCAAGATAACGAGGACGAAAATATTGGTATTCTTACAAACTATTCTATATTCCGATTTTTTCATTAAACATCTACCTACTAATAAATTCATTAATAAAACAAACAATATTCTTCTTTAACCGACCAATCTCCTTTGTGTTATTTACAATATAAATACCTATGTATAATTAATATAAAGCGTTAATTGACTAAATTAAATATATAATTAATTTATATGTTTTTTAATAAAAATATTGCAATTTTTACAATAACTTTATAAAGAAAAAAATATGTTAATCAAAAAAGGAAACGTCAAAATAAAAAAGCGCGGGAAATGGAATATGGCGGGTTTTCGTTACAAAATCAAATATTGATATTACCGAATCTGTATTCTGTTTGAGGTGCCGGTGCCGCCGGTGCCGGATACTATTTGCGATTTCGCGTTTCGATCATCCGACATTGTTATTCTTGTGAATAAACTATTTGCATATAAAATTGACACTGCTTTGGGCGTTAGGGCGCGATACCACGGCGATAGATATAGATGATCACTGTCACTGTAAAGTTAAACCTTCATAGTTACTTAACCTCATTTTGCACACTGCTCACTTTCACAATATTATATATTTAATGAAGAAATATATTATTATTTAATTAAAGTATTTTATTTATCAACATATTAACACTCTACTTACATCATTATTAAGCTATGGATTTCATTACGCACGTTACAGACAGTGTTAACAACTCTCAAAAATATTTCTCCCTAAAACATAAGTCACACAATACATAGCTAAAAATTACTTTAAAAAAAAATTATCCCTCAAAAACTTTTACCCCTAAAAATTTTCTCCCTAAATATAGGGGAAAAATCTCCTAAGTCATCGCTCATCAGTGATGACAGAGAATGTTTTTTAAGAAGGTTTCAATGGAAGCGTTTAATTCGCGTATTCCTCAATTGACTAATTAAAGTTTAGTTAGTAGGTATTTTATGATTAGGTAGCGTGTTTTTCATTTTTTTAAATCAGAATATGGTCAGTCTGTGCAGAATATTGATCTTATAATAATTATGTAACATTACAATAATTTGCTAATTGGGTTACATAGATTAACTACACATTATATTTTTTAATTGGGCTGCAGTCTATGGGAGTCATAGATAAATAGAACTCCTCCTCCTCAGCGTCCAATAACAAATTAGATGACAAATATTACAAAGAAAAACAGTTTAAATAAAACAACATTAATTGGCGCCCATCTTTTTGTTTTACTTCAGGTCTAAAGAAATAAAATAAAACCTACATAGTTGACATTTATTAAAAAATTATATTTTTATTGGTAAGATTAATTGGCACTAACAACACTACTAAAAGCAAATGTCAGTGCTTAACGTTGAACTGTTCGAAAAGAAAGAAAGAGGAAAACTCATCAACTAAAGCAGCAACTCAGTCTCAAACTTGTTCTCGCTCACTCCTATATACAGCACAATCTAGATGTCTCTCTTACTAGTGAGATAAGCAGTAGATATGACATAAAACTTTTCAGGAAACACAGCAAGACGTGTGACAGATTAGTAGGGCAATTACCCTACTTCCTTTCCATTATAGTGCACAGATAATGTATAATGCTCTAGAATTCTAAGTTCTCGCGCATCTTTGTTCACTTGTAGCTCCGCTCCTATGGGTCGTAGCGTGATGATATATAGCTTATAGCCTTCCTCGATAAATGGCTTATTTAACACTGAAAGGATTTTTCAAATCGGTTCAGTAGTTCCTGAGATTAGCGTGTTCAAACAAACAAATTCATTAGCTTTATATATTAGTATAGATTTAATAAAACAATTTCCAATTGTAGAATTTAGTGTTAAGAATAAATACACAATTTAAAAAGAATAAAGCGTACATTTGGCTCCGGCTCCGGCTCCAGCTCGGGGCTTCAGCTAGCAAGGAGTCGTTGATTGGTGCAAATTGGATTTGGAGGGGGTATTGTCGTGTTGGCGATCGCTGGCTGATTGCTCGTTTGCGGTACGATCATATTGTGTGGATATGCTTCTAAGAATATTGTTTTTTTATTTATTACTAAAAACAGAATAAAATAAATATTTATGGGAGGCTCCCATACAACAAACATGATAAGTACGGTGTTTACTATATTTTTTATAAAGCGCGGGTGGCGGGAGTGACAGCCAAGACGCCGCAAGGCAGTAGTAATGTAGACATTGAGAGCGGCGCACGCGCGCGATGTGGACCACCCCCCCTCGTATTGTTGATCCCTTTATTGATTAATAATATCCCGAGTCCTGTGTGTGCTATATCCCAAACGCTAGTTAATTGAACCTTCCCTGACGAAAACAGACTAGTGGTGAAGTGCGAACTATTTTGTGTTACTGTGTGAAACGTGTAACGGGCATGCCCAAAGAAGATTAGAAAGAAGATAAGAAATCCTCAAGAACTTGTGAGTACTGTGTGTCTTTATCACCTAACTGACAATAGATAACCCTTAATTTAAAGAAGCTGAAACCGGGCCCAGCCAGCATCCGCGTGTGTGGGGTTTTGTACGCCCCATACGGAACACTTGCCCGGTTTTTTTTTTAATTTTGTTTCAATAGAAAGATCTACAGACATATTTATAAGCTTTAGACTTGTATTAGTAAGTTTTCATTGTGAGAGTGATTCAATTAAACAGTCCATCAAATGTAAAGAACTTCATTACACAGATCCACAGTAAAAGTCAACGTTCTTTTTTTATACGACGATGGTGGCAAACAAGCATACGGTCCACCTGATGGTAAGTGGTTACCGACGCCTATGGACACTTGCAACACCAGAGGTGTCCCTTATGCGTTGCCGACCCTACAGAAAACTTTTCACCTGCCTTTAGAAGTACGCCATACTATTGCTCCTTGGGAAAACCTTGGCAGGAACTGTTCGCAGGAGGAAATTCCTCTGAAACCGCACTGTGCGCGACCATTTTGCCTCCAAAGTGTACGGATGAACACCCTGTCGATGGCGAGCGGTGCAGTAGTAAAAAGACAAGTCAATTTTTTTATTCAAAATCTGAATTTACAATCTCTTATTGATCCCCTAAATCTACTACCCATTCGGGTAGGTAGGGTAAAGGGTCTATCTCTCACAGATTTGAATTTTGTATACAATAATTTGAATTTGAAATCTATTTTAAATGCATAATCCGTAGATTGATTATTAATTTCGGTCATATATCTTTAAAAATATCGTTTTGATTCTTACGTAATATTTTTTTATAGAATAATACTAACAATATTAACAGTCTTATCCTCACTAGTCTGTCCCAGTGGAGATGATTGTCCGTGACGACTGACGAGGTAGCAACACCGCTCAAACAATGCCCGAATCAACTTTCCTTGAATGCTAAGATTATTTCCCTTCGAAATACATACGATTGCTTGCGGCTTTATATTATCTATTTACTGACGGACACCACAGAGTATATATTGGAAATTGATTGTAGTAAGTACAGGCTACTTTTTATCCTGGAATATTATATTATTTATACTGGATAATTACAAAACTATTTTAATATAAATCTATACCTAACAAATTTGTTGGACCCCTTTTTCCCTTAATATGGACATCCTTTCCTATTCATTATAAACTTTTCCGCATCGCCATCCCTCTCCTTCCGATGGTAACTGATTAAGAAAGAAAGAGACAACAACTGAAGCACATACAAACGATACCTCGAATGATGATGTCACGAATACTAAAATTACTAAACTTTTTTAAATTGATATTTAAAGAAAATGTTCTTTATTAATTGATTATGTATCGATCGATGTCATAATGAATTGTTTTTTTTAATATTTGATTTTTTCGAGAACAATATGAAATAACAAATATTGAAATCACTGTTGCCAACTTAGTGGTTTTAAATAAATAAATTTAGGAGGGGAAAAATTTATTGGCCTAAAATTTATTAATATTTTTTTAAGAGAGTAACATTGATTGTCTCAAGAAAAAAAGACAGGTATTGCGTTTAAATATGGCGCGAAAAATTTTTATTATTCTTTAACCTGCATAAAACAATATTGAAATTACTGTTGCCAACTTAACGGTTACCTACCTATTAACAATGTAATTTTAGGGGTTATCGATTTCAGTTGTAGGGAAAAATATTTTTGAGAGTTGGTAACACTGATTCAATTTTGAAAAAAAAAAGACACGTATTAAATATGGCGCGAAAAATTTTTCTAATATTCTTTTACCAGTGCATACCCGAGTAGATATATTCTCTAATTTAGTTATCTCAGCGAAGCGATAAAGGATAACGGCTAATATTCATTATAAGTTTGGCACTAAAAGAAATGAAAGAAGTAATAAACATTAACGAACATACGGACATTCAATTTAGGTAAGAGCAAGATAAAAGTGGTATAAATTTGTGAGGCCATCTTATCGGCTGAATTATTCAATAGCTAATGTACTGTTGATTTCTAGTTGCGATCTTTAAGGTACAGTTTCCTTACCAATCTATCAATAATCTATTAATTGCGAAAGTAAGTCTATCTGTCTATATTTTACACAATCAATCAAATTAGTAGAGGATATAAATACGTTTTATTGCGAAAAAGGTGACATAGTTACCCAGCCAACTAGCCAGTATCCATCTAGCGATTTAGCAATCTAGTGACGTAGCTACCTACCAACCCAGCCTAACCAACCTAACCTAGTGAACTAGCCATTTAGCTACCTAGCCACCTAGGGACCTAGCTATCTCGCTACCTAGACGCTTTGCGAACAAGTCACTTAGCTATTTAGCCACCTAGGGACCTAGCTAACTACCTACCAAGCTATCTAGCTATCTAGACACTTTGAGAACAAGCCACTTAGCTATCTAGCCACCTAGGGACCTAGCTAATTACCCACCTAGCTACCTAGACACTTTGCGAACAAGCCACTTAGCTATCTAGCCACCTAGGGACCTAGCTAATTACCCACCTAGCTACCTAGACACTTTGCGAACAAGCCACTTAGCTATCTAGCCACCTAGGGACCTAGCTAATTACCCACCTAGCTACCTAGACACTTTGCGAACAAGCCACTTAGCTATCTAGCCACCTAGGGACCTAGCTAATTACCCACCTAGCTACCTAGACACTTTGCGAACAAGCCACTTAGCTATCTAGCCACCTAGGGACCTAGCTAATTACCCACCTAGCTACCTAGACACTTTGCGAACAAGCCACTTAGCTATCTAGCCACCTAGGGACCTAGCTAACTACCCACCTAGCTACCTAGACACTTTGCGAACAAGCCACTTAGCTATCTAGCCACCTTGGGATCTAGCTACCTAGACACTTTGCGAACAAGCCACTTAGCTATCTAGCCACCTAGGGACCTAGCTAATTACCCACCTAGCTACCTAGACACTTTGCGAACAAGCCACTTAGCTATCTAGCCACCTAGGGACCTAGCTAATTACCCACCTAGCTACCTAGACACTTTGCGAACAAGCCACTTAGCTATCTAGCCACCTAGGGACCTAGCTAATTACCCACCTAGCTACCTAGACACTTTGCGAACAAGCCACTTAGCTATCTAGCCACCTAGGGACCTAGCTAATTACCCACCTAGCTACCTAGACACTTTGCGAACAAGCCACTTAGCTATCTAGCCACCTTGGGATCTAGCTACCTAGACACTTTGCGAACAAGCCACTTAGCTATCTAGCCACCTAGGGACCTAGCTAATTACCCACCTAGCTACCTAGACACTTTGCGAACAAGCCACTTAGCTATCTAGCCACCTAGGGACCTAGCTAATTACCCACCTAGCTACCTAGACACTTTGCGAACAAGCCACTTAGCTATCTAGCCACCTAGGGACCTAGCTAATTACCCACCTAGCTACCTAGACACTTTGCGAACAAGCCACTTAGCTATCTAGCCACCTAGGGACCTAGCTAATTACCCACCTAGCTACCTAGACACTTTGCGAACAAGCCACTTAGCTATCTAGCCACCTAGGGACCTAGCTAATTACCCACCTAGCTACCTAGACACTTTGCGAACAAGCCACTTAGCTATCTAGCCACCTTGGGATCTAGCTACCTAGACACTTTGCGAACAAGCCACTTAGCTATCTAGCCACCTAGGGACCTAGCTAATTACCCACCTAGCTACCTAGACACTTTGCGAACAAGCCACTTAGCTATCTAGCCACCTAGGGACCTAGCTAATTACCCACCTAGCTACCTAGACACTTTGCGAACAAGCCACTTAGCTATCTAGCCACCTAGGGACCTAGCTAATTACCCACCTAGCTACCTAGACACTTTGCGAACAAGCCACTTAGCTATCTAGCCACCTAGGGACCTAGCTAATTACCCACCTAGCTACCTAGACACTTTGCGAACAAGCCACTTAGCTATCTAGCCACCTTGGGATCTAGCTACCTAGACACTTTGCGAACAAGCCACTTAGCTATCTAGGATTCTATATAAATAAAAATGTAATGCCTGTAGTTATTGTCAGGACAAGGTTTGTGTGAATGAGACAGAAGAGTTATCATGTGAGTGAGAAAATGGTTTGAATATACCGCAGCTATGCGCGGGAGGGTCGGCTAGTAACAAATAAAAATTAATATTTTTTTATTTTTTGAACTAATTAACACTATTCAATACTAGATGGCGTTGGAAACTAAATTTAAATATTGTTTTATATTGTAGTTAATTTTATTATTTACATTAACGTCAAAAAATTGAATTTTACGAAATTATTTTATATATCGATATTTTTAGTCTACCCTCTGTACCTTTCTCGCCTCGCCTAGAAATATCGATTTATTTTTTAAAATAACAACACTGTGATTGGTGTTAATAAATTTCTTTGTTATTATCATTTATTATATTTAAATAGAAGAAGTAGGACTTAGAGACCTCCTCTACATTTGAACGACATATGATCCTTTGTTAGTTAATAACCAATAGAATCGCTTCCTACATCCTTCATTACGCATCTTCACACATCTCTGGTGGAAATGCATGTTAGAGCCATTTATGATGATGATGATGATAAGATATTATTTAGATAGCTGTGTATTAAAGTCCTTTTATTAATATCACAGATGTTCAGTAACAGACAGACAGACAAAGTAAGCGACAATAGTTAGTGTTAGTGAACAAAACTCCCATAATGAGCAAATAGTTAATTTACGTCTCACAGTGAACAGTGAACAGTGAACAGCCATTTGGAGTCGGTAACTGCGTATATGTTAGCGATATTGCTTTTTTATGTTAATACGATACATTTACACAAATGTGGGTTTGTCTGTACGCTTTATATGTTGCCGACGTGGAATTCCATCGAGCTGTTAGCTATGACATTTTATAAATAGACGCGTTATATGGGGCCATTCATTTATTACGTAAGAATCTAAAGGAAAAAATGAATGTTGTCCGCGCTTTTTCTAAGAATAATTTGATCATTTTTGTAATCTTTCGTTGAACTATCGAGACTCCCTCCCACCCCCTAGTAAGAAAAAATAAGACATGTTCGACCCCCTTTCCCTCCCTAAATCGTCTTACGTAATTAATGAATGGCCCCTATGTACAATATTATACAATGTATTAAAAAATATATTGACATGTTTAATCTATACTAGCCGACCCGCGAGTCTTTGTCTGCGTCATATAAGAGAGAGGGAAAGAGAGAAAGTGGGGCGTAGGCACCTATAAAAATTCTGAAGAAACTTAAACTCTACCTCCGAGACCAGAACACCGAACTCGACCACGAACCAGCCCGTCCGCCATCCGACTATGTTGTCGCTTCCCCAGCTGATTTCGCTTCGCAGGGCATCCCTCAGGGAACTGAGAGTCTCACCTGGCAGGGGTTGGATCGTGAAGAACCGCATGACAGACGCACCCTCCCGACGGCCTAATCAATAAACTCCAACCCATAGATACCCGAATACCTATAGCCAGTAGTGGCAACCCAAGGATCTCTAGTTTGTAAACACTCATTTCTTCTCTGTCCACTGAATAATGTGTTTCCTATCAGAAAAAATAATCATGTTTAAAAAAAAACCAAAAAAGAAACGTCCTCACCACTCATTTCTTCTCTGTCCACTGAATAGTGTGTTTCCTATCAGAAAAAAATAATCATATTTTTTTTGTAATAACAACTCTTTGTAGATCCACTGAAATTTAATCTGTATAATGTTTTCCGATTTGCAACTTGACTTGTGGCTGGATAGCTTTACATCTACCATTTTACTATTCACTCAATACACTCAAAATTAAACTCTATCTCCTTGCATTAAGATAAAACAGATGATGTATATAATTTTGTAAATCAGATTATCTCAAATATGTAACGGCGCCGGGAATCCCCGCCAAAGTGAGCGAAAATCGCCCATTTTGTTAAAACATATTGATTTGTAATAGATAATTTTATTGTGAACAAAGCATTTGTTTTATCTCGCTTCGATTTTATTTTGTTTAACTCACTCACTCACTCTTCTGTTCTTATATAATATTAGGTATTAAATTATTCTGAATTTCTGACGTGTTTTTATGACATATCAAATACCTATATCAGTCATCTAAACTCAATCACGATTAATATAGCAATAAACTATAGTGATATACCAATAAATGTGCTATTAAAGTTTTATGATAGCGTATAAATTTTGGCCGTTTATAGCACTTTTATTAGCATTATCTTATAATTACAGTGATTTATGATCTGTTTAATATTATTAAAATATTTATTAATAACTTATAAGATCTCCAATTTTTTTTAAATAATTATAAATTGCATTTCAAAAATTTATAAACAATTCTATGTATAATATTTATACAAGTAACGCCATCTATTGACGAGTAGATAAACAAATCAACAAATGTTAAATTTTTGTAATAAAATTAATATTAATATTTTAATGTCTTTTATTTATAAAATAATATAATAATTAATTTGTATAAAAATATATCCATCTGTTCTTATGGGACTGAATTTCATATGAAGTTCTATTCTAACACTATAGATGTCACTAGTTAGGAAACAAAAAAAATGTTGAAAATCCAAACCTATACTTTTTTTAATGTAGTCTAATAAGCACAATACAGATGTCGTTAGTTACACAAACCGACCAAACTACAAAAACCAATATATTGTAAGACGACATTCTGAATATAATCCTTTTGAATTAAGTAGGATTACCTTGCAATTGTTTCTTTAGTCAACAAGCATGGACGTCAACTTGATTTATTATTTATTTAAAACTAATCCAAAAGTTATAAAAAGAATGTAAGGTAAATAGTGAGAAGTTTAGTGAAGTGTTTTAGTGTAAGTTAATTAGTTTGTGGTATAAAATGAAAGTTGTTGTATGAAAAATATTATTTATAAGTATATTACGAATTATATTTGTTAGGGCCATCAGTTGTCGCATTTCAAATATAAATGATAGATGTGGTAGGTACATTTTAGTCAACACATTTATTAAACGTGAGTTTTAATAAAATTTTAATTTGACAGTTACATTTTTTTTTATTTAAATAATTTTCAATTTATGTTTTTGATAATTTGAAAATCCAAACCTTTACTTCTATTGATGTAGTTTTATGAGCAAAATACAGATGGCGTTAGTTACATAAACCGACCAAATTAAAAAACCAACATATTGTATGACGACTTTCTAAATACAATCCTTTTGAATTTAGTCGTATAACCTTACAATTGTTTCTTTTGTCAACAAGCATGGACGTCAATTTGTTTTCTTATTATTTATATATTTAAAACTAATCCAAAAGTTATAAAAACAATGTAAAGTAATTAGTGAGAAGTTGTGTGAAGTGTTTTAGTGTAGTTTGTGGTAAAATGAAAGTCGTGGAAGCGAAAATCGTGGTTCTAGGCTCGCAAGGTAAAAAATGTTTTTATAATATAAAGGAAGTTATTTGATGCCGTAATGTTACGAAATGGTTAATACAAATGAGTGAACTGAGTTACGGTTACAGTTATACATATTTATGAATTTTAGGGTACTTTATAATAGTTGATCCCTGATAGACTGGTTTTTTGGAATTTCAAGTTTTTGAGGTCTAAAATTAAAACAAACTTGATTTTCGAGGTTCTGTGTAAAGATGGATAGGTACAACTTTTTTTTATAGAATAAGAATTTTCTGCGAATAGAAAAATCTATGAAATAGATATAAAACATTTATTTTTTTTCTATCAAATACATTATTCTTTTTAATAATCCCTGTAAGTAAAAAACAACCCCTAGGTCCAGCATAAACAAACAAATGTTTAGTTACAACAAAAAAGAATTGCATCTGTAGACAATAAAACTTTCAATCAACCAGTTTTTCAATTGGCACTTGCATATATTATATCTATTGAAACTCCCATTCTTTACTGAATTTAACAACCACCTATATGTACAAATGAGCAACCGGGCAAATTCTTACTATATTCAGCTCAAAAATGGTTTACACAATTTATAATCCAATCTATTTATCAAACAAATAAAATTATAAATTAATGTTGAAAGTTACAAACACAGAATACTAATAAACCTTATGTGCTAATAATTTTTTTTTCTCTATTCTTATTCCATAATAGAAACGGCAGATGTATTACACCTTACAGCCTTGTAGACAAATAATTATTTTAAGGAAAATATAACAGTGTAAATAATGTAGATTATGTTTTCAATGACTTTATCAAAAAAGTCATATAAGATAAAATTAAAAGAATAATGTCACTTTTATTTGTTATACAAACTTGAATGATAAAATAAGAAAGGTTGGGAGCTAGGGCTGTCCAATGACAATTTATACAATTAAATCCTTTATATTTATTAAATGTATGTTGGTATTAACTAACAGTCTTGTAAAGTAGTAATCAATAAAGGTAAATAAATAATGATGTAAAATTCCAAATCTATTTACTAAATTAATCATATTTAAGTTTTCTATACACAAATTTGAATTTGGAATCTAGTTTCAATTCCAAATTTAATAGATTCCAAATTTGAATGTTCTATACACAAATTTAAATTTGGAATCTAGTTTCAATTCCAAATTTGAAATTTCTATACATAATCTTGAATTTGGAATCTAGTTTTAATTCCAAATACCTATATTATTTGAATTTGGAAACTTGTTTCAATTCATAATCCAAAAGTTTTGAATTGAGATTGATTATTAATATTAGCCATAGAGATAACATTTAATACATGATCGCTTATGTAGAATATATATGAGTGTTGCTATTAAAAAGAAAATTCTCCTCATAAAGAATTTTGATCTAATGAAAAAGTGTAGCCGGGTTTCTGGGTTGGTTTAGTTTTTTTTTGTTTTGCCCATATTTTGATACCAAGTGTATAAGAAATTTATTTTGAGTGTGTTTTTAAAAAATGTCCCTTATTTTACCTTTTTTTTTTATTTTATTGATGTGGTGGGAGAGCGAAAAATATATATATATATTAATAGGATAAAAAAGTGTGAGTGAATCAGCTAGTTACTAATATTACATTGTTGCCATAGCAACGAAATAGAAGTGACAGCCCTAGTTTATTTATAGTATCATAATCTGTTCACATCATGCATTATTCAAATGTCTGCTCACCTCCGGAAATAAAAAGAATTTATTATATTAATTACTCATATATTACATTGGTGTTTCTATGGAAATTTCTAGAACTATCACATAATTATTATTATGTATTTATTCATCTCTATGAGCCATAGATAATAAAATATTTCGAATCTTGATACAGCGCCATCTATTGAGAAAGTTTGTTACTCAATTCACAATTGCAATAAAACAGCTGAATGAATTTCAATGAAATTTAGCACACAGATACTTTATAATCTATATTACCACATAGTATACTTTTTATCCCGGAATAATTCATAGTTCTTGAGGGATAAAAGATAAGAATACCAATGGTCAATTTCGCCTGTGCCAAGCCAGGGCGGTTTGACTAGTATTACATAATGTAATGTAACATGATATTAGTTATGGTAATTGCTGGTTCAGTGGGTCGGAGAGAAACCGGTCTGTCAAGGTTGTATTCATCTATGTTAATGTTATGAAGATATTTAAATACTATGTATGTATGGGACTGTGTATCTAGTTCTTGATACGTCATTATATAGAATTGCCTAAGGCCAGTTTGTATGGGACTGTGTATCTAGTTCTTGATACGTCATTATATAGAATTGCCTAAGGCCAGTCTGTATGGGACTGTGCATCTAGTTCTTGATACGTCATTATATAGAATTGCCTAAGGCCAGTCTGTATGGGACTGTGCATCTAGTTCTTGATACGTCATTATATAGAATTGCCTAAGGCCAGTCTGTATGGGACTGTGTATCTAGTTCTTGATACGTCATTATATAGAATTGCTTAAGGCCAGTCTGTATGGGACTGTGTATCTAGTTCTTGATATGTCATTATATAGAATTGTCTAAGGCCAGCGTGTATGGGACTGTGTATCTAGTTCTTGATACGTCATTATATAGAATTGCTTAAGGCCAGTCTGTATGGGACTGTGTATCTAGTTCTTGATACGTCATTATATAGAATTGACTAAGGCCAGTCTGTATGGGACTGTGTATCTAGTTCTTGATACGTCAATATATAGAACTGTCTAAGGCCAGTCTGTATGGGACTGTGTATCTAGTTCTTGATACGTCGTTATAAAGAACTGTGTAAGGCCAGTCTGTATGGGACTGTGTATCTAGTTCTTGATACATCAATATATAGAACTGTCTAAGGCCAGTGTGTATGGGACTGTGTAACTAGTTCTTGATATGTCATTATATAGAACTGTCTAAGGCCAGTCTGTATGGAACAGTGTGTCTTGTTTCAATTTGTGTGTGAGTGTGTATCTATTTCTTGATACGTCAATGTTCCAGGTGTGGGTAAGACGAGCCTGGTGGTGCGGTACATCGGCAAAATGTTCTCGAAGCATATATCACCAACCATTGGAGCGTCCTTCTTCACTTGCAATATTAACTTAGACGACGCGAGGATTAAACTGCAGGTACTAAATATATCATTGTCTATCGTAGTGTATACATCTGCGTCTGGGTCGCAATCCCCAAACGCTATAGGATAGTATAATCGCTTAGGTTATTATGTAGTTTTCTAAAAAAATCATAAACATCCTACTTAATAATTAACGCGAAAGTTTGTAAGAATGTATGTATGTTTGTTGCTCTTTTACGCAAAAACTACTGAATGGATTTTGATGCAACTTTACAATAATATAGCTTACACATCAGAATAACACATAGGCTATAATTTATAATGATATAGTGTGAAAACCGCGGGACGCAGCTAGTCTTAAATAATACTTTCTGTTTCGCTTTAATGCTTCGTAAACTTGTGACTGATTTATTATTAAAAAAAATTCGTCACACAAAAACGGCTGAACGGATTTCAATGAAATTTAGCACACAGATACTTTACATAGGCTACTTTTTATCGAAAATAATTATAGTTTCTGCGGTATAATATATTTGGTAGAAGAGGCAGGTTGACTAGTACTAAATAATTCATCATCATCACAACCCATTAATGGCTCACTGCTAAGCCGGGTCTCCTCCTCAGAATGAGGAGGGTATTAGGCCATAGTCCACCACGCTGGCCCAGTGCGGGTTGGCAGACTTCACAAACCTTTGAGAACTTTTAGGGAACTCTCAGGAGTGCAGGTTTCCTCACGATGTTTTCCTTCACCGTTAAAGCAACACATAACTCAGAAGAATCAGAGGTGTGGGGGGGGGGGTCGAAGTCGGACATCCCGAGTAAGACTTTGAAGTCTTAACCACTGAGCTATCACTGCTTTTTTTGATTGAGTTAGAAGCCGGGTGGATGATCAGTAGAATGAATAGTATATGTACTATGTAGGCAGTGGCGTAGCTAAAGGGGGGGCGGCCCGCACCGGGTGCGACAGAAATAGCGATGAGCAATCTATACATTGTTAGTAACACTGTATATAAAGTAGTATTAACGGGTAGGTCACCTTTAGTGCGATAGATTAGAGTCAGTCAGTCATGGAAGTTAGTGTTAGTGTCGTGGTTAAGGTCACCCTTCTTGAGGTCCACGTAAGTTTACTTTAATATCTATTGCAGTTGGCAAAGTCGAGTGGGGGAGGTGAGAGGCTCTTTCATATATTATGAAACCTGCACCTTGGTCTCAAGCCCCAGGCACTGCTCGACTCTGTATAAATTCTATGTGTATTCCTGTAAATAATGAGTATCATTCCTCTCTCATTCCATGACAACATATGCAGCGAAATCGAAGGTAAAACAATTTCATTTTTGGGGGAATCCCCGATCAACCTTTAGAGAGAGTTGTGGGAAACTTATAATATAATCTCCGGGTGTCACCCATGCTGGTGGATGGTTTAATCCTGGATGAGTAGTTGAGTAGGTGGGTATCTTCACGGTGTGTTAGCAGGTCGGTAATTGAATGAGTGAGTGTGTATAGTTGTTGTTGTTTTTATTAAAGGTATGGGACACAGCAGGACAGGAGAGGTTCAGATCGATGGCGCCCATGTACTACAGGAACGCCAACGCGGCTCTGCTGGTGTTCGACATCACCAGCGCCAACAGCTTCGCCTCCATCAAGGGGTGGGTTAAGGAGTTGCAGAGGTAAGCATAGCTATTTTATTTGCTGACATAATTTAATTAAATGGTGAGGATGGGAGAGATCCTGTAACCCAGAACCTGGGTCGCTAGCTCCATTTAAGTTATGCTAATATATGCTGCTATAACATAGGCTGTTTATGTTCCAGTAATGTACCAGAAGCGATGACACTGTCCCTGGTGGGTAACAAGAGTGACCTGGAGACGCACCGCGCAGTGAGCGCGCACGAGGCGGCGCAGTACGCGGCCTCCATCGGCGCTGTCTACTGTGAGACCTCAGCTTTACATGATCAGGTAACACCGAAATATATATGGGTATAATTAGAGTAGGGTCACTTCCGTCCCGTCATTTTAATATTTAAAGATTATTAACAGCCTCAAACGAGTAAAAAATTATCGATTAATCGGGATGCCAGTGCCCTATTTCCGTTTTGTTGATTTACTTCTCCCCACTAGTGGAGGGGCATTGCTACCATTGTCTAGTCCCTTTATATTCCCCGACTGACGCAGTACACTTCAGTCTCTCGACAAGTCTCTTTGAGTGAACATCACCTGGAGTTGAAGTGTAACAAATTGTGTGTCGCATCACGGATATAGGGCCTCTCGGATTAAGGATCATGTGAGTTCTTACGTCTTATTTATAGAGTCCCTACATTGTATTTAGATGTGTTAACACAGCCTTAGGTTAGGTTTATGTTGGGTTAGGTTAGCCTTATGTTAACCTAATCTAAGAAAAACAGTGAGAACGGGCAGTGGAGGCGAGTGTCGTGATCACTTAAAGGAGCTCCTTAAGCCTACACCTTGTGCCTATCCTAAATTTTGTATCAAAATACTCAGTAGAGGGAGATTACTTCATCTTTATAATGTTTAATGAATGCAAACTAATCAACCGAAACTGCGATTTAATATACTACTTACGCCATCTATTGACAGATATATGGTGTGTCTGTTTGTGACGCAATCAGGCATAAATCAATGAACAGATTTGGATGAAATATGATACAGAGATAAAGTAGAGCTTGATGAAGGACACAGGCTATGTTTTGTCGCGAAACAAATGAGTGTGCTCTTACGCCATCTATCGGCGTAGGAGTGAAGTGTGTGACTAGTATTATAATATAATATGTGTAATAATTTTTCCTAAGAAACTTTCCGTTATACTATAAAATGATTCACAATAGCTTATCTACTAATGAGCGGACTGGTGTTCCTGTTATCAATAACATGAACAATAACACTAGTCTGCAAACTAAATGCTTTTAATAAAAATACGATTAATTTAAAGAGTTTATCTACTCCCATGCTTTAAATCCTACATTACAACATTACAACACCCAATGTCCTAATAACCATTATATCACCCAAACGGATCATATAATGTTGTACTGAATTTCATAATAACACTCAAATTCCTTCTGCGCAAAGGGTTTACTCAGACAGCCACATTCTTACTGCTCGATGGTATCTGTATGAATTTCAAAAAAAGAACAGACATTCCCGCGCGTTTCACTACCAGAACGCCGTGCGCCGTAAAGCAAAAATGTTATTCGTATTCCCGCCATTTTTCTTTAATATTTTTATTGTTTTGTTTACAAAAAATGAGGTCCTTTCCAACATTAAAGTACATATTGAAGTGAATTTGAATAATAACACTATACACAATGTTCATTACAACTACAATAAATGATTATTTCATCAATACTCAGTGTTTTTGTATATATTCAGTGATGGATGATGTTAGGTCACTAGGAGTGGCTGTCTGTGGAGTGTTAATGTTGGCAGTAAGTTAACTGTTTCGGAATCTTTTATAGAAGATTTAATTATGGGTGTAGATAAAGTCTTGTATGCAACTGTTGATAATTAGGTATTATACAACAATTGCATAAATAATCGTAACATGCTGAATGTAGATCTGATTTTTATTTTTTGCATTAAATTAGTAAACTCAGCTTTAGAACCTATTTGCACACAAAAAACTGTGCACTGATGGAAATGAATAAAATGATTCAGTAGCGTAGGGGTGCTTGTTACCAATAGTTATAAATATTTTATAAACAGATATGAGTAGAAGGGTTATTATAGAAATATTGAATTGTCATCGATCCTTAATAAGTATGCCACATTTCGAGATAATCCGACGTTTTGAAGGGGGTCAAAATCATGTTCAAAGATTCCGTTACATACGAGTACATACTAACATACGTATGAAGCTAATAAAAGCGTATTAAAATTAGTAGGGGAGCTCATTACTGTGGGAATAATATGGAAATAAACGGGGAAATAACCGATGTAAAATGTTGCCAACTTCTGAGTGATAAAAGGAGATGGCTTTTTTGACTTTTAATTTCTGAAGTGAAAACTCTATAGGCATGTTTTTTTATGTAATTTTTACCCGCGAAGCGCGAGATGATCCACGATGTCACTTAGATAACATTTTACTAATTTTTGCTTACACACGTTAGGGATCTCTGTAGCTCGGGAGCCCGTATACGGCTTAGCTACGCCCCTGGCCCCATTATCGGACGTCATTTTTATGCGAATACATTTACTACGTCTGCGCAGCTCTCATGACTCCGTGATGCGCAGTGAATTATGAATTGATTCACAAAAATATCGAGACCGATTCATCAAAAATAGATTTTTGTGTGGAGTCGCCAAAACTCATTTCATAAAATCGGCAGCCGATTAGTCGAATTTAGGAAAATGATAGAAAAAAAATTGAAAGTCGATTTTCTGGGGTGAAATATCGATTTACTGAATCGCTTCAGTGCTATATATTAATTTAAGAGATCGCTCGAAAAGTCGATTGATCGATCTCGGCCATTCCTACAGTAAATTTAAAAGATGTGCAGCGGTTGTTCCTGATTTATCCCGGATATTATGTTTATATATAAAATTAAAAAAAATATGAATATCATATTTTTGTATAAGCATATTGTACAATCATCAATAATTGTATATATATAAACACTACTAATCTTCTATATATATAAAAGGAGAAGCTGACTAACTGACATATCAACATCATCATATCAACGCAGGGCCTAAACTATAAGGGTTAGAAACTTGAAATTTTGCACAGGGGTTCTTTTTATAACGTAGGGGAGCACTAAGGATTTTTGAAAATTCACCCCCTAAGGGGGTAAAACGGGGGTGCAAAGTTAGTATAAAACTTTGCCGTTTTTTAAGTTATTCCAATAAAATTCAGTATGAAGGTTCTTTATTGGAAGTCATGAAACAGGAGTGAAATATTTTTTCGAAAGTAATCCCTTAAGGGACTTAAAGGGGAGTGCAATGTTAGTATGACTACATCATGAAATTATTAAATATGTCTAGAGACGATCTCCTGTAGGCTAATTATCCTAATATCGCAAACGAAGTTGAGGGTAAAAGCTAGTTAGTTATAATAGTGGTAATTAAATTTATTGGAATAGCAACACTGTAATGTCACAGAGAGTAATATATTGATATATATATCGTATCGATATTTTTAAAATACATCGATATATTTGTTACTTCGAAATAAATATCGGTTATCGAAATTTTGAGAATTAAAATATCGAAATATCGTTATTTTTTGCAAACCATTGTATTCAAATGTGTATATGTCACTGTTACTCCCCAGGGAATAGACCAGGTGTTTCTGAACACGGCGACGGAGCTGCTCAAGCTGTCCTCGTCCAGCCTGGTGTCGTCACTGCGCTCCTACGACTCCACAGACGAGGAGAAGTTACCAATCGGTAAATATTATACGACAATATTAACATAGCTTCGCTGGGCTAAAATATTTTTAACAAACGTACAAACAAACAAGAAACTTAAAACGAACTTTTAACTATTCTAGGTTTTCTTAGGAACTACTGAACCGATTTTGATAATTCTTTTACTGATAGAAAGCTACACTATTGCTGAGTAACAGGTGATTAGTGTTGCCATATATATGTCGGGGATTTTAAAACGATGTGAAAGGAGATGGAAGGAGGAAGATGGGGAATATTGGGGAACATTAAAAGGGGGTGATGGTAATGAGTGGAATATTGGGTAAACGCGACGCAGATACTTCTACTGAACGGATAAATAATCAAATATGATCTCTAACAATTACCAGAGAAACCTAAGCAGTGCCTTGGACTTGTGACCAAGGTGTAGGCTTGACACTCGCCTCCACTGCTAGGCTCTCTGTTTAAACCTAAGGTTAAACGCACATAAACCTAACGTAACACGAGACGTGGAAATTAGATTGTAAGGTACTCACGTGACCTTGATCGGACAGCACTCCCAAAACACAACACTGCACTGGACACTTCACTAGCACTATCTAGAGACTACTTCACTTCTTGAGAGACCGCGCACGACTGAGACTTCAGTCAGACTGTCGATGGCATATAAAGGGTCGAGGGTCGAGACTGTCAAAAAGACGGAAGTGACTACTACCCTACTCCAACGCCATAGATACCGATAACGATTCGATTATTCGATAATCTTTTACTATTCTCCGACATATATTTTTTAATTAATAGAATATTGCCATTTTATGGCTACTGATCCGACTTTGCTCTCATTTAGCATTTTTACTTTCTTGAATGTTGGACAACTGATAAACACAAATAAAAGAGGTGGGGATTTAAAAAAAAATACGCCGTCACTATAGAATAATTATTAATTACATCGTGAGTATTCCTAGCAGTAATGCTGTTGCGAGTGTAAAGTATAACCCTCAGGATATTATAATCAAACCGTCATACTGGTAGTCTGCATCTTTCTGTTTTTAATTAACACTATATTTTTCTCTTTCTCACTCTCAATGTTGCTTTGCCTTTAAAGCGAAGCGAGGGGAGGCCGCGGGTGTGACTGAGAGAGTGAGTGAACGATTTGAATACAACTCAGTGGCGATATTAACATATACAACATGGATGTAGATATTGAAATAATTCCAGGAATACCCTCAGAGGAGCAGGCGACGCATACGGGTAAGATAGAACTACCCGCGTGGAGTGATGACGTCAAACATGGGGAGTTGCAGAGGAGCTTGTGTTGCTAACACTTAAACTATCTTTGTTGACGCAACCTTATACTTTAAGTATTAACATAAGAATATTTTAATTACTTTATATGTGATGACGTCACATATACGCCGGAATAATGGCTGCCTTATTTGTTAAAGCAGACATAGCATTTCAACTGTGTATATGACGTCATTGGCGTTTACGTCTTTATAGAATAGAATGAAGAAATGTTGCCAATTGTTGTATGAGTAATTTTTGGTAAATACTTTGTTGTAAATAATTAATTATTATGTCATCTTTATATTGAAATGAACTCTACTTATATTTAAAATGTATTTATGGCTGTTTTCGCAACCAGAGAACCAATAGAATCGCACCTTTTCACACACTCAGCGAGGCTAGGTG
This sequence comes from Limenitis camilla, assembly GCA_905147385.1. Lineage (NCBI taxonomy): Eukaryota > Metazoa > Arthropoda > Insecta > Lepidoptera > Nymphalidae > Limenitis > Limenitis camilla. Next base: position 7,506,197 of record LR990251.1, on the reverse strand, counting down.
AATGAAGCGTACTGATTGTAATAAAAAAAAAATTTTATATATACATACTCTATAATAATATAAAGTCTTGCCTTAATTATATACTTAGTTAGTAAATACTAATATTTTTGTATAAAACAAACGACGTGACGTCACGCTGTACACATTACGTCACGGACTACACAAATACTTGCGTTTCTCCATCTTTTTATGTTATAGTAACTAGCAGCAGCGACGTCAATTTTTGATATTGTAAAAATATTTTTTTTTTAAATTTATTTAAAAATATTTGTTGTACAGTGCTGCCATCTAGTTTAAAAAATAAAAACTAACAGTCTCGAAAATCAATTACTGGACTGTGTTCATACATTTCTGTTTTAAATCTATTAATTAGGTTTTAATTTTATTGTAAGATAATATATCTTTACACTGCGTCGATGATAATAAATTAATAAACTGTAATTAAATTAAAATGTCGTATACGAAGTAATGGGTAAGTATGAATTGTATGTTCTATTTAATTTGGTAGGATAACAGCTTCAAAGTTTAATTCGAGTTCGAATTTCGAATAAACGATTTATTTTAATGTCAGAGAAAAGCGCGGGATTCTCCGAGCGGGAGTTTTTTTGTAGTGTCTGTCAAACAAATTGTTTTGTGTGGTTTGGATGGTGAAGTTGGTGGTGAAATGTAAGGTCTCGTAGGGGGGAAAGAAATAAAAAGATGAAGCGGGAAATATTTGTGGAAGGCCCTCCTTGTTCGGAGATTCCCGCGCGTTTTCTCTATGAACTACAATGACTTACTTTAAAATGAATAAAGAACTTACTAAAGACAAGGCTGTACGGTGTAATACCTTTGCCTTTTCATTATGGAATAAAAACAGCAAATAAATGTAATAATGTCAGAAAAACGCGGGAGTCTCCAAACGGGTGGGTTTTTTGGTAGAGTCTGTAAAATAAATTGTTTTATGTGGTTTGGATAGCAGAGTGGTGTGGTGAAATGAGTGGGAGTAAAAGGGGTGGAGGGGGGATAGCAAGAAGAACACTGAAAGGGAGATGTTTTAAAAAGCTTTGATTTATGAGTACAAGGACATCTACTACACCAAGGATTTAGATGATTATAATGGAAGACATGGCTTTGGCGTTACTATATAATGAATAGCGGATTAACCTACTAAAGACAAGGCTGTACGATGTAATACCTTTGCTATCGGTGACGTGTATAACTTGACTCATTATAATAACATCGACTAAACTAATTTGTCAATAAAGGTACGTAGTATACGACAAATTATAAAACGTTACACTTTCACTTAACATGTATGATTTATGTGTGGTATTCAATTCAGCAGTATTATAGATTAAACATGGGCTGCATGGGCAACGTACTTCGTGTGTTCGAAATTTAAATAACCGACAAATTATTAAACGTCACACTTTAAGCCTAACTTGCATGAATTGTGTATTCTTTTCAATTTGGTAGGATAACAGCTTCACAATTTGATACATTTTGTATTTGTGTTCGAATTTTGAAATAACCGACTCATTATAAAAACATCTTATTTTAAGGTAAGATCTATGAGTGGTGTGTATTGTTAAATTAGGTTGGATAATAGTTTTGAAGTAAAACACGCGATCGTACTTCGTGTTTGTGTTCGAATTTCAAATATTTGACGCAGTTTGTAAGGAATGTTTATATAAGTAGGAATAGTATTTTTGTAAATTACCATAAACGTTCGATGCAGCGAATTTATTTGTTTATATTGTACAGTGTCTTGGTTATGTGATATTAATGGAAATAAATTTATTTTTAATTATTGATCTTATTATTTATTACCTGTGAGTAAATGAAACTAAGATTTATTTAAAAAGCATTTAATGCTAAAAGGTACAACTATGTTTCACTTTAATAATGAAGTGTAAACCCTACGTAACGACACTCCATATAACGCTAAGTATAGCAACACTACTTAGGAGTTGTCGTTAAATAGAGTTCGATATAAATTCATATTTATTGTCATGTTATTTTTCTAATATTTTTTTAATTCCATAGAGATGGACGATTCTATAAAAAAATATTTTGTTAAACTAAAAAATTTAAATGTTATATCAATTTGTCAAAATTATCACACTATAAACTAGGGATGGGTAAATCGATATATATCGCTATCGAGAGTTTTAAATAATATCGATATGTTTACCTAAAGTATTGTAAAAGGTAAATAAACATGTTTCATAGTTTTATTAGCACAAATTAAATCAGTTATTAAACTCTTTTGAATTGAAGTTTGGTATTTTGTTTTTTTCTACCACATGAGACATTATTGGTTCTCTACTCTACTATTGTAGCAAAGCTAAATAGTGACACTATTTACTTTAATTTATGAAACTGCTTTTATACTAAGAGGGTTAATATTTACACAATATTAGTTAGTAAGCAACACCAAAAAAAAAGTCTTACATTCTAATAAATATACAGTTAGTATACTATTTAGAGTTGTCTCTGCACAATTCTACTACTATGTTTAGAAGATTTCCATATAAAAATGGGGGGTAGTATTTATAATTTTTATCTAGAGTTAAATAAAAGATAACAATAAATTATCATTTAAAAAATTATCTTCGATATATATTTAAAAATATCGACATTTTCACCCATCCCTAATATAAATTTAGTCATATATTTACAAAAACGATTCCATACATTACCATAGATAACATTTGAAATTAAAAAAAAAAAACAAAGGAATAAATTGGAACGCAAACAAAAGTCTTGTATTATCTATATCACTAGTGACTTGAAAATGAATTTTGACAATTATAAATAATTTACAACCTTACGAACAAACCGTCAGTAGCACCTTATATTATTGAACTAACGACGCGCCGTTGCTTTGCCAGGAAAATATGTATGTTAAACCTATACTTACGTGCCGGCATACACAACACAGCTTCCAAGGCAAAGGGAGGGCTATTTATCTATAGCTCGTCTTTAACGTCCTGCTCTTCAACCTCGGCGGGTATTTCTTCTTCGTCAGCTTCGTCCTCGTCCCCGTAGCCCTCGAAGTCGGTCACGTCTGGCACATGCTGGGGGGAGCCTCCTCCGAAGCCGTAGGGGTCAGGACCGTGAACCTAACGACAATAATAACAATCATCTAATTCGCATAAGTATTTCTTAATAAATTAAATTAAAAAAAAGGTTAATTGGAAATTCAAATTTGGAACGTATTTTTAATCTGTAATCCAGTGATTTTGAATTGAGATAATTTTTTTTTTTTTTTAATGTATTCCAAATTTAAATTTGTGTATATACAATTTTGAATATGAATTTAGACCGTGTGTCAATCTAGAATCTTATGATTATCGATAAAATAAACATTCCAAAGTCAAATTTGTTTATTTAAAATTCAAATTTGGAACGTATTTTTAATCTGTAATCCAGTGATTTTGAATTGAAATTAATTATTAATTTTGGGCGTATGTTAATACGAAATCTTTGAATTATGTATTGAAAATGTATTCCAAATTTAAATTTGTGTATAGAAAAATTCAAATTTGGAATTTGTTTTCAAACTGTAATGTAGAGCGTGTAATCAAATCGCAGCGCCATTTATCGTGTCACATTGATCGCTCTGGCAATTACGGTAAAAGTGTAAAAGTGGATTCCAGAAATACATTTAGAATTGTTGCTGTAAATATTTCAAAAAAAATGGGGGCTTCCCTATTCTATGAATTTCCTGAAAATAGGGATTTCAAAAATACACTTAGGATGGTACATGTTATCTAAAAACAAATATATTTTCGAGTTACTTTTCACATTTTCAAAAAATCCTATTGAAAAATAAGATCTTCTAGGATTAATTAAACAAAAATTCGATGTCAATCTTCGGAAAAAAATCATAAAAAACGGATTTCAAAAATACACTTAGAATTGTTAAAAATTATTTTAACCAAATTTTACTCTATTCTAAAAAAAAGTACCTCTTTGCTTTGAAAAGTCTATCGCGTTTATAAATATACTTAAATTAAGTTCATAAGGAGGATTAACACATAGGATACATTTATCCCAGAAAGAAGCTTAGTTGCTGTGGTATAAGTATTTATCAGAATGAATGTTTGGCAAAGTGTTCACTGGAAGTATTTAAAAAAAATCCATAAAGTCGCGGGCAGATGTTATCATACTAACTTTGCACCCCCCTTTAGGGATTAAGGGACGATTTTCGAAAAAATATTTTTTACGTGTTTCATGACTTTCAATAAAGAAGCTTCATACTGAATTTCATTCAAAAACGGCAAAGTTTCATACTAACTTTGGACCCTCATTTTATCCCCTTAGGGGGTGAATTTTCAAAATCCTTTCTCATTGCTCCCCTACGTTATAAAAGGAGCCCCTGTGCAAATTTTCAAGTTTTTAACCCTTATAGTTTAGGCCCTGCGTTGATATGTCAGTCAGCTTCTCCTTTTATATATTATATATATATATAAAAGGAGAAGCTCATATATAGCTCATATTTTATTTATACTTATAATTGTCTAAATATGTGCAAGTATTAAAAGATTAATTGGCAACATTACTTAATGATTTATTACCTTGACATATTCAGCTTCCATCTCAGGAGTCCATGTAGTGTCTTCCTCGGTGGGCAACATCCACTCCTCGCAATACTTGGCTGTGTTGAAGCAAATCTACAAAACGAATAGTTTCTGTCAGTTTCCTTTCACTATTATCGCCACTAGTGGAGGTGGAGGGGGGCTCCTACCACTGCTTGTCACTTTATATTCCATTTCTCGGCGTAACATAGTTTAGTTCGAGTAAACTCTTTGAGTAGACATTACCTAGTGGTGATAGTGAAAGTGTATAATGTTGTTTAACTGGTTAAGTCAACATAACATGAGGTTGCAAATGTGTTGATAATTGTAAGAGAGCGCAATTGTTTAATATATTAAAGGGGGGGGCGCGGCGAGGGGTGTTGCTTGCGCGGGCGGCGGGAGAGTTAGATAAGCCGCGGGCGGAGGGGTCGTGTGACAGTCGTGATGTAGGCATTGAGAGGCGCACACGCGTAGTTTACAACCGATAGACAAGGGAAAAACGAGCAGACGGTACACCTGATGGAAAGTGGCCACCATTGCCCATGGATATCGGCAAAACTAGAGGGTATCTCCTGTTTTGTCGATGCGTTGCCGCCTCGAAGATAGAGTGAGGAGGGGGAGCGAAGAGAAGACTGCTGCGGTTCCAATGGACCCCGGGCAAGAACCCGGTGTTCATTGGAATCGCAGCAGAAATGGGATGGGAGAGGTGGTCGCAAGCCAGTCGCTAGATCCCCTACCACCAAGGGGTGCTGGGTTACTCGGCTCTTACGACATGCTCGCCCAGAGGCAGAGGGGAATTGTATTCTAACCCGTCCCCTCACGGGTATAATTTTATTTAAATAAAATTTTAAGTAGTAACCTGTGACGTATCTAATCAAATAAGAAATTAAAAAGCTTGTTCAGTTCACATCACACGCCATCATTACGAATTAAGTATATTAAAAGTAGCTTCTAAAGTAGCACAAAATATCCAAAGAATCGTCTGCTAAACGGCTTCTTATGTTGCTGTTCTGGTGCTGAACCAGCTGCTGAGAAGGCTAGCTTGGATTCAACGCTAGTGCTAGTTGATTTCCTTTTTGATTAATGACTCCAGCTAATTCGTAGTTAGCTCGCTCACTTTTCGGCCGAGATCTCGCGAGAACGAGATTGCATTCCCATAACAATTTTTAAATTTTGTTTCACTGGGCGTGTTTAAATGTAAAATAAAAACTTTTTAAAAATATTTAGAATTTAGTGCGACAGATTATGAAGACGGTTACGGTGTCTACAACGGAATTGGATCTCCTTGTATTTAGGCACTATTTTCGTGTCGTTAAAGGGAAAATGAGGTAAAAGGAGGCTTAATAACCATTAAAACGGGGATTGTAAAGGACTATCGGATATCTTGGACTAGCGATTAATGCATAGGTTACCAATTGCTAGCATTGTAAAAGTATCTGTATCGTTTCTCAAGGATTATAAATGTTACCTCTCTTTCAGCATCAGGCATGACGTCATCCTCTGGCCGGTTCTTGTACAGGTCCGTGATCTCCTCCTCGTTGTTTTCAAACATGCGTTCACACTGGAAATATTATACAATAGTTATTTATGCAACTGTTTTATAATACCTAATTACACCGGTCAACACGGATTTTGAGTCTGGCAACAAAATGTCAAATTTTGATTTCTTTTACCTTACTTATAATGGGTAAAATAGGTTTTTTGAATAAAGTTTGCTTTTATAGAAATTTCGTTTTCATAAAAAATTTCATATTGTTTCGACAAGTAAAGTCTGTATGCTATTCTGCGACTCAGTCATATACAAAAGTAGTTGCTACAGTTTGTAATAGACATACATACACTCAATACAGTAGAATGCGCGACTTGTCGCCATTTTGTTTTAAAGTATTACCAACTATTATTTTACTCTCCACTAAGAACTTTAAAACTTAATTATCAATATAAAACATACAATAGCAAACTTATTTCTTCATAAATTAAGTTTTTGGTTATTTTTCAATGTAAACACTCAGACAATAGTCATTAAATAACAGACACATAAAAAAGTTTTTTTTTTGTTGACTTGTGTTATCAATAGTTGTATACAAGACTTTATCTACACCCATAATTAAATCTTCTATAAAAGATTCTGAAACAGTTAGCTTACTGCTAACATTAACACACCACAGACAGCCACTCCTAGTGTACCTAACATCATCCACTAATGAGTATATATAAATAAACTGAGTATTGATGAGTATTGGCTGTCTGTCGAGTAAACTCTATATTACACAAATTAGCTAAAAAAAAATAAAGCTTAAAAAACTATAACCCGACTACGTAAAAAAGTGGTCTGAAAAGGACGAAAAAAGAAAATAATTCAGATAGAAACACAGAAATGCATCGGTATAACAGTGGTCAAGGTAGAACCGCACCTTTTCTTTCGAGGTTAGCATCTGAGGTATAATATCCGTTATAAAAAAATTATAAAATTTTTATAGCCTGCGCTAGAGTGGAACATACATACAAAGGCTGTGTTCCGATACGCTCTGGAGCACTGTAGGGTGTGACGTCACATCAGTATACAGGGAAGTCGTTCCTTTATAGTTAGCTGCACTGGACCATTGTTCAAAACGGAACAGCAGACCAGTATGTATACTGTCGTCTGTCAATGTCATTCATGTTTTTGGCCCTTTTTAATTTAAAATTGTACTTATTAATCAAATTAAATTTAAATAAAAATATGTTATGGAAAACGAAACAATTGCCACTCTAAATTTTTAAACAGTCGGTTTCTTTGAAAATATTACAATTTTTAATTTTTTATAAGGCCCGATTGCATTAGATAATAAATTAAATAATTATCTTTTATCAATAGTACAAGAATCAAGCCGTTAAAAATTTAAAATTCTTGACCCTGTTGATGACGTGATCAAAACACTGAAACTACTGTAGCTAGGCAGCTCCAGTGGTTACAGTACAAAAATGACGTCGATTGATGACGTCATGGACTTCCATATGATACTGCGCCAGTATACTAACAGTTATAACGGAACACATTTCTGACCACTCACATATCGGAACACGGCCATAGACTGCCAAAATCATAACCCTTACTTTTGGCTTCGCCGTAGTTGGGTAAAAACAAACGAGACTGCGATTTAATGTACTACTTACGCCATCTATTGATGGATAGATGGTCTGTCTTGTCTGTTATGCCATCACGCTTAAATTAATGAACCGATTTCAATAAAATTTGGTACAGAGGTAAAGTAGAGCTTGGGGAAGGGCATAGGCTATGTTTTATCGCGAAATAAATACTACTTAGTAAACAAATGAGTGTGCTCGTACGCCATCTAGCGACGTGGGGGTGAAGTGCATTTCGAGCTGTGTGGCCGTTGTCTCGTTGGGAATTAGTTTTGCTTATTTAAATAGTCTTTCAATTTGGAAACTATAATATACTTACATAGTACTCCAAACTCTTGTTCAAATCATCATCAGTCACAAACTTGGTCTTGGAGAACTCAGGGTTCATCCCTCCGTCCGGGGTGGTCAGCAGCATGATAGCCAGCTTGCCAGTCGACTTGTAGTGGACGCGGACGTAATCATCCATCTTCTTGCCTGGAAACCAATAAATAATATAACTAACAAAGCAAACAAACTAAACTTTGCCGTCGCTAAACTGTTGTCCCCATACATCAACATAGGTCGCACTCATTTACCAACTGCAATAAATTGTTTTTGTGTAAATTCTCTATTTTTGGATTATGTCCTTAAAGTGTCGTAAAACTTATTTTATACAACAAATTACCATTTTTCGGATTTTTCCTACACTTCATGCCAAAAGTCATGTTTCTAAGTCACCGGGAAACAACTCAAACATTTTGATTCCGGTGCAAGAATCAAAATATCAATATGTGCAGTATTGACGGTATAGTTATGTTTTTTTGTGGCAGTTAAGGGGGAAAGGAGCAGACGGTCTACCTGATGGTAAATGGCCATCGGTGCCCATGGACATCGGCAATACAAGAGAATGAGTCTTGTTTTGCCGATGCGTTGCCACCTCGAAGGTAGAGTGAGGAGGGGGAGAAAAGGGAATTTAGAGAAAAATGCTACGGTTTCCTTGGATCCTGAACGAGAACCTAGAGTATACCAGAACAGCAGCGCAAGGGGTTGCTCGGCTCTCACGAGATGCTCTCGCAGCGGCAGAGGGGAATAGTATTCTAACCTTCTAATTGTTTGACATTTGTACTATCACTACTCCAGACAATGTTCACTCAGTAAAAAGATTTGTCAAACTGAATATGATCTAATTATTCCAAGAAGGACGAATATTTTATAAAATTTGTAAAATATGTATTAGACTAAACTAACACAGATAAATATATCAAAAGATTAATTGATATCTTATCTTAATAATCCATTAAACCCATAAACTACTGCATTCACCAATTTTATTAACAAATAAAGAAACTAAACCCTTGCCGACTGACTACATGTTGTCCCGACATTACTCCCACTATTAGACGAAGATCAATGCGATTCAGACAGCAGTTTTCGGGACAAGGTCCTTGACAAGGCAGGACGGCTAGTTTGGACTGCCGACAGTCTGTTGCGTTATTCCATCTCGCATTGTGCGTATCTAGGGTGAACTGACGCAGCCATGAGGGAAAAGTGCTAAAGGAGAGAGGAAGGTGTACAGGGCCTACCACCCCCTCTTAAATAAGATGTTGTCAATACTAATTTGTATAGCATCACATGTAAAGACACCAAAAGAAGAGCATTGAAGAGTAATGTTGTTTGTCTGAATCTAAATTAGAACTCCAGAGGGAATGAAGCAATGTCATTCATACATGTTCCTCGCTACACATCCTCATACATGTGAATCTGTTGAATTCTCAAAATTCCTACTTTTTCAAAATTTATTTAAGGTTATTGAAAATATTTTCCCATGCTATGTATCTCTCTTAAATATCATTTCTTGGGCTCTGCTCCTTATGGGTGTCTTTCTACACCTTCCTGATAGTATCCGTGTAGAAGGTTTAAAAAATTCAAAACACCGAACTGTATTATTGAGATCTGGCTTACATACAGTGAGACCAGAACATGTTACGGGACTTTGGAAAGAAAATATAATTCTACAGTTTACTGTGTCTTACGAATTTTCAATCAAGTCTCGTGTTCTGACGCGAGTTGAACATTTTTTACCCTAAAAGTGCACAGATTATAAAACTGCATTATGCATTTACTTTCTGTGAGATGTTTTGTGTAATTTAACTGCAACTAATGCAGGGTATCTGCATGGATGGGCCTACATCAGTCATATACCGAATTCTCTAAGATTTTCTTAATAATATTTTCCATAAAAGAAAGACACCATACCTATTAAAAGTATGCGTACAAAAGAAAATTAAAACATAGAAAAGTATATTTGTAAACTTACAAATGCCATCAATAAGTTCAGAAATGTAAACAGCTGATCTGTGAGCCGGAACCTTCTGTTGCATTGTGTTGCCACTCGCATCCATTCTGAAGTTGCCTACCTGGAAAATATTTTTGAATAATGCTACTAATATAAAAATATTATTATTCAAATTATGAACAAATACTAATTAGTAATTAATTTAGTTGCTTTAATAATTGTAAACAAAAATTTCAATATATATGCTAAAGTTTGTGAGGTACATCAGCAGGCATTTTTTTTCTATACAAAAATCATTTAATATATTTGTGTTGAACATTACATAAATGCATGTTAAACTTCAGAAGAATATCCTAATAATAAACTTAATAACCCTCTTAGTACATTGCTGGAGAATTCAGGGTTGGGTTATTGTTTGCGGAGAGGTGGTCAGGTAATATCCCACTTGCTTTACATGGATGATCTAAAACTGTTCGTTCCTACCAAGTTACAACTAATCGAGTTACTAAAAATAACCAAAACTTTTAGTAACTCTATTAGAATGGAATTTGGAGTGGATAAGTGTGCGGTCATGCATGTGAAGCGAGGGAAGATTGAGGAATCCGAGGGGATCCAATTGTCGGATTCCGTAAACCTTAGATCACTCTCTGCTGACGAGACCTACAAGTACTTGGGTATGTCGGAGGTGTTAGGGATTATCGAGATTGACATGAAACAATCACTGCGGGAACGCTTCCTTGCCCGCCTGAGAAAAGTATTGAAAAGTCTTTTGTCAGGAGGGAATAAGGTGCGCGCCTAAAATGGTTGGGTCATGCCAATTCTCATGTACTCCTTCAGCATACTCAAGTGGACTCAGAAAGAACTAGACGACTTGGATAGAAAAGTTCGTGCATTGCTTACCACATATCGAATGCATCACCCTCGATCTTCGGTAATGAGATTGTACATCCCTCGCAAATGTGGGGGTCGAGGCTTTTTGAATGCTAAGACTCTCCATAACCGGGAGGTGTGCAATCTCAGGGAGTATTTCCTCCAAACCGACGTGGGGATGCATCGGGATGTGGTTGCAATGGACAAGGGACTGACCCCGCTCTCCTTGGAAAAAGAGAACTGGCGAAAACCTATAGTACTTAGCACCGACAACCGCAAGGAGGTATGGAAGAGCAAGGAGTTACACGGACGCTTCTACCGTGCCCTTCACGGGGACGAGGTCGACTTTGAAGCATCCGTATCTTGGCTACGGTTTGGTAACCTATTTGGGGAACCCGAAGGTTTTGTCTGTGCAATTATGGACGAAGTCATCATGACGAGAAACTACCGGAGGTATATTGTGAGGGATGGCACGGTGGACATATGTCGGGCATGTCACAGTTCGGGCGAATCACTCAGACATATTATATTCGGTTGTCCTCGTCTTGCTAACGGCAAGTATTTGCACAGACACAACCAAGTGGCCAAGATTATCCACCAACAACTTGCTCTTTGATACGGCCTTGTGGAGTCTGAGGTGCCGTACTATAGGTATGCGCCCGACCCAGTTCTCGAAAATGGTCGTGTCACGTTGTACTGGAATCGAACTATCATCACTGACAGGACTATTATTGCCAATAAGCCTGATATAGTGGTGATAGATCGATCGGAGCGCTGCACAATGATTGTTGACGTCACCATCCCGCATGACGGGCATCTCGTGAAAGGTGAGAAAGATAAACAAATGAAATATCTTGATTTAGCTCATGAGATTGTCGACATGTGGGATGTGGACTCAGCAGTCGTTGTGCCGATTGTCGTGACGGCCAATGGCCTATTAACCAAGAGCCTCGATCAACATCTTAAGAGGCTCGCGTTGGATGGATGGATCAAGGGCCTGATGCAGAAATCGGTACTACTGGACACGGCACGTATCGTGGGGAAGTTCCTCTCTCTGGAGCCCTGACTGTCGGTAGCTTGGACCGTGTTCTCGCTGCCGGTTGGCCTCTATTTTTTATATTTTTAAATGTATTTTGTTTTTTTTTTTTTTAGATATATTTAAAAATGTAAATTGTAGGAATAGTAGAGAAATAAAAAAAATAATAACTTAATAAACTTTGATTCACTCAGAATAAACTAAAGAGAGCTATTGAATTTTTAGTTCTCTAGAAAAAAATATTTTTTTAAATAATTTCTGAGCATTAAAGTATAAACAGGAAAACTATGAAGTTTTATACATACTTCTACTCTTTTCCATTTCTCAACTCCTTTTATCGCTGCATTTAGTTCTATGAACGTCTGACGGCACACTGAAATTAATTAAAGCACTATTAAAATAAATAATTTGAATTTTTAGTAAGAAATAAAAACAAAACTTTTTAGTAAACAAACCTAGACATCTCAAATTCTGAGGATCTATTCTAGCTGATACTGCGGAGAATAGAACAGCGAGAACAAAAAGTGAAAAGCTTAACCTCATTTTAATATTTTTACTAACTATGTGTTTAATTTCAAAGAAAATCTTGGAAAAATGAGTTAAAAACTCGCTCGACGTGTTCAGATAGCTTATCGTACTGTCAAATACACGAACTCGATTCTAATTGGTTCAATAATTTATTGCCAGTGTAAAAAAATATACTAATTCTTCAAAAAAATTAGAAAAAAAACATACATTAAAAAATTTACAGATTTGTTTTTAATTACTACATGAAATTATTTTAAATAAAATGTAATATTTTTGTATTATAAATTAATTACCAAATATTAACCACTGTACAGGGCAACATCGATGTTGAACTTAATAGAATGTGAACGGATGTCAAATAATTTTTCTATATGCTACAAAATTACTTTTAAATCTTAATTCAAATGCTAAATGCAATTTGAATTCGATAAATAATTTTTCGTGTTGACATAACTTGCTTTTACTCAATCCATTTGGCATATTGATAAAAAAGGAGATCTCGTTTCTCGCTCCCTCGCTCACCCATTCTCCGATATTCCGCCCGCCGCCCTCCACCACCAACCGGACCCAAACTGAAACCAACAGTTCGCATTCGGTCTCTATGCGCGTAGGACGATTGCTCAACGTAATGTATATATTTTTTGTGCACATCAAATCTTCACAAAATCTCAAAATACCGTAATCTACTTATTCATTTCATTGAGAAGTGACATTCCTGTGAATATTAAGAAGAAAGAAGCCACTTTCGTGTAAAAATACAGGTAAGTGCCCAGTTGACAGACTGCGTCTTATCCTATTGTGTGCTTATTAATTACATTTTTGATTAAAACTAATCGTTTTTCCCTTCGTATACGATATCCTCGTAGTCAGAAAGTAATATTTTACTACCATATTGTCCATCCGACATGTCCACACCTGTGTGCTCCCATACGCTAGTTACTTTACAATATGAATTCTTATACAATATTTATACGCCTATTAAATTTCGTAAACATTCTAGTTTGAATCGAAAGTATTGTTAATTTTTTAATTTCATAATGATAGACCGCGCGCTCTCTACGACGACTTGGCAACGCGAGGTTTGGTTAATTGTGTAAAAAATCCAATGATCGTAAACAAGCAAGTGCTTAATTCTGCCGGCGTTTCCCTTTGTTTTTCACGTGAAATCGGCCCTTTGTCCTTCGACGGAGAGCGCTGGGTGCGCCGGGTATAGGAATTTCAACTCTAGAAAAGTGCCATAATACATGATGATATACATTCATCGGTCGGGGCGCGCTCTGCCCGCTGCCGTTCCCCGCGTCGTTTCTACGTTGCGTTCGTGTGTAGTTGTGTACCTACAGAGAGTACGTCAGTGTGGTCGTGCGGTAGTTTGTTTATAGTAGTTGCTTGCGAGGAATAGCCCGTATCGCTAGCGCGCTAAGGCGCACTATGGTATATAGGTCGGCGTCCTCGTCGGTGTTTGTCTATCGATCTCTGCGGTGGCCAATGGCACATGTCCTGCGCGGCCGCGCCTCGCCCCGCTCCGCTCTGGTGAAAGCCGGTGGCGGTGTATCACCGATCATGCTCGTTATATTATATTATATTCCTCTTATCATGTCAGCCGTTACGTCGCTTTGTCCGCCCGCGGGCTGCGGCCGACTCGATTTCATATTTATACATGGAACTGGCAGCGAGCATTGCCGAGCGGGTGATATTCATGAATGTTTTGTCGGCCGCCGCTCGAGCGTCACGGCCGGTTCGGCGGTGTAGGGGGGAGCTCGCTCGAAATAGAAGCGCGTCGGAAACATACGACGTGGCAACACCGCGATACGGCACTCAGTGTCGGTTCAAAATGGCGCCTGTGCGTGATCGATACCGTGGTATTCTTGTTATAATGTCCGTATTTGTGATATATCTGGTTGTCGGTCGGCCCGAATGGTACCCTGTGACCGATAGGCCTGCACCCCGCAAGCCCTGGTCCGACCTCAATGTACGTATCTCCCAACCATATTGCGCCGACACTTAGCTAGTTATGGTTATGCCTACGACCCTCGATCGTGAACATATACACATATCGCATGCATAACCTTATCTGCTCTAGAGTTATATGCAGCTACTGTTATTTTTAATGTTACTGTTATTTTTAATGAAGTCTCGGATGAGTTTACTTCTTTTCAGATGTTACGTAACGATCACATGACTACATCTGTGATCATTTCTAAAACTTTTGTTTTTAACAAAGATTATTCTTAGTGTCTTTTCAAATGTATTTCTAAAAACTGTTAAAAAGTAGTTTCCAAACAGATGATCGTAGCAAGTTACATCTGATAAAGGAAAACAAGATGGCGGCATATAATTGTAAAATTAAGACGCAATATCGGGCTTGCTATGTACAAGCTGGCAACGTCGCACGTTACCGCGCGCCCAATCACTTGTTCTACACGATAAGAAATTTCAAGGTTAAAGTTTCGTAGTATACGCTCATAACAATGGATAAAATTAATGCGTGATAAATGAATTTAATACTCCTAATAATATTGTTTTTTGAGCTGTAATTAATTTTTTCTAGGCCATCCTAATAGGTTTAGCGTTAGGAGTTACCCACACAAGCATAAGTTTACTTCACTACTCTATATGTAGTTATACGGCACACACACTACTAAGCGTCTATAAAACTACACACACTTAGATGTATACAATTACGTCATTCTACTGTTGATTTGATTGTAAACATTGCATATGTATAATTTAATATACATTTTATTATACTGTACACTTTCGTTAGAAAATAAATACTAAGCCAGAAGTAAATCTCTAACATTTCAAGCAAATCTAAATTCTATTTTAGGCAACAATAATATGACAGAAAACCTACAACTACGCCCTAGGGAGAACAACAATCTAGGATCTATTATAACAGAGAAGCCTTAACAAAGTGCTAATTAAGCCACAACATAGTAAACGAAGTAGTTATATGTAATAAGTGTATACTCGCAGAAAATTTAGCTTTATTAGGTCTCTTCCAAATGTTGACATTTCTTGTTAATGCAAATGTGCTGTAATTAAATAAAGACTAATCATAAACAGAATTATTGTTTATTTTTTAAATAATCAGTTGATAATAGTAACAGCGAATTACTATTAATGTAAGAGTCATGAGTGATAAGATTGCAAATACATAATTACTTGTTTTGGAAACAAACTAATTTTTGTTTATAATAATTGCAATGCTTACTTATTTTATTTTAAATTAGAGCTAACTTGGTTTTTTTAAAGAGAGTTTATCCTCGTCAATCCTACTTGAATTTTCATCATCTGAAAAGCTTTGTTCCCTTAATTCAGTCATTCAAGTGTTGCAAACTTTACGGAGAGCATGATCATTGTTGATCAGATCGAGGTATCTGAGGTTGGACATTTGTCTTAAAATTACACGTATTAAATTCTGAGTAGAGTTCCTTGCTATCCAAAATTCCCTGGACAAGTTTACCAAAGTATGCGAGTTACAAATTTATAAAATTCTGCATTCCTTTGCCGTTCGTGGAGTTGCAACCTGACCTACACCAACAATCCCTAGATGTATCCGATTGTTAGTGTTTTGCAATCTCATTCTTCGTTTTATTTATCATAGCCGGTTATTGTTTATTAATGACGTATAATTTTTATGGATATTATCCCACACGTTGTAGTAGTAGATTAAATCAGTAGTAACAGTAGAGTAGTAGTAATAGTAGATTACCGAATTGCTCTTTTAAAAAATTTCAGCTTAAAATTAATCTTGAAGAATCCACAATTCAGATCGATCGTGAATTAAAAATAGTATAATATTTTGAAATAAAAATAATTTAATTAAAAATTGATACTTGTTTGGTTTTTCCTTGTCCTTATTTAGTTGCAACTGCAAACGTGTTATTAATGACACTAACTGCTGTTATTATTGTAAGTGATCGAGGTTATCACAACCTTTATCAAGGTTTTCGCTTTATATTATAAGAAAATTAAGATCTTATAAATTTCTGAAACTTACGGTGATATTATTTGTTAAAGCTAACGAAATAGTTTTATACGATGAAATGTTTAAATTTAACCGGTTATGCAATAGCTATTTCCTTTGCGAGGTAATCGTCGTCGTCTTATTCGTCCCCTCGTAACGTTGTCATAGCAACAACCAGACCCCCATTCAATAATCAATACATTTTTTTAAATGTATTATATCCAAATAAAGAAAACAAAATCGGGTCATTTAAAAGCGTTCATTATAAACGACGGGAAATAGATGTGGCGGGTTATTCGCGAGTTGTATAATTTTAGAGAAAGGAGATTTGTTTTGGTCCACCACCTTCGTGGCATATCATCGAATGCGGCGTTGTCTCACTTCGGGTTTCGATCGTGGCGCGGGGCGAAGGCGCCGTTAGTCAGTCGGCCGCGCAGCTTGGTGCGCGACGTTCGTGCGCGAAGGTCCTCGCTGCTCCACGCCCGTCTCCTCCCCGCGCCACCTCGCCCCGCCTGTGCTCACCCGCGTGGTGAAAAGAGACGGAAGATATAGACGGAGAAGGAGACATGGCGGTGTCGCAACCTCGCCCACCTGACCGTGTTGACGCCGCGCTCGAAAAAGTTGCGCCGTTGCGCTATTTGAGGGCGCACGAATGTACGAGCACAGTGACGCGTTATCACAAACCCTTGTCTTAAAAACAGTTTATTGAGTATTTGGACGTGAAAATCAGTTTAAACAGAAGATCGCAACGTTATCCCGCAATATTCAACGGTACGTATCTATATTTTATTCAAAATGGTCGCGTTATCTCCAGTGCTCAGATAAGCGCGTCTCGATTTCTATGTGGTACCAATCGTGTAGTTTAGAAAATTAAAATGTAGCGTTTGTAATTGTTGGTATTTATTCGCCATTTTCTACGTCGGTGACGAATACCACAACCGTCCTCGTTTTTTACAACTCACGGTAAACCAGACTTTACCGCTCTATTCCGAAAGTCGATTTAGAGTTAAAAACCATATCCGAGGCAATGATTCATTGTGGAAATAATAATAAAATTGTCTTACGCGACTCGTACCATGAAAGACAGTGCGGGTTCTGCGCTGTAAGGCGGGATAAGTGTAATGCTGAGCAGTTTTTGTTTTGTGCTTTTGTTGCCAAGTTGAAAGTTACGCGGCCAGCATTTTGTGTCGTCGGTTGTAATTGCACATAGGCGGTGTTATCGATTTGTATACGTTTTCCGCTATAAATAAGTGCTAGTTTGTGTCATCGGCACCGCCACGGGACCGGTTTCACTGAACCTGTGTGTAAGTGTGTGTGAACGGGCTGTTTGGAATTTCAAAGTGGTTAGCGTTTTGAGTACACCTTTAGATTTCGATATTTAGTTGCGTAATTTGTTTGTATCCGCGATGCGTTAAAGTAAAGTTTAAATCCTTTATTTAGTCCGACCCGCGCATTCGCCGATGACGTCATCCAGAAAGAGTCGATTAAGTTATATTTGTTTTTGTATTACATGAAGCGTTGCTGTTGTGTTACGTAACTCCTGATATCTCTAATTTGTTATAAAGTGAAAGATATGAATAAACACACGTTGCATTATTTCATCACCTTACTTTGGTTCCAATCTACAAACCGCGTGACTAAATAATTTTATCGTATGCAGCAATTTAACCTTATCCTTGACGGATTTGAATTACATGCAAAAAGCAAATAATTCTAAGTGTAAGCAAAAAACTGTAACAAAAACAATTGTATAAGGTGAAATTTATAACGCTAATTATTGTGATAAATTGAAAATGGATGCCAGCAGCACAAGAGAACAGCTTGTTGCTTAGTTGGCCTTAAGTAACAAGTGTGAAGTGAACGTTCTTAATATTCCGACTGCATTAAAATAACACGATGGAATACACTTTTTTTACGACATGCTAGAGAAAGTCAATCACTTTTAATTAGACATAAAACTTTAACTACTGCAAAGGACTAGCTACAGCTAAGTTATAAAAAAAAACTAGTGTTTGTTTCAAAGTAGGTACTTGCCCGGGGCTCCTAACCCAAGTGGACATTTACATAGTTTTCTAGCCAATCAAATACTATTAAGTGTTGCTATCATACATTTTCGAAGTCTCAAATAAATGTCTACTCTCTCATATTTATTAATTTTTCTATTTTAATTTCGTACTATTTGAATGACGTAGTGAAGTGCAATTTTTTTTTTACTTACCACCAGGTTACCAGATCAAAAAAAAAATTTGCGTTTTATAGTAATTTTAGCCTCACTCTTTATGGTCAAAAAATAAAAATAATATTTAGATTCGTATAAATATAATCCTAATAATTCTGTATATTTACTTATAATTATTAAAAAAAAATTTTTTTGGGGAAAATTAAAACTAGAGCTAGAAACTCTGACCAACGACTTCCGGTAACCATTTATTTGCGCGTTGCTTGTTTACTTGTTGTTGAACATAAAATACTTGTTTGATTGTTTTATTATTGGATATTTCAAGAGAGTAAGTAAACAATTGTTGATCTTTATAAAGTTTGCTTTCCGAGCTGTTAGTAAATTCTATAACTTGTAAAAATCTAAATGTTCTATAGTTATTCAAAATAACCTATTTTGTAATAAATATTAATAAAATATGGTAGACCACAATAGAGCTAAGCAACTAAGAATGCAATTTTATTTCATAACAATAGACATTGCTCAAGTTTATGTAATTTGTATAGACTCAATTATTTGGTACTTTTGACATAAAACTAATTTATTCATTTAATTATATATTATTCACTCAATGATTCATGTCTTTTGGTAACAGCTCTCATTGTAGCGGTAGTACTTCAGTAGTTAGGGCTTTAGATTGATGATTGAAGTGATTGAAAGGTCTGAGGGTTTAAATTTTTCAGCATAGTTTGGTGGGATATGAAAAATGTGTGATGACTGTTACACATATATAGTAGGGATAAATAGTAAAGATTTAATTTGTGTGTCCCCTCATCCCGTCGCTTGCTTCCAATAAGCATGATGGCTGCGTACAAGGGGACAGAGTGACTTACCATTGGAAGCATCATAACCTGCCATGGGTTATGGTGTGCCGAAAATGTTAATACAGTTTTTATTCATTATTCTAAAATTATTGTCTATAAGCCAGTTTAATATTCAAAATTTTCAAAGAAAATATCTAGTGTTGAAAGGTCCAACATATGAACAAATTGATTCAAAAATCATAATTATTAAAAAAAAACTATTATATAATTATACAAATTACACACCTCGAATTGCAATATATTATCAAATTGAGATATTTTCAACAAATGTATACTAATTTATAATAGATTTTTAATTAACTTTATTTTTGAACATGATACTGAGTTATTTATTTGACAGGAATGTCAGTAACTCAAATATTAAGAAAACTGGGAACAAACGAGTTCCCAGTTTAATAGATACTACCAAATAGATGAATATTAACATCTTAAATGTTAATATTCATCTATTTGGTAGTTTTAGATTCTATAAATATTTTTATCTATATATATATAAAAGGAGAAGCTGACTGACTGACTGACTGACATATCAACGCGGGGCCTAAACTATTAGGGTTAGAAACCTGAAATTTTGCAAAGGGGTTCCTTTTATAACATAGGGAAGCACTAAGAAAGGATTCTTAAAAATTCATCCCCTAAGGGGGTAAAACGGGGGTGCAAAGTTAGTATGAAACTTTGCTGTTTTATAAGTTATTCAAATTCAGTATGATGGTTCTTCGTTGAAAGTCATGAAACGTGTAAAATATTTTTTCGAAAATCATCCCTTAAGAGGGTAAAATCGTCTGTAGAATAAATATTTCTACAGACGATCTACTGTAGGCTAATATAACTACCTCAATATCGCAAACGAACTTGCGGGTAAAAGCTAATATTACATATGTGCTCAGTAGATTTTGCTGACTTAATTTAATGTATCAAGGTAAATAAAGTCATTCCTAAAACTTAATAAAACTTGATCATAACCCAGCTTGGCAATAATAATTTATTTCACAAAAAACATACATACGTTTCTACATTAAACATTTCATTTTCATCTGTATATTATTAAGACACGAATATTAAAAAATAGAAGTACTTTGACACCTTTGAAATTAGAGTGGGATTGAAGTTGAAATTATGTAACTTTTCATAGAGTGAATTGGGCCAATAGGTGAACAATATTTCAATACGTTGTACCACAGACTTTCATTCTTTTCCCTTTGCCCTATATATTTTTAAGTTAGTATAATTTGTATATATTAATCAATAAAATATGATCAATTCCAGGTGAGCGGGTGATGGACGGCTGATCGGGATGATGAAGCGTTCCGGTCCCCGTCTGGGCCCAGACGAGCCCACACCGATGCAGACTCCTCCTCAAGTAAGTTATAAGTAAATTATGTTTTCTTTGCTATCTATAAAAGTTTTAGAATTAGGGTTGCCGCTTCAAATTTGAAATTTTTTAAGCCATATTTAAAAATCCAAGATGGCGGTTCAGCATATCAATTAATTGTATAACATAAAAGAAAGTTTTATATGACTATGTGATGTAATGCAACATAGAATAGATGTTTCATGTCTTTTAGTAGAAAAAAAAACACTATTAATCTATGATTTTAGAAGGTATTGTTCATTTAAACTTTTTTTATGTTTTTTTGTATCTAAAAGAATTTCTATGTATTGAAAATTTACGTTTATCATAATTTATGGTATTTTCACGTCACTATAATAGAGACGAAAGTATATACGGAATTAATTAACACTGAATGGAGTCACTAATACTGTCACATGAATGGAATTATCAGATATTTTTTTATCTTTTAATTGTACTAATACTTTTATCAAAAGAAAGACATATTTAAAATACTCAATCCAAATATTCAAATTCGTGCATATAAAATTCAAATTTCGAATCTATTTTTAATCTGTAATCAAAAATAGATTCCGAATTTAAATTTTCTTGACATATTATGATAAATATAATAAAAACTCTTTGCTAACTGTTTAGACTGTGGATAAGTGACTACAGATAAAAAAACCTTTTAGGAGTATTCTGTATTGTATATGTGCCAAAATGTCAACAAGAAACTAATTATTACATAAATGTTTTTTTTAAGTAAAACATGTTACAGTATCAATAAATACAAAATCGTCACAGATAATAAGATAAAAATTAATAATGGAAACAAGATTATTAATAATATTAGTGTTGTTATTGAACTATGACCCATAGGTGTGTTGTTAGATTTTAAATCAATAATCTTACTTAATATTATAAATGTGAAAGTTTGTATGTTTGTTTACTCAATTACGCAAAAACGGCTGAACGGATTTCAATGAAATTTGGCAGACAGAGAAACTTTATAACCTGGATTAACACATAGGCTACTTTTTATCCCGAAAAATATCATACTTCCTACTATTATAAAGTATATTATTTTATTTTACTAGAGACATTATGGCGCCATTTTACAATATGGCGGCTTGATAGATCTAATCTAATTTATGGTCAATACAGCTACAGATTAAATTAAAATATGATTTCAAGCCTCTCTTCTCTTCAAGCCTTTAGTCTATATCCTTTCCTAAGCTCTACTCTATCTCAATACTAAATTTCATCAAAATCGTCTCTGCAGGTTAAGCTAATACGTAACAGACAAATAATGTAAGAATTAAATCGATTAAAATTTTTGAATAAAAAAACCGATTTTATTTTAAAAAGAACATCACTAACTTTCACATTACTAGTTGTGTAACAAAAAGAGTTTGATAATGGTATGAAGTTATTCCAAATTTGAATTTTCCATAGACAAATTTGAATAACCTAAATATTTTGGATTTGTAACATTCTAAAATCATTTGATAATATTGGGCAACATGTAAATATTTATCCTATAGTCGAGTGTTGCCAGCTCATTGATACATAATGATCCTAACTTCCTTTGCTTTGTGGCAAGTCATTGCACCCAAGATTGCATGTAAGGATGCAATCATAAAGCGTATTACACACTAGCTAGTATATTTTACATTTACTCTTGAATGTTAGTTTTTTTTTTAATTTAATTATTTTCCTGTTGGCATTATATGGGGGGTAGATTATTTCAGGAATAACTTTTATCATGAGACTACCATTTCCTATCTCCTGGCTCCATCATCAGATCAGCTTGACAGTTTACGAGTATTCATTGAAAGATTGTTAATTATGAGTTATACTATACACGCAGAGCTACAGTATCACTGATTGATTACTTTCCAACATCATAACTATCAATTATACCAATTCGAAAGTAAATCATGGAAAGTAGAATGCTCTACAAACCAATGTTGCCAACATTATAAGTGTCAATTGTGCCAACTGGAAACAAAGAACTACTATTCAATTAATGTTGCCTATCAATTCTACGAACTTGGAAAGTAGAATGCTGTTCCAATTAATGTTGCCAACATCATAACTATCAGTTATACCAGTTCGAAAGTAGATGATGATTCAAATCATGGTTGCCAACATCATTACTATCAGTTGTGCCAACTTGGAACATAAAATTACTATTTAAATTAATGTTGCCTATCAATTCTACCAACTTTCTGGGAACATAGAATGATACTCAAATCAATATTGCCAACATCATAACTATCAATTGTGCCAACTTGGAATGTAGATTGCAACTGAAATCAATGTTGCCAACATGAGAAAACATGATAATTAAAAAAATATTAAAGTAAATATTTTTTGCTTAATTAATACAAAATGGCGGACGTTAACAAAGAAACGAGATGTACACAGATTAATATGCACGCAGAGATACCGTTTGTAAACAACCGAGGTTATCAACTCGTTGCAACTTGATACCATAAATAGATACGAGGCAATAATGTCTTGATTAATTATCCAATTTCCACCATCCAATATCCACCATTCACCAATAGACAGTGATTTATAATAACTCATAATTACTGTCATATGACGTGACGTCACATATCGTATGGGACGCCATTGTTGTTGACATTTTCGTAGAGCAATATACAAAGATAATGTTACTATTACTGCCAAGTTTTACACGACGTGACGTCACTCACACACATCTGACTTCTGCAAATGTTTCACTTGCTTTAGTGCACACCTGAACCTGAAAACTGAGCTGACGCTTCATTAACGGTATATGATGGTGATGACGTCACAAGTGATCTATGTGCTTGTAAAGATTTCACAAATACAATTTTTAAGTAATTTTTAATATCACCTACACACAGACAAGCAGATACAATTATATATATATATATAGAAGTGGTTACAAACATAATTAGTATAACGAGTAATCTGCGCAACAAACTTTCAAGGTAACATAGTTTCGATGTTTATATATTTGTTTCTACTTGGTAAAGGTCAAACAGACAATTTGCGTGTAAATTTTGTAGTGACAAACTTAACTTTGCTGTCGGAAAACTGTTGTCCCCATACATAAATATAGGTCACGATGACTTTACAAACTGCAAAACAAAATTTAATTTTTTTCAAAAAAAGCGCCATCTTGGGGCGGAGTTACAAAAGCATTAAAATCTTTACCATAAAATGGTTTTGTTTTGAAAGTTGCTTAACTGTTATACTTTCGTAGGAAATGTGTCTAAATGTAACTTCCGTTATACCATATACCTAGGAGATATAGAACGAAGTACGCGGCATGTGTACGGAACCTTTTTTAACCGCGTGGCTTGTTTATTAATAGCAGAGTTGAATCATTGTTGGCACGGCATCGGCACCTGCAGCTCAAATAGATCAAACGTTTGTTTCGCACTGATAACATATTGCGTTCATTTGTTATTTCTTTATTAGTCTACCCGCATGTCTTCATTCGCTTCACTGAAATGCAATGTTTGTTTGTATGTATGGTTAGCTAAGTTACGTGATTCTAAATCCAATATGGCGGACGAACCAAGATGGCAGACTAGTTATTTTAAGTGGATGCATATGAGTTGGGGCGACAAATGTAAGAGAAAAATAAATTGTTTTCACTCTAAATCCAACATGGCGGACCACTCAAGATGGCAGACTAGTTATTTTAATAACTTCCTGGTATCCGATGAAGACGTTAAGGTCGGATGATAATGCTTGTTTAGCTAAGTGACGTGATTCTAAATCCAATATGGCGGATGGGCCAAGATTGCGCACTGGTCATATTTAGAGGTAGCCTATGAATTGGGATATCAAATGAAAGATAAAAGTAACACGGCTTCACTCTAAATCCAACATGGTGGACCACCCAAGATGGCGTACTAGTTATTTTTAATGACTTCCTGGTATTCAATGAAGCTGAAACATACAGATGTAAGGACTGGAAGAACAGTGGAAGAAGTATAAAAGCTTCGCACAATAAACCGAGCATTCATTATAATTTTTTAACCTCGCCCTGTATAACTAATACTGTTTCTACACGGCACGCTATAATTATTAAGAATACCCGCTTGCATGAGAAACGTCATTCAGTATGTTACTATTATATAAAGTTTAGTCGTTTCGCTCGCGCTCTAATTATATGGATAACTTTTTACACATATTAAATATACTTAGTTAAAAATAGGAACAAAAGTTATATAGCAGTTAGATGTAATGTACTCAAAGTTCCATCGCAGTGGATGGTTTAGGAGTACCTCAAATAAATAGTAACCCAGTTTCAACACATTCAGATAAATAGCATTCATAGTCCCATCAGTTAAATAGATAACAGCCATATTCTTATCATAATCAGATAAATAGTAACCATATTATTGTCATCACAGTTGGATAAAACCATAGCCCCATCACAGTCAGATTAATAGTAACCCTAGCCCCATCGCAGTCAGATAAATAGTAACCATAGTCCCATCACAGTCAGATAAATAGTAACCCTAGCCCCATCACAGTCAGATAAATAGTAACTCTAGCCCCATCACAGTCGGATAAATAGTAACCCTAGCCCCATCACAGTCAGATAAATAGTAACCATAGTCTCATCAAATTCAGATAAATAGTAGCCATATTCTTATCATAATCAGATAAATAGTAACCATAGTCTCATCACATTCAGATAAATAGTAGCCATATTCTTATCATAATCAGATAAATAGTAACCATAGTCTCATCACATTCAGATAAATAGTAGCCATATTCTTATCATAATCAGATAAATAGTAACTATAGTCTCATCACATTCAGATAAATAGTAGCCATATTCTTATCATAATCAGATAAATAGTAACCATATAATTTTCATCACAGTCAGATAAATAGTTATCATATTCTCATCACAGATGAATAGTAACCAAAGATTCATAACAGTCAGATGTAAATTAGTCAAAGTTTCATCGCAATCGGATGAATAAATAATATGTTATGAAGTATTTATATGCTCCTGCTAATATATGTGTGTCCCCTCATCCCGTCGCTTGCTTCCAATAAGCATGATGGCTGCGTACAAGGGGACAGAGTGACTTACCATTGGAAGCATCATAACCTGCCATGGGTTATGGTGTGCCGAAAATGTTAATACAAATTTCTACAAGTCTTTCAAGTGCTTGTGATATACTGAGTTAATAGAGCACCCAAATGTTCAATTGGGCGCTCATTTGACAACTCCCTGTAACGTTACATAAAGTTTACACTATAGTTATCAAATAACAAATACGCAGATAGGTTGTGGTTATGGTTAGAGATATTTTTGATATGATAGTGGTTTCCTCGCTTCGCTTTTACAAATAAATAACTGGTTTCCACCACCAATCTTTTTCATTCGCTATAAAATAGGATAGTTATTAAAAAATCATTTTTAATATCGTGCTACTCATTGAAAAAAAGAAAAAAAAAGAGAAAAAAGTATAAGATTTACATTTTGTGTATTTTTACATATTGTAAATAATCATTAAATAGGATATAAATAACAAGTCAGTGCACTTAGAAGAATGCACACTACGCTCTGCTACCATTGCCAAGAAAATCCTTTGAATATTGAGAAGTGACAAAGCATATTTCTTTAAACAGCAATATTAAACTAAATAAAAAATCATTTTTAATTAAAAAAAATGTATGAACTACGCTCTGCTACCACATTATCAAGGATTTTAATATAATGAAGTGTAAATGTATTTTTGTTAAATATCCGATTCCCCTACCTATATACAACTTAAGCAGTGCCTTGGACTTGTGGCCAAGGTGTAGGCTTAAGGATGTCCTTTATTCAATTGTAACACTCACCTCCACTGCCCTAGGCAGGTTCTCTGTTTAAACCTAAGGATACGTAACTCACGCGCCGACATGTTCTAGGAAAAAACATAAAACATGTTGTTGAATGTGCAATTTGTATTGAATTCGTAGAATATTCGTCATCTAGTCTTACTAATGGTTGCCACATGGCAACACAACAGCTATGCCGGAAGTTGCTTAAATACCAAAGTCCAGTGTTGAGATATTTGTATTATTTTTTGCATTTAGATAAGAAAAAAAAAATTATAAACCCTCAATTTTTAGATAGAACAATCAATTTGACAAATAAGGTTAATGTTGCCAGAAAAAAAAAAAGTGTTACTATAGATAGATATGATACAGTAAACAGGAAGTAGAATGAAACAATAATGTTGTCATGTGCAATTTTTTTGTCATATAAAATAAAGGTCAGTCAGTTGGTTTGTCTGAAACTATCAAGAGTCAGCAACAAACTTTTAGGGAATAAAATACCAAAGAAAAAATTTTTTTTTTTATATAAATGATAGCTTGGGCTAGGAGTGGGGTTCATCAGTAGTGCAATGACTGGGATTTGAACCCACGATCGCTGAACTACTGAATAAACTTGAGGGTCAATGACGTCACATTATGATTTAGCTGTATTAGTATAGAGAAGAGATTTGATATGTTTTATATTTGTTGCAGATTCAGCAGGCGGGAGCCAGCAGTATGCATACCTTGGCCCAATCGGCCCAACCACAGATATTAGGTAAGTTTGTTTATTGATGTAAGACCTCCATTTTGGATTTATGAAATGTTGAAGACGATGATGATAGAAATGCGATGTGCTGTGACAGAGTGTCAGTGTTGATACACGCATGCTGCCTTCCTTCTGATGTCTTCTAGCGTCTTCTAGTCTTCCACTATGAGTAAAAAATTACGTTTGTTTTATGGGAGGAGAACAGAAGTACATAATTTGTAAATCAACTGTCTAGCTATAACGGTTTATGAGTTACAGCCTGGTTACAGAAAGACGGACGGACCGACAACGGAGTCTTAGTAATATGATCCCGTTTTTACCCTTTGGGTACGTAACCCTAAAAAAGGATTCGGAGTCACGGTTTTATATTTGATTCTTACTCTCCGTTTTTCTGATGAAATTAGTAGTCAATCTCAATAGTAATGTCTTTAGTTTAGGGCTTGGGAATCTATTTTCAATCTGTAATCCAAGGATTTACCATCGAAAGGCAATTGATGAAATTGTCTATTCTTTCTTTTAATTTATAAAAAGACGTCCATTAATGGCATTTTTGAGAATTTGAACTCAATTGGTGAGATTTTGTAAGATTTTTTCCCCCCCAAATCTCACGCGAGATTCTTTAAAATTTATGTTTTGGCTATAAACGCGTTGGGTTGTTGAGTACTTTGCTACTTCTGGGCTTGTTGGGGTTGAGGGGTATTTTATTCTAGAATTACGAGATATTTGCTAAAACTCCCCTTCCTCCCCTAAGTGAGATTCGGAAAGGCTGGATCCCCTTAAAGTATCAATAATATTAGTTTTGTTAGGTTGTAGCCCGTAAGACCGGTTTCTACACAAATGGCCTCGGTCAATGACTTGCCACTTGCAACCGAATAGTTTTACACTAAAAACTTACAGCCTATTACATGCATACATGCAGCGCGACAAGGATATGCCCTTGCTTCGTTAATCCATGGAGTGTCAATATGGATGGTCTGTCTATTTGTTCCGGTTTTTCTCTGAAATGGCATGAGCGGCTGTGAAGGGACTTTCACTGTCAGATAGCTGATGTAACAAGGAGTAACTTAAGCTATTTAACATCTCGCTACGACCCATAGGAGCGGAGCAACACGCGAATGAAGTCACTCGGGTCGGCTAGTTGGTATATAATCTTTGTAAAGGCAATAACTAAATCGATTCGAATGAAATTTAAGAAATAAATTTTTAATTGAAGATAAATTTCGATGAGTTTTTGATACTCACACGAAATCGATTTAGAAGAATCGATATTGAAAATAAGATGAAAAAAAGGATATAAAAATATATATAGTAGGAGTTACGTACTTTTAAAAAGCTTGATAGTCGATTCTATTCGATACTTGATATCGATAGAAAGGTATCGAGAAATACCGTTTCATGTGTACTCAGTGTAAGCAACGTGAGTGTGTTGCCATGGTTACCAGATTGTTATAATCGTCAATATATCAATATTGTGAGGCAGCTCTCAAGTTAGCAATGAGCTAAGAACCATCTAGATGAAATTACATTGATTTTTAAGTACGAGTAAAACTAGGGCGTGGCACTAGTATGCTTGTGTCTATGAAAGGCTTCTGTCTGAATTATTAAAAAGATAATTATTGAGTTACGCCATCGGCGGCGCAAAATTGCTTTTGCTATTTTTAGTCCAATCGATATTCACCGATAGACGCCATTTTGACACAAAAGATTTGTGCGACTAATATACCGTTTGTGTATATGTATGGAGGTTATACTTAACTGTTATTGATGAAACTTTGGCATTGAGTTATTAGGTGCATTCCTCTATATGTATATGACAAACTCTCATACAAAATTTCATCACCTATTTCAATCACTTCCAAACCTTTTTTCGGGATAAAAGGTATCGTATGCCACTTATTAAACACTAGTCTATCTCTGTGCTAAATTTCATCAAAATCGGTCCAGCAGTTTTTGAGTTATAACTGATTTCATTAACCTAACTTCATTTTATATATATAATAGAAAATGGACGTCCCTTGACAATCGATATTCCCTCCTGGAGTTACTGGTATATACTCAATGTATGGTAACTTTTTATCCCGTATAAATTCATAGTTCCTGCGGGATATAAATCGGAGCAGTGGCTAGTATAAACAAAGCTGTGGTTGTGACGTCACAAGTTGGTTGCACTTGCTACATTGTCGTAGGTCGAGAAGTCCAAGACTATTAATAAATATGACATCACCCACACATCCTTACTTGCATTTAAACTTAAGTTTACAAACAGTGTTGCCACATTTACCACGTGTATTTAAGTACATAGATCGACATGCACTTCCCCTATTTCAACCCCCTTTTTGCGACAAAACGTAGCCCATTTCCCTTCCCAAGCTAATCTATCTCTGAAAGCGTGTTCTTTTGGTGTCTCATAATATGACTCACTTACTGAATAATGTTTAACAAAATGAGTTATAAGTGAGGGTAGTTTCCAAATAGTACACACACAGACTAGGTTTTTAATTATAGTTATAATAAATGTTCGCGTGTTATTTGCCTGTAACTGGTCTTTATGGACACCACACCTTAGTACTTACAGAGAATTAACATTCAAAGGCCTGTTTATAAAAAGGACCCTATTACTAAGACTCCGTTGTCTGTCCATCTGTCTACCAAATACTAAAAACAGAATAAAATAAATATTTAAGGGGGGCTCCCATACAACAAACGTGCTGGTACGGAGTCCGACTCGCTCTTGGCCGGTTTTTAAATATATCCTCACTTCGTTAAACGGCCGAAATGTATAATCAAATTTAAACAGATTCCAAATTCAAACTTATGTCTAGATAATTTAAACTTGGAACCTATCTTCAAAGAGTTTGGGTTACAGATTAAAAATAGATTAATTTTGAAATTTATATGCAAAAATTTGAATTTCTATACATAATCCAAAGATTTCGGATTAAATTAGTTATTAATTTCGACAGTTTATCAATATACAACTCTATAACTATACTATGGAATGTAATGTATAAAAATTTTCGTTGCTCTTTAAGACTAATATTATCTGTCATGGTGGTGTATTGATTTGGTTACCGATTTATTAAAAACTGTTTAGACAAATGTCCACCACGTGTCAAATAAATTTTCTAAATCAAAATTCTATTCAAATCAATGCTGTTTATAGTACAACGGTTTTTTTGTATCACAATGTTGCCATACATAAGCAATGAATTTTTCACTTCTGAAGTTTTAGGACAATGCTAAAGATATAGATATAATTATTGAGCTGAAACATGATGAGTGGAGAACTTATCGCTTAAGTATGAAAACATAGTATGATAGTGAGATTAGCAACTGTCAGTTTGCTCCACAACTTGAACAGTAGTCATAGATTATATGTTTTGTGACAGGAACAACAGCAATGTTGTCAGTGGGCGGCGGGTTCGGACGCGGGCCGAGCCGGGCGGGCGCCCCCGCGGTCATCAACTATCTCAAGCCCAGCGTGCAGTACGCTCCCAAGCAGCCGACGCAGGTGCCGCCCAGGCTTAAGGTACACATTTCTATCTAATCTATTATCATTATAACTCGGTGGATGGCACACTGTTGAGCTGGTTCTCCTCATCAGAATAAGGTTAAGTCCACCACACTAGCCCAGTGCATGTTGGCAGACTTTGCACACTGACAGAGAACATGGAGAACTCTCAGAAGTGCAGGTTTCCTCACAATGTTATCCTCCACCGTTAAAGCAAGTGATATTTATTTACTTAAAACACACATAACTGTGCGTATGGGGTTCAAGCTCAGACATCTTGAGTAAGACATCAACTCACTCATCGAGCTCAATTATTAATGGATACTACTCGGAAGTCCTAGTCATTTTGATACTTTTCTTAATCAACAATTAACATTTGTCCTTTAGCTTGTAAGTCAACAACCACAAATGGCTATCCCTGGTCGCCAGTCCCCAGGCTTGGCTGGACCCCTCGCAGGAGGTCCTCCTGCAGGACAGTTTCAAAGACTCAAAGTGGAGGATGCTCTGTCATACCTCGATCAAGTGAAATACAAGTTCAACACGCAGCCGCAAGTTTACAACGACTTTTTGGACATCATGAAGGAGTTCAAGAGTCAGACGTGAGTTGCATTAATAATATTATAAAAAATAAGCTTTTATATTTACCATCTACTTTTTCTACTAGGCTTCTAAAGTCTACGGACTTCCCTAAGAAGTTCAATTCCCAAAAAATCTTACCCCAATTCCTATTCCTTATGAACCCTACTATAGCTTCTACTTTCTATGAGCTTTTCCAAGAATTGGGGAGTATCCCCATAAATCTTCCTAAGCCACTCCTTCCCCATGGTCTCACTTCTAGTATCTTCTTCTCCTACGCTCCTATATTCCATGGGATTGTCTCTAATAAGCCTATCTAAGGCCTACCCATCAATCCCCAAAGGCTCCTCCAACTCCATATATGCAAAGTGTCCCTCTGTAAAGTTTGAAACTATCCCAATTACTTTTTGGAGATGACATGATGATAACAATTACCGTTCGACTTCCATGATAATAACAATGGCTGTATTATACCTGAGCAATCCCTACCATACCACCTATGGGTACAGACACCTATCCCCACATTGAACAATAGTGTTGGTTGCAGGATCGACACCCCGGGGGTCATCACGAGGGTCTCCAACCTGTTCAAGGGTCACCCAGAGTTGATTGTTGGGTTCAATACCTTTCTACCACCAGGGTATAAGATTGAAGTGCAGAGTAATGGACAGGTTAGTTCATATATTTATTACAAGCTTTTATTTTAAGCTAAGTGACATTATGAATACAATATGGCGGACGGTCCAAGATGGCGGAGCAATTATTTTTTGTACACGCTGATGATATGAGTAACAAATAAAAGGGTTTGCTGAGAAGAATACGAAAATTAAAATAACTTCACTCTTAATCCAACATGGCGGATGGTCCAAGATGGCGGATTAGTTATTTTTTTATGGCTATTAAATGACAAAGTTTTGCTGACAAAATACGAAAAATTAAATTTCTTCACTCTAAATCAAATATGGCGGACCACCCAAAAAGCCGGACTAGTTAATGAAAGTTATTTTATAATGATTTATTTTCTGATCAGGTATCAGTTTCAATGCCATCCCCAACCGCTGCTGGATGTCCAGTGGGCAGTGTGGGTGTGGGGAATGTTGGAGGTGGCAACGTTGGTGTTAGTGGTGGTAGTGGAGTGCTGCTGGGGGTTCATCATGCCCCATCACAGCCACTTGTGCATTTGTTACCAGTACCACAGTAAGTAAAAAACAAAATATTCATTTTAAAAAAATTGTTTGCCTGTCATTACTGATATGTTGTATGTTTGTATGAGCATCATATAAAAAGTATCAGAAATAAAGTTACTGACATTTACTAATGTTTTAGGCCAGCTAAGTTAGTGTGGGTCGTCAAATTATTTAAGTGAAAGTGTTTGTTTATTGGAAAATGAGTTGAGTAGAGCGAAGAAACATTTATTATATAATTTCACAATTACAATTAGTAAATAATGAATAAACAAACCTTATCTATATGCAGGTTGACCTGTTTTTGGAAGTACAACATTAGTGTGTCAATATGGCCGACGTGTACGTGACGTGCGTCGCGTTACTGAATTGAATAAAGCTGTAGTCTGCATTTTTTTATTACATTTATGAATATAATGTAAATGTTAGAATATAATGTAAAATATAATATCTGATTTGTGTACGTTAGTGATGTAACGGAATTGACATATCGGAAGCGGTAACGGAAACTAAAAGCGGATGCGGAAACTGAAGTAAATTTTAGGTTATCTTTACAGCATAAAACAAAGTGATTCAGGAGGAAGGTTTATGTATATAGGAAGTACAGGCAGGTCGCTGGTTAAAGCCCTTAGATTTTTATATATATATAAGAAGGTTTTAATTTTTTAAGATTATGGCAAAGTGATTCCCAAAGTGACTTATATTAACCCCAGAGTTTGATGAAGAGTTATGTAAGTGTTAGTATAAAGGTAAAAAGGTGTCTACGGTCCAGGATATATATAATTTCAGAATTCTATCATGATTTTTGTATTTAATTTGTATGTAATTTGGTAATATGCAAAATTGGGTCACCAGATCATGTACAAGCGAATAACATGCTAATCTCCAAAATATTCCATAGACTGGTCAAATAAGTTAGAAATCTCAAGTTTTTGGAACTCCTTGTTCTAAAAATGGGTAGGTGTAGCTATGATACTGTA
Source organism: Limenitis camilla (assembly GCA_905147385.1). Lineage (NCBI taxonomy): Eukaryota > Metazoa > Arthropoda > Insecta > Lepidoptera > Nymphalidae > Limenitis > Limenitis camilla. The sequence goes on along the minus strand of LR990251.1, from coordinate 7,472,603 downwards.
ATAAAATATTTATGGTATTGAATGAAAAATATAGATATCTTAGCAAAAAGTAACGGTATTTATGACCATTTGATTTCCACCCACATAAGGGTACCTTCATTTCAGTAACGCTATAGTGCAAGGTTAACCCGAGATTGGGTGATGAGACCTCCCCAACACCACTGTGTAGAAAATTGACTTCAATGGAGTCCCATTGAAGTCAATTTCTACACGGGGAGGCAGTCTCCGGACGGCTGCGTTGACCTCTGGCGTGAGTTGCGTTATAGGTTGTGGCCATGTTGAAGCTTACTCCGCAACACTTACGGTAGGATGAGATTTTCAACAATGTCGAATTTTTCGGAAACTTGCGGAAGTAGAGGCGGAAGGAATTATGTATATAAAAGGTCGCGGAAATTCCGCATTTGCGGAAGCTGAAATCCACATCACTGTTGTAAACAGATGGTATTTAGGAAAAATTCTAAAAAAAAAATTACATCTGTTTCTTATCAATATTATTTTTAATGTGATTCTATCCCAAAACAGGTGATCAGGATAAAAAATATCCTTTCTAGGATTGAAAATGATGAAATTAATTACCGATTGATCAAAATGATAAAAACTTGCGGCTGCTCTATAAGAGTTCTGATATTCCTTACCCTATTTACCCTTACATATATATAAACATTTGCTATATATAATAATGTTTGTAGGTCCGTCAGTACAGCAATAGTACACAACCTGTCCGTGAACGCCAGTCCAGCTAATACACTACACCATATATCTCAAGCTCATCAACAGATTGAGGCGGCTGCTATACATCATCAGCCAGGTAAGTCCTTAATAGTGTTTGGAAAGAAATTAAAAAAAAATACTTCTAGGTTGTTAAAAATTAGGGAATTTAATATTTTCTATAGATATATAAGTAACTATTATCTTTGTATTATAATCTTCATTATTTCATATACTATATCAGAGTAAAAAAATAGTTGGATTGAAGATCTTGAAAAATCCTCATTAGTGATCAAAGAGGATCAAACTTTATTATTTTTTTTTCAATATTAATTTACTCTACTAAGTTAATAATAATTTGATATAATATAATATAAAATATAAAAAACCAGTAATTGTTATAGGAACAGCTCCCAGCAGTGGAGCTGGTCATGCAGGAGCTGCTGCGGGGCAACCGGTCGAGTTTAACCACGCTATTGAATATGTTAATAAGATCAAGGTAATCATCTATAATAATATAGAAAAGTATACTTTGTATATATTTTAGTTTTAGTATATTTTGTATCAAGGAATCTATTGATTTATTTTTTGATTTGAATAATGCAAAACATTATTTTTTTATGAAAAATTAACTTAATTATTCGTTTTGTGCCAGTCCCGGTTCTCCCGTCAGCCGGACAAATACAAGCGGTTCCTGGAAATCCTGCACGCGTACCAGCGCGGGCACAGGGACGTCAAGGAGCCCCAGGCTAAACAGCAAACCGAGCAGGAGGTTTATTCACAGGTAACATTATACCACTTGCAGCAATTTCATAAAGAGCCTACTTCATAATTTCCATCAAGAACCTACCTCATAATTTCTATCAAGAGTTTACCTCATATTTTCCATCAGGAGCCTACATCATAATTTCCATCGAGAACCTACCTCATAATTTCCATCAAGAACCAACCTCATAATTTCCATCAAGAACCAATTTCATAATTTCCATCAAGAACCTACCTCATAATTTCTATTAAGAGTTTACCTCATATTTTCCATCAGGAGCCTACATCATAATTTCCATCGAGAACCTACCTCATAATTTCCATCAAGAACCAACCTCATAATTTCCATCAAGAACCAATTTCATAATTTCCATCAAGAACCTACCTCATAATTTCCATCAAGAGCCTACCACACATTGTTCCATCAAGAACCTACCTCATAATTTCCATCAAGAACCTACCTCGTAATTTCCATCGAGAACCTACCTCATAATTTCCATCAAGAACCTACCACATAATTTCCATCATGAACTAGAAATTAATTTTATTTAGACTTTTTAGAATATAGTCTATTAAAACAACGTCATAAGTATATTTTAAAATGGATAAAACGACTGTTTATTAATAAATCGGGGACATCTTATGAAATAAATAAATTAAATTAAAAAAAAAACAGTTGACTTGAAAATCGAACTAGGAAACTGGGTTTTGAGAGTTATAAATGTTAAATATTAACTCAAAACTAAAATATTAAAAAGTAATTTAATTTTAATACTGATTTAATCTATTTGTTATAGGTGGCTAAATTATTCGAGAATCAAGATGATTTATTAGCAGAGTTTGGTCAATTTTTACCAGACGCTAAGGCTGTTACTAAGCCTACCCACATAACACCTCATGTCAGGTCGCCTCCACCACAGGTAATGTATATGTCCTTAAGATTTTCTGTTTATGTCTTTCAACACATAAAACCATCCCATTAATTAAAAATTGAAGTAAGTTTTACTATAGTAGGTATTTTAGTAGAAGTAACAAACCTTTGCTGGTATTTATTCACTTTGAATTTGACGAATAAACTTTTAGGTAGTGTTGCCAGAAAAAAATGAGTTAAAAAAGTTTTGTTAAATCTAAAATGTCAAAACATGACAGCTGTTTAACTTCTCACTATCAAAGGTAGCTGGAAGAGATCTCTACTAGAGATAAGTTATCCTTTGTGCACATATGCCTTATGTCAATATGTAACATTTATTGGTACATAAATAAATAAGATGTCAGAATTCTACGGAATCAAGAAACAGAGTATAAATATCAATTTGTTTATACAGCCTCGAGCGGAAATCGAGCCAGAGCGTTTCTCAAACACTCCAGTGTCTCCCCCACATGTGCCGATAGTGACACACCCTCCACCAGCACATCATCATGTACAGGTATGTTATTATACCGCCGTCTATTGAATGAACTTTTCAAAGTTTATCACAAAAGAACATTGTGAAAGGATTTTTATATATATAAATAAAGTAATTGTAATGTTATTTCAAACCAGCCTCTTCCCAAACACACGAGCACAGCTCCAGCTCCACCACAGCATCACCATCTCAAAAGGTCACCCAGTTTTGGATCTTCTACACAACTTGGTAAGTAAAAAATAAAGAATCACTATCGATTAATCAAAATTATTGAGCCATTTTTAAACTGGTTTATTTATAAAGTAAAATATTTTTTTTACCTACCCAGCTGCTGGGGCTCCACCTGCAAAGAAGCCACGTTCAGCAATACCATCCCCAGCACCACCTTCCCTCAGAGACGTATCCTATGCTGATGCTGCCAAGTTGGCCACTGCTAACGACTACAACTTCTTTGATAAGGCTCGCAAGGCTCTTCGCTCACAGCATGTATATGAGAACTTCTTGAGGTATGTTGAGGACTAAAGTGTCTTATGGAAGTTGTCGTTAAACAGTAGATGAATATTTATATGGAGACCCTCTTCTTCTATCAGGTGCCTTCTCCTCTTCACCAACGAGATCATCTCATCATCAGAGCTGCTTTGCGTTACTGAACCGTTCCTATACCGTCATCCAGACCTCAAGAAGTGGCTCCAGGACTTCGTGGGACCTGTCTCACCACCACACACACCCACTACCACTCATACCAGTAATAATTTAATTTTTATCTGTATGTTTGTATGTATATCACATAAGAACCACTGCATTAAATGGGATAATAAAACTAATTTTATTTCATAGGTTACAACAACTTCAGCAGCTCCAGCAATATCCTCAGCTATGAAAGGTCTCGATTGACCTCAGAGAGCAAAAGGTATGAACCCCTCGGGCCGCTGGGGGCTCAACTCCGTCATGAAAGACCTCAAGGGGATGCTGCTATGGATATAGGTACATATCAACTTAATTTAAAAAAAAATTAAAACTGTTGAAGACAATGATGATAGAAATGTGATGTGCTTTGACAGAGTGTCAGTGTTGATACACGCATGCTGCCTTCCTTCTGATGTCTTCTAGAAAAAAATAGATGGTTACCTTCGAAAAATATCTATACGGTTTTCACTTGTGGACCTCTTAAGTTTTATTCGTTCAAACCAAATCATGTGGAGGATCTTATTATATGTTATATAATCTAAGTATATTAGAAACCATCAGTTTGAGAACACTAACCAAGCCATATATACGTTATAGTGTTAAATCTAAAAAAAAAATTTGAAAAGATGTTTTCTGAGCCTGAAATGTGGGTAGGAATCATAAATATATCTCATAGGTAATACAAAAAGTCAGTTTTTTTTAGACCATGGTTGAAAATTAAAAAATAAATTCTATTCATTTAATTGCGTATGGTAATGGTGGGTGGTTAGGGCTCTCTTGGACGATATTCCTGTAAGAATAACATGTGTAAAGGATGTGTGGACTTTTGATAGACAGTTTTTATATATATATATTTTGTTCGCAACAGATCTGTCAACGTGCAAGAGATTAGGCACGTCATACTGCGCGTTGCCACGTGAAGCTGCGGCGCGACGTTGTTCAGGGAGGACGGCGCTTTGTAAGGAGGTGAGATGCGCGTGCGCATTTATTACATAAACTCTCCATTAGCAATTTTTATTTATTTTTACTATTTATACTAATGTGAAGACTGCGAAGGACAAAACCTTTCTTAGTTAATTAAAAAAGAGTTATTGAGGAATAATTTTATGAGGTAGTCATACTAATTTTGACTCCCCCTTAAGGGATGATTTTCGAAAAATATTTTACACGTGTTTCATGACTTTCAATGAAGAACCTTCATACTGAATTTCATTTGAATCACTTCAAAAACGGCAAAGTTTCATACTAACTTTGCACCCCCGTTTTACGCCTTTAGGGGGTGAATATTCAAAAATTCTTTTAGTGCTCCCTTATGTTATAAAAGGAACCTCTGTGCAAAATTTTAAGTTTCTATCAGTCATTAAATCAGTCAGCTTCTCCTTTTATATACATAGATTTAATAAGTTTAGGTCAAAGTCAAAAAAGTAAAAATAAAACTCATTAGTCATTTTATTTAGGCTAGATTAAAAAATCTATTTAGATGTGTAAAAAATAGATGTTAAGGGAGGTCTCTTTGAGTGTTTAGGGTTCTAAATCTCCTATTAATAAAAGGAAACCCAAACCCTTATAGTATCAATTTGTTATCTGTCTGTCAAGTGTCGTAGTTTCTTGGAGCAGTTTCCTAATGGCAAAGTTAAATTTGTCCTCAATTTCTTTATATCTTACGTTTTTTTTGTAGGTATTGAATGATACATGGGTATCGTTCCCAACATGGAGCGAGGACTCCACATTTGTGACATCAAGGAAGACGCAGTTTGAAGAATATATTTATAGATGTGAAGATGAGAGATTTGAGGTATTAACTTGGTCGACATTGCTAGTGTTTCTACTAGTTGTTATTCGACTTTAAGTATTTGTTTGTTTGTGCATAAACATCGGCTATCTTAGGCCCTCAGCCATATTGGATTTAAAATGATATCTCTTTGCTAACCATGCACTGACGTTAAATAAGAGCTTGTAATTGAAGTGGTGCCTCAGAATGGCAAATCAAAATATACATTACTTGTATGTTTGTGGTTTAATATCGGCCATCTTAGGCCTCCCGCCATATTGGATTCATAATGATATCTCTTTGTCAACTATGCATTGACGTAAAATAAAAGCCTGTAATTAAAGTGGTGCCTCAGAACGACAAATCAAAATATATATTATTTCGACACTTGTTACTAACTAAATAAATGTCAACAGCTGGACGTAGTAATAGAAACAAACGCAGCCACCATCCGCGTGTTGGAGGGGGTGCAGAAGAAGCTCTCGCGCATGACCAGCGAGGACGCCGCCAAGTACCGCCTGGACGACTGCCTGGGCGGCCACTCGCCCACCATCCACCAGAGAGCGCTCCGGCGCATCTACGGCGACAAGGTGGTACGGCGACCCGCGATCCTAGCATGCACTGACCGACTTACTTACCATGACTAAACTTACTGACAATATTACCCTATACTTATGTCCATCAGACACTTGTCTCCTTCATCAGACAAACACTCTTTAAACTGCTCTCCATTACCTACACGCATCGTAGCTGATACGATTAGGTGTCATTAATGACGATCAGACATTTGTCTCTTTTATCGGACATGTCTTAACGTATACACTCTATAGTTTGAAAGATTACTTCATTCATATGATATCCTACTGATATTACTATCAGACACCTGTCTCCTTTATCAGACAATCATCCTCAAAATCCTTTCTAATAGGGACAGAGAGATCCTAGATTTTAAAATATCGATATTCTTTGTTTCTTAATATTGACACTACAGATTGACAGAATCAAAGATTTACTTGACGTAAGACGTAAAGACTAGGCATGCTGTAGTTATAGATTTTTTTTTTTTTAAATTTAAACTATAGTAGTTAGTCAATGGTATTGTATAAATAGTACATTAAATAATTAAATTTATTTCGACGCATTTTTGCTTTATGCTATACAGGTAGATAGAATCAACAGTTATATACTGACTGAATTCAAAAATTAGTCTTGAGTAGTTCGTAAACGAGCTAGTTCTCCGCTCCTTTAGGTGAACTATGCGAACTAGTTCATCAATCTTGCTCTTAGTTCTTTTTAGTTCTTATATTTTTTTCTATTCAAAATCGATATATATTTTAAATTTAAATGGTGATCAATATATCGTTTGTAAACATCGATGTTTCACATTTGAAAATATCGATCTTTTTACATTTTAGTTTCTGAAGTTGACTATAATTTTTAATATAAAAAATGTTGTTAAATTTTTTGATGATCTAAAAGAGCGATCTAGTTCGCCATTGGATAACGAACTAAATTGAGCGCTCTCATTGGTCACCGACTGAGCGACCGACAAAAATAGTTTTACTATCAAGTAAATAAAGTGAGTGAGTTTATTGAGTTAGGAGTTAGAGCCCAGATTGTATTTTTTTTTAATTACTGTAAGTGAAGTAAATTTTGATTTCAGTCAGTATTTAATTATCGGCTGGAATGTGTTTGTAAGAACCAATAGAATCGCTTCATTTGACGCATAAAGCTAGGCTAATTAAATTTCCATCGCTGGTGGTAATGCAACCTTAAGCTATTTTTTATTATTTTATACAATTTGCTTTGTATTCCTTACCTATAGGCAGTGTTGCCAATTCTAAAAAAAATAGTAATTTTTGGGTGTTAGCTAAATAGTTTTTTTTAGTTGCAAAGTAGTTAAGTGGGCAACACTGACTGAAAAACATAAATTAAATATTATCTTTGTTGCAGGCGGTCGATATAATTGCGGGATTGAAGAAGAATCCCGTGGTGGCTGTACCTGTCGTACTGAGGAGGCTTAAAGCTAAGGAAGAAGAGTGGAGAGAAGCTCAAAAGGTATGTTGTACATTTAACGGCCGAAATCAATAATCAATCTTAATCTGAAATCATTGAATTATGGATTGAAAACAGATTTCAAATTCAAATTTGTGTGTAGATAAATCAAATTTAAATCTATATTTCATTCAGTGAGCGGTCTGCCCTCGCTTCGCTCTGGGTATATGAAGCTATATTATATTTATTTTTTTTGAAAAGAGATAGAGAAAAGTTGATAAAAAGAGAAAAAAAAGAGCGAGAAGGACAGAGCAAAGATAAAATATAAATAAAGAGAGAACGGTGAGATAGAAACAATTGAAAGAAAGAAAGTGAAATAAGACTGATGAGATGACTGACTGAGATAAAGATAAAAATTAAAGAGAGAGAGAGAGAAGAGGAAGAGAGACGGAAATACTATAGACGTCTATCAGTGAACGAATTTTTAAAATCGGATCAGTAGCGAAAAAATAGCCATATTCTAATAATTAAAAAATGTATATGGCATCACTACGTTTATAATCTATTTTTGATTTATTTTTAAAGATTCTAAAATAGATTCTAAATTTGAAATTTGCGTCTAGAAAGTTCTATATTTGAATTTTATATGCACTAATTTGAATTTGGATATTAATTTCGGCCGTTAAAGAGTTTAAAGGAAATAAAGACTGATGGTTTTGGTGCTGTCACTTATCAGCACCCCCCCTCCCCCTCCCCCATATTAAAATGATTAATAAAAAATATGTAGGTAAGAGACGATGATGATAGAAATGCGATGTGCTGTGACAGAGTGTCAGTGTTGATACACGCATGCTGCCTTCCTTCTGATGTCTCTATTAATATATAAAGTGTCTGTTTGTTCATAAACAACAGGGAGCTTGGTCTAAATAAAGAGTCTGTAGGGCCACATTATTTAGGGCTGAAATTAATAACTAATCTCAATCCAAAAATAATTGAAAAACAAAATTGTTTATTTTGTTATATTATGAAAAAATAATCTTAAAGTAGGGATTGCGATTCTTTTCGAAAACGATCGATTTTTAAATCGATTCTAATCACAATCTGATACATCGATTCCCTAAAATTATTAATATCTAAAGTATCGATTTCTCTTGGTCCGGGAAATCGATTTTATCTTAAAGTGATCTATATTTAAACATTATTATTATCCCAATCATCTTTTTTTTTTTAATAATACTGATTGTTTTTTTTGATAACAGGGTTTTAACAAGCAATGGCGGGAACAGAACGAGAAGTACTACCTGAAGTCCCTGGACCACCAAGGGATAAATTTTAAACAAAATGACCTGAAAGCCCTGAGAACGAAATGCTTGTTCAATGAAGTGGAGAGTGCGTATGCTGCACGAAGACCTGGACCTCATCTCGTTGCTGATTATGGTCTACGAGCCAGGCATGAAGGTACATGAGTCTAAAGAATCTATTCACAATATAATAAATTTTAAACCCCAAAACAATTTTTTTTTTTATATTAGAAGTCAGTTGAAAGGATGGCAATGAAAAACCAATCTCAATCTATAATCTCCCAGTCTTTGGATAATAGATTCCTTAGAATTTTCTATACATGAATTGAATTTAGAATATATTTTAAAGATTTTGGATTGAGATTGGTTTATTAATTTCGTATGTGTGACATGTAAAAATTTAGACACTAGATCCCATACAGATTTAAAAAAAAAGCTTCGTAGTGGCCATCTATAAATTACGTCACTATAAGGGGGAGGGAGGAGATTGAGAAGTGTGACATTAGTTGGGAAGGTGTGCTAAAGATCGTAATGAAACATTTAAAATTAAAAAAAAAATAATATCAAAACGAGAAACTTAAATAATGAATTACAAAATATGTGACAAGGAGGAAAGAGGGACACACATGTACACAGATATAAAATCTTCTCACTCATATAATATGTGAGTGAGTGAGTCTTTTAGTCAAAGAGTGAGTTAGTAAGGGAGAGAATCTATTTTTATTCACTCTGGATTTAGTTCAGAAGATATGAAGACAAAGTAGATACTAGTTAATATTAAACTACTCGACGCTCGACTTCGTCCGCATATAGCTCCGCTCCTATGGGTCTTAGCGTGATAATATATAGCCTATAGCCTTCCTCGATAAATCAGCTATTTAACACTGAAAGAATATAATTTGTTTAACAGCAATAAAGATAGTGCGAGACGCAGCGGAACTGCTGATCCACCACGCGAGGCGGCAGACCGGCATACAGAAGGCGGAGAAGCGCCGCATCAAGCAGCTGCTGCGTCACTTCCTGCCAGACCTCTTCGCGCACCCGAGGCAGCCTCTCTCTGATGATGAGAGGGACGAAGGTACCTTTATATTTAAATAACTATACTACGCCATTTTGTTATTATTCAGGAACAGTAAGATAACCATAGACATGTACATTAAGTTGTTAGTTTCATTTTGGATTATTTTTATTTTAATAAACAGAATACTGGGGGAGGTTTAAATACTTTTATTATTTTTGTAATTTTTTTGCGATGGAAAATTATCATCCTCTCTAAGAGAGAGAGAGGTTTGTGGGACTGGTAGCGATAAACACTGAATATCCACTAAAACCTTTTTTTTTTAACCTTTTAATAATTCTCACTATATCGTTGTATTTATGTGTGAGCTATATTATTGTAAAGTTTTTACGTGGAAGAGTGACAAACATACATCTATATACTCTAATTACTCAAATACTAGTTACCCCTCATATTACATATTATATAATAAAAAAACACTCTTTTCTTTTCTTTTACATACTTTAAATAATAGTTTTTAATGTCATCATCATCACGACCCGTCAATTCTCACTTTTAATAATTCTCACTATATCGTTGTATTTATGTGTGAGCTATATTATTGTAAAGTTTTTACGTGGAAGAGTGACAAACATACATCTATATACTCTAATTACTCAAATACTAGTTACCCCTCATATTACATATTATATAATAAAAAAACACTCTTTTCTTTTCTTTTACATACTTTAAATAATAGTTTTTATTTGTCATCATCATGACGACCCGTCAATGGCCCACTGTTGAGCCGAGTCTCCTCCTCAGAATGAGGAGGGTATTAGGCCATAGTCCACCACGCTGGCCCAGTGCGGGTTGGCAGACTTCACACACCTTTGAGAACTTTAGGGAACTCTCAGGAGTGCAGGTTTCCTCACGATGTTTTCCTTCACCGTTAAAGCAAGTGATAAGTGGGGGATCGAACTCGGACCTCCCAAGTAAGACTTGAAGTCTTAACCACTGGGCCATCACTGCTTTTTTAATGTAATTTAGTTTAATTATTTTATTGTTCTCTTATACATACATCAGTGTATCTGCCTTGTTAATATTCATATTGAGCGGGAGAGTCCTGGTGACCTGTAATACAGGTTTTTATAAAACCCACCACAGGCACCAGTCTCTAACAAACATAGAATAATAAGAGAAATAAATTTCATGTACTAGAGCTGAACTGCTTTTTTTGAACTAAAAGAGTGAGCGTGATTATACTTCAACAATGTATGAATGCAATCTCGTTCGCGAGATCACGGTCTTTTTAAGCGAGTTTGATCTCGCCTGAAAAATGGACGAGATCTAATGTATTTTAGTGATTATTTATGCAAAAAAAGTTTCTTATATATCCGCGAATGAAATGGATCGAGTGAGATGACTCGCGAGATTGCATTCCCTATTCGTAATATGATGATAGAAATGCGATGTGCTTTGACAGAGTGTCAGTGTTGATACACGCATGCTGCCTTCCTTCTGATGTCTTCTAGAAAAAAATATATTCTATAATATAGATAATAAAAAATATTAATAAAGATATGTTTTTATAGAAGAGAAGGAAGAACCAACAAGCCCTGACAGTCCCACCACCGATCCGGTGCCGGATGATAAGACTAGTGGGGTTAAACAAGAAAAACAGGAGGTAAGACACGTCATTTTATTTATCCCTTTTAAAATGTAATGTTTTTTTTGTTATTATTGTTTCCAAGATAATCAGAAAATAAATTGATTTTTTATCCTTTTCGTATTATGATGAGACAACTACCCACCACAATTCATCTGCATGGATGTAATGACCCGACGAGATGATGATTTTTGTCCTGCAAATTTTAATTCCCGAGCAAGCAAAAGTTCCAAAGTTAATAAACTGATTTTTTTTGATATTAAATTATATTGACTTGTACTTTTAACAGTTTAGTTAAGACTAATAGATAGACAGACAGATAGACATTTACAAGGTCGTAAATCAAAATGTACAGGTATCCTTATAAATATAAAATGTAATTTTCTACAATAATTTCAGTTGGATAACATTGTTTTTTGTTATTCTATCTCAATAATGACAACTCTCAATAACGTAATTAAGTGTTGCTATATATAATTTATTTTTTGCTAGTCTTCGGAATCCGATAACGCATCGGACAAGAGCAGTCGGAACAACAAGAACGACAAGGAGAACAAACCCAAGAACAACAACACTACCAATGATAGTAAAGGTATTCATACATATTATATTATTTTTTTTAACGTGACGTCATACATAATTATATAATTTTTTTTAATTATATATTTTGATAATATTTTGTCTACTGAAAAAAAAGAAGTCCAAAAATTGTATTTTTATATGAAAATAAAAACGAAGGTTAGCTAGTTAATATGTGTTGGTAGGTTCCCAAACTTATTTACCTTTAGACCCTCTTTACCTAGTGTTTTCAATTAATCAATATAAACTTTAGATATACGTATATATAATAATGTATTTGTGTATGTCCAGAGAGCACAAACACAATCAAACGCAGCAGCAGCAATGAGGACTCCAGCATCAAGTTGGATGTCAAGAGCGAGCAGGATATCGAAGACGACTATAGAGATTATCCACCTAATGTAAGTATCAGCCGCTAGATCACCCTTTTTCATGTTAATGTTATACATTAAAAGCAGTTTATAATGGTAGCAGAGCGTAGTTCTCAATTTTTGTAAGTGAATTCGAACTTTTATTAAAATAAATTGTTTATAGTAATAATACGATTTGTATGGGTGGCTATTGCTGAACGTTTATAGCAGTTGATATCGGTAGCAGAGTGTAGTTTCTATTTTTTTTTGTTTGCAAACTGACTTAACAATATTATATCCTAATAATTGAGTTCTATTATACACGTTTGTCTATTTAACTTTTAAACAAACGTTTGTTATTACTCAATATTCAAAGTATTTAATAACGGGAGCGGAGTGGAGTTCGTACAAAAGTCCTATACTAATAAAAATATTTGTTTATATGACAGGAGGCTCGATTCGTGTGCACGTCATCGTGGTATCTATTCCTGCGGTTACACGGGGTGCTCTGCAGCCGGCTTGGAGCCCTACGACGCGCCGCCACGCAGCTAGCCCAGGCTGAGGCAAGGCAGAGTCAGAAGCCTACTAGTGTTGCCAGGGCGCTACGATTAAAACCACAGAGTAAGTAAAGAATAAACATTTTGATAAAAACACTAGAGATTTCAGTATCGTAGGAATTTGTTAGTGTTGCCATTTAAGCAGAATTATATTATTGTCTAGTGTTGTGTAGTGGTTTGCTTGCTTAATGTAGCTAGGATGGCAACAATGTCCAAGGCTAAGATGCACGTTCGTTTGCAGACATACCAATAGAAGCGTCGTCACCGTCGGAGTACTACGGCGCGCTGCTGGAGCTGGTGCGCGGCGTGCTGGACGGCAACGTGGACGCCGGCGCCTACGAGGACGCCACGCGAGAGATGCTCGGCATCAAGGCCTACCCCGCCTACACGCTCGACAAGCTCGTCTCCAACGCTGTGCGACAGGTACCATCCCACTTCTGATACCAAGTTAACTCTATTAATTTAGATAATTGACTTCAAGAATCCACACGTTCCAAGCGCTAGAGCCTCGGTAAATGGAATATAGAGGGATAAGATAGTAGTAGGAAATACCCCTCCACAAGTTATCCCCTTTTGGCCATCCTCCTTTATTCAAATAAAATCTTTGAACGAAATAAATGATTGAAGTGATTAGAAAGTTTCTTACAATTAATTTTTATTAATTAATAAAGAGAAAGAAGAATGGTGTAGTAGTCTATACGCAGACTAACAGTATGACGGCTTGACTAGAATATCCTCCTGGGGGTTACTTCTAGAATAATCGCGATGTAATCCATGATTATTCTGTCGTGACGGCGTATTTAATTCCTTGATATCAGTCGTCCAACATCAAGATCATTAACAGGATGCTACTCAAATTATAAGTGTTGCCAACATCATAATTAACAATATCTTTTATAATAAATTGTAAATCGTAACGTGTAGTCGCAACACTGGCTGTGGTGTGCTTGACTTGATGTGGGGCAATTACCCTGTTTCTGTGTTGCCATTTTAATGAGCAGATTTAACCTTCGTATACACGCTATTTATTATGTAATTTTTTTTAAAAAGAAGAGCTTGTAATTTAAAACAAAATTCTGGAATTAAAATATCATAGATCATATACCTCTGTATACACAGACTCATAGTTACACACACACATACGCAGTAACACACACACACACTGATGTGATTATCGAATATCTCTGTTGTTCTTTCTTTTGTTTTTCATAATTGTGTAATCTGTATTTGTCCTTATTGTTATACTTTCTTGTGCACATGTGCACATACCTTAACAATAAATAAATACTCGCGTCGGTCTCACGGACCGATAACAGTAAGTAAGTGACACGCGTTCATTCGTCGCAGTGTTGATATTTAAAAAAAAAAACAATTTATTTGTTTGTCGGTCTGAGAGACTAACGCGCGTATATGAGGGTTAAAGAATACCACTCACTCGAAATATGATGAAATTAATTACCGATTGATTGAAATGATAAAAACTTGCGGCTGCTCTATATGAGTTCTGATTATACACCAATAGACAACCAGCAAACACATGTCTTATATATTTATACTAATATGTAATATTGGTCTAGTTGCAACACTGCGTGTCGGAGAGTTGGTCTGTGCGCGCGGCGGAGATGGCCGCCAGAGGGGGGATGAGGGGCCCGGCCTCCTACGTGAGGAGGGCTCTGCGGGTGCTCCGGAGTCATCACACCACGTTTCTTGTTAAAGTGGTAAGACAACTTATTGTAAACACCATTAGTTTACAATCTATCTCGCGATATTGTAAATAGGTATTATATTGAATGATTGTTCCAGTACGGCGGTGACGAGTGCAAGGTGACGTTCGAGCTGCTGGAAGAGGCCGGCGAGGGGAGGGCGTCGCCGCACCACGACTCCTCTAGGTTGTCACCTACCAATCAGGTACTACTTGCACTTACTATTATACACACACAGACAAACAGTGTTTCTATCATGTCGGCGTATTTATTTGGTAGACTAAAATGCTGCTCCAATCAGTGCTGCTATTTATGGTAAGCGATTACCGTAGCTTATAGACGTCTGAAACACCAGAAGCATCGCAAGCGCGTTGCCGACTCAGCTCTGGTCACCTTACTCACCAACAGGAACACAACACTGCTTTAGTGTAGTGTTATTTAGCTGTGATCTTCTGTAAGGTCGAGGTACTACCCCAGTCGGGCTGCTCCATATTTGAGCAGGAAAGTTCCTGGTGTGCCCTACCTCAGTTAATATGACAATACTATATTTGTCCGCGACTTTGTCTGAGAAAACATTAGTATTTGGTCTTAGGTTTACGAGTGAATAAGAAAATATACTTCTCCCATAGGAAAAATTAGGGATATCTTCTCTAGACTAATATTATAAAGCTGAAGAGTTTGTTTGTTGAACGTTTTAAAAGTAAGGAATTAAATACAATTGTTGTCCCAGTCTCGGAGTCGCGACACAAACGGCGACGCAGTGTCGCGCTTCGCGGCGTGGTCGCTGTACACGGAGCGCTACACGCGGCCCGACGCGACCGCCCCCGCGCCCCTGCGGAACAAGCCCGTGTTCCTGCGGCGCAATGTGCGGCGCGCGGGCGCCGTGGCGGGGAGCCACACCGCCACCACCACCTGCACCGAGAGCGCGCCCATCGTGCGCCGTCGCAAGCCGCCGCGCCTGCACGACCACTCCGAGTGCACCATACACAACAATAGTATACGGTGAGTGCACACGCACACACACACGCACACAAGCACACGCGACGCGCGCGCACGTACACGCACACTAACCTAACAATCAGAATGGATCCGTCAAATGTCATAAAATAAAGAGAACTTTTTCTAACAATTCATTTATTATTAATGAAAATTAATTTTTAAAAAGTCACTCAAAAATATAAGTTAAAAAAACTTAAGAATAAAACCTTTTTTTTTTTTACTTTAAAAAAATTAAAAAATAAATTTAAAAAATTCGTCAATGTAAAAAATGAATTTTATTGAAAGTAAATATGTTTTTGTTGTTCTAGCCTGGTGTCGTGTCGTCCACAACAACTGTACAGGTCGGGCTGCCTGGCGGGAGCGCGCAAGTCGCACGCGCGCCTCACAGCCTCACGACGCGCCAAGTTCCGCGCCTGGCTCGCGCACCGCACGCGCGACACTTAGCCGCCTGAGCGCACCGTGCGCCCCTGCAGCGTACTAGTCACGCGACTCCTCGGTTACTAGACTCGTCAGTAATTTAACCAAGCATATTATGCTATCTAATCATACATACACATCTAAAAGTTTCAAATAAGCGCATAATGTTTAACACGATTAGTCGCGTGACTCCTACGCTTTAATACTCGTGCGTTTAAACGTTAACGTTACGGACTGTCGGATGTGATTTGTTGTGAATAAATTACATTACCATTCTTGAAATTATACGTTTGTGAAGTCGCAAACGCGATTTATTTATTTACGCTCCGTTGTAAATATAATTGGTGGAGAAGAATTTTGTTTTATTGCACAAAAATGATTATGTAAATAAACGGAGCGTAAGGTTTTGTTACGGAGCCCTGAATGTAGATTTAAATGAAACTAAGTATTACTAACGCCATCTAGTATCGGGTAGCGACAAACTATTTCAATTGGTATAGCAAAGTACTACTAACGCCATCTAGTATCAGGTGGCGGTAGTGCTTAAGGCCTCCGTAACATGACCAGGGAGCCGGCGGTTAGGAATACAGGGTATTTGTCTGTCTGTATCTCGAATAGTGTTGTGCCGGTCTCCCGACGCCACCGCCGAGCCACGTTTTAGTGGTTCTGTATGTACATACATACGACGCGATCTCTTGTACATAGTAGCTGTTGAGATGTTAATATTGACTTGTGGAATAAATATTATTATATTTATAATAGATTTGAGTTTTATTTATTTACGCCCTCCTCAAAATATTAGTTAAAGTGAATAGTTGAAATCAATTCAATTGCGAAATTTTGTCATCGACTCGTTGAAATGATCATAGTGAATATATGGGAGCTCTTAAAGACTACGTTTTTTGGGATGAACTTTTTGAGCCCGGTTTTATGTAGTTTAAAAATTTATTTATTTCCGTTGAGCGTTCAGTTTATTTCGCGCCATTCTAGAAATTCAAATTTAGAACAATTAAAGCCTTAACTCGAACTACATAATAGGTCGGGGAAAAAGTCTTTTCGCATTATAGTATGTATGAACTTGTAATAAAATCTCTTTGGCTATACTATTTGTATCTGCCTGGTTTTGGTATCATTACAAGTTTACATTTTAAAGAAGATAATTCCAAATTCAAATTAGGAAAATGTGTGATTTTTATTTGTTTTTCGTACTGTGAAGATGAGTGAATCTAATGAAGAAATTCGAAACATTTTAAAATTTTACTACAAAAAAGGTTGAAATGCAACGCAAGCCGCGAAAAAAAATTCCAATGTTTATGAACCTAGTGCAGTGTCTGAGAGAGTAGCACAAATTTGGTTTAAGCGTCTTCAATCCGGAAATTTTGATGTCAAAGATTCGCCTCGCTCTGGTTGCCCTATTACAGATAAAATGGATGCCCTTTTTGAAAAAGCTGACCAAGATCGGCATATCAGTAGTTACAACGTAGCTGAAGAACTGGGAATTGACCACAAAACAGTTTTGGAGCATTTGAAAAAAACTGGGTACACAAAAAGCTCGATATTTGGGTACCTCACGACCTCACTGAAAGAAACTTAATGAACCGTGTACTCGTTTGTGATTCTTTATTACGACGTAATGAAACCGAACCATTTTTGAAAAAGCTGATATCTGGTGATAAAAAGTGGATCACGTACGACAAGAACGTGCGAAAAAGGTCGTGGTCAAAGGCCGGTCAGGCTTCACAGACTGTGGCGAAACCTAGGTTAACTCGCAACAAGGTGATGCTGTGTGTGTGGTGGTATTGGAAGGGCATTATTCATTATGAGCTGTTACCACTAGGCAGGACCATCGATTCTGAACTCTACTGCGAACAACTGATGAGATCAAAGCAAGAAGTTGAGAGAAAGCGGCCGGAATTAATCAACAGAAGGGGTGTGGTTTTTCATCATGATAACGCTAGACCTCACACAACTTTAGCCACTCAGCAAAAATTAAGAGAGTTTGGCTGGGAGGTGTTAATGCATCCGCCGTATAGTCCTGACCTTGCACCTTCAGATTTCCACCTGTTTCGGTCTCTTCAGAATTCTTTAGGCAGTGTCAGGTTAACATTACTGAGAGGACTGCCAAAACTACTTGTCGCGGTTTTTTGATCAGAAGCCCTAAAATTTCTATAGCAATGGGATCATGTCCCTACCTACAAGATGGCAAATAGTTATCGAACAAAATAGTACCTACATACTTTAGTTAAATGTAAATAAAATATATTAAAAAATGTTTTGATTTTTCTTAAAAAATGTGAAAAAACTTTTTCCCCAACCTATTATAACAATTCCAAAATTAAATTTAACATTCCAAAGTAAATGTAAGGAGACCATTCTTTTTTGTCCTCATACCGTGATGCGGCAAGAATTTATTTTTACAAACAATTTTGTACTCAACCTCATCATAAAGTGATTATTTTTTTCAAACAACAATTTATTACATTTTTTAAAAATCTGTAATGAACTTTTAAGATTTTTCTGAAGGGTAACTCGTAGCATTTAATTAAGCTTCAAGGTCTTTTTCTTTTAAAATAATATGATACTGATGATGTTTTTAAATAATTAATTTTCTAATAAAAGTATATATTGATAAAATTGCTAAAATTATACTCTTTACGCAGCAGTATGGCTTGTTGACAAAAACATCCTCCAGGGGGTTATACTTTAGACTCGAACCAACAGCATTACTGCTAGAATACTCGAGATGCCTTACTATCATGGCGGCGTATATATTTTGCAATCCCAACATCCACTTAAAGGCCAAACGTGGCCCATTTTGTACAGTGAATCTCTCTGGAACTACAGATCAGAATTTAAAAATTTATTCACTGATAGAAAACTACACTGTTCCTGATGTGGTGATATAGTGTTGCCATATACAATTTTTTATTATTGGAAAATAGTCTAGTAATTTATACAATAGTCTAAGGGCGACTATTACCGAAAGTCGCGTTACGTAACTGTGTTGCAATTATTTGATACCCTCAGGACTCGGAGTTGTTGTTTCTTCGAGTTGTTTGCAATACTAGTGTGTGTATGTGTGCGTGATTATGTGTGTGTGTGTATACCGTGATTGATAATAATTCAGTTATTAGTATTTAACTTATGCCAATCATATCTTTTTAATTTTATAGTAAACTAGACGATCCGAGCGACTTCTACGCGTGTAGCTCCGCTCCTATGGGTCGTAGCATGATGATATATAGCCTAGAGTCTTCCTCGATAAATTAGCTATCTAATACTGAAAGAATGATTCAAATCGGACCAGTAGTTCTTGAGGTTAGCGCGTTCAAGCAAAGCAAACTTTTCAGCTCTAATAAGTATCTGCCATTCTAACTGTACTGTTAATTATGATGCTGGCAACACTAATCTGAGTAACATTTGATTTTAAAAAATCTAATGGTGATAAGGGGCCATTAATTAATTACGTAAGACGATTTAGGGGAGGGGGGTCGACCATATCTTATTTTTTCTTAAAGATCAAATTATACTTTGAAAAAGCGCGGGCAACATTCATTTATTTTAGATTCTTACGTATTAAATATTAAACAGGGGGGGAGGGGGTCGGCTTATTCTTATTTTTTCTTATAATAGGGAGGGAGGGGTTCAAACACTAGTGAAATTAGTCTTAGGTATTAAATGAATGGCTGATTAAAAGACTATAAAGGAAAATTATTCGAGAAAACAAAAAAGGATTTAATGGTTTGGAGTTATGTATAGAAATAAATATAATTAAAGTTGTCTGTAAAAAAGCGAGCATTAAGGCTTTTTCCTGGTTTTTATACTTAAAGCGAGCTTAATGATGTTTTGGGTAAAATAATCAAATATTTTATTGAAACAAAAAACCAGACGATTAAGTTGTCAGTGATGGCCCAGTGGTTGAGACTTCAAGTCTTACTCGGGAGGTCCGAGGTTCGATCCCCCACACACGCACACACCTCTGACTCTGAGTTATGTGTGTTTTAAGCAATTAAATATCACTTGCTTTAACGGTGAAGGAAACCTGCACTCCTGAGAGTTCCCAAAAAGTTCTCAAAGGTTTGTGAAGTCTGCCAACCCGCACTGGGCCAGCGTGGTGGACTATGGCCTAATACCCCCCTCATTCTGAGGAGGAGACCCGGCTCAGCAGTGGGCCATTGAAGGGTCGTGATGATGAAGTTGAATTAATTAATCTGCAACAAGTGGTGTTTCGTTTCACGTTTTGTTCTTGTGAATGTAAGCAGCTCCATAACACACTCGTGCGCGTTTACTTTACATTACAGCACTAGTGCGGTAATTAGAACAGATTACAAACAAAAAAAAACAATTTGTTTGTTTTGTTAGTAATTAGTTCTATTAGTTTCGTTAGTATTGTTAGTTTCATTAGTTCCGTTAATTCTGTTAGTTTAGGTAGTCCCGTTAGCTGCGGTAGTTTCCTTAATTTATTTTAGTTACACTACTTTTTTATTGCAGTGATACGACAAACAAACAAACGGTCGACATACTGGACTCGTATATAACGTAAGAAAAAGTGAATTTCTAGTATTTAAGAGTAAGGGGAGCGCTGTGGACGACATACCGCCTGTGAAACTTAATGACATTCCGCTTAATAGAGTGACGGAGTTCAAGTATCTCGGCCATATCGTCACAGAAGATATGTCTGACATTAAAGATATTGAGAGGGAGCGTAGGGCGTTGGTGGTCCGATGCAATATGTTATCTCGCAGGTTTCCACGTTGCAGTAAAGAAGTTAAGTTAACTCTTTTAAAGCTTACTGCCAAACATTTTATTCAACATAATAATGGCTTCAGAATTCTGTTGGGTTTGTCTCGCTTTTGCAGGGTGTCAGAGATGTTTGCTTGTTTCGGGATTATGAGAAAGAGGGCAGCATTTGTGATGAGCAGAATGCGCGGCAGTTCCAATAGCATTCTGAATAGCCTCTCTGTGAAATGGGAAAACCTGAATTTGATGCACTGGATGAGTCTGCACACCCGGTGCTCCGGTAGAAGATAGTCTGTATTTTATTTATTTTTTAATATACTAACATAGTTCATAACTTTGTTTTTACTAACCCAATATGGATAATCTTGTCTGAATTAAATAAATGAATTGAATTGAATAATGGTAAATGGTAAGTAGCCAGCGGCGACCATAGACATCAGCATAATGAGAGCGTGTGTCGTGTACTGCCAATGCATTAGGGACTAGAAGATAGAATAATCAGGGGGACTGAAGAGTAGAATGTTACGGTTTCAGCAAACCTGGAGCTAGAACTTAGGGTTTACTAGAACCAAGGAATTATACCACCCCGAGTATACCGATTTTTTCCTCGCAAATGTGTTGAGAAACGTCGTATGTACACATTACTCGGCGCGGGAGGCAACACACCTCCGCCTCGACTGTAATGACCAACTTAGCACCCTCGTATCATAATGTAACTCCAAAATGTTTACAAAGTAGTTTACCACATGGCATAAGGTTATCAGTCTTCACACATTTTCAAGAAATCCCTTAAAGCCTTTTATCTTCTGTCGCAAAGTCGATGATGACAGTTATTTATGTATGTATCTGATCTTTAGTTAGTCCATTGAAATGTTAATGAGCTTTGCATTTTTTAGAGGACGCAATTATATTTTTGGGACATTTGTTAAATCCGTTTAACTATTTTTAAGAATATATTTACAATAAAAAAAATCAAAGTTAAGTTAATCATTTCGTTTTGACCGTATTCTCATGAGCATTGACGAACCCGGTCAACTTTGGAGCGCTGTAACAGCGTTTTAAGTGAATGAAATTAAAAAAAATACAGAGAAATATTTTCCTCAACAGATCATCTACAATTGGTTTGAGGTATTTTTTTTGTAAAATGTATAAAAAAAAGTTATAGAACAAAAAAGAAAATTTTTATAAAAATGTTCTCACTTTTTTGCTTATAACTTCTTTAATTTTAAATTTAGGGCAAAAAGTTATATAAACATATTTGTAGGCAAAACGATTTGCTACAAATTATGTCTTTATAAATTTTTCGTAAGACGCATAGTTTCCGAGATATCGCGAAAAAGGTGTTTGCACCCCTTTTTCCAAGATGACGGCTGGGGGACAAGAGCACCACAAACTTGAGCTTAAGCTTCTCTTGACCTCCCATACTAACTATATAAACAATTATACGTTAAGATAGTTCAATCCACAACGACGCACGGTCCACTGCTTATTTTCTCATATAGTAGACGCGTCGGGGCTGTCATATGGATTGAACAATCTACACATACATATAATAACTAAATAAACAATTATACGTGTAGATAGTTCAATCCACGACGACGCACGGTCCACGTACTATTTCCTCATACAGTAGACGCGTCGGCGCTGTCATGGATTGAACAATCTATACGTACATATAATAACTATATAAACAAACATACGTTTGCGAGTTCAATCCACGACGACGTACTGTCCACTAGTTATTTTCTCATATAGTAGACGCGTCGGGGCTGTCATATGGATTGAACAATCTACACATACATATAATAACTAAATAAACAATTATACGTGTAGATAGTTCAATCCACGACGACGCACGGTCCACGTACTATTTCCTCATATAGTAGACGCGTCGGCGCTGTCATGGATTGAACAATCTACACATACATATAATAACTATATAAACAAACATACGTTTGCGAGTTCAATCCACGACGACGTACTGTCCACTGGTTATTTTCTCATATAGTAGACGCGTTGGTGCTGTCATGGATTGAACAATCTATACATACATATAATAGATGGATAATCCTATAAAGAGGTTACAAAGTGTTTAGTTTTATAATATTTTTTTATGTAGTTGTAGTAGTAGATTATGATGTTGGTAGCATTGTCTTTAGTCAGAGAAGTAGGAAAAAATGACGTCGTCATATTGACGTCATTATGACGTCAATATGACGACGGTGAGAGTTAGATAGTTCTAGAAGTTTAGAGATTAATTATTACTAAGAATAACTTAATTGAAAAAGATTATCATTCATTATAATAAGTTAAAAATTAAATAGATAAAAAAACAATTAATTTAAGTTTATATAAATAAAATAAAAGATATAAACTATTTGTTAAACGTTTGTAATCATTATTGTCTTAAAAACTACTTAACAAATTTTCATGCTGTTTTTACGAGGAAAGAGACAGAACTCCAGCATTATCCGTGATGTACGGAAAGGGACTCGTATACCTTGCTACTCAGATCAATGTCCCGCGGTTTCACCCGCTATATTTTGAATAATTCACACTATATCATTATAAATTATAGCCTATACGTTATTCTGATGTGTAAGCTATATTATTGTAAAGTTTCATCAAAATCCACTCAGTAGTTTTTGCGTGAAAGAGTAACAAACATCCATACATTCTTACAAACTTTCGCGTTTATAATATTAGTAGGATGTATGTCGTGATCGTCGCGGGGTGATTCGCCAGCTGTATCTATCTATATAATTTATATATATGTATATTTATATTGTTAATTATAATGTTGGCAACACTTATAATTTGAGTAGCATCCTGTTACTTGAATGTTGGCCAACTGATGAACACAAACCAAGGAAGTGGGGATTGCAAAATAAATACGCCATCACGACAGAATAATCATGGATTACATCGCAAGTATTCTGGGAGTAACGCTGAAGCTCTGAGTCTAAAGTTTAAGCCCAGGAGGATATTATATTATAGTCAAGCAGTCATAATGTTAGTCTGCATATAGACACACTACTCTCTCTTTTCTTTTATTAATTAACAATTTCAAATTAAATTCAAGATAAAAGTTTAATTTACCCTTAATTAAGGCGTTTTCTTTACAATACTCTTAAATTTATAAGATTACTAGTTTCAAAACAAACTGAAAGTTTATGTCTAAGCTCTCAGAGTTAAAAAAAAAAACAAAACTCTTATATTTTGCCCTCAAAGATTGCTGAAATTTTATTAATCAAACAGTTTTAAATAAATTGCGCTCGAAAACAGCTGAAATTTTTCACATGGCCAGAAAAGTTATCAGAGTTATTAAGTTTTCATTACTTATAACTAATTAAAAATATTTTATTTCAAATAACTTTCGACTGAGTTGATTTGTCAAAAAGTGACATCAGACCTTTTTTGTAGAGCGTTCAATTCTCTACAAAATACATAAGAGGTATTGCAATGCAATTTATCGTTCGTTAGTTATAAAAATCAGAAGAAAAAAAAAATTTTTTCCTGTGTTATTCTTATGGGAAATCGAAAAGTGCGATGCGGACTACCTAAATAGTAATATTAAGGGCTCATATTTTCAGAGGCCTATTTTGGCATGTAAACGAAACTTTTGAGCCTGGTTCCGAGAAAAAATATTTTTTTTTTTTTGAAACGCCCTAATATATATATAAATAATAAATCGCCTGTGTGTTCATAAGCGCATAACTTCAGAGCGACTGCACCAAATCGATAAGTCAGTGAGTGCGAGTCACTCAATGATTGAAACATATCCAAATGGTGTAACACTCATTAAATATTAATGGTAGCCCTTACTTGTCCTTACGTAACGCATTTGTTTAGTTAGCACCTTTCTCTTTGCTTTGATGATGTGCAAAATAATTTATAAAAAGTATTCAAATACAAGATCAAGGTCAACATTGGCCAGCTATTGTATAGCCCTCTGCCTAGATACAAGAAGTTCGCGTACATTGATGAATTATCATTTAAATTAAAGTATTTTAGTCAACAACTAAGATGCTAAAAATATATAATCATATAACTATCAGGATTTTAGTTATTTACTCATAAAATTATTTAGCAAAATACAAAACGTAAGCAAAATCGAATCAGTAGTGAATATAAGAAATAAGTAGGTTATAAAATGGAGAAAACTCAAAATACTAATCGAAAAGAAATAAAAACAACCTCAGTCCTTTTTTTTTAAAATAATTATATGGCTTTGAAAGTGCTTATGCACAAAGCATTCTGCCAGTGTCACGTATAATGAAAAAACACGGAGGAGACTGCGCGGTAAATCGTGCCTAAAAGTTAATGATTATAGGTGGTTATGATAAAATGTTGGTGGATGCTACGATACAGGAACAACCTAAAACCATAAAATGAAATATAGCAGTTATACACAAGATAAACAATAAGAGATAATAATAAATTTGACCAGGTTCCTAACAAATGGGGTGAAAACTAACATTAATAGGCATTTTATATTAACCGGCCTTTGGAGGTCAGAGGGAATCATGTTGTATAAAGAATAACCTAATTTAGGGCAGCTGAACATAACATGATCAGGAGAACCTTCATCTAACCCACATTCACACAGGGAATTATCTTTGATTCTTAACTTATATAAATGTAAGGGAGTACAAGAATGTCCAAGTCTAAGTCTGCATATAACTGACGTTGTTCTATCTGCGCTGCGAAACCGGAAGAACCATGGTTTGGTTGGAATATCATACCATAATATGTACCTTTAATGAATTTAGACTCATTCCAGAAACGATTCCATGAATTGTATAGATTTTTGTTAGAAAGGGATCTTAAATCATGAGCAAAATTGTAAAAATGAGTTAAACATCCAAATTGTGCTGCAGATTTGGCTATTTCATTATCTTGGATCCCAGAATGACCTGGGATCCGAACTAAAGAGATGTGAAGGCCCTGTTGATAACCTCAGTCCTTGACGAATATTATTTCAATTTGACATTTTTTGTTTGACAGCGTCTAATCTTGTCTAATCCAATGCGTACGCGTTCCGTTACGCGTTAGCAACATCCACCAATATTTGAGGATAATGGATATTATTTACAAGTATTATAAACATAAAGTTAAAATAATTTTTACAAATAAAATAATAAGTATTTAACATTACTTTAATATTTACGTACTTACGTATATTTTTATTTGTGAATTTGTTTAAAAATATTTTTGTAAAAAATCTGTGTGAAATGAAACAACAAAAGATGAAATACCATTTGATATTCATATGGAAATCGTTAAAGTAATCTTTTAACTCGCATAAATACTAATTACTTGTACAAGTATAAATAGTTGATTATAATTTTAATATTTATTTTTATATATTATTGATATATAAGATGTTATTGTACATTCAAAATATGAAGTAGGCAGAAATGGGCCATGTCCTTTGTGGACGCTTTAACTTTTGCACAAAAATTAAAATGGAAGTGGGCGGGTCATGTGGCGAGGTACAAAGACGACAGATGGACGTTCAAAGCTATTAATTGGGTCGGGCCAGCTGGAACCAGGGCCACAGGGCGCCCACTTGCTAGATGGGCGGACGAAATTGTTGCAACGGCGCGACAAAGGTGGCAGGAGGTAGCTAAAAATAAAGATAAATGGAGTTCTTTGGAGGAGGCTTTTACCCGAAGGGGGTCCATACATGTATTGTTAATAAATGTTATATTAATTGTAAATCTGTATGGAATTTAATAAAGCTTTATTATTATTATTCAAATGTTAAATGCAAATACTTTTTGTATTTATTATTTTAAATTCAAAATGCAAAATACATATTTCCAAAATACTTTATGTAAATTAAATACTTTTATAGGTTTAAGAGAATTTGCCTTTATTTTATTACTAAGTTTTTTTTGACACAATCATGTTCTTTTCACGTCATATAGTATCAATTATATTAAAACAGAATTAATAGGATAACTTATGATTATTGATTATGTCAAAGTAATTATGAAAATATAATAACTGGTTCCACGAAAGCACCATACGCGATGGCTAAGTTATATCATGGAATTTTCTATTAGCTGTCATCCGTATCAAGCTATTTTGGCCGAACTTTAAAATATTAAATTAACGGACATATGGTGTATGTTGCCATAGTGAGAATAGTTTGTCTAATTCATTTATTGATGACAACGAATTTAATTGATGTCTTAATGTATTTTGCATTTTGAAAATACAAAATATGTTTGAAAAGGTATTTCAAATAAAAGTATTGAAATACAAAATGGATATAGATATTTTGTAATTCAAATACTAGTATTTGAAAAATGTCACATCTCAAATAAGAACATCAATTAAATATCCACGTGCAGGCATGTATAATCGTCATCAATTGTTAAGATTAGTTTTAGAAGTTGAAACTAGATGGAGGCACGATGCAATTGCATCGCGGAGTCACATTTTTCTTGCAGTTGAGGTTGAGGAGAAACTGATTTCTTCAATATGGAGAAAACCAGTATATAAATTTATATCCGCATCAATAAATATCGTATTCTATGTATATGTGTGTATCATGTGGCGTGTGCTCGAAGACCCGAACCTGAGACACGGCCTATACAAAGCAATTCCCAAGTACAGTCGCGGTTCGTCACCTTAAGGCCAGTTTTTGCTTGCACTAGGGCAAGAAACAATGCTGCCAACATTCCAATACAAAGCATCAGTTTAAAATACAAATATGACGTTTATATTATATATCGAATAAGGTTTTGCATCGATTTATTCTGTTTTTACATCCTGTCAATGTTATAAATAGATAAAACTAACTATAACAAAAACTATATTAAAATAACAACTAACCAAATGAACAATTTTCAATAAAAACATTATTTATTTATTTAGCCCGTTAAACTGGTTGAGATTAATCTTTATGACGGTATTGTCTCTCAACTCAGTGTACCTTTTGGCAATGGCCTCCTCCAGTAGTTTCCATTGCTT
Source organism: Limenitis camilla (assembly GCA_905147385.1). Lineage (NCBI taxonomy): Eukaryota > Metazoa > Arthropoda > Insecta > Lepidoptera > Nymphalidae > Limenitis > Limenitis camilla. The sequence goes on along the minus strand of LR990251.1, from coordinate 7,444,975 downwards.
CCTGTCTGTCTCCTCCATTTTTGTCCCGCAGTAAGTTTCAGCTCATCTTCCCAGCGCATTCTTTGTCATCCTCGATATCCCTTGCCATCTCTCGAATACCAATTCGGTGTAATTTGGCTTCACTTTTCTTGTATGGATCTTCATTTTTGGAGGTTAAAAGACATAAAATTTTAATAATAGATATAGCCACCATTTGCGTCAATGACACATTGTAATCTATTTCTCATAGAACCCACAGGACGAGAGCGTAGATCAGTCCCTCTTGTGTCTTCCCAAATAGCTCGCCAATGTTTTTCTATGGCGTCGGTTTTTTCATTACTGTTCCCATCGCTGAACCATTAAACCCCACAGATTTTCTATGGGGTTCATGCGAGGATTATCCTGGACGTAACTGACCTGGGGCAGCTCATTAGCTGGATATACGAGTTGAATACTTAGTAATATACTATCTTTATTTATTTATTTATTCACCAACAAAATACACACTAATACATTCTTAGGTGATATATAAAACACATGAATATAGAACTTTAAAAAATAAAATGGCTTGTATAACATTATTAATACTATTATTTTAACTATAGATATTATTTTCTAACAAATATTAAAAAATTAAATATATAAAAGGTATATTTCAAAAAGTGTATAAAAATATACTAATGATTAAAATATAAAGGCAATAATTATTTAAAAAGAAGTGATAATTAAAGGTTTCTCTTAAATCTTACTATACCTTTGTTTTTACATACTATAAGTTGGCGTTTGACCGTGCTTTGCCTGATGGTAAGCAATCACACGCCTTCCTAGAAGATACCTGTTCACTCTCGCTTTGAAGACACCCATATTGTACTTATCAGGAATCACAGACTCCGGCAGACCATTCCACAGTTTCGCGGTGCGAATAAAGAAAGTGGATTCGAAGCGCTTGCTACGTATTCGCGGGATTTCCGTCGCGTTTGTCTGGCTGTTCGATAGAAGAAGGGGGCAGGCGGAATTAAATTGTACAATTCCTGGGCACACTCACTGAAATGTATCCGATAAAATACCGATAAAGAGGCGACCTTGCGACGATGTATCTCTAAATAAATCGACTTTAAGGTTTATGTTGTTTCTATTTGTAAGAAGCGTGTTATATGATTTCATCAGTCGATTTATAGGGGGGTTAATTCCAAGATTTGTTTTGTCTTATGGCTAATGAAAATCTTTCTACTACTAATTCGCTTAGGTTATCCAGCATACATCTTCCTTCAGCGAGAGTTTTCATCTTGAAGTGTGTCAACCTGTCCTCGAAATTAGGAAATTTCTTCGCTAGTCCATATTTAAACGTTAGGTGCCACATGAAACTTTTTTGGACGCTTTCTAATCTTTTGATGTAGATGTTGACGTAGAACCCTAACTTCCGACTTATTTTGTATACGCTAGCTTTAATTGATTTCTGTCAGAGAAACTTAACGAATGACATTTATCAATATTAAGGCTCATACCATTTGTGTCAGACCAATCAACAAGTCGATCTATATCGCTTTGCAGTAGAGCTATATCATTATCGGTCGAGATACATCTAAAGAATTTCAAGTCGTCAGCGAATAGATAATAGTCGGAGTGCAAAAAACATTGGCTGATATCGTTAATAAAAATATTAAAAAGAATAGGTCCTAGATGAGATCCTTGTGGGACGCCAGAGACTGTCTTAAATGGAAGTGATTTATACCCATTGAGGACGACCACTGAACTTCGGTCGTTGAGGTAAGATAGGAACCATTCAAGTAAGCGGCCATAAATACCATAATGTGACATTTTTTTACAAGTATCCTGTAAGGAACTTTATCGAATGCTTTGCTGAAATCGGTACAGATGACGTCAACGCGCTTACGAAAATCAACCGCAGAAATGATCTTATCGGTAAAAGACACTAAACTTATTGCAGTGGATCTGTTTTTGTAAAAGCCGTGTTTATTTTGAGAGAGTATTTGTTTAAAATGCCAGTCTATAAGTGGATATAGCAGTTTTTCAAAAACTTTGGCAAATGTGACAAGAATAGAAATTAGTCTATAATTTCAAACGGATTCCGCATTTCCTGATTTAAATAGAGGCACAATTAATGATGTCTTCCATATTGTCGGAAACTTTCCGGTGATCAAGGACTTATTGTACATAATAGAAAGTGGGTAAGCTAAAGCAGATGCACATTTAACGGCAAATATAGATGGTATTCCATCTGTGCCAGCTCCATTGAATAGCTGGATAGTTGCTTCTATTTGCGCTTATTTGTATAGAAGGGCCAGAAAAATTTAGGATTACATCTCAAAAGTGACTCTAAGAGAGCTTTGTATTCAAAATAACAAGATGATTGGCATACCAGACAACGCTTTTTTATCAAATCGAACGATATTTTATCAAGTCGGTTATTGTTATTTTTTCTTAATTTTATACGAAGTTTATGTTTTTCTTTCAACATAGATTTTAGGTTCTGCGAAAACCAAATAGGATTTTATAATTTTTTGGCTTAAATTTTTGGGACAAATTTATCGATTATAGATTGAAGAGTACCGTAAAAAGCTGTAACAATTTCATCCGTTGTAACGTTGCTGCCTAAAATATCGTCCCATTTGATTAATATTATTAAGTTCAATTATAATGCTTTCAAAATCATCTCAATGGAAACAAAACCGGGAATCGATGTTAAAAAGTAACAATTTTGAAGTTTTAAGCGATAAGCACATTTGTAATGGGGGATGTAAAGGATCTATCACAGATAGTAGTGTTGTGTTTAGTTCTACTTGTGTGGTGTGTCTTGGTTCGGGTTCGCGCGTCTCACTTTTATGTGGGCAGGGTGCTCTTCTGGGTTGTGCCATACGAGTCTGGTTGTTCAGATTTCCGCGGATTATAGCAAGGTAACCTTTTGATTCCTTTTAGAGACATAAAATACAAAAGTTTGGTGCTAAAAGGCTATTATTAAAAGTTTGATCGGGAGATGGATACTATGATATATTTCCCAAATTGAAATCACCTGCTATAAATATGTTTTCAGCATTAGAGTTGTCAAAAATCTTATTAGATCTATAAATTCATCGAAAATATGTTTTTTTATCGGTGGAGAAAGATAAACCGCACCAATGAGTAATGTCTCCATGTGGCCGTCCATATTTTTTACGTCTGCAGAGATCCAAATGTCCTCACATTTGGATTCGTACTAATGTATCGATCGTAGAACACCTCCACCGTCTTTATTTGAATAAAAACCTGAGGTTTCGCGATCTCTTCTATAAACCATGTCTCTGTGATGATTATAATGTCACATGACATTACAGAAGAATCCTCAGTTTTTGTCCTTAATCCTCTCACGTTCTGATAATATACTTTTAGTGTGTCTAAAATTTTTAACGAATTTAAATTAACACTTACAATTAATATTTAAAAAAAAAGAATTAATATTCAAACTATTTTATCTTATCACACAAATTTACTTTCGTCAGACTTTCTCATAAAAATTCTGCCGTTACGTACCCAAACATACGTATAACTGAGTTCCTTAGATTTGGCCCTTGCGGCTGCATGAAGAGACTTATTCACAGGGCTGAGGTTTTCCACTATATATATATATATAAATCGAGGATTTGTTTTCACTAGCTATGCCTAGATGAGTAACATTAAATTTTTCTTTAGTATTTTTTTTGTTATGCTTGATTGATGCTGCTAAAAATGTATCTCTTAGGCGGGGACTACTAAATTTCACTAGAATAGAACGGGGACGAGGAGAGTTGTCGTTCATCTTAGCAATTCGTGGGCAGTAACGAATATCATTTTCTTTTAGTAAATAATATATCGTTCTGGCTAGCTGCTGCATCATTGTTCGGAGGATCTCATTATCTTTCTGTAGAGTTATTAAATCGTTTTTCTGATCTTTAATTTCTTTTTTTATTAAATCATATTCAGTGCTTAGAAGGTTTATGGATTCGTCAAAAGCAGAAAGATGATTTTTTAACGTATTTGAAGAGCAGAACGGAGCTCTTCGCGTATTATTTCTCTGATGTTATCGGCAGAAACACAGTTGCAAGTAGAAGATGAAGAGTTGGATTACGTTCGTAATGTAATGTCTTCGTGACCCGCTCCCCGCATATAGCTCGTCGAAGAAGAAGTAGAACGAACTGGCGTGTTTGTGTTGTCGGATTTGGGTTCTTTACTTCGACACCGTGGGCAGAGCCAGTTTGGTTTGTAGGTATCATCGAAATTTTTGTACATTTTTCAAATATATTCAAACAATCAAGATGATATTTACCATCACATCGAGACATCACATAGCATGGGAACTTCCTAGGTCGCATGTGCATCCAGAACATTTATTGACAAGCCGGATTTCGCAGAGATAATTTTTCATTAATATCATGATTATAGATTGTTCAATATATATGAATGCGCGCGCGGTGGGGGGGGGGGGGATATTAGGTAGTGTTATTTGCGCCACGGGCAGAGATCGTGTGACAGTCGTGATGTAGGCATTGAGAGAGGCGCACGTGCGCAGTGTGCCCCCTCCCCTACCCTGTTGACCCCCTTTACTGATTAATAATATCCCGAGTCCTGTGTGTGCTATATCTCCTAAACGCTAGTTGATTGACCCTTTCCTGACGAGAACCCACTGGTGGTGAAGTGTAACTATTTGAAACTATTTGTGTTATTGTGTGAAATGTGTAATGAGCATGCTCAAAAAAGATTAGAAAGAAGATAAGAAATCATCTAGAACTTGTGAGTACTGTGTCTTTATCGCCTAACTGACAATAGATAACCCTTAATTATAAAAGCTGATATCGGGCCCAGCAAGCTTCCACGTGTGTGGGATTTGTACATCATCATACCCATAGATAGTTAAGTTATCGATGAACACCAAAACGAGGACACTATTTGCACGTTTTATAGAAGTTACCGATCTATTTATGCGGAGTTAAAAACACAGTTGTTGCTTGCTTGAAGTATATTCTATCTCACAATACAGGCAAAAAATGTGTCTTGTTTACTTTTGAAGGAAGAAAGACGAGCTCGCCCACTCCATCCGCTAATATACACCCCCATACATTAGCCAAGATTCGTCTGGAACTTAAATTGGGCACTACATGGTCTTCTGTGTATCTCGTACCATATATCTCAACAAATAAAGTATTTTTCGTCAATAAATATAGTATTGCGACAGTCAAAGTTTAAATAACTGCAAATCATAAAGCGGTCCCTAGACGACCATGCAGCATGAAATGCGTTACGTTTTACGTGAAATACCATGCTGCATGCATCGACCAAAAAAAACGGATTATGCACGCGCTTTCAGTCCAGCCGCAGAGTCGCACGTTTTAATATTAGCATGTTCTCTGTTAAAATTTAATTTTATTTAATTTCTTTACTGTGAAATCTTTATCGATTTTTTTCTAATTGTTTTTTATTTTGTTTAATGAAATATTTCGCTTGTTTTTGTCCATATATATTTTTCTTTTCGAGTCACATTCGGGGCAATCTTCATTAATAGATATTAAATAACAAGATGAACTCCTTCGGATCTGGGCTAACGTTGACGTCGTCGTCGAGAAGCTCTTGCGGTGCGTATCCATCTTCGACGCTGCCGTGAAACAAACTGAGCTGTTGCATGACATGCACCGTTCTAAACGATCATGCGCGCATGTCAGTCATAGTTTGCAGGATGAAAAATAAAAGGAATTATCAATCAAAGTCATGCATGCATGACAACACGTAACGCATGTCATGCTGCATGGTCGTCTAGGGACTTTATGAGCCGGTGTCAGAGCAACTTTTTTTTGCAAGTCGTCTTTAATGGAATCTCATTAAGTATAATGCATTTCTTGTCAAACAAACAGCATACAATTGGGTGAAATGATTCGTTGATACAAGTCTGTTTTCTTCATGTTGCCTTCTCATGTCAGCTTTTTGTGCAACCTTCCTAACCGTGTCTTCTTATCCAGAATCACACACTTCAATTCTTAAAGGTCTCGGCATTATAAAAATACAGACATGACAGACACTACAAATCCTGCGTTCCCCACTTAGTGATATTAACGCCCACGCTCACGACCGCGGTTTTTCTTGTTCCACTTGTCCGCGAGCGTTTTGATCGTTAACCCAAGAGGTAATTGAGCGGTTTGTGCGTTAACGTAAAGTTATAAAGCAATAGTCTCAAGAGGTTAAGTTTATATTCATATTTTTTATTGATTGATTTTTTTAATATTTAAAATTAAATTGAAACTAAAATTATTTTACATAAATATGCGCTGCAGAAAAATTCACGTCCATTAATAAATCTCTATCCGTATCAAATAAAGTTATTTACATCGTCGCCATTTTTCTTGTTTTTTAAAGGCCGCTAAATTTTGCAACCACAGATCACTAATTTTGCAACGCTCACACGCTCGGTCGTCGTGAGCTTCGAGTGAGCACCAGTCGTGACGTCATTAATGACGTTCTTCGTCATTATTCGACCACAACGCCCGCGATCGTCAAGTGGAACTTGGATAATATTATTTTTTTTTTTATAATAGATAAAGTGCAAACGAGCAGATGGTCCACCTGATGGTAAGTAGTCACCATCGCCCATGGACATCGGAAAAACAAGAAACACTCTCTCGTTTTTTCGATGCGTTGCATCCCCGAAGATAGAGTGCGAAGGGGGAATGAAGAAGAAAAATGTTGCGGATTCAGCGGACCCTAGGCAAGAGCCTATAGTCTCCACTAGACCCACAGCATTAATGGGATGGGAGAGGGAGGCGGTAAGTCTGGCCCACATGCGGCTCAACCGGAACGCGTCTATGACACTTGGCGATCGGATTCGCATGGTGGTGGTCGCAAGCCAGTCGTGGAACAGATCCCCTACCACCAAGGGCGTGCTGGGTTACTCGGCTCTTACAAGATGCTCTTCCAGCGGCAGAGGGAATAGTATTCTAACCCGTCCCCTCACGGGTAAAATAATCTTCATAGACAAAACAAATAGTCAGCAACCTTCATATGAATTAGTTTGAACTTCATTATCCAAGCATAATTTTCTATGCAAAAGTCTGTTCTGAGATAAATTTTCAAAGATGGACATGTGCTAGCAGCACGTTCAATGAATCAATATGAAAACTGACGAACCTTTTTGATTCCGCGACAGTACATAACGGCCACATAACTCGACATGCACTTCATCCCCACTATGATAGATGGCGTACGAGCACACTCATTTGTTTCGCGATAATACATAGCCTATGTCCTTCATCAAGCTCTACTTTATCTCTGTATCATATTTCATCACAATCGGTTCAGTGATTTAAGTCTGATTGTGTAACAGACTGTCAGCCTCTATCCGTTAATAGATGGCGTAAGTGGTATATAAAATCGCCATTCGTTTGTTTAGTTTGTAAAATAAAACACTTAAATACGTTTTTACGATTTATTATCTGTAACTATTATGTTGTGATGTAAAATTGGTTCTTTTATCAGATTTTATCTATTATCTGAAACACTTTAAGATAAAAGAGTGATATTATAGTTTCTTTATTATAATATGCTTGTATTATACATATAAACCTTAATCTTGAATCACTATCTATTGGTGAAAACCGCATTAAAATTAGTAGCGTAATTTGAAAGATCTAAGCGTACAGACGCCATGGAAACGACTGTGTCACTGTACCATGTAAAGAAGAAGAAAAACACTTTATTGCACACTATAACGTTTAGAACTAATTATGACTAAACAATTAATGGTGTGCAAATACGGTCTTATCGCTGCGAGCGATCTCTGCCAGACAACCTTTGTTGTATGGACTTTGGCAATTTGTTGTTGTCATTAAATATCAAATCATATGCATTCAGAATCTGGGAAAACCATTATGTGACGTGACTCATCAATAAAGAACTATTAAAAAGGACTTTAATTACAAAATTTTTATAGGGTAAGCCCATTTTTAAAAGGTACTGGTGTAAACATTGTTATTCTTTATGTAATAATTTAAATTATCAAAAGTAAAAGTCGCTAATGGAGCAAATTATAGTAATGGACATGATTAAATTGTTCTGTTTTTATTTGAAGAAAGATTTTTTTTATTTTTTATTTGAGCCATGCTTGGAGTGTCCCATGGTTAACCATTAATCGAACTATATTTAATTTTTTATAGTCATGTTACTTGGAGTGACTTATGGCTATATGAGAAAAAAAATAAAGAAATACTGTCCCACATTTGGTTAAAATGAGGCTATCTCCCGGGTGTGTGCGGGAGTTGGCCCAAACAATAAGAAAACCCGCCATGTTAGTTGGAGTGTCCCATGGCGAAACAATAAAAAAGAAATTTTTATTATTTATTAATTTAATTGTTACCATAATAGGGTGAACAAATCCCGCACATGTGGAAGCTTGCTTTGCCCGAAGAGCCTCCTTAAAATTAGGGGGAAGGGGGATAGATAATAGTTCTTGATGATCTTGAATCTTCTTTCTAATCTTCTTTGAGCATGCTCATTACACATTTCACACAATAACACAAATAGTTTTCACTTCACCGCCAGTCGGTTTTCGTCAGGGAAGGGTCAATCAACTAGCGTTTAGGAGATATAGCACACACAGGACTCGGGACACTATTAATCAGTAAAGGGGGTCAACAGGGGAGGGGGGAACACCTATGCACCCATGCCTACATTACGACTGTCACACGACCTCTGCCCGTGGCGCAACTAACACTCCCCCCCCGCCCGCGCAAGCCACACCCCCTCGCCGCGCGCGGGCCGCCTTAATTATATTAAACACATAATATTATTATGAAATTAGTTATCCCAGATCATTTTTATAATATAAATCATTTCTGGTAAAAAGACATATAAATGCAATTTTTTTTATTTTCTTTTTATAGTGATTGCGAAATACTCAACTTGAGCACATTGGATAAAGAAAATATTGATTGTAAAACTACAATGAACAAACAATAATATTTTGTTAGAAAATTTTCATTGGAAAATTAACAACTTTTACCGAAAATAATATTTTGGGTTTATTTAAATCGAGTGTCATATATTTTTAATACGCTTTTATTAGCTTCATACGTATGTTAGTATGTTGTAACGGAATCTTTGAACATGATTTTGACCCCCTTCAAAACGTCGGATTATCTCGAAATTTTGGCATACTTATTAAGGATCGATGACAATTCAATATTGTAAACAGTTTGATCCGTTATCCTTACTAGGATAATCAGGATTAGCGATTTTTTGTTTTCCTGAGACCCGGAGTGTCTACAAAGCTATTGCTAAATAATCACTAAAAAATGAAAAAAAATTATAGTTTTTAAAAAAAAATACGATTTTATAGAAAATTCAAGTAAAAAAATGGAAATAAACGGTTTTTTTAAACTATTATTGATTAATTAATTTGTTTTGTGCTTGTTCAGTTTATAGCACTAATAAATTAAACGTCTCATCCGTGACGTTGGTACTCCTGTCTGAGGAAATTGGCTTTTAATTTAATTCTTTGTTTTGTTTGAATTGAAAATAGATTCCAAATTAAAAAAATTTCACATAAAATTCAAATTTTGAACATACTTTTTATCTGTAATCTATAATCTCTGGATAATATGTATAAGATTTAGATTGGTTATTAATTTCCTCTTGTAGGAAGGTGTCCTCAATTTCGTGACGTCACACATCAAATTATAGAAGTAAAAAAACAACAAATTAAAACAATTAAAAAAAATTCTAATGTTATCCTTACTAATATTACAAATGGGAAAGTAACTCTGTCTGTCTGTTGCGCTTTTACGCCAAAACTACTGAACCGATTTAAATGAAATTTTGTATACAGATAGTCTAGACCCTGAGAAAGGACATAGGCTAATTTTTAATGCAAAAAAAGGTTTGTAAGGGGTTGAAAAGGGGGATGAAAAGTTGTATGGAAGTATCGTCATTTTTAAAGCTAGAAACTTGAAACTTATTGTTTAGTTTGTTGATTCGATATAAATAAATATGACATTCAAAGTTTGTAAAAGTTCTACCCCCCAAGGGTGCAAAATAATAAAAGGGAATAGGGGATGAATACACCTCAGCGAAGCGACTGCTATGCGGACGGTTAATAATAAAATATGAACATAATTTTTATTACATAATTATAACATGTTATTAAGAGTTTAATGTTAATTTTTTATTGTCTGTTAATAAAACCATATATCCTCAATTTGCGTCATTATTATTTATTATTATTATTATATAATAGTTCATGTTTTTTGCCTATTGCACTTATTTATAGTTTTAAATAGGATGTATGTAATATACATTCTATTTAAAAATATATTTATATTATTATGTCAGAGTTAAATTTATTATTTTTTATATTATTTTATTCAGGCAGAAACACACAACACTTTAAAATTAAAAAAAAATAAAACAATATATGCAACAATGATGCAGTGATAGCCCAGTGGTTGAGATCTCAAGTTTTACTCGGGAGGTCCGAGGTTCGATTCTGGGCACACACCTCTGACTCTGAGTTGTGTGTGTTTTAAGCAATTAAATATCACTTGCTTTAACGGAGAAGGAAAACATCGTGAGGAAACCTGCACTCCTGAGAGTTCCCAAAAAGTTCTCAAAGGTGTGTGAAGTCTGCCAACCTACACTGGGCCAGCGTGGTGGACTATGGCCTAATACCCTCCTCATTCTGAGGAGGAGACCCGGCTCAGCAGTGGGCCATTGAAGGGTCGTGATGATGAATGAAAACAATACAGAGACCAAATATAGTTGCCACTAATTTTCCAAAAACTTATAGTAAATATAAAAATCAACAACAAACAGCAAACGAGGTGAACTATTACAGTATAAATTACTAAACTAAAATTATTATAACTATAAGTACTGTTAATTATGATGTTGGCAACACTTATATTTTGAGTACCATCCTGTTTCTTGATCTTGATGTTGGTACGACTGATATGGGTAGCATCCTGTTACTTGAATGTTGGCCAACTGATAAACACAAACCAAGGAAGTGGGGATTGCAAAATAAATACGCCGTCACGACAGAATAATCATGGATTACATCGCGAGTATTCTAGGAGTAACGCTGAAGCTCTGAGTCTAAAATATAACCTCAGGAGGATATTATAGTCAAGCCGTCATAATGTTAGTCTGCATATAGACTACAACACTTCTCTCTTTATTAATTAACAGTACACAAATGCTTTCCAAAAAATAATAACTAATAATAATAAATTATGAACTAAATAATTTGAAAAACAGCTGGTCTTTTAAATGTTTTTTTTAAAACATAAAATAGATCAATTTCTGCAAAATTATTAATACAAATTTTAAAAACTGAAATATAAAGTATTTGTCTACGAAACTGAAGAGAATGAATAGTGCTACTATCAAAAGATGTAATTTTCAAATTCTTTACTAACTCTTAGAATAAAACCTAATAAACGAGTGGCTACTAAATATTATTGAGATAGTAATCATGAATTAACTGTTTTGACTTTTTCTAGAAAATGTAATAACTTTACACTTTTTAACATTGAGTTGTAAATGATTTTGTTGACAATATAGACATAAATTATTTAAATCTAGCTGAAGGTCACAACAATCTGTTGAATCTTTAATTATCTTGAAAATATTATTGAAAATGTCAAAAAAAGGAGGCCCCAAGTGAGAGCCTTGAGGTACCCCCGACGTTATAGGCATGAAATACGAACAAAAACCCTTTATGGCTACAGCTTGACTTCTTTCACGTAGATATGATTCAACCCAACGAAGAAGATCGCCATGAATTCCGAATCTAAAAAGTTTTTGTATAAGCAGTGAGTGGCAGATCTTGTCAAATGCTTTTGAATAATCTGTATATATACAGTCAACTTGAAAGCCATCATTTATTGCTGAAATAATTTGATCAACAAATTCACATAGGTTCGACTCTGTTGATTTCTTAGATACAAAACCATGTTGCCCATTTATAATATGGGGTCGAACTTTATGATAAATGGAATCATAGATTATTTATTCAAATAGCTTAGGAATAGTATAAAGTTTCGAAATGGGACGGTAATTTTTAATATCATGTCGATCACCTGATTTATAAACTGGGACAACATACGATTTCTTCCAAATTTTAGGGATGGTACCCAATTTTAGGGATAATTTAAAAAGAAGAAGAAGAAGCGATGTGAATGTAACATTCTTTCAGAAATATAGGCGGAATTCCGTCAGTACCAGTACCCTTCGTTATATCTAATTTTCAAAGATATATAGATATCAGTGAGGTCGAAAAATCAACTGAAGACAAGTTTACAGAAGTATCGCAGTAGTCAGATAAATTTTGACAATGTTTTAGGTACATCATTATGGGACTCAAAGACTGAATAAAAATATGAATTAAATAAATCCCTAGGGACGAAGACTTGGAGTCAAAATACATTGTCTCAGGAAAATCGGATATATTCCTTTTTGATTTAATGTATCTCCAGAATTTTTTTTGCATATTTCATTTTCTGCTCCCTGACGATACGAAGCAAAGCACACTTCTTGGTAGACTCTTTTGTCTCAGTCTAAGCTTAGAGAAAGTGTCATAGTCGTCATACATACCATACGTCTTCCATTTCCGATGATATTTAATTTTTCTTTTACTACTTTAATCAACGGTCTCGTATACCATATTGGATATTTGCTACAATCATAAATTACTTTAGAAGGGACATGCTCGCCTATTGTATTATTTATAGTTACATAAAAAGTAGCTACAGCATTTTCAATATTTTTATTATCTAACATATTCTCCCAGTCAATATTAGCAAATATAGAGATAAAGACTTCATAATCGCCTACATAAAATAAGTGTACTATCCGAGGCTGAGATTTAAGTTTCTCTTCATTTAAAATTTTAAAATCTATATCTAATGTTGAATGATGTGCATCTAATGGAACTAAAGGATACTTGGAGTTGGATACGTTACAGTGAAAATTTGAAATTACTAAATCAAGCAATCTCCCATTACAATTTCTAACTGGGTTAAATTGCTGCAAACTATTAAAAGATAAAAATAAAGATTCAATAACCGGAGATGTGATATCAGACATAAGTGTTACTGCCACAGAGTCAAGAGTGTCTGTTCACTTAGCTTATGGAATATTGAAGTTACCAAGTATTAAGAACATATCATTTGGATTATCGAGTATTACGTTTGATACAGATTCAAAGAATTCAGCTTGTGCGTCAAATAACAAGGTACCATTGGGGAAATAACATGAATATAAATGATATTTGTATATTTTGGAACTATTACTAACGGTCAAGACGACGACAAGGTCGAGAATCAGCGCGAAAACCGTAATCACGGTCGTGCCCATATAAACTATAACGTAGATCAAAAAGTTCACAATAATGAATACCTGGATGTAAACAAGTTTCTGTTATAAAGATAATGTCATAATCACATGCACGCTAGAAAAAAACGTTCGTGTTTTCGTTCGAAGGCCACGGACTTTCTGGTAGTAGACAGATAAATTAATATTAGATATCATTTTTGAAAAGAATTATACATATATAATTATAAAACAGATAAGACGAGTAAATTTTAATAGAAAAGAAAATTCACACCCCAATCCTGAACGATTTTATTGAACATAATAGACAGATTAAAAAGACAAAAATATTAACTATTAGCAGAAGAGATTTATTATTACGGGTTAGGTGGTCATTAAAGTAAATAGACGAATTATTTCCTAGAAAACCAATGTCACTTGCCTTCAAATGTTTCAATTTACGCAAACGATTAAGGTCTTTCTTATAACGAGCCTGGGGTGAACAAATCCCACATACGTGGAAGCTAGCTGGACCCTTATCAGCTTCTAAAATTAAGGGTTTTCTATTGTCAGTTAGGCGATAAAGACACAGTACTCACAAGTTCTTGAGGATCTTGAATCTTCTTTTTAATCTTCTTTCGGGGCATGCCCACGCACCACAACACATAATAACACCAAACAGTTCCAAATAGTTACACTTCACCACCAGTCGGTTCTCGTCAGGGAAGGGTCAATCAACTAGCGTTTAGGAGATAACTCACACAGGACACGGGATACTATTAATCAATAATCACAGGGGATCAACAGGGGGGGAAGGGAGGTGCACACCGCGCGCGTGCGCCGCTCTCAATGCCTACATTACGACTCACTCCACTGCCTCAGCCCCCGCCGCCCGCACCGCATTCAAATAAAAATATATAGTAAACAGAGCCAAAAACCTAATAATTATTGGTTTTGGTTTTTTTATAGTCGTATTACTTGAAGCAACGCGTATGATAAAATCTATATCACAACTAGGATCAATGTTATAATCTGCTTTTTAACAAATCATTTAATAATTCAAAAAGATTTTCCCCTTTTTTTTCAGGAACTCCAATTATTTTAATATTAGATCTTCTAGCCCATTCGAGTTTATTTCGTATTCCAGTTTATTTAAGGTGGAACTAACTTCACCAACTCGCGTCGAAATTTCGTCATATTTACCGCTTAGTACTTCAAATGATGACTTCTTTTAATTCATCTCTCAAGGATAGAGTTCATCAGCAACAGCTTTCTTCAACATTTTATTTAAATCTATCTTCATGGAATTCATTTCGAACCGCATCATATCACGTACTGTGTTAATAGATAATACTGAACAATATTATTTTATCTGTGTATTATTGTAGAGGTTTCTAATGTGATGTCGTAAATAAACACATTTTAGCGCTTACATTGCAAACGCTGGCTGAACCCTACGAGATAGATCAGAATAATGTACTACAGTATTGTACACCTTAGAAAGATCTACAAAAAGTCCGCGATTGTATATGTCAGAGGCGAGAGCCGATTTGAATGAATGAAGTGATCGAAAAAAGCCTTACATCAGTGTTTACGAGTTAGAACAAAATCTAGATAAACGACTACAATAAAATTACATAAATATTGTAAACTTGTCACATTAATATTAAATAAGTGACTATACACTACACGAGATGGTAATCTAAGAGGAAATTGACACAACAAGACTTTATACAGTGTTACCAACTCTGAAAGGTAATCTAATATAAACTTAATTTGAATATCGATTATAGGTCAACAAATAAATATGATATTAGACCCTATATTTGACTTAATAAAAAAATTACTGCATTTTAGTCTTTTCTGTTGCTACGCAATTTCATCGCTAAACATGAATAATAAATAATATTAATTGGTAACACTGCCATTGTATGTCAGCTCTCAGTTGGGTCTGTTATTTTTTTTTAATATCGGATTTACGATATAACGGTATTTTAAGATAAGTACATTTAACAGATTGGCGAAAAAAAATAAAAACTAATTTAAAAAAAATTTTGAGTGTCGATATCTCCATTTCAATATCAAACTAGGATTGAAACTCAAAGATAGAATTAAAAAAAAGGACAAAATTAAAAAACGTAAACTACGTGGACCAGGATGGATGACGAAAGCAAGGAACAGGGAGACATGGAAGGCAATGGGGGAGACCTACGCCGCGGAGGCGACTAATAAAGATGGCGTTATCAAAAAAAATTAATGTTATGTATGCAACAAATGTAAAAAAAAATCAAGTAGAAAATAATGGCTTGTTTTATTTTATGAACTAACTAGTTTACTACTACTTGAATTATTTACCCCCTATATTTCGGAGGAAAACCTCTAAGTTAGGAACCTTAAAAAGACATGTGGACAGCGCCATCTCGTAGCTATTACAGCATTTCTGAAGTTTTATCCCTAATTAAACCATCATGTTAATGGAAGAGATAAAGAGACATTACAGAAGGAGTCAAGAACCTTTACATCTGGAATCTTCCATAGACAAGGATATACAAACTGGAATGCGCACGTGCACTCAATAAAAGTTCCGAAGAGTACAGAAGTATAGGGGATTGCATCTCTTTCTACTAGTATGCATGCTTCAAGGAATAGAGAGTTAAATATTGTGTTACTAATAACATCAACTTCTGTCTATTTAGCTGCTTAAAATTATTTGTATGGCACATGTCATAAACACCCTAAGAAAAACACCGTAAGAGAGAGACAAAATCCCCTTTAGTTCGGTCCTGCTCGGAAGGATTTTTGCTCTTTACGTGTTGCAAACAAATGTCAACCTTATGCTAGTTATTTCAAAGTGCATATTTGAATATACAATATTTTTAAGAGAGTTCCGGTTATTTGTATTTTGATAATGTATCGTGGCGCGAGGAATCGAAATGTTAATATAAAGCCTCTATCCTGGATTTATGAAAATCTCCTGTGGGATAATAATTGTTTAATATATTTAAGGGGAGGCGCGCGGCGAGGGGTGTAGCTTGCGCGGGCAGCGGGAGTGTTAGGTACACCTCGGGTGGAGGGAGTCGTGTCAGTTGTATTTGAATTTGTGATTATTGATATATCCCAAGTCCTGTGTGTGCTTTGCGTTTTACTCAAGCGCGTCAGAACACTAAGGGCCGAAACACATAAGCGCGTTGCGGCGCCGCGCCGCTGAAATCGGCAGTGCGCTATAGCGGTGCGGCGCCGCAACGCACGACGTGAATTCCAGCGTTATGACGTCATACTTGTTGACAAGGATGCAGTTTGTTTCTAACACTCTTGCAAACAACACGTGTCAACCGAGAAGCAGTTTTAAAATTAAAATGTCTGACGTTGACGTCGATCTGTTTATATCTTCGGTTCAGGAACACCGTTGTTTGTGGGATACTAGTGACGAAACCTATAAAGACAAATTTATAAAACAAGAAGCATGGAAAAGCATTTGTGAGATCGTTTATGTTGATTACAAGGAAAAAAACTCAACCGAAAAATCAAAACTGGGTAAGTAGTAACATATAGTCTTAGGCAATGATATTTTAAACTAAAGATAAGTTACGTTCATAGTAATTTACGTTTTAAATCTGTTCCTGTGTTTAAATCATTACCTCCCAGCAATCCAAAACTGCACACATTTGCAAGTTTTACTGATTAGCAAACCAAAAGATATGAAATAAAACGCAATTGAAAGAGATAGCTATAATTTTAATGGTTGCACTTCAAACGTTTCTTGTGCATAGAGTAACATTTATAGTCGTAGAGTGGACACTTGATTCAAAACTATTCAAAAGTACATAGATAAGAAATAAAACATCTTACAAAAGTAAATCACATTTATTGAAAATTTTAACAGTGAAATAATTAATAATGAAAGAAAAGAAATAAAATACACATTTTTAACCGACTTCAAAAAAGGAAGAGGTTACTCAGTTCGACCGTATATATGCTTTTTTTATGTTTGTTCACAACATGTTAAATAGTTTGAATCAAATGTATTAAGGTATTATTTGTATTTTGAACTGAGTAGGTATACGAACATTCATATTTTGTTTAATTGCCAACTTAGGGCGCCAACATCACTGGAAAAGTAATTACAAAAATCATTCCGTATTAGATGTGGGCTTAAATTATTTTCATTTGCTGTGGGCAAATGCAACATTTGCAGATCAGAATCATCAAAGATAATGTCATCGGTCGCTTGTACTCCATCTCGATTCAAAACAAAGTTGTGCATTACACAACATGCCTTGATAATGTCTGTCGCAAATTCGTATTGCACATTCATAGATCGATGAAATATGCGCCATTTATTGGCTAGGATGCCAAAAGCGCACTCGACATATCTTCGGGCACGACTCAGTCGATAATTGTAAACTCTTTGTTGTACCGACAAATGTTTTCCTGAGTAAGGGCGCATGACGTTATTCGAAATTGAGAATGCTTCATCTCCTACAAAAACAAATGGAGTTTCATTTTGAGAACCTGGTAAAGGCTTTGGTACAGGAATAGGTAATTTGCGTGTCATAATCAAATCATAAAGTTTAGAGTTCTGGAAAACGGTGGAGTCACTTTCCTTGCCATACGCTCCTATATCGACAAAAATGAATCTATATCTAGAATCTACAAGAGCTAATAAAACTATTGAATTATAGCCCTTATAATTGTAAAACAGTGATCCACTGTGCGCAGGACATGTAATACGGACATGTTTACCATCAAGAGCTCCTATGCAGTTAGGAAAATTTGCTTTCTTGTCAAACTCAATAGCGACATCTTCTAGAACCTGTTTTGTTATAGGAGGTATATTTTGACTTGATAGATGTTTCCATATGGCGCGACAAACTGTCCTTACAATTTTTGCTATTGTACTTGCTCCTCGGAAGTAATTCGTATGCATGGTTTTAAAGTCACTGCCGGTTGCTAGAAATCTAAAATGAAATAATAATTAGTAGGCAAATAATAAAATAATACAAATGTAGGTATAATCAAACTCAAACCGCGCAGGTAATAGTGTTGCTAAAGGAATAGATTTTCAAAGATAGACAGGTAGTTTTTCAAAGAAGTACTCAATAAATATTTTACATTATGGTTGTTCTAGGCAAAGTCAATCAGTTTTTAACTTGCCTAAGTCAAGAAAAAGCAGAAAATTATTCTTTTTCGGCGGCCAGCCATTTATATGAAATTGGATGGACCGAAAGTACTTATGAAAGTTATATCAAATTTTATATGTAGTATAAATGGAATCTAGGGAATTTTAGTCTTTATTACTATTTTTCACTTGTGAAGTTTTTTGTTGCAGGTAATGATTTAGTCAAGAAGTGGAAGGCCATAAAAGATAATTTTGCTAAATATCAAAAAAAACTAAAAGATGCCAATCGATCAGGAGCTGGAGCTGCAAAAATTAAAGAATATCACTTGAATAAACAATTACAGTTTTTGAAAAAGGTTTCACAAAATGCAACTGATTCCAGTTTATGCGTAGCGGAAGGAGATATTGAGAATGAAATAACGGCATTGCCTCGTTATAAAAGTCAACCACGAAAACGAAAGGCAGATGATAAGGATGATATTGAAGAAGATTTATTGGCAATATTAAAAACACCGGAGAATAGACATTTGCATTTTTTCAAGGGGATTTTACCATCTCTACAATCGTTAAATGAGAATCAAACATTGATATTTCAAAGTCGGGTGCTTCAAATATTAACCGACATTCTTCAACCTTCAATTCATCAAAATACACATCACGGCTATAATCAAGAATATCAGCA
Organism: Limenitis camilla; assembly: GCA_905147385.1. Taxonomy (NCBI): domain Eukaryota; kingdom Metazoa; phylum Arthropoda; class Insecta; order Lepidoptera; family Nymphalidae; genus Limenitis; species Limenitis camilla. Next base: position 7,425,872 of record LR990251.1, on the reverse strand, counting down.
TCAGGGTTACAATCAAGGATATTCAACTATGAGATACGATAATACGGTTCAGAGTGGCTACCACACTTCTACTCCTGGAAGTTCGATTACTGAACAGAGGACTACCTCATCATCAAACCAACAACGTCCAATAAATTCACCATTTTTACTGGACGAAACGTCAGCTACTTCCTATGTTTCACAAGATGAGGAGTTTGATTTTTCTTAAATTGATCATTACATTTTTTAAGGCCTATTAAAGTATTCTTAAAGTAAGAAAATTGTATAATGCAAAAAGCTTAATTTGATTCTGTCTTGTTTCATTTGAACCTGGCTTTGTACCACTAGGTACCCCCAAACCATGAACACTAGTGATGCAAAATTTTTATCGACACCCCGCTAGTACCACAGGTGTATAAAGCCAGGGGTACAAATAAAACTAAACATTTGATTCCGAGTGCCATAAACATCAATAAAAAAAAATAAGAAACCTATTTGTTTTACCTTAAAGTTAAGCCCAGCATTTCCAAAGCAGTAACTGGTTTTCTTCCTTTATTTTTTTTCTTCTGTATATATTTTGATAACTCGCTTAATAGCTCTTCAAATGATGATATACTCATTCTAAAGTAGGCAACAAATTTTTTTTCGTCTATCTTTAATGCTTCGTATTTTTTAGAAAAGAACTCGCCATTTGGATTCATACCCTTACTTAATGGATGTATCCAGTATCTTCTTTGCCGTATTTTTAAGATAGAATAATGTCTTCTTAATAACAAATAAGCAATAAGTTTATTACGATCCATCGCAGAGAGACGTCTATCCACACTCAAAAATCACGAGAAAATGGTTGCCCTACCATAATGCCCTGTTTCGCGACGCCGCAACGCGGCAACGCAACTGCCGATTTTGGCGTTGCGGCGCCGCAAAAATAAGCAGTTTGCGTTATGTGTTTCGGCCCTAAGTAAGCGTGTAAGGTAAGGAAAACCTTGCACTCTGTACTAGGGATGTGCTTACATGCAAAACAGTGAATATTTAAATATTCAATTCTATTGAATATCTTCAATAATTATTAATTCATCGCGAGTAGTTTAGTCAAACAGTAATGCTGCAGCTCTGTGTCTAAACTATAACCCGTAATTAACAATAGTATGTGTAATGGATACTAAGCGTTAATTATGATGTTGGTAACACTAATAACTTGTATAGCATTTATGATGTTGGTAGAATTGATACGAGTGGCATTTATGATGTTGGTAGAATTGATACGAGTGGCACTTATGATGTTGGTAGAATTGATACGACTGGCATTTATGCTGTTGGTAGAATTGATACGAGTGGCACTTATGATGTTGGTAGAATTGATACGACTGGCATTTATGCTGTTGGTAGAATTGATACGAGTGGCACTTATGATGTTGGTAGAATTGATACGAGTGGCATTTATGCTGTTGGTAGAATTGATACGAGTGGCACTTATGATGTTGGTAGAATTGATACGACTGGCATTTATGCTGTTGGTAGAATTGATACGAGTGGCACTTATGATGTTGGTAGAATTGATACGACTGGCATTTATGCTGTTGGTAGAATTGATACGAGTGGCACTTATGATGTTGGTAGAATTGATACGACTGGCATTTATGCTGTTGGTAGAATTGATACGAGTGGCACTTATGATGTTGGTAGAATTGATACGACTGGCATTTATGCTGTTGGTAGAATTGATACGAGTGGCACTTATGATGTTGGTAGAATTGATACGACTGGCATTTATGCTGTTGGTAGAATTGATACGAGTGGCACTTATGATGTTGGTAGAATTGATACGACTGGCATTTATGCTGTTGGTAGAATTGATACGAGTGGCACTTATGATGTTGGTAGAATTGATACGACTGGCATTTATGCTGTTGGTAGAATTGATACGAGTGGCACTTATGATGTTGGTAGAATTGATACGACTGGCATTTATGCTGTTGGTAGAATTGATACGAGTGGCACTTATGATGTTGGTAGAATTGATACGACTGGCATTTATGCTGTTGGTAGAATTGATACGAGTGGCACTTATGATGTTGGTAGAATTGATACGAGTGGCATTTATGCTGTTGGTAGAATTGATACGAGTGGCACTTATGATGTTGGTAGAATTGATACGAGTGGCATTTATGCTGTTGGTAGAATTGATACGAGTGGCACTTATGATGTTGGTAGAATTGATACGAGTGGCATTTATGCTGTTGGTCGAATTGATACGAGTGGCATTTATGCTGTTGGTAGAATTAATGCTAGTGGCATTTATGCTGTTGGTAGAATTGATACGAGTGGCACTTATGATGATGGTAGAATTGATACGAGTGGCATTTATGCTGTTGGTAGAATTGATACGAGTGGCACTTATGATGTTGGTAGAATTGATACGAGTGGCATTTATGCTGTTGGTAGAATTGATACGAGTGGCATTTATGATGTTGGTGGAAGTGATGCGAGTGGCATTTATGATGTTGGTAGAATTGATACGAGTGTCATTTATGCTGTTGGTCGAATTGATACGAGTGGCATTTATGCTGTTGGTAGAATTAATGCTAGTGGCATTTATGCTGTTGGTAGAATTGATACGAGTGGCACTTATGATGATGGTAGAATTGATACGAGTGGCATTTATGCTGTTGGTAGAATTGATACGAGTGGCACTTATGATGTTGGTAGAATTGATACGAGTGGCATTTATGCTGTTGGTAGAATTGATACGAGTGGCATTTATGATGTTGGTGGAAGTGATGCGAGTGGCATTTATGATGTTGGTAGAATTGATACGAGTGTCATTTATGATGTTGGTGGAAGTGATACGAGTGGCATTTAGGATGTTGGTAGAATTGATACGAGTGGCATTTATGCTGTTGGTCGAATTGATACGAGTGGCATTTATGCTGTTGGTAGAATTAATACTAGTGGCATTTATGCTGTTGGTAGAATTGATACGAGTGGCATTTATGCTGTTGGTAGAATTGATACGAGTGGCATTTATGATGTTGGTAGAATTGATACGAGTGGCACTTATGATGTTGGTAGAATTGATACGAGTGGCATTTATGCTGTTGGTAGAATTGATACGAGTGGCATTTATGATGTTGGTGGAAGTGATGCGAGTGGCATTTATGATGTTGGTAGAATTGATACGAGTGTCATTTATGCTGTTGGTCGAATTGATACGAGTGGCATTTATGCTGTTGGTAGAATTAATGCTAGTGGCATTTATGCTGTTGGTAGAATTGATACGAGTGGCACTTATGATGATGGTAGAATTGATACGAGTGGCATTTATGCTGTTGGTAGAATTGATACGAGTGGCACTTATGATGTTGGTAGAATTGATACGAGTGGCATTTATGCTGTTGGTAGAATTGATACGAGTGGCATTTATGATGTTGGTGGAAGTGATGCGAGTGGCATTTATGATGTTGGTAGAATTGATACGAGTGTCATTTATGATGTTGGTGGAAGTGATACGAGTGGCATTTAGGATGTTGGTAGAATTGATACGAGTGGCATTTATGCTGTTGGTCGAATTGATACGAGTGGCATTTATGCTGTTGGTAGAATTAATACTAGTGGCATTTATGCTGTTGGTAGAATTGATACGAGTGGCATTTATGCTGTTGGTAGAATTGATACGAGTGGCATTTATGATGTTGGTGGAAGTGATACGAGTGGCATTTATGATGTTGGTAGAATTGATACGAGTGGCATTTATGATGTTGGTGGAAGTGATACGAGTGGCATTTATGATGTTGGTAGAATTGATACGAGTGTCATTTATGATGTTGGTGAAAGTGATACGAGTGGCATTTAGGATGTTGGTAGAATTGATACTAGTGGCATTTATGATGTTGGTGAAAGTGATACGAGTGTCATTTTTGATGTTGGTGAAAGTGATACGAGTGGCATTTAGGATGTTGGTAGAATTGATACTAGTGGCATTTATGATGTTGGTGAAAGTGATACGAGTGGCATTTAGGATGTTGGTAGAATTGATACTAGTGGCATTTATGATGTTGGTGAAAGTGATACGAGTGTCATTTTTGATGTTGGTGAAAGTGATACGAGTGGCATTTATGATGTTGGTAGAATTGATACGAGTGGCATTTATGCTGTTGGTAGAATTGATACGAGTGGCATTTATGATGTTGGTGGAAGTGATACGAGTGGCATTTATGCTGTTGGTAGAATTGATACGAGTGGCATTTATGCTGTTGGTAGAATTGATACGAGTGGCATTTATGATGTTGGTGGAAGTGATACGAGTGGCATTTATGATGTTGGTAGAATTGATACGAGTGGCATTTATGATGTTGGTGGAAGTGATACGAGTGGCATTTATGATGTTGGTAGAATTGATACGAGTGTCATTTATGATGTTGGTGAAAGTGATACGAGTGGCATTTAGGATGTTGGTAGAATTGATACTAGTGGCATTTATGATGTTGGTGAAAGTGATACGAGTGTCATTTTTGATGTTGGTGAAACTGATACGAGTGGCATTTAGGATGTTGGTAGAATTGATACGAGTGGCATTTATGATGTTGGTGAAAGTGATACGAGTGGCATTTATGATGTTGGTAGAATTGATACTATATTCTTATTATAGGTTATAATCTTATTATTAGAGGGATAATATAGTGTTTGTAATAATAGTATATAAAATATAAAAGTGTGTCGGTAGTCAGTAAATGTCGAAGCAGTAAATGGTGTACAAAAGTATCGTGTTTTATTCCTTAAACTAGCGACTCGCCTCGGCTTCGCGCGGGTGCTGATACTATTTTTTTTTTTATTAGACAATCCAACATAGGAACGCGCCGCGTAACCGCTATGTCCCTGCATTTCAAATCTGTAATATCTTCGATAATATTCAATTAAATTTCATGCTGTAAAGGGCCATATTGATCTATATTAAATGTACGATGTATTTAAGGTACCTAATTGGATAAGGATTAATGCTGTATTGTTTAAAATCGCTTCATAAATAAGCCATTAATTCTCGTAAAAAGTAAAGGATAAAAAATGGTTATTGTGGGTTATCCCTAAGAGATAGACATATACCATCGCGGACTTTTTGTAGACCTTTTTAAGTTGTACAATACTGTAGTACATTATTTTGATCTATCTCGTACGGTTCAGCCAGCGTTTGCAATGTAAGCGCAAAATGTTTTTTTTGACGACAACACATTAGAAACCTCTAAAATTATCAGTGTTTCTCTACTATGATATGTATGTATTATACATATAAACCTTCCTCTTGAATCAAAATCCGTTGCTGTTTTATACAATGTAGTGATATAAAACCCGGTGGAAATCGTCCATAACAAATGTGAAGACTTTTCCCGGTGCCGATTGTGGTTCCGACCACGTACTGCTAGTTGCATGTCTCTCCCTACGCCTGAAAGCGATACATAAGAACTCACGACCAACACCCAGAGCTATAAATCCTATGGAACGATTACACTTCCAAAGCATGATCGAAGACAAACTCGGTGAGAACTCAACACTGCCAGCGACTAATGCCGACTCTCTCTGGAAAAGTTTAAAAAGGTAAATCATTGAGTCTCTAAATGTAATTGTCTCCAAAAGAGAGAGGGACCACAAGAGGACAGCTTGGATAACAGACCACACGTGGGAACTTATTCAACGAAGAAAAGAAGTCAAAATGAGAGGGCTACAGAACCCCGATGTATTGAAGGAATATTCAAACATGTGCCGAATAATTAAAAATAAATGCCGCCTTGATAAGAATAACTTCATTAATAACATCTGTCGCAAAGTAGAAACTCATGCGTTGAAACACCAGACTTCGAATCTATTTAAGAAAGTCCGCTAATTAACTAGGCAATTTAAGCCCAAATCTTGGATCATCGAAGACGCAGACGGAAAACCGCTACACGAGCTCGATACCATTGCAGAGAAATGGCGGGGCTATTGCGAACTACTATACAACACGCCTAACACAACGGACTATCCTCACGTGGACTGGTCCAGTCTAGATCTGGAACCCAACATCTTGCGATCACAGATAGTCACAGCTATTGACTCACTGAAAGCTAATAAAGCACCAGGTCCAGATCAAATCACAGCTGAAACACTTAAAGCTCTGGGAGAAAAAGGAGTTGACACATTGCACAACATCTGTAACCACATATGGTGTAACGGTGAGTGGCCCAAGGCTTGGACTCAGTCGATTATCCTTCCACAAGAAGGGCTTCCACCGACCAAAAAATGTGATAATTATCGCACACTCGCTCTACTTTCTCATGCAAGCAAGGTTTTGCTGTATATCATTAATAACCGGGTCCGGTACTACCTTGACTGGCAGATCCCGCAGAACAGGCTGGCTTTTAAAGGGAAAAGGTCCCGTGAGCAAATACATAATGTCAAGCAGATTGTGGAGAAATGCTACGAATTCGACACACCGGTTATTTTATGTTTTGTTGATTACAGCAAGGCCTTCGATTGTGTCAAATGGGACTGTCTATGGAGAGTCTTATCGGAACTGAGTGTACCCCATCACTTAACTGCGCTATTGCAGTCACCATTGCAACACAGGAATAGTGAGGGCTGAAGGGACTTTATCTAAACCGTTCAGTTTCGGAAAAGGAGTTCGACAAGGCTGCGTACCCATCCTGTTCAATATATACGGTGAATATATAATGAGACGTACCTGGGATGATTGGACTGGAGGTAACACAATTAGTGGTCGCAAAATTTGTAATTTACGATATGCAGACGATACCACCTTACTAGCGACAACTGAAGTGGAAATGATCACCTTGGATAGGATGGAACGCATGAGCACTGAACTGGGACTCTCGATAAACAGGTCCAAGACCAACATCATGGTCATAGATCGCACAGGCAAGCTTGAGCTCACAGAGAAGCTTAACTTAGAGGTAGTTGACGATACGTGCGCGCGCAATATACATTCCTGTGATTATTGATTAATAATATCTCGAGTCCTGTGTGTGCTATATCTCCTAAACGCTAGTTAATTGACCCTTCCCTGACGAAAACCGGCTGGCGGTGAAGTGAAAACTATTTGTGTTATTGTGTGAAATGTGTGATGGGCATGCTCAAAGAAGATTAGAAAGAAGATTCAAGATCATCAAGAACTTGTGAGTACTGTGTCTTTATCGCCTAACTGACAATATATAACATAAGTCAGCATCCACGTGTGTGGGATTTGTACACCCCACGTTCGTATTGATGCATTTCAGATGTGGCGCTGGCGAAAGATGTTGGGGATTTTCTGGACAGCCCATCGCACCAACGTATCAATCCTACAACAACTTAGGATACAGACACGGCTTTCTACGATCTGCCTGCGTCGAGTTCTCTAATACTTTGGCCACATTGCCAGGAAGGATGACGGCAACTTGAAGAAGTTGATGGTCACTGGCAAAGTGGATGGAAAAATACCTCGAGGCAGAAGCCTGACACGTTGGACTGACCAGATTCGCACTACCCTTGACACAACAGTCCACAATGCTCTACACTCGGCGGCAGACAGGCACAGATGGCGTCCAGTAATCCACCAAAGACTATTATTGCGAGGAGGTGGTCACGACGCTCAGCATTGAGGAGCGAGAGAGAGAGTGATATAACAGTGATGAATGTAAACTCTATCAGTGTTAGTTAGTACACTAATTTAAAAATAACCTAATTAGTAATCTCTAGACACAAACAGAGACGAACCCCTCTTATCAAAATGTCCAACTAATGACATCTTTGTATCTTTATATTTTCGACCATTATTAATCTTTTGTTATGACGAAAAGTTGCATCACCACTACATAGTATAAAACAGTCACTTCCCGTCTGTCAGTCCCTATGTCTGCTTATAGCTTTAAAACTACGCAACGGATTTTTTTATAGATAGAGTGATTCATAACGAAGGTTTGTATGTATGATACTTGCACCCGTGCGAAGCCGGAGCGGATCGCTATAGTTATAAAAATGACACCAAACCACTGCACAGCCATAATGGTCACCAGGCAAGCCTTTGTTCGGATAGACTTGTGTCAGTTGTCAAACAGAGCTTGCCTGGTGAGCGTTATGGCTGTACGAATTGTGTGATGTTGTAATGCCGGGACTTCATTGTAATGGGTTACGTGAATGTGACAGTATTTGCTCGGTTTCTCTAACATTTTTTGTTCACTTAATGTTGCCTGGAAGAGATCGCTTTAAGCGATAAGCGAATATTTATTATTATTATGGAGTTTAACTCTCAACAGAAAACAAGAATAATATAATTTTGTTTACTGTATTTATTACGACACAATCATGTATAGAGCTGGACGTTTAAGCGAAAAGCGCTTTGTGCTGCTTTCAAGCACGCTTAAAACTGTATGTCGATTTCGTTTAAATGAAATCCTTTCGTTGGTCAGACCCACGGTAGATTAATTTAGAACAATAACATTATTTTTAAATGACTTTCGTTAAAACGATTTTTGCGTTTTGTAACGTTTGCGTAATACAACGTTAGTGTGTGTGTGCGTGTGTCTGTTTATATATTTTTGTTTGTTTTTCAGATATACATTGTAACTATACAATAATTTTGTCATGAACTAATTGTTGTTGTGTAAATAACAACATTACTGTTTGCTACGTTTCGCTCAACGACTCTAGGCTTTTATAAAAAATCGTTGTAAGTGAAAAGCTCTTTTAAAAGCACGCTTATTAAATAAGGAAATCGTTTAAACGCGATGTATTTATATGACAAAAACATTAAGATGGCGAACTTCTGAATACGATGCTGATGTGTATTATTATACAGAAGTGTAAACACCAAACGGAATCCATTTCCTGAACTCGATCTCGGTTTTGATTCAAACCATATTGTTTGTATTAACAATTTACATTTGCGTCACATCTCAATATTCATGCTTTCAAATCGGATCATTATTATTATTAGTTATTGTCAGGACATGATGTGAATGAGACAGAGAAATGGTGCTGTCCACATATTACACCCAAACATAATTTTATTGTGACGCCCTTGGGAGTCTGCCATTCTTTTCCGACTACTAATGCGAAGAATATGCTGAGTATAGCTTCTCAAAAATTTGGAGTGTTCAAAAACCAAACATAACTCTTCAAGTCGTATTCCTCATATCTGAAGATCATGACCATCACCTTCTTTCTGTCTTATCTCTTATGGTCTTCTTCCATCTCTGCCTGTCCTCACCGCCATGCCGCGCTTCGTAAACCGACACGGGATCTGCTGCCCCCGACTTTACCAGTGACTATTAGTTTTTCTAAGTTTCCACTGTCTTTTCGGGCGATGTGGCCGAAGTATTCAAGGATGCGCTTGAGGCAGATGGTGGAAAGCCTCGTCTTTATCCTTAGTTGCTTAAGTATGGACATTGGTGCGCAAAGCTGTCCACGGTATTCGGAAGATGCGCCTCCAGCATCACATTTCAAGAGCGTCAATCCGCTTTCACATATACATACAAAAAATTTTTATTTGTAACAAAAAAATATAACATTTCTGTATTTTACCCTGCTTTTAATAATGGTTCATCATTATCAAGGAAAACATTTAAAATATATATAAAAAAAATAAAGAAGGGATACGTTGACGAAATCATGTTACAAACAAAATTGGCGAACTAGCAACGTTGGATCCGGTCCTCGTGAGCTGTCGACTCGCGCGACTTCGTCCGCGTGTAGCTTCGCTCCTATGGGTCGTAGCGTGATGATATATAGCCTATAGCCTTCCTCAATAAATGGGCTATCTATCACTGAAAAATAATTTCAAATCGGATTAGTAGTTCCTGAGATTAGCGCGTTCAAACCAACAAACAAACTCTCAAAGTGTTTGTGTGGCAAAAGAAAAGGTATGTTGTATTCTTTTTTTTATGGGATAGAAAAAAAATGTTGAAACTCACGTCAGGGCACGTGACCTGATCGAAAATTCGTAAGCGTCAGATCTCAATAAAAGTTAGGATTTTTAAAATTTTGTTCTTTTAAATTGTAAGATCGTATCGATACGTCCCTATAAAAATTCTGCGACGCCCTAGGGCGTCACGACGCATCGTTTAGGAATCCCTGCATTATAGAATACACATTAAACGGTACTAGTATGAACTGCGAAGAAAGAGTTTGAATACACCTCAGAGAAGCGAGGGCGGCTAATTACTGATATTATAGATATGAGTTAGTAAGAATTACAGATTTTTCACTCTGGCCACTCGATTAACATTAATTATTTATTGTGAGACAAAAAATTAAAAAATATCCTTCTACGTCTAACAACACTAGATTGTTCATCATTGTGACGTCACACATGAGTTTTATATAATATATATTTACAAAAAAATTATAATTTTTTTGTAAATATATAACAATCTATTTTCTTATTGTAATTGCATGTATGATTATAAAACAATGAATCGTTTATTTTTTATACTACACATTATGTAATATTTTTTTTATTACATTGATAATTTTTTTACTATTTTATATTATTTATTACAGTTTCACAAAAATCGACTTAATACTAACACTTTTGTATTCTGCCAATCTGCACAGCAGTTTGTCGGCAGTTAATGCTCTCATTCTTAATTTTTTTTTTTAAACATTTATAAATATTTTAAATAAAATAAAATATACAAACAAAACCAGTAAAAAAAGAAAAAAATAAACAAAAATGAAAAACCAAAATAAACTAAATATAAAAAAGAAATAAACTAATTTAGTAATGTGTACATGTTCTTTAGTTTATGTGTAGTTTGGTGCGTGTATATTTTGTACATGTATATACTTATAATGGCACATCATGCGTCTATTCTGTATGTAATATATGTATGTGTAGTATTGAAATAAGCATCGTCATATAATAATATGGCGATGCTTAATGAAATCAGTCGTTATTTGTATAATCATTTTTAGGAAATATTTCTTTAACCTGCGCTTTAATGTAAGTAGTTCACAACTTTGGGAGATCTTTGTCGGCAGTTCATTGTACATTTTTGGGATATTTTCTTGTCCTCTTACCGTAATAATTAGTGACTTTCGGTATGATAAATTTTGTCTTATTTCTAACATTATATTTATGTGTTAACTGTATTATATATGTGTCATTATTATGTTGTTCTAAGTCTAATATTTGTTTTACCCTGCAATGAATCGGTAATATCTTACAGATAGAAAATAACTTATCATAACGTTGATGGTGTTTTTCTTTTACTTTGCCGATAACTAACATTTTAATAAACATAATTTGTAATTGTTTGATATTATTGAGATAGCTTTTAAAAGTTCTTCATAGACATTGCAATGTAATAGGTCGGGGAAAAAGTCTTCGCATTATAGTATGTATGAACTTGTAATAACATCTCTTTGGCTATACTATTTGTATCTGCCTGGTTTTGGTATCATTACAAGTTTACATTTTAAAGAAGATAATTCCAAATTCAAATTAGGAAAATGTGTGATTTTTATTTGTTTTTCGAACTGTGAAGGTGAGTGAATCTAATGAAGAAATTCGATACATTTTAAAATTTTACTACAAAAAAGGTAAAAATGCAACGCAAGCCGCGAAAAAGATTTGCCATGTTTATGAACCTTGTGCAGTGTCTGTGAGAGTAGCACAAATTTGGTTTAAGCGTTTCCAATCCGGAAATTTTTATGTCAAAGATGCACCTCGCTCTGGTCGCCCTATTACGGATAAAATAGATGCCATTTTTAAAAAAAGTGGAGCAAGATCGGCATATCAGTAGTTACGACTTAGCTGAAGAACTGGGAATTGACCACAAAACAGTTTTGGCGCATTTGAAAAAAACTGGGTACACAAGAAAGCTCGATATTTGGGACCTCACGAACTCACTGAAAGAAACCTAATGAACCGTGTACTCGTTTGTGATTCTTTATTACGACGTAATGAAACCGAACCATTTATGAAGAAGTTGATAACTGGTGATGAAAGTGGATCACGTACGACAAGAAAGGTCGTGGTCAATGGCCGGTCAGGCTTCACAGACTGCGGCAAAACCCAGGTTAACTCGCAATAAGGTAATGCTGTGTGTGTGGTGGGATTGGAAGGGAATTATTCATTATGAGCTGTTACCATTAGGCCGGACCGTCGATTCTGAACTCTACTGCGAACAACTGATGAGATTAAAGCAAGAAGTTGAGAGAAAGCGGCCGGAATTAATCAACAGAAGGGGTGTGGTATTTCATCATGATAACGCTAGACCTCGCACATCTTTAGCCACACAGCAAAAATTAAGAGAGTTTGGCTGGGAGGTATTAATACATCCGCCGTATAGTCCTGACCTTGCACCTTCAGATTCAGAATTCTTTAGGCAGTGTCAGGTTCACATCACGAGAGGACTACCAAAACTACGTGTCGCGGTTTTTTGATCAGAAGCCCCAAAATTTCTATAGCAATGGGATCATGTCCCTACCTACAAGATGGCAAATAGTTATCGAAAAAAATACCTACATACTTTAGTTAAATGTAAATAAACTATATTAAAAAATGTTTTGAATTTTCTTAAAAAATGCGAAAAAACTTTTTCCCCAACCTAATATATCATATATAACAATTTTTTATTGACACTATATTTTAAATGTTTGAATTTTATAAGGATTGCTCTAAGTTTTTTTACAGACATCAAACACATGTAATTTCCAAGAAAAATTAGGATCTATAATTAACACCTAGATATTTAAATTTTTTGACACATTCAATTTTGTTACATTTATATATACGTCCCCCACGCGCACCATGCAGGCACTCGTAATCATGCCCGACAACACGAATATCGTGATTACGATGCCTGCTTTGGGAGTATGGGGAATGTATGTGCATACATTTAGTCTTACTTACATTTATTATTAGTCCGTTATCGTGAGCCCAATTGATGAGTCGATCTAAGTCTTCTTGTATTATTTTGATAGCTGTATCTACATCCATATCCGCAATAGGGACAAGTATCGCCTGCGTACATATAGATCTTGCAGTGTTTACCTACATTACACATACTATTAACATGCATTATATATCCCACTGGTCCAAATACGGAACCAGTACGCACACCATATTTAATACTTGCTTAACTTATAATTATGCCCTTAATAGTTGTCTTTAATGTTCTATTAGTTAGATAAGCTCTAAACCAATTATTTAGGGGTCCTCGAATACCACACTCGTCCATCGCTCGCAAAAGGTTTTCATGGTCCAACGTATCAAACGCCTTCCTCAAATCTATAAAAACCACTATTACCTGTTCCCTTTCGTTCAGACTGGAATTTATATCATCGGTGAACTGTGCAAAAGGGTTGCAAAAGGGTGCAGAAGGGTTGCTGTACTTCGTCTAGGTCGAAATCCATGTTGTGCGTCGCTGAGAATATAGTTTCTTTCTAAAAATTCAGATATTTGCTGTACTACAAGTTTTTCCATGATTTTATTAATAACTGAAAGAATGGCTATTGGCCTATAATTCGAATAGTTTAAGTGGCAACCCTGTTTATATATAGGTCTAATTAACGATAGTTTTAATTCATACGCCCTGAGCTATAGACATATTAATAAAATTTGCAATTATTGGACTCACTTGTTTTTTTATGTATTTTATGTCGTCAACCCTAATCCCATCAGAACCCGGTGATTACCTACAGCTTAGCTTATCTATTACTCGTTCAACATCAATTGAGCTCACTTTCACGAACCTTAAGGACATTTTTTTTTTATAGGACAAGGAGGCAAACGAGCAGAAGGCCCACCTGATGGCAAGTGGTCACCGTCGCCCATGGACATCTGCAATACGCGGAGAATTGCAAATGCGTTGCCAACCCTACTTTCTTAGGAACCTGTATACTCGGCGTTATTATTTTTATTATTCCACAGCCTCCACGTGCGTCGGAAGAATGATCTAGACGCGCGTACATTGCTGGTATGCCAAGCATCCAAGTGGTGTGGATGGTATCTGTCCCAGCGGCGTAGAGTGCGATGGCGGCAAAGTGTCGGGGGCACTAACTCGAACAATTCCTGTGAACATTCCCCATTGTAGAGACGGTAGAGAACACACAGAGATCCAACGTCTCTTCGGAGACTTAGTTCATCTGAACCGTCTGTGAGTATGGGATCATCGACAATACGAACAGCTCGTCGTTGAATAGAGTCAAGAGGGAGCTGGTGGTACTTAGGGGCGCCAGCCCCAAGATGAGAACAGTACTCCATATGCGGACGAACCTGGGCTTTGTATAACAACAGCCGATGTTCCGGTGTAATGTACTGTCTCGCCCTGTTAAGTACGCCCATTTTCTTAGAAGCCATTTTGGCTTTACTCTCCAAATGACCCCGAAATTTGACCTCGTTCGATATATCGACAACAGATCCCAATACTATTGCCGGTATGAAGGGGAATGTTCTGGAATTTGGGCGCTATAATAAAGGGAGTCTTTTTTGCGGTAAACACGCAAACCTGGGTGTTCGTAGGGTTAAATTGGACAAGATTATGTCTACCCCATTCAGAGACCTGCTCCAAGGAGGTCTCGATTTCAGACACCAGGTTTTCTCTTTTTTCTTCCACCTCATTGCAAGGAATGTTTGCTTGGCCAATATAAAGAGCATCGCCAGTACTGTCATCCGCATAACAACGAAAGTTGCTGATTTGCAACATATCGTTGATATGCAGAATAAACAGCGTAGGTGATAGCACTGAGCCTTGGGGTACTCCAGCGTTAATGAACGTGGTGTTCGAGCATATACCGACGACAACGACCTTAATGCTGGATACCCAACATAATTCCTCGGATAGTCCATAGGAAGGTAGCTTCGCTAATAGTCGATAGTAGAACTGACAGGTCTCTAATTTCGAGGTTGCCGAGTCTTTGACAACAAATATCGTACACACACACACACACACGCACACGCACACGCGCACGCGCACGCACACACATACGCACACGCACACGCACACGCACACGCACACGCACGCGCACGCGCACGCACACACACACACACACACACACACACACACACACACACACACACACACACACACACACACACACACACACACACACACACACACACACACACACACACACACACACACACACACACACACACCGGCTTGAGCTATGAACGCTCTAAAGTGTACGGCGTTTAAATTTGAATGCAATCCCCTTACATTGCAAAAATCCACACTGATTGTGGAAGAGAGAACCGCTGTGCGTATCTTCTTTTTTTTTGGTCGGCTAACCATTGAATGAATGAAAAAGTATGTAAATTGCTGAGATGTAATAGGTAAAGGACGGGATGGGAAAGATTGTGGCTGCCTCTGCAGTCCATTGGACAAGTAAACACATCGGCGAATCCAATTATGGAGGCCAAGTTTAGTTTGTCGCTGGCACGGGGGACGGAAGGACTCCCGATCCGACCCGTTAATCAATCGCCGCGTTCCACACCGGTTTCCCACTCTGGCACGGCGATCCAATGACGGGCTTTTAACAATGGTGGCGGGACAGCCTCCCAAGTCGGGATGATCCTGGGTTCGGGTCCCCTACAAACCATCGGGCGGCCAGCGGTGAACCGTTTCATCGGGTCTCCCTGGACCCCGCGCCAACGCCAAACGCTCAACCTCTCAAGAAAAGGTCCGGTGCCGGACCAGGGGCTACAGAAATGACCACAATCAAAGGGATTGGGAAAGGGGGGAGGGGGCTTTACTGGCTTACATGCGTAGCAACCGGAACGCATCAAAGACACTTTGCGGTTGGATTCGCATGATAGTGGTCGCGAGCTAGTCGGGGATAAGATCCCCTACCACCAGACAAGGGGGCTGGGTTACTCGGCTCTTACGAGATGCTATCCCAGCGGCAGAAGGGAACTGTATTCTAACCCGTCCCTTCACGGGTACATATTCTGACCTATTTAGTAATTCAGTTCTACATATATGTTTTATTGCGCTTATTTCGTGTGTAAATGTTAAAGTTTTTCCCAAATTTTACTAATATTATTCTCACAATTTTCTTTATTTCTAACTGCCTATATTTATTTTTAGCTGAAATTATACATTTATTTAATCTATTTCTATATCGAGTTGCAGTTATCTTGCAATGCCAAAATATTAGCTACATGCTTTCTGAGTAACATAGGCTATGTGGTGATGCCATTAATATTATATTCAAAATAATGTGAACATTAAAGTGCAGAATGTCAGATATTAAATGGTCATTTTGAATAAATAAAGTAATCTCAGGAACTACTGATCCGATTTTGAAAATTCCTTAACTGATAGAAAGCTACACTATGTAAGAGTGAGGTACTTCGTATAGTGTTGTCATTAATATTATATTCAAAAGAATGTGGACATTAAAGTGCAAGCAGTTCGATATTAAATGGTCATTTTGAATAAATGAAAAAATCTCAGGAACTACTGATCCAATTTTGAAAATTCCTTCACTGATAGAAAGCTACACTATGTAAGAGTGAGGTACTTCGTATAGTGTTGTCATTAATATTATATTCAAAAGAATGTGGACATTAAAGTGCAAGCAGTTCGATATTAAATGGCCATTTTGAATAAATAAAGTAATCTCTGGAACTACTGATCCGATTTTGAAAATTCCTTAACTGATAGAAAGCTACACTATGTAAGAGTGAGGTACTTCGTATAGTGTTGTCATTAATATTATATTCAAAAGAATGTGGACATTAAAGTGCAAGCAGTTCGATATTAAATGGTCATTTTGAATAAATGAAAAAATCTCAGGAACTACTGATCCAATTTTGAAAATTCCTTCACTGATAGAAAGCTACACTATGTAAGAGTGAGGTACTTCGTATAGTGTTGTCATTAATATTATATTCAAAAGAATGTGGACATTAAAGTGCAAGCAGTTCGATATTAAATGGTCATTTTGAATAAATGAAAAAATCTCAGGAACTACTGATCCAATTTTGAAAATTCCTTCACTGATAGAAAGCTACACTATGTAAGAGTGAGGTACTTCGTATAGTGTTGTCATTAATATTATATTCAAAAGAATGTGGACATTAAAGTGCAAGCAGTTCGATATTAAATGGCCATTTTGAATAAATAAAGTAATCTCTGGAACTACTGATCCGATTTTGAAAATTCCTTAACTGATAGAAAGCTACACTATGTAAGAGTGAGGTACTTCGTATAGTGTTGTCATTAATATTATATTCAAAAGAATGTGGACATTAAAGTGCAAGCAGTTCGATATTAAATGGTCATTTTGAATAAATGAAAAAATCTCAGGAACTACTGATCCAATTTTGAAAATTCCTTCACTGATAGAAAGCTACACTATGTAAGAGTGAGGTACTTCGTATAGTGTTGTCATTAATATTATATTCAAAAGAATGTGGACATTAAAGTGCAAGCAGTTCGATATTAAATGGTCATTTTGAATAAATGAAAAAATCTCAGGAACTACTGATCCAATTTTGAAAATTCCTTCACTGATAGAAAGCTACGCTATGTAAGAGTGAGGTACTTCATATAGTGTTGCCATTAATATTGTATTAAAAAAAATGTGGACATTAAAGTGCAGGCAGTTAGACTAGAAATGGTTTTGGAATAAAGGAAGTAATCTCAGGAATCAGAATGACTGATCCAATTTTGAAAATACTTTTACAAGATTTAGTGTTGCCATATATTATATGCTGTGTAAACCGATTTAAATGAAATTTAGTAGATAGATGGTTAACAAAATTTTTTATCTCGAAAAAAGCTTCTATGGGATAAAAAGTAGGGTATAAAAAAATTGACCACATAACGCGAAACACGTGGATCGACTAGTCTTTAAAAAAAAATAAACAATTTTGTATGTTCATATTAATATATAGATTTGCTCAACACAGAAAGAAGAACAAGGTTAGTGTCGACACTCTTACCTAATGACAGATTATTTCGTGTAGTCATTTGGAATTACCATAGACAATGTTTGTTCATCTGTGTTTGTGCTTATGGTTAACTAGCGAGCTGCCCTGTCTCATATTATGGTAACATTTATCCTCCACCATATATTGGCAGCCCAAGCCCCAGGCACTGTTCCGTCGTTTGTGTTGTGTGCTGTGATTTTTGAGTTTATTTCGAACAAGATCGTCGTGGGATTTTGTTTTTAAATGTAGTGATAGTGATGATGATAGAGAGCGAATTTAGTCAGGCAGTGTTGCCAACTTATCTAGCAGTTTTAACTTCTTTAATCAATTAATATTGTTTACATAAAGTTATAAGAATTCTAAAGTTTTTAAATATATTTGGATAGTTTCTTTTTTAAATTTTATTAGTAATTTTTAACTGCTTCTTGCAAGAGATCCAGTTAACATAGATAATAATAGGTCTGGCAACACTGGGGAGGGCCCTATTAGTCGAATTTACCACCTTTATTTAGGTTTAATTTTCAACCCCTCCAAGTAGTTTTTTAGAATTAATGGTAGCCTATATACTTTTCCATGCTGAAATGTATCTCTATACCAAATTTCATTAAAATCGGTTCAGCCTTCGTAGAGTTATAAAAATATATGTGATGCGACTAGACCCTCTCTCCTTCTTAACTCTATTTTATATTAATGACCTTTAATAAAGCTCTGGAGGGGTCACGACCCCTTGTTGACTTGATAAAAATGTTTTATAGTTTAAGTCAGACTGTATCGGAAAAGAAAATAAGTTGGAAATGGATAATCTTACTAATATTATAAATGTGACAGTTTGTATGTTCGTTACTCAATAATCGTGAATAAATGATATTGAATACGTCCACATGTAGATTCGCTCCTATGGGTCGTGCGTGATGATATATAGCCTTGCTCGGTAAATTAGCTATCTAACACTGACAGAAATTTCCAAATCGGACCAGTAGTTCCTGAGATTAGCGCGTTTAAACAAACAAACTCTTCAGCTTTATATATTAAAAGTATAAGATTAATATCCATAGGAGAAGCTGAAATATAATTCCAGTCTTCATGCTTTCATTAAAAAGCTTTTATAAAGTAAACTAGTGGCCGCTCTGGCTAAATCTAGACCAGACATTTTAACCAATTCACTCTCAATTCAAACCAACTCATCGACTGATTTCCTTACTCAGTCTTCCACTGACTGAATTTGTAGTCTTGGGCCTAGCCGGTTACCAATAGAGCTCTCAATTTAGTTCGCAATCCAATGGCGAACTAGTTCGCTCTTATAGTTAATCAGTTCTTTTTTTAAAATAATTTATTAAAAATAATAAATAAAGGAAAAGAAAAATATTTATTGTAAGTTC
Source organism: Limenitis camilla (assembly GCA_905147385.1). Taxonomy (NCBI): domain Eukaryota; kingdom Metazoa; phylum Arthropoda; class Insecta; order Lepidoptera; family Nymphalidae; genus Limenitis; species Limenitis camilla. Next base: position 7,406,603 of record LR990251.1, on the reverse strand, counting down.
TGTTAATTTTTATTTAAAAAGTTAGAAAAATCTACCTTTGTGACTAAGAGAGATATGTTTACGTGAATGACAGACGGGACGGAAAGTTGGCGCTGATGATAAAACATCGTTCATAACGGACGCAAAAAAAAAAGAACTAAGAGCGAGATCATCGGTGAACTAGTTCGTATAGTTTACTTGTACTCTGTTTATACACAGCTTGATCGATGACAGCTTATCACTGACATAACTTGACCTGGGATAAGGTCGATATGAATATCGATATTCCAACTAAAGTTACTGAATGTTTCAAACAAAAGAGAAAAAGGTAATGTATGTAAAAAATATAATAAATCAAGTAATTACAGCTTATTTAATGTTTTGTGGAAAATTAAAAAAAAGTACTTTATATAATTACTATAAATAATTATAGTAATTATATTATGACCATTACATGCTAAATACTTAAGGCATTTGCAAAAACTATTTTTTGCTACAAATTATTTTAATCTGCAAATGAAGTTACTTATGAGAGAAATCTAAAGGAAACAAAATTATATATATATTTTGATACTAGCGGGCCATCCCGGCGTTGCACGGGTGGACATTTTTTTTAAACATTTTGGCTCTCCCGCATTTCTGTGCCCCCTCTCTCGCCGCGCTGCGTGGCGCCGCACCGGTCCGTATTTTTTGTTTGTATTTATTTTTTTAATTTCGTAATATCTTTTGAATAGAATGTCCGATTTCAATAATTCAAAAAGTAATCAACAGGTATTGAAACAGTCTTGAATACGAAATGGTTTATTTGGATAAGAATTAATACAACGCTGTGGATAATGGTCTGATTTTGATAGGCATTTCTATCAACATTTAATTTTAAAATGTAAAAAAGTAGTTATAGTGACATAACTATAATAGTTGGACATATGGTCTCGCTGAGTTTTTTGTAGATATTGATACGTTCTATAATATTGTAGAACATGTTTTTGTTCTATCATCAATACTTTCCGCAGGGCATGCGATGTAACACATTTTATGGCTAATTTTTTTATCTTGGGTTGGTTTTAGTAAGAATTTTTGAGGATCTCTAATATTTTCTAGTAATAAATGTAGCCTATGCTACTCAGGGATAATGTAGCTTTCTAACAGCAAAAGAATTTTTGAGATCGGTCCAGTAGTTTTTAAGTTTATTCGTTACATACAAAATCTTTCCTCTTTATAATATTAGTATAGATAAGGGGCAAACGAGCAGATGGTTCACCTGATGATAAATGACCATCGTCGCTCATGGACACAAACTAGAGAGTATCTCTTGTTTTGTCGATTGCCGTTGCCGGCTCGAAGATAGAGTTAGGAAGAGAGCGAAGAGAAGAATGCTGCGGTTGGAGTGGACCCTGACCAGACCCGGTGTACACTAGAACCGCAACATTAATGGGATGGGAGAGGGAGGGTGTAGATCTGGCCCACATGCGACTCGACTGGAACGCGTCAGGACACTTGGATTCGCATGCTAGTCGGGGAATAGATCTCCTACTACCAATGGGGGATACTCGCGTCTTACGAGATGCTCTCCCAGCCGCAGAGAGGAATCGTATTATAAGTTCTTGCTCAGAGAAAGTAAGCAAAGCACTGATCCCCAAAACCCTCTTCATATCGTTATATAAACATTGCTACTTTTTTTTAAATATGCTGAAATTTTGTGTTAGTGAATTATAATATTTCTAAAGTAAACCCCTTGAACCTCGTGTCATTAAACATAAACAAAGCAAAGACCCCCAAAACGTGACACAACAGGAAAGTGACACTTAATATACTCATTAAGAGCTTTTAAAAAATATTCTGACATTTTAAACATATATAACTGGTTAGTTTGAACAAGTTGGCTGAATTTAATGGTAATACTAGTCGACACACGTGACGCTCCGCTCCTATGGGTTGCATGATGCTATATAGCCTATAGCCTTCCTCGTCAAACGGGCTATCTAACACTGCAATAATTTCTTAATTCTCACCAGTTTTTCCTGAGATTAAAGCGTTCAAACAAACAACTAAACTCTTCTCGACGCGTCGTCTCTATATACGGCAAGGTCGTGTAGCGTACGATGGCGCTGGTGCGTAAAAAACGCCGTGAAGCTTTTAGGGGGCGCCAAAATGTAAATATATGATTCGAATTTTAATAAAAAGTAGATCCAAAATCGAAATAAGCCGATACTCAGCAAATTGATTTTTTTGGTTTTATTAAAAGGCGTTCATGAGTATTTGGCACGACGGCTTAGATGAAAATAGGAGAAGTTAAATAAAAAAGGATTAATCATTAATAATAAATATAATTACAAAAAGTAACAATGAATACCATCTCTATACTTACAAGTAACACACAAAGCATACTGATGTCTTATGGTATCCTTTAAGTCACTAAAAGTACCACAAGATGGTGTTTTGAGTCCCGTTTCTTTCACTCTATGAAAGCGTTACATACACTACACTAATCCATTACAACTATACGACGTGGAATTTGTCCACAAAGAATTTACGAAGTGACATAATGCGAATGTCATTCAAAGAATCATTCTGACCGGAGGTAATGATAATTACTTTAAGACCTAACAATACTAAAAGCCAATATTTTGCAAGATTTATTCGTTGTGCAATTTGTTATTGGCAGTGTGCTTCACCTCTTATTTGACGTACAATATTTAGCTCTTCATGTTTAAGACAAAAATTATTTAATTTATCTGAGAGCACGTAACCAGGGTTATAAAGTAGGCACTTTCAATGTTATTTCATTTGTAACGCTCGGAACGTTTATATTAGATCTATTATGACGCATGTGTGATTTCACTAAATCTGAATTCACTAATGCTGCCATCAAACTTAATTCTCCAGCTAAAACTGTAGCGCAGATAAGTGATGCTAATCTAGCTGAGTTTTCAGCAGGACGTATACCGGCACCTTTAACGCCAAGAATATTTAGACAAGCACCTTGTGCTGTAAGTACAGTTCCGCCGCCGACTGTACCGACCTCTAAACAAGGCATGGTACAGGTTATGTAAAGATCTTCGTTATTATCTCCGCATGCTTCCATACTAGTAGAGCAATTGCTGCTTGTTACATTTTGGGCTGGATCTTGTCCTGTAGCTATAAAAATAGCTGTAACCATATTGGCTGCATGCGCATTATTACCTCCTATAGATCCAGCCAAAGCTGATCCTGAAAGGTTTTTGATTTTATTACAACGAGTCAACGTTTTAGCATCCGTTTTAAAGATATTCCTTAAGTTTTCTGCTGAGATCGTAGTTTCACAAACTACTCGCTTGCCTCGACCCTTCACCCAGTTAATTGAAGCTGCTTTTTTATCAGAACAATAGTTTCCAGAGAGACTAATAACTTCCATATCTGGGAAAAATTTCTTCAGCACTTTTAGGGCGTTTTCCGCACCTTTGGATACCATATTCATACCCATAGCATCACCTGTTGTAGCTCGAAACCTTAAATATAAAGTGGCTCCATCAACTCCTACATGTATTTCTTGAAGGCGAGCGAATCGCGATGTTGAGTCGAATGCTCCTTTGACTAATTCGTAGTTATCTTTATTATCCAACCATTGGCGGCATTCGTGTGCACGAACTACGTTAGGTAGTTTCACGGCAGGAGCTCTAGTCATCCCAACATCTTCAACAACACTTGTTACTCCTCTGGCTCCAATGGCTTTAGCACCTCTATTAGTAGATGCAACTAAAGCTCCTTCTGTCGTAGCCATCGGGATCATGTAAGTTTTACCATCTACTACTAAAGGTCCAGCATAGCCTACCGGAATACCTACGTAGCCAATAACATTTTCACAGCAGGCATTAAGGACTTTACTGTAATCATAATTCAAGTACGGCAGTTGCTTGATGGCTTCTTCTGTATTGAACCTCGCAGATATTATTCTTCTGCGCAATCGCACTCCTCGTAAGGGATCATTTAGTACGTTTTCTAGTCTATGCATAGGTATATGTGACTGTTCAACAAGCATTACTACTTCCTCATCACTCAAGGAAGCACATGATCCTTCTGATCGGTAAATCTCTAAGCACTCTGCCATTGGGCGTTTCTTAGCGTTTAATCTCGCAACCGAAGAACTAGGCGACAGTAATGGCCATTCGGCTTCATCGCTATTAAGCAAATCGTCTGTTTGAGTAAACATTTCACTTTTGATATCTTCACCAAGAGAAAACTTTGGTTTGTCAACGGATTTCACGATTTCTTTAACTGTCAAATCATTCATATCTATGATCCAGTTCTTTTGTTCTTCAAAGAAGATAAACTTAATAATTAAAGCACAAAGTAATGTTGCAATTACCATGTAATCGGCGCTCACAGAGAACCATTTAACGTAGGAATGAAATAGGACGTTATCGTGTGAGCCCGATTTGAAATCATTGGTTAGGGATCCTTCAATCATTCCACTTTCTCTTGACCAAGGCCATCTACTAGTCAGATGCACACAAAGTAGACCCGCAGCCATAATCATTTTAACTCTTTGCACCACTGGATTTGGTTTTAAATCAGCTTCAGAAAATGGACTATCAGACGAAATTTCCTTCCTTCCTGAGGCAAAATCAGAGACAAGTGAAAGACATGCGGGATAAAAGGTAACAAATACAAGGTAATCCACTAATAACGCTAAGCAGGCGAATGTGCACATATGTTCCAATCGAGGGACGCCTGATAAACCACCAACACCGACAAGAAGGACCGCTAGAAGTGTATCTAACGTCGCTGTCGGTCCAAGCAATGAGAGTGCTCTGCCCACTCTTTTGCCTTGATCTTCGCCTGCGCTCCAGCCGGCCTTAGCCATTCTCGCTCCTCTTGCTACATCTGCGACGAGTAAAAATAAGAATGGGGCATCTTTCATACTTGCTAGTTCATTCCAGAACAAGCTAGCAAGGGCTGAGGTAAATATAAAACTGGCAAACGTCGAAAATACACCAGCAATTATAAGGAGGTACTTTGATGCAATCTTTTGTAGATTGGATACCTGGTAGTATGCGTAAAGAAGAGCAGTGCAGCGAACGAAAGTCATAATGACTGCATCTGCTGCTTGGTATTCCGCTTCAAGTCCTGGACACGCTCGAGCCCATCCTGCGCATCTCTCTGATCCGGTACCTGATCCATGTCTCTCCACGCTTGCAGCACAAGCCAATAGGGCTAGGGTGGCTACAATAACCTCCCATTGATGTCTCGCACAAAACTCTCCATGGGCTCCCCAAACCTTCATGATGCCGATGTAGTCCTTGTGTAGCTGTTCTCTGCGGACAAAAAACATCTTTATTAAATTAAGAAATTTAAACATTATGTATACTTAGAAAGAAATACCTAAGCAGATATTGATTCAATCCTATTATATATCATTCATAGACGTGTCATGTACGTCAACTGATTGAGGTCAAAGAAGTGAAGAGAATGGCCTCTGCCGTTTGTAGAAATAACTATTATAGTCGGAGTTTATAATTTATATACTTAAAAAATAATTTTATATAGATCTGCTGTAATTTCAAAACTTAATGATCCTAACATGTAGGTCAATGTAAAAGTTGCACTAGAAAAAAAATCTCAATTTTGCACAATTTTGATTTTGGTATTGTTGTACACTACATTAATTTTAATTATTATTACATCGAAAATAGTAATTTAAGAACTATTAGGTGTGTGCCACTCATGTCCGAAAACGTAGACTGGATACTGCACGTTCTTGGGGCAAAAATAGTAAATATTTATCCAAAAAATAAAATCCGTAATTACAATTGTAATTAAATCTAAAGAGGCAATACAAAATGATTTTGAGGTTCACCAAAAAATCTTTTCGGCATTGCTATGAAAACAAAATCTATGCTAATATTGAAAACAAACATTAACCATAATGGGTAATTTCCACAAATAAATACAAAATAAGAAACTCCCTCCTTCTCACGAGTTTTTGTCGTGAAATAAATAGAAGCCCAAAGAAGTAAAATGTGAAAAAACCTAAGGTTTTGTTAAATTTTAGGTATTCAGACATGCTTTTGTTTTGCATAATCATCACAACCCATTAATGGCCCACTGCTGAGCCGTGTCTTCTCCTCAGAATGAGAAGAGGGTTAGACCATAGTCCACCACGCTGGCCCAGTGCGGGTTGGCAGACTTTACACTTGAGAACTTTTAGGGAACTTTCAGGAGTGCAGGTTTTCTCACGATGTTGTCCTTCACCGTTAAAGCAAGTGATATTTAATTGCTTGAAACACACATAACTCAGAAAAGTCAGAGATGTGTGCCTGTGTGGGGGATCGAACTTCCTGAGTAAGACACCGATGTCTCAACCACTGGGCTATTGCCCAATCAAAATTAAAATGTTAATTATATCAAAATGTTAATTGCATTGCTAAATATGGCGGCAAATATAAAATAATACCACTAATTATATTTACTATAATTACAACTTACAATTTTTTCCATTTTAAATTACCCAAAATTATCACGAGTATATTTAAGTGTATGTTTTAATTAATTTAGCTACTAACACATAATTTCCTTATAAAACACGCAATAAAATTAATTCAATTCGGATGCATGAACGTAATTTTTTTTTTGTATAACTAGGTCGGCAAACAAGCGTACGGCTCACCTGATGGTAAGCGATTACCGGAGCTTATAGACGTCTAGAGACCCTATCCCCAATCTCCCTCCCTCCCAGGAGCTCTTGTTACCTTACTCATCAACAGGAACACAACACTGCTTTAGAGTAGTGTTACTTAGCTGTGATCTTCTGTAAGGTCGAGGTACTACCCCAGTCGGGCTGCTCCATATTTGAGCAGGAAATTTCCTGCTGTGCCCTACCTCCTTTGAAATAAATTTAACTATCACTGACTGGTTTTAAATAATAAATTTTTTTTCTTTTTAATGACACAAATATAATTTAAAAAAGCTCTAAGTTTTACATCCTTATAAGGATTGTACTACACATTAGGGGTTACGTCTGTATTATATGTCAATCTGTTACAATTAGCCGTTGACGTATTACGTAAACATAATTTTGACCCCCAATTGCGACCAAGGTGTAGGGTTTGCTGTCCGAACACTAACTACAGTAGATACGTGGACCTCAAGGAAGGTGACCTTAACCACGACACTGTAACACTAGCTCCCATGTACACTGCGCGACAACACCAGAGAGACTGAATCTAATCTATCGCGCTAAAGGTTATATACTATCTACACGTGGGTATACTTGAAATAATATTAAAGGAACTACCCGCGTACACTAATTTACAAACGGTGTTGCTAGCATACGTAATACTAAAACTAGGTTATTAAATATAGAGAAAGTATAAATACCATTTTTATGTTTCCTTCGTTTTCTATTCAAGATCACTTTCTTTTATATTTATTTAGTAGAAAGTTTTGTTAATACATAAAACTGGTTTTTCGTAATATAAACTTTTAAACTTTTATCTTTAGGCTGCGTTACCACCAGAGATATGCGAGGAAGTGTAGCGAGAGATGTGTTTGTTTGAACCAATAGAATTGCTTCATTTGACACACAGCGAGGTAAATAAATGAGGCGAATTTAAACGTTAATTACCGTTTTTCTTTAACCAAAAACCAGAATTTAACAACAATTTTTCCTATAGAATATACGTAATAATCATTTTTTGTAGTTTATTTATTTTTTCATTAAAATAATTTAATATTTTTTTTATATCGTGAACACAACAGTGGCTAGTCAAACAATAGCACATAATACAAATAAAATAACATGACAGAGTGCTGAATTTAATGTGACCACATTTTGACTATTATGTAAATACCATTTATTATGGTAATTTACAGTAAGGTTGAGTTTTTGCGAAGTTTTTAAGTTTTTTTTCATCAAAAGCTTTGAGACCTGCTGTACGTCATGATATTAAAAATAAGCAAATACCCCCAAATCTTTAAGTCATAGGGTTATGATTATACGACGAAAAGCTTTTTTTTATTTGTATACTAGCTGACCCGACACACGTTGTCCTGTCTTAACTAAAATATTTAATTTCTAATTGGCTTTCAAAAGCTTACTTTAGAATACATTAGGAAAGTTAATGTGGCCGTTAAGTTTTCTTAAATTTTCTAATTTTGCCGAATAATTTTTTTACATTAGAACCTTCTCCTGACAATAACAAACACAACACAAAAAGAATTAACGAAATCGGTCCAGCCGTTTACGCGTGATGCCGTGACCAAGGGAAATAGGGATTCATTTTTATATATAAGAAGCTAATGATTTAATGGCAAAAAAAATACTGAAAATTAAATCTATTTATATTTGAGTTTATATATTTTGTAATTTAGTAGACATTTTAAAGAAACATGTCCCCATGTCCTCAAAAAGAAGCAAAGATGAGCCCTTTTGGGCTGTACGTAATATTTGAGCGGTTCCTGTAACCTTATCACAATGCCTCCTATTGTTTCCAATTGTTAATCTGACCTCTTTTTCGTCAAAGTTTTGGATATTTTTCTATCAAAGAAACAAAACATAATAAATAACCTACAGACTCCAAATTATTTTTTTCGCTCACGTGCATCATTGCAAATTATCGTCGACCTCTGGGGGTCAACTCTCTTAAGAATCCACTCAAATAAAAAATAAAATTTCATCAAAACCTGTTGAGTATTGCGTGAAAGAGTAACAAACTCACATACTAAAGCATGTAAATGTAAATCTTAGTGTCAAGGCGTGTCACTAAGAAAAACTTGATGACCATGACATGCCAATTTATGTCAATATTTGCTTAACTATTTAAACCGGACGGACGTACTTGCAAATTATGGTTATTTCAATAAATACTAATATATAAAGCTGTAGAGTTTGTTTGCTTGAACGTGCTAATCACAGGAACTACTGGTCCGATTTGAAAAATTCTTTCAGTGTTAGATAGGCCATTTGTCGAGGAAGGCTATAGGCTATATATCATCACGCTAAGACCCATAGGAGCGGAGCATCACGCGGATGAAGTCGCGCGGGTCAACTAGTAAATTCAAATCGACCCAACCACATATTACAAAAAAAAATTTAATTTTCAAGTTTGTTGTGAATAGGCTCTAAAACAACTGAACCGATTTTGATAATTCTTTCACCAATAGAAAGCTACATCCTTTTCAAGTAACGTAGGCTATGTGGTGTTGCCATAAATATTATAATTAATAAGAAATGGCGATTTAAGTGCCTTAAAATAGACATTTTGTAAGAATAGGTTAATTTTTTTGGAATACAAATCCCATTTTAAAAAAATCTTTCACTGAGATTGTTGTGTGATTTATGGGATGTAGTGTTGCCATATTTTTTACAATTTATAAGACATTTTGTTTGTACTGATCATCCGATTTTTAAAATACTTTTACAGATAGAGTTCTACAATATTTAAGTCTCACTTTAATTTTTACTTCTTTTTTCTCTCGCTCCTTTACTATCTCTCAATATGTTATTTCTCTCTTTCTTTCTCTTCAATTATTAGTAATACGTAAAGCTCGCTCGTTGCTATATTAAAATATTTAGGCATTCAATAAACATATGTTATTATTATCCTGTTGGAACTATTAATATTTCCGTGATAAAAATGATGATGAAATCATTGAAATTCATTCTGCCGTTTATGTGTCAACTGTGATGTAATGACAAACAACAAAACATACTAATTTTCACATTTATATTTTTAGTAAGGTTACCTCGAGTAGCTCGTTGTAGTACTTAAATAAAACCTATATATATTAAAATGAATCCCTATTTCCCTTAATCACGGCATCACGCTTTAATGGCTGGACCGATTTCGCTAATTCTTTTTTTGTTGTGTTTGTTATTATCAGGAGAAAGTTCTTATGTAAGAAAAAATTTAAAAAATTGTGCTGAATTTAAAAAAATTTAAGAAAACTTAACGACTATATTAACTTATAATTTTAAAAGTTATAGCTGTTTGTGTGGTTCCAAGCCCAGTTCCAACAGAAGGGTCCTTGCGGTGACCATCATTAGTCCTTGGAGATTAATCTAATATCAATCGGAAAATAAAAAAAAGTTTTATAAGTAGAAAATCTTATGTCCGATCGAAGCATTTGGTAAAACTTTGCTTATCTTTCGAAGAATGAGGAAGGGGATGTTTCTCGTCAATGAAGTGAAATGTATGTCTTCCTATTTATAACATAATTAGATTACTAGTTTAGGCAGTCACGGATTAATTGTGCAAAAAATTAAGTTATGTAGATTCATTGGAAGAAACCAACTCATAAGAAAGATACGTTTACAAAGTGTTAAGTTAAAATAATTGTTGAATTAACGGTAGTAATTAATAACAGGATAAAACGATGCAGTAGTTACGAATAAAAGAATGGAGATCAATTTAAATGTAAATCACACCTGATATGGACTAGTCACAACCCTCGACAGGTGATCTAGGTTAATAGTTGGTAATTAAGGTGGTGTGCAAACGTGGACACGAGACACTCAATGATTAAGTGATAAATAAAGATAGCTGATTTAATCGTGGGACTACAGTAGCGACATTTTAGTTTCTCCTTAATACTGGCTAGGTTCTGAGTAAACCTTGTTACTTCTAAGGTAGTTTGGACTGTTCTCCTCTGACCCCGTACACCCAAGTTCCCGTTTGAAAGTAACTGGCTAGGTTCCGAGTAACCCTTGTTACTTTTAAGGTAGTTTGGACTGTTCTCTTCTGATCCCGTACACCCAAGTCCCCGTTTGAAAGTAACTGGCTAGGTTCCGAGTAACCCTTGTTACTTCTAAGGTAGTTTGGACTGTTCTCTTCTGATCGCGTACACCCAAGTCCCCGTTTGAAAGTAACTGGCTAGGTTCCGAGTAACCCTTGTTACTTCTAAGGTAGTTTGGACTGTTCTCTTCTGACCCCGTACACCCAAGTCCCCGTTTGAAAGTAACTGGCTAGGTTCCGAGTAACCCTTGTTACTTCTAAGGTAGTTTGGACTGTTCTCTTCTGATCCCGTACACCCAAGTCCCCGTTTGAAAGTAACTGGCTAGGTTCCGAGTAACCCTTGTTACTTCTAAGGTAGTTTGGACTGTTCTCTTCTGACCCCGTACACCCAAGTCCCCGTTTGAAAGTAACTGGCTAGGTTCCGAGTAACCCTTGTTACTTCTAAGGTAGTTTGGACTGTTCTCTTCTGACCCCGTACACCCAAGTCCCCGTTTGAAAGTAACTGGCTAGGTTCCTAGTAACCCTTGTTACTTTGAAGGTAGTTTGGACTGTTCTCTTCTGACCCCGTACACCCAAGTCCCCGTTTGAAAGTAACTGGCTAGGTTCCGAGTAACCCTTGTTACTTTGAAGGTAGTTTGGACTGTTCTCTTCTGACCCCGTACACCCAAGTCCCCGTTTGAAAGTAACTGGCTAGGTTCCGAGTAACCCTTGTTACTTTGAAGGTAGTTTGGACTGTTCTCTTCTGACCCCGTACACCCAAGTCCCCGTTTGAAAGTAACTGGCTAGGTTCCGAGTAACCCTTGTTACTTTTAAGGTAGTTTGGACTGTTCTCTTCTGACCCCGTACACCCAAGTCCCCGTTTGAAAGTAACTGGCTAGGTTCCGAGTAACCCTTGTTACTTTGAAGGTAGTTTGGACTGTTCTCTTCTGACCCCGTACACCCAAGTCCCCGTTTGAAAGTAACTGGCTAGGTTCCGAGTAACCCTTGTTACTTTGAAGGTAGTTTGGACTGTTCTCTTCTGACCCCGTACACCCAAGTCCCCGTTTGAAAGTAACTGAAAAGCATTACTTTAAATTGGCGCAGCACGGAGGTCAAGTCAACTTGGAAATACATTTTGTCGTATATCTCCTAAACGGCTTGTAAGAAGCGAAAATGAAATTTGAACATTTTTTAGATAATGAAATGGTCTTTTATTATTAATAAAAAAAATGTCGTATAAAATTAATATTGTTATATGCTGTTATAGATGCAAGTGTGCAGAATGGAACTGGACAAAAAAGGTAAGACTATAAAAGTGCAGTCGATACAAGTCAGTCAATGTCACGTGCAAGGCAACGCATCTTATAATAATTGAATTACAACGTAAATAAACATCAATTAACGCTGAATACTTTGTAGTATTACTATACTTTATTTACTACGTAAACCAAAATGTAAACAAAACTTAACGTAATAAATAATGAACTCACTAAAAAGAAAAAAACAATCAAACTTAAGATTTTTAAAACACTACCAACTGATCTGAAGTCAGTGCTGAGCCCAAAAAATACAAAAATAAGTTTAAGTTAACAGTTTCCCTCGATTTACACGGACTCCACCATCAGATCCTCACTTGGTTCCAATGGGACCACCTCTGAAATGCACTCCTTCAAATAAAAAGAATTTTGAAAATCGGTCCACAATTGACGGAGAAATCGGTCAACATACAACAAACTGAGGTAGGGCACAGCAGGAAATTTCCTGCTCAAATATGGAGCAGCCCAACTGGGGTAGTACCTCGACCTTACAGAAGATCACAGCTAAATAACACTACTCTAAAGCAGTGTTGTGTTCCTGTTGGTGAGTAAGGTGACCAGAGCTCCTGGGGGGGAATTGGGGATAGGGTCGGCAACGCGCTTGCGATGCTTCTGGTGTTGCAGACGTCTATAAGCTACGGTAATCGCTTACCATCAGGTGAGCCGTACGCTTGTTTGCCGACCTAGTTACATAAAAAAAAAATACCATACTCCTCTGAAACGGCTCGACCGATTTTTATGAAGTTTTGTGTACATATTGGGTAGGTCTGAGAATCGGTCAACATCTATTTTTTATTCCCCTAAGTGATAAGGGTGGCCCACGGTGGCAAAACAACGTTTGCTGGGTCAGCTAGTATATTATATAATACCCAAAATTGACAATGTTGGACGTGGAGCTGAATAAATAGTTTCTTTAATTTTGATCCCGCCATTTTGAATTCAATGAAATCTACGTCTCAAACTACATAGTGAGACATATTATGCAAAGTTATTATTTTTTATGTCCTTCAATGTTGTGTTTGATATTGTTTATTTATCTAAAGAACTTGTTTTTGTTACAGGAAGTTTCATTTAAGTCGTTTTTGTATCCCAACATACTGATGTTTTCTTTTTTATTACATTTATTATAATTTTAGTTCCTTTATCTTTGTACTCTTCTTGCTTTTCTATTTCCCATATATTACTACCTATGTTTATATTCAGTCCTTTTATTACGTCAGGTTCATTCCCCGTCTCTTCTTCTTTCATCAGTATGCTTAAGATATCTCTATTTTGCAATCGATTTTAACTTCCGCTTCTGCAGAACAGATTTAAATTAAATTTGACACAAAAATACTCTGCTACCATGACTAACATATAGGCTGAGATGATCACACAAAAACAAATCAACGAATTTATTACTATCCCGGAAGATTGAGTTGTGTTTACAATTTGGATCCAATTAAAAAGTTTTTGCGTTTTTTTCATCCCTAGCATCGTGCAAATTACATATTGGATCTCTTTTGCATCTACACAAGTAGCATTTTGTAGTGTGGGCCCCACAAAGTCGAGCAAAAAAAGTCACCTATACTTAACCATGGCTATTTTTGCTAATTAATTTCACAGTTTTACGACTTTTGCATACTTGAAAAAAGTGGGTTCTTTAGATGATGTGTGGGGCCCTTTTAATCCGCCACTGATCTACACATTTGTTATACATAATGTAATTATATATTACAATCGCAACTGGTAACAGAAATTTGCATACGTGTTTTAGGATAACATTATTATTTATATGGGTTGAAAAAATTCTTGCCTTTTTAAAATAAATTAACTTGATCACGTGTTAGTACATGTGTACGATATATTGACGTAGAAATAATGTACCTTCATACATATATGTATTTTTTATTATTACACTATATGTGTTCCATCATATATGGATTAGCGGCTCCAGACGACATATTCAACAATTATCGTCATATTTCAAACAATTTTTTCGTCAGTAGCTCAGTGGTTCGGGCGTTGGATTCACGATCAACAAGTCGTGGGTTCAAATCCCGGACATTGGACTACTGGCGTGGTCCACTCCTGACACAAGCTATTTATTACCTTACTAGGAGGGGTAAAGGGAATACTAGTAGTATTTGAAAAAAAAGAATTCCATAAAACTGTAACAGATCACACTTAAGGCAGTATTCTGATCTAGAAATAAAAAAAATAAGTTTTTTTTTGCATATTTTCAAAGTGTAGGCCTTAAGAATATGTTCTTAAACGGATTTTTCAAAATTCTAATTATTTTCTGAGATAGAGCAACCCGTTATTTTTTTTAAGATTATTTTTTAATTCGTGTGGTCGTGAGTCTTGTATAATTATTATTTGATTTACTGTAAAAAAATTAGAAAACAGACAACAAATATTTACAAGAAAGAACTTATTTGAAATTTCTCAAATACTTTTATGAATACAGTGCTTCCCAAAGTTGTCGTTGTTGTCACAGACCCTGCGAACCCTTGCGACATTAAGCGTCACATACTTTTACGTGTGCAGTTAAAAAGTTATTTTATTACACATGCAACTAAAATTAATATTTGTATAATCAGTTAAGAAAGACATAAACTTGGTTTATTCACCATTTTTTAAATTATTTAGATAAAATGCATCACGTGTTTAAAACATGGGCACGATATTTATAAATATAATATAAAATATACGTGATATTTATTTATTTTTGTGAAAAAATAAAAAAAAGTTGCCCGATACCCGATAACTGTTATAGGTCAACTATAATATCGGCAGCAACTCTTTGTTTGCATGCATTACTGTCGAGTGCGTCGAGGTGAATGGATCTCTGTCGTGAACAGTTACTGCCCCTAATAATAATTAAGTTAGGTCTTTACCTATGAAATTGCCATTTTTCATAAAATAAGGCCCTTTTATTTTATGCATATTTTTTATCATATGCATTTTTGCCAACGTAGCTTTGGCCCTTGAATGCCCTTTTTGAAAAAGTGTGCTGCATGGGAGGCAACAAATTCTTCAAAGGCATTTTGAACTGCCTTTCGATTATTGAATATTTTCTCCGCCAAGAACTTTTCTAAATTCTGGAAAATATAGGGGTCTGTAGGGGCAAGGTCTGGTGAGCACGGTGGATGATGGAGAACTTCCAACCCCAGCTCTTATAACTTGGAGACCGTCTGCTGTGCAATACGAGCCGAACGATTGACCAAAGCTGGTTGGAGATATGTGAGTTCTCCATCATTGTGTTCAGATTTTCACAGTACACATCTGCTGTAATGCTCATCCCGTTTGGTAAGAAGCCATGAATAACATCGGTTGGTGGTCTACCAAACAGTGACCATCACTTTTTTAAAGGTCAGTTTTCGTTTGGGACATTGCTTAGGTGGAACAGGATCTAACCAACTTGCTGAGCGCTTGCGATTGTCGAACAGAATCCATTTTTCAACTATAAATAACAATGTGATTCAATATGTCCGTCGTTTGTGTGCATGTTAAGCAATTCAAGGCTCCACTCGTCGCGCTCTTCACGCTGGCGATCATTCAATTCGTGGGGCACCGATGACGAAAAACAAATGCGATGAAAACAGAACGCTAACCATTAAACAAATGACTAAATTTCTAGAGATAATAAATATATAATAATAATTGGACTTGAAATAGCCAGTACGGCAGAACGGTAATTTCATGGGTCACCACCAAAAGCCACCTAATATATTTCTCACCTAGAATGCGTAGAAGTCACTATTAAGTTCTTTCTAAGTGCGACTGGAATTTGTCAAAAATGTGGCACGCTCACAATGCGCAACCGTCCCCACTACTTTTACTCGGACGTACAGACTATACACTATATTTAGGGGTAGCCCTTACTATTCGTTCGATGTAAGAAATACAAAGAGTAATTCAGAATATAAAAAGTCAGTTAAAATATCAAAATACGACCATTTATCATACAAATGGTTGTAGAAACAAAAAAGGTTATTATATCCATTCCATAAACTTTGCATTTTATTTTATTATAGTATAAATTCACATAAACGTCATTTCAAAACATTAATATCATTTCACGTTAATTTAGATAAAGTTTACTTAAATTTGATATATACGTCAAGAAAATTTTAAGAGAATATAGTGTGAAAATTAATTAAAGATATAAGATTTGTCCTCTTAAGTTGAAGAACATTAAAAACTCCAGAAATACACACAGAGAGTAGTAATTTCGACATTTTAAAAGTCTCGAAGATAATCAAAGCATGTAAACAAAGAGAACAATCTTTATCTAAAATACAAAATACAATTACAAACAAAATAAGTTCTTTAACTCTGATGTGATAAGCAATTAAAACTTCTATGGGTTTTATTTGGATAATCCTAACTTCCTATCAAATATTATAAATTCGAAAGTAACTCTTAGGAAACGTAAGTAATACTTAAGAAAACAAACGAAACTGCGATTTAATATACTACTTACGCCATCTATTGACGGGGAAATGGCGTCTGTGTGTCTGTTACACAATCAGGCTTAAATCACTGATCCCATTTTGATGAAATATGATACAGAGATAAAGTAGAGCTTGAGGAAGGACATAGGCTATGTTTTATCGCGAAACAAATGAGTGTGCTCGTATGCCATCTATCGGGGTGGGGGTGAAGTGCATGTTGGTGGTCGTTATTTCTTTGAGAATCAATCATACCTATATAAATTAAAATGAGAATTATAAATTAGAAAGAGAACACACTTTTTTTGAAAAATTTTCAAATATAAAAGAAGATACTAAGGGTCCCATAAAGTTTAAGAAAGACTGACTTATGAAATTGTTTAAATAAAAACTATTAACCGGTTCACCTTGAAGTATCCCGGAAAGACCACTTTCACTGACATTCCGATTGAAGATTCTTTTAAAATGTCTTCTTTTACTATAAGGACTTTAAGTATTAACAATGTATGTTATCTGTCTGTTTGAACGGATTTTAATGCGGTTTTCACTACCAGAGTGATTCATGAGGAAGGTTTAGATGTATAATTTGTTAAGGTTAAAATATGAGGATAATTGTTGCTGCATCCCTTTTAAGATATAACATAATGTAGTATGGTGGTATACATAAACGCATAATATTCTTTACCCGAGCAAAGCCAGGATGGATCGATAGTTTACTATATTTCTAACCAAACAGAACCTTGGTACTCTAGTGTGAAATGTGAAGGTTAATTATTTGAGTGTTGAGAAACTCTTGCATTAACACAACTGTCCTAAAAGGTCGCTTTTACGTGGAAATTACATCAATCTGCTTTTTAAATAGTGCCCTCTCTTCGATAAGATATTAGTATAGATAGATGCCTTATATAAATTACATGTTATTTTTTATGATTACTTGTATTTGAATTGCAAACTACTAACCCCTCTAAGTAAGTTAAATGCTTGTGTTAGGAGGGGCCACGTCAGTAGTCCAATGACTGGGGTTTGAACCCACCACCTACCTTAACAGTTTATCCCATAACCAAGAGCTAAGCCGGCAGATAACTTTAAGTCTGAGCAAGGTCAAACCTATCCTTAAGTGCCAGCACCTTATTCTCTTAACACGTTTTGTCTTTAGGCTGCGTTTACACAAGATGAGCGAAGGATGTGTTGTCAAGAACCAATAGAATCACTTCACTTACCTAGCCTCGCTCTGAGAGTGTCAAATGAAGCAATTCTGATCCTCGCACATCTCCCGTCTAAACGTAGCCTTAACGTATTTAAAATGAGGTTGTGTATTCGTCGTACTTTTACCCATTGCATAAAATATTTGATTAACATGTGTACGACGATAACACGTCAAATAAGATGGCTATACGATTTTACTAACTGCATTATCATATCAGATATCAAAGGAAAAAATAAATCCAAAATCTAGAGCTTAGGTAGTGTATGAAGAAGAACTAAGACTAACATAATTCCTAATATTTATAAACAAATCTTACATTACAAAAGTTAACATGGTCGTTAAGTTTTCTTAAATTTTCAGCGCACCTTTTTTAATTTTATCTTACATAAGAACCTTCTCCTGACAATAACAAACACAACAAAAAAAGAATTAGCGAAATCGGTCCAGCCGTTTACGCGTGATGCCGTGACCAAGGGAAATAGGGATTCATTTTTATATATAAAAGAAGATACTACCAGAAAGGAAAAGATACTCTAATTATAAACGCAGGAATTAAAATTACAATATTTATTGATAAATAATTAATAATATTCATGATAATAGCATTTATGAGAGCTACAAGGAAAAAGTTAATAAATATCTGCAACCTTTAGTGATAATGAACTCATTTAATACATGAATAATACCTAAAATTATATGTCTGTCTCTATGAATGCTTTGATCTTTAAAAATAAGCTACGGATTTTAATGCGGTTTTTTTAATAGATAGAGTGATTCAAGAGGAAGGTTTATATGTATAATACATACATAATATAGAAGAGAAAGTAACCGTGCGAAGCCGGAGTGGGTCGCTAGTGATCAGGGACAAAAGAGCAGACTGTGGAACCTGATGGAAAGTAGTTACCGTCGCCTAAACTGCGGTTATAGTGAACCCTGAGTAAGAACCCAGATTAATGGGATGGGAGAGGGAAGGGGTAGATTTGACCCACATGCGGCACAACCGGAACGCGTCAGAGAGACTTGGCGGTCGAATTCGCATTCTTATGGTCGCAAGCCAGTCGGGGAACAGATCCCCTACCACCATCAAGGTGCTGGCTTAGTCACCTTTTACGAGATGCTCTCACAGCGGCAGTTTTCTAACCTGTCCTCTTTCGGGTAACGGTGTCATATATATTTACTCGCTCCAATTTGTTATTTTAGCGGCTAGTAACCCTGCACCAGATTTTCGCAAGCAACCCTACTGTACTTGCAATAAAATTGCATTCATTTTGATATATATGTCGAAGAATAGTAAAAGATTGTCGAATAATCGGATCGTCATCGATATCTATGGCGATGGAGTAGTGTAGCAGTCACTTCAGTTGTTTTGATAGACCCTTTATATGTCATCGACAGTCTGACTGAAGTCTTACTCGTGCGCGGTCTCTCAAAAAGTGAAGTAGTCTCTGAATAGTGTTAGTGTTGTGCAGTGCAGTGTTAGTTCTAGGAGTGCTGTCCGATCAAGGTCACGTGAGTACCTTACAATGTAATTACCACGTCTTGTGTTAGATTAGGTTTATGTGCGTTTAACCTTGGGTTTAAACAGAGAGCCTAGCAGTGAAGGCGAGTGTCTCGATCGAATAAAGGAATTGCTTAAGCCTATACCTTGGTCACAAGTCCAAGGCACTGCTTAGGTTTGTCTCGTAATTGTTAGAGACTTATTTGATTGTTTATCGGTTTAGTAAATGTTCGTTAAATATCATCACCCCTTTCAGTGTTCTCCAATATTCCCCTCCCCATCCTGGTTCCTTCTCATCTTACTTATCATTCTCGTAGAGACCAGATAAATGCAGGCAGCTTAGCTGAGGAACTTTGTGCATATTAGAAGCTTTTCTTCCGAGTTTAGTTCATTTATTCATATTTTATTTGATAAATATGATTTTCGTTCAATTAAATGATCGGTTAAAATTGGTTTTAATTCGGATCTTCTACTACTTTGACATGAATTTGAATCTCTCTCTCTATAAATTTGTCTTATCCAAGCAGATTATCGTCAATTTATACTTCTATCTAATATGATAAAGCTGAAGAGTTTATTTGGTTGAACGCGATAATGTTAGGAATTGAATAATTCTTTCATTATTAGATAGCCAATTTATCGAGAAAGGCTATAGACTATATAACATCAAGCTACGACCCATAGGAGCTGAGCATCAATGAGCTTTCGTTTCGTGCGCTACGTAAACGGCGATAAAATAAAGAAAGTTTCAGCTCCTTTAGAATTGTATTATAATTGCCTTGAGTTTGTTTGTTTGTTTGCTTGAACGCACTAATCTCAGGATCTACTGATCCAATTTGAAAAATTCTTTCAGTGTTAGATAGCCCATTTATCGAGGAAGGCTATAGGCTATACATCATCACGCCAAGACCAATAGGAGCGGAGCATCATGCGGACGAGGTCACGCGGGTTGACTAGTATATATATGACGCAGACACGAAGACGCACAAATCTAGTTATAAATAACTTTGCCATCATTTTAAATTATACCCACATAAATATAGTAGAGGAGCTGTGAAAGCGATCTGGGTCAATGTTATAAGGAAGTGGAAGATTTGCAAGACTTCCAGTACGCTAACCTCGATTGAATAATGTTGCAAATTATTTATATACTTGTTTAACATGACAACATTTCCTAAATAAAGGCATCGGCCTTTTTATAGCACAATGTAATTTATACTAAATTAACGTTGCCAGGAATGTTTTTCTTTAGAACCAATCGCATCCTCGCACTTTTCTGAAGGAAACTCTAACTCAACCTTTGACACATGTATTTCCATACCAGGAAATAGTAGCGACATCTATTACATCTCTCAGGAACTACGTAAGTAAAGCATTGAGCCGTCCATGATTGTCGCAATCTACCAAAATTATAACTTTAATAAAAAATGGTATATTAAATTGATAAACAATATAGGATACGAAGATTCTTTTAGAGCTTTGTATCATATTTTTTTCTGCCTTTTCCGATGCATCTATTATTATAACACACTATATATATAATCTTTGTAAAACTTCCGTCGACAATCAAGACGTGTAGGCCCTAAATTCCTGTTAGGAGCCACTTTCTTCGTCCTTTACCTATAGGTTGGGTTTATGCTGGTAATATATGGAGGAGTAGTGATAACCCAGTGGTTAAGACATTTATGTCTACTCGGGAGGTTCGAGTTCGATCCCCCACACACACACCCACTTCTGACTCAGAGTTATGTGTGTTTTAAGCAATTAAATATCACTTGCTTTAACGTTGAAGGAAACATCGTGAGGTAACCCGCACCCCTGAGAGTTCTCTAAAAAAGTTCTTAAACGTGTGTGAAGTCTGGCCTATCCCACTCCTCACTTTGAGGAGGAGACCCGGCTTAGCAATGGGCTGTTAATAGGTTGTGCTGATGAATATCTGGAGGAGGCCTTTACTCGTAGGTCCTCACGACTATGTATTCATAGTTAATTTTTGCATGAATTTCAATATTTACTTTGTTTGTTGAACATATGTTACTTTGTTAATGGCTATAATAAATAAATATGTAACTATTATTTACCCCTAACTCTTTGCCAAGATTTAGTGTACGGAAGCTCGTGTTTCAATTCTCAATATTATGTGTCTAACATGACAATCGGAAAACTAATTTTATCGTAAAAATATTTGAATAACAAAGAATTTACAGAGCGAACACGTCTCAACGCATATCTTTGTATAATGAGAGACTATAGGAATAATTTCCTTATTTTTAAACACAATAGACGCATCCCATGTTTTATAAATATAGATCTATATATAACTCGGAGAAATAAGAAAGAGATGAGAGGAGGATAGGGGGTATATTAAAAAACACTACAAGGGGATGTGATATTGAATTAACTATTGGGTAAACTGCTACTGAACCGATAAACAACTAAACATTATGATCTCTTACAATTACTTGGAACAAAGTTGTAGGTTTGCAAGGCCTTTTAACAGAATTCCAACACTCACCTCCACTGGTTAGTTTTACTCTTTAAACCTAAGGTTAGGTTAACCTAAGCCTAACTTCTTACCCACTGATATATAGACTTCATCCTCGTAATAGAAAAAATACTATGTTCAAAAATGCTTGAGATTTTTGTACTATCTGAATAAAATGGTATTCTTTCCCACGGGAACGGTGCTTTTTTGGGATAAAATGTATCCTATGGGTTAATCAATTTTCTAAAGTATCACGGCTATATTATGATTTTATGATACTCTAAAAGATCTCAGAATCATATTAAAAATTTTGGACGCTTATCTGTATTTTAGTATAACTTGAGTGATATATGAGTTTTTTTGTAAACATTTATGAATATATAATTTAAAACTGTATGTTTTATGCTTGATAAAATAAATAAACAAAAAATTCTTCTTTTAGATATAAAGATTTCAAGTGCATCAGACTAAAAGTCATTTAAGTTTATTTAAAGTCAAATTTAAAATACTTTATGTAAATAACAACTGTAAGTTATGGCGATATTGTACCTCCTTGTTTGAGTACTCTTTTAATATTTACTACCGAGTGAACATTGTCTAGTTTTGTTCTACTATTAGTTTAAACGCATGTTCTTCATTTTATGTATTTATAATATATTTGATACACTAACTATGCCTTGTATGCTTCACATATATTTTTATGATCTATTGAGTCAAAAGCTTTTGTACAGTCTATTAATTATATTGATCATGTTTAATTTTGTAAATAGTTTATAGTCGAAAATATATTACGTAATAATAATTTATTACGTAATACTAAACAAATAACCATCTAACAAATGTTTCTAATTATAACACCATGTTGTAAAACCGCAACGAATGACTTTATACATCAATATGAACTAATTAGTAAAAAATTTGATTATAATTTCTTTTTAATTAAAAAGTGATGTCCATCATCTTCTCCACATAAAGATAAAAACGAAATTGACTATGCTATTGCGTTAAGAGTTGTTATTAATAGAGCAAAAGAAACAGATGAAACAAAGTATCAACAAAATCATAATTTAGGGAAGTTTATCCTTAAATTTTTGCATTTCATGACATGGCTATTCCCATAGATGATATTATTTTAAACTCTATAGCAATTGGCACAAATCTTCCTGCATAAATGTGGTATGTAGTAACAATGAATAATCATTCACAGAAGTCGTTTAAAATAAAACATACAAAGCACTTGTGACTGAACGAAACGTGTTCGGAACCGTAAATATATATTAACATATTACGTTATAGACATACTATGTGTAATGCTAATACATATTATAAACCAGAACTACTGTAACTGTTACTAGCAGTAGCGACCCGCCCCGGCTATGCACTAGTGTTGCTAGATGGAAACTTGTCATGTCTAGGACAATTGTAGGCAAACATAATAAAAAACCGGCCAAGTGCGAGTCGGACTCGCACACTGCCATTGATAAACTGTTGTCATACATACGAATCTAGAGGTACTATTGACGACAAGTCTTTAGTGTTGTATATAAAAACAATTACTATTAGATTTTCAGAATCTGAGGCAATAAGGTCTGATTCCTTGGCAATACCTTAAGTTTCGGGATGATCCCGAATTCCTTGGCCCGAATCTGGCAACTCATTTATTACCAATTACACGTATAATCTTTCCTCTTGAATCACTCTATCTATTAGTGAAAACCGCATTAAAATCTGTAGCGTACAAACAGAGAGTGGCAAACGAGATTTTGTTATTTTAAACCCAATCACTCTTGTCAGCAAAAGTAAGCAAAGCATTAACTCAATCTTTTGTTTGTATAAACATTGTAATAACCTATATTATATAGAAGGAAATTTGACGATCTACAAATCTAAATATACTATAGTTGTCATAGAGCAGTGCCTGGCAATAGTGACCCAGACCACGGTTGTTCGAACTACTACACCACTTTAGAATTTAGAGAAGGTCATCTATAGAATTTTGTTGGACTATTCACTTTTTGAGTTTCAGGAACAAAAGTTTATCATGAAAATTAAGGCCATCTTTTTTTTCTCAGCGGTGGAAGAAAATCGATTTTCCATACATCGATTTTTCGACATCCTTACTTGTCAATCCATTGACATCTGTCAAACTCAAATAACGTAACTAATCTCAATCAAAATCTTTGGATTATGAAACAATTAAAAATTCAAATTTGGAATCTATTTTCCATCTGAAATCCAAAATATTTGGATATCAGATCAATGTGATATATACACACGCGCATATAACACGAACACGTCACTGTATATTATTACGTAATTCCTGTAAATTAGTCATACCATGAAAAGATCTACTCTTCTAAGATTACATTTGGGTATTTCCAATGAAATACCAGGAATGGAAGGAGTGGGAATGCTTTGTCATTGATGTTGATGATATCACCCATTAATCAACTTAACAGATACTATTTGTTATGTTTACCTTTACCCTGATTTTGATGAAATTTGGTACAGTAGGTTTTATTACAAAAAATGGTTTAAAGGGATTGAAATATGGGACGAAGTGCATGTCGAGCTGAGTGACCGTTTATGTCTTTGTTTGTTTGCTTGAACGCACTAATCTCAGGAACTACTGGTCCGATTTGAAAAATTCTTTCAGCGTTAGATAGTCCATCTATCGAGGAATGCTATAGGCTATATATCATCACGCTACGACCAATAGAAGCGGAGCATCATGAGCACGAAGTCGCAAGGGTCGGCTAGTAACTAAATAATTTTGTATAAAATATATTCATCAATCAGTAGTTAAAAAAAGCAAATTTTTTACATAAAAGTAATTATTTATTTTAGTAGTCTTATTTTAAAACATATAATATTCCTATGGTATACATAAAGATTTTGAAATTCATTGTTATTTTTTGTTTAAAAAAAAAAATATTAAATACCTCCTCGTCATACTCGTAATATAATTTTTCTCAAAATCATGGCGAACAAAAAACGATCACAATTATGATGAAAATCGCGATACTTATTATGAATAATTTCCAAGATAACTAATGTAAACTTCTCACAAGATTACTTCAGCAATGTGAGTGCGTTGCCATGGTTACGAGATTGTTACAATCGTCAATATATGAATATAGTGAGGCAGCCCTCAAGTGAGCAATGAGCTGATAGTCTCCAAACGGGTGAACAGATCTTCACAATACCTAAGAACCATCTCTTATGAACTTAAAATATGACAGCTTACAATAATGACCTAGTTTGTCAAAATTGTAATTTTACACTACCAAGTTGAAGTACACATACTTAGTACATATTACGTCATAATGACATTGTTATTAGTCGGGTTATAGCATTGATACCTTTGTTTACATTTTACACCATTAGTCAAATTATATTTAGAAACAAATGAGATTTGGTGGTAGACGAATATTCCGTCATGTTTTTATCTAAATTAGGTCTTTGTAAACAATGGTGTTTTAAAAAAGAGCCACTGTTGCTATGAAGTTGTTGCTGGCTCTTTTTAAAGTGGTAGTTTTAGACATGACCGACGAATTATGACTGAGCTGAGCATCAACGTCATTTTGATTCCAAGCTTTGTCATCGTTCAAGTAATCAAATTGTAGTTCAAGTGAAAATCGTATCAAAAGCACTTTTTAAAAAAGTGTTATCGAAATAAACTATTTCAAGTTTTATACGAATATTCTACAATGGTAACACGAGACAATCAATTGACTTGTAATTCAATTGACGTAATGACGTAATTATATAGTCCGAAACAGTAAGTAGTTGACATAACCAAATGAAAGTGTCACACATCAATTCCATTCATCCTTACATATATACCTATATCTATGTCACTATATATATATGTCTGAAACTAAAATAAAAAGGATGTAGAATATTTCAATAAGCATCGTATATTCACAACGGATGGCCTATCATGAAAGCTACTGGCGCAATACGGTCAGGATATAACTAAACGTTACGATCTCTTACTATTATAACAGGAACTTAAGGTAAGGGATCCCTTTAAGTAATTACAACACTCACCTCCATTGCTTAGTTTCACTGTTTAAGCCTAAGATTAGACTAACATAAACTTAACCTAACACAAGGCTAATCTAACCTAACCTAAACCTAACTCACACCTCCGACATATATATATATGTCACTGAAGTCCTCTTTAAAGTCTGGAGCGAATTACATTATACTTTTTGTGTATTTGACTGAGACTCTAGATGGTTGAGATTATTGATTCCCGGAGTGATCAATCGATGTCGTTGGGGTGGATTTTTTTAATGACAGGGCAAGCGAGCAGATGGTCCACCTGACATCGGTAATAGTGGAGTGTCTCTTGTATGGCTGATCCGTTGCTATCTCGAAATTACAACGAGGAGGGGGAATGAAGAGAAGAGTGATGCGTTTTAGCGGATCCTGAGAATGAACCCCAAGTCCATTGAAACCAAAGCATTAATGGGATGGGAGAGAGGATCTATGCGATCTAAAAGGAATCAAAATGTTACCTTGCTATAAACCGCGGCAAGCTCGACGATCTAACAACCAGACTCGTACGGCACAATCCGGAAGAGCACACCGTTCACAGAAAAGAGTAACGCGCGAACCCGAACCAGTACACACCACACAAGTAGATCGCGATCGACAATCGACGTACGTTTCGCATCTTCAGGGCGTGTTGACTCTACAAGAGTCACTTGCTATACTTAGCAAGTGACGCTTGTAGAGTCGAGCTACCTACTTGTGTGGTGTGTCTTAGTTCGGGTTCGCGCGTCTCACTTTTATGTGGGCAGGGTGATCTTCTGGGTTGTTTATAGCAAGGTAACATTTTGATTCCTTTTAAACCATGAATTTCCGCAAAGTAACGCCTGATTCAATTCAAAAATGCAATCTGACCCACATGCGGCTCAATCGGAACGTGTCAAACTATCACCAATAAAAACGAAATTTAATGACTCTACGGAAAGTACATAAATAATCGGCGAAAAAGGCAATAATTTAATATGAATATGGATTATATAAGTAGTCAAATATCGACTGGTAACCGAATATTCACGGTACCTCTTCTATACTATTTTATATTTAAACATTGAATCGACGCGCGAGCCTGACTATTATAATGAACACTGCTTAAACATGACGTAAAACATTATTATTCCTGCCGCGTTGCTTTTAGATACATATCGTCAGAACATTTTGAAATACAAAGAAATCTGATTTACTGTGATAAAAACAGTCAAAATCGATACGTAAGTCAATAAGAATAGAACTAATATCACTGCAACTCATCCTGGCTGCGATCAGGAAATATTTCAGTATCTTATAATGATCTTATTGTACTATCAAATACAATCAGAGCAAGAAACGTCAGTCTTGAACAAAGTGACTTCAAACACGTGTTGCTTTGATACCCTTTGACACTAAGACCAACATAGTATAGAACATTTTCTATATTCTTCGACGGAACAAAAACAACCGATGTTATCGTTTCTGTCATTGAGACATGACCGACGTTAGTCACAATAGCTTCCAAAAAGACTTGTTCCTAAGAGGGGTTAATACATTAAACTCATCGGTGTGACAGTTTCAGACATGACCGACATCAGTCACAATAGCTTCCAAAAAGACTTGTTACCTAAGAGGGGTTAATACATTAAACTCATCGGTGTGACAGTTTCAGACATGACCGACATCAGTCACAATAGCTTCCAAAAAGACTTGTTACCTAAGAGGGGTTAATACATTAAACTCATCGGTGTGACAGTTTCAGACATGACCGACATCAGTCACAATAGCTTCCAAAAAGACTTGTTACCTAAGAGGGGTTAATACATTAAACTCATCGGTGTGACAGTTTCAGACATGACCGACATCAGTCACAATAGCTTCAAAAAGACTTGTTACCTAAGAGGGGTTAATACATTAAACTCATCGGTGTGACAGTTTCAGACATGACCGACATCAGTCACAATAGCTTCAAAAAGACTTGTTACCTAAGAGGGGTTAATACATTAAACTCATCGGTATGACAGTTTCAGACATGACCGACATCAGTGACAATAGCTTCAAAAAGACTTGTTACCTAAGAGGGGTTAATACATTAAACTCATCGGTGTGACAGTTTCAGACATGACCGACATCAGTCACAATAGCTTCCAAAAAGACTTGTTACCTAAGAGGGGTTAATACATTAAACTCATCGGTGTGACAGTTTCAGACATGACCGACATCAGTCACAATAGCTTCAAAAAGACTTGTTACCTAAGAGGGGTTAATACATTAAACTCATCGGTGTGACAGTTTCAGACATGACCGACATCAGTGACAATAGCTTCAAAAAGACTTGTTACCTAAGAGGGGTTAATACATTAAACTCATCGGTGTGACAACAGACATGACCGACATCAGTCACAATAGCTTCAAAAAGACTTGTTACCTAAGAGGGGTTAATACATTAAACTCATCGGTGTGACAGTTTCAGACATGACCGACATCAGTCACAATAGCTTCAAAAAGACTTGTTACCTAAGAGGGGTTAATACATTAAACTCATCGGTGTGACAGTTTCAGACATGACCGACATCAGTCACAATAGCTTCAAAAAGACTTGTTACCTAAGAGGGGTTAATACATTAAACTCATCGGTGTGACAACAGACATGACCGACATCAGTCACAATAGCTTCAAAAGACTTGTTACCTAAGAGGGGTTAATACATTAAACTCATCGGTGTGACAGTTTCAGACATGACCGACATCAGTCACAATAGCTTCAAAAAGACTTGTTACCTAAGAGGGGTTAATACATTAAACTCATCGGTGTGACAACAGACATGACCGACATCAGTCACAATAGCTTCAAAAAGACTTGTTACCTAAGAGGGGTTAATACATTAAACTCATCGGTGTGACAGTTTCAGACATGACCGACATCAGTCACAATAGCTTCAAAAAGACTTGTTACCTAAGAGGGGTTAATACATTAAACTCATCGGTGTGACAGTTTCAGACATGACCGACATCAGTCACAATAGCTTCAAAAAAAAATTGTTGTTGAGGGATGTCCTGTTGAAGTTTTATGGGAAAACTTGGACAAGATTAGCGGGAGATAGGGGAAAATGGAAAGGATTGGAGGAGGCCTTTGCCAAAAGGCACGCAGAAAACAAAAACGAAAATTATTAACACATGTTTTCTGATGAAGGGTTAAATAATAATAATAATGAATGTTTCTATGAGTGAGACATGACCGACACAAACTCAAAATAATTTATTTCAATTACCTTTTGTGTAAAGTACTTTTCATATGTCAAAAATTGATCGGTCAGTAAGTTTGTCTGGAGCTACCACCAGCTCGGAAAGCAGTTTTCTGTTGAGAAAAGCTGGCCAGAAACTCAACATTCGCTCGCATCAAAAATCCATGTTTACATTAGTCTGTTATACAAATCATTTAGCTTGAGAGTCAACGTCACTTAGATTCCAAGCATTCTCATCATTTAAGTAATCCTGTACATTATAGTATGCTTTATTTATTAATGATTTCTTGGTCTAAGAGAGAGTCACTGTATTTTCAATACAAATCGATATTCTGGTAAATGAACAAAATATTACAATATATGTATTGAGATAAGACTTGGTCGACGTTAGTCAGAATAATTTCTAACAAAACTTAACGTAACCCAATGACCGACATTAGTCGAAATAGCTTCCAATAAACCTCGTTAAAGTTAATTAAAGGATATGTGTTTTTACTATTTGTATATTTAAATAATTTGTTGTTTTTGTAATTAAACATTTCCAGCATATCAAGATAACATATAATAAATAATTATTTGAGTATGTAAATACGAGTCTGGGACTTAAAATGGTAAAGTTAAAAATAAACACAGAGAATGTTTACATAGGTATTCTTTAAGTTTATTATAATAATTAAAAAAATATATTATAAAAATTAGAGAAATTTTTTTGTACTCTAATAAGCAATATTTGGACGCCATTTTGTTTATAATTTTTACACAAAAGTAGCCTATAAATAAAATTTTAATTAGACCCAAGTCTCCATGCAATGTATGTTCTATGCACTCTATATTTATCATCCTTGACCTTTAACCAATTGTAAACAAATGTTATCAATGTTTACATTGTAACTAATGCACAAATATACATTTTATCTACTTTTAAACAAAATGTTGAATTCAATTTAATTTAGCCGTTTAAATAATGTATTATTTAAACAAATGTTGCTTACGTTAATATTTTAATTATGTAATAAATTTTGTTTTTTAATTTTGTTTTTAAAATATCTAAAATGACGCTACAAATGATCTTTTTTTTAAATCTCGCATAAAGCTGCAAATTCTACAGATATTACAATTCTACAGATACTCAATTATTAAAATGTTT
Organism: Limenitis camilla; assembly: GCA_905147385.1. Lineage (NCBI taxonomy): Eukaryota > Metazoa > Arthropoda > Insecta > Lepidoptera > Nymphalidae > Limenitis > Limenitis camilla. The sequence continues at coordinate 7,376,577 of LR990251.1, read as the reverse complement.
ATTAATACTATACATGAACTGTTCTTGTAATAAATTAAAAATTAATAATAAATGAAATTTTATAAACATATTGAATTTATATTTAAAAAATAATTGAAAAAATAATTATAATTTCATGTGTAAATTTGTTTTTAAGTTACAATAAAATGGCAACCCACAAAACGTCAGTTCAGTTTACGGATTAAAAAATTTAGTATATAGAATAAAAATAATTAAGTATAGGGATGGGGGGCCTGCTTGATGAATCGATTTAATCTCAATGTAATCGATTATCGTCGTCAATCGGAATATCCGTTTATTAGAGCTAAACTTCAGCCCCTACTGAAGTACATAAATAATTCTGTATTTATGACTTTCAAAATACTTTATTGGTTTTGTATAAGGTATAAGTCTGAAATGGCTTGACCGTTGTTATAAAATTTTGTATACATATCGGGTAGGTCTGACAATTGGTTAACATATATTTTTATACCCCTAAGTGTGGCCCATCCGGAATTTTTTAAATTTCTATGACAAAACAATGAACAGGGAAAGTTTAATTAAAATTAAGGAAAAAAAGATTTTTTTTATGAATTATTTTTAACAAAAAAACAAAAATAATGCAGAAAATATAATTAAAGTTAACACTGAATCAGAAAGTTAAATATAAGGATAGGTTTGTTCTGAAAATAAATAAACAGGAAAACACTATTATAAATACTTTGGAGCCTAATAAATTGTTTAATGATGATTGTCTGTGGTTACATTAAAACCTATTTAAAGTTACATATGCATCCAGAGAAAAAAATACTTAAAAAGTTGTAGGTTTTATATGTTGGTGAACATTATACAATCTTTATACATTATAATCTATGGCATTTTGAGTCTATAATAACAATCTGTAGGCACTGATGCAAACTTTGGGATTTTCCCTAAAATGTAGGGGGAAAAATCAATACAGGGAAAACATTTATTGGTATCATATAATTTTTTTTTTTTTTTTAGAATACTTTCGGATGATCAGAGTGATTTAAGGAGTTTGTAAATAAAGCTTTAGGGAGAAATATTTTTAATAGTTGATAACACTGTCTGTAAGTTCTCTTTTGGTTTGAGTTAAAGTAATATTTGCTCCATGTAATTTCTTGTTATGCTCATAATATTTATTATTAAACAAATATTATTTGTCTAAAAAAAAGCGCCAGTTTCATAATACCCAAGCTCATATTATAAGAAGCAAATTATCAAGAAAAATGTAATTATCATTAATTTTAATTTGGACAAAGAAAAGGTAAGAAAATTAATACTAATTAAGGATAATTAAAAAATTTTGACAAATTTCTTATTCTCAACTAACTACTTTTAAGCATTCAAAAAATTGTAATTTATTATTTACATTTTAAAATGAGGACAAGAAAAAGCAAAATATAATATATAATAAAAAAATACTTGTGTCTGTCTTATAAGAATGGCATTGGGAATGTAAAGTAACTTATAAAGAGCCAACAAGAAAGTAAACAGTCAGTCAGTTTTACAACTCATTTAGCTCAACATTACTCGGATTCCAAGTATTCTTATTATTTAAGTAATACAGTACAGAAAAAACTGACTACATTTTAAATTGTAATCTCATGTTTGGTAATCTTACCATTGTTTTGCGTAGTTTAAAATCTCTTAAATTACAGAAATGATCAACATTAAAGATATGTATATAAATAATAAAATCTTGTGTTCCAGATATGGACAAAATTTGTATATTTAGATAACTGTAATTCCGTCAGAAATATTTTAACCAAAAATATAAAAGTATATAAAAATGTAGTATAAATAAAATAAGAAGAAATTAATGAAGTTAGTTTTAGTTTAAAAAGCATTTAATTTTAAGTTAAGTTAAGGAGGAAATATGTAGATTTATTCTAAAATTAAGGATATAATCGGTTTTTATTCTCTATATAAAATTAGCACATTTTGATAAAAAAAAAAAAAAAGGAATTAAAGTATTATAAGTAGTAAGTAAGTACATTGTTTGTTTTATTTATAAAATAGTAGAAATTTAAATATTTAAGAATAATGTATGAAACAACATTGTAATTAATAAAGAAGAATGGTGTTTAATCTTAAGCTCTCATTTGTTAAACAAAAAAAAAACAACAGAAAATAGAAAACTAAATATTCTTGCACTTGAAGTGTGCCAAAATATCAAGGTCATTAAGAGAGAGTGGGCAGTGATGGGCCTTTTCACTTTTTACTAGACACGCCAAAACTGGTTTAAATTATTATTTAACAAAACAAGTAAATTACGTTTTAATTACACACGCAATAATAGACAGACCTATATAATTTTTTTTTAAATTTAAATTATAAATCTGGCAGAATGTTTAGTACATAAGCTACAATTATAACTTTTAAAAAAATCTTTACATTACCTAAAATTATTGATAATCTGTAATTAAAAGTACAGAAACGAATAAAAATCGTAACATTATTGCCAAGTGTTACGTGAAAATTTCACTTTAGTGAAAATAAAAGAAATTTCACTTACCGGTTGTTTGAATATTTCCGATATAAATATTAGTAGCAGCACACTGTTGCACGCGACCAGTTTATTTTGCTACTAACGCTTTAATATTAGTCAATTGTGAAATAATATTACTTTGACATTTTTTTCGACATTTTTTATGTCATTTGGCTGTCACAGACTAACCAATACTAATGTGATGGTGGATCGTGGTCCATGCGTGACAGATGAAATACAGTGTTACCGTTGTGAACATAAGATTACCAATTTTCCCCATATAAATTTACTTTAAAAAACCTAACATTAAATTTTCTTAAATTGATGACAGCGTAAAATGATCGGCAAAATATATCATAGAGTGGCCACTACATGAAGTGGAGCACTTGCTATGTGCATAAATAAAAAATATATTTTTCATCTTGTTATCATCACTTTTGTTTAGTTTTATAACCCGAAGCGTAAAGTAAATTCAAAATAGCACAATATTCTATTTAATCTTATACTAATATATAAAGCTGAAGAGTTTGTTTGTTTGCTTGTTTGCTTGCTTGAACGCGCTAATCTCAGGAACTGCTGGTCCGATTTAAAAAAATCTTTCAGTGTTAGATAGCCCATTTATTGAGGAAGGTTATAGGCAATATATCATCACGCTACAATCAATAGGAGCGGAGCATCACGCGGACTTAGTCGCGCAGGTCGATTAGTTTGATATAATTTTATTTCGTGAACCACCTTTGTGGTTATTGGTAGGGGCAAATGTTTGAGCTAATATGAGCGTTAACATGACAATGACATTCAGATAGGCATATGACATTGTCGAAATATGACATTGTAAATTGTTTTACCCTAAAGGAACGAAACGCGGACAAAGTCGTGGACACACCTAGAATATGAATAAATCGAATCATTCACCATGTAATAATCCAAACATTAATTAATATTCCAATTATAGAATAATTTAATATGTGTCATTAATTACCAAAATAACATGAGCGTCTAAATGTATAATGTTTTTACCGAAAAAGCTCTGTTAAAAACAAAAACCAATAGACTTGGCAGTTAACCTCAGATTAAGGAAATTTAACATACTCTGGTAACATTATAAGCATTCATTTCATTTTTATGAACCGTGACGGGAGGTGTAAGTACGTTCCGTTCAGAGATCACGATTATTTATTTATACAGTTATTATTTCGTATACAAATTTCTTATTATTACTTTCTGAATAATAATTTTTAGTCATAAAATAATTTTGGAACGACGTATTTAAACCACTTTTCTCTGTAGACATACATTTTCGATCCTGACAATATTATAAAAGAGTAATAAATAAATCTTTCGATTTTTCCAGTATGCCGGTATAATTAATGATTTAAAGTTTGGGTCGAGGTCAATATAGTTTTGTAAACGTTAAAACCGTAGAATGGAACGCACATTTAAAATTAAATTGAGGGCACCGGATATCCGTTTTCCAAATAGAGCTACATTTTTCTTTTGCATATTTATTTACTTCTAAGAAAGGATTACTCAAGATTTATTTAGGTGAATCCAAGTTTTATACGAGCGGATTTTTAATATACATTACTAAAACATACACGCATATTTATTTATTCTCGATATTTAATGCCAACTTAGGAGTTATTCCCTAAAAATTTGGAGGGGAAAAATCTAAACAAGCATTTAGGTGGTAACATTTTTTGGGGTTATTTATATTTTTTTTTTGAGGTATTTTCAGGTTTGATTTAAGTTTTAAGAAGAAATATTTTGGGAGTTGGTTACACTGCTAGCGCACAGTGTAAACCTTTCAAATGTATTCCTTTCTTTTTAGCTGTACCCGCGGCTTCGTCCGCGTGAAATGGTGTTTTTGGGTAGCTTTTATTAGGCTAATTATTTTACAGATAAGATACATTACAAATTTTAAATGTCATATTTATGTATATCGAATTAACAGCCTACAAAAAAAGGTTCAGCTCCTAGCTCTAAATATGACGATACTTCCATGCAACTTTTCATCCCTCCCTTTCAACCCCTTACAAACGTTTTTTCGACTCTACACTATCTGTATACCAAATTTCATTTAAATTGGTTTAGTAGTTTGACGTGAAAGCGCAGACAGACAGAGTTACTTTCGCATTTATAATATTAGGATACCTACCAAAAATAATAAAGAGAATAAAGCGATCCTTGCTTCGTTGTGGTGTATGATGCAATGCAGTTATATTATGATGTTTTATTAATATCTGACAATCAGAAAGCCTTGTATTTATATTATTTAAACATTCTTATAGAATGAGTACAAGCAAGTTAATGATAAGTGATCACTGTCACGTACTCCCAAGTATACGGCACGTAAACATTTTAAAAAGGACAAAATAACAAGGTTGTTGTTTTTGCTTTAATATATTTTATAAAACTTATAGTAACGCCTATTAAAAATATAGAGCAAGCAATTTCAACTAATTTCGTTACAAATAAGAAGCCTACACCGGGCTGTACCACTGCCGCGCTCCCTCCTTTCAACCCCTTTTTTCGCATTAAAAAGTAGTCTATGTCCTTACTCAGGCTCTATACTATTTGTAAACCAAATTTCATTTAAATCGGCTCAGTAGTTTTGGCGTGAAAGCGTGTCAGACAACCAGAGTTACTTTCCTATTTATAATATTAGTAAAGATATTGTTAGTCGTAGAGCGAAGCGAAGGCTGGATTACAACACAATAAAACGTCAAAATATACGTACAACTCATGTATAATGAAATCAACAAAAATTGTAAATATATAACCAAAACTTGTGTGCGTTACTCCTGAATTATCCAATGTGGCGTCGAAAATTTCACTTTTCCTAAAACAATATCTCCTAAACGATAATCGTGTTGCATTCTGTGGTACATACTCAACTTTACCAGTTATTCCCAAATAAAATGCGTAGAAATATGGTATAAATACACTCTTGCCAAGGAAAATCCAGATGATAATGAAGAATAATGTTAATAGAATAACTTGGCAGAACAAGTAGAAGAAATATGGGAAGACCATGGCGTCTGGTGTTGTTAGTTTGGTGATTTTACAGACTATCCATTGTATCATCATCCAGTATACGAGGCATTGGTTAGTTCCTGAGCAGAGAGAGACGAAGCAGTCCCACATTCTTCCACACAGTATGTAAGGGAAACAGAATACCTCCCACCAATTGTGCGAGAATACATCCTCTGTTGGTGCGTGGAAGCGCTCGCCTTGAATCTCGTCACAACGGATTGGTGGTTGCTTCTTCTTTTTTGGAGCCATTTTATACGTTTACCTAATTCTCTGACGAAAATGCTCAATTCGTATTTATTCGTTAAAAAATAGTTTTAAAATATTTTGAAAATTTCATTTGAAATGTATAATTAATATTGACATTGAGAATTTACTCCTGACTAGAACATTAAATGTCTATGATTTTCACAAAATGGATTTACAATCTTTGATTATTTTGTGCGGCGCTAGTGTAGCACAATATCTTTTATTTTCAAACTCAAACATTTTTTTTATTTGAATGAGGGTAAAAGTTAAAATCTGGCAACATTACTGTCATTTATTTTGCTTTAATAGGGATGTTGATGTTATTATTTTAGTCAGATATCGATTATGTGAATTAGTCAAAAAAAATCGTATTTGAAGAGTTTTGAAGTATACCTTTGTTCTAATATACATAACATGTCTTAATTACTAAGAGGCCATTCATTAATTACGTAAGACGATTTAGGGGGGGAGGGGGTTGACCATGTATTATTTATTCTTACTAGGGTGTGGGAGGGAGTCTCGATAGTTCTTACGTAAGATTACAAAAATGCGCAAAGTTAAAGTTATACTTTGAATAAGTGCGGGAAATCGTTCAAATGCCGAGGTTCACTCGGATGCATATAGATAAACGATTTTTTTTCCAAGGCATTGGACTAGCGCCACCCGTATTGCGCCTCGCAGGAATTCCCCGCTTGTGGACTAGTCGTCACTTGTTTGGGGAAACAACACTCGTTTTTGAGTTTGTTGATGATTAACTACCTTATAGTTATATTAAAATTACTTACTACCATAATTTTAACAATTCAAAAGATGTTTCAGTGGAAGATCCATGTAGCTAAAGATGAATGATTAAAACCGAAGTAATTGTATTCCTACCAAAAAAAAAATTATTAGTACTTCATTTTTTCCTTTAGATTCTTAAATAATTAACATTAAACAGGGGGTGGGGGGTAAGGCTATTATTTTTTTTTCTTATAATAGGGGGTCGAAAACTAGCCAAAATAGTCTTACGTAATTAATGAATGGCCCCTTATATGACCATCTATCCATAAATAAATGAATGGTCATTTATTGATATAGATGGTCTATCTGTCGGTTATCACGCACGCAATCAAGCTTAAATCACTGAACCGATTTTGATGAAATTTGGTACAGCCAGGGACGCGCCGTCCATATGTGCGAGGTCGTACGGCGCCAGGGTAGAAAAAGCGCTAGGAAGCTTTCCGGGGGTGCCAGACCGAAAATATTATATAGTTAAATAAATAGAAAAATAAATTAAATATTTTTTTCTTGTCTTCAATTATAGGCGCTCATAAGTATATCGCAATAGGCACAGAAGATGCTTGGCGTGCCTTGCCTTGGTATAGCGATAGATTAGAGCTTGGGGACTTCCCTGAATTAAGATAAGCTATGTTTTTATCGTAAAAAAAAATACAAACTGAATACAAACAAAACAAATGAATGTTGGATTACGACATTTAACGACGGACTGCATGTCGATCTGTGATTGATTTTTCTGAGTTGTTTGTTTTAAGAAATTAAATATCATTTGCCTTAATGGTGAAGGAAAACATCGTGAGAAACCTGCACTCCTGAGTTTCCTATAAGCTCGCAAAGGTGTGTGACGTTTGCCAACCCCCACTGGTCTAGCGTGATGAACTATGGTCTAACCCTGGCTCAGCAGTGGGCCATTAATGGGTTGTGATAATGATGATGAAATAGTGATTAAAATGTAATAATAAACCGGGTCAGGTCGACTAGTATGTAATAATTTGAATATTGAAATCGATTCTATATTTAATCGATTACATATCGATAATATTGCGTCACTCGTTCACTGATGTCTGATGACTCGACTCACTGGTATTATTTGACAGTTCCGTTGTCTCCGCCATGGAGTGGGTTGTGTTTTTGTTTCTGTAAAATAATTGCGTATTAAAATCGCAATTATTATGTCTCAATAGCTCAAAAATATTTAACAAACAAGTTTATTACGTGTGTTTGCTGTTTATTATATAATAACACGCAGGTAAGACATTTAAAGTAATTTATATTAAAGTGAAAGTTTTTCAACTTTATATTAACTTCAAGAATGTCAATAATAAATTATTAATTAATTTATTAAATAGTATATTAGCACGTAATTAGTAATTACGAGTCTATTGTGTTGTAAAACAGCAAACTAGTTTCTTTGGCCTTGTAAGTTAGTTATTTTTTACGCGAACACTTCCTTGGGTTTAGCCTTGGATATAAGAATAAGTCGTAGATCCTTTTTTATTTTATTTATAACTCGTTATATTTTAGGGAAAATAAAACGAGTTATAATTAACATTTTACAACATTTTTCAATATAAAATCTTCATAAAATTATAATAAAATAAAATATTAAGGACTCGAAAAAAAAATTATTATAAAAAAATTTATCATATCAAATAAAACTTCAAATATTTATATTTATTGTAAAAAAATAAAATCAAATATTAGATCTTTTGTCTTATTCTTCTGTAAATTATTATAAGAATTTATCAAATTTTACAAAAACCATCACAGAACCAATTTGCAAAATAATCAAAAAAGTATTTTGAAAAGACTTCTAAAAAGTCCTTTAAAAAGTTCTGATTTAAGAAATTATTATATAATCTAATAATCTTGTAAATGTCAAAACATGAATCAAACTAACTATTATAAAAGTGGTTCACCTCATATTACTTAGCATTTTTTATGATCAAGGTCATGATAAAAGCATTACTATGCTTTTAATTTTTTTTTAAATTCAGGTCTTGGAAGGAAAACAAATAGTAACTTCATGTTGTAAAAAATTGCCTTAATTTTTGTTATTTAAATTAATTTTACTAATAACTAAGATTGTTTCTGAAGCTGACCAAGATATAAGTCTGTTAATGAAACTATTCTGGTTTCTTTCTTACCCCCTTCCCCTCCTCCTCCTTTCAAACTCAAACACAAAATAGTATGTCAATAAGTCAATACAAAGTATTTTTGATACATCAATCAGGTTGGTTAGTACATAGTTGTCGGTAGTGAAGCTACTACCAGCTCGGAATGCTGTGTTCTGTTCAACTCTAGATCTTCTGATACCCACACAGTAGTTCATTTGGTTTTAGAATATATGGCATATCCAAAACATCCTACTTGATTTTGGCAGTCTTTCTTCTTACGTCAGTAATATGTTTTTGAAATGTGAATTATGCTTACAAATCTGTATTATGGACTATAATTTCCTAATATGTTAAGCTCCATCACTATTTGCGTTTGTACTTTATTAATGCCCAAGTTTATGCACTTTAAGTTGTGTTAGGCAAAATATAAATGTCAACGATTTTACCCGTTAATGGCTAATAAAAATAAACTACATATACATATGTATATACATATATATAGATATACACAATTATTATGATCGTAAATAATTAGAAATTGTAAACACTAAAGGCTACAAATACTAAATCTTTATATTTTACATTGATGTGTCAATATTTTAAACCTGACAAATATATGTGACATGGTTATTGAACTCGTTCCTGACGCCATATTACAGTTCATTTTAGTTACTTGTGCAAATTGCATAACTCTCATGAGCGACAACAGTTCTACTTTATTCAATTGTCGCCTACTGACTCATACAGGTATTACGAAATGTCTGATGAATATAGATTTCTCTTTCCTGATATTGGATAGATTTTTTAATAATATCAAAGCTGCAATTAATGAGATAGCAGAGATTGGAGATAGAGATGAAAACTTGGGTAGAGTTCTTAGAGGGGATAGATCCCCTTCTACTAAAAAATGGCAATTGGCTACCACTAAAGGAAAAAGAATATCCTCCTCCTCTCATTACAAATTTCTTTGTAACGATGCTTGTCTACATTTCATTCACAACTTTTGATTAATATAAATGATCTTGGTATTCAGTTAAGAGCTTGTAGGTTTCTTCTTTTTAACTAATATGTATAAAAAAAAAGTATTGAATGAATATTTATTTCTTCTTATTAGCTTTCGTTGATAAATTCTATATTTTTATGGAAAGGATTTGTTTACAATAACTCCCTACTTCTTAAACTATTCTCAAAATGGCTCCTTTTATTAGCAACCAAATATCTTTTTGCCTAGAATAATTCTTTATCATTAATTAGTTAAACCATAGTTTCTATTCCGAATCTTCTATTCAACAAAGAAATAGAATCATTGAGCATGAGCATTGATTTTCATTATTATTTAAATAAAAACAATTTTTTCTTTCCAGGTCACAAAATGGCACTCATCACAATAATTCTCGTAGCATTAATGCTCCCTATCTTAAATACAGAGTATATACCCCCTGGTCCAGCATACCCATGCCCTAAAGATAACCACTTACTGTTTCCCTGCATCTGTCAAAATGGCACTGATGCTGGGTTGCATGTTAAATGTGAAAACACGGGGCTAGCTGTGATGAGCGTTGGTTTGGGTAATATAGCTGGTATGGGACTGCCTATCGAGAGATTGGAGATCAGGGAGTGCAAATTTTGTAAGTGAAAATCTAGATACACTATTTCATTATATTCATAATTCTAGACTGAAAGTATAATTATTACTTTTTGAATCATAAATAACTAATTTTAATAGAGATGTATTTATTTAGCACATCTCTTCGGCCCACTCCTACACCGTTCTGCAGTAAGGACATTACACATTATCGATACGCCAATTAAATCCATTGATGAATATGCGTTCGCCGGTGTGAATAGGACCTTACAAGAAATATACATGGTCAATACAAAAATCAATCAATTCCCCAAAGAGGCTTTAAAAGTATGTTTTTTATTTTATATACATAGTTGTCCCTAGTATACCTCCCTAAAGAACACCCTTAATAATTTTGAGTTTTATTAAATTTTTTCTAGATTCTAGGTAATTTAACTATCCTCTCGATAGATGGACATGGAATGACATCTCTGAGTAAGGATATATTTGGTGGAAGCCTCGCTGTTGGGAAATTGGAAAGGTTACATCTTATCAATGGCTTGATTGTGGACATACCTGTGGAAGCTTTTCAAGTAATTCTAATTATTTTTTATAAATATAGTAAAAATAACTTTTTATTTTATTAGTGGAACTCCTCACTATGTTGTAATATTTTAAACAGAAATAGTAAGTTATATTTGGTACTTTAAACTTTTAAGTGATGATTCAAATCGACGATGTGATCAATCATTGGACTTCAACAGTTTCAAATTCCATAAACAAAGACAATTTGACAAATTATGTATGTATATGTTGACTCGCCAAGCATCTTCTGCGCCGGTGTGCCTATACCTGAAGATCAAAAAAAAAAGGAACTGTCTAAGCTCAACAACAATGATATGGTTGGCCCCCTCTAGTACTATTTGTATTGCGCCTCTGACAATTATTCAACTTTTCTTTCATTAAATCATGTCATATCGGTCTGGCGCCCTAGCGCCTTTTCTGCCCTGGCGCCGTCGTGTGCCGCATGTCCTCGCACATATAGACGGCGTGTCCCTGCCAATATCACGAAAAGTATCGAGACCCACACACATAATAATAGTGTACTGATTTAAAAATAAGATAGTCATTTAAAAATAATAATGCTCATTCATGAAACTTGAATTTTAAGAGTAGAGATGGGATCAAAGTGAGTAAAGCTTAAGTAGAACTCTTTTGCCTGGAACACTTTTAAGCGCTGGATCTAATTTTATACTATGCGTTAATGTTAGAATAATATAATTTGTACCCCTTATTTTGATCTCCGAAACCTCTAAACTAATAACCAGGGTAGTTCTGATATTGATAAGATGGCGCTAAAGAGAAAAAAAGCTTTCTCAACCCAACGAGAGCACGTCTACAGATATAATAATATAAATATGATTGTTTCAGAATCTAAAAAAATTAAAAATGTTAGACCTCCACGGCAATAGCTTAGTCAATCTAAAAAGAAATCAGTTCAGGGGATTACGGGACACAGAAGTTTTGGATTTGAGGTAATTATACAATTTAATCTTATCTTGGGTTTTTAATTTGACACTGGAACAAGACTTATCTTCTGTTGTTTGGTTAACTATTGTTTATATTTTATTATCGGTATTTCCAATTGATATTACTACGCTGGTATTAACTTTTAATGTGAAAAATTAATTAGCTCATACAAGATAACCTGTAACCCTCGCTGGTTTAGTCTGGTTTGTTTCAAAACTAGCGCAATAGGCTTGTGTCCACTAATAACAAATTGTTTGGTTTATAGTTTCTAATTATAAATGAAGAGACGAGAAGAGAAAATCAGTCTGTTTCTCATAAAAAATAAACATTATTAATATTTTTAGAAATTAAATTCGAAAAAAATTAGGCATTAAGTCACGTGACAGTGAACACCAATCAGAAAGTGTTACGTCACGCCACGCAAAAACATCGTTGTTTTTGACGTTTTCATACAACAGAGCAGGTTACCTTGCAGACTGTGACGTCATTAAGACGCCATGACACTTCATCGTTTTCGAGGGAAATCTAAATTGCTTTTTTTAAATACAAAATACGTAATGTAAATAATGCTTTTTCTTTAAAATATAGTTTTTTTTGGGATAAATAGATATTAAAGTATATAATTTTTTATAATTGTGTCAAGTGTGACACAAATTAATTTCGGTTGTAAATGAATGAGTCTGTTATTGGGATGGTGGGTAAATAGAGATAAGACTTATTTAATATACAAGAATTTTTTTTTATATAATAGATAAGGTGCAAACGAGCAATGCTTTTTTGTTTATATATATTATAATTCGTGTAAGAAAAATAAACTTAAATTGAATAAAAATTTAGTAACTTATTATCTATATTTAATATTTGATTTTCTAAGTAAGAAGTATTTTCAATATGTCAGTATTTATTTTCCATTATAATATATTTGTTTATATTTAAATCTTTAGCACTAGCCCTTTTAAATTCTGAGGTTTCCCTTGAATAAATTGAAGGCAAGAGCTAGTGAAGTGAAGAAGCTATATATTGTAGTGTTTTTTGGATTAACATTTTGGATAGCAAACTACTAGTAATCCTATCCCTGGAGGGGTAAACTATATAGTAGTGAAATGACTGGGATTTAAACCCACGACAACGAATCATTTGTAGTAATATTTTTTTTCATAATATCAATTGTTTACAGTTACAACAAGTTAACAAAGTTGGACGGAAGTCACATCGGTGACTTGTCAAAGCTGGGGTGGTGTAATGTCAGTCACAACCAGCTTCCTGATATACCGAGGTTAGTTATTACATATTTATTATACACAACTATTTTCCTTATTACGCAATTAAATTATAGCGTAACGTAATAAATGAATTATCCTGTTATTTAAATTAACTTTCGTTGTTGGGTTTAGCCAATATTATAAAACATTTAATATCATATTTTGGAGAAATTCAATATTTAACATCAGGTCTTGGGGAAAGGCAAATGTTTAATATCGTAACTTGGATAGAAGCAAATATTTAATATCATATAGCTAATATCATAAAATATTTAATATCATGTCTTGGGGAAAGGCAAATGTTTAATATCATGTCTTGGGAAGAAGCAAATATTTAATATCATATAGCTAATATCATAAAATATATAATATTATGTCTTGGGGAAAGGCAAATGTTTAAAATCATGTCTTGGGAAGAAGCAAATATTTAATATCATATAGCTAATATCATAAAATATTTAATATCATGTCTTGGGGAAAGGCAAATGTTTAATATCATGTCTTGGGAAGAAGCAAATATTTAATATCATATAGCTAATATCATAAAATATTTAATGTCATATTTTGAAAAAAAGTGAATATTTAATATCATGTCTTGAGGAAAGGCAAATGTTTAATATCATATCTTGGAGAGAAGCAAATATTTAATGTCATATAGCTAATATCATAAAATATATAATATCATGTCTTGGGGAAAGGCAAATGTTTAATATCATGTCTTGGGAAGAAGCAAATATTTAATATCATATAGCTAATATCATAAAATATTTAATATCATGTCTTAGGGAAAGGCAAATGTTTAATATCATGTCTTGGGAAGAAGCAAATATTTAATATCATATAGCTAATATCATAAAATATTTAATATCATGTCTTGGGGAAAGGCAAATGTTTAATATCATGTCTTGGGAAGAAGCAAATATTTAATATCATATAGCTAATATCATAAAATATTTAATATCATGTCTTGGGGAAAGGCAAATGTTTAATATCATGTCTTGGGAAGAAACAAATATTTAATATCATATAGCTAATATCATAAAATATATAATATCATGTCTTGGGGAAAGGCAAATGTTTAATATCATGTCTTGGGAAGAAGCAAATATTTAATATCATGTCTTGAGGAAAGGCAAATGTTTAATATCATATCTTGGAGAGAAGCAAATATTTAATGTCATAAAGCTAATATCATAAAATATATAATATCATGTCTTGGGGAAAGGCAAATGTTTAATATCATGTCTTGGGAAGAAGCAAATATTTAATATCATATAGCTAATATCATAAAATATTTAATATCATGTCTTGGGGAAAGGCAAATGTTTAATATCATGTCTTGGGAAGAAGCAAATATTTAATATCATATAGCTAATATCATAAAATATTTAATATCATGTCTTGGGGAAAGGCAAATGTTTAATATCATGTCTTGGGAAGAAGCAAATATTTAATATCATATAGCTAATATCATAAAATATTTAATATCATGTCTTGGGGAAAGGCAAATGTTTAATATCATGTCTTGGGAAGAAGCAAATATTTAATATCATATAGCTAATATCATAAAATATTTAATATCATGTCTTGGGGAAAGGCAAATGTTTAATATCATGTCTTGGGAAGAAACAAATATTTAATATCATATAGCTAATATCATAAAATATATAATATCATGTCTTGGGGAAAGGCAAATGTTTAATATCATGTCTTGGGAAGAAGCAAATATTTAATATCATATAGCTAATATCATAAAATATTTAATATCATGTCTTGGGGAAAGGCAAATGTTTAATATCATGTCTTGGGAAGAAGCAAATATTTAATATCATATAGCTAATATCATATTTATTATCATATTTATATATTTTGAAAAAAAGTGAATATTTAATATCATTTCTTGAGGAAAGGCAAATGTTTAATATCATATCTTGGAGAGAAGCAAATATTTAATGTCATATAGCTAATATCATAAAATATATAATATCATGTCTTGGGGAAAGGCAAATGTTTAATATCATGAATTGGGAAGAAGCAAATATTTAATATCATATAGCTAATATCATAAAATATTTAATATCATATTTTGAAGAAAAGTGAATATTTAATATCATATAGCTAATATCATAAAATATTTAATATCATATTTTGAAGAAAAGTGAATATTTAATATCATGTCTTGGAGAGAAGCAAATATTTAATATCATATAGCTAATATCATAAAATATTTAATATTATATTTTGAAGAAAAGTGAATATTTAATATCATGTCTTGGAGAGAAGCAAATATTTAATATCATATAGCTAATATCATAAAATATTTAATATCATGTCTTGGGGAAAGGCAAATGTTTAATATCATGTCTTGGGAAGAAGCAAATATTTAATATCATATAGCTAATATCATAAAATATTTAATATCATATTTTGAAGAAAAGTGAATATTTAATATCATATCTTGGATAGAAGCAAATATTTAATGTCATATCTTGTTATAATGGACAATTTAACAACAGTTAATAAAAAAGAGGAAAAAATTGACATGTCACTTTTAAGTAAAGGTTAATTTCGGTTTTATGCCGCTTTTCCTCCAGAAATGAGCGAAAATTTGACATAATCTGAGCGAGGCTAGGTAAATTAAACAATCCTATTGGTTGTTAACGTCCATGGTAACACATACACAGTCTCTCAAATCTCTGGTGGAAATGCAGACACTACCAAAGACATAAGTCTTTAAACAGATTTATATGTACTTATTGTAACTTCCAATATATCCCGCTTCTTATTTAAAAATCCCGGACTTACGGTAAAAATCCCGTTATCTCAAAATATATATGTTTATTTACAGAGGTATGTTTGCAAGAAATACACTTATAAAAGTAGTGCACTTGGACAATAATAAAATTAAAAAATTAGATACAAACAGTTTCAAAGGGATGAGATTTTTAAGGTAAGTTCTACCACTTATGGTAAGTACCATTAAATATGATTTTGTAATAAATTAAAAAAAAATTACTTTTCGTTAAAAATTGATTTCTGAAGACTGTTATATTAATTATTATCCATTTTCAGGCGTCTTTACCTCCAAGACAACCAGATATCAGATGTAGGAGTTGGTACATTCTCCGCAGTCACCAGGATTGGTACCATCGACCTGGCCAGGAACAACATCTCCCGAGTGCACTTTCAAATGTTCCAGCAGGTCAAATACGCTGAGGTAAGCTCAAATTATATTACCTTTACTTTATATTACCACCACTTACTTTCAGTCAGTCTTTCTTCTTACAATCATCCTTGAAGTTTCAGACATTCTACAACATAACATTTGCAACCTCTTTCATGTTCTTCCTTACTATTAAATTTATTATTAACTAGCTTTTACCCGCAACTTCGTTAGCGATATTGAGATTACATTAGCCTACAGTAGATCGTCTGTAGACATATTTAATTTTATGAGGTAGTCATACTAACTTTGCACCCCCCATTTTACCTCCTTAAGGGATGATTTTCGAAAAAATATTTTACACATGGTTCATGATTTTAGAATAACTTTAAAAACGGCAAAGTTTCATACTAACTTTGCATCCCCATTTTATCCCCTTAGGGGGTGAATTTTCTAAAATCCTTTCTTAGGGCTCCCCTACGTTATAAATGGAACCCCTGTGCAAAATTTCAAGTTTCTAAA
Source organism: Limenitis camilla (assembly GCA_905147385.1). Classification (NCBI taxonomy): domain Eukaryota; kingdom Metazoa; phylum Arthropoda; class Insecta; order Lepidoptera; family Nymphalidae; genus Limenitis; species Limenitis camilla. Next base: position 7,359,866 of record LR990251.1, on the reverse strand, counting down.
CCTTATAGTTTAGGCCCTGCGTTGATATGTCAGTCAGTCAGCTTCTCTTTTTATATACTGGGTGTCCAGTAGAGACCACGACAAAAAAAACTGGGATATAGAGGAAGGTCTACTCTACCACATATAAAAAAATCGGTTTTGTAAAAGTGTCATCGTTTTCGAGAAAAAAATTATTTTTTCGAAAAATTTTTTTTTCTGATGAATGAAATATCCATATTTGTAATCAGTTTTTTTTGGCAAATCATTCTTAGGTAGTTGTTTTATTGTTTAAAATATCATTTTTTATGAAAATAAATACGCATCCTATAAAAATAAATTTTTTTGAAAAAAAAAATTTTATTTCAATCTCATTTGCTCAACTTTGATCGCCAACCATGAAAAAAAAATGTACTAGATTGCTACTGCACATTCTTACAATAAATTACCTATTTCATTAGGATTTCAGAAAGGTAAAATAATACTACTTTTTTTCAAAAAGAAAAAAGATGAGCGGTTTTTCTACTGTGGAGTCAGATTTACGTTAAAATGTTAAGTTTAAATAAAAAATGAAATGAAACTATTTACTGGTCCAAAGTATGCTTAATTGCAAAATAACTTTAAAATTATTAACCATGCTTCATCATTAAGCTAAAAAATAACATGTAATAATATTCGCTAGATGGTAGTACGCCGTTGAATATCACTGTCTCTTTCTTTACAACATGTAATAATATTCGCTATCACGCTCTCTCAGCAGAGTATTGCAAGTTTCGCTCCCATCCAAGTACAAGTCAGTACGATTCATATCGTTGTTTTGTGCGCTTGATTACTTCATAACTCTCTTGTTTTGTTTACGTGCTAACTAAAACTGCTTCGAACTCGGACTCTGATTTGCCAAACGTTTTGGACATTGTGCGCTCCCTTGAGCTTGATTTTGCTCTTTGTGAACTTTGGTTATGGCATCTGGTGATACCTACACGTCGCATGAATATTAACAATCATATCGATATCAACGTCAGTGACTTATATGACGGTGAAGATCTATACTTAGATTGTTTTTATAATAGATAAGCTGCAAGCGAGCAGATGGTCCACCTGATGGTAAGTGGCAACCATCGCCCATGGACGTCGGTAAAACAAGAAACACTCTCTCGTTTTGTCGCATGCGTTGCATCCCCGAAGATAGAGTGGGAAGGGGGAATGAAGAAGAAAAATGATACGGATTCAGCGGACCCTGGGCAAGAGCCCAGAGTCCACTAGACCCACAGTATTAATGGGATGGGAGAGGGAGGGGGTAAGTCTGGCCCACATGCGGCTCAACCGGAACGCGTCAATCACACTTGGCGATCGGATTCGCATGTTGGTGGTCGCAAGCCAGTCGGGGAACAGATCCCCTACCACCAAGGGGGTGCTGGGTTACTCGGTTCTTTCGAGATGCTCTCCCAGCGGCAGAGGGGAATAGTATTCTAACCCGTCCCCTCACGGGGTAATAAATTTATAAAGTTCATTGTCGATCGTCCCATTTTTAAGCCAAAATTTGTTACTTTGGGGAAACGATCGCAAAGTATTTAAAAAAATATTCATTCCAGTCTCTGTTCTACTATTGTAAAAGGGATCTGACTACGTCACATAAGTCCAACTGGTATAGTCTTTTCGCTTTCGATTAGTCCGCTAATTTCGGGTGCATGAAGCGATGTTATGAGTTGTTATAAAATCTCCATCGGTGAATGGTTTTTAGCTTTGGCTAATTGCAAACAAACTTCATAAGGGACAGCCAAACTTTGTTCTTTGTCTGTATTTACTTTTGAAATTAATAACATGCCTGTTGCGTTAGTTTTTCTTATACTCAGTCGCAACAAGTAATATCATGAAATGGTATAGCCGGGTTTCTGTGGGATAACTCTTTTTTTTCGATTTAATTTTTCTCAACGAATTTTGTCAGAAAGTTTTTTTGAAACTAGAAAACTGTTTGATATAAATGGCAGAAAATTTGTCAGAATTTTTATTCGGTGAAGGAAAACATCGTGAGGAAACCTGCACTCCTGAGAGTTACCTAAAAGTTCTCAAAAGTGTGTGAAGTCTGCCAACCCGCACTGGTCCATCGTGGTGGTCTATGGCCTAATGAAGAGACCCGGCTCAGCAGTGGGCCATTGACAGGTCATGATGATTTTTATTCATAACTTAAATGAACCCCTAAGTACGAATAGAACACAGACAAAACTTGCATACAAATCATACACTGAATTTTATTATTATTGTTGCAAATAAAATAATCAAGTTCCCACTTCTCATTAAATACACGATGTTCATTACTTAATTTGCGCTTCTTCGTGGACATAATTAAGTTAGTTAAGTGGCGATAAAAACTCAGTGAAAGCACAACCTTAATTCCGGGAATTCCCCCAGTAATAGTAAAAGATAGCTTCACTTTAAAATGATGTCATGGGAATGAAATGTCACAAGAATAAAGATAAATAAATTATACCAAATATTGATTATATGTTTTGATAAAGAATATTACTATTTATATTCAAAACTGTTTTCTGATTAAAACATGCGTGGCGGGCTGCATGAAAACAAGCTGCGGGCCTTTGTCTGGACAGCCTTGATCTAGGATCTAGGATAGGAACTATCAATACTGTAAGATACCACTAAGTTAATACTCTTTCAGCAGCGTAATTAATCTCTCCATCCTATCTATCGGTTTACGTTATCACCTAGTCGCACTTAGCGCGCTTAATGCAACACTCGGTCCCGATCCAGATAATCGAACTCCTTTAACAGTGTAATTTCGCGGAATATTATTAAATTTAATATTTAATAAGAATAATAAAGTTGGCGAGTCTCCGTCTACCCATATTTCAATGTATAAAAACATTGTCGGGTAGACGCCATAGGTCATCCATAGCACTAGTTGTCGAGTCAACTATCACCGCAATCCATAGCCCAGCATTATTAGTTTCCATACATTGCCATAGTCCTACACAAGCCGGGGATTGTCCTTGGGTGCATTCTCATAGTGCATACAGGGATAATCGCCGGTTTGTGTCATATCTTTTTTTTTATTTTTATTTATTTATTCTTTTTGCACAAAATAAAAACAATGTACAAGGGCGGACTTAACGCTATTACAGCATTTTCTACCAGCCAACCCAGAATTGTGCAAGAGAGTAAACAGTAGGCGTGCACAAAAAGTAAAAGCAAATTATAAATAGATATAACTAAAAATAAATATATACACAAAATATTAATACATGTATAGATATAGATACACAAACATATATATAATATATATATATATATATATATACACAGTACAATACTAGTATACTAAATATTAACATGGAACTATGATTAATACATTCAGATAGTAGATTTTTTTAAATAAAACTCTTTGTTCTAAATCTGAGGAGGAGACCCAGCTCGGCAGTAGGCCATTAATAGATTGTAATGTTAATCTATACTATTATATAAAGAGGAAAGATTTGTATGTTTGTTTGTTGCGAATAGGCTCGAAAAGTACTGAACCGATTTTAAAAATTCTTTCACCGATAGAAAGCTACATCCTTTCCGGGTAACATAGGCTATGTGGTGTTGCCATTAATATCCTAATTAAAAAGATATGTCCATTTAAGTGCAATAACCTGGGCATTTTGTAAATTAAAGGGTTTCTCAGGAACTACTAAACCGATTTTAAAAATTCTTTCGCTGATTGAAAACTACACTATTCGTGAGTGGCAAAGGTGATTTAGTGTTGCCATGTACATTTTTTAATTAATACAATATGGCCGTTTTGTTGCTACTGACCTGATTTTAAAAATTCTTTCACTGAGAGAAGTCTACAGTATTTCCGTCTCTCTTCCTCTTATATTCTATCATTTTTTCTCATCCTCTTATCTTTTTTTTCTCTTTAATTTTTATCTTTATCGAGCTGTTCAGAATGATCAGACTGATCACTACACCTTTCACTTCCTTTCTTTCGATTATCTCTCTCTCTCCCCACTTTATCTACTCAATTTTATTTTTGTTACGGAGCGAAGCGAGGGCAGGCGGCTAGTGATAAATAAAATATTAATATATTTAATTTGTTTCCAGTTAATAAATCTAGCAGAAAACCAAATAACGTTAATAGAGAAACAAGCGTTCACCGACCTATACTTAGCAGTGGTCAACATATCCCATAATGCGTTATCCAGCATCGAGCCAGGAGCCTTCCAGAACTGTAACAACATGACCCTACTGGATTTGAGTCACAATAAACTGACGGAAATACATAAAAATGCGTTTGATGAGAACACTTACGCGTATGAGCTCAGAGTTACTTACAATGAGTTCACTGACTTTGGACAGGTGAGGATTTTTTTTTATAGTGGATAAGGTGCAAACGAGCAGATGGTCCACCTGATGGTAAGTGGCCACCATCCCCCATGGACATCAACAAAACAAGATATACCCTCGTTTTGTCGATGCGTTGCATCCTCGAATATAGAGTGGGGAGGGGGAGTGAAGAAGAAAAAATGCTGCGGTCTCAACGGACCCAGAGTTAGATCCCAGAGTCCACTAGATCCGCAGCATTAATGGGATGGGAGTGGGGAGGGGGTAAGTCTGGCCCACATGCGGCTCAACCGGAACGCGTCAGAGACACTTGGCGGTCGAATTCGCGTGCTGGTGGTCGCAAGCCAGTCAGGGAACAGATCCCCTACCACCAAGGGGTGCTGGGTTACTCGGCTTTTACGAGATGCTCTCCCAGCGGCAGAGGATTTTTGATTACTGGAATAATTCGACTAAGTGATCCCTTATTTAGTATTTTTTTTAATCGGGATCAATTTCTACTTATTTGAACACTGCCTTGATTTTATTTCGATCAAAATATTCTAATTGATGCTTTATTTTTTCGTTTCTTAGATACCAATCCACAACATGACGGGTATAACGGTGTTGAACGCGTCATACAATCAAATAACAATTATACCGAAGACAGCGTTCCCCAAACTGTACGAACTTCATACAGTCGATGTGTCTCATAACAATTTGTCTGAAATCTACAATGCAGTGTTTCAGAATTTATTTTCATTGAGGTAAGTGAAATGTTATAATGATTTTGATAGATCATGTTGTTGGCACGTAAGTATAGGTTTGGCCTTGAGTGCGCAAAAGTCACCATTATTTTTCGCGCGTCTGCTACGTCATGGATGGAACGTAGCACACTCATAATGGGCAACACACCCCCACTATTAATTCATTCTTCTTGGCTTGGTCTGGCAATTTCCTCCACGTCGGTCTGTCAATGAACGCCGTCTTCCAGTTCCACTTCCTCGACCTCGACGTCCCTCAGGATTGCTGTTCTTGAGGCAGGCCAGCTCGTCTCTGCCTATTTAGCTTAATAAACCCCCACTATTGCTCAGACCTAAAGTTAGATGCCGGCTAGTATATCAAGCTTTACTCGTTAGTCGTTTATGAAAAGAAAAATGAAAAAAAGGGTGGGTTTTAGTTACTGGTATAGTGGTGATGCATTTGTGATCATATCTCTTGGGAAATGAGGGCATGGGTAAATAAAACACTGAGTTGATGCCATTAAGGATACAGAATATCTTTTTTTTAGGTATTTAAATTTGAGCTACAATTCACTGGAAATTATAAAGCCGGCAACATTTGGGACGATACCGACGATATTGGAGCTGGATTTGTCTCACAACCAGTTGCGTGACGTGTCCAGAGGAAGTCTGGCTAAGTTGGCCAGCTGTAGGTTACTGGATTTAAGTTATAACTGTTTGGAGAAGATCTCTCAAATACCCATCAGTTTAGGGTGAGTGTGACATTTTTGCTACACCTATTTACTGAAATATAAATGCCGTTTGCGCTGCTTGTGGCAGTGGAGGCGCAGGCGCAGGGGTCCTCTCTGCGTCACTGTCTTTGACCGTATCTGTCTCTGATTCCATGCCATTGCAAAAGAGACAGATACGGTCAATGCAGTGCTCCATGAAGATGGGAACCGAACTTTTTCGAAACACGTCGAGCTAAACTCTATGTTCACATCGTAAATGACAAACCGTTTCATATACCTACATAATGAACACTGAAGAAAGTTTAAGTGATAAAATACTCATGACATTATATAACGATACTCTGTATACACTGACACTATACCGCCTTATACATTGACAACGTACACTCATGTACCGATATCTCTAACATAACTCATTCACTCAACTCATAACACTACTCGGACAATACGGGCATCTGTATACTGATGCTTTATATCGATTCTTTGTATTGTGTCGTATTGTACTGTAATAATATATAGCGAAATTACTGTACAGTAAACGACGTTCCGTATAGTAACAGTTTCCATCTTGTTAATCTATCTATATGTCGCAGTCATCTGGTTGAATCTGCTATTTGATTGAATGACCAGCGCGTTCATTGAATGACAACATTCAATTGAGTGACTAGGCCGAACGCCGAACAAGCGTCACTCAACGTCCAACTAGTTAGCGGATTGTAACATAGCCCTTTGAACAGAGCGGACGTAAAATCAGTCAGGTGATTGAAATTTAGTTCATTTCTTCCCACTGCGGCGCTAGTAGTCACCTAAACAAATATGGCGTCAAAAAACTCGCACAGAAACAAACTTTTTTTGAAAAAAATTACTTTAAAGTGCGTTTATCTATACTAATATTATAAAGAAGTAAGATTTGTATTTTTGTATGTAACGAATAAACATAAAAACTACTGGACCGATTTCAAAAATTCTTTTACCATTAGGAAGCTACATTATCCCTGAGTAACATAGGCTATATTTATTACAAGAAAAAATTAGAGATCCTTAGGAAATCTCACAAAAACCAACCCAAGGTGCCAAAAAATTTGCCATAAAATATCTTTCATCGCATGCGCTGCAAAAAGTATTGATGATAGAACAAAAAAATGTTGTACAATATTATAGAACGTATCAATATCTACAAAAAAGTCCGCGAGACCATATGTCCAACTATTATAGTTACGTCACTATAACTACTTTTTACATTTTAAAAGTTGATAAAAATGCCTATCAAAATCAGACCATGTTTTCTATAACTTTGTATTAATCCTTATCCAAATAAATTATTTCGTATTCAAGACTATTTCAATACCTGTAAATTACTTTTTGAATTATTAAAATCGGACTTTCCATTCAAAAGATATTACGAAATTAAAAATATCAATATAAACAAAAAATACACGACGACGCGACGGGCCAGTGTAGCGACGCAGCGCAGCGAGTAAAGCGGCAAGAGAGGGGGCACCGAAATGCGGGAGGGCCAATATATTTTTAAAAATAATATTCCACCCGCGCGAAGCCGGGGCGGGCCGCTAGTTCATAATAAAGTAGTGTGACAGCATGGATTTACCTATTATTACGTCGCCGCCGGCTACTTTTAAAGAAAAATTTAAGGCGGAACTAAAAAAAAATAGTTTTTATTTTTGATACAAGAACTTATTACTAATCAGACACACATTAACTACATTAGTATGCAATTTCCTTTATTGGTAACTGGCTGAATACGAACAACAAAATCAAGGTAAGTTGATTGTTATTGTTTGAAAAATATTACAAAACGAAAATATTCTATGATAAATTGTAAAATCATAATAAGGTGTGTCATATCATGTCCTCCAAACATTACAAAGTTGGCTATATCCCCATTCAACGACTATGCTAAATGACGTTCAGTCAAGATGTTGAACGTTACATTAAACAATTTGACGAGTTGTCCTTTAGTCACTCAATTGAATGTCGTCATTCAATGAACGCGCTGGTCAGTCAATCAAATAGCAGATTGAACCAGATGACTGCGACATATACACCACTTGGAAATACTTAAATGGAGTGCGTGTGAGCCAGTGTTAGACTGTGTCTAGCATCTGGACTTGGGGGCGTGAGCTTATTTGTCCATTTGCTGATTGAGAAATGGACTAAAATAAGAATTTGGCCACCTTCCTGGAATACTCCTGGATATGGCCCGGCGTTTGCGTTGGGCATAAAGCGTGCGTGCATGAGCGTAAGCACGAACTGTCGGTTGTCTTGTCGCGCGGTCGCTGCTGAAGTGAGTGTGAAGCGAACGGTAAGAGCTTAGGCAGCGTACGAGTGATAACAAGGTAAGGGTAAAAAAAGAAATAGAGCGAGTTGATGACAGGGGAGCAATTTTTAAGCAAAACGTTTCATTTCACCTGAAAAGATGTATTAGATTAGCCAAAGTGTTTGCAACGAATTGCAAAAGAGTGTTTTGTTAAATGGACTTTTTTATTTCCAGTGAACTCAACTTCGCACACAACAATTTATCAGAAATTAAAGTTAACACCTGGCCGACGATGAACGCGTTACTCCGCCTCAATTTATCCTCAAATATGTTGGAAGATAGGATGACGAATGACGCGTTTTCTGGGTTACTGACGTTACAATCGCTGGATTTGTCCAGCAACGGGTTGACGAGACCACCTTGGGAGGCGTTGAATACGTTGACAAGTTTACAATATTTATATTTGCAGGTACGTAATGCATATGATAATATCTTGAATTGATGCGGCAATATGGTCCTACGAACCAGATATTCTGGTTGATAAGGTGAAATTCATGCTTATGTAACTCATTATTGCTTTTAGTTTGGTAAACTATATTTGTACTCAAACCAGTATACCATCTAAAAGATCTTCCTAGTTTTTAATAGCATAATTAACCTAAACATCCGGTTCGAGGGACCACACTAGTATCTTAGATCCTTATTTCCTTTTATACAGTCAATTACTTTATTCAATATAATTAGTTTGTATCATTAATTTTTCGGATCTATAGGTCAACTATTTAAGATCTTTGATCCGGCTCGAAGGACCATACTGTAGTAGATTATATTATTTCTTTTTATACAATCCATTGCATTGTAGTTCTTTAAGCCGGATCAATGTGTTTGAGAGTCATAAATCGGGTTTGAAAGATCACATTTATATATTAGGTTGTGGAAAAAGTTTCTTCGCATTTTTTAAGAAAATTCAAAACATTTTTTTAATACAGTTTATTTACATTTAACTAAAGTATGTAGGTACCGTTTTGTTCGATTACTTCTTGCCATCTTGTAGGTAGGGACATGATCCCATTGATATAGATATTTTGGGATCAAAAAACCGCGACAAGTAGTTTTGGCAGTCCCCTCGTGATGTTAACCTGACACTGCCTAAAGAATTCTGAAGAGACTGAAACAGGTGGAAATCTGAAGGTGCAGTCAGGACTATACGGCGGATGCATTAACACCTCCCAGCCAAACTCTCTTAATTTTTGCTGAGTGGCTAAAGATGTGTGAGGTGTTATCATGATGAAAAACCAAACCCTTTCTATTGATTAATTCCGACCGCTTTCTCTCAACTCCTTGCTTTAATCTCATCAGTTGTTCGTAGTAGAGTTCAGAATAGATGGTCCTGCCTGGTGGTAATAGCTCATAATGAATAATGCCCTTCCAACACACACAGCATCATTCGCCACAGTCTGTGAAGCCTGACCGGCCTTTGACCACGCACCTTTTTCGCACGTTCTTGTCGTACGTGATCCACTTTTCATCACCAGTTATCAGCTTCTTCAAAAATGGTTCGGTTTCATTACGTCGTAATAAAGAATCACAACTGAGTAGAACTGGTTCATTAGGTTTCCTTCAGTGAGCTCTTGAGGTTCCCAAATATCGAGCTTTTTTGTGTACCCAGTTTTTTTCAAATGCGCCAAAACTGGTTTCTGGTCAATTCCCAGTTCTTCAGCTACGTCGTAACTACTGATATGCTGATCTTGCTTCACTTTTTCAGAAATGTCATCCATTTTATCCGTAATAGAGCGACTAGAGCGAGGTGCATTTTTGACATCAAAATTTCCGGATTGAAAACGCTTTAACCAAATGTGTGCTACTCTCACAGACACTGCACTAGCTCCATAAACATCGCAAATTCTTTTCGCGGCTTGCGTTGCATTTTCACCTTTTTTGTAGTACAATTTTAAAATGTATCGAATTTCTTCATTAGACTCACTAATCTTCACAGTACGAAAAATAAAAATCACACATTTTCCTAATTTGAATTTGGAATTATCTTCTTTAAAATGTAAACTTGTAATGATACCAAAACCAGGCAGATACAAATAGTATAGCCAAAGAGATGTTATTACAAGTTCATACATACTATAATGCGAAAAGACTTTTTACCCGACCTATTATATTAAATGTTTGTTTGCTATTACGATATGGTCCTTCGAGCCGGATTAATAGGATAATTATTCAAGATTAGGTTCGACGGACACGAAACTTTAACAAATACCCTCATTTCAGTATAACAACCTAACATCGCTATCTAAGTCAGCATTTGGAAATCTACCCACGACATTCAAATTGGATTTATCATACAACCAGTTGAGCAGCTTGGGTCAGAAGTCGTTTGATGGTATGCAGCAGTTGCTGGACTTGTCTTTGCGTGGCAACCAGCTGGACCGTATACCTAATGGAGCGTTTAAAACATTGGTTGCTTTGAGGTATGTTTCGAGCCGAGCCGTAGGCGAAATAGCGTATCTGTTGACGTCCATTTTATTATTGAACAATGTTTCTTGTTTTAAATAAATTCGCTAAAAGATTATTATATACGGAATATACGGATCTAGCCGACGCGCCTGCGCTTCGCTGAGGTATATTTTTTAACAATGCATTGTTTTTACAGGAAATTAGATTTATCGTACAACAACTTGGATAAAATCGATAATAAAACAAACGGACTTTTGGATGACTGTCTATCACTTGAAATGGTAAGAAAAACTAAATGAATAACATTTGGTAGAGGGTTTAGATTTAAGGTCACCAACATTTATGTGTATAATTCAGATTTTCAAAACCACTATTATAATGAGAAGAGAGAAGGGGGGGGGGGAAGTCAAGCATACTAGTATTGACTATAAGGATATTTTTCTTTCTTTTTTAATTTACTTTTTAATTATTTTTCGTTAGTTCGTCTCTTTAAAAGGGATGAAAGCGTTTCTACGTTTCTATTCTCCTTTCTTTCTTCAGTTTTCTCTCTTCTTTAAATTACTTCGTTCTTTTTGTTTTTATTTTTTTATTTGCCTCCCCTTTTTCTATCAACTATTTTCTATTCTCATCCTTTAATATATTTTCTTCATTTTTTCTTGATATACTTATTTCTTACCTGTCTTCTTCCATCTTCCTTATATAATCTATAATATTTTTCTTATTGTATTTGTGATTCTAGGTAAACCTAAGCCACAATAGATTCGGTTTTCTAACAAGAAAGATGTTCCCCGCAAGTCCGTGGATACCCTACCGACTCATGGAAGTTGATCTGAGTTACAATGAGATACCAGTCGTTACTTATGACATTACTTATGGAGGGAAAAAGTTTAAGAAGTTGAATCTTTCCAATAATTATATTAATGATATAAGAAATAGTAAGTCTATTTATTTGTTTGTTTGTTGGCAATATTATATCGGTAACATATTTAAATGTAAAGATTTGTATGAAATTTTGTATTTAACTAAGGTTATTCATTTTAATTGCTTTACTAGGTTATCGAAATAAATAAGAATACGGGTATACTCACTCATAAGAATTGTTCACTATTTTCACAAACTATAACACCTTTTCTCACTTTACTTGGTTATTAATAATAATTAAACCGAACCGCATCCTTTGACAAATAATGGCACTTTTTTATTATTTTGCTACAACACAATCAAAGGCAACAGCGTTCTCGCGCCATCTTGCTTTTCCCGCCATTACTTGTAGTCAATACAACAACTATTACAATAATCAATGAAAAATACAAAATTATACATTTAGATATTTAATCTATAATATTAATTATTATTGTTGAATGGTTATTTATGGATAATAATAATTAAAAAAAAAACACTATTTTTACAGATGTCCTCGGAAATTTGACGTCATTAGAAGTTTTGGATCTGTCAAACAATCAGTTGAAGGATCTTGTTTCTAGAACATGTAAGTTATTTATACGATTTATATGACTAATTCCCAAAAACTGCCACATAGCTCGACATGCACTTCACCGCCACGCCGATAGATGGCGTACGAGCACACTCATTTGTTTCGCGATAAAACATAGCCTATGTCCTTCCTCAAGCTCTACTTTATCTGTATCATATTACATATAATATAGGTCATGTATTCGTCAATAGATGGCGTAAGTCTAGAATTCATTAATTATTATTAATTTATTTATTAAAGTGTTTTAATAGAAAATATTATTTTTCTAGAATTTTCTGATTTATTTTCTTTGGTTAGTTTTTTTTACTATCAATTTTTTTTGTTACAGCTGACACAAAATTCAATCTACCAGAAAACATATCGCATATATACATACAAAACAATACACTACAAGTGTTGCCAGTGGAAAGTATATTAAAATGCAAAAATATGAAGGTGTTGGATGTAAGGAATAATTTGCTGACTAGTTTTTATCCTGAATTAGTTAAGATGGTCAGGGAAATCGGATTGCAGGTTTACTTTGAAGGTTGGTACTATGTATTGCTGAAGAGATTGCGAATTTTGTAGCGTTAAATGGAGTGGTCGTTCGTCGCTTCCGGCAGGTCATCGTTAAATCGAGTGACGTCACATAGAGTGTAATAAGGTGACGTTACATGCAGTGTATATCGTGTAAATATAATACAATAAAATAATACAATGTAATGCAGTTTACCTCGGCGTCGACTAGATGGCGCTGCTCGTTGTTGCATCGCGCAATAAAGCGCCAAGGATGCTCAGCCAAAAACTACTGAACCGATTTTGAAAATTCTTTCACCGATAGAAAGCTACATCCTTTACGGGTAACATAGGCTATGTGGTGTTGCCATAAATATTATAATTTAAAAGATATGGTCGTAACGTGGCCATTTTGAAAAGTGATCTGTTCCATTCTGTCTCTTTTCACTTCCTTTCTATTGTTTTCCTTCTCCTTTATCTATCTCTCTTTCATTTTTATCCTTGCTGTCGCTTTTCTCTTTATTCTTTTAGCACCCTTTCTCACTCTCTCTCTCTCTTATTCCAAAGGGAAGTGAGAAATGAGACTGAGAACGGGTCAGATAATTGCCAACATATAATATTTTTAACATCTATATTATTATGTTATATGAAACTAGATGAAAAATAAATGGACACGTATTTTTTTTTTTAAATATGAGCTTGGTAATCGTTAAATTAAATATATTCTATAAAGACGTAAACGCCAAATGACGTTATATATACGGTTGAATATCTATGTCTGTTTTAACTAATAAGGCAATATCTTCCGCCGACAGTGGATCAACTCTGGAAAAACATTTTTCTTTGTTTTTATTTCATAATGGAATATGCAAAGGTATTACACCGTACAGCCTTGTCTGACATCATCGCCATTATATATTACCGATGCTTTGCCTACTTGAACACTTAGTAGGGAGTCCTGTTAGTGGACACAAAACTAAAAGCAAGAGGCCATGTACGTTGTTTAGACGGTAGTCTGGCCTTCATGCGGCGCGACGGGAGTGCGTTACGTAGTGCGTAAACACTGGAAATAGTATATGTAATTCCACAAAACTAATACTTCCAGTGACATTATAAAAGGCAAAGGTATTACACTGTACAGCCTGGTCTGACTGAGAGATAGTAAGTGGTAAAAACAAGTTCGTTTATGTTGCGGAAGGAGTAGTCTGGCCTACATGCGGCGTGACCGCGTTACACACAGTGCGTAAACACTGGAAACAGTATATGTAAAAGTGAAATAAAAGTGAAATAATGAGAGAAATACATTTTTTTCTGTTTTATTTTATAATGGAATAGGCAAAGGTATTACACCGTACAGCCTTGTCTAACTGAAAGACAGTAAATGGTAAAAACAAGTTCGTTTATGTTGCGGAAGGAGTAGTCTTACATGCAGTGTCTTATGAAAAGTTCTCGCAGAGGTAGTTTTTTTTTTAATTTAATTTTTTTTTTTTTAGATAATAAACTAAAATGCGATTGCTTCACTCGTCCGCTAAAACATTATTTAAAAAAACTAACAACAACAACATTAAAAAATGACGATAAATACAAAAATATACATTGCTTCGAACCGCCGTCTGTGGAAAATGAGATATTCTTGGATTTAGACGAAGACAGGTTGTTGTGCGCTAGCAATGTTAAGCTGGATGAGAAGATACGGGAGTATGGCAACACTGAACATGATTTTGGTCCCGAACCCGATGTTTTGTTTAGAGATATACAGTAGTAAGTATTTGTTTTAATTACACTAATATAGGATACATTTTATACCGGAATAAATCGCTCCTGTGGGATAATTATAAAATTAATAATCGCAAATATAATGCAGTGTTGCCACAATAATAGGTAAATATATATGTAAATTAAAAGACTATTTCATTATTTATATTTAATAAAATAATAATGTAGATTAAAAAAAATATCTACTTAGGCAACACTATACAATTAAAACACTTTTTAATATAGCCCCCCAACTTTTGGGAGGGCGGCAAGATTATATAATTTATAGTTTTTTTTATTATTTATTATCATGAAAATAATAGCAATACCCTAAGTACATATAGAAATGGTTGCTATGACGACGTATTGTAAATAAAAAGCGCTGAAGCGCTGTGTTTTTACTGAATGGTTAGAGTACTTATAATACTTGCAGCGCTGCAGCGAACTTCAGCTCAAAATTGTGTGACTAGTTGTACACTAAACGCGCTTAAGCGCTGCTTGTTTAAAGTGTATGATTAGACTAAAAGCTATTGATTCAGTGCTTCAGCGAACTTTGGTTTAAATTCGTAAAATAATAAAATGGAGTCACAAATTTTGCTTAGCATAGCTTCTCTATAGTGTTAAGCCCAGTGATAGACATATTTTTTTCAGTTCACAGACCTCAATCTACGCCCTCTGGTTCGTATCAACAATAGAAGACGTCGCGGATTTTTATATATACATACGGAAAAACAGCACAGTACTATACAGTCAGGATATTGCATACAATCTGCGCTCAATCACAATACAGATAGACAAAAATATAGAAAACGCCGATGTATGCATACAAGCTAAAACGTCAAACAACTTTGCCAGGAAATGGTTTGACAGCCAATGTCAAACAGCTCCGTCTAATTACGACTCGTGGCCGAAAAAACTGACCATAGATAAAAGATTGTCGAGAAAAAAAGTTAAATACTCGTGGGGAAGTAGTAGCGTGTTGGGTTTGGTAAGTGATTCGATTTTGATAACGTTGTGCATATTTTTGGGGGTCTGTTTTAGGCGATTGGCGGATTTGGATGTTTGATTTTTTTAAATTTTTTTTTGGATTTAATACCTGAGCCATTTTTAAGGCGATTTTTAGATGAATCTCAGATAACATTAATTTTGAAGATGATTTTTTTATCAATGTCAATTTTAATTGACAAACTTTGACATACAATTAATTTATGTCACATTCATTAATGAAAAATAACTTCAAATAATGTAAAAGCAAAAAGTAAAACTGTAAAATGTAAAAAAAAATCTTAATTGTTGTCCCGTGGCTGAAAAAATTGATGAAACTTGCAAATCTAAAAATTATGTTAATTGTTGTTAACACAGTCAAATGTTAAAAAGTGTTGTCAGACTTTAACTAGCATTAAATGTGATGTAAATACTGTCAATGTAAACGTGACTATATTAATGTCAAAAAAAAAACCTCAAAAATGAACTCGAAATGTGTTTTGAGGAAGGTGAGAAGATTTTACGATTTTTTTGTCAAAAATATTGACTTATTATTTATATATTTTTTAATTTTTTTTAACTTCAACGAAAATTCCGTCCGTCGTTATTATTGAAAAAAAAATAATTGTGATAATTATTTATGTACCTGATGACGTCATATTTGATGACATCACTTTTTATATTTTTATATATTTTTTTCCTTATTTATAATTTAATTTTATTATTATTACTGTGTTCTAAATAATTAAAAAAAATATTTAATATAATTTATATTATTAATTAATTAAGTTAAAAGAATACTCATAGATAAGATATTCCGTCCGTTTATATTACATATATTTTTGTATTGCAATGATATTTTTGAATGAAACCACTTCAATTTCCAAAAGTTGTAACTTTTGGAAAATCATTTTCAATCAAACATTTTGCAAGTCTGGATGATAAAAATCAGATCATTGAGAAATTTTCAAAATTCCAGTTAAATTGTGGTAGATAATAAAAAAAATGAGATGCTTTAAAAGCTTCTTTAAGTAAGATTGCGATAAATGGAAAATGAGGAAAAATATAAATTGCAATTTGTGGAAAATGAGTGTTTCTTCTATTATTAAATTAACGTATTTTAATTTGAAACTATTCCATATGAAATACTGCCATATATATGTATATATGTATCATTGATTTTCCCGCCTATTCACAATTTTTTGGATTTAATATTAATCTCAAATTTTTAATTTAATTTAATATTTTGAAAACGACAATTTTTTTATACTTTTATATTGTAAGGAAAAATGAAACATTCCAATATTTTTATATTTTATTTAAATATACATATTTACAATTAATAAATGCAGTTTTTTTTTTTTTTAAGATTGCTAGTAGTATGGATCACATACTACTAGTATTTCCTTTTCCCCTCCTAGTAAGCTTGCATGCTTGTGTCAGGAATGGATCACGCCAGTAGTCCAATGTCCGGGATTTGAAGCTAAGACTTATAGATCGTGAATCCAACGCCCGAACCACTGAGCTACTGACGCTTTGTTCGACATTAGTGTTTTAGATCTTTTTTGCTTCGGACACTTTTGAGCCTTAATTGAGCGTCCAATTTAGGGATGTTATGGATATTAAATTTCGGATTTGGATACGGTTAAGGATTTAGATTATTTCGGATTATCCGTTAGTTTCGGTAATTAGATTTTGAAAGTAAAATAAAAATAGGTTTTGACTCTTTTCCGTGAAACGTTTTTACCACACTGTTGGACATTTTGTGAAATGTAAATTTACTACGCAATTTGCTGAAATGTGAAAAATTATTATTAATTTATACAAAATAATTATTAAATGTAAAAGGTAACGTAATCGCGCAATAATTGACTAGTAATAATTAACTATTAATAATAAACAATGCGAGGGAGGCGCGTGGAAAAGACTTTTCATAAAATGCATGATTTAAACTCCGCTCCCACCCGAAATTATCCGAAACTGTTATATCGGAAACGGGTACCGAGCTCCATAACATCCATGGTCCAAATTACATTAAAATATGAATCTTCATTGAAGTAAAAATTTTATGAACAACGCCATCTAGTTTAAAAATTAGTAATTAAAATATGAGCGTCCCATAATATTTTCATCTACTTACAGCGTCACTTAGTTATTAAAATACGAGTACCCCTCAGTATTTAAATCACTTATGAGCGCCATCTAGTTTTGCAATTAGTAATTAAAACATTAGAGTCCTTTAGTATAATCATTTACTTACAGCGCCATCTATTAGCGATTACGATTTGAACCAACTTAGAGACAGAATCAGCAATAGAATATCATGGTGAGTACCTTTAAGGATGATATAAAGAAAACTTATCTAGAAATGCAATCATATGAATATTTTAATAATGAATTGTAAATATTTTCGTAGATATATTTCAAAGGCGTTATTAATATACAAATTGCTCGTTTTGTGCGCGTGTGTTAATAAATTATTTAATTTTATAAATAGATAACTAATATTAAGTTAATTATAATATATTAAGACTTTTTGATCGGATTAATAAATATTTAAAAAAAATTAAGTCTATTTCTTAATAGCTTTAGCTTCAATATACTCTAGTTCAGGAGACATTGGAACTGTTCTGTATTCGCTTGGACTCCATTGTGGTTTGTAGTTGAAGTCGGTGGGGTAAGCTGGAAAATAAATTATATGACATGTGATTTTTCAAAATCATAATAAAATCCAAAAATGGTAACCATCTTAACAATCTGAGTTATGAATAATAGATAACAGATGACATCACTAATATAATATTCAACGTAAAATCTAACAACAAAGCTATCTTTTCTTAACACCTTCGAGTTACTACTACTCGATAAGAGATGGCGCCACTAGTAATTTATTAACAGTAAAAAATATCAATTATATTTCTTAATTGTTAAGTTACTATTACTGAATAAAAGATGGCGCCACTAGTATTTTATAAACAGTAAAATACCTACCACAGCAATTATTTTTCTTAATTGTTGAGTTACTACTGAATAAGAGATGGCGCCACTAGTCATTTATTAACAGTAAAATACCACATCAATTATATTTCTTAATTGTTAAGTTACTACTACTGAATAAAAGATGGCGCCACTAGTATTTTAATCACAGCAATAAATACAATCACTTTAGGACTTTACCGACATTGGATAATAGATGGCGTTACTAGTATCTTAGTTTTAATATCTTACCATATTGGTGTGGCCAGGAATATTCATGTTGTTTATGGTTTTTGACCTTCCACGCCGTGAAGAAAGACGCAACCTGCATAAAATAATATTATGTATATACTGTGCCTGGTAGTTGAGACCCAAGAGCAAGTTTAAAAGACCCTTTTAACCAGTATTCACGTATTTCTCGATAAACAATGTTTACTGTGTAAAATCACTTGACAGACTGAATGATAGATAATATTGTCTATGGTTAGGAAGTAAAGTTGGCGCGAAACTCGAAAGTCTATAACTCGCGGTTAGACTAGACTAATGTGTTTTTAATGATATTTTAATAGATCTCAGACAGACTGAATAATCGTTATTTTATATTAAGCCATGATTTTTTAAAATAACCGCTTTTTATTAAGTGCATATGAATGTATACACGCACACGGTACATATACCAACAACAATATTTTTTACAATTTTTGTCTGTCTGTTTGTTCCGGCTAATCTCTGAAATGGTTGGACCGATTTTGATGGGACTTTCACTGGCAGATAGCTGATGTAATAAGGAGTAACTTAGGCTATATAACATCTCGCTATGACCCATAGGAGCGGAGCAACACGCGAACGCATTATATAAAAAAAATAGTTTATGATTTATAAATGTATTTTCATGTGTAGAATATAATATACAATATCAAATTATCTGTATACTGTTTAGTATTGATTTAAACGTCAAAATATGACAGCTGTCAGAATTCTACGGAAGTATGTAATCGAGTATGTATATTAAGTTTCAACTAGAAATGTGATTGTGAAAGCAAAAGTAGGTTGTCAATATTGAATTACTTCCATCCAAGAATCCCAATTTTATTATAATACTAGCTGTGCCCGTGACTTCATCTATCCCTATTGTTATTTTACACCCTTGAGGGTAAAACTTGTACAAACTTTGAATGTCATATTTATTTATATCGAATCAACAGACTAAACAATAAGTTTCAAGCTTCTAGCTCTAAAAATGACATTCAATACAACTTTACATCCCCCTTTTCAAGCCCTTACATCCCTTTTTTCGCAGTAAAAACTACCCTATGTTCTTTCTCAGGCTCTAAACTATCTATATACCAAATTTTATTTAAATCTGTTCAGTAGTTTAGGCGTGAAAGTGCGACAAACAGACAGAGTTACTTTCGCATTTATATTAAGTATGGATATTATAAATGCGAAAGTAACTCCTTCTGTTTGTTACGCTTTTAAGCTTAAACCACTGAATCGATTTTGATGGAATTTAGCACAGATATAGACTACAGCTTGAGAAAGTATATAGGCTATGTTTTATGTCAAAAAAACAACTTGAAGGGGTTGAAATAGGGGATGAAGTCGAGTGTCTGTGTGACCGTTTATGTCTTTGGGAATTACCTTAGCAGAACTAACAGCGATTTTGAAGACCAGTAATATCAATCCAATGATGACAGATTTGGCTGCCAATATGGTGGTGAGGAGTCCCCAAGTGGAAGCAGCTCCAATGTGGAAGATAATTGGAAGTAATGACATGGATAGCTTCTTTAGACCACGGCCCTCTACAAAAAGAAAATATACGCTTTTATATATTAGCCAAGTGATAAAATTAGTCGCCATTAAACGGGCGAGAGTTATGAAAGCTTTTAATTATGAAAGCTTTCATTATGCCTTTTAACAGAATAGCTAGGTATCCTATGCTACGCTTAATTAGCGCGAATGTGTTGCTCGCTGCCGTTTTGTTTTTAAAAAGAATAATATAAAAATGGCGTTAAACTTTTTTTAGGTGTTTTATATTGTGTTGTTTTTATTTGATCTTGTCCCAATCTGATAAGATAATCGAAGTTCTAATGTTGTTGAAATATTGTAAGTTGGTAACATTGTATAATATTTGAATATAGAATAAGGACGTAGTTATATATACTAAAATAAAGAATATTGATATAATGAAGAGTTTAATTGAGCGTGGGGCCTAACGGCATAAATTATAACAAATGTAAATAAATGGGTATTGACTATTGTCATTGATATTTGTTTTTTTTTTAAATTAAAAGCTGATGAAGTACGATTTTAAATGATTTTTGCTTTTCTATATTTCTATTGATTTTAAGTTAAACATTTTATTATGTGGTTTGATTTTTAAGAATTTTTTCCTGATTTTTTTTCTCAAAATTAAATTTGATTATTATTTAATATTATATATTTGTATACTTAGTTTTTTGAAATATATTAAAATATCGATATTATTATTTAAAAATATCGATTTTTATTACTTATATTTTTCTGGTGATATATTGATAGTTTGATACAAGTGAATTTTTTTTTCTCTCAAAATGTACAAAGTCATCAAGAATTTAATCTACATTACTTACACTGCCATATTTGTCTACAAGGCTGTACGGTGTAATACCTTTGCCTTTTCTATTATGGATGAAAACAGAGAAAAAAAATCATTAGCACCTCATAAGGCTTATTAGTATTATGTGTTTGTAACTTTTAACATTTATTTATAATTTAATCAATATTAAGTAATAAATTGTGTAAATTGTTTTTGAGCTGATTTATATTATTTTTTTAAGTAAAGCGATATTTAAAAAAAAAACAAGCCTAATTTAATGACAGCTCTTATGCAGCTGTGATGTTGAATATCTTACACGCCATAATCATTCATTTACTAAACTAGGTGTGTGATTGAATAGCGCATATTTTTTTATACCATTATTGTTTCACTCTACTATTGTAGCAAAGATAAATAGTAAAAAAATTTTTTTTCTGGCAACACTAATCATACGTTATTTGTCAAATTCATTAAAGTAAATTATTAACCGCGTGTCTTTCAGAATCTTACTAAAGTTAATTAAAAAAAAAAGCACTTACCTCGAACATCACTAAACTTAACCTTCATTTCATTATACCGAATCAACTTCCCTAATTCACTATTTTTTAAATTCCTATCATTTAAAATTTCTAACCAATTAAGAAAACTATTTACATATTTAATTAATTTAAAATCCAAAGTGTTTTCTAATTCCATAAAACCTTTGGCAGAATAGCATTCAACATGTGCCAAGTTGTTGAAAATTAAAAAAAATACTGTCAAAGCTAGGCGGGACATTTTACGCGTGTGATTTAGAATTATAGATATTTCAGACTGAACTTAATATTTGTCTTGAAAGTAAAAGTGGTGTTTGTGGTTGTGAAAAAATATTAAAAAACAAACTTCATTAGTCGTCTGGTCGGAGGTGATTGAGTACTTTTGTTTCCTATTTCGCTTTTATATGTGCTCTATACTAAACTTTTCAACTTTCAAACCTAAAGTGTGTAGTATTCATTTCACCGCGACTTATAGGTTGAAAGTTTCTCCAGTAAATGGCTGCAATAATAGGAATTTCAAAAACTCGCCAAGTATACCGATGTTTTTTTCCTTGCATATGTGTTGATAAACGTATGTGCCCTCGCATCCTCCGCAGCCTCCGCCTCGACTGTAATGACCAACTAAGCACACTTGTATCATAATGTATTATTTCGTTAATGTTATGAAAGACAAATTTAATAATTTTAAATAAATGCTATATATATTTAAAAAGATTAATTTACAAAAATTTTAATTCTTAGTCTTGTCGATAAAATCGCAAACCTTGACGTTTTTGTTGTCGTATTGTATGAAACGTATCTATAACTTGTAAAATATTTTAATCGACTCAGAAAAAAGAAGGAGGTTCTATATTTGACAATATATATAACCTTCTAGCACGTTCGCTGCGTTGTGAGGTCATATTGGCTCATAGCAAACTTTCATGTGGTGCGGCGAGCAAAATAGCCTTTATTTCTCTTGTGCGGAAGAATAACTTTGTGTATTTCTATCGTAGGAAAGAGATTAATATACCATTGTTATTTCCTCTTTAACGTGAACAATCCAGCATTTTAAAACACTCGTGAGCCAATTCGAAGTCACCCGCACCTAAGGAAAATGTTTCACCCTAGTACGGTGTGAGGTCAATATGACTGCCCCGCGCACCCCACACTCGCACTGAAGGATGCGCTCGCGCCACTTCGTGCACTCAGTGTTGTGCCACGTTATCGACGTTGAAGACGTCGCGTAGTGTGGGGCGTCTTTCAGCCCGCTGGACTGATGACATAAAGTGGGTGGCGAGAAGTGGCTGGATGAGGAAGGCCGAGGACAGGGTGTAGTGGCACTCGCTTGGGAAGGCATAGCCCTCCAACAGTGGATGTCCGCAGTCTAATGGTGTGATGATGATGATGATGATGAGAAATAACGTACAGCCCAGAACACTGCCCTGTGGAACGCCATATTGAATATCTAACTCGTTGTTAAAGTGCTTTTCAATCTGAACCATCTGTGTACGCCCATTTAAATAACTCTGAAATAAGGATTGCAAAGTCCATTTTATGCCAGTGGCTTCCAGTTTTCGCATGAGACTAATATTATTTTCCCGTGGAGAGAAGTTTTTTTATTTCGCGGAAAATATAGCCTGTGACATTCTGATGTAGGTATAAGCTATCACGTTGTGATTTTTCATCAAAATCCGTGCAGTAGTTTCGTGATAGAGCAACAAACATACACATATCCATACATCCTCACTATCGCATTAACGGCTGCCTACAGCGGTACGTCCGCAACAATATTCTCCATAAGTTCATCGCTAATTTCTAATAAGATCACTTCATTTACTAGTAGATAGTTTTTATTTCCTCGAACACCGCTCGATTTTTTTTTGGGAATAAGTTATTTTACCGCAGTAAAAGAAGTTTATAATATGTTATTTTTATTTATAAAATATTGTAGATAGATTAGAGCTATTGCACAAAGAAATAGCACAGATATTTAGGTAAAGATCGAAACATTCAAAGCAAGGCTCCGAGACGGCCGACCGACCACAAGTTTGTGCATGTCGCGACACGCCTATGCTCGCAGGCTCGTGGCAGCCCTCTCTGCTAGACAATCTCAATTTGTCGCGCGCCGTAGGTATTTATCGCTCTAGGTATGGTCGAGTGACGTATGCTTGGTAATAAATAGAAACAACATCCTCTGAGTCATCAGAGACCTCGGAGTATCAAATTACAGAGTGATAGACACAAACAACATCGTCTGAGGCACCAGAGACCTCGGAGTATCAAATAACTAAATATTCGAGACTACTTGTTATGGGGGTGGTCTGCTGGCAGTTAATGTAGCCACATATTATTATTAAAACATATTATGTTCATTCATTAAGAGTTTCATTATTATTATTACATGTATCGCCCCTATACATATATTGTATTGTTATAATTCCATAGATGGTCACCCACAAACCATCTATGATAAATACTTTTTATGACCCCTTATTATATCGGTATCATATGTAATACATGTATGTAAGATGTCCCCACGATTGGCACGGCATCTTATACGTTGCCTCCCTAAATATGCGGCGCAGACGGTCTGACTATCGGCGGTTACATACATACGCATATTAACTGATACACGAACTTTTTCCGAACTACACGAACTTCCCGCATTATTTTTAATATTTGAGACTTTATACATTTGAGGTGCAATTGTATATACCTTTGCCAACTTTCAAAGTAACCGTGATCAGAACTGGTGATTGTTTATATCCCTATTAGGGAAACTTCTTATTTATAGATATTTTTACTATAGTACTTAGTTAAAAATAATAATACAAATTGACTTCGATATTTCTCAGTTTACCGTAAATGACAATTGAATGCGATTATCATTCAAGTCGTTAAATAATTTGCTTAAAAGTGGTGAAAGGGTAAAGTAGTAATTATTAATAAAAACAATGGAGTTAGCATAAATGTAATTTGGTGTAGCTTCAGAGATAAGATAGTTTTTATCCCGATTAATCATCTCAACATTTTTAATACTAGCCCACCCTCACTTACTCACAAACCTGTTGAATGTCTATTCTATAATGATCTATGGTAGTTCGCGAACGACCTAGTTCTAAAGAGCGCCCTTTTAGGTGAACTATACGAACTAGTTCGTCAATGATCTCGCTCTTATTTATTTTTAGTTCTTATATTTTTTTATTTACTTCTAGGGATGCTTGTTTCATCCATACTTTCTTCTATAGTGTTTAATTTCTAATAAAAAATTGATATATACTTTATATTTAAATAGTGATAAAAAATTAATATATCGTTCATAAACATCGATGTTTTTTATAAGCGATGTTGCATCCCCAACTTCTGTTTACATTTTAGTTTTTGAAGTTCACTATAATTTTTAATATAAATGATTTCATTTTTTCATTATTATTTGTACTTCTGTCTCACTCACGCCCTTGACTTGCCAACATCGAGTTGGTGCAGTCGCTTCCATTAGTTTGTAACAAATGGCGGTGTATGTTAATTTATTGACACAACCAAGCATCCAAAAGATGGCGGTGTTTTATTAAGTTAAGTTTATTTGTTCCATTTTTTTTCAGTTTTAAATTTGGAACTATTTAACCGATTTGAATGATAGATATAGTTATTTATCACGAATAATTAAAAAAAAATACTGAGTACAGCGCAGGTACTTCCTAAGAGAGACTCTTTCTTTTTAATTGAAGGATAGCTTTCCTTTCTTTAATTAAAAAAACAATAAATTTATTTCTTCTTAAATATATAACGCAAAAACACAAGTTAACAACACAACAGACAAACAATTAACATTAGATGAGGCCCTCTGTGGAGCGAATAGAGCAACATCACGGTAATCAGAATTCCATCCAATGATTTGTTCATCCCGATTTTGGACCCGCAACCAGAGCTCCAGAGGTCGGAAGTATCTGAAAAATTACATGACCGACATTAGTCAAAATTGCTATCAATAAAACTTGTCGTAACCTAAGAGTGAGTAACACAATAAACACACCGGCATGACAGTTTCTATTATTGTCACATGACCGATATAAGTCACAATAGTTTCTACTGAATCTTGTAGCCTAAGAAAGGTTAATAAACACATCCGAGTGACAGTTTCTGTTATTGTCACATGACCGACAATAGTCATAATAGGTTTCAATAAAACTTGTCATAAACTAAGAGGAGTAAACACGTCGGTGTGATAGTTTATGTTATTGTCCCATAACCGATATTAGTCACAATAGTTTCTACTGAAACTGGTCATAACCAAAAAGGGCGCAACACAACAAACACACCGGAGTGACAGTTTCTATTATTGTTACATGACCGACATAAGTCAAAATACTTATTTATACAAACCTGACGAGTGATTCCGGTGAAATTCTGTTAGTTTTTCCTCTGGTCATGCTTCTAATTATATCCGATGCTGATTTAGATGCTCCAGGTTGCATTATTTCACTAAAAAATAAATAATTATTTTAATAACTCTACAAATGGCACCACCGTTAATTTGACGGCAAAAGTATTTTGATTTAGAATTTGCAGTAACGTTAGATTGTAAGTTTGTATATCAATTACTGGCATAATAAAAATAATTGCGTTCATATAGTATTTAAAAAAAAAATATTTTTTTAAATAATATATGAACATGTAGTATATGTTTTTTAACATTCTTCACATTTGAATAGAATATTTATTATAGCTTAGTATTCATTCTTATTGTGTGGTAATTTCAGGCTTTTTAAATAAAGTTTAATGTAGCAGAGACCAGAACGGACATAAGGAGGAAGAGAAGTGTTGCTATAACAAAATATAGATGATTAAAATATTAAAATTTGATTTAGTGTTTTCCAACAATTCTCAGTGCTATTGTTAAATATAACTTGATAGTTCTTACATAAAAGGATTTCAGGTAAGAGGAAGCACCTGTCAAAGATCATAGTATGTTAGAATAAACAGCTTATTGAATAAACAGTTGATCCATAATATTGATCATAATAACATAAACGTTGATAGTATTTTTTTCTATAATACCTATGTAAAAAGAGAAATATCCAAGTCCAAAATATATGCAAGTTAATGAATCAAATAATCGATCTGTAAATCCAATGAATATTTTTTTTAGATCTATAGATTACAAATGAATTAAACGGCGTGTGCCATTTGCTGATCCATAATAGATAAATTTGTTTGTTTACAATTGTTTGATAGTTTATACCTTAAAAGTCTCCCAGCGTCTCTACTCCTGTAAATATCGCATTCGTGTAAATGTCCGCTGTGTCCAGAAGCTATACATAATTGTTCATATATTTGAAATTCCAGAATTGTTGCTAAGAAATATTTTATATATTCCTGAAAGTAAAAAATATTATTGTTAATCTCTTGTATAAACTTAGCTTTATAAGAATTACTAATAATGAGCAATGTTAGATTAATGACATAGAGAGAAGAATAGATTAGTGATGTTCTGTCGTAAGAGAGAGATAATCTAGTCTTATATATTGAGTTATCTAGAAACATCTACATTGAGCTGCATGTATCTTGAGAGCGCCCTCTGGTGATTCGAAATGAAACCAGTGAAATAGTATTAACGAAGGAACATTATCAAAAATTTGAACACTTGAACAAGAGAGGGCTAACACAATAAACAGGTTGACAGTCTTTGTTATAGGCACGTGACCGACATCAGTCACGACAGCTTACAATAAAAATTGTCGTAATCTAAGAGGAGGTAATATAACAGATATACCGGTGTGACATTTTCCGTTATTGTCTCGTGACCGACATCAGTCATAATAGCTTCCAATAATACTTATTGTAACCTAAGATGAGGTAACACAATAAACACAAAGGTGTGGCAGTTTCAGTTATTGTCTCATGACCGACATAGTTACAATAGCTTCCAATAATACTTATCGTAACCTAGAGAAGGTAGCACAAATAAACACACCGGTGTGGCAATTTCTGTTATTGTCTCATGACCGACGTCAGTCACAATAGCTTCCAATAATACTTATCGTAACCTACAGAAGGTAGCACAAATAAACACACCGGTGTGGCAATTTCTGTTATTGTCTCATGGCCGACGTCAGTCACAATAGCTTCCAATAATACTTATCGTAACCTACAGAAGGTAGCATAAATAAACACACCGGTGTGGCAATTTCTGTTATTGTCTCATGACCGACATTAGTCACAATAGCTTCCAATAATACTTATCGTAACCTACAGAAGGTAGCACAAATAAACACACCGGTGTGGCAGTATCTGTTATTGTCTCATGACCGACATTAGTCACAATAGCTTCCAATAATACTTATCGTAACCTACAGAAGGTAGCACAAATAAACACACCGGTGTGGCAATTTCTGTTATTGTCTCATGACCGACGTCAGTCACAATAGCTTCCAATAATACTTATCGTAACCTACAGAAGGTAGCACAAATAAACACACCGGTGTGGCAATTTCTGTTATTGTCTCATGACCGACGTCAGTCACAATAGCTTCCAATAATACTTATCGTAACCTACAGAAGGTAGCACAAATAAACACACCGGTGTGGCAGTATCTGTTATTGTCTCATGACCGACATCAGTCACAATAGCTTCCAATAATACTTATCGTAACCTACAGAAGGTAGCACAAATAAACACACCGGTGTGGCAATTTCTGTTATTGTCTCATGACCGACGTCAGTCACAATAGCTTCCAATAATACTTATCGTAACCTACAGAAGGTAGCACAAATAAACACACCGGTGTGGCAATTTCTGTTATTGTCTCATGGCCGACGTCAGTCACAATAGCTTCCAATAATACTTATCGTAACCTACAGAAGGTAGCATAAATAAACACACCGGTGTGGCAATTTCTGTTATTGTCTCATGACCGACATTAGTCACAATAGCTTCCAATAATACTTATCGTAACCTACAGAAGGTAGCACAAATAAACACACCGGTGTGGCAGTATCTGTTATTGTCTCATGACCGACATTAGTCACAATAGCTTCCAATAATACTTATCGTAACCTACAGAAGGTAGCACAAATAAACACACCGGTGTGGCAATTTCTGTTATTGTCTCATGACCGACGTCAGTCACAATAGCTTCCAATAATACTTATCGTAACCTACAGAAGGTAGCACAAATAAACACACCGGTGTGGCAATTTCTGTTATTGTCTCATGGCCGACGTCAGTCACAATAGCTTCCAATAATACTTATCGTAACCTACAGAAGGTAGCATAAATAAACACACCGGTGTGGCAATTTCTGTTATTGTCTCATGACCGACATTAGTCACAATAGCTTCCAATAATACTTATCGTAACCTACAGAAGGTAGCACAAATAAACACACCGGTGTGGCAGTATCTGTTATTGTCTCATGACCGACATTAGTCACAATAGCTTCCAATAATACTTATCGTAACCTACAGAAGGTAGCACAAATAAACACACCGGTGTGGCAATTTCTGTTATTGTCTCATGACCGACGTCAGTCACAATAGCTTCCAATAATACTTATCGTAACCTACAGAAGGTAGCACAAATAAACACACCGGTGTGGCAATTTCTGTTATTGTCTCATGACCGACATTAGTCACAATAGCTTCCAATAATACTTATCGTAACCTACAGAAGGTAGCACAAATAAACACACCGGTGTGGCAATTTCTGTTATTGTCTCATGACCGACGTCAGTCACAATAGCTTCCAATAATACTTATCGTAACCTACAGAAGGTAGCACAAATAAACACACCGGTGTGGCAATTTCTGTTATTGTCTCATGACCGACGTCAGTCACAATAGCTTCCAATAATACTTATCGTAACCTACAGAAGGTAGCACAAATAAACACACCGGTGTGGCAATTTCTGTTATTGTCTCATGACCGACGTCAGTCACAATAGCTTCCAATAATACTTATCGTAACCTACAGAAGGTAGCACAAATAAACACACCGGTGTGGCAATTTCTGTTATTGTCTCATGACCGACGTCAGTCACAATAGCTTCCAATAATACTTATCGTAACCTACAGAAGGTAGCACAAATAAACACACCGGTGTGGCAATTTCTGTTATTGTCTCATGACCGACGTCAGTCACAATAGCTTCCAATAATACTTATCGTAACCTACAGAAGGTAGCACAAATAAACACACCGGTGTGGCAATTTCTGTTATTGTCTCATGACCGACATTAGTCACAATAGCTTCCAATAATACTTATCGTAACCTACAGAAGGTAGCACAAATAAACACACCGGTGTGGCAATTTCTGTTATTGTCTCATGACCGACGTCAGTCACAATAGCTTCCAATAATACTTATCGTAACCTACAGAAGGTAGCACAAATAAACACACCGGTGTGGCAATTTCTGTTATTGTCTCATGACCGACGTCAGTCACAATAGCTTCCAATAATACTTATCGTAACCTACAGAAGGTAGCACAAATAAACACACCGGTGTGGCAATTTCTGTTATTGTCTCATGACCGACGTCAGTCACAATAGCTTCCAATAATACTTATCGTAACCTACAGAAGGTAGCACAAATAAACACACCGGTGTGGCAATTTCTGTTATTGTCTCATGACCGACGTCAGTCACAATAGCTTCCAATAATACTTATCGTAACCTACAGAAGGTAGCACAAATAAACACACCGGTGTGGCAATTTCTGTTATTGTCTCATGACCGACGTCAGTCACAATAGCTTCCAATAATACTTATCGTAACCTACAGAAGGTAGCACAAATAAACACACCGGTGTGGCAATTTCTGTTATTGTCTCATGACCGACATTAGTCACAATAGCTTCCAATAATACTTATCGTAACCTACAGAAGGTAGCACAAATAAACACACCGGTGTGGCAGTATCTGTTATTGTCTCATGACCGACATTAGTCACAATAGCTTCCAATAATACTTATCGTAACCTACAGAAGGTAGCACAAATAAACACACCGGTGTGGCAATTTCTGTTATTGTCTCATGACCGACGTCAGTCACAATAGCTTCCAATAATACTTATCGTAACCTACAGAAGGTAGCACAAATAAACACACCGGTGTGGCAATTTCTGTTATTGTCTCATGACCGACATTAGTCACAATAGCTTCCAATAATACTTATCGTAACCTACAGAAGGTAGCACAAATAAACACACCGGTGTGGCAATTTCTGTTATTGTCTCATGACCGACGTCAGTCACAATAGCTTCCAATAATACTTATCGTAACCTACAGAAGGTAGCACAAATAAACACACCGGTGTGGCAATTTCTGTTATTGTCTCATGACCGACGTCAGTCACAATAGCTTCCAATAATACTTATCGTAACCTACAGAAGGTAGCACAAATAAACACACCGGTGTGGCAATTTCTGTTATTGTCTCATGACCGACGTCAGTCACAATAGCTTCCAATAATACTTATCGTAACCTACAGAAGGTAGCACAAATAAACACACCGGTGTGGCAATTTCTGTTATTGTCTCATGACCGACATTAGTCACAATAGCTTCCAATAATACTTATCGTAACCTACAGAAGGTAGCACAAATAAACACACCGGTGTGGCAGTATCTGTTATTGTCTCATGACCGACATTAGTCACAATAGCTTCCAATAATACTTATCGTAACCTACAGAAGGTAGCACAAATAAACACACCGGTGTGGCAATTTCTGTTATTGTCTCATGACCGACGTCAGTCACAATAGCTTCCAATAATACTTATCGTAACCTACAGAAGGTAGCACAAATAAACACACTGGTGTGGCAATTTCTGTTATTGTCTCATGACCGACATTAGTCACAATAGCTTCCAATAATACTTATCGTAACCTACAGAAGGTAGCACAAATAAACACACCGGTGTGGCAGTATCTGTTATTGTCTCATGACCGACATTAGTCACAATAGCTTCTTTTTATAAAACTTTTCATAACCTAACTGGAGAAGACATTATCTAAAAATAATAAAGTCTTACCTGATCAGATATAATATGATATTTGGATCCAGGATCAAAGTCTGTTTCCGTTCTAGCTAATGGAGGAGTAACACCCTGAAATAAAACAATCTCTACTTAGTATAAAACAAAGTCGCTTACCACTGTCTGTGCGCTTAGATATACTAAACTACGCAAAAGACTTTGATGTGATTTTCAACAGTTCTCTGTGATTCAAGATGAAGGTTTAAACAATAAATGATGATTATTTACCTGATATCTAAGCTTCATTTGCCACCATCTTGTATTCATATTTCGGACGCCATCTTCGAATACTGACCAACGCCACTGAAACGTGAATTAAAAAGCTGTATTTTTGTACAATATTTAATCTGTATATTAATTACGAGCGGCCTGCCTTCGCTTCGCTCCGGGTATTTAAAGCAATATTATAATTGATGTCCTTAATTTGTCATTCTGTAAGTGTGTTTGAGAAAAAGTTATAAAAAGAAAAAGAATAGAAAAAAAAGAAAACGAAAGCAACAGATAATAAAAGAGGTAGGATTGAACAAAAATAAAATTTAATAGATAAAATAGAGAGAGAGGAAGAGACTGAGAGATAATCGAAAAGAAAGTGAAAAGAGATTGATCATTCTGAACAGGGATAAAAATAAAAATTAAAGAGAGAAGATGAGAGAGAATTATAGTATAAAAGAGGAAGAGAAACGGTAATACTATAGACTTCTATCAGTGTTCTATCCATATCCTATAAATTAAAAAATGTATATGGCAATACTAAATCACCTTCGTCACTCACAAATCGTGTAGTTTTCTATCAGTGAAAAAAATGCAGTAGTTCCTGAGAAATCCTTCAATTTACAAAATGACCACATATCTTTTTAATTAGAATATGTATGGCAACACCACATAGCCTGTTACCCGGAAAGGACGTAGCTTTCTATCGGTGAAAGAATTTTTAAAATCGGTTCAGCAGTTTTCGAGCCTTTATAGATTAGTGTAGATGTAGATAATCTAGTTTTTAGTTACCTGATCAACCATGAATGCAAATGGTAAATACGCGACTTTTTCTAACGCCATAGACATTAAAAAGTTCATGCTAACTTCGTAGGGGTCGTGGGTCCTGAAAAATATAAATAAAAAAAATGTGTGCTTATTTAAACTAAAATAATTATTTTTAACAACATAATATATAGATGAAATTTTACTACTACTAATACAATAAATAGTAGATCTATTTATACACAAATTTATTTTGTATTAAATTAACAAAATCAAGAGCAACCTACCCGAGAGAGCGCTCGACAAGGAGTGACGGGTAGGGATGTGATGAATAATCGATTTTTAAATTAATCGATTATTTTTGTGTTACGAAAAAATGCAACTATTGTTTAATATATTTAAGGAATGCGCGCGCGGCGGGGTGAGGAGGGTGTTAGGTAGTGATGTAGACATTGAGAGCGGCGCACGCGCGCAGTGTGCCCCCCCCCCTGTTGATCTCTTTATTGATTAATAATATCCCGAGTCCTGTGTGTGCTATATCCCAAACGCTAATTGAACCTTCCCTGACGAAAACAGACTGGCGGTGAAGTGCGAACTATTTAGTGTTATTATGTGTTGTGGTGTAATGGGCATGACCAAAAGAAGATTAGAAAGAGATAAGAAATCATCAAGAACTTGTGAGTACTGTGTGTCTTTATTACCTGACTGACAATAGATAACCCTTAATTTAAAGAAGCTGAAACCGGGCCAAGCTAGCTTCCACGTGTGTGGGGTTTTGTACGCCCCAACTATTATTTTTAATTAGGAAAAAAAAACGATTATTTATTAATCGATTTTCCCTCTACAAGTCACATCTCTAGACTGACGGAAAGAAGAGCACAATTTGGCGATGCCAACACGGTGGCACACGGTGTTGCCAAAAATAAAAATATAATAATAGAAAAGTAATGTATAAAATAAAAAAATACTTGTTTTGATAAAGTCCCACTCTCTGAAGATGTGGTATATTATACACAGACAGAGTGGCGGCATTTGCTACTGCTTCATGGAACGCTGGAAAACAATAAATAAATTATTTATAGAGATTTAAAAAATTACAAAATTGAAAGCTTAACTTTCTTCATACGACTTTCATTTAATGGTAGACATAAGGGCGGCAACTAGTGATAGTGTTGCCAACATAGCTTTCTTGTAAAAATTAAAAAAAAAATTATAATATTTTACTACTACTTTTTAGGTAAAAGTTAAAAATAATTTTAATTATTTACCTGGGTTAGCTCCATCTCTAAATAATTGTGGTTGTTCAGAATATTGAAGGTAGTATTGAATGTGCGCCATCTCGTGGTGAGTTGAGATGAGATCTTGCATTGACACTTCCGTGCATTGTTTTATTCTTAAAAATATTTGTTTTTAATTAATTCGCTATCCTACCGGCTGCGCCATGTTAAAGAAACAGGAATTTAGTAGCTAATAGGCATGTACAAAGTGATTTTACGCCTAAGTATTGTATTCAGTCTACGCTCGACTTTTTAGGAAGGTAAACTATTTACTAAGGCGTGACGTCATGCACTCCGATTGGTGTTCCAGATAACACGGCTAACTGCAGTATTTTGTTGTTAACCTTATTAATCTTCAATTGTATGAGTCCGTATGTATGTGCGGCATTTAGCGCTCAAGATAAGGAACCGATTTTGATATGATTTTATTTGTTTGAAAGGTAATTTATTCGAGATGGTTCTGAGATGTGTTGTGAAGATCTGGTCAGCCGTTTGAAGACTATCAGTTTAACAACCTTGCGGATATTATGATTTTTTAAGTTGGGGGTTATTTTTTTTAATATTACGTTTTTGTTATATTACCTGTAATCAATTCTATTACAAAAATCCCATGCGCTGGCAGTGCACTGGACGCTCCGTTGTGGAGGCCTGGCTAGCATGGACCCTCGCCAGAACTCTGGAGGTGCTGGTTTTAGACCCATTGACGTGTAGAACTCTTCAGCCATTTGGAACATTCTGGGAATCAGAAATTATTTAGTACAGATGACGTAAAGTCGTTCGTGGACCAGTTTGAACATCCTTTACCTAGACCCAGAACTTACCTTAAAGGAGTAAACCCTTGTCGTAGCATCTCAGAAGTAACATCAACGTTTGGCGCCTGAGGAAACGGCATCACCAGGTCCATGATGGACTTCCAGTTCTGTGCCCACATGTTACCTGAAAAATATTATCTTAGTTGCATTGTCATTATTTGAAATTATTGTCCTAAGACCATGAAAATTGATAGCCGGCATGTAGCAGACGCGCGGGAACTGACGCCCTTAATAGTGACTTCTACCCATTCAAGGTCAAACCTATACTTACGTGCCGGCAGCTATACATTTAATATTTTTGTATACTCATCACTATATGACGCTTCAGTATAAAATTAATGTTGTACTGCAACTTTTATTAATATTTTGTCTTGAAAAAGGTTCTCCGTGTTACTCTCGAGCTCTGCCACTTTTAAACCAAAATGCAAGTAAGATGTAAAATGAGATGTGACGTCACGCTAGGTCATAATAGTATCAGTATAGAGACCGAAAGCTTGCGTAGGTTGCTGCACTTTCTGCGAAGTGGTAATCAGCCAGAAGGAGTCTGCAGAACGAGCAAGAGAGACAGATCCCACTGCGAACCTACTTCGCAGAAGGAGGCAAGGTAGGCGCAGGCGCAGTTAACCGAAGAATAAACGCCGAATTTCGGGAGGTGGATCCGTCGGAACGTTGCGGTCGAATGCAACTCAGCGATCCCGCGGCGTCCCTTGCAGACGGCGATGGTCCCGGTGGTTTTTAGTGGGTAGTATGGCACTTGATTGCTATGAGCCCCACATACCCCTCAAAGAGGGAATGCGTAAATGCATTTTCCACCACACAAAAAAAAAAAAAAAAAGAGTGTGGCGAGGTTTCGACGCGGTGCTACAAGGACGAGTCGCGGTAAATTAATTCATAATTATTAATACGCTTTTATTAGCTTCATACGTATGTTAGTATGTATGTAACGGAATCTTTGAACATGATTTTGACCCCCTTCAAAATGTCGGATTATCTCGAAATTTAACATACTTATTAAGGATCGATGACAATTCAATCAGTTTGATCCGTTATCCTTACTACGATAATCAGGATTAGCGATTTTTTGTTTTCCTGAGACCCGGAGTGTCTGCGTCAAGATACTTTATATTTATGTTTTATACTTCCCCTATCTTATACGTACATCATCCCCCTATAATCTAAAGTAGTTTTCACCCCCGTTTTATAGTAAAATTTTTTTTACAATAAAATCATTTTTTCTTACACTATTTTTAATTCAAATTTATTTTCTATTTTTTAGTTGGATTTTCTATAAAAGCGTGGTACTATTATTTATTTTAGTTTAAAGCTAGATTAGACCATACATTTTTCATTAATGAACATATCGTCATAGTCGTAGAACAAAGACGGATTTGACAAAAATGCGAAATTCACTTTTTACCATATTTAGATACCATAATGTCTAAATATTATTACTGCATTACAGAAAAAATTATATGTATTTTAGTTTTCAAATTAATCAGTCGGTATAACGACGGATTTGAAATGCGCTCATAGTAAAGTGACGTTTGAGTATAAACGTCGTTGTTCGACGCGCGGTGGAGTCCCGCCGCCCCTCCCGCTACCGCCGTATGTCCACAATCGTCACTATTCGCCGAACTAACCCACGCGTCGTACCTAATTATATATTTTTTAACAATTGCACTAGTTTATCTTTGTTTATACGTTTTTTGATTATTACGTGCTTAGTTTTTACGCACCATATTAAAAAGTGTGCCACAATGAAAACAGAAAGATCAAAACTTATGTTAAAACTTGTTGAAGAATGAAGTAAAAATGCACAAATTACGAATTTTAGGCATGAAAAGTGCAGTCATGAGGAGGACTTCATACCAGGGATTCCAGGTAAGTTAATTAATTATATATTAACGTTTGGTACTTATAAAATTTTTGTATTTTTACAAATTTTGCAAAATAAATAATTAAAGCGTGGGTTCTGACTATCCGTCGTTTTTCTATGGAAAATTATAAACCGATTCAAAATTAGATTTATATAAAAACAATATTTGCTATCTGATAACACAATTATTTTGTTGAGTTTGTGGCACATTTAACAAGATTTGAATTTTTTAAGTGGTATGTAAGAATAATACGTTTTTCTATGGACATGATAGTGACGTGTGTTCACAACCAACGATATTCTGTGGACAGTTTTCACTATCTAGAGGTCGTATCTGACCATCGCACTCTTTTCTTGGACCTAAATTCACATCCGCTTTTTTTCTATTGAAAAACAATGAATAATTGTAGGCAAAAACTTTTTTTTCCTTTAAAATAATAATCTGATCCGAGTAATAATTAACCTGTATTAATAAGAAGAAGTAAATCTTATTAGTTTTATATTTTAAAATCTTTTTGTTGTGAATCGTCTTAGGGTTATGTAAACATTGACCTGCTATAATATTAATAATGTAAATATTTTTATATATTATACTGAAATCTTTTCAGAATGCCATTCGCCGTTACTCCCAGGAGCAAACAACATCATAGAAAATTATATTATGAAAGACATTTATCAGGACGTCTTTTCGGACGATATACACGAAACAAATGAAGTTATAAAATCAACAGATGAAAATATGAACCCGAACCTACTTTCACCTATACTTTTATGGCCGTGTATCAAAATGTATCCTCAGCACATTTATCCCCATCAGAAAATCAGAAAAGTATCGTGTCCTTAAACATGAGCTTAGCTATAACCCCTTTAAATACCTCTGTGATGTATTATGTAACGATTTTTTGTCCCACTCACGATGATGCAGACTATAGCACCTATCCATCAATCAACACAGTTATGTCTTTCATGCCAGTCGTGTTCAGCGTCTCTTATGCGATGTAGTGGTAATAAACGTGTCCGAAATTACGATGATTGGGAAGAAGTTAAGAGGAAGCGCTTGACGAATGCTGGTAAAAAATACTCCTCCAAAAAGGGCACTATTATCCCAGCCAAATGTATAGGTAGCCCTTGCACGCGTAGATATAAATGTTCACTATGTTGACTCTCGAGGAAAGACAGGATGCATTTAAAAAAAAGTTTTGGCATTTAGGTCATCTTGAGAAACAATGGATGCATATTGCAATTTATACTACAAAAAAGAGAAAGAAAAGGGATCTTCAAAGAGATTTAAAGCATAACCGTCAATTCACTTACAAGTATTTTTTGCCAAAAGACTCATCAAAATTAGAGGTTTGTAAAACCATGTCTTTAAGAACATATTCTATCAACGAAAGGGTAGTTCGGACAGCTTGGGATAAATATGACGGAAGCACTTTAAAAGAAATGAGGGGGAAACATAAAAATCATATTAGGATTGTTGACGATAAAATGATAAATTCTGTTTGTGCCCACGTCAATTCGTTTGTGCCTGTAGAGTCATTATAATAGAGCAGCATCCAAAAGACTGTATTTACAAAGAATGACCTGAACTCGATAATTATTCAAATACAGCTTCTAGTCTTAGATAGTACAGAGACATAGTTAACACTTATTTTAATTTGAGTTTTCATCTACCCAAAAAATATACTTGTGATCAGTGTCATAGTTTTAAACCAACACAAAATCTTTCTGTCGACGATAGAGAACAGTATGCAAAAAGCATTTAGATGCTAAAAAAGTATCTAGGATCTTGAAACAAAGTGACAAAAATGACGCTATTAATTCTAACTAATGACTTTTAAAAGGTTTCGTCTTGTCCTCACGGGCAAATGAGTGTATTAACAATTGCGCTGGTCAGAATCGAAATCGCATAGTATTCAATATGTATGCTTGGTTATTCTTACGAAGTCATAGACGTGAATCAGTCGTTAATATTTGATTTATGTAAAAATACAGCTAACGACAACTTGGACAGGCATAAAAGAGATTTGGGTAGATGGGACTCAGAGCAATAAAATACGGTACAAGTATGTTTTATCTGCTGATTATTATATGACCCTTGTACTTCGAAAAGATACTAGAAATTACAATACTCCAACCTTACACAAAGCTTGTGTGGGTTCAATTCCAATCAGTAATGAAAAATATAATGATCTTAACAGTCTTTGCAATTCCTTAATACCATACTAAAATACCATACTATAAATAGAAGATTAACTCATGGACGTAATGTTTCTAATAATAGTGATTCTGAATAATTTCTTGAATAATTATCTAAAAGCGTTGCTTTATAGTTTTTGATTACTTATTAATATATTTTTTTGCTTAATTTTTACTATTTTGATCTATAAAGTTGTGATTTAAAATAATAATAAGCGTGGTACAAAAATAATGCTGTAGATGTAATATTTTAGTATAAACTTAATGTTTCTTATATTTAATAAAAAAGCGTCGTTACGACCAAATTATAGTCTGAGTTTTATTTAAGATACCTTTCATCCCAACCTTTGATATAAACCTACCTATTTACTAATACCGACGATCTGCCCACCTATTTTTGGTCAAAATGGAATATGACAGATAACACATCCGCCAAAATATTACTTAATTAGTCGATAGAACATAGTTGGAAATTAACTTCCGTCATTCTTTGAGCAGTAATTTTCCGAAGAACAATGTCGGATAATACTATATGACTGTGTTGACTCCGAAGAAAAATGAAGCATGTGATTTTTCTAGAAAACTATATAATTATAATCCTTAATTTTTATTCAGTTTTATAACAAACCCTATTTTTTACATGTGCACCAATTTTCATAATTATAAATGTAGAATTTAAAAAGTTATGTCAAAAAAACTAACAAAATAATTTGAAATGGCTGCCCTGTAAAGTTTGGTATTTGTTAGATCCGACTTTGTTCTACGACTATGACGATATGTAAAGTATACTATGAATTTACAAATGATTTCTAAGTTTTGTCGTTATACAGAGTGTCGTTATATAGAGTTTATTTACCCAGTAAATGTGCAGGTATCGGTCCATCAGGTCTAACACTACTGTCTCCATAGCGCAACACCAATTTTCTTCTAACATAAGTAAATAACTGCTTATACAATGGCGCCACTTGGTTATATACTTCTTCTATACTCGCTCTGAAGGATGGGTCTTCATATGCTGTCCGCATTTGCTCTCCAGCATCACGGAAACCTTGGGAACATATCATTGAATTATTAGAATACCCCGATACCCATATTATGTGATTTAGAAAGCTTACAAAGCTACCAATAATTTAGTGATGTGTAGAAATCCTTAAAATGTCAGCCATTTTGAAAAGTTGAGAGTATCATTTTAGTTCGGTTGTGCATCCACTGCTAAAGTTAAACAACGCTTATTGAGAATAGGTTGGTATCCTACAGACTGCGCCATGTTGAGATATTAACTATAGGCGGTGAGAAAATGATATTTATCTTGTTTTTTAAGATTTCAACTTATATATAAGTTTTCTAATAAAATACTACTAATTAAAAAGCGCAAAGAACGGTACGGTATAATCAAGATGGCTGACTGAAAAACAATAATAACATACCAGTATTAACAGCAGCTTCATTAGCCAATTGCACGTATCTCATAAACCGATTCTTCAACTTTGGACCAGTTTTATCCCTAAAACTCTTCCAGACATACAACAATTCATTTTCTATCCTAGAATGCGCTAAAATTCTAGAAATTTCCGGATCAAGTTGCATATCACAATAATTGGGATAGTCTGAATTTTCATGCGCTTGGTAATGTTGGTACGGCTGATTGGATAGTTGGTAAGAGTGGGTTTTGGTTTCAGATTCCGTTGGATTGGATACCATTGGTACGTGAGGGTCATACGGTTTTTGACCATATGGACAAATTTTAGCCGAATTATAAATTTCCTTCATCTCGTTTATTAATTG
Organism: Limenitis camilla; assembly: GCA_905147385.1. Lineage (NCBI taxonomy): Eukaryota > Metazoa > Arthropoda > Insecta > Lepidoptera > Nymphalidae > Limenitis > Limenitis camilla. The sequence continues at coordinate 7,319,603 of LR990251.1, read as the reverse complement.
TTGCATCTGAAAAGTTTAACCGAAACATTAAATCCGGCTCGAAGGATCACCTATTGAACAAAAAGTGATGTTTGACTACCTCCGTGAATTTCTCATCTGATAAAGCAGCTCTGCTTGATTGAATGATCCTGCCTAACTGTCTTCTAGCCTGAGGATCTGATAACCTGGAGCCATCATAAGCTGCAGCCTTCCTCCAGGATAGTTTCTCAAACTTTGAGCTTAGCGCCAACTCTTCTAACATCCGACGTCTATTATATTCCGTGATATTAGTCACAAACTTCCATTGCGACATCGTCACTCTGTAATGATGACGTAATAATAAAGATTTTGTTATGAAAAGAAAAACAGTACTTTGTGTGTATACCTGTAGCACATTCCAGAAGCTTCTCTATCATATTCTGTAAGAAATTGCGTCGCTTCAGCGGCATTGGTGTTCATTCCCTGAAAAGAAATGTGGTGTGTACTTTCTAGAATAAGTCAATTGTTTTTTTTTGGAAACTCTACTTCAGTTTAGTATAAAGATTCCCGGTTGCCTGTAATTTTGTATCCTACCGACTGCACCATGTTAAGATTTCATTAAGTAGCGTTTAGGTGAGTATAGACTGCGACTCTTTATGTTGGTAATATAAGATATGTTGCTTTACCTTACTTTACTCATTTTAAGGTTAAGTTAAGTTTATTGACAACAATCTTATTGAAATAGAGATTACGCTAAGAATCGCTCATATTGGTATCCTACCGACTGCGCCATGTTAGGATTTCATTAAGTAACGATTAGGCGAGTATTGACTGTTACTTTTTATGTAATGTAAGATATGTTGCTTTACTTTACTTAACGTAACTTAAGTTTGAGTTTATTGACAATAATCTTAGTGAACTTTAAAGTAAGCTAAGTTTCCCTCTTGGTGTCCTACCGACTGCGCCATGGTAAGATGTTAATGTAACGTAAGGTAAGATATGTTGCTTAACCTTACTTTTATTACGTGACTAGACTGCTACTCTTTATGTTGCTTTATATTACTTTACTTACCTTAAGTTTGACTTTAATGTCAACAATCTTATTGAACTTGAGAGTAGCCTAATATTACATTTTGGTATCCTACCGACTGCGCCATGGTAAGATGTTAATGTAACGTAAGGTAAGATATGTTGCTTAACCTTACTTTTTACACCTTAAGTAAGCTAAGATTCTATCATCTTGGTATCCTACCCACTGCGCCTATCATTTAAATGTTGGATAATAATTGTGTAATGTGAGTTGATCTCTGTTTATTTTTTGAGATAAATATAATTCTAGATGATAACAGGAAAGATGTGTCATTAAAATAATAAACATGTGCATATCCAGAACGAAGGACAAGTAATGCTGCAATTACATATCGTGATCGTGACATATTGTTTTTGTTACATTTTTTATTTTTAAACTAAAATTGGATATTAATAGGTTTTTTTGGAATCACTTTTTGTGTTCAGTGAACATACTATTAAGAGTATGGGAGCTATACTTCGCAGTAACACATAAATTGCAATCATCATCATCACGACCCTTCAATGGCCCACTGCTAAGCCGGGTCTCCTCCTCAGAATGAGGAGGGTATTAGGCCACCTTTGAGAACTTTAGGGAACTCTCAGGAGTGCAGGTTCCTTCACCGTTAAAGCAAGTGATATTTAATTGCTTAAAACACACATAAGTCAGAGTCAGAGGTGTGTGCCTGTGTGGGGGATCGAACCTCGAATCTCCCGAGTAAGACTTGAAATCTCAACCACTGGGCCATCACTACTATTATAAATGGCAATACTAACATGTAATTTAGATAGAAGCCGAGCAGTGCGTAGGGCTTGAGTTCCACGAGCAGGTTTAAAGACGTCTTTTATAACCATAAACTCTCACCTTAACTACCAAATATTAATGTACATTAATCACGTGTTCCTCGATAAAGGAGGCCTCCAAACATCACTACACTATTCTACAACGCTTACTCAATCTTCTAGGAACGATAATTATATATTGTCTACTTGAAATAAGATAAAATCAACTACTCGCGAATACTAACTTGATATATTTGATGGTTTTACTTTCTTTTTTGTTTAATTTTTTTCTCCATGTAACAACTCTTAATGACGTCATATATTACGAGCATTGGTTATTTAATTTCCTCTGTAACGACAATTCGTAATAAAGTAATAACGAATACAATGAAAACTCCATATAACATCATTCGGTTTAACGATAAAGTCACTAAAGTGGCGAATTTTTTATATTTGATTTATAATATTAAAAAAAAAAACACTTTTTTTTCTCTCCATATAACGTCAACTCCATTTAACGACATGAAATGCATAATCCCTTCAGTGTCGTTAAATAATAAAGTTTTTACTCTAACTACGTTTTTACTAATTTTATTATTATCCCGCAGGAACTCCGGGATAAAAAGTAGGCAACGTGTTAAAACAGGTTATAAAGTATCTGTGTGCCTAATTTCATTAAAATCTGTTTAGCCGTGATTGAATAACAAACATCCAAACATTCACATTTATAATAATAGGGGTTAAAGTATGAAATTTCTGTTTCATTGTAATAGGTATGTGATCCATACTGCTAGTAATCTTTAAAAAAAAAAAAAAAACAATCAAAAAACTGTGTGTGCGATTCACACACGACAGAAGTGAAACTTCAGTAAATCGACAAAAGAATGAGATGAATATATATAATAATATAAAATAGTATGTATATTTCTGTCTCATTCTTTCCTACACATTTTTGTATTTGTGTCTCTTACCTGTCGTTTTGTATATTTCTGTCTCATTCTTTCCTACACATTTTTGTATTTGTGTCTCTTACCTGTCGTTTTGTATATTTCTGTCTCATTCTTTCCTACACATTTTTGTATTTGTGTCTCTTACCTGTCGTTTTGTATATTTCTGTCTCATTCTTTCCTACACATTTTTGTATTTGTGTCTCTTACCTGTCGTTTTTTCCGTTGCATCCGGTTTGAAATCACAACGATTCTAAAGAAGTTTCACTTCAAAAAAAATTGACATAGAACCTTTATGGATTGAGATTTTTGAGTTAAACTTTTTTCACATGGTACCTATGTAGTTCTTCTTTTGAAAAATGTGCAACATTCGATTATCGACTTTCAGTTGTTTTTTTTTATTCAGCTTAGACAAGAAAGATGGATATTTCGAAAATTTGAGTGATTTTTGAATAAGAGTTCCGACGCGGAACTACCGCAGAAGTAACAGCTCAGTAACAGAAAAACAAACCACGTGGAAGACCGCCCATACTGGTGAATAACAATGAATTGCAAGAGATGGTGGAAGCCGATCCGAACCAAACTACCCAGGAATCAGCGGCATGGTTTAACGTTACCTTACCAACAATATTCACTCATTTGCGTCATATCAATAAAATAAAAAAATATGAAAAAGGTACCTCATGACTTGACTGATCTGCAGAAAGTAACATAATATAGTTGCCACACTGGTGTGCTTGAACCTTACTTTACAAATATCTTAATAGTTAACGTTTACGTTTGTTTTTTAAATGCACTCATCTCAAGAACTGCTGCATCGGGTGCATTTCTGGGTATAACTTTAGATTCAAAACTCCAGTGGAACCCCCATTTATCATCTCTAGCCGGAAGACTCAGCTCAGCTGCTAGGCTAGTTTACTTCAGTTACTTTCACAGTATTATGTCTTATGGCATTTTGCTGTGGAGTAGAGCCGCGGACATTGAATCCATTTTTGTACTTCAAAAGAGAGCTGTTCGGGCCATTTATAATCTTAGAGCACGAGATTCACTTAAAGATGTTTATAATAAAATAGACGTTCTTACAGTCCCATCTCAATACATATATTGTAATATTTTGTTCATTTACCACAATATCCATTCGTATTCAAAACACAGTGACAAACATAATGTTAATACTAGAAACAGAAATAAACTTGTAACGCCGTACTATCGTCTCCACAAAGTGATAATAGCTTCATGGGGCTTGGTGTTCGCATCTATAATAAGATTCCACAGCCTATATTAGACTTGCCACTTCAACAATTTAAAACTCGGATCAAGAAGTCATTAATATATAAAGCATACTATAATGTACAGGATTACTTAAATGATGAGAATGCTTGGAATCTAAGTGACGTTGACTCTCAAGTTAAGTGATTTGTATAACAGACTATGTAAAGATGGCTTTTTGATGCGAGCGATTGTTGAGTGTCTGGCCGGCTCTTCTCAATCTCTATCAAAAGTACTTTTATACAAAAGTACTTTTGATGAAGAACAATATAAGGTATATAACATCACGCTACGACCCATAGGAGCGGAACATCATTGAGCTTTCGTTGTGTACGCTGCGTAAATAACGATAAAACAAAGTTCAAGCTTCTTTAGAATTGTATTATAGATGCCTACGCCTCCTGAGAGAGATGGATAGATAGTCCTCTCTCTCTCTTATGTGACGCAAACAAAGTCGCGCGAGTTAACTAGTTGAAACATAACTTTTTCAATAGTTAAAAGTGAAAACTCCATTAAGAAATATTTCAACAATTAAATCGTTTAACCGAAACGAAAGTGCTATTGTGTACTGTGTATCCATATCCGTCTTGTAATCTTGAAACAATCAACTATTATGCTCATGTTTCTTTTATATTACAAACAGTACCTGGGGATTGTGGCCCAGGTGCTAGGTTAACGCTTGCCTCTACTATCCAACATTCATCATTATCACTGTGTCTCTTTGTCTGTTCAACACTCAAAAATTACTTGACAGATTTTGATGCGGTTTTCACTAATAGACAGAGTGATTCATGAGGAAGGTTTAGATGTATAATTTGTTAAGATTTTGTGTAAATTGGTTGAAATATGACGATAATTGTTGAACATATCGAATGACTACAATACTACATTAGCATTTCTTTGGATAATGCTAACTGTATGAAATCACTTGGATGAATATCTCAGCTCGATTGTGGAGTATTTTAAAAATAAATTTATAGTAATTAAAAACTAAATTTTCATATTTAAAAAAAAAAAATTTCGAAGGTATATAAAATTAATGATCCCGACCCAGTCGGAAAAAATCCTACTACAAAAATTATTAAATATTTAGAGATAGCATTTGCTTGGCTAGTTTCTATTAGTTGTATTTTCTATTAGCCCCGTTACAGTCCACGGCAGTTTGACTTGTAATTTCGTGAAGTATGTATAGAATAAGAGAAGAAAAACTCAAAGGTGTGTGAAGTCTGCCAACCCGCACTGGGCCAGCGTGGTGGACTATGGCCTAATACCCTCCTCATTCTGAGGAGAAGACCGGCTCAGCAGTGGGCCATTGAAGGGTCGTGATGATGATGATGTATAGAATAATCATATCGGAACACAGCAACCCAACGTCAGTGTGTAGTGAATAAGACGATCATGAGTCTTGGTTATGTAAAAAAGCAAGTTTATAATCTACGCAGACATGAGCTAGTTAATATGAAGCACAAAATGTCACGTTACTTCCTTTGTGATTACCAACAACCTTCACGCTATACGGACTGTACCCATCTCCAAGAAGGCATGACGGGTCACAAATTTGGACATTTGGGTCACCATATTCTAAAATATAAGCTCACAGTTAAACAGGGATTGGAACACAGCAGTAACTAAATAATTAGATTTAATTAATGATTTATGTGACGTCAAAAAGTTATAGGACGGTATTCCTAATGATAGGGGTTTTTTTTCCCGACTGCCTTAAGAATGAATCCGACTAGCATTCGATTTTGACACATTTCTGTTCTTCTCACTACCGTTATAAGTAAAAAGGACGTTATTACTTTAAAGTTGTTTCAGAGAAGGACTTGCGTCCAAAATAAAGTTTATCTTATTTTGGGCAATTAACTGTAAAATACTTTTACAAGCTTTCTATTTTTATTATTTATTATTATCTTTAAAAGAAGCTTGGTTTGTATTTGTTTTCATATTTCCCGTAATTGTATCATATCATATTTTAATTATTTTTCAGCTTCTGTATTTTGTGTGCAATAAAATATCATCATGCTTTCAGGCAGGCATGAAAAATATAATTATTACAGTACGCTAAAAAAATAAATCTCATTTCAAAGCGAATACAGTGTTTCGATGGTCACGTCGTTCGTCACAGACAGATACACATACATTGTTAAACTTGTAAAACAATGGCATCTTAATCCCATCTGCTTCCACACAGAAAAATCTGCATTAAAATCGGTATAGTTATTCGGGAGCTACGATATAGACAGACAATTACTATTAATAAAAAAAATTACTTACAGACAAAGTACACTTTAAGACAATTCCATTAAACCCAAACACGACTAGTTTATGTTGTCCCATGCCTGTGTTCCAGTACATACCTTCCAGCATCATCATCAACTAATGGTAGATGAAGCCGGAAGGTCTAAGAATCTACTGGAAACATCAACATGATAAGTATTCTTTAAATTTCCTTATAGTAATAGTTGCTTTACATTCTTAACCATATTATGGCTATCTTTGGTCTTCCTCATCAGTTCCACTTCACCAAATAAATATGTGTGCCTATAACTTTTGAGAAGTTCTCTCAATTCTTCATAGACGCCATCATCAGAACTGGATTTTGAAAGAAATGGAACCAATCTGTAAGCATATCCTACCAAATACAAAAAGAAATTTTCAATTCGGTTCATAAATAACGGAGTTCTGAGGTAACAAACGTAAAAAAAAATGCAGATATATAGCATCTTTAGAATGAAAGTGACTTAATTGAAAATTGTAACATGATTTTGTCTTTTCAAATAAAAAGAAAAAAGTAAAATTTTTGGAACACTTTCCGACTTAGTCGGAACAAAACAAGTAGATTATGTGGCGTCTCTAAAAATCTTATTCAGCATACAAACAATAACTTGGCTTACTACACTAACGAGTTCGCGTGTTGAAACAGAAACGCAGAAACGCGCAATTTATCTAATCATCTCATTGAAATTATTTTTCTAATGAAAGTATATTTATTGTGTCTACTATACTAAATATCTAATAGTCTAGTCAACAAGTACAAAAACGTGAAAAATAGAGTTAAGGTCCTAAAAATATGAGCGATGGCTCATTCGATTCGGAATCACCTCTAGAAAAATGTTTTTGAAGGATTTTGGTGCAGGTTAAAAATTGCAATTATTATTAACAAAATAAGATGAAAAAAAATGATATTTCGTTTTTTGTTAATAACTTAAAAATATTAACATTTAAGCAATTTTGAAAAAAGCTCGTTAAAGAGGAGGAAATTTCAAACACCGCCGCTAAAGAGAGTTCAGCAATAAAAATAATTTTTTTATAACATAAAATGTGATTTTAAATATTTGAAAAAATTCTAGTATCTTCTTAACACTTGAAAGAATCGAGCTTTTTCGAAAAAAAAGTTTAATAATCATTTTTCAAAAAGTTATTTAATTGTTAACTAACAAATTTTTTCCCAATCCAATAACAGCGCGCGGAGCCCTATTTTCAACGTCTAATTAAAATTATAAATAATGGAGATAGAGTTCCGGGAGTTAGGACTTTTTCATTGGAAATTTCCTCCTCTTTAACGAACTTTTTTCAAAATTGCTTAAATGTAAATATTTTTTAAGTTATTAAAAAAAAACGAAATATCATTTTTTTTCATCTTATTTTGTTAATAACAATTGCAATTTTTAACCTGCACCAAAATCCTTCAAAAACATTTTTTTAGAGGTGATTCCGAATCGAATGAGCCATCGCTCATATTTTTAGGACCTTTATCTCTATTTTTCACGTTTTTGAACTTGTTGACTAGACTATAAGACTAGTGTAATCCGCTATATTTGTTTGGTCTGTTTTTAAATGGTTTAGACGCGAATTTTAGAACTTATTAACGGTTTTCACTTTGATTTTCAAGAGCATCTCTAAGGTGTTTTTTTTACTGATGAAGAGACTACCCTCAAAGGGTAGGTAGTGAAGATTAGGTAGCTTTGAAATTTATAATATAGAAATAAATAATGGTATCCTATATTCATTTATATGAAATAATAAAAAATGTTTATCGAGTCGGAAGAATCAAACATAGTAGACTTTTTTCCAAAAAATCGGAGAAGTCGGATTTAATATAAATCTTAGAATTCATTAATTTATAATACTTATATATTAATAATGGTTTATCTATGTCTGTCTGTCCTATATTCATTTATATAAGACTAGTCGACCCTTGCGACTTTGTTCGCGTGTAGCTCCGCTCCTATGGGTCGTAGCGTGATGATATATAGCCTATAGCCTTCCTCTATAAATGGCCTATCAAACGCTGAAAGAATTTTTCAAATCGGATTAGTAGATCCTGAGATTAGCGCGTTCAAGCAAACAAACTCTTCAGCTTTATATATTAGTATAAGACTAGTCGACCCTTGCGACTTTGTTCGCGTGTAGCTCCGCTCCTATGGGTCGTAGCGTGATGATATATAGCCTAAAGCCTTCCTCGATAATTAGCCTATTTAACATTAAAAGAATTTTTCAAATCGGACTAGTAGTTCTTGAGATTATCGCGTTCAAGCAAACAAACTCTTCAGCTTTATATATTAGTATAAGACTAGTCGACCCTTGCAACTTTGTTCGCGTGTAGCTCCACTCCTATGGGTCGTAGCGTAATGATATATAGCCTAAAGCCTTCCTCGATAATAGCCTATTTAACATTAAAAGAATTTCTCAAATCGGACTAGTAGTTCTTGAGATTAGCGCGGTCAAGCAAACAAACTCTTCAGCTTTATATGATAGTATAAATAATAAAAAAATGTTTACTAAGTCGGAACAATCAAACATAGTAGACTTTTTTCCGAAAATTCGTAGAAGTCGGATTTAATATAAATCTCCGAATTCATTAATTTATAATACCTATATAATAATAATGGTTTATTTATGTCTGTCTGTCCTATATACATTTATATGAAATAATAAAAAAATGTTTACTGAGTCGGAACAATCAAACATAGTAGACTTTTATCCGACAAGTCGGAAAAGTCATTACAGTCTTCGCAGCAGCAACGGAGCAAGAAATAGAAGAGTAGCATATTATTTATATGAATGAAAAACTTACCATCCTGAAATAATCATCAGCAACCGCATACCGTGTGAAGAAAGCAAGGAAAATGATTGCGACCGCCATTTTGTAAACACTAACAATTATTTATAACACATTTTATTTAATCACTTTTGGTTATTGTGTGAGGAGTGTGAGGAGTGTGAGGAGTAGGGGGTAAGGACAAGTGTACTTGTATATATCTTGTGCACGACTGGATGTTTCTATCGCTTTTGTTTGTTACATGGTTGGTGAGCACGGCGTGACAGCATGCATCGTTTAGGTGCGGCAATATCTTCGGATTTGTGTATAAAAGACAATAATGTGTACTTTAGATTGAGGTTGAGCAGTAACTGGGGGCTGTGATCTAGGAGAAGATGAAGTCTTTTAGTTTGCAAAAACTCTCAGTACGGCTAGAGCTACTTTTTCTTACGACAAGTTTTTCCGCAATTTGTGTGAAGACTGTTTACTAATTCAATTAAATTTTCCATTACTTAGAGAAATTACTAGTCAAACTGCCGCGGGTCTAATGTAACAAAGGTTATAAGTTGTCGTGCAGGTGAGGGTATTTAAGAATAAACCAATGAAAACTATCAAAAACCGTTTCTTATGGTCAGTCACGATTAATATTAGAAAAAAAACAAAGTAGGAATTTTGTCACAGTGACGTCACATTGTGTGGACGCCATTACTGTCGACTGTTCGCTCGCTCACTTAATACCTTTATAGTTAACTCACTCACTTTCTCAAGTCCTCTATGAGGTAGATACTTCTATACCAGAGATACTTTGTTTCTTTCCGGGATAAAAATAATCCAGGATATAAAGTATATTTTGTGTTAAAATTTATTAAAATCCGTTCAGTCGTTTTTGTGTGATCGAGTAACAAACTTTCACCTATATATCACACATTTTACAATAAATTAGTAGGATTTTTTTGCTTATGTTAAATAAATTATTAAACCTTAAATTCATTTTGGTTTAAATATTGCAAAACTGTTACACTTCCGTAGGAAATGCGTTTGAATATAACTTCCGTTGTTTGTTGTCAAAACGCTTTTAGTAATAGTTTAGCAGCTGTAGTTACGTAAATTTTTAACTAATATAGAATAGACAAACAAACAGTTTGTATATCTTAACCTAGTAATCTAATGTGTATCCGGCCGAGGCGGACGATCGCGTGCCTGCGACATACTGTACATAGATTATGTTAATATTTAAAACTTTTATGCCTATTCAGGTGTTGTCTCTAAGAGGAAAACTAGCCGACTAGTCCTCGCTTCGTTGAGGTATATTTAGAATGTCTCACACGTTCACTAACTGTCTTGTTTACATACTCGCATGAATTCTTCTCTTACTTCAATCATTAATCTAACGTTACTAGGAAAGAAATAACGCGAAAAAAATTATGAGGAGGAAAGGGGGTATATTGAAAAAAAAACTAGAAGGGGGGGGGGGATTGTGTTGTGTGTCTTGAGGTCCTAAAGTGTCTGTGGAGCTGATGGCGAGAGTTTGAGTTTGAGTAAATGCACTAACTCAACGTATAATCTCCGCCATAGATAGTATAGTTATAGATAATGATGACTGACTGACTGACTGAGCCGAAGAATGGATTTTTGAAAATTCATCCCTTAGGGAACGTATACTACGTGACATGTTCTGAGGGGGTCTTCAAAGTACCACACTGACAGGGGTGGGGGAGAGAGGTTTAAGTTTTCTCGTGTTTTTTTTGTCTTGTCATAAACTACTGGTGGTCACCGAAGGGCCTCCCCCCGTTTAAAAATTATAGAGAATGTACCCATACTACGTAATCCGTTCTAATGGGGGGAGGAAAGCTTAGGTTTTAGTCACATAGGTATCTTCTAGGGAAATGTAGTGCCTTCTTTTAGCTATTTTCAAATATGGCAACACTGACGTATTTATTTCCAAATATTTATAAAGTACTACGTGAAAACTAGAGGGGGAGGGTGGTCTTGTCATATACTACTAGTGGTCACCGAGAGGGGAGGGGTATAAAAAATTATAGGGAACGTACCCGTACTACGTGACCCGTTCTAATAAGCGAGGGGGTCTTCAAAATACCACGCTTGGTGAGAATGGAGGGGTAGGGAGACTTAGGTTTTCCTCACGTAATTATTTTGAGATATTTATTTAACATTCTGTCGTCAAAAAATGGTTTAATACCATATTTATAAATTATTACGTAGTCACAAAGGGGGAGGGGGGGGGGGGGGGGGGTTGGATGTTGTATAAAAATTATTGAACTGACGTATTTATTCAATTTTCTATCGCACAAAATATTTTAAAATTACTACGTGAAAACTAGAGGGGAGGAGGGTTGACGGTTGGGGGGGGGGGGTAGGGTCCTGTCATATAGTGTGTTCGGTGAGAACCAATTAGTATAGAAAATGATCTAATTAACAACTGACAGTATGTAAATGAGTACATTAATTGAAACGCTGAAGACGCACCAACGTCGCGTGACGCCGACGTGCACGCCGTCAAAGACTATGCAAATGTGTAGATATATTAATATGCAAGTAGGCAAAAAACTAAAAGACATTGCACTTAGTTTAACTAGCAATATACTCCGGCTTTACACGTAGAAACAATCTATTTTAGTAAACGGAACTTTTACTTTAAAAAATGTTTTAAATTAACTGAACATTAATATATTAGAATTGTGTTAAAAAAAACTAAATCATTCATACTCAAAAAAAAAATTAACTTTATTTTTTTTATAATATTGGCAACACTGATTTGAATGGCAGTATGTTACTATGATGTCGGCAACATAATGCCGCCATGACAGAAATCATTATCATTACATTATGAGTATTCTAGTAGTAACGCTGTTGGTCTGAGTTTAAAGTATAATATAGGAGGATATTCTAGTCAAGCCGTCATGCTGTTAGTCTGCATATAAACTATAGACGGGTTATGTGTCCGTCAGTATACAAAGGTAATATAATATCTCCTTTATGCTCCGAATATCACGCATTGTTAACACGAGCTACATCACATGTTTTATGTTAAAGAAAGTTTTTATTGTCTGTCTCCATATTTGAGAACCACTGCATGGATTTTGTTGTCCGTGGTAGAGTATAAATAAATAAATAATTGAGCGTGTGAGTGGACGGTTTACACCTCAGCGAAGCGAGGGCGAGTTCTATAAGTTTGTAACAAGTGGTATACCATTCTGTTTTGTGTTGTCGTGTTGCCAATAAAACAAATGTATGAGAGCCAAGTTCAGTATAAAGAATATGCATCGTCTACAATACCACACTGACCTGATACTGACTACACTACAAACAAGAAATCACTACGATTACTTTACTATAATCAGTGCAGCCACTAGCAATGGTAAAGTCAGTTAGTTGTATAGTCTACATCTCCTGAGGATGCTCCGGTGTCGGAGTGAAACGCACGTTGAGTATTATGCTGTTAATTTGTGCGGTGTTCTTTGGTCCAGGCTACTAGCTTTTACAGTTGTCTCTTGTTTAACATGAATCTCCGCAAAGTAACGCCTGAATCATTTCAACATTTACACTACAAACGGTAACGCGGGGCCTGATACCTGACCCGCTAGTAGCCTCCAACCTCTCCTACAGCGACCCCCAAATCTCGCACAACTGACAACTGATAATACTGGTCTGATCATATCACACGATCATCCCACACCCACAGTGACTTCTCCGCCAAAGGTCCGACTAATAAGTGAGCTTGAAATAATTTTCTTTTATATACTTTACTACCCTCACTACCGCTCCCTCAAATTTATTATTATAAAATCGATTCTAGACAATAAAAATGTGACTTGTCTAGTTTTCACATACAGGCAAAATTATATTTTTCTAATCAATTTATTTAGTAAATATCACGCAAGTTGGTGTCTTTAATCATATTAGTAGTATTCCATACTTATACAGTTAGTTTCATCTAATACCTGTTACTTATGTAAAATTTATTAGTATTTACTAGCCAAGTAAGTTACCTCAAGTGAAATAATTTCATTGGATTTGAATTCTAGATAAATTGAGGGACTATAATAAATTTGTTAAATGTCATGTATGTAATCTACATACATGACATTTAACTCGAAAATTGGGCTCGAAATAATTAGTTTAAATATACCTACCTACGACAGTTGCATAGCGGCACTTGGCTTTGACACGCTACCGCATGTTTGAGAACAGTAACTTTGGTAACTTTATACAATTTTATAAGCATACTAGCGGGCGCCCGCGACTTCGTCCGCGTAGAAGTTCTGATTTTCTATGAGATTATAAAAAGATAATTTTTCCCGCTGCTGTAATAATCTAAATGCCAATTTTCATATTCCCGCTTTTCTAACCTCAAACTTTAAAAGCATAGGACTTTCATATAACCTTCAAACCCCCATTCCACCCCTTAGGAGGGGCACCCCCGTAAAAAAAATCTTAGCTGACACCTACCCTCTAGAGAGAACCTACTTTCCAAATTTCAAGTTAAGAGTGACAATAAATTAAACTTTCCCATACAAACTTTCATCCCCTATTTTACCACCCTTAAGGGGGTATTTTGCAAAATAAATTATACAGATTTTTATTATTGTAAGTTATTAATGTAAATACCGATTTTCATAAGTCTAACTTCAAAAACATAGGACTTTCATATAACCTTCCAAACCCCATTTTACCCCCTTAGGGGAGGATTTTCTCAAATCCGCTTCTTAGTGGACACCTACGTCCTAGAAGGAACCTACATTCCAAATTTCAAGTTTGTAGGTTTTATAGTTCCTGAGATTTCGTGTTGATCAGTCAGTCAGTCAGTCAGTGACTTTTCGCTTTTATATATATAGAAGATTAATAAGTGAAATCAAAAAGTTAACAATTATCATTTTGGATTATTTTTAATACTTGTCATTTACCTTTTTTATTATAACTATTGGACTAAAGCATAAAATTAAACGTTATTACTTTTTGCCGCGCTCTGTCATTCTTATCACAGATAATAATAAAAAAAAATGTAAAATGGCAAAGGTACATGAAATTATACAGCCGTAAAAAGTATTTATGACTAGCTGACCCGTCCTTGGTGTGCATTACTGTACAGCACTACGTATACACATGCAATTTAGACTGAGGCGAGCGGTGCCTGGGGCTTGAGACCCAGGAGCAGGCTTAAAGAGCTCTTTCATAATATATTAACTCTCACCTCCACCCCTTGACCTCACTAACGACATTAGATAATAAAGTAAACTTACGTGGACCTCGAGAAGGGTACCCTTAACCACGAGACTGAGACTAATCTATCGTACTATACTTGAAATAATATAAAATGATCTACCCGCTACTACTACTTTATAAACAGTGTTGCTAAGATAAGTTTTATCAAAATTGTTTTTAGTTTTTTTTTTTCTGAGGACATTTATCAAGCTTTCGAAGTCAACCTACAATAATTACACTGCGTGACACTATTTTGATACCCAAAAACTGGTTGGTACTATGTTTTTCTATTAATTTAAGATATCTCCCCAAGCAGAGACTTGGGAAGGTTGTGCGGGGTTGGAGCTACTGCCTCTGAAGGAGACAGTCCAAAATACTACCCTTGAAGAAAGTAGCCCGACCCGCTAAACCATCCGTGGTGTTAAAATAAAAATTCTAAAAAAATGAAAGCAGAGTATAAATAAAATAAATATTTAATTACAATAAAAAAATTACATCTAATCCTAAATCTAGATTATATTACAATCTCGAGGAAGTACTTGTAAACTTGAACATATAATTATAGCCTTTTAATATCACTTAATTTGTAAAATCTAATCTAGTCTAATTAATATTGCTAATTATCTCAGCTATCTGTGTATAGTATAAAAGTGTATACTATATAGAAAAAAAAAAGAAAATATCGTTCACTTAATTTTTTTTTAATACATCTATGACATGGTACTTATGACATTTAAACAAAAACTAATTTCCTGAGGCCGCCATTTTGTTAATTGAATCTACAAGGACTTATGATGGTCACCGCAAGGACCTTCTGTCGGAACTGGATCAACAAAAACAGCTATAACTTTTGAAATTATAATTTTTATTTTTTATTTTAGTCACTTCGAGTTTAAACATTGTGTAATGATGCCATATTATTAGATTTAGTAAAATAAAATGATTTAATGGCAAAAAAAAATACTGAAAGTTCTCATTTTTTCATGGCGCTACTGAAGATAAAAGGTATCAGCTTCTTGAAATACAGCACTACACTGTTTAAAATAGCTACATACAGATAACAGAAATCTAAATAACTTTTACATATTAGTATAAGTCCATTTTCAACACCATCTATATTTTACATTAGAAAAATATATTTATATAACACTTCTATATGAAATACCATATTTTCCTCATGTCTATCAAGGCTCCTCCGAAATGGCTTGAACAATTCTTATGAATAAATGACATTTTTTAACCCCTAGATAATAAGGGAGACCCTCTACAGAAATTAATTTATATCAAAACAATGTCAACCAAAATTAAAAACTACAAATAATAATACATAATATAAAAAAACTTTAAAGCTGACATTTCTTATACTAAGTAACACAATAATGGAGAAATTCTACTCAAAAAAAAATTAATTAAGTAATTATATACATAAAAAAAAACTGATTGTTTGTCATTCTAAAATTAATCACGCACTATGAGATACAATATGACAGACATAATTTCGATTAATTATTTTTTTATGATAGCAAATGCTAACAAACAGAAGGTATACCTGATAATAAATGGTCATCCACCATGGCCTGAGACATCGGCAACACAAGATACCCTCTTGTTTTGTCGATGTGTTGCATCCTCAATGATAGAGTAAGAAGCCCTATAAACTGATTTCAATAAAAAGAGAAACCAGTATTATAATAACATTTGGGCCTACAAAATCATATAATTTACCGACTAACTCAATAATTATATACTATATTGCTACATCATTCGACTCATTCAAATTCCTATCTTTATTATATTTAATTCTCGTAGAAGTATCAATACCATGTCGTCTACTCATATGCTTCTTATAGTTAGAACCATTTGTGAAGTCTCGTTGACAGTATATACATTTGTACGGCTTAACACCAGTATGTTGTCGTAAATGAAGATTTAATCTAGTTTTAAAGCGGAAAGCCTTATGACAATACTCACAAGTATACGGCCGTAAGTCTGTGTGTACTATAGCATGAGACATTAAATGACGCTTCACTCTAAAGCTCTTCCCACATTGCTCACAAATAAACGGCTTCAAACCACTGTGTAAACTTAAATGTGATATCAAATTGCCTCTCGCTCGGAAAGCCAATGGACAGTGATCACATTTGTAAGGCTTAACTTCGTCATGCGTTATCATATGTGTACCAAGACTACCCTTTGTGTAGAACATCTTTCCACAAACATGACAAGCAAAGTTCCGACTTCTCTCGGTATGAAGAATTTTATGTTGAGCTAAATTTGGACGACTCTTAAACACCTTATTGCAATGATCACACTTATGGTCTTTACTTTCGCCATTAAACTTTTTACTCTTCTTCAAAGATTCCTCATAAAATAAGGATTTGTGTTCTTCTAATTCATCTGGTGTTTGGAAACTTGAGCCGCAGTACGTACATTTCATTTTGTACACATCTTTATGTTCTTTTACTTTATGATTCTTAACTTCTGATGTTAATACAAATATTTTGTTACAATATTCACAGCAGTGTCTTAATGCACTGTTATGTGTTCGTAAGTGTCTGACAAAAGCTCTGTAACTAGCAACAATTTTCTCGCACTCAATACATTTAAACACACAACACTGACTATGGATTTGCAAAGAATGTAACTGTAGAGACAGAATACTATTACACAAAGCATCACATTTAGCACATCTGCATGTCTGATTATCCCATGTAACATTGAACGACAAGATTTCTTTTGGTATTTCACAGCTTTCTTCAATTTTAATAGATTTAGCTTTTTGTTTACGTTTACCTTTTTTCTTTTTCACCTTTTTTAAAGGAACATCACTGTCTGATGAACTTGCAAAGCCATTGTTAGGACCTAAAGTTAAATAGTCATCATCAGTATCACTCTCTGCTTTTATTAGGCCGTTCTTATCAGAAATAATATCAGTAGGTTGTCTTGCAGCTTCTGAGAATTTTTCAGTAGAGTTTTCTATTTTAATTTCTAGTTTAGGTTTCTGGAATGTTTCCCAGTCAACATCTATAGGCTTTCCATGTACTTGAGTTGTTTCATCACTAGTTGTTTTTATAAATATAGCGGATAGTTTCTCCTGAGCTGTTCGTACGTTGTTTAAGAAAGACCACGTTCGTTCTAATAAATCGAAACAGGAGAAGCATATTGTGTTAGGTAAAGAAGGGACAGACATATCAATGTTTATCCAGGACAGCTTCGTAATAACTTTAGAACTAATTATGACGTCTTCGTCTGGAGTTATTAGCTGAGCGAGCGGCGTTGGTTCAGCACAAAGTCGACAATATGTTTCATCTTCATTAGACATTGTTGGTGTTGGGTATACACGGTATTTTAATATTTCTTAGGATATTTACAATAAACAAATTATATTATTTGACGTACAGACGCGACAGTGCTGCCAAGTCTAAAAAATTTAATTTACTTAAGGGCTCGGCGTCATATCTTTTAATCAACACTATGTTGCTACATGAAAAAAAGTAAAAAAAGTAGATATTTTATATACCTAATAATATTATTATTATTATAGTGATTTTAATAATAGTTATATTTTATTTTATTTTCAGTTTTATATAATATTTTCATATATTACATACACCTATTTTTTAATTATTCATTATTCGATCGATACATTCTATAAAATTAATATAAATTGTTTAGTCAATTTTAGTAAAAAAATGTTCTATCCATTTGTATATCCAATCCAATCATATCCAATTGTAAATTCAATAATAATAATTTAAATATGTTTTTATATCACTGCATTACTACATAGTATAAAAAGAAGAATCGTCTGGTCACCATAACTTAAAAACTACTGAAGCGATTTTCATGTGGTTTTCACTTTTAGAAAGAGCGATTTAAGAAGAAGGTTTTATGTGTATTTTTGTTAAGGTTTTGTGTAAAGCCATTGAAATATGACAATAATTACTGAACATGTCAAGATGGCTAGGAGCTTTAGGAGGGTTAAGGAAAAGATATTTTAAAACTATGCGCCTTTAATATTACAAAAAGATACTCCAATTTTATTTAACAAAAAATACGATTTAAAATTAATCTGAAATACCACGTTCACACATAATTTTGTTCTTGCTACAAATAAATTGTGTACATTATGTATAATAATATGTAAATCGGGTTGGTTTTTTAACCTTACTCTTCGTGACTAGGTTTCTAATTAAAAAGGGCAAGAATGTTATGTTTTTTAATCCCAAAATATTATTTTTACCTTTCTCTTATTCCTATGACATTTTTAAAAACTAGAAAGATACTCTATCTGTCTGTAACTCTTTAACACTTAAACCTTCAAAAATTTGGTACAGAAAAAATAATAATAAAAGCACCACCGCTACGGTGAAAACCTCCCCCACATTGCTAAACATTTCCCTGTTACGGGTCAGCCTGGTCATGCCACCTCTTAAATGGTCTACCACGTCTCCTTTTTTTTGTTTAGTAAATCGGAAACTACTTAGTAACCTGTGACCATCTTGTATCTGTTGCTGTCTGAATATGTCCGGCCCATTTCCATTTTAAACACAAAAATTTGTCTGACCTGTCGCTTTGGTTTTCCTTATCGCTGAAATCCTTAGTAATCCGGTAGGAATCCTTTAAATATCCTTCATAGACCAATATTTATTCCATGTACTCTTTATTCTTCGTTCTATTTCTTTTTCTGTGCAGTATTAAGAAGAAGAGTAACGTTTCTTTTCACTATTTGTTATTACTTCTGTTTTATCATCCGATTGTTTTGCTATGGTGGCTAAGAGATTCTATCATACATTGTAATTGTTCTGGTTTTTCGGATAATAAAATTACGTCATCTGCGAATCTTAGATTTGAAAGATACATTCTATTGGTGTTTATCATGTCTTTCCAATTAACCTTTCTAAAAACAGACTGTAGAACAGAAATAAACAATGTTGGTGAGAGCGGATCGCCTTGTTTTACTCCACGCTTAACTTATATACATTGTTGTATATATTGTTTTTGCTAACTCAATATAATCCTAGTTGATTCCTTGCTCGTCGAATGCTAGATGGAGAATGGATATAGGCTACGTTTTATCACGAAAAAGGCTTGAATGGGTTGAAATAGGGGATGAAGTGCATCTCGAGCTGTGTGACCCATGTCTTTGGGAATGTCTACATATATAAATTATGTTGATGTTAAACAATTTAAATAGCGCGGCGTGAGAAAAACAACTTTTCGGAATTCCGTCACTTTCGTATACATTGAATTTAAATGAAATTTAGATTTAGTTTCGAATATTTGTAGACTGTGACTCATATGTTCGTTATTTTGATTATTTTTCGTTGTTAGTGTATCTGATTTAGTAATATCTATACTAATATTCAGTTCAGCTCCTTTAGGATTGTATTAAAGGTCTCTCTCTCATGTGAGGCCGACGAAGTCACGCTAGTGAAAGATAATAAAATCATCATCATCATCATCGTCATCACGACCCCTCAATGGCCCACTGCTGAGCTGGGTCTTCTCCTCAGAATGAGAAGTGTATTAGACCATAGTCCACCACGCTGGCACAGTATGGATTGGTAGACTTCACACACCTTTGAGAACTTTAAGGAACTCTCAGGAGTGCAGGTTTTCTCACGGTATTTTCCTTCACCGTTAAGGCAAGTGATATTTAATTTCTTAAAACACACAACTCAGAAAAGTCACAGGTGTCTGCCTGTGTGGAGGATCGAACTCGGAACTCCTATAATATTAATAATATGAGAAACAAAAATATAGAGGGGTCTATCTACAAACAAATAACATTGACGGACAAGGGGTCAAATAAGTTTTGGGACAATCTACTTTATTCACTTAGTAAACTGCACATAATATAAACATTTTGTTACAGAATATCACTGAGTGATTATACTATGGGTAAAAGTTTTATCAATTTTATTTTTTTCACTGTTTAAACCTTCCCTGGACTCCCCACTGATAATTCAAAAGCAAAATTAGCTAAATCGGTTCAGTCGTTCTCAAGTTTTAGTCAGACTAACGAATAGCAATTCATTTTGATATATAACTAGTCGACCTGCGCGACTTCGTCCGCATGTAGCTCCGCTCTTATTTGTCGTAGCGTGATGATATATGGCCTTCCTAGATAAATGGGCTATCTAACACTGAAAGAATTTTTCAAATCAGACCAGTAGTTCCTGAGATTAGCGCGTTCAAGCATACAAACTCTACAGCTTTATATATTAGTATAAGATATTTAAAATATACCGATGATTTCACATTGAACCAAAATTGAAATTTGTATTTCTTTTACGTAATATAGGGAAATTTGATGATATAGTTAATTTCTTCATGACAGTTGCAAAGAGAAGACTGCTGCGGTTTCATTGGACTCCGAGCAAGAACCCGGTGGTCATTGGAATCGCAGTTGTGATAGGATGGGAGAGGGAGGGGTAGATCTGGCCCACATGCGGCTCGGCTGGAACGCGTCAGAGACACTTGGCGTTCGGATTCCCATGCTGGTGGTGGCAAGACAGTCGGGGAACAGATCCCCTACCACCAAGGGGTGCTGGCTGGTTCCTTTCGATGAAAGTTGTATAACCTTTTATTTAAACAATTACAAAGCTTTTGAGTATCTTATTTTTTAATTAAATATGGCGTTGGATTTTTGACTTTTAGCCGCTACTCATGACTGCCAAGTAATATAAACAGTTACAAATTTAAATTCAACAGCTAATTTTACAAGTTTACGACAGAATATATAGAATAACATCAGAATTGTATAGATAACAACTTAGATGCCGATAGTGATGTAACGTGGCTGGAATACTGAGAAGTTCCTTATAGTGCCATTGACCTAGGATCCAGTCTAGAATTAGTGCTTTTACGTAAACCTGTGTTTATCTGATTCTAGATACTAAATATGGTATGTGAGGTTTACCTTTTCAATTTTACATTACGGGACTTGTAAGATAAATAATGAAAATTATTATATTCTATAAAATCGTATATTAGTATTCGATTATACATTTGAATCAAATCTTGCATATTTATATTGTCTGAATTAGACGATCGAGCATACTCTCTCGCTCACACATGAATTATTTGAATTTATTGTGTACTAGACATTGCTCTTGAATTACTCTGTTAATTGATGAAAACCGCATTAAAATCCTTTGTATATAAATATAGACTTATACGTACAGAAAGAAAGAAGCGACGTTCTTCCGCAAATTTTCTAATTATTCGATTATTCCAATCGCTCGGAAATTCGATAGCTCGAATTATTCTACTCAAGTCGATTCAAACGCTATCGCAGACCCCTACATAACCTACGTCGCACCACACTTTGGCCGAGTGCGCTGCCTGGGGACCCCAGCGACATGTTCTGATGTCGCTTGTAGGTGGAGACCTGTCTCTCCCAAGGGTGGTTGGGGCCATGCTCGGAAGCAAGGCAGGTTGGATGGCAGTCGCCTCCTTTTGCGAGACAGTGATCTCGCTGAAGGAGGTCGCGGAGCGGGCCCGGGAGGTAGATACCTCCTCGGACCCGATCCGTAGAGCTCGACCGGGAAGGAGACAGCGTCGCTACGCCCACCTCCTTCTCCTGCACGACACCGGGGCACCGAGGGTGTCCCCGTTACTCGGGACATCCCCGAATTAGGAAAGCAGGCACGCTATAGTGCGGGCCGCCCGTTGAGACGCTGTTGTCGAATGCGAAAGTGATCCAGCAGCGTCTCATTATGACGGAGAGGGTAACCGCGGAGGTTTAGTGGGTAAGACGGCGTTTCTCACCGGTGAGTCCCACATAACTCAGCTAACCCACCCCCTACGGGTTGGACGGGTATGCGTAAACGCATACCTGCAGCATATTTATTATCTTTATTGCACAAACAACAAAAGGAGGAAAGGAACAGCAGTGATGGCCCAGTGGTTAAGACTTCAGTGTCTTACTCGGGAGGTCCGAGTTCGATCCCCCACACAGGCACACACTTCTGATTTCTGGGTTATGGGTGTTTTAAGCAATTAAATATCACTTGCTCTAACGATGAAGGAAAACATCGTGAGGAAACCTGCACTCCTGAGAGTTCAATAAAGTTCTCTGTCGGTGTGTGAAGTCTGCCAACCCACACTGGTCCAGCGTGTTAGAATATGGCCTAATACCCTCCTCATTCTGAGGAGGAGACCTGGCTCAGCAGTGGACTATTGATGGGTCGTGATGAAAGAACAAAAGGATGTGTACAACAGGTAGACTTAACACATCTCCCAGTCAACCTTAGGGTCTCCCAGTCAACCTCAGGGACAGATAGATATGTGCGTTATAATAAAACGAATGTACAGAAAATTAGTAAAAAAAATATTTATTTGTACTGACCCTTTCGATAAGGAGTACTTTGGGAATCACTTTTGAGTCTTATGCTCACATTACTTCAGTGCCAACCAGTGTAACTAACCAAATGAATTGCCAGTTTATAAAAAAAAATATTTCTTCTATTAGGTATCCGAATTATAATAAGGTAATCAAGTTCAAGTTCAGAAACCTTTATTTACTAATAACAGGGTTCATTTGTATATATATATATATATATCGCGCAGCAAAATGATTAGAAAAAGAAGGATGTTTTTTTTAATTGCCAGTTAAAGGACAAACAAGACTAGAGAGTATCTCTTCTTTGGATACAGTGAGGAGGGGGAGCATAAAAAGGATGCTGCGGTTTCAGTAGACTCTGAGCAATAACCTGGTGTTAATTGGTGGTATATTGAATAGACTATTGGGTAAACGCAACACACCAATTGCTACTGAACCGATAAATAATCAAATAATATGAGAGAGAGAAGGTGGCTCTATGACCTGAAGTGAGTCTTGACCTCCGACACGAGTTTCCGCCAATGGTGCCGGTTCTTCAGTCAGATCCGCTTCCAGTACCTACGACAGGAACTTAATTAATGCCTTGGACTTGTCACCTTAGACACAAAGGTCTCCTAGTAGTCTGTGGACCCGAGTGGACCAGCAGTTTTTTTCATCAGACCACCTCTTGATTGTTCTTCCTCTCCTTCGTTTAAGTCGAAACTGGACGAGCGTCCACTTTTCTCGTAAAATATGACCTGTCCCATTTTAGCTTTTTTATTTTTAGAATAGAATATAAAATCTTTCTCCCATCCAGAATTAAAGCTGCATAATATTGGCCTGTAATAGTGGTTCCACGCTTCAGGTAATCAATCAACAATATCCCTTCTAAGTCCCAAAATATTGAGGCCATAACTCTTCGATCTACTATATTCGGTCACCTTGCGGAGACTTTTCTCATATTCAAAGATTGTTTCAATATGGTTTGAATACTTCCATATGAAATGCCCGTTTCTTGAATTAAGTAACTCTTCGATCACTCAATACAATTTTCTCGACTTTCGGAACATTTCCTGGGGTGACTGACGTCGATGGACGGCCGCAACGAGGTTCGTCTTCCGTGCTCGTTCTCCCTACTCGAAATTGACAAGCCCACCTTGCGACAATGGAATACGGCGGAGCAGACTCTCCTAATGTTGCCTCCAAATCGCAATGAATCTCTTGCGTCGTTAACTTTTTTAAACAGAGGTATTTAATAACAGCTCGCACTTCGTTTTTCTCCATTTTCGAGAACACGTTCCGACACGAAGCAAACAAATGACTACATTAAAAAAAAACAAAAGAGAATTGAAGATTTTTTCTTTATTAATATTACAAATATGTATTTGAGCTACCTATGCCTGCCAGTATTAATTTTTTTTTACTAAGGACTATGTCGTTCTCACTACTTTTTGATTCCTCCTAGTATAAATAATTTTATACGAAGAATTTTAGTTTTTAGTTTTTCACTCTAACTGTTTCAATCTGATAACTCTGATGTTATTTTAACTTCTAAGAAAGTATTGTTTGTGATCTTGTCTCCAAACTCCTTCTTTGTTAGACATTAAATTTACCATAAAATCCTAATTTTTAGAAGAATATATATTTTATAATCTAGAAGCATCCGCATCCTACTAGAATATTCCATTTTTCTCATCATCGCTGGGATAATTCAATCCCCAAATTAAATTATTTGTTAATGCATAAAGAAGATTTTGGTGATTTTTGACACCCAACTCCCCTACCCCCATCGTGCTTTTACACTGTACTGTACTTTTTATATAATTATTTTTTCTATATTTCTAAATAAGTAAGGGGGGAGGGATAAGGACATGTAGAGGTTTTTAGATCTATAAGTAAATAATGATTATGAAATAATTATTTAATAAAAAAAATAAGAAAAAGACTCGAAGACTTAATCTTGCCGCACACCATGAAGAGGTAAAGCCGCCTTTGGGAAACACTGTTCTAAAAGATGGCCAATGTCCAAAGATGTGTAGTAGTCAAGAGAGTGGGTTCAGTGACCCATTTCGGCTTTTTCGTCAATGGAATGTATTGAATTCTCGCTAAGTTATTCAGTAAGCGCACAAATAGTGAGGTATGATCATTCTTAATTCGCACGCGGTTATTTACCTTTATACTAAACTGTGTGAGCAGTGGAGGCGATGTTTGTACTTCTGTTATTGTAGATGAAACTATTATACATATTTATTTCATTATATGTTTTATTATAAGCTCAAGTTAAGCAAACGCTGAGTGAAATCCGTTTTGGTAAAAAAACAGTTTTTTGTTAATTAATTTATTAAAATATTTTTTATTGTTTTTCTACTAATATTATATTTGGTGGGTGTTTTTAAAATGTAAAGTAATATGTTCTATGTTTTCACCAAACACATAAAACGTTTTGTTTCTACACACTTGACTGCCCGATGTTTGTTATGTACTTTTAAAAAGCTTGGTACTCGATTATATTCTATGCTTAATATCCAAAGAAAGGTATCGAGAAATACCGTTTCATGTGTACTCAGTGTGAGCAATGTGAGTGCGTTGCCATGGTTACCAGATTGTTATAGTTAGCAGTGAGCAATGAGCTGATAGTCTCCAAACGGGTGACCAGATCTTCACAATACATAGCTAAGAACCATCTCTATTAAATTACCTTTCAAACAAATAAAACGATGCCACAGACAGACATACAGATATTTGTCGACTCTATTATCTTTTGTCCATCACAGACATCATAGTTTTATGGATGCTATCATTTGTAGTTGTTAACAAGATTTTAGGGTTCAACAAAAATAAAAATATCTATTTTTTTTGAATAAAATTATTTTAGGCGATTCATGTGTGAAATCTATATACCAACTATCATGTAACTTTCGTATGGCAACACTTGTACTGACTAATCATAAAATACAAAGTACTGCTATACGTATTATATTATAGACTAGTCGACCTGCGCGACTTTGTCGGTGTGATGCTCCGCTCCTATTGGTCGTGGCGTGATAATATATAGCCTATAGCCTTCCTCGATAAATGGGCTATCTAACACTGAAAGGATTTTCCAAATTAGATTAGTAGTTCCTGAGATTAGCGCGTTCAAACAAACAAACTCTTCAGCTTTATATATTAGTAAAGATAAAACTTCTTCATAACTATTCATTGTTGATTGTTATTATGGATCGTGACGTCATAGTACACCAAATATGCTAAAACATTTTAAGATGAAAATAACTTTTTGTTAATCTTTAACTAGGGTTAGAAGGGCGAAGTGCGCCGTCCTTTTTTTACTTTTTTTAAAGATGACGAAGCAACAAAACAATTTGATATATTAATTTGAGAATCTGTGATCATTTGTAAGTAAAACAATGACGTGTCAATAAAATCTAACAGCAAAATAATGTTTTATAGCAGAACATTTAAAAACATATACGGCGCACTTTGCCTAAATATCGGGGAACTGCGCCTAGTAGAAATAGAGTGCAATATTGAACGCAGAGGCGCATCGGCATGGTAAAGAGAGCCATGGCTCTGCTCCAAAAGATCTGAAAGAACAGAGGAATCAGCTTAAAAACGAAGACACGGCTCGTGTGCACCTTCGTATTTTCAATCTTTCTTTATGGAGCTGAGACATGGACCCTATTGTCAGCTGACCGAAAGCGGATTGAGGCGTTTGAAATGTGGTGCTGGAGGCGCATGCTCCGAATACCGTGGACAGCTTTGCGAACCAACGTGTCCATACTTAAGCAACTAAGGATAGAGACGAGGCGCACTTCCCCGACAGACGCACTTCACCGCTTGACCCTATTTAAAATAAATTTTAAGTTAAGTTAGATCTTCAGTATTACAACTGTCAACATTCTCATCTAATATCGTACAGCAATTTTTGGGTAATATCATCATCATCATCATCACGACCCTTTAATGGCCCACTGCTGAGCCGGGTCTCCTCCTCAAAATGAGGAGGGTATTAGGCCATAGTCCACCACGCTGCCTCAGTGCGGGTTGGCAGACTTCACACACCTTTGAAAACTTTTAGGGAACTCTCAGGAGTGCAGGTTTCCTCACGATGTTTTCCTTCACCGTTAAAGCAAATGACATTTAATTGCTTAAAACACACATAACTCAGAGTCAGAGGTGTGTGCCCAGGATCGATCCTCGGACCTCCCGAGTAAGACTTGAAATCTCAACCACTGGGCCATCACTGCTATATATTGGGTAATATACATACAAACATATTAAAGAAAATGTTTGTTTGCCTTCTATTGGTGTTAGGGCTCCCTCACATTAAGTTATCTTAAATATCTTTCATGTACAGACATTCGATATGTTACATTTTTTATATATATATAGATACAGAACCAAACTTATTTTACCATAATTTATATTCTGCATGCGTAGAGTCGCGTATTTTTTGGGTTGTCAATGTACAGTTACGTCCTTAGTACTGTTAAAGATTGTCATCGGATTTTCTGATTATTCTTAAAGGTGATAAAGTAAAAATTGGGGCTTAGGTACACGGCAGTGATGTAGCCAAGTTCGGCGACATCAAGATTAATAATACAACATTCGTTCATGTATAAGCTAACCAGTCGAATTGATTGAGATGAAGTTTTGCATTCACTTTATTCTTAATCCAATATGGCGAACGGCCCAAGATGGCGAACTTGATATATATACTTTTTTTGAATGCCCTAGATATGAGTATAAAATAAATGGAATTGCTGAGATTAATACGAAAAATAACATGACTCCACTCTAAATCCAACATGGCGGGTGGACTAGTGGACTACAGTTATTTTTTATATGCGCTCATGATATGGGTATCAAATCAAACCAATTGCTGAAAAGAATAATGTTTACTGCGCGAAATCACTTGATAGTTTGGTAAGTGTCAACCAGTACAAAGCTATCAATAGTGTTACTAGTTTATAGTGCATTCAGACGCACAGATAATGTTTGAATTAAAGATAGTTATAGTTGGCACAATGATGAAACCCTTTGCTCTATCAAAAAAAAGGAAGGTTAAAGCATGAATTTATTATCATCTGTGGTGAATGCCAATTGAAAATTAAAAATATGAAATTTTTAATAATATTAATAACAACTTTTTTCATCTTAAATTAATTTTAAAATTTCAATTGATTTTTAAAAAACAGACTAAAAAAGAATTTTGTAGATTAAATATATTTACAAAAAGAAACATACGATAATTACCCACTGTTGGCAGAATGCTACAACCCTTTGTTCTATTATAAAAAAGAAATATCAAGTAAAAATTTATGATCTGTTGTAATTGGCGCCAATCGAAAGTACTATCAATTTTTTTATCCCAAAAATATTATTTTGTTTGTAATTAGAACACGTGACATTTTAAATACAGATATAAAAACAACAAACAACTGTCAAAACTAATTTATAAAAGTGTAGTTTAATATGTTTTGAGAATTTTGTGAGATAAATCGTTTTGTACAAACAAACATTTTTAATGGAAAAATTAGGATAGTAATAACACGGAAGTGTAGACATAGGTCAAGGTTATTTACTGACCTAACCTTAAAAAATGGATAATTGCTTTAATTAACAATTATTATATAATAGGGGTTATTGAAACTAGTTTGTAGAATAAAGTGAGGTTTTTTATATTTTTCTAAGATAGCTTTGTGCCTTTGCCGATTTGTTTAAAAAATCGAAATGTCATACTGTTGTCAAAGAAATACTAGCAGTATTTAAAACATTTAGTACACAAATGTAAAAAAAATATTCAACGTCATTTAAAACTAAAAATTAAATTTAAATAATATCAAAAATAGATTGTGACGTCATACCTTGCTTGCTTGTTGCTGTATAGAGTTTCGAAGGTTTCGCCATCAAAAATAATATATTATAAGTAATTTTGTTGGCGATAACCTCATACTAGTTACATTGTTTTGCTTACTGTGACGTCACAACACATAAAACCAATATTTTCAGCTACTTGTCATCGGCACTGTAGCTTCAACATTGTTGTTATTGGTGCTTCTAAATCATGTTATCTGTCGTAAATGATAAATGGTAGGGGTTTTCCCTAAATAATTCGTAACCATTATCATATAAAAAAATATTAGCATGTCCAATTGAAAACAAGGTCTATTAATTTATTTAATTAAGGTTATTAGAGTATTGATATAATAGGCCTAATTTTTTAATCAGTCTCCCATAATTAAGTTTAGGGTTGCCAAATACAAGCTCAAGTATTTCCGGAACAATCCCACCATGATATATTTTCAATTTTAACGGTCAACATCAACATTTAAATAAATTTCCAAAAAGATAAACGATCACACAGCTCGACATCCCTTTCATCCCCTATTTCAACCCCTTCCAGACCTTTTTTCTCCATAAATTGTAGCCTACGTCCTTACTCAAGCTCTAGTCTATCCCTGTACCAAATTTCATCATAATCGATTCAATAGTTTCACCGTAAAGGCGTAACAGACAGACTCAATTACTTTCTATTTTTAATATTATTTGCGATCACTAAAATCTTTAATGTATCCTGCAGGAAATATAATTTTTTCCGGGAT
Source organism: Limenitis camilla (assembly GCA_905147385.1). Classification (NCBI taxonomy): domain Eukaryota; kingdom Metazoa; phylum Arthropoda; class Insecta; order Lepidoptera; family Nymphalidae; genus Limenitis; species Limenitis camilla. The sequence goes on along the minus strand of LR990251.1, from coordinate 7,290,377 downwards.
CAAAATCCGTTCAGCCGTTTTTAGGTAATTGAGTAACAAACATACGAACTTTCACATTTATAACGTATTAGTAAGAAGTAAGATCCTGGTAGGATTTGTGACAGCGAGTTGGATCTCCTCTCTTCTCTAGCTCATTCTTTACCTGTATTGTATTAACAACTAATCACTAAACTATCACTACATATTATAATACAAAAACTACTACAGATTTTCATGCGGTTCTCAATAATAGACAGAGAGGATTCGTGAAGAAAGTTTTAGTGTACAATTTGTTCAACAAACAAGGGTTTGTAGAATTTAAAAAAATTGTGTCAAAATTAAATATAATATACACGCACATCACGCGCCTTAAATACTTTAAATGATTCCAAGAAAAAAAGGTCGATGTTCGATATATTTAATACAAAAGGTTAATTCCCTACTGGATTTTCTAAAGCTAGCAACACCGTTGATTAATTTTTTTTAATTTTTTTATGGTAGACATGATGCAAACGAGCAGATGGTCCACCTGATGGTAAGTGGCCACCTGTGTTGCATCCTCGAAGATAGAATGGGGAGGAGGAGTGAAGAAATAAATGCTGTGGTTTCAGAAGAGGGCCCAGAGTCCAACGATCCGCAGCATTAATGGGATGGGAGAGGGAACGCATGCTGGTGGTCGCTAGCTAGTCGGCGAACAGATCCCCTAACACCAAGGGGTTGCTGGGTTACTCGGCTCCTACGAGATGCTCACGGGTTGAAATATAACTTTATATTCGCGGACAGTACTTTTTATTTTATTCCAAGAGTGTATATAACCTCTCGACAGACTTGAGCCAGTTGTAACATAGAGCTCGCCTGGTGACCATTATAGCAGAGCAAAGGTGTGGTGTCGTGATTCTGGGTCTCCATTCATAAGGTTTGGAGTAAGTGTCTTATACGTTTTACTGTGCGGTATCAGTCCCATGTAGATAACACTTATTTAATTTAACTGTCATTCTGAAACGTCGGAACGCCAACTATAACCCTTGATTTCCGATAATTTAGACCCCAAAGTCTACAATTATTTAGAGTGCGAGTAGTCTCTCCGTGAGAAGGTAAGATTTCTAAGATTTTAAAGGCTATAAGATTTTTTTTATGATAAATAAGGGACAAACGAGCAGATGGTCCACCTGATGGAAAGTGGTCACCGTCGCCCATGGATATCGACAAAACTAGAAGGTATCTCTGTTTTGCCGATGCGTTGCCACCTCGAAGATAGAGTGAGGAGGGGGAGCGAAGAGAAGAATGCTGTGGTTTCAGCGGACCGTGAGCAAGATCCCGGTGTGGCCCATAAGCGGCTCGACTGGATCACGTCAGACACTTGATGGTCAGATTCGAATACTGGTGGTAGAAAGCCAGTCGGAGAACAGATCCACTACCATCAATGTGGGTGCTGGTATCCTATGAGATGCTCTCACAGCGGTATGGAGGAATTGTATTCTAACCCGTCCCCTCACGGGTAAATTGAAGAGTGCAACATTTTGCTCAGCACTGCCACTGGTAAGATGGTAACAACAGATTGTCTGATCTGATCTCAAAATGTGACAATCTTGACTTTCCATTTATAATATGACAATCTCAAAATCTTCAGATACCAATTATTCAAGTCTTTTTTCTTGGAATATCTACATCAAAAGTACTGAATAATTTTTGAAGGAGGATAGAAGATAGATATGAAGACTTTAATGATCTGCAACTTGAGAAATGTAGGGGGGCTATTGAATGCTGGGCCAGAAAGAAGCCAGAAGATAGTTTCAAGGCAGGGGCGGGTTCTATTGTGCCAGATGTGGGATAGGGGCACTGAGCGCCGGTCTTAGAGGCGGTTGGGATTTTTTTTCGGAAACGATCAATTTCTTAACTCTTCGAGACTGAATTAATATGAAATATAGAAGAAGGTCATCATTAACATAGAGACCTTACAGCGAGCGACGACTTTTTTTTCTAGCCCCTGCTTTTAAGGAGTTACTGGATCCAGAAAAAACAAAATCGCTTCCGTTTTCGTCCGAAAAAATAGGAATATTCTAGGGATGGTATCGTTGTTTGTTAGAAGCTTATTCTTAAGGTAAGGTTTGTTAAGATTATTAATGTTTTTCTAATATTATATATTAATAACCACAGACTGCAATTTGATACAAACAGAACACTGTAAATATATTATTACAATATGTAATTTAATATATTTCTTTTTTTTCTTGGTATAATGAGTCATAATGTATGGTTTCAATAGATAATGAGGAGTCAAGGTTGTTGTCAATTTGACGCTACTTTACTTTCTACTCACATCTCCTGGATAAAGTTATGTATGGTTTGCAAAAAAAGTACTCAAAAAATATTCACATATTATTATTTATTATAAAAGGGGCCATTCATTTATTACGTAAGAATTTTTTCGCTATTTTTTAACCCTATTATAAGAAAAAATAAGAATCGGTTGACCCTCTCACCCTGTTTAATATTTATTACGTAAGAATCTAAACGAAAAAAATGAATACATATTTGGTTTATTTTAATGTTAATTTTTCAAAGCAACAAGTTTTGGAAATGTTTATTTGTACTTACAAATGTACTAATAATTTTTTTTGTAAATCAAAAAAAAAATTATTGTAAATCAAAAAAAATATTAGTACCACGTATTCATCCGCGGTTACTCGTGCTTTTTCAAAGTATTGAGACTCCCTCCTACCTCCTTGTAAGAAATTGTTTGTTATTTCTTAATTACCTAGAAGTAGTTATTTTGACGTGCGGACGATTCTTTGCTAATAACAAAATCATAATTGTTTCAAATTGATGTAGAAAAATGAAATTCGTCTTAAATATAAATTATAATTTGTCTTTCCTTCTTTACGTCTTCGATTAAACTGCTGCGAAAGAAAGATTCTTCTTTCAAACATCATCATCTAACTTTTAGTTAACAATATAACACATACAATCTCTTTCACTCGTCCTTCCTTAGGGACCATTCATTTATTACGTAACACTATTTTCGCTAGTATTTGACCCCTTCCCCCCTAAAAGAACAAATGAATGTCGCCCGCGCTTTTTTAAAGTATAATTTTAATTTTGAGCATTTTTACACTCCCCTAGTAAGAAAAAATAAGACATGGTCCCCCCTAAATCGTCTTACGTAATTAATGAATGGCCCCTTATGTAAAATAATAATAAACTAATACAGAACAAAAACAAAACAAAAAATGAACATTTGAAGTCTCAAAAGTCAATGAAATCAGACAGATAGATACTTAAAATGACCATACGTCCCGTTCCGTTATTAGGTTGTCCCGGTGTCCCGGAAGAAAGCTTCGGGATATAAAACTGTTCCGTTATAGCGCCAAAAATTATTGCGTAGCCGGCAGTAAGTCATGTCGATCTCTACTGCATAGTTTTTTTTAAATTTACTAGAGATACCTCATAACTTTACCTACTAAATGGAAGGTTGCGAATTTTTTTCATATAATTTGTTTTTTTTGGTAAGACTGTAGTCGTCACTATGACTTGCCTGTTACAAATACTCGAAGAGAAATTGTTTTGTTTGTTTTGTCTATATGTCGGATGCTATTAAAAAGGATGGATGACCTATAAATATAAGCTATGGTCGCAACACGGTCAGTAACTAAACATTACTATCACTTACTATTCTGACAAGAACTATTATGACAGGAACCTAAGCAGTGCCTTGGACTCGTGACCAAGGTGTAGGCTTAAGGGATCCCTTTAAGTAAGTACAACACTCGCCTCCACTGCCCAATTTCTCTGTTTAAACCTAAGGTTAAACTCGTATAAACCTAACCTAACACAAGGCTAACCTAACCTAAGGCTAACTTACACTTCCGACATATATATAAGGAGAAGCTGACTGACTGACATATCAACGCAGGGCCTAATTCATTAGGGTTAGAAACTTGAAATTTTGCACAGGGGTTCCTTTTATAACGTAGAGGAGCAATAAGAAGGGATTTTTGAAAATTCACCCCCTAACGGGGTAAAACGGGGATGCAAAGTTAGTATGAAACTTTGCCGTTTTTAAAGTTATTTAAATGAAATTCAGTATGAAGGTTTTTTATTGAAAATCATGCAACATGTATAAAATATTTTTCGAAAACCATCCCTTAAGGGGGTGAAAGGAGGATGCAAAGTTAGTATGACTACATCGTTAAATGATTGAATATGTCTACACACAATATACTGTAGGCTAATATAACTACCTCAATATCGCAAACGAAGTTGCGGGTAAAAGCTAGTGGAAAATAAAATTAATTGGATACTCTAAATATGTTGACACAAAAAATAATAACTTTTTTTCTGCTATCGCTACTAAATCCTTATTCTGGATTCCGCGAATAAATAACGCGACGCGACGTTTATATAAGACAGATATAGAAATAAAATTTTCGCATTCCCATTTATTTTGCGAGAACAACTGGTGGTTTGTTTGTGGTGGTTATAATAAGTTGTGAGAAAAAAAGTGCAAAATAATACATTTACAGTAAGTATTTACATTTTTTATAAATACAACTATTTTTTATTAAATTTTATTTTAAACCCCCAATTTTCGTGTCTTTTAAAGAATTAATACAATTTATTTATACTAAATGAATAAATTTTTTTTAATATAGTAGCCCCCATTTTTCATGACATAGGGAATTAATAAAATTTATTTAATTAAAAAAATTACATTTAATTAATTTATTCGTCCTCGCTTAGTTGAGTTAGTTGAGAGATTTTTCTTATTCTGAAAAGAAGCTGAAAAAAGAATTGATCCTTCGCCCTTTTTTCTCATTTTATATTTTTGCAGATTCTTAAGTTATAATAAAAGATGGCGGCAGTATTAATAAGAAGTATATTGTTAATAGTTTTAACATTTTACGTGTTTGGAGATGAAATTGAATTGGAAGTGCAGAGTGGAACATTACTGAAAATGTTAAGGGTAATTATTTACCTTCCTTTACCTTTCAATATTAGGATTTTAAAAATATCTTAATTATTTAAAAAAAAATATACTGATAACATGGTGATTGGAAAGTTTTGTAATTTTTGGGATTAAGTCCTCACTTTAGCCTAACTAAAAAAACAGGATATAAAAAAAAGTATATTAATTGAGTTCCACAAATTCAGTCCAGATAAAATGAGAAGAAAGAATATTTTTATGGTTGCGGTAGGCCTCCAAAGAGTGAGAGGCCAGGGTCCCATTAAATATCAATAATAAATTGTTGTGTTAAGTTAGAGCCCCTCAGATTCAGAGTAGAAAAATTTTCAAAAAAAAATTTTTAATAATAGTTTTATTAATAAAATGGCGACATTTATGTGTAAACTGTAACTTGATAATTTTTGTCTTTGCAAGCTTCGCTGGGCTAAAACAAGTACTATATTTTAAGTTACAATAACAACCGCCTCCAATTTTGTGCAATAGTTTTTGCTTAATACACCTACAAATATACAGACTAAAATTAAAAAATAAATATTACATTGTTTTGAGGTCTATTAGTGATACAGACATTCGATATGTTATATTTTTTATATATATAAACAAGCATTAACCACAGTAAATCGATCTGGCTGTTTATTACTTGTGGTTTCTTCATAATTAGGTCCAACTTTGAATCACTTTATAACCTAGCTTACGTAAACGTATTTTATTATTATCCCGCAGGAATTTTTCAGGGATAAAAAGTAGCTTAAGTGTTAATACAGTTTATAAAGTATGTGTGTGACATCTAAATAGTGATGAGATTTTTTTATTTAGCTACTATTTTAAGTTTTAATTAATTTATTCATATACATATAAATTGTAATAAATAAAAAATACGATATTATATACAATAAAAATACATATATATTATATAATAAGGCAATTAAAAAAACAATATTACATACATATATATTGTTTTTTTATTGCCTTACATTTATTTTTATTTAAATGCATGGTTATCAATATTTAAAAGTACATTTATGCATATTTTACATAAATAACTCACTCACAGCGTCAATTTAAAAAAAAAGAATTAAAAAAAAGTGCCATAGCGTCTTTAAGATCGACTATTTAACATATTTTAACCCCCACTTTGAAATCTCACTCATAAATATGGAGGATAAGTTCTTATTATTCCAACAATGTTTTACTTTTAATGTAGTTTCCCGCGAACTTGCTTTTTTAAATTGAATTTATTTGCCCGGGAAACCTGGAATTTTGCCAAACTATTATTTATTTAAAAAAAAACTTTTATCTGTATTAAGAGTATAAAGTATATTACTGACGTACTCCTCGATAACGGAGGCCTAGCACCAGGCCACCAAACAACACTACACTATTCGTCTCAATACTTTATAATAATATGTACAACGCGATATCACTTGACAGATTATTTCATGTAAAAAATCATTGAGTTGTAAAAAGAAGATTAAATACACAATATTTTTGTTTTCAATAAAAAAAAATTAAATATAATCATTGGTTGTCACTTTAGCGCGAATTAATTACTTTTTTTTTAATATTTCAAACTTCTGTCAAATAAAGATTTAAACTACTAAAGACAAGGCTGTACGGTGTAATACATTTACATTAATTATTATGGAATTAAAACGAAAAAAAATTATTGCTTGTCAAATACGTTCCCGCGCATTATTTACTTATTAAAATGGCATTTGTTTATACTTGTTAAAAATACAGTTATTTTATTATGATAGTGGTTGTGACTTGTGAGTTAACCCCTACTACTAAGGAAAATTGTATTGTGTATGTGAGGTGAGACCCCTACCATTTATTCATGAATTGAAATTCTTTCCAGGACATGGTAAACCAAACAGCAGCGGATTCTCTCAATTTGCCAGCAAATTCTACTTCTATAAGAGAAAATATTACTGATACGTTTAGGTGAGTTTTAAATAGTTTTACCAAAACTGGTTAAGCAATAATAGTTTGTTGTTCCGTGATTTTTAATTAGTCGATATTTTTTTAATAAATAATTTAGTTATGTATTAGCAAATTTTTTTTATTTACAATTGATCGTTATATGTATAGATTGCAAATTTTGGACTATCCAATTAATTAATTGAATTAGCTGTAGTTATTTATTTACTAGTTTTGGACCAACGAATTCTTTGTTAAGGTATCTTTTAGATCCCGTATTTATTTACAATTAATTGTTATATAGATTGGAAGTTTTGGACCGACGCCGACGATAGTCATGATTATCTGGTCAATTAATTGGATTAGATGAATTTATTTATTTACTAGTTTTGGACCAACGAATTCTTTGTTAAGGTATCTTTTAGATCCCCTATTTATTTACAATTGATCGTTATATAGATAGCTAGTTTTGGACCGACGTCGACGATAGTCATAATTATCTAATTAATTAATTGAATTAGCGTATTTATTTATTTACTAGTTTTGGACCAATGAATTCTTTGTTAAGGTATCTTTTAGATCGCCTATTTATTTACAATTGATCGTTATATAGATAGCTAGTTTTGGACCGACGTCGACGATAGTCATAATTATCTAATTAATTAATTGAATTAGCGTATTTATTTATGTACTAGTTTCGGACCAACGAATTCTTTGTTAAAGTATCTTTTAGATCCCCTATTTATTTACAATTGATCGTTATATAGATAGCTAGTTTTGGACCGACGTCAACGATAGTCATAATTATCTAATTAATTAATTGAATTAGCGTATTTATTTATTTACTAGTTTTGGACCAATGAATTCTTTGTTAAGGTATCTTTTAGATCGCCTATTTATTTACAATTGATCGTTATATAGATAGCTAGTTTTGGACCGACGTCGACGATAGTCATAATTATCTAATTAATTAATTGAATTAGCGTATTTATTTATGTACTAGTTTCGGACCAACGAATTCTTTGTTAAAGTATCTTTTAGATCCCCTATTTATTTACAATTGATCGTTATATAGATAGCTAGTTTTGGACCGACGTCAACGATAGTCATAATTATCTAATTAATTAATTGAATTAGCGTATTTATTTATTTACTAGTTTTGGACCAATGAATTCTTTGTTAAGGTATCTTTTAGATCGCCTATTTATTTACAATTGATCGTTATATAGATAGCTAGTTTTGGACCGACGTCGACGATAGTCATAATTATCTAATTAATTAATTGAATTAGCGTATTTATTTATGTACTAGTTTCGGACCAACGAATTCTTTGTTAAAGTATCTTTTAGATCCCCTATTTATTTACAATTGATCGTTATATAGATAGCTAGTTTTGGACCGACGTCAACGATAGTCATAATTATCTAATTAATTAATTGAATTAGCGTATTTATTTATTTACTAGTTTTGGACCAATGAATTCTTTGTTAAGGTATCTTTTAGATCCCCTATTTATTTACAATTGATCGTTATATAGATAGCTAGTTTTGGACCGACGTCAACGATAGTCATAATTATCTAATTAATTAATTGAATTAGCGTATTTATTTATTTACTAGTTTTGGACCAACGAATTCTTTGTTAAGGTATCTTTTAGATCCCCTATTTATTTACAATTAATTGTTATATAGATTGCAAGTTTTGGACCGACGCCGACGATAGTCGCGATTATCTAATTAATTAATTGGATTAGCTGTAGTTATTTATTTAGGAGTTAAGGTATCTTTTAGACCCCCTATTATGATTTTTTTAAATTCTAGCTGTGAAAACCGAACTTACGGCTACTATGCAGACGTGGACAATGACTGCCAGATCTTCCACGTGTGTCTCCCATCCCAAACCCCTTCTGGAAGAAACATCACATACAAATGGAGTTTCATATGTCCAGCCGAAACTGTATTTAATCAGGTAATTAAAAAAAACAAGTTCTGACATTTACCATACATCTGTATGATTAAACCGCCATATTGGATTTAAATTAAAGTCGCCTTATTTATCATAATCTTCTCATCAAATCCTTTTATTTGATATTAATATTATGGGCGTGCAAATAAAATAACTTGTCCGCCATCTTGGGTCGTCAACCATATTGGATTTAGAGTGAAGTGATTTTATATATCGTATTCTTCTCAGCAAACCCTTTAATTTGATACCCATACGTTGATGGTTTGAGAAACAATAACTAGTCCGCCATCTTGGACTGCTCACCATATTAGTTTTAAAGTCATTTTATTTTTCGTATTCCTTTAAACAAACCCTTTCATTTGATTGTGTTGATTGTTTAAGAAACAATAAGTAGTCGGCCATCTTGGGCCATCAACCATATTGGATTTAGAGTGACGTCGTTTTATTTTTTGTATTCTTCTCAACCAAACCATTTATTTGATACCCATACGTTGATGGTTTAAGAAACAATAACTGGTCCGCCATCTTGGACTGGTCACCATATTAGATTTAAACTCATTTTATTTTTCGTATTCCTTTAAACAAATCCTTTCATTTGATTGTGTTGATTGTTTAAGAAACAATCACTAGTCCGCCATCTTGGGCCGTCCACTATATTGGATATAGAGTGAAGTAATTACATTTTTCGTAATCTAACGAGTCTGTTATCTTAGGCTATCCGCCATATTGGATTTAAAATGACTTCAATAGTATTGCACTTTAGTATTAACCAATCACAAACATTAACATAATCTATTTCGATAAGTGTTCATAGCATAAACTTCTATTGGTTTATTTCAAGAATACCCTCACTGACTATATATCCCAGTCCATGTAGATCAGAGGTAGTCTGACAAGTAATTTCTTAGATAGGATAGATTCTTCTTAGGTATCTCTAATATCCCCAATGTGATTTTTTTGAAACGTCAAGTGTATTTAAATCAGTACGTTGGCTGAATAAATTTGTTCTTTTGCCTTAAACATTTTGATAAAATCACACATAATCGCGAAATCTGATGTTGAATCTCAGTGACATGTTTATCTGTACAATCTTTATTTATTCTTAAGAAATGCTGTGCATTTTAAAATTGTGGTTTTATCTTTCATCTCTCTCTCTTTTTCTCTTTCTCTCTTGAATTGAGTTCTCAGTAATACAGTATCGTATGGAAAACTAAGAGTTAGTTTAATTTTAGTATCTCTCTATGTTATTACAACAATTTCTTGCTGTTGTGAATCTAAGGGCTTATCTATACTTTCATCTCAATCTCTCTCTCTCTCTCTCTCTCTTATCGTTTAAGAGACACTATCCTTTGGTATACAGATGTCATACGAGCAATTTGATTCGAGGGATATTTACGTTTGAATTTAGAATGCATAACAGTCTCTCTCAATAATAAAACATCATCTTTTCCATCTCCCTTCCTCTCATACAGTTCGAAATTATTCTAAACTCAGGATAGATAGATTAAAGAAAGGACCCACTCTCCCTTCATGTCGGTATCTTCTTTTTTTATATTCTTTTTTTGGATCAAGAGATACAGATAAAGAAATAGATACTCTATATCCCCCTCCCTCTATATCCCCCTTTAAAGGATACTTATGTTAAAGTAAATAAATTCCAGGAAGTACTAGTCTGCACAAGAGAAAGAGATTCAATTCCATGTGAAGAATCACCAGATTTTTATGACCTAAACATGGAAATTGGAAAAATCGTAGATCCAAATATTAAAGAGGAAGTAGATAAAGAAACTGAAACTGTTACAATTAAAAAAGAGAACCGACCAAATCGTAAAAAGCAAAATATAATAATGGAAGCTTTGATAAAAGATGCTGAAGAACAAATGGAAGTTATAGAAGAAGTAATAGATGGTGCAGAAGAATTACAAGTAGAGGAGGATAAAGAAGATAAAGCTGAATCAAATCCTGTAGATACTAAAGCAAATGCAAGTGAAGCTAATACTCAAATGGAGGTAAATCCAGAATTTGATGAAAATGTTAGATTGGGGAGTGAAAGAAGTTTGAAGAGGAGAGGAAGAAAGATTTCTAGAGGATCAATGAGGTTTAGGGCTGATGCTTAAATGGATGGATGGATAATGGATTTTGATTATTGTACATATGTTTAGAAGTAGCAAAGATAATAGAATCAATAAAATATTGAACGCTTTGATTGTGTTTTATTTTGATTTGTCCTAAATAGAAACCCAAATAGAGCCTGGAGCATTGTCTAAGACTGTCTGGGGGCAACCGTCCACAGCCAAAAGACCTAGATGACCCTTTTTTCAACCTATTTCAAAAAGAAGGTTCAAAATTCTTCGAAATCTTTTTTTATGAATGTTCGCCTATTATTCGAAAGCTCCTGAACTGATTTGGAAAAATATTTTTTTTGTTAAAAGGGTAATTTAAAATCAAAAATTATTAGCAATTATATTAACTGGCCACATACTTGGGAGTTCCAAGTTCCATCCTGGGCACACACTGATGACTTTTCTAAGTTATGTGGGTTTTAAGCAATTACATATCACTTGCTTTAACGGTGAAGGAAAACATCGTGAGGAAACCTGCACTCCTGAGAGTTCCCTAAAGTTATCAAAGGTGTGGTGGATTATGGTCTAACACCAACCTCACCTTGCGGAGGAGAGCAATGATCTATTAACAACAAGGCTAAGACAAGACCAAGACTGGAATAAGAAAACAAACAGCGTGATATTATGCGTCAGTAGCTCAGTGGTTCGGGCGTTGGATTCACGATCAACAAGTCGTGGGTTCAAATCCCGGACATTGGACTACTGGCGTGGCCCACTCCTGACACAAGCTATTTATTAGCTTACTAGGAGGGGTAACGGGAATACTAGTAGTATGTGATCCATACTGCTAGTAATCTTTTTAAAAAAAAAAAAAAATAAATATTGTTGACATAATCACCCGAATTGACCATCAAACGTGGAGATGTATTGGATATTGTCATATACATGCGAATAAAGAATTTCATCTCATTTCATTTATCTCAAAGAAAAGTATACAATAATTCGGCCAAGTGCGAGGGTTCCGTACAATTTCAATAAAGGGACAAACACTATCAAATTTTGATTTTCGTGTGCGGGTTAAAATATTGATTAGTATTGAGGGCACTAACTCCCGTAATGCGTGTTTCATTTGACATATTTATATTTACTTACAGAAAGAATATAAGAAAATATGATAAAATATTAAAAAAATAATGCAATAAAAAACAATTTCACTAAAATTAACTGAGGTAGGTCACAGCAGGAAATTTCCTGCTCAAATATGGAGCAGCCCGACTGGGGTAGTACTTCGACCTTACAGAAGATCACAGCTAAATAACACTACTCTAAAGCAGTGTTGTGTTCCTGTTGGTGAGTAAGGTGACCAGAGCTGAGTCGGCAACGCGCTTGCGATGCTTCTGGTGTTGCAGACGTCTATAAGCTCCGGTAATCGCTTACCATCAGGTGAGCCGTACGCTTGTTTGCCGACCTAGTTACATAAAAAAAATATATATAAAACCTCCTTTTTTTGGTGTCAATTAAAATATTTTACAAGATGTCATTTAACAACTTGTCATATCGTCAAAAGCCGTTGCTACGATACGCGCCTTATATAGCTTTAGATTCATTTTACGATACGACAACAAAAACGTCGATGTTTGCGATTTCACTTTATTTTTTTTTTTTTTTTAAACATTAAACAGATTTTGTATCTGTATCGAGGGGAGATGTATTGTATAACATATCGAATATTACTAAAATCGCAAACATCGATTTTTTTCATGTCCGCATATGTGGAATGCCCTATACAAAAATTACTTGTTAGCACGTAAGAATAAATGGCTATATTTAATGATTGCTTACACTTAGAAGTTTGATTTTTTCACAGCACTAAGATACTATAGACTTACATGTTTAGTATAAATTACAACTTGATAACTTCACGTAAAAATATATTATAAAATTTAATTTTTTATCATGATGTAATAAAAAATGGGCATTTTTAGGATTTTTCCCCATACTAGTGCTATAAGGCCTTGCTTCTTGCCAAAAAGTCATGTTCCTAGGTCAAAAGACGAAGCCTGGGAATTTTGATTTATCTCGAAGATCATAATAGACTATGCCTGCCCTCGCTTCACTCCGGGTATTTAAAGCAATATTATAATTGATGTCATTAAATTGTCACTCTGTAATTGTGTAGTATCATTATTTGAAAAAAGAGAGAGTGAGAAAAAGTTATAAAAAAAATAATAGAAAGAAAAAGAAAAGCAACAGTTAATAAAAGAGGAACGACAGAGCAAAAATAATATTGAATAGGTAAAGGAGAGAGAGAGCGAAAAAGAGAAAATGAGAGGGGGGGGGGGGAGAGAGAGAGATAGATAATCGAAAGAAAGAAAGTGAAAGGAGACTGATCATTCTGAACAGATAAAGATAAAAATTAATGAGAGAAAAAAGAGAGTGATAGTATTATAAGAGGATGAGAGACGGAAATACTATAGACTTCTCTCAGTGCAAGAATTTTAAAAATCGGATTAGAAACAACAAAATGGCCATATTCTATTAATTAAAAAATGTATATGGCAACACTAAATCACTTTTGTCACTCACGAATAGTGTAGTTTTCTCTCAGTGAAAGAATTTTTAAACCGGATTTTTTTGTTTCTGAAAAACTGTTCAATTTACAAAATTACAGGCACTTAAATGGCCATATCTTTTTAATTAGAATTATATGAGTGTCCACGTTAACGGTCATATCTTTTTAATGCGTGAACTTTGAAGTTTGATTGTTTGACAGCCGCAAGGGACTGCAGGCTTGAGTATTTGATATTAATTTCAACTTGATATCTCCACGCGATCCTGAGAAAAAGGGCCATGACAGACGGACAACGAAGTAATCCTATAAGGGCTCCTTTTTTCCTTTTAAGGTACGGAGAAACCTAAAAAAAATTTTTACACGTTAACTGTTCACAACAATTTAAATAAAATATTGCATTAAGATATTTTTGAAATCATGTCCTGCGCAAATACTAGTGTCTCATATAACCTGTAATATAGTAGCTGGCTGCTAACTCTAGGTCTGAAAAATAATAGCGGGGGTTTGTTGCGCGTTGTGAGCGTGCTGCGTTCCATCCGTGACGTAGCAGACGCGCGGGAACTGACGCCCCTAATAATGACTTCTGTGCATTCAAGGTCAAACCTATACTTACGAGCCGGTGGCCATATTAGGTATAACAAATTAATGGTATCATTTGAACTCTTCAATCTGACAGTACATCCACTCGTTGATAGAAATTAATTAGCAACGTAATGCGTATTATTAGCTGTTAACGCTTGATTTGCAAAAGCAGTTAAAAATATCTAAATTCTACGTAAAACAATAAACATCGCTAGTTTTCATATCTAGAAATAATTTTCCATTAAACGTTAAAACAATTAAAAATTCTACGCTTGATTAGAAATGACACAACGACTCCATTTTTAATCAGTTTTCTTCCACAAAACGTGTAGAGCGTTTTAGAAAAATGACTTAAAATTTTTACCCAAAATGTTAAAGATATTTTGGATTTTTCTAATCTTTAACATGACAATTGCTGATGAAGAAGAAAGTAACGAAAAATATATTGATTTACTGCCTGAAGAAGAAAAACAGGAATTTTTAAATCGAATAGCAAGAAGAATTTTCGAGGAAATCCAAAGCAGAGATATTCCAAATCAATCTCATGCTGAAATAAATGACGATCAACTCGAAGCTCACAATGAATTTGTTCATGATATAATTAAAGAAGAATCTAGAAATCTTGAAAATGAAAGAAGAGCTGATTCAGTTAAAATTGAAGAAAAAGATAAAGATGAACATATTGATTTGACTTTGAGTGACAACAAAAGAGAGAAAAGGAAAAATATTGATGAGGGAACTCAACAAGATATTACAAAAGAAGTATCATATGACGTCATTCCGGTAAAAACCGTATACGATGAAGAAAATGAACAGGTTAAAGAAACAATTACAAGTGAAAATCTAGAAAATATAGACATCAGTCAAGATACTATAGCTTCACCTAACAATACTGAAAATAATAATAAATATGATGATCCTGAAAATGTCAGTGGTGAAAATACAAATAATTTAAGAAAATCACAATTGATCAATGTTACTGGAACAACTGAAATAATTGATTTTGAACCAAATTTCGATGAAGTTTCCTCTACTACTGAGGATAATAGTCACAACGAAATATCAACTACATCCAAAGATACACAAAGTGGTAATTACAATAGTACGGAGACATGGAATTCTACTCAAAAGATCTATGACCACGTAAATGAAGAAAACGATAGTAATAATGAAGGAGATGCTTCTCAAAATTTTACAGGAACCATAATAGATAATACTACTAAAACAGAAATTACTACATCTAATCCATCTTTTAATAGTGAAACAGAATCTATCGATACTGATACTGTAAGTGTAACTGATAATGATAATTCACCTCCTGAAGAAACACATAATTATCAAAAGTTTCAAAGGAGTGGCTCAGATTTAAATGATACATCTAAAGCTATATATGTTGAGGATATTGTATCTACAACTCCAGTTATATATGAAGAAGATATAACTAAAAATATAAGTGTAAGTGTAGAAGAAATTGATGATGTCAAAGTTAATAGTTCTGTTACTACAACTGAAAATATAAATGAAAATATTGAAGAAAATAAATTTGCAAAACTCAAGGATGAGTCTGAGATGATAAATAATTATTCAAAAGCAATCTTAAGGCAAAATTCGTACCCACCAGAAGAAGAAAATAATGTCCCAGAAATAAATTTAGTTATTAGTCCAAAAAAAGAATACAGAATATACGAAGTTGGTAAGTTATACATTTAAGACATTATTATATGTGTATCAAACTTCAATTTTAATTTTTTTTTATTTTTTAGCTGCAGATAAACCACCATTTGCTAAGTTAAATAAAAATCAAGGAATTCCGATTTACAATTATGCACCAGAATACGAATATTTCAGACCTAATGATAAAGAGACACATTTAGTAGACTCTGAAAACGAAAGTTATGAAAATGATTCAACAGCTAGAAATGAAATCATAGAACTGTTAAGTAATCTTAGAAAAAGGAAACAAAAAACGAAAGATCTTAATGTACATGCAAATACTCCTTTACTTCTATCTCCACATATACGAAGTACATTTATAAAGTACAACAAAAAAGGGTCAATCAAAGAGTTCCCAATTAAACCGTCTCCACAAAATATATACGGTTTTTTGAAACCAATACACAAAAAGATAAGAAACCGTAACATTCATTACAATCCATACGATTACATGGATATGGATTATGTAAATCAATTTCATGGTGTGAACACTTTTAGAAGTGGAATCCAAAATCGATTCCATAAATATTTCCCTGATTCAAGTGATGCAGATCATCCAATAAATTTGATACATAAAAGTGATACAGTTAAAGATCACGTGGGAGCTATAAGACATTTACTGTACCTTAAAAAAGTATTCGGCTACGTCCCAGATATTCACGGAAAAAGAAAATCTGATCTACCCTCTAAAATAATTAGACAAAAGCATGACAGATCTAAACAAGATCCAGATAATATAGCACTAGATTATTATTTTGGAAGAGTTTATTCAGTTGAAGATATTCCTGAGGCAGCTAATAATAATAAAGATAAAATTAAATCTAAAATAAATACTGAAAGACAAATATTAGGAGATAATGTTAATGAGAATTATGATGAAACTGAGTTTGGGAAATATTTTGAAGTTTTGGTTAATGTGTTAAATGATATAATAAGATTTGATAATGATGCATTAAAACAATATGATTGGTTAAAGACAACTGTTGAAATACAAGGGGCTATTCGTAAGCTTTTAAATTTATCGTAAGTATAATCTAAAAAAGATAAGATTAGCAATATCTTTATGATATTAGCAGTATTTTTTTTTATTTTCAGTCATGAGTTACAACACGGTGAAGATGTAAGTCATGAAGATCTAGAACTCTTTAAATATATACTGTATCTTTTTAAAATTTCTAAAATGGATTTAGAAGAAAACCTGGTTCGAGAGTTACCAGAATCAAGTATTAAAAAGAAAAAGAAACATAAAGGTTTTCTACCTAAAATTAAAAAAATAAATAAAGTCAAACATTCAGTAATACTGTGGAGGAATTTCGCCAAATATATAAGAAATATTGATGAAGTTGAAAACGAATTTGGAAAATTAAATATATTTTATGAATTTATTGATTTTTTACATAAACTGCAGTTTCATCTTAATGATGTAAGTAAAGATATAAATTTAGAATTTATTAAACTTAATATTTTAGAAATGGTAAGTGATCACCATCCCTCATTAATATCCGCAACATTAAAGTCTCTGTTAGGTCTTAAAATTGATGATAATGATATTAAAGTTTTATCAAAAATTGATAATAGTAATGAAGTTTATTTATTTCAGCTACATGAAGCAATCAAACATATAGCAATGATAACAACATACAAAACTCAAAATTGGTTTAAAGACCTTAAAGATATTTATTTAGATAAATCTTCAAGAAAAAATATAGGCGAAGTTATTCTACATCTAAGTCTAGTTAGTCTTATTGATAAAATAGATGAACATGCAGAAAATGGCGCAGCAGAAGACTATAGAAATTTTGTAAGTTATAATAAAGAAGAAGTTGATAAGGTGAAAGAAGATTTTGTGTTTGTAATTCAGATTATGAAAGAATTAGAGAAATTGTAGATCGTGTAAATTATATTAAGTGAATTTAATATTAATGATTTGTTGTATTTATTTTTCTTTTTTTTTACCAGGCTGCTAAAATTCTGAGTGAATATTTAATTCCAATTAGCAATAAAATGTTTCATCGCATGCGCTGCGGAAATTATTGATGATAGAACAAAAAAATGTTCTACAATATTATAGAACGTATCAATATCTACAAAAAACTCCGCGAGACCATATGTCCAACTATTGTAGTTAAGTCACTATAACTACTTTTTATATTTTAAAAGTTGATAAAAATCCCTATCAAAATCAGACCATGTTATCCATACATTTGATTAATCCTCATCCAAATAAATTATTTCGTATTCAAGGCCTGTTGATTACTTTTTGAATTATTTAAATCGGACATTTCGTTCAAAAGATATTACGAGTTTAAAAATGGCAATCTAAACAAAATTATAGAGAAAGAAAGAAGAGAAATATTATACATATAAACCTTCCTCTTGAATCACTCTGCGTCTATTGGTGTGCATCGCACCGCATTACAATTTGTTGCCTAGTTTAAAAGATCTGATGGTACAGACGCGATGGAAACGACTGTGATTAAACAACATCACAATCCATAGTTTAAAAGATCTAGGCGTACAGACGCCATGGAAACGACTGTGTTTTAATACTGTGAGGTTGATTTTATTCGGAATTAAAACAATTTAGTTTTACAATAAAACGATTTATTCTAATAATATAAATTATATACAATTATATTTGGTGCATTGTATACAATATTATGAACTAAATCACATAATGCGTAGACATTTGAAATATTCATCCAAGACTTCATCAAAATTACATATTATATTATATTATAAATATTTACTTATTTCAATAATTTATTTTTTAATAATTATTAATGTATAAATTAGACAAAAATAATTTTAATTAATATTATAATGTACTTCTTTTAATTAAAATATGCTTTAAACAAAGTAAGTTGTCTCATTGTAGAACTTTCTAATTTTCAAAATGGTCATTACGAAAAGCCAAACGATGATGAATCACATTAAAATGTACTTTTTAGTGTTTTTTCTACTTTAACTTCAAAAAATAAAGTCTATATTATGTAATTGACAACTTTTTATATTTTTAACATACTACCTATATTGTTATATTATATGAAACTAGAAGAAAAATAAATGGACTCATATTTTTTTATTTTTTTTTTCAAAATATAAGCCCGATAATACTTTATTCCACCGTATATGTAACGTCATCACATATGTTTTAGTTTTTATTTCTTTTCTCCGAAAAGAATGAACAAAAAAATCAAAGACTTTTTTTAAAGTCAGAGCAGATAAATAAAGAAACGGTATTTTTGTTTTAAGTACTTACTAATTTTGAAATATTGACTTTGTTCCTTTTACGTTCAATAGATGGCGCTTTTCAGAAAGTACAGATAAAGCACGAATTCGAACACATTGTCAGAATTAATGAAAAAGTTAGTCCCTACTTCCCTTAGTCACGGTATTATGAGTGAACTTGTCTTTGTTATTGTCAGGAGAAGGTTCAGATGTAAGAAAAAATTAAGATACTTAATAAAACTTGTCAACCATATTAACTTGTCTAATGTAACAACAGTAAATGGATTATATAGATAAAAATAAATACAAAAGCCTTTGGCATTCACGAATTAATTAAAACTATTTCAAATGGAATGTTTCTTTGGACTATATCTACATAATGAGGCAAATTGTACTTTTTAAGACAAAGAAAACTTAAATAAAATAGGACGGAAAAAACAACCGGAAATTAAAGTAAATAAAATATTTTGAGTTTTAGTATTTAACAAAATAAACATTTAAGTTTTATTTTATTTTTCTGTGTTGTGTAAAATGGCTTAATAGCCAAATAAATAAAATGAATTTTATATCTACAAAAAATCCTTTATAATCTGTGTAATATAAAGTTTTAAAAAATCAAGATGGCGCTACTGAAGTTAGCCCTAACTTATTAATTTCTAATATTACTTGTAGTTGTCAAATTAAAATATATCACTACCTATTTATAATTTTTTTTCTGGCAACACTAACCAAACACAATTTGTCAAATTCTTTAAAGCGAAATAAAAATCGCTTTTTTCAGAATCTTAACTACAACATGCTCAGTGTTGCCTGTAGAAGACTCCTATAGAAGAATACTAATAGTAGTTTATTTAATATTTATTTTTTAATTAAATTATTTTTTTAAAGAAGTTTTTTGTGGTAACTTGGACATGGAAATGAAAGAGTACTATCATCATTCCAACCCTGCTGAGCCAAGTTTCCTCTTCAGTACGAGGAGGGAGATAAACCTTGAGTAGGGGGAACAGTACTATATTCCATATTAATTTTGAAAAATAAAATTTCTGGTCCCTTCACAAAACTGGGCATATCAAATTATTTTTTGAAATTTTTCGCAGTCAGATTCCAAGTCATTGGACTATTAATGTGCCCCCCCCCCCCCCCCTGACACAAGCATTTACCTTACTTAGAGGGATTAAAAATACTGTGTTTAAAAAAAGCAACTTACACACATTTACACTTTAGCTACAGTAGCGCCATTTTGACAATTTGAAACCCTTAATATATTTTTCTGGTAATTGCATGTATATTACTAATGTATATAAATATATGTATATTATATATTACGCCTCAGTTTCCAAATCAGCTTCAATTTCTTCAGGGGTTCGTAGATCGATGGCGAAACGTTTCTTCAACGTTTGCTGTCGCTCATCTATTTCTGGAACTAAATTAAATTATTATTAATATATATTTATATGATGTGAAATACGACGAATACATACATAGAAAAACAATGGCGGCGTGAGATATTGAAGAATGTCAAAAATGTTTATTAGTATTTATTTATATCATCATTTGACAACATTGTTATTTTTTATGACAGGAAAATGAAATAGGTGTCTTGAATTTGGTTTCGCTGACGTCCACATATTATATAACGGCGCCACTGTAGAAAGAGGGGGAAAAAGAAGTGGAAAAATTTGATTTTTACTTCAAAAAACAACTTATTAGCGTCACATAAGTTTAATATTTTTTTCTACTACATTGAAACATTATTGGTTCACACTACTATTGCTATAGCAAAGCTAAATAGTAATACTATTTATATATTTTTTTCTGGCAACATTAACCAAATGTTAATTGTCAAATTCATTAAAGTAAAAAGTTATTTTTTTTTAATTATCTAAATTAATCTAAATTTAATTCATTTAAAGAGAAATGGATACGGATAGCTTTAGATCTTGGATATGGGAATCAAAGCGTTAATATTCCCTTGTACTAATCTTATCACCAAATAAAAGGCCCGTTTTGACAGTTAACGCCCATGAAGTTCTCAATTTTTTACCGATCGAAATGTTCTTAAGGTAATTACATTTTTCATAGATGGGTATCGATGGGTAAGATTCTCATGAGCATTGACGAACCCGGTCAACTTTGGAGCGCTGTAACAGCATTTTAAATGAATTTAATAAAAAAAAAATTACAGAGAAATATTCTCCTCAACAGATCATCTACAAGATTGGTCTGAGATAATTTTTTGTAAAATGTATAAAAAAAAGTTATAGAGCAAAAAAGAATTTTGTATAAAATTTTTCTTAATTATTTGCTTATAACTTCTTTAATTTTAAATTTAGGGCAAAAATTTATATAAACATATTTGTAGGCAAAATAATTTGCTACTCGACTCGAATCGATTTATCGTGAGTATCGAGTACCGAGTCGTATGGTTACATCACTAGTTAAGTCAAGAAAACAGATGACAAAACGGGTCTTTTATTTTGAGATAAGTTTAATTAATTTGATTTTTGACTTTCGGTTGGCCCTCTTTGGCCCTCTAGTAGCAAGAAGCTTCACTCTTCACCTTTATTAAATCATCCTTTTTTATAATCTTATACAATTGATTTTTTTTTTAATAAGTTAAGAACCCAGTACCATAAACAGTAGAAGGAAAGCTATTTGTGTATTTAAATTAACTTACAAAAGAATTTTAATTTAAATGATAGTCTCGTATTCAAATAACGATGGACTGTTTACACTGAAAATATAATATGTTCAGTTGTTTAATTAAAAATGTAGTCAAAAGTAAACTGACAGATGCTAATGTCACTGTCAAGCAATGTTGCCATACTTGAGCGTTGTTTCTGTTCAATAATCATTTTATATATTGTTGTGTTAGTTATTGTCAGACTAGAAGAGTATGAATGAATAAATGACTGAGTGAGTGAGCGAAGTTAAATATGAGTCCAATTAACTTAAGGAGCTATTTCATTAAAATGAAACATTACAAGTGAATATTAAAAGTGGAGAATCACTATGGCAACACTATTTCAGAAATGACATTAGCTTCTGTCAGTCCACTCCAGTGAAATATGAAAATATTAAAAATCTACGCTTTTTCCGCCATGTTTTAATTTGACAGCTGACACATGTCAAAATATTTAATATATATTGTAATATACCCTGCGTTCCACTAAGCGATCTCAACGCCCACGCTCACGACCGCAGTTTTTCCCGTTACACTTGAGCGTTTTGAGCGTTAACGTGAATAATTCAAATGGCGAGTTATAAAGCAATAGTTTCAAGACGTTAAGTTTTTAATTATTGGTTAAATTAATTTATATTCATATTTTTAATTGATTGATTTTTTATTATTATAATTTAATTGAAGCTAAAATTAATATTACATAAATATGCGCTGCAGAAAAATTCACGCCGATTAAGTTATTTACATCGTCGCCATTTTTATTTTGCCAAATGCCGCCAATTGCAACCACAGATCATTAATTTTGCAACGCTCACAACGACCCACGATTTGACATGGCTCGTCGTGAGCTTCGAGACAGCACCAGTCATCATCATCCCGACCCTTCAATGGCCCACTGCTGAGCCGGGTCTCCTCCTTAGAATGAGGAGGGTGTTAGGCCATAGTCCACCACGCTGGCCCAGTGCGGGTTGGCAGACTACACACACCTTTGAAAACTTTTAGGGAACTCTCAGGAGTGCAGGTTTCCTCACGATGTTTTCCTTCACCGTTAAAGCAAGTGATATCCAATTGCTTGAAACACACATAACTCAGAGTCAGAGGTGTGTGTCTGTGTGGGGGATCGAACCTCGGACCTCCCGAGTAAGACTTGCAGTCTTAACTACTGGGCCATCACTGCTTTTTACCATCACTGCTTTTTCAGCACCAGTCATGACGTCATTAATGACGTTTTCGCCGCGACCACAACGCCCGCGATCGTCAAGTGGAACGGCTAAATGAGCGTTTGGGGCGTTGAGATCGCTTAGTGGATCGCGCCTATAGTGATGTATCGGAAAAAAATGAATGTCGGTTAAAATAGTTTAATATATTTTATCTGTTTTCAACATAAGTTTACTCTTTATAAGTCTAAGTGTAAAGTTAGGATATATAAACTTGTAATATACCTGGATTCATCTGCATTTCCTTAACCCTCCTTGAATAATCCTGGAAGGCAGCTGCTAAAGAATATGTAAGTCGTCGCGCAGCATTTCTGAAAAAAAAAACATTTTACAAATACAACATATTGGGTGGTAGGAAATGTCATGTTACGTGCTTATCTTAACCCTTAATTACTCGCGTGGGGTATCCCACACCCCAGGACGTATTTAAAGACTTTTTATTATTTCAGGTTAATTGTACTGTTAATTGACAGACTGGCAAAAATGACTTGAGTGGCAGATTGTTACTATCAATTAGTATTCTAGCAGTAATGCAGTTATCAGAGTCGAAATTATAACCCCCAGGAGGATATTCTAGTCTAACCGTCATACTGTTCGTCTGCATATAGAATATAATCCCTTTTATTTAAAAGTAAAAATACGTGGCATCATCATCACCCTTTCATGGCCCACTTGAGGCGGGATTAGGCCATAGTCCACCACGCTGGCCCAGTGCGGGTTGGCAGACTTCACACACCTTTGAGAACTTTTAGGGAACTCTCAGGAGTGCAGGTTTCCTCCCGATGTTTTCCTTCATAGGTCAAAGTCAGAGTCAGAGGTGTGTGCGTGTGTGGGGGATCGAACTCCCGATACAATCATATTTTCAATGGAACAGAGTATGGAGAGTAAACTCTAGTTCAACCTTAATTTCTTCTTCTGCATTTGTGAATTAACTTTTTATAAGAAATGATTTTTATTTTTCGCTTCGTTCAAAATATCAGAAACATGTACGCACTGAGACCAACATTGTTGTTTTTTGAAAAAAAAAAAGTATAAAAGTTGAATTAATATATCTGTTCAAACAGTAATCAATCAAATAATCTAAATCTAGGGTGTCACATACCCCACGGGATCGCTTGTGTTACTTTTAAGACGCGAGTACTTAAGGGTTAAAAAAGAATTATAAAGAATATTTATTAATGAACTTATAATTAGCGCCATCTAGCGAAAATTACTTTATACGATTTCCAAAAAAAAAATACTAAATTAAATTTCAATTTTGCAATGTCAGAGATCCACTGAATCATCAAATACTCTCAAATAATCTCTTACAGACAGATTGCAAAATACTCAACTGATAAAATGTTTTTAACCTTATTCTCATGGATAACTTATCACTTTAGATTTAGTACAGATAATGGTTATCAAATGTTGCCATCAATATCATATGTTAACATGAAAAAATGCTTTTTTTCTGATGATTGATTGACAAGTAAATATTGATGGTTGATTGACAAGACAATTTCTTTCTCTATACGTGATATTGATGATTTAGTGTCATAAATATGCTCTATTATTGATGATTGATTGTCAAGACAAAGTTCGTTTCACTATTACTTTCATTGATGATTGTGTGTCATAAATATGCTCTATTATTGATGATTGAGTGTCATAAGTATGCTCTATTATTGATGATTGAGTGTCATAAATATGCTCTATTATTGATGATTGATTAAATTTGGTTTCACTATTACTCTCATTGATGATTGAGTGTCATAAATATGCTCTATTACTGATGATTGATTGTCAAGACATATTTGGTTTCACTATTACTCTCATTGATGATTGAGTATCTAAATATGCTCTTTTTTGTTGATGATATTTATGATTGCATACCAAGAGGATGTACTTCCCTTTTGTTATTATTGACGATTCACGTTCATCTTCTATTCTTTTTGTTGATTTTAATGATTACACGTTAAGAGGAATGCTATATTTATTTGTGATGACATAATAATGTTTTTTACTTAATGATATAGATGATTCATGATGATCCAGAAAGAAGTATCTTACGATAAACAATCTTCGATAATTGATTAAAAATAATGAACTTCTGTATTAGTAATATCGATAACTTAGCGATAATTATAATTGAATATTACAATAAATACTTTTCTTTACAAGCAATCTTGATTATCATCAATAGAAAAGATCATTTTAAAGATATTAATTCATCAATAATATATTGATGATTGACTGTGATTGACCATGATTGATATAGTCTATGTAACGTACCTTGATTCACAAACAAAAGCATGACATTCAAAGGGGTTCAAACCCTTAACATCAGCATTATCTTTCACAATGATCATGGAGAAGACCCTCGTGTACACCAGGTCCTGGACTCCATAGGATATTGACTCAATATTGAAGAACACCGCCATGTGCTCGAATTCATTCTTGACCCCTTGGTTTAATGTTTCTAGGTGAACACCATCTACTGTGATGGTTAACTTTACTATGGGGAGTATTTGACCTGGAATTGTTAATATAATAATTTAGCGTTTCTCAAAGGTTAAGAAACCTTTATGCATTACGTCACACGTCATTAAGCTTTGTGACGTCATGAACGAATGACTATATAAAAATAATAGATGAAAAGAATGAGTAAGTAGTCAGATAGATAACTTTGTTTGTGGATGAGTAAATTAAGTGACTGGGTAAATGAGTGAGTGATTAAGTGAGATAAAAGTGTTTAATGTAATTGAGTTCATGAACGAGTAGGAGAGTTAGTGAATGGGTAGATAAGTGTGTAGGTAATTCAGTGGGTGGGTATATTATTGTAACTCGATGAGTGAGTGGGTAGATTAGTTATCATACTTTCAAAGTTGGTACGATATGATAATTGGTGAATGAGTTGATGATTGTATGGGTGGAAGAGTGAGTTAGCACTTAAGTTAGAAAGGATAAAATTATGGTGATAAAGTGTAAAATATTATAATGACTTAGTAGTAGGTAACTGAGTTAAACAATGAGTACGTGAATGTATGCATGAGTGAGTTAATGAGTATTACTAAAATCGCTTTAGTTTACTAATTACCTGGTGGTAGCGCCTTTGCTGCAGCCACCATCAAGTCCACTGGT
The DNA here is from genome assembly GCA_905147385.1 of Limenitis camilla. Taxonomy (NCBI): domain Eukaryota; kingdom Metazoa; phylum Arthropoda; class Insecta; order Lepidoptera; family Nymphalidae; genus Limenitis; species Limenitis camilla. The sequence continues at coordinate 7,264,366 of LR990251.1, read as the reverse complement.
TTTCTTGTGTGTTTGATACCCCATAGTCCTCGAGCGTCACTTTGACCTAAATATTTAACCTGAAAACAATATAAAGACTCTTTAAAATATAACAGTTTATAAAACTATTGGGAGTTGTCTATATATGGAGTATAGGAACAACACACGAGTATATGGTAAACCAGTGTTGTGTTCCTGTTGGTGAGTAAGGTGACCAGAGCTCCTGAGGGGATTTGGGGATAGGGTCGGCAACGCGCTTGCGATGCTTCTGGTGTTGCAGACGTCTATAAGCTACGGTAATCGCTTACCATCAGGTGAGCCGTACGCTTGTTTGCCGACCTAGTTACATAAAAAAAAAAAAGTCAAGTATCACAACAACTACTACTGCTATCTTTACTACCAATGCTACCATTATAACTACTGCTTCTTCACCTGCTACTATAACTGGTGCTGCTTTATCCGTCCCAGCTTCCCACGGGTAAATAAAATTTATTTAAGCATTTTGGCTCTCCCGCATTTCGGTGCCATCTCTCTCTCACCGTGTTGTTTGTTGCGCTGCGTGAAGTCAGCTGCGTGCGTTAGTTTCGTAATATCTTCTGATCGGAATGTCCAATTTTAATAATTCAAAAAGTAATTAACAGATATTGAAACAGTCTAATACGAAACAATTTATTTGGATAAGAATTAATACAGAGGTATGGATAACTTGGTCTGATTTTGATAGGCATTTCTATCAACTTTTAAAATGTAAAAAAGTAGTTATAGTGACATAACTACATTAGTTGGACATATGGTCTCGTGTAGTTTTTTGTAGATATTGATACTTTCTATAATATTGTAGAACATTTTTTAGTTCTATCATCAATACTTTCCGCAGCACATGCGCTGAAAGACATTTTATGGCTAATTTTTTTAAACCGTGGGTTGGTTTTAGTAAGAATTTCTGAGGATCTCTAATTTTTTCCAGCAATAAAAATAGCATATGTTACTCAGGGATAATGTAGCTTTCTAATGGTGAAAGAATTTTTGAAATCGGTCCAGTATTTTTCAAGTTTATTCGTTACATACATAAATACAAATCTTTCCTCTTTATAACTACAACTACTGCTGCTTCTGCCTCTATTGTTATTGCTTCTGTAGCTGTACGCACATTAGGCAATAACTACTACAAGAAATTAGATACAGTTACGTAATATACTTAAATGGAAAAGTAAGTTATTTCTTTACTTATCTTAAATAAAATCTTTTACATAGTTCATCACTTAAATAATATGTTTAGATATATTTTTATTCTGGGATACCGTATCTACACTATTATATAAAGAGGAAAGATTTGATTGTTTGTATGTTTGTTTGTTGCAAATAGGCTCGAAAAGTACTGAACCGATTTTGAAAATTCTTCACCGATAGAAAGCTACATCCTTTCTGGATAACATATGCTATGTGGTGTGGCCATAAATACTCATATTAAATAGATATGGCCATTTAAGTGCCATAAGGTGGTCATTTTGTAAATTGAAGAGTTTCTCAGGAACTACAAATCCGATTAAATTTTTTTTTCACCGATAGAAAACTTCACTATTTGTGAGTGACAAAGGTGATTTAGTGTTGCCATATACATTTATTAATTAATAGAATAAGGCCATTTAGTTGTTACTAATCCGATTTTAAAAATTCTTTCTATTGCTTTTCTTTTTCTTTCTATTATTTTTTTTATAAATTTTTCTCACTCTCTCTTTTTTCAAATAATGAAAAACTACACAATTATAGAAAATTGAGGACATCAATTATAATATTGCTTTAAATACACGGAGCGAAGCGAGGGTAGGCCGCTAGTATTCAAATATTTCAATATTTCATTTACTCAGTCACCCATCCACTTACGCAATAACTCACTCACCCACCTACTCAAATTACATTTCAGAGGAACTGAGTAATGCTCAGGGATATCAGGAATATCTATCCATTCAATCTAACAGATTAGAAATTGTGTCTTAGTTGTTTAATTCACTCATTCACTAATAAAAGGGATACAAGAAGAATACATTCAACTATATATTTATTGTGAAAAGAAAAGAGAGTAAACTCACTAAATCCTACTGTTATATATATTTAGAAACATAATTAATTTACATAAACTTATATAATCAATATGGTATCAAAACTATAAAACTTTCACGCGCACACTACCATACTAATTGGTGTGACGTCACTTCCGCTCACACCGCTCCAATTATACCATGGAATGTATGGTATTTACTTCCCATTGAAATTTTATTGTATACAGCGTCCGTATGTTAGAGGAGGCAGTGTTGCCAATGTAAATGATTTGAAATACATAATATAATCTAGTCTTGGCTAGTTCGCGAACGATCTAGTTCAAAAGAGCGTTCCTTTAGGTGAACTATACGAACTAGTTCGTCAATGATCTCGCTCTTAGTTCTTTTATATTTTTTTTGGGAAATATCGATGTTTTTTCCTTTATTTATTATTTTTACTAAATTATTTAAAAAAAGAACTAACGAACTAAAAGAGTGAACTAGTTCGCCATTGGATTGCGAACTAAAAAGAGCGCTCTCATTGGTGACTGACTCAAGACTAACATAATCAATAGATCTGATACATAATAAAATGTTACCGCGATTTAATAAGCAACTAGCGCCATCTTGAATACATATAGTAAATAAAATAAAATCGTCAGTAGCTACTACATGAACTGACAGATGAACATGTCCGTCATTCGTTGCTAGGCAACGAACTTGATTATAAAAATCCAAAGTTGTATTTTAGAATAATTTGAATTATAAATCTGTTTGTCGTATCTGGATAACAATTGTAGTCCGTAATGAGTCATGGGTTAGTGTTAAAAGATTTGACCTTTCATATTAGTCATTATACGGTCTGTTGGTTTATGATGATTTATACAAAACATTGTAAAACGTATTGAAAGAACATTTTATTAATTTTAAAAACGTTTCTCATTATATTATAATATACTAGTCCCGCTAGTGTATTTAGCCGTAACCGCTATGACCCTGCATTTTAAATCTGTAATATCTTCGAAAATATTCATTGAAATTTCATGCTGTAAAGGGCTATATTGATCTATATTAAATGAACAATGTGTTTTACCTAATTGGATAAGGGTTAATGCTGTATTGTTTAAAATCACTTCGTAAATAAGCCATTATTTCTCGTAAAAAGTAAAGGATAAATAATTATTTTGTGGGTTATCCCTAAGAGATAGACATATATCATCGCTGACTTTTGTGTAGACTTTTTTAAAGTGTACAATACTGTAGTACATTATTTTTATCTATCTCATAGGGTTCAGCCAGCGTTTGCAATGTAATCCAAAAAAATGTGTTTATTTACGACATCACATTAGAAACCTCTAAAATTATCAGTGTTTCTCCACTATAATATGTCTGTATTATACATATAAACCTTCCTCATGAATCACTCTATTTATTAAAAAAAACCGCATTAAAATCCGTTGCTTAGTTTTAAAGATCTAAGCATACATAAAGACAGATAGACAGCGGCAAGCAACTTTGTTTAATACTATGTTGTGATGATCTACCAAAAAATCGATATTTATGATTAAACTTACCTTTCTTAAAAACAATATCGATACATCGTTATTTAATTTGTGGTTCGATTTATCGCTGAATATAAAGGTCAATTGTTTATAGTTCCCATCCCTACTAAAGTAAACATTCCCGCCAATTTCTCAATAATCATATTCCTACACGTTTTCGTAACTGTTCCGCTCTGTATACAAACAGCAAAACCTTACAAAACTCTTATTGAAAGTACTAGTCGACCCGCCAGTCTTCGCACGGGTGGAATTTACCACGTGTACTTAGACTTAAGAAAAAAAATCTTTTTTTTTTTAAATATTCAAAAATTCAATAAACATATCCATCATTATCCTTCAGACATTATGAATTTTCCCGGGATAAAAAGTATCCTTTGTTAATTCAGGTTATAAAGTATGTACTGAAATCTGCTCAGTTGTTTTTACGTGATTGAATAACAAACATTCATTCAAACTAGCTGCGGCGCGCGGTTTCACCCTCTATATTATGGATAATTCACACTATATCATTATAAATTATAGCCTATATGTTATTCTGATGTGTAAGCTATATTATTGTAAAGTTTCATCAAATTCCATTCAGTAGTTTTTGCGTGAAAGAGTAACAAACATCCATACATTCTTCCAAACTTTCGCGTTTATAATACACAAGACATATACAGTTATTAACTCACAGGGGTCTTGGGGGTTATGAACCCCTTTGAACATTGTAACGTGGAGTAACCAAGAATATCATTATATCTTATTAATAAATGTGTCAGTCAGTCAGTTAGTGAGTATAATATAATATTTCGTTGTGCGATTGTGACTATGCAACCCCCACTCTGGCACTATATCAACTACATAACCATCTTGGCACTTATTTTAACCCCTTAGTAATTTTTTAAAAATTATTATCATTTATTTACCTACCCTCACTTTGCTGAATATGTATAAAAAAATTTAAACCGTTAAGAAGTTATTCAATGTTTTAAAACTTTAGAAGAGCTGTATTCTTCGTAGTAAATATTAAAAGTAGAACTTACTTGAAATGTCATAGGCAGATCTTGCACCGTCACTGGTCCTTCGTTGTCCGCCATTTTTTATTTTCATACTATTCCTTATTATTATAAAATATCCATGTTATCTGTAACAAGTAACAATTTGTAATAAATGGAATATTCTTAAATAAAAATTAGATTAATCTTATCGCTTTTGGTAGTATACACTTGTCTAATGTAACCTTATCGCTTTTGACTGTATACACGTGTCTAATGTAACCTTATCGCTTTTGACAGTATACACTTGTCTAATGTAACCTTATCGCTTTTAACAGTATACACTTTTCTAATGTAACCTTATCGCTTTTGACAGTATACACTTGTCTAATGTAACCTTATCGCTTTTGACAGTGTACACTTGTCTAATGTAACCTTATCGCTTTTGACATTATACACTTGTCTAATAAAACCATATCGCTTTTGGCAGTATACACTTGTCTAATGTAACCTTATCGCTTTTGACATTATACACTTGTCTAATGTAACCTTATCGCTTTTGACAGTATACACTTGTCTAATGTAACCTTATCGCTTTTGACAGTGTACACATTTCTAATGTAACCTTATCGCTTTTGACAGTATACACTTGTCTAATGTAACCTTATCGCTTTTGACAGTATACACTTGTCTAATGTAACCTTATCGCTTTTGACAGTGTACACTTGTCTAATGTAACCTTATCGCTTTTGACAGTGTACACTTGTCTAATGTAACCTTATCGCTTTTGACAGAGTACACTTGTCTAATGTAACCTTATCGCTTTTGACAGTGTACACTTGTCTAATGTAACCTTATCGCTTTTGACAGTGTACACTTGTCTAATGTAACCTTATCGCTTTTGACAGAGTAGACTTGTCTAATGTAACCTTATCGCTTTTGACAGTGTACACTTGTCTAATGTAACCTTATCGCTTTTGACAGTGTACACTTGTCTAATGTAACCTTATCGCTTTTGACAGTGTACACTTGTCTAATGTAACCTTATCGCTTTTGGTAGTATACACTTGTCTAATGTTACCTTATCGCTTTTGGTAGTATACACTTGTCTAATGTAACCTTATCGCTTTTGGTAGTATACACTTGTCTAATGTAACCTTATCGCTTTTGACCGTATACACTTGTCTAATGTAACCTTATCGCTTTTGACATTATACACTTGTCTAATGTAACCTTATCGCTTTTGACAGTGTACACTTTTCTAATGTAACCTTATCGCTTTTGACAGTGTACACTTTTCTAATGTAACCTTATCGCTTTTGACAGTATACACTTGTCTAATGTAACCTTATCGCTTTTGACAGTGTACACTTTTCTAATGTAACCTTATCGCTTTTGACAGTGTACACTTTTCTAATGTAACCTTATCGCTTTTGACAGTATACACTTGTCTAATGTAACCTTATCGCTTTTGACAGTGTACACTTTTCTAATGTAACCTTATCGCTTTTGACAGTATACACTTGTCTAATGTAACCTTATCGCTTTAGACAGTGTACACTTGTCTAATGTAACCTTATCGCTTTTAACAGTATACACTTTTCTAATGTAACCTTATCGCTTTTGACAGTATACACTTGTCTAATGAAACCTTATCGCTTTTGACAGTGTACACTTGTCTAATGTAACCTTATCGCTTTTGACATTATACACTTGTCTAATGTAACCATATCGCTTTTGGCAGTATACACTTGTCTAATGTAACCTTATCGCTTTTGACATTATACACTTGTCTAATGTAACCTTATCGCTTTTGACAGTATACACTTGCCTAATGTAACCTTATCGCTTTTGACAGTGTACACTTTTCTAATGTAACCTTATCGCTTTTGACAGTATACACTTGTCTAATGTAACCTTATCGCTTTTGACAGTATACACTTGTCTAATGTAACCTTATCGCTTTTGACAGTATACACTTGTCTAATGTAACCTTATCGCTTTTGACCATATACACTTTTCTAATGTAACCTTATCGCTTTTGACATTATACATTTGTCTAATGTAACCTTATCGCTTTTGACCATATACACTTTTCTAATGTAACCTTATCGCTTTTGACAGTATACACTTGTCTAATGTAACCTTATCGCTTTTGACAGTGTACACTTGTCTAATGTAACCTTATCGCTTTTGACAGTATACACTTGTCTAATGTAACCTTATCGCTTTAGACAGTATACACTTGTCTAATGTAACCTTATCGCTTTTGGTAGTATACACTTGTCTAATATAACCTTATCGCTTTTGGTAGTATACACTTGTCTAATGTAACCTTATCGCTTTTGGTAGTATACACTTGTCTAATGTTACCTTATCGCTTTTGGTAGTATACACTTGTCTAATGTTACCTTATCGCTTTTGGTAGTATACACTTGTCTAATGTAACCTTATCGCTTTTGACCGTATACACTAGTCTAATGTAACCTTATCGCTTTTGGTAGTATACACTTGTCTAATGTAACCTTATCGCTTTTGGTAGTATATACTTATCTAATATAACCTTATCGATCAGTATACACTTTCTAATGTAACCTTATCGCTTTTGGTAGTATACACTTGTCTAATATAACCTTATCGATCAGTATACACTTGTCTAATGTTACCTTATCGCTTTTGACAGTATATACTTTTCTAATATAACCTTATCGATCAGTATACACTTGTCTAATGTTACCTTATCGCTTTTGACAGTATATACTTTTCTAATATAACCTTATCGATCAGTATACACTTTCTAATGTTACCTTATCGCTTTTGACAGTATATACTTTTCTAATATAACCTTATCGATCAGTATACACTTGTCTAATGTTACCTTATCACTTTTGACAGTATATACTTTTCTAATATAACCTTATCGATCAGTATACACTTGTCTAATGTTACCTTATCGCTTTTGACAGTATATACTTTTCTAATATAACCTTATCGATCAGTATACACTTGTCTAATGTTACCTTATCGCTTTTGACAGTATATACTTTTCTAATATAACCTTATCGATCAGTATACACTTGTCTAATGTTACCTTATCGCTTTTGGTAGTATACACTTGTCTAATGTTACCTTATCGCTTTTGGTAGTATACACTTGTCTAATGTTACCTTATCGCTTTTGGTAGTATACACTTGTCTAATGTTACCTTATCGCTTTTGGTAGTATACACTTTTCTAATGTAACCTTATCGCTTTTGACATTATACACTTGTCTAATGTAACCATATCGCTTTTGGCAGTATACACTTGTCTAATGTAACCTTATCGCTTTTGACATTATACACTTGTCTAATGTAACCTTATCGCTTTTGACAGTATACACTTGCCTAATGTAACCTTATCGCTTTTGACAGTGTACACTTTTCTAATGTAACCTTATCGCTTTTGACAGTATACACTTGTCTAATGTAACCTTATCGCTTTTGACAGTATACACTTGTCTAATGTAACCTTATCGCTTTTGACAGTATACACTTGTCTAATGTAACCTTATCGCTTTTGACCATATACACTTTTCTAATGTAACCTTATCGCTTTTGACATTATACATTTGTCTAATGTAACCTTATCGCTTTTGACCATATACACTTTTCTAATGTAACCTTATCGCTTTTGACAGTATACACTTGTCTAATGTAACCTTATCGCTTTTGACAGTGTACACTTGTCTAATGTAACCTTATCGCTTTTGACAGTATACACTTGTCTAATGTAACCTTATCGCTTTAGACAGTATACACTTGTCTAATGTAACCTTATCGCTTTTGGTAGTATACACTTGTCTAATATAACCTTATCGCTTTTGGTAGTATACACTTGTCTAATGTAACCTTATCGCTTTTGGTAGTATACACTTGTCTAATGTTACCTTATCGCTTTTGGTAGTATACACTTGTCTAATGTTACCTTATCGCTTTTGGTAGTATACACTTGTCTAATGTAACCTTATCGCTTTTGACCGTATACACTAGTCTAATGTAACCTTATCGCTTTTGGTAGTATACACTTGTCTAATGTAACCTTATCGCTTTTGGTAGTATATACTTATCTAATATAACCTTATCGATCAGTATACACTTTCTAATGTAACCTTATCGCTTTTGGTAGTATACACTTGTCTAATATAACCTTATCGATCAGTATACACTTGTCTAATGTTACCTTATCGCTTTTGACAGTATATACTTTTCTAATATAACCTTATCGATCAGTATACACTTGTCTAATGTTACCTTATCGCTTTTGACAGTATATACTTTTCTAATATAACCTTATCGATCAGTATACACTTTCTAATGTTACCTTATCGCTTTTGACAGTATATACTTTTCTAATATAACCTTATCGATCAGTATACACTTGTCTAATGTTACCTTATCACTTTTGACAGTATATACTTTTCTAATATAACCTTATCGATCAGTATACACTTGTCTAATGTTACCTTATCGCTTTTGACAGTATATACTTTTCTAATATAACCTTATCGATCAGTATACACTTGTCTAATGTTACCTTATCGCTTTTGACAGTATATACTTTTCTAATATAACCTTATCGATCAGTATACACTTGTCTAATCTAACCTTATCGCTTTTGGTAGTATACACTTGTCTAATGTTACCTTATCGCTTTTGGTAGTATACACTTGTCTAATGTTACCTTATCGCTTTTGGTAGTATACACTTGTCTAATGTAACCTTATCGCTTTTGACCGTATACACTAGTCTAATGTAACCTTATCGCTTTTGGTAGTATACACTTGTCTAATGTAACCTTATCGCTTTTGGTAGTATATACTTATCTAATATAACCTTATCGATCAGTATACACTTTCTAATGTAACCTTATCGCTTTTGGTAGTATACACTTGTCTAATATAACCTTATCGATCAGTATACACTTGTCTAATGTTACCTTATCGCTTTTGACAGTATATACTTTTCTAATATAACCTTATCGATCAGTATACACTTGTCTAATGTTACCTTATCGCTTTTGACAGTATATACTTTTCTAATATAACCTTATCGATCAGTATACACTTTCTAATGTTACCTTATCGCTTTTGACAGTATATACTTTTCTAATATAACCTTATCGATCAGTATACACTTGTCTAATGTTACCTTATCACTTTTGACAGTATATACTTTTCTAATATAACCTTATCGATCAGTATACACTTGTCTAATGTTACCTTATCGCTTTTGACAGTATATACTTTTCTAATATAACCTTATCGATCAGTATACACTTGTCTAATGTTACCTTATCGCTTTTGACAGTATATACTTTTCTAATATAACCTTATCGATCAGTATACACTTGTCTAATGTTACCTTATCGCTTTTGACAGTATATACTTTTCTAATATAACCTTATCGATCAGTATACACTTGTCTAATGTTACCTTATCGCTTTTGACAGTATATACTTTTCTAATATAACCTTATCGATCAGTATACACTTGTCTAATGTTACCTTATCGCTTTTGACAGTATATACTTTTCTAATATAACCTTATCGATCAGTATACACTTGTCTAATGTTACCTTATCGCTTTTGACAGTATATACTTTTCTAATATAACCTTATCGATCAGTATACACTTGTCTAATGTTACCTTATCGCTTTTGACAGTATATACTTTTCTAATATAACCTTATCGATCAGTATACACTTGTCTAATGTTACCTTATCGCTTTTGACAGTATATACTTTTCTAATATAACCTTATCGATCAGTATACACTTTCTAATGTTACCTTATCGCTTTTGACAGTATATACTTTTCTAATATAACCTTATCGATCAGTATACACTTTCTAATGTTACCTTATCGCTTTTGACAGTATATACTTTTCTAATATAACCTTATCGATCAGTATACACTTGTCTAATGTTACCTTATCACTTTTGACAGTATATACTTTTCTAATATAACCTTATCGATCAGTATACACTTGTCTAATGTTACCTTATCGCTTTTGACAGTATATACTTTTCTAATATAACCTTATCGATCAGTATACACTTGTCTAATGTTACCTTATCGCTTTTGACAGTATATACTTTTCTAATATAACCTTATCGATCAGTATACACTTGTCTAATGTTACCTTATCGCTTTTGACAGTATATACTTTTCTAATATAACCTTATCGATCAGTATACACTTGTCTAATGTTACCTTATCGCTTTTGACAGTATACACTTTTTGTCAAACACGTCCTTGCTGAGGTACGGTTCGCTCCGGGTATTCTTCTGTATGCAGAGATGACTTGTGAGAGACCCGATCGAGGGATATGGACCTATATAAAAAAAAGGACAACGTCTGTCGGCTCAGCTACTATATAATATTTTAGACAATAGCTAGTAGTCAAATATTTAGATAATTTAGTCTTAATAATCATCTAGACTTGCTGGATATACGACAATGGGATGAATAAATTATTCGTCCCTCTTGGTACGAATAAAATATCTGGCAGTTAAGAAATTAAATACAATATTGTTACACGTTTCGCATCGTTAAAGCCAAGGTACTTCTTATCAGCTGTTATCTTTTACCTTGAATTACATTACATTGTTTATAGAGCTGTTTCTCTCTCTCTCTTTTTCTCATCGATCATTTTATGTCCCAATGTTGGAGAATATCTATAGCTGAGTGCCTAGAGATTGTGACTTACAAGCAGGTTTTGAAGATTTTAACACTTTCACTTCAATATGTTATTTATTTACCTAATCTATGAAAGTACTTGTCATACTGCCTCTGTGGGGGATGTTTTTAAAATAATTTAATATTTCTATAAGACAGTTTGCCAAATTAGTTAATTTAGGTAAATCAAACTAAGTAAGCAATCAAGAAGGGTATCAACAGTGTTGTTAGCAGTAAATAGTTGGTCACACTATTTATAAGCTCTATCCAGATAACGGCAGTTTGACGAGTAATTTCATAGACTGTCCTAGTGAAATGAAAAAGATATTAAATAGCGAGGACAAATTGTGGTTGAAGCTACGTTTGTATGTTTGTTACTTAATCACACAAAAACGGCTGAACGGATTTCAATGAAACTTTGCACACAGATACTTTATAACCTGGATTAACACATAGGCTACTGTTTATCCTGGAAAAAAATATGGTTCCTGTGGGATAAAAATTAAATGTATGTTAAATCTAAGTACACGTGGTAAATTTTACCCGTGCATACCCGTTAATAAAATTAAGAGGGGGAGGGAGGAAGGGGGTTGGGGGTTATCCGAGCGAAAAGTCCATAAACACAGGTGCAAGAATATGGGATCGTTGAAGCGAATCTGAGGGTGATCTACCCTTAAATGTCAAGCGTGAAACTTACTTCGTGTGAAAAGTGCATTTTTTTGCATTTGCAAAAAGTAAAAGAAAGGTTATTGGTTAGAAATCCGGATCTAATTAAATTATTATTTATTTGTTTTTGTTTGTAACGAATAAACTTAAAAACTACTGGACCGATTTCAAAAATTCTTTCACCATTAGAAAGCTACATTATCCCTGAGTAACATAGGCTATATTTATTACTAGAAAAATTTAGAGATCCTCAGAAATTCTTACTAAAACCAACCCAAGGTGTAAAAAAATTAGCCGTAAAATGTGTTTCATCGCATGCGCTGCGGAAAGTATTGATGATAGAACAAAAAAATGTTCTACAATATTATAGAACGTATCAATATCTACAAAAAAGTCCACGAGACCATATGTCCAACTATTATAGTTACGTCACTATAACCACTTTTTACGTTTTAAAACTTGATAGAAATGCCTATCAAAATCAGACCATGTTATCCATACCTTTGTATTTATTATTATCAAAATAACTTACTTAATAAGCAAGACTGTTTCAATATCTGTAGATTACTTTTAGAATTATTAAAATCGGACATTTCATTCAAAAGATATTACGAAATTAAAAATATCAATATAAACAAAAAATACACGCCGAACGCCAGTGTGGCTCCACGCAGCGCAGCGAGCACCTCTGTCTAAAATATTTGGATTAGAGACGTAGAGAGACAATAAGAGACATGAAACAGTAAGACACTGAGGCAGAGACACTGGACAGGATAGGAACTCAAATTTTTCTGAGGACAAATAATTCTATGTTTAGATTCAAGTTATAAACTTTATGTGTAATCCATTGAAATGTTACTATTTTAGGCCTTGAGTTTTTTAGAGGACGCAATTTTACTATTGGGACGTATAGGGGGGTCATTAGGAGCTTAACTCCAAGTATATGGGGTTGTAACCCTTGTCCCGCAGCCGCCATATTGAATAATGCATATTGAACAATGCATTGACATAATTTGTAGCAAATCAAATTCTCAACAATTTTGTTTATATTCATTTTTACAATAAAATAAAAAAGTTATTAACAAAATAAGAGAACATTCCTCAACAAATTTTCTTTTTTGTTATATAACTTTTTATTTTATTACCTTACAAAAAATTACTTAATTAGAATCTTATAGATGGTCTTTTAACGAATATTTTAACCTATAAACTTTTTGGATTTCATTAATTTATGTCGATTTTAGAGCAGTCCAAAGTTATAGTCTATATATTTAATCAAGTTACATGAGAATTTTACTTATTATCTCTTGAGCTGTTTTTGTATGAACTTCTACTATTCTAGTATAGTTGCTAGATAGCTACTTGGCTAGGCTTCTAAATGGCTAGGTGGCTAGTTTTCTATGTCACTAAGTTGTTCAGTAGCTCGGTAGTTAGCCATGCTACTAGGTGTCGCTAGATCGCATTTTATGTGATAAAACATAGCTTATGTCTTTCCCAAACTCTAGTCTATCTCGTTTAATAATGATTGCCTAACAGACAGACAAACTGACAGGCGGAGAAATAATATGATAATTTTGGCAGAGTCTAAAACACCTGTCGAAGTAAAAACGTTACGTAACAGGTGCTTCAATCTTTGAAATGGCGGACTCAAGGAGTCAAGGGGACTAAACCCCCTTTGGGTATCGAAACCGAATCACTAAGCATCTAAATATATCTCACTAATATTATAAATGTGATAGTTTGTATGTTTGTTACTCAATCATGCTAAAACGGCTGAACAGATTTCAAGGAAATTTGGTAGACAGATACTTTATAACCTATTAACACATTTTTTATCATACCACAAGAATTATGATTTTCCAGGATAAAAATAGCACGTGTTTTACAAAGTGTGCACCACATATGGTACATTTAAATGATTATGACACGTGCGTGCCATCTCTATGCATATTTAAAACCATCTCAAATTTTACATGCTTAAGTTGTTTTATTGTTTTTTTTATGGTAGATAAGGTGCAAACGAGCAGATGGTCCATCTGATGGTAAGTGGCCACCATTGCCCATGGACATCGGTAAAACGAGAGAGATATTTCCTCGAAGATAGAGTGGAGAAGGAGAGAGAAAAGACAGCATTAATAGTCTGGCCACGACTTACCCCTTCCCTCTCCCATTCCTTTTAATTAGTTGGTAGAAAAAATCAGACATTTTCTAAGGGTTGCCAAGCAAAAAAAAATTAAAGTTGAAATAAAAAAATATTATCAAAAAATAGATAATTGAAATTTCGTACTACATTCCAGCACGACAGTTTTTTATGCTTCTTTTTAAATGTTCATATATAGTAATTAATGCATTCATCAGAACTCCTACCCCATATGTATGTGGGTCACTGAACCCATAGTTCGTACTTCAGTGTACCACATGTGGGTCACTTTAAAAAAATATTTATTTAATTATGTAACATGTATTAGACGACATTATTATTTTTTTTACTGAAATCTTAGGAAGATAGATCTATAACCATAAAATCTTTTAGTCGCACTTTCAAGCCAGAAAAGGGGTTACGCAGTCAAAAAGGTATTACGTAAGCATTAAAAGGGGGTGGGAGGTACTTGTTTTGGTTATTTTTTACGACATAGAAGATTAGGGGTCTGTATGGTGATTACATCAGTGATAAAAAAGTGAATAATGGCAATAATGCAAGGGGGGAAAGAGTTACAATATATGGTAGAGAGAAATCAGGGGGTCATGTCCCCTATGATACCCCCTAATTATATATCCATCAATCAATGATATATGTAGTTTTCGGTTACTCAAAGGAGTACTTATCTAATTATTAACATCTATATTGTTATTAACTTCTGTTATTTACTTTATTTGATTATCTAGACATGATTTTGGCTGTTTTTTTATATCTTTAACTGATAACATGACGTGGCTACACATGTGGGTCAGCCATTTTGTAATAAATATCTAAAACTTCCTTATGTAATGTTCTTTTTTAAAGTATAATATGTAGACGTATGTCATGAAAGAATTATGAAATCAGATCTCCAATTCTTGCTCTGGTCGACCCCCTACCATCTCAACATCTTTGACCCCTAATGGTCAATGTACTCCTAGATATAACTTATATGTGTTTAGAACTTTCTCTGTTAAATTACCAATACAAAGTTAACCTTAAAATAGAGGGATAGACTATCTAATCTATAAAATACAGCGCCCCGCAGTTTCACCCCCTATATTTTGAATAATTCACACTATATCATTATGTGTTATTAGCCTATGTGTTATTCTGATGTGTAAGCTATATTATTGTAGAGTTTCATCAAAATCCATTCAGTAGTTTTTGCGCAAAAGTGTAACAAACATACATCACATTACAAACTTTCGCGCTTATAATTAGTAGGAAATAATAGTCAAAGGAATCTAAGTATACTTGTAATGTACACATCCACGCACATCTCTGGAAATACTGCCTTAGTCGTGGATTGAACTACCAAGTACCAACACATGCACGCAACTATCCCTACTACTTTTCTCAAACTTAAAGGTAACTTTCGGCTGGTATAGATAGTTAAATCTTATACTCTTATACTTAATATATAAAGCTGAAGAGTTTGTTTGTTTGAACGCGCTAATATCAGAAACTACTGGTCCGATTTGAAAAATTCTTTCAGTATTAGATAGGCCATTTATCGAGGAAGACTATAGGCCATGTATCATCACGCTACGACCAATAGCAGCGGAGCTATATGCGGACGAAGTCGCAACGGTCGACTAGTGTTATATAAACAAATATACACAACAAAATCCAGCGTTACGTCATAAGGGGTTACTTAGTCAATATGGGGGGGTTGCGCTACCTTTTACAAATTAAAACTAAATAATGTATAAGTTATATCTTATAAATTATATGTAAGGATTAATTATTATATGTTTTTATCATATATCTTATCATATATAATTTTAACACATAACAACGCATTTATGTCATAATAAGACAACAGATTAAAAATATAATAATTATTTTTTTTAATGATATTTATTTTAATTGTTAGATGGCGTTATTGTCGTGACACAGATTATGTCGATTTTCGACCAAATTTTTAGTAGCAGGTTATAATATAGTTTGTATTTGGATTCGGTAAATGACTTTGTTTGTTTGCTTGAACGCATTAATCTCAGGAACTACTAGTCCGATTTGAAAAATTCTTTCAGTGTTAGATAGCCCATTTATCGAGGAAGGCTATAGGATATATATCATTACGCTACGACCAATAGGTGCGGAGCTACACGTGAACGAAAGCGAGCGGGTCGACTAGCATCTAAATAAAAGCACAGTGTAGTTAAAGTTTATGAATTTTCTGATAAAAATAATTTCAAACCTACAGTTCGTATGGTTCCAATTGACACATACTTATTATATAAAAAGAAGAGCATAATTTGATGATGTTTCACAGCTCCGGCCAACCCCAAAAGGGACGTTAATAAGAGGAACAATCCACATAATAGGCCTCCTACTATGGGCAGATTAGTTACCAACGAATTAAAATCAATATTATGACAAATTGTATAAATTTTTCTTTATATCACGTGAATATACACAAGTGTAACAGACTAACAGATTATATTTAAACTCAATACGTTCCTATTTTATTTAAAAAACTTTTTTTAAATCAGAATTTAGTTACACTTAAAGAAAACAATAATCATATTAAATTCTGATACTCAATATTATGAGAATAATCTGTGGTACTATTATATTCTTTATTAACTTTTTAAATTTAGAAAAAAATAATTAAAATATACCTGTCTGATATACCTGTATGATCTGTGACAGAAGTCATCAATTTAATAGACATTCTTTAATTTGATCGTTTGTATAATCTGTGACAGAAGTCATCAATTTAATAGACGTTTTCTTAATTTGATCGTTTGTACAATCTGTGACAGAAGTCATCAATTTAATAGACGTTTTCTTAATTTGATCGTTTGTATAATCTGTGACAGAAGTCATCAATTTGATAGACATTTTTTAATTTGATCTGAGACAGAAGTCATCAATTTGATAGACATTCTTTAATTTGATCGTTTGTACAATCTGTGACAGAAGTCATCAATTTAATAGACGTTTTTTTAATTTGATCGTTTGTATAATCTGTGACAGAAGTCATCAATTTGATAGACATTTTTTAATTTGATCTGTGACAGAAGTAATCAATTTGATTGACATTCTTTAATTTGATCGTTTGTATAATCTGTGACAGAAGTCATCAATTTAATAGACGTTTTCTTAATTTGATCGTTTGTACAATCTGTGACAGAAGTCATCAATTTAATAGACGTTTTTTTAATTTGATCGTTTGTATAATCTGTGACAGAACTCATCAATTTAATAGACGTTTTTTTAATTTGATCGTTTGTATAATCTGTGACAGAAGTCATCAATTTGATAGACATTCTTTAATTTGATCGTTTGTATAATCTGTGACAGAAGTCATCAATTTAATAGACGTTTTCTTAATTTGATCGTTTGTACAATCTGTGACAGAAGTCATCAATTTAATAGACGTTTTTTTTAATTTGATCGTTTGTATAATCTGTGACAGAAGTCATCAATTTGATAGACATTTTTTAATTTGATCTGTGACAGAAGTCATCAATTTGATAGACATTCTTTAATTTGATCGTTTGTATAATCTGTGACAGAAGTCATCAATTTAATAGACGTTTTTTTTTAATTTGATCGTTTGTATAATCTGTGACAGAAGTCATCAATTTAATAGACGTTTTTTTAATTTGATCGTTTGTATAATCTGTGACAGAAGTCATCAATTTGATAGACATTTTTTTAATTTGATGGTTTGTATAATCTGTGACAGAAGTCATCAATTTAAAGACGTTTTTTTAATTTGATCGTTTGTATAATCTGTGACAGAAGTCATCAATTTAATAGACCTTTTTTTAATTTGATCGTTTGTATAATCTGTGACAGAAGTCATCAATTTAATAGACCTTTTTTTTAATTTGATGGTTTGTATAATCTGTGACCGAAGTCATCAATTTAACAGACGTTTTTTTAATTTGATCGTTTGTATAATCTGTGACAGAAGTCATCAATTTAATAGACCTTTTTTTTAATTTGATGGTTTGTATAATCTGTGACAGAAGTCATCAATTTAACAGACGTTTTTTTAATTTGATCGTTTGTATAATCTGTGACAGAAGTCATCAATTTAATAGACCTTTTTTTAATTTGATGGTTTGTATAATCTGTGACAGAAGTCATCAATTTAACAGACGTTTTTTTAATTTGATCGTTTGTATAATCTGTGACAGAAGTCATCAATTTAATAGACCTTTTTTTAATTTGATCGTTTGTATAATCTGTGACAGAAGTCATCAATTTGATAGACATTTTTTTAATTTGATGGTTTGTATAATCTGTGACAGAAGTCATCAATTTGATAGACATTTTTAAATATTTTTTTTATGGTAGATAAGGTGCAAACGAGCAGTTGGTCCACCTGATGGTAAGTGGCCACCATCTCCCATGGACATTGGCAATACTAGAGGTTGTCTCTTGTTTTGTCGATGCGTTACATCCTCGAAGATAGAGTGGGAAGGGGGAGAAAAGAAAAAAATGCTGCGGTCTCAGCAGACCCTGACCAAGAGTCCAGAGACCTTTAAGGAATTTGATCGTTTGTGTAATCATAATAAAACAGGTATAATATAAAATGATGCATGACGTGTTATTTGTTATCTGTAGATGTTGGCGCTTATCAAACAGCTGATAAGATACAATAAGGTTATTTTTATGGAAAAGTTGGTTTACTACAAAAATAGAGAATCCTCTCAACAGTTGAACAAACAACTTTTCATCAAATACTTTGTTGTATATTGCATCATATATATATTATTGTTTAATGTGCTTGTTTTTAATATATATATATATATGTATGTTATCTGTATCACAAGCAAATGATTTTTTAAAATTCTTAAGTCTATTATAGAAAATATGCGTTAAGGAATTGTATTATATAGGTTTTTCCGCAGTGTTACCAACTTTCAAAACTATTACTCCCTAAATCTTTAATAAATCTAGAACCACAATAATGAAAATTATCCCAAAAAATGTACCCCCTAAAATACCTTCTGTATAGATTTTTCTCCCTAAATTTTGGGGAATAATCCCTAAGTTATCAGAGATTTTCAGCAGTTATAAACGGGTCCTTACCTTGCTTGGTTGCTAACTTTTTTTGAGAAAAATATAATTAAATATACTTTAAATTAGAAAAAAAAATAAACACCACTGTCTCATTTAAAATTACAATGACAGATAAAGAAATTAAATGTATATTTTTTTACATTTAATAAGGTTACATATTATTATCATTTAAGTCAAATCTAAACAATAAACAAAAACATAAATACACTTACTTTTAAAAATAAATCCAAAAAGTTTGTATATCACAACACAAAACTTTGCACTACAAAAAGAAAAAAAACAAACGTCCACCGTTCGCGCCAATTCGATTCTGAATACGGTTTCCAAATCCGTATAGAAACCACCAGAATATCTTGAGCTCCGACAAACAATACAAAAACCATCACCGCTTGATACTTAGTATGGTAGAGAAGGACGCGGTAGGTCAAGTTATGTTGGTTGATTTATATGATATTACAAATTTTCTGTTGTACTTATGTTGAGGAGAATAGACTTAATTTCTATGGAGTTGAGGTTCATATTTCATTTGTCAGTTTTTATTATAACTTTGCAGATTGCGTACATGTTAAGGTAACCAAGTGATAAGGAATACAGCGTGTTTGTTATGTATTATTTAAAAAGAAAATTATTAGTTAGTTTTGAATTTTTTCGAATTAAATCTATCTTTAATCCAAATTTATTTTATTTCTATTAATGATTTGTGAAAGCAGTGATAGCCCACTGGTTAAGACATTGGTGTCTACTCGGGAGGTTCGGGTTCGATCCTCCACACAGGCACACACCTCTGACTTTTCTGAGTTATGTGTGTTTTAAGCAATTAAATATCAATAGCTTTAACGGTGAAGGAGGACATCGTGAGGAAACCTGCACTCCTGAGAGTTCCCTAAAGGTTCTTAAAGGTGTGTGAAGTCTGCCAACCCGCACTGGGCCAGCGTGGTGGACTATGGCCTAACCCCCTCCTCATTCTGAGGAGGAGACCTGGCTCAGCAGTGGGCCATTAATGGGTTTTTTTTTTTTTTTTGTTGACGCTGGGGAATGCATCTACGCATACTCCCACAAGTGGAAGTTATGTGGGACTCCCGGCAAATGCCGTCCTACCCGCTAAAACCAACGGTACCATACCTCCGCTGTAGGGAGGCGCCACAGGAACGCTTACGCACACGACTGTGACGCCTCAGCGGGTCGGCCCGCTCTTATAGCGGGCCTGCACGCCAGGGGGCTCTCAGGGTACACCGAGAGTGGTTACCCCCTTGCCTGACGGTTCCATTCAGGGTGGTGGAAGGAGGTGGGCGAATTGTCACCTACGCCTCCCCGATCGAGCTCGGCGGCGCGGGTCTGCAGAGGCGTCACCCTCGCGTTCCCGCTCCGCGGCCTCCTTCTGCGAGATTACAGCCTCGCAGAAGTCGACCATGGCCGACCAGCATCTCTCACTCTCGAGCATGGAATGAATCACGCTCGGGAGAGAGAGGTCTCCACCTAGGACCGCCGCCAGGCTGTGGCGTTGAGGTCCCCATCC
Source organism: Limenitis camilla (assembly GCA_905147385.1). NCBI lineage: Eukaryota > Metazoa > Arthropoda > Insecta > Lepidoptera > Nymphalidae > Limenitis > Limenitis camilla. Next base: position 7,243,683 of record LR990251.1, on the reverse strand, counting down.
AGGGCATTCTGCCAGAGTATGATGCGACGTGTCTTCCGCCGCACCACACTCGTGACAGGCCGGTGTAACCTCCCGTCTGGAAGGACAACGTCCCCTGCCTCAACCGCTTCTTTAGTAGTCCTTTTTAGCAAATTTAGTGCGTCAATTGTAGAACGACCGGCTCTGAATCCATATTGCTTATTAATGGGTTGTGATGATGATGATGAATGTTTATGATCACTTGACCTTGAAACGGCACCGATTCAATGAGAAGACGCACAGTGCTGCTAGCCTTGGACAGAGAAAAAAAAAAAAGAAAAAAAAAAAAAAAAAAAAAAAAAAAAAAAAAAAAAAAAAAAAAGTTCAATCTATTTTTGATATAAAGAATTTAACCAACAATTCAATTTTAACTAATTCTATAATCAATTAAAAAATGTTGTGCCATAAACATAGAGAGCGAGCATACTGCCAATCATTCTACACGTGTAGTCTGTGGACAGATTATACACTGCGGGCCTACAGTGCCCTGCGCGTCCAATACGCAATACAATGGCCGCTAATGCTCATTTAGACGATCTCTTTTGTATTATACGAAAGCGTGTTGCCTCCATTATGAGCAGAATATCTAAAAGCACCAACACCCCCCTCAGCACATTGGCTAGTAAGTTAGACAGTCACCTCTGGGAGCACTGGAATAGTGTACACGTGAACTTGATCTAATTCTAGAATTTAGGTCAATTTAGTTATCATTTAACATAGTTGTTAAGTACTAACATAGTCTACAGTTTCGATCGCATTGGGCGATCTTCTTCAGCCAGTGGACGCGCTTGCGGTGGCCGCTCGGCGAATACCTGAGTGTTCGAAACTATAGTACCAAGTTACCACAATAATACGTGAGTGTTACCGTTTGGCATAGTTTTAAAAATGACTAATTACCACGTTAGTTTCTATACTAACATAGTGTAAGTGTATTTTATTTTTATTTATTTTTATTTTATTTGATTCTATGTCTTTATTTTGAATTCTTGTTGTGTCGTGAAATGTTAATTTAATTTTTGATGTTAATATGGATTAACTAATTATCCGAAATAAAAATATATTATTATTATTATTATATTGTGTTTTGTAGTTTGACGATAGTTTCATAGATTAAACGTGTAAGGAGTTTTACATAGTACACGCACAAATGGAGACCCAGCATCACGACACCACACCAAAGCTCAGCCATAATGGTCACCAGACGAATGGTCTCCGTTTTACAACTTATGTGAAATTAAAAAAAAAATCGTTAACAAAATTGTTTTATTTCATCAGGCTGTATAAAACATACATGTGTGCGTGCCCACCTGTTGCAGCTGTACGTGTGTGCGTATTCGTGTAAGTGATGCGTAACCGACGTGAAGTGTGCTCTACTTAATTGCTGTAATTATTATGACGTCATCTTTTATACATCTAAAAGTCCCTATTTCGTATTAATTACTAAGGTTTTAATCTCCGTAACTAATGAATGATACCCATTACAGTAGAGCAAAACGTATACATATGGAATTCAGACGGAGCCAAACAGTGCCTGGGGCTTGATACCCAGTAGCTGATTTTTTTTTTTTTTTTATGTAACTAGGTCGGCAAACAAGCGTACGGCTCACCTGATGGTAAGCGATTACCGTAGCTTATAGACGTCTGCAACACCAGAAGCATCGCAAGCGCGTTGCCGACCCTATCCCCAATTCCCCCCAGGAGGTCTGGTCACCTTACTCACCAACAGGAACACAACACTACTTTAGAGTAGTGTTATTTAGCTGTGATCTTCTGTAAGGTCGAGGTACTACCCCAGTCGGGCTGCTCCATATTTGAGCAGGAAGTTTCCTGCTGTGCCCTACCTCAGTTAACGTGCCCTACCTCAGTTAATGTGCCCTACCTCAGTTAATACTGATTTAGCTCTTTTATAATGTATTAAATCACCTCCAACAGTCGACCTCGCTAACTACGATATATAATAAAGTAAACTTACGTGGACCTCGAGAAGGGTTTTGACCACGACATTACAAGCGACAAAACCAGATAGACTGAAACTAATCTATCGCACTAAAGGTTACATATTGTCTAGTCAAAATAAGATAAGATTAACTACCCGCGAATACTAATTTATAAACGGTGTTACTGACATTATGTGTGCCTTTTAGGTTATTTATTTATTCATATACGACTACTCTGTTAGCAACCTTCCATTTCCTTCTCATCGTTAAAAATAGCTATTTGGGAGCTGGCTTAGTCAGTACTGGCTAACATGCATTTTAGATAGGAAGGTTTTTCAAGGCCCTTTCATATTGCTTTAATAGAAACTAGATCCCTCTACATGTACACTTCACTAAGTTGTCACTGCTGGTGTTTTGAGAGTTGAGACAGAGCTTATAAGTTCTCGAAGTATAAGGTAGAGCAACTTACCACCCATAGCAATAGACCGGTAGAGTGCACGGTTCAAGTACCACATGGTTCAGTGTTCGATCCCGGTCATGTAACATTGTAATTACATTCGCTGAGACTATTTATATTTGGGAAAACATTTGCCATCAAACAGTTCTAGTCACATCAGCATGACAAGTGGCAGTTAATCCGCCATCTTTGACCGTCCGCCATTTTAGATTTAGAGAGAAACTATTTTATTTTTCGTATTCTTCTTCGAAATCCCTTACATTTGATACCTATGTTATGGATGTACACATAAAATAATATATAATTAGTTCACCATATTGGGTCGTCCGCCATATTGGATTAAGAGTGAAATCATATTATTGTTCTTATTCTTCTTAGCAATTCCTTTCATTTGATACCCAGTACATAGGCATGCATAAAAAATAAGTAGTCCCTCATGGTGGGCTGTCCGCCATATTGGATTAAGAGTGAAATCATATAATTGTTCGTATTCTTCTTAGCAATTCCTTACATTTGATACCCAGTACATAGGCGTGCATAAAAGATAAGTAGTCCCTCATGGTGGGCTGTCCGCCATATTGGATTTAGAGTGAAATCATATTATTGTTCGTATTCTTCTTAGCAATTCGTTTCATTTGATACCCAATACATAGGCATGCATAAAAAATAAGTAGTCCCTCATGGTGGGCTGTCCGCCATATTGGATTAAGAGTGAAATCATAATATTGCTCGTATTCTTCTTAGCAATTCGTTTCATTTGATACCCAATACATAGGCATGCATAAAAAATAGGTAGTCCCTCATGGTGGGCTGTCCGCCATATTGGATTTAGAGTGAAATCATAATATTGCTCGTATTCTTCTTAGCAATTCGTTTCATTTGATACCCAATACATAGGCATGCATAAAAAATAAGTAGTCCCTCATGGTGGGCTGTCCGCCATATTGGATTTAGAGAAATTCTTTAGTATCTTTTGATTGCGTTCACTTAGAAGATTAATCTTTTTTTACACCTAAAATGTACAACGAAGAGTTTCTATATAAGTAACAAAGATCCAAACATACAAACTTTTACATTTATAATATCAAGATAGTAAGGAGTAAGATGTGTGCGAGCTTCAGACACTTTTCAATGAATTTTCTATGAAGACCCGACGTCCATATTATTGTGACAGGTAGTAATAATAATTACAAAATGTCGTAAGTATAATTCGTCATATAATTAAATTTATGAAACAAATAATGATTCTAATGAAGGAAGACGATTTGTAAAGTCATTTTCATGTTGTTTATAAATTACGAAAACTCCATTACTATTTAAGGAGTTGATGATATTATTTTGGGAAAGAAAGAGAGAGATATATTTTAATTTTTAATATCAACATAATTTAATTATAAACATATAATTTACTACCGACCTGCGCGACTTCGTTCGCATGTAGCTCCGCTCCTATTAGTCTTAGCGTGATGATATATAGCTTATAGCCTTCCTCGATAAATGGGCTATCTTATACTGAAATAATTTATTAAATCAGACAAGTAGTTCCTGAGATTAGCGCGTTCAAACAAACAAACTCTTCAGCTTTATATATTATAGTGTTAGAATTATAAAAATATAATTTACTACCGATCTGCGCGACTTCGTCAGCGTGTAGCTCCGCTCCTATGAGTCGTAGCGTGATGATATATAGCCTATAGCCTTCCTCGATAAATAGGCTATCTTATCCTGAAAGAATTTATCAAATCGGACCAGAAGTTCCTGAGATTAGCGCGTTCAAACAAACAAACTTTTCAGCTTTATATATTAGTATTAGATTAGATAAACAGCCACACAGCTCGACATGCACTTTTACCTATTTTAACCCTTTAAAGCCTTTGTTTCGTAATAAAACGTAGCCTATGTACTTTCCAAAGATCTAGTCTATCTCTGTACCAAATTTCATCAAAATCAGTTCAGTGATTTAAGCGTGAAAGCGTAACAAAGTTGCTTTCGCCTTTATAATATTAACATTAGGATTAATATAGTGATTTCAAAACAGAGAAATTATTATGCTATGTATAAAAAAAAAGAAAATATATAATTCGCTTACCTAGCCTCGCTCAGAGTGTGGCAAATGAAGTGATTCTATTGGTTCTTAACAAACACACCCCTCGCTACACATTCTCGCTCATCTCTTGAACTCAGCCTATAACAATTGAGACGAAAGTCATGGCGATCACTTATTAATAACGTTTGACAAGTTATTTCTGGGAAGGTTATTTAAATATTGTTAATTAAAGAGAAGAGTTGTAGTCTACATGCCGACTAACAGTAGTACATAGACTCAGAGCTTCAGAGTTACTGCTAGAATACTTGCGAAGTAATCATCAGTATTCAGTCACTTCTTTGACTCGTGTTTATCAGTTGTCCAACATTCTACTATCATTCAAGAAAGTAAAAATGCTACTTATCAATCTTACCAAGATTAAATAACATGATGCAACTCAATTTATAAGTGTTGCCATCATCATATTTAATGAAAATTTAAACATTTCATAAATCAAAATCTGGAATATCTGGTTACTCGTAATTGAATTATGAAGCTTTTTTATCAATCAGTCAATCTTTATTTGCATGAATATGTTGTAATTATGAGGCGCGCAAATTTTTCTTTCATAAATAATTCAGTTATTTTACAATCCAAAAAGAAGATTAAAAGCAATAAGTAAGTATTAACACAAGTAACAATTTTTTTTCATTGTTTTCTCTTTTCTGGTAGGGGATCTGTTTCCCGACTAGCTTGCGACCACCAGCATGTGCAGCAACCGCATGTGGGCAAGATTTACCCCCTCCCTCTCCCATCCTATTAATGCTGTGGATCTAGTTTACTCTAGGCTCTTGCTCAGGGTTTGCTGAAACCGCAGCATATTCTTCTTCACTCTCCTCCCCACTCTATCTTTCTCTTGTTTTGCCGATGTCCATGGACGATGGTGATGGCCACTTACCATCAGGTGGACCATCTGCACGTTTGCACCTTATCTACCATAAAAAAAAAGATCATTTATCTCTACAACACAACATTGCCAAATCCCAAAATTTAAAGATTTAAAATTTAATTAATGAAAAGTAAATAATTTTAAGTTAATAATATAAACAAAATGGCGGCAAGTCGCGTAGTGCATTGCATTGAGACACAGATCACATGTATTAAATGTTTGTAGCAACTATTTTTATGTCATTGAGTCACAAAATGGCGTCCATTACTTATCAAAGTACTAAAAATTTTGTATGGAAACGAATTTTCTAGAGAATCAAACTTTAACCTGAGCGAGCATTTCACACACTCCGAGCGATTATAGGTAATTACAGCGATTCTATTGGTTCTTAACAAACACATCTTTCGCTACACATCCTCGCACATCTCTGGTAGAAACACAAACTGTATAAGGGGTCATCCATAAATTACGTCACACGAATTTCATGACTTTGACCCCTCTCCCCGCCGTGTCACATATTTTGTGATTTAAATTTTAAAATGTTACAATTAAATATCGTATTTAGCACACCTTTCCAACCCTTGTCACACTTCGTCAACCCCCACCCTCCTATTTATAGTGACGTAATTTATAGACGGCCCCTAAGGTAACAGAAAGTTTTATAGTAATATCTCTTTTCGTCGCAATTGCTCTTCTTTTAATTCAGGCGCTTTAATAAAAAATATTTTATTTATTTATTGGTATACTTTAAACTCCATAAGTGGTTTAGAAAATACCTCAATTTTTTAATTAAAATCTCATTTTTTTTTTAAGATAAATTTTACAAATTTCCCAAATAATTATAATGTAACCCTTAATTAATGATATCTTTTAAATCAATGCCCAGTATTTCTAAACAGATAAAAGATAAAGGTAAAATATAAGATAAGAGAATCCCACGAAAGCAAGGTCGCATAACTAGTTCCCACAATAATTTGTTTGAAATCTTTACGATGCGTTTGTTGTTTGTCATTAGTTTTGATACTTGGTATATATTTTCAAATTCAAATTTATTTATTTTCCTCAAGCGTGGTTAAATACAGGTTTTGTTTTATTATTATGGTGCCGCATGCTCTGCCATTACAATGACATGGAAATTTTAATTTAATGCAAATAAATAAAATAATAATTAAAATAATGTCGTAAAATAAATAAAATTAGAATATTATGTCAAATTATTATAGGTGTTGTTAGCAACACTGTTTATAAAGTAGTAGTAGCGGGTAGATCATTTTATAATATTATTTTAAGTATTCTGACGTGAAGACAATATATAACCTTTAGTGCGATAGATTAGTCTCAGTCTCTCTGGTGTTTTCGTGCAGTGAACACGGAAGTTAGTGTTATAGTGTCGTGATTAAGGTTACCCTTCTCGAGGTCCACGTAAGTTTACTTTATTATCTATTGTTGTTAGCGAGGTTGAGTGGTGGAGGTGAGAGTTAATATATTATGAAAGAGCTCTTTAAACCTGCTCCTGGGTCTTAAGCCCCAGGCACCCCTCGCCTCAGTCTACATTGCATGTGTATACGTATTGCTGTACAGTAATGGGTATCATATCTCTCTTATATACTTTGCAGTGTTTATTAAAATACTCATGAATGGAGTAAAAACAATTGTCAATAAGTAATTTATACATACATTTTGGAAACTCCTTATTGATAAATTTCTCAATTTACTGGGTAAATGATTATAGATTTTTATTGCCATACAATATGCATTATTGCTGCATACTTGTAATCTTTGATGAGGTACGTACAGTGGCCTGTCCTTTCCAGACGCTGTGTAGGAGCACCCAGGATGGTTTAGCGGGTCGGGCTACCTCCTTCAGAGGTAGTTTCTTGCTGCCTCCCTCAGAGACAGTTGCACCAACCCCGCATAACCTTTCCAAGTCCCCGCTTGGGAAGGTATCTGTAAGCAGATTCCTCCGGGTCAACATAAAAAAAAAAATAAACAAAAATAAAAATACAACAAAACAAAAAAAGGATCACGTCTAACAGATTTGCCTAATTTTGCATCCTTCAAAGGAAAGAGGTTTTGATTTTTTTAAACTAATATAATTACTTCATATATGTATAGGCACTGCACTAAATACTACACGGATACATTTTTTTGCACTGCAAAGGCATGATTTATACTGAATTATCCCATATAATAAAGCCGTAGCGTAGTATAGCTGAGACATATCCATGATAAGCTGATAATGCCACACTCGTAGAACTTTCTTGTTTGAGCCTCCTCAAGCCAAACACAAAGAGATCTAACTTCTGACAAATATTATTAACGTGTTCTTTCCAGTTAAGATGTTTATCTATAATTATACCTAAATGTTTTGTATAGTCTGTTGGATACAACACCTCTCCCCTACATTGTATTGAATAAGCAAATTCGAAGTTATTATATGGTTGAAAATTTATAATTTTTGTTTTGTTGATATTAATTTTTAAAATATTTGCTTCTAACCATTGAATAACATTGTTTAATTCTAATTTTGTAGCTTGTTCGAAATCATGTTTATCTTTTGTTTTAATAATAAGTGTAACGTCATCAGCGAAAAGCACACATTCATGTTTTAATATATTTGGTAAATCATTAATATATGTCGGAGAATAGTAAAAGGTTATCGATTAAATCGAATCATCATCGCTGTCTATGGCGTTGGAGTAGGGTAGTGGTCGCTTCCGTTGTTTTGACAGTCTCGACCCTCGACCCTTTATATGCCATCGACAGTCTGACTGAAGTCTTAGTCGAGCGCGGTCTCTCAAGAAGTGAAGTAGTGTCTAAATAGGGATAGTGTTGCGCAGTGTTGTGATAGTGCTAGGAGTGTTGTCCTTCCATTTCCTTCTCATTGTTTAAAAATCCCCGACATATATATCAGGAACAATAGGGGACCCAGAACACTTCCTTGAGGTACTCCACAGTGTTATATCTTCCACTCAGATTGAAAGGTAAACTTATTAGCATTGATGACTTTAGAAAATTGTACAGCTGCTAATCCAGTTATTTGCTATTCCTCTCACACCATACTTTTCTAGTTTTAAAAGTAAGCGTTAATGTGGGACAAAATCAAAAGCCTTTGTCATATCAATAAATAACGACATTACAAAGTTTTCGTTATGAAATGATTCTGTCAAGCTTTTAACTAAAGAAAAAACTGCTAATGACGTGGAATAGTTCTTTCTAAATCCAAATTGAAATTCAGACATCAAGTTGTGGTTATTGAAAACATTGTTGATTTTATCATACATGAGTCTTTCAAAAACTTTAGACATAATCGGTATAAGGGTAATAGGCCTAAAATTCGATACATCTTTTTTATTACCTTTTTTAAATAACGGTTTAACCACTGATTGTTTCAACCGATCTGGAAAGATGCCTTGATCAAACGATAAATTGATTATATGACACAAAGGTGAAAGAATACACTTTGCAGCAATTTTTAATGTCCTAATTATAATTTCGTCATATCCAAAAGCCTGCGTGTCTTTTAAAGAATTAATTACCTTTAGTAAGTCAAATTCATTTATAGGGGTCAAAAATAGGCTATTTTATCGGTCAGAGATGTCAACATTAGAAGTACTGGAAAGGTCATTTGGTACAGATGTCATGTTAATAAAAAAGTCATTAAATTGATTAAATATGTCATTAGGTTTGTAAATGATTTTGTAATCAACTATTAGTTCTTTAATGTCAGTATGATTTATATTTACATTTAAAGTATTTTAATTATGGTCCATATCGCTTTACATTTACGAGTAACCCTCGCTTCGCTTATCTACAATATGATCACAATACCATAAAATTAATTTTACTCTATTCAAATTTTCCGTATCTATAGAAATTATAAGTTATGTACATATATATGTCGGAGCATAGTAAAAGATTATCGATTAATCGAATCGTTATCGTTGTCTATGGCGTTGGAGTGGAGTAGTAGTCACTTCCGTTGTTTTGACAGTATCTACCCTCGACCCTTTATATGCGATCGACTGTCTAACTAAAGTCTTAGTCGTGCGCGGTCTCTCAAGAAGTGAACATCATCTAAGCAGTGCTAGTGATAGTGATAGTGTCAAGTGCAGTGTAGTGTGGAAGTGCTATCCAACTAAGGTCACGTAAGTCCTTACAGTGTAATTGCCACGTGGTTAAGTAAACACAATGTTAGGTTAGGTTAGCCTTAGGTTAGGCTAGCCTTGTATTAGATTCGGTTTATGTGCGTTTAACCTTGGGTTTAAACAGGGAGCCTGAGCAGTGGAGGCGAGTGTCGTGATCACTTAAAGGATATCCTTAAGCCTACACCTTGGTCACAAGTTCAAGGCACTGCTTAGGTTTCTCTCGTAATTGTTAGAGATCATATTTGATCATTTATGGGTTCAGTAGAAGTATCTACATTGCGTTTACCCAATATTCCATTCAATACCATCACCCCCTTTTAGTGTTCCCCAATATTCCCCATCTTCCTCCTTCCATCTCCTTTCACGTCGTTATAAAATCCCCGACATATAGATATTAAATATTGCATTGTATATATAATATATTGTATCTATGTTCATTTATCACGACCCGTCAATGGCCCACTACTGAGCTTGAGGAGGAGGTCTCCTCATTCTGAGGGTATTAGGCAGACTTAACACACCGACAGAGAACTTTATTGAACTCTCAGGAGTGCAGGTTTCCTCACGATGTTTTCCTTCACCGTTAAAGCAAGTCATATGTAATTGCTTAAAACACACATAACTTAGAAAAGTCAGAGGTGTGTGCCCAAGATCGAATTTGGACCTCTCGAATAAGACTTGAAGTCTCAACCATCTGAGCCATCACTACTTTGTATCTATGTATAATATATAGACTTAAATATATATTTATGTATGTCTTTATATGTATTATTACTTGTAGCCTAAAGGTTGCCTGTAAAAGATCACTACAAGTGATAAGGCCTTTGCATGCGCCTTATCCTATGCACTGGTTTTATATAATTTTTTTTTTGTTTGGTGTGCAATAAAGAATTTATCTCCTCTTAGTCTCCTTAGTCATTTTAGTTCCCTTAGTCCTGTTGTTCCTGATTTTCCATAAAGTTTTCTTAGTCTTCTCAGCCCTCTATCAGATAGTGAAAGTCCCTTTAAAATGTATTTAGCCATTTTGGCATTATTTAAAAAAAATGAGATCAAAGGCTTGTTTCAAAAATATTACCAAAAGGCACTTTTACTATTTGTTTGATGCTAAATGGAAAATAAAAAAAAACTAAAACTGTCTGAAATTATTGAAATTGTTTTCTACAAACATATATTTAAGAAGTAATCTGGTGGCTATATTAAAACAGATTGACAATAGATGGCGCCACTTGTACGTTTTATTAAAAAAAATATTTTAGGCGAAACAGAACTTTCTAGAAATATAATCTTGATTACTGTTGTGGCCACTTAAATATCTTTCATATATCCATTTGATGTGTGACATTTTTATTATGTATATAGATAAGTATCAAGACTATTTTGTGGTGTACCAAACAATCACATTACGTCACAATTGCGACAGACTGACCGTCTTCACTCGATGTAAACTATAATTACTAATTATATGTAATATTTATATGATAAAGTTCATGCGTACTAAACTATGTTTGTACATAGGAAATTGAGTAAATTAAGAATATGGTGTATGACCTTTAAGGCTGCGTTTCCACCAGAGATGAGCGAGAATCTCTTGCTTTGATGAGCTTGATGTCTCAATCTTTTCACTGCCGTATCTTCTTTACTATAAAATTAAAACTACTGAACGGATTTTCATGCGGTTTTCACCAATAGATCGAGTGATTCATAAGGAAGGTTTATGTGTATAATTTGTTAATGTTTTATATAAATTGGTTGAAACATGACGATATTGGTTACTGCACGCATTATGTTAAAACGGCTGTACTTATTTGAATGAAATTTGGTATATGGATACTTTAGAAGGTTGATAAACTTATGGGATACTTTTTATCCTCCTTACATAGTAATCGATATAGAAGAATCGATATTAACTTGTGTAAGTCGATCTTAAATGCAAAAACAAATGATATATAAAATAAATGCTATTATGTTCTTTAAAGAAGCTTGATACTCGATTCTATTCGATACTTAATATCGATAGAAAGGTATCGAGAAATACCGTTTCATGTGTACTCAGTGTGAGCAATGTGAGTGCGTTGCCATGGTTACGAGATTGTTATAATTTTCACAATATATATATTGTGAGGCAGCTCTCAAGTTAGCAATGAGCTGATAGTCTCTAAACGGGTGAACAGATCTTCACAATACATAGCTAAGAACCATCTCGATTAAATTGTGACGTAAATATTAACTACACGTTACAATTTGAAATATGTCTAGCAATAAATTAAGGTAAATACACGTTTATGTAATTGTTGGCGTGGGAGAGTTGGTAATGCAGACGTTCTGATGAGTGGTCATTGTTGAACGAATCTCGATGCAATTTTCACCAAATGAGGAGGAAGGTTCAGATGCAGGTTAAATTTTTAACCCCTCACACAGCTCGACATGCACTTCATCCCCTATTTCAACCATTTCAAGCCTTTTTTTGACACTAAAACATAGCCTATGTCCTTTCACAAACTCTAGTTTATCTCTGAAACAAATTTAAATACAAATTAAAAAATGAATCCTGTATGTTGAATTATTCTTTCAGGACAAAGTCTGTGTAAAAGACAAATTGAGTGAGTGAGTCTCATTAGTTTATTACTCAAAAACGTATGAAAACAAGTTCAATAGTGTTTGTGTTTATCACAAAAAGACAGGCAGAGGGAGCATGCGACTTTGTTTTATAATAAACTAGTCGACCCGCGCGACTTCGCCCGTGTGTAGCTCTGCTCCTATTGGTCGTAGCGTGATGATATATAGCCTATAGCCTTCCTCGATAAATGGGCTATCTAAAACTGGAAGAATTTTTCAAATCGGACCAGTAATTCCTGAGATTAGCGCGTTCAAACAAACAAACTCTTCAGCTTTATATATTAGTATAGATAGTGAAGGAGCGCCGTCTTGCGCAGATTTATTATTCGAATTCAACTCAACTCAACTCAATTTGCAATACAGTGATACCCCGGACTTACGCGATAAGGACCAAGAGATAGTCGCATAAGTCGTATTCGCGTAAGTCGTATAAAGTTTGTGTAATCGAGACTAGAGTCTAAAGACAACAATTACAATTCCCTTCTGCCGCTGGGAGAGCATCTCGTAAAAGGCGAGTAACCCAGCACCCCTTGGTGGTAGGGGATCTGTTCTCCGACTGGCTTGCGACCACCAGCATGCGAATCCGACCGCCAAGTGTCTCTGTCCCATCCCATTACTGCTGCGGTTCTAATGAACACCAAGTTCTTGCTGCAGCATTCTTCTCTAGTTTTAGACGATGGCCACTCTTCCCTTCTAACCATGTCACCTGACAAGTTACGTTTTTCTTCTTCTCAAGTAAAATCCCCTGGTAGCACACAGGAGTAACTTTTTTATGTCTCGTTTTGAAGTAGACACGCGCTCATTGGAATCATTTTTTAATACGCCTTTATTAGCTTCATACGTATGTTAGTATGTTGTAACGGAATCTTTGAACATGATTTTGACCCCCTTCAAAACGTCGGACTATCTCGAAATGTAGCATACTTATCAAGGATCGATGACAATTCAATATTGTAAACAGTTTGATCCGTTATCCTTACTAGGATAATCAGGATTGTTTGTTTTCCTGAGACCCGGAGTGTCTGCGTCAAGACACTTTATATTTATGTTTTATACTTCCCCTATCTTATACGTACATCATCCCCCTATATTCTACAGTAGTTTTCACCCCCATTTTATAGTAAAATTTATCGAAATTGAAACCCCACGCTTTTTTAACTCTATCTCCGAATTCGCGTAAAACGGAGTAGCGTAAGTCGAGGTATTACTAGATACATATATTTAGAATAAAGACAGAGTAGAAATAAAGATAAAGATAGAGAGAGATCAATCTTTGGATCATGGATAGAAAATAGAATCCAAATTCATATTAGTGCGTATAAAATTCAAATATGTAATCCAAAGATTACGGGTTGCAGTTTTTCTTCTCTAGGGGAGTAGCAGCCCTTACCTGAACTCCCTTAGTCAATCGATATTCATATAAAACCCTAGAAAATCAATTTTTCTGCTGAAAATTATAAAAAATATTTTTTTAATTATCTTGCTGGCTTTTTTTTTGCTCTTAAACCTTAATAGACTCAAAAAGACCATTTAAAAAATCGACATAAATTGGATCTTCTTTTTCAATAAAACTTAGCTTATGTTCTTTCCTAAACTCTACTCTATCTCTGTACCCATTAATATTCCCTCCAAATTGTCTGAAGTAAACATAGTTCGAAAGTTACAGCCCTTTATAAATAATAGTGTAAACTATATAGAGTGTCAAATAAAGAGTTTTTTAATAACATTCTATCGAAATCCGCGATATAAAGCTCCCTACTGAGAAACTGAACTCAGTCCCTCACTATCTCTTTGTGTGTTGTGTTGTGTGTCGGTATGTATTTTATATATTTATAACTTATCGATATTATAGTGATGGTATTAGTTATTTATAGGAATTTTTGGTGTTTTTATTTTTTTAATTTTCATCAATTTTTTTTATTAAAATTGTTTTTAATTGTTTGAGTTCAATTTAATATATTGTTTTAGTTATCGAAAAAAAATGATTTGTGTATATATTATAGAGAGTAAATATGACTCTCTCTCTCTCTCTCTTTCTCTATGGGTTTAATCTTACATTTTTGATGAAATTTACTGGAATTATAAAACAACAACAAATTATTACCAAAGAAAGTCTTTTGATAATTTAGATTTTCGTTGGATGACAGATTAAATATAATTTAAATTTGGAATGTATTTTTAGTCCATAATCTCCATTACCAACTATATATAGATTCTAAATTTGTATTTTCCATACATTAATTTGAATTTAGAATGTATTTTTAATCCATAATACTTGTAGTATAGATCGTAAATAGATTCTGTGTTTAAATTTTTACACACAAATTTGAATTTGGAATGTATTTTCCATCCATAATCCTTGGACTACAGATTGTACATAGATTCCAAATTTAAATGTTCCATACACAAATTTGAATTTAGAATGTATTTTCAATATATATTTAGGATTATGTAAAAATATATTCTAAAAATAAATAATTGAAAAATGTCATTATTGTAGAAAATTATGTATATGAAACTAGTCGACCCGCCCTGGCGTCTCACGTGAGAAAACCATAAAAAGATTCCTATATGTTAATCCAGTTTATAAACTATCTATGTGCCAAATTTCATTGAAATCTGTTCAGCCATTTATGCATGATTGAGTAACAAACATACTTGTTCTAAACAAGCCGACCCACGTGAATTCGTCCGCGTATAGCTCCGCTCCTATGGGTCGTAGCGTGATGATATATAGCTTATAGTCTTTCTCGATAAATGGGCTATCTAATACAGAAAGAATTATTAAATTCAGACCATTAGTTCCTGAGATTAGAGCGTTCAAACAAACAAAGTCTTCAGCTTAATAATATTAGTATAGATAAATCGCATGCGATTATAACTGCGCGTGAATTTCCGCCTGAGTTTCCTAGTTTCTTCTACAGATAACTCGGTATTAATTACTTTAATATCGATATAAATACTAAAGACCGTATTGCACTGTAGCACATACATTTTTTAATCTATATTTAATATGATAAATAGGTAAAGTTTGTGAGGTTGTAGGGGGTAAAATACTGAACCGATTTTGATAATTCTTTTACCAATAGAAAGCCACATTATTTATGAATGTCATAAGCTATATATTAACCCGAGAAATTCAAAGACTTTTTCCTAGTAGACGGATTTGCAAAGCAAGTATGAGGAACATATGATTCATAGTTGTGTGAGTGAGAGAACAGTAGTAACCTCAACGAAGTACATGAAACATTTTTAACTTTTGCTTGTCTGTCTGTACCTCATGTCCTATATAAAGGACATGACGTCCTACTTAAAGCAGGTCAAACCGCGAGACAGTTCTTGGTGTCAGTAGCTAAAGCCACTGCCTATATGACATAATTAATGTCAGTATGTCATATTTCCTATTAAATAATATATATCACAGTTGCGGTTTGTTTGTAGATCACTTTACTAATGTTAGTGCATTATTATGGTCGTATTTCCGTGAGCTTATAATAAGCGTGTGAAAAACAGTTAACCTTATTTAAACTGAGGGGAATTTATATATTTTTATAATACTTCCAGAGTATATAGAAGTTACAGTCAATTTACAAAATCCAAAAAAAATTGCAAGTACATTGCGCTTTTAAGATTTCTTGATTACATTGATTTTTTTACCGCTCAAGTAAATTTTGATTCAAATCTTATCTAATATACGAATATTATATATTAATATCTAAAATAAAAATAAATAAATAAAATAAGTCTGAATTTCTTCATATTTATACCATACTAGTCGACCCTTGCGACTTCGTCCGCGTGATGCTCCGCTCCTATTGGTCTTAGCGTGATGATATATAGCTTATAGCCTTCCTCGATAAATGGGCTATCTAACACTGAAAGGACTTTTCAAATCGGATTAGTAGATCCTGAGATTAGCGCGTTCAAACAAACATACTCTTCAGATCTTATACTAATATATAAAGCTGAAGAGTTTGTTTGTTTGCACAAATAACTGCGATGATGCGCATTGGATGCGTATAAATATTTCTGCACTCCTATCCATTCTAGATCATAGACATTTATACCCCCCCCCCCCCCCTCTCGGTGACTAAACGTTGTAAAAACTACTCCTTTCTCTCCATGTGTGAAAAAAGCTACCACCACATTAATGACATAGGTCAACAGAAAAAACGTTTTAACTGAGTAACAAAATGGCGTCCAGATATTACTAATTTACGATTTATTATTAAAATAAAAGAAATCCAAATTTGACATTTTTATATTTAAGTCAAAATCCGTATTGATTATATAATTGACTAGCGGCCCATCCCGGCTTCGCACGGGTGGAATATTTAGTTAAGGATTAATACAAAGGTATGGAAAACATGGTCTGATTTTGATAGGCATTTCTATCAACTTTTAAAATATAAAAAAGTAGTTATAGTGACATAACTACAATAGTTGGACATATGGTCTCGCGGAGTTTTTTGTAGATATTGATACGTTCTATAATATTGTAGAACATTTTTTTGTTCTATCATCAATACTTTTCGCAGCGCATGCGATGAAAGATATTTTATGGCTATTTTTTTTGCACCTTGGGTTGGTTTTAGTGACATTTTCTGGGGATCTCTAACTTTTTCTTTTAATAAATATAGCCAGTGTTACTCAGGGATAATGTAGCTTTCTCATGGTGAAAGAATTTTTGAAATCGGTCCAGTAGTTTTTATGTTTATTCGTTACATACAAAAATACAAATCTTACTTCTTTATAATATTAGTATAGATAAGAGTCGACAAGAATCTTGAAAGTTGCTCTTTATTTTTGAGAAGAGCGAGCAAGAAACTCGACAAGTGCTCTTTTCAAAATTGTAAATCAAGTAATAAAGTACAAAATAGTTTACTTCTTTTGCAATATGTTTGTGTAAAACTTTCCTAAATTACCTAAAATTACGGAAATAAATGGTAATTACGTATTATTTCCACGCGATCGTGTATGTGTCGATTTTCGCGATAGCATGCAAATTATAAAATTTACATATTATATAATAGAAAAAGTAAATATTATATATTTATGTTATATTTGTAATTGAATCTCTGGACTCAATTCTGAAGCTTGCGAGGATAAATCTATACTAATATTATAAAGAGGTATAGCTTGTGAGGAGGTAGGGGGGTAATCTCTGGATCTACTAAACCAATTTTGAAAATTCTTTTACCAATAGACAGCTAGATTATTTGTGAATGTTATAGGTTATGTATTGTATTTTTTCTATACCAGATTTGCTGCAGTAAGTCGGAGAAAACAAGCGCTGCCTTAACTATGAGAGATAAATGATTTACAGTTGTGTGAGTGAGTGAATGAACAGTTTACGCCTCACATGAAGTGTAGTCCTCAGCGACGCGGGAGCGTTTCTACTAGTTATTTTATGATTTAGTAGTATTAATATTTCTTGGACTTTAGTGGTTTACATCTATCAGAAAAGGAGAGGTTGGAGTCAACATGTTGTATAATATACTTTAAAAACTAACACATACTGACAAACAATATATAATTTCATAACCACTATACACACTGTTTTTTTTAACTGGGACATTACGGGGAAATCCTAGCTTTTTTAAATCAACTTTGACATAGTAATTTTATTGGTCAAGCTTGAGTAGTCCATAGAAATGAGTCAAATTAGTTAACATTTTTTTTAATGCGGATCGACCCTTTTTCATAACAGGATCATTTCATTCTATAAGAGGAAAAGAATCTGAGCAGCAGAAGTTAGTCAAATTGAATAAAATGTTTATCGAACACATGACAAAAAAAGTCTCTTTTTCAGTCAAAACTTATCCAAGATCTTTTAAAAAATCTGTCAAAATAAACTTAATTTCCCTGTATTTTTCATTCAGAAAGTTTTCTTGTATCTCCAATGGTTTAGAATTTCCCCCTACTGTCCCAGTTAACGTAACACTGGAAAAGAACCACATTATCATCATCGAAGTGAGAGCAAAATCAGCAAAAAATATGCCAACCAAACGAACCTAATTTCGAAATTTGGGTTCATTTATAAAACCCTAAAAAAAAAAATCATACTACATAAAATATACTACTAGGACGCAAAATTAGGGAGTCCTAATTTGTAGATATAGTTGGTATTATGGTCAGAATTACTCGTTAAGTCGTGTAGGAGTAAAGCATTAATGATACTACTACAAGGTATTGATCAAAGACAGTTTGTATGGGTTTGTATCTCGTATTAGTGAAGCGAGGGCAATCCACGTTATAACAATTTAGTTGAAGGTTTCTGTTTACATTTAATATTGCGTCCTAATGATTACAATATCGTCATAAAATTTCGTAAAACATTCTCACGAACTGCAAATTGTTGGCCATCTTTTTTATGACACCTCAAATTAGTTTAAGGCTCAATGTTTCAAATTGCAGTTATATACAAATCGTGAGAGATAAATAGTCCAAGGCTCCCGAAAATTCTGAAGTAAATGCATGTAAGGGTCAATAGGTCAGTTGTTGAGGCGTTGGATTCCCGATTGATAGGTTCTGGGTTGGCTCCTCCTAACACAAGCATTTAGCTTACCTGGAGGGGTTAAGAATACTATTAGTTTGCATCCAAAGTGCCAGTAATCTTATTAAATAAATGCTGATTTATTTTTAAAATTTTAAGAGCATTTTCGAGTCATATCCTTAAAGTCTGTTGCTCTTTTATGCAAGAACTACTTAATATAATATTTTGATAATACTTAACATCAAAGGTGTCGCCAAGGTGGGTAGGTTGGAACCGCTGCCTCCCCTCCCAAATAAAAAAATCTGCAGAATTCGAATAAATTCGTTCTTCTTTACGTGACTTTAGTACCAATCCCGAAATCATAAAAATATTATATGTTTTAATGTAAGGCATATGAATTTTATATTCGCCATATTTTTACATTCAAGTAAAAATTCATTAAAAATGATGATAATAAATTGCTATTTTAAAAAGAGCAACTGTCGAGTTCCTTGCCGTATTTTTCTCAATAGACAATTAATTTCTTTTTGATAGTAATTTTAGACGAATATTCACTGCCTATTTTGAATAGTGCACAAAAATTCTAATTGAAGTAAAGAATTTTGAGTTTGAACGTCTGAAGAATAAACTAAATCGGCAGTTTTGAAAAGAGCAATTGTAGAGTTGTTTGCCAGCTCTTCTAATAGATAATTCCATTTTGATAGCAACTTCAGATGAATACTTACTGACTGACCTATTTTTAATATAAAAATACAAAACTATTTCGAGTTTGATATTAACAAATATAGATAGCTGTTTTGAAAAGAGCAACTTTCGAGTTTCTTGCTAGTTTTTCTCAATAAATATTTGCTTTCTAGTAGTGATTTCGAATAAATTGATTGACTGACCTATTTTACATATTAATGTTCTTTTGTAAAATAATATCGTCGAAATAATCTGCTCTGAGTTTAAGAGTTGTATAACAAGAAGCACAGATGCATTTTGGAAAAGAGCATCTATCGAGTTTCCTGTCAACTTTTCTAGTGTCTAGAAATCTTGTTTAAATAAACTATTTTGAGTAAAACTTTATATATTTCCTCATAAATAAGTCCACATGTAATAACTTCAGTATTGTAACACATAATTAATACAATTATCTCATTCAATTGATTAACAAACAGACAAAAAGACAGACAAATGTGGAAGTAACGCAATATATTGTGGGAAATATTAACGTTCAAGTTTACTTTGTGTCTATATTAGTTACCTGACTGACTGACAGACAGACGAGGTCATAGCTTAGATCAAAACTATTGGGATATTCTATGACTTTGTTTGTTGTTGTGTATCTCTGTAATTACTGATCTGATTTTGATAATTATTTTACCACTAAAAAGTTACACTTTTTGCGAGATTATAGACGTGTATTATATAAATGTTACATTTAAAAAGATACAGGCGTTTTATTAAGAGCGAGTCATTGGTATCTTTAAACTTGGATTTCGTTTGTATAAACACGCTTATCTAAATTTTTTACTACAAGTACTAAAAATATCTTTTTATAGCATATAATCTATTTATCAAGGAATATAATAAGCTATAGGACATTGCACTACCACCCATAGGAGTGGAGTAATTATCATAAGTATAGCGAGATTTAAACGAGAATAATGTCATACGACCATGACCATTATAAGAAGCGTGACGGAACATCGCTTGATGATTTTTAAAGTTTTGAGTGTATATATTAATAATACAAAACACCAGCCTGCGCTTCACTGAGATACTAATTTTGACATTTTAAACGAATTTTCTCCATATTTTTATTCCTTTATATAATAAAAACATTATCAAACTATCTTACAGGAACTAGCTTTGGATTTTGCAATCAGGGTAATCCAAAGTTTCTTTACAGTTAAAGATAAAGTAACTAATACATTTCTGCATATACAAAAATAAAAAAAAAGTTCTTACATGATAGTATGTGAAAAATAGTATGTAATTTGAATAGTAGATGTAATTGAGTATCAAAAATATTCAAGCGCTAACTATAGTGAACAGATTTTATTATTATCCCTCGGAATTCGTTATATTTCCAGGATTAAAACTAGCCTATGATAATCCAGGCTTTAAACGTGTGCCAAATTGAATTAAAATTCGTTCAGCCATTTTTATGTGATTGAATAAGAAATATACAAACTTACACATTTATAATATTGTACAGTAAGATAAGATAATTTAATTAGCGACCCGCCCTAGCTTTACACGGTATATCTACTATAAGTATTATACATATAGACTTTCCTCGTGAATCACTCTATCTATTGGTGAAAACTGCTTTAAAATCCGTTGCGTAGTTTAAAAGGTCTAAGCATACAAACAGCGGGAAGCGGAAGGGAACTTTGTCCTACACTATGTATAGAAAATAATTATTTATCTCAGCGAAGTGAGAGTCGATTAGTGTGAAATAAAAAATATCATCTCATAGAACAAAGGACAAAGTATAGTATAGAATAAGAAATAACTATTGTAGTTGTAATTACTGTGATTTGTATCGTATTATGCAAAATTGTGGGATATGTATTGATTAGTTTTATTGTCTTAAAATTACACATTTCTAAATCCTATATGTTATAAAAAAATAAAGGATGGATTGGATTGATATATCTATGTGTTTGTAAGCGCATAACATCAGAACGTCTGCACCAAATCGGTGTGTTAGTTATTGTCAGCACAAGGTGTGAGTGAGACAGAAGAGTGAGCGAGTGAGTGAGATGGTCGTGTCCACTACACATCAGTCACATACTATGCATTAAAGAATTCAATTACAATAGAAACAATGGGAAAGTATATTCATAACATACTAACTTTGTACCCCCATTTAACCCCCTTAGGGGGTGAATTTTCAAAAATCGTTTCTTAGTGCTCCCCTACGTTATAAAAGGAACCCGTGTGCAAAATTTCAAGTTTCTAACCCTTATAGCTTAGGCCCTGCGTTGATATGTCAGTCAGTCAGCTTCTCCTTTTTGTATATATAGATAGATGGCTGTGGCAGAGTATGAACGCTCACTGCGTTTGTGTACCTCAGTGAAGCGAGCTCGGGTCGGCTTGTTTTAAATAATTATGGACTCAAAATCTTTATCGACTTTTTTGAGTCAATTAAATCTAGTTTGGGAATCAGTAAGCTACACAATTGAGAATATACTCCTCATCATTAGCATTAAAATATTTCGAAAAGAGCCATTTTCGAGTTACTCAACGGCTCTTTTCATAAGATACTTTTCGAGTTACCGCATCAAAAAAATTATTATTTAACTTTTATGTACTTTAAATTAAAATCTTTTACTAAAATATAAAGCTAAAGAGTTTGTTTATTTGAACGCACTAATCTCAGGAACTACTAGTCCGATTTGAAAAATTCTGTCAGTGTTAGATAGTCCATTTATTGACGAAGGCTATAAGCTATATATCATCTCGCTACAACCAATAGGAGCGGAGCTACACACGGACGAAGTCGTGCAGGTCGACTAGTATTGTTATAAAGAATTAAGAGCCATTAATATTTCAAACATTTGATTTTTTTTTTTGTTGTAAAAAATCTTTGGTTAAACAAAATAAGAAAAAATTGGGGGGGAAATAGGTTAGAATTTATATTCAGTTCTATATGCTCATTTATCTCCTTCCAGTCATAAAAATAAATACTTTTCTTAAAGAAGGGATTATTACAGATTATATAAAGGTCAGTACAATAATATTTACCATTGACACAATTAAGTTACATCTTTACTTTTACTATCAACTTAAACATTAAAAAAATATTTATACAAATGTAATTATATGTAATAGTCGGTAATTTTTTTTATGATTATGCGATTACTTATTTTTTTTTTTGGATCTTGAGCCTTGAACCAATTACAACTAAAGTCATTGACAAACTTTCTTTTACTTCGGAAAGTCAAATATTTTTCAACAGTTTTAAACAATTAGTTTCTATCAATACATCCATGGTTGCTTGTCTGGTTATCTACATCTACAAAACCAATGAACAAACATAATTACATTGCTTAATGTGAAAAAGCAGTGGTTAAACAATTTTTCGCCTAATTATCATAAAAACCAGGCCGCCATTGTGACGGACAGCTCTCACGGTGTGTGTTAAGATTTACAACATTATGCTTATACTAATCGTAAACATCACTGAGAAATTCATCTCGAAATAGCTTTAACTAGCCTCCAGCCCTCGCTTGGGTGAGGTAAAATTCAGTTTAATACAGAAATAGACCAATAATCTGACTTTAACAACCTACAAGTTGTAGTGACCATAAAATTATTTGCATAATTTTTGTTCCAAAATTCCCCGAAAAACAACCAAACTTTAAATATGTGGCAACATTTATAACATTGACAAATGTCCTTGAGTACCACGCGCCAATCAAATTCGATTCCTTTCAAGTTATGACGCAATAACTCTGTAGGCGCCAAGCGAAATAATGTTGCCATAAAAACGATTCACAAATAACTGTCATTTTATTACTTTGTATTTAATTTTATTTTAAGTTTTTTTAAATAATTATTTCAAAATAATATCAAACAATATAATCGAAAATACTACAGATTTTTTTCAATTATCAACCCTCCACCCCCCTTTATTGCCAACGTAACCACCATGCAGACCCCCTATCCCCTCTACCATCAAAATTAAGTAAAGAAAAGAACCCACGGCCCCCCTTTATTGCTATTATATATAAGACTAGCTGCGCCTCGCGGTATTACATTGCATTACATTATATCATTATAAATTATATCCTATGTGTTATTCTGATGTGTAAGCTATATTATTGTAAAGTTTCATCAAAATCCATTCACTAGTTTTTGCGTGAAAGAGTAACAAACATTCTTACAAACTTTCGCGATTATAATATACGACTATATGTGTGTTGCAGTCATCCGGTTGAATCTGCTATTTGATTGAATGACTAGCGCCTTCATTGAATGACAACATTCAATTGAATGACTAGGCCCAACGTTGATTGAACAAGCTTCACTCAACGTCCAACTTGTTAGCGGGTTGTAACAGCGTAAAATCAGTCAGGTGATTGAAATTTAGTTCATATTTTTCCCACTGCGGCGCTAATAGTCACCTAAACAAATATGGCGCACAGATAGCACTGTGTTGATATTTATGATAAATTGTCGAAAACAGTATACTTTCGGAGATTTAGAAGTTTAAAAATAAAACATTAAATGGCTGTCCTAGTCTTTGATTCTTTGAATTCCTTGAATTAGTTGTGTCATGTCATGTCCTTTTAAATTGCGAACTTATGGTCACCCTAACCACACATTACAAAGTCGGCTATATCCCATTCAACGACTATGCTAAATGACGTTCATTCAAGTCGTTGAACGTTGTCCTTTAGTCATTCAATTGAATGTTGTCAATCAATCAAATAGCAGATTCAACCAGATGACTGCGACATATATATTGGGTCAGACGGAGGTTTAAAAATATACTGTGGATATACAGTAGAGAGAGAGAGCGTGTAAATATAATAAAGACCATATTTAATATATTAATTTTTTTTATGTTTTGTTTCAGAGTCTTCAGGAAAATGTCAGAAACTAGGCTGTGTGGTGTTACCGTGACATCTGTTGGAATAATTGCTGTATTTCTATATTTAATTGATTCATCTATTGCTGTAAGTATATTTAAAAATTAGTCGTGAGATACAATTCCCTTCTGCTGCTTGGAAAGCAACTCGGGAGAGGACCGTTTATTTATTACTTAAGACTATTTTCGTTAGTTTTTGACCCCCTCCCCCCATATCATAAGAAAAAATAAGATTTGTCCGAGCCTGAATGTTTAATATTAAAGTACGAAAAAATTAATACACGTTTTTTTGTTTATTTTTATGATCTTACGTAAGAACTATCGAGACTCCCACCCACCCCTTGTAAGAAAAAATAAGACATGGTTAACCGCCCTCCCCCAAATCATCATAAATGAATGGCCCCTAACCCATCTTATAAAAGAAAAAATTTTAAATTTGAAATCTATTTTTGATATATTATTCAAAGATTTCGATTACAGATTAAAAATAGATTTGAATTTTATATGCACAAAGAATTCTATTTCTATTTGGCTATTTTGTGGCTAAAGGTAAAGAGAAAGAAAGAAAATTTTATTATAAAAACAGTATATAATTTTGAATACATTCATTTGGAAGTTCCTCAAAAAGGGACCTCACCGTTTAAACTTGGGAGGCCAAGCTTCCAAAGCTGATTTTCAGAAGCCACCTGAGCCAACGTTACACTATGACCGCTCGAGCTTGTCGAGTTTCGTGGCTCTTTTCAACACTTTTATGACCACTTTGAAAAGAGCAACTGTCGAGTTACTTCCTGGCTCTTCTCTACAGACAACAGATACGAAGTACTTCTATTAAAAAAGTACAATTGTCGTTAATATCACATTTTTTTTCTATAATAACTCTATACAATAGACAATTAGATGTAGATTAAAATAATAGATCAGATTAAAACCTATCATCTTAACAACTTGTCAGTTTGTCTATATTTTTTATTACATTATATAAGTAATAATTAACTGTAATTTATAGAGAGAATGATTAATTGATTCTAGTTATTACGACGCTTGCATCCAGTGTTGCCAACTATGCAGGACAGTTTCCCTATTTCCCCAAACTAACATAAACAATCACCAACTTCAAATTAAAAAAAAATGCATTATAAAATCACAATTAATTATTACACTTCGCAACGCAATAATACTTATTGTGTGATGACGTCATATGATGTCAATTCTCGGAAATTAGCTTGATTTTAGTGAAATTTCCCACAAAAATAATATTACTCTCAATCAATTATAAATAAGTAGAAATTTATACTTAGTATTATTATAAAATGACAAGTAATTTAATTAATAAAATCACACATGGCAACATAATTTTGCCTATTGTATGATGACATCATACAAATGTTGTCAATTTATAGAAATTAGCTGGATTTTAGAGAAATTTCTCATAAAAATAATATTACTTTCAATCAATAATAATTGAGCGAAAAGTTATCATTATAAAATGACAATTAATTTTTTTTGCCTTTTGTGTGATGACGTCATACGAGTGTCGTCAAGTTTTGGAAACTAGCTATTATATATAGATTAACATTTTTATTTTTTTTTATCTCGTAGAAGAGCTAAGCTCTTTCATCATTCGTTCATCATCATCATCACAATTATTGTTTTACTTTCAGTCTTTGGATGGATACATCCCTGGTGAAGATTATCCAGCTTTTGAAGAAGTACCCAAAGGATTATCTTTTACGTGTAATGATAAAATTCCTGGATACTATGCTGATCCTGAAACACAGTGTCAGGTAACAAAAAACTTGTTTTTTAACTAACTAAAAGTATTTATGCCTACTTTTAATCATTTATTTATACCGACTTTTAAAAGTAAACAGCTTTTTTACTTAAAAAGCAATAAGAATTGAAATTATTAAAGCTTTAAACTAAATTAAAATTACTTTTATTTATCCTTTTAAAATGATCCTGAAACAAAGTGTCATGTAACAAAATAACACGTTTTTTCTGTAACTTAAAGTATTTATACGTACTTTTAATTATTTTTTATACCCGCTTTTATAAGTAAACAACTAATGACAAATAGTATGAAATTACCCTTAAATAAAAGCGAAAATAAAATATTTATTTATTCGTTATGGATTTCGAAATAAATTATTTTCTTACTTTACTCTTTCTTTCTTCTAAAACTTTATTTTTAGCAAAGATTTATAATAAACGTACCTTTTCTTTCTTCCTTTCCAGGTATGGCACTGGTGTGTACCAAGTATAGGTGGAAATATCATGTACTCCTTCATATGTGCTCCTGGAACTGTCTTCAATCAGCAGTCAAGAGTTTGTGACTGGTTCTTCAAGGTAATACCCAAAAATTTTACCCTAACCTAAATTCAACTGTTCTACCATTTCCCAAATGGCAAGTTTCAGCTTTATAGGATATCAGGTAGTGTCTTAAGAACAAGGCCACCATCTTGAGCAGTCCGCCATATTGGATTTTGAATGATTTATTCAGCAAAACTTAAAAAAAAATATAACCCCAATCTAAAAACCAACCATAAAAACCCATAATATCGGCGTACACAAACAACAACTAGTACGTCATCTTGGACTGTCCGCCATAATGGATTTAGAATTCCCTTACTTAACTAATCATCTATTCAAAAAATAGTGATTTCTGTTTCTGTTACTTTTTTCTTCCAAACTACTGCATCTATTTTTTTCACTATTAATGTTCGTTTATTATTTTCCAGGTGGATTGTCCAAACGCTCCAGCGTTTTATGGTATCAATGAAGATTTGTATAAAGATGAAGCTGGCAACTACATAGCTGGGAAAAAGTAGTTTAATTAGTATTAATTTAGATACTTTTGTACAAATAATTGACATACGGACACACAAACTTTACAATTAGTTATAATAAAATTCTTCATAAGATTAATTAAATTCAGTCTTTTTTAGATTAAATGTAATTTATGATTAATTTATGATTGATATAAAATAACTGTTCTTGTTTATAGTTCATAATGAATCCATGGGGTTGATTAATTTATATTAAGCTCCTAAAATTTTATTATAGCAATTACGCAAATCAAAACAATTGCTATTTAAATTGTACAGGAGCATTATACGTTTTGTATATATTTATTTTATTCAGTTAATGTCACAAATAATCTTTGTTTTTATTTTATAAAATAATGAATAATAATATTATTTTAAATTCTTTAAAAAATATTTCTGGAGGGAATATTTTATATCATATTTTAAATCAATTTCAGGTTATCGACAAAAACAGAAATAAAAATCAAAACATTTACTGACAGACGACAGATCATGAGACGTAACAGACATGAGAGAAGACGAAAAAACAAACAAACGACTACGACTGGACCTACTTAGACTAAACTTCTTTATAAATCTGTTTCTCCCATCGACCTATTATATTATGGACTCACAGTTAGACAGAGTTTTATTTATTGAATTAAAATGACACAAAATTTTAGCTAGTTTAGTTTTAGGGTTCTGAAAAATTAAAAATAATTTATCAACTCTTTTCCCGACGATAATTGTAGGCGGTGATTGTGAATCCATTATATTAAAAGTCAACGACTTAATTCAAATTTTTGACTTCTTTTTTCTACCTTACCTTACTTACCAATACATATTCTATTACAGTTACCATTTAAGTTAAATTGTAAATAACTTGATTTTTATTTTTATATTAAAATATTATAAGAAATGTTGTCTTTTATTTATTTATTCATATTAGTGTGTTTGTTTGTTCTTCCTTCTATCACTAGGGTTTCCAACTATTTGCATTTATTTATAATTATTTTTCTTTATCTGTTTACTCATCAAATTGAAAAGGCGTGTGTATCTGTGCGTCTGTTAGTGATGTTGTAGCACCTAAGATAATGAACCGATTGTGATAAAGTTTTATTTGTTTGAAAGGTAATTTAATCGAGATAGTTCTTATCTATGTATTGTGAAGATCTGTTCAGTCGTTTGTGGACTATCAGCTCATTGCTCACTTGAGAGCTGCCTCACAATATTAATGTATTGACAATTGTAACAATCTCTTTACCATGGCAACGAATTAAACGGTGTAAGCTAAGTAGGTAAATCTATTTTGTAGTAGACTTCCTTATTCTGGAAATAATATAAGGAAAATTACAACATATGTTATTTTATATGTATACTACCTATTTCTCGCGACTCCGTTTGCGTTTTATCCCCTATTCCCTATTGTTATATTACACCCTTGAGGGTAAAAATGACAATACTTCCATACAACATTTCATCCTCCCCTTCCAACCCTTTACAACTCTTTTTTCGCAATAAAAAGTAGCCTCTGTCCTTTGTCAGGCTCTAGACTATCTGTATACCAAATTTCATTTAAATCGGTTCAGTAGTTATGGCATGAAAACGCGACAGACAGACAAAGTGTCCGAAGTAAAAGAGTATCAACACACAACACGAGATACTAATAGGAAGTAGAGTATTACTTTGTCATTTTAAATTATTCTTAGGCTACGTTTCCTGGTGGAAATCTCTAGAAACACAGCCTTAAACATAACATTCATTTAGATTATTACAGAAATCAAAATATTTAGTAGATTTCTTGTAACAAACAGATAAACAATTTACATTTAAAAAGCAGAGACATCACCTTATGTATTCAAGAGTTACGTTCCAGTAATATAAAGGTGTGTTCATAACATAAAATTATTGTTAAGTAACGTTGCAAGTTTTAGTATATTTTATCCATTTTCAGAGCTACAGTATACATGCTTGATTACTCGCGATGTATTAATGATTTTTGTCATGGCGGCGTAATTATTTGGAGACCTTTTCGTTGACACAACGGATAAGATACCAGTTACGTTAAATTCGAAAGTAGAATGCTACTCAAATCAATGTTACTATCATAACTAGAGATGAAACGGATATCCGGTTACTATCCGGTATCCGGCGTAACCTTTTTTTTATGGTAGGTGAGGCGCAAACGAGCAGATGGTACACCTGATGGTAAGTGGCAACCATCGCCCATGGACATCGACAAAACTCTCTTGTTTTACAGATGCGTTGCAACCTCGAAGATAGACTGGGGAGGGGAGTGAAGAAAAAAAATTATGCGGTTTCAGCGGACCCAGAGTTCACTAGATTCGCAGCATTAATGGGATGGGAGAGGGAGGGGCAAGACTCCCCTCACGGGACGAACCTGCATTGTTTTCACTATTACCCCGGATACCACATAGTCACTCAGTATCCGGATGGATTCCGTATATTAAAATTCATGGGGTGTACAAATCCCACACACATGGAAGCTGGCTGGGCCCGCTATCAGCTTTTAAAATTAAGGGTTATCTATTGTCAGTTAGGCGATAAAGACACAGTACTCACAAGTTCTTGATGATTTCTTATCTTCTTTCTAATCTTCTTTGAGCATGCTCATTACACATTTCACACAATAACACAAATAGTTTTAAATAGTTCTCACTTCACCGCCAGTCGGTTTTTGTCAGGGAAGGGTCAATTAACTAGCGTTTAGGAGATATAGCAGACACAGGACTCGGGATGTTATTATTCAATAAAGGGATGTATATCGCGCGCGTACACCGCTCTCAACTCTAAACTGACACACAACTGCCTCCGCCAGCGTCTGGGCTAACACTCTCGCCGCCCGCGCAAGTAATACCCCTCGCCGCGCGCACGCCCTTAAATATATTAAAAAATTCTCATTACTTAGTTCTGTTAGTTCACATAAAAATGTGACGAAGGCTGTACGGTGTAATACCTTTGCCTTTTCCATTATGAAATAGAAACAGAGAAAAAAACCAGTGTAATTTTGACATATGAAATTATTTTATAATATCAAAAGTTTGAATCATAAGACTTTGTTTTCGTGTTAGTTAAGAACCAATAGAATCGCTTCAAGTACCTAGCCTCACTCAGTGTGTAACCATAGCAACGGACGTTGTTATGAACGTGGTTTTATTATCTGTATTTGACGAACCAACTCGTCCAGTTCAGTTGTTGCCGGAGATCGGTAGTGAACGTACGCGAGTGTTGTGTTTGTGTTTATTATATTATTCTGGTAAACATTATCATTATTATTACTATATAATAACTATTCTACACTCATTATTATATTATATAATATATTTTCAATTAACTTTTAGTGGAAATTTCTCTTTTATGAGTCTGTAGATGTATTTAATTCTAATCGCGTCAATCCAAAACTTTCAAGTAAATAACTCATTTGTATAAATGTTTTAATGCTATAGAGGGCGCTGGAGTAGGATATCTATTTTTATTAAATAATCCAGAACTTTTTTAATAATCCACTATTTTAAAATTTCATAATTAGTAATTACAAGATTTTAGAGAATTTAAAAAAATCAGTATATATAGAGAAGTATTTCGTTTTATCATAAAACTATTATTACTAACGAAAAAAAGATTACTAAAAGGTCATTACAATAACTATATTTATAACTCAAATAAAACTATATAATAAATAAAATTAAAAGCAAAAGTTTATATTAATAAAACCTGCACGAATAAAATGTACATATTTGTAATAATTTAAAAATGTTAAAAAATTGTCACATATTTCTTTTTAATTATTTTAAACCTCTCTTCTTTATTCTATTTCTCTCGTGGAAAATAGAAATGGATAAATTTAAGGTTTGATTACGAGCTGTAATTATAATATAAATTTTACGCAATTTACAAACAGCGCCATCTAGTTTATAATGTAATATACTATTTCTAAATTAAAGTAATCAATGATTGTTGATTTACGAACAGCACATACATACACGCCACATAGTTTACCAATATAAAATCAAACGATGTAAGTACTTGTATTAATCAGAAACAATAGTTTAGAAAAAGCGCCATCTAGTACACTGAAACGGGAATAAAACTATTAAACTTATTTGTATTTTGCATAATTAAAGCTTTCTATTTACAGCGCCATCTAGTTTACTAAAAGGAAATCAAAAGATTAAAAAAATATAATACTGTCTTGTATAATTAAAGCAAACGATCTGGATCGTTGATGTAGGAAGAAAAAATAGACATTTATTTACAGCGCCATCTTGTGTCCTACAACAAAAAAAATATTTACTATAATGTTTATGTACTTTTAAAATTATCTGTATTTTATTAACACATTACACTAGGAGAGCATCTCGTAAGAGCCGAGTAACCGAGCACCCCCTTGGTGGTAGGGGATCTGTTCCCCGACTGGTTTGCGAACACCAGAACAGCAGTATTTTTTTCTTCACTCCTTACACTATCTACGAAGATGTAACGCATCGATAAAACAAGAGATACTCTCTTAGTAATAAATTAAACATTATTATACTAACAGCGCCATCTAGCGTAGTAAAACGAAATTAAACGATTAAAATATGTAGAAAGAAAAAAATAGATATTTGTTTACAGCGCCATCTAGTTTACTATAACAAAAACAGCCATTAAAATAATTTCTAATTAAACTTAACATGTAACCTAAACCTTCAAATTAGTACTGAACGTAACAAGGGCACACATTTTGATGTAATTTTGAAAATGAATAGTAGAAAGTTAGATACGAAATGATGCAGCGGCAATTTAAGAAACTCCTTTACGTAACACACTTCGTAACTTTTGCCCAATTTACAATGTTTTCATATTTACAATATTGTAGATTGTAATTTTGATGTGCTTCAGTCGCGCAGTATTTAAGCCAAAATAATCTTCTCTTGATTTAAGTCATCATCCATGTCTTCTTTTTCAGGTAAATAAAACCAATTAATTTAGAACTGCAACCGGTTTGAATTTCATTGATATTAGAGATCTTATTAAATAGGTTACAATTTTATGAAAAATCTTCATAAATAACCAAAATAGCTTGACCCGTAAATCACTTGGAAGTCGTTCTGATGGGAGTTCTTATTATATTGGTTATAAATATATAGAACATCTTTATAATAGGATAGTAGATACCAAAATAACTTGACCCTTAAATCAATTGAATATCATACTGATAAGAGGTCTTGTTACGTCTGCCTTTATAATTGAATTTTAATTTCAATTTTATTTGGAAAATAAAGTTTGTTTTGGGCCAACGTGATTAGTTTGACCTTGAACGATTTAGCTTTGTAATGCGAAATGAAAGTTTCAACTTAATGAAACTATAATGAATTATTTAATGTTGTAATCGCTGTTGCAGTCATTTGTTATAGACCGAGAGAGAGAGTGTAAACGTCTTATTTACTGAAAGTTGAAATATTATTAAATAAAAATTCAAATGTAATATAATTATTTTTATTAGATAAGGCCTAACGGAGTTATATATTGTCTATTAGAAATGAGTTGCTAACATCACACAGGGCAACACTGAATTTGGGGTAGCAGGAAATTTTTTTTTCTGTGTCTCAGTTACAATTGAATTCATTTTTGGTACTTCCTGCTAATTTTTATTCTACTCCATTACATAGATAAGTGATTTCATACAGTTAACATCATCTATTAGAGTATACTTGCGGATTAGGTGAGAAGCGAAGGGGGGAGAGATTGTAACGTAAAAAACCTTCTTAACCTTACAACAATATAGTTAGCACCAGGGGCTGCTTGGTGTCTTGTCCTAAATGTCTATTTACATATCAAGTGCGTCGTCAAACAAGGGGGAGAGTGGGGAGGGGGAGGTGACATATATGGAATATTAGTACGTATGAATTTTCGTGATTTTAGCATTACTCCAACATTTTTTGGTCTTCAAGGGAGTTCATCTTCCCATTTTATTTTAAATTGCCACAAAAAAATTAAGGACACAAGAAAAAGTATTTGTAATATGAATTATCATACAGTTGGATCTTAGTCTATTCAGGTCTATTACAAAATTTTCTAGCTATTTAATTTTCCTTTCGTAATAGTTTTGTAATGTCTAAATCTTTTATTTCATGTCACCTCTGTGTGTTTGTTCGCGGAAAACTCGAAAACTACTGAATCGATTTTCATGCGGTTTTCACTAATAGATAGAGTGATTAATGAGGAAGGTTTTGGTGTATAATTTGTTAGGGTTTTGTGTAAATTGGTTGAAATATGACGATAATAGTTGAACATGTCGGCTAATCCCTTTTGAGATATAACAAAGCAATGTATGGTGGGATAGATGGAGGTATAATATGCTACACTACCCGAGCAAAGCCGGGGCAGGTCGCTAGTTCACTATAAATATTTTCTAATGATTTTAAATTAAAAACATAGCGTTAAGTTATTTGTTTTAAATCAAACGGCCTTGCTAGTGAAAGTATGACTTAATACGACCAGATAACTTGACCTGTAAATACGTTGAACTTGTTCGTAATGAGCGATCTTTTAAATTGGTCGATTAATCCAGTGGTTATAGACTTATGTATATTTAGAGTTACATAAATGATATAGAGGAAAATAATTGAACAATTCTTTTAAATATTTTATGCATCCATTTTATGAGGCCTGGGACTTGAGACTTAGGTACAGGTTCATCTTTTATCATTAAGATGAATAAATTTTTTTTGTATTTTTTTTTGAAAGGTATTTTAATCGGTAGTGTTCTTAGCTATGTTTCGTTAAAATCTGTCCAAGATGGCCGCCACCACAAGATGGCGGATTACATATTTTTTCACTACTCCCGCTATATGGGTCAAATGAAAGGGCTTGACTAGTATTATACACTAAGACAAATTTCAGATCCAAGATGGCCGCCACCACAAGATGATGAATTACATTCATACTATTTTTATTATTGTGTGTGGGGGGTTTTTAATTTATATTATAAATAAACACTCGCCTGCACTGCCCGACCATGCCTAATAGAGGCTTAGTTTTCACAGTGTGAAATTTGTCGCAACAAAGGTTATATATTGTGTACACGTGGGTATACTTGAAATATAATAAAAGGAACTACTCTTGATTACAAACTTATCAACAGTGTTGCTAACTGTCGAGAAAAGCGTCAAGATTAAATAAAAATATCGATTACTACTAAGAAGCATTAAATGGGAGCTCTAAATATTATAGTTATTATGTGCTATGGAATCTCGATGGCCAAAATATCTTGGTCTCTAGTTCTGTTTAATGTCTTTATGATGGGAGTTCTTGTTATGTTGGTTGCGTTTATTAGAATTATGCATTGATTTATTTACCACTCCTTAATATGATATAATCGTTTAAAAAACTGTTTGGAAAGAAAGAGAAGGAAAATGTAGCCTGCTCCTGAGTCTCAAGCCCCAGGCATACCTATACAAAGTATACAAAACTATAAAAACGAAAACCATAAATTTACATACAAAATACTTTATTGCGGTTGGTAAACTTACTGTGTCCTATATTGATGTATGGGGACATCAGTTTTTCGACCGCAAAGTTAAGTTTGTCTTCTTGTATTGAAGGAATATCGAGTGTTTTAATAATTGTGGAGTTAAAACTGACCTTGGAGACCTTGCAGAGACACATGATGTTATATATGTGATATTGAAGTTCTTAGGAAGGACGTAGACACCTTTTTAATAATTTGGGGTTGGTGCGACCCCCAATTTTTTCTAATACGTGGACTCTTTGGCACTTATCATTGGCTACCCCCTAAGGATATAGACTGCTTATGGAATCAATGGTTTAGTTAAACCATTGAAAACCATTGATTCCCTAAGTGATAGAAGGGCTTAAACGAACAGATATGGACGTGGTCATGTCGCCCATGAACCTTGATACCTTGGCTGATAAGGCTTGAGGCCGTAGTAGTTCCTAAGCCAAAACCTAGAGCAGACAAAACGACCATATCATTTGGGAAGGTAG
Organism: Limenitis camilla; assembly: GCA_905147385.1. Classification (NCBI taxonomy): domain Eukaryota; kingdom Metazoa; phylum Arthropoda; class Insecta; order Lepidoptera; family Nymphalidae; genus Limenitis; species Limenitis camilla. Next base: position 7,208,635 of record LR990251.1, on the reverse strand, counting down.
ATAGAAAAGAGAAAAGTATCAGTGGATGTTGCCAATGGCAGCAGCGCATCAGCAAAATATTGGGTACCCAATTACCCATGGGAGATGGCAGACATTTACCATCATCAGATGGATCTTCTCCTCAATTACCCCCTATCTTCTATCCTTACTAATATTATAAATGCGAAAGTAACTCTGTCTGTCTGTCGCGCTTTTGCGCCAAAACTACTAAACTGATTTAAATGAAATTTGGTATACATATAGTCTAAAGCCTGAGAAAGGACATAGGCTACTTTTTAATGCGAAAAAATGGTTGTAAAGGGTTGAAAGGGGGGATGAAAAGTTGTATGGAAGTATCGTCATTTTTTTATACTTGAAACTTATTGTTTAGTCTTTGGTTATAAAAGTTTCACCCTCAAGGGTGTAAAATAACAATAGGGAATAGGGGATGAAACGCGGACGTAGTCGCGGGCACAGCAATATATAACAGCAAGTTTATTTTATTCAAAAGATCAAATATCTGTCACCTGCTACCGAATTGGCTAATTGTTGCTAAACTCTCTGCTCCACTGATTATGTGAAACAGATAACGTTCCGGAAACCACTTCATTCTGCGTAATCCAATTGCTAAATAGGAAGCTTGACCTCGGTTAAACGACCACAGTGTCCACTACCCCCACTACGCCCACTGCCAAACCACTAAAGGACAAGACAAGCCATCTTGCTTACTCTAACTTCTTAGTGACCTACCCGTGCCCTCTTCTACATACCTATCTACCTCTACTTACTGACCTTACCTATCGATATCTACTTACCTTTTAGCTTACTCCCTTCCTACTTAGGTACTCCAACGTACTGACCATATCTTCCTATTTATCGTTAACTACTTACCTAACTTGAAAAAGGAGTCATAATCTTTTATCAAAATACTGTTTTGTTTCTAAGGCTTCCTAAATGGTCTTATTTCAATATTTAACTTACTCCTACCTGACCTACTGCATTGGTGTTACCTAACTATCCATGCCTTCTTACCTCTTTATACCTATATATCTACTTAGTACGTAATACTCCTACCTACTTCCTCCTACGTTCTACTGACTCGTACTTTCCTACCTATTCTTACCTTCTTATCTCTGCATACCTAATTAAGTACTTACTGACCTAACCTATCACTATCTACTTACCCCTTATCCTAATCTATTCCTTTTTAATTAAGTGCATTTTTAATATTTTTTTACGATTGGGTTAGGGCGTAGGTATTACGGTACGGTAGAGGTCCTACAATATCAAAAGAATTCTATATAAAATGTTTTTTTTAATATGTGTTATTAATAACTTACCTGACTTTATTTTATACAGGTGAAAAAAAACTTATGGGTCCTGGTGGGGAAGTACCTAAAATCCTTAAAAAGAAACAAAACTTTCGCTTGTGAGACAAGGATTAAATTTTTCTAATAAATATTTGGTCTTTGAAATAAAAAAATATCGTGTAGCCCTCTGCAAAGTATTTAGGTGTATGCTCCTAATAAAATTTTCTTCAGCAACCCTTAGTTCTTGTACAGTATTATGAGATGTTTTGTAAATTTGGTTTTTTACATGACTCCATAAAAAAATAGTCAGGCGTCAGGTCTGGACTTTTCGAAGGCCATCTAATTGTTCTGTTTGTACCTTTCCAGACATTAAAATTTTCGTTAAGGTTTCCTAGAAACTATAACGAAAAATATTGCTGTTTTTAGATGTCTTTCATATATGTGCACCAAAACAACCATATTGCTTCTGATTCCCCACCAAACATTAAAAGTAAAACTTTAAAAAAATTTAATTGGTACGATTCCCGGATGAGACAAGCGAATTTAAGAAATCTTGGAATGCTGTTTTGTTTCTTTTTAAAAATAAAGGAATGTTTTCTTTCAGTAAAATGACCTAACTATAAGATTTTAGGTACTTCCCCGCCAGGGTCCATAGATTTTTTCCATCTAGTAGTCTATTTATCTATCTGAGTCAGTCAGTCACTTTCGCAATAGCACAAACATCAGACCTAACCAAGCGTAGTTAATGTCTAAGATAACTTAAATTCTATCATATCTAATATGAAGCAAAAATGTATGATATGTATGTCTATATATATTCAGAAACCTTCAATTACTACCTGCCCTCGCTTCTCATCGATTTATTCAAGCTTACAACAATTTAACGCCATCAAGTCCAAATTTAAAGTAGCATGACAGAATACCAGCATGACAGAAATCATTATTATTAAATCGCGAGTAATCAACCGGTAATGCTGTTGCTCTGTGTCTCAAGTATAACCCTCGGGAGTAATATTAATGTAATCAAAACTTTAAAAATATATATAGATATAGCAGACAGATAGACTGAATTTAAAATGGTAATAAAATTCTATGCCCATATCTCTCTACATAGAACTTAGAACTATTTATTATATCTAGGATACAATTTTTAGAAAAAAATTCTAGCTATAAATGGTCATGTAGTCTACAAGTAGGCTCTCGCTTCGCTGAGGCAAAAATTTTAAATTTGATTTTAAGTAGAGCATTAAAACAGCTGTTTTTTATCTATCGAGTACAGCAATGTAACCCAAAGTATGCTCAAATGGGCATAACCCATACATATGTACTATATTGAGTTACTCTCAGGTTTAATAACGATAGCTTTCCACACAGACATGTATATTTTTAACATATTTTTCTATAAGCTTTAGTCTATCTTTGTACCAAATTTCATCAAAATTGATTGAACAGTTTAAGATTAAAACGTAACTGAAAATAGTTACTTTAAATCGTATTTGAAAATTATGAAAAATAAAGTTTAAAGATATTACCGAGTCGTGAACTTTAACGAAAGGCAGACAGACATACAAACAACCAATAAAGCCTAAACATTGATCTATAACAAAATGAACAATGCCCATGATTTAATTATATTTAACTAAACTTTCACTAGTTACGCAAAAGTAAAGCAAGCGGCGCGCGCGCAGCATACAAACACTATGACCATTGCCACTGCTTACTGATCAGCTGATCTATACCAGGCAGTATGAGTCTAGGCCTAATACACTTTCTTGAAAAAAAAACTCGATTTGAGATGCTAGGAAAATTCACAAACATTTTATTGTATTTAAATTTTCATATTCAGTTGCTTCCGACGGTAAACATATTTTATTATTATCCCGCAACAACTCTGTATTTTTTTGGAATAAAAGTATCCTATGTGTTAATTCAGGTTATAAAGTATCTGTGTGCAAAATTTCATCAAAATCCGTTCAGCCGTTTTTACGTAGAAAAATCACAAAAAAATTATTGTATATAAATTTTCATATTCAGTTGCTTACGACAGTAAACATATTTTATTATTATCCCGCAACAACTCTGTATTTTTCCGGGATAAAAGTATCCTATGTGTTAAATCAGGTTATAAAGTATCTGTGTGCAAAATTTCAACAAAATCCGTTCAGACGTTTTTACGTAATTGACTAACAAACATACAAACATTCACGTTTATAATAATTAGTAGGATTTAAGCGATTTAATTTTTTTTCTATTTCAATGAAACAAAAGAAGTCACAAATATATAAACAACACAAAATACTATTAAATAACACAGACGGACGTATAAATGACTATTTATGATAACATCTATAAAGAAACAAGATTTTTTCACACGATTCATAAAAATGTACAGAACATAAAGTTACGTGATGTGACGTCACTCATTGTTGTATGAGAATACTCATTTCCTTTATAATAATTAGTAGTGGCTATAAATATTATGATAGGGGCTCTCAAATGATAATTTTAAAATTTCCTACTAATATTATAAACTAGTCGATATGATAAACTTCCATACAAAATTTCATCCCCCATTTCAGCCTTTTCAAGCCTTATTTTGGAATAAAAGGTAGCTTATATCATTTCTCAAGCTCTAGTCTATTTTTGTAGCAAATTTCATCAAAATCGGTGAAGCCGTTCTTAAGATATAGTTGATGTAACTAACACGCCTTTTTGTAGATGAATGTTTGTATGTTTGGATGTATGTCACTCAATTACTCAAAATCGACTGAATGGATTTCAATGAAATTTGGAACACAGATACTTTATAACCTGGACTATCACATAGGCTACTTTTTATCCCGGAAACATTAACCAGAAATAAAAATAAATGTTAAAAACTTTCTTTATAATAACGATATAATTACTTCCATACAATTGTTCATACACTTTATTGTTACTATAAAAATAACTAAATTATAAGGAAATGTCATAAAAAGATAGTTACAATTAAGTATAGTACATTGCTCCTAAACGAGTATACTCGTCAAGGTTAACTGGTTAAAGAAAAGTCAAAAAACAATAATCTATATATAAACACGCATACACTGCATATATACCCAAAAACTTAAAACGCGATAAACCAAAGATTTATATGATCTATAATAATGATTAAAGCTACTCGTCATACTGCAGCAGATCTATAAGAATAGGGCCTAATTTGGATTAACACATAGAGTACTTTTTATCCTGAAAAAAATGAATAGTTCCTGTGGGATATCATAAAATACGTATTAATCCCCTGAATATTCTTATATAGCAATATGTGAAAAATGAATGAATGAATTAACAACTAATTAATAGCTGAGTCAATTAATGAATGAGTTATTGAGTCAGTGAGTGAATGTATGAGCTAATAATTTTGTGTATTATTAATATTAAATTAATGTCGGAGTAAGTGAATAAATGAGTGAGTTAATTAATAAAATAAAGGATAACTAAGTACAGTGAGACTTACACAAAGGGTGCTTTTATTCCCGAAAAATGTCATAGTTTCTGTAGGATATAATAAAATACATATGTTTATTAATCACCTAAATATTTTTATATAAATAATTAAATGATTTTTTAAAAATAAATACTCATGGTAAAAAAATGTATTAATTAATTAATGAGTTATTGAGTCAGTGAGTGAATGTATGAGCTGATAACTTGGTGAACAGGGGGTAGCCACTATTTTTTTCTGGGGGGGGGGCCTAGGAGGGGCTAGCTGGAGAAGAAAACTGCGGTTATTCATAGTCATGTTATTTTTAATAAAATTTATACTAATATTATACAGAGATAAAGTTTGTGAGTTCGTGTGTTTGTGACGTTTTTGGGGATAATCTCTGGATTTACTGAACCGATTTTGAAAATTCTTTCACCAATAAAAAGCCCCATTATTTGTGAGTGTTATAGACAAAATATGAATGCTTTGCTTTAATCACAATTTAATGTTTTATCGGGATTCGCGGCCTCTTTGTACTCCTCGTCCGTAAACATGTATCAACCATTTACCATCGACGCTTTTGTTTCTTATTATTTTTTATATATAATTAAATTATTAACTTAAATCATTTGAATTTAAATCGATCGCTTATTCTGGGAGGGGGCGTGGCCACCCCTACCCCACCCTAGCTACGCCAATGTTAGTGAATAATTTAATTAATATTTAACGTAAGAAGGTTATTAATTAATGTCGGAGTAAGTGAATAAATGAGTGAGTTAATTAATAAAATAAAGGACAGATAAATATCTCAGTTATGGTTCCTGTGGGATATAATAAAATATGTTTATTAATCGCCTAAATATTTTATATAGCGATATAATAAAAATGAAATGTTTTTTTTTTTAATAAATAATATACGTGGTAAAAATGTATTAAGTAATTAATTTATAAATGAGTCAATTTATGAATGAAATATTGAGTCAATGAGTGAGAGTATGAGCTTATAACGCTAAATTGAATTTTGATTATTTAATTAATATTTAACGTTTTAAATCGATTAATTAATGTCAGAGTAAGTAAGTAAATAAATGAGTGAGTTAATTAATAAAATAAAAAATAACTAAATATCTTAATATACCTATTAATGTATAATAAGACTTACTTACTACAAAGGGTCCTTTTTATCCCAAAAAATGACATGGTTCATGTATGTATAATAAAATACATATGTTTATTAATCGCCTAAATATTTTATATGGTGGTAAAAATTGTATTAATTAATTAATAATTGAGTCAATTAATAAATGAGTTATTGAGTCAGTGCGTGAATGTACGAGCTAATAATTTAGTGGATTATTAATATTAAACGCAATAAATCGATTAATGTCGGAGTAAGTAAGTAAATAAATGAGTGAGTTAAGTAGTAAAATAATGAATAACTAAATATCTTAATACATAGATGACTGAGTGTATAGATGAATTCTTAAACTCGTAAAATAATTAATAAATGAATATTTGAGTGAGTGTATTCGATAATGGTTATTATTAACAAAAAATAATTATTATTTTTCATAAGTCTGTTTGAATAAAAATTATATATTTTTACAACCAATTATACAATTATTTTAAAGAAAGAGACATAACTTACAATTATTTGATATAAGAAAGTGTTAAAAGCAAGAGCAATTACATAATGTATATAATATAATGCAATTAATGTTTTAACAACTTCAATTAATTTAATGAATAATAGAAATTTTGTATTAAATACTAGTTTGAGGAAACACAATGAAATCTGTCAATTTGTTTGTTTATTACCATACTATCGTCGTCATCTATTACGTTCGTCTGGTATATTATCAGTTTTACCTCTTTTATACCACCCTACAATTCAATGCCTATGTATTAATCCACTTTCTAACATATCAGTGTACCAAATTTTATTAAAATCGGTTCACCTTTTTTAATTTTTAACCCGGAGATTAGGATCTGCTTCAGAAGGTGACGGCCCGACCCGCTAAACCATTCCGAGTCAGCCCGTCAGCAATTGTCTACGTCTGGACCCTCTCATTGTGAGTGTCACCCCCAAAACATGGAAGGCGAACTCCACCACTGGACTTTTTACATGGGTGACAGAAACCCCCGTCTGCCATAAGTCCATATAGTCACCGCCCTTACGATGGTAGTGATGCCAAGTAAGCCCGTCGCCGTCCACCGCCTCTGCCACTGCGCATAGGATGAAAATTTGTAGCTCACTCTCTTTCTGTTTCTCCGACCCTTTTACCATCGGCAAGGCCTCCGCGATTGTCGCAACAGCATGCCATGCATACTCGCTAACCATGGATTTTACCAAGGCTAGCAGCGACAGATCATGCCCCAATATATATAATGATACCGCCCGAAGCAACCGTGCCCTTTCAGCACTGCGTCAGTCGGTACGTGAGAGGGTCGAATTTGCGGCCGACCCACTCTTTTAAATGGGTCGGATAGCATCCACCACTTCCCGACTAGGTGCTGGATCCCTCGTTCTTTTAGACCACATTTCCAGGACTTCTTCCCGTGCGTTGTCTCACCACTGGGCTCTAACCTGCTTAGTCCTCTCCATCTTCGGATGGCGCGGGAGCACGTTTTCAGTACACCGCTGCAAGTCCCTCATCTTACAAATCGTGCAAAAACGGCAAATGAGGAGCAATATTTAATTATATTCACATTTATTTATAATCTTATGATGATTCTATATCGTATTAATTTATTTTTTATATTATTCTTATGACTTCTTTCGCATAACTTTTTATTTCTTTCTTATTTCTCAAGACAATTTCAGTAAAATTATTCTTCTAAATTATAAAATTATAAAAACTTCTTTCTTCTCGTTGGAGTTTTAAAAGTGATCCTCATTTACTGTGTGAACAATGTTCACTTAACCAAGTGCCTTAGATCTTTTGGCAGACAGAGGTAAAATATTATGAAGATAGTGGAGATGGTTTCAAGTAAAAGACTTAAACGAATTTACAGCTCGCACTAGTCATATATATTATACCTAAGGTAAAATAGATCAAAGGGTCTAAACCTTCCATAACCGTAACTTATTCATAAAGTAAAATAGCTCAACGCGCATACAATGCCATAACTTATTATAATTTTACTAATACTATAAATGTGGAAGTTTGTATGTTTGGATATTTGTTACTTAATCACTCAAAAATGGCTCCACGGATTTAAATGAAATTTGGCATACAGATACTTTATAACCTGGATTATCACGTAAGCTACTTTTTATCCCAAATAAAAAAAATTATAAGTTTCTGCGGGAAAATAATAGCGTTAGTTTACAGTCTTAAGCCCTGAATATTTTTATTTAACAACAACATATTGAAAATGAAATATTTTTTGTCAAATTTAAATATGGAAGAAGCCGGGGAGTGTAGACTAGGATATTATAAAAAAATAAAGAAAAGACTTAAACGCGTTTACAGCTTGCACAAGTAATGAATGAAGTAAAAGACTTCAACGAGATTACAGCTCCTCCATAAAGTCCAAGACAGATCTCCGTAAAAGTGTAAATAGAAGAAAAATTCTAAAAAAAACACAATTTCATAAATAGTAATAATTGATTCTTTAGAAAAATTTTGACGTTGTAATTTTGTATGTAATATTAAGTTTGATGCTATTCTGTATCTTCAGTACTTGTAGGTACTACACTATCTAATATCTTGTAGATTAATTTATGGATATTAAATATTAATACTTCCATTTTATTCTGTATAATAAATACATGTTTGTCTTCCAAATAAAAAATAAATAAAAAAATAAAAATCATCACAGGAGTCTCAGTTTGATGGCGAATGATAGTGAATGTGAGATACATATTTAATTGAAATTTAATTTTTCTATTTTTACTATTTCATTTAAAAATAAAAAGCAATCAACGACCTTGATGTTGAGGATGTTTTTATTAGAAATAAGACATTTCGCGTGACATCGAGACGCGTGCAGAGCAAACCACTTTCTACCGATGTACACAGATAGTATAATTGTATTATATCTTGTTTGCTTTTGTAAAATAATAATTTTCATCATATATGTTGGCGCGTAAGTTACTTTTAGGTAAGAGATCATAATATTTAGTTAATTACTGGTTAATTTCAGTTCAGAGCTCATAGTTTATACACTACTATACAAAAATTGATTTAAAAAAAAACCTCAATAGTTCCTAAGAAAGTTACTCTGTATCTCCAACGGTTTAGGATTTCCCCATACTGTCCCAGTTAAAAAAACATTCTATATATATCTCGTCGTCTGTGTATATGTCTCTTTTTTCACTAAGTCCACTTGTTATTCAAGGTTAATCTACTAATTGCTACAAATAACTTGGACAACGCTGAAACAAGTAGACTTAGCTAAAATTTATATTAGATCTTTTTTAAAGATCATTCAATTTCCTTTAAGAATTAATATTAAAAAGTGTAACATTACCTTTTTAGGGTTTTTTTCATATTGAAGAAATATTTTCATGGTTAAGCTAAAGAAAAAAAAAGATAGAAAAAAATTATTTATATTATTTATATGGGGGGCAATAAAAATACTGCGATTTCTAAATATTAATATTTAGGGCTCCTAGGGCTGCCTTTCTCTATATATGTATATGTATATAGATTTATATATGGATATCACATTTATATATAGGCTTTTTTAAACTGACTTTTTTGACAACTTTCGATTCATCTAAATATGTTAATATATTTAATTATTTTGTAAATTCTTATCTTCTTCTTTTCATTGGTTCACGTGATATCTATTCATCATAATTATTATAAAGACACAGCCCTTTAAAAGTAGGACAGGACGGAAATAATACCTAAAAACAGAACTGGTTAATTTTCTCATATTATATATACAGTTCATTATGAAAGAGCTGAACTAAAACTTGTTTATCTAGATCTTAATGGGTCACTTGTTATTTTCCTATTTCTTAACTCCAGATTAAATAAATAAGATTTTATATATTGTTTTTTGTTTATCAGTCTGTCCAATTGAGATTTTTTAAATCTTAAAATGATACTTAACAATCTACATATTATTTGTGTAAAGATTATGAAGTTGTTATATAGAACTAGCGACCAGACGCGGTTTTTGACGTGTCTCTCTTACTATTGTTTTACATAAAACCTTTCGCATGAATCACTCTATCTATTGGTGAAAACCGCATTAAAATCTGTTGCGTACTTTAAAAGATTTGAGCTGTTTTATACTATGTAAAGACAATCCCACAGTTGGGCAAATGTCTAAAGAATCGAATTGGATATATATTTGAAATGAAATTAGTGAGGGTGACCAAACGTACATATAAAACTTTTATATATATAAATGCGTGGTAAATTTTATTCAAATCCGTTCAGCCGTTTCCATGTGACTGACTAACAAACATCTACACATACTTCTACTGTAATTATATAATATAATACAAGTAAGGATAAACAAACATACAAACATTTTGTAAAGGTAAATATTATCTCATGTGTTAGTTAATTTTATTAACTATTTGTGTCATAAATTTTATTCAAATCTGTTTAGCCGTTTTTGTGCTAGTAACAAAAATCAAATCATACAAATTTTGACATTTATCATATTAGTAAGAATTATGAAATATACCAAACCTTTTGAGAGATAAAAAGTATCTCGTATATAAATATAGATTTCAGCCTATTTGTGTGACAAATTTCATTCAAATCTGTTCAGCAAATTTTGCGTAACTAAGTTTCGAATCAATTCACACAAATTTTGACTTTTATGATATTAGTATAGATGATTGTATATACAAAACTATTGATTGATTGAACTATAATAAAAGTAAAAAGTATCCCACGAGTAACTTAAAGTTATCGCCTATTTGTGTGACAAATTTCATTCAAATTCATTTATCCGTTTTTTCACAATCATCAGATTATAGTAGTAGTATAATATAGGCTTTTTTCGTCGTGATTCAAAAATGTTTTAGCCCAGCGTCAGTAGTATATAACATATCGTGTTAACAATTTCCTATGTTCGCGTATAAATTAAATAACTTCCTGAATAGAACGGAATTGGTCAAGTTCCTTTTCAGTCACGAAACAAATACTGTATATAAGTAATTATTGAACTTAATGATGTGAAAAGTGGAAAGTTTTATTAAGATGGTCTATTTGTTATGTAATCCCAACAAATAATAGTAAAATTATGATAAAATTTGGTATAGAGATAGACTGAAGCTTGGAATAGATGTCCGTTCCATTATTTTTTTAAAGGTTCAGGCGTTCAATAACTAGTAATATTTCCGAAATAACAAGTAGCTTATGTATTAATCCAGGTTATAAAGTATATGTGTGCCAAGTTTCATTGAAATCCGTTCAGTCGTTTTTGAGTGATTGAGTGCCATACATCCAAACGTACAAACATTGACATCTATACAAAATTGGGTTAGTTACATCATCTATAACTCAATAACTGATAGTTCGATTTTGATTAAATTTGGTACAGAGATAGACTAAAGCTTGGTAAATAACACAGACTAAGTTTTATTGTGAAATAAAGGCTTGTAGGGATTGAAAAAGGGATGAAGTGCATGTCGAGCTGTGTGAGCGTTGAAGTCTTTTGGAATTAGTCATATATGTATATGTAAATTATGTTGGTGCTCAACTTACTCCCCACGAAGTGACGTCATACTCTTTAGGAAGTGTTAATTTAAAAAGAATTGAATAAGTTAAAAAAAAAATAATAGTTAGTACCTCTTAGAATAATTATTAAAATTAAAAGTTGAATAGACTACAAATACCTAGCAAATAAAATTGTTAGTATAGAAAGAGCTGGTGCCTGGGGCTTGAGACCCAGAAGGAAGTTTAAAGACGTCTTCCATTATGCATAAACTCTCACCTCAACTGCGCGACCTCCTACTGAATATTAAAATACATAACCACATATTTCACGTGCTTCTCGATACACTATTAGTCTCACTACTTTAATATGTACTAACTCAATCCTATCGTAACGAAAATTATATATTGTCTACTCGAAATAAGATAAAATGAACTACCCGTGAATACTAATTTATAAACGGTGTCACTAAGTCAACAAATAAAACAGTTTGTTTAACTAAAACCTAACTTTTTACTCGAATTGCAATAAAGTATTGAAGTTAAGTGATTTTTAACCGTCTACAATAATTTCATAATATAAAACTCGATCGGTTCTTATTTATGTTAATGCAAGTTTCTTGCGCAGCGGCTTTGTCCACTGCGCGGGCGCACGCAATCTATACTGTGTGTTCAGTTTTGAGTTATGTAGGACAGTCCTCTTTACTTTTAGTTTCATTCAACTCAAACTCAAAATTGTTAACTTCAATTAAACTTTTTACAAAGTACTTTTGATTGTTTTAAAATAGGTCAATCAATCAGTTTGTTTGAAACTACCATCAGTTTATAAAACTGACAAGAAACTCAGTCATTCATTCCTTTCGTTCACGATACTTGTCGGTGACGTTATGCTAGGACTTCATTGTGGAGTATTTTGTGAATGTTGGGAATTATATTTCTCTGTTTCCGTCTAAAGTTTAGTATAGCTTCCATATAGATAATATCTACAACTATTCTCAAATCTCCCAAAGCATCATATTTTAAACAAAGTATATAAACACATTTTTTTAAATGTTATATAAATAGTTTTTAAAATTTCTCTTATAAGAGGTTTATTCAGAATTTGTCATTGTTTTATTTGTTTAGTTTATATCTTTTTATTTTATAGTAGTTTAATTGCGTGTTATTATCATCATGACAACCCATTAATGGTCCATTGCGGAGCCGGGTCTCCTCCTCAGAGTGAGGTGAGGGATAAGCCATAGTCCACCACGCTGGCTCAGTACGGATTGGTGGACTTCACACACCTTTAAGAACAATTTAGAGCTCTAAGGAGTGCAGGTTTCCTCACGATGTGTGTGCTTAAAACCCACATAACTCAAAAAAGTCGGTGTGTGCCTGGGTGGGGGGGATAATTAAAAAAATCGTTCTGAATCAAAAATATGCTATTCTTAACGTCATAATGGAATTCATCAATCCGGTCTTAGTTTAATTGTCGTGTATCACGCGTCAGAGAGAGGTTGTCGAGATATCCTTTTTTCCTAAATATCTCAAAGGTTTTGGCACGAGAACTTTATAAAAAAACTTCAATTATATGGTCTGCCTAGTCTAGTCTGTATGCGTGGATACCGAACTTTCAAGGACACTGATCATAATAGGTAATGCCTCCCCTATCGATGTTTTATTGGATATAATCCGGAAAATATTCACAGTAGCTATACTATTTCTTACTCCCTTTTTTCTTTTATACAGCCAGACACGACCAAATACATAACAAGTGCCTATTAACCACTTCTTTTACTTGAAAGGGTTTTCCAATTTAGTAAGGGCGTTACATCGTAAGATAACATTTTCCCATAGTACAATATGAAGTCGCTTCCGCTGTCTGTTCGCTTAGATCTTATGGATTTTAATGCAGTTTTCACCAATACATAGAATGATTCAAGAGGAGAAACCGTGCGAAGCCGGGGCGTGTCCCTAGTTTTAATATAAATCTCTTTAAATGACCAAAAACCAAATGTCACGTGACATACTCGAACATTCTCGTCATCAAACATCTCGCTATCGAATATGAAAATAAAGTATTAAATATATTAATACGTGTTCCTCTATAATGTAGATCTAGCACCACGCCACCAAACAACCCTACACTATTAGTATCACTACTGTAATATATATGTAACGAAAGTTACATATATATTATATTGTGAAGTAGGTAAAAAAGTTTTACCTCATTGAAGCGAAGGCTAAACCAAGCATCAATATACTTAATAATAATATACTAACAATAATGAACTAACAGCAATAATCATTAGAACTTTTTATCCGTACGCAATATTCACGAATCCCTTTCCAAACTCCATGGCCACCCTACCCCCCTCTCGCGTCAGTACACCGCGGGCCGTTTGAAAGTGCGCTCGTCTGTTAATATGTACTGCAGTGTATAGTGTGTGAATTTGTGTTATAGGAATTTTTACAGGTTTGTTTTATTTTTTTTTTCTTGATTTTTTTTTATGTGTTTAGGTCAAGCATTCTTAGTAAGTTAAAATACTACTTTATTTTTTATATTTTTTAGTATTTTTTCCAAATGTTTTTTTTTAATTATTTAGGTTACTTATACTTCAATTTTATTTTATTTATTTAAATTAAAAAAAGTTCTTTCTTCACCATTTTCTGAGTTGATTTCGTATTTTTATATAAAAAATAATACTTCTAGAAGCTTTTAAATTTTTTTATTTTTATTTAAAAAAAATGTATTAATAAATCATCTTACATCTCACTTCCAAAATTCTTTCAGGATTAAAAAAAAAATTTTGAATTAATAATTAATTCAAAAATTTAAAAACTTCTGTTATCTTAATGAAAAAAAATATATATATACAGTCAGTTTCTTACTAGGGAGGTATTTCTTTTTTTTAACATTTTAGTGATATATCAACCTGTATTCTATATACTTCTAAATACAATATATTATATAACCTTATATAATATCAAAGACCAAAAGCATTAACGAATAAAATTTCCGATACAGTTTTTATAATTCCTTTCACGTATACCGATACTTGCACAATGACTACAAGTTGCCAACCCTCGAGTCGTTGCTTAGGTCATGTGCGAAAGAGACAGAGGATACACTGTTTGGTTTTTTATAAAAAAAAATTTATACTTTTTTTGCAATCAAATAATAACAGACAATCCTTGAAGTATATTCTAGTTTTGAATAAATACACTTCGTGAAAATACACATATGGAACAGAAAAGCTTGATTTAATTTCCAATTTTGAGTAAAATTAAATTTCCAGTTAAATTTTGAATATTTGTACTAATACTAATTAACCCGCCCCGGCTTCGCACGGTAAAAACATTCAAATTTTGACATATTGTTGCTAAATAAAGATATTCATGCGCTTACGACAGCAAACATATTTTATGATTATCCTACAGGAACTCTGACTTTTCGGGTATAAATAGTAGCCTATGTGTTAATCCGGATTATAAAGTATCTGTGTTCTAAATTTCATTGAAATTCGTACAGCCGTTTTTATGTGATTGAGTTACAAACATACAAACATCTTAATATCCAAAAATATAATTTATATTTATATCACACTAGTCGACCCTTGCGACTTCATCCGCGCGTAGCTCCGCTCCTATTGGTCTTAGCGTGATGATTTATAGCCTATAGCCTTTCTCGATAAATGGACTATCAAACACTGAAATTATTTTTCAAATCGGACTAGTAGTTCCTGAGATTAGCGCGATCAAGCAAACACACAAACTCTTTAGCTTTATATATTAGTATAAGACTAGTCGACCCGCGCGACTTCACCCGCGCGTAGCTCCGCTCCTATTGGTCTTAGCTTAATGATATATAGTCTATAGCCTTCCTCGATAAATGGACTATCAAACACTGAAATTATTTTTCAAATCGGACTAGTAGTTCCTGAGATTAGCGCGATCAAGCAAACACACAAACTCTTCACTTTTATATGACTGACATGACGAAGCGATATATTAGTTTTTACTAAAATAACATAAATCAGACTGGTTTTCAATTAATTAACAGACAGACGTTGCGTTTCATATATCAGGAAGACATTAATCTACATTAATATATATAAAGTAACATTTATCAATATGTCTATCGTGCTATTTAATAAATTGGTGAGGTTGTTGTGTATATGGCCGCCATTTTGATGTTTTTTTTGTTAGATAATCAATTGCGCTTAAAATTGATATCCAAAATAAAAATATTTATTCTCAAGTCATTTTTTTAATAGATACAGACAGTTAATAAATTAAAAAAAAATTATCAAAATCGATATTCAAAAATAATTTGATTTTTTGATTGGAAAGCGACCGCCATTTTTAATTTCTGATACTTCAGCAATTGCAATTAAAATCAATATTTGAAAATCCTTGCCGATATTTTTCGTCTGATACGCTTTCACGCTTAAACTACTAAATCGATTTTGATGAAATTTAACACAGAGATAGACTAGAGCTTAGAAAAGGACTTATGCTATGTTTTATTACGAAAAAAAAATTGGAAGAGGTTGAAATAGGGGATGACGTATGTCGAGCTGTGTGATCGTTTATGTCTTTGAAAATTACTATATATATACTCAGCGAAGTCAGGGCGGGTCGATTAGTATATATAATATAAATTGCAAGTGTATCCGTTACGCAAGTAATTAATTAAGTATTTCTAATGAAGCGTCCAAGAAGTCATTATTCATTATCATTAAAGAGCCTTTAACTACAGTTATTAGTTAATTGTACTAATTAGTAATTATATACCTTCTCTTGGTATATATATTATTTCAAGTATACCCACGTGTAGACAACGTATAACCTTTAGTGCGATAGATTAGTGTCAGTCTCTCTGGTGTTGTCGTGCAGTGTACATGACTGTTAGTATTATAGTGTCGTGGTTAAGGTCACCCTTCTTGAGGTCCACGTAAGTTTACTTTATTATATATTGTAGATAGTTTTCGGACAGCGAACCCTACTCGCGCTGTACATTAAAAGGACTTCGTACGAACGACACTTTTGAAAAATAGATTTTTACCAAAAATATTGCTGTCGCGCTTACCCCTTACCGTGTGATAGAGAGAACTACAGCTCGAACTGATTATACCTACGTAACATTAAGAATATCTTCCTTTCGTAATCCCCTGTTTCCTCCTCGAAATCTGGACCGATTTTAATATTTATTTCGTTAAAATGCAGTACAGGGTCTAAGCTATGTCCGTACGTTTTGCTTTTTTGGTTTATGTTAGTAATAATTAGTTTGCTGGATGTTTGTAAATGTAAATAAAAACGTCGTTTATTTAAATTTTAAAATTTTTTTTTCTATTATAGAAATCGAATAATAAAAAAAAACAAAACGTACAGTCATGGCAGAGGTTCGTATATATCGCAGGGTATTTTTTTTTCTTCTGTAACTTCATTATCCTAGGAGGAAACAGGGGACTAAGTTTGTATGAAAAAAGTGTCGACTTATTTTCTCTTAATGGGTTATATCCTGTAACAAATAGAGTACCTTATATATATATATATTTTTTTTAATTTTGCATGTCATTAAGCGTTCTTCTAAGAATATTTTTTTTAATAAAAATTGAAAATTAAGCCAGTGGTTGTGAAGAGAAGTTATCCCAAAAAAATTTTTTTAAAGGCAATCTATAGTCAGTATAACTCATGACTGATTTGTCTGATATTAAAAAAAAAAAGTAAATAAGTTTATCTTGAATATGTTGTAATGAAAGATTTGATTGTTTGTATGTTTGTTTGTTGCGAATAGGCTCGAAAACTACTGAATCGATTTTGAAAATTCTTTCACCGATAGAAAGGTTCATCCTTTGCGGATAACATAGGCTATGTGGTGTTGCCATAAATATTCTAATTAAAAAGATATGGCCATTTAAGTGCCACAAGGTGGCCATTTAGTTTCTCAGGAACTGCTAATACGATTTTAAAACTTTTTTCACTGATAGAAAACTACACTATTCGTTAGTGACAAAAGTAATTTAGTGTTGCCATATAATATGTTATGGCCATTTTGTTGTTACAAATCCGATTTTAAAAATCTCTTTTCACTTTCTTTCTTTCAATTAGAGTAAGAGAGAGATCTCTCTTACCTATTCAATTTTATTTTTGCTCTGTTCTCCCTCTTTTATTATCTGTCGCTTTTCTTTTCTTTTTCTAATTTTATTTTTATAACTTTTTCTTACTCTTTCTCTTTTTTCAAATAATGAAAAACTACACAATTACAGAGAGACAATTTAGGGACATCAATTTTAATATTGCTTTAAATACCCGGAGCGAAGTGAGGGCAGGCCGTTCGTGTTTAATTAAAAAAGAAGTATATAAAATAGTAAAGAAATCCAAAGATTTTCGAAAAAATTTGAGTACTGGCATAAAAAACAAGTTTTGAGGAAAACGCGATTAGATAAGAGATACGAACATCTGGTACAAACTATATGGTAAGGTGACCGACCGGAGATTATATGGTCTATAACTCGAAAAGTTTCACATCTAATGACTCCAAATTTTCTGTCAATATAGCTTAAACGTTATAGAATCTATATATATAAAAGCGAAAAGTCACTGACTGACTGACTGACTGATCATCACGAAATCTCAGGAACTATAAAACCTACAAACTTGAAATTTGGAATTTAGGTTCCTTCTAGGACGTAGGTGTCCACTAAGAAACGGATTTGAGAAAATCCTCCCCTAAGGGGGTAAAATGGGGTTTGGAAGGTTATATGAAAGTCCTATGTTTTTGAAGTTAGACTTATGAAAATCGGTATTTACATTAATAACTTACAATAATAAAAATCTGTATAATTTATTTTGCAAAATACCCCCTTAAGGGTGGTAAAATAGGGGATGAAAGTTTGTATGGGAAAGTTTAATTTATTGTCACTCTTAACTTGAAATTTGGAAAGTAGGTTCTCTCTAGAGGGTAGGTGTCAGCTAAGATTTTTTTTACGGGGGTGCCCCTCCTAAGGAGTGGAATGGGGGTTTGAAGGTTATATGAAAATCCTATGCTTTTAAAGTTTGAGGTTAGAAAAGCGGGAATATGAAAATTGGCATTTAGATTATTACAGCAGCGGGAAAAATTATCTTTTTATAATCTCATAGAAAATTAGAACTTCTACGCGGACGAAGTCGCGGGCGCCCGCTAGTATCATTTATGTGATTAAATACAATATTCATCTATTGCGCTATCGTACACAAATTTAAATTCAGTTTTGTATAAAACGTGTTACCAATTAAGCGTGCAAGCGCAGTCTTACGAATTTTCGATCAGGTCACTTGTCCTGACGCGAGTTTAACATTTTTTACCCATTCCAAAAGTTCACAACCGCTAAAGAAGTTTTCACTTCAAAAAACAGGTTTTCTTACCCTTTTCATGACTTTACATGTACTTAAAAATTATATATCCTTCTATCCCTCGGGATAGGACAGATATACGAACAAGTAAACATAATACAAAATAATAGTAAAAAATAAAAATGTACAAATTGTCTTACGGACTTCTTTGATGTCTCTGACGCTATAGGAAGGGTAGTTCCTTGGCCCTTGCGTAACACAGTGCGAAAACATACGTTACTGACTAGTATATCTAATTTAAAAGATTATATAATTTTGTTTTACATAATGGTTAGTGTTAGATTTCGTGACACAAAGGTCACAGTGACATATTTATTATATTAATAGTGAGTTATAATGATTTTTTATGGGTCACGGTTTTTTACAATATTTACGAGTTTTTATGTTAATCAAAACTAGAAATACTAGATAATATTAGATAGAGTAACTTAATACTTAAATTTTAGGTTATTTTATTGCATAATTTAATCAAAAAATAACTTATTTGGCCAAAAACATGTAGTTAAGCCCAAAATTTTATTTCAATCGGAATTGGATAAAATTAAACGCTTGATAATTTTGATAAAACTTTACACATTCTTTTTAAATACATATTTTGAAGCCGTCCACTTAATTTAGATAAAAAAATCACTTGCTAAAAAATATTTGTGTCCAAAAAAATTTTTTTTGTAAATATTTTGAAAAGCAATCAAAAATCACACAAATCTTTAGTTAAGTCAAAAAAATATTTTTTATCGTATTTTGATAAAATCTAACGCTTGATAAAGTTGATAAAACTTTACACAATTCAAAATATTTTGAAGCTATCCATTTCAGTATAAATATCATTATTATAAAAGGCCCTTTTTATAATAAAGTGACATCCAAAAATTCATCCTTTTTTCCAGAAAAAAAATAAATGCAAGAAATAGAAAAGAAAAAAACAGGAATATTCCAAACAGTTTGGGGGTTTATCAAAGACTTTCTATACATATACATAAAGTTTCTTCTGTACGCTGTTGCTATTTATATACTATTTTATTACTACGACTTATATATTGGATAATTTGTGATTGTAGTGTATTACGTGTAGTGTATATGTGGAGTGAAAAACTTTTTTTGTGACAAAAAGAAGATTTTTGGTAAGTTTTTTATTCATATGCTTTGTTTCGTATCACTTAAGAAACTAAAAGTCACAATAACTTCCAATAAACTTGTCATATTCTGAGAGGGAATAACACAATACACACACCAGTGTGAATGATTCTGTTATTATCACATGACCACCATTAGACAGTGATAGCACAAGCAGTAATAGCCAAGTAGTAAACATAAGTGTCAATGCCAATCTGCACAAAGCCAGCGTGGTAAAGTAAAGGTGGAATATAGCCTAACCCCCTCCTCATTCTGAGGAGTGGACCCGTCTTAACAATGACACTAATGGGTTGTGAAGATAATGATGACATTAATCACTATAGCTTCCAATAAAACTAGTCGTACCCTAAGAGGACGCGCCACACTAAACACGCTGGTGTGACAGTTTAAGGTATTGTCACATGACCAACATTAGTCACAATAGCTTCCAATAAAACTTGTCGTAACCCAAGAGAAGGTAACTCAATAAGCACCAATGTAACAGTTTCTGTTATTGTCGCATGACCGACATTAGTCACAATAGCTTCCAATAAAACTTGTCGTAACCCAAGAGAAGGTAACTCAATAAGCACCAATGTAACAGTTTCTGTTATTACCACATGACCGACATTAGTCACAATAGCTTCCAATAAATCTTGATGTAACCTAAGAGAAGGCAACACAATAAACATCAATGTAACAGTTTCTGTTATTGTCACATGACCGACATTAGTCACAATAGCTTCCAATAAATCTTGATGTAACCTAAGAGAAGGCAACACAATAAACATCAATGTAACATTTTCTGTTATTGTCACATGACCGACATTAGTCACAATAGTTTCCAATAAATCTTGATGTAACCTAAGAGAAGGCAACACAATAAACATCAATGTAACATTTTCTGTTATTGTCACATGACCGACATTAGTCACAATAGCTTCCAATAAATCTTGATGTAACCTAAGAGAAGGCAACACAATAAACATCAATGTAACATTTTCTGTTATTGTCACATGACCGACATTAGTCACAATAGCTTCCAATAAATCTTGATGTAACCTAAGAGAAGGCAACACAATAAACATCAATGTAACATTTTCTGTTATTGTCACATGACCGACATTAGTCACAATAGCTTCCAATAAATCTTGATGTAACCTAAGAGAAGGCAACACAATAAACATCAATGTAACAGTTTCTGTTATTGTCACATGACCGCCATTAGTCACAATAGCTTCCAATAAATCTTGATGTAACCTAAGAGAAGGCAACACAATAAACATCAATGTAACATTTTCTGTTATTGTCACATGACCGACATTAGTCACAATAGCTTCCAATAAATCTTGATGTAACCTAAGAGAAGGCAACACAATAAACATCAATGTAACATTTTCTGTTATTGTCACATGACCGACATTAGTCACAATAGCTTCCAATAAATCTTGATGTAACCTAAGAGAAGGCAACACAATAAACATCAATGTAACATTTTCTGTTATTGTCACATGACCGACATTAGTCACAATAGTTTCCAATAAATCTTGATGTAACCTAAGAGAAGGCAACACAATAAACATCAATGTAACATTTTCTGTTATTGTCACATGACCGACATTAGTCACAATAGTTTCCAATAAAGCTTGTCGTAACCTTAGAAGGGCAACACAATCCTCTTCAACACTATTTCATTGGAAAACGTTCACAAAAACATTGCATAAAATATTCATTTTATTTTAAATGGTTGTGTCCAATCGATTTTCTATGGTTCGGAGTTACATCACTACCGTAAACGGTTAAACTCTTACCAAGATTATCATAACAAAATAAATTAACTACTAGTTGACCTGTCCTCGCTGCTCTGAGGTATATTAGGATAAAGAGAATACTTTAATAAACATAAGTAAGCCTAAACTATAAACTAATGTATTTCAAACCGTATTTTAAGCCTTCTGAAAAATTATAAATATTAGTCCTAAAATTTCAGAACCCAGATTTTCTTTTAGTAAGTTTTCTCCTCTTTTTGTATCCTTTTTTTAAATTTCTAAACTTTAATTATTTTATAAGATATTTCCTATTACCCAAACTCTCCTTCATCTTGTTCATATTTTTGCGAAAGTGCTGAAAAAAGTTGAACTAACAAACTCTTAGTAGAGATTTAACACTTTAGTTGTTGATATTTCTCTCCTTTTACCTTAGCGTAACGAGGGCAGGTCACATAATTTTCGAGATAACCTCGAACAGACAAAGCAACTTATCCTTACATAACATAAAAACCTGCAGAATATCACGTAGTAACTTTCTAAATCAAGCAATTCAGGGTTAAATTGTTTCGTCCAATGTCGCTTTGTATGTCTCTTTATAAGAATTATATATTTCCTTACATGCCCTCTCTTCTTTGAGGTAGATTGGTAAGCAAATACTCCAAAAACAGCTTTTTTCCACATCCTATTACAGACAAGTTGAGACAAGTTTTATTGTACTTTAAATCCAACTATTATTCCTCGTCTTGCGTATGTTTTAGTCGAGCAATGTATAAGCCAGATTATTTACTGATCCTTTATCTCTCTAAAAATACATACAATTGTATAAAAATATCCAACAGTTTTTGTAAACACACAAATCTCTGAAACTCAACTAATTTATTTGCAAGTTGAGACATGTCTAAATGTAAATGTTCTAATGTGTGTATAATTCTTTGGAGTCGCGCAGTATATATGTGAGAATATTTTTAGCTACACTATGTCTCTGTAAATAAATACATTTACTTTAAAAATGGCTGACAGTCTTTGTAAACACACAAATGTCGAAAACTCAACTAATTTATTTGAAAGTTGAGACGTGTTTTATTTTTCTCTGAATTTGATGCATTGCAGTCACGCAATATGTAATCCAGATTATTCCCTAATTGTTTGTATCTCTAAAAAAATAAGAATTTTACCTTTAAAATGTCTGTCAGTCTTTATAAACACACAAATCTCAGGAACTCAACCAAAGTGTTTGTCGAAAGTTGCTCCGAATTTGTACTTCTCTGAATTCAACTATTATTACTAGTCTTTAAAACATTTCAGTTAAGCAGTATGAAAGCCAGATTTTTCCCTAATTGTTTGTATCTCTAAAACAATAAGAATTTTACCTTTAAAATGTCTATCAGTCTTTGTAAACACACAAATCTCGGAAACTCAACTAAAGTGTTTGTCGAAAGTTGCTCCGAATTTGTACTTCTCTGAATTCAACTATTATTACTAGTCTTTAAAACATTTCAGTTAAGCAGTATGAAAGCCAGATTTTTCCCTAATTGTTTGTATCTCTAAAACAATAAGAATTTTACCTTTAAAATGTCTATCAGTCTTTGTAAACACACAAATCTCGGAAACTCAACTAAAGTGTTTGTCCAAAGTTGCTCCGATTTTGTACTTCTCTGAATTCAACTGTTATTACTAGTTTTTAAAGCATTTCAGTCAAGCAGTATGAAAGCCAGATTTTTACCTGTAATAAAGTAGGTACATAGATTTTATTTTGTCTGACGAAAAATCTCTCAAAAATTCAATAGATTGTTGTTCAAATATCATGAAAACAAAGCGAAGCGAGGACATTAATTTTACCGTAATATAAATAGGAATTAACAATATACAGAAGATTTCTTTTCAACAAAAACATACTCGTATGTTGAAAGTTTAAAAATGGCGTCTATAAATATTAAAATTACCATAAAAGACGGAAACTCATTGAATTTTATTTAATTTCACTAAATGTCACTAGTGAACACTAAATGCCACTTGCTCAACATATTTTAAAACTTTACTAGTATGATAAAGTCTTTATTCGCTTCTCTGAGGACAACACAGAACATAGAGGATCAAAACATTAAATCGATCTTATTTGACCGAATCGAATCTTCAATAAGTATATTTTATACTAGCTATATTTTGGAAAGTTCACACTATATCATTATAAATTATAGCCTATATGTTATTCTGATGTGTAAGCTATATTATTGTAAAGTTTCATCAAAATCTATTCAGTAGTTTTTGCGTGAAAGACTAGCAAACATACATCACTACATTATTCCAAACTTTCGCGTTTATAATATTTGTAGTAGGTTAGTATTCAAATTATTATAATTTATATTAGTACGAAATTGAAATAGAATTTATTGTTATTAATATTATGATAGAACTTACAAGATCACCAATTAATAAAAATATTAGATTAAATAAAAACATAGAAGCTATGAGATCACTAATAAAATGGGTTATCTATATACTAATAATATAAAGAGGAAAGATTTGTATTTTTGTATGTAACGAATAAACTTAAAAACTACTGGACCGATTTCAAAAATTCTTTCACCATTAGAAAGCTACATTATCACTGAGTAACATAGGCTATATTTATTACTAGATAAAATTAGAGATCCTCAAAAAATCTTACTAAAACCAACCCAAGGTGCAAAAAAATTAACCATAAAATGTGTTTCATCGCATGCGCTGCGGAAAGTATTGATGATAGAACAAAAAAATGTTATACAATATTATAGAACGTATCAATATCTACAAAAAACTTCGCAAGACTATATGTCCAACTATTGTAGTTAAGTCACTATAACTACTTTTTTACATTTTAAAAGTTGATAGAAATGCCTATCAAAATCAGACCATGTTATCCATACCATTGTATTAATTCTTATCCAAATAAATTATTTTGTATTCAAGAGTATTTCAATACCTGTAGATTACTTTTTGAATTATTAAAATCGGACTTTCCATTCAAAAGATATTACGAAATTAAAAATATCATTATACCCGCTAGTGGTAAATAAAAAAATAATAGTTAGGTACTATAATGAAAATTAATAAAAAACTTGTTTGTGAATCGATTTTGTTGATTCTTTTTTCTTGTAAAATACCTCAAGGTCCTATTTTAATTTTATTCAAGGCCTTATATAAAATTAGTTTTTTTAAATCTAGTATATTTAGCAGCTTATGTTTATTATTAGTTTGAGCTTTTTATATGAGACATAACACTATAAATTAGTGCCTGCGTTATGTAAAACAGGATATTACATACATACTTGTTACTGAGTGGAAAAAATCTACATTTCTTCAAGATAGCTTAGTTTTTTTTATTACTATATGGTATAAGAAATAAAGAAGAAAAGAAAGCTCTAAAAGACCAGGAGACACAAAATCCGTATGCTTTATATATTCATCATCATCCTGTATTCTGTGTTTTACCGCCATTTTTGATTGCCAAATAATATATTTTTCCTAAAATATAGTGATTTTATGACCTTCAGAATTTTTTGATACATTCAAAGACCCTCAGAATATTTAATACTAGTCTACCCACATAGGGTTCGTACAGGTGCAATTTACAATGCAACAAACTTTAATTATTTATCCCACAGGAACTATGAATTATTCCGGGATTAAAAGTAGCCTATATGTTAATCCAGGCTATAGAGAATCATCACGCCAAATTTCATTGAAAACTATTCAGCCATTTTTGCGTGATAGAGTAACAAACATACAGACATTTACATTTATAATATTAGTAAGATGAGGAGGAGCGTATCGTCGGTTTAATTTAATTATTTGCATAATCCGATGGCTTGTAGGCTACATGAACTAGCTACTAGAACACTCGCTTCTCTGAGGTATTTTAAATAATACTAGCTTTTACCCGCAACTTCGTTTGCGATATTGAGGTAGTTATATTAGCCTACAGGAGATCGTCTGTACACATATTTAATAAATTTATGAGGCAGTCATACTAACTTTGCACCCCCCATTTTACTCCCTTAGGGGGTGAATTTTCAAAAATCCTTTCTTAATGCTCCCCTACGTTATAAAAGGAACCCCTGTGCAAAATTTAAAGTTTCTAACTCTTATAGTTTAGGCCCTGCGTTGATATGTCAGTCAGCTTCTCCTTTTATATAGGTATAAAGAAGTAACAAATGAAGAAAAAAGGGTTTTGTAAGTAAAAACATGGAAATCTAGATTAATTCACCATTCTTCTAGCTTGAAGAGTAGATAAAGATGTCTGTAGATATATCCCTTGTACAGATAAGTAGATCGTGAACGACCCACAGCCACAGCTACTTCTAACAAAACCAATATTTGACCGACTTGCATTATGCAACATTACATAACTCAGGGACAATACGTTTCCTTACAATAGCTTAAGTAAGGTTTTGTTGCTATTGTTGCTTTGTTGTTTCTACTTACTGATCAACAGATTGTCTAATATTTGACCATCTAATGTTACACTAATATATTCTACTACTAGTCGTAAATATGTGTACAAAATTTTCAGATTCATTTTTCTTGTACCACTATACCAATTTATCCCACGGAAATGGTACCTTTTTCGGGATAATTAACTACCTTACGTATTAATCCACTTTCTAAACTCTATATATACCAAGTTTCATTTAAATCGGTTTAGCCGTTTTTACCAGTTTATATGATATTTAAAAGTACATATATCGCACAAAAAGCTTTATTATTCTCAAGGACAAACACGAAGTAGGGTTACTATAAGTGCTATATTTGCCATTTAATTAACTAGCTATATTATTTATTTAGTTAATTAAGAAATGATGATTCCATAAAATAAAAATTTCATAATTTAGAAACTTTTAAGCACTTTTATAACTCAACCTAAACTTACAATGTATTAATGATATATTTTTTCACTCAGCTCGGTTTTGCTTTTTTTGTCGTATTTAATATATGCTATGGACTTTTAAAAAGCAATTTAATCATGTAGATAAACTTACCAAACTTTACTTATTTAAAAAAAGCAAATAAATTAAAATAATAATAGAAAACGTAATAACATCTCCCGTACGTTCATTATAACTAATTTTACATAAAACTTAACTTGTACTCAAAAATTGATGCCTCAGAGAAGCGAGAACCGGTTGCTAATCGACAGAAAAAGACAACAATGTTGTTATATAATAATATTGACATTTAAAATAATACGCAATGTGAGTGACACCTTAACCTACTTTGTGCAAATGGTTGGCACTTGGCCGTTTATGTAAACAAAGTAAGTGTTTTTATTTATTGATGAGGAAAATTAGTGGTAGGGGGTCACCATCCCTGAAGGACATTAGAAACGATTACGTTGTTTAGGACGTTATAACTGTTGTTGTCTATGAGAAAAAAGCCATTCATTCATAGACAAACATAATTTTTTGTATCTTTTAGCTTTGTGCGGAAATAATAGTTTAAATCATGGTAACCCTGCTCCTGTCTCAGTCTTTCTCCTTCTCTCTCTCTCTCTCTCTCTCTCTCTAATTAATCTACTAACAGCATGTGATCATTGAAAATAATAAATTATAATAAAAGTTAATAAACAACTTCATCGCTTTACAAGATATCCGCCATGAAGCTTAATTTACATAATTATTAATAATTTTAATTTAATTAATTACATATTGGAATTTTTTTTAATAAGATAAATATATATAGATGTGTTGTAAATTAAAATGAGAGGGATAGTTAGAATATACAATCTTTTATATGAGCATCGTATGTGCAAGCGCAATATAGTCAGGAGATAACATCTCAATCTATTCTGACAAGTACTAATCTGACAGGAAGCCAAGTAGTGCCTTAGACTTATGACCAAATGCGCACATTTAAGGGCTGCCCTGCCATATATATGAACACTCACCTTCACTGCATCGGTATCTATGACGTTGGAGTAGGGTAGTAGTCACTTCCGATGTTTTGACAGTCTCTACTCTCGACCCTTTATATGCCATCGACAGTCAAACTGAAGTCTTAGTCGTGCGCGGTCTCTCAAGAAGTGAAGTAGTCTCTGAATAGTGAGTGTTGTGCAGTGCAGTGTTAGTGCTAGGAATACTGTCCGATCAAGGTCACGTGAGCACCTTACAATCTAGTTGCCACGTCTTGTGTTAGGTTAGGTTTATGTGAGATTAACCTTAGGTTTAAACAGAGAGCCTGAGCAGTGGAGGTGTGTGTCGTAATTACTTAAAGGAATTCCTTAAGGCTACACCTTGGTCACAAGTCCAAGGCACTGCTTAGGTTTCTCACGTAATTGTAAGAGATCATATTCGATCATTTATCGGTTCGATAGAAGTATCTACGTTGCATTTACCTAATCGTCCCTTCAATATCATCACCCCTTTTAGCGTTCTCCAATATTCCCTTCTTCCTCCTTCCATTTCCTTTCACATCATTTAAAAATCCCCGACATATATAAGCAAGTGATCTAATAAACTATTTCATGTTATTTTGCAGAAACTCATAATTTTTACCTACAATTATGCCCTATATTACCCCCTTAAAGTAAAATATTTTTAAAATATGAGTCCAGAAGTTCAGTTCAGTTCTTCAAAAGAAAGTCCAGATAACACGTAAATCTAAAAGGACCCACACATTAAATAAATGGATTTAATTTACTAAACGATAAGTAAATTCTAAAAATTTATATTCCCATTAAATATAACTCGTATGGTCACCCTACTTAACCTATATCGTTCGGGAAAGGTGCATGGTACTATTGGAGAAAGATTCATCAAAATCAATTCAATATTTACAGACATTTCAATAATCATATCTCATTAGAAAGTAAATATGAAAATAGGAATTGCAAAATTTAACGCTACAACAAATCCAGTTCAGTAATCTAGATGTAAACGAGTTTACTTGATTCATTATGTATTAATTTACTTCCATTTTATTTATTTGTGGTGTTGCCATGATAAAAATCAATAATATTTACATAGTATGAAACAAAGTCGCTTCCCGCTGTTTAACGCTTAGAGCTTTTAAACTACGCAACGGATTTTAATGCGGTTTTTATTAATATATAGAATGATTCAAGAGGAAGGTTTATATGCATAAAACATACATAATATAGTAGAGAAACTAAGAGAAACCGGGGCGCTAGTATAGCTATAAAATTCGCACTAATATCACCAAAAATCCTTTTAAAATCATCTTTAACTAATAATTTTCTATCATTATTTAATATAGACGTTACCATAGCAACCATGCTATAGTAATATTTTATACCATAAATTCATTATCAATCAAAACAAGTATCGTTACAAAACTTCGTCAATAATTCACGTATTGAGGTCGACGTGTTTCCAAACCGTTTTGTCACTTGAAAATCGGTAAGCAAGAACCGTTCACTTACTATACTATGTATATATACAGGCTATACTTGTGTTACCCTTCTTAGATTACGACAAATTTTATTAGAAGTTACTGTGACAATAACTTAATCTGCACACCGGTGTGTCTATTGTGTTACTCCCTCATTGGTTACGGTAAGTTTTGTTTGAAGCTATCGTAACTAATGTCGGTCATGTGACAATAACTTAATCTGCACACCGGTGTGTTTATTGTGTTACCTCCTCTTAGGTAACGATAAGCTATATTAGAAGCTATTGTCACTAATGTCAGTCATGTGACAATAACTTAATCTGCACACCGGTGTGTTTATTGTGTTACTCCCTCATTGGTTACGATAAGTTTTGTTAGAAGCTATCGTAATTAATGTCGGTCATGTGACAATAACTTAATCTGCACACCGGTGTGTTTATTGTGTTACCTCCTCTTAGGTAACGATAAGCTATATTAGAAGCTATTGTCACTAATGTCAGTCATGTGACAATAACTTAATCTGCACACCGGTGTGTTTATTGTGTTACTCCCTCATTGGTTACGATAAGTTTTGTTAGAAGCTATCGTAATTAATGTCGGTCATGTGACAATAACTTAATCTGCACGCCGGTGTGTTTATTGTGTTACCTCCTCTTAGGTAACGATAAGCTATATTAGAAGCTATTGTCACTAATGTCAGTCATGTGACAATAACTTAATCTGCACACCGGTGTGTTTATTGTGTTACTCCCTCATTGGTTACGATAAGTTTTGTTAGAAGCTATTGTAACTAATGTCGGTCATGTGACAATAACTTAATCTGCACGCCGGTGTGTTTATTGTGTTACTCCCTCATTGGTTACGATAAGTTTTGTTAGAAGCTATTGTAACTAATGTCGGTCATGTCACAATAACTTAATCTGCACACCGGTGTGTATATTGTGTTACTCCCTCATTGGTTACGATAAGTTTTGTTAGAAGCTATCGTAATTAATGTCGGTCATGTGACAATAACTTAATCTGCACACCGGTGTGTTTATTGTGTTACCTCCTCTTAGGTAACGATAAGTTTTGTTAGAAGCTATCGTAATTAATGTCGGTCATGTGACAATAACTTAATCTGCACACCGGTGTGTTTATTGTGTTACCTCCTCTTAGGTAACGATAAGCTATATTAGAAGCTATTGTCACTAATGTCAGTCATGTGACAATAACTTAATCTGCACACCGGTGTGTTTATTGTGTTACTCCCTCATTGGTTACGATAAGTTTTGTTAGAAGCTATCGTAATTAATGTCGGTCATGTGACAATAACTTAATCTGCACGCCGGTGTGTTTATTGTGTTACCTCCTCTTAGGTAACGATAAGCTATATTAGAAGCTATTGTCACTAATGTCAGTCATGTGACAATAACTTAATCTGCACACCGGTGTGTTTATTGTGTTACTCCCTCATTGGTTACGATAAGTTTTGTTAGAAGCTATCGTAATTAATGTCGGTCATGTGACAATAACTTAATCTGCACACCGGTGTGTTTATTGTGTTACCTCCTCTTAGGTAACGATAAGCTATATTAGAAGCTATTGTCACTAATGTCAGTCATGTGACAATAACTTAATCTGCACACCGGTGTGTTTATTGTGTTACTCCCTCATTGGTTACGATAAGTTTTGTTAGAAGCTATCGTAATTAATGTCGGTCATGTGACAATAACTTAATCTGCACACCGGTGTGTTTATTGTGTTACTCCCTCATTGGTTACGATAAGTTTTGTTAGAAGCTATCGTAATTAATGTCGGTCATGTGACAATAACTTAATCTGCACACCGGTGTGTTTATTGTGTTACCTCCTCTTAGGTAACGATAAGCTATATTAGAAGCTATTGTCACTAATGTCAGTCATGTGACAATAACTTAATCTGCACGCCGGTGTGTTTATTGTGTTACCTCCTCTTAGGTAACGATAAGCTATATTAGAAGCTATTGTCACTAATGTCAGTCATGTGACAATAACTTAATCTGCACGCCGGTGTGTTTATTGTGTTACTCCCTCATTGGTTACGATAAGTTTTGTTAGAAGCTATTGTAACTAATGTCGGTCATGTCACAATAACTTAATCTGCACACCGGTGTGTATATTGTGTTACTCCCTCATTGGTTACGATAAGTTTTGTTAGAAGCTATTGTAACTAATGTCGGTCATGTGACAATAACTTAATCTGCACGCCGGTGTGTTTATTGTGTTACTCCCTCATTGGTTACGATAAGTTTTGTTAGAAGCTATTGTAACTAATGTCGGTCATGTCACAATAACTTAATCTGCACACCGGTGTGTATATTGTGTTACTCCCTCATTGGTTACGATAAGTTTTGTTAGAAGCTATCGTAACTAATGTCGGTCATGTGACAATAACAGAAACTGTCACACCAGTGTATAATTGTGTTATCCCTCTTAGGTTAGGACAAGTTTTATTAGAAGCTATTGTCACTAATGTCAGTCATGTGACAATAACTTAATCTGCACACCGGTGTGTTTATTATGTTACTCCCTCATTGGTTACGATAATTTTTGTTAGAAGCTATTGTAACTAATGTCGGTCATGTGACAATAACAAAAACTGTCACACCAATGTATAATTGTGTTATCCCTCTTAGGTTAGGACGAGTTTTATTAGAAGTTATGGTCACTAATGTCAATCATGTGACAATAACTTAATCTGCACACCGGTGTGTTTATTGTGTTACTCCCTCATTGGTTACGATAAGTTTTGTTAGAAGCTATTGTAACTAATGTCGGTCATGTGACAATAACAGAAACTGTCACACCAGTGTATAATTGTGTTATCCCTCTTAGGTTAGGACGAGTTTTATTAGAAGTTATGGTCACTAATGTCAATCATGTGACAATAACTTAATCTGCACACCGGTGTGTTTATTGTGTTACTCCCTCATTGGTTACGATAAGTTTTGTTAGAAGCTATTGTAACTAATGTCGGTCATGTGGCAATAACAGAAACTGTCACACCAGTGTATAATTGTGTTATCCCTCTTAGGTTAGGACGAGTTTTATTAGAAGTTATGGTCACTAATGTCAATCATGTGACAATAACTTAATCTGCACACCGGTGTGTTTATTGTGTTACTCCCTCATTGGTTACGATAAGTTTTGTTAGAAGCTATTGTAACTAATGTCGGTCATGTGACAATAACAGAAACTGTCACACCAGTATATAATTGTTGGACAAGTTTTATTGGAAGCTATTGTGACTAATATCTATATAAGAGATTTAGTGTTTTCTATTTAAAATATCTTGTATGCACAGACATCGGACAGTTACTATTTATTATATGTATAGATAACCACACAACCTGTCGACCACACAAAGGGCCATATCTTATAAATACCAAGAAATAAATTTAAAGATACACAAAGGAAAGATAAACGTGGAGAAATATATTGAATACGTGGAGTGCATTAATGTTTGTTTGTGGTAATATAATCATGCATTTTATTTTCAAAATTATTAAGCTATATTATTCTTGATTACCATAGACTATATAGAGTGTCCTTTAAAGTTATATTTAGGAAGATATGTTCATTTTAATGCAGACATCTGTCATATTATCTTTGCTTTTATTTTGCTTTCATTCCATGTCAAATCAATAAATAGAATCAAGCCCTCAAGAATAGAATTTTGTCCCGTAAGGGGACGGGTTAGAATACTATTCCCCTCCGCCGCTGGGAGAGCATCTCGTAAGAGCCGAGTAACCCAGCACCCACTTGGTGGTAGGGGATCTGTTCCCCGACTGGCTTGCGACCACCAGCTTGCGAATCCGACTGCCAAGTGTCACAGACTTACCCCCTCTCTCTCCCAACCTATTAATGATGTGGATGTAGTAGACTCTAGGCTCTTGCTCACGGTCTGCTGAAACCGCAGCAAATTTTTCTTCTCTCCCCTCCCCATCTTCGAGGATGCAACACATCGACAAAACAAGAGGGTATCACTTGTTTTGCTTATGTCCATGGGCGATGGTGACCA
Organism: Limenitis camilla; assembly: GCA_905147385.1. Classification (NCBI taxonomy): domain Eukaryota; kingdom Metazoa; phylum Arthropoda; class Insecta; order Lepidoptera; family Nymphalidae; genus Limenitis; species Limenitis camilla. Next base: position 7,175,562 of record LR990251.1, on the reverse strand, counting down.
CTTACCATTTGCTCGTTTGCATCTAAAGTACCATAAAAAAGCCTATCCGATTTGGATGAATTTAGTGGGTAGTTTTTGCGACTTACAATAACTCAATATTTTTTTGCTTCAGCCTTCTAGTTCAAGCTGCATTTCCACCAGAGATATACGAGGATGCGTAGTGAGGGATGCGTTTTTTAAGAACCAATAGAACCGCTTCATTTACATACCCTTGCTTCATTGATTCTTCTGCAGAGAAGCAATTCCATTGATTCTTTACAAACATATACCTCACTACCATTTTCGCCCATCTTTGGTGGAAACGCAGTTTATGTCGAGCTAATTAAACCCGTTATTGTTGATACTTAACCGTCTGTTTGTATATCTGTACTTTTTTATCTATTTATCCGTAATTTCTACCTAAAAGGAATTATGAAAGTTAAATACACAGATAGAGCCTTTCACGTATTATAATTGTGAAGATAACTGCCCACGTTTATTATAAATGCAATTGAATTGTTAGTATTCAATGATGCAAGGTATGCGCAAGCGCAATGCTTTCATGTATCAAATATATATAAAAACGCCATCTATTGGATGCTTATACAACCTAAATAGTAACACATTGTAGTGTTGTGTCAATATAATAACTAACACCACTGAATAATGCAGCATTATGTCGGGGGTTATTAGGGATTGATAAAAAATGGCTGAATTATGACTGTCTTGTCAATATATACTGTTATATATTGACAAGACAGTCATAATTCAGCCATTGTATGTATATATGTCCTATAATATAGATAAGAAATTATTGGATAGTGTCAGAATTATGACAGCGGTTTGTCAAAAAAATATTTTTACTTACATAGCTTATACTAGATAAACCTTAAGAGATACATTAAAATAATGTAGTACATAATTGTAGGTATTTAAATAGTCTACATAAAAGTCTTATGTAGTTTGTCTGTATGTCCTATGGTTTTCTCACAATAACCATTTTTGTATAAAGAGATATCGATTATAAAGAGAAATGGTTTCAATAAAAGTGTGTGATATATAAGCTCAAAAACTACTTGAGTAATTTTGATAATTTTTTTACTCATAAAAATCTAATCTGTACATTAAATTTGAATAACTTAGCTTAAGTCGAATGACCATAAATATTAATTAAAAAATAAATAGCCCCATAACTACACGAGTACTAAATGACCATGTTACGTGAGGATCTTTTCAAATTAATATTTCCTAGCTTACGTGCAAAACCGGGGTGATATCCAAGTTATATTATAAGTACTATAACCTATAAAATTAACCTACAAATATATTATTCGGTACACGTTTTAATTGAGGGCTTATTACCTCCATAAAAGGGGGTGCTACTGACCTACTGACTAGTGACGATAGCATGACCTTCGTAGGTCACACACACAAACAAACACATTAAAGCATCCTCTATAGCCTTTAGGTACATATATACATCACTAGTTAAGAAAGCAGCGCCATCTATTGACGAAAAATTGGGTAGCATCTAAATTTAAAGATATTTTGAAGATACCAACTTACATGGAAATAAAATCCATTATTTTTAGACACCTCTACATTCAATTCTTATATAAATACACAGAGATTAGGTAAATAAGGGCAAAACAATAATTTAAGGGGATTTTAGGGGAAAATAACAAAAGTCAAATGAAGAGAGAACATTATTCATAACCATGATTGTACAACTAGCAACTCCAATCAACTCCAAATTATTGAGACCCTAAACTAAAACAATTTTTTTAAACATCAATATTATATATACAATATTTAAATAACAACATTAGTCATTAGTTTCTAGATAACCTAATAGAACTTATACAAGACTTACGGTACGAAACAAGGGCCTCGCCAAGGGCGGTGGGGGGCAGGTTCCTAGAGAAAATAAATGTAGTCAAAAAAAATCATCTGATAATACAGAAATATTAAGTAAGGACAAAGGGAACTAAATCCCACAATTCATACTTTCCCCGCCTTCCATTTATATCCACTTGACCCCCCATCCCTCTCTTGACAATCGCCTTACCTCGGCTAGCGTCGCTCTTGACCTATAATATTAATAAAGTAAACAAACTATCTTGATTAAATTAAATTAAAAAAAAAGATAACTGCTTTCCAAGCTGGTGGTGGTTTTAGATAAAGTGACTGACTGACCTATTTTAACGTGTCAAAAGTACATTGTAAAAAGTCTGTATGTATAGTTATTTATTAAAAAAATTAAAGTATTGTTGCATTACAACTCATCTGTTATTATATTAGAACAACTACTTGAAGCAACTCCATATAACGTAAGTATACAGTTATGCAACGTCAGACGGACAGACGTGACCTGCGTGTGAGGCGAGACCTACATACACTACCAGACTATTCAGACAGACGGCTTTTTTGTTTTATGTAGTTACTTGAATTTTAATATGTTAACGTTTTTTTATGACTAACAATCAGCCCTAGTTTCGGATGATTTCTCTACTTTAGTATATATGTATTATACATATAAACCTTCTTCTTGAATCACGCTATTTAATAGTTAAAACCGCATCAAAATCTGTTGAGCAGTTTAAAAGATTTAAGCATATTTATATTTTATTATACAGCGGGAAGTGGCTGCTTTATACTAAAGTAGAATTAAATTACAATGGAGCAATGTTTTAGCTTATGGAGGCGAGGGCTAGTGTTATTATATATATTTAATGTATTTATTTTCTTATAAATCTCCAAAAAATCATTAATGATGATTTTTTTGTCATTTATGTTTTAAATACGATGTCTAATGTGACAACTACCACTAGGCGTCACAAATACAATCAGTACAATTTCTGAAAATAAATTTCCACAATTTGGATACGTAGAAGTGTTATTCTATTCATTTCATACGATCAGTACAACTTTTGAAAATTAATTTCCACAATTTGGATACGTAGAAGAGTTATTCTATTCATTTCATACGATCAGTACAACTTTTGAAAATTAATTTCCACAATTTGGATACGTAGAAGAGTTATTCTATTCATTTCATACGATCAGACCAATTAATGAAAATAAATTTCCACAATTTGGATACGTAGAAGTGTTATTCTATTCATTTCATACGATCAGACCAATTAATGAAAATAAATTTCCACAATTTGGATACGTAGAAGTGTTATTCTATTCATTTCATACGATCAGTACAACTTTTGAAAATTAATTTCCACAATTTGGATACGTAGAAGAGTTATTCTATTCATTTCATACGATCAGACCAATTAATGAAAATAAATTTCCACAATTTGGATACGTAGAAGTGTTATTCTATTCATTTCATACGATCAGTACAACTTTTGAAAATTAATTTCCACAATTTGGATACGTAGAAGAGTTATTCTATTCATTTCATACGATCAGACCAATTAATGAAAATAAATTTCCACAATTTGGATACGTAGAAGTGTTATTCTATTCATTTCATACGATCAGACCAATTAATGAAAATAAATTTCCACAATTTGGATACGTAGAAGTGTTATTCTATTCATTTCATACGATCAATACAACTTTTGAAAATAAATTTCCACAATTTGGATACGTAGAAGAGTTATTCTATTCATTTCATACGATCAGACCAATTAATGAAAATAAATTTCCACAATTTGGATACGTAGAAGAGTTATTCTATTCATTTCATACGATCAGACCAATTAATGAAAATAAATTTCCACAATTTGGATACGTAGAAGAGTTATTCTATTCATTTCATACGATCAGACCAATTAATGAAAATAAATTTCCACAATTTGGATACGTAGAAGAGTTATTCTATTCATTTCATACGATCAGACCAATTAATGAAAATAAATTTCCACAATTTGGATACATAGAAGTGTTATTCTATTCATTTCATACGATCAGTACAACTTTTGAAAATAAATTTCCACAATTTGGATACGTAGAAGAATTATTCTATTCATTTCATACGATCAGACCAATTAATGAAAATAAATTTCCACAATTTGGATACGTAGAAGAGTTATTCTATTCATTTCATACGATCAGTACTACTTTTGAAAATAAATTTCCACAATTTGGTACGTAGAAGAGTTATTCTATTCATTTCATACGATCAGACCAATTAATGAAAATAAATTTCCACAATTTGGATACGTAGAAGAGTTATTCTATTCATTTCATACGATCAGACCAATTAATGAAAATAAATTTCCACAATTTGGATACGTAGAAGAGTTATTCTATTCATTTCATACGATCAGACCAATTAATGAAAATAAATTTCCACAATTTGGATACGTAGAAGAGTTATTCTATTCATTTCATACGATCAGACCAATTAATGAAAATAAATTTCCACAATTTGGATACGTAGAAGAGTTATTCTATTCATTTCATACGATCAGACCAATTAATGAAAATAAATTTCCACAATTTGGATACGTAGAAGTGTTATTCTATTCATTTCATACGATCAGACCAATTAATGAAAATAAATTTCCACAATTTGGATACGTAGAAGTGTTATTCTATTCATTTCATACGATCAATACAACTTTTGAAAATAAATTTCCACAATTTGGATACGTAGAAGAGTTATTCTATTCATTTCATACGATCAGACCAATTAATGAAAATAAATTTCCACAATTTGGATACGTAGAAGAGTTATTCTATTCATTTCATACGATCAGACCAATTAATGAAAATAAATTTCCACAATTTGGATACGTAGAAGTGTTATTCTATTCATTTCATACGATCAGTACGACTTTTGAAAATAAATTTCCACAATTTGGATACGTAGAAGTGTTATTCTATTCAGTTCATACGATCAGACCAATTAATGAAAATAAATTTCCACAATTTAGATACGTAGAAGTGTTATTCTATTCATTTCATACGATCAGACCAATTATTGAAAATAAATTTCCACAATTTGGATACGTAGAAGTGATATTCTATTCAGTTCATACGATCAGACCAATTATTGAAAATAAATTTCCACAATTTTGGAAACCTAGAAGTGTTATTCTATTCAGTTCATACGATCAGACCAATTAATGAAAATAAATTTCCACAATTTAGATACGTAGAAGTGTTATTCTATTCATTTCATACGATCAGTACAACTTTTGAAAATTAATTTCCACAATTTGGAGACGTAGAAGAGTTATTCTATTCATTTCATACGATCAGACCAATTAATGAAAATAAATTTCCACAATTTGGATACGTAGAAGAGTTATTCTATTCATTTCATACGATCAGTACAATTTTTGAAAATAAATTTCCACAATTTGGATACGTAGAAGTGTTATTCTATTCATTTCATACGATCAGTACGAATTTTGAAAATAAATTTCCACAATTTGGATACGTAGAAGTGTTATTCTATTCTGTTCATACGATCAGACCAATTAATGAAAATAAATTTCCACAATTTAGATACGTAGAAGTGTTATTCTATTCATTTCATACGATCAGACCAATTAATGAAAATAAATTTCCACAATTTGGATACGTAGAAGAGTTATTCTATTCATTTCATACGATCAGTACAATTTTTGAAAATAAATTTCCACAATTTGAATACGTAGAAGTGTTATTCTATTCATTTCATACGATCAGTACGAATTTTGAAAATAAATTTCCACAATTTGGATACGTAGAAGTGTTATTCTATTCTGTTCATACGATCAGACCAATTAATGAAAATAAATTTCCACAATTTGGATACGTAGAAGAGTTATTCTATTCATTTCATACGATCAGACCAATTAATGAAAATAAATTTCCACAATTTGGATACGTAGAAGAGTTATTCTATTCATTTCATACGATCAGTACAATTTTTGAAAATAAATTTCCACAATTTGGATACGTAGAAGAGTTATTCTATTCATTTCATACGATCAGACCAATTAATGAAAATAAATTTCCACAATTTGGATACGTAGAAGAGTTATTCTATTCATTTCATACGATTAGTACAATTTTTGAAAATAAATTTCCACAATTTGGATACGTAGAAGTGTTATTCTATTCATTTCATACGATCAGTACGACTTTTGAAAATAAATTTCCACAATTTGGATACGTAGAAGTGTTATTCTATTCAGTTCATACGATCAGACCAATTAATGAAAATAAATTTCCACAATTTAGATACGTAGAAGTGTTATTCTATTCATTTCATACGATCAGACCAATTATTGAAAATAAATTTCCACAATTTGGATACGTAGAAGTGATATTCTATTCAGTTCATACGATCAGACCAATTATTGAAAATAAATTTCCACAATTTTGGAAACCTAGAAGTGTTATTCTATTCAGTTCATACGATCAGACCAATTAATGAAAATAAATTTCCACAATTTAGATACGTAGAAGTGTTATTCTATTCATTTCATACGATCAGTACAACTTTTGAAAATTAATTTCCACAATTTGGAGACGTAGAAGAGTTATTCTATTCATTTCATACGATCAGACCAATTAATGAAAATAAATTTCCACAATTTGGATACGTAGAAGAGTTATTCTATTCATTTCATACGATCAGTACAATTTTTGAAAATAAATTTCCACAATTTGGATACGTAGAAGAGTTATTCTATTCATTTCATACGATCAGTACAACTTTTGAAAATAAATTTCCACAATTTGGATACGTAGAAGAATTATTCTATTCATTTCATACGATCAGACCAATTAATGAAAATAAATTTCCACAATTTGGATACGTAGAAGAGTTATTCTATTCATTTCATACGATCAGTACTACTTTTGAAAATAAATTTCCACAATTTGGATACGTAGAAGAGTTATTCTATTCATTTCATACGATCAGACCAATTAATGAAAATAAATTTCCACAATTTGGATACGTAGAAGAGTTATTCTATTCATTTCATACGATCAGACCAATTAATGAAAATAAATTTCCACAATTTGGATACGTAGAAGTGTTATTCTATTCATTTCATACGATCAGACCAATTAATGAAAATAAATTTCCACAATTTGGATACGTAGAAGAGTTATTCTATTCATTTCATACAATCAGACCAATTAATGAAAATAAATTTCCACAATTTGGATACGTAGAAGAGTTATTCTATTCATTTCATACGATCAGACCAATTAATGAAAATAAATTTCCACAATTTGGATACGTAGAAGAGTTATTCTATTCATTTCATACGATCAGTACAATTTTTGAAAATAAATTTCCACAATTTGGATACGTAGAAGAGTTATTCTATTCATTTCATACGATCAGACCAATTAATGAAAATAAATTTCCACAATTTGGATACGTAGAAGAGTTATTCTATTCATTTCATACGATCAGTACAATTTTTGAAAATAAATTTCCACAATTTGGATACGTAGAAGTGTTATTCTATTCATTTCATACGATCAGTACGACTTTTGAAAATAAATTTCCACAATTTGGATACGTAGAAGTGTTATTCTATTCAGTTCATACGATCAGACCAATTAATGAAAATAAATTTCCACAATTTAGATACGTAGAAGTGTTATTCTATTCATTTCATACGATCAGACCAATTATTGAAAATAAATTTCCACAATTTGGATACGTAGAAGTGATATTCTATTCAGTTCATACGATCAGACCAATTATTGAAAATAAATTTCCACAATTTTGGAAACCTAGAAGTGTTATTCTATTCAGTTCATACGATCAGACCAATTAATGAAAATAAATTTCCACAATTTGGATACGTAGAAGAGTTATTCTATTCATTTCATACGATCAGACCAACTATTGAAAATAAATTTCCACATTTTGGATACGTAGAAGAGTTATTCTATTCATTTCATACGATCAGACCAACTATTGAAAATAAATTTCCACATTTTGGATACGTAGAAGAGTTATTCTATTCATTTCATACGATCAGACCAATTAATGAAAATAAATTTCCACAATTTGGATATTATTCTATTCATTTGATACGATCAATAAGAAAAAATAAAAAATAAAGAAAAAACCATAACCTTGCGGGAATAAAAATCGTTTATTTTCATTTTAATTATGCAGAACTATTTATTGCTTTAATAAATATTAAATAATAAATAAATCTTCATATAAGCTTCTGCCTTGAAAAGTAATCATTTAAAGAATCATTCAATAATACAGCCATGACATATATGATGTAAGAGATGTCCTAGATTATAAATAAATAAAAAATAATGAATAATTGATATTTATTGTTATTACACAGTAGTAGTAGTCTTAAGTTGCTATTTTTAATTGAATTGTTTCTCCCAATTATTTGTCACTGTGATTAATACACAGTATGTGTATCTGTGTCATCGAAGCGTCAAAGATAATGAACCGATTCTGATGAAGTTTTATTTGTTTGAAAGGTAATTTAATCGAGATTGTTCTTAGGTATGTATTGTGAAGATCTGTTCACCCGTTTGGAGACTCATTGCTCACTTGATAGTTGCCTCACAATATTCATATATTGAAAATTATAACAATTCGTTCGTGATATTATAAAGTCGTCGTCCATATCATGATAGGTCAATAATACACATGCTTTCTACATATAAAATAAAGGATCACATCTCACAGCTGATCTGAGCATTGCGATATAGTGAAAGTGTGCGCCGGACCGTTACTCTGTTTCCATTGTACATTGTATCTATTGTACATTAATCTAAGTCACGTGATACTTATAATGTTATTTATTATGTTGGCAACATTTTTCTTGCGAAGGTTACATAACTAATAAACTTGGAAGTTACTTCTTACCAAATCTATACTAATATATAAAGCTGAAGGGTTTGTTTCTTTGAACGCGCTAATCTCAGGATCTACTGGCCCGATGTGAATAGTTATTTCAGTGTTACATAGCCCATTTATCGAGGAAGGCTATAAGCTATATATCATCACGCTACGACCCATAGGAGCGGAGCTACACGCTGACGAAGTAGCGCAGGTCGACTAGTCTTATACTAATATATAAAGCTAAAGAGTTTGTTTACTTGACCGCGCTAATCTCAGGAACTTCTGGTCCGATTTGAACAATTCTTTCAGTGTTAGATAGCATATTTATCGAGGAAGGCTATAGGCTACATATCATCACGTTAAGACCAATAGAAGCGGAGCTATACGCGAACGAAATCGTGTGAGTCGAGTAGTAAAACATATAGCTTCTTGAGCAATAAAATGTTAAATACAATGTTATGTTAAATGACTGACTGATTGTGTTTTGTGTGATATAGCTACAGGCACATAATTATAGGTTTGACCTTGAATGCGCAGAAGTCACTGTTAGTCTACTACGTCACCGCGCGTCGTCACGCTCACAATGCGCAACAAACCTCCACTATTTTTTCTCAGACCTAAAGTTAGCTGCCGGCTACTATATCAAATATTGGGCAATGGACGTCTCTTTTACGCTATATATGTGTGGATACTTATCGGTTTTTATGTACTAATTGATAGAAGTATTCAGATAATTATACTCTAAGAAACAAACTGTAGTACCGTAGCTCTGTGTCTAAAGTATAACCCGATTTAGCCATAGAGAATAAACCAAGCTTAGAGAAGATAGATTAGTTTACAATTAGGGGCCATTCATTTATTAGGTACCACTATTTTCGGTAGTTTTTGACACTCTCCCCCCTATTATATGAAAAAATAAAAATAGGCCGACCCACTCCCTCTTGTTTAATATTTTCAGTCAGGACTCCAGAGGCTCAAAACCCACTCGATCCGAACGAATCTCGACACTCGCGCTGTTGCCCGCGTTTTTTAAAATATAATTTTAACTTTTCACATTTTCGTGATCTTACGTAAGAACTATCGAGACTCCCTCCCACCTCCTTGTAAGAAAAAAAGACATGTTCGACCTCCCTAAATCGTCTTACGTAATAAACGAATGGCCTCTTATCTGCAATAGTTTACATCGTATTGATTCTTTGTGCTCTCAATATATTATAGGCAAGTAGCGTCTTAAGACCAGAAGTGGCCTTAGGGGTAGGAGAAGCGGACAACCGCTGAAAGCACCGTCGTGATGCAAACGAGCATATGGTCCACCTGATGGTAAATGGCCACCATCGCTCATGGACATCGGCAAAACAAGAGATATCCTCTTGTTTTGTCGATGCGTTGCATCCTCGAAGATAGAGTGGGGAGGGGAGAGAAGAAAATATGCTGCAGTTTCAGCAGGCCCTGAGCAAAAGCCTAGAGTCCACTAGATCCACAGCATTTATAGGATGGGAGAGGGAGGGGGTAAGTCTGGCCCACATGCGGCTCGACCGGAACGCGTCTGTGATACTTGGCGGTCGGATTCGCATGCTGGTGGTCGCAAGCCAGTCGGGGAACAGATCCCCTACCACCAAGGGGGGGCCTTAAAACTGATCTCGCTTTAAATGAAGTCAAAATTATGTTTTAAAGAAGCAACGACTTTTTTATGACGCTGTCAACATAAATCCCTAATCCCTTGTACTCCCTGAACTCTAGGTGGATACAGCCCAGAATCACTTGATCGTCATTTGTTCATCGTTGCACATTCCGTAATCTACACTATTATATAAAGAGGAAGAGGTCTATAGGATTTCCGTCTCTCTTCCTCTTTTAATGCTAACATTGTGTCTCATCCTCTCTCTCTTTTTTCTCTTTAATTTTTTATTTATCTGTTCAGAATAATCAGTCTCTTTATACTTTCTTTCTTTCGATTATCTCTCTCTTTCTCTATTCAATTTTATTTTTGCTCTGTCCCCCCTCTTCTATTATTTGTCGCTTTTCTTTTATTTTTGTTTCTATCATTTTTCTTTTTATAACTTTTTCTCACTCTCTCTCTTTTTTAATAATGAAAAACTCTCTACTTATAAAAACAATTTTTATTTCGTAGTAAAATATTTGAATATCGAACGTTCCAAATTCAAATGAATAATATCTAGAGTATAATGGAAACAAGCACAACTAAGCATTTTGGTGCAGATGACCTCATCTGTATAATTCGTTACAGAACTATTACATTTATTTGTTATGTAATTTATATAATTTGGTATCGCTTCGCTGAGTACTATACATTAACGACATCTGTTGTGACTCGTACGAACTATTTACTGCAACAACTCGTCAATGGCTGTCGTTTCTATGAAAATTATCGCTTTAATAAAATTAAGTATTTACAATATTGATATGATTTCTGAATGAGAGGCGTTGTTACAAGTATATGTCAGAACAAAGAGATTTTTTTTTTTTTTTTAAATTGGACTTGTGACCAAGGTGTAGGCTTAAGGAGCTCCTTTATGTAATTACGACACTCGCCTCCACTGCCCGGTCTCACAGTGTCTTAGGTTAGATTAACATAAGGCTAACCTAATCTAACATAAACCTAACCTAACCCTAACCTAAGGTTGTGTTAACACATCTAAATACAATGTAGGGACTCATAATAAATAAGACGTAAGAACTCACATGATCCTTAGTCCACTATTTGTTACACTTCAACTCCAGGTGATGTTCACTCAAAGAGACTTGTCGAGAGACTAAAGTGTACTGCGTCAGTCGGGGAATATAAAGGGACTAGACAATGGTAGTAATGCGCCTCCACTAGTGGGGAGAAGTAAATCAACAAAACGGAAATAGGGCGCTGGCATCCCGATTAATCGATAATCGTTTACTCGTTTGAGGCTGTCAAAAATCTTTGAATATAAAAATCGCGACGGAAGTGACAATTAATTTTCTTTATCATTATCCTACTCTAATTATAGCCCGACACGGTCTTCACTATTATCCTACCCCAACTATACCCCGGCATATATAATTATACCCTTCTTTTAGCCCGCAGTAGGTTTATAAATACAATAATGGTAAAAGTAAGGGCACGCCAAGGTAAACGACCCACGATCTGTTGTTTTTGTATTCAATACTTGTATTTGTGACTAGGGTTGTTGCTATCTCTCTTTTTTTTAAAGATTATTTATCTCTCTTTCTATTCTTTAACATACAGGAACAATGCTTTGTCCGGGATAAACAATATCTTCCTATTTTGGAGTAAAATTTAATTTTTGTTTCATCTTAATCGGTTCACTTATTCAAGAGATATTAATTTTTAATTTTATTAAGAAGTATTTTTACTTTTTTTAACTAGATGGCGTTAATATATTTATTTATATCTCTTTAAATAAAATTAAAAAAAAACATTACAATGACGTACAAACATATAGGCGGAAATTACTACATTGTACATTCAATGGGAATACTACTAATACTAAAACCAGCTTTTCCTATCGTTTCTGGACTAAACTAGTTTTTTACTAGACCATACTAGTTTATCCTACATTCCAGGACAACTTAATCCTAACATTATAATTTCCAAAGTAACCTAAGTAATACTTAAGAATACAAACTAAACAAACGATACTGCGATTTAATATACTACTTACGCCATCTATTGACGGATAGATGCTTTGTTTTGTTTGTTATGCAATCACGCTTAAATCACTGAACCGATTTTCATGAAATATGATACAGAGATAAAGTAGAGCTTGCGGAAGGAGTTAGGCTATGTTTTATCGCAAAACAAATGAGTGCGCTCATACGCCATCTATCGACGCGAGGATGAAGTGCATGTCGAGCGTTGTGTCTTTGGGAATAGTCATATATAAATTAAATTATAAAACAGTGATACACAAGTTTTAGAGAGGGACAACTTCTCCCCTCGCTTCCTTAAGAGGTCAGAGGTCAAGGCGAATAAAGATGATACAGCATCCTGCAAACAACGTGATATGTTTTTAGGTTACCTTCAGCAAATGTCATATTTTTAGAAGGGATATAGAAAGGAATTTTTATATCTAGATTTTTGGGTCTTCTCACACCTTTTGTATAATGTGACTGATGTGCATTGGATACTACTATCTCGCTGTCTCGCTCACTCTTCTGTCTCACTCTCACCTTGTGCTGACAATAACTAACACAACAATTTGGTGCACTCGTTCTAAAGTTATGCGCGTATGTATGATTTCCAATGTTGCTTCTGTTTGTGGTCACTTTAGTATATTTATTATCTACTATTGACACGCCCCGGCTTTACACGGATTCTCTACTATAATATGTATATATTACTTCTTCTTAAATCATTCTATCTATTGGTAAAAACCGCATTAAAATCCGTAGCGTGGTTTAGAATATCGTACAGACAGCGGGAGGCGACTATGTAAAACTGGCTGCGTCCCGCAGTTTCACCCGCTATATTTTGGATAATTCACACTATATCATTATAAATTATAGCCTATATGTTATTTTGATGTGTAAGCTATATTATTGTAAAGTTTCACCAAAATCCATTCAGTAGTTTTTGCGTGAAAGAGTAACCAATCCATACATTATTACAAACTTTCGAATTTATAATATTAGTAGCATAGTATTTCCTGATCAAGATTTTCTACTCTTTAAAAGGAATTACTAAATTAAAATGGCAACACTAACCACCTACCATAACTTATACCCATTACCTCGCCTAGAGGGCGCCAGTAGTTTACTCATCAGACTAAATTTGGTTATTTCTATACCATTAAAATCCTACACTTTTTTTTTTATTGACCATAACATTATTTATGGTGCTTATGCATTAGATAAAGACTAAAAATTACCGCCATATTGTATTGTGTTATCCAGACTGTTAATTTAATTGTTGTTTATTAGTGTCTTAGGCAAAAGAGATTCTGTACCATATTTTAGAAAGGGAATGGAAAGGAAAAAAATGTATGACTAACTCCCGAAGACTAAAACGATCACACAGCTCGACATGCACTTCATCCCCAATTTCAACATATTATAGCATTTTTTCGCGATTAAACATAGCTTATGTCCTTTCCCAAGCTCTTGTCTATTTCTGTACCAAGTTTCATCAAAATCAATTCAGTGGTTTAAACGTGAAGTGTGTTAGAAGACAGAGTTACTTTCCTATTTATAATATTAAAGTAGAATTTTTTAAGTTTCTACTAACTTGTTACTTTTTTTTATTGCCCAAGGAAATTAATATTAAAAAACTAATATATGGTTGAAAAAAATAACTTTATTCTCGTATAAACATATATTTATAATTATTTTTTATTATTTGTTACAGTTAACACAATGAAGCGGTCTCGGCACAGATGGCTGGGATTCAGCTTATTTTGTAAGTATTCAAAAACCAAAGTAAAATAAAAATACCTTTAATATAGATAAATCAAAGGGCGCCATTAATACTAGCCGACCCTTGCGACTTCGTGGCCGTGTAGCTCCACTCCTATGGGTCGTAGCCTGATGATATATAGCCTATAGCCTTCCACGATAAATGAGCTATCTAACGCTGAAATTTTTTAAATTCTATACAGTTCCTGAGATTAGTCCGATCAACCTAACAAACAAACTCTTTAGCTTTATATTTTTTTTTTGTGTTCAAAGCTGATAAATGTTATTTTTTTATATCTATCGCCATACTAGTATATTGCTAGGTTATTATTGGCTAGGTCGCTAGGTGGCTAGTTCGTCGCTAGATCGCTAGGTGGCTAGTTTGCTGGCTAGGTCGATGTGCCGCAAGGTAGTGTTAGCAATGTTAGATCGCTATACAGCTAGGAGGCTAGGTCAATATATCGCTTTTTTCGGGACAAAGTGAACTTATGTGCTCTATCAAACTTTAGTCTATTTCTGTACAAAATTTCATCAAAATCAGATCAGCGGTTTAAGCGTGATTGAGTAACAGACAGAGTTACTTTCGCATAATATTAGTAAGGATTATTATCCTGCGGTAAATAAATGTTTCCAGGATAAAAAGAAGCATGTAAGTGCGAGTGATAGAGTAATTAACAAACAATTTCTCTTTTATAATATTTGTGAGTTTTTCAAGTAACCCCGGAAGAGGTGGCTAGTTAAGCTATTACCCAAGCGGCCTCAAACAGCCTTGGTATTTGACGTTTGACATTTTTAAATCAACATTAACTCTAAAACTTTATTTGCATGTATTTAGTATTTATATAGCAATCTTATGACTGGTCTATTATATTATATTATTGACATGTAATAGTATGGATACACAATCTACCCTTAAAACTTTCGGAGACACAGATTCCTTCCAGAGAAAAAGAAAAAAAAAATCTTAATCGCTATCTAATCCGTTTTTAGGATAAATTAAGTACTACTACTACTACGAAGCCCGGATGGTTAGTTAGTCAAAAATATAAGTCGGGGATTTTAAAACGATGTGAAAGGAGATGGAAGGAGGAAGATGGGGAATATTGGGGAACACGAACAGGGGGTGATGGTATTGAATGGAATATTGGGTAAACGCAATGTAGATACTTCTACTGAACCCATAAATGATCAAATATGATCTCTAATAATTACGAGAGAAACCTAAGCAGTGCCTTGGACTTGTGACCAAGGTGTAGGCTTAAGGAGCTCCTTTAAATGATCATAACACTCGCCTCCACTGCTCAGGCTCTCTGTTTAAACCCAAGGTTAAACGCACATAAACCGAATCTAACACAAGGCTAACCTAACCTAACATTGTGTTTACTTAACCACGTGGCAATTACATTGTAAGGACTTACGTGACCTTAGTTGGACAGCACTTCCTATCACTATCACTATCACTAGCACTACTTAGATGATGTTCACTACTTGAGAGACCGCGCACGACTGAGACTTCAGTTAGACTGTCGATCGCATATAAAGGGTCGAGGGTAGAGACTGTCAAAACAACGGAAGTGACTACTACCCCACTCCAACGCCATAGACAACGATAACGATTCGATTAATCGATAATCTTTTACTATGCTCCGACATATAGTGATACTCAATCCCATACCAGCTCAACCGTTTTCAGGATTTAAAAAAAAAACTGTCCCTGTAAAGAAAAATATCGTATCCCAATCATGTGTAACGTCCATAATAGTCTAAGAATACTAAATTCAAATGTATTAGATCAAGATCAAATTACACTAAAGTAATAATTTTTGTAATAGGATTTCCTTATTGGGTAATAAAGGTTAATAATTCTACATACAGTCTCATACAAGATATTAAATATACATTGCGTTCAGTTCTGTCTCCCTCACTCTGCAACATAATACGACACACTACTACACCTTCATCATCACGACCCGTCAATGACACACTGCTGAGCTGGGTTTCCTTCTCAGAATGAGGGTATTAGGCCCAGTGCGAGGAGTGCAGGTTTCCTCACGATGTTTTCCTTCACCGTTAAAGCAAGTGATGAAGTCAGGGGTGTGTGCTTGTGTGGGGGATCGAACTCCTGAACTACATATTACAGTGCCATAAACTTATCTGGTCTGGTGGCTAAAAGAGGACCTAAGTGGGTGGACCAGTCTGGGTGCTTCCGATGTGAATTTATAACAAATACTAGATGACCCGGCAAACGTTGTTTTGCAATATAAATTTTAAAAAAATGGGGTGGGCCACCCTTTTCACTAAGGGGGATAAAAAATAGATGTTGAACTAATCTCAGACCTTTCCGATATGCACACAAAATTTCATAAAAATCGGTCGAGCCGCTTCGAAGGAGTAGAGGAGTAGTTAACTAACATTGTGACACGAGAATTTTATATATAAGTATCATATCTATTGGTTAGTACCCACAATACTAGCTCTGCTTAGTTTGGGAGTTGATGGTGTTGTGTATTAATATATTATTATTACCCACTTGATAGCAAAATTTATTTTCACTGACGACACCATGCGTTAACAGCGACTCTCTCACCGGGCCAGATAAGTTTGAGGGACTTTACAACCTATGACAGTGATGGCCCAGTGGTTGAGACTTCAAGTCTTACTCGGGAGGTCCGAGGTTCGATCCCTCACACAGGCACACACCTCTGACTCTAAGTTATGTGTGTTTTATGCAATTAAATATCACTTGCTTTAACGTCGAAGGAAAACATCGTGAGGAAACCTGCACTCCTGAGAGTTCCCTAAAAGTTCTCAAAGGTGTGTGAAGTCTGCCAACCCGCACTGGGCCAGCGTGGTGGACTATGGCCTAATACCCTCCTCATTCTGAGGAGGAGACCCGGCTCAGCAGTGGGCCATTGAAGGGTCGTGATGATGACAACCTATGTGAGCCTGTATCTAGACGCTGTGCTAAAGGAGAACAAAGTGAATAAGAGTGAGATGTACCTTTGAGCATTGCACCATCTTGATAACTCTCCTTGGGAAGTCCCGGCGTTTGCGTTGTGCGTAAACCGCGCGTAAATGTTTGAGCGCTAGAAGGTTTTGTTTCACTAGCCTGATTACACATAAATTTTCAAATTCCATTTAGTAAGATTTTTGTGATTGATTGTATATCTTTTTTATTAGTAATCGATGAATTGCGATAAAATTGAAGTTTATATTACAAAAACCAATTAGAAGTTATATTTTATAGTCTAGACTCAAATGCAACAGTTTCTAAAACCTTGACTTTTTACACCTACAGTATCTAATTATTGTATTGAGGGTTTCTTCGTAAATCTTTATATAATATAAAACAAAGTCGCTGTCTGTATGCTTAGATCTTTCAAACTACGCAAGAAATTTTAATGCGGTTTTCACCAATAGACAGAGTGATTCAAGAGGCATGTTTATGTATAACAGAGGCACCGTGCACAGCTGGGGCGGGTTGTTAGTAAATTAATATTAAAATCAGGTAGAGCAACCTTCAGATTATCCTCTATAAATAACAAGAAACCGTTCAATGACGCGTTTTGCAAACATTTGGAAATATTAAGGAAAATTTTTGGTACTGTCGTAAAACTGGTTTATTTGACGACCTGATTTTTGTAGATATGAGATACAAATGTGAAAATAACAGCCAAGTTTTGGCCGATCTATAAGTGGGCAGAAAATCGTTTTTAATCGTTTTGCGCCATCTATCGATGCAACTAAAACTAAAATCATATACATGACAATAACTGTGTGTTATTGTACGGAGGTAGAACAGAATTTTATACTCGAGTTTCTGCTTGCGCCATCTTCGGCAGGCCATCAAAGCAGAACCTCCAAAACGCTCGGTAAACTAACAGAAAATCATTAATAATGTAGCTCCTTATATAAAAAGGATACAAAATCATGACAATAATGCCATCTATTAGGTATATCTAAAACCTTAACTTATCTAGGTGATCTTATCAATTTACCTATAACGCCATCTATTTGGAAATTACGACAACATTTATAGCATAACACACATTAAAACTTTTATATTTATTTCCTTTTAGGTGTAACATTATTATGCTTATCTACGGAAATCCCCACAACATCAGCAGTAAGAGCCACAAAACTGATCTTCGCAAAAACCACTACCACAACAGCATCACCTGATGAAGAACCAACAGCACCAGAAGATGAGGGTCTGGAGGTAAGAAAGAAAGACACTATTACCTAGCATTCTATACGTAAATTATTTTTTTTCACAATACGTAGTAGACAGGGATATTGTACACACTCTTTTTCGCCTAACTTTGTCATACTTATCTTGATTTCTTTGGTTACTAGAGCCCACTTCTAACTTTTAGATACTTTTCTTGACGACTTTTGACTCTCCTTCCCTTTTCGGTGTTCCCACTCTTCGCTGTCAAAACATAATCTGCCATCGTGGTCAGTTCCAGAAGCCATGGAATAGATGTCGCACGTTCTCAACAACTTTGCTTTCATTTCTACGTCTTAGAATGTTACTCCATCCTTTTCATTTACCTAAGCTTCTCCAACTATCTGTTCTTGTCTAGCATTCTAAGCCCTTGCCTTTATACCGTGATCTGTAGATGTTTTCAGAATTCGAATTCCCTTCTCGGCATTACTTGCCATTTCTGCGTATTCAAATTTTGCTCAATTTTTTTAATTTACATTAGAATCTTCAATTTTCTGTTCTTATCTAGCATTCTTGGCTCTTATACCTTGACCTGTAGAAGATACTACATGTTACACATTCTGGATATTATTTGATATTTTTACGTCCATTGCCGTTCCATCTCTGTCATTTACATGAGGATCATTCACTTCCTGTTCTTTTGTTGTAATAACCTCTGTTTACAAGTTATTTATTCCTCTATTGTTAACCCTAGTACAGATTTTCCAGTCTGAATAATGTAATTTTCAAACAAGTAGTTTACAATATTTATTAGGTGCTAGTTAAACTGGATCGCGGAAGAGGAAAAGAAATTAACATAACATAACCTTGGACCATTTCACATACCAGTATGTATATGCCTTCGGTTGTCTGATGTCTCACGTGTTGTTTAACTTATAAAATTATCCGACAAATTCTTCTGCCCAATGGTGTCTAGCATTATTAGAGCAAAAAGGCTTTTCATGGCTATATGCTCAATAAAATATTTGTTGATGACACATACTGTCTAACAGTCTTTTACCCTTTGTCCATCGTGATAGACATAGACGAAGTTTTAAAAACTTAAAGGTTAACCAAACTTCTTCTGACCAATGATGTCCAGCTATATTGGTGCCAGATCAGCTTTTGGCGATATCTTCAAAAATGTATCTGACTGAATCATACAATTTGTCTATCTCACACTCTTTTTGAGAATAGCCCAAATAATTCAGAGACTGCTAATCTTGATTGGTGCGAGAAGACCAACTTGGGGCACGCTTAAAGTAATTAATCTTTCAATCAGAATTTCTTAGTATAAATTTGGTTAATAACAAGCATAACATGTAGTTTTTTGTATTAATTAAAACGGAAATAAAACCGATCAACCTTGATAAAGAATCCAGTAACTATAAGTTGTATGAAGTTGCAACACTTCCGGAATTTCCTTTACCTCCACGTTAAAATGCATGTTTTTATACAAGCAGATATATCCATTTGTTATATTTATACAATAAAAACGAAAGACCATAGTAAAAGACAACGATTAGCAAAATTTATGTATATAGACTTAATACAATTGTTATTTCTTTCCAGGTGGAACCAACCGCAGAAGGTGTAGAAAGCAATAATGCAACAAAACTAACGGGCATACCCCAAATCGATTACATACACGACCCGAATTTACCTCGGGAGTTAAATGGATATAATTTATCCGAATATCCGTTCTATGAAGCAGTGCCTCCTCCAGAGACCATGGACTTCAAGTGTGATGGTCTACATGATGGCTTTTACGCATCAGTTCCCCATAAATGCCAGGTAAGGTCCAGTGACTTTTTTATCATCAGAACCGAATAAATAGAATTGCTGCTCCAATTATGTGATGCTGGCAGTAAAATCCAACAATGTAGGATGTTTGAATCAGTACAATTACATCGTATTATAATATACAAATATTTATTTGACCTCAATATTTGGGCACACCATCCTACATCAATTGATTTATATTCTTCAAAAGAACAAAATTGCAGTAGTTGTTAACTACATGACTATTCCCTGGACTAGAAAATTTATTAAAGGATGATATCCAGCAACCAATCTGACAACTTCGTTGAGCTCGTTCGCCTTTCGCAGATATAAATATTATGGTAATTTTTGGGTTTTCCAGATCAAATAACCTTCTCCTGGTCAATGGCTTATCATTATAATAAAATAACCTTAATTCCTTTGCCTAATTTATTAAAGGCCTTTCATACTCAAACTCAAAATTTTTTATTTCAATTAGACTTTTAATAAAGTACTTTTTACACGTGAATTGGTCAATTGGTTAGTCAATCAGTTTGTCTGAAGCTACTGTTTTCTGATGAAAAGAACTGGGAAAAAATTAACAGTCGCTCTTTTCAAAGGGCTATTGTTTTCATCAGTCGGTTTTAAAAAGGTATAATCATTCAGCTGAGCATCAACGTCACTTTGATTCCAAGCTTGTCATCGTTCAAGTAATCCTTTACAGAGTACTTTGTTTACTAAACACTTTTTAATATGAATTACTTTTCCCAAATCTCAAGTAATATACCTCCTTAAAATAAATAAACAATCCACACATCTCGAAAAATAAATTAAACCGGTATTGTCATATTTAAATTCAAGGCCTGTTTATAAGGTTGCTTTACTTTAATTTAAAATTATGTATATTTTTTTGACGTCATCTACATCATCTGAATTTTATAATTTTCTCCAATCTGGTATTGTCCGAATTTCCAACTTTGTATTATTATTTTTTTTATCTATTTCAGGTGTACCATCACTGCCTCTTCGGTACCAGATACGACTTTCTATGTGCCAACTACACAGCCTTCGACCAGAAGACCTTCATCTGCCATTTCGTGTCAGAAGTTGATTGTAAAAACTCGCCTAATTATTTTAATAGGTAATAACAATTGAAATCTTGTCTCTCTCTTGATCTTATTTCGTATATATCTTCTATATATATTCAGATATATATATCTTATATCTAGAACTTACTTAAAATCAATTCTTCTAAAAGTTTTGTTTATTCTTTATTTTCAATAAATTTCTATATTGACAAGTTATTATTTTTGTCCAGAAACGAAGCTCTATACCAATCCGCGTCAACCACCACATTGGCGCCACCAACAACTACAACTACCACCACAACAACAACACCACGGCCGTCCCGACCACCGCGCCGTCGCCCACCACCAAGATATGATTATTATGATGATGATTATTATTATCCTGCAAGAGATGACTATGACTATGAAGAAAGGTAAATTTACTCATAAACATTACTTTAATACATAAAATAGACTCACAATATAAGTTTTAAGTAATATTTTTAAATATTTCTTTCTATTTTCAGAGGAGGTAGAAGGAGCAGACCAAGAAGACCAGGCAAACGAAGGCCTCATGACGATTATGATGACAGGTACAAATTCGTTAACAAACAAAACAACAAGTAAACAAGTTTAGAAATATGTATATCTCATTTATAACTACAAATATATTTGTATTTTAGATACGATACGCGATCAAGACCACGTGATGATCCAGAAGAAGAATATGTAGATAGAAGGCCATACGAAAGACCCAGACCTAATAAGAGACCTGACTACAGAAGACCCTATGATGATGAAGATAGAAGAACGTATAAAGGTGGTCGAAGACCAAACAGGCCACGAGAAGAGGACGATGTTAGATATGGACCTGATGAAGAAGAAGAGAGACCAGTAGGCAATAAGCGAGGGGAATTTAGAAATAGAGATAAGAATAGAGGACGTGATGATGTTAGGTCTAGAGACGGATCAACGGATGAAATACCTTCAGGTAGAGATGAAATTAGATTACAAGATGAAACAAAAGATGAAGTCAGTATTAGAACCAATGTTAGGCCACGAGACCAAATAAGATCAAGAGACGAGATAAGACCTAGAGATGAAAATAGACCGAGAGACGAAATTAGACCTAGAGACGAAATTAGACCTAGAGACGAAATTAGACCTAGAGATGAAATAAGATCAAGAGATGATGTAAGACCACGAGACGAGTTTAAATCACGCGATGAAATTAGACCGCGAGATGAAATTAGGTCGCGAGATGAGATTAGACCGAGAGAAGATAAAAGACCAAGGGATGGGATTCGAACAAGAGACGACATTAGAACACGAGATGAGAAAAGGCCTGGAGATGAGATGAAAGAGGAAAGAAGACCCTTTAGAGATGATCCTCCTGCATCGGATCCACGAGAGCGACCCAGAGATGATCGTTATCAGCAAAATGAAGGAAGAAGGTTATACGATCGACCGTACAGAAATAGAGATGAAAGGCCCTATTTAAGACCTGAACGTAATTATGAAGGTGAAGAGAAAATAAAAGAAGAAAAACGCCAAGCCCCAACAGCTCCAACTGCACCCGAAAGTCAACCTTTAGTTAAACCAGTAGGACATGGACTTTTTAGTAAACCGAGAATGCCGCCAAAAATTAAAAGACCAGTTCCTATAACCGAGAAAGAAAAATACGACTATGTTCCGATAGCTACAACTAAGGCACCATCAAATAATGATGATGAATATTATGAAGATTACGAAGAAGAAGATACACGAAAACCTTTACCTTCAGCTAAAACAAGCACAGTTCAACAAAGGCCGAGACCTGATCCAATTGAAAAAGAAAAATTTAAACCTTCAAGACCACACTTAGCTTCAGCTGACAAACCAAAAAACTTGAAAAGACCAGTACAGTACGATGATGCAGAATATTATGACGAACCTCCACCAAAATCTCAGAAATATACATCTCTTAGAAATAGACAAGAACGTCCTTCCAAAACAAAAGACGATGATTACTACTACGAAGAAAAAAATGATAAACAAAAGCAGAGAATTGAAGAGGATATAACATCAAAGGTTAAAGATGTAAAGCCGAACGTAAAAATTGTCAGAAGGCCTTTTTTACCGTCTAGGGGTGGGAGTCCCTATCTTCCGAGAGGACTACAACCTGTTGGCGGAAAGGATCTGAACTCACCACCTAATACCACCCCTAAACCTACGACTTCTACAACTACAACAACGACAACTACGACAACTACTCCAGAACCACCAACAACGGCAGTAATAAGAACCACAACAGAAAAAGTAACAACAACAATTGCAACAGAAAGGCCTTCCGCAACTTCATTACCGGAAGAAGAATACGAATATTACGATGAAGAAGACACTGAATATCAATCTAAGGACAAAAAAGAACCAACGACGACTGTTGAGATAAAACCCGCTGAAATTAAAGAAGAACCCACAACCACTACTACTACGTCATCTCGGCCGCTTACTACAACTGAAGATTTCACTGCATCTGAAGAAGAACCAGACAATAAAGCTAAAAACTTAGCAAGTAAAGTTCTCCAAAATTTCAATGATCAATACACAGCTATCAAAGACCATCTTGAGTCTACACTAACTCCAGGTTCCTACCTAGACCCATATCTTGGGACAACAAAACCCAAAAAGGTTGAACCAAGACCAGAAATATCAAAAGGATATACTGCGACTGGGAAGCCATTAAAAATACCAGATATAAAGCAAAATCTTGCTGATTCTGTTGAAAATGATTATGATGTGCGACTAAATGAAGCAATAGCTCCAAATTTGAGGATACCCAGTGGTTTTGTAGTTCCTGATAGAGAGAGAGATTACACATTTTCGAGGTTTAGAAATAATTTGCATTCTGAACCTCAATATGCTGCATCTGAGATAAGTCACTATCAAGTAAGGAAACGTCCTCAAATATCTGGAGTATCCATCAGGACTCCGTCTTCCTATTACATCCAACCACAGAGGGTAGTCTACGAAGATCTGATCAGACCAGCGCGACATCTGGTGTACAGACAGTTAGGAGATCTATTTTAATATAGTTGTAGGTAACCTTTGAGAGATGGAAAAACTTTTGAGGTCTGCTCAAGACGTCTTAGGTTTTGAAGTGTAATTTAAATTGACATTTTTTTTATTAAATGCTTTCTCAGTAGACAGTGGTTCCCAAACTAGAAAGGGGTGTTGATCTCATAAGGGTCTATAGAAAAAAATGTTACTAATTGCAGTAAAATATATTTTTATATCCGAAAAAAATATTTATTATTTTTGACGTTCACTTGAACGCGAAAAATGTGATTCTTTTATTTTCAGAATTGACAACATTTCAAAAAAAAATAAAACTTGTGATGACGTCACATATACGGTAGAGGAAGTAATTATTATTTGTTAAAGCAAATTAGAATAGATTTAATTTCAAAATTGATTTTAACCATCACCGGGATCGTATTTAAAAAAAATAAAAAATACGTGTCCATTTATTTTTTTTCTAGTTTCATATAATATAATAATATATATTATAAAAATATGAAATGTTGTGTCAATTAGTGGTAGATTATTTAATAATTTATAACAATTTATGTATTTTATATCCACTGCCAATTTATTATTATTATTTACTTTAGCATAAGTTTAAAATAATTTTGATAAATTTCAATTTTTTTATACAAATCTTAATACTCAAATGTAGCTTAATTTTTCGATATTTATGTATTTTATATTTAATTAATTTTTTGAAGATCATATTACAAATAAATATTTTACAACTGATCCCTTAGGGGGTTCAAATATTTTTCAAAGGTTACCAAATAAGATGAAATCCATTGAAGTATTTAAATATATTTAAATAGATTTCATCAGTCACTTGTAGACTTATTGGTATATTTTGTAATTATTCGTAGAATTTATAAGGATTTTGTAAAAATTTTAAATAAAAAAAATACAAAATTATGGCTTCCTTTATTAATTAATACTCGTCAATAACACAAAAACGACTGAACAGATTTCAATAAAATTTGGCCGACATATACTTTATAACCTAGAATATTTTTATATGGAAATATATTGTCATTATTTTATCATATAAAGGGCTTCGTTTCCAAACCTTACTACAGCGCACCACTCAAGAGACTACAATATAAATTTCTACTATGTATTAAATAATATTTATTTCTAAATTGTTTTCATATTTATTTCTTAAAGTGCGTGCAAACATAGGATCAGAGTGTTGCAAAGAACTTGAGTCCTATTTTCAGAGACTCGACTCGATATTCGACACTCAGTGAGCTAAAACCCTCTGAGTCTTAAATGAAGACGAAATCCTTTAGCTTATCAATAAAAAAATTAAATTAATTAATGTTTACATTTTACAAAAGTGTGTAAATTTTAATTTAATAAAAAGTATATTAATTTTCTTACTTAAAATTATAATTTTCATGTTTTCATTGTCCAACTAATAAGGAGACTCATGTAGGAAGATGACTGGAACGCGGTTCGCTGAATAAAAAGGACTCAAGTCTCTAGTACGACGCGAGTTCTAATGAAGCGCTCGAGAGCTTGTAGCAATTTTGGGAGCCCTTTATAGAACTCGAAGACTCGAGTCCTTTGCAATCAAAATACTATTGAGATAGCCTGTGCAGAACTTGAGCGCTTCATTGTTTTGAGCATATATACTCCCTGGAGCGTTATATTTGAAAATCTGTTAGAAGAAATACTATTAAAATTATCTGAGTCTAAAAAATATATTAAAATATGTGGTGATTTTAACATTAATCTATTAGAAATCTCCAGATTCAGATCCCTGTTAAATTCATATAACCTAATAAATATAATTTTAGAGCCAACTAGAGTAACTGCCACCTCAGCAACATGTATTGATAATATATTTACCAACTTTAAACCCAATTCATATTCAATTATTAAAAAGTTGAGTTCGGATCATTTTGGGCAATTAGTCTCCTTTAACTGTGAGTTAAAAAAAGAAAATAAAAATAAAAAGATTGCGTTTGTTCCTACAAACTCCAGACTCCTAGAGGTAGTATTATAGCAAAACTCACATACTTAAATTTTGACAACAATAACCCTGATATGTATACAACATTTCACACACATTCAACACACCAGCAACTGTTGGTATTCATGGAAGTAGACAAAAACTATATCAACTTTATAATGAGAGATCATACAACCATTCAGAGTCCTTTATAGCCTTTGTTAAAGCATATTCAAAATTATTTAAAAAAGTGTGTTCCATGGCAAAGTCGTTACATATTAAACAGAAAATTAATAATGCACAAGACAAAATAAAAATGACATGGAATATTATCAATTGGGAAACTGGAAGAGTCAGAGATCGTAACTTCAAGTATAATCTCATTTATAATAACATTACTATCAAAACTGATCAGGAAGTAGCATCCACGTTTGAAAAATATTTCTCTGATATTCAATCTCAACAACTTGTTCTCTCATTTCGTCTACAAGCGTTGCTGAATCATTATTGCTAAAAAATGTGATGTATTGTTTGAATTTAGTACTGTCAACAGTATATGAATAATATGAAGTATATATAATAATATGAAGAAAACTGCTGATATTTGGGGTATTTCTGCCAAAATAATTAACTCCATTATTGATGCCATTGCACCGTATCTAGCTACTATTTTCAATACTTGTATTAAACGTGGCGTGTTTCCTGACCTTATGAGAGTAACGCCTATATTCAAATCTGGATGTATAACTGACCCAAATTATTTGACATCGACCCATCTCAGTATTGCCAACGCTTAGTAAAATTTTTGAAAAACTAATTTTAAACCAATTATTAATTCACATAGACTTCTCCATGTGAAACAATTTGGTTTACTACTTTGGGTTGTTCAAAGACTGATGCTGGTGTCGAATTAATTAAGAATATCTTCGAGGCCTGGGAGGAATCACAGAATGCACTTCGAATATTCTGTGACTTATCTAAGGCCTTCGATTGTGTACATCATGCGTCTCTGGTCAGAAAGCTGCGCCACTATGGCATCAAAGGAACTGCGCTCGACCTTATGAACTCCTATATAAACAATAGAGTTCAAAGGGTTGACGTGAATGGCAATAGATCTCCTGGGGCTTGTCTAGATATGGGTGCCCCCAGGGTTCTATTCTTGGATCATTTCTCTCCCTCAATTAATTAAACGACCTGCCAAACCTTGTACAAAAAAAGAACAAGATAGTATTGTTTGCTGATGACACTTCATTAATATTTAAAGTGAAACGCTATCAAACTGAATATGACGATGTAAACAATGCTCTCTCTGATATTGTACATTGGTTCAGTGCTAATAATCTAATGTTAAATAATAAGAAAACTAAATATATAAAATTTACGACACCTAATGTTAAAGAAATAGAGACTGGTGTATTTATAAATGGAGAGGAGTTGGAACCAGTGGTATCTACCGTATTTTTGGGCGTCACTGTTGATTCTAAATTAAAATGGGCTTCATATTGAGAGATTGGCCAATAGACTTAGCTCTGCAGCATACGCGGTTAAGAATATTTGCCAATTAACTGACATAGACACGCCTCGTTTAGTTTACTTTAGCTGCTTCCATAGTATAATGTCTTACGGCATTCTACTTTGGGGTAACGCAGCCGACATAAACACGATTTTTGTACTGTAGAAGAGGGCTTTTCGCGCAATCTATGGTCTCGGCCCTAAAATATCTTTAAGAGATAAATTCAAAGAAATTAATATAATGACTGTTGCTTCACAGTATATTTTTGAAAATGTTATGTATATACGTAAAAATATTAATGATTTTATTAGAAATAGTGACTTGCATGACATCAATACTAGGAACAAACACAAACTTGTTATTCCTACTACTCGATTGAGTAGAATTAGTAATTCTTTTGTTGGGCGATGTGTATGCTTTTAATACAGGATCCCAGAAAACGTTCAAAATGATTCTATAGGAAAGTTTAAAAAGTTAGTTAAAAATCGTTTGTGTGACAAAGGCTTTAATAACATTAAAGATTTTCTGGAAGACGTCACGCCTTGGGAATGATGCGTTCACTCCAGGCTTTCTCAATTTATAACATATATTTGTTATAAAAATTGGCATTAAAAAAAAATCAAAGATAAAAAGTAAAGTATGAAACTGAAATAGTCCCGCTGAGTTTTAGACGTTCAATAAGAGAATGTAAATTCCAATATTGAATAAAAATTTTTGACTTTGACTGGGACAGACAAATTATTTAAAATTGACCTTTCTTTCTTATAAATTATATATTTCATGTACAGTACTAATAAAAAAGCAAAAACATTCAACAGTCTCGAATTCATTTATTCTCTAAATACCATTAATATTTTATATCCACATCTTTATTACCAAGAAATTTTGAATATTTTGGTCGAAAAAATAATAAATAAGTTTTAATTACAAAATAATAAAAGATAATTATGTATACAAAAAATTATTCCGTATATACATGAATATCGCAAATTGTTGCAATTAAGCGAAGGACATAACTATCCACCCATGAAAATCAAAATAAAAACGTATTTATATAATTTTATTTTAATCTCTTTGGATATTATTTTAAAGAATTGTAAACAAAAAATTACACTTCATCCCTTTTTTTATCTGTTGCTTTTTTAAAAATAATATCTTTAATATAAAGTACTCCTTCAGAATATTGACTTTATCCAAAATTATAATTTTTTTTTATATAGTATTCAGAGTAACCGCATAACCATTAAACACTTAGAAATTCCTATATTATTAGATAGATAGATATATTATTATTTATGCTTAATTGTTGCAAAACTAGCTGTTGTTCAAGTTATCTTGTTGCTCCATCATAGTTCTCTTCCTTAACTTCTCAATTTTCTCTATCATTATCAAATTCAACCTCTCCATTATTCCTTCTCTATTATTCTTTCCTTTAACTTAAATCTCATGAACAACAACTAATTTAAATATTGCTATACTAAACAATGGCATCGATATCACAATCTGGAATTTTCGAACTGACTCCTAATATTTCTGAACTTCAAACTCCAAGATTTTGTCGAGAATGGAGGTGTTTTCAAATCAGTAATGACTTTTCCGTTTTCCTCGACACCATTTATTTTGGTTCCATTTTCAACAACTTTGGTATGACTTTCATCAACTTTAGCATCATCATGCTCAATACTGGGTGCGTCAACTTCATTGCTACTTTTTTGTTCATTTACATTTTCCTCGCCTTCAGGCCCGTGGAAGATTCTGTTGATTGGATACTGGATTACATAGAAGATGTACATAGATGCCCATATACCAAGTTGGTAAAGGCAAATTTGCCACCAGTTCATGGTTCCGAAAACTTGGTACAACCAGCGGTCTGCGATGAAGTAGATCGAGTAGTATCTGCAAAATTACACAATTTTAGACTAAAAACATGGAAGTCATAAATCATCCCCTGCCCCTTGCCTTCCTATCGCTCATATTAGCAAAGCCCAGCACTCTCCTGTGTGTTTACTATTTTTATCGCTGAAGTAATCACCATGCAGACCAAACGAAAAGGGGAGGGCCTTTCCCATGTCCTCCAAAATAAGCAAAGCAAGGACGCCCCCCCCCCCGCTTTAATGCTGACATAATACTAGAACAGCCCCATAGAATAAAAAATAATTTTCTACTTACACAACAGCGTAAGCCACAGCAACAATCGCCAAAAGAGTATGCTCTAGTTTAGAGTTGGTTGGATATCTCCTGGATTGTAACAGCGTCTCCACTAATACGACAATAGTAATGTTTGTGTGAACACAATGATTAAACCACCAAGGAACAACTTGATCGTAGATCCGTGGAAAGACCAGCTCCCGGTCGATTGAGTATACTATCCAAAACATAGATGTGACGAACTGAAAAATTAAAAAAAAATATTCAGTTAAAGATTCTCCCACAGCTATGGGGACTTAAGAGAAGTGACTGGTGTCACTTGCGGTAGGAGAATGCCGATAAAACTCAAGGGCTCAATCAATAAGACCATGATAAGACCAATATGTGTAGCAGCGAAACAAAATAACCCAAAAGAATGTGCTTATCATCTAAGTTGCTAAAATGAAGATGTTAAGGTGGATGAGCGAGGTAACCTTAGTGTGCACGACACCGCTGGAGAGTAGGCTGTAATGGTACGGTCACTTAAAAAGGAGGTCACCTGACTACGTCGGTATTTTGGCACTACAAGGTTTCTCTCCCCGTCTCAGACGAAAGGTAGAAACAAGGTGGAAAGATGTAGTGGTAAAAGTGACGTGATTGTCGATATCGAGGACAGAGCAAAGTGGAGTAGTAATACAAGGGAAGCTTACCCGACCACCATATGGGACATATAGCTAGGAAGAGTTGATGTTTGATGCTATTACCAGAAATTATGACCATGAGTGTTGAGTAAAAGTCGATGATAGCAATCAAAGAGGCCACAGACTATGGCTTGATGTTATCAGAGAGGAAACATATCCACTGATTCTGATGGTATTATAAATCAATTAGTTATTGACGAAGCAATTACCGAGGGTAAAGCTCAACAAATCCAGATCAGACTTGGAATCTATTTTCCGTCATAATCCAAATTCTTTGATTAATACACACATAACACAAATTGGAATTTGGAATTTATTTTTGAGATTGGTTATTAATTTCAGCCGTAAATCAGTTTCTACAATGCTTTGTCAGTCATAAATTACATAAATTCCTGGAAATCTTACCAAAGTGCAAGGAACGACCATTCCAGAAAATATGATATCTCGATAGTATTTGATCTTCTGTGCCATCGATCCCTCGTGTTTGTCCAGCCATTCCAGGATATCATGGCTGAGGGAAAGACCTAGAAAGATCGTTTGGAAAGCCTGAAAAAAAAAATACTGTTAATTGGGTGCTGACAACAAAAGGTTGAAAACAAGATTTAATCTTCATCATCCATCTTTTAATAAGAGGATAACCTTCAATTGTTTTTGTACTATCACTATCAGGACGAGTGGTCTTTTTGGACCTCAAATATTTACCATAAAACATTAAATATTTACAAAATAATCATCGCAAGGTAACAGGTTACATCTTCAAAATTTAGGAACAACATTAAAATTTAGGAACCTCAAGACAAAAAAATTTCAACGATGATAATGATACGACCCATAGGAGTGTACCAATGTATGTGTAATCAAGTGAATTAACAAATTATATAATTAATAAATATGATAAAGTTATCTATTGCAACAGACAGACGACCTTTGTAATCTTAATTACTGTCTGGCGATCTATATTGTTATTAATTATAGTCTAACTAGTCTAATCGCTATATCACTATATTTTTCACCGCCACGCCGATAGATGGCGTACGAGCACACTCATTTGTTTCGCGATAAAACATAGCCTATGTCCTTCCTCAAGCTCTACTTTATCTCTGTATCATATTTCATCGTAATCGGTTCAGTGATTTAAGCGTGATTGTGTAACAGACAGACAGACCATCTATCCGTCAATAGATGGCGTAAGTTGTATATTAAATCGCACTTTCGTTTGTTGAGTTTGTATCCTTAAGTATTTCCTACGTTTCTTAAGAGTTACTTTCCAAATAATAATAATAAACTATTTATTTATAATAAGATATATATATATATATATATATATATGTCGGAAACTATTAAAATTAGAATTTAGAAGCGTCAGTAGCTCAGTAGTTCGGGCGTTGGAATCACGATCGATAAGTCGTGGGTTCAAATCCCGGACATTGGACTACTGGCGTGGCCCACTCCTGTCACAAGCTATTTGTTAGCTTACTAGGAGGGGTAAAGGGAATACTAGTAGTATGTAATGCTACTAGTAATACTGCTAGTAATCTTTAAAAAAAAAAAAAATATATAAGGATATAGATGGATGGCCTATCTCAAAAGCTATACGGGCGCAATACGGTCAGGATAACTAAACGTTACGAACTCTTACTATTATGACAGGAACCCAAGCAGTGCCTTGGACTTGTGACCAAGGTGTAGGCTTAAGGATATCCTTTAAATGATCATAACACTCACCTCCACTGCTTAGTTTCACTGTTTAATCTTAAGATTAGACTAACATTAACCTAATCTAACACAAGGCTAACCTAACCTAAACCTAACTCACACCTCCGACATATATATATATATATATATACTTGGTACTTGGTAACGCTGATTTGAATGTCAGTCTATAGTCATGATGTTGGCAACACTAATTTGAGTGACATCCTGTTAGTTATTTTTTTTAATCTAACGTTATAAATACGAGTGAAAATTGTTAATACATTATAGAAAAAAAATAGTGACGTCACCAAGCTTGTGTTACGACTCGTGACGTCACTTAACACATAAAAATTACAGTTCTATCGGTTAAGGAAGTTGTCTGTCTGTATCGTCATCTATTTAATCCTTAATATTTATTACTCCACATAATTCTAACTGTAAATATATTTTATCTATTTGTTTATATTTCCGTAATAAGATATATATAATTAGTATAATTCATCTGTTTGTCTGCTCACTTCTAATCCACAGAATATATATTGATAAGGTTTTAGCTGATGGATCAAACGACAATCGAGTTGTAATTTATGTTATACACTACCCTCAATATAAGAAAAGAAAAATACAACCTTGAAAGAAAAAAAAACGTCTGTCAATATGTATGTTGAGAATAAAGTGATTCCAATTGAAAAATTAAAAGAAAGTTTTTTTGCAGTTGGTAAACTTACTTTTACCTATATTGATGTATGGCGATAACAGTTTTCCGACCGCAAAGTTAAGTTTGTCAAACGGAGTTCTTATGGCTGATGCTGGATCTCCATTACTAAGGTTTGAAGTGTTTATTATTGAGAAGGCAGAGTAGGTCGCCAGTAATAGTATATGATATTGAACACGCGGAACCGATATTATCATAAAGGTCGACGTTCGAAGTCTACGTGCTCGGTCACGTGACGATAGATAAGATATGTAGGGTAGTTTCAACACCCCTTGATAACACACACATGGATTTTGATAATGGCGTCCTATTTAACTTATCATGGAGGAAACGGGAAGACCGTCTACCTGATGGTAAATAGTCCAAGGATGTAATTTTTGATACTATAAATGAGAAAGTTTGTATGTTTGTTACTCTATCACGCAAAAACGGCTGAGCGGATTTCAATGAAATTTGGCACATAGATACTTTATAATCTGGATTTACATATAGGCTACTTTTTATCCCGAAAAAATTGATAGTTCCTGTGGGATAATAATAAAATGTGTTTACTATCGTAAGCATCTGAATACTTTTATGCACGCGATAAATTAATCATGTGTAAGTCCAGGGCTGGTCGACTAGTATCTAATAAATGAGAGCTAGGTATAGTTACATATTGGGTACTTATCATTGACCTTGTATCGAGAAATTTGGTAGAATCCATATGTTTTAATACACTGAATAAACAATCCAAAAAGCATAAAGTTACGGCGACCAATGTTGATGTATGGGGAACAACAGTTTTCCGATGGCAAAATTAAGTTTGTCCCTTAATTCTAATTTTACGAAAACCTCAGAGCACGAATTTTACACTCGCACTTGGCCGAATTTTTAAATTAAAAATCAGTCAAAAGACCGCAAAGAACATACAAAATCAGATTTTAATTACATTAGAAAGTCAAAATAAAAAAGGAAAATTATAGTGAAGCTAATAAAAAGAGAATTATTACATTGAGTAGAACAAAATTGAAGTCAAAACAAAAGGGAAAGTTAAAGTCAAAATAAAAAAGGAAAAATATAGTCAAATTAAAAAGGTAATCACTATATTGAGTAGACTAAAATTGAAGTCAAAATAAAAAAGTTAAATTATAGTCAAACAAAAAAGTGAATCATTATATTGAGTAGACTAAAATTGAAGTCAAAATAAAGAAGTAAAATTATAGTCAAACAAAAAGTGAATCATTATATTGAGTAGACTAAAATTGAAGGCAAAATAAAGAAGAAAAATTATAGTCAAACAAAAAGTGAATCATTGAGTAGACTAAAATTGAAGGCAAAATAAAGAAGTAAAATTATAGTCAAACAAAAAAGAGAATCTTTATATTGAGTAGACTAAAAATTGAAGGCAAAATAAAGAAGTAAAATTATAGTCAAACAATTGAAGGCAAAATAAAGAAGTAAAATTATAGTCAAACAAAAAAGTGAATCATTATATTGAGTAGACTAAAATTTAAGGCAAAATAAAGAAGTAAAATTATAGTCAAACAAAAAAGAGAATCTTTATATTGAGTAGACTAAAATTGAAGGCAAAATAAAGAAGTAAAATTATAGTCAAACAATTGAAGGCAAAATAAAGAAGTAAAATTATAGTCAAACAAAAAAGTGAATCATTATATTGAGTAGACTAAAATTGAAGGCAAAATAAAGAAGAAAAATTATAGTCAAACAAAAAGTGAATCATTGAGTAGACTAAAATTGAAGGCAAAATAAAGAAGTAAAATTATAGTCAAACAAAAAAGAGAATCATTATATTGAGTAGACTAAAATTGAAGTCGAAATAAAGAAGAAAAATTATAGTCAAACAAAAAGTGAATCATTGAGTAGACTAAAATTGAAGGCAAAATAAAGAAGTAAAATTATAGTCAAACAAAAAAGAGAATCATTATATTGAGTAGACTAAAATTGAAGGCAAAATAAAGGAGTAAAATTATAGTCAAACAAAAAAGAGAATCATTATATTGAGTAGACTAAAATTGAAGGCAAAATAAAGGAGTAAAATTATAGTCAAACAAAAAAGAGAATCTTTATATTGAGTAGACTAAAATTGAAGGCAAAATAAAGGAGTAAAATTATAGTCAAACAAAAAGTGAATCATTGAGTAGACTAAAATTGAAGGCAAAATAAAGAAGTAAAATTATAGTCAAACAAAAAAGAGAATCATTATATTGAGTAGACTAAAATTGAAGGCAAAATAAAGGAGTAAAATTATAGTCAAACAAAAAAGAGAATCATTATATTGAGTAGACTAAAATTGAAGGCAAAATAAAGGAGTAAAATTATAGTCAAACAAAAAAGAGAATCTTTATATTGAGTAGACTAATATTGAAGTCAAAATAAAAAAGGAAAATGTAACAAAAGAGTAGTTTAGTAAAACAAAATCAGTTTTGTTTACTTTATATTTTATGGGTGATAACTATGTAAGTGGAACAAAGAAAATGCTCTAAAGCATCAAGTACAATCAGATAACCCCCAACACGTGTCTTACTAATAAATAGTAAATAATGTAATTATATTATTAATTAATATAAATCGTAGAATCAGCATGTAATAATCGGACATGTTTGTGCACGCATCACGTTAAAACGGCTGGACTGATTTAAATGGAATTGAGCATACAGATACTTTATATCCTGGCTTAGGAAATAGAATACTTCTTATCCTGGAAAAATGTACATTTTCTATGGGATAGAGGGATTTTATTCACATACCTAAATCATAAAGTTTTTACACATACAGTTTGTTATCACAAAAGATACTACTTATCCTGAAACAAAGCACAGTTCCTGTGGGATTAAATTAAAGAATAAATAGAGTTTGACTTGGAGCAGGACATATGATTTATTTAATGTGAATCAGATATCAAGAAAAAAAGTTATCCTCAGTTGAAGATAATTCTAATAAAATACAAAGTAAATAAAACCGCGACTAGTATAAGTAATAATAGACATGAAAAATAATATCATCGCCATCTATCAGAACTCGTACGAACTATGTAAACATGGAAAAATTGAGCTTCGCATACGATGACGCGTCAATGGTCGACACCTCTAAAAATTATCGGTTTAATTAAAATAAGTTTATTTAAAATGTCGAGCAACACAAAACAAATCAATCAAAAGTCATTTTTGTGTCATAAAGTATTAAATATTTAGGATAAAATATATCCTATGTAGCCGTTGAAGTATTACGTAAGCAGATTTTTGGCAATTATCAACCACCCTAATCCCCATGTCAGTAAAAGTAACCCTCCCCCGATCTTACGTAATACTTGAACAGTCATTAATATTTAATTTACGTTTTATCCCTTTAGAGTCATAAAGATCAAATGTTCAGGATAAAAAGTATCCTATGTGTTAATTCAAGTTATAAAAAATCTGTTGTACTAAATTTTATTTTAATCCATTTAGTTGTTTTTGAGTAAATTTATTTATAATCCGAAATTCAAACACTAGTTCATCTTTTGTTAATTTCGTTGAATTACTAAAAAAGGAAAAAAGATAGTTTGGGGTTAACGCTTTGTTTAATGATGAATGAGGAAATAATGAAAAAAAAAATTTTTTTTTTTTTTAAATACAAGGAAATAGGGTTTTTTACTGATTGCTTACCGATGTTTCGAAAATAATCACGTAAATATTTTTGAGTAAAAAAATATTTACATTGTATAAACAATACATATTTGTTTCATTTTTCAAAATATGACTCAAATGTCTAATATATTATTTAACAAAAATTGGAGATCGATAAGGTCTCCAATGTTCTGAAAACTGGAAACACGCTATGAATTTATCGAAAAGACTAAAGCTTGGAAAAGGATATAACCTAAGTTTTGTCGCGAAAAAAAGGGGTTGAAATAGGGGATGAAGTGTATGCCGAGCTGTGTGATTGTTTAAGTCTTTATTAGTTAGGGTGAAGGTATTCTTAAAATAAATGAACTACCCACAATAAAACGATATTATTAGCATCTAATTTTTAAATAATATTATAAATGTGAATTTGTTTGTTTGGATTTTTAGATGTTTGGAAGTTTGTAATTTAATCACACAAAAACGGCTGTCCGGATTTTGATGAAATTTGGCACATAGATACTTTATAACCTGGATTAACACATAAGCTACTTTTATCCCGATAAAATTCATAGTTTATGCGGGATAATAATAAAAAGTTTGTTGAGCGTCTAAAAATTATAGGTGATTAAATGTTGTACTTACAAAATTCCATCCAGTCAAATACGCAGCTCGAAAATTATATAAAATCTGGATATCTGGTAAGTTATTACTGTGAATATCTAGATTGGCAGCAAAAATCCCGACATAGACATGATGTAATAAACCAAAAATATGAAAGACCGTACGCCAATACAAATTAGAATCACTCCTATCAAATAGCTTCTCGTTTTCAGTTATAAAAAAACACAAAATATTATAAAATATATTCGTATCTTTCCACAATTCTTCCATTTTTTTATATTTTAAATTTTAAAGTTATATTAAAATTAAATTAAACTAAATAACTAACTAAGTTTAGACGCCCGTGACGATTTTCGGGCGACTGATACAATTAGCGGGTAATGTTAATTGTTGCAATGTTGCCAGTTGCCACAGTCGGGTTAATTTACCCCACTTTAAATTATAATTTTTTTTTCTATGATATGATATATATTTAATTTTATTATTTATAATATTATTTTAATTTTGAATTAGTTAATTGTAAATTAAAAATAATAATCGAATCGTCATCGCCACCTATGCTAGTAAGTAGTCACGTCCGTCATTTTGACAGTCTCGACACTTTATATACCTTCGACAGTAGGTATGACTGTAGTCTTGTACGTTCTCTCAAGAAGTGAAGTAGTCTCTAGATAGTGTTAGTGAAAGTTTTAAGTGCAGTGGAGTGTTGTGTTAGTGCTGCGAGTGATGTCACACACAGTGATTCATTCCCTTATTTTGCTCCGACATATTGAATTATTTTTTATGTTGTCTTTGCAATATATTCAACTTAAATTCAGGAAAATGCGAAAAAACGATAAAAATAATTACTTAGGTACAAATATATGACTACAGATATCATAAATATTTATGTATGACTACAGATATTTTTTTTTTTTTATTTGATCAAGTATTTTTACATTTTTTCCTAGAAAACTAAATTCAAAATTCAATAAATTTCTTGATAAATAGCCTATTTAATTTATTAAGAGTATGGAAGCCGTGCAGTGCCTGAGGTTTGAGACTCTATTCGCGGAGTCTTCGCGTCTTGATGCTGGTAGCGCTACGCCTCCAAACTCGTCGAGTGCCGATACTTATATGAGTAATATTCATATTCGGCAAAAGGAGGTACGCAAAGTGCTATGCAATCTGGATGTGAACAAGGCTAGCGGACCTGATGGTATTCCAGCTATTGTTCTAAGGAAATGTGCGCCTGAACTGTCTCCCATATTAACACGCTTGTTTCGCTTCTCTTTTGAGACTGGTCAAGTGCCTAAGTCGTGGAAGCTAGCTAACGTGCAGCCTGTGCCCAAGAAAGGTAGTCGTGCCGACCCTGCCAACTACAGGCCTATTTCGATTACATCCATACTGTGTAAAACAATGGAACGTATTCTTAACACGAGGCTCATGACGTACCTAGAAGACAACGATCTTCTCAGTGACCGACAATACGGATGTCGCCGAAACCGGTCTACTGGTGATCTACTGGCGTACGTCACGCACATCTTAAGTGAGGCCATTGAGAGAAACGGGGAAGCGCTGGCCGTTTCCCTGGATATCTCGAAGGCCTTCGACAGGGTTTGGCATGACAGCCTTATAAGCAAACTTCCATCTTATGGCCTGCCCGCTGGTCTCTGCGCGTGGATATCGGACTTTCTGAGAAACCGATCATTACGAGTGCTAGTTGATGGCCACACATCTGATGAAAGGGCCATCAATGCCGGAGTTTCTCAGGGGTCAGTACTCTCTGCAACGCTATTTTTGCTGCACATCAAAGATCTGCTGAAACCCGGTATTTTTAGGTACGCAGATAACAGCACCGTTGTTGAGAGTTACACATCCAGCCCAAGAGCTAGCGAGACCGAAATCCGGACTCAAAGAGAGACCATGGTTGAGTGCTTGAACCTTGCCCTTAAGGCGGTCTCCGCTTGGGGTGATGCCAATCTTGTCAGGTTCAACGCCACCAAAACGCAAGCGTGTTTATTTCCCACAAAAAAGAGGCCATTTCATCTGACACCATCTTTCCGAGACGTATCCGTGCCGATAACCGACCACCTGGATCTTCTAGGCGTTACTCTCACTCCGGCTATGAACTTTGGCTCATATATTGAGTTTAAAGCCCAGCTATCAGCCAAGAAACTTGGTATCCTCTCAAAGGTGAGACATTATTTCACTCCAGAACACCTGCTCAGCTTGTACAAAGCGCAAATCAGGCCGTGCATGGAGTATTGTTCTCATCTTTGGGACGGCTCTGCCAAATATCAACTTGAGGCACTGGAGCTGATTGAGAGGCGCGCCAGAAGAATAATAGGAGATGACACCCAGCTCAAGTCTCGGCTGCATAGCTTCGAGCATCGACGCAGGGTTGCCTCCCTATCGGTTTTTTATCGGATGCATTTCGGTGAGTGTGCCCGGGAATTACATAATCTTATTCCTGCCGCCCCTTTTTTTTACAGGACTCCCAGACAAATCCGACCGAAGCGCCATCGGTACATGGTGGACATTCCTCGGATACGTACCAAGCGCTTTGAGTCCACGTTTGTTATTCGCACTGCGAAGATGTGGAACGATCTGTCGGAGTCTGTATTTCCTGAAAAGTATAATGTTGGTGCTTTCAAATGCAGAGTGAATAGGTACCTTCTAGGAAAGCGTGCTCCATCTTAGACCGTGTCGTGCTTTCAGGCAAGTCATGGTCAATCGCTGACCTATATACCATAAAAAAAAAAAAAACTTCACGAATACTAATTTATAAACGATTCTAACAAATGTAATTGGGTCTAAGTTTCTTGCTCCTTGAGAGTCTGCCTAATTTATGTCATTATTATAACACGATTTTTGCTGACGTAAAAACTAAAACAACTTTTATTAAGTTGATAATTTATGATGTTAAGAAAAATAAATGATATTGTTTTATTTGTGGTTTAAATCTATTTTTTTTGTACTAATATTAGATTGAGATGTATACTCGTCATTATTGGAACCATTACAGTAATTTGAAGATATAATTATGTTATTTACAATGATTTTCCAGTCCTTGAATATAATAGACCGATTTATAGCATTGCATCTTTGTATTTTTTAACATAAAATATTCGTAAAATAAATAATTTTCAATTTTTTTTTAAATATAAAAAGCTATGAAAACTAGTTTAAGAAATAAACCTCAGCGTAGTGAAGGTCGCTAAAAAATTATTTACTTGTAAACCTTGATTACCATGATACAGTTAAGTCATAAAAAGATTCAACTTTCACAAGAAATTAACATTATTATGACTTGAATTGAAACCTTCATAACGTGAGGGGACGGGGTAGAATACTATTCCCCTCTACCGCTAGGAGAGCATCTCATAAGAGCCGAGTAACCCAGCACCCCCTTACTA
Source organism: Limenitis camilla (assembly GCA_905147385.1). Lineage (NCBI taxonomy): Eukaryota > Metazoa > Arthropoda > Insecta > Lepidoptera > Nymphalidae > Limenitis > Limenitis camilla. The sequence goes on along the minus strand of LR990251.1, from coordinate 7,134,947 downwards.
GTAGGGGATCTGTTCCCCGACTGGCACCAGCATGCGAATCCGACCGCCAAGTGTCACAGACGCGTTCCGGTTGAGCCGAATGTGGGCCAGTTTTACCCCCTCCCTCTCCCATCCCATTAATGCTGCGGATCTAGTGGACTCTGGGCCCTTGCTCAAGGTCCGCTGAAACTGAAAGATTTTTTCTTCACTCCCCCTCCTTACACTCTCTTCGAGAATGCACCGCATCTGCTGGTTTGTACTTTATCTAACGTAAAAAAGACGTCGTTAATTGAACGAACTATACTGATGATGATAATATAAGCTTAGGATATATACCAATACCTTTTAATATATAGACTAAAAGAATACTAATACCGGTCTATTTCTAATACGGTTGTGGATACAAAATCATTTTAGATATCCGTCTGTTTATATAGTTAGTTATCTTAGTAAAGCAATAAAAATACCAAACAACAAAATAAAATTATAAAATCTATTTTTAACATCCACCAACAGAATATATAAAGAAACAAACTTAATGACAATCAGACAAATATATGTCGGGGATTTTAAAACGATGTGAAAAGGAGATGAAAGGAGGAATATTGGGGAACACAAGGGGGTGATGGTATTGAAAGGAATATTGGGTAAACGCAACATAGATACTCCTATTGAACCGATGAATGAAAATATGATCTCTAACAATTACGAGAGAAACCTAAGCAGTGCCTTGGACTTGTGACCAAGGTGTAGGCTTAAGGAATTCCTTTAAATGATCATAACACTCACCTCCACTGCTCACGCTTTCTGTTTAAACCCAAGGTTAAACGCACATAAACCGAATCTAACACAAGGCTAACCTAACCTAACATTGTGTTTACTTAACCACGTGGCAATTACATTGTAAGGACTTACGTGACCTTAGTTGGACAGCACTTCCACACTACACTGCACTTGACACTATCACTATCACTAGCACTACTTAGATGATGTTCACTTCTTGAGAGACCGCGCACGACTAAGACTTCAGTTAGACTGTTGATCGCATATAAAGGGTCGAGGGTAGATACTGTCAAAACAACGGAAGTGACTACTACCCCACTCCAACGCCATAACGATTCGATTAATCGATAATCTTTTACTATGCTCCGACATATATATCTACAATATATGTATTTACAATAGAAGAACTTTAAATAAAACTATACCTATATACCTAACCTTTACCAGATTAAAAGAAATAACTAAACGCACCATTCGAAACCGTCGTTCATGTCTTTTAATTTTGCCCAAAACTAGAACAAATTACGGCAAAAAAATGATAACTTTTAAGTAGCTCATTTTTTTTTTTTTTTTTTTTCTTAAAAAGAAGCGTCAGTACCTCAGTGGTTCGGGCGTTGGATTCACGATCAACAAGTCGTGGCCTATCAACGACTACTGGCGTGGCCCACTCCTGACACAAGCTATTTATTAGCTTACTAGGAGGGGTAACGGGAATACTAGTAGTATGTGATCCATACTGCTAGTAATCTTTTTAAGAAAAAAAAAAATCATTAAAAAAAACTGGCAGACCATATTAGATTAAACACATCTTAACATATTGAAATAATAAAATGAGTGAACACTGTTTTTTGTTGTCTTCTTTTTCCTTATTTTTGTATTCTTAGAGTATATATTGTGGTCGTGTCAAAAAAAATGTACTTGTTAATACCTAACTAGTAACTACTAACATTAACATATATTGCATTATGTATAACATATTACTATATATGGAACGACGATTTAGTTTTTGTCTTATCACTACATAGTATAAAACAAAGTCGCTTTCTATGTCCCTATATCCCTATGTATTCTTAAATCTTTAAAACTACGCAACAGATTTTGATGCGGTTTTTTTAGTAGATAGAGTATTTTAAGAGGAATGTTTATATGTATAATACATACATAATATAGTAGAGAAACACTGATAATTTTACAGGTTTCTAATGTGATGTCGTCAATAAACACATTTTTTTCAGCTTACATTGCAAACGCTGGCTGAACCCTACGAGATAGAACAAAATAATGTACTACAGTATTGTCCACCTTAAAAAGGACTACAAAAAAGTCCGCGATGCTATATGTCTATCTCTTAAGGATAACTCACAATAACCATTTTTTATCCTTTACTTTTTACTAGAAATAATGGCTTATTTACGAAGCGATTTTAAACAATACAGCATTAATCCTTATCCAGTTAGGTACCTTAAATACATTGTGCATTTAATATAGATTAATATAGCCCTTTACAGCGTGAAATAAAAATGAATATTCTCGAAGATATTACAGATTTAAAATGCAGTGATATAGCGGTTAAGTACACGTGTTAAATCGCACCCGGGCGAAGTCGGGACGGGTCGACTAGTTGAGAAATAAACTTCTTTAAACCTAACAACAAAATATCCAATCAAACATTTATTTTGTAGGAGAAATAATTCTGTATATTCAGATATCAAATCCATTACGGTTACCAATATCTGATAGTTTCAAAAGTAAGACTATATTTGCTACTTTTTGACCCCCTCCCTCTCTATTATAAGAAAAAATAAGAATAGGTCGACCCTTCCCACCCTGTTTAATATTTATCACGTAAGAATCTAAAGGAAAAAAATTAATACACTTTTTTAATGTTTATTTTTTAAAGTAATAATATTTAGAAATGTATATTTGTATGTCCTTACAAAGATACTAATAACATGTAACTTTTGGTTAACTATGGTTTTAACATTCAACTTTACCTACTTTTTTATACTCTAGGGGCTCAAAACCCACTCGATCCGAACGAACATCGAGACTCGCGCTTTAACCCGCGCTTTTTTAAAGTATTATTTTAACTTTTCGTATTTTTGTGATCTTACGTAAGAACTATCGAGACTCCCTCCCACCCCCTTATAAGAAAAAATAAGACATGGTCAACCCACCTAAATCGTCTTACGTAATAAATGAATGGCCCCCTAGTTCTTCACAACATGAAAATGCTTTACGAACTGACTGATCAATTTTAATGTGTCAAATATACTTTTAAAAAGTTTAATTGAAATAAACTATTTTGTGTTTGAGTATAGTTGCTTTAAAGTGAACTTTAATAATAGCATTACATTTACAATATTCTCCCTGAAAATGGGGTAATTATCTATTTAAAAAGCGACAACACCTTATTTCTCAATATTGATATCGTTATCAATACATTAACTATTACTACTGATTTAATTATCTAGTAATGTTAATCTATTATTTATAACTAATTAATAAAAATGGATGTTATGTCTGTCTGTTGATGTGAATTAGTATATATAATAAATAATTTAAGAAAAAAAATTAGTAAAATTAGCATTATCATTCTATTTTTGTTTGTCTGATTTTTTATTACTTAGTAAAGTAAAAATAGCTGGACAGATTTTAATAAGATTTGGTACAAATAAAGCTTATATACTGGTTTAAAATATAGGATATTTTTATCTATATCTATACTAATGTTATAAAGAAGTATGCTTTGTATTTTTGTATGTAACGAATAAACATAAAAACTACTAAACCGATTTCAAAAATTCTTTCACCATTAGAAAGCTACATTATCCCTGAGTAACATAGGCTATATTTATTAAAAGAAAAAAATTAGAGATCCTCAGGAAACCTCACTAAAACCAACCCAAGGTGCAAAAAAATTAGCCATAAAATATCTTTCATCGCATGCGCTGCAAAAAGTATTGATGATAGAACAAAAAAATGTTCTACAATATTATAGAACGTATCAATATCTACAAAAAACTCCGCGAGACCATATGTCCAACTATTGTAGTTATGTCACTGTAACTACTTTTTTACATTTTAAAAGTTAATAAAAAATGCCAATCAAAATCAGACCATGTTTTCTATAACTATGTATTAATCCTTATCCAAATAAATTATTTCGTATTCAAGACTGTTTCAATACCTGTAAAATACTTTTTGAATTATTAAAATCGGACCTTCCATTCAAAAGATATTATGAAATTAAAAATATCAATATAAACAAAAAATACACGACGACGCGACGGGCCAGTATAGCGACGCAGCGCAGCGAGTAAAGCGGCAAGAGAGGGGGCACCGGAATGCGGGAGGGCCAATATATTTTTAAAAATAACATTCCACCCGCGCGAAGCCGGGATGGGCCGCTAGTCTTGGAATAAAGCACAGTACCTATAGGATAGAGGGACTTTATTTACATTTGTATCTGAACCAAATTCTTAAATTTAAAGAAGATTAATAAGGACATAATAATTTGGTAATTTTTATATATAAAAGAAGAAGGAAATTAAAGAAAGGAATTAAGATATAATTCTTATTGGCAACCCAAGCACTGAGTTGTTTAAATTCAGACTGAAGCAACACTTCTATTCACGACCGACTTCAAAAATTATCTTGCCGTTAGAAAGCTAAATTATTCCTGAGTAACATAGGCTATATTTATTAATAGAAAAAATTAGAGGTCCTCAGAAATTCTTACTAAAACCAACCCAAGGTGTAAAAAACTTAACCATAAAATGTGTTTCAATATCTACAAAAACCTTCGCGAGACCATATGTCCAACTATTGTAGTTATGTCACTATGACTACTTTTTTATATTTTAATAGAATAGAAATGCCTATAAAAATCAGACCATGTTATCCATACCTTTGTTTTAATTCTAATCCAAATAAATTTTAATTTCTAAATTTCTTATTCAAGACTGTCTCAATACCTGATGATTACATTCTGAATTATTGAACTCGGAGATTCCGTTCAAAAGATATCACACCAAAAACATTCTGTAAAAATAGCCAAGGCTCGACGGAGCTGCTTGTTTATCTCTAAAAAGTAATCAAATCTAGACAAAGTCGTGCCAAGTCTAAGGTTCCTTACTGTGATTTCTTTATTATTATAGTTAATGTTGTGTGACTTGGCCGTTGAAGAGTACACAAGGGTACAAAACCAGGTGCTCCATGACACCATTGCACCAATCTGTCGCCAGAACCGCTACCCATTGACGATGGAAGATTGCCACTTGGAAAACGTAATGTTGTAACTACCTATGTTTGTTAAGCGAGATATGATAGCCCATACTGGTATTGGTAATAAACGCTAGTGTCTCATTTTAGGCGGTTGTTGATTGTGCAACACATGCATTCAGCATTGACAATCCACCACCGATTTATCATAAAATAGATGTACAGACGGACTTCTATCAATGATTAGACTAGATACTGTTTGTTTCAGGCTCGCCTATACATAAGTATTATTGAAATACGCAGCTTTATCAAGCCTACAATTGACTGGTTATTGAATCAACGTTTTCCAAGAAACGTGGGATTGATTTTCTTATTTGACACAGTTTTTTTTCTTTTTAGGATTTTTTTTTATTATTACAAATCTTTCTTTTCTTTTTTTCCGGTTCTGATTCTTGTACAGTAGCAACAGTTTTTCGTATTGCCCATTCACGTTCATTATTTATTCTTTTAGACGGTTTAATTTCTGAAAGTTCGGCGCGGTATTTACGCCTAAGCCGGTTGTATTCGGTGATCGCTGAAGTTTGAGCTTTTATACTCTTGAAGTCAACATTTATGTGGTGCACCCCATGAAGATTAGTTACTCGTGAAAGCGCCGTAGGCTTGGCCACAAGAAAAAAATGGAGGTGCCAATGTCCATGAGAGCATTTTTTAGACTTAAACCTTGGGTCTTGTGAATTGTTAGGGCATACGCCACACAGATAAATTATTAGCGAATTTTACTACCAATTAGTTGTAGCGAATTATACTAACTGAGGTAGGGCACAGCAGGAAAGTTTCCTGCGGAGCAGCCCGACTGGGGTAGTACCTCGACCTTACAGAAGATCACAGCTAAATAACACTACTCTAAAGCAGTGTTGTGTTCCTGTTGAGTAAGGTGACCATAGCTCCTGGGGGGAATGGGGGAATTGGGGATAGAGTCGGCAACGCGCTTACGATGCTTCTGGTGTTGCAGACGTCTATAAGCTACGGTAATCGCTTACCATCAGGTGAGCCGTACGCTTGTTTGCCGTCCTAGTTACATAAAAAAAAAAATTGTTTAGGCTTTGTTTGGTCTTCCGAGTCCCACTTCACAACAACGCCTACCGACCCATTCACTAAACCTAAACTAACATCAATATTTCTCCTAAGCATTATTTTAGCTCCCTCTTTAATGATTATAGTTTCTTCCAGTCGATTTTTTTATGTACCAATAGTAGAATTGGGCATTACCATATCTCTAATACAGCTGAGACCAGCTGAGGGTTCTTCATCAGATACTTCAGACCTTCGATTTTTAAGTTGAATATTTTTCGTAAAGGCGGAATGTCGATCTCTAATAGTTTGGTTGGGTTCTTGTGTTTTCTAATCAGGGTCACCAGGTACTCCAGATCTTCGATTATCCTATTTTTTATAGTTTTCCCTTTATGTGGCAATTAAACCCTAACTCTGTACCAAATTTCAGCTCTCTGAGTTTATGGGAAGTACTAGATCTATTTTGATGATCATGAGTGAGTGAGTGTCATAAATGCGAAACTTTGCTTTCGCTTAATTTCGGAACTAAATGACCTACAGACTTGAAATTTTGGATTTTAAGAATGTGATTATAGCTTACTAGATGACAAAAATTTCTGCGTTCTAGTCTTATCCAGAGGTTCTCAAATAGGGGCCTGAAAATGCGGCGAAATGATTGCAGTAAAGGATAGTACGGCAGTGTTTGCTTCGCGCTCGACTTGGCGGGGCCACTGCAGTGCCCCCCGATTACAAAATTAAAAATGCCAATATAAACGGGCCGGTGTGGCGCGCCAACGCGGCGAGAGATGAGGCACCGAAATGCCAAGAACGGAAGAAATATAGTGTAGTATAGTGTACTGAACAAAAGATAATAAAAGAAAGAAAAAAGAACATGAAAGAAGTTTTAAAGCAATGAAAATATACGAATAGAAGAAACTAACTAGTAAGTTGTAAATATTTAATAATAGGCAATGATGTAGTGTAATAAATCATAATACATAAAAAAGCTATAAATGTTGCCATATTAAAACACCATAATATCTCGATAATTATGATTGATGGATTGGAAAGTGTGTTTGATGGATCTGAAAGTTATCTTTAATGGTATCTTTAAAAATATATTTTTGCATCTTTTTAGTGCAACTAAGTTACTGTCAAACTAGATTAACCTGATTTTGACTAGTTTACCTTAGAAATGGGATTGGCTAATATCCTCCAATTTTTTTTTAATAAAATTATACTACATCCTGAAGACTTTGCTTCACTTAAACTTAGATACTAAATCAGCTGATTTTTAAATTAAAAAATAAGCAGTTTTAATAAGCAAAAAACTATAATATAAAATATTCTTATTACTTCTCCATTTTTCCATTATGTTACATAATATTAAATAATAAAATTCTTACATAATAAAAGTTAATCTGTTGAATATAATCAGACTCGACAAAACTAGACAAGCTTAAAATATTTAAGACCATTTTTAATTTAAAAATAAAAAAACTTTTCCTGCAATCTGTCTACGTGAGAGTAATAATGGAATCTATGTTTGCATAAAATCTTGTGGTGCTAGTAGTCTTGGGTAGTTCGCGAACGAGCTATTTCAAAAGAGCGCTCCTTTAGGTGAACTATACGAACTAGTTCGTCAATGATCTCGCTCTTAGTTCTTTTTAGTTCTTATATTTTTTTTAATTGAATTAATTACTTTTAGGGATACTTATGTTTCATCCATACTTGACTACTAGTTTTCTATAAAAATAAATGTGTAATAAATAAAAATAGTGAATTATTTCTAATAAAAAATCGATTAAATGGTGATAGAAATATCAAACTATTGTTCATAAATATCGATATTTAACTTTTGAGAATATTGAGGTTTTTTTCCTTTATTTATTATTTTTACTAAATTATTTAAAAAAAATAACTAACGAACTGAAAGAACGAACTAGTTCACCTTTGGATTGCGAACTAAAAAGAACGCTCTCATTGGCGCAAGACTAAAAAAGTCGATTTTATTCGTTCGTTCGAACTAACGAACTAAAAGAACTAAGGAACTAAAAGAGCGAACTAGTTCGCCATTGGAAAACGATCGATGTATCGAAATATCGATATTTTTATTTAGAATTATCGATATTTATTACCAATATTTTTTTGGCGATATATCGATTATTAAAAAAATAAAATATTTTTTTGATTTCCGCCAATTATTTAACTACAACATCATCGTAAAGAATAAAAATCATCGTAAAAAAAGCAATAAAGATTTTTCAATAAAGATGTTTAAAAATAGATTCTTAAAGAGGAGGAAATTTGCTAAAATTGAAAAATCTTTAGTTAAATGTTAATAACTTTTGCAATTTTTGCAAGCTATCTAGCTATAATCTAGATTCCATTCTGAATCGAATGACACCTCTAATTTTTTTTATTGGAGACTGCTTAAAAAAGTAGACCAAAAATTTCGAAACATTTGTAATTTAATTTTTTTAAACACTACTGAGCCGGGTCTCCTCAAAAAGGAGGAGGGAGTTTGGCCATAATCCATCACGCTGACTAACTGCGGGTTGGGAGACTTCACACACCTTTGAGAACATGGAGAACTCTCAGGAGTGCAGGTTTCCTTCACCGTCAAGGCAAGTGATGTTTAATTGCTTAAAACACACATAACTCAGAAAAGTCAGATTTTTTAAACTCACCAAATTCCAGTTAGTAAAATAAGCGAACCCATAATATTTTATATTCACAATAAGTGGAGAAGTTGTTGGCGTAATTTCCAAATAATACAAAATAACTGCCCCCCATAAATTAGCCAATAACACAGATATAAACTGAATGATATGTATGACTGTATTAATAAATAGAAATAAAAAACTTTTATACATTCTGACTGTTCGCGTTTAAGCTAACGTTAGTACTGAAGTCAAGAAATCTCAAGTTCATGCAAATAATGTTATTTATTATATTTTATCTGTCGGTCTTGGTTAAATATAAAATATTTTAATCATTTACTTCAATCAAATTTTAAATAAGTTTTTTTTAATCTCAAAAAGTACAGCAAAAAAGCACCAGTAATGGACGAAAAACGAAACTTGTATAAGGCATATTTGTCATAGAATGAGAGAGAAATAATACCATTTACTGTACAGCAATACGTATACATACAATTTAGACGGTTTCGCTCCGTAACCGAAGTATCTTCAGGAGGTGTTGACTCCAGAAAAAAGGCCGGCGGGCTGAAGAATGCTTCGGTGCTTTTTGAGGTGAGTGAGTCCTTTTTTTCTCCCTTTATTTAAGGAGCTTAAAGACTACGTGGCTCCGTAAGGAATGGCATTCAAACTATCAATATTTTGACCGTAATAATGCCCTGGGGGCCTAGCCAAGTTGCAGACGTTATGTTTCAACTCTCTTTCTACAATTTCAAACGATAAGTGATGACAAGCCATGTTGACATATTAGGTGCGTTCCACTAAGCGTTCACAACGCCCAAGTAACTTTAAGATGTAAATAAGTGTATTTGATAAATTAATGATAATTAAATTAAATGTAAAATTAATTTAATTATCATATAATAAATTTATTTTTAATATATTTATTAAATATTTATAAAGTACAATTAAAACAACTTTAATAAATTTTGTATTTTTTATGCTCAGTACGAAATAACATAATATATAAAAATACCGTGTCACGTTATTTGTCTCCGTGGAACTCCAAAATTATTGACACTGATTATGATGATTATGTATTGTTAATTATGATGTTGGCAACACTAATTTGAGTAGCATCCTTATTTGTTGTTAATAGGAATGATATGAGTATCATTTATAAATACGCCGACACAACAAAATAATAATTATTACATCGCGAGTATTCTAGAAGTAACGTTGAAGCTCTCGAGTCTACAGCATACCCCCAGAAGGATTCTACTCAAGCCGTAATAGTGTTAGTTTGCGTATAGACAACTTCTAATTTTTAATTAACAGTTTATATTTTAAGAAATTATATAATTAACGTAGACTATAGTTATTACATTACATCTGTATTCAGTGGCGTAACTCTAGGGTGGCATTTCAGCAAAATGCCAGGGGCCCCGAGCCGAAGGGGGCCCCCGGTCAGAGCAGGTTGTAAGCACAGGTGGATCTTAACATTTACTATTTCAATATTTAGTAAAATTTATAACTAAGGTGCAGGTATTTGCCTCGCAGGATACTTGTTGGCGAACGACCTTTTTTTTTTGCTCTTCAAGTATAGGTACTCATAAATGATTGCCACGCAGGATACTTGTTGGCGAACGACCTTTTTTTTTGCTCTTCAAGTATAGGCGCTCATAAATGATTGCCACGCAGGATACTTGTTGGCGAACGACCTTTTTTTTTGCTCTTCAAGTATAGGCGCTCATAAATGATTGCCACGCCGGATACTTGTTGGCGAACGACCTTTTTTTTTGCTCTTCAAGTGTAGGCGCTCATAAATATTAGCCACGTAGAATACTTGTTGGCGAACGACCTTTTTTTTGCTCTTCAAGTATAGGCGCTCATAAATGATTGCCACGCAGGATACTTGTTGGCGAACGACCTTTTTTTTTGCTCTTCAAGTATAGGCGCTCATAAATATTTGCCACGCAGGATACTTGCTGGAGAACGACCTTTTTTTTTTGCTCTTCAAGTATAGGCGCTCATAAATATTAGCCACGTAGAATACTTGCTGGAGAACGACCTTTTTTTTGCTCTTCAAGTATAGGTACTCATAAATAATTGCCACGCAGGATACTTGTTGTCGAACGACCTTTTTTTTGCTCTTCAAGTATAGGCGCTCATAAATATTAGCCACGTAGAATACTTGCTGGAGAACGACCTTTTTTTTGCTCTTCAAGTATAGGTACTCATAAATAATTGTCACGCAGGATACTTGTTGTCGAACGACCTTTTTTTTTGCTCTTCAAGTATAGGCGCTCATAAATATTAGCCACGTAGAATACTTGCTGGAGAACGACCTTTTTTTTGCTCTTCAAGTATAGGTACTCATAAATAATTGTCACGCAGGATACTTGTTGTCGAACGACCTTTTTTTTGCTCTTCAAGTATAGGCGCTCATAAATATTAGCCACGTAGAATACTTGCTGGAGAACGACCTTTTTTTTGCTCTTCAAGTATAGGTACTCATAAATAATTGTCACGCAGGATACTTGTTGTCGAACGACCTTTTTTTTGCTCTTCAAGTATAGGCGCTCATAAATATTAGCCACGTAGAATACTTGCTGGAGAACGACCTTTTTTTTGCTCTTCAAGTATAGGTACTCATAAATAATTGTCACGCAGGATACTTGTTGTCGAACGACCTTTTTTTTTGCTCTTCAAGTATAGGCGCTCATAAATATTAGCCACGTAGAATACTTGCTGGAGAACGACCTTTTTTTTGCTCTTCAAGTATAGGTACTCATAAATAATTGTCACGCAGGATACTTGTTGTCGAACGACCTTTTTTTTTGCTCTTCAAGTATAGGCGCTCATAAATATTAGCCACGTAGAATACTTGCTGGAGAACGACCTTTTTTTTGCTCTTCAAGTATAGGTACTCATAAATAATTGTCACGCAGGATACTTGTTGTCGAACGACCTTTTTTTTTGCTCTTCAAGTATAGGCGCTCATAAATATTAGCCACGTAGAATACTTGTTGGCGAACGACCTTTTTTTTGCTCTTCAAGTATAGGCGCTCATAAATGATTGCCACGCAGGATACTTGTTGGCGAACGACCTTTTTTTTTTGCTCTTCAAGTGTAGGCGCTCATAAATATTAGCCACGTAGAATACTTGTTGGCGAACGACCTTTTTTTTGCTCTTTAAGTATAGGCGCTCATAAATGATTGCCACGCAGGATACTTGTTGGCGAACGACCTTTTTTTTTGCTCTTCAAGTATAGGCGCTCATAAATGATTGCCACGCAGGATACTTGTTGGCGAACGACCTTTTTTTTGCTCTTCAAGTGTAGGCGCTCATAAATATTAGCCACGTAGAATACTTGTTGGCGAACGACCTTTTTTTTGCTCTTCAAGTATAGGCGCTCATAAATGATTGCCACGCAGGATACTTGTTGGCGAACGACCTTTTTTTTTGCTCTTCAAGTATAGGCGCTCATAAATGATTGCCACGCAGGATACTTGTTGGCGAACGACCTTTTTTTTTGCTCTTCAAGTGTAGGCGCTCATAAATATTAGCCACGTAGAATACTTGTTGGCGAACGACCTTTTTTTTGCTCTTCAAGTATAGGCGCTCATAAATGATTGCCACGCAGGATACTTGTTGGCGAACGACCTTTTTTTTTGCTCTTCAAGTATAGGCGCTCATAAATATTTGCCACGCAGGATACTTGCTGGAGAACGACCTTTTTTTTTTGCTCTTCAAGTATAGGCGCTCATAAATATTAGCCACGTAGAATACTTGCTGGAGAACGACCTTTTTTTTGCTCTTCAAGTATAGGTACTCATAAATAATTGTCACGCAGGATACTTGTTGTCGAACGACCTTTTTTTTGCTCTTCAAGTATAGGCGCTCATAAATATTAGCCACGTAGAATACTTGCTGGAGAACGACCTTTTTTTTGCTCTTCAAGTATAGGTACTCATAAATAATTGTCACGCAGGATACTTGTTGTCGAACGACCTTTTTTTTTGCTCTTCAAGTATAGGCGCTCATAAATATTAGCCACGTAGAATACTTGCTGGAGAACGACCTTTTTTTTGCTCTTCAAGTATAGGTACTCATAAATAATTGTCACGCAGGATACTTGTTGTCGAACGACCTTTTTTTTGCTCTTCAAGTATAGGCGCTCATAAATATTAGCCACGTAGAATACTTGCTGGAGAACGACCTTTTTTTTGCTCTTCAAGTATAGGTACTCATAAATAATTGTCACGCTTGATTTTCTTATTTGACACAGTTTTTTTTCTTTTTAGGATTTTTTTTTATTATTACAAATCTTTCTTTTCTTTTTTTCCGGTTCTGATTCTTGTACAGTAGCAACAGTTTTTCGTATTGCCCATTCACGTTCATTATTTATTCTTTTAGACGGTTTAATTTCTGAAAGTTCGGCGCGGTATTTACGCCTAAGCCGGTTGTATTCGGTGATCGCTGAAGTTTGAGCTTTTATACTCTTGAAGTCAACATTTATGTGGTGCACCCCATGAAGATTAGTTACTCGTGAAAGCGCCGTAGGCTTGGCCACAAGAAAAAAATGGAGGTGCCAATGTCCATGAGAGCATTTTTTAGACTTAAACCTTGGGTCTTGTGAATTGTTAGGGCATACGCCACACAGATAAATTATTAGCGAATTTTACTACCAATTAGTAGTAGCGAATTATACTAACTGAGGTAGGGCACAGCAGGAAAGTTTCCTGCGGAGCAGCCCGACTGGGGTAGTACCTCGACCTTACAGAAGATCACAGCTAAATAACACTACTCTAAAGCAGTGTTGTGTTCCTGTTGAGTAAGGTGACCATAGCTCCTGGGGGGAATGGGGGAATTGGGGATAGAGTCGGCAACGCGCTTACGATGCTTCTGGTGTTGCAGACGTCTATAAGCTACGGTAATCGCTTACCATCAGGTGAGCCGTACGCTTGTTTGCCGTCCTAGTTACATAAAAAAAAAAATTGTTTAGGCTTTGTTTGGTCTTCCGAGTCCCACTTCACAACAACGCCTACCGACCCATTCACTAAACCTAAACTAACATCAATATTTCTCCTAAGCATTATTTTAGCTCCCTCTTTAATGATTATAGTTTCTTCCAGTCGATTTTTTTATGTACCAATAGTAGAATTGGGCATTACCATATCTCTAATACAGCTGAGACCAGCTGAGGGTTCTTCATCAGATACTTCAGACCTTCGATTTTTAAGTTGAATATTTTTTGTAAAGGCAGAATGTCGATCTCTAATAGTTTGGTTGGGTTCTTGTGTTTTCTAATCAGGGTCACCAGGTACTCCAGATCTTCGATTATCCTATTTTTTATAGTTTTCCCTTTATGTGGCAATTAAACCCTAACTCTGTACCAAATTTCAGCTCTCTGAGTTTATGGGAAGTACTAGATCTATTTTGATGATCATGAGTGAGTGTCATAAATGCGAAACTTTGCTTTCGCTTAATTTCGGAACTAAATGACCTACAGACTTGAAATTTTGGATTTTAAGTATGTGATTATAGCTTACTGGATGACAAAAATTTCTGCGTTCTGGTCTTATCCAGAGGTTCTCAAATAGGGGCCTGAAAATGCGGCGAAATGATTCCAGTATAGGATAGTACGGCAGTGTTTGCTTCGCGCTCGACTTGGCGGGGCCACTGCCGTGCCCCCCGATTACTAAATTAAAAATGTCAATATAAACGGGCCGGTGTGGCGCGCCAACGCGGCGAGAGATGAGGCACCGAAATGCCAAGAAAGGAAGAAATATAATTATAGTGTAGTGTAGTGTACTGAACAAAAGATAATAAAAGAAAGAAAAAAGAACATGAAAGAAGTTTTAAAGCAATGAAAATATACGAATAGAAGAAACTAACTAGTAAGTTGTAAATATTTAATAATAGGCAATGATGTAGTGTAATAAATCATAATACATAAAAAAGCTATAAATGTTGCCATATTAAAACACCATAATATCTCGATAATTATGATTGATGGATTGGAAAGTGTGTTTGATGGATCTGAAAGTTATCTTTAATGGTATCTTTAAAAATATATTTTTGCATCTTTTTAGTGCAACTAAGTTACTGTCAAACTAGATTAACCTGATTTTGACTAGTTTACCTTAGAAATGGGATTGGCTAATATCCTCCAATTTTTTTTTAATAAAATTATACTACATCCTGAAGACTTTGCTTCACTTAAACTTAGATACTAAATCAGCTGATTTTTAAATTAAAAAATAAGCAGTTTTAATAAGCAAAAAACTATAATATAAAATATTCTTATTACTTCTCCATTTTTCCATTATGTTACATAATATTAAATAATAAAATTCTTACATAATAAAAGTTAATCTGTTGAATATAATCAGACTCGACAAAACTAGACAAGCTTAAAATATTTAAGACCATTTTTAATTTAAAAATAAAAAAACTTTTCCTGCAATCTGTCTACGTGAGAGTAATAATGGAATCTATGTTTGCATAAAATCTTGTGGTGCTAGTAGTCTTGGGTAGTTCGCGAACGAGCTATTTCAAAAGAGCGCTCCTTTAGGTGAACTATACGAACTAGTTCGTCAATGATCTCGCTCTTAGTTCTTTTTAGTTCTTATATTTTTTTTAATTGAATTAATTACTTTTAGGGATACTTATGTTTCATCCATACTTGACTACTAGTTTTCTATAAAAATAAATGTGTAATAAATAAAAATAGTGAATTATTTCTAATAAAAAATCGATTAAATGGTGATAGAAATATCAAACTATTGTTCATAAATATCGATATTTAACTTTTGAGAATATTGAGGTTTTTTTCCTTTATTTATTATTTTTACTAAATTATTTAAAAAAAATAACTAACGAACTGAAAGAACGAACTAGTTCACCTTTGGATTGCGAACTAAAAAGAACGCTCTCATTGGCGCAAGACTAAAAAAGTCGATTTTATTCGTTCGTTCGAACTAACGAACTAAAAGAACTAAGGAACTAAAAGAGCGAACTAGTTCGCCATTGGAAAACGATCGATGTATCGAAATATCGATATTTTTATTTAGAATTATCGATATTTATTACCAATATTTTTTTGGCGATATATCGATTATTAAAAAAATAAAATATTTTTTTGATTTCCGCCAATTATTTAACTACAACATCATCGTAAAGAATAAAAATCATCGTAAAAAAAGCAATAAAGATTTTTCAATAAAGATGTTTAAAAATAGATTCTTAAAGAGGAGGAAATTTGCTAAAATTGAAAAATCTTTAGTTAAATGTTAATAACTTTTGCAATTTTTGCAAGCTATCTAGCTATAATCTAGATTCCATTCTGAATCGAATGACACCTCTAATTTTTTTTATTGGAGACTGCTTAAAAAAGTAGACCAAAAATTTCGAAACATTTGTAATTTAATTTTTTTAAACACTACTGAGCCGGGTCTCCTCAAAAAGGAGGAGGGAGTTTGGCCATAATCCATCACGCTGACTAACTGCGGGTTGGGAGACTTCACACACCTTTGAGAACATGGAGAACTCTCAGGAGTGCAGGTTTCCTTCACCGTCAAGGCAAGTGATGTTTAATTGCTTAAAACACACATAACTCAGAAAAGTCAGATTTTTTAAACTCACCAAATTCCAGTTAGTAAAATAAGCGAACCCATAATATTTTATATTCACAATAAGTGGAGAAGTTGTTGGCGTAATTTCCAAATAATACAAAATAACTGCCCCCCATAAATTAGCCAATAACACAGATATAAACTGAATGATATGTATGACTGTATTAATAAATAGAAATAAAAAACTTTTATACATTCTGACTGTTCGCGTTTAAGCTAACGTTAGTACTGAAGTCAAGAAATCTCAAGTTCATGCAAATAATGTTATTTATTATATTTTATCTGTCGGTCTTGGTTAAATATAAAATATTTTAATCATTTACTTCAATCAAATTTTAAATAAGTTTTTTTTAATCTCAAAAAGTACAGCAAAAAAGCACCAGTAATGGACGAAAAACGAAACTTGTATAAGGCATATTTGTCATAGAATGAGAGAGAAATAATACCATTTACTGTACAGCAATACGTATACATACAATTTAGACGGTTTCGCTCCGTAACCGAAGTATCTTCAGGAGGTGTTGACTCCAGAAAAAAGGCCGGCGGGCTGAAGAATGCTTCGGTGCTTTTTGAGGTGAGTGAGTCCTTTTTTTCTCCCTTTATTTAAGGAGCTTAAAGACTACGTGGCTCCGTAAGGAATGGCATTCAAACTATCAATATTTTGACCGTAATAATGCCCTGGGGGCCTAGCCAAGTTGCAGACGTTATGTTTCAACTCTCTTTCTACAATTTCAAACGATAAGTGATGACAAGCCATGTTGACATATTAGGTGCGTTCCACTAAGCGTTCACAACGCCCAAGTAACTTTAAGATGTAAATAAGTGTATTTGATAAATTAATGATAATTAAATTAAATGTAAAATTAATTTAATTATCATATAATAAATTTATTTTTAATATATTTATTAAATATTTATAAAGTACAATTAAAACAACTTTAATAAATTTTGTATTTTTTATGCTCAGTACGAAATAACATAATATATAAAAATACCGTGTCACGTTATTTGTCTCCGTGGAACTCCAAAATTATTGACACTGATTATGATGATTATGTATTGTTAATTATGATGTTGGCAACACTAATTTGAGTAGCATCCTTATTTGTTGTTAATAGGAATGATATGAGTATCATTTATAAATACGCCGACACAACAAAATAATAATTATTACATCGCGAGTATTCTAGAAGTAACGTTGAAGCTCTCGAGTCTACAGCATACCCCCAGAAGGATTCTACTCAAGCCGTAATAGTGTTAGTTTGCGTATAGACAACTTCTAATTTTTAATTAACAGTTTATATTTTAAGAAATTATATAATTAACGTAGACTATAGTTATTACATTACATCTGTATTCAGTGGCGTAACTCTAGGGTGGCATTTCAGCAAAATGCCAGGGGCCCCGAGCCGAAGGGGGCCCCCGGTCAGAGCAGGTTGTAAGCACAGGTGGATCTTAACATTTACTATTTCAATATTTAGTAAAATTTATAACTAAGGTGCAGGTATTTGCCTCGCAGGATACTTGTTGGCGAACGACCTTTTTTTTTTGCTCTTCAAGTATAGGTACTCATAAATGATTGCCACGCAGGATACTTGTTGGCGAACGACCTTTTTTTTTGCTCTTCAAGTATAGGCGCTCATAAATGATTGCCACGCAGGATACTTGTTGGCGAACGACCTTTTTTTTTGCTCTTCAAGTATAGGCGCTCATAAATGATTGCCACGCCGGATACTTGTTGGCGAACGACCTTTTTTTTTGCTCTTCAAGTGTAGGCGCTCATAAATATTAGCCACGTAGAATACTTGTTGGCGAACGACCTTTTTTTTGCTCTTCAAGTATAGGCGCTCATAAATGATTGCCACGCAGGATACTTGTTGGCGAACGACCTTTTTTTTTGCTCTTCAAGTATAGGCGCTCATAAATATTTGCCACGCAGGATACTTGCTGGAGAACGACCTTTTTTTTTTGCTCTTCAAGTATAGGCGCTCATAAATATTAGCCACGTAGAATACTTGCTGGAGAACGACCTTTTTTTTGCTCTTCAAGTATAGGTACTCATAAATAATTGTCACGCAGGATACTTGTTGTCGAACGACCTTTTTTTTGCTCTTCAAGTATAGGCGCTCATAAATATTAGCCACGTAGAATACTTGCTCGAGAACGACCTTTTTTTTGCTCTTCAAGTATAGGTACTCATAAATAATTGTCACGCAGGATACTTGTTGTCGAACGACCTTTTTTTTTGCTCTTCAAGTATAGGCGCTCATAAATATTAGCCACGTAGAATACTTGCTGGAGAACGACCTTTTTTTTGCTCTTCAAGTATAGGTACTCATAAATAATTGTCACGCAGGATACTTGTTGTCGAACGACCTTTTTTTTTGCTCTTCAAGTATAGGCGCTCATAAATATTAGCCACGTAGAATACTTGCTGGAGAACGACCTTTTTTTTGCTCTTCAAGTATAGGTACTCATAAATAATTGTCACGCAGGATACTTGTTGTCGAACGACCTTTTTTTTGCTCTTCAAGTATAGGCGCTCATAAATATTAGCCACGTAGAATACTTGCTGGAGAACGACCTTTTTTTTGCTCTTCAAGTATAGGTACTCATAAATAATTGTCACGCAGGATACTTGTTGTCGAACGACCTTTTTTTTTGCTCTTCAAGTATAGGCGCTCATAAATATTAGCCACGTAGAATACTTGTTGGCGAACGACCTTTTTTTTGCTCTTTAAGTATAGGCGCTCATAAATGATTGCCACGCAGGATACTTGTTGGCGAACGACCTTTTTTTTTGCTCTTCAAGTATAGGCGCTCATAAATGATTGCCACGCAGGATACTTGTTGGCGAACGACCTTTTTTTTGCTCTTCAAGTGTAGGCGCTCATAAATAATTGTCACGCAGGATACTTGTTGTCGAACGACCTTTTTTTTTGCTCTTCAAGTATAGGCGCTCATAAATATTAGCCACGTAGAATACTTGTTGGCGAACGACCTTTTTTTTGCTCTTCAAGTATAGGCGCTCATAAATGATTGCCACGCAGGATACTTGTTGGCGAACGACCTTTTTTTTTTGCTCTTCAAGTGTAGGCGCTCATAAATATTAGCCACGTAGAATACTTGTTGGCGAACGACCTTTTTTTTGCTCTTTAAGTATAGGCGCTCATAAATGATTGCCACGCAGGATACTTGTTGGCGAACGACCTTTTTTTTTGCTCTTCAAGTATAGGCGCTCATAAATGATTGCCACGCAGGATACTTGTTGGCGAACGACCTTTTTTTTGCTCTTCAAGTGTAGGCGCTCATAAATATTAGCCACGTAGAATACTTGTTGGCGAACGACCTTTTTTTTGCTCTTCAAGTATAGGCGCTCATAAATGATTGCCACGCAGGATACTTGTTGGCGAACGACCTTTTTTTTTGCTCTTCAAGTATAGGCGCTCATAAATGATTGCCACGCAGGATACTTGTTGGCGAACGACCTTTTTTTTTGCTCTTCAAGTATAGGCGCTCATAAATATTAGCCACGTAGAATACTTGCTGGAGAACGACCTTTTTTTTGCTCTTCAAGTATAGGTACTCATAAATAATTGTCACGCAGGATACTTGTTGTCGAACGACCTTTTTTTTGCTCTTCAAGTATAGGCGCTCATAAATATTAGCCACGTAGAATACTTGCTGGAGAACGACCTTTTTTTTGCTCTTCAAGTATAGGTACTCATAAATAATTGTCACGCAGGATACTTGTTGTCGAACGACCTTTTTTTTGCTCTTCAAGTATAGGCGCTCATAAATATTAGCCACGTAGAATACTTGCTGGAGAACGACCTTTTTTTTGCTCTTCAAGTATAGGTACTCATAAATAATTGTCACGCAGGATACTTGTTGTCGAACGACCTTTTTTTTTGCTCTTCAAGTATAGGCGCTCATAAATATTAGCCACGTAGAATACTTGCTGGAGAACGACCTTTTTTTTGCTCTTCAAGTATAGGTACTCATAAATAATTGTCACGCAGGATACTTGTTGTCGAACGACCTTTTTTTTTGCTCTTCAAGTATAGGCGCTCATAAATATTAGCCACGTAGAATACTTGCTGGAGAACGACCTTTTTTTTGCTCTTCAAGTATAGGTACTCATAAATAATTGTCACGCAGGATACTTGTTGTCGAACGACCTTTTTTTTTGCTCTTCAAGTATAGGCGCTCATAAATATTAGCCACGTAGAATACTTGTTGGCGAACGACCTTTTTTTTGCTCTTCAAGTATAGGCGCTCATAAATGATTGCCACGCAGGATACTTGTTGGCGAACGACCTTTTTTTTTTGCTCTTCAAGTGTAGGCGCTCATAAATATTAGCCACGTAGAATACTTGTTGGCGAACGACCTTTTTTTTGCTCTTTAAGTATAGGCGCTCATAAATGATTGCCACGCAGGATACTTGTTGGCGAACGACCTTTTTTTTTGCTCTTCAAGTATAGGCGCTCATAAATGATTGCCACGCAGGATACTTGTTGGCGAACGACCTTTTTTTTGCTCTTCAAGTGTAGGCGCTCATAAATATTAGCCACGTAGAATACTTGTTGGCGAACGACCTTTTTTTTGCTCTTCAAGTATAGGCGCTCATAAATGTTTGCCACGCAGGATACTTGTTGGCGAACGACCTTTTTTTTTGCTCTTCAAGTATAGGCGCTCATAAATGATTGCCACGCAGGATACTTGTTGGCGAACGACCTTTTTTTGCTCTTCAAGTGTAGGCGCTCATAAATATTAGCCACGTAGAATACTTGTTGGCGTACGACCTTTTTTTTGCTCTTCAAGTATAGGCGCTCATAAATGATTGCTACGCAGGATACTTGTTGGCGAACGACCTTTTTTTTTGCTCTTCAAGTATAGGCGCTCATAAATGATTGCCACGCAGGATACTTGTTGGCGAACGACCTTTTTTTGCTCTTCAAGTGTAGGCGCTCATAAATATTAGCCACGTAGAATACTTGTTGGCGAACGACCTTTTTTTTGCTCTTCAAGTATAGGCGCTCATAAATGATTGCTACGCAGGATACTTGTTGGCGAAAGACCTTTTTTTTTGCTCTTCAAGTATAGGCGCTCATAAATGATTGCTACGCAGGATACTTGTTGGCGAACGACCTTTTTTTTTTGCTCTTCAAGTATAGGCGCTCATAAATGATTGCCACGCAGGATACTTGTTGGCGAACGACCTTTTTTTTGCTCTTCAAGTATAGGCGCTCATAAATGATTGCCACGCAGGATACTTGTTGGCGAACGACCTTTTTTTTTGCTCTTCAAGTATAGGCGCTCATAAATGATTGCCACGCAGGATACTTGTTGGCGAACGACCTTTTTTTTGCTCTTCAAGTATAGGTACTCATAAATATTAGCCACGTAGAATACTTGCTGGCGAACGACCTTTTTTTTGCTCTTCAAGTATAGGCGCTCATAAATATTAGCCACGTAGAATACTTGTTGGCGAACGACCTTTTTTTTGCTCTTTAGGTATAGGCGCACATAAATGATTGCCACGCAGGATACTTGTTGGCGAACGACCTTTTTTTTTGCTCTTCAAGTATAGGCGCTCATAAATGATTGCCACGCAGGATACTTGTTGGCGAACGACCTTTTTTTTGCTCTTCAAGTGTAGGCGCTCATAAATATTAGCCACGTAGAATACTTGTTGGCGAACGACCTTTTTTTTGCTCTTCAAGTATAGGCGCTCATAAATGATTGCCACGCAGGATACTTGTTGGCGAACGACCTTTTTTTTTGCTCTTCAAGTATAGGCGCTCATAAATGATTGCCACGCAGGATACTTGTTGGCGAACGACCTTTTTTTTGCTCTTCAAGTGTAGGCGCTCATAAATATTAGCCACGTAGAATACTTGTTGGCGAACGACCTTTTTTTTGCTCTTCAAGTATAGGCGCTCATAAATGATTGCCACGCAGGACACTTGTTGGCGAACGACCTTTTTTTTTTGCTCTTCAAGTGTAGGCGCTCATAAGTATTTCGCACATCGGCGCAGAAGATGCTTAGGGCGTGCCTGGGTTAAGTTTCCTAATATTGGAGGAGGGGGGCCCCATCTGATGAATTTGCCAGGGGCTCCGAAAGGTGTAGTTACGCCACTGTCTGTGTTAAAATTTTTAATAATTTAATTATTACTTGTTAAGATTTATCGAATGTAATCTGACTGTTAAATTACTATACTAGTAACAGAATAAATTAAAACATAATTACTTTAATTCTTTTGTTATGTTATGTAACTTTGTTTTTAGAACTGAATAATAGAACACTTATTTAATTTAGATTAAATTTTAGATTAAATTATTAGAGCTGTCCCGATCAAGAATACATTTCCCCTCTACGGCTGGGAGGGCATCTCGTAAGAGGCGAGTAACCAACAGCCTCCCATCATTAATGCTGCGGTTCTGAGTTTTCCTCCTTCTATCTTCGAGGTAGCAACGCATTGACAAAACAAGAGAAAATCTAAGTAGCAAAACATTTGTGTATAAAACGACATACAGTTGCACCATGACACGACAGCAACACGACACGACATACCACAAACTTATGTGGTACAACAAACATCAGAGCCATCTAGTTTAGTAAACAGGAAATATTTTTAAATGGCGCTAGGATCACATACTTCATAGTTAAAAAGTATCTGATCTGTCCTCGCTTCGCAAAGATGTAATTGGAGAACAGGTTATAAATTGTTCAGCATTTCTCCCCTTTTAAACCTTCCTTGGATTTCTACAAATATTTAAAAACCAAAATTAGTCAAATCTTTCCAGCTGTTCTTGAAGTAGGGTAAAATTACACACAGTGTGAACTTACAAAGTCTAGACTTGAAGGACATCACCTAGCAACAAATACGTTCTATTTTAGAAAGTAAAATATGACTAATAACCGCAGAAAATGTTTCTAGTAAATGGGCCCTAAAATAACAATATAGGGCCAATATTACGATAGAATGTACATAACATTGTAATGTTGTAGTTTTAATTAAAGCGATAATTTTCAGAGACAACGTCCATTGACCCTCTGTCACCATACGCGTTCAATTTCAACAAGTAGTTATGAGTTGTGATAGATGTCGCTACCATGCTGTGCATGCCTTTCACAGAAAGCCTAACAGTAGGTAAGTGGAGCTTGAGACCTAGGCGTAGGATTATAGACCACCGTAAATATTTTTTAATGTTTAAATAACCCTACCGACTTAGTTTTGGTAGTTCAGTGGTAATTTTACGAGTAATTTCGTAGAGTGGTTTGCAGCAGTTATGCGAGAGTATTTGCATATTATAATGTAAATCTACGTCTGGGTTTTAAGCTCCAGGCACTGTCAGACTTCCTGTCTAATCTATAAAAAAGCTGATAAGGTAAAAAAATAATTAATATTAAATAATTCTGAAAACTCAATAAACTTGAAGAACAGACTTACAAGGTATTATGATAATCTAGATTAATATTATGGTTTAAATATTAATATTATTATTCGAGTGTGTGGGTGTGAGTCAGAGTGTGAGTGTACATTGTAGTGACGGTATAAGCGGCTTAAAATTGACAAAGCGTTTAAACGTTTTCCTGATTTAATAAGCGTGCTTTTAAAAGACCTTTTCACTTATAACGCTTTTTGGTATATAAGCCTATAATCGTTGAGCAAACCGTAGCAAATGGTAGCATTTGAATTTCAAAATAAGCTATCATGTATTAAATATATTTAAGTGTATGTTTAACAGCGTATAAATTGTAGCTATCTTCAAAACAATTGCTTATATTTTCGGCTACAAAATACTTTGTTGTTAATGAAAACCGCAATGTAAATAGCTAAAATTGTTTTATGGCTATTTGAAACGAAAATATTTTTGCTATTTTTTAACATATGAAATATATTTTAAAATCTCCAAATAGAGTAGGAAAATTTATAAAAATATTTTTTTTCACTGTTATACTTAGTTCGTTTTGTTTCTGTATCGCATTTAAAAAATATGTATTTAATAATAGAAATGAATAAGCCCGTGGGCTTATTCAATTGCTTAAAACACACATAACGCAAGTGATATTTAATTGCTTAAAACACACATAACTCAGAAAAGTCAGAGGTGTGTGCCCAGGATCGAACTCGGACCTCCCGAGTACGACTTGAAGTTTCAACCTGGACTATCACTGCTTTTTAAAAATTAAGTAAATAAAATTAAACTATACAGATTACAGAGAGGGTGCAAGTTGCGTAGATGTCGTAAAAATTTATAAATATCACAAATCCAAATATTCATATCATATATTTGGTGCCGAAGACATGAACCAGTAATCATTTAAAATAACCGCTTTCTGGTTTGTATTCTGTAAAAAGAAATTTTAATATGAGCCATTAGGGCATGTAAACCCAAACTTGTATATAATAGGGAAAGATTTCATTGACAGTCTGAACTGCGCTTGTCTGGCGGCGAAGATTTGTAATGTGTATTATTAGCAATAGAATTGTTTGTCAAGGCCAAAAAAAAAGAAAAAAAAGTTCACCAACAACTACCTTCTTCTACACCTTCGTGGCAAATAAAATTCAACAAAACATTGAATGTACTCTGTCAGACTCCAGAAATCGCACACTAACGTTGTATTCATAAATCGCAAAAATTGTTTAAACGAAAGTATACACAACACAACAATGGCCAACGAAACAAAATCGACTTACACTAAACAGCATGCTTGAGTACTTTTTTTGAACAGCAGACTTTTGTTTAAACGTCCACCTCTAAGTGTATGAGCACAATGTGCGTGTGTGTTAGGTCATTGATCATTAAACTCAGTTTCAAGGTTTTTTTTATTGCCAAAGATAGACATTATAAACCAAAAAAATATTGTAGAAATTCATCATTCAAAAGAGAAAAATTATTACATAAGAAAACTATAAATAAATATTTAATATTTTGCTATGAAACTCCTAATAAATTTTAATAGCAATAACGTTTTAGTAACTTTATGTTTATTTGCAAGGCTATTATAATAGTGATTAAATATTAAATCTATTATTATAATATCATATTCACAAGAGATTATAAAACAAATTTAACAAACAAATTTTAGATATCCTACTGACTGCGCCATTTAGTACTTTACAGATAGTTAAACCAAAGAAAGCGGTTATATACATTAATACACGATAGATACCTTTCTAATTAAAATATGAGTTATATCCTACCAACTGCGCCATGCAATATATTACACATGACAGAGTAAATAAAGAGGAAGTAATTATCATGAAATCCTTAAAAAATAAGGTAGTTGATAACAGTTTCATAAAGTATATGAACATGTGAATAAGTAAATTGTCTAATTCACATGGTCCATATATTCATCCTACCGACTGCTCCATTTCATACGTGACTAACTTAGTGTTCGTAGATAGGGAAATATGGGTTTGTTTATATCAACTGTCGTGAAACCCTTTAAAAAGGAGATATTAGGTGGTATATAGAGAAAAATTTTGTAAAGTACCCGCATATAGTATAATTTATTAAGTTTGGATGTTTGTTACTCAATCATGTAAAAACGCCTGAAGGGATTATTATTATATTGAAAATTATTGGGTCTACTAATAAACATATAAAAGGAATATTAAAGTTGCAACACCGTATGTTTATAAAGTAGTAGTAGGGGGTAGATCATTTTATAGTATGTCAACCTTTGGTGCGATAGATTAGTCTCAGTCTCTCTGGTGTTTTCGCGTAGTGTACACGGAAGTTAGTGTCGTGGTTAAGGTCACCCTTCTGGAGGTCCACGTAAGTTTACTTTATTACCTATTGTAGTTGGCGAGTTCGAGTGGTGGAGGTGAGAGTTAATATTATGACATAACCTGCTCATGTGTATACGTATTTCTGTACAGTAATGGGTATCATATCTCTCTCTATATCTATAGCAAGTTATCCTACCGTCTGCGCCATGTCATATATTAGTAGATAGCATAAGAAAAAGTAAGTAGAGAAATAAATTTTAATTATTTTCTCTCTTATTTAATATAGCAGAGAGTAGTTTGTATTAACTTCAGATACAGAACGAATGTATGAAAGATCTTTCTCGTCAAAGATGATGTCTTTATACTATTTTCGCTAGTTTTTTACCCCTCTCCCCCCTCTCCCCCTCCCCCTGTTTAATATTTATTATGTAAGAACCCAAAGGAAAAAATGTTGCCCGCGCTTTTTCAAAGTATAATTTTAACTTTGAGCATTTTTGTAATCTTACGTAAGAACTATCGAGACTCCCTTCCACCCCCTTGTAAGAAAAAATAAAACATGGTCCCCCCCTAAATCGTCTTACGTAATCAATGAATGGCCCCTTTGCTGAATTCATATTCACTCACATCACTTATGATCCACGCCGTTTTCCACGGCATTTTTAATAAATTATTTCTAGTCATTAAAAGTGTAGATGTAACGTATTTTTGTATTTAATATGTATTCAAAATGTATTGGTGTTATTAAAATTACATTCCGTCAAAAGTGATTTTATTTAATTGCCAGCAGGGGCGTAGCCAGAATTTTTTTCTGGGGAGGGGCTTAGGAGAGGCTGGCTGGCTGGAGATGAAAACTGCTGTTATTCATTGTCATGTTATTTTTAATAAAATTTACATAATCTATACTATATCTATACTAATATTATACAGAGATAAAGTTTGTGTGTTTGTGACGTTTTTGGGGATAATCTCTGGATTTACTGAACTCGGGCCTTGTAGCAAAAAACAGTAAAATAGTGCCTCAACTAGTACTAATATATATGTCGGAGCATAGTAAAAGATTATCGATTAATCGAATCGTTATCGTTGTCTATGGCGTTGAAGTGGGGTAGTAGTCACTTCCGTTGTTTTGACAGTATCTACCCTCGACCCTTTATATGCGATCGACAGTCTAACTGAAGTCTTAGTCGTGCGCGGTCTCTCAAGTAGTGAACATCATCTAAGTAGTGCTAGTGATAGTGATAGTGTCAAGTGCAGTGTAGTGTGGAAGTGCTGTCCAACTAAGGTCACGTAAGTGCTTACAATGTAATTGCCACGTGGTTAAGTAAACACAATGTTAGGTTAGGTTAGCCTTAGGTTAGGTTAGCCTTATGTTAGATTCGGTTTATGTGCGTTTAACCTTGGGTTTAAACAGAGAGCCTAGCAGTGGGGGTGAGTGTTATGATCATTTAAAGGATATCCTTAAACCTACACCTTGGTCACAAGTCCAAGGCACTGCTTAGGTTTCTCTGGTAATTGTTAGAGATCATATTTGATCATTTATCAGTTCAGTAGAAGTATCTACGTTGCGTTTACCCAATATTCCATTCAATACCATCACCCCCTTGTTCCCCAATATTCCCCATCTTCCTGCTACCATTTCCTTTCACATCGTTTTAAAATCCCCGACATATATATTATATGTGATAATATTATAATATTATCGGTTATATTGATATTTGAATTTAAATATTTTGGATCGCTTTTTCTGGGAGGGAGCACCAGGCTTTCTTGGGGGGGCCGTGGCCACCCCTGCACCTCCCTAGCTACGCCAATAATTGCCAGTTTCACTAAACTCGCAAAAATGGCGGGCTTTAGGCGCGGCGGCGCGGCATAGGACGCCACCCTTCGGCAGTATTTTCAGTCTAGTTCCTAATCCACTTTTAAATCCATTATAAAAGTTGCCAAGAACCTTCTATACAATATTAGCTATTTATATTAAAAAAAATTAAAAAAATCGAAATGGGATAACTTTGTGAAAATCAAGGAAAAAAAGTTAATTCGCATTTTTTTTAGGCAAAAAAAATTTTTTTTCGTTTCCAAAAACACAATTAAAAAGCTCAATGAAATGAAGTAATAAACCCATTGGTTCAATTATTTTATTATAAATTTTTATGACAATATTCGGCTTTCAAGTACTGCATGCCAACCGGTTGTCGAAAATTTGAAAGTCCCATAACTCTTTAACTAGTCATTTTATTAAAAAAAATATTTAGTAAACGTATCAATAATATCGATAGAACATACTTAAATATTACTAAAATCGGAAACATCGATTATTTTTAACTGTCCGCTTCGCGTTTAAAAAAATATTGATCAGAAGATTTAAATTAAAAGAAAAGTGTCGTATAATAAAGCGAAACATTTTAAGTTTTTTCTGTCTAATTAAGTATTGATTCTAAGTATTGACGTAAATGAGAAAATTTTCCTCATATTTTTATGTTGTGACGTAATATTCCGAGTTGGGTTTTCTGCTTAATTAAAATTTCAGTAATACATGATGTTGTAGAAAAAACCGGTCTTATGAAGTTTGATCATTAAAATCTAAGCTTCATTTTCGGCTATCTAGACTGAACTTCGGCCCTAAGGTTTCTATTTAATTTACGTGTTTATATGTGTATATTAATATATAGTTGTTTATTTGAAAGGTACTGTACAATAAATATACATAATATTAAGCATACTTCAAATATGTACTATGCTACAAAGGCATGCGACAGCGTGTCAAAGCCAAGTTTTATGTTTGTCTCTGACAGAATTAGGAATGTGTGATGTGAGAAAAAAATGGACGACAACGTGTCATACGTTGTAGGCTTTTTTTCTAAGATTAATTTTCGGAATTTTTAAAATTCAGAATTTTGTAAATTGTTGCTATTCAGCCTACTTCGTTAAACTTGACGTAAGAGAAGCCATTTGATTTTAAAATGAAATATGAACGCCATGTTTAATTAAAAGTGTTTCATACGTTGTGGGCTTTTGTTCTAAGATTAATTTTGAGTAATTTTCTGAATTTTTAAAAGTTAGAATTTTGTAAATTGTTGCTATTCAGTCTACTTCGTTATACTTGACGTAAGAGAAGCCATTTTGTTTTTAAAATGATATGTACGCAATGTTTAGTTAAAAGTGCTTCATACGTTGTGGGCTTTTGTTCTAAGATTAATTTTGAGTAATTTTCGGAATTTTTAAAAGTCAGTATATCGTGAATTGTTGTTATTCAGCTTACTTCGTTAAACTTGACGTAAGAGAAGCCATTTTGATTTTAAAATGAAATATGAACGCCATGTTTAATTAAAAGTGTTTCATACGTTGTGGGCTTTTGTTCTAAGATTAATTTTGAGTAATTTTCGGAATTTTTAAAAGTCAGTATATCGTGAATTGTTGTTATTCAGCTAACTTCGTTAAACTTGACGTAAGAGAAGCCATTTTGATTTTAAAATGAAATATGAACGCCATGTTTAATTAAAAGTGTTTCGTACGTTGTGGACTTTTTTCTAAGATTAATTTTGAGTAATTTTCGGAATTTTTAAAAGTCAGAATTTTGTAAATTGTTGGTATTTAGCCTACTTCGTTAAACTTGACGTAAGAGAAGCCATTTTGTTTTGAAAATGATATTGTAAGCAATGTTTAATTAAAAGTGCTTCATACGTTGTGGGCTTTTGTTCTAAGATTAATTTTGAGTAATTTTCGGAATTTTTAAATGTCAGAATTTTGTAAATTGTTGCTATTCAGACCGAATTTTTCCTAAAACTTAACGTAAAAAGACGCCATTTTTTTTTGAAAATGTGAAGTTGAAAAGGTTATGTTTTACTCATTTCTATGATGAAAATAATAAAATTAAATATATAAAATAATTAGGAAACTCGACGAGGAAAGATCTACGTTATTCGAGATTTTACTTACCACACTTGGTTACACAATATTTACAATTTCATATATTAAAAAATGGAATTTAAGTTATTTAATTTAAAAAGTACTGTACCATAGTTACGAATGTCTGTAAATCACCATATATGTTTTTTTTGTAAATTAATTTAAAAATCATATTCACTCACCGCAATCCAGCTCACAGCTAACAATAGATCAAAATCCTTTGAAAACTCAAAATCTAATCCCCATAGAGTATTCATTGATATATTAGAAATATCTACATCCCATAGAGCTTCCATAGATATATTAAAAACATCTAATTTCCATAAACTCCAAACCAATGAGGTCAAAGTACAAAAAAGTTCAAGAAAATGAAAACTAAATTTGAATATTTTAAAAATCATTTTGAGTTGCGTTTTCAATCACAGCCAATTAACTACTGACTTTGAATATTTAATTTTTTTAAACTTTAACCTTCTTATGTAATAGATGATTATATATAGTATTATAAACTACAGACAGATATTTAAATCGTAAATATTTTACGAGAAATTAAAAGAATTTTGGATCTTCCATCAGATTTCAAAAAATGGATAATGAATGCATAATAAATCTTATACCTACTAATACTAGATGATCCAGCAAACGTTGTTTGGCCATATAAATTTGGGTAGGCCCCCCTTATCACTTAGGGGGATGAAAAATAGATAGTAGCCGATTCTCAGACCTACTGAATATGCATATAAAATTTCATAAAAATCGGTCGAGCCGTTTCGGAGAAGTATGGTAACTATCATTGAGACACGAGAATTTTATATATAAGATTTAAGCTGAAGAGTTTGTTTGTCTGCTTAAACGCAATAATCTCAGGAACTTCTGGTCCGATTTGAATAATTATTTCAGTGTTATATAGCCCATTTATCGAGGAAGGCTATAGGCTATATATCATCACGTTACGACCCATAGGGGCGGAGCATCACGCGGACGAAGTGGCGTGGGTAGTTAGGTATAAATGACATAGTTTGAATGTTCGTTACTCAATCACGCAAAAACGGCTGAACAGATTTCAATGAGATTTGGCACACAGATACTTTATAGCTTAGATTAACACATAGGATACTTTATAAAAATTCAGAATTCCCGTGATATATAATAAAATAAGTTTAGTGTCGTAAGAGCCTGAATATTTATATTTAGGAACTACAACTAGTTTTTTAATAAATCTAAGTAAGCTAAGGCAACTCTAGGTCAACTAGTTTAATAAGTAGAAAATGGCAACATCGCGTTGCATTTTTTTTATAATAAATAAAAAAAATAAACATTCAATTCACGAAAAAAATCGATTCATTAAAAATCTTCTTTTCGTTAAGTCTGCATTTATATTGTAAAATTATTACAATGTATAATTAAAAATTAAATGTTCACCTCAGGGGGCGCCCCTGAACAAAAAAAGGTCATTGTCGCCAAAACTAATGTCAATATGTCGGAGAATAGTAAAAGACTATCGAATAATCGAATTCGTCATCGGTATCTATGGCATTGGAGTAGTCACTTCCGTTGTTTTGACAGTCTGACCGAAGTCTCAGTTGTGCGCGGTCTCTCCAGAAGTGAAGTAGTCTCTGAATAGTGAATGTTAGGTTAGGTTTATGTGAGTCTTATGTTAGGTTAGGTTTATGTGAGATTAACTTTAGCTTTAAACAGAGAGCCTGAGCGGTGGTGGTGAGTGTCGTAATTACTTAAATGAATTCCTTAAGCCTACACCTTGGTCACAAGTCCAAGGCACTGCTTAAGTTTCTCTCGTAATTGTTAGACATCATATTTGATCATTTATCGGTTCAATAGAAGTATCTACGTTGCCTTCACCCAATATTCCATTCAATACCATCCCCCTGTTAGTGTTCTCCAATATTCCCCTCAACCCCTTTCCTTCTCATCGCTTAATCGATTCAGTCCTTATATCAATTTAAAAGATCGATCTCGGATCGCCATCCCTAATTTAATGTTTAATGAAATAACTGATAGCAACACTGGCTGGTGTGATTAATTGAATCTTTATAAAAGGTCGAAATTACTAGATTTCGTTTACTGTATATGCTAAATAAATATAATAGTCCCTTAATAAAGTATTCCTAGTATTTTTAATCTGTGTTCCCGCCATAATTGAGTTTGACAGTTAATTTTTGTGTCACGTGACTGATGCGTTGTCACTTCGAGATAGAAGAGGGGAATGCTGCGCTTTCAATGGTCTTGAGAAAAACCACAGCATTAATGGGATAGGAGAGGGAGGGGGAAGGTCTGGTCCACATGATACTCGACTGCAACGGTCGGATTCGCAAGCCTGGAGGGGACGAGATCCCCTACCAACAATGGTGTTGCTGGGTTACTCGCCTTTTTCGAGATAATCTTCGTCTTCTCACGAGTCTTTACTTCTCAAAAGATATAATAAAACCTGATTTTATTTAATTTATATTGAGAGAATCGTGGGGGCATTACTTGTTGAATAATTCACGTAATTTAATTATGAAATATAATAAATTTACATAATTTACATATACTTATAATCTGATAAGCGGAATTGAATTGTTAAAAGGTTTTTAAAATCTATCTAGTATTGGAAATTGTTTAAAACCTTAGAAAAACCGAGTTAATTTTTAACCTTCGTGAACCATAGTTACCTTGCAAATAGGGTTGCTATCCGTCCGGGTTTCCCCGGATTTGTCCTAGATTAGAGGGCATCCGGGGAGCGTCCGGGCGGGGCTGCATTTGTAGTCCGGGTTTAAAGAAAAATTATTGAAATTTGTTAGGTTTTACTTTAAGATTAAAAATTTCTAAATGATTATTAAAATTATTTGTAACAAACTGTAATAAGATTCTGCTTTGTTACGTGCATTTAAAATGATTATAAAAGATGACTAAATTTAATTTTAAGGTCTGAAAATAAATAAAAAGGTGATTTATGACATTTCAACTGTTTTTTTATTACACTGACTACGTTTTAAAAAACTGTTCACAATCCGGGTTCTGGGCTCTAAAATCCGGGGTTTTGGAAAATTTTAGAGATGGCAACCCTACTTGCTAATCACTTCTGTCAAGTTTTAAACTTAAGTTGAAATTCCAAAATGTTATCTTTTTTTGTTTATTAACTAGTAGACCTTCGTGACTTCATCCGCATAGAAGTACCGTTACTATTCTGTCCTACGGGAATGTTTCTTTTTTTTGGGATAAAAAGTACCCTTATAATAATTAAAGTAACTCTTAAGAAACGTGGACAATACTTAAGAAAACAAAGTAAACAAACGATACTGCGATTTAATAGACTTCTCACGCCATCTATTGACGGATTGATTGTCTGTCTGTCTGATACGCAATCACGCTTAAATCACTGAACTGATTTTTATGAAATTTGGTACATGGATAGATTGAAGCTTTGGGAAGGACATAGGCTATCGACGTGGGGATGAAGTGCATGTCGA
This sequence comes from Limenitis camilla, assembly GCA_905147385.1. Taxonomy (NCBI): domain Eukaryota; kingdom Metazoa; phylum Arthropoda; class Insecta; order Lepidoptera; family Nymphalidae; genus Limenitis; species Limenitis camilla. Next base: position 7,101,505 of record LR990251.1, on the reverse strand, counting down.
GCTGTGTGAACGTTATATCTATTTAAATTGCACACGGGTAAAGTCAGGACGGGTCGAGCAGTATAATATATTTATAGCCTAGAAAATGAAATAAAATGCACAATATTTTCAATGACAATAAATAAAAGTATCCCCTTCACTTAATCATACATGGTTAACAACTACATTAAAATATGTGAAAGGACTACAAATTAACAGAGAATGTCTCGATCAGAGTATTTGTTTCGGCAGTTAAGGTGCAAACGAGACAGACGGACCATCTGATGGTAAGTGGTCACTTACACCCATGGACAACGACAATACAAGAGAGTGACTCTATAGAGTGAGGAAGGGGAATGAAGAGAAGAATGCTGTGGTTTCAGAGGACCCTCAACGAGAACACAGAGTTCACTAGAATTGTAGCATTAACGGGATGGGAGGCCTTGAAACCTAGGAGCAGGTTTATAAGGCCTTTGGCCAATATGCAAACTCGTTAACCAAATATTAAAACAAGCCAATCACAATATCAGATGATGTATACTTTACTATAATATATATACAACTCGTCAAACTGCCGCGGATCTATTGGAACTAACCTTATAAATTATTGAGCTCTTGTGGATATTTAAAAAATTCAAAATGGTAAAATTACCACACTAAAACTATATGCAAAATAATAATAATGTTGCCACCTCAACAGGTCAAAGTTCCCCAAAAATCACTGCATAGTATAAAACAAAGTTGCTTCCCATCTGTCTGTCGCTATGTTTGCTTAAATCTTTAAAACTACGCAACGGATTTTGATGCGGTTTTTTTAAATAGATAGAGTGATTCAAGAGGAAGGTTTATAAGTATAATACATGCATATTAAACTAGAGAAAGTATTTAATAAATATTGTAATGTAATAAGTATTAAATTAAACTCTTCATTAGGTCGAAAGTCCAAAAACTTGTTGTTCTTACAACATGGCGGAAAATGTTTGGAAGGCAGATGCAAATATTTTCCAGCAAGTCGAAGTCGAGTTCCAGCTGGAACTTTTCGGACCCTGATGGAACTTGGTTGAAGGTTGGAAAGAAAGAAAGAATTTTATATAATATTAAACTTAAAAAAATATATATGTCGGAGCATAGTAAAAGATTATCGATTAATCGAATCGTTATCGTTGTCTATGGCGTTGGAGTGGGGTAGTAGTCACTTCCGTTGTTTTGACAGTCTCTACCCTCGACCCTTTATATGCGATCGACAGTCTAACTGAAGTCTTAGTCGTGCGCGGTCTCTCAAGAAGTGAAGTAGTGTCTAAATAGTGATAGTGTTGTACAGTGTTGTGTTAGTGCCAGGAGTGCTGTCCGATCAAGGTCACGTGAGTACCTTACAATGTAATTATCTCGTCTTGTGTTAGGTTAGGTTTATGTGCGTTTAACCTTGGGTTTAAACAGAGAGCCTAGCAGTGGGGGTGAGTGTTATGATCATTTAAAGGATATCCTTAAGCCTACACCTTGGTCACAAGTCCAAGGCACTGCTTAGGTTTCTCTCGTAATTGTTAGAGATCATATTTGATAAATTATCGGTTCAGTAGAAGTATCTGCGTCGCGTTTACCCAATATTCCACTCATTACCATCACCCCCTTTTAGTGTTCCCCAATATTCCCCATCTTCCTCCTTTCATCTCCTTTCACATCGTTTTAAAATCCCCGACATATATATATCTCATTTAGTTATATAATAAATGGCACCTCAAAAATGTGGGTCCACTCAGTTTTTATATGGAAGCCTTGCTTCCAAAGCTTCCAATACTGATTTTCAGAGGCCAAGTTTGTGCATAACATATATTTTAAAAATAAAAATAATATACAAATGAATATAACTTAAAAAAAAACCATGGGGTGGTGGGGGTGATTCCATTCAAATATATTTTTTTCTTTGCTTAGTATAAATCTGTTACAGTTTAGTTTATCATTCTATAGTTTATTGAATCTGTAGTACACTGTAGCCAGTCAATATGCACTCATTATACATAACATGTACGTGTTAGTTCACATTATTATTATATTCTTATAGAATAATATATATTTTCATTACACATATAAGAATACACATGAATTCATAAATATATATATTTTTCAGAAAGTCAGCTTTATTATGTGGTATCTTTTTTTCTTTAAAGTTCATAGTTAGTGCCTCTAACGAGTCGATGATCAGTGACAACAGAGTATTTTATCACTACAGCTACATCCGAATTCCTGTTCATTTCTAAACTAGGAGTCCAGAGAAACTTGAAAGGATGGTAACATTATTGCCTGTATAAAACATAGGAGCTTCCCGATGTATGCACGTGTAAATGAATGAATGAATGAAGAGACACATAAACGATAGTGCGTGACATCTTGTTACACAATCTAGGAAACATTAATCCATCATTACTGTATCTAATTGATAAGGAAACTTACCTATTACACGCTTGTAGTTTTGCAATTTGTGATGACACTTGTTTTATAAATCAAACTATGTGTCAGCTCAAACACATGTTTATTCCATACTTTATACAATGCTCACCACTTTAAATACATTCTTTATCATTTTATTTTAGAAAGGACATCTGTCTTTATCCGAATTCCCGATTGGAATACTCTTACAATAATACTTTCATGTTCGAAATCGTCACTTTGATCATTTTTTGGCGGGAAATGTACTGATTGGCCAAAAGAATTGTGCGCGTCTGTGGTCGTTTGTCATTAGCCAATCAGATACGAACTAATGTTGCCACTAGAAGAAATATTAAATCATTGCGGTTGCCATACCACAAAATAAAGTCATGATTTTATACCTCCCTCTTCAGTATTTAATGTACGGCAACAACCTTTGCCGGGTCAGTCAGTATCCATTGCTTGTAAAATCTTATACTACTAATACACACATCAAAAAAGTCTAAGCAACATGTACTAATTTAAATTTTAGGATGGTTCTAGGGTAATAATATTTTTAGGGTTCAATGATGTAAAAATAACAGCTGTTGTCTTTATATGTTCTTTTAATAACAGAAATTAACAATATTAGAATATACTCTAGAAACTAAGATACATAAGAAACTAAACTTTTTTTTTACAAAATTAATTTTCTAAAGAAAATGAATTTATTGTGAAAGAATAGGACAATTTAATACAAGGTATGGCCTCCTCTGCTATTCAGAACTTGTCGGCAACGATTATTCATTGAATTAATGAGACTGTTTATGTCATCTTGTGGTATTCGCTCCCAATGGAATTGTAGCAAATCCTTCAGCTGTTGGGTTGTTGTCACTCCGTCCAAGTCCTTCGAAACACGTCTCTCTCTCACGGAGCATGTCCCATGCGTGCTCGATGGGGTTGAGGTCTGGCGATTGTGCAGGCCAGGGCAATACCCGGATGTTTTCCGTTGCCAAGTATTCACTGGTTCGCCGAGCTGTATGTGAACGCGTATTGTCATGCATTAACGTGAAATCGGAAACAAAGGTTTGTGCAAATGGATGGACATAAGGTCTGAGAATATCCTCAATGTAATTTTCAGCGTCAATGTTTCCATTTACTAAAACGAGCTCAGTTCGCCTGTTCATCATAATACCCGCCCATACCATAACTGTTGAGCCGCTGTATGGATGAACTTCCTGAACGCACCTGAGCCCTTCAGTATTTCCGCGCCGACGGTACACTCGTATCCTTCTTGTATCAGGCCTAAACCCGAATCGCGACTCATCGGAAAACATAATTTTATCCCATTATTCATGGGTCCATGTGATGCGTTCTCTACACCATTCATTTCGACGAGCGCGATTCCCGTGACGTATCGGTGGGCACCTGATTGGGCGTCGAGCTCGTAGGCCGTACTCATGCAGTCGATTTCGCACAGTTTGGGGACTTACATCAACACCACTTGAATTTTGTAGCCTCAAACTTATCTCTTGAGCGGTTACCATCGGCTGGCGTCTTGCATTCAGTTCTATGTATCGGTGTGGCTGAGTGGTTGTACTCCTTTTACGGCCTGGATGCTGTTCAGCGGGTTCCCCTGTATTATCGTAGCGCTGCCAAAGACGACAAGTAACACTTCTATGAATGCCAAAATGTCGAGATACCTGAGATTGATTACTTCCCGCTTGCAACATCCCTACAGCTCTTTGCATTTCATCTGCTGTCAAATGACGTCGCTCCATGACGTAAAGAATATCTAACAATTCAATTTTGTCGCTAACTTTATTTAAATGGTTGGTAAAATTATAAAATCAAGACTAAACGTAGCAATTAAGACGCACTTAAATTCAAACAAATACGCAGTCATTTGAATTTTATGAAAAAACAAAACATAATCGAAATTTTTTTTTACAACCAGACAGTATAGTGTACAACATTCGTAATTGGATAAAAGTTTACTTACCTATGCACTTTGAGTGAGTAAATACTTAGAAATTAATGAATATAAATGGTAAATTTGTAATATCATGTATGTTGCTTAGACTTTTTTGATGTGTGTATAAAAAGCTGAAGAGTTTGTTTCTTTGAACGCGCTAGTCTCAGAAACTGCTGAACCGATTTGAAAAATTCTTAAAGTGTTAGATAGCCCATTTATTGAGGAAGGCTATAGGCTATATATCATCACGCTACGACCCATAGGAGCGGAGCTACACGCGGACAAACACGTGGGACTGTACATTCTTCATTTTTTTATTCACTTATTTATTGACTCTTATTGACCTAGCAACCCCCATTTTCTAAGGAGAGAGGGAGTAGTTAATAAGGCAACACTTCGTTAATTTGTTGTTGAATTATTATTGTCATAAACAGATGACTCACCCTTGACTTTTTTACAGTTATAAGGTTGTACTTACGACCTTAGTCTTGAGTCTAAGTGATAATTATCATAGATATTATTTTTTTTCACGCCTTTGTTTTAATTTACATAAATAGCTGAGTCGCCCTCGCTGCGCTGAAGCTTTGGAGATTTATTATTTAAGCAACAACATTTTATATTCTTTACGTCTTGAAAGATTATTTTTTTTATTTGATTATCACGCACACGGTACATATACCAAGAACATTTTTTACAATTTCTGTATGTCTGTTTGTTCCACCTAATCTCTGAAATGGCTGAACAAACTGAAGTAACAAGGCGTAACTTAGGCTATTTAACATCTCGCTAAGACCCATAGGAGCGGAGCAACACGCGAACGAAGACGCGCGGGTCGGCTAGTTACTCAATAAGAATGTTTGAATAATACCGTCTAAACGCCCCGCTCTCCCCTGAGGCAACGAAAACGCCCGAAAGACACTATTGTATAGCGATATAATTTATACTATAATTTGTATTTAGTGATTTGTAAAAATGAATACGAATGAAGGCGTAACTACAAACGTAGTAACGTATACTAAATTTGTCCCTTAAATCTTTATTTGCGGGAATATAATAGGTTATATTAAACATAATTTACATCATGCTCGTTATTATTTATATTTGTACTAGTCGACCCGTCCGAGCTTCGCCCGGGTGCAATTAACACGTGTATTTACCCGTAATCGCTATGTCCCTGCATTTTAAATCTGTAATATCTTCGAAAATATTTATCTAAATTTCATGCTGTAAAGGGCCATATTGATCTATATTAAATGCACAATGTACTTAAGGTACCTAATTGGATAAGGGTTAATGCTGTATTACTTAAAATCGCTTCGTAAATATGCCATTATTTTTCGTAAAAAGTAAAAGGATAAAAAATTGTTATTGTGGGTTATCCCTAAGAGATAGACATATATCATCTTTTAAGATGTACAATACTGTAGTACATTGTTTTGATCTATCTCGTAGGGTTCAGTCAGCGTTTGCAATGTAAGCGCAAAAAATGTGTTTATTTATGACATCACATTAGAAACCTCTAAAATAATCAGTGTTGCTCTACTATATTATATATGTATTATACATATAAACCTTCCTCTTGAATCACTCTATCTATTGAAAAAAACGGCATCAAAATCTGTTGCGTAGCTTTAAAGATCTAAGCATACATAGGGACAGACAGACAGCGGAAAGCGAGTTTGTTTTATACTATTAAAATGATATTCATAAAAGTCCTAGCAATTTGGTCATTATTTTAAGTATAAAAACATTACTTTGTAATAGAGTTTATTTAAAGAAATTTAATGGGGATTAGTTAGTTACATAACCAGTTTTATATAACACTTGCTAGGTATTTCCGTTGTATGTTCGTCATTTTTATTACCATCATAATAATATAACAACCTTGATCTTTACAACAACATATTGTTTATATTATGTTTGTATTAAAAATTAAATTTTGTCAACAAGGTTTTAATTTAAAAACATCGGGTAAGTGCGAGTGGGATTCGCGCCCAGAGGATTCCGTACCTAATTCCGTTATCGTATAATTAAGAATCACAAAAGGGAACTCAATTAACTAGGTAGATTTTAACATTTAAAAATTTACTTTGAAGTTTATCGAGATTATGTCTAATTAGCTATCTCTTCCAGACAGCCCTCAGGAGGAGAAGTATATAGAAAACACTACAAGGGATGGTATTGGATGGACTATTGAGTAAACGCAACGTAGATACTGCTACTGAACCGATTAATAAATAAACATTATGATCTCTTACAATTACGAAAGGAACCTAAGCAGTGCCTTGGACTTGTTATCAAGGTGTAAGGACGTTCTTAAATCAATTGAAATAGTCGCCTTCACTGCCCAGGCTCTCTGTTTAAACCTAAAGTAGGTTAATCTAAGCTTAACATACTCGCCGACATATACAGCTAATTTAATAAATATTGTCAGTAAATAAAATACTTTTTTTATAATGGGAACATAATAGAAGAGTATCCAATTGTCTATTGAGTGGGAGATCATTCCATTTTATAGCCTGATCAGTAAAAGATTTTTCGTAAAATTTATTTAAGAAGAAGTAATTGCAACGTTTTCGCGTTGTTCTCAATCCAGCAGGATTTTCAAAAAAAAAATATTTTTTTCAATCAAATGCAATAGAATTCTCTTTTAAGTTCTCACGATTGTAATACATTTAAAAATACTTTATAAAACGGTTTTTATCGTGTTTTATGTTCTTTTAAATACTTTGCAGTATTCGTAGTCACAGGACAAACTGGATGACGATTGTCTGATTAAAATGTTCATAGAAAAATTGTTATATTATTTTCAGCTACAATTTTTTATTTTTACATAACATTTCGTTTTACACAACTGTCATCTTTTTTAATGCGCACGGCCAAGGAATGAAATTCTCTGCCGGCGTCTGTATTTCTGAGTACGTATAACCGGATTGCTTTTAAAGCAAGAGTGAACAGTCTTCTTCTGGGCGAGCTCCATCTTCGACCTGGTCACTGCTCTAGAGCTAGACTGAGATCAAGAGTAAGCCCATTTTATAAAAAAAAAACAGTAACTGCTCACAGAGTTTTTGTCTTTCAGTGTTTGTTTTTGTTTGAGATATTATTCAGTATTTGCCAACCATCTTCTCTATTAAAATTTTGATGTTTTTTAATTTCAATTGCTTCACGAAGCAAAGATCGTTACATATCGTTACATACATCAGACAACCGTCGTTCAGTCTGTCCTGTGACTACGAATACTGCAAAGTATTTGAGACGTCAGTAATATAAAAGAACATAAAACACGACAAAACCGTTTTACAAAGTATTTTTAAATGTATAACAATCGTTTTATTAACTTTATGTGTTTAACGGAAACCACCTCGCGAATTTTGTTTCCATTGCAAGAATCAAAGTAACAAAAACTTGACTTAGAAGTTATTTTTTTAACAGATTCAAAGGAACTGCAGATCTAAATATTTTTTATTCATTTCATATTAATACACAAGCTTTCCTGAGAAAAGAGTTTTGATAGACAACGAAGTGATCCTATAAAGGTTCTTTTCGTTTCTTTACGGAATTCTAAAAATAGAGAACCGTATTTTTTTAAATTAATAAATGATATTATAAAGTAACAACCCCCTTCTTGATGCTTGTAAATAAAAAAAAAATATTATAAATATTGTATTAATTAATATATAAATAATACGAAATTAATATTTATTGTCATGTTTGATACTCAATCATGCAAAAACGGCTGAACGGATTTTAATGAAATTCGACTCACAGGTAGTTAAGAATCTGGAATAACACATATGATACTTTTTATCCCGGAAAAAATTATACTCCCCGCGGGATATTAACAAAATGTTTATTGTACGCCGAAATATTTATAAATGCAATATATTGAAAATTAAATGTTTTTTTTTAAATATAAGTGGGTTCATGACTTCATGTTGCACCCATGTTTTTATTATAATTTTTAGTGTCACTTGTTATTATTTAATGGTTAAACAAATCAGTTTTATCTAAAACTTGTAATTAATTGTAAATAATTAAATAAATACTTACAAAATTCCAGTTTGTAAAGAAAAATGGCGTCAAATGCATCAAAGCAGTTAAAGTAGGATTATTTACTTTAACTTCATCGAATGTAATTATAAGAAAACCTCCAAAACACAACACAAAGATGAACACACAGAACGCTATACAATGAAATATAGTTCTTATATAACGTATTATTATAAAATCCTTTTTGATTGAAGGTTTATTCACTTGTGCTTCTAAATCACTCATTTTGATTACACTGTTTATTTTAATATATATTTAAAATTAAATATATATAGACAGTTTATAGTTTAAACATTATTTAATACACTAATTATTGTAAACATTATTTGTGATATTAAAAACGTGTTTGCAGAAAGGTCGTGTTGTTATGAATGCGACTGTTGTAGATCCACTTTGTGGCCTTAACTAAGGCTTCATTAGCTTAACACGTTTTTTTTTTATTTATACTGCTTTTAATCTACATTTTTTGAAACAAAGAAGACGATGATATACTAATCTTACTGTTTTACTAATATTATAAATGTGAAAGTCTGTGCATTTTTATGTTTAGATGTTTGTTACTTAATTACGCAAAAACTCCTGAATTGATTTCAATGAAATTTGGCACACATATACTTTATAACCTGGATTGACATATAGGATACCTTTTATCCCGGTAAAATTCATATATTTTGCATGATATAATAAAATAGGTTGATACAAGACTATTACTTGGTACATAAGCCGACTAATTTTTAAAATTTTACTGAGTAATAATATATTTTGTTTTTTTTTTCTATCAATAAATATTTTTTTATTTGTATATTTTCAAACTACATTGATCCATCGTATTAGTATTCACAATTATATATATATATATTTTTTAGAAAGATTACTAGCAGTATGGATCACAAACTACTAGTATTCCCTTTACCCCTCCTAGTAAGCTTGCTTGCTTGTGTCAGGAGTGGGCCACGCCAGTAGGCCAATGTCCGGGATTTGAACCCACGACTTGTTGATCGTGAATCCAACGCCCGAACCACTGAGCTACTGACGCTTTTGAAATATATATACATGTCGGGGATTTTAAATGATGAAAAGGAGATGGAAGGAGGAAGATGGGGAATATTGGGGAACACTAAAAGGGGGTGATGGTATTGAATGGAATATTGGGTAAACGCAATGTAGATACTTCTATTGAACCGATAAATTATCAAATATGATCTCTAACAATTACGAGAGAAACCTAAGCAGTGCCTTGGACTTGTGACCAAGGTGTAGGCATAAGGAGCTTCTTTAAGTAATTACAACACTCGCCTCCACTGCTAGGCTCTCTATTTAAACCCAAGGTTAAACGCACATAAACCTAATCTAACACAAGGCTAACCTAACCAAAGGCTAACCTAACCTAACATTGTGTTTACTTAACCAAGTGGCAATTACATTGTAAGGACTTACGTGACCTTAGTTGGACAGCACTTCCACACTACACTGCACTTAACGCTATCACTAGCACTACTTAGATGATGTTCACTTCTTGAGAGACCGCGCACGACTTAGACTTCAGTTAGACTGTCGATCGCATATAAAGGGTCGAGGGTAGAGACTGTCAAAACAACGGAAGTGACTACTACCCCACTCCAACGCCATAGACAACGATGACGATTCGATTAATCGATAATCTTTTACTATGCTCCGACATACATATATGTTAGTATATTTTTTATGACATACAATAATTCAAACCAAAACTAGACTAATTAAACAAAACACTAATTATAGAAAAAAAAATGTCTCATCAAATGTTTTATTATGCTACAAACAACCCAAAAAAACATAAATAATTTATTAAAATTCCTATTATTAATAAGATATGTTTTTTAATAATAATTTTTTGTTTCTCAAAAATATTGAAAACAATTGAATGAGATACCGCGCGACTTCGTTCGCGTGTTGCTCCGCTCCTATGGGTCGTAGCGAGATGTTAAATAGCCTAAGTTACTCCTCGTTACATCAGCTATCTGCCAGTGAAAGTCCCGTCAAAATCGGTCCAGCCATTTCAGAGATTAGCCGGAACAAACATACAGACAAAAATTGTAAAAAAAAAAAAAATGGATTAGAATTCCAGCCAGCCTAATTTTTAGAATTTTATTGAGTAATTTTTTTTTCTACAATAATTAAACTATAAATGCCTGTCTACTTATCTGTTCTTTTTTATTATAAAAAATACAAAGTTTAAAGGCTACGTTTCCACCTGAGATAAGCGAGGATGCGTAGCGAGAGATGTTTGTTAAGAACCAATATAATCGCATCATTTGAAACACTGAACTAGGCAAATAAAGTGATTCTATTGGTTCATAATAAACACATAGAAGTGCAGCCTAATATTTAAATTAACATACAGTGAAGGTTAATATTAGCTAGCAACACCGTTGATTATTATTCGCGGGTATTTCCTTATATTTTATTTTAAGTATGCCGATGTCTAGACAATATATTACCTGTCTTAATAGAATAGAGATAGATTATTCGGTTTGTGTTTTAAGTACTGTTATATTCATGGGACCGATAAAACTAGGAATAGGAAATAGAGACCTCAGCATTACGAATTATAATTATAGAAGTGGAAATTTTAGGTTATGTAATATATTCTATTAGAAGTTGAACGACCTTTTTTCTTTTATAATCTCATTAATTTAATTTACTTCACACACAAACAGTGAACGTTAATCCTATTTAGAAACAACTTGTTTTTTTTGTTTGTAACCGAAACCGTAGGTAGGTAAACTAAAGCAAATAAAAAGAACCATCAAGTCTAATAAACGTATTTTTTCTTTACATTAAAAATTAAAAAAAAATCAAAGATCAGTTTAAGAACTTGTTTTATTATTATCTATCAGTATATTAATAATCTCGTTGGAAATTGAAATCAAAATCTTCGTATATTATATTAAAAAGTCTTATCATTTCTTTGGTACCTAAAGAAGCCAGACAAATCTTTTGTTTTACTTTTAAAAAAGTAGAATTTTATTGAGCAAAAATTACTTGTCCTCGAGAAATCGAAATTTGGTCTACAACTGTCTCAAATTAATATTTTAATAATTATCAAACAAATGTTTTAAAATTTTTCCAAGAAACATTTTTTGACGATGTTTTGTAAATGCACTTTGAGTGATACTTTTTGTTTTTTTTTTTTTTTAAAAGATTACTAGCAGTATGGATCACATACTACTAGTATTCCCTTTACCCCTCCTTTAACTGAGGTAGGGCACAGCAGGAAACTTCCTGCTCAAATATGGAGCAGCCCGACTGGGGTAGTACCTCGACAGAAACCTTACAGAAGATCACAGCTAAATAACACTACTCTAAAGCAGTGTTGTGTTCCTGTTGGTGAGTAAGGTGACCAGAGCTCCTGGGGGGAATTGGGGATAGGGTCGGCAACGCGCTTGCGATGCTTCTGGTGTTGCAGACGTCTATAAGCTACGGTAATCTCTTACCCATCAGGTGAGCCGTACGCTTGTTTGCCGACCTAGTTACATAAAAAAAAAAAAAAGTAAGCTAAATGCTTGTGTCAGGAGTGGGCCACGCCAGTAGGCCAATGTCCGGGATTTGAACCCACGACTTGTTGATCGTGAATCCAACGCCCGAACCACTGAGCTACTGACGCCTAAAGTTTGGCAACACACAGGGTGTGTTGCCAAACACACACTTCAGCTGTTACACGCATTGAACTCTCTGTGATCTCCGAAAACTCTAAACGTGAATCCTATTTTCTTTTGCCCTTAATCCGACATTTATTAAATTTAAAAAGTTCATAAATCCATTACCACCAATTTTAATTTGATTTATAAAAATACTTGGTATAGTAAAAAATCACGCAAAATTTTGGAATTTTATTGAGTAAAAAAATTTCTTGTCCTAGAAAAAATAATTAATAATCTACTCATTTTCCTTCCTTTATTGTATAAATGTAATATTTTTTATAATAAAGATAACAACCATACGCGTCTTTAATTATATAAATTACCATTGAACAGACAATGGACAATAATGCAATTCAAACCAAGCTATTAATTTTTTTTATATATAAAATAAATAATTTTAACTTATATAAATTATTAGTAGTTAATTATAAAGGTTTTCATGTTGGTGTCTGATATAATTTTTGTCTTTTACGTGTTACTGTGCAGTATAGCTCCCATATAAATAATATATTTATGAGTATAATATTTATCTATACTAATATTATAAAGAAGTAAGATTTGTATTTTTGTATGTAACGAATAAACATAAAAACTACTGGACCGATTTCAAAAATTCTTTCACCATTAGAAAGCTACATTATCCCTGAGTAACATAGGTTATATTTATTAAAAGAAAAAATTAGAGATCCTCAGGAAATCTCACTAAAACCAACCCAAGGTGCAAAAAATTTAGCCATAAAATATCTTTCATCGCATGCGCTGCAAAAAGTATTGATAATAGAACAAAAAAATGTTATACAATATTATAGAAAGTATCAATATCTACAAAAAACTCCGCGAGACCATATGTCCAACTATTATAGTTATGTCACTATAACTACTTTTTTACATTTTAAAAGTTGATAAAAATGCCTATCAAAATCAGACTATGTTTTCTATAACTTTGTATTAATCCTTATCCAAAAAAACTATTTCATATTCAAGACTGTTTTAATACCTGTAAATTACTTTTTGAATTATTAAAATCGGACCTTCCATTCAAAAGATATAAGGAAATTAAAAATATCAATATAAACAAAAAATACACGGGGACGCGACGGGCCAGTATATAGCGACGCAGCGCAGAGAGTAACGCGGCACGAGAGTGGGCACCGAAATGCAAGAGAGCCAAAATATTTTTCAAAATAACATTCCACCCGCGCGAAGCCGAGATGGGCCGCTAGTATAAAAATAAAAGAGAATATAACAAAGTTTTTTGAGATCAATTTAAGTTATTTTTCGCGTAATTTAAATCTACAAGATACAAATGAGTTAATTATAATTCTTGAGTAGGTATGTTAAAACCCTTTTTTTATGCATATATGTATTATGCTGTAATCTCAGTTTTTACATTTTTGATCTAAATTACGATTGTTTTGCTCGTTACGCGCCCGTGATTCTGTATCTATTATTTTTGTAGATTCCACTAAAATTGAATATCTTTTTAAATATAATAAATAGACGACCCGTGTGACTTCTTTTGTGTGTTGCCCCGCTCCTATGTGTCGTAGCGAAATTTTAAAAAGCCTATTCCTTGATAAATGGGCTAATTAACACTGAAATAATTTTTCTAATCGGACCTATAGTTCATGAGATTAGCGCAATCAATCAAACAAACAAACAAACTTACCTTTACATATCATTATATTATAGTTACGTTACGTATAAAACTGTTAAGCCTTTTGTTCTATAATTATGATCTATATATTCATTATCTAATCGAAACTATATTATTACGCTAACGAAGTCGCGCGAGTCGTCTAGTAGACTATATATACTAGAATAGATATTCGTAATTTTTTAATTTCCTCAATTAAATGAACTGGATTTCATGCTTTTTAATAAAAAATATGCAAATATAAAATGTATCAAATCATGTAGCTTTTAACCACAGAATAAATACATTCTAGACTCTTCGCTGTATCCCGTGGCCTCGTCCCTATTGCAGAGGAGAGGAACTCCTCGAATGGTTTAGTGGGTCCTTCAGAAGTAGTTTTTGGACTGACTCTTTCAAGGGCAGTCGCTCCAAGCTTTGAGAAGGTATGTGTAAGCAGATTGCACCGGGTTTATAAAAAAAAGCTTGTTTTCTATATAATGATAAATCTTTTAGTATTCTTTCCATTTAACCACTGTAATTAAAATTGTTTGAATCAAGGTAACCAAAGTCGAGTCATTTGTAACTTGTAACTAAAACTCATTTAATCATAGTTAACTCAAATATATAAACATTTTAAAGTAATAAATGTCTAAGTAAATCTAACTACAACCCTACATAATTGGTTTGACCTGCTCTTGGCATTATTTTACAAATACCTGATACTGGTTAGACAGGTTTCAAACGTTAGTGTTTAATATTTATAGAGGTCGCTAAAGCTGCATTTCCAGCTGAGATATGCGGTACACACGCCAGATTAATCTTGAAGTATTAGTCAGCTAGACTAGGACTACGTTTTCAACAGAGATAAGATGTGTTAAGTTTCATTTACCTATCCTCCTAACACATCCCTTATTCTATCATGATGATGTACATCCTACGAGGATCCTAAAATAGTAATTACCCCTAAAATAATATAGACTATTTTTACCTATTTCATATGCCATACTAATTTTAAAATTTTAGGGTTAGAATTTTTTCTGTATTAAATAAATTAAGAATTACTTTGAGTAATTCTAAAAAAATTATAAATATTATGCAAGAAAAATTAAAAAAAAAACTTTATTTGCCTGTTTCTTTGAGTCGAATTAAAATTAATTAGTAGTAATTAAAAATTATTTTATTTGTTATGGATGTTAGATATTCAAATTATCTATTCGGACTATAGATATAAGAAGAATATTATTATAGAAGTGTCATATTTAAATTAAATACGTAGTACTTTCTATTTTATTCCAAGACTTAACCTCTGCTCGGAGCTCGCCTTGTAACCATTATGGCTGTGTAGTGGTGTGGTATCGTGATACTGGATCTCCATTACTAAGGTTTGGAGTAAATTAGGTTTCAATATGCAATGTTGTTAATACAACAAAATGGCGGCAACTAACTGATTTTGCATGAGTCACAAAATGCCAAAGTAAGATATTATCTATGGAAACGAATTTTCTAGAAGTCAGACTCAAAACCACAAAAAAAGAAATGGTTGGTTCGTGATAGAAAACACAATGTGACGTCACGTGACGTCGCGTAGCTACACCATATATAACCTATGTTCCGATATATTTGCGCCAGTTGTCAAACGGAGGTGGTTTGTGACCATAATGGCTGTAGAAATAGTGTAGTGGCTTTTACATGTTCTAACCTATTGGTATACAAAAATAGATGTTCAATTGTTCATATCTCATAGACTTCGGCATTTCTATTTATTCTTACGTCTATGACAAATGAACGTAACATAAAAAATGTTTAAATAAACTGTTGAAAGAAAGTGTTGAAAATCGATTTTAGACAATTATAATAGCTCTATACATATAAATAAACATACAAAAAAATGTCTGTCTGTAATTTATGTATTTCGTGGCGTGTCACCATCAACAGATGGCGCTGTAGCAGCATAACAAAGTATATCTTTCATATATATAATATTACTGTGATTTTTTGCAAAATATGGTTAGTTAAGTGACGTTATTCTAAATCCAATATGGCGGGATGCCTAAGATGGCGGATTAGTTACTTCTTGTGGACACTCTGGGTATTCATTGGAAGGGGATAAATCTGGCGGGGATGGCGAACTAATTATTTTTAAGCACTGTATCGAATGAAAGGGTTTGCTGAGATGAATATGAAAAATAAAATGGCTTCTCTCTAAATCCAATATAGTGGACCACCCAAGATGGCGGACTAATTATTTTTAAGCACTCTCTTAATATGAGTATCAAATGAAAGGGTTTGCTGAGACGAATATGAAAAATAAAATGGCATCACTCTAAATTCGATATTGCGGACCACCCAAGATGGCGGACTTATTATTTTTAAGCACCCTTGTAATATGGGTATCGAATGAAAGGGTTTGCTGAGACGAATATGAAAAATAAAATGGCATCACTCTAAATTCAATATTGCGGACCACCCAAGATGGCGGACTTATTATTTTTAAGCACCCTTGTAATATGGGTATCGAATGAAAGGGTTTGCTGAGACGAATATGAAAAATAAAATGCCTTCACTCTAAATTCAATATTGCGGACCACCCAAGATGGCGGACTTATTATTTTTAAGCACCCTTGTAATATGGGTATCGAATGAAAGGGTTTGCTGAGACGAATATGAAAAATAAAATGCCTTCACTCTAAATTCAATATTGCGGACCACCCAAGATGGCGGACTTATTATTTTTAAGCACCCTTGTAATATGGGTATCGAATGAAAGGGTTTGCTGAGACGAATATGAAAAATAAAATGGCATCACTCTAAATTCAATATTGCGGACCACCCAAGATGGCGGACTTATTATTTTTAAGCACCCTTGTAATATGGGTATCGAATGAAAGGGTTTGCTGAGACGAATATGAAAAATAAAATGCCTTCACTCTAAATTCAATATTGCGGACCACCCAAGATGGCGGACTTATTATTTTTAAGCACCCTTGTAATATGGGTATCGAATGAAAGGGTTTGCTGAGATGAATATGAAAAATAAAATGGCATCACTCTAAATTCAATATTGCGGACCACCCAAGATGGCGGACTTATTATTTTTAAGCACCCTTGTAATATGGGTATCGAATGAAAGGGTTTGCTGAGACGAATATGAAAATAAAATGCCTTCACTCTAAATTCAATATTGCGGACCACCCAAGATGGCGGACTTATTATTTTTAAGCACCCTTGTAATATGGGTATCGAATGAAAGGGTTTGCTAAGACGAATATCAAAAATAAAATGCCTTCACTCTAAATCCAATATGGCGGAACACCCAATATGGCGGAATAATTATTTTTAAGCACTCTCTTAATATGAGTACCTATCAAATGAAAGGGTTTGCTGAGATGAATATGAAAAATAAAATGCCTTCACTCTAAATCCAATATGGCGGAACACCCAATATGGCGAAATAATTATTTTTAAGCACTCTCTTAACATGAGTATCAAATGAAAGGGTTTGCTGAGACGAATATGAAAAATAAAATGGCCTTACTCTAAATCCAATATGTTAGTATGTTTATCCTACCAAGATGACGGACTAATTATTTTTAAGCACCCTCGTAATATGAGTATCAAAATAAAGATTTTTGCTGAGACGACTATGAAAAATAAAATAGCCTCTCTAAATCCAATATGGCGGAACACCCAATATGGCGGAATAATTATTTTTAAGCCCTCTCTTAATATGAGTACCTATCAAATGAAAGGCTTTGTTGAGAAGAATAGAGACATTCAATAAGTTTTATTTTTATTAAGTTTCATGTACTGATGGAGGCGAGGGCAAGTATCTCATACATAATAAAGCAGGTCACTCATTTGTAATATTAAAAAGAGAAAACTTCACACCCTGTTAATATTATTATAATCTAAATAAAGTGAGAGTACACTACGTTACTATTATTGACATAATATATGACCGGATGTGCGCTCCTATGGGTCGTTTCTACTGATATACATTAACATTAGAAAAAAAAAATGTTTTTTTTTTAATTTTATACCTCGATAGTTCAAACATAGAATAAGATTTGACGATTTTCAATGTCATAGTATAACATCCTACCCTGACTTTGTACGTACAAAGTGTCTACAAATGATATACATTACAGCTTTCTCATTTATCCCTCTATTCATTAGAGAAAACTGTATCAAAATCCGTTACATAGTTTAGGAGTAACATAGCTATTTATGTTGTTATGTGCGAGAAGTGTTGTTTTATATCTCCTAGCTAGCGTACCTTTATTCATCTTTCTATGAGGAATGGGGGATTTCCTGACTGTACTATTAAATTTAAATGTGAGTCTACCTTCTTTAGTTTCATTTCATTAAATCCAATCATTCAGAATTTACATTTTTTTTAAATTATAGGTTCATTAACATTTCAACATAAACATCACGAAAACTCTAACTTCTTTGTATTATCTGTTGTATATCTATATGTTGTTGTATTAGTCTTATATGTAATGGCGAATATATCACTCTATTATGTTATCCTAGACTAGAGACTAGCCCCGGCTTCGCGCGGGTAGTGTAGCATATTATACCTACATGTCCCACCATACACTGTTTTGGTATATCTCAAAAGGGATTATCGCCATATTTCAACCAATTTACACAAAATCTTCACAAATTATACACCAAAACCTTCCTCATGAATCACTTTGTCTATTAGTGAAAACAGCATGAAAATCCGTTCAGTAGTTTTTGAGTTAAACGCGACCAAACAAACGCGGCGTGGGACTTTGTTTTAATATAATTAAAAGTCCTCTTTGTTGACACTGATTGTGTATCCATTTCTTATTAGTAATCGAAGGTTCTTCATGTGGGTCACATTTACACTAAAAGCAAACATATAAGCAGAACGTATGTAAAGTAATTACAAAAGAAAGTAGAAACTCACATGATTTATATTTCTTTAAATATTAAATTAAATATTTTGCATGCTTACGACAGTAAACATACTTTATCACTATCCCGCAGGAACTCTAGAGTTTATTACGGGATAAAAAGTATTCTGTCTGTTAATCCAGGTCATAAAGTATGAGTGTGCCAAATTTCATTGAAATCCGTTCAGGCATTTTCGCGTGATTAACAAACATCCAGACGTACATGCTTTCACATTTATAATATTAGTATGACATAAAACCGTATGAATTAAAAAAAATATTTTGTTGATAGAAATAATTTCTTTTATGTAATAAATCATGACACTAACGACCGAAATTAATAATCAATCTCAATCCAAAATCTTTGTATTATGAATTATTATAAAAATATATTTCAAATTTAAATTTGTGAGTTGATTTTAAATTAGTAGATTTTATTTGTCAAACTATTATTAAAGGATAGAAATTGTAATTATATCAAAAACGACATATCGCTATCTCTTTCACTCAAACCCCCACATATGAACCAGCTAGTATATACCAAACTTTCACATGCAGAGCGCAGTCCAACCTTGAACGTGAAAGCATTAACACAGAAAAAAAACTGTCACGACGTCCAAGATGGCGTCAAAAATCTATTTACTATTTATCGTGCTATTATTTAATCCAGTACACAGTGCGTCTATGTATGATTATGTAGTTAATTTAGGCAAAAATCTAGGACCTAGTTTAATGTCTATTTTGGATTGTTTCGGTGGAGATGATGCGTGGTTCTGTGCTAGAGAAAAGGCGGGAAAAATACTTGAAGGATGGGATAAGGAGGTTGAGAAGCAGAGGATGATTTGGGCAGGTAAGGATGTTTTTTTTTTGACAAAAAAAAGGAGTACCTTTTTTTTTAATTTATTGAATCAATCAACTTAAAATCTCTTCAGAGGATTTAAAAATTTAAGTCTAAAAATATTATTAAAAAAATATTATACTTAAAAAACTATCAGTTCCTGTTTATATTTTGTGCATCTATGGCACAGTACCTTTCAAATGAATATTTAAAATGATTTTGATAAAATATATTTTTAAAAAAAAATAAACCAATGTCAAATATAAATAAAATTAAATAAATTAATAAACAAAAAAATTATCTTGAAAACTATGAATATTAAAACAAAAATATTACAAAAAAATAGGTTTTTTTTTCTTTATTTTATAAAAGTGAATGACATCACTTCCCTGAGAAATTTATTGATTATTAATAAACATATGAAGACATAATTATGAAAAAAAAAACATTTATTTTAAGTTGAGCTTCAAATATTTTTTGATCCCTCAGCGAAGTGAGGAGTTGTAGGTAGTAAATTTATTGATCACCTTTATATGGAGTTGGAAAATACTTTCTTTTTCAACCAGAACTGGTTCCATTTTGATGAAATTCCGTGAATGTAACACTTTCTAATGAATATGCAAATTATTTAATACCACGTTTTGTGAATTAAATAGATTAAATATTAAGATAGTTCTTTTTCTCGCTTCGCTGGGGGATGAAATAAATAAAATATACGACAGGATATAATATGACATTAAAATACAGGACTGGACAAGAACTAATACAACAAGACAACTTCTAAATATTCTTTTGCCTAGCTAGATAATCTGGTTTAGGTTCAATAGATGACCTATCATGAAAGCTGCGGGTGTAGGTACGATCTCTTACTATTCTGACAGGAACCCAAGCAGTGCCTTGGCCTTGAGACCAAGATTGTAGGTTTAAAGACGTATTCAACACAATTTTAGCACTAACCTTCACTGCGCAGGTTAGGCTAACCTAAGCCTAACTTTTGACTTCTGACATATACAACTCGGAGAAAATGAGAAAGAGATGGAGAAAGGCTATTGAATGGATAAACGCAACGTAGATACTGCTACTGAACGGATAAAAAATCAAATATGATCTTTTACAATTATGAGAGGAACCTAAGGAGGGGCTAGAACTTGTGACCAAGGTGTATACTTAGAATCCTTTCATTCGATTGAAACTCTCGCCGTCACTGTCCAGACTTTCTGTTTAAACCTAAACCGACATATATAGCCAAATATTATTTTGACCTTTCTGAAGCCATGGAAGCTGTTGTTTATTTTAATTCGTTTTATAACAAGACCTGACAGAGTGGGATAGACAATACAATATATTACAGGAAAGAAATAATATGAGAAAAAACAAGATATGTTATAACGTTAATTATATTTTCTTTTTCTTTTTTTTTTTTCTTTTCGTAGTCCAATGTCCGGGATTTGAACCCACGATCTGGCAATACAAGCAATATAATATGACAGTATGATAGTGATAGTAAAATATATAATGTCTTGATGGTAGATTTATCCCTCCCTCTCCCATCCCATTACTGCTGCGATTCCAATGATCACCGGTTCTTGCCCAGGGTCCATTGAAACCGCAGCAGTCTTCTCTTCGCTCCTCCTCCTCACTCTATCTTCGACGGCAACGCATCGACAAAACAAAATACCCTCTAGTTTCGTCGACGTGTATGGGCGACGGTGGCCATTTTCCATCAGGTGGACCCTCTGCTCATTTGTCCCTTAACTGTCATTAAAAAAAAATTTGTCAATACCTAGATAGGACTGAAGAATACAGGACCAAACAGGACAGAGTATGACAGCATAAAATCTAGTAATATAGTACTAGATATAGTGACGTAACTACACCTTTCGCGGCCCCTGGCAAATTCATCAGATGGGGGTCCCTCCTCCAATATTAAGAAACTTAACCCAGGCACGCGCCAAGCATCTTCTGCGCCTGTGTGCGAAATACTTATGAGCACCTCCACTTGAAGAGCAAAATAAAGGTCGTTCGCCAACAAGTATCTTGCGTGGCAAATACCTTAGCTATAAATTTTACTAAATATTGTAATAGTAAATATTATGATCCACCTGTGCTTACAACCTGCTCTGACCGTAGCCCCCTTCGGCTCGGGGCCCAGATATAACATACAGGACAGGATACAATATGAGAGGATTGTACAGACCTCGAAAGTCTGACATAAGTCAGGATATAATATGATAATACAACATAGGACTGTATGATAGTAATATTAAACTGTAGGATAGGATACAATATAACAATACCTATACGTACGTATACACGATAGAAGAATACAGGACATAATAAATAAAAAATAAATTGTACAATATTAGACAGGACTTGAAATATATATAAGGAACAAAATACAGGATAGGATAGTATAAAATAACATTGTACAGGACAGGTACAGGACACGTTATAACGATAATTATATTATAATACATGATAGGATACATTATGCGAGGATTGTGATTGTACACACTTCCGACAGTCTGACATAGGTCAGGATATAATATGATAATACAACATAGGACTGTATGATAGTAATATTAAACTGTAGGATAGGATACAATATAATAATACCTATACGTACGTATACACGATAGAAGAATACAGGACATAATAAAGAACAAATAAACAGTACAATATTAGACAGGAATTGAATTATATATGTCGGAGCATAGTAAAAGATTATCGATTAATCGAATCGTTATCGTTGTCTATGGCGTTGGAGTGGGGTAGTAGTCACTTCCGTTGTTTTGACAGTATCTACCCTCGACCCTTTATATGCGATCGACAGTCTAACTGAAGTCTTAGTCGTGCGCGGTCTCTCAAGAAGTGAACATCATCTAAGTAGTGCTAGTGATAGTGATAGTGTCAAGTGCAGTGTAGTGTGGAAGTGCTGTCCAACTAAGGTCACGTAAGTCCTTACAATGTAATTGCCACGTGGTTAAGTAAACACTAGGTTAGGTTAGCCTTGTGTTAGATTCGGTTTATGTGCGTTTAACCTTGGGTTTAAATAGAGAGCCTAGCAGTGGAGGCGAGTGTCGTGATCACTTAAAGGATATCCTTAAGCCTACACCTTGGTCACAAGTCCAAGGCACTGCTTGGGTTTCTCTCGTAATTGTTAGAGATCATATTTGAACATTTATCGGTTCAGTTGAAGTATCTACGTTGCGTTTACCCAATATTCCATTCAATACCATCACCCCCTTTTAATGTTCCCCAATATTCCCCATCTCCCTCCTTCCATTTCCTTTCACATCGTTTTAAAATCCCCGACATATATAAGGAACAAAATACAGGACCAAAACAGGACAGATTACGACAGCATAAGATAGCATTTAATCTAGTTATATAGTACTAGATATAACATACAGGAAAATACAATACAAGACATGATAGTATAAAGCAACATAGTACAGGACAGGATATAATATGATAGTGCAATGAAAAACAAATATGTACATAGAACTGTATGTTAGATATTAAATTGTAGTAAAGAATATAATATAAGCACGTATATATGACACATATATATAAGAAACAACATACAGGATCATACAGGACAGTTTAAAACAGCAGAAGATAGCATTTAATCTAGTAGAAAATATAATACAGGATAAGATAGTATAAGACAACATTTTACAGGACAAGTAACATGATAGCAAAATATAGAAATAGGTATATTTAAACCTCAGCGAAGAGAAGACAGGTCGACAAGATTATTATAACATTAGAGATTTAAAACAACATTTTTCATAGTTTAAAGATAAATAGAAATTCTGCTGCTTAACCGCCGTGACTGTTAAATTGCCGTCATAAATACAACAGACAAACACACTTTATGATCTTTATTAGTGAGGATATAGAGATGATTTTATTTCTATATTTTGTAGTAATAAGCGTGTTAAGTGAGTGTATCCGTTTTCATTTTAAACGAGGATAAAAATGCGATGGATATTATCCCAACTGATATTGATCGAAATTAATTTACGTATTTTATATAATACTAGCTGACCCGTTTTCTGGGATAAAAAGTATCCTATGTGGTAATCCATGTTATAAAGTATCTATGTGCCAAATTTCATTAAAATCTGTTCAGCCGTTTTTGTGTGATTGAGTAATAAACATCCAAACATAGAGTAAGATTAATATATTTAGATGTAAAGTTTGGTATAAATCAGAGGTTTCCAAACTTATTTGACGTATAGACCACAACATACATAAACCATGGACCCCTTTTTATCAACCCTCAATTATGTTTTTCCTTTACTTGGACCCCCTGTACTTTGTTGACTATTTGGAGCCAAAAAAAAATTTTTTTTTACTAATATTTTACTTTAAATCATAGTACCCAATATAATGGACCGATTTCGATGAAGTTTTATTTGATTGAAAGGTAATTTAATCGAGATGATTCTTAGCTATATATTGTGAAGATCTGTTCGCCCGTTTGGAGACTATCAGCTCATTGCTCACTTGAGAGCTGCCTCACAATATTCATATATTGATAATTATAACAATCTCGTTACCATGGCAACGCACTCACATTGCTTACACTAAGTACACATGAAACCGTATTTCTCGATACCTTTCTTACTCGATATCAAGTATCGAATAGTAAGTATGCGAATTGATTTAAATTTTTTCAATATCAAAAAAAATCGATTTCTCAACATCTCATCATCACGACCCTTCAATGGCCCACTGCTGAGCCGGGTCTCCTCCTCAGAATGAGGAGGGTATTAGGCCATAGTCCACCACGCTGGCCCAGTGCGGGTTGGCAGACTTCACACACCTTTGAGAACTTTTAGGGAGAGTTCAGGAGTGCAGGTTTCCTCACGATGTTTCACTTCACCGTTAAAGCAAGTGATATTTAATTGCTTAAAACACACATAACTCAGAGTCAGAGGTGTGTGCCTGTGTGGGGGATCGAACCTCGGACCTCCCGAGTAAGACTTGAAGTCTCAACTACTACTCAACATCTATCTCAACATCTATTAGTACCTAAATAATCGATTTTTATCACTAAATTTGCAGAGAAAGAGATGGCGATATTAGTTAGTTTATTGATACATTTGAACATGTATTGTTATTTAGGTTGTAAAGCATCCAATAGATGGCGCTATGTATATATTTCTGTTACGTTTAAAGGTCGCTAGTATATAATTGCACCCATGCATCAACTTATTATACTTTCTTCTTAATTACGAAACTTTCTCTACCGGTTTTGGTTTCCGAGAAACTTGTTGTTTAACACCAAAATTGATGACTGACCTTCGTCATGACCTACTTACCCTTTCTATTTCACCCAAGGCTTCAAGTTCATGGTTTTAAATCTCAAACAAACGAACAGACTTTCATGCAATTTAATTTATATATGACTAACTTCCAAAGACTTAAACGCTCACACAGCTCGACATGCACTTCATCCCCTATTTTAACCCCTTCAAGCCTTTTTATCACGTTAAAACATAGGCTATGTCCTTTCCTAAGATTTAGTGTATCTGTATACCAAATTTCATCAAAATCGTTTCAGTAGTTTAAGCGTGAAACAGACAGACAGTGTTACAGTATCTCACCAAGTTATTCTATTTCCCACTTACAAACTCACTCATTCCCTAAATCCCTTTGTACAACACAGGTACTTTATCCCTGGATAAACCAAGTATATATTTCCGGGATAAAAAAATGTTACTTTTATCCCACATGACATTTTTTTGGGATTTATCTCGCACTATATCCGTATTCAATAAGTCTTCTAGATCTTTTCTTTCTATTGATCCTTAACAAACACATCCCTTTTTTTATTTAATTAATGACTCCACCGCAAGGTTGCCTGGAAGAGATCGCTCTGAGCGATAAGGCCGCCTATTGTACATATATTTCTTTTGTGATGTAATTTTTAGTTTCTTTTTGTAATATTTGGTGTACAATAAAGTATATTTATTATTATTATCCCTCGCTCATCTCAGGTGGAAATGCAGCCTTAATGTATAACAATGATCACGATTGTACTGGTTCAATAACACATTTACCATAACGGAGATAATCGAGAACAAATCCGTATGAGAAAATATGTTAACTATACACAATCACCTTCACTATTGAAGCTTTTACCTTGTATGTATGTGTGTTTGGATCAAATCAACTAACTGAACGTTTTAATTCACTCTAAATCCAATATGGTGGAAGACTAAAGATGGCGGACTTTATTCTTTTTTTGCACGCCTAAGACTGGGTATCAGAGGGGTTTATTGAGAGGAATTTGAAATATAAAATGAATTGACTCTAAATCCAATATGGCGAACGGCCCAAGATGGCGGTTTTGTTATATTTTGTGCTTGCCCATGATATAGATATCCGATGAAATGGTTTGTTTGCAAAGAATACGAAATATAAAATGACTTTACTCTAAATCCAATACGGTGGACGGCTAAAGATGGCGCAGTAGTTACTTTTGGTGCACGCCTAAGACTTGGGTATCAGATGAAAGGGTTTATTGAGAGGAATACAAAATATAAAATGACTTCATTCTAAATCCAATACGGTGGACGGCTAAAGATGGCGGAGTAGTTACTTTTGGTGCACGCCTAAGACTGGGTATCAGATGAAAGGGTTTATTGAGAGGAATTTGAAATATAAAATGACTTCACTCTGAATCCAATATGGCGAACGGCCCAAGATGGCGGTTTTGTTATATTTTGTGCTTGCCCATGATATAGATATCCGATGAAAGAGTTTATTGAGAGGAATAAGAAATATAAAATGACTTCACTCTAAATCCAATATGGTGGACGGCTAAAGATGGCGGAGTAGTTACTTTTGGTGCACGCCTAAGACTTGGGTATCAGATGAAAGGGTTTATTGAGAGGAATACAAAATATAAAATGACTTCATTCTAAATCCAATACGGTGGACGGCTAAAGATGGCGGAGTAGTTACTTTTGGTGCACGCCTAAGACTGGGTATCAGATGAAAGGGTTTATTGAGAGGAATTTGAAATATAAAATGACTTCACTCTGAATCCAATATGGCGAACGGCCCAAGATGGCGGTTTTGTTATATTTTGTGCTTGCCCATGATATAGATATCCGATGAAAGAGTTTATTGAGAGGAATAAGAAATATAAAATGACTTCACTCTAAATCCAATATGGTGGACGGCTAAAGATGGCGGAGTAGTTACTTTTGGTGCACGCCTAAGACTTGGGTATCAGATGAAAGGGTTTATTGAGAGGAATACAAAATATAAAATGACTTCATTCTAAATCCAATACGGTGGACGGCTAAAGATGGCGGAGTAGTTACTTTTGGTGCACGCCTAAGACTGGGTATCAGATGAAAGGGTTTATTGAGAGGAATACAAAATATAAAATGACTTCATTCTAAATCCAATACGGTGGACGGCTAAAGATGGCGGAGTAGTTACTTTTGGTGCACGCCTAAGACTGGGTATCAGATGAAAGGGTTTATTGAGAGGAATTTGAAATATAAAATGACTTCACTCTGAATCCAATATGGCGAACGGCCCAAGATGGCGGTTTTGTTATATTTTGTGCTTGCCCATGATATAGATATCCGATGAAAGAGTTTATTGAGAGGAATAAGAAATATAAAATGACTTCACTCTAAATCCAATATGGTGGACGGCTAAAGATGGCGGAGTAGTTACTTTTGGTGCACGCCTAAGACTTGGGTATCAGATGAAAGGGTTTATTGAGAGGAATACAAAATATAAAAGGACTTCACTCTAAATCCAATATGGTGGACGGCTAAAGATGGCGAAGTAGTTACTTTTGGTGCACGCCTAAGACTGGGTATCAGATGAAAGGGTTTATTGAGAGGAATACAAAATATAAAAGGACTTCACTCTAAATCCAATATGGTGGACGGCTAAAGATGGCGGAGTAGTTACTTTTGGTGCACGCCTAAGACTTGGGTATCAGATGAAAGGGTTTATTGAGAGGAATACAAAATATAAAATGACTTCATTCTAAATCCAATACGGTGGACGGCTAAAGATGGCGGAGTAGTTACTTTTGGTGCACGCCTAAGACTGGGTATCAGATGAAAGGGTTTATAGAGAGGAATTTGAAATATAAAATGACTTCACTCTGAATCCAATATGGCGAACGGCCCAAGATGGCGGTTTTGTTATATTTTGTGCTTGCCCATGATATAGATATCCGATGAAAGAGTTTATTGAGAGGAATAAGAAATATAAAATGACTTCACTCTAAATCCAATATGGTGGACGGCTAAAGATGGCGGTATCAGATGAAAGGGTTTATTGAGAGGAATACAAAATATAAAAGGACTTCACTCTAAATCCAATATGGTGGACGGCTAAAGATGGCGGAGTAGTTACTTTTGGTGCACGCCTAAGACTTGGGTATCAGATGAAAGGGTTTATTGAGAGGAATACAAAATATAAAATGACTTCATTCTAAATCCAATACGGTGGACGGCTAAAGATGGCGGAGTAGTTACTTTTGGTGCACGCCTAAGACTGGGTATCAGATGAAAGGGTTTATTGAGAGGAATACAAAATATAAAAGGACTTCACTCTAAATCCAATATGGTGGACGGCTAAAGATGGCGAAGTAGTTACTTTTGGTGCACGCCTAAGACTGGGTATCAGATGAAAGGGTTTATTGAGAGGAATACAAAATATAAAAGGACTTCACTCTAAATCCAATATGGTGGACGGCTAAAGATGGCGGAGTAGTTACTTTTAGTGCACGCCTAAGACTGGGTATCAGATGAAAGGGTTTATTGAGAGGAATACAAAATATAAAATGACTTCACTCTAAATCCAATATGGTGGACGGCTAAAGATGGCGGAGTAGTTACTTTTGGTGCACGCCTAAGACTGGGTATCAGATGAAAGGGTTTATTGAGAGGAATAAGAAATATAAAATGACTTCACTCTAAATCCAATATGGTGGACGGCCCAAGATGGCGTTTAGTTATATTTTGTGCTTGCCCATGATATAAATATCAGATGAAATGGTTTGTTTGCAAAGAATACGAAATATAAAATGACTTTACTCTAAATCCAATATGGTGGACGGCCCAAGATGGTGGTTAAGTTATTTATATATGTATATGAAATGAAATGATTTCTTGAACAGAATACGATAAATAAAATAATTTCACACTAAATCCAATATGGCCGACTTATCATACAGTAGGACTGAAACTGTCTGATGGTAAATGGTGGAACAGTTTAGGCTAATGTATTTTGTTATCACAAGTTTCTGAATTATTGTCTGTCTGTCACGCAAAAAGTTAAATATTATTTCCCACATTTTATTCTATAGAAGAAAGTGAAATCCATTCATTGAATGCACTCTTGATCTCACATACACATATAGGTATATATAATGTTTTATTTGACTATGTATGTCTGTGTGTTTTATTAAAAATCACTACATAGTTTAAAAAAGTCGCATCCCGCTGTCTGTCTATCCCTATTTATGCTTAGATCTTTATAACTAAGCAACGGATTTTGATGCGGTTTTTTTTAATGGATAGAGTGATTCAATAGGAAGGTTTATCTATACTTCTATACTATTATATAAAGAGGAAAGATTTGAATGTTTGTATGTTTGTTTGTTTGTTGCGAATAGGCTTAAAAAGTACTGAGCCGATTTTGAAAATTCTGTCACCGATAGGAAGCTACATCCTTTCCGGGTAACATAGGCTATGTGGTGTTGCCATAAATACTCTAATTAAAAAGATATGGCCATTTAAGTGCCATAAGGTGGCCATTTTGTAAATTGAAGAGTTTCTCAGGAACTACAAATCCGATTTAAAAATAATTTTCACTGATAGAAAACTACACTATTCGTGAGTGACAAAGGTGATTTAGTGTTGCCATATACATTTTTTAATTAATAGAATATGGTCATTTTGTTTATACTGATCCGATTTTAAATTAAATTCTTTCATTGAGAGAAGTCTATAGTATTTCCATCTCTCTTTCTCTTATAATACAATCTTTGTCTTTCATGCTCTCTCTTTTTTCTCTCTTTAATTCTTATTTTTATTTGTTCAGTATGATCAGTCTCTTTTCACTTTCTTTCTTTCGATTATCTCTCTCGCTCTTTCTTTCTCTCTCTCTCCCTCTTTCTCTCGCTCTCTCTCTCTCCTTTACCTATTCAATTTTATTTTTGCTTTGTCCACCCTCTCTTAGCACCTGTCGCTTTTCTTTTATTTTTGTTTCTATTATTTTTCTTTTTATAACTTTTTCTTACTCTCTCTCTTTTTTCAAATAATGAAAAACTACACAATTATAGAGTCACAATTTAAGGACATCAATTATAATGTTGTTTTAAATACCCGGAGCGAAGCGAGGGTAGGCCTCTAGTATGTATAATATAGACATATAGTAGAGAAACACTGATAATTGTAGAGGTTTCTAATGTGATGTCGTAAATAAACACATTTTAGCGCTTACATTGCAAACGCTGGCTGAACCCTACGAGATAGATCAAAATAATGTACTACAGTATTGTACACCTTAAAAAGGTCTACAAAAAAGTCCACTATGGTATATGTCTATCCCTTAGGGATAACCCACAATAACCATTTTTTATCCTTTACTTTTTACGAGAAATAGTGGCTTATTTACGAAGCGATTTTAAACAATACAGCATTAACCCTTATGCAATTAGGTACCTTAAGTACATTGTGCATTTAATATAGATCAATATGGCCCTTTACAGCATAGAATTTAAATGAATATTTTCGAAGATAAAGCGTTTACAGCTAAATACACGTGTTTATTGCACCCGGGCGAAGCCAAGAAGGGTTGACTAGTATATAATAATAAAAATGATTAATCAATTTCTAGTTAATATTACTTTTTGAATATATTACTTAAATAACTTTAGAATAATGAAGCTTTTTATTAGTGAAAGTATTATCAAAATTAGTTCAATAGTTTTATATAAACATAATAGAAAAATCAGAAAAAAACAAAAAATTTAGCTTCTTGATTCGATTTTTGTTGTCAGGATATCGATTCTGAATTTATCGATACCTATTAACACGATTAACAAAATCATCCGTCTTTAATGATTAATATGCTTTACTTTTTGGCAAAAAAATCACGTTTGTTGTATGGGAGCCCCCCTTAAATATTTATTTTATTCTGTTTTTAGTATTTGTTGTTATAGGGGCAACAGAAATACATCATTTGTGAACATTTAAACTGTCTAGCTATCACGGTTCATGAGGTACAGCCTGGTGACACACAGACAGACGGATGGACAGTATAGTCTCAGTATTTAGGGTCCCGTTTTTACTCTTTGGTTACCTTAAATATCCCATTTTGATATTAAAAAGATTCTTTCATTATCCATAAAGTTTTATTTTTCTATTTTTACAGTTTTATTAATTATCTTAAAGTAGTTGATCCACGCGACTTTGTCCGCATATAGCTTCGCTCCTATTGGTCGTAGCGTGACGATATATAGCCTATAGCCTTCCTCGATAAATGGGCTATCTAACACTGAAAGAATTTTTCAAATCGGACCAGTAGTTCCTGAGATTAGCGCGTTCAAGCAAACAAACAATCAAACTCTTCAGCTTTATATATTAGTATAAGATAGCAGTACAATTTACTGGCTCGATTTACTCAAAAAAAAATGTAGGTATTTAATACGTGGTAGTACGAGTTTTTTATAACTACCTTACCTGTAAGAAAAATTCTTTAGGCAAAATATTTTTTTTTTTTGGAATCTTATATATAAATTCGGAAATAATAAAGATTCAATAAACTCAATCATCAATATCATTATCTTCTTTCCCAGATGCTGCTGATGCTGAAGTGTCATCATCAGGGAGGTCCTTTGAGGAGTTACCTTCGAAACTTGGAAAGGATATCGAGTTATCCCTCACTGGTGTATCCGATATCATACATAAAGGGATGGAAAGGTATGTTATCTCCATTTACTATAATAGCTGTAACTTTTTAATTATAATATTTATGATACCCCACTTTATGAAAGATATTTTAGACTAATCTAGCTTAGTATTAGTGAATTTTATCAAAACTGATTCAGTAATTTTAGAGTGTTTTTGAGGATATTTTGTCGGTCAAAAACGTAAGGTTTTACGTTGTATTTTTGAATTTTTATTTATTTCGTTTATTTCATTTTATTTTTCATTTATTTCACACAAGTCTAAGGCAATACTAAAGATTCTCTCGTAATTGTTAGAGCTCATATTTAGTTCGTTTCATTATCACCCGCTCCCCCTCCCCCCTAGCTTCTTTTTTTCTCCGAGTTATATAACGCCTCAGATCAAATAAAAAGTTAAGATGGAGTCTATGCGAACAACATAGTGAAGCATGACAAGAGTACGCCGTACACGATGTCACGCACACAGATACAACGAAACTACGCCAAGCCTCGTCAGTGGAGCTCTGGCGCCGCGACGAGCGAAACTATAGAAATAAATACGTATTTTTCGAGTAAAATGCCGAAATGTGTTGTGAAAGGGTGTAAAAACCAAACATCGAAAGATAAAAAACACGATGGAATAACGTTTCATACGTAAGTAAATGTGAAAACCAATATTTTTAATAAATTAAAATGTAATTGAGGTTATTGCTAGGTAAACAACAAGTGTTGTCATTATAAAGCATTATAATTTTCCCCTATAATTGGGTAAAGTAACACGTGCAAGTACTTCCTTAGAGAATTGAACACTTACATTTTACTTAAGTACTATTTAATATTTTTGTACCTATACATTTCGGAGTTTCTATTTGAATTATTTTCTTGTTTCATCCTTTTTAGACCACTTTTTTATTACGTCGGGTTAAAGTTTTATAAACTTTATTTTTTTATTTAATAGTTTTCCGTTTCCCGATCGAGATAACCTTTATAATCTCATTTTGTAACGTAATGTTAGTTTTTATTTGCTTAAACGAGTGTTTAACATTAACATTAAGTTTAACATTTTAAACATATATGTTGACTTAAACAATAAGATATATTAATGTCCTCGTCAAGATCTTTCTTTTAATATTAAACACGTGATAATTATTTCAGTTTAATTTTTTCCGAGGTTAGAATCTGACATTTAAATTCTGTCATAAAAAAAAGGTGTGTGTGCGATTCACACACGATAGAAGTGAAATTTCAGTAAATCGACAAAAGCATTCTTTTGTATTATATATATTCATCTCATTAGATGAATATATATAATAATATAAAATAGTATGTATATTTCTGTCTCATTCTTTCCTACACATTTTTGTATTTTTGTCTCTTACCTATCGTTTTTTCCGTTGCATCCGGTTTGAAATCACAACGATTCTAAAGAAGTTTCACTTCAAAAAAAATTTTTGTAGCCTATGTCACTCGCATCATTATTACGAATCTATAGACACCTCATTCATGAAAATTAGCTCAGTAGTTTAGGCGCTAGGGTGGAACATACATACATACATAGATACATACATACATACATAGATACATACATACATACATACATAGATAATAAT
Organism: Limenitis camilla; assembly: GCA_905147385.1. Taxonomy (NCBI): domain Eukaryota; kingdom Metazoa; phylum Arthropoda; class Insecta; order Lepidoptera; family Nymphalidae; genus Limenitis; species Limenitis camilla. The sequence continues at coordinate 7,068,459 of LR990251.1, read as the reverse complement.
AATAATAGTCGGTTTAATTATTTATTGTAATTTATGAAATGATAAGTACCTAATTTGATTTAATTTTTGTAACATTAGGGTAATTTGAAATATGATAGCAACACCGGCCCCGCACCACATGTATACAAAACCGGCTTCATTACGCTTTTCGTAGGACTCAATCTTAACTTTTTATTTGATCTGAGTATAACGCAATAAAGAATTCAAATATTCGTAAACATTTCTAAAGTCGTAGGTATTTCGAATCTGGTAATAATATTTTGAACTAAACTTGTGACGCTCCGCTCCTATTGGTCTTAGCGTGATGATAGCCTATAGCCTTCCTCGATAAATGGGCTATCTAACACTGAAAGAATTTTTCAAATCGGACCAGTAGTTCCTGAGATTATCGCGTTCAAGTAAACAAACAAACAAACTCTTCAGCTTTATATATTAGTATAGATACGTGGCGAAGTGAAGGTAGTATGACTATAAATTAAATTCCAAATTTCTCTCCACAAAATAACACCATGACAATTTTGAAATATCACCATGACATGTTAAACGAAAGGAAGTAAAAGTTGTTAAGTGGGACGGAGAAACTCTACAAATATTGAGTACAGGAATCCTTAGAAATGTTAGTAAACTATATATAAGTCGGTCTGCCCCGGCTTTGCTTGGCATTTACCATCTGTACTTAGGTTTAACAAAACATTAAAATTGTCAATATATTGCTATATAAAAATATTCAGGTGTTCAATAAACATATTTTATTATTATCCAGTACACTATGAATGTTTCCGGGATAAAAAGCATACTATGTGTTAATCTAGGTTATATAGTATCTGTGTCACAATTTTCATTGAAATCTATTTAGCCGTTTTTGTGTGACTGAGTAATAAACATCCTAACATAACCTTTCACATTTTGAATATTACTATATTTTATTAGTATCCCGCAGGATCTTTGAATTTTTCCGGGATAAAAAGCATACTATGTGTTAATCCAGGTTATAAAGTATCTGTGTGACAAATTTCATTGAAATCTGTTGAGCCGTTTTTGTGTGACTGAGTAACAAACATCGTAAGTCGTAACATAACCTTTCACATTTTGAATATTACTATATTTTTTTACTATCCCGCAAAATCTATGAATTTTTCCGGGATAAAAATCATACTATGTGTAATCCAGGTTATAAAGTATCTGTGTGACAAATTACATCGAAATCTGTTCACCCGTTTTTGCGTAATTGAGTTACAAACACACAAACTATCACATTAATAATATCATTAAGATGACATAATTTAAAATAAATTGCGGAAATTCTTTTTTTAAATAATATTCAAGGATTTAGATTAATATTTATTTACGAACGGAAGTCCAAACATGTTTCTTTTTATAACTTCCGGTTGCTCTATTGACCTTCTAATATAAATAAGTTTCGAAATACAATATGACATTAGATTTCGCACTCGATTAGTAGAACGATGTGATTTAGTTTAAATAGTTATATCTCTTTAACCATAATATTTATAGATATCCTATTTAGCTTTTATCATTCTAGAATAGTCTAGCTTTTTATCAGGGAAGGAATTATCAAAACCGATTCAGTAATTATAGAGATAATTAACATCATTTTCAGAGATAACGTATCATGCTTATTAAATAACGTATATAAATTTAAATCCATTTTTTAATTATGTTTATTAAATGCTTCACATGAAATCACAACAAAAACTAAATGTGAAATGGAAGCCAAGTTCAGTATAAAGAATATGCATCGTCTTCGCCTACTAAAGAATTGATATCCAGACAATTATGTACAAAATTAAATTATTTAACTTGAGATGTAATTTAAGCTCAAAATTTAACTTGGCGAGTTTTCACGTTCAAGCTAAATTATATTTGTCTAAACAATTTGTTTAGAAAATAGCATGCATTAGTGTATTTCCTGTTTATTCCATACTTATACTGGTAGTTTTATATAATACTATTTTACTTTTGTAAAATTGTGTTTATTAGTATAAACAAGCCATTCTAATAACACATTTTGTGTTTGTTATTGCAACACAACTTTACTTTACTATGTTATTTACTATATATATGAATATTAATAAAATTAGTTCTACTACAAGAGTTCATCATCTATAGAGGTTAAGGTAGGCAAATTAAATTGAATTTATTATATAGTCTTCATACGAACGAAGCGCTTCAAATCACCTTTTTAATGCGCACGGCCAAGGAATGGAATTCCCTGCCGGCGTCTGTATTTCCAAGTACATATAACCTGAATGCTTTTAAAGCGAGAGTGAACAGGCTTCTTCTGGGCGAGCTCGCTCCATCTTCAACCTCGTCTCTGCTCTAGAGCTAGACTGGGGTCAAAAGTAAGCCCATTATATAATAATAAAAAAAATAATAAAAATAGTAAATACCTCAATTATGGACAGTTTCAACCTTAAATGTGTTAAAGGTCAAAATTATACTATAGTTCTGATGCATTTAATGTAAGCTACTCCGATTACTTTCGATTCAATTAACAAATCAAAATAATAATTCTTAACCCAGTAATGAACAGCATAGGATCCTGTAGTAGATCCTCAGAATTGGACATGAACTACTCATGAAGACTTAATAATAAACTTGAACCCAGTTATAGAAAAGTTATTTCGATAACGGTTTAAGCTACCGTAATAAAATTTTGAATTCTAGATAAACTGAGAGACTTTAATAAATGTGCTAAATTTTGTGTGTATATGAGGAAGTCAAAAATAGCTCGAAATAGTTCATGCAAATATACCTACGGCAACTGCGCCGCTTCACTTGGCTTTGACGCGCTGCCGACGTGTCTTTTTATTAAAAAAATTAAATGGCCTTCAAACATTATATAATTTTTTTTTTGTTAAATTAACCGTTTTTAGAAAAATCTAATGTATATTTTTTCTCTTAACTTTATTTAGCTTATTAGCTTAATTCACTATTTTTAATGATTTTGAAATTCAAAAAATCAAAAAGAAGCAAAAAAGTCTATGAAAAAAAATGCTCTTTTAATATCTGTAATATATATAAAGGTGATTGTGAAAGTCTGTCTGTGCGTCTCGAATATCGATGTGGTTCGATTTCCGGTTTGACCATGCTTAGCATACACTATGTGTAATGACCCTAATGCGGAAAAAAGAAATTGACATCAATAACTATACTTGTACATAATTCTCCTTATACTCTGTGCATCTATAGGACAGTACCTTTCAAATTATATATAATAATTAATACTGTTCTTATTATTTTTAAAAAATTATTTGAAAAGTTTACTAGTTTTTGATACTTGAAAACCTATCATGGACGATTTCAAATTTTTGTATGGGGGCTATATATTTATTTATTATATTTTATGTATTTATGGGATAGTACCTTTCAAACAATATATGACTTTAACAATAAATATGTTTTTGATTATTTTTAAATTAAAGATTTATCAAGAATTAAATTTTTAGAAACGTGTCATAGTTTTTAATTAAATTTTATACATAGAAAAATATTTACTATATAACATTTATATTAAATATCTTTAAACATATTAAAAATACTAGTCGATCCGCGTGACTTCGTTCACGCTGAGTTGAATATGAAACCACTAGGTTTTATTTACTTTGTATTTTATTAAAATTATATTGAACTGAGGATAACTTTTTTCTTGATATCTGATCCACTTTAAATAAATCATTTATCCTGCTCCAAGCCAAACTCTATATACTTATTATATTAGGGTGTTTTGCAGGGTATAAAGTATATGTATGCTAAATTATACTCAAATCGGTCCAGCCGTTTTAACATGACGCATGCACAAACATGTCAATACTACGATTTTATTTACTTACAAATAGGTGGAGATCGATTGTCTTAAACTTTATAATGGAAAAATTTCATATAGAATCTTAATTATTATATCTGACACATCTACAGGACAGTATCTTTCAAATGATAAAACTTTTGTAATATAAAATTTTCAAATTTTTTAATAAATAATATTTTAATGTATAAACAAAAAAATTATATGAATCGACCATTATATATTTTCCGGCATTGAAATCTTATACATTTTGAAAATTATTTAAAAAATAATTCGAACTATATTTATAATTAAATTAATATATATTTTGATAGGTACTATCCCATAGATATATAAAATAAACAAAATTAAATTATATATTACACGTCATCATACAAAATTTTCAATTCATCAAAATTAGATCATAACAAGTTTTCAAGAATAAAAATCTTGTACACTTTTAAAATATTTAAAAAAAAATAACCAATTAACATTTTATTGTGAACGTTATATAATTTGAAAGATACTGTCCCATATATGTATTAAATATAAAAATATAAGCAATAAAATAAATTTCCTCAAACAAAAGTTTCAATTTCAGAGAAAACTCCATATTTGAACAAGAGCGTGAAACTCATCACTTTTCAAAGCAAATATTTACAGTATTTCTGTACGTTTGTTCGTTTCTATGAGAGAAAACGCAAACACTAAGGACTAGTTCCCAACTGGGGCGATACTGTTTTAACAGACTATGTAAATATGAATAATGGATGCACATTTGTGTATTATGTTAGTGTTAATTTGATTTGGTTTTCTGTTAGTTGGTAGTTAGAAAATTAACATAAATACAAATTCATTCTATCGAAAAATTTTATGCAATTAACAATCCCCCAATGTTAGCAAAGGGAAGCAAAGCCCTAACCCCTCCCTCCCTGACGTGCTTACGTAAACATGCATGCATGTAATTTTTCCTCCTCATTCTGAGCAGGGATATTTCGCCAGACAGACCCCTTCATCCCCTATGTCATCAAAAATATGCAAAACAAGGATCCTCCACCCCTCCCCGTACTATAATGCATACGTAATAGTTTAACGGCCGCACAAAACCATCACAATTTTTATTTGATTAATTATGAGCGAAAGAATTTTCAAAATCGGATCTTCACTTTCAAATGGCCATATCTTTTTAATTAAAATATTTATGGCAACACCACATAGCCTATGTTACCCGGAAGGAATGTAGCTTTCTATAGGTGAAAGAATTATCAAAATCGATGCATCAGTTTTTGAGCAAATTCGCAACAAACAAACTAGCAATAGTGATTATATAGTCCATTAATTATTCGATTCAAAAGCTAATCGATTCTCACTTGTTTTACAAAATCGATTTTATAATCATAATTTTTTTTTCAGAGCATTATCAAGAAAGAAGCACGACGACAGCGGAGGGGTAGACCTTACAATATCCGCTGCGTCAAATGACAAAAAGAAGAAGATGAAGAAGAAGAAGCAGAAGCCCCCTAAGATCCACCTGCTCCAGCCAATGATGATGCCCATGAAGACTCAAGAGAAAGGTCCAAGAGTTCAGTCGTGGGTGATAGGGAATGCGTCTGAGGGTCGGGGGATCTTATCTGATGTGTGGAGCGTGGGGGAGAAGGCTCTGGATGCTGTAGCGGAGCATGTGATAGAGAAGGAGGATGCTGATAATGGATTAGTAGACCGGAGTTCTGTTGAAGGTGATGGTTCTTGTAGATTAGATTTAGATACTTCTTTAAAAAGTAGAGAAAATAGAAATAGGACCAAGGGGGGGTTTGTTCCCCACAATTTTCAGGTTCCACCAGTGATTTTTTTTCTGATGATTTCTTTGTTTCAATTGAGGGATTGAGATTATAACCAAAATCTTTTGATTACGGATTGAATATATAATAGAATCTAAATTCAAATTTGGAATACATTTTCATCCCAAACGTGAGTATGTTGGATTACGAAAATTCAAATAAATGGATATAAAATTGGTAATAAATTTTCTCATTATTAAATCCCTCCCAATTTGCCCCCATCGTACCTCGGATCAAAGTGGGGTTAACTATCTGGTGTCAATTAATAGAATAATCGTTTCTCGGACCAAATAATCGACATATATTTCGCATTGAATCGATTTAGTTAATCGATATTTCAACCTTCAAAAATTGAAATACAATTTTGTCTGTTATTTTCTGTAAAAATCGACTAATCGATTTAAGAATCGATGTTTTTCGAGAAGAATCGTCATCCCTAGATTAAAGACTGAAGTAATTGAACGTATTTAATTATGTCAACCATTTAAAAGTGTCTTTAAATTACAGCTCATTTATTTCCAGGCGAAAACAAACAGTTAATGGTAAAACATTTATTCATTGAAGCATGGTATCATTACATTGTTGCATGCAATAAATATTGTAGTCACACTAGTTTTATCTGTCTCATTCATTCTCTCAAAAAATAAAAAAAAAACATTTCAATTCAATTAAGTCACGTGACGTCACATCGTGTGGTACGCCATTATTGTCTGTGTTTAAGTGCCAACGGCAGAAGTCATTATTAGGGGCGTCCCCCCACTATTTCTCAGACCTAAAGTTAACTGCCGGCTACTATACTAAGACTGTTCCACTCGTAGTGACGTTACTCAAGACGCCATGACAGTTTGGATCGTTTTCTATTATCATCTATATTATTACTAGAATCTCACTTAAAATTGTTAGTAGTTTAGATTTTTGAATGAAAAATTGAATAGTTGTAGTTTGTAGTATTTTTTTTAAGATATTTTCTTTTTATTCTCTAAAATATTCAACTTTTTGTAGAACTAGTTAGTTCGTTAGTTAGTTTTCTACCTATTTTAGTTATACGTTTGTAGTTTAGACGGTAGTATATTTATTTTCAAAAATTTTGGGTTACATTTCCACCAGAGATACACGAGGGATGTGTTTGCCTTACCAATAGAATCTCTTCATTTACCTCTAGTGGAAACGTAGCCTTACTTGGATTTTTTCTTTTTTTATCTTGCGTATAGTTTTCGTAACAAAAATTTTAATTTTTAGAACAGAGAGGCAAAAAGAAGAAGAAAAAGAAGGCAATCCTCAAACTTCTTATCTTGGGAGCTGTATTGAAAGCGAAAATAGGAACTTTGTTGCAGATACTTTCATTTAAATTACAGGTAAACATATTTAACGTAGTATAAACCAGCCGAGCCCTCGCCTCGGTGAGGGATATCACACATTTTTGATTCTCTGACTTCTTCCAATTTAAACCAATTTAAACAAAACCTTAACATATTATATACCCAAATAAAATCACTCTCTTTATTGCTGAAAACTGCATTAAAATCTGTTAAGTAGTTTATCTCGAAAGGCGAATAAACGCGGTGTAAAACTTTGTTTTGTAACTAGTCGACCCGTCCCGGCTTCGCCCGGGTGCAATTTAACACGTGTTTAGCCGTAACCGCTATGTCCCTGCATTTTAAATCTGTAATATCTTCGAAAATATTCATTTAAATTTCACGCTGTAAAGGGCCATATTGATCTATATTAAATGCATAATCTATTTAAGGTACCTAATTGGATAAGGATTATTGTTTAAAATCGCTTCGTAAATAAGCCATTATTTCTCGTAAAAAGTAAAGGATAAAAAATGGTTATTGTGGGTCATCCCTAAGAGATAGACATATACCATCGCGGACTTTTTTGTAGACCTTTTTAAGGTGTACAATACTGTAGTACATTATTTTAATCTATCTCGAAGGGTTCAGCCAGCGTTTGCAATGTAAGCGCAAAAAAATGTGTTTATTTACGACATCACATTAGAAACCTCTAAAATGATCAATGTTTCTCTACTATATTATGTATGTATTATACATATAAACCTTCCTCTTGAATCACTCTACCTATTAAAAAAAACCGCATCAAAATCAGTTGCTTAGACTAAGGTAGAATACAATGGTAATATTAAAATATTATTTTTCAGGTGAAATTCTTCATTATAGCTCTGATCGGTCTCGGCATCAACTTGGCAAGGTTTTGGGTCGAATTGAAGAATAAACACAATCAACAACCACAAAAGGTAAGATTGTTATAAATGGGTATGTGGGGGGTATCCCACAGATTCGATAATTTTTAAGCTCTAGTGTAACCTAAAGTGGAGTCATTTTAATAGGTAACATTTGACGTCTGTCAGTTTTATCTTCATAGTGAGGTGACCTGCTTAAAAACATCGATTAAAGTGAATAAATCGATACGGACTTGAAACATGTGAATTTTAAAAATCCATTGTCCCATTTTTTATTTTCTTTTGTAGATTTAAGGAACAAAATAAGTCAAGTATATGTCGGAGCATAGTAAAAGATTATCGATTAATCGAATCGTTATCGTTGTCTATGGCGTTGGAGTGGGGTAGTAGTCACTTCCGTTGTTTTGACAGTCTCTACCCTCGACCCTTTATATGCGATCGACAGTCTAACTGAAGTCTTAGTCGTGCGCGGTCTCTCAAGAAGTGAACATCATCTAAGTAGTGCTAGTGATAGTGATAGTGTCAAGTGCAGTGTAGTGTGGAAGTGCTGTCCAACTAAGGTCACGTAAGTCCTTACAATGTAATTGCCACGTGGTTAAGTAAACACTAGGTTAGGTTAGCCTTAGGTTAGGTTAGCCTTGTGTTAGATTCGGTTTATGTGCGTTTAACCTTGGGTTTAAATAGAGAGCCTAGCAGTGGAGGCGAGTGTTGTAATTACTTAAAGGACGTCCTTAAGCCTACACCTTGGTCACAAGTCCAAGGCACTGCTTAGGTTTCTCTCGTAATTATTGGAGATCATATTTGATCATTTATCGGTTCAACAGGAGTATCTACGTTGCGTTTACCCAATATTCCATTCAATACCATCACCCCCTTTTAGTGTTCCCCAATATTCCCCACCTTCCTCCTTCCATCTCCTTCACATCGTTTTAAAATCCCCGACATATATAATTTAACAAATGCATTTATTCAGTTGAACTATCAGAACTGTTATTAGTATTGTCATCTTCATCACTGCTGTCAGCACTCAGAGATATTATTAATTCATTTTCAATAATATTGTCTATTCTCACATCTTGTTCATAACCTTGTAAAATTATTTTCAGTCATCGACAGGAACTGGTGTTGCCAGCAACATCCCACCTAAATTGTATCTAACATCAATGATTTTTCTATTTAGTTATTTTTTGTATTTTTATAGTTAGTTAAAAGAATAATAAATATAATTATGTTTTATTATAATCACAACGTGGTTATTAATTTATGGTGATATTTCTTTACAAGTAATCATTACATTCGATTTTACTTATCAGCTTTCGATTTTTAGACTACATCCCTAGTGTATAAAAAGAAAAAGGGTTAACCGACGCAACATTGTAACGACGTTCAGTTCTGTACATCAGAAATTGTTTATTATGTTTAGAATGGTTTATTAGTGAAAGCAAATCGTAAAATTACTCGTATCGGTCATTATTACAATAAATATGTAATCAATAGTAAATATCAATGTTATTAAGTAAGTTTGCTAGGGAAGGCGATTCTTTAAAAAAAAAATCGATTTTGTAGTTGATTCAAATCGCTACAAAAAATCGAGATCAAAAAGTTCGAATCCTGAAAATCGATATTTTTCCAGTCCAATTTGCATTTAGAATGTAAATATTGTGTCTCCTAAGTTGAAAAGCATAGCCCAGTGGTTAAGACATTGTTGTCTTACTCGGGAGGTCCGAGTACGATCCCTCACACAGGCACCTCAGACTTTTCTGAGTTATGTGTGTTTTAAGCAATTAAATATCACTTTCCTTGACGGTTCCCTAAAGTTCTCAAAGGTGTGTAATGTCTGCTATTTCGCACTGGTCCAGCGTGCTATGGCCTATCCCCCTCCTTACTCTTGAGGAGAAAACCCGACTCAGGCAGTGTGCCATTAACGGGTTGTAATGATGATGAAGTGGAAAAAAAAGATTATCACATTTAACAAAGCCTTAGATCTTCAAAAGAGAGCTGTTCGGGCCATTTATAACTTAAGAGCGCGGGATTCCCTCAGAGATGTATATAAAATAGACGTTCTTACAGTCCCATCTCAATACATATATTGTAATATTTTGTTCATTTACCAGAATATTCATTTGTATTCAAAACACAGTGACAAACATAATGTTAATACTAGAAACAGAAATAAACTTGTAACGCCGTACTATCGTCTCCACAAAGTCAGTAATAGCTTCATGGGGCTTGGTGTTCGCATCTATAATAAGATTCCACAGCCTATATTAGACTTGCCACTTCAACAATTTAAAACTCGGATCAAGAAGTCATTAATATATAAAGCATACTATAATGTACAGGATTACTTAAATGATGAGAATGCTTGGAATCTAAGTGACGTTGACTCTCAAGCTAAATGATTTGTATAACAGACTATGTAAACATGGCTTTTTGAAAAGAGCGACTGTTGAGTTTCTGGCCGGCTCTTCTCAACAGAAAACTGCTTTCCGAGCTGGTGGTAGCTTCAGACAAACTAACTGACCGACAAATTTTTGACGTTTCAAAAGTACTTTTCAAAAAAGTCTAATTGAAATAAATAATTTTGATTTGATTTGATTTGATCGATGTAAAGTTTGTTTTTGTAATTGTCGCCAAAACTTTTTTCATAAAATCGGCAGTCGATCAGTCAATTTTTAGAAAAATAACAGAAATAATCGATTAATCGATCTCGGATCACATCCCTAATATTTGCCATATCTTGCGCCATTGACCTATTAATAATAATTCATTGTGAAGAAGGTACTTACAATTAGGTACAAGGGAAGGGTAATTACTTGAAAATAGACATGTATTTAGATTTCAACTACATATGTTGGTTTATCCTACTAATATTATAAACGTGAAAGTTTGTAAGAATGTATGGATGTATGTTTGTTACTCTTTCACGCTAAAACTACTGAATGGATTTTGATGAAACTTTACAATAATATAGCTTACACATCAGAATATCATATATTCTATGTTCATAAAAGAAGAAGCTGACTGAGTGACTGACATATCATACATGACGCAGGGCCTAAACTATAAGGGTTAGACACTTGAAATATTGCACAGGAGTTCCTTGTATAACGTAGGGGAGCACTAAGAAAGGATTTTTGAAATATCACCCCCTAAGGGGGTAAAATGAGGGTGCAAAGTTAGTATGAAACTTTGCCGTTTTTGAAGTTATTCAAATAAAATTCATTACGAAGGTTCTTTATTGGAAGTCATGAAACAGGTATAAAATATTTTTTTGAAAATAATCCTTTATGTGGCTAAAAGGGGGGTGCAATGTTAGTATGACTACATCATGAAATTATTAAATATGTCTACAGACAATCTCCTGTAGGCTAATATAACTACCCTAATATCGCAAACGAAGTTGCGGGTCAAGCTATAGTGATATAGTATAATGTAATAAATTATAAATAAAAATGAATCCCTTTATCACGACATCACGCGTGAACGGCTAGACCGATTTCGATAGTTATTTTTTTGTTGTCATTGTTATTGTCAGGAGAAGGTTCTTTTGTAAAAAAATTAAGGAAGTTGCACAAATAATTAGCAAATTTAAGAAAACTTAACGAACATAATGACTTTTCTAATGTCACATTTCTGACATAACTGTCAGTCATGTGACAGAAGCATTTTTATAAGTTACTAAAGACGACGTAGACAAAGTCACGCGGGTCGTCTAGTTTATAATAAAAAGATTAATCAGAAGAAAACAATTTTATTAATTTATTTAACTAAAATTGTTCTCGTGGATTACTTGAAAATTGTCTTCGTCCCCTGAGGGTTGATATTATGCTTTAGAAATCAGTGAGAGCTATACAAGAAAGGCTCTAAACGTTTTGGCCCGACGTGCCTTGTAAACAGGTTAAACAAATTACAGGTAATGCGGAACATTCTTAAGTTATGAGAGAATCTGGTTTTAAATCGATACGATTAATCAATTACATGGAATCTATCGCTTTCCTTTTGTAGAAATCGCCATAATATCTACAAAGAGGTATTTTAGCTAAATTTTCAATTACTAGACTCTAGCCCTCGCTTCTCTTATGTTATGACAAAACAACTTTCTCATTTATAAATACCGGGTGGATTTTTTGAGACAGGTCAGCAAGTGCCTTAACCGTTATAGTTACAGGAAAACGTTCCTTTAATATATTCTGAGCTGCTTTAAAAATGGTAAAATCCAAAAAAAAAAAAATTTTATGCCTATCTATCCTACTTTGTATGGGGATCAAAAGACTCTAAGGGACTATTTAAGGTACAAGTACTAGAAATGTTAGAAGTCGCCAAAAACATTTTACATACAAGACCACCTGTATAGTAAGGATTTATTATTCAATAAATGTATCGCCATGCGACTCACTCAGTCGCTCACTCATTTTTCATTCATACACTGCCACCAATTGATGATTGAAGTGATGGTTGAGACTTCAAGTCTTACTTGGGAGGTCCGAGGTTCGATCTTGGGCCCACACCTCTGACTCTGAGTTATGTGTGTTTTATGCAATTAAATATCACTTGCTTTAACGGTGAAGGAAAACATCGTGAGGAAACCTGCACTCCTGAGAGTTCCCAAAAAAGTCCTCAAAGGTGTGTGAAGTCTGCCAACCCGCACTGGGCCAGCGTGGTGGACTATGGCCTAATAACCTCCTCATTCTGAGGAGGAGACCCGGCTCAGCAGTGGGCTATTGAAGGGTCGTGATGATGATGACTGCCACCAGCAACTATGAACATACTATTTCCGTTGTATCTCACTGCTGTGCAGTGGACACCACCGTCTCACTTAAGAAGGGACTAGAAGGAGATGTCCATGACACATAAATCCATGCTTGATGTTGTGTGTCCATGTATACCCCTTCACCTTTCCCATATCATCAAAAGTAAACAAAGCAAATAAAGTACGTATCAAAGGCAATCTTGTCTGGGCATCGACTTCGCAGCCGCCTTCTGTGGGCAGATTTAAACGTCTCCTCCTGGACCTCTAGCTGGATGTAGGTCTTAGTGACTTCCTGTGAATAAGGCAGTACGTTACTAATTGTGTGCCAACCAGTGTCTGACTGATTAACAGCTTAACAGGGGGTAATATTTACCAACTCCCTGCTCTGGTTGGTTTTCGGTAACCTAAGGCTGTTATTTATAACTCTGGATAAAACGAAAAGGTTACCATTACCTCTCGCTTTAATAACAACAAAATTAGTCCAGTCTAGAGGGAATGTGGATCTACAATTACGTGGATATACAATTTTCTATAATCAAACGTTGGGTTATGCAGGTCAATATTAACTACACATTTCCACTTGATCTTTAGAAAATAATATTTCAGGCTAGTTGCTGATCTTTAAACCAAAAACCCATTTAAGAAGGACAATAGAAGTACACAGATTGCATTCAATAAAAGCAACTCCCCAGACTTATTAAAAGTTCAAAGCAATTTTGCTGGTTTTGGAAGAATGCTTTTCGAATTTCAACTTTGCTAATTCGCATCTTTGTTACTCGTGCCGCCATATTGGAAAAAAGGTGCCTTATGTTTTGACAATATCTTCTTTCCAACTGCATATATGCAGAGTGAGAGAGAGGGAATATAACTCATATAAATTCTTGTAAGTCCTCATTGATCCGAGAGTGGACGGGTTAGAATACTATTCCCCTTTGCCGCTGGGAGAGCATCTCGTAAGAGCCGAGTAACCCAGCACCCCCTTGGTGGTAGGGGATCTGTTCCCCAACTGGCATGCGAATCCGACCGCCAAGTGTCATAGACGCGTTCCGGTTGAGCCGCATGTGGGCCAGACTTACCCCCTCCCTCTCCCATCCCATTAACGCTGCGGATCTAGTGGTCTGTGAGCTTTTGCTCAGGGTCCGCTAAAACCGCAGCTCCGCACTCTATCTTCGAGGATGCAAAGCAACGACAAAATAAGAGTATCTCTTATTTTGTCCATGTCCATGGGCGATGGTGGCCACTTACCATCAGGAGAACCATCTGCTCGTTTTGCACCTTATGTACCATAAAAAAAATTCACGATGATGACTTTTTTTTGCTCTTCATTATTTACTCGAACACAAGTTGATCTTTTCTTAAAAGTGTCGCCATTCCTTTCGTCTCCACTATCGGTAAAGCCGCTTGTTTGCGCCAAAAAACGCTAAATCTTTAAAAAACTATAATATGTTCGTTCCCGCATCTCCATCCTTTTCCCTCACCCAGTCTTTTTTCGTGTGGGAAAGAGACACAACGTATGCAAAAGCGATAGCGTAGAGGAAGCTGCTCAAAAATCGACACGTGTGGACGTTCTGCTAATTAAAACGGTAAAACAGTACACTGTTGGTTATGTGTGTGTGTGATCCCACCAAAAATCCCACTACCCCATCGCGCCTACTCCTACACTATATTCGGACTATAGCTATCGGCACGTAAGTATAGGTTTGACCTTGAATACGCAGAAGTCACTATTAGAGGCGTCAGTTCCCGCGCGTTTGCTACGTACTGCACAGATGGAACGCAGATTTCTCAGACCTAAAGTTAGTTAAGAATGTTTTTAAACTGTCCTAGATACAGACAAATGCTTTGAGCAAAGATAATTTAATCTCTTAAGAGATTAAGTGAAAGTTAGTTTTGGCATTAACCACTCTATTCAAACTTACACTCATTACACTCTAATGTACAGCCTTTGAATATAAAAAAATGTTTTTATACTTCAAGATACTCTCTATGAACTTAATTCTTTTGATCAATAACGTAAACATAGGATGACGTCACCACTCACTAACTTTTTTTGTTGAACTTTATATTGACATTTGCAGTGTTGATAGTTTTTTGCAATCATTAACGGTTTCATTACCGACTTTTTTTTAATTTTTTTTTATAATTAAAGTATTGGTATAAATAATTTAAAACATATATTTTTTTATTTATTAACTTTAATGCCGAAGGATTTTTTAACCATTTTTAGAGTCCCGTACCTTAAAAAAAGGAACCAATATATTATTTATATAACTTCAATGACTCACTGGCTGTCTGTCAAGACATTTTTTATGTATTAAGTACTAACCAACCCGCTGTCTCTTCGCTGAGATGTATTCAAACTGTTCACTCACTCACACACACAACTATGAATCATATATCTCTCATCTCATATATAGATGAACACATGGGGGGCGTCCTGCTGGACCTTCCCAAGATGTCATCGCTCGAGTCCATCTCCCATCCTTGAGACCCATTATGTGCCCACTTCCAAGTGGTTCAGTTTATGAGCATTCGAAAATCATATAATTACACTAGCTGACCCGGTAAACTTTGTTTTGCCATTTAAATTTTAAAAAATTAGGGTGGACTACCCTTATCACTTAGGGGGATGAAAAATAGATAGTAGCCGATTCTTAGACCTAGTGAATATGCATATAAAATTTCATAAAAATCGGTCGAGCCGTTTCGTAGGAAAATGATAAATATTGCGACCTATGTTATGGGAACAGTCTTCCGACAGCAATGTTAAGTTTGTCCCTTAACTCTAATTATACGGAACCCTCAGTAAGCGAGTCCCACTCGCACTTGGCGGACTAAGGAGTGACGTCACGATAACTTAGTCGTTGTTTCGTTGAGTGTGAATCATGTGGAGAAAGTTGAAGTTTTGAGGTAAAGACTCACGGATGTGCGAAGATGTAGATTTCCTTACAAGTCGCGTTGGTCCAAAACTTGATAGCAATCTTTGTAATATTTTAAATGTGAAAGTTATTCTGTCTGTTTATCCATCACCTGTCTATCTGTCTGTCAGTTACTGACCGTCTATATGTCTATATTTTTGTCTGTATGTGTTTATTTCTCTGTCTGTATATCTGCCGATCTTTCTACCTCTGTATCTGTGTGTTTATCTATCTGTATGTCTGTCTATTTATATATATGTTCGTGTTATATACATGTATATCTGCTGGTCTGTGTATTTCTATGACCTATCTGTGTATCTGACTGTGGGACAGACATTTGGTTTTAACTGACTTGTCTTTATCCGTCTGTCTATCTATCCATCTGTCCGTCTATTATATGTCTGTCTTGTTTGATGGTTTGTTTGTCTATGTGTGTATCTATCAACCCGTTTGTCTAACTTTTATATAGAATGCAGCCAGTGTATGGTGTGTGGCTAATAAGCACATTATCGATGATCATGACCGAGTCAGGTATGAGGGTCAGTGAAAGTGACCTGCGACCGGATTGTTTCAAACCATCTTGTAAATCGTGAGCTACTGGTGCAAATAGAGAAGGCATTTTTATTGCATCATGCTTTCTCTCTTACACATGATTAAAAATTATATAATTATGTATAACATTAATGTCATGCGTAAACGATGACGATAAAATTCCTTTCAGAAGAACGTTTCAGCTCCTTTAGAATCCGACCGCCATGGCCAGATCTATCCCTCTCTCGCCCATCCCATTACTGCTGCGGTTCCAATGAACACCGGATTCTTGCTTAGGATCCATTGAAGCAGTCTTCTCTTCGCTTCCCCTCCTCACTCTATCTTCGAGACGGCAACGCATCGAGAAAACAAGATACTCTCTAGTTTTGTCGATGTCCACCTACGGGCAACCGTCGTGCTCGTTTGTCCTTCATCTGTCATAAAAAAAATTGTACACGCCATCCTCTCTCTCGTATGTGATGCAGACGAAGTCACGCGAGCCAACTAGTAATATAATAAAAATGTAACTTGTGGATTGTTTACATATAGAAAATATTCAATTAAAGTTATTTTATAAGACGAAGCTATAACTGTAATTTATTAAAAATTTTTGTGTCTATTTGTTTGTACACTAAGACTATTATGACTAAAGAAAACAGTTAAATGTCATGTGACGTCACGTGTGATTAATTTTTTTATAAGTACCTTGTAAAAAAGTCTAATTGAAATAAACAATTTTGTGTTTAGGTTTTTTGAGTTTGATTAGTATCATTAAATACTATATTTTAATTCGTTTCTCTATCGAGACAGGTTATACGCATTATGGAATGAGATAAAAGTCTCACGGCATTATCTAAGTACATTAATAATATCTTTGCTTTTTGTTTATTCACGCGACCCAGAACCATAATGGAGGTCCATTAAATGCTTAAAAGGCTTCTAGCAACCTCTACTGTTTTCGCACGGGAATGTATTAATCATATTCTTAACACAGCGCCATCTATTGGATACTTACCTAACCTACATAACAAAACATGTTCAATAAACTAACTTACACCGCCATCTATTACAAATGTTACAAACCCTTTGTCCTAGAACAAACATATAAGGTCACTAATCGGGATAAAAAATATTTTATTAACTCGCAAGTAGTAGGCAAGGGTCTATTCAAGTATTACGTAAGCATTAGAGGGGGGAGTCCTCGCATTGCTTATTTTTGATGACTTGGAGAATGGGGGAGTGTATATAGTTATTACGTCAGCGATAAAAAGTAAACACTCACATCAAGAAGTGAATATCTCTGTTTAAAATGAGGAGGGAGAAAAATGCATATATCAATGTTTCCGTAAGCTTGGGGGGCGGGGGGTTGATAATTGCCAAAGATCTACTAACCTAAGACGTGTTGCACTATGCGATCTCAACGCCCCAAACGCTCACTTGACGATCGCGGGCGTTGTGGTTGCGGCGAAAACGGTCATAACTTGTGCTCACTCAAAGCTCACGACGACCCATGTCAAACCGTAGGTTGTTGTGAGGGTTGCAAAATTAGTGATCTGTGATTGCAAAATTAGGCATTTTCAAAACAACAAAAATGGCGACGATGTAAATAACTTTATTTGATACGGAAAGAGATTTATTAGTATATTTACTAGTGTAGTATTGAGCGTTTTGAGCGTTACCGTAAATAATTCAAAAGGCGAGTTGTAAATCAATTGTTTCAAGAGGTTAAGTTTATAATTATTGATTAAATTAATTTATAATCATATTTTTTATTGATTGATTTTTTAATGGGTTGGGGAATAATTTTCTTCGCAATTTTTAAGGAAATTCAAAACATTTTTTAATATTTTGTTATTTACATTTAACTAAAGTATGTAGGTACCATTTTATTCGATAAGTTTTTGCCATCTTGTAGGTAGGGACATGAGCCCATTGCTATAGAAATTTTGGGGCTTCTGATCAAAAACCCGCGACAAGTAGTTTTGGCAGTCCTCTCGTGATGTTAACCTGACACTGCCTAAAGAATTCTGAAGAGACCGAAACAGGTGGAAATCTGGAGGTGCAATGTCAGGACTATACGGCGGATGCATTAACACCTCCCAGCCAAACTCTCTTAATTTTTGCTGAGTGGCTAAATATGTGTGAGGTCTATCGTTATCATGATGAAAAACCACACCCCTTCTGTTGATTAATTCCGGCCGCTTTCTCTCAAATTCTTGCTTTAATCTCATGAGTTGTTCGCAGTAGAGTTCAGAATCGATGGTCCTGCCTGGTGGTAACAGCTCATAATGAATAATGCCCTTCCAATCCCACCACACACACAGCATCACCTTGTTGCGAGTTAACCTGGGTTTCGCCACAGTCTCTGAAGTTGACTGGCCTTTGAACACGACCTTTTTCCTAAGTTCTTGTCGTACGTGATCCACTTTTCATCACCAGTTATCAACTTCTTCAAAAATGGTTCGATTTCATTACGTCGTAATAAAGAATCACAAATGAGTACACGGTTCATTAAGTTTCTTTCAGTGAGCTCGTGAGGTGCCCAAATATCGAGCTTTTTTATGTACCCAGTTTTTTTCAAATGCGCCAAAACTGTTTTGTGGTCAATTCCCAGTTCTTCAGCTACGTCGTAACTACCGATATGCCGATCTTGCTCCACTGTTTCAAAAATGGCATCCATTTCATCCGTAATAGGACATAGCATCTTTGACATCAAAATTTCCGGTCACAGACACTGCACTAGGTCCATAAACATCGCAATTTTTTTTCGCGGCTTGCGTTGCATTTTTACCTTTTTTGTAGTAAAATTTTAAATATTTTTGTTTCAGGTAATATATTACGAGCATGCGCAGCACCAACACCATTATGAGCATGAGGAAGAACCTGGATGGGGACCATGGTCGAGGAGTATGGAACCAGAGGTAAGGTTCTAGCATAAAGAAACAGCGTATCGAATCCAATTGATCTTTTCTAATATTCCGAATATATATCCGTTCTTTAATTATTCAAATAAATAAATTTTAATTTAAAAATACTTGCATCAATGTTTACGTAAACATGGAGGAGGGATTAGGGCTTTGCTTACTTTTGCTGACATGGAGGACGGGGGTTGAATAACAACTTATCGTATCAAATAATAATTTGTATTTGTAATAAAAGCTTCTCAAACTGAATTTAGTTAGTGACTTTCAAAATTATTGTCATTTTTTTTATATATTTGAAAGTTGGCAGATGACTCACTGGCAACACTAACCAAAACGTTTTTTATCAAATTAATTAAAGTAAAATAATAACCGCTTGTCTTTCAGAAACTTAACTGCACTATTTCCACTATTACCTTTGGAAGACTCCCTCATAAAAGTGGGGGTAGTTTAGTTTATACAGACCGAAGTCGTTGGATTATGGATTGAAAATAGATTAGATAGATAGATTAGACATGTTAGATAGATTATATAATATATATATTAGATAGTTTAGATTATATAGATTAGACAGTTTAGATATGTTAGATAGATTAGATAGGTTAGATAGATTATATAGATTAGATAAATTAGATAGGTTAGACAAATAAGATAGTTTAGATAGATTAGATAGATTAGATAGATTAGATAAATTAGATAGATTAGACAGATTAGATAGATTAGATAGGTTAGATAGATTATATAGATTAGATAAATTAGATAGGTTAGATATAATAGACAGGTCAGATAGATTAGATAGGTTAGGTAGATTAGATAGGTTAGATAGATTAGATAGGTTAAATAGATTAGATAGGTTAGATAGATTAGATAGGTTAGGTGTAGATTAGATAGGTTAGATAGATTAGATAGGTTAGAAAGGTTAGATAGATTAGATAGGTTAGAAAGATTAGACAGGTTAGATAGATTTGATAGGTTAGATATATAAGAGCCAACAACATCATAATAAATAATTCTCAAAATATTTGTATTCCAGGAACAGGAAGCGGAAGTGTCTGAGGTCAAAAACACGCCATACAGAGCGTACGAGAGAAACGCTCAAGTGTATCCAACAAGACCACTATTAACTTTATCCTAATTTTTTTTTTTGGAGAACAAAATATTCTTAATATTTCAAAAATAACCTTTTTTAATGCAAAACAGAAGAACTGAGATGATTTTAGTAACTAATACTCACTGTCACCTGTAGGTGACAGAAGTTTAACTTTTTTTCTCAAAAGGCAACATTATTGTTCATATTATTGTAGCAAAGCTAAATAGCAAGTAACACTATTTATTATTTTTTTCTAGCAACACTAACCCAAAGAAGAGCATAGATATAATTGTCTCAAGGCTGTACGGTGTAATACCTTTGCCTTTCCATTATGAAAAAAAAAACAGAGAAAAAACATTAAGTAACTGTCAAAGTAACGTTCAGATTATATACATTTAAGTAATATAATCTATGGTCAAAGCTACCCATCCTATATTATCTATGATGCTATTTAATTTAAAAAAAAAATCTAAATACAGAAGTATTTTTGAAACTTTATTTTGTCCTACAAAAAATATTTTATTTAATTTAATAATTTATAAATAAAACTCTTAACCACCTTAACTTATATTTAATCAGTTAATATTAAAAATAATTAGGAAAGTAAAAAGCCTTTTTCGTCACTAATGTCATCTGTCAAAATAAGTTTTTTTTTAATTTTTATATGGTAGTGGTTGTAAGCTATAAGGAATCCCCCATCATACCTATATAACTAAAAATGAATTGTTTTATTATTTACACAATTTTATTAAAATGTTTGATTTTCAATTTTACCGAACAATCTCCTTCAAGTAGTAATCTAATTAAAAAAAAACAAATTGAGACTTTATGATTTTAAACCATTGCCATTCCTAAAATAGTAAAAAAGTTTTATGTGTATTGTGTGCACATTTCCCAACTTAGGGGTTTTCTCTCAAATTTAGGATTATATTTCTGGAAGAAAATGTAATATGAATTTAATTAAATAAAAAATTTAAAATATTAAATAATGTATAAATAAATAATATTATTTATTATTACTAATTATTATATTGACTAGGGAGGGATATTTTAATAGTTGGTAACACTGAACTTTTGTCATGATATTCGTAATAAATGGCTTCTTGAGGTTATATTGTAAATAGTTATTGTAAGAATTTAAAATGCATTTAAAGACAAAATAAATCACAGTTATTAGATTGGAAATTACTTTATTGGCGTCGCTGGAGGAGAGGGTGGGGGGAGAGGTACCAAAAATTAAGCCAAAACTTCGGAAATGGAATCAATATGCTAATTCTATATTCTTATCTTGCATTTATGTCAACAACAATATTCCCTTCCCCCCACTCTTCTTGTTAATAGATGTAAGTTTAAAAGCCTTTGTAATTTTAGTGATTTATTTCGCTGGCATTTAATAATTTATTGGTAATGTGTGTTAAGGTTATTTATTTTGTATGGTGTGAATGTTTAATACATTATATTTAATAAAATTTGTTTTATTTTAAATTGTAAGCATTTATATGTATAGCCAAGCGCGCGGGAGCAGACCTGTCTCGCTCCTCATGCCCACGCTACGCATTCAAGGTCAGAAGTATGATGATGAAAACCAATATTCCTCAGTGAAGTGAGGTTACACATTAAGTTAACTTTGCCAATTCCTACATGTATGCAGTTCCGAAGGAGTTTAATTGGTCGTATTACTCTACAAAAAACTTTACAAATCCTATGTCCAAAGACGTGCGGCGCACGACGGCGTCAGGGCGGATAAGGCACCGTGAAGCTTTGGGGAGGGGCGCCAGAAATAAAATAATAATGTAAGTGTGACTGGGGTAATGTGAGTGATTTTTTTTGCCCTCCAAATATAGGCGCTGATAAGCGGATTTTAACCATTTCCTTTTAATGTTGAAGTGGACTGTATTTTTTGCAGAATTTCTAATAAAATTATAATAGAATATATATATATAATAAAAATGGCGGATGGCTCTTAAATGCATTCACTCGTCTGCTTTCCTCAACACTTGCACTATGGGTTTTGATGCATTTAAATTGATAAACAAAAAGCAGTGATGGCCCAGTGGTTGAGACTTCAAGTCTTAGTCGGGAGGTCGGAGGTTCGATCCCCCACACAGGCACACACCTCTGACTCTGAGTTATGTGTGTTTTAAGCAATTAAATATCACTTGCTTTAACGGTGAAGGAAAACATAGTGAGGAAACCTGCACTCCTGAGAGTTCCCAAAAAGTTCTCAAAGGTGTGTGAAGTCTGCCAACCCGCACTGGGCCTGCGTGGTGGACTATGGCCTAATACCCTCCTCATTCTGAGAAGAAGACCCGGCTCAGCAGTGGGCCATTGAAGGATCGTGATGATGATGAAATAAATAAATATTGCGACAATCTGTGTGCAGAGCTTTCGCTCGCCAACAAGTCCCAATAAGAAGTGCCGCATAGACACAAATGTATTTATTTATAAGCAAACGTCCATACCACCGATACCCTCATATGGAATACCCTCTATATAGAAGAAATACGTGTAGTAGTAAAACGTAAAAGACAATATAATCTCAAACACTCGCAAAATCCTTTACAAGGAGTCCCATCATGACGACACCACACAAATTCCACAGCCTTTATGGTCCAGGCGAGCTCGATTTGACAACTGACACAAATGTATCGGAACAGAGGTTATATATTGTCTTGTTATAAATGCATATATATTTATTTTTAGTTTAGCATATACATTTAGTTTCTACCTGTTAGGAGCATGCGCTAAGAAACTCACAGCTTTTATAAAATAACCAAGATTTGGGGATGATCGCGTAAGGGAACGTACCAATACCACGTGATCCGTTCAAAATACGACGCTTGGTCACAGGGATGGGAGAGTTCTTAGGGTTTAGTCACGTAGTCAATATGTTCTAGGGAAGTCTTGTGCTATATTCAAATATGGCAACATCGACGCACATATGCCGGGACGTTAGTTAATATATTATAAAATCGTTTTAAATGAGGCAAATAGTTATTTTAACTCTCTATCGGCAAAAAGATTTATGCGATTTTTTTAAATAGATAGTGATTCAAGAGGAAGGTTTATATGTATAATACATGCATATTATAATAGAGAAAAAAATACCGTGCAAAGCCGGAAGCTGGCCGCTAGTTAGTTAAAATCATTTATAATGTCAGATTAGAAATAAACCTAACCGTATCCTTCGACAAGTAATCGCACATTAATTCTTTTGCTGCTGTACAGTAAAAGGCAACGCTCTCCCGCCATCTTGCTTTTCCCGCCATTATTTGTACTCAATACAATAACTTAAACAAATATATTCTTTCAAAATTATATAATTAAATATTTAATGTATCATATATATGTATTTATAAATTCATCCATATATACCTTACATAAACTCGACTGGATAATTTATAATATTTTTAAAAACATCTAGAATAAAGATCATTCTAAAATGTGTCAATGGCCATCGCATCTAACAAAATTATCGTTTTGATAAAAATTAGTTAATTGCTAAACAAGAAATAAATAAAATAAGATACGATACCTGTATGTTTCTGCAAATTAAACTCGCGCGACGAATATGACACGTTGGTTTACTGGAGACACTTTTTTATATTAGTTAAGGAAATAAAACATCTTTTTTATAACATTTTATTACACTACAATTATTTAAATAATTACGAAAAGATTTATATATATTCTACAAAAACTTTTGCTATAACAATCGTATGTGCAACCTTTACATATTGGATATAAAAAAAATATAGATTGACCATAGATTAAAAATATATTTAATAATATTTACAAAATTAATTTAATTTTTTTTTTTAATTTTCAAAACATTATCAGAATTGTCAATCGTACGATTTAAATTGTCTTTAATTGTTTTATGTATAACTACTAATGACAAGGCTGTACGATGTAATACTTTTTCCTTTTCCAATATGGTACAAAAACAAAGAAAAAAAAACAGGAGGACAGCAGCTACAATTACGCGCGAAACTAAGAATTTGACAAATGACATTGGGTCAGTGTTGCCAGAAAAATTTAAAGATTTTAATCTATCACCCACAAATGACATTGGGAATATATTTTGCAGTTTTAACAAATGAATAAAAATCTTGAAATTAAAATTTATTTAATTTATTTATTCTCCAGCACACTAGAAACAAATTCAAAAGGCTGTATCTATCTAACAGGTGAATTACATAACCAATATGTAAAGGTATAATTGCACTTATTCCGTGGCCCAGTACAATCTAGCACCGAACCTGGCTGGTTTCTTCTCAGCATTCTCCGGTAGAGCTGGAGTTTGGTCTGGGTACACTGTCTTCTCTTCTACAGGAGGTTTAGGTCTGTAAAATACAGGTTAAAAAGATTTAAAAAAAATCCAAATTAGAACGCATGACGTCACACCTTAGTAAGCTACATATATACTTTTTGAAATAAGTTGCGCGTACACAAATTACTGCCATATCAACTTAGGTGTGACATCACAAATGGCACCACAACTACCTAAAAGCCTTTTTATTTAAAATTTAAGTAGATATCGATATTTTTAACACTTTTAATCGATTTCTTAAATCGATATAAGCTACTGTCTGCTTGGGAGCGTAGTCTCTTAGGTGCTTACTGTGTTTATTAGGGGGTAAGCTGAAGTACTAAATATCATAATTACTACCTTTGGGTGTCATGTACTCGCGCCTCGCAGAAGTAACCGAATGGTGGACGTTCCAAATTCAACTTTTCAAGCATACACTTGTCATAGACACCCTGAGTTTTGCGGCAACTGAAACATTAGACATATTTTTAATATGTGGTCCATGTGTTATGTCATATTATATCATAATTATAATAAACTAGCTTTTACCCGCAATTTCGTTTGCGATATATTAGCCTACAGGATCGGCTGTGATGATATTTAAGAATTTTATGAGCCATACCTACATAACTTTGCATCCCTTTTTGCCCCCTTAAGGAATGATTTTCGAAAAAATATTTTACACGTGTTTCATGACATTCAATGAAGAACCTTCATACTGAATTTCATTCGAATAACTTCAAAAGCGGCAAAGTTTCATACTAACTTTACACCCCCGTTTTACCTCCTTAGGGGGTGAATTTTCAAAAATTATTTCTTAGTAATCCCCTACGTTATAAAAAGAACATCTAGGCAAAATTTCAAGTTTCTAACCCTTATAGTTTAGGCCCTGCATTGATATGTCAGTCAGTTTCGCCTTTTATATATATAGATCAGATAATAATATTAAGCGAAATAAATCAATTGGTTATAAGAATTCAACTTAAAACTCAGTTCTTCTACTTTATTTAAAAACATACATTTTTTTTAATATTATGGAAAAACTATTTTTATAATGTCTTAATTTATCATTTGAATGAATAATAGCAAATAAGAGAATTGCACATTAACCTGCTAAATTACCCTAAAATGGGGTAATCACCCATACATTGGCAATACTGGCTTTATTTTTACCATACTATTCTTAGCAAATGGAGATAACTGTTAGCTATAGATTATATAATCTTAAATATGAGTTTTTAAACAAAACATATACGGCCGAAATTAATAATAATTCTTATGGATTCTCTATAATTGCCTTGACTTGATATTGTGCATGTGCGGTGCGTCCTAAGCAGTGTTGCCATAGTGCGGTTAATTACCCGATTTTAGGGTAATTTACCTTTGATAATTTAAACAATAATTTAAGACATTAATAAAAACCATTACCATAAATATTTTACGCTTAATAAAAAAAATAAAAATAATGTTTTGAACCTTTAATTCTCTTTAGTTATTAAGAATCATCATTTTTTTTTAATCAAATAATTTACATTCATTTAAATGAGACAAAAAAAATTTAAACTACCCCCATTTTTATGAGGGAGTCTGAGCATTATGCAGTTAAGATTCTGAAAGAAGTGATTTTTATTTTACTTAATTAATGGGACAAATTACGTTGAGTTAGTATTGCCAGAAAAAAATAATAAGTTGTGTTACTATTTTGATTTGCTACAATAGTAATTAATGAATTAATATAGAAGCACAGTAGAATTCTAGAACCATCTATATAATTCCATAAATATACCAAAAAAATTATGAAATGGTTGATAAGCCATTCAGTATGTTGCAGTTACAAAGCTCTTAATGAACTTACATGTCAAGTAAAATAGGGTAATTTATTTTGGGAAAATGGGAAACTTTGATTCCCCTAATTGGTAGCACTGTTTAACAATCAAAACTGAATTTGTAGTGTGACCCCGTGTGGGCCCGAGGTGCCAACTGTAAAAGCTGGTAGCCTGGACCACAGAACAACATACGAATTCACAACACAATACTCAACATACGTTTCGCTCTGACGCCAGAGCATCCTCAGGAGATGTAGACTCTACAACAGTCAGTGGTAAAGTGACTTTACAGTATTTGAACGAGTTCGATCCCCCACACATACATATACCTTTTACTTTTCTGAGTGATGTGTGTTTTAAGAAATTAAATATTACTTGCTTTAACGGTGAAGGTAAACATCGTGAAGAAACCTGCACTCCTGAGAGATCTCCATGTTAACAAAGGTGTGTGAAGTCTGTCTGAGGACGAGACCCGGCTCAGCAGTAGGCCATTGACAGGTTGTGATGATGAACAGAAACAAAATAAAACTTACTGTTCCAATCCAAAATCACCGGAGCTCTTATCAATGCAGTTAGAATACTGATTGAATTCAGCAATGCAGGACTTTTTTACTTTCCTAAAGAATTCAAGAGTGCAGGCCGTCACCGCTTTACCTTCATTAATGCATTTACGAGGATCATTCTCCTCTATGCGACAAAGCATGAATTCCTGAAATAGAGAAATGTAAAAATTACTAATATTTGTTTTTCTTTATGATAAGAGACAAACCAGCAGATCACTTACTAGTTCTTTGAGTATTTTTGCAATAACTGATAACTTGTTAGTGTTCAAACGGGGGGTATTATGGACAAAAATCATATGCTTGTACATTCTACACTAATGAACCCCAAAATGGCTTTTAGTGGTGGGTGTAAAAAGTAGTCTACAGACAGTTTAATACAGCTGTAGAGTTTAAACTTTTTTTTCTTAACGTACTTTAGGGATTGTAAGATTTTTTTTATTTACAAACCAAAATGGTACTCCAAAAACATATGCATTTTACTGCTGATGTGATACTCTTACTAACACAAACTACTATTTCCTTTGGTAATTTCATTTTTAATTAATTTTCTCAATGGGCGCCTTAAGTTCAGTCATGAATAGAAAAAGCAAATTAAGTTCAGCTACAAAATTACTACATATAGTTTGCCCCATCACTACGTTTTGTTTCCACAAGTTGAGTGCAGGGACGTACTGCCACTGTGCTGCAGAAACCGGTCACACTAGAATATTTTATGATCTAATCTTGCATTCGTTTGCTTTATAAACATACCCTGTTATCATTGATTTAATTTTATTAGAAATTTATACAACATTTCTTTACTTATCCATACTGCTGTAAATGAATTTATTACTAATAAATTCATAGTCAAATTAATATTTTATCGTAAATGCTAAAAAGTGGTTTAATTGGAACTAATATTTTGTTGTAATGTTGTAAACTTTAAAAGGTGCGTTAGTCTAATGAAGTACTTTTAGTTATAAGATCTGTATGTAATTGCCTGTAAACGCAGTCATGTACCTCGTTCATTGTAATAATTTTATCAAAATAAAGACCATTTAAAACAACAACAACAATTAATTTTCTTCGTAATAAAAAATAAATATGGACTTGGATTTTGGTTTATTTTTTCCCTTTTAAAAACCTATTGAATATGATTTTTTTAGAAATTCAATGATTCATTCTAACTATAATATAAAAAGTTGCTTTTTGAATTTCAAATTATCTGTTTCCAATTTTTTTTAAATCATCTTAATAGAATGGCCAACGTCAAAGAACATACAGTCTCAATGGTGATTTATTATAAATTATTAATATAATAAAAAAAATATATCTTATAAAAAAGGTTATTATTTTTATTAGTGTTAATTTCAGAATTATAAATACTTTTACTTTTTTTTTTGAATATTGAAAGTGCATTTAAAATTTGTTGAATTATCTGTTCTTCCATTTTTTTATAGCCTATGGGAAAGGTGAAGGTCAAAGAACGTAGAGATATATACAAAGATTACATTTTAAATTTCGAATTTTACTAAATAAAATAAATTTTTAATATTTTAGTGATGTACAAATCATAAATATTCAAACCAATAACATCAAAACATAACCTAACATCTGATTATGCAATCAATTACTGACTAATCAATAAGTTCCACGAAAAGAAATAAAAGGTAAATATAACACCATTACTTACATTATTAACTTGTTCGCAATACTTTCCTAAATGAAAAGACCCAGCTCGCAAAGTAGCAGTAGACAAATCTACTTCCTCAACAGTCAGTTCAGATATCTCAGGTAACGTTACATCAGCTGTTAATACCATTTTGGTTTTATTATGGCACTAATAATTTAGATACCAATTATTGTTATAAATTTTATTCCACGAAAATTTAAAGAAAATACAAATTTAGGGACTAACTTTACTTGTCGAAAAAATATCGAGTTATCGATATTCTTTAATTTGACATATCGATATAAAATTTCAAACATCGATGAGGAATATATAAACGATTTTTTTACCGATACTGATGAAGATGATTACAAATGTAAAAAAATCTATACGTCGTTTGTGTTTGAAAGAAGAAAGAAAGAAACAAACTTTATTGGCAAAACACAACATAAAATGAAATTGCAAATACAAACAACTTGAAAAAAAAAAAATGTATATATAAAAATTAAAAAATAGCATCTAGAACTTAATCTACAATCTAATTTGCATTGCCAAAAGAAAACCACTCAGACTCTTAAGAGACCATATGGCCCTCAGCTGATTTTCAGTGGCCCTCTGTGCGACACATACAGAGTCAGTGTAAGCCGACGAATAATTTATAAATTAAATAAATAAATTAAAAAAAGTAGAGGATGGTACGTATATAAACACTATTTGGTTATAACATAAAAGAATAATAGAGTACGTTAATTTACATATGTATTTAAATTATGATTAAGTATTAAAATATAAAAGATATATAAACAAATTTATATTAAAGTGGTAAAAAATATAAGCGAGTATATGTATTATTATAAGTATGATATGAAGGTACATGTATATGTTCATATAATATAGATATACATATTTATTTATATCGTTATTCGCATGAGATTCTAGAAGGCAAAAGCGAAACTGGCAGTTTATGTTTGTTTCTGTAAATCAAATAAATATGCCTTAAATTTTAATCTAAAATTATTGGTGGTCTTTAGATCACGTAATGTTTGTCGTGTCCTTTCTCCTGGACTATCTTTCGCTATTTCACTTTGACACTTCTAAAGCATCTTCTGAGGCGTGAAAGCATCGTGAATCGGATCTTGTAAGACCAGCAAGTTGGGTTGGCTTCTGGCGCAGCAATTTTTTGATGTTGTCGTCCTTCTTACTGGCAATGTGGCCAAAGAACTCAAACTGTGCTGTGTGGTGTTAAGTTTCATTGGAACATTAAGTACAGTTAAGATGGAATCATTGATTCAACTCGCTCCTTTATTAAGAAATGGTTTAATAAACATGGTACATACTGACATAGTTAAATTAGCTAATAGAATAGTAATTTGTACCCTTTTTGTCTTTTAAAAGTGTATGTATGTGTCAAGTGTTTAAAAATGATTAAACACTTGACACATATTGAAGAACATATATATTTTTATATAACGATTTTTATCGATTTCGTTGAAGTATCGACATTAATGTTGCAAAGATCACTAGTAATGATAAGGCCGCCCTTGCCTATCGGTGAAGTGATGTTCCTATCGATTTTAAATAAAGATTCTGTTCTAAAAGAAATTAAGATTAGATTTTGTTAAGATTTTGTTCGGTGGTATACGTCCTATAGCTGTAGGCTGCACTTTACATCGCCTTGCTTCTAAAATTTGCTTTGGTTGTAAAGGCGGTGGTGAAGCTGCAGTCCACGCTGCAATAGCACATTTAACGCATAATGAGGATGATGTTTTGCTAGTTTTAGCAATTAATTCCATCGATAGAACAATCATGCTCGAACACATTAAACAAAAAAAGATTTTAAAAAGTACCCAAAGTTTATCATTTCGTTTGGCAGTGCTACAGTAACTTCAAATTTATTTTATAGAGGACATTCAATGAAATCAGCAGTAGGTTGTCAGCAAGGAAGACCCTCTAGGCCCAGCAATTTTTAGTTTATCTATACATCCTATTATTTCGGCTCTAAATTCATAAAAAATTAATGTGTGGTATCTTGACGATAACACTATAGGAGGTGATGCAAACACAGTTCGTAACGATTCACAAAATATTGTTGAATCAAATATATTCCTAAAAATAGTTCTTTTCCAAATGTAAACTATATATTAATAAACCCCAACCACCCGAGGCAAATAAAACTTTAATTATTAATAAATTTAAATATTTAGCACCTAACATAAAATTTTTAGATAAGATTTCTCTTTATCTTCTTGGTGCCCCAGTTTTTGAAGATTCAATTTCAGACATAGTTAATCACCATATAAAGAAATTCAGTGATTTTAATATACGTATAATTCGATTCTGTCATTTTCTAGCCCAAGTTACATACTTAATAAGGTGTATCCATTTTTTTAAATTTTCAAATCTATTAATTTCTTTTAACGTAATTGAGCGAAACACTTTATCTGCTGCACTTAACTGCCCGTTCAACGAACGTGCGTGGACCCAAGCTTCCCTGCCAATCCGATATGGAGGTCTTGTATTCGTAAAATTTCCGATGTGGCTTTACCTGTCTTTTTGTCTTCAGTTTATAGTACAAAAGATTAAGTTGAAAAAATGACTAGTAATAAGGACATTTCACCAATCCATCCCGATAATACCACTACCCTTTGGATATCAATGTGTTCTAATCAAAATTTGCCAGTTAATCCCAAATCACAAAGACTATGGGATGATCCAGTTTGCAAAATTACTCAGGAAAGTTATTAAATACACGTGGTAATAGAGCGAGCTAGATTTTTATCTGTTTCTGAGCGGGAGTAAGGATTTTGGATGCAGGCATTACCATCTACACATGTTGGCACTTTGCTAGATAGAAACACATTAACTGTTGTCATAAGCTTGCGCTTTGGTCTTAAATTAAAAGAGCCACATCGTTGTCGGTGCGGCGACTGGGTAGACCATCACGGCCTTCATGGTCTATTAAATGACGTCATTCTTCGCACGCTTTCCACCATTAACGTGCCGGCCACTAGAGCCGAATGGAATAACACGTGATGATGGTACGCGAACGTGACGCTCATTCCGTGACGGCATGGAAGGTCTCTGGTGTGGAATGCCACGTGCGTAGGTACTCTGGCACCTTCCCATATTCCAGCGACTTAATCGTGCGCCGGTGCGCACTGCGAAATCAGCAAACGCTGAAAGTGCAAAGCGGCGCAAACATGATAGATTTGGCGAAGGCTACTTATTTCTGACGTTTGGAGTAGAGACGATGGGTCCATGGAGGCCGGAAGCGTGTCGCTTTCATAAAGAGGTTTCGGCGCGCCTGTAAGAAGTAACCCGGGACCGAAGAACTGGCTTGCATTTTGGCCAAAAAATTAGCTGCTGCTGCTATTCAGAGGAAATGCAGCCAGCATCTTAGGCCTTCCCATCTGATTGCGATGAGGCATTAGGTTAGAATTTTAGATATAGATTTATTTTTGTTTTTTTTGTCCATCTTTTTTGTAATAATTACATTCTGATTGATGATATCGAAATTATTATTTAGAATTGAATGAACAAACGACAGTTGTTCGACTCTGCTAAAATTAAATAAAAAACAAACATGCATGCAATATTTATTTTCAAACATAAACTAATGACTAGACAAAATCATACATTGAATCCATTTTCTTTTATCATCAATTTGTCATCTAATTGAAGTTAGTGGTTTCCGAAATAATCTTCTTGTTCTTGACTCAATTTTGCAAGATCGTCTTCTGTAATAAATAGAAATTTCTTTACAATATACAATATATATCTGTGACTCAATGAATAATTGAAAAAAAAAATAAAGTAGGATAGAAAAAGAAAAATTATTGGATTAAACAATTTTTTTTACCGTTATTATTCTAGGGATGGGTGTGATTTTACAAGGTATAGCTGGATAAAAGGAAAGTTTCCAAAAATAATGTTAAAAAATGTTTTTTTTAATTAAATTTTATAATTTAGGTGGGAAATAATATTTAATTATGTAAATAAAATATTCGAAATCTGTTTGAGATAAAGAACTAAAAATTTTAGCTCAATTATTTTTTTTATTGCTTTTTTACAGCGTATTTCCAATCATAATTTCCAAGACAAAAAGTGTCAATCATAAAGTCCTTTTTTGTTGCAGGCGAATGCATTTACACATACCACCCGATCCTTTGGGGGGATCGAATGGGTAAGTGGGATGTCCAGCGACAAGCGCCGTTATACCCACTAAACCTACTGCGATAACCCACTCCGCTATTCGCATTCTACTGCGACGCCTCGACGGTCGGTCTGCTCTAAAACAGGGCAGGGTTTACGGCAGAATTTCTTTACGAAACCCGGCTATTCCCTTTCGTGACGTCACATGTCAGAATCTAATATTTATATTATTTTTTTTAAACAATAATAATAATTCTTTATTACACCAAATATTAAAATAGTACAAAATTCTCCTTAATTATCTAGAAATAAAGCCTTAAAACATGCTATACTTCGTTGAAAACAAAATTGTTGAAAGGAGCGTGTTAGGAAAAGAAAATCCTGTGCTACGCAAATTATTTATTTTAACACGAACGCACAAATTTTAAGGAAAAATTTAATTTCATTTATTCAATAGCTTGATGATGATATTAATAAAAAATTATAATTGGAATGGAAATAAACGAATAAAACTAGTTTTTATTCAATGATTTCTAAATTAAACATTGCAAAATATGTGACGTCACACTAGGAACAAGAGGGTCTCAAATGTCGCAGTTATGACGTGAAATCCTTAATAGATAGGTAATGACGATGTAGGAATAATAATAGAATATATAATGTAAAAAAATACTAATCAAGTTATGAATTGATTAATCGAAAACGGATACTTAATACTCGATTCAATCTAAAATCGATTCTGGTGCTTTTTATTGATATCGATGTTGAAAGTTCAAACATGCCTAGTAAAAGCTTCTTATTCTCGATTTTTATTTCTATTATTTTTGGAAAGTATTTTGGAAATATAAATCATATTTAATTACTTACCACTATAGAACTCAGAACTGTCTTCCTGATATACTTTTGGAATATCGAAGTGATTTGCCTAGAAAAAAAAAACTTTTTATTTGATAAAATTTTCTATACATTCTCATCTTTATTTACAACAAGATGGCCATATTCAATTAATTAAAAAATGTATATGGCAACACTAAATAAGTTTTGTCACTCACGAATAGTGTAGTTTTCTAACAGTAAAAGAACTTTTAAAATCGGATTAGTAACAACAAAATGGCCATATTCTATTAATTAAAAAATGAATATGGCAACACTAAATCACCTTTGTCATTCACGAATAGTGTAGTTTTCTAACAGTAAAAGAACTTTTAAAATCGGATTACTAACAACAAAATGGCCATATTCTATTAATTAAAAAATGTATATGGCAACACTAAATCACCTTTGTCATTCACGAATAGTGTAGTTTTCTATCAGGGAAAAAAAAATTAAATCAGATTTGTCGTTCCTGAGAAACTCTTCAATTTACAAAATAACCGATGATGATGATGGTTATGGCACTTAAATGGCCATATCTCTTTAATTAAGAGTATTTATGGCAACACCACATAGCCTATGTTACCCGGAAAGGATGTAGCTTCCTATCGGTGAAAGAATTTTCAAAATCGGTTCAATACTTTTCGAGCCTATTTGCAACAAACTAACATACAAACAATCTGTCCTCTTTATATAATAGTGTAGATGTAGATGACTAAGCTCTATTAAATTGGCGGGAAAAATGAATTTATTTTTAATTCTTTTTTGCTAATTCGTTTGTTCTTGATTGTTCGATCAGATTTATCGTTTGTTCGTTGTTCATTTTTAAAAAATCTTCTCTTAAATTGGTGGAAAAAATTATTTTTTTAATTTTTTTTTTGTTAATTCGTTTGTTCGTCATTTGTTTTTGATTGTTCGATCAGATTTATTCGTTGTTAATTTTTTTATAAATAATTTTTAAAAATTCGATTTGAACCTAGCGATTCGATCTTCGATTTGAGCATTTATCTCTGGTCTTCTATATTAATGCATCAAGTTTAGTTTAGTTTGTTACTAATTAGCAAAAAAAAAATACACAACATGGAACTGTAATTTTTTCCTAATTATGTTGTTGCAAGTTCACAAACATGACTTCGGTGTTGCCATATACAAACTATAAATTTCTCCATAGCTAACAAAACTTTATTTACAATGATTACATAGAACTGTTGCAACTTAGCAAGTTCACAAACATGACTTTGGTGTTGCCATATACAAACTATAAATTTCCCCACAGCTAACAAAACTTTATTTACAATGATTACATAGAACTATTGCAACTTTACAAGTTCACAAACATGACTTCAGTGTTGCTATATACAAAAAACTTTATTTACAATGATTACATAGAACAGTAATTTTTCCAAGTTCAAAAACATGACTTCGGTGTTGCTATATACATCTTGTAATTTTCCCCATAGCAAAAACAAATTAATATTTTAAAAGTTACAGTAAAAATATAAAACATTCTCACCGAATCGTAATTCCTTCGTCCCATCCGCGGTATATTTTTACTCGGGATAGTTTTTATAACGTATCCCAACATGTTCTGATCGAACGGTCCGTCAGACTCGCTGCTCCTCCCAACTCTTGGAACATTATTAGGTTTTATGAAAGAAGTTTGTACTTCAACTAAAAAGTATACAAGGCAGAATGCAGCAAGACACATCAATTTGGTAGCCATTTTAAAAAAAATCAAGACACAAATGGCGGGAAAGCTTGTCACAGATAATGTTTGATCATTTTCAGGTTTGTCGGGTATTTATACTGAATTCGGGTGAAGTGGGAGTATAAAGATGATATCTCTACCCGTATAGTAGTGGTGTATACAGAATATTAATTATCTAGATCTGTATCTAGATAGGGGTAGATGTGACTTAGATTATCTGTGGTACATTGAACTGAATAATTAAAAAATATTTATTAAGTAACAAATTATATATGTATCGGTAGATCATTTAAACGGCTGAAGTGATTTTGATGAAATTATCTGTGCATTGTGATCGTAATTTACAATGGCGCTATCTACCAAAATTATTCACAAACATTGTAATGTTGCCATATAAAAAAATAAATGTAACCATAACTAATTAAGTAGTAAAGTTTACTTCTACATTTATTTAATTCAAAAATATTTATAAGGCTACTAGAATTCCTTACCCCCCCCACCCCCCCCTTTTGGTGAAAGAATTTTCAGCAGTTAATATTATAAATGCGAAAATAACTCTGTCTGGTGCTAAAACTACTGAACCGATATAAATGAAATTTTGTATACAGATAGTCTAAACCCTGAGTAAGAACATGTGTTACTTTTTAATGCGAAAAAAGGGTTGTAAGGGGGGATGAAAAGTTGTATGTGGATGTATCGCTATTCCACGCGAATGAAGTTAAACGGGCACAGCTAGTAATATTATAAATGGGAAAACAGCTCTGTCTGTCTATCGCGCTTTGGCGCTAAAACTACTGAACCGATTTAAATGAAATTTTGTATACAGATAGTTTAGAGCCTGAGAAAGGACGTAGGTTAGTTTTTAATGCGAAAAAAGGGTTGTAAGAGGTTGAAAGAGGGGGATGAAAAGTTGTATG
Source organism: Limenitis camilla (assembly GCA_905147385.1). Classification (NCBI taxonomy): domain Eukaryota; kingdom Metazoa; phylum Arthropoda; class Insecta; order Lepidoptera; family Nymphalidae; genus Limenitis; species Limenitis camilla. The sequence goes on along the minus strand of LR990251.1, from coordinate 7,032,401 downwards.
GAAGTATCGTCATTTTTAGAGCTAGAAGCTTGAAACTTTATTGTTTAGTCTGTTGATTCGATATAAATAAATATGACATTCAAAGTTTGTACAAGTTTTACCCTCAAGGGGGTAAAATAACAATCGGGAATATGTCAGTTAATAAATAAAAAACATATTAAAATAAATTATATTTATTATCTATTTTTCAGTTCTTCTGGTAAAAATACTTGATATTTTGGAGTGTCACCGCCTTTCTCTATGACAGCTCGGGCAAGTGAAAATGGATCCAACTTCTTTTTTACTACTAAAAACCTGAAACATTCATATTTGTTTATGATTGTATTCTAAATCCAATATGGCGTTCGGGCCAAGATGGTGAACATACTTTTAGTGCACGCCTATAATATGGGTATCAAATAAAAGGATTTACCTAGAATATTACAAAAAATTAAATAAAAAAAGTTCACTATAAATCCAATATGGCGGATTGCCCGAGATGGCGGACTATTTATATTTTCTCCATGCCGGTAAAATGGGTATCATATGAAAGGATTTACTGAGAAGAATATAAAAAATGTATATAGTTCCTTGATTGCTTGTAGAAAAAGTTTGCTGAGAAGAATATAAAAAATAAAATGAGTTCACTATAAATCCAATATGGCGGACTCTGATAAAGCTCATATGGGTGTAAAACTGTAACTGTCTGATGGTATATGGTAGAACAATCTTTTTTTTTAGTGTCTGTATTACCTATCAACATCACCATAACTCTTGGATGCAAGCCCAGCTTTCATCGCGCAGTGATGAAGCACAGCCCTCTCCTCCTTGCTGAACTCTCCACTGAATACCAGATCCACGTCAAAAGCGTCTGAAGTTATAAACCTCTTCATCAGATCCTGACCTGCTTTCCTGAGTTTGTGGATGTTATTATTACTGCCGAGGCCTGCTCTATTTACCTGTACGTAAAAAAAAATAAAGCATTGAATCCCATAGTAATTGAAAAATATTTTAATAGGGTCCCGTCTGTGGATCACCCATATTATAATATTATATCGATCCCTAGGTGTTACTACGTGCCTGAAAAACATTTTATTAGGGTCCTGTCTGTGGATCACCCATATTATAATATTATATCGACCCCTAGGTGATACTACGTGAATAAAAAATATTTTATTAGGGTCCTGTCTGTGGATCACCCATATTATAATATTATATTGATCCCTAGGTTTTACTACGTGCATGAAAAACATTTTATTAGGGTCTTGTCTATGGATCACCAATATTATAATATTATATTGATCCCTAGGTGTTACTACGTGCATGAAAAACATTTTATTAGGGTCCTGTCTGTGGATCACCCATATTATAATATTATATCGACCCCTAGGTGTTACTACGTGCATGAAAAACATTTTATTAGGGTCCTGTCTGTGGATCACCCATATTATAATATTATATCGACCCCTAGGTGATACTACGTGAATAAAAAACATTTTATTAGGGTCTTGTCTATGGATCACCAATATTATAATATTATATTGATCCCTAGGTGTTACTACGTGCATGAAAAACATTTTATTAGGGTCCCGTCTGTGGATGACCAATATTATAATATTATATTGATTCCTAGGTTTTACTATGTGCATGAAAAACATTTTATTAGGGTCCTATATGTGGATCACCCATATTATAATATTATATAGACCTCTAGGTGATACTACGTGCATGCAAAACATGTTATTGTGTGTACCATTATATAGAATACTAGCTAAGCCAACTAGAGTCGACTTCTACGTTTTAGGGAGTTTGTCGTTAAATCCAGTGATGTCATATGGAGTTTACACTATTTTATATGAGAATATATAAAAATGCAATTTTAATGAGATTCTTACCATTTGTAAATGTGGTTTGATTGGTTCAGCTATACCTTGAGCGTCCGCCCCCAGGCCTCCGCCTTTCCAACCCATTAGCTTCATCATTCTATAAAAAAAATAAACAACATTAATATCTGTTGATTTTTACTGTAGTGTATAAAAGAAATAATAACTCACACACACACATACACACATTCACTAACTCACTTGCTAACCTACTGATTTGTAGCGAAGTTTATAAAAAAATTACTCACTCTTGCCAATCTACTGATTTGTAGCGAAGTTTATAAAAGAATCGCTCACTCATACACACATTCGCTAACTCTCTTACCCACCTACTGATTTGTAGCGAAGTTTATAAAAGAATCGCCCACTCATACACACATTCGCTAACTCTCTTACCCACCTACTGATTTGTAGCGAAGTTTATAAAAGAATCGCCCACTCATACACACATTCGCTAACTCTCTTACCCACCTACTGATTTGTAGCGAAGTTTATAAAAGAATCGCCCACTCATACACACATTCGCTAACTCTCTTACCCACCTACTTATTTGTAGCGAAGTTTATAAAAGAATCGCCCACTCATACACACATTCGCTAACTCTCTTACCCACCTACTGATTTGTAGCGAAGTTTATAAAAGAATCGCTCACTCATACACACATTCGCTAACTCTCTTACCCACCTACTGATTTGTGGCGAAGTTTATAAAAGAATCGCTCACTCACACACACATTCGCTAACTCTCTTACCCACCTACTGATTTGTAGCGAAGTTTATAAAAGAATCGCCCACTCTACTGATTTGTAGCGAAGTTTATAAAAGAATCGCCCACTCATACACACATTCGCTAACTCTCTTACCCACCTACTGATTTGTAGCGAAGTTTATAAAAGAATCGCTCACTCATACACACATTCGCTAACTCTCTTACCCACCTACTGATTTGTAGCGAAGTTTATAAAAGAATCGCTCACTCATACACACATTCGCTAAGTCTCTTACCCACCTACAGATTTGTAGCGAAGTTTATAAAAGAATCGCTCACTCATACACACATTCGCTAACTCTCTTACCCACCTACTGATTTGTAGCGAAGTTTATAAAAGAATCGCCCACTCATACACACATTCGCTAACTCTCTTACCCACCTACTGATTTGTAGCGAAGTTTATAAAAGAATCGCCCACTCATACACACATTCGCTAACTCTCTTACCCACCTACTGATTTGTAGCGAAGTTTATAAAAGAATCGCTCACTCATACACACATTCGCTAACTCTCTTACCCACCTACTGATTTGTAGCGAAGTTTATAAAAGAATCGCTCACTCATACACACATTCGCTAAGTCTCTTACCCACCTACAGATTTGTAGCGAAGTTTATAAAAGAATCGCCCACTCATACACACATTCGCTAACTCTCTTACCCACCTACTGATTTGTAGCGAAGTTTATAAAAGAATCGCCCACTCATACACACATTCGCTAACTCTCTTACCCACCTACTGATTTGTAGCGAAGTTTATAAAAGAATCGCCCACTCATACACACATTCGCTAACTCTCTTACCCACCTACTGATTTGTAGCGAAGTTTATAAAAGAATCGCTCACTCATACACACATTCGCTAAGTCTCTTACCCACCTACTGATTTGTAGCGAAGTTTATAAAAGAATCGCTCACTCATACACACATTCGCTAACTCTCTTACCCACCTACTGATTTGTAGCGAAGTTTATAAAAGAATCGCTCACTCATACACACATTCGCTAAGTCTCTTACCCACCTACAGATTTGTAGCGAAGTTTATAAAAGAATCGCCCACTCATACACACATTCGCTAACTCTCTTACCCACCTACTGATTTGTAGCGAAGTTTATAAAAGAATCGCCCACTCATACACACATTCGCTAACTCTCTTACCCACCTACTGATTTGTAGCGAAGTTTATAAAAGAATCGCCCACTCATACACACATTCGCTAACTCTCTTACCCACCTACTGATTTGTAGCGAAGTTTATAAAAGAATCGCCCACTCATACACACATTCGCTAACTCTCTTACCCACCTACTGATTTGTAGCGAAGTTTATAAAAGAATCGCTCACTCATACACACATTCGCTAACTCTCTTACCCACCTACTGATTTGTAGCGAAGTTTATAAAAGAATCGCCCACTCATACACACATTCGCTAACTCTCTTACCCACCTACTGATTTGTAGCGAAGTTTATAAAAGAATCGCTCACTCACACACACATTCGCTATCTCTCTTACCCATCCACTGATTTGTGGCTTTTTTTCATTGCCACAATGCGTTGTGGTCGTATGACATGACAGCCACGACACGAATGTCGCTATGTGGTCTTTCGGTGATTGCCACAACGCGTCGCGACTGTTTTCATAAGAGCCACAACACGAATTTCGCGAAGTGGATGTTTTATAGTAACCACATCGCGTTGCGAGCTGTTTTTTCGCTCATTGAGCGTTTTCGGTCTTTGAGCGTAACATATATATTTTTATATGTGTTTGAATGTATGTTTTCTTCTTTCATTCATTCATTTATTCACTCATTCATGTCTCTCTCTCATGCACAAAACGTCAGCATACGATAGCCACTGGCACGTGTAGACTGTAGACGAGCTGTTAGTCTGTTCTGTTAGATAAGAGTAAAGAGTCAGTTTACTAGGGTCCCAAGCCCCAGGCCCACTTACTTGACAGCGACATTGTTCTCCACCGGTACTCCAAACTCCTCCTTTTTCGACACGTCACTTATAGATATTCTATTCCCTTGTGAAACCCACGCTTCCTTTATGTACACACATACTGCTTTCTTTTGTAATATCTAAAAAAACATACTTTTTTTGGTTTATATCATTGCTAATAGTTAGTTAAAATTTATTATCAATTATCAAACCCCTAACTTTATTAGTTTCAGAGAAAAAGGGGTTTTAACTCAAAACCATAGTCGTCTTTCTATGAAACTATTATAGATGAATTCCGCCAGCAGCAAACTTTAGGTCTAAAAAAATAGAAGGGGTTTGTTGCGCATTTTGAGCGTGTTGCGTAGGGTTGACCTTCGATGTGAGATGTGACTTCGGCGCATTCAATGTCAACCCTATACTTACGTGCCTGTAGCTATAACTAGTCACATTGAATTCAATTAAAAATTAGGGGTCACTTTTTATGACTATTTTCAAAGATACACCCACCAAAAAAATCACCTTGAATCATTATTTCCCAAACTATAATGTGTATCAAATTCATTTATGTGCGAGTGAGAAATCACATCTAAAATCACAAAAGTTCAGTTGTTGCAGCATTATTACCCGAGTTAGTTAACAAGTTTTGTTGGGTGTATCTTTAAAAAAAAATTAGCACAGATATTTTAAATTTTAAAGCGTGTTGTCAATTTATTAAGGATGGTCCTAAAAATTAAGTACATTTTAGTCAGTCATAATCAACACAGCAACATACCCTCACATCAGTCATTAATACCTGGAGGAAGACAGACAGTAGAGACAACTTGAAACTTTGTTAGCAGTGCTACCAATCAATGGCAACACTGGCATATTGTTTGCTACTAAATACAATATATACGTACATCCCAAGCGATATTCCCAGCAACTCTTTTAGCAATAATCTTTGAAGGATTTTCACCTGTAGCAACTAATATATTATTTATATATATATAAAATTTATTATCTTCATACTTGAACACTGAGTGAATGTGACACGCTTGACAGCTTGCTGAAAAAAAAACAAATACTCATTAATTATAAACTAGCTGACTGACATATTCTACAAGATCAGACAGAAAAGTGGATGGGGAGAGTGATGTGGACGCATCAATATCAAGGTAAACAAAAGACCAGAAGACCAATTAAGAGATGGTCTAATGAAACTAAAAAAAACTGCGGGACCACTGTGGTCAAGTAGCTAGAGAAAGAAAGGTTAGAATTGGAGACCTTTGTGTTTAAGGACACGCTGAGAGGGGGTTTATATATTAAATAAATAATTAAGATTAGTATATATATACAAATGTACCCTGTTATCAGTAAATAAAGGTATTTTGATTGAGCTCACTGACAGACGTTGTCCAGTCCTAACTGTGTCTATTGGTTAAATGTCTGACAGTGTATACTATCTAAAGCCATAAGGTTAGGTTAGGTTAGTGGTTAAGTTTTCTTAAATTTTCTGCGCAACTATCTAATTTTTTCTTACATAAAAACCTTCTCCCTATCACCTACCCCTATAACAAACACAACAAAAAAAGAATTAGTAAAATTGGTCCAGTCGTTCACAAGTGATGCTGTAACCAAGGGAAATAGGGATTCATGTTTATATATCTAGATAATTCCGCCATATTGGATTTAGAGAAATATTTTTTTTTGTTTCTCTCAGCAAACATTTCCATTTAACCATATCATGGCATGCACAAAAAATAATTAGTCCGCCATCTTGGGTAGTCCACCATATTGGATTTACTCTAAATCTAATCATTTTAGTTGTTGTGTTTTGCTCAACAAACACTTCCATTTAACCATATCATAGAAAGTACAAAAAAATACTCGTCTACCATCTTGGACTGTCCGCCATATTGGATTTAGAGTAATGATTTTATTTTTTGTGTTTTGCTCAGCAAACACTTCCATTTACATATTCATTGCAAGCACAAAAAATAACTAGTCTACCATCTCGGACTGTCCGCCATATTGGATTTAGAATGACATCACTTAGCTAACCATGCATTGACATACAAAAAGCTAATACTCACCCTGAATATTAGTTAATTTAGAACACCAAGAGCGTATCAAGAGAACAAACTGACCATACTCAGTATTGAACATATTTTCAGAAAAACATTTCGTGTCTAAACATTTAATATTTGACATTTCTTTCAAATAATCTCCAATACTTTCCACTTCTGATGTTAACTTCTCTTCTTTTTTAAATGCATTTGTCTGTTCATTTGTTGCTGCTTTAATGCATGGATTTAGATCACTCCCCTGAGGAATAAAGTCTATTCTTGTTTTCTTTGTTGGATCCCCTTTTACAATCCCACCTTCTCTTTTTATACCTCGAGCCCTATCTTCTGCAGCATCAGACGCAGACACAAATGTCCTTTGTAGTTTTGTTTTCTTTGATTTTCTGTATTGTTGGGCGATCTATAATAAAAAAATATATTTTACTTCTATTGCTACATTTTACAGTTGGCAACACTGTAATGGGATGAAACTGTTTATGTTTTTTTAAATCAGTTATTTTTACAATAATATATGTCAGAAAATACTAAATGATTATGTCGTTTTGACAGTGTCGACTCTTTATATTCCCTCTACAGTCAGACTGCAGTCTTAATCTTACGCGAGGTTTCTCAAGGAGTGGATACTATCTAGGTAGTGCTAGTGAAAATGTTAGTGCTGGGAGTGCTATTACGTTGCCACGTGGTAAAGTGAAAACAAGGTTAGCTTTTGGTTAGGTATATGTTAGCCTAACTTTAGGCTTAAACAGTGATTCCCTCAGTTAGACCCGACATATATATCTTCAAGTGATTTCACACAATAATATTAACTAAAGTAGTGCAAGTGGAGTTGTTTAGTTGTGGAGGTCTGCCTTATCGAGGATTAAATAATATATTAGTTTATTTTTAGGTCAGGTCAGTAAACATGAGTCTCTTGATCATGTCAAGGAACTTCTAAAACCTGCTTCTGGGTCGCCAGCTCCACAGTATTCCAAAGAAAGAGAATATCATGAATATTGCTAAAACTATAGTTTATTTTGAGTATCCTCACTACTTCTTTAGCGAAATATTATAAGAGTTTGATTGAACTTTAGTTGTACGAGTTGATATTTATTGTCAAAGGACAACTCTCCAGAGCTTAAGAGGTATTTTTGTCATATTTATGATTTTAACTTTAAAAGGAACTTCAAGTGTTTCACATTAATTTCTAGTAGTAAGTCGGGAGAATCCTGTCAAAACCATGCTGTTAATAAAATATTAAACTACACATATTTTTAGTCCTATAGTAAGTAGGACACACCCATCAGGGTGGTGTCGGGAATAGTTGGAAAGCTTAGACTGCGGACTGTAAACACAGTCAGGACAGTGGTTAGAGTTATATCGCACATTCCTTTCTAACATTAAGGGGGTTTCAAATTTTTATAATTTAAAATTGTCTATAGAAGGGACGAATGTAACTTTTTAATCAAAGCCTTTGCTTCTCCAGCTTCAGTTTTTCAATTTAATCATGAGTTAGTATAGAAGTACTAGATACAAAATACTAATAGTTGATAAGAAAATATAGATTGTTGTTATTGTTCAGGAACTACTTGTGTACAATAATGAGAGCGCTCACTGGCCACTGCCGTCTAAGTAAGCATCTCACAACAAAGACCTAATTGATGCAGGGGTATGCCACTCTTGTGGTGAGGAGGACAAAAACTTCATATCTTATGTGAATGTGTCCCATTGATGCTCAAGCAAAATCACATACTTGGTAGCTATTTTATAAACTGAGGATGTGAGAAGTGCTCCTGTCAAAAAGATACTACAGTTTCTTAAGGCTTTAGGTATTGACAGTGAGCTTTAGTCACAATATTTCAGAAATGGAAGCAGTGACAACCAGGTCTCTAGTAGACTGGAATAGCCTCTCAAATGTGAATAATGATGATGAATACAGTCAGTGCATGTATATATATGTATACCCTATGGCTGAAGCCTTCAATGATACCTCATAACTTGCCTTCTTATAAGATAATAAGAATAAGGGCGTCCTTACTTAGAGCGGTAGGTACTACTAGTATATAAATAAATGACCAAAGTTATTACATCTTGGGACAGCCTCGCAACCTCCAGCATAACCTGCGTAGGATATCTACACCCCATAAACTCGATGTTAGTGAACACCCGCGCTAAGCAAACCAGTCTCTCCTCCGAGTAATCGTTCCTCCACCTCTCCATAAACGCTCTCCGCAGCGACCAGTGCTCCTCGCACTCGTGCTCCTCTCTATATTTATCCACATCCCAGCCACTGTTTAATGACATTTTCTTACATTAATTAAAGCTATTTTGGTTTAATATTATGTAGGTTGTATAAAATATAAACACATTAAAAAAAAATTAATTATGACTGAAAATGTCAGTGTGACCAGATTTAAATATCTAAATCGATATACAGCACAATATTGATACAGTGATTCGATATTTCACCCTCGAGAATTGACATTCAATTTTTTAATTTTTCTAAAAATCGACTACAATCTTTGGCTATTGCTAGTCGTCCGCTAAACGGATGAATAAATTAACTTAACATCCGATAACATCTATTTAAACTGTTAAAAAAAAAACCTAACCTAACCAACCTACCTGCTACCAAGGCATGATATGATATCATACGAAAATTGGACGATTAAGTTAATTTATTTATCCGATAATCTAACGTCTAATTTACGCACGACTAGGCACCTCGGCAATCTTAAGAACATCTTTAGGAGGTGCAATATTTACGTTAAAAATGAATCGATTCTCGTTACGATTAGAAAAGATTAAAAAATCGATCCCAAAAAATCTGCTAATCTGGTCACACTGTAATGTGTTTACATTTTACAATAGGTCAGCGTCAGGTTCAAGAGCTTTAACCTGTAGGTATATAGTCTTTGGCTTTAATCCAGTGCCAAACAAGATAATTAAAAAAAATTACAATGGGTTCAGGTCAATCATGCATATTATTATATATCGACTAGCTAACCCGGCAAACGATGTTTTGCCATATAAATTTAAAAAAAATTGGGTTGGACCACCCTTATCACTTAGGGGGATGAAAAGTAGATAGTAGCCGATTCTCAGACCTACTGAATATGCATATAAAATTTCATAAGTATCGGTCGAGCCGTTTCGAAGGAGTATGGTAACTAACATTGTGACTCGAGATGTTTTTATACATAACATGCTTTTTAAATATTCTCGGATTCGGATCTCCTTTAAAATAAGAATGACTATTTAATAGAGAAGTTTTCCATTTTTTTAATATATATCAGTTATAAAAATTAAAGTAAATTGAAGCAAAAATTTGAATCATTGCCAGCGTGTGACGTCACTTCACCTAGTCGACGAGACGCGTATACACTTAGAATGTATACATTCAATGACGTGCTGTTATTACCGCCGCTCGTGTCGTGTTTTGTTTATTATAATAATTTCTGAGGCTAAAAAAATATGCCTACAGCACTAACATAAGACGGATTTTAAGAAAAAAATTCCATAACTTATAGTGTATATATCAATTTATGTAAATTACCACTTTGCCCCTTTATGAAATCTTCTATTATGCTAAAATAAAACAACACCTTTTATAAATAATCAACAAACAGCTATACGTAAAACATCTACATGCAGCGCAAGCGCTCTGGTGCGACTGTAGGTGAAATGACGTCAGATCGTTCCGCGCTAAAATATAATGTTTTCACGAGTATATTAGTTCCGATCTATAGTTCAATTTTATTAAATTAACTATAGCATTATCAACATCATGAAACTTCTCCATTGGTTATAATAGGAATTAACAAAAAATATCTTTTATAAATAATATCAAATATATTAATTGTTAAAATAATTGTCTGTGGATTTAAACAGGTGAAAACATAGATAAAATTTATTAGCTGTTGATCAACTTCCTGTAACAAGATATTTTTGTTATTAAGACGGAACTGTAGAACTAGTAATGTTTCTGACTTCGACTCATGGTCAGACTTTCCCAGGTGCTGCCTGGGAGAAAGGCTCTGTGTAGTTGGACTCTGCTGACTCCACATTTTTTTTTACTTATTCAAATAGACATGTATTTCATAAAAGGTTATTAAGGCCTATAATTAATTAATGAAGACGTATAACTTGTGCCAAATTTTCTGCTTCGTCGTCCTCCTCTGGATAATCATCCTCATCTTCATCTAAGTATTCAGGAAATTGGAGAGGATCACTTTGTAGATCGTTGGTTCTCTTAAAATAATATTTGGTATCTCTATGTTCTCCATTAGTCTCAACTAAAATTTCAAATTCCTTATGAGCTGTTTCTTTGTCCTCGTACGGTACATAGCAGCAGTTGTGAGACGGCTGCACTTTACCAGGTATTACATGGCCGTTGTGATTCACTCTGCCGATATATAATACTTCATGTCGGTCTTCTGAATAACCACCTTCAATTGCCCCAACTGGTATTTTACTACCATTAGTTTTTACCCAACTGCAGTTATAACCAACTAGTATCTGTTGAAAAAAAAATTAACAGTTTAGTGAATTATTTATTAACATCTAGATCATTCTTTTTGGGATAAATGCAATTGTATAGTGTCAGGCGCAGGAAGTTTATTAAAATTGTGCGCCACATATTACCAGTTAGGTCCCTAAGAGAGATAGGTATTTTTGAAAGGACAATATTCATGATGCTATCGTCAAGGTCATCAAAACTGATGGAATGTGGCCACCGTCGCCCCTGGACATCGACAAAACTAGAGAAAGGAGGAGAAGAGATGAGGAAAAGGCTGCGGTTGCAGTGGGCCCTGAGCAAGAACCCAGTGTTTACTGGAAACGCAGCATTATTTGGATAGGATAGGGAGGAGACAGATCTAGCGCACTTGCGGCGCAACCGGAACGCGTCAGAGACACTTGGCGGTCGGATTCGCATGGTGATAGTCGCCAGTCGGGCACGGTTCCCCTACCATCAAGGGGGTGCTGGGTTACTCAGCTGTTATGAGATGCTCTCCCAGTGGGGATTTGTATTCTAACCCGGGACGGGTAGATATATGAAAGAAATAAAATTAAAACAATATCTTCAATACTTTTGGTTTGTCATAATTTTAAATTAGGAAGTTACAACACCAGACCCTATATTATAACTTACCTCGAAGTCACTTTTTTCTTGACTTCCTCCACCCCAAGATAAAAACCCGAGTCCTAAGCTCGGTACAAATTTGCCAGGTGTCAGAGAACCTCTGTGTTGAGCTCTCATGATGTAAAGAAATTCCTTTTCATGTCCTCCAATAAGGGCCCCATCAGGCAGCTGTTCATCAGCACTCACCCACCGTACTTCACCATCTTTAAACTTTTTTAATGGAAGGTTTTCTATTGTAGAAGGTACTGAAGAAAAACGAATTTGATTCAACACACATTGTTATGTATAAGTCCAAATATTACAGTTGGATGTAAAGCGATAACACTGTGTGACATTTCACAACTCGAAAAAACGATCAATGTAAACACTGGAGGTTTTTTGTGTCTGTAATGTCTAGTATCTGAGGTACACTAATTTTTTTGATCAAAAAATCTGTCTAAAACATAAAAATTTTAAGTGGGAACTTATATTTTATATGTAACACAGTGCAATTATACTGTAGAAAAAAATTAAAAATATTTAGACTTACAATAGCATTTCCATGTACATTCAACTCCTACATTAAACCGTGCATTTTCATTTTCTACACAAAATGTGACATATTGTAATTCCTGCAACTTCTGAAGGTTGGACCAAACTACAATCGGCTCATTACCTCTCCCTATTGTAATTTTATCATTTTTCCATGTAATCCAGAGGTCCACAAAATTCTCAGTGGATAATAGTTCTATTGATTTACCATAGAAAATTTTTCCGCGTGTGACTAATTTTATGGTAGATCTTTCTATGACAATCTGAAACAATCTGCCTTATTAAACCAAGAAAGAGATTATTATATAGAAAGGTATGGGCAACCTTTCACATGTTGAGGGCTAAACTTAGCATGCAAATACGTTCGCGGGCCGCGTTTAAAAGTACTTAGTAAATTTGCAATTGTTACAAACTACGAAAGTTAAATACACAGAAATTAATGAGACACTTGAGCTTGAATTTGGGAAACTAATCCATTGATATTTCGATTAATTCCACTGATACAAAGACGTAAAGAATTTTCCAAATTATCATCAGTCAGTCTTGTACGATGTGTTGATTTATTAACTTTCATCAATGAAAAGAACTGTTCGCATTTATAAGTACTGCTAATCTTCATGCGAATTTTCTAAGCTGCGGATAATTGTCTTCTTCTAGGTATTTTTTGTAGAAATCTTGAATCTCGATCAACTCCATTTGACAGTGTATTGGAGCATTTTGTAGATTACATTTTGTAGGAGTAGCAAATAAACTGAGACAGTTTTCCATGGTTTTGAAGTCGCTAAATCTGTTCGAAAATTTTTCCGACAGTAACTTGAGTTCTTCAGCATATTGAGCATAAACAATATTTTCATAGGCAGAGAGCGTGTTGAATGGGCTAGAACGGACACTGAACGTGCAGAAGCCTTTGGCTCATTCTTAGCCGAGGTATTTACTCCTAATGCAGGGGAGGGCTCCACTGAACAAGATATGAAAGACTATCTAGAAACAGAATTTCAGCTAAGCCCACCTCTGCAGCCTTGCACACCCCGTGAAGTCTGGAGAACCATCATGGGACTGGAACCAAATAAAGCACCAGAATATTGCTTAATAACAGCTGAGGTTCTACAGCAACTTCCAAAAAAGGCAGTAGCCTTCATCGCTCAGCTGTTTAATGGAATTCTTAGGACTGGACATTACCCAAGCATATGGAAGGTCTCGGAAATTATCATGATTCCAAAACCTGGCAAGCCACCATATCTTGTGTCATCATACAGACCAATTAGTCTGTTACCAGTTATGACCAAGCAAGCAAGCATATAGACTAAATAGTTCACTTACAGATGGTAAAATTATCCCACAACATCAGTTCGGATTTAGATCTGGACATTCCACTGTAGAACAAGTGCATAGAGTGGTACACACAATCAGAGAAGCACTAGAGAAAAAAGAATACTGCTCAGCAGCATTTTTAGATATACAACAGGCATTTGACAGAGTGTGGCACCAAGGCCTACTATATAGTCATACTTAGAAAGTAGAATTTTTCGTGTAAAGATTAATGACTTTGTCTCAGAATTCTATAACATACTTGCTGGAGTACCTCAGGGTTCTATTCTGGGCCCAACACTGTACCTAATATATACAGCTGACATCCCAACAACTGAAGATGTATTATGCGCAACCTTTGCTGATGATACAGCGGTCCTCTGCAACAGCAAATATGCCAAGAAAGCTTCACTTGTGTTACAAACACATCTTGATAAGGCAGACAAATGGATGAAGAAATGGCGCATACAAGCTAGTGCCAGCACATCCACACACATCACATTCGCCCTAAGAAAAGAGGATTGTCCAACAATTAAGCTTGGCACACATTCACTTCCCCATTACGAAACTGTAAAGTACCTCGGCATTCACCTTGATAGAAAACAAACATGGCGGTGCCATATTGAGAAAAAACGCGACGGGTTGAATATACTACTGAACAAGTTTAACTGCCTCCTAAGAGGAACATCACATCTATCTCTGGAAAACAAAGTATTTATATACAAAGCAGTACTAAGACCTGTCTGGACATACGGTATTGAACTGTGGGACTCAGCAGAAAACTCAAATGTGGAAATCCTGCAAAGATCCCAAAATAACCAATATCAAGTGCTCCATGGTTTGTTAGAAATTCAGAAATACATGACCATCTGAGGATCAATACTGTAAAAGAGAAAATAGAGCAAAGAATAATGGGTTATAAAGACCGAATAAAAACTCATACAAACAGCTTAGCAACAGCCCTGAGTGAATCAATAACCACAAAAAGGCACAAACGCCATCATATATGGTATTTCGCTAACTAAAGGCAAAATAGAAATACGAGATAGATTCTTCGCTGGAGGAATGGTTCTCACCCGCCACTTAATCCACATAAAAAATCTGCTAAAAGTTAAATAAACTGATTGCATGATATCAAAACAGAGAAAAAAAGAGAGCGTGTTGAAATGATAACTGTTACCAGATAGTATCTGTGACTCCCACAAGCGTAGTTTGATCTGAAACGCTTTCAAATAACTTTACAAATCATTTAGTAGCTGTCCTTGTTTTTGAAGTTTCAAATTTAAATCATTCAAATAACCTGTAAGATCAACCAGAAATGCTAAGTCACATATCCATTTTGAGTCAATTCATTTACCGGTTTATCTTTTATTTTCATAAAGTCTGCTATCTCATTTCTGAGCTTGTAAAACAGTTTCAACATTTTTTATTTGCTCAGCCATCTGACTTCACAATAATATGTTACGTCGTTATATTCAGCTGATATTTCATTCAAAAACGCCTTGAACTGACGATGGTTAAGCCCTCGGGATCGAATAGAGTTGATGGTTTTTACTACCACATTCATAACATTCTGAAGTCGAATGGACAACCCAAGTTCTGTTGGTGGATAATGCAATAAAGGACTATCAAATCATCTTTTTGCACATTTAATGCTGTTGCTTTTTCATTCAAAATTTCGATGAAACCTTTACGTAAGCCGACCATAGAAGGTGCACCATCAGTGCATACTCCAATTAATTTTGAACATAGCAAGCCAAAACTTGTGAATACCTTTTGAACTTCAATAAAAATATCCTTTCCTATAGTGGTTCCTTTAAGCAGCTGTGAAGTAAGCAATTCTTCAGTAACAGTGAACTCTTTATCAACGCCTTGAATAAATATTGATACGTTGTTTATAATGTTAATATTTTAAATATCAAAAAATATTCAAATACCCGCAGATAATGATATGTTGTGCCTTAGGTGATTATAAGAATATTTTTTTTC
This sequence comes from Limenitis camilla, assembly GCA_905147385.1. Lineage (NCBI taxonomy): Eukaryota > Metazoa > Arthropoda > Insecta > Lepidoptera > Nymphalidae > Limenitis > Limenitis camilla. The sequence goes on along the minus strand of LR990251.1, from coordinate 7,016,819 downwards.
TGACTTCAGCCAGCTATGCGTCGATAAGTGGGATTGTCAATTTCAATCGTTCTAGTGATTCTAAAATAGTAAAGAACATTTGGGTTCCCTCATCATATAACGAGGTAAGTATCGTCAGCTATTAATAGTAGGATTGTAATATCATAATATCACTAGCATAGTTTCATGGTAGTTACTGTCATTTCCATATTGTAAGTCCTTCCGCGTAAGCTTCATTTTTTAGCCGTGACTTCATCATCTTAGATTGTTAATTTTCTGCTAGACAAATCATACACCTTCATTACATCCTAAGTAGTGTTTTGTGTGGTGATGCAGTCACGGTCCGAACACAGAATGTTTGCTGATTGTCCACCCTTGTGGATTCCAGGGTCCTCTGTTATCTATTCAACTATCTAATAATGTGGTTTGATGCAATCTTCGGCTGCTTTCCCACCTGGTGAAATTGGATGTTGCTGCGACTGCACTTCTAGACACCATAGCCAGGATAGTGGTGATATTATCTTATTGGTGTGAACAGGATAATGCTCTTTAATAATTATTGTGCAGAACCTGCGCCCCTTAAATTATTATTATTAATTTTTTTTTAACTAATTGTTACTTTACCTTACTTATAATTAATGTACAGTTTTATTTATAAATTATGGTTTTATTCTTTGTACTAAAAACAGAATAAATGGAACAATATAGCCAGTTGAGCTGTGTCAGACATATCGGTGCTCATGTCTAATGCTATGGACAATGATTCAAAACTAGCCATACGGCCAGTTAATGTTGTTTTAATATCTTTAGCCATTATTTCTATACGTCAAACAACAGTTTGTCTTCACAAACTAATTTTTTCAAATTTATTTTTCTTTTCAGGATACAAAATACTGCAAACTTCTCACATACACTCCTTGATAAATTCTCCTTCGGCAAATGGTTTTAAAAGCCTTTGCCAATTTTTTGATTGGCTACTACTTTGGTACAAAATTGGTTACTCAAAACTAGCTTTCACAACATTATCAAGTTGTGTTTAAGAAACATTTGTTGCTGTTTTTCTAAATTTGCGGTAAGCTTCTGGATTTTATCTATTCTTAATTGTCCTATCAGTGAGTGCAGCATAGCATGCTTAGTTGAGTAATGCCTCTTTATATTGAATTCTTTCATTGCTGAAATGGATGGAACCTCAAAGTATTTGTTCGAGCAAGCCGAGTGGCGGTGATTATCAAAGAATGAGGTGGCAAACATCAAAAGATTTGATGTTTGCTTCCTCACTGTCTCAGCCGCGAGTATAAATACCTAGTGTAATATTTTTTTTATTGGGTTTTTTGGAAATGTCTCGCAGGCTTACATATCTTACAGTGGGCTCGTTATTGCCCATATAAGATATAGAGGAAAAATTTACCTTTACTGCCATAAAAAAAGCTACACAATTGCAGTGACAATTTAAGAACATCAATTACAATATTGCTTCAAAAACCCGGAGCAAAGCAAGGGTAGGCCGCTCGTTATTAATATGATTTACTATTCTCCGAGAATAAAAATAAATATCACAACCTTTCATTTGGTAGGATGGTCAGTGTCTTATCGCCGTAATTGTGGAGCGGTTTTAGAAAATTGACAACGGGCACACGACCATGTAATGGGATTTTGTAACATAACCATACGTTACGGAATCCCATTATATGGGCGACATTAGCTCAATAACAAAACGTCATAATAAAGTATGAATCATAGATGATGACATCCTACTCTGATTAACCCTTACCCAATGATCACAATTGTTGCCTGGCTTCTGTGATAATCCAACAGCACCACCATGTCGTGATTTCAACGAAAATAACAGACCGCCGCTTGTTATTTTATAAAATAATAATTGGTGTCTTGGCCAAGTTGTAAATTCTAAAACATTAAACAATTTATACTTCATTCCCAGTTATTTTTATATAAAAACTTGCTTTAAGATATATAAGTACCTATAACATCCATTGTGATTACTGTATTTATTATAAAGTATTTGAAAAATTATGTTCAATTCAACAAATACTCGTCAAAGATGATATATGTTTTTGTTGGTGACAGTTGACACTTGAAAACTATGTTGCCAGGTATTAGATGAAAGTCGCAGTTACAAAAATAGGTACCTAATTCATTATCAATAAATCAAGTTGCAATAGTAAAAATCAAGAAATGTATTTACAGAAGTTTAAAAAAAAAGAAATATAACCATCCATTTACCTTGTATATAATATATGTATATATCTCTATGATAATATATGTCACAAAAAATTACTCAGGCTCAAAAATTACATTTATAATATTCAGTATAATTATTAAGCGAAACAAAATAAATTGTAATTGTTTTGAAACGTTATAGTTTAGCCAGTCAACGTGTGATTTTTGGTCTACTTTTTTGAGCAGTCTCGAAAAAAACAATTAGATTGAGATGTCATTCGATCCGGAACGTAATCTAGATGGTTTTTGAAAATTATGAAGTTTCGCTTACAAAAATTGCAAAAGTTAAAGGCAATTAACTAAAAAAAGGAATTTGTTTCTTGCAAATATCACACTAATAAAGATTTTTTAATTTTAGGAATATTTCCTCCACTTTCTATCTATTTTTAAATTTGACCCCATATCATAAGAAAAAATATTTCATACGTAAGAATCCAAAGGAAGAAATGATATATCGCCAAAAAATATTAATAATAAATATCGATAGAATTATCTATGTAAAAATATCGATATTTCGATATTTTATCAACAGTCATATGATGAACAACAGAATCATAGAGAACTGAATTCATTTTTGAACTGAATATGGTAAACAAATAATAAAATTTGTAGGGAAAAACCCGATAAAGCTATTTTCTGTATTAATTAATGTTAGTACATATCATTATAGAAAACTAATTCTAATTCGAAATAACTTATTAGATTTAAATATATATTTAATAAAATAGATAAAGCCTTTTAAATCAAATTAAATTCGTAACAACTTTGAATGTGATAATAGGAGGGTAAATTTTTAATAACATTTTTGTGCATTGATGTAAGTATTGTAATTGATATAATATTAGTTTAGATTATGCTTATTTACTCTTTAAGGTATACACAATTTTCACGTGTACTTATGTATAATTAAGCTATTTTAATTTTTAATAAAAAAGAAAAATATTCAAAAATTATTTGTGTGTGCCAAATTTTATTAAAATCATTTTAGCTGTTTTTATTTGATTTGATTAGAAATATCCAAACATACAAACTTTTTTATCTAGTAACTATAATGTATATTTACAACTCAAGAACAGTTGGAATGATTTTGATGTAATTTGCTACAGAGATAGGTTTCGAGCTTTGAAAATTATATAGGCTACATGATAACATTCACCCAAGCAAAGCCAGAATTTGTTGATTAGTTAATAATGTGTTACAGTTGAAACATAACTATGGAGGATAACATTCCCAAACATTTTAAACAACGCTGGTTGGACATAACATTGAGGTTTATCAAAAACGATGATCAGATTGTGCTGGAGTATCCAGAAATGCCCGTTGCACATGTGGATTATTTGCACTGTATTTGGCAGCATCAGAACGTAGAGCCTGGTGTCAATGCTCTGTACAAATCTTTGAGGGAGGCGATGAGTATTTTCAGTGTGAGATACAAATTTGAAGTTACGAAGACCTTGTTGGGTGATGTAGGGTGAGTTTGTATGTAATTATGTTGAAAAGTCTGCTTACTTTAGCTTCTAAAGTATATGTCAGAGGAGAGAGCCGATTTAAATGAACAATCGAATCGAAAGAAACGAATAATCGAATCTAATGGAGAAGGCCGTATTTGAATGAATTAATAATCAAATATCACGATTCACATCAAACTTATCTCTACACGTGAGGGAACAAGTTAGAATGCAATTCCCCTCTGCTGCTGGGAGAGCATCTCATGAGAAGCTAGGCTTTTCCCTTATTTGCGACCATGTAGTGTTTCTGATGCGTTTCGGTCAAGCCACATGTGCACCAGATCTACCCCCTCCCGCTCCCATCTCATTAAGACTGCAGTTCCAGTAAACTCCGGGTTCTTGCTCAGGGTCCACTGAATCCGCAGTATTCTTCTCTTTGCACCCTCTCCTCACTCTTATCTTCGAGGTGGCAACTCATCATCAAAACTAGATAGTATTCTCTAGTTTTGCCATCTCAATCACGGTGTGGACCGTCTGCTCATTTGTCCCTTATCTATCATAAAAAAAAATTCCTTCCAATTTATGTAAGTTTTAATATCACTTGTTGTAATGGTAAAGGAACACTGTGCGAAGGTTGCCAACCAGAACTTAGTGTAATGTACTGTGGTCTAACCCCTTTTCTCATTCTGAGGATGCTTGATTCAGTAGTTTAGTGTTGTCAAGTTCATCTTGGGTCTTTTTTCATCATAGCATTTAAATTTCAGGCAGCTCAAAATTCAGAAGATACCAAGAACTGATCCTCAACCTCAAACTTCTAAAGCATCAACTGGGTAAGTTTTATATTAATCAAAACATTACATTTTATAAAAAAAATTATTAATGAAAATTGTATAATCATGATACTTTTGAATTTTATATTTTAACTACTTTTAAGGGGTTCATAAAGACCACTTTAGAAACGCTTATTTTTTTTTAATTAATATCCAAAATGGTTTTATAACACAATATATATATGTATTTTTAAATATATACATCTTCTTTTTATATATAAAAATAAATTACTGAATGTTATGTTACTAAATCTTTTGGTTTTTAATTATTTGTGGGGGGACTTCCATTCCCAGTAAGGTTTAAATGGGGGGAGGAATACTAAAAGGATTTTGATTAAACTTACCTGAAGTTAAATACATCTCAGCAAAGCGAGGACGGGTCAATTAAATGGTTTAAATTTCTCCTGGACAATGGGGAGAGGAGGCGGAGAAGAGTGTCTACTAGGAAATTAAAAAAAACCACAACTGTTTTTTTTTTGTTTATGAAACCTTCCTTGGTATTGTTTATTTTATATTTATTTTGTTTTAGAGTGGTAACCCAAATAAAAACAAAGCCAAAACAGCCATCAAAAACTCAAAAATATGTTGCCGCAACTAAAAAAATAATAGAATCAGTTTCCCCTCCATTTATAAAGAGCAATTTTCAGAAAATACTAGATTTTATTAAAGACAAAGGGAGTGCGAGCTTGGCCTTTACAGACTTGGCCCCCATTGAGGCGAGCCTGTTGCAACAGTTTCTCGGTATATATAATAGGAAGGAAGCATTTAGTGAGTTTTTCTCACCAGCATGTAATGACATTTTGGAAAGAATGTCGGTGGCATTCAAAGAATTTGATAAAAATGCAAAATTGGAAATATGTGTTGTTAAAACTGATATGAGTACAAGGAAAAGGTAAACAATATTCAGAGGGTAAAATTGAATATATTTTTATCAAATTGATGAATAAAATTTTATATTTTCTACTTTAATTTTGTTAATTTTTTTTTAATTCAGAGAAATAACATATTTGAAAGTACCAAGATACACTAATAACACTACATCAAAGGCAAAGTGAGTATATTTAAAAAGTTTAAAATTTTTGTTAAGTAATTGTACAAGTAGGGCTCCAGTATTCAATTTAAAAAAATCACTTGATAGGGCTCCAGCTCCGTCCGGGAGCGTCCGGCTCTATATTAAAATTTTATAATAAAAAAAAACCATCAAAAATACGCCATTAAAATCTTTGGAATACAGATTGAAAATTGATTCCAAAAGTTGAATTTTCCATGCAAAAATTTATTGGAAAATCCATAATCCAAAGATTGATTATTAATTTCAATTGTAAACAAACATATCTATTATTCCAGATTAAGACAAAATGTAATAGAAAAAAAAAACACATATACAGAAAGTGAAGATAGAAGTAATCAAGAACTGTAAGTATTATCTATGGTACCAAATCACTTGTAATAATAAATATAGATTTTTGTATATTTTAAAATGTTCTGGTACAATTTTTCAGAAAAAAAGATAAAACTTATTTAAGCAAAACTGATACTAAAAAGAATAAAGCAAATAATAATAATAATATAAATAAAACAACTGTAGATAAAGAAAATGTTGAAAAAAATAAACCAGTAACTGCAATAGATACAAAGACAACTATCAGCAAAAATACAGAGAGAAAAGTAACCAAAGATAAGAAAACCATAAACAAGAATAATAATACAGCCATAGATAGTGAAGTAGATGTCAAAGAATATAAAGTAATAACTTCCAATGATAAGGAAACCACAAACAATAATAATGTGAATTCTAAAAGCAATTCTAGTAAAAGTATTAAAAACACAACCATAGATAATAAAGGAAACATTCAAATAACTTTATCTATAGATACGAAAACCATAAATAATGATAGCGAAGCAAATAAAGGTAATGAAGTAACAAAGGACACTAAAAAAGTTAACTCAGAAACCGTAGACACAATAACAGAAGATAAAAGTAAGAAAAAGAGGGAAAAAGGAAAGAAATTAGACAAAAAAGATTTTTTAAAGGATATTAATGAAATTAATGAAATGTAAGTAAAATTTTTACACAAATAAAAAGAAAAAACGTGACTTTTTAATAATTTTTTGTATGCATATACTTTTTACTTTTTTTATCTATATATCTGTATCAATATTTGTATCTGTATAGACATCTGCAATTGCATCTCTATCCGTATCTGTATCTGTATCTGTATATGCATCTGCAACTGCATTTCTATCCATATCCGTATCTGGATTTGTATCTGCATCTGTATGTGTATATGCATCTGCAACTGCATGTCTATCTGTATCTGCATCTCTATCCGTATCTGTATTTACATCTGCAACTGCATCTCTATCCGTATCTGTACTTACATCTGCAACTGCATCTCTATGTGTATCTGTATTTGCACCTACATCTACATACACCTTCTGAAAAAAATCATACTTTGGCTTTTATGCTGGATCTTATGATTTTTTTAATTGTTTTTTTTTTATTTTAGTAGAAAAAAATTACCTAAACAAAGCATATTATTCGCAAAAGCTAATGAAGGTCTGACCACTGAGGAAGTAACAGAGAAATATAAATTTCAAAGGAGCACACAAAAGAATAAACTTTTGGAAGCTTTGTCTACGCCTTTGAAGAGTGGTAAAGGTTTGAGGTATGGTATTTTACATTATACCAGTTACTAGCCTATTACCTCATCTTTGCTTATGTTGTCATAGCAGTTGCTAATGCGAAGGAGTCTATACAGACGTGGGCGATGTGGGAGACCGCCACCTAGCGCCATGGAACCTTCGTAAACATTTTTCATAGTATTAAAAATTTTATTAAAAAATGATGGAATTTCCATTATTAATATTGAATAGTTTTTCCCATTAGAGGGCAGGATAGGATTCACAAAACTATTAATTATATATTAAAGTAACAAACTGATTATCAGGATGATGCAGCTAATGGGTTGGGAGGGCGGAGCGCTAGGTATTCGGGGAGAAGGCATCGTGGAACCGATTATACCTGAATTAAGTCACGTAAGTTTATATATTTATATGTATTTTATATTTAAAATTAAATATCCGTGAGGGGACGGGTTAGAATACAATTCCCCTCTGCCGCTGGGAGAGAATCTCGACAGAGCCGAGTAACCCAGCACCCCCTTGGTGGTAGGGGATCTGTTCCCCGACTGGCTTGCGACTACCAGCATGCGAATCTGACCGCCAAGTGTCTGACCAGATGTGGGCCAGATGTACCTCCTCTCTCTCCCATTGCTGCTGCGGTTCCAATGAACACCGGAATCTTGCTCTTGCTTGCTAGGGGTCCATTGAAACCGCAGCATTCTTCTGCTCCCAACAAGATACCCTCTAATTTTGTCGATGTCCATTGGCGACCGTGGCCACTTTCCGTCAGATGGACCGTCAAAAAATTTAGAAAAAAATTGGTTTATCTTCTATAGCGGGAATTCATCCCGGAAAATTTCTGAATTATTCTGGTCTGGTAAAATGAGCTGGTTTTATGTTTTTTTTTATATGTAACTAGGTCAGCAAACAAGCGTACGGTTCACCTGATGGTAAGCGATTACCGTAGCTTATAGACGTCTGCAACACCAGAAGCTTCGCAAGCGCGTTGCCGACCTTATCCCCAATACCCCCCAGGAGCTCTGGTTACCTTACTCACCAACATGAACACAACACTGCTTTAGAGTAGTGTTACATAGGCTGCACTAAAAGTATCGGGAATGGAATATTTCCACTGTTCCGGTCATATTAAAATCTTTTTAATTGAAAACTCCTTGGTTTTAAAAATCGAATACCATTTATTTATTTAAAAATAGATTCTCGGTCTTGTCACAAGGTCTTGTCAAACTTGTTTAGTCGTTGAGAAAATGGAATTGACTCGAGAAAATTCTAGAGCGATGATTTATTATGACTTTCGAAGTGGTTGGTTTTGTGTTACAAAAACAGTGTGTTGACCGGATGATTTCTGTATTTGGTGATGAAGCCCCATCCAAAACCACAATTTATCGCTGGTTTCAGCAATTTCAACGTGGACGTGTCAAGCTCAGTGATGATCCCCGTCAAGGTCGTCCAAAAACTGCAGTCACCCAAGAAAACGTTGATGCTGTGCGTAAGCTGATTGAGGAAGATCGACATGTGACATACCGCGCAATTCAGGCAACTTTAGACATTGGCATGAGTCAAATACAAATAATCTTGCATGATGTAAAAGAAGTGTAAAAAAGTTGTTTTCCGGATGGATACCGCATTTTCTCTGTGAAGAGCAAAAAGCGGCTCATGTTACTTGGTGCGTCAGAACTCTCGAAAGATTCCACGCAGGGTTGCTGTATACAACATCGTATTAGGTGACGAATCCTGGATATACGCGTACGAACCTTAAGCAAAAAACCAGTCACGAGTTTGGGTGTTCGAAAATGAGTTAAAGCCAACAAAAATTGTTCGTTCACGGAGTGTTGCAAAAAAAATGGTGGCCACGTTTATCTCCAAAACCGGCCATGTTGCGACTTTTCCTCTTGAGGGACAAAGAACGGTTAATGCAGAATGGTATGCTAGCATTTGTTTGCCACAGGTCATTTCTGAACTCCGTAAAGAGAACTGCAACCGCCGCATCATCCTCCATCACGACAATGCGAGGTCTCACACCGCGCACAGAATAAAAGAGTTTTTAGAGCAAGAAAACATAGAATTATTAGACCATCCGCCGTACAGCCCCGACCTAAGCCTTAATGATTTTCTATACTTTCCCTAAAATAAAGAATAAATTGCGTGGTCAGAGATTTTCATCACCTGAAGAAGCTGTGGACGCCTACAAAACGGCCATTTTGGAGACCCCAACTTCCGAATGGAATGGTTGCTTCAATTATTGGTTCCATCGTATGGAAAAATGAGCCATCGCAAATCGCCACAGTCACTACTTGTAGCTTGTGCACATTCGATTGTGTTACGGCTTGAACTCCTTTCTCCCTATTATACTGTCTGATCGACGTGAGTGCATTGTTAAAACAGATATGGTGCTAGTCATCGTATGCATCGCGGCCTGACAGCCGTAATGTACTATCAATACTGGCATGTATGGTAGTTCAATCCACGATGTCTACTATTTTGAAAAGTAGCAGCAGGACAAGCATATTGTTTTCCATTGAATATAAACTTGTCTGATTCTAGTTTCTACCATTTGATTGTATGTGAAACTATATCAAAAGCTTTAGACAGATCTAAAGTGCAGAATGATACCGGCATCGCCCTATCGGTAGTTTTTTAAAGACTGCTTTCGCACGCAATTGCCGTTCTAAAAATTTCCAGCTTAAAGCAAAAAACAAATACTTATATCTTTAGATAAAAACTACAAAAAAATATTATATACATTTTCTATCAGTTGACCTTATATGTGGAAGTAAGTGTGGGTAGGCGTGCAAAATAAGAATCTTACTTAGAATACGTATAATTTATGTATGGGTCATTCCATGCCAAATCGAGAATTTTTTTACTTATTATTAGCTGGTTCATATGGCTGGCTATTTAGTCGGTTCATAAACCGACTGTTGACGATGGCCACCTGCAACCTGCAAACCTGTAAAATAAAAGTAAAGTTATTAGTTTATAGTCTAATTGTTTATATAAAATATATTTAAAGTTAAATTAACTTACCGATTTAATTTCCAAAAATACTATTTTATTTGCGTAATACTTACCTGTACTTTGTACTATATATACATTTTTCTATAATAAAGTATAGAAGGTGTGCACGTAGTGCTCACGCGCCGCAAGCCTGCGCTCGCGGCGCCCGCGCACCTCACCAGTCAGTTGGCTACCGAACGACCTACCGAACACACGTACACGCCTTCGTAGTTAACTAAAATTGTGGGTCTTCTTATTTCACAAATCCTCCTCAACAACGACATTCTTCACCCCTATACCTCTTACAGTCCACATAACCAACATTTTGGCCCTTCAGCCGAATCTAATACCGAAGGAATGTCCCTGTTCCGCACGCCGCTTAAGCCGCCATGCGGTGTTAAGACACGTGCACAGTTGAAGAAGGAGGTTGAAATATGCGTGAAGTCCGATTCCCATGTGCCGCACAATATTGGTAAAACCAGCAGCCACGCGTCATCATCCTCGGCGCGACTAAAAATGCTGGAATTACAAGCGGCGGAAGAAAAAGCTCAGTACGAGTTAGAAGAAGTTGAAGCGAGGGCAGCGGTGGAAAAAGCTCTTATAAAAAAGCATCTTCTGCAAAAACGAGTTGAGGCTGAGAAGGCAGAAATACAAAATGGCGGTTCCAACTCATCAAGGCCACACGCAACGAAGTCTAAAGTTGAAGCTTGGCTGGAAAAATCTGTTGCTGAACAAGGCTCCTCACTGAACCCAGGTGAAAATAACTTGGTGAGAGCTACTAGTAGCAGGGGAGACAAAGGTCACCACTGCTGCACATATAATGGTGGCGACAGACCTGATGCAAGCAGCGATCAAGAAAAACTACTAACCCGACTCGCGACCAATAAAGACTTACCCATATTTCGTGGAGATCCCATGGAGTGGCTGCAGTTCAGAGAGGCGTATAACTCTTCGACTACGTTATGTAATTACAGTGACTCGGAGAACATGTGGAGGTTGAACAAGTGTCTGCGCGGCGAGGCGAGAGAAATCACATCTTCTTTATTTATATGCAGATCTTCGCCACAGGAAATACTCAAGGTACTAGAAATTAATTTTGGTAGCCCAGAAATTATAATGAGACATTTGAACAACCAAATAAAAAAATTACTTCCATTGCCACACACATATCACAATGATTTAATAAAGTTTTCTACAAAAATTAAAAATTATGTTTCGTGTGTAAAAGCATTAAAACAGTATGATTATATAAGAAGCCCCGAGCAAGCTAATTTAATTATTTCTAAATTGCCAACCACATTGATTACTAAGTGGGCAGAATATTATAACACATCAATCCAACAAAACCTGAATACACCGAAACTTGAACTATTATCAGATTTTTTAATTGAGCAAGCGAATAATATAGCAAGTGCAGGCGTTAGCTTCATTTATAGTCAAAGTGATATCTACAAGAAGAATACGGAAATAAAAAAAAGGCAAGAACATAAAAATAATCAATTTGTGTTGTACAATAATGTTAACAAAATAATAACATGCAGATTATGCCGAACAGAAGGTCACAATTTAGAAAACTGCAATAAATTCAAAAGAATGCTTCGCAAAAATAGATGGAGTTTTGTTAAAGCTAACAAACTGTGCTACAAATGTTTTCTAGCAAGACATGAAGACCCATCTACATGCACGGCGGATAATTGTAAAGAAGCTGGGTGTGGGCGACCACACCACTTACTACTACATTGGCCGCAGTTGCAGCAGGTGGAGGAAGCTCATTCTTTACCACACGCAGAAGAAACTGTGGCTCACACTATTCAACATGAAGCGAAGTCCAGGGTGCTTCTCAAAATAGTGCCTGTAACAGTTCATGGACCCAAAGGGAGTGTGAAAACCCATGCGCTCTTAGATGATGGCGCTACGATAACCCTCATCGCATCGGATATCGCCGAGCAGGCTGGACTCAACGGCCGACGCGTCGATATGCATGCGCGCAGCGCGTGGGACTCCAGTGAGTTAGTGTGTGCCGCGGAAATAATTCGATTCGATATAAGTGATCACAGTGGTAGTGAAACCTTTAGAATAAATGCACGAAAAATAAAAGAACTAAACTTACCAGTGCAATTAGCCTGTAACATAGATTTAAGTCGTACTTATAAGCTCTGTACCGTTGATAAATATAATAAAATTGTCCCTAAATTGTTGATTGGGCAAGACAATTATGACGTAATTGCGCCAATTGTATGTTTTAAAGACAGGTCAGGTGGTCCATTCATCACCCAAACCCCGCTAGGATGGTGTGCACATGGAGTGATACCGGTAAGTCATAAATATAATTCTTGTGTAGTTATTAATAATGTGTTGGACCGTCAAGCGGTAAGTTTTGGACCGACGACGCCGCCGCCAGATAACACGGTGGCGCTGACGGCGGCGGCGAGCGGCGCGCACGGCGGGAGCGCAGCGCGGCTGAGGCCGTCGCGCGCGCTTGATGAATCATCACTCAGTCCATTTAATTATGATTTAGAACTAATACACTTAATGCGACGCGTATTCTCGTTGGATTCTGTAGGAATATCTGCAAAGCCGAGACAGAACCATGATGAATTGCGAGCGATAGAAATTTTAAATAGCACAGCCGAACTTATTAATGGTCAGTGGTCAGTCGGTCTTCCATGGAAAAATGATAATTTTATTATGCCTAATTCCAAACAGAATGCGTTAAATCGCTTAAAATCTATTCATAAAAAAATGCATTTAAACTCACAATACGCATTACGTTACCGCGAACGAGTAAAACGTTTATTTATTAATAATTACGCTTATGAAATAAGTCCTAATTAATAAAAATATTTGGTACTTACCTCATTTTGGTGTCGACAACCCTAATAAGAAAAAATTACGATTAGTATTTGACGCGGCCGCTAAAAGTAATGGTTATTGTTTAAATGATTTTTTATTACAAGGGCCCGATTTACTACAGTCTTTATATGGTATCATGTTCCGATTTCGAGAAAATTGTATAGGAATTATAGGCGACATAAAAGATATGTTTCTCAGAATTAAAATTAGAGAACAAGATCGCCACGCTTTTAGATTCTTATGGGGTGGCGAAGGTGAACCGGTGAAGACATATGTAATGTCATCCTTAATTTTTGGTGCCAATTGTTCCCCTTTCATAGCACAATACATAATAAGGATAAAAACGCTTCACGATTCCAAGAGCACATGCCGCAGGCCGTTCAAGCTATCCAGAAAAACCAATACATGGACGACTACATTGACAGTTTCACGAAAGAATCTACAGCAAAAGAAATTATAAAAAATATTACTTATATAAATAAACAAGGTGGATTCGAGATGCGAAACTGGCTGAGTAATAAGTCCGAAGTACTCAGAGACATGCCACAAGACACCTTAAGTGACAAGGCCGTAAGGTTCAAATTGGATTGTCAGCCCGAACGTGCACTCGGACTGCTGTGGTATCCGAACAGCGACGAATTGTCGATAGACTTAACATTGAAACGCATCCCCGAAGACATCCTGAAATTTCAAAAAATTCCTACAAAACGTGAAATGCTTAGAATTATTATGTCAATATTGGATATTCACGGATTTCTTGGCCCATTAATGATAAAAGCTAAAATTTTAATGAGAGAAACCTGGAAAAGTAACATTCAATGGGATGAGGAAATTAATGATAAATTAAATATTTTATTTCGCGAATGGATTTTACAGATGAATAAAATTTCCAACTTAAGAATTCCACGATGGTACTTTAACCACTCCGAACGTAACGATTGTACAGCGGAGCGTGCGAGCGAGACATCGTTGCAGTTGCATTTATTCAGCGATGCATCTCCAAGCGCGTACGGCGCAGTAGCATATTGGCGTAAAATATATCGCGCAGACCGCGTTATGGTATCGTTCATTGCGAGTAAAAGCAAGATTGCACCGCTCAAACCGGTTTCCGTGCCGCGACTTGAGTTGCAAGCGGCGTTATTGGCTTGTAAATTAGCTGAAATTATTAAAAAAGAACATAGATTACAGCCTGCTGAAACTTTTTATTGGACTGATTCAACTACTGTTCTTCACTGGATCAGGAATCAATGCAGAAGTTATAAAATATTTATTGCCAACCGACTCGGAGAGATCGATGAATTAAGTGCAATAAATGAATGGCATTATGTCCCGTCGGGAATGAATATTGCTGACAAAATAACAAAAACTACTGATTACACACTGACGTCACAGTGCGAGTGGTTTACCGGTCCTTCCTTTCTTAGTGATCTTCCTGAGAATTGGCCTCGCGACCCTGAAATAAAAGAAAAAATTAGTGATGAAATATTAGATAAAATAAATATTATTTATGACAAGGAAATGAGTTCATACTTACCTGTTCCGGAGCCCAGTAGATTTTCTTGTTGGTTACGTTTCTTGCGCGCCACAGCTACAGTTTTATTGTTCGTTGAAAAATGTAAAAAAAAAAAAGAAAATTAATAAAATAAATGAAGAATTAATGTCACGAGCTGAAATACTAGTTCTTCGATATTCACAATGGCAGAGTTTTTCAAATGAAATTTGCTGTATAAAAGAAAATAAAGAAATAAAACGAGAAAGTCGTTTACGTTCACTTACCCCTATTTTGGATTCCAATGGTCTTCTAAGGCTTGGAGGACGAATCGATGCAGCTGAGGCAGTGGATACACAGACGAAGTTTCCTATAATCCTTGATGGAAAGAATTACATTGCTCGCCTTATAGTGACGAGTTACCACATACGAGCAGCTCACTCATTTAATGAAATGGTGGTAAATGAGATACGCCAGAAATATTGGCTACTGAGACTAAGGCCTACAGTGCGAAGTATAGCGTCAAGATGTTTAGTTTGTCGTATCAGGAAAGCTAAACCTAAACCACCACGACTTGGCGACTTACCTGTGGACCGATTAACACATCACCAACGTCCTTTCACTATGTGCGGAGTTGATCTTTTTGGACCAATGGAAATAACCTGTGGAAGACAGAGACCTCGTAGATATGGAGTGTTGTTTACGTGTATGACAGTACGTGCCATACACATCGAAGTAGTTTCATCCCTTACAGCTGATTCTGATAATGGCGCTTCGTAGAATGGCTTCACGGAGAGGCTGGCCCAGTAAGATCCTTTCAGATAATGGAACGAACATGAGAGGTGCTGAAACAGAACTAAAAAAAGCCTTTCAGGAATTAGATCAAGTATCTTTAGTAAATCAAGCATTAAATAAAGGTGTAAATTGGCAATTTATACCACCCGCTAGCCCACATATGGCAGGTGCCTGGGAACGGCTCATTCGCAGTGTTAAAACTGCATTAAAAGTCTTGTTAAAAGAGCGAGCCCCAAAAGAAGAAGTTTTAATTACATTATTGTTAGAAGTAGAAAATGTTATTAATAGTAGACCCCTTACTCACGTTTCAGTTGACCCCCATAGTCAAGAGGCCTTGACTCCTAATCATTTTTTGATAGGTTCGTCTTCTAATCTCCCTATACCCGGCGTTTTTGACGATACCGATTTACATTTGAAAAAGCAATGGCGCACAGCGCAACGATTAGCTGATTTATTTTGGTCTAGGTGGATTAAAGAATTTTTACCTACTCTCATTCCTCGCAGCAAATGGCAGCAAGAAGGTGAATCTCTAAAGGTCGGTGACCTCGTAGTCATCGTAGATCCGTCACTGCCGCGAAACACCTGGCCTAAAGGTATAGTACAGAATATTTATCCAGGTAAAGATGGGCGAGTACGAGTTTTAGATATCAAATGTAAATCTGGAATCCTAAGACGACCAGCTACTCGAGTTGCACTGTTGTTAAATGATGAGTGTCGTCGTCACGACACTGCGGGGGAGGATGTTGACGATGGCCACCTGCAACCTGCAAACCTGTAA
The DNA here is from genome assembly GCA_905147385.1 of Limenitis camilla. Classification (NCBI taxonomy): domain Eukaryota; kingdom Metazoa; phylum Arthropoda; class Insecta; order Lepidoptera; family Nymphalidae; genus Limenitis; species Limenitis camilla. The sequence continues at coordinate 7,000,769 of LR990251.1, read as the reverse complement.
AATAAAAGTAAAGTTATTAGTTTATAGTCTAATTTTTTATATAAAATATATTTAAAGTTAAATTAACTTACCGATTTAATTTCCAAAAATACTATTTTATTTGCGTAATACTTACCTGTACTTTGTACTATATATACATTTTTCTATAATAAAGTATAGAAGGTGTGCACGTAGTGCTCACGCGCCGCAAGCCTGCGCTCGCGGCGCCCGCGCACCTCACCAGTCAGTTGGCTACCGAACGACCTACCGAACACACGTACACGCCTTCGTAGTTAACTAAAATTGTGGGTCTTCTTATTTTACAAATCCTCCTCAACAACGACATTCTTCACCCCTATACCTCTTACAGTCCACATAACCAACACCGACTAAATAGCTTTGGTGATAGCATCCCTGCCTGTCGTATTCCACGCTCTAGGTCGTAGAAGTCGTAGATATCGCTAAGAATTTTCTATCTATTTCAACCCCCCGAAAGATAATTTTACCTACTCGAAAAAAATACGAATTTTTGAAAAAAAACGGCTCTTTTTGAAAAAGATGATTAGGACCTTTTTTTTTTAAATTTTATTTTCAAATAAAAAAAAATCAGAAATCCAGATATAACTAATTCTAAAATGATCCCTGCAATTTGAAAACGTGACGATAATTGCTTCTAATTTTTTTTGCATGGAATGACCCTTATGCAGGTGTAAGTGTACCCTAGACTAGTTAAATAAAAAAATTTCACTTGACGCTTAAACGAAGATATCACATGTCCCTAAATTGTTATTCTAGACCCATTTACTGGAGACACTTTCGACAGCAGTTCTTGATGCCAGTATTTATATTTGCAGATGTCCGGCGCAGGCCTAGGTCACGCAGCAGAGAGACACACAAGAAAACAAGATAGACACGTCATACGCATGGAGTTCTTGGAAAACATTTTAAATTTATTAGAGAAGAATCTGTCTGTCTCAATCATTTCATATAAAGAAGAATTGAGCAAGAAGGACAGGAGGTTCTTTAACGAAATGATTCTCATGTTTAATAAGAAGAAGAATAGTCTGGGGAAACAACAGAGTGAGATTGGTGATAAGATTGTCAGTAAAATGGCGGATGGAGAGATTTTATTGGATATGACAGTTTCTAAATGTAACAAGTAAGTTTTTTAAGCTTTCTGAAAGTTTTGTTTAACACTTGTTACACTTCTTCCAGTATCACTCCAGGTGATGTCAACTTAAAGAGACTTGTCGTATACTGCGTTAGCCGGGGAGTATAAAGGGAATATAGTGGTAGCAATGCCTCTCCACTTCCAATCACAGGCTATCAAAAATCGTTGAATCTATCCACTCCGTAAATAATTAAATATCACTCACGGTTATACTTTTAGCACAGAGCTACAGCATTATTGTTACAAAACTCGCGATCCAATAATAATGAATTCTGTCATGTCGGCGTATTTATTTGGTTACCTCTCAGTTGTGCCAACTGTATAATGCCATTGAGGCAATGTTGCCAACATCATAACTAACAGTATAAATAGTCATTTTTTTTTGACATTAGGATAATAACATTTATATTATCTGATTGAACGCACTCAGTATGTTGTATGCATAAATATATTACATATTCTTGTTTAGTAAAAGAAGTAGTATCTTCTGCGTATAAATATAATATATTATGTTATAAATCTTATCCGCTCCGACTTCGGCATTAATTTTTTTTATTATCCTGCAAGAACTCTAAATTTTTCCGGGATAAAAAGTAGCCTGTATTTAATCCAGGTTTTAAAGTATCTGTGTGTCGAATTTCAATACAGTAGATCGTCTGTAGACATATTTAATAATTTGTATGTAGTCATACTAACTTTGCACCCCCCCTTTTACCCCTTTAAGAGATGAAGAACCTTCATATTGAATTTCATTTGAATAACTACAAAAACGGCAAAGTTTCATACTAACTTTGCACCCCCATTTTACCTTCTTTAGGGGGTGAATTTCCAAAAATCCTTTCTTAGTGCTCCCCTCCCCCTCTTTTATAACAAAAGGAACCCCTGAGCAAAATTTCAGGTTTTTCTTTTTATTATTCTTTTATGTATTGCAGACTTATAACATTAAGAAATCTAAAGCTTACCACAAATAATTCAGAACAAGCAAAAAATGAAAATGTTTCATTAAAAAAGAAAAAGGATAATAATGTCAATGAAAAAGAAAAGGATAATGTCGATAAAAAGGAAAAGGATAAAGCTAAAGTAATGATAGCAACAAACAAAGCGCAATTCAAGGAGCTGGTGTTATCCAAAGTGCTGGAGTTGTTGAAGAGTGAGAATAACTATTTGATGTTGGATTTTGATGAGGGTCTGACGAAGAAGTACTGTCAGTTTGTGTGGAAGGTTTGCGATAGGATTAACAAGCGGCATCGGTTGCCGGTGATTGTTGGGTCGTACGTATACGAGATGTATGAGAAGGAAATTGTCTATCATACTGGTGATAATTATTTGGCTTTGGAGTTTGGAGAGGATTTACAGTAAGTATATATTATTCTAGTATTCCTTAACCCCCCAATGCTGTCAGTAGTCCAATGAGTGGGATTTAAACACACTTAGTTCGATAGGTTGATCGTGAATCCAACGTCTTAACCACTCACCTACTGACGCTTCATTTTTTTTTATTCTTTCTCTCTCATTCATCTTTATTTAACATCTTTAACAGGAAAAGTAAGAATTGAAATTAATAAAATAATATTATTTCTATATGATTATGACTTATGAATGCTTTCGATAGGAATTTCTAGATTAAATAGTCAATTTTGAATTTTATGATTGTTTGATCTAAAATCATCAATCATCAACGTAGTGAGAAAACCTGGTTGTGATTATCCTTCAGTTTGAGGCGTTTGTCCTCATCTTTAGTAGACTCTAGACAACAATAGTAACACAACAACAGACAACACTTTATTATAAATGAATAAGAATGAGATACAATTATTTTGACATACAAAATTACACTCATAACTGTCTTCAACTTCAAGAGTACCATTAGTTTCATACAATTATCGATGAATAAACTATTTTATATTGTTCTTGAAATGTTTTTTTTTAAATATTAAATGACAGATAAAATAACTTAAGCTTTTTTTCTTAGTATAATAAATTAAAGAATTAATGAATGAATGGATTGGATGGACGGACAGACGAGTGGATGGATAGACCGATGAATGAATAAATGAAACTCAAATCCCAAAAAAAACTAAAATTACACAATGTTTTTTCTAGATCTCTCACCATCCACAAATTGAAGGAAAACCCAAACATTAAAAGCACAGATAATGTATTAAAAACAAAAGACAATAATAACAACACTAAAGGCACACAGGTAAATGTTGCCAAGAAAATAATCGAACCATTCATCATTTTAATAAAACCTACAAATGACAAGCAATTTGCAACAATTACTAAACTGATAACAGATAAAATAGAAATGGAGAATGATTTTCTGCCATGTTTGAAAAGTCATGGAATCCAAAATGACTTCCTTGTTTACAGCTGTTCTAATAAGATATCTTGTCTATGGTTGAAGGATGTTTTAAGCGATTATAATATCATAGACTATAGAGGTATAGATAATAAATATGTGGTACAGATAAAATTGAAAGCGCATATGGATGTTGATAAGGTTTTGTTGTTGTTAGATAAATATAATGATGGTTTAGATGTTTCAAAATGGCGGCTGTTGAAAAAGTTTCTATTTAAAGTTGATGTTGAGTCTTTTGAGTATATTTGTAATAATAATTTTAGATTGAATGCGGGAGTTGATGAGGTGGAATTTAATATTCATTATGTTAATAATAGATTTTGATACTTTGATGTTTTTTGTTACAATAGACCAAGCAAAGGCTGTGATTTGTTTTTTTTTAATATTATGTATTTAACAATAGAGGTGTGCGAGGTATCGATATTATTCGATGAATCGATTAATATTCGATTCCAAGTAGTTAAAAAAATGTAAATTAAATATTGTGTATCTGTTGCTTATAGTATAGAAGACGGAGCATAGAGAGAAGAAAGAGAAGCATGATCATCCACTGACTTTAAAATACTCATTCTTAATAAGCAAAAAATATACACCGACGACGCGCCGGTGTGATGTCTATATACTGGTGGGTTTTACGAAGACATACATTATTACCAAACTAGTATACGGTGCTTTTTTTTTCAGGATAAAAATGTATCGTATATGTTAATCCATCTTATAAAGTATCCGTATACAAAATTTTATTCATATCGGTTTAGCCGTTTTAACGTAATGCACAAACATAGCAACTCTATTATTCATTTCACTTTGTTATTGGAAGGGAATTCCTTTTCTAACATTATTTTCTCTCTTTCCTTCTTTATGTTGCTTTATATTAAAACATACAATAACTGGTTAAGGTCTATCTGATGGATCTATACTAATATATAAAGCTAAAGAGTTTGTGTGTTTGAACGCGCTTATCTCAGGAACTGGTGATTTGAATTTAAAAATTATTTTAGTGTTAGGTAGCCCATTTGACGAGGAAGGATATAGGCTATATAACGTCACGCTACGACCCATAGGATGAACAAATAGATATACAAATCACTCATACATCAGATCGGAGATTAAAATGACCCAAAAAATGCATAAATCAATAATTCCGGAAGGAAATGAGTTTTTTTGGTAAAATTGCGAGCGTTTAAATAATTCCAAAAATTCCAATTCCAAAATTATTGGATCTGTGGAAGTTCTATGACTTAGTCAGCTCTGACGGCCATCTTGTAAGGTTTCGTGCTCAGAGTCCACTGAATCAGCAGTATTCTTCTCTTGACTCCTCACTCTTTAGACATAGAGACGCTTGTATTGGTCCATGGGTGATGGTGTCAAGTAAAGGTCTCCTTCTCTCTCTTTACGAATTTTCAAATTAAAAAATAAAATTATTTCTTGTCAGATGTAATGTCTTCTCATTTGTCTGTCTCGCTTCGTCTTATTATCTTAGTCCTGTCATTGCTCTAGCCTTATAGGTCTATGGTTTAGATCTGTGTCAATAAAGAAGCTCTAGTCTATTTCCGTATTGTGTGTGTGAGTGAGACGGCATGATTATTGTTGTCTCTATATGTTTGTTTCTTTATTGGCACAGATGAAATATATGTTAGCTTTTAAGGGGCCGTTAATATCTATACTCTAGTTTCCCACATGTTAACAAAAATATATTTTTTTTCTTATGTTTTAATCAATAATGGTAAAGGTATTATACCATACAGCCCTGTTTTTAGTAGATTAATTCTGTATTTATTTTATAGTAAATACGAATGTCTTGAGTTATAATTATCTAAATCCTGTTTTTAGTCCATAATGGAAAGGTAAAGGTATTACACCGTACAGCCTTGCCTTTAGTATGTTAATTCTTTATTCATTGTATAGTAAGGCCGAAGCTATGTCTCGTTATATTATCTAAATCCTGTTTATATTCTGCAATGGAAAGGCAAAGGTATTACAGCGTACAGCCTTGCCTTTAGTATGTCAATTCTTTATTCATTGTATAGTAAGGCCGAAGCTATGTCTTGAGTTATAATTATCTAAATCCTGTTATAGTCAACAATGGAAAGGCAAAGGTATTACGTCGTACAGCCTTGCCTTTAGTAGATTAATTCTATATTCGTTGTATAGTATGGCCGAAGCCATGTCTTGAGTTATAATTATCTAAATTCCGTTTTTATTCTACAATGAAAAGGCAAAGGCATTACACCGTACAGCCTTGTTTGGGAACAATTGGAAAACAGGGTCATATCTTTTAAACTGCTCTACAGATTTTGATGTGGTTTTCACCAATAGATAGAGTGATTCAAGAGGAAGGTTTATATATAGTAGAGAAACCGTGCGAAGCCGGGGCGGGTCACTAGTAAGCATAGAGTACAGTAACCTCAACGATGTATTCACTGCTTTAAGTGACGTATAAGGGGCCAATCAAGACGGCCCCTAATTATAAAAGCGAAGTACGTACATATTTTTTTTAATTTTTAATAAAGACTTATTTTTTCTTCATTTTTTTTTGTGCCCGTCCAAAGCGGTCCCTAGACGATCATGCAGCATGCATCGACCAAAAAACTAAATCATGCACGCGCTTACAGTCCAGCCGCAGTGTTTTTTTATTGCTCTTTATTGCACAAAACACAAAAAATAAAACTGAATTAAGACTAGTACAATGGCGGACTTATTCCAATTAGGAATCTATTCCAACCTTAATTTAATTAATTTTATTTATTTATTTAACACTTTATTGTACACCACATACAGGATCACAATAACAGTAATTTAACATGAAAAAACAATGGCAAACAAAAGGCGGCCGTATGGCTTATTAGCCATCTCTTCCACACTACCTTTAGGTTAGGAAAACACGTATATGACTAATGAATCTAATGCACTTTTAACAATAAACTATCTCCTAACAACGTCAAACCAAAGACAAGCTTTATTACTTATAAATCACCAACTACACGACACGCCCTTTCTTCAAAATGAAAACAAGGTATGTTTACTTCACTGAGCGCACGCACGTGTTTCGTCTAAACTCTCAACAGACTGTAATGGCTGACGCCATTTTGAAATGCAAACAACACCTGTTAGATCACAGATGGCGCACCTGTTTCTAAAGTTATTTTAAACTAATAAAATTGCACAAACAATATGCACAAAATAATTTTTTATTTCTTTTCTTTTTTATTATTTATACTTTTTTGTTATCTTTATAATTAATAAATTTTTTTTTAAATATTCATTTTTTTAAATACAATTATTGAACTTATTAATCTCTCATTCTTTCATTTTTTATATTTATATTATCATTTATTCTTTTTTTTTTTTAGATGCATATATGATTACAAATATAAGAGAAAAACTTACTAATACTGACACCATTTTTTAATACCAAAATCAATCAAATTTAAACATTTAACATTAATGTACTTATTATATACATATAACTTCAACGGTTAACATTCATCGATATAAAATGAGTTTGGTTTGCTATTTTTACAAAATCTCTTATCTGATTCTTTTTGTTTAATAAACCTAGGCTTTAAATAATACCTATTTCTTCTATACTTTACTCCGTTCAAATCTTCTATTATATAAGACCTTTGACAATCTAATCTTACTTTTACAATAGCCGGTAACCAATGTGAATTGGGGTCTTTTTTAAAATAAATTAAATCACCAACTACACGACAAATACATATACATTTACTTATTTATTTATTAACATATAAATATTATATATGTTAATAATAAACTAATAAATATCCGGATGAAAATAAACTAAGTATAATTAAGTCATATACATATATACACAAATTAGATTATAAATGTCAAACATCAATATAATCAGAATCGTCCTCGATCAGCTAAAAGATGGTCTTTAACGGATTTCTTAAAAATGCTAAGAGACTTTGATAGTCTTATGCTTAAGGGTAGATCATTCCAAAGTGTTATTGCCTGAACTGTGAACGAATTTGAATACATTTTAGTGTTAGAGCCTGCCCAGAAAGCGCGATTTACGCGCGCGTCCACTCGCGCGTTTTCATTTGTATTGCGTCCAGATGCGGCGAAATCACGCGCGCATGTGATGAGACGGATTTGGTCAGTTATATTATTATTTAATAAAGTATTATTTACTTACCTAAAGTTTTTTTTTCTCCTCGGAATCACTAGCTTCACAAAAAATTTCTACTATTTCTTCCCAGTTCCGACGCTTAATGGTTCTATTAGAATAATCTGATGATTCCATATCCCATATAGCTACCCTTTTATCAATTTCGTCAATAAAAAGTTCCGTGTCAAAGTTTTCACGCTCCATTTTTAACCGAATACGTCCACTCGCCACGGACACGCGCGTAGTACTGGACACTGCACTCGCGCGGCGCACGCGCCTAAAACGAGCGAGTCGAGTCCCGCTCATTGCAAGCGTTTTACGCGCGTGTGAGGTAACGCGCGAGAGCATCTGGACGGAATGTATGTAGCTCTAGTAACTCGAGAAGGCGCGAGTGCCTACGCGCGAGTGGACACGCGCGTAGGCACTCGCGCTTTCTGGACAGGCTCTTATGGATTGGCGTTTTGAGCAATAAACTACGTGATGTTCGTGATCTACTAGGTGATCCAATACCCTCGAACTTCTCCTTCAAATCAAAAAGAGTATTCGGGTGGAATAACACGGTACAGAAGTGAGAAAACATGTAGATCTTGAGCTTTGAACGAAATTGGGATCGTGGTCACATGTTCCTCGGACAGACGAAGCCGATGAGGAAGATTTACGTATGTCAGTCAACTGGCGAGTCATTCAGAGTGTCACTGATATAAAGGTGAAGACCTAGTGTATATTCGACATTGCCAGAAGACTTCAGCCATATATCTAATTACAAATAAAAAAAAATTTTTTACTCAAAACTAAAGTCGCGTTTTTCTCAAAACTGTTTTATCAAAGTCGGTTGTCAAAAGTTCTCGAAAACTACTCAACAGATATTGATGAAATTTTTCGAGATATAATTCACGAGGACTTGGACGAAGGATTTTTTGTTTTCTCTTTTTCTTTCTTCCAAATTCTAGTTTATGGTTTTAACTAAAAGATCCTGTCATGAGTTCTACTGTCAACGCGGACGCATCTTTTTTGTAGTCTTAAGCCTAATCGGTCACCAAAAAGAGCGCTCCTTTTAGTTATTTTTCTAATGGCGAACTAGTTCTTTTAGTTCGTTAGTTCGAACGAATAAAATCGTCTTTTTTTTAGTTCTGGGTCTAGTCGGTCACCAATCGAGCGTTTTTTCGCAATTCAAGGGCAAACTAGTTTTTCAGTTCGTTAGTTCTTTTTTAAAATAATTTAGTAAAAAAAATAAATAAAGGAAAAAAAGATCGATATTCTCAAAAGTGAAATATCGATCGTAGAAATATCGATGTTTATGAACAATATTTTGATATTTCTATCACCATTTAAGTATATAGGTATATATCGATTTTTTATTAGAAATATATTTTTATAGAAAACAATTAGTCAAGTCATGACATAGAAGCATCCCTAAAAGTAATTAATTCAATTAAAAAAATATATAAAAACTAAGAGCGAGATAATCGACGGACTAGTTCGTATAGTTCACCTAAAAGAGCGCTCTTACGAACTAGGTCGTTCGCAAACTACCCATGACTACTTTTTTGGTCACGGAAAATGTCGTCACCACGGCGGAGTTTTAAATATTTTACTTTGAAATTTTCAAAATCTCTTTTTTATATGTAAATCTTTATATCAGTAAAATATTTTATTTTTATATAAAAAAAAAATTGTTGAAAATAATACATTTTTCTCAATGAACTTGTAACGATGCTTAACAAAATTCATGAGATCACTTAAATGTATTTTGTGAAAATGTATATTGAAGCTATAAGTATTTAAAATACATTCCAAGTAATTTTTTTTTAATTTATTACTATCAATAATTTCAGGGGGCGCCAAATTGATAATATAAAAATGAATTGCTGTTCGATTTAACTTAATTAGGTTTTGAATCATTTGTAGGGGTCCAGGGATGATTTAATAAAACTTTTACCTGTAGTTCAATACATCTCAGCGAAGCGAGGACAGGTCAGCCAGTTAAAAATAGAAACAAAAAACAATCCAATGGCTAAAACATAATTTTCGTATAGGTAATTAAAACATGTTTTCTACATTTAAAGTTTTTTCCTTGTTTTGTGTGCTGTATCGCAAATACAAAACCAGTTCTAACATCGAATAATAAACACGATAATCACTGATAAGTTTTATCTTGTTTTGATATTCATTTGTTATGTATGTATAGTTGGAATAATTGAATAATGAGTATATTCGGTGGTAAAGTTCCGGCTTTTATTTACGAGGACGACCAGGTAAGACTGAACTAAACGATAGTCTTTTTTTAATTAAAAATAAAATTATAATTCTTATCTGTCACAATGATATTCGTTTTCATAAAAAATTAAAAATAGCTTAAAAACTTTAAAGATATCTTTGGCACAGATAAAATAATATATATTATATTATAAAAATACAGATTAAAACTTTAAATATATCTTTGGCAAATAATATATTATAAAAAAACAGATCAAAAACTTTGAAGATATCTTTAACAAATGTAAACAATACATTTATTTATTATTATTTATTTTGTATCTGTGCATATTTTGTATCGGTTTACTTTTGACAGCTTGAGTAAGTGATGTTCTAGTTACCAAGGAATTTACATACAGACTGGAATGCGCACGTGCATTCTAAAAGCATTCCGAAGAGTACAGCCACTATAGGGGATTGCATCTCCTTCTACTAGTATGACCATGCTTCAAAGAATAAAAAAAAATTAAATATTGTGCTACTAATAACATCAACACATGTCACAAACATTCCCTTTAGTCGACGATCCAGCTCGGAACGATTTTTGCTCTTAACATGTTGCAAACAAATGTCAACCTTATGCTAGTTATGTCAAGGTGCATATTTGAATATACAATTCTAAGTGAGCGTTCCAATTGTGATGTAAATTCCTTGTGAATCGATTATAGTAATTGATATTTTATTTTTTTAATACCAATTTATATTATAGTGTATGGTGTTCGATGAAGTATTGAATCCACAGGCGCCAATTCACTTCCTAGTTGTGCCTAAGAAAATAATATCGCATTTTGCTGCCGCAACAGGTGAAGATGAGAAGTTAATAGGTAAAATACTAATATGGTTTTAGACCCCATTTATATGGCATAAAACTCCATTATCTTCAATATGTTATTATTAATAAATATATCTACACCATATTTTTTATTATACTGTGTTACCATATATTTAAATCACTCCTTCTCTTATTATATTTATTATTAGAAGCTTTTATTTAATTTGCAATGTATGGTCCAAGATGGCGGACTAGTTATTTTTATTGTACCTACAATATGGGTATCGAATGAAAGGAATTGCTAAGAAAAATTCAAAAAATAAAGTGATGTCATTCTAAATCCAACATGGCGGCATATCCAAGATGGCGGACTAGTTATTTTTAATGCACTTCTACAATATGGGCATCAAATGAAAGAGCTTGCTAAGAATAATTCGAAAAATAAAGTGATGTCATTCTAAATCCAACATGGCGGCATATCCAAGATGGCGGACTAGTTATTTTTGATCCATACTACTAGTATTCTTTTATTAATATTGTCACTTATAATTCCAGGTCACTTGCTACTAATAGCAAGAAAAGTAGCAGAAATCAAAGGTCTAGACAAGTGTGGGTTCCACATAATGGTGGACGAAGATTACAAGACCTCAAGATTTAAGTGCGTCCATGTGTTTGGTAGAGCTCTGCAACACATGATATGGCCGACGGGACCTGGCAGTCGATTGTAATAAAATATTCATTGTATTTCTGTTTTATTTCGTCAGGTAATCTGTATGATAAGCTAGCAACACCGTTTATAAATAATCATTCGCGGGTAGTTCTTTTTATTTTATATGCGAAAATAACTTTGTCTGTCTGTCGCGCTTTGACGCCAAAACTACTGAACCGATTTAAATAAAATTTGGTATATGGATAGTCTAAAGCCTGAGAAAGGAGGTAGGCTACTTTTTAATGCGAAAAAAGGGTTGTAAGGGGTTGAAAGGGGGGATGAAAAGTTGTATGGAAGTATCGTCATTTTTAGAGCTAGCTAGAAGCTTGAAATTAATTGTTTAGTCTGTTTATTCGATATAAATAAATATGACATTCAAAGTTAAGACACTAATCTACGCGGACGAAGTCGCGGGCACAGCTATAGCGAGGGCTAGTAGCTATTTTATAAATTAAAGCGAGCGGCTTTAATTATAAAAAGTAAGATAGTCACAGCAGTGAACTGATAAGTTATCACGCGCTGTTGACTTCATGGGTGGACATCTTTGAGGATATGAGTTCGATTCCAATTAAAAATATATATACAACTTTTATAATACTAGTGATCCGCTCCGGCTTTGTACGTGTGCGATTTAAAACTTATAATTTATTAGTATCACTACATATTATCTTACTAGTCTACTCGCGCGACTTTGTTTACGTGTAGCTCAGCTCCTATGGGTTGATATATAGCTTATAGCCTTCCTCGATAAATGGGCTATTTAACACTGAAAGAATTTTCCAATTAGGAGCAGTAGTTCCTGAGATTAGCGTACTTAAGCAAACAAACTTCAGCTTTACATATTAGTATAGATAAAAACCCGTGCTGCGATATTTGTCTGTTTGCGATAAGCTATAAAAGTACTGAACGGATTTTGTTGCGATTTTCACCAATAGACAGAGTAATTAATGAGGAAGGTTTTGGTGTATAATTTGTAAAGGTTTTGTGTAAATTGATTGAAATATGACGATAATAGTTGAACATGTCGGCTAATCCCTTTTGAGATATACCAAAACAATGTATGGTGTATATGTAGCCACAATATGCTCTACTATCCGTACGAAGCCGGGGTAAATCGCTAGTCTATATCTATACTAATATTATAAAGAGAAAAGATTTGTATTTTTGTTTTTTTGTATGTAACGAATAAACATAAAAACTACTGGACCGATTTCAAAAATTCTTTCACCATTAGAAAGCTACATTATCCCTGAGTAACATAGGCTATATTTATTTCAAGAAAAAATTAGAGATCCTCAGAAATTCTCACTAAAACCAACACAAGGTGCAAAAAAATTAGCCATAAAATATCTTTCATCGCATGCGCTGCGAAAAGTATTGATGATAGAACAAAAAAATGTTTTACAATATTATAGAACGTATCAATATCTACAAAAAACTCACTATAACTACTTTTTTACATTTTAAAAGTTGATTAAAAGTGCCTATCAAAATCAGACCATGTTTTCCATTCCATTCCAAATAATTGTTAATTAAATTGTTTCGTAATGAAGACTGTTTCAATACCTGTTAATTACTTTTTGAATTATTGAAATCGGACATTCCAGTCAAAAGATATTACGAAATAAAAATATGAAGATAAATAAAAAATAATCCCAGACGGGCCGCCAAAATGTTAAAAAAAAATTATCCACCCGTGCGAAGCCGGGACGGGCCCCTAGTATTATATATTTTTCGATATAGCTACATTAAAATGTAGCGCGCTTAATCATCACTCTCAAAAACACCTAAGTTGTAGGTCTTCGGAAATATAGACGCCGGTAGTGTTCCACTCCTCAGCCGTTCGGATCAAGAAGGATGAAGCGAAACGCTCCGTACGCATTGGTGGTATGTCAATAACGAAGGGGTGGAGACCTCTACGGCGTCTGGTAGTTCGGTAGTAGAATGGCGAAGCGGGAATGAGATCGTGAAGTTCTTGCGCGCACTCGCCAAAGTAAATCCGGTAGGGAGGCAAGTTTTCGACGATACTAGGTTCTCATCTCCTATCAGTTTCCAAGCTCGACGATCAATCGTCTCCAGTGCTTCGAGCTGGTACTTGGCAGAGCCATCCCAGACGTGGCAGCAATATTCCATGCTGAACGAATCAGGACCTGGTATATATAGGCTTAGAATTTATTCGGAAGGCGGAAGCCTTTTGAAGCTTTTGTACTGCATTCCTAACCCAGCTTTTAAATATAAAAAAAAAAAAAAAATTTACTGAATAAATGTTAAATTATATTATAGTTAATGGCATTCCACTGAATAAATACTCCTAAACAAAAGAATAAAGGAAATAATTTAGTAAAAGTAAATTCTGTATTAACTTCTTAGCTAGTATTATAAATGTGAGTTTGTATGTTTGTTACTCAATCACGCAAAAACGGCTCAACGGATATCAATGAAATTTGGCACACAGATAGTTTATAACCTGGATTAACACATAGGCTTTTTTTATCCCGGATAAATAAATAGTTCATGCGGGATAATAATAAAATATATTTAACTAGGTGAACGTGTTAAATTGCTGCTATGCGAAGCCAGGGCGGGTCGACTAGTTAGATTTATTATTCTGTTAAAATGTAAGGGCGGATATATCTTGTCCCTGGTGGGCGGAGGGCGGAGATATCAGTTTTGAAGAGATACAGCAGATGCGCTCCGACGCTTGCCTGAAACGGTTCTCTCCCCCGCTCACCAACAATATAAGGGGTAAGTTTTTTTTAATAATGCAATTTTTAAAAATGTCTATTTATATGAAAAAAAAAATATAAATTAATCGATCTTTCATAATTAATTAATATAATAAAATAAAATTTACAATATTTTTTTTTTCCAAATAGTCTGTTTTATCTACTTTGGTGGAGTTTTTTTATTACAAATAAGCGTCCCGCGGTTTCACGCGCTATATTTTGGATAATTCATACTATATAATTATAAATTATAGCCTATGTGTTATTCTGATGAGTAAGCTATATTATTGTAAAGTTTCATCAAAATCCATTCAGTAGTTTTTGCGTGAAAGAGTAACAAACATCTATACATTCTTACAAACTTTCGCGTTTATAGTATTAGTAGTATTTCCTCCTTTTTAAGAATCTATTCTTGAATTTTTATTATATTAATCTTATATATAAAATTCTCGTGTCACAATGTTAGTTACCATACTCCTTCGAAACGGCTCGACCGATTTTTACGAAATTTTATATGCATGTTCAGTAGTCTGACAATCGGCTACTATCTGTTTTTCATCCCCCTAAGTGATAAGGGGGCCCCACCATAAATAAATATAGCAAAACAACGTTTGCCGGGTCAGCAAGTTTTCATATAAAAGACATCAACGCCGTTCACCCGTGATGACGTCACCAATGGAAATAGGGATTCATTTAGTAAATAATATTTAGTTATTATTTCCCATGAGATTAAAGTATAAGTATTTCGTGTATTTATATGTTACATGGTCAAGCAGCCAGCTGACGTATATTCCACCAAGTTATGGTCAGCTGACTTTATTTTTTCTTCAAGATACTTGGTAAACTATAATCTCACAAATTTTCAAACGGGAAGAAATGACGAAAAAAAAATTCCACATGTTTGGGAGGCTACCACTGCTCGCCCCACCCACGGAATCGCAGCTGACGGCCACGAGTAATCACAATATATATACCTTATGCAGAATACGAATTTTGACTCGAGAGGATATTATTGAATGATTTTAATTTCAACTTTTATTGTAGTACCCTACCATTCATTAATAACAGTCCACTAAAAACAATTTCTTCCTTCCTTTTATTGTTCCAGGTAGCTAATAAGTAAATTTAATAAATAAATATTTCTTTGTCTATAGTTATGTAAAGTAATACTAGTGTTTTGCGTTTAAGCCGCATTTTCCAAGAGCACTAGTCGCAACACTTCCTTCCGGCGCACCGGGAATATTACCTCCATTTTGTTTTTCTCTGTTTAAACTTTCTTTGAAGTTTTAAAAACCTTTTGACTAAGATAAACCGGATGTTGGTAAAATTGATTCTCATAAGACCTTAACAATTATACACAGAGACGACTCTAGCTAAAAAATAATGATAATAATGATAATTTTTCGGGTTAATATATACCCTATGAAACTCGCAAATAATGTGGCTTTCTATTGGTATAAGAATTATCGAAATCGGTTTAGTAGATAACCCCCTATAACCTCACAAACTACCTTTTTATAATCTTATTTCCTACTAATATTATAAACGCGAAAGTTTAAGACTCTTTCACGCAAAAACTACTGAATGGATTTTGATGAAACTTTACAATAATATAGCTTACACATCAGAATAACACACAGGCTATAATTTATAGTGATATAGTTTGAATTATCCAAAATATAGCGGGTGAAAACGCGGGTCGCACTTAGTGAATCATGTATCTTATTATTAAGGTAGCGTTTCCTCGACTCAAGGCAGTAAATCCGACTACCACGATATCCTATGACACTCACAAATAATGTGGCTTTCTATTGGTAAAAGAATTTTCAAAATCGGTTCAGTAGATAACCCCCTACATCCTCACAAACTTTACCTCTATAATATTAGTATAGAAACAATTATGTATCGGGTCAGCGCCTGTATTGTAATTAGCAAAAATATGAAACAAAAACATCCCGCGGCTTCGTCCGCAAACTTCGGACATTAGCATAACCAGCGAGCGGTCAAATGTTATGAGTTTTAATTCCAAATATAATTAACTAAGTTATAATAAACAGATCCCTCATTAATATGTATGTGTACGCGTGGGTATATTAGTCTATACCTTTATCTGTGGTTACAGTCGAACGTTTCTATTGAACATCGCTTCATCCCTTTCTTTCACGTGGTAGCTTTGTATTATCTGTCCTTGTCTAGCATTGATGTCTTTTGACAGTTTAAAGTAGGTTTTTATAGAAATGAAATTTTAATGGCGCCTTTTTATATTATCGACTTTTGATATTTAAATTCGACTATAGTTTATTAATAAATATGATTTAATCAAATGATTCTACTGTAATAGTTAATGGAGTGCGTTAGGGGGTTTACCCCCTAAATTAGGTAAATTTAGAGTGACTAAATTTTCAAGGATTTTAAGAAACTTGAAGAATTTTATGATTTCTTATGGTTTTCTTTATTTCTAATTTTATTGATTAAGTTTTACTTTATTTAATAAATTATTATCAATCTACCCACTAATTTGTTGACTTATAATTTTTTAGTACTTCTATTTTAGAGGAATTTTCTCATAATTATTGTTATACTTGGAGTTTTGAAGTGTAGGGAGAAATTCTTGTGAGTGCTGGTAACATTTGTTAATCTTAGTGCAGGATGTTTTTCAACCAGTATCAATGTCAAGTGCACATAAAAAAATCTATTAGGGGGACCGGAAAGTAATGTCGTTTTCTTACGCTAAATACAAACACATACATTTTTAACGAGTCTTTATTTTTAATCAATGATGTATTCCCCATCATTGTCAATAACCTTTTGCCATCTAGTGAGTAAATTTTCAATCCCTGATCGATAAAAATTAATTGGTTTTTCGGCAAAATATCTAGAGATGGCATTTTGGATATCATCCAAATTTGCAAATGTTTTGCCACTTAAAAAGTGTTGCAGCGCTCGGAATAAGTGGAAATCCGATGGTGCAACATCGGGCGAATATGGTGGATGAGGCAGCACCTCCCACCCCAATTCATTAATTTTTTCTAGAGTTCGCCTTGCGGTCTTGCATTGTCATGTTGGAGAATGACGCCTTTTCGGTTGACAATCGCTGGCCACTTTTCAATTAAAGATTGATTGACTCGCTGCAATTGTTCGCTGTAGAGGTCTGCAGTAACAGTTTGTCCAGGTTTCAGTAATTCAAAATGAACAATGCCGCGAATACTCCACCAAACACACAAAAGCGCTTTTTTGGGGTGTAAACCTGGCTTAGCAGTACTCCGAGGGATTTCATTTGGAGAGAGCCACTGCCTTTTGCGTTTTGGGTTATCATACAGGACCCATTTCTCATCTCCTGTGATCAAGCGATCAAAAAACGCTTCTGTGTTGTGTCGTTGAAGCAATAAGTTGCATGTGATTGATCGGTTAGCCTTATTCTGTTCAGACAGATTATGCGGGACCCAAACACCTGCTCTGCTTACTTTCCCAATCTGCTTCAAATGTTCTTGGATGGTCGACCAAGGTTTGTTGAGACTGTTTGACAATTCCTCGATCGTCTGACACGGATTTGCTTCCACTTCCGCCCTTAACACGTCGTTGTCTAACGCTGATGGTCTTCCTGATCGATACGAGTCGGAAAGATCAAAATTACCCGATTTGAACTTGGAAAACCACCTTTGGCATTTACGAATGTCCAGTGCATTTGGATAAACATCGCAAATGTTTTTGGTAGCAACTGTTGCGTTATTTCCCTTGCGAAACTCAAAGAGCATGCAATGCCGGATGTGTACCTCTTCTGGTATTTGGCTGGCCATTTTACCCAAAATTACAAAAAAAAATTGGTATTCAATTGTCTATAAGTAAAGAAATCACTATAACCTCACAATGTCTTTGGTACGCCTCTGAACAAAACAATGAGCTGACAAATGACAATCAAGTATTGGCATGCGCAGAAACGACATTACTTTCCGGTCCCCCTAATACATAAAAATTCTGTACCACGATGTACGTGATGAACTCCGAAACTACGTACAGAGCTACGTAGTACGGCTTGATTGATTGCTTACGATGCAGTGTCATGATTTCTGTCATGGAGACATTATTTGGCAAGTTTATCAGTTATGTGCTTGGGGCGTACAAAACTCCACACACGTGGAAATTAAGGGTAAATTAAGGGTTATTTATTGTCAGTTAGGTGATAAAGAAGGCACAAAATACTCACAAGTTCTTGATGATTTCTTATCTTCTTTCTAATCTTAAGTCTGATGATTACTTATCTTCTTGGGCATGCCCGTTACACGTTTCACCCAATAACACAATAGTTCTTAATAGTTCGCACTTCACCACTAGTTTGTTTTCGTCAGGGAAGGTTCAATTAACTAGCGTTTGGGATATAGCACACACAGGACTCGGGATATTATTATTCAATAAAGGGATCAACAACACACCGCGCGCGTGCTCGCTCTCAATCACTACATCACGACTGCCTCTGCCGGCCGCGCAAGCAACCATTATTATAATAAACAAAACTCGACACTAGCGGCGCAAATAATAGTAGTGTATACGCGCCGCGTCAACTAGGTGAAGTGACGTCACACGCTGGTCTGCCGCATGAAACGAAATTATTGTTACAGGCGCAACTTTATAGTACCATAGCTTTTTCATTTGTGGAGATATTTTAATGATTCTTAATGTTTATTCCATTAATAATAGATTATTAATAATTTTTTTGTTTGTATAGACAGTGGTTTTGAAAGATGTGGCGGTGGGTGTGCGCGTTGGTGTTGCTGTGCGCAGCGCTCATCAACGCTAATGCTTTTAAACGAGCTGAAAGTAAGTATATCAGGGTTTAGTGAAAAAAAATTGAGACTATGAACAACAACAAAGCACTGATGCCAACTCACGACCGAAATTAAAGATCAATCTTAATTCAAAATCTTTCGACAATGGATAGAAAATAGATACCAAATATTATTTTTTGTATTTATAATTTAAATTTTTGGGATTATATTATTTTTAATTTTTTTTAAGGTTTTTGACTTAAGCTTCAGGGAAAAATGTTTTTGAGAGATGGCAACACTGCAACAAACAATGGTTATAAATTAAATTATAAATATATCATCTATAGCTATTACTTTTCTACAAATATACCGCGCCTACGAATTCAAATTAGTGTTGCCAACAACATACTTAACAATAACTATTTTTTTTATTAAATAAGTAGGAAATATTGCCAAAAATATAATAAATATTTTTTGGCTCCATTTTTCAATATGGCGGCGGGAGCGGCGGCAAAACAAAAATTATCAAACGTCAACTGTTAGATAAAATATATTTATTTATATATATATTTTGTATGTTGAATGCAGTGTCAGCTACACCGTTCTTGCTGAGTTCTCGATACGGACGGTCACCACCACGCATGCTAGCTCCAAGGAATGACAGGTCAGTATTATATATATGTACAACTATTACATAAAAAAATACCTAATAAGATGAGAAGAGAAAGTAAGATAAAAAATGTAAAAAGTCTGAAACCGTCCGCTTCCAATCTTCCATTTCTATACTAATATTATAAAGAGGAAAGATTTGTATTTTTGTATATAACAAATAAACTTAAAAACTACTGGACCGATTTCAAAAATTCTTTCACCATTAGAAAGCTACGTTATCCTTGAGTAACATAGGCTATATTTATTACTAGAAAAAATTAGAGATCCTCAGAAATTCTTATTAAAACCAACCCAAGGTGTAAAAAAATTAGGCATAAAATGTCTTTCATCACATGCGCTGCGGAAAGTATTGATGATAGAACAAAAAAATGTTCTACAACATTATAGAACGTATCAATATCTACAAAAAACTCCGCGAGACCATATGTCCAACTATTGTAGTTATGTCACTATAACTACTTTTTAAAATTTTAAAAGTTGATAGAAATGCCTATCAAAATCAGACCATGTTATCCATACCTTTGTATTAATTCTTATCCAAATAAATTTCGTATTCAAGACTGTTTCAATACCATTTGATTACTTTTTGAATTATTGAAATCGGACATTCCATTCAATAGATATTACGAAATTAAAAATGTCAATATAAACAAAAAATCATATCTTTCCTCTATAGAGGTAGTAGTGTACTTAGAACTTGCTAGCTATACCTTATACGAGTTCGAAAGAGAATGTTTACCTACGAAGCGTCGCCTAGCAACCACTGATATTTTACGAAAATGTTATTCCTGCTATCTGGCTGTTCAAGTATCACATAAGCAGATTTTTCAAGTCAGTAAATATAAGCAAAGCCCTAACATGGGGGGAGGCCATGCCTACGTAAACATTGATGCCCCTTTTCTCCCTCCTCAGTCTGAGCAGGGGTTCTTTTCAGACCTTATGTAATACTTGAACGACCCCTAATATTATCCTAAATAATACACATTATAATTTATTTAAAGAATACTAGGAGTATCAAATACTACTAGTATTCTTTAACCCCTTCAATTAAGTCAAATGCTTGTGTTAGTGGGCCACGCCACCACTCACCAACTGACGCATTAAAATTGGGATTCTATTGGGTGGTGGTAAATACTTTAAAACAAATAAGAGACAAGTCAGACTCAAAATTCGTTATTGACCGGAATTTAAAAGAAATTTAACGAAAGGATGATTGAAGTTAAAGGGCCATTCATTTATAAGACTATTTTTGATAGTTTTTGACCCCCTCCCATCCTGTTTAATATTTATTACGTAAGAATCTTAAGGCAACAATTAATACATAATATTTAGATATGTTTATTATTACTTACAAAGGTAATAATTATTTTTTTATTTTTTGGTAGTGATAAACTTTGGTTTAATTATTCATCTTTACCTACATAAGATGTTCACTCCAGAGGCTCAAAACCCACTCGATCCAAGCAGACCTCGACACTTGCCCGCGCTTTTTCAAAGTAATTTTAACCCCCTTGTAAGAAAAAGATTTTACCCGTGAGGGGACGGGTTAGAATACTATTCCTCTCTGCCGCTGGGAGAGCATCTCGTAAGAGCCGAGTAACCCAGCACCGCCTTGGTGGTAGGGGATCTGTCTGGGATCTGACGCGTTCCGGCCGAGCTGCATGTGGGCCAGAGCTACCCCTCCCTCTCCTACTGCTGCAGTGAACACCGGGTTCTTGCTCAGGGTCCATTGAAACCGCAGCAGTCTTCTCTTCACTCCCCCTCCTCACTCTATCTTCGAGGCGGCAACGCATCGACAAAACAAGAGATACCCTCTAGTTTTGTCGATGTCTATGGGCGGCGGTGGCCACTTTCCATCAGGTGGACCGTCTGTTCATTTGTCCCTTATCTATCATAAAAAAAAAAATTGATATGGTCAACCCCCCTAAATCGTCTTACATAATAAATGAATGGCCTCTTAGTGTGTGATTTTAGTGTCATGGTGTGTGCGTCTGCTACGTCACGGATGGACCGCACCACGCTCACAATGCGCAACAAACCTCCACTATTGCTCAGACCTAAAATTAGCGGCCGGTTACTATAACAATAATCGTAATTACATATTTGTCAGTTAAGGGGTTAGGGGTAGTCAGAGACATGAAAACATGAGAATTTTTAGTCATTTTTTTGTCCTTAAATCATTTTTTTATAACTTTAATAACAATTATCGTGTAATGATGGCATCATTACACGATAATTTGAAAAAAAAATTATACTTGCGGTGACCATCTTGTTCTTGTAGATTCATCTAAAATCAATCGGACAAAGAGAAATTTAGATGAATCTCCAAGGACTTATGAAGGTCACCACAAGGACCCTTCGGTAGGAACTGAATCAACACAAACAGCTATAACTTTTGAAATTATAATTTTTTTTTCATATTTTCGTGACTTCAAGCCAAAACATTGTGTAATGATGCCATGTTATTAATTTTATAAAATGAAATGATTTATTGACAAAAAAAAAATTTATGAAAATTTTTATTTTTTATTAAAAAAATTTTTAAGCAGTGCCTTGGACTTGTGACCAAGGTGTAGGCTTAAGGAATTCCTTTAAGTAATTACGACACTCACCTCCACTGCTCAGGCTCTCTGTTTAAACCTAAGATTAATCGCACATAAACCTAACACAAGACGAGGTAATTACATTGTAAGGTACTCACGTGACCTTGATCGGATAGCACTCCTAGCACTAACATAACACTGCACAACACTCACTATTTAGACACTACTTCACTTCTTGACAGACCGCGCACGACTAAGACTTCAGTCAGACTGTCGATGGCATATAAAGGGTCGAGGGTCGAGACTGTCAAAACAACGGAAGTGACCACTACCCTACTCCAACGCCACAGATAGCGATAACGATTCGATTAATCGATAATCTTTTACTTATTCTCCGACATATATTTCTTTTCCTTTTTGACCGACCCTGACGATTCTTGACCGACCCTGACGATTCTTGACCGACCCTGACGATTCTTGACCGACCCTGACGATCAGCTGACGTCAGATAACGCCCCGTACACATCTCAACCACACACACTACACCGTCTCCGTCGGCGGAGACGAGGGCCCCGTTTCGTAGCCGCTCGGCAGCGCCTAGGTGCGTGACCGAGCACTGCTACCCCCCCTCCCCTCGCCGGTGCCGTCCTGAGCCGAGGTTCGTGCCCTACAGAGGGCGCCCTCAGCGACGGACACCAAAAAACACCCCGGAGGCTAGGCCGGTTCTGACCCGGTCGGCCTCCACCCTCTCTGGGTGAGCCCTCTGCTCGCCCGCCCCGCCCGGTGACACTGTCGAGGCCACTAGGGCCAACAGCATACACAGTCCGAAAAAAAAAAAAAAAAAAAACTTAATCAACATCTCTTAAACAATAAAATAATTTAATACACATAAAATGTAACAGCTGTAATAGCCCTTAAGATAACGTCACACAAAATGGCCGTTACGCCCTAATGGAGGCTTACAGAATAATTGTCTACATAAACTTAATATTGATTTTTAATGGTTTTGTCTTTCTATTTTTGTATATACGACTCATAAGGTAAGGGTGCGTTTCCAACTGAGATGTGCAAAGATGTGTAGTGAGAGATGTGTTTGTTAAGAACCAATAGAAGCTTTACTTTACATACCCTAAGCGGGGATTAATATGATACTAAGCGTGCGTTTCCACCTGAGATGTGTGAGGATGTGTAGTGAGAGATTCGTTTGTTAAGGACCAATAGAATCACTTCACTTGACACACCCTAAACGAAAATTGATTAGATACTGAGGCTGCATTTTCACCTGAGATGTGCAAAGATGTGTAGTGAGAGATGTGTTTATTAAGAACCAATATAATCGCTTCGTTTGACACACTCAAAGCGACGATTAATATGATACTAAGGGTGTGTTTCCACCTGACATGTGCAAGGATGTGTAGCGAGGGATGTGTCAGTTAAGAACCAATAGACGCACATCACATCTTCGCGCATCTCTAGTGTAAATACAGATTATAACTTATTTCATTTTCAGATTCTTCATGAGCGGTCGATACGGAAAACGTTCAGAAACTTTAGACGACGATGGAATTGGTTTCCCCTTCACTGATCAAGAAAACGAGAGAGACGAAGAGAGAGATAAGGTGCGAGGGAAAGAGATAAATGTCCACAAGTGGAGACCGTGCGACTGCAACCTATATGTTAAGGCGATGAAAAACTTTTACAAGAGGTAATCATTTAGTTTAATTACGTCCGGATAGTATCCGGATATCCGGATAAAATAAAAATAGTTACTTATATCATCTAATTCAAGTATTACGTAAGGTATTTTTTTACAATTATCAATCCCCGCCCCCCATGTAAGCAAAAGTAAGCTAAGCCCGTCCTCCCCGTACTTACATTGATGCATGCATTGTCTCCGTCCTCGTTCAGAACAAGGATTTATCCTCTATCCCCCATGTCAACAAAAATAAGCAGAGCAAGGACCTGCCCGATCCCTTTTAATGCTTATGTAATACTTAATTAAAAAATAGGCTGCGTGTACTCATCCGTCAACCGGATGAATAAATTTAATTTATTTTTCCAGTAACCGTATCATTTAAATATTTTAATTTGTCCGGAAATTAATAATTAACTAAAAATAATCTGATACTCGATATTAGAAAGACTACGTCTCTCCTCTTTCAGGGTGTAGTAAACTTTTATTTTTTTATTTTTTTTTTCGAGGGGAAATGCTTTTTACGCATCCCCTCTTAGTTGGAGGGGTATGTGTGCCTCACAGCGAGAAGCGCCGAATACCCACTATAAGGGTGTAGTAACCTAACCTAACATAACCTAACCAACATCAATTCCCCCCCATTTTTTTTGCTTGAGACTCATATTTTAGGAATAAGGAGGGAAGGAAGAAAAATTCTGTATATCCGTATTAAGTCACTGAGTAAAAAATATTAAGATTAGGTTATTATTCGTCCGGAAGCACTCCGGATATGAGATTTTTTTCTTATCACGAAATCGTAGTACGCATAATACGAAAAATAAAAATTGTGACGTCATGTTTTAGAAAAATATTCGTCTGATTACAATTTCTACTGATTTACTTGATTAATTAATATTTTATTGTGTATATCCGGATATACAGACAAGGAATGTGTGATGGCTGATATAATTTTTTATTTACAGACATTCCGAAACATTGGATTCTACAGAAGACGACTAAATGGAATGAACACACCGACACCATTATTTATAAGATATATACACATACTTTAAAAATGATAAACTGTTAAATTTGTGACTTAAATTATATTCCGCCATTTTCTTCTACAATAAAATTAAATAAAAATGTTTCTCGTAAAGGACACATTGTAGGCATGGTTTTGTTTAAACGTTATTTTAAAGAAATTTAGAATATTGTGCAGGGGCGACTTTACCGAACGTATATATAGTGCAGGGTGTGCGTTACACACGGGCGTCGCAAATCTCAACTAATTTTTGGAGTCAGAGCAAAAAAAAGTTCGTCAATAAACGACGAAAAAAATTTTTTTCGCCCGTTGACGTGAAAACTTTTTTTTCGTTAACAAGGGTGCTATGGTTATTGCACACGGGCGTTACATAGCCTAGAGGTCGCCCCTGTACTTTATTTTTGAGTTACAAAGCTTTATAACAAATCATAAAACTATATCTGTACATGATCATATATATAACATAACAGATAACAATTTTCTTCGATACAATAGTTGTAATATTTTAATGTTGCCAAAGTAGATTGCCAAAAATACCGAACAATTATTGAAGTTTTACATTAAATAATGAGACATCTAAATAGCTATATCAGTGTTGCTATAATAAACGAATTTCTACCTGCCTAAAACGAATAATGTAACTTAACAAATGTTTTATGCCACAGATAAAAATTCTCCTGGTTTAGTGTTGCCATCTTAAGTATGGAAAATAAACGTAACCTAAAAGGATATTTTGCATCCAAAACTTTTCCGAATCTCTTAAAGTCCACTTAGAGGAAGATTCGGTAAGTTACATCATAATTATTGCATTAGATAAAAAATATTTATCTGTAGGTGTGTATTTATTTGGAAGTTTAAGCCCAACGTATCTTCCAAGATCTTATTTAGCTTTAGAAGGTGACGGTAAAGAAATAATCTTGTATATGTTAATATTGTATATTGGTGCCAAGTTAATGGCTGGGAACTTGGAACCAATGTAAACTTGGCCAAGCTTGACCAAGTCCGCCATGTTGTAACTAGTCAAATTATAATGTAATAAATATTATGAGCCAAATCTTGTATCATTATATTACCCAAATTGTAGAGAAATAAAATATTTTTGAATATAATACTAATGATCATCCTATCCAGAATAGTGCAGCTTTTTATCAGTGAAATTGTTATCAAAATCGGTTCAGCAATAACTGAGATTTCCACTTACAAAGCAATAATAATTTTTAATATTTCGTCCAATATCCGACCCTATAGTGCAGCTAGCACACAGGCGTCGAGCGCTACTCACCGGGGTCGCCGGCAAAGTATTTTTCAAGTTAATTTTACGAGCCAACATTTACAACAATGAACTAGAGGCGACCCTGATTCGGAAGAATAATGTATAGTATTGTTGTATGGAGGTTTGTTGGTGAACAAGGTTCAACAAGGAAACAGGTTTGTTGGTGTCACAGTATCTATCAAATAAATATTTAGTGTCCGGTAACCGGATTGGTATTTTATACAATCCACCTATAATAGACAGACAAATATGTTACTTTATCCAATTATAATTTTTACCCGTGAGGGGAAGGGTTAGAATACTATTCCCCTCTGCCGCTGGGAGTCGAGTAACCCTGTATCCCCATTGCTTGCGACCACCAGCATGCGAATCCGACCGCCAAGTGTCATAGACGCGGTCCGGTCGAGCCGCATGTGGGCCTGACTTACCCCCTCCATCTCCCATCCCATTAATGCTGCGGATCTATTGAACTCTGGTCTCTTGCTCAGGGTCCACTGAAACCACAGCATTTTTTTCTTCATTCCCCCTTCCCAATCTATATTCGAGGATGCAACGCATTGACAAAGCAAGGGAGTATCTCTTGTTTTGCCAACGTCCATGGGCGATGGTGGCACCTTACCATCAGGTGGACCATTTGCTCCTTTGCACCTTATCTGCCATAAAAAAAAATACCAAAAGAATATTAGAAGAATATTAAAGTCCGGCCCCTAAACCTAAATGGATAGATATAATATTCTACCTGCTATAAATGATCTATCAGATAAATATTTATTTTTTGTGATAGACATGGTACAAATAAGCACACAGTCCACCGTCGTCTATTGTCATCAGAAAAACAAGATGGTGTCTTTTGTTTTACCGATGCGTTGCTACTTATAAAATTGAGTAGGTAGAGAAAGCGAAGAGAAGAATGCTGCAGATTCAGTGGATCCTGAGCAAGAAACCAGATCCCAATGGAAACACAGCATTAATGGTTTGAGAGAGGGTTGGCCCACATGCGGCTGGACCTGAACGCGTCAAATATACTTGGCGGCTGGAGAACAGATACCCTATCTCCAACGGGTGCTGGAATACTCGACTCTAATGAGGTGCACTCCCAGCAGCGCATTGGATAAATGTGTCCGGATATCCGGAACATGAAATTTTTTTCTTATGATTTTTACGAATAAGTTATAATTTAATAACTTTCGTCCAGTAATTGAATGAATGTGATATTATTTATTTAAATATAAAATTCTACCAGATGTACGGTAACCGGATTAATATCTATTCTAGCTAAGTAGCAAGTGAAGTGGTTAAGCAATAAGTGATTAGTATTGAGCATGTCCGATAGTGTCGCTACACGCGCGGTGGTGCCGATAAGCTGTGATTTGATTTGCACAGATTATAAACATTATTAAAGATCTAATCATCATTTAAGTGCTGAGGGTAGCAAATAATTGCAACGAAGTACTATTGTATAAATTAGTAGCTGAACCGCGTGACTTCGATCGCGTGTTGCTCCGCTCCTATGGGTCGTAGCGAGATGTTAAATAGCCTAAGTTACTCCTTGTTACATCAGCTATCTGCCAGTGAAAGTCCCGTCAAATCGGTCCAGCTACTTCACAGATCAGCTGAACAAAACAAATATTGTTGTTGGTATATGTGGTGTGTGCGTGTATACATCCATATGCACTTAATAAAAAGCGGTTATTTTAATATTACAAACAGACACTACAATTTAATTTAATTGTATGAATAATGTGAGGGTAGCAGGATATCATAACAATATAGGAGATAGAGTAACACTTGTCACTAATGACGTATACCTCTCATAACATTTTGTTATCCTGGTTATCCTTACTAATATTATAAATGCGAAAGTAACTCTGTTTGTCTCGCTTTCACGCCAAAACTACAGAACATATTTTAATAAAATTTTGTATATAGATAGTCTAGAGCCTGAGGAATGACACAGGCTACTTTTTAATGCGAAAAAAGAGTTGTAAGGGGTTGAAAGGGGGGATGAAAAGTTGTATTGAAGTATCATTTTTATAGCTATTGATTCGATATAAATAAATATGACATTCAAACTTTGTTTTACCCTCAAGGGGGTAAAATAACAATAGGTGATAGGGGATGAAACGCGGACGAAGTCGCGGGCTTATCGAGGAAGGCTATAGGCTATATATCATCACTCTAAGACCAATAGGAGCGGAGCATCAATAAACGGCGCGGCGATAAACCAAAGAAAGTGTGCCTGCGGAAGGTTTATATGTTGTATAATACACTAGCTGCGCCCCGCGGTTTCACCCGCTATATTTTGGATAATTCACACTATATCATCATAATTTATAGCCTATATGTTATTCTGATGTGTAAGCTATATTATTGTAAAGTTTCATCAAAATACATTCAGTAGTTTTTGCGTGAAAGAGTATTTGTTGTCAAGTAAAATCAGTAAAGGAAAACAAATATTTGTATCGAAGGGTTTCAAGGGAAGAAGGTTCGGCTATTATTTAGTCGTTATTGTTTCACGTAACAATATCCACTTGATCTTACTGACAGGGACACCGTCTCGAAAATGGTGACAAAATATAATAACGACTTTATTAGTTATGGTGTTGGCAACATTGATCAGTTGTGTAATGATAATGCATTTTTTTTTAAAAAGATTTCTCCAAGACAAATTATGCTTTAAACTCATTTCATTAGGAATACAAATTCCTCTTCTTGTCTTGGTCTTGTCTTCTGTCTCACACTCCCTTAGTTGGCTTCTGTGAATAGCACTTATCAGCGTTCGTTTATTAATGACCAATTAGATACGAACAAATGTTGCCACCAGAGAAAATATTACACTTGTCAATTCACAAAATAAAATTATCACAAAACATTGAGTACAATACTTAGATTTATCAACTTATTTTATCTTTTCCTGGACCAATAGTATCCATAATTAATCCAGGTTATAAAGTTTTAGTTTTCTTTTTTTTTTTTAATTAAAAAAAAAAAATTTCAGCTAACGTTCAGCCGTTTTTGCGTAAGTAACAAACATACAAACTTTCACATTTATAATATTAGTAAGATGACACATACTGATTTGTAACAGTTTAATATAAAATACGGTGTAACAGACAGCCAAGCTACGCTCATCTCCTGAGGGCAACACAAACACCAGAACATCGACTATTTACAATTTGCTAATAGCTAAATATACATTGACATTTTTGTATTGTTTATTGTACAGACTGTTTACACTAACAGTTCAGTCTTTACTCAAATATTTACTCATATTCTTCTCTACCCTTTGTGGACCGCGTGACTTCTTCCGCATGGTGCTCCGCTCCTATGGGTCGTAGCGTAATGATATATAGCCTATAGCCTTCCTCGATAAATGGGCTATCTAACACTGCAAGAATTTTTCAAATCGGAACAGTAGTTCTTGAGATTAGCGCGTTCAAGCAAACAAACTTAATAGATGTGCAGTTAAGTCTCCAAAACACACGGGGTTACTATTTTACTTTAATGAATTTGACAACGTTTGGTTAGTGTTACCAGAAAAAAATAATAAATAGTGTCACTATTTAGCTTTGCTATAATAATAGTAGAGTGAAGCAATAATGTTGCCATGTGGTAGAAAAAAAATATTAAACTTCTGTCACCTACAAGTGACATTGGAAATTAAATTCATAATATCTTTTGAACGGAATGTCCGATTTAAAAAAAGTAGTTATAGTGACATAACTACAATAGTTGGACATATGGTCTTGCGAAGGTTTTTGTAGATATTGATACGTTCTAGAATATTGTAGAACATTTTTTTGTTCTATCATCAATACTTTCCGCAGCGCATGCAATGAAACACATTTTACGGCTAATTTTTTTACACCTTGGGTTGGTTTTAGTAAGAATTTCTGAGGATCTCTAATTTTGTCTAGTAATAAATATAGCCTATATTACTCAGGGGTAATGTAGCTTTTAAATAGTGAAAGAATTTTTGAAATCGGTCCAGTAGTTTATTTGTGACATACAAAAAAATATATGTAGGGCAATTACCTTACTTTTAAATGGATATATAAAACCTAATTTTATAAAGAAAATTTATATTGAATACTTAAGTCCCTTTCAAAAAATGTAAAGAGAATTTTTTGAAAAAAAATTAAATTAAAATGGCGTCAATATAGCCAAGTGAGAGGCGGACTCGAGCATGAGGAGTGTTGTATGGGAGCCCCCCTTAAATATTTATTTTATTCTGTTTTTAGTATTTGTTGTTATAAGGGCAACAAAAATGTATCATTTGTGAACATTTCAAATGTCTAGCTATCACGGTTCATGAGATACAGCCTGGTGACAGACAGACGGACGGACGGACAGCGGAGTCTTAGTAATATATAAAAACTGTAGTTTTTACACTCGTCTATTAATAGAAAAAATTCAGGTTTAGTAATAAATAAATAAAATAATTAATTTTATATTGACATTTAGAACAAAAAAATATTTTTTATTATGGCTAATTTTCTTCAAATTAATCAAAATAAATTCAGCAATTTTAGTCATCCCTTATTATGGTCCCTTTTTCGAGTATCTATCCCGTTGTCCTCAAAAACTTTCGGGGCGCAAAAATTGGTATGGATAAGATGTATTTTGTCTGGATTTTTTTTTATTTCTTGACTCATCGTTTACTGACGTACTAATTATGATGTTGGTAACACTGATTTGAGTAGTTATGATTTCTGGCGGAAATATTTATTATAACATCGCGAGTATTCTAGCAGTAATACTGTTGCTCTGAGTCTAAAGTATTAAAAAACTAAAACTGACGAGACTTACTACTTTAAATCCCTCCTTTTTAACTTGTTATACCCCTTTTTTCGCATTAAAAAGTAGCCTATGTCCTTTCCCAGGCTCTAGCCTATCTGTATACCAAATTTCATTTAAATCGGTTCAGTAGTTTTGGCGTGAAAGCGCGACAGACAGAGCTATTTTCCTATTTATAATATTACTAGCTGTGTCCGCTTAACTTTATTCGCGTGGAATAGCGATACTTCCACATTCACATTGAGCCCCCTTTTTAAACAGTTACACCCCTTTTTTCGCATTAAACAATAGCCTACGTCATTTCTCAGGCTATAGACTATCTGTATACCAAATTTCATTTAAATCGGCTCAGTAGTTTTGGCGTGAAAGTTATTTTCGCATTTATAATATTAGCAAGTAAGGATTATATAAGTTAATTATTATGACGTATTACGCTGAGACATCTGTACTCAGAGCATTCATTATTCTGATAGATGTAGAAGTAAATTGTTCTTTACATACAGTGTAAACTCTATATGTGATGACGTCACATATACGGCGGAATAGGATAATGCATTATATCGCTATTCAATTATATATATGACGTCATTGCCGTTTACGTCTTTTTAGAATAGATTAAATTTCTAATTGTTTTTAACCATTACCGGGATCGTATTTTGAAAAAATAAAAAATACGTGTCTATTTATTTTTCTTCTAGTTTCATATAACATAATAATATATTATTTTTTTTAAAGATTATTAAGTTAGAACGTTATTGAGATTATGACGTCACATAGTTTTTCACAGCTTAAAAAAATACCTTCTTTACTAATAATAATAAAAAAATCCACTATTTTACATTAGCTAGTTCCAGTAACTACACGAAAAATTGTCCGCCATCTTGGATTTAAAGTAGTCTTTATTTTTTTTCAATTGATATCCAAATCATGGGCATACACATATCTAGTCATTACCATTATTACGTCCGCCATATTGGATTTAGTGTAACGTTACTCAGCTGACCATATGTCATTTTAAATATCTCTTTATATATTAACATACTATTAAAGTTAACTTACGTGAACCTCAAGAAGGGTGACCTTAAACACGACACCATAACACTAACTTCTTGCGCGACAATAGTTTATAATCTATCGCACTAAAGGTTATACATTGTCTTACACTTAAATATAAGCACAGTATGTTAGTAAACATGAGGTAGAAAGCCACGCTAAGCTTTGCAACATTTTCAATCGTAGTGAAATTGTGTTACCTCTCAAAGGAAGCATTTACATCGCATTTACGAGGTTTAACATAAACTGTTTACGAGACGAGTTTCATCACTATTTTTTTTTAAACATGGCTTTAAATGAAAAAATCTATACAGTTGGATAAAGCTCTCACATAACAGCTGTACTCCGATCGCGCCGTATGTAAGCCATATTGATTCTAGAAAGTCAGTAACGAATACATTACTTATATAAAGTATTAATTTCATGTGTGTATAATAAATAATTATTTGACATATAGTGTAATTTTTTTTTCTCTGTGTTTATTCCGTAATGGTATTACACCGTACAGCCTATATTATTATAGTGTAAATGATTATCTTGTTTTTTTCCTCGATTTTTATTTTATAATGGAAAAGGCAAATGTATTACACCGTACTGCCTTTGACATAATTATAACGAATAAAATTATAATTGTTAATCATTATTATTATTAAATTTGTATATAATATTTTTTCTTTGTTTTTATTCCATAATAGGCAAAGGTGTGTACAGCCTTGACCTAAAAAAAATAATTGATATTGAAATACAATATATTTAATATTTAGGAATGAAATTTAAGTGAATAGTAAAACAGAAAATGTAGAATAAAATAAATTAATTGTATTTAGTAATTGGATATCTGATTTTCAATAGGCAACACTTCACTTTCTTTATTTTTCTCAGGCTCAAAAGGGCTACTCAGAGCCGTTATACAAGATAATAAAAAAAAAAAAAATTCTCGTTTTCATCAACTCTAACAAGAATTCAACAAGGCTGTACGGTATAATACCTTTTCCTTTATGGAATAAAAATCACAAGATAAGAAGTAAATTTTTCATGCATTTAAGTAGTACATGGCTTCGGCCTTACTATAAAATAAAGAATTAACCTTCTAAAGAAAAGGCTCTACAGTGTAATACCTTTGCCTAATGGAAACATTATGGAATAATAACAGGATTAAGATAGTTACAACGAAAGACATGGCTTCGGCCTTACTATAAAATAAATAAAGAGTTAACTTTCTAAATACAAGTCTTTACGGTGTAATACTTTTTCCAATGTGCAATGAAAAGAGGAAAAAAAAAAATTAAGTAGTGTCATGACTTTCTGTCTGTGATACTAATTCGCGGTAAAATTAGTATTTTTAGGGCAATGTGAAATTAAACCTGATTGGTCAATAAAGAGGAATGGCGGTTAAATTAACCAACCAGGAAGTTTCCCGCATAAATGTAAAAGATATAGCTCTCTTATGGATATTGGCGGGAAAGACTACGAGCAAAGGGGACGTTCTATGGGAAACAGAAGAAACATAGGTATAATACGTTCTTGAGTTCTATACTGTATAATTTCAGACTCATTCTATACTGTATAATTTCAGATTCAGATATTATTAGTGGTTACGTTAAAATAAAAACATCAATAATTTATTTTAATTGGTTTCGAATTCAAATTTAGAACAAGCAATCCGTAATATTTTGAAAGACTGTCACAAAGCTGTACGGTGTAATAACTTTGCCTTTTCTTAAGGAACAAAAACAGAGGAAAAAAAATTAAAGTCTGTCACATATAAGAGAAGATGGCGGGAAAAATGAAACGCTTTTTATTTAGAATTAAAAATCATATCTCAATATATAATTTTATTACACATACTATCGTTGTTTATACGACTGCAAGGAGTAATATCTTTGTCTGTTTCATTTTGAAATAAAAAAAAAGCGACACACGGATGGTGAATTGTTTGCTTGCTCCGCAGCTAGATGACGTTGCGCGTTGCACAGTATAATCTGTGCTCACCCCGCCACCCTCATTCGTTAGACTTAGAAGTTAGAACAATTCAAACGGGCAGTGCGGTACCGTGGGCTTCGCATCTTGGTTAAGAAATAAAATCTGAAGAGGAACAGGAGCTGGCGCCAAGAGTAGCTGTAAATCTGGTGAGTAGACTTCTTTTGTTATTTGGAAACGTAAAATTGAAGTCGAAGGTATTCCTTTTCCCTCCGAAATACAGGCCACAAAGTAGCACGTTGCTTCACTCATAGTATTTGCTTTCACGCTTAAACCACTGAATCGATTTTGATGAAATTTAGTACAGATATAGACTAGAACTTAGAAAAGGCCATAGGCTATGTTTTATCGCGAAATAAAGGCTTGAAGGGGTTGAAATAGGGGATGAAGTGCATGTCGAGCTGTGTGAATAAATCAGCCAAATTGCAAAGAAAATGTTTATTTACATATTAAAAATGTCACATTACCCAAACCTTTCATAACAAATAAATACAATCTAACTATCACACTACTACCACGTGATTCTATGGGATAACAAACATACATCATAACTTAAGTAAAAAACATGGAAACATATCCTTACAGATATTTTTTTTTATTAATAGTTAACTTCACTCTTTATGAGTGACGTCACTAAGTATATTTTTATAGCCCAGTGCAATTTAAATGATAGTACTTCAAAAACTACGCGAATAAAGGATAGATTCTAAATGTCACTTTGGCAACACACCCAGTGTTGCCATAGTTAACGGATTCCCCACTTTTGAGGTTCACTTGAGACATGAGTGCAGAATTCGTCGCTTAAGTATGGCAACATTGTTTGACAGTGACATTAGCATCTCAGTGTCACTAAACACATATACATCTAAATAAAATGATAATATTCAAAACTCGCTATTATAATTAACAAATAAAGAATTACAATTATTTAAAGATGGCGGATGACAGTTGTATAACTTACATATATAAACTAATCAAATACTAACGACAAACATTACTATTAACTGCAATAACAAAGCTGCTACTAGTGGCGGTGCTAGGCGTCTGTAATGTATCCATTTCTATTATCTGCACGTTGCTATTGGCAACACTATAGGTTTGACCTTGAATACGTATAAGTCACTATTAGTCTATGACGTCATCGCGTGTCTGTTACGTCACGGATGTGACCTACTTTTAGCTTACTTAGAGGGGGTTATGAAAAATGTAATAAAATCTGGCAACATTGTAACAAATTTAAAGTAGTCTGGCAACATTAAAAATAGTGACTGAAAAATTGGGTTACTACAGATTTCGTCTAGCACCGCCATTGATACACATTAACTACTTAATTATAATACCAACGTTTTAAATATATACTACATATTATAATTTAAAAAAAAAACAAGATATTTCAAGTTTCTATCATAATTTAAATTAAAATATAATAGAAAGAGAGAGATAGAACTAATGATTTAAAGTTTATATTCGAGAAAAATTTTAAAATTGGCAGCAATTGCCGGTTTTTTTTTTTAAAACATAGATAAAGGTCACACGGACAGCAGATATAGATTCCAAATTCAAATTTCTGTGTATAAAATTTAAAATTGGAATCAATATTTAATCTACCTCTGGAACCGCAGAATTGATAGAAAAGGGAGGGAGTAAGTCTGGCCCACATGCGGCTCGACCGGAACGCGTAAAAGACACTATAATACATATCTTACTTATGAGGTAATAAATTTATTTATATTTCGAATTATAGCGCTTATGAGATTTAAAACACAGAAATCTAATTAACAATCTAAAAACCGCCGAAATTATTAATCAATCTCAATATATTCCAAATTTAAATTTTAAATATATTTGAATTTGGAACTTATATGCAATCCGTAATCGAAGATCGATCGAGAGTTATTAATTTTGGTTATATGAAGTTTACACAAAGCTAACTAACTTCACTAGTGACTATTATTTGGTTGATGAGTGATTATCTGAAAAAAAAAAGAATATCATTAAAAATTAAAGGAATATTGAATGTTAGTTATTATGCTGGCAACGTTGATCTGAGTAGCATTTGACTTTCCAAGGTGACACAACTGACAAACTCCTATGATGTTGGCAACGTCGATCTGAGTAGCATTTGACTTTCCAAGGTGACACAACTGACAAACTCCTATGATGTTGGCAACGTCGATCTGAGTAGCATTTGACTTTCCAAGGTGACACAACTGACAAACTCCTATGATGTTGGCAACGTCGATCTGAGTAGCATTTGACTTTCCAAGGTGACACAACTGACAAACTCCTATGATGTTGGCAACGTCGATCTGAGTAGCATTTGACTTTCCAAGGTGACACAACTGACAAACTCCTATGATGTTGGCAACGTCGATCTGAGTAGCACTTGACTTTCCAAGGTGACACAACTGACAAACTCCTATGATGTTGGCAACGTCGATCTGAGTAGCATTTGACTTTCCAAGGTGACACAACTGACAAACTCCTATGATGTTGGCAACGTCGATCTGAGTAGCATTTGACTTTCCAAGGTGACACAACTGACAAACTCCTATGATGTTGGCAACGTCGATCTGAGTAGCATTTGACTTTCCAAGGTGACACAACTGACAAACTCCTATGATGTTGGCAACGTCGACCTGAGTAGCATTTGACTTTCCAAGGTGACACAACTGACAAACTCCTATGATGTTGGCAACGTCGATCTGAGTAGCATTTGACTTTCCAAGGTGACACAACTGACAAACTCCTATGATGTTGGCAACGTCGATCTGAGTAGCATTTGACTTTCCAAGGTGACACAACTGACAAACTCCTATGATGTTGGCAACGTCGATCTGAGTAGCATTTGACTTTCCAAGGTGACACAACTGACAAACTCCTATGATGTTGGCAACGTCGATCTGAGTAGCATTTGACTTTCCAAGGTGACACAACTGACAAACTCCTATGATGTTGGCAACGTCGATCTGAGTAGCATTTGACTTTCCAAGGTGACACAACTGACAAACTCCTATGATGTTGGCAACGTCGATCTGAGTAGCATTTGACTTTCCAAGGTGACACAACTGACAAACTCCTATGATGTTGGCAACGTCGATCTGAGTAGCACTTGACTTTCCAAGGTGACACAACTGACAAACTCCTATGATGTTGGCAACGTCGATCTGAGTAGCATTTGACTTTCCAAGGTGACACAACTGACAAACTCCTATGATGTTGGCAACGTCGATCTGAGTAGCATTTGACTTTCCAAGGTGACACAACTGACAAACTCCTATGATGTTGGCAACGTCGATCTGAGTAGCATTTGACTTTCCAAGGTGACACAACTGACAAACTCCTATGATGTTGGCAACGTCGATCTGAGTAGCATTTGACTTTCCAAGGTGACACAACTGACAAACTCCTATGATGTTGGCAACGTCGATCTGAGTAGCATTTGACTTTCCAAGGTGACACAACTGACAAACTCCTATGATGTTGGCAACGTCGATCTGAGTAGCATTTGACTTTCCAAGGTGACACAACTGACAAACTCCTATGATGTTGGCAACGTCGACCTGAGTAGCATTTGACTTTCGAAGGTGACACAATTGACAAACTCCTATGATGTTGGCAACGTTGATCTGAGTAGCATTTGACTTTCCAAGGTGACACAACTGACAAACTCCTATGATGTTGGCAACGTCGTTCTGAGTAGCATTTGACTTTCCAAGGTGACACAACTGACAAACTCCTATGATGTTGGCAACGTCGATCTGAGTAGCATTTGACTTTCCAAGGTGACACAACTGACAAACTCCTATGATGTTGGCAACGTCGATCTGAGTAGCATTTGACTTTCCAAGGTGACACAACTGACAAACTCCTATGATGTTGGCAACGTCGATCTGAGTAGCATTTGACTTTCCAAGGTGACACAACTGACAAACTCCTATGATGTTGGCAACGTCGACCTGAGTAGCATTTGACTTTCCAAGGTGACACAACTGACAAACTCCTATGATGTTGGCAACGTCGACCTGAGTAGCATTTGACTTTCCAAGGTGACACAACTGACAAACTTCTATGATTTTGGCAACGCTGATTTGAGTAGCATTTGACATTCGAATGTGACACAACTGACAAACTCCTATGATTTTGGCAACGTTGATCTGAGTAGTATTTGACTTTCCAAGGTGACACAACTGACAAACTCCTATGATTTTGGCAACGTTGATCTGAGTAGTATTTGACTTTCCAAGGTGACACAACTGACAAACTCCTATGATGTTGGCAACGCTGATTTGAGTAGCATTTGACTTTCCAAGGTGACACAACTGACAAACTCCTATGTTGTTGGCAACGTTGATCTGAGTAGCACTTTAGAAGGAACTAATGTGTTATATCAGCGTCACAGATTAACAAATTTTACTCACCTAACTTGTGAGAAGACGTCGAGACTTCTGCAGATTCCAATTCTGTCAATTTGTTCTCTTCAATCTTATCTAAATGCATTTCGAGTTTACCTTTCTCTAAATTATCTTCTTTATCCCTACCCTCATTTAAATCACTTCCAACTTTCTCAGACTCATCTTTCCTTTCCTCTGTATTATCTTCTTTATCTTTACCACTAACATCATCATTGATTTCACCATCATTTGATTTATCAATCTCATCACAACTATTTTCCCCTTCATCATCAATTGAATCATATACTTCAATTATGTTATCCTCAGCTTTGTCGTCATTTGTTTTATCACGACATAAATCAGTGTTAATCTCATTAGAATCATTATTAATACCTAAATCTCTATTCTTGTCAGAATCAAGACTAACAGGTATATTTACTTCAGCATTAACTTTGTCTGTAGCAACATTATTATCTATATCATCTTTTGTTTTACTGTTATCTTCATGAGATGTAGGCGTAACTTGTGTTTTATCATTAGTCAGGGATTTACCTTCATCTAGTGATATTGACTTCACATTTGTAATTGAAGGCAAACATTGTCTAGTTGGACCATATTGCTTATTGGGGACCTTAACAACATAGTATAAAGTATCATTTGGCGGATTTTCCTTCAGACTATTATGATTCGGTATTGCCAATGTAGAAATTGAATTTCGAGGTTTTAAGCGAAGCATGGGAGGTGGAAGGCAGACGAGAGGTATATTTGTTATTGGAGTGTCCTTTTTCCCTTGTATTTTGTATGCGACTTTTGATAAAAGGTTTAATATGTTGTGACTCTCTCCAGCTGCTTGGTGGCTGCAGGCTGGAGCTGTCGGTGGACTTGGAGCTTCTTCAGTTTGATTGCCATTAATTTCGATGCAGTTTTTAACTACTCTTATGTTGATTTTATTTGGACTAGTTATTGGTTCTGACCTAACATTTGTGTTAGTTGGGACAATATTAGTGTCGGAATTAAGAGCGTTGACTACATAGGGAGGGATGATATACATTAGGGGAGAGTTATTTTTAGCAGTATTAACATTTGTGTCAGGGCTAATTGTTTTTTTAACATTACTATTAGCATCATTTTCATC
The DNA here is from genome assembly GCA_905147385.1 of Limenitis camilla. Classification (NCBI taxonomy): domain Eukaryota; kingdom Metazoa; phylum Arthropoda; class Insecta; order Lepidoptera; family Nymphalidae; genus Limenitis; species Limenitis camilla. Next base: position 6,961,329 of record LR990251.1, on the reverse strand, counting down.
TTTATGTATGAAGTTTAATATTTTATTTATATCACCAATATTAACATTACTTAGATTCTCATTAACGTTAACATTGCTAGTATTTAAGTTTATATTGGCTGTATTATTTTGATTGTTTTCTATTGATGTAGTGACGTCATCATCAGTATCACTCAATTCTATGACATCCGTATCATTATTCTCACAAATAATGAGATCATTAGAATCATCAGGTACGTCTGTATCTGCTGTTTGACTTTCAATTATATTGTCATCTGTTTTACTATGTTTAGGTGTTACAGGAGTTTCAGAAGGTCTTTTTAGGTTGTTTTTATTATAAGTTCTTATTGTTTCTCCATTTTCATTTATTGATGGTTTGAAGTTGAAATATTGTAGATTTTGATTCTTCTGTCTTTGCCATTCGTCGACGCTACTAACGTTTGGTCCACTTGAAGCATTAGCAGTAATGTTTTTAGAATTATTGTCTCCTTTCTTTGATGTTTTTTTAGACGTTGGTACCGGTTTTTTCTGCAAGAATAATTTATGTATTAGTTAATTAGCTGTTTTAAAGATTTTATAACTTCACACGGATAATGTACTTACGTTATAAATGGAATCAGCAATTTCGGTGAGCTGCCGATCGATTTTCGTCTTTAACTCAATGCAATTCTTAATAAGTAGCGCATTATTGGACTCCTCTGTTGTCGTGCTATGTAGAGGTATGCCTTTTAACTAAAAATAGATAGAAATACGTTACACATATAAAATTCCTCTAGAATCATTCTATATATGTATTTGTATGTATGTTTGAACAGAGAACCTGGTGTGAATAAGGCACTGCTTAGGTTCCTCTCGTAATTGTAAGAGATCAAAATGTTTAGTCATGTAATATCTCCCCCCTTGAAGTGTTTTTCAATATACCCCCTCTCCTCCTCCTATTGGTGAAAACCGCATTAAAATCCGTTACATACGTCAGACAGTGACCCATAGGAGTAATTCTTACCTTCATTTCATTTATAATAGTGCAGTATGTTCGTAGAATATCTTTTACTTCTCTTTCGGTTGGCCGAACCATATTAGGTAAACTGTTCTTTGTAATAAAATCAAAAGAATTTTCTGTAAAATCTGTTATTTCCTGAAAATATAATCTATATTAATTTGCATCCATCTTGGATTAAACACACTTTCTTCTTTTGTGATTTCAATGAAATTTAGCACACAGATACTTTATAAACTAGATTAACACATAGGGTACTTTTTATCCCATAAAAAAAAATTGATTCTGTGGGATAAAAATATTGAAAACACACATGTTGTGTTTGCCATCATAAAAAAGTCTTGGGCAGGTCGATGTTTATCACATTGCTTATATCTTAATCATTTATCATTATTTATAACTGCACTAAAACCTTTATAAATGCGAAAAACTCTGCCTGTCTGTCGCGCCAAAACTACTGAACCGAGTTAAATGAAATTTGGTAACTAGAGCTTGAGAAAGGACATACACTACTTTTTAATTCGAAAAAAAGGTTGTAAGGGGTTGAAAGGGGAAGATGAAAAGTTGTATGGAGGTATCGTCATTCTTAGAGCTGGAAGCTTGAAACCTATTTTTTTGGCTGTTGATTCAATATAACACACATGTTGTGTTTGCTCTTGATATGAAAGTAGTTTTCGTGTCTGTGCTTTATGAAACAACTAGTCGAACCTTTGCGACTTCGTCCGCGTGTAGCTCCGCTCCTATTGGTCGTAGCGTGATGATATATAGCCTATAGCCTTCCTCGATAAATGACCTATCTGACACTGAAAGAATTTTTCAAATCAGACCAGTAGTTCCTGAGATAAGCACGTTCACGCAAACAAACAAACTTAGTATAGAAAATTGGAAATTTTAAATATTTATTTTCAAAAAGAATATAAATAATCTTCTAATATTCAAAATTTTATAAAATGTGGGCCAGTCTAACCCCCTCAAACTCTCCCTTCCCATTAAAGGTGCGGATAGTAAACTCCGCTGAAACCACAGCATTTTTTTTTCTCGCTCCCCCTCCCCACTCTATCTTAGGAGATGCAACGACGATGGTAGCCACTTACCATCAGGACACGAGAGGAATGAGAAGAATGCTACAGTTTCAGTGGAGCGAGAACCCAGAGACTACTAGAACTGTAACACTAACGGGATGGGAGGGGGAGGTAGATCTGGCCCATATGCGGCTCGACCGGAACGCGTTAGAGACACTTCCAGTAACTTAGAGTTTAACGAGTAATCTCTAGGAGTTGAGTTATCATATCAATGATTATTATTGGGTACTAAGGTTGAATCAAGCTCTTTAAAGTTGCTCTTGGGTCTCAAGCCCCAGGTATTGATCGGGTTATTGCCTAAACTACATATTACTATTGTCTTTCATGTGTTACAGCACACAGGGTGTGGGTGTTAGTAAAGATACTATAGTAGGTTGATTATTACATAAGGTACTTTTTATCCCAAAAATAGCACCGTTCCCGTGGGATAGAATGGTCACACGAGTCGACTATTACTTAATAAGAAATGACGTCAAACTTACCCTCTCAGGAGGTCGCGGTTCAACAGTCAAAGGAGCAACTTGTGCCGTCAAAATCATCTTATTGATCCGTCTAACCTCATCAATATTGGCCAACTCCACCTTCTTCCTAATCCTGGCAACACGTTCCAACTTAATACTCATCGGCTGGCAACACTCTATCAACTTAATATTTCTTTCATTCCAAAACGTTGCCGAGAAATATGTCCGAGATAATTTTAGCGATTTCGTTAATAATCTACGTTTTGATTTAAATTTATAATTAATTCTGTTAAGTTCTTGTATTTTATCGTGTTTAATACCATTTGTTTTACTGGCAACAATTTGCGGTATCATAGGTTTTTTATACAGTCTGCTTTTAGCAAGTTGGTCTGATGTAACAGACACCAATGCAGCCAACTTCCGAACACTAAGTTGTCTACAATTTATAGTATTGTTTCTGGAATATTTCCTCCATAGTTGTAAGTCATCTAGGGGAGTTAGTACGACAAGTGGGAGTTGGATTAATTTAATATCTGTAATAATACAACTATTAATAAAAAAAAGTTAATACATATTATAAAGAACAAAACTTTTTTTTTGAAAATTTTTCGAAATTGTCAATAATTATTTTTAATCCAATATTCATTAATTCATAAATAATTTTTTTTTTATTTTATAACTAAATTGTCAAAAAAATATATATTATTTAATAATTTCTATTGTCAAAATAAATATTATTTTATAATGTCTAAATTGTCAAAATAAATATTATTTTATAATGTCTAAATTGTCAAAATAAATATTATATTATAATGTCTAAATTGTCAAAATAAATATTATATTATAATGTCTAAATTGTCAAAATAAATATTATATTATAATGTCTAAATTGTCAAAATAAATATTATTTAAAATGTCTAAATTGTCAAAATAAATATTATATTATAATGTCTAAATTGTCAAAATAAATATTATTTTATAATGTCTAAATTGTCAAAATAAATATTATTTTATAATGTCTAAATTGTCAAAATAAATATTATATTATAATGTCTAAATTGTCAAAATAAATATTATATTATAATGTCTAAATTGTCAAAATAAATATTATATTATAATGTCTAAATTGTCAAAATAAACATTATTTATAATTTTTATTGTCAAAATAAACATTATAATTTCTATTGTCAAAATAAATATTATTTATAATTTCTAAATTGTCAAAATAAACATTATTTATAATTTCTATTGCCAAAATAAATATTATTTATAATTTCAATTGTCAAAATTTTTTTTTTTTATTTCGATATTATTTGAGAGAATGAAATTGTGGATAAAAAATTTTTTGAATATTTTCTGAATTTTCAAGATTTAGAATAATGAATGGAAAATTTGAAAAAAATATATAACAAATTCAGAATTTTTTCAAAATCCAAAAGAAATTTAATGTCTTTTTCGTCTAGCATAGTTTGAGTAACATTAAACTTACCAAGGCCTCCCGGTGTTACTTCTGAATCACTATCACATCCATCACTATCACCAATAACTACAGCACCATCATGCTCACCAATAACATCACTTTCTTTCCTCGCAGAAACTTCAACAGACGTATTTATTTCATCTCCTTCCGGTTCTTCAATTGGAACTTCATAAAAATTAAAATTATTTAAACAATCCCTATTTTCTCTCTGAAAGTTTTCCAGCTCTTTATCAATATCCTCATCATCTTCAAATATAATCCTCACTTTGGCTTTATCTGGATCTATTTTTTTTAATAGTTCAATATTTACATCAGTTTCATTATCTTTTTGTTTATTTACTGTAATTTCATCATCTGGGTCTTCTATTTCAATTACTTCATGTTCCTTCTCAATTATTTCAACATCATCATCACTGTCATTCAGTTCATCTATCAGATCTTTTTCATCTACAAAATTTAAATCTTTAATTAATTACTTCTTATCAATTATTAATAGAATAGTTTTGATAAAGAGTTGGAAGAAAAGCTGATAAAGGTATTTTCAGGAAAAAAAGGAAAAGGACAGGAATTTCTAGAAAGTTCTGGAGGATTTACAATTGGCAGGAAAATATCACACCAATAATTACTCAATTAAATTAATTTAATTTTCAATTAAAAAAAAATCCTGGGAGAGAGAGAGGTAATGAAGCTTATATATTTCACATATACACTTATAATATGTCACATATATAGAGACTTAGCTGTCGTATGTGGTATTGCCATAAATATTTAAATAAAAAAGATATGGCCATTTAAATGTTATAAATGGACTTTTCGTATATTGAAGGTAATTTCAGGTAAAACTGAGAGTTATATGTGATGTAGTGTTGCCATATTGGAATGAAGGAAGTAATAGAAATCTACTTACTAATATCTTCAGGTACTTCTGTCATGAGAGCTTGTGGGTCCTGTTAACAAAAAAAATATCAACAATTTCCTAAAAATATTAGTGAACCACTACAGCCGGGTCTCTTCCTCAGAATGAGGAGGGTGTTAGGCCATAGTCCACCACGCTGTCCCAGTGCGGGTTGGCAGACTTCACACACCTTAGAGAATTTTAGTGAACTCTCAGGAGTGCAGATTTCCTCACGATGTTCTCCTTCACCGTTAAAGCAATTGATATTTAATTGCTTAAAACACACAAAACTCAGAAAAGTCAGAGGTGTGTGCCTGTGTTGAGGATGGAACTTGGACCTCCCGAGTCATTGATGATTTAATCACTAGACTATCACTGGTTTCCCCCACATTATCAGAGCATTATTTAAAATTTATTGCGAAACTGGATTTCCTTTTGCGTCTTAAAACTATTTTGCGTTAAGCCCTGAGTCTACACCCAGGAGGATATTCTAGTCAAGCCGTCGTACTGTTAGTCTGCGTATAGACCACAGCACTTCTTTTCTTTCTCTTATTAATTAACATTATGTATAAGTAAAGAGGAACTTACAAAATTAAAACGAGTGAAATCCCATTCCATGAATACTTGGTTGTTGCGAACAAGTTCATTCCAAGTTGGAAGCGCTTCCGTCACTATGTAAGGGAATCTGAAAAAAAACAATTTATTTTATAATAGACAAACGAGCAGACGGTCCACCTGATGGGAAGTAGCCACCGTCGCGCATGGACATCGGCAAAACTAGAGAGTATCTCTTAAGAAGAAGATAGAGTTAGGAGGGGGAGCGAAGAGAAGAATGCTGCGGTTTCAGTGGACCCCGAGCAAAAACCAAGAGTTCACTGGAACCACAACATTAATGGGATGGGAGAGAGGGGGTAAATCTGGTCCACAGGGGAACAGGTTCCCTCCAGGTTGGATTACTCGGCTCTTACGAGATGCTCTCCCAGCGGCAGAGGGGAATTGTATTCTAACCCGTCCCCTCACGGGTTACTAATAAATCAATACTCATAGCATTAGGCTGCGTTTCCACCAGAGATGAGCAATGAACGCTTCATTTACCTAACCTCACTCAGAGTGTGTCAAATGAAGAGATTCTATTAGTTCTTAACATAGACATCCCTCGCTACGTATCTTTGCTCATCTCTGATGGAAACGCAGCCGTTTTCCCAGAATCGACGCTATCTAAACACAGGAAAAGAACATTAACAAATCAATGTAAGATCAAATTTAGATAATAATAACTTTGTCGTACCTAAACTTTTTTTTAAATGGTAGATAAGGTGCAAACGAGCAGAGGCTCCACCTGATGGTACGTGGCCACCATCGCCCATGGACATCGGCCAAAAAAGAGATTCTCTCTTGTTTTGTCTATGCGTTGCATCCTAGGAAAAAGAGTAGGGAGGGGGAGTGAAGAAAAAAAAGCTGCGGTTTCAGAGGACCCTAAGCAAGAGCCCATAGTCCACCGAATCCGCAGCATTGATGGGAAGGGAGAGGGAGGGGGTAAGTCTGGCTCACATGCGGCTCGACTGGAACGCGTCTATGACACTTGGCGGTCGGATTCGAATTTCGACATTGACACTCATTTTGGTATAAATACGAGCGCGCGATGTTTCAAGTCTCAGTCTTGTTTGAAACATCGTACGGTACGGATGTCACCACTATACATAATAAAACACAGTCGAACGCCGCATCCGTCTGTTCGCGGTACTCGAAAATCAAAAATCATCAACAGATTTTCATGCGGTTTTCACCAAATTCGAAAGGTTTTGTGTAACAGACTCACCTTCGTACAACCGCAAGCAACAGTATATGGGGGGGCGCCACTGAGACGGTGTGAGCGTAGAGGAAGCGGTACCGAGCGAGCTGCTTCAGCTCGTACCAACGCCGTTGTAGCAATATGGGCGACGCCCAGCGACCTCTAGTAGACAAAATAAGAACGTAATGTAACTATTGAGCTATGCATCTATCTCGCTCCCACAACGTCTAACGCAGCTGGCTGGCCAGTCAAGTATTAATTAAATCTAAAATTTATCAAAAAACTGTGTATTTGGAATGTGGACCTATACATTAACTTTTGGATCATCCCACCCTCCCAAGTAAGTGGGGAGAACCACTATTATTTAATTTATTGACCAATAAACAACTTTTCAATACATGTTTTTAGGGTACCCAAAAGATACTAACGAGACCCTATTACTAAGACTCCTGTCTATCAACAGGCTGTTCATGAATACCTGGTGTTTAAAAATACCTTCTAGTATATTCGAAATACACCATAGCCCACATCTCCACAGACTCTCCGCTATTTGCCTTCTGCACACTCCTTTCTCCTCTCTCCCATAGTAACATCTCGTATTTCCTCTTCGCGGCCACTATTAGTTTGAATAGAAGAATTACAGATGTTAACTTCTTCTGCGACGTCGACGTACCCTGTCAATGTCAAACAATTATCTTAAACTAAAATCTACCCTCCTTCGTTTGCAGACACTTCTCTAATGAAAGATAGTCAATAATGCATCAACAATCTTCCACTAATAGACTTATTCACTCTCTAAGCGTTTCTATGTAAGACTTACAAATTTTGTACTGTAATAAAAAAATACTAAATATGGCGCAGTCGGTAGGATATATACAATTGTTTTCGTATTTATAAAAAATATTTGTCGATTAACGGCCGAAATTATTAAATAAAATAGAATCCAAATTCAAATTTGTGCATATAAAATTCAAATTTGGAATCTATTTTAGCTATTCAATCCATAATCCAAAGATTATGATTGTTTATTCATTTCGGTCGTAAGTCTACACTTCTGTTGTCTACACGAGTCTTTGTATAAAATCTGCAATGAGATATGTCCTACCGACTGCGCCATGTTTAGTAGCGTAAGTATTATAGTAGTTTGGGTGTTGGATTATTACAAGAAATGTCCTACCGACTGCGCCATGTTAAGTAGCGTCCATATTATAGAGATTTGGGTTTTGGATTATTACAAGAAATGTCCTACCGACTGTGTCATGTTAAGTAGCGTCAGTGTAATAGTAGTTTGGGTGTTGGATTATTACAAGAAATGTCCTACCGACTGCGCCATGTTAAGTAGCGTCCATATTATAGAGATTTGGGTTTTGGATTATTACAAGAAATGTCCTACCGACTGTGTCATGTTAAGTAGCGTCCATATTATAGAGATTTGGGTTTTGGATTATTACAAGAAATGTCCTACCGACTGTGTCATGTTAAGTAGCGTCAGTGTAATAGTAGTTTGGGTGTTGGATTATTACAAGAAATGTCCTACCGACTGCGCCGTGTTAAGTAGCGTCCATATTATAGAGATTTGGGTTTTGGATTATTACAAGAAATGTCCTACCGACTGTGTCATGTTAAGTAGCGTCAGTGTAATAGTAGTTTGGGTGTTGGATTATTACAAGTAATGTCCTACCGACTGCGCCGTGTTAAGTAGCGTCCATATTATAGAGATTTGGGTTTTGGATTATTACAAGAAATGTCCTACCGACTGCGCCGTGTTAAGTAGCGTCCATATTATAGAGATTTGGTGTTTGGATTATTACAAGAAATGTCCTACCGACTGCGCCATGTTAAGTAGCGTCAGTGTAATAGTAGTTTGGGTGTTGGATTATTACAAGAAATGTCCTACCGACTGCACCATGTTAAGTAGCGTCCATATTATAGAGATTTGGGTTTTGGATTATTACAAGAAATGTCCTACCGACTGCGCCATGTTAAGTAGCGTCCATATTAAAGAGATTTGGGTGTTGGATTATTACAAGAAATGTCCTACCGTCTACGTCATTTTAAGTAGCGTCCATATTATAGATTTGGGTGTTGGATTATGACAAGAAATGTCCTACCGACTGCGCCATGTTAAGTAGCGTCCATATTATAGAGATTTGGATTTTGGATTATTACAAGAAATGTCCTACCGACTGCGCCATTTTAAGTAGCGTCCATACTATAGAGATTTGGGTGTTGGATTATTACAAGAAATGTCCTATCGACTGCGCCATGTTAAGTAACGTCAGTATGTATTCCATTGATAGAAAAAAGTAAAAAAAATATACATAAATTAATTAAACCATTAAAACAAACCTTTTGCAAAGCCCGCAGTCTTACATCATACAGGAGCCCTAAGTCAATGGCTTTTTTGTCCACATTCGTGAAACGTATTAATAGACTAAGTTTATCGTCAATACTGTCACCTTCTTCCATGTAGATATACAGTTTAGATTTTGCTTGCTGGTAGACATTGTTCCTAAAGAAATAAAAAACAGTGTCAAGCACGCAATTAAAAAAGGTATCCAAGCGACTGCGCCATGTTAGGTGACGCGAAAAGGACCTATCACTTTGGTAATATATATATCACATTAGGAAGCGTTCATAAAACACGTGAGATGTTTAAGGGGGGGAGGGGGTCGAGTCAAATCTTATCTAATCTTACGTTGGAGAGAGGGGGGGTTTCGGCAAATATCACGCAATTTTTTTTCTGATTGAAACAAAAGAAAATTATACTATTTTGCTCCAGCTATTATACATTGCACCAGCTAAGCAAGCGCGTATGACCTTCACGGATTGTCACAAGACGAGCTGATGAGTTACTGTGCGCAAGCGCCAACGGCTTAGAGTGGCTAGATTAGAACGAAGTTGAAGGAGCAGATGATTTTACTGAAAATCATATGGACATGTTGGTTCCAACAGTCTCTCTTGAGACCGCGCATGATTCTCCATGGACTGAATTAGAGTAGATATTCTTTTTTTAATCACTGTAGTTAAGATTCTAGTAATCTATTGTTTAATTTTTATTACACTTATAATTAAACTCCCAGCAATATTGATTACTAGTCGTAAATAAAAGCACGAAGCAATTTTTTTTCTTTTTTTTTACAATAACAATCCAACGCGTTTACGTAAGAAACCCACATTTTGAAGAATCTCACGTGAGATTGGGGGATGGGGGTTGAATAAAATCTCACGACATCTCACCAGGGGGGGAGGGAGGTACAGAAAATTTAAAAAATCACCTCACGTAATTTATGGACGCCCCCTTAGTTGTGACGTGGTGATGTCAGGAAGCAATACATTTTGCTGGATACATCCTACTGACTACGAAATAAGGTAAAACGTCAGCATGAGGTCATAATCATCACTGCTGAGGCGGGTCTCCTCAGAATGAGGAGGGAAAGAGGTAGCATGAGGTATTGTTAGATAATATATTCCACTAACTGCATCATGTTAAGTAAAATATTGAATATATCCTACTGACTGCACCAATTTAAATGATATGTCAATAAGCAGGTACATGTAACTGTTAGATATATCTTACCGACTGCGCCATATTAAATAAAACATCAATAAAAGGTGTCACAGGGCGTTGTTTGATATATCCTAACGCTTGCATCATGTTAAGTGAAAAGTTAACAACATATGAGCCCTAGACGCTTCTAAAAAATATCCTACTGACTGCGCCATGTTATTGAATCGTACAATAAAAATGTACTGTGCAGCAACTTATATGCTGAAACACTTACCATAGACTATGTAGTTTATCAACAGGTACGTTGACAGCCTGAGCAAAGTTGCTCATAGTATCTGGACTAGTCAACACTTGGGTCGCTTCCATTGGACAAGAAGCATTCTTCAACTGGCCTTCAATAGCCTGCATCAGGTCAATGATGAGACGAATCTCGCGGTATCTCCGTGAATTGAACGCCTTTGTGTTAGCTGTTAGCATCTAGATAAAAAAAATAAAGTCAAAACTTCCCAGAGATTTAGGTCTAGTAAACAGGTTGTGGAAAGGGAAAGGGAATGGAACGTGTGATCCTAATCCTAAGTAATGAATTTTTAATGGAATAAATTTTTAATGGAATGGAACCCATCTTCACTTTGATTCAGATGCTGCATCTGACATTGAACAGGAGGGAGCAAAGGAAGAGGAAACACGGGGAATACATATATGTATATATTCAGCAATGGACTAAAACTAGGAAGGAAAGTTATCCAGGGACTGGGGACACCTCCCTAATAGGCTGTAGACTACCATCATTATTCCCTCTTTGCTTCGAAGGCTGGATATGGTTTTGGTATTGAATGAGGAAAAGAGGTAAGAACAGAGAAGAAAACAGAAAGAACATGATCCTGGATTTTTAGGGTCTGGCCTTTTTTGGAGCTCTCGTATACACAGGCTTTAGGCCTCAAGTTGCTAGAATAAATAAGGATGGATGGAAGGATGAAATTAGGAATAGATTTTTATTTGATGAATCGATAATTAGACCCAAAAAATCGATATTTATCCCTCGCATGGATATGTTAAATAAAGTGCAGATATCTTCACTCGAGTTTGCAAAATGATTATTAAATTGTTTTTCGTAAAGGAACCTTAGATGAAAATAAAGTATTTAAATTATCTCACATTGTATGATCTCTCTATTAGACCGAACGGTTCCTCCAGTAGTTTCATCCAGTCAGGAATTTTCTTTATAGCTTCATCAATGGTACCGAATCGTAAGGAATTTTTTAATAAACTGCGAATCTGCAAAAAAAACAGTAAACCTATACCTGAGTCACAAGCGACAGGTTCCTGACATATAGATAATTATCCAGCCACGTCCTATTGAATTGAATCAGGCGTTACTTTACGGAAATTCATGATTTAAAAGGAATCAAAAGGTTACCTTGCTATAATCCGCGGCAATCTGAACTACCAGACTCGTACGGCACAACCCAGAAGAGCACCCTGCCCACAAAAAAGTGTAACGCGCGAACCCGAACCAGTACACACCACACAAGTAGATCGCGATCGACAATCGACGTACGTTTCGCTCCGTAACCGAAGCATCTTCAGGAGGAGTTGACTCTACGCGTCGACGCTTGTAGAGTCGCGGAGATTGCCGCGGATTATAGCAAGGTAACCTTTTGATTCCTTTTAACATATCCTACCGACTGCGCCATGGATACATCAATGAAAGGGAACACAGAGAGTTATAAGCAGTTAGGTTTATCCTACTGACTGCGCCATGTTGTATGAGACGTCATTAAAAGGTATGGACATGGCTTCGTTACATATTCAAGTGACTCGCGTCATTTTAAATAATACACTAATGAAAGAGAACGTCAGAATGTCCTTAATTAATATTTAAAAAAATTAACGTACTTTTCCCATAGCAAAGTTTTGCATTTGCTCCAGTTTCTTTTTAAGTACCCTCTCACTCTGTAGACCCATTGCTTTTGCTATCTCCTTATACGCTTCCAGGACATGTTTCTGAAAGTAATCATTAGTATTAATAATAATCCATTAAATAAGGATTCTTCTAAAGTATCCGACGCTAAGAATTTACAAATACTTATATTGCGATTGTAACTATAGGTTATCCCACTTCTGATGTTGTTTAATAACTCCAACCTAATTATTGAGCATTATAATGTATACAGTGTCTAAATGTTTAACTTCTTTTTTGGCCAATAATTGTTAGGTTGTCCCGGAGCTATTGTTTGATTCTTGTTGGTTTTATGTACACTTATTCCGATCTTCTAAGGGGGTTGGTTGATATGATGGGAGTTGACCAACATAGCTCTATTTAAATGTAAAAATATATAGTATTGCTTACCTTATTCCTATGCTGATTCCTAGTCCGTTTGTCCATCAAGATGACATGCTTACAATATTCATTTGTAAGGTTTTTGTAGTATTCATTCATAGTTCTTTGTCTCTCATCGCTTGGATTCATTATGAAGATTTTATTCTCCTTTCAATGTTAAAAAAAATCTAAAAAATTTATAAAATTATTGATTAAATAAAGATTAAACCTGGATGTTAATAGTAATGACTTTGGGAAAGTAAGTTAAACTTATAACTTACTAGCCGACCAGCCCTCACTTCGCTAAGGTGCATTCAATGCGTTCTTAAAAATTATTTGTTCACACTCTGCGACCCGCAACTTGGCATATACTATTTTCCCAATATTACCGTTGAATGTCTATTCTATAATGCATTGTATGTCACCGATGGACACCACCATCTCACTGACTCGCTCACTCTTCTGTCTCAATAACTTTTTCTTTTAAACAAACTTTGTCTTGACAATTAATAAAAAAAAAGAATTATTCGATTTGGTCAAGTCGTTCTGATTTTATATATCAGTCAGTGATACCCCCAGTGTTTATAAAAAGCGGAGATCTAAGACCAAAGCGAAGGACTCACTCTACCGTCCTGTGACGTCACAAAAGGTGAAAGAGGAGAAGTGGCAGGAGGCGAAGAAAGAGGAGGCAAAAGAAGATGACGGAAATGAGGAAAGAAAGGAAGAGTAAGGGAAGATTAGGGAAAGAGGAGCAAGGAAAAGAAGTGGACTCAGGGAAGGAGGAAAAGAGAGCGGGGAGAACGTGAAGTAGGAGTTTAAGAGAGAGGAGGCAGTAGGAGAATGATCCATTTCTATTTGTATATATTTTAGATATCCATATTTTTCCAACATTTTTACACTATGTTTTTTAATGGATGAGCTTAAGCAAAATGTATTTTTGAACCCCTAAGACCTTTCACAACACATCCTCGCTCATCTGTTGTGGTAACGCAACCTTAAACCCAATGGTTTTAAATTTTTCTATTAATAATAATATATACAGCATAATCTACTAATAATTTTTAAGCAATAATATCTTCGTTACTAAAAAAATAAAATATCTCAAGAACTATAAATTTCCTAAAACTAGAAATTTCAAAAATACTAATAAACTATTATTATAAAATATATTTCACAAGTATATTACTTCTTGAACAATTTAAAATACTGATATATGAGACCTTTACCTATGAAATTGCCATTTTTCATGAAATAAGTTAACCTTTTTTCTGCTTATTGATGCCCTTTTTGAAAAAGTCTGCTGGTCTTGCTTCCCTGCCAAGTTATCCAAATTTTGGAAAAAGTAGAAGGCTGTAGGGGCAGGTTCTGGTGAGTACGGCGGATGACGGAGAACTTCCATTCCAGCTCTTGTAACTTGGAGACCCTCTGCAGTGCAGTATGAGGTCGTGCGTTGTCGTGCAGGAGCAGCGGAGCCGAACGATTGACCAAAGCTGGTTGGAGATGTGTGGCCTTCTCCATCATTGTGTTCAGTTCTTCACAGTACATATCTGCTGTAATGCTCATCCCGTTTAGTAAGAAGCTATGATGAATAACAGCGGTTGGTGATCTACCAAACAGTGACCATCACTTTTTTAGGGGTCAGTTTTCCTTCAGGGCATTGTCAAGGTGCTGAACTAGGATCTAACCAACAGAATCCATTTTTCATCCGTTGAGCAGTGCAAGGTTCGACTCGACGCGTGCTTCGCGCTGGCGATCATTCAATTCGTGGAGCACCCATTTGTCAAGCTCTTGTACCTTCCCAATTCGACGAAAATGGAGAAATATTGTTTTGATGCTAACATAGAAAGCTGCTGCTAAGTCAGCTGTAGATTGAGAATCATCAGCTTCCACAATCGCCTTTAATTCGTCATTGTCGACTAAAGTTTTGGGTCGACCACAGGGTTCATTTCTTAGGTCGTAATTTCCAGAACGGAAGCGGGTAAATCAATAGCGGGTGGTGCGTGGGGGTGGTCGTTAGTGGTGTCCCCTCCGTATACGTCGTTGATGTTGCGTGCCGCTTCTGCCGCCTTGCTGCACGACGGTACTCATACTCCATAATCACACGAATTTTTAACGTATCCATGATGGCGTTGTCTTTTGAATAAGTTTTCAAATGATTATCTTTTCGGACACACCATATGTATCTCTTAATGTTTATGTTTTCTAGTCTTGTTATTTGGAATGTAATTCAATCACAACTAATGATTCAATATATCTACTGTATTGATACTTTTGGACACATTGCCCGTTCTTCTCAAGAAAGATGGCCTAAACGAGTGACAAAATGGACAGACCCGGGAGGCAAATGGGGGAGGCCTATACCCGAAAGGGGCCATGATATATATATATATAGATCGGGCGGAGATAAAACAATTTTATTTTGTTAATGTCATGGAAATAATAAATATATTATATATATTATTTATTATATATTGACACTTTTAATTTAAACTTGTAGAACTTAAATAAATAAATAAAAGTACGGCAGAAGGGCAATTTCAAATATTTCTTTGGAGGACTTTGTTGTTAGAAACACGGAACTTGAGACTCGAGTGATAAACATTTATAGAGTATTCTTTATTAGTTGATTAGGAACACAAAACGAAGGGTTAGGTGACGAAATTGGAAATTCCATAATATTTTAACATTAATAAAATATTTTTCTATCAATCAATGTTGCAAATAAGATAATTAATTTGATAAGTGTTATCATTTGCCTATAGACATTTAATTTCATAAAAAAAAATTAAAAAAATGCATAGATATAATAATGGTCAAGGTAAAACCGCTCCCCAGCCCCACTCTATCTTCGAGGACGCAAGGCATCGACAATCCTCCATGGACGATGGTTGCCACTTACCATCAGATGGACCATCTGCTCGTTTGCACCTTATCAACCATAAAAAAAAAGTATTTGATGATTATTAAATTTTTTTTTGAGGCCTCAGTACATGTTTTCACTCCCTTTTTTAATATGGAAAGAAACATGGTTGATGAAGTCGTATACCCCCCCACCTACTTTAAAGAATAAATTCAATGAAGTAATTGAAATTTTTAAGTATTTAGTAGTAATTAAGTTGGAGTATGTTTAACCAACATATAAAGGACGCTGAATATGCAGAAAGTCATTAATGTTGCGAAATACACAAGATCAGCATAATTAAAAATAAATGTACTGTATGGAGATAATGATAATTTAATTACCTTATTTAAATCATCATCACCCTTTTAATGGCCCACTGCAGAGCCTGGTCTCCTCCTCAGTATCAAAGTTAGCCTAGTGCAGGTTGGCAAACTTCACAAATCTTTGAGAACATAAAGAACTCTAAGGAATGGAGGTTTTCTCACCCTTCACTATTATAGCAAGTGATATTTATAATTTATGATATTGTAATATTTTGTTCATTTACCAGAATATCCATTCGTATTCAAAACACAGTGACAAACATAATGTTAATACTAGAAACAGAAAAAAACTTATAACGTCTTATTATCTTCTCCACAAAGTCAGTAATAGCTTCATGGGGCTTGGTGTTCGCATCTATAATAAGATTCCACAGCCGATATTAGACTTGCAACTTCAACAATTTAAAACTCGTATCAAGAAGTCATTAATATATAAAGCATACTATAATGTACAGGATTACTTAAATGATGAGAATTCTCAAGCTAAATGATTTGTATAACAGACTATGTAAACATGGCTTTTTGATGCGAGCAATTGTTGAGTTTCCGGCCGGCTCTTCTCAACAGAAAACTGCATGCAAGTGGTAGCTTCAGACAAACTAACTGACTGACCAATTTTTGACGTTTCATAAGTAAATAATTTTGAGTTCGAGTTTAAGTTTGGTACCTAAGAGAAGTCTGAGATGTGTGTGTGGGGGATCAAACTCGGACTTACCGAGTAGACATCAATGTCTAAACCACTGAGCTATCACTGCTAAGTTAATAAGCTTGAAATTTTAATGTTAATAAGTATACAAAAGGAACTAAGTAAAATTATATATAATCAGGAAGAAACCTATTCGGTGGAGTTTATGAAGTAGATATTGTAATTTAAAAAAAAAACAAGAAACTACAATACTTATGTTAGGAGAGGGTCATGCCAGTAGTCCAATGAGTGGGATTTGAACCCATGAACTATCAATCATGAATCCAACACCTCGTCCACTGAGATACTGATGCTTGATGAGTTATTGGTAGAAGCCTCACACATCCACGCCCCCAGCCCTAACTTAGTCACAACTATTTGCACAATAGTACTATATTTTGGATAATTCACACTATATCATTATAAATTATAGCCTATGTGTTATTCTGATGTGTAAGCTATATAATTGTAAAGTTTCATCAAAATCCATTCAGTAGTTTTTGCGTGAAAGAGTAAGTAGTTTTCTACAGGTCTCCTTGGTTTAGGTTGACTCCAAGTCAGAGCCTAACACCTCAGCATTTATTGCAGACGAGTGTGAGTAATCTGGTGCGGCAATTCTACAAACTAATTTTCAATTAGTTATTCATTATAGGTTTTTATGATCTTGCTTCTAATTGTGGCAACACTGTATAATTTGAATTTAGAATAGGGATGTTTTGTTTTGTTATTGATTGTGAAACAATAAATAGTCTATATTAAGGTAATTCTTTTGTTGTTGTGTTAGTTGTTGTCAAGACAATATTTGTATATAAGAAAAAGTGAGTAAGACCAAAGGAAAAAGTGTATATAAGAAAAGAAGAGTCTCTCTCTCTGTCTCATACTAAATGCATATTATAGACATTCTACGGAAATAGATCAGGGAAATAGTATATATACAGTTACGCGTATATAAACAGTTATGAGTGCCAGAATATGAATAAATGAGTAGTCTGTGAGCAGTCTGAATACACATCAGTAAAGCGAGGCGGTTTGACTAGTAGGATAATAAGATATTCAATATAACAAACAGATATAAATATTATAAATTCTAACATTTTCTATATTGTCATTTGTAAGTTAGCTTAGGTTTTTTTTCATTGTTGGCTTAACACTTGACAGCCAGATTTACATGGTTGTGATCGTAAAGATCCCCTAAGAACCTCTTAGATATGAACCCCTACCACCAAGAGGCTATACACTATCGCGTATAAAACAAAACAGTTTGAACACAAATCAATAATTTAGACAAGTTTTTACATACCTGTTTACACTTTTAATTCATTTTTATTTGAAATACTATATTATATTGTTTATTTATAACATTTTTATTTGAGACACAAATGCACAACGAACACAAACAAACACGCGCTAAATTACTAGATTACTATGAGACTATGAGTGCGTTCCACTGAGCGTTCACAACGCCCAAAATGCTTATTTAGCCGTTCCACACTTCACCGCGACCACAATGACCGTTGTCTTTGTGGTCGCGGCGAAAACGTCACTAATGACGTCACGACTAGTGTTAGTGCATATATAAATTTTTCCGTTAACAAAATTCGTCTTTTTTATTTTAAGACTACTTTTTATGAGAAATAAAATTATATTACTAAAATAAAACATCCCAATCATCAAACTAAAACTCAAAATATTTAATTCAAATAGACTTTTTACAAAGTACTTTTGACACATCAAAATTGGTCAGTCAGTCAGTTTGTCTGAAGCTACCACCAGTTCGGAAAGCGGTTTTCTGATGAGAAGAACTGGCAACAAACTCTACAGTCGCCATTGTTAACATCCATACAACAAAGGTATAATCATTCAGCTGAGCATCAACGTCATTTTGAATCCAAGCTTTGTCATCATTCAAGTAATCTTGTACAGAGTAGTAAGCATCATCACTTTTAGTACTCGATGTTATTGTAGTTGCCACGGTAGCTGTGGAAGTTAAAGGCTGATTATAGGTTAGCCTCGTGCCTACCATATAGCGCAACTTCCCATTTGAATTTTGCCAACATAAAGAAAAGTTTTGCCACAAAACAAACTAACATAATTATATTTCCGTCAACAAATCTTTTAGGACTTAAAATATATTTTACATCGTGAATGCCTGACCCTAATCTAAGATCTAACGGAAAATCCGTTGAGTTGGAAAACCCATTTGAAATCGTAGCGGTCTCAAAAAATTTATTTTTAAAATAACGGCAAGCAACGGCATTTTTAAAACAACAAAAAGGCCGACGATGTAAATAACTTTATTTGAAACGGATAGAGATTTATTAGTGGACGTGAATGTTTCTGCAGCGCATATTTATATAAAATTAATTTTAGTTTTAATTTAATTATAAATATAAAAAAATCAATTAATCAAAAAATATTAATATAAATTAATTTAACCAAATAATTAATAATTAATGAAGTTTATGGATAAGACTTACAAATTATAAACTATTGCTTAATAACCCGGCATTTGAAATATGTACGTTAACGCTTAAAACCCTCAATACCTTTGAGTTAACTATCGTAACGCTCGCGAATAAGTGAAACGGGAAAAACCGTGGTCGTTAGCGTGGTCGTTGTGTACGCTTAGTGGAACGTACTCTATTACAAGTCATTAAATTGACGTTGTCATTTGTCAATGTCACTTCGTCTGAACAATTATTTAAAATCGATTAATCAAGAAATCGTTTAAATAAGTGCATCGATCTTGTCTGTCTTGAACTGAAAAATATTTAACGAAGAATTGTTATCCATTTCAACAATAAACAAACGTTTTGAAAGTTTTCTCCTTTTGGGAGTACAGTAGCGAAATGATGGTCTTGTAGCTATATAATTTTTTTTATACGCTTAGGCATAAAACATTCTGCCAGTCAGAAACAAAAAGGAATTTTGACATTTCAGCAGTGTTGGATGTAATAAAAATCATCCCATAAAGTAGGAAACTCATTAAACTGTAATTTTTATATATAAAAAAGATTTTTTTATGGTAGATAAGGTGCAAACGAGCAGATGGTTCACTTGATGGTAAGTGGCCACCATCGTACATGGATATCGATAAAACAGGAGATACCCTCTTGTTTTGTCGATGCGTTGCATCCTCGAAGTTAGAGTGGAGAGGGGGAGTGAAAAAAAAGCTACCAGAGTCCACTAGATCTGCAGCATTAATGGGATGGGATGGGATGGAAGAGGAAAAAGCGAGTCTGGCCCTCATGCGGCTCGACCGGAAAGCGTCTATGTCTATACACTTGGCGGTCGGATTCGCATGCTGGTGGTCAGCCAGGTGGGGAACAAACCCCTTACCACCAAGGAATTTTGGCTAATGTTGATTTTGAAATATTGTGTGGAAGTCCTAGGAAGGTTATAACCATAAACCGTTTTTACAGAGGTCAGCGCGCTATTGCATTCATTCACTCATTTTACTACCCACGTAGTTCTTAGGCATTCCAACAGATGTTACTACTGTTTTCTTGTATGGAAAGAATACATGTGAAATGTTCAGATGGGAGTAGGTTTTCTTGTTTTGGAACAATTGGTTAGAATGTAGGTAGTAGAAAATAAAACAATTGCATAGTCAATAAATAATACAAGTTTATTGAGCTAGTTGTACAGAGTATGGCTCCACAGCGTGGTTTTCTTTATACAAATTACAAACGCTACTTACAAAATGGGTCTTAAATAAATACTTACAATAAAAAAATTATACAATTATAGAAATTCCGAATATCCAGTCTCTTGTGGTGGGAACGAAACAATGGGGGTTTATTCACTTACTAACTTTTACTGACCAATAAAGGAAAGCATAGCAAGGAAGGGCGTCGCTAAAGGCAGATGCACCAACTACCCTTCCTCACTCACCTATAACCAATCCTAAAATCACAAAAAACGAGCTGTTTCATTCGATAATCTATATATCACATTGCCAAATCGTTCAGATACCGCCATTAATGGAAATAATTGTTTTTTAAAAAATCGATGTATTTGAATCGATTATTTTCGCGTTTCGCACAAAATGGCGGTATGTAAAACGATGAGCTACAAAATTGTAAATCAGTCAATAAAATATTTTAAATAGGGCTCTTTAAAGGGTTGGAAGTAACGTGGGAAGGAGGGAGTTGCATAAGTCAGATCAATTTAAATAAATTCAAAATATTAAAGAACGACTGCTTCAAGGTGTGAGTGAGACAGAAGAGTGAAAGAGTGAGTGAGATGGTGGTTTCCACTGCACATCAGTCACATACTATGCAGAATATGAATGAATAAATGAGCGAGTGAGAGCTTCAGAATGACAGCACAGACAAGGTGTGAGTGAGACTGAAGAGTGAGTGAGTGATTGAGACTGTGGTGTCCACTGCACATCAGTTACATACTATGCAGAGCATGAATTAATAAATGAGTGAGTGGGAGCTTGAGAACCACTGCGCCGACTCATTGTGTTAGTGATTGTCAGTGACAAGGCGTGAGTGAGACAGAAGAGTGAGCGAGTCAGTGAGACGATGGTGTCCACTGCACATCAGTCACATACTATGCAGAGTATGAATGAATAAATGAGTGAGTGAAAGCTTTAGAAGGACTACACCAAATCATTGTTTTAGTGATTGTCCGGACGACAAGTTGTGAGTGAGACAGAAGAGTGAGCGAGTCATTGAGACGATGGTGTCCACTGCACATCAGTCACATACTATGCAGAGTATGAATGAATAAATGAGTGAGTGAAAGCTTTAGAAGGACTACACCAAATCATTGTTTTAGTGATTGTCCGGACGACAAGGTGTGAGTGAGACAGAAGAGTGAGCGAGTCAGTGAGACGATGGTGTCCACTGCACATCAGTCACATACTATGCAGAGTATGAATGAATAAATGAGTGAGTGAAAGCTTTAGAAGGACTACACCAAATCATTGTTTTAGTGATTGTCCGGACGACAAGGTGTGAGTGAGACAGAAGAGTGAGCGAGTCAGTGAGACGATGGTGTCCACTGCACATCAGTCACATACTATGCAGAGTATGAATGAATAAATGAGTGAGTGAAAGCTTTAGAAGGACTACACCAAATCATTGTTTTAGTGATTGTCCGGACGACAAGGTGTGAGTGAGACAGAAGAGTGAGCGAGTCAGTGAGACGATGGTGTCCACTGCACATCAGTCACATACTATGCAGAGTATGAATGAATAAATGAGTGAGTGAAAGCTTTAGAAGGACTACACCAAATCATTGTTTTAGTGATTGTCCGGACGACAAGTTGTGAGTGAGACAGAAGAGTGAGCGAGTCAGTGAGACGATGGTGTCCACTGCACATCAGTCACATACTATGCAGAGTATGAATGAATAAATGAGTGAGTGAAAGCTTTAGAAGGACTACACCAAATCATTGTTTTAGTGATTGTCCGGACGACAAGTTGTGAGTGAGACAGAAGAGTGAGCGAGTCAGTGAGACGATGGTGTCCACTGCACATCAGTCACATACTATGCAGAGTATGAATGAATAAATGAGTGAGTGAAAGCTTTAGAAGGACTACACCAAATCATTGTTTTAGTGATTGTCCGGACGACAAGTTGTGAGTGAGACAGAAGAGTGCGCGAGCCAGTGAGATGGTGGTGTCCACTGCACATCAGTCACATACTATGCAGAGTATGAATGAATAAATGAGCGAGTCGGTTAATTTATTTTATATAAATTGATCTAACAAATAACAATGTATACCTTGTACTATTATTTATGACCAATACTTCCATTTATACAATTTAATATTAATAAACAAATATAAATTGTATATACCAAGTATTACCCAGTAATTCAGAAACAATTGACAGTGGCAACATCAAAAATAAACAACAAGTTATTAATTTAAAATTCCAGCATTCCCAGCCCTAATACAATTATTTCTCACAATCGATTTATTCTCAAAAGAAGTTATAATCGATTTAAAATATTATTTCATTATTCATCGCTTATTCTTTTTTTATATTTAAAAAAACGTTATGTGTCAAAGTAAATATTATTTTATTGCTTTTAAGGTTTTCTCTTTAAATTAAGCAGGAAAGTCTATACAGGTGGTAAAATTTTCGGGGTCAAACTTTTTTATGATCTATTTTTAGGTAATTATAGTGATTTTAGGGTTTTTCGACTTCATCGCTAGGAAGAAATATTTTTGTGAGTTGGTAACACTGTATTAAATATGAATTAAATTGCATCTTAAACATCTTCCCATCCTAACTAAAAATAATGATGCATAAGCTTAGCACTTTTAGTTAACAACATTCTCACAATCGATTCATTCTCTGAAGAAGTTATAATCGATTTAATAAGTGTATAATATGTCAAAAGTAAATTATAATTTGCTGTATGTGTTCAGGAATTAAAATCACTGATGCGAACTTAGGAGTTTTTCCCATAATTTAGGGGAAAAACGTTTTTTTTTTCAGGTAATTATTGTGATTTTTGACCTAATTTTAGGGAGACTGTATTAAATTTGAATTAAATTGCATCTTGAACATCTTTATCTTAAAAAAAATAATTTGATAATATTAATAAAATCCAATTAAAAAAAAAAGAACTCAGTGCTACAAACTTTAGCCAAAATCCCCCTAAACATTAAATACTTGAAAATCTCCTTATAAGAGTAATATTTAAAAAAATATAGATTAGTAAATAATGGAATGAAAATAGATTCCAAATTCAAATTTGTTTATAAAAAACTCATATTTGAAATCTTATTCGATTTATTAATCTTACTCAATGACCGTGTTCCTTCCAAATTTGAACTACTTATATATGTACAAATTTAAATTTGTATTCTATGGTATTGAGATTGTTTATTAATTTCAGCTGAATAATAATAAAAAAAAATAAGAAAAATATACGAAATCCTATCGCCTTTAAAAAAAACCTACCCGATTTATTTATTCCCTAAAATTTTTGGGGGGTGATTTAATAGCTGTTACAGTAGCTTCATTTGATCGAAAGCAGAAAAATTATCTG
This sequence comes from Limenitis camilla, assembly GCA_905147385.1. Taxonomy (NCBI): domain Eukaryota; kingdom Metazoa; phylum Arthropoda; class Insecta; order Lepidoptera; family Nymphalidae; genus Limenitis; species Limenitis camilla. The sequence goes on along the minus strand of LR990251.1, from coordinate 6,937,884 downwards.
CCAAATACGAAACGAATATACATTCCAAATTTGAAATTTCAATACAAAAATTTGAATTTGGAATCTATCTTATATACATAATCGATTAGAGACAACACCTATGATAGCAACCTATATATATTTCTATGTTTAATATTCAATGGTGCCAACTGTCAATAACAATATAATAAATTGGTGCGCAATTCCAGTGTTTGTGACCGTACACACTACACTTACAATAATAATTATAGAAAAATATTTAAACAAGGAGCTATTTACACGGGAGGTTGTATATTTCAAAAATAACATTTTTTATTATATACGATTTGAAAATCAATTTGATCTATAATAATATAGACGATGTCTTCATACAAATATTACTCAACTTTTCCTTTTCTATATTTTGTGTGTTATAACTTATGTAACACAAGGTGACCCGTGACATCATTGAGGTATGTTAAGATTAAAGTTTAATTCAGTAATTTTCACCAAATTACAAACATACAAACGTTATTTTAATTTTTATAGATATTGTATTGTTTGTTTTTTGTATATCTATAAGATGTTCAAGTCCAAAAATAAATGTTTTTAAAGCGCCCGTGTGCAATAATCACCCTAGCGCCCTTTTTACTAAAAAAATCTTATTACTACAGCGGACGCAAAAAATAATGTCGCTTCACCTCAATATGAGGCTTCATTGACGAATATGTCATCAAGCTCAATCCAAAATCCTTGGATTACTGATTGAAAATAGATTCCATATTTGGATTTCAAATTTGGAATGTATTTTCAATTTCGCCCATTAGAACATTCCTACGCTGCCGGCGCCCGTGTGCATTGCAAACCTTGCACTATAGGTAACCCATGAAACAAATAAAAACTACTCAACTTTGACTAACGTATTCAATATATTGTTGTCTCTTTCTAATAATTTTACTATGAGTCCTTGGGCTTGAGTGGTGGCGCACAAATCTATCACCGTTTAAAAGTTTCCACCAGTGATGTGTGAGGGTGTTTAGCAAGGGATGTGTTTGGTAATAACCAATAGAATCGCTACATTTACTTATTCTCGCTCAGCGTAAAATGATGCGATTCTACTGGTTCTTAACAAACACATTTCATACATACATCTATGTCTATATGTGTATAAGAATATATGTATGTATATTTATTTATTTCTGGCCTTATATTCTGTATCAGACTGGTTGGCTGGAAGAGATCGCTTTTGTCATTAGTACCAAAGTGTTTGTTCTTGTCTCTTTCTTTCTGTATTTTTGTTTATTGATACAATAAAGTGTATTTTATTTATTCATTCACATTCCTCGCTTCACATCCTCACACATCATCTCTATTGATTAAAATTGTCTGTTTATCTGTCTGTTTGTATGTGTACTCGGTAATCTCTGAAATGGATGGATCAATTTTGACAGGACCTTCACTGGCAGATAGCTGATGTAACAAGGAGTAACTTAGGCTATTTAACATCTCGCTACGACCCATAGGAGGGGAGCAACACGCGGACGAAGTCGAGCCTAGTCTTACATAATTTTTAAAAACATCACCTAAAAATAAATATGGAAATAAGGAAAGGAAAAGTTACGTTACAATGAATATTAATATGTCAACAATCAATCGTATATATTAAAAAATGTAGACCTTTAATTAGCTGTCAAAAAGGGCTGTATCTATCAAACCGCATTCTACAGCCAATTAAAAACCCTTCAAATTCCAAACGACGATATCAAAATGAGTTTAATCAAACCTTACGCTAATATCGGTACAAAATATTTACATAGTTTACGTGCGAATTTACATTAACACCTTCCCTCTCTTTCTTACATCAACAGTTAGACAGAGATAGATATAACAATACAGTTTGCTTTGTATATCCATCATTTCCTATTAATAAATTATATAGAAACACGTAAATGTAATTTACTGTAGCTATCTCTTTCTGTTACATCAGTTAGAAAGAGATAGACATATACATCTTTTAATAGGAGTACCACAGCGTTTATTACTTGATAGGATATATTATGTTGTATATATCTATCTCTTACTATTTCATAGTTTAGAAAGAGATAGATATATTGATACAGTTTGCATGATATATCCACCTTTTTCTATTATAGTCCGTACTATTGTAATGTACTATATATAGCTATCTCTTTTTGTTACATAAGTTAGAAAGAGATAGACATATACAACATTTACGGAATACCATAGCGTCTATTTCTTGATTTAGAGTATATATGTAGGGATGAGTCGTCCATATGTGGGAGGTAAGGGCAGAAAAGGCGCTAGGGAGCTTTCTGAAGGCGCCAGAGCGAAAAGATAATATAACATGGCGATTAAAAAAAGTTGTTCAAAGGGCGTAAATAATTGTAGAAAGGGGGAAACCACAAAAATGTAGGCGAGCCTAGAATATTCCTTTTTTTATTCAAGTATTTGACAAGGCAGCGTAGAAGATGCTTGTGTTGCCAAGCGGAGGAGCCAGAGTTCCTTTTTTTTTTGCTCTTCAAACTATAGGCGCTCATAAGAATTTCGCACACCAACGCCGATTATGAAAAAATATGAAACCTAAAACATATGTGATGACGGCACTTACGCCCTTTTACTTATGACGTCAGAATTGCAATACAGCGCCATCTACCGACCTACATGACTAGCTTTACACGATAAAAATTCGTTTTGTCTTTCGCACACCAACGCAGAAGATGCTTGGTACGTACCTGTAGCTATCTCTTACTATTTCATAGTTTAGAAAGAGATAGATATACTAATACAATTTGCTTAATACGTCTGATCAAAGTTTTCTATTTATGAGTTGTGCATGAAATTATATATATTTATATAAATTGTTGTATAATCTATCTCTTTCTATCATATTGATTAGAAAGAGAGAACATATGCAAAAGCACAATATATATATCACAACTGATACTTGTATATTGATTATCTTATTATTTCATATAACAGAAGATCGTAAGAAGACAGATATAAACAAACGTATATATCCATCTCTGTTTATTCCTAACGTTAGAGAGAGAGGGATATACGTCATGTAAATGCCTTATGCTAATGACCGAATGATTTCAGTCTCGCCAACCTTTCCAAATTAGAAAATGAAACTATTTGATGAAATGAAGCGTCGTGTCAAAACTAATGTCATTTTTGAGTCACGATCATGACAAAAAAAATTGACATTTCAAATTATCATAAAAACCTTTAGAAATGAAAATAGTCTAAAAAATGCAAAAAAAAGTTCAACCGAAATAAAAAAAAATTGGAATTTTTTAAAAATCGAACTAAAAAAAATTTGGTTTTTTTTTAATCTTCTGACAAAACTATAATTTTTTTGTAACAACCTATTTTGATTTTTAATTTTAAAATAATAAAAAAAAATAAATAAAGATTTAACAATCTAGAATATCCGAAAAATATTTTTTTTTGTCTATTTTAATTCCATAATGGAAAAAAGGTATTACACCGTACAGCCCTGACTTTAGTAGGTCAAAAGAAAATGTTCAAGAGAGATATAAAAAAAGAAAATTATGTAATTATTTGTAAATAATCGATGCTTAAGTCCACCAACAACATTCCTTAATCTAAAGGCATAAACACAATAAGCAATAAGAATGTACAATATAAAAAATTTATACAAATCGCTTAACTACGCTACGGTTGTTCGGCGTGACGTCATATTGCAGTGATGCGAACCTCTGACGTCATACGAGGGGCGTAACTGAATGGAAAAAACGCTTAATTTCTCTTTGAAATGAGCCAGTATATAGTGTATATAGTGTAAACTTCATATAATGACAAACTCTCAAAATAGTTTCCGCAGTATTGTTGATTTAACGACAAACTTTAAACACAAATAGTCTTATTACAAAAAAAAAACCTTTTAAATTTGTACGTATTACAAAACAGAAATAAACCGTAGACTTCTTAGTAGGTACTTTCATTTGAACCACGCTCTAAATATCGACCACAGATTAATACAAAAGTCACGCGTTCATCTCGTTATATGAAACCATAACAACAAATAAAACTATTGCCAAGTTAAACAATGTTCATATGGCATTATCGAGCATCTTTAGTCTATTGATCCCTAAAAAAATCCACTAGTTTAGAAAATCTATAGTTGTGCATAAAATCTTTATCGGATAATTCACGAATGGATTGACTCGTACACGATTTTTGTTGTTTCATTATCCTGTATCCATTGAGATATATTATATAGAGAAGCTATGCTAAGCAAAATTTGTGCTCCATTTTATTATTTTACGAATTTAAACCAAAGTTCGCTGAAGCACTGAATCAATAGCCATTAGTCTAATCATACACTTTAAATACGCAGCGCTTAAGCGCGATAAGTGTACAACTAGTCACACAATTTTGAGCTGAAGTTAGCTGCAGCGCTGCAAGCAATATTAGTACTCTAACAATTCAGTAAAAACACAGCGCTACAGCGCTTTTTATTTATAATACGTTGCCATAGCAACGTTATAGACTAAGTAACGAATTAACTACAGAAGTGAAATAAATAAATGATAGATTTATGACTAATTAAGCTTCATTGGGATTACATTTTCTTTAATGATAAGTCGAATCATCCTTGGCTAAGCCTGTTTCTGATTAGTTGAATGATCAAATACGCTTAAAATATATTAATATGTAAAATGTGATGATTCACTGACATTTCAAGTCAAGTCTGTGTTCACAAGACTGAAAGCGTCTTATTACAAAACTCGGTTTAGCTTAAAACCCAGATTTAAACTCCGTATAAACCATGGTCTATACAAAAATGTAGCGCTGTTAGCGCTCAGATCAATTACTAGCCTAGATACCTCGTTAAAATTTAACAGTGACATCAATATGTACGTCTCTTAATTCTCATGATGCAAATCAACAAGTTAGAAAGAGACAAATATAGTATTATCTAGTCTGTTTAATTCTTGTATACACACCTGATATATTTAATATATCGATATTTATCCATATTTCTAAAATATATCGATAGAAATAAAATAGCGATATATCGATTTATCGATATTTTACCGAGATTATATTTTAGGTGATGTGATCGGAGTTTGTTTGTTTGTGTGTGTGTAGGCTTAGTCTTTCCACTAGTATATACATATGTGATGACGTCACGTTTAGAGATTGCCGTTATATAGAGTTTCCTGTAACATTCAGTCACTTACGCCCTTTTACTTATGACGTCAGAATTGCAATACAGCGCCATCTACCGACCTACATGACTAGCTTTACACGATATACAAAATGTCCTGTTAACAAAATTAGGCAAGTCCGTGTGAAAGAGAATAACCATTCTTATAATAATAAATTCCAAAAAATTCGTTTTATCTTTCCTCATATATTTAAAAAAAAAAACAAATTTACTCCTTCGACTCTATAGTTATAGATATTGACGAACTAACTCGTCAAATAATTCGCGTACGAACTAGTTCGTCATGTTGAAAGTATATAATAATTTTTAAAAGAGTCTTACGGCCGATATGAAACATACATTCCGAATTCAAATTTAATTGTGTACGGGAAATTCAAATTTGGAATCTATTTTTTATCTGTAAACCACATATTATGGATTGACATTGATTATTGACGTCACAATTTATTAAATTTACTTCCCTAAAAAAATTACTATGACCGCATTTTAAGCACAGACAAAAAAACATTATTCATTCGATCCTAGCGCCATCATAAAGTTCGTTTACTGCTTACTAAACTAGATGGCGCTGGTGGTATGTCACATGCTCCAGTTATGCACAAATGAGCATATCTTAGTCACAGTCATTACATCAGTTATGCACAAATGAGCATACTTCACGTCACTTCACACGTCATATCCGATACACACGATTATCAAAATCGTAAGTTCTCCACAAAGCGGTCATTTAACCGCTAGCAATGGAACTGGTTCTGCGTTATGGCGGACAGATCCTTCATCAGACCCTCGAGGTTCTGCATCTCGCGGTGGAGGCGCTCTGTCGAGCGGGAGGGAGTCAGGGGCTCCAGTTCTGATGAGCAGTGAGCTACAGAGCCACCTGGAATGAATGATGAATTTGACAAATGAAGCGATTCTATTGGTTCAGAAGGAGATATTTATAAAAGAAACAAACGTACCAAGCTGCAATCTATTCGGGATATGTCCCGGAGAGGAACTTGCACTTTTCTTATACGGTGACGTTTCTCTTATACTTCCCGCTGAAAAATAATTCCATAATATATAAGAGTTTATTAACAAGCACAATACTACACTAATATGAGAAACTATCGATGTTATGATTCAACAACGTAATATGAATATGAAATATGAACGGAATAATGGTATGTAAAGCTATGAAAATACGGATCAGAATAGCGTGCACGTAAAATTAAATTTTATTAAAATAAACTATTTAAAAATTGTAGACAATTGTATATTAATAATAAATAACTGACAATAGAAAGAAATAAACCATTGATTATCTGTTACAAAATATTCTATATAATCTGTGCCACAATATGCGTAGTACGCTTGAGAAGGGTGCTTCGTTCCCACCACTCAATATTTGTTGAAGAATTATAAAACATAAGGCTGTATGGTGTAATACTTTTGCTTTTTCTATTATGAAATAAAAATAGGATTTAGATAATTATAACTCAAGACATGGCTTCGGCCTTATTATACAATGAATAAAGAATTAACCTACTAAAGACGAGGCTGTACGGTGTAATACTTTTGCTTTTTCTATTATGGACTCAAAACAGGATTTAGATAACTATGACGAAAGTCATGGCGTCGGCGTTACTAGAATATGAATAAAGAATTAACCTACTAAAGACAAGGCTGTACGGTGTAATACCTTTGCCTTTCCATTATAGACTCAAAACAGGATTTAAATAACTATGACGAAGGTCATGGCGTCGGCGTTACTAGAACATGAATAAAGAATTAACCTACTAAAGACAAGGCTGTACGGTGTAATACCTTTGCCTTTTCCATTGTGGAATAAAAACACGATTTAGATAATTATAACGAGATATGGCTTCAGCCTTTATAAAATGAATAAATAATTAACCTACTAAAGACGAGGCTGTACGGTGTAATACGTTTGCCTTTCCATTATGGACTCAAAACAGGATTTAGATAACTATGACGAAAGTCATGGCGTCGGCGTTACTAGAACATGAATAAAGAATTAACCTACTAAAGACAAGGCTGTACGGTGTAATACCTTTGCCTTTTCCATTGTGGAATAAAAACACGATTTAGATAATTATAACGAGATATGGCTTCAGCCTTTATAAAATGAATAAATAATTAACCTACTAAAGACGAGGCTGTACGGTGTAATACGTTTGCCTTTCCATTATGGACTCAAAACAGGATTTAGATAACTATGACGAAAGTCATGGCGTCGGCGTTACTAGAACATGAATAAAGAATTAACCTACTAAAGACAAGGCTGTACGGTGTAATACCTTTGCCTTTTCCATTGTGGAATAAAAACACGATTTAGATAATTATAACGAGATATGGCTTCAGCCTTTATAAAATGATAAATATTAACATACTAAAGACGAGGCTGTACGGTGTAATACATTTCCATTATGGAAATAAACAAAGAAAAAAAAATGCTTCGTTCCCGCCATATTAGTTCGATCATCATCTTTGTTATAAGTTTAGTCTGCGTATTTATGTTAATTTTCTAGTAAATACTCGTGTGGTGTGTCTTATAACGTATCTTGTTTATAATTAAAGAAACTATTACGTGTTTTTAACTATAGAAAAGCAAATAAATGACATTAAATAGTTAAACATATTAAGTTGTGTAAAAGTGGGGGTTTGTTGCGCATTGTGAGCGTGCTGCGTTCCATTCGTGATGTAGAAGACCCGCGGGAACTGAAACGCGCTGCCCTCGCCCCTAATAGTGACTTATATACGTGCTGGTACTTATATCTTTACTTTTTATTTTATTCATCAATAGAAAAGGTATTACACCGTACAGCCAAAGTAGTTAAATTGACTTACCTTTAGAATGAGAAGGTGTAGAGTGATCTGACGCTGCGTCAGGCAGGGTGAAACTGTGTAGGGGTCCACAGCCCCCTCTGCGTTGGAGTGAACCCCCCGGCCCCCCTACTCCTGGGCCCACGCCGCACCCTTCGCTACTGAGCGAATCGCGGCTGAAAACAAATATTATTTTATTTTCAGAATTTAATCATGAAAAATATGTTTTGATCATTAATTAATTAATTCATTGACATAACAGATTTTTCATACTAATTTAAAAATAATAATTAATTAAATAAATATGTTGGTAAAGTTCAGTAATAGTAAATTTTAGATTAATTTATTTGATGATTTTTTTACTTTGTATTTTTTTTACTAAATACAACTATTTAATTTGTTAAGATGGTAACATTCTCATTATTATTTTTTTTATTATATATGGCATGGTTTTTTGTATGGCAACATTATGATATACGTGGAATAGCTTGTTAAAAGGAAAGTTAAAAAATTAAAAGCATTATAGAAGAAGAATGTTTTATTACTGAGAATACATCACCGTCAGGTCCATATTCATCATAATTAAGTTTGGTTAATTTATAACATAAAAAATAAAAAAAAAATAATAAAAAAAATCGTTTTTGCTTGACAGCGTAAATAGTTCTCACTAAATAATGACCTCTGTAAAAAGAGCGGGTAAAGAGTAGTAGACACTATATGTATATATAGTTTCGTACGGACATACTCACTGTGTATAATGCCCCAAGGGCTCGTAGGCCACGTAGTGACCCCGCTCCCGCGCCGTGCTGGCGCTGGCGTACACGTCCGACGCCGTGCTGGCGGCGCTGGGGGGCGGCGCTGAGCAGGCGCTGCCTAGCGGACATTGGCCTGAACCACCTGGAATAGAGCACTAATATACACCCAGAAGCCATACTTTAATAGCTGTTACTTTTCAAAAGCCACATTCTATCACAAACCCCTAACCGAGTAGTCTCACTCTCGCTAAATTTAACCTCTCCTCTCCTTCCGCGCTTAACTCCCCAAACTTACCGCGACCCAAACTTTGTAAGAAGATCTTTAACGAGCTGTGCAAATAATAAACGCTAATTATAATAGGGTAGTTGACTAAATTAGAAAATTTATTTAATTTTATACTTTAATATCTATTTTATCCCAAACAACCTATATTTTCAAGAAAAAGAAATATTTTCATTACGTATGTTGTATTTAAAAAAAGTATCTTAGATTTCCCTCGAAAACGCTGAATGGTGTGATGGCGTCTTGAGTGACGTCACAGTCTACGAAGTAACCTGCTATGTTGTATGAAAACGTCAAATACAACGATAATGTTTGTGCGCGGCGTGACGTCACACTTTCTGATCGGTGTTCGCTGTCCCGTGACTCAATTCCTATATTTTTCGCACTTATTTTCTAAATACAATAATAATGTTTAACTTTAATGAGCAATAGATTGGTTTTTCCTTATCTACGTGTCTTCATTATTAATTAGAAACTATAAACCAAACAATTTGTTATTAGTGGACACAAGCCGTTAAATATGGATCTGAAGACAGGCTCCAGGTTGCAGTTGTTGGTGAGTAGACACAATTATTTGTTTTTAAAGGAGAGGTGATACGTTGAAGAAAGTTTCTCTTATTTACGTATTCACGGTCCACAATACATAAATATATTAACCTGAAAAAAAATTTTATTTTTGAAAAAAAAAATTTTTTTTTTTTATAATGTAATTAATCCGCTAGCTTCAATTTACTTTAGTTTTATTGTTATATATTTTTTAACAAAAAAAAAACAACTCATTTCACTGTATGCGAAACAATTGTTTTGTTAGAGAAGTAATACAAAACAGTGATAGACAAAATTAAAAAAAAAAATAACTAAAAAATAAAACAAAATATATAATCTAATATTCTTTTCTTTTTTTCTATTTCACTCTGACTACTTTCTCACCCTCCCTCCTTCACGCTCTTTTACTACCTGTCTCTTTTCTCTCTTTACTTCTCACCTTCTCTCTCTATTCCTCTTTATTTTTGCTTCAAATACCCGCATCGAAGCGAGAGCAGATCACTCGTAACTTATAGAATCATTATAATAAGGTTTTGAAATAATAATTTAAATTACTTACATGGCGCTGGTGGTGGATGTGGAGGATGATGATGTAGAGAGCCCAGCGACGCCTGAGGTGATCCGAGTGGTGCCACACCAGACAATAATGGTGTGCTCTGTAAATATATAATATTGGTACACTTTGTATCATCGATACTAGAGGTTGTAGGGGGTAATCTCTGGATTTACTGAACTGCAGTAAGTCGGAGAAAACGTTTCTGACGAACGCTGCCTTAACGATGAGAGATATATGATGAGGATGATAAGCATCCAATAGATGGCGCTGTCTGTAATTATTATATTGTGATTGATAAATTACATTTTTAGCTTTACCTGATCAGCTAAATGTCTTCTTCTCTCACATGTACCGGTGCATCCTACACCGACACCCACGCCCACTCCCACGCCTGTCATGGCTGAAATATTCAAATTATGTTTTATGTTCAAATTAGCTTTTATGACATCACAAAGAAAATTACTCATTTATTTATTAAACGTAAGAATTAATGTCCGATTTCGTTTCCAAGAATGACTTTTGTCAGTATATGCCATGAGTACAATGGAGGGTTTTATTTCAGCTTTGGCAACATTGATGATAATTAGGCTTAAATAGAGTCTGATTTAGAGGAAACTTATTAAAATGTGTGTGAAGTCCTGGATGGTCATTTCGATAGATCATAATCAATCGAAAAAAAAACTTGATTGATCTGAGGACTTCATTAAGTCCATGTATACTTAAAATCCTTTCAGTGTTAGAAAGCCCATTTATCGAGGAAGGCTATAGGGTATATATCATCACGCTAAAACCAATAGAAGCCGAGCTACACGCGGACGAAGTCGCGCGGGTGGATTGTGAGCAATATTGTTGATAAATTAGTATTCGCGGGTAGTACTTTTTGATAAGGAGCACACGAGCAGATGGTCCACCTGATGGTAAGTGGCAACCATCGCCCATGGGCATCGGAAAAACAAGAAACACTCTCATTTTGGCAATGCGTTGCATCCCCAAAAATAGAGTGGGAAGGGGGAATGAAGAAAAATGATGCGGATTCAGCGGACCCTAGGCAAGAGCCAAGAGTCCGCTAGACCCACAGCATTAATGGGATGGGAGAGGGAGGGGGTAAGTCTGCCAACCCACACTCCTCATTCTGAGGAGGCCATTAATGGGTTGTGATGATGATGATACCCACGTGTAGACAATAATAACCTTTGTTGTGATTGATTGAGAACTGAGAACATGGAAGTAGTAAAACTAGTATAAGTGTGATTAATATCACCCTTCTTGAGATCTATTAAAGTTGGTGTCTGGCAGCGGAGGAGAGCCTTGTTATAACTCTAAAATAAGCAAGTCCACGGCATTGCCAGGCGTCCTGTCCAAATTGTATACATGCCCAAAAAGGACGTCGAAACGTTGGAAGGCCTCTTATAAGATGGACAGACGACCTGGTTAAGGCGTCAGGAAGCCTCTAGATGCAGGTCGTAGGTGATCGGTCTTACTGGAAATCTCTGAGAGAGGCCTATGTCCAACAGTGGACGTCCCACGGCTAACGCGAACGAATATATACATCTACTAGTAAGTGTGTTAGCAATGTCACATATCTATCATATCTACACGTAAAAAAATAAAAAGCAAATAAACCTAAAGGCAGTAACGGTTCACAACGGTAGTCACATCTGTGGCAGGGCGGAGTGGACCTGGTCTCCTCGCTCCCCGCCGCCGAGGGGGACCGACGGGACTCTGGGGTGGTGCACAAAAACAGATATGCAAAATAATATAAAATAAGCTACGTGCAAAAATAATATCAAAAATCATACTATAAAGCTTAAATAATATTTTTACTGAAATGTATATTCAAGCTGAAGAGATTTTTGTAGTAGTTTTTATCATGTTCAGTTCTAACTCAGTGAAGCGAAGGCGAGTCACTAGTTATTCCATATATTGTTATCTCAAGAATAAAAAGTCCATCTCGTAGTATAGATTCATTCTTTTCCTAATGGTATCGTTAATTTCTGCAATAATTTATATCAGAGATTCCCAAACTTGCTAAATGTTCTGCTGTGCAATGAAATCGTTTAGAAATTAGCAAATATCCTGACTGTATTACATTAACCCATTTACATCTCACCGACCATCTATAATTTGTACACAAATTTTGAACATGTATCAAAATAAATAATAATAATAAAAGCTGCAAAAATTATGTCATAAATCATATTTAAGGATACATAGATCAACCCATGACGGCTCACGACTCGTTAATAATTTAGCGGCGAGACGTCGTGAATTGAACGAACTACCCTAATATTTTTATGTTTTTGAACTACTCTATAAAATAATAAATTTAAAAAAATTCATCCAATTATAAAGCGAGTACTCAGTGTGTTTTGCGCGTACTCACCAACATAAGTAGGAACATATCTCCTGTCCAGACTGGCCAGGGAGGAAGGAGGGGCGTGTCTCGCCGGCTCGTAGTCTGCTGGCGCTGGAGCCCTCGCCAGAGTCAGGGTGGAGGAGACCAGCGCACTACCCTCCACACTACCGGCTGATACTATAACAAGTGAATACATTGTTACTGAAATAATGATAATCATAATTTCTTCTTCTCAGCAATATCACAGTCCACCATCTTGGGCCATCCGCCATAATGGATACAGATTAGTTCTAGGCGTCAAGCAGGGGAGCAATCTGCCATTTGAATTATGAACTACCTTATCATTTAAAATAGAAAAAGAAAATGGAGAAAGAGAAGGGTAAGGAGAAGGAGAAGAGGATTCAAGCTCTATTAAGATAAAAAACTTCGTACCCTAATTATTGCAGAAGTCTTTGATCTTAAATGTCGACGCTCGAAAATAATAAATGGACTGTCAATGGTTTCGTTAGCATTGAACTAATGATGTGAAAATCCCCACCAACCACCATAATAGCTTTTTAAGAATTTTTAGTCTAGGCACAACATCGTACTCTTACTGGCAGAGCTGTGCAAGCTCTTGTCCATGTGCTTCAACTCCATCTGGTCGTGGTGTATCCAAAGGTCTGGGGGCTTGATTGCCGCTGAAGCCGACGCTTTCTGATAAGTGCTGAAAAAATTTAAAATATTAGACCATTAATAAGACTTTTTTTATAAAAGTACTTTTGACATTGGTTGGTTAAGCTTGTCTGAAGCTACCACCAACTTGGAAAGCAGTTATTTTTTTGACTTGATTACCTAGTGTCAGGTGATAATGGAGCTTGATTTCTGCGACAGCATAGAGAGAGTGCAAGCGCTGCAGCTAGAGCTAGGACTGCGCATGCGCCTCCCGCACTCGCCCATAGCCACGCAGAAGTGGCGCTCGCTAAGCCTCCGCCCTCCCCACCTGAAAATTCAGAATATAAATAATAAATTAGACATCCAATCTTCACTAAGGGGGCTAAAAGATTGTAAAGATTTTTAAGACTAATTGATATCTAATTTTAGTACTATCGAACAGACATTCCCCCTGATGGTAAATGGTCTCCGTCGCCCATGGACATCGGCCATACCTAAGATATCCTCTTGCTTTGTTGATGTGTTGCACCCTCGAAGTTAGAAGGGAGGTATTAGGGGGAATAAAAAGAATAAAGGCGTAGTTTCAGTGGACCCTGAGCAAGAGCCTAGAATTCACCATCATGATAGATAGCTCTAAAATAGTAATTCTCAAAGTGGTCTATGTCGACATTGATATTATATAGACGACGAATTATAGATGACCACATACAAAAAAAAAAAGAATTGGAGGTCGATCAGTGAAAGTGGTCACCTGTCAAATAGTGTTCGCATTCCAGTCAGTCAGGTCTATTACAGACGGACCAAAATAACTTATCAGCTTGTCTGATCTAAAGTATCCTCTCCACAGACACCGCAACGTCTAGAGGCAACTTATATGGACCTCTCCAGTGTGAACCACAGGAACGGTAAACCATTACGTGTGGCGTAATGGTTTACCGTTACAGTTACAAACTGAGACAACATTTCTGGGTTTTAACTTTGAATAGGCCCGTCAGGTGTTAGCAGGTTCTATCTTGAGGCCATATGGGTCTGCATACTGTTGCCAGTTTTAGTCCACGACGTGGTTTCTGGGGTCACTGGCTAATCCCAGAACTCAACGATTTTATACTGTAAATCACTACCTGGAGTTGGAGACCGTTAGGGTATAATTTCAGAATTACGTAAAAAGAGCCTTTTTCATCTTTAAAATATAAGAAAGGGGGTCTCACGAGTCAAATTTTAGTGAGAAGGGGCTTAAGGAATTGTTTTATTTTAAAAATAAGGAATATTCTAGATGTTTATGTCTTAAAAATGTATTCCATTTGGCTCACTTACCAGCTCCTGTAGTATAAGTAACGGGGGCACTAAAAGGGCCCAAACCCTTGCTATTCCTCGCCTGTATCTTAAAGCTATAGGTGGTCCGGGGTCGCAACCTCTCAACCCTAGATCTAGACCTGTCTCCTGTGACAGTGACTGCTGTCCATTCCTCTGCAGCGCCGGAGGAGATTCGTTGAATTGCATACATGATGATGTAGCCTGGAAATTAACTTAATATGAGAAGAGAATATTCTTTGGCAATATAACAGATACTAGTTTTTGACTGCTATTATGATCGATGTAAAACCTTCTTGAAAGTTTATCCATTTTTAAAATAACATAAAATCTTAATCAAAAAGTTTTAAAATAAATTAATAAGTTACCAAGGGAGCGTTCAAGTACTACGTAACGCAATTTCTGAAGATTTTAGAAATAAAAGTAACGTACAATACAATCAAGGGATTCCCCGTAAAACATAAACGAAAAGGGTTGCCGATTTGGAAGATTCTAATTCCCTAGTTTTTTCTTAAATAAAAAAAATGTTCCGTAACGCGTTGTTTAAATAATCCCCCTCCCGCCCTTTTAACGCATCGTAACGTGTTACAAGCCCCCCCCCCCCCTCCACCCAAATTGCGTTACGTAATACATGAATGCTCCCCAATCCAGATAAACTAAAACGGATCTCAACACAGTGTAAACAAAACAAAACCGTAGACAAATGCAAAACCATAAATAAAAAAATCTATGAATTACTAAATATTTATTATTAATCATAAAACTAGATGGCGCTGTACACATATGAAAATACCATAGACTATTCAATAATTTATGCCATAGGGCGCGCATATGTATACTCTGTACATCATAGCTCGATCGACGACAGCTTGTCAATTTGACATAACTAGCCCTGGGTATAAAGTCGATATAAATTATCGATATTCCAACTAAAGTTACTGAATGTTTCAAACAAAAACAAAAGGAAGTTGTAACACGTTTGTATTCTTGTTAAAATGATTCACAGCCCGAATCGTCATCATCAAAGTCTGATTCGGACTCGCTGGAGCACTCTTGTAGATTTATAATCAGTTCCTAATCTTCTTCCATGATTTTATTCTCGATTAAATTAGTCGAACCATAAGTTGTCACTATCTATCTATATATATAAAAGGAGAAGCTGACTGACTGACATATCAACCCAGGGTCTAAACTATAAGGGTTAGAAACTTGAAGTTTTGCACAGGGGTTCCTTTTATAACGTAGGAGAGCACTAAGAAAGGATTTTTGAAAATTCACCCCCTAAGGGGTTAAAATGGGGGTGCAAAGTAAGTATGAAACTTTTCCGTTTTTGAAGTTATTCAAATGAAATTCAGTATGAAGGTTCTTTATTGAAAATCATGAAATACGTGTAAAATATTTTTTCGAAAATAATCCCTTAAGGGGGTAAAAGGGGGGTCAAAGTTAGTATGACTAACTCATAAAATTATTAAATATGTCTACAGAAGTCTATATATAACTATATAACTCAATATCGCAAACGAAGTTGCGGGTAAAAGCTAGTTTGCCAATAAAGTATGATAATTGTCACTATACATTTCACTGGCGGAAATACGGTATTTCATAGGCGTGTTTTGCGTTGACAGCTGTCAGCGATCAAGCTAAACAGAACGAACAAATATGAAGTATACGTACCAGTCAATTGTCCATTAGGTCTTGCAGGGGGATTCCAACTAAGGTCCGCAGCTCTGGCAGGCGGGGCTGCAGCAGAGACTCTTAAATCACGTGGGGCGGACCCCGGGGCAGCTTCTAGCGACGTGTTAGATGCTAACATAGACCAAGCGGACTCACGACCACCTTAAAGGAAAATAAAAATAATCTTAATATGTTACGATCATTATTCTAAAACAGTGACACCAATGTGGGGTCACAATAAATTTCGATTGCAACTCAGTGATTCCTCATATATATATATTTTTAAAAAGATTACTAGCAGTATGGGTTACATACTACTAGTATTCCCTTTAGCCCTCCTAGTAAGCTTGCATGCTTGTGTCAGGAGTGGGCCACGCCAGTAGTCCAATGTCCGTGGTTTGGACCCACGACTTATCGATCGTGAATCCAACGCCCGAACCACTGAGCTACTGACGCTTCAAAATATTATGATGATTAAACTATTTTTGGTAAGTATAACCAAAAACTTTTCTACAATATTTTCATTCTTGTTAATGTAATTATTTCTACGAGAGACTAGATAAATAATTAAAAATAAATAATTTTCGTGGATATTCTGGGCTTTATTTTAGTGAAAAGAGTATAATCAGTAATACTAGAAATTTCTATCGAACAAAAAACCTCAATATATATATTTTTTAAAGATTACAAGCTGTTTGAATTGCCAACCATCCAACTAAGCTAAAACGCTCGTGTTAGGAGGGAGCTACGCCAGTAGTCCAGTGACTGGATTTGAACCCACCTATCGATCATGAATCCAACGCCTCAACTACTGAGCTACTGATGCCTAAAATAAGCTTTTACTTGATGTTCTTCAAAGAAGATTATATGATTAATATAACTTTTCATAATATAGTTGTAATAGATCTAACTTGATAATTTGGATAAATCCATCTATTACTATCTGTATCATGAACACTTGTTACGTCACACAATAATCAGAAGTCCGTGCTCCCACATTGGAGTCACTGAAGTATGGCGCAAAGTTTGACTAAGAGGTAAAAAGGAGAAGAGGGGATATTTCGAAAACATTAAGAGGGGTGATGGATTTTAAATGGATGATATTCAGAGATTATGATAACAATTACGACAGGAACGGTTAAGGTTTGGTTAACCTAAGCATAACTTACGTATATGTAACTCTATCTTTCGCACTTACCCCGTATCAACTTAACGCTGAATTCATAATGCGTGTAAGGTCTCAGGTCATCGACCATACAGTTCAGATCAGAAGCGTTGTAGACTCGAGTGCGGCCACCACCCGCCCATCGGACTGCGTAACGACGGCCGTCTGTTGCTGTCTGTTACAAGGGATCAAAGGTCAAACATCCATGATCCCACAGTGGGGTCACTCTTATAGTATATTAAAGTAAATATATGAAGGCATGAAAAATTATATTAAAATAACATACCTGTCCTTTAGGTAAGGTAGGGTCCGTCCAATACACAACAGCGGTAGTCCCACTCAACATTATTACCTAACACAAAAGAAAAAAATAATTATCAAAACTCATTGTATTGGTAATCTTATATTATCACTTTTTTCGGTGTTGTAAGAGTATCATACCATGACCGTGCTATGAACTTATCAGGATCAGACAACGACACGTTCTACTAATTACGTATCACACCCGAGCGCCTGCGTATCCTCTCCATATTACCGCGTATCATATTCGGCCTGAACTGAAGTAGCTAGAGAAGAGTAGCAACGCGTTTATAACGGCCACCATACGCGGTTATAACTAGGGCATGCAAACCGATAAACCGAAAAAACCTAACCTAACGTATCCGACAACAATCACAAACCCGGCTAGATAAAAAAAGCGGAGGTTAGCGGGTATTTTCGGGTATTTCAGGTTTTATATGAGTTTATTAAACAAGATTAAAATCCTTCTTAGACCTGACTGAGACTTATTTAATTTTTTTTTTATATTTGAAAGTTTTATACGTGTGCCGGTAGTGAATTCCACTTTTTCGCTGTGCGACAAATTCGCGATGGAATCGATGTCAGTGACAACGGTTTACTAGTCTTTTTATATTAACTGAAAATATTAAAACCCGAATTAACAGGTTTCTAAAATTTATAACAGTCCGCGGGACGCAGCTAGTTTTTCAATACAAACAATGATTTCTTGCCTGACACGTTCTTATTACGGTCATAGTATGATACGGTGTTTGACTAACTTTGACTCCAACGGGCGGTATTAACGGTGGAGTATCATCTTCCTCCTCATCCGGATCATCCGGTTCATCTGCGTCCTGCTCGTCGGGCTCATCAGGCTCATCGTCATCCGGTTCAGCGGGTTTGGTCCTAACTGTCGCATACACTGCTGGTCCCAGGCCCAAAGCATTGCTCGCGCGCAGTGATATTACGTATTCCGAGTTAGATTCTGTGTAAAATAATCATACAAGTTTTAATATAGCCATGATAACAGGATAGACATGTCCTAAAACAGCAGTTATAAAAAAATTGGCGTTGACGTATAAATTTAATATAATTTTTTTTAAACAGTAGAATTATTTTAGTAATTTACATCTGATTTTAGCTACACTAGTTTTGGTCATCATGGAATAGTATTTCCCAGCCAGTCGTTATTTTTAGTTCTTATTAGTGTGGTAACACTGCTTTAGCGGTAGTTAAAAGCTGAGCGTGGACGAGCGACAAACGCTGCGGTTTGTATTCCTGTTGTTTTTAACCCCAAAAAAGAGTATATTTCCGTGTTTTGAACCCTTTATTGACGAGAACTGATTTGGTGATAAAGTATGAACTATCTGTGATTAATTTTTATTAATTTTTTTAAATTTTTTAATACATATTTTTTTTATAATAGATAAGGTGCAAACGGGCAGATGGTCCACCTGATGGTAAGTGGCAACCATCGCCCATGGACATCGGAAAACGCGGCTTAACCGGAACGCGTCTATGACACTTGGCGGTCGGATTCGCATGCTGGTGGTCGTAAGCCAGTCGGGGAACAGATCTCCTACCACCAAGGGGGTGCTGGGTTACTCGGCTCTTACGAGATGCTCTCACAGCGGCAGAGGGGAATAGTATTCTAACCCGTCCTCTCACGGGTATTTATTAGCTTTTGTGGAAACAAACAGTACATATATAGTAATATAGGTAACAAACATAATATAATAACTCTTAAACCAAAGCAGTTTCCAATGATTTAAATTACATATAAACTGTTAAGCTAACAATGAGTAAAGACGTGTTTAATAATAAGATACAAAGTTACACCGTATAAGCGACCTTTCACGGGGGCCCATTGATGAGATGGCGAGTCTCCGTCTACCTATTTTTCATTGTATAAAAACATTGTCGGGTAGACGCCATAGGTCATCCACAGCACTAGTTGCCGAGTCCACTATCACGCCAATCTATAGCCCAGCATTATTAGTTTCCATATATTGCCATAGTCCTACACAAGTCGGGGATTGTCCTTGGGTGCATTCTCATAGTGCATAAAGGGATAATCGCCGGTTCGTGTCACAACGTGTTGGCTACGCCTCCGCGCACGCCTTCCAAAGGTCCGGGTCACTGTTGACCCGTGATTGGAAAGAGGTACAAAGAAAAAAAAATTAATAAAATTAAAATAATTTACAAAAATAACGAGGTGCATGCAGATTACATTTAAATCATATGAATAATTATATTACAAATGAAAATGAATACCGTAATGTTAATCGCGTCAATTAATCATGCAAAATATTTTTTACAGAATTTTTAAATTCGCGTAGATGGAGATGAAACAAATCTAGTTCACTAAATAAGTTGTTGTATATTCTGTGCATATTTAGTTTTTGTAGAACTAATGTAAAATGTAGATGTATATCTGGAACTTAATCGGGGACACTTAAAATGAAGTTGAGATAGAAGATAAGATGAGTCCACATTACAGCGTACAATTTTGTAAAGCAAAGTATATTTATGATGAACATTTGTGATGATTAATTGGGGCCTTAAAATATCCTTAATAGTTAGTAGCAATTTTTTCTTATTTTGGCACCTAACTGACCCTAGTAATAATGAAGCTGAAACAAATCTATAAACTCAAACTCAAAACTCAACAGTCGCTCGCATCAAAAAGCTATGTTTACATATTACACATGTATTGATATACAAATCATTTAGCTTGAGAGTCAACGTCACTTAGATTCCAAGCATTCTCATCATTTAAGTAATCCTGTACATTGTAGTATGCTTTATATATTAATGACTTCTTGATACGAGTTTTAAATTGTTGAAGTAGCAAGTCTAATATAGGCTGTGGAATATTATTATAGATGCGAACACCAAGCCCCATGAAGCTATTACTGACTTTGTGGAGACGATAGTACGGCGTTACAAGTTTATTTCTGTTTCTAGTATTAACATTATGTGTGTCACTGTGTTTTGAATACGAATCTATATTCTGGTAAATGTACAAAATATTACAATATATGTATTGTGATGGGACTGTAAGGACGTCTATTTTTTTATAAACATCTTTAAGTGAATCTCGTGCTCTAAGATTATAAATGGCCCGAACAGCTCTCTTTTGAAGTACAAAAATGGATTCAATGTCCGCGGCCCTACTCCACAGCAAAATGCCATAAGACATAATACTGTGAAAGTAACTGAAGTAAACTAGCCCAGCAGTATTGATATCAGTCATTTGTCTGACTTTCCTCACAGCGTAGGCAGCTGAGCTAAGTCTGTTTATGGGCCCAGCAGCAGCTTCTACATGCATGGGGTTTTGTTTGTCCATTTAGAATTGTATAGAATACTTTCATTTTATTTAAATAACAAAAAAATTGCAGTTTAAACCAGTCTTTTATGCGAGACAGGTCTATTGTGAATAAAAGAAAAATTTCATTAGAAGAAGTCATTTAATATTATTATGGCTTTCTATAAACAATATATTAGTATAGTTTACTTACCCAGTGCCCTTATGACATGAGAGTGCGCATGCGCAGGTAGTTCGCGCGAGTGCTCATCGGGAACCCCAAGACCCCAACCCAGCCAGAACCCTCGAACTAACGCTCCTCCACTTCCGCTCTCATCTCCTCCCCACCACACTGATATCCAATCACGACCGGCACGAGCTGTTAGAATTGAATAAAAGAAAGCTTATATAGGTAAGATATACAGCATTTTTTTCTTCTCTATCCCTCCCCACTCTATCGACAAAACAAGAGATATCCTCTTGTTGTCATCATGGGCGATGGTGGCCACTTACCATAAGGTGGACCGTCTACTCGTTTGAACCTAATCTACCATAAAAAATGCAAAACAAAAGTTCTAAATGATATAATATTGAAACAAGTTTTAGCCATCCGACTTTAGACCTGGACCATTGTGTTGCCAGGATGTTACCACTCTAGAAGTCTTACTAAACGCACATACAAGATGGCCGCTGTAAATAATTAGACTTTGTCCACGAAAACTTTTGAGTTGAAGTCCAAAGATAATTAACTACACTATACTTAACTACACTATACTTAACTACACTATACTTAACTACACTATACTTAACTACACTATTATATAAAGAGGAAAGATTGGATTGTTTGTGTTTGTATGTTTGTTTGTTGCCAATAAACTACTGAACCGATTATATCTATATATATAAAAGGAGAAGCTGACTGACTGACTGACATATCAACGCAGGGCCTAAACTATAAGGGTAAGAAATTTGAAATTTTGCTCAGGGGTTCCTTTTATAACGTAGGGAAGCACTAAGAAAGGATTTTTGAAAATTCACCCCCTAAGGGGGTAAAAGGGGGGTGCAAAGTTAGTATGAAACTGCCGTTTTTGAAGCTATTCAAATAAAATTCAGTATGAAGGTTCTTCATTGGAAGTCATGAAACACGTGTAAAATATTTTCTCAAAAATCATCCCTTAGGGGTTAAAACGGGAGTGCAATGTTAGTATGACTACATCATGAAATTATTAAATATGTCTACAGACGATCTCCTGTAGGCTAATATAACTACCCTAATATCGCAAACGAAGTTGCGGGTTAAACCTAGTAGAATAAAAAGAGTCATATCCTTTCTGGGTATCATAGGCTATGTGGTGTTGCCATAAATATTATAATAATTAAATGAATATGGCCATATAAATGCCATAACGTGGTCATTATATGGTTCATTCTTTCACTGATAGAAGTCCCGTTCCCGTCTCTCTCTTTCATTTTTATCTTTGTTCTGTCCTTCTCGCTCTTTTATTATCTTTCTCTTTTCCCTTTTTTCTTTTCTTATATTTTTTCACCTTTTTCCACTCTCTCTTTCATTAAATAATGAAAATCTACACAATTAAAGACAATTTAAGGACATCCATTATTATAATATTGCTTCAAATACCCGGAGCGAAGCGAGGGCAGGCTGCTCGTATAAAATAATTTATTAATCACGATACAGTAATTGTACTTACTGGTTAATGGTGGTGGTGGATCCGGTACAGCAGTCTCAGCGCGTCGCCTCCCCTGGGTGCTGGCGGACACCCAGTCGCTGAAGGGACCGGAACCGTTGGCGTTTACAGCACACACCCTTATCTGGATAATTAGAAATATGTACATATGTCGGGGTAGGATAGTAATGAAGGCCGTGCCGGGATTTAGTTAGGGTAGGATGATAATAAAGACGACTTGCTGTCACTTCTGTCGCGTCATTTTAATATTCGACGACTTTTAATAGCGAGTAAACGATTATTATCGAATAATCGGAATACGAGCGACATCTGCGGCACTTTATTCAACGATTTTTGATAGCATCAAAAGAGTAATCGATTATCGATTAATCGAAACGCCAGCGTCATATTTCCTATTTGTTGATTTACTTCTCCCCACTAGTGAAGGGGCATCGCTACCATTGTCTAGTCCCTTTATATTCCCCGACTGACGCAGTATACTTTAGTCACTCGATACCGAAGAGTCTCTTTGAGTGAACATCACCTGGAGGTGAAGTGTAACAAATAGTGTGTCGCTATAACGGATATTGGACCTCTCGGACTAAGGATAATGTGAGTTCTTACGTCTTATTTATTATGAGTCCCTCCATTGTATTTAGATGTGTTAACACAACCTTAGGTTAGGTTTATGTTAGGTTATGTTAGCCTTATGTTAACCTAGCCTAAGACAAACAGTGAGACCGGGCAGTGGAGGCGAGTGTCGTGATCACTTAAAGGAGCTCCTTAAGCCTACACATTGGTCACAAGTCCAAGGCAATGCCTGGGTTCCTGATCAAGAACTACAGAATCGTGATATTCGATTACTTAATTCATCCAAATCGGCTCTCTCTCTCTTCTGACATATATCTTTATATATAATATATGTATACTATCTTAACATGACAACACACTCTTACATGATAATGTTATGCTAGCTACTTCTTCTCTTTCGCTTCGCTGGGTAATCAATAACCAACATTGGAATTAATTGTGCCTCTAATCCAACCCATTAAAACAAAAATATCATAATAATCAATTCAATCCATTAAGAAGTCTTTTGTATCATAATTAGAATCTACCTGCGACTTCATCTGTGGAAACTTTAGGATTACAGGATACACTCACTCAACCACCCCTTTAGAAATGTTTACTTTCCCTTATCGCAGGATTTTTTAAGGATAAAAAGTAGTCAATGTAAAAAACCAGACTGTAAATTAGTAAATCGTTTGAATGCCAAAGTTCAATAAAATCCGTTCAGCCGTTTTACTGAGGTTGAGTAACAAACATACAAACTTGCACGTTTATTATACTCATCACAACCCTTCCACTGCTGAGCCGGGTCTCCTCCTCAGAATGAGGAGGGTATTAGGCCATAGTCCACCACGCTGGCCCAGTGCGGGTTGGCAGACTTCACACACCTTTGAGAACTTTTAGGGAACTCTCAGGAGTGCAGGTTTCCTCACGATGTTTTCCTTCACCGTTAAAGCAAGTGATATTTAATTCCTTAAAACACACAACTCAGAAAAGTCAGAGGTGTGTGCGTGTGTGGGGGATCGAACACGGACCTCCCGAGTAAGACTTGAAGTCTCAACCACTTCCAGTAGAATAGAATTTAAATTCCATCTAAATTAATCATATTACAGTTTCTCTTTAACAATACGTATAGTATTATATTAAAATCCGTGGAGTAGATTACAATTTCTAAGCGCACAGACAACGTGTGATTAAGAAGATTTTAATTCTTCATACTCACCTGATAAGTCTGCGCAGGCTCCAGTTGCCTCAGCTCAGTGCGCCTCGTGTCAGCTGGCGTGGTGAGTGAGTCTGCGCGACGTCGAGAGTTGCTGCCCACTATTTTGTACCTCACTTTGTACCCGGTGAGCTGCCCACGGTGCGTTCTGGGGGGTGGAGCCTCCCAGCGGACCAAGATCGACTGGGTAATAGAGAACTTACTAATAAGTATAATAAAGCAACTTTAAAACTTCACCCTAGGTGTTTAATAGAAACTTTTTCTCGATAGTTTTCTACTAGAAGGAGTTTACCTTATCTACAATTTATTTAGGATTTATTATTAAAGCTACACTAAACTTGAAAGTTTTAGTATAATCTAGCAGTGATTAATTAATAACCAGATCTTAAAATATGCAATTTATTAACTCGGGGAGTTTATAAGACACCACATCTTAATTACAAACAATATCTTAACTCTATGGGTTAACTAGAAACCAAATCTTAAAAAGAGGGATTTATTATAGATTTCTTATTATTATAGATCATTTCATGACGTATTAACACATTTTTATTTAATAGAGTTAGTATCATCATCATCGCAACACATCAATGGCCTACTGCAGCGCCGGGTCTCCTCATCAGAGTGAAGAGGGTGTTAGGTCATAGTACTCGTACGCTGGCCTAGTGCGGGTTGGCAGACTTCACACACCTTTGAGATCTTGGAGAACTCTCAAGAGTGTAGGTTTCCTCACGATGTTATCTTTCGCCGTTATAGTAAGTGATATTTAATTTATTAAAACACACATAACTCCTGCAAGTCGTCAATGTGTGCCTGTGGGGGGATAGAACTCGGACATTCCGAATAAGACACCGATGTCTCAACCACTAGGCTATAACTGCCGCTAGAGAATAACCTCCAAATTGGAGTCTCGTCTCCAAGTTTACAAAAAATATTACAATTAACGGATGCTAAGTTTAAGTCACAGTTACAGAAGTCAACAGTGTTGCTATATTCGAAAATTTGAGCTGATCCTTAAGTATTTTTTAATCGTTCAGCTTCTTGTGAAAAATATTACATTATTATAACAGTAATAAACTCACAGTATCACTGGTAGCAGTAGCGGTAACATTGACAGGTGGAGCCGCTGGTGCATCAGCAGGAGTACGAGTCACCAACTCACGTGAGGCTGCACCCCCCAAAGCTGAGACTCTTACACGGTATGAACTCGCAGCCCGAAGACCACCAATCGTTATTGAGAGACTTTCCGCCCATTGCGACTGTTCTCGTCCTGTTTCCACCTGGAAAGTCGGAAAAGTTATATTAAATGTGTTATTGTTACAATAAGTGCCCAACGTCGGGTCAAGAACGGACCACCTCCTTCATTAATATAACTGGCGCCCAACGTGGGGCAAGCATCGGAGTCTTAGTTCGAGTTTCATGATATAGAACTTCTTATATCCTTCATTGAGCATAATCTTACATATTCAAATTTTTTAATTCATTATCAGACCTGTGAATCAGAGAGAGAGTCAGAGTATGAAAGGAGTATGTGAGAAATAGTTAGCGAATGAGTGTGTGAATATCTGAGGAAGTGAGTGAGTAAACGATTTGAATATATCTCTAATAGATAGATGCTATATTACTTCAAAGGTATAAGTGTACTAACTTCAGTATAATAGACGGCGTATCTCGCGGGATGTGGTGGGGGTGACGGTAGAGTGGGTAATGGTGAGGGTCTCTCCCAAGTGACCCTTAACGCATGAGGTCCAATAGCTTCAATTAGTACGTTTTGTGGGGGACCGTATGTGAGTTCCTCTTCGGGTGTTGTCACTTCTATTATCTGGAATTTATTTAGGGTAATTTAAAATTCTTACTACAGCAATACCAAGAACACAGCTTTTTTTCTCCTTGATTAAAATTTTGCTAAATATTTTAAGGACTTCATAATTACAGTGTCTTTGAAGACCATAAATCGAAAAAACCGTATTTCAATGTCACATGTGGTCGTTCTATGTCAAATCGTCTAATAGTTGGAATCGACCCCCTTTTGATTTGGTCAGAACTTTTATGTTATCATATATCGGAGTACAAATATCTCGAAAACTATTATATTTAGAAAAATGGTTTAAATTTTGATTCAAAAAGGAGATTTGGAGCTACATAAAAAAAAAACTTTTTCCAAAAATCGCTCTTTTGCAAGATTTTGAAAATCAAATAATCCTAAAATGGATATAAAAACTTTTGCTGTTATTTTTTTCTTGAGTACCTCTACCTAATATTAAAATTTTCAAGATGGAGATTTTTTATTTGACATGACCTCAAAACCCATTCTATACGTAAACGTTATATACAAACATTATTATTATATAAACATTTTAATTGCTTACATCAGTAGGTGGAGATACAGCGTGTTCCGTAAAAGCGATAGCTTTGAACTGATACGTTGTGTTGGGTTGGAGGGACGCTACATTCATCTCGTGTTTCCTCGCTTCACCACGGGATATACTTTCACTAAAAATAGTTTTCATTTATTAAAAAAACGCAGCAAATGAGCTACTACTATCTTATTATTTCGACCATTAAGTCTGTTTAAGCATTCTGTCTGAAACCTAAACCCAAGAAGCATAGTCTTCTAAAAACAGGGTATTAATAGTCATGATCATCATCGCATGATTCTTGATAATGGCCTAAGGTTAGGCTAACATAAACATAACCTAATACAATGCTAACCTAACCTAACGTTGAGGCAATTAGTGTGCGCTGCACTTAACACTTTTACTAGCACTACCCAGATAATATCCACTCCTTGAGAGATCACGCAAGACTACAGTCAAACTGTCGATGGCATATAAAGAGTCAAGTCAAAATGACAGAAGTGATTACTACCCTACTCCAGCGCCATAGATAGGGATGACGATTTGATTATTAGATTATTGACATGATGTCACACCAAAGATTATGAATGAAACACATGGAACTCGAACTCTGACCTTTACTACTTTGTCGACATTACAAAAAATCGGCAAGAGCGAATCGGACTCCCTCACGAAGAGTTCCGTACCAATATTTGGCAAAATAATCACGTTTGCTGTATGGGAGCCCCCCTTAAATATTTATTTTATTCTGTTTTAAGTATTTGTTGTTATAGGGGCAACAGAAATAGATCATTTGTGGAAATTTTAACTGGCTAGCTATCACGGCTCATGAGATACAGCCTGGTGATAGACAGACAGTCGGACGGATGGACAACGGAGAGAGTGGAGTTGGTTTTTACCTAAAGAGTGGCTTAGAACAACCGCGATTACAAATATTTAAAAAAAAATCTTACCGTACACTTCCTTTAACTTTATACAAAATGGCGTATCCAGTGATGTCCTCCATCTTTTTCTCAGGTTCTTGCCAGCTCAGCGTAACAAACCTGTGCTTCACAATGACCGCCTTAAGCTCCCTGGGATTAGACACCACACTCCCATTCGCTTTGTAATCAGCATCCAGATCTTGTGCAGCGTGAAAATAATCATTATCTATGGTATAGTCATCGTAAAAAGGTTCTGAAGTGTAGGCGGATGAAGTCTCCCCTAAGAAATCTACGTTGTCTGTGTCCATGGTCTGGTAGTCGCCTGATATGAGCGTATTGAATATGTATGAAGAATTTGGTTTTGGGTCGTCTGGAAGGGAATTAGAAACAAAAATAATAAAACCAAAAATATTAAAACTTTTGAAAAACATAATTATGAACAAAAAAATAAATAAAAATATATGTACTTATTATATGATAAAAAAAAAATTAAGTCACAAAGAGTTTCTGTTTACTAGAGAGCAAACATTCATATACATTATATGGGATCAGAAACTTTCGATGACAAATGATTTGATGCTACTTTGTTACCGTGAAAATAATTCCTTCATCTTGTCTGTCTATAAAAACTTTAATCTTACGAATTTATAGAAAAAATATTTTAAATACTTCCCGCCATATAAAATCGATACGAATATTTAATTTCTGAACGTATCGAATGATATTTAAAAACGAAACCTTAAGTTTTTAGTAACTGGAAACATTTTCAAATGTTATGGCGATAATTAACTCAGGTTACACATATGTATTAGACATTTTATAACACGTGTATATAATATAATTTGTTGTTTTTATACGTTTTCTGGAGTAAAATGTGTTCACAATATACTATAGACGTAAGTAAAGTGTGGAACTATTAAATAAAATCTTAGAGCTACTTTTTTATTTCAACAAAACATTCTACATCTTATTTCACGTCCTTAACGCTAAATTGGTCTTCTAAATTAAAAAAAAAAACTTAAAAAAAAATAAAGTAATAGTAAATTTTTGGTCCTTTAAGCCGGATGTGAACCAACGATGGTGTCAATATGGCAACGTTGAAATATGCGACATCAACAGGTTCTGTTCATACTCACCATGTGATGAAACAAGTAACCTTAAAGCAGCTACAGCACTTCCAGCAGAAGATGATGCAGCACATTGGAACACACCAGCATCTACGTCCAGCACTCCACGTATTCTTAGCGACGTACTGGAAGATTTATATAGATTATATAACATAGTTGAACCAAATATTTGAACACCAAAATGAACCAAATCTATCCAGCCGTTCTCGAGTTATAGAGGGACTAACAGACGCCAATTCCTTTATATGTTACAAGTTTAACAGTATATATGTGTATCTGTCTGTGACATCGCAGCTCCCGAAAAATGATATATATATATGAGTTACCTATCTATATATATAAAAGGAGAAACTGACTGACTGACATATCAACGCAGGGCCTAAACTATAATGGTTAGAAACTTGAAATTTTGCACAGGGGTTCCTTTTATATCGTAGGGGAGCACTAAGAAAGGAATTTTGAAAATTCACCCCTTAGGGGGGTAAAATGAGGGTGCAAAGTTAGTATGAAACTCTGCCGTTTTTGGAGTTATTCTAATAAAATTCAGTATGAAGGTTCTTTATTGGAAGTCATGAAACACGTGTAAAATATTTTCTCAAAAATCATCCCTTAGGGGTTAAAACGGGAGTGCAATGTTAGTATGACTACATCATGAAATTATTAAATATGTCTACAGACGATCTCCTGTAGGCTATATTTAATACCCTAATATCGCAAACGTAGTTGCGGGTAAAAGCTAGTAATAAATAAAATTACATTAGCTTAATGGTACGTAATAGGATTCCTAATAAAGGTTTCGAATTTGATTCCCATGTGACGGCTCTCGGTTTAAAAGTACCGGTTGATTTAAAATTAACAACACTGTATTTCAAAGGTTGTAAAGATATGGATTAAACTCACTTAGAAGGTGATAAAATTTAGTAAGTTAAGTATTACGAAAAATTTATCGATATCTTAGCAAAGCGAGTGAGAGCTAAAAGGTCAAATAACAGCGGCCAACACGGATTTTGAGTATGACAACAAAATGTCAAATTTTGATTTCTTTTACTTTACTTATAATGGGTAAAATAGGTTTTTTGGTTAAAGTTTGCTTTTCTAGAAATTTCGTTTTCATAGAAAATTTCATATTATTTCGACAAGTAAAGTCTGTATGCTATTTTGCGACTCAGTCATATACAAAAGTAGTTGCTACATTTTGTAATAGACATACATACACTCAATACAATAGAATACGCGACTGGTCGCCATTTTGTTTTAAAGTATTACCAACTATTATTTTACTCTCCACTAAGAACTTTAAAACTTAATTATCAATATGAAACATACAATAGCAAACTTATTTCTTCATAAATTGAGTTATTGGTTATTTTTCAATGTAAACACTCAGACAATTGTCATTAAATAATAGACAAAAAAAAAGTTTTTTTTTTTCAATTTATCAATCTGTACTTACCATACTAACAACAACAATAAATTAAATAAATAGCGTATTTTTATTCTGTACTTATCAACGTTAAAGTAACTCACCCATCAACAAGGGCAATATCATGGTTGTTAGGTGTTAAAGGCTCTCCGTCCTTAAGCCATGTGACAGCGGGGCTGGGTCGGCCGCGTACTTCGCACCGCAGTGTGACGTCACCACGTGTGCGCGCGCGAACTATTGCACCTTCGCGTAGTGTCACACGAGGCGCAGTCTGGAAATTGGAAAAATAAATCCTAACTAATACTATAAATGCGTAAGTAACTTTGTCTCTCTGGCGCACTTTCTCGCCAATACTGCTGAACCGATTTAATTGAAATTTGGTAAACGGATAGTCTAGACTCTAGAGACTTTGAAAGGATATAGGCTACTTTTTAATGCGAAAAAATGGTTGTAAGGGGTTGAAAGGGGGGATGTAAAGTTGTATGGAAGTATCGTCATATTTAGAGCTAGAAGCTTGAAACTTATTGTTTAGTCTGTTGATTCAATATAAATAAATATGATATTGAAACTTTGTAAAAGTTTTACCCGCAAGGGTGTAAAATAACAATAGGGGATGAAAAGCGGACGAAAAAAAGATTTTTACTCGGAAGAAATAAAAGTGCAAACGTTTATTTACATTGATTGTGACGTCATTGTACATAACACAGTTTCAACAAGTGTGGGTGTAGTCTATGGATATCTATGGTGTAGTCGGTAACCAAATTCCAATTATCCTGTAAGCTTTATGGCCAAATAGCTTATAAGACAAAATCTTTTTTTGTTCCTC
This sequence comes from Limenitis camilla, assembly GCA_905147385.1. Classification (NCBI taxonomy): domain Eukaryota; kingdom Metazoa; phylum Arthropoda; class Insecta; order Lepidoptera; family Nymphalidae; genus Limenitis; species Limenitis camilla. Next base: position 6,906,869 of record LR990251.1, on the reverse strand, counting down.
GCTGGTTATTTTCAAAAAATAAATTATTCTGAATATTCGTCGCTAGTCTAGTTTTTTATGTTATTACATAACAAGAGAATCACCAAGGGGAGGCAGAGGCAGGTAATGGCAGCTGCCCCCTTACGCTCTTATTACATGGTGCAGTATGACTGATTATCATGAAAGATTATGACGTGGCGCGAAGCTTAATAAATTAAATATTCTTGTAACGATTTAATGGGGGAAGCTTGATGAAATACCGGTGATGATGGAGGGGTTTCGATGAGATGACACGATGACCGAGTAGAGGGGCGCAAGTCTGTCGCTGGCTGCACGATGATTATAAGATGGTCGAATTCCGAACAGGGCAATAATAGGAATAATAGGAAAGCAGACGCTGAAGCGCTGTCGTCAGCTGTGCGGTGGTAGCCCTAAGACTGGGGCAATAGTCGGTGTTTGCGGGTGTCTTCTTACACTCGTGAGGGGACGGGTTAGAATACTATTCCCCTCTGCCGCTGGGAGAGCATCTCGTAAGAGCCGAGTAACCCAGCATTCCCTTGATGGTAGGGGATCTGTTCCCCAACTGGCTTGCGACCACCAGCATGCGAATCCGATCGCCAAGTGTCATACACGCGTTCCGGTTGAGCCGCATCTGGGCAGACATACCCCCTCCCTCTCCCATCCCATTAATGCTGTGGGTCTAGTGGACTCTGGGCTCTTGCCTAGGGTCCGCTGAATCCGCATCACTTTTCTTCTTCATTCCCCCTTCCCACTCTATCTTCGGGAATGCAACGCATCGACAAAACGAGACAGTGTTTCTTGTTTTGCCGATGTCCATGGACGATGGTTGCCACTTACCATCAGGTGGACCATCTGCTCGTTTGCACCTTATCTGTTATAAAAAAAAAAACAGAGAGCAGACGCTGAAGCGCTGTCGATCGCTGGATTAGAACCGGCTGAACTGGACACGGATTGGGTCCTGCTGAATTGGACACGGACTGCTGATGACGGCCGCCAGTACACGATTTGAAAGTAAAAAGTGCTTGCGCGATACAATTGACTGGTGGCGCCATCTAGTTTAATTTTGTTGAGTTAGGTCTTGTTACATTCTTAAATTATAAAAGTATAGATATAAGGTCACCATAACATGCAGTTGTGTAGAGTGGTCCGTAGAGTCGAGTGCGTTAGTAGCGCGGCAGGTGTACGTGCCGGCGTCCAGCGCACGCGCAGCCACCACTCGCAGCGACCCTGAGCCCGCCAGGTAGAAGCGAGAGTCCAGGTCACTGAAACATCATTCAATTAAACTCAAGATTTTTATTTAATTTAATATATATTTAATATTCTTACCATAACATTGATAGTAATTTTAAAATATAAACCTATATCTTAAATGCCAAAATGTTGCCAAACAGAAAAAAAATTATTAGTTAGCAAACATAAAATGCTCTAAACTAAAAACATTGGACTTCTGACTACTTTCTATTGCCATATTTTCTATTGCCATATTTGGTATTTAAAAAAAATAAAAATGTCAACTGTCAAAGTGACACCTGCATCAATAAGTCAATACTCAAACTCGTATATTTATACGTGAAAACCATGATTTCTTAATGTTTTTTGTATTAAATTATATACATTAAGAGAAATAATCTATTTTTTTTGGTTTTTTTTTTCAAAAAAGAATTGAATTCTCTTACTTTTTATCGAACAGCATCCAATTATTATTGTAAAATTAAACGCTGACAGTTTAGTACAGGACATGTGACAAATGACATTTACAGCAATCTGTTACGTTCAGAAATAGCCAATACGTTTAAGATTTATACTTTTATTGATTCCCATATCCTAAAAATGATCTGAATGTTGGAAGTTCTAACTTATTTCAAATTCTCATATTTTTTGGTACAAATTCTTTTTGGGCGTTACATGAATATTTATTAATAGTGATGTGGGTTGGCAACACTGTTTTTGTGAAACAACTGTTAATATTAAGCTAATTATTTCTAAACTAGCAGTCAGTAACACTTACTTGAGATCAATAGCAACACCGTTGTTGAGCCACACCATCTCCGGCTTAGGATTACCGATAGCAGCGCAGTCGAAGGTGACAGATGCACCTAACATGAAAAAAAAAATTATAATTTTTTTTTTTTTAAACAATGTTTTTTCTTTATTTCGGTAAACAAACAGTTCAATAAACAATTTTTTTTTGATTAACATAAGTGATAATTATTAATTATATAAACAACTATGCCACCAGCATCGCTTTCTAAACAATAAAATGAAGGAACTATTGTTACAGTTAGACTTAATACTATTTATTTAGTATATGCTTTTTAAAATTTATGTTTTTGTTAAATATAGTATTTATTGTTTTTTTTAGTTTTTCTAATTTTCCATGCAACTTTCTTAATTTTATCTTACACAAGTACCTTCTCCTGATAATAACAAACACAACAAAAAAAAAAGAATTATCGAAATCGGCCCAGCCATTTACGTGTGATGCCGTCACCAAGTGAAAAAGTGATGAAAGATTACTAGCAGTATGGGTAACATACTACTAGTATTCCCTTTACCACTCCTAGTAAGCTTGCATGCTTGTGTCAGGAGTGGGCCACGCCAGTAGTCCAATGCCCGGGATTTGAACCCACGACTTGTTGATCGTGAATCCAACGCCCGAACCACTGAGATACTGACGCTTCATTTTCTTCTTTGATGAGGTCGAACGGGTACCCTGAAGTTGTAGTAGAAGTAATTTTCTATACAATCATATCTATCTCTTAATATATCATGTAAAAACATTACACCTAATTGTATTCGTCTAAGTTTAAGTGGAAGAAGATTATATTTAGTTAAAAGTTGGTTATATGTGGATACATGAAGATACAGGCACAGTATATTCAAGTTGGGATCTTATAAGAGAGTAAATGTGTATGAAGGTTAACGTCTGCTTAAACAGAGTACAATGTTGTAGTTTTTGTTTTAAGCAATACTATGCAGTAACTAGTTAGCTAACCTTCCATGACGGTGACTGGCTGTGGAGTTGTGATGAAGCGAGGAGCTGACTCCAAGTTGGCCAGCTCGCTGTTTACACGCAGCTCTATTTCTGGGCCCAACCTGTGAAAATAATAAAGCGTCGCTCGTAAATTTTAACCAATTTTAGGTACCTTGACCTGATGATGCACCAACTGCTCAACTTATTGTAAGAATGGAAAATATTGGAATAAACAGGTTATAATTTTGGAAGTGTTTAATTAAAACTGTCTGAAGCGTTGCGTGTAAAAACACTGCGACCTCGGACAAAACATAAAACCTAGAACATATAGAACTTGAAATAGACCCCCACATTCGGTTGGGATAGGGTGCGTTCAGTAAGTTGTCTGACTTGCTCAAAGATACACCTATGAACCTCAAGCGCAGAGCCTTTTAGCAATGCATCCTCCCCGTCCTGATATATGGAGCCGAGACTTGGATGCTCACTCAGTAAGTCATTAACAAGTTGCAAGTAACCCAGGGAGCTAAGAGAGATACATACTCTTAGAGACAGAATAAAAAACACAGAGATCCGGAGGTTAACGAGACTTCCAAATATCACCCAGACATGTCGCCAAAATGACACCAGATGGGCCAAAGAGGTGCTAGAGTGGAGACTCAGAACTGGTTACAGAAACGTGTGGAGACCCTAATATGATGGATCAATGACCTGGTGCAGATACGAAGAGGTTGGATGCGGAAAGCTCAAGACGGTAAGGAAACGGATGAAATAGAAGAAACCAACACTCAACATTTGGTGGCAATGGGTTGGGAAGAGTGATGAGCTATATTATGCAGTAACACAGTTAACCGAGCAGCGCTTGGGGTTTGAGACTTAGTAGCTGGTTAAAAAGCACGTAGGCTAGGTTATATATCACTATGATAGTTAATATTCGCTATATAAACAATTAATGAAACTCACCGAGGTGTAGAATGTGAATGAGCCAAGGCAACACTACACCTATACGTGGCTGCGTCATGAGCCCTCAGCGGATCCAGCTCCAGGGAACCGCCTGGAGTGAGAGACACTCGTACTGCTTCCATTCTTAATGGAGAACCATTTTTGAGCCATGTTACCTGAAAAAATTGTGTAAATATACAACTAATAAATATTTGGAAATAGAAATGTAGAAAGTGATTGTACGTTCGTCACGCAAAACTTGCTGAACAGATTTAAATGAAAATCAGTACATTGATACTTTATAAACTAGATTAAAATATGCTTTTCATCTCGAAAAAAAGGTACTGTCCCTGCGAGATAGAGTACTATTCTTCACATAAAAAACATCTTATATATAAAATTCTCGTGTCACAATGTTAGTTACTAAACTCCTCCGAGACGGCTCGACCGATTTTAATGAAATTTTGTGTGCAATTTATATGGCAAAACAACGATATAGATTTAAATGAAACATACATCTTTACATAGTATTCAAGAGGAAGGTATAAATGTATAATATATTAGATAATGTATATTATAGTAGACAAACCGTGCGAAGCCGGGGCGTGTTACTAAGGCTGCGTTTCCACCAGAAATATGGGAATCACTTAATTTACCTAGCCTCGCTCAAGTACTTACTTATTAATATATCAAGTTGAAGAGTTTATTTGTTTGCTTAAACGCGGTAATCTCAGGAGCTACTGGTCTGATTTGCAAAATTCTTTCAGTGTTAGATAGTCCATATATCGAGGAAGGCTATAGGCTATATATCATCACGCTAAGACCAATAGAAGCGGACGAAATCGCACGGGTATACGTGGAAGTGAATGTAAAAGATATCTGCTGAATAAGTTTGTTAGTTTGTTATAAAAATTAGATTATTACTTATTAGATATTGCATTATAGAAGTAGGTTTTATTATCGAGAAAACATCACCGTCAGCTCCATTATATCATTATACTAGAGGGCTGCCCTCGCTTCGCTCCGGGTATTTAAAGTAATAATTGATGTCCTTAAATTGTCATTCTGTAATTGTGTAGTTTTTAATTATTTGAAAAATTAGAGAGAGTAAGAAAAAGTTATAAAAAAAAAAATAATAGAAACAAAATTAAAGAAAAGCGGCAGATGATAAAAGAGGGAGGACAGAGCAGAACTAAAATTGAATGGGTAAAGGAGAGAGAGAAAGAGAAAAATTATCGAAAGATAGAAAGTGAGAAGAGAGGCTAATCATTCTGAACAGATAAAAATAAAAATTTAAGTGAGAAAAAAGAGAGAGGATGAGATAGAATGATAGTATTATAAGAGAAAGAGAGACAGAAATACTATAGACTTCTATCAGTGAAAGAATTTATAAAATCGGATCAGTAGCAACAAAATGGCCATGCTCTGTTAATAAAAAAATGTATATGACAACACTAAATCACCTTTGTCACTCACGAATAGTGTAGTTTTCTATCTGTGAAATTTTTTTTAAATCGGATTTGTTGTTTCTGAGAAACTCTTCAATTTACAAAATGACCACCTTATGGCACTTAAATGGCCATATCTTTTTAATTAGAATATTTATGGCAACACCACATAGCCTATGTTACCCGGAAAGGATGTAGCTTCCTATCGGTGAAAGAATTTTCAAAATCGGTTCAGTACTTTTCGAGCCTATTCGCAACAAACAAACATACAAACAATCAAATCTTTCCTCTTTATATAATAGTATAGATTAAACAGAATATTTTATATATATAATATAACAATATATAGAAAATATTCTGTATATAACAGTTTTGAGTAGAAACCTGGCACATTAATATTAAACACACTCCCCAAGGACGAAACTCCCATTACTCGGAAACTGTTTAAAGTTTCAGTGATAAAATGATATTGAGGCTGCCATTTAGAACCGACACATTTTTCCAAGAAACTACGGAAATTTTGTAAGAAGCTTTTTCTCCCTTGGTAGTTAAATCTCGTTTCAACAGATAAACATATATTTTGTATATTTACATTAGTAATATTAGAAAGATGTTGAATTATCGACTCATACTAGCAGTTTGGTAAAATGGCTATTCATGTCAGCACTTTAATATTTACGGCAACACTAAACAAATTATGTGATCTGGTGTAGTGGCTTTCTATCGGCTAAAGAATTATCAAAATTGGTTTAGAACTTTCAGAGATAATCCGCAACTTATTAAATCACCATATCTTTTTAATGATGATATTAATGGCAACACCGAATAGCCCATGTTATCGCAAGAGGAAGTACCTTTCGGTCGGTGAAGAAATTATCCAAATCGGTTTAGTATTTTATCGATAATCACCAACTTATAAAATGGCCACTTTATTGCACTTAATTGGCCATATCTTTTTATTAATAATATTTAAGGCAACACAAATAGGTTTATATAACAAAGAAACAAACATACAAACAATTAAATCTTTTCTCTTTATATAATAACTAGGGCCCGTCCCGGCTTCGCACGGGTGGCCAAATGTTTTAAAAACATTTGGTCTCTCCCGCATTTCGCGTTCCCCTTTCTCACCGCGTTGCTCACTGCGCTGTGTGGAGCCACCGGCCCGTCGGCGTGTATTTTTTTTATTTTTTTTTTTAAAAAGATTACTAGCAGTATGGATCACATACTACTAGTATTCCCTTTACCCCTCCTAGTAAGCTAATAAATAGCTTGTGTCAGGAGTGGGCCACGCCAGTAGTCCAATGTCCGGGATTTGAACCCACGACTTGTTGATCGTGAATCCAACGCCCGAACACCTGAGCTACTGACGCTTCAAACGACGTGTATTTTTTGTTTATATATTGATATTTTTTAATTTCGTAATATCTTTTGAATGAAATGTCAGATTTCAATAATTCAAAAAGTAATCAACAGGTATTGAAACAGTCTTACTACATTAATACAAAGATATGGATAATATGGTCTGATTTTGATAGGCATTTCTGTCAACTTTTAAAAAGTAAACAAGTAGTTATAGTCATAACTATGATAGTTAGACATATGGTCTCGCGAAGGTTTTTGTAGATATTGATACGTTCTAGAATATTGTAGAACATATTTTTGTTCTATCATCAATACTTTCTGCAGAGCATGCGATGAAAGACATTGTATAGTAAATTTTTAACACCTTGGGTTGGTTTTTAGTGAGAATTTCTGAGGATCTCTAATTTTTTTTAGTAATAAATATAGCCAATGTTACTCAGTGATAATGTAGCTTTCTAATGGTGAAAGAATTTTTGAAATCGGTCCAGTAGTTTTTAAGTGTATTCGTTACATACAAAAATACAAATCGTTCCTCTTTATAATATTAATATAGATGTGGATAACCCCTATCACTTCAATTCATCACAACATATAACTGTTCTAATATAACTAATAGTTTTTGTGTAAGAGAGTAACAGACTCACATATTTAGAGACTCATAGGACTCGAATGTTTTACCCCTTTTTCGTAATAGGTGAACTTATTAGATTTTAGCGACATCTACCAAGTTTTTATAAAAACTTGTTTTACGTCTGTACCTTTTAATTACGCTTTCAATTACACCGCATCAGTTTCTGTTTCCTATTTCATTTAGTTTAATAATTACGAACATTATTTAATAGTTTTTCAAATAGTATCCACTTAGATTCAAAAAGCGTCAGTAGCTCAGTGGTTCGGGCGTTGGATTCACGATCAACAAGTCGTGGGATCAAATCCCGGACATTGGACTACTGGCGTGGCCCACTCCTGACACAAGCTATTTATTAGCTTACTAGGAGGGGTAAAGGGAATACTAGTAGTATGTGATCCATACTGCTAGCAATCTTTTTTTTAAAAAAAAAAAAAAAAAGATTTAAATAACAAGAACAATGACAAAGAAGATACTCACATTAAGTTTAAGTATAGGCGGTGGGGAGTGTATCCTGGCAGCACCATACACTCTTCTCTCAGGCTGCAGCGGGGATGATGGTGATGGAATCACCCTCACTGCTAACCGAGCTGGCAGACGAATAGGACACGAGAGGAGAGCTGGTGAACCCAGCACACCCATTATTACACGAGGACCTTCACCTATTTCTGGTACTTCTGTAAAGTAAATTCAATTATTATTTTTTTTGGCTGCCATCTTGGTTAGTCCGCCATATTGAATTTAGAATTAAATCATTTTTAAAAATCACATACTTCTCAACAAACGCTTTAATTTCATTATTATTTTATGGGAGTCCCCTCCTAGCGTCGTTTATCCTCAATGCTGAGGGTCGTGGCCTCTCCGAATAACTTTCTCCTGGACTATCTTTCGCCATTTCACTCTATCTTCTGCAGCGTGTAAAGCATCACAGATCGAGATATTTAACGTGGAACGGATCTTGTCAGACCAGCGAGCTGGACTGCGGCCTCTGGGTCTCTTCCCGTCAACCTTGCCGGTTATCAGCAGCTTTTCGAGGTTGTCGTATTTCTTCCTGGCAATGTGGCCAAAGAAATCGAAACTTCTGCGCAAACATGTGGTGCTGAGTCTCATAGGAACATTGAGTTCAGTTAGCATCTTTCTCCAACACCACATTTCAAATGCGTCAACTCGCTGGCTGTCGGCTTTCTTAAGCGTCCATGTCTCTGCTCCATATAAATAGATAGAAAAAACAAGGGTGGTGACAAGCCGTTTCTTCGTTTTTCTCGAGATGCTTCGGTCGGTCCATATCCGATCCAGAGATATAGCGTTCTTCGCCATGCCAATTCGTCTTCTGTTGTCTTTCTCGCATGACCCGTTATTGGTTATGACGGAGCCTAAATAAATGAATTCTTGCACCACTTCAAGATTCAGTCTGCCAGTCATGGTAAGCGACGTACTGCGATCCACCACCATTACTTTGGTTTTCGCTCTGTTAATAAGAAGCCCCATTTCGCTGCTAATTCGATCCAATCTTTCCAGCAGAGTGCACATTTACTCTTCATTGCATGCAAATAGTGTTGTATCATCGGCATAGCGCAGTTTTGTGATCTTTGCCCCGCCAACTGAGACTCCTCCCATCCAATCTTCACAAACGCGTCGCATGATGTACTCTCCATAGATATTAAACAAAATGGGGGATAGAATACAGCCTTGTCTGACCCCTTTTTTAAACGGAATAGGTTCATAATAAATAACTACTCCGCCATATTGGATTGTCCACCATATTGAATTAGTATTAACAACCAATATAAACGTATAAACAAAATTTGGATGACGCACAGTTTACTAAGCGAAGTAACTCTATATCCAATATGGCGGAATAATTTTTTTTGAAGCACCCTAATAACCTGGGTATAAAAAAAGGGTTCGAGGAGATTGTTTGATTTTTTTTTGGAAAGAACTCTAAAAGTTAACACGAAATATTTTTCTAGTTTGCATAATGCAACGTTACCTGCTAGAAATAAACTGGCAACTCTGGACACGATGGTGCCGATGCCGTCCATGGTGGCGACGCACTGGTATTGCCCCGCCAGTGCTGCTGACATGTTCTCTATGACTAGTGATCCGTTTGCTAGCTGTCTCCTGGAACATGGGAATAAGAAGATGCTATAACAAAGAGGAAGAACCCGTGGCTTCAGTCTTCAGCTTCCAGGTATTTGATAGACAATTTAAGTCAGACCAAATTTCAGCTGGATTTAAAATATAGACAAAAATGAAATGTCAGTTTATAATTTCAAGCAAGATTTAAGGATGATAATCCGATATACATTAATCAAAGAATTGATTTTTCGGAGAAAAAAAATCGATCTTTTAGATATAGCGGAATCGATTCGGTGAATCAATATTTAACCCTAGAAAATCGACTACCGATTTTATAAAATGAGTTATGGCGACAATGACCTTTTTTCCTCTTCACCTTAGTCCCTCATCCCGCAAAAGACCTCTATTTGGTCACCTCATCCTTGTTTACATCGTAAAATTCGTTCTGCAGCTTGCGATTCTAATCGATTAAAAAATCAACCTTTTTCCAATAGGATCGCCATTACTTAGCAATTTCTTGTTGTTAAAAAATTAACTAAACGGTTTTTGTAACTAGTCGCATTCCCCAGGCACTAATTGGCCTCCTATCTGGTAGGTATGGTAATGTCAAGTCAACGCCATCTATTGAAGATAAAATGCACACATTACTCTAGTTTAAGATTATTTGAAAATTAATTAAATAATTTCAATACCTATACGTATCAGCGCGTGGTAAAGCGTGGTCTCTCGTAGGTGGGGCTGTGGCGCTGTATCTCCATGACAGCCGAGCTGGGGATGGCGCCCCGCAAGCCAGCACAACACTCTCCCCCTCTGCGACTGCTGCGTCCGCCGGCTCTGATGATAGCGAGAACATCGATTCACTTGCATCTTCACCACCTGGAACAAAAACATTACAAATTGTAGCAACAGTTTCGTATCCATAGCAACGATGTTTTCCTTTTTTTTTTTATGTAACTAGGTCGGCAAACAAGCGCACGGCTCACCTGATGGTAAGCGATTACCGTAGCTTATAGACGTCTGCAACACCAGAAGCATCGCAAGCGCGTTGCCGACCCTGTCCCCAATTCCCCCCAGGAGCTCTGGTCACGTTACTCACCAACAGGAACACAACACTGCTGTAGAGTAGTGTTATTCCTTGGAGGGGGACGAATTTAAGAAGAATATTTTGCAACATTTTTTTGCATCATAGTACTACAAACTCGGATTTATTTTCAAATCTATAAAATATCGATTTATTTTTAATATTACGGACGGACGGTCCTTGTTTTTAGGGGGTCTAGGAAGGAAGGGAGGAGGGAAAGAATTATTTAGAATTATTTTAACTATAGTAGTGGAGGAAGAGGAGCAGTTTAATTGTGCACAACTAGAAGCCATTAAACAAAGAAGAAGAAGAGGAGGAATCGATCTTTACAAATTAGTAATCGATTTTTTAAGTTGTCATTTAGGTTTTATTAACTGCTCCTAGGTCACAAGACACTGGCATTGCTCGGCTGTCTGTGTGAAGTGAATGTTTCCTATGTGTATCGGAATATATTACGAGTGAGTATGAAGCATAGTTTTTACATATAGCAATGTCAGTATTTAATGTGTTATAATAAACAGTGAACTCAATTTGTTGTTAACGTCAATGTTTACACTCACAGTGATGAGTCCCATCATTCGCAATTAACGCTTATATTGCATTTAAAAACCTTTTAGTATGCATGGAAATTGAATTAAATGATAATTTATGTAATTACTGTACAGCAATACTTATAAACTCTGAACTACGGAAGTCGAGCGGCTTGGGCTTGTGACCAAGCATGTGATGCAGCCTAACGAGCCCATTTACGTTAAAATGTTAACTGTATGAAATCACTTGGACGGCTGCCTGAGATTGATTGGGAATATATTGGCAACTACCAACAGTCAAAAGATAATAAAAGTGAGCAGTGATAGGTTGAGACTTCGCCTTCTGACTCGAGAGGTCTGAGTTTGATCCTCCACACAGGAACCCACTGACGACTTGCAGGAGTTGAAGGAAAACGTCGGGAGGAAACCTCCGCTCCTGAGAGTTCCCTAAAGTTTTCTATCGGTTTGTGAAGTCTGGCAACTCGCACTGGGCCAGTATGGTGGATGGCTATCACTCTGAGAGGAGACCGGGCTCAGCAGTGGGTGGCAGCAGTGGGCCATACATGGCTTATGATTTCAAAGACTTTGATTTGGATTAATCATCTACTTAAATAAAGAAGATATTCTTCATCATGAAAAGTATCATGAAGAAATTCTACTTTCTCAAGCTATAATAATTATTTTGTATAATTACTAGCTAAATGAAAAATAAATGTTTGCCGATTCTCAGACCTACCCGACAATGTACACAAAATTGCATAAAAATCGGTCGAGCCGTTTCGGAAGAGTATGGTAACTAACATTGTGACACGGGAATTGTATATATAAGATACTAGCTGACCCGACAGAGGAAAGATTTGATTATTTGTACGTTTGTTTGTTGCGAATAGGCTCGAAAAGTACTAAACCGATTTTGAAAATTCTTTCACCAACAGGAAGCTATATCCTTTCCGGGTAACATAGGCTATGTGGTGTTGCCATAAATATTCTAATTAAAAAGATATGGCCATTTAAGTGCCATAACGTGGTCATTTTAGTGCCATAAGTAAATTGAAGGGTTTCTCAGGAACTACTAATCCTAATACTAATAGAACTTGGCATTTAGTTACAACTGATCCGATTTTTAAAAATCTTTCACTGAGAGAAGTCTATAGTATTTCCATCTCTCTTCCTCTTATATACTATCATTCTCTCTTTTCTCTCTCTTTTATTTATATCTTTATTATTATATCTTTATTTCTGTTTAGAATGATCAGTCTCTTTTCACTTTCTTTCGATTATTTTTCTCTCTTTTTCTCTCTCTCCTTTATCTATTCAATTTTATTTTTGCTCTGTTCTTCCTCTTTTATTATCTGTGGTTTTTCTTTCCTTACTACCATTTCTCTTTTTATAACCTTTTCTCACTCTCTCTCTTTTTTCAAATAATGATACACAATTACAGAATGACAAATTAGGAACATCAATTTATAATTGCTTTAAATACCCGGAGCGAAGCGAGGGCAGGCCGCTCGTCTATGAATATAAATCAAATGACTGACAGATGTCAAACGCCACAAACATTACATTTACACAAAACTTTATAAATATTCTAATTTTCCGCGTACGTTTCTTAATTTTTAAGAACCTTCTTCTGACTATAACAAACACAATAAAAAAGAATTACCGAAATCGGTCCAGCCGTTCATGCGTGATGCCGTGACCAAGGGAAATAGGGACTCATTTTTATATATATAATATAGATAATATTTACACTTACACATTTGAGGGTAGTAATATATACAGTCAAATAAAATCCCGTGCACACCATGTCAGTCGAGTGTGAAAAAAATAATTAACTAACTAGTATTCACTACACTTCATATAAGTATATGTCGTAGCATAGTGGGAGATTATCGATTAATCGAATCGTTGTCGTTGTCTATGGCGTTGGAGTGGGGTAGTAGTCACTTCCGTTGTTTTGACAGTATCTACCCTCGACCCTTTATATGCCATCGACGGTCTAACTGAGGTCATGGTCATGCGCGGTCTCTCAAGAAGTGAACATCATCTAAGTGGTGCTAGTGATAGTGATGGTGTCAGGTGCAGTGTAGTGTGGGACGCTGTCCAACTAAGGTCACGTAAGTCCTTACAATGTAATTGCCACGTGGTTAAGTAAACACAATGTTAGGTTAGGTTAGCCTTAGGTTAGGTTAGCCTTGTATTAGATTCGGTTTATGTGCGTTTAACCTTGGGTTTAAACAGAGAGCCTGAGCAGTGGAGGCGAGTGTCGTGATCACTTAAAGGATATCCTTAAGCCTACACCTTGGTCACAAGTCCAAGGCACTGCTTAGGTTTCTCTCGTAATTGTTGGAGATCATATTTCATCATTTATCGGTTCAATAGGAGTATCTACGTTGCGTTTACCCAATATTCCACTCATTACCATCACCCCCTTTTAGTGTTCCCCAATATTCCCCATCTTTCTCCTTCCATCGCCTTTCACATCGTTTTAAAATCCCCGACATATATATATGACAAGAAGAGAAGAGGTGAAGGTGGACACAACCATTGTCTACACAACATCAATTTTAATACTATTCACGTTCCCACAAGACGACAATCAGATAAACTCAAGTCCTTAAACGTATAATACAAACCATGCTTTTTAATTAAACTAAAACCCTTCAAGAGTACCAAAAATAAATTTACAAAAAATCAAAGAACAATCAACCGTATTCCAACGTAATACAGACATGGCGATGAAGGAATATGATTGTGAACCGATAAAGTCCTTTTGAATACTGTTTGATTTAACAATGATGTTGTTAAATTAGAAAATGTTGTATTGGATATTGAACTTAATATCAATGCAATAGAGGCTAAAGTCCCTTGTGTAGATATTGTAACAATGGCAGGTTTTAAATGAGCAACGGTCGATCGAGCCGTCACAATATGCGTATTCCAATACAATGAAGTGCGTATTTTGCTTCATTGTAGTTTCAGTATTGTTGTTAATAAATTATTGGGATTTGATGAAATTGCTCAAAATGGAATTTCAAGGTTCAATCTTCTAAGTACATCTATATAAAATAGGTATAAACTAAGAAATAATTTTGGAAAATGTAGTCTTTCAGTGTATAATTAGAATTATGAATTTAACGAGGGTGTAGAATTAGAATAATACAAGTCTCCTTAAAAAATTGCAGTAAATAATACGTGTAAACTCCCGTTTGAGGATAAAATGGTAAAATTGTTGCTAACATGAACTGAAAAATATTTTCAAGGATGACTAAACTGCTTGAAGATGATTAGATGACGAAAAAAATGAGCCTAAATTGACTAGTGGTAAATGAAGAGACGATAATAAATAAAAGAAGAGTTAAGTACATATAAAAAGACATGACGACCCTCCATAAGTAGTTGGCCTACGAACGGAATAACATGTCATTATGACGAAAATTATTAAGTCGTTTTTTAACTTAAGAATCAGTTTTCAGTAACTGACGGAAACTCGAAGATCAATGAGTTCTAAAAATTAGGCAAGTGTATTATGCTATTCTATTGATGTTCAAATTGATAATACGGTGAATTTCCATCACACAATATTATTATTCGCTAGGCTACTGTTACACATGCTCTAAAATAGCATGCTAAAAGGCGTGCTATAATTATGCTTATTATTAGCATGCTTGTGAACTGTTTACATATGCTAGCAATAAGCATGCTGGTTTTAAGTATGCTCCTGAATAAGCATGCTCAAAGCCAACACTCCAACACACATGCCATTTGATAGCATGCTCTCTTCCAATTCAAACAAAACTATGGAAAATCAAACAGATATCCGCATGGGTCTGAATAAAATGATACTTTTGCTGATCATGAAATGGATCCAGAAACTTCTCTCAGCTAGGAAGAGGAAAAAAGGGAATAGGAAGCGCGTGCACCTTTCAAACAAGATCGATACTAGCATGCTCATTAAGTAAACTCGTTCGCACTTGCTATTACCTTTCCCCCTTCCACCCTCCCATCAACTAGCATGCTTAAAGATAGCACGGCGTGCTATTATCTAGCATGCTTAATAGTAGCATGGTTTCGTGTTAGTAATAAGCATGTGTAACAGTAGCCTAAAACTAATTAATGCGTAAAACACACTGATTCGCCTTGCCGGTACATGCTATGAGTACAATGGGGGGTATGATTACAGCCTTGGCAATATTGATGATATCTTAGATTTAAATGGTCTGGTTTAGAGCAAATTAAAATGAGTACTTCTTAAACTGTTTTACGGAATCCTGGAGTGTCAGTCAGTTATTGAACATTGATTTTGAATATTGTCCTTTAAGTTAACAGTTCTGTCAACATATACTTTGATAGTTTTCGTTCTATTCTATGAAAAAAATCAAAATTTCAACTAATCCAACAAAAAATGAAAAATGAAAATATCTTTATTCGTAAACATTATACAAGATTTTGGTTACACAGCTTCCACATTAGGTTTCCCTGTGTCGTGGAAGACAGGCTCCTTCTACAAAAACTAAATTTAGATTATTCTTACAAATGTGATACTAATGTGTGCGTGAGTGCGTGTGCGCGCGCGCCTTTGTGTGTGTGTGTGTGTTAGGAGTCAGGGTGTAAGGTGTAGTAGTTTTTCGGTTGCATTATAGTCAAACTGATTGAGCCACTTAAGAAGAAATTTTTTTTAAAGTACTTTAGTTAGATTAATGATTATATTATCCGTTTTTATTAAAATATTGTGTATGTCGAATAAGTAAAAGATTATCGATTAATCGAATCGTTATCGCCATCTGTGGTGTTGGAGTAGGGTAGTGGTCACTTCCATTGTTTTGACAATCTCGACCCTCGACCCTTTATATGCCATCGACAGTCTGACTGAAGTCTTAGTCGTGCGCGGTCTCTCAAGAAGTGAAGTAGTGTCTAAATAGTGATAGTGTTGTGCAGTGCAGTGTTGTGTTAGTGCTAGGAGTGCTGTCCGATCAAGGTCACGTGAGTACCTTACAATGTAATTACCTCGTCTTGTGTTAGGTTAGGTTTATGTGCGTTTAACCTTGGGTTTAAATAGAGAGCCTAGCAGTGGAGGCGAGTGTTGTAATTACTTAAAGAAGCTCCTTAAGGCTACACCTTGGTCACAAGTCCAAGGCACTGCTTAGGTTTCTCTCGTAATTGTTAGATCATATTTGATAATTTATCGGTTCAGTAGAAGTATCTCCGTTGCGTTTACCCAATATTCCATTCATTTAGTGTTCCCCAATATTCCCCATCTTCCTCCTTCCATCTCCTTTCACATCGTTTTAAAATCCCCGACATATATATGTGGAGCTATGACATCTATTAGTTTATTTGCAAATTTAGACTTTGTTGTCGGTATTGGAAAGCGTATAATTCGTCTGGTATGTGGTTTATTGTAGGGCACAGTTTTATTATGGAATCTAATTAGGACTTGGGATATGTAGATTTTACGAACGGACAAGACATTGGCTATTTTAATAGATGTACTGTGGGGTACCTATAGGCTGAGGGCTACTTTGAGCACTGTTCTCAAAAAAATGTATTAAATTGAAAATGTATACGAGTTTTCGAATAAGGATGAGCATTATAAATGGAACAATTAAAAAGGACATAAATAAGTTTAAACTGACAATACATCCGCGACCCGCATGCGCGCGCGCGTCCACGTTGCACCCATCACACTAACGCAGGTAGGGTTGCCAGTACCCACGGAATATGTGAGTATCTTGTTTGTATTATACTTATAAACCTTACATATATTAACAAATACTAACAATACTAATTTATTTTATTTAATGCTCAGCTAACTAACACTACTAACTACTTTAATAAATTAATATAATTAGTAATAAAGTATGATTGGTGCGCATAGGCGTTAAAAATGCGTTTGCGCATTAATTGTGAACACCGCCTCGCTTCATGTCGTGGGTTTGATTTCTTTTGATTATTAAAACATTAAGTTTTAATTATTGGTGATATAATTAGACCCCGTATTGGGGTTCTACCTGTGGGGTGAAGTCACCATGAGCGGAGGCACTCACGGGTACTGCCCATCGTACCCGTGATGTCATCACGGCAGAACTTTCCGGCGACAATACCAGCAGCGCCCTACCAATTACCTCAGGGAAGTACCGGAGTGCAGCTGCAATTATTAGGCGAGCCATTCCACCCACGGCCTAGTTTATAATTATTTTTTTAATATATTTTGTTTGTGTTGACTGGGGTGTTGGGGTGACAACCCCCAACGTCTCAGTACTAAAGCAACAAGTTAAAGATATTAAAAAGGTTTCTAATAATAAAAATGAAAAAAAAAGTAACGAACCATATTACAATGAAAAATATATTATTAGCCATCAAACATGAAATTTATAAACTAAAATATTAAAATAAACTAACATGTCAATGTGACAACCCTAATAACACCATAAAGAGGGAAGTAACAACAATAAAATCAAAGCAAATAAGGGATTTGTATTTAAAAGTTAATGTAATATAAACTCTATATCGATGTTGATAAAAATGTACTTTTGATATAAAGGATAAGAACCAGATGTTCATCAGGTAGCATTTTTTTAAATATATCTGTCAAACGGTCTTAAGAAAAGGTTTTTTTTAAACTACCTCTTTTCGCTTAGACATCATCACTTTATAAAACAAAATGTCACGCAGCGTCTATTGAACGTATTTTTATGCGGCTTTCACCATCAGATAGAGTGATTCATGAGGTACTAGCCGACTCGCACTCGCTTCGTTAAGGTCTTTTTAAACTGTTCACACACTTACATAACTATGAATCATGTCCACATGATGGAAAGTGGCCACCGTCGCCCATGGGCATCGACAAAACTAGAGGGTATCTTTTGTTTTGTCGAAGATAGAGTGAGGAGGGGAAGAGAAGACTGCTGCAGTTCCAATGGACCCTGAGCAAGAACTCGATGTTTATTAGAATCACAGCAGTAATGGGATGGGAGAGGGAGATACTTGGCGGTCGAATTCGCATGGTGGTGGTCGCAAGCCAGTCGGGGAACAGATCCTCTACCACCAAGGGATTGCTGGGTTACTCGGCTCTTACGAGATGCTCTCCCAGCGGCAGAGGGGAATTGTATTCTAACCCGTCCCCTCACGGGTAGATTTGTAGGTTTGTGTAACTTAATTGAAATATGAGGATAGTTATTGAAAATATACATAACACAACAATGGTGGGATACCCGTGCGAAGCCGAGGCGGGTCGCTAGCTTATTCTAAATTTCTAGACTAGGAACGATATACTCGTAGATGTTGACGATGTACTAGATCGCGAGTGGATTAGCAATCGACCTAATTACGACGTCCCGAGCCACGATGTCGCTCTGTCGTCTCAGCTGATTGCGATCATATCATTACCTATCTTGGTTGGAGACTAAATTTGCATAATTAGTCGGCCCAAAATATATAAAAAACGGGGCACTGGGGGAGTGCCGGCAGAAGTGAAAACTTGAACATAATCGTTGTGCCTTTTGGAATGGTTAGGGAATTGCTTTATTTATCTGCTGCTTGGTTAAATATAATATTCATCTATTGCGTTATACATATTATATTAGACAGGATGGAATTTTAAAAGAATATTTTATTTATAATGTATATTAAAAATAAATATACACATATAATATACATACAATATACGGATATATAGTTTTCAAATATTTTCTTTTATAAATGTGTGTGTGTGGTATATAAGTATAGGTCACAAATAATAGCCTTAAACTATTGTTTTACTTAGCTTATTAAGTATCAAAATGTTTAGTCTAAAACAGCCGTATCTTTTGATTGTGTTGACTTAGGAGGTAGATTCTTAACGGCTCAAAAGAACTTCATAGTGATAATGGTCAATATTTTTTGGGTTCGTCCAAATTAATTCAAATCCAGCTTACCGTAGTAAACCGATTTAGGGTCAGCTAGAAAAAATATAACTAAAATCCCAAAACTACACCGTTTTTTCATAAAATTAAGAGGATATTGTGGCGTTTTTTGGTCTGATGTCGGACCTCAGTGCCGGGACAAAGAGCTTAATCCAATGACAGTAATGTACTTCCACTTTCGATATTAAGGATAAGCCTTAACAATTATGCGTGGGACGAAACGAAGTTATGAATGTTAGCGCTGATAAATGAAACATTATTCATATTATTTTCGCTAGCGTCTGCACGCAAATTTGTCTGCTTAAACTTCAAAAAACATGTGAAGGATAAGAAAATAGCCAGCAATCAAAAATATATTGAACGTCGGAATCTACCACCCTTTCGGAAACGACCTCACCCAGACTTGAGAAGAATGGCCGCAAGAAACTCAGCGGCACTATTTCTTTTGGATACTTTACTTTATCTTTGATTTTTTTTAATGCTAATTTTTATAACAAATACATGTTATAAATTGAGAAAGCCTGGAGCGAACGCATCATTCCCAAGGTGTGACATCTTCCAGAAAATCTTTAATGTTATTAAAGCCTTTGTCACACAAAGTATTTTTATCTAACTTGTTAAATTTTCCTATAGAATAATTTTGAACGTTTTCTGGGATCCTGTTGTAAAAGCATACACATCGCCCAATAAAAGAATTACTAATTCTACTCATTCGAGTAGTAGGAATAACAAGTTTGCGTTTGTTCCTAGTATTGATTGATTATAGATTATTCATGAGAATTTCAGTATCTCTCTCGTGAATTTATTTACTTAAAAATTGATCAGGCTATCCAGACGCTCCATTTTCAGGTCATACAATATCACCATTCAGTAATCAAAGTTTTGAACTAGAAATTGTAAAATTAACGAAGCGATCCTAGAGCAGTTGAAACTTGAAGCTATAACTTTATTATGTAAACCTCATGTTCGTGACCTTTAGATCCCCAATGCCCATAACTTTTAGACGTTAAAATTAATTTTGGAATACATATTACTCCATTATTTGTATTGCTTCATATAATATTAAAATCCCGAGAGTTTCGGGGACAAAATAGGTTTATTAAAACTAAACTATTTATTCCTCTTCAGCTATGGCGAGTTGGTTTACGAAGAAAGAATGGAAATCCATGGATAATATTCTGCAACTGCTCTTCCTTTTTTGGCATTTGCATGGCGAGCCTGTCGTGTTGAAAAAAGGAGGTCGAGAGATATATAAAAAAGTAGATAAAGAGATGCATCGACCATAGCAGTTAGGCGACGTAGGGTCCATGCGGAGAGCGAGTCAATGATGCTTACTCATCCCTCATCAGTCAAAGCAGTAAAGTACAGGATTTAATCGGGTGACGTGTAAGAAGTTTTTTGATACCTATTAATACCTCTTGAACACATTAGGAGAATTTTATCTTAAATGGTACTTGAACACTTTTATGGGAATCCTAACCTAAAACATTCTGTTCTTACCTTCCTAAAAGTTTTTCTTTGGAATCCTACATCTCCGGAATTTTAACATAACCAAAAGAATCTTCTATCGCTTACTACTTTCTAACGAGATCAAAGATAGATAGTCTAGGTAATACAACCCGAGGCAGATCCCCAGGGCGCAGTCCATGCTAAACAAGGCTCGAGTAGCAGTAAGTATGTCAACAACAGACGGGTGGCTCGTGTAGCAAGTAGAGGGTGCTATACGCCACTCACTCTAATGTTGCTTTGTTAGGCTTCATTAGTCGCACACTGGAGACGTTTACTAAACTTTGAATTGATTACAGTTAGTAACGATATGTAGATGACAATTTGAGGTAGAGCCTGACGTTAATAAAATTATTTCAATCAGTACTTAAAGAGAAAACTATACTCAAGGTCATGGTCAGAATATGATATTAAACATCTTCCCCAAGTATTAAAAAAATTTCGTCGTGGTGAATCAACTAAATTCGACTATGACACTGTTTTCAAAATTACGTTTTCTAAGTTCATAATTTATTAAAAATTTGTTTAAGAACATGGATAAAATTGTGATATTACTCATCTCTGCTTAAGATGAACTTTAAAATGTATCGTATACTAACTATTATTATCTTTACTAATATTATAAAGTTGAAGAGTTTGTTAGTTTGCTTGGTTGAACCCACAAATCTCAGGCACTGCCAGTTCAAATTGAAAAAATCGAATAGTGTTGCATAGCCCAGTTATGAGGACGGTTTTAAGCTTTTATAAGTTACACGGAAATTTAAGTGCACAATAACACTCTAACAAAATACTACAATAATATACAATATAGGCGGAAGCCGAGCAGTGTCTGGGGCTTGCTATCTATGTGCAGGATTAAAAGGCCTTTTTTACAATGCATCAACACTCTCCTTCACCGCTTGACCTCCTAACACTAATATTTAACACTTCTTCAGCAAAATAGCAATAACACTTTGAAGTCACATTCGTTCTGAGAATAACTAAAGTTTAGTGCGTAAAAGTCATTCATTTTATAATACAAAATACCTTCCTCACCCCTCAAGCAGCAAACGGACGAAGTCGCAATGGTCAGCTAGTAAGAGATAAAATGGAAGACGGGACGGTATTGCGATTGACCTAAATCTCACCTGATGTTAAGTGAAGATTAGGCCGAAGATGGAGCTCGCTTTCCCGTAAGTAGCCTATTCACTCTCTTCTTAAAGATCCCCAAGTTGTATGTTGGAGGGAACACAGACGAAGGAAGAGAATTCCAGTCCTTAGCTGTGCGTATGAGGAAGGAAACTGCGAAGCGCTTAGTGCGAATTGGTGGTATGTCAACAATATAAGGGTGAAAACTCGCACCTCGCCTAGTAGTCCGATGACAAAACGGTGGAGGAACTAAGTCGTGAAGTTCCACAGCACACTCTCCAAATTATATCCGGTAAAAAACTGAGAGGCAAGCTATTCTGCGATGGCGTTGGAGACTCTGGAGCTTAGACTCAACCAAAGTAGTGTCTCTAATCAGCTTTGTTGCACGCTTTCTGTAATATATAGGATCTTCAAATCGGATTCTATTTGGAGTTTACTCTAATAGTTGTTTGTTGCCATTAAAATTAATAAAACTAATATCTCCCGATGAAAATTCCACCACAAACGATTCGGACGTACAAATACTTCTTCATTGGATTTATAAAAAATCTCTGGGACAGAATGAAGCTTCACAGAGTAAGTACAATAGTGTAGTAGTATACACATTACACGTGTAGCTCGCATCATCAGACATAATGTGTCGAGCCTCATTAGTTCCAGGAACAGAAGGGCGCGTCGTAATGAGTTTTACATACAGTATCGTATAATTGCCATTTAATATACAGCTTTGATTTCTGTTTAAAAGATACTTTGTTTGTTGTGACGATATTGTACTGTATATATAATTAAATCAGATATCTTACATTGTCTTCATGTATTACCAAGCTCGTAATTTATCATCTTCTGGATTTATCACAGTGTCCGACCTAGTTAGGTCTGACCACTGTACCAATAGATGCAAAATTATTAGAATTAAAGTAAAGACTCTTTGGGATTTGTGGTTATTATAGCTTCACGTCCATTTTATTAGATGTTCCATACCTGGGTCTGTTTTGGTAAACTAAAATTTTTACAATAGTAAATTTTTCAGCTCCAACAGTATTTCTACAGCCTCTGGCCAAAATCTAATTAAACATACACGAAGCTACACGACCGTTCCAGCATCGTTTGCGGCGAATGACTTTAAATAATGCAGATTGTGATTCGCGTCTCTCTTGTAAGCAATTTGCTTGTGCTGAATCTTTTATCAGATTTACTGTTAAAGTTACACAAACTGATAAATATATAATGTCGTAAATATAAAGAATAGATCAAAGAAGAGTAGCACTAGAAGAATCGAACTCCTAAGT
The DNA here is from genome assembly GCA_905147385.1 of Limenitis camilla. NCBI lineage: Eukaryota > Metazoa > Arthropoda > Insecta > Lepidoptera > Nymphalidae > Limenitis > Limenitis camilla. Next base: position 6,883,998 of record LR990251.1, on the reverse strand, counting down.
CAACCTCAAGGTATTTTATTATAATTTCTGGAAGGTCATCGCTGGATTTAATGTCTTACGTGATTTTAGCAATCAGTTGAAAATTCGAGGCACGACAAGCTATGGTCAAAATTATCTACATTCTGAGATAAAATCTGTGCCCAAAAGTGAGCTGTTAGTGAGTTGAGATGATAATGATGACGACGACAACGCAATAGATGATATTAACAAAACTATGGTTGCAACAAGAAACATTTTTTAAAGAAAATTTCCCCGTGAGGGGAAGGGATAGAATACTATTCCCCTCTGCCGCTGGAAGAGCATCTCGTAAAAGCTGAATAACTCAGCCCCCCCCCCCTTAGTGGTAGGGGATCTGTTCCCCGACTGGCTTGCTACAACCAGCATGCCAATCCGACCGCCAAGTGCCATAAACGCGTCCCGGTCGAGCTCTATTTGGGCCAGACTTACACCCCCCCCCACTCCCATCCCATTAATGCTGTGGATCTAGTGGACTCTGGGATCTAGCTCAGGGTCTGTTGAGACCGCAGAATTTTTTCTTCTTTCCTCCCCCTCCCCACTCTATCTTCGAGGATGCAACGCATCGACAAAACAAGAGATACCTACCCTCTCGTCCATGGACGATAGTGGCCACTTACCATCAAGTGTACCATCTGCTCGTTTGCACCTTGTCTACCATAAAAAAAAGAAAAGGTTATAAATAACCTAAGCTCTCGACATTTATTTATTAAAATGTCAATAATTCACAGAATATTATTCAAGACGTGGCAGTAGTATTCTGATGTGATACGGATCTTGAATATAAAACTTAATACATCTTGGGTGAAAGTTCAACGAATAAAGTTCATATCAGAATTTTATTTATATGTATCATTTTTTATTTGAGCTATGACAATATACAGGTGGAGTTCCATCAGCTTTTGTCATAGAATGAGAGTGGAATGATACCCATTACTCTACAACAATACGTATACACATGCAATTTATACAAAGCATAAAAAGGTAGCGCCTTGGAATGGCGATCAAGGTGGAGGGTTAAAGGCCTTTTATATAATTATAACGCTCCCTTTCGCTGCTCGAACACTAACTATAGTAGATAATAAAGTTAACTTACGTGGACTTCAAGAAGGTGACCTTAACCACGACACTATAACACTAACTTCCATGTTCACTGCACGAAAACACCAGAGAGACTGAGACTAATCTATCGAACTAAAGGTTATATATTGTGTACACGTGGGTATACTTGAAAAAATATAAAAGTAACTAGGACATTTTGTTTTGATTTTAATTCAAAAAACAAGAGTTAAAAGTAAAATAATACAAAAGAGACGTCAGGAAGGTAAAACAAAACATCCATCCATTCCCAATACCCAGAGACCCAATAAATCACAAAACAACGTAAAACAACGAAAGCTTTGAGCAAGATGGATAAAACGAAAACTACCCGCAGATGAGACAATAACAGAACCGACGTGGGGAGGGGAAAAATGGGAAAAAACTAAAAGCGCAACTGTGCCAGTGAGTCAAGAACAAAGAGATCGCCTACTTGATGACGCGCTCTAGATTTTTAGGCAGAGGGTAGATGAATGAAATTTCGGTCTACTTTTAAAAAAAAAATCTTAACATTAAATATCTCAATAGAAATAAGAATATGTCTCATCTAATAATGACGTTATCAGCGATACAAGAGAATTTCTATTTGAGGGTTAGGACCTTAGGGGGTCAAAATATCCGGACTGACAACTGAATTAAAAATTTATTTTATAAAATGTACACGAATGGTCCTTTCTTTTAGTTTCCATGTTCTATTGTGGATTTTTCCCAAAGGAAAAATCTGGAGTCACCGAAACTTCGTCACAGGAAGACACAACTTTATAACTTCAACATTATGGGATTTCTATACAAACTTTTATATCCTTTGGTTTATTTATAGAACTGCTACAAATATTTGTCTTTTCGTTGGAATACATATTTTGCTGAAGATGGTTAATTAGGTATATGTATATGCAAAGGAATAACTTATTGATGGTCCGACAAACTTTTGGGATATTTGACTATTGTCTCCATATTTTTGACATTTGAAAATATAATCGACAAGATATCTCTACAATATTTAGATAACGGCTTATTTTAGTAATAAAAATGTAGAATAATGTCAATAATTATAAATATGAAAAGTACGAAAGATATCTCAAGTTTGTTGTCTTTGGTTTTGCCATAAATCATTGTCATTGATTATTTTTAAAAGAAAGAAAAAATATTGGCAGATTTACATTTTTCATTGATACTCGAGAGAGCAACAAATTCCCTTATTTGATTAATCATTTCTATTTGTTGTTTTGAGATAATAATTTTCATATATATTTATAAGATATTACCCGTGAGGGGACGGGTTAGAATACTATTCCCCTCTGCCGCTGGGAGAGCATCACGTAAGAGCCGAGTAACCCAGCACTCCCTTGGTGGTAGGGGATCTGTTCCCCGACTGGCTTGCGACCACCAGCATGCGAATCCTACCGCCAAGTGTCATAGACGCGTTCCGGTCTAGCCGCATGTGGGCCAGACTTACCCCTTCCCTCTCCCATCCCATTAATGTCGCGGATCTAGTGGACTCTGGATTCTTGCTCAGAATCCGCTGAAACCGCAGCATTGTTTTCTTCATTCTCCCTCCCCACTCTATCTTCGAGGATGCAACGATGTCCATGTGCGATGGTGGCCACTTACCATCAGGTGGATTATCTGCTCGTTTGCAAAAAAAAAATATATTTTTTTTTAAGTAAAAATTTGGCAACAAAGTTTTGTTTTAAAATCTAATTTTTAAGAACCTCAGAAAGGGTGAAGGTCTTCTCCAAAGATGCCCATTTGTCTTTATCTTCTGTTATTTTATGCCAGGCCAGCTATTCTTTTAATATCGTCTTCCTAGCGTGACAGAGGTCTGTCTCTGGCTCTTTTACCTTGTGGACCGTTCCAGAATGTTACCTGCCCGGTCCATCTCTGACCTCTGAGTCTTGCCATATGGCCTGCCCATTTCTATTTTAATTTTAGTGCAAAAAAAATCCTATAAATACCTAAAATTCCTCTTATATTAGACTCTACTAACCGATAAACACCTTTACAACCTGTTTAAAGATGCTGCAAAAGCTTTGTTGTTGCTTTGTTCATCTAGGTCTAAATCGCAAACGCGGGAACAAACCAAAAGCTCAGGTGTCGTTAAATAATTTCATGGAGAATTTGCGGGTAACCTTTCAGCATAATAACTTAACGATACTGCTCCTCCCATTGTTTTAAGGTAGTAAACATTTATAGCCCAGAAAACAATGCCCTAACCTCATTTAAATCACTTTCTTGAGCAACAGTCCCATTGTCAGCACAGGCGTAAACAACGGGCCCAGTTATTACAGACAATGAACACTTTCCTTTTCAAAATGTCTCTTCAGACTCTTTCTTTTGTTATGAGCTTAATTCCGCGGGGTACCTTGCGATTTAACTTTATGTTTAAGTTTAAACTGATGATTAAGATTCTGCTTTTCTTAAATAAGAGATTCGTCGTTATTGTCATTTCATCAGAGATTAACTATTATATAAGTCTCCTTATTGGCTACAATTGCTAGCTTTCATAAATATTAACGCTGGATTTTCCAGTGTGCTATTAGGAAAGATTCTAGTATGAGGCAAGTAATCCAGCCCCATTTCTTTCTCTCCTATCACATTAATACCAGATACTTCTAGGTTCTGACTTTAATTTAATGAAAATGTTTTCTTCTGTTTAGTGTTGCTATATATATACTCAATTTTCAGCGGCAGCAAAGCGTCAGTAAACAATATTACTAGTATTCTTAACCCCTCCAAGAAAGTTAAATGCTTGTGTTAGGAGTGGGGCACGCCAGTAGTGCAAAGACTGGGATTTGAATCCACAACCTACTGACTTTTATTGCAAGTGTCCACTGGCGACGGAGACTCCTTACCATCAGTTCAACAAGCTATATAAAGCGGATACCCATTAACAATTTCATCGCGATGTCCGATATCTAATTTCTAAAACACATATACTGTATCTGGAATATGTTTGATAGTTTCTGTTTGTTTCAATACTACAACATTTATCACACAACAGGACAGAGACAATATCTTTGTTCTGTTGTATGATAAAATATTTTATTTCATTAACTTCTGCAGCTCAGTTTTTTTCCTACGGTACAATGAAATGATCCTGACATGAAATTGAAACGACCCCCATTAAAAAAAATTAACCAATTTCACTAATTTCTATGGACTACTCAAGCTTGACAAAAATAATACTATGACACAGTTGATTTAACAGTTTTTTGAGACGGGTCAGTAAGGGTTACCTGCCCTTACACAAACTCTCTTTGTACTGTCTAAAAATCCAGATTGTATAAATGAATTGATGTTTGTTAGGCTCAATAAAAATTCGAGAACCTCTGGACAGACTTGCCTAATTTTAATTGAAATATTTGTAGAAGTCCAAAGAAGGTTTCAAAAGAACTGATAAAACGATTTTGACAAAACTTTTATATGTAGCCTCATAAACCTTTGGGAAGCGAGGACGGGTCAGCTAGTTATTCATTTAAAAGGGAACAACTGTCACATAATAATACAAAAATGCTCAAAAGGGTCACGAGGCAAAGTTGTAAAATGTAAACGTCATACAGGAATGGTGTTCGACATTTGTTCCGGTTGATTGATAGGTTGATAGGTTGATCGAACAATGTAATAAGGTAATATAATAAGGTAAAGTTAAGTCTATACTAATATAATAAGGTAAAGTTTGTGAGGTTGTAGGGGGTAATCTCTGGATTTACTGAACCGATTTTGAAAATTCTTTTACCAATAGAAAGCCACATTATTTGTGAGTGTCATAGGATATATATTAACCCGATAAATGAAAAGACTATTACGTGGTAGTCGGATTTGCTGCAGTAAGTCGGAGAAACGCTGCCATAATGATAAGAGATATATGATTGTGTGTCATCACGACCCTTCAATGGCCCACTGCTGAGCCGGGTCTCCTCCTCAGAATGAGGAGGGTATTAGGCCATAGTCCACCACGCTGGCCCAGTGCGGGTTGGCAGACTTCACACACCTTTGAGAATTTTTTAGGGAACTCTCAGGAGTGCAGGTTTCCTCACGATGTTTCCCTTCACCGTTAAAGCAAGTGATATTTAATTGCTTAAAACACACATCGAATCTCGATCGAACCTCGGACCTCCCGAGTAAGACTTGAAGTCTCAACCACTGGGCCATCACTGCTTTTTAGCTAGATAGTTGTGTGTGAATAGTTTTAATACACCTCAGCGAAGCGAGAGCGGATCGTCTAGTGTTCTATAAAAGGGCTGTATGCTTCGAACAGCAATACCTTAGAATAACACATTTAACCAAACTAACGACAATATCAAAGTCTCACAAGATACTTAATAAAGGTAACACTTAATTTTTCTATGATAGCCAATAAAATCTTACAAACAGTGTTGCTAGTAATTATTGTGCTTAGTGTAGCAACATTTGTATAACAACAACAATGTGATCGCTTAAATCACTTGATGGATGGACAATAGCAGCGAGACTACTCGTATCAATTACAGCCGCGATTTGTTCGACAAATTGTCTTGAAGCCCCTTGTCTAGTGTCTGATCAATCACAATACTCTGTATCTGTCAAACTGCACTTTTGAGTGTCCCACTTACGCCAAAGCACAATCACTTTGATGCTTGTGTTTATAAGTAAGTGTGATCGGTGCTATGCTTGATAGCGAGAGGTGCTGGAGAGCGAGGGCTTCCTTTTGTAAGGATGTCATGAGAGCGAAGGGATAACGCCCATGTCGAGCCTGTCCGCAGAAGCAGAGCAGGACCTAGGAGAAGGTCTTACGCGCTACTTATGCCCCAGACATAAAAGTTTGGATGTGGTGCCAACGCGGGCGCCGTCGGAGTGTCACGGTAGAATGCTACCGCGATCCTGTGGCATTCCTTTCTTGACGGAGAATGGAAACCGCTGGGGTTTAGTGGGTAGGAGTCCCACATAACTTCCACTTGTGGGAGTATGCGTAGATGCATTCCCCAGCGTCAACAAAAAAAAAAAAAATAGTATAACGATATGTAAAAGGTGTAAATGCGTTATCATAATCTGTATGTTTGGTCCCAATAAACTCAAAATCTACTGAACGGATTTTCAAGTGATTTTCACTAATAGACAGAGTGATTTATATGAAAGGTTTTGGTGTTTAATTTGTTAAGGTTTTGTATTAATTAATTGAAATAAGGCGATAATTGTTGAAAATGTTACAGAGTCAAGCTATTTGAGAGCTTTCCTCTTATACATTTTCGATGAAACTGAGTCGTTCTTTCTTCTTTTTAAACTTCATTCGTCCTTCCTTACTATTAAATCTGAATAAGGAGATATAATTCTCAATCCCACATATACTCGTATGGTGGCGTAATATGCTCTACTACCCATGTGAAGCCGGGGCGGGACCTATAATAGCGATAAAAATGGCGATTGGTGATTTAACCTTCTTACTTATGTCAGGTTTTATTATAATATTAATACTATTATAAATAAAATACTTTTTTTTTAAAATAAAATACATTTTTAGTTTGGTTTATTAATTTTTTTCATAATCATTATTAGGAACTTATAACCCACTAGTTACGCCCCGCGGTTTCACCCGCTATATTTTGGATAATTCACACTATATCATTATAAATTATTGCCTATATGTTATTCTGATGTGTGAACTATATTATTGAAAAGTTTCATTAAAATCCATTCAGTGGATTTTAGGTGAAAGAGTAACAAACATCCATACATTCTTACAAACTTTCGCGTTTATAATATTAGTAACCCAAATAAAATTATATTGAAATGACTGAAAATCAGAGCCCTTTTACCCCCTTAAGGGATGATTTTCGAAAAAATATTTTGCATTCATTCATGACTTTCAATGAAACGTTCATACTGAAATTCATTTGAATAACTTCAAAAACTAACTTTGCACAGCCGTTTTACCCTCTTAGGGTTACTGTACTTAATTTATATTTAATATTAGTGTATTGTCAACAGTTCTCGATAAATCTACAAAGTTTGAATAAAATCTGGCCGTTTAAAGCGGGTCAAAATCGCGCCCGAAGAAGACCCAATAAAGTATAGTTGCTCTCGGATCTCACAGATCAGTGTTGTGTCTTTAAAGATAGTTTTCTGAATATTTAAATAATTAGTGTAATTATTATTTTGCTGAAGAAGTGTTATATATTAGAGACGCGAGGTCGAACGGCAGTAGGTTTACTGGCAGCAGAAATGCCTTATATTCCTGCACCTAGGTCGCAAACCCCAGGCACGTCTGGATTTTGTAGTATTATAGAAAAAGACAAAACTAATTAATTTGTAATTATATAAGTAAGTCCTCCTCATTAAAAGTTATTACTCTCAAAGTGTATAATGGTCTGATGTGACGACAGTTCGGCACTCACATGATGGATGAACATCGCCACTTGGACTCGTATCAATTACTGTTGCTTCAACGCTATTTGTCTCGTGATTTATCACCTTCAACGTATCAAATACTGGAAGATAAATTCACTTATTTTTCAGAAAATCTCCATGTTTTTCATCATTAAGGTAATTTTTCATTTTGAATAATCATTGAGTCTATAAAGATTCAAATCGATTAGGAACCATTCACACTTAAATTTTCAATTAAGTAATCGTATAAATAGGCATTATAAAAGAAAAAAAAATACTGCATAAACAGGCTTAAGACCAGGGTTAGAATACTATTCCCCTCTCCCACTGAGAGAGCATCTCGTACGAGGTCAGTAACCCAGCTTGGTGGTAGAGGATCTGTTCCCCGACTGGCTTGCGACCACCAGAATGTGAATCCGACCGCCAAGTGTCCGCTAAAACCACTGCATTTTTTTCTTCACTTCCCCTCCCCACTCTATCTTCAAGGATGCAACATATCAGCAAAAAAAAAAAATGTATCTCTTGTTTTGGTGGTCGTTTGGTGGTGTTAGGCGATGGTGGCCACTTTAAAAAACTCACACCTTCACCGCTAGACATCGCTACCTTTGAATCAAAATCATCCTCTCGCATACTCACGTGATCCTCAATAACGGAGGCCTAGCACCACGCCACCAAACAACACTACACTTCAGTCTCACTACACGTGGGTATAGTCGAAATAAGATAAAAAGAACACAGTTGACATTTTGCCTGATTTACTTTAAGTAAGTCTGAAGAACAACTTTATATCGATTTACAGAATCAAACATACAATGTATTCAGTAACTTCACCAATGTAGATAGCAAAGTTTCATCGAATGGGGTAACGGATAGCAGGCAATTTCCGGCAGCGACATTTCAGTTCCGGCGCCGCTATGACACGACAAATGTTGGATGTCGTTTAACGAGATCATCTGTTATTACTCCGAACACATTTGGCGTGGGTTTATTTGCAAATCAGCGCCTCTCACTCCACTGTATTTATCTATACTAATATTATGAAGAGGTAAAGTTTGTGAGGTTGTAGGGGGTAATCTCTGCATCTACCGAACCGATTTTGAAATTACTTTTACCAATAGAAAACCACATTATTTGTGAGTGTCATAGGCTATATATTAACCCGATAAATGGAAACACTTTTTCGTGGTCGGTTATTTGCTGCAGTAAGTCGGAGAGACACTACCTTAACGATGAAAGATATATGATTTATAGTTGTGAGTGAGTAAACAGTTTGAATACACCTCAGCGAAGCGAGAGCTTGTCAGTTAGTGGGATATAAAACGGAAAAGGAATAGATAAGTAAAAATGTTGGCGGTAAGGTTTTTGTAGGGCTTTAAGAAGAAACCAGTGTCATCATCATCATCTCAGCCACTGGACGTCCACTGCTGGACAGGCCTCCCCCGGAGATTTCCAGTACGACCTATCACCTGCGACCTGCATCCAGCGGCTTCCTGCCGCCCTGTCTGTGGTGGAGGCCTTCCAACGCTTCGGCGTCCTGTCCGTGGTTGCCACTCGAGAACCTTTCTGCCCCAACGGCCATCGGTTCTACGGGCTATGTGCCCCGCCCACTGCCACTTCAACGTACTAATCCGCTGGGCTATATCGGTGACTTTGGTTCTTCTACGGATCTCCTCATTTCTGATTCGATCACGTAGAGAAACACCCAACATAGCCCTCTCCATAGCACGTTGAGAGACGCGGAGTCGGGGCGAACCAAACCAGTGTATCTCCTTATAATTAAATAAATACTTTTTGTGAGTGGAGTGGAGGAGTGAAAACTTCTTTAGCGGCTTGTGCAGTTGTGTAGTTTTTTTGGGACGGGTAAAAAATGTTAAACTCGCGTCAGAACCAGTGAGCTGACCGAAAATTCTTAAGCGTCAGATCTCAAAAATTCTCGGTTTTTTGAATTTTGTTCTTTGGGAATATTCAAAAATTCACAACGTTAATGTTTTTGTTGGCACTCCCTCAGTCTCTCTCTCTATCTCTGATACTGTAGCAGTTTTTGAAGAACATAATTGAAGAATTGTAATTTAATCATCTCTCCTCACAAATAGTCTTACAACCCAATAGATTCTTACACAATACGACAAATAGTAATTTGAATCAAAATCGTCCTAATATTTGAATAATATGACGTTTAGGGCTCAGCAGGATGGTATAAATTATCAGGAATGGGGTTAGTAATAGTGTAGGTCAGCGGGTGGCGGGCAGTGCGAACAATTTCCGTTGGCAACGTCGTTTCCGGGATCTCGATGACCCGACAAATGGGAATGTCGTTTAGCAAAACCTACATCGTATTATATGCAAATGAAATGTCTTAATAAACCCACAAATTCTGCTTCGTGATCTTCCTACTTCTTTAAATCGAATATGTCTATTGTGATACAAGACAATCATAATATGGAGATCAGCATCAATACACCACACCTCTACTCTACAGTCTTGGAATAAAATAATATAGTAGAGTAATCGTGCGATGCAAGGGCGGGTCACTAGTTGAGCCATACAATAGTACCTAACCTCAAAGTGAATACTGACATGACATCCCGATTCCGAATCCGACAACCTGTAAAGGAATTCAAACTAATCTGTAACAGTTTCAGTCTGTTTGATTAGTTTGTGGTCGTCTTTGAATGTCACTCTACAGTTGTTTAATTATAAACAAATATATTGTACTAGTTGGCCCGGATGCAATTTACCACGTGTAATTTAAGGGTAATATCACAATTTTCCCAAAGACATAACGATCACACAGCTCGACATGCACTTCACCCCCACGTCGATAGATGGCGTACGAGCTTACTCATTTGTTTACTAAGTATTCTTAAGTATTTTTTTCGCGATAAAACGTAGCTTATATCCTTCGTTAAGCTCTACTTTATCTCTGTATTAGATATCATCAAAATCGATTCGGTGATTTAAGTCTGATTGTAAACAGACAAACAGACTATATATACGTCAATAGATGGCATAAGTAGTATATTAAATCACACTTTCGTATGTTTTGTTTGTTTTCTTAAGTATTACTGCTAAGTATATAGGAGAGATATGACACCCATTACTGTACAGCAATACGTATACACATGCAATCTAGACTGAGGCGAGCGGTGCCTGGGGCTTGAGACCCAGGAGCAGGTTTAAAGAGCTCTTTCATAATATATTAACTCTCACCTCCACCACTCGACCTCGCTAACGACAATAGATAATAAAGTAAACTTACGTGGACCTCGAGAAGGGTAACCTTAATCACGACACTATAACACTAACTTCCATGTTCACTGCACGAAAACACCAGAATGACAGACTAATCTATCGCACTAAAGGTTATATAAAGTCTCCACGTCGGTATACTCGAAATAATATAATATGATATACCCGCTACTACTACTTTATAAACAGTGTTGCTAACATTACCTACGTTTATTTTCGATATTATAATATGAGTTAGGATTACTTAGTAAACCATTAAAGGGCTGTAAGGCTTTTTTCAGACATTGGATAAAAACGAAAGAAAAAAATTAGTATAATTTATAAAATTTGGTTTTCAACTTTAATCTAACAATCTAATTCATTTTATATTATTTCGAGTAGACAATATATAACCTTTTCATTCCGATAGGATTGGGTTAGTCTGACAAGTGATATCGCGCATACATATTGTTGGTGAGAGTTTGAGCATAGCAGAGACATATTATCGTTTGAGTGTTACTGCGCAGTATAGCTCCCATACTCTTAATAATACACTACTTTAAAATCTCAAAAGTGGGATAGTCAGGGGGGATAGTTCGTTATTACTAGTAACCGTAGGTGGATACACGGCTGGGTATGCGATACAAAAACCAACGTCAACGTCCACCTCGCTCAGTAAAAAGGTATTTTTCCAAGATATATTATTCACGCGGCCATTACGAGTTCGCTAATGATGACCATATCGTGGGCATCACGCAATTACCTCGCAACCAACTTGTTCTAGGACTTAATTGTTGGATTCCTTTGCGTTTTTGTGATGGACTCGCTTTGCTCACATGCTTACATACTCACAAGCTTGTATGCGAATAAATCTTTAAAACTGATACCTTATTCATATTGAGTAATAGGTGCTTATTACTCTTTTACGTTATGACTACTCTACAGATTTCAGTAAAGCTATACTATATCTAATTTATATTGGAAAAAATATTATTTATGCTATATATACACAATAATGACTTTTAGTTTTCTCGCTAAAACTCGAGGATGGCTGGACCGATTTGGCTAATTTTGATCTTGAAATAATTGTGAAAGTTTAAAGAAGGTTTAAATGAGGAACATAAATAATAATTAAAGAGAAATACTGAAAACGACAATTAAATTTTCCAATACAAACTGCTTCTAGCTATGAAACGTTTGATGTATTTTGTCTTATAGGAAAACAGGCCCTTGATTCATTCAGAAATCTGTTTAAATTTTGTATTAAGTTTTGACCACATTTTACAATTATATATTATGTAAGTGATACGATTGAACGTTCATGTTTTTCCACAAAAAAAAACAGTTTATTCTATTTTTTATTAACAACTAGCAACGCGATTTCACCAGCTATATTTTGGATAATTCACACTACATCATTATAAATATGTATTATTCTGATGTGTAATCTATATTACTGTAAAATTTCATCAAAATCCATTCAGTAGTTTTTGCGTGAGAGAGTAACAAACATACATCCACACATTCTTACAAACTTTCGCGTTTATAATATTCTAATCGTTGAGAGCGTAAATTATTCCTAATAACAAGTTGTGCAATACAATATTATACGTATTTTAAAATCCCATTTCTGAAGAGTAATGTACATTGCTCAATAATATTTGAGACTACAATGTAGACGAGCAGTGTCTGGGGCTTTGCGAACCAGATGCATAAATAAAATGCCTTCCTACCCGTAAACACTCTCGTAAACTCCTGACCCTAATATTTATCACTTCTTCATCAAAACAGCAATAACACTAATCATTTAAACAATTAGCAAAATATTTCTAAATAGCACTCTTAAGTCACACGAGTTCCCAGAATAAGTAAACCTTCTAGCGCAGAAAATTTCCTTTATATAGTACAAAATAACCACTCATCCCTCCACTATAATGACCAAAAGTGGGGTCGTAGTGTTGCCAAGGTTGTATTTAAAACCTCCTTTTGAATAATTTAATAACGCTAATGATACTGAAAAACATTTAGTGTACATAACTCAAAATAGCAATATTGTGGTTTACAACAACTTACGAGTACTTAGGTATCGAAATGTTCATCTTATTTAATTAATTATGATTTTTTTTAATGATAGTTAAGGGACAAACGAGCAGAGGGTCCACCTGATAGAAAATGGCCACCTTCGCCCATACACATCCACGAAACTAGAGGGTATCTTGTTTTGTCGATGCGTTGCCGCCTCGAAGATAGAGTGAGGAGGGGGAGCGAAGAGAAGACTACTGCGGTTTCAATGGACCCCGGGCAAGAACCCGGTGTTCATTGGAATCGCAGCAGTAATGGGATGAGAGAAGGAGGGATAGATCTGGCCCACCACCAAGGGAGTGCTGGGTTACTCGGCTTTTACGAGATGTTCTCCCAGCGGCAGAGAGGAATTGTATTCTAGCCCGTCCCCTCACGGGTAATGTTGGCAACACTTATTTAGGTAGCATCCTGTTATTTCTGATGTTGGCGGGATTGATATGAGTAGCATTTTTACTTACTTGAATGTTGGACAACGGATAAAAATCGAAGAATAAAAACGCCGGTCAAGACAGAAGCTATGTATCTAAAGTATGTATAACATACTGTTTGTCTGGATTTAGACTATAACTCCTTTTAATTAACAATAGATATTACGGGATATAATATTTCCCACAGAGAGCATAAGACACAATCAGTAGCACCGCTGCACATGAAACGCTTTGTAGTTTTCTACTTAGTGTTTGTTTTTGTTCCTCGACATTCTCAGCTGCTCCTCTCCTTTATATTGAAAGGATTCTCTTGCTATGTATGTTAATTGTATGACCCGATTCCATTTATACTAAGAAATTATTTTTATTTATAAGAAAAGTTATTTCTAAAGAATAATTTTAGTTTTTTTCTGCACCAAATGTTTTGAAAAGATGACGCTTGTTAGCTAATTATAATTATGGACTAATTCAACCAGCCCCGTATTTCTATACTTCTATACTAATATTATAAAGAGGAAAGATTTGTATTTTAGTATTTTTGTATGTAACGAATAAACATAAAGACTACTGGACCGATTTCAAAAATTCTTTCACCATTAGAAAGCTACATTATCCCTGAGTAACATAGGCTATATTTATTACAAGAAAAAATTAGAGATCCCCAGAAATTCTCACTAAAACCAACACAAGGTGCAAAAAAATTAGCCATAAAATATCTTTCATTGCATGCGCTGCGAAAAGTATTGATGATAGAACAAAAAAATGTTTTACAATATTATAGAACGTATCAATATCTACAAAAAACTCCGCGAGACCATATGTCCAACTATTGTAGTTAAGTCACTATAACTACTTTATTACATTTTAAAAGTTGATAAAAATGCCTATCAAAATCAGACCATGTTTTCCATAACTTTGTATTAATTCTTATCCAAATAAATTATTTCGTAATGAAGACTGTTTCAATACCTGTTAATTACTTTTTGAATTATTGAAATCGGACATTCCAGTCAAAAGATATTACGAAATAAAAATATAAAAATTAATTCCAGACGGGCCGCCGGCGCGGTGTGGGGTGCCTCGCAGCGCAGCGAGTAACGCGGCGATAGAGGGAGCGACAGAATGCGGGAGCCAAAATGTTAAAAAAAAATTATCCACCCGTGCGAAGCCGGGACGGGCCCCTAGTTCGTATATATTTCAACATTAAATTTAACTTATGTGACTAAATTCCTAAAGACTCAAAAGCCACTCATCTCGACATGCACTTCACCCTCACGTCGATAGATGGCGTACGAGCACACTTATCTGTTTACTTAGTATTCTTAAGGAATTTTTTTCGCGATAAAACATAGCCTATGTCCATCATCAAGCTTTACTTTATCCCTGTATTATATTTCATCAAAATCAGTTCAATGATATAAGCCTGATCGATCAGACAGACATACGTCAATAGATGGCATAAGTAGTGTATTAAATCGCACTTTCGTTTGGTTTATTTAGTATTCTTAAGTATTACCTAATTTTCTGATGAGTTACTTTCGAAATTATATAATAGTTTGGATTTGGATAAATAAAATATAAAAAAAAATCATGCCAGCAACACCTTACAAGGGCCCCATATTTTTAGTACAATATAAATAAAATTAGTTCAGTTAACTTGTTTTCAACTTCGAATAGAAAATCCAAACCAGGTTATTTTCTATTGGTGATGGTCCGAGAAAACCGGACTTCGGCATCAGTTAATCAGTCAGGGCCATAAATTTATGTTTTAATGGACAATTTTTTAAGAATTTAGTTTTCCTCAACGAAGCTCTTATACCTCCTTTGAAGCCCCCTTTTAAAGTGCCTAGATGGTTTGGATAGACAATAATAGAGGATACTAGATACACTATTTTATAGATGTGTCATTTTTATTTTTAGCGTTCCGTACCTTCTGTCTGTTAAGGCTCTTTTTCTTATGATCGCGTGGAGATATCAAGTTGAAATTAATATCAAATACTCAAGCCAGCGTTCCCTTGCGGCTGGCGAGTTGTTACTGTGTTTATTCGCCGATTTATAGGGCACTTCTCGATGATCTAGATTCTAGAATAATGAAATTAAACATAAAGAAGGTTCTCATAGCAGAAGTAAAAGAAAATTTTTAAATAAATTCATAGTGTTTGTCCCTTAATTGAAATTTTACGGAACCGTTCCACGCTCGCACTTTGCACTTGGTAAATGTCTTTTCTTATTCCTCGTTTCTAAATAGAGGATGATATTATGCAAACTAAATATTGTAAAGTATTTTAAAATACCCTCGCTAAGGATCAAACCTGTCCGAGCGAGCCGGTCACGTTCTTGACAAATGACTCTTCTAATTGCTACACTTTCGCTCCACGCTCCACGTGCTCGTGCTCTGAATTCATATTTAAGCAAACAAAAAGAGGATGTATTACGAGATAAACGATGAAAAATAGTTACATCAGCTATATCAAAAATAAGAAGATGTAGAGTTTCTAAGTAATCACTATATAATACATTTTAATTTATACATGACTAATACCTAGAGACATAACGGCCACACAGCTCGACATGGACTTCACCCCCACGTCGATAGATGGCGTACGAGCATACTCATTTGTTTACTAAGTAACTTAAGTATTATGACCTCGCTCTAGCTCTACTTGACTACTCTCTGTATCATATTCATCAATAGATGGCGTAAGTAGTATATTAAATCGCAGTTTCGTTTGTTTAGTTTGCATTCTTAAGTATTCTTCACGTTTCTTAAGAGTTACTTTTGAAATTATATTATTAGCAAGGATTATTAATCTAATTTGAGCAATATTCTATTGTTATTACCATAACCTTAACAAGATAACCTCAACAAATATAACTATTAAACTAACATAACGACGATCATTATACTTTATACAGAACAAGTGCAAACTGTCATCTGTCGCCTTAATCGTTAGCTCGCCATGACGTCTGTCAACCTCGATTTTGGCCTACACTTAATACGAGCGGAAAAAACATTTTTTCACTCACTATTCTTACCATTTCCAAGTAAAACCAAAAACAGACCGTTTTCGACTCTTTTCATAACTCAGAATGTATGTTACTTTTTACAAACCGATCTTCAGACAATCAGGACTGGCTTGATGTGGCAAAAGTACTTAGAAATATGTGACAAATAAACAATTTTCAGTTTGAATTCATGTGTCACACATAGCACAGGCTCGTCGCAAACAGACATTACCATGACACTCTCGGCCCACAACTCTCGCTCAACAGATTTTTTTTTTAATGGCCGCTAAGGGGCAAACCAGCAGACGGCTCACCTGATGGTATGTTGTGGCCACCGTCGCCCATGGACATCGGCAATACAAGAGAGTGACTCTTGTTTTGCCGATGCACCGTCACCTCGAAGATAAAGTGAGGAAGGGGAATGAAGAGAAGACTGCCGCGGTTTCAGTGCACCCTGTACGAGAATCTAGAGTTCACTAGAACCACGGCATGCTGGTGATCGCAAGCTAGTCGGGGAACAGATCCCCTACCACCACGGGGTGCTGGGTTACTCGGCTCTTACGAGCTCTCCCAGCGGCAGAGGGGAATTGCATTATATCCCGTCCCCTCACAGGCAAAAAAATTAATAGACCAGTATATGTTACTACCTTCAAATGTGTAAATGTAAATATTCAAATAATCATATCAGATATCCACATATTAGACTCATGATCAATATCAAATAGACCATCGATCTGAATACCATGGAAGGTGGCAAATACCAGTCTAAGAGTGAAAAGTTCCAGTATTCCATTAAGACGGCACAAAGGCGGTCATTGTTGGAACGATCCATCACGAGTTGCCAACTGTTTGATTTCGCAAGAACTTGTTAACTAGGGCTGTTCATTCATTTACTATTAAGAGTATGGGAGCTATATTGCGTAGTAGATAGAAGCCGAGCTGTGCCTGGGGCTTGAGACTCGACCTCGCTACCAAATAACACTACACTACAACTCTCAGTACTTTAGTATGTATTGCGCGATATCACTTAACAGACTAACTCAATCCTATCTGAACGAAAGTTATATACAGTCTACTCGAAATAAGATAAAATGATCTACCCGCGAATACTAGTTTAGAAAAGCTTGCAATAAATTCGAAAAGTACTGAATGGATTTTCATGCGGCTTTCAATAATAGACTGAGTGATTCATGAGGAAGGTTTACGTGTATAATTCGTTAAGGTTTTAAAAACGATAACTGTAGAAAATTTCGGAAAAACAAAAGCAGCCAATTCTTGCAACGAAGCTTAACTTTAAAACGTAGTGAGATGTAATTTAAAACTAAGACAGTTATTTTAGTTTCTTGGAATCTTTGGAAGCAATTAATAAACAACTTTGTCGTATCGTATTTATACTTGTAGTGTATGTATGTATGTATATATGTAGGCATATTATGTTTATGTATGTATTAATATATATACCTGTTTATGAATGTATATTTAAGTTGAAGTGTTTGATTTGGTTATTATTTTTAATGAGTGCGCCTACCGTTTCTTTTTTTTTTATTAATGATTCCTCCACCACAAGGTTGCCTGGAAGAGATCGCTCTGAGCGATAAGGCCGCCTATTGTACATATATTTCTTTTGTGGTGTAATTTTTTGGCTTACTTTTGTAATATTTGGTGTACAATAAAGTATATTTATTATTATTATTTGATCAACGTTAGAACTCTTTATTCCAATAATAAGGTTCTCCTGATCACCAAAATTTCGAGAAATAGAGAACTTGGCGGAGGTAATACCGACTGCTCTGTGATAAGTGATTTCTTTTACAGATATATACGCTAACGTGAATGAATGATGACAAAAAAGAACGAAAAGAAGTCCAATTGAATGGAAAATAGATTTCTTTCTTTCTCCAACCCTTTCCCATTATTAGGGATCGGATCTTCTCACTGTATTGCGCCAAGTTACCTGTTCGTATCCGTTAGTTGGGCTTCCTGAAGGTCTCGTTTTATCTTTGACTACCAGGTAAACAGCTGGCGGCCTCTACCTTTCTATAGATCCAGGATTACATGGTCCACCTCACGTCTCTTGACATAGCCAACATCTCTAGGCATAGAAGAAATTAATTGAGCACCTAAAATATTTCAAATATATCCTCTTTAGTATATTTGTGACACTTCAAACAAAGGAAGCGTTTGAAGTATAGATGGCGCTGCTGAATCCAATCCATACTCAAAGTTGAATGAATGAACGTGTGAATACTATAATAGTTGCGTACAGAAAAAATTGTCGCTGTTTCTGAATCTACAAGCCTGTAGAAAACAAAAGAAGGGAGGACTTCAAACCATAGATAAGACAGCTTCAAAACTAGTAAGTAAGTCAGGAAAGTTGGCAACCCTAAATCAAAAGTTGTCGAGCTATTGAGCTCTGTGGAGATTACAAATACAATTTCCATGTTCACTTCAACTAATGCTGCGAGCTGGTTGCAGGTCGCGAAGATACTTGTTCACACGACCCTACATATTGCAATTCATTTATTAACTATAACTACTAGCAGATCCAACATCGCTTCGCTAAGGTAAGCTAAAAGTAAAAATTCTTTAGTTTTTGTTTGTTGACAATATGACCAATAAACATGACTATTAGGTTTATATTATTTTTTATATAAAAATCTACTTTTTGTGACTTAAATATAAAAGTACGACATATGCTGTCGTTGATTTATTTTAAGATATATATGGGACAAACGAACAGACGGTCCAACAGATGGAAAGTAGCTACCGTCCCCCATGGACATCTGAGAAACTAAAGAGTATTTCTTGTTCTACCGATGCGTTGCTGCCTGGCAGATAGAGTCAGTCAGGGGAGTGAAGAGAAGAATGCTGCTGTTTCAGTGGACCCTGAGCAAGAACTCGGGGTTCACTGGAAATGCAGCATTAACGGGATGGGAGAGGGAGAGGGTAGAACTGGTCCACATGCGGCTCGACCGGAATGCGTCAGAGACACTTGGCGGGGTTACCCTTACGAGATGCTTTCCCAGCGGCAGTGAGGAATTGTATTCTATCCCGTCCTCTTACGGGACTTTTTTGTAGCTATTATCAAGGTCTACAACTCTTCATATATCTCTCATCGTTAAGGCAGTTTTCGTTCGGCTGTATTTCTCCTACTCACTTTGCAAAGCCTTTTCATTTGTTCGGATTAATAGCGTCTATGACACTCGAAAATAATGTGTTTTTCTATTGGTAAAAGAATTTTCAAGATCGGTTTAATAGTTTTAGATAAAATTCAGTAGAATTAAAACGGTAAAAGTAATAATGTATAATCTCAGGCGTATAAAACAAAATCTCAACTTTTCCAGGCAAGCCTTTCTCTTAAATGACAGAAGTTAGCGACAATTAGGGCTATATTGTCTGGCGGTCTGTGTCGCAGTGACGTCACAGCGCAGACAGTAAACATTTAACCACAGGTAATAACGTCTAAACCTTGGAAATAAGTATATTATGTAGATTTTTAAGCTTAAAAATATAAAGTAAACAACAATTTAAGGATGAAGTATACTATAATTATGTCCCTTATTTACTTAATATTATAGTCCGAGAGCCTTAGACAGTCAGAGTTATGCTTAAAATACCCTATCTATACTATTATATAAAGAGGAAAGATTTGAGTGTTTGTATGTTTATTTGTTTGTTGCGAATAGGCTCGAAAAGTACTGAACCAATTTTGAAAATTCTTTCACCGATAGGAAGCTACATCCTTTCCGGGTAACATAGGCTATGTGGTTTTGCCATAAATACTCTAATTAAAAATATATGGCCATTTAAGTGCCATAAGGTGGTCATTTTGTAAATTGAAGAGTTTCTCAGGAACTACAAATACGATCAAAAATTTTTTCACTGATAGAAAACTACACTATTCATGAGTGACAAAAGTGATTTAGTGTTGCCATATACATTTTTTAATTAATAGAACATGGCCATTTTATTGCTACTGATCCGATTTTAAAATATTATATAAAGAGGAAAGATTTTGCTGTGTGTATTTATGTATGTTTGTTTGTTGCGAATAGGCTCGAAAACTAATGAACCAATTTTAAAAATTCTTTCAACGATAGAAAGGTACTTCCTTTCAGGGTAACATAGGCTATGTAGTGTTGCCATAAATATATTTATTAAAAAAATATGGCCATTTAACTACCGTAACGTAGCCATCTTGAAAAGTGAAGGTTTTCTCTAGAAATACATTTCCAATTTTAATAATTATTTGACCGGTAGAAAGCTACACTATTCCTAACTGACATAGATGATGTAGTGTTGCCATATACCTATATTTTTTAATTAATAAAATGGACACCAAGCTCGTTAGTTATAACTTTATATTAGCGGGAGTGCATTTATTTTGTTTCAAGACTATATAATAACTGTTCTGATAGACTTGAGCGAGTTGTAAAACGGAGCTCGTCTGGTGACCTTTATGGCTGTGCATGCTGTCTCCATTACTATGGTTTGGAGTAAGTTTATAATATTGATTACTCGGTAACCGTTTTAAGTGTATATTATTATTGTCTTGAGCGTGTGGTTAAACAGCTAGGACATTTTAATTCCTATGTGCGAGTCAAAATGTCAACTTAGAGAGTATAAATCGGTCGTATTTTTTGATTCCATATTAATTTCATCTTTATATCTCCACGCGATGGTGAGAAGAAAAGTTTTGATAGACAGACAGATGGACAACGAAGTGACTCTCTATGGATTCCTTCTTTCCTTTAAAAGTACGAAACCCTAAAATGAGTACATCGGCAACAAATCTCGTTACTAAACATCAAATATATTTATGACAAAGAATTTCTGACAATATTTCTTAAGATACCCACAATCTCCTTACAATTTGTCCATTGTAATAATTAAAACATTTCGAAGTAATGTAAATGAAGCGGGCTCGTCTAAAATGTTAAAAGGAAAGCAACCCTTTCCTTAATTTGGGGTTCTGGAGGCCCACTCGTAATTTCTTCAATTATCTTATTAAGATATCTTGAAATTTACTTAAAATAATAATATTTTATGCAAAAATAGGAATTTCCATAGAGGTGTATACATACGCCTGACGCAACTCTCACACAAACTGACGTCCGTCCTGACATATCAATGAGCAAGAGACAGTGAGGGTAGGTTACAAAATATTAGTAATTATAGTCACAAACACAGTCAGTCAGTCAGCAACACACAGAAGACAATAAGCAACTTAGACAAGAAACCTAGTACTGGAGCTTGAGATCTATGACAAGGAGAAAGAGGTTAAAGAGCTACTTAATTACACCTAAACTCTTGCCTACACTGCTTGACCTCATTACCGAATTTCCAAAGGCAACATCAATATGACACAGACTGACATGATCTTCACACATGTTCACATTTACGCTTCACAATGTTAGGTTTTATTAAAATACGAGCGGCCTGCCTTCGCTTCGCCACGGGTATTTAAAGCAATATTATAATTAATGTCCTTAATTTGTCTTTCTGTAATTTTGTAGTTTTTCATTATTTGAAAAAAGAGAGAGAGAGAGAGTGAGGAAAAGTTATAAAAAGAGTAATATAAGAGACAGGAGAGAGCAAAAGTAAAATTGGATAAATAAAGGAGAGAGAGAGAGAGATATTATCGAAAGAAAGAAACCGAACAGAGACTGACCATTCTGAACAGAGATGAAGATAAATATTAAAGAGAGGATGAGAGAAAATGATAGTATATAAGAGGAAGAGAGACGGAAATACTATAGACTTCTCTCAGTGAAAGAATTTTTAAAATCGGATTAGTAACAACAAAACATCCATGTTCTATTGATTAAAAATATACAGTATATGGCAACACTAAATCACTTTTGTCACTCACGAAAAGTTTGCTATCTGTGAAAAAAATTAAAATCGGATTAGTAGTTCCTGAGAAACCCTTCAATTTACAAAATGGCCAGGTTATGGCACTTAAATGGCCATATCTTTTTAATTAGAATATTTATGGCAACACCACATAGCCTATGTTACCCGGAAAGGATGTAGCTTTCCATCAGTGAAAGAATTTTCAAAATCGGTTCAGTACTTTTCGAGCCTATTCGCAAGAAACAAACATACAAACAATCAAATCTTTTCTCTTTATATAATAGTATAGAGTATAGATTAATACTATAAAATATCGATATTAAATAAAATTAGAATAATTTAATTAATATCTCGATTATCTTATATTAACTTGGCAACACAGGCCTACGACCCCACTTGTCATTATAGTGGAAATAGGTGAGGAGGGTATTTTTTATTATAGAAAGAACGACTTTTACGCAAGAAGGTTTAGTTGTTCTCGGAATTTGTGTAACTTCAGTGTTGTTTAGAGATATTTTGCTGAATATATTAATAATAATTAGTGTAATTGCTGTTTTGCTGAAGAAGTGGTAAATATTAGTGTTAAATGATAGGTCAAGCGATGAAGGAGAGTGTTTACTGGTAGAAGAAAGGCCTTGCTCACCAGGCACTGCTCAGATTCCGTCTGGATTGTGTATTATTGTTGTCTTTTGAGTTTGTTTGTGTTTGATATAATGTTCAATTCAGGTGCCTTGAGCTTGAACTCCAAGAGCAGTTTTAAGACGCCCTTTTATTAACAAACTCAGCACATTTCTTGACCTCTAAAAATATACCAAATACTTACTTGTTTCTTTATAAGGGAGTTATAGATTAGGGTGGTCGTCATCAGGAGCGGAAGAAAGTAAGGAATATTTCTTATACGTGTATTTTCGTAACTTCTACATGTTTCTTATAATTATGAAAAAAACTAAGGGGTGAGCTTGGTTCAAATTTTGGGATATGACTGGCGATAATATTCCGCGACTCTGTGGCACTTCTCACGACGCTAGCAAATTCCTGGAACTGATTGTAGTCCGGGGCAGTGACGCTTTGCTCAATTACGTATCAGAGGAAACGTAGAATAATGCAAACGAAAGTGCGATTTGATATACTACTTACGCCATCTATTGATGAACAGATTTAAATCACTGAATCGATTTTAATGAAAAATGATACAGAGATAAAGTAGAGCTTGAGGAAGGGCAAAGGCTAATATTTATTACGAAAAAAATACTTTAGAATGCATAGTAAAAAAAAGTGTACCATTACGCCATGGCTTGCGGTGCCTGTGGCTTGAGACCCAGGAGCAGGTTTAAAGTGCTCTTTCATAATACATTAACTCTCCCCTCCACCACTCGACCTCGATAACGATAATAGATAATAAAGTAAACTTACGTGTACCTCGAGAAGGGTAACCTTAATCACGACACTATAACACTAACTTCTATGTTCACTGCACGAAAACACCAAAGAGACTGAGACTAATCTATCGCACTAAAGGTTATATAATGTCTTCACGTCGGTATACTTGAAATAATATAAAATGATCTACCCGCTACTACTACTTTATAAACAGTGTTGCTAACACTAGCATATCTATCAGAACAAAGCTTATAAATTTAGGGTAAGGGTAACCAATCAAATGTTGTCAATAGTGTTGATAGCAGTTAAGAGAATCTAACATAAAATACTATATAGATTTCTATTACAATAAGTATAGGCACTTCCAAAGCTACCCACATGCAAACTTACCGTCTACATTATTAGCGTAGTCCAGCACAGGAGCAAGTTTTCTTCCAATTTGCATTATCCAGTATAGATGAAGGCCGTACTCCAAACTTAATCTTCATGCAAATTGAGAGGTAAAACTTGACCACTAATGGTACTTTCAGACGTGCAAACTTATTTATAGACCTTATTGAACCTCAACTTTTTCGACGATAATAACTAAAACTTAAAATGAAATAACCCCCAACTCAAAAACTAACATACAACAACTTGACTTAGCAAGTGACGCTTGTAGAGTCAACACCTCCTGAAGATGCTTCGGTTACGAAGCGCAACGTACGTCGATTGTCGATCGCGATTTACTTGTGCGGTGTGTCTTAGTTCGGGTTCGCGCGTCTCACTTTTATGTGGGCAGGGTGCTCTTTTGGGTTGTGCCATACGAATCTGGTTGTTCAGATTGCCGCGGATTATAACAAGGTAACCTTTTGATTCATTTGAACACAATCCGGTATAAAAGCCAAGGTAACCAGTCACGCAGCTGTCAAGTTAGCAATGAGCTGATAGTCTTCAAACGGCTGAACAGATCTTCACAATTGTTGTGATTAGAATTTATACACAAAAATATTAAATATTGGTATTATTACTGTATTTTTATTATGAGAAGTAGGCGACAACTTTTATAACTTCGTGTATGTGGGTAATTCCTTTAATTTGGTCTGGCCTTTACACCCACATGAAGAATATATAGTCTTCGATAGATTTAAGTAGTCTGTCAGAATATCTCGCGATCAGGTAAATCGTTTTTACCTATAGTGATTATGTAGCGAGGTCGAGCAATGAAGGAGACTGTAGTAAAAAAGCATTTAATTTCATACAAGTGTCTTACAAAACAAAAGTTGAACCTACTGTTTGTTAGAATAATTTTAGGTACTATTTCCACTTGCAAGAACCCCTCCTCGGATAAAGGCCTCCTCCAAAGATTGCCAATATTCTCTAGATTGGGCTATTTTAACCCAATTTGTAGTTGCTACTTTCTTTATATCTTCCCATCAAGTATATGGTCTTCCCTTCTTTCTTTTTCCTAGAGTGCCCTTACACGTTGTGACTTTTTTAGTTCATCTCTGGTCCTGAAGAAGTTAACATAAAAGATCTTTAACTCTACTTCTGCAAGCCTTAGGTGTTACCGGACCTCATATCTAAAGTGCAATGTAGTAAACATTGTTACACAGCATTGAATCAAATAAAATCGTGTCAAAATTGGTTTTTATCTTGGGTCGATTATCAAAATAGTTCCTTCAAAAGTTCCAAGATTGGCCTTCATACAGAACAAGGTTTTTTCTCAAAGTTTCATATGACATAATAAGTGTAAAAATATACAGTATGTTTGGCGTATTTACATATGTTATTAAAAGCGAGGCGCAACGGATATGAAGCTGCTATAAAAGTGGATGTTCTCTCCCATCCCCTCCCATGTTTTATTAACCCAAAGATAACTCAGTGTGTATATCTTCGAAGTAAAGATAGCATCACCGTCTATATCTTTTACTTTATTCCAAGACTGTGCTCGCGTGGTGACCATTATGGTTGTGCAGTGGTGTGGTATCGTGATCGTCTCCATTAGGGTTTGGAATATTGGTTACGGTGTACCGTTTCAAGTGCATATTATTATTGTCTTGTGCATGTTACTGTGCGGTATCGGTCCCATGTAGACAACAAATACTACAGCAAAACTCTTGGTGAAAATTCCCTGGGATTTCTTGATGAAAACCATCTTATATTTATCTTATCAGTATATTATACACGTTATATCATGTGCTGGTGGAAGCTATTATATCATATGGGATATCCACATATGGCCGGTCTTTTGACATGCAGGCCAGATTCCTAAAAACACTTGTAAGCACGGAGGTCAAAAATAATAACAAATCAAATTATGATAAAGCTCTTTGAAATTTGTAAACAATTACCCTTACAAAGAAAGTTTTTTTTTTAATACCTAAGCTGCTAAATTCAGTTCCTATAGAAATAAGAAATTATGTTTCTGAAAAATTTAGATTTAAGAAAAAGTTAAAAAGTTTTTACATTAATAATAAATAAATAAATAACGGTTGTCAAATTCTAATACTAGAAATAAGTTACTTAAGTTTAAATATTACACTGTACCTAACTTTTTTTTATATTAATATTAATTAACTGTGTTTACAATATTTAAATATTTACTGTTTACAATGTATTTGATGGTAAAATATTATTTTTTTCAAATTTTCATTCGAAAAGCAAACAACTATGGTAAGTGAACTTCAAGGGACTTATTAGTCTTCTTAAGATGTTGAGGTCCAATAGAAATATATCCAGTTTTTTTTTTTTTTTGGTAGGTCTGTCTGTCTTCATACTACTCTCTGTTTCGTTACAATGAAATTATCCTGATATGAAACAAGACGAATACGCATTAAAAAAAAATTGACACATTTCACTCATTTCTATGGAATACGCAAGCTTGACACATAATGGTTAAAGTAGTTTCCCTGTATCTCCAACGGTTTAGGATTCTCTCATACAGTCCCAGTTAAAAAAAACACTGCATATTTAACTGCAGCCTCTTACATCTAAAATGAGAAATGAACTCTACTCGTTTTTAATAAACACAGTGTGTAAATATGAGAGCAAATAATGATCAAACAGTATCATTCGGAGGTAAGCATATTTGCACTGTTTCACCCCACCCCTTCCTGACATTCAACCCCTAAAATAAATTTTTAGGTTTATTAAAAATTTCGAATTTGACGAAAGCGAACTTTCTTAGCCCCGGTGCGAAATTACTCTTAAGTCAGTTCTAAATATTGTATGAAATTTTATTATATTAGCAATACAGATTATTTAAAAATAAACCCACTAATTCAATTTATAAGTTCTACTAATTCATAGAGACAGTTTGACAAGTAATTTCATGTTATATGGCTTCACTTCAAATCCCATCTCATCCCAGCTAATTGCGTCATCTTCTCTCATTCCACACCACATGAAAAAATTGAAAGAATAGTTTAGTTTAGACAGTTATTGGACATAAACGAGCCTCCTAAACTTTGTACCTAGGTCACAAGCCCCAAACAGTGCGCTATCCAGTCTTCTCATTATCTTTTGAAATACCATGTGTTGTATAACGAAATCTAGTTTATATGTTAATTTACTGCGAGTCAAATAATCAATTATGTGGAGCAATAAATGCACTTGTAGGGAATTCCCGACGCACCCTTCTATCAACCCTCTGCATGTTAAAAAAAGAAAAATATACCTTATCATCAAATGCACAAAGTTCAAAATCAATCAAAACCATATCACTAATAACACGATCAAAAATAAACTCTTTTTCTATAAAAATAAAGTCTAAATTATCTTCATAACAATATTTTAATCGATATACCCATGCTGTTGTATTAACAACCATATCCCATTATATTGAAGTATATAATTGTATGTGTGTTTGTATAAAATTCGCCTAAACGACCCCAGTAACATACTGGCTTACATACTCCATGGTGATCCTTGAGAAGTTAAGTGTGAATTAGATTTATAGTGTTCCGTACACGTTCTTTGAATATATTTTTATTTATTTATTGACCGACCGTCGCCCATGAACATCTACAACACACGAAGGAATCTGTACACCCTCAATTTTAAGACCCGATTTTACCCCTCTGGGAAAACTGCTGGAGACAGATCATTCCACAACTTGCATGCACCTCGGAGGAAGGTACGGTCGGCAACGCGCTCTGGTGTTGCAGACGCCTATAAGCTACTATAACTATAATAAGATAACATAGCCAAATTTTAGCTTAAATGCAGTTTCAGCATCTGTAACCGAACTAGATAAATTCTGACAGGAACTATTGTGACAGGAACCTAAGCACTGCCTTGGACTTGTGACCAAGGTGTAGGCTTAAGTAGCTCCTTTAGGTAATTACGACACTCGCCTCCACTGCTTAGTTTCACGGTCTAAACCTAAGCCTACCTAACCTAGTTAGACTAATATAAACCTAACCTAACACAAGGCTAACCTAAAACTAACTCACACGTCCGACATATATTTATTATGTTTAGTGTTTAGTGTCCCTCTCCTTGCTCACTGACCATAATTGTATACATGTCTTTGTGATACGCGGACAAACATACAGACAGGCGGAAAAAAATTCTAAAAATATACCTATTAAATTTAACTACATTATACTAAATGGTTTTTCTTATTAGAGATGTACCGACTAGAACTTTCACTGACAAGCACACTAGCCAGTTGTAATGGGTCCGACTAACTTACTAAACTGACCTATTATTTGGGGAAGGCAAATAGCTAAAGTTGCGAAAAATCCATACGTGTATATTAGGCACTTTTCGTTGAGATAGAATCATGAAATTTAGGAAGAATCAATGTGTTTCTGATACATAAAGGAAATAATCCAAAAATATCAGATTCTTGTGATATGAAGGGATACAATATATAACACAGGGAACATAATTTCAATTATTAATAAATATAAATGCAATTATTTATAAATAAATGCTTTTACTCATGTTGTTAATGTATTAGGTAGATTATTGTTAAGCATAGTCAGATATTATAGAATCTAAAGTTAAATAGTTAATTAGGTAAGACTTGTTGAATAGGATAAACGTATATAAAAAGTTATTACCCTGACTAAAAACTATTATAAAAAAATTACAATCTTATGAATGTGCTGATAGCTAAATTAAGATCGTCGCATGACGCTTTCGCAGTCAGTGAGTCAGTAACCCCCAACTCGCGCTAGGCTCACCCCCCTTAGTGTTAATGCATCATTATAAGAAACACGTAGAAACTAAGGAAAACCTACATTAACGAATCCTCCGGGTTTTCTTCCACTCCTGACAACGACCACCCACTTATTATGTAACTACTAGTTGGCGCCGATATTGTGAAATTATACATGTCGGAAACTAATTTAAAGAAGAAGGATATACAATCTTTCAATAAGCATCGTATGTGCACAACGGATGGCCTATCATATAAGCTACGGGCGCAACACAGTCAGGATATAACTATTTTTTTTTATGGAGATATTTCAGAACTGTCTCAGAAGGAGACCTAACCCGACCCGCTAAACCTAACCGGAGCGTTCCTACACGCATGGTAGGTAGAACTAGGATGGTAGGTCTCCCCCTCTATACTCCGCAAAGTGTCGCCTCTGAAACACAAAGGGGCACGTACCCGCATCTCGGGCTCTGCCATGAGCGACAGAAATCCCCGTCCGTCACTCATAAGCCCATATCACACAGCGTGCACACTACCGCTAAGGCGGCATTGCCGCGACGCCGGCGATCAGTTCGCCTACGGCGCATGAGTGGAGCCTCCGGATGAATCTCCCGCGCCCTTTCTGCCGTCTCTTTCAAGCTAATAACAGCCTCGGCGAAGGCTGCTACCGCCTGCCATGCCTGCTCGCTACCAACCATAGCTCTTACCACGGCCGGCAACGACAGGTCTCCTCCAATTTCAGAGACTAGTGCTCCACGATGCATCTCCCATGCAGAGCAGACTCGACGCGTGTGATCAGCTGAGTCTTCCACACCATCCCCACAATGATGACAAATGGTGGACGGTTCTCTGCCTACCACCTGGCATAGGTATCGTCCGAAGGTTAGCAACCTAACCTAAAGCTATCCTAAACCTAACTCACACCTCCGACATATATAATGAATTTGTTCATATTCCTAAATTTAATTCCCCATGTTTTTATCTCTTTCACGTTTAATTTCGAAAAAAAACCCACATCCCCCTACTGGGTTTCATTAAAAAAAAACTGAGACGTGAAAACATAACATATAGATATAAAAAAATTGTAACGTAAAGTTTGTCCTAACAATAAAAAGTGAGAATATTTCTACGGAACCCTAATGGTTCGTTGATGCCCTCAAGCGGATAGGGAGTTTGATTCCTCGTTACGACAACACGTGTCCGAACTCCGAAGCAATATCATATAATTGGCTTAGGCAAAATATTAAATTCCTTATATTGCTTATTTTGATGACATTTGTATAATTAAATAATTCTTCCATAATAGAAGAAGTTACCCGTGAGGGGACGGGTTAGAATACTATTCCCCTCTGCCGCTGGGAGAGCATCTCGTAAGAGCCGAGCAACCCAGCACCCCCTTGGTGGTAGGGGATCTGTTCCCCGACTGGGTTGCGACCACCAGCATGCGAATCCGACCGCCAAGTGTCATAGACGCGTTCCGGTCGGGCCGCATATCGGCCAGATTTACCCCCTCTCTCCCATCCCATTAATGCTGCGGATCTAGTGGACTCTGGACTCTTGCTCAGGGCCCGCAGAAACCGCAGCATTTTTTCTTCACTCCCCCTACCCACTCTATCTTCGAGGATGCAACGAATCGGCCGATGTCCATGGGCGATGGTGGCCATTTACCATCAGGTGGACCATTTGCTCGTGTGCACCTGATCTACCATAAAAAAAAAAAATTGAAAGGTAGAGCAGTATGGATCGCATACTACTAGTGTTACTTAATCCCTCCAAGTAAGCTAAGATGCTTGTGTTAGGAGTGGGCCACGTCACTAGTCTAATGACTGGGAATTGAACCCACGACCTATCGATCGTGAATCCAGTGTCTGAACCGCTGACCTACTGATGGACAAAAAAAAACCTGATGAACTGGAATTATTGTGACGCGCACATACATAGATGAGACGCGTTTTTATTCATATAGATAGATTTTATATTGCTGAGTGAAAATACTTTAGAATTATAAAGTAATAACTTACACCGTAAAAATATAATTTGTTATATTTATCTATACTAATATTATAAAGGGGAAAAATTTGTATTTTTGTATGTAACAATTAACCTTTAAACTACTGGTACTATTTCAAAAATTCTTTTTTGAAATAGTACCAGTACTTTGCCGTTAGAAAGCCACATTATCGCTGAGTAACATAGGGTATATTGTTTACTAGAAAAAATTAGAGATCCTCAGAAACTCTTACAAAATCCAACCCAGGGCGTAAAAAAATTTGCCTTAAAATATCTTTCATTGCATGCGCTGCGGAAAGTATTGATGATAGAACAAACAAATGTTTTACAATATTATAGAACGTATCAATATCTACAAAAACCTCCGCGAGACCATACGTCCAGCTATTGTAGTTATGTCACTATAACTACTTTTTTACCTTTAAAAAGTTGATAGAAATGCCTATCAAAATGTTATCTTTTTACCTTTGAATTAAATGTTATACCAATAAATTATTTCGTATTCAAGACATTTCATTTAAAAGATATTACGAAATTAAAGGTGGCAATATAAACAAAAAATATACGCCGAAGGGTGTAGTTCCAGGCAGCGCAGTATGCCTAAAGTTAGTCAAAATGACGGAAGTGACTACTACCCTACTCCAGCGCCATAGACGGCGATAACGATTCGATTATTCGATAATGGTTTACTATTCTCAGACATATTTTTTTTTTAAATTTATTCGAGGACTACTTATTTAGATTAGAAAAGATCTTAGTGTGGCATTACCGGGATGCTGTCATGTACGCAAAGTGACTATTGAAGTGTATTTGGAATCTATTTTCGATCTGTTATCCAGGGATTTTGTTGCGTTTTGGAACACTTGCCTCGAACACTTAGCCACTGATTTGAGATCCATAGAATTATTAGTAAACGATTTAAACGCGTAACAATAGCAGCATATTGATTTAAAATAAAGTCCACAAAAAGCATTCGATGTATGGAACGGAACGAACAAAACAAATTGCAACAATGGCTAACGCGGGAAATATTGCGAAAAACGATAAAAAACTACAAAATATTCGAGACTACCCAAAAATTCGTTCAGTAACATTTAAAGGTTTTGCATAAAGAGTATTTTTGCTTTTGAAATTAAGCAATTTCCGAAAAAAAATTAGGGTCTATAATGTTAATAACATTTTTGAAACGTTGTACTTGACTCGCAAGCTCCAAGTATCACTTAGTTTTCTGTTTAATATCCTAGTCTATAAAGATTATTTCTAATAAAAATATAAAATGTAGAAGCAGTCAACTCTCGCAATGATGTTTTGGAATGTGATGTAAAACCAAGTTAGTTAATTTTTTTTTTTTTTTTATAATCAGGTTAACCATTGGCAATCATAATTATATCTATCATTATCATTACTATATAAATAGAGAGCAATCTAAGGTTCAAAACAAGCAGTAATACCTAATTATTAAATTGAAATAGACAGATGCTAAATATATTAGACTCTCACCTCCACCACTCGACCTCGCTAACGACAATAGATAATAAAGTAAACTTAGGTGGACCTCGAGAAGAGTAACCTTAATCACGACACTATAACACTAACTTCCGTGTTCACTGCACGAAAACACCAGAGAGACTGAGACTAATCTATCGCACTAAAGGTTATATAATATCTTCACGTCGGTATACTACTACTTTTTTTTTCCAATACATTTTCAACCCATTTCAAAAGCTACTTCAGAAGAAAGTGCGGACACACACTAGTAGTTGATAATTTGGGTCTTAGTTAAAAGCAATATACCCACAATGAAGATACAATACAAAAATGCGGTGTGTTGCTTCGAGAAAAGGATGCTATGGTTCTTATATGCGTTGCTCGACTTGCCAAGAGAACTGCCGTGCCACCAAATTTGTCTTTACTGTTCAGCAATGCGTATTCCATTTTTCCACCAAAATCATGACCCAGGCTTAAATATAACATAAAAAAATAACAGTATGAATAAAAATAATATAAAACGATGGTAGGATATAACATTTGATGGCTTCTATATATTTTATATTCATATTTACAAGAATATTCTCTAAAGGAGATGTGTATAAAAGTTGATGGTACGGTACAGGATCGACATGTATTTGCAAATTGCGAATGGCAACATTCTTTCGTATTATTTTAGGAGCTGGTATGTTGTATTTTATTTCTATGTAAATTACTGTTATCAAAACTATCATGATTTGATTTTACTAGTGAATAACAATAGAAATACCTGTCTTAGATATGTTAGCAACACTGTTTATAAAGTAGTAGTGCGATAGTTTAGTCTCAGTCTCTCTGGTGTTTTCGTGCAGTGAACATGGTAGTGTTATAGTGTCGTGATTAAGGTTACCCTTCTCGAGGTCCACGTAAGTTTACTTTATTATCTATTGTCGTTAGCGAGGTCGAGTGGTAGAGGTGAGAGTTAATATATTATGAAAGAGCTCTTTAAACCTGCTCCTGGGTTTAAAGCTCGCCTCAGTCTAAATTGCATGTGTATACGTATTGCTGTACAGTAATGGGTACCACATATCTCTCTCATATACTTAGCAGATATATACAGGCAAATATATGTCGGCGCGTAAGTTATGCTTAGATTACCATAACCTTAGCTTTAACCAGTCAAACTAAGCAGTGAAGGCGAGTGTTGCAATAGTATGAGATCATAATGTGTAGTTATTTATCGGTTCAGTAGCAGAATCTACGTTGGTTTTACCCAATACTCCGTCAATATAACCCCCTCTTCATTTTTCAACATTCACAACTCTCCTTCTTATTTGCCCGAGTTATACATATATATCATTTAAATTAGTGCAAGTAGTGCAGTTTAGTGTGGCGGTATGCTTGGTCTTCCTTATCAAATACCTATCACGTGAGTCATTAATATTATTCTTAGTTAAATGTTGGTTAGCACTGGTCGGTAAATGTCATAATAATGTCAAGGATGTTTGCAAACCTACTCTTAGGCCACAAACCCCAGGACCCTTGAATAGTATAAGGATATTTTTGCGTAGTAAAAGGTATGTTACTCTTATACGAGTACTCTGTCTTACTATATATTTATATGTACGAGTATATTCCCATTCGCTCGATAACATAACCACATCACCAATCGATTTGAGCTAGTCGTCCAAGAGATTTCACATAGTTAATATCTTTCATAATAGTGCAATTTGTGTATTGACGATCACACGAGATTAGATCGGAGCTGTGGATGGTGTTAAAATTTTGTAATTCCCAAGAAATCCATACTAATACTAGCTAACGGTAGCCAACCTTTGTCACTTAGGGGTTTAAAAATAGATGTTTGCCAATTTAAAAGGAATCAAAAGGTTACCTTGCTATAATCCGCGGCAATCTGAACAACCAGACTCGTATGGCACAACCCAGAAGAGCACCCTGTTTGCCGATTCTCAAACCTACCTGATATGCACACTAAATTTCATAAAACTCGGTCGAGCCGTTTCGGAGGAGTTTAATAACAAACACCCCGACACGAGAGTTTTATATATAAAGAGAAGATTATAAAGTGGTAAAATTTGTGAGATTGTAGAGCGGAAATTTCTGGGTTTACTGAACCGATTTCGAAAATTACCAATAGAAAGTCACATTATTTGTGAGTCTACTAACCCGAAAAATGAAAACACTTTTTCGTGCGAGACGGACTTGTAAGTCGAAGAAACATCGGCCGAACGAAAACGTTTCTTATGAAAGCTGCCTTAACTATGAGAGATATATATTCTTAGATATGTGAGTGAGTGAGTGAACAGTTGGCTGATATAAAATGAAGCATTTCTATAAATGTTTGTTTTCCCCATAAACCGCAATCTACGACTATACTAGAACATTTACA
The DNA here is from genome assembly GCA_905147385.1 of Limenitis camilla. NCBI lineage: Eukaryota > Metazoa > Arthropoda > Insecta > Lepidoptera > Nymphalidae > Limenitis > Limenitis camilla. Next base: position 6,849,506 of record LR990251.1, on the reverse strand, counting down.
CAGAGCAAAGCACTGCCCCCTCGAATAATATGCAACCGTTATTGAATTCGACTTCCCCGCATCGATCCCCATGCCTCCCCCACTCCCCATGCCTAGGACTGCCAATTCACTCGAAAACAACTGGGGTAGACAAAAATATACTTGGGAAACTAAATTTAATGTTCGTACTATGAGAAATATAATCTTAAAACGGCCGAAATTAATAACCAAACTCAATTCAAAATTTTTGGGTATATTGAATTGAGATTAATTTCGGGTTTGAGTCAATAACGCGTTATAACTCAAAACAAAGCTTTTTTATTAATATGACGTCTAGCTCGACCGATCAGAGGGACAAAAGTCTGCGCTTAATGGTATCTGCTATTATTTTGTCGTTGAGTAAAATGTTGCCAGTACTGAATACATAATAATACATAAAAGATGGAATTTAGATTGATTGCTGTTCCACCTTGCTTTCTATTCTTAGATAGTGTTTGACAATATTGTCGCGGTTTCCATCTAAAAATCATATTGTTAAAGTCTTTGACGTTTTACTTTGCAATGTAGCTTCCATATAGATATTTTTTTGTAACAATAAAGATGTAAAATTGTTAAAAAGCAGTAGTCTATATTCTAATGTACTCGTATATATAAAAGTAATAAGTAAAAGCAATCAATCAGCTATTAGATAGAAACAAAGAGATACACGTGTCGTACCCCACGTTGGGCGCCATTAACAAGATGAAAAGTAAACTAATCCCTATATTACTACACCAATAATATTGTCTTGTAATTATTGCAAATATTTAATTTTAATGTTGTCTTTTCTTTTAAGGTCTTTGTTTCTTATTTAATTTACTTGTCTTATTATGTTTGTCAGTCAAATATTGAAACACAAAATGGATTCTCATGCTATTGCCTTGCGTAGTTCAGTCCAATCATGCAAGTTACTAATATGAAGTTAATTTTACGATTTTTCGACACTCCTTTTTCCTTTGGTATACAGTCGCGATATTTGTCTCAATCCTCCCGTCTCTCAAATCGCTTGGAAATATCATTTTTTCAATAAGATACAGTGCAAAATTACGAGTAAATTTTAAAATTGAACATGTTTCACGATTAAACATAGGCCTGTCCAGAACGGCAGTAAATTCTATACTAAAGCTGCGTTGACAGGATCGTACCGAATTTGGCTGGGAAGGGAGAGTTACACCGAGTGGAGAAGGTGAGTGTTGATGTGCATGAAAGGGGCCCCTTAAACCTACTCCCGTGTCACAGGTCTCGGGCTCTACTCGAAGTTCCTCTCTCTTTCACACGATGGACGCCGCGGGTGCCGGACCCGCACGGTGAATCCACGGAATGCTAAGAAGTTCATCTAATACTAGCTGTTTGGATTGCAAAGTACTTGTATTATTAACCCCTCCAAGTCCAATGATTTGCCAAAATGCTTAATTAACCTTAACTGAAATTTCACCAGGCAGGAATGGCGATATAGGAAAATCGTTTAAATTTAATTATCGATGGAAAATCTTTAGTCTCATACAGACTCATTCAAAGAGATCTTATTAATTAGAATACTAATTCTAATCATTGAAAACATTGTTGTAATTCCTAAGATGTCAAAAGTCAACTATAAACTATTTTACATTATTTTCTAAGGAAGAGAGAGTAGAGTAGGTAATGATATTTTGTCATGAAAGAATTACTACACTCGAATCAACGACTTCAATACTCATTTGCCGTTTTTTTAAATAACTTAGTACATAGTTTTTCATCATAAAATAAATTGTTCATCTATAAAATATTTTAATATTTTATAGCGTTAAAATTATGAGCTCTTTGAGAGTTTGTAGAATATAAAATAAAAACTGAGAACGAAAAACAATTTCATGTTGCCGATTTATTCCGTACTAAACAGAATATTTAAATAATACGCGTAGAAATACTTTTATGCATATTTTTTTATTTCGTTACGTCAACTTTAACTGATTAAGTAAAAACTAGTCAGCGTAGAGCTAAATTTGCGTATGAGGGTTCCACACTCTATACCATGACTGTCATTTAATCAGATTTAAAGTAAAATAGAAGTTACAAGCACAGTCGTTTTCATTAACTTTGCTGGTAGTTAAGTCGGGTCTACCTTACTCACTGAATTTCAAAATTACTACGTCTTCACTTGAATAAACAATACTCTGAATAGTTATGTTGTACTCAACTCCTTTTACATCATGTCAACAAAATTCGGAAATGTAACATTTGTCTACCCGTCGTCGAAACCAAAACACTATCCAATTCAGCGCTGCTAAAATGCGCCACAATCATAATAAACACCACATTCTAGTTATTTACTGTTTCGAAGGATCCAGTTATTTTATGTTATAACAGGAATATTTACACATACACTAAATCACTAGAACCCACAGTATTCATGTTTAGGATATGTATCGAAAATGAAGTAGGAACGATAATAGAGATATCAAAAAAGAAATGATTATTACATTAACAATAGTTTTAACTGAAAAAAGCGAGGCTGAATAGCTAGTGTTAAACAAAGGGGCTGAAGAGGAACCCAAAAAGTAATAATTGTTCTACAAAGTATAAAACCATGTTAGTAGTACGAGTGTTGATGAAGGAAAATTTAGGGGACAATATTATAGTCGTAAAGACGTTATCGTTAAAGCAATTACGTGTAAAAGTGTGCTATTAGCTAAAATGGCAATACAAGGAAAACAAAATGTAATTGGTGGTCCGACTGAAGTTCCACGAGCTTTGGAGTTATAAATAGCTTCCTTAAAAGACGAGAAACTTTGTTCAAAATTAAATCTGCAATGAGGAAATTACGTTTTTGAACACATTTCTTGTTGGGAGAATCCTTTTCATTTTTGATTGTTAGACTTAATTTTGAATGTCGCTCACAACAATTTAAATGTTATTAGAAATATATAAGCTACGCTGCGCCGAAATTCTTAAAAGATAATAATAAGATCAGAAAAAAGTTAAGGAGCATCTGAAGCTTAAAATCAAGGCAGGATTAAAATACTTCTAAGATAATAAGTATATTAAAGAATCCCGTGACTTATATTTCACGATGATAACTCAGAATTTACTTCGCGAATGAACAATGAAATCTTGTCGAGGCTGTGTGGGTATTTTTAATTATAAAAAAATAGAAATATTAGCCAACCAAACACTATGACCAGTGTTGCCATAAATGTAAGAAAAATTAATCTACGATAAAATTAAAATGTTTTAAAAGTCCAGATTGGTTTTAAAGGAACGAAAAACTAGTAGTCATTTTATAGGAATTTTCAATTTGGAGGATTCTAACAGTACAGAAATTTGGACTAGACAAGATCTATTGTGTGGTAAGGTAGTAATAAATAATTAATTTTATAATATCTTCATTGTTTTAAATACTCAGTAAAATCCGTGCAAACATGGATGAAGTTTAACCCAAGCGTATTTACCGACGACTCCCTTGAGATCGGAACGTTCTCCATTCAAAGGATTATGTTAAGGTTACCTTGTGTTACACAATCTCTTTAAATGCATTGTGCTGTGTAAGAAAGACTACTTTTATCAAAATTGAAACATGGGGTAGTTAAGATCCTTTGATAATCAGATCAATAATAAAATAAATTTCATTCCTTATAATTAACTTTTTAGTTAAAAAAAACATCGATGTTGATATTCAGGAATCGATATGCTGTAAAACTACAACAATTTATATCGAAAAATTAGTAACGTTCCCAATCCCAAATGATTGTATTTGAATATAGCCCCAACGTGGGGCAAGTGCTTTTGATAATGAGATAAATAATATTACAAATTACATTCTTTATCGATTGAGAGAAAACTTTGTGAATTCGAAAAATATCGATGTCGATAGGTATTAATTTTGTAAAACCACAAGTATTTATATTGAAAAAATAATGCTTCACATTCGGAATTGTATTTGAACATGGCGCCCAACATGGTGAAAGTTCACTCTAGTGATGAGCTCTACGAGTCCCTCGAGTATCAGACCCCAAACATTCTGCTATTGTCGGCATTACATTGAATGTGCTGTTTTGTGTGGTATCTATACCTTTGTATTGGTTTTCGGAAACATACTTAAATGTTATTAAAAAGGGTCGTAAAGGTGAGAGTATAAAATATTAAGTAGACGCCTCTTGCTTGACTTTACTGAAAACTCGATGCCATCGCATTTATTCTACAGCGGATATGCTTAAAAGAAATTACATTTAATATTCTTGGGTCAGCTAGTAGTTACGATGCTCGATGTAAGTGTGACTATATTTTTTTATATAAGCCATAAAGCGTGCTACATTTACAACAGAACATAATATATATAATCCAATTTTATAATACTAGTTACAAAATTATTTGTCATGACAAATAAACAAACTATAAATTTTATCTAAATTATGATTGAAAAGACAATTTTAATAAGAAAGGAAGCGTTTTCTCCTAAGATTTGTAACAAAAACATGGCGCCCGACATGGGGCAATTAACGACCCTCACGAGATACCTGTGTACTACATTCGCTTTTATAGTTTCCATGGCTTCTGTGCCCATAAAACAAGTAATTGATCTACGTATATGGGTTTTATTTATAAAGCAATCAATCACTTATCGGTTTCCTATAAAATACAATTACTCGGATACGTTGTTTGTTTTAACCATATATAAAATAGATGTATGTTTGTACGAAATTCATGAAAAACGTTTTTTTTGAAGTGGTTTTCATGCTATCCACTTTTTTCAGTTTTTAAGTCTTATGTCAATTATTTGCGAATCAGATACAAATATTAACAACATTTTTCTTACTAACTGTCATATAATTCTTTTGATATCACCAAAAGTCGTGAAGCATCGATGTAGCTAAAAATCTAATACAAATGTAGACGTTTATCCATATTATGAATATCATCAGGATATATAGACTTCAGAGAATATTTATCCATCTCGTCTTAGAAGAGGATAAAATCTATTATAAAATCTGTCTTTACAATGTCGTAAGGAAACGCTTGTTTCTTATTATATAAGACTCAAAGCGATCAAGTACAAAAGGCGCGGAACGGCTTGGCAATTTACTTTATAAAGGACTCTTCATACAAAACTATCGCTTTTGCAGAACCTTGTATAAAGATGACCGTCTGGCGCCTTCAAAGTCTTATATCTTTAGAATTGAAGTAAATTCTTTCAGCATTTAGCTAATAGTTGTAAAAAGTTGGAAATTTGTGAGAGAGGAACTTTGTAAATTATATTTATTTCTCCTGATATACATAATATTTTAAATACCATTAGTTTAGTCCGTGGTTGCCATGTAAATATTTTATTTCTACTTCTTAGTTGATATTTAATAAATTCAATATAAATAGTAGTAGTTTTTACAGATTAAGCTGATTACAGTTTTGATTAAAGGAATTAATGCATCTTGAAAAGTCCAAGGAGTAAATGAATCTAATGAAAAGCAAGTTCTCTAAAAATCTAATAACATCCTTTCAGTCTTTGAAAGTTAGGGACTAACATTAAAAGAGGAAGTAGAGAGAGTTGTAATTTAATTATTCATGGTGTTATCATGAAAACGAAAACATGGCTGGATAAAACTTTTTGTCCTGATTGCTATTTATAATAAGGGGACTAATGAATCTTAATGAAGGTAACTAAATCCCATGGCCCTATAATGCTTACGTTAGACTTCTGCTCCCCATATAGGACCCCATAGTTTAAGTCTATGGCAACGCTCAATCACTCCCTCGGGATGGGAATACAATTCTGTTATTTCATTAGACGTACATTGTGATGGTGCACGAGAAAAACTAATAGAGGTTTTTTCAACACTTCTTGGTGTGCACGATTTTAATTCTATTGTTTGTTTTTAGTCGTCAGTAACGGATCATCGAATTTTTCACAGAATAACTCATCAAAGTCTCATAACAATCGGATAAGTGGTTTAGGAACTTATAGGAGGAACAGGAAGAAACGATTATTTTATAAGACGATACGACTTCCGACGAATGGCGCTACTAATTGTTTGTAGGCAAAAAAAAAGCGAAATGTTCAGACAGATCTATCCTTATTTTGAAATTATTATGTGTATGTTACGGGTCTCCTAAGGATGACTATAGGTAAAATAACTGGTATGTTGATTATTCTTTGAGTTTTAAAGCATAGTCCAAAATCCAATGTCGAAGTAACGTTAAATATGTGGCAAGAGCGTAGTATGGCCCGCGCCCCGTGCCGCAATGTACTCGACTTTACGACCCGCAAATGTCCGCCTTGTATTTCACCTGAATTCTTTATAACTGAACATGGAACGCAAAGAGCAACAACAAATAAATCGCGAATTATTCTGAAATAAAAAGAAACAAGTGTTAGCAACACTTGTTTGCAAAAATGTATTGTAAATAGGAAATCGAGCACTGCCTTGTCATCAAGGTGTAGGTTTACTCACGCAAGGTGTACCACTAAAACACTAAACTATCTGCACGATTAATAAACAATGTGTTCTCAATGAAATCACTTGTCAGACTGCGTCAGTTCTATCTGATCAGTGGTTATATATTGTCAAGGCAGTGGGGTATTTTTGAAGACAAAGATCACTCATGTTATCTACATAGGACCGATACCGCACAGTAACTCGCACAAGACAATAATAATATGCACTTAAAATAGAACACTGAGTAACCAATATTAAACTATTACTCCAAACTTTAGTAGTGGAGACCCAGCATCCCAACATAGTCATAATGGTCACCAGGCGAGCTCCGTTTGACGTTTGACAACTGGCAATTATCAACCTCAGTTACCGTCACGGAAGTATAGATTTGACCTTGAATGCGCAGAAGTCACTATTAGGTGTACTCTCGCTCGTCACACGAGTGTGGTTCTTATGCGACGTGTCAGTTCCCGTGCGTCTGCTACGTAACGGATGGAACGTAGCACGCTCACAATGCGCAACTTTCCCCCACTTTTTTTTCTCAGACCTAAAGTTAGCTGCCGGCTACTATATAAGTGCTAGCTTTATCAAAACATCATTGTTTATAACGTTTGATTTACTAGTAGATTCTATTGACTTATTTTATAACTACCTCCTCTGACTCTACAATTCATAAACATATTAGCTGCGCGGCAGTTTGACGAGTAGCTTTATAGATTAATTATTATGATTAATATTGTTACTGGAACGCTTAACGAGACCGAGTAGTATAGGCAAGGGTTTTATTGCAATCTATAAAAACTATGTAAACTTGATCCTTGGTCTCAAGTCCCAGACACTGCTATTTATTTTGTTTTATCTAATAGAAACTGAATATAAATTTCGGTGGTAAAGTTCCCGAGGAATATTTTATTCAAGTGAGAGCTTGTTATACGAATTTCAGTTATTTTAAATTGTTAACGAACTACCGTCAACTTGTAACTTGAGATCCAACTTTGTTTTCGAAGTGATTAAAATAAGTTTTTGTTACAAAGGTATCTGGTACCCCGACAAGCTACTTGATTATAGACTAGTTTTTTTACAAGCTTTAATTTAACCTACTATGTTTGCTTGTAGGGTTGGAGGAAACCAGCCAACTGTATGTCGGGGATTTTAAATGGTGTGAAGGAAGGAGGTGAGGGGAATATTGGAAAACACTAACAGGGGGGATGTTATTAAATGGAATATTGTTCAAACGCAACGCAGATACTCCTCCTGAACCGATAAATGATCAAATATGACCTCTAACAATTACGAGAGAAACCAAACCAGTACCTTGGACTCGTGACCAAGGCTTAAGGAATTAATTTAAGTGATCACGACACTCGCCTCCACTGCTCTCACATAAACCTAACCTGACACCAGACGTGGCAACTAGATTTTAAGGTACTTACGTGACCCTGATCGGACAGCACTCCTAAGCACTAACACAACACTGCACTTAACACTTCACTAGCACTATCTAGAGACTACTTCACTTCTTCAGAGATCGCGCACGAATAAAACTTCAGTCAGACTGTCGATTGCATATAAAGGGTCGAGGGTGGAGACTGTCAAAACAACGGAAGTGACTACCACTTTTTTTTTTACGAATTATTTAAACTTTCAGCAAGATATATTTACAAAATACCCTCTCATATCTCCGCTATAACGACCAAAGGACCATAGGTTTGTGTTTTTAAATAATATTTCGTTCGTATATATCTCATTTATGAGAAAGTGCGTAAAGCTTAACTTAAAAAAAAAAAAATGTAAGCTTTGTCAGCAACAATTGGCATTTCGTAAATGTATTGTGCTGAATATTTTGCTGTTACTTTGCAGTACCTATTCAACTCAAAACTTTCCGATTTATTGAGAGAGATTGTTATAAGATAATGGAAAGAAATGATAAGTTTTACTCTCATACGATTACTTATCAGGTTTTGAGGCTTTCCAAAACCCTCAGATTACAAATAAAAAATAGTTTCAAAATTGAAATTTTAAATACACAAAAATTTTTGATTGAGATTGATTATTAATTACAGCCCTTAAGGTTTAGTTAGATATAAGATTTTAGAATCCTCACCGCTCGACCTCGCTACCAAATATTAAAATAATAAAATACATTCACTCACGTGTTCCTCGATAATCGGATGCCTAGCGCCACACCACTACACTATAACACTAACTTCCATGTATGTACACTGCGCGAAAATACCATAGAGACTGGCTCTAATCTATCGCACTAACGTTTATATATTTGTTGCTAACACTGGATTTTATTAAATAACAAAAACTATATACACAAATAATTTAAATGTAAGTAGCTCAGCCAAACTCGTAAATTAAAGTGTTTATTTTACATCAAATACAAATTGTTGAGGGTAAATTGTTAGCAACACTGTGTATTTATAAAAGTAGCAGTAGCGGGTAGATCATTTTATATTATGTTGTACCGACGTGATGACAATATATATATGTCAGGGTATAGTTGGAGTAGGATAATAGTGAAGGCCGTGTTGGGCTGTAGTTGGAGTGGGATGATGATAAAAAAAGTTAATTATCACTTCCGTCGCGAGTTTTATCTTCAACGATTTTTAATAGTCTCAAACGAGTGAAAGATTAATCGAGTAGGCATCTATGGTGCAAGAGTAAAATAATAATCACTTCCGTCCGCCCCACCCGTGGAGGGGAATACTAGCTAGTCTCGACTCTTTATATGCCATTGACAGTCTCTCAAAGTAGTCTCTGGATAGTGTTAAAGTCAGTGTTTGTGTTAGTGCTGGAAATGCTGCCTGATTAAGGTCACGTAAGTACCTTACAATGTCACGCGTCTTGTGTTAGGTTAGGTTTATGTGAGATAAACCTTAGGTTTAGACAGTGAGACCAGGCCGTGAAGGCGAGTGTCGTATTTACATAAAGGGATCCCTTAAGCCTACACCTTGGTCACAAGTCCAAGGCACTGCCTGGGTTCCTGTTCAAAAACTACGAAATCGTAAGATTCAATCACTTCATTCATTTAAATCGGCTCTCTCTGTTCTGACATTCGATAATTAATTAATCCTAATCGTCTTTCTTCTCTGACATATACATACCTTTGGTGCGATAGATTAGTATCAGTCTCTCTGGTATTTTCGCGCAGTGTACATGGAAGTTAGTGTTATAGTGTCGTGGTTCAGGTTACCCGTCTCGAAGTCCACGTAAGTTTACTATTTATTGCCGTTGGCGAGGTCGAGTGGTGGAGGTGAGAGTTAATATATTATGAAAGAGCTCTTTAAACCTGCACCTGGGTCTCAAGCCCCAGGCACTGCTCGCCTCAGTCTAAATTGCATTGCTGTACAGTAATGGGTATCATATATCTTTCGTCCGATAGCAAAATCAATAATTAACTGTAGCCGCCTGTACGTATTAGTAGTGTGTTTCATTTAATATCCAATATAACACAAATGAACTGGTCATAAAATTTATTTAACTATTCCTAGAATGAACGACGATCAGAATGCTGGACAACCCTTAGTAAACCTGGAGAGCTGGAAGCGTGACACGTTGAACAATATATGCAATGAATATGTTAGAGGCTCGTTTAAAGTAGCTCCATCACAGTAAAGCTCAAAGAAATATAGACATATAATGCGAAGGGAAGATAGTATAGATTGCGTTCAATATTCAGTTTAAACCCTGAGGAAGAGGAAAGCCCGCTACCAGGGGAACAATGTGGAAAGAGATATGAAAGAGCTTACAATCTCTAAGACAACAACTCATATTAAGGACAAGGGCAGGAGAAAGAAAAGAGTGAACGTTGTCCAGCGTTGTGCAAGTGGCACATAAAAAGGACTTGTTGAATTACAACTGGATCACAATTCCCAGGCTCTATCACTGTAGATTGTGTAACTTTGAATAATTTTGTTCTCCAAGGTGCATAAGCGCACCTGTTTACATTTTCAACTTATACTTCTATATCAAATAATCAAAAAATATATTAATCTTTATTTCAATAGAAATAGAGTAGAAAATCCTGGACAAGGGTCACGCAGACAGAACAATAAGGGAAGTTGTGTGACAATTACGTTGAGAGCTATCGTAGTTGTAGGCTGAGAGGCGGCTGCAGATTGGATTACTGATTCTAAGCACATTAGATTTTTTTAAACGATTTTCAATTTACAGATTACACATTACATTCTCTCATTAAGGCCGCGGTTCCATCAGGAATGTGTTAAGAATCAATAGAATCTTCTCTTACCTAGCTTCGCTCATTGTATCAAATTAAGAGATTCTACCGATCTATCCTCGCTCATCTCTAGTGAAAACGCACCCTAAGTAAAATGATCTAGAATTTTGGCGCACAAATAATATCTCACAAAAATAAAACTTGTCTGCATACAAGGTAATGAAACCGGCAACAGTTTGTAACTTTGTTGTAACATACAAGTGATGGTGCTTCTATATAATATGTATAATCAATTTTTATTCTGCTATGGTGCAACCTTTTATGCATGCCAGTTGATAAATCCTAATATTATAATTTCGAAAGTAACAATTAAAAAACATAGGAAATACTTAAGGATGTTAGCAACACTGTTTATAAAGTAGTAGTATCGGGTAGATCATTTTATATTATTTCAAGTGTACCGACGTGAAGACAATATATAACCTTTAATGCGATAGATTAGTCTCAGTGTCTCTGGTATTTTCGTGCAGTGAACATGGAAGTTAGTTGTATAGTGTCGTGATTAAGGTTACCCTTCTCGAGGTCCACGTAAGTTTACTTTATTATCTATTTTCGTTAGCGAGGTCGAGTGGTGGGGGTGAGGGTTAATATATTATGAAAAAGCTCTTTAAACCTGCTCCTGGGTCTCAAGCCCCAGGCACCGCTCACCTCAGTCTAAATTGCATGTGTATACGTATTGCTGTACAGTAAATGGGTACCACATTTCTCTCCATATTTATAGCAAGAATACAAACTAAACAAATGAAAGTGCGTTTTAATCTACTACTTACACCATCTATTGATGAATGTCAGTCTGTTACACAAACAGCGATAAATCACTGTACCGATTTGATGATATATGATAGAGAGATAAAGTAGAGCTTGGAGAAGGGCATAAGGCTATGTTTATCGCGAAACAAGATACTTTTACAAAAAACCACGAAATAAAGTAAAAAAAAGAGTGTGCTTGTACGCCATCTATCGACGTGGGGATGAAGTGTATGTCGAGGCGTTTGGCCGTTATGTCTTTGGCAATTACTCATATATAAATTAAGATGTAAAATATAGCGTTTCCTTAAATTTTGTATCTAAGTTAGTATAGCGCCAATTAAATTTAAAAAAATGATTTGATATTTAAAGATGTGAATCGAATCAATGGCTTTTTCCAATTGTCAGAAATAGGTTTTTAAAATAAAATCAAAAATATACTCGTATTAAGCTAAAGACATTTTGTATCTGTCTCTCAGCCTACAGCACCATGTGCAGGTGATTCCAGCACTTACGAGTACGTTTATGTGTTAATATTAAACTTCTTATTGTTCTTTCACTCTGACTTCATAAGTTACATAACTTTCTAATTAACTTTTTAACTCTTTGAGGGAATAAATGTATTTATCGTACATTTCGTTTCCTTTGACGTAATACCATGAATGTGGGGGACAAATAAGGTAGTCTGGACAAGATATTATGAAGGGGTAAAGTTTGTAAGGTTGTAGAGGGTAATCTACTGAACCGATTTTGAAAATTCTTTAACTAATAGAAAGCCACATTATTTGTGAGCGTCAAAGGCTATATATTAACCCGAAAAATAAAAAGACGATCGAAAACATTGCGATATATGATTCATAGTTGTGGAATGAGTGAACAATTTGAATACACCCCAGCGAAGCGAGTCCGGGTCAACTAGTTTCATATAAGATAGTAAACGACATTCATTAAAAACATATTAATACTATAAATTTGGAATAAATGGGAAAGCTCATTCACTAAAATAAGTTTCCATTTAAATATTTTTGTACAACATCTTTTAATATCAGTAACAGTCTGACAAGTAATTTTAAAAACATTGTCTAAAGTAAGTTCCTTCCTTGTTGAGATCACTTAAGTGGTTTTATTCCTTAGTGAATTTGAGAGGTCTAATTTGTATCTGTTCCTGGTTGGAAAGCCCCAGGCACAGCTCAGCATCTTATCTATAGTGCATGTCATAACAAATATAACTTAGTAAAGAAGCACAGAAAGCGTATTACAAAATGAATAAGTTAAAAAGTTATAAAAATATAACCAGCTAAGTAGTCGACGTTTTGCAGCGAACGTGCCTCAAGGATAAAATGAGGAGAAAGAGGAAAAAGATGCGGAAAATATACAAGTGTTAAGCGAAAATATTAAAGAACATGGATGGTTCTGCACTTATTATAATACCTGTTTTCTCTGAGATATATTGAAGTCGTTCATGCACTCTCTCACCCGCCTACTCACTAGCACGCGCACTCAATCATACTTAACTATACTATTATCAATCAGGAAGAGGTGCCGAGAGAAGGACTATTAGAAAAAGGAAAGAGAGGAAGAAGAATATATCGATCTAGGACTGTTTAAAAACTAGCTACCACTGACCTGGTCTTTTTTTATGGTAGATAAGGTGCAAACGGCAGATGGTCCACCTGATAGTAAGTGGCCACCATCGCCCATGAACATCAACAAAACAAGAGATACTCACTTGTTTTGTCGATGCGCTGCATTCAGGAAGATAGAGTGGGAAGTTGGAGGAAAGAAGAAAAAATCATGTGGACTCAGCGAACCCTGAGCTACCTGAGCCCACAGTCCACTAGATCGGGGATGGGATGGGGGAAGTCATGCGGCTCGATTGGAACGCGTCTATGATACTTGGCGGTCAGATTCGCATGCTGGTGGTCGTAAGCCAGTCGGGGAACATATCCCCTACCACAAAGGGGGTGCTGGGTTACTCGGCTCTTACGAGATACTGTCCCAGCGGCAGAAGAGAATAGTATTCTAACCCGCCCCTTCACGCGTAAAACGTGTCCTGCTGATGGAGAATGGTGCTTGAGGAAATCATATTGAAGTAGTAAAAAGCATAAAAGATTACAACTCAACAATAGTCAGTATAAGAATATATAAGATTTCGTCTTGATAATACATTGAACCCTAAAACCACGCTAGTTTGGAAAACAATGTTATCAGCATAATAAAGGGTCATTAACAAAATATTGAAAGCATTTAAAATTCACTCCCCATTTGATATCGCAATCAGTGACTGCAATTATTAACGTAATGCACTTTCCATATCATGATATAACGAGCTTTTCACACAAATATTTGTTTATGGTGATCAAGGCGATAAGAAATTAAAACGTCCATGTTAAGTTCAGTTATAGGAGAACGACGAACTTAATAGCATTCAATGGATTTACGGTGGGTCCACCGAGTGGCAGGAAGAGGAAGCAGAGCCCAAGACTTGCGGAGTAGGTTTAAGGGGCCCCTTTCCGATGCACACTGACTTTCACCTTCTCTATTCGTATTACTCTCCCTTCCCAACCAAATTTGGTTTGATTCTGTTAATGCAGTTTAGGTTACTCGTTCCAGTACAGAATTAACAGCCGTTTTGGACAGGTCTTTCAGCGAGGTAGAGATTTTGCTGGTATACTGCTCGCTCTAAATTCTACTGCGTATAGACTTACATTTTCGAAATTTGTATATAACATATAATCAGACATCAAAATTAAGTGCCTCTTGTTTTACTTGCTAAAGCGTTGAAAACAAAATACCAAGAAGAGAAAAAAATAATGTCGCGGCTGTGAGTACTAACAAAGAAGTTGCTATTAAAATTAACCTTGCATTATACAGGCACCGTACTCCAAAGGTAGAAAAGTATAACCAAGTAGACAATAGGATTGAAATCTTCAAAGAGGAAGTAATAATGCTAGGCAACTAGACCAAGCCGAGAAAATTGGTAAAAATCTGGAGCGATATCTATACAGATGATGTAAATTAGGGACATCCTGTACATGATTAATGCCAAAGATTGCATATTAGATGTAAAGAAAATGGGACGAAAATAGAAAATTGTGTGAATGAGTACGTAAATTAATAAAATAATCAAATCTGACAGATTTTTGATATCTCTGGATCTAAAGTTCATATTGATGAAGGCACGGATGGCGATAATATTGTTGTTGTTATTGATCTTAAAGCACCAATTGACGCTTAATCAATAACCTATCTTTGACGATGTCCACCAGTATAGTGGAGAGTATATGTGTATCGTTTGTTGTTAAATTTAACTCTAACCAAACGTATAGGCGTCATTCTGAAACTGGGGTAACTGTCAATAAAACGGTTATAAATTTAACGTTACGAATGATTGTAGCTTTGAATCGCATCGTATTGTACCATGAAATATATACAGTTGGTAATGTTAAGGGTTACTATAGACTACGAGTACGTCATAAAATTACAATATAATGCGATTCATTAACAAGGAAATGTGAAATCAATCTTTTCTAAGTCTATAATAGTATAGTGGATTTACTAACTGTATATTATCAAACTTAAAAGATATTAAAAATGTATTGCAGTACAGTTACATAGAATAGATACCTCGTCTCCCTGCTCGCCTACTAACTGTTAAAATAGCAGGCGACCCACGAAACGTCGTGGATTGAACTATCCATAATTGATCGTAAATTTGTCAGTGTCAACGTGAGAGACTAAACAGTGTGTAGTCAAAGAGTCATACAGAATACTTTAAAGTTTTGTCAGCAATTTATGCTAAATGCTTTATTAATATTTGTGTCTGTTTATGGCATCGTAGCTAACGGATTAACCGATTTTGATTTTGTTTTTTTTTTTGTTTGGAAAATGAATTAGCCTCGAGTATTCTTAGCTATGTTTGATGAAAATCGGTCTAATATGGCCACCACCACAAAATGGCGGATTACATCTTTTTTCACGACCCCCTCAGTCGAGTAATGCCTGGTACCTAGCACTTAATAAAATATTTTACCTTTAAGTACATTATTATTACCTTTATTTTTTCAATAAAACTGTTTGATTAAAAAAAAATAATAAGTATACAAAATTAAGGAGTCACTACAAAAAGCACAAAATAAAAAATGAGGTTCATAATTTCAAGGTTATTTTTTCTCTTTTAAAGGGTTTAAGTTCATAATATTTATATTATTTTGTATCAGTGGGTTTTATAATAATCTAGTAATTCTCTAACATAGATTCAGCTGTTCCTGTAACCTGTAGGTCGTTACGTATGCGGCCGACCTTACCATCGTGACCGCATCGCGTTGTTTATTTATCCCGCTCGGAGTCTAGTCCACTAAAATTTTACAGCTTGCTTAAATTTAATAGCACCTGTCTAAATTATTCACTAGATGAAATAAGTAAGGATTTGATATTACCCATTTAGCACCCCATAAAGGGTAGCTCATAAAGCTTTAAATTACTAGAAAACTTTATCAGAACTTTTAGAAAAATAAATAAATAATCATGTATGGTGGAAATCCCAATTCGCTATTAATTGTAGTTTCAGCTGGTTTTTCAGACCTTCGAGCTTATCCCACACCATGATTAACGGCGAGCGTTTTTCAATGCATCATTTTGTGATTCAAAAATATCAATAAATACGACCTGCTCTCGCTTCGCTAAGGTACTTACACAACTATGAACCATATATTATATCTCATCTTTAAGACAGCCTTGGTAGGAAACGTCATAGTTCGACCGTTTTTTCTCCAACTTACTGCAGCAAATCCAACTACCACTAAAAGTCTTTTTATTTTTGGGTAAATATGACACTCACAAATAATGTGGCTCTCTATTGGAAAAAATATTTTCAAAATCAGTTCAGTAGATACAGAGTTTGCCCCCCTACAACCTCACAAACTTTAAAAGTAAAGACCGCAATTGTAGCTTCTGCGACAGAGTTTGTAACGAATACTGATGAATGGATAACGTTATAAAAATACTTTCAGATTTATCTAATAGAATTTTGGTTTGTCAGTTGATTTTTAAGATATCTTAAGGGTTATTATGGTCAGATAATTATAGTCTTAATTGAAGTCTAAAAGACGTCTTTAAACCGTCACCGTTTGAAGCGTCAGTAGCTCGGTGGTTCGGTCGTTGGATTCACGATCGATAAGTCGTGGGTTCAAATCCCGGACATTGGACTACTGGCATGGCCAGCTCCTGACACAAGCTATTTGTTTGGGGTAAAGGGAAAGTAGTATGTGACCCATACTGCTAGCGATCTTAAAAAAAACCCCGTCTCAAGCCCCAGGAACAGGTCGGCTTCCATCAATCCATTCCAAGATTATCTGAGACGATTATCTAAGACGATTATCTAAGACGTGGCAACTACATTGTAAGGTACTCACGTTTCCTTAATCGGACAGAACTCTAAGCACTAACACAACACTGCACTTTGCACTTAACACTCACTGACACTATCCAGAGACTAGTTCACTCCTTGAGATTCCGTCCAATACTAAGACTTCAGTCAGACTGTCGATGGTATATAAAGGGTCGAGACTGTCAAAACGATGGTAGTGACTACTACCCTACTCCAGCGCCATAGATGGCGATGACGATTCGATTATTCGATAATCCTTTATTATTCTCCCACATGTATAGCTCCCATACTCTTAATACACTGGAAACGATTACAAAGACAAAGTTATATTTAGTTAAAGATCTTTTTACCTTACAGAAACGAGGGGATCAGTTTGTACATTTATTAATCGTGTCGTATATAGAAATTCATATCAGAAAAGCCACGGGTAAATATGAATATAGCAATAATTCCGCCGTCGGCAATATTCACAAACCATTGCACCTCAAACGCGGTTTCACGCATGGGATCAGTGAAAGATGGGACTGCTTTATGGGGGTTTATTTTTATTTCGACGTAAAATATGGAATTGCCGTGATTTTTCACTGTATTAATATTCATTTATGGGAAATTGCTTATTTGAATTATGGGGAGTTTATGTAAAATGGTAATACTCAACAAAAACTTATGAATTTTCAGTATTATTAACACTATCTGATGAAAATATGTTTTATTATTTTAATTTCAACCGAAAATGAAAAGTAAATCATGAAATTGTATTTATCTTTGGTTGCCTTTTATATAGACGATAATCATAATTTCTAATCCTACGTTCAATATGAAGGATATAGATTGTCTTTAAAGATTTTTTGAAAGTATTAATGGGCTTGTTACAGTTGCATAAACTAGTCTCAAAAGACAGATCAAGGGAAATTAGACCAAGCGTGAGTTGGACTCGCGCACCGAATGTTCCGTACAATTAAAATTAATGAGGGACAATTTTAGCTTTTCAGTCGGAAACCAATTATTTCAATGCATCGAAAAATATTACACTTTACAAAGTGAAAAAACGTTATTTTCTCTTTAAGTGTACTGAAAGGTATTGTTTCTTACCTAATTTCACGATTCGAGTTCAATGAAAATTATTTTATAGGTTTTGATACCCTTTCAAAGCTTAATATCATATGCGATATAATGGCATTGATTTTTGATTGCGTTGACTTACGGCTGAAATTAATAAAATCAATCTCAATCAAAAATTCGAATATTACATTTTCGATTGAGATTGATTATTAATTTCAGCCATTAGTAGTTTGAATTTTTTTAATTGCGATCTTGGGTATTTGGTATTAATTTCAAATTGATATATCTACGCGTTGCTTAAAAATGGATCTTGAAAGGCAGACGGACAACGAAGTGGATCCTTTATAGGAATAAAAGGGTGCATTCTATTCATTGTGAGGTTTGCCTGTGAAGGGACGGGTTAGAATACAATTTCTCTCTGCCGCTGGGAGAGCATCTCGTAAGAGGTGAGTAACTCAGCACCTTTTGGCAGTAGGGGATCTTTCCCGACTCGCATGCAACTACCAGTGTCATTGAGGCGTTACGATCGAACCGCATGTAGGCCAGATTTACTCCTCTCCCTCCCATCCAGTTAATGCTTCGGTTTTAGTGAACGCTATGTTCTCGTTCAGGGTCTGCTGAAATCGTAGAATTCTTCTCTTCATTCCCTTTCTTCACTCCATTCTAGTGGTGGTAAGTGATGTCCATGGCTAAAAGTGGCCACTTACTATCAGGTGGGCGACTTCTCGTTTGCCCCTTAACTGCCTTAAAAAAAGGTACGTTACCCTAAAATTTAAATAATTTAAAAACGATTCTTGCAAGAATAGTACAAATATTCATAGCACAAATAATTGGAAGTATGTATCATACGTTACAAAAGTTGAAATCTCGTTCTGTCACGATTTCTATTGAAGTCTAGATCTTTTTCTATTGGAACGTGCCTAGATCGTGTTTTAAAGGTGTTCCTGGTAAATGGGTCACTGAAGTATTGTTTAATTCTACCTACCGATTTAAAAAAAGAGTTACACTCTGGGAGTGCCGGGAGAAGTGACACAAAATTCAACTGTACTATTGAGATCTGGCTTATATACGTTGAGACCAGAATGTGATATAATTCTACGGTTTAAGTAACCCAAAGAATTTTTGAACAGGTCTCGTGTCCTGATGCAAGTTTACCATTTTTTAACCATTCCTAAAAAAACTGCACAACGCCGCTAAAGAAATTTTCAATCTAAAAATATGGAAAAAGAAGTATGTCATTCTTTAACTTAATTTCAATATCCCTAAAAAGTATTATTTATATGTATTATGTAATATGAAGAATTTAAAAGCCTTTTCTAATTTAACAGCTCACTCTCCCCTCTGCTCAACCACTATATCTGACATTTATATTAACATATCAATTATAATAATATAGTTTTTAAGATATAATACTAAAAAAATTGAGTCTCGAGTTACTTTAATAAAGACAGATTTATTATTTAACCAATAAGGGCAATATTTTACTACGATTCATTAATACAGACAACGAAGTGATCCTATAGGGTTCCTTTTTTTCCTTTTAAATTACGGTACCCTAATACTAAGTTCTCTCTTCTTCATCTTTGAAAATAAAGTATGTTTTCCCTAAATTAAATTATTAAACAAATATTATGTAGAATAATGGCCAAAATAAATATTGTTGTATTATTGTTTTTGTTTAATTTTTTTTATTATGTATTGATGAATTATATTAAAAAATCTAGAAGTAGAAAGATCATGAGATAATTTTTTAGAAATTATCAACTATATAAAAATTAAATGCAAATGAAGCAGGGATAATAGAGTAGTTGATAAAGCCTTTGTATCAATAAACAATATAAAGTATACATTACATGTTAATAACAAGAATAAACAGTTAAATGAACTGATTCATTCATACAAACAATACATTGCAAATAATACGGGACATCTTGGTTTGTTTAGTGATGACGTACCTGTAACAAAAATAATATTTTTTAGAATATTGATAACAATTTTAAAACTTATACTAAAACATATTTTTTTTAATGGTAGATGAGGTGTAAACGAGCAGATAGTCCACCTGATGGTAAGTGGCCACCGTCGCCCATGGACATCGACAAAACAAGAGATACTCTCCTATAAGATAGAGTGGAGAGGAGGAGTATAGAAAAAAATGCTGCGGTTTCAGCGGACCCTGAGCAAGAGGCCAGAATCCACTAGATCCGCAGCATTAATGGGATGGAAGAGGAAGGGGGTCTGTCAGTCAGTCTGGCCCACATGCAGCTCAACCTGAACAAATCTATGACACTTGGCGGTCGGATTAGCATGCTGGTCGCAAGCCAGTCGGGCAACAGATTCCCTACCACCAAAAGGGTGCTGGGTTACTCGCCTCTTACGAGATGGTCTCCCAGCGGTCTCCCAGTTTGACAAGTAATTTCGTAGTATGAATATTGTGAACAGTAAAATGTAATAAAATATTCTAAACTGGTTCTAATTCTCTTTTCTTAAGAATCACATGAGTCATGAAGTTTATTACTAAATTTTATAGAATGTTAGGTCAAAAAATTGACTGGTTTGGAAAACTGGGTCGCAAGCCCCAAGCACTCGCAAGCGCTGCTCAGGCACGATAGAGCGCCCGCCAAGAGATGTCAAGTGAAGCGCAAGAGAACTACTACCATTTCTCGAAGCGCGTCGTCGTCGTCGCTTTAATCAGAAAGATATACAACGAAGTAAGACCCAAGTCTTACGTAGACGTTTGTCATCGATTATTAATATCATTAAAATCTGTCCAGTAAGTATAATAAATCTAACAACCAAAAGGATGGCATAACGCCAGACAATAAGAAATGCTATCGAATGATCTTACATCAATACCTATTATTGTATTCACATACATTGAATATTGATGAGATTATTCCTATCATTTATCTTCCATGAAAAAAAATGGAAACTAACATATACATCAACTGCTAAAATATCAGCTATTATACAGTAAACGTAAAAGACATGCAAATAAAACGCGACACAGTAATACCTGAGGTTTGAGATCCAGGAGCTGTTCTAAAGAGGTTTTTTCAACTGCTACTGGATTACAGGAACAGATGTTGTAAATTGTTGAGGTGGTGGGGGTATATGTTAAATAAACCAATAGAAACTATGAACTAACCTAACCAAACATACATTATGTAGGTTTTTTATATGTAAGTATTTAAC
The DNA here is from genome assembly GCA_905147385.1 of Limenitis camilla. Taxonomy (NCBI): domain Eukaryota; kingdom Metazoa; phylum Arthropoda; class Insecta; order Lepidoptera; family Nymphalidae; genus Limenitis; species Limenitis camilla. Next base: position 6,828,442 of record LR990251.1, on the reverse strand, counting down.
AAAAATCCACGAAAACACTGGTATAGTAGTTTCATTCGCATCTCTGAGCAATATAAACTACATTTTTAAACAATATCAGATGTACCCGCGATCACTGGCTCGCCGCCAATCAGTCTACCGCCGACCACAGCACCGACCAGACGTCTCTCATAAATTATGTATTAAAACAGAGAGTTTGTGGCGACGACAACGAACGCTAAAACCTAAACCAACATTTCATCAACTCAGCTTCGCCTTGAGTAGAAAGAAAACACTTGTAAATCTATACTTTGTTATTTAAGTATAAATGTGTAACTAATCTAAATTCACAATTCTCTTTTATATTGTAACTTTTAGCCTTCGGTCAATAATAGCTTGCAGTACTTCACATTAACAACTATTAAGAGTAGAAAACCTTGGGTCCGAGACCCAGGAGCAGGTTTAAAGATGCACAAACTCTTACCTCCACCACTCGGCCTCGCTACCAAATACTAAAATAATAAAGTACATAACTCACGTGGTTCTCGATAATGTATCCATGTGTGCTATTTACGTCTACCCAAGGTAATTGTTGGCTTCCATAGTTGTAATGAAATTAATGATGTGTTCTGTGACACCAAAAAAGCGTGACAATTAAGTTTCACATAGTCAACAATAGTCAATTCAAATATATAATAAAATCATCAGCAGGTCACTTACTCCATTAAGATAAGATGATCACTTTACGTTGACGAAACTTCAGTCGAAGGAAAGTTCTGACAATTCTGACGTTTACGTAATCAAAGACCGTTATAGTATAACAAAAATAAAATCAGTATTTGAAGCAAGAATTTTCAGAAACCAATCAAAATATAATATCAAATATTTTTACAGCAATTAATTTGCTAATAATAAAGTTTTCTTTCTTTCTGTATTAGGTAAGATATTCTTAAGTCTGCACTAGAATCACAAAACTAACTTTGTTCCCGCGACTAAGCATCACGAGCTTGATTTACGACCTTTAACTTTCAGTTCATTGATAGCTATCTGCACTTTATTGAATCCATGAAGTAAAACAATATGTATTTTCATAGATTTTATTAAAGTATACTAATATTAAAAAGAGGTAAAGTTTGTATGCAAGAAATAGTAAAAACAAAACCATTGATCAGATTTTGATCACTCTTCCACTAATAAAAGCTTAAGTTGTGAGAGACTATTTATGGCGTCCAAAACTTTTATTATGGCAGAAAGGATTAGGTCAACAGCAATATTACTCTCTTAATCTCTTGTTCTTAAAACTGTGACCGCCTTGAAAGGTTACAGTGGCTCCAAGAAATACTTAAAGCTATTTGAAATGGTAGCATTAATGAGAGATTGGCGTTCATGCGACAAGATCGTAACACATGGCGGTTGGGAAAGGATTGCCAATCACCAAGCTGTGTCTACGGTATACGAGGTAGAAGAAACTCTAACCCATCCGTTTATGGATAAAAAACTGTAAAGACACATATCGATAGTCTAATCATCTAATGTAAAAGTGAGGTAAATAATAATTAACGTGTTTAAAGTGTTAAGTGCTAACATTAATGTTGGCTCAAAATCCATAAAATCGTAAATAAATTTAATGACTTGAATGACACTTTAACCCGAATAGCGAAAGCTTAAACTCCTAATTTATTGATAGGATAGTCCAAGACTGACAAACTATAACCGTAACCACGGAACACCCTACGTCACGAGGGGTTGTAATTTATCACCTTTTGGATGGGATTTTAGGTATTATAGGTTATTAGGCGTTTGTTTCCAGTTGCCGCATAAATTGCTTTTGACACTTGAAGTATTTTGCTTGATTATAATTCTTTACTTTATTAAGTAGTCTTCAAGAGATGCAAAATTTAGATATTCCAAAAAATATTTAGTTATGTGCAGAGTGAAGTGAGTAAGAAGAAAACTGAATGTAATATTTAACAGTTAGCATACAAAATATGACATTTTTAAAAAGAAACTCCATCAAAAATATAAAAATGTTGATACATTAAACAACACTGCAGATTACATGTTTGACGATTCAAAAGAGCTTGGTGAAGTGGTAAGTCCCCTTGCATAAAGCGTTTTGTAACGTTGAGTGCCGTAATATTCATGTTGTGCTATCTTTATGATAAACACAATAAATATTTTAACTTGCTGTTGCAAAAAAGATGAACTGCCACTAATATATTATAGATGGAAAATTCTTCTAGTAGAAGAAAATTTAGCTCTTTTTGGCCAAGGATTTTCAGAATAATCAACCATTTATGTCTAGTTTCCAGTCAAGGCATTCTTTAATCTTGCTGATCTATTTTAATTTGGATACCCATCAGATAAGAAGAGACTGGTTATTTACTTAGTCCCTGGTTTTCCAATAATAATGAACAGTCTGTCATTATCCATATCTATGTTCGAGTTAACAAGCTATTTCCCCATAAAACAGGGTCCATGGCGATACATCATTCCAGGCTATACTCGTACATGTCACCATCGTATCTGATCCTCTGATTTATAGGGGATTAACACGCTCTAATACCTTAATGTTCACGTTTGACGTGGAATTGGTTAAGTGACTTTGGAAAGGATAGTTTTTATCGTAATTGTGTTAGTATCACTTCGCACACTTCATTCCAGAATTTTCTTCAATCAATCTATAACTACTCCGCCTTTCTTAATGAGCAAAAGTGGATTCTAGAAATTTCTGCGATCTGCTATTTAAAGATGTAAGACGCCCAGACGGACTACTTGAAGATAATATGTAGGACACGTTGCCAAAGGCTTTGGCAAAGTGAAAAGCATTGGTAGCGGTCACAGCCGATTATTTTTCGATCAATAGTAACATTTTTGGCGTTTGTTTTCTGGTTTTTGGATAAACTAAAGACTCATAATATGCATATTAACGTCCTGTTTTTAATTTTAAGTAATTAATCGTTATCAAAGCATAATAACAGAAGTCAACATGAATTTTTACTCTGATTTCGTTGTTGTAGTGTTTTCGTCTCGATAAGCAATGTTCTGATGTCATTTTGTGACAGGCAAACATGCAAAATTATTTATACACTTGTGATTGAAAAATATACGCTCTCCACTGTGAATTTTTCGATTTGTCGCCATTTGGTTTTAAAGTCCTACCAATCATCAGATACAGATTGATCTATACTAATGTTATAAAGAGGTAAAGTTTGTGAGGTTGTAGGGGGGTAATCTCTGGATCTACTGAACTGATTTTGATATTTTTTTACCAATAGAAAGCCACATTATTAGTGAGTGTCATTAACCAGAAGAATATCAAGACTTTTTCGTGGTAGTCGGATTTGCAAAGTAAATCGGAGAAAAAATGCATTAATAGTGTAAATTTCCTCAAATGCCTTACTCAAATGCCAAAAATTTTGATAATTGTGTCAGTTTAAAAAATTAAAAAGTTTAAAGTTGAACGTCGTTTATACTGGAAGTCAGACACCCAAACATTGTAATTGGCTGCACTGGGCGCGTCGCCAGAATCGATGCAGTACGAGTGTCAAGCTGGACTTTTATTTCAAATGCGAACTGCATATTAATATACTAGACTTTCTAGATATTTTAAAGTATTAAAGTCTTGATGTGGTTTAATAGAAGGTATCAAATTCAGAAGTAGCCAAATAATATCCTCCTTTCGTATTTATGTTAGCAACACCGTTTATAAGTATTCGTGGGTATTTCCTTTTATTTCTAGTATACCGACGTGAGACATTATATAACCTTTAGTGCGATAGTTTAGTCTCAGTCTCTCTGGTGTTTTCGTGCAGTGAACATGGAAGTTAGTGTTATAGTGTCGTGATTAAGGTTACCCTTCTCGAGGTCCACGTAAGTTTACTTTATTATCTATTGTTGTTAGCGATGTCGAGTGGTAGAGGTGAGAGTTCACGATCAACAAGTCATGGGTTCAAATCCCGGACATTGGACTACTGGCGTGGCCCACTCCTGACACAAGCTTACTAGGAGGGGTAAAGGGAATACTAGTAGTATGTGATCCATACTGCTAATAATCTTTAAAAAAAAAAAAAAATATCGATATATTTCGAGAGAATTAATATATTATGAGACATCTTTAAACATTAAGATAAAAATATGTGAAAAAAACATTGTAAGGGCTCTTGAAATTTGAGAGTTTCCCTTGATTTCCCCCTGATTCCACCATCAGATCCTGACTTGGTTCCAATGGGATCACCTCGGAAGTGCACTCTCGAATAAAAAAAGAATTTTGAAAATAGGTTCACGATTGACGGAGAAATCGGTGAACATGCATAAAAATATATATACAGTCAAACATTGATCCTCCTCCTTTTTTGAAGGAAGTCGGTTGAAAAATACTGAAATAATAACGTTTGTACTTTAAACGTATATGATTTAAATTTGTGAAACCTTATTCGAATAAAAACATAATTCGTTTATACATCATTTCAAGAAAAAAATTTATGCAATTAATGTATTCTGTTATAGTCAAAGTGTTTTAGAAGATGCAAAACATTTTATATATACAGATACTGAAAAAACTTACTTTCATAGATAAAGTAAAAAAAATAATCATAGTGTCATCCATACAATTAAATACATTTGTAGTGTCTGTTTGTAATATTAAAATAACCGCTTTTCACTAAGTGCATATGGATGTATACACGCACACACCACATATACCAACATTTTTTTTTTTTTTTACAATTTTTGTCTGTCTGTCTGTTTGTTCCGGATTTTGACGGGACTTTCACTGGCAGATAGCTGATGTAACAAGGAGTAACTTAGGCTATTTAACATCTCGCTACGACCCATAGGAGCGGAGCAACACGCGAATTCGCGCGGGTCGGCTAGTTTGAATATTTTTTCTACAAGTTAAATAAATAATTTTTTTTAGAATTGTTAAAATCATCATCTTCTAAAGCTTTGGGGGAAACTTAAGTATTACGTAAGCATTACAAGGGGGTGGGGGGTCCTTGCTTTACTTATTTTTGATGACATGAATGATGGCGGAGGTCTGCATGGTGATTAAGTCAGCGATGAAAAAGTAAACACGCACATCGAAACGTGAAGATCTCTGCATCAATATTTACTTAAGCACGGGAGGGTTACGGTTTTGCTTACTTTTGCTGACACGGGAGGCGAGGGGAGGGGATTGATAATTGTAAAAAATCTGCTTACGAAATGCTTGTAGTAGTCCTTTAAATTCTTGTATTACCAAAGAAAATACTTTATTATTTTTGTTAGCAACACTGTAAAGTACCTACTAGTAGCGGGTAGATCATTTTATATAATTCCAAGTATACCGACGTGTAGACATTATATAACCTTTAGTGCGATAGTTTAGTCGCAGTCTCTCTGGTATTTTCGTGCAGTGAACATGGAAGTTAGTGTTATAGTGTCGTGATTAAGGTTACCTTTCTCGAGGTCCACGTAAGTTTACTTTATTATCTATTGTCGTTAGCGAGGTCGAGTGGTGGAGGTGAGAGTTAAGAGCTCTTTAAACCTGCTCCTGGGTCTCAAGCCCCAGGCACTCGCCTCAGTCTAAATTGCATGTGAATACGTATTGCTGTACAGTAATGGGTACATATCTCTCTCACGTACTTAGCATTTTATATGGGAAGTAGTTGCACGTTATTATTATAACATTTATATACCGCAGTTGGGTAACACAAATACTCATGTCTGTCTGTATACACTAAACAGTAAGTAACCGCACGTGGGACCCATCCATCAGCGCTGTCGACTCGAACTCTTGACGTGAGATTTACTATACACTATTGACAATATATTTGACTATGCTCCTAATATGGGATGACGTGTTATCTGTTTACTCTTTTATACATCACTATACATATAACGTGAAGTTGTAGGGGGTAAATCTCTGCATCTACTGAACCGATTTTGAAGATTCTTTTACCAATAGAAAGCCACACTATTTGAGAGTCATCACGACCCTTCAATGGCCCACTGCTGAGCCGGGTTTCCTCCTCAGAGTGCACCACGCTGGCTCAGTGCAGGTTGGCAGACTTCACACACCTTTGAGAACTTTTAGGGAACTCAGGAATGCAGGTTTCCTCACGATGTTTTCCTTCACCGTTAAAGCAAGTGATATTTAATTGCTTAAAACACACATAACTCAGAGCCACAGGTGTGTGTCTGTGTGGGGGATCGAACCTCGGACCTCCCTAGTAAGACTTGAAGTCTCAACCACTGGGCCATCACTGCTTACTTGTATTTGTGAGTGTCATAGGCTATATATTAACTCGAAAAGTGATAAGCCTTTTTCGTGGTAGTCGGATTTGCTGCAGTAAGTTGGTAAACAAGCGAGAAAGAGATATAGTTTGTAAAAAAACTTATTTGATAAAAAACCACATTGTTACCAAGTAATTATTTATTCGCTTGTCTGTTTCTATGTATAATTCTTGGAAATTAGCCGATTTTGATTGTGTTTTCGTTAATAGAAACAGTAGAGAATTTGCAGATTGTATTTAAAATTAAATAAGTCTAAGTTAACATTGAAGAATGGATTTCTTTTCTTAACTGTATAATAACACTTAAAAGACTACAATAATATGCAATCTAGATGGAAGCCGAGTAGTGCCTGGAGCTGCGACCCGGGAGCAGGATTAAAAGGTCTTTCCACTACCATTATACAATTACACAAATTATTTGAATATTCAGCAAAATATCTTTAAATAGGCAACACTTTAAAGTTTCACGAGTTATTATAACTAAACCTTTTTGCGTAAAATTCATCCCTTTTATAATACAAAATACCCCATCATCTCTCCATTATAATAACGACAGGTGGGGTCATAGGCCTGTGTTACCAAGTTAATTTAATAAAGCTTGCAATAGGTATTAAAAAAATCCTAAACTAACGAAAAGTACAGTCGACCCGTCTTGGCTTCGCCCGGGTGCATTTTAACACGTGTATTGGCTGTAACCGCTATGTGTCTGCATTTTAAATCTGATATATCTTCGAAAATATTCATTCAAATTAAATGCTGTAAAGGGCCATATTGATCTATATTAAATGCACAATGTGTTTAAGGTACCTAATTGCATAAGGATTAATGCTGTATTGCTTAAAATCGCTTCGAAAATAACCCATTATTTCTCGAAAAAAGTAAAGGTTAAAAAATGGTTACTGTGATTTATCCCTAAGAGATAGACATATACCATCACGGACTTTTTTGTAGACCTTTTTAAGGTATACAATACTGTAGTACATTATTTTAATCTATCTCGAAGGGTTCAGCCAGCGTTTGCAATGTAAGCGCAAAAAAATGTGTTTATTTACGACATCACATTAGAAACCTCTAAAATATCAGTGTTTTTCCACTATAATATGCATGTATTATACATATAAACCTTCCTCTTGAATCACTCTATCTATTAAAAAAACTGCATCAAAATCCATTGCTTACTTTTAAAGATCTAAGCATACTTAAAGACTTTTATTTTACAATATGTAGTGATTTAGTAGCTGACGTTCGTCCAAATGACATCTAGTGTTAAATAACAGTTCCTTTTAAATATTTCCAAATATCATGTTAACCTAAAAACATTTTAAACAGTAAATAAAACCAGAATCCTTTGGAGATAAGGTCGTCACATAAATCAAGTTGTTATCTCCATTGACAGTTAACGCTTACAGCTTACATCTGTTTGCAAACTCACTCACTCTACCTGAAAGATATATTAGTACAGATTTTTGTTATTTAAAATTTTATAAAATATTTTTTTAATATTTTTTTTGTTTTAAAGATTAAAACCAAGATTCAATAATGAACTGAAGTTGTCAGACAAAATTTTTAAACTAAAAAAATTAGATTGAAAGTAATCAGGGGTCACGAGAGTGCCCCGGCCAAGTCGGTTAAGCAAATGAATAGCGCCAGAGAAATAGAACGTTTTACGACTATGTCGTAAAACTCACTGCCTGATGACTGTACAGGATTATTTAAATGATGAGAATGCTTGGAATCTAAGTGACGTTGAATCTCAAGTTAAATCATATTTTGTATAACAGACTATGTAAACGCTGGCTTTTAGAAAAGAGCGACTGTTGAGTTTCTGGCCGGCTCTTCTCAACAGAAAACTGCTTTCCGAGCTGGTGGTAGCTTCAGACAAACTGACTGACCGACCAATTTTTGACGCATCAAAAGTACTTTAAAAAAAAGTCTGGTTGAAATAAATAATTTTGAGTTTAAGTTTGAATTGTCTAAATCATGTTCGAGAAACTAAATACATATACAGGTATAGGAAGCCGAACTGAAACCCAGCTATATCTTTACACCAGTAATATATTGAGACAACCCGCCTCCGCGTTCGCACGAGGAGTCCTGTTTATTATATTAAAATGGAATTAGGCAGCGTTGCGGGTGCAAGATCCCAGGCTACTTGACTTTTTTTGAAAAATTATTGTCATATTTCAACCTACTGGTCAACACCGCATAACTTACTCTAAACCTTAGTAATGGTGACCCAGCATCACACTATACCACTGCACACTGGCAAGCCTATCGGAACAGAGGTTGTATACAGCTTGGGAATAAAATAAAAGGTAGTTGTGATGTATACAATCTTCAACGCCTAGGTGAAGCGCGGGCGAGACACTAATCATTCTCTGTATAATTATCCAATAACAATAACTTGAAGTAACAAAGGTATTCAATAGCGTACACGTGGCTAAACAGCTCCAACAATGGGACAGATGGATGCCGTCATTTGTTTGGACACTACGCTGCACCTGGGACGCATAAATCGGTTTCAACTTTATGCTACTAGCCACATACCCTCGCTACGGTGAGGTATTTAAGATAAAAGGCTAAATATTACACTTAAACGGATTCAACCAAACAAACATTCGTTCAAAGTAATGTTAACTAATACAAAATTCAATTCTCTGTGGAGCCAATCCTGATGTTTCTGCACATAAAGTCCCGGTGCAAATTTTAGTATTAGTAGCTCTATTATTCATACTTTAATGATTTGCAAAGGGCTAAAATTAGACATGTTTGTTAGCATCCGTTTGAATTTTATATAAATGGTTGTTATGTTATAATTTAAATGCACATGCACTCAGTATATGTTATAAATTAAGTTACGTCACGTAGCCGATCCCAAATTACTAAAAACTATATATTTTGCCCTGGTACAAAGTATTTTATCTTACTGTATTAGCTCTTGGGGGGGAGCCCGTAAAACACAACTCATAAAATTGAAAAAAGCACAACGCGCATTTCTAAAAGTCATGACGTTTAAACCTTTTCGATATCCTACAGTGGACCTTTATTCCGAATGTGACGTCTTATCCATAAGACAATTATTTATTAAAGACACCATACTATACCAGCATAAAAAACTTATTTATAACCCTATTGAAACACCAGACGGAAAGATCGAGTCTGTACGACAGTCAGGTTTAAAACTAACTATATAAAAAAATTCCAATGTTATCTCGGTCCTTACTTATATAACAAACTAGCGGCCCATCCCGGCTTCGCGCGGGTGGAATATTATTTTTAAAAATATATTGGCCCTCCCGCATTTCGGTGCCCCCTCTCTTACCGCTTTACTCGCTGCGCTGCGTCGCTATACTGGCCCGTCGCGTCGTCGTGTATTTTTTGTTTATATTGATATTTTTAATTTCATAATATCTTTTGAATGGAAAGTCCGATTTTAATAATTCAAAAAGTAATTTACAGGTATTGAAATAGTCTTGAATACGAAATAATTTATTTGGATAAGGATTAATACAAAGTTATAGAAAACATGGTCTGATTTTGATAGGCATTTTTATCAACTTTTAAAATGTAAAAAAGTAGTTATAGTGACGTAACTATAATAGTTGGACATATGGTCTCGCGGACTTTTTTGTAGATATTGATACGTTCTATAATATTGTATAACGCAGCGCATGCGATGAAAGATATTTTTTGTGTTGGTTTTAGTGAGAATTTCTGGGGATCTCTAATTTTTTCTTGTAATAAATATAGCCTATGTTACTCAGGGATAATGTAGCTTCCTAATGGTGAAAGAATTTTTGAAATCGGTCCAGTAGTTTTTATGTTTATTCGTTACATACAAAAATACAAAAATACAAATCTTACTTCTTTATAATATTAGTATAGATTGAACAAGAATTTAAATATGTACTCCGTTAATTATATACAATGTAAGCAACTTATAACAGCGTGGCTTAAGACTCAGAACTATCATGAAATAGAAAATCTTCTCACTACAACTACATAATATATTAATTTCTCACTATATATGTTTTGAAATAATAGATAGAAATACAAACAATACATGCCAGACAATTATAAGCAAAATTTTAAAATTTTAGATAAGTCACATCCTCTTGTTCAATGTAATAATTTTTAAATTAAAAACGAAAATAATTATTCTTATAAATATAACTTTTGGAAAAGTCCACACTTCATGTGGTCTAACTTTATCGTAATATTATAATATGTAGGTAGTTTAAAAAAAAATACTTCTTATTGTGTACTACATTGTATTTGATGTTATTTTTTATTAATTATATAAAGTGAACTTGATATTAAGTAAACAACTGTATATTAAATTGTGACATGGGAGGAGATTAACATCCAAGATACAGGCTCGGCCTAGTTTGAATGTTAGTGCACAAATATTTAAGGTAATCCCTATGTCATATTACATAATTCTGTCAATGTTTTACTTGTAAATTTTAGTAACAATAAACATTATTATTATTAAATGCACACGCACTCAATATGTTCTGCGCTTAACATATAAAGTAGAGAAATACCTCTTTATTTAGTTATCTGTGTTAGCATCCGTTTTAATTTTATATAAATGGTTGTTATATGCCGGTACAATGCTTGAATATTATCTATCGTATAATGTACAATAAATTAATTATCTATGAGTTAAGTCATATTAGTGATGAATTGTCAGCATTGATACTGTTTCCGTTATTTTTTTAGGCTAAGGTAGGATATAAAAAGCTCATGCAAGGTGACAGAGTGCAGTATTTCTTTGATTTTTGATGTGATAAGTGTTATTAAAGTGGTTATGTGTCTAAGTGTTGGTGTTATTCTTACGAAATATCTGTGTTAATAGTTCAAGAGCTAACATGTTAATTTAAGTAAAAATGTATTTAAAAGTGTGTGACCCTTAAAATATAACCCTTATCGAAGCGAGCATCGGTAGCCATATTATATTTGCAAAATTTCTCTATAATTTGTCACCTTTATTTAAAAAAAAAACAATTATGCGACCCTTATTGACATAAACCCTCATTGATATATGACAACAGTAAAAACTGAAGTATTTTGCAAACAATTCTATAGAATTCAGAATCCAGGTGGAACAATTTCATTATTAACATCTGCTCTTTAACATTTATAACTTAAAATAAGTTGTTCCTCCCATCCTTACCTTTTAGTTTAAAGAATTATTAGTACATGAAGCGTCAGTAGCTCAGTTGTTCGGGCGTTGGATTCACGATTAACAAGTCGTGGGTTCAAATCCCGGACATTGGACTACTGGCGTGGCCCACTCCTGACACAAGCTATTTATTAGCTTACTAGGAGGGGTAACGAGAATACTAGTCGTATGTGATCCATACTGCTAGTAATCTTTTTAAAAAAAAAAAAAAATTAACAATTTTTTTATTTATAGAAAACTAAAATACATCCGCCAAAAAAAAATATGATTGCTTAGCGAATCGAGGGCAAGAGAAAAGAATCCCACGGACGTATAATAACATCTACTTAAAACAAACAATAAAACCGCTAACACGACAAAATTGAACCCTTTTGTTTGAAACAATAGCTATTACCCTACGAAGGGCTCAAACAAGTTTTAAGTGGCTTTGTTTGTAAGAGGTCATTTTTAACTCGATCTGACCTTGATCCATATTCCACTTTAATCAAGAAGTTTAGATCTTAACGATCAAATGATATATTAAATTAAATACTTTAAGATTTATCAAATTTTTATTTAAGATTTTCATTTTTTCTATCTGAGGCTGGGGGTACGGCAATGCCCCGGACAAGTCGCGCAAAAGCGTCGCAGTATTTTGAGGCGCTTTCAAATAAGAATAGTTTACGTTATCTTAAAACGCAAAAATTTTAGAGAATTGCGTTATTCTAGGTAATGTTAAAAGGTAATGTTGATTCTTCTTTTTTTATTAGTAATATTTTTCTCTATTGTCCACGAGCTAATGTTCGCAGAAAGCAATTATTTTTCGACCCACAGTTTAAACAAATTGTTACAAAAAAACTTCGTTTAAAAAAACCGACTTCAAACTAAAAAATGCACTAAAAAGTAAGAAATAATTCCGCTATTTAGTATCCTCTATTAAGACAATAATATATAGTAATAGTTATTTTTGAAGTCGATGCCAGCCAGGTTAACAGACGTGTAGTGAGATAGAATATTAATAGGTATATCTATTTAACTACTACTATTACTATACTATTGCTGGCACCGCCTGTAAGACCAGATGGAAACTATTCCACATCTATCTAAAGCAGAATCACGTTAATATGTTCATAAATCTCGGCGTAAACGGCGTACATAAATTTAAAAAAACATACCAATCGAATTGAGAACCTCGTCCTTTTTGAAGGTTCATAAAATTAAAACCACTGGGTCAAACTATGTGAACTTTTTGTGGGACTAAATAGTAATTACTTCGCATCAAATTCAAGAAGAATCACGTAAATCGGATTATAAATCTCAGCGCAATTGGTGTACATACATAAATAAAAGTGTCGCGCGCCTTAAACAATATAGATCTCAAAAAGCGGGAACGGAAAAAATGTTTTTAAAATGAAAACTACTGGGTCAAACTATGTTAAATTTTTAAGGGACCAAATGGCAACTATTCCGCATCAAACAAAAGAAGAATCACGTAAATCGGATCATAAATCTCAGCGTAATCGGTATACATACACAAATAAACAATACAAATTCCAAAGTACGAGAACGGAAAAAATGTTCAAAAATGTTCATAAAATACAAACTACTGAGCCAAACTATTTAAAATTTTTATGGGACCAAATGGCAGCTATTCCGCATCAAACAAAAGAAGAATCACGTAAATCGGATCATAAATCTCAGCGTAATCGGTATACATACACAAATAAACAATACAAATTCCAAAGTACGAGAACGGAAAAAATGTTCAAAAATGTTCATAAAATACAAACTACTGGGCCAAACTATTTAAAATTTTTATGGGACCAAATGGCAGCTATTCCGCATCAAACAAAAGAAGAATCACGTAAATCGGATCACAAATCTCGGTGTAATTAATGTACATACATAAAAAAAAACAAAAAAAATATACCAATCGAATTGAGAACCTCCTCCTTTTTGAAGTCGGTTAAAAAACATCTATCTCAATCGTTCATGCGTTAAGTAAATTGCCACAGCAGTCAACTTGATATTTTTTGTAATAACGTTGAAACCTTCAAAAAAAATCTTCTAAAATCATTAATCGATTAGATACTTTTAATGTGTTAATTTGTGTTGTTTTGTTCACTGATTTTTACCTTATCTATAGGTAGATAAGGAAAAGATATAAACAAATTAAGGTTTTTATAATGCTTACTTAGCATTGTTTGTTTATAGATACGTATTTTAATAATACATTTGATATCCATCAGTTACACAAACTTATTTAATAAGCTTAAATTTTGTGGTGGAGGTAAGAGACCGGTAATCATCATCTACTACCTGTTGTAAACAAGCTGAGAGTTAGAAGAGAGTTGGGTTAAGAGAAGCAGAACAAAATATTATAATGAGCAGTTTTAAACAAACCTTTCTCCGACACACCTTCAATTAAGAAAATTACCTAGAAAGAGAAAAGCAATTATGATTACCAAGTCATTGAATGTTTTAAACTTATGTAGTCAAAATTCGTAAATAGATGCTTACATAGATACTAGCTATAACTGAATGAATGAATGAAATACACAAACACACAACAAAAACACGATTTAAATGAATATGTGGCCTTACAACTTTTTGAAATACATGTTATCTATATGATACCGATACCGCACAGCATCACGGATGACAACTGGCTCAAGTCTATCGGAACAGGGTTTATGTACAGTATTGGAATAAAATAAAAAGTACTACCCGCGAATATAAAGTTATCAACGGTGTTGCTATCATCATAGCGAGATTGGTTTTTTTTACATTTTTATGTGGTCTTTTATTCGACATTTCTAATAACAACATTTACTACATTAAGTATTAACTTTAATAATTACATAGCTCTGCCCTAAGGGAAAGTTTTAAAATTATGAATGTAATTTATTTTCCTTTAACGCAATTTATATGAAAAATCTAGAACAGGAGCAGCTTAATTAAATTATCATTCCTTTGTACATTTTACTTTATTAAATACTAGTCGACTACCGTGACTTCGTCTACGTTAACATATATGTTAAATTAAGAATATATGAACAAAAATAAAAATAAAGGAGAGAGAGACTCTTGAAAAAAAAAACCTAACAGAGACTGACCATTCTGAACAAAGATAAAGATAAATATTAAAGAGAGAAAAAAGAGACAGGATGAGAGAGAATGATAGTATATAAGAGGAAGAGACAGAAATACTGTAGACTTCCTCAGTGAAAGAATTTTTAAAAACGGGTTAGTTACGTCAAAATGGCTAAATTCGTGAATTAAAAAATGTTTATGGCAACACTGAATCACTTTTGTCACTCACGAAAAGTATAGTTTTCTATTAGCGGATGAATTTTTAAAATCGGGTTAGTTACGTCAAAATGGCCAAATTCGTGAATTAAAATATGTATATGGCAACACTGAATCACCTTTGTCACTCACGAAAAGCATAGTTTTCTATTAGCGAAAGAATTTTTAAAAACGGGTTAGTTACGTCAAAATGGCTAAATTCGTGAATTAAAATATGTATATGGCAACACTGAATCACCTTTGTCACTCACGAAAAGCATAGTTTTCTATTAGCGAAAGAATTTTTAAAATCGGGTTAGTTACGACAAAATGGCCATATTCTATTTATTAAAAAATGCATATGGCAACACTAAATCACCTTTGTCACTCACGAAAAGTGCATTTTTATATCAGTGAAAAAAAAAAATTAAAATCGTATTAGTAGTTCCTGAGAAACCCTTCAATTTACAAAATGGCCACCTTATGGCACTTAAATGGCCATATCTTTTTAATTAGAGTATTTATGGCAACACCACATAGCCTATGTTACCCGGAAAGGATGTAGCTTCCTATCGGTGAAAGAATTTTCAAATTCGGTTCAGTACTTTTCGAGCCTATTCGCAACAAACAAACAAACATACAAACATACAAACAATCAAATCTTTCCTCTTTATATAATAGTATAGATTGTATATTGTCAAATTATTTAGTTAAATTTAAAGTATACCTGGACCGCTACTAATTGGATCTACTCGTTGTATGGATACAAATGCTATTTGTTAAATTGAAACAAAGTTAGTGCTAAATCACTTAGCGAGTGAAATTTCGTAAATACGGACAGCAAATATGTGCGTGTTATGATGTGAAAACTTTTTAATATAACGCACTTTCCAATGTAAATATCTTTTACGAGCGATTACCCCCTTAAGGGATGATTTTCGAAAAACATTCATACACGTGTTTCATGACTTTTAATGAAGATCCTTTATACTTAACTTCATTTGAATAACTTCAAAAACGGGAAAGTTTTATACTAACTTTGCACCCCCGTTTTGCCCCCTTAGGGGGTGAATTTTCAAAAATCCTTTCTTAGTGCTCCTCTACGTTATAAAAGGAGCCTCTGTGCAAAATTTCAAGTTTCTAACCCTTATAGTTTAGGCCCTGCGTTGATATGTCAGTCAGTCAGTCAGTCAATAGATTAAATTTCGAAAAATACTGATCCAATTTTGATAACTCTTTTACCGATAGAAAGCTACACTATTTCCGCATAATATGGAATTCGGCAAAACCGAATTTTTTAGGGGTCCGTACCTTAAAAGGAAAAAAGGAATTTCCTTATAGGATCACTTCGTTCACCGTCTGTCTGTCGGTCAAGACTCTTTTTCTCAAGACCGCATGGGGTTTCAAAAAATCAAACTTCTAAGTCCATGCACTGAAAAGATATGCATAGCACGAGTAAAGAAAAAAATATATATGAAGAGTCAAAATTATGTTCCGTAGTTGCGTAATTCCAAATAATAAAAAGAATCGCTTTGTTGTCCGTTTGTCAAGACTCTTTTTCTCGGAAACGAATAGTTTTCCAAATCACAAATTATTATACACAATTGGACTTCCCGTTGTATAAATTACACTTAAAGAGAATAATCTTAAAACTGTATTATGTAAAAAATATATATAATTTGCAGTTGATAAACTGACCTTCCATTTATGGGGACAAGAGTTTTCTGACGGTAAAGTTAAGTAGGTTTCTCAATTCAAATAGTACAGAACAGTCAGTGCGCGAGTCTGACTTGCGATTGGCTGATTAAAAAAAAACGGATTGCACTGGGGTGCCGGCAGAAGTGAAAACTTGAACATTAACGTTGTGCGTTTTTGAATATTTTGGAATGGTTAGTATTGAGATCTGGCTTACATACGGTAAGACCTGAACGTGTCACGGGAATTTCGAAACATAATATCATTCCACGGTTTAAGTAGCCCAAAGAACAAAATCAAATAAAAAAACTAGTAGTCAAACTGCCACGAATCTCACGCCTATACTGCTCCTGGTCGCAACAAATCATTTATACATAAACTATGATAGTTAATATTAAATTTACGAAATTACTCGTCAAACTGCCAATGAACTTATGACAGCCAATAAAATATCCAATTGAATATAAATATAAAACTCCGATTTTTCATTTCTACTAGTTTAAATTATTAAAATCTGACTCCTACGACTTTTCCTGACACGAGTTTTACATTTTTTACCAATCCCAAAAAAAATGTACACTGGGGTATGCAAAACCCCACACACACGTGGAAGCTGGCTGGGCCCGGATTCAGCTTCTTAAAATTAAGGGTTATGACTCTTGTCAGTTAGGTAATAAAGGCACGCAGTACTCATAAGTTCTTGATGATCTTGAATCTTCTTTGGGCATGCCCGTCGCACCACAACACACAATAACACTAAATAGTTCGCACTTCACCACCAGTCTGTTTTCGTCAGGGAAGGTTCAATTAACTAGCGTTTGGGATATAGCACACACATGACTCGGGATATTATTAATCAATAAAGTTATCAACATGGGTGCATACCGCGCGCGTGCGCCGCTCTCAATGACTAAAAATATAGTAAACATACAGAACTACACAACTCAAAGTAGGGATAAAGCAAAAGTTAAAATAATGAATAAACTATAGCTACCGGCTCGTAAGTATAGGTTTGACCTTGAATGCGCAGAAGTCACTATTACAGGCGTCAGTTTCCGCGCGTCTGCTACGTCACGGAATGAAGTAGTTTTGCTCAGACCTACAGTTATCTGTCGGCCACTATACTTACTTACCAAATAGATTGATAGAATTAAATTGAGGAAAAATACACCATATTTTCAACGAGAGATTTATAAAAGCTTCCTTCCTTCCTTCGTTTGAGTTACCATTAATTATATTAATTTTCATTCATGTATGATAATTAAATTATAGAATATTAAGTGAAATAATTTATTCAAATAAAGTAATATTTGATATAGTAATAAAGGTTTAATTATTTAATTAGTGGACACTCAGTCATGCAGTGACGCTGCACAAGCTTGACGTATTGGGGTCACGCATAGAGGGGGAAAATTACTAAATTACATTTTAGAAATATCTAATTAATATA
This sequence comes from Limenitis camilla, assembly GCA_905147385.1. Lineage (NCBI taxonomy): Eukaryota > Metazoa > Arthropoda > Insecta > Lepidoptera > Nymphalidae > Limenitis > Limenitis camilla. The sequence continues at coordinate 6,810,609 of LR990251.1, read as the reverse complement.
GAAAATAGCACAAACATGTTATCATTCTTATAATGTTGTGGTGATCTTTACAGCTTTTTTGAGAGTTTTCTCTAAATATATTATTTTGTACGGATGTAGAGACATTGAAATAACAGCCACAAGTAGCGGACAGATATTTAATGATTACTAATATTAGCGTTACACCTAATCGACTCTTACATAGTGTTAATTATGATGTTGGCAACACTTATTATTTGAGTAGCATCCTGTTATTTAGGGTTCGTAGCGCTTATATGATTAGCATCCTGTTACTTGAATGTTGGCCAACTATTATTTATTACTAACAAATATTTACAAAATAAATACGCCGTTACGACAGAATAATATTGGAGTACATCGCGAGTATTCTAGCAGTAACTCCGAAGCTCTGATTCTAAAGTATAACCCCAGGAGGATATTCTAGTCAAGCCGTCATACCGTTAGTCTGCTTATAGACTACAACTCTTGCTGCTCTTTATTAATAAACAATAAATAATTAATATACGAAGCAGTGATGGCACAGTGGTTTAGACGTTCATGTCTACTCGGGAGGTCCGAGTTCGATCCCCCACACACACCTCTGACTTTTCTGAGTTATGTGTGTTTTAAGAAATTAAATATCACTTGCTATAACGGTGAAGGAAAACATCGTGAGGAAACCTGCACTCCTGAGAGTTCCCTAAAGTTCTCAAAGGTGTGTGAAGTCTGGCAACCCGCACTATGCCAGCGTGGTGGACTATGGCCTGACCCCCTCCTCTTTCTGAGGTGGAGTCCCGGCTCAGCAGTGGGCCATTAATGGGTTGTGATAATAAAATAATTAATTAAACATCGATAACCATACAATTTGAACAGAAAACACAATGAAACGCTATCATCAGTGTTGCCAGCAATTTGTAAAGCTTTTATACAAAGCTAGAATTCACAGTGCCCACAAACGATTCCACTTAATTTTTGGGGGAGTTTTCAGGTTTCTGATATAGTATCTACTAATTATCTGATTCAATACATCTTTGTTCACATATAACAATATCGTAATTTATCTTCTGAATAGCTTATCAGGGCTTTTATCAACAAGTGGCGAGTGATTCAGCGCTCGAACTAAAAAGACGTTGTAGAGGGTAATCTACTAAATAGATATTGAAAACTTTTTACCAATAGAAATCCACATTATTTGTGAGGGTCATAAGCTTTATATTAACCCGAAAAGTGGAAAGACTTTGTCGTGGTAGACAGATTTGCAAAGTAAGTCGGAGAACAAACGATCGAACGAAAACGTTTTTTAAGAACGCCTTAACGATGAGAGATATTTCATTGAGTTCTAAAGAGAAATTGTAGAGCTTGATAATGCCTACAAAAAAGTCAGCGACAGCATAACTTTTTACTTATATATTTAAGTCACAAAAAGCTGTTTTTTATAATAAAATAATAATTTAAGTCTGTTTGAATTCACTATCTAATATCTAATATGATAGTCGATATTCGCTCTATGGAAATAACTTGTCAAACTGCCACTTATACCGAGACATAATTTAAAATAATTACTAGCCAATTAAAGGCTATCAAAAGTCATTAAATGTTGCTAACATAAATATTTTATATGAATATAAATAAGAGTACGATCTCAATATGAATACTCGAACATCACAACGTGTAGTATATTAAAAAACTATAAATTGATAACCCAATTTCATTATCTCAATACGAACACTCGTACAAGCACTACTTCAAATATATAACAGATGCTCATCAAAACCTACTTATGGGATTTATTTTTAGATTTGTACTAACTAATAATGATGAGGCATAAATAGTATATTTCATATGGAGTAGAAAAAATAGTCTTTGTCTTCAAAAGCTTTTTAACAGTGCTTCCTTGATAACAAATGTACTAAGCTGAATTTAAATAGATTACAGATGATGTAATATCTATATTAAGTTAAAGTAATCTAATGAGCGCGCCTTATTCCGTCCTTTATCCCCCTTTACCCGCTACCCTCCTACATATACGTACGAGCAATCGCCAAGTAAACCTTACTGTGCACATCTCTAGAAAAAAAATTAGAAATAACGTGTTTGAATACCCCATGTTCTTGAGGAAACCTGCACTCCTGAGAGTTCCCTAAAGTTCTCAAAGGTGTGCGAAGTCTGCCAACCCGCACTTGGCCAGCGTGGTGGACTATAGCGTAATAGCCTTCTCATTCTGAGGAGTCCCGGCTCAGCATTGGGCTATTGACGGGAAGTGGTGATGATGATCAGTCTCCATCAGCAGACCAGGTCAGTGGCAGCTAGTTTCTAAACTATTTTGACATATTGACAGTTTAACTGTCAGATTATGAATTTTTTGACAGTTGCAATGCAAGTATCACTTTGCCAACTACACGGTCGTAAAATATTACCACATGTTGATTTGTACAAACTAATAACATTTTTAGTCTGGTGTGAAATGAAATTCCCTAAAATATTTCGCACCAACGGAACAATTACACAAAAACTAAAAAGGCGTAGTTATATCGGCAAGAAATTATCAATCGACAAAGACTTAAACTGTCGCGTTATCTTGCAATTATGACAGGAAAGGAAGGAGTCTTTGATGTAGGTCACACTTACCCCCCTTTCTTTCCCATCCCATTAATGCTGCTGTTCCAGTGGACTCTTGGTTCTCGCTCAGAATTCACTGAACGAAGAAACTAACCACTAAAGGGAAGGTTATGCAGGGTTGATTCTAGTGGTGGAGACAGTCCAAAACGACCTCTGAAGGAAGTAGCCCGACCCGTTAAGCCATCCAGGGTGTTTCTACGCGTAGGTACGGTAACGCTTTTGTAAAAGAATGAGACAGACACACCCTCTTGTACTGCAACATTCCATTAGTGGTCCACGCATCATTCACCAGAACCAGCAAGTGTTAGTGTTTTTACGCATATTAGTGTCATGGCTTTATTTTGTGGTATGGAAAGCGCAAAGATTTAATATTTCTTCTAGTGGCAACATTAGTTAGTATCTGATTAACCTATGACAAACGACTACGAATCAGAACATTTTCCGCCAAAAATGATCAGTGACGTTTTGGAACATGAAAGTATTATTGTAAGAGTATTCCAATTGGGAATTCGGATAAAGACAGATGTCCTTTTAAAATAAAGCGATAAAGAATGTATTTGAGCTGACACTGCGTTTAATTTATAAAATTAGTTATCGTCAAAAAATAACTTTTTCAATGTCAAGAGAGGCAAATATTAATAGGGAGCGTCTACAATTATAAAATAGAAACGTACGCGTATTAACTAATAAATTGTCACCAATTATAACAAAAGTTTCCTTAATAGAATGTCCGTACAAATTAGTTAATTGCTCATGGGATGACGAAGTCTTTACGTCTAAATACATAACAATTTGTTATTTCTGATGCTAACTTCCAAATAACTTTACTAATTGTTTATAAATCTTCTATGTATTTTATTCATTTCATTTTCATTTGTGCTGGTATTTTTTTTCATGATAAAAGAATACTAAAATGATGTAGACTTTATTAATAACTCTATTTTATTATAGTCACCAAATGCCCATACACACACGATACACGTACTTTGAATAAAAACCGACCAAGTGCGAGTCTTGAAAATTTCAACTAGCTATCACGGTTCGGACAGCAGAGTCTTAGTAACAGGGTCCCGTTTTTAGCCATTGGGTACGGAACACTAAAAAACTTGATACTCGATTCGAGAGTATCGAGAAATACCGTTTCACGTATACCCAGTAAACATTGTGTTTCCATGGTTACAAGATTGTTATATTGTGAGGCAGCTCTCAAGTGAGCAATGAGCTGATAGTCTCCAAACGTGTGACCTTGCCTTATTAAATTACCCTTCAAACAAATAATCCTCCTCCTCAAGTCGTATACCTCATATCTGAGGGTCGTGATCATCACCTCCCAGCAGTCTATCCCTTATGGTCTTCTTCCATCTCTGCCTGTCCTCAGCGCCATGCAGCGCTTCGTAAACGGATATGTTGAGTACGGCGCGTATCTGGTCGGACCAACGTGTCGGGCTACGGCCGTTCTCTCCGTAAGTTTTTCTAAGTTTTCACTGTCTTTTCGGGCGATGTGGCCGAAGTATTCAAGGATGCGCTTGAGACAGATGGTGGAGAGGAACAAATAATACTCGTCACAATAATATATTAATTATGGACGATTTTCGATCACACTTGGGGAACAACTACTTTTATTTTAATAGTCATTAATCCTCAATTATAAATTTGTTAGTCATTGAATGATTGGCGAAAACTTATCTACATATGTTACTTATCTAACAGACAGTGGATCTCACATAATATTCTAATACTAGTCGACTCGTGTGGCTTCGCCAATGAGAAAAAAGGTATGTCTACAACATTTTTAACTTCAGCTTGGTTTTACCAAGCTACCCTTCTATTCTTTTTTTTATAGTATATGGGGGCAAACGAGCAGAAGGCCCACCTGATGATGTTAAGTGGTTACCGTCGCCCATGGACATCTGCAATACAGTGAGGATTGCAGATGCGTTGCCAACCCTACTTTCTGAGGAACCTGTACACTCGGCGCTTGAAGATATTAAAGCGCTCTGGGAAAACCACTGGTGACAAATTATTCCACAGCCTGCACGTGCGTGGAAGGAAGCGGGCGTACTTAGGTGCGCAAGCCCAAAGATGCGAAAATCTACAAAAACGGTGCTTTTTCCAGGATAAAAAGTTCTTCTTAGTCGGGCACTCTTGACGGAGTGGTCGTGGTTAAGGTGAAGACAGGGTTTTCGCAATCATCAAATTTCTCCTAGGTTTCTGCTCGTCTTGCGATGCTTCTCCATTTTTAGAGGTTAGTAGTGTTTCGAGCACTTTATACTACGTTGACTCTGTGAGAGATAAGATCAGTCCAGCGTATTGCTTTTTTGTTGTCGTTTCTGGAGATAAGCCCGAAGAACTTTACACAGTCGACGAATGTCTATCTTGTATGTGAAGTTCTTAGAGTACACATGCGGAATGTTATCCACGATATTCTCAGAAGCCATCTCCAACACCACATCTCTAGAGCATCATCTTTCGTCGATCCTGCAGCTTGAGAGACCATGTTTCGGATTCATACAGAAATATTGGTAAAAAATACCCTAAATAAACCATTTATTTAAAAAGCTAATCAGATAAAGAATATCATTTTATATTTCTGGACGGAAATATAAAAAGCCACTCTTATTTTAAGAGGTATCCATTAAAATTGTTTATTGTAGTGTTTTTAACAAACTCAAAGCTCCGGTAGAAAAGCGCAACTGGGTCAACACAGACCAAATAATGAAATGAAAATATTCTTCATTTCACTATTATATTTGTGTTTCTGTATAAACACAATAAAACTTAATCATATTCTGAGGATCGCTTCTATTTAGTTTATTGAGTAGGAATATAACATTCATTGTTTTCATAGTTTGTTCAATAATATGTTGAAAATTTCATTATTTACTAGCTAAATAAAATTTCTTACAATAGATTAGGGTAGAATCTTTTTAAGGTCAATTAATTAATATAGACCTTTAATTTTTTTTTTTAATAATAATAGATAAGGTGCAAACGAGCAGATGGTCCACCTGATGGTAAGTGGCAACCATCGCCCATGGACATCGGACAAACAAGAAACACTCGCTCGTTTTGTCGATGCGTTGCATCCCCGAAGATAGAGTGGGAAGGGAGAATGAAGAAGAAAAATGATGCGGATTCAGCGGACCCTAGGCAAGAGCCCAGAGTCTGGCCCACATGCGGCTCAACCGGAACGCTTCTATGACACTTAGCGATCGGTTCTCATGCTGATGGTCGCAAGCCAGTCGGGGAACAGATCCTCTACCAGCAAGGATAATTTATAATTTATTTTTTGAACATTTTGCTGTTACGCGGTTTTGTTCTCCCAGCGGCGATATCATCTGTAGCCTAATGATCTATATTTATCATAAAGGATTGATGATTACAACTGTTTTGCTAGCAGCAATAGATAATCAAAATAAATAAAAGTGAATGGCATGTATGTACGCGCGCATAACTTCAGAACGGCTGCACCAAATTGGATCATTCTTTTTTGTTGTGTTCAATATTTTCAGGGCAAGGTTTGTACAAAAGATAACTTTTTTACATAGTAAAAATATTTTTTTATAATCTTTATTTTTTTATTAGCGAAAGAGTGAGTTAGGAAATTAGTGTGTGAGCATGTGTTGAAAAGTAAGTGAATGATTAAGTTGAATAATTAATATCTGAGCAAGCGAGAGCAGGTGGGCTAGTTAATAATAAATAGGCTTACGAAAGGTATACAATAAAGACGTCTAACAATATCATTAAGGTGTCTACGAAAGTGCTACGTGACTACGCCGTAGCTCCTGCTACGATCGTTACGTCTGAACGCAAATAAAGATATTCCTAATTAATTCTACTATCTTTACACTTTTTTCAGATTATTTGATCACTTCGAATCGCTAATCTAGCAGTGATGCTGAATCTTTGTGTATAGTCCCCCTCGGGAGTAATATTCTAGTGAACAAGCCGTCAAACTGAAATGAAAGTGTAATATTGCCAGCTCTTCCTGATTACGGATTTGGGCATAGGATGGTGAATATTCTGGTATAAAGGAATACCATAAATGTGTACATAGGTCACAAACTCCAGGCACTGCTCAGCTTCTTATCTAATGTATTTTGTATTTGTTACTCCTTACACTATTTTATTAATTTGGTTTCAAAGCTTCACTTGACGACGTGCAGAGGATTTTTTGAAGTGAAAACTTCAGCAGCTTTGTGCACTTTTGGGACGGGTAAAAAATGTTAAACTCGCGTCAGGGCACTTGACCTGATCGAAAATTCGTAAGACGGCACTTGTTCGCTTAATTGGTTACACGTTTTATACAAAACTGAATTTAAATTTGTGCGATAGCGCAATGCATGAATATTGTATTTAACCACATAAATGCACAATGTTCATGTACACTGTTAAAGACAGAAAGCAAAATAATGACTGATTAGCTAATGATTTACTCAAGCCAAGTCGAGCCGAGCAGTGTCTGGGGCTTGAGACCTAGGAGCAGGTTTAAAGGCGTCCTGCATAACTGTTCACTACTCGACCGAATATTAAAATACCAAACAACACTACATTATTTGTCTCAATAATTTAATATGTAGTACGCGACATCACTCGACGGGCTAGCTCAATCCTATCGGAACGAAGTTTATATATTGTCTACTCGAAATAAAATAAAATGAACTACCCGCGAATACCAATTTCTAAACGATGTTGCTTACATAGAGAAGTGCAGTGTAAGGTTTGTTGTAAATTAGTTAAATTTTAGATAAAAAGAGGTGTTGTTTTAAAATGTCACGTCACATAGAGCAGTTCTACCACAGATTATAAAAGTTGATTAACTTTCATTTGATTCAGCATTTCGCGTGTAAAAACCCAGTTCTAAATAAGTTATAGCATTTTCCAAAGTTGTAGTAATAGATAAAACGCCACAGTTCATAATTTCACAACTTAATTCAGAAATGGCGTGTTCCAATGAATCCAGCGGAAATTTATCGACTCAAAAATGTAGAAAAAGATAATTGATAAACTCTTTTATGGTGATTCAACACGAGTGCTGTTTTAAAAATAGTAAATAAGTTTAAAAATAATATTTTAAATAATATCTCTTTCGACTATGCTGATGTCTGCTAACTAGATGCAACCGAGGAGATTTCTTCACCTTTTATGCGAGTGTTCTTCGAGGAAAAGACCTGACCTTCATAAAACACAACTTTATATGAAAATTCTTTCACTGTAGTCACAGCCCGACCTTGGAACGCACTCCCAGATAATATTTATAAGGATAACCCCACCACCTCTACCTTTTAATTTAGATTGAAGGAACACTTCCTTTCTCTTACTTCTTAATATTATAGTATGTATTTATATTGTTATACAGTTATATATGTAAGTTACCCACATGAATAAGGTATTTTACCCGTGAGGGGACGGGTTAGAATACTACTCCCCTCTGCCGCTGGGAAAGCATCTCGTAAGTCGAGTAACTCAGCACTCTCTTGGTGGTAGGGGATCTGTTCCCCAACTGGCTTGCTACCACCATTACCATCATAGACGAGTCCGATCGAGAAGCATGTGGGCCAAACTATATCTAGTGGGCTCTGGACTCTTGCTCAGGGTCCGCTGAAACCGTAGCGTTTTTTTCTTCACTCCCCCTCCCCACTCTATCTTCGAGAATACAACGCATCGACAAAACAAGAGGGTATATCTTGTTTTATCGATGTCCATGGGCGATTGTTGCACCTTATCTACGATAAAAAAAATCTAACCCAAAGTTTTTTTTAAGAATGATTGGTTTTTCAGATTTTTAAAAAGTCAGGTTGTAATAACCCACTATATTTTAAGGACCGCAGACCGACAATATGACAGTTTGATTACTAGAATATTACTCTTAGGGGATTATACCTTAAACATAGATATCCATAATCACTATCTATCATGGCGGCGTATTTATTTTGTTTTTAATAGATAGAGTGATTCAAGAGGAAGGTTTATATGTATAATACATGCATATTAAAGTAAAGAAAGTAACCGTGCGAAGCCGGAGCGGGTCGCTAGTAATAATTAAATAAGGAAGTTCGGATTAAAGTAGGTTTCCTTTTAATTTAACAATAAACGAGTCTAATAAATTAAAACTTAAAAAAATAGACTAATTCTAACAAAATAAAATATTAAACATGCAAAATTATATCTCATTGAAATTTTTCCAATTTTCAACATCAAAATTTTGTATAGATACATGTATTTTCTGAAGATTAATCATTGATTCGAAAGATACAGTACAATATGTATATCGAAAAATCATTCAGTTTTCAATAAAATACACCAACATATATTTCCAATTTGTATTTTTATTTATATTCATTGAAAACGATTTCGGCCTCACATGTCAGTCGATCAATTCTTTTTTTTTTTTCATAAAAAAGAGGCACAGATTGCAAAAACAAGCAAACCATACAATACTGGTACATACGAGTGCACATAAAAACGTATAGCCATCGTTAGAATATACATGTGCTGTAAAACCGCAGACGTGGGGTGTGATACTAGAATATATACTTGTGAATTCCACACAGCTTTGCTTGCTTCATAGCATATAAATTAATATTCGCTTCAAGTATACCCAATGTAGACAATCTCTCTGGTGTTGTAGCGCAATGAAAATGAAGTTAGTATTATAAAGTCGTGGTTAAGGACCGTTCTTTATCTCTTTAAACCTGCTCCTGGGTCTCAAGCCCCTGGCACTGGTGGGGTCCGTCTAAATTGTTACGCATTGCTGTACAGTAACCTCCAGATAAACAGAGATTGTCTATTATAATAATCCAGAATAATCAGACCTTCGTTATTTTATAAAAACTTGAATGTTTCACTGTGTATGACCTTAATAGAGATATAAACGATCCCCAAACTATAAAATTAGGATTACAGTTGCTTTGAAAGGTACAAAAAAGTCTGTGTTTATGTATTTTATTTGGAATAATATTAGAAACCACGTCTTCAACTGTCAGACACCCTCAAAGTTATTATATTAACCAATGGCTATATAGGAGCTATACTGCGCAGTAATACTCAACCGGAGGCTTAGCACCACGCCACCAAGCAATACTACACTATAACACTCACACTACTTTAATATGTACTGCGCGCCATCACATAATATACTAACTCAATCGTATCGGAACGAACATTATATATTGTCTCTAATTCATATACTAGCTGCTTCCCGCGGTTTCCCCCGCTATATTTTTAATAGTTCACACTATATCATTATAAATTATAGCCTATGTCTTATTTTGATGTATAAGCTATATTATTGAAAAGTTACATCGAAATCCATTCAGTAGATTTTGCGTGAAAGAGTAACAAACTTTCGCGTTTATAATATTACTAGGACTAACGTTATAGTAGAAAAACTGAATTCTATTCTTTAACTAACTATACTATTATAAATATGATCACTAAAGGGAGAGAGGGCTGGTTACAAACAATAACAGGGGCAGGATATGTACTATCCCCTGTAACAATATTTTTTCATTAGCTATGCGTAATCCTATGTTAATAAGCACACAATAACTACGGTTGTATTTCATTTAGATTAACAAGATTATCTCCTTATTGTACAATCAGATTAAAGTCTTGTTTAACTCTGAGGAGATTTAGTCTGTGTTTCCAGGAGAGTTGAGCGCGATTCTAGTGAACTTTGGGTGCTCGTTAAGGGTCCACTGAAACCACAGCATTCTCCTCTTCACTCCCCTTCCTCACTCTATCTTCAAGGTGGCAACCCATCGGCAAAACAAGTCACTCTCTTGTATTGCCAATGTCCATGGCCAACGGCAACCACTTACAAACACGTGGACTGTCTGCTCGTTTGCCCCTAAACTGCCATAAAAAGGACCAATAGATTCTATTGGTTTTTAACTAAAACATCCCTCGCTATACATCTTCTTTCATTTGTGGTGGAAACACAGCGTTAGTCGCGGATCTAAATACCATTTTCGAATTAATTGTTCACAACTGCTGTTTGAATCAATTATAAAGCGTTAGTCTATATCAGTGGTTCCCAAAATAGCTGTAACTGGGGATCCACAAGAATTTTTCAGGTTTCTCTTGGATTTACCTATCAACGGTAGGCAGACGATTCTAAAAAAAAAATCTTCTATTTTTACCACTCCGAATTTCGGGTTCAGACTCGACCGGGACATTTTCCGAGATCTACCGAAGACAGTAAAACTTTGAAAGTGGTCTACGAGAAAATAAAGTTCGGGAATCTCTAGTCTACATGGACTCTTAACTAAAAGGAAAACTAAGCTAGCAAAAGAGATCCAACAAGTAAGACTTTGAGATCGTTTTCATGAAAAGTTAAATTGTAAAATTTTTTTGATATTGTAACTACTTGACTAGCTGACACGTCTTTGCTTCGTAAAGGTATATTTCATTACAGGGAAAAGTTTTATCAAAATAATTCTCTCCTTTTTAAACCTTGTTTCATACTGATATTGACAATCTAGTCTATGTCCGAACCAACGATCATAAAAAAATTTGTAATTTTCATCATGCCGTACTTTTATTAGGTTAGCCTTTTATCAGAAAGATGATGATTTTGGTAGTCTATTTATGCATGTATATATGTGTATATGTTCCACTGAACCAATTGTAATGAATGAGGTGTCAATAGATTCATAACTGGGTGACTATACCCAGGGTGACATAGGCTATATAAATTTTATGTTTTTTAAGACGGAATTTAACGTTTATCCTCCATTTTTTAGAAGCCGTCTCCACTTTATCCAACTTGAGTAAATGTATGAAATTATAAATTTTTATTTTTCATATCAAATATTGTATTTGAAGAGCTACTCACTTATGAAATGTAATACCAGTAGCTTTATTGTGCTTCCTAGTATAATTTTTACACGTTCTAATTACACAAGACGGCATTTCGCAATATTTTATGACGCTAAACTGACAGCTCTCGCACTGACGGTCGAATGCCGACTAACGGGCGATGCGCGGAGTTTTTGAATTAAGCGGAGTTTCAGTGGGACACGAATCGGGCGTACTTGCGGTATCTTCTTTTTTTCTATGATCGTTGGTCCGAACATATTAATCTTTCTAAAATTTAAAGTATGTATTTGATTTGAAGATAGATGCTCTGATATGTATATGGCACGTCATTAGACAAAGCCTCTCTTGGCTCAGCAGTATCCGACAAAATATGCAATTGGGTGATTTCACAAACAGTAGTCGCGTTTTCAAGCCTACATTATTCATTCGGAGACTTTCAGAGGCGTCTTTACTTCTTTGTGACAGTTCTAAAGAACTTTTGATATACGTGGTTATCTATCTTTGTCTTGTCGTCTATTATAATAGTAATAGGATTATCAAATAATCGAATCATCATCGAGAAATAAAATCAAATTATACGAGGTCTCTCAAGGAATGGATATTATCTGGGAAGTGCTAGTGAAAGTGTTAAGTGCAGTGTTGTGTTAGTCCTGTGAGTGTTGTCACGTTGCCGCGTGGTAATGTAAGCACAACGTTAGGTTAGCCTAGTGTTAGATTAGTTTTATGTTAGCCTAACCTTAGGCTTCCACAGTGATTCCCTTAGTTTGCTCCGACATATATGTCGGAGAATAGTAAATGGTTATAGAATAATCGAATCGTCATTGCCACCTATGGCGCTGGAGTAGGGAAGTAGTCACTTTCGTCATTTTTACAGTCTCGACTCTTTATATGCTCTCGACAGCCTGACTGTAGTCTTAGTCTTGCGCGGTCTCTCAAGGAATGAAGTAGTATCTGGATAGTGTTAGTGCAATGCAATGTTGTGTTAGTGCTGTCCGATTAGGATCACGTGTTGTTGTTGCCAAGTATTGTGTAAGGTTAGGTTTATGTTAGCCTAACCTTAGGCTTACACTTACACAGCTTACTTTTTTAATAGCCTATGATGGGCTGACGATTCCCATTAGTACTAGCCCCACCAGTCACGGGATATTGCTATCACTGTATTGTCACTTTGTATTGACCGACTGACGTAGTAAACTTAAGGTTTCACCAGTAGTCTCTTTGAGTAAAGATCAGTGGAGTGGTGCTGGTGGAAGTGTATCATGTTGCTATGTTACGGATATTGGTCCTCTCGATTGAGTCCTTACATTGTATTTAGGTGTGTTAACGCAATCTTTCGTTACGTTTATGTTAGGATAGCCTTATGTTAGTAGGGTCCGGTTGCGGACAAGCGCCAGGCGCCTAGCAGAAATGCCCCGGTTAGTATTAACGGGTCGGGCTGCCTGTTTTGGCAGATTATGGAATGTCTCCTTCTGAGGCATTCATACCAACCCTGCATAACCCAACCTGTCCCCGTAGGTCGGGTATCTGATGAGCAGATTCCCACGGGACAACAAAAAAAGAAAAAAGGTTAGCCTTATGTTAACCTAACCTTAGACTTAAACAGTGAAACCATTCAATTCCATTACGCCTTTTTCTCGCGATAAATCTTAGCCCAAGTCCTTTCCCAAGATCTAGTCTATCTTAGTAGGTATAGTGGATTGAGCGAAATAGGATATTATAAAGGATTAGTAGCTATTACAGTTGGTGGTTAAATTCTAAATATATTCTTGTCTGTTATGTATGTTAAAATGTAAAGCCGAGCTATTACAATGCACTCTAGTTACGTCGCGTCGTAGTTAAGTCAGCGCTTTAGAATAATTTTCATATGATTTGCATGAGAAATTGCACTCAGATTTTATATTTTGTATACGAAGATGTTATGGTTTTAGATAGCTCATACGCAAGCAATGACCTAGGCGGTAGGCCATGGCGGTCATGACCTCCTCCCCCTGAGTTTATTAATCTTAAAGAACATTTAGTGCATATGATATTTTAAGATTTATTGCGACGGGAATAAATTGAATTATCAAATTAAAAAATAAATTATGTAGAATTATGAGTTATTACTGAACAGCATTTATCATCAACTAGTTAATCCGACGGCTTCGCCCGGGTACAATTTCACATTTTAATCGCTATATGGCTTACACATAAAATATAGATATATGGTCTCGCGGTTTGTGTGGTGTTTCTGTAGGAGTATTTAAGATAAACACTTCCATGATACATTACATACGTGACACGTATATCTCTAACGCACAAACACACAGCAGCGCACGCCACTACACACACACACTATACACTAGAGAGCCTACTTACTGCACACTTATCCTTATATTTTGGACAATTCACACAATATTTTTAGAAGTTAAAATCTATGTGTTATTCTGATGTATAAGCTATGTTATTGTAAAGTCCATTCTCTAGATTTTGCGTCAGAGTAACAAACATCCATCTACTTCCTAAAATATCTTTATCGAAGAAATGCTATGAATTTTCCAGACGAATCATGTGTGTTTCGAATAGTTAAAAAACTCATAATGAAGCAAAATCAAGCGTCTACCCCTGACAACTAAAGTAAGGAAAGGGAAGTACATATTTTTGTCGCCTAAATTAACTTGTTCTAATGTTTACATGTCCATGCGGAAAAAGCTGCAATCGATTTTTGTAGATCTCCTGAAGATAGTTAATGTCGGATTAAAACACGCGTAGAGTGATAAATTAAAGATCTAAGTAAAGCTAGCAAATAATAGCAAAGACCTCGAGAAGGGTAACCTTAATCACGACACTATAACACTAACTTCCACGTTCACTGCACGAAAACACCAGAGAGACTGAGACTAATCTATCGTACTAAAGATTATATATTGTCTTCACGTCAGTATACTTGAAATACTATAAAATGATCTACCCGCTACTACTACTTTATAAAGTGTTGCTAACACATATATTTTTTGTTTTATTGATCTATAAAGAATAGTATATTTCCATTGATTATCTATGAATACATATATGTATATATATGTAGCATGAAGCTTAGAAAAATACAAAATAATAAAAATAGATATATAACGAATCCCACCAAAAACATTTTAATGTAAAATGTTGCCAAGACGAGACCATATACCTCGCATTGTCAAAATTTATCAGATCTCATATAAAACCAACTTCTAACTCTATACGCCCTATCTCTGTGCTTCACAAACTACACCTTAGTCAATATATGTGGCTCTTAAGTGTACAACTGATAGTGAACCTAAGGGTGGTAAGAATATGGCTGAATATTTATTCAAACAAGCCTCTTAATAAAAGTGTGTTGCACTAAAAACTATTACTATTTTATAACATGGAGTCCCTATATTAATTTTAGAGCCTCTAGCATCAAAATTTGCGGAATTTCTCATACAAGCAAACCATCCCCAGTTTAAGGGGTTAGGGCATAAAAGTTCCAAGTTTTATAACTTTTTGTTATTTATGTACTAATAGTAGCCTATATACCAAATTTCAGCTTTCTAGGACTTCAGGAAGTACCCTAAGAATTTTGATAATCATCAGTGAGTCAGTGACGAAATCGGCGTTTTTTAGATATCAATAAAAACTAAAGTATAAGAGCTATGGAATTGAAACTTTGTGTGTTTAATGGGTCTACTACTGACATCACATCCTGAGAATTTTGTAGATCTAGAATGATCCAAACCAGACCACAAGTCATGTAGGTTCAAAAAAACGACGAAACGCTTCGAGAAAAGGTAGTAGTGCCCTTGCGAGTTGCGCTTCTCTTGGCTCGTCTTGGCGGGGGCACTACCGTGCCCTCAGATAAAACCAAGGTGTCATATGGAGTTGGGCAGAACATATCTTAAAAAGATCACGGACTCACCAAAAAAAGGAAAGGACCTACAGGAAAAAGAAGAGCGGGTTGACCAAAAAAACGATGGGAGGACGAAGTATAAGGTGTGGGAAAAAAAGGAAAAATTTGGCTCAAGATCCCAAGTAATGAATGGGAAAAAATAGAGGAAACTTATTCCCAAATAGGGACCATATTTTGAAACCTAAAAGAATATACTAACTTACATATTAATAAGCAAACTAACAGAAACTTTTACCAAAAAATATTAGCAATGAATAATTCTATATAACATTCATAAAGTTACATCAGTTTTTGTTGAATATGTAATAAAACTTTTATCGTTCACATTTTTTATCTACAGCCTACTAAATCGTGCTTACATTACGTTTCAGCAAAAGCCCAAGTATTAAGTTAATACTTGCTCAGTTACTTATGCAAATTGAAGCCTTATCGGGCCACGGGATAACTTTTTATCTCCGTCATAAGATATCAATTTAGTAAATCGATCCGAACTTGGATGGTATGAATAAATATCAAACTTGTGTAAGTGATTTTAAAAGTACGGGATAACTTGTATGAGTTCTTACTTTGGTTTATTTATGGGATTTTAAGAGACAGAATATTTAAAACCACATCTTTCAACAAATACAATTTGTGTACAGTCTAAACTTTTTTTTATCGTCCGAAAGAGATAGACAAAAAATTTGAAGGGGGGGCATGCGAGCAAAAACTTTGAGAGTCCATTAGTTCTTGAGATAAATCTCACTTTTGTAATCTTCAATTTTTAAATAATAATTTGATTTCTGGTAAGGAGGTGCCAAAATCAAAAAATATAGCACTTACTTTTTTATGGCAGATAAGGGACAAAAAGGCAAACGATCCACCTGATGGTAAGCGGCCATCATCGCCCTTGCGTTGCCGCTTTGAAAATAGTGGAAGAGAAGTACAGAGAAAAATTCTGTGGTTCCAGAATCCATTGGAGCCGAAGCATAATTGGGGCGTGAGAGTGGTGGGCGGTGGCAAGCCAGTCGGGGAAAAAATCCTCTTATATATTAAATTCAATACTTCCTAAAGTATAAATAAAAGTTTAAATTAACTAAAGAAACACTTGGTTTTCACTTTCATAAAGTAAACGCTTTAAATCCTTTAACACATTTGAAAACATTTCTATATTATAACACCGTGAAACTATTACATACCCTCCGCATATGTTAGGGTTGGTACATCGTAGTTTCTGCGGGACTGTCCCGAGATTTCATGAATATAGTTTTATTTTCAATATTTTAAAAATAATCTATACTTAATTATTATTTTATAAAATAATATTCAAAAAGTTGATATAAACAACTTTTCCAAGATGACCACCATCACAAGAAATTAGGCACGGATAGATAGTTCAATCCACGACAGATCACTGGTCGCCTACTATTTTGAGAGTTAGTAGACGAGCGGAGACTCCTCCTCAATTTTTTTTTATGGTAGATCAGGTGCAAACGAGCAAATGGTCCTGATGATGAAACCTGATGGTAAGTGGCCACCCTCGCATCGGCAAAACAAGAGGTATGCGTTGCATCCTCGAAGATAGAGTGGGGAGGGGGAGTAAAAAAAAATTCTGCAGTTTCAGCGGACCCTGAGCAAGAGCGCTGAGTTCACTGGATCCGCAGCGTTAATGGGATGGGAGGGGGAGGGGGTAAGTCTGGCCCACATGCGGCTCTTCCGGAACGCGTCTATGACACTTGGCGGTTTCGCATGCTGGTGGCCGCAAGCCAGTCGGGGAACAGATCCCCTACCTTACTAGGCTCTTACGAGATGCTCTCCCAGCGGGTCAAAATTGAACGAACTATACAGAACCGAAGGTCTGTGAAGTGAAAACAAAAAAAAAATTATACAACAATATATTACGAACTGTCTATATGTCTCAGAATCCCGTGTGTTTAACCTTGACAACTTCGCTTTCCTTCTCTGACAACCCTGTAGCCGCTATTAAAAATACTTTCAGTGCATTTCAGTCGAAACGTTTTGCGTATATTTTATTATGCGTAATGTAACATTGTTGGGAGTTTTCTGTTATATTGAGTTTTGTTTTTATTATATTGCTTTGTTACTGAAAAAATATGAAAATATTATGAGAACGGGCTAGAATGCGCTAGAAGGTGAGTGGTTCAGGCGTTGGATTCCCGATCGATAAGTCGTGAGTTCAAATCCCAGTCATTAGACTACTGGCGTACCCCACTCCTAACACAAGCATTTAGCTTACTTGGTGGGGTTAAGGAATACTAGTAGTTTGCAATCCATACTGCTAGTAATCTTTAATAAAAAAAAAATGGTAATCTATACTATTATATAAAGAGGAAAGATTTGATTGTTTGTATGTTTGTTTGTTGCGAATAGGTTCGAAAAGTACTGAACTGATTTTGAAAATTCTTTCACCGATGGGAAGCTACATCCTTTCCGGGTAACATAGGCTATGTGGTGTTGCCATAAATACTCTAATTAAAAAGATATGGCCATTTAAGTGCCATAAGGTGGTCATTTTGTAAGTTGAAGAGTTTTTCAGAAACTAAAAATCCGATTTAAAAATTCTTTCACTGAGAGAAAACTACACTATTCGTGAGTGACAAAAGTGATTTAGTGTTGCCATATACATTTTTAAGAATATGGCCATTTTGTTGCTACTGATCTGATTTGAAAAATTCTTGCACTGATAGAAGTCTATAGTATTTCCGTCTCTCATCCTCTTATAATACTATCACTCTCTTTTTTCTCTCATTAATTTTTATCTTTATCTGTTCAGAATGATCAGTCTCCTTTCCTCGTTCTTTCTTTCGATTATCTATCTCTCTCCCCTCTCTTTTTCGCTCTCTCTCCTTTACCTATTCAATATTATTTTTTCTCTGTCCTCCCTCTTTTATTATCTGTTGCTTTTCTTTTTCTTTCTATTATTTTTTTTATAACTTTGTCTCACACTCTCTTTTTTCAAATAATGAAAAACTACACTGAAAATACAGAGTGACAATTTAAGGACATAAATTATAATATTGCTTTAAATACCCGGAGCGAAGCGAGGGCAGGCAGCTAGTTTTTAATAAAAATACCAAAAAAACTATTTGAAATTAACAGTGATCTCAGAGATGGAGAGAGCCAAAGAGTACAATAGATACTCAAAATTCAGGTCGCGCTGCATATAATCCATGCTTTTCTGTGTGTTTGTGTGTCCTTTCGGATAACTCACCCTTTCTTTAAAATTGGCTTTGTTGTCTTTCTCAGTATTTTCTATATTATATTTGTGATATTGGCAACATAATTCTGAGTAACATTTGAATTTAGAAGTCAGCACAAACTGAATATCATTCAGTTTGTGCTGACTTAAAGATAAAAGCAAACAAAATAAATACGCCGCCATGACGGAAATCATTATTATTATATCGCGAGTATTCTAGCAGTAATGCTGTTGATATGCTATAACCCCCATTTTTTTCCACGCCATTTTTTTTCTTTTCCAAAAATATATATTTTAAAAACTGAAAATGCTTAGTTCTGGAGTGAGTGAGAAATGAGTCACTCATTCAAGTACCTCATCCCATAAAATATATATAAACAATCAATTTCCGAGAGAGAAAGCGAATTATCATAACCGCTGAGTGCTTTCGCGAATAACCAAACGTTATAGGCAGATATGCAAACAAATATATACTTCTGTGTGTATGTGAGTGTTATATTACTTAAAAACTTACTTAAATTGAAAAGTTACCAAAAACGTTTTAATGTTCTTAGTGGATAGTAAAATAATTATTGGTAATACTTTAAAACAAAATGGCGGCAAGTCGCGTTATCCACTGTGTTGAGTGTATGCCTATTACAACTGTAGCGACTATTTTTGTATTCATATAAATACTATGAACTTTTTTTTTTATAAAATAGGAAGGCAAACGAGCAGTCGAGTTACCTGGTGTTAGGTAATCACCGCTGCCCACGGACTCCTGCAACAATTGGGGAGTTACAGGAGCGTTGCCGGCCTTTAAGGTGGATAAGGTCCCCATGTCGTAATGTTTCGGATATACCGCCGAAGGTAGATCACTCCATAAGTTGATTGTGCGTGGAATAAAAGTTCTGGAAAAACGCACTGTTGAGGCATGCCACGCATCCAGATGATGAGGTTGATATTTAAGTCTGTGGCGTGCAGTGCGATGGTGGAATTCGGCGGCAGGGATCAAATGGAAGAGCTCTTTGGAACACTCACCATGATATATGTGCAGTGCCAAAGGGTCCAGCCGTGAATGCAACACCGGGTCCCCGACAATCCGAGCAGCTCTTCGTTGAATGCGATCAAATGGTTCAAGTTGCGCTTTACATATTCTATGAAAACAAATTTTCTAGAAAAACAAACTAACAAAAAAAAACAATTTAACATAGGTTTGTATACAAAATATTATAATATTTGTATAATTAGTTTCTCAGCTACTAGTTAGCCCTTTTCCTTAAATTTTCAGGGTTGACTGGAAGAGATTCCTTTTTGGAATAAGTCCGCCTTTGTACACATTAATTGTCTATATAGTGTTAGCAACACTGTTTATAAAGTAGTAGTATCGGGTAGATCATTTTATTATTTCTAGTATACCGACGTGAAGACATTATATAACCTTTAGTGCAATAGATTAAACTCAGTCTCTCTGGTGTTTTCGTGCAGTGAACATGGAAGTTAGTGTTATAGTGTTGTGATTAAGGTTACCCTTCTCGAGGTCCATGTAAGTTTACTTTATTATCTATTGTCGTTAGCGAGGTCGAGTGATGGAGGTGAGAGTTAATATATTATGAAAGAGCTCTTTAAACCTGCTCCTGGGTCTCAAGCCCCAGGCACCGCTCGCCTCAGTCTAAATTGCATGTGTATACGTATTGCTGTATAGTAATGGGTACCACATATCTCTCTTATATACTTAGCAATAGGGATAGTTTTAAGTGATTTTATAGTAATTTTCCATGTTATGTTTCTGTGTACAATAAAGAGAACTAAAAAAAAACACTTTTACCCAATATTAGTAACGTAAAAGAAATAAAAATTTGACATTTAGTAGTTAGACTGTCGACCGATGTAATCCATCTCAAACCAAAATCTAAATAAATGGATTATGTATTAAAAATTAATTCCAAATTAATTCAATTTTGATCATTTAAGTGCGTCCGTCCTGACATATCAATAAGCATGAGACAGCGTGGGTAGGGTATAAAATAATAGTTATTATAGTTACAAACACTATAGGTTACGTGGACTATGGTTTGGTACTAAATGTTGAGCGGCATCCCAAAAATCGTCCATTTGATCCTGATATCTAGAGATAGAATTTTAAACCAAAAGCAAGTATCGGCGGCATTACCTAAATTTTTTATCCATAACTAAAATATATATTTAAAAATGGACCCGTTCTAGTATTACGTAAGCAGATTTTTTGCAATTTCACATCCCCCGCCCCCATGTCAGCAAAAGTTTGTTTACTTTTGCCCTAACATTCGAGTGCGTGTTTAGTTTTGTATCGCTGACGTCATCACCATGCAGAACACCCCCTTGAGTTTTTATTTAAAAAATCGCAACTGTGAGAATGAGAATCCCGGACTGCAAAATTGAAATCTAGTCCAGAAAAGCTCTAAAGTATGATAAATCTGAAGAACCTCAAACAAATGGCAACCCTGCTAAAAAAAATTGGGCATTTATATTTAAACTGACTATAATATAATTTGTATGTTCGTCCTATAGAGAAAAATCTATAATTCTCTCAGCTATGTGAGAAGAATGTAACACTTTAGATACCCTTATCTACCTACACATCCTTCCATATTTATTGAGGCTTAACGACGCGAGGGCTAATCTTTTGTATACAATAACAAATGTTTTATCCCGGCGCCACTACATTAACGCGTATAACTATAAAACATTAACGAGATCGCAGACTCCCTCGAATATCGACTAATAAACACCAATACTGTACACAACAAAACAAATTACACCCTAACACAACGTAATAACACTTAAATTCAATTGTACTTACAAATCAATTTAATATAAACCTTAGTATAAGACAATAGAGTTCAAAATCAAACACTAATAAGTTACTTAGATCCCCAAATAGTTAAAAATTAAGCCATTTTGGCCCTAAAATCCTTGCTGTAAGGTCGCGCAGTTTTGTAAACATTTGCATATGGATAAAGTTAGGGTTTTAATGTTGAAAACAGTCGCAGATCATAAAAATTTGTTTTTAGGGCGCAAGTCATCAGAGTCTCATTAACCATCGTAATTAACTATGGCGTTGAAATGTTTACTCGGCGCCTCTATTATATGCAGATTTTTTTTAACTACAATATTGTACTCAAAGCTATTTAATTTTAGGTATATTTGAATATTAATGTGTTACTCTAGAAGGATTTGAAAAAGCTTTCGACAGTAGCTCAAGAAATACCAGCCCAGATAGTTATTCTTCTATTTAATAAATTAGCTATTGAGCTGAAAAAAAGTTTATGATAATGTAGTTATAAAAAATTGTATTCATGTGAATGCAGCTGAGCGCAATAAGCTACTCCAAAGGCTGCGTTTCCACCAGAGATGAGCGAGTACGTGTAGCGAGAGATGTGTTTGATAAGAACCAATAAAATAGTTTCATTCGACACACTCGTAGCAAGCCAACTAGAGATGCCCGATGTTAGAAAAATATCTAAAGCCTCGATGTTTGATATACATCGAAAGAAGAACATCGATTTTATTATAGAAACTAACGTGGTAATTAGTCATTTTTTCGATCTTTCATTTGGGCGATCTTCTTCAGCCAGTGGACGCACTCGCGGTGGCCGCTCGGCGAATACTCTCAATGCGATCAAAACTGTAGTACCAAGTTACCACAATAATACGTAAGTGTTACCGATTGGCATAGTTTTAAAAAAGAACATCGATGTAAGTAAGCCAACATCGATATTTTTTCCATCTAGTTCACAATAAAGGGGGTTGACCACATTGTTGGGCATTTTAGCCCTGAGCGTGCAAGCAGTAAGGATAAAATAAATATGTAAAATTGTTAGGGCTACTAACAGGGTATTAGAAAAATAATATATTTTAGTACCCAGCAGTTTCAAAAAAAATATATAGAATTTTTTAGAACCTTAATTTTGAACTATAAAAAATCTAAGTAATTAACTTTTCTTTATTAATCTGTTATATAATGTAATAGATATATTCATTAGGAATAAGATAGTAACATAAATGAATTAAATCAACTCAGAAACTAGATATTAATCACAAAATAGAATAAACTATTAAGTGTTAACTCAGTCCGTGATCCCATACATCTTAGCCGTCACAGCTCCATAGATTAAATAAGATAATGTATCGACTTAAGAATCGATTCCAAAAAAAAATCGATTGCTTTTTTATATTATTGAACTTAATGCAATTATTATGGTTGATAATATTGCTTGTTTATTTATATTATATTTATTTAAAATAATGTTTATTATTGGCATATATTTTTTCCATTTATTAAATAATTATTATCTTATTTACGAATGTTTTTTATTAAAGTAATTAAGAATAAACGAAATCGGTTTTAGCATTATCGAATATTTTATCTTTTTAACCTAATGTTGGTAAGAAATCATTCATAAATGTCAATTGCAAGCCAAAAATTAATTAACATATTAATTAATTAAATATTTTATTTCTGTAGATTGAAACTACGAAAAATTGACTAGAGGCGTTATTTATTCAAACATAATTTTAGGTATAATTCCCCTTTGTGTTTGAATGTTGTGACAAACAGTTGTATTGTATAGTTACAAGCAAGAATAATTTTATTTTCAACGAAAACAAAAACAAGTCGAGAACGAACAAGACTAGGTAGAACAAGACAAAGGCTTTTTCCGTTGTTTGGTAGCTTTCAGAGTTTGATAAATACTGTGTGTGGAAGCGTTTATATATATTACAGTCGATTCGGCCATCCCTATAAATTAAACATCCTTATATCCTATTTAAAAATATTTAATAAAGCATTTAAATAGCTTTAAAAGTGTGATTTGACAGTAACATCTCGTACTGCTGCATGTTATCAATAACATCTACGGGAGAAATACGAAGTATAATTATTAAATAATTAAATATCATAAAAACGCAAACTCATCTAAACGTTACGTCACAACATAAAATATTTCCCACTCAGCTCGAGCACCACTCGAGACTTCAAAGACTCCGCCGGGGACCAGAGTGCGTTGCTGACCGGGAAAAATAGGCTTAGTACTACACGACTACACGTGAACGAGATAAACTTCATATTATGCACTTGCGAACAGCCATTTTATTGTTAAACACCTCACGCGCTCCTTTGCCTCAATTGATTACTAATATTATTAACGCGAAAGTTCACGCAAAATCTGTGTGTCTACTGTACAATAATATATCACACATACGCTATCTATATCTATACTATTATATAAAGAGGAAACATTTGATTATTTGTATGTTTGTTTGTTGCGAATAGGCTCGAAAACTACTGAAAGTATTATGAAAATTCTTCAACAACCTTAACATCCTTTCCGGGTAACGTAGGCTATATAGTGTTGCCTTAAATATTTTAGTTAAAAAGATATGGCCATTTAAGTGCCATAATGTGGCCATTTTCTAAATTGAAGTACTGATAGAAAACTACACTATTCGTGAGTGACAAGTGATTTAGTGTTGCCAAATACATTTTTTAATAGAATATGGCCATATTGTTGCTACTGATCCGATTTTAAAAATTCTATCACTGAGTGAAGTCTATAGTATTTCCGTCTCTCTTCCTTTTATAATACTAACATTGTCTCTCATCCTCTGCCCTCTTTTATTATCTGTCGCTTTTCTTTTCTTTTCTTTTTCTTTCTATCATTTTTCTTTTTATAATTTTTCTCACTCTATCTCTTTTTTCAAATAATGAAAAACTACACAATTACCGGATGACAAATTAAAGACATCAATTATAATATTGCTTTAAATACCCGGAGCGAAGCGAAGGTAGGCCGCTCGTATTATAGTAATAAAGCTAAAGCTTGCAAACCTAGGGCAAAGTATGTCTTAAGAATCTTTATAATAGACTAGTGGTCCGACCAGGCTTCGCACGGGTGAAAATAGTCCGGAAAAGTTTAAGGAGGTACTTCTAAAAAGAACTTATGATAATACTTACTATAAACACGAGTGTAAAGTTTGAATAAAATAATCGCCGCCTTTATCGCCGCCTTTGCTCGCTGTGCTACGTGGAGCCACATCGGCTCGTCAGCGTGTATTTTTTTTTTGTTATATTGACTTTCTTTTTTAATCAACAGGTATTGAGACACTCTTGAATACGAAATAATTTATTTGGATAATAATTAATACAAAGGTATGGATGTTAGCAACACTGTTTATAAAGTAGAAGTAGCGGGTAGGTAATTTTATATTATGTCAAGTATACCGACGTGCAGACAATATATAACCTATAGTGCGATAGATTAGTCTCAGTGACTCTGGTGTTTTTGTGCAGTAAGCATGGAAGTTAGTGTTATAGTGTCGTGATTAAGGTCACCCTTCTCGAGGTCCACGTAAGTTTACTTTATTATCTATTGTCGTTAGCGAGGTCGAGTGGAGGAGGTGAGAGTTAATATATTATGAAAGGGCTCTTTAAACCTACTCCAGGGTCTCAAGCCCCAGGCACCGCTCGCCTCGGTCTAAATTGCATGTGTATACGTATTGCTGTACAGTAATGGGTATCATTCATCTCTCATTTATGACATAGTTAACATGGACTGATTTTGATAGGCATTTCTATCGACTTTTATAAACTTTTTTTTTATATTTCTAACAACTTTATAATATTACTAGCGGCCTGCTCTCGCTTCGCTCCGGGTATTTAAAAAAATATTATAATTGATGTTCCTAAATTGTCACTCTGTAATTGTGTAGTTTTTCATTATTTGAAAAAAGAGAAAGAGTAAGAAAAAGTTATAAAAGATAAAAAATAAAAGAAAAGCGACAGATAATAAAAGAGAGAGGGCAGAGGAAAAATAAAATTGAATAGGTAAAGGAGATAGAGAGAGAAGAGACTAATCATTCTGAACAGATAAAAAATAAAGAGAGAAAAAAGAGATAGGATGAGAGACAATGATAGCATTATAAGAGGAAGAGAGATGGAAATACTATAAACTTCTCTCAGTGATAGCATTTTTAAAATAGGATCAGTAGCAACAAAATGGCCATATTCTATTAATTAAAAAATGTATATGGCAACACTAAATCACTCTTTGCCCCTCACGAATAGTGTAGTTTTCTATCAATGAAAAACATTTTTAAATCAAATTTATAGTTCCTGAGAAACTCTTCAATTTACAAAATGACCAGGTTATGGCACTTAAATGGCCATATCTTTTTAATTAGAATATTTATGGTAACACCACATAACCTATGTTAAAATCTACCACGAACGGTAAAACGTCGGGAAATTAATCTGTATGTGTTTTAGTAAAGAGGGTTATTAGCTACGTATTGTGAATGTTTGAACATCAATCTCAACTCAGAAGATGCTCTGAACTTTGCAGACGTTTGGCAGAATACGTATATGCAATTTAGACTGAAAGCCAGTTAGCGCCTTGGACTTGAAACTAAGTTGTAGGGTTTAACAGACTTTTATACGAGTATAATCACAACGCTCCCTTTCGCTGCCCGAATACTAACTACAGTAGATAATAAAGTTAACTTACGTGGACCTCAAGAAAGGTGTAATGTACACTACACTACACGAAACATCAAACTCAAATTCAAAATATTTTATTCAAATAGACTTTTTACAAAGTTCTTTTGACATGTCAGAAATTTGTCGGTCAGTCAGTTTGTCTGAAGCTACCGCCAGTTCGGAAAGCAGTTTCCTGATGAGAAGAACTGGCAAGAAACTCAACAGTTGCTCTTTCCAAAATGCCATTGTTTACATCAGTCTGTCTGTTCTGTTACAAAGGTATAATCATTCAGCTGAGCATCAACGACATTTGGAATCCAAGCTTTGTCATCATTCAAATAATCTTGTACAGAGTAGTAAGCTTTATTTACTAAACACTTTTTTATTCGAGTTTTAAATTGCTGAAGTGGCAAGTCTAATATAGTTTGTGGGATCTTATTATAGATGCGAACACCAAGTCCCATGAAACAATTACTGACTTTGTGGAGACGATAGTACGGCATTACAAGTTTATTTTTATTTCTAGTATTCATACTGTGTGTGTCACTATGTTTGGAAAATAACGTAATGTTCTGCCTGATGTATACAATGTTACAATAAATGTATTGTGACGGCACCGTAAGAATACCTATTTTATTAAAAATATCTCGAAGGCAATCTCTAGCTCTTAGATTATAAATGGCCCGAACTGCTCTTTTTTGAAGAATAAAAATGGATTCAATAAAAATGGAGCCTATGTACGGCCCTGCCCCACAACAAAATGCCGTAGGACATTATACTGTGAAAGTAACTAAAATAAACGAGTCTGGCTGTATCAATATCAGTTAATTGCCTTACTTTTCTTACTGCGTAAGCTGCGGAGCTGAGTCTTCCCGCCAAAGATGATAAATGGGAGTTCCACTGAAGTTTTGAGTCTAAAGTTATTCCAAAAAAAATCGTTGAGTCGGTTAAATTCAATATTTCATTATTTAATAAACGGGTGAATTGCTGTTTTTTAACATTCGGTAAAGCAAATTCCACACATTTAGTCTTTTTTGCGTTTAGTACTAAATTATTAATCGTAAACCATTGAAGAAACTGCAACAGTGCACTGTTTACATCGTCGTAAGTGTGTTGGTTTCTCTTAACTTTGAATATAAGAGAAGTGTCATCAGCAAAAAGTACAATGTCGCTTAAATTCCTCACGTAGTATGGCAGATCATTAATCAGAAATGACTCTAATCTACCGCACTTAAAGGTTAGACATTGTACATGTGGGTATACTTGAAATAATATAAAATTTATTGCTAATAGGTTTTATGCTAAGAGTACATAAATACCATTAAAAAATACTAAATAATAAAATTTGAATTAAACTGTACTAAAATATTCAGCATTTCAATGTTTTAATAAGCCAAGGTTAATGAAATTCTGAAATCGTTCTGGTTTTCAACTACTCAGCCCCATTTAATGGAAAACAAATAAATGAATTTAGGTCAAAATTGTTTGCACTAAAGTGTTTATGTGCAATTATATTATATGATAGAAAGAAAATAATTAACATTTAGACTGGAATCCGATGGAATGATACCTTGGTGTTCGTTTACACAGCTCCTTTTTTTTCTAAGATTAATATGAAACAAAATTGGGGCTCTACGATACCAAGTTTGTGAAGTTGTAGGGGGGCAATCTCTGGATCTGCGAACCGATTTTGAAAATTCTTTTACCAATAGAAAGCCACATTATTTGTAAGTGTCAAAGGCTATATATTAACCCGATAAATGAGAAGACTTTATCGTGCTAGTCGGAGAAAAAACGGTCGAACGAAAACGTTTCTTACGAACGCTGCCTTAAAGAGTATATGAGTATAAAGTGTGGGTATACAGTGTAACCTTGCACAGTCGACCTGTACCGGTTAACCGGAGCGTTTATGTATGAGAAAAAAACAGAAACAAGACGAATTGTCGCACATGATGGTAAAAATCAGAAATGTGTAAATGTAGAAATTCAAGCTTCAAGTTTTAGTGATCACATCAGTTCTATTTTGTTATATTGGAAACAAAATAACTTCCAAATTGAGGAATAGACAAATTAATGACAATACATATTATGGCAGCGCAAGATAATCCCTTTGGATGTATCATCTTTACATATTATAAAATGAAGTCCCACCCAACGGATTTAAATGCAGTTTTCACCAAAAGAAAGGGATGGATGACCTATAACATTAGCTACAGGCGCAATACAGTCAGGATATAATTAATCGTTACGATCTCGCACTATTCTGACAAGAACTATTTTGACAGGAACCCAAGCAATGCCTTGGACTTGTGACCAAGGTGTAGGCTTAAGGACGTCCTTTAAGTGATCATAACACTCGCCTCCACTGCTTAGTTTCACCGTCTAAACCTAAGATTAGACTAACATTTTTTTTGTTAACCCGGAGGAATCTGCTTAACCTAACCTAACACAAGGCTAACCTAACCTTAGGCTAATGTAAACCTAGCTTACGTCTCCGACATATACATAATACATGCATATTATAGTAGAGAAAGAAACCGTGCGAAGCTTGTAGCAGGGTAGACAATGTATGGACCATGGGTGCCAGACGGGGGTTTTTGCCAGCCATGTAAAGAGGTCCAGTGGTGGAATGGTTAACACAATCCAGACGTGGATAACTGCTGACGAGGTTGCGGAGCAAACCAATATCTCGTGACTTCGCCCTATTAGCAGTAAAGTGAATCACCCCGGAGGTTTAGCGGTCGGGCTGTTTCCTTCTGAAGCAGATCCCAACCCCGCATAACCATCCTGAGTCCCCGCTTGGGATGGTATCTGTTGAGCAGATTCCTGCCGGGTTAAAAAAAAAGGGTAGACAATGTAGGGGTGCGATGTTGGTTAACCTCCTCGTGGTGCACCCTGGGCGTGGACAGCAGCAAAATGTAAAAGCTGCGTCATAATCAATCCTCGCTGTTGGAGCGGAAGTGAAGTTAACCTCAAAAGTTTATTAGGACACTGGCTGACTTCCGGAACTTAGTCCGCGTTATGCTCCGCTCCTATGGGTCGTAGCGTGATGCAATAGTCTATAGCCTTCCTCGATAAATGGGCTATCCAACACTAAAATAATTTTTCAATCTGAACGAGTAGTTTCTGAGATTAGCACGTTCAACCAAGCTTTTAAGCTATGTATCTATAGTAAAATATAAAGCTGAAGAATTTGTTTATTTGTTTTGCGCCAATCTCAGGAACTACTGATCCGATTTAAAAAATTCTTTCAGTGTTGGATAGCCCTTTTATCGAGGAAGGCTATAGGCGACATATCATCACTCTACGACTAATAGGAGCGGAGCATCAATCGGACGAAATTGCGCGGGTCGACTAGTTTAGTATAAATATGGAGCTCCGGTTTAAGATTAGTTCGTCTCGTGTATGGCGGACTTTATACTTAATTTATACAGTGACAGTTTAAATGAATTATTCTTCAAGCCGTAAAAAACCCAAAACCTGTTTACAATCGTTACTTGAGAATGTAATTAAGTCAGTTTTGGATGATATCACGTGTAAAAAATTGTTATACGATATTAAATTAAGGCATTTTATGGGTAAGGAAGGATGCGGTCAAGAAACCGCAACAACGTTAAAACTTATTTATTAACTACTTTATAATCTTATGAGTCTTCATTTAACTTTTACTAAATATCATACTAGCGACACGCCCCGGTTTTACTCAGGTGCAATGTGATTTAAACCTCTAATTTATACTTAATTCGCAGCATCCCGCGGTTTCACGCGCTATATTTTGGATAATTTACACTATATCATTATAAATTATAGCCTATGTGTTATTCTGATGTATAAGCTATATTACTGTAAAGTTTCATCAAAACCCATTCAGTAATTTTTGCGTGAAAAAGTAACAAACATACATCCATACATTCAGACTTCCATACATTTTTACAAACTTTCGCGTTTATAATATTAGTAAGATATTATAAAGAGGAAAGATTTGTATTTTTGTAAATAACGAATAAACTTAAAAACTACTGGACCGATTTCGAAAATTCTTACACCATTAGAAAGCTACATTATCCCTGAGTAACATAGGCTATTTTTATTACGAGAAAAAATTAGAGATCCTCAGAAATACTTACTAAAACCAACCCAAGGTGCAAAAAAAGTAGCCATAAAATGTGTTTCATCGCATGCGCTGCGAAAAGTACTGATGGTAGAACAAAGAAATGTTCTACAATATTATAGAACGTATCAATATCTACAAAAAACTCCGCGAGACCATATCCAACTATAGTAGTTATGTCACTAAAACTACTTTTTTACATTTTAAAAGTTGATAGAAATGCCTAACAAAATCAGAACATGTTTTCGATACCTTATATATACAATAAATTATCTCGTATTCAAGACTGCTTCAATACCTGTTGATTTCTTTTTGAATTATTGAATTCGGAAAAATTCAAAAGATATTACGAAATTAAAAATGTCAATATTAACAAAAAATACACGCCGACGCGCCGGTGTGTTAAATGTCCACCCGTGCGGAGCCGGGACGAGCCGCTAGTATTTATTAATATGTACTTAAATCAGAAGCCGAGTAACCAATATTAAACACTTACTCCAAACCTAATAATGACCTCTGCTCGCGTAGAGACCACTGGAGTTATGCTGGGACGCCATTGTGAAGGATTTTGTTAATGTTTGGAAATATATTTTTCGGTTTCCGTATAAAGTGCATATTATTATATAGATAAGAGTATAGAGTAGTTAAAGAGGAGATTGGGGGATAGTGGTAGGAGTAATTTATTGTTAAAATGAAAATGGGAATAACTATAACAAACACATCTCAGCGAAGCGAGGAGAGAAACATCTAACAAATAGTCGGACTAATTGAGATCTCAAGAACGGTTATAAATTAATATGCATTAGATGTAGAAAATAAATCTATTTGCTTTCACAGCCGTATCGGATGTGCGTACACTGGGCGACATCATGTCATCTGGATATACGTACAAACTACCACACAGGTGTTCAGTTTAAACAGAGAACCTGGGCAGTGGAGGTCAAGTTACCAAATATAGGAGGTGCTCCTTAAACTTACTCATTGGTAACAAGTCCAAGGCACTGTTTAGGTTCCTCTCGTAATTGTAAGAGATCATATAATGTTTAGTTATTTACCGATTCAGTAGCAGTATCGTCCTTCCATTTCTCCGAGTCATATATATATTGTGTTACACTTTATAGGATGTACAACAAGTTTTATTGGATGCTATTGTAACGGAAGTTATATTTAAACGTCAAGCACATGTTTTACGAAAATTTTAACACAATAGATGTCTGATTCTTCAGATTACAAAATTATTTATATTTTCTACAAAACATATTCGTCTATAATACGCAGTACATCACGTTACGTGAAGCACAATGTGACGTCACATCTTGCGAAACACTATTGTTGTCGACATTTTGTCTATTGTGTCCCCATTGTTGTCAGAAACAATGTTCCACAAGCCTTGACGTCACTGAGTTTACAAAATTATAGATAGATAAGATGCTATAGATAAAACACATATTATCAAATCGACTAACTCCAATATGGCGTACGGCCGTAAAATGGTGGACTAGTTATTCTTTGTACACTCCCATAATATGGGTATCGAATGAAAGGGTTTTCTGAGAAGAATACGAAAGGACAGTCGAATATAGGCTAATGTATAAATGTTTTTGAAAATTTCGGAACTACACAACTAAGCCTATTGTGCAATTTTGAAGCTAAACGCAATACAAAAGCCTAGAGGGCAAATGTCTAGCAATGCTTGACTATAATCAATAACAGGAACATACAATTAAACGTTCTAGCATTACTCAGTTTACTAATAATTACCAGTTGTGTTTATTGAAAGAGAACCAACTGTTCAGAACTTAGATAAACATTGGTGGATCCGCCCTCGCTTCCTTTGTGTGATTTATTACCGTTTGTTATGCCCACGGCTTCACTTTAGCATATAACACGTTATTTTTAGCCAAAGAAAAATGTATGACTTAACATCACAGAGTAATAAATATAACTTTTTTGATAAAATGTTTTGTGATAATAAAACTGCATAAGTCAGTGCAGTTTAGTATTGGTGTCTTACTCGGGAGGACCTAGATCGATCCTGGGCACAAGTAATTAGTTATCACTTGCTGTAACGGTGAAGGATAACATCGTGGGGAAACCTGCACTCTTGAGAGTTCTCTAAAGTTCTCAAAGGTGTGTGAACTCGCATTTAGCCAGCATGGACTATGCCCTAACCCCCTCCTCATTCTGAGAAGGAAACCCGGCTCAGCAGTGGGCTATCAATGGGTTGTGATGATGATGGTGAAGTCATTTAACTTTTCACAAAATTAAAAATAATTTTCACAGTCTGATGTAAGAACCGTAAAATTATTTAATGCGTCATCGAAATACGCCGTTTAAAGATTTTTTTTTAAAATATTGCTTGCTTTATAATTGAAAGAAGAGGCGATATGAAAATAATTTTTATTATGGTAAATAAGGTGCAAACCAGCAGATGGTCCACCTGATGGTAAGTGGCCAACATCGCCCATGGACATCGACAAAACAAGAGATACTCTCTTGGCTAGGGGGTGTTAAGAAAAAAAATGCTGCGGTTTCAGCAGACCTTGAGCAAGAGCCCAGTGTTTACTAGATCCGCAGCGTTAATGGGATGGGAGAGGGAGGGGGTAAGTCTGGCCCACATGCGGATCGACCGGAACGCGTCTATGACACTTGGCGGTCGGATTCGCATGCTGGTGCTCGCAAGCCAGTCGGGAATCCCCTACCACCAAGGGGATGTTGGGTTACTCGGCTCTTACGAAATGCTCTCCCAGCGGCAGAATGAAATAGTTTTCTAACCCGGCCCTCAGAGGTAGGAAAGTAAATTTTAAAGAATTTTAAATTTTCTGAAAAGTGAAAACCATTTTGGAGCTTCGGCATCAGTTTATCACACTTATGAATAGTGAAAAGTATTTTACGTGTTCACTATCAAAAAGTTTTGTGGAAGGTGATGAGCATTTTGCATTTTCTTTATCAGAAAAATATTGCCCATATATTTAGATAATTAACAGAATAATTATGTCATCCTATTTTGTTGATATATACAGCCATTTAAAGGTGAACGCATAGACCCCAAAAATTCAGCTTCACATATAACATCCTAAAAACTTCACTCTTAACTCGGCTTTTACGCAAATTATTTCGCAAATGTCACTCGTGGGACACAAGTACCATCAAAAGTGTATGAAAAAAATATATTTTTAATTAAAACGCAGCATTTTCCAGTTAGCCTGGCAATTATATTTTGGTCAGGATTTTCAGCCTAACCCAGTTTTGGCCCAACGCCAGTGAAGAGCTAATTATTATATTTAATGTATAACGTTTAATTTGCCAAAAGAGATTAATTGTCGCGGTTTACTTGTCATTAATCATTTAACGTTATGCACCTAACTGTAATTTTTAACCCTGTACAAATTTGGATATAATTATGGTCTACCATACCACTACTCTACGTGCCTGCATTGGTAGTTCTATCCACCATGTCTACTATTTTGACATAAAGTAGGCGCGCGGGATCTGCATCGTCGCGTAATGACTTCTGCGCATTTAATATTAGAATGACAGGTTTTTGCTAATATCATAGATGAGAAGGCCGGAGAGTCTATCCAGAATAACATAGCAGATAATCTACGGGTCAATTAAGTTTGGAAATCTGTTGGTGAACACTAGGATCCTATCAATCTACCGTCACTAGGAAGAAATATATGCAGCAGATCCCCTATTCAATCTGATGAGAAAAAGATATTCAAGTTTAAACAACGATGTTTTATGGCACTGAAAATTAAGTGAGGAAGAGTGAAGAAGTAATCTCGACACATGTATCAAGCCAAAGGGAAAAGAATTATAGGAGTCTACAACCATATTTCAATTAGTAACTGAAGAAAATTTGATTCCTTGGGGAAAAACGATGAGAAGGAGGAGAGAAGGAATATATTGACTAGGGGGACTATTGGGTAAACGCAACGTAGATACTGCTACTGAACCGATAGATAATCAAACATTATGATCTCTTACAATTACGACAGCAACCTAAGCAGTGCCTTGGACTTGTGACCGAGGTGTACGGTTAAAGATATCCTTTATTCAATTGAAACACTCGCCTCCACTGGTAAGGTTCTTTCAAACCTATGGTTAGGTTAACCTAAGCGTAACTTACGCGCTGACATATCATCATCATCACGACCCTTCAATGGCCCACTGCTGAGCCGGTTCTCCTCCTCAGAATGAGGAGGGCATTAGGCCATAGTCCACCACGCCGGCCCCGTGCGGGTTGGCAGATTTCACACACCCTCGAGAACTTTTTTGGAACTCTCAGGAGTGCAGGTTTCCTCACGATGTTTTCCTTCACCGTTAAAGCAAGTGATATTTAATTGCTTAAAACACACATAACTCAGAGTCAGAGGTGTGTGTCCAGGGTCGAACCTCGGACCTCCCGAGTAAGACTTGAAGTCTCAACCACTGGGCCTAATATGTTTAAGTTTATTATTGCTTATAACTAAGGAAAACTATATAGAGGCCGAGACTTACTCGGTGAGACAATGGCTCATAGTACTCGGTAATTAACTCTCACGAAATCAGCAAATTCCAGGACATGTAACATGAGATCGATGGTTAAGTATGCAGCGTTATCGCTAGGGTTCCGTAACACCGATGCAAAAAATCTCTAAATTTATCCTCTAGAGACCAAAACATAAATATATTATTATTTAACACATTGATACAAAAGAACACAACATGTAACGACGTCAAGACCCGTTTCTTATCTAAACCGTTTTACCTCAGGTAGAGTTGAATATATTTCGTAAAATGTTCATTAATGCACGCACGTGTTATATGTGTGGTAGCTCTGTTAGCGTTTATATCCAAGTAAAATATTTATTTAATATATGAGCTATAGATCTCGGGGATCAGGACCCAGTACCAGGTTTAAACACGTTGCCTTACTAATATTATTAATAATATTACAAATCTTTATCTAACAATAAGCATCAGTAGCTTAGTTGTTTAGGAGTGGGAGTCACGATAGGTCGTGGGTTCAACTTCTTCTGTTAGCAATACTTTTGTCATGTAGTTTTTTTTCAAAAGCTTGCTTCGACTGTACATGATGTTAACCAAAGATATGTCCACATATTAACTATACAGTTAAAACTCTTTTTTAGTTCAGCACTAAATAAAGTTATCAGCGTCTTAATTCGGGATATTTTGTGATTAATGACCAAATGATTGATGAGTTCATTTCACTGTAAAACTTATGAATAAGCTTAAAAAGTTATTTACTTTATGTAAGGCAAAAAGCCAAATTATTTATATAATACCGACGCAGAGACGCCGATGACTTTTATGCTTTAAATGGTGAAGTAACGATATCTAGTAACGAAAATTCCCGTGAGGGGACGGGTTAGAATACTATTCCCCTCTGCCGCTGGGAGAGCATCTCGTATAAACCGAGTAAACCAACACCCCCTTGGTGGTAGGGGATCTGTTCCCCGACTGGCTTGCGACCACCAGCATGCGAATCCGATCGCCAAGTGTCTATGACGCGTTCCGGTTGAGCCGCATGTGGGCCAGACTTACCCCCTCCCTCTCCCATCCCATTAATGCTGTGGGTCTAGTGGACTCTGAGCTCTTGCCTAGGGTCCACTGAATCCGCATCATTTTTATTCTTCATTCCCACTTCCCACTCTATCTTCGGAGACGCAACGCATCGACAAAACGAGAGAGTGTTTCTTGTTTTTCCGATGTCCATGGACGATGGTTGCCACTTACCATCAGGTGGACCATCTGCTCGTTTGCACCTTATCTGTTATTAATAAAAAAAAAATCTCTAAACACAAAAACAAAAAAAAGTATAAAGAAAAAAGTAAAATAAAAGTATAAATAATTGTCACAAAGAAAACAATAAATAGATAAAAATATAAAGTATTGTCATGTATATAAATAAATAAAAATGAAAATGTTGTAAACGAAAATAAAATGTAACAAATATAATCATTATATTTAGTTTACATTATAGATATTTAAAGTAATGAATCATAGATATAAATAAATACAATACATAATAAAATGTAAGAATAAAGGGAAGGGAATTTCTTAGAGGATTGTTATGAAACTTCGCGAGCATACTGTGGAGAGAAGACAACACTTTAGAGAAGAAAAAAATTGTAAATGAAAGTTTAAATATCAATGTACCTACATGCACGATTTGTTAATAGAATAGATCTCTTTTTTTCCCCTAAACATCGCAAACTTATATGATGCAATGGTTGTCGTACAAGACTCCAAGCTTTGTGGTCACGTGTATTAAAAGGGGTTTAAGCCAGCCTACATCGAAATATTCACGGCCAGTAATTTACAATTTACTTATTCTCCCTCTCTACAACTTCCTCCTTCAACGCTTAATAAAAACTGTGTATCTTGCCGAAACTTATTGCCCAATCTCACCAAAACCTTTAAACTGAGGTAGGGCACAGCAGGAAATTTCCTGCTCAAATATGGAGCAGCCCGACTGGGGTAGTACCTCGACCTTACAGAAGATCGCAGCTAAATAACACTACTCTAAAGCAGTGTCGTGTTCCTGTTGGTGAGTAAGGTGACCAGAGCTCCTGGGGGAATTGGGGATAGGGTCGGCAACGCGCTTGCGATGCTCCTGGTGTTGCAGACGTACATAAGCTACGGTAATCGCTTACCACCAGGTGAGCCGTACGCTTGTTTGCCGACCTAGTTTTATATATAAAAAAAAAAAAAACTCTCACTGGGGATACAATCGGCCATTTTTTTAGTGTATTTACGAAGTCGGTTTTCTATTCGTTAATCTAGATGGTGATCGAATTAAGTCTATCGTAGTTACGATAATACTTCAGAGATACAAAAAAGGACATTTATTTCCAATAAAGCAATAGAGAACGAAAACTTTATTGATAATTTATAATATTCTAACCGCACCGCTAACACTAACACCAAAACCCATCTATATTTGTCTCCACACATGCGGTGCGGTTCAGCCGGCTAATTTAACCCCAGACATGCCCACCATACACTGGTATTCCATTATACTTTCTTCGTTTCGATTGATCTATGTAAATAAAATTATAATGTATAAAAATTACCCTAACTTTGACGTTTTACAGAGCTAGAAATATCAATTATAAAAGCTATACATGCACAGGAACACGTAGAAGACAATAATGTTACAAGCTTGAGTTCTAGATTGGAAGAAATTGATAGATGCTTCGATGGTAAAGGATTTACTTAGAACTAGCAGCGCAACTTTGTTCGCGTGTTACTCCCCTCCTATGGGTTGTAGCATGCCTAAGTTATTCCTTGTTACATCAGCTATCTGCCAGTGAAAGTCCCGTAAAAATCGGTCCAGCCATTTCAAGAGAGCCGGAACAAACAGACAGACAGATATAAATAATGTTGTTTTGGTATATGTAACGTGTACCTTGTTAGCAACACTGTTTATAAAGTAGTAGTAGCGGGTATATCATTTTATATTATTTCGAGTATACCGACGTGGAGACTTTATATAACCTTTAGTGCGATAGATTAGTCTCAGTCTCTCTGGTGTTTTCGTGCAGTGAACATGGAAGTTAGAGTTATAGTGTCGTGATTAAGGTGACCATTCTCGAGGTCCACGTAAGTTTACTTTATTATCTATTGTCGTTAGCGAGGTCGAGTGGTGGAGGTGAGAGTTAATATATTATGAAAGAGCTCTTTAAACCTGCTCCTGGGTCTCAAGCCCCAGGCACCGCTCGCCTCAGTCTAAATTGCATGTGTATACGTGTTGCTGTACAGTAATGTGTATCATATCTCTTCTCTCATGTTTATAGCAACCTATACATCCATATGCACTTTGTAAAAGGCGGTTATTTCAATATTACAAACAGACACTCCAATTTTTTTAATTTGTATCCTCAAAAGTCAAAATATTCTTCACAAAAATAACCCTACACTACGACCTCGTTCATCATGACCCTTCAATGGCCCACTGCTGAGCCGGGTCTCCTTCTCAGAATGAGGAGGGTATTAGGCCATAGTCCACCACGCTGGCCCAGTGCGGGTTGACAGACTTCACACACCTTTGAGAACTTTTAGAGAACTCTCAGGAGTGCAGGTTTCCTCACGATGTTTTCCTTCACCGTTAAAGCAAGTGATATTTAATTGCTTAAAACACACATAACTCAGAAAAGTCAGAGGTGTGTGCCTGTGTGGGGGATCGAACCTCGGACCTCCCGAGTAAGACTTGAAGTCTTAACCACTGGGCCATCACTGCTTTTTTCCAACTACTATATTAAATAGTATTTTTTTTTAAGTAACTATGGGTAGGCATACGAAAGGTGCCGCGCGCCTTAAACAATATAGATCCCAAGACACAGAACGGAAAAATGTTCATAAAATAAAAACTACTGGGCCAAACTATTTTAAATTTTTATGGGACCAAATAGCAACTATTCCGCATCAAACAAAAGAAGAATCACGTAAATCGGATCGTAAATCTCAGCGTAATTGGTATACATACATAAAAAAGATATATATATATACCAATCGAATTGAGAACCTCCTCCTTTTTGAAGTCGTGCATTTATTTTTTCCTTTAGATTCTTACGTAATAAATATTAAACAGGGGGAGAGTCCGTCGGCCTATTCTTATTTTTTCTTAGGGGGAGGGGGGAGGGGGTCAAAAACTAGCGAAAACAGTCTTCCGTAATAAATGAATGACACCTAACGAAGGAATACTCTTACATGTTACAAAGTACGAACTACGTACGAAGTATTGATGAATCAATAACATTAAAACAATTGTTAAAATCGTGTTTAGACTACCCGTCCTCGCGTCGCTGAGGTGTATTAGACTACAGATAAAAGTTTTATCAATAACATTTTAGCAATTCTCACCTTGTAAAACTTTCTTAGACTTCCTTCCACACATATTTCATAACTAAAATTAGCCAAATCATATTCAAAGTCAATACATTTTCCCTATATATAAAGATTTTTTTACCTACTAAATTTGTCCCTCTTTTACCCCCTTAGGGATTGAATTCACAAAAAGGGACATCGAAAATAATCATTATTAGGAAATTATAAATTTTATTGAAATAACTTTGAAAATGAGAGAACTCTTTCATACTAACTTTTTTCAACCCCCCCCCCCCTCGCCTCCCCCCTCCTTTTACCCTCTTAAGTAATGATTTTCGAAAAATATTTTACACGTCTTTCATGACTCAATGAAGAATCTTCAAACTGAATTTAATTCAAATAACTTCGAACACGGCTAAGTTTCATACTAACTTGGCACCCCCGTTTTACCTCCTTAAGGGATGAATTTTCAAAAACCCTTTCATAGTGCTCCCCTACGTTATGAAAGGAATCACTGTTAAAAATTTGAAGTTTCTTACCCTTATAGTTTAAAGCCTGCGTTGATATGTTAGTCAAAGACATCAGGCAAAGATCTCTGAATATTATACAAGATATGAAAACTTAATATAAGAAAATTACTAGCTACTTAATTTAAAAAATTATTATTAAAAGTTTAAATCAAGCAACACCGCGTGCAAGAGCCAATATATCTATAAACATCTATTCTATTTCAGTACCCATTCATCTTGTTCGTGAATGTTCAGCTCCTGTTAATTTTATATCCACATTTAACTCAATCACTCGTTAAACGACCGTCTAATGAAACGAAAATACTCATAAAAGACTACTAAGTTTAAAGTTAAAGTTATTTCTGTAGGGGACGGGTTGAGGGTATAGATTGGTTATTATACTACAGCAATACGGGTTGTAACCCAGGAGCTATCCACTTCTCATCCAAACATTTCCATATTGATTATAATATTATTAACTCACATACTCCTTGATAAGGTAGATCTTCAATCACGTCACTAATACACTACTTTAGACAATGTTTACTGTGTGAAATAGCTAGACAGACTGCCTCAAATCTCTCAAGGTGGAGGTTATAAGATAAAAACTTAACATTTTCTTTATTAGGTGATAGGAGTCTGGTAGAGGAACACTTACTAACTGGAGTCTGTTCAAAATGTTATTATTATCTCTTACGTATTACCATCAGTCAGAACAGTGTGTGACTGCTGTACGCGTTAAACTCAAAAACTACTGAACAGATTTTCATGCAGCTATCCTAGTAGATAGACTGATTCATAAGGAATATTTAGATTTATCATTTGTTAAGGTTTTTGTGTAAATTAGTTGGAATATTACACTTACAGCATGTAAAGATGAAAACCCACCTTATTATAGAATATTTAATGAAAAATCGATGCTAGAGTAGTGTTGGGAATCGATTAATGTCATTATAACAGTCGTTTATTCGAGTGGGCATGAATATTCAAGTAACTCGTGTTAATGGGCGCACGGCGACGCTTCACGCATAGCTTATTGGACAGGAATACGTACTGTCTACTACTTCTACAGTTTTAACCCTATTTACCTAATCTGGAAAGAACATAATGGCTATCTCTTATCCTAGATAAATCCTAAAGAATATTATACCTAATTTTGAAAGTAAAACTTAAAAAACGTGGGAAATACTTAAAAGAATACGATCGAAAGTGGGATTTAATATACTACTAACGCCATCTATTGACATATAAATGGTCTCTATCTGGTTGTTACATAGTCAGGCCTAAATCACTGAACCGATTTTGATGAAATATGATACAGAGATAAAGTAGAGCTTAAGGAAGAAAATAAGCTATGTTTTATCGCGATTACGCGAACTACGCGATTTTGACATCAAGGGCATCAACACACCGTTTATACCTACCTATTTGTGAGTAGTTCCTCTTATCTACGTGGGAAAATATATAACCTCTGTGTCGTGATGCTGGGTCTCCATAACTAAGATTTCGAGTAAGTCTGCTCGTTCGCCCCTTAATTGCCATAAAAATAAATATAACTTTCATATCGATAACATAACATTAATTCAAAATACCGCTGATCCAACGGAACAGAACCTACAAGTTATAAAGCTAGTTATCAAGTGTTGCTAGCGAAATATAGAGAAATAATGCAAACAAAATTATTAATTTAAACCAAAACTAACACACTACATACATAGTTAATATTGATAGAATTTATTATACCGAAGCAAAGTTTTCAAATGTCAAACTTTATAATCGTACAACTTTTCTCATTTACTAGTTTATAATTTATCCCAACTTTAGATATGATATTGTGTTAAATACACGTTGATATTGTTAAAGATAGAAAAGAAAAAAAAAGAAAAAAGTAGTAGCGAGAGATATGTTGATTAAGAAATAACTTCGCTTCTAATGAAGCTATTTTATTGGCTCCAAACAAATACCATGTCTCGCTAAACATCCTCACCCATCTCTGGTGGAAATTGAGCATGATACTCATACTCCGACGCAGCTTCATAATCGCTCACTTCTATATTAAAATCAATCTACACGTCTCTCTCACTTGTTAGAACAAGAATACTTTGAATAAACCACAACCAAAAAAAAATCTTGCAGGCCCAAGTCCCTTAACCTGCACCTGGACCGCAGGCCTCAGGAAACCCCTGAATAGAGCTTCTGTCATAAAGGACTTTTGAAGAAAGCTGGTCTAGAAAGAAGAATATTCCGATTCGAGACAAATACGAGTTTTTGATTAACTTAAAAAAAAATTGCTTTGTCGTCACCCAATTTTTTTGAGTTTGATGTGTTACTTCTTTTTCAACACACTGCCCAAGATGTTAGAATTGCTGGGTTTGGCTGGTTTGGTTAGTTGTTTGTGGTAGTTCAAAGTATCTAGTATGTCGATATATAGAATTTACACTGTAATTAAATTTAGCATCATATTCTTAAGCTATTTCAGGCAATCTGTAGGCAGAACCTGTACACCCACGAACTTTCTAACCGGGACTAGACAGTTTAACTGCCGCGATAGGAACTGATAACTGGTGCAAGTAAAGATCCTTATTAACGATTCAAATGCACTCGCACTTAGCGACATGAGTTAGATGCCCAAGTTTGGATATGAGGAAAACTACTGAATAACTGGAAAACATCGATGTCGTAGCCGGTTCTTGTGGAAGAAGATTACAAAAACAACTTTTGAAGAAGACCCTATTATGCCATCAATGAAAATGAAGGATTCTCTGATTTGGCTGGGAAGTTGTTTATATAGATCTTAAAGAAACGCCACATTTGTGTCTTTC
This sequence comes from Limenitis camilla, assembly GCA_905147385.1. Lineage (NCBI taxonomy): Eukaryota > Metazoa > Arthropoda > Insecta > Lepidoptera > Nymphalidae > Limenitis > Limenitis camilla. The sequence continues at coordinate 6,768,310 of LR990251.1, read as the reverse complement.
GTGATTTTATAATACCAGAAAGTTTCTGTGTATGTCCCTGATCTTCACGGTTGCTTTGAAAGGTAGCAAAGGATCTTGGACTGTTATTGATGTTACCGATAACAAAAATTGAAATTTGGTTTGATGAATGTCTGAATACCTGTCATGTTTTCTAGGTTCATAGATTATACTGGAAACTTCTTTCTTGGACTAAAGGTTAATCCACAACAAATGATATTCAAAATGGTAATAAACCAATGCAAACAGTATTTCATTAAAGTGAGAACTAACACGAAATCCGACCAAATATTTGCACCAACCGGTCATCCGCTAATAGCAGCTAATTCCTGCTAAACATTACTTAATTAAACTCTGCAAGCATTTCAGTGTGTTATCGGGAAGTGATAGGATTCAAAATTGAATACATACATGATGAATACAGTTACGTGTGAAAAAGGTTTAATAACTCGACAGCAGATGTGGGATTTCCCTTTAAAAGCGATATATCCTATCGGCCTTGCATATCGGACTATATCCACTATAACACAAAAAGATAAACCTAAAATTTAACCAAATTAGCACTGTTATTAAAGACTCACAGATTTTCAATAAGAACTATTCATTAACCATGATGTGATATGATGACCACGTTCAGAATATTTTTGAAAATGCAAAGGTTTTTGCATAAAAGATGAACTACATATTTTTCTTGTTACTTTTCTATAACAAGGCCCCATACCATAGAGTTTAAACTGCTAGCTTCTTCCTCCTCCCCCTCTCGCTAGAATTTTTAAAAGAATATTCATATTTTATAATCTAGGGCAAGCCTCTCTACTATAACCTCGTAGAATTTAAACGATATGATTTTATAAGCTGATTTATTTGATCAATCAATATGTAGAAGTGCTGCAAATGATTGTATGCGACAAGGAGGTTATATACAATCTTGGAATACTACCCGTGACTATAAAGTTGTTAACGCAACGGTGTTGCTAACTCTATGGAAAGATGGTGACAAACACCCGAAATATTAATATTAAATTACTAGCTAAAGAACTTAAAACAATTTTAATCACATAAAATCGTCACATCAAATAACTTTTCCCTTTCCTCCATGATCGGAGCAACTCGACCCGTGACGGATTAAAATCCCATTACAAGAACCCTTTGTTTTCCATCAAACAACTAGCAAATGATAATAAACCTTATTGCAAAGTAATAAAGTAGATGTTTCCGTATACATATTAGGTGTCTTAAGGAATCTGGGAAACAAGTGAAACAAAATATCTCAAACGATTCAAGTTACAAGTTGTACGCAAAATTGTTTTTAGGGACTTAAATGGGAAAGGCTTGATTGACCTAGTAATAAATAACTCAATATATATATATCTGTGTTGCTTTTATGTTAAAGTTGTCTTTCTCGTTCTTTTTAAACTCAACTCAAATATAATTATTTTTTTTTTTAAATATTACTAGCAATATGGATCACATACTACTAGTATTCCCTTTACCCCTCCAACTAAGCTAAAGTGCTTGTGCTAGGAGTGGGCCACGCCAGCAGTCCAATGTCCGGGATGAACCCACGACTTGTTGATCGTGAATCCAACGCCCAAACCACTGAGCTGATAAGGAAAAATTCATTAATAAGAGTACAGCAACTGATACTAGCTGACCCATGCGATTTCGTGCCCGTATATCCCGCTCCTATTGGTCTTAACGTGATGATATACAGCCTATAGCTTTCCTCGGTAAATGGGCTATCTAACACTGACGGACCAGTAGTTCCTGAGATTAGAGCGTTCAAGCAAACAAACAAAAAACTTTTAAGCTTGATATATTAGTATAGATTTAAAGGGATAAATGGCAACACGACCTCACTGTCGTCATTAAAGTGGTGGGTTGAGTGGGTATTTTGTATTATATAAAGGATAAATTCAACACAAGAAGGTTTACTTATTCTCGGAACTCGTGTAACTTCAGAGTATTTAAAGATATTTTGCTGAATGTTTAAATAATTTGTGTAATTGCTGAAGAAGTTTTAAATAATCAATGAAGGAGTGTTTATAGAAACAAGCCCCAGGCACTGCTCGGCTTCCTTCTAGATTGTATTGTTATTGCAGTCTTCTGAGTGTTATTATGGAGTTAGCGTCTACCTACAAATTATAAGTACTAAACTTTTAAATTTGTTGCTTTATACCACCGACCCAAAAACGATGGGGTGTTACATGTTTGACATGTCTTTGTGTTTCTGCCTGCGGCGTTATAGCTCCCGAACGGATGAACCGACTTTGATTTTGTTTTTATTGTTTAAAAGGTGAATTAATCCTGAATGTTCTTAGCTATGTTTGTTGAAAATCGGTCTAACATGGCTGCCACCATAAAATAACGAATGTGGATCACTAAAAAATTAAATAAATTACATTTTAGGTACAATTTGATTTCGTATCAAAATTAATTATGTGGATTACAAGAAAGATATTAGACCAATCTATATAACAGAGGACTACTCCATACTCTAGTTCCAAAGTAAATATTGCAAGTAAAATCTAGAATAACAAAGTCTAAATTGAAAATGATATGACAAACAATCCTCTACATAGATCAAGCGATACAAATTAATTAGCCACTGTTATTTTTGGAATTTGTGGGATCAAAGGCACCAAAAATAAATTGCTTTAACTTGTTCAAGTGTATTATAAATTTAGATCGCGACACTTATTTGTTTTGTAGATCATCAGACATCTTTAACGAATATAGTTCAAGGCACATTGCCGGCATGACGCAGACTAATTTATTTCTATTAGAATTTAACAAAAGTTCTGAACTGAAATTTTATATACACAAATCCAATATGGCGGACTTCTAAAAATGACAGACCAAAAGGTCTATTTACTATAGTCAGTGTATTGAATTTTAAATTTTTTAAACATGTCTAGTTTGTATTAAAATATATTTTGATGACATATTTCTAAATCCAATATGACGGACTCTCAAAGATGGCGAACCAGTTAGTAGTACTACTATAGCGTACTTTGAAAGATGGCGGAATTGCAAGTAAGGATAAAATTGAGCTATAGTTTTGCATACTCGTCTGGTTTGAATGATAATGTAGCTGTACCTACATTATTAAGTGGCATTATTCTAAATCCAATATGGCGAAAATACAAACGTGACGAACCAATAATTTTTGTATTTACGTGATATGGGTATTAAATTAAATAATTATTAAATTAAATAATTTTTAATGATAGATGCCGATATACCGCATCATTTTAGAAGAGGGGTGCGAAGAGAAGTATGCTGCGGTTTCTATGGACCTTGTGCAAGAACCTAATGTTCACTGGAACCGCAGCATTAATGGGATGGGAGAGGGAGAGGGTAAACCTGGTCCAGATATAGCTCGACTAGAAAGCGTCAGAGATACTTGGAGGCCAGATTTGCATGCTGGTGATTGTAAGCCAGTCGGGGGACAGATCCCCTACCAATTGCTGCTCTTCCAACGGCAGAGGGGAATTGTAGTCTGACCTTCCTCACGGGTAACATTATGGGGTAATTGATTTTTAATAAAAATAACGAGTTTATGTAAGTAATGAGCTAAAGTAAAATTTTTAGAAAATAATCTTTTTCCAATGCAATATAATCTTCGATCGGAATTAAAATTTGTTACCTATTACTTTAGTGTATAAGGCGTCTATTTACAATTAAAACTGTTATTTTATCCAAATCGCATTATCTTCACACTTGTACCCAACAAATGGGCAGATGTTTGTGAATAGTATCTAAGAACAGCTATCTTCCATCGGACCTCCATTGTCGAGAGGATTTATTGCTCCATCCGTATTTAATTCCTCAACATCGATGTCCTTTGCGCTGTTTGCCTAATGTTATTTTCACTGTATCTTCATTCTATTTAACCGACTTCGAAAAGGAAGATAGTTAAGTATACACCAGGATATTTTTCTCAGAAATGTCTAGTAATTTAAATGCTTAGGAAATAGAAACTATATTATCACGACCCGTCAATGGCCCACTGCTGAGCCGGGTCTCCTCCTCAGAATGAGGAGAACTTTTGAGAAACTTTGAGAACTTTTTTTTGGGAATTCTCAGGAGTACAGGTTTCCTCACGATGTTTTCCTTCACCGTTAAAGCAAGTGATATTTAATTGCTAAAAACACACATAACTCAGAGTCAGAGGTGTGTGTGGGGGATCGAACTCGGACCTCCCGAGAAAGACTTGAAGTCTCAACCACTGGGCCATCACTGCTTTTACACTTTTAACTATATAGCGAAACTTTATTGAGTAGGTATATGGACGGCATTAGGAGAGTATAAAACAAATAACAATTTTAAAAAGTTTCATGTTACATTGAGTTGTACCTCAATAGCTACCAAACGACCACCTTCTGAGCTAATCTGAAGATAGCTGATGAATTTCATCAAAATCAGACCAATTATGGAGCTCAAAGAAACATCTTATTCACAAAAGTTTCTTTTATAAAATAATCCTTAATAATATTTAAACGCGAAAGTTTGCGGGTATGTATGGATGTTTATTACTTAATCAAGTAAAATCGGATGAACGGATTTCAATGAAATTTGGCACACAGATACCTGGATTAACACATAGGCTATTTTTTATCTCGGAAAAATTCATAGTTCCTGTAAGATAATAAATTTAAAATTTAACGCCGGAGCGGGACGACTATATCCTGGAGACAATAAACTTGACAAAATATCTAACCTAAAGGACGTAAAATCATTATGTCTGATTGAAATTTAAAATAATCTTACCCATTACAAAATATCCGATCATAAATTATGCTTTATTTTTGGAATATCGAAAAATACAAAGCCGCCATTATATTGTGACCCCTTACCATGAACAGCAGTCACGAAGTGTAGGTTCATATAAGCTGGTAACATGTAATATAAAATTGGTGAAATATTGCAAAGGAACATACATAAAACGTCAATTATGGAGCTCTCGCATCCGCAACAAGTGAATTACCTGGAAATAAAAAATATTTTGTTATTTTACATACGATACATTGTTTTGGATGTTAATACATAAGCAATTTTTTTAATAATCAATTGGAAGAGTTGATAGATTAAAAATATATTTCGAAAAATTTCTTAAAACTTGTTAAAAATTTAGGAAAAGCACAAACGGTCCGAAAAGGACTTATTAAAACAGATTATTACCTCAAGTATTAGGTAAGTATTAAAGGGGGTGGGAGGGAGTTCCTTGCTTTGCTTATTTTGGATGATATGGGGATAGTCGGGGTCTTCATGGTGATTACGTCAGCGATAAAAAAAGTAAGCACGCACATCGAAACGTGAATATCCTTGCATTAATGTTTATGTAAGTAAACACATTTGCTGGGATTTGCTTACTTTTGCTGACATCTAGGGAGGGATTTATACTTGCAAAAAAATCTGCTTACATATTACTTGAACTTGTATGTACAGCCTTTAAAAATTTTGCAGGTTTTTTTAATTTACCAACACCGTTGATAGCTTTATATTCGCGGGTAGTGCTTTTTATTTAATTCCAAGACTGTATATAACCTCTGATCCTATAGACTTGAGCCAGTTGTCAAACGGAGCTCGCCTAGTGAACATAATGCCTGTGCTGATGTGTGGTGTTGTGAAGCTGGGCCTCCATTGCTAAGGTTTGGAGTAAGTATTTCCATTTTAAGTGCATATTATTATTGTCTTGTGTGTGTGTTACTGTGTGTTATCGTTCCCATGTGATAAATTAAATCGCGCGAGTCGCCACTACCTTTACAGCGAGTGCGAAGCTGTTCTCGATTTAATAAAAGCTTTAGATTCTAAAGCGTAGTATATATTTTGTGTAATTAAACAGATTTTCTCAAAGATAAAACGTGGAGTGTATTTGCCAAAAAAAATCCCTCTCAAATGAGACGACACGATACCGCCGGCAGGTTTAATTACAACATGAAAGGTTTATCTAATCGGCTTGTATGTTTGTTTTGATGCGTTTATTTGCCTTTGAATATTTTTGGATTCATTTACAGCGTATTTAGGGATAAAAATAACTTATATATTAATGGCGTAAGAACTTGGCTAACGGACACAGAAAGGTTCTTCAGTAAAAGTGCCCTAGGTTAGCAATTAAGGGCCAACACTTCTTGTTCATCGCTCGGATACTAGAGAGGGCGGTCATGAGTCGCAAATTCAATTTTTTTTACTACAACTAAGGGGCTAACGTGCAGACGGACCACCTGACGGTAAGTGGCCACTGTCGCCTGGACATTGACAATACAGGAGAGTTGCTCTAGTACCCCCTCCCTATCCCATCCCATTAATGCTGCGGATCTAGTAAACTCCGGGCTCTTGCTCAGGGTACGCCGAAACCGCAAAAATTTTTTTCTTCACTCCCCCTCCCCACTCTATCTTCGAAGATGCAACGCATCGGCAAAACCATGGGCGATGGTGGCCACTTACTATCAGGTGGACCATCTGGTCGTTTGCATCTTAAATTACCGAAGCGTTGCCCCTTCGAAAATTGTGACGGGGAGGGGGGGGAGGATATCTGGCCCCCATGCAGCTCAACCTGAACGCTTCACTAAGCACCGATGGGTGCTTATGCTAATAATATTCTGACCCATCCCCTTACGGAAAGAAAATGTTTAGATAGATCGCAAAAGCCAAAAAAATACTTAACACATAATTACGCGTTAATTTTCATAGAAACAATGGTTATTGAAACTGTCTTCATTCGCGATGTTTAACTATCATTTCTTGGTACGAATACCGATATTATAAAATGTATTTATTTTAAAAATATTGCTCAATTACTTTTTATTTTCTTAAAATAGCAGCAGGTTACATAAAACCGCTTAAGAGACAAATATTTAGTTAATTTAAATATTGAAAAGCAAAAAGATTTTTGTCGCGATTATTTTTGCTTATCTTAAAAATCTTATCACATCTTTTTACTTAAAATGGATAAAATAATGTTAATGAGTTATATTGATTAAAACAGGTTTAAGTTAAGATTTTTATGTTGACAGTTTAAAGTACATTTTTTGGAGGGCAAAAAATATTTCATTTCGAATTGATAATTTTGTAATATGCAATAAAAAAGGAATCCGAGAAACCAATATTCAACTGTTACTCTAAACCTTAGTAATAGAGACACAGCATCACTACACCATGCCACTTCACAGCCATAATGGTCACCAAGCTAGCTCCGTGTGACAACTATCTCAAGACTATCGGAACAAGGTTATATACAATCTTGAAATAAAATAAAACTGCCGGGAATAGTAAAAGATTATCGAATAATCGAATCCTCATCGCCATCTATAGCGCTGGAGTAGGGTAGTAGTAACTTCCATCGGTTTGACAGTTTATAAGCCTTCGACAGTCCGACTGTAGTCTTATTCTTGTGCAGTCTCTTAAGGAGTGGACTAGTCTCTGGATAGTGTTAGTATTGTGAATGTGTGTCCGAATAAGGTCACGTGAGTACCTTAAAATGTATTTGCCACGTCTTGTGTTAGGTTGTTTATATGAGTTTAACCTTGGGTACAATAAAGAGAGCCTAGCAGTGGAGGCGAGTGTTAAAAAACTCCACCAACTCCAACTAAAAGGCACAGCTTAGGTTTCTCTTGTAATTGTAAGAGATCATGTTTGATTATTTATCGGTTCAGTGGCAGTATTGTTGCGTTTATCCAATAGTCCATTCAATATCATCACCCTTTGTAGTGTTCTTTAATATACCCCCTGCTCCTCCTCCTTCTCATCATTAAAATCTCCGAGAATTATATTTATCGCGACATGAATATCAAAATATTTCAATTCTAATCATCTAGAACAGTACAAACAAGAATATATTAACTTTATCTGAACTATACTGCACAGTAACACGCGTTAGCAACACCGTTTATTAAGTAGTATTAGCGGGTAGGTCATTTTATATTATGTCAAGTATACCCACGTGTAGACAATATATAACCTTTAGTGCGATAGATTAGTCTCAGTCTCTCTGGTGTTGTCGCGCAGCGTACATGGAAGTTAGTGTTATAGTGTCGTGGTTAAGGTTACCCTTCTTGAGGTCCACGTAAGTTTACTTTATTATCTATTGTAGTTGGCGAGCTCGAGTGGTGGAGGTGAGAGTTTATACATAGAAGAAGACGTCTACATGTTAATACTGTCGTTTAAACATTAATAATGCTATAAACATGGAGAGAAATATGATACCCATTACTGTACAGCAATACGTATACACATGCAATTTAGACTGAGGCGAGCGGTGCCTGGGGCTTGAGACCCAGGAGCAGGCTTAAAGAGCTCTTAACTCTCACCTCCACCACTCGACCTCGTTAACGACAATAGATAATAAAGTAAACTTACGTGGACCTCGAGAAGGGTAGCCTTAATCACGACACTATAACACTAACTTCCGTGTTCACTGCACGAAAACACCAGAGAGACTGAGTTTAATCTATTGCACTAAAGGTTATATAATGTCTTCACGTCGGTATACTAGAAATAATAAAATGATCTACCCGATACTACTATTTTATAAACAGTGTTGCTAAAATGTTGCTACTTTAATTTAAAAATAAAACGAACGAGATATAATAACGACCGACATCCATCACCAAAAAGGGTAGGATTGAAAAATTAATGTACAGCTTTATCTGCAAGCATTGCTCGTCAGCCTTTTTAATACTACGAAATAATAAAATTGCAAGGCAATTATTATTCACTAAGGAAAAAATGCATTTTATATCACTACATACTATAAAACAAAATCGCTTCCCGCTGACTGTCTGTTCCTATGTATGCTTAGATCTTTTAAACTTAGCAACGGATTTTGATGCGATTTTTTTTAATAGATAGAGTGATTCAAGAGGAAGGTTTATATGTGTAATACATGCATATTATAGTAGAAAAACACTGATAATTTTAAAGGTTTCTAATGTGATGTTGTAAATAAACACATTTTTTTTGCGCTTATATTGAGAACGCTGGCTGAACTCAACGAGATAGATCAAAATAATGTACTACAGTATTGTACACCTTAAAACTGTCTACAAAATAGTCTGCGATGGTATATGTCTATCTCTTAGAGATAACCCACAATAACCATTTTTTTTTCCTTTACTTTTTACGAGATATAATAGCTTATTTACGAAGCGATTTTAAACTATACAGTATAAATCTTTATCCAATTAAGTACCTTAATTATATTATGCACTTTACATAGATCAATATGGCCCTTTACAGCATGAAATTTAAATGAATATTTTCGAAGATATTACAGATTTAAAATGCAGCGCGGCGGCTGTTTAATTTACGCGGCGCGTGCCTATGAAAACATGTTTGTATTGTCTAATGATGTATATAAAGACATCCTGTAGTATATTTAGTATCAGCATTGCACCCGTGCGAAGCAGGGGCCGATCGCTATTATCTTTTAGTTTATCTTCGTATCACTTTAATGAAAATTTAAAAGTACAAAAACCAGCATGAATTTAGTTGAACGTTGACAGCGCATCAATGGTCGCTTGAAATGAAATTATCGCTTAAATAAAAATATGTTTATATAATTGATACAATATATTGTCTTTATGCCAAAAATATATAAGTCAATGTGCTGTAATTCTTTCATAAAGATATTCAAATAATAAATACATATTCATCGTCGTACAGTCGGCAAGTATGCAGATAAGAGCCCCTAAGAAATAGGCAACTTATCTTCCAACGCCCTAACCATAAATCGACTTTCCCAACCCGACAAGTTATGACGTCTCGGTTAGTTCAATTATTGGAACGGTAGAATTTTATTCCTTAACGGAGGGTTCCTTAAAATAACCTATACGACAGGATCTTGCTACATAAATCTAATTAACGAAAAGAAAGACAAAATAATAAAGATTATTATCTGTAGTATCTGAAGAATCTAAATTGAGAATCTAACAATTAACAGGAACATGTATTAGACAATAACAACTGCAATTTAGACGATAAGCAAAGATCTCCTTTACTACGTTTAAGCACTCACCTATCTACTCCACCTCGTTAAGTCTCTACTTAACTTTTAACCAAGAGAATAACAAAATTAAATACTAATGTGACTTTCAAAAGGACTCTCAACTTCACAATGTGAAGTCAATTTTTACTCTAAAAAATTCCTCATCAAACTGCTGCAACTCTATTCTGACAATTTTTTTTAAATTGACAAGTCAAAGAATCCTTAAGAAACGTAGGAAATATTTAAGAATACAAACTAAAGAAACGAAATTGCGATTTAATCTACTACTTACGCCTATTTTTATTTAGGTATATATATATGTCGGAGAATAGTAAAAGGTTATCGATTAAATCGAATCATCATCGCTATCTATGGCGTTGGAGTAGGGTAGTAGTCACTTCCATTGTTTTGACAGTCTCGACCCTCGACCCTTTATATGCCATCGACAGTCTGACTGAAGTCTTAGTCGTGCGCGGTCTCTCAAGAAGTGAAGTAGTGACTAAATAGTGAAAGTGTTGTGTTAGTGCTAGGAGTGCTGTCCGATCAAGGTCACGTGAGTATCTTACAATGTAATTACCTCGTCTTGTGTTAGGTTAGGTTTATGTGCGATTAACCTTAGGTTTAAACAGAGAGCCTGAGCAGTGGAGGTGAGTGTCGTAATTACTTAAATGAATTCCTTAAGCCTACACCTTGGTCACAAGTCCAAGGCACTGCTTAGGTTTCTCTCGTAATTGTTAGAGATCATATTTGATCATTTATCGGTTCAATAGAAGTATCTGCGTCGCGGTTACCCAATATTCCACTCTTTACCATCACCCCCTTTTAGTGTTCCCCAATATTCCCCATCTTCCTCCTTCCATCTCCTTTCACATCGTTTTAAAATCCCCGACATATAGTTTAGTTTTAATTTCTATTGGTGGATAGATGGTTTCTGTCTGTCTATTACACAATCAGGTTTAAATCACCGAACCGGTTTTGATGAAATATGATTCAGAGATAAAAAAGAGCTTAAAAACGGACATAGGCTGTGTTTTATTGTGAAAAAAAATACTTAATAATATTTAGTAAGCAAATGAGTGTGCTCGTACGCCATCTATCGGCGTGGGGATGAAGTGCATGTCGGGCTGTGTCAGCCACATAATCTTATGTCTCTGGGAATTAATCAGACTTAAAATAAAATGTGAAATTAAACCTGAAACACGTAGTTTTTTTATATATTGCACCCGGGCGAAACCGGGACGGGTCAGTTAATAAATAAATATATGTCGGAGCATAGTAAAAGATTATCGATTAATCGAATCGTTATCGTTGTCTATGGCGTTGGAGTGGGGTAGTAGTCACTTCCGTTGTTTTGACAGTATTTACCCTCGACCCTTTATATGCGATCGACAGTCTAACTGAAGTCTTAGTCGTGCGCGGTCTCTCAAGAAGTGAACATCATCTAAGTAGTGCTAGTGATAGTGATAGTGTCAAGTGCAGTGTAGTGTGGAAGTGCTGTCCAACTAAGGTCACGTAAGTCCTTACAATGTAATTGCCACGTGGTTAAGTAAACACAATGTTAGGTTAGGTTAGCCTTGTGTTAGATTCGGTTTATGTGCGTTTAAGCTTGGGTTTAAACAGATAGCCTGAGCAGTGGAGGCGAGTGTTATGATCATTTAAATGACGTCCTTAAACCTACACCTTGGTCACAAGTCCAAGGCACTGCTTAGGTTTCTCTCGTAATTGTTAGAGATCATATTTGATAATTTATCGGTTCAGTAGAAGTATCTGCGTCGCGTTTACCCAATATTCCATTCAATACCATCACCCCCTTTTAGTGTTCCCCAATATTCCCCACCTTCCTCCTTCCATCTCCTTTCACATCGTTTTAAAATCCCCGACATATATTTATGTATTTACTAGTCAAAACGATAATGGTAATACAGAATCCTAAAATCCATTATCAAAGCTGCCAGTTACCTATGCTTAAACGCTCAAAGAAAGGGATTATATCGCACCCCTTGCAAATGATCAAAATCTGTTACCCCTTTGACGCACCCCCCATTTAAATAATAAATTCATGGCCAATTAGAGGCACACGTTCTTTAATAAATTTCTACTCATTATATTTCGCATTCATTACCGAGTTCATTTAAAACGGGCTTTTATCTTATAAATTCAAATGTTTACTGGTTGCTGGTGTAGTCTTTATACTCAAAATTAAAAAACCTCTTGCTTTTATTTTATAATTTAAAAGAAACAATACATTTAGAAAAAATGCCTCTCGTTTTATTCTTGTATAGACAAACATTTTTAATAGGGATAAGCATCAGTTGTTCTTTATCACCATTAAATTGTTTTAAGGTACGAAAACACAAATGATTTTTGAAAGAAAATAGTATTAGCAAAATCAACACGCGTCGGCTAACAAACTGTTTGGAAATGCTATTACTTAATATTTATTTATCTTTAGAAAATTTAATATCATTTACCTGGGTATGCATTATGTTTTCTTTGCGATATTCTATCACATATACAACTCGGAGAAAATGAGGAGAAGGAGGTATATTGAAAACATAAAGAGGGGGATAATATTTAATAGACTTTCGGGTAAACGCGACGTAGATACTGAACTACTAAAACGATAAATAACTAAACATTATTGTTAGCCTTAGAACTATTAATACAGATATTTCGCAAGAGAAACACCAGCACTTACACACATAACCACATTAATAGCACTTATCAAATCAAAAATCAAAGAAACACTGCGCTCTGTCACCTTGCATCATCTTTTTACATCCTACCTTAGCCTAAAAAAATAACGGAAACAGTATCAATGCTGACAATTCATCACTAATATGACTTAACTCATAGACAATTCATTATCAACATTTAACATTTTTTTGTATAAATTAATCATCTTAGCTTTATTAAAATTTATTATTATATTTGTTATAATTTCCTAAGTTCTAAAATATATTTCCTGTACAATAAACAATATATCATAAACATAGAGACCATTTATATAAAATTAAAACGGATGCTAACATTATGATCTCTTACAATTACGACAGAACCTTAAGCAGTGCCTTGGACTTATGACCAAGGTATAGGCTTAAGAACGTCCTTTAACAGAATTCCAATACTCGCCTCCACTACTCAGTTTTACTGTTTAAACCCAAGCCTTTTTTTTTTTTTTTTTTTTAACGATGGAAAATGCTTTTACGCATCCTCTCACGGAGAGAGGTATGTGGGACTCGCAGCGATAATCACTGAATACCCACTAAAAACCATCGAAACCGAAGCCGTCTTTTAGTGGGCACCACAGGATCGCTTTATATGCACTCATCTGTGGTGTCTCGACGGAAGTCCACGTGAAAGGCAAGCCTTTACAGGTCGTCGCGGAGAACTTCTCCGAGGCTTCGTTAAGAAGCCTGGGTCATCCGCACTGCATAATTGCGACTGCGGATTCCCATTCTCCTCCTTTGGAAAGAAGGCGCCGACATCTCCGCCTCTCTTCCGCGTTCTGCCGCCTCCTTAAGCCTCATTACGGACTCGCTGTAGGCTGACGCAGCGTCCCATCCCCTCTTGTTTAAACCCAAGCCTAGCTTAACCTAAGCCTAACTTAGGCGCCGACATACATTTTGTCTCAATAATAAAAATGCTTTTGGTAAAGCCTAAAAAACGTAAAAAAAGTATACCTGCAAAACCTACAAATATTCAAATTACAAGTCGCAAGGATCGGCGAGTAATAAATAAATAAAGCAATCATATACATTATAATCAGTCAATCACAAGTTGTATTACGTGGGTGGTCATGGAACATTCTTATACGTATATTGCCTGTAATTTCCACATGTTTATTAATAAAAATACTTAAAATTAAGGGGGCAAGTACTCTTCGCGAGTTTGGAGTAGATACTAACTCGGCAAGGCGATGGTTCTACTATTCTCGGTGACTCATTCCTACTAAGTCAGCGAATTCCGGGACGTGTAACATCAGTTGGATGGTTAGAAGTGCAGTGTTATCACTAGGGTTTCATAAAACACTCAAGAGTAGATCAACTGATCCAAATGAATAGTTGCATACTACTATAACCTGGAAACATCTTTAAGAAGGAGTCATAGTACCTATAGTACAGAATTGTCTCAATCATTGAGAACGTGAGAGCGTGAGTGAATCCTTTAGTGGAAGAGCGTTTGAATGAGGGCTTGTAAGTTTTCCATATAAACCCAATCAATTTATTTCCAATACACGGAGTTCTATTGAAAGCATGATGCATTGAGCATTATAAAAAAATTGTACTGAATTCTATAAATAGAAATTTAACGATGCATCGAACATTTCAATATCTCATCGAAACGTACGAGTATTACGTTCCCACACATCTATGCCCATACAAGTCGCAATACCGCACTAATGACTCGTGTAATGTAGAACGAGAAGTTAATAATGTTGTTATAAAAATGCACTTGTAACACTTAATAAAGCTGGTTTAAAAAGAACCGAACAATTAAAGAAGGAAATTACTAAAATAACAAGTAATAATTCCCGTATTGTTTTTGTCATATATTGACTACAGTTTCAACGCGCGAGTCCACTCTCTGAAGAAGACCGCCGAATGTGATTGAAACTATAGTAAATATTGTCAAAAACAATACGTGAGTTTTTACTGTTTATAAACTCAAACTTAAACTGATTACAACGATAATTTCTATAATAAAAATAATTAGTACTTAAGGCAGGAAGTTGAGCAATGAAGAAGCTTAAAACTAAAGAGCAGGTCTTCTATTACGCGTTAACTCTCGCCTTTACTACTCCACCACCACCCACCATTAGACTAACCTAACATTTACATAATCAGAAATAATAAATGTATTAAGGAGCTTATTTGATAAGAGTAACAATTCAATAACTTATACTTTTAATTTACATTACGATAAATATAAATTATTCCACGAAAATACTAGTCAGACTACCGAGAAGATATCGTAACGAAGCTAAGCCTAAACGCTATAAATAGTTAAAGTTTACCCAAAATTCCTGAGTAGTCAAGTCATAAAAAGGAAACAAAATCAAGGTATTTTAAGCTTAAGTTTACGAAGGATAATATAGGTAAAAGTAGTATTAACACAAAAACACTTTCTAGTTAGCATCCCAATCACGTAAAAGGTCTCACGTTCAGTATCGAAAGCCCGTCACTGGGGTCTCTCTGATACTTGGGCTTGGGTCAAAGTAAATACACATAGAATTTGCTTCGCCTATTGACAGGTCACGTTTTAGTCGAGGACTTATGAATTATAGGACTGACGTTATTAAGTCTTAAAATCGCTTTTTCAATTCTAGAAATTCTTAACACAGGCACCCTTTTTCTAACAAACAACCAGTCAAATACTTCCTGTGACTAAGACTTTGTCTTTCCTTGACATTAATCAAGCTTTTTTGCCCATTTATTACAACCACAACCCGTGAATGGTCAACTGCTAAGCCGGGTCTCCTCATCAGATGAGAAGGGTGTTAGGCCATAGTCCACCATGCTGGCCCAGTGCAGATTGGCCGACTTCAAAGATAAAAAGCCAAGACTCCAACATATGTCTCAGGATGATGTTTAAGTTTTTTGGACGCATAGCCCGCCAACCCGGAGACAATCTCCAACAACTCATAATCACCGGAAAAATAGAGGGGAAGAGACCGAGAGGAAGAAGACCAATGCGATGGACAGACCAGATACGCACCACACTCAAAATCAATATGGCAGAAGCTGTTCGTGTTGCTGAAAGTGCACAATTGTAGTAACAACGCAAGAAGGAGGGATTTAATAGCTTCAAACACATGGACACAACGCCCAGGATCGAACTCGTAATTTATCATGTAATATCCCAAGCTCGTGTCTATTACTGTACGAATAAATTTGTATTTTTTTTGTAGCGAATAGGCTCAAAAACTACTGAACCGATTTTGATAATTCCTACGCCAAAAAGTAGCTGCACTACGCCAGATGACGTAGTTTATTTAGTGTTGCCTTAAATATTAAGGTACTAAGTAAATTTTGAATAAATGAAGTAATACCAGAAACCATTAATCTGATTTTGAAAATTCTTAAGTAACATAGTGTATATAATAATATAATGTTGCCAAATTAAATTAAGCGTTGGCTCATGTTATGTATATGTTAAAGGACATCGGCAAAACGAAAGTCAGTGGACCAGTATTAAATAAAAAAAAACTTGAAATAGGAAATACTAAAAAGCCGACACATATCGTTAGTTTTCACATCACGTAGTAGTGCCTCCCCCATTGCTCAAAAGTCAGAGCCTATTGAAGGATATCTTGAATATTATTGGTATTCTATATGTTGACGGAACAAATATTGAGTTGAAACGTGATTTTTTTAATAAAATAGCAAATCCTATTCGCATTTATTGAAAAGATTCTATTACCTACTTCAATACGCTTTTAATTACCAATAACGCTAATTGACTAGTCCAAGCTCAAAGAAAATCTTATTTGAAGGAGATAGATACTAACGTGGTAATTAGTCATTTTTAAAACTATGCCAATCGGTAACACTCACGTATTATTGTGGTAACTTGGTACTACAGTTTCGATCGCATTGGGCGATCTTTTTCAGCTAGTGAACGCGCTCGCGGTGGCCGCTCGGCGAACACCTGAGTGTTCGAAACTGTAGTACCAAGTTAACACAATAATACGTGAGTGTTACCGTTTGGCATAGTTTTAAAAAAGGACATAGATATTTAAAATATTATTAAAAAACTTTTAATGGATAATGTTAGCAACGCCATTTTTTTTTAAATTAATTTATTTAATATAAAGAAAACTTACTGGTATACATTTATATAATTACTATTGCCAAACTGCTCAGCAGTTTGGCATTAGTCATACTAACTTTGACCCCTCTTTTACCCCCTTAGGGATGATTTTTTAAAAAATATTTTACACGTGTTTTATGACTTTCAATGAAAAACCTTCATACTGAATATTCATTCAAATAACTTCAAAAACGACAAAGTTTCATACTAACTTTGCACCCCCGTTTTACCCCCTTAGGGGTTGAATTTTTTAAAATTTCCTTTCTTAGTGCTTTATAAAAATACAACATTTTGTTGAAATAACTCTAATTCATGACTCGGCGTCTCACTTTCATTGCGATAGGATTGAGTTAGTCCGTCAAATGATATCAAGTCAAGGAGCACGTGAGTAATGTACTTTATTATTTTAATATTTAGTAGCGAGGTCGAGCGGTGGAGGTGAGAGTTAACGGTTATAAAATAGGTCTTTAAACCTGCTTCTGAGTGTCAAGCCCCAGGCATGCTCAGCTTCCATCTAGATCACATGTTGATATTGCCGGTTGAGTGTTACTGCGCAGTATAGCTCTCGTAAACTTAGCATCCGTTATTGAGGAGCACGTGAGTAATGTACTTTATTATTTTAATATTTGGTAGCGCGGTCGAGCGGTGAAGGTGAGAGTTAACGGTTATAAAAGACGTCTTTAAACCTGCTTCTGAGTTTTAGCCCCAGGCACTGCTCGGCTTCCATCTAGATTACATGTTGATATTGTCGTTTGAGTGTCACTGCGCAGAATAGCTCCCTTTTTGTTTGATTAACAAACATACAAACTTTCACATCTATAATATTATTAAAATTAGCAGTAAATACAGTAAAAGGACATTTGATAAGTATAAATAGATAATATTTTTCCTTCTCCAGTTATCACAGACCGTTAGAGCTCAACGCGTCGGCGCCTGCGCAGATAACGTAACATGTTTACTATCCCGTCACTATCTGATTGAAATGTTGATTTGTACAGGCAAATAAATATTATTTTTTTAAGACTTCGTAATAAACTTTACTAGAAAATGGATAAAGTTTAGAAAGTAATTTTGACACGTCAAAATTGGTCAGTCAGTCAGTCAGTTTGTCTGAAGCTACCAGTTCGGAAAGCGGTTTTCTGATGGCAACAAGCTCAACAGTCGTCATTGTTAACATCCGTAATCATTTAGCTGAGCATCAACGTCATTTTGAATCCAAGCTTTGTCATCGTTCAAGTAATCCTGTACAGAGTAGTAATGACATTTACTAAACACTTTTTAATGTGAGTTTAGTTCTATCAGTGAGCTATACAAGCCGATTGCTGGGTCTTGTGACCCAGGTTTTTCTTCGTCATTATGCCATTAGAAAAGTTTTAAACTGTAATTATTTGCAGTTTGATGAATGATCGCATAAATAGACTATTATCTCTGAAATTAAAGATTGCGTAGTATAAAAAATGTTTTTTTGCTTTCCTTCAGTGTGATTAATTCGTATATGTATAGTACTAGTCGACCCGCCCCTGCTTCATTTGTCTCCAATATTTTATATATGTCTAACTCCCGAAAACTTTATGATCACACAGCTCAGCATGCACTTCATCTCCTATTTCTATCCCTTCCCTTCAAGCTTTTTTTTCGCGATAAAACGCAGCCTATGTCGTTTCTCAAGCTCTAGTCTATTTCAGTACCAAAATTAATAAAAATCAGTTCAATGGATTAAGCGTAACAGACAAGACAGAGAGAGGCTTTTGCATTTCATCATCACAACCTATTAATGGCCCACTACTGCGCACTCTTCTCCTCCAGTTGAGGAGGGAATAAGTGAGCTAAGTGCGGGTTGGCAGACTTCACACATGTTTGAGAACATGAAGAACTCTCAGGAGTGCAGGTTTCCTCACAAAAACACACATAACTCAGAAAAGTCGACGGTGTGTGCCTGTGTGGGTTGAACTCGGACCTCCCAAGTAAGACATTAATATTTTAACCACTGGGTTATCACTGCTTTTGCATTTATAATATTATTAATAGTCGGGATACGGGTTGAAGATATTTAAACGTAAAGTATTACTATTTATAGTACAAGTCGTCCAATGTCCGACACACTAGTATCAACAAGATAATGAGAAACGTGTAAACATGTCTACCGTGTAAATATGACCCGTCTGTCGTCGATTTATCAATATTTGTTATTTTACTATAATTAGGACGAATAGAATACCTTAATATTCCACAGAGATAGACAACTAACTCCCATCCCCCCTCCCTTTTAGAGCTTAAACACTCCTTACGTAAACATGCATGCATATTTACGTCTCAATGCGTCTTTACGATTTTATCGCTGACGTAATTACCATGCAGACCTCCCCCCCATTCCCCATGTCGTTAAAAAAAAGCAGTGCAAGGACCCCTCGACCCTCTTTAATGCTTATGTAATACTTGAACGTCCAGGTAGGTTATCACTTCTTTAGTATTTCATGAATTCGACTGAGAAAGATAATAAGTCATAAGTGGGATAATCACTGGAAAACCAACATACAACATACTTTTACCCGTGAGGGCTTGCGACCACCAGCATGCGAATCCGACCGCCAAGTCTCATAGACGCATTCCGGTCGAGCTGCGTGTGGACCAGACTTACCCCCTCCCTGCCTCTCCCATCCCATTAATGCTGCGGATCTAGTGAACTTTTCCCTCTTCCTCAGGGTTGGCTGAAACAGCAGTATTTTTTTTCTTCACTCCTCCTCCCCCTCTTCGAGGATGCAACGCATCGGCAAAACGTAGAGTATCTCTTGTTTTGCCGATGTCCATGGGCGATGGTGGTCACTTACCATCAGGTGGACCATCTGCTCGTTTGCACCTTATCTGCTATAAAAAAAAATACAAACCATACGTCTATCTGTCCATCTTGTTTATATAAACAGCAATAACTCAAGTAATCTAGAAACTAGAAGCGTTTTCCTTTAGAAATGCATTTTTAACATATACAGAAGAGGAAATTGTTAATTAAAATAATATTCAAAGAAATATCTGAGTAGAGTTCATGAAGGCTGACAGGATACAATTATCGGTGGATAACCAGTTCCAATATATCTTGATAATTATAACCTACTCTCGTTTCGCTGAGGTTAAATACAATTTTATATAGTAAATCCAAAAAAAAAATATCTCATTCAGGTACACAACCTAACAACAACTAGTTGAAAGTATAACTAAGAATAAAATAAACAAATAAATATATATGAGAAATGTTGACAGATTACTAAATTATATTACTAGTCAAATTACCTCCCACATATGGGTATAGTTTGACTAGTAGTAGACCAACAGGGAATAAAAAGGATTCGAGGAGCAAGCAACAGTTTACTGCCAGTACTCAGACTTAAACCAAACATAAAAAATCTGTAATTTTGTATTTTTTGGAATTTTGTGGAAAACTTTTAAATATGTTTGTCTCCGCGCTTTGTTAAAAAAAGGGGGGCCAAAACATTAAAGACGTGCGGTATTTTGAAAACAGCGCCACCTATCCGAAGAAAAATCACAGAAATAAGTCTAGATTTTAATGTTTGTTTATCTGTTTTACTTTTAAATGGATCTGCTGGAATATATCTAGCTGGAACTCTTCCTCAGAATGAGGAGGGGGTTTTTCTTAGGGGGGAGGAAGTAATTCAACCGCAATTCATCGCAGAATGTAGAGCATTTATTTATTCTCTTCTCTTGTATAAGACAAAGTTAATCATCAATAACTTTTTACATAAAAGTAAACAATAGTAAGTTAATAAACATGACATACATCCAAACAATTTTATATATTTTCCAATTTCGCTGAGTTATTATTAGAAATACCGTTAGCAGTACGAGTACGTGAGTTGGAAGTAGATGTTGGGTATGAAATATTGTTTTATACGTTTACCTATATGGACTAAAAGCAGCGGCGTCTCTAGCCCATGTAGCGTCCGTGTGCAATCATTGCTCTAGCGCAAAAACTCTAGCGCAATTTTTTTTGAAAATTGTCATCCCTAAGCCGCCCGTGTGCATTACACACCCTACATTATAGGTCAAGCAACCTCTGCCAAACAGATATAAGATATATAATAATGTCCACTATGAGACTATTTACCTGGAAACATACCTTTTTGGATTTTGTACCCTTTTTTATGGCAGTTAAGGGGAAAACGAGCAAACGGCCCACCTGATGGTAAGTGGCCACCGTCGCCCATGGACATCAGCAATACAAGAGATACCCTCTTGTTTTGCCGATGCGTTACCACCTTGAAGATGCAGTGAGGACGTGGAATGAAGAGTAGAATGCTACGGTTTCAGTGGACCCTGAACGAGAACCCAGAGTTCACCAGAACTGTAGCATTCATGGGATGGGACGGGGAGGGGTAAGTCTTAATACCCTAAAGGACACAAAACAAGGTTACAAAGGCTTCAAAATTAATGTTCTTTTCTAATAATAATAATTTGACACTTCCATGGAAATTAAAACTTTGTTTTTGAAGTTTTTAAAGTTATTTTAAGTCCTTTATTCATTTTAAATTTATTCATTGAAACTGAATCGTCACAAAGTAGAAACTCTAAAATACATTAAATTCGAAACGATTGTAAATAATTGTCTCTGAAGTATAAAATTCAATCCGGCAATTTGGTGAGTGCCCTATATTTCGCATTAGAACGAAATGGGGGTTTTAATGTCGCGCGCTGTATATCCTGTTATATTGGAAAAGCACCAGTTATCGACGTTTTCTATATTCTCTATACTCTATATTCTTCGGGAATTTTACAAAAATCCAAAAATAATCACATATTTGTCTGTAGATATAATGAAAATTATTTTTTTTTAAATATTTATTTCTATACTAACAGACCCGGGCGACTTCGTTCGCGTGTTGTTCCGCTCCTATGGGTCGTAGCGAGATGTTAAATAGCCTAAGTTATTCCTTGTTACACCAGCTATCTACCAGTGAAAGTCCCGACAAAATCGGTCCAGCCATTTCAGAGATTAGCCGCAACAACAGACAGACCACCTGTCTGGTGGACAGACAGACAAAAATTGTAAAAAATGTTGCTGTTGGTATACGTACCGTGTGCATAAACAATTAGTAAAAAGCGGTTATTTTAATATTACAAACAAACACTACAATTTTATTTATTTACAATAAAATTATTTTTTCTTACACTATTTTTAATTCAAATTTATTAAAATTTATTTTCTATTTTTCAGTTGGATTTTCTATAAAAGCGTATTTTTTAGTTTATTTAAACTATTATTTTTTAAATAATTAAAATTTGACAATATGCAGGGGGATGTTTTGATACGATATTAAAAATTTGACAACAAAAATGAGACAACACAAGTTAAATGTTAAAATGTTGTCTATGTTTATTATAAGATATCGAACCTATAAGGTAAGCTCGGTCGGCTCGGTGTGGAGTATATCAATGAATTATTTAATTTTTCGTTCGTCCTGAAAGATATCTTAACAAGAGTGGTGTCGTTGAATAGGTGATAAAAAACGCTATTCAACGATATATAAACGAGCGAAATCGGATAAACTAATATTACTATTGTCTACTAAAAACTTGATTTTTGAACCAAATTTTGTTAAAATTTAACAATTTTGCAGAAAATTTCGGTAAATTTTAATAAAACGGGGGTGAAAACTACTGTAGAATATAGGGGGATAATGTACGTATAAGACAGGGAAAGTATAAAACATAAATATAAAGTGTCTTGACGCAGACACTCCGGGTCTCAGTAAAACAAAAAATCGCTAATCCTGATTATCCTAGTAAGGATAACGGATCAAACTGTTTACAATATTGAATTATCATGGATCCTTAATAAGTATGCCAAATTTCGAGATAATCCGACGTTTTGAAGGGGGTCAAAATCATGTTCAAAGATGCCGTTACATACATACTAACATACGTATGAAGCTAATAAAAGCGTATTAATAAAGGAACACGGGTGAAGCCGGGACGTGTCAACTAGTTGGTAATAAATTGAAGCATTGGATTCACGATCGATAAGTCGTGGGTTCAAATCCCACTTATTGGACTACTGACGTGGCCCACTCCTGACACAAGTATTTTAACTTATTTTAAGAATAAGTAGTAGTATGCGATCCAACCTGATAGTAATCTTTTTAAAAAATGACCATCAAGGAGGCTAGGTGAGGAAATGGATAATTTAAGGATAGATAAATAAGTGTAGCTAATAAAAAAATAAATTAATGAACTAAAGAACTTAATACAGTCGTTAACGATCGGAATAGTTGCACTAATTTCGGCTTAATCCACACAATCGTTTGTACTAAAGTAGAAATAGTGTTTCAGTAGGCGGAAGTAAATCTTCGAATTGGGTAACAGCTTTTGTGAGAATAGACATTTAAACTCCATTTATTTTTTTTAAATCTTTTCTATTTCTATTCTACTAGTCGAGGTAAAATAAACTTTACTTATATGTGGATAACTTATTCATCGCAAAGTCCATTCATTTCAAAATTTATCCATAAAACTCTAATTTACAGGAACGGGAATAGTTAGAAGAAAAAACATTTTCATGTAAAATATCGCCAAGACGACCTACTGTCAAAAAGTGATCAGATCTCATATAGAGCCGAGCTTCTAATTCTGCACGCCCTCCCTACCTATCTCTCCAATCCCTCCCCTAATTCCCTATGTGGAATATATTAATTTTTGGAGCATCAAAATTTGCGGAAATCTTATACAAACAAACCCTCTCCATTTTAAGGGGGTAAAAGTTGCAAGTTTTATCCATTTTTTTGTTATTGATGTACTAATTCCAGCCTATATATCAAATTTCGGGTTTCTAGGCCTTCGGGAAGTACTCTAAGAATTTTGATGATCATCAGTGAGACCAGTGACAGCGGAAATCGGCGTTTTTTAGATATCAATAAAAACTAAAGTATAAGAGCTATGGAACTGAAACTTTGTATGTCTAATGAGTCCACTACTGACATTATATCCTGAGATTTTTGTAGATCTGGTATAATCCGAACCCAAATTATAAGGGTTCAAAAAAAAGACGAAGCGCTTCGAGAAAAAGTAGTAGTGTCCTTGCAAGTTGCGCTTCGCTTTGCTCATCTTGGCGGGGGCACTACCGTGCCCTCAGACAGTCCCTTAGAATAAAGAAGAAATCAAAATGTTAAGTAAACAATTAAAAGATACAGCTGTTATTCGCAAAGGAATCAAAACCTAAGCCCATGTCAGAGATTTCCTAACACAGGTGACACTTGCCATGTTATCTTCCTGTTAAACCCCCTATTTGTCCACTGTTTTGTACAAAAATCCAATATTCAACATATCACACTGAATTTTTTTTTCACTCACACAAACCTACACTGCAACGTGATATTGACCCCTGGTGGTCTTACTAGGTTTTAGAGAAAAATGAAAAATTCACATTTGTGAAAATTGAGTAATAAGATATGATTAGCCGACCCGCGCGACTTCATCGTGTGTTGCTCCACTCCTATGGGTCGTAGCGAGATGTTAAATAGCCTAAGTTACTCCTTGATACATCAGCTATCTACTAGTGAAAGTCCCGTCAAAATGAGTCCAACCCTTACAGAGATTAGCCGGAACAAACAGACAGACGGACAAAAATTGTAAAAAAAAAAAAAAATGTTGGTATATGTGGTGTGTGCGTGTATACATCCATATGCACTTAGTAAAAAGCGGTTATTTTAATATTACAAACAGACACTACAATTTTATTTATTTGTATGGAAAAAATGATTGGAAATTCAATACTTAACAGAAATTATTATAATCTTCCATAACGAACAATACATTTCACTTCATTGTTATTTTGAGATCCAAAAATATTTTATGACGAATTCGTGACCGAGTGAATGCATCATGGTATTTATAAATTAGGGCCACTCTCAATGTGAATAATGGCTATATCGATTTTGATTAAATGCATTATTATTACTAGGGGACACCTCGAAATTCTATAACAATGTACACATATAGTAAAAATGCATTTTATTGACTTTTTATAATTGTCGTTTTTTAAAGCCCCGTAACTTTTTTCCTATGCATTTTAGCGAAAAAACGAAAGAGAACTTTTTAGCAGAGAATTTCATTTCCTACAAGATAACGAAAAGGAAACTTGAAAATTTTGAAAAAAAACTCATAGATACGTAAATTTAAATTCTGTTTTTGTGTATTTTACGACTTGACTTCTGTAGTGTTTATTAATTTTTTTATGTGTTATAAACTATATGTCGATTATTGAATGCTCTAGCTTCAGAAAATCGATTTAAATATTATTATTATTAGCTCAGAATCGATCTTGTATCCTAGAAAATGGACAGAATGTCCTCAAATATGTATTTTTTAAAGTAAATATTTAATAATCAAGACCTAAATGTTTCAAGGAGGTACAGGAAAGGCACCAAGTATTAAAAAGTTAACATCAAGTTATAAATTGATCGAGTGTTTGACTCACATCGATTTTTTAAGGATACGCCTTCCTCAGCATAAAATGGTCCTCATGTTCTGGATTTCATAAGACTTACTACAGTTCGACCAACGCCCGAAATTAATAACCAATCTTATCTAAATTTGAGTCATTGAAAATAGATTCAAAATTAAAGTTAAAATTTGAAAACTATTTTCAATATGTTATCTTGAATTCTCTTGAAAAAAATTTTTTTCGACGATTTACAATTAAAAAATGAAATTATTTTCTTGTTTCGTTAACTAAAGAAAATAGTTTCATTTTTCTATGTATTTTAAATGGCAATGGGGACCACTCCCTCCCCCCCATGCGCAAGCTCAATTTTCAAGATATCAAGCTCATCTTTTACGAGGTTTTTTTTTGTCTAACAAAGAAACTTTTTACTTACTCAAAAAAAATAAAATTTCATTCTGACGCAGTCTAAATTATACATATTAAAGAAAACCAAAAATTTTTTATTGCTAGTCTTGCTTAAATATAGGCTTTATTTTATCTATACTAATATATAAAGCTGAAGAGTTTGTTTGTTTGCTTGACCGCGCTAATCTCAGGAACTGCTCGTCCGATTTGAAAAATTCTTTGAATGTTAGATAGCCCATTTATCGAGGAAGACTATTGGTTATATATCATCACGCTAAGACCAATAGAAGCGGAGCTACACGTGAATAAAATCGCGAGGGTCGGCTAGTTACATTATAAACCTTCCAACGATCCACACGATCAATCGTAGAATTGCCATGTTTGTGCACGCATCACTTTAAAACTGCTGAATCGATTTGAATAAAATTTGGTACACGAATAGAATGGTAGGTGGTACAAAAAAGCTAAATCTGAATATTTCGTACTGATAGTCATAATTAACGTAAACCTATTTCTACGCGGACGAAGTCATGCAGTTCAAAACTAACTATGTTATTACGGTTCGAAAAGATGCAATCCTTGTAAGGACAGACCTCTTCGTGGGTATGAGGAAACTCTAAAAAGAAATTTGTTATTGGCTCGTAAATAATGCAACGGAATACTTTTATCGTTTTAGCTGTAAACTGAGATGTCGAAAGTAACATTTCATTGTGCCAGCCTGGTTTGGGTTGGGTTGTTATGGGTCGATTTTATGGTGGTAGTACTTCACATTAGACTTAATTTATCTATAAGAATTATAAAAATATCTTTTTTAACTCTCTTCAAAATCATAGTTTTTATTTGTTATAATAAAATCAACACATTTACAGGTAATATTAAATTTTCTAGAATACGAGAAGCTGTTCAAATTGTTCACAACTGGGATGCTTACCATGTTAATCAACGAGTAGAAGTTGGTCGATGATACTCATTCCCTGGTTATTATGGAACACGGGAGCTTGACTACACAATGCCACTCAAAAGACGACCCAGGAGTAGACTCTAATTAATTATTGAAACACTCAGCAAAATACATATACCTAAATACACAGCACTTGGAAACCACACGTGTTAATACAAAATACCCCTTAATGTCCCCAATATATCGACCAAAATTGAGGTCCTAGGCCTGTGTTGCCAAGCTAATGTTCAAAATCTCCCTTTAAATCTATACTAATATATAAAGCTGTTTGCTTGAACGCGATAATCTCAGAAACTTCTTGTCCGATTTGAAAAATTCTTTCAGTGTACGATAGCGCATTTGTCGAGGAAGGCTATAGGCTATACACCATCACGCCAAGACCCATAGGAGCGGAGCTACACATGAACAAACTTGCGCGGGTCGATTAGTACTAATATATAATAAAGCTAAAAAGTTTCTTTGTTTGTTTGCTTGAATGCGATAATCTCAGAAACTACTGGTCCGATATGAAAAATTCTTTCAGTGTACGATAGCGCATTTGTCGAGGAAGGCTATAGGCTATATACCAGCACGCCACGACCCATAGGAGCGGAGCATCACGCGGACGAATAAAGTTAACAATTGTTAAATTTTCCATCAATATAGTTATAGCTGCTCCTGCGCAATTGTAAATACCAAATCCTATCGATGAATCAGTCAGAAAATATTCTAATTTGTGTAGCATTTCGAAAACACTTGTTCTGCCTACGTTTTACTCGTTGCAAGCGCCTTCCATATCATTAAACACGATGGTAAATACACGTTTGCAAGAAACACTATTGTGCAAACTTGAGGTATTTACTGTACTACTAATAATACGATACCCGGTTGCTATATCTAAACATTAAAAACATATGCTTCAATATATATGACACTATGTGTATTTGTATATCGCGTAAATTAGGCTTAGGTAAACCTAACCTTAGGTTATTGTTTAACATTGAAACTAAGCAGTGGAGGCGAGAACCTACACCTTGGTCACCCTGTAGGAGATCATAATGTTTAGTTATTTATCGGTTCAGAAGCAGTATCGGCTATTCATTCAATATGAGTCCCTTGTAGTGTTTAAGTATTTTTTCGCGATAAAACATAGCCTAGACCTTCCTAAAGCTCTAATCTATCTCTGTACCAAATTTCATTAAAATTGGTTTAGTGATTTAAGCGTGATTTCGTTACAGACAAACAGAGACCATTAATCCATTAATAGATGGCGTAAATAGTATATTAAATCGCACTTTTGTTTGCTCAGTTTGTATTCTTAAATATATTTTCACGATAAAACATAGCCTATGTCCTTCCCCAGGCTCTAATCTATCTCTGTACCAGATTTCATCAAAAACAGTTCAGTGATTTAAGCGTGATTGCGTAGCAGACGCATCTATCCGTCAATAGATGGCGTAAGTAGTATATTAAATCGCACTTTTGTTTGATCAGTTTGTATTCTTAAATATATTTTCACGATAAAACGTAGTAAGTCCTTCCCCAGGCTTAATCTATCTCTGTACCAGATTTCATCAAAAACAGTTCAGTGATTTAGGCGTGATTTCGTTACAGACAAACAGAGACCATCTATTCATCAATAGATGGCGTAAATAGTATATTAAATCGCACTTTCGTTTGATCAGTTTGTATTCCTAAATATATTTTCATGATAAAACATAGCCTAGACCTTCCTCAAGCTCTAATTTATCTCTGTACCAAATTTCATGAAAATCGGTTTAGTGATTTAAGCGTGATTGCGTAGCAGACAAACAGAGACCATTTATCCATCAATAGATGGCGTAAGTAATATATTAAATCGCACTTTTGTTTGATCAGTTTGTATTCTTAAGTATTTTTTCGCGATAAAACTTAGCCTATGTCCTTCCCCAGGCTCTAATCTATCTCTGTACCAGATTTCATCAAAAACAGTTCAGTGATTTAAGCGTGATTGCGTAGCAGACGCATCTATCCGTCAATAGATGGCGTAAGTAGTATATTAAATCGCACTTTTGTTTGATCAGTTTGTATTCTTAAATATATTTTCACGATAAAACATAGCCTATGTCCTTCCCCAGGCTCTAATCTATCTCTGTACCAGATTTCATCAAAAACAGTTCAGTGATTTAAGCGTGATTGCGTAGCAGACGCATCTATCCGTCAATAGATGGCGTAAGTAGTATATTAAATCGCACTTTTGTTTGATCAGTTTGTATTCTTAAATATATTTTCACGATAAAACGTAGTAAGTCCTTCCCCAGGCTTAATCTATCTCTGTACCAGATTTCATCAAAAACAGTTCAGTGATTTAGGCGTGATTTCGTTACAGACAAACAGAGACCATCTATTCATCAATAGATGGCGTAAATAGTATATTAAATCGCACTTTTGTTTGATCAGTTTGTATTCTTAAATATATTTTCACGATAAAACGTAGTAAGTCCTTCCCCAGGCTCTAATCTATCTCTGTACCAGATTTCATCAAAAACAGTTCAGTGATTTAAGCGTGATTGCGTAGTAGACGCATCTATCCGTCAATAGATGGCATAAGTAGTATATTAAATCGCACTTTTGTTTGATCAGTTTGTATTCTTTAATATATTTTCACGATAAAACATAGCCTAGACCTTCCTCAAGCTCTAATCTATCTCTGTACCAAATTTCACGAAAATCGGTTTAGTGATTTAAGCGTGATTGCGTTACAGACAAATAGAGACCATTAATCCATTAATAGATGGCGTAAGTAGTAGATAAAATCGCACTTTTGTCTGTTCAGTTTGTATTCTTAAATATATTTTCACGATAAAACATAGCCTATGTCCTTCCCCAGGCTCTAATCTATCTCTGTACCAGATTTCATCAAAAACAGTTCAGTGATTTAAGCGTAATATATAGCGTGTATCTATCCGTCAATAGATGGCGTAAGTAGTACATTAAATCGCAGTTTCGTTTCTTTAGTCTGTATTCTTAAGTATTACCTACGTTTTTAAGACTTGCTTTCGAAATTATAATATTAAGATAAACATACAGTATGATGGTAAGAATGGCAACCATAACTAGACTCCCCCTAGAAACTAAAACCAATCTAATTTAAAACAAAAATAAACAGTCATTTTTAAATACCCAATAAGAGATGTAGAAACATTTATCTGTGTATAAACCAACAAGATATAGCATTTAATTAGCTCGAAGCACTCCATAAAACAGGAATTAACGTCTGCGGCTTCGTTACATGTTTGAGGGAGCGCGGAGACGTCAGCGGAGCCCTAACATCAATAAATATGTCGGCTAGCTCTGGAAAGTTGTTTGTTGACGATATACGTCAACTTTTATTTAACTTAAAC
Source organism: Limenitis camilla (assembly GCA_905147385.1). Classification (NCBI taxonomy): domain Eukaryota; kingdom Metazoa; phylum Arthropoda; class Insecta; order Lepidoptera; family Nymphalidae; genus Limenitis; species Limenitis camilla. The sequence goes on along the minus strand of LR990251.1, from coordinate 6,738,335 downwards.
TTAATCGATTGAGGTGCACTGTTAGCTTAGTGACGTTATCCTAAATCCAATATGGTGTATCGCCCAAGATGGCGGACTAGGCAATTTTTATGCATTCTTATAATATAGGTATCAATTGAAGAGGTTCGCTGAGTAGAATACGAAACATAAAATGACTTCACTTTAAATCCAATATGGTGGACTAACCTAGATGGCAGACTTTTATTTTTAAGCACTCAAATTTAAACTTGGTAGTATATTTTGATGAAATTTTGAAAATTTTTGATTCCGACTATTCTGTGTGTGACGTACTGTTAGCCACACTATTTGTGTAGACAATATATAACCTTTAGTGCGATAGATTAGACTCAGTCTTTCTGGTGTTTTCGCGCAGAGTATATGGAAGTTATTGTTATAGTGTCATGGTTAAGGTCTTCTTGAGGTCCACGTAAGTTCACTTTAATATCTATTGTAGTTGGCGAAGTCGAGTGGTGGAGGTGAGAGTTAATATATTATTAAAAAGCTCTTTAAACCTGCACCTGGGTCTCAAGCCCCAGGTACTGCTCGCCTCAATCTAAATTCCATGTGTATACGTATCCAGTCCTTTGTCTATATTTTACATTTACTTAGATGCCTGTATCTCATGACAATAATACATAGCGTATCGTTTTTACTTACTCACGTGGTCCTCGACAACGGAGGCCTAGCACCACGCCATCAAACAACACTACACTATTAATTTCACTACTTAAATATGAACTACCCGCGAATACTAGTTTATAAACAGTATTGATAATAGGTATTATTTTCAACTAGCTGCGCCCCGCGGTTTAACCCGCTATATTTTGGATGACTCTCACTATATCACTATAAATTATAGCCTATATGTTATTCTGATGTGTAAGCTATATTATTGTAAAGTTTCATCAAAATCCATTCAATAGTTTTTGCGTGAAAGAGTAACAAACATACATCCTTACAAACTTTAGCGTTTATAATATTAGTAGGATAAATTACTTTCTATATGTATAACGTATCTAGGTGAAAATTTTCCAATATATAAAATAGTATATGCTGTCAGATTCATAAGCAATAAGATATAGTATAGATATATAAAAAAAATGTTTCGCTGTCTCGACAACCATATCACCGACAGACACACCAACGCCCCCGTACATCACTGAGACATTTATGTGTTTCCCTAATTAAATACGTCTATAAACCCAACACTAATAAATATCTGAACTCCTCACTAAAATACAAAACCAGCCCTCACTAAGCTGAGGAAACTTTTTACTAAAATCCTTTTATAAAATTAATTTATACATCAATACAATATAAAGCTGAAGAGTTTGTTTGTTTGAACGCGCTAATCTCAGGATCTAATGGTCCGATTTAAAAAATTCTTTCAGTGTTAGATAGCCCATTTATCAAGGAAGGCTATAGGCTATATATTATCACGCTACGACCCATAGGAGCGGAGCTACACGTGAACAAAGTCGCGCGGGTCGACTAGTCTAAATATAAAATTTCGACGCGCTTTTGTCGTCAAACCATAAAAATAATTTTGTTAAAAAAACGATAAAATTAATTACTTTCGGTTTGCTTATCGTCTACGGATTTTTTTTGGAAGAATCGGATATTTAATTCATTTAATCCCTGACTTCCTTCTTCCTACGGGAACCCTGCTTTTTTCAAGATAAAAATTATCCCATGTGTTAATTCGGATTAAGAGTAATTGAGTTATAAACATACAAACTTTCACATATATACACATACTCGATCCACCACCGGTGCAATTTACCTATTGCTTAGATTTATCAACAAACATTCAAAGTACGATATTTATTGTACACAGCAACATATACTTCATCCACTATTTCAAAACCTTCAAGTCTGTTTTATATTATTATAAATAATACATCATAATAAATAATACATTTAATCAAAAAAATATGCTATGATATTTTTAAATAATTTTTCTCATTATCTATAACTAAAAAACCCATAAAAATATTTTTCCGTGTCATATACATTGAAGGTTTAGATAAACCGATCGATGTTAAAAGACAATATTTATAAGAAAGCTTACCTTGGCTATACGTAAACAAATGTAGATACGCCAACAAGAAAATCCAGTTCCCCACACCGAAACGAGACATCTCTGTCCGACACATGTTCCAACACACAGTAATAACACTACACAATAATTTTTAATTCATCACTATTACATTTTCACACAATATAGTAAGTTAAACGCGATTAAAGGATAACAGGGAAAGTACAACAGTACGCCATTTTCGTCAGCCCGAGACTGTTCGAATCGCTCTAGTGTTAGTGTTACTGATGTTGGGTATAGAGTTACCCGATTACCCCAACAAAATTACCCGATTTTATTCAGTTACTATTTTTACTATATTGACTTACTACTAAAAAAAATTTTCTAGTTTCAATTCTAACAATCAACAACATCTACTTAAAAATATCAAAGAAATGTTTTATCAACTACTTTATATATTTAGAAAATGAAAGGTTAATTTAAAATTAATTTTATAATAAAAAGTAATTAATCAAATTAATATTATTGCAATTTCCAAATAAAGTATAATAATTTGTTGTTGATCAATGTTCCATGCCAAAGAAAATAATACTGAATATACTGAACGAGTTTATGAATAATTTAATCTTGTTGACAAGATTGAAAAAGCATTCAAATAAATGTTTGTCTAAAGTTGTTCGTTGATACATTATGAAAACTACTTTTATTTAAGAATAATTTCATCGTTTTACAAGAAAAAATATAAAATACATAATAATATATAAATTGATTAATAAATTACCCGAAAGTCGGTAATTACAAGAACGTTGGTCACACCATAATTCGGACTCGATAATGAAAGGTCATTGTACGGAACAATCGTGTTATGAACTATAGTGAACTTAGCAGATTATAATTGAAATGAAGTTAGGCACGTATGTCCACAGATTATCTTAACTTTTACGTTTTGTTGCTAATTATGTTTTATTTTATTATGTTTATTTAATTTATTATTTATTTTATAAATTAACATTTTATTATTAAAAGAAAATTTTAAATATATATTAATTTTTAATTTTTTTTTTATATTAAAGTATTAATAGTCGTTGATATCTTCTATTAAGCATTTACGAAGCTATATATAATCTTTGCTACGATGTAGATATTTATATTAAACTGACTAGATTTTGAATATATTGAAGATATCATTGAAAAAGATGAAAGGAATAGTATAAAACAAAACGCATTTTTCGTCTTGGTTCATGGTTGCCATTTGTCAAATGTTAACGTCAAAAACAATTCAGCTGTTTGTGTATTTTTTATTCTAGCTTAAATAAAAAAAATACTTATTCATATTTTTAAAATATGCTGTTATAACTTTTATTTTAAAAAAGCTACTCAACGTTCTTTGTGTTATTTTTATTGTATGCAAATTTGGCAGAATGTTAAGTGCATAAGCTCATTAAAGTTAAAAAAAGCTTTAAAAAAAATTAATGGAAATATATTAGTTACATGAAATTTTAATTAGACAAAAATGGAGCTTATTTATTCTATGAGACGTAAGCCATTGCGATGTGAACCACCATACTTTGAAGAGTAAGTTTTAACTACAGTGTTATCTTCTTAATTTCTGAACTTTTTGAAGTTTCTACTACAATATAGTAACTAGTTTTTATAGGTATCACTTTACTATGTAGGGCACATCCTCCAGGGAGTTGTGAGGTATCATTGGAAAGCTTAGGCCATGGGATGTAAATATAAGGTGGTTACAAAAGTACTTTTAACAAATCAAAACTTGATTGATCAGTAAGTTTATCTGAAGCTACTACAAATACATATACCTGAGTAACATAGCTCACTTTAATAATAAAAAAACAAATAACACCTTTTATTACTTCCCTAACTTTATAGTATATAAGAGGAATTAATACAAGTTACTACATTTGCCATTCTTTTTAAATACCTTCATTTATAATGTGGCTTTCGGTTTGTAAAAAAATAAGCTATAATAAATTTGGTTCATAACTTAAAAGTCCATTATTTTTTAGTACAACAGATCCAGAAGTAATAAGACCCCTTTGCACCATTTCAACATGTAACATAATAGCGTTTTCTTCACTGACGGAGCTCACAGATACTGATGGTGAGACGTGGGGTGGACATGTCTATGTGTGTGATTTAGATACACCATGGGATAGCCATAAAGTTACGAGCACTGTTCATCCTGTAAGTTCATAAATTATGCTTTTAATTTATTACTGCCTCTAATATAAGTATAAGTTGTGTGAATAGATGAATTAAATTGAATTACATATATACTCTTTATTTATCAGGTATCAGCATTGGAATGGGATGGTGAAGGCAAACAGTTATTAGTAGCAACAACAGTTGGCGATGTGTCGGTGTTTGGACAGAAGGACTATCTGTTAAATGAATGGACTACCTTGTACACTACCAATTTTCCAGGTATAGATTATTATAAATTATTAGAGATTATACACGGTGGAAATAATCTATGGGCCCTGGAGGGGAAGTACCTAAAATCCTTTAGTTAGCTCATCTAAACTTTCTTTTATTTTTAAAAAGAAACAAAACTACATTCCAAGATTTCTCAAATTTACTTGTCTCAGGCGGGACTCGAATCAACTAAAATTTTTTTAATGATTTTCTTTAATATTTGATGGGGAATTAGAAGCAATATGGTTGTTTTGGTGCACATTTATGAAGGACATGTAAATACGGCAAAATACATTGAAATATTAGACCTTTTACAAAATCGATACGAAGAACACATACACATGAAACATTTTTTTGATTTGACATTTTGACATGAAGCATTTGTGTGCTTCTTTATCTTTGTCGCTTCACTCTTGGCACAGTGTTCGTGGTTGTAGCGTAATATGCAGACCGTTAATCGGGCATAGCACACAGCCTGGTCCATCCATTTTATAGAGAGTAACTTAGTCCAAGTTGTATTACAACTGTTTGCTCATATATTTGTCGTCAAAGTTTAAAAACAAATATTTGTTTCCAGGTGAACACATAATAAAGGCATCTTTCTTTCACAATGGAAGAAGAGTAGTGGCTTTAGAAAAGAAACCAGACGCTCCTATTAGTGAGAGAATACAACAGTTACGATCTACACCAACTTTGAAAGGATTTGGGTATAGTACCCTCATTTTTATAAACTTTTATTTAACTAGCAATGTTTGTACGTTCAGGTGATATCTTGCATTTGAATTTTATGGACTGATTTAGATGAAATTTTGCAGTTTAGATTCAATTATAATGCATGGTTAATTTAGTGCTGTCGTTATAAATCCATTATGGAAAAGTACCCAAAATGACAAACTAATATTTTTTTGTGAATGTGAAAAATAAAATGACTTCTAAAACAAATATGGCGTATTAGCTATTGCGGCCAGTTCTTGGTATCCAAATAAACTTTTGTCATACAGATGTAGAAACTGGAACTATCTGATGGTAAATTATACTGGTTTGTCATACAAGCTTTCTGTTTTCTAGTGGTGTAGCATGCACAGGAGCTTGCGTAGTGTCTGGCACAGGTCTAATCGGTGCAATCACTCCTGGAGACGGAACCCGAGCACTGGTTGCTACAGAGTGCTTGAGAGCAGCTAGAGATTATATTTCTTCTGCCAGTATAGCTCATAAGAGTAAGTAGAATATGTTTTTTAACAATTTGTTAACATACTTGATATCATTATCAGTAGTTGAATCTACATGAAATTTTATTTCGGGCATTGTAGGATTTTAAAATAATTAAAATATTTTAGTTCTTTATTAATGGCTCTAATGGCTTGCTATACTGTGTGTCAAGTAATTACTGAAAAGCGAAAGTTGTTTGAAATCCCTGATGAAAGATTTCCAGTCAATCCCTGCACTTTGCCTACTGACATGAAACTATAGTTAAGGGAGGAAACTGGTCTGACATACACAAATATGTTCTAATTTTTTTTTAAAGAGTATCTTACGTAATTTTGTAAATTATTTGCCAAATTTTCCCCGAGTCATTAAAAAAAAAATTACTTGTGGTAGTCTATAACCCATGAAATTTGTGTGAAATAATACAAATACTTTTTTTTTATTACATAAGTTTAACAAAATATTCATCAAAAATCTATGACTGTTGCTAAAATTCGTTTAGATCCGAGTACTTAGTATGTAAAAGAAGTGTGCAATGTTTGAAGAAAATCCATTTTTTTTTATGGCTGGTATTTATGGCAAACGAGCAGATGATCCACCTTATGGTAAGTGGCCACCATCTCCCATGGACACCGAGAAAACAATAGATACCCTCTTGTTTTGTCGATGCGTTGCATACTCGAAGATAGAGAGGGGGAGTGAAGAAGAAAAAATGCTTTGGTCTCAACGGACCCTGAGCTAGATCCCAGAGTCCACTAGATCCACAGCATTAATGAGATGGGAGTGGGAGGGGGTAAGTCTGGCTCACATGCGGCTCGACAGGAACGCGTCTATGACACTTGGCGGTCGTGGTCGCAAGCCAGTCGGGGAACAGATCCCCCTACCACCAAGGGGGTGCTGGGTTACTCGGCTTACGAGATGCTCTCCCTGCGGCAGCGGGGAATAGTATTCTATTCCGTCCCCTCACAGGATCAAACATCTAAAGGATTCGAAAAATTTTGACTACCATCTTAAAAAACAAGTTGTAGAAAAATGGGATTAAAATAAGAATCAGATACGAGCATCTGGTATAAACCATATGGGAAGTAGTATAACTTGAAAACTTTTGCTCCTAATTTTCGGACAATATTTCTTATAAGCTGTAGAATTAAAAAATGGAATTGAATATTTTTCGATTTTGCGATAGTAGTAGTAATTTGTAACAAATAATTATTTTTACAGATGTTAATCTCCTAATAGCAGCAGTATGGCGCCGCGGTACTAAGAAGGGAGTCCGATGCGCCATATGTTCGTTGTCCCGGTCCAACACATCTCATTCTGCACCAGTTACTATATCACTACAGCCGCTGCCCACTGTGTATTTGTTAGATGACGATGTTACACCAAGTGAGTTGTTACTCTGTAAAGGACATGTTCAAATTGGCCTATGAACGGACTAACATGTCATCGTAACGATAATTACTCATTTATTATTAAACTTCTGACGGACACTCCAGGATTTCGCATACATTATAAGAAGTACTATTTTATAATTGTGGTTTCCTCTAAACCAGACTCCATTTAAATCCAAGATACCATCAATGTTTCCAAGACTGTAATTATAAATCTTACCGGTGCATGCCACTAATACAATGGGAGGTATTATTACAGCCTTGGCAACTTGGTAAGACCGCAGCTAACTTTAGCACTGAGAAAAAATAGTGGGGGAAAATTGCACATTGTACGTCACGGATGGAATGCAGACCAGACCAGACGCGCGGGAACTGACGCCCCTAATAGTGACTTCTGCGCATTCAAGGTCAAACCTGTACTTACGTGCCAGCAGCTACATCATCACGACCCGTTAATGGCCCACTGCTGAGCCGGGGCTGTTCCTCGGAATGAGGAGGGTACTAGGCCATAGTCCACCACGCTGGCCCAGTGCGGGTTGGCAGACTTCACATACCGACAGAGAACTTTAGGAAACTCTCAGGAGTGCAGGTTTCCTCACGATGTTTTCCTTCACCGTTAGAGCAAGTGATATACAATTGCTTAAAACACACATAACTCCTGCTAGTCGTCGGTGTGTGCCTTTGTAGGGGTATCGAACTCGGACTTCCCGAGTAGACATCAATGTCTTAACCACCGGGCCATCACTGCAACTGCCGGCAGCCTTAGTACTTCTTAAAATGTGTGCGAAATCCTAGACTGTCCGTCAGTTACTGTTTCTAGGCCAACTATGTATATAGGGTGGTCATGTCATTTAATTCATGAATTTGACATCCACTTGACTAGATTGTAATATTGATCAATTTAATATGTTTAATATGTTTTAGTATCAATATCATGGTGGCTCCGAGACGATACGGATTCGTTACTAATAGCTAGCAGTAAACTAACACTATGGAAGTTGACCGAACGCTCATATCCTGTACATAAATTGTTGTCAAAGGGTAAGTATTAGTTATTTTAAGTTATTTTATAGATTAAATAACTTTTAGAGCATAGCATAGCATTACACCATAAAAATAGTAAATATAGAAAGTAAGGCTTTTACTAGCAAACACTTTTGTAACTCCTTAAGGCTATGTTTTGACCAGAGATGAGCGTGAATGTGTTTGCTTACCATAGCCTTGCTCTGAGTGAGTCAAATGAAGCGATTCTATTGGTTCCTATGGATCCTTCGCTACGTATCCTTGCTCATCTTTGGTAGAAACGCAGCCTAATAAACTCTTTTATTCAATAAAATTAAGTAAATAACACAGTAAGCTATCTATGCTTTAAAGAAAGCATTACATTTATGTTGGTGGATTCTATCGCTACTTGAGAACGTACTCAAACTACGTGACCCGTTCTGAAGGGGGAGGGGGATCTTCAAAATACCACGCTTAGTCACAAGGATGGGGGAGGCTTAGGTTTTTTCGTCACCTAGGGAAATCTAGTGATTTTTCAAGCTATATTCAAATATAGCAACACTGACGTACACGTTAGCTGATTGAGACTTAACAGTTTGTAGTGGAGTATAGTTTTTAAGAAATTTGTCGGGGCTTGTCATATATTGGTGGCCACCGAGGGAGGGGTATAAAAAAATTGTAAAAAGAAATGGGTCATGTATTTATGGGTACGTTCCCTTATTGTAATTTGCTGGAAATATATTTTTTTGTATGTTCAAAGGTCCAGTCCAAGGCAGTACAACACCTGGTGGGGGTCCTAAAACTACAGACTGCTTCAATACTGTTGTATGTATTTCACATATTGATTGAATGTTTTTTACACTTGCTTATTGGTATAATTTTCAAGTAGACTTTTTACATAGTACTTTTGACGCGTCAAAATTGGTCAGTCAGTCAGTTTGTCTGAAGCTACCACCAGTTCGGAAAGCAGTTTCCGGATGAGAAGAACTGGCAAGAAACTCAACAGTCGCTCTTTTCAAAACGCCATTGTTTTACAATTGAATTATTATTCAGCTGAGTGTCAAAGTCATTTGGATTCCAAGCTTTGTCATCGTTCAAGTAATTATTTACACAGTAGTAGGGTTTGTTTATTAAACACTTTTTAATATACATTTTTGAATCGCTCCCGTGTAATATCACACTAACCGTTCAACTATTACGTAAGCATTAAAGGGGACGGGGGTCCTTGCTTTGTTTATTTTTGATAACATAAGATGGGGATCTGTATAGTTATTACGTCAGCGATAAAAAAGTAATCACGCATATCGAAATTTGAATATCTCTGCTTAGAATGAGGAGGAAGAAAAATACATGCATCAGTGTTCACGTTGCTGACGTGAGGGGAGGAGGGTTTGATAACTACAAAATATTTAAAATGTGAATATGAAATTTCCAATTAGCACAGTAAAATTGAAATTCCTTTTTTTTTAAATTTAACATATTTATTTAATCAAAATAATAATAATTATTATCTATACAGATGCCATCTAATAGGAAGGTTATTTATGCCTTTGCTATACAATTCTGGTGATCTAGATTCGACAAACTGTGTGAAAGCTTTTTGTGCTGCCTCCTGAGAAGAAAACTTTTTATCACGTGGAAAATTGTCCAAATCACGAAAAAAATGATAGTCCGTTAGAGGTCAAGGTCTGGCGAATACCCTCCGTATTCGTTTCTAATTGCAGTTCCTGTAGAGTTAAAACAGTTTCTCAATATTCCTTCATTTATGTATCGATACCAAAATTTCAACATGCGTTTTTTCCTGCAGATCAGTCAAATCATGAGACACCAATTTTTCATATTTTTTTATTTTATTAATTTGACGCAAATGAGTGAATATTGTTGGTAAGGTAACGTTAAACCATGCCGCTAATTTCTGGGTAGTTTGGCTCGGATCGGCTTCCACCATCTCTTTCAATTCATTGTTATTTACCTGTGTCGCCCATGTGGTTCGTTCTTCAAATTAAAGTTTATCACGAAATTTGTTTGCACGTTATGAAAACACAGACCTTGATATCCATACACAGATAATGTACTACGCAACTTGCCAACATTTTGTTTCATACTAGTGAAAATGTAGAGGCATTGTTTATGGTATCTACTTAGAATTATAGAATTAAAAAAAAAACTTTATAATTTAAAAACGAATATCCTGTTTTTTATGTAATCTATTTTTTCTATGATAGTTTCTTTTAATAAAAAGATTACTAGCAGTTTGGGTTACAAACTACTACTATTTTTAACCCCTCCAACTAAGCTAAATGCTTCTGTTAAGAGGGGGCTAAATCAGTAGTAGTAATTAATATTAGAAAAAAAAATGAGATGAATATATATATAATAATATAAAATAGTATGTATATTTCTGTCTCATTCTTTCCTACACATTTTTGTATTTGTGTCTCTTACCTGTCGTTTTTTCCGTTGCATCCGGTTTGAAATCACAACGATTCTAAAGAAGTTTCACTTCAAAATATCTGTGCAGGTGTGGCAGCAAGCAGCCACTTGGCAAATAGAAGGTAATGAACCAGCAACACATGTATGCTGTGCGCGACTGCCATTTGGAGCTCATGCTGTAGTCTCCACCCCCAGGGCCATGCATCTGTTGCCGCGAGACAACCATCACTATGTGAGTATATGGAAACTAAACGTTTTGATACACTAGGAAAGAATTCAAGATTGTACTATTTATAATTATAAAAACCATTTAGCTCTTATTCTAATATGCGCGTGTACTTACTCCGCGTTTTTCTTTACACATTAAATCCAAAGGCTGTTTAACTGTTTAATAAAACTAAAATCTGTCATTTGGAGAACCGTTTTTTAGTTTCTTTCGCATATTTAACTCGCTTTAAAAAAATATTTGTTCAATATATTTGAATGCGCGCGCGCGGCGGGGGGGGGGGGGGGGGAGTGTTAGTTGCGCCACGGGCAGAGTGAGTCGTAATGTAGGCATTGAACCAGGCGCACGCGCGTGGTATACCAAACCAGTACCAGTAGTTTAATTTTTCAAGTTGCTTTGCAATTATACGCTCCAGTTATATCAAAAGGAGGGTTTGGGTTTAAGGCCATAGTTCACTCACTGCGGGTTAGCAGACTTGACGCACCTACAGAGACTTTTAGGGAAATCTCAGGACGTGCAGGTTTTACATGATGTTTTCTTTCATCTTTAAAGTAACACACGCAACTCAGACAAGTCGTAGGTGTGTACCTTTCCAACTAAGACGTCAAAGTCTTAACCATCACTGCCACGGCTAGTAAACCAAACTAAATAGCTTTTAGATTTGTATACAAAAGCGATTAGGAACATCTCAAATAAGTTTCATGTAATTTTGTTTTTTTCTTATAGTTAATATCTCGTCCGATCATCACAAGTGGGGTAGTGGCGCCGGAAATAGCGACGGGTGCAGGAACTCCGCCTAAAAAACCTAAATATGGACCAGGCATTACTCCAGTTAGTATTATTTTAGATAAATATTTCATAACATAACATACATGTGTGCTTAAGCTGGGTTTGGTGTATATTTTGAGGTCAGGTGTAAGTTTTTTTTTCTTAACTATTCTTTCTTTTGGACTCACCATGACTACTTTACTTTTATAGACCTGCCTGTGTTGAGATTAGGTTTAAGTTCCCAGTGGTACATACATAGAATAATAATGGAAGCTTTAGTATATATAATGCTTCTTCGGCTCTTCCCTACAGAACAACTCCTCCAACTCAACACCAACTGTGTGGTGCGTGCAGATGTCGATGCTGGGTAGCGTGGCGGTCGCATTGGACTCGCGTGCACAGCTTCACGTGTACAAGCTGCATCAGCCTGCGCCTGCCCCTGAAATGCGTGAGTATAACTTGTCTCATCATCACCGTCCATAACCTATCCTCAGACGATTTAGTGCAGGTTGGCAGACTTGACACATTGACAGAAAACACTATGGAGAACTCTCAGCAATAAGTACAAGTAACTAAAAATACATTTTTAATAATAACCTTTTTTTACAGCTACCCCATTATCTGTACAACATGTAACTTCACTTCTAGAATATTCCATGGTCTCTGGATTTGATAGTTTGGATGTTCTCATGACACTGAAGGCAAATATCGTTGAAGCTGTTTATGAAAGGTACTATATTTAATAACTAGTCGGGTCGACCCACCCTTATTAAACACTGGGCTAAAACATGTTTAAATATCAGTCTATAACAGTATGTCTTATCTAATTTTTTTGTAGAATTCACAGAGAAACAAATATTAAAAATGTTTTATTATTATTATTAAATATCCTCCATGTACAGACATTCAATAAATTATATTTTATTATATGTATAGATTTTAAAATTGTCTTTATCTACAGATTAACAGAGAACTTCCAAAGACAACCGCAATCATTTCAGCAGTACTATTACCATAGCTGGCTTAAGTTGAGAATATCGTTGTGTAGGTAAGTCATATTTTTATGTTCTACACTAATAGAATAATTATTGTAAATTTCTTATACGGTTTATTACTACGATACGAGAAAGATGTTCATATTAATAGTATAATCGGTGCTAAAGACATTTTCTAATGCCTTCGACTTTGTCAATCTTAATATACATCATACGAAACTTGACAATTTTGCATGTCGCAGAGTAGTAAGAGAATGATCTAAGTTGTAATTAGAAAAAAGGAATAATCCATATTTGTGGGGTAGTTTCTAATCGGTTTAAATTTTGATGACTTGTAGGGTTCCTCAAGGGTGACGCTAAGGCCCAAGTAACATTTGGAGATTAATCTAGATCAATATAATTTCCTCCTCCTTCAGTTGTTTTGCCGGAGGGTCGTGACCTCCTCCATCCGTGACCTTTGCTTTTAAGATGGTACGCCATCTAGTCCTGTCTTCAGCTACTCGAAGAGCATCGTAGATGGTGGAATCGAGTGTGCGGATCTGGTCAGACCAACGCATCGGGCTGCGGCCTCGCGATCTTTTTCCTTCCAATTTGCCAGTGACCACTAGTTTTTCGAGGTTGTCTCCTGGCAATATGTCCGAAGTACTCAAGGATTCGCTTGAGGCAAATGGTAGAGAGCCTTGTTTGAATTTTGAGGTTTGCAAGTATAGATGTCTTTGTACGAAATGCAGTCCATGAGATCCGGAGGATTCTCCTCCAGCATCACTCGAAAGCATTAATCCGGTCTGCAGATCTTAGGGTCCACGTCTGAGCCCCGTAAAGGAAAATGGAAAAGACGAGTGTGCGTACGAGTTTGATTTTCGTTTTTTACGGAGCTGGGACATGGCACTCTCGGCCATTCCAATTCTTCTTCGTATGTCTGGTTCACAGGAGCCGTTATTTGTGATGGTGGATCCGAGGTAAACGAATTGTTCAACTGTCTGTAGGTCTAGTGCGCCAGTAAGTTCTAGAACGTTAGCTCTATCACCATAATTTTCGTCTCAATATAGTTTAGCAATAATAAAATGTAATTATTTCAGAATAACAAACAGATTATATTTTTTGTAACTCTAAACATGACTCTGAATAAGCGTGATGATGATAATACTAGTATAAAGTCTGAATATAGAAGCTTTTATATTCCTAGCTTGTCAGCGCCATGGCAAAGCAGTGCAGCAGCGTTGACAGCGTTGCAGTTATGTTATGCTGCATGGGCGGCTTGTGCCAGTGCCTTGCGTGATGATAAACCTGATGCCCTCGCTGCGCTGCTTGACGATCACGCGCCCACTGAACATGATAAGGTAACCAAGTCATTTGTAACCCAAATTTCTAGTAATATTTGAAATAATTGTCAATATGACAACAGTAACTTAACTAGTTTGACCTGTATATTGCTCTTTTTTTTTTTATTGTTACTGTACCTTTTATATGATTTTCAATGTACTTTTTATTATTTTTTTCTTGTTTTATTATTTATGTGTGAATGCCAATAAACTTATCTTTCTTTCTAGTTTAAACACACTTGAGTTCGTTTTTATTTCTATGAAGCGCCACTAGAAAAATTGCTTTCAAATAGATAAACCGCATCCAAATCGGTATGTAAGTGCTACGGTGCCAAAAAGTTATAAAACCCCTTTTTTATCGGGATTAATAAAACAGCTCCATAAAGATATCAAATTAGTGGGTTTATCATGTTATGTTTTAGTATCATTGAAGGTAGAAACAAAAATATTTTTCTATTTCTAGTTATTTTCGTCTTTGTTACAGAATCTCCTAGCATTAGAAGCAAAAGCAGATTTCTCGAGTGAAGGAACGATACAAGCGCTTCAGCCGCTTCAAGCGCTAAGGCGTCCATTACAGAGGGCGCTGCATACAGCTCTTACAGCGCTTGCAGCGATACAACCAGCTAATCTACATCAGATGCAACACCATGGGTTAGTCATACTTATAGTCTAATTTTTAACTCAATGAAATAAACTGACAGATGGCAATGTCACTATCAAATCTATTATTACATTTAAATATTATTTCTCTTTAGAATAATATTTATAAATATAAGATATGCGTCTAAGCTTTGGACGAATGAGCCATAATTACTGAAATATCAACCAACAATTATCATGAAGTATGGCAATATTATTTCACAAAGTGTCATTAGCATCAGTCAATTTACAGTACTGAAATATTATATATGTCGGAGACGCCTAGCAGCAGCAACACTTCACTTATTCTTCACTGCACTTTCACTTTCATTATCCAAATAATATTCACTCCACGCGTAAGACTAAACTCTAGTCCGACCGTAAAGGGAATAAAAGAGTCAAGACGGTAGTAGCATTACCCCTCCACGGGTGGGGCAGAAGTAGATCAACCAATAGAGAACGCTGATGGCGAGATTATTCGATAATCGTTTACTCGTCCCCGACATATATATTTTAAAAAATCTATAAATTTAACCTTGAAAACATGACCTCTCAATGGCTTTCTCTTCCCAGTTATGAACTATGGTCAGATCCAGCAGCTGTGACAGTGCTACGGAAGCTGGTGGTGGTGTCAAGAGCCTGCGGTCGCGGAGGCGAAGCCCTAAGTCGTCCTCTTGCTAAATTAGCCACTTCACCACATAAACCTGATTTATTAGGTATCTAAGGCAATTTTAAGAAGTTAGATCTCTCTTTGCGTTTTGGAACTCTAGTTGTCTATAAGTTTGATATATTTTTTGATTTGCAGAAGAATGCGCGTCCCTGTGTGCGCAAGCAACAGCGAGGGTGTGGGACGCTTTACCACGATGCTGTATCGCCGCCCCACATGGACGACCTTGGCCTTTATATGTGAGAAATATTTGTTTTATGTTTTAGAACCAACACCAAAAATTTGGAAAGTGTTGCACTTGAGTGCTTTACTTTAGGCAACTCATGGTCAGACGACCTAAGTTCCTTAAAAAATATATGATTGAAATTTTTTCTGTAGTATGAGATGGAGATAAAAAAGAGAGAAACTCATAGAGTCAGAGACTCAAAATGAAAAAAGGAGAGTCACTGCTGTTCAATTTAACAATACATCTCGTTCACTTTGAAATTAATAACTAATCATTTACTCCCCGTGAGAGGACCGGTTAGAATACAATTCCCCTCTGCCGCTGGGAGAGCATGTCGTGAGGGTCGAGTAACCCAGCACTCCTTGGTGGTAGGGGATTTACGACCACCATCATGCACCACCGACCACCAAGTATCTGACGCCTTTCGACTACAGAACACCAACAGAATGCGTTATGTCGGTGCATGCTATGTTTATTATGGGGGGTATTAGTACAGCCTTGACCACATTGATGATATCTTAGGTTTAAATGGAGTCTCGTTTATTAGTACTTATTAAAAAGTTTGTGAAATCCTGGAGTCTGTCGGTTACTGAAAATTGATTCTTAAGTTTATAAATAAATGAGGATTCTCGTTACGGTGACATGATATTCCGTTCGCCAATTATGAATTGAGGGTAGTGTATGTTTTTCTTGTTTACAGTTTGAGTATGGTGTGGAACCAGAATTATTGAGATATGTGCCCGAACCTCCTGCGTATGCGCAGTCTGATATAACTCCCTCGTTGGATATGGATTCTATAAGGTAACAAACCATACATTATTTTATTTATTAATATTTGTCAAGTGTCATAGACGCGTTTCAGTTGAGCCGCATGTGGGCCCTCCCTCTCCCATCCCATTATTCATGCTCTCCTGACTCTATGCAACGCATCGACAAAACAAGAGGGTGTCCCTTGTCTTACTATCAGATGGACCATCTGTTCGTTGGCACATTATCTACCATAAAAAAAATATTTGGGAAACTAGTTAAACTTCACTTCACATCGCCTTAGTTCGTTATACTTTGTGTTGCTAGTTGGGATAGGTCGATAATAAATGAAACTATACACGTTATTAATCATAGCGTCCTCTAGTGTCGTTTCTGAGAAGCTATTTTAATCTTACCACAGCTAACTATTGTGAAGGGAGGTATTTAATTATTGCGTATTGAAAACACTAAGAGGGGGGATGATATTGAATGGCCAATAGTCCATAAATGCAACGTAGATACTGCTACTGAACTGATAAATAACTGAACATTATGATCTCTTACAATTACAACAGGAACCTAAACAGTGCCTTGGACTTGTAACCAACGTGTAGGCTTAAGGGTTGCTCTCCGTCTGAGCTTAAGGTTATAAGGTTTACCTAACAAGGCCAACCTAACTCTAATTTAAATCAACTTAGATTCTTCCAAATTCCGACAAATTATATTTTTACAAGCTGCCACCCTTACCACCTAAGGGTCCTAGGGGTATAAAAAACCTATTATAAAATGTATTCAAGTTTAAGGTCTGGAGTCATTTTAGTACCACTGTCTACAGATACATGTACCTCGGTGGAGGA
Source organism: Limenitis camilla (assembly GCA_905147385.1). Lineage (NCBI taxonomy): Eukaryota > Metazoa > Arthropoda > Insecta > Lepidoptera > Nymphalidae > Limenitis > Limenitis camilla. Next base: position 6,721,382 of record LR990251.1, on the reverse strand, counting down.
GGTATGTGCCCCCGCTGGAGGCAGTGTGGCCGCTGCGGGGCTCGGGCTCTGCCTACAGCCCAACCCTCGAAACACCCCCTACAGAGAGCCTATGATGGACGATTTGTTGCCGCTTGCAGGTACTTTCCACATTTTTTTTTCTATTTTCATTATGCCCACCATAAGGCTGTGTTTTCAAAAGAGATGAGAGATGATAGTGTTTGTTAATAAGCGAGTCTTGAATGAATGAATGAATAAATTCTTTAATACCAAGTGAACAAGAATAAAATTACATAAAGCCAGTGCAGGCCTTATCACTTGTAGTGATCTCTTACAGGCAACCTTTAGGCGTATAAGAGAAATTATATTAATAGTTTAAAATCGGTTAAGTAGTTTAAGAGTAACAGACAGAGTTACTTTCACATTTATAATATTAGTTGGGATTAGGAAAGATTTGCTTGCTTGTTTGTTTGTTGCAAATAAGCTCCAAAACTACAGAAACGATTTTGAAAATTCTTTCACTTATAGAAAGCTACATCCTTACCGGGCAACATAGGCTATGTGGTGTTGCCATAAATGTTTTAATTAAAAAGATATGGCCATTTTGTGTAGTGTAGGTTTTCTCTGGAATTACTGATCCGATGTTGAAAATTCTTTCACTTATAGAAAGCTACATCCTTTCCGGGCAACATAGGCTATGTGGTGTTGCCATAAATGTTTTAATTAAAAAGATATGGCCATTTTGTATAGTGAAGGTTTTCTCTGGAATTACTGATCCGATGTTGAAAATTCTTTCACTTATAGAAAGCTACATCCTTTCCGGGCAACATAGGCTATGTGGTGTTGCCATAAATGTTTTAATTAAAAAGATATGGCTATTTTGTATAGTGAAGGTTTTCTCTGGAATTACTGATCCGATGTTGAAAATTCTTTCACTTATAGAAAGCTACATCCTTTCCGGGCAACATAGGCTATGTGGTGTTGCCATAAATGTTTTAATTAAAAAGATATGGCTATTTTGTATAGTGAAGGTTTTCTCTGGAATTACTGATCCGATGTTGAAAATTCTTCCACTTATAGAAAGCTACATCCTTTCCGGGCAACATAGGCTATGTGGTGTTGCCATAAATGTTTTAATTAAAAAGATATGGCCATTTTGTAAAGTGAAGGTTTTGTCTGGAATTACTGATCCGATTTTGAAAATTCTTTCACTTATAGAAAGCTACATCCTTTCCGGGCAACATAGGCTATGTGGTGTTGCCATAAATGTTTTAATTAAAAAGATATGGCCATTTTGTATAGTGAAGGTTTTCTCTGGAATTACTGATCCGATGTTGAAAATTCTTTCACTGATAGAAAACTACATCCTTTCCGGGCAACATAGGCTATGTGGTGTTGCCATAAATGTTTTAATTAAAAAGATATGGCTATTTTGTATAGTGAAGGTTTTCTCTGGAATTACTGATCCGATGTTGAAAATTCTTTCACTTATAGAAAGCTACATCCTTTCCGGGCAACATAGGCTATGTGGTGTTGCCATAAATGTTTTAATTAAAAAGTTCTGGCCATTTTGTATAGTGAAGTTTTTCTCTGGAATTACTGATCCGATGTTGAAAATTCTTTCACTGATAGAAAGCTACATCCTTTCCGGGCAACATAAGCTATGTGGTGTTGCCATAAATGTTTTAATTAAAAAGTTCTGGCCATTTTGTATAGTGAAGTTTTTCTCTGGAATTACTGATCCGATGTTGAAAATTCTTTCACTGACAGAAAGCTACATCCTTTCCGGGCAACATAGGCTATGTGGTGTTGCCATAAATGTTTTAATTAAAAAGATATGGCCATTTTGTATAGTGAAGTTTTTCTCTGGAATTACTGATCCGATGTTGAAAATTCTTTCACTTATAGAAAGCTACATCCTTTCCGGGCAACATAGGCTATGTGGTGTTGCCATAAATGTTTAAATTAAAAAGATATGGCCATTTTGTATAGTGAAGGTTTTCTCTGGAATTACTGATCCGATGTTGAAAATTCTTTTACTAACAGAAATCAAATTAATGATTATTTGTTTTAATTGTTTCAGATGCGGTGGAAAATGGACGCTTGTTTCTAATGTGTAAATATTTATTTAATATAATGTAAATAATAAATTTATCTATATATAGTCTTTATTCATTCACCTAAACCCATCTCTCATTAACCTACTAAGAATATTGTAAAACTACCTACGCCGCACGGTTTCACCCGCTATATTTTGGATAATTAACACTATGTCATTGTAAATTATAGCCTATGTGTTATTCTGATGTGTAAGCTACATTATTGTAAAGTTTCATCAAAATCCATTCAGTAGTTTTTGCGTGAAAGAGTAACATATACATTTTTCTGAACGTCTGCACCAAATCGTTGTGTAAGTGAGACAGAAGAGTGAGCGAGACAGTGAGATGGTGGTGTACATACTACGCATTATAGAATAGACATTCAACGCGTGTGTGAATGCACCTCAGCGTAGCGAGAGCGGTTCAGCTCAGCTTAATATAAAATCTTACTAATAAATGTGAAAGTTTGGATGTTTGTTACTTAATTACGTAAAAACGGATTTCAATGAAATTTGGCATACAAGTACTTTATAACCTGGATTAACATATAGGATACTTTTTATCGCGAATAAATTTAGAGTTCCTGTGGGATAATAATAATACAGGTTTACCGTCATAAGCGCCTGAATATTTCTATTTAGCAATAATATATTAAATGTTTGCTGATGTCAAGACTAGTATTTAATCAAACTTAATGTGGGGACATTCATTTATTACGTAAGACTATTTTCGCTAGTTTTTGACCCCCTCCCCCCTGTTTGAATTTTTTTTTAAGTATAAATCGTCTTACGTAATTAATGAATGGCCCCTGTGAGCGGTCTTTATAAAACCAAATGAAATTAAACAATGATTTTTTTAAATGTATCTTTCATTACTTATGATACAGTTTCATTTTATTTCATATAAATCGGATTTCAGAAATATAGTAATTTAAACATGTTTTAGCTCAGCGAAGCGATAATCGCGATAGTTTGTAAAAATGGATTTATGTTTGTTTCTCTTTTACGTAAAAACAACTGAATGGATGTTGATGATACTTTACAATAATATAGCTTATACATCAGTATAACACATAAGCTATAATTTATAATGATATTGTGTGAATTATCCAAAATACAGCGGGTGAAACCGCAAGGCGTAGCTAGTATATAATACTTCGCAGTTAGCGGCAAAACAATTTGTTTATTGATTTTCTTGCGTTTAGATATTGCTTTAGTAATAAATTTATCGATTTTTAATATTACCGGTTTTTAATTCTTATTATTAATGCGCAAAGGATATTAATGCGTGTATATACAAAAGTATACTATTTTTAAATATATTAAACTTAGCGTAAGACATAGCACACAAGTAAGCAAATCATGTCTCAATTAATAAGAATTCTAATATCATAACTATATACATTACAATTTTTTCTTTTTTTTTACAAAAAAATACTAGTAGAATGGATCACATACTACTAGTATTCCTAAAACCTTGCCTAACGATTAAAAAAATTCATCAGTGCAATTGTCAAATTTATACGTTTTAACATATTATGAAACAAAGTTGCTTCCCGTCTGTCTGTCCCTATGTATGCTTAGAACTACACAACGGATTTTGATGCGGGTTCTTTAAATGTATAGAGTGATTCAAGAGGAAGGTTTATATGTATAATATATACATACTATAGTAGAGAAAGTACCCGTGCGAAGCCGGAGCGGGCCGTTAGTTGTATTATATTTTAAAAGCCATAAACCTAAAATTGAATTTACCTCGTAAAGTCCTCCACCTATAGAGGGTTTTTGTGTACATTTGCCCATTATGTAAATAATATAAGATATTGGCATATAAGCCGGCCATATTGTAACTCGTGCGCATTCTTTTTCTCACCGTGAAGCTGTTATTATGCAGGAGTAAATAAATAATTATAGTAATAGTGGTTTTATTTTGCAAAAGCCTTCTATAGTATTGACATACATACGTATTGTGCGGCTAATCTCTGAAATGGCTGGACCTTTTTTGACGGGAAATTTACTAGCAGATAGCAGATGTAACAAGGAGTAATTTAGGCTATTTAATATCTCGCTACGACCCATAGGAGCGGAGCAACACGATAACAAAGTCGCGCGGTTCGGCTAGTTAATATAATCCGGTATAATAAAGCCCAAAAACTATTTGTTATGTAAAAAAAAAACAAGATAAAGTGTAGTATTCTTATATTCAATAATAAACATTTTTTTTTTAATGTTTATTTTTCAGTAACAATATTTAGAAATGTTTATTTGTACTTACAAAAGTACTAATAATTTGTATTTTTTGGTAGTGATAAACTGGTTAACCACCCCTTCGTGAGAAAAATAAGACATGGTCGACCCTCCCTAAATCATCTTACATAATAAATGAATGGTTTCATTTAATGTTAGCAGCCATTTTTTTAACAACAAAGCCACTAAAACAATCATTTTTCTTATTATCTTGTTTTAAAAACCGGTAAATCTCCTAACATCGTTAACTATCCGCAATAGTCAGTCCATCACTAGTGTCGTTGCAACAATCGAAGATTGAAGCGTTAGTTCTGCGCATTCTAAATCATTATTTAACGCGAATTTTACATTTTAGCAACGACAAAAGTAGTGATTATTATAAATTCCTTATATTTATTATAATGGCAGATAAGAAAGGTATTTATGCGCTTTGATTATTTTTTTCTTTGTCTTATAAATTAAAAAAAGGTTGACATATGTAACGTCATGGAATTAATGATAAATTTTAAAAAATTATTAAGGCTGTATGGTCTATGACTCTTAAGGGATTAATTTAAAAAAAGTAGGATTGAATACGAAAAAGTATTTAATCGCAACTACGTAATCGTGAGAGTCATGTAGTCTTGCCGATCAATAATGAATCCAAGATGGTTGACAGTCCTTGATACTAAGGCGGGATCTTTTATGATTATCTTAAATAAAGCTGTTTATTGTTAATAAAGTAATATATGTTGGATAACTAGGCATTTCTATTGAGTTTCCTGGAACAAGTAAATTAAAATTGCATCTTGAATGGAAATGTAATGGACTCTTAGAAAAAAATTATTAATTTTCTTGAATGATATTATTATTAAAATTATTACAGAATATATACTATTAAAGACTGACTATGGATTTAAAAAAAAAAAAAAACCAAAGAATACAATTTTTTTTTTAATTCAAAATGGATTATGAATTGATGCTTTTAATTTTAAATGATTAACATTTCTAAAACTAAAGAATTGCAATTTTGACGGGTTCTTTTAGAAAAAAAAAAAATTTTTTTGGTGAAAGATTACCACAGTAGAATCTCTTAAAATCTCGTAAAATCTTTTGTTCTCTTCCCTTCATATATCAAAACTTCAATTACTCAATCCTCTTTTAGTCAAAATAGTCAGTGAGTCCCTCCAAGCCATTTCGGTACATATTTTCCATCCATAACTCGAAAAAATTTAGTTTTTAATGTTCACTCTGTCAAAAAACAGAATAGACTAAATCTAATTCCTTACAACCCGCGTTTATAAAAGGTAAGGACGATTACCCTACCACCTCCATCGATAATAGAAATGATTAAATAGAGTAAAATTACAATAACGATACTATTTATATAGAAATTATAAAACTTTCTGTATCTCAAACATAGCAATGTTTTATTCACAACCGTTACAACTCGATTATTTGAGACTTATTATCTCAATAGTTTGAAGAAAAATAAGTTACCGACTAAGAATTCGCTAACAGTTTAAATACACCATTACCTCTCCAACTTGATTTTTTGTTTATTTTATCTCTCTAACTCAAAATTTTTAAGAATCTCAACCTCTTTATGTCGAATCAAATCCTCTTAAGTCGAAAACTATAACTCGAATTTTTTGGTGTCTCCCTTGATAGACTTATAGAGGTTCTACTGTGTAATCAAAATTTAAAATGGATTGTGAATTGATCCTTTTAATTATAAAGTTGCTAAAATCATCCACCTTTTATGTAATATTTTTAAAAATATTAAATGATTTTTATTTCTGTAACTAGAGAATTGCAATTTAAAAAATTGATTTCAAAATTACGACCCAATTTATATATTTAAAAAAATATTTTGTCATAAATATATAACAGATGGAACGGCACTTATAAAGTAGCAACACAAATGTCCTTTACTGCCCTAGTTCACAAATAATTGAGCTATTATGCTATTAAATATAAATTGCTAAATTCCTTCATACATTCCCATTCAATAAGCTATTCAATAGTCTCGGTAAATTCTTTACAATATATTGTCAATGTGAAAGATGTATATTTTCAGACTACTGTTAATTAATAAGAGAAGAAAGTTGTATTCTTTACGTAGACTAACAATATGAAGGCTTGACTATTCATCCACCTGGGGTTATACTTTAGAATCAAAGCTTCAGATACCGCTAAGAATACTTGCGATGTAATCCATCCTTATTCTGTCGTGATGGCATGCTAGTGTTGTGACGACAGGATGCTACCAACCTCGAATAAGAGGAAGCTACTCAAATTATAAGTGTTGTCAACATCATAATTAACTCTACGTTTCCAGAGATGAGCGAGGATGTATAGCGAGAGATGTGTTTGTTAAGAACCAAATTTAATTTACTTAACCTCACTCAGAGTGTGTCAAGTGACAAAGTGATATGAAGGAAACGTAACCCAAAAGTATAATTTGTGCAGAGTCATCTTAGCCTACCATAGTTTTTAGGCCTGGTGATGAAATAGTTCTATACTCCGAACTGAGTTCATGCCTGCCATGTTGCCAGTTAACTGAAACTCAAACGCTAAAAGGTTTTTTTAATTACATAAAGGTTGATCATTGAGTCTGTCTGGTTATCTCAAGCTACCTTCAAATCGGAAACAAATCAAGTTGAGACAAGGTGCTGAAAATATTAGTCGAATATAGAAAGCAAGAAACTTAAGTAATTAAAAAAAATTTAAATAAAAAAAAAAAGAGAATGCGTTACATATGTCACTTAGCTTAGTTAATACAAAATATTTAGATAATATGAGATGGTGCTTAGTCGAAGGCGAGCCTTTCAGCCAAGCACTTACCGATTCATGATTATAATGATGCGTTACCCCCCCTGTCCCTTCGCCCCCTCAACAGGAGCCGCGGGAGCGCCACCGCAGTCCCCGCGAGGCCTACGCCTAGCTACCATGTAATGACTACATAGCATTTTTCTTTCTTTTTCTTTTTTGAAACATAGTAAAGAATTTATGATATGTGCGTAACGGCGTGTGGACGATCGTATGTGTATTGATTATGATGTAACCCTTTGATGGATTGATTGCTATAGTTCTTTATTTAATCGGTCTTTTCAAAAACCTCATAAGTCACAAAATTCATAAAAAATATTGGACTCTTAAATAATCTTTTTTTTATTTCAAACCTGAAAAAATATTTTTTCACTGTTAACTTTGTTTTTTTTTGGGATCTATATGATAAATGTATCTTTTTTTTTAAATTTGAATCAACCTTTTGTACCAAATATCCTTTTTTTTTTTCATTTATTTAAACCACAATGTACAAAAAAAACCACAAAGAAAACAATGCTAATTTTTGAGTCTGTAGTTACAAAAATGATGTATAACTGAATTAAGCAATACCTTTATTTTTTTTAACATTTTGTTCGAGACCAGGCAAATGCATCAAATCATTACTATAAAGTTTTTTTTTAAGTAAAAAATAAAAGTGACTTATGTGATTTTTGAAGTACTGATTATAGTTAAACATATAGTAGGAGTTATTAGACATTCAGTTGAATTTAAAAAAAAAATTGATAGACTCACCTTTGTTAGACCAAAGAGTTAGGTTGCCATTTAATTTCTATACCATTAAAAATTCCACAAAAAATTAGTATTTAGTTGAATAAATTGACTAAATATTAAAATTTCACAAAAACAGATAAATCCCCTTGCAATATAACAATGGTTCTTAAAATATATGCCTCGACCTCCAATCCTCCCAACAAACAAAAGAAACCTTTTTATTTTATGGGCACACCCATTTTAAAACCAGTTTTATTATATGCTATTGAGTTTTGCAAATACTTTGTGGTTTTAAGTTTAATGTGTAATAAAAAAAAAAATTACTTTCGAATTTTGAAAAGCCGACCGACGTGACTTCGTTCGCGTATTGCTCCGCTCCTATGGGTCGTAGCGAGATGTTAAATAGCCTAAGTTACTCCTTGTTACATCAGCTATGTGCCAATTAGGTCCCGTCAAAATCGGTCCAGCCATTTCAGAGATTAGCCGGAACAAACAGACAGACAAAAATTAATGATACTATATTGTTAAACATTTGAGTTCTAAAAATAAAATTTTATATTAAAAAAAATTACTTACTTTCAGGCCCTTTACATATCCGCCATTTTGAAATAGTTTTAGACGTACTTGCTCTACAAAAAAAATATGTTATTACAAGTCCTTTTTTGTCAAAAATAAAATTCTACATTTAAAAAAAAATAACTTACTTTCAGGCCCTTTAGATATCCGCCATTTTGAAATAGTTTTAGACGTACTTGCTCTACAAAAAAAATATGTTATTACAAGTCCTTTTTTGTCAAAAATAAAATTCTACATTTAAAAAAAAATAACTTACTTTCAGGCCCTTTAGATATCCGCCATTTTGAAATAGTTTTAGACGTACTTGCTCTACAAAAAAAATATGTTATTACAAGTCCTTTTTTTTTTCAAAAATAAAATTCTATATTTAAAAAAAAATAACTTACTTTCAGGCCCTTTAGATATCCGCCATTTTGAAATAGTTTTAGACGTACTTGCTCTACAAAAAAAATATGTTATTACAAGTCCTTTTTTTTTTCAAAAATAAAATTCTATATTTTAAAAAAATAACTTACTTTCAGGCCCTTTAGATATCCGCCATTTTGAAATAGTTTTAGACGTACTTGCTCTACAAAAAAAATATGTTATTACAAGTCCTTTTTTTTTTCAAAAATAAAATTCTATATTTTAAAAAAAATAACTTACTTTCAGGCCCTTTAGATATCCGCCATTTTGAAATAGTTTTAGACGTACTTGCTCTACAAAAAAAATGTTATTACAAGTCCTTTTTTTTTAAATAAAATTCTATATTTAAAAAAAAAATAACTTACTTTCAGGCCCTTAGATATCCGCCATTTTGAAATAGTTTTAGACGTACTTGCTGTAAAAAAAAAATATGTTATTACAAGACCATTTTTTTTTCAAAAATAAAATTCTATATTTAAAAAAATAACTTACTTTCAGGCCCTTAGATATCCGCCATTTTGAAATAGTTTTAGACGTACTTGCTGTAAAAAAAAATATGTTATTACAAGACCATTTTTTTTTCAAAAATAAAATTCTATATTTAAAAAAATAACTTACTTTCAGGCCCTTTAGATATCCGCCATTTTGAAATAGTTTTAGACGTACTTGCTCTACAAAAAAATATGTTATTACAAGTCCTTTTTTTTTTCAATATAGCAATCAAATCATTAAAATATTTCAAGTGTGGTGATTATATTTTTTAATATTAGTTAAAAAAAATGTAAATAACTTTTTTTTTTTACATTTCTGGAAGGACTGATGATTAAAGCTAAGTGGTTGGCTGTACAGTAGATGTTTTTGGCTTGAACATATTTGTATAGTTTATGGAAACCAGCCTTTCTGGATTTGTCTTTAAAAAAAATACAATCACACCACTCTTAGTTAACACTATAAATATGGTAAAAAAATTTGTTTTAAGCAACAAAGTTCTGTCTCTTTTTTTTTTCACGGAAAGGTACAGAACTTTTTTTTATATAAATTAAAAATCGATGTTTTCTGCTCCTTTTTTTACTTTTACTAATCATTTAGTTTTTCAGCTTATTTTTTTACCTGATTTTTTTTTACACTAATATTTGGAATAATAGCAGTCGGGATTTGTTTTTTTTTTTTAATATTTAATCGAACATCAGTCTGGATTGCTATTATTGTTTTTTGTTTTGCTAGTGTTTTTTGCACCTAAATAAAACTTAGAGACAGTATTTTTTTTTACACAACGTCTCTTCGTTTTAAGGCCTCCTTTGCAGTAATTGGGGGCCATCTCATTTTTTTTTGGTTTTTAGACTTCTAAACGCTAACACTAGAATATACATGTCATTAAATAGATGATGTTGAAAAAAAAATGGAATATTTCGACATCATTTATATTTTATTTATTAATGGAGATGTGACTTTATTAAAAAGTTACTTCTACTAATAAGATGAGTGTTACACTAACAAGTTTGGGAAAATCAGTTTTTTTTAATAATAAAAACTGATTTATTTGTTGTATCCACAAAAATTATATTTAAAAAAAAAAAAAACAATTAGTTTGTGGATACAAGTCAGGTGATGGTATGTGATGCAATTTTTTTGTGTCGCAGTTTAACTTGTATGTTTACACAAGTAAGGTAGTTTTAATTTTTTTTTGGGTTGTATGTATATTAAAAAATCTGCAATCCAACTTTTTTTAATTTAATTTTTTTTTATAGATTAAAAAGGTATAAGGTTAATTTTAAAAAAATGTTTATATGGATGACACTTGTTAGTGCGTGTGATTAGATTAAGGGAACGAATGAAGATATTTAAAAAAAATAAAGGTGACCATAGATTATCTTCTTTCGTTGCGTTGTCTATGGTTTCTGAGAGGTGCATGCGACTATGAGCTTTTGAAGGACAGGGAAGTATGCGTGCTGCGTGTACTATCTTAACTAAGTATAATAAAAATCTGATTAATCTAAGAACACCTTTTTAGTCTTTTTTTGGTCAAAGGTTCTTTACAGGGTCCAGATATTTTTCTATCTATTTATTAGCAAAAGGAATTGATGTTATATTATAACATAATGTAACAGCAGATCCGATTTTTTATATGTTTTTATGTATCAAAAGGAGGGTATATAGAAATAACACGTCGTAGTAAAATAAGTATCGAACTAAATGTACATGGTTTTGGTAACCAGGATTTTTTGTGGTGCTGACTTTGATGAGATTTTGCTGTTTTAAGGCAGCTGTTCTAAATGTGTTTGCGATTTTTTTTTGTGCGTTATGTTTAGTAGTACATGCATGCGTATCATCGAGGAATGTTCTAGATGTTAGATGTTGTGTTCGTCATCTGCATGGTTCTATGTCCTTCAACGCACTCATCATACTGTTTTTTTTTTTTTTACAAAAATCGCTTTTTTTGCATTCGCTTTTAGACGAAACAGCAAAATGTGAAGATTTACGTAATATGCTAATTCAAACATTAAATCTTGGTACACGAAGTGTTTTAGTTAGATATTGAATAGTTATAATGTTTTTTTGAATGTTCACGACGTTCATGTTTTTTGGGCGCCATTTTTAGGCGGCCATGTTTCGTAATATCTTTTATTGGAGTTTGCGTAACTGATGTATATAATCTGTTGCGCATTCTTTTTCGTATGCAAGCTCTATCTAGATAATACAATTTTAATTGATAATTAAAAAAATTAAATCCAGTATTTTAAAGTGATATGAGCTTGAATGCAGATAATATCTTCGCTTCCAACTATAGACAATTCTTTTTTTTTTTAATAACAAGAGTCAACGCTGACAAGTCGTGGTTTTGTCGTTAAGTGGCCTCTATTCAAACGAAGCACAATAGCTCTTTGTCTATATCTGGAACACGAGGATCACTAGCAATGTTATAAATATAAAACTAATGTCTTTTCTGTAAGGTTCATTATCGTGTGGAGACTGATCTGTTACATAAGATGTTTTTCAGTCGTGGTCACACTCGCTATCTGCACAGCTTACCTTTTCAAAAGTGTATTTTCTAAAATAGTAAGTGTGACCAGACGAGGAATGCAATGTAAATAACATTTGGTAGGTATTTCAGCACTTGCACACCGTGTTGAATCGTGTTTAACCTACCAAATAGACTTTGGTTCAATTAGTTTTAATTGAAGCAAATGTCGGCCATCTTTGTTTTTCCAAAATTATTGTTTTGGTAAAACTGTTGGTGATGTAACGCGTTGTATGGGCATCGCTTGTCGTTAACACTGGCGCTAGTGTGCATAGACAATATTAATTAGTGTTTGGACATTTATTGTCTGTGCTTAGGCAACGTTATGTATTGTTGCCAGACTCAAAATTTAAAAAGCTATTTATATAATTTTCTGATGTTATTTTTTTTAATTGGCAACATTGATTATAGCGAAGCCGCACTACGTCACGCGTGAATGCTCGGGCTTGGGTTGAGGCGCGCAATTGCGCAAATATAGCACAACTGACTTTACACCGACATGACAACTTAGATGTCAATAAGATTATTTTTTTTTAATTTTCTAACGTCTTTGATAAATGTGAACAGACCAAATAATAATAAAATAGATAATATACAAAAAAAAATTAAAGGTTTATTACATTTGCTGTGATTAAATTTTGTTATTGTTTGGTCAATCTATAGCACTTTAATAATTGGCAACACTATGTAACAATCAAACCTGCAATTTTAATCAGTGTTGCTACAGTCCGAAAAGAAATTACCACACCTAAAATCTAAATACCCCACACTGAGTCTTTTAAAGTAAATTTGAAAATCTGGATTTCGGTGTGGTAAATTCTGGTAAAAACATGTATCAAAGGCGTTGGTTTCTGTCGGTGTTTGTCTGTTGGGCTATTGGAAGGTTTGCCATCGCTTACGTCACGAGTTGTTGCAGTGACACCACCCCTCGGAGCTTACCCTCAGCCCCAACCACCACAGGGCCCGTTCCTGCCCGCGCCTCCTCATCAGGCTGCTCCTCAATATGGAGGTAGGTGGAAAGACTCAATGTACTTGACATGGAAGGTTTACGGAAAGTAAATCAGTAAAAACTTGTGATTGGGTAAATAATAATATGATAATTCCAGTGGCAGGCGGTTCTCCGTACGGTGTAACATTCGGTGGTGCAGGAGCAGGCGCAGGAGGGGTGTATGCTCCTCCTCCATACGATCAGCTGCAGCATCATCAAGCTATTCCGGCGCTTAGCCAGCAGTTGCCCGTAAGTATTCCCAGGATTATTAGAAGCTGGACGGACCATCCAAAATGGCGAACTAGTTATTTTTTATGCAGGCCCATGATGTAGGTATCAAACGAAAGGGTTTCTATAAAAAGGATACAAAAAATATAATGACTTCAATCTAAGGCCAATATGGCGGACTACCCAAGATGGCGGATTAGTTATTTAGTTTAGGTATCAAACGAAAGGGCTTCTATGAAAAGGATACAAAAAATATAATGACTTCAATCTAAGGCCAATATGGCGGACTACCCAAGATGGCGGATTAGTTATTTAGTTTAGGTATCAAACGAAAGGGCTTCTATGAAAAGGATACAAAAAATATAATGACTTCAATCTAAGGCCAATATGGCGGACTACCCAAGATGGCGGATTAGTTATTTAGTTTAGGTATCAAACGAAAGGGTTTCTATGAAAAGGATACAAAAAATATAATGACTTCAGTCTAAGGCCAATATGGCGGACTACCCAAGATGGCGGATTAGTTATTTAGTTGAACAGGAATTTAGCTTAAACGTACTTTTGTTGGCGTAAAAGCTTGTGTTTTATTTTGTGATAATTATTTTACACAGATGTATAGCCCCGCTGCCGCCATGTACGCAGCCGCTGCTGGATATCCGGGATATATCGGTTACCCGGTACAGTACTACCCATACTATCCCACTGCTGTACAGCCCTCAATACAGCCACTTCGCCCAACTATTATGATTCCTGTAAGTATTTCTATTAAACGAATAGTTCACGATATAATAAAAGCAGCAACACCAATCAGTATGTTTATTGTATAACCTCCGAAAGAAAAACGAAAGCTTTTCTTTGGAAGCTATTGTGACTATGGTCGATCATGTGAAATAACAAACTCTAACACCGGTGTATTTATTATGTTCATTTTCTCATAGGTTACGACGAGATTTATCAGAAGCTATAGAAACTTGCACCGGTTTACCTCCTCTTATGTTACGACAAATTTTATAGGAAGCTATTGTGACAAACGTCGGTCACGTGTCAATAACAGAAACTGTAACACCGGTGTTCTCGTAGTGTTACCACCGTTTAAGTTACGACAAGTTTTATAGGAAGCTATTGTGACAAACGTCGGTCATGTGTCAATAACAGAAACTGTAACACCGGTGTTTTCGTAGTGTTACCGCCGTTTAAGTTACGACAAATTTTATAGGTAGCTATTGTGACAAACGTCGGTCATGTGTCAATAACAGAAACTGTAACACCGGTGTTTTCGTAGTGTTACCGCCGTTTAAGTTACGACAAGTTTTATAGGAAGCTATTGTGACAAACGTCGGTCATGTGTCAATAACAGAAACTGTAACACCGGTGTTTTCGTAGTGTTGCCACCTTTTAAGTTACGACAAGTTGTATAGGAAGCTATTGTGACAAACGTCGGTCATGTGTCAATAACAGAAACTGTAACACCGATGTTTTCGTAGTGTTACCACCTTTTAAGTTACGACAAATTTTATAGGCAGCTATTGTGACAAACGTCGGTCATGTGTCAATAACAGAAACTTTAACACCGATGTTTTCGTAGTGTTACCACCTTTTAAGTTACGACAAATTTTATAGGAAGCTATTGTGACAAACGTCGGTTATGTGTCAATAACAGAAACTGTAAAACTGATGTTTTCGTAGTGTTACCACCGTTTAAGTTACGACAAGTTTTATAGGAAACTATTGTGACAAACGTCGGTCAAGTGTCAATAACAGAAACTGTAACACCGGTGTTTCCGTAGTGTTACCACCGTTTAAGTTACGACATGTTTTATAGGAAACTATTGTGACAAACGTCGGTCAAGTGTCAATAACAGAAACTGTAACACCGGTGTTTTCGTAGTGTTGCCACCTTTTAAGTTACGACAAGTTGTATAGGAAGCTATTGTGACAAACGTCGGTTATGTGTCAATAACAGAAACTGTAACACTGATGTTTTCGTAGTGTTACCACCGTTTAAGTTACGACAAGTTTTATAGGAAACTATTGTGACAAACGTCGGTCAAGTGTCAATAACAGAAACTGTAACACCGGTGTTTCCGTAGTGTTACCACCGTTTAAGTTACGACATGTTTTATAGGAAACTATTGTGACAAACGTCGGTCAAGTGTCAATAACAGAAACTGTAACACCGGTGTTTTCGTAGTGTTGCCACCTTTTAAGTTACGACAAGTTGTATAGGAAGCTATTGTGACAAACGTCGGTCATGTGTCAATAACAGAAACTGTAACACCGATGTTTTCGTAGTGTTACCACCTTTTAAGTTACGACAAATTTTATAGGAAGCTATTGTGACAAACGTCGGTCATGTGACAATGATAAATTGTTACACCGTGTGGTTATTTTGTTACATAAGGTTTATATTTTCTAGAACGGTTTCGAAGCGGGTGGCAGGTTCGAGGGTTTGGCGCAGACACTGCTGCCTCCAGCGCCCCCTGGCGTGCCCCCATCCCCCGCTCATCTCGCTGCCATACAGCCGCATCAAGTTTTGTGAGTATACCAACACATCCATTTGGTCCCAAATATTTTTTGTTCCTCTTTTTCTTTTCTTTCTATTCCATTTGGTACAATTTATTTTCTATTCTTATTGTCCTATTAAATTTTATTCAATTCTCATTTTTATTCCTTTTCTTACCTGTTTTGACTTATAAAAAACATTATTAAATTTTATTCTAATCCATTCATTTCTACTATTCTATTTTTATTCATTTCTGATTTATTTGTGTTCTTCTCTAAGACAGAACAATCTCAGGGGTACCATTCCATTAAATTGTGTTCCTTTCTATTTTCATTCCATTCTATTTTATTAATTTCTGATTTAATTGTGTTCTACTCTAAAACAGAAGAATCTCATGGATACCATTCCATTAATTTCTGTTCTATTCTATTCCCACTCCATCCTATTTTATTAATTTCTGATTTATTTGTGTTCTACTCTAAGACAGAACAATCTCAGGGGTACCATTCCATTAAATTGTGTTCCTTTCTATTTTCACTCCATTCTATTTTATTCATTTCTGATTTATTTGTGTTCTACTCTTAAGACAGAACAATCTCATGGGTACTATTCCATTAAATTGTGTTCTTTTCTATTCCCACTCCATTCTATTTTATTCATTTCTGATTTATTTGAGTTCTACTCTAAGACAGAAGAATCTCAGGGGCATCATTTCATTAAATTGTGTTCTATTCTATTCCTACTCCATTCTATTTTATTCATTTCTGATTTATTTGAGTTCTATTTTAAGACAGAAGAATCTCAGAGATACCATTCCATTAAATTGTGTTCTTTTCTATTCCCACTCCATTCTATTTTATTCATTTCTGATTTATTTGTGTTCTACTCTAAGACATAACAATCTCATGGGTACTATTCCATTAAATTGTGTTCTTTTCTATTCCCACTCCATTCTATTTTATTCATGTCTAATTTATTTGAGATCTACTGTAAAACAGAAGAATCTCAGAAATACCCACTACATTCTATTTTATTAATTTTTGATTTATTTGTGTTCTACTGTAAAGACAAAAAAATCTCATGGGTACTATTCCATTGAATTGGGTTCTTTTCTAATCTGATTTTCTATTCCCACTCCATTCTTTTTATTTGTGTTCTACTCTAAAGACAGAACAATCTCATGGGTACTATTCCATTCAATTGGGTTCTTTTCTAATCTTATTTTTTATTCCCACTCCACTCCATTCTATTTTATTTGTGTTCTACTCTAAAGACAGAACAATCTCATGGATACTATTCCATTGAATTGGGTTCTTTTCTAATCTTATTTTCTATTCCCACTCCATTCTTTTTATTTGTGTTCTACTCTAAAGACAGAACAATCTCATGGGTACTATTCCATTCAATTGGGTTCTTTTCTAATCTTATTTTCTATTCCCACTCCATTCTTTTTATTTGTGTTCTACTCTAAAGACAGAACAATCTCATGGATACTATTCCATTGAATTGGGTTCTTTTCTAATCTTATTTTCTATTCCCACTCCATTCTTTTTATTTGTGTTCTACTCTAAAGACAGAACAATCTCATGGATACTATTCCATTGAATTGGGTTCTTTTCTAATCTTATTTTCTATTCCCACTCCATTCTTTTTATTTGTTTTCTACTCTAAAGACAGAACAATCTCATGGATACTATTCCATTGAATTGGGTTCTTTTCTAATCTTATTTTCTATTCCCACTCCATTCTTTTTATTTGTGTTCTACTCTAAAGACAGAACAATCTCATGGATACTATTCCATTGAATTGGGTTCTTTTCTAATCTTATTTTCTATTCCCACTCCATTCTTTTTATTTGTTTTCTACTCTAAAGACAGAACAATCTCATGGGTACTATTCCATTCAATTGGGTTCTTTTCTAATCTTATTTTTTATTCCCACTCCACTCCATTCTATTTTATTAATTTCTGATTTATTTGTGTTCTACTCTAAAGACAGAACAATCTCATGGCTACCATTTCATTAAATTGTGTTCTTTTCTAATCTATTCCGTTCCGTTTTGTTCTATTTATATTTTTTTAATTTATTTCTGTTTTTTATCGTTCTATACTAATGTTTATCATTTATTTTCACCAGGTGGCGTTAATTACATCGAGTCGCATTAGCGGCATCCAACACATAGACCGACGGACGCTAACTCGTCACAACAACAACAACAACACCCAGTGAACATTCACTAATGGCCGTAACGTAAGAATTAAGTCATTTGTTAATATATCACTTATTGTATAACTGTGACGTCACAATAATGTATACAGCGTAAACTATATATAGATATGTACTCTGGTTTTAGTGTTGCCAACTTAGCTCTTTTGTAGCTAGATCTAACTGTACTTCGGTTGTCTTCGACCGTTTAGATCCATTATGGCCGACGGTCCAAGATGGCGGACTAAATATTTTTTGTGCCGATTAAGAAGAAATTTTGCATATACGTTTAGATTGGATGAGATGATATTTTTCCTAATTCAATATGGCGGATGGTCCAACATGGCGGACTAATTGTTCTTCATGTACACCTATAATATGTAGATAAATTTAGCTACTTTTAGCAGTTAAGTTGGCAACATAGGTTGCTATAGACTGTGACGTCACTAAATCCAATATGGCGTAAGTTTAGACTGTAAAGTTACTGGGTATTGTAACCGTCTATTCCTGATTTGATATAACTTTGTAACAGTAATACTCTGAAATGCATATCTTTAGATAATTCCTTCTACAGAGACGATGTCCCGTCGGTCCTAGCACTTGTATATTGACTGTGATCTGTTTTAGTTGTTGTTCGCCACTTGTTGTGCTCTCTACTTGTGCCTTTGTTAACAACATTGTTGTAATGTTGTCTGTTAACATTTTTTCTTGCCAAAATCCAATAAAGAGAGATAGAATACCATATACCAATAAATCGAATAGATACCTCTCTATTGATGCTTGAACAATATTTTTTAAAACTAGCAACACCAAATCTGATTATGTTACGATATTAGTCATTTTAAATCCAATATGGCGGATTTATAAAGATGCCTATATTTATGCACTGACGTAAGTGGTCGTCTTCCAAAGACGGCAGATCATTAAAGGTTAAGTACCATCAGTCTTAATCCAATATGGCTGATTCCTAATGATGCCAGCCAATTTTTATAAACACCTTTCTAATCATGGGCAACTTTCTATATCTAATATGGCGGATCATTTATGCTCCACAATGGTATTTTAGAGTGTAAACAAAATTAGAGTTCAGCCATGAAACGTAATTCTTAATCCAACATGGCCGTCCTTTAAAGATGGCGGATCTTATTTTAACGTGCCTAAATAATATGAGTCTCAAATAAATGGCTAAGTGACGTTACTCTCAAACCAATATGGCCGACGCCTAAAGATGGACGCCAATTTTTATAAACACCTTTCTAATCATAGCTAACTTTCTATATCCAATATGGCGGATCATTATGCTCCACAATGGTATGAGTATAAAATTATAGTTTAGCCACGACATGTAATTCTTAATCCAACATGGTCGTCTTTTAAAGATGGCGGATGTCTTATTAACGTGCCTAAATAATATGAGTCTCAAATAGCTAATTGACATGACTCTTAAACCAATATGGCCGATTCCCAAAAATTTTCATTGAATCTCCATTATGTTTACTAGTACAAAAAAAAACTTGTATTCAATTTTTTTTAATTAATATCATTTCAATGATTTTTTTTCTTTTAAATTAAATGAAGTATTTATTCAAATAACTTCAATTATGATTTAATATCAAGTGGCGAACACAACTCTGCCGAGAAACCTTTTCCGGATAGTATTATAGCGGTACGCCGCTCTACGTCTAGACTTTACACTCGGTTTTGTGCTGTTTGCTACTTGGAAGCTTCTAGAACATTCTAGACAACGAAAGACAAGTACAGTTCTAGAACATTCTCTGATATGAATTAATTAATTTTGAAATATAAATTCTACCAGACGTTCTATATTTAAAAATCAAAACAATTACGATTTTGAAACAAATCACGATTCACCTCTCTTAGGACAGATGTTCTTAATTTAAAAATCAAAACGTGACGATTAAAGAACATAAATTAGGTTTCACCTATGTTAGGGCGGATGTTCTTAATTTAAAAAAAAGCGGGATGTCATCCAAAAAATATTTAAACATTTTAATATTTAATCCTAACGTTCTATAAACATTTCATTAGATGTTCTAAATTTAAAAACACGATCAGATTTTATACTTCTGATAAACATTCTGACTACAAAAAATATGTTAATATTTTGATATAAAATTCCAATACAGATTAAAAAAAAAAAAATGGTGAGTATTTTGACTCATACGAGTCATTCCCACAAGTCACAGACAGCACAAAACTAAATTAGTTATATTATGAGAAAATTTAAACAGAGGTTGTGCGTGACGTCAGTGAGTGAATGAGCTGCAGTTTGGTTATCAATATATTCTAGTTAATTTGTTTTTTGGATTCCGTTTTCATTAACAGCGCCATCTATCGGGAATCATCGGTAACAAAAAGATCTTAAACGTGATGAAATTCGCCAACAAAATTTTTAAACAACTGGGGTCGACTTGAATTTACTTGAAACCGGTAGATGGCGCTTTTGCAAGTTTTGAGTAATTTTCACTTTTTTTAATTGCAATTTAGTCCGATAAGTGGCGTAAATGTTATTTTATATTTCATCCAATTTCTGAATTTATATAATTTTTTTTTAATGGGAAACGGAATCCAAAAATCCATCAATAAGCTAATGGATAATATAGGTAATGTTATATGTTATGGAATGAGTCGTCGCTGGAGTTGTTTATGGATAGAGGAATCTCACGCTTGTTTAGCGGATTTTTTGTATAGGATGCGTTTGTGTCTGTAAATTAAAAAATTCCATTAAATGTTCTAATTTCAAAAATTAAACGGAACATATTTGATTGAAGATGGAGTGCCAATGGAGGATCTAAATTTAAAATAATAATGTTAAAGAGTTGATGTCAAAATTTGAATAGATATTCGAATATATTTTTAAATAAATGTTCCAATGACGTTAAAAGACGTTCTAAATTTAAAAATAAGTAAAATGCTACGATACTTGAAAACTTGAAAATTAGACTTCTATTGGCTGTACCGTGTAATACCTTTGCCTTATCCACTTTGAAATAAAAACAGAGGCAACAAGATCTGAAGAAGTGAAAATTCTAGCAGACGTTCTAATTTTAGAAATAAGTAAAATGCTCTCAAATTTGAAAGTTTGCTGCTAGCTATTGGCTGTACCCTGTAATACCTTTGCCTTATCCACTATGAAATAAAAACAGGGGCAACAAGATCTGAAGAAGTGAATATTCTAGCAGACGTTCTAAATTTAAAAATAAGTAAAATGCTATCAAACTTGAAAATTTGAAAATTAGACTTCTATTGGCTGTACCGTGTAATACCTTTGCCTTATCCACTATGAAATAAAAACAGGGGCAACAAGATCTGAAGAAGTGAATATTCTAGCAGACGTTCTAAATTTAAAAATAAGTAAAATGCTATCAAACTTGAAAATTTGAAAATTAGACTTCTATTGGCTGTACCGTGTAATACCTTTGCCTTATCCACTATGAAATAAAAACAGAGGCAACAAGATCTGAAGAAGTGAATATTCTAGCAGACGTTCTAAATTTAAAAATAAGTAAAATGCTATCAAACTTGAAATTTGAAAATTAGACTTCTATTGGCTGTACCGTGTAATACCTTTGCCTTATCCACTATGAAATAAAAACAGAGGCAACAAGATCTGAAGAAGTGAATATTCTAGCAGACGTTCTAAATTTAAAAATAAGTAAAATGCTATCAAACTTGAAAATTTGAAAATTAGACTTCTATTGGCTGTACCGTGTAATACCTTTGCCTTATCCACTATGAAATAAAAACAGGGGCAACAAGATCTGAAGAAGTGAATATTCTAGCAGACGTTCTAAATTTAAAAATAAGTAAAATGCTATCAAACTTGAAAATTTGAAAATTAGACTTCTATTGGCTGTACCGTGTAATACCTTTGCCTTATCCACTATGAAATAAAAACAGAGGCAACAAGATCTGAAGAAGTGAATATTCTAGCAGACGTTCTAAATTTAAAAATAAGTAAAATGCTATCAAACTTGAAAATTTGAAAATTAGACTTCTATTGGCTGTACCGTGTAATACCTTTGCCTTATCCACTATGAAATAAAAACAGAGGCAACAAGATCTGAAGAAGTGAATATTCTAGCAGACGTTCTAAATTTAAAAATAAGTAAAATGCTATCAAACTTGAAATTTGAAAATTAGACTTCTATTGGCTGTACTGTGTAATACCTTTGCCTTATCCACTATGAAATAAAAACAGAGGCAACAAGATCTGAAGAAGTGAATATTCTAGCAGACTTTCTAAATTTAAAAATAAGTAAAATGCTATCAAACTTGAAATTTGAAAATTAGACTTCTATTGGCTGTACTGTGTAATTAATACCTTTGCCTTATCCACTATGAAATAAAAACAGAGGCAACAAGATCTGAAGAAGTGAATATTCTAGCAGACGTTCTAAATTTAAAAATAAGTAAAATGCTATCAAACTTGAAAATTAGACTTCTATTGATATAAAAAAAGAGCCATCACTGAAGACAAAATAAAATTATTTTAAATCTATATCTGAAACAGACACAAACGCATACAAATAAAGCATTTTCGAATATTTTTTTTGGCTGTATAAAATGCTACTTTCGATCATCCCTTTAAAAAAAAAAAAAACAATCACGAAGGAAACTTATTCCGGAGAGTTTTACTATATAAAACAATCTAGCGAGTTAAGCCGCAGTTAAAAAACTCGGGTTGTTCAAAAATAGCATTTTTTACTTTTTTTTACTCAACAGTTCAAGGTAACACGACGTTCAGACTTGATTTTATAATACCTGGTTTCTCTGTATGTCCCCTACTATGAGGGTTTTGGATCACGGTTGCTTTGTAGTAGGGGATCGTTTTATAAAATACGCATGTCAGATCGTCGCGTGCTCTTGCTCTATAATATTTGTTTATACATTTATATTTTTGATTGGTATTTAAACGATCATGTATTGTCTATGGTAAGATATGAGCCAATTTAGTTTATGGTTAATAGTGTTTGATCAATTGATGAAAATGTGGGTTATACTGTTAAAAATTATTTTAATGTGCTGGCAACACTTATTTGCAATTTCTGGAAAAAATATACAAATTAAAATTTTTGACAATTGTATTTTTTGTGCTAGCAACATTTACTTGTGTGTAATAAAAAATGTCACTGATATAAATTTTGTTTTATAAAAATAATTGAGTTAATAAAAAAATTGATGGTATAGATGAGGCTGTAGGGTGTAATACCTTTGCCTTTTTTAGTATGGAATTTAAAAAAATAAGCACCTGTCAAAGTTTTTTGTGCTAGCAACACTTACTTATGTGTAAAAAAAAATGCCACTGATTTAAATTTTGTTTTATAAAAATAATTGAGTTAATAAAAAAATTGTTGCTATAGATAAGGTTGTAGGGTGTAATACCTTTGTCTTTTCTAGTATGGAATTAAAAAAAAATAAGCAGCTGTCAAACATGTTAGTATAATTTTTAACAGTGTACTCGTTATAGTTATTCTGCCATGAAAACAATGAAATATTTAAATATTGTTTTCAATATTACAAACCTGTATGGTATTAGGGACCATAGAGTAATTTGTTTACACCTGACTTTATTTAAATTTAAAATCAATGCCATATTGTTTTGATTAATATAAATATTACCGTTATTACAAAAAGGGCGTAAGTGCCTTAAATATTCTGAGTACATGAGACCTTTTCGAAATGAAATTGTTTCAGATAGTTTTGGTCTATTATAAAGCCTCGTCTACACTACTCGCTAAGTTGGAAACAAAAACAAAAAAAAAATTTTAAAATTTAAAAATTTAAAAAAAGTGTTTAGTGGTGTGTTTTTTGAATAATTTTTTTTTTTAATTATTTTTACTCTACACTACCTATCGGTTTCGTTACCGTTCGTTTCCAATAATACGTCACAGTAATGACGTATTGTTGTCGTATAACTAGAGTGACTTTATTGCAGTTACGCCCTTTTATGTATATGGTGATATTTGTTTGTTTATAATGAATTGATCGGTCAGGGGGGAGGGGGTGGGGAGCGGAGTTGCTCAAGTGTGTGTCAGACTTCGAGTCGCGTGCAATATATAGCATAATTATTATTTTGTTTCACATAAAATACTTTAAATACTATTGTTGTTTTATTTTTTATTACCTTTAATTAAAATCGGATCTGTAGCAACAAAATGGGTTATTGTATTATTTAAGAAATATAGGTATATGGCAACACTACATTTACATCCAAAGTCACTCAGGTAGTGTAGCTTTATATCAATGAAAGAATTATTGACATCGGATCAGTAGTACAGGGAAAACCTTCACTGAACAAAATGGCCATTTCAATTTAATTAAAATGTTCATGGTAACACCACATAGACTATGTTACCCGGAAAGGATGTAGCTTACGATTAGTGAAAGTATTTTCAAAATTGGTTTAGTAGTTTTCGAACCTATTCGCAACAAACAATCAAGTCTGCTCTATATAATAGTGTAGATATAATCTATATATATAAAAGGAGAAGCTGACTGACTGACATATCAACGCAGGGCCTAAACTATAAGGGTTAGAAACCTGAAATTTTGCCCTCTAAGGGGGTTAAAACGGGGGTGCAAAGTTAGTATGAAATTTTGCTGTTTTTTAAGTTATTTAAATTCAGTATGCAGGTTCTTCATCGAAAGTCATGAAAAATGTGTAAAATATTTTTTCAAAAATCATCCTTTAAGCTAGTATTGAATATAGCTAACTCAACAATAGACTGAAAACTTCAGTGGAACTCTCATTTATCATCTTTGGCGAGAAGACTCAGCTCAGCACACAGCCAGACTTGTTTATTTTAGTTACTTTCACAGTAAATATCCTACAAATCCATTTTAATCTTTCACTAGCCGATCCGCACGACTTCGTTCGCGTGTTGCTCCGCTCCTATGGGTCGTAGCGAGATGTTAAATAGCCTAAGTTACTCCTTGTTACATCAGCTATCTGCCAGTGAAAGTCCCGCCAAATTCGGTCCAGCCATTTCAGAGATTCTTACATCATCATCATCACGACCCTGTCAATGGCCCACTGCTGTACCGGGTCTCCTCCTCAGAATGAGGAGGGTGTTAGGCCATAGTCCACCACTCTGGCCCAGTGCGGGTTGGCAGACTTCACACACCTTTGAGAACTTTTAGGTAACTCTCAGGAGTGCAGGTTTCCTCACGATGTTTTCCTTCACCGTTAAAGCAAGTGATATTTGTATTTTCTAACAGTGACGTCACAATATATTTACTGTGACATTTTATACATTAGGCAGAACATTAATTAATTATTTTCTAAACAAATGAAGATAATATTTGTTAAAAGAGTTTAGAATTAACCAAAAATTTGTTTAATGTGAATTATTCTATAATGATTAAAATAATTTTGACTTAATTATTTTAATATTTAATAATATAATAATTATTTTAATTATTACCAATGTCTGTATTCTTAGTCATTAAATAAAATAGAAAATTAAAATAAGAAATCTTTCGATTAGGGGAAAATGGAGTCCAAATTTGAGTATGCAAAATTCAAATTTGGAATCTATTTTCGAATTTATTTAAAGATTTTGGATTACAGATTAAAAATGGATTCCAAATTTGAATTTTTTATGCACAAAGATTTTGGATTAAGAATGATTATTAATTTCGGTGAAAATTATTAATCAAGTAATAAAATTAAATATTTTTTTTAAGTTTGCAACCCCGGTTTAGAGTTAGTAGTAATGTCATAGCTTTTGTTGTTTTGGCTTTAAACTCAATACAAAATAATAATGAAAAACATGCGCCACAATGCGTTACAAACCCCCACTATTTTTACTGAGACCTAAAGTTAGCTGCCGGCTACGATACAAGGTTAGGGTAAAAATAACAACAATAATATAACAACACCATTTATTTGGTTATACAGGTTTTTACATAGCAACAACAGACGCTAAATCACATTACACGTGATCGGAACATACATACGACACCGCCTAAACACTACGTTATACAAACATTCATACAAACAGACTAAATGTTATATAATGTGACAACATTTATATAAATAAATCGTATTTTAGATATACAGGATTTTTTAAAATCGTTTCAAGTATTACTCCGCCAATCTATACTCCCCCTCCAAAATTATCTTTGTTTATTTTTCATATCATAGACAACAGGGGGGTTTTTGTCTTGTTCAGTTTTGATGACATGGACTTCAGGAAGTCTTTGCTTTGTTTATTTTTGATGCAAAGACAAGAGTGGATTTTAGTTTTGTTAATTTTTGATGACATGAACTACCGAGGAAGTCTATGCTTTGTTTATTTTTGATGCAAAGACATTAATGGATTTTAGTTTTGTTCATTTCTGATGACATGAACTACCGAGGAAGTCTTTGCTTTGTTTATTTTTGATGCAAAGACAATAATGGATTTTAGTTTTGTTCATTTCTGATGACATGAACTACCGAGGAAGTCTTTGCTTTGTTTATTTTTGATGCAAAGACAATAATGGATTTTAGTTTTGTTCATTTCTGATGACATGAACTACCGAGGAAGTCTTTGCTTTGTTTATTTTTGATGCAAAGACAATAATGGATTTTAGTTTTGTTCATTTCTGATGACATGAACTACCGAGGAAGTCTTTGCTTTGTTTATTTTTGATGCAAAGACAATAATGGATTTTAGTTTTGTTCATTTCTGATGACATGAACTACCGAGGAAGTCTTTGCTTTGTTTATTTTTGATGCAAAGACAATAATGGATTTTAGTTTTGTTCATTTCTGATGACATGAACTACCGAGGAAGTCTTTGCTTTGTTTATTTTTGATGCAAAGACAATAATGGATTTTAGTTTTGTTCATTTCTGATGACATGAACTACCGAGGAAGTCTTTGCTTTGTTTATTTTTGATGCAAAGACAATAATGGATTTTAGTTTTGTTCATTTCTGATGACATGAACTACCGAGGAAGTCTTTGCTTTGTTTATTTTTGATGCAAAGACAATAATGGATTTTAGTTTTGTTCATTTCTGATGACATGAACTACCGAGGAAGTCTTTGCTTTGTTTATTTTTGATGCAAAGACAATAATGGATTTTAGTTTTGTTCATTTCTGATGACATGAACTACCGAGGAAGTCTTTGCTTTGTTTATTTTTGATGCAAAGACAATAATGGATTTTAGTTTTGTTCATTTCTGATGACATGAACTACCGAGGAAGTCTTTGCTTTGTTTATTTTTGATGCAAAGACAATAATGGATTTTAGTTTTGTTCATTTCTGATGACATGAACTACCGAGGAAGTCTTTGCTTTGTTTATTTTTGATGCAAAGACAATAATGGATTTTAGTTTTGTTCATTTCTGATGACATGAACTACCGAGGAAGTCTTTGCTTTGTTTATTTTTGATGCAAAGACAATAATGGATTTTAGTTTTGTTCATTTCTGATGACATGAACTACCGAGGAAGTCTTTGCTTTGTTTATTTTTGATGCAAAGACAATAATGGATTTTAGTTTTGTTCATTTCTGATGACATGAACTACCGAGGAAGTCTTTGCTTTGTTTATTTTTGATGCAAAGACAATAATGGATTTTAGTTTTGTTCATTTCTGATGACATGAACTACCGAGGAAGTCTTTGCTTTGTTTATTTTTGATGCAAAGACAATAATGGATTTTAGTTTTGTTCATTTCTGATGACATGAACTACCGAGGAAGTCTTTGCTTTGTTTATTTTTGATGCAAAGACAACAGTGGATTTTAGTTTTGTTCATTTTTTATGACATGAACTACCGAGGAAGTCTTTGCTTTGTTTATTTTTGATGCAAAGACAACAGTGGATTTTAGTTTTGTTCATTTTTGATGACTTGGAACTACAGGAAGTCTTTACCTTGTTTATTTTTGATGACATAAACTATTGGAAGTCTGCTTTGTTTATTTCTGATGCAAAAGACAACTGTAGATTTTAGTATTGTTCATTTTTTACAACATGAACTACCGAGGAAGTCTTTACTTTGTTTATTTTTGATGCTAAGACAACAGTGGATTTTAGTTTTGTTCATTTTTGATGACACGAACTACCGAGGAAGTCTTTGCTTTGTTTATTTTTGATGAAAAAGACAACAGAGGGAATTTGTTTATCATTACATGAGGAGGATCTTTGCTTTATTCATATTTGATGACATAGGCAATAGGGGGTTTTTGCTTTGTATATTTATGATTACAAGAGGATCGCTATAATTATATTAGCAATATATAACAAAGAGGGGGAGGCCTTTGTTTACGTTGAACAAAGGAAGAGAGGAGGTGTAGTGTCAAAAATGACTTTCAAGACCTCTCAGGTATTATTTACGAAAATTGGTAACGAACTTAAATTTTCACACACGTCGAAGTTTTATATTAATGTTGTCATATGTAATATTGGAAGACATTTTGATTTATTATATTGACATTGAAAATTTATCACATATAAGTTATATTATAAAAATATTCAAGCGTTCAATTAATGTTTCGTTGTAGCAACGATATATAACGAGGTAACTCATATTTGCAAATAATATCACAACACCATGGGTGTAGCTATGGGGGGAAGGGGTTCGAACGTTCCTTTTATCCTGATCACGTCAGCCCCCCTGGATCAGTCTTGAACTTCCTTTATCAAGTCAAACCTTATCTAATCTCATAATCTGAAAAGCGAGACAAGTTATCCAAAAATGGGGAAAATTTATTCTTCTTCCTCCCACTCTCTCTAACTTTCTCTTTCTCTTATGTGACGAAAACAATGTCAAGTCAACAAAAAAAAATACAGTAAAGAAAATTAATAATTCAAGAATGTCAAGTGAAGACAATCTATGTAAAGAAGAGAAGAAGAAAACCTAATCTATATAAAGGGGACCCTTCAAGTAACTCTGGGGGATAGTGGGGGGTCTGCAGTGGTGATTACATCAGCGATAAATAAGTAAACACGCACATCGAAATGCTTACTTTTGCTTACGTGGGGGCGTGGGGGATTGAACGGAAGTCAAGACAAGAACCCTACCCCCCCCCCCCCCCCCCCCGCTTTAAGCTACACCATTAGTCTGCGTTTCCACCACAGATAAGCGAGTATGTGTATGTGTAACGTAGCTTCGCGCAGAGTGTGTAAAATGAAGCGATTCTATTATTTCTAACAAACACATCCCTTGCTACACATCCTCGCTCATCACTGGTGGAAACCCAGCCTTACACACTAATCTACATATTTACACAGTAATTTATAATTTGACAGACAGTTTTCATTCAAATCTTAATTTTATTTTAATTCTAAAAAGCAGAAAAAATGGCGCCCTAAATAAATATACAATCTACGTTATATTGTCATTGTCACGTTTTCGTTTTCTTTCTATATTTACATAATCCTTATCTTATTCTAATTATTATATTATTAAAAATAATCATAAAAATTGAAGTAATTTTTTTATTTATTATTGCATGAATACACTTAATATACATAAGTTTGAGAAACTTACAGGATGGTAAAACGAGACGGAAGATATTCTGTCGCACACAAACAATACAGAAAGCTTTAATGTATGTAACATAAGGAGCAGGGACGCACCACTCCGCCGTCGTACCAAATACTTAAGAGCGCTTATACTTGAAGACTAAAAAAAAGGAAATCTATCCTCTCCCCTTGTTAACCTTTGTCCTTCGCTTGACTTGATTTACTTTAGTTCTAGCGCCCCTCCTAAAGCTTAAAGGCGCCTTTTCCGACTTGGGCCCTGAGCCTGCAGACAATAATCTGATTGCGTTCCCTCCAGAGAGAGTTCTAAGTATATGCAATGCTTGAAATATTATAGTTTCACTTTGGCGCCCCCTGAAAGCTTTACGGCGTCTTTTACGCTCTGGCGCCGTCGTGCGCCGCACCTTGCATATATGGACGGCGCGTCCCTAACAAGGAGTAGCCATAATTTTTTAATTTAATAATTTCTAGACATAAAAACACAATATGTGACGTCACACAAGTGTCACAAATGTATTAAAAAAGTTGTAAAAATATAGCATTTTATCTAATTAAGACTTGTATAAAGAGAGCGGGGGAGGGAGAGGGCAAAAATCAACAAAATTCGTGTGACGTAATTTATGTATGTCCTCTAATCAATAACATATGTAACATATTCTATTATTATTTGCATGTAATATTATTCTTATCTTTAGTATGTTAATTATTAATAAATAAATAAATATTATATTTAAGTAAAAAAAATATACCGTTATTATTTATTTTAAATTATTGTAAACATTATCTAATATAATTTTTTTTAACGAAAGTTGATAAATAAGTTAAGAAAGTAAGTCTACCTTTTAGTAAAAATATGAAATACTTTAATTGGCAAAACGGGAGATATGTCCGTATATCAATCAGAATTCTTACAACTACACTATTCCTAAAAGACTATTATTATAGTTCTATAATAATTTAACGCTAAAAATAAAAGCATTGCGTAGAATAAGTGCGTTATAAATAACACACACAGACATACATTATTCCTAATTTACGAATATAAACTAAGATAATCACACAAAAAATTGTTACTCTAAATATTTCATTTAACACATTCACACCACCTTCTGACCTTCCTTAGTCCACTTATGGGGGATACCAGATCGAAAAAAAAATCAAAAGAAAATGTCTCATGAAGCGATTAGATTAGAATATAGCCGCAGAAGCTGTGGCATCTTTGAAAATAATAGCTAAAGGGGACACAGGAGTCTGTTTAACCTCCCCAAGTCCTCGCTTGAGGAGGTATCTGTAAGTAGATCCTTTGGGACCGAAAAAAAATTAAAAAAAAATCAAAAGAAAATGTCTCATGGATAATATAGCCGCAGAAGCTGTGGCATCTTTGAAGATAATAGCCAAAGAGGATTCAGGAGCCTGTTTAACCTCCCCAAGTCCCCGCTTGAGGAGGTATGTGTAAGCAGATTCTTACGGGTCGAAAATAAAATAATAAAAAAAAAAAATCATGAATAATATAGCCGCAGAAGCTGTGGTATCTTTGAAGAAAATTGTCGAAGGGGACACAGGAGTCTGCTGCCTGAATCCGGAAAGTACGACAGGAATTTGAGGGACTAAGGTAAGTCTCTTCGTACTGGCTCTATCGGAGTGGGATCTTTAATTTTTAGTGAATAGTGGATACAGTCAGTCATCGTGAGCCTCACAAACTCACTAAACACCGGTTAAAGTTAAGTCTCTACTAATCTCACGAGCATTATCATACAATTTCCAAGCTTACCTAACGCATTAAACTAAATCTCAATCTCACCCTTAAATATCTCATAAATGCTGTTAGTTTTCTGACTCATACTTCTCTCCTTTTTATTTACCAACCACGTAAACATACATACACACATTAACTATGACTTACCTAAATAACTTAACTTTACCTAGATATAGATATATTATGGGATAAATTTTCACTGTCAATATCTAACAAAAATCAACGTTCAATATATTTCAATAGACGGCTATTTATTTTCTAAGCATTAAATACTGTCAACAATATATTTAGAATTGATTTAAAGCAACATACACGCTTCTACTTTAAATATTCATCAACAAACAAACACTCCTGAAGTCACACAAAAATAGACACATATATTCATTTAAAGGGGCCGTTCGTGTACTACGTAGGCATTAAAGAGAGCGGGGGAGGGGGTCTTTGCTTTTCTTATTTTTGATGACACAGGGGATTGGGAGGTCTGCAT
Organism: Limenitis camilla; assembly: GCA_905147385.1. Classification (NCBI taxonomy): domain Eukaryota; kingdom Metazoa; phylum Arthropoda; class Insecta; order Lepidoptera; family Nymphalidae; genus Limenitis; species Limenitis camilla. The sequence continues at coordinate 6,689,848 of LR990251.1, read as the reverse complement.
GGTAAGCACGTCAGCGATTAAAAGTAAATACGCACATATAGGTTTACGTAAGTCTGGGGGAGGCGGGCTTTGCTTTTTTTGTTGATATGGGGGGATTGATAATTCCAAAAAATTTGCTTATGTAATTCTTGAACAGCCCCAAATATAAATGTTTTCTAACGAGCTAATGGAAGACATATTCAGCTGGAGAGATTCTAAAGAATATATTTTACAACAGTAATATATTTTTTTAATATAAATCTAAAAATTCTACATATAAAATACGTTTGGAAATAATGACATGTCATTTATGTTAATACCGAATCTCCAAAATGTTGTCTTTGACAATTAAATGTCAGTTATGTTTAACATAAAAGTCAGTAACGTTTAACATGGTCTTGTTGACCAACATGTCAGTTATGTTTAACATAAAAGTCAGTAACGTTTGACATGGTTTTGTTGACTAACATGTCAGTTCTATTTAACATAAAAGTCAGTAACGTTTGACATGGTTTTGTTGACTAACATGTCAGTTATGTTTAACATAAAAGTCAGTAACGTTTAACATGGTTTTATTGACCAACATGTCAGTTATGTTTAACATAAAAGTCAGTAACGTTTAACATGGTTTTATTGACCAACATGTCAGTTATGTTTAACATAAAAGTCAGTACCGTTTAGCATAATTTTGTTGACCAAAATGTCAGTTATATTTAATATAAAAGTAAAAGTCAGTAACGTTTAGCAAGTTTTGTTGACCAACATGTCAGTTATGTTTAACATAAAAGTCAGTAACGTTTAACATAGTTTTGTTGACCATTAAATGTTAATTATGTTAAACATGGTCAACTATTCTTTACAGTAAACTCCGTTTACGTTCTACATAAAAATTCCAATATTTAACATAGATATGTCAATTATGTTTAACGTATAATAGAACTATTACTAATGATTTGGACACAGAGGTATATTTGAGAGACCAAATTAAAAAGGAAATTTTGAAGGTTACGTTTCCTAACATTTAGTATAGTTATAATCATGGAAATAGTAATACTCACACATATAACAGTATTACAGTTACAATTGTATGTCAACTATGTAAAGTTATAACGTCGACAACATTCAGAATTACATTTATAACATTCATAAATAAAATTAGAGTTTATATTCAAATAATTAATCTACAATAATATCGTGTCCAAGACGGTCCATCTCTGAGAGTAAGAAGTCAACATCTCTCTCAGTGACTGCTGCGGAGGAGATGATGTTCCTGAAGAAGTTGGGAATGCGGTCGTCTGGTTGGTAGCCCACCATGATGGTTCCGGCTTGCATCATGCGGCCCTTTAGTTTGGCGCAGACCTTTACAAAGAAATGCATCTGGAGTTTCCCTCAATGTCACATTGGTAAGGGAATGAGTGGAGAAAGATGGAGTGAGTTTAATGGGATGAGATGGATTGGTTTCTAGTGAAGTTCATAAATTAAATTGAACACGATTAGAGTGAAGGGAATGAAGAAAGCTGGTATAAGATGAATAAGATTGGAATAAAGTGGAGTGTGTGTTGAAGTAGTAGTTTTATCGTCATGCGGTTGGGTAGGGTGGAATGGAATAGAATGAAACAGAGGCGGAGAGGCAGAATGAAGCAGTGATGAGGAAAAGAATGGAATCAAATTGAGATGAACTCAAATAGCATATATAGTATTTCTTACCTTTCCAAGTTTAATTTCCTTATTCTTATCATGTGGCAATCCACGCAGCTGCTTAGGAAGGTACCAGAAGCTGACGTTGACCATCTCCGGCTCCAGGATGAGGTAGAACTTATCGCTCTGCTCGCGGATGCGTCGGACCATGTACTCGGAGAGTTCCATCAGGCGGTCCATGAGACGCTCGAAACCGGAGGTACCCTGAGATTGTTAAGATTATAAATAAGCATTTTGACCTGGTTATTAATAAACCATTGTGGCCATCCGCATTTATTGGAAAAGCTCACCTTTCCGCGCCACTGAAGCCACAGCTTAAAGATATCGTTGTGGCGTCCACACTGGATAACCTTATCACCGGTATCGTATCTAGGATCGTAGATCTTGTCCGTCATGAAGAGGTATTCAGCAGACATGGCGTTGCAGCTCAAGAGGATACCCTGAAAGAGACAGACAGGACGTCAAAATGATGAAATTATATTATTAAATCATTTGATTAACACCTCTGCGTTATGAAATCTTTGAATTTAGCTATACCATAGTGAGTTATGCCAACTGTGAAATTGTCCTAGCTACGCCATAGACAGAGCTGCTTTATAGACCAAGGTACACCATGGACCAAAATACGCCATAGAATTAACTATCTCGTAGTCTCTACTATATCAGAGACTCAGCTACGGCGTAATCGAGGTTACAACGTAGAACATGCTACGCCGTAGAGTCGACTACGACAAATATTCATGTAAGATGTATGTTTATGTATACCATTGACTTATACACTCCACGATCTCAACGTGCCATAGATTCAGCTACTCCAGTGGTCTATATCGACGCTCAAGACGGGAAGGGGGATTTAATGCCTGTGAAAGTGACTATATCTGCAATGAAAATTTTACGGGTCAAATAGGTTTGAAATTCTGTGAGCTACGCCATGGACTAAACAACCACGTACTCATACCTCCGACGCCATAGAGTCAACATTAATTAAGATTCAGCTATGCGAATGATTTACTATGACCTAGGCTCATCTACTGTATAAACCATAGAATACCACAGATTCATTTACACCGTAGGCACAGGTTGCAAAGGAATCATCTATGAAAACACTCACGTTGTATTGACTCAGCTACACAGAAATGTCAGGGGTGTGTGCCTGTGTGGGGATCGAACTCGGACCTCCCGAGTAAGACATTGAAGTTTCAACCACTGGTCCTTCACTACATACTCTTAATATAAGTATCTATCCGAACAATTTTACAGGATTTCCTTGCTTGATGCATTACTGAGACAGTGATGAAACATACATAAATAATAATAAAAAAAACACTAATAAATAAATATATCAAATTGACAGTAAAAAAAATCATTGACTAAGTTAAATGCTTGTGATAGAGTTCAAACCCACGACCTGCACGATAATGAATCCAACGCACTATCCGCTGAGCTACTGCTGCTTTTAAATTCAACTATTATATACTTTTAATTTAGATATTGAATAAGGAGAGCGAGAAAGAGGACGAAGACGTGGACGACATTAAATGTACGTCGGTACATATCGTTTAAAAAACAAATGCAAATTTAATAATGCCTATTGAACCTCAATATAGTGTAGACATAAGAAGAGTAGAAATGATAAAAAAAAAATTCAACCAACAAAAGTTACCCACTTATGAGCAGGCCTGCAGATACTTCCACATGAAACCATTAAAATTAAGACGACAGAGGATGGATATGAAACTATTGCACGATATATTATCTGGACATATTGACTGTCCTTCAATCAATTTCCCTAAATGCACCTCCTAGAAGATCACGGCATACACCCTTGTTCTATGAACCCTTCGCAAGAACCTCATATGCTCAAAATTCCCCATTGGGGTGTACAAAACCCCACACATGTGGAAGCTGGCTGGGCCCGGTTTCAGCTTTTTTAAATTAAGGGTTATCTATTGTCAGTTAGGTGATAAAGACACACAGTACTCACAAGTTCCTGATGATTTCTTATCTTCTTTGGGCATGCCCGTTACACGTTTCACACAATAACACAAAATAGTTCTAAATAGTTCGCGCTTCACCACCAGTCTGTTTTCGTCAGGGAAGCCTCAATTAACTAGCGTTTGGGATATAGCACACACAGGACACGGGATACCATTAATCAATAAAGGAGTTACAGGGGATGTATACCGCGCGCGTGCGCCGCTCTCTTCAATACGACTTTGTTTGACTGTCTCTGTCGGCGGCGTACTTAACACTACCGCCGCTCGCGCTTTATAAAAAATATAGTAAACACAATGGGTGTTAATATATAATACGTTTGTTAAAATTGTATAACACTTCCTATAAAGATATTGATATTTTTCAGTTAAATAGAAAATGTTCTAACAAAAAAATTATTGAAAAACATCTTGTGAATTAAAAACAGATGCATGCAATAAAATCACATTCACATACATACACACACAAATACACACACACGCACACAAATACACATACATTTACTTACTCTTTCTTTTATTATTGTAACTAACTACCGCTTTGTTAATGTTCATCTTTTTTTTTCCAACTGTGTAATCCTATATTGGCATACATTTGTTAGTATTATTAGTTGATAAATGTATATATTTATATAGCTGTTGGATTACCAAATAAAAATAAATAAAAATGTGACGTGACGATTAAGAGATATAACCCGTGAGGGGAGGGGTAGAATACTATTCCCCTCTGCCGCTGGGAGAGCATCTTGTAAGAACTAAGCAACCCAGCACCCCCTTGGTGGTAGGGGATCTGTTCCCCGACTGGCTTGCGACCATCAGCATGCTAATCCGACTGCCAAGTGTCATAAACGCGTTCCGGTCGTGCCACATGTGGGCCAGACTTACCCCCTCCTCACTCCCATCTCATAATTTTTTTTTAAAGATTACTAGCAGTATGGATCACATCCTACTAGTATTCCCTTTACCCCTCCAACTAAGCTAAATGCTTGTGTCAGGAGTGGGCCACGCCAGTAGTCCAATGTCCGGGATTTGAACCCACGAGTTAATGCTGCGGATCTAGTGGACTCTGGGATCCAACTCTGGGTCCCAGAGTCTGGGTGGGTAATATTCCATAGATTGGGCTACGACAAATATTCGACTAAACTAAATTCTACTACAGCATAGACTAGGCTAATTAAAAAAATCAATAGAGATGTAGGGTCAGCTATGTCAAAGAATCAAACAAGATGTTTTTCCCGTGATGGGAATCCCTCTGCCGCTGGGAGAGCATCTCGTAAGAGGCAAGTTGCCCAGCACCTCCTTGGTTCCCCGACTCGCTTGCGACCACCAGCATGCGAATCTGACCGAGCGTCTCCCATCCCATTACATCTGCGGTTCCAATGACCACTGTCTTTTCCTGAGCGTATTGCGCCCATATAGCTTTTGAGATAGGCCATTCCATCCATTTCCTTATTTTGGTTTCCGACATATATATGTCGGGGATTTTAAAACGATGTGAAAAGGAGATGGAAGGAGGAAGATGGGGAATATTGGGGAACACTACAAGGGGGGTAATGAGTGGAATATTGGGTAAACGCAACGTAGATACTCCTATTGAACCGATAAATGATCAAATATGATCTCTAACAATTACGAGAGAAACCTAAGCAGTGCCTTGGACTTGTGACCAAGGTGTAGGCTTAAGGAATTCCTTTAAGTGATCACGACACTCGCCTCCACTGCTAGGCTCCCTATTTAAACCTAAGGTTAAACGCACAAGGCTAACCTAACCTAACATTGTGTTTACTTAACCACGTGGCAATTACATTGTAAGGACTTACGTGACCTTAGTTGGACAGCACTTCCACACTACACTGCACTTGACACTATCACTATCACTAGCACTACTTAGATGATGTTCACTTCTTGAGAGACCGCGCACGACTAAGACTTCAGTTAGACTGTAGATCGCATATAAAGGGTCGAGGGTAGAGACTTTTAAAAACAACGGAAGTGACTACTACCCCACTCCAACGCCATAGACAACGATAACGATTCGATTAATCGATAATCTTTTACTATGCTCCGACATATATATTAAAAAAAAAAAACAGATATGAATTTGGAATGGATTATGAATTGAGATTGATTATTATCTTCGGTAAGACATCAGACTTAGCTACGTCATGGACTCGGCAACGCAATAGCCTCTGTCAAAATATTTTCCACTTGACATTCCCCTAATCCCCTATATCTACAATTATACACGACATAAACTTCCTATTAAACCATGAAAACTCCATCAAATGCAGGCGTGCTCTGGAATTTGTTATAACCCAAATATTTATTCAAAAATCACCTTTACCACCAGGATAGAACATTCTAGACAAATTGTTACCTTATTTCAATAAAAATAGAATTTACTTTGCTAAATATTGTCATGTTCAAAATACAAGGAAATATAGTCCTTATGACCTTGTGATAGGGGTTTGTTTGGCTTGATTGAACAATATAGGGGTCCAAATTGGCAACATATGTTCGAAAGTGTCTCGAGAGGAATTTAATTAAATGTGGCGCGTGCCGACGTCAGATGTTTCTAGTGAAGTGCTTGTTATGCATCGATATTTTTTTTTTTTTATATATGTTACTATCGAGACGTGTAAGTATTTATTATTTATTATAATTTGTTTATAAAAAATAACATTGTTGTCGTAAACCTTACAACTAAATTTAAGACATTATTTTTTTTTTTTTCGAAAGATTACTAGCAGTATGGATCACATACTACTAGTATTCCCGTTACCCCTCCTAATAAATAGGTTGTGTCAGGAGTGGGCCACGCCAGTAGTCCAATGTCCGGGATTTGAACCCACGACTTGTTGATCGTGAATCCAACGCCCGAACACCTGAGCTACTGACGCTTCGAATTATTACACACTTAACGAATATAACATGTAGGTAGATTGAGAAAACTACATAAGTATATAATGAGTTTGATGTGGAGAAAAAACAGTCTACCCTCGTTTTAATTATTATATTATTGCGTGTTTAAGTAAGCTTAAAAGTAATGATGACTGTATCCCTACTAATATTGTAAATGTGAATGTAAGTTTGTTTGTTACGCTTTCACGCGAAAATTACTTAACCGATCATCATGAAACTTTGTACACATATTCTTGAGGGTATAAGAGGTAACATAGGATACTTTTTATGCAAAAAAAATATTTTTTACGTAAGATAAACAATATTTTCTGTCATTATATATATGCAATATAAAACTATTTGAACTAACATTTGAACGCGGTGAAACCGCGGGACGAAGTTAGTATAATATAATAACTTGTTTTTTTTTTTAAACCACGCTCAACTAACCATGCATATTTTTTCGAAACTGTTGGGGCTTTCGAGTATGAGGACTAAGAAAAGACCATCTATACTGAACCATGTTTATTTTCACGAGTTCTTACCACTTCTGGTCGGTAGCCAATCGGGTACTGTACAAACCCATAGGCATAGCAAGGATATTTTCTTATGGCCGATATCAATAAACAATTTCAATCTATCATAATCTTTGGATTATGGATAAAAAATCAAATCGAAATTCAATTTTTTTTTATGGTAGATGCGGTGCAAACGAGCAGATGATCCACCTGATCGTAAGTGGCCACCATCGCCCATGGACGTTGCATCCATGAAGATAAAATGGGGAGGGGGAATGAAGAAAAAAAATGTTTCGGTTTCAGCGGAACCTGTGCAAAAGCCCAGAGTCCACTAGATCAGCAGCATTCATGGGACGGGAGAGGGACCAAAAATCAAATCAAATCAGAAAAAATCAAATTAAATTTGAATTTAGGATCTGTTTTCCATTCATAATCAAGAGATTTCGGATTGAGATTGATTATTTATTTCGGCCATTAAGGAGCGCCCCGCTACAGGGGCAACGACAAAAAATGAGGGCAAGGAACATCGTAGTGTCCTACTCGACATAATCAATATCGACAACGCCCCACACTAAAACCCAACCTTACTGTGGGGGCGGAGTTTCAAGATTTATTGTTTAGCATATTGAGCTGACGTGGATGACATATTGAAACGAGGGAAACAGAGGAAAACCACCATTATTCCCCTGAAGTACAGCTCAAAAGATTTAATATGAAATAAGGAAGTCAAGCGACGTAATTTCAATTTACTGCGGTCGACTTCAGTTTGACGGTTTATCTTGCACTAGTCGACCTGCGCGACTTCGTCCGCGTGTAGCTCCGCTCCTATGGGTCGTAGCGTGATGATATATAGTCTATACCCTTCCTCGATAAATGGACTATCTAACATTGAAAGAATTTTTCAAATCGGACCAGTAGTTCCTGAGATTAGCGCGTTCAAACAAACAAACTCTTTAGCTTTATATATTAGTAGAGTACCTAAAAATAGACCTTTGTGTCTGACTAGAATAATCCTTCTGTCTATTTCCTATCGTCTAATCAGGAAAAGGAATAAAAATGTTCTCTTCCCATCTTCTGGAGGGTACCTTCAAAAAATTTTGTTATTCCTGCCACAGTAACCATAAAAAAGCTCTCAATCCGCCTTTAATATCTAAATCGATGTATCGATACGATGTGATAATAAAACCGGCCAAGTGCGAGAGTATTTGTTGCTATAGGGGCAACAGAAATACATCATCTGTGAACATTTCAACTGCCTAGCTATCAGGCTGGTCTTAGTAATAGGGTCCCGTTTTTACCCTTTGGGTATAGAACCCTAAATATTACCTAAACATTCGTCATCATAATTATCAGTAAAATATATCTATATAAAAATTCATTTGTCCGAGAATTTAATAGAGATAAAAATAAATATTCTTTTGATAAGATTTATTCATTGGCAACTAAAACTTTTATATGTAAACAATCATATATATGTCGGAGAATAGTAAAAGGTTATCGATTAAATCGAATCATCATCGCTGTCTATGGCGTTGGAGTAGGGTAGTAGTCACTTCCGTTGTTTTGACAGTTTCGACCCTCGACCCTTTATATGCCATCGACAGTCTGACTGAAGTCTTAGTCGTGCGCGGTCTTTTAAGAAGTGAAGTAGTGTCTAAATAGTGCTAGGAGTGCTGTCCGATCAAGGTCACGTGAGTACCTTACAATGTAATTACCTCGTCTTGTGTTAGGTTAGGTTTATGTGCGTTTAACCTTGGGTTTCTCTCGTAATTGTTAGAGATCATATTTGATCATTTATCGGTTCAGTAGGAGTATCTACGTTGCGTTTACCCAATATTCCATTCAATACCATCACCCCCTTTTAATGTTCCCCAATATTCCCCATCTTCCTCCTTCCATCTCCTTTCACATCGTTTTAAAATCCTCGACATATATATACCGAGTAGCGGCTTTCGAGATGGGAGAAGAAGACAACAGTCTGGGGGGGCGCCGAGACGAGGCACCAGGGGCGCCCCTGCTGCAATATCCTTGGATTAATTTTTTTGGTTGGATTAAATATTGAATTTACAGAAAGGGCGCCAAAAAAAATATTCGTCCAGGGAGCTTAGATGGTTAAGGGCCTGCACCGTATCTATTGATGAAGTACGCGGGATATCCACCATGTACCTATGGCGCTTGGGTCGCGCAAAATCTTACTTCCCGAGTAAGATTTTGAAGTCTACGAGTTCGATCCCCTACACAAGTAATTGTTTTAAGCAATTAAATATCACTTGCTATAACGGTGAAGGAAAACATCGTGAGGAAACCTGCACTCCTGAGAGTTCCCTAGAGTTCTCAAAGGTGTGTGAAGTCTGCTAACCCGCACTGGTCCAGCATGATAGACTATGACCTAACACCCTCCTCATTATGAGGAGGAGGCCTTGCTCAGTAGTGGGTAATTTACAAGTTGTGTAGTAGACTGAAAACGACCTTATTTTATACTATATATAGATTTCTACAAACGAAGGTAAAGAATAAATTACCATAATAATAGCGAATAAAACTAATTTTCTAAGTCAACAGAGCTGTGGCTGTGGTGCGGAGATAAACCGTGTAAACAGATTGACATGCAAATTATAAAGGGGTAGATATCTGTCCCTGTCGCTTTACCAGATGTTTGTTTAGTATATCTATACTAATAAATGTGAAAGTGTTTTTGTATGTTTATAACTTATAAACTCCTGGGATATTCTCTTTCTGATTTGACCAGAGATGAGTGGAGATCTGTAGCGAAGGATGTGTTTGTTAAGAACCAATAGATGTCATTTCAAACACTCCAACATGTCTGTTAGAAACGCAGCTTTAGGCATGAGTAATATGACCGTCCATATACGTCTCGTTTAAATAGGACAGTCCCGTTTTCTGATCCTCCAACATCTCTGTTAGAAACGCAGCTTTAGGCATGAGTAATATGACCATCCATATACGTCTCGTTTAAATAGGACAGTCCCGTTTTCTGATCCTCCAACATCTCTGTTAGAAACGCAGCTTTACGCATGAGTAATATGACCGTCCATATACGTCTCGTTTATATAGGACAGTCCCGTTTTCTGATCCTCCAACATCTCTGTTAGAAACGCAGCTTTAGGCATGAGTAATATGACCATCCATATACGTCTCGTTTAAATAGGACAGTCCCGTTTTCTGATCCTCCAACATCTCTGTTAGAAACGCAGCTTTAGGCATGAGTAATATGACCATCCATATACGTCTCGTTTAAATAGGACAGTCCCGTTTTCTGATCCTCCAACATCTCAGTTAGAAACGCAGCTTTAGGCATGAGTAATATGACCGTCCATATACGTCTCGTTTAAATAGGACAGTCCCGTTTTCTGATCCTCCAACATCTCTGTTAGAAACGCAGCTTTAGGCATGAGTAATATGACCGTCCATATACGTCTCGTTTATATAGGACAGTCCCGTTTTCTGATCCTCCAACATGTCTGTTAGAAACGCAGCTTTAGGCATGAGTAATATGACCGTCCATATACGTCTCGTTTAAATAGTACAGTCCCGTTTTCTGATCCTCCAACATGTCTGTTAGAAATGCAGCTTTAGGCATGGGTAATATGACCGTCCATATACGTCCCGTTTTAATAGGACAGTCCCGTTTTCTGATCCTCCAACATGTCTGTTAGAAACGCAGCTTTAGGCATGAGTAATATGACCGTCCATATACGTCTCGTTTAAATAGGACAGTCCCGTTTTCTGATCTTCCAACATCTCTGTTAGAAATGCAGCTTTAGGCGTGAGTAATGTGACCGTCTATATACGACCCGTTTATATAGGACAGTCCCGTTTTCTGATCCTCCAACATCTCTGTTAGAAACGCAGCTTTAGGCATGAGTAATGTGACCGTCCATATACGTCCCGTTTATATAGGACAGTCCCGTTTTCTGAATCCGCACAAATTTGCGAGTATTCGAGTATATATTGCAACTTTTTTTTAATTTGCATTGATGAAAAAAGGTATGAATCTTTTTTAATAGTATACTGTAGCAACACTCACCTCATACTTGAAGTGTACAGTGGAGCACTGGAGTAGAGTTCCCATCAGCTTGTGAGGATTCCAGGTGACGGAGTCAGCCCTGGTGAAAAAAAATCATTACTATCTATACATATAATAAATGATGAGGTTTTCGCAATTGTATATTTGCAAAATTATTGACATATTTTAGCCCAACTAAGCTAGGACGAGATATTAATAGACTAGCTCGAAAAAATAGTATGTTAATGGAAATATTTAGTTTTATATTTAACTAGCTTTTACCCGCAACTTCGTTTGCGATATAGAGGTATGTAGTTATATTAGAATACAGTATATGGACTTCTGTAGACATGTTAAATAATTTTATGAGGTAGTCATACTAACTTTGACCCCTCTTTTACCCCCCCTTAGGGATGATTATCGAAAAATTATTTTACATGTGTTTCATGACTTTCAATGAAAAACCTTCATACTGAATTTTCATTCAAATAACTTCAAAAACGACAAAGTTCACACTAACTTTGCACTCCCGTTTTACCCCCTTAGGGAGTGAATGTTTTAAAATTCTCTTTCTTAGTGTTCCCCTACTCTATAAAAATACAACATTTTGTTGAAATAACTTTGAAAATCAGAGAATTTTCATACTAATTTTGCACCCCCCTTTTTACCCCCTTAAGGGATGATTTTCGAAAAAATATTTTACACATATTTCATGATTTTCAATGAAGAACCTGCATACTGAATTTCATTTGAATAACTTCAAAAACGGCAAAGTTTGATACTAACTTTGCACCCACATTTTACCCCCTTAGGGGTTGAATTTTCAAAAATCCTTGCTTAGTGCTCACATACGTTATAAAAGGAATGTGCAAAATTTCAAGTTTCTAACCCTTATAGTTTAGGCCCTGCCTTGATATGTCAGTCAGTCAGCTGTTCCTTTTATATTTAATTTAATTTAATTTAGTATAAATAGATATTGATTATTGACACAGTTGCTTTAAACTTCTCCCTCCTTTTAGGCTAATCCTGGATTAAAGGGAAAACCTTTTAAGCACTTGTCACACCGAAGTGAAATCTATACAAAATAAAATTACTTTAAAGAAGTTGAAGGTTTTTATGATAACTCTATTGTAATTCATCACTAGATGGCGTTAAATCTATTTTATTTCAGAGAAAAATGATCTGTTTAATATATTAACCAGTAGTTGAACAGACAGACGTTGTCCTGTCTTAACTATGAATATTGAATTTGAATTGGCTGTCAAAAGCTTACATTAGAAAAGTTAATATGATCGTTAAGTTTTTTTTAATTTTCCGCGCATTTTTTTAATTTTTTCTTCCATAAGAACCTTCTCCTGACAATAACAAACACAACAAAAAAAGAATAAACGAAAGCCGTTCACGCGTGATGACGTCACCAAGGAAAATAGGGATAAATATTTTTTTATGGGAGATAAGGTGCAAACGAGCAGATGATCCACCAGATGGTAAGTGGTCACCTTCTTGTTTTATCGATGCGTTGCATCCTCGAAGATAGAGTAGGAAGGGGGAGTGAAGGAAACACACAGGCTACTAGATCCGCAACATTAATGGGATTATGGCGGGGGTAGGTCTGGTCCACATGCGGCTCGATTGGAGCATGTCTATGACACTTGGCTGTCAGATTCGCATGCTGGTGGTCGCAAGCCAGTCGGGGAACCGATCCCCTATCACCAACGGGTACAAATAGTATTCTAACATGTCCTCTCACTGTTAAGTTTCTTAATTTATTCCTGTTTTCCGCGGACCTTTCCTTATTTTTTCTTACATAAGAACCTTCTCCAGACAATAACAAACACAACATAAAAGATTTAGCGAAATCGGTCCAGTTGTTCACCCGTGATGTTGTGACCAAAAGAAATAGGTTTTCATTTTTCATCCAGGGGCGGTTTTTCCTACAGTGCAGGGTGTTCGGTGCACACGGGCGCCGTCAGGGGATGCTTATACTTTTCAGAAAAGATCGATTTCTTAATAAAGTTTTTCAAAATATTGTTCATAATACAGACTTAGAGAGATTCGAGAGACGGTGTAACATACATCCATGTCATGATAAACGAGCGGAGTACAGTGTGCGAGCGGAGCAATGCAGCGCATTGTTTTTTACCCTCGAGGGTATTTAATTGATTGCAACCCCTCGAGGGTGATGGGAAACTTTGAAAAAGAACATTTTTAATGCTTTTACAATTTTCACGATATGAGAAAGTGTATCTATATAAGATGAAGTAAATATACATAAAAATAATACATCGAATTAAAAGTAATCTGTGGTCTTTCAATATCGTTATGACAAATGTCAATTTTTTTATCGACTTCGTCAACGTGTAGCTTCGCTCCTATTGGTCTTAGCGTGATGATATATAGCCTATAGCCTTCCTCGATAAATAGGCTATCTAACACTGAAAGAATTTTTCAAATCGGACCAGTAGTTCCTGAGATTAGCGCGTTCAAACAAACAAACTCTTCAGCTTTATGTAGAATATATTTAGTATAGATGAAAAGGGATAAGGTATAACACTGTACAGCCTTGTCTTTAGTACGTTAATTCTTTATTCCTTGACATTTGACAACTCAAATATAACAAGTTTTTTATTATTATTTTAATCATTTTTAATCTGTATGAGTAATTAAAAAATATTTGTAAAGTTTACTTGGTGATAAAATATTGAGAAATCATTTTAATAAGATTGTAGATTAGCCGTTCAGTCCTCACTTCGCTGAGGGGTATGCAAATCATTCATTCACTGACTTACTCACACCTTGTTCTGACAATAACTAACACAACGATTTAGTCTAGACAGCAAGAGCAATTAAAATATTATTTGTTTTTTTTACTATAGATATAGAAATGATGGGAGAATTACAATTTATATTGGCAACACTGTCGAGTTTGTCACTTATGACAGTTCATCAAAAACATATTCTCGTGCAATATGAGGTTAAATAGTTATATATCTATACAGTATATTAAGAGTTCGATAGAGAGAATATATGTCAGAGTTCAAGCTGGAGTGACGTGCGAACTCACAGATCCGGTGTACACTAATCCTTTATGTAGGGTTGCCAACCTCACCGATAAAATAAAATACTAAAACCGTGAAAGTATTGGAGGCAAGTTTACTCTTTCATGCAAAGATAATAAATGTTTTTGATGAAATATTTCATAGAGATACACAGAATATTCTATATCTCGAAAAGAACCTTTGTTCTCTGTGGTTTTTTTTCTTTTTTAAAAAAAAAATAGAATGAGTGAGTTAGTGAGTGTCTTATCCACTTAGTCGTGACTTCTGAGCGCTTATATTTGATAAAAAAGGCATTCTATCAGCTTGCCTACAATACTCTGATTACCCCCCTCCCCAGTAGGTTTTGCCTACAATTACTTAGAAAAAATTAAGTTGATACATAATACGCTTAATGCGCTCATTTAACCATTTTTTTTTATTGCAATCACATGATTTCCGGTGCCTCTAGGAGGAGGCTCCCCAAAGCTTCACGGCGCCTCTTCCATCCTGCACGTCCTTACACTTGTAGTACAAAATATACAAAAGGAAATGTAAATAAAAAAAATATTGACAATAGAAAGTTGGAAAAAAAAAACATTGACTAATTTTTATTGTTTGTCTGTATCATCATCATCATGACGACCCTTCAATGGCCTACTGTTGAGCCGGGTCTCCTCCTCAGAATGAGGAGGGTATTAGGCTATAGTCCACCACGCTGGCCCAGTGCGGGTTGGCAGACTTCACACACCTTTGAGAACTTTTAGGGAACTCTCAGGAGTGCAGGTTCCCTCACGATGTCTGAACTCTCACGGTGAAGGATCACCGTCAAAGCAAGTGATATTTAATTGCTTAAAACACACATAACTCAGAAAATTCAGAGGTGTGTGCCTGTGTGGAGGATCGAACCCGGACCTCCCGAGTAAGACTTGAAGTCTCAACCACTGGGCCATCACTGCTGTATGCATGTTTGTATCATACATATCAGACATCAAGAACCATGATAAAATAATCCATTTTACTTCAGCGAAGGAGTGAGAATAATTGCAAACATTCACATTTATAATAAAAGTTATTAAAGTATGGCAACCCTAAATCTAAGTGAGTCGGTCCACTACACACGCCTGAGGCATTACCGCGGTATTTAACACCAATGATTGATGGCAGCTAATGGTTTCAGAAACTGAGGCAAGATGGGATTAATTCCGCCTTTGAGATTATACGTAAATAGATTTTGATATTTTTCATTTATTTTAAGTGAAATAACATAAATTAATTCGTTAACCAATAGAAATGTAATCTGTGCACTTTTTACATCAGTGTTGCCAATTAATACATTAATTTTCTTTGTTTAATGTGTCCAAAAAAAACTACTAAAAATTCTAGCTCCTAATATAAGGTCCTCAGAGCGTAAAAGGATTTTCCCTCCAAAATATACGTAAATCCAGAAGATTTTTAAATCAGCTGATTTTTTCCCAAAATTCTCGTTTAATTTATGAGAAATTTAATTTCTTTATCCTAAATTTCCCGCCAGTTAATCAATAGAAATGATTATACAATGTAATCTGTGCAATAGACTTTACATCAATGTTGCCAAATTAATAAAAATACAAACTAAACAAACGAAACCTCGATTTAATATACTACTTACGCCATCTATTGACGAATAGGTGGTCTGGCTGATTTTAATGAAATATAAAACAGAGATAAAGTAGAGTTAGAGAAAGGATATAGGCTATGTTTTATTTAGTAAACAAATGAGTGTGCTCGCACGCCATCTATCGACGTGGGGATGAAGTGCATGTCGAGCTGTGTTGCCGATATGTTTTTGGGAATAAAATGCAACCCTAATAGCTCGTATACAAAAATCCTTAAGTTTACCTTTCAATTCCAGTGAGACGAGGGTGACGATATTTCTTCGAGAAAAGAAGACCACCACCCCAAGCAGCCTGTAAAGAAACAGAATTAAATATTGGAAGATTAGTCTTCTAACCTTTGTTTTATAATTCATCATAACTTACATCAACATGCATCCACATGTCGTACTTCTGGCAGATGTCAGCGATTTCCGTGAGTGGGTCAAATGCGCCAAGTACAGTTGTTCCAGATGTGGCGTTTACGAAGAATGGTACCTGAGAGAAGAATGACATATGTACCTACAAAAACGACTAGGTTTCTATGAAATCCAGCATTGAAAAGAGAGTTTAAAATTGATCCTCTAAAGTAGTTTTTTTTTTCAATCTGTTGATCAACAGTCTTACTCGAGGAGGTCCAAAAGAGGTTCGAAAAAATGAAAACTAGTAACTAAGACTTTTAAATTACTAAACTTATTATTTGTATCTCAGGGTCAGTTGATAAATAAATACATACTCCTGGAGAAATTTGATCGTAAACTTGCAAAAGCTTTCGTTCTACACAACCAAAACTAGAGAAAGAAGAAAGGGGGCAAGCCAACTCTTATTATGGGAAATTGTAACTATCTTCTTCAAGGGGTACTCAAAATGATGGAAAATTTTATTTGATCGGATTATTTGAATATTTTATATAAGGAACTCATTATAGGTATCGGTCCAGACGTTTAGGAGTTCAGCATCACATATACGTACAAAAGTCTTCTCATTCTACTTGGTCTACTAAAGCTAACTCTCAAGTGTAGTGAAGACAAATTTGTTGAGCGTCTGTTAAGTTTCGTTTTCCGAACTGGTAGAATCTTTTCGGTATACTTACATTTCCTCTATCCCGATGATATCTTACAAGACGCTCGAGTTCAGTTGGCAACATTCTGCCACGTTCATCAGATGGCACGCACACGCAGTAGTCTGTGCCCAATCCACCCACAGACGCACAGGACTTGACGGAGTAGTGACACTGTTGGGAGAGTAATATTATAGTCTATGGTATCTTTAAGCACTAGAAGACTAAACTAAATAAAAGCGCATTTCAATAAGACGTCTTATGGTGGGAAATGAAATTCTGCGACACTATGCCCAAATTTCACGCATTTTTTTTCCAAATTAGGCTCTTTATATCCATGAGATAATATAGTATCTTATTGAATACCCTTTTCTGAGGATTGGATGATGCTGATGATGCATTGCCAAAATCAATCCTTTGGTTTATCTCCCTTTTAAATCAGATCTTGAATTTCAGGACTACTAGATAGAGCTAAAACTACTACGGCCATTTTGTTATTAATTATTTCATCACTTAAATCCTTTTTTTAGAAGGATCTTGTATTTATAACCATCTTAGATTCGGGCCTTAAAGGCAGGACTACAAGAGATTCACTACATTTTTTTCTCTAATTTTGGGGCATTTGCCTCTATCTGCCCCCCTTGGAGACGCTCTTGCAGAGACACAATCCTGTAAAGGACCTTCAAGGATTTCTAGGACATATTAGTGTATAGAAAATAGACTATATTTTAAGAATGCAGAGTTAATTTTTCTGGCGTGGTACCTACCTGGTCTGAAGTAAACATGACAAGTTGTCCAGGGATGCTGCTGAGCCCCTTCTCCTTGTATTGAGGGA
This sequence comes from Limenitis camilla, assembly GCA_905147385.1. Taxonomy (NCBI): domain Eukaryota; kingdom Metazoa; phylum Arthropoda; class Insecta; order Lepidoptera; family Nymphalidae; genus Limenitis; species Limenitis camilla. The sequence goes on along the minus strand of LR990251.1, from coordinate 6,672,167 downwards.
ACTTGCGGTGACGAGCAGCCAGGAACGCGTACAGGTTTGATACAGATCCACCTGATGAGAAGAAAAATTATGTTTGAAGGGGTGACTTAACCAAAACGTTTCACGTGTGTAGAAAATTTGCACTTCTTACCTGGTGCCAAGATGGAGTCACCAGTCTTCCATCCAATCATGTCCCTCATCTTTTCCAAAACAACATTCTCCATCAGGATGAACACTGGCGCTATCTCGTACGTGAACATGTTGGTGTTAGCTGCTGCAGTCAGCCACTCTCCGGCTAAGGATATGATGTCCAGGCCGCAAGATAACTGGTTGAAGAAGTGGGGATGACCTGGGGAGGGATTCCTTATTGATAAAGAGTTCTATATTATTTCTATAACATTCCAGATCAATTATAATTTTGAGATCTTTTTAGACGTCCTCATGCGTTAGAAAAGGACAGAAATATTTTCGCCTTCCACAACCACCCACTTCCACCTACCGCGACCAAACTTCCTTACCCTGGATACAAAGCGGTATTTACCCCGGATAGAGAAAACTGTGTATAGATAATATTTGTATTTTACCTTTCAAAATAAAAGCTGAACATTCGAGTTATTTAATTCAACCGTAAAAACCTTATCAAAATGGTTTTCCGGGAGAAAATGGGGCTATCAACGACCATCCGGATGTAATAGCACGCGTGACCTCACACATCACTTCCGATACGATTTTAGTATATCAATCTTATTTATTTTCTACGTATTCTAGACTAGCGACAAGCCCAGGCTTTGCTCGGGTATTATAGCATATTGAATTAAATTGGTATTTGTATTTCAATTACTTCCTAAAAATGTATTTTGTAATTTGTATTTTAAATACTGACAGCTTCAAAATACATTTTCACAAAATACATTTAGCGACCTCATTTATTTTTTTAAGCAACGTTAAAAAATGGAGCGTCGCTTCATGATTCGCGGTATTTTTAACCGACTTGTAATAGGAAGACGTGTGTGTGTGTGCGTCGATCGGAACGCATCAGACAATTGGTGGTCGGATTCAAATGCTGGTGGGTAGAAGCCAGTCGGTATCAAGGGGTGAATTTCTGAAATCTAGGGACAAAAAAAGGCTTCATTTCATTTTCCGATGATTTCCATGGAACGGCTCTTTAAAAAATTCATTTTAGGTATTTTGTATTTTAGAATAAAAATACTTAAACTGTATTTTGTATTTCATATTTTAAATACCTGACACTAAGGTATTTTGTAATTTGTATTTCAATTACAACAAATCATGTATTATACCCACCCCATGTATCCCACCATACATCAAAAGGGATTAGCCGACATGCTCAACTATTATCGTCATATTTCAAACAATTTACACAAAACCTTCACAAATTTAACACTTAAACCTTCCTTATGAATCACTTTGTCTATTTGTGAAAACCGCATGAAAATCCATTCAGTAGTTTAAGAGTTTTTTACAGTTAATCTGGTAACACTCTCCTTATGGAAATTAATGTAATGGCGTGTTGTTTATCATGTTCTGTGGCATCAGCTGCGTTAAACAGTCCCTTAAGAATTGACAATAGAGCCGGAGGTCTCAAAGACCCCACAGTTGTGTTATTATGAAAGCAACTCACAATGAATATGATTAAAAGTATAATCTCACTTTAATATGTAGTGTTCAAACTCAATCCTATCGGAACGAAAGTTATATATTGTATACTCGAAATAAGATAAAATGAACAAAATATATTTTTACGAGTGACTTAATAGTTTACATTAACACCCCAAGTGTGATAAATCGTCCCAAGAGAAAACTTGTAGGGTTAACTCTACACTGAATTTATATCTATACTAATATATAAAGCTAAAGAGTTTGTTTGTTTGAACGCGCTAATCTCAGGAACTACTGGTCCGATTTGAAAAATTCTTTCAGTGTTAGATAGCCCATTTATCGAGGAAGGCTATAAGCTATATATCATCACGCTACGACCCATAGGAGCGGAGCTACACGCGGAAGTCGCGCGGGTGAGGTTTAATCATTATGTTACCGTTTCTATACTCAAACTCAAATAATGCAATTGTTAGAAAGAGACAAATATATGAAATACATTCCTTTAGATTATTACGAACAGTTACGAAAGTACGGAAAACATTTGTATGGAGATGTGGATGATATTTTTAGATTATTTTTTATAGCCGCCATTTTTTTGAAGGAAATGACGTAACACGTGGCGCGGTCATGTTTTAATATCCGTTGTGATATCAAACCCTCGGATAGTATTATCAATTGATAGATTCTCCCCTATTTGTCATTGAACGATATACACAAACTCTCGCCTACATTGCTGCACTGATATCTTAGCCAGTAATAAATCATAGACTTGTATCATTAACGGCCGTTATTAATAATCAATCTAATTCCAAAATATTTGAATTGTGGATTGAAAATAGATTCCAAATTTGAATTAGGTATATATGAAAAAATTTAAATTTGGAATCTGTTCTGCTCTATTATCTAATGAATTTAGAATACGGATTATAAATAAATTCCAAATTTGAATTAGGTATATATAGAAAATTTGAATTTGGAATCTGTTCTGCTCTATTATCTAATGAATTTAGAATACGGATTAAAAATAGATTCCAAATTTGAATTAGGTATATATAGAAAATTTGAATTTGGAATCTGTTTTGATCTATTATCTAATGAATTTAGAATACAGATTAAAAATAAATTCCAAATTTGAATTAGGTATATATGAAAAAATTTGAATTTGGAATCTGTTCTGCTCTATTATATTATCTAATGAATTTAGAATACGGATTAAAAATAGATTCCAAATTTGAATTAGGTATATATAGAAAAGTTGAATTTGGAATCTGTTTTGATCTATTATCTAATGAATTTAGAATACAGATTAAAAATAGATTCCAAATTTAATTTATATATGGAAAAATTTGAATTTGGAATCTGTTTTGATCTATTATCTAATGAATTTAGAATACAGATTAAAAATAGATTCCAAATTTAATTTATATATGGAAAAATTTGAATTTGGAATCTGTTTTGATCTATTATCTAATGAATTTAGAATACAGATTAAAAATAGATTCCAAATTTAATTTATATATGGAAAAATTTGAATTTGGAATCTGTTCTGCTCTATTATCTAATTAATTTAGAATACAGATTAAAAATAGATTCCATAATTTATATATGGAAAAAATTGAATTTGGAATCTGTTCTGCTCTATTATCTAATGAATTTAGAATACGGATTAAAAATAGATTCCAAATTTGAATTAGGTATATATAGAAAATTTGAATTTGGAATCTGTTTTGATCTATTATCTAATGAATTTAGAATACAGATTAAAAATAAATTCCAAATTTGAATTAGGTATATATGAAAAAATTTGAATTTGGAATCTGTTCTGCTCTATTATATTATCTAATGAATTTAGAATACGGATTAAAAATAGATTCCAAATTTGAATTAGGTATATATAGAAAAGTTGAATTTGGAATCTGTTTTGATCTATTATCTAATGAATTTAGAATACAGATTAAAAATAGATTCCAAATTTAATTTATATATGGAAAAATTTGAATTTGGAATCTGTTTTGATCTATTATCTAATGAATTTTGATTATAAATTAAAAATAGATTCCAAATTTGAATTAGGTATATATGGAAAAAATTGAATTTGGAAACTGTTTTGATCTATTATCAAATGATTTTAGATCACATATAAAAAGTGGATTCTAAATTTAAATTTTATATGCAAAATTATCCAATAATCCATAACCGAAGATTTTGGAATGAGATTGAATATTAATTTCGACCGTAAGTCAATATTTACTCCACGAAAGTACTCGCAGCTTAGCTATAGTTACAACTAATGCCTTGCTAGTTCAGCGACAGTTTGACGAGTCATTTCTTAGACAATCATAGTGAAAACTAGATTAACACATACAGCAACATCATCATCATCACGATCCTTCAATGGCCCACTGCTGAGTCGGGTCTCCTTCTCAGAATGAGGAGGATATTAGGCCATAGTCCACCACGCTGGCCCAGTGCGGGTTGGCAGACTTCACACACCTTTGAGAACTTTTAGGGAACTCTCAGGAGTGCAGGTTTCCTCACGATGTTTTCCTCCACCGTTAAAGCTATTGATATTTAATTGCTTAAAACACACATAACTCATAGTCAGAGGTGTGTGCCTGTGTGTGGGGATCGAACCTCGGACCTCCCGAGTAAGACTTGAACTCTCAACCACTGGGCCATCACTGCTATTACTACAGCAACAATATATTGAAAATTAAATGATTTTTAATAAATCTAAGTATTTATTATACACCAGAGGGTAGCCAAAAATATTAATAGATGAGAATATAATATAATCCCCTCGTATAAACCAGATGGGGTCGCCATTAATTCGGCCAAGTCAGGTGGAGTAATTCAGAATTAATCTACATATTAGAGGGGCTCAGCTTGACTGATTGTTTGTTTGCTTTCTCTGACTTGAATAGCTTTTTGGAATTCATTTTGTAGATACAGTCCCATATTGTATAGTAGCCGGCAGCTAACTTTAGGTCTGAGAAAAAATATTTCAGACGTGACTTCTGCGCATTCAAGGTCAAACCTATACTTACGTGCCCGTAGCTGTTTATGTCTTTTTTCAATCCTGAACGTTTGTGCATCGTAAATTCGAATTTTAAATCTGTTCTGCCTGATTATTTAATGATTTTGGATTACATATTAAGAATAGATTCCAAATTTGAATTTTATTATGGAAAGATTTGAATTTGGAATTTGTTCTGCTCGATTATCTAATGACTTTAGATTATATATTAAAAATAAATTCCAAATTTGAATTTTATTATGGAAAGATTTGAATTTGGAATTTGTTCTGCTTGATTATCTAATGATTTTAGATAACATATTAAAAATAAATTCCAAATTTGAATTATATATGGAAAAAATTGAATTTGGAATCTGTTCTGCTTTATTATTGGATTATAGACTAAAAATAGATTCCAAATTTGAATTTTATATGCTAAATTATGCAATAACCCATAACCAAAGCTTTAAGATTGAAATTGTTTTTTTTGTTTAATATTTATGTCAAAAACAAACCCCCTGAAAGTCCTAGGCCCTAAAATAAAGTACTTTTCCAGAGCGTAAAAAGATTTTCACTCCAAAATACACATAAAACTAGAAGATTTTAAAATCTATAGCTCAGCTGACATTTTCGAAAAAAAAATCGATATGTAGAAAATCAATATATTGTTCATAAACATCGATGTTTCACTTTTGAGAATATCGATGTTTTTCCTTTATTTATTATTTTTACTAAACTATTTAATAAAGAACTAACGAACTAAAAGAGCGAAGTCGTTCGCCATTGGATTGCGAACTAAAAAGAGTGCTGTTTTTGGTGACCGACTAGGCCTAAGACTAGAATTTAAAAAAAAAAATCTTCTATGTCTATAAAAAGTGAACAATATGACACAAGTCACCAAGTTTATCTGTACTGCTCGTGACAGCTATTCAAACTCCTCTGGGAGTTTCGTGGCGGAAGATAAGTGGGGCTAAAAAGAGGGTTGTTGTTATCTGTGGCTTTTGAGTATCAAATAAACAGATAACTATACTTTTTAGGGCTCCATATATTCTTAATAGAATACTGATTTAATTCAAAATGTTGCAGTCTAAAAAATAAAATAGTTTCCATAAACAAAATAATTACTTTACTCATAATATCGGAATATCTTGTCTATGTTATCAGTGTCAGATTGTAAGGTTTATCTGTGGTCAAGTACGGTGTAATTAATACCTTTGCCTTTTCTGTGGCTGTCATTATGCCAATTACGTTAATCTATATAAATAAAAATGTTTTACCTTTACGTATTTAACTCATTAATTCCCGGTCTCACTCGTAGGTGACAGAAGTTTAATATTTTTTTCTACAACATGGCAACATTATTGTTTCACTACTGTTATTGTAGCAAAGATAAGTAACACTATTTATTAATATTTTCTGGCAACACTAACCAGACGTTATTTGTGTTACCTATTCAAACTCAAGCTCAAAACAGGACAAGGTGTGAGTGAGACAGAAGAGTGAGCGAGTGAGTGAGGTGGTGGTGTCCACTGCTCCTCAGTGATATACTACACATTATAGAATAGACATTAGTCTTGGGCCTAGTCGCGTAGGTCACCAAAAAGAGCGCTCGTTATAGTTCGCCATCCAATGGCTAGTTCGTTAGTTCTTCTTTTTAAATAATTAAGTAAAAATAATAATAAAACCACTATTTTTATTTATTACACATTTATTTTTATAGAAAACAAGTCAAGTATGGATGAAACATAAGCATCCCTAGAAATAAATAATTCGATTAAAAAAAATATACGGACTAGAAAAAACTAAGAGCGAGATCTTTGACGAACTAGTTCGTATAGTTCAGCTAAAGAAGCGCTCTTTTGAACTAGGTTGTTCTCGAACTACCCAAGACTATTGTCATTCAATTGTTTGAATATATCTCAGCGAAGCGAGTGTGGGTTCGATTAAAAAAATACTATCATTTCATAGCTATGTTATAAGCTAAACAAACAAACTTGGCGAACAGTTCGTACAATAGCCGATAACACCATTGTCAAACCCACACCACAATGGCGGCTGATTGCTGTCACTTTGACAGCGCACGTGGCGGGAAAATTATAACCCTCAAAGGGGATATTGGGTTGGCTCACTTTGTTTATGAGTTTTAATTGTAAAATGATGAAAGAAAACAATATCGTTCGCACAGGTACAAAATGGCCGACCTTAAAAAAATCGTATCTATTTTACAATGACTGCGTATGAGTACTTATAGGAAAGCAGGTCACGTATCATTTATTGAGTTTGCGTTCAAACTTTACTAATGAACTATTCACTTGTGGTATATTCACAGATATAATCAAATAAGGGGACTGCTAGATACTCATAGATGTCAATTAAGGGGAAATTTGAAAAAAGAATAGTTTATTTATCAACTTTTAAATCGACTCTATCAGTAATTATTATGTCATGCGTTTCGTTCGAATTTCGAATACCTTTTGAATTACGAATCGATGGTATGGAATTAAATGGTTTAAGGACTCAGAGAGTAGCTTCTTTTTTATTAAACCATTTATTTAACTTATAATGTTTGTAGTGCATGGTTATCTAAATGATGTCTTTCTAAATCCAATATGGCGGACGGTCGAAGATTCGAGTGAATTCTTGCAAATGAATTTTAAAGCAGTTATCCTCAACCGATTGACATGAAATTTGTCTACACTTTTATATTGGATGACTGCATGGTTATCTAAATGTCTTTCTAAATCCAATATGGCGGTCGGCTGAAGATACGGGTGAATTCTTGCAAATGAATTTTAAAGCAGTTATCTTTAACCGATCGACATGAATTGTGTCTACACTTTTAGATTGGATGACAATGTATGGTTAGCTGATTGACGTCTATCTAAATCTAATATGGCGGACGACTCAAGATGGCAGACTAGATGAATTTAGGCTAATATTTTTGTAATCATAAATTGTAGTGATAGCTTATATTTATCTGCCATGCTGTTAAACTTAAAATAACATGGTTAACGCCATTAAATTTCTTTTACCATCAAAAGCTGTAAAAATATTCTTATCTCCCACAATGGGAGCACACAATGGACTTGAATCAATCCATAACCTGAAATCCGGTGGACGAGGGCTGATCTATCAAACTATGGTAATTCACCGTCAATACCATGAGGGGATTTTATAAGGTATCCATGGGTTTTCGTATCTTCGGGATAAATGCAAACTAAATACTAATATTATAATGCTGAAGAGTTTGTTTGTTTGAACGCGCTAATCTCAGGAACTACTGGTACGATTTGAAAAATTTTTTCAGTGTTAGATAGGCCATTTATCGAGGAAGGCTATAGGCTATATAACATCACGCTACTACCCATAGGAGCGGAGCATCAATGAAAAATGTTGGAAAAACGGGGAAACTATTCCTCTTCACAGCTTTTCTTCTTCTCTAATCCTCTCTCCCTCTCTTTCTTAGCTGACGCAAACGAAGTCCTGTGGGTCTGGATGGTGTGGCTATTCTTTAATAAAGCTAAGCTCTAAGAAAGTATAAACAGTTCTTTTTACTCTTCAGTCTATTTTACGCATCATTTCTACTACGTTACTCAAGTTACTTTCAGGAATAACAAATTTATATTTTTAATAATATTATAAAGAGAATAGTTTTTTTTTATTTAAATTGGAATAACATAGAGGTTAAAAGCAAACAAAAATAATTCAAAGAATTAGGTTATCCTGAAATAAAGCAGAATTTCTGCCTTGGAAAGTGAGTTTTTTAGGTAAATGAGTGAGTGTCTCATATTTAATATTCGCGGATAGGGGCCTTTCAAGACTTTAAAGGGGGCGGGTAGGACTTTGCTTTGGTCTTTATGGTGATTACGTCAACGATAAAATTTTCTTTCACACACACATCAAAACGTGAATATTCCTTCAAAATGAGGAGAGAAAAACACATGCATCAATGTTTATGTAAGCGCGGGGGAAGCTTTTGCTTAATTGGGGGGCGGGGATTGATAATTGCAGAGTTTAGTAGCCTTATATTCAACGTGACGTTATTTTATTGGTCTTATACACCAGTTCTTCTCATCAGAAGACTGCTTTCCGAACTGGTAACTTCAGACAAACTGACTGACCAATTTTGACGTGTCAAAAGTACTTTGTAAAAAGTCTTCTATATTGAGTATGGTCACCCTATTGCGGTGGCTAATCCAATGATTTGCGTGAGGCACTCGCTGTAAATCAACGTTTTATAATGCGGCTTAAGTTTTTATTGTTTTTATTTAACAGCTTCTATAAGAGGGTGGTAACCCGTAATCTTATTTTCATTACATTAATTTGTTTTTGAAAAACATTTGGGTTTCTAATTTTAATTAAACGGATATCCAGAATTTGTTTCTGGTGTATTTGTGTTAGTGATGTGCCGGATCGTTATATAAGTATATCCGCGGATACGGATACGGATCTTAAAGGAATATGATTTCTTGAACAAAGACTTCGATAACAAAAGTTCTATCGAAATGTCACAGCCGGGAATATCTTTTGCAAACGTTAAATGTAAATAAAAGGTAACCAAATATTAGATTTTTAAAAATAAAAAATTATTTGATTGAAATTTAATAGTAGAATTGAATCTGTGTATTAAACATTTATATGGTAAAAGATCCGTCAAAAATGTAACGGATACGGATCTAGATACGGATATCCGAAACACCACTAATTTGTGTGTCTGTCTGTAGCATCGCAGTGCCCAAAATAATATACTAATTCTGATTAAGTTTAGTTTGTTTGAAAGGTAATTTAATGGAGATGGTTCTTAGCTATGTATTGTGAAGATCTGTTCACCCGTTTGAAGACTATCAGCTCATTGCTAACTTGAGAGCTGCCTCACAATATGAATATATTGACAATTATAACAATCTTGTAACCATGGCAACGCACTCACATTGCTCACACTGAGTACACATGTACATCGAATATCAAGCTGTTTTTAGCGTGTATCTTTGTCTTTTAATTTTGCATTTTTATAGAGACAAATCCTCCCTTAAAAAGTATTTTCATCTCCAAGTGCATCACAGCTAGAAGGGGCCATTGTGTAATCATGCGCTCAGCTAAGCGTGAGCTAATCGCTAGAAGCTATACGGGCACATGAAAGAATGTTTAGGGGTCTAACCCCCTGCTAAAATAAGAGATACACTACATTCTAGAATGTCCTGTTGGTCCGCATGTATAGTATAAACCTTTCCTTAACAATATATAATAATACGTGAAACATAAGCTTCGTACTTACCCGTTTTTACGAAAATTACGCAGATGGAGAAGTATGAGGCACAGTTACAGTATATGGAGAAGTAGATAAAATAATAATACATTACATTATTAAAAAAATATTAAGTCTACATTTATTATTTTTTTTATTTAATCATCTCAGTTATTGGTTATAATATTTACGCGCCTAAAAATATACTTAGTAGGGATGGTGATTTGAGATCGATTAATCGATCTTTTATATCGATATATAGCTCTGAGTCGATTCAGTGAATCAATTTTTGTCTAATTTAAATAAAAGGTTGTTATTTGAATCGATTTTTATTGATCTCTTCGAAAAGAATCGCCATCCCTAATACTAATAATTTTCTTTACTTTTCTAATTTATGAAATTATTTATGCTTAATTCATTCTGCCGGTGTCACGTTTAATGGAATAAGAACAAGATGGAGATTGAGCGGTAATTTTTTATTTCATGGATGGACTTAAAATTAAATCCAAATTAATTTAGCCACTATTCATTGTAATTACGTTATAAATTATATTACAAAAAATAAAAGATTTAATTTTGTTCTGAAGCTTCTAGAAGTATTAAAAAACTCAAAGCAAGATATGACTTTTTTTATCGCGTCCTCTGTCCCCGCATCAAACAATTCAATTATCTGTGGAAACCGAGTGGAATAATGGCTATTACTTACACTTGCTATTGTCTGCTTTTATCTATACATATCTCTTCAAATGTTGGACAAATTATAATGTGGATTAAAATCAGAGATATTCTTATACGTTTAATTCTATACTTTAATTTTCAACATACTATCACTATACGTAAAAAACAAAGTCGTTCCCGTCTGCCCTTATGTATGCTTAGATCTATAAAACTACGCAACGGATTTTGATGCGGTTTTTGTAATAGATAGAGTGATTCAAGAGGAAGGTTTATATGTATAATACATGCATATTATAGTGGAGGAAGAAACCGTACGAAGCCGGGGCGTGTTGCTAGTTGCTATATATAATGAACTTCAATATAAATTTTCTTTCCCTATTTCATAACTTTTAACGAAGCGAAGAAAGCGAAATGAGACAAAAAGTAGTATGTACAGACAGATTTTTTGCTCTGTAGTAAATAGTAATTTCATAGATAATATAAAAAAGATGAAAACTTAAACCTAAAGCTCCTTGAAATTCAACTCGCGTTTAAATAAAGGATACTTTGTATCCTTGTATCAAACAATTCAATTATGTGTTGAAATGGCGCGGAATGATCGCTGCCATTACTTACACTACGCCATGTAGACTATAAAGATCTGGGGTAAACTGTCAGTGTTGCCAGTGTGCGGGCAAATGTATAACGATTTGTATTAATAAATTATGATATTTGTACTACTAGCCGACCCTTGCAACTTTGTTCATGTATAGCTCCGCTACTATGGGTCTTAGCGTGATGATATATAGCTTATAGCCTTCCTCGATAAATGGGCTATCTAACACTGAAAGAATTTTTCAAATCGGACCAGTAATTTCTGAGATTAGCGCGTTCAAGCCAACAAACAAAAAAAACTCTTCAGCTTTATATATTAGTAAGTACAGATATTTAAACTGGAATAATTTTCATAGATGAAACGGTTGAAACCATTAGTGTTTAAATCATTAAATTCCGTTTCATGGTTTTAGAGAAACCGATAACTTTGATGTTGTTTTATCTCAAAATCTAAACGAAGTACTCACCAGTCTTCACTTGATGCTTCAGGGTTATCTTGCAGTCTTCGAGAAGCTGCTTCAAAGGCAACGGATCCTCTGGAAGCTGGAGGTCCAGCATCTTGTTCATATCTTCTGGCATCTTGAACTCGACGATCTAGGAAAGAAATTACAATCAAAAATCTCACACATTATTTCCTTCTCTTTCTTATATTTATAACTACCTGTGCCTGCGACTTCGTCCGCGTGGAATATAATGTCTTTGGGTAACCTTAGGGTAAAACTTTTACACACTTTAAATATCCATACAACTTTTCATCCCCCCCTTTCAACCCCTTACAACCCTTTTTTCGCATTAAAAAGTAGCCTATGTCTCTTCTTAGGATCAAGACTATCTGTATACAAAATTTCATTTAAATCAGTTCAGTAGTTTTGGCGTAAAAGCGCGACAAACAGACAGAGTTATTTTCGCAATTATTTTAAATCTTACCTTTTCATTCCTATCATTGACTTTTTGGATGTAATCCAGCAAGACGTCGACAACCCTGGCCAGGAATTCTCTGGTCTGAGGACTAGCATCTTCTCGGTAAGGAAGAATAGCTGTAATAAAAATTATTATTAGATAATTTACAATCAGACATTATGTCGGTTTGTTTGTATAGTAAACTTGAAATATTATTCCAAATATTCTGTATGATTCAACCCTCCGTTTGCAACACGTGGTACATCGGACCTTTGATTAAAAAGTTGCGCTTATTATTCCCAACCCTCGCACTGTCCAGGAATGTCAGTAGAGTGACAAGGGATTTATTATTTCAAGTTTGGATGTTTGGTTTTTTGTTACTCAATCACGGAAAACCGGCTCAATGGATTTCATTGAAATTTGGCTCACAGATACTTCATTTCCTAGATTAACGCATAGACTACGTTTTATCCCGGAAAAATCAAAGTTCCTGCGGGATAATAGTAAAAAAGTATATGAATAAATTTATTCTATTTTCAGGTAGTTTAAACTCATGTAGAGTAGCACTTAAAAGGAGAAGTAAAGATGCTCTATCATCAACATACATATGGATATCAAAAATCCTGAAGGACTAGAACTTTATCCCATCTTTCCATAAATGAAATACACAATATTGCTCTGAATCTTGTTCACAGATGCCTTTGATTTGTACGATATAAAACCAAATAGCGTTTACGGGCTAAAAATATATGAACAAGCAATTCTCAACTCTATCCCTATAATAATACGTTCTAACTCTTTGTATATAGACGTATTTGTATTTGTAAGTGCAGGAGTCATCATAACAATGCGCTTTTAATTTTCGATATACAGAGCTTTCTATGATCAAAAAACTGCAATACAATTTAGACCTTAACTATTTGTAATATAGTCTAAATTTGATTGAAAACTATTTAGAGTTAAATTTTCGTATTGTTCCCTGATCAGTGAACGTATTGTCTTCTTGAAGGATTGTTTGCCTTTTTGATTTGAAAGGTGAAAAATTAAAAGGCATTGCTTGATTTTTGATGCGGAAAATCGTTGAATCAACTTTAGACTATACTTTTAGATAATTTCAACATACCTATCCCCACTGTCTGGTGTATATTCCGGAGTATGTAACTTCCAGAGGATGTAAATAGCAATGATTTCTTACAATACAGTCGAAAGAAGGAAATACTTTTGTCATTGTAATTATTTACAGTAAAAACATTACCCTATTTAAACGAAAAATTTCCCATAATGTGTTCAATAAGTCGATGAAGGAAATCAAATTCTAATAATATGATGAAAAGCAGTGATGGCCCAATGGTTGAGACTTCAAGTCTTACTCGGGAGGTCCGAGGTTCGATCCTGGTGTGTTTTAAGCAATTAAATATCACTTACTTTCACGGTGAAGGAAAACATCGTGAGGAAACCTGCACTCCTGAGAGTTCCCTAAAAGTTCTCAAAGGTGTGTGAAGTCTGCCAACCCGCACTGGGCCAGCGTGGTGGACTATGGTATAATACCCTCCTCATTCTGAGGAGGAGACCCGGCTAAGCAGTGGGCCGTTGAAGGGTCGTGATGATGATGAAATTATTAAATTAAATTTAAATCACATAAAACAAAGCTGTAACAAACAAAGTTGTAGCTAAGTGTGGATCATTATTTACATTAAACACTAGCCTTTTAAGATTACAACACTCCACTGCTGCACCCTCGGTCGCTGAGACCCCGGCCGCTATAATCCTTAATACTATCACTCGGCTGTCAGGCGCACGCCCGCGATGCTACTATATACATTGATATACTAAACTATACTAGAACGACTAAAATAATTTAAAAATTAAAAAAAAAATCAACTTTTTTTTTATAACGATGGAAAATGCTGTTACGCATCCAATGTAGGACTCCCGGCGTGGCACCGTCCTACCTGCTAAAAACCATCAAAGTCATCATCATTATGAAGAGATGACACGGGATCACGGGAGGAGGGCATAGCGCCGTCTACCCTCACCTGGTCTTCTTCTGCGTGGAAATCCTGCAGATGCTGCGTTGTCACTAATTACCGTTCCACTTCCTTTCGCTATGAAGTATGGATTCAATCACATTCGAGAGCGAGAGATCAGCTCTTATTATCTCTTTGAGGGACAAACGAACAGATGGTCCACCTGATGGTTAGTGGCCACCATCATCCATGGACAAGAGATACTCTCTTCTTTTGTCGATGCGTTGCATCCTCGAAGATAGAATGGGGAGTGGGAGTGAAGAAAAAATTGCTGCGGTTTCAGCGGGCTTTGAGCAAGAGTCCCTAGTGGACTCTTGCTCCGCAGCATTAATGGGATGGGAGAGGGAGGAGGTAAGTCTGGCCCATATGCGACTCAACCGGAACGCGTCTATGACACTTGCAAGCCAGTCGGGGAACAGATTCCCTATCACCAGCTATATAAGAACTTGAGGAAACTAAGTAGGAATATAAATTGTGATAGAACTCCTTTTTTAAGATATAATTATTATAGCAAATTTAATTACAAGTGCAACACATCAAACATCACGTTATGCATTGTCAGCATCAGTCAGTTTACGATGCATTTTGTCATTTAGCACATCAGTACGTTTAGTTCGTGACATCCGCGTCTGACATATCTTATACTAATATATAAAGCTGAAGAGTTTGTTTGCTTGAACGCGCTAATCTCAGGAACTACTGATCCGAATTGAAAAATTCTTTCACTGTTAAATAGCCTATTTAACGAGGAAGGCTATAGGCTATATATCATCACGCTACGACCAATAGAAGCGGAGCTACACGTGAATAAAGTCGCGCGTATCAACAAGTAATTTGTTGGGAGTACACAGCCCCAACATTTGGTCTTTCGAGCTTTTTGACCTCACGCGCGGGTTGGTCTAAGTGTAGTACAAGTGAACCTGCAGCATAGCATCCAGCATCCATTTGCAAATAATACCAGGCCAGTTCTAGTTCCAAACACCACTTTCAGGTAATTCAAACAATATTAAACCTTAATGCAATACGTATTAGGTTCATTTTTATATGAGTATATTTTAACCATCAAATATTTGACTGCCCCTATTGCGAAAATTTATTTGTCAAGCATTACATCACATTCCAGATGTTACTCCCCATGTAAGTGAAAATTATTAGTTGTCAACTTTACCTCGTTTTGATAAGGTTCATATTACAACATAGTCGGTATAAAGGATAGAAAAGATGAGATTTAGTGTGAACTTATGTTTTGGACGTCATAAGCCGAGTGCTATTGAGTTGTACATTTCCAGAGCTTTACTTTGCAAATGGTTTCCTATTTTTTCCTTTTTCACTCTTTCGTCATAAATCATAATGTTTATTTCAAATATTACACGAATTTTGGTGAAAACGAGACTTTATTTCAAGATTTGAAATAGAAAAATAAATTAGATACAATATGTGATGAGTACATAAGGGACCATTCATTTATCTACCTATTATAAGAAAAAATAAGAATAGGGCGATCCCCTCCCCCCTCTTTAATATTTATTACGTAAGAATCTGAAGAAAAAAAATCATTATTCCAAGTAACAATATTTATAATTTTTTTTTTACTTAAATTTTTTTTATGACAAAGATGATATTTCATTACATTTTTTTAGGCATATATTCCAGAAAAAAATCCAAAGAATGCAGAACGCGAGTAATTTTCAATTTCAACAGGAATAATTACAGCATACCGATAGGGGTTGGAGCGACCCCAATGTCAGGAATTTCACTTAATACTTTAGTTACAGTGTAGGGTTGAGCGTTGTTTGATAAAAACATTGATATATAAGATTCCTGTTAATTATCTATACATCTATATTGTCTTACTCGAAGTATTTTAAATGTTTATTATTAAAAAGACAACAGCTTTCTAACAATACAAATTTAGGATAGGACTTCAAGTCAAATATTTTCCTCTCTGATAAAGTTCATAATATTAGTTCTAGAATTGGCTGTTACATAGACGGAGTTTGTGTCAATAATATCAGTTACGCCGATGATATGGTACTTTTGAGTGCCTCAGTTTGTGGACTGAGAAAACTGATGACCATCTGTGAGGCTTATGTGGAAGGGCACGGATTAGTATATAACGCCAAGAAAAGTATGGTAATGGTCTTTGAGGCCGGAGGTAAAATACCAATTACAGTACCACCTATCTTCCTAAATGGTACTGCCCTAGAAAGGGTTTTCAATTTTAAATATCTTGGGCATATATTAACACCCGACCTCAACGACAACACCGATATCGATAAGGAACGAAGAGCGATATCAGTGAGAGCGAATATGCTTGCTCGTAGGTTTGACGATGTTCTCGAAGCGTCAAGATTACTTTGTTTAGAGCATACTGTACAACTTTTTACACGTGCAGAGTCCAATATAATAATGCATTCAGAGTGTTGTTGGGACTGCCTGGTTTTTGTAGTGCATCAGGGATGTTTGCAGAGGCCCGTGTAGATTGTTTTTTCGCCACAATGCGAAAAAGATGTGGATCCATGGTGCGTAGGCTGCGGAGCAGCTCCAACAGCATTCTTGAGATGATTGCAAGTCGTTTAGACTGCGTATACGTTAATCACTGCTGCGCCATTTCTAATGGATTGACGCGGAAATGATTTCACGTACCTATTTTAATTTGTTTTTTTTTTCTTTCTAAATAACACTATAATTATTATTATATGATTAGAATAACTACTAACATAGAATATATGCTAATGTATACTAACAAATTGAGTCTAAGTTACTTGAATAAAGATTATTATTATTATTATAATTCTGAGAGGACTGGAATTATTTATTCTAAATTCTTAGTGAGTTTCTGGGTGAATAGTTAACAATCAATCTCTCAAACTTTTGTATTTATAAATTAGTGGAATTATAAAATGAGGCATCCCTAGCTTAGACCGATTAGCCCCTCTACTGTTATGCCAAACAAACAACGTCTGCTGGAATTTAAATTAATTTTATACTGAAATTATTCTAAATTTCCTCTAGTCGACCCGCGCGACTTCGTCCGCGTGTAACTCAGCTTCTATTGATCATAGCGTGATGATATATAATCTATAGCCTTCCTCGATAAATGGGCTATGTAACACTGAAAGAATTTTTCAAATCGGAGCATTAATTCTTGAGATTAGCGCGTTCAAACAAACAAACTCTTTATATTAATAATATTTAATTAATGAAGACAATACTTAAAAAAATTGTTACTAAGTCAAAAGATTTTAAATAGTCTTTAGTTTACTAAAATCCGAATGCTCCGATCCGAATCCGAATAAAAGTCGACCCTTGGTGGTAGGGGTCAATCCCATCCCGTTAATGCTGTGGATCCAGTGAACTCTGGGCTCTTGCTCAGGGTCCGCTAAAATCGCAGCATTTTTTTCTTCACTCCCCTTCCCCACTCTATCTTCGAGGATCAACACATTTTTTTTTTTTGTTTTTTTTTTTTTTAATTTTTTTTTAAATAGCTTACTAAGCCAAATGCTTGTGCTGCTCCAACTAAGCTAAATGCTTGTGTCAGGAGTGGGCCACGCCAGTAGTCCAATGTCCGGGATTTGAACCCACGACTTGTTCGTGAATCCAACACCCGAACCACTGAGCTACTGGCGCTTCCACACCTCACATCACATCGACAAAGCGAGGGAGTATTTCTTGTTTTGTATGTCCATGGGTTGTATTGTCGATGGTGGCCACTTACCATCATTATAAAAAAGTCAATCAACAACAACTTTCCTCTTAATCGATTTTTCTGTTGTTAAAATCTTTTTTTTTAATTTTGTTAATTATGTTAATACTCTGTATTTTACCTCATCGAAGGGAGAAAGCTGTTCAGCTATAAACTCACAAAAATCTATTACCCTCAAATCCACATGAGCCCGGTCTATCAATCCTCGGTTAATGCCGCAATAAATGGGGTCTGAGTGATCACGGGTTATACTTGAGGGTTATCTTGTCTATTGGATGGTAAAAAATTGTATTTTTATCTTAGAAAATTTCTATATCAAACTAGTGATTTTTTCTACTAAAAATTAAAAAAAAAAAATTAAAAAAATAAATCGG
Source organism: Limenitis camilla (assembly GCA_905147385.1). Lineage (NCBI taxonomy): Eukaryota > Metazoa > Arthropoda > Insecta > Lepidoptera > Nymphalidae > Limenitis > Limenitis camilla. The sequence goes on along the minus strand of LR990251.1, from coordinate 6,654,028 downwards.
ACATAATATTTATTTTATTCTGTTTTTAGTATTTGTTGTTATAGGGGCAACAGAAATACATCATTTGTAAAAATTTCAACTGTCTAGCTATCACGGTTCATGAGATACAGCCTGATAACGGAGTCTTAGTAATAAGGGTCCCGATTTTACCCTTTGACTAAAAACAATTGGTGGGAAAATTAAAAAAAAAATGTCAACAGTAACACCGCCTCTTGTCTTGCCAATTAATGATTAAAATATACATAAAATAACTAATAAATCGCAACATAATATGAAACAATTACCCGCCCCATGGGGTCATAAATACCCATACCCGGGACAACTTGATCCTGCCTCAGTAATGACTGATCTCGCGGTAATGACGAGGGTTTAGAGAAAATCCCTCATTTGTGAGTGGGGGATAATATTGATTGGATTTTTATAAAGACAACTATTCTAGGTCCAAATAGTATACCTAACAGAATGATGACGACTATTTTTTTTTTAAATAAACTGAGAGACTTGTCTATTTTAATACGCTTTTATTACGTATGTTAGTATGTATGTAACCCCCTTCAAAATGTCGGATTATCTCGAAATTTGGCATACTTATTAAGGATCGATGACAATTCAATATTGTAAACAGTTTGATCCGTTATCCTTACAAGGATAATCAGGATTAGCGATTTTTTGTTTTCCTGAGACCCGGAGTGTCTGCATCAAGACACTTTATATTTATGTTTTATACTTCCCCTATCTTATACGTACATCATCCCCCTATATTCTAAAGTAGTTTTCACCCCCGTTTTATAGTAAATTTTACCGAAATTTTCAGTAAAATTGTTAAATTTTAACAAAATTTAGTAGACAGTAGTAATATTAGTTTACCCGATTTCGCTCGTTTATATATCGTTGAACAGAGTTTTTTATCACCTATTAAACGACACCACTCTTGTTAAGATATCTTTCAGGACGAACGAAAAATTAAATAATTCATTGATAACCTCCACACCGAGCCTACCTTACAGGTTCGATATCTTATAATAAACATATACAACATTTCAACATTTAACTGAGTGTCCGTCTCGTTCTGGTTGTCAAATTTTTAATATCGTATCAAAAAATCCCCCTGCATATTGTCAAATTTTAATTATTTAAAAAATAATAGTTTAAATAAACTAAAAAATACGCTTTTATAGAAAATCCAACTAAATAGAAAATAAATTTTATTGAATTTGAATTAAAAATAGTGTAAGAAAAAATGATTTTATTGTAAAAAAAGCTTATCAATAGTTATTTTTTATAAACATATAGGAGTAGAAGGGTTATTTTGATAAAATCCTGAAAAGCACCCTTTTGAACTATTATTTATTTTTATACCAGCTAATTTCATAATTAATCTTAAATCAAATTATTTTGTATAAATTGTAAAAAGCATAAAACCTTTAATTTAATGGAAAAATCTAGGGAGAGAAAGAGACAGAAAATGTTGTAAATATCATTCGTTTTGATTTACCCATCTAACAATCTAGAAAGGTAGAAAAATCTACTCTTATGAATTGAAACTTTAAGTCACCAAACCTCATAAGAAATCTCATCCTCATAAGATTATAATTTCAGATTTATAAAAAAAAAAAAAAGATGAAAATTTGATGCATATTTATTTGATTTACAGAAACATAAACTGCCAGTTTTGCCTTAGAATCTCATGCGAATAACGTTATAAATATATATATCTATATTATATGAACATATATATGTACCTACATACCATACTTATAATAATACATATAATTACCACTTTAAAATATTTTTTTTTATACAATTTAGGTACTTAATCATAATCTAAATATATCTAAATTAACGTACCCTATTATTATTTTATGTTTTAACCAAATAGTGTTTAATATATGTACGATCCTCTACTTCTTTTATATATTTAACTTGTAAATTTGTGAGGGCCACTAAAAATCAGCAGAGGGCCTTACAGTCTCTCAAGAGTCTGGTTTTCCTTTGGAAATGCAAATTAGATCGTAGATTAAGTTCTAGATGCTATTTTTTAATTTTTATATTTTTTTATATTTGTTTCTTTCTTTCAAAATTAATAAAAATTATAAAATGTGCAATTTTTAAAAATTTAAAATGCAATTCCAGTCTACACAAATCCCTTAAGAGCATAGACAAATAAACCGCATAGAGTCTATGGTCATAAATAAGGAAAACAATCACAGTTGGGGTGATGTAATCCTCGAATATATTACTGGATGAACACTCTCGGTTTGTATTTGGGAATGGACTTTTTATAACATAATGGTGGTAGGGGTTTTAAAGCAACCACTATCATTGTATTAAGCTGTAACTGTTTTTTCTTTTTAACTAATAACAATTAGTGTAGGTATTTTAGAATGTTTTCCCAGGAAATCTAATGGAAACATAAGTTTATTTCCCCAAATTTCATTTAAAACGGTTCAATAATTTTTGTGTGAAAGCCCGACAGACAGACAGACGGACAGAGTTATTTCCGAATTTATAATATTAGTTAGTAGTAGTAATCAACAGCCTAAAAAATCTTCTAGCTGTAAAAATGACGATACTTCAATACAACTTTTCATCCCCCCTTTCAACCTCTTACAACCCTTTTTTCGCATTAAAAAGTACCCTATGTCCTTTCTCAGGTTCTAGACTATCTGTATACTAAATTTCATTTAAATCGGTTCAGTAGTTTTGGCGTGAAAGCGCGACAGACAGACAGAGTTACTTTCGCATTTATAATAATTATTTAGTATCATTTATTGTTTTGTCAAGTTTGAGTAGTCCATAGAAATGAGTGAGTGGTCAATTTTTTTTTTAATGCGGATCGACTGACTGTCAAGTCAGGATCATTTCATTGTATGGGAGGAAAAACATCTGAGCAGTAGAAGTTAGTGAAATTTAATAAAATGTTTTATCATACAACATGATTAAAATAGTCCAGGAACGTGCGGCGCACGACGGCGCCGTGAAGCTTTAAGGGGACACCAGAAGGTAAACATGATTGGAATAAAAATAAATAAACTCTTCAAGTCTTACTCGGGAGGTTCGAGGTTCGATCCTCTGACTCTGAGTTATGTGTTTTAAGCAATTAAATATCACTTGCTTTAACGGTGAAGGGAAACCTGCACTCCTGAGAGTTCCCTAAAAGTTCTCAAAGGTGTGTGAAGTCTGCCAACCCGCACTGGGCCAGCGTGGTGGACTATGGCCTAATACCCTCCTCATTCTGAGGAGACCCGACTCAGCAGTGAGCCATTGAAAGGTCGTGATGATGAAAAATAAATAATTAGTTCAAAGAGCACGTCGAAAGGTTAACAAGATTATCATCATCATCATCACGACCTGTCAATGGCCCACTTTTGAGCTGAAGCTTTTTTGGTCTTCAAGTATAGGCGCTCATAAGTATTTAGCACGACGGCGCAGATGCTTGGCGCGTGGCTGATACTGCCTCAGTTATATAAACCACCGTTCCGTTCTGTTCCAGGATAGTCGTCCAATTGATTTCATAGAGTAAACATCGTTTATTTAGCGTAGTCTAGTAGTGTAGGTGATTTAAAAGCACACATTATTTTATTTCAAGATCATAAAGACGCTTTAAACCAGCTGTTAGGTCTCCAACCCCAGGCACTGTTCAGCTTAAGTGCAAGTTAATTTTGTCTTTTAAGTGATACTGTGCAATTATATTTCTAATTCATAGTTATTGGCATGATAGTGGTCACTAATATATGATCCCCTATTTTCCGAAAGAAGGAATCTGTGTGAACATGACAGGGTGAATATTAATTATTGGGGAGAGTTGAAACACTGCAATTAATCACAGCTGTGAATGGCGTGATGGGTTATGCTATAATGCGCTTTTAAACAAGTTAAAATTTTAGTTCCTTATGCTATTAATAAAGGTCGTGGGTTCCAACCACAGTCGATTTATGACGTCATGACTTCAAAAATTCAAATAAAAGTGCAAAAAGTACTGATTCCGATTCACCTCCAATAAGTCGAACGTCGTCGCTTGATATAGCAAAGAATTGAAACTTAACTCGTTAATCTATTGTTTAATCTGACTGCAGCGTTTGACTATTTCTGGTCAAACCGTATAGTCAAGCTAGATTTTCTTTTGTTTACTCATTTGGATTAGTTGCTCAACAACAATATCAATATCTAATAGCAGTGTGTACTGCCGACCACGCCCTACCACACTAAGTTACCCCAATCTCCCCTTTTTCTTCTTAACAGTTTTTCTAATTGACTTAGTTTTTATTTTCTACTCTTCATCAGTACCTAGCCACTTAGGTATACAAAAGGATTGGTGGATGTGTTTGTTAAGAACCAATAGAATCGCTTACTTTAATTATAACCTTAAATATCAAGTTACGAAATCGGCTCAGCTTATCGACATCCGGAGCGGGCGTGTAAAGGAAATTACTAACACGTGTCCGTACTTTAGAGGGTAGATACAACTTTTTATGAATTTAGAAACTAAGAATTTTTTTATTTTATTTTAATATTATTTTCTGGTAACATTAAAATTGATTCGTTCATTTTATCCAAACTTTTATTTTGTTAACAATGCATAGAATTTCAAGATACACACACACATACACAGAGATACATTTAATATTGTTTGTGTGTGTGTGTGTGAATACAATTTAGAACTATTTAAATGTTGAGTAAATCTAATGTTATGTACTTACAATCATAGTAGAGGTTTCCGACGCCGGAAGTCAACTTGGGTGTACTTTGACCGGAAATAGACGCCATTCTTTCTCCCTATGAACAAAAGAGACAAACATATAAAAGCTAATATTAATAATATTAATACTATTGCAACTTATATAAGCTGTGGTAATAAATAAGGGAGACAAATAGCAAAATTTTTTTTAATTAATTAATCAATAGTTTAATTGAAATTGGTTCAGCCGTTATTGTGATATTAAAATTAATAAAATAAGCTATGCTATTACATAACATGCAAAAAGAACAAAGGAAACAAGATGGCGGCGGAAATCAATAATCAAAATGGCGGCTAACGAACGAACCAACTGGATGTGTTCTGCTATTTGCTTGCAGTAGGAAAAAAAGCCGTCCAAAGTTAGCTTGGACATTGCTAACTTTTAATTTACGTCTGTAAAGAAAAAAGAAATATGTTATATATCTATGGTTTCAGATTTTTTTTATCTGTGCCACTATGAGATTTAAAAATAAAAAAAATAAATTTTACATTTTTTTTATGAGATTTTGGTTTATGATTAATGATTTTTTTTTAATCTATGATCTAACTGTCAAATGTCAAATGAATGAAAAAAAAAAAAAAATCTACGTCTATGCTACTTAAATATGTTCTATACAAACCTTTGCAAGACTGTTGAAATAAATTGAAATATATTTTTTATTATACACTATTTGTAGGAGATATTTTTGGTGGAGAAACAAATGAGTATACGAAAGAAGGGGTCGCTGATATATTTAAAGGGGTTCTCGCGAAATTTCTGGATTATATGTCTCATATATAAGGGAAATATATTAATTTTTTTTTATAAATCTGTGACGATTGCCACTAGAGCGTCGGATGGAGACTGAAGCTGGGATGCTGGGATACCTAGAGGCTGAAACGCGCATGCGCTCTGTAAAGGTCGTAGGTGAGGGTAGTAGGGGGTAGGAGATGCGAATCAGGTCAACCCCCATTTCGGGATCGATTTTAGTTGGACAACCTTATATATATATATATGTAGAATTGGCTAGATGAGATTGTATTGGGGCTTATCTAAATATGAAGCTGTCTTCGTCTATCTTTTACGCAGCAACGGAGCAAGGAATTAAACATAAAAACATTTATTCTTCAAAGGAGATCTTCATCAATCAAAATCAAGTGGCTCATTTTTTTTTTTAATTTAATCATGGCTTTGAATGTGCTTATGCACAACACATTCTGCCAGTGTTTATTTTTTTTAAGACATGCTTTTAGTCTTACTATAAAAGGAATAAACAATTAACCTACTAAAGACAAGGCTGAACGGTGTTATACCTTTGCCTTTTCCATAATGGAATAAATACAGGATTTAGATAATTATTATAAAGAAAGACATGATTTTGGCATTATTATAAAAAGAATAAACAATTAACCTACTAAAGACAAGGCTGTACGGTGTAATACCTTTGCCTTTTCCATTATGTAATAAATACAGGATTTAGATAATTATTAAAAAAAACAGACATGGTTTTGGAATTATCATAAAAAGAATAAACAATTAACCTTCTAAAGACAAGGCTGAACGGTGTAATACCTTTGCCTTTTCCATTATGTAATAAATACAGGATTTAGATAATTATTATAAAGAAAGACATGGTTTTGACATTAATATAAAAAGAATAAACAATTAACCTACTAAAGACAAGGCTGTACGGTGTAATACCTTTGCCTTTTCCATTATGTAATAAATACAGGATTTAGATAATTATTTTAAAAAAAGACATCGTTTTGGCATTATTATAAAAAGAATAAACAATTAACCTACTAAAGACAAGGCTGTACGGTGTAATACCTTTGCCTTTTCCATTATAGAATAAAAAAGAAAAAAAATGACACCTGTCAATTAACTCTAATTGTAATTAATAATAAGTCTAAATATTTAATTGTTTTAATATATTCTATTTTACAACACTTGTAAGTAAAAACTGTTTTCAAGAAAAACATAATGGAGATTGATCGGTGCTTTTGCGAGTAAATTAATGATAAGTACTTCGTTCATAATTCACAATAGTTAATTATTATTATCTGTTTACCCACTCATCCCCCCAGGTGGGTGGAAATATTGTTCTTTGTTCTTTTGTCTACTTTGAAGTCCGCCATTTTCGTTTAAGATGGCGGATCATATTTTGATATTACTAGTCTTGCAATTTTATTTTTATTTTATTTTTTGAAGGATAAACAAATATGGCAACACTATTGATAGGCTTTACACACTTTTTATATCAATTGATTTACTTCCTTATATTATAAAGGCGAAAGTAACTCTGTCTGTCTATCGCGCTTTTACGCCAAAATTACTGAACCGATTTAAATGAAATTTGGTATACAGATAGTCTAGAGCCTGAGAAAGGATATAGGCTACTTTTTAATGCGAAAAAAGGGTTGTAAAGGGTTGAAGTTGGGGAATGAAAAGTGTAGTTACAACTTGGGCACAGCTAACTAGGTTTTAAGTTGTCTTGTCTTGTAGGGGTCTTGTAATCCTGTACTCAGGCCGCAAGCTCCAGGCACTACTCTAAAGTTCCATAGCTTTCTTTAAGAGGTAACCTTTGATATTTTCGCAATTTTCTACAGAACCAAAGCTTCATTGTTCTAAAGGTCACAGCATCACAAACTTTACTCCCACACAACGCCTACAAACCGACTTTTGTTTTAACAATTCAGTTATATAGTACTCGACCTCACCCTCTTTTTACCCCCCTAGGAGATGAATTAAATACCCATCTACTCTCATTGTATAAGGGTTCTTAATAAATGCGCTTCACTGTGGATATGTAATAGTTTCTTTTTGATACATAGAAACTCTAACAAAAACTCATATAAAGAAAGTCATTTCAGCCTTAAAGTGAAGGAAAGAAAAGACCTCGCTTCGCTGAGCATCATAAAATGCATAGTTAAGAGTATGGTGGACAATTGAAAATTTAATTGAGATGAAAAAAGAACAATTTAAAAGGAATTAGGGATCCTTCGTGTCTCAGGAACGCCTGGAAGTATCAGGATTCAGCGCAATCAAGACATTTTTATATCCTACTAATATTATAGACACGAAAGTTTGTAAGAATGTATGGATGTGTGTTTGTTACTCTTTCACGCAAAAACTACTGAATGGATTATGATGAAACTTTACAATAACATAGCTTACACATCAGAATAACATATAGGATATAATTTATAATGATATAGTGTGAATTATCCAAAATATAGCGGATGAAACCGCGGGGTGCAGCTAGTCAATCATATTTTATTGCAGTTGGTAAACTGACTGCTATGTTGATGTATGGCAAAGTTAAGTTTGTCCCTTAATTCAAATTGTACGGAACTCAGTGCGCGATTCCAACTCGCACTTGACCAATTTTTTCATTAGTTTTACGCTTAAAGTTTATTCTGTGACCTTTTTAAAATCCAGCAATTCTTTTGAATAGAATCTGATGTGGGCGTTTGTGAGTGGGTTTTATACATAACTAGTCAACCCGTGCGACTTTGTCCGCGCGTAGCTCCGCTCCTATTGGTCTTAGCGTGATGATATATAGCCTATAGCCTTCCTCGATAAATGGGCTATCTAACACTTAAAGAATTTTTCCGGGCAGTATTGTTATGTTGGCAGTATTGTATGGAGGTTGGTTATGAAAGTAATGACATACTTGGCTGAGTTTTACTAAAAAAAATACCTAATCATAGGTACCATTAATACTTAAAATATAATAATAATTATTATAGATAAATGGATTTTAAACAAGATAGCAGCAACGCCTAGAGCTTGCGACCCAGGTGCAGGTTTAGGGCTTTTTATAAAGATGTTGGTACACATACATTATCTCAACTGCTCTTGTCTCCTAATATTTACGAACTAAACTAAATGATAGAGTTAATGAGTGGTGACGTAGAGCAGTGTAGGCGGTTTTTCGTTTTCTTACACTCCATTTTACTTTTCTAAGATTTTCTGATACCAAAGGTTGCAGATTAAAAAAAACTATCTAATCTATAAAAGTGAATAGCTAGCTATAACATAAAAAATCACGACATTAAGCACACTCGCCTCCCTCACCCTCCACCCTCACTCCCACCCTGGGCGTGTGACGTCAGTGGGCGGAGCCACGCCCGAGGGTGTCACCCCTTGTGGGTGTGTAAAGAGTTATACGGAAAATGTTAAATATTTGCACATTAATATAATATTAATTAAATTAACATAGTATAGTCACAGTCGTTTCAATGGCGTCTGTACACTTAGATCTTCTTTTGATGCGATTTTCACCAATAGATAGTGATTCAAGAGGAAGGTTTTTATGTATAATACATGCATAGATAGAGAAACCATTCGTTTCAGAAAAAAAACGTATGTGATGACGTCATATACGGCGGAATAAGAGCCTATATATATATTTGTTAAAGAGGACATATCGCTTCAACCGTATATATGACGTCATTGGCGTTTACGTCTTTTTAGAATAGATTAAATTTCAAAATTGATTTTAACCATCACCGGGCTCATATTTTGAAAAAATAAAAAATACGTGTCCATTTATTTTTCATCTAGTTTCATATAACATAATAATATATATATGTTAAAACTGCAACTGTGAAAATTGCAATTAAAGAACCAATATGTTGAACTACGATTTCGAATACATTGCTTTGAACGGCGGATCAGTTTAAATTGGTTGTTTTGTATTTTGACGTTCTTTGGTTTAAATTAATCCCCTACCATAAAATAATGATAATGTAAAGTAACCTTTCATATTTTCAATCCACCAAGGCCAACATTCGATATGATATGTTATCGTAAAAGCTTACAAAAAGCTCTGTCAATAATGGCTTATCTTATTTAAGTCTAACACAGAGTGATGAAGTGAATATCTTTGATTTAATCTACAAATCAGCTAGCTATTATATTTTTGCGTTTTTTAAATCTCTTATATTTAAATTTGTGCTAATCCTATTTTGATAGAAATACTATTGACTGGTAGAATTTTTAATATAGTAAAATTTTTTGAACGAGTATATCTACCTAATGTAGATAAAATAGTTTTTTACACTCTTGTTTTAGGTTAGGTTTATGTGAGTTCAACCTTAGGTTAAAACAGAGAGTCTGGGTAGTGGAGGCGAGTATTGTAAGTCTACACCTTTGTCACAAGTCCAAGACACTGCTTGGGTTCCTGTCATAATAGTTTCTGTTAGAATAGTATGAGATAATAATGTTTTTTTTATGGTAGATGGTAATGATGGTTGACCACCTGATGGTAAGTGGCCACCATCGCCCACGGACATCGGCAAAACAAGAGATACCCTCTTGTTTTGCTAATGCGATGCATCCTCGAGGATAGAGTGGGGAGGGGGAGAGAAGAAATAAATGCTGAGGGAGTTGTTTAATTATATCCTGACCGACCTTCTTTTTTTTAATGTTGTTTCCGACATATACAATAATATTGTTAATATATTGCATTTCGGCATCACAAAGTTGTAAAATAATCTAGATTTGGATTGTTTACTATATCTTTATTTGAATGCGCGCGCGGCGGGGGGGGGTGTTGGGTAAGCTGCCGGCTGAGAGAGTCGTGATGTAGACATTGAGAGCGGCGCACGCTAGCGGTGTGCCCCCCTTTATTGATTAATAGTATCCCGTGTCCTGTGTGTGCTACATCCCAAACGCTAGTTAATTGAACCTTCCCTGACGAAAACAGACTGGTGGTGAAGTGCGAACTATTTAGTGTTGTGGTGTAACGGGCATGCCCAAAAGAAGATTAGACAGAAGATAAGAAATCATCAAGCACTTGTGAGTACTGTGTGTCGTTATCACCTAAATGACAATAGATAACCCTTAATTTAAAGAAGCTGAAACCGGGCACAGCCAGCTTCCACGTGTGTGGGGTTTTGTACGCCCCAGGATTGTTTTTTTTTTCACAATATTTATAGATAACTCTGTAGTACATTAGTCTGTGTTGCGTAAAATAATTATGTGAACAATATGGAGGTTGTTATTTAGTTTCACGATAGCTTACAGATATAACGCTTCTGAATGTAAGTATTTATTTATTTTTCCTATTCCTATTGTTTTATAGTATTTTTATATAGTATATTAACTGCGTTCACACATACAAACAGTATTTATGTTTATTAACTATTGTTGTATTGCAAATCAATATATTTGTTTACACGTTACGTAACAACCCTTACTACAGTAACTATATGGCATATTTATTATTATTCTGCAGGAACTGTGAATTTTTTCGAAAAAAATAAGTAGCATATATAATAATCCAGGTTGTAAAGCATGTGTATGCCAAATTTCATTGAAATCTGTTCAGCCGTTTTTGCGTGATTGAATAACAAATATACTCTAGTCTCTACATGTGTACAATTTAGACAAAACCTTAACAAATTATACAACAAAACCTTCCTTATGAATCACTCTGTCTATTACTGAAAACCGCATGAAAATAGGTTCAGCAGTTTTCGAGTTAATCGCTAACAAACAAACAAACATACGTGGCGTGGGTTAGCTATAAGAATTCTAAATCGCATATAGTAGACATCATGGTATACGATTTAACGAAGTAATACTAAATCCAATATGGCGGACGGGTCAAGATGGCGGACAAGTTGTTTCAGCTACATCATGGTAACCGATTAAACTTAAATTTGTATGCATTCTTACTATATAAATGTGAAAGTTTGTATGTTTTTACTTAATTACGCAAAAACGGCTGAACGGATTTTAGTGAAATTTGGCACACAGATACTTTATAGCCTGGATTAACATATAGGGTACTCTTTATCCCGGAAAAATTAACAGTTCCTGTAGGATAATAATAAAATATTTTACGGTAGGCGCCTGAGTATTTTTATTTCGCAAAAATATTTTGTGAATTAAATGTTTGTTACTCAATCACGCAAAAACGGCAGAACGGATTTTAGTGAAATTTGGCACACAGATACTTTATAGCGTGGATTAACATATAGGGTACTTTTTATGGCGGAAAAATTTACAGTTCCTGTAGGATAATAATAAAATATGTCTACGGTAGGCGCCTGAGTATTTTTATTTAGCAAAAATATTATAAATATTTGTGTTGTACGTGATAAAGTGCTTCCGAGCGAAGCCAGAGCGCGTCTACTAGTATAAAGGAAAAGAGATGATAAAAAGTATCACGAGATCCTGAGTATTATTCAGACGTCGAGTAGTGTAGGTAGGTGAGAGTTTACACAAAAACCTTGACTCCAAAGTCCCTCAGCGTAGTGAGGAGAGGTGGCCAGTAGTCCTATATCTAGATAAATAGACATGCATAAGGTAATTTGGTACGTCCCACTCCAATATAGCGTTATATTGATGACATTACCGTCAACCTTATTGTGGTTTGTATTAACCTTACGTGCATGACGATCTTGACAAAATATAATATTTAATATATTATCTTTATGGAAGCTATACTACACAGAGACATCAATCTATAAAATTTACAGCCTTTTTACAATTATCACAACATTCGCCTCCACTGCATACATAACATCTAAATCAAGTAACAAAGCTAACAACTCGCGTGAATTTCATTAAGAGAAACCTTTGATCAGTAATGATGTACTTAACTTTATTACACTACTAGTCATACTACCCTAGTTTCGCATTCGCAATTTATCATGCACAATACTGAGATTTAACAAAAAACATTTAATTTTCAATATATTGTTGCGTAATAAAAATACTCAGACGCTTATAACAGTATAGGTACTATATCGCATATTTATTATTATCCCGCAGGAACTGTAAATTTTTCCGGGATAAAAAGTATCCGATATTATTATCCAGATTATAGAGTATCTGTGTGCTAAATTTCATTGAAATCCGTTTAGCCGTTTTTGTGTGATTGAGTAACAAACATTTAATTTTCAAAATATTTTTGCTAAATAAAAACACTCAGGTGGTTACAGTAAACATATTTTGTTATTATCCTACAGGAAATATCAAATTTTCCGGGATAAAAAGTATCCTATATGTTAATCCAGGCTATAAAGTATCTGTGTGCCAAATTTCACTAAAATCCGTTTAGCCGTTTTTGTGTGATTGAGTAACAAACATTTAATTCTCAAAATATTTATGCTAAATAAAAATACTTAGGCGCCTACAGTAAACATATTTTATTATTATCCCGCAGGAACTGTAATTATTTTCCGGGATAAAAAGTATCCTATATGTTTAAACAGGTTATAGAGTATCTGTGTGCCAAATTTCACTAAAATCCGTTCAGCCGTTTTTACGTAATTGAGTAACAAACATGCAAACATTTTCATTTATAATATTAGTAAGATGATATGCACTAGGTTAGGTTAGGTTTAAATAGAGAACCTGGGCAGTGGAGGCGAGTGTTGCAATTGAATGAAGGGCAGCCTTAAACCTACACCTTGGTCACAAGTCCAAGGCACTGCTTAGGTATCTGTCGTAATTGTAAGAGATCGTAATGTTTAGTTATTTATCGGTTCAGTAGCAGTATCTACCGTTGCGTTTATCACCCCTCTCCTCCTCCATATTTTCTCCCAGATACAATAATAAATATATGAAATTACTTGTCAAACTGCCACTGATCTATCGAGATAGAGCATCGCATTACTACAATAGAGCTACAAGTCATTCAAAGTTATTAAAGCACAGTAAGCTAAGTTTAAAAGTAAAGAAAGGTTAAAATCCGTATGTACTAAGTACATAAGCGTTATGTACTGAGACTCGATCAATACTGATCGTGCTGTCTCTTTCTAACGTAGTATACAGCCTTTTGTTAGTAGAAGACATTTTTAGAACTTTCAACCTTATTTTATGTATCTTGCCCTCGCTTCGTTTAAGACTTTTATCAATATACATCTACGTTATTATATAAAGAAAACTACTGAACCGATTTTGATAATCATTTCGCAGATCGAAACCTACATCCATTAGAGATAACATAAACTATGCGGTGTTGCCATAAATATTATAATTAAAAAGATATGGTCATTTAAATGTTATAACGTGGCCATTTTAAAAATTGGTGATTATCTCTGAAAGTGCTTGACCGGTTTTGATAATCCTTTCGCGCGTCGAAACCTACATCCATTAGAGATAACATAAACTATGTGGTGTGGCCATAAATATTATAATTAAAAAGATATGGTCATTTAAAGGTTATAACGTGGCCATTTTATAAATTGGTCATTATCTCTGAAAGTGCTTGACCGATTTTGATAATCCTTTCGCGGGTCGAAAACTACATCCTTACCAAATAACATAAACTATGTGGTGTGGCCATAAAAAATATAATTAAAAAGATATGGTCATTTAAAGGTTATAACGTGGCCATTTTATAAATTCGTCATTATCTCTGAAAGTGCTTGACCGATTTTGATAATCCTTTCGCGCGTCGAAAGCTGCATCCTTATTACATAACATTAACTATGTGGTGTAGCCATAAATATTATAATTAAAAAGATATGGCCATTTATATGGCATAAAGTGGCCATTTAATAAATTGGTGATTATTTCTAAAAATACTAAACCGATTTTGATAATCCTTTCGTGGGTCGAAAGCTACATCCTTTCCAGGTAACATACAATAGTTTACTAGAGTCCCGATAAATCAGTCTTAACGTGATTTCACACAGTAAACATTATCATAAGTGTGTGAATAGAAAATGACGTGTTTTTTTTAATGTCGAGTTCAAGTAGTGGACTATAATTCTCGTGATTATGACAAGGGACAATAATAACATGTAATCTAGATGAAAATGTACCTGGGGCTTGAGAACCAGTAGCAGGTTTAAAGAGGTCTTTAATAACTGTAATCTCTCACCTTCTGCGCTCTACCTTGCTACCAAATATTAAATAGAAATAAGATATTTGCGAATACTATTTATAAACGGTGATGCTATTCATGAGTCATTAGCCCCAGGCACAGCTCGGTTTTCTATCTAAAATGCAATTTGTGTACGAAAGTAACTCTTATCGGTTACGCTTTTACGCGTAAATTAATGAACCGATTGTGATGAAATTCTGTATAGAGATAGACTAGAGCTTGGGAAGGGATATAGGCTACGTTTTATCGCGAAAAAAAGGCTTGAAGGGGTTGAAATAGGGGATGAAGTGCATGTCGTACTGTTTGACCATTTATTTCATATATAAATTACTAGCGATCCGCCCCGACTTCGCATGGTTTAATCACTCTATCTATTAAAAAAAACCGCATCAAAATCCGTTGCGTAATTTTAAAGATCTAAGTATACATAGAGACAAACAGACAGTGGGAAGCGACTTAGTTTTATACTATGTAGTGATGTTGATGTCGAGAATTAAAATGTACCTCAGCTAAGCGAGGGTATTTTACATGAAAAATTATCTCGAAGTTTAGCGGTTGGTTCCAAACTTTGGCAATCTCAAACGTCTCCTGCAGGAAAAGTTATGATATATGTGACCTCGTTAGAAATATATACTAGTTACTAGAACCTTCGCTTCACTGAGGGATACATAGATATCTCAAAAAGGGATTAGACATCCTAACTCCTGACATTTTCTACAGTTATCTATATTACAACGAAATTATACAAAACCTTAACGAATTATACACCTAAACCTTTTTTATGAATTAGAAAAATGAATTAAAAATCCGTTCAGTAGTTTTTGAGTTAATCGCAAACAAACAGACTGGTATGAAAAGTAGATGACATGAGATGATAGCAATAAATTAATAAAATAAAATATTTTTCAAATCTTTATAAAATTAATTTAAAAAATAGCTAAGACAATAAAAATATCGATTTAAAAAAAGTGGTATTTTATTGGAAGTAATTTAAATTATTTTATTTAATGTAAAATTCTATACAGCCCCAAATTGGGCGCCATTTTTTTTTATTTACATCTATAATTATTTGAAATAAATATATTTTTTTAAATGAGTATCTTGTACACCAAAATATAATAATAGTTTAATAACCTTTTTTATTTTTATTTGGAATACTCTGATGTCAGTATTCCCCAAATGGCTCAAAAATACCATTTTACACGAAAATTTTACTCAAATAAAATGTAAAATATTCAAAAGGTGTTTAAATTTGAATGGATGCTTTGTTTCAGATGCGAGTTAAAACGTTCCTTACCCTTCTGGGCGTGGCATTCCAAACGTCCAACATAATGGCCGACCAATCAGAGCTCGAGAACCAGCCAATGAGCGTTAGAGAGAGACGGGACACACCCGAGGTCGTGCTGCAATTGAAGTATGATGGAGGGGAACTGAATAAGATATATCTCACTCAGTTCCGGAAAGAGAATAACGGAGTTGGCACTACAGTTCCCGCGAGAGCGAGCTTGTGTGCGGACTTGTGTCACGCAGGTTTTTATTTTTTTTTTGTTATTTTGAGTTGGTGTTTTGTGTATTAAGGTATGTTTACATATTTTTTCTGTTTTTATTCCATAATGGAAAAGCAAAGGTATTCCACCGTACAGCCTTGTATTTAGTATGCTAATTCTTTATTCATTTTATAGTAAGGCCGAAGCCATGTCTTGCTTTATAGTAATTATCTAAATCCTGTTTTTATTCTATAATGGAAAGGGTTAAAGGTATTGCACCGTACAGCCTTGTCTTAAGTAGACTAATCCTTTATTCATTTTATAGTAAGGCCGAACCCATGCCTTCCGTTACAATGATCTAAATACTGTATTTGCTCCATAATGGAAAAGGCAAAGGTATTACACCGTACAGCCTTGTGTTTAGTAGCTTTAATTTTTATTAATTGTATAGTAAGGCCGAATTCATGTCTACCGTTATAATAATCTAAATTCTGTATTTGCTCCATAATGGAAAAGGCAAAGGTATTACACCGTACACCCTTGTCCTTAGTAGGCTAATCCTTTATTCATTTTATAGTAAGGCCTAACCCATGCCTTCCGTTACAATTATCTAAATACTGTATTTGCTCCATAATGGAAAAGGCAAAGGTATTACACCGTACAGCCTTGTCTTTAGTAGGCTAATCCTTTATTCATTTTATAGTAAGGCCTAACCCATGCCTTCCGTTACAATTATCTAAATACTGTATTTGCTCCATAATGGAAAAGGCAAAAGTGTTACACCGTACAGGCTTGTCTTTAGTAGGCTAATCCTTTATTCATTTTATAGTAAGGCCGAACGCATGCCTTCCGTTACAATTATCTAAATACTGTATTTGCTCCATAATGGAAAAGGCAAAAGTGTTACACCGTACAGGCTTGTCTTTAGTAGGCTAATCCTTTATTCATTTTATAGTAAGGCCGAACGCATGCCTTCCGTTACAATTATCTAAATACTGTATTTGCTCCATAATGGAAAAGGCAAAGGTATTACACCGTACAGCCTTGTCTTTAGTAGGCTAATCCTTTATTCATTTTATAGTAAGGCCGAACGCATGCCTTCCGTTACAATTATCTAAATCCTGTATTTTCTCCATAATGGAAAAGGCAAAGGTATTACACCGTACAGCCTTGTCTTTAGTAGGCTAATCCTTTATTCATTTTATAGTAAGGCCTAACCCATGCCTTCCGTTACAATTATCTAAATACTGTATTTGCTCCATAATGGAAAAGGCAAAAGTGTTACACCGTACAGGCTTGTCTTTAGTAGGCTAATCCTTTATTCATTTTATAGTAAGGCCGAACGCATGCCTTCCGTTACAATTATCTAAATACTGTATTTGCTCCATAATGGAAAAGGCAAAGGTATTACACCGTACAGCCTTGTCTTTAGTAGGCTAATCCTTTATTCATTTTATAGTAAGGCCGAACGCATGCCTTCCGTTACAATTATCTAAATCCTGTATTTTCTCCATAATGGAAAAGGCAAAGGTATTACACCGTACAGCCTTGTCTTTAGTAGGCTAATCCTTTATTCATTTTATAGCAAGGCCGAACCCATGCCTTCCGTTACAATTATCTAAATACTGTATTTGCTCCATAATGGAAAAGGCAAAGGTATTACACCGTACAGCCTTGTGTTTAGTAGGTTTATTCTTTTTTTATTGTATAGTAAGGCCGAATCCATGTCTACCGTTATAATTATCTAAATTCTGTATTTGCTCCATAATGGAAAAGGCAAAGGTATTACACCGTACAGCCTTGTCTTTAGTAGTTTAAAAATAAGCTTAAATTCAATATTTAATTGGAATTTATTATTTTTTAATTTTTGGAATTTAATATCTTAACAATGACGTCATATACGTCGGTAATTCTTTTATATTTCGTAGCATTTCGTAGCACTTACTCGTAGAGGCTCTACGAAAAGATCACTAGAATAGCTTAGATCGTTTCAAATTTGTTTTAACTGACTTTAAAGGTGATATACAAATACATTATTAATTTTCAATACATTTGTGGCTCAGTGCCTTTCAAATGATATAATTTCCATTCATAAAAAATACTAAAATATCTACGACAAGTTTTAAATATCTACTCGTAGCTCTTAGAGTTTCAAGGTTTTATACTCTACACGAAATAAAATATATAGAATAATAATAAAATATTATCCAGGTCTAGGTGGAAGTGTCTGCGGGTCTACTTGCCAGGATATGGTGCCCATAGGTCTGATAACAGCTTTAAACGTTGTCAACGAAACTGAACTGGAATATGGAGAGCCTCGAGTGGCTGTATGTCCTGCGCTTTGTAATAGTGGATTAGGTAAATATTTTATCTATTAATTATTTAGGGTTCCGTACCCAAAGGGTAAAAACATGAACTGTGATAGCTAGACATTTGAAATATTTAAAAATGATGTATTTCTGTTGCCCCAATAACAATAAATACTAAAAACAGAAAAAAAATTAAATGATTATTAAATCCAGAGACGTTTCTAGGCCATGTAGCGCCCGTGTGCAGTCATAATGTAGCGTCTTTGTTAAGCTTTTCACCTCACCGGAAAATTCTAAGTCCCTTTACCTCGCTGTAAGGGTTTTTTTGATAAATCTAAGTACTTGAACGTGGTAAGTTGGACCCGTGCGTAGCCGGGGTCCGAAACCTTTGAGAAAAGAAAAGATTCAAGATTACTTCATATTAGACCTACATTCCATTTATATTAGGGTAGCGCAAAAAAAAAGCGCAATTTCTTTACACCACATACTGTTTTTTTGCGCCACATTATTTTTTTTTAATTAAACGGAACCTTTATCCCAAAACGACTCATTCATAATAAAAAAAATAACAATAAATTTGTACAATTAGTAATTTCAGTTAGTTATGTTGGCAACACTGATCTGAGTTGCTTTCGAAAAGATAACAAAATAAAGACGCCGCCACAACAGACATCTAATTATTACATCGCGATCAAGCAGTAATGCTGTAGCTCTGTATCTATAGTATAACTCCCAGGAGTAGTAGGTGTTACTGATGTTCTTGCATATAGAGTACGAGCGTCCTGCCCTCGCTTCGCTCCGGGTATATAAAGCAATATTATAATTGATGTCCCCAATTTGTTATTCTGTAATTGTTTTTTTTTAAATTTTTCATTATCAGATTTATAGAAAAAAAAAGAAAAAAAAACCGACAGATAATAAGCAAAAAAAAAATTGAGTAGATAAAGGGGAGAGAGAGAGATAATCAAAAGAAAGAAAGTGAAAAGAGACTGATCATTGTAAACAGCTCGATGAAGATAAAAATTAAAGAGAGAAAAAAGAGAGAGGATGAGAGAGAATGATAGTATATAAGAGGAAGAGAGACGGAAATACTATAGACTTCTCTCAGTGAAAGAATTTTTAAAATCGTATGAGTAGTTCCTGAGAAACCCTTCAATTTACAAAATGGCCACGTTATGGCACTTAAATGGCCAGAACTTTTTAATTAGAATATTTATGGCAACACCACATAGCCTATGTTACCCGGAAAGGATTAAGCTTTCTATCGGTGGAAGAATTTTTAAAATCGGATTACTAGTTCCTGAGAAACCCTTCAATTTACAAAATGACCACGTTATGGCACTTAAATGGCCAGATCTTTTTAATTAGAATATTTATGGCAACACCACATAGCCTATGTTACCCGGAAAGGATTAAGCTTTCTATCGGTGGAAGAATTTTTAAAATCGGATTAGTAGTTCCTGAGAAACCCTTCAATTTACAAAATGACCACAGTATGGCACTTAAATGGCCAGAACTTTTTAATTAGAATATTTATGGCAACACCACATAGCCTATGTTACCTGGAAAGGATTAAGCTTTCTATCGGTGGAAGAATTTTTAAAATCGGATTAGTAGTTCCTGAGACCCCTTCAATTTACAAAATGACCACGTTATGGCACTTAAATGGCCAGAACTTTTTAATTAGAATATTTATGGCAACACCACATAGCCTATGTTACCCGGAAAGGATTAAGCTTTCTATCGGTGGAAGAATTTTTAAAATCGGATTAGTAGTTCCTGAGAAACCCTTCAATTTACAAAATGACCACAGTATGGCACTTAAATGGCCAGAACTTTTTAATTAGAATATTTATGGCAACACCACATAGCCTATGTTACCTGGAAAGGATTAAGCTTTCTATCGGTGGAAGAATTTTTAAAATCGGATTAGTAGTTCCTGAGACCCCTTCAATTTACAAAATGACCACGTTATGGCACTTAAATGGCCAGAACTTTTTAATTAGAATATTTATGGCAACACCACATAGCCTATGTTACCTGGAAAGGATTAAGCTTTCTATCGGTGGAAGAATTTTTAAAATCGGATTAGTAGTTCCCGAGAAACCCTTCAATTTACAAAATGACCACGTTATGGCACTTAAATGGCCAGAACTTTTTAATTAGAATATTTATGGCAACACCACATAGCCTATGTTACCCGGAAAGGATGAAGCTTTCTATCGGTGGAAGATTTTTTAAAATCGGTGCAGTAGTAGTCGAGCCTATTCGCAACAAACAAACGTACAAACAATCAAATCTTTCCTCTTTATATAATAGTGTTGATATCGCGTATTTAACAGTACATAGAATATACGTGTGTAAGGCAAAGACACAGATTGACTTATAGCTCAGGTGTGCAATGCACACGGGCGCCGCTGTTTACGGGCACTCACAGCGAAGCAAAAAAAAATCATTACCGTTAACGAAACTTTAGGCGCCGCTGGGAATAGATAAAAATAATACAGCCTCCTCACTAAAGATATTCATCTCTTATTTTCTTTTCTTTTAGAAAAAATATTTAATTTTTTTTTTTTGTTTAGGGCAACCCTTGTGCAACTGTTATATTAAAAATAATACCTCCGGACTAAAAATATTCATCTCTTATTTTCTTATCTTTTAGAAAAAATATTTAATTTTTTTTTTTGTTTAGGGCAACCCTTGTGCAACTGTTATAATAAAAATAATACCTCCGGACTAAAAATATTAATCTCTTATTTTCTTATCTTTTAGAAAAAATATTTAATTTTTTTTTTGTTCAGGGCAACCCTTGTGCAACTGTTATAATGACACGCCAATAGAAGCAGTGGACTGGTCGTCCGTCTGTGATACCTTCTGTGCTACTGACAAGTATGTTCTGCAAGGTAAGTCTGTACTAAAAAGAACGAAACAATTTAAACATTAATCTTTGTTATAAACAAACCACAGATAATAAGAGAAAAACTGCTTTTTTTTTAATGGTAGATAAGGTACAAACGAGCAGATAGTCCACCTGATGGTAAGTGGCCACCATGGCCCATGGACATCGGCAAAACAAGAGATACTCCCTTGCTTTGTCGATGCGTTGCACCTCGAAGATAGTGGGGAGGGGGAGTGAAGGAAAAAATGCTGCGGTTTCAGCGGACCCTGAGCAAGAGTCCTGTACAGGGTACTGTTGCCAACTTAGGGGTTTATTCCCTAAATTTAGGAGTGAAAAAAATATCCCAATTTGAACATGGTTAATATTTAAATCTGATAAATAAACCATAGATAATAAAAGAATGAACTGCTTCTATTGTTCGAAGGTATAATATTTTGAATATTAATAGTCAGTGTCGTGACGTTCCCGCCAAGAAGAACGCCAAATTAGGAGTTTTCCCACTAAATTTAGGAAATTTTGGGGGAAATATAATACAGTGCGATTTTTAGATGTTCAATGTTTTTTAGGGTTATATTATTTTTAATTTTTTTTTGGAATATTTTCAGGTAATAATTGTGATTTTAGGCGTTAATATTTTTAAGAGTTAGTAACACTGCCAAGAAGGTCTACAAACAAATCCAGCTCTCTTAAGTTGGCGGGAAACATGAATTTTTATATTATTTTTTTTTTGCTAATGATTTTAATAAAAAATTAGTTATCAGCGTAAATAAGATCGAACAAACATTTTTTTGATCGAACAAACGATAACTAGCTTAGATTGATTGAAAAAAAAAGCTTACTTACTATAATTGTCAAAATTCTTTATAGAAAAATGAACAACGAACAAACGATAAATCTGATCGAACAATCTAGAACAAACGAATAGCAAAAAAAAATTATAAAAATTCATTTTTCCCGCCAACTTAAGAGAGCTAACAAATCCTTGGGACGTATCCGCCCCCTTGATTTAAATAAACCACATACAGTGTTACAACGTTTTTTTTTTTTATTTATTTTTATCGAGAATTATTTTTTTTATAGAAATGTTTTCAAAAAGTAAGATGATAAAAAAAAACAAATGTCAAATGTAATTTTTTTTTTAAAAAAATGACTGTCACATAAATAAAATTAATTTCTTTATTATTAATATTTTTTTTGCTGATGAAAAAATTAAAAACAATATTTTTTTTATATCTAGGCTGCCCAGTTTGCGAGGAGTCCGCCCTTTCACCATTACAAGCCCAAATGAGAGTCCTGAACACCTCTGAAGGATGGAAGTCTTGGTGCAACGTCCAGTGCAGGCAAGGACAAGGCGGAGCAGCCTGCAACTGTGACAGATCCCCATTTCTTTAATCCAGAAGACCAAAAAGACCGAGAAGACCAAGCGCACAATTGAAATCAGGATTAATAATAATGTTATTACTTTTAAATCCATTTAGTTATGACGAAAAGACCTTAAGAAGACCGAAAAGACCAAGCCTTTCAAGCATTAAATTTAATATAATTTTTATGAGGATGTTAGCATTTATGCTTTTAAAAAAGTATTTTCTTTTTTATTGTCTATTTATGTAATAAATGTATTTTTAATGAATAATTTAAAAAAAAAGCATGACCAGTATTCGTTGACGGATTAGGTAAGTTTTTAATATTTAAATATTTCACTTATAATAAAAAAAAGTTAGGTAAGTACATGGCATAGTAGTTTAATTATTATTTAATGTAGTAAACTGACAGATGGTAATGTCACTGTCAAACAATGTTGTCATACCTATGAAAATTCGCGACAGTGACATTAACATCTGTCAATTTAATCCATAACTATTAATCCTAATATAGATAATATTGTATTTAATCTGTAGCATAAGATATATAATCTGTATATATAAAAAAGAAACTGTGCGAAAGACAATACAAAATTAAATTTAGAAGAAATAACTTTGTTATTTCGTAATGTTAGATTTTCAGTTATTAAATTATTTTCATTTATTTATTTTTTTCTTTTTATTTTTACCTACCAGTCAATTACTGTCAAAGACCAGTTGTCTATGACAATAACATCTATGGTCGATGGCAAATTAATTTGACTCCCTAAATTTTTCAATTTAATATTCGTGACATTAGTCGTTGTGTAGTCGAAATTGAAAAAGATAGAACAGATTTTTGTACTTGTAAATATGTAAATAGGAATATTTTTTATTGGAACCTTAGCCTTTTTAATATCGATTTTTTTTTAAATAACCGATATATATATCGTTAATATTTTAGATATAAAAATTTCGATATTCGATATTTATTTCGAAGTATCAAATTAGTATCATATTCGTATTTTTTTAAAAGCTCAGTACATACATTAAGCAGCTACGATTTCCACACCCCCCCTACCAGTAGAAAGAGTAAGCTCTCATTAACTCCACTATTGTCACATGTATTCGATCGCGAACTGCGACAAACTCCGAGTACATCACCTAAAATATAATCACGGTAAAATATCGATAAATTTATTTCATTTGCTCATCCCTAATAAACATGTGTTGAGTGTTGCAATATCTTACGATGATTGGAGTTTTTTAATTTTTCAGTCCATTTAAAACACTTTCTGTTTCTATAAAAACCATAGGAATTAATGTTCAATCATAATAGGTTTGTGTCTACTAACAAATAACAAACTGTTTGGTTTATAGTTTCTAATTAAAAATGAAGAGACGTACATAATAAAAAAACCAATCTATTGCTCATTAAAGTTAAACATTATTAATATTTTTAGAAAATATATTCGAAAAAATAGGCATTAAGTCACGTGACAGCGAACACCAATCAGAAAGTGTGACGTCACGTCGAGCACAAACATCATTGTTGTATTTGACGTTTTCATACAACAGCAGGTTACTTCGCAGTGTGACGTCATTCAAGACGCCATGACACCATTCAGCGTTTTCGAGGGAAATCTAAATTAGTTTTTTAAAAAACAAAATACATAATGTAAATATTGCTTTTTCTTTAAAATATAGGTTTTTTGGGATAAAATAGATATTAAAGTATATAATTAACCAAGTTTTCAGTTTCAATTTATAAAAAAAAAAAAAAAATTAAATTAAATAAAATACTAGCAGATTTGCGCATCTAATTTCTGCGTCTCTTACGATGATAGATAGATTCCAAATTTGAATTTTATATAAGTCGGAGATGTTAATGATGAAAAGGAAGAAGGAGAAGGAAATATTGAAAAACACTTCAAGGTGATATTGAATGGACTCTAACAATTACGAGAGAAACCTAAACAGTGTCTTGGACTTATGGTAAAATTCACATAAAACTAACCTAACACGACGTTGCAACTACATTGTAAGGTACTCACGTGACCTTAATCGGACAGCACTCATAACACTGCACTTAACACTTTCACTGACACTATCTAGAGACTACTTTACTCCTTGAGAGACCGCGCAAGAGAGACTGTCAAAACGACGGAAGTAACGCCAGCGCCATAGATGGCGATGAATCGATTATTCGATAATCGTTTACTATTCTCCGACATATATATATACAAATTTGAATTTGGATTCTATTTTCATTTTATAATCTGTATTTTGGATTGAGGTTAATTTTTGTTAGATTATATTCGTTGCTTAAAATTAAATTATTTTACCCGATTTTTTATTATCATTTAAAAAAACATTGTATAAAAATGTCATTTTATTTATATTTAATATTTATCGATCATCCATATATAATATAATAGCTAATTTAAAAAAAAACAAAATCTGTGTTACATTGACTATCGGCTCAAACTAAAAATTAATCTTAATTCAAAATAAACGGATAACAGATTAAAAATACATTTTAAATTTGAATTTTAAATACAAAAATTTGAATTGGGAATCTATTTTCAATTCAAGTCCAGAAGCGTGAGACGATCAGAAGTTCGTCATTTCATAAATCGCCAAAAGAAGGAAACCAGAGACAATTTTTTTAAAACACGCATTACATTTCGATTATTAAATTTATAATCGATTTTTTATGATAAAATATTAAAAAAATAAAACTCACATTCTTTTGTTCTCCTGAATCGCACAAAACACACTGACGCTTTTATAACCAAGCTTGCCAATATTAATTAAAAGAGTTGTAGATCTATAAATGTATAGAAATGAACACTAATATTACATTTGTTATAACATAATTGTTATAATAAAAATAATTAAATGGTGGACACTAGTCCACCCGCCCTCGCTTCGCTGAGGTGCTGCCACCATCAACTATTTTCGTTATATTCTATAATGCGTTATTGCGTAGTATGTGGACACCACCATCTCACTGTCTCGCTCACTCTTCTGTCTCACTCACACCTTGTCCTGACAATGACTAACACAACGATTTGGTGCAGACGTTCAAAAGATCAAAAGACATCCGCGAATTACTGATGGCTTGATGACGTCATCATCAGCTTATTTAAAAAATATTCTTACCTTAGAAAGAACCAATGATCCGAACGCTTTCTTAGTTTATCCGAACGTTAGCATATTTGTTGCTCGCTGTGATTTTATAAAAGACTAGCCGACCCTTGCGGCTTCGTCCGCGTGATGCTCCGCTCCTATTGGTCTTAGCGTGATGATATATAGCCTATAGCCTTCCTCGATAAATGGCCTATCTAACACTGAAAGAATTTTTCAAATCGGACCAGTAGTTCCTGAGATTAGCGTAATTAACTGATCTATAGGTTATCAGTATCCTAAAAAGGGTTAAATTCTGTATGTTTGTGTGTATGCATGTTGCCTTTGTGTTGGTGGATTTCTACATCCAGCGTGCCCTAATAAAAGTCATGTGTGTAAACTTGTATGTAAGAAGGAGTATGAGTGAATGTGAGTGTGTGTGTGTGTGTGTGGAAAATAGATCTTACTTGTGCATCGAATATAGAATCCAAATTCAAATTTGCGCATATCAAATTCAAATTTAGAGTCGGTATTCAATCCGTAATCCGACTGAGATTTCGGATTGAGATTGATATATTCGGTTTCATTTTTTGTAACTATAAAAGGGTTGATTCCTGTATGTTTGTGTGTATGTTGTCTGTGTGTTTGTCGTGGAGTCCTACATCAGTCCTACATCCAGCGTTTTCTTCATGAGGATTGAGTGTATAAAAATCAGAGCGTCACCCTGTCTTGCGGCGCACGACGGCGCCAGGTTGGAAAAGGCGCCGTGGAATCTGTAAGGGGGCGGCAGAACAAAAATATAATATGATTGGATTATAAAAGTTTATTTATCATCTCAGCCCATTATTGGCCCATTGCTGAGTAGGGTCTCCTCCTAAGAATGAGGAGAGGGTTATGCCATAAACCACCACGTTGGCCCAGTACTGGTTGGCAGACTTTGAGAACTTTTAGGGAACTTTCAGAAGTGCAGGTTTAATTGCTTAAAACACACATAACTCAGAAAAGTCAAAGGTGTGTGCCTGTGTAGGGGATCGAAACCGGACCTCCCGAATAAGACACCGATGTCTTAACGGGGCTATCACAGATTGGTTGGTACAAAAGTTGGTTCAAACAGCGCAAGTAATTAGGGCCTCTATCCTAAAAGTACTTGGAGGGGGCTAGCCACGTTAGAACTCCCCGTTTTTTGACCTTCAAGTACCAATAGGCGCTCATAAGTATTTGGCACGACAGCGCAGAAGATGCTTGGCGTGTGTCTGATAAAAGACATGTAAGTAAATTTGTGTGTATATAGATGTATGAGCGAATGAGCGTGTGTGTGTGTGGAGAATAGACCTTAGGGGCGATTCATTAATTACGTAAGAAGAACTATGTCTTATTTTTTCTTACAAGGGGGTGGGAGTGAGTCTCGATAGTTTTTACGTAAGATTGAAAAATGCTCAAAGTTATAATTATACTTTGAAAAGCGCGAGCAACATTCATTTATCCTTTAGATTCTTACGTAATAATATTAAACAGGGGGGAGGGGATTGGCCTATTCTTATTTTCTCTTATAGTAGGGGAGAGGGGGTCAAAAAATAGTTTTACGTAATAAATGAATAGCCCCTTACTGATATTATAAATGTTACCACCAATACTTTATAACCTGGATTATCCCATAGGGTACTTTTTATCCCGGAAAAAAATTAGTTCCCATGGGATAATGATAAAACATGTTTACCGTGGTAAGCGTAGCGTAAGGCGACTAGTAGATTAGTAATCATGACCAAAAAAAAAAAAATGTGCCACTTCTATACATTTTATGGTCTGTAACCAATCTAATTGACTCGTCAATACATTGTATACTTTAAAGTATTAAACTAAGAGTTAAATTACAACAAAATGTCTCACAATTAATTAACCCAATACAATGTCCTTCTTTTTAATCTAATTTATAACTTTGTATTTATTGATTAAAAACTTATTCAGTTTTTAAAATAAAAATAAATATAAAAAAATATGTTTAAACAGATACTGTATATCCTTTACAACAGAAAATCATGTTTGTTGTATGGTCCCTTTAAATATTTATTTTATTCTGTTTTTAGTATTTGTTGTTATAGGGGCAACAGAAATACATCATTTGAGAAAATTTCATGTCATATTTTGTTAACAATATAATATATGGCAAATTAAGTAATCATTCACAAAAGAACGTCATAGCAAGGGGTGGCATGGATACCAAGTTTGGGAACCTCTGCCGTGCTATTCTGTAAGAAACAAATTCACTATCGAAACTCACTCAGGTGAGTTCTATCACTTCGACAGCGAACTCATCGCGGGCTCGATTGACCTTGAATTGGTATTCTTTAAACAATAAAACGCACAGTCGAAGTGAAGTGAGCTTCGAATCGAGCCTCGCTCAGGCAGGGATGGGTCGATGTAAAGACACTTACCGGTTATTTGTATCGGTTTGTGTTTTCTTCAATTTTTTAACAAGAAGAATTATCAAATTGGAAGAAACTCTTTGGTTTATTGTTTCTATTACAATTGTGAACATAATGTTTATTAAAAACATATTTAATATAATAAATTGTTAGTATATCAACTCGCCGTGGCTGTATGGCATGGAGCCTTTACCTGTTGAATGAAAATTAAAAATTATATGTTACACATCATAAACATAAATTGACATATGACCAGTGTTGCCGTTTTGCGGGATTTCTCCCGATTTAGGGAAATGAGAAGAATCATTTACTTAGGTATTTTGACCATTTAATTATAAATAAAATTACAGTAAATTATTGAGTTATTTCAAAATTATTATTATTTATTGGCGCCTTTATCAATTTTAATGATATGCAGTAAAATATGGCCTAATATGATAAAATTGAATAGTTATCATAATTTTACTATATAAAACGCTGTTTTATTTTCTTTTTTAAATTCTATTTATCTAGCGGAAAAAGAATTGTTTTTCTACATATCTTTCTTGTTGAATTTCATAATTGGATTTTACTGTATTATCGACTTTCGTAATCGGCAACACTGTATTTGACTTGACTTAGAGAAGGGCTTAAGGTATTGGCTGAGATCTTAAATAGATAAAATAAACCTAAAGACCATTCTTAAAGTAATGATTGAATTTTTATTTATGATTTTTCCACAAACCTCTATACCTCTTTATAATATTAAGTTCACATTACGTGCCCGCCACTAAATATTAATTAGGTCTTTCCTTATTCTTATGATGGGAGACCATTCCAGCGTGGAATTGGAACTCCCCTTGCTGATCATAGGTTTCCATAGTTGATGCTGCAAGTCCTGCACGATTACAAAATTTTGTGTAATACACAAATTTTTGTTACCATGTCTGGGTAATGCAACATCCTGTTTACTAATAGACACCTAAATCGAGCCTTGAGGAGTCCTATGGTTCGCTCCACTGAATTTTGTGCTGCAGCATGAAGGTTATTATAAAAAGTAAAGTTATCAGCTCCTCTGATAGTCTGTAATTTTGAATTTTGTCCAATGTAAAATGTTCATTTCTCGAATGCCCCCAGCTTGATTTCTAGTAGCGTACAAATCAACTGCATGTGTTTGGTAGATTATCTGATTTAAAACAAATAATCTTGCATCTTTGTATTCAATAAAATTGTTTATTTCACGTCAGTCTCGATTGATTTGTAGTAACTTTTAATCTGACAGGTGAATTCGAGTTTTCAGATCTATTCTTGACATGAGCACGATCGATCGAAGCTCGAATTCCACTTACAAGTTACAGAATACCAAATACAAGCATTTAATGTCAAATTGTCACACGCACTAGTACATCTTGCTGCCACGCTCGACTGTGCGGCGCTGCCATCGCTTTTTATTTTAACAGAATATGAATTGACATCTCACCAGGGATTCAGCTATCGAATTATCGAAAATTTCCTTACAGAATAGCACGGCTGATATGGAAATAATATGCTATTATTAATTATTATTCTAACTTAAACTTTAAGTATATTAATAGACTGCTTTGTATAAATAATTAAATACCATAAAAGATTATATATTTGTTGTACATATATAATAAATATATGTATAGAAATATTTATTTATACGTAAGTCACATATTACTAATCTAACATAGACAGTGTTTTTAAAACCCTGTCTGGTGAAAAAGGGACGTGTATTTAATTTTATATCAAAACTTCCCCAACAACACTATCTTGACAGTTTATGTTATGGATTTCTTAAAAGATAGTTGTGACGTCATTCGATTGGCGCCAAATGAAATAATGTTGCCATATGTGAATAGTGAATTTTCAGTTTATTATTTATTACTTACATAAATTTCGTACAAGACGTCACTGGATTGGCGCCAAATAAAGTAATGTAAAACAATTATTTTAAATAGCGAGTAAACGATAATCGAATAATCGGAAAACGAGCGACATTTACGAAATTTTATTCAACGATTTTTGATGGGTTCCATCGAGTAATCGATTAATCGGAACGCTAGCGCCATATTTCTTAATTGTTGATTTACTTAGTCCCCATTAGTGGAAGGGCATTGCTACCATTGTCTAATCCCTTTATATTCCCCGACTGATTATTAAAAATTGGTGAATAAAGTGCCATAGATGTCGCCCGTATTCCGACTATTTGATAATTTACCCGTGAGGGGACGGGTTAGAATACTATTCCCCTCTGCCGCTGGGAGAGCATCTCGTAAGAGCCGAGTAACCCAGCATCCCCTTGGTGGTAGGGGATCTGTTCCCCGATTGGCTTACGACCACCAGCATGCGAATCCGCCCGCCAAGTGTCATAGACGCGTTCCGGTTGAGCCGCATGTGCGCCAGACTTACCCCCTTCCTCTCCCATCCCATTAATGCTGGGGCTAGTCGAGTCCCACTCTATCTTCGGGGATGCAACGCATCGACAAAACGAGAGAGTGTTTCTTGTTTTTCCGATGTCCATGGGCGATGGTTGCCATTATCTATTTTTAAAAAAAAATTGTTTACTCGCTATCTAAAATCTTCGAATATTAAAATGACGCGATGGAAGTGACATCAATTCCTCTTTATTATTATTCTACCCTAACTATAGCCCAACACGATCTACTGACATATTTATATATAGTTAGGTGACTACCCTACTACAACGTCAAAATAAGTATTACTGATTGATAGAATCGATCCCCACCACTGCTTATATAATCAAGCATTCAGTCGCATACAGGCTGATTAGCTGCTCAGTCGTCGACCGGCGGTGGTGGTCGATACTGTGAGTCCATTCCATGTACTTATTTTACCTTCTAATTGTTTTATTATTTGGAAAATTGAAGGTTGTTTGCAATTCTTTATGTTGTTGATTTTGTGTCGATTTATTATTTATAATAAAATTGGTTTATAATTAAAATCAGTTTTAGGTCTTGAAAGCTTGTTTTTATATTCGATTAGCACTCTGGTACCTAAATATATATTAGAACAGGGTAGGTAATAAATAATAAAATAAAGTGGATATATATGAAATACGAATCCAGCAGTCTATAGTTTTAATCTGTCTACGGTACCTAAAGAACTATTTATTGGCGCCAAACGAAATAATGTTGCTATATGTGAGTAGTGATTTTTTTTAATTTATACTTTTACTGATCAGACAGAGTTTTAAAGACACAAAAATTATTTATATATTATAGTTGTAAATAATATTAAATAAAAATATATTTAAATATAAGTCTAGATATATAACAACCAAGAATAATCACGAACAACAATATCACAAAAGTCTTCCAGTAGTTAAGTGATTAGATGTATACTATGTTATTTATGTATAAGATATATTAAGGATATTACATATATAATGTATAATATACATTGGATGTAATGGATTTTAAAGCTTTTTCGACCCGCCGGGAGATCTGTAAATTAAGTCACATGTTATAGGGAGAGAGGGGGTTGATGAAGAGTAACGTTGTGTGACAAGGAGTCCGTTCCGTGACGTCACATTTCAAAATTAAATAAAAAAGTAGTAGAACAAAAATTTCATCAATATAATATTCAGGTATGTGACGTAACAAAAACATCTTAACCCTTAAGTACTATTGTGGGTCCCCACAGACCAGTTGTTCTCTGAAATTAATATTACAATAGTATTTAAGGGTTAATCAAAATAAAAGACAAAATATCAGAAACAGTTTAGTAAGTCCTACTAATATTATTAACGCGAAAGTTTGTAAGAATGGTAGGATGTATGTTTGTTACTCTTTCACGCAAAAACCACTGAATGAATTTTCATGAAACTTTACATTAATATAGCTTACACATCAGAATAACACATAGGCTATAATTTATAATGATATTGTGTGAATTATTCAAAATACAAGTTTAAGTATCTAGTAATGGACGAAAAAAGCTTAGTTTTCCGTTACATCCATTGGTATTATTTACTCAGTAATATATTACTTAAATATTGTTATTTATTTTTTTAATGTATATATGTAGAAAATAAAGAAAAATATGTTATATAATAGGGGTCAGATTTATTTCGAAAACGTTTAAATATTATGTTACATATTTTACACTCACGTATTGTTTTTGTAATATATTTTGCTATGGGCACTGAGGCCTGAGGCTGTAGTTGAAACTATAGTAAAATATATTACAAAAACAATACTGAATTATTTACCGGTTATAAACCTTAAAAGTATTACATATTTTTTTAAAAAATCAATAAGAACTAAAAATTTTGTAAATTTTACATTTTTGGACTGGGATTTAAGCCACTACCTATGGATAGTGAATCCAAATCCCAAACCACTGAGCTACTGACGCTAGCTTGACGATCTTAAAGACACCACAAACTTCTTCATATTAAAATATTCTCGGGGCCTTTTCGACCCCATCGTTATTCAAAATTAAGCGCGCTTTATGTACGTAATTCGTAAAACAACGCACAACCAAATATACAAGTAATCTATTATCTATTAGAATATAAAGTAGAATTAATATTGTAGAATAGGAATAATGATTTATTATCTTCTTGTAAATTAAATAGTAAATATTTCGTATAGCCTAAGTTTAGGCTAACATAAACCTAACCTAACATTGTGCTTACGTGATGTTAATAGAACAGCACTAACACAACACTGCACTTAACACTTTCACTAGCACTACCCAGATAATATCTACTCCTTGAAAGACCTCGCGAAGAAACTAAGACCGCAGTCAACTATATGTCGAGGGAAAATAAAGAGTTGAGACTGTCAAAACGACAGGTTGATTATTGTTTTACTCTAGCGCCACAGATGGCGATGACGATTCGATTATCCGATAATCGTTTACTTTTTGTCTAACTGCTGCACTTTGCTTTAATTTTTAAATACTATAATATATATAAGGTAGAGTTTGTTTATCAAACCCATATCAAATTTAAGATAAGTAAATAAATAATAATATTAGCTTCCTCTATTTATCTTTAAAAAATTATGTAGCGCAGCAACTCTTCTTCCCGGTAAATATGCGCGCAAAAATATATATGAACCACAGCACTTGTTTGAGTTAACTCTTCTACTCTGGCGCCCAATGTGGGACGTAGGGTTGCTATGCTACAACAGTTAAATGTACCATAAAACATATTTTTTTGATAAACTCTTCTCTTTATAAATGCCATGTACTTATGTTTTATATAATTAGTATTTAAGCAGCAATAATATTTCTTTTCTTTTTTGCTACTTATTATACATTAAAAAGTATTTATTATTTTATTATTATAAATATATGACATTAAAATCTATCGTTAGATTAGTTCTGTTATTGTGAAGATATGCGTAAAACACACAGACTTGCATTTCATGTTTGCGTCATGTCTAATCTGTACTTATGTAATAAAGAGGTTATAGTTCTAATTTTAAAAATCTGTATTTACAAAGTACATTGATAATGTAATAAAAAGTCAAAGCGACGTGTAGAGTTTTTAATAAGTGGATCACACGCGGGATAAATTGATCGAAATGTTTGTAAATAATTGTCTAAATTATGTAATTATTTTTTTCATTCTAAAATGTATATTGGGGGGGTTTCCTTGGGGGGTACAATAATTTATTTGTTTACCTACATTTTTTTAATATTACTTTTTAGAGGGGCTTTCAAGTTATTGTGTATTTAGTGGTTTTTAACTTAAGTTTTAGGGAGAAATGATTTTTAAAGTTGAAAACACTGATTGCAATCCATAAACTTTTATAGAAAATAAATGTTGTAAGTTGTTTAGTGTTGTGCAAGTGAATAGTTTTAAGCTTAAAAAAGTAGTTAAATGGTTTAGTTAATGTCGATGTAATAAATAATATCTAACCTTGTTGTTTTTATTATTGCCTACGATATAATATTATTTGCAATAATTATTGTTTTAGAATGTTGTAGTAAATAAAAATAAAATGAGAAAATGTATGATTGTTTTATTTAAAACGAGCGGCCTGCCCTCGCTTCGCTCAGAGTTTTTGTTTTTGATGAGAAAAAGCTACAGATAATAAAAGAGTAAGAAGGATAGAGCAAAGATAAAAATGAAATAGATATAAATAAAAGAGAAAGAGGATGAGAGAATGAAAATATAAATTTTCCTATGTATGATACATGAGAGACTTGATATTCTATTCATTAAAAATTGTATATGGCAACACTACATCACCTTTGTCACAATTATTAAAATCGGATCAGTAGTTCCAGAGAAAACCTTCATTTTAAAAATGGCCACGTTATGGCACATAAACGGCCATATCCTTTTTAATAGAATATTTATGGCAACACCACATAGCCTATGTTACCCGGAAAGGACGTAGCTCTCTATCGGTTCAGTAGTCTTCAAACATATTCGCAACAAACAAATACAAACAAACAATCAAATTCAAAAACTGCTGTACCGATTTCAAAAATTCTTTCATCATTAAAATACTATATTATCTCTGAGTAACATAGGCTATATTTATTACTAGAAAAAATAAGAGATCCTTACTAAAACTTCAATAATGTAACCCAAGCTGTAGGTAATACAAAATTTTAAAATGTCTTCCATCGTATGCACTGCGGAAACTATTGATAACAGAACAATCAAATGTTCTACAATATTATAGAACGTATCAATATCTATGAAAAGCTTTACTAGACCATATGTCCAGCTATTGTAGTTATGTCACTATATACTTTTTTATATTTTTTAGTAATTGATAGAATTGCTGACCTAAATTAGACCATGTTATCCATACCTTTTTATTAATAAACATGTGAAAAAATCATTTCGTATTCAAGCCTGTTTCAATAGATTACTTTTTAGATTATTCAAATCAGACATTTCATTCAAAAGATATTACAAATTTAAAAATGTCAATCTAAAGAAAGAAAAAATTAAAATAATCGCTGGCAGAAGTGGCCGCATAACGAGGTTCTTGAGAAGACGAGTTATTTTAAAATTAAAAGAAATAGTTCGAAATATAGAAGCATCAAAAAGCAAATCTTTAAATATTATTTTTTGTAAATACTTGTCTCGATAAGCTAGGCTAAACTGAATGTAGGGTAGTTCCTAATCTGGTACTGGCAACATTGCAACTGTCTATTGAGTAGAGGCCGAGGGTGATGATTATTAATATCGATATTATCGACCATAATATGTCGATGTCTGTGATAATTTGTTCACTACATCGATAGTGTTTATAAATAATATATACGATATGAGGAATGAAAGAAATGAGCGTGTAATTAATTATGTGTATTTTTATTTATTTATTTATTCCTTTTAAAATGAAGGATAAGATCTCTTTCTGCAAATATGGATTGAATGAAGGTACGGTAATTCCTTTCCCATTTTCAAGTCCAAGCAAGCTTCACTATAAAATATATGATTTACTTCTTCCTAACGTTGCCTAATCTATTAACGTGAAATGCGTCTGATTTTGAAGTCATTGTGTCTAATTTGCATGTAAAAATGTATTATTTAATTTAATAATATAAAACTTAAAAAAATGGTGGAGTATTTTGTGCATACTTCCTAGACTTGGAAGTCATAATCGAAGAAGATATTTATATGGACGTTTAAATATCAAAATCGAGCAAAATTAACAAGTTGTTAACAAATCGATATTTATAACTTTAATATCGATATAAATCGCTACAATTGGTTATCTTATCTGTGCACTTTTGCATTGACATTTATGTTTATAGTTATAATTTATCTGTTCAATGTTTTCATTTTTTGTTAAGCGAATATATTAATTTTTATTTAATATTTTATCAAAAATAAAGGATTAACATTTAATTTATGTTTAATAAAATCAAATAATGAGAATTGATTGCAAGTTTACTTACTTGAATGTGAAGCAAAGAGGTTGTAATTATTTTTCTTTTTTTCTTCAATTTATCCCTTTAACATATAGAAATGGATAATGAAAATGTATACTGTCGATTTTGTGCTGAATCCAAAAATCAAAGCAAAATGTTGCACTTACAAAATGACAATAAATACGAGGAAGTCCTCCAAAAGCTTAATTTCTTAAACGCTGTATACATAGACTTAAATAATAAAGACTTACCTAAAACAATGTGTTTTGTATGTTACGAGACATTGACTAATGCTTATATATTTCTGGAGAGTGTTAAGAAAGCTCAAAGTGTTTTAATTAATTTATTGAATGAGAAATGTGAGTCGGATGATGACCATTTTGATAATTACTCGGATATTATAAAATTAGATCCGGATAAGGCATTAGAGTCAAATACAGTTGATACAAATGAGTTGATTGATGTAAAGAAAGAGCCGAAGGATGAAATAGATAATGCTTTAGAAGATTCTAACACAACATTAAATGTACAAGACATTTTAGACGCTGCTATGTGCAAAGTCCCATATTCCGATGTAACTTTATATGCTAAGGAAGTGAATACTAAAAGGACTATACTATCCTGGAAGGAGTACCCGTGGCTATGTTGTCACTGTAATATAGAATTTCTAGATATCTCCACTTTGAGATTACATTCTAAAACAACGCATGGGAAATGTAATGCATTTGTTTGCATTGATTGTGATAATTTAGGAAGCGGTGACTTTGACTTCTTCGTTAAACATGTGAAATTACATAGAAAAAAGTTGAGGTAAGTTTATGTAATTAAAAAAAAACAATTAATGTTCAATCATGCAAAAATAGCTGAATGGTTTTTAATGAAATTTAGCACACAGATACTTTATAATATGAATTAACATATAGGCTACTTTTATCCCGTAAAATTATATAATTTCTATGGGATATTAATAAAATATTTTTTGAACACTTCACTATATAGAGACTAGCCGACCTTTGCGACTTCGTCCGCGTGTAGCTCCGCTCGTATTGGTCTTAGCGTGATGATATATAGCCTTCCTTGATAAATGGGCTATCGAACACTGAAAGAATTTTTCAAATCGAACCAGTGGTTCCTGAGATTACTGCGTTCAAGCAAACAAACAAAACAAACTATAGCTTCATATATTAGTATAGATGTGATTTTTGTGTATTTAAATGTTACTCAATCACACAAAAATGGCTGAACTGATTTGATGATATTTGGCACACAGATACTTTACAACCTGGAATAAGCTATGGCTTATCCTGAAAAAAGTCGTAGTTCCTCTGGTATAATTATAAAATATTTATTAAACACCTGAATATTTTAAAATTCTTTTGTTACACATATTAAATTGCTCCCATGCGAAGCTGGGTCGGGTAGATAAACATTTTTTTTTAAATAAAATGTAATGTAGTATAATATTTGTACACATGCAAAGCCAGGGCAGGTCAACTTGTATGGTATAAAAAGAATATTTCTTCTATTAACACTCAAACAATAGTATTAACATGTAATCTAGATGGAAGCTGAGCAATGCCTGGGCTTGAGACCCAGCAGCATCTTTAAAGACAACTTCTACTATGCACAAACTCTCACCTTCAAAGCTCGACCTCACCTTCAATAGATAATAAAGAACATTACTCATATGCTCCACAATAATGGAGGCCTAGCACAACACACCACCAAACACTACACTATTAGTCTCACTACATGTAACTAGGTCGGTAAACAAACGTACGGCTCACCTGATGGTAAGCGATTACCGTAGCTTATAGACGTCTGCAACACCAGAAGCATCGCAAGCGCGTTGCCGACCCTGTCCCCAATTCCCCCCAGGAGCTCTGGTCACCTTACTCACCAACAGGAACACAACACTGCTTTAGAGTAGTGTTATTTAGCTGTGATCTTTTGTAAGGTCGAGGTACTACCCCAGTCGGGCTGCTCCATATTTGAGCAGGAAGTTTCCTACTGTGCCCTACCTCAGTTAAACTTTAATTTACTTTAATATATACTGTGCTATATCACTTGACAGATTATCTCAATTCTATCGGAACGAAAGTTATACATTGTCTACTCAAAATAAGATATAAAGAACTACCCACAAATACTAATTTATAAATAGTGTAGCCAACTTTTTAACAATTGACTATTAGATAACGACTAAATAAAGAACACTTTGTAGGGTGACCAAAAATTCTTATATCTTATCCAAAAAAAGTATTATATTTTTCTAAATACTGAACTCCAGGTTTCTATCTAAGAAAAAGTACCTTGGTTGCATGTGTGTATATGTATCGGAACTTATGAACAAATTTTGAAGCATCTCTGCTAAATGAGACTTATTGTGTATAACTTTTTTCAGAAAAAGATGTCACTACTGTGATATAACAGTAAATGAAGATGAATTACCAAACCACATACAAGAACACTTCATTAAAGACCAAGTGCCATGCAAAATGTGCGGTGAGATACTAAAAAACAATGAATCCCTTCAAAAGCATCTCGGTGAATACAATTCGAGTAAACCAAAAAGAAAACCACGAAGAAAAAGAGGAACTCCACTTACAATAGAAGATTTGACTTGTAAATTGTGTAATAAAGTGTATAAAAATCCGAATAGTTTACGAGATCACATGAAAATACATACAAACGATAGGAAAAGGAATTATGCATGCGATAGGTGTGGAAAAATGTTTTTCAGTAAAGGTACTCTTACATCTCACATTATGGCACATGATCAGATTCGACCACATATCTGCAGAATCTGCAACAAATCCTTCCTGTTTCCTAACATGCTTCGGAGACATGTTGATATGCACTCAGGAGTTAAGCCATTCTCCTGCGAACAGTGTGGTCGCTGCTTTAGACTACAATACCAGTTAAACGCTCACAAAATCGTTCACACAGACTCAATGCCTCACATATGTCAGTTTTGCAATAAAGCCTTCAGATTTAAGCAGATTCTAAAGAATCATGAAAGACAACACACGGGGGCAAAGCCCTACTCTTGCCAAAGTTGTGGAATGGAGTTTACTAATTGGTCGAATTACAACAAACATATGAAACGACGGCACAATATGGATACATCGAAGAAAAAAATAACTCCTGAAGGTGTTTTTCCTATTAACCCCCAAACAGGGCAGATGGTACAGTACAATGATGCGGGAACCGAGGAGTGGAAGACCAAGATAATGATTCCAGGGAAAAGAGGTAAAAAGAAAGTTATTAAAAAGGAGGAAGTTTTGTAAGTTGTAGAACAAAGTGACCCAAAAAAAGAGGATATTTTTTTAACACAAAAAAATTATTGCTTGAATTTTCAAACTGAATCAAAAAAACAATGTCATGAAGAAAAAAAAATTTCAAAATTCAAAAAAAATTGTGATAAATGAACATATTATTAAAATATACTTAATCTTTTTTTTTGGGCCACAATATAATTGTTTTATACATAAATATAAAAATCAAAAACTAGAAAATAGATACACTGTTAGACCATTCCTACATGTATATGTTTGTGTCTAAACTATTGCGATTATTATCCTCCTTTTCACCGAAGGAACTTAACCTTTCCCCCTACATCATTATGTGGGTAACAGCAACTTTTTGGTGGTGAGTGATGCCTATTCAGTCTTCTTTTTTTTTTGCAATGTACTTATTTATAACATCACTTTGTTCTACACAGATAACTTAACATCCCATAGTATATATTGTATAATGTATTATAGTTTGCCGTTCTTGCTTCTAAGTACAAATAGTTTAGTTTTATCTACAATGGCGCCATTTTTATAAGTTACTCCAATTTATTTCAAACTAGCCGACCCGCGTGACTTCATTTGCGTGAGACAGACATAAATAGTAAAAAAAATGTTGTTGCTGGTATATGTACCGTGAGCGTGTATACATCCATATGTACTTAGTAAAAAGCGGTTATTTTAATATTACAAACAGACACTACAATTTAATTTATTTGTATGGAAATATTCTTGTACTTTTCAATATTCAAAAAAATCTCAACGCCATAAAAAAAAAAGTTGTAAATTGAATATTCACACTTTCATTCATCAATACAGATAAATACTATTTAGTGCTCACCATGTTAGTCATATGCTATAGACGGGCTAGTGTGCCAATTACGGTCGGAATTAATAAATCCAATCCTACTCCAAAATCTTTGAAATATGGTTTGGTTTAAAATAAATTCCAATTTTAAATTGGTGCTACGATAATTCGAATTTGAAATCTGTTTATATCTAAAGATTTTGAATTACAGATTAAAAATAAATTCCAAATTTGAATTTATATGCCATAATTTGAATTTGGATTCTATTGCCTATTGGTTATTTATTTCAGCCATAAGTGTAAGAGCGAGCCAGTAAATATGAGACCATTATAATGGTTGAATGATTACTATATTTCCAATTCATTGTAATGTGGCAACACGTCACTGTATTACATTAGTATTATAGATTTTTAATTCTTCATATATATTCCTATTAAATGTAACTTATAAAAATGGCACAAGTTAAAGCCATATACTGCCTTAAGTATAATTAAGTAGATTTTAATTTAGGTATAGTAGAATATTTATTTTGTTTTATAGCTCTATGGAAAATTTAACAATATTATTTTAAACGTTAAAAGACTTCAATAATCTAGATCAGCTGTTTTTTGTTTTTTACCTATCAACTAATTATTGTCCCAATACCAGCAATTAATTTATGATATGTACTTTATTCTAGACTATAATCACAGATTGTAAATATTATTTTTATAAACAAATGTATTAAATTAGCTATAAAATTAAAATGAATTAATTATTGAAACACAGCATTTTTATTGTTAACTTCCTTTGTTGTCTATGGAAAAAATGTAAGGTTTGTTGAGAATAAATTTTATGAATTGTCAACTTGGGTATTTACTTCCTTTTGGGGAAAAATGTTTAAACATATATATCAGTCGAACATATTACGATTTTTTTACAATTGATTATAACCAAGGAGATAGCAAATTAGACATATTATTCATTTAGAGCCTTTTTACATTTTATTAAGTTACATAGAACTTGTCACCCAATAAAAAAAATTATCCAAATATATCTACTCGATATCTAAAGTTTATACGTCACAAAATATTATAAGTATTTTTAAATAATAATAATAGGGGTAAAATTCTGAGGAGCTTGCAACACTGAACATGTCAATATGAATTATACAGATATTTAATCTGTGATCAATTCAAATTAGGGATGATTAATATAGAAAAAGACCGATTTTTAAATCGATTCAAATTGAGACAATCGATCTTCTTGTCGAGTTTACATTTATAATTTGAATATTGTGCCTTCTAAGTTGAAAAGAAAAGATTATTATTGTCATGCGAGATTGTTTTTTGCACCCGCAGTGAAGCAAGTAGAGGTCATTGTCACCACAACTTATTTAATAACATCAGCATCCGATTTTTAGAAAAATAATAGAAAAGATCGTCGATTTTCTAGGGTGAAATATCGATTCAGCGCTATATATCTACTATTTTGATCCGGAAAAAACGATTCTCCGATTTATTAATCTCGGATTGCCATCCCTAATTCAAATTTAACTTTGAAAGAATAATATTTTCATAAGCAAAAAAACTAATTGTAAATAAAAAGAAATACGCGAATAATTTATATTACTATAGCTGTCATGTCTAATGCATACTGTCGTTTATGTGCTGTAATTAAAACTGATGCAGAGCTATTGAATCTTATAAA
This sequence comes from Limenitis camilla, assembly GCA_905147385.1. Taxonomy (NCBI): domain Eukaryota; kingdom Metazoa; phylum Arthropoda; class Insecta; order Lepidoptera; family Nymphalidae; genus Limenitis; species Limenitis camilla. The sequence continues at coordinate 6,612,210 of LR990251.1, read as the reverse complement.
CGATGACGAAACAAGAGAAGATATAGTTAAAAAATTAAACAAGCTCAACATTAAAATAGAGTTTAATGAACTACCGTCAAAAGTATGCATAAAATGCCTTTTTTCTTTAAATAGTGCATTTGAATTTATATTAAGTATCGAAAAGGCTCAAGAAACTCTTATTGAAATAATAAATATTAAAAAAGAGGAGTTTAGTGACGATGCTGAATATCGAAGTGTTGAATTAGTTATTGAGATTAAAGAAGAAGAAAATGATATAGCAGATACCAAACAAGAGGAAATTGATGATAAATGTACCTGGGAAGATTATAAATGGGAATGTCGCTTCTGTGGAAAATTATTTTCTACTGTTTCTGAATTAAAGACACACTCCATTCAAATTCACCAATGCTGTAACCCTCACAAATGCACAGATTGTTATGTACGGGAATCAAAAATGGAGAACTTTTTATCTCATGTTAGAAAACACAGAAGTGACTTAAAATTTTCATGTCATATATGCTATAAGAAATTCTCAAAACCGACTGAATCAAGGTTTCATAGAAAGGTTCATATAAAATCTAGATTTGTGTGTACAGGTTGTTATGAATGCTTCACATCGTCTGATGAACTTGTAAAGCATACAAAATTGTATAAAAAATTGGTAAGGACGAAAACTAATGATATAGATTTAATAAATAGTTTAACCTGTGATATTTGTCAAAAGTCATTCAATAAACGTAGCATGTTAACTTCACATTTACGACATGTACATATACATAACAAGAAGTTCACTTGTGATAAGTGCGGCAAAGGATTCCCTAGTAGGACGAATTTAAACTATCACATTTCTGCTATACATGATGATGCCCGTCCATACGAGTGTGATATTTGCAAATTTAAATTCAAGATACTGGACCATTTACGCAGACACATTGGAATTCATGATGGTATGAAACCATTTAAATGTGAGCATTGTGGCAAAACGTTTCGACTAAAAGAGCATTTAAATAACCACAGTATTGTACATACAGATAAATTACCCCATGTCTGTTCGTATTGTAATAAAGGATTTAAATTTAAAACTATTTTGAATCAACATGTTCGACAGCATACTGGGGTGAAACCATATTCATGTAAAGATTGTAAGAAAGACTTTACGAGTTGGCCGAATTATAATAAGCATATGAAAATAAAGCATGGTACGGATATGTCGAAGAAGAAGAAAACTACTGATGATGGTTATCTTGTAGAACTAAAAACGGAACAGCTAATCAATCATGACGATACAAAAAAATGAAGAAATAAAGAATAATCACTTCCGTCGTTTTGACAGTCTAGACTTTATATTTGGACTGTGGTTTTAGTCTTATGCAAGGTCTCTAGAAGTAGATATTATCTGGGAAGTGCTAGTGAAAGTGTTTAGTTTGAAAACTGCTGATGATGGTTGTCCAGTAGAAATTAAAATGGAACAGCTAATTATTTATGAAGATACAAAAAATTGAGAGAAAAAGAAGTCTGAATTACAAGGAGAGGAGAGGTGCGCTTTGTGAGTGTGGTGCGTGCCTGTATTGGTAGTTCCATCCGTGATGCAAGGCACGCGGGAACTGAAACGCGCTGCTCTTGCCCCTAATAGTGACTTATGCGCATTCGAGGTCAAACCTATGCTTACGTGCCTATAGCTATACCAACGGAGCATGGTTAACTTCGACGATGTGACATGAAATAGAGATAGCAGAAGTAGAAATGAGAATTCCAGATTAGTACAGGTAAAAAAATGTGAGGCTAAATCATTATAAATCCACATTGAAGTGATATGAAGGTAGAATTAAATACTTTTTTATTTAATAAAATTTTAATTGAGGCAAAATCAATTACCATTATTGACAATTGCTTAGATAAACTCAACTTCCACTATAACTACTATTTATAGCTAAAAAATAAAAAAAGTATAGCAACACTAATTGATGATGACTGATGATCTCTAATAAAAAATTATTATGTAATTATTAAACTATTTTTGAGATAATAAAGCTAAACACCGCGGTGATATTTTTTCATTTACAATTTTTTTGAACTTACTATTATTTACCCCTTTTTCTTGCAAATATACCAATCGATCATATAAAACAAAATTTTCAAACACTGGCTGTAAATAATTCTGAAGTAAAACAAATATGGCTACCTTTTTAAATGTAACATTAGAGATTTGGCGCCAAATGCTTTTTAGCTCCTCAACATCAAAGTTTATTTTATCATTTTCTGATTCATTATTTACTAAAGCGAAACCTATTATTGCATCCTGTATATATTCTTCAAAATTATTCTCCATTGATTTAAGTCTAACCGCTTTTCGTTTGTTTCTCTTGATTTTACAGTTATCTTAAATAACAAAAAAAAAATATCACATTGAATGATTAATAAAAAATTGAACTATAAATATAGAAAGTAAAAAATACTTAGAAATATTAGCACTTGGAGTGACGTCACGATAATAAAGCAAAGTAAATTGAAAATGATTTTATAAATTAAATTGATATTTTATATCGAATCGTCATTATCAAGTATGGCGCTAGTGTAAAATAATAATCACTTCCATCGTTTTGTTAGTTTTGACTCTTTATATTCGGAATGCGGTTTTAGTTTTACGCGAGGTCTCTAGGAGTGGATATTATCTGGGCAGTGCTAGTGAAAGTGTTAAGTGCGGTGTTGTGTTATTGTTGCATTGCTTAATTTTTACCCTTTTTCCCTAATATGAACTTGGAAATAGTTGGTGAATAAATATTACTTACGTTTAGCACTGTAAAGTTGTAAAACAGCACGTGCTAATAGATTAAAAACTAAATTTTCCAACTTCTCTTCACACACATTGGGAGGCTGTGTTGCCAATCTTAAAAATGGCACTGATAAAAAATCATACCCACATTTCTGATAAATATCCTTTAATGTATTACTTAAAGGAAAACTAGTAAATTTTCCATTATCGATCGCTAATCTGTGGTAACAACACGGCATTATAATTAAAGCCTTTGCCTTTTCCATTTTTAAAAATAAATTAATGGCGTCGATGGATAAATCTGCACAAGCATGAAGTCCAGTTATACAAAAACTAGTGAAATTAGGAAATTTATCATTTAAATATTCTTCTATATTTATGTGAGAATTATCTGTTATTCTGTGTTTGATATATTTTACTTTATCTATGGAATCAATGTGGTATTTCCTTTGTCGTTTTTTGGCGCCAACATAATTAGTTTCGTTACATTCCAATCCTAATACGTTGTAGTTTGTCGTTTTATGTAACTGTTGATCTAAGTATCCCTGAAAAAGGTTAAACAAATGAAATTAGATACATAGTGTTAAATGTTAACTAGCTGTGCCCACGACTTCGTCCGCGTGGAATAGTGTCTTTCACTGTTGTTATTTTGAGTGACATATTTATTTATATCGAATCGACAGCCTAACAAATAAGTTTCAAGCTTCTAGTAAAAATGACGATACTTCCATACAACTTTTCATCCCCTTCTTTCAACCCTTTTTTCGCATTAAAAACAAGCCTACGTCCTTTCTCTGGCTATGGACTATCTGTTTACCAAATTTCATTTAAATTGGTTCAGCAGTTTTGGTGAGAAAGCGCGACAGTCAGAATAGAATTTTACCCCCGAGAGTTATATTTTGGTTAACTTTTCTTTGGCACAATTGATTCAGTTTGTGCCAACTTTGAAAGTCAAATGTTACTCAGATCAATGTTGCCAACATCATAACTAACAAGAAAGGTATGCGATGTACCCCCTGCTGTGACGTCACATATTTCAAGACACTACATTTAGAAATGATGAAAACTTCTAAATTTAAAGTTTAAACGATAAAAACTTATTTGCTAATTATATATCGTTTAAACTTTAAATTTAGAAATATGACGTCACAAAGTTCTTATCAAACTTCATTGATATCCTTCCTCTATCTTAACATGTAACATTTATTCTTGAAAAAATTAGTAATCCTTACTATAACACTTATTATAAATGCGAAAATAACTGTGTCAGTCGCGCTTACATGCCAAAACCACTGAACCGATTTAAATGAGTTATACAGATAGAGCCTGAGAAAGGACATAGGCTACATCCAGTGGCGTAACTATAGGGTGGCATTTCGGCAAAAAGCCAGGAGCCCCGAGCCGAAGGGGGCCCCCGGTCAGAAGGCGCAGGTGGATCCTAATATTTACTATTACAATATTTAATAAAATTTATAACTAAGTGCATGTATTTGCCAAGCAGGATACTTGTTGGCGAACGACCTTTTTTTTTTGCTCTTCAAGTATAGGCGCTCGCAAGTGTTTCGCACACCGGCGCAGAAAATGCTTGGCATGCCTGGGTTAAGTTTCTTAATATTGGATGAAGAGGCCCCATCTGATGAATTTGCCAGGGCCCCGAACGGTGTAGTTACACCACTGGGTACATCTTAAAGCAAAAAAAAGATTGAAGGATTGAAAGGGGGGATAAAAAATTGTAAGGAAGTATCGTCATTTTTATAGCTTATAGGTTCTTGATTCGATATATTTAATATGACATTCACAGTTTGTAGAAGTTAAACCCTTAAGGGTGTAAAATGACAATAGGAAAAGAAACTATTCCACGCAGACGAAGTCGAGGGCACAGCTAGTTTATTATAGATCGTAAAGCGTATTTAAGTCAATAGACCATAACTCACCAATCCAGATCCAAAATCAACAATAGTATCACATTTAATGTCTTTACATAAGTCATCTATTTCCTTCGCTAAATAAGCTATTTCATGCTTTTTCTTCTGGCTTAGAGGCACATCTATTAAAAACTCCAGCTCTTTATTTTCAAAATCTTGTAAATCTACCCTCAGTCTCATGTAATTTTCAAAAAAATCAGTTAAATAATCACTTTTAAGTGCAAAAAGATTGAAATTCTCATCAAAAACATCGACATCTTGTAAGTCAGATATATCTATTTTCTCCAATATATTATTTACTAATATATCTGTATTAGGAAAGTTGAATAAGTGTTGATAGTTTTTGAAAAATAAAACAACTTCTTCAAAATATTCTGATGGGTTCTCATAGTGAGGTGGCAAAGCCATTTTTTATCTGGAAAGAGTAATAAAATTAATTTTGATCTCAATACAATGTTTTGTGGTGATCATGAGGAAACCTTCACTCCTAAGAGTTCCCAAAAAAGTTCTCAAAGGTGTGTGAAGTCTGCCAACTGGGCCAGCGTGGGGGGACTATGGCCTAATACCCTCCTCATTCTGAGGAGGAGACCCGGCTCAGCAGTGGGCCATTGAAGGGTCGTGATGATGACAATGTCTTGAGTAGGGATTTCCCCTCCCGATTGGTTATATTTTGAAATTAGAATTTTTTATCAATATCTATGCTAAGGCTATGTGGGAGTGGGTAGCTAATAAATGTTATTTTTAAACTTTTTCTAGAACAAAATAAAATATTATTTAAAATTGTTTGATACAAAATAAAACATCCAAATAATCTAAAATATTTATTAATAGTCTCAACAAGTATCCATTGTAATAAATTATATAATTCCTATTTCTATTTAATACTAACATAGGTCTAATTAAGAACTTTTCGGCATTGAGACAGTCTTAGCGTAAAAAAATTCATGGAAGCCTTTGTAAATCTAGCCATGGATCAGGTAGAGAAGCATTATAACATAATCAATATTGCCAGCACTAATCGTATTTAGAAAAAGGTGAATTGTCCCACTTCTGACAATGAAGACAACTTATTTGTTATATTTTACAGATTATATGGAATCTATAAGGCATATAATTTGTATCATTTTTTTTATTCAACCTATGAAGTTGTAACAATATCTACAAAATTGTATTTTAGAGAATAAGGAAGCAATTACAGAATCAAGCTAATTTACTTTAAAGCATATACATAACCTATACAAAATGTCCACAATTAAGTACGGAAGAAAACCCTAAGTGAGAGGATCTTCAGGTGTTTGAGTCGAAATCGTAATTCATTCTTGAGGTCCACTAATAGTTTCCCAAATCTCATTGTCTTTTCTCACTTGTTGAGATGCTCCATTACCAATAACGCATTTTGCAGCCCACTTATCTGCTCCCAGGTACTTGTGACATACTTCAATTAAATCTTCCTTTTTAACAGCCAAAACTCGCGCTCTTTGCGTTTGCCAAATATCATATGATAATCCATAAAGAAACAGTTCAACTCCTTTCATATATTCAGCAACGGGCTGGTCCATCTGTTGCAAAATTGAAAGCTTAGCTTCAAAGAGATTCTGATCATCCACCAAATCTTTGTTCTTTGACATCCAATCAAGCGTCTCATCAAACACGTCTAACGTTACGCGGGAATTTGGATCTCTATAGGAATAGTAATTAAAAACTCCATCAATTGTTAGCATGGCTCCACCACCATATGCCCCATTTTGTTCCCTAACAATTGGATGCAGATATTTAGAAGTTAAAAAACGGGAAAGCACTCTTAATTTGGGATAGTCGGGATCTGTATACTTCACTGTTGGTATAACTTTTGAGCAAAAATTGACGGGAATGTTCATGGAAATTTGAACACCTTTATTTTCTTTCTTAGGTACCGTTGAATCAATCCAGTTTATTCTGTTAACATCTTGCACATCATCCTTACATAATTTCATACAAAAGTTCTCTATGATTTCATGCATTTTTTCATTTGCGCTCGAATAATGGAAGGCTGCTCTTAAATTATTTCCCTTTAAGATATCCTTACCAATTCCATCAACAACTGCTTGAATGTCCTGTACTTTGTATTTCTTTTGGATTTCTTGCATATTCATAATATGTTTGATGCCTAATAAATTTTCTTTGCATTCATCTACAGAAGAAATAAGAGACCTTGCAGCTTGCATGGCGTAAGTATGACCGCTGTCTATAATACCACTAGTTAACGAAGAACAATAATTATTTAAAAGCATCATCATTCGTTCGCTATTCTCGAAATTAGGTCTATCGAAGATTTCGCCCCAAATGTCAAGCATTTTTGGTAAATTCTCATCAAGGCAATGGCTACTGATGATAACACCCTGTTCAAATTGGTCATGTTGATCTATATGTTCCGTAATGTGTGTCACGAAAGATAGTCCTGACGTAGACTTACTGACATGTTTGTCAAAATCTCTATAATTATATGATTTTGTATCAAATTTATCTAAAATATAGTTGAAGAATGGCAACAATTGTCTTTGGTTCTCAGTTAGACTTTCAGTTCCTAGGACACCTTTGAAGTATGTCACACCATTTGTGTTCGCCTCACATAACTGTAATGGAATAGTCCCAGAAATACTATGCTTTAAACTCGGAGCAGTTTTATTCAATGTAATTTCTTCAAGTTTCAAACATGGAAGTACATCCAGATTCTGCACTTCTTTCTGTGCTTTGGAAAGCTCTATTCCATCTGCAAATATTTCCTCTTTCTCTTTAGGTGTTAAATTCTTTACTTTCGATTTTAATAATTTTGCTTCTGCTTCGTTAAATATGTCGTCGAATTTCGGATCTGGTTGCATTGTCATAATAAGTTTGTGGTTATTCAAAATAAAGTACTTTTCAATGACATCTTTCACATAATTCGGATTTGTGAGGTCCGTTTTCAGTTGTTCTAGTAAAGTATTCACTTTTAAAGCATCCAAAATCTGTCCATTATGATTCCACAAAGGCATCAAATTGAATAATAAATTAAGGCCGAATTTCGGAGACTGGTGTTTTATGGACAGTTCAAAACCATGCAAGACACTTTCAATATGGTTTTTCTCAAATCCTTTAGAAAATATTTCATCTATAGTTTGGTTTGCAATTTTTTCAACTATTTCAAAATTAGCTTTATCAACATCTCGCAAACCAACAACAAAGAGTGTATCTCTAATTTGATTTTCATAGCCAGTTAAAGAATTGTAGCCTCCAGAAATGTTTTTCTCTATCAAAGTTTTATAGAAAGCAGAATTTGGACCGATTATCATCAATTCTGCTAATGCAGTAAGCATGAATGTTTCGTAAATCTCTGTGATATCAGACATTACATAACCTAATGCTATTTGATTTTGTTTTTCCACAGGACCACCATATTGGTCAACTCGACATGGAATGTTTGCTCTTTTAACCATTTTCCATCTCTCTTGTGGAGTCACAACTGTATTTTTAGGATCTAGGAACTCATATTTACTTAAATAACTCTCATTCAATGTTTTTAAATTCAGTTCAAGTGGAAAGTTTCCATAGGAATATATTCTGGAATTGCTAGGATGGTAATAAGTTGAGTGGAAATTTTTTAAATGCTCATGAGTTAGATCTGGAATGCATAATGGATCACCTCCGGATACATATCCATATGTGCCTTTAGGTAGAATAGTATTAATAAATTTTTGGCCAAAAAGCGAGCTCGTTTCAGAAAAAGCTCCTTTCATTTCATTATAAACAACACCTTTAAAAACCAAATCTGATGTTTTATCCTCTAATTTAGAATGTTCCAACCTCCATCCTTCTTGTAGGAAATCTAGTCTTGATAAATTAGGTTTAAATACAGCATCTAAATAAACTTTTTGAAGATTTCGGTAATCAACTTCATTTTGAGATGAAAATGGGTAAAAAGTATAATCAGGTCCGGTAAGTGCGTTCATGAAGGTAGCCAAAGACCTATTTAACATTTTGAAGAATGGATCCCTTACTGGATATTTTTCAGAACCACATAATACTGTATGTTCTAATATGTGAGGGGTGCCCATGGAATCTAGAGGGGTAGTTCGAAAACCAACAGAAAATACATTATTTGAATCATCTCTTTCTAAATGCAAGTACTGAGTGTTAGTTTTTTCATGAGTAAGTAAATAAGCAATCATGTTATATTCCTTTATAGGTTCAATTTCGTTGCAGATAAATCCATGATATATTTTGCCGGGTTGAAACTTATTTGACTCATTTTCTTTTTTCTTTAGGATACTGCTTGCATAATTTCTGTGACTTAATAAATTCAGGCGCTTTTGTATTTGATTCCAACCACATTTTTGGATTCTTGAGTACATTTTTTATTCTATAAATATTTCTTTTCTAGTCTTCAACTCTTCACTCCTGCAACACAATAATCACTCACTTTCACTAAAATACCGTATGAATACGAAACATACATTTTGATAAATTATTAATTTATTATGATTGAAAACAAATGAAAAGTGACGCAATATATGAATACTTACTTGAAGAAGCTTTTGTATTTATACAACTGTGGATTCAATAATGAGTTATTCTCGTATATATTTTGTATTTTTTGAACGTATTTTAATAATTGTCATAGTTCAATGGAATTATAACCTCACAAATGCGATCAGCCGGCCATAAAAGTTGAGAATAACAAATTGACATTTGCCAAGTAAATGGCAAATGCTGTGTTACCTATGAATGGGTAGCCTTTCCCATAAAGGATAATATGTTTACTGTCGTAAGCATCTGAATATTTTTATAAAGCAGCATTATATAGAAATTTAGGTTGTTCCTGTATCGTAGCATCATTATATGTGACACTGGCAGAATGCTTTGTGCATAAGCACATTCAAAGCCATATTATTATAACAAAAAAAATTATATAGAAAATTAATTGTTTTTTTCTTTAATCAATACAGTTTAATTTTATTGTCATTTATAAAGTTTTTGTGTGAAACTTGTCAGGCTGTACGGTGTAATACCTTTGCCTTTACTATTATGGAATAAAAACAAGAAAAAGAAAATTACGGTTTGTCAGATAAACAATTGACAGTCGAATGACAGATTCTTTTTTATCTGGGAAATATACACGTGTTTACGTGTGGATCCCAGGAGTAGTTATTTATGTGATAAATATCTACAAAACGTATCAAAATGAGTTTATATAATTTTAAAAAGATAGCCGTGGTCCCCACGGCTAAGGTAAGAAATTATTATTTGTATTTTCTAATATTCTTTTTTCCATATAACCTTAATGATAATACAAATTATTAGGTAATTTTTATAGATTAATATATGAATTACATTAAAGAAAACTCCGAAATTATAAATAACTAGGCTGAATGTTTTATGACCATTGCCTTTCTTATAATGAATAAATTGAACAACAACAAATAACCTTAATGATATTTGGCAATTTTCAGGACTTTATCGATATTATATTATCGAAAACACAAAGGAAAACACCCACTGTGGTGCATAAACATTACAAAATAACAAGAATACGCGCGTTTTATATACGAAAAGTTAAATTTACGCAACAAAACTTCCATGATAGGTTATCAAGGATTATACAGGTAATATTTTTATATATTGTAGCTTTGAATAATAATCCTGCCAATGATAATGTGGGGAAAAAACATAATTTATGAACCTGCATGCTACCCAGGACCTAGACAACAGTAATCTATACAAAAACTGCATTCAATTTGCTTTAATAAGTTATTACACAATAATTTACAATAAATATTCTTTTCCAGGAATTCCCAAAGCTTGATGATGTCCATCCTTTCTATGCTGATCTTATGAATGTATTGTATGACAAGGACCATTATAAACTGGGTCTTGGACAACTAAACACTGCCAGACATCTTATTGATAAGTAAGTATATTATGTTACTGAAGACATTATAATAAGTATATATCACAAAATTGTCTGACAATCTATAAGCAAACTTACATGATATACAGTTATAGACCATTACAAACAACCCAGATCCATTAATATTTTTTGTCATGGTAATACCCATAGATTATAAATAAGACCAGAAAAAATACCACAAATAAAGTTTATTCTAATAACTACACCTATAAACGTTTTTGTCAGTGCCTTCTGACTTTTTACTTAATTTGTCAAGTGTTATAGTTAAAGCTCATGTTAAGTTCTATGCTTAAAGTTATCATTTTATGTTTCATCCCAACTGGGACAAGGATAATGGGATGGGAGTCTTTCAGACATCCATGGATGCAAAGACAAATCAATAAATCAATTTCACCTTAGGTATTTGTAATATGCAAATAGTAGTGACAATGATAGTCTCACCAAGAAAACAAATAACCTTCCATTTTGGAAGTTATGAGGTATCCCTGTCTTATTGCCGGTTATGCAATAATTTTCACGCAATTTCAGAAAATGTGCAGTTTTATATCCCAAAGCTTTCTTTCAGACAATGTAGGCTCACATTCAATAATTATTTAGCAAATAAGCATGTTTAGTTTATAAATAACAAAATTATTATATTTTTTCATTAGTTACTTTATTATAACTTACTTACGTACATGTTTACAAAATATAATGAGTATGAGAATTATATTTTATAGTCAAGTAGATAAAGAAAATAAAAATTCTTCTATCATTTCAATATTACTATCCTGGGTTGCGATTTGGTTCTGTAGTTTTATTTACTACTACAACAAATTTTTGGAAATACTGTATCAGAGAAATGTAATAGAACACGAACCAACAATTTAAAATTTGTATTTATTGATTTTTAAGAAGTAAATAGGATTTATTTCATTTAATTTGCTAAAATATGTTAATTTAAATAAAATTAATAAAACCAATCTATTCAACGAAGACATAGTCATGCGGGTAGGCTAGTATAAAAATATACTAAATATTATTTAGTTTGTGTCTTGCATCGTGAACGACTCGATCCTCTGCTCGCTCGTCTCGATCGCGAACTAATCGACGCGCCGCGCTGTACGTTAGTACGCGCGAATCGCGACCCATTGGGATCGAATCTTTTAGGAATTGAAAATCGAATCACTTTGATTCGATCAATCGTAATCGACACAGGACTAGTCTGTGGTCTTTGTCTATTAAGGTTGTTCTTGTTCCGGTGCTGATTCTAGTCTCTTTGTGTTGTGCAATTAAAATGAATAGATTCAAAGCCAGAGTTTTATTTAATATGCAAATGGCGACGAGGATTTAAAAAATACGACAAGCTGTTTGGTTACGTCCGCAGCTTAAAGAATATGCGAGTTGTTACGACAACACAAATTGTTTGAAAAATCAATATAGCCAGGGAGTGTAACAAAGATGGCTGCTGCTGCAAATATAACGGTGCCAGAATACGATCTAAGGAATTTAACATGGACGTTTTTGCAAGAACACTCAAGACAAATGTGGGATTTGAAATACGTTATTCACAAGAAAAATACACCTATAGAGCCTGGTCAATGTGATATACCGGAAACATACAAATTTATGAAAAGAGAGCAATTAGAAAAAATGAACAAACTATAAAGACTATTTGGCGGTGAAAATTTAAATTTCGCCAAAGCGATAGATATTGCAGTTGTATGGTGGACAAGGGTGGAGAAGCTCAAAAATTATCAAATTATTATCAAAGAAAAAAAAGGATAGTAAATGACAAAGAGGATGAGGAAGAGGGAATTTAATAAGGTTAATGTTAAAAATGACGATGATCCAGTTGAGTACTCAGTTATGAAAATCCAATCCAGGAAGAAAAAAAATAAGTTAGAGAGCTTATTTGAATAAAAGAGTGGAAGCCAGAAGTAAAGGAGGTAAGAAAAATTTACAAAATTGGAGATAAAAGGCCAGATCCTTGGTGGTATAATTGTAAGAAACAATATAGGAAAATAGCGAGCAAAGTAACAGATGTTAAAATTAAAGGATCATTAGGTAAATTAAAGGGTGTAGTGTCTCCTAAAGTATTTAAACCTAGGAGAATACTATACGTTTTAGAAATTTTTATTTCGGAGTCAATCTGCGATTAGTATAATATACTTTAAGCAAATTTGTTGAAGGTTGTTTATATAAAGCCCCCTAGATATTTAATTGACTATATGATGTCTTTCCTTTTTAGTCTCTACGAATAGCCCTTGTTTCTTAACGCAGCAGCCAGATTGTTGGGATGATTTTCCAGTCGGCCCTGGTATTTTTGAATGCACTTATGGATTGCCTCCGATACTGTATCTTTTATAAGTTCCTTATGAATTTCCGCGTTTGACACAAACCATGGGACATCACTAATATGGTGTTTTGCATTCTTTGTATCATGTTTAAGAAATAATATAAATTTTAGTTTACAACAATGCCTGTTAGCTTATCGTACAACTCTACATACAACAGGTAAAACAACTTAATTAATTGGTTGGCAATTGAGAACTTGCTAGACATTTTATTGTTATGAAAACTGCAAAGCAGTATTTGCCTGTATCATATAATTCTGATAAGAAATGTTTAAAATGTACTATTGAAAAGCTTGTTGGTGATTTGATGTATTATGTTATAACACTTTAGGGAGTGCTTACTAGGAATGTCACTCATTATTTAATTGTAAGTAATAGGTTTGACCTTTGACCAGCTTGTTTTAGTTCCTGTGCGTCCGCCATGTCATGGATGGAATGCAGCACGCTCACAATGCGCAACAAACCCCCACTACTAATGAACCTATGATTAAAAATAATCCTCAATACCCATTTTAGGTCATGTAGGGAGATCCAGCCGTACACATAAGCCACTTCAAAGACTTGATATATAAAAATTTAATGTAAAAGAAAGGCTTAGAACGAAAGGAGTGTACCATTAATTATTATCTATGGTTTAAATGTTAAAACGAGTCTTGTGGTTTTTATCAAAGAAGGTGACATTTTCATTGCTTTGTTATTTAAATAATAAGAATTTTAACATTTCAGTGTAGCAAAAGACTATGTGCGACTCCTCAAGTTTGGTGACTCGCTATACCGATGCAAGCAGCTGAAAAGAGCAGCCATGGGTCGCATGGCCACCATCATGAAGCGGCAGGCTGCTAATCTAACATATCTTGAACAGGTGAATAAAAATAACTCTAAACATCTAGTCAAATATTTTTATTTACACATTTGAGGGTAGTAATATATGCAGAAAAATACAATCTTGTACAAATCATGTCTGGTAATTAATAGCTATGGGAAGCTGCTGACCCAGTGCGAGTTGGAAGACTTCACACACCTTAGAGAATATGGAGAACTCTTAGGAGTGCCGGTTTCCTCACGATGTTCTCCTTCAGCGTTAAAGCAAGTGATATTTAATCGCTTAAAACACACATAACTCAGAGTCAGTGGTGTGTGCCTGTGTGGGGGATCGAACCCGGACCTCCCTAGTAAGACTTGAAGTCTCAACCACTGAGCCATCACTGCTGTTACAAGGTTCAATCTTTCAAGGTTCTACGTAATTTTTAGAGATGAAACTTTTCCAGATAGTAAAACTCAAAAATTCTCATTATTTTTCACAAGGTAAGTTATGGACGCCGTTTATTTTTATGATCGCTAGCTAAAAATGTTTATTTTATTAATAAGTTAATGATCAAATTGTGGTGAATGAATATCAAATTTTTCATTCCATTCCATTTGTGGGTAAGAGAAGATCGCTTAGCTTCGTATTCCAGACCAGCTTTTGAAAATAGCCTTTAATAGATCACTAATACTGCTAACCGCGCGATTGCTTCGTGTAACGCGATTTAACACCGATATCCGGATATCCGGCGCTCCGACCTAGTAGCCTGCCGAATATTCAGTGACCGGATAAACTACTATCCGTTTCAACTCTAGTAATTCTATGCAATTTAGAAATATAAATAATGAACCCTAATTTATCAACCCCCACATTTGATTGAAGTGATTAATCTTTTTTTCAGGTTCGTCAACATCTAGCGCGTCTGCCATCTATAGATCCGTACACGCGGACTATTATTATCTGTGGTTTCCCCAATGTCGGCAAATCCAGCTTCATAAATAAGGTTAATTATGTTTTTATTGAAATATTAATAAAGTTTAAATCTTAGTCACAGGTGAAACAAGTGTTCTTAAATTTTCAATAAGGGGGCGTCCATTAATTACGTGAGGTGTTTTTTTTAATTTTCTGTACCTCCCTCCCCCCCTGGTGAGACGTGAGATTTTATTCAACCCCATCCCCCAATCTCACGTAAGATGTTTCAAAATGTGGGTTTCTTAAGTAAACGCGTTGGATTGTTATTGTAAAAAGAAAAAAAAACTGCTTTGTGCTTTTATTTACGACTAGTTAAGACTAGTAATCAATATTGCTGAGAGTTTAATTATAAGTGTAATAAAAATTAAACAATAGATTACTAAAATCGTAACTACTGTGATTATAAAAAGAATATCTACTCTAATTCAGTCCATGGAGAATCATGCGCGGTCTCAAGAGAGACTGTTGGAACCAACGTGTCCATATGATTTTCAGTAAAATCATCTGCTCCTTCAACTTCGTTCTGATCTAGCCACTCTAAGCCGTTGGTGCTTGCGCACAGTAACTCATCAGCTCGTCTTGTGATAATCCGTGAGGGTCATACGCGCTTGCCTAGCTGGTGCAATGTATAATAGCTGGACCAAAATAGTATAATTTTTTTTTGTTTCAATCAGAAAAAAAATTGCGTGACCCCCCCTCTCTCCAACGTAAAATTAGATGAGATTTGACTCGATCCCCTCCCCCCCCTCCCTTTAACATCTCACGTATTTAATGAACACCCCCTAAGTGTTGCCAACTGAACTGAAGAGTATATAGAAATGAATATAAGCTAAATTGTAGACAATTAGATTTGCTACAAATTATACGTATATATACGGAGATATAACCGAAAAAGGCATATGCACCCCTTTTTAAAACCGCCATAAATATAATCCAAAAAATTGTAGGTTAAGATGTTCATTAAAAGACAATCTACAAGATTGGCCAGACTTACCTGTTCTTGATAAAGTAGGTTTTGCTTATCCGACACATAATTTTATCAGCATGTATTTAAACTAGCTTTTAATGTTTTAATTTATTTTCTCGTAGATAACACGCGCAGATGTGGAAGTGCAGCCATACGCGTTCACAACAAAGAGTTTGTATGTTGGACATACAGATTATAAATATTTGAGATGGCAGGTAAGATTTTGGACAATATCCTATATAAGTCAATCACATTCATTTTCTATTCAGATTTTCTGACTGGTTGTTAAAAATTTCATTGTGATATCCCCAGAAATAATTTTGTTGAAAAATTCCAGAGTTTTTTTTAATTTAAAAATATACAATTTACCATGTTATTTACTTAGGGGTTGTTGTAGACCCCGAGCTGCTGATTTGGAGTGATATTTCCCCTTTAACTTTACAACGTTAATTTCTTCAACTTTTATATATTTAGGTCCCAAATGTTTTACATTTAGTTACAGACCCTTATATGAGAGAAGCGGTTAAAGATTTATGTTACAAGGGGTCTGGCGGAATATAATTGTAAAAAATACTTATATTCTGCCAGACCCCTTGGAACATAAATCAAAATATATTATAAGCAATCATTAAAAGCTAACTTTTTTTTCTTGCAATGAGTATACATTATAATATTAATAATAGTTTTGTGAATTGTTTAATATTATATTTTATCGCATTTTATAAGGGTGTATTAGAATATAATCAATTTTTAAGCGTTGCTAAAATGTATAATACGCAAGGGGTCTCCAATATACATATTAAAATAATTAAAAACTTACTTAACAAGGTTTCCTTTAGCACAATTAGCTTCCAACTCCTCAATGAGAGACAGGTCTTCAGGTTAGATGATAATTATTTTTATTAATAATTATATTCTGCCAGACCCCTTGTAACATAAATCAAAATATATTATAAGCAATCATTAGAATTAAATATTATTACTTTTAACATTTCTCCAGATAATAGATACACCAGGTATCCTCGATCATCCGCTAGAAGAGAGGAATGTCATAGAGATGCAAGCGGTGACAGCGCTGGCTCACTTGAGGGCTGCCGTGCTGTACTTCATCGATCCATCTGAGCAGTGTGGACATAGTATCGAAGAACAGGTGCGTCTCCAAATTTATTCATATTGGTATCTGTCTGTTGGAATGTAATCAATATTTGTGTTTTTTTGTTTTAAATTGATATTTATTACTTTAAGTATTGATTTGAGATTGATTATTGGATAATTTTTGTTTTCTGTAAAATTATTTACAAAAGTGGATCTTTTCTATATGTTCAAGATATGACATTTTGATGATTGATTTTTTTTAGATCCTCCATCTTTCCATATAATAAATAAAACATATTGACACATTTTTTTAGCTTTAGTTTTATAATTATGAATTCCATTTTTGTAGCTCTTTATTTTTTTGTAGATTCCGAATAAAAAAGATTATGTTGAATTCGAAGATAATTTTGTATAACAATATTATTAGCT
Source organism: Limenitis camilla (assembly GCA_905147385.1). NCBI lineage: Eukaryota > Metazoa > Arthropoda > Insecta > Lepidoptera > Nymphalidae > Limenitis > Limenitis camilla. The sequence continues at coordinate 6,595,003 of LR990251.1, read as the reverse complement.
TAAAATGGAGTAAGATTTTTTTAAAACAACTTATCTATGGATTATAAAGGATTTAAGAGGTCCGTCTAAGTATCTAAAACATCCATGAATCCACTCAAATTCACAAAAAAAATCATCTCAATCGATCTTTTAAAAAGAAGTTCAATTATATACAAACACACAGAAATATTGAATACATAAAGATATTCTGTTTTTTCCAGATATCTCTCTTCGAAAGCATAAAGCCTCTCTTCAGCAACAAGCCGCTGATAGTTGTTCTGAACAAGATTGACGTCATCAAACCAGAAGACCTATCTCCCAACAAGAGAGCGCTCATTGAGGAGTTGGAAGCTAATTGTGCTAAAGGAAACCTTGTTAAGTAAGTTTCTAATTATTTTGATATGTATGTTGGAGACCCCTTGCAATATATAATTATATTCTGCGAGACCCCTTGTACCATAAATCAAAATATATTATAAGCAATCGTTAGAATTAAATATTATTTACGTATTTTATATATTTTAGCAACCCATTTTAAATTTGATTATATTCTAATAACCCCTTATTAAATGCGATAAAATGTAATATTAAACAATTCATAAAATTATTATTATTATTTTAATATATACCAGTGGTCAGAAAAAATCTACATTTAATTTAATTAAATAAAATTAAATAAGAGATCCGTTACAAAATATCTGTATATTCTATTAGACCCCTTATTAATGTGAAAACAAATTACATATTGATTAAAAAAATGTCTTGTAAAAATAAAAAAAAATGTAATTTTAAAATTATTAATTTCATCAGTGCTGACACAAATTCCGAACTAAAAACGGTGCCAGTGATGAGAATGTCTACTATAACTGAAGAAGGAGTCCAAGAAGTTAAGATTGAGGCCTGTGAAAGACTCCTTGGTCACAGAGTCACAGAGAAGATGAGGACTAAGAAGGTAGACCAGAAAGTTATAGTTTTTATATATTTTAATTTTTCATAAGATTTATGTATCTGCTAAAAATTGACCTTATTATTTAATTTATTATAGGTGGACGGAATACTTAATCGTCTCCACGTAGCCGTTCCGACCCCTCGTGATGGTAAAACTAGACCCCCAGTAATTCCTCCCAATGTACTACTTAAACAACAACAAAAAGAAGCCAAGGAAGCGAGGAAAAGGAAACTCGAGAGAGAAATCGAGGTTGAACTTGGTGATGATTATGTCCTTGGTAAGACCCCTTTAATAATAATGTTTTCTTCAATAGCCTATAATGTATATTTAATGACCCCTTGTAGTATAATAATTTATTTTAATGATTTAATTCCATTTTATATAAAAAATATATTTCACAAGATCCCTCAATATATTTTTATTGACCCCTTACAATATAATAATTAATTTTTAATTGCAAATAATTTCACTACATATTATATTATATTGTTATTATACAAAAATAATAATAACAATAGAACCGTATACATATATTGTTTATTTATATGTTTCTTTTATAACAGATCTACAAAAGAATTATTCAGAAATACCAGAGGAGGAGCGACACGATCCAATACCAGAGTTCTGGGAGGGACACAACATTGCCGATTACATTGATCCTGAGATATTTGACGTGAGTTACAAATACAAATATACACATACACAAACTCACCTTAATATTATATATATTTATTTATTTGTATGTTTAATATTAATTGCTGATTATTCACTGTCTGTATCATTTTCTTATACGCTTAAAGGTTGCCTGTAAGAGATCACTCCAAGTGATAATTTCGTCTCTGTATTCTTTATTATTTGTTGTCTATGTTTTCTTTTACGTTAAATTTGTGTCCAATAAGATTTTTTTTTTTTTGTAAAATAATATCATCCTATTCACACTACGGTGTGCTACGGTTTAAGTTTCTCTTAAGTGTTAATGTAGAGGATATTATTCCTCAACGCCAATAATGTACACACATTGAGTCTTTTTTGGTTTTTTTTAATTTCACTATTGAGCCTTCGATTCTCTTAGTAATAGAGTTCATTCAATTCAGTTCGTTCGTACAATGTTTATAGATGACTGTTCTCACTCAGTCTTCTCTCTCACTTTTACGTGAACGACTACAAATAAAACAATAATAACAAAATATTTTATAATAATTATTAAGATTAAGTGTTTAAATATAACGTAGGGTATTGACTGGTGTGTGTCTCAGAGAGTGGAGGACCTCAGGTCCTAAAGGCCCGACCGAAGCTGATATAAGTCTAATACTTGTGATCAGTCAAAACGTGGCCGAGATCAATATTTGTGATAACGTCGCATTCTGTATATTATATACATTGTGTATTACCCATCGCAAATACAAAAAAATTACATATTTAGTTGAAAAGCGTGAGCGCGTGTGCACAAACATACACTCACTTTATATCTCAATTTTATTGATCATATAAATAATCATTTGTTTGCAAAATCTAATTGTGTGAGTGAGTCTTTAGAGGAGAAGGATAATTGTATTCTTCCAGACCCCTTAACAAATGAGATGTAATATTATTTTACAAAATCAATAGAATATGAACTACTTATTATTTGATTATATTAATTGCAATTGTTGAGAAATATAATTGTATTCTGCAAGACCCCTTGAGCAACCAAATGAGACGTAATATTATTTTACAAATGAAATAATCTATAAATTAAATAAATATGATGTATTTAACAGAAACTAGCGGAGCTGGAGAAGGAGGAGGAGCTGCGTGAAGCTGGTGGAATGTACGCGGTGCCCAAGATAGAGCTGGACGAGACCATGAGGGAGATACGAGACCTCGCCAGGCAGATACGGTAACTCACACATACAACTATGACTCATATATCTCTCATCGTTTAGGCAGCGTATCTCCGACTTTCTGCAGCAAATCCGACTACCACGGAAGTGTTTTCATTTTTCAAGTTAATATTATATCCTATGACACTCACAAATAATGTGGTTTTCTATTGGTAAAAGAATTTTCAAAATTGTTTTAGTAGATTTCCCCCCACAACCTCACAAACTTTACCTCTTTATAATATTAGTCCATTAAATACTATTGCAATGCTTATGTTAAGATTTAAATTAAGAACGTTCTTTGTTCCATTTTCAAATTTATTTTTCTCAAACAAATATTTAAATCAAGAACATTCTTTCCATTTTAAAAATTTTAATTTCTACACTAAAAACATTCCTAATAGTTAATGTTGATGAATTAAGAATGTTCTATTTTCAAATTAATTTTATATTTTTCTACACGTTGCTAATTGTATATGGAATTTTTTCTAAAAGTAATATTTAAATTTCGAACATTCTTAGTTCGAGACTTAATTATATTTGAATATAAATGTGCAGCAACAAGAAGGCGATCCTGAAGGACGAGTCGCGCCTCGTGAAGCAGTCCACGAAGCCCGTGATGCCGCGCACCAGCAGAGCGCGAGTCCGCGACCGCTCCACCACCAAGCTCAGGGACGAGATGGAGAAACTGGGTAAGTCACAATCTCCTAAATTTTTTTTATATATCACTGAAATCTATATAACCAGTCATCCGTATATTTCCGTTTCAGGCGTGGACATGTCAGACACAAAGGAAGCCAACTTCACAAAGACCAGATCACGGTCTCGGTCTCAGTCCGCGCCACTCGCCAAGAAAGCCCGACTGGAGTCTCGAGGCAGGTCCGTCAGCAGGCCTGCGAGAGACGAACAGGGTGTCAAGGATGTCGCTGTAAGTATGGCGTGACGTCACACACTATATCATATCCATGTCGATTTTGTTCAAACTTTAATATTTCGTTCAGCGCCATCTATTGACAAGTTGTTGAAAATAATTTAGACACAAGGTCAAACATTTAGTAACATTTGCGATCAGCGCCATCTATGATTAAGATTTATAACTATGTAATTATTTGTTTCAGATGCAAAAGAGGGCAAAGAACCTCGCCCACGTGGCCATATCGAAGAAGACCAAGAAGATGGGTCTCAAAGGAGAAGCGGATCGGTTCATCGGCACCAAGAAGCCCAAGCACTTGTTCTCCGGCAAGAGAGGTGTCGGCAAGACGGACAGACGATAATTTATGTATATTGTGGCCTCGGAATAAACTATGTGTACACATGTATTGTTTTATTTTACGTATTTGACTTATAATGGACTAGCGGCCCATCCCGGCTTCGCGCGGGTGGAATATTATTTTTAAAAATATATTGGCCCTCCCGCATTTCGGTGCCCCCTCTCCTGCCGCTTTACTCGCTGCGCTGCGTCGCTACACTGGCCCGTCGCGTCGTCGTGTATTTTTTGTTTATATTGATATTTTTAATTTCGTAATATCTTTTGAATGGAAAGTCTGATTTTAATAATTCAAAAAGTAATTTACAGGTATTGAAACAGTCTTGAATATGAAATAATTTATTTGGATAAGGATTAATACAAAGGTATGGAAAACATGGTCTGATTTTAATTGGCATTTTTATCAACTTTTAAAATATAAAAAAGTAGTTATAGTGACATAACTATAATAGTTGGACATATGGTCTCGCGGAGTTTTTTGTAGATATTGATACGTTCTATAATATTGTAGAACATTTTTTTGTTCTATCATCAATACTTTTTGCAGCGCATGCGATGAAAGATATTTTATGGCTAATTTTTTGGCACCTTGGGTTGGTTTTCGTGAGATTTCCTAAGGATCTCTAATTTTTCCTTGTAATAAATATAGCCTATGTTACTCAGGGATAATGTAGCTTTCTAACGGTAAAAGAATTTTTGAAATCGGTCCAGTAGTTTTTATGTTTATTCGTTACATACAAAAATACAAATCTTTCCTCTTTATAATATTAGTATAGATATCGGACCTTCATACAAATATCACAAAAAAGTGTCTAAAGTCACATTTTCTGAAACACTTCATATTTTTTTACTGGTTTTATTTAATCTTGAATCTAATATAGAAATTAATAATATATAGTTTTACAGATATTTGTGCTAGTTCATTCAACTATAAATAAAATATTATTTCCGCGTGAAAATCCTGTAAAATATTTTTTTTCCCGATATTCGAAAATTATTTACAATTTAGTGTGACATTACATATAACGAACACATAACGGTCTTGAAGTGACTAAAGCAAATTGTATATCTTTGCGTTCTAAAATCATTTTGCCTAAAACACTTTTTATATTATATTTGAACACTTCGAAGTGTTTTAAGACTCCCGAGTACTTTTTAGGGTTCGAGACTAAGCCAAAGCCGTATAGATTCCGAATTTGAATTTTTCATACACAAATTTGATTGTGAAATGTATTTTCAATTAATAATCCTAAGATTTTGCATTGAGATAGATCATTAATTTCACCGTGAGCCGTTCAAATTAAGATAAATAGTGATTAGCGCCATCTATTATCATTCTAAAACTTAACTTTCTGCGATCAATGCCATCTGTTATTATTTTTCTATGACTAAGAGTTTAAACGATCAGCGCCATTATTAACAATATTAAATTAACTTAAAAATTAATATTTTTTAACTAAAAATGATAAATATTATTAACTTAAAAAGCTTACCATGATATTAACTATTTTTTAAAATAATATCATATATGTTCTGAAGATGGTATTATTTGATGAACATTAATCTTTTAATAACGACGTCAGTTATTAAGTAAATGTTGCTGAATATAGCGATCCTATGTAACCTATATTTACAATAAATAAATTTTAAGAGAAGTTTCCCCTGGTGGTAGGGGATCTTTCCCCGACTGGGTTGCGACCACCATCATGCGAATCCGACCGCCAAGTGTCATAGACGCGTTCCGGTCGAGTGCTGTCCGCTGAAACCGCAGCATTGTTTTCTTCATTCTCCCTCCCCACTCTATCTTCGAGGATGCAACGCGTCCCATGGGCGATGGTGGCCACTTACCATCAGGTGGACCATCTGCTCGTCTGCACCTTATCTACCATACAAAAAAAAACAACGAGTCATAGATTTAACATCACATTCATACACATAGGTACTGTACATAATACACACAATCTTTAAACACACACAAACATAAACACGCATGCACACACACACACACACTTAGTATCAACATGAGAGGTACACATTCAGTTATTTTAATTAATATAATTAGACATAGTTGTTACTTTGTTATTCAAATAATATGGCTGAAATAATCGATAGCCATAAAGTGTTCCGAGGGGTTTAGGCGCCGCGGCCGTTAGCAGAGCCGCAGGTATTTCCTCCTTTCTCCTCAGCAACAGGTGCTTCTATTTTAAATTGTAAAGAACGCTATCTTAGTGCAAGTTGTTCTTAGTCTTTGTATTAAGTTTTTTTTTAAATGCCTCTCATATGTAGTTTCTAAATAAACGCTATTGAACCACGTCTCGTCATAAATCATAATTATTTATTTGATAGTAATAATTGAAGGTAAAATGATAAATAAAACACAAAAGTAGCAAAATGAATGGCACATTTATATTTAATTATAATTATTTTTATAATTAGGAGCTTTTGTAAACAGAACAGAATCTATACAGTCGTGTCGAGCTGCCAAAAATCAATATCGCAAAGCCTCTTACAATCACCAGGATCGAAAAAAATATAACTCCAGTGCCTAATAAATTACTGAATAATAAAAAAAAACTTAAAAAATACACTAATTGGAAGAAAAAAGTCTAAAACTATGATTATTACTTATATAAACTAGGGTTTAATGCTAAAATCATATTTTGAACTTTACTCGACGCCATCACGCCGATCCGCCATTTTGTTTAACTTACAACTATATAATACAAGAACAACTCGCGAAACTGTACTCCATAGCCGCTCGCACTACTTACAGTACAGTCTGTAATTGTCCAGAAGCGCTGGTGTCATTTTGAAAAAAAAAAACAAATTCATATAAACCATTGAGCTGTCCACAGACAATTGATTTTATATACAATGACGTCATCGTTTAAAACTGTCACGAATTACTGGTTATACTAATATGGCATATTCTTAATAAATTAGTGTTGCCATTAAACATAAACTTATTTTAAACTTTTCTCCCATTTAAAAAAAATTTAAAAACAAAGTTAACTATATAAAAAAAATATAATTACGTCCAATTGATTCATGCGCATGCGTAAATAAATCACAAAATCAGTTTGATCTTTTATACAGTGAACTTTGTGGAATAAGTACGTGTAAAAAAGTTACGCAATAGGCGTAAAATAGGGGGGATAAAAAATAAATCACTGGAGTGGGGACACGGAAACCTAAGTACACGTTTAAGTTAGCAGCCATTTTCCAACAAAACAAGCGATTTTCGTCTCTATTAAAATGTCATTAATGGCTAAAGGAAAGCATCAAGACAAAAACCGTAACTTTAAACAATATAATAATCCGAGGCCCACAGATTATTGTCAAGCTTTAAAACTGAGCACAGATACAAAAACTGTGTCTCTAAAAAAATATTAAAAAACGGCGCAAATCATTGTATAGAGAGCGAAAAAAAAACTCAAAAATATATTCAATAACTGTCACAATATGGGCGCCATTTTTAATATTTTTTCATCGCCACAGAGGATTCACAAACGAGAGCGGTGTTGCCGATGGACCTCGAACGCTTAACCTACGCTTATGGCAGCGAAAAAAAAAATTACGAATTTGTAATTAAAAATATCTTTTTTTCCATATATTTATCTAGGCTATATACTATGCTATGTTACAATCCCACTGTCTTTGGGCGTCGGTGACGTCACCGCGACGCCTGCGTGACGTCACGTATAATACACACTTAATTATTATAGTTTGTTCCACTACGCACTGCTCACTCTTTGGACTTCACAGAAAGTACAGACGCGTTGAAGTGTACCTGTTACATACGTCGCTACAGACGTCTAATCACTGGTTGTTGGCTATTGATATGGAGATTGTTGTGTATTTGTCTATCGTAAAGAAGTGATAAAGAAGGATAAAGAAGAAGAATGAAATGTCGTTTAGGCGTATACAGATAGATAAAGACACACAATCCCGCGTAGTCAAGGGGTAATGCCCCCTAGTGCCGGCTAGGGGGTGGGGGGTACCTAGTGCAGCGCGCAGGCGCGCGGGCGTCGCTATTGTGGCGGGGGGCCCGTGGGGGGTTGCCCTGATACTTGACCCATGCCCTGTAAACAAAAAAAGATATTATTTTTTATTCTAAATTCAGATGGTCCACCTCATGGTAAGTGACCACCATCACCAACGGACATCGACAAAACAAGGGATACCCTTTCTTGTTTTGTCGATGCGTTGCATCCTCGAAAATAGAGTGGGGAGGGGGAGTAAAGGAAAAAAATGTTGCGGTTTCAGCGAACCCTGAGCTATAGCCCAGAGTCCATTAGATCCGCAGCATTAACACGCGTCGATCCAAAACAGATACATTAGACGTATACTCACAGGCATGGGCTGGTAGTGGTGTAAGGGTGCTGCGAGCAGTTTTGGCGCGTCCTCGGCTTTCTCCTCCTCGCGTCGCTTGAGACACGCCGCTTTTGGATTTAGGTTACGTTCTGAAATAAATACAATCATTACACTCCATGACATACTTTACAATCATATACAGTTTAAAACTTGAACACATCTAATAAATAGTGAGTGAGTTTACAAAAGAAAGTGAATGGGTGTGTAAGTCTGTAAGTGGACGGGTTATTGAATGAGTTGCTGAAGAAATGGTCGCGTGAGTTAGTTACGTTTATTGAGTCGAGTCGATTTTTATTTGAATGCGCGCGCGGCGGGGGAGCGTAGTTGTTGGGTAGGCCACCGGCGGGGGCGGTCGTGTGACAGAGTCGTGATGTAGTCATTGAGAGAGGGGCACGCGCGCGGTGTGCCCCCCCCCCCCTCTCCCTGTTGATCCCTTTATTGATTAACAATATCCCGAGTCCTGTGTGTGTGCTATATCTCCTAAACGCTAGTTAATTGACCCTTCCCTGACGAAAACCGACTGGTGGTGAAGTGCGAACTATTTTGTGTTATTGTGTGAAACGTGGGCATGCCCAAAAGAAGATAAGAAATCATCAAGAAGCTGAAACCGGGTCCAGCCAGCTTCCACGTGTGTGGGGTTTTGTACGCACCAATAATAATAATAATAATCTTTATTTCTTCAAAAAATACATTGCCATAGGTTAACAATATTACTTTTCATACCATACATATTCACTTAACAATCAGTACTAAGGCTTATTAAACATAGTAACAAACATGTACCAAAAGCAACGGAGACTGACGCCTGAACTAGGACACCCTGTGTTTCAGGTCGCCAGCTCTTCCCCCTTTAATAAATGTCATATATGTCATTACACTTTAATCAGTGAGTGATTTTTTTATATCGATTACGGTGACAAAAAAAATACCAAAAAAATTTGATATTTTGTGTTGAGGTGTGGATGTGTGAATGTATGTGTGTGTGTGAGAGAGAATTTTCTAGATGTGGGATCAAATATATGAATAACAGTATGATAATTGGGTAGACTATTGAGTTAGTCGATTAGTAAGACGGTACATTATTAAGTTGTTGCGTTAATGGATAGTTGAGACAATCAGAGGATAAGTAGATGGGTGGCGAGTGAGTACTAAACTGCGATAATGGATCCAATGAGTGAGTGAATTAGCATGAGTGTGCGCGTAAGCAGATTGGTGATTTGGTGAGTAATCGAGCGAGTTAGTAAGTTGTCGGGATATCGATTAAATTAGTGCGTAAATGTGTGGATGAGTTAGTCGATCAGTAAGATGGTAGTATGAATTGTTGCCTTAATAGTTGGTTGATCAATCAATGAATAAGTAGGTTATCAAGAATTCAAGTTAGGCAGAATGATTAAATTAGGTGGATAACCCACCCAGAGTGAGTGAGTACTTATCTGCGATAATGGATTAGTGAGTCAATGAGTGAAAGAATTACTGTGCGAGAGGTAAGCAAATCTATTATTTGGTGGGTAATAAAGCAAGTAAGTTGTCGGGATAACTATTAAATTATATCGTAAATGAGTTGATGAGTTAGTTGGCAAGTTAGTCAGTAAATTAGTAAAATGTTGAATTGCTTATTGAGTGTGTTGTGAGGGTAGATAGGTGACTAAGTAGGTTACAGAGTGAGTTGACGCGTGAACAGATATGTTGTATGGTTTCCATGCCGTACCTCGGACTTGCTGCTCGAGGGTCATGATGACCTCCACCGCCATGTTGAGGATGCCCAGCTTGGTCTGCGGCTTGTCACTCTTCAGGTGCGTCATGCACATCCTGCCTAGCTCCTTTAACGCCTCGTTTATATCTCTTATTCTTATCCTGGTGAGAAATTACGATAATACATTAATCCAAAAGAATTACGTATAATAAACGCATTGTTACTTCTAAGACATATACAATAATAGGTCACAGTATTCAAAATGTATTCAACATTGATAATATATACCAATTGTAATGTTATTTATGTTTCTAATAAAATAAAATAACAAAAGAAATACATGTTGCCCCATTAAGGAGCGAAATTTAACAAGTATCAGTCATGCAAAGCAGACGTAAGAACATCATAAGCGTGGTTAGTAAGCAAAAGTATTTACTTTTTGTTATATAATATATTCTACGTGACAACACTGACATCCGTAAAAGATTGATGACGATCGGTTAATGACTTAATGACGTCATTAAAATTTTATGAGAGAAAATAGACTGTTGATTATTGAATTGAATCAGGCGTTACTTTGCGGCAATTCATGGTTCAAAAGGAATCAAAATGTTACCTCGCTAAACTTAGCAAGTGACGCTTGTAGAGTCAACACCTCCTGAAGATGCTTCGGTTACGGAGCGAAACGTACGTCGATTGTCGATCGCGATCTACTTGTGTGGTGTGTACTGGTTCGGGTTGGCGCGTTACACTTTTATGTGGGCAGGGTGCTCTTCTGGGTTGTACCATACGAGTCTGGTAGTTCAGATTGCGGCGGATTATAGCAAGGTAACATTTTGATTCCTTTTAAAGACTGATGATTTTTGAACTCATAACTAGTGACCACTTTGTTTTTCACCCAAAACGGGACACAAATTATATTGACGACCAGTCTCACGAAAAAAAAAAGAAACAAATAATAGTAATAAATGCACAACCTTCAATTTGGTTGGGGAAGTTATGAGGTAACCCTAGTATTTTCTAAAAATAATACAATAGGGACCGACAACAGGACAGTTTTACTCCCCGAAGCTTTCTTTTGGGACCATGGGACTGACAATCGAAAAACGGGACTAATAAACTCCTTATTAGTATTTTAACCGATTAGATATTGTTATAGACATACCAAACAAATAATGTATCGCCTGCGCGGTAAGGGGGGGGGGGGGGGGGGAGGGGAGTTAGTTCATCGACGCACACTAACGTTGATAATTCATAATTAGCGAAATAAATCACGAGATATTGGTAGCTGCCGGCAAGAAGTATAGGTTTGACCTTGAACTCGCACTATTAGAGGAGAGGACAGCGCGTTTCAGTTCCCGCGCGTCTGCTACGTAACAAACTATACTTTTAGTGGGGCGGATCAAAATCATGTAAATTAATTATCGATTCATCCACAACGTCGTTATCAGTAAGATTGTGTTTGCAGTTTTTATTTCGATAATGATTCGGAGTGCGTTTTTTAAAGGTAAGTGTGCGTTTTTGTTCGCATGCGTTAGTGTTTCTTTCTGCCAAGCACTTCTACGTTAAGCCCCGCCGATATTTTTATTTCTCGGAACGTTCGTAGAAGCTTATGTGACGTCATACTAAAACCAATCCTTTTACGGTCGAAATCGATAACTATTACTTTATTATGGATTGAAAATGGATTCCAAATTTAAATTTCTGTATATCATTTTTGTTGGATATTAAACAGGTAAATTTTTGTTGGATATCAAATAGAACAACTAAATTTTTGTTGGACATCAAATGGAAAAGTAAAATTTTTGTGGGTAACCAAATGAAACAGCTAAATTTTTGTTGGATATCAAATAGAACAACTAAATTTCTGTTGGATATCAAATGGAAAAGTTAAAATTTTTGTGGGTAACCAAATGAAACAGCTAAATTTTTGTTGAATATCAAATGGTACAACTAAATTTCTGTTGGATATCAAATGGAAAAGTAAAATTTTGTGGGTAACCAAATGAAACAGCTAAATTTTTGTTGGATATCAAATAGAACAGCTAAATTTCTGTTGGATATCAAATGGAAAAGTTAAAATTTTTGTGGGTAACCAAATGAAATAGCTAAATTTTTGTTGAATATCAAATGAAACAGCAAAATTTTTGTTGGGTATCAAATGGAACAGCTAAAATTCTGTTGGATATCAAATGGAAAAGTAAATTTTTTGTGGATAACCAAACGATACAGCTAAATTCTTAGTTCTTTGTTTCGCTTACAATGTTCTATATAAGCTTTACCATACCTCTCTCTAGCATTGTTTGCCTGTCGTCGTTCCTTCTCCCGCAGGGCTTTGGCATGAGGGTCAGTCTCATCGTCGCACTCGTCCGCCGACGAACAGCTATTGATTTTACCACTTTTATCTTAATTGTCAAAAATATTATACCAAACAAAATGTCTGACGATTAAAACTTATCCAGTTAAAAGATTCAGCCATTTAATGTTAATAACACAGGTCTGCAATGGCTCGATGATGATATATTTAAAAACATCCATCCCCTCTATTTATATCTTATAAAAATTTTGATAAAAAACGATTTGTTCAGTGAGATTTTTTTAAAGACAGAAATTTTTACTTCTGAAAGTGAAAGATTTCACTAGGAAACAGAAAAAAATAATAATAAAAGGTATCAAAAAAAAATCAATCTAAGATTCAACAAAAATGGATTTAATTCAATTTATTTATTTGCAAATTATAAAAAAAATACTATATATCATGATAGCTAAATATAGCTGATACTATGAACTATGAAGCTCTTTCTTAGGTTTTTTTTTTCAAAATTAAATTTATCAGACCTGTGTTATATAAAACGTATTATTAATTTAAAGATCCATCTCTTACCTCGGAAACGAAGGCAGCGCGAGAGAGAGAACAGCCGACCTCCTACAAATGCATATATCATATAAACACATGATGAAATGCATGCATATGCTGATACTACACGTTTTTATATTTTGTTTAAACGTGTAATATTAGCATGAAAGCAAAGCTATGGTGAAGTTCGATGACTTAAATATCGATCTATTTTTGGAAAAACCTCGTAAACAAAAATTGTATAACATTTTTCATCTAGATCCACTAGTCTCATGTCAAGGGCATTCGATCGAATGATGAACCGAATTTTAACCTTTTTTTTAACATGGGACAAACGAGCAGACGGTCCACCTGATGGGAAGTGGCCACCGTCGCCCATCGACATCAAAACTAGAGAGTACCTAATATTTTGTCGATGCGTTGCCGCCTCGAAGATAGAGTGAGGAGGGGGAGCGTAGAGAGGAATGTTGCAGTTTCAAGGGACCCTGATCAAGAAGCAAGAGTTCACCGGATCCGCAGCATTAATGGGATGGGATAGAGCAGTCCCGTTCACTCTGTCCTGCAAACTAGATAGCAATGCACGTCTTATAACCAACGCGACGCTTGTCTATAAGTTATGTTTAAGAAGAGGAACAGTAGCTGGCTCCAGGAGTTGCAGTTTGTAAATCAGGACAGTAGACACCTTTTGCTATTTGGAAGTGTAACACTGAAGTGTCGAAGGTATTCCTTTTCCTCCTAAAATACAATCCACCAGTAGCATGTTGCTCCAAGATATTTTTTAAAGATCATTCAATTTCCTATAAGATTATGTATTATTTTTTACAACACACTTTTTCGTTGGAACGAAAATCGAAAAATCATTCTAAACTCACTGGTGGCAAGTGGCAACACTGTAGATATGCAGGGAGTCATGTCAGCAGTAGTGCAGTTTTAAAGCAATTTGATGGCAGTACTACAATATCGTGGTAGGTTCGGCACAAGTATTTCTTCTCAATGCAAGGAAGGAAGGGTTTTTGGGATATACTACGTAATGGTCACTAAGGGAATCACGTAGTATAGGTATGTTCTCTAAAGGGTGAGAGCGAGGGAACATACAATAGGAATCTTTGTATAAGTGAGCGATGGGTAGAGAGATGTGGAAGTAAGACATATATATATAGAACAAAATAATTGTCATTATTGATTACGATGCTCTTCCAAAGAGTTATAAAACACATGCTTTTCAATATTAGGATGTTCATATCTTACCTTTTGCCTGTTACATTAAAGAAAAAAGCACAATAATGACATAGACACATTTATTAAACATTTTGAATACAGTGACCTGTTAGATGATAAGCTCTGAAACTATAAATATATGTTAGTACATGTTGTTACGTATTTTTGTGTGTATGTATTTTTTACAAGTTAAAAAGTTAATCAAACGGAATAATAGAGCTCTGCGTATAATAAACGCACCAATAATGGACAAGGGACCATTAATGGGCAAATACATCATGTTCATTGTATGGGAGCCCCCCTTAAATATTGATTTTATTCTGTTTTTAGTATTTGTTGTTATGGGGGCAACAGAAATACATCATTTGTGAACATTTCAATGATTTCATGAGATACTGCCTGGTGATAGACAGACGGATGGACGGACAGCGGACTCTTAGTAAAAGACTTGCGTAATAAGAACGTTTCAGTTTTATTATGTTTGTAATGTTGGTACATAAAATATAAAAGTGTGTAGGTAGTCAGTAAATGTCGAAGTATCGTGTTTTATTCCTTAAATATAACAATTGTCAATACTTTTCCATTGTCTTGATACACAAAGAACAACATGGTGGACACTGAAAAATGATTTTAGCAGTTTTCATGAAGGAAATTGTTAGAAAGGTACTTTATTGGTTGGAATATTCAGGAAATTAAGACACAATATTGATAATTCAGAAAGGTCGGTTTCTTGACATTATACTACTAAAGCTGAACGGTTACAGTTATTAATGAAACAACCGCATCAAAATATGTAAAGTAAATAAAAATTCAGTGACTCACAGTCAGTCACAAAAGTGACAGTAATAATACACAATCTAGACCAGCCGTTAGTGCCTGTGCCTCGCGACTCAGGTGCAGGATTAAAAGGCCTTTCTATTACCAGTAAACACTCTCCTTCATCGCTCGACCTATCATTTAGCACTCTAATATTTATCACTTCTTCAGCAAAACAGTAATTACACTAATTATTTAAACATGCAGCAAACTATCTTTAAGTACACAACACTAAAGTCACACGAGCTCGAGAGCAACTAAACCTTAATGCGTAAAAGTCATTCTTTTTATAATACAAAATATATAAAATTCTCGTGTCACAATGTTAGTTACCAAACTCCTCCAAAACGGCTCGACCGATTTTTATGAAATTTTGTTTACATATCGGGTAGGTCTAAGAATCGGTCAACATCTATTTTTTATACCCCTAAGTGATAAGGGTGGCCCACACCAATTTTTTTAAAATTTATATGGCAAAACTACGTTTGCTGGGTAAGCTAGTATATATATGTGTCGGAGGTGTGAGTTAGGTTTAGGTTAACCTTGTGTTAGTTTAGGTTTATGTTAGTCTAATCTTAGGCTTAAACACTGAAACTAAGCAGTGGAGGCGAGTGTTGTAATTACTTAAAGGGATCCCTTAAGCCTACACCTTGGTCACAAGTCAAAGGCACTGCTTGGGTTCCGGTCATAATAGTAAGAGATCGTAACGTTTAGTTATATCCTGACTGTGTACACCATAAAGTTTTATAATAGGCCATCCATTCCATTTCTTCTTTTTTTTTATTTTTTATTTGTTTTTATTGTACACAAACATATTATACAGATTATAATATAATTTAATTACTAAATTACAGTAGTAATGAGCTGATGTACAAAGGCGGACTTATTCCACTGGGGAATCTCTTCAAGTCAACCTTAGAATAACTGATAGGATAATGTATGGGTAGGGCGAGATTAGAAAAATAGGAATCGATGAAATGAATGTGATTATTTTAAATAGGCGCCAAAAAGTACTGGAGGGGGCCCAATCGTTATTGTAAGCGGGCTAAGTATTTGGCACAGGACATACTTGACGCGTCCCTGTCCGTAACTGGTGTATTAACCTCACGTACGTAGCATGTATGTATAGTAGCGAAGTGTAAACGTTTTATTGCTCTGCATGAGTATGTGTGTGTGTGTATATGTACCTCTCTCTGACGTTGTTGGCCTGCCGCCGCTCTCTCTCGCGCGCCGCCTTTGCGTCCGGGTCCAACTCGTCCTCGTCCGCTGATGAACAGCTATACGAACATTCACTATTATTTATATAAACCGCTCTTTAACAAAACTTTTAGGGTTTACACAAATCGTAATAAAATTTTCATCTCAACTTTATTAAAAACTTGCCCTCGCTTTGCTTTAAGGAGGTTTTAAAACATACATTATATTACTAAGGGGAAGTGTATTTTAAATTAATATGTATATATACATAGGGTTGCCATCGGTCAGGCTTTTTTCTAAAATTAAAAATATAAACGTTTTTTCTTAGAAGATTATTTATTAAGAAATAAATTAAAATTAATGAAAATAAAACAAAATTTTATTACGGTTAAAGCAATTTTTATTTATTTGTTATTAATTTTAAAGCTCGAAAAGGCGGAGTTTTAATACTTCTTGAGTTTAAGGTTGGCAACCCTATATATACGTAAATTAAGAAATAAATATTCAGTTATTTCTTGGTGTGAAGAGGCACAGACAAACAGACAATGTGTTTTATATAAATAATATAAGTTTCTACCTGAATTGATTTTGTACGCTACAAAAGAAAAGGTCATGTAAGATTTTTTAATACAAAAATTCAATTGTTAATGAAATGTCAATAAACCATCACAATCACAAAAAAATATGCATAAAAAAAACGAATATAAAAATAAAAATGATAGTTATCAATAATTAAAAAATATTGAATATTACAAAAATTAATAAAAAAGATTAAAAATAATTTTTTTTTGGATATAAAAATGATATAGTGATAGTATATGACAAAGGTACTATGTGATTGTATATATAGTCTATCATCATAAAAATATAGACTAATGATAGTTAGCAGATATAAAAAAATATATGAATAATAAATAACAATTATAATTTTTATTTAATTGGTTTATGAAACGCTCAATAAAAAAAGATGATGATGATGACTAATTGTGATAGTTATTGATGAAGACAGTTAAATTATTATACTAACTATCTTCTGGAGCGTTTGCCCCCGGGCTGCTTGGCGAGCGCGTCCGCCGACCCTGAGGACGAGGGCTTCGAGTCCAGACCGGAGTCCGGGGGCTCTTTGCGTTTCTCTGGAAATTCATTAAAAATAATTTAATTTGTCCTGACTTTATTTTATGTTATGGCAATCGCAATTATTTATCATTTCTTCTAGTGGCAACATTAGTTAGTATCTGATTGGCCAATGACAATGATGAATGTGACGTTTTGGAACATGAAAGTGTTTTTGTAATAGTATTCAAATTGGGAATTCAGAAAAGTAAGATGTCCTTTTATTCTTCTTCTTCTTCTTACGGTGCCACTCATTACTAGAGGTATTAAGCCAAACGAAAGAGTTCTCCTGCACTGGTGATTCCGGCCCACTCCCTTATGTTGGGCAACCACGACTTCTTACGCCATCCCATGCATCTTTTTCCTTCAATCTTGAATCTGAAATCTGTCGTGTCGAAACACTTTTTAACGGTGTGCATCAATTTTCGGATTCTATCTACGCGTCGGAGAACGTTATCATTAGAAACTTTTGTACGCAACATTCGTCTGTAGCACCAGTCACCACATCTCGAAAGCTTCTAATCGCCTCCTAGTACCCTCCTTAGGAGTCCACGCTTCACAGCCATACAGTAATACCGGCCAGTTAAAGCACTCCCTTATGTTGGGCAACCACGACTTCTTACGTCGTCCAACGCGTCTTTTTCCTTCAATCTTGCCCTTATTTTTCAATTAAAGCAACTAATATCTGTCGTGTCGAAGCACGTGCCCAAGATATTCAACCTTTCGCTTTATAACGGTGTGCATCAGTTTTCGGATTCTATCTACGCGTCGGAGAACGTTATCATTAGAAACTTTTGTACGCAACATTCGTCTGTAGCACCAGTCACCACATCTCGAAAGCTTCCAATCACCTCCTAGTACCCTCCTTAGGAGTCCACGCTTCACAGCCATACAGTAATACCGGCCAGATACAGCACTCCAGAATACGTATCCTTAGTTTAAGACTTTACTTTGATAATAAAGTGATAAAGAATGTATTTAAAGTGGTGAAGATTGATAATATCGAGTACCAATAGGAGAGCATTGTATAATGTATGGAATAAGCATGTACTTGAGCTGACAGTGTATGACGATTTGCCTAGAATATCCTCCTGGGGGTTTATTATTTAGACTCAAACCAAAAGGATTACTGCTAGAATACTCGCGATATAACAACTATTATTCTGTCGTGACGGAGTATTTATTTTGCACTCCTTATTCTCCGATTGATGTTTATCAGTTGTCCAACATTTCAAGAAAAGTGCTAATCAAATCAATGCTACATACATCATAATTAACAGTACTTACTGGTATTAGGCAAGAGATGTCTCTCCATTTTGACAGGCGGTTCAGTGTGTAAGTGCGGCAGGGCTCCGGGTACGCCTACTCGACTCACTGAAAGAAAAATAATTTAATTTAGAAAACATTACAAGTATCGAAACAAAGCCTTTGGGCAGCACAAGCCAATCCCGGGCACTTATTGAAATTTTCGTTCGCGTGTTGCTCCGCTCCTATGGGTCGTAGCGAGATGTTAAATAGCCTAAGTTACTCCTTGTTAGCCGGAACAAACTGACAGACAAAAATTGTAAAAAAATGTTGTTGGCACATATACCGTATCGTGTATACATCCATTTTTTTTATAGTATAGTATATGGGGGCAAACGAGCAAAAGGCCCACCTGATGTTAAGTGGTTACCGTGGCCCATGGACATCTGCAATACAGTGAGGATTGCAGATGCGTTGCCAACTTTACTTTCGGAGGAACCTGTACACTCGGCGCTTGATGACTTCCATATTAAAGCGCTCTGGGAAAACCACTGGTGACGCACGTACATTACTGGTATGCCAAGCATCCAAGTGGTGTGGATGAAATTTGTCCCATCGGCGGAGAGTGCGATGGCGGAAAAGTGTCGAGGGCACTAACTCAAATAGTTCCTGTGAACATTTATTCCCCATTGTAGAGACGGTAGAGAACACACAGAGATTCAACGTCTCTCCGGAGACTAAATTCGTCTAAACCGTCTGTGAGTATGGGATCGTCGATAATACGAACAGTTCGTCGTTGGATGGAGTCAAGAGGGAGCAACGGGTACTTAGGGACACCAGCCCAAAGATGCGAGCGATCCATATGCGTAATTAATGAAAAGCGGTTATTTTAATATTGCAAACAGACACTCCAATGGACAAGAATATCCGTGGACATTGGCTTATCACCTCAACACGGATGTCAGCCGTAAATCCGTCCGAGCATGGCGCCTTCCATGGGGTGATCGTTACATCCACTTACTTGGTAATCGGTGGATCGCTCTGTACTTTCTCTTAATAGCTCTGTGCTCTTCGTTACTTAGACTTTCTGCCACAATCTAGACGAAGTCTGTGGCATTTAGAGTCTTGCTATCTTTGACAATAGGCACATCTTCAAATATTCTAATCGTTTTCCTTAACATTTATTGAATATTCGCTTGAAATTTTCAAACCAATTTTTGAACACTTTTTTATTTTTTTACGAACATTTCTTATTTATTTTTTTATCTTTATATATAAAAATGAATTGTCGTTTGTTAGTCTCGCTAAAACTCGAGAACGGTTGGTTTGGTTTCGAAATATTTGTGGAAGTCCATAAAAGATTTCTAGGTCCTCTAGTTTAATACAAATCAACGAAGCGTGGTAAGCTAGTAATAAATATAAAATAAATTTTTTCCTTCGTTATTTTTGAATTTCATGAATTAAATATTTAACAATTGTATCTTCACGGTGTGACGTCACAATCCATAATAATAAACAACAGTGATACAAAGTACAATATAATTTAAAATACTGTTTCTGTAAAAACGCACTTGCAGGCATAGTTTTCTATACTCATCATGTCACAAACATGCAATTTTTATTATAAAATTTAACTTACTAGGCGCTTGATGCTGGTGGGGATGATGGACATCCTGAGGATATAGTTCTGGTGCTTCAGCATGATTTCGCAGCACGTTGATAGCGTCGTCCAACCTTTCCTCCATCCGAGCTCCCTGGAATGTATTATTTGGATATTAGAAAATATTACTCTTAAACAAGAAAGGTGGGGGGGGGGAGGATTTCATATTATACCTTAATCCGCCCTACAAATTTTTTTATAAAGATTTCAAACTACTATTCTTAGTGAACCCACACCTTTTCTTGATTGAACCCTAACCATTCAGGTACTGATGCTCTACTTCTAGAGGAATTTAGATAATCTAAAATATCTGGAAGAGGCTTGATTTTTGAATCAAAATTTAAAAAAAATAAATATAATTTTATATATTATTTCGTTCAAAATCTTTTCAGCGATTACTTTACACATAATTCCTGACAAACTATTATCATGTGTATTAAAATATTTACAACCTACGTTATAGCTACCGGCACGTGAGTATAGGTTTGACCTTGAATGCGCAGAAGTTACAACAGCGCGCTTCAGTTCCTGCGCGTCTGCTACGTCATGAACGTTTACAATGTGCAACAAACCCCCACTATTTTTTCTCAGACCTAAAGTTAGCTGCTGGCTACTATACTACTATATAATAACAGAAGTTTGTCGCAAAATAAAGGGGAAAAGCTTTCATGCCACAGACTCAAAAATCGACTAGCATTATGAGTATCTTTTATTTTCATATCTGATACAAATAACACGTTAACACATGCTTTACTCCAAAAATACTAAAAACTCATATTTACAACGATTTATTAAAATATATTAGTTTTATATACAACAGATAAAACAAATCAATACATCGTTATCAAATCATAAATACTACTTACCCATCTTTGTTGATGCCAGAGATAAAAAGATATTTTTTCTACTAATCCTACCAATATTATAAACGCGAAAGTTTATAAGCATTTATGGATGTATGTTTGTTACTCTTTCGCGCAAAACCTACTAAAACTTTACAGTAATATAGCTTACACATCAGAATAACACATGGGCTATCTATACTAATATTATAAAGAAGTAAGATTTCTATTTTTGTATTTTTGTATTTTTGTATGTAACGAATAAACATAAAAACTACTGGACCGATTTCAAAAATTCTTTCACCATTAGAAAGCTACATTGTCCCTGAGTAACATAGGCTATATTTATTACAAGAAAAAATTAGAGA
The DNA here is from genome assembly GCA_905147385.1 of Limenitis camilla. Lineage (NCBI taxonomy): Eukaryota > Metazoa > Arthropoda > Insecta > Lepidoptera > Nymphalidae > Limenitis > Limenitis camilla. The sequence goes on along the minus strand of LR990251.1, from coordinate 6,573,563 downwards.
TCCTTAGGAAATCTCACGAAAACCAACCCAAGGTGCCAAAAAATTTGCCATAAAATATCTTTCATCGCATGCGCTGCAAAAAGTATTGATGATAGAACAAAAAAATGTTCTACAATATTATAGAACGTTTCAATATCTACAAAAAAGTCCGCGAGACCATATGTCCAACTATTATAGTTACGTCACTATAACTACTTTTTTACATTTTAAAAGTTGATAAAAATGCCTATCAAAATCAGACCATGTTTTCTATAACTTTGTATTAATCCTTATCCAAATAAATTATTTCGTATTCAAGACTATTTCAATACCTGTAAATTACTTTTTGAATTATTAAAATCGGACTTTCCATTCAAAAGATATTACGAAATTAAAAATATCAATATAAACAAAAAATACACGACGACGCGACGGGCCAGTGTAGCGACGCAGCGCAGCGAGTAAAGCGACAAGAGAGGGGGCACCGAAATGCGGGAGGGCCTATATATTTTTAAAAATAATATTCCACCCGCGCGAAGCCGGGATGGGTCGCTAGTAATTTATAATGATATAGTGTGAATTATCCAAAATATAGCGGGTGAAACCGCGGGGCGCAGCTAGTATTATATATGCGATAGTAACTCTGTCTGTTTGTTTGTTGCGCTTTCACGCCAAATTTTTATTTATTCAACTATGTAGTTAACTTTTCAAATTTTGGTGTATTTTTGACATTATTGGCACTTTTAGGGAGTGTCCATATTAATTTTATCAAAAACCCCTAGTGAGAGTCGAACTCGCACACGAAGGGTTGCGTACCAATATTTGGCAAAAAAACACGTTTGTTGTAAGGGGGGCTCTTAAATATTTATTTTATTCTGTTTTTAGTATTTGATGTTATAGGGGCAACAGAAATACATCATTTGGGAAAATTTCAACTGTCTAGCTATCACGGTTCATGAGATACAGCCTGGTAATACTAGAGGGACAGACGGACAGTCTTAGTAATAGGGTCCGGTTTTTACACTTTGGGTACGTTTAGCAGCTTATTCTCTCCTTAAAATCTTAGTGCGTGTATTGTATTGGAATGGGGGGCAGTAAAGTTTATATAGTATCCACACTACTCACCCCAACATCGGAATGCTCGCGGAGGAATACCATGGCCTCATCGAGCTGCCTCTGCTCAGCCGGAGCACCCTGGCCGTGACCATATCAAGCTGAGCGAACGAGAGCTAGCCACTTTGGGTTACTTTTATTGTTTGAGCAAAAGTTCAATAATAAATGATATTCCTATCAGTTGTAAACTACAAATCTGCCATCATAAGTAAAAGGGGTCTAATTGCTTGTAAGTTGATTACGAGAAAATAATACTTTTGTCCGAAATGAAGTTTCGGATATTATCAAACAGTTTTGGCTAATTACAATAACTGAACAATAATTTTACAAAATTTCTATTTTTATTGTTTTTTGTTATTTTCAAAACAGACAGAAAAAAAGGCAAGCAAAGAAATTCAGTCTTATATCAAAGATAGACATGTAGAGTTTGTTGTCCCTTTCTTCGTATAACGGCAGAAATACTAACAAAAAAAAACTATTTACAGCTTTATTTAAGGGAAAAATCTAATTAATATACAAATTGCAACTACTCAACTTCAATATCTACAACTATATACAAAAAAGTCCCAAATTTGTCTACTAGCTCAACGATCGCTGATTAAAAACACAAAAAAAACATCAAAAAAACACAAATTAACAAAAACTTTGGTGTTCAATATAATATACTTAGTACAAATATTTTCTTGAAATAATTAATCACACCAAAGTTTTTATTAAAAAAAAATCACAACATAAAATAATATTTAAAGCTTAATCAGTAAGACATTTAAAAAAATAAAAAACCAAAATTAATGATAAACGTTAGTAACAACCATGCGAGGCTCATGCCAAGAAAACACTAAAACGCCAAAAATTTTATTTTTCTATTTTTTGGTTGTCCCAATAACTACTGTAGCCTGTTTAAGTTATTTAGGCTTATCCCATATCCCGACTTACCCCATTAGTGAACACACTCTGATGTTTACATAGAATAAGAAGATAAGACTCCACAATTTATTAAACTCATACTGAAATTAAAGATACAGTGCAAACTCGATTTAATGACACTTAAGGAGACTGCACATTTTATGGTGTTGCATGGAGTTGTCATTAAATGGAAAGAATAACAAAAAAAATCTGGATTATTTTACTATTATTAATGAAGTTCAAAAACAATATGCTTTTTTTCAAAATAATAAATTGATTTTGATAACTTAGGAAGTACTGTTAACTACTTCATCATCATCATCACAACCCATTAATGGCTCATTGCTAAGCCTCTAGGGTCTCCTCCTCAGAATGAGGAGGGGGTTAGGCTATAGTTCACCACGCTGGCTCAGTGCGGGTTGGCAGACTTCACACACCTTTGAGAACTTTAGGGAAACTCTGAGGAGTGCAGGTTTCCTCGCGATGTTTATAGCGAGTGATATTTAATTGCTTAAAGCACACATAACTCGGAATAGTCAAAAGTATGTGCCTAAGTGTGATCGAACCCGGACCTCCCGAGTAAGACCCAATGTCTTAACCACTGTGCTATCACTGCTTACTGCTGTGTGTGATGCTAAATAGAGTGTATCACGGTATAGAAAAGCAAGCTAAGCCAAACAAAGTCGAGTGAATTCGACGCTTTATAGAGTTTGCCATTAAATAAAGTGCCATTACATTGAGTTAACACTGTATTTTTAATTGTTATTACCTCTCTGACTTTTTGAAACTATAGTATTGTCTAAGATATTAGGTTTTACCCCTTATTCCGACTTACCCCTTTTCGAAATATATTCAAAAAACATTAAAAGTTCAAAATTTATATAGACTTTATACACAAATTGATGAAATATATTTTTACTTATGGTAACCCCGTTATTCGGTTTTACCCTTAAATCCCGACTTACCCAATTGAATACAAAATGTAGAAACTAACTTCTTAGGCAACCATTGAATATTTTTTGAATCTAATTTAATTTAAAACTACCCAACAATAATTCTGTCACCAATAACAACTCTTTCTTTCATTACTTACCATAACCGGTGGGAACACGACGTGTTGGTGTCCATTTGGCAACACTGGGAGAGGAGCGTGGGGTGTAGAAGCTGTTGGTGGGGATGATACTCCCGTTGATACCCAGTTTGATTGCTGCAAATATAAATTATAGGTAAAAAACCTTAAAATATAATAAATGACTATAAATATTACATTAAGCCGAATAATGGCTTGCGTCTTTAAAATTAAGCATACCTTTTTCCCCAACAGCAAAAATTTTCCAAAAACGCGGATTTAATAAACTATTACAATACTTTAACATTTGATTGAAGACAAAATAATGAGAAACTACTTTGTTGTACCCAAATTTTCTTACACTAATTTAGTCTTTTATATATGAACACACAGCAGAACAGTCAATAGTATTTGAAACGTTACCCCAAGTTTACCCCCATTTACCCACCTGTCCATTGTGATGTGCATGTGCGTGAGGCGAATGCTTGAGCGGTGGGTAGAGGCGCGCGTGCAGTGGCGGGGGAGAGTGCACTGGAGTGGAGGGGGAGGAGCCGTATGAGGAGAGACTACCCGCTTCCCCACCAGCGCCGGGAGTGCTGGCTGCCCCCGCGTACATCTAAAGAACAATCATAATATTTAGGATAGTCATCTGTATTGTAATTGATCTCCCTGTTTCTTACATATATCTTTAAGAAATAAAAAATGTCATTTAATGTGTGCATTACATAATTCCTTAATTTTTTTATTATGTAACATAACACATTAAATATTTACTGTAGGCCGTTTTCAACCGAATCGAAACATAATGTATCGTCCGGCTTCGGTCGGCCAAATTTACTTCTAGACATGGTTTCCGATTTACTCCTAATCATAAGCTGTTGGCCCTAATGGAATCGAAAGAATCACTTGGGGGGTTGGGTTGGAAACGATTTAGTACTGCGACCAATCCATTGTAACTAGGCCTTACATGGTATTTTGTCGATGGAGGTAGTGTTTCTAGCTTACCGGTTGCATAGGTGGCTTGGCCACTATCATAGGGTCGCTGGGCGAATGTACCGGAGCCGCCGCTCTGAACGACGACATTGGTGGTAGGGGTAACTCCGCGCCCCCCGCGGAGCTTGTGTCTGCTGCTGGCGCGCCTGCTATACCTGAAATGTACGAAAACACATATATACCAACTATCGGTGTTCGATCAGTTACGATAAACGTTAATTTAGTACTAGCGAAATGCCTTTATTTTCAAATAAGTTGACGAGCTAAGTCTGCCTGCCAGAGATGATAAATGAGCATTCTATTGGAGGTTTGTGTTTTAAGGTATACCAAGTTTAACTCTGATTTTTGAGTTATTTGTGTTTTAAGTACTTAATTAAATATCACTTGATGAAGTGGTCAAGGTAAACATCGTGATGAAACCTGCACTCCTGAGAGTTCTCCATAATTTTCACTGTCGCTGTGCGAAGTCTGCCAACTCCCACTTAGCCCACGTTCGTAGTAAGCATTAGATGTGTCAGTGTGTCATTTAATGTGTGCATTACATAATTCCTTAATTTTTTTTATGTAAGATAACACATTAAATATTTACTGTAGGCCGTTTTCAACCGAATCGAAACATAATGTATCGTCCGGCTTCGGTCGGCCAAAATTACTACTAGTCTTGGTTTCCGATTTACCTCTAGTCATAATTGCCCATTTATTTTATTATATACTATCTATATTGCATAGTGACATTCAAAGGACAATTAATAACATGTACTTTAGGCGAATCAAACAAAATTAAATATAATTAATCAATTAATTTTACAATAAAATCTACATTTATATAATTTTAATTCATTTATTAATGTTTTATAATATATGAATGGAAAAGATGATATGTTACTGGAATAATAAAGGTTTTTTTTAATTTATTTACTTCAGGCGAAAGCCGAAAAGAGCCTGGTTATTGAGGTCCAGGGCTAGTACTGCAGTAGTAACGTTTATCTATTTAATTTAATTATGATAACTCAATATTAACTCCTCGGAAATCACTGCCGCAGACCATTTTTTTTTCGGAGTGAGTTTGCTGTTGGCCCTACTGAACTTGACTATCGGTGTAAGCGTAGTTGTGTCTAGTGAGTACTAACCTGGTGACGTAGCATATGGGTCGTGATGGTATGGCGGCGGGGGCGGAGGCTGGTAGTAGCCAGCAGCCCACTCGCCGCCGTAATATGGTTCCTGGTAGCCGGCGCTGTTACCCGCCCCCTTCGGCGACGCGTACCGGCTTGGCGAGTCATGGCCGAATTCATCGCTGCCATACTGGAAGAGAGAAAATTACATTATATACTGATACCACACGACCAAATTTATAATTATTCCCTCCGCTGGTACCTGAGCAACCAGCTTCTGAATACCAATTGGACCATCAAAACCAATTACCACCTATTGCAATGTCCTTCAATAGGATAAACAAAAAGAAATATAACCTTATGTCTATTTCTAGTTTTATCTTTATCGTGGCTAGTCACTGAACTTCCGAATTTTATTTTGACTGAACTGTAATTGATAATGAGTGGTCGTTAGGGAGAATCTTTAAATCTTTACATTCGAATCGACCATTTAGCGTTTATATCTATATAATTTCTATTGCTAGTAATATAAACTTATTCCAGTGGCATTAACAATAAATCCAACACTGGACCTAGCCCCATTTGTAGTATCAGAGAAACCAATACAAAGTTGAGCAGCAATAAAGCATAGCATTATAATTGGTATGAAAACGGAAAGTGGGACACCAACAACACTACATTTCACAGATAATTCCCATTTCTGCTACCAAAAGAAGCGATCATAAACTTTCCGATAGTACAATCGCAGTATTACCACTATTGAAAATTATAGCAATGTTAAAAAGGAAATTATTAATTAGTTTTGCATATCTAAATGAATATTTTGGCAACCATGGTCGCTATAATGGCTGTTGCTTGATGTCTTCGCTTTATTGTCCAATCTGTGGCCGTCTGTGGTTTCCGAACTACCCACAGCGGACATTATATGGTTAGTCCACAGCCCTTTTTTATTTTAGGTTATCTATTTTTTTTCTTTTTTTTATGTAACTAGGTCGGCAAACAAGCGTACGGCTCACCTGATGGTAAGCGATTACCGTAGCTTTTAGACGTTTGCAACACCAGAAGCATCGCAAGCGCGTTGCCGACCCTATCCCCAATTCCCCCCAGGAGCTCTGGTCACCTTACTCACCAACAGGAACACAACACTGCTTTAGAGTAGTGTTATTTAGCTGTGATCTTCTGTAAGGTCGAGGTACTACCCCAGTCGGGATGCTCCATATTTGAGCAGGAAAGTTGATGGTGTGCCCTACCGTCAGTTGATTTTTTTTCAATTTCCCGTACTCATGTATTATGAATTTAATTAAATCCTTTGTGTTGTAAAATAAACTTAAAATCAAACTATCAATAGACTTGCTCCAACAGTCAGTTTCGCAATACAGACAAAACGCACAATTACTCATAGTTAGCTTTTGCAATGCAAATATTAATCGAGAGAGACATTGGACTGATACTTCTATTTGCTATCTAAATTACTTGCACTTATAGAAAGTAGTCAGAATTTATATTATGGACGTTGTGTCTTCATACAGATGCACGAAACAAAGTGTCCGAGGCTACACTCTGAATAACAGATGATTGGCTGAAAGATAAAACTTTTAATTTAAGTACAAAGGAGATGGTCAAAATTATTTAATATTCTATGATTGTATATTTTACGCTTTCCTACATTTATGCATATCTGAAAGTTTTCAGGATTTAGCACTGCTTAGGTTTGGTTAGGTGGATCTCGCTTTACTTTGGACATTTGTAATCGCTGATAGTGAGTCCATAGCACCTATTACAGGTCAATATAACCATTACCATTAACTACTGTAACAATAGACTCGCTGGGGATAAGCAAAGTCAGTGAGTGAGTCGAAAACGAAACTGCGTATATAGATGTACCGGTTGCGACATTGCGTGAAAGCTTATAATTGCTCTCCTTGAACACTGCGCGTGCACGCTAACTATACACAGACCTAACATCCCTTTACGAACGGGACAGTCCCGCTATTTTTGTGTCTGTCCCGTTGTCCCACCAAACGCAAAATTGTCCCGTTTTCAAAAACAGTGCCATAGGATATTGCTTAGTTAAATAAATAAGTAATCTTTATTGACCGAAACATAAGTGTCTTAAACTAAGTACGTCAGACTATAGTAGGGCTGGCAGCTAACTTTAGGTCTGAGCAAAAATAGTGGGCAAAAGTTGTGCATTGCGAGCGTGCTGCGTGACGTTTACTTTTACTGTTAAATAGTAGACGCGCGGGAACTGAAACGCGCTGCTCTCGCCCCTAACAGTGTCTTCTGGGCATTCATGCTCAGACCTATACTTACATGCCGGTAGCTATACCTCTTGATAGATAAATGTTTAAGTAACTAAATTTAGTTACACTCCACTAACGAAATGTAAGGACCTTTATTTTCGTTATAGCTAAGATTTTCTTGCTACAAATGCTATATTAACTCCCTAAGTCCCGTATTGAGTAAAAAATAAAATGGTCGTATTTTTATGATGGTAAATGGAAGAGAAAAATCGCGTTGCTTATATATAAAAGAGGAGTATGAGGTACTCAGTTGTATTAAGTTTTTGAATTCTAAAATAAGCAAAATGCAATTTATACACTTCTAACTGGTCTGTAGTGTAAGAACCATGTTTATCATACTAGTAACAGTGTGACTCGTATTGTATTGGTGCGAGTGACCACACTTAATTGCCAACGACACACTATTCCTTTTAATACTTGCCTAAACGGACACAATATCTCCTATTAGGCGCAACTTATAGACTGAGAGACGGTCTGCATGACATATTACGAATAAAAAAGCACCCAATTGAACACTATCTAAAAAATTTATAACAACATTCTACAGATTCTCTAGCAACTTATTTGAATTTTAAGGGTGAAAAATGCAGAAATATTAATACACCCATTTAGTATTTGTAAGAGATACTTGTCTAAACTATAGTCATAAGGGGGCGTCTATCCCTATCTCTCTACCTCCTGGCTTTATCAGCAGATTGGCTCCAGAGTATTACAATGTTTCCAAATTTTAGTTTAATTGAACCCCAGGAAGTGATTGAAAAATGTTTTAAAATATTTTGAGGGACGACTGACATTGTGTATGAGTGTTATTTTAAAAAATAGTTGTTAATTTAGCTCATATTTTTTTAAATTTTACTCGAGTAAATATCTCTCTCTCTCTCTGTGGTCGCTCCCACATGGCAGAGGATTGTGGTCATCGACGGATGTGGATGGTATACACCTAGTTTGGATTATCTGCTCCCACCGGTGCCTGTTCATCGCGTCTTTGGCGACCGAGGAAAACTTAATTGAAGATGGGTCTCACCAAGGGCTCATTATGTGGCCAAAGTATTCGTTGCGGACAGATCGTGGAGAGGCGGGTTTGGACGTGAAGCTGCGAGAGGATCGATAAGGAAATCAAAACTCGTCGTTTAATGTGTACCTGACATACTTATACATATAGATTAATAGTATATGGTCTGTAAGAAAATGTTACAATAGGGTTACTAGACTCGTTCTATAAATTTGTGGCATTAACAGATTTTTTGTTGGACCACAAACATATTTTTTTTTTCATTGTTTAGTAATTGATCATCTGTATTGAAATACACGCACTAGCACAATAAAATGTCAACTATCTCATGAAATGTCTCTTAGACTATACTTCGCAGATTTCAATGTATACTATTAAGGAAGAACGATCTATTGTTATCGATTTAAGCTTTGAAAAAAGGTAACTTTGCCTAACATTTGGCTTCAGCAAAACTAGTACATATTAATAATATTATATTATAAAAAAAAACATCATAAAAAAGAATTTTAATATTTGTATTAATACTATATTTTTTATATTGCCTGAATTCGCTATCGAAGTATTAATATTGAATGGCATTGAGTTGTCTGTTTTATTAGTTCACACGTATTAAAATTTCATTTTAAATCAATATAACAATAAATTAGTTTTGTTTAATTAATACATTTAAAAATACCATAATAGAAACTATATTAAAATAAATTCTGTTATACCACAGATAATAAATCAGATTAATTATGTAACATGACAGTAAGTTTTAAATAAACATTTTTATTTGAATTTAAATCGATCGAAAATTTTTTAGTTATAACGAGAACAAGATGGCGGTTTGTGTTTGTGGGAAAATTAAGTTTTTTTTTACTAGTGTGATGCGCAGCTCCTATTGGTCTTACCGTGATGATATATAGCCTATAGCCTTCCTCGATAAATGGCCTATCTAACACTGACGGACTAGTAGTACCTGAGATTAGCACGTTCAAGCAAACAAACAAACAAACTCTTCAGCTTTATATAATAGTATAAATAAAGGAGAAATCAGCAGACGGTCCACCTGATGGGAAGTAGCCACCGTCGCCCATGAACATGCGATGCCGCCTCGAAGACAGAGTTAGGAGGGGGAGCGAAGGGAAGAATGCTGCCGTTTCAGTGGACCCTGACCCTCTTCAGATGGGAGAGGGAGGCGGTAGATGTAGATGCAGCACGACTGGAACCCGTCAATGACTCCTAGCGGCAGAGTGGAATTTTATTCTTTCCCATCCCCCCTCATGGGTAGATTTGTTGAAACTGTCAGTATTTGAATAAGATCCTATATCCCGATCCCTTAACCCGTATGAATATAATGAACATGTAAGAGCACATTTTCAACAAGTGAACCCCAATTCTTGGTCACTGAACTGAGTCATAAGCTATTGTTATTTTTAATGTCTGCGCGTCAATCGCGAGTCGATACGTTTTATAACATTCGTTTAAATTCTTTGGCCGATGTTTTCCAATGTATTTTATTTGATTCGCGTTTAAATATAGGATTAACTTCTCGAAATACAGATCTTCGACCTTCCCTTATCCATTAAAAATTAGTAGAAAATTAAATTAAAATAACCTGTACTTTTGAAGCTATATAGATAACGTACTCTAGAATTTGGTTTTAATTTTTTTATTTAAACTCAATATAATTTTTTTAAATCTGCTGTTCGTTTTGTCTCGCTAAAACTTGAGAATGGCTGTACTGATTTTGCTAATCAGTAAAAAATAAAGATCAAAATATTGAAATAATTGTGGAAGTTCAGGGAATGTTTAAAAGGTGAGAAATGGTAAAACGATTTTGACACAACTTTTACCCGTAGTATGAATACGAAACGTCAGCGAAGCGAGGATAGGTCAGATAGTAATTTATAAAAATATTAAAGGAAAGAAAATCGTTAATTAAGTTAATCATATATAAAAAAAAACTAAGTAAAGAGAGGAGAGGGTAGTTTATAAAAGACCTGGATAGCATTTTGTTAGTTTGCATAAATTCAAAATCTTCATAGAAAAAAATATATTATACATAATAATTCAAAACAGTTCCAGAGGATGTCTAAACTAATCGCAGCGAGGGCAGATCGCGTAATATAATGTACAAAATGTAGCGCAGACAACAATAGTGAGTGAGTCACTAATACCAAGGATCGAGATGCTCAATGTACCAATAATGCGGTTATTTCCTTCCTGCTAATACTTCGATCATCAATAACTAGATACACAATTAGAAATAACCTTACCAAATAAATGTACACCCATTTGCATGGACGCTTCATTATAGTAACATACTTGACTTACAATACTGTTGATAAAATTTGATTGACTAGTATAGCTACCGGCACGTAAGTATAGGTTTGACCTTGAATGCGCAGAAGTCACTATTAGGGTCGCCAGTTCCCTCGCGTCTGCTACGTCACGGATGGAACGCAGCACGCTCACAATGCGCAACAAACCCCCCACTAATTTTTATCAGACCTAAAGTTAGCTGCCGGCTACTATACTTTCTCTTCTCGTGATAAACTCCAAAATAACTGAATGGATTTAAATGCGGTTTTTACTAATAGACAGATTGATTTGTGAGGAAGGTTTAGGTGTGTCATTTGTTTAAGGTTTTGTCTAAATCTAAGTCAAGCCGTCTGGGAGCTTTCATCGGAAAATTGGGGACAGAAAAAAAATATATATGTAGATATAACATGCTCTACTGACCGCGCGAAGCTAGGGCGATGGTAGTTTGACGAGTAATAATGTTACCCATAATATAAAACACATAAGTCATAGATATAAGTCCGAGAATTGTAAAAGATAATCGAATAATCGAATCGTCGGTTTGACAGTCTCGACCGTTTATATGCCTTCGACAGTCTGACTGTAGTCTTAGTCGTGCGTAATCTCTCAAGGAGTGAAGTAGTCCCTAGATAGTGTTAGTTTTGTGCAGTGTTAATGCTGGGAGTGCTGTCCGATTAAGGTCACGTGAGTACTTTAAAATGTAGTTGCCACGTCTTGGGTTAGGTTTGGGTTTAATTAGAGAGCCTGAACAGTGGAGGCGAATGTTGGAATTCTGTTAAAGGACGTCCTTAAGCCTACACCTTGGTCACAAGTCCAAGGCACTGCTTAGGTTCCTTTCGTTGGTTCAGTAGCAGTATCTACGTTGCGTTTACCCGATAGTCCATCCAATACCATCCCTTGTAGTGTTTTCCAATATTTTCCTCTCCTCCTTCCTTCTCACCATTAATATCCCCGACATATATTTATTACCTGCTTTAATCTATACTAATATTATAAAGAGGAAAGATTTGTATTTTTGTATTTTTGTATTTTTGTATGTAACGAATAAACATAAAAACTACTGGACCGATTTCAAAAATTCTTTCACCATTAGAAAGCTACATTATCCCTGAGTAACATAGGCTATATTTATTACAAGAAAAAATTAGAGATCCCCAGAAAATCTCACTAAAACCAACCCAAGGTGCAAAAAAAATAGCCATAAAATATCTTTCATCGCATGCGCTGCGAAAAGTATTGATGATAGAACAAAAAAATGTTCTACAATATTATAGAACGTATCAATATCTACAAAAAACTCCGCGAGACCATATGTCCAACTATTATAGTTACGTCACTATAACTACTTTTTTATATTTTAAAAGTTGATAAAAATGCCAATTAAAATCAGACCATGTTTTCCATACCTTTGTATTAATCCTTATCCAAATAAATTATTTCATATTCAAGACTGTTTCAATACTTGTAAATTACTTTTTGAATTATTAAAATCGGACTTTCCATTCAAAAGATATTACGAAATTAAAAATATCAATATAAACAAAAAATACACGACGACGCGACGGGCCAGTGTAGCGACGCAGCGCAGCGAGTAAAGCGGCAAGAGAGGGGGCACCGAAATGCGGGAGGGCCAATATACATATTTTTAAAAATAATATTTCACCCGCGCGAAGCCGGGATGGGCCGCTAGTTATGGATAAGGTTAGTTAAGTGTTGGTTAATGAGTTCTAGTAGTGAAGCTGCTTATGGGTCTCAAACTCGAGGAACTTCTCGTCTTTCGTCTAAAATGCACGTTATTATTAGTCTTAGGGAATGGGATTGTGTATCTAGTTATTTAATGAGCGAAGAAGCGAAGTAATTAATCATACAAAAAGACAGATCCTTTTATACTATGATCTAGTTAGTTCAATTTTCAGAACTACATATCAATTAGTCATATAATCCCAAGAGGATATACCATAGAGCACACATCGCTAGTAGTCTTCGTTTCCTGTAGGATTTGTCTATTGGTTAAGTCACAACATGTAGCGTTTTATCATTATTATTTTTTTTTTTAATTTATACGTATTTCTCGTTATTAATTCTATAATTAATATAATAATATTAGAAACCACGTCATTCATTGTCAGACACTTAGTACAGTTGCAACACACTGTCAGACACTCACAAAGTTATTAATATTAATCAACTATAACTATACCTACGTTATAGTTAAACATGTTTTCTTATTAATCAGACAGTTTTCATGTTTCTTACACCTTGTCAGACACATTAAATATTATTATCTTTCTAAGCAACGGTGATCCAAACTTAATAGTTAGGGATCGTTTATATCTCTATTAGATATATACACAGATAAACTCTCAGGTTTAATAGGCTCACAAAAATTAAATATTCAATGTCTGCCAATGCCAATTGTATTTTTGGTGGGTTGGCGTTGTCAGGAGGAGGGGGAAAAAATCCGGAACATTTGTTATATATATATGTCGGGGTATAGTTAGGGGAAAAGGAAAAAGAGGTAGACCAGTACAAAGATGGGTTGATGATATCCGTGAAATAGCAGGCGTCACATGGTCCAGAACTGCTGGCGACAGAAATTTATGGAGATTAAATAAATAAGTAGTACAATTATATTATTAAGTTTTTTTTTTAGCAACTAACACATTATTGTTAAAAAAAAATGAAACATGTCTGAATAAAGGCTTATTATTATTATAGTTAGGGGAAGGATAGTAATAAAGAGGATTTGTTGTTAGTCCTTGTCTAGACATTGTATTTAGATGTGTTAACACAACCTTAGGTTAGGTTAGTGTTAGGTTAGCCTTATGTTAACCTAACCTAAGACAAACAGTGAAACCGGACAGTGGAGGCGAGTGTCGTAATTACATTAAGGGATCCCTTAAGCCTACACCTTGGTCACAAGTCCAAGGCACTGCCTGTGTTCCTGTTAAACAACTACGTAATCGTAAGATTCGATTATTCATTCATCCTAATCGGCTCTTTCTCTTCTAACATATATATTATTTTATTTTAAAATTTTTAATTAATACTAAAACTAAACCTAAGGGAACTGAGCGCACTGCGCAAATTGGGGGCACAAAAAGACGTAATATTTAAAAAAAAAACTTCTAAAAACTCAAATTAGCGGCCAAAATTGTTAAATTAAGAAAATTAGAGAGAAACAGATTAAAAATGTAAAAAAACCGACAGTATTTTTAAAATTTTTTTGTTGTTATTTTTTTTCGATCATTATCGGTTTTCTCAAAACTAGACCAAAATTTATAACAATTTAAAAAAAAAATTGTTTATTAAGCAAAGGCTATAGAAACGCTTTTCATTTATAAATTATACCATAACAAAAAATAAAAGATTTTATTCACATCAGCTTCATTCAGTCCCACGATCATCGGACATGTTAATTAATTACGTTAATTTAATTATACATGGATATAAATAAAAAGACTGAGCAAGCCCGGGGCTTGCGACCTAGGAGCAGTGTTACGGAGCTCCTTTAAATTAACAAGTCTCCTCGCCGCTATCCGACTGATTACATTAACATAGTAAATTTATTCAAACATCACTTGCACTTCTCTAGACGAAGTTAACCGTGTGAAATCATTAAAATAATATACATTGACCTATAATACTTTAGACTCACAAGTCAGTGCTTAATAGTTTTCGAATTAATAGTTTCTGAAATTATATTCTGACATGATCATTTGCATTTCAAGCACCACCAAGTTATTTTTCTTTTATCTGGACCTTTGTAACTCGTACTCTACCCCCTGGGATCGACATAGACTTTGGGATGCACTGGTACAAAAGAATGGATCCCCAAACAGCAAAGCGTCAATTACTGGAGGGTGTCGCTTTACATCCATTAGCGGTAGGAACGCAGGTATTGGGTTGCGAGGGGTAGGTACATTGAAAAGAGAGAGCGAATGATACAAAAACTATTACAACGCCCTCGCTTCACTCCAGTATTAAGTCACTAATATATAAAGCTGAAGAGTTTGTTTGCTTGAACGCGCTAATCTCAGGAACTACTGGTCCGTCAGTGTTATCTGATGTGAGATAGCCCATTTATCGAGGAAGGCTATAGGCTATATATCATCACGCTAAGACCAATAGGAGCGGAGCTACACGTGAACAAAGTAGCGCGAGTCGACTAGATAAGTCCTATATCTCGTAGAAACCGTAGAGTCCAACGCTACATCTGTCTTTGTTCGCGATAATCTCAAAAACTACTGAACGGATTATCATGTGATTTTCACCAATAAGCCGAGTGATTCATGAGAAAGGTTTAGGCGTATAATTTGATAATAATTAAATAATATTCCAATCAAAATGGCCACCTATTGGAACATTTGGGTGCACATTTATTTAATTTATATCATATTTATTTTGCCAATCACCGGCCCACAAAAGAAAAAGCGGTCTGTACTTTTGACCAGATCTACCTATCTTTATGTATTGCGACTTGCTGAATCTGAACCTGAAGTCAGGTTTGTCAATTAACAAAAAACCATAAAAATCGCCAAAAATTAACAGTTTTTTAGTTGATTAATCTGTGGCCACGACACGTTAACCAAGGAATCAAAGATCCAATTTGGTAATATTTATTCATAATTATTTCAAGAAAAAGATCTAAATATCAATGAGTATAGGTACTGTCTATTTTTGGTAAGAAAAAAAATTATGGAACTATAGACCAATAATGGCTCCAATCTTGTAATTCTTTATTAATTTTAACAATTTGTAAAAAAATTTAAATTTTACTTGGCTCGTTAGCCTTCAAAAAAAATAAAAGTTTCAGAAAGTAAAAAATTTTTTTTTACTTTCCACAGTTTGCAATTTACTTAAAAATTTGAAGGTATACGGACAAAAGTGACTTTAGGTTCAGATTCAGCGCGTCGCATACATAAAGATAGGTAGGTCCGGTCAAAAGTACATACCCCTTGTTTTTTTGTTTGTAGGAAGAGTTACATATAAAAAAAGTTTTTTGAAAATATTGTGTTAAATATGTTGAAGAATGAAATGCGTTCAAACGTTTTATGTAATACTAACTGTCTGCCCTCGCTTCGCTCCGGGTATTTAAAACAATATTATAATTGATGTCCTTAAATTGTCACTCTGTAATTGTGTAGTTTTTCATTATTTGAAAAAAGAGAGTGAGAAAAAGTTATAAAAAAAATAATAGAAAGAAAAAGAAAACTAACAGATAATAAAAGACGTATTCTCCCTCTCAGCAAAAATAATATTGAATAGGTAAAGTAGAGAGAGCGAAAGAGAGAAAAAGAGAGGGGAGAGAGAGCAAGAGATAATCGAAAGAAAGAAAGTAAAAGGAGACTGATCTTTCTAAACAGATAAAGATAAAAAGTAAAGAGAGAAAAAAGAGAGTGATAGTATTATAAGAGGAAGAGAGACGGAAATACTATAGACTTCTCTCAGTGAAAGAACGGATTTTAACAACTAAATGGCCATATTCTATTAATTAAAATATGTATATGGCAACACTAAATCACTTTTGTCACTCACGAATAGTGTAGTATTCTATCAGTGAAAAAAAATTTAAAATTGGATTTTTAATTTCTGAAAAACTTTTCAATTTACAAAATGACCAACTTATGGGCACTGAAATAGCCATATCTTTTTTAAAAGAGTATTTATGGCAACACCACATAGCCTATGTTACCCGGAAAGGATGTAGCTTCCTATCGGTGAAAGAATTTTCAAAATCGTTTCAGTACTTTTCGAGCCTATTCGCAACAAACAATCAAATCTTTCCTCTTTATATAATAGTATAGATACAAATTAACATTTACAATACAATGTTATATTAAAATTGAATACGTTGAGTTTGTCTTATGCAACAAATACTAAATAGTAGAGCAATAGTAAACACATTACACGTTACTCCCACGCCAAACTAATTTAGACCGCTAATTATATGTGGAGTTGTGGACTAGTGGACTAGTGGACTAGCTAGCGGATATATCATTCTACAACTACAAATACAAGTACGTCTAGAATACTTGGAATACTTCAACTATTTAGTTAGCACGGTAACAGATATGTTAATCTCATCGATGCACTGACGTTTTACAGACACTTCACATCGTCTATTTATCCAATATCTCTCTAATAACTTTCAATGGATAATTCTGTTTGAAATAAAATGTTGTTATTACGTATAGTTTTGCTTTATAAAATAGTTAATATTGACCATTTCCTTAATCTGTGGCCATGTCACGTTAACCAAGGAATCAAAGATAATAATAATAATAAATATACTTTATTGTACACCAAATATTACAAAAGAAAGCCAAAAAATTACACCACAAAAGAAATATATGTACAATAGGCGGCCTTATCGCTCAGAGCGATCTCTTCCAGGCAACCTTGCGGTGGAGGAATCATTAATAAAAAAAAAGAAACGGTAGGCGCACTCATTAAAAATAATAACCAAATCAAACACTTCAACTTAAATATACATTCATAAACAGGTATATATATTAATACATACACTACATACATAAACATAATCAACACAAAGATCCAATTTGGTAATATTAATTCATACTTATTTCAAGAAAAAGATCTAAATATCAATGAGTATATATAGGTAGCAGTGATGGCCCAGTGGTTGAGACTCCAAGTCTTACTCGGGAGGTCCGAGGTTCGATCCCCCACACAAGCACACACCTCTAACTCTGAGTTATGTGTGTTTTAAGCAATTAAATATCACTTGCTTTAACGGTGAAGGAAAACATCGTGAGGAAACCTGCACTCCTGAGTTCCCAAAAAGTTCTCAAAGGTGTGTGAAGTCTGCCAACCCGCACTGGGCCAGCGTGGAGGACTATGGCCTAATACCCTCCTCATTCTGAGGAGGAGACCCGGCTCAGCAGTGGGCCATTGAAGGGTCGTGATGATGATATATAGGTACTGTCCATTTTAAAGTGAAAACTTCTTTAGCGCCGTTATGCACTTTTTGTATGAATAAAAAATGTTAAACTCGCGTCAGGACACGTAACCTGATCGAAATTTCGTAAGACGGTGCTTGAACGCTTAATTGGTATACAAAACTGAAATTAAATTTGTGTACGATAGCGCAATAGATGAATATTGTATTTAACCACATAAATGATAGTACTTTTATATATACTGATAAATAAAGCAATTCCCTTACCATTCCATAATATTCAAAAAAGTTTTCCTCAAGTCTTTTTTTGAATATGAAATAATATTTAAAAATTACATATTCAGCAACAAAGGAAATCATATTAACAGGTCATTATCCCCAAACATGTTATCCATTAAAATAACCAAACATATATTATTTGAAACACACGTGTAGGAACTATACCGAGCGAAAGAAAAAAAAATTAAACATATACAAAAGTTATACAACTCACCCCACTCTCTTGACTAGTGACTGGAGGAGGTTGGAGACCATGCTCCTCGTTATATCTTCTCCTCGCCCTGTGTCTTAATAACGCTGACGCATCGGGCTGTCCAAACTGAAAGATCTGGTCATCCTTCCCATTCAGGAACACCTTCTCAGCATACTCCGCTTGATACTCCTTCCTCAACAGGAAATCCGTACTGATAAACTCTCGACTTCCATCCAGAATCTCCGAAGTCAATCTCAAAGAATCTGAAGTGCTCCGTAAGTTAACATCAGATTCGCGGTAGTTCTCGCATATTTGGTTGAAAGTATTGAAGTATTCTGTAGCTAGATCTGATTTGGGCTGGTAGTCCTGGGCTGGTGGTGGATCAGCCGGCAGAAAGGTCTGGTCCATGTTGAAGTCATGACGCATTGCCATTTTTCACTACGCCATTACGTTGGTAAACACTAGTAACAGATGGGAGACCACCCTGACCGCAAAATTATAAACAATGAGTTTTTTTTTTGCGAAATGTGCTTTACGATGCCGACTCTATGTAGAGCTCTTTATACTAATAATAAAATACGGAAATTAGTTATTATGTTCGTCTTACACTGTACGCTTTTTAGGTTTTGGATATTCTTTTTTTTTCTTTTTCTTTTTTTTTTTAAAAGATTACTAGCAGTATGGATCACATACTACTAGTATTCCCTTTACCCCTCCAACTAAGCTAAATGCTTGTGTCAGGAGTGGGCCACGCCAGTAGTCCAATGTCCGGGATTTGAACCCACGACTTGTTGATCGTGAATCCAACGCCCGTACCACTGAGCTACTGACTTGACTGAAAAATTGTTAAAAATATTTTTTTTATGATACCAAAGAAATGGTCAGAAAGGTACCTTACATGTGAAAAAAAATTACAAATACTTTGATTGCTTCCCACACCGTAGACCGCAAAAAGGACGTATATACCCCGTGTTCCGAAATACACTGAAAGCACTGGCCAGTGCTCTCAGTGGTCAGAAATGTGTTCCTTTATAACTGTCAGTATACTGGCGCAGTATCATATGGAAATCCATGACGTCATCAATCGACGCCATTTTTGTACTGAAACCACTGGAGCTATTGAGCTACAGTGCTCCCAGTGTTTTGATCACGTGATCAATAGGGTCAAGAATTGATCGCTTGATGCTTGTACTATTGATAATAAATAATTATTTATAATTGTTATCTTAAGAAATCCGGCCTTATAAAAAATGTAAAATCGTAATATTATCAAAGAAACCTTTAAACATGAATGACATTGACAGATGACAGTATACATACTGGTCTGCTGTTCCGTTTTAAACAGTGGTCCAGTGTAGCTAACTATAAAGCAACAGCTTCCCAGTGTACTGAAGTGACGTCACACCCTACAGTACTCCAGTGCATTTCGGAACACGGCCATAATAACGAGTGTCAACGATAGATATGCCGACCGAACCGGATCACCAGGACAAGCTGGTTGGCATAGACAAGGTCGAAAGGAAAAGACCACGTGACAGATCACCGAGCATGCAAGATGACGAGGACCTTTAAGGAACACGACCTTCAGCACTGAAGATGACTACTAAGAAGAAGAATGATAAATAAAATGATTAAAATTATTATGCAAAAATGACTATAAAACAAACACTACTTTTAATAAAAAAAATAACTTCATTAATGCTAAAAATAACCATAATATTAGAGAATTGGTTAACTACTTGTTATGCTGAAGAAGTAACTAAAAGAAACCTACTTATTATGCTAGAGTATGGTTCTTTTCAGTTTACTTTAATAAATAATCTGAGGCCAAAGAAAAGATATTTAGTATTATTATCATATTTGAAAGGTTTCTTAAGACCTTAATGTAGATACGAAACAAGAGCAATTTAGTGTAATATACAAGCCGACTAAAAACTTCTTTTAACATTAAAAACTGCCATCACAACACCTAAAATTTTAAGCATTTATAAAAAGTTGCCATGTTCTTCGGTAAGTTACATTAAAAACAATTTTCGTACTCAGACCAACATTTCGTAAATTATCTTAAAGCTACGTTACTTTTAAAAGTTAAACAAGTGACTTTTTAGGGTTCCCTATCTTAAAAGGTAGAGGAACCTTTATGATACTTAGTCGTTCTTCTGTCTACGTTGAAACTAATAACAAATATTTAGGTCACGCCTGTTAGGGTTGCAAAAAAAAAACAAATTTCTAACAGCTGTAATTAATAATCAACTTCAATCCGAATTCTTTCGATCATGGATTGTAAAAAAATTCCCAATACCAATTTGATATCAATTTTCGATTTATTATTCAAAGATTTTAGATTATAAATTAAGAGTTTGATTTCAATAGATCGGTGATAAATTTCGGCTGTAAGTCCACGCAATCAAAAGATATATCTGTTTATGTCGTTACTCATAAACTTATAGGGAAAAATTATCTGAAAAATATTTTATTGCAGTTGGTAAACTAATTGTTACCTACGTTGAAGTATAAGGACAACAAGTTTGTCCCTCAATTCAAATTGTACGGAACTCCTAGTGCGTGAGTTTGAATCACACTTATCGGATTTTTTTTTTAAGTTTCTCCGCTTTCTCTTTGAACACCTTGCTCGGCTCGGGTCCCTAAGAAATGTTAGTATCCTGGGAATACAACTTGGGTCGGGACAAAGAGAGCAGGTAGTTATTGTACGTATGATTGAATATTTCATTACAATGCGTGTTAACTGTCTGGGATACAATTTATATTGATCCGTCTTCGCTTCTCTTCGGTAAGGAAATTATTATTCAGCATTCAAACTGTTCACTCACTCACTTACACAACTATGAATCATATATCTCTCATCGTTAAGGCAGCGTTCCTAAGAAACATTTTCTCTGATTTACTGCAGCAAATCCGACTACCACGCAAAACTATTTTCATTTATTCGGGTATAATATATAGTCTATGACTCTCGCAAATAATGTGGCTTTCTATTGGTAAAAGAATCTTCAAAATCGGTTCAGTAGATCCAGAGATTACCCCCCCTACAACCTCACAAACTTTACCTCTTTATAATATTAGTAGTATAGATAATAACTTAACTAACTTCTGTCTGATTATTCCTTTATAAGTCCATATGGTGATATATAAGAGGATTCTTCTCCATAATAAAATCTTTTATTATGGAGAAGAATCCTTCCTATACTGCTATTAACAAAAATATAAGAAAAAAAATATTATTCGTCGCTTACCAAATGATACAGTTTTTATCATCAAAACCTAATTCAGTGTATAAGTACTATAGGGCTTCCTTCAGAGCCTGTATTGCAAAATTTTGTAATAAAAACTTTTTTCTTTTTGGGAAAAATTTATCCAGATGTTACATATTTTTACCCGACTACGGCGAAGGAAGTATAATGATTTTAGCAGTCTACGTATGTATGTTTTTAGTACCAAGACGTATAGTGAAATGAAGATGATACTTATTCATCATCACGACACTTCAATGGCCCTCTGCTGAGTTGGGTCTCCTCCTCAGAATTAGGAGGGTTTAGGCCATAGTCCACCACGCTGACCCAATGCGGGTTGGCAGACTTCACACACCTTTGAGAACTTTTTGGGAACTCTCAGAAGTGCAGGTTTCCTCACGATGTTTTCCTTCACCGTTAAAGCAAGTGATATTTAATTGCTTAAAACACACATAACTCAGAGTCAGAGGTGTGTGCCTGTGTGGGGGATCGAACCTCGGACCTCCCGAGTAAGACTTGAAGTCTCATCCACTGGGCCATCACTGCACTATTACTTTACATCAATCATAATACCAACTTAATATTATAAATACGCAAGTAAATCTGTCTGTTACACTTTCACGCTTAACGGATTTTGATGATATCTGGTATAGAGATAGACCAGTCCTATGTTCTTTATAGGCTACGTTTTATCAAGATAAAAAGGTTTGTAGGGGTTGAAATAGGAGATGAAGGGCATGTTGAGCTGTGTGACCGTTTATATCTTTGGGAATTAGTCATATGTAAATTATATGAAGATATTGCGGTCGGACAACGTAACACGGGTCGACTAGTAAGCTTTTTAGAGAAGCCGAGTGTGCCTGGGGGTTATGACCCTGAACCAAATTTAAGCTACCTCACTATCTAACGTTAAAATGAAAAAAGTATATTATCAATAACTATGGATCTTTACACGTTGAATACTATATATTAATACTAAGAAATATATGTGACATTAAATAGTTTTTTAATGAATTTAAATATTCTTCAAAGCCTTAAAATTTCCTTGATCAACATAATATATGATTTTTTTTAATGATAGATAAGGGACAAACGAGCAGACGGTCCACCTGATGAAAAATGGATATGTTGCGGCCTCGAAGATAGAGTGAGGAGGGGGAGCGATGAGAAGAATGCTCCGGTTTCAATGGACCTCGAGCGAGAACCAGCAGTAATAGGATGGGTAGATCTGGTCCACATGCGGCTCGGCCGCAAGCCATTCGGGGAACAGATTCTCTACCACCAAGGGGGTGCTGGTTTACTCGCTTATTACGAGATACTTTACCGGCGGCAGAGGGAAATTGTATTCTTCTGACGGAGAATGGGAATTTTTTTTTAAATTTATTTTTACCAACTACTATCAGTTTTATGAGATTAAAATACGTAAAGATTTTTTTAGTCTCAAAACAATATTCCCACATACTAACATTATTCATAAGTTAAGTATACGGGTTGATATTAAATTACTCGATGTCTGTGGTCGAAAATATTTTTAAAAAGAGTAAATAATATTTAAAATGATCATATTATAATTTGTATATAAAAATAAAAAAAGTTTTTCTAATTTAAATATATCTTAGCTCAGCTAAACTAAAGCATTTCCGAATTTTTATGTTTAAGAAATCTGTCTATGTTTGCTTAGATCTAAAAACTAAGCAATAGATTTTGATGCGGTTTTTTTAAATAAATAGTGATTCAAGAGGAAGGTTTACATGTATAATACATACATAATATCGTAGAGAAACACTGATAATTTCAGAGGTTTCTAACGTGATGTCGTTAATATTTTTTGCGCTTACATTGCAAACGCTGGCTGAACCCTACGAGATAGATCAAAATAATGTACTACAGTATTGTACTCCTTGAAAAGGTCTACAAAAACGTCCGCGATGGTATATGTCTATTTCTTAGGGATAACCCACAGGAATCATTTTTTATCCTTTACTTTTTACGAGAAATAATGGCTTATATACGAAGTGATTTTAAACATTACAGCATTAATCCTTATCCAATTAGGTATCTTAAATACATTGTGCATTTAATATAGATTAATATGGCCCTATACAGCATGAAATTTAAATGCATATCTTCGAAGATATTACAGATTTAAAATGCAGGGACTTAGCGGTTACGGCTAAATACACGTGTTAAACTGCACCCGGGCGAAGCCGGGACGGGTCGACTAGTACTTTATATAACGGTTAATATAATCTTATACAGATAAAACAGAAGGCACATAAGGAGTTTGTACACTGTGGCGTGTAAGGGGATTCCGTGTGAAGCTTCATCAGCTATAATAGGCATCGGGTTACACTACGCCGGTGGTCGTGCTCGTTCAGATTTTGCAACTGTTGGTAAACATTCGTTCACGAGAATATTTGCACAGCACATTCAAGCAACTCTTGAGCTCGGGAAAGGGAAATTAAAAAAAAAGGGAACATATTGTCCATTCATAAAATTAATTAACTACATATATCTATTATTATTTCCCTAAAATTATCCAACAAGAAATATTTCCATTTAAATACATGGTAGACAGAAAAAGTAGATTTAATTATTTTATATATTTTTATAAATTATATTCTTCTGTATCTGTATTATGTATTTGAGTTTTTCTGTGTATCCTAGAGCACCTTAAAAATTCCTTTTTTTTTTGGATTGCAAACTACTAGTATTTTAACCCCTCCAACTAAGCTATAATTCTCGTGTTAGGTTATGTGTTAGGAATGGGCCACAGTTGGTCTATATCGACTGACGCACTGACACTCTGGCTGAGGTTGGCTAGTATTTGATAAATAGTTGTTACAAGATTTTAGTTGTATAAAAAAAATTGCAGTAAAAATTTCCAAAAAAAAAAATATTCCAACATTCTTAAACAAAAAAAATCCGGGTCAGGCCAGTCGTTACTCGTGCACGCGGCGGGAATCGAACCGGTTGTCCAGCTGGTGGCGGAGGCGATGCTCGACAGGTGTAACGCTATGTATTTATAGTTCTCTTTGTGTTATTGATTTTATATATACTTATCGAATATCTGTATATACACCTATAGAAGATATTTAGGAAAATTCTCTTACGTTCTCCAGAGGTTAAAATAAAAACTTTGAAACTGAATGATGTAGATCAATTTCAGAAATAAATAAACACAAAGTTTAATCCAAATTGTTTCAATAGTCTCAACCAGCTCGGAAAACTGTGGTCTACTGGGAAAAGTCGATGAGAAATTCATCAAATATAGTTCAACATATTCCTCTCAACAAAGTGAGGTCAGACAGCAAGTACTTTACATAATTAAAATACATGCACTTGTATATATAGCAACTTTCGCAAGACATCTGGTGAATATCCACATTTTTTACGTCAAAAGTAATCTATAATCTTAATACATTCTGTATTACATTTTTGTCTGTACTTTCGAATATATGAGATATAAAGACGTAAGTTTTTATTGTCAACAGCTGGGGAAGAAGACAAATCAGCATATTTACTGGACCAATGACCCTAGAATGGACACTAGTAACACAACATTTAAGAATAATAGTGAGCCAAAGTAGACCCCTAGCTATCTGAAACGCCTAAAAAACTCCCTAACCTAAGGTAGGTGACCTATCACTTATTTATCCAGGTCTTGATTCATTCGTAAATATCGATTTTTTATTTTAAAGTTAAACAACTACTAGCAGTCAATACAAAATTAACAAATATGTGTTACCATGGTTACGAGATTGTTAATTAATATTGTGACACAGCTCTCAAGTTAGCAATGAGCTGATAGTCTTCAATCGGCTAACCAGATCTTCAAATTCATAGCTAAGAACCATCAGAATCGGTCCTTTATATTGGGCGCTACGATGTCACCTACAGACACACAGTTATAGTACTTGTAGCGTCGGATTATAAACAAAAACATTAATAATTTTCACTTGAAGACTTATAGATGACTTCAATGTATTAAATTACGCTTAGGTACTCTAAATTCAGGTTCTCTTAATGACTGTCTTTATAAAAGGATTAGACCCGAATTTATAATATTTTTTTTTTACTAGAACCATAAATATTTTTATTTGCATTGCTGTACTCCTATAGTACTTAAATGCATGTTGTGTACACCTATAATTAGGAAACTACTTTAGTATATTGTATTTGGTGTATTAATATTTTCTTCTGGCTTCTTGATCTTCAGGCGTTCAATTTTAATATCCGCATGAACTATGATTTTTCCAGGATAAGAAGTAGCCTAGATTGTTAAATATCTGTGTGCCAAATTTCAAATCCGTTCAGCCATTTTTGTGTGATTTTTCATATTCGCGGGTACCTCTTATTTCATTCAAAAACTGTATATATCCTCTGTTTCGATAGACTTGACCCAGTTGTCAAACAAAGCTCGCCTGGTGACCATTATTTATCAGTTAAATACTATTCAAGTATTTATTTGATGGTTCAGTTGCAAGTAAGTTATTCGGGAAACAGACCCATATTGTATTAAGTCCATCTGTCAAATAACAAATATTTGTTTACCACGTGTCAGGTGGACATCTGGGTGTCAAGGTCGTCAGTCCCCTGAACCCCTGTGTATTTATGGACACAGATGCAAAATCATATCTGTATACGAATATTATTTGTTACTATGAGTATGTGGGTTCCGTACAATCTAAATTTAGAGACTTAACCTCCAATAACTGTTGTTCCCGTATACCTAACTTAACTTCGCTTCTTACAAAATTTCATTTTCCTTTGCGTGTTTTTTTTATGAACAATAGATTTTTTTTTTATGGTAGAAAAGGTGCAAACGAGCAGATAGTCCACCTGATGGTAAGTGGCCACCATCGCCCATGGACATCGACAAAACAATAGATACCCTCTTGTTTTGTCGATGCGTTGCATCCTCAAAATAGAGTGGGGAGGAGTGAAGAAGAAAAAATGCTGTGGTCTCAACGGACCCTGAGCTAGATCCCAGAGTCCACTAGATCCAAGGTATTAATGGGACGGGAGTGGGAGGGGGTAAGTCTGGCCCACATGCGGCTATACCGGAGCACGTCTATGACACTTAGCGGTCGCATTATATTCGCATGCTGGTGGTTGCAAGCCAGTCGCGGAACAAATCCCCTACCACCAAGGGGGTGCTGGGTTACTCGGCTTTTACGAAATGGCAGAGAGGAATAGTGTAAAATGGTTAACGCTTGACAACAATCTCACCCGATGGAAAGTGATGATGTAGCCTAAGACGTACCGCGCTTATCTAGAAGATGTCTATACACTCTCCTTTTTATCCAAAAAAATACAGTCCGCATCAAAACGCTTCGTACGTAAAGGCGATGTGTCGACTACGTAGGGGGGGGGGAGACACTCACGGTGTCTTGTAGTTCCGTGGTAGTTAGAAGTTTGATATTTTCACACCTTTAAAAGGTTGCAGATCCTAAAAAAATTTCCAAAGTTAATACACACTTTGATAGTTATCACAACAGATGGAAGAGAGGGTGGTCGACAGCCACTTTGGCTCCGATGGTCGATTGCCTTAGACCGTGCTTTATTTACTAAAGCTGAACTTAAAGAAGTACCGTTGGTCCAAAAACATTAATTACGATACTTGAGTCGTCGTCGAGTTAGTTTACGCTTGTCTGTTGGTCAGTGTTAGCACCTGCTAAAAACTCATGTTAGTGTAACATCTTAACTAAATACATACTAAATATTCATGACGGATGACAGGTAAAGCCGAGATAAGGATGATCATGATCAATCATTTACATTTTAAATATCTACCAAATAAGTTACATTTACGCTGGATTAAAAAAAAATAAATAAATAAATTATCTGTTATGTTGTTGG
Organism: Limenitis camilla; assembly: GCA_905147385.1. NCBI lineage: Eukaryota > Metazoa > Arthropoda > Insecta > Lepidoptera > Nymphalidae > Limenitis > Limenitis camilla. The sequence goes on along the minus strand of LR990251.1, from coordinate 6,546,262 downwards.
GAAATATAAAAAGTTTGCTGCCCCGGGTGAGGATCGAACTCACGACCTTAAGATTATGAGACTTACGCGCTGCCTACTGCGCTACCGAGGCTTGTGACTGCTAAGGCAAAATAGGTCATCTGTATCCTGTTTGAGTTGAATATCGCAAATAACTATCACTCTATATTATGGAATAAAACCCACCCTACCACCACCCAATATCCGTCTGTTTATCTGTCCTTAGTCTGCAGTCTAAAAGAGCCTTCAAAATTTTAAATATTAAAAGTTATGAATCTGACTCTAATATATGTACTGACTGAAAAATTAAGTTTGTCTTTCAATCAAGACTGTAATCCTCCTACAGTTGTATAATAGGATAATAGAACGGGATAACATTCTACATCCGTAGTGGTAATGTCGTAACGCAATAAAAACGTAAAACAAAGCGTTATTTAATATCTAACTAATGAGTAATAATAACAGATCATTGTTCTATGCTCTACGCATGTGACATACCTAATTGTATTATATAAGGGTGATTGCAAACGAAGATACTTTCAATCTTAACAGATATTTTTGTAATCAAAGCGACACCGAGGGCGAAGATTATATCGATGAAATGACATGAAAAAATTAAAAATCCGGCCAAGTGCGAGTAGGACTCGCGCACGAAGGGTTCCGTACGAATATTTTGCAAAAAAAAAAACACGTTTGTTGTATTTTTTTTTATTCTTTTTTTTTTTAAAGGCAATAGAAATACTTCATTTATGTGAAAATTTAAACTGACAGACGGATGGACGGAGTCTTAGTATCTAGATTGCAGATGAAGAATTCGTTAGCAGTAAGTATAGTAGTAGTGGGGAGTAGGTTATTTTTTTTAAATGCTACTAAAATAGAGCGTCAAAAATTAAATGCACGTAAAACTTAAATTTATCTTAAAATATGTAAATTTCCTTATTTATTATAATGTAACGGTAAAATATGCACAATTTTAGACGTCTATTACTTATGGTAATTGATATAATTCATTAGAGCAACGTTAATGTCCGCCAGTAAAAATTTGTTTTCTAAACTAAATTACGTTTACTTATAGGTTAATTACGAGTATTAATTTATTTCATCACCACTGATTATAATATTTAAACAATTAGCTTACTGGTTTGAAAGAGATTTGTTGTCGATCTGGTGCTGTAATTAAAGTTTTATTAAAGCATCAAAAATAGTCTATAATACGTCGAAGGGTACGAATGAACAAAATGTTTTGCTTACTTCTTTGCTTTCATTCTTTCTTTCCTTACTACTTCTTAACTTTTCTCCTTTTTTTGCATTCGTTTCCTTTCTACTTGACTACCTAAGGCCTATATATATTTATTATTTCTAATCCTGTTCCTTTTTATGATCCTTTCCGATATTCATGTGTAGTATTTTAGGAATTAATCCCTAGTTTTATCCTGTTTTATAATGAAGCTTAATGTTTCTTCTTTCCTAATTTTCATTTCCATTTCTGCTTCAAACCTCCTTCTCTCGAATTTTGGGCATTTCCTGAGTGCATGAAGTATCGTTTCCTTTGTCACGTCACTCTTATATTTATATTTGTTTGAGATAGATTTATAAGAAAACGAAAATATTTATACACGTCAGCAAGCGCTTGCTGATCAGGATCATGAGGTTTGAGAAATCTCCAATTGAAGCTTTTTGGACTTAAAATTGTTATTTCATTAATCATGTAATTTACATTATTTAAATGAAGTGTAAAAATTAAAAGTAGCCGGATAACACAAAGTAGCATCGCTTGTGATACGCCTTAACGTTAGTTCTCACTTCTCAGTATCAACTAGACTGACAGTCGCCTTCGACTACGTCAGTATGTTTGTGTGCATTCCTGCATAACTTATACACATTTTATAGTTCAGCTAATGTAACAAGCAACGACACTGAGATCCTATTTCTATAAGGTTTATTCAAGGGAGAAAAAGTTACTTATTTTTATTATTTAACTAATTATTTGCAGTAGTTTTAGCGCGATGAGCATACAAACACGTAGACGAAAAAATCATAAATTATTGTATCAGCTTGAATTGGTATTTAAATGACATTAGGTTTTCTTAAGTATTTACTATCTCCTGTGTCTTTGGTAAATGTTTATCATCATCATCATTCTAAACATCACCCTTGAGATGTTTCGGAGACAAAATATGAGCAATTAATTATTGGAGACAGAGACATTCAGTATACGAGAAAGAGACAGAAAGACGAATAAATACGATCGACGATAAACACACATAATGAAAAAAGGGAGTTATTTAACTTTATTTATAAAACGCGGAAAAAAATGAAATAAGGGAGATCGATATACCCCCTATATCGAAAACATTAAAGGGGGGTGTGATATTAAATGGATTATTGAGTAAACGCAATGAAGATACTGCTACTGAATCGATTAATGATTTCTTAAAATTACGACAGATACCTAAGCAGTGGACTTGTGACCAAGGTGGCTAAAGGGATCCCCCCTTTATTCAATTTAACACTCGCCTCCACTGCCTATGCTCTCTGTTTACACCTAAGGTTAGGTTAACCTAAGATTACTTTTGCACCAACATACATTTTTTTTAAAGTATCTTTGTGTGTAAAAGCCTTTCTGTCTCGTATCAACTAGACTGCCAGTCGCCTTGTATATCTGCACATACCGCATAACCTCTGGGGTTATCTTTACTCTGCAGTTTGTATGAATTATCTGCATTAAATGACTATTTGTTTTGATATACTGTCATGTCACAGATAAACTGGTGCAGTAATTGCATTTATGATATTATTATTTATATGCAATAAATGAGCTTAATTTCCGTAATCTATACCCAAAGTAGATTTCCTTAATACTGCAGCTGGGTTACATGGCTCAGGCACTACTTGGCTTCTTGTCTAAAGTCAATAGAATGTTATAAACTAGACAACAGAAAATACTTTACTCAATGTACATAACAACATACAATTTACTCTCTCTCTCTAGTGGCAAACTCGTTGTTTCTCTATCTCTCTCTATCAAAACAGCTAGATCTCACATGAATACTAAACTTTAAGTACACTGAATGATTAACATATGAGCAATGCAGGAATGCGCACAATTACATATAAAGAATATGTTAATACATTCTCAGTATAATTAAACGTTTGTTTGTTTTCATTGATGAGGAAAATTTTGAGAAAAATCTCCTATAATATAAATTATATATCTATACATATCTGAAAAGATAAAACTATTGCTATTAAAATCTAATGAGAAACAACGTCAAACAAGTGAGAAGTTCTGACAATTTTTAGGGTTCCGTGCCTCAAAAGTAAAGAAAACCTTATAGGATCACTTCGTTGTGCATTTGTCTATCTATCAAGACCGTTTTTATCAAGAACGCGTGGAGGTATCAAGTTGAAATATGAAATACTCAAGCTTGCCCTTACTCAAGTCCGTTGTGGCTGTCAAAAAATTAAACTTCTAAGTCCACGCATTGAAAAAAATACTTTTCGAGTAATAGAGTACTTCCCGATGACTTAGAATCATGTATTTAATGAAACAAAAATTTGTAAAACTAAAAATTAAATAACTGAAAATTTCTTTCTACTAAAATAAACTTTTTGCACACTTAGGTTAAATATGACAATTAGTTAAACATAAGCTTTACATAGAAAAGCGTTTGATTATATTAAATATGTATTACTACGTGAGTAAACGCCAAACGATACTACTAATGATATTTTGACCAGCACACGAAAATCAAAATTTGATAGTGTTAGTCCCTTAATTGAAATTATACGGAACACTCAGAGCGCGAGTTCCACATTCGCACTTGGCCGAATTATTATATTCTTTATCAACTCATAACAAAGCGCTTTCAGTAAAAATAAATTTCTACACAAACTAACAAACTCTTTGGGAATAAAAAGTATAATTCATTCAAACAAACTTTTACATTTAAAATACTCTTAGGAGGATTGGCATGTGAACCTTAAACGACCACACGCAAAATCACATCAAAAACGTACCCTCACACCGAACATATTAACGGATGTCAATACACGAGGGTGTCAGGTTCTGTCCTGACTACACGAGATCCGGTGATACAATACTCGTCTTCCACCGGATGTTGATGAGACGACGTGATTTTGCTGTCTCTGGGTTATTAGCCTGGGTGACCTCACCCTCACTTCGCTCAGACACCAAACAGAAAAAATCATATTACCAAAAACCTTTTTTTTAGGATATACTTAAGACTTGGCTCCTTGCTCATGATAAGTCTAAACCCAAACAGGCAGACAATTTTAACCAATTTTTTGAGATCGTTTTGTTCCTACCTTCTGGACATCATGAGATTTTCGGTAACTAGTGCTTGATAACTAGTTATCAATATCTGATACATATTTATAACTTCAAGTTCCTTTATCTTATCTTAGCAAAGATACAAGTATATGTCAGCGCGTAAGTTAGGTTTAGGTTAGCCTAATCTTAGGTTTAAACTTTTTAGGACTTGGGAAGTGGATGCGGGTGTTTCAATTGAATGCAGGGCGGCCTTAAACCTACACCTTGATCACAAGTCCAAGGCACTGCTTAGGTTCTTGTCGTAATTTTATTTATTTATTTATCGCTTCGGTAGCAGTATCTACTTTGCCTTTGTCCAATAGTCCATTCAATATACCTTCGATTTATCCGACTTATAATAAAGTCCAGGTTATCGTTAAACCTACTTCATGGTTCTATGCCATCGTTATATTTTCTTTTTTCTAGTTACAGTAAATATTTATCAAAATCTATATTAAAAATGTAATTCTTAGTCCTTAGTTACATCAGATCATTTCTTATTTATTATGTGTAACACAAATTTACAGTTTACACCCCATATCGTCGAAGGGTTAAAAAATGGCATAGAGTACTTATTACCGATACGCTATCTAAAATGATTGATTCTAAATGATTATAAAAACGTCACCCCTTTTTTATTTCACCCCTCAACTAACGGAAGTGTTGTATTATGATGGGAGGTTGACGTGGAGTTCCACTTTGCTGTTTCATAACACGAAATATTATTTCGGGTATCTAAACTACTATTTGAAAATGCTTTAAATTATATACCCACACCATTCTCTTTTTCTATAATTTCAGTTAAGGGTTTTTTAACTCTACCAGTGCCAATATTTCCATTTCGCATACTAACATTACCTTCTTTAAAATTATGATTTTCTTCTACTTCATTAATATTCTCTTTTTAAGATAGAGTTTCATCAATTACACTCACAAGAAATTCAACATCATCTTTAAACCTAGTTTCAGTATTATTAAATATATTATCTGCGTTAAATTCATTCGATAATTTAATATTGCTAACAGTCACAAATAAGTACGTATACGTATTTAAATAAAAAAATATTTCGCCTTTTACTTAAAATTTGTGATCAAAGAAAATCGAAAAAGTAGACTAATTAGTATACAAAAATCTTTGTAATTATAGAATTTTCTATGAACATGAACTAGTCATCATCATCATCACGACGACCCTTCAATGGCCCACTGCTGAGCCGGGTCTCCTCCTCAGAATGAGGAGGGTATTAGGCCATAGTCCACCAGGCCGGCCCAGTGCGGGTTGGTAGACTTCACACACCATTGGGAACTCTCAGGAGTGAAGGTTTCCTCACGATGTTTGCCTTCACCGTTAAAGCAAGTGATATTTAATTGCTTAAAACACACATATCTCAGAGTCAGAGGTGTGTGCCCAGGATCGCACCTCGGACCTCCCGAATAAAACTTTAAGTCTTAACCACTGGGCCATCACCTTTATGAACTAGTCAATTACACATAAATATCACGGACAACATAATTAAAACTTGATCATTTGCTATTGCAAATGGTTGTGAAAACCCAAGATGAACACCAATAACGGCTTTTCCAAATATTTTCCACCATCATTCTTCTAATTCCTAATCCTCAAAAAAAAAAAAAAACCGTTACTTCTATTTTCTGAATATAAAAAAAAGAAAAATTTGAACTCTTTCACTCAAAGAAAATGTATGTTGTTGGCAACACTTTATTCACATGTTGAAACAGTCGAGTGTTTAGGGTTATTAAAAATAAACGTCTCATCCTATAGCTGGGTCATAAACTCCAGGCACCGCATATTCCCATCACGGCATTTAGATAGAACAGCTATACATATATATATGCAGATGTGTACGCGTATAATGTAGACGGAAAGACGTCTCTGCGCACGCGCAATGAATATTTATAAGACATTTAATACTATGATTTATTTATATATGAGGCAAGTTAGCGAGAAACCCGAAGAGGCTCCCAGTGGGCTGGCATACTGATTTAATTCACTTCAGCTTGGAAATTGATGCAAGTGTGGAGTTCGAATCCGTTGACAGTGATTCAGACGTTGTAAACAACATGCTCTTACCATAATATTTACATACATGACTTATAAGGAAATTGCCACGTACATACTTTGTTACCTGAGGAATGATTTACTAAAAAATCGGTCAAGGGCTAGTCGGACTCAGGCATCAAGTATTCCATGAATAGATTTCGGATTTCTGTCTACACTTAAGAATTGCAAATGATAGATAAAATATACACTGATACGTACTTTAAAAAAGTTTAATACTCGATTCTATTCGTGACTTGATATCGAAGGAAAGCACTGCACTACTGTAAGGATTATGAGTGTGTTGCCATGGTTACATGATTGTTATAATTGTCAATATATTCATACTAGCGGGCGCCCGCGACTTCGTCCGCGTAGAACTTCTGATTTTCTATGAGATTATAAAAAGATAATTTTTCCCGCTGCTGTAATAATCTAAATGCCAATTTTCATATTCCCGCTTTTCTAACCTCAAACTTTAAAAGCATAGGACTTTCATATAACCTTCAAACCCCCATTCCACCCCTTAGGGGGGGCACCCCCGTAAAAAAAATCTTAGCTGACACCTACCGTCTAGAGAGAACCTACTTTCCAAATTTCAAGTTAAGAGTGACAATAAATTAAACTTTCCCATACAAACTTTCATCCCCTATTTTACCACCCTTAAGGGGGTATTTTGCAAAATAAATTATACAGATTTTTATTATTGTAAGTTATTAATGTAAATATCGATTTTCATAAGTCTAACTTCAAAAACATAGGACTTTCATATAACCTTCCAAACCCCATTTTACCCCCTTAGGGGAGGATTTTCTCAAATCCGTTTCTTAGTGGACACTTACGTCCTAGAAGGAACCTACATTCCAAATTTCAAGTTTGTAGGTTTTATAGTTCCTGAGATTGTCATGATGATCAGTCAGTCAGTCAGTCAGTGACTTTTCGCTTTTATATATATAGATTGTGAGGCTTTACCCGGGTGAACAGATCATCACAATACATAACTAAGAATCATCTCGATTAAATTACCTTTCGAACAAATAAAACTTTATCAGAATTGGTACATTATCTTGGGCGCTACGATGTTACAGTTAAATATGAATTAATTAAAAAATTAGTTACATCGGACTATCGTTACATTACCGTTAGAACTTACAATTCTATTACCCGTATTCATTTGGATTGCATCAGTCTATCACCTGTCCCTGTGTTTCCTTCGACTATTTGCTTATTACTCAACATATAATAAAAATCTAATTTATCGAATGTCTGTACATGGAAGAAAACTAATATTGGATCATTTAAGAAGTATAAAAGTATTGCCATTCAAAAATGTTTTAGCCCAACAAAGCATAGATAGTATAAGTATATAATAATACTGAAAAAAAAAACTATTGGAAAACTCGTTTTCCGATTAGTGGACTCCTCCTTTGAGCCACGTCAGAAGTTTCATACTTATGAATATTGTAAAATATAAATGAGTAGTATGCGATAAAAGTATGTCAAATTACTTCGATCACTAAATAAGAAATAGATACACAATCCCAAACAAACGTTGCTCGGTCAACTATGAGTAGTTATAGATGAATAATCACCAAAACTTGTAGCGTTCTAAAATGTATTTTTTTTTCAATAGGAAACTAAAATAGCATAGTCAATTAAACAGCCACCTAACTACATTTGGTTGGTATTTTTTGACGCTGATTGTGTATCTAGGTCTTATTAGTGGTCGAAGAAAAGTAAGTATGTTTTTGAGATATCTCTCTATCTCTCTCTTAAAGCTAATGGTAACTATACTGACTACTACTAACTTCAGGTTTTCTACCCTGCAAGTTTAAATACTATTATATAACAAAATCAGAAGTTATCAGAATCTGGAGCTACCCATCCTGCTCCTGCCAGGAGAGGATCATTTTAAAGACCTGTGTTCAATTCTAAGACACTTTCTTCTACCCGTGAGGGGACGGGTTAGAATACAATTCCCCTCTGCCGCTGGGAGAGCATCTCGTAAGAGCCGAGTAACCTAACACCCCCTTGGTGGTAGGTGATCTGTTCCCCGACTGGCTTGCGACCACCAGCATGCGAATCCGACCGCCAAGTGTCTCTGACGGCCGGTCTGATCCGGCCGAGCTGCATGTGGGCCAGGTCTACCCCTACCTCTGCCATCTCAATACTTCTGCAGTTCCAATGAACACCGGGTTCTTGCTCGGGTCCATTGAAACCGCAGCAGTCTTCTCTTCCCAAGAGATACCCATTAGTTTCGTCGATGTCCATGGGCGACGGTGGCCACTTTCAATCGGGTGTACCGTCTGCTCGTTTGTTCCTTATCTATCATAAAAAAAATAACATTTCTGAATTTATGTTATGTTTAAATGATTTGGAGACTAAAAAAATATATATAAACGCACAAATAGTTATTTATTTATGTGTACAAGTCTCGGAGACTCGTAACACGTACGTCCGAACTGACGTCCATATCATTGTAGGTCAATGGAAGTCCTTCAAAAGGACCACGTCAGTATTTCAGTAGTATAAATATTAAATTAGATTCGCGAATAAAAATCGATTTTGAAGCGAATTAAAATAATTACAAGTTATTACAATCAATTGTTTCGATCGGTTTTATGTGGGACAAAGACTTTCCTTGTATTTCTTAGAATGTATTACATACTACACAACAGAGACTAGGGCTTGCGGCCAGAGTGCTGGTTTAGAAGGTTTTAATGGCGGTGGCGGCTGGTGGCGGTGTGCCATCTTGTTGAAAATAAACTTTGCAAAATCTTTTAATCACAGTAAGAAATAGGATTGTTTTGGCGACTTCTTTCATTTCAAGTACTCATACCATAAATGGTCACATACAAACCTTTGACACGAAATAGGATCGATAGAAATATTTTTTTTTTTTTGCATATTTACAAAATCTGTAAATGCAGTTAAAAATATCTTAAAAAATAATAGATCGTCTCTTAGGAACGATTTCCTGTAACCATAACCTGTTAAGATACCTGCCCTTACTGACAACCACCATCATAAAATATATACTAAACCATCAAGAGATTGACCTATAGATACAATAAGTTTCATCTAAATCTGTTCAGCAATTTGATAATTATTATTTAGTATCATGAAGAAGACTCTGTAACTATAATATCGATTTTGATAATTTTTTTTACTGATAAAAAGATACAATATTTCATAAATTACAGACATAATTACAAATACCGTAATTAAGTCATTAATAATCAAGATAAATTAGACAACTAGTCGACCCGCCCCGGTTTCGCTCTTACTACATGTTCTACATATATATTCAGACGTTAAAAAAATATTTTATCATTATCCCTATATGTTAATCTAGATTATAAAGAATCTGAGTGTTATATTTCATCGTACAAACATCTAAATATACTTTCACGAAGTAAGATGTTTACTGTATGAAATCACTTGATGTACACGTGGGTTTATAAAACAAAAAGAACTACTAAAGAGTTATCAACAGTTGCTAACTATTATCAACTTTATCTGCAAAAAAAACAACGAATGGGCGAACACAATCTAATCTATTATAATATAAATGATTCATCTTTAATCTTTATTGATATTACAAATGACTATTTAGTTATGTAGAAAATATTTAGAAAATGTCAAATTTTACTGTACATGCCCCGTGTCCCGGCTTCTCACGGCTCTCTACTATAATATATAATTATTAAAAAACACTAAAAGTGGGGTTAATTATTTTATTATTTTATTACCGATAAATAACTAAATATTATGATCTCTTACAATTACGACAGGAACCTAAAGGCTTAAGGATATTATCATGTATTTAATTGAAACACTCGCCTCCACCGCCCAGGCTTTCGGTTTAAACCTAAGGTTAGATTAAACTAACCCTTCAGCTTGAACCATTTTGTCTATTGGTGAAAACCGCATTAAAATCAGTTGCATACCGTGTATGTAAACAAGGTTATTTAAAATAGTTTGTTTCTTATTCTATATCCAATGTAATAAAAAGCAGTGATGGCCCAGTGGTTGAGACTTCTAGTCTTGCTCGGGAGGTCCGAGTTCGACCCCCACACAGGCACACCTCTGACTCTGAGTTATGTGTGTTTTAAGCGATTAAATATCACTTGCTTTAACGGTGCAGGAAAACATCGTGAGGAAACCTGCACTCCTGAGAGTTCCCTAAAGTTCTCTGTCGGTGTGTGAAGTCTGCCAACCCGCGCTGGGCCAGCGTGGTGGACTATGGCCTAATACCCTCCTCATTATGAGGAGACCCGGCTCAGCAGTAGGCCATTGAAGGGTCGTGATGATCCAATGTAATATTATAAATTCGAAAGTAACTTAAGAAACGTAGGTAATACTTAAGAATACAAATTAAACCAAACAAAACGGCTATTCAATATACTACTTACGCCATCTATTGACGAATAGGTGGTCTGTCCTGTCTGTTACACAATCACGGTTAAATTACTAAACCGATTTAAATAAAATTAGGTACAGTAATAGATTAGAGCTTGGGAAGTGTCATAGGCTATACTTAGTAAACAAATGAGTATGCTCGTACGCCATCTATCTCGGTGGGGGTTAAGTGCATGTCGAGCTTTGTGGCCGTTATGTCTTAAAATGTGGTAAATTCTTTCCCCAGCAATTCGCTAGCTGGTATAAAATATCTAAATGACATCAAAATAGTTACAACCAAACATATTTAGGTAACAAATAAACAGAGCGTGGGTGAGTTATGCAACGCTTCCTGTACTTGCCTATTTCCTTCTAACCTTTATAATAGCAATGAATACTTTTATATAATAAAAAATGTAACTTATGGAAGTCTTTACGCCAAGAAATACAAAAAAAAATGTAAATATTATCTATACAACATACTAATATTATAAAGAGGTAAAGTTTGCGAGGTTGTAGGGGGGGGTAATCTCTGGGTCTACTGAACCGATTTTGAGTGTCATAGGCTATAATATTAAACCCAAAAAATTAAGACTTTCGTAGTAGTCGGATTTGTTGCAGTAAGTCGATGAAAACGTTTCTTACGAACGCTGCCTTAACGATGAGAGATATATGATTCATAGATATGTGAGTGAGTGAGTGAACAGTTTGAATACGCCTCAGCAAAGCGAGATTGGATCAGGTAGTTATATAATATTTTTTTTTAAGATTACTAGTAGTATGGATCACATCACTCCTAGTAAGCTAAAATGCTGGTGTCAGGAGTGGGGAATTGAACCCACGACTTATCGATCGTGAATCCAACGCCCGAACTACTGAGCTACTGACAATACCTTCCTTATTAACGGCTGAACAGATTTGGATAAAGCTTGGTACACGGTTACTTTGAAGATGTATTAACTATCTAACTAATGATCATATACAAAAACAGATTTTTTTTTTCTGAAACTAAATATCACTAAAAAATGGTCAAGCGTGAATCGATTCTACTTTACTTCTTCGTCTCTTTATAATTTAATTAAATTCAAGCTAAGTTTAAACACTCAAAATAATTAATAAGTTATAAAAGGCAATTCAAGATGGGGTAGCAAAGTTATGATTTATATTCAATGTGCTCTCCCTCGCTACCCTGAGAAACTGCTAAAACATAAATCTATACATATAATAAAAATGTAACTTGTCATATGTCTATACATTGAAGATATTTTCTTCTTGTGTGTTTTGATTGTATAATAGCTTGTTTGTTAGTTATTGCCATTTAAAAATGTTTTAGCCCAACGAAGCTAGTCGCTCAGTTATTAATAAGGATATTTACAAACATTTATCGTATTATGAAAATTACAAAAAATCAAGTTCATTAGCATTGTGTTTTTATCGTTGAATCTTGAATGAAATATTTTTTTTTGTAAACATGAAGTCTTTGTTTCATTCACTATGTATTTAAAAAAATTGATTTCGAAAAATATACTTGAGTATAAAATAAAAATGATGTTTCTAAAAAGTGTAGTCTTTCTACTATAAATTTTAAAAAAAATGCTTTAAAAAATTACAATTATTTACATATTTAGATTTCAAAAGTACGCTTATAAATAAATTAACTTGTTTTTTACTTTAATATAATATTAAACTTTGTATTTCCTCAAATATTTATTTAAAAAAAATATTATTAGCAAGCGTTATATTCATCAAAAAAGTTGACTTTTATTTTTTTTTTCTAATCGAATACTAATATATTTTAAAATTAAAAAAAAATTAAACGGCCTTTGTGATTTTCAAAATATTATTTAGTGAAACCAAAAAAATATAGTTGTGCAGATAGAGGTCTAAAAAAATGATAAACTAATATTTTTTTTTTGTTCAAGTTCTTCGAGCTCTACAATTCCGGTACTTACTCAAATAACACTAAAAATATCATCCAAATTGGTCCAGCCATTTAAGTATTCAGTAAGACATACATAACTAAATCTAAAAATCTTAATATATTTCAAAGCTCTACAATTTAAAAATGTAGAGTCGACATCGTGCACAAATCGCCGAAAGTTTTGTGTGCGAACAACACGCGGACAAAAACACGTTATGTATATATAATAAATACCATAGAAATCGTAGGCAAAAAGTAGAACGATCCTTCACACATATAGCAACACTAATAACACAATCACTTTTTGTTTAGTATTTATTTTATCACTGAACTGCACAACACTCGTGTTCGTTACACGTACGTCACTGTGGGACGCTCATGGCCGACTGCCCGCTCACTTTGACTGTGTTGCCAGTATCGGTTACGAGTTTTCCCCTTTTTGAAATACTTTATTTTTATCATAGAAGAACTAAAAGTACATTAAAGTATTTAAGATTGATTTCTTTAATATAAATGAATTAATTTCATGAAGTTGAAATAAACATTTTTGTTGCAACGAGTATTAGCGATAAACAAAGTTATTACACAAGAGTTATTTAAATTGATATCCTTTAAAATTTCTCAATAAAAAAAATATTTCAATGACAACGATAATAATGAAGGTCAAAATTATAATAAATGTTTCGCAATTTTTGTAAACCAACATACAATTTAAAAATAATAGAATTCAACTACCTAATATAGTCCAATTGTAAATCATTTCACAACATTTTTTTTTTAATCTTTCCCGCCGCGCGCCATTTTTTGCTGAGTTTATCGTATGATACACAAGTTAACAATCTAAATATTTATTACTAGTACGCGTGTATCCTTCGCTCCTATTGGTTGTAGCGTGATGATATTCCTTCCTCGATAAATGGACTATCTAACACTGAAAGAATTTTTCAAATCGGACCAGTATATCTTGAGATTAGGGCGTTCTAGAAAACAAACAAAATTTTCATCTTTATTTATTAGTATAATTAAGAAAAGTAGTATAAAATACAACATTCTAATCAGTTACATTACAAATTCTCTAATTTGTGCAAAAAAAATGTATTCAGTTAAACGATCACAAACAGACGTACAACAGAACAAACAATTTTATTATATCACAAATTTACCCCGAAATCGGGGAAGTAAAGCTCCCGAGATAGCAGCACGCGACGTTGCCGCTCTTCTCCCGCAATGAGGTTAAAGTTTCTGAACAACTTTTTTTAATTTTCAGCGGCTTACAACTTACACACTTATTTTTCAAGTTATAAGGAAGATAGATTATATTCTACTTTATTGTTCATTTATTATACGTTTGTACAAACAAAGTTTTGTATATTTTGTTACAGGACTCTACATAGAGACACAAAGCACATGGTTTTTCTTATAAGGAACAATATCTCACTGTACTAGGCGACTTTGATCGCGTATATCATATAAAATTAATAATGGGATAACTTTTATCAAGACTCCACTTGAAAAAACATTTTTTTTGGGATAATTTTTTTAAATTCTATATTTTATCTAGGTTAGAATTTCTGTGTGACGAATTTAATTTAATGTGTAGTGTGAGCAAAAACATCGAAAAGTTACATTATCGTTACATTTATAGATTTTTTAAGTATCAGAATCTGTAATCAAATGTAATATTGTAACTTTTGTATATGAAAGACGGATGATATGAACATCATCTAATTTGGTAGGAGTTTGATAGACTAGTGAATAGTTTATTTTATGTAGAGTTTTAGTATCCTACTCATAACCTACTAATATAACAAATGTGAAATGTATGTTTGTCACATATACATTACAATCTGAATACCGCAGACACATATTATTTAGAAATAAAATTTGCGAAACCTTCCTTTTTTATAAGCTCTACATATCTCTTTCCAAGTCAATATAATTCAGGAACAGTAAGAACTTTCGAAACAAACAAACAAACTTTACCTCTTCATATATTTTATGTATATGTACTTAAACTGTTAAGAAAGATATAAGAGATGACATTAAAGTCTAATTTTACTCATAACAAAACTTTTATGAGGTTAATTGCTTCAGTTTGTATGGAGCACTCAAAATGTAGAGCAATGTTTAAAGTAACTTTATTATTGGTAGCAACACTTTTGTGTTTTACCATTCAATGTACATATTGATAACTTCTATCCCGGTATATTAGACGCAGACTGATAAGTGACTCCATTCAATGTACATATTGATAACTTCTATCCCGGTATATTAGACGCAGACTGATAAGTGACTCCATTCAATGTACATATTGATAACTTCTATCCCGGTATATTAGACGCAGACTGATAAGTGACTCCATTCAATGTACATATTGATAACTTCTATCCCGGTATATTAGACGCAGACTGATAAGTGACTCCATTCAATGTACATATTGATAACTTCTATCCCGGTATATTAGACGCAGACTGATAAGTGACTCCATTCAATGTACATATTGATAACTTCTATCCCGGTATATTAGACGCAGACTGATAAGTGACTCCATTCAATGTACATATTGATAACTTCTATCCCGGTATATTAGACGCAGACTGATAAGTGACTCCATTCAATGTACATATTGATAACTTCTATCCCGGTATATTAGACGCAGACTGATAAGTGACTCCATTCAATGTACATATTGATAACTTCTATCCCGGTATATTAGACGCAGACTGATAAGTGACTCCATTCAATGTACATATTGATAACTTCTATCCCGGTATATTAGACGCAGACTGATAAGTGACTCCATTCAATGTACATATTGATAACTTCTATCCCGGTATATTAGACGCAGACTGATAATTGACTCCATTCAATGTACATATTGATAACTTCTATCCCGGTATATTAGACGCAGACTGATAATTGACTCCATTCAATGTACATAGTCTAAAGCTGTGCAAGTTGGACAGGACACATTACGTGTGTTTTAATTCATTTATTAAGTGATGAATAGCAGAAGGTGAATGTTACAATCTTGTCACAAGCCCCAGGCACTGGTCACAGAACTTAAGAGTTTGTAAAAAGAAGAGAATACCAAAAAAGTCTTTTTTACTTTCCAGTATGTAATTTTCAGCTGATGAGTAAAATTACTAGCTTAGATGTTGGGTAAAGTAGTAGCAGTGTAGGCGAGTGAAATGGCTTTCAAACTTTAACGCAGTTGTGGCACGCAAACGCATAGTTATATCAAAAAGAATAGTTTTTAATCTGTTGCTCGTTTTTGGTAGAGCTGAAACCCTCAAGGATGTAACATATTAGGCGCAGTTGCGAATATTCCTACGCTTCATGAATTATAATTGATGTTGATCAATCATTAATATAATATGAGAGGGTGTTTGTTGGTTTATCCTTATTACGCTATTGGAGTTACAGGGCGAAATAGTCATCTATGCTAATTTTTATCCCGGAGAAATGGAAACGAAACACTTAAAACGTAGAGCAATGTATAGCTTTATCATTGTTAGCAACAGTTTTGATAACATCTATCCTGATATACCTGAAGCAGTCGAACAAGTGATTTCAGACAGTGTAAATTATTTAATGTAGAGCAAACAAAAAAAATCAGAAGATAGAATAAAAATACTTATGCATTTTTAGGAAAAGCTAAGGATAGAGTTATGTACTTGTTGAATAAAAGAAATTTTAATGAATTTTGTTACAATAATAGTTTTATCATAACCGGAAAGAGTTTACTTTCATATACATATCTGGCCATGAGCTGTAGATAACGAGAATAATAAATGATTGAAATTGGATTTTTTATATTCAGATAATAATTATCAGATTAATGCAACGTGTTTGTTTTATAGCCGAGTTAATTATTGCAAAAAATCCAAATAATATTCTGCATATATTGCACTAGCGACCCGCTCCGGCTTCGCACGGTTATTTTCTCTACTATAAAAGCATGTATTATACATATAAAACTTCCTTTTGAATCACTCTATCGTTTGGTGAAAACGACATCAAAATCCGTTGTGTAGGTTTAAAGATCTAATCATACAAAGGGACAGACAGACGGAAAGCGACTTTGTTTTATACTATGTAGTGATAAAATCATTTATTGGAAACTGAGGTTATATCTATACTATAATATTATAAAGAGGTAAAGTTTGTGAGGTTGTAGGGGGGGTAATCTCTGGATCTACTAAATCGATTTTGATTTGATTTTACCAATAGAAAACCACATTATTTGTGAGTGTTATAGGCTATATATTAACTCGAAAAATGAAAAGACTTTTTCGTGGTAGTCGGTTTTGCTGCAGTAAGTCGGGGAGGATGATGAGAAATACCCCTCAAGGAAGCGAGAGGTCGGCTAGTATTGACATATCAATGAAGTGAAGATAATCAGCATTACATAAACGTGTAAAATATGAACCCATCCGAACTGTCATCGACAATAAGATATTATGTAAGAATGGTACAGACGATTGTATCTGACATTCGTCTTACGTAACTGGCTTGAAAAACATAGAAATTACAAAAGAACAAAACAAATAGAAAATGTAATGAAATTAGACATACATTAAAATTAAAAAAAAACAACGCATTATTCATTTTCCCAATTTTGAGCTATGATATTAAAATATGACAAACCTGGACATACTACGGGTCTATAGAAAAAATAAGTACCGTGGTGCCTTCTCTTGTTTTTAGGTGGCTTAAAAAAATAACCCCCCCATCGCTTCGATGAGGGAAAAAACTATTATACTTATATTATCTTCTATAATTACTTTATTATTTTATTTATCGATGATTGAACGAGGAATACTTTTACTTTTTAGTTAAATTTTGCTAAATAAAATGTTCAGGTGCTTAAAGTAAACATATTTTATTATTATCCCGCAGTAAAAATGAATTTTCCGGGATAAAAAGTAGCCTAACTGTTAATCAAGTTTATAAAGTATCTGTATGCCAAATTTCATTTAAATCCATTTAACCGTTTTTGCGTGATTAAATAACTTTCAGATTTATAATTAACAAGCTGTGCCCCGCGGTTTTACCCGCTACATTTTGAATTATTCACACAATATCATTATAAATTATAACCTATGTGTTATTCTGATGTGTAAGCTATATTAATGTACAGTTTGATCAAAATCCATTCAGTAGTTTTTGCAAGAGTAACAAATAATATTAGAAGAGTTCAGACTAAATAACATTAAAAATCCTCAGTTAGCAACACTATATAATATTCGCGGGTAGTACTTGACTGTATATAACGTCTGTTCCTATAGACTAGAGCCAGTTGTCAAACGGAGCCCGCCTGGTGAACATTATATCTGTGCTGTGGTGTGGGGACGTGAAGCTGGGTCTCCATTACTAGTGTTCCCTTTTAAGTGCATATGTCTTGTGCGTGTTACTGTACGGTATCGGATAACAATATGTAGAAAAATAAAACAAACTATTATTTAATAATTTACCGATAATTATCTCCATTTTAATGTACTTACAACGATTATAATATAACAAGTGTGGATAAATATAATATCAGTCGCATGATATGTCTATCTCTAGATCTAGAATTACGGATGTTTATTTCAATTATACCCACGTAACAATTTATATCGAAATATCGAAAGGTGCAATGACCAAACTCATAAAAATCTGGCAGCAAAACCTTAGTTTTTTTTTTCTTTTTTTTTATGTTACTAGGTCGGCCAACAAGCGTACGGCTCACCTGATGGTAAGCGATTACCGTAGCTTATAGACGTCTGCAACACCAGAAGCATCGCAAGCGCGTTGCCGACCCTATCCCCTATTCCCCCACAGGAGCTCTGGTCACCTTACTCACCAACAGGAACACAACACTGCTTTAGAGTAGTGTTATTTAGCTGTGATCTTCTGTAAGGTAGAGGACCCCAGTCGGGCTGCTCCATATTTGAGCAGGAAATTTCCTGCTTCGCCCTACTTCAGTTAAAGTTAGTCTTCTCAATCTTCCTCTATAGCTCCGAGGCTTGGACGATCAGGGCAACTGATAGAAAAAGGATAGATGCCTTCGAGATGTAGATGGAGAAGGATGCTTCGTATACCGTGGACCGCCAAGAGACTAAATATCTCGATTCTCAAGCAGCTTCGCGTTAGCACTAGGCTTTCTTCTAACTGTTATCAGAGGATTCTGAGTTATTTTGGTCATGATGCCCGCCGCCTACCCGATAACTTGGATAAACTAATAGGTGGGCAAGGTGGAGGGAAGAAGACCACGCCGTCTGTCACCTAACTGCTGGTCAGATCAGGTAAAGTTAATAAGAGGTCTCCCCCTTACAACAGCAATCAGGAAAGTTGAGGACCGGTATTGAGGGAAATAACCTCTGTTCCGATATGCTTGTGTCAGTTGTCAAACGCAGCTCGCCTGGTGTCTATAACGGCTGTACAGGTGGTTTGGTGTCGTTATGTTGGGACTCCATTGTGAAGGATTTCGTGGTTCGCGGATTAACAGTGCTTGGCACGATTTTCCTAAAACATAATTTGCTATAGTTACCAACACTTATAACTTTATATTTGCGGGCATTGTCTTTTATTTTATGCAAAGACTATTTAGCCATTTGTTAAACGGATCTCGCCTAGTAACCATTATGGTTGTACAAATGATGATATGTGGTTTGATAGCATTTTCTCGGTTACCATCCTTTGACGATATTGACTATGCAGTATAGCTTCCATTTAATCCACGTTAGGCTTGAGTTAGTAGTAGTAGTGTTGTTTGATGGCGTGGTGGCGTTGTTGAGTTTATTATTTTAATATACTTTATTATTTTTATATTTAGTAGCGAGGACGAGAGGTAGAAGTTAGAGTTTATGCATAGTAAAAGTTGCTTTAAACCTACTACTGGGTCCCACTCCTCGTAGATTACATGTAAATATTATCGTTTAGTGTTACTGCGCAGTATAGCTCCTATACTCTTAACTGTTACGCAGTGTTATCAACAAACAACACCGAAGAAAGTCATGTTAGTCATGACTGAAGCTCGGACATAACAAAACTTTTCTCTACCCTTGAAAATCGTAAAACACTCGGTCATTCTGTATACAACTCTACTACGATAGACGTAGAGTTCATTATGGAATGTAGTTTCACACCGCACCCTACGAATTGTCTCGCTCTATTATGAGGGAGGAACGGCAACGTCGCATTGTGCATAGAACTGTTGATAGAGAAGTTATCAAAGTTTTGTTTTTAATACAAATTAAGATTATCATTTCAAACTAGACACTAGCTTTTACCTGCAACTACGTTTGCGGTATTGAGGTAGTTATATTAGCCTACAGTAGATCGTCTGTAGGCATATTTAATAATTTTATGAGGTAGTCATACTAACTTTTCACCCCCCTTTAACCCTTTTTATATAAGGGATGACTTTCGAAAAAAAATGTAGGTATGGCTTATGTCATGCAGAAAAATTAAATGACAAAATATTTTACTATTTAATCATCTAATTTGTATGTAGACTCCTATGGCTCGATATACATTAATAGCTGACTTTAAAAAGTACCTAATCGAGTAAGGTATAAAATGTCTTACAATATTTCGTACTGATCTGAAATTAATTTCGAACTTAACTGTCCTTAAAAAGAACCTAATCGAGTAAGGTATAAAATGTCTTACAATATTTCGTACGGATCTGAAATTAATTTCCAACTTAGCTGTCCTTAAAAAGAACCTAATCGAGTAAGGAATAAAATATTATACAATATTTCGTACTGATCTGAAATTAATTCCGAACTGCAACCAGGAGTTCATGGAGTCTTTTTTCATTTAAGATAACAGAAAAATTACCAATTATAATTTTTTATCAATTATTATTACTTGATCATACCCCTCGTTACGCTGAGGCATAACAAAATTTCCTAATCAATCATTCCTCAGTTAACTCAATACTATGTATGATAAGTCAATATTTACTCTACAAAGTTTCTTGTCGATCTTGTGGAATCATTAAAAGGGGTAGGTGGGGTTCTTGCTTTGCTTATTATTGATGACATGGGCGATGGGGAGGGGGAGTGTGCATGATGGACGGGCGGGCGTAAGCGATAAAAAATTAAACCCGCACATAAAAACGTGAACGTATACATCGATGTTTGAGTAAGCACAGGGGGAGGGTCTTTGCTTACTTTTGCTGACATGGGGGGTGATAATTGCAAAAAATCTGCTCACGTAATACTTGAACGGCCCCATAAACCAATCAACAGTGTTACCATATACCATTTCTATTTAACTCTAATTCCTAAACAACTGATAACGATACAGAGATAATACAATTTAGATTTGCGCACTTCACATACAAATTTAGTATTTGATAATCAAGTCAATAGGTTCAGGGATTTCGTATATTTAGCGCTTACTAATTAGTTATTACTAAATTAGATAACTAGATTTAATACTTTGATCTCTTATGGAAATTAAATACACAGTCAGAAGTGGTCAGTGGAAGTACCAACCAAATGGCCACCCATTAGAGCATTTCGGTGTAATTTAGTATCACATCTGCTTCAATAGTAAATACGTCTAGTTTCATATATTAGAAAGATATTTCAGTAATTGTCATCTCAGTATTATAAGGCTGCGTTTACACCAGAGATTAGCGAGTATGTGTAGGGAGAAATGTTTTTTTTTTATGGTAGATAAGATGCAAACGAGCAGATGGTCCACCTGATGATAAGTGGCTACCACGCCCCTGGACATCGGCAAAACAAGAGATACCATTGTTTTGTCGATGCGTTGCATCCTCAAAGATAGTGGAGAGGGGGAGTGAAAAAAAAAATGCTGCGGTTTCAGCGGACCCTGAGCAAGAGCCCAGAGTTCACTAGATCCGCAGCATTAATGGGATGGGAGACGGAGTGGCTAAGTATGGCCCACATGCGCATTCGCATGCTGGTGGTCGCAAGCCGGTCGGGGAACAGATCCCCTACTACCAAGGGGGCGCTAGGTTACTCGGCTCTTACGAGAAGCTCTCCCTGCGGCAGAGGGGAATAGTATTCTAACCCGTCCCCTCACGGGTGAAGTTGAGAACCAATAGAATCAATTCGAAACTAGCCTCGCTCAGTGTGACAAATAGATGAAAAGGACAAATGAACATAGGCCTCCATAGTATATATCATGGGGAGTGTTCCGAAGAGCTCTTCCATTTGATCCCTGCCGCCGAATTCCACCATCGCACTGCATGCCATAGACTTAAACATCATCCCCCATGCTTTAAACAGTGCGTTTGTCTAGAACGTTTATTCCATGCACCATCAACTTATGGAATGATCTTCAGCAGTATATCTCGAACACTATGCCATGGGGAACTTATCCACCTTAAAGGCCTGCAACGGTTCTGCAACTCCCCAATTGTTGCAGGAGTCTGTGAGCAGCGGTGATTACTTAACACCAGGTAACCCACTGCTTGTTTGTCTTCCTATTTAATAAAAATAAAATAAAAAAAAGACTACTTTTTATCCTGAAACATTCATAGTTAATGTTAATGCCTGAATATTTTTATTTAACAACATTAAAAATTATATAACACTGCGTTTCTACCAGAGATGTGTAGCGAGAGATGTGTTTGTTGAGAACCAGTAAAATCGATTCTAACCTAGACTCGCACTGTGTATCAAATGAAGCGATTTTATACTAAAAAATTGAGATTATTCAGTAAACAAAGATGGTAGGGAACGGAATACTATCAATATATTACGGTTAGAATAGAGTTTAGATTTAGACATTTAAATAATCACTCTTAAAGTTTCGATTCGCTAAGGCATCATCACCACCGCCGTTCACTCGTTTAGAATAATAATTCTTTACTTATAAATACTGCTACTGAACCGATAAATAATCAAATATGATCTCTAACAATTACGACAGAAACCTAAGCAGTGCCTTAAGGACGTCTTTTAACAGAATTCTACCACTCGCCTCCATTGCTAGGCTTTCTAATTAAACCCAAGGTTAAACTCACATAAACCTAACCTAACACGACGTGGCAACTACATCGTAAGGCTACTTCCAGCACTAACACAACAATGCACTTAAGACTTTCACTGACACTATCTGAAGACTACTTCACTCCTTGAGAGACCGCGCACGACTAAGATTACAGTCAGACTGTCGATGACGTATAGGGTCGAGACTGTCAAAACGACGGAAGTGACTACTACCCTACTCCAGCGCCATAGATATCGATGACGATTCGATTATTTGATAATCATTTATTATTCTCCGACATATATTGTCATATTTATATATGGTACACATTACTGTATAGCAATACGTATACACATACAATTTAGACTAAGGCGAGCAGTGCCTGGGGCTTAAGACCCAGGAGCAGGTTTAAATAGCTCTTTCATAATATATCAACTCTCACCTCCACCACTCGACCTCGCCAACAATAGATAATAAAGTAAACTTACGTGGACCTCCAGAAGGGTGACCTTAACCATGACACTATAACACTAACTTCCATGTTCACTGTGCGACAACACCAGAGAGACTGAGACTAATCTATCGCACCAAAGGTTATGTATTGTCTTCAAGTCGGTATACTTCACATAATAATAAAATGATCTACCAGCTACTACTACTTTATAAACAACTAGCGGCCCATCCCGCCTTCGCGCGGGTGGAATATTATTTTTAAAAATATATTGGCCCTCCCGCATTTCGGTGCCCCCTCTCTTACCGCTTTACTCGCTGCGCTGCGTCGCTATACTGGCCCGTCGCGTCGTCGTGTATTTTTTGTTTATATTGATATTTTTAATTTCATAATATCTTTTGAATGGAAAGTCCGATTTTAATAATTCAAAAAGTAATTTACAGGTATTGAAATAGTCTTGAATACGAAATAATTTATTTGGATAAGGATTAATACAAAGTTATAGAAAACATGGTCTGATTTTGATAGGCATTTTTATCAACTTTTAAAATGTAAAATAGTAGTTATAGTGACGTAACTATAATAGTTGGACATATGGTCTCGCGGACTTTTTTGTAGATATTGATACGTTCTATAATATTGTAGAACATTTTTTTGTTCTATCATCAATACTTTTTGCAGCGCATGCGATGAAAGATATTTTATGGCAAATTTTTTGGCACCTTGGGTTGGTTTTCGTAAGATTTCCTAAGGATCTCTCATTTTTTCTTGTAATAAATATAGCCTATGTTACTCAGGGATAATGTAGCTTTCTAATGGTGAAAGAATTTTTGAAATCGGTCCAGTAGTTTTTATGTTTATTCGTTACATACAAAAATACAAATCTTACTTCTTTATAATATTAGTATAGATATTGCTAACAATATATATAAACAAGATAGATTTAATTCATTTAGGTTGATTGTGAGTCCTTACTATTATAGGTTTATGAAATTAATAAAAAGTTTTGATATATAAAACTTGTAAAATTTAGTAAACTGACTGAACATCGATCAAGGTGACCTCTATCGCAGCCAGAGTCAAAGTCATATAAATAATTGAAATGAACTTTAAGTTTGAAACTAGGAGTAGAGAAAGTGAACAAGTTGCAAATGTGAGTTGAATCGATGTCGAAATAATTAAAAGTTAACGGCTCAATTACGTAGATTAGGCTGATACGATTTGGAAATAAAGCCTAGTATACACTGTTTATATCTTTTGAATGTTGGTAGGAGGATAATCGCTGTTACAATCAATATAAGGCAATCGTCATGATGATTTCATACAGTTGACATTGTCTTAAGCATCGATACTCAAGCAATATATCATAGCAACCTAGCACCTGGGTCGCAAAGCCCAGGTGCTAGGTTGCTTGCGGAGTATAGAATGAGAGAGAAATGACACCCATTATTGTGTCATAGAATGAAAGAGGAATGATACCCATTACTGTACAGCAATACGTATACACATGCAATTTAGACGGGGCCCAGCAGTACCTGGAGCTTGAGACCCAGGAGCAGGTTTAAAGAGTTCTTTCATTATATATTAACTATCACCTCCACCACTCAACCTACTCTCAACCTACTCAACCTACTCAACTACAATAGATATTAAAGTAAACTTACGTGGACTTCAAAAAGGGTGACTTTAATCACGACACTATAACACTAACTTCCATGTACACTGCACGAAAATAGCTGGTTATATATTGTCTATACGTCGGTATACTTAACATAATATTAAATGATCTACCCGCCAATACTTTATAAACGGTGTTGCTAACATTGTGCAGTGTAGCTTTCATATCCATCCATTGATGGAGATATTTAAAATGTAATACAAAACCCTACATCAACAGGGGAGGGGGTAGTTCAGAAAGCAATTAAACCATCCCCTATATAATGCATATCGGTTTATAGGCGGCTCGTCCATGAATCTTAGAGTAGGGCAACTCGTGCTCTACATAAATAAAATCATACTTTTATATCTATACTAGTCAACCCACCCTATATTCGCTGGGCTAAAACATTTTACACTTTTATTATTATAGAAATACATGTGTCTTTATTAACGAGAATGTGTGTGACTTGCTGACTGACTGACCTATCTCTGACGTGTCAAAAGCACTTTTGTAAGAAAGTCTAATTGAAGTAAAAGTTTCTGAAGATTTTTAAAAAGAAAATTATTCATTAGTGTTTTTTTCAATTAAAATGATGAAACTATCTTAGCTTTGCATAGATATAGCTTATGTAGGGATAGTTTTAAAATATTTATACAAAATTAAAAATAATCTATCCCTGTATTAGGATAAGTCTGGATAAGACTAGTCGTTAAGAGAGTGAGAGGATTGATTGGTATTGGAAGATGAATGCAATTGTCTAGTAAAATCCATGAGGGGTAGAAAACTTGAACAATGTTTTTGAAGGTCTCAGATGGCCCTGAGCCACATTAATAATTAAAGTCATTCCTATGTCAGTCAGTCATAATAACACGTCGTGAAAATTACAACTACCCGTTACGTGTGTGCTAAGAAAATATAGTTCCATCAAGAAGACGCAGCAAAAGGCAGTAACGCAGAAAAACGTCTTTTAGGGCGTCACCTCCGACAACACCCGACGCGAGCCGACACGAGCCGACACGAGCCGAGGAGGAACATCTGTCGCGGCGGCATCGGCGCGTGCGTTGATATTATTACCTGTATGTACTATGTAGTGTGGAAAGTAACCATTTTATTTTTCAAAACGGGACATCAGGTCTTTTGGGCGTTTACAATTGAACAAACAAGTGATATCTATATGGAAGCTTTACTGTGCAGTATCATTAAATCTATTGAATCAATGGTTGTTACCAACAAGTTGGTATATGTAAAATAAATCAAAGGCAACTACTACTAGGAAGCAGTGATGGCCCAGTGGTTGAGACTTCAATGTCTTACACGGGAGGTCCGAGTTCGATCCCCCACACAGGCACACACCTCTAACTTTTCTGAGTTATGTGTGTTTTAAGAAATTAAATATCACTAACTTTAACGGTGAAGAGAAACATCGTGAGGAAACCTGCACTCCTGAAAGTTCCCTAAAGTTCTCAAAGGTGTGTGAAGTCTGCCAACCCACACTGGGCTGGCGTGGTGGACTATGGCCTAATACCCCCCTCATTTAGGAGGAGACCCGGCTCAGCAGTGGGCCATTGACGGGTCATGATAATGATGACTAGGAATTACAAAGTTATCAATAGTGTTGCTGACTATCAAAATCAAACAAAACAGCTTTGAAGCAGTGAAATCTCAGCGACGAGAATACATGATAGGGGTAAATTTAGGTTTCGAAAAATGGGACAATTTTGCGACGCAAAGTATTTTTGCATTTTAATACAACGCACGGGACAAACACCCAATTACGTGGATTGTCCCGTTCAAACAGTACGTATGGTCACATCATCTATGCAGTGTGTAGTGTAGTGTAGTGTAGAGTGATTTACGCAGGTGGGCAAAATCGTATTTGTAAGTTCGATGCTGGTTGAGGTATATTGAAAACGTTGACTTGTTTACATTCCAATGATCATCGTTTTTTCCTTGTCCTCAACTGGACACTGGTATATCTTTATAATTAAATATTGTCGTTAAATTAATTTATACTTTAAATATATAACTGGCTCTACTTCGCTGAGGTACAAAGATATTTTTCTTAGCCTCCATCAAAAATTATAAATATGATACTTTTACATCGTCCACTTAACCGATTTCCGCATTAAACTAAAAGTATTAACCTATTAAGTATATAACCTATTTCA
The DNA here is from genome assembly GCA_905147385.1 of Limenitis camilla. Taxonomy (NCBI): domain Eukaryota; kingdom Metazoa; phylum Arthropoda; class Insecta; order Lepidoptera; family Nymphalidae; genus Limenitis; species Limenitis camilla. Next base: position 6,519,312 of record LR990251.1, on the reverse strand, counting down.
TCTTAAAAAAATAAAATTTGAATAGAAATAAAACTGAGTCTAGAAATACACAAAATAAAGAATTTTTGTTTTTTTCTACTCAAAAGCCAAATGTTTAAATAATCATCTTATAATATGGGAATTACATTGAAAGGAGTAAAAAAGCACAAAATATTCTAGATGTGCGCTGAGGATGGGCTTTCCCTTTAACTTTAAACGGACGATAACAATAATATTTTTGAGTGTCAAATTCATTATATTTGGAACGTCAATTCGCAATATAAGAATGACATTGAAAAGAAAAAAAACGTTTAATTAGTCGAGTAGGGGTGAACAAGGGAGGGTATTGCAATTTAATATAATTAACACCAACATGAGCTCATAACGCATGAGCTAGTAGTGAGTAGTGAGCTAGTGATAGTGAACCCTACTCTTGCGCACTTGACCGGTTCCAAGCGCCAACGTATGTGTATGTAGATTTGCGCAGGTGTGCCTCTGGGGTGGCTTATCTACCCCTGAATATTTGCCGAGTCGTTGACCATTTAGCTTTGTTGCGTTACTTCATTTCTATTACTTGACAAGAATTATCATATTCTGTTAAAACACTCAATTCGAGTATATTACACGATTCCAAGCAAACTCTTACTCGTCTCGTGTCTCGCATTCTCTCTTACCCTCAGTCTCTTGTTCATAATTTCTTTGCCTATCGTAGATCTGCATTTTATTTTATATCGGCATAAACTAATTTGTGAATTTGTGATTTAATTTTTTTTTATTTATTAAAATGGTTAACAATATGGATATTTACTTTTATTTTAGCAATATCTGTTTTAATTTCAGTAACATTTACAACTTCAAACATACCATAAATTATTATTATATTTATCAGTTGCATAATATTACGGAGTTTATAATTTATTTATCCTTTCTGCGTTCGTTAGCCAGGTCCTTACGCCACTAATAATATATAGCTCAATATATTTCACCCTACACTGAAGACGATACATACAATTAAAGAGCTTGTAATAAAAAGTTTGATTTCCTATTTATTATACAAATGCAACATTTCAATAACTTTGACAACTGACACAAAAATCTATCGAGACTGCAGTCACTTACAACCTGAACCCCTCATTATAAGAGACCTTTATGGTACATCCCGGTTTTAAATATAAAATCGAGTGAATAATGGATCATATAGACAAGTATTGTTGTGCATTGAGACTTTCTAAGATAGCTTTATTGTTAGAATTTGATATGTAAGGATAATATAATTATGTGTTAGGTTTATATTGAAATTTGAAGTGAAGGGTAATCAAAAGTGTTAGTTTCTGTATGTTAGATTGGTCGTTGTTAAAAATTCCCTCGCATTTCATCAAATGAATCTTCTTAAGGGGGAATTAGAAATAGTAAATTAGAAACAAATAATCTATTAATGTGGTGTGTCCTGGTTTGGGTTTGCGCGTCTTACTTTTCTGTGGACGGTGTGCTCTTCTGGGTTGTGCCGTACGAGTGGAGTTGTTCAGAATTCCGCTGATTATAATAAGGTAACCTTTTTGATTCTTTATTAATTCAAAATTTTATCATCAAAACTTTATATTGAATAGGAAGTATTGAAATAGGGGATGCCCTACTTTACACAAAAAAAACTTAGGGTTCATTTTTTTTATAAAAACTTGAGATGTTAGTAATACATAAAATTTTGAAATCTCTAGGTCTATATAAATAAAAATTAATGTTTTGGTTTGCTCTTTATACGTTTCTAAATAATTTATCTAATTGTTATAAAACTTTAGTTTCTTTTTGTTAAGTTGATAGATATGAATTAAATAAATAAATTATTAAATAAGTAAAAAATGCCATTAAAAAATGAAATTTTTCATTTCTAGATTATCGTAGTTGACAACAGCTATGTAAAATTACAAAGAAAATCTTAAGAAAATAACCCTTACAAAACGACTAAGAACATAAGACGTGCATCCAAAAATCAAAGAACATCCGAGCAAAGGGTTATAACCCAAAAAATAAAAGTTTTTACGCGACGCGTGCTCACTTATTAATTTCATGCAATTACATACGAGGCCTCGCAACGAAAGGGCCCGCTATTGTTGCTCCCCTTTTTAGCCTTTTTTAAAGCGGTCGTTCAACTTGTCTTTTTGATGGGATGAAAATCAGGAGTTCTGTACCGAACGGTCAAGTGTTCCCATCCCTTGCACTATATTTGAGTAACTGTTTAAATAACTAATGTAAATGTTGTACGAGTATTTTTTTATGATGACATCGTAAATTTTGGGTCTACAAGTGATGGTGATAGAGGAGGGTTCTATGTTTGACTGTATATTTTTTTTTATGTCAATTGTGGGCTGATTTTCAAATTATTTATTATTCGAAAAAGTTCACTTCCGAGGTGTTCTTATTGTAACCATGTCAGGATCTGATGGAAAATCGAAGAAAACCCTCAAATTTCAAAGGCACTTACAATGTTTTTAACTGTAGATGTGTCTAGATGTGTCAAATCGAAACATACATACAGACTAAGAATCCATTTTCAGTAATTGACGGACACTCCAGGATTTCGCAATAATTTAAAAAAGTACTAATTACGATTTCCTATCTCTACAAATCAATGACGTCAAGGCTGTAATAATACCCCCCATCGTAGTCATGGCATACACCGGAAAAACGCACTCTGTGTGTTTTGCGAAACTATATAACTTTAACTAAACTTAATGTAGGATTGTCTAATATTTAAATAATTTAACATTAATAAAAACGTCATCTTAAATTGTATAAATACACCATAAATAAAATTAAATGTACAGAACCCTCCCGTAATCACAACTCGTACACTTTTATAGAAACTGGTACTTACATCCTTTTGCTATTCAATCTCAAAAGGGGTAGCACACAATGGCCGTATCAGAATGTACTGATAGTTGAATTTAAACTTTATCAAAATGGTTTAAGGCGAGATTCAGTTTATTATATTTACTTAATCCGTCTTCAATGTCCTTTGTCCGTCAGTACATTATAATATGAATACGCATTAGCTTACTGGTTCTGTGGTTATGTACAATGACGTACAGACTTTTATCGCGAGATTAAAGTTTTTTATGTTTTCATTTCGTTAAAATATATACAACTTGTTATCCGTGGCTTCGCTTGCTTCATCGAAATGTCACCATGACGACAGCTCTATGTGTTGATATGTCATTTAGTTAATTCATTATAGTTTTCAACCAACTTCAAAAAAAAGAGGTTATCAATTCGGTTGTATTTTTTTTTATGTTTGTTACCTCAAAACTCCGTCATTTATGAACCGAATTAAAAGTTTCTTTTTGTATTTGGTAGTATATGCTTACAGATTGGTCCCATTTTTTTCAAAATCCAGTTCTGATGATAGCATCTTTGAGGAATTGTTATCGTTTAAAATATTTTCTGGAGGGAAGTTCCATAGTTTTGTTTTGTTAGTAAATGAATGTTTATAAAATGTCGTATTAAAGGGTGGGAAAATTATCAGACTGATCACAAGTTAGTAGACCAGACGTCTTTTTGATCAAAAAGCATAGAATTTTTTTTTTTAATTTTTTTTCTAATTCTACTTATTTCTTAACACAGTCAGGGCGTACAGCAATCCAACAGGTTTTCACATGTTACTATGATATAAGACATAAACAATTTTATTAAAAAGAAATTAAATATAAAGGAAATTAAAAGAGAGGAATCGTTCGTTAATTATTTACTATTTCTAACCCTTCATTAGATCTAAAATAGTCAAAGCGAGGTTTATATAACTAATACAATTTTTATTACGACCTCATTGGCATAGTGACAGTTTTAACTCTATGGTAATTTGCGGTAGCGGCGTGGAGGGGAAGGGGGAAGGGGAGGGGTCTGTTCTACGGCAGGTGCAAAAGACCCAGTTTGGATATGGGGCCTATGGGATGAGACCTCGGCGTTTGGAGTTTAAAATTCTTTGGTTTTTTCTGTGTATACGACTTTCGATTGATCACAGACACCAATATTCTGGTCTTAGCAAAATTACACAGAATCTAGACAAGAAACCAAGCATAATTTTCTGGATTAAGCAGACTCATTACCATTTCGGGGTATTAACAAGAGTCTTATAAATCTTTTTTTATTGTACATAAGATGTAAACGAGCAGATTGTCCACCTGAAGGTAAGTGGCCATCAACGTTGCATACTCGAAGATTGGAGTGGGGAGGGGGAGTTAAGAAAAACATTGCGGTTTCAGCGGACCCTGAACACTAGACCTACAGCATTGATGTGATGGGAGAGGGAGGGGGTAAGTCTGACACACATGCGGCACGACCGGAACGCGTCTGTGACACTGTTGGGTTACTCGGCTCTTCCAACGGCAGAGGAGAATAGTATCCTAACCCCCTCACGGGTGAGGGAACGGCTTAGATTAATCATCACTGTCGGGAAGACTCAGCTCGGCAATTTACGCAATAGAAAAGTCAGTCAAACTTATTTATTTCAGTTATTCTAATACCATTATTTCATACAGCATTTTACAGTGGACAGCGGAAATTGAATCAAATCATTCTTCAAAAAAGCTGCCCTTTAAAATATTATTACTGTGATGGTCGTGGATTGAACTATCTACACATTTACAATTCCCAACTATATCCACTATTTTTGCTCAAACATACAGATAGCTACCGGTGTATTCACACAACAGTTTTTTTTCGTAAATCTGGAAGTTACGATTTTCAATACGTATGATAGTGGTCTTCAAGTTTTATAATAAGTATATAGAATAGTTTATGCATAACACATGACAGCATCATCTATATTTAGCTAATCGTCCCTTGATTAGATGATAGTTTTATTCGTATACCGGTTGTCACTGGTCGGGGTCACTCGAGACACCTGGTATTATTTGCATATATTTTACTATTTTTTTTAATTTGATTATTAATATGTTATCGAGTTTCATTCGTGATTGATACTAATAAAAAACATATGTCTGCATGTAAGTTTGAAATTCTCATCTATTGACTAAATGTGAGTTCTCTGGGGCAAGGTAGTGCCGTCGCCAAGACGAGCCAAGCGAAGCCCAAGGGCTCTCTCTACTTCATTTAGTTCTCGGGCTATCGTCTTATATGTTTATACTAGTCGACCTGCGCGATTTTGTCCGCGTCTAGCTCCGCTTTTATTGGTCTCAGCGTAATGATATATAGCCTATAGCCTTCCTCGACAAATGGACTATCTAATACTGAAAGAATTTTTCAAATCGGACTAGTAGTTCCTGAGATTAGCGCATTCAAACAAACAAATTCTTCAGCTTTATATATTAGTATAAGATATATTTAATTTGTTACTGTTCATTACTTATCTGCTATACAACAGTTCTTATAGTAACGAAAACACCTTTTGTTGGTTTTTATATACGTAAAACAATAACATGAAATTAAGACAGCAAACCGTGCGACGTCTGGAATTTGTGACCCACGTGCACGTTTACCTTTCAAACGAAAATCACGCAAATATTATACAATTTAATATAAGTTTCTATAGTTCCTGTCGTCTAGACATCAATGATCTTTGCCATAGACGGGTTTATTTTTGTATTATCGGCAACACACACGACCATGGAAATTGCGTAAAAACCCTAACCCTCTGTTCGTTACGTTACGTAAAGCCTATTTTAATGAGGACTTTTTGTAGCTATAAAAATACTTGAAGCGGGCAAAACGTTGAATGAAATATATGGTATTTAAAAAGTAATCATATCTATAGTAAGTTTCTACATTCTCGAAGTACTAATTCTACAAAGACTTAAATTGGAACTATTATTTGCAATTTTCCTTATAGTAATAATTCACTTATTTTTATGTACATTTATTTCTAAGAATGATAACACACCCTATTTAAATTATGACAGAAGTGATCTATTAATATAGTGGTTAAGGTCGCTTATCCATACACATTTACGTCTAGTTATATTAAAAGGGGCACCGCGGTGTTCGCAGCAAGTCAAGCAAAGTACAAATAGCATCATTCATTTATGGAACCGAACTCACGGTATTCTTGATCTCCTATAAATTCATTATTCTTTAAGTAGGACAATTACTTGGAAATCTTACACTTCATGAATTTATTAATGAATTACTAAGAAAAGCAAAACTTACCGTAAAAGTATAATTATGATTGTCAAGCATATAATATATATTTATTATATATAGTATGCAAAATCAAAGCAAAAATAAGGTAAAATTGACATGAGATATAAGTTTTTTTTTCACCTAAAGCACTTATTGCAAGAGATGGATTCTTTAACGTAAAGTCGATAATGGAGTGAGTTCAAGTGATTCAAGATAAGTATGTTAGGACCTGTGCTCAGCTTGACTTGGCAGAACACTGCAGTGCCTCTAGATGGATATGGTATTAGAATACAATTATATTATGTATTATGTAGTATTCAAATATCATATAATTGGAAACGATTGCTAAGTGTCATGGACACATTTTGGTAGCGAAATATATAAGCCAGACAACTCAAGCTGCAATATATGTATATAAAATGATATATTTATTAGTATAGGAGCAATCGAATGTCAATAGTAGTGGTGTGTAGTGTATAGGTGCGTCAGTCTAATGAGATCATTCGTATGCGCGGTACAGATATGCGGTATCGGGTTACTTGGAGCATATATTAATTTTTAAGCTAAATTATTTAGAAAACAATTCCACGTATTAATTACATCATTGCTTTGATATTGGCTATTGTTATTTAAACATTATCTGTAATATAGACTAGCAAAATTAACACACTTTTGATTGGCTAGCTGGTGGGGATTGTGATCTTTAACCATTAAAGCATTAAACCCACTCACGTGATAGCCAATAAGGAAGGCGTAGCACTGTCACACTAAACTTTTTTTTGTAGTTAAGGTGCAAACGAGCAGATGGTCCACCTGATGGTAAGTGGCCACCATCGCCCATAGACATTGGCAAAACAAGAGGTACCTACCCTCTTGATTTGTCATCCTCGAAGATGGGGAAGGGGAGTGAAGAAAAATATGCTGCGGTTTCAGCGGAGCCTGAGCAAGTGCCCAGAGTCCACCAGATCCGCAGCATTAATGGGATGGGAGAGGTGGTCGAATTCGCATGCTGTAACAAGTGTCATCGTGTCAGTAACAATTCGCATGCTGTAACAAGTGTCATCGTGTCAAGTCAGGCAGTTCGACAAGTAATTTTATGGAATAGAAGATGGTACAACCTCTATATAGGTCGCAAGTCTGAAGCGCTGGCTATTAGCAAACACGACTGTAAGTTATTGACATCAACTAAGGGGGTATAGCTAGAGTATTTTATACGATTAGATTAAATTTTTAAGTAAATGAACTCTTTCCCCAACAGATAAGATATCTGTATAAATATTGAATGGTACACAGCACGTGTTCGTATATCAATAAATAAGTTATATATAAGCATTTGTAATGTCAATATTAGATTATGAGGGAGTGGTGACTAGTGGAAATAAATCCATTTATTTTCTAAGAAATCGTTTCATTTCTTCCCTTGCTTGCACAATATTGACAACTACAACCTTAGTATCGTTATTTTAATTTTTTTAAAATTAATAACAGTAATGGAAAACGTTGTCTCTGTCTGTCTTGCTTTTGAAATCAATCTTACTTTTGAAATGAATAGGAAAAAAAATTAACCAACAATAAGATAGTTGGACGAAAGGGGGCAGAAGGCACACATCAATAAAAACTTTAGTTTCGCCTTCTGATCTTTCATAATAATCTAGACGACGAATCATATATTTTGGAGTTATTTAATTCAATTATAAACATTAAAATAAATTATATTTGTAAGGGTAAATGAAATAATAAGGTAATAAATAGTTACACTATGACATTATAGAGATACTCTTATGAATGAAGACGGACAACAGTAGTAAAACGGGATGAGATCTTTTTGCGTTTTACAATCTTTTGTCTCGCACACTAATAAACGCTGATTGTGAGTCCATAGGTGAATGGGAGCAAGAAGCACAAATCAATAAGGAAAACGAGCGTAAATTACAAAATGTGAGGCCAAAACGCTTAAAATACCTTGTACATTATTCACTTGGAGCTGCGTTTTTCGCGCGGGTGCTTGACCCGGGCTATTTCCGACTCGGGAATCGAACCGACGCTTTATCGCCGGGGGAACGACATCGATACCGGCACAAGTCACAGACTAACAGAAAACACATCTTCACGATATCAAAACACTCACAGCAATGTACCATCATTGCTCGATCTCGCTTCTAAACATGATCCTGAATAAGGAAACCTTATTACTATCTGAAATCACTTGAGCAAAGAGATTATACATTGTCGAGTTGGTCTCTCTTAATAAATAGATAAAAACTACTTTTCAACTAAACACTAACTATTGTTACCAGTAGGTACACGCAAAAGATAATAATACCATAGACTATATATTCATTTAAACTTTCTTGTTATTACCAAATCTTTCCTTTAACACAAATAAAGTAAAAACTTCGTTTAACAGTTGGGTTAGCACAAGGTTATCTTTTGGCCCCCATATTTTATATTCATATTCAGCATAATTTAATTACACAGTTATTAATAAATTGCATAAAACAGAATAAAAATGTAAATAGAAATTAGAATTTATAAAAAATAAGAGGTAATAAAGAAGAATTTGAATTACTATTATAATTACTTGCTATTACCAAGTACCACATAATGAACTTTCTTATAAAAGCAACCATTATTTTCCTAGAAAGTAAAATTATAATTGGTATTCCCCAAGGAGTAATAAACGTAGCTATGACTAAAACTATTGCAGATACAGAAATTATTTCAATAGGAATAAAGTTAAAACTTGATATATTGTTGGGTTTGCACAGGGTTGTCCTTTGGGCCCAATGTTATTTATACATGATTAGCTTGATACGTTAGGCTTATTGTATGTGTTTAGAAGATATAATCTTTTAGCCGCTACATCTCATACCTTAACATTCACCGGACGCAACACTTAACAAGTTATGCTGCGTCTTTAGCGTCCGGTAAAACACAATTAAATTATTATACCCTCCTTGATAGAATCCACTTACCTGCAAAAAGAAAATTATGCGTTAATCATATGAAAATGTATGAAATTATGACTGGTTTAGTGACATTTTGTTCAAACTCGAATACGATCTCTTTATATAGAACGGTAATACATTTTTACATTATAGTGATCATACACTATAATGTATAAAATGTATTACCGTTAAATTTAACTGTAGCTCTGAATGTGAGGAATAACACCAATTACTGTATAAAAGTATGTATAAAACATGCATATTAGATGGAAAACTGAGCAGTGCCTGGGGCTTATGAGTTATGACCAATATCTTTAACGGCAAACAATTATTAAATAATAATGATCCTCAATAAGTACCACACTGAGATTCTTAAAATTATAATCATATTCAAAGTTACAAATATATGTGCAGCTTTTAAGAAAGCTGATATTTTATTTTAAACGCAATTTTCGATTAAGTACTAAAATATCACTGTTTGAAGCATTATCTGTTACAATACCGTTTAGTGTTAGCGGGTATTTCCTTTTATATTATTTCGAGTATACCCACGTGTAGACAATATATAATCTTTAGTGTGATAGATTAGAGTCAGCCTCTCTGGTGTCTTCGCTCAGTGTACATGGAAGTTAGTACTATAGTGTCGTGGTTTAGGTCACTCTTCTTGATGTCCACATAAGTTAACTTTATTATTTACTGTAGTTAATGTGCGGGCAGCGAAGGGGAACATTGTAATTATATAAAAGGCCTTTAACTCTACACCTTGGTCGCATGCCCAAGGCGCTGCCCGGCTTGCATGTGTATGTATGTATGTATTGCTGTACATTAATGGGTATCATTCCTCTCTCATTCTATAAAATATCGCAGCATAAATTATTTAGTTCAAGTAATTCGTAAATTCAAGAATTTAAGTAATGTTCAAAGATAAATTTGTTAAAATATAAGTATTGATCGATATCAATAATAATTTAGAAATTATCAAATACATTCTAATCGCCCTTTTGATTGAATTTATTGACTAAAAGATATCTCCTGTCTTAATTTATAAATATGCATATTTTAATTATTTTCTATTACATGATTTATTACCACAAACATTTCTACGTAGCAAAATTTCTTCAACAAACTGCTGATTATTACACAGTGACTTGATAATAAATTATTAACAATGAGACTTGTTTTTAAAAACTATCCCCTATAAATAACAAAGCGACCGACGTTATCTAGTCACGTGACAATGCAAAACTTTAAGCGAACTTACATTAAGTTAACGGGCGCAAATAAATTCACCAACAGAAAGGCAGTATACCTGTGAATCCATCGCCATATGCCTTAAAATCTTAAGCCGCTATTGTTCAGAACCGAATCGAAAGGAGAAAAAAACAATCTTTCGAACATCTGGCGCTTGACACCCCCGAACACCCCCAACGAGCGAGACAGAAATATCAAAACAGGTACTGCAAGAAAGAGACGAAAAGCTCGATTGTTACGAGGCACCCTCGAGGCAAAAAAATCAAAAATTGGATGCGCGCACGCATCTAGCTGTTCCGTTTCCGAATTCAAATCGTGAATTTAAAGATTTACTCTTCCTTTAACTTTTAAGGTATAAAATAAAAGAAATTAACGATAAATATGTATTGTAATTAATTATTAATTGTATATGAAAATTAAATAAATGATAGGGTTGCTCATTTCAGAATTGTGTGGATATAAATATATTAAGTTATTGTACCAAAGACAATTTTAACCAGTTTACTGTGTTTGACGACTATAGTTGTCATGGAAAAGTCCGAGAAATCTCATAACCATTGGATTGCAACAAAATTGGACACAATTTTAAAAAAGACCTACACAGTTAACTGATTAAAGAGTCCCTTTTAAAAAGGGAATATTTTATTACCCTGAAAGATGGTTAAATAGATCTCTAGAGAGTAACTCCAAAAAAGGATGAAAGAAATATAAATAAGATGCAGATGATACAAATTTACATCTTCCTCTAATCTAAAAACTTATGATCGTCGGTTGATAAGTTAACAAAAATAGTATCAAATGTCACTAGACAAATGGAAAAACATTTAGAATTAATATTAGTGATCGTTGATAACGATGTCAATTCATCAGGTAATCATATTTAGAAAAACAATGAAGCACATGTTTTAATGACAATAACCTGCGATCCATAAACAACACAACAGTTTGTACTGTTTTAAGTCTATTTGCAAATTATACAAAAGATAATAAAACATCTGTTACTATAGGCGTGAAAAATAAACAGGTCAAAGATTTTAAATCCTAATTCCCACGGCTGGCCAGGAAGCGTACCAACCCTAAGCTACCTTTGTAAAAACCACCCGCATACTTTACTGAACATCTGTCGTGTTGCATCTCTTTTTTGCATATAGCTTCGTGTATTGCTGTCTTTTACAGTCAGGTAGCTCACTTGCGCATGCGTCGGTGTAGTGTCGTTTCGGAGTAATTGACAAGTATGGACTGATGATGAAGTTTTAACCTATCTATATCTATACTGCAAACTATAGTAGATTTATCGACTGCTTTATCTTTAATGCTTTTGATTTCGCAATACATTCTTATAAAATCTCAGTAACGATAACATCAGCAGACTTAAAGATTGTGAACTCTTTAGTAGGACTAATACTTAAGCTCCTATTCCTTATAGCTCAGAGATAACCTATAAGGAGGATTGTAATGCTATTTAGTTATGATAATATGTTATTTTGAAGAAATGTTTTCTTTTTTTTAATTTTAGACAAGCTTACCCAGCCGCAAATCCCACTTTAGACAAATAAACAGAGACTATAAATAAATTAGTAAGAATAAGAGGAGTAGTTATCAAAAACTAGTATCCACAAAAGTTATAAAATGCGAAGATCCTCCAGCAAAACTGGAGAAGATCAAAAAGTTGTCGACTAATAAGATGCAGAAGAAATTACATAACATTTTTGTATCATAGAATAGTTATCAACGGTGATGATAACAGCTATATTTGCGAGTAGTACTTTTTATTTTATTCCAAGACTGTATATAAACTTCTGTTCTGATGGATTTTAGGCAGTTGTCAAATGAAGCTCGCCTGGTGACGATTATGACTGTTACTGTGCGAAATCAATGATAAAAGCCTATCATCGAAACCTATCATTCTCAGTTTCATATACACTTTACGTATGAGAATTTTGTTATTTATACAAAAACGATTATTACTGATTGATAGCAGAAACAATTGGGTAGAGGATTCAGACTAGCAATAAGTTTCTTTTATTCAGCTTCTTTACCAACCTAACCCTGCAAAATAACAACTAATGTTACAAATATATTATTCTATTCCATAAACGATAAACTGAATGTTAATCTACAAATACTTTATTTATAGTATTGTATTTTACGAGATAATGTTTTTGTACAAACTACAAGTATTCAGAAACTACTTTGCATTTGCTATTCTATTATTAGATTATTTATCTACATTGTTTATTGTAGTTATTTATTGCTCGGCTAACTCTATGTTTTGCTTCTCTAATACTGTAATAAATTAATGTAAGCAATTATTACATTTAATAATTTATGTTATGTATGCATAAAAATAATACTCTCTCTGTTTCTCATAATGTCCGACTTCCTTAAAGAGCCAAACAGTAGCATGTCAAGAAAAAGTCTTCTGTGTTATTAGTTATTATATTTTTGATTTTGGGACTGGAAGCCATACCCGGACCACAAATATATCGTCATTTCCTCAATTATCATCATTTGAACAATTTATAATAGTTGTCTAGCTCGATTATTGAAAGCAATAATAGAATTAAGTTCACCATCTCAGTGTACTGTAAAAAAATATTAATTAACCACCCTTATCTATATCGAATCTTAATTCCTACCCGACTGAATAAAGCCAATAAATTAACTACAGAAAAAAATCGTCGCATTCAAAGAATTTTACATGTACTGCACACCCTTGTCCATTATAACGTGAAACTTCATTTAATTGAATTCTATCTGAATTGTGTGAAGTATAGAGATCAAAATAGTTTGTTTTTGTATTCCGACTTAAAGCCAATGAATTTTGAACTTTAAGAGTATCAATATTGACTCCCAAATTCTGTAAATTCAAATAAATTCCCACAATTTTCATCAAGTGATTTTAAACTCTATTTTTAATGGATTAGAGTTTATTTAATTTCTTTGAATATTTAGTACTTATTTATAGATAGGATGTCAAGCATAAAACAGGGGGCGCCCGCGCACCCCAACTTGTTGCATTTTTTGTCTCTTTCACACATGAGGGTGGATTTTAGGCCAGTTACGTAGTGATCGGTTTTTAATTTAAACTTTTAGAAAGCTTACAGTACAAACAATGATACGAATACGAACCACTAGTTAGTCTTCTCAAGAGACTTTTTATCAGAGAGTGATTAAAGTTACTGTCAAGAAGAAAAGTTCAGAAACACACAAATAGACTTTAAGTTTAATATACTTGAGTAAATAAATTAAAATACTCTATTACCTATGCTTTTAACTAGAAAAGAAAACAACATATAACATCCTAGCGTTTACGACGCTACATGCGTACAATGCCTTATTTAGTATATTCCATCCCTCTCTTTCAGGGACTTTAGGCGTACATTATTATTACTCAGAATATTCTTATAGATCGTAACTGTATAGATTCTACTTGTCAACAATTTTAAACCAAGAAGAGACGGGTAATACAATAGGCTTGTGTCCTGATAACAAATTGGTTTTTTATGGTTTCTAATTATAAATGAAGAGACGTACATAAGAGAAAACGAGTCTATTTCACATAAAAGTTAGACTATAAATATTTTTAGAAAATAAATTCGAAAAAAAAATGGGCATTAAAAGTCACGTGACAGCGAACACCGATCAGAAAGTGTGACGTCACGCCGCGCACTAACATTGTTGTTGTTGTCGTTTTCATACAACAGAGCAGGTTACTTCGCAGAGTGTGAATGTGCTTTTTTTTAAGTACAACATAGTAGTAATGTAAATATTGCATTTTCTTCAAAATATAGGTTTTTTGGGATAAAATTGATATAAAGTATATAACTAACCATTTTTTCGAATTTAGTCAACTACCCTATTTTAGACCAGTTAAGTATCTCATAAGAGGTAACTCAATAATGTTGGTAACCACCATCATACTATCGCTTCTATCCCACGTATATTATAGTTTTTGCTATATTTGGAAGAATTTTTTTTTTTTAAATTAGTTGATAAAGGCGCTATTGTTGCGTGTACCCATATCAACACGTATGTGATTCTGGGTACACGCTGCCTTTGCTGAAAGTTTTTACTTCTATTATGAGAAATTGTTATTATGAGACGGTTTTGTAAAAAAGTAGGAGAGTATAGGTGGACGCTGTGGCTTGTACGATTTGATACAATGTATCTACCTACTAGAACCAACCTACCGGCAAATGGGGATGAATGAAATACGATGATTACGATGATACTTAGATTCTAATGTTATGTTACTAAGCTAAGTAATTGTGAAAATAAGACAATTTAAGACCCCTAATATCACAACATTCCTCACTTTACTTTCTTTACCTAATTTTTGATAATTTTTTTGTTTTGCCGGATTGGGGGCAAATTTTCGAAAGACACATACTAAAGTGTTATTATTACTTTTAATTATGATGTTTGATTTGAGTAACATGTTTACTTTCTTGAATGTTGGACAACTGATAGACATTAATCGGAGAATTAGGGAATGCAAAATAAATACGCCGTCTCGACAGTAATCCTTATTATTGCATCCCGAGTAATCTAGGAGTAACGCTGAAGCTATGTATCTGAAGTATAACCCCCATGGGGGTATTCTAGTCAACCAGCCGTCATACTGTCACTCTGCATATCGTCGTAGAAACAGCAATATGTCGTATGTCTTAAAGATTTCAGGAGGTATAAAAAACTGTTCCAACATGTCTCAAACTTCCAAGGAGATGTCAGATAGTGATGGCATAAAAAAAAACTTTTTTTTTGACATATGACATATTGCGATTTCCATGACGATATAGAGTATAGGTATAAGTACTTTTAATTAAAATTACATAACCTCACACAAAACCTCAACACAAAAGTTCTCGCATATTAGCAACATGGTTTATAAATTAGTATTCGCGGGTAGTTCATATAACTTATTTCGAGTAGACGAGAGATATCTTTCATTTCAATAGTATTGAGCCAGTCTGTCTGATGTCGCGCGGCACACACACGTGTTGTTTGGTGGCGTAGTGTTAGGTCTCCGTAAACGAGGTTCGCGAGATACAGCCTGGTGACAGGCAGACGAACGGACGTACAGCGGAGTCTTAATAATATGATCCCGTTTTTACCCTTGGATTCGGAAGGATTCTTTCGAGAGTCCCAAACAGGTGACCCATCTTACAATTTGAATGTGACCAGTTTAATGACATAACGTACATTACGGTACTTTCCTCAAGCCACAAACTCAATGGGTCAGTATCCTCGTACGAGCCAACAGCTGGGCTGAGACGTGCGCGTGCGCTGATAAGGGCACTGCCATCTTAATGTTCTTTATTTATTTACAATCTGATTTGAAGAGCAAATTTAATTTTGCCGAGGAAAATTGTAGTCCCCATACAAATATATAGGCTTTGATCATTTTAATGGTAGATAAGGTGCAAACGAGCAGATGGTCCACCTGATGGTAAGTGGCTACCATCGCCCATGGACGCGTTGCATCCTCGAAGATAGAGTGGGGAGGGGGAGTGAAGAAAAAATGTGCTGCGGTTGCAGCGAACCCTGAGCAAGAGCTCAGAATCCATTAGATCCGCAGCATTATCAGATCACTCATTTCATTCATTAATGGGATGGGAGAGGGAGGGGGTAAGTCTGGCCCACATGCGGCTCGACCGAAACGTGTCTATGACACTTGGCGGTCGGACTCGCATGCTATAAACCAACAGTAAAATAGGAGACCCTAAAAACGACCATAAATTTCATCATGAGCAGTTTACCAACATTGTTGAGAATGTTTTTCTAGTAATTTTATAGAGTGAATATTGACCATCAATTTAAAAGATCTCTTTAAACTATGAAATTACTCGTCACACTGCCACTGATTGTATTTTTAAAATAAGGCTAACTATTAGAGAAGGTACCATAAACTACAATTACCTAAAATGTTCAATGTTCCCATCCCAAAAATTAAACTTTTTTGAACTTGTAACGGAAAGCCAAAGGGCCATAACTCTATTTTATCAATTTCCGATTAACATTTAAGATTAAGGAATATATAATTGTGTAACGTAATTATCCCACGTTAACGTAACATATATTATACACTATTACTACTATCGTAACGTTTTGATTACTCCGACGTTAATAGGGTGACCAGTTATTAATGTTATTTAGGGTCAAATGTATAAGAGAACAGAGTTTTCTTCTAGGCACGTAAGTATAGATTTGTTGGATGGAACGCAGCTCACAATGCGCAACAAACCTCCACTATTTTTTTAGGCCTAAAATTAGTTGTCGACTACTATAAGAGAAATTATGTTCCAACCAAAAATCATTGAGACTTTTGAAATGTCCGAAATAATTCAATTCTAATTTAGTCACTTCGTCGAACATCTCCAAGAGAGCATCTCACGTCTACACTTTCACTATCGTGACTCTCGCTTGACTGAGTGACACGTTGTATATCGGAGAAACTAAAGGGATCACTGTGTATGCGTAAGATTAGGCTAACATAAACCTAAGCTGTGTTGTCACCTTAATCGGACAGCATTCCCAGCCACTAACATAACACTGCCATTAACACTTTCACTAGCACTACCCAGATAATATCCATTCCTTGAGAAACCTCACGTAAGGCTGCAGTTCGACTGTCGAAGGAATATAAATACGGTAGTAAGGAACAAACGCTAGAAAACCAGAAGCTTTCCAAACAATGAAAGTAATTATTATTATACTCTAGCGTCATAGATGGCGATGACGATTCGATAATCGTTTACTATTTGCCGACATGTACAATATGTTCTATGTTGTTGTTGTACATAATAAGTCTCAGGAAGAATTAAAGCATGGCAACCCCACAACGTGTTCCCATAGAGTAATTTCACCGTACGCGCACCTGCCCTCTACCGCCAATCGGCTCGCACCATACCACGCATGCGTACACTTTGCGACCAATGTCTCACGAAAACTACAAACTCTGTGTATTTACTGCTTTTTGGTGAATATCTGGAGTTATAGTCTATTTGGTCTGCGACCAACAGTATAACTGCTTGACTAGAATATCTTCCTGGGGGTTATACTTTAGACCCAAAGATCCATAATTACTGCTAGAATACTCGCCATGTAATAAGAAATATTTCCGGCGTGTCATCGAATTTATTTGGTTTGCTTTTATCGTTAGGTTGGCACTACCGCATGATATTCAATTTGTGCCAACTTCTAAAATCAAAATGTTACTCAGATTCATATAGTCAGGATCATACAATGTTAATTTTAAAGAATTTATAATAGCACGCAGCTAACTTTAGATCTGAGAAAAAATAGTGGGGGGTTTGTTGTTTGTGAGCGTGCTGCGTTCCATCCGTGACGTAGCAGACGCGCGGAAACTTCTACCCATTCAAGGTCAAACCTATACTTACGTGCGTGCCATGCTTTTCGCATTGGTACTTGAAATTTAATTCCGCATCAAAAAATAGTCCTTCGGCCAAAATTTATAATCAATCTGAATCCAAAATCCTCAGATTACATATAAAATTATATTTCAAATTTGAATTTGGGATCTATTTTCAATTCATAATCTAAGGGTATTGGATCTTCTCCATACAATATTTCGATCGATGCTAGTTTAATGAAATCGATATTAGTTTAATTGGTTTGGGCGTGAATACGTCACTATTATTTTTAAAAAATCATGTTTAATTTTTTTTAATTTACTGTCTTACTTATTGTGTCGGACCACAAATTCCAATCAAATATTATAAAAAAATTAAATTTAATATAAAATATCTGACCTATGTTTCATTCAACATAAAATTTACTATAGCGCATGTACTTATTAGATAAGAAACTAATAATATTGTATGTTACTACCTAATCTTATAGTTAATAGAATTGAAAATGCAATAAAAACGCATACGTGTGCAATAATGTTAGTTTCGTAACAAAATCCAAAGTGCGAACAGATAGAGCACGTAGAATATAGATGATAGGCGTGTTATTGTTACAATACTCGAATATTTCCGTATTATATTGATAACTGTGAATATGAGGGCGGTGTATGAATATACTTGACAACTTATGATCTACGTAACAGGAAAACAACAATATCACAAAAACAACAATGCAAGATTTCTATGTAACATAAAAATTCAACAAAACTATTTAAACTATTTATGAAAAAAAAAAAATTTTCCATTCAAACTAAATAATCACTCACTCACTAATTCATTGAAGCAAAAAAAAAATATCATGAGCTATCTATCCTACAGAACTGCTTTTTTTTCAATGCAAATTAAAAAAGCTTAAAAACTCCCTTCCATTTATTACAAAGTTCCAGTGATCACCTTTCGGCTCCTTCAACAAATCAGCTTCATGTCACAATCATCAAGTCATATGATTGTCATCAGCTTAGTCGGAAACCGGATAGTGTGTCAAATTTAACTTGCAACATACCGCAGATGAAACTTAATAAAAGCTTGTAAGCTATGATTTCAAAATAAAGACAGGCCAAATAGCGCCACCTGTGAGAACAGTGGGAACTACGTGAGATTTCGCGCATAGTAATGACAATAGTCGTTGTCTCTATGACAAATTATCGCTAACTCATTACCACCTGTTTAATGTCTCAACGACAGCAATAAAAACTAAACGATTTAATTACGACTAAAAAAAAACAACAAGCTTGTAACAATAGTGCAAAAAAAAACATTAATTCGCAAACAACAACAACTAGTTGCATCACATCAAAATCTTACCTGGGGGTACGTCTTCGAGTCGGTGGTACAAGAGTGATAAGAACAATCTTTGTATCATCGAATCAACAATCTAAGTGCCACTAATAATTTAAAAAAAAAACAAGCTTTTAATAGTACAAAAAAAACATCAGTTCATAATCAACAACAATATGACGCATCATATACAAGAATGATAAGACACGACCAATCCTTATATCAACAATATAAGTGCCGGTGATACTAAAAAACAAGAAGCTTGAAATATTATAGTGCAAAAAACATAAATTCACAAACAACAACAACACGATGCATCACATCACAATCTCACCCATTGTGGGGGTACGTCCGCGTGTTGGTGGTGCTGGTGGTGGTTGTGCCGGCGGTCTGGCTGGTGACCGTTGGACGCCGCACACGACGTCGCCGCCACGCCGTACTTGTACGAAAAAGTGCTTTGTGAGGTGATAATACATTTAAATGAAATTTTTGCAAATGGTAGGTTAGTTTTTTGTTGTTACAGTGATGAATGAATGAATTAAAATATATCGTGTTTGAAATACGTGTGATTGAATTCAGAATTATTGTTACACATTTTCATTCAACGGACAAAAAAAATGACAGTGATATGATAGACTATTACTAATGATTGTCATTATTGTTGTTAGAGTGATGTTTGGAAGAATTCAAAATTGTTGTAACACGTTGTCTTTAAAACGACGTGTGATAAAAATGGTATTGGTGATATGATAATCGTGATTGTGACAAGTTTTTGTTGTTATAGTGATAAAGACATAAGTAGCGAGATATTACACTAATATGGACATCGCTTCACTGAGCTATCAATTATAAGCAATAAAAAGTTTTTGATTGTTTTTTATCCATTTCGTAACCTTCACAGATGAAATATAGTTTTTAAACATATATTAACAAGTATTTTAATTAGTGTTAATAATTTGTAAACAAGAGCATTTAGTAACTCTAAGCTGTGATCTCGTGAGTACATTTAATTCATCGGGTCAACTACCCTCTTACGGCGAGTCCACTCAGTAATTGCCCTTTGGGACAGTTTATAGGCAATACGAATTTCGTTACACCGAAAATATATTTTTAGTATAACAAATACATGTCGGAGAATAGTAAAAGATTATCGAATAATCGAATCGTCATCGGTATCTATGGCGTTGGAGTGGGGTAGTCCTTTTGACAGTCTCGACCCTCGACCCTTTATATGCCATCGACAGTCTGACTGAAGTCTTAGTCGTGCGCGGTCTCTGAAGAAGTGAAGTAGTCTCTAGATAGTGATAGTGAAGTGTTAAGTGCAATGTTGTGTTGTGTTAGTGCTTGGGAGTGCTGTCCGAGTGTCGTGATCACTTAAAGGAGCTCCTTAAGCCTACACCTTGGTCACAAGTCCAAGGCACTGCTTAGGTTTCTCTCGTAATTGTTAGAGATCATATTTGATCATTTATTGGTTCAATAGGAGTACCTACGTTGCGTTTACCCAATATTCCACTCAATACCATCACCCCCTTTCAGTGTTCCCCAATATTCCCCATCTTCCTCCTTCCATTTCCTTTCAGATCATTTAAAATCCCCGACATACATATATTTTGATATGAAAAAAGGGCCACGTTGAATCATTTTAATAAGAACTAATATAAAGTTAGAAATTTGCTGTGGGCTGGGCCTAAAACCTACATTTTTTAAGCAGTCTTAACAATATAATTAAGACGAACCGACAAAAACCTTCTCAGTTTGCCTGTGGCCTTTCCAGGTCGTAGAAATGATTTTTGTATATTAATTACTTCTATAGGCTTCTGCCTGGCTTCCACCATTCTCCGTTTGATAGTAAAATTTACTGTAGTTGGAGTCCCTTAGCTGATTTGATGTCCCTTAGCTTTCGTTAAGAAGCCTCTCGTTCTCTTATCCTCAATGTTTATACCTAGAGCTATAAGATTTTCTAATAATTTGTTCTGTCAAAGTGTTCACGGCATACTTCTCCAGCACAACATCTCGAAAATGTCATCATCCTTTGCTTTAATAGTCCCTCTATCCTCTACATGAATATTGGTAAAGATTAAGGGATCAGGCAAATCTTGATATTGCTTTTTCCAGGTTTAGGCGTATTGATGCCATGCGTTTCCTTATTTAATAAATACAGCGTCAACATATATAGACTATATTTAATCTGATCATATGTCCCGTTATTCGGTTGTCAGTCTCTGTCCTGAAAGAGAGCTTTGGGACGTGAAACTGTCCCGTTTTCCGAAATGGAAGGAACCTACCACCTACTAAATGGAAGGTTAAGAATTAGTTATTACAATTGATTCTTTTTTTTGATAAGAGTATCGTCGTCACTATAATTGGCATGTTACAAATACCCGAGGAGAAATTTTTTTGTTTGATTTCTAGTCTTTTCACCCGTGGATATATAAATAAAATGGTCACTAACTACATTTTTTCTTAGGCTGTACGTGACAGTAGGTATTTTTTAACGCTCGTTACATACATTTACACTTTTATGTAACAGTAACAACAAAGGTTCCTAAATACGCACACTATGTAGGTATTAGCCACTCGGCTGAGCGTCTTCAGTTTTATAGTCGACGTAATGTCTTCGTACTCGTGAAGGCAAAAGTGAAATTTGTTTTTGGGAAAATTAATTTTTACTTTAATTAATTGATAATAGGAAGGATACCTATTGCAATAGTGAAAATTATAGAATAAGTTTTATTTACTACAACTACCAAACTTCAGCTTTTTGCTTTGATTGCATTGCTGGTATTTCTGTAAATTTTAAGAAAACTTTCTTTCTCGACAACATAACCCCCTCCGATACAACTGACGTAATGTCAATTTTCTATTGATATTGCAAAAAATCTCCTCATCTTTCATATACATTAGTTGGTTTAACTTGTTATCGACAATCTATGTATATTAATATAATATAGTAATATAATAAAGCTGAAAAGTTCGTTTATTTGTTTGCTTGAACGCGCTAATCTCAGGAACTACTGGACCGATTTGAATAATTCTTTCAGTGTTAGATAGCTCATTTATCGAGGAAGGCTATAGGCTATATATCGTCACGCTAAGACCAATAGGAGCGGATGATCACGGGCAGATGTCGCAAGGGTCGGCTAGTTCTTAATAATATAATAAAGAAAGCCAATTTTAAACGGAAACTATAATAACGAAACTCCGAAAAATCAACTACAATTACAGTTGAATAAACAATGATATTTGTATTTAATTGAACCCTTTAATAGCATAAACCAATCGCTTCATACTCTTAATAGCCCTTTAACCCTTATTCGCCCAAATTCAAAGTAGCAATTACAAATATAATTACAGCTGTAATTTTACAATTATAAAACACTTTTCTGCCTCACTGTCTTTATGTAGCGAGGCCGTGAATTAAAGACGTCTCCCTTGTTGGGGTTGGGGGTTGGGAGGTGGAAGAAGGATGGGAAGGGGTAAATAAATAGGACAATTCGCTGCAGCTACATACCTGTTTCGTGTATTTGCTTGGAAATTTAAGATTATTGCTTTGTCTACCGTAAGGACGAGAAAGAAATCAGTGTTTTTCATTATTTTTCAGTACGCGACCCCTTTAGAGGTAAAAAGACCGCGTTTTTACTTCTCTACATAGGTAATAGAATAAACAAATACATACAATTTTTGGTATTGGTCATCATCATGCAGAACGGTCAAAATAAATGGATGAGGCAATTTTCATTTTTCTTTCTTTCCATCTACTCTTGGTGCGGTCTGTGATGGGCAAGGTAAGAGGTTCCACCAGGATGAAAAGAAGCTTGAAGAAAGGTGTTAAGGACGTTGGGACATAATTATGGTAGGTGATCACTGTTGGCGTTTTAAACGAAAGATCTTTCAGAGCACAAAAGTTTCACGTATATATTTAAATTTAATTAATGTAAAAAATTCTGGTTGATTTTATTAGATTTCTTTAAAATATGTTTTGGCCTTTTAATTTTTTATATAATTTGGCACATGCTTATGGAAGAAAAATGAGACGTGATGAAAAGAAAGTTTGAAAAAAGAGATGAAGAAAAAAGACTGTGCCTAAAATATAACCCCCAGGAGGATATTTTAGTTAAGCGGCCATTCTGTTAGTCTGCGTATAGACTACAACTCCTTTTTAATTAATCCCCATTCATTATTGGAGGGAAAAACGGAGATTGACTATCTTGTATAAAACTTAAGTCATTATGCAATCTCAAAGTATTTCCTAGTGGGACCGACGTGAGGTCCATAGCATCTGTTAACCCAGCGGCCAGCACCAATAAAGCAATTAAATTTTAATATATTCGGCAACTTTTCATTCCACCTAGATACTTGGCGACGCGTGCCCAGACCGCGTGTCAGGTGAATTGGTATAGTCGGCCACTGGAGTATAGCTATGCAACAGCATACTGCTTTATTAGTCAAGCAATCAAAAACATTAAATTCAATACATAGATAGTTCATAAAATTGAATAAGAACCACTATATTCTGTCGTGGTTTTGACAGTCTCGACTCTTTATATGCCATCGACAGTCTGACTGAAGTCTTAGTCTTGCGCGGTCTCTCAAGGAGTGAAGTAGTCTCTGGATAGTGTTAGTGTTGTGCTGTGCAGAGTTGAGTTAGTGCTTGGAGTGCTGTCCGATTAAGGTCACGTTAGTACCTTATAATGTAGTTGCCACGTGTTGTGTAAGGTTAGGTCTATATTAGCCTAACCTTAGGCTTACAGTGATTATCTTATTTTGCGCATAAATAAAAATTCATTTATGTCGTAAAACATATTAAGTCTTATTTTAATTAGCGATAATTGTTGTATCTGAAGAATGGTCGTTGGAAGGTGATTATAAAGCTGTGGTCCAATACATAAGAAGCTTTTACTAAAGATTTCCTTTGAGGGCAGCTAACTTTTTGCATTAGTCTTTTACATCCCAAGTTTTCAAATAGATCACTGTTACATTTTATGAAAACATGAACTAGTAAGAAAAAAGGAATGTAAGGATCTTAAAATTTTTGAAGTTTTCTTTACAACTGTTATATAATATGTATGAACAGGTTTGCTGGGTTGTTGTGTTGGCACCTGGTTACCATAGATGATTTTTTTTTTTTTACAATATATAGGTTGGCGTTTGACCTTGCCTTGCCTGATGGTAAGCAATCACACGGCTTCCTAGAAGATACCTGTTTACTCTTGCTTGGAAGACATCCATATTGTACTTATCAATGATTGCAGCCAAGGGAGAAGAGGGCACGTGTGCATTAGACTGCGTCAGAATATTTTTTTTTAAGTGAGTACATCTAAACAGTTTCCCTTGTTAGACAAAAAAAAATGGGTCCCTCTTCCCATTTAAAATACAGTGAAAAAAAAACTTTTTCCTTTATTTTCATTGTAAATCGTCGAAAGAAAGTTTTTTTTCAAATTACTTATTTATTGCATTCGTTATCTTGTAAGAAATTAAATTCTTTACAAAAAAAGGTCCCTATCAATTTTTCGCTAAAACGCATAGGAAAAAAGTTACAGGGCTTTAAAACACAATAAATTATAAAGTCAAAAAAGCGCGTATCAATAATCAAGTCAGTCTCTAGTGTGCATACTTCTGTAAACTGTCCCACAAAGTGGGAACAGGAGACTGCAATCTTAAGAGTATTTGATCCGGTCCTTAAGCGTTACAAATATTGTACTAGCAAGGGTGGAAGTAATATCTTGATACCGTCTAAGTCTCCAGGCTGTGATACACTGCATCCTAGCTTGGACTACGTGGGTCAGATCAAAAGTGCTGAACTACCTAGCAATAATAACACTAAAATAACGCCATCTATCAATAAGTTAGGAAAACTATATCGAAAGTAATAAAAAGTTTTTTATCTACTATATAGCGCTATACAGTTAGTGGATGGTCATCAAATATATATATTGAACTTGTCCGTCCGTCGTAGGAATGCGACCGGACGGACAGATGTTTTGCTACGGTTCATATTTATAAACTAGAGACTATGATAATACAACCAATATACGAAAATATCACGTCGATGGGTTAACTTATAACTTAGATTATAAAACTGAAGTTACAATTTTCAAATCAAAGCCACTACACTATTGATTTGAATTGACGAACTATGTTACTAGTATATCTTTCATTTATAAAAGGTATCCTAGATATCTGAGTTATGAACTGAGAAGCTGACTGACTTAATGACTGACATATCAACGCAGGGCCGAAACTGTAAGGGTTAGAAACTGAAATTTTGCACAGGGGTTCCTTTTATAACGATGAAAATATTTTACAAAATTCACCCCCTGACGGGGTAAAACGGGGGTGCAAAGTAAGTATGGAACTTTGCCGGTTTGGAAGTTATTCAAATGAAATTCAGTATGAAGGTTCTTCAATGTCATGAAACACGTGTAAAATATTTTGTCGAAAGTCATCCCTTATTGGGGTTAAAGGGGGTGTACATAGTTAATATGACTACCTCATAAAATTATTAATCATGTCTACAGACAGTGTGTTAATATAATTTAATATCGCAAACGAAGTTGCGGGTAGAAGCTAGTCATTTATAAGTCTTCGAAGACAAGTGATTAGACTCCTCACATTTTTCTGTTAGGTTTCATTTAAATATTAATGCTACTACAAAGCACGAGTCGTAATTACAACTATTAGACTTTAAGAATAGAGAACTGACTTCATAAATGCAATAAAGAGGTTGGCCGATCGTATGGCCGATGGCCTCACTCTGTGGTGGTAGTAGAGGTGTGATAGAGCAATAAGTTTCTGTAAGTGTAGAGGGAGGTAGGTTATACAGAAATTTGAAAATAATGACGGTGAATATTTCGATTTATTCTGACCTCGGAGGGTCAATATAGAATACCTACATGATATTTTGTTGATTAAATAACAAACAAACTATTACATTATACCAGTACAAGTACATACATAAAGTAGTCACAATTCAAATTTGGTCATACGTGCATTTCTACGCATCTTCGGAGCAGCTTCAATAAATAAACAAAAGGGGAATGACCTTACGTATGATATCTAAGAGTTAGAAAGAGAAACACAACTAGCAGTAAGGTACAATTGCAGTAATTAGCTTATCCACCTGCCTCTAACTGGTTTTAATTAACATTCATATAAAAACACTAGTATTGCATGTAAA
This sequence comes from Limenitis camilla, assembly GCA_905147385.1. Classification (NCBI taxonomy): domain Eukaryota; kingdom Metazoa; phylum Arthropoda; class Insecta; order Lepidoptera; family Nymphalidae; genus Limenitis; species Limenitis camilla. The sequence goes on along the minus strand of LR990251.1, from coordinate 6,493,114 downwards.
CGAATTTCGACCAATTCTATTGGGAAGCATTTAGACGATATTCAAATACCAAATACCAGAATATTTACAATATCAGCCAAGTGATTAAATTTGCTTTTTAATTACACGGTTTTATTCATCGAATGATGATATTAAAATACACGTCTAACCTAGTTTGAAACAATGTTTAATGGTACAGCTAAAAGAAACTCAGCTTATGTGTTGAATGTCAATTTGCATTAAGCAATGTTGTATCGTCATCTCATCATAATATAGTCTTCATTAAAATCGAATATCATAATTATACTAAACTACCTATCTTAGTGGTTAAATCAGCCCTTCAATTACACAACTCACTCAATAGCTGAACAACGAACAACCAACCGTCAGTTAGCCGAGTTGTTAAACACAACGTTTAACGATACAGTTGAACAGTTTAACATACAAATGTTTGTAAATCTGTGCAGTTTTAATGCGTTCGCCAAGTAGTTAAATAGATGTATAATTGCACGGCTTCAGCTTTATCTAACCATCAGTTAAACAAGTGGATGAGCACAGGATTTAAAGTATATCTAGACAACGCTGACATACATATCTTATTCAAATCCAGTATAATAGTTATGCCAAAGCGTATATACACATTCAAATACAAATCAGTGTTTGTAAATCACGAAGTCGCATAAGAACCGCCATTCTTTCATTGGACTACGTTATTCACATACACGTATAATCATAAATCAAACGTAGGATGAACACAACGTTCAACGGTACAGCTAAACAATGTGTAGGGAACCGGTATTTTCAAACATCAGACTCAGTTTTAAGAAATGGCATTTTTTGGCGTACTTAGCCAAGTAGTTAAATAGCTGTTTAATTGCACGGCTCCAGCTTTATCCAACCATCGGTTAACCCAGTGGCTGAACATACCATTTAAAGTATGTCTAAACAACGCTTACATACATATGTATCTTATTCAAATTTAGCGTAATAGTTATGCCAGTGTGTTCACACGTAAAATCAGTGTTTGTAAGTCACGACGTCAATGCATTCGTGTATGCATATCCCAGACAAGTCATTAAAATTTCCTATTACGAAAGCACCGCCTGAGCTTTATTTGGACCACGTTATTCAGCTACACGTTACTTTAATCATAGATTAAACTTAGGGTGAATACAATGTTCAACAGTACAGCTAAACAATGTGTAGGTTGTATTTTCAAAGATCTTAATTTTCTATTTCAGTGCTAAAAAATGTTCTATGTTTTACAATGTGACTTACCTTACCGATACGAACAACAAACATGGCATTTTTTATATTGAATAATCAATTTATATTCCGGCCAATGTAACTGTTCAAAAATTTAAATTGCACACAATACTTATGTATTTGAAGAATATTTTTTTGAATTTGTACTCTTGAATAAAAAAATAAAGTTTTAAAATACTATAACCCGACTACGTAAAAAAGTGGTCATAAAGGATGAAACAAGAAAATAATTCAGACAGAAACCGAGGAATGCATAGGTATAAAAACGGTCAAGGTAGAACCGTGGTCGCACCCTTTGCGTCTGTTATTAGTATAGGAATCAAATGAAAGGTAAGAAAGATATAAAATGACGTCACTAAAGTCTAAAATTAATAATTTAAACTCAAAACGTTAGAAGTACATGTTATTACTATTTATTCAATATTACGAATTATGACGTCATTCTTATGTTGTCATATATAAAAATCCGTTTAACCTAATTAATTTTATTAGGAATTATTTACTTGGCAACTAATTCAGAAAACTCAAAAATACTTTTCGGCTTCACATCAAACCTTCTTAACACATCAAAGAACTGCTTCTTCATTTTCTTATGTTTCCTCACATTTGCGATATTCATCAAGAATCTTCTTATCTCATTCTCCTCATTCTTCGGTGTTGTTAAAAAAATATAACCTTTATTGAATATTTTGTCAAGTTTTTCGTCAAAACGTCGGAATGGTAAATTTTCGAAAGAAGAAGGTCTCATTCTTTCATTCCTTATTTGTAAATGCCAATATTTTTGAGGGTATCTGTAAATTTTGGCACCTCTAAGATTGTTGTATGAAATTGCCTCGGAGATGAATGTCACTGAAATTATTGTAATGGGAACGACACAGCGACAGTGACGTAAATTCTGTCAAAAAAAATAATCATAAAATTTATATAGCCTATGTCACCCGCGTCATTATTACGAATCTATTGACACCTCATTCATTAAAATTGGTTTAGTAGTTTAGGCGCTAGAGTGGAACATACAAACATACATACCTCATCATTACCCTTCCTTTAGGCTTCGCCGTAGTCGGGTAATAAAAATAAAACATCTTTCAGCTTTTATTTACTTGTACTTTAATGTGCGTCATTCATCATCATCACAACCCATTAACTTCAGAGCCAGGTTCCTTCTCAGAATGAGAAGGTGCTACGTCACAGTCCACCACGCTGGCTAAGTGCAGGTTTCCTCATGACGTTCTTCGCCGTTATAGCAAGTGAGGCAGAGGTGCCCTGGATCAATCTCGGACCTCCCGTGTAAGAACACTCACGTCTTAACCAATAGGCTATCATTGCATTTTAATTGGAATAAAATTCTCGGGTGGAGAACTTGTCAATCCAATGTGAGGAACAGCTATCTTCCTATAAGTCTTTTTACCTGAGTTAAGCGAGAATAGTATTTTATACAGTATCTTTGCGATCTTCGACTTAATACAGATGACCTATTTTGCCTTAGTACTCACAAGCCTCGGTAGCGCAGTAGGCAGCGCGTAAGTCTCATAATCTTAAGGTCGTGAGTTCGATCCTCACCCGGGGCAGCAAACTTTTTTTATTTTTATTTTTTTTATTATATTTTGAAAGTTGTGATAATTTGAGCATTTTCTATTCATATGATTTATATTACATATATCTCGCAAAACTATTACCACTGGATAATCTTAATAGCGAATTGTTACTATCCATAACAATATTTTTAAACTTCCTTAAATCCTTAACTTTGTCAGGCCTTGGCTCATCTACTACATAGATTTACATATATTATATACCCCCCTTATTACAGTTATTTTATTAATCGATGCTTTCCGATAGTTTTTATTAAGATCCACAAAATTGATGGAATTTTAGTCCCATTGGCTTTTCAATTCATCAGATTTGGGTATCCTCGAGTACTATTTACCCTTGGATATGGAAGCCAACATTGATTGGAAGAAATAAAAATCTGAAGCGATTCCAAGCTGCTGCTTTAAAGGCTTCACATTTTGTACAGAATTTTCATATGACCATCGTAAATATTAGTAAGATTTTTAGGGACAAAAATACACTATATTTCAACAAGTCAGTTAGTAATAAATTCGCGTATAGTACCTTGTATACATGACTAAAAATAAGTAAAACCCTTTACATTTTTCCTTTAACAAAAAACATTTTCCCAATACACTCGAGCAGATCATGATTTATGTAGGATCAGTTTTTGTAGGCTGAGGATGAAAAACCGCAACGCTAGCAATCCTTTGCCTTTTGAATTGTATATTTGTATTTTTATTAATATTATATAGTATTTGAATGTGTCTGTGTTGTGGTTATCTCGGTCACCATCAAAACATTTATATTATAAGGAAATTTCCATAGTCTTATCTTGATTAGATCAAATATATGGCTATTTCTCTACTAAATGGAAAATCGTTGTAAATGTAATAAATTTTAATATTTCTCAGTTTTTTGTATGAATAATGAAAAAGTATTAGGTCTTCTTGACGCCCTACAGCTTATTTAATAATTTAATATTTATTTCAATCAATCAAAATTACAAGTCTTCTGACCAATATTATTTTTTTTGCTGTTGATACTAAATAAAATGTATTAAAATACTTAAAAAAAAATAGTCAGCATCTTTATAAATCACAATTATATATATTTATTATAAAAATTTAAAATGGGCTAGTTTCCAAATGGGAGAGAAACACCAAAAAATAATATTCTGCATAAACAAGTCTTTCATAAATAAGAAATAGTGTAATGTGAATGTTTTATTATCTGCCCTTAGTGTTTGACATGAAATAAAAATAATTTTTTAGCATTATGTCAAACAGTTTTTAAGATTTTTAAAATATAATATGTATGTATATCTTCTTATATATAAAAATGAATCCCTATTTCCCTTGGTCACGGCATCACCCGTGAAGGGCTGAACCGATTTCGCTAATTCTTTTTTTGTAGTATTTGTTATTGTCAGGTGAAGGTTCTTATGTAAGAAAAAATTAAGAAAGTTGCGCGAAAAAATAAAAAATTTAAGCGGTAATATTAAATGGCGTTAGACATAACTGTCAATCATTTGACCAATATTTATAGTTAAGACAGGACAACATCTGACGGGTCAGCTAGTTTTTTTATATAAGTATAGTAAGTTTGAATTTATTGATTACCAGATTAAACCGCTTTTTTTAAAATTAAATAATAAAAAACCAATAAACATTTTTTTGACTGTCTTTAAAATAAATCTCACACACTAAATTTTGTCAGAAATTCTCTTCTGTACCCGTCCTTTATATTCAGGTGTTTGAACTAGAGATGCCACGAATATTCGGCAATTATTCTGTATTCGGACATTTTTTTCACTATTCGATATTCGGCTAAAGTTTGGGGGCTATTCGGTACCGAATAGTTAATCTCGATAAATAAAAAAGCATGCATAATATTACTCACAAATATTTTTATTTTATCACATTAATTTAAGTAATACTTTTATTTAGAATTTGTTGATAGCAAACGTTTCACCACATTTCTTGAAGAAAATAAAATATTTTGTAGTAGATAAAAATAAAAAACCAAAAACTTGGTTATTTGAATTTTTCACATAAATTTTGAGGTTATGTGAAAAAAGTGTAAATATAAAAGTTGTAGATCTTTTTATTATCTACAACTTAGATATTTAAATTTTTCAATAGGACTTGTAGTATTGCTTAAGGTAATGGTCTATTAGTAAAACACACACGAAAGATTCTAAGTGTAGCCGAATATCCGGCGCTTCTATAGTTTGAACATAAACTTATGTTTTGGGGAAATAAGACATTTTGCGTAATTTAATAATACTAGAAAAATCACACGTGTAACTATTGTAATTTTTTAATACTTAACAATTAATTTTGGTTGTATAAGTTAATAATGAATTCCTATTTCGTGTATTATATGTGAATAAAAAATTCTCATACAGAATTTGACAAGTTAAATTAAATTAAAATATGAAAAAAGCTGCATTAAAAAATCGGTAAAATAAGGTAAAAAACACTCACCATGCCATTGTCCATCCCTCCATATGGTGACTGGTATCCAGCTTTTTCTGTGACTGAAAAATTAGTATTTTATTACAATAATATTCAATATACAGCCAAACTATCTAATTTAGACTATATTATATTAAAGACACATTACAATTTGCATTAAAAAATGCCACTGTTCCTCAAACTTTTATTCGTAGTGCAATAAATTTTACGTGTTATGCCATATTCATAGTAATTATAAGAAATATCAATATGAACGTAAATAAGCTTATGGACCCTAATCTACTCGATCCTTCGATTCATAATTTGAGATTAAAGTATTACACGAAGATTTCCTATAATTCTAAAAGACGGTAAAGTTGTAACGATGTATTTATGACTAATAAAATGAAAGTCTTCGTAAAATTTTAAATAATCCCAAAATTTTTAATATTCGGTAAGTTAACGATTACTTAAAATTCTTCCTGAGAGGTGACGATTCAGAATACAATTTCGTCATTGACGCTGTAAGCTCGTAAGAGCCGAGTAACCCAGCACCCCCCTTCTTGGTAGGGGATCTGTTCCCGGACTGGCTTGCGACCACCAGCACGCGAATCCGACCGCTAAGGGTGTTTGACGCGTTCCGGTTTAGCCGCATGCTGGCCAGAACAACCCCTTCACTCTCCCAACTCATTAATGCTACGGTTTCAGTGGACTCGTGGTTCTGCTCGTTTGCCCCTTGACTATCATAAAAAAAGATACGAATTATTCAGACAGACTCTGTTTGTAATACCAAAAGAAAGTCTAATATAATCGATATAGACCACTTTTAAAGATCTCCTCGAGTAATGCTTTGCAACACCCCTGTTGACTGTGATCCACAGTTTGACAAACACAGTTCTATTGAATCAAATTATTAAATGAGTAATGATGAAACAATCCTAACATATCGCATCTGAGCCAAAAAACTAAACAAATAAACTACGCAAGTATGTAACATCGTGACATTATAAGGTGAAACAATGCTTTTTAATTAAAAGAAAGGCACGTCAAAAATTGGTCAATCAGTCAGTTTGTCTGAAGCTACACTGGTATAGAAGGCAAATAATAGGTTGGGGAAAAAGTCTTTTCGCATTATAGTATGTATGAACTTGTAATAAAATCTCTTTGGCTATACTATTTGTATCTGGCTAGTTTTGGTATCATTAAAACTTTACATTTTAAAGAAGATAATTCCAAATTCAAATTAGGAAAATGTGTGATTTTTATTTGTTTTTCGTACTGTGAAGATGAGTGAATCTAATGAAGAAATTCCATACATTTCAGAACCAAATGGACCGTGTACTCGTATGTGATTCTTTATTACGACGTAATGAAAACGAACCATTTTTAAAGAAGCTGATAACTGGTGATTAAAAGTGGATCACGTACGACAAGAACGTGCGAAAAAGGTCGTGGTCAAAGGCCGGTCAGGCTTCACAGACTGTGGCGGAACCCGGGTTAACTCACAACAAGGTGATGATGTGTGTGTGGTGGATTGGAAGGGCATTATTCATTATGAGCTGTTAGCACCAGGTAGAACCATCGATTCTGAACTCTACTGCGAACAACTGATGAGATTAAAGCAAGAAGTTGAGAGAAAGCGAACGAAATTAATCAACAGAAGAGGTGTGGTTTTACATCATGATAACGCTAGACCTCACACATCTTTAGCCACTCAGCAAAAATTAAGAGAGTTTGGCTGGGAGGTGCTAATGCATCCGCCGTATAGCCCTGACCTTGCACCTTCAAATTTTCACCTGTTTCGGTCTCTTCATAATTCTTTAGGTAGTGTCAGGTTAACATCACGAGAGGACTGCCAAAACTACTTGTCGCGGTTTTTTGATCAGAAGCCCCAAAATTTCTATAGCAATGAGATCATGTCCCTACCTACAATATGGCAAAAAGTTATCGAACAAAATGGTACCTACATACTTCAGTTGAATGTAAATAAACTATATTAAAAAATGTTTTGAATTTTCTTAAAAAATGCGAAGAAACTTTTTCCCCAACCTAATGTGTTGTAGATGATGATGTTGATGAGGGCTCCAAATTATAAATGAATTCTATTTATTCTGCAGATGTACATTTCCTTGAAAATATAAATGATATTTTTAACAGTACAAATAGTAGCCGGCAGCTAACTTTAGGTCTGAGAAAATATAGTAGTGGTTTGTTACGTATTGTGAGCGTGCTGCATTCCTGACGTAGCAGACGCGGGGGAACTGACGCCCCTAACAGAGACTTCTGCGCATTCCAGGTCAAACCTATACTTACGTGCCGGTAGACATAGAAGAAATAGACAACGAGAAAGGAAAGGAAGAAAAAAATAGATTGTATAATTAAAGTTTAGTAACTAAACAAAATGAATGAAAATGAACTGAAAATCCATTCAAATCAATTTTGGTAAAACTAATAAAGAAACTAATTTCGAATTATCCAGTTACGGAGCGAGTAAAGCCAAAACAGAGCAAATAAGCTACAAAAGTAATATGGTGGCATTATAACGCGAAACAATGCTCCTAATCCCAAACAAAGCAAGATAAACCGAGCGAGCTACTTTATGTAATTAACCTTATTTGTTTCATCTAACCATTATTTACCATTCATTAATATTTTAACTCCTTAATAAGAAAAGGTATTCTTGTCATGGAAAGGTGAACTTAAACTAAGAATCGTCATCATCATTTTCACAGTTGGAGAGGCTCAGAGTGGGGAGGAGGTTAGGCCATAGTCCACAACGCTAGCCCAGTGCGGATTGTCAGACTTCACACACCGCCAGAGAACTTTCTCACGATGTTCTCCTTCACCGTTATAGCAAGTGATTTTTAATTGTTTAAAACAAACATAATGTTAGCAACACAGTTTATAAAGTAGCATTAGCGGGTAAGTAATTTTATATTATGACAAGTATACCGACGTGTAGTGTAGACAATATATAACCTTTATTGCGATAGATTAGAGTCAGTATCTCTGGTGTTGTCGCGTACTGTACATGGAAGTTTGGAATTGAATGGAAGAGGTGAGTTAATATATTATGAAAGAGCTCTTTAAACCTTCTCCTGGGTCTATACATATTGCTGTACAGTAATGGATATCATTCCTCTCTCATTCTATGACAATAACTCCTGCAAGTCGTCGGTGTGTGTCTGTGTGAGGGATCGAACTTGGACCTCCCGAGTGAGACACCGGTGTCTTAACCTAGTGGTTATATATAGATAGCCTAGTCTAGTGGCTATCACTGCATTATCTATTTCTATTTAAAAGGGTGCTTTTTCTAAATAGGCCAAATCATACCTGACTGTAACTCAAAAGGTTTTTGCGGACAATTTACATTTTTTATTTTTTTTTAACTTGTTCTTACTAATTCTTAGTAATATTATAAATGTTAAAGTTTGTAAGTATGTGTGTAAGTTACTTAATCACGCAAAAATAGCTGAACGGATTTCTGTGAAATTTAGCACACAGATACTTTATAAATTGGATTAACACATAGTCTACCTTTTATCCTGGAAACATTTACAGTTCCTGCGGGGATATAAATAATATGTGTCTACTGTCTGTGTATGAGGACCATGAATATCTTAACTACTACTAGTATTTGTATAAATATTTGCACACAAGTTTGATGAGAGTCAATGTTATTTACATTCCAAGCTTTCTCATCAGTGCATACATTTTTGGTTTATTGTTGAATGGCAAATTCATACAAATAAATAAAATTGGAGTGTCTATTTTTAATATTAAAATAACCGCTTTTTACTAAGTGCATATATGGATGTATACACGCAGACGGTACATATTGGAACTAAATATTTTTTTTTTTTTTTTTTACAATTTTTGTCTGTCTGTTAGTTTGTTCCGACTAATCTCTGAAATGGCTTAACCGATTTGGACGGGACTTTTACTGGGAGATAGCTGATATAACAAAGAGTAACTTAGGCTATTGAATATCTCGCTACGACCCATAGGAGTGGAGTCTAATATACGAACATCAACAAGTCCTATGTAAATTTTCCCATTTCATGCTTTTAATTGTGATAAGTATCACTAACTCTTGTTTATCACCCAACTTTGTTTATATCTTAAAATCCACAGAATATAACAATTTTCTATGGTAGTTTAAACTATTATACCTAGTATGATGTTATTATATGTTTACAATTTGAAAATAAATCCATTTTGGCTGCGTTTCTATCAGTAGAATCCAATAGAATCGCTTTATTTACCGCTCTCTCTCTCGCTACACATCCTCGCTCATCTGTGGTAGAAACGTAGTTTAAAGCTACAATAATTAGTTGTAAAAAGATTAATAATAGCTCCATGCGGAATTACACATTTTTGATACAACTTTCACTAAAGGAAAAATATATAAAGGGTATATAAATAATAAAACGTAATTATATAAAAATCACTTGCACACAAAATCATATGAAAAGGCGCCCCTAGCATGTCAAAGTGAATGTTTAATCCAAATACTGTTACGAAGGGGTGCGCCGTTGTCCACTTGCGTCGACACAGATTAATGTCGACACGAATTTAACATCATTATTGTTTTTTTTAATTTATTTTATAAACGAAATATTTTATAAAAATATAAAACAAAGTCGGGTTTGTTCGAACACTTATAACTCGAGAATGGCTGGACCGACTTTTATGGATTTTAATTAGTTGATTTCGTCTATAACTATATAAAAACATTGCAAAATTGACGAAAAACTTACCAGTGCTTCTCATCAGAAAACCGCTTTCCGAATTGGTGGTAGCTTCAGACAAACTGACTGACTGACCAATTTTTACGTGTCAAAGGTACTTTGTAAAAAGTCTAATTGAAATAAACTATTTTGAGTTTTATTTTCTATTAATATTACATACCCATAGAAAGCTACATCTTGTTCGGATAACACAATCTATATGGGATGCGCAATGGGTTGGGTACCATAAAGTTCTTTCAGCGATAGAAAACTCGCTTTTTTTTTTCATTTTATTTTTTAAGACTGTAGTAGTAAGTCGTGTGTAGTAAGTAGTACTACTAACTCTTGATGGGCATTTAGGGATATAATTTTAAGATTACAATTATACTTAAAATACACTGAAACGACGTAAGATCGTGTCGCTCGTATTTAATAACACATTGATTAGCTTTTGTCTTTAATTGTAATATTTTTTTCTAAATATATGTTTAATATCTGAACCGATTGAAAACATAATAGACAGGTTTTCTGTTTTAGGAAATTGAATTTCCATAGATATAAAATAACATTAGATTTTCAACCCATTGGTTAGATTTATCCCACGGGTAAATTAAAGCAAAGCATATTAAATTTCAAAAAGCAACATTTGTGACAGTATATTTTTCTACAAAAACACTTAACGGTCACAATTAATCACATTAGCCAAGCGTATATCACAAAGTATGATAAAACCAAATAAATCCGTATGGGGTGCACGCGTATCCACTCGAGTTTTTCAAGAGCTGTTAAATCGTTTTCATATACTTTATGTGAGATTATCAGCAATCTATTATGTATTATATACCTACTTAGTAATAATATTTATGGTACATGCAATATAAATTTTTTTTGACTATAAGAATTGTTTACTATCAATCGGAATTTTACAAAATAATAAATTTTGTTAAATTTTCACTACACTTACGGAAAAACCCTTCTCATTATTAGCCATAAAGGTAAAAGTAGGTATTTTTTAGTAATTTTTTCTTCATGTACAATATACAAGAATATAATCCACGTTTGTCAACGTAAGTACAGACATTAAGCCCCCTGCGCCAGTCAATTGATGAAGCTAATCCAAATTATACGGTACGTAAGGTTCGCGAGGTTGTCCAATACTGTCGACACTAATGATTTTAATTTTAATAAAGTCATTTAATACTTAGTAGGTATGTTATATCTGAGACTTTATTGATTAAGTTACATAATAAATATTTTAATTTTTTTTTTCTTCATATCTTAGACCATATCACATGCAAATAATCACAATGCACAGTAGTCGATTGAGTGACTGGGGTTTGAGAACCAGCACCGAGTTTCATTATATAACTTTAGAATAATAATATTAAATATTAAAGACTCACGTGATCCTTTATAAAGACTTCAGTAGCTGACCCAGTAAACGTTGTTTTACCATATAAATTTTAAAAATTTGGGGTGGACCACCCTAGTTACTTAGGGGTATGATAAATAGATAGTAGCCGATTGTCAGACTTACTGAATATGCATATAAAATTTCATAAAAATCGGTCGAGCCGTTTCGGAGGAGTATGGTAACTAACATTGTGACACGAGAATTTTATATATAAGATTATGGTAGCTCAAATTTTATATAAACAGTATTGGTAGCAAAATGAATATCATAGCGGATATGGGTAATATTAGCGTCAGAAGATTATTTTTATTTCTTACACTTTCAGTACACAATGAAACTAAATCTTGTATTTTTATCTATCTATATTATTCTGAATTATTATTTACGCTTACACGCTTGATAACCATTAAGCTTCAGTCCCCTCGCAGTCAATAGTTTCTCGAATCGAAATTATACGCTACGCTACGTTGTGCTAGAACGAGTGTTGTTTTCCAATGTTTTACCGACACAAAAAAAATATTTAATTATTTTGTTCTGTCAAAAACCAAGAAAATGCATTAAAACTTTACATGCATGATAGTATAATTAAAATAAAGAAGGAAAGAATGCTGTGAAATATTAACTAAGATAAAAAAAAACTAAGGAAAACCTGTCGTTATAATATCTACCATACTCGATCGTTTGATTACTATCAATTAACTGGCTATTTATTGAATGACGCAGTTTGTACCCAAAATCGGAATTCAAGCCAGTCTAAAGTTGAGACAAAAACCTAGACCCAGTTACAGTAGATGTAAGATTAGTAATATTTTCTAATTACTAAAACATTTACTTTTTCTGTGCAATCAATTGAGCAATTATTTATTTATGAGAACTTTCTAAAGGAAATATGTTAATAAAACTTGATGTTGAATAAATCATAATTTTTATCAATATTAAAAGAATGTGAAAAGAAAGAAACTGCAATAGTATCCCTTTTTCTCCAAGGTCAGTCTGACATCGATATTACGAATGGAATCGATCACAAGTAAGCGTTCAATTATACAAACGTAATGACAGGGGAAAAATGCATTTTATTGCAGCCTGAGATCTAAAAACTAAGCTGATGGCGATAATAGGATATATTTTACTCCCCTCGTCTTAACCATCTTTCAAACATTTCAATAACTAATACCATCAAGTCCGACAGATTTGGGCATCTTTTCATATCCCAATTGGGATACTGTATACTTAAAAAAACCAAGTTAAATGTACTTTACTTCAAACTTTTCATCGTCATCCCAAAATGTAGAAATCAAACTCAAAATACTTTATTCCAATTAGACTTTTACGTACTTTATACACGTCAAAATTGGTCAGTCAGTCAGTTTATCTGAAGTTGCCACCAGTTCGGAAAGCGGTTTGAAATTATCAAAGAAACAGAATCAATACAACAGCATATAGAATCTAGATTCTAGATATTATTTAAGGATAATAACGTGTTAACTTAAATTCTACGAATCTTATAACTTAAACCATACCAACCACATATATTGTAAAACGTAGCACTTAAATAAAACGTTTTATTAGAGACTACTGTAATAATGGAATAGACATTTTTCTGTAAAAAAAATGGAATTTATTCCTCTGCAAGGTAAAATTACATTATATACAATAAACATAATATTGAATTATTCACATTTACAGTACACTATTAGATTGCAAAATGCTACTTAGATATTAACACTAAAAAAACGTACTAGTGTGAAATACATGAAGTAAATAAATACATTATTCGTCGAATCTTTGCCTAAACAATCCTTCTGTACAGGATATAACTCATCACCATGATATGCAAAATATAGCCCAAGTGAGTCGGATAATATCAATAGTTCATATCCATGTGGTAAAATGGAAATATTTTTCAAAAAATTGTATTTATTTAGAGCTAGAACAAACGGATAAACCGACGAATAGACCCGGCAAAATTAGGATGATATCGCAGATAATTTTCTATCTCAGTAATCCCTGTCTCCGGTCTCCCTATAAACTATCCACCCTCAGGATTTATCAATGGTATAAAACCCATAAATCACCGCTCATTTTACGGTGAACGCGCTTCAATGGCCCGTGCAAGTGGCATGGATGGGACTTGAAGTTTGATGTACACTGCTGATTTTGTATGAATTTTATTATTATAACTCCAACTTTTTACCCACTAAAGGATTATATTTTATTTTAGGTAAAAGTAAATTTTATATTTTAATAACCCACCTAAATAACTTGGCAATAAACGTAAATATTTGATAATTCGTTATTAAAGAAGCTACAAAATGGCAGTATTTTTTAAAAGTTGAGTTTAAGAAGTTTTTATAACATATACTCAAAGGTCAGATAAGCAAAAAGTTACTCAGGTCATAAATACCTTAGCGGGTTCTAAAGCGATACGTACATTACATAAGGACAAACTTTTAGAATAACAAAAATATCTACATCATGGTAAATATAGAATGTATTTAAAAGTAAAATCCCCCCTACCCTATTACAGTAATAACCCGCAATGTATACTACACATTTATATATCTATACTGAATTTATTATTAATTTTTTCCATAATTACATTGACAAATCGTCGCTTCACATTAAATATGGGTCGACTTGTCGACACAAAACACGTGTCGGACGTACGTTCATAGACTGCGTGAAAATTTGTGGGGGTTTATTTTCTTTATAGTGGTAAATATAAGTGGTTATGTTAAATTAAATTATTAAAAATTAAATTATTTTTATTTAAACACAATCTAAAGAGAAATTAAATAAGCAGCAGTGATGGCCCAGTGGTTGAGACCACCCGAGTAAGACTTGAAGTCTTACTCGGGTGGTCCGAGGTTCGATCCTGGGCACACACTTCTAACTCTGAGTTATGAGTGTTTTAAGCAATTAAATATCACTTGCTTTAACGGTGAAGGAGAACATCGTGAGGAAACCTGCACTCCTGAGAGTTCTCCATGTTCTAAAAGGTGTGTGAAGTCTGCCAACCCGCACTGGGCCAGCGTGGTGGACTATGGCTTAATACCCTCCTCATTCTGAGAAGGAGACCCGGCTCAGCAGTGGGCCATTGAAGGGTCGTGATGATGAAAGAGAAATTTCCTTCAATTTTCAGTTAATATATTAATAATGATAATAAGTACTACACTAGTTTTGGCAACACTGTGGTCAGGTTAATGCGAAATAATATTTTGATTGATTCAAGACTAGTGTTTCTTATTATTTATTGGAAGTGGTAAATTAAACTATTAAAGTATAAGAGAGTGGTTACGAAGTTTCATACTTTTCAAACTTAATAAAATAATTGAATAAATAATGTCCCTCAAAATTTCATATTGTTGTTATAATTACGATAACAAATTGGTATGTCATATTAAACATAATATCCTTGTCGACACGCGCCACAGCCACGTGTCGGACGTACGGTCTTTTGAAGAGTGTGGAACTATGGACAATTACATTGTAAATATTTTACCTCACTAATATATAATTCAGAAAAAGCCACTACTAACGTACTTCGTTTTTATATTATTTAATTCATAAGTTCCTAAAATTTCCCACAAAAAAATCACAGAACCTGTTAAATTGTGATATTATAAATTCACTTCAAAAAAGAGTATTTTTTAAATATTTTTCCATTATATATCGTTTGTATGGGAATTACCTCTGAGGGTATGGAGGTCCATAAAACAATTGAATTGTTAAATAAATTGAATAGGTATTCGCAATAAAAATTGCGAAGTTTGCAAACTAAAACTATCGACCCTGAGTCATCATTAAAGTATCAATCAATTACATTATTAACTGATAAATCATTATATTTATATTACATGACCTTCTCAGTACACATTACATATACAGGGACAAAGGGGCGTCAATTTATATAAGATTAGTAAAGGGGGAGCCCCTTAGTTATCCCGAAATATACAAGAGCAACTTGTATCATTTGGATTCGATATTTTAAAAAAATACTTGTAAAGAAATCTCTAATATGTTAGCAACACTGTTTTAAGCGTTTGATTGTTTAGTTGGTTTGAACAAATTATTAAATGGTCAACCATTTTATTTTATTTTTTGACGGTAACAATTTCTCTTCGGGTATTTGTCGGCCAATCATAGTGACGACGATTGTCTCACCGAAAAAAGGAACAAATAGTAATCATAAATTCATAACCTTCCCTTTGGTAGATGAAGTTATGAAGAATCCCTAGAATTTTCTAAAAACAAAACTATACAATAGGATGCGGCCTGTCTTATTGCCGCCTACGCGGTATTTTTCTGGGGATTTCGGAAAACGAGAAAGTTTTACGTCCCGAAGTTTTTTTTTAGGACAACCGCCGTATGCCGTATTTTATGTACACCTGTAAATTTTGAAAAATTCCCTAAATTCCCTTTGGATCCCATAATCAGAACATGAGATCAATCTGTAACATACCTTAAAATAAAAATAACAATCTGAATCGGTTTCGATGAAAATAATCGATTTTCAAAAATCAAAAAAGGAGGTTCCCATTTTGTTATTTTAGCAGTTATAGAAAAATATAATAGAATGGAAAACCACCTTATTTTTAAAGTCGATAAATGAAAAAAATGGAACTTATAGGAAAAATTAATAAATTGAAAGAACAAACTTGCGGATATATTGTATGGGAATCCAATGTCTCAATTAAGTGTTATATCTTAATAAAGAGAATCCTAATCAAATAACCCTAAAAAAACAGTCAATATTTGCTTGGTCACCCGAGCTTGACCTACAGTGTTTGGATACCTAAACAAATAGGGTGGCTCTCATTTAAGCCTAACTACAAGGGAAAATAATCAAGGGCGAAGCGACCGAAACTTGTACAGAAAACTTTATTTTTAACTATTAGCCCACTTCTGATATAGTAAGTTTATCTATTAAATCAGTTCAAGCTTGTTTTCCAGCTATAATTAACGATTAGCTTTGTCTACTATTTCGTAATAATCTGTCGGGCCATTATGGTATAGCAACACTAGACTAGTTCTTATTCATTTATTTTAAAAATACTCTACTAAAATACATATCAGAGAAAACTTAACTAGATAGTTTATTGAGTGAATGTTGTCTAAAGTAGTGTTATGTTGGCTGTGAGGATCATATGCATGTTAACATGTAATTTGTAAAGAAGGTATTTTCAAAAGTGAACGTAAGTAGAGGAGTGAGTGTTATAATTGTGTCATAGATTTGAAAACCTACAACACGGTGCACACCACTGACTTTTCTGAGTTATGTGTGTTTTAAGCGATTAAATATCTTGGTTTAATGGTGAAGGAAAATATCGTGAGGAAACCTGGATTCCTGAGAGTTCCCGAAAAGTTCTCAAAAGTGTGTGAAGTCTGTCAACCCGCACTAGGCCAGCGTGGTGGACTATGGCCTCATTCTGAAGAGAAGACCCGGCTCAGCAGTGAACCATTAATAAGTTTTGATGAAGATGATGATTTTGAACATGGTACAGGTCCATGACTTTATTAGGTCGGCTTGGGAATGATACGATCGCTCCAGGTTTTCTCAAGTTTTAAAACATACTTGTTATTATCAAAAGAAATAGTCCCCCTGAGTTTCTTGTGCCGATTCCCTTTAGGGTTAGGTCGTTTCCGAATGGATAATAGATTGTGTCGTTAAAAAGAGAATATAAAATTCTATTCTTAATAAAAAAAAACTGACATGCAGGTTTTATTCAATTTACTTATATTTTTAGGGGTGTACGGTCTTAATGAACTGAGATTCGGATTTAGCTAGAAATACATACCTAAGATGTGTCGGAACCCGACGTGCATTTACAGCGTGAAAAAATTACAAAGAAACAAACATACTTTCGAATTTATAATCTATATCTCAGCTTATCCAGTGGACACAAGTATACCACCCACCGACTGGTGAGTCAGGCACAGCGCATATTTCAAAGTTATGTTTATTTTAATACCAATTACGGCTAAATCACCCACTGTGTTAAATGTTACCAATTAACTGATAAACGCCTGCAGCTATGTCTACAATATGTTGCTTTCTGCATATGACCAGATTTGGTAGATTTTAAACTGGTTAACCTGATTGTAACTCACAATCGACCATATTAACACCGTAAAGAGGTCGTTGATGAGGACAACGACGACGATGGAGGGAATAGATGCATCAACATTGCAGCTTTAGTTAAAAATAGAAGTGACTAGGGAGTTCAATTTAAAAATACTTGGAAAATTCTTGAAAATATATATTTAATAATAGCAAAAGTTAACCTTTACACAGTGTAGCTTACCACTGTCTGTACCGCTCAGGTCTTCTAAATTACGCAATGGATTTTAATACGATTTTGCAGATGCAGAGTGATTCAAGTGGAAGGTTTATATGTACATTACATGCATATTGATAGCCCAGTGTTTAAGACATTGATGAATTACTCCTCAGGTCCGAGTTCGATCCTGGCCACAGTTATGTGTGTTTTAAGCAATTAAATATCACTTGCTTTAACGGTGAAGGAAAACATCGTGAGGAAACCTGCACTCCTGAGAGTTCCCTAAAGTTCTCAAGGTGTGTGAAGTCTGTCAACCCGCACTGGCCTATCCCCACTCTGAGGAGGAGACCCGGCTCAGCAGTGGGAAATGTATGGGTTCTGATGATGATGATAACATGCATATTGTAGTAGAGAAACCGTGCGAAGCCGGGATGGATGGCCGAATTGAGAGGCAATGTTATCTAAGTCTTGATAAAATGACTTTAAAATTAACCTTACCTAACGTTTACCTATTGTTAATTATGATGTTGGCAACACTGATTTGTATGGCGGCCGTATTAGTAACAATCTGCCATCATGTTAACAAATTCGGATTCAGTGGGTCGAAATACGTACCGTCGGTCCGGTCAAATTGCACTTTCCATTTTTTTTTTGTGTGCCGGTGTTATTATTACATCGCAAGTATTCTAAGAGTAACGCTGAAGCTCTGATTCTAAAGTATAACCCCCAGGAGGATATTCTAGACAAGCCGTCTTTCTGTTGGCCGATGTATAGATAAAGTGACCATAACAGTCTCGTTATTCGGCTGTCTGTAAGTAAAAAGTAAATTTCAGGACAACGGGACTTTTTGATTGGCTGATTCATAAAATTACTTGTCAGACTGCTGAAGATCTCCATCGGGACGGGGGTAATACATTGTCAAGGTAGTACAAGTGATTTAACACAGTTAACATCGACTAAAGTAATGTAATTAGTATAGTAGTATTGTCGTGCTATAATATAAACCTGTTATTGAAAATCACACGAGTTAGATGTAAAGCAGTGAAGGCGATGCGTATAAATTTATCTCCACAGTGCGGACATATTACAAAAATATTAATCATATATTCAATAAAATAAAACGAGTCATTGACAGGTCAACAGATATTTGAGGAGTTTTAAGATAACGCTTAGTAATACGAACTGAGCGGTGGGGCGCGCCCCCTTTTATGAAATTATCGTTTAATAAGCTAAACTACCCTCACTTCGCTGAGGGAATAGTCTAACTGAGTTACTATTTTTGGCAATAGTAAACAAATTATGGTACCAGCTCAACTTCTAGCACGATAGATTAGAGGCAGTTTGACAAGTATAATGCAGTGTAACTGATGTTAGATTTTCCTCATCGATAATCAAGTGAGTCATTAACTTTATTACTTAGATGTTGAGGAGAGTAGCTAACACTTGCACCGGGTTCACTAGCCGCAGCTGCTGCTTAGCTTCCTATTGAGAAATGCATTCATTTATTATTTTATATCCTTAAAATTTGACCTTTTTATAAAAAATGTCAACACGTCATTTAGAAAATTCGCGCCGCCATCTTGTTTGATCAGGTGGTGACACTGCGCAGACCAATGGGAGCGCTCGATTCAAATTTCGAACTCGATTCATTAACAAATGAATTAGAATAAGTTATCTGGAACAATAACGATGTGATATATTATATTATTTTTCTATTTAACATTTATTCCTCGCAATATATTTTTTGTTAGAGAGAAAGAGAGATATTTCATTAGAGTAAAGTATGGAATGGAGATATTTTTGTTTTCGTTATTTATTTATTCCTAAATAACTAGTAGTGTTCACTTTAGACAGGATGCCCCTTTAGAGATAGCGCCTGGGACTTGCAATCTATGTGCAGGTTTACAACGCCTTTCAACACAATTATTAACTCTGCTTTAGACGATTTTTCAACTTCTTTAGACTTATTTATTTCATGTTTTTATGGAAGTATGAAATCTCTTGTAAGACTCCCACAGAGAAACGATGTTTGAAATTTCCTTGGCATTGTAAGTAATTTCAAAAGGAATGTGTTTTACCAATTATAGCGGAGTATCAATATCATAAAATATAATTAATTTGTCTGCGTACGATTTATAGCACAATCTCATACACTCATGAAAGTTGACACGTGGAGAAAGCGATAATATTATTTACGTTACAATCCTACTACACTTACGTAATCTAAAGATAAACAATAATAAAAATGCTATTAACGCAAACCCAAACAACTGGGTTACAAATTGTTGATAACCTTAGGTCATTTGTTGTGCAGTAAATTTATAATTAAATGTATGTATGTCTATATAATAATCGCCAACAATGACAACATTTTCAACGTATCGTGAAAACAGTATCCGAACATGTTACGTAAACGTGACCTTGCATCGTCGCCTAGTGTTCTCAAACATGGCCCGCAACATTTTGAGCACGTTGCACGTCATTGCAATACCGTTCTTAGATCACTTACAATATTTACATTAAAATATACACATTCTTGTTAACGTTTCGCTAAACTACCCGGAGTAAGCATGTACAAAGCAGTATTCGCCACAATCTAATCTAGCAACATTCCTACGAACATTGACTAGTGTGGTCTACAAAATTTTATACGGGATACATTAAAGAACAATTTATAACGAGATGAAGAGGAACTTGTCCATTGACAACATTTGTAACAACTCGAGAAAAAAAAATATATTCTATGTGATATATTAATGTTTCACGTGGCAATGACAAGCAACACTGATTCCTCTCTGATCGGTAGCTTGTAACATGTAAATAAGACTCCTAAAGCATTTAAACTTCTCCATAAAAATTAGGACCTTAATTTTCTAATTAACAAAAATCAAAATAGAAAAAAGAAAGAGTACCTAAGGATTGTTTAGATCACTTATAATTTGTAACAACTCTACATTAAAGTTAGAAGAAAACGAGAACAAAAAAATATATTCTAGGTGATATCTGAATGTTTCACAACGTGGCAATGACGAGCAACATTGTTTGCTCTCTGAACGGTAGCTTGTAACATGTAAATAAGACTCATAAAACATATATAGTTCTCTATAGAAATTAGGACCTTAATTTTCTAATTAACAAAAAACAAAATAGAAAAAAGAAAGAGTACCTAAGGATTGCTTAGATCACTTATAATTTGTAACAACTCTACATTAAAGTTAGAAGAAAACGAGAACAAAAAAATATATTCTAGGTGATATCTGAATGTTTCACAACGTGGCAATGACGAGCAACATTGTTTGCTCTCTGAACGGTACCTTGTAACCTGTAACAAATCCCGCCATTTTGGCTACATAAGTTGGACAGTTTCAGGTAGGTACGTCTTTCTTCTCTAGAATAATAATATTATAAAACATATATAGTTCTCTATAGAAATTAGGAGCTTAATTTTCTAATTGATAATAAATCAAAATAGAACAAAGAAAGAGTACCTAAGGATTGTTTAGCTACTTTATTCAATAATGAGATCAAAGTTATTATAATGAGTTACATCAGTGTGATTAAAAATAATTATAATTATGTAAGTAAGATAACCTTAGGTTACTACGTAGTAGTGTCTATGAGATGTTTATCATAATTCTACTGACTCTTTCTCGCTTCGCAGCGTGAAATCTTTATGAAAAGACGGGAAAAACAAGGAAAACCACTATTTATTTTTATACTTAAGAATCAATGCTCTGTAACTGACGGACACTCCAGGATTTCGCACACATTAAAAAAGTACTCATTACAATTTCCTATAAACCAATCTTGTCGATGCGCAAAACACACAGAGTGCGGTTTTTCGGTGCATGCTGTGTGGGTATTATTACAGCCTTGGCAACATTGATGATATCTTAGATAGATAATTACACGTTATTTCGTTTGTAGGTCAATATGAACATTGTCCTTTAAACTTTACACGTGAGGGAACGGACTAGAATACTATTCCCCTTTGCCGCTGGGACAGCATCTTAAAAGAGCCGAGTAACCTAGCTTCCCTTGGTGGTAAGAGGTATGTTCACCGACTGGCTTGCGACCACCATGCGCATCTGACCGCCAAGTGTCATAGTAGCGTTCCTTCCCTCTCCCATTCCATTAATGCTGCGGATCTGGTGGACTCTAGACTTTTGCAAGAGGGCATCTCTTATTTTGTCGATGTTTATGCGCGATCGTGGCCACTTACCATCTGCTCGTTTGCTCCTTATATACGATAAAAAAAACGAATAAATATACATAAACAAATCCAGAATATTTGTGATATAGGAGTTTATTCCTAATAAAATGACAAAAAGATGGAGTTTTCCACCAGAATATTTAAAAAAATTAAACCGATTTTTACCCTTTCAAGCGCTAACTGTAAATCCATATTATATACACGTGCACAGATATAAATATATATATTTATGTGTATATCCAATGGATATGTCGCTCATAATTTAGAATCCGTGTCGAGGTCGCCCATTCGATGATAATTCACTAATCATTTATATCTTCATAAATCAACTGTTTTTAAATTCTGTTTTATTAGTTTACTATATACTTAGGTCTAGACTCTAGTATAGGCCTTTTAAGTAACTAGTCTAGATAAAGAACAGTACTCATACTGAATACAAATATCACGAAAACTGTCCGATATCCGCACACTAATAAATATTTTGGTTCTGTCTTTCGATCTGTGGATGTTCGTAATAATTTAGACGACTGTAATACATGTTGGCGCGTAAGTTTGGGTTAACCTAATCCTAGGTTTAAACAGAGAGCCTGGGCAGATGAGGCGAGTGTTTCAATTGGATAAAAGACGTCCTTATTAAGCCTACACCTTGGTCACAATTCCAAGGCACTGCTTAGGTTCCTGTCGTAATTGTAAGAGATCGTAATGTTTAGTTATTTAATAGTTCAGAGCGGTAGCTACGTTGCGTTCACCTAATAGTCCATTCAATATCACATCCCCCCTTGTAGTGTTTTTCAATAAACACTTCACCTTCTCATTTTTCATTTTTCTCGGAATTATATATTACTCTCTCTTTCTTACAATTATACTATTAGGTTGATGATAGAGTCCGACATGATGAGAAGTGATTGAAACTGATATATACTCTTGGCTCAGATAATTTTAAGCGTGGATTGTGAGTCCATAGCAATAACTTTCCCTCATCAAAACTATTAAAGATATTAAGAGATATTGACTTAAAATTCCACTTTACTCTCAAAGCTTCAATTTTGATCAAAAATGTTTTTATAGGACGTTAATATTCTTTAAAATTAAAAAAAGGTAATGGTGGATTCCCGAATGATGTCTGCAGTATTTAGACTGATACAAGCAAAGCCTTGGGTAAATAGTAGTAATCGAATAGTAATAAAAAAGTGTAATAGCGTGTGAATTATGTCGTCAACGCCTAAGTGGCTTGGCTAATTGACTGAGCTTAAACTAGATATTAGAAATATACGTTTATATTAGGGTGACCAACCGAACAGTATTGGAAAGACTGTCCTGACATAATGAGTTGACGATAGTCCGTTTTATTTTGGAAAAAGTGAATAAGATTAAAGAGCAGGTACGCAAGCTTTGCGGTTGAGGCAAAAATAGCAAAATTACTTTTGGATTAAGGTGTCATAGGTCTGTGACCTATCTGTCGAAAATCTTAAATTAAGTAATAGATTTAATGACTCATTTCGCACATTCATAACTTAAGAAGACCAGCATCAGTTAGACTGCACTACCCTCTATTACTTTTTAACTTGCTCTGCAAATACACAATACCGATTATATCGAGACATAAGTATATGATGAAATGGAAAAGAAATATACTTAAATGAGACAAAACAAAAAGAGAGATCGAAATGTTATAGTTTCAGATTTGAAGACAAATAAAATATAAAATTAAATAAAATACATACTTCATTGTCAGAAAATTGCTTTTTAGTAATAAGAAATTATGGTCACCATACCGGTCAAGTATACAAAAATATATTACTTACAAAAAAATACTAATTCCCATGACCATTTCTCGTTAAATCAAATAATTTAGATCAATTTAGATGACACAAAAAAAATTACCCCCATTTTTATAAGGAAATCTTCTTTGCCGTTAATTAATGAATTTGATGTATAACGTTTGGATAATGTTGCAAGAAAAAAAAATTGTTATTCAGCTTTGCTACAATAGTAGTAGAGTGAAGCAATAATATTGCCATGTGGTAGAAAAAAAATATTAAACTATTGTCACCTACAAGTGACACTGGGCACAATTAATGAGTTAAAGATAAAATTTAAAAGATCTTGGGATCTCTTAGCCTAACATCTAGAGTACATGACGTCATTTGATATTAATGACGTCAACGCCATAAAACGACGTTTCAGATTTAATATAACACATGTCCCTTATACGAATATTTAATGATGAAACCGTAGTTAATTTTTTATTTAAACATAACAAAAAGCTGCGTAAAAGTCAAAAGCATAATAAATATTTTAATGTTTTAGCACTTAAAAACGAAAGATCAAAAAAGAGAAATAAAAAAATTAGGGTTACAATCAGGTTTGACCAAAATCCAAAGTGACGTCAGAAGCTTGTAAATATTTACGTCGTACCGTTAAGTTTATTTATTGGCGACGACGATGACGCCACAATTCATATTACTAAATATTTGTATTTTATTCTTATGTTCCTATGGTCCCCAATTGGGGCAGAGGGCGTCCACAATGACACTCCATTCCGATCGGTCTTGTGCTGTGCGCTTGACCTCACTCCAGGTTTTGCCTATTTTCTTCGCTTCGTCTATGATAGTACGTCGCCAGGTTTGTTTAGGACTGCCGCGCTTACGTTTGCCTTGGGGATTCCAGTCGATTGCCTGTTTAGGTATGTGTTCCGGACCTCTTCGGAGTGCGTGGCCTATCCATCTCCACTTGCGACGTTTGATCTGTTGGTCGATCGGAATTTCGCGGCAACGGTCTCGCAGGTCTACGTTTGAGACCTTCTCAGGCCAGTATATACCCAGAATGTGGCGAAGACAACGGTTTACACAAACTTGGAGATGGTGCGAGATGGGCTTGGTCACCTTCCATGTTTCGCACCCGTATAGAAGATTTTTATTTACTTATGACCCCGCAAATCAATGCTAAGCCATATTTGGTAAGCACAAAATAATTTTATTTTGTTACCGTTCCCTTAAATAAAATGAAAAATATGATTTATGACGTCACAATTCAACGAAACTTAAGACTTGGTCTTTTTGCACCATTTAATTACTCTATTTGACGTATTACATCACAGAGCTCTGAGATACCATCTTACTTAAGATTTGCTTATTGTTGGATTCAATTATATTAATTTTATATTAATAAATTATGACGTCACAAGTCAATCCCACGCCATATCACCGAAGATTCTTTACTGTAATTATTACAGATTACCATATTATAAAAATAGCATTACATTCGTACAGTCTATTTATATGAATACAAACCGTTGACTAGTGACATACAAACATGCAAGATTAATTTAACTCGTGACGCGCCATATTTGGCTGGACTATACGGCTGGTTATAGAAATGCTATTGCATGTTATTTTTATATTCGACTAGCGACCTACCCTGGCTTTGCGTGGGTCATAAAAGCAACGTTTTCGATGAAAGCTATTGGCAGGCGGATTGACTCATTCCGTCGTTTTCAACAATTATGGTCATACCTTAACAAATTATACACCCAAACCTTCGTGATGAATCGCTCTGTCTATTGGTGAAAAGCGCATGAAAATCAGTTCAGTTGTTTTTCAGTTTATCGCACACAGACAGACACGGCGTGTGAATCCATAAAAATAAATAAAATTGTAGTGTCTGTTTGTAATATTAAAATAACCGCTTGTTACTAAGTGCATACGGATACATATATCAAAACAACATTTTTTACAATTTTTGTCCGTCTGACTGTTTGTTCCGGGTAATCTCTGAAAGGGCTGGAATGAATGGAAACGATTTTGACGGGACTTTTACTGGCATACAGCTGATGTAACAAGGAGTAACTTAGGTTACTTGACATCTCGCTACGACCCATAGGAGCAGAGCAACACGCGAATGAAATTGCGCGGGTCGACTAGTATGTAATATGTACTGACACATGCCCTCGCTTCACTGTTATAATATGATCGTACGTATAATAAATAAAAACGCATCAAAATACGTTTTATAATTCTTTAAATTATTATTAATACATACTTTCAGACAAACTGAATGACTTTTTGTTCACAAAAGTTGATTTGACTTTGATCTACAAGTACTCCTATTTAAATCTATACTAATATATAAAGCTGAAGAGTTTGTTTGTTTGCTTGACTGCGCTAATCTCAGGAACTACTAGTCCTACAGTGTTTGATAGCTCATTTATCGAGGAAGGCTATAGGCTTTATATCATCACGCTAAGACCAATAGGAGCAAAGTATCACAAGCACGAAGTCGCAAGGGTCGGCTAGTAATTTATATTATTCCTATAAAATTATTTAATAAAACGTTAAGTGACCTGAGTGATTACGAGTTAAAGACTTAACCGTTCATTTATCCTCGTTTTTGGACCACTTTTTAACTGAAATATTGTTGGTCCAGATCATAAGATTACATTTATTTCGTAACTCTCTTGAAATGTTTTATTTCATAAGAAATAATGGTCATTTTAAACAAAAAAAAATATAATTCTTAACTCAGTGTGCTTACAAGTTTTATTATTTCTAGAAACGTAGAAAACATTGGACAAACTGTAGTCGAATTAAATATTAAAAAATAATATAATCATACTGTATAATACACACAGAAAGTATTTAATATTGCAAGTAGAAATGTATCCATCTTTTGTAAATTAAAGTCATGGGTTAAGTCATAAGCTTATGTTTCTAAATAAATGTAAATAAAAATATATAAACAAACAAGCTCTTGCTTGAATTATTTTAAAAGTTTTAATAATAAAAGTTTCGAATATATTAATCAAATCAATAGGCTTTTCTTTTATATAATGACAATTTCTTTTAAATAACAAAGTATGAAAGAAATGCGAAAGAAGTACTTATAGAGGCTGGCGTTTTCGAAGCGCGCGAAGCACTAGTGTTTAATAATAAAAATGCCTGCCACTGGGAAAGCATCTCGTTGACTCCTCAGCATTTGTCTGAGGTGTCCGGTCGAGCCGGATGTTGCCAGACTTATCCCCTCCCAACCCATTAATACTGCGGATTTTTCTCTTTATTCCCCTCTCTCGCTCTATTTCCGAGGTTGCAACGCATCATCAAAACAAGAAGGTATTTTTAGTTTTGCCGATGTCCATGGACGACCCACTAACCATCAAATGGTCTGTCTGCGTTTGCGACTAATTTATTATTTTAAGGAAACAGAGCATTACTTGCTCAACATTAGGTTGAAAAGTAAGACATACACATTGAAATCGCCGATTCAGAGTCGTTACCGCTAACGTAATACGCTCTTAGCTCATCATTTACACCACGTTTTTAATGTATGAACCATAATATAAAGCAACTCCAAATATGGCATAACCGATTTTAAAGAGAAGGTAGTGATTACTCAGACCATCTAATATGGCCCCAGGATTGTTGTAATGGTGTCAATTTTTTGCATGTGAACTAACAACAACTAAGAAATTATACACAGAAGTAACAATATGATGGTATTTCCTTATGATGAAAGCAAAGATCCCCAAAAGACTCAAGTGATGCACGAGAGAAGTCTTTCAAACATCCACGGGTAAAAAGACAAATCAAACGTAACAATCTCTCCTGACGACAATAGTCTCACCAAATACAGAAACACAGTTTTTATTTCAATAGGGATCAACCTGTCTTATTGACTTACACGTAAATTTTTTTTTTTCGCTCGAAGTTTTCTTTCAGGACAACGGGGCTGACAACCGAATAACTGGTCTGTCCCGCTCAAAAACGGGACGTATGATCGCATTACTCATTATCATTCATTTGTAGATAGACCCTTTTATATATTACTAAATCATATACACAATTTGGAAAACCAAAAAAAAGATAAATTACATATGGACTACAAACATAAAATAAACCATAAAATACTTTGTACCTCTCATGGCCTACAGTTCTTTTGTCTCTTGAACATGGGGTACAGAGCATTGTTATTAACTCTTGGGAGCTGAGGATACACTATTTTGAGATTCTTTGACCCAGAGACTGTTATACAATAAAATTATTATAGAATTCTGAAATTATATCCTAATTAGTCGACTCCTTTTTTAATATATATGTTTATTTTAATTTATACATGACTGATTCCCAAAGACAATGACCATACAGCTTGACATGCACTTCATTTGCACCGAGATAGATGACGTACGAGCACACTTATTTGTTTACTAAGTATTTATTTCTTAAATAAGTTAAGTCTTTCCCAAAGCTCTAATATACCTCTGTACCAAAAGTCATCAAAATCGGTTCAGTTATTTATACGATTGCGTAAAAACAAGAAAGATCTATCCGTCAATAGATGGCGTAAGTAGTATTTAATATACTCGCAGTTTCGTTCGTTTAGTACCTACGTTTCAAAATTATAATATTAGTTAGGATAGTCAGGACTGGTCACCTCTAAACCTAGTCAACGACCCTTGTGGGTCCACTGGTTCAGTGGAAATCTCTATTTTTCTGTGAGCAAAGAAACTAAAAACAATGTTAAATATAAGTTATACCAAGCATATTTCTGACAGTCTGACATTTAATATAAATAATTTATATTTTCATAATTTGTTACAATCCTCAATGGAGCTTGTATAAATCATTTTTATAGTATTCCGAGTAAAGTACAATAAACAATCGCGATGATGGCGTTACTACTTAGAATTTAAACTATAAATTCAATCGGGATTCTCTAAAACATTGATTTATATATTTTGGGATTAATTATTACTAATAAAAAGGTCACCTACTTACGTTGTATACTCGAAATATGAGAATTGAGTGATGGTGTGTCTGCACTGTGTTACAACTAGGATAAACCAATAAACAAAATAATAATATGATATCGAAAAGTAACATATTAGATAGACTCACAGGAGGCGACAAACAATACCCCCAATTTTAACATTACTATGAATAATTTTGATGTCACGGATATTTTTATATCAATTTTTTTTATTAATTATTACATTGTAAATTTTTATCAAATATACTCTCAAGGGTTCAAAGATACACCTGCATCACACTCAGCTATGTTTAAATTAACGTAAATATTTTTTCATTACAACATTTACACAGGTGGTATCAAATAAAACCAATAACTTTATGTATTTCACAGCATGTAATTGAATGTTCTTATTAAAAATAGAGAATAGCAGTGATCAACCCTCTCTTCAGAGAGGAGTTTTGCCTTTGGTCACTAAATTAGAATTAGACACACTGTCCCATACAAAATTACACCCAAAACTTTCCTTTGTCAATTATTAGTCATCATCATCATGATGACCCATCAATGACCTACTGCTGAGCTGGGTCTCCTCCTCGGAATGAGGAGGGTATTAGGCCATAGTCCACCATGCTGGCTCAGAGCAAGATGGCATATTTTACACACCCTTGAGAACTTTAGGGAACTCTCAGGAGTGCAGGTTTCCTTACGATGTTTTCCTTCACCGTTAAAGCAAGTGATATTTAATTTCTTAAAACACACATAATTCAGAAAAGTCAGAGGTGTATGCCTGTGTGGGGGATCGAACCCGGACCTCCCGTGTAAAACATTGAAGTCTCAACCACTGGGCCATCACTGCTTATTAGTAGTTACGGATATATATTTAAATTAAAACATAGTCAACACATAAAATAGAAATACTATTTTTACTCAACTACAGCAAATCCAAAAGGAAGTGTAACAATTTTGGTGGACTATGTATGTATTTTATTCGGATGTTCCAGCATTGCATCTAAACTAAACTACTGAACCGATTGTAACTCATCATCATCAATGTGGGTAGGCAGACTTCACACATTTTGTGAACACTATGCAGAACTCTAAAGAGTGTGTGAGGAAAATGATCAGATTGCAAGTGGTCATTCAGTTGGTATACTTTTTGGTGCGGATTACGTATCTACTTTTTTATTAGTTATCAAAGATTGCAGATCTTATAAAATAGTTGTATTGAATATATGATTGGTTATAAAGTATTATTAGCATATTTAAAAAATTATGTCTTGAACACAAAGTGGAAGTTTTTAAGTACTTTTCTGTATGATAAGAGTTTTTAACCTATGATTCAAGAGGAAAGTTTATATGTGTCGGCACGTAAGTCAGGCTTCGATTAACCTAACCTTAGATTTAAACAAAGAGCCTGGTCAGTGGAGGCAAGTGTTTCAATTTAATAAAGGACTGCTGCTTAGGTTTCTCTTGTAATTGTAAGAGATCATATTTGATTATTTATCGGTTCAGTAGCAGTATCTATGTTGGGTTGAACCAATAGTTCATTCAATATCACAACTCCCTTGAAATGTTTTTCAATGTACCCTCTTTCCTTCTTATCATTTTTTCTCTACGCCTTCAATATAATGAAAAATATAGATAGATCGTTAGGTTTCATATCTCTATCCTTTTCTAACCAATAAATTGATAATTAGCAGTGGTTAAGTATGAAAGGTTATTGAATTTATAATCAAAATTCAATAACATTGTCTTAAATATGGTATAAGGAAGATCCAAGAACAATCAATATAGCAGTGATGACGTTAATAGATTCCATTGTGCCAATCAAAGCCAGCCTTGATCTTAATATGACAAACTGAGTCTACCATTTTATATACATGCATATCTATACTAATATATAAAGCTGAAGAGTTTGTTTGTTTGTTTTGCTAATCTCAGGAACTACTGGTCCGTCAGTGTTAGATAGCCCATTTATCGAGGAAGGTAAGGTAAGGAAGACCAGTAAGAGCAGAGCATCACACAGACCAAGTTATGTGAATTGACTAGTATTTAATAAATTGTATCTTAAATATATATTTATCGATTGAAAAAGAAAATTAGTAAACTTTTGCTAAAGCTATTTCCTTTCTTCTGACTCTAGCCATACTGGAGATATAAGCAAACTCTACAGAAAAGAAGAACTCTAAAAAGATAAAAAATTCTGCAGTTTCAGTGGACCCTAAGCAAGAGCCCAGAGTCAACTCAATATGCAGCATTAATGGAATGGGAGGAGGGGGTAAGTCTGGCCCACATGTGAGCCGATTTGAATGTGTCTATGACACTTAGCGATTAAACAGTTCATTAAAGAACAAATCATCTATATTTTAATAATATATATTCAAAAATATGTTTGTTTGTTCTCTTTTACACTACCAAAATTAGAAGCGTCAGTAGCTCAGTGGTTCGGGCATTGGATTCACGATCAACAAGTCGTGGGTTCAAATCCCGGACATTGGACTACTGGCGTGGCCCACTCCTGACACAAGCTATTTGTTAGCTTACTAGGTGGGGTAAAGGGAATACTAGTAGTATGTGATCCATACTGCTAGTAATCTTTTTAAAAAAAAAGAAAAAAAAAAACAATTTTTACATAGGTTATAGACCTGACAGTACTAGCCTAATAATGTGTATGTTATAAATATGTTATCAAGTTTGAAGCACCTGATAGCTTTACATAGCAATATATTGAAAATTTTGTAGAAAATTTCACAATGCAACCTGCAGTCTTTATTATATATGTAATATATTGAATAAAGAATATGACAGCAATTACAATATACATATTTATAAAACAAAGTTAGGTTCGTTAGAGCATTTATAAATCTAAATTTGCTTGAGGGATTTTAATGAAAATTGGTATACAGATAAACTAAAGCTTGAATTGTGATAAAACTCCCCCAAGCAGAGCCGGTGTAAATTAGCTTGTTTCATATACACAATTAAAAAATATAAGACCTTTATAAATTTCTTGAATTAGAATATACATACTTATATAAATACAGACAAGGTGACTTCTTTGTTAGTTTACTTTAAGTAATTACACTGTAAAAATATCCATTTTTATGGAAAGTAATGGTTGTTTATATTAAATCTTTTTAAAAGCAGCGTACGAATAGACTGATCTCATACAATAGTACGTCCTAATACGCCGAGCGCGGTACTCGTGTAAATAAACAAATTCTAATTGTAAACATAAGTGTAAAGAGAACATAAAAACGGTAATTTGCGATCTAAATCGGATCGCGACACACAGGTTTCGGTATCCTGTTTAGAGCGTCAACATTTGTGTATAAAAAATATGATGCTTGCCTTTATTTGCAATTATCAACAGCTTCTACCACTTACCGATTTATTTTTCATGAGATAAAGATACACCTCAGTTGTTTATACATTATAAAACCTGTAAAGAATTTGTTGGTTTTAAACCAAGAGGAGTACAATGGATAGCACATTTGACAATTGAAGAATTGACTAACCAAAACATACCCCTTGTAGGCCTATAACCCATTGGCAAGACATCATCAACCTTTACACCACTTGCCTTATACCTTCATAACATAAAATAAACAGGTTTACATCACCCAAGTCGACGCTTTTGATAGAATTTTGTAAAAATGCTGCTCGTTAGAGAATATGGCATAACACGCAAACACTGACTCAATTTCACAATGAAACACTGCACTATAACGCGGTTATTTGTTTGAGGAACGCGCGACAGCCCACGGTATGCATTTTCTCACTCACCTTGTTGTTTATTTGCTATTTTATTAAAACAGTTTTGAAAAACTTCATATAAATGCATAGGCTCGTCATCGCTCGTCGCCATTTTGGAATTTACTGTCCAAATATACCATAGACGAAATAGACTTCAACTAATTAGCTTACGTTCCGGACTTCAAATAAAATGGTACATTCTACATTAAAAAATAATAATATAGCAGAAAAATATTATTTTATAACAAAATTGAAAATTTATTCCTATTCCTGTTACGCCAATATTAAAAGTAGGTATGATCTTAATAAATAAAAACCAAAGACAATGTAACGTTAGTGTTGTCTAAGAATGCATCTATACAATAAGAGGGACTCTTTAATCGATTCGTATACGATTCAATTTACATTTCAAATTAGGTACCGACTTTAAATAGATATTTCATTGCTATAGAACAAAAAATTAGTTATCAATATAATCATAAGTACATCAAAAATTATTATTGTTATGACTAATTTTGATTCTTGAGTAATAAAACCGATGAATATTAGGCTTATAGTCAGGGACGCGCCGACTATATGTGCGAGGTTGTATGGTGCACGACGGCGCCAGGGCAAACCAAATAATAATTAATATGACATGATTCGAAATAAAAAAAAAACAGGGCGCAAATAATTGACGGAGAAAATACTTGTTGGAGAACGACCTTTTTTCTTTGCTTTTAATTTATCGGCGCTGCTCATAAGTATTTGCATTTGCCACGCAGATGCAAAAGATATTTGTTGGTAAACGAACTTTTTCTTTCCTCTTCAAATATAGGCGCTCATAAGTATTTCGCCGAAATCAATCCGGAAGATGAAGAATGAAAATAAAGAAGAAGATGCTTGGCGCGTGTCTGCGTATAGTGTAATATGTGTAGAAAATTAAAATGTATAATATGTAACAATCATTATTAAGATAAAAATTCTACAACATAATCAATTACTATGAATATAATTGATTTCGTTTCGTGATATTGTAACAATTTTATATTGCAATTTTTTTATCGATACAATTTTCGCCATATTTTGCTACATAGACGATGACTTTGACGTCTCACGTACACCTTCATAAAGAAAAAAATTACCTACAAAATTTTCGAGTGCACTTTTTAAAAGAAGAAACACCTAACTCACTCATGTAACATGTTCTCACTGAACTCTATTAACACTCAAAACCAGGCAAGTATTATTTGTGAAATAATCTTTGTTTAAATTTTAAAAAATTTGTGATAATTGTTTGTCATTATAACCTTTGTTTGTTATAGATTCTTATAAGTTTTAGTCAGTTATCGTCGCGGTATTCAAGTTTATTTAGACATCGGAAGCAAAACAACGCAAAGAACAACAATGTGAAGGGAAAAGAACGTTCATCAGCTGTTTATGATGCAACAATTTGCTCGGAGAGTTTCGAGGAAGCTGTACGTCATTTAGATAAGAATGTAGCTGCTGAGATGTGTAAAGTTGATCTGCGCTCTGTTGTTTGCCTCGCCGGAACCTCCCGAGCTTTAATACACGATATACCAAATTTAAATTCTGTCAAGAAAGTGTCACATATATCTGCAAGTTCTTTTGAACAAAATAAAAACGGATGGTCAACACCGAAAATTACAATCGATTTGTATGGCAGTAAAAGGTTTAGTTTCACAGATAATTTTGTTGGATTACTATCTAAAAGTTTACAGAAAAATCATTTTCAATATGATGTTCAAGTGAGAGGATTCAAGACAGAGAGAGGTATCCATGCAGATCTGAAACGGAATCCTAATCTAATAAATAGACTGCGTAAGTTTTTCGGTCAGTATTTTTATGATATTAAGGTCAGGTTTCATCATTGCATTGTATGCACTAACTCATTAAGACACAAAAATAATATATTAATTACAGTACAATAATACATAGTACAGACAAACAAGTTAATAACAATCATAATAACTGACTAATGTGACATTTATATTTGGGGTGAAGTTTTGGTTTTATTATATTATAAAAAGCTAGAATAAGACATATTCTGATAATATTTTAATTTGTTGCCTTAGATAGACTCTCATGCATAAGCATTATTCTTACATGCCTATTTAATTTCAGCAAATTGTAATATATTTATAAAAGTCAATCAAATTAAAAATATACTATTATAGAGCTAAAATTTCATATCTTTTTTTTGTTGCTAAGTAGACCTTTGAAACTGCTTATGATTAGAGAATAATATGGTTTATGATAGAGCAATTTGAACTTTAGGACACCTTTTCAAAAAAATTACAAATCCTACTAATATTTTTAACTAGCTGACCTAACAGACGTTGTCCTGTCTTAATTATGAATATTGAATTCAAATTGGCTGTCAAAAGCTTAAATTAGAAAAGTTAATATGGTTGTTTAGTTTTCTTAATTTTTTTAATTTTCCGCACAACTTTTTAAATTTTTTCTTCCATTAGAACCTTCTCCTGACAATAACAAACACAACAAAAAAAGATTTTGCGAAATCGGTCTAGCCATTTACGCGTGATGCCGTGACCATGGGAAATAGGGATTCATTTTTATATATAAGAAGATGTAAAAATTTAAATGTTATAAAAATCAAATGAAGAATTGAAACTTCATAGTTACATAGTGACCTAATATCTTAGACACCATTTCAATCATTATTGTAGTGATCATGTATATTAAAATCTAAAATAAATTAATAAATATATTTCCAGGTTTAAATGTCACAGAGAATACAGATAAGCAGTCATTGGGCCCTGATGTGGCCCCACGATTGGAGAAGTTGCTCAGTGAAGACACAGTCCTCACACATCAGCAGAAGGATAAGATCAAGATAGCATTTGCTGAAGGGTATTTGGCAGGTTAGACAAAAGTCATTACTTTATTAGCCTCTGTTGACTAGTTGTGCAGGAGATGTGGGTTCAAATGTACAGAAATGTCTTTTCATTTATACTTTATTTCCTCCCTCCAGACTTACCCCCTCCCCCTCCTTCTCCCATCCCATAAATGCCGTACATCTAGTGGACTCTGGGCTCTTGCTCAGAGTCCAATGAAACAGCAGCATTTTTTTCTTCACCCTCTCCTCACGCCAGGTGGACAATCTGCTTGATTACACCTTATTTGCTATAAAAAAAACTAGCCAAATTTTTTAACAAGAAAGATGTTCCATGTTCTTTCCACAAAATGTTGATGTGATGGATGGGCATGTTTTTGTATGTGCCCTGGTTCTGTTGGTCAGCTATCTCATCTAGTTTTCTGTGTAAATAAAGAAAGAAATGGAGAGTTCATTTTAAAGAAGTTCATTTAGAAGCATTATAATAATAATTTTTTTGTATTATAGGGAGCAAATATAAGCATTAGTAGGTTCGTGGTACTGGCATTGGATTCGTGATTGATAGGTAGTGGGTTCAAACCCCAGTTATTTGACTACTGACGTGGCCCCCTCCTAACACAAGCATTATAGCTTAGTAATTAATCCCTTTGATTAAGAATACTAGTAGTTTACACCCAAACTGCTAATAATATTTAAAATAATATAAGCTAATTGTCTACTTGTTAGGAGGTAATTACTTAAGTGTTGTTATTGTTAAAGTAAATCTTTGAGCCTAAACCTCAAGCTTACTAAAGGCATATCAATGGCTCTTAATTTTCAGGATCACACCCAGAAAATGTTCGTGGAACCAAAGCCTCCAAATACCTGAAGTTGGTGCAGCAGCTATTGACCATTGTGCTCTTCCTTGCAATCTTTGTTAGCCTCATGGCATCTGTCAGCGGGACTGTCTTCCGGTA
The DNA here is from genome assembly GCA_905147385.1 of Limenitis camilla. Classification (NCBI taxonomy): domain Eukaryota; kingdom Metazoa; phylum Arthropoda; class Insecta; order Lepidoptera; family Nymphalidae; genus Limenitis; species Limenitis camilla. The sequence goes on along the minus strand of LR990251.1, from coordinate 6,456,905 downwards.
ACTCTTTACACTATGATAGTTCTAGTTAAATAAGAATTCCTATCAATGACAAATTTATATAATGGCCCTCTGCTTAGGTCTCCTTCTCAGAATGGGAAGTGGGATAGGCAATAGTCCACCACGCTGGCCCAGCGCGGGTTGACAAACTTCAACACCTCTGAGAACTTTAGGGAACTCTTAGGAGTGCAGGTTTCCTCACAATGTTTTCCTTCACCTTTAAAGCAAGTAATATTTAATTGCTTAAAACACACATAACTCAGAAAAGTCAGAGTTGTGTGCCCAGGATCGAACCTGGACCGAGACACCGATGTCTTAACAACTGGGCTATCACAGCTTAAAAATGGTTATGTAAATTAAGTTGGAAGGTCCCACTATACTTTCGATAAATGTTAGATGTTTTCTGAATGCATATCAAAACCATAGTCAGGTCTTCTGTCTTTGTTACATGAGGTACTGTTTAGATATTTTGTGAAAAAAATAACCTGTGCCTTTTGAACTGTGTTGTGAGTTACAATTTTTTAATAATTTTTTTTATTTCGTTGACTTTATAATACAATATTAAAACATTTGGACTCTCCCGCATTACGCGTTCCCCTTTCTCACCGCATTGCTCACTGCGCTGTGTGGAGCCACCGGCCCGTCGACGTGTATTTATTGTTTATATTGATATTTTTAATTTCGTAATATCTTTTGAATGAAATGTTCGATTTCAATAATTCAAAAAGTAATCAACAGGTATTGAAACAGTCTTGGTTACGAAATAATATATTTGGATAAGAATTAATACAAAGTTATGGATAACATGGTATGATTTTGATAGTCATTTCTGTCAACTTATAAAAAGTGGTTATAGTGTCATAATTATAATAGTTGGACATATGGTCTCGCGAAGTTTTTTGTTCTATCATCAATACTTTTCGCAGCGCATGCAATGAAAGACATTTTATAGCTAATTTTTATACCTTTGGTTGGTTTTAGTAAGAATTTCTGATCTCTAATTTGTTTTAGTAATAAATGTAGCCTATGTTACTCAGGGATAACGTAGCTTTCTAATGGTAAAAGAATTTTTGAAATTGGTCCAGTAGTTTTCTCTGGTCTTGAACTTATTTATCCGTCTGTTACCATGGTACTGCTTAAAACTATAGAATGCCAAACCAACAAGAATACACGCCAAAGTGGTGACCCCGACAAGATTTAGGCATCTTTTGTCTCAAACATATTAATATGTTTAATATTAAATTCCAATGTCATTGAACTCATAGTTAAATTAACTACAATTCCTGTGGTTCAAACTGCATCCATTAGTTACTTCCGTAATTTTTTAAATCAGTGTGTAATCAGTAATATTTTAACATGCGCAGGATCCAGCTCGGAAACCAGGTAGAGGTGGACCCTGAAGACATCTCTGTCACCTTTGATGACGTCAAGGGTGCTGATGAGGCAAAGCAGGAGTTGAAAGACGTTGTAAGTATTAGGAAATTTGTTCACCTGATTTTCCAAAAAAATTTAGAAATTTATTTATAACTAGCTTTTATCCGCGGCTTCGCTCAAATTGAAACCATTAAATAAGTATCAGAGATCATTACAATAAAAATGATGATAAAAAAATTTTTTTTTTTCATAAAAAGTATCCTATGTTACTTCTACTACAAAGTTTCATGATGATCGGTTAAGTAGTTTTCGCGTGAAAGCGTAACAAACAAACTTACATTTACTATAATATTAGTAGGGATCTTAGCACATTATCTCATTAAATTATTAAACCGTTATCTCCAGGTGGAATTCCTCAAATCACCAGAGAAGTTTTCTTCCCTTGGTGGTAAGCTTCCCAAAGGGGTGCTCCTTGTTGGTCCGCCAGGTACAGGCAAGACACTGCTTGCTAGAGCTGTAGCTGGTGAGGCTCGGGTCCCTTTCTTCCATGCTGCTGGACCTGAGTTTGATGAGATTCTTGTGGGTCAGGGGGCAAGGAGAGTTCGGGATCTTTTTAGTAAGTAACATTATCAGTAATTTCGGTTTGAACCCTATTTTACTATTTATTTAATTTTTTGTTGCTTTAATATTTTTTTTATACATAGGCATTGTAGCAATAGCTGTTTCTTCTATCTGAGTAAAAAAGATGTTGGATAAGGTCTCTCCTTTATCCTTAACGTTCATTAAATAAACCAAAATCTTATATTGATAATTAATAAAACTTACAATAAATTAAATTTCCATAAAAGTTGCATTTGGTTGGGGATGCATGATTTTTCAACTAATAACATATTTTCAATTACTAATAATACTTTTCAAATAATATTATTAGTAAATTTGTATAATAATATTAGAAATATAGTAGAAGTATTAAATTTAAAAAAAATATATTTTGTAAAACATAGATAAAGAAAAAAAAACTTAATATATTATGAAGATTTTTCTAAATAATATTGTTATAATTTTTGAATAAAAAAATTGTTTTTGTATGTTGTACTTGCATAGATTATTATCATATTGTATATCTAGATTGTAAAATGATATGATAGTATATATGTAATTAAAGAATATATCGGATAAATGAAATAACAAACAAGCATATGATTATTTGGCTCTTATCCTGTGTTTTAAGCTGCGTTTTCACCAGAGATTAGCGAGGGAAATGTTTGTTAAGAAAAAAGAATTGCTTCACTTACTTAGCCTCACTATTCTTGTACATTTATTGTGGAATAGTTGCCTTGAAATGATAGGACTTATAAGAAAACTAATAGTGATGCTACGGTAAGTTGTGGGGGAGTAGCCATATATTTACGTAGTGATATCCCTTGTAACGTTATTTCACAATCTGCTTCTGTTTCAAACAATATGGAGTACCTTTTATTAGATGTCAAACTTTATCATTCTAAAATATTACTTGGAGTATTTTATAGCCCTAATTCAAATATAAATTATTTCAATAGTTTTGAACAACTATTGTCAGCGTACAGGCCGCAATATGAACACATCCTGCTTATGGGTGATTTCAATACGTGTATCTTAAAAAGAGATCATCGAACACGTAATTTACTTTCTTCTCTAAATTCTGTAAATATGCATGTTCTTCCTCTGAACGCTACTCACTTCCCACACAATGGTCCTCCTTCACTGTTAGATCTTATTATAACGGCCTCTCCGCACCTAGTACAGTCTCATGGTCAAATAAATAACTGTGCGTTTTCTAGGCACGATTTAATATATGCCTCTTACAAGATTCGCCCTCCAAAGAGAAGACACAAAATTGTACTTATGCGCGATTTTCGTAGTATTAATCATGAAGCCCTTAAAGAGGATATATGTTGTGCAGACTGGGATTCAGTTTTGAAGGCTACAGACATAGACATTAAAGTTCAAAGATTTAATGTCATTATTACGGAAATATACAACAAACATGCTCCTCTTCGACAGATCCGCGTAAAGCATTATCCCGCCCCTTGGCTTACACCTGAACTCAAGAATCTAATGAATAAGAGAAACAGAGCACATTCAAAATTTCGAAAGGATCCAAGTGACACCAATCACGAGAAATATCAGTCTCTCAAATCCCTATGTAGTAAGTTATGTCGCCGGGCTAAGCGTAAATATATACATGCTACAATCGAGAAATCGCCCTCAGATAGACTTTGGATCTTTTTAAAGTCACTTGGCATAGGTAAATCTTCTACCACTTCGGTAGGCAGTTTAGATTTAAATAGTCTAAATCGCCATTTCTGCACACCGTTATCCGTGCTTGATCCTCAGCGAAAAGCAGCGAACTTACAAGATTTAAGTAACTCTCCTCTTCCTGACATCCCTATTTTTGAGTTTGATAAAATATCGTCTGTTGAAGTCGTTAAAATTTTAAAATCCATTAAAACTCATGCAGTCGGTATTGATAACTTAAGTTTAAACATGTTATTACCAGTTATACAATTAATAGCTCCATTTATTGCCCACATCATTAATTCATCTCTCATCTCTGGTACTTTTCCTTCAATATGGAAGAATGCTGATGTTATTCCTATACAAAAGAAACCTAACGCCTCGGAATTCGCACATTTTCGGCCCATATCCATCCTTCCGGTTCTCTCAAAAATAATTGAACAATTTGTTAACCAAAAGCTGACTTATCACCTTACTCGTTTCGATCTCCTTAACCCGTTACAATCTGGCTTTCGCACTGGACACAGCACGGTCACTGCACTCATGAAGATTACCGATGATATTCGCCTCAACATAGAGAATAAAAAAGTAACGTTTTTGGTGTTGTTAGATTTCAGTGGAGCTTTTGACTCGGTGGATCTTGATGTACTTTTAAATGTCCTGAAAACTTTTAATTTTGCGCCATCTGTAATTACTTGGTTCAAATCTTACCTGTTTGGCAGAAAACAACGTATAAAAGTAAATGAGGATCTATCGCAATGGTGTGATCGGTTGACGGGAGTTCCACAGGGCGGTATTCTTTCACCACTACTTTTCTCTCTTTTTATTAATAGTATTACCTCCCTGCTTAACTCGTCCTACCATCTTTATGCGGACGATCTCCAGTTATATACATCGGCATCAATTGAAAACCTTGCAATAGCTACAGATAAATTAAATCGTGACTTATTCGAAATCTCAGAGTGGTGTAGCAAGTTTGGTCTATCTGTAAATCCTTCCAAATCTCAGGCAATCATTATTGGAAGTCACCACTTTATTGCATTACTTAAATTTACTGACATACCATATATAGCTTTCAACGGAGTCACGATATCATATTCCACCACGGTAAAAAATTTAGGCTTAATCATGGATCAAACCTTGTCATGGGCTCCCCATGTGTCTTACATCGGTAATAAGCTCTTCTCATCTATGCACGCTTTACGACGTATGCAGAACTTTTTACCACAGGAAACCAAGATTTTACTAGCTCAGTCTCTTTTAATACCCCTTTTAGACTATGGGGATGTTGTGTTTCTTGACGCTTCAGAGGAACTTATAAATAAGCTCGAAAGGTTACAGAACGTTGCAATTCGATATATCTATGGATTGCGTAAGTTTGAACATGTATCGGAGTACCGCAAAAAGTTAAAATGGTTGCCTATTCGATTTAGAAGAAATATACATATTCTGACTCTTCTCTTCAACGTACTATTCAACCCGCACGCTCCTTTATATCTCCGCGAAAGATTTAGATACCTGGCCCAATCCAGCGACGAACGACTAAGATCGGCTAATAATCTTACGTTGGCTTCACCAGTTTGCAGTTCGCGTGCATATGCTAGGTCGTTTACCTCTTTGGCGGTTAAGCTTTGGAATAGTCTGCCTACTGAAATTCGCAAATCACCCTCAGTAGGATCATTTAAGTGCAAACTAAAAAAGTTTTACTCTAATATGTAGGTTGTATTGTCATTTTTGGTATGATTATAAATACAAATATATTATTGTATAAATAAATTTATGTGTATGTTTATATGTCTATATTAATAAATTTATGTGTATGTTTGTATGTATGTATGTATGTATGTATGTATGTATGTATGTGTAAAGTTTATGTTTGTAGTGTATCATATCGTATTTACGATCTGCCCATAATAAATTAATTATCCTCTCAGTTATTCTAAGGTTGACTGGTAGAGATTCCCAAGCGGAATAAGTCCGCCTTTGTACATGAATTCATCACGCATGTATTATTACTAAGCACCTATTTGTTTCTTATAGTATTTTTTTTTTTTTTCCTTTTGTTATAAAATTGTAGAATGTGTGTTTGTGTACAATAAAGAGATTAAAAAAAAAAAAAAAAAAAAAATAAATGGGATTGTCTCTCCTAGAATGAGGCAGGCATGAAATACAGCCTAGTCCTAGTTTCTTATAATTAATGTTTATCTTCTATCTTCCAGAGGCAGCCAAAGAGCGAGCTCCATGTGTGATCTTCATAGATGAAATAGACTCTGTTGGAGCTAAGAGAACTAACAGTGTATTACATCCATATGCTAATCAGGTATGTATAATTTTTTTGGGATTTAAAATGCTTTTTAGTAAATGTGTTACATTGCAAGTTACCAACAAATAAAATCACTCAATCTTGATCATTTTAAATTTCAAAATATTACGTAAGCACATTTTGTAATTATCAACCCCCCCACCCGTTGTCAGCAAGTAAGTAATTACCGAACCCCTCCCCCGTGTAAACATTGATGCATACTTTTTTCACGTTTTTATGGCTGACGTCCCATGTTTTAAAAAATAAGCATGTAATACTTGAACAGTCCCTTAGATCGCTCCCTAATTATAAAAGTATTTAATACTATTATTATGAATCAAAACTAAGTTAAGTAAAGGAACTCGTAAGTTATTTATATTGAGTATGGAAAGTACTATCATTCGTTCGTGGATTGATATTTTAATCATTGGATAATTTGCCCCGTGTAGTATTCAAATTTTTACAAAATAACTTAGACCCTTGGCACGTGGAGACAACATGACGTCACGCTTTGCGGAATGCTATTGTCGATATTTTCGTAAAGCAATGATTTACATCATCTAGATAATAATAACTTTTCTAACTAACTTAACTAAAAATGTATCTCGTTTATTGCAGACAATAAACCAACTGCTGTCAGAAATGGATGGGTTCCATCAAAACGAAGGTGTTATAGTTCTAGGAGCGACCAACAGGAGAGACGATCTGGATCAGGCTTTGTTAAGACCGGGGAGGTTTGACGTTGAGGTAAATATGCTTTATTTATATTCAATACCTAATTTATTAATAAAGTATTCCAACTCGATGTAATCAAAAGATACAGATGTTGTTTTAATATTATGGGCACTAGGGCAAGGAATCAAAACCAAAAGAGTACTTCCTGTTTCGTAAAAATCAAGAAAGTAAAGGGAAAATTACGAAAATCTGTAAATGTTTAGTTACACCACAAAAAATTTGTAAATTTTGTTAACTGACACAAAAAAAGGGTAATCTCCTCCAAGCCGCATTAGTACCCCCACGGTAGGGTGTCCTACCTAAAGCCGCTCTTCGTTATGGGACAAGCAAACAAAGATAAACCTTATTTAAATAGCAACAAATTATAGTTTTATCGAATAACACGTAAACATTCATTTTAATTTATATATTTTGTATTTTCCTTTCACAGGTATCTGTCCCAACTCCAGATTACGGAGGACGTCTTGAAATCCTGCGGCTATATGTTGCTCGTGTAGCCGCAGCCCCAGGCCTCGACGTGGAGGCGCTCGCGCGAGGCACCACGGGCTTCACCGGTGCTGACCTGGAGAGTGTCGTCAACCAGGCTGCACTCAAGTGAGATACGCAAACTTAAAATGTTTTATTTCAATTAGACTTTTTCACAAAATTACTTTTGACGCGAGAAGAACTGGCAACAAACTCGACAGTCGCCAGTTTCATCAGTCTGTCTGTGTTCTGTTACAACCATATAATAAAAGCGTCAGTAGCTCAGTGGTGCGGGCGTTGAATTTACGATCAACAAGTCGTGGGTTCAAATCCCGGACATTGGACTACTGGCGTGCCCCACTCCTGATACAAGTTATTTATTAGCTTACTTGGAGGGGTAAAAGGAATACTAGTAGTATGTGATCCATACTGCTAGTAATCTTTAAAAAAAAAAAAATCATTCAGCTGAATATCAACGTTATTTTGAAGCTAAGCTTTGTCATCGTTTAAGTAATCCTGTATGGAGTAGTAAGGTTTATTTACTAAACACTTTTTAATGTTAGTTATAAATAGTTCAAGTGGGAAACCTAATATAGATTGTGGAATCTTATTATAGATGCGAACACCAAGCCCCATGAAATATTTACTCACTTTGTGAAGATTATAAATTTATGACATTTCGTTTTTATAATGTTCTCAGGGCAGCTATAGAAGGAGCTAAAACAGTGACAATGGCGCATCTAGAAGAAGCAAGAGACAAGGTGTTAATGGGTCCAGCGAGAAGATCTCGTTTGCCTGATGATGAAGCTAACACCATCACTGCCTGCCATGAGGGTGGCCATGCTGTTGTGGCCTTTTATACTAAGGTGTGTTTTTAAAAAATTGGGTTTTAAAACCCGTGAGAGAAGCTCTTGATTAGAGGTAGATTATCTTTTCCCCAACCGATTGCGATCATCAGCTTGGGAATATGACCGCTAAGTGTCTAAGATGCGTTCCGATCGAGCTTCATGATCCCCTTCACTCCGCCATCCTAATACTGGTTCTTGCTCAGGATCCACTGAAACCGTAGCATACTTTTCTTCTCTCGCCATCCTAGCTCAACTTTCAAGGTCGCAACGCATTAGCCAAACAACATGAGCAACGGTGGTCATTTTATATCAATGGACCATCTGCTTGTTTGTCTCTTATCTATTATTAAAAAAAAACTTTGAGACTCGCAACAAATATTCAGCTTATATCAATTAAATATCATTGCTAAAGAAAGAATTGTAAAAAAAAACATCTTGAGCAAACCTGCACTACTGAGAGTTCTCCATTAATTCTCTGTTGGCATGAAGTATGGCCTAACCTGCTCCTCATTTTGAGAAAGAGACTTGGCTCGGTAGTGGGCCATTGATGGGTTGCGATGATGATTAATCATTAAAATCTTAGGTAAAGAATAATTTGACACACAATATTGCTGTTATCCGCTAACCCTATGTAGATGTGTCTGTCTACGCATGTTACTTAGAGAGAGCTGGATCATAATCATGCCGGACTAATATTTTTGCATTATCAGACAGTAGTTTACATAAGTAAATATTATTTCTTCTACGTTTGGACAAACCAACCGAAACAAAAACATAAAGAGATATTTTCGGTCTTTAGAATTAATGAATATGCTATTTTTAGTTATCGTATAGCTGAGATAAAGTAGTCTTCAGTTAAAGGTATAGCAATATGGCGACCTTTCTGGCTATACAAGCATTTGATATGGTCATGGTGTCTACTGAGTTTGAAGCGTTGCTTTTATCAGGGTTCCGTACCCAAAGGGTAAAGACGGGACCCTATTACTAAGATTCTACTGTACGTCCCTCCGTCTGTCTATCACCATGCTGTATCTCATGAGCCGTGATAGCTAGACAGTTGGAATTTTCACAAATTATGCATTTCTGTTGCCCCTATATCAAAAAATACTAAAAACAGAATAAAATAAATATTTAACGGGGACTCCTACACAAGAAACGTGATTTTTTTGCCAAATATTGGTATGGAACCTTTCGTGCGTATTTAAAGTGATTTATGTTTCAGGATGCTCACCCACTACATAAAGTAACAATAATACCACGAGGACCATCACTGGGACACACAGCGTATATACCGGCTAAAGAAAGGTATGCCTACACGGCATTAAATTAGTGAACTATATATTATTACTAGAAAAAAACTCACGGACGGAAATGAACGGAATGACATGTCGTTATGACGAAAATTATTTTTATACTTAAGAATCAATTTTCGGACTGGATGAATACGGACGCTCCAGGATTCATTCGAAAACTTTTTAAGAGAACTAATTTCTTCTGTTTACAATAAAATGAGCGATTACCTTCCAACATTAAAGAACATGTTAAAGTGAATTTTAATAATAGCACTATACAATATGTTCATTACAACTACGATAAATGATTGTTTCATCAATACTTAGATTATTTGTATATATTCAATAATGGATGATGTTAGGCTACTAGGAGTGGCCGTTGTAATGTTGGCAGTAAGCTAACTGTTTCAGAATCTTTTATAGAGTATTTGTACACTCATTTCAAGTAATCTTTATACAATGAAACAGATATCACGTCACAAAACAACAACTGCTAGCAATGATGGACACCATGATGGGTGGAAGAGCCGCTGAGGAATTAGTCTTTGGTCCTGATAAAATAACATCAGGTATGACCGACCTTATATTATATAGGTATCTATCGATCTCTTATAAACTCTATGTTACTTAGTAGACTAGTGCTTTATTGCGTTAGTGGGAGTTGTTGATGCATATAATAATATTCACTGAAAATAAACTTACATATTAATATTGTTACGAGATAGATGCTTTGTTGGTAAAGGATTTATTTAGAATGTTTAGAAAACTCAAACTAAATTCGTCTCCGGTATCTACAGTTCCACACTTATTGCGTGCACTACTCTTGAAACACTATTTCCACCGCTGTTCGTCGCTATACACTTAACAATATTCCACCACTATGACTAGGCACCACTTTCTCTGCACTTCGATATCTCTTCGAACTCACTTCTTCACTCTCGAGTAATAGACTGACTTGCAATTTTTTTTTTACGGACTGTGTATGCTGTTGGCCCTACTGGCCTTGACAGCGTCACTGCAAGTTTGAACTAAAGCTTGGTCTAGTCATGCGAATTGTTTTGATGTTAATTCGCAAAAATATTAATAATTGACAACATTTCAAAAATATTAAGCACTGAAAACAAAAGTACCGTTACGTATCGTGGAATAAGATTTTGCCTTTACCTTGTTTGTTAAAGCAGACATTACCTCTATTCAACCGTATATGTGACGTCATTTGACGGTTACGTCTTTTTAGAATCGATTAAATTTCAAAATTGATTTTAACCATTACTGCCTACCATTAAAAAAATATAAAAAATACATATCCATTTATTTTTCTTCTAGTTTCATATAACAGAATTATATAGAGATGTTAAAAATATGAAATGTTGCCAATTAAAATATAAATCTTTTAACATTTTTGAGTTTATATGAATTAATTTTTAATATTATTATAAAATATTAGACACTTTAGAGTAGATAAAACTTTTATTTAATTATAAATTGCATGATTTAATATTAACTCTTTTATGTACCTTTTCAAATATAAGTATAAAAAAAATATCTGTCTGTGTGCAACAGAGATTGAAACAAAAAACAGTGCAGTGGATTTTGATGCGGTTTTTTTTTAATAAATAGTTATTCAAGAGGGAGAGGTTTATATGTATAATAAATACATAATATAGTAGAGAAACACTGATCATTTTAGAGGTTTCTAATGTGATGTCGAAAATAAACACTTTTTTTTGCGCTTACATTGCAACTGCTGGCTGAACTCTACGAGATAGATCAAAATAATGTATTACAGTATTGTACACCTTAAAAAGGTCTATAAAAAAGTCCGCAATGGTATATGTCTATCTCTTAGGGATAACCCACAGTAACCATTTTTATCCTTTTTTTTTACGAGAAATAATGGCTTATTTACGAAGCGATTTTAAACAATACAGCATTAATCCTTATCCAATTAGGTACCTTAATACATTGTGCATTTAATATAGATCATTACGGCCCTTTACAGCAAGAAATTTAAATAAATATTTCTTCTCAGAAATTTAAATAATTTTAACAGTCTATGACTAAATTAAGTTTCATATAAAATTATAAATTTCAGTTTTCACTATTGGTTGGAGCCAGTGACAGATTTTCATGACCAAGCGAAAATTCGTGAAATGCATAAGGGGTTAATATCATTACTTGTGACCATCAGCTGCGATTCCGTGGGTGGGAAGAGCAGTGGTAGCCTCCTCAAAGATGTAGAAAAAAATTTTTTTTTTCAGTTATTTCCTCCCGTTTGATAATTTGTCAGATTATAGTTCACCTAGTATCTTGAAGGAAAAATAAAGTCAGCTGACCATAACGTGGTGGAATATACGTCAGCTGGCTGCTTGACCGAGTTCCACCACGGAATCGCAGCTGACGGTCACAAGTAATCATAATATATATTCCTTATGCAGTATACGAATTTTCACTCGAGAGGAAATGATTGACCGAATTTGAATCTGGCTCCCGTACCATATTCTCTCAAACGTCCAATTCGTATTATGTTTCGGACAATTCTGATGTTTGCTTGAGTCCATACGTTTGTGCGCACGTTGAGGCTCAAGTTTACAAAATCAATGTTGAGGTCTTTATTTGTCATAGAATTACAATAGTAACTTGATACGTTTAATTCCCAGGTGCATCATCAGATCTGAAACAGGCGACGTCCATAGCGTGTCACATGGTCCGGGAGTGGGGCATGAGCGACAAGGTGGGGCTCCGCACCATGGAGCCCCGCCCGCAGCAGGATCAACTCGGACCTTATACCAATGAACTTGTAAGTTCAATACAACTAACGTGACCTTACCTATTAAGTGTTGGGCTAGGGGGCGTTCCGCCCCTCGTGCTTTCTTCATCGGTGGAATTCATTTTGCTTAATTTTTTTTTTGCGTGCTTTCTTTATTTCGCTAACGTAATCACCACGCAGGGATGGGGGGTCATTCCTAATGTCATCAAAAATAAGAAAACGGCCCCTTGTATGTGATGTAGACTCCTTAATGTGATGGTATACAAATTAACAATTACTTATGTACTAAAAATATTTATGAATATTTGGTGGTGGTATTAGTAGGGGAGAGGGGGGTATTTTGTAGGACGTATAATCGCCGTAATAATCAGTCAATTATATTAATACTATATTTTTTACTATTATGGTCGAGATTTAAAATGCTTAGAAACTGATTTAAGTCATCAGGAATATATATTATTATATTGTTTTGATTTGCAGGTAGATGCAGAAATAAAGAAGATTTTATCAGAAAGCTACGAAAGGGCGAAAGCGATATTGCGCGCGCACGCGAAGGAACACAAGGCTCTATCTGACGCGTTACTCAAGTTTGTATAATTTATTCTTGAAAGGCTTGAAAGTACATGTTTAAACTGGCCTACGAGCGGAATAACATTTCGTCGTAACGGAAATTATTTTTTTATTATTAAACTTAAGAATCAATAATCAGTAACTGATGGATACTCCAGGAAGTATGTCATAATACCCCCCATTGTACTCGTAACATGCACCAGCAAACCTATTCCGCGTATTTGACGCATGAACGACATTTTAGAGCGTATGTAACACGTTTTATTATATTTTGGTGGTCCCTGGACAGCTGGGTATTTGCAACACTCCACTCTGACGCTCGTGTTGTCACAACTGTAATAATATTTACATTGTAATAACTCGAAAAATTTCTTCACTCCTCCTTCCCCACTCTGTCTACGAAGATGCAACGCATCGACAAAACAAGCGAGTATCTTTTGTTTTGTCGATGGCTATAGGCGATGGTGGTCATATACCATCTTTCAAAAAAATTATATATTTTTGATCTAGTTTTTTTGTGAATCGAGTCATCAGGTTGAGTTTCGAATTGATTTACAAATTAATCTTTTTCGAAAGTGATCGTCATCTCTATGTCATTCAAACGGCAACACAACGACAAATCTCAGATTAATACGATAAACTGTTTTTTTCCGTACTGTCTATGCTGTTGGCTCTACTGGCCTCGACAATATCGACCGGAAATTAAATAAAAGAGTCAAGTCAGAGCCATCTAGTTCAGTGAACATAAAGTTATTATCAAATAACTCTATGGTGCACTTTTACTGTCTTGAATGTTGTACTACTGGGAAATATCAAAAGTGAGGATTGTAAAATAAATACGCCGTCACGACAGAATAATTATTGATTACATCGCGAGTATCCTAGCAGTGACGCTGCAGATCTGAGTCTAAAGTATAACCCCCAGGAGGATATTCTAGTCTGCATATAAACAATAACTCCTTTTAATTAACAGTACATCTTCTCGCTTGATTCATTGCTGAAGGTCGTGTCCACTCTGGTTCAGTTTTCTCCAGTCCTGTCCTCGACTTTCATCAGGGCTGTGGTTAATTGGAGGTCCGTTTCCCCTCCACTTTGCCAAGCAACATCATCTGTATATAACCTGTCTGTCGCTGGTAGTGTTTGACAGTACATTCAAGTAAATAATATTAATATAATAGTGTTTATTTTGTTTATATAGATATGAAACCCTAGACGCAGACGACATAAAGGCAATAATGAATGGCGATAAGGTGAAGACGGAGAAGCAGAGGTCCGGCAAGGAGGCCCCCACCACCGCGCCCGCAGGCACGCCCGCAGCGCCCCCGCTGCTGCCGCACACTGTGCCGGCTTAGTACTGGTGGGTAACACATATATACCATAATCAAATTATGCATAAAAATACATTAAATTAATAAAAAAAGCATTACACACACTTAATTTGAATTAATCAAAAGAAATGAATGATCAACACAACAAAAACAGTTTATTAATACTATGAATGATGAAGATGCACTAAAGGTGGATCTTATCTGATGTGTCGTGACGTGGTGTGTTGGCTAGTTTTCACATTTATATGTCGTGTTCTGACGCCTTCTGACGATATTTGGAATCAATACAGCCGCAGCTCTAGGAAAGGTGACATGTTTTCAATGTTCTCCCATGAGTTATCCGATTCTAATTCAGATTATGAAGAAGATATTCAATTTATGATGCTGGCAACTTTGTATCATAAATCACATTATATTGTACAATTTCAATTAAGTTGTCCATACATGAAAGTGATACCAACATGAAAACAGGGGACTGGCGCTTGCACATTTTCCCCCCGCCCCTCCACTCTGACTCAACCGGGATCGTTGCTGATGCGACACAACACAAGCCATCACAGCACATTACGCATTACTATAGTAGTGTTATTATCTCGCTGCAGACTCGGTCATAAATCATAATCGTGTGTGCGCTAGTTGCGCGTGCGCAAGGCCGTTATCGATATGGGAATCATCAAGGTTAGGTTAGGTTTGGAGCTCCAAGCTTTCGAGTATGGTCATAAAGTTATCCGCTTGCCGCTTTACCACTGTCAGTACAATCCCATCGAGTTGGTGTGGGCTCAAGAAACAAAACCTTCAAGATAGTTGATGTCGAGAAGTTAGTCATTGAAGCCACTTCCAATGTCTCTGTTAAAAAATTGGCAAAAATGTGTGGAGCATGCAGAATTGCTTCAAGATGAAGACTTGAGAAAAGCACATTTATGCAAAGAGATCATCGTTCATGTGGATGATGATGACGATTACGATGAGTCAGACATAGAATTTTAATTTTGTATTTTTAGTTTTATATATACGTTCTTTTGTTTATATATTTAATAGCGGCCCATCCCGGCTTCGCGCGGGTGGAATATTATTTTTAAAAATATATTGGCCCTCCCGCATTTCGGTGCCCCCTCTCTTGCCGCTTTACTCGCTGCGCTGCGTCGCTATACTGGCCCGTCGCGTCGTCGTGTATTTTTTGTTTATATTGATATTTTTAATTTCGTAATATCTTTTGAATGGAAAGTCCGATTTTAATAATTCAAAAAGTAATTTACAGGTATTGAAATAGTCTTGAATACGAAATAATTTATTTGGATAAGGATTAATACAAAGTTATAGAAAACATGGTCTGATTTTGATAGGCATTTTTATCAACTTTTAAAATGTAAAAAAGTAGTTATAGTGACGTAACTATAATAGTTGGACATATGGTCTCGCGGACTTTTTTGTAGATATTGATACGTTTTATAATATTGTAGAACATTTTTTTGTTCTATCATCAATACTTTTTGCAGCGCATGCGTTGAAAGATATTTTATGGCAAATTTTTTGGCACCTTGGGTTGGTTTTCGTGAGATTTCCTAAGGATCTCTAATTTTTTCTTGTAATAAATATAGCCTATGTTACTCAGGGATAATGTAGCTTCCTAATGGTGAAAGAATTTTTGAAATCGGTCCAGTAGTTTTTATGTTTATTCGTTACATACAAAAATACAAAAATACAAATCTTACTTCTTTATAATATTAGTATAGATATGCTATGTTGTAATTTTATTGGTAATAAAAAAAATATATCTTTTTATTCCTATGACCCATTTATAAAAACAACTATTGATATCACTCATCGACAGCACTGCAGTAATGCACAGGAGCCGTGCCATAGGGCCCGTGAGTGAGAAAGAGAGCGAAACACTATATTATATACTATAAATCATTCGAGATTTATGGCCGAGTCTGCAGTGAGATAGTAACACTACTATAGTATGAACGTTACCATAACTAAATGTATGATGCGATATTCTGATGCGTCACGACACGACACGACACGTCAGACAAATATAAATCCACCTCAACATGAGAAGGTGAAATCGTACTAAATACTTTGCAATTAATAATGCGTATGAAATGATGTGCACGATATAATAGGCCTTAACACTACTACAATAGGGGCTGTCCATTACTGAACATTTATAACCCTCCCCCTCCCCTTTGGTGATACGTGGTGAAGTTTAGAACTAAAACCCCCTGGCCGACCCAAAATCACGTGTATTTATAGTACCTACAAAGAATCTTAAAATATTTAGAATATTATCTTTAAATATAGGTATAAAGTATAATTAAAAAAAATTAAGGACCATAATAATGTCTAGACAGAAAGGTTGCAGGTGGTTTTTTTTATTTTTTTTGTTAAATTGATTAGGTATGTAGGTAACTTGTAAAACAAATTAAGTAGGTGAGTAGGTACTTGCGAAAATTAAATAATATAGAAAATTTTATTTGTGAAATAACAATAAAGCAACAAATTAAATGTAATAAGTAGGTTTTATTAAAATATTAATACTATAAAATATCGATATTAAATGTCGCCAGGTTTAGCGCTAGGCGCTAAAACGCGGTAGATCTGGCGCTGAACGCGCTAAGTTGGCAGCCATGAAGCAAAGCTCGTTAGTTGGCGCGTCGCTCGGGTACTTCATTCGTTGCCTGGCAACGGTGAGTTAAGGTCACACTACACGCCGCTTTTCGGTTTAGAAATCGCGCGTTTGACGAAAAAATAAATACACGTGATATCTTATTACACACCCCCCTCCCTCCTTGTGATATTTCATGATTTTTGCCGAGCCTTCCCTTCGAGCCTCACGTGATTAATGGACGCCCCCATACGGGTGATAATGGCGATGGACAAATGACGAGCGAATAGGATTACAGAACCTAATGCGATCGTAGCTAGGTGCTGACTAGTCTTGGGTAGTTCGTGAACGAGATAGTTCAGATGAGTGCTCCTTAGTCCTTTTTAGTTTTTATTTTATTTTTGATGTCCGCTTTAGTAAGTGGTGGCGCTACATAACAAATTGATTTATTTACTTCTAGTGATGCTTCTGTTTCATCCACTTTTTTTTGTAGTTTATTACTAATAAAAAATCGATGATAAACATCGATGTTTTTTATAAGCGATGTTGCATCCTTAATCTCTATTTACATTTTAATACAAATTTTTATATAAACTTTTTTTTATTAAAAAAAACGCAATAATTTTAAATATTTGTTTTTTTTTGTTTGTTATTGTTACTAAATTATTTTAAAAAAGAACTGATGAACTAAAAGAGCTAATGCTGATTAGCGTCGCGAGTGAGCGGTGCAATAGGCATCGTATGATCGTGACGTCATCAGTCATCAGGTTTAGACAATAGTAGTAATATGTATGTATTATCTGTGGTATTGTCATTTGTATGCAGCGCCATCTAGTTTGCAATTAGTAATTTAATAAGATCAGAAATAAACTCCTATTGTAATATATGGAATAATCGATGTTTAATAAAAGATTTACAGTTTATAATTATTTTAATTTTAAGATTATAATTTGGTAATTCTTACATTAACATTAAAATATTAAACAAGCGTCTATAGATTTGTTTGCTTATGGTTTCAATTTATTTAGATTATTAACTTATTAAATTATTTAAATCATATTAAATTATTTTAGAAGGATTAATGATTATTTTAATATTAACATTAAATTATTATGTTAATAGATTTAATATGGTTTTGTTTATGATTTTGTTCTGTATCAGGTTCCGTTTCAATTTATATAAATTGGTAACTTATTAAATTGTCTTGATAGGATCAATAATTATTTTGTATAAGATGTTATAGTTTAGCTATTAATTGGGTTTTGAGAGATTTTCTTCTTCGTTAGGATTTCGTAGTGTTAACTTGTTTTAATATATAAATTATATAGTTTGGAGTTTTATTTAATCATGGATCTGAGGATAATTCCGGCCTGGCGCTGACATATATATAATTAATCTTAGAATGTAATAAAAAAAAAAAAAAAAATTGTGTTTGTTGTGTTGTGTATAAATATGTGGAAGAATCTCCACATACTCTTCAAAACCCAAAATATGTTCAACATATTACATTTTTTTTTTATTACTAAATTGACAGATTGATTAGAAAAGGAATTATTTTAATAAAATAATTTTTAAAAAAATAATTGAGTTTTTGAATTTTCAAATTTTGGGTAAATCTTATTATATAAACTACCCCCATTTTAATAAGTTAGTGTTGCCAGAAAAAAAATAATAAATAGTGTTACTGTTTAGCTATGCTACGATCATAGTAGAGTGAACGATAATGTTGCCATGTGATAGAAAAAAAATATAAAATTTTTTGTCATCTAGAAGTGACGCTGGGAATCAATGAGTTAATGACGTAAAAACAGCTGAACATATTTTAATGAGATTTTAATCTGGAATATTGTTTCAGGACACCCATAAGCAAGTCTCGACATGTACAAACTAGAAAGTGAGATTGAAAATTTTGCAGGTTGCCGTTGTTATAACATTCAATAAAAATAAGTATAACGTTACTGTTCTTGTTCTTTTATATACCTTTCCCTTTCTTACAATCATGTACTGATATTTTTATATATACCAACATTTTTTGTTCCGGCTAATCTCTGAAATAGCTATAAAGATTTTGACGGGACTATCACTGGCAGATAGCTGATGTAACGAGGAGTAACTTAAGCTATTTAAAATCTCGTTGCGACCCATAGGAGCGGAGCAACACGCGAATGAAGTCCCAAGAATCCCACTTATAATATCTAGTCAAGTTTTTGCCTCAGCGGAGCGACTTTTAGAAAGAACTTTTAATGTTAAAGTTACATTTTAAATATTGAATTGAATCAGGCGTTACTTAGCGGAAATTCATGGTTTAAAAGGAATCAAAATGTTACCTTGCTATAAACCGCGGCAATCTGAACTAACAAACTCGTATGGTACAACCCAGAAGAGCACCCTGCCCACATAAAAGTGTAACGCGCGAACCCGAACCAGTACACACCACACAAGTAGATCGCGATCGACAATCGACGTACGTTTCGCTCCGTAACCGAAGCATCTTCAGGACGTGTTGACTCTACAAGCGTCACTTGCTAAGTGACAATTTTGTTGAAAAAACAGCCTTTTATACCTTAACTCAATACTCGATATTCGACATAAAATACTCGATACTTAACTCGGTACTCGTGTTTTGTTCTTACAACTAAAGATATCGAGTAGAGTGGATTTAGGTATTTTTAATTATTTATAATTGCTCTAACAAATTAAGTTTAAAACCTTTATCGCAAATATGTAGTATTTTGTGGGCCTTTCCCACAAAATACTACATATTTGCGATACGTCCTGAAGATGCTTCGGTTACGGAGCAAAACGTACGTCGATAGTCGATCACGATCTACTTGTGTGGTGTGTCTTGGTTCGGGTTCGCGCGTTACACTTTTATGTGGACAGGGTGCTCTTCTAGGTTGTACCATACGAGTCTGGAAGTTCAGATTGCCGCGGTTTATACGGCTATCGCTTAAATTATCTACTCGACCACCGGCGCTACCCATGTTCCTCGGATCATGTTACTTTATATTCCTTGAAATATCTTGGAGGTTTTTTTTTTTTTTTTTTTTATGTAATTAGGTCGGCAAACAAGCGTACGGCTCACCTGATGGTAAGCGATTACCGTAGCTTATAGACGTCTGCAACACCAGAAGCATCGCCAGCGCGTTGCCGACCCTATCCCCAATTCCCCCCAGGAGCTCTGGTCACCTTACTCACCAACAGGAACACAACACTGCTTTAGAGTAGTGTTATTTAGCTGTGACCTTCTGTAAGGTACAGGTACTACTCCAAATTTGAGCAGGAAATTTCCTGCTGTGCCCTACCTCAGTTAAGCAATACATCCATTTTTGCTAGGTACTAATTTTAACTTAAGTGATAATCTAATTAATTTTAACGTATACATTTTTGCTTATGGTAAAATTATATTATGTAAGTCTCTGCTGCCGTACTAGGTATACCTGTATTACGGCATTCAGCGCCCTACCCTCCAGTAGTGGACTTTAATGCATACTATACATTAAATAAGAATAAAATTATAGAAGTAAAACTTAAAATTACGAAAAGGTTTAAACTGAATATAATTTGTGTGCAATAAAGTTTCTCTGTTTCATCATATGATAATTTTTGAAGGTAATCAATAGCTTTTCTTTTACACTTAAATTTATCATAAGAATATATATTTTAGCTTTTTATTAATTATATAACATCCTTTACATCTGAATTGTAATAAAATAACTCATCCCACTTCTGGTCTGCGATGAAAAAGTTAAACCATGGTTTATAAAAATTTCTAAACTGAACCAAATATATTTGAGGATAATAATAGGCTTGTGTCCACTAATAACAAACTTGGTTTATAGTTTCTAATTATTAATGAAGACACGTACATAAGAAATTCATATTTTTAGAAAATAAATTCGATAAAAATAAGCATTAAGTCACGTGACAGCGAACACCGATCAAAAAGTGCGACGTCACGCCGCGCACAAACATCATCGTTGTATTTGAGGTTTTCATACAACAGCAGATTACTCCGTAGACTGTGACGTCACTCAAGACGCCATGACACTTCAGCGTTTTCGAGGGAAATCTAAATTACTTTTTTTTAAATACAAAATACGTAATGTATACAGGGTGGAAGCAGACTACTTCCGAAAACTGAAAGTGGGTATTCAGACAAGGCTTCTGAACATTCACAAGTAGAAATTTTGCGAAAAAAAAATCAATGATGTCATCATTTTTTTTTTAACTTTTTCGACCAGGTACGAGTAGTATAACACAACCGCAAAGTATTTTTGTGAATATTTAATTAAATTAAGCTTAAAATTTAAAAAATAATGAAAACAGCAATGTATTGCGATCGCCTAAATCGACCGCGAGCGGGAGGTGACTCACCTGCGTGCGGCCAGCGCTCCCTATCAGCTGTTCAGCTGTCCTTCCCTCACGGATCATGTAATAACTTTATGACGAAATTTAAACCTTTATGTAGAGTAAACTTAACTATCAAACAAATAATAATAAAATGAACATACCTAAAGATTCTACAAACCATAGTCATGCCCATAGACCCTATTCATCGATGGAAACCGCGGTTTAAATTTAAATACCTAAGTTGGTACTTGGTTGGTACCTACCTACTGGAGTAACATCATAATACACTACCCAAAGTAGTCGGTTAACCACTTATGTAAGAGTACTAACTACAAAATTTACAAACAAAAAAAGGTTTACAAACTTTTCACACATCACACATGTCTACTAAATACCCAGCACCAACTGCAAGAACATTCATCAAACACAAACTAAATTAAATTAAAACATTAAGAAATGTATGAATCGCGACAGTTTACTTATTACGAGTACGTCTCTACGTATTAGTACCTTTGACAAGGTCATAGATGCCGACAAAGGCCTCCCGAAAAAAATGAATTTTGATTCGTATATTCTTGCAAATAAGGTTGAAATTTGAATGCTCATGTTGTACTGGTAATAAATAACCCTTAAATGTCTATTTTTTTTAACAAAACCATTTTTAAACAAACGTGAATAATTTTGTTTAATTATTTTATTCAGTTGTGCATTCTGTTCTCTTTCAAAAAATGTTTTTTACCTAATTAGTTAAAATTTGTAGGGGCCGCCATTTTCACCCGAATTTGCAAAATGAAGTGTTCTCTAAGTATGAAATTTAGAGTTATGTTTTGTGTCAGACTAAAAATGTGTCTGTGAATGTCTGTTTGTGTTAGTGTCCGAAGCAAGCGGATATTTGTTTAATTAAATTTTTTCCTATTAATTTCTTTTGAAGCGTCACTAGTTGAGTGGTTCGGGCGTAGGATTCACGGTCGATAGGTCGTGGGTTCATATTCGGACATTGGACTACTGACGTGGCCCACTCCTGACACAAAGTATTTATTAGCTTACTAGTAGGGGTAAAGGGAATACTAGTAGTATGTGATCCATACTGCTAGTAATCTTTAAAAAAATAAATAAAACGTGTGGTGTCGTGGGACACCAGATAGGAACGAAGTTTCTTATTATAATAATATTAATTTTATGTTCTATTCGAGGTATAAAGAAAATAATTATTCGGGTATTCCAATGTCCGGGATTTGAACCCACGACCTATCGACCGTGAATCCAACGTGGTTCGGGACCACTCAGCTACTGACGCTTCTGAAACTTAAATGCGAATAATTAATTATTATTCTTTATTTAATTTGATATTTACATTTATTTAATTAAATTACTCAAATGTCTATGCCGCCGTATCGAAAAATAATGGAATTTTTTAGCAAGGTCGTGCAACGGGTTGAATGTTTTGGTTCTGGATTTTTCAAAGGATGCCGCCACTACATGTACTTGTGTGCGGCTTTCTTTCTTTAGGGTAAATACATTTTAGTCTTCAGTCGTTACTCGTTATTGCAACGGTGCTACGGTGATAGATCGTACGTTCTACTCGCAATTTAAGTACTAATGCGTAAATCGCGAAAAATTATCCTGTTAGTTTTAAATTTTTTTTAAGTTTGTTTTTTGACTTGTTTATCTAATAGTTTGTGGATTAGTTTAGTACAATAGTTTTAAGTTTTTTAACACAATGTTCAGTGCTCGTGAATATGGACAAATGTTGATGTTTTATGGAGAAGCACGAGGGAATGCCTCACGAGCGTTATGCATTTATCCACAGCGGTATCCAAATCATGCGCACCCTTCAGACCCTCGCATCATTACGGCTGCGTACCAAAGAGTTTTAGAAAACCAGCCCATTGTGCCCCAAAGGCGCACAGAACAACAAGTGTTAGACGTGATGGGACGAAATCCACGGCTAGGAATTCGTACGGCAGCGCGGCAAATTAGAGCTCGTGGGCTTAGCGTGTCGCACAAAACCGTGCACAAAATACTAAAAAAAGACCGTCAGCGCCCCTACACTGTGCACAGAGTGCAGGCACTACTTCCTCCCGACAAAACCACTCTGTGGGATAGCATCCACCGGGAGATAGTGCGAAGAGCCGAGTTGTGTGTGGAGATGGGAGGAGCGCAGTTCGAGCCGTTTCTCATATGTTACCGAAACTAGGTAAGTACCTAGATATTTAAGACAATCAATCCACTTTTATTGTAATTTTCTTTGAAATTATTTAATAATAAAGTAAATACTAAAACACCTAACTAATTTGGTAGAAATTAACACGTGTGATTTATTATTCTATTTGCCTAGTGGATGATAATATGTTAAAATTATGTTGAGTATACATTGCTGGCTGAAGATTGTGACATTTATTTTCAAAAGAAGATTTTGTTTAACAAATAACTGCCCTCGACTATACCAAGGTTTTTTTCAGTCATAAAGGGGTTTCTTCTATCCCCTCTTTCAGTTTTCGGAAGTAGTCTGCTTCCACCCTGTATATTGCTTTTTCTTTAAAATATAGGTTGTTTGAGATAAAATAGATATTAAAGTATATAATTAACTAAGTTTTCAAATTTAGTCAACTACCCTATTGGAGGTACCGGGATATCATCCAAACTATGGCCGTGTTCCGATATGCACTGGAGCACTGTAG
The DNA here is from genome assembly GCA_905147385.1 of Limenitis camilla. Lineage (NCBI taxonomy): Eukaryota > Metazoa > Arthropoda > Insecta > Lepidoptera > Nymphalidae > Limenitis > Limenitis camilla. Next base: position 6,433,305 of record LR990251.1, on the reverse strand, counting down.
GGTGTGACGTCACTTCAGTACACTGGAAAGCTGTTCCTTTATAGTTAGCTATACTGGATCACTGTTTAAAACAGCCGACCAGTATGTATACTGTCGTCTGTCAATGTCATTCACGTTTTTGGCGCTTTTTCAATTTAAAATTGAATTACTTGCTTAATAAAAGTAAAGTAAAGTAGTCTTTTAAATTTAATTGATTTATAAATGACAGGACGAACATCAAATGTTTCACAGGTAGAAATAGTTTCTAAATTGTTGTTTTTACTATATTATACGAATTTTTTCATATTTACTCACCTTCTCTAGCTGACCCGTAATCGCTACGCTGAGGTGATTAAACTTCAGGTAAAAGTTTTATCAAAATTGTTTTAGCATTTTTCACCGTTTAAACCTTCCCTGGACTCCCACAAATAATTCAAGACCAAAATTAGCCAAATCGGTCCAACCGTTCTCGAGTTTTAGCGAGACTAACGAACAGCAACTCATTTTTATATATATATATATATAGATAGATATTGTTTTCAAGTATCTTCTTACTAATTAAATTAAATTTAAAAAAAATATGTTATGGAAAACGAAACAATTGCTACTTTAAATTTCTAAACAGTCGGTTTCTTTGATAATATTACAATTTTAATTTTTTTATAAGGCTCGATTGCATTAGATAACAGCGCCATCTATCGGTCGACGGAGGAAGCGTCACATAAATAACCTTATACACACGTGCACTCACTATAAGGGATAGCATCTATTTCTACTAGTATATATGACCATGCTTAGAGGAGTAGAGAAAAATTAAATATTGTATTACTAATAACATCAAATGTCTATTTAACTGCTTAAAATTATTTGTATGGCACATGTCACAAACTTCCGATTTAGTCGACGGTCCAACTCGGAACGATTTTTGCTCTTAACATGTTGCAAACAAATATCAACCTTATACTAGTTAATTCAAGGTGCATATTTGAATATACAAAATTAGTTCTAGTTCAAGTCAATATGCGTTGCTAAGCAACCACTGTCTATTGTTATACGAATTCACCAATATATCTTCACACGTAAAAGCCACCGAACTAACAGCCTGATATCCATTATAGGTCAATGACCGTAGCGGAGCGAGGGCTGTCCATATATCTTGTTAATAATAAAACTCTGGACTTTCTATTGCAGTAAAGTATATAAACGCTGCATGAAACGCACTCGAGTCTTATTTGTGTGGGGGGTAAATAAAAAAGGTAATAGTATAAAAGGTTATATTATAGCGCGTGAGTCTGTTTCTTCTCAGCAGCGAGATCAGCCTTGGTGAGGATGCGCAGTCTGCTGGTGCGCGACGCTCTGTACACGTGCTCCAGCCGCACCACACTGCGAGATGATGAACTGGAACAAGAAACAAGTTCTTCGTCATGCTATCTTTCGTCAAAATTCAGAGTCTTCTTACATTCGAATTTGAATATGGAATTGATTTTCAATCTTCCATCGAATGTAACAATAGTGACTTTACGGCCGAAACTATAATATTTTTCACGTAGCATGGGTACGGTGACATTTGACTAATTCCATTTCATGCATGATTCATTTCGAAACAATTTACCTAACGCGGAATACAGGAAACAACACTTAATACGAAGATAAAAAGAAAACTGTTTTATTTTGCATTTTTAACTTAAAACTATTTTTATTTCTCCGTAATTATTTAAACTTTAAATATAAACATTCCAAATACATAATTCTTGATGCGTGAATCGGAACAGGTTGCGTTAGTGATTGACATAGTAAAATCGTTATAATCGATAAATTGGCGAATAAAGTATCATAAATCGTTAGTTGTATTTTTAACTAAAATACGATTATAAAATATAATTATGTAATAATAAACTTTAAACAAAGCATTTTTGTCTTTGTGGAGCTTTATTATAATATAGCAACACTGCTTAAGCATGAGCTGGCAGCCATCTTGTTATATCAACTCAGTACGAGTGCGTCTGCCTTGTATGCGGTCTGTTTTCTTTGTTTTGAGCTTACGTGGTGTTTTTGTTACTTGTTTTTGTTATTGACTATCGTTGTGCTTTGTTGTTTTCGTTACCGTTTTTTGTTATTGACTTTTGTTTTGTTGTTTTTTTGGCAAAATGCCAAAAAGAACGAAAAAGACTGTGCTTGGTAGTCAAGCCCGTGAATTTGTAGTTCGATTGCGGGATTACTTTGAGCGGGAACGTGAGAATGGCGGAACGCTATTGCCTGTGTCCAAAGTTTTGGATCGAGTGGCAGATGCGTTAGACATTGGGCGGAACACGGTTTCTCGAATCACTCTAGAAAAATATGGTGCTCACGATACAGAAGAAAATAAGTTGTCCACCCCTAATAAAAAGCGAACCAAAAAGGCATCTGTAACAGATGTATACAGTTTTGCGGCCGATGCTATACGGCCACATTTATAACTATTACCAGAATAAAGAATTACCGACGCTTCTAAAGCTGGTCAAGTCTTTAAAAGATGCTGATTTGTTTACTGGAAGTCCTACATCTTTGTGGCGCGTATTGAAGGACATTGGTTTCCAATTCAAAAAAGTAAACAAAAGAAAAATTGTCATGGAGAGGGGCGATATAGCACTTGCGCGGGTTACCTTTTTGAAAAAGGCTAAAGCGATTACCGATTGGAGCAATGTCGTCTTCCTGGATGAAACTTGGCTGAATGCCAATCATACGGTCGGTAAAATGTGGACTGACGATACACCTCATGCCTCGACCAAAGTGCCAGAAGGAAAAGGGGAGAGATTGATTATTTGTCACGCAGGCACATCGAAAGGATTTGTAGAAAATGGGCTACTTGCTTTTAAATCGAAAAAGACGGGAGAATATCACGAAGATATGAATGCGGAAGTATTCACGGAGTGGTTTCAAAATATGCTTAGCAATTTAGAAGAGCCCAGCACAATTATTATGGACAATGCCCCATATCACTCCGTGCAATTGAACAAACCGCCGACTTCTTCCAATAAGAAGAGCGAGTTGATCGAGTGGCTCCAAGCCAATAATGTGGAAGCCGATGAGACGAAATTAAAGGTGGAGCTAGTGAAGCTCGTAAAAATGCACAAGCCCCAAACGACATACAAATTAGATATGATGGCAAACGAATATGGTCACGAAGTCCTGAGGCTTCCACCGTACCACTGTCAGTACAATGCCATTGAATTAATTTGGGCCCAAATCAAAGGTAACTTGTTTAACCATAGTCTATTTACATACTGACAAAAATATGATTATGTTTATTACTTGAATTCTATGAATAAATTTGTTTTTTATCTTGTTTCAGGATACGCTGCACGAAAAAATACAGCTCCGCCTTTTACAGCCACAAAAATGATGGGGTTATTGAAAGAGGGATGCAAAAATGTCACTGGCGATGACTGGAAGAAAGTAGTGGAGAAAACCAAAAATCTAATCTTACATGACTGGGAGCGAGACATTAGAATAGACTGCATAATTGATTCCCACATAATTATTCACGTCAGTGACGAGTCAGATGACGATGATGATGATGATGAAGATGATGAACATGTTTGATTTTTAATAAATAATTAAACAGGTTATTACTACTAGGAATTTTACATATGATAAAAAGAGATTTATAATCACAATTTCAAGATTTTTTTAATACAGATTGAAAAAAATTCCAAATTCAAATTTGTGTATTGCAAAATTCGAGTTTGGAATTAATCGGTTCGGTTACAGATTGAAAATGCATTCCAAATTTTAATTATAATCCATTGAATTTTATATATTCAAATTTGGAATTAATTTTCAATCTGTAATAATAATTGAAACATTTTGACTCAGCGCTGTGATGACTTTAAACCCCAGGACAAAATATTTATTTTTATTTTTACGAGCTTTGTAGATTTTTGTTATTTAATTAAATAATTTTTGTAAATGTTATTACTTCCTAAAAATATGACTAACTCTCACTGAAGTCACTAAAACGAAATTGGTAAACCAACTCTAGCCAATGCAATAGAATCTTTTTGCCTCTTACACTTTTCAATAGAGAAACCATTGAGATATATTATATAGAGAAGCTTCATTTTATTATTTTACGAATTTAAACCAAAGTTCGCAGAAGCACTGAATCAATAGCTATTAGTCTAATCATACACTTTAAACACGCAGCGCTAAAGCGTGTTTAGTGTGCAAGTAGTCACTCAATTTTGAGCTGAAGTTAGCTGCAGCGCTGTAAGCATTATTAGTACTCTAACCATTCAGTAAAAACACAGCGCTACAGCGCTTTTTATTTATAATACGTCGCCATAGCAACGTTACAGACTAAGTAGCGAACTAACTACAGAAGTGAAATGATAGATTTATGCCTAATCTAATTAATTTTGTTTAATGATAAGTCTAATTATCTTTAGCTAAGCCTGTTTCTGTTTAGTTAAATGATCAAATACGCTTAAAATATATCAATCGTATATAAAATGTGACGATTCACTGACATTTCAAGTCAAGTCTGTGTTCAGTAACATATTTTACCTACAAACGGCTACCTACTACTAAATAATCGTATTATTAACGCCGCTACTTAGGTATGACACGACACGACTACACTACATAAATGTCGAAACCACACTAAAGAAAGGTGTACTGATTGCAGACACTTCAGTCGAAAGTGAGTGTTCGGACCGTGAAATTATGTTAGTGCTCACCCAGTCCAAATAGTAGGTAATTCTGCGTCGTTGGCAAGCGATAGCTGGTCTGCCAGCGAGCACCGGATTAGCTCCTCTGCAAAACTCTTCATCGCCGACAGCAGTACTGCGTGGACTGCACTGAAAATAATACACACATCTTTGTATACTATACACACACAGTCACAGTCGTTTCCATGGCGTCTGTACTTTTAGTTCTTCTAAACTAAGCAACACCAATGGATATAGAATGAAGAGAAAGGTTTGTATGTGTAATACATACATATTACACACACAAAAACATGTACACAATAATACAGTGAGCGAGAGATATATTAAAAGAGCAGATTAGGGTTGCTCGATATACATCGATGTATCGAAAACATCGATATATCAAAAAACATCGATGCAAACTTCCGATTGATCGCAAAAAACATCGATGTATACTTTAAATGAACATCCCTAGAACAGATTGAAATTATTCCACATTTAAATTTTCTATACACATATTTTAATTTGGAATTATGTCAGTGATACCAACTTAGGGGTTTTTCCCCCCAAATTTAGGGACTGAATAAGTGAGGTGGGATTTTTTTAGGGGTGATATATTTTTAGGGGTCTTTTTAGGGATTTCTGACTTTACACATATTTTTCTTTTTTTTGAATAAGAAAAATGAAGGTACGCTAATTGTTATTCACTTATCAGTTATGAGGCAGGTCTAAGTTGAAAGTAGGGAGGGTAGTAGATTCCTCAGTGAAGGGATAACTTACCTATAACTGTATCCTTCCCCAACATCCTCATTCCGCAACTCAATACCAATATCCAAACATTTCTTTTCGATAAAAAAAAACTTTAACTTATCCTCCTTCTCCACTGGCAACACTTTCAACCTATCAACACAATCTGGCAACACTGTTCTTTTCACATTCACTGGTAAATCACTGATAATGTCCAATTCCTCCTCAGACTCACATAAGTCCAAAGTTTCATCGTAATTGTTATAACTATTGTCGAAGACAGTTAGCGATGATATTTCCGAAGAATTTGGATATAACTCCCGAATGTTGGTTTCTGTGTTTCTATTACTTTCCATATCTGTCCAGGAAGACCAGTCTGTATCTGTTTCTGGTCGTGCCTCTGATCTGGCTTCTGGTCTTGTTGGATAGTGTCCATGCAGCCTGGAGTAGATGAGGATCTGTTTTGTTCTCCACACTGTTGACTCTTTGAATTGTTCGGTTAATATTTTGTTTATTAATTTCGCTCTTGACCACTGAAAAAGAAATTCAATTTTAATATTATTATATAAAGATCTGTATATACAGAATCATAAGTCTTTATGATTAAAATGTGCTAAAGTCTGTAGACACAGAACCATAAGTAATTATGATTTAAAAGTGCTAAGGGCTGTATATACAGAATCATAAGTAATTATGATTTAAATGTGCTAAGGCTTGTATATACAGAATCATAAGTAATTATGATTTAAAAGTGCTAATGTCTATGGACACAGAATCATAAGTCTTTATGATTTAAAAGTACTAAGGTCTGTATATACAGAATCATAAGTAATTATGATTTAAAAGTGCTAATGTCTGTAGACACAGAATCATAAGTAATTATGATTTAAAAGTGCTAAAGTCTGTAGACACAGAATCATAAGTAATTATGATTTAAAAGTGCTAATGTCTGTAGACACAGAATCATAAGTAATTATGATTTAAAAGTGCTAAAGTCTATAGACACAGAAACATAAGTCTTTATGATTTAAAAGTACTAAGGTCTGTATATACAGAATCATAAGTAATTATGATTTAAAAGTGCTAATGTCTGTAGACACAGAATCATAAGTAATTATGATTTAAAAGTGCTAAAGTCTGTAGACACAGAATCATAAGTAATTATGATTTAAAAGTGCTAATGTCTGTAGACACAGAATCATAAGTAATTATGATTTAAAAGTGCTAATGTCTGTAGACACAGAATCATAAGTAATTATGATTTAAAAGTGCTAATGTCTATGGACACAGAATCATAAGTAATTATGATTTAAAAGTGCTAATGTCTGTAGACACAGAATCATAAGTAATTATGATTTAAAAGTGCTAATGTCTGTGGACACAGAATCATAAGTAATTATGATTTAAAAGTGCTAATGTCTGTAGACACAGAATCATAAGTAATTATGATTTAAAAGTGCTAATGTCTATGGACACAGAATCATAAGTAATTATGATTTAAAAGTGCTAATGTCTGTAGACACAGAATCATAAGTAATTATGATTTAAAAGTGCTAAAGTCTATAGACACAGAAACATAAGTCTTTATGATTTAAATGTGCTAAGGCTGGTATACACAGATTAAAATGTATTAAAGACTGTATTTATAGAATGCTTTACTTCAATACCGTAACCTCTACATTTTGGTAAGGACTATATTTTACATAACCTCTAGGTTCAATTATTTATAAAGACTTAAAGGGTTCTATCTGCAGATTGATTGATAGGTTTTAGGTTAAAATTTAGACATATAGCTTAAGAATATCTAACATATAAAGGGCTATGTATATTTGGTAGGTCTGTAATAATAAAATAGTTTCATATTTACTTACCTCTATATTTCTCCGCTTCGCAAAATCCAATTTCCAATACTTCTCATCATTCTCCACCACAAACGGCAATATCTGCTGATAATCACAACTACCCGCACTCTCACTGATCAACGGTATCTTTTTCAACAAAAAATCCACAACCATCCTCGCACACTTGAACTTAGCCACAACTACTTTCAAATCATCCAACAAACTACTTTTCTCCACTTTTGGAAAGTACAAACTACTTTTTAAATAACAGTGATCGTTTTCAATATGACTGAAGTTTATCTGTCTGTCTATTTGATTCTTAATTTCCGGCTTTAGTAACAACTGCTTTTTAGGTTTAACTCCATTTTTGTTCTTCGGCTCTTGGTGTATAATCACTTCTTTAACTGTACTTAAATCTAGATTAATATCCATTTTTAAATAATAGATTTTCCCTGTATTCGGCTCCATGTACTTCACTATTCTCGGCTCAGCTTTTTCCAACTCATCGGGTTCTTGTTTAATATTTTTTATTAGCATTTCGTCTACGTTAACTTTTGTATCTTTAGAGAAGAAGTCCATCCAGTCTGTTTCTCCATTTTGCTTCTCTTCTTCTTTTACTGTTTCTTCGTCTGGTGGTTCGGTTTTGACGTTTGGGGTTTCTTCTTGAGGTTTCTCTATTTCTTCATCTGGTTTGAATTCACATTGTAACATGTCTGGTGTACTGTATAACCAGACATCTGCTATTGTCTCCGCACCTGAAGTAAACAAATAAAACTATAAGAACCTTTATTTGGCACTGCTAAACTACTAATTTATATATATATATATACAACGCCTATTCTATTAACTACGAAATTATTCTAGAATCTATATCGATTGATGAGAAACGGTTATGTAGTAAATTTATATGCTGTAGAAGTCTATAACTTGTTGAAAGACTTAGGCCTGTCCAGAACGGCAGTAAATTCTATACTGAAGCGAGTAACTAAAGCTGCGTTGACAGGATCGTACCAAATTTGGCTGGGAAGGGAGAGTATCACCGAGTGGAGAAGGTGAATGTTGATGCTCTACTCAGAGTCACGGTGAATCCATGGAATGCTGAGAAAAATGAATTGCTCTTCGTTTGTCTCACTAAAATTCAAGAATGGCTGGACCGATTTGGCTAATTTTGATCTTGAAATGTGAGGTGAGAAATGCTAAAATGATTTTGATAAAACCCTTAGTGTCATACCTCAGAGAACTGAGGACGGATCTGCTTGTGTACTAATAAATATATGCAATTTTTTTTCAGATTTAAATTATTTCAAAGAATATCACTTCAACAACGATTTAATCAATTGACTGATTGTAAGGCACCTCTCAGGTGCCATACCGACGTATATGTTATAATGAACTCCAGGGGTTGTTTCCTTGCTACCCGATATATAGTAGCCGGCAACTAACTATAGGTATGAGAAAAAATAGTGGGGGGTTTGTTACGTAGCTTGACCCGCAGGAACTGATGCCCTTAATAGTGACTTCTGCGCATTCAAGGTCAAACGTATACTTACGTTTTTTTTTCATAAAATCAATTACCTAATGTCTGTAAACCAGTGTAATGCCTGTCTAACTTGATGGTGTGTGTGACGGTGGCGGGACGATTGACCTCAGGCAACGTGAAGTGAAGGGTTACCCGCGCAGGGAACTCGCCCCAGCCACGACGAGACACTTGGAATGGAGGCTTCCTGGAGAAAGTAGAAATTTAGTTATAATATTCAATTCAATCCATTTTTAAAACTGAAACTAATAAAATAATAGGTTTTCTTTAACCATAAGTCTCCAGAGAGACATTGGCTCTCTGTGTGTCCTTAACCATCTACAATGAGGAATGTTCCGAGGAGCTTTTCGGTCTAGTGTCTCCGACCCTTTACCGTCATCGTACACTTCGCCGCTGGGACAGTTTCCATCCACACCGTTTGGATGCTTGGCATCTCACAAATGTACGCGCGTCAAGATCATTCCTACCACTCATGTGCAAGCTGTGGAATGATCTATCTCCAGCGGTTTTCCCAGAGGGCTATAATCTCAAGATCTTTAAACGGAGGGTGTACAGGTTCCTGCGAGGCCGGCAACGCAGCGGCAGCTCTTCACGAGTTGCAGATGTCCATGGGCGGAGATGACCACTTTCCATCAGGCGGACTGTCTGCTCGTTTGAATTAAAAAAAATGTGTAGATTATGGCTGTGGCGAATTTTACGTAAAAATGTCTTCGCTTCCTCCACTCCTATTTCCACAATGAACGTTTATTTAAATCCTTATTAACATAAATAATAAAAGAGAAATCGTACTCTAAATAAACAGTGTGATGTGGTGCGTATGAATGGTGGAGCTGCACTGTAACTGCGCTCACTGCGAGGGAGATATCCCGTGGAGGCGGAGCCCTAACGTATAACAGCCACTTATGTGTCGACCTGTCTGCCCTTGACGCGGGTGGAGCGTACTTTGATGTGTTACCTGTAAATAAATAAATATACTATCAATACTAGCTGTATCGGAATAAAAACTATCCTATTCCTATTCATTTAGAGATCAAGCAAACAATATACATTTACATTAAAATCGGTTAAGTGTTATTGTACGGGCAATGCATCATACATCGAGTTATCAGCATTTATGCATTTCATAGTATAAGTGCAGCAATAAAGTAATTAAAAAATTTCGTACAACATGGTCCTTCGAGCCGGATGGCCAATAATATGAGAAATTTATTGGAGTTACTGATGCAAGTCACTCAGAATTAATATGATAGTAGTCTATCCACACGCCCTGGCTTCACACAACTTCAATGCAATTTACTACATGTAGGTACTTAGGTAAATAAAAAAAAATCAATGTTGTTAGGTAAAATTATTCAGGCATTCATTGAATATATTTTAAATACAATCCAAGTGTGCCGAATATTATTGAAATCTGTTCAGTCGCCTTTGTGTGATTGAGGAACAAACATCTCGAATAAATCTCGGAGATTTTAATGATAAGAAGGAGGAGGAGGATATACCTCCTTTATATTTAAAACACTACAAGGGGTGTTTTCAATATTTAATGGACTATTGGGTAAACGCAACGTAGATAGTGCTACTGAACCAATAAATAATCAAGTATGATCTTTTACAATTACGAGAGAAACCTAAGCCGTGCCTTGGACTTGTGACCAAGGTGTTGACTTCAAGACGTTCTTTATGTAATTACAACACTCGCCTCCACTGCCCAGGCTCTCTGTTTAAACCTTGTAAACTCACACAAACCTAACATAACACGACGTGGAAACTACATTGTAAGGTACTCACGTGACCTCTCGTGATCGGAGAGCACTCCCAGCACTAACACACTGCACACTGCAGTTAACACTTTCACTAACAATATCCAGAGACTACACTGCTTGAGAGACCGCGCAAGACTAAGACTACTACTGTCGAGGGTATATAAAGAGTCGAGACTGTCAAAACGACGGAAGTGACTCCTATCCTACTCGATTCGATTATTCGATAATCGTTTACTATTTTCCGACATATAGGACGATTTAAGTTGGCTGAAACCTTTAAAAATATAATTTGATCTCCATTTAGAAGGATTAAAATTGCACCTCTAGCACCCTAGAGGTGCCACGAACTAGCTAGTAGCTTTTTAAGTGCCGCTCTTTTAGAGTTTCGGCGGCTTAAATAATAAAAATAAAAAATGACACTCCAGTGTAATTGTTAATGTAATTTAGTAACAAACAATAATAATAATAAATGTAAATATATTTGTTTGCTTGTCCCTCTTTTACATTGCAACAGTATAATCTGAATAGTGATTTGACCAAATAACGAATATTCGACAGCACTTAGAATCTTTTGCGTGTGTTTTACAGGTTGACAGCAGACCCTTATAAGTGGTGGTCAGCTAATCTAGCAGAATTTGCTAAGATTTATTTATCATCTCCCCGTAGCAGCGTATACAGTAAACGGGTATTTTCAAAAGCAGATATAATTTATGAGGAAAAGCGCAATCGTTTGCTACCAACAAATGCTAAAAAAAATGTTTTCATTCATCATAACTCACCACTGGTAGATTTTAAGTATAAATATATCAATTTAATGTTGTCTATTAAAAGAAATTAAAAAAAATATTGAGTACTTAATATGGTAGGAGTCGATGGATATTAGTATACTTACCAATAATAATCCTAAATCTATGTTTCTTCTTATTTCTTGTGACCTCATCTAATGTGACCACATTATTAACCTTAGGGTTGATACGTCGCGGTATTTTCTTTGGTTTACTGGACCCTGGCTCCTCTTTTATCTCTGATTTCTCTTCTATTTGGTCTACGGGTCGTAGAGAGGTGGTCGCATCTGCTGCTACTGTGTAATTTCTTTTCACCATCGCCTACAAAAGATTTAAATATTAAAGTAGGAAAATAGGCAGATAATTTGATCACAAAGCAAAACCTCAAAACTTGCTGTAACCCCCACATTTATACAAAAAGGAAGAGCATCATATCCAGAAAGAAGAGTTTGTTTTTCATGCTAGGCATACTACTTCTAGCACAGAACTTAATAAAATAATGCAATAAAATATTAGAGTAGATATCAAATATATGTATTGTAATAATATTCATTTTAATAGGTTTTTGAATCATTCATAAGGAAGAGACTAGTATCCTAACCTAGTTTTGGTTCTACCCACAATACTTCTAATAAATTACCTTAAGTCTTAGCTATAATGGGAAGAAGAGATTGAGGAGTTATTGTAGTATTTTCACACCATAAAGGATATTTAATTATTATTTTGTAGAACTTATATCCCAATATATGAATACTAGTTTTTTTAATAGTATTGACTGATTAATACTTTACTAATACTTACACTATAATTTTTCTTAGTCCTATTTCTAGGTTCCTTAGAACGCAGTATCTCTTCTAGATTCACACTTTTCTTACCCAGTAGCTTCCTGACTGAGGGGTGCAACCGACGCTGACTGTCGCGTAGAATTGATGATACCTGACAATTCAGAAACTAATTAATTAAAATGGTTCATTTCAGACTCGTACACGAAGAGTTCCGCACCAATATTTGGCGAAAAACTCACGTTTGTTATGTAGGCCGCCATTAAATATTTTATTCTGTTTTTAGTATTAGTTGTTATAGGGGCAAAGAAATACTTAATTTGTGAAAATTTGAACTGTCTAGCTATCACGGTTCATGAGATACAGCCTGCTGACAGACAGCGGAGTCTTAGTAATAGGATCTCGTTTTTATCCTTTGGATACCCATCCATCCAAATTCATCCAATTATGAGTTTAATAATATAAACATGTAAAGAAAAAAGTTCAAATAAAATTCTATACTTACTTCAGCTCTAGCCCTTGGTTCAACCTGTGCAGCAACATCATCCTCAATCTGGCTATTAGTCAGCTGCAACTTCTGGTCCTTATAACAGTTGCTGACTATAGCATATCTCACTTGATGTAGATATCTTCGAGCTGTGAGCATTCTGAAAAGACGTGACATGGACTTCCAGTGAGTTATTGATCACATGTCCTACCATTAAAAGCAAGTTTATTTAAAAAATTTTGATAAATTTTTAATTGTAAATTGCATGGGTGGATTTATGGGAAATTGGATTTAGGGTTTTAGTGTGACACCGCTCAGGTATCATACGATATAAAGCAATTGCTTAGCACAAAACTCAAGAGCAGCTGGACCAATTTCGATAATTCCTTTTTTGTTGTGTTTGTTATTGTCAGGAGAAGGTTCTTATGAAAGAAAAAATTAAAATGATTGTGCAGAAATTTAGAAAATTTAAGAAAACTTAACGACCATATTGACTTGTCTAATGTAAGCTTTTGACAGCCAATTCGAATTCAATATTCATAGTTAAGACAGGACAACGTCTGTGAGGTACAGCTAATATTAATTAATTACTGAATTAAGAAATCTGTTAGTTTTGGGGCATGTCTACTATATGGGCTAATTTCATTACATCTCAGAGCTTCACAAGCCAACTTGAAGTAACATTTTATCAGGTCATTATTGTATCTCACAAGTTAATCCAAACCATACGTATTAACAAATATTAATTTAAATTGCATAAGTGGTTGTTATTTGATTTATAAGACATAATAGGTTAAAATGCTTTAAATGTTGTTGTAACAGAGTCTCTAAAGATCCACATGCAGTATGAAATTCATGGCATGCACAAAAAAATGGGTAATCATTTAAAATCTCTATTAAATTAAGTAAGGTTTAAGGCCATATATACCACATAGATATATAAAAAAATAACAAATCCCTTTACCTACCTTTGATCTATAAGTGTAACTTCATTTTCTCTGGCACTTAATTCATTTTTAAACTCTCTGCAAATTATCTGTTTTATTTTTTCAATTTTATCATCTTCAGACACAGCTGGTACTTCCTCTTTTACACTCACTAATGCTTCTGGATAGTCAGGATCATGATACTCCTCGTGCTCCATTTGATTTAATTATACTGAAAGAGGAAACAATTTTAAATAGGTTTTACATTCACCATATTTACATAAATATAAAATATATAAAAGAGGAATCAATCAATCAAAAAAATCCTTATTGCACAAAATTAAAATATAAAAAACAGAGCTATCGGTAAAAATAAATATACAATGCCAGCCTTATCACTTGGAGTGATTGGTCTCTTCCAGGCAACCTAGTTTTACGCAACGGAATATAATGTGAGGAAGGTGTAGTACTTCCAAAGTAAATACAGAGGGTTCACATAAGCAAAAAATAAATCAGTGATTATCAATAATGAAAAAGTTTTTTTTACTCCTCTGTCTCTAAATGGAAAATAGGGGGATGTGGAATTTTAATGAAATAAATTAGATCTATTTTAGAGCAGTGTTTTCTATTTCTTATCAGTTCACAAACCCATTTACAATTATAATTTCTTGACAAACCTAGATGTTTAGGCAATTAGGATTGTCAAATATAATAATGTTCACATCAAATGAGTTTTTTAAATGTTATATTGGAAAACCAAAAAAACGTCACTTTTTCTGGACTGTAAAATCCATGGTCATTTCTCCGAAGGATACATAAAAGCTGACATTGTGTTGCATGTCTACAGCTTCTTAAGGATGAACAACATGTTGAATATATACTCTATACATGGAGAAATACATGTGAAGCTTACTTTAGACCTCTCAAAACTGTTTATGAGTTATAATCCATTCAGCAATAACTATTGGCCAGAGAATAAAAAATTATAAAATCATACTGTGTGTATTATCATACACTATATTATTACCTGTCTTAATACTGCTCAACATTTAAACAATTAACAAAAATACATAGTTTATGAATATTTTTTAAAATACCACCTGTCTTTTTATTATAATTCTATTATATCATAATTATTATTTATATCTTTGTCTACTTACATTAAATTTTGTATTTAATGATTTCGTTCTATAACGACGCAGTACGCTTTTAAAAATAATTTAAGGCTTAAATGCACTTTTGTGTGACTTTGATTTCTTCGCCAAATAATTGCATTTATATCACAGATATCACTTTAAAACTGCTTAATATCGCTTCCTTTATTAATTACAATTATACACTGTTATATTAATGAATAGTTAAATAAAGAAAAAATATGTTTTTTAACCAATTTCCGCGACTTGTCAGAGTAAGGTCAACAACCGAGTCATTTGGGTTTGGTTTAGAGATGAACATGTGATAATAATCGATCTTACAGTTGATATCGATTTATTAAATTACTAGTCGACCCACCCCGGCTTCGCACGGGTGCAATTTATCATGTGTACTTAAAAAACGGATTGCACTGGGGGAGTACCGGCAGGATTGAAAAAATGCGTTGCAAACGGCGCACGACTAGGTCTTCTATATAAATATGAATGTATAATTGAATGGTAGCTAGATACTAATGACTAAAAGGCGCAAGATTCGGCCACAAAACTAAGAATACTAGTAGTATGGATTACATACTACAGGTATTCCTTAACCCCTTCAAGTTAGCTAAATGTTTGTGTTAGATTGTGGGCCGCTAGTAGTCCAATGACTGGGATTTGAACCCACCAATTATCGATCGTGAATCCAACGCCTGAACCAATGACGCTTTAATTAAAAATCGATTATATTGCATTCGACTTAAACCGTATCTGACATCTCTTATTCTAGAAAAGATTACATCCCTAATTTAGAAAGATTTTTTTAAATTACGTTACCAATTTAGCAACAACGGATGAGTCGGATGAACGTTACACAGTCACGGTCACGGGCGAGGTCATGTGTAAATAAATAACGTCAATAATGTTTTGTAAATTAAAAATATTTATTTTTGCCGCTGGCAATTAAAATTAATAACCAAAACAAATGATACAACATATTATATAATTTTGAATGGGTGAAATGAAGGTTATTAGTCATAACTCGGTATAGAATACTTTAATACATTATATTAAAAAATATAGATTCATTTTATTAAGGAAAGCTTTATTTTTCCCTTCATAAGTCTATATTGTTTTATAGTGTTGCCACAAAATTATTTTTATTAAAATAGTTATACACCACCACCTACTTTATTTTAACCGCCGCTCCTTCCAAGACTGGGTTGTCTAGAAGAGATGGCTAATTAGCCATAAGACCGCCCGCTGTACATCACATTAGTTTTAGCTTAATTTTACTGTATCCTTGTCCTTTTATGGTGTACAATAAAGTTATAAATAAATAAATAAATATACAGAAAGTTTTTAATCACATTAAGTAAAAGACTCATTTTTTTGATATTTTTAATTTTAAAATAAATGACCAAATACATAAAAAATGCAATATTTACACCAAAATCACAGCACTTGTATTATTATGACAATAAAATTAATTTTTATTAATATTAAAAATATTCCTAGATAATAAAAAAAATCAATAACTTTCAGTAATTAAACAAATAATTAAAATTCATTAACATGTTTATATTATCAAATAGCGGATCCACTCTCACTTCGCTCAGGTGTAGCCAAACCGTTTACACAGACAGACATCCCATTTATTTATTTACACTTTGCAACCTGCAACAATGAACATATTATTTCGGGATAATTTCTATACCATGATGTGTAGACAGTGGATATCACCATCTCACTCGCTCACTTTTCTGTCTCACTATAAATTTTTTTTTTCTTTTTCCTTGAAAGTAATCCACAATCGACTCTTCCATCCATAATCAAATCAAATCCACCAACTCCTCAGTTTGAATACATCACTAAGATGTTGAATAAATAGTTCTGCTTGTTCTTTAAATGTACAACCCCTTCCACCATATGTTCAGCTTTTTCTTTAAATGTACCAGCCCATCTACCATATGATTGTATTGGAAAATAACTAACATAACAATTTGGTAGTCATTCTGAAGTACAAACATCCCTCTATGTTTGTACTTCAGAATCCATCCAATCCATTTTCAACCGACTTCATTATTTATATAGATAAAAATATTGAACTATGAGGAAGAAAAAATATTGAATTATTTTTTTATTTACAATCACTATTAAGTTATTAGTATTATATAGTTTCCGGATGTTTAGCTTTAATATGTCTATTAAGATTGGATTTCAGACGAGTTTCATATTTACAATACAAACAATTTAGGATAACATTGTTATGTTTGACCTTAACATGATATGCGAGGGTAGCTCTGGAATATGTTTCATATTTACATACTGAACAGTAATAAATAACTTTCTTGGCATGTTGAGAGTTAATGTGCTTTAAAAGAGCAGATTTGTAATATGTTTTATAAGAGCAATCACGGCAGTTGAATGAGGTACTTTTAGTGTGTTTACCGTTGACGTGTCGATTGAGATTGGATTCTGTGAACGTTTCATAATTACATAAAGAACACTTGAAAATGTTGCTTTGAGTATGTTTAGCGTTTATGTGTCTTTGAATGGATGTTGTGTAAAGAGTTTTATAGGGGCAATATGAGCATTTTAAGTTTCCCCTGGAATGAGTGTAGTACGTGTGTAGCCTTAGAGCATTTTTGGAATAAGTGACGAAATCACATTTACTGCATTTGTACTGATCCTTATTAACGTCACTTCCTTTGTTTTCCAAATTTTTTATGAGTGTTTCGTCATCACTGGTATCTATATCACTATTAATTTCTTTTTTATAACTTATATCTAATACTTCACTTTTAATTTGTTCTTCATTACAATTAGTTGTTTCTTGTTCAATTGCTACTTCTGTTACATACACAAAAACTTCCTCATTTTTATTTAATTTATTACAGCCTATATACAGTTCTTCATTTTTAATATTGCTTTTGTTACTTCTATCTGTGTCTTCACTATTACTATCTATGCATTCACTTTTAATTAGAATTATTTCATTTTTTACATCTGAATCTTTTCTATTTGTATCTATTTCAGTTTTAATTGTATTTTCTTCATGTGTGTTTATTTCTTTATAATTTTCATCTTGTTTAGCACTTTTACCTTTATCTAATTCTTTGATTGTTGCTTTTTCTGTACTGTGTTTATCACTAAACATTGTGACTAGGTTTTAAATTAGCTGCTTCATAGTGTTAATTCCTAGTTTTATTTTAATTTCTAAATATATATATCTGTGGCTGTAGTTTCTTCATCAGGCCTAAAATTTAACAAAAATCTGTAAGAATTTTAAATAATGAAATAAATATACATTTTATTTATTTTAAAATATAATAAATAATTTCTAAATTAGATTTAAGTTTACTACTTGGACGATATTTTTTTAACTACCTATATTTTATTTGGAGATTAGTCAAAATTATTTAAATTTAGAATATTTTTTTGTTACCTACCGACAAATTTACATATCATATACCAACTTTATATTAAAAAAAGAGATTCAACTACATTTTTTTCGAGAATTATAGTTATTTAGAATAACACAAGATACATAGATATCTGCATTTTTTTTAAATGTTTGTGTGCACAATAATACTTTTTTATGCTGCTGTCAAAAAAAACATACAGTGTTACCACACACAAAATTATTCATCTACCATGGTATGAAAACCAAAAACTACTATGGTATTACCTGTGTAAACAAAGGCACAATTATATTCACCAAGTTACTATTTTGTAATAGAGATGAAACAAATATATTTCAACAACTACCTACATTATTAAAATGTTCCTATTTGTTATACTATGTTCAAGATTTGGAGTTTTGTATTTCCGTATCCCACAGAGAAAAATATCGATATTTTTTATCATCTCTAATTGAAATTATTTTTCATAAGTTGGCAGCAGTGATTTGACAACAACAAAGTGAATATCTGTCGTAGTACATGTAATTTTTAGAAAAAATATAATTTCGTAACAGACATTCACAACCAGACCTATAAACCTATAGAAGTGGTGCAGGAACGTGATGTGACGTGCGAGTTCACAGCAGCACCCATGTCTGATCAGCAAGCGATAGCCCAAGAGGCCATGTTAGATACACGTAGATTCTGCTACTCCGACAGCAGCAGCGAGAGCGACGCCGAGTACAGGAGCAAGCGTCTGTCTAAGCGCAACATACGCAGGATCCCGAACATGCCTCCCAAGAACCAAGCACCCACACCCTCCACCAGCCAGGAGCCGCCCAAGAATGGACAGAAGATTCTAGAAGATAGGATCACGCTTGTAGTAGATAATACTAGATTTGTTGTTGATCCAGCGCAGTTTACAGCTCATCCGAATACAATGCTTGGGAGAATGTTTAGTTCTGGTAAGTTTTCATTTATAATACTGTACACAAAATGGCCATAAAGCATTTAAATATTTAGAATAAGTTTTCCATTACAACTTGTTATTTTAAGGTTAAATCCTCACTTCATTTAAATATTTAACAAATTTGTATGTGCGTTGCTGCTGCCTATAGTAGGTATGACACATAGTACAGGTCATCAGGTCATTGAGCTGAACATTATAAAAATAAACAAAAATTTATGGCATTTCTTTAGAATAGGGAACACTCCCTATTTTTTTTTAAATACATATTTATTTTTTTGATAATATTTACCATCCTAAGTGCATATCTGAAATCTGTTTTGTCAGGAAATTCATAGTTTTTGATTTTCAAATTCACTCCTCAAAAATTATTATGATCACAAGGAATAATATAAGAATTTTTCTTTCTTTCTTTTTTACGGACGGAACGGATTTCAGAAATATACTTAGTATTGTTAATAATATCAAAATAAAAATACATCAAAAATATAGGGATGTTCCCTATTCTTAGGAAGTACCCATTTAATTTTACATTTTTCTGCATTGTTCTTGACCAAATACTATATTGCCATAGTCTACTACTTGTTTCCTTCGAATACAAGTTTTAAACATAATTTTATAAGTAATAAAAAGTCACCATTAATTAAAGACAATAGACTCTTTTTAAGTGCAACCTCAATATAACAATTTCCTTCATTTAACAAATTCTTCGTAATTCTCTATAAGAGTCAATGTAAATTGTACCTTACATTGCAAAATAAAAAAAACCTCTAATTAATGAATTTTGTCAATCCAAAATCCGTATGTTTTCACCAATATATGACCGTTAGGCTAAAAAAGGATGCTAAAAAGCGTGCTATAACTATGAGCATGCTTATGAACTGTTTACATTTGCTAGTTTTAAGTATGCTCCTGTATAAGCATGCTCAATTCAAACAAAACTATGGATAATCAAACAGCCATCCACAAATATGGAGCTGAATAAAATGATACTTTTGCTGACTGCAATGGACCCAAAAACGTTTCAACTAGGAAGAAAAAAGGAATAGGAAGCGCATGTACCTAGCAAACAAGATCAATACTAGCATGCTTAAACATAGCAGGGCGTGCTAATATCCAGTATGCAACTAAAAAGCATGCTTAATAGTAGCATTTCCTGTACACACGCTAGTAGGTAGCATTTGTAATTAGCATGTGTACAGTAGCCTTAATCTCATAGTATGTGATTCATGTTGTGACAGGTTTCAATACATTTGTTTCCGGAAAACAGTCATATTGTTGTTTGATGGAAAGTAATGTAAACACAATTGTTAAAGATTCAAGCTGCAATTTGATAAAAATGTACTATCATTTATTAGCAGAAGTTCGCTATAACAAGATGAGTATGCTGAGGTGAATTAAACTATTTTTTTGCCTCATAACAAATTTTAGACCAACCTAACCTCAATATTTATTTTTTTTTTTGAGATACGTTGTCTGGTATGTAGGGCATCTGCTAGGTTACATTTTGCAGTTTTAATATCTTGTTTCTTTTGAGGCAAGTCTATTAGCCTCGGTTAAGCAGCAGGGCTATTACTTCGTTTGGATGATTTGACAGCCGTTCTATATATTTTCTTGCAGAATGGATTTCATCCTTTATGGTGCTCATGTTAAGACGCTTGTGTATTTCATTGTTTATGTACCAATGAACATATATTATGGATCATAAAATCATATTTTCTATGCGCTAGAGTATTGGAATATAGTGGTATTGGAATATAGTGATATTGGAATTAATGGCAGAGCCCTACAGTTGTAGGTACATCCATATTGGTTTCAGGTTGGTTTTGTAAGTGAGCAGCTTATTGTCTATCGACAGCTTGCTATATCAACCCAGGTAAATAACTTGTATCGAATGTTGAGTTTTTCTCTTTTTGCCTTGATATGTTTATGCCAGGTCAGGCCACTATCGAACTGCATACCAAAATATTTAACAGTATTGTTGTAACAGCATAGTGCCACCAAGATGTACAGTGGGTATGTGCCTTATTAATATCGTCTAAACCTTGTTGCAAAGCTATTGAGGCCATTCTTGGATCTTTTTACACGCTAGCAAACCTCAACACAACAAACCAAAGTTTAACAAATTACTTGATATATCAAATATTTACTTCCCTTTCAATTTGTTATATCGAGGTTATATAGGTATTTAATTTGTCTATATATGGGAATCAGCATTATAGATAAACTCCTTCTAATTATTCTTCTTTGTAAAATGTATCATTAAAATATTTGTTTATATTATTTTAGTGATAATTCACTGATTGGTCCTCTCAAGAGGTCGTGAGTTCAATTTCTACTGATTAGTGACTCATTAAACTCACATAATATGTTGCAATAAATTCCATTGCCTTATTCATGTTATAAGGAATCCTTTGTGACTCAGATTTTACAGAATTTGCTCTGATAATATACCTTTCTTGTGACAACATTGAGCAAACATTACAGATTATATACTGGGTGGCTTTTTAGTCACTTTTGAAAAGATCTGTGCTGACTGACCTGTGTCTCGCTTCACTGAGATACAATAATTTTTTTGTATATCCTTTTCAAATGTGCAGTGGTTAAAACATTGGTGTCTTACTCGGGAGGTCTGATTTTGATGCCCCACACAGGCAAACACCGCTGACTTTTTGAGTTGTGTGTTTTAAGCAATTAAATATCACTTGCTTTAACGGTGAAGGAGAACATCGTGAGGAAACCTGCACTCCTGAGAGTTCCCCAAAGTTCTCAAAGGTGTGTGAAGTCTGCCAACCCGCACTGGACCAGCATGGACTATGACTTAATACCCTCCTCAGTCTAAGGAGGAGAACCAGCTCAGTGGGCCATTAATGGGTTGTGTTGATATCTTTTTTTTACTAGTCAAATAAAAAAAATTGTGTTTATTTTAATATTTAAAAAATAATATACAGTATTCCCTCTTTCTAGGCCTGAGAGGTTAAATTTCAACAAATCGCTTTCTAGTGAGTCTCTAAGTTACACAAAGGAAAATGAGAATATAATTATTGCAAAGCTTTTTGTCGGAAAATGATTTATTATGTATAAATATTAATATATATTTAGACGATCCCCAAGTGAGGGGACGGGTTAGAATAATATTCCCCTCGGCCGCTGGGAGATCATCTTGTAAGAGCCGAGTGACCCACCACTCCCTTGGTGGTAGGGGATCTATTCCCCGACTGGCTTGCTATCACCTGCATGCGATTTCGACCGCCAAGTCTCATAGACGCGCTTTTATCAAGCCGCATATGAGCCAGACTTACCCCTGAGAGAGGGAGTCTCCCATCCCACTAATGCTGCGGATCTGGTGGACCGTGGGCTCTTGGTCAGGCTCCGCTAAAACCAGCATATTTTTCTCCACTCCCTCTCTCTATCTTCGAGGATGCAACGAATATAGACAAACAAATAGATATCCTCTTGTTTGTCGATATCCATCCCGCCATTGGTTGAGTTATAAATATATAAGTAACCAGACTGTTTTATATTTATGTTTCTTAATACTTTCTTCTTTCCATCTACTTGTTTAATATCACACATCGGAAATGTTTTCATTCCTTTTAACCTTTCATAACAAGTGTCCCCTTTCTTCCATAGTTAGGATTTATGTTTTGCATATAAAAACAAGTCAAGTTCTTTATAAATCAATAGTTAGTAGAAGACAAGTTTCTGATTGGCGCGAAATATCGATTTTAATACAAAGGGAAAAAAATAGAGTAGAATAAAAAGGATAGAATATAGAGGAA
The DNA here is from genome assembly GCA_905147385.1 of Limenitis camilla. Lineage (NCBI taxonomy): Eukaryota > Metazoa > Arthropoda > Insecta > Lepidoptera > Nymphalidae > Limenitis > Limenitis camilla. The sequence continues at coordinate 6,410,487 of LR990251.1, read as the reverse complement.
AATCAATTTGTGGGGCCCAAGGCTCAGGCAGGAGGCATGACGACGGTATCAAAGAATGGTTGAAATGTTTTGAAAAGAAAATTTATATTAAAAAAATTTAATACACTGGTTTAGTTTTGTTTTAAAAAATCAAATTATTAAGATTTTCTATAAAATAAAACTTTAAAATACTGCCATCGGCCATTTTGACTTCAAAACTCCAATCACAGCGCATGACGTCACGCTTAGGTAAACTCCACTGTCAATTACTATCATTCACTGTTTTGTTATTGTAAATACGCGTTTGGATTGATTTTTTATTCTTTTAAGTGTAATTCAGGGACGTAGCTACCGATGTATCAGCCGTATCAATGATTCGGGGCCCCCAGACTACAGGGGCCCCGTACGTCTTACGTGCCTATTTCAGATATGGCAAAAGTAAAAAAATCCTATCTCTTTTTTCCCGGGTTAAGCGTGTGCCGTCCAAAGGCAATATCCTAAATTAGTTATTGCGGGATTCCCCCGATACCTCAGGACTTCGTGGGAGCAGGAACGGCTAACAGACTTGTCACTATTGTCTATAAAAGCAGAAATTATAGAAAAATCAGCTATAGATGATTTAATAAATCAATTTGCCGAAAAAGGCAAGAAAAGTGTATAGGTACTCAATTTCTAGGAGGATAACTTGTAATCAATAAATATTTATTTTAATTTAATGCAAGCATTTTTGTTTCTTTTTTCTCTCTTCTTTATCCTTCATTTGGGTCCCTAACTAATTTTGTCAGAGCCGACGCCATGACACTTGCGAGCTGTTTTCGCGCCCTATTGAAAAAATATTAGAAAAAAAATAAAGTTTAAATAACTATAACCCGACTACGTAAAAAAGTGGTCTAAAAAGGACGAAACAAGAAAATAATTCAGATAGAAACTCATTACTAATACAAACCATTTTTTTCCCTGGTTGGTTAAGTTTTAACAAAATTTAGTGTTAGTTAAATATGTTTGAGACCTTATTTTCCCATTTCCAGGTATAGAATTCACTCATCCCAACGAGAGAGGTGAATATGAAGTGGCCGAGGGTATATCAGCCACTGTCTTCAGAGCCATCCTGGAGTACTACCGAGGTGGGACTATTAGGTGTCCCCCTACTGTGTCTGTGCAGGAGTTGAGGGAGGCCTGCGATTATCTGTTGGTGCCGTTTGATGCTAATACTGTTAGGTGTCAGGTATGTGATATTTGAAATGCTACTCTAATCAATGTTGCCAACACCAGCACTATCAATTCTGCCATCTTTGAAAGTAAAATGCCACTAAAATTCAATGTTGCTAACACCAGCACTATCAATTCTGCCACCTTTGAAAGTAAAATGCCACTAAAATTCAATGTTGCTAACACCAGCGCTATCAATTCTGCCACCTTTGAAAGTAAAAGGCTACTAAAATTCAATGTTGCCAACATCATTACTATCATTTCTTCCTAAGTAAAAGGCTACTCTAATCAATGTTGCCAACATTATTATTATCATTTGTGCGACCTTCGAAAGTAAAAGGAAAGGCTACTAAAATTCAATGTTACCAACATCATATGGACTATAACTTCAATTTTCATTAAAATATATTGCAAAAAAAAATAAAGACTGAAACATCGCAAAGGAAGAGATAGCGGTAAAGGAAAATATTTTAAAGCAGTAATCCTCATTATGTGACGTAATTCTAAATGCAGTATGGCGGATGTCCTAAGATGGCGGACCAATAAGTTCTATGCACTCCCATGATATGGGTATCAAATAAAAAAATTTGCTCAGAAGAACACAAAAAATAAAGTTACCATTCTAAATCCAATATGTCGGAACTCCCAAAATGGCGGACTAGTTATTTTTGCGCACCTCCATGATCTGGGTCTCAAACGAATAAGTTTGGTGGTTTGGCTAAATCCAATATGGCGATATTGTTATACGGATGAATTTTTTCAGAATCTCCGTGGTCTCCTCCATGAGCTATCAAACGAGGGTGCTCGTCGTCAGTTCGAGAGCTTCCTCGAACGTCTCATCCTGCCGCTGATGGTGGAATCAGCTCAGCGAGGAGACAGAGAGTGTCATGTTGTAGTGTTACTGGATGACGACTCCGTGGAGTGGGATGCGGAATACCCTCCTCAGATGGGGGACGAGTACAGTCAGACTGTGCTGTCTACTCCACTGTATAGATTCTTCAAGTATATTGAGAATAGGTGAGAAGAAAATTTAAATACTTATACTCAGAATTTAATTTAATTATTTAATAATTAAAAAAAAAGTTTTTAGCAAAATAATCACACAAATCTATGGGAAGCCAACTTATCATAATCTACTAGAGATTTTTGTGTTGATTTATAGACAAACCCTTTTTAATGCTATTTTAAAGAAAAGATATTAAACCCACAACAGTTTAAATCATATTCTTGACCATTGGTCTCCTATCCATATAATAAAATACACTTATATTTGAATATTAATTTTTATACGTATTTATCTATAATCAACAGCAGTTTAAATATTTAGGTTTTTTTGATACAACCCTTTATATACAATACAAATATACATTGATCTACAGTTGACACATACATCCGTTTCAGTAAAATACAAATATACATTGATCTACAGTTGACACATACAACCGTTTCAGTAAAATACAAATATACATCGATCTACAGTTGACAGATACAATCGTTTAAATAGAATACAAATACACATCGATCTACAGCTTACAGATACAATCGTTTAAATAGAATACAAATACACATCGATCTACAGCTTACAGATACAATCGTTTAAATAGAATACAAGTACACATCGATCTATAGTTGACAGATACAATCGTTTAAATAGAATACAAATACACATCGATCTACAGCTTACAGATACAAGCGTTTAAATAGAACACAAATATACATCGATCTACAGCTTACAGATACAAGCGTTTAAATAGAACACAAATATACATTGATCTACATCTTACAGATACAATCGTTTAAATAGAACACAAATATACATCGATCTACAGCTTACAGATACAAGCGTTTATATAGAACACAAATATACATTGATCTACAGCTTACAGATACAAGCGTTTAAATAGAACACAAATATACATTGATCTACAGCTTACAGATACAAGCGTTTAAATAGAACACAAATATACATTGATCTACATCTTACAGATACAATCGTTTAAATAGAACACAAATATACATCGATCTACAGTTGACAGATACAATCGGTTAAATAGAATACAAATAAACATCGTTCTACAGTTGACAGATACAATCGTTTAAATAGAACACAAATATACATCGATCTACAGCTTACAGATACAATCGTTTAAATAGAATACAAATATACATCGTTCTACAGTTGACAGATACAATCGGTTAAATAGAATACAAATAAACATCGTTCTACAGTTGACAGATACAATCGTTTAAATAGAACACAAATATACATCGATCTACAGCTTCCAGATACAAGCGTTTAAATAGAACACAAATATACATCGATCTACAGTTGACAGATACAATCGGTTAAATAGAATACAAATATACATCGTTCTACAGTTGACAGATACAATCGTTTAAATAGAACACAAATATACATCGATCTACAGTTGACAGATACAATCGGTTAAATAGAATACAAATATACATCGTTCTACAGCTGACAGATACAATCGGTTAAATAGAATACAAATATACATCGATCTACAGTTGACAGATACAATCGGTTAAATAGAACACAAATATACATTGATCTACAGCTTACAGATACAATCGTTTAAATAGAACACAAATACACATCGATCTACAGCTTACAGATACAAGCGTTTAAATAGAACACAAATATACATCGATCTACAGCTTACAGATACAAGCGTTTAAATAGAACACAAATATACATTGATCTACAGTGGACACATACAACCGTTTCAGTAAAATACAAATATACATTGATCTACAGTTGACAGATACAATCGGTTAAATAGAATACAAATATATATCGATCTACAGTTGACAGATACAATCGGTTAAATAGAATACAAATACACATTGATCTACAGCTTACAGATACAATCGTTTAAATAGAACACAAATATACATCGATCTACAGCTTACAGATACAATCGTTTAAATAGAATACAAATATACATCGTTCTACAGTTGACAGATACAAGCGTTTAAATAGAACACAAATATACATTGATCTACATCTTACAGATACAATCGTTTAAATAGAACACAAATATACATCGATCTACAGCTTACAGATACAAGCGTTTATATAGAACACAAATATACATTGATCTACAGCTTACAGATACAAGCGTTTAAATAGAACACAAATATACATTGATTTACATCTTACAGATACAATCGTTTAAATAGAACACAAATATACATCGATCTACAGCTTACAGATACAAGCGTTTATATAGAACACAAATATACATTGATCTACAGCTTACAGATACAAGCGTTTAAATAGAACACAAATATACATTGATTTACATCTTACAGATACAATCGTTTAAATAGAACACAAATATACATCGATCTACAGTTGACAGATACAATCGGTTAAATAGAATACAAATATACATCGTTCTACAGTTGACAGATACAATCGGTTAAATAGAATACAAATATACATCGTTCTACAGTTGACAGATACAATCGTTTAAATACAAATAAATACAATCGTTTAAATAGAATACAAATATACATTGATCTACATTTTACAGATACAATCGTTTAAATAGAACACAAATATACATCGATCTACAGTTGACAGATACAATCGGTTAAATAGAATACAAATATACATCGTTCGACAGTTGACAGATACAATCGTTTAAATAGAACACAAATATACATCGATCTACAGCTTACAGATACAAGCGTTTAAATAGAACACAAATACACATCGATCTACAGTTGACAGATACAATCGTTTAAATAGAATACAAATACACATCGATCTACAGTTGACAGATACAATCGTTTTAATAAAATGCAAATATACATTGATCTACACATAAATTTACTTAGTACTTTATTCTAAGGATGCGTTTTCACCAAAGATGTGTGAGTATGTGTAGCGAGGGATGTTTTTCTTAAGAACCGATAGAATGAGTTCTTTTCCTAGCCTCACTGAGTCGTCAATTAAAGCAATTCTATTGATTCTTAACAAACGCATCCCTTGCTACACATCCTCACACATCTCTGATGGAACCGTTGCCTAATGCTGCTTAATTAAAATATTTCAGAGACGTAGCAAAACAAGTGATGAAAGAAAGAGGATTAAAAAAAATCCGTCTCGGAGTAGAAGGCTACCCGACATACAAAGAGAAAGTCCGAAAGCGTCCTGGGGGTCGAGCTGAAGTCATCTACAACTACGTGCAGAGGCCCTTCATCCATATGTCCTGGGAGAAGGAGGAAGCTAAGAGCAGGCACGTGGACTTCCAGTGCTTCAAGTCTAAATCCGTCACAAACCTGGCTGAGGCCACAGCAGATCCGGTGATTGAGCTGGATCCTCGAAGAGAGGAGGAGGCTCCAGACCCTGAAGTGCAGGAGGAGGAACAGTGATTGCCGGGGACAGCTGTCAAGGTTTTGATGGCATTCTTCTGTTTTTATATTGTCAAGGTTTAAGTACCTTACTGTTTGAAAGATACAGCCCTTTTAATTTTAAAATAGGAAGAAGTAAAATAGAAAAGACAGATTGATTCTTTCTATTCATGAAAATTTAAATAATTGAGTTTGTAAGATACAGCCCTTTTAAAAATATTTTATTTTGCGAAAACTATTTTTTTTTTATTCAAAAAAAGGAAGAAAAACATGTCAATATTAAAAGTTAAGTTTTGAACAAAAATTTTAAATAAATTAATGCTTATCAGTTTGAATGAATGGAACAATTCAGATGTAGTTTTTATATGAAAGTTACAATAGATAGGGTGCAGTGAAGGGTGTTCGAAAAATACAGCCCTTTACCAATATTTAAGTAAAATAACTGAAATCATTATTAAATAAAAAATCTTTTATATTTCAAATAAATTCCTTTTTTTTTCCTTTTATTTGTTGTTCTGTTTTAGTTTGAAAGATACAACCCTTTGAAGGTTAATGTAATAAATTTAGGTATCACTTTAAAATATATTACTTTTTTACTATGGTTTTTTTTTTTGAGTTAATGTGCTTTGTAAAGGGGTAGCTTAAAAATATTTCCGTGTCGCTTGTCTCAGGCTCTACTCTCCGCATGGTAGACAGCTAACTTTAGATCTGAGCAAAAATAGTGGAGGGTTTGTTACATAGTAGACGCGCGGGAACTGACTAGTGAATGATAAGACAGATATAAAAACATATATTATTTAAAAAGACTATAATTTTTTTTTCAGTTTTTATTTCATTATGGAAATACAAAAGTATTTTACCGTACAGCCAAGTCTTTAGTAGGTTTGTTCTTTTTTTATTTTATTGTAACGCGGAAGCCATTTGTTCCGTTATAATCATCTAAATCCTGTTTTTATTCCATAATGGAAAAGGCAAAGGTATTATACCGTACAGCCAAGTCTTTAGTAGGTTTATTCTTTTTTTATTTTATAGTAACGCGGAAGCCATGTGTTCCGTTATAATCATCTAAATCCTATTTTTATTCCATAATGGAAAAGGCAAAGGTATTATACCGTACAGCCAAGTCTTTAGTAGGTTTATTCATTTCATAGTAATACCGAAGCCATGTCTTGTGTTATAATCATCTAAATCCTGTTTTTAACCCATAATGGAAAAGGCAAAGGTATTATATCGTACAGCCAAGTCTTTAGTAGGTTTGTTCATTTCATAGTAATACCGAAGCCATGTCTTGTGTTATAATCATCTAAATCCTATTTATATTCCATAATGGAAAAGGCAAAGGTATTATACCATACAGCCAAGTCTTTAGTAGGTTTGTTCTTTTTTTATTTTATAGTAACGCGGAAGCCATGTGTTCCGTTATAATCATCTAAATCCTATTTTTATTCCATAATGGAAAAGGCAAAGGTATTATACCGTACAGCCAAGTCTTTAGTAGGTTTATTCATTTCATAGTAATACCGAAGCCATGTCTTGTGTTATAATCATCTAAATCTTGTTTTTAACCGGAAAAGGCAAAGGTATTATACCGTACAGCCAAGTCTTTAGTAGGTTTGTTCATTTCATAGTAATACCGAAGCCATGTCTTGTGTTATAATCATCTAAATCCTATTTATATTCCATAATGAAAAAGGCAAAGGTATTATACCGTACAGCCAAGTCTTTAGTAGGTTTGTTCATTTCATAGTAATACCGAAGCCATGTCTTGTGTTATAATCATCTAAATCCTATTTATATTCCATAATGAAAAAGGCAAAGGTATTATACCATACAGCCAAGTCTTTAGTAAGTTTATTCTTTTTTAATTTATAGTAACTCCGAAGCCATGTGTTCCGTTATAATCATCTAAATCCTATTTTTATTCCATAATGGAAAAGGCAAAGGTATTATACCGTACAGCCAAGTCTTTAGTAGGTTTGTTCTTTTTTTTTTTTATAGTAACGCGGAAGCCATGTGTTCCGTTATAATCATCTAAATCCTATTTTTATTCCATAATGGAAAAGGCAAAGGTATTATACCGTACAGCCAAGTCTTTAGTAGGTTTATTCATTTCATAGTAATACCGAAGCCATGTCTTGTGTTATAATCATCTAAATCCTGTTTTTAACCCATAATGGAAAAGGCAAAGGTATTATACCGTACAGCCAAGTCTTTAGTAGGTTTGTTCATTTCATAGTAATACCGAAGCCATGTCTTGTGTTATAATCATCTAAATCCTATTTATATTCCATAATGGAAAAGGCAAAGGTATTATACCATACAGCCAAGTCTTTAGTAGGTTTGTTCTTTTTTTATTTTATAGTAACGCGGAAGCCATGTGTTCCGTTATAATCATCTAAATCCTATTTTTATTCCATAATGGAAAAGGCAAAGGTATTATACCGTACAGCCAAGTCTTTAGTAGGTTTATTCATTTCATAGTAATACCGAAGCCATGTCTTGTGTTATAATCATCTAAATCCTGTTTTTAACCCATAATGGAAAAGGCAAAGGTATTATACCGTACAGCCAAGTCTTTAGTAGGTTTGTTCATTTCATAGTAATACCGAAGCCATGTCTTGTGTTATAATCATCTAAATCCTATTTATATTCCATAATGAAAAAGGCAAAGGTATTATACCATACAGCCAAGTCTTTAGTAAGTTTATTCTTTTTTAATTTATAGTAACTCCGAAGCCATGTGTTCCGTTATAATCATCTAAATCCTATTTTTATTCCATAATGGAAAAGGCAAAGGTATCATACTGTACAGCCAAGTCTTTAGTAGGTTTGTTCTTTTTTAATTTTATAGTAACGCCGAAGCCATGTCTTCCGTTATAATTTTCTAAATCCTGTTTTTATTCCATAATGGAAAAGGCAAAGGTATTATACCGTACAGCCAAGTCTTTTTTATTATTTTTTAATTTTATAGTAACGCCGAAGCCATGTTTTCCGTCATAATAACCTAAATCATTGCAGTTGTATAATTCCTTGTGCTAGTAGAAGTCCTTGTATTTTATGAATTAAAGAAAAAGCGCGGGAATCTCCGAACAAGGCGGGTTCTCTTGTTCTTTATCTTCTTTCTCTTTTCTTTTTCCACTCACTCATTTACCACTCAATTCCGTTATCCAAACCACACAAAACAATTTTCTTTATAGATATGTTCCCAAGAAGAAACTCCCGCGCTTTTTTTCAATTACATAAACTATAACAGATTAAAAAGAAATTTTGTAATTTTTTTTTGGATAGAAGAGTTGGGGCAAGGTAAAGACTAAATACAATTTTATATGAGCTCATTTATTTTAGTACTTATATAACTAGGTTGTGTATTTCGTTTTAGTCGGTCCAAAACTTGCTAGAAATTATTCATAGTAGCTAATAACTGATCTTGGTTGATCCAAAACATTTTATGTAACAAGTTCTGTATTGACATTGAAATATAATGTTATACTGTAATTATTAAGTCATATTGGTTGGTCCAAAACTTGCAAGAAATAATGTAATATAATTAAAAAAATATAGATAGTTAACATAAATATTATACTGCTTTAGATAGATGTTAAAAATTTACATGTTCCGCTATTTTGTGTGTTTGTTAAAACAAGATGGCGGCACCGATATAGAATCGCTTCTGCTGTATCCGGTACTGTGTTCGTTTTATATTATATTGGTATATTGATGCTGTTGTTTTATTTCAAATCAATTTAAAGAATCATCGATTGAACCTGAAATCGATAATTCTAAACTAAATTCAATAAGTTAGTTTAGAATTATCGATTTCAGGTATATACGATATATCTATAATCGATTAATGAGATCGCGAAACAAATCAAGTGTTTGTAAAGAAAAAAAGTTGATAAAATCGAATATCGAAATATTTATAATTTTTGGTATCTAGAAATTTGAAAGTAATATTTTTTTATTAAAAAAACGTCAATAAGAATTAATTTACTAAAGAAGAGGCTGTACGGTTTTATACCTTTGCCTTTTCTATTATAGAAAAAAAATGTAAAAAAACGTCAAAATGTAGTTGAAGATTTCAAAAGCATAAATATTTTCTTTAAATAAGTTATTAATTATTATATAAAAATAATATACAGTTTGAACAACCCCCCATTTTGTTAATTAGGTATCTCTTCTTGAGAGTAAGTAAATTGACCTCTGACGGTTATATTTTTTTTTTACGGACTGTGTATGCTGTTGGCCCTACTGGCCTTGACAGCGTTACAGGGCGGGCCTTTAAATTTTAGTATTATATGTTCAATTAAATACAATCGAAAAAGTCAAATGTTAGAGTCATTTAACTACAATCAGCGCCATCTAGTTTTAGAGATAAAAACTATGTTTGTATAATATGCAGTGAAAAAAAATCGATAAATCGATATCAATTTTTTGGTAATAAAAATGGTGTGGCCAATATATTTGTTATCCAATTAGTCCATTGAAATGTTACTTTTAATTTTATTTCAGAGACATGTGTGGGAGGTCAATAGAAGCTGAACCTCAAGTTTGTGGAAACCGCCATCTTGGAAAAAGTTGTACGGATTTAACAAAAATTTTTTAAGAATGTATTTACAATAAAAAAAATAAGTTAAACATTTGACCGGATTCTCATGAGCTTTGACGAACGCGGTCAACTTTGGAGCGCTGTAACAGCGTTTTAAATGAATGAAATTAAAAAAAAATTACAGAGAAAAATTTTCCTCAAAAAATCATTTACAGACAAGATTGGTCTGAAGTATTTTTTTGTAAAATGTATTGAAAAAAAGTTATAGAACTTTTTTCTTCTTTAATTTTAAATTTAGGGCACAAAGTTATATAAACATATTTGTAGGCAAAACAATTTGCTACAAATTACGTCTTTACGAATTTTTTGTAAATCGCATAGTGTCCGAGATATCGCGAAAAAGGTGTCTGCACTCCTTTTTCCAAGATGGCGGCCCCACAAACTTGAGGTTAAGCTTCTATTGACCTCCCACACATGTCCCAAAAATAAAATTGCGTTCTCAAAAAAATGCAGTATTCGGCCCTTAAATTGTAACATTTCAATGGACTAAATATATTAAATTATAAATGAATGTTTAAAGTTACACGGAATACTTATATAAACCTAGAGGTGCAAATATTTTTTTCTTCTGTTTTTATTCCATAATAATTGCAATTGTATTAGACCGTACGACCTTGTAGACAAATAACAAGTATTTTAAGAAAAATAAAACAGTAAATAATATACATTAAGTTTTCGATGATTTTGTACATTTTAAAGAGATGAAATAAAAAATCACTTAAAGCAAATTTCATTGGCTCATTGTTCACTTACTGAGTGAGTGAAAGAATAAATAATATCATTCAAAGTGAAATCTAGAAAACAAAGATTACGTAGGTATAACTCCATTAACATTTCACGGAGGTGCAGTTTATAAAAATGATATTTAGACGAAGTGAGTTAACACATCTCTACGATATATATAATCTTTGGTTACATTCACAGACTTTTATATTACATATCGTTTTTATCACAGACTAATAAGAGACACTACGTATGTTACGATCATTGGGCGTATCAATGATCTTCTCTTCCACGACGCCATCTCTTTAAGTCTCATCACTGACTCGCTGAATGCTGCCTCTTTCAGGCTTATATTTAACCCACCAACTCGCTTAGCGTGGAAAACCTTCCTACTTCCGACACCAATGCATGCCTTTGCAGCTTTTGCAGTAAAATCACCAAAATCCTCTATTCTGGCTGAATAGAGGATTTTTGGAGGCTGTTTACGGCCCCCACCACTCTCTGGAGGACCTCTAGTTAGGAGCGTAGCTCTCAACCGAAAGATTGTACAGACACGAATCGCTTTACCAGCATGCTCCCTCTGATGTCGTCGAAGTTGATAGGATGGTGGAATAAGTGTGCGGACAGCTACGGTAATAAAACTCCATAAACTTGGATTGCACACATTTATGCTTCAACATAAATTGCAACAATATAGTCAAATGCTACACCACAGATGCTATTTCTCTACTAAAAACTAATCTCCCAGGCTGTGATAATTACTTTGAGTTTAAACATGTTACAGCGTTTGATATTATTAAGAATTTCAGAACACTTAATATAAAAAGAAACAGGTGATTTATGGGACATTTTAGTAAAAATATTAAATGCAATAATTAATAATATTGCCCCGCATCTAGCCGATATTTTTAATAAGTGTATAGATACAGAAAAGTTTCCGGACTTAATGAAGCACAGTAAAATAATACCTCTATTCAAAAATGGAAACAGGAACTATAGACCAATCTCTATATTACCATCACTGAGTAAAGTTTTTGAAAAGATAATTTTAAACCAACTTTTAGAATATTTTAATAAAAATAAACTATTTCATAGTCAACAGTATGGTATTACTAGGGGTAGGTCAACAACAGACGCTAGAGTTGCACTTCTTAAGCATATTAATGATGCATGGGAGAAATCACAAAATGCGATTGGTGTGTTTTGTGATTTGTCCAAGGCATTTGATTGTGTTCAACATGAAACTCTTTTAAAAAAACTTAATCATTATGGTATAGCTGGTGTTTCACTGGATCTAATTGCCTCATACCTAAATCAAAGAGTCCAGAGGATTACTGTTAATGATGTAAAATCTTCTGGATCTTTGCTACAAATGGGCGTTCCACAGGGATCCATTTAGGACCGTTCTTATTTTTGATTTATATTTATGATCTGCCATATTATGTGAAGAATTTGTGTGATATTGTATTTTTTGCTGATGATACATCTCTTATATTTAAAGTAAATAGAAATAAACATAATTACGATGAGGTAAACAGTGCATTATCTCAGGTTCTTCAATGGTTTACGGTAAATAATTTAGTTCTTAATGCTAAAAATGTTGTGTGAAATGTGTGAAAAAAAAGTTTGCTTTACCTAATGTTAAAAAATAAAAATTTGACCTACTGTTAAATAATGAAATTTTAGATGTGGCGGACTCGACGGTATTTCTGGGTATAACTTTAGATTCAAAACTCCAGTGGAACCCCCATTTATTATCTCTAGCGGGAAGACTCAGCTAAGCTGCCTACGCTGTGAGGAAAGTCAGACAAATGACTGATATCAACACTGCTAGGCTATTTTACTTCAGTTACTTTCACAGTATTATGTCTTATGGCATTTTGCTGTGGGGTAGGGCCGCGGACATTGAATCCATTTTTGTACTTCAAAAGAGAGCTGTTCGGGCCATTTATAATCTTAGAGCACGAGATTCACTTAAAGATGTTTATAAAAAAATAGACGTTCTTACAGTCCCATCACAATACATATATTGTAATATTTTGTACATTTACCAGAATATAATATTCGTATTCAAAACACAGTGACAACCATAATGTTAATACTAGAAACAGAAATAAACTTGTAACGCCTTACTATCGTCTCCACAAAGTGAGTAATAGCTTCATGGGGCTTGGTGTTCGCATCTATAATAAGATTCCACAGCCTATATTAGACTTGCCACTTCAACAATTTAAAACTCGTATCAAGAAGTCATTAATATATAAAGCATACTACAATGTACAGGATTACTTAAATGATGAGAATGCTTGGAATCTAAGTGACGTTGACTCTCAAGCTAAATCATTTGTATATCAATAATTTATGTAAACATGGCTTTTTGAAAACAGCGGCTCTTCTCAACAGAAAACTGCTTTCCAAGCTGGTGGTAGCTTTAGACAAACTGACTGACCGACCAATTTTTGACGTATCAAAAGTACTTTTATACAAAAGTCTAATTGAAATAAAATATTTTGAGTTTGAGTTTGTGGTTTTCTATATCTGTTGATAAAATATCGTAATTTTTTTTGACAATATATCGATAGTTTGATATTGAAATGAAGATATCGTTGGTCGATAAATTTTTTCTGTTCTCAAAACTTTAAAAAAATATATTTGCACCACATAAGTTATTAGGATTCTGTATAATTAAATTGTTTAATAAATATATTTGATTATAAATTGTGTGAATAATTTTGGAGCTGACCTAGTATTATTTTGAATAAGGCCGATATATCGAAAATAACACACCTAGATATCAACGGCAACTTATCGTAGTATTTCAAATATTCTCAATAAAAAGACTACCCTCTACTTAGAGAAAGTCCTTCAAAAAATTTTTACATGGTTTCATGTAACTGTTTTAATATTTTATGTTACTCTGTTTGCGTACGGCAGTTGTATTGTATGTTCAATAAGCTCAATATGAAAAGTGAAATGCAAACGCGATGCAACTGCAATCAACGCCATCTAGTTTTAGACACAAAAAGCTAACTACTTTCTTATATTTTCGTAGAGAACCGAGTAAACTGACTGTTGAATACTTTAAAGGATCTAAGCGACTGTCACGTGGTAACGGAAAGTCTGGGTGACGACATTGATATGGAACGAGAGCGACATGTTGGCCTGGAGATTTGCACGCTGTACTACGCAAGTGAAGCTATACCTATTTGAGGGTTTATACGCGCCGTTTATTATGTATCCCTTATGTAATTCTTTTGTTAATATAAATAAAATAAATAAAAGGCATACTGCCAAACAATGTATACGTGCAGTCTCTGGACCAACTACAAGCAGCGGACCTCCTCACCACATTTGCTGTAAAAATGGACAGCCCTCTGTGGAAAACCTGGAAGGGTGTACATATGGGCACAATAACGTCGACTGTCAGCTAGTGCTTATGTGTATTGATTTTTTATTTGATACTTTAAAGATTATTATTGTTATTATTATTAATAAATTAAGAAATAGTTATCAGCGCCATCTAGTTGTTGCGACATAAAGCTTGTCACATGCTTGTTTTTCTACATATAATATGCTTGTATTATACATGTAAACCTTCCTCTTGAATCACTTTGCAAATTCTTGACAACTCCATTACATTCTATTGAATAGACTAAAGGATTTAAGCGTTGTGAAGAAATAGCAATCAGCGCCATCTAGTTGTACGAACCAAAAGCTTGTTACTATGCTTGTTTTTCTACTACGTGTAATATTCATATAAACCTCCTTCCTTTTGAATAAAGAAATAATTAACAGCGCCATCTAGTTGTACGGGCTGAAAGCTTGTTACTACCCAAATTCAAAATAAAGAAATTTAAATGTGAACAAAAATTTTAAATTTCAATTAAGAATATTATTAACTATTGCATAAAGAAAAAAAAATATCTATATTTTATTTGGGTCAAAAGTACCCAAATTTGATATTTTCCGAATCTTTAAAAATTTATATCTCAAAAAATATTAACTTAATCGTAAAAAGTTTTAGACCCTTTTTTATTTGTATTTTAATAAAGAATATAAAAAAAATTGATCGGTTGTAAAATAACAAATCTTGAAATTGTTTAAACAATTTCGGTTTAAACAATAACATCAGTAGGGCAATTTAAAGGAGATCGCATAAAAAAATCGAGGTGGAATAGTTCCTCCTGGACTAGAAGGATCTAGCCTTAGACAGCGGGAAGCGACATTGATTAATATTATGTAAAGAAAAAATGGCAATCAACGCCATCTAGTGTGTATAACTTTAATCATGATGAGTTAAGTAAAAGGAAAATATTTTGTAATTCAATCGCACAAAAACGGCTGAACCGATTTCGATGAAATTTGAGACACAGATACAAGTTACTATGGGATAATAATAAAAAGTATATTGTTCTATAGCATATATTAAAAATTATTCCCTATTGTTATTTTACACCCTTGAGGGTAAAACTTATAAACTGACTGTTATATTTATTTATATCGAATCAACAGCCTAAACAATAAGTTTCAAGCTTTTAGCTCGAAAAATGACGATACTTCCATACAACTTTCCATCCCCCTTTTTAACCCATTTTTCGCATTAAAAAGTAGCCTTTGCCAGGCTCTAGATTATCTGTATACCAAATTTCATTTAAATCGGTTCAGTAGTTTTGGCGTGGAAGCGCGACAGACAGAGTAGAGTTATTTTCGCATTTATAACATTAGTAAGTATTAAACATTGCTTTGGATGAACTAGTTTGTCATTAAATAAAACAACATGAACCAATAATTTATATATAATCTGGATTTACGTAAATACCAATATCATAATCAAGACCAGTTCCACGCTCGCTCTTCAGCCTCAAGTTCACGAAGGAGGAGCCGACACCACCAGCTGTTATATTTATTGATGCTTTACTGTGCAGATTGTCTAAAGCTTGGATTCCCTGAAAAAAAAGAAAAGAGTGAGATTTCTGATGGAAACTAGAAAGCAACATTATCTTGGAATTTTGTAGGGTGACCATAAAAGTTAGTGTTGTTAGTATCAGTGGCGGCGCTCGTCATCAGGACCTGTCCTGTATAGTGTAGAAACTTAGACGATACGAGCCAGAGAAAGGCAGAGGATTGATGCATTCGAGATGTGGTGCTGGAGGCGCTTGCTGAGGATACCCTGGACCACCAAGCGCACCAATACATCATTCCTCTTGTAGCTTCACGTCCAAACCCGCCTCTCCACGATCTGTCTGCAGCGTATATTGTTATACTTTGGCCACATAATGAGAAGGGGTGACGAGAGCCTTGAAAAACTGATCGTTGTTGGAAACACGGAGAGAAAACGAGCCCAGGGACGGTCCCCAACTAGATGGAAGCAGATAATCCAAACTAGGTGTATACCATCTACATTTATCTGTATTCTTCAGGCTGGATTTCCAGCACTTCTGCAAACATTTACCCGTCAGGGGACGGGTTAGAATACAATTCCTCTCTGCCGCTGGGAGAGCATCTCGTAAAAGCCGAGTAACCCAGCCCCCTTGGTGGTAGGGGATCTGTTCCCCGACTGGCTTGCGACCACCAGCATGCGAAACCGACCGCCAAGTGTCTCAAACGCGTTCCGGCCGAGCCGCATGTGGGCCAGATCTATCCCTCCCTCTCCCATCCCATTACTGCTGCGATTCCAATGAACACCGGGTTTTTGCCCGGGGACCATTGAAACCAACTAGAGGGTATCTAAGAGATACCCTCTAGTTTCGTCGATGTGTATGGGCGACGGTTGTCGCTCGTTTGTCCCTTAACTATCATAAAAAAAAATGGTAAGTTTTAAGAATGGTGCCCACGCAGCGGACCAGGTTTTGTCTACATAACAGTGTTACAGTGGCTCAAGATAACCCAACCATTGGTTCAAAGGTTCAAGGTGTGTCCAACATAATTTGGGGATAAATTCAGAGGTCTACTTTAGGCTTTAAAACTTGTTTACCCAGGTATTTTTTTATCAGAGAGAATATCTGGTTCTGATTATGCCGATGTGTTGCCGCCTCGAAAATAGAATGAGGAGGGGAAGCAAAGAGCATTAATAGGATGGGAGAGGGAGGGGATAGAGGGAATTGTATTCTTACTACCATCTATTGAGTGTAGTAGTCATCTGTTAATAGATTTTTTTCACTAATAAATGAAGGGGGTCTCACTCATGGCTGTGTCTAGCACCGCTACTGGATAAATAAAGCTAAACTTACTTGTATCATCTTATTATCTGGCCCTGAATAAAAGTAATACTTGACACGTTTTATAAATGGTATTGCATTGTATTGCACTTTATCCTCCTTCACGAGTATCACTCTATTGGCCACATTTCCCACCAAGAAGTTACTTGACTCCACACACAATAGACACGTGAATAAACCGAAAATGATGTAACTACGCATTTTTGTGTATACGAGTGCTGTGAGTAGTATCTCGGTTACGTTTGACGGTGACGGGTCGTTTGTTATCTTAGGTCATTGAGTGTAGGGTGAATATGTTTTATATGTTATTTGGATTGATTTAAATCTCAAATTGTCGGAGATTTGATAAAGATGGGGGGGGGGGGGATGGTAGAATAGAACCTCTTACAATTACGAGAGAAACCTAAGCAGTGACCAAGGTGCCTATGGATAGGCTAACATAAACCTAACCTTACATAAGACGTGGCAACTACATTGTAAGGTACTCACGTGGCCTTAATCGGACAGCAGTAACACAACACTACACTTAACTCTCACTGACATCATCCAGAGACTAGTTCACTCCTTGAGAGACCGCGCAAGTGACTACTACCTTACTCCAACGCCATAGATATCGATGACGATTCGATTATGCGATAGTACTTTATTATTTTCCGACATATATATATATGTCGGGGATCTTAAATGATGTGAAAGGAGATGGAAGGAGGAAGATGGGGAATATTGGGGAACACTAAAAGGGGGCGATGGTATTGAATGGAATATTGGGTAAACGCAACGTAGATACTCCTATTGAACCGATAAATGATCAAATATGATCTCTAACAATTACGAGAGAAACCTAAGCAGTGCCTTGGATTTGTGACCAAGGTGTAGGCTTAAGGACGTCCTTTAAATGATCATAACACTCGCCTCCACTGCTCAGGCTCTCTGTTTAAACCCAAGGTTAATCGCACATAAACCGAATCTAACACAAGGCTAACCTAACCTAAGGCTAACCTAACCTAACATTGTGTTTACTTAACCACGTGGCAATTACATTGTAAGGACTTACGTGACCTTAGTTGGACAGCACTTCCACACTACACTGCACTTGACACTATCACTATCACTAGCACTACTTAGATGATGTTCACTTCTTGACAGACCGCGCACGACTAAGACTTCAGTTAGACTGTTGATCGCATATAAAGGGTCGAGGGTAGAGACTGTCAAAACAACGGAAGTGACTACTACCCCACTCCAACGCCATAGACAACGATAACGATTCGATTAATCGATAATCTTTTACTATGCTCCGACATATATATGTCGACGCATAAGTTAGGCTTAAGTTATCATAACCTAAAGTTTAAACAGAGACTGGGCAGTGGCGGCGAGTGTTTCAATTGAATAAAGGACATTTGTATACCTACACCTTGGTTACAAGTCCAAGGCACTGCTTAGGTTCTTGTCGTAATTGTAAGAGATCATAATGTTTAGTTATTTATCGGTTCAGTAGCAGTCTCTACGTTGCGTTTGACCAATAGTCCATTCACTAACACTTTCACTAGCACTAACCAGATAATATCCACTCCTTGTGACCTCGCCTATTATTTTACTCTAGCGTTATAGATGGTGATGACGATTCGATAATCGTTTACTATTTTCTGATAGCTATATTATGTAAAAATCAACATTTCTATTGTAAGACCTTGTAAAGCTTTAAATCTTGTCCTTATATATAAGTGTGGTCACCATATTGTAAAGTCCAGTATGTTTCTATGAAGCGTTAATGAGAATATGTAAATATATTATACCTACCTCCTCGCTCACTCCAAGATAAACAATAATATGACGCATGCTATATATTCTATTTATGTTAGGGTTGCCATTATGATATATAGTTATTATTACTTTTTACTTCATTCCAAAACTGTTTACAATCTCTGCTCCGACATGATCCAGTTGTCAAACGCTCGACTGGTGACCATTATGGCTGTGCTACTGGTTACGTTCGCCGCTGGTTCTTGACACGCCCAGGTGCGAAACCAATAACAGGAATGAAAACGTCCTTTATAGGTGCCGCCCGCGTGCGATATATGACTTACACGCTCGCTTGCTGCTACCACTAATTCTATATACATGAGTATGTCGCAACACTCATAGACAATCTCTATATATATATTTCTTAGTATGTTTTCTGAATCAGTGGCGTAACTAAGAAACCCCCCTGGATTAGGGGGGAGGGGGGGGATTAATTCGTAAAACTATAGACTGCATAATCGACAGTAAGTTATGTAGTTCACTAGTCAGGGGATTCCCCAGAAATGCTAGTTATGCAGGAAAAATCGAAAAAAGCAACAAAATTTTGGGGGAATCCCCGATTGAGTTTTGTGCTGTCCATGCTAGCTACGCCACTGCTCCAAGATAGTAGAGACACTGTTTAGAATTGCTATGAATCATTTTGTAGATAAGCGTACTCAGAAACATATCATCAATGTTATTCCCAGACGTATGGAGGAAAACCTACAGCAAATTATATCTTACTAGTCGACCCCCGCGACATCGTCCGCATATAGCTTCGCTCCTATGGGTCGTAGCGTGATGATATATAGCCTATAGCCTTCCTCGATAAATGGGCTATTTAACACTAAAAGAATTTTTCAAATCGGACCAGTTGATCCTGAGATTAGCGCGTTCAAACAAACAAACTCTTCAGCTTTATATATTAGTGCAGATATATAAAATACACGTGTCACAGTTTTAGTTACCATATACCTCCGAAACAGCTTCACCAATTTTCATGAAATTTTATAAGTATATTAAGTAGGTCTGAGAATAGGTTGTTATCTATTTTTTATACCCCTAAATGATAAGAGTGGACCACCCCAAATTTTTTAAATTTATATAGCAAACAACGCTATATTGGCTATTAGTATAAAAAATGTTAAATTATTTATGAGGTACTTATATCAACTAGAAAAAAATTATTTTATTTAATTAATTAACAGCTAGATGTCTATCCAAGGCTATAACTGTCATATCAGCAGATTAAAAAAAAGAGAATGACCTCTCGGGAATTTGATGAGTCTCGAACGTTTTTTCAAAGTAATGGTAACAATGTTTAAAATAACTAGTCGATTTACCCCGAATTTGCTCTATTTACTGCGTGTATTCTAGTTTAATGTACGACATGTACTTCATTCCCTCGTCGCTAGATGGCGTACGGGCACACTCATTTGGTTACTAAGTATTCTTAAGTATTTTTTTTGCGCTAAAACATAACCTATGCCCTTGCTCAAGCTCTACTTTATCTCTGTATCATATTTCTTCAAAATCAGTTCAGTGATTTAAGCGTGATTGCGAAACAGACAGACACCATCTATCCATCAATAGATGGCGTAAGTAGTATATTAGATCGCAGTTTCCTTTTTTCAGTTTGTATTCTAAGTATTTCAGTGAAAGATTTAGGTGTACACTTGGACCAGACATTATCATGGTCGGTGCAAATTGACCAAATTAGAAAAAAAACATTTGCTGCATTGAGCTCCTTGAGACGTTTTCGATCTTTTCTGCCTATCCCTACAAAAATAATGCTTGCAAACTCTCTCTTACTGTCCATACTCGATTATGCAGATGCATGCTATTGTAACTTAACCGAGGACCAAATGAATAAGCTCGAGCGTTTACAAAACCTCGCTATTCGGTTCATATTCTGCTTACGCAAATATGACCATGTATCAGAATCTCGTTCAAAGCTCAAGTGGCTCCCGATACGCTGTCGCCGGAATCTACATATTCTCTCTTTTTTGTACTGTTTTGTTTAGCCCAAATGCACTCTCATATTTGAGAGAAAAATTTAAATTCATTGAAAATCCTGCTGGGTTGAGAACAACGCGGAGACTTAAATTACAATTGCCCGAATTCTCAACAAAATTCTATGAAAAATCTTTTACTGTTCAGGCTATAAATTTATGGAATGACCTCCCACTTACTATTAGACAAACGGCTACATTAGGTAAATTCAAGAAATTAGTTAAAGATTACTACATTGATGAGTGAAACGACATTAATAATTATTATTTACCATAGGATGATATCTATTTATTAAATTTACTTATGTTGTAGAATATTATTATTATTTTTTTTTTTTACAATATTTATTAGTGTATTATATTTGTATGTATATAAATTATTGTATACATGTATGATGTTTATGTATTGAGATGTAAATTATTAGTATTAGTATATATTAGATGCTACACCACTTTCCTCAATCCCATCTTCGTTTTCTTTTCGAAACGAGGGTTGTCTGGAAGAGATGGCTAATTAGCCATAAGACCGCCCGTTGTACTTCACAGTTAACTCTTTAAAATATGTTATATCTAGTTTATTAAGTTTTGTTAGTGGTGTACAAAGAAGTTATAAATAAATAAATATTTCCTACTTTTTGAGTTATAACAGTACTTAGGAATTTAGGATGAATTTAAACTACAAAAAGGTTTAAATATTCCATATATTATTATTCAATACTACTATTTTACTTACAAACTAATTGTTTTCCTCTTAATACTAAATTACTAACCGATTATGACGGGACTTTTTCTGGCAGACAGTTGATGTAACAAGGAGTAGCTTAGTCTATATAACATCGAATCGAATAAAAGAAGATTTTCTTGCAAGGGGATGGAGGGATAGACTAGGTTTTTTCGAAATATTTTTCCACAACATCACCAGATCGAAACCGAAATATTAAGAACCACATCTCTGGTGAAAACGCAGCCTTATAGTGGGCTAAGGTCGGCTCTGTCACCACTAGAGTCTTAATGGGTAGGTAGTCAAAATTACAAATCCATATTTAAAAAGTCCAAATAATCTTTCTCCAAAGCTTTCAAAGCGCCCTCAGCGGAGAGGAGAGCGTTTTGCTTCTTCAAATTTTCTATAAGTGATGTTTGTTTGTCTATGTGTTTTGTTAATGCTTTAATTTTGTTTTCCAGACGAGTTATAGTATTTTGATGTGATGATGAGAGTGATCGAGTTGAGTTGCGGAATTCCTGAAAAAAAAGTTTAATAAGATTTTTTTTTTAACAAAAATCTCACTAATATTACAAATATGAAAGCTTGTACATTTGTTACTCAATCACGCAAAAACGGCTGAACTACTCTCAACTTCATCTTCTTTGTATTTCCCTACGTTTCCCACAGGAACATAGCTACTTTTCGGGATAAAAAGTAGCCTATATGTTAATCAACCTTCTGAAGTATCCGTGTACCAAATTTTAATTCAAATCGGTTTAGCCGTTTTAACGTAATATAGACACAGATATAGACATAAATATAGACGTAGATATAGGCATAAATATTGACGTAGATATAGACATAAATATAGACACAGATATAGGCATAAATATTGACGTAGATATAGACATAAATATAGACACAGATATAGGCATAAATATAGACGTAGATATAGACATAAATATAAACGTAGATATAGACATAAATATAAACGTAGATATAGACATAAATATAGACATAGATATAGGCATAAATATAGACATAAATATAACTTAGATGTAGACATAGATATAGACATAAATATAGACGTAGATATAGACATAGATATAGACATAAATAAAGACGTAGATATAGTCATAAATATAGACGTAAATATAGACATAGATATAACTTAGATATAGACATAAATACAGACGTAAATATAGACATAGATATAGACATAGCGTAGACAAAGATATAGACGTAGACATAGACATTATACAAACCTTTTCAGTAGTTTTAGCAATTTCAATCTGCTGCTTCAAATTAGCAATAAGTTCCTCTTGTGAGGCACACCGCGCTTCCAAACTAGTGTTCTTTGTTTTTATTTGTTTTAATTCGATTATCTGTTTGTCTGTGATGCTGCGTTGTTCTTTATACAGACGGTCTTTTTCCTGTAACAATAATATAGTCCTTAAAAATAAAAGTCGTAAAAAAATAATTGCTTAATAAATCCTTTTCGAAAATATTTTAAAAAATATTTTTTTTTACTTAAAATGTCAGGCTATTAAAAAAATTATTATTTTAATTTAAAAAAAAAATTAAAAATATTGCCAATAACATTTTTAAAGCTTATTAAATTGACATTTAATTTTTTTAAATATTAATAGAATTAATTTCTCTTGCTATTTTTTGCAGTAAATCACCAACAGATGGCGGTGCTTCATAATTTGTATATCTATATATATAAAAATGAATCCCTATTTCTTTTAGTCACGGCATCACGCGTTAATGGCTGGACCAATTTCGCCAATTCTTTTTTTGTTGTGTTTTTTATTGTCAGGAGAAGGTTCTTATGCAAGAAAAATTTAAGAAAGTTGTGCGGAAAATTAGAAAATTTAAGAAAACTTAACTGCCATATTAACTTTTCTAATGTAAGCTTTTGACAGCTAATTCGAATTCAATATTAATAATTAAGACAGGACGACGTCTGTCGGGTCAGCTAGTATATAATATTTCTCATGAAAATATTATAAAATTAAAAACAAAAGAAATGTGTATTAAACGTCGTTTAGATCTTCTCGACTACTCAAGTTAGTTTTCACCAATAGATAGAGATATTCAAGAGGAAGGTTTATATGTATGAAACATGCTTATAGTAATAAACGAAACTTACATTTAACTTATTCTGCATAACACTAAACTTAGCTTTAACATCGGCTGATTCAGATCTCATATTATTTGTCTTATTCAATAATGACAGTCTCTCACTTTCAAGCTCAGCCAGATGCGTCATGTGGGCAGTACATTGTTTTTTCTGAAAGGTAAAGAACAGAAAAGAAGAATCAAAAACTTAAATGCACAAAACACACTGATTGCGCGCGTTTCTTTCCTCTGTTTTTAATTTTATTTCATAATGGAAAAGGCAAAGATATTATACCGTACAGCCTTGTCTTTAGTAGGTTAATTCTTTATTAACAATTATTATTATTAACATAAAATTTGAAATATCCGCCCTTATTAGAGTGATAGATACAAAAAAAATATTGTAAATGTTATCCATGTTTGTGTTGACGCTTTTAATGCGCAAAATATACAGTGTGCGTGTCTACATATAGATAAATCATGTTGTACGGAAATAATTGAGAAAGATAATGAATTCATATTTGTTATCTGTGGTTTTTCGACACACCTAACAATCTCTACTTTTTTATAATAATAACAATTGAATAACAAATGCATAAAACATACTGAGTGTGCGTTTATGAAACTATGAGATAATAAAAATAAAAGTTAGAATAATTAGTGGATTTTATTATCCGTTGACAGCTAATACTTTATATGCACTCCGTATGTTTTGTGCATGTATATAAAGATTAGGTATATAAAGATTAATGTACACAAAAATGAATTCAAGCATTACATTTTTATCAATAGTTGATTGTAACTTGTCTATTTGTTCTTGCATTAATTTCACTTTGGAAGATAAAAACTTGCACACAATCTCTAATGTTATGTTATCTGAAAAAAAAGAAAACAAACCAATTATATTTATCTGTACCTGTGTGTGTATCTGTGGTCTTATATATCATCATTGTTGACTTCAAAGGAATTTTTCTTTATGTTTTAGCACATACTAAAGACAAGGCTGTAATGTGTAATACCTTTGCATTTTCCATTATGGAATAAAAACAGAGAAAAAAAAATAAGGTTTAACGCCATTTGCTATAATATTGAGATGCTTACAGCTACAAAGGAACAATGTTCAGCCTTAAAAAAATACTAGATGGCGCTGACGATAATTTTTTATTACATTACACATATTCTGTTTAATTAATAATAGAATACTATCTTGTTTATTTTTTTTTCTAACCATTCCATCTGTGTAGACAAAATACAGAGTAAGATAAAAATAGTTAAGGATGCTAAATTGTCAATTTAAATCTATTTGATTTTTACGATGATAAATGATTAATTAAAAAAAATCTTACCCTTCAAAAAATATTGTGGTAAAACATTATCCTTAACATTAACAGATACAAAAGCATATAAAAACTCTAAATCACCATCCTTTTTGTTATTAGATAAAATACAGCAATTGCAAACACTTTTGATACTTTCTATATTATCTGTTACAACTTCTTTTTTTTCTACATCTTTTCTCCGTTCTTTTTTTAAAACTTGGGTAATTTTCTTTTCTGGTGTAGATATTTGTTGTGTATCACAACAATGTTTTCTTGTCTGTCTGTGTGATGGACTTAATGTTAGATTAGTTGAAAATTCAGAAAAAATGTCCTGTTTTTGCTGTAAAAGGAATTAGTGATATTAATTTATTTATTCAGGAAATTTTTTAAATAGTTCTTTTGCAGCCACAGAGATTATTACAAACTAGCCGAACCACCCTCACTTCGCTGAGGTGTATTCAAACTCTTTACTCTCATACTCGCTCATATACTATTTCCCCACTATTTCCATTTCCATTCACATAGTCTTTCCATTCAAATAGTCTTTTCTATAATTATATTGTGTAGTATGTCACTAATTTGCAGTGGTCACTACCATCTCAATCACTCTTATGTCTCACTCACACCTTTTCGTGACAATAACTACCACAACAATATGGTGATTAATAATCTTACTATTATAATATATAATTGTTATATATCATTATTAATAAATATAAATAGAAATCATTAACTAATCACTCTATTTCTAGATAAGATTTATCAGTAAATATATATTATAATTAATTAACCTATAATTGCAATTTGTTTAAATATAAAGAATATGTTAATGAACCAGGACTATTACCCAAAGACTCACCGAGAAAGAAAATTTGTTCACTAATCATTTTATTACATAACAATGTTTTTATAACATTGCTATTTAGATACAACTAAGTGTGACAAAATATGTAACTTTGTCCTACATGTTACTATTTTTTGTGGATATGTAAATACTTTTTGTAGTATTCCTTTTTAAAGGATTTGTTTTAATTTGAAGTAAGAATAAAATATGTCATTCTGGTATCGTTGTCAGAAAAATTAAGATAGTAATAAAATGTGAAGAGTTATATACTTTTCCTAACTTCAGTAACCAACAAGTCGATAATAATTTTGTTCAAGAAATCCACAAAATTCTAGAGGTTATTACAAACAAACTCACCATAACATTTTCTATTTCCTTCATTAAACTCTCAGTTTTCTTTTCCAACTGTTTATTAAGTTTTTTAAATTCATTTTCACGAGCTAATAGATCTATTGTATCCATTTTCTTTTAAAATTTAAAGAAAAACATTACTTGTTGTCACTCGACATCTTGTTTTTACGTTTCCATAGCAACGAGAGTACTTAGTCAAAACATAGTGAACATTATAATCAAAAGAAGTACTTATTAATATTATTATGAAAATAGAAAAATATTAAGTTATAAAAGTTTTATAAAAGTTCTTAAAATATAATAAGAAAATTTTAAGTTTAGTTAAAAGTATGAAATGTGTATGATATTACTTGTTGTTGGTAAGAAAGTGCTGCCATCTAGTTTGTATGGATGTATATAATGACACTTCAAAAACAGCTGTGACCCAACCAATGAGAGGAGAGCTATAAAAATGTTGACATATTGCTCAACCTTCCATATGATTCAATTTGGAGAATCCCGCGTATATATTTGCAAAATAATACACCAAAATTATGGCTGTTAATCTAAAAGTTGTTATTTAAAAAAATTTATAACAGTAAATTTTAATTTAAAGGCAGAAATCGCAAATTTCCGTGGCGTTAGAGCGAGATAGACGATTTTGAAGTGAGAGGGCCGTGAAGTTCTAATCGATTTACCAATAGGAAAGGACTACAGCTGACATTTTTTAGTCCAAGATCGAAACTAATTGTGAACAGTCGTTCGTGAAAACAATTTCTGTTTAAAGCATTTAAACTATCCTGTGTATTTAGTTAAGTGCAATAATGTATTTAAAGAGAAAAAGACACGATTATCTCAGTGTTATATTATAGCCCAGGTGTTTCTTGGAGTGAGACGAAACGCTAAGGTAATCTCTTTGTTTTATCTATACATACATATAATATGTTGACTAATTCATTCACTTGAAGCAAACCGCTGGATTTAAAATGCTGAAACTTTTGTAACATATGTTACTTACAGTTTTAAAATAAACGTAAACTTCAAATGAAATAAACATATTTTACTATTTTTAATAATCAATCTATACTAATAAAAATCGCTCCTCAGTTAAGCGTGATGATTCTAAACAGTAGTTTAATAATGTAAGCCATTAACTTACAATAATTCCGCGATTTTAGAAAGTTATATCCAACCACATTTGAAAGTCACTACGTAATCTCATATCTATTTAATTTGTTCGGTTATTACAATTTTTTTTTATTTATCCATAATAATATGTATAAATATCATAGATAATATAGCCTCGTCGTTACCTACTTTTTTCCTTTGTTTTTACTTTTTACTACATAATGAAAAGGCAAAGGCATTACACCGTACAGCCGTGTATTTAGTACGTTAATCCTCGTCATTACTAATATTAATATAGTTAATAAATTTACTTTTTTTATATACAACTTGGACTCTAGCCTTTTAGTCATTGTTATTGTGATGTTTTTTTTTGCCTTTTAGTAAATCATAAGTAACACCTGTTCTAGGAAAATTATTATTAAAAATTCATTTCTTTTTCAAAATCAGCTGTTCAGCAGGTACAAAGATCTTGTTTCCAGGTACTAGGCAAAACAAGTCTGTGGAGGCAATGCAATCCCTTTTTTTTGTTAAACATAACGGGTCCGACGACTTGAAAGGCCCTTGTTATTAATTAAAAATCATTGAATTTTGAACATTATTTCAATGGAATAAGGATGAAATTTTCGTGTATCTATTCGGGGTCCCTTGTAATAGTGATGTGTATAATGTTTATCGGTATATTTTCTTGAGTAAATAGTCGCATACAGTGATGATGGCTTACATTTAGAAAGGCTGTACTAGGGATGGGAAATGTCTACAAAAATCGATTCTGATTTTAATCACGTCTAAAAAAGTAGGTCATCTTGTTAATAACTATTTGTTATAATCTTAACCTAAATAAATTAAAATAGATTTTTTGCTGGATAGTACTTAAGTGTAAAACATTTAAAATGCACTCAGAAGTTGCAACACTCAATATGTTACATGCCTGCGCAGGTTTAATCAAGAAAGTGTGCGCGATAGCGTATTATACTTCGCGCAGACATATGTCTCGTATTCACAATGGATATTACCGTTACTATATTTACACGTAAATAAGGGATGGGACTATTTTTCTTGAAGAAAATCGATTTTCAAGTTAAATCGATTCTTGTTTTTTGGGGTTGGTGATGAAATAATGATGGATTCAGGTGTGTTAATGAACTGAATGGTAGATAAATGACATTATTGGCAATAACTGATATTGCGCACTTTGCCAATAGAATAGTAAATCAGCTGTTTCGTGTCACAACTGAACGCGTGCCCTTGTTGTTCCACGTGTATGTAAAGCTATTGTTTAAATTTATATTTAATTGATTTTAGTATTTATTACATAATAGTCGTGTTAATTAATATAACTTGTTTCTTTTATTGTTAATCTGTCCTCGATTTTTTTGTTAATTGTCACGATTAAGTGATGCCAAATTCCGGGTATTTCCCATTTTTCGGGTAAAAATAAAATTAAAAAGATCATTACAGTCTTGACGTTAATTACGTTAATTTTTAACTATATTTTATTCATAATCATAGCAGTGACAGACAGATTGACTCGACATAAGGCTTAGAATAAAGTACATTACTTAGTCATCGGTTAGTAACATTGGTTTAATGGTTACGTCATATAATAATGATAATTTACAATAATTATTACTGTTGCTAGCGTTTTTATTGCTTGCTTAATTACCGAGTATTAACTTTACCCAGCCATTGTGATGATTTTATATTATGTACATTATTTACAACCTTAAACCAAAGGGTCCGAAGTAATCCCTGATATTGTTTAAAACAATGTCCAGTAACAATAACTTAAAGTTAAGTTCTGTCAAATACTTTTAATCGCTTTAATATATATTTTATCTGTCAAATATGATGCGGATAAAAAGCTGTCTGGTTTTATGCTGATGTCAATCTTATCTTTTTCTTTAAAAAAAAAAATGTTGGTCCATGGTAACTATGGTTGTTAGTGTGTTCCATGACTGTGTGCGCGTGTATGTGTATTATATGAATATGTGTGTAAGCGTTCCATGTAGATTTTCCTATTGAAGCCGTAGCTTTTATACAGCTATTAGTTTTTTCTTCGTAATGGGGGTTTAGTCATGTGTATGAAAAAAGTAATGACGTCATTCTATTAAATTGTGAATCGATTTTTTAATCAACTTCTAAGATATTTATTGCTTCTTTCTAACGCAGTCAATAGTAAAAAAATTAAGGATAAATTATGTATAAATGTATGACGAATATCGGGAAAAGTTATTGTATGACGAAACAATTGTTATTATGACACAATGACAGTGACAAATAACAAAGAAATACTTTAAATACCAAACCGTTGCATGGTAACATTGCATTTTGTCCTTTGTAAACAGGTTTTGTGAGTTGCCAGATACTGTATTAGATTACCTGATTTTTGTATATTGCTTGTGATGTCGTGTGAAGGAAAATGTTGAATCGACTTTGATAAAATGTCGTCTGTATTTTGGAAAATATTAATCGACCCTGGTAATTTCCCATAATTTACAAAAAGAGACCTACAAAAAATTAAAAAAAAAGCCGATTTTTGAATCGATTCGCCGTTAATAAATTCAAGTTTGCTTTCGTTTTATTTTATTTTCGTTTTTCAACGAAACAGTCACGTCCTGATTTTTTAAATAATTAGGTTATAAATTGTCGTTCGTCTCGTTCTCATCGAAAAAAATTTTTTTAAATTAATCTTAACTTACCTTCTATTAAGTTGTATCTGTTCTATAATAACAAAATTAAATACATAATTAATTAGCATCTCTTAAATAGCATCTCCTTATACATCGACAACAAGTTTGTCTATGGTCACATGATACTGAAGTAGGAAGGCAATAAAATATCGATGTTTTTAATGGCTATGTTACATCTCTAGATGAATATTTGACAAGACGATTAGAACAGTTAAATAGATATAGACTATATTATATAGCGATATTTTGTATATTTTTGAATTTTATGATTTTATAATCAATCAGGAAGTACTTACAAGGACGTATTATACATGATGTGTACTCAGATTAATTGATATCACATTCATGTTGCATTTTTATTCTTATCGTATATGGTATTCATTATACAGTTTAGATACACGTGTACGTTATTGTATTAGCTAGTAAGCCTCGCTTCTCTGAGGTTTAAAACATTAATAGGCAATCCTTGTCATACAAACATATTAACGATACAAAGGTAAACATATTTTATTATGGTTACGTGGGTACTATAAATACGCTACAAGAACAGTAGGATGCTCATTCGTGCACGAGACGTAGAACCGAACGGACGTCAATTAGTCTTGTGATATAGACATAATTTCGTGTGGTAACACTAAAGTAACTAATTCCCAAAGACATAAAGGCCACACAGCTCGACATGCACTTCACCGCGCTTGCTTCATCTCTAGCACATTTTATCAAAATCAGTTCAGTGATTTAAGCGTGATTGTATAACAAACAAGACAGACCATCTATTCGTCATTAGGTGGCGTAAGTAGTTGTTTCGTTTGTTTAGTTGACTGAATTTTTTTTTTCTACATATTTGGGAGGCTGCCACTGCTCGCCCCACCCACGGAATCGCAGCTGACGGTCACGAGTAATCACAATATATATTCTTTATGCAGTATACGAATTTTGACTCGAGAGGAAATGATTGACCGAATTTGTATCTTGCTCCCGTACCAGTAGAATAGGATTGAACCCACGAACATGACAATAATGTATCTCTACCTGTCCATCGAATTTAATAGAATAGGATCCTATTATATCGAATAACAGAATCAAATCCATTAGAAGTTATCGCGAAGTTCCTCGGCGAAGCACTCTAGACACTCGTTCAACTTCTCGATGACCTTATTCGCACATGGGGTCCCTGTTTGCTGAGTTTCCAGGAACAACATAATTTGCTCCTGTGACCATGTCTGGATGATGACTGAAGTCGACTTGGGCGCGAAAATCGACAACAAATGGAAGTCGCCCGAGGCGAGGTAAAGTTTGACGAGGTAAGCCGAAGACTCTCTACACTATCGTATTCGTCTAGAGTAGAGGAGGCACCTCAGATAGGAAAATTTACCGTCCTACCGTCTGTTGAACAATGTTCTGTAAATAATATAGTACGTAAACATAAGTGTTGTTATCTCAACGTTATGATCATTAACCTCTTGTTATTTACTACAATTATATTTTTAGCACATTTATCTTACGTGTTGCCAGACCATTTTTATCAAAATTCTAATAATATGAACTCGAAAGTTCTCGAGAATGTTAGTTATCTTATAAAAACTAAACGAATTTCTGGTACTTCCTAGTAAGATATAGTTATTTTCTTTTAAAGTGTACGTAATAATTAAAAATTAATTCGAATCGAGGTTTTCTGGTTAGTCTCTTTGGGGGCACGGCAGAGCTCCCGTCGAGTCGAGTAAAGCTGTAAGCTGCTTTTCTTGAAGCAATTGTTATGAATAAAGATACCAACCTGACCTGAACTAAGTCGGTAATTTTAGTATCTATGGAAGCACTTTTCAACAACTATGCATCAGTTTCAGATAAAATAAACTCGGGTTTGTTCGAACACTTTAATCTCGAGAATAGCTGGACCGATTCTCCATTTTTCCAATATAAAATGTTTATGGGTTTCATAACTAACTTTTAATCCCGTCCCGTCGATACGGTAAGTTTCGAATCGACACATTTCCATCGAATCCACAACATTCGGATATATCTTAATATCTTGGTTGTCAACAGTTCAGCTAATCTGTAAAATGACATTCATTGACTGTTGGCGATACGAAGTTTGCCGGGTCAGCTAGTTGTATAATAAAGATAATGATATTAGCTTATTTTCAATTAGCACACTGCTTAGAATTTCTTGACAAGCGATTACATTTACATATATGTAATATATTAATTGCTAGTTAATTATTCTATTTGTGTAAAATCACTTGACAGCTTTCCTCGACAGTGTATTTAATTTGAACTTCATGCCAATTGCTTGCTCGTGTTCTGGTAAAGACTGTCCAGATACATCTCTTTGTGTCTCACAGCATCTATGTAATCTTTCGAAACAAAAATTCCTGAAACTATCTTCATTTTCCTACTCTGAATGATAGTTTTGGCCAAGTGACACAAGTGACGACTACGCAAGAGAATGTATGTTGTATTATATAAATACATCTTGAAATAAAATATGCATGTGTCGGGAATGCCTTAATGCCCAAGTAAATCAAATTATTTGTCATGCTGCTAATTTTCTGCGAGATATTTTTAAATTCTGCCAAAAACTGCTTACTTTTCTATTCTGCGACACAGTCTGCTTGACCCTAAATTGGAGATCTAATTCAGCTAAAATCTCAGAATTTGTGAAATCTGTGTCTCAAATCTAGAGGTAAATATAAAGACTACATGCCAATGCAAAGAGCGAAGCGTCAGTAGCTCAGTGGTTCGGGCGTTGGATTCACGATCGATAAGTCGTGGGTTCAAATCCCGGACATTGGACTAATGGCGTGGCCCACTCCTGACACAAGCTATCTGTTAGCTTACTAGGAGGGGTAAAGGGAATACTAGTTGTATGTGATCCATACTGCTAGTAATCTTTTAAAAAAAAAAAAGTTATCAAATATAACTATCCTAACTATCCTTAATACAATAATAGTATAGGTGTTTACATATAACTGAAATTACCGACTTGGTTTAATTTTTTACAGTCAAAAGATTTGCGAGGATTGGCTTTTTTTTACAATATATGTTTTTGCAGGGATATATTAAGAAAAAAACTAATCTTATCTTACTTCTTACTAATTTTATGAATGTGAAAGTTTGCATGTTTGTGTTTGTAAGTTAGATTATTACATATGCTACTTTTTATACCGGAAAAAATTTAAGTTCCTGCGGGATATAATAAAATATGTTCACTGTTGTAAGCGTCTGAATATTTTATGTATTAAATAAATTTTGGACCTCAGCGAAGCGATAAAAATAAAATAGGTCAGTTACTTTATGCTGGTAAATGTTGAAAGTTTGGAAGTAAGTTTGGTACTTTCAAGGGCTGCCTGAACTCGAATAAGTGCTGTTTTAAAAATGTCCTTTGATTGAGGAAATGTGCGTTTAATTTTACTTTGTTTTACGGTCCGCCCTCACTTATATGAGTTTTTCTAAATTCTGGTATAACCAACCCCCTTTTTCCCTTTATCACGCCAGTAGTCGACCCGTGCGACTTCGTGCCCGTGATCATCCGCTCCTATTGGTCTTAGCGTGATGATATATAGCCTTCCTCGATAAATGGCCTATCTAACACTGAAAGAATTTTTCAAATCGGACCAGTAGATTCCAAACTCTTCAGCTTTATATATTTATCACGCCATAACTTGAGAACGACTATACGGATTTCATTGTGTTTTTTTTAATTATTCCAATGCTTTATAGAAGGTTCTTATGGTTAAAAAAAATTGCGCAGAAAATTGGAAAATTTCAGAAAATTTATATCGTTTAACAGGGAGTATGTTAAGGAGTGAGTGAGTGAACAAGCGAGGTTGAGAGCGAGAGTTCAAAGGACAGAACAATTTTACCTTTATGTACATATTTACAACTCACACATCAGGAAATAATATATTTTTCTTTATTATTATGTATGTTGCAAGTCACAAAATATTTTTTGCGGTTGGTAAACTGGTTATGACTTATGTCAATGTATGAGGACAACAATTTTCTAACGGCAAAGTTAAGTTTGTTGATTGATCTATATTAAACTGGTCTGTACCTACTGATCTGACTTTACTTCATTATTAATTACTGAAAAAATAGAAGGGGGTCAAACTTATGTTTATTCATTGATTGTACAAGTCTGTCTTACCAAATTTTTATCTATATTAAACTGTCTGGTCTGAAATTACTGATCTGTTTTTCAAAATCATTTCACTGATACTGGCTTCACTATTTCCGAGACAAACAGAAAACTGAGTGCAGTCTACAAATATTATTTAAATGAAATTAGATGTTAAGAGCGTAAGGAGATGGAGGAGAGGTGAAGGAGAGGGGGGAGATACGTTCTGCCTACGCAACACAACCCAAGGGCGCTAATATTTAGATACTAAGGTCATACATACGGAAGACGTTGCAAAATACTGATCAAAAATTCAGACTAGATTTTTAATTAAATAGATGTTTACATTAAGAGGATATATTTTAACTGATATTATTATTTATTTATTTCACTGATTCAAAGTTACAATATGGTCGCGTGATGTTTATACAGAATGTTCATAAGTTTGTATGTAGGAGGAAATCTGCACTGATTTTGAAAATCTTTTCACTGATCGAAGGGTACAATATGCTTGATTTATATAGATCATATAGATTGTTCATAAATACTCTGTATGTCTCGCTTTCACGCCAAAACTACTGAACCGATTTAAATGAAATTTGGTATAGAGATAGTCTAGAGCCTGAGAAAGGACATAGGCTACTTTTTAACGCGAAAAAGGGTTGTCAGAGGTTGAAAGGGGGGATGAAAAGTTATATGAAAATATCGTTATTCCACACGGACACAGCTAGCATTAATTAAATATGAGTACACAATAGTATGATAGCAACACTGCGGCAGTTTGACAAATAATTTCGTGGGTTATATTAGGTTAAATGATGGAGTTCAAGAGGTGGAGGTGACAGTAATCTCTTGAGTATTAATCTTGACTGATACTTATTAGCTTATGTATACTTAATAATAGCAACAAGAGAACAGGTTATATTTATATACTGTACACATGAGCACAAGGTGCGTACTGCGTATCGTTGTCGATACATGTCCAACACTATTTTAGTTCGAGTCGAAGCCCTTTGGAAAGGTCTGTAACCCTTAAGTTTTATTTTTATAGATTCATTGTCTACGGATTTTTTATATTTGTTTCGAAAACATATATAGCCTGTTTATTTACGAAAGACTTTATCAATGGTGTGGTTAAAAGTGTCTGTTTTTCAAAGATACGTTGAAACTATTGACCTGAAATAGCATGGATGACAGGCTCCAGGGTTCAGGGAAGTTCATTTGTTTCTACCCACTATAATATCTTTATCGTTTCCCTGACGTCTGTACGTTTAGATCTTTTAAACTACGCAACCGATTTCAATACGGTTTTCGACGATAGACCAGACTTCGGTTCTAGTGGACCCTTTGGTCCTCGTTTGGGGTCCAATAACACTGTAGCATTTATATCTTCATTCCACCTCAACATATATTCGAGGTCGCAACGGATCGCCAATGCTAGAGAGTATCTCTTGTATTGTCTATGTCCATGGCCGACAGAGTCCATCAGGGAGACGTGATTAAAAATAATGGTTTATAAGTCATGCTTATTGCAGAGAAACTGTGTGAAGCTGGGGCTGGTCGCTAGTCAATAAATTAAATGCAATACAAATATTTTTTTACACACTGCTGCTGTTGCCAAGGTTCATGTTTTAATTTGACAGTTGCACCGAAAGTCATATTATTATAGGGTTTGCTTTGGACTATGTTTTTTAGGTTTTTTTTCAACACACTTACTCGTGAAGTGGTGTTTTGTTTCACTGTTCTTGTGAACGTACACAGCTCCTTACTTTACATTACAGCACTAGTGCGGTAATGGATTTAAATAACCGTTCCCCGCGGCTTCATCTACTTGATGCTCCGCATTTTCGGCAGTACGTATGTTTGTTCATATGGTTGTTTCTTTGTTTGTACGTATGTATATGTCGGGGATTTTAAAACGATGTGAAAGGAGATGGAAGGAGGGAGATGGGGAATATTGGGGAACACTAAAAGGGGTGATGGTATTGAATGGAATATTGGGTAAACGCAACGTAGATACTTCTACTGAACCGATAAATGATCAAATATGATCTCTAACAATTACGAGAGAAACCTAAGCAGTGCCTTGGACTTGTGACCAAGGTGTAGGCTTAAGGAGCTCCTTTAAGTGATCACGACACTCGCCTCCACTGCTAGGCTCTCTGTTTAAACCCAAGGTTAAACGCACATAAACCAAACCTAACACAAGACGAGGCAATTACATTGTGAGGTACTCACGTGACCTTGATTGGACAGCACTCCTAGCACTAACACAACACTGCACAACACTATCACTATTCAGACACTACTTCACTTCTTGAGAGACTGCGCACGACTAAGACTTCAGTTAGACTGTCGATCGCATATAAAGGGTCGAGGGTAGAGACTGTCAAAACAACGGAAGTGACTACTACCCCACTCCAACGCCATAGTCAACGATAACGATTCGATTAATCGATAATCTTTTACTATGCTCCGACATATATATATATATATAGTTCAATCCATGACGCCGCTGATGCGTCAACTATGCACGAAAATGTCGTGGATTGAACTATCTATATGTATGTTTGTTTGTATAGCTATTATATATTTGTATAAATTGTTCAATCCATGAAGATGTAAATATAATAAGCAGGCTATGCGTCGTCATTGATTGAACTATCTATACGTATGTTTGTTTATATAGTTATTTTTATGTATGTATAGATCGTTCAAATCATGATGACGCACGTCACGTCTACTGCTTGTCATAAAAATAAACAAGCCGTGCGACGCCGAGGTATGATCTATACATACGTTTGTTCATATGGTTGTCTTTGTATGTCTGTAAGTTTGTATATTTTAGTAAATCACCGATGTTTTTTTACTCGCAAATGTGTTGCAGAACTCCGCCTCAACTGTAATGACCAACTTAGCACACTTGTATTATAATTGCTATTGTGCTATTTCATTATAAAAATTATAACTAATTTAGGCATTACGTATCGCTCTCCAACTGTGCGTCCATATTATAAGCAATCAATAGTAAGACTTAAAGCGTATATTAGCTTGACAAACAAACGAAACCTACATTATACGATTTTATTATATTTATAACCAAGTTCTCATTATTTAGAGGTCACTGTATTTCAATTGAAGTCACTTAGAATTTTTGTCTGTTTGTATGCAAATTATCACGGAACCTCGAAAAAACAAGAATATTAAGTTCTGTTTTAGATACTAATACTAGACGTTGTTCTAAAACTTTTAAGCAAATGAATTTTTAAATTATGCCAACATATTAAATGAGATTGACGGAATTTAACAAATTAGACTGCGCTACGCATCTCTGGTGGAAACGCAGCCTTCTGGTGGAATTTTACCGACTCGTACTTGTGTTGTACTTATTGATTAAAGGGTTCAGTGTTCTCTACAAGTTAATGTACCCGTATTGTAATTGAAATGTCATTATTAACTGACTTTCAACGAGAAGGGGTTCTAAGTTTATTATTTCAAGTAGTCTATAGTCTGGAGTATAATGTAAAGTTTGTATTTATTAAAAAGTTTTATTTTTTTTTTATATATCAAAAAGGGATTAGGCAATAGCTCCCCGGCAGTACGACTGCAGCCGACATTTTTTACAATTATCGTCATATTTCAAGAAATTTACACAAAACCTTAACAAATTATATACCTAAATCTTCCCAATTAATTACTCTGTCTATTGGTAAAAACTGCATTAAAATTGGTTCAGTAGTTTTTGAGTGTATCGCGAAAATACAAACTGAGAAAAAATAAATGATATATCAAAATACTTGTAATTTCAATAAAATAAAAGGAGAAGCTGACTGACATATCAACACAGGGCCTAAACTATAAGGGTTAGAAACTTGAAATTTTGCACAGAGGTCCCTTATATAACGAAGGGGAGCTCTAAGAAAGGATTTTCGAAAATTCACCCCCTAAGGGGGTAAAAAGAGGGTGCAAAGTTAGTATAAAATTTTTCCGTTTTTTAAGTTATTCAAATGAAATTTAGTATTAAGGTTCTTCATGTAAAATATTTTTTCGAAAATCAGCCCTTAAACAGGTAGAAGGGGGGGCAAATTTAGTATGACTACCTCATAAAATTATTAAATATGTCTATAGACGATCTGCTTTAGGCTATTATAACTACTGTAATATCGCAAACGAAGTTGCGGGTAAAGCTAGTTTAAATATAATGGCTTGTAATCTTTTGTTTGTGATTCCATTGTGTATACTATTGTTTATAATCAATACAATGTGAATAAGTATTACTTTGGATGGTTGAGTTGCTAATACAGATCACATTAACAAATAAATATTGGTTGATACTGTATTCTTGCACAAAAATACCTCTAGGTTTCCTTGAGAAAATCAGTGAAAATTTTTTCAAAAAGTTTTTCTATAAAACTTTCATGCACTTAGTTACACTAAATAACTACATCTTTTTTAAATTTAATATTTTTGGACACTCCTTATTCTATGGTCTCGGGAAAAGTGAAGTTTATATCAGTGAAAGGATTTTTAAAATCAGTAATTACAGACCAAACAGTTTAGTACCGATATAGTTTAGGAAAGAATTAGAAATTATTTTTTAAATTAAAAAATACATTACATTGCTATTTTAACATTTAAATACTTCACGTTTTTAATTATTCTATTTATTAATATAACCTCTATGCTAATTATTGTACCCTAATGACAATGACAACCTATAAGCTCTTTTACGATAGATACACGGCAGTTTGACAAGTAGTTGACTAGTGAAATGTAGGTTAATAAACTGTTTACTCCTGGGAATCAAATTCTAGGCACTGCTCGGCTGCCGTCTAAATCGCAAGTAACTATTTAAAACCGTACCAGATTTTCTGTAAAATAATTCATGAACTTTTATTTTAGCCCAACGCAAAATTTAATTGGTTAATTTCCAACCGACCAAACAAGTAATATGAAACATTCGTGACCTACAAGATAGCGGGTAGATCGAAAAAACAACACACCAGGTACCCTAGGTCCGGTGGTCACTGAACTCGGCGAGAGGTCGTTGTCGGTTACAATGATTCGATCTTTTTATACGCAAATTGATTTTTGTACTATAAAAACTGATAGATTAAATTCTAAAATATATATTGTATTTTAGAGGGCTGCATCTTTTGTATCATAATAATAATTTATTGGCTATATTAAGAGAATGTCTTTAAAATGTTAAAACAAATTGCCTTAGCAACACTGATTTGAACGCTTTATTTGAAATATACCTAGGTGTAGACAATACATATTTACCGGTAAATTTGTGCCACTCTTTCTAGTAATTTCACACAGTTAACCTAAAGTAGGCTCAGTCTCTCTCTAGATCTCTTTTATTAACGGTCATGTGATGTTGGAGGTCGGTGTCGATCATTGTAGTTGAGAATTTATATATGAGTGCCCTTTATACCAGCTATTGGGTCTTAACTTTTGAGAGTATCTGCATTGTACAACTCCTATATAAAGATCCTTTGTAGAGAATAAGTCATAACACCCTTTTCACAGTAAAATATAAATTATTAATACATAGTGTAAAGGAACGTGTAGGTAGAGCCAACCTGTCTGCCAAAAAAATAAGGCTGACGTCACAGCTCATGTCCGACAAGCGACATGTTGAGTTACGAGTATATCTGATATGAGATCATTTCTTGATGCATTATTTATGTCTATATCGTCTTATCTGTAATATAAATAAAATATTATTGAACAATATTTTGATCTAAAACACTCTAAATAGTCATTCATGAATAGTTTTCAAAGAATTCTTAAGAAAGAAGCCCTAAGTAAAGCGAGGGTGGATTGACTAGGAATCACACATAAGAATGACATATAATGACGTACAAACTAAATCCCAGTTATATGCTTATTATATAATAACTATGGCTTCAGTGTATTGAAGGCTAATGTTATATAGTTGCAAAAAAAAAAAACTAATGCGAGCTCAACCACAACCGCTTCGCTTTTGCTGCTATTGAAATGTAGCTTTTATGGTCAATCACTCGAGAATAATTGTAGCATTATATCAATGAATTTAATGTCAAAATTGGATCAGTAATTACAGACCAAACAGAATTAGCTTTATCTCTACAATATTCATTAAATATAATTCCGTAATTTAATTTATTTCTATCCATTTATTTATTTAATTTAAATCCAAAAATTACATTAATTAAATGGGAATTATGTTAAATATTTATGTGAGGGTATTTCGATATTATTAATGGGTAATTAAAGTGGAACAAAAGTGACATTTTACCCAAAATTCAAGATCAACAAGAGAACGTGAAGCTGCAGTGCGTTGACGCCGCGCCAGTACATTGCACTTCATTTTATTTCTGCCCTGGTTAATAACACATAAAGCCGCTACTTTTCTCATCTATTTTACCCTTCTAGAGATTTTATTAAACACTCAATTACATTCAATTACTTTGTGAAATTGATGATTTTTCAATGAGGTCTTAATTGCACTGATTTTGTGTATGGTCTGAAAGTACTGATCTGATTTTTGAAATTTCTTTCACTGTAAAAATTTACTCTATTCACTTAATGGGGTAAATATTACTAGAAGTAAGGAATACTAGATAAGGAATAAGGAATTTAAATTGTGATGATACAGTCAGTTTCCGTTAGTGACTAACGTAATTCGTCATACAGTAAAGTAGGACGACATTATTTTTGACTACATAAAAATAAACAATTATTTTATGTTAAATGAGTAATGAAATATAGTGGTTATATCGAATAAGGTCGAACTTCCTGGAGATGCTTAATTTTTAAATTATGAACATTAAAAAAAAGCGTGCTATGGTGACAACTCAGTAAGACTTAAATATATTTTAGACTAGCCCTAGTCCAGACCCGACAGACGTTGTCCTGTCTTAACTATGAATATTGTTCAAGGGACTGACAGTTATGTCTAACGCCATAAATGCTACATTCGATAAGTTTATATGGTGTAGTTTTCTTAAATTTTCTAACTTTTCGCGCAGCTTTTTTAATTTTTTCTCACATAAGAACCTTCTCCTGACAATAACAAACACAACAAAAAAAGAATTAGCGAAATCGGTTCAGCCGTTCACGCGTGATGCCGTGACTAAGGTAAATTTTTATATAAGGGATTAATTTTTATATATATAGAAGATATAGTAGCCGCCAGTTTACTTTATAATAGTGGGGGAAAGTTGTGCATTGTGAGAAATGAGAATCTAATCTCCTTTGTCTGAAAACTCATAATTCAATTAAATACGTTCTTGTAAGGATCATCTTCCTTGATGAATAATTAAAAGAATCTGTTAGAAAATATATTTTTAAAGTTATAAAAACAACCGAAATCCAAGTTTTAGTTAAATCATAATCGTTTATAACAATTTTGTATAGGTTTGACCTTGAGTGCACAGAAGTTACTATTGGGGGCGAGAGCAGCACGTTTCAGTTCTAATCTTCTCGCGTTTGCTACGTAATTACTCCCCACTATTTTTGGTCAGACCTAGAGTTAGCTGCCGGCTACTATACCGGCTATTATATATTTTATTTTCTATATAAATTAACTATAAAACTGTCTAAACTCTTGATGTAGTCAGAAAGAGATTTCTTCAATAGCTGGATGTAGATGAGTGTTTGAAAAGTTATTGAATATTCAACACTACATATATAACATAGTATATTATGAAAGACGTTTAGGGAAGCTCGACCTTATTCGCGATCTCGCACAATTTTAAATATAAAATTTGCTGATAATACAGTAAAAAACCTTGAATTTACGCGTTCTACAACCACAATAACATTTTATATATTTAGTTTCCTGATTGAAAGTAACAAGTGCTAGCTTCGTCGGTTGAAATTCACAAAAAAAGACGGGAAGAGTTGTAGTCTGTAGGCAGACTAACAGAATGATGGCTTGACTAGAATAGGCTCAGAACTTCAGCGTTACTAATAGAATACTCGCGATGTAATCATAATTACTCTGTCATGACGGCGTATTTATTTTGCAATCCCTACTCCTTCGATTGATGTTTATCAGTTGTCCAACATTCAAGAACGTAAAACTGATACTCATATCAATCCTACTAACATCAAATAACAGATTGTAACTTAAAAATATACCAACAAGGTGTTGCCAACATCATAATTAAAATAATCTATAATTTGTAAAACAGACTATGTAACGAAGGAAGACGGTTGAAAATGGCGTGCTACACGAGCTGGTGATAGCTTCAGACAAACTGACTGACTGACCGGCCAATTTTGGATATGTTAAAAATACCATACTGAACCGCAATTCAGTCACTTGTCACGTGATAAAATCTTTGTTCTTTAAGGTCAATGTTATTAGATCTAAAAAGCTGCGCAAATACATACCGAAATAGGTTGACCTTGATCTTCAATGAGTTCATGTAAGTACGAATTCGTTATACGCTAAAGCGTTTCCTTGTTTTGCTGGGGATAGGACTCTTATGGGTCATACAATGTTAGGTATTATACCTCAACTGCTGCGCTTTACTTTTTTAAATAAATAAATAAACAATCAACTTTAGAAGGTAGTTTACAAAAACTAGTAGAAGGTAACACTAATGTTCAGTTTACGTTGGGTCGTCTTATGAGACGGACGTGCGTCGCGTATTTGAAGTTATTTAATTCTTAAAAATACCGTCTTGTATTATTAATTTGTTTTTCTTTTCTTCTCGTGTTAATTTGAAATTATTATTTTTTTTTAATATCAATAAATTTAATATTAATGATAATATACTTAAAATATTGTCTAAGGGATGTTTTTCAATAAAACGGCTGGACGAATTGTAATGAAAATTGATATCTAGATTGTTTATATATTATAGATTAATAGAACATAGTTTTCATAGATTAATAGAACATAGTTTTTATCGCTCTTAATGTATGTATGTATGTTCTATCATACGATATACATAAAAAGATTGTCGTTTCACATTTTTTTTTGGACCGAACTCTACGTCCACGTTAACCCCTAAATCTATAGATTTGGAATGATATTGGAAAACTAGTTTTTTTCTAAAACGCGTAAATTATATTATATTTGAGCTAAAGTTTGATCGCTTATACTGCAGGTTTTGGACCTTGCTTGGACTAGAAATCATGATATGATTCATATATGTTTTGAAGTAAAAGCCGGTCTAATATATTTTCCAGATATTATACTCTTTATCAAGGCTGACTCAGTCTGTTTGTGTTCGGCCTAATTACCCTTATATTCCTTTGTTTTGCTTTAAAGCCCTAATTATTAAGAAATACATATTCAGTATGACCGCATTAATCTTGGAAATCGCTAAATATTTTTTGATGCGGTTTTGTTCTGATTTTAATATCAAGTTTCTCTTTATTGCACGTTTAGATTTTCCATGCTAATTATTTAAGATATTTTTGTTGCAAATTTAACATGGTAAAAAAGGTTTCTAACAATTTTTTGCTAAAACGACTGGTTTAAAAGTTAATGACGTTAACCTTAACTTTTGGAGCATAATA
This sequence comes from Limenitis camilla, assembly GCA_905147385.1. Taxonomy (NCBI): domain Eukaryota; kingdom Metazoa; phylum Arthropoda; class Insecta; order Lepidoptera; family Nymphalidae; genus Limenitis; species Limenitis camilla. The sequence goes on along the minus strand of LR990251.1, from coordinate 6,366,792 downwards.
TTAATACCGAAACGAAGCGAGGGCCACGCTCTACTATCTATATATATACAAGGAGAAGCTGACGCAGGACCTAAACTATAAGGGTTAGAAATTTGAAATTTTGCACAGAGGTTCCTTTTATAACGTAGGGGAGCAATAAGAAAGGATTTTTGAAAATTCACTCCCTAAGGGGGTAAAATGGGGGTGCAAAGTTAGTATGAAACTCTGCCGTTTTTGAAGTTATTTGAATGAAATTCATTATGAAGGTTCTTCATTAAAAGTCATATAACTTAAGGGGGTCAAAGTTAGTATGACTACCTCATAAAATTATTAAATATGTCTACAGACGATCTACTGTAGGCTAATATAACTACATACCTAAATATCGCAATCGACGTGTATACAATAGATATTATTCTAGACTATTCTAGAAGACAAAGAAAACGCCAAACTTAGTAGGTAAATATATGAAGTAATCTCCCAACAACAATAACACAAACTTCAATTTTGAAATTTAAATTAAAAACAATGAATTTCAAATGAAGCTGAAGTGAACAATTCAACATGTTTTTCCTAGTATATCTTTCAAGAGTCATTGACTCTTGAAGTCTTGAAAATCCATGAATAGCCGTTTTCCGATGAATCAACAACTGTCAAAAGTGTTTTATTGCCATATTCAAAACTTTTTAGTTTCTATGAAATGGCTAAGAATAGCCATTTTGTTTAAAGTATTATTGGATTTAATTTTTGATTATGTATAACTCGGAGTAAAATGTTAAGGAGAGGGGGTAACTTAAAGAACACTACAAGGGGTGATATTGAATGGACTATCGGGTAAACGCAACGTAGATACTGGGGAGCTCCTTAAAGCAATTGCAACACTCGCCTTCACTGTTTAAACCTAGGGTTAAGTTAACATAAGCCTAACTAACTTACGCGCCGACATAAAATTTTTAATACATAAGCGAGTAGTTGACCGCTCAATCTCCTTTGTGTTTTTTCATTATATTTATGTGACATTAGAAAAATGAGAGCAAAGACATTATTTTAATAAACGTTTTCTTTTTTTTTATTATTATCTGTAATATAAAGTATATTACAGATAATTTTTCTTCGTGTTTTTTTTTCTTATATATTTAAGAGAGGACAAAGACATTATTTAAATAAAAAATCGGAATTCATAAACTCTTTATCAATGACCACTCAATCTCGTGTTTTTAGGGTACCCAAAGGGTTAAAAACGGGACCCTATTATTATATAGTATATACTTTATTTATTTTATTTACTCTTTATTGCACACCACACGATACAGGAAAAAAAAAATAATAATCTTACAACTAAAATAGTGGCTAAATAATAGGCGGTCTTATGGCTAAATAGGCATTTCTTCCAGACAACCTTTAGATTAGGAAAATGTTACTAGAGAAGGGTATAGGGATATAGGTATACTTTGCAGTCTGTCCGTCCGTCTATCAGTCACTAGGCTGTATCTCTTGAACCGTGATAGCTAGACAGTTGAATTTTTCACAAATGATGTATTTCTGTTGCCCCTATATTGTATTGTATTGTATGTGGGCTCTAGTTTCCGCACTCAGACTCTAGTTCGGTCCATTGTGCGTGCAAGGATGACTGGTTATACTAGCCAGCCCAGCTCCTTCCAGAAGCGCAGAAGTATCCTGGGAGCTTCACAGGCTTCTTGGAGCGACCTCATGTCCTTGAGGATTTGTGCCCGTTGTGTGGCGACGCCCTCGCATTCCAGGACAACGTGGGCAGTCGTCTCGTCTGCTTTGAGGCATCCCCTGCAAATAGGACTGTCTGTCATGCCTATAGTAAATAGATGTTTATTAAGTGGGCAATGTCCCGACATTACTCCCACTATTAAACGTAGATCAATGCGATTAAGACTGAGCAGTTTACGGGATAAGCTCTTCGACAGAGCAGGGAGAGCTTGTTTGGACTGCCTACAGTCTTCCGTGTTCCTCCATCTCGCATTGTGCGTGTCTATGGTAAGCTGACGCAGCCATGAGCGAAAGTTTTTGAAAGAGAGAGGAAGGTATGGTGCAGGGCCTGACACTGTGGTCAATGATCCTTTCCTCGCTAGCTCATCTGCTGCGTGTTGCCCCTATAACAACAAATACTAAAAAAAGAATAAAATGAATATTTAAGGGGGGCTAAATATTGGTACGGAAAACTTCGTACGCAAGTCCGACTCGTACTTAGCCGGTTTTTATTTGTTATAATATTTTAGCAATGGAACACAAATTTATTAAATTCATTTCTGAATGTTGACATTAATTTTAATTTAATAAAATTATACATAAATCTTAAAAATTTTAGGTAATAAAAAAGTTATCTATACTAATCTATACTAATATTATAAAGAGGAAAGATTTGTATTTTTGTATTTTTGTATGTAACGAATAAACATAAAAACTACTAGACCGATTTCAAAAATTCTTTCACCATTAGAAAGCTAAATTATCCCTGAGTAACATAGGCTATATTTATTACAAGAAAAAATTAGAGATCCTTAGGAAATCTCACGAAAACCAACCCAAGGTGCCAAAAAATTAGCCATAAAATATCTTTCATCGCATGCGCTGCAAAAAGTATTGATGATAGAACAAAAAAATGTTCTACAATATTATAGAACGTAATAATATCTACAAAAAAGTCCGCGAGACCATATGTCCAACTATTATAGTTACGTCACTATAACTACTTTTTTACATTTTAAAAGTTGATAAAAATGCCTATCAAAATCAGACCATGTTTTCTATAACTTTGTATTAATCCTTATCCAAACAAATTATTTCGTATTCAAGACTATTTCAATACCTGTAAATTACTTTTTGAATTATTAAAATCGGACTTTCCATTCAAAAGATATTACGAAATTAAAAATATCAATATAAACAAAAAATACACGACGACGCGACGGGCCAGTGTAGCGACGCAGCGCAGCGAGTAAAGCGGCAAGAGAGGGGGCACCGATATGCGGGAGGGCCAATATATTTTTAAAAATAATATTCCACCCGCGCGAAGCCGGGATGGGCCGCTAGTGATCAATAAAGAACAAAGAATTTTCGTGCACTCATGAACGTCTCAATAGATTCAGTCGAAATTGCACACTACCCCACCCCCTACCCCCTGTCTAGACTACCAGGTAGTGCAACAGCTGATCAAAGTTTATGTTTACAGTTTAGACTTTAGTTTGTTACGGGTCGTCGTGTGGCGCGGACGTTCCGTGCTTTTCGATTTTGAAAATTCTTTATTTTGATTTTATTAACTTATATCTTAGACATTATTTTTAATTATAAATATTTAATTATTTTTGTTAGATTTTATTTAAATACAATTTAATTTAGATTGTTTTTTTTTTTCGATTTTATTTTAATTATTAAATTAATAGTGCTTATTATTATCAAATCTTACTTTTATATATACTCATATTTAAATTTAAATAGACATTTAATTATTTTTTTAAATTATGTATAACAATTTTCTTTCGAAGGTAGTTGATTAAGCTCGCAGAAGTTAACACTAATGTTCAGTTAACGTTGAGTCGTCTTACAAGACGGACGTGCGTCGCGTTTACAGTTATTTTATTATATGAGTATTTGTATTATAATTTTGTCTTTAATATTTTTTTTTGACATTAACATTGGTTTTATATCAAATTTAAAAATAAATGTTATCTATTTTAACTAGAGCAAAGAGATTTGTTATCATTATTACTTAGCAAAGATAATGTATTGATAAAAATGAAGTTTTTACTTGTATCTGACTTTGATAAAATTTAGCTTTTCGTCTCGACTTTGAACTGATAATTTTTTTTTAGTCAATTTTATATCAGACAGACTTTGTGGCTTCTAAATTTCTCATCTTTATTTTATAAAATTTTAGTTACATTTTAATCCTTTATTTAAAAGATTTAATAAAAAAAAATTTGACCTCATTATTTTTGTATAATTTATTTTTTGGTTTTTCTCTGACATTCTTATATGGAGACACTTTTTTAATATCAGTGGGAGTTAGATTTATTTATAATATTTTTGTAATATTTGCCCCCCCTTCTTTACTATTACTTTTGGACAATTATAAAAGTTTAGAAAAAATTAGAAACTTATGTTTATTATTTTTCAAGCGACTTAAAAAAGAGGAGGTTGTTGGAATAATTTTTAAAAAATTTATGTTCACCGATTACTCGAAGACGCCTAAACTGATTTGAGAAATTTCTTTTTTGTTTAAAAGGATATAGTTCTATTTAAATTTTATTGAAATCGGTCAAGCGGTTATTGAAAAATAAACTAAAATCTTTCTATCTGAGATAGAGAAAACTCTTTGATCTGTATTTTTTTTTTGGCGTAAACACATACATATAATGATTACTTTTATCTACTTTATTCTTCTTTATCCTTTAGGACATATTTTGATAAAAAAATTTTACACTTTTTTACGTATTCATGTACAGTTATTTTTAAGTTCTTTTAATATCAGTGATAATATAATTTTTTTATTTATTATATAATGATAAGGTAATGATTATATGATATAACTGATAACGTGTGATTGAAGATGTTTTGTTTATTTGGACGAAGTAAGTATTATTGTTTAATATTTAGCAATGTTTTATGAATGTAAATATCATCGAAATTAATTGACCCGCTTCTTAATAAAGAAAAAATTTTCAACCCTTTGTCGACCACGGGGCCATATGCACTCCAAGTTTGGATTTTAACTAAAATGTAAGTGGTCAATTGCAAAGAGTATCAGACGATAAAAGATAAAATATATGTCTCAATCGCTCTAAAATATGGTGCCTAAGATAGTCCTAGGTTTAAGCAGCGAAGGCGAGTGTTTTAATTGAACGAAGAGATCCTTTTAACCTATATCTTGGTCACGAGTTCAAAGATGGATCCTGTCGTAATTGTATAAAAAAATAATACAGGTTGTTTATCGGTTAGGCAGCAGAACGTTGCGTTTACCCAATAGACCATTCAATATCGTACCCCCCTTGATGTTTATTTCAATATACCCTCTCCTTATGTTCTTGCCATTTTTATCTGAGTTATATATGAGAAATTAAATACACGTCTCTTGAAAGATGTTGTCACGATGTAGTGAATGAATGTTGGAACAAAAATGAGGAGTACTTTACCTCCTTAGGTGTCCCCCCTACACATTTAATTTGTGATAATATTTTATTTTATATTCCTTTATGATGTTTCTAAAAGTAATAAAGGGGGACATTAATGTCCGTATGGTCGCTAATGGGTTAAGAACTTTTTAAAGCCATAACAATATTTTGTTTATATGTACAACGATGTTTGATTTTGAGGTTTTAGACCGACACACATACATGCAATATGTATGAAATATCGAATTAGTATAGAGGAAACCCTTTGTAGTCTGTACGTTGAACCTAGCGTCTAGACTAGAGTTAGCCCCGGAGGACCGCGGTGTCTACTTACCCTACTTTATTTTATGTCTGGAAACTGCATTTTATGTTATTAATCTTTTGTTCGTATTGCAGTCAAGGACCCAAATTAAGCTTATTAATGCTCCGCTCCTATGGGTCGTAGCGTGATGTTTTATAGCCTATAGAGTTCCTTGTTAAATAGGGTATAGGCAGTGGCGTAGCGTACCTTGAAGGGGCCCGGTATCAAAATTAGTTGGGGGAAACAAAAATGCTTCCATTCAATTAAAATAAATATTTATTGATTACAAGTTATCCTCCTAGAAATTTAGTATAAACTTTTCTTGCCTTTTTCGGCAAATTGATTTATTAAATCATCTATAGCTGAAGACGATTTCAGTTTTTCTAAGTCTCTGTCAGCCGTTCCTGCTCCCACGAAGTCCTGAGGTATCGGGGGAATCCCGCAATAAGTAATTTAGGATATTGCCTTTGGGCGGCACGCTTAACCAGGGAAAAAGAGATTGGATTTTTTTACTTTTGTCATATCTGAAATAGGCACGTAAGACGTACTGGGCCCCTGTAGCCCGGGGGCCCCGTATCATTGATACGGCTGATACGGCGGTAGCTACGTCCCTGGGTATAGGACACTACCAATAATTTTTTAATTCGAGCCTTTAGTTCCATTCCTCCCCTTCTTAGGATAGGAACTATATGATATGGTTGGTATAATTGATGTATTGTTGTTAATATTAGATGTATGTAGTTCTGATTCTCGATCTGTGGTTGATTTGAATTGTATAGAAAATCGACCTTACTTAACTCATTAATTCCCAGTGTCACTTGTAGGTGACAGAGGTTTGATTTTTTTTCTTCCACATGGAAACATTATTTATTTACTCTACTAATATTGTAGCATAGCTAAATAGCAACACTATTCACTATTTTTTTCTGGCAACACTAACTAAAGGTTATTTGACAAATTCATTAAAACAAAATCATACGCGCTTGACTTTCAGAATCTTAACTGAACAATGTGGTTATTGTGCTTGGTTAGCTTTGGAAGTCTCCCTCCTAAAAGTGGGGGTAGTTTTTATAATTTTTATTTTTTGGTGTTCTTTAAATAAATCTAAATTTTATTTATTTACCCAGAAATAAGTTCTCTTTGGAAACTTTGACATGGGAATTAAAGAGTTAACTTTAGCCGACCCGCGCGACTTTATTCGCGTGTTGCTCCGCTCCTATGGGTCGTAGCGAGATGTTAAATAGCCTAAGTTACTCCTTATTACATCAGCTATCTGCCAGTGAAAGTCCTATCAAAATCGGTCCAGCTATTTCAGAGTTTTGTTGGATCAAACAGATACAGACAAAAACTTAACGTAACTTTATGATTATAGTATATTATAGTCATAACATAGTAATTAGATTCAAACAAATTTATTTGGATACAGCGTTCTTTCTACTTGGGACACATATGTCCCTGTGATCGTCGAAGGGTTAAGGAGATAAGTTAAAAATAATATTATAAAGTAACATTAGAACAACGCGTAGTTAATCCGTTTTGATCAAACAAAAATAAAACGGCAACGCCCTATTACGTATGCGCCCACGCATGCCCTTTGTCCTACAGTGTGATACGAGGATTCTGAAATAGATACACAACTGCGCTTCACTGAGTACCCATCAGTTATAGTGTTATAGGAACATTGACTTACAATGATATGGACGCAAGTAATACAATAAGCAAAAAATGTAAAAGTCAGCAGGGTTGTCCTTTTAAATGATTCTGTCTAATGGTGAAAACCGCATTAAAATATGTTGTATAGTATATTGATGACTGATTGCTGTAATGGCGGCATATTTATTTCGTAGCCAAAACGAAATGCTACTCAGATCAATGTTGCCAACATCATAGTAGTTTATTAGTTGTGCCACTTCCTAAAGTAAAATGCTTCTCAAACCAATGTTGGCAACAACATACATTTGATCAAGTAGTGTGTGTGTGTAGTGGGGGCTGTTCAAGTATTACGTAAGCATTAAACCTTCGTAGTTTTGCTTACTTTTGATGGCATGGGGGATGGCGGGGGTCTGCACGGTGATTACGTCAGCGATAAAAAGGGAAATACGTCCATCGACACGTGAATAAAGTCTGATCAGAATTTTTATCAATGTTTACCTAAGCAGGGGGGTTCAAGGTGTTCAAGTATTACGTAGGCATTAAAGCTTCCTTGCTTTGCTTACTTTTGCTGACATGAGGGGCTGGGGGCGTTGATAATGCCAAAAAATCTGCTTAGGTAATACTTGAACGGTTGTACTATTAAGTTTAATGACAAGGACAAATAAGCAGATTGATTTAATTTATGTCATTTAATTAGAAACTCCTTGGAGATTTAAGCGCTGATTGTATGTCTATAGTATTATAGATCAATTGTATCCCAATACATATAGGATCATAAAATTAAATTAAATTTTATATTTATGACGTCATATGAATTACTGCCTTTTTTTTACAAAATATATTTTATTGTTACAGGTGAGTGCGAGAACATATTTGATACAAAAAAGGATGTCGAGGAAAATGTAAGTAAATATTCATAAATGTACGTATTATTCGTGCCGTTTCTATTTAACTTTATGAAAACGTAAATACAGTGACAGTACAGTAATCTAGAAACATGATGAAGCCATTTTCTTAAAGGAAATAATTGAAAACAATACAAAAAGCAAGTTTTCCCGCAAAGTAAACAAAATGGCGTCGGAGTCACTTTCACTGGTGACGGCCCAGATTTACGTTAACTCGTTAACGCTTCTAGTTTTATATAACAGAATATAAATTACACAATTTATACGTATAAACTTTTCTTGTTTATTGCTCTTTCGATTAGAGAAAACTGCATTAAAATGGGTTTTGTTTTGTAGAAGAAATAAGCGGAGAAAGAGACAGAGGTGGACAGCTACCTTATGAATTTTTTTCTAGCAACATTCCCAGCTTCGGATGTAGTTAGATTAAAAAAATATATACACAACACCTTTCTCGTTTAATGCTCTATCTATTAGTGAAAACCGTATCAAAATTTGTTGTGTAGTTTAAAAGAAATAAGCGGAAATATAGATACAGGCGGATAGTGACTGCAGCTACCTTATGAATTTTTTTTCTAGCAACATTCCTAGCTTCGGATGTAGTTACATTAAAAAAAATTATACACAACACCTTTCTAGTTTAATGCCCTATCTACTAGTGAAAACCGTATCAAAATTTGTTGTGTAGTTTAAAAGAAATAAGCGGAAATATAGATACAGGCGGATAGTGACTGCAGCTACCTTATGAATTTTTTTCTAGTAACATTCCCAGCTTCGGATGTAGTTACATTAAAAAAAATTATACACAACACCTTTCTAGTTTAATGCCCTATCTACTAGTGACAACCGTATCAAAATTTGTTGCGTAGTTTAGCAGAAATAAGCGGAAATATAGATACAGGCGGATAGTGACTGCAGCTACCTTATGAATTTTTTTCTAGCAACATTCCCAGCTTCGGATGTAGTTAGATTAAAAAAATATATACACAACACCTTTCTCGTTTAATGCTCTATCTATTAGTGAAAACCGTATCAAAATTTGTTGTGTAGTTTAAAAGAAATAAGCGGAAATATAGATACAGGCGGATAGTGACTGCAGCTACCTTATGAATTTTTTTTCTAGCAACATTCCTAGCTTCGGATGTAGTTACATTAAAAAAAATTATACACAACACCTTTCTAGTTTAATGCCCTATCTACTAGTGAAAACCGTATCAAAATTTGTTGTGTAGTTTAAAAGAAATAAGCGGAAATATAGATACAGGCGGATAGTGACTGCAGCTACCTTATGAATTTTTTTCTAGCAACATTCCCAGCTTCGGATGTAGTTACATTAAAAAAAATTATACACAACACCTTTCTAGTTTAATGCCCTATCTACTAGTGACAACCGTATCAAAATTTGTTGCGTAGTTTAGCAGAAATAAGCGGAAATATAGATACAGGCGGATAGTGACTGCAGCTACCTTATGATTTTTTTTTCTAGCAACATTCCTAGCTTCGGATGTAGTTACATTAAAAAAAATTATACACAACACCTTTCTAGTTTAATGCCCTATCTACTAGTGAAAACCGTATCAAAATTTGTTGTGTAGTTTAAAAGAAATAAGCGGAAATATGGATACAGGCGGATAGTGACTGCAGCTACCTTATGAATTTTTTTCTAGCAACATTCCCAGCTTCGGATGTAGTTACATTAAAAAAAATTATACACAACACCTTTCTAGTTTAATGCCCTATCTACTAGTGAAAACCGTATCAAAATTTGTTGTGTAGTTTAAAAAAAATAAGCGGAAATATAGATACAGGCGGATAGTGACTGCAGCTACCTTATGAATTTTTTTCTAGCAACATTCCCAGCTTCGGATGTAGTTACATTAAAAAAAATTATACACAACACCTTTCTAGTTTAATGCCCTATCTACTAGTGAAAACCGTATCAAAATTTGTTGTGTAGTTTAAAAGAAATAAGCGGAAATATAGATACAGGCGGATAGTGACTGCAGCTACCTTATGAATTTTTTTCTAGCAACATTCCCAGCTTCGGATGTAGTTAGATTAAAAAAATATATACACAACACCTTTCTCGTTTAATGCTCTATCTATTAGTGAAAACCGTATCAAAATTTGTTGTGTAGTTTAAAAGAAATAAGCGGAAATATAGATACAGGCGGATAGTGACTGCAGCTACCTTATGAATTTTTTTTCTAGCAACATTCCTAGCTTCGGATGTAGTTACATTAAAAAAAATTATACACAACACCTTTCTAGTTTAATGCCCTATCTACTAGTGAAAACCGTATCAAAATTTGTTGTGTAGTTTAAAAGAAATAAGCGGAAATATAGATACAGGCGGATAGTGACTGCAGCTACCTTATGAATTTTTTTCTAGCAACATTCCCAGCTTCGGATGTAGTTACATTAAAAAAAATTATACACAACACCTTTCTAGTTTAATGCCCTATCTACTAGTGACAACCGTATCAAAATTTGTTGCGTAGTTTAGCAGAAATAAGCGGAAATATAGATACAGGCGGATAGTGACTGCAGCTACCTTATGATTTTTTTTTCTAGCAACATTCCTAGCTTCGGATGTAGTTACATTAAAAAAAATTATACACAACACCTTTCTAGTTTAATGCCCTATCTACTAGTGAAAACCGTATCAAAATTTGTTGTGTAGTTTAAAAGAAATAAGCGGAAATATGGATACAGGCGGATAGTGACTGCAGCTACCTTATGAATTTATTTCTAGCAACATTCCCAGCTTCGGATGTAGTTACATTAAAAAAAATTATACACAACACCTTTCTAGTTTAATGCCCTATCTACTAGTGAAAACCGTATCAAAATTTGTTGTGTAGTTTAAAAGAAATAAGCGGAAATATAGATACAGGCGGATAGTGACTGCAGCTACCTTATGAATTTTTTTCTAGCAACATTCCCAGCTTCGGATGTAGTTACATTAAAAAAAATTATACACAACACCTTTCTAGTTTAATGCCCTATCTACTAGTGACAACCGTATCAAAATTTGTTGCGTAGTTTAGCAGAAATAAGCGGAAATATAGATACAGGCGGATAGTGACTGCAGCTACCTTATGAATTTTTTTTCTAGCAACATTCCTAGCTTCGGATGTAGTTACATTAAAAAAAATTATACACAACACCTTTCTAGTTTAATGCCCTATCTACTAGTGAAAACCGTATCAAAATTTGTTGTGTAGTTTAAAAGAAATAAGCGGAAATATGGATACAGGCGGATAGTGACTGCAGCTACCTTATGAATTTTTTTCTAGCAACATTCCCAGCTTCGGATGTAGTTACATTAAAAAAAATTATACACAACACCTTTCTAGTTTAATGCCCTATCTACTAGTGAAAACCATATCAAAATTTGTTGTGTAGTTTAAAAGAAATAAGCGGAAATATAGATACAGGCGGATAGTGACTGCTTTACACCACTTAAAGTAAGTCAACGTAAGTTATCACCCCGTTATATGTCATTCTTATGTGTAAAGGAAGTAAGTAACGGCTGGTTTACACACAGCGTCGGTTTACATGAAATAAATCTGAAAGTGTGTTTGTTAGATTGTCAGTTTGTCCTTCTTTTATTTCATTTCTAAGTACACCGTCTGTAACAGAAGCTTACGTTAGTTGCAGCAGAGAATTCTAATATTCTTCTGACCTTGTGTATGATTTTTTTATGGTACTTGAGGTGCAAACGAGCAGATGGTCCACCTGATGGTAAGTGGTCACCATCGCCCATGGACATCAACAAAACAAGTTACTTTCTTGTTTTGTCGATGCGTTGCATCCTCGAAGATAGAGTGGGGAGGGGGAGTGAAGAAATAAAAATGCTACGGTTTCAGCGGACCCTGAGCAAGACTGGGGTCTTGTATACTCGATTCGCAGCATTAATGGGATGGGAGAGGGAGGGGTCTCTCGGGGAATAGTATTCTAACCCGTCCCCTCACAGAGAAAAACCCTTTACAAGTACAGCTTAGTAACATGTATAGTAAACGTTTAATTGTTTGTTAATTTGCCTTTGTTTCTTCAAAACATTTGTGTAAATATACGTAACGTCCTTGCAATGTTACTTTCAATAATAATTATGTATAATGAATTCGTATCGTATATAAAGACTATATACATAAATCCTTCGATATTATAACGTGTTTTACGTTTTCGAGTAATAAGTACTGACAGTTTTGGAAAATTTGGTAAAAGAAAATCGATAGATACTTTGAAGTTTTTGAACAATGTTATATTATTATTAATGAAATTAACTGTAGAATAACTGGTTAGAAGTATTTATTTAAAATATTGGTCGTCTGTAAGTACGTAAATAACATTATCAACGCAGTTAATTTGATAGTTCGCTCACGTATCAACCACAATACCACATTTTGTAATTATTATGTTCAAAGAGGAAGTAAATTAAAAAGTAATACATAAATAATATGATCTAAATAAAAATAACTGCTGAAACTGAATAATATTGACAATATCTTCCTTTCCAGTAAACAAATCAACTTTATATATAAAGGTATTTTTTTCGTTTTTCCTTAGTTCAGTTAAAAGGCAAACTGTTTTGGTTAGCCATTGTTACCTTTTTCCTGTCAGGGATCTTCCCAATTGTTTTCATGAAGAGAAAACCCGGGAACCTTTAACATGCGTTAAAATAAACAACCCTTTGGGACAAGTTATTATTTTTTACAAAACTTACGTAAAAAGGTTTTGGCAAAATGTTCTGTGAATTATAGCCAAAATAATAATCGATCTCAACCTAACATTTTTGGATTATGTACTTAGATTCCAATTAATAAGTTTGTTCTCATATGGAAATTATAAATTTCTCGAGAGGGGTAATAATAGGAGTCTTAAAAATAGAACTGAGTTCAAGGAATATCATCTAAAAAATAAAATTTATTTACAATGTGAAACAATATTGATTAAGAAAATTTAAAATAAAATAGGTAACTATGCTGAAATTATGAACATAATTTCAGCATAGTAATAAAACGAATTATTTTCAATGTTGTTGACTGTTTATTCATTCCGGCCGTTAAAAGGATGGCATACAAATTCGCTTCCACCTTCAGCAATCTCTAGTTACGCAGCAAAAACACTTTGTTATGATGATACTGATGAAACCATCATTAATTATCATCACTTAGATTGTCAGTAGTAGGAAGTGGATATCTATTAAACTTGTCAATCAGCGTTATTGATAATTGATAATCCAGCAACTGAGTCAATTTCTTCATGAGGCTATATGATGCTGTAACTTGTCTGTTCGTACATGATCTTCCCTGAAATTCCAGAAACCGAACTGCGGTGTCAAAGTGTCATATAAGGACTTATCAATCAGCGCTATTGACACTTGAAGGTCAAGCAGCAATAACACCTTATGTTGAAGAAACTCGATCGCTGTTAAAATTCAATACACTTAGCTTTTTTAGTGGTCACTAATTGAATTAGATTATCTCTGGCAATCAATTGAAATATTTAGATGATAAATTTGTGCCAAGGTTTTGATTGCGTCAACATACATACGAAGAACCTGTCTAGACTACTTGACGCCCGCAACGGTCATCGATTTATTTATAATCTATTTTTATCATGTGTTTATATAGGTCTGCTGGTAACCTCTGTTATGTAAGTTCGAGTCAACCTGTTGAAGTAAGGGTTTAAGTGAATTTGTTTGCCACTTTTAAATCAAACCACTTAATATGGGCGTGTGGAGGCTTTATACACAAACATGTTTGCTCACATGTTGCAGAACGATTACCCAAATCGCTAGTAAAACTGTTGATAGCATTTGATTAGCTGGTAGTTTTTATTGGTAAGAGTTTGCACGTGGCAAAAAGTATCGTATACATGCTGTTTGGTGGCAAATCCCATGTTAATATTGTCAGTTTTTTTTTAATGATAGATAAGGGACAAACGAGCAGACGGTCCACCTGATGGAAAGTGGCCACCGTCGCCATGGACATCGACAAAACTATTACCCTCTAGAGTGAGGAGGAGGAGCGAAGAGAAGAATATTGCGGTTTCAATGGACCCGAGCAAGAACCCGGCGTTCATAAGAACCGCAGCAGTAATGGGTAGGGAGAGGTAGGAGTAGATCTGACCCACATGCGGCTCGGCCGGAACGCGTCAGGGACACCTGGCATGCTGTTGGTCCCAAGCAAGTCGGGGGATTTATCCCCTACCATCAAAGGGTTACGGGGTTACTCTCCTCTTACGAGATGCTCTCCCAGCGGCAGAGGGGACTTGTATTCTAACCCGTCCCCTCACGTCTAAATGTCTTTTGAGTGTCTGTGCAATACAGCTTACTTTTGTAGATGATACTGACTTATTTCAAAAGGTTGATTTACGTACATATTTTTACACATAAAATTGAAAGTGATAGTGTCACTTCAATCTGTAAGCAACAATATTGCAAATTACGTAACAGTACATAATTACACATATATATACTAGCATTTTATACATTACAATCAATAGTTTGTTGTATCGACACTTAACCTCATTATTTGTTTATTGAAGTAAACTTACTTGATTGGGGTGATAACTAACTGACTTAAGAATTTATCCTGTTTATTAAAAAAGTAAAAGCCCGCCCTTATTTCGCTTGCATTATCTTACTTTCGAAGGAAGTTTTTCAACTTACCTGAAACTTATCGTAATATTTTTTTTTGTTAATATGTACTTTAAATAAGTGATTAAAAAAAAAAGATTACAGACTGACGTGCTGTTTTCAAAATAAAATGGTGCCTAAAACACGTTTTTTATATTTATCTCTCTTTTTACTTCATATTTAAATATAGCAATTGTAGAGCTTAAAATCTTTCGAATTGAGCGGTCTATTTCCAGCGTAGCAACAGTAACTGTGTCACAAGGGCTCGGGGGAGGGAGGGCTGTGACGTAAACTGCATTCACTTACACTACAAAGGTGATATAACAACTGCAGTTTAAAGTAAAATTAACCTTACTTCCCATGGGTTAAAGTCTAAAATTAAGGTTGTAAATGTTACCTTGAATATTCCGGTACTAAATAGTGATGTGGGTGATGGAAATTCGATTTTATTGCGCTCCGATAAGGTTTATTTTGATTGTAATGTTTATTGGCATAGATTTACATATGTTGTGTTGTAATGTAGTGTAAATTTATGCGGTGGTTCATGGTTAAAAATTAAATAGCTGGAATGCCCGTTTCCATTAATGTTAAACACTAAGTCGTAAATTATTTCTGGTAACACAAAATTTTATTCATTAAATATCGTCAAGAAAGATTTAAAACACTTTTAAGTAAAGACTCGCATGATTTTCAAAAAGATATACCTACACTATACTAGACAGTATTCACTCTATAAATTACTAGTTAAACTCTGATCAAAGCAAACAAAATTTTTAGTAACATATGATAACATTAAAGAAAAATAATTATAGGGAGATTATTATCGTTTTATATTGGCAACACTGATGTTTATCAAGCCCGTTTTACGAAGTGTACGGTAATTCCAGTTTTTGAACAACTGTATACAATTAAACTGTGTAACAGCATCACGGGAAAAGACGCACTCATTGGTTGTTCGGAAACGGTAAAACTTTTTGCATTTTGCCATTCAATTTTGAACCTTATGTTTAAGTTCTAAAGTCCATATTTACTTGTGACGTTGGTATCGTTTTCGTGATTGAATCTCCTTGGCATTTATATCTTCCTAGTACTTTTGCGCGGTTAGCAACTCTGCTGCGTTGTTTTTTTGTAACGAAGTTCGATTTATAAATTTTTCCGCATTAGATTCTTATCTTTTGAGGAATAAACACACACGACCCGTCGACAATATAAAGTATTAGTTTGTCAAAGAAATTGTCGAAATCTTTTTATTCTATTTGTTTTATATTGGGTTAGCAACTGCATTACGTTGTTTTTTTTAGCCGTTCAAATTTTAAAACAAACAAACTGTAGGATGGGACGCACATCATCATAATTTATCATATAAAAAAAATCCTAGTTTTTTTTGCGGTTCGCAACAACTAATGGGATGTGTGATGTTTTTTTATGAGTGCAGATATATTACAAGATTATAATATTACTCAGTATGAAGTCTTTTGACAAATAAACAACGTACTCGAACCGGAATCGAATCCAAATGACACACAATTAATACTATAAATCCTGGCTGTTAAAAATTTAACATAATGCGTAGTATTGACGAAGAGTTCGTTAAACTAACAGATTACAAAAGGTAGAGCTTTTGCGCAGTTAGCAACTCTTATCTTGACTCGATGTGTTTTTTTATATTAGATTTTAGTCTTGAGAAATAAAAACACACACGATCCATAGGACTAACAGTGTACCAACACAAGTCTGTCGTAATGCGTAATTGCGCTGTAGTATAAACAAAGAGATTGTTAATTGGACAGATAAAAAAATAGTACTTTTGTTCGGTTAGCAACTGCTAGAGGCTGCGTTTCTTTTTATGATTTTTATTCTGTATTACATTAGGGTTTAACTCTTTAAGAGATACTATGATTTAACAAATTTTACTGTTATTACTATTAGAATAAATTAGGAAGTATTGCGCGTTTATTCACTGTACTATATAATTCTTACTGGCACAACAAAAGATCGTTAACCGAACAAGATAATTAGATTCGTGTCCTTTAAGACGTATTAAAACACACACGACCCATATAGGTAATTAATACTGTAAAGTCTGACTGTTAAGAAAAGGTACAGCATAATGTATCAACATAGGCAACGAAATTGTTAATTTAACAGAAAAAAATAGGTAGTTGTTTTTAAATATTTCTGCAATTCCTGTCTTATCATTAATATAAACACACACGATCCGTTGGATTCATGGTTATTGTAACAGATTAACTGTTAAAAAACTATGAGTTATTCTTTATGCCTAGTTAAAACAGACAAAGAGATAATCGAACAGATAAAAAATATTCTAAAATTATTTCAAATAACCTTCACGTTAGGCCCTTGGTTTTACTATGTCGAGGTCAACGCCTTTAACGAAGTTTATCTGTGCAGAGTGATTCCTAAAGTGGTTTATATTCCCAAAGGTTTATGGCCAGTGACGGGGATTCATAATAGTGCATTTAATTTTTGGAATCCATTTATTAAACTTTTTCACATAGGCAAATAAGTTTGGGAATATACGAACTGATGGATAGCGTGGGCTTAACTTAAAAGGAAGACTGGAAAAAGTTTTTAATGAAGTCCATTTATACCTGGAACTGTATTATTCATCCACGCGAATCCAGGTCAAACAGGTAGTCATAAAACCTCTATTTTCGTTCGAATATTCATACATGCAAAATTTATCTTTATCTATTAGCAATAATGCTCAAACTCCTCTAATAATATTAAATGTTTTGAATTCACGTTATTATGCTAATGGATATGATCATCTGGGTCAGCCATCTTGGTTAGAGGGAGATAGGCATGTGTATTCGTGACTGGTGCGAACGGGATGAAGTAATGTTTGTCAACATTGGTGTTTTATATTTAGAACGCTTCCGTGTTTTTTTTGTGTTGCCACTTCGAGGACTTCTAGTTTCCCTATTTTTATGTAATAAAATTGTGTAATTTGTTATTTAACTGTTAGAATAATAGATATAAAACAGTTGCTTTCTAGTGATTTATGAGTGCACATTTTCAGTTATATGATACTAGGGGCCATCCCGGCTTCGCATGGGTGGAATATTTAGTTTAAAACATTTTGGCTCTTCCGCATTTCGGTGCCCCTCTACCTCGGCGTTACTCGCTGCACTTCGAGTATCACCCAGATAGAACTACACTGGCCCGTCGCGTCGGCGTGTATTTTTTGTTTATATTGATATTTTTAATTTCGTAATATCTTTTGAATGGAAGGTCCGATTTCAATAATCCAAAAAGTAATTTACAGGTATTGAAACAGTCTTGAATATGAAATAATTTATTTGGATAAGGATTAATACAAAGATATGGAAAACATGGTCTGATTTTGATAGGCATTTTTATCAACTTTTAAAATATAAAAAAGTAGTTATAGTGACATAACTATAATAGTTGGACATATGGTCTCGCGGAGTTTTTTGTAGATATTGATACGTTCTATAATATTGTATAACATTTTTTTGTTCTATCATCAATACTTTTCGCATGCGATGAAAGATATTTTTTGGCTATTTTTTTTGCACCTTGGGTTGGTTTTAGTAAGATTTTCTGGGGATCTCTAATTTTTTCTTATAATAAATATAGCCTATGTTACTCAGGGATAATGTAGCTTTCTAATGGTGAAAGAATTTTTGAAATCGGTCCAGTAGTTTTTATGTTTATTCGTTACATACAAAAATACAAATCTTACTTCTTTATAATATTAGTATAGATTTTTAAATGATTATATATTAATAGACTAAAAATTATATATATTCGTAGTTCGCTTAGATCACTACATCATTTAGTCTCACTGTCTGTTTGTTCGTGATGAAAATCAAAATTTATTAAACGGATTTTCATGCGGGTTCCTCCGCTGGACGATTTTTTGTAGTAAATTGCTTAAATATGACGATAATTGTTGAAAATTTTGAAAATTCGAGACGAGTAGGGGTTGCTGGGTACTCCGTTTTTGAGATATAACAAAACGATGTATAGTAGGATAAATGTAGGCAATAAGCTCTACTACTTGTGCGAAGTCGGAGCAGGTCGCTAGTCATATCAAATTAACTCGATTTACTGATATTGGCACCTCAGGGGCGTCATTTTGTTAAGCTGTCGTCCATTCCGGCCATTTTACTGCATGTCTGATAAACAAAGATTATGTAGAACTTAATTAGTGAATGCACTAATATAGTACTGATAACTATTGACCCACACTCCTTGATAAGTTATCAAAGTTTCACTAATCTTATCAACCTATCGCCATCAAGGGCGTGAAGCTTGTTCGTGTTTATATTAAGGTTTGCAATTTGAAATATTTTAATATATCTCACATAAGATAGTTATTACTACAACTTGATTATTGTCATGTCAATTAGATTGTTTCATTGATTGCAGTTCCTTCTTTTGATGATCGAAGAATGTGACGCTCACTAGTTAGCTGAATATTTATTTTATTATCTACTGTATTTTAGGGTGAGTAACGTACCAGAGTTTTAAGCATTGCATCTAAACCTTTTTCTGTATTCGTTATGCTTTAGAAGAAAGAATTCTGGATGGAGAAAGTGAAGTTAGTCCTATATATAAGGAAACACAATATACTCCAACTGTTTTTAATAGTAATTGACATATAAATGGCCGAAAATACCAAATTAATTAACTCAAAAGTTCATTCGCTATGTAATAAAAAAAACATGACCTTGTTTAAAAATTCGAGTGGTTTTTGCGAATCACGTGACTGACCCACTTCGATAAAGAGATGTGAAAGGTGCTAATAAAATTTTACATTGGACATTCATTTTTAGAGTTCCGTACCTAAGGTTATCTAAGTGACATCTTTTCCATCCTGTTTAAAGCAATTAACATATTTAAATAATAATTAGAAAACGGTTGATTTGTCTAATGAAAAATCACCTTCAAAATATGTATTGTAAACACAGCAAAACAAACAATGAAAAACGTTGAAGAATTTTTTGTATAAAATAATGGAAGAATACCAGTGGTCTTAGTATTCATATTATGTCCACTTTTGGACTCGGACATCAACAGGGAATTTGACATAATATTAAGTCTAATGTTGGACTCAGATTCTGATATTTACTCGATCGCTAGACTAGATCTTTTAACATTTTAAAATGGTAATAATAATAATAATTACACGGGGGCCCATTGATGAGTTGGCGAGTCTCCGTCTACCCATTTTTCAATATATAAAAACATTGTCAGGTAGACGCCATAGGTCATCCACAGCACTAGGTACCGAGTCCACTATCACCCCAATCCATAGCCCAGCATTATTAGTTTCCATATATTGCCATAGTCATACACAAGCCGGGGATTGTCCTTGGGTGCATTCTCATAGTGCATACAGGGGTAATCGCCACACACAATTGCCAGAGCAACGCAATCTGTCCCAACACGATGCTACTCGTCCTCTAATAATCGCATAGAAGTCAGGCACTCCCGAAACATTGAACATATTCGAAGCACTACAGTATGAAGTAGCTACAGATTATATATTATCTACGTAACTATCTACTCGTAGCTAACTCAGTTTGTTTTACGCATACAAATTCCACTAGCTTGTAGGAATGTAATAGTGAAATGCAGCTCTTTGTTTCAATCTGCGGGCGTGGTCATTCGGCCTTGACCTGGATATATGATTGTCGATATCAAAAATGGACGGTCACTGTCAGTGTTTTTACCCAAACTTTTTGGCTTTGAAAGCGATATCTAAACAGAGATAGATTCGCAAAACTTATGTTCAACTTCCCATAAAACAAATGTGCTTAACATATTTGACATTTGCAAATGTAAAGACAAAACACACAAAAACGTTAATTCGTATTCGAAATAGTAGTTTTTTAATTGATAGACAAGAGCAATCAACAATGGACTAATTTTTATTAATTACTCATAAGTTAACTCGTTTACGGTCCACTTTTTTAATGTTGCTAGGTTATAAATGCTTCCTTAAAGTGAGGAAAGATTTCTATTGTAGAGATTATATCCTAGTATTGTCTGGACTAGATCCTACTAAGATGTAGAATTTCTTAATTAATTTAAACAATCTAATATTCGATCTGCTTATAAATTGTTTTAAATTTCAATCAAATCTGTTTAGTCATACTCTTTTTGGTATTCAAGCATCACTCATCACCGTCTTCATCATTATCTTTGAAATTTCTTTGTACGTATTTATTATATTTTTAAAAAAGTTTAAATTCGTTTTTTGTTCAGGGGTTACCATCCGTTCAGATTTTCCCAGATTTGTCGCATTTTAGAAGGTGCAAAATTATATAATATAACGTTTAGTCATATCCTGCACTTAGTTTTAAAATGTTTTTTTTTTAATAATTTAAAATGTGTATAAGCAGATAGATTTTTATAAACTCAAAATTTTACTGATTGACTGAAAAAAAACGCTGATGAGATTTTTGTTTCGTAAATGTAAGTGATGGAAATACAATCACAACTTATACTAGTATAAATAAAAATAAATAGTAACAAAGGAAAATCCATAATGCACCTACGCCCTATTTCGTATATCTGTTGCCAACGGCACAGATTCAAAAATAGAACACTCCAAGTACGAGTAAGCTTGCAGCGACCTAGTTACCCACCTTTCACAGCGCTTCAAGCGCTGACTAATAAACTGGGTCATAGACTATGGAGTATATACTAACGTTTGTTTTTAAAGCCTCAATTACTTTAAACTTATTTAAATAGAATTAATACTAATTTATTTATATATTCTTTGTTGCGACGTAATAACTTAAATTTGATCGACTTCTTTTAAAACTTTAAAGTTAGATTTCAGTTGTGAATATTTTCAAAAGTACCAAAAAAGGTTTGAGCTATTTGAGGCCAAAACCTTGGCTGGGTCTACTACATACTTAGTGCTTACCATGTAGGCCTAGGGTGAAATTGGAAGTCTGTTCTGAATCCTCCCATGGAGGATTCCCGTGCCGTGTTAACAACAGTCGTGGGGCATGATCTGTCGCTGCCAGCCTTGGTAAAATCCATGGCCGGTAGCGAAAATTCATGGCATGCTGTTGCGGCAATCGCGGAGGACGTGCTGAAGGCAAAGGAGGAGTCGGAGAGAGAGCGAGCCATAAATTCTCATCCTATGCGCCGGGGCAGAGGCGGTTGACGGCGTCGGGCTTACTTTGCATCTCTGCTGCCGTGAGCGGTGACTATATGGACCCATGGGTGGGGAAGACGGCGTTTTCTGCCACCCATATTAAGAGGTCAAGTGGTGGATTTCGCCCTATTAGCAGAGAAGAGAATCACCCACGAGGGTTAGCAGGTCGGGCTGTCTCCTTCTGAAGCAGATCCCAACCATAACCATCCCGAGTCCCTGCTTGGGATGGTATCTCTTGAGCAGATTCCTTGCGGGTTAAAAAAGGGTGTAATAGGCCCCCAAACACAAATTGAAATTGTTTAAAAAGTTTTTTTTCAAAGAAGGTTTCAGAAATTAAGGATAGCCCAGATTCAAATTCAATATAACTAAAAAAGGATATTGAAATATTGGAAAACTATCGCGTTGACAGTTTAAAATACAAACAGAGACTTTTCTGTCAATGTATGGCAACAGCCAGATAGCATAGACAAAAGTTTTCTTTAATATTTGGGCTGCAGTTCTTTGTTCTCGATTCGTGCCCGCGTATGGGGGAGGGGATGCTCGGGTTTGTAGGTCACCCCACCCCATGGGTCAAGGTCGTTGTCCCGACGCAGAGGTTATGGAATTGATTACTTTGTGCATCCTTGGTTCATTGTAATGAATTTTTATCTATACACCTAGTTATTTTTTTTTTTATTTGAACCTCTCTTTGGTGAGATTGTGTGAGACCATCCCACTATATCCTCCCACTCACCTGTGGTTTATAACCAATCAATCGGCTTGCTAATTCTGCGAACAAAGTTTGTTAAGCATTTGGCTTTCGATTCGAAGAATTCTGATTATTAATCTAGATTGTTAATCTATTTTATTTTCTACTATTCATTTTAATTTATATAATATTTTTTTATGCAATTCATATTTTATAAAAGTTTAAATATAATATACAAACCCTATTCTTTTGGAGTCCTATAAAAATGTGTACGAAGGGATTTTGCCCTAAGCTGTGGCGACAATCTACTAACCAATATCCCCATCTTGGTTTTTATATCCGAATCTTGAAATAACATCTAAACATACTTCTTACCTGATCTTAGATGTAAAGTAAGCTTTTCCATTATCCATAAGTTTAATAACTAACAATTGGCGCGACATTTAGCTTAAACAAATGACATCAATTTATTTAACCTTATTACTATTTCAACGGTATTCCGATTTCCCTCCCTACGGAGTCCACGTCCTTAGATACCTTATAAATGCCTCCTCCATAGAATAACTTCGCGTGCTCACAACAATGCTCGAGAATGAGTGACACGAAAGTGGAGCAATTAAAATCACTTTCACATTTTGGTTCGGTTATTATACGAAGATCATGGAATTCGCAGCACAGTACCTTTCGGATGAATTATTTCCATCATTATATTAAGTGGCACTTGAAGTGTTGATATGTGACTGTCAAAGTCAAGGCACTGATTAGATCTATTATAAACAGTAGTAAGTAAGTGGATATATATTATAGAGAATACTATTTTTTAATTTTTATACAGTTTAAATCTCCCTAATTTTCGGGTAAAATAATTCTGAATATTTCTGGTCACCCCACTATACGTCAGTTCAGCATAGAGTATATTTCATTCAGAGATTACTTATTAGTAAATGCTACGGACTCAGCGCCATCTATTAGATATCTTTTATTATAATATTTAATAAACAATCAAATTACAATGTCGCTAAATTATCTTCGCTAATTTATAAATAGGAATATGTAATTCTATAGTTGTGTGCTTTAACATGACAACACTTCAATTAGTAATTATCAAACAAATAAACCTCTTTGTGATATTAATATTCAGTAGGGTATTTAACTAACTTATGACGTGTTTACTAAAGTATCACAACTGTTGATGAGTTAGGGGTAAAAGGACGTAGGACGTAATTAGTATATTGGTATTTACAGATGCACAGTAATGAACCCCCGCCCGCGACGGGCACGGGTGTGCTGCTCCAGCTCGGTCGGCTGGTGGTGCGCGCGCGCAGCTCCAGCCCGGCGCCGCGACGGCATCCCGTGCACCCTTCCACTAGTGGACATCAGGTATACTTACTTCGCAATAGCTTCCAATAAAATAGTCATAACTTATCATAATCTTTATAATTTTTTTTTTGTGGTAGATAAGGTACAAACGAGCAAATGGTCCACCTGATGGTAAGTGGCCACCATCGCCCATGGACATCGGCAAAACGAGATACGCTTTTGTTTTGCCGATGCTTTGCATCCTCGAAGATAGAGTGGGGAGGGGGAGTAAAGAGAGCAATAGCCCAGAGATATTTATTAATGGGATGGGAGAGGGAGGGAGGTAAGTCTGGCCCACATGCGGCTCGACCGGAACTTTATTTTTCCTTCAAGATACTAGGTAATATATAATCCGACAAATTATCAAACGGGAGGAAATGACTGAAAAAAAAATTTTTTTTCTACATGTTTGGGAGGCTGCCACTGCTCGCTCCACCCACGGAATCGCAGCTGACGGTCACGAGTAATCGCAATATATATTCCTTATGCAGTATACGAATTTTGACTCGAGAGGAAATGATTGACCGAATTTGATTGAATCTGGCTCCCGTACCATATCGTATTCGTCTAACTTCGTTCAACTGCGTCTAATAATCTATTACTTATCTTCTTTAATATGGCAAAACAAACACACAAACCAATACAATTTGTGGGATAGATTAGACCTCCTAACGCATTGAAAGTGTTAAATCTAAAGACAATCTTAATAGTTATTTGAAGTATATATTAATATTATCTGCTATATATAACATCATTAAAATATTCCCGCCATTAAAAGATAAAGAATATTACGCACATTTATAAATTATATTTTTTATTTTATAACCTAATAGTTATTTATATCACCCCCCAAGACCACAGTTTCCGGTTAAACCCTACAGATAACAATTCTGTGCGGACTATGGTCACCACTACTTGGGTATAGAGTAGCTTCTATCAGAGACCACGCACCTCTCACCAATTTATTTAACTTTTAAAATGCTCGTTCCAGGTCAACACCCAACCCAAGCCAAGTCACGACAATGACGAGCCAAAACCAGGAATCGAAGCCCAACTCAACAGCCACGTACACGCGCTATGGAATGAACAGATACCCATTTGTATTGAGGTAAGAGGTCGATAAGATCCCCTACTACTATGATTATAACAATATTATTTATTTATAACCTACAAAGTTTAGTGTCAGCGTGAAAGTAAAAGGGTCTTGCTAGACCCTAAAAACGTGTTTTAGTCCATTAACTTACAAATAGGTTATCGTAACTTGTTATATTGTAAAGACAAGCACTAACGTGTCGTATCTATACTGTAGCAGGTCACGTTAATTATAATTAATTTATAAGGTCACTAGCGCAAGCGTATGTCGTATGTCGGCTGTCGTGTTTGCGGAAGTTCACTGGAATTTTATATTGCGTGACTAACTTACTGAGTTTATTGTTACTAGTCTACTAATTAAATGCGAACTTTCGTACAAACTTTCATCCTTTAATGCTGAGTGTAGGCTTTTTCTATATGAGGTTTCAGTCTCCTATCATCACCAGGTCATCGGTCCATCGCATTAGTTGCCTCTACAACTTTCTGTGACCAGTTCTTTGTCTCCTCTCAAGCACCTCTTTGCGTGTGCGTTTTTCTAGATCGCACCATCAACTTACGGAATGACCTTCCTTGGACCTTCGGTATATCCCGAACATTACGACATGGGGACCTTCAAAACTCCCGTATATCTTCACCTTAAAGGCCGGCCACGCTCCTGTAACTCCCCAATTGTTGCAGGTGTCCGTGGGCAGCGGTGATTACTTAACACTAGGTGCTCTGACTGAGACTGCTCGTTTGCCTTCCTATTTTATAAAAAAAAAGACTGGCCCGCCCATTTCCACGTCCTTCGAACTATAACTTTTGGTGATATCTGTAAGCCTCGTTCGTCTCCGAATCTCTGTGATTCTTATTCTGTCTCGAAGAGAGATACCTGACATCGTCCGCTCCATAGCTTTCTGGGTTCATTGCAGCTTGATGACTTGCTGAGTGAACCTCCAAGTCTCGGCTCTATATATCATCCTCCCTGAGGATGAATTGTTGAAAGGCTCTGTGCTTGAGGTTCATAGGTATATCACCTTTGAGCATCCATTTAACCGAATGCAGGGGTCTGTTTCAAGTCCTTGTCTGTTCAACATAATTTATTAATATATGACTAACTCCCAAAGACATAAACAGTTACACAGCTCGATATGTACTTCATCCCTTATTTTAATCCCTTCAAGCCTTTATTTCGCGATAAAACTTAACCTATGTTCTTTCCCAAGCTATACATGATTGATTTCATTAAAATCGGTTCAGTGTTATATTAGAACGGGTTAGACTATTCCCATCTTCCGCTGGGAGAGTATCTCGTAAGAGCCGAGTAACTCAGCACCCCCTTGGTGGTAGGGGATCTGTTCCCCGACTGGCTTGCGACCACCAGCATGCGAATCCGACCGCCAAGTGTCATAGACGCGTTCCGGTCGAGTCGCATGTGGACCATACTTTCCTCCTCCCTCTCCCATCCCAATAATTATACGGATTTAGTGGACTCTGGGCTCTTGCTCAAAGGGTCCGCTAAAACCGCAGCATTTTTTTCTTCACTCCCTCTCCCCATTCCATCTTCGAGGATGTCCATGGGTGATGATGACCACTTACCATCAGGTGGACCATCTGCTCGTTTGCACCTTATCTAACATAAAAAATTTAAAAAAAAAGTGGAAAATATTGTCTTGAAAGTACAAGGATAGAGTAAGAGAACAATTCTCCCTTAACTATTTCAGTTACGTGATGGTGGAACCTGGTTTACATACTCCGCGACCTCTCCGCTATGCGTAGGACACTGAGTAGTTTGTTGAATATCGTACAAGTGTTAAAAATATTACGGCGTTCATATGATTGACGTGAGTTACAGAATTCATACTATATAGTCACATAATAAAAGTCGAATTTAACGAAAATTGACAGCAGTGATGGCCCAGTGGTTGAGACTTCAATGTCTTACTCGGGAGGTCCGAGTTCGATCCCCCACACAGGCACACACCGAAGACTTTTTTGAAATATGTGTATTAAAACTCGTGAGGAAACCTGCACTCCTGAGAGTTCCCTAAAGTTCTCAAAAGTGTGTGAAGTCCGCCAATCCGCACCAGGCCAGGATAGTGGACCCAGACCCGGCTCAGCAATGGGCCATTAATGGGTTGTGATGATGATGACATTAAACAATAGGTATACTCTATTTTGATACGCTGACCGATCAATAATGTCGGATAGATCCTCAAAATATTGAGTAAATTTCGAAAACCCGCTGAAAACTGAAGTCAAGTCAAATATACAGACCACGTTCTTTATAAATGACGGATGAGTCGAACAAAGAATTAATATTGGATTTCTCCTTTCAGGTCCTTCTAGCCCCTGATTGCCAAGAATGCTTCGCTTCCCTCAGCCGAGTGGAAGAGGAGGCGATGTACGACAAACTGCACACACAACAAAAGGCTTGTCTTCTGGAACGATGGACTATGAGGACTATTACTAACAAGTTAGAATTTAATTATTTATTCTTTTGTCCATCCGTTTCTCCATCAAAGACCGAGATCTGAAAGCTTTCTCACACGACCCTTACGCCTTTATTTCCTTCTTTTTTATTTTTGTGAATGTGTTGTCTTCACTAGTAATGAGTGAGATAGTAACTGAGTGCATTTTCCAGAAACCATGACTCCACAGCAGCAATAACCTCCCACTGGCTTCTGAACGCGGTTCGTTCCCAACTCCACTTCTCCCAACTGTCCGCCTGGCGAGCCACCATCCAGAGATCTGAACGGGACAAACCTGCAGAAAGACGGTAATTAACAAACTGTTGATAACTTTACTTTTATGTTGAGTCATTTTCGTAAACTTACGGAGGCAGATTCTCAGTTTACTTTACGTGTTTAAGTTTAGCCATTGTCAGATCAACCTACAAATCTACTTTTATTCCTACAGGAGAAAGCTAAGCCGAGAAACCTGCAACTTTAAAAAAATCGAAGCGAACTGCGACGAAACGGACCTCGATGACCGCAAGTTAAATATCGTCTACTCCATCAAAATCCCTGGGGAAAGTTACAAAATGGCAGAGTTCACAAGGACACCCACAAACCACAAGTTTCCAATTACCGATATAGGAAATAACGTTTATCTCAAATTGGTCCTAGAAAGTCTGCCCAGAATGGACGAAGTTCCAATAGTTAAATGTACCTGCCAAAAGCGACGAGCCAGTAAGGAAATTCCGACGAGCGTTCATAACGAACTCGTCGGGAAGTTAAATGATCTCACTCTAAGCCCTCGGAATTCCAAGTACGACGAACGAGCCATGCCTAGAAGATCGGTAATGTCCAAATATGACGAGGATAAAAAAATTGTCGACGATAGAATGCTGACACCCTGTAGCGAAAGCGGCAAACACAAGTGCAACTGCGACGACGAATCCGACGATAAGAGCCACAAAAGTCAAGAAGCCAAAAAGTTAGACGAGCGCAGACTGAAAGAAATAGCCAAATATAAACGGAGATTGCGCAAAGAGAGTAAATTAAAAAAGCTTTGTGATAGCACCTCGTCGGAGGGAGAATTAAAGGCAAAAGAAACGCATACGTCGATACCTATTCTACAAGCGGCAAGATTTGATAGATTTCGAGCCATCGGTTGCTTCAGGAATCAAACTTATTTGACGCTACCCGCTACTAGAATAGAAAGTCGTTCCCCGTTCGTCGAAACTATGAGTATCCAACCTACAGAGTTCCGACGAACCAACTCAGTGGGAACACAAACCGACGAAACATGTGAGTGCGGGAATAAATTAGAAATAACGTGCACAGGGTGTTCGAGTAGAGGCATGGTCCGCTCCGAAGCCAACTACAACCTGGCGTCCATAGAGAAGGGGGCTCGACGGAAGCGGGACGACGACGACGCGACGTTTAAAAAGCATAAATGTGATAATAGTGATAATTCGTGTGATATATCTTTAGATTCTAGTGATAAGTGTGAAATAATCAAACGGCCCAAGTTGAGACGTTACTTTCCTGTTGTCGATCGTATCGAGAAGGTTATCAGTGATCGGGAAAATCAGAATAATGATATAAAAGAGTTGAACCTGCGCGATGACGACACAGTGTTTTCAACTAAACCGGAGAAGAAGAGACAGAAGACTTTTTCTATAAATGAGGATTATGTTTTATATGAAAAATGTGATTACGGTACTATAGACAAGTGTGACTTGGAGTCACCCAAAGAGGAAGTTGACCAGAACGGTCTGTGGGACAAATGTACGGACAACCAAGTCCCATCTCCCACTGAGATGGATAGATTTCGCTGGAGATTTGACTCGGCTGCGTCGATGGTTTTCCATAATAAGACTGGACTTCCGCTCACTTCCAGTCCTGCTCCTTTGAGGCGTGGGAACAATTGCTTTGATTTTGATGACTCTATCAATGGTGTTTCTGGTATTAAGAGGTACGCTTCAAACTTATTAATCCTTAGTTAGAAAAATTCATTTTTTTTATTATTTAAAAAAAAAACTAATTTTGGGGACGGTGGATGGACGGTTCCTTTCAAAACATCTATATTGCTAAACTTTGACATTAACTTAGACAACTTATTATATAAAAAACTATTCTACAGTGCTCTCTTCCACCCGATCTCCCCGCCGTCCCCAGCGCCTGCCTCCCCGGTATCCCCAGCGAGGCAGACTCCACCCCCCAAGAAGACTACACCACATAACAAACTACGGATTGGACCTAGTACTGGTTTACTTGGTAAGTTGGTATTGCAAACCACAAACTCAACATCTTAAGTATACTTTGTTGTCTCAAAATGTCAGAATTTATCCCACTTCTGATATGACATGTTTTCGTTTGGATGGTAATATAAGGCTGCGTTTCCATTGAAGATGAGTGAGGATGTGTAGCGAGGGATGTATTTCTTAAAGACCAATAGATTCATTTTACACCGCACACCCTCAGACTTTGAGGTTGGTGTTGTATACATTTTTTTAAATATTTGGAAAAAGAAATCACTTTAGTTGTATGAGAGCCCCCCTTAAATATTTATTTTATTCTATTTTTAGTATTTGTTGTTATAGGGGCGTCAGAAATACTTTCTATTAATCTATCTCTCTTAAATATAATTTGAATTTCACCTAAACATGGTCTCATAAATTGCAGGTAGTTTCGAAGAATCCGCTCTCAAAGGCCGGTTAGAACCTGTCGCAACTGTCCATGGCTTTAGTGCTGAATTGGGGGCTTCAGGGGCCTTCTGTCCCCCACATAGAAGATTGCCTGTCACCGCCTTCTTCTACGCTCCAGGAGGAACTAATGCGCCTTATATGGTGAGTTGGCAACGTTCTCTACCACCTTTGTGTTGCTCGCTACTAAATCATTTACTTTATTAATTACTAGTTGACCGCGACTTCGTCCGCGTGTAGCTCCGCTCCTATTGGTCTTGGCGTGATGATATATAGCCTATAGCCTTTCTTGATAAATGGGCTAACTAACACTGAAAGAATTTTTCAAATCGGACCATTAGTTCCTGAGATTAGCGCGTTCAAACAAACAAACTCTTCAGCTTTATGTATTAGTATAAGATTAATTTGGACCGATAGACACCGTTATATATACAGGATGTCCCAAAACTCAACTTCTGGGACCGGGCGAGAGGTTATGTCATACCAGTTCTGGAAAAAATAAGAAAAAAATTTCAATGTTACTTAGTTAAGCAATAGTTGACATTTTTTCAAAGAAGTTGAAATCGACACCATTGGTCGCATTTTTAAGTATTATGATCACAAATTTTACATCATCATCATCACGACCCGTCAATGGCCCACTGCTGAGCCGGGTCTCCTCCTCAAAATGAGGAGGGTATTAGGCCATAGTCGTCCACCACGCTGGCCCAGAGCGAGGTGGCAGACTTCACACACCTTTGAGAACTTTTAGGGAACTCTCAGGAGTGCAGGTTTCCTCACGATGTTTTCCTTCACCGTTAACGCAAGAGATATTTAATCGCTTAAAACACACATAACCCAGAGTCAGAGGTGCTAAATTTTAAAATTTAGCAGTACTTTTTAAATTATGTTTTTTAAAATAACGGTGCTATTTATCGGAACCACAAATCAACGGAATAAATATTGTTAATTGAGTAAAATAAACTAAGTTTGATTGAGGCATGATTTACAAAAATGTTATTTGTTAACTTTGACACTTCATTTTGGAAAAAAAGTACTACACTACCCTTGGCAAATTATTTAAATGGATGGCCCATTTAGTCAAGATTTCAAAATGGCTCTTTTCCTTACCATTAAAAATATTATTTCTCATTTTTTTGCAAATGGACGTCATTTAAAATAATAATACTTAATACTATAGACTCTCGCCAGTACCAGATTATCGTTGAGTTTTGAAACTCCCTATGTACCGTTGGTCCGTATTCCCCTGATTCTGTTTTTTCTATTATGTGGGTCCGCCATTTTGGGAATCAAAATTTGTGCAAAAACAGTAATATGAATAATGAAGGGTTTAAAAAACTCTTTAGTTCCCATGTCCAAGTTTCTAAAGATAACCATTTCTCTTTAAATAAATTAAATTTAGAATTATTCAGATAAAACAATTTTTTTTTTTTTTTAAAAAAGATTACTAGCAGTATGAATCACATACTACTAGTATTCCCGTTACCCCTCCTAGTAAGCTAATAAATAGCTTGTGTCAGGAGTGGGCCACGCCAGTAGTCCAATGTCCGGGATTTGAACCCACGACTTGTTGATCGTGAATCCAACGCCCGAACCACTGAGCTACTGACGCTTCAAAAAGCTTCAAAACGCTATATAAACTACCCCCACTTTTATGAGGGAGTCTTCCAAAGGTAACGGTGGAAATTTTGCAGTTTAGACTTTGACAGACAAGCGGTTACCATTTTACTTTAATGAATTTGACAAATAACGTTTGGTTAGTGTTGCCAGAAAAAAATAATAAATAGTGTTACTATTTATCTTTGCTACTATAATAGTAATTTAATACAATAATGTTGCCATGTGGTAGAAAAAAATATTAAACTTCTGTCACCCACAAGTAACACGTACAATAAAAAAAAATTAATTTTCAATATAAAAATTCTCTTTTCCGGGATAAAAAGTGTCCTGTATGTTAATCCAAGTAATAAATTATTTGTGCGCCAAATTTCATTGAAATTCGTTCAGCCGTTTTGGCGTGATTGAGTAACAAACATACAAACCTTATTATGATTTATCTTTTGAAGCATTATTTTTCGGTAGATAATCTACCACCAGAAATCTTAGAGGGTTTTTTTTTAATATGGTCATGACGCTGATACTGCCGCGCCGTTCTTCCTCATCACGACTCGTCAATGGCCACTGCTGAGCCGGGTCTCCTCTTCATAATGAGGAGGGTATTAGGCCAAGAAGAAAATCATTATAGGTTTAGTCCCCTAGTAAGAGTGGTCTACCTCTTTTTATGAGCCCCGCCATATATCTTATACTAATATATAAAGCTAATGAGTTTGTTTGTTTGCTTGAACGCGCTAATCTCAGGAACTACTGGTCCGATTTGAAAAATTCTTTCAGTGTTAGGTAGCCCATTTATCGAGGAAGGCTATAGGCTATATATCATCACGTTAAACTTAATATGCGCGGAGCTACACGCGGACAAAGTCGCGCGGGTTGACTAGTGTTTTATATATACATATTTATTTAGATTTTTATATTTCGTGGTGTTTCTGTAAATAAAGGTTTCTTGTATGTTCCAGGGTCACATAAACCTAGGGCCGGGTGGTTATAGAGTGGCTCGCTCCGGAACTATACAGGTCTCCCTCTTCAACCCGCACGGCACGCTGGTGAAGATGTTCGTGGTGCTGTACGACCTGACGTGCATGCCGCCCATGGCCAGGACCTTCCTGCGTCAGCGGACCCTGTACATGCCAGCCGGAGCAGACCCTCCAGCCTACCACCAGATGCACAAGTGGTTGAGATACTTGATTCATCTTAGGTGAGTTGTATTAACTGATACTTCAATTTGATTCATTAAAATTGGTTCAGCTGTTGGACTGACTATATCTAACATAATCTCAAAATATCTCACTCTCTCACTGTATAAATAACATTTTATCTCAATTATTAATAAATTCACTATATCTAATTTCGTCACAGTATGTAACTGATTCTGACAGAAACTATATTTGATTTTCTCCCAATATATATGTCGGGGATTTTAAAACGATGAGAAAGGAAATGGAAGGAGGAAGATGGGGAATATTGGGGAACACTACAAGGGGGTGATGGTATTGAATGGAATATTGGGTAAACGCAACGTAGAGACTTCTACTGAACCGATAAATGATCAAATATGATCTCTAACAATTACGAGAGAAACCTAAGCTGTGCCTTGGACTTGTGACCAAGGTGTAGGCTTAAGGATATCCTTTAAGTAATTACAACACTCGCCTCCACTGCTAGGCTCTCTATTTAAACCCAAGGTTAAACTCACATAAACCGAATCTAACCTAAGGCTAACCTAACCTAACATTGTGTTTACTTAACCACGTGGCAATTACATTGTAAAGACTTACGTGACCTTAGTTGGACAGCCATTCCACACTACATTGCACTTGACACTATCACTAGCACTACTTAGATGATGTTCACTCCTTGAGAGACCGCGCACGACTAAGACTTCAGTTAGACTGTCGATCGCATATAAAGGGTCGAGGGTAGAGACTGTCAAAACAACGGAAGTGACTACTACCCCACTCCAACGCCATAGACAACGATAACGATTCGATTAATCGATAATCTTTTACTATGCTCCGACATATAATTTGCTGTCATTTTTTTTTCTCTCTCATTTTATAGAACTCACTTACTACATATAATTAACACAAAATTATGAAAGAGTTATATTTAAGAGAACTTCGTACGAACGACTTTTGAAAAATTGATTTTTACCAAAAATATTGGTGTCGCGCTGAGCCCCAAGCTTATCCCTTACCGTGTGATAGAGAGAACTACAGCTCGAACTGATCGTCCTTCCGTAATCCCCTGTTTCCTCCTCGAAATTTGGACCGATTTTAATATTTATTTCGTTAAAATGCAGTACAGGGTCTAAGCTATGTTATTAGTTTGCTGGATGTTTGCAAATGTAAATAAAAAAGTAGTTTTTTTTTTCTATTTTATTTATCAATTAAGTATCTGATTCAATTTGTCATAAAATTTTACCCACTCTTACTATATCCAACTTGAGTGAGTCTCAATATCTAACTCATTGTCTCATTATGTCTAACTCATTTCATATATCACAATACGCAACTCACTTTAATAGTATATGCAATTTACTAACTACATTTAAATCATTGTCTCACTACATCTGACTCCCTTTCTCACTACATCTAGCTCACTTTCTCACTACATCTAGCTCACTTTCTCACTACATCTAACTCCCCTTCTCACTACATCTAATTCTTTTTCTCACTACTTCTAATTCCCTTTCTCAATACATCTAACTCCCCTTCTCACTACATCTGACTCCCTTTCTCACTACATCTAGCTCACTTTCTCACTACCTCTAACTCCCCTTCTCACTATATCTAATTCTTTTTCTCACTACATCTAACTCACGTTCTCACTACATCTAATTCCCTTTCTCACTACATCTAACTCCCCTTCTCACTACATCTGACTCCCTTTCTCACTACATCTAGCTCACTTTCTCACTACATCTAGCTCACTTTCTCACTACATCTAGCTCACTTTCTCACTACATCTAACTCCCCTTCTCACTACATCTAATTCCCTTTCTCAATACATCTAACTCCCCTTCTCACTACATCTGACTCCCTTTCTCACTACATCTAGCTCACTTTCTCACTACCTCTAACTCCCCTTCTCACTATATCTAATTCTTTTTCTCACTACATCTAACTCACGTTCTCACTACATCTAATTCCCTTTCTCACTACATCTAACTCCCCTTCTCACTACATCTGACTCCCTTTCTCACTACATGTAGCTCACTTTCTCACTACATCTGACTCCCTTTCTCACTACATCTAGCTCACTTTCTCACTACATCTGACTCCCTTTCTCACTACATCTAGCTCACTTTCTCACTACATCTGACTCCCTTTCTCACTACATCTAGCTCACTTTCTCACTACATCTAACTCCCCTTCTCACTACATCTGACTCCCTTTCTCACTACATCTAGCTCACTTTCTCACTACATCTGACTCCCTTTCTCACTACATCTAGCTCACTTTCTCACTACATCTAACTCCCCTTCTCACTACATCTGACTCCCTTTCTCACTACATCTAGCTCACTTTCTCACTACATCTAGCTCACTTTCTCACTACATCTGACTCCCTTTCTCACTACATCTAGCTCACTTTCTCACTACATCTGACTCCCTTTCTCACTACATCTAGCTCACTTTCTCACTACATCTGACTCCCTTTCTCACTACATCTAGCTCACTTTCTCACTACATCTAGCTCACTTTCTCACTACATCTGACTCCCTTTCTCACTACATCTAGCTCACTTTCTCACTACATCTGACTCCCTTTCTCACTACATCTAGCTCACTTTCTCACTACATCTAACTCCCCTTCTCACTACATCTGACTCCCTCTCTCAATACATCTAGCTCACTTTCTCACTACATCTGACTCCCTTTCTCACTACATCTAATTCTTTTTCTCACTACATCTAACTCACGTTCTCACTACATCTAATTCCCTTTCTCACTACATCCATCTCACGTTCTCACTATATCTCACTTTGCCATTGTATCTAACTTTATCACTATATCGGTCTAACTCGTTTTTTTTTATTCCAGATTTATGACATCAAAATCAGGCAAGCTCTACCTGCACACAGACATCAGGATACTAGTCTCGAGGAAAGCCGACGTCGACACGGCCACAGCACATTCCGCATTGTTCAAACCCCCACCCACCAACACCGACCCCCCCCAATCCCGCTCCCCCAACCGCGTCTTCGGAGGCTGCAGCGACTTCGACCTCGGCTACGAAAACCAAAATGGCGTCTCCTACGAACTGAGGAGCTTCACCTACGCACCAGATAACCCTAAATATTCGCCTCGCTGAAGCGTGGGCTAGTTTGAGTAGTGCCTGTGTTTTGTTTGTATGTATTAATGAAAAGAATATATTTTTTGGTTTTTATATATTTATGACTTATTTTTTTTTACCCTTTTAATAATAATGAAGCGATAATTTTTTCTCGATATTATGTCGATAAAAAGTATCGAAATAAATAGGTATAGGTACAAAAATGGTGGCCAAACCGTGGTCGCACTATGATTGTGTGGGTGCCAGGAACACCTCCATTAAGCAGACATAGTAGGTGTCACAATTCGCTCAAAGATCGAATGAAAGAATATTCACTTGTGTGTGACGTCACAATGACTTGAACGTAATTATGTTTTATTTAATCTGCAAAAACTAATAATATTTTTGTCTGACCACAATTTGTGGTATATTATAATATTTTGTCAACAACTTTCGCGTCATTTGTTTCTATGTATATTTATCGTACAACGTTTCTCCACTCTCGGATCAGGCGTTGAGTGCATCTCTTTCGCACACGAGGAAGTACTGACTGAGAGAAAAGGATGGAATGAGATATG
Source organism: Limenitis camilla (assembly GCA_905147385.1). NCBI lineage: Eukaryota > Metazoa > Arthropoda > Insecta > Lepidoptera > Nymphalidae > Limenitis > Limenitis camilla. The sequence continues at coordinate 6,330,267 of LR990251.1, read as the reverse complement.
TATGGTATACTTTTAGTTAATTGAGCGTTTTTGGCGGGAACAACGGGTTATTCAAATGAGTATTATGTCAAAAATACAATCTTTATTATCTTATATTAATGAGGTAAAAAATTTATTTAAAAAATGTCAATAATTCAACTATTAACATATATAACAACATCCAAATAAACTAATTTTTTTAAATTTTTATTGTACAAGTTTTAGACCAACGATTTGTATAGAAGAATCGTCAAATCGAAGGCTGTATTTTCACCAGAGATGATGAGAGATGTGCGAGTGATGTGTGTGCTAAGAAACAATAGAATCGCTTACAATCGTTCTTAAAAAACACATCCTTCGCTCATCTCTGTTGGACCATCACGGATTTGATGTGACGTCACGATCTCCTTGAATAAAAAAATCCTTAATTGAATGACACATTCGTGTAATAGATTCCAAATTCAAATTTTTATCTAGAAAATTCGAATTTGGAATTTCACCAGCAGAGCATCGTTTAACACATTATAGAGAACAGATGAGGCCTTTTAGGTGACGACTTAACGGAGTTAGGCTGCGTTTCCACCCGAGACTGATATGTGTAGCGTATCAAACATATCCCTTACTACACACATCTCTGGTGGAAACGCAGCCTTATGTGTGTGAATTATGCCATGCTTTGGTTATTCATACTTAAGCACTACTTACACTAAATAACATAAACTATGTATAACTTAATATAGTTCAAATTGTACTATGTAATATTAAGCTAAGTGTACACTGTGAAGCAACCGCGCGACTGCGACGCTATGCGAGGTGAACGATATAAGAATACGAGTGTAGAAGGAAACAGAAATTAAAAAATCGTCTGACATCAATTTCGCAAGTAGAAGACTGTAGAATGATTTGTTTGCCCCTTATTTATCAATAAAAAAAATCGCACGATAATAAAATGTGGTGCTACTCTTCAAAGATTGTGTATACCATTGGCTCCCTCGACAGCATCACCACCACTCCACCCAGGACTCCACTTAGAGGGTAAAGGCCGACTGAGTCAGAACCGGTCTAGCCTCAGAGTTTTCTTGTCTTTTCCTTTCCTCCTCTATATTTTTTTTTCTTTGATATGCGTGTAATAATGATGAACTTTTAATATCCATTTAATTCTGAAGCCAAACTAAGTTTTTTGGAAGAGAGCATTTTTTGTTTACCTGAGAGTTTTCTTTTAACTTATATTAATTCAAAGAAAAAAAAAATGTTGCGATTAATTTTAAAAATGATTTCAAAAACAATCATGAAAAATTTCAGTGTAGCTATAGCCTTAAACTAATTCATTTTATCGTCTTAAAATGTTGCTTAAACTAATGTGCGTTGTTTCAGGCTGCGTTTCCATTAGAGATGAAGCGATTCTATTGGTTTTTAAACACATCCCTCGCTACACAGATCATAAGGCACTTTATTTACATTATCGAAATTTCCTAGACTTCATCTTCTGTCATAGTTTTTGTAACGCTGCGAACCGAGCCTTAGGCATCGGCATACTGCCGAGTCCAAATCCACCTATAAAAATAAAAAAAAAAATATCACAACAATCTAAAAAAACAATTTAACTAAAACTTAAAGGCGCATCCGAATCAGTACATTATTTAATGCAATACGATGACACAGACACATATATGGATAGAGACACGTATCCTAATATTATAAATGCGAAAGTAACTCTGTCTGTCTGTCTCGCTTTCACGCCAAAACTACTGAACCGATTTAAATGAAATTTGGTATACTGATAGTCTAGACCCTGAGAAAGGACATAGGCTTAAAGCGATGAAATGCGGATGAAGTCGCGGGCACAGCTAGTAGATTTAAGTTAAGGCTGCGGTTCCATAATAACCTCTTATTTCTCTGGTGGAAACGGAGTCTTATGTTATTGTGTAATAAGCCAAAATTGGGGATATTATTGGTTGCTCTGGCAACATTGATGATGTCTTAGAAAGGTTTAGAAGAAATCCTGGAGTGTCCGTCAGTTACTGAACATTGATTCTAGGGTGATCAATTTATTTCAATTGTGGCGTAATAAAAAAGACCAACCTCTGGCTGCTCCCCTAGCAGCGCCTCGAGCAGCGCCCCGAAACGCCTTGCGGAAAGCTGCTGGAGCTTTGCGTTTCGATCTATAACAATTTTTCAAATATTATTTTTAAATAACAATAAATTTTTCATATTAAAATCAAAAATTAAATGAACATTTAATTTAAAATAAAGAAATAAAAAAAAATAAGTTAAACGAAAACTAAATTGACCTAAATCCTAGAATTAGGCCAAGGTCACGTGTACACCATTCTAGTGCTCCCTGAGGTGACTGGGTGACTGTCTAACTTACTAGCCAATGTGCTGAGGAGGGTGTTGGTGCTTTTAGATATTCTGCTCATAATGGAGGCGACACGCTTTCGTATAACAGCAAAGAAATCGTCCATAAAACTAAGCCTATTTTTAATAAATTATTTCTAGTCATTAAAAGTGTAGATGTAAAATATTTTTGTATTTATATTCAAAATAGGGGCCCGGCTTCGCACGGGTGGATAATTTTTTTTTAACATTTTGGCTCCCGCATTCTGTCGCTCCCTCTATCGACGCGTTACTCGCTGCGCTGCGAGGCACTGCACACCGCGCCGGCGGCCCGTCTGGGATTATTTTTTATTTATCTTGATATTTTTATTTCGTAATATCTTTTGACTGGAATGTCCGATTTCAATAATTCAAAAAGTAATTAACAGGTATTGAAACAGTCTTCATTACGAAATAATTTATTTGGATAAAAATTAATACAAAGTTACGGAAAACATGGTCTGATTTTGATAAGCATTTCTATCAACTTTTAAAATGTAAAAAAGTAGTTATAGTGACTTAACTACAATAGTTGGACATATGGTCTTGCGGAGTTTTTTGTAGATATTGATACGTTCTATAATATTGTATAACATTTTTTTGTTCTATCATCAATACTTTTCGCAGCGCATGCGATGAAAGATGGCTAATTTTTTTGCACCTTGTGTTGGTTTTAGTGAGAATTTCTGGGGATCTCTAATTTTTTCTTGTAATAAATACAGCCTATGTTACTCAGGGATAATGTAGCTTCCTAATGGTGAAAGCATTTTTGAAATTGGTCTAGTAGTCTTTATGTTTATTCGTTACATACAAAAATACAAATCTTTCCTCTTTATAATATTAGTATAGATGTATTAAAATTATATAAAACATTCCGTCAAAAGTGATTTTATTTGATTGCCAGTTTCACTAAGATCGTATTTTCAGTCTAGCTCCTAATCCATTACAAAAGTTGGCAAGAATGTTCTATACAATATTAGCTATTTATATAAAAAAAAAAAATAAACTCGAAATGGGCTAAGTTTGTGAAAATCAAGGAAAAAAAATTAATTCGCATTTTTTTTGGCAAAAATTTTTTTTTTATTTCCAAAAACAATTAAAAAGCTCAGTAAATGAAGTAATAAATCCATTGGTTCAATTATTTTAATATATAATTTTATGACTGCTTTGAAGTACTGCATGCCATCTGGTTGTCGAAAATTTGAAAGTCCCATAACTCTTTACCTAGTCATTATATTAAAAAAATATTTAGTAAACGTATCAATAATATGGATAGGTAGAACATACTCAAATATTACTAAAATAGGAAACATCGAGTTTTTTTTAACTGTCCGCTTCCCGTGGAATGCCCCATTTGTTAGCCAAATTTTATTGGAATACCTTCAGCCGTTTTTGTGTGATTGAGTAACGAACATTCAATTATACAAACTATCACTTTTAAATATCGGAGAAATAATCATAATGGTGGTAATTTAATTTATTCGAATAGCAACAATTAATAGAAGATACAGTGTACTACTACTAATAGAGGATTGTTAATTATAACGATGGCAACACTTATAATTTGAGTAGCATCCTGTTACTTGAGTAGCATTTTGACTTTCTTGAATGTTGGTCAACTGATAAACACAAATCAAGGAAGTGGGGATTGCAAAATAAATACGCTGTCATGACAGAATAATTATTGATTACATCGTGAGTATTCTAGCAGTAACTCAGAAGCTCTGAATCTAAAGTATATCCCCAGGAGGATATTCAAGTCAATCCGTCCGTAGGTAAAGGAGAAAGAGAAGACCATGGAAAAGATGGAGACATTTTCAGTCACAGATATGGATCTGGAGAGGCCTACGCAACAGAGGCGACTACTACAAACTTTCTCTTAAGCTGATATTACACGATCATATATATGTCGGAGCATAGTAAAAGATTATCGATTAATCGAATCGTTATCGTTGTCTATGGCGTTGGAGTGGGGTAGTAGTCACTTCCGTTGTTTTGACAGTTTCTACCCTCGACCCTTTATATGCGATCGACAGTCTAACTGAAGTCTTAGTCGTGCGCGGTCTCTCAAGAAGTGAACATCATCTAAGTAGTGCTAGTGATAGTGTCAAGTGTAGTGTAGTGTGGAAGTGCTGTCCAACTAAGGTCACGTAAGTCCTTACAATGTAATCGCCACGTGGTTAAGTAAACACAATGTTAGGTTAGGTTAGCCTTAGGTTAGGTTAGCCTTGTGTTAGATTCGGTTTATGTGCGTTTAACCTTGGGTTTAAATGGAGAGCCTTACAGTGGAGGCGAGTGTTGTAATTACTTAAAGGAGCTCCTTAAGCCTACACCTTGGTCACAAGTCCAAGGCACTGCTTAGGTTTCTCTCGTAATTGTTAGAGATCATATTTGATCATTTATCGGTATCTACGTTGCGTTTACCCAATATTCCATTCAATACCATCACCCCCTTTTAGTGTTCCCCAATATTCCCCATCTTCCTCCTTCCATCTCCTTTCACATCGTTTTAAAATCCCCGACATATATATGATTATAGATGTATGAGTCATTTTTATAAGAAGAAAATATGACAGTGTAATATCTACATTTGTCTATGATCATAGATAAGGGATTATATTTGAAAGCTTGCGTACAAGTAGGATCATGTCCGTGATGCGTGATTGGTACCACCTTTGATAATGCATAGGTAAACACGACTTCATCCATTCGGAGATATGTTTTGTAAGACTTTTTATCTTCCAATCTAAGTTCTTCAAGTAAGGTTTTATGGACCCCTCTCTCTAACTAAAATTCGCGTTTTATTTCTTGTTTTATTTTTCACCCTTTTCTTTGATAGTATATGACGTTTATATGATCATATGGGAAGAGTGGGTCAATAGTGTAATAAGTAAAAATGAAGAACTGCATCATATAAATATGATCATAGAACAGATATGACATAATATACAGGGTGGAATTTTGAGACGTGTCAGTAAGGGCAGATAGAAAACGGCGACCATTTTAAGCATTTTATTTCGTAGAATCACGTCAGAATGTGTCGTACCGTACAAAATGTAGGGAAAATGTTTTTGGCGATTTCTGACATTTCCTGACATAACCTTCAATGGTACCATAGAGTCTTTTGATCCCCATGCAAAGTAGGATCGATAGGCATAAAACATTTTTTTTTGGTTTTTAACACTTTTTCACTAACCGAACAGAATTCGAATATCTTAAATAGTTATGTATGGGCTCCTAGGAACGTTCCTGTAACTACATATCACGGTTAAAGTACCTGCCCTTACTGACACGTTTATTTATTGCAGTGTATCTGTGGTTGATTGTCTATGGTACAATTTAGATTGAATCAGTTTGTGTCACTCATTTCAGTTGATATAAACATGGCGGACACAGAAAAGCCTGTGAAATCGAATCAATATAATATGAATCTCCAAGATATTATTTTTAAAGATAGTAGAATTTGTATATGCAAAGTAACTATGAACAACTGTTAATACTTACGACTTTCTTACTCCTCCCCTTTGCACTCCTTTCCGCTTATATCTCCCACTCCCTCTAGAGCTCGTGCTCGCGTTTTCTTCAAAGTCTTCAGTCATATCACGTTTAGTTTGTTCGTCATCGTGTATCATCAGTATACCTGAAGGTATAATTTATAAAAAAAATGGAACGCATAATATGAATCCGACATCCAAATGTCTGACGCGTTCCGGTCGAACCGCATGTGGGCCAGACTTAACCCCTCCTTCCCCCATCCCATTAACGCTGCGGATCTAGCGGATTCTGGGCTTTTGCTCAGGCTCCACAGAAACGTCTATCTTCGACGGTTGCCGATGCCCACTTACCATCAGGTGGACCGTCTGTTTGTTTGTATCTTATTTACCTTTTAAAAAAAAATGAGAGAAGAGCAAGGATGCGTAGCAAGGAATGTGTTTGTTAAGAACCAATAGACGCTCTGTGCGATGATAAATAAAGCGATTATTTCGTTGGTTCTATTGGTGGAAACGCACCCTTCGTGGTTACCGTCACCAATATAAATCAAAACATTGATATGTTCTGTAAATAGAGTATATCAAAAAGGAGAGTAACGGAAATATTGCTGCCGATTCAATAGTCCTTAACTCAAAACCCGGGGTAGACTTAAACCACCGCATCATGATGCGGATGTGTAGCAGGTCGCGACAAGAAAGAAAGGGGAGGGCCCGGCGAGTGGCGCGTGTCGACCGCACGTACTGATTCATCAAGTGACGATGAGAGTCAGAAAACACCAGAAATTGACAGCCCTGACGCAATTCTCAAGAAGGAGTTATTTACTTTCCGCAATAAGAAGCGAATTAATTTAAATGAGAATCCTCTTAAATGGTGGAGTGTTAATCAAAGCGAGTTCAAACTGTTATCTAAAATGACACGCAAATTCTTATCAGCTTCACCAGCCAGTGTTCCAAGTGAACAGTTATTTAGTAGCGCAGGATTAATATACGAAACCTTGCGAAACAGACTGGAGTCCAAAAAGGCGGCCATTCTACTTTTCAATAAATATAATGCTCCAATATTTAATTACTAAAATAATTAATTAGTAATAGTAGTTCATTCACTACTTTATTATTAAATAAAAAATGGTAAATAATACTGTGTTTTTTTACCCTACCAACCCAACACTTAAGTTTTTTCATACAGATCCGCATCCGCATCCGCGAATGTGAGCCTCTTAAAATCCGCATCCGCATCCGCGGATGTGGAAATAAATGGATCCGGAGCATTACCTACTTCACACTATCCTCAATCAACGATCGACAATTCAAGACATTCTCTCTTGTATGAGCGATGTCCATGGGAGACGTTGCCCACTTACCATCAGGTAAATCATCTGCTCGTTTGTCAATTATCTAACATAAAAAAAAGTCTTTTGTAGATGTAGGTTGCCTTACCTAATTTTTCCGAAGCGTATTCTGAGGTAATTCGCATCAACTTATTGCCATACTTGTCGTAGTTTGATCTGGTAACGTGAGGCAACATCAACATGTCCTCCTCAGTTTCCGGTAAACGCTTCGCCATTGCTCTTAACGCTACTGATGGGAAGATCGTATATATTGACACATTTCGTTCTAATGCCATTACTCTGAAACATAGACGTAAAAGTCAGATATAGTAAAATTAAAAAAAATATAGTTTAAATAACGTTTAAGTGGCTGTACTGAATTTTAATTAATACTTTTCGAGAAAAGATCTGAATTTGAATTTGGTCATTTTGACCAAAAACTACAAAGTCGTTTTCTATGAAACTATTGTAGACATTTGAATATAGTAAATTAGATATAAAAGCTACTAACTAGTCTTATATTCTGAACTTTTTATAAGTTTCCAATTAACATAAAAGTCGAAAACATTTTTCTAAATAACTTGACGCATGACGGCACCAGGGAGTAAAAGGCGCCCAGAAGGTTTGGGAGGGGCGCCGGAACTAAAATAATAATGTGATTCACCAAAAAAAAAGTTGGTTGAAAGAGCGCTTCAAGCGAAGGACCAAGGTCAAAAAGATTTAAAAAAAAAAGGAATTGTAGACAAAGGCGCAATACATAACTTACTGGCAAGGAGACCAATCAGATTCAGCTCAGGCCTTGTAGGAGAACCAAAGCTGATTTTTTTTGGTCTTCAAATATAAGTATTTGGCACGACGGTGCAGAAGATGCGCGTGCCTAAATTTAGGCTTAAGTTTTTGCAACTGTTTTTTATGGTAAATAAAGTGCAAACGAGCAGATGATCCACCTGTCATATCCCACGAAAATAGAGTGGGGAGGGGGAGTGAAGAAAAAAAAATGCTGCGGTTTAGCGGACCCTGAGTAAGAGCCCAGGGTCCACTAGATCCGCAGCATTCATGGAATGGGAGAGGCAGGGGAAGAGTCTAGCCCACATGCGGTTGGAAAGGAACGCGTCAGAGACACTTGGCGGTCGGATTCGCATGCTGGTGGTCGCAAGCCAGTCGATCCCCTACAACCAAGGTAGGTTGATACCAATAAAATTCTAACCTGCAGGCTTCAACAAGATCAGCGTAGCATCTATCTTCCAGACGCTTGAGTTGAGCTTGCAAGTCGAGAGGCGAGTCGTTGGACGAAGCCTTCGGGGAGGCAGCCTTTCGCGGCAATGGTTCCTTAGGTTCAGGCTTCTTCTGCACTTTAGTCATATTGAATATTATTTTTTTCTGTCCGCTTATTAATCTAAAAAAATCAATAAGGCGCGCATCAATAAGTGACTTCTGCGCATTCAAGGTTAGAAGTATACTTAGATGCCTTCGAGTATACTTACTCGTGTAATTTAGGTCCAGATGTGACATAAGCATTAACCATGCCTTGTCCAGCCCTCACGTGGTCCTCTTGCAAATAGCCTTCATTAACCATTTTCCGTAGAAGCCGAGTTATATCTCCAGTATTCCACTCCTTCCATCTATATCAAAAGTGCAAATTAATCAAAATCGCTTCTAAATTGAAGGTGAATTGAATCCAATACCACCAATTTGATTTAAAGAGGGATAACTGTTTCTTTTTAATTTCATTTTCTGATTTTACAACTTATAACAAATATTATCAGAAAATTTGAAAAAAATGTTTTCGAATTATAGACAATAGTGCTTTTACAACTGAATCTCCCGATTGCTCTCTATGTAACGTGGTTGAGGATGTGTACCATATATTGATGGAATGTCCCCGCAATGAGTGTCGTCAAATATATTTAAATTCTAATAGCAGCAATATAGGCTGGTGCAACAGTCTTTTGGCGTCTCCCTTGTCGGAAGATACGGTGGGGCTCTATAGGGCTGTTCATTTAGCTTTATTAAAAAGAAGTATGTGAATAATGTCTGTGAGTGTAATTAAGAGGGTGATATAATCAGTCATGATTAAACCCTCTTTAAAATATTAAATAAAAAAAAAATAAAAAAAACTCTTTTATGTTTTCTAGAGTAGAATCCTGTTAGTTATGATGTCAGCAACATTAATTTGAGTAACATTTAAAACCCCAGGAGGATATTCTAGTCAAACTGTAATACTGTTAGTCTGTGTATAGACTGTAAGTCCTTTTTAATTAACGCCTTGTTCACATTTTTTTTCAAAACTTGATTCTTAAGACGGTAGTCAAAATTTTTCAAAATCCTTTGGACCAATTTGGCTTAAACTTTACACACTTTTTTGGTTCTGAACTTCAGATTTTTTCAATTACCATAAAAAAAAAATAGAAAAGTTGCCCTAACCTGCCATGTATCTCAGTGTCCTTTAAAGCTATAATTCGACGAAGGGTCGATCCTCGTAAAGCGTTTGATATGTGCATCAGTGTGTACTTCTTTCTATTTTTATGCATAAAATTTGCTACAACTATACATTCAGTTGTTACGTCTGTAGGCTATACAAGACAAAAAAACTTTTTAAGTCTCACAAATGATATAATTTATCAAACAATATGAAACATGGACGCAAACTTACTTCATACTCCGTTTTCTTGGTGCAGTTATCGCACGGAGTCTTACTTCTGCCACAATTCTTTCTATCGAACACTTCTCCCAAATACTGCAATACTTCAACTCTACGACATTCAGATTTATTTTCGCACAAAGCAACCATTTGGGCTAAGTTGTCGTCGTGGACGTGCCGCGCCTCTGTTCCGCGAGCAGTACTAGAATCCGCTGCATAAGATAGTATATATATCGGTTTCTAATCTTGCACCGTTACATATTATACAAAATGTCGTTTATAGAGACAGGAAAAAAATATCGATTAAGTTGGCTTTGGGAAATACATTTTTCAGATAGAAAAGAGGTAACGACAGATAACCCATCTACTGTTGCGGTAGAGTGCGAAGTGTTCCCGTATCGCCTCCCTATGACGAAGAGGGTAACCGCGGATAGTTTAGTGGGTATTACGGCATAGTCACCGGTAGTGAGTGAGATAACCCGTCTATCCTCCATTTGCTACGGCTAATGTTAGAAAGAATATGGTATGGTATGGTAAAAGCTCGCTTTTGGGGAAAAGATCCTTTATCAGTTGTATTCACTTTACACATTCAAGACTCTAGATTAGTTTACAAAAAAATAAGCGAAGACATGTAAGGCATACAAAAGAAAATATTCATAGATAAAGAGACTTTCCCTTAAAGTTACAGTTAAATCTTGACACATTTTCTATTAAACGACTTCATACGGAATGACTTTGGCCATAACCCTTTAAAGACCATAAGACACAACATACCATTCATCATATTATGATATCTTTTAACATCTCCATAATTGTAGTATACGTAACATTCGGAAAGGGCGCCATCTCTCCCCGCGCGACCGGTCTCTTGGTAGTACCCCTCCAGGGACTTGGGTAAACTGTGATGTAACACAAACCGTACGTCTGCCTTGTCTATGCCCATGCCAAACGCGATCGTTGCACAGATCTAATATAAAACATTAAATAAAAATATTACTGTAAGAAATATATTTCTTCGATTATTTCAATAAGTATGATGACTTATTATATTGATCATTACAAGCCGTTAATGACCCACTGCTGAGCCGAGTCTCCTCCTCAGAATGAGGAGGGTGTTAGGCCATAATCCACCACGCTGGACGTGTGTGGGTAGGCAGACTTCACACACCTTTGAGAAATCAAATCAAATCAAATTTATTTATTGCGAATATAGGAATTTATCTACATTTTCATAATACTAATCACAAATTAAAAAAAAATATATAATAATAATCACAAACACTTTAGACGAAAACATATTATTTTAGAAATTCTTTAATGTCATAGTAAGCTTTGTCAATTAATAGATCATGCTATTTTCTTTTAAAATCATTTATACCCTTTGAAGACTTGATAGTCTTTGGTAAACTATTATAAATTTTTACAATCATTGCACACACATTTTTATTAGCAAAAGTGGTTCTATTCGGAGGAAATCTAAACATATCTTTTTTACGTACACTAGATAATTTGTCAAACATATTTTCATTACTCCATCCAAATATAGCGGTCTCATATATGCATAAGGATGGCAATGTTAACAATTTTAATTCTTTAAAATAGGTTTTACAGCTTTCTCTTTTCTTGATACCGCAAATTGCTCTGACACATCTTTTTTGTGCTATGAAAACTTTATAGCTGTTTTTAGCATTACCCCAAAAGATTATGCCGTATCTTAAAAAAGAAGCCACATGGGCGTGATATGCTATAAGAAGTATGGATATATTAACTTTTTTAGATAGCATATATAATCCATATGAAAACTTATAAATTTTTGAGCACAGGTCATCAATCTGTGTATTCCATGACAGACTATCATCTATTTGAACCCCTAAGAATTTAATTACTGTGGTTGCTTCAATGGTTTTATCTAAGTAATGTATATTAGGTTCATATATATCTTTTCTGATTCTAAAGTTCATTATTTTTGTTTTATTTAAATTTAATGTCAATTTATTAGATGTCAACCACTGCATTATATCTGTCAAACTTTTATTTATCTCAATCTCATGTTCTACTTTCTTTTTGTTAGTGTATATCAAAGTGTAGTCATCGGCAAATAATACCATATCATTTTTTATCACTTCAGGTAGGTCGTTAATATATATTAAAAATAATAGAGGCCCTAACACACTACCTTGTGGTACCCCACACGTCACTGTTTGCGGTTTAGAGAAATAGTTACATTCAATTTTACTTTTAATGTCAATTCTGTCAATTTGTGTTATTTGTATTCGTCTTTCGAGATAATCTTTTAACAGATTAAGAGCATTTCCTCTTATTCCATATGATTGTAATTTACTCAACAATATTTTATGGTCAACATTATCAAAGGCTTAAGTGAGATCCATATATAATGCTGATACTTGAAACTCACGAGTGCAGGTTTCGTCACGATGTTTTCCTTCACCGTTAAAGCTATTGTACATGTTACTAACATAAGTAATCTATCTAAGAGATACCCTCTGAAAAAATGTTTTAAATAAAAGTAGGAGATATGTATTATCTAATAACCATCAACATCTTGAAAAAGATTCTATCAGTAAATATCAGAGAAGAAAAAACTATACTAATATTATAAAGGTGAAGAGTTTGTTTATTTGTTTGGATGACCGCGCTAATCTCAGGAACTACTGGTTCGAATTAAAACATTCTTGTTAGATTAAAACTTTTAGAGTACGACTCAAAGCGCTATAGGTGCCTACACCTCACTCTCACCATAAAATAACACTGCATACAACTGAGTCTATGTGTTTTGTCTTCGGTACCGAAAAGTGACATACTTACAACAAGGAATCTATCAGCTACCCAATCCGATTGAACTTTTCTTCTCGTCGAGTCCGATAAGCCCGCGTGGTAGGCAGCTGCTTGAATCCCTCCCTTTCTCAAGTCATTAGCAACAGTTTCACACTCTTTTCGGGACAAACAGTACACTATACCCGATTTCCTATTAATGAAAGGATGTGATATTTAATATAAAATCTTTACAAATACTTTTTAATATTCAATTATATAAAATAACGTTTTCGCTTTTTAAGCTAATTAAATGGACAATTAGAGTATAAGAATACCATACAGTGTCACAGGGGACTCTGCCACTGGAAAAGCATCTCGTAAGAAGCCATAAACCCAGTACCCACTTAGTGGTAGGGGATCTATTCCCCGACTGGATGCGACCATCAGCATGCGAATCTGTCTGCTAAGTGTCATGGACGCATCCCCTCCTTCTCCAATCCCATTAATGTTGCGATTCCAGTGAACTTTAGGTTCTTAGTCAGGGTCTACTCAAACCGCAGCATTCTTCTATTGACTCCCCCTCCTCACTCAACTTTCGAGGCGGCAACGCATCGACAAAATCTCAAAAAGAGATAATGTCTAGTTTAGTCGATGTCCAAGGGCGACTACTTTCCATCAAGGAGCAGAAGGTCCTTCTGCTCGTTTGTCTATTATCAGTCATAAAAAAATAAGCGCAATAGTTAACTTACCCGAAAAATTTTTGACGAATGACACTAACAATATCCTGGTTGACACTCTTCGGTTTCTTGTCTAATATTTTATATGCTAGATTGGGTCTGTTGAAACTGGTCAGGAACCATTTGCATTGATTTATCTGGATTTTAAATTAAAATTTGATATTATAAGTTGTACATCTAGTTACGAAAGTTAAATGTAAGAAAAGATAAACTCAAATTACTTACACCTAATTGACAAACAATGTCCTTGCGTACTCGCACAGTGGCGGTGGCGGTCAGCGCCATAATGGGCACGTGGGGGTAGCGATCCCTTAGCGATGACAAGCGTTTGTAGTCTGGACGGAAATCGTGGCCCCATTGAGACACACAATGCGCTTCATCCACTACAAATCTAACGTGTACAAACATTCTAAATTGATAAAATAACTCACAGACATTTAAATAAGGTAGTAAACAAACTTATCGCCATACTTTCGTCGTCACAAAGTATTGTTTCATGGCATTTAGTGTACGCATCTATAATAAGATTCCACAGACTATATTAATTTGTCACTGAAGCGCTGAACTCACATAAAAAAGTGTTTAATAAACAAAGCTATCTAATATGTAAAGGTTATCTAAAAAATAGCTTTTTGATGTGAGCGACCTTTGACTTTGTAGCCAGCCAGCTCTCCTGAACAAATAATTGTTCCCTGAACTGACATGGTAGCTTCAGACAAACAGATTGACTTAACCTATGTTTGATGTATAAAACCTACTTTTGTATAAGTTTAAGGGGGGCGTTCATAATATACGTGAGATGTTTAAGGGGGGGAGGGGGTCGAGTCAAATCTCATCTAATCTTACGTTGGAGAGAGGGGGGTCTTGGCAAATATTTTTTTGGCCCAGCTATTATATATTGCACCAGCTAAGCAAGCGCGTATGTTCCGCGAAGTGCGACCCTCACGGATTGTCACAAGACGAGCTGATGAGTTACTGTGCGCAAGCGCCAACGGCTTAGAGTGGCTAGATCAGAACGAAGTTGAAGGAACAGACGATTTTGACAGTTGACAGAAAATTTAAAAAAAACACCTCACGTAATTTATGGACGCCCCCTAATTGAAATATAATATTTAAAGAAAGTAATGCTGGTAAGTTACCTTGCAATTTTCCCTCGCCCATGTAGTGTATTTAGATTGTCCAACAATCTACCAGAACTTGTCAATTTCTCCGGCGTCACGTATAATAATTTGATAGTAGGTTCATTTTGAGATAACTTCAAGTATATTTCGTTTAAGGAAGCAGTAGATTTGTCTCCGGATAAGTGGGCTGCAGGTATCTAAACAAATTAATATGACTTTAAAAAATAGATAGTTCAATACACGACTCAAAGTAGTATTAGTCAAAATTGCAGAAAATGTAACACCGATGACCTAATACTATACTTACATCAAGCGAAAGTAATTTCTCAACTTGATCTTGAATTAGAGAGATCAAAGGAGATATGACAATAGTTACTCCCGGGGTGAGCAAAGCTGGTAACTGATAGCACAAAGATTTACCTAAAAAAAAGAAGAAGAATATGTTTGGACATCTTAGTACTTGTAACGCCTTACTTTCGTCTCCGCAAAGTGAGTAATTGTTTCATAGGGCTTGGTGTTCGCATCTATAATAAAATTCTACAGCCTATATTAGATTTGCCAATTCAGCGATTTAAAACTCGGATCAAGAAATCTTTAATAAATAAAGCATACTACAATGTACAGGATTACTTAAATGATGAGAATGCTTGGAATCTAAGTGACGTTGACTCTCAAGCTAAATGGTTTGTATAACAAATTATCTAAACATGGCTTTTTGAAAAGAGCGACTGTTGAGTTTCTGGCCGGCTCTTCTAAACAGAGAGCTGCTTGCCGAGCTGGTGGTAGCTTCAGACAAACTGACTGACCGACCAATTTTTGACGTATCATAAGTACTTTTATAAAAAGTCTAATTGAAATAAAATATTTTAAGTTTGAGATAATTCCTGAGCAGTTTGTTTTACCAATTAAATTTTAGTGGTTAATAAATTTGGAAAGCTTAAATTCTGGAACAAATAGCGTTCCTATTAACGGTTGCACAGAGCAGCCAACCTTTATGATCAGAATTATACTATTGGTTACTATAATGTTTGGGCACCAAAACTTGGGAACTTAGCCATTAGGAAATTAACTTTTTATTAAACAGTAGATTTTGGTAAAAAACTTAAAACTTACCGCCTCCCGTAGGCATAATGACGAAACAATCATTCCCAAGTAATGTTGCATTGATCACTTGCAGCTGATTCGGTCTAAACGAGCTCAACCCAAATGTGTCCTTAAGAGTTTGTCTTAAAGTTGTGGAGTGTGGATAATTTTCGCCATCAAATTCTCCTGGAAATAAATGCGACAGGATACGTAAAATCTTGGTCTAGGTTTATAACATCTTTAGGTTTAAAATTAACAAAAATAACACCTGTAATTCCATCATTCGTAGTACCAGACAAAAATCTACCCATCCCTTCATAAGCGTCGTTATTATTTACTGATGTACCATCACTCTCATCTTCCATAGGGATATCCTGTTCGAAGTCTTCAGGGAAAATTTCCCAACCTTCTTCATCGACGGGGACACCATTATACGCATTTATTTCGCTCGTACTTGGTATATCATCTATGGAGAAATCATTGTCATTTCCCCAATCTTCCTCATTAGTCGCATCAGGCGCCATGTTACTTGATTTAGGAGCTTGGAAGGCTGAATTGTTGCTACAAGAAGGGGCTTGAAAAAACGATGATGTAGAAGGTTGAAAAGGCACGGAGCTAGCTGGAGGTGAAACAGTTTTAGGTACTTCTGTTTTTATAGGCTGTAGTTTTTCTGATGCATTTTTAATTTTATCCAAAATAGATTTAGATGAATGACAATTAGTTTTCTCGCTTGATACACTTGATCGGCTCTTGAATACAAATGTTCCTTTACTGGCGTTAATTGCGTTATTCACTATCTCTTTTTCTCCTTCATCAACAGATCTATTAACAGTAGGAGTAGAGACGGAATGTTGTAATTTTGGTTTTATTGTATATTTTTGCTCTTGATCCTTAAGCAAGTGTTTTAATTTCCTTGTTAAAAACATCATCCTATTATATGTAGCTTCATTATAGCCATGCAATTGTTCAGCTACAAATTCTGGCATTCCTATAAATATATCACTGATCCTTTCTAATAGTTCTAAATACATTATTTTACACTCTTCTATTTCTTTAGTAGTTACATTATTATCATCCTAAAAATGCAAAATAATATTTTTTTTCATGTCAAGTCCAAGTTTCTAAGGATAACTCTTTAAATAAATCGAATTTAGATTAATTTAAGGGAAGATTTATGAGGGAGACTTTCAAAGGTAAGCAGTAAGGTGTGGAATTAAGATTCTTACAATAAAAGTAGAGTGAAACAGTAATGTTTCAATGTGGTAAAAAAAAAATAAACTTCTGTCACCCACAGGTGACGCTGGGAATTAATGAGTTACAGCAAAACGTCACACAGTGTGAAATTTTTAGAACTAAAAATATGGAAATTTCATGGTAATTGTGAACAAACAGGGTAGATAACGGATTGTAAAATTTAAAAAGCCTGGACGAGAAAATTTCACTAAAAACTTTTAACGTACCACATTTTGTTTGACCACACGATGGTCAGATATTTTTGAAAGAATCTTTGACAACATATCATGAAAGTTTAAACTTGAATGCGGCTCGTTGTTGCAATAATCTACAACATTATTTTGATCACCACGGCTAATTTCATCTTCAAACCTTAACAAACTATCAGGTTCTTTTTTTATTTCAATCTAAAATATGATTATATTATTAAGGTTTTTTGATCCATTAACAAAATTAACTTATCATTATTTATTATGCTACATTATGGCGACATGATTACATATATAGATATACAAAATGCGCGACAACATCTGCGGAGTCCTAAACAGAGACGAGCCATCCATACATGCAAGGTCACGACGACGGCGCCAGCGTGGAAAAAGCGCCGTGAAGCTTTCAGGGGGCGCCAAAATGATATGTTGGATTTTAGGTCAATCAGATTATTTTCGGACCATGATTTTTTTTGGATGGATGGAAGATGCTTGGGGCTTCCCTTGTCCTAAATCGCGCTGACGAAGTTTTCTAAGTGGCTGAATATATACGAGTTCCGAGGGCTAACCATTGGGCCTCGGCCCACCAGACTACACCTACTTGCTTGATCGGAGGATCTTCCCTTTTCGCAGGAGGGATGATACAGTCGTCACCCTTTACAACCAATAATATTTCAGTATTGTATAATGTCTTACTTGGGAGGTCCGGGTTCGATCCTGGGCACACACCTCTGACTCTTCTGAGTTATGTGTGTTTTAAGCAATTAAATATCACTTGCTTTAACGGTGAAGGAAAACATCGTGAGGAAACCGGCACTCCTGAGAATTCCCTAAAAGTTCTCAAAGGTGTGTGAAGTCTGCCAACCCGCACTGGGACAGCGTGGTGGACTATGGCCTAACCCCCTTCTTATTCTGAGGAGCACCGGCTCAGCAGTGGGCCATTAATGGGTTGTGATGATAATGAAGGAGGAATTTACTTGACCAAGCTAAGGTCCGCAATGGACTGATTAGTATGACGATAAAGTAGTATATGTTCAGTCAATAATAAATTAAAAAACAATTGTATGACCATGAATTATGAGTATACATTCAGCTTCGATGTCTGTACGCCTCGACCTTTTGAACTACGCAACAGATTTTAATGAGGTTTTGACCAATAGACAGATTATATTAGAGAGACCGTACGACGACAGGGCGGGTCGACTAGGAAGAAAATAAATTTAAGCAACATTGGAAGGTTTCATTTACCTGTTTACTACATGATGGTGTGTCAAATTTTGTACTAACATATCTATTTACAGGTGTTGACACACTTGGCTGGTTGATTTGTGCTTTGCCATTTATTTCCATCTTAAATAAAGTATAAATATTGGTATATTTTATTTTATTTAATATAAAATATAAAACAAAGGCATTGGTATAAAACATTTATATCTAGCATTGATTTAATATTTAACTTAAACAGGAAATTTAAATCAGATAAAACGCAACGCTATTTGTCGATCGGAATAATCATAGTCATAATCTCAAAAAGATTTCGTAAAGTATAATAGTTATAAATTATAGAGAAAATGCTTCTACTACTATTGATTGATATATTAAACTGTGACGTCACACCAAGCGCCCCAAAATGTTGCTATTTAAGCTATTAAAATATAATAACATGTATTTTACCTATTATATATTTACCTGTTTACTACATGACGGTGAGTCAATGTTTTCAGTAACATATCTATTTGTAGGCGTTGAAACACTTGGCTTATTGTTTTCTACTTTACCATTTAATTCCTCCTAAAATACAACAATAATACTTATGATACTAATTTAAATTCAATAAGGCGACAATCAGACGCCATATAAAAAAAATAATAACAATTTGATAGCTTAACAGTTGAAAATGTGTGGGTTGAAAAGTTTAAATCATGATAAGGACTTCTAAAATTAGTTTTATAATAACAACTATACTGGGTATATTTTACACACACACAGACACACTTCCACACATGCATATTGAAATGTTATAAAACAATTTCATTAGCAGATAGATAGAATTAAGATTCCATGAATCTCACTATAATGGAAGAGCGAGGCTCCCTGATATGGATATTTTCATACTTACTAGGGGTTCAGGCCATTAACCCTCTCCTCCATGTCAGCCAAGCCCTAACTCCTCCTTCCCATGATTACCTAACATTGATGCATGTATTTTTCTCCCTCCTCATTATGAGCAGGGATATTCACATTTTGATATGCATGTTTACTTTCTATCGCTGAAGTAATCACCATTCAGATCCCCTAACCACAATGTCATCAAAAATAAGCAAAGTAATGAACTCCCTCGCTCTTAAATACTCAAAATGATACTTACATTTGTGAGATCGCTTGCTCTTTTAAACGGTGGTATGACTGTAATAATAATATCATATCAATATATATGATTTATGTAAATTTTTTTATGATATTATTTATGATCGGAGAGACACTGAACTTAACTATCAAGGAGGGGTAAAATTAATGGGAAATAATTCATCATGATATGTAATCATGATATACAGAAACATGGTGACAGATGGTAAAGGATCAGGTGTCTTCTGCTGAGGAGCTCCTTGAACTTGATAAGAAGGACAGGGAGGGATGAGTTGAATGTGGAGTGTCTTCCATCAAAGACATCTACTCTTTAGGTAACGTACCTATACTTTATGACCCATTTTAACATATTTTATACCCATTCTCCCCCATCGGTGACTAGTGACTCCATTTAATATATGCCAAGACCAGAGGGATCTTGGTAACTATATGTAGTATATGTTAGTTCTCAATCAGCTATCATCCCAGCATATGAATATAGCACAAGATTTCCCTTGTGTGAAAACCTTAGACTTCTTCCCCACTCCTGTTACCAAACATAGTATTATGAAGACCCCCTTCTCCCCTCATAACGGATCTCATAGTATGGGTGTTCCTTTAGAGTAAAACAACTAAGATGAGCAATAAGTTGTTATGTTTGTAATATTATGTTATTTCGCTTTAATCTTTTGACACAAATTTGTGTGGGTGACTCACTCGATAGTTTCCGAATGTAGCCACAAATTCATTTAATAAATTCATGCAATTCTGTGTTGTAAACCAGCATTTTTTTAAATCCTATCAGACAGACTAGTTAACAATACTTACAATTCTTATTAGAAGTCCGAGTTTTAAAAGTAAATATTGGTTTCTTTTCATTATTTTTTCCCAGTAATGATCTAAAAAAATATTTTATTGTTACATATATTATAAAATTTAAGCTTATTCAAAATTTATAATATAATAAATGAATAACTAACTTTTTATCTGCCATTTTATATTCCTTAATTCATAGTCACTAATATAAAAAAACCTAAAAAAAAATATCAGAAATTAGTCATCTCCATCTTTTAAAAAACTTACTGGATTCTAGTTATTGCCACAACTCAAGCACACATAAGTATTCAAACTAAAGTATTAAAACTATTCAAAAGGAATATCATCATTTGATCATCCATCCTAAATGGAAAGCAGCGTGATTTCAGGATTGGTCCCCTAAGCAACTGTATATTTTTTTATTTAGCAAATGTTTTTTTGTCATGCCTAAATAGGTTCATGTGGTTTTGCACCTATGCAAAGCCAGGGTAGGTCAATTAGTACCTAATAAGTAAGTTTTTTTAAATATTAAAAAAACTCTAAAAAATATATAATAAGTCAACCTATCCCAACAGTGAAATTTACTTTCAACATATTGCTATTTAAAAATATTCATATTTTGGTACTTCTTTAGAAAAGGGAACATATCATATCTCGGAATGCAAATTTTTTGGAAAATCTGATATCAAAAAACACAAATGATTAATTTTAGAATTTCAAAAAGTTATGTCTCAAAGTTTTATACTAAATTTTTTATTAATTTATTTTAAAAATGGATTAAGCATGAGTAAAAACACCTTACAAAAATTTAAAAATAAATATTTGAATTCACACTAAAATTTCCTACGAAAACAAGGATTTTTAAAAATTTTCTAACAACCATATCTTAAAAACTATGAATTTCCTGGCAAAACGGATTTCAGATACACTTGGGATGGTAAATAAAAAATATTAAAAAAAAAGGGGGAATTCCATAATTTACAGAAGTGCCGTGAATTTTATCCTGACAGGAACTAAAAAATTTTCGGGGATAAAAAATTGGCACTTTTTTAGAATAGGACACCCCTCAATATTTTTTTTTGTTTCATTAGATAATATTTACCATCAGTGTATTTCTGAAATCCGTTTTTTTAGGAAATTAATAGTTTTTGAAATATGATATTTTTAAATATTCGTGAAAAACATCGTTTTCATAGTAATTTTCTAGAAGTGACTTCGAAAAAAATTATTTTTTATTTTTTTTTTATTCTAAAGAAGTACAAAAAAATTAGCATATTGTTGTTAACCCAGGTGATGAAGTATCTGTTTGCCAAATTTCATTAAAATAAGTTCAGTCATTTTTGTGTAACTAACTAACAAATATCTTAACATAAAATATTCATTTTTATAACATTAGTATGATAGAATTGTGGCATGGATCAGAATACAAATTTACATCTGTTTATTATTTAATTATATATTAGCCCTACTGAATATAGAAAACAATATAAAGACTTACCATTAGAACGAACGTAACAGAACGAGTAGTAAACGAATCTTATTATCGAAATTTTGTTATCTATCTCACACACACATATACATTATAATGGTCAGTATTATAGTTAGCTGTGTTTATCATATTCTAAAATATTTGTGTGAAAAACCCAAAGAACAAATTACCAAAGATTATATTTATATATAGAAACAAGTTACAAATTACAATATAATATTTAAAATAATGGCATTGAAGTATTTTTTTTTTTAATTATCTTGTTTAACGGCTCTGGGTACTAGCCATTTTGAGCCTGTAGTTGTACTCAAGTTGTACTGGCATTGAAGTTTGAATATATTGTTGCCAATAATGACGTTAAAATTCCGTTACACAAGTTGGTATTTCCCGTCAAAAATCCGTCAAATAACAGATGATAATTTTGGATTGTATTTTTTTAATTAGTATTAGATTATATTTATGTACACGGTTCTGTTGTTTTAGTTGCCAAGGTAGTGTCAATTTAATTTATGGATCGTCAGCGTTTCTTTTTCATCACACAACATGATTATATTTCCGTCAACAAATCCATTGGCCGTCAAAATATATATTTTCTCCCGTTAATGCCAAACAAACATTAGTTGGATCTGAGGGAAAATCCGTTAAGTTGGCCACACCCACAATGTTGTGATCAGTGCGTTCCACTAAGCGATCTCAACAACCACGCTCACGACCGCGATTATTCCCGTTCCACTTACCTGCGAGCTTTACGATGGTTATCGCAAATTAAACGGGAAATTGAGCGTTAATGTAAATAATTCAAATGACGAGTTATAAAGCAATAGTTTCAAGAGGTTAAGGTTATAATTTGTAAGTCTTAAGAATAAACTTCAAAAATTATTGGTTAAATTAATATATATTTTTCATTGATTGATTTTTGTATATTTATAATTTAATTGAAACTAAAATTAATTTTATATAGATATGCACTGCAGAAACATTCACTTCCACTAATAAATCTGTATCCGTATCAAATAAAGTTATTTACATCGTCGCCTTTTTGTTGCTTTAAAAATGCCGCCAATTATTTTAAAATTGTGAAGAATATATACTATATCATAGACATTGGTCTTATAGATTACCATTGTCATACTGGTTGCCTTAGCAATACTTTGATTGTTTTTCTTAGATGTCACTAAAATATATTCTTGTATTTCTAACTTAAATAATTGTTTCTATATTTCCTTATAAATAAAACTACAATAGCTTCAGTTTATATATTTATTATTACCCTTCTCGATTGTTTATCACAAAAACTTAATATGGTAGCAGAGCGCTAAAGAAGAAAAATTCAAAATGAAATAAAAAAATTGAACATCATAATTTAAAATGTCGACAATAAAAATCGACCCACTTACAAAAGAAAATTATGATACTTGGGTGATACAAGCTGAAGCTATCTTGATAAGAAACAAATTATGGAAATACGTCGAAACACCCTTGCCAAAAGATGCTAATGCTGAAGAGATTGAACGCGACAAACAAGCCAGGTCCGAACTGATTTTAATTATTTCGCCCTCTGAGCTTAGTCAAATTAAAAAATGCATTACCGCAAAGGCATTATGGGATAAACTCAAAGACATCTATGCTAGTACAGGACCCGCACGCAAAGCATCCCTATTAAAAAATTTGATTCTTGCAAAACTGACGACACAGGATGCGAGAAGTCACCCAAATAAATTCATGGAAACAGTAAATAAACTTGCGGATATGGATCTACATATAAACGAAGATCTTCTAACAATTCTAATGCTATACAGCCTTTCAGAGGATTATGAAAATTTCAGAGTCGCAATAGAATCACGTGATATTCTTCCGAAGCCTGAGGAGCTCAAAACCAAAATTATAGAAGAATATGAGTCACGACATATACATAACGCTAATGACGACGAACCTGAAACTTCATATCATGAAGCATTAACTGCGTCCTGTAAGAAATGCAAACGAAGTGGAAACATCTTTAAAAACAAAAACCATAAAATATGTAAAAATTGCTGGAACAAAAATAAACAAAAACGAGACAGTAAATCAAACTACTATAATAAGAACCATTTTGTTACACCGTGTTATCACACACAAAACAAAAAATCTGTGAAGAACAATTGGATTCTAGATAGTGGTTGTACCTCTCATATGATGTACCAACGAGATCTCTTTAAAAGTTTAGAAAGTATATCCGGAAAGCTTAAATTTGTAACAGAAGAACATACTGCAGAAGTAAAAGGAATTGGAACAGTATCTTTTGAAACAAAGCATGGTACTGGTAAGGCACTTACTCAATTAAAAAATACACTCTACGTACCTGAGCTTTGTACTAATCTGATGTCCGTCGGCAAAATAACAGACGATGGTGGCACAGTCATATTTTCAAATGGTAAAGCTACTGTTTTAGAAATTGTTTACAGCGACGTGTGTGGACCAATTGGAACGCCACCGTAGGCGGTAACAAATATTTTGTCACTTTTATTGATGACTACAGTCGTTATTGTTTTGTCTATCTCATAAAAATGAAAAGTGAAGTACTAGAGAAGTTCAAAGAATTTAAAAAATTAGCAGAAACACATACTGAGAAACAAATAAAATATTTACAATCAGACAACGGCAAGGAATACATCAATAAAGAATTTGACAATCTTTTAAAACGATGCGGTATACAAAGAAGATTGACCGCACCCTATACTCCAAGCCAAAACGGAGTTGCTGAACGAAAAAATCGCACCCTTGTTGAAAAAGCAAGAGCCATGATGATAGATGCAAAGGCGCCATTAACACTTTGGGATGAAGCAATCGTCACCGCCAACTATTTGTCAAATAGAAATATAAACAGCGCTATTCAAAATGAAACACCTTTTGAACGATGGGTTGGACGAAATCCTTGCATCAATCATCTATACATTTTTGGTAGCAAGACATATGTTCTCAAAAAGGGTACACATGGTCACAAATTTGCATCTAAAGCAATTCAGTTTGCGGGATATTCTGAAACATCAAAGGCATTTAGAATATATATACCATCAAAAAATTATGTTATTATATCCAAAGACATTCGAGTGATGAAAACAATGTATTACAAAGACATAAACAAAAATGGAATCTCAAATTTATTTGATACATTTGAATATCAAAAGCCAAATGATCGTAGTACAAAACATAAACCGATAGAAATAGCATTGGATAAATACGATCAATCACTAAACGTTGAAAGCGATCATGATGACTATGAGTCACTTTCTGAATCAAATGTTGACTACTCTGAAGATTATGTAGAGGATGACGACAATGTAAACAATGGTGATGATGATGATGATGATGATGATACTATTCAAAGCAATACTGATGATGATGGAGAAAGCGCCATTGGTCAAACAAGGTCCTTAAGAGATAGATCTAAAATAGCAGCTCCTACTCGTTACGATGACTTTATTCTAGCAGCTACTGCAGAAATCGAAAATCTGCACAAACCTAAAGAACCTCAGACATTTAAAGAAGCTATGGACTCTCCTGATCAAGACAAATGGCAAGAAGCCATGTTAAATGAAATTTCCTCATTAAACGAGAATCAAACCTGGGAACTGGTGGACCTACCTAAAGGTCGTAAAGCCCTACCTAGTAGATGGATATATAAAATTAAAATGAACCCTGACGGTTCCGTTGAAAGGTACAAAGCAAGACTAGTCATAAAAGGTTACTCCCAAGAGCCTGGAGTAGACTACGACAAGACATTTAGCCCAGTGGTTCGTATGAGCACTATAAGAACTCTTCTGGCTGTTGCTGCACGTGAAAATTTGAAATTACTTCAGTTTGATGTATCAACAGCTTTCCTTTATGGTACAGTTAAGGAAGAACTTTATATGAAGCAACCTCAAGGCTTTCACGATGGCACCAGACGAGTTTGTAAACTAAAACGCAGCCTGTATGGACTCAAACAAGCACCGCGCTGTTGGAATTCTTGCATTGCAGAATTTTTACAGAAATCAGGTTTCAGACAGAGTGAAGTGGATCCATGCTTGTACATTAGAATTAAAGGACAATCCAAAGTCTATATTGGTCTGTATGTAGATGATGGATTTGTAGCGTACAACACAACCGCAGCAGGACTCGAATTCATTCATGAACTAAAAACAAGATTTAAAATTACAACTAAACCTGCAGCTTATTTTCTTGGAATGGAGATAAATATAAGCAAAGACAAGTCCATTAATTTATGTCAAAAGGCTTACACAAAGAAAGTCTTAGAAAAATATGCCATGACTAATTGTAAACCTGCACCAACACCTATTACAAAAGAAAATGATACAAGAGAGGACAAAGCAAACAATGCGAACTTTCCGTATAGACAGGCCGTAGGTGTATTGGCATATTTATCAGTAGCAACGAGACCAGACATATTTTATGCTATTAGTGTTGCTTCGAGGAACCTTGAGTCACTTACCAGAAAAGATGTAATATTAGTGAAACGCATCTTTAGATACTTGAAGGGAACTCAAACCAAAGGTTTAAATTTTACAAATTAGTCTCCTTCTTACTTAATCTGCTACAGTGACGCAGACCATGCAGGAGATCAGGCAACTGGAAAATCTACATCTAGGTTTATTTGTTTATTCTCTGGAGCTGCAATTAGCTGGAGAAGTCAGAAACAAGCAACCGTTGCCATTTCTTCAACTGAAGCAAAAATAATAGCAGCAAGTGAGTCCGCGAAAGAAATCTTATGGCTAAACCGATTACTCAAAGAATTGATTGAGGTTGAGAAACCGGTGCTGAACATCGACAACGAATCCGCAATTAAGCTTGCTCTTAATCCACAATACGAATATCATAGACGTACCAAACACATCAAGCTTAAGCATTTCTTCGTGAAAGAATGTGTCAGCAATGGAGATTTCACTTTGAAACAAGTTCCCTCGGAACTACAATTGGCCGACATGCTTACAAAACCATTGTTCGGACCACGTTTGCAAGACCTCAGTTCACGTATTGGAATTAAAAATTTATTACATTAAATTCTAAAAACTTCCGAGGATGTGAAGAATATATACTATATCATAGACATTGGTCTTATAGATTACCATTGTCATACTGGTTGCCTTAGCAATACTTTGATTGTTTTTCTTAGATGTCACTAAAATATATTCTTGTATTTCTAACTTAAATAATTGTTTCTATATTTCCTTATAAATAAAACTACAATAGCTTCAGTTTATATATTTATTATTACCCTTCTCGATTGTTTATCACAAAAACTTAATAAAAATGCTTACAATTTGGTGGTCGTGAGCTTTGAGTGAGCACAAGTCATGACGTCATTAATGTCGTTTTCGCCGGAACCACAAAGCCCGCGATCGTCAAGTGGAATGGCTAAATGAGCGTTTTGAGAATGAGAAAAATGGCATTAATCCAATAAAACTGTTATATATCATTTTCACTCTGATAACCATTTGAATAATGTGACATGCAATTTATTATTCAATTACTCGTTAAAGCAATTTATTTTTTATTTTATCACATTCTTTAATAATATCAGTCAAATTATTCTTCAAAATTTTAAAATTATGAAAAGTTCTTGATTGATGCTTGTATTTTAATTTGCCAATTTTATACACAACCATGATTTGACATTAGAAACGACGTAGATTGACATATTGAATGACATTTATGCAAATTCACCAACCTAAAATTTTAATCCTGTCTACCAGCGTCTTTGTCAAGTAGGGGTAAATAAACGTCATAAATATTGAACGATAAAATAGACATTTCTTGAACTGTTGAACATTTCATCTAGTCTTGAGCCTAATAGGTCACAAAAAAGAGCGTACATTTTAGTTTGTTTTCCAATGGCGAACTAGTTTGCTCTTTTAGTTCGTTAGTAAGACTTTTTTTTTTATTTCATAATTTAGTAAAAATAATAAATAAAAGAAAAACAAGTATTTAAATTATTGCAAGTTTTATATTTTTATTCAAAATGTACAAATAATAATGAAAAAATTAAATCATTTATATTAAAAATTATAGTCATCTCCAGTCTTGTTGGTGGTATAAAACGTCAATATACAATAAATAACAAGTACCAAATAATCAAGAGCCATAAAGAAGAGATGAAGAAGAAGTACTAAATGTTACAATACAAGTTGAAATTTTCATTATGGCAACTAAAATCTACTATTCAAATAATAATGAAACGATTTATTAATAATTAGTCAACAACTAGTCTCGTTACTTGTACTAACCATATTACAATACTTAAAAGGTATTAAATTTTAGAATAAAAGTTTACATTTCTAATTATGGCACATATATAGTAAAAAATAAAATCATTTATATTAGTAATCAGAACTAAGTAAAAAGTTAGAAACTCAAATGTGAATACAAATTGTAATTTGTAAATAGGGAAAAGGAATAGGAATAAGCATCCCTAGAAGTAAATAATTCGATTCGTTAATCGTTACGTAGCGCCACTGCTTAGTGAAGCGGAGCGGAGCCAAAAAAATTTTTGAATTATAAAGAACTAAGAGCGAGATCGTCAACGAACTAGTTCGTATAGTTCACCTAAAGAAACGCTCTTTTGAACTAGGTCTTTCGCGAATTACCTAATTTCATCGATACCTACGAATATTACCCCTATAAAGTTTATGTATTATTATTCCTAGCTGACCTGTTGTTTTGCCGTATTCATTAATTCCTGGAGAGCCACCCATATCATTTAGGGGTATAAAAAATAGGTTACAACTTATTCTCAGACCTATCAAACATACACAAGATATTTCATAAAAATCGGTCAAGCCATTTTCGAAGAGATCGATAATAAACACTGTTTGGTGAGATTTTTATATTTAAGACTAGTATCTGACTGTGTAGTGTAAAACTCCCACAAATGAGCAAAATAAAATCACCACAATTTTCGTTCTATATAGGTATTGTAGGATGAATTGTTAGAATTTTATATTTATAAATATATTGTATATTGATCTTAATATCTAAATTTACAGAAATCACTTTAATAACAGCAATATGCAATCAAGCAGCTGGACAGATCAAAACTGGCACAAACATGGTGATGCTGAAAATACAGCAACTCAAAAATCCAGAAATAATCCCAAAAAATCTTACAACAAAGTTGAAAAAGCTTTAAATAAAATGTTGGCCCAACCAGCTGAAATGAGCAAGGGGAGAAGGTGAGATTGAGATATTTATATGTTGCTTACTTTTATTGTTTGTTGTTAATGTTTACAAAAAGCAAACTACCAATTTCTTGAATTATTAAATTGAGCACTACAAGATTTTTTTTATTTTGGTTCATTTTTGTTTAAAACAGATTTTTTTAATTATTCATCTTTACATTTATTTTTTTATAATTTTTTTTTTATTTTTTTATACACATCAATGTGTACTTCAAAGATTTATAAGGTAGAGCAGGAGCGGTTTATAGTGCAGGATGTGCAAAGCACATGAGCTCGGATGTTTACACAAGGGCGTTACTTGAGCTAGAGACAGTGAGGTAGAGCTTATATTTTTATAGAAAAAATATTTTACAGAAAAAATATTTTTACATAAGTTGCTTGTTTCATGTTTCATTACAATATACCACTTGGGGCAGACCATATATACAAATTTTTTGATCTGGGACAGATACTTAATAGTTTTGCCCTTCTCTACAAAGTCTCCAAGTAAGCTTGAATACTTGTGTTAGGAGTTCGCTCCCCTTTTCTTTTTCAAATTTATGCTTCACTTTGAAAAAGTGTATTTCTTTGGAATGGATGACATCCACTAACATGTTTTTCAGTTTGTTGGAAAAAATGGGTTGGAAAGGAGGTGGACTCGGCAAAGATGGAGATGGAATTGTAGAACCGATTGCACCGAAAGCCACTTATGTGAGTTACAAAAAAGATGAGAAGGAAGTTAAGGAGTTCTTCTATGATTATGACATAATGTTATAAAGTAATATTTAGAAGGCGATTGTTATATTAAAGTTTAAAATGACGTGAAGTATTTGTAATATTATAGACCTAAAAAGTTT
Organism: Limenitis camilla; assembly: GCA_905147385.1. Taxonomy (NCBI): domain Eukaryota; kingdom Metazoa; phylum Arthropoda; class Insecta; order Lepidoptera; family Nymphalidae; genus Limenitis; species Limenitis camilla. The sequence goes on along the minus strand of LR990251.1, from coordinate 6,300,593 downwards.
GTTTAATAATACTTTATTTGTCACATACTACTTTTGCAAGTATAATAAATGTAATATTAATATAAAAATCTATCTTCTTCTTCTTTATATAAAAAAATGAATAGCTTGCTGTTCATTAGTCTTATTAAAACTTGAGAACAAGTGAACCAATTTGGAGGTTTTATTTGTCCATGGGAGGTTTAAACAGATAAAAATGCTAGATTAATACAGCTCTGCGAAGCGGGGACGGGTCAGCTAGTATTTAATAAAAAATTGCAAAGCAGTGTGAAGCCAGAAAAAGGAAAATCACACACAGAACAAGTATCTAACTTGAATATGTTTTGGCAAACATATTTGTATATATGTAAAACTTTTTTAGTGTTGGATAGCCTATTTATCGAGGAAGGCTATAGGCTGTGTAAGATCATTGTCGACCCGTGCAACTTCGTTCGCGTGATGCTCCGCTCCTATTGGTCTGAGCCTGATGATATATAGCCTATAGCCTTCCTCGATAATTGGGCTATCTAACACTGAAACAATTTTTCAAATTGGACCAGTGGATCCTGAGATTAGAGTGTTCAAGTAAACAAACATACAAACTCTTGAGCATCAAACGGAGCATCAAAGTGCTTCCTTTAGTATTGCTAGTCATATATATGATAAACGAGAACTATACAGGGATGACAAAGGAATTTATTCAGTTTTATATTTTAACATAGGTTTGGAAGGCCTTGGCACTCATACTACATAAATTAATTGAAATAATTTTTTCAGGCAACCAGCACAGTTGGTTTAGGGTTACCCACAGAAATAAATGAAACAGACACTAAAGGAAAGAGACGCAATAACAATGAGTGGGAGGGGAAGCAAAAGAAACCAAGAATGACTAAAGTAAGTGAAACTTAATGATTTTGTTGTTATAGATCGTGACGTCACAGCATATAATACAATGTCAAGTAGTTCGTCATTATGTTTTTTCATATTTTTCACATAAATAAAAAATATTGAATGAGCAGAATACTTCTACGTCACTGCTCACTGTTATTATGGATCGTGACGTCACGAGCGTTCCAACATGGCGGGTGTATTTTAATATCTTTAAACAGTTTTTGTGACGCTACATATTAGTATTATTTATTATTTTTTAATTACTTCAGGCGTTTTAAAGGGGGTAGGGGTCAGCCAAATCACATCTAGTTTTACTTTAGGGAACCGGAGAGTCTTGGTGCATAACACTTAATGTTTTTCCCTTAAGAATTAAAAAATTGGCTTAAATTAAGAAAAATATGGTTCAACGCATTTATAATAAAAAACATATTTTTAAATATTTCACGTGAAATTGGAGGATTGGGGAGGGGTTCTCTAGTTTCTAGATTCAACTTATAGGATAGGATCTGGAAGCTGTGTGAAAATAGTTTTCAAATGATGTTGAGTTGCGGATTGGAATAAATTGATAGACGCTTCGTTGGTAAAGGCGTCGAAGCGTCAGTAGCTCAGTGGTTCGGGCGTTGGACTCACGATCGACAAGTCGTGGGTTCAAATCCCCGACATTGGACTACTGGCGTGGCCCACTCTTGACACAAGCATTTTGCTTAGTTGGAGGAGTAAAGGGAATACTAGTAGTATGTGATCCATACTGCTAGTAATCTTTTTTTTTAAAAAAAAAAAGGAATTTATTTATGATGTTTACAAAGTTCAACTAAATTTACTAGACACCACTTTCTCTGCACTTCAGAGATATCTCTTCGAACTCTCGTCTTCACTGTCTAGTATTAGACTGACAGACTGACTTGCAATCATCCGTACAACCCTTTATATAGGATTTCATATAGAAACTTCTCGCAGCTTGAATCTAGCAATTTAAAAAAAGATTATACTGACAACCACTGGAAAGATCTAGAGTTATACCCATCCCACTCAAACACATAAATTTGCCTAATGCCGTCCTTTTCCCACAATCCCTCTCGGTTCATCTTGCCGTCTTATTTCTCATTATTATTGTCCTCCTCTAACATTATCTAATTTGATTTTATTTACTTTGTTGTATATGTCGTTTACACCCAACCTCGTTCATATATCTGTAATGTATTTATTTATTATTATACTAGCGACCAGCTTCCGGCTTCGCACGGTTTCTTCCTCTACTATAATACGCATGTATTATACATATAAATCTTCCTCTTGAATCAATTGGTTGAGATTGCAAGCCAAATTTCATCAAAATCGGTCGAGCAATTCTTAAGTTATAAATGTAAGTAACCCGACTTTGTGTTAAAATGTGGAGCAATAAAGATTATCTATCTCAACTCCATTGCTATAAAGAAGCAATCTATAAATTAGGAAGCTACCAAAAAGCACAAACTCCCAACATTTCGTGGAAAAAAAAAACTATGAAAGAGTTTTTGGAATGAAGTTCCTTATGGGATGACGATACTTTGTTTACATCGAGTCTCAACAACTTTGTGATTTTTTTATTTTCAATTTTTTCATCATACTCTACTAATAATATAGCAGTAAAAAATATTAGACAAACATACAATTAATTTTTACAGATAAAGATACCAAAGCAACCGATGAAAAAGAAGGAAGAACCAAACTTTGTATTTACAGAAGCAGATATAGAATTCAAAAAGAATTTCCGACAGAATGTTCTATTGAGAATACTTGATTTTGTCAAAGATGATGCACAGGCACACGTAGTATTCCAGGAACAGCTAACCCGGGAAGAGAGGAGGGATATTCACACTATGATAGAGAACATACGACTACACAAGTACCGCTTTTCTGAAAATGAAATTAAAATGGTGGAGAATATATTGGCGCATAGTCATTATATTTTGTGGTATAAAAGTAAAGGGCAAGGGATACAACGGTAGGTACTCTTGATTGTGTATTCGATAATTTAGTATCTGTATATAATTGTGATATGTTTACAGCCGTGTGGTTATATATAAAAGAGCACCTGATGATATATTTTTAATAACACCAGAAGATTTAAGGCATAATACTAAAATGTGTAATGGTGTTATTTTAAAAGATTACAAAGATAGTGAGAAAGTAGGGGAAAGTGAGGAGGAAGCTGCAGATGTTGAAGATGGTGGAGCTAAGTCTAAAGATGTAACAGGTTTCGATGAAGACGTTGAATTTATGAGTTTTGATACAGCTGCTATTGTTGATGATGAAACTGAAGAAGATAAGGAAGAAGTTGATTGTGTAACAGCTTTTAATTATTTCGAAGATAATGATGCTGAAATCAATGATTTAAATAAATCCAATAAAAATAAAGAAATAAATGATTCAATCAAAGACGAACTTATGTCAAGATTGATTATTCTTTTGAAAACGTTCGTTGATGAGACAAGATTTAAAGAACTAAGATTCTTGGGATCTTTTAATGAAAAGGAGTTTGTTGCGATTCAACTTTTCTTTGATGTTTGTTCAGGAAATGTTTTTGATGATAAATACAATATTTTGGAAGTTTTGAAACATGATTTATATAATTTTGTTGTTGGGGTGGATGATAATGAAACTTTTGTGTAAGTAAAGCAAATTATAATTTTTTTTTTAATTTTAGTTTAAATTTAAATTACATGTAAATTTGAAATCACTGATATTATTACATTCTATTACTAACGCCATCTCTCGGCCATCGTCGGAACTATATTTATTTTTAACAACGCCATCTATGTTCAGTGTTCAAAAATACGAATTATTGCCTTATACTAAAATATAATTACTACTTAAACGCGCTAATCTCAGGAACTACTGGTCCGATTTGAAAGATTCTTTCAGTGTAAGATAGCCCTTTTATTGAGGAAGGCTTTAGGCTGTGTATCATCACGCTAAGACCAATAGGAGCGCAGCTACACGCGGATGTATTCGCGCGGGTCGACTAGTTTAGAATATAGATGAATGAACTATCTTATTGTGGAGAACAGAAAAGAGCAATAAAAAGATTTCTTATCGGGCTTTGTACTCTGTGTAATTATATAAAAGTAACAATGTTTTAAAAATATTTTAATTTGTTTCAGCATTTACAGAACAATGAAGGATCCAACTGAATATGATATTCATAATAGGCTAGTTGACTAAAGTTGAAAACTTGGTTAATTATATACTCTAATATCTATATTATCCCAAAAAACCTATATTTTAATGAAAAAGTAATATTTACATTACGTATTTTGTATTTAAAAAAAAATAATTTAGATTTCCCTCGAAAACGCTGAATAGTGTCATGGCGTCTTGAGTGACGTCACGGTCTACAAAGTAATCTGCTCTGTTGTATGAAAACGTCAAATACAACGATGTTTGTGCGTTGCGTGACGTCACACTCTCTGATCGGTGTTCGCTGTCACGTGACTTAATGCCTATTTTTTCGAATTTATTTTCTAAAAATATGTATAATGTTTAACTTTTATAAGAAATCAACTGGTTATTTCTTAGCTAAGTGTCTTCATTTACAATTAGAAACTATAAACCAAGCAGTTTGTTATTATTGGAGACAAGCCTATTTTATATTGTGTGTGTATGTAAATGGAAAATATAATATTAAAGAAATAAAAAATATTTAAAATGCTTTTATTTCTAACTCTCTCTCTCTATTGCGTCGATCCAGTTTGTATGTTTGTGACTCAGTCATATAAAAACGGATGAACAGATTTCTAATGATACTTAATAACCTAAATTAACACGTAGGCTACTTTTTATCCCGGAGAAAGTCACGAGTTCCTGCGGGATAATAATAAAATATTGATATGAACTTGGCAACATCTATAACTTGAGTAGCACCCTGTTATTTGATATTGGTAGGATTGATATGACTAGCATTTTTATTTCCTTGAATGTCAGACAACTGATAAACACAAATCAGTATATAAAGAGGTAAATAAATAAAATCGCATTTACTATATAATATTTATTTAAATTTCATTTTATTACATTGTTTTGATGAAACAGGCGAAGGGTTACACAATTCCCTACCGTTCAGTAAACTTAATCGACGATATGTTTCAAAATATAATACAGATTAAAAAATATAGATATAGACCACAGAATAACTAATTTAACTCATTATTGCTATATTGGCTCTATTTATTCCGTGGTCTAAAAAAAATTAAATAATAATCAAATTATGAAATAAAAAATGTAAATATAATTAATATCTAAATTTAATGACGATTTTATTTGCGATACAAAAACAATTTTTTTTATATCAATGGAAAAGGCAAAGGTTTACGTTATAACTGAGATTCCCGCGCTTTTTTGACAGCTAAATTATATTTATAAAAGTCATCTACAATTTTTTCCAAACACGAAGGTTTATGATTAATCTTCTGTATATACAAATACTGTGACGTCACGTAACTATTACATGATTCCGAAACTAATAATAAACAAGTATTACTCAACAATACCTAACTAAGCATTTAATTAGTTAATCCTACAAAGTATCTTCTCCCACCACCTCAAATATTTTATGCAATCCTCTTCAAATTGCCCTACTGATGATATAAACGCATGTTGCCATATTGTTTAAACCGATATTGTAAACAATTCTTATTTTACAACCGGACAATTTTTTTTTGTATTCTTTATTTAAATACAAATAAAAAAGGTCCTATGACTTTTTACGATAAAATTAAAATTTTTAGAGATATGAATTTCTAAGGGTTCGAAAAATCTCATATCCGTATCCATGTCCGCGGGAGAAAAAATATCCGTTACATTTTTGACGGATCTTTTACCTTATAAATGTTTAATATATAGATTCAATCCTATATATAGGTGAATAGGTAGCAATAAAGTACTATTAAATTTCAATCAAATTATTTTTTTATTTTTAAAAATTTATATTTGGTTACCTTTTATTGCAAACACTTAACGTTTGCAAAGATATTCCCGGCTGTGACATTTCGACAGAACTTTTGTTATCGGAGTCTTTTTTCAAGAATAAATCATATTCTTTTATATATTTCTTTATAAACTATTGTTTCAAAGTCTTACTTTACTTTTGACCTATGAAAAATATATTAAAAAAAGAAAATAAAATATAAACATTTTTTTTTTAAATTCTTTATACAATAGTTAATAACATTCTTAATTGTGATTTTAAACAGTTTCATTGTTTATACCTGTTTTTTAATTTGGTTTATATTACTATTGTTTATTTTTATTATATCTATATAATATAAAAGGAGAAGCTGACTGACTGACTGACATATCAACGCAGGGCCTAAACTATAAGGGTTAGAAACTTGAAATTTTGCACAAGGGGTTCCTTTTATAACATAGGGAAGCACTAAGAAAAGATTTTTGAAAACTCACCTCCTAAGGGGGTAAAACGGGGGTGCAAAGTTAGTATGAAACTTTGCCGTTTTTGAAGTTATTCAAAAGAAAATATTTTTTCGAAAATCATCCCTAATCAAAGGGGAGTCAAAGTTAGTATGACTACCTCATAAAATTATTAAATATGTCTACAGAAGTCCATATACTGTATTCTAATAACTACATACCTCTATATCGCAAACGAAGTTGCGGGTAAAAGCTGGTTGGTTTATATAATAACAATTCCTTGCAATTGTTTAAACAATATCGTTTTAAACAATATGGCAACATGCGTTTATTATCATCTGTAGGGCAATTTGAAGAGGATCGTTTTTGGTATTCACGCGCCGATTCCTCCTGTACTAATAAAGTTGAACTTGAAATTAGAAGCTAAATTTGAAAATAGAACGAATCTAGTGATGTGTTGTGTTGTGCTAGTTTTAAAAGTTATTTTAATCCCATTTCTTGTTGGCCTTTTTTCTTCTGTGCCTACATAATTTAAATAATGTTTTTTTATACTCACCAAGGATTCTATTGTATATTAGATTTTTATGTGAACAAATAATTACTTATTTTTAATTTTTTTTAGTACATTAATAAAACAATATCATAGATACATAGAACTTGTTTTTTATTTAGTTCGAAATTTGAAATACTACAAATTTTTTTTAATATATAAAAAATTGCCAAAACAATTATGACTTTTTACCTGTTTCCTTATTTTGAAGGCAGTTAGTGTTGCCAGAGAAATAAAGTTTTTGTATCGCAAATAAATCCATTCAATTGACAATTTCAAACATTTACCTAATTGAATAAGAAAAGAATTGACTAGGGGTAAAGTAAAGGGTTGTGATGTATAATTACGACGGCCCAAAACTTGTAGACTGATAATCAAACTTCCCAAGAAATTACAACTAAAGTTAGAGGAGAAACCATATTTATGAATAACAACGACGGTCCAAAACTTTATTAAATTTTAAAAAATAAAATTAGAGTAAGTTTTGAATGTTTTGGATCGACGCAAATATTGCTTACGGTTTCTTAGCGTCTTCGTAATCACGACGGCCCAAAACATCTAAATAGACGACTTATAAAAGGTAATGGTTTCTTGCTTCACAATTACGATGGTCCAAAACCTCCAGATGTAGAAAGACAGATATAAAGAGTTCGACGTTTCGGGTTGACGCAAATTTATTGGAAGTTTTAGACCAACTTGTTAATAATTGAGTAAAAACATATTGAGTATTGTTTACGGCAAGTCGAAAAGTAAAATGTGAGGGTACTATAAAAAAAAATGTCTTTTAATCTAAATAAACATAAAGCAGTCTATACGAATATCACTTACATAGATATGGCAACACTACGGTTAATCTATTCTACGATATCAGCGCGTTACTTTCACGAAAAACTAAACTTAATGGCGCAGTCGGTAGGACATACGCTATTATGTTTTAAATTTTAATAAGTAGAAATAAATATGCATATTGATATCGCATATCCTACCGACTGCGCCAACATATAAAACAATTACAGCAATCGGAATTGAATTACAATATGCATATTTACTTATTTAAAAGAAATAATATAATGGCGCAGTCTGTAGGACAAACCTGCGCTAGTATATTAAGGTTAAAATGAAATTAATTCTAACTTCTTAAACTGGGAATAAAGGACATTTATTTACAAAATCATAATATAACATGGCGCAGTCGGTAGGACACATCTATGCTGTTTATTGAAACTCTTTTAATATTCTCTTGAAATTCATAGAAAAGTGTTATTTTATTATTAATTCGAAAAAAAGTGAATTTACCATATGTTTTTTGTCATGGCGCAGTCGGTAGGATACAAATCTACGCTGTTTATTATTTGAATCAATAAAAAAAATATATCTTCATTTAAAAATTCATAATATGGCATGACATGGCGCACTCGGTAGGACACATATCTATGCTGTTTATTTAAACAATTTCCTTTAAAGAATAATTATATCTTAACACAAGTTCTATTTTGTTAATTCGGAAAAAAGTAAATTCTTCATATGTTATGTTCGTCATGGCGCAGTCGGTAGGATATAAATCTATGCTGCTTAATATTTGAAACGGTAAAAAAAAATTACAAATCCTAACCCCAAATTAATATATGTTATGCATATTTATTTACAAGATGATAATATCATAACTTGGCGCAGTCTGTAGGACAAAAGTCTACGCTGTTTATTTGAATTAAATTCTTTCGAAATTTACAGAAAAGAATAATTATATCTTAACACAAGTTCTAAATAAATTCGGAAAAAAGTAAATTCGCCATTTGTTATATTTGTCATGGCGCAGTCGGTAGGATACAAATCTACGCTGCTTAAATAATTGAAACAGTAAAAAAAATATAAATTCTAATTTCAATATTTATCCCTACAATGTTATGCATATTTATTTACAAAGCCATATTATCATAACATGGCGCAGTCGGTAGGATACACCAACGCTGTTCATTTAGTTATAATTTCTCGTGAAATTTAGTTACAACCATACGATATGTTCAGCCTTAACAAACCATAACTAATATTATCAACGAGTCAGTTCTAATTCAGGAATTTTTTCAACTACCCACAGAAAAAAAATGAATAATGTGATGTAGATTAGCTGCCAACTCTGCTGTAACCCTTTTGATGAAAAGCAATTGGTCCATATACAGATGTTTTAAAAGTTTTCCAAAAGTATTAAATAGGATTCCATGAAAGTATTACGTAAGCAATACTGAGGGTATTTTCAGAGTTACCCACTAACCCACAGTATCGACAATATATATACCTCTGTTCAGAGAGATCTCCGTCAGTCTATTAAGTGATTTCAAAGGGATACATTGACTCATGTCGAAGTCATTGTTGAATTGATTATACCTCGAGCAGTGTAGGCGAGTTCATATAAGAGCTATATATACCTGCTTCTGGGTTTTAAGGTGAGTAATATGGCAACACTGCTTTTATGTTTTATGTAGTATTAAAGAAACTAAGGGGGATTAACCAAGGGTTGTGTTTGTAAAGGGGAGGTTTATTCTGCTTACGTAATACTTGATGGACCCCCAGGAATAAACAGTACGTTTTGAAATACATGTAGTATTTCATTTAAATACAAATTTTATCTAAATGGGATTATATGGATCACGTGACATTTTAAATGTTTATAATTCTATATTTAAAATTCAATCGTTTTTCCTTCTACTAAACTGATAGTTTGTTCTATATTTAAAATATGAAAGTTAATACAATTGTCAATATGAGACTAATATTGATAATCACGTTACGTCTAACGTTTCTTGTTCTATATTTGAAATTTAATCTGTGACTTTTTTGTTACATTTTGTTGTAGTTTTTTTTAAATAATTTTTTTATACAGTGTAGACCCGATATAACGTCACTAAAGGTACTACACATTTTATGACGTCACATGGCGTTTGACGTTATTTGATAATAACGTCACTGAAGGTACTACACATTTTATGACGTCACATGGCATTTAGCGTTATTTGAAATTTAATCTGACTTTTTATCTTGTTCTAAATTCAAAATTATCACGTGTCTTTTTTGTTACATTTTGTTGTTGTAGACTCGATATAACGTCATTGATGGTACTGCACTCGTTATGACGTCACATGGCATTTAGCGTTATTTGAAATTTAATCTGTGACTTTTTATCTTGTTCTAAATTTAAAATTTTATTTTGTATCACGTGTCTTTTTTGTTACATTTTGTTGCTGCAAACTCGATATAGCGTCATTGAAGGTACTGCATTCGTTATGACGTCACATGGCATTTGGCGTTATTTGAAATTTAATCTGTGACTTTTATCTTGTTCTAAATTCAAACTTTTATTTTGTATCACGTGGCTTTTTTTGTTACATTTTGTTATAGTTATTTTTGAATCAGTTTACAGAGTTTAAACTCGACATAACGTCACTGAAGGTACATCACATGTTATGACGTTACATGGAGTTGTAGCTAAATAGAGGGAATAAAAAAAATGAGTATTATTTGCTAAGAATGCTTATTGTCGTTATTCATAGCTCACGCATAGCATAGCATAGCATACTGACGTAATCCCAATATGAAAACAAAAGAACGAATGTTCTAGATTGTTCGATACGTTTGCGGTATGATGTCTTCAGTTGAGTTAATTACCGGCTAGTTAATAAAGCAACTAAAATAATAAACAAATGAACGTCTTAGATAGTTCTTACTGATTTTTATGAATTGATAATACATTCCAAATTCAAACTTGGAATCTATTTTCACTAAGGTTAACAACGTTGAGAGAATTCAACACTAGAGTTTGTCCTTAAATCGAGTGACGTCACATGGAGCTTACATTGTAATGTGGTAAATTATTAGAATTTTAGTTTGTCTGAATTAAGAATTACCAGGTACAATTTTAAAATGAAAATTAAAAAAAAAAGAATATTGATTTGACAAAGATTTATACAAATATTCCTTTATAGCTGTTTATTTACAAATCACAACACTATTTACGTATTTAGGACACTGCGCCATTTTGACAAGACTTGTGTCATCAACAAGACTAATTATTGTAGATTAAATATTTAATTATATTATTTTGTATTTTTCGTTGATTATCGTAAGAACATTTTTGTGTTAGTTGTTTTATTGACTATACAAGTAATGGCGGGAAAAGCAAGATGGCGGCAGAGCGTTGCATCCGATTGTGCTGCAGCAGAAGAAATAAAAAGATGCCAGTATATATCGAAAGGTGCGGTTCGGTATATTTTGACATTATAGATAATTATAACCAATTTAAGTGATAAAAGGTAGTACAATTCTTATGAGTGAGTATACCAGTGTTCTTGTTTTATTTCTTCTATAGCCTAGTAAAGCATCAAGCCGATTATTTCGACCAGAATCCTACAAGTTTTTAATTTTTTATTAAAAAACAATTTCAATACTTAATAGATATTGTTTCGGAATTTTTCTATACTTAAAAAATCGATTTAAAATTACTTTTCTTACAAACTTATAAAGTTTGTAAATACTCGTCAAGAGATGGCGCCGCTAGTAGTGAAGTTACGTATATACAAAACATTTTTTTTATTAGAACTAAAAACAAAATAAATTTGTAGGATATTCAAATTAACTTAATTTTTTAAAACTCATCCCAAAAATTAGTTATTTCGATTGAAACTTTGTTAATTTAGACTTGTCAAGAGATGGCGCCACTAGTAAATCATATACAAAAATGATTGTATTGAATAATGATGTATTGAAAAAAGTAATTGTTTCCGAGTTTTTTCAGCAGTTAAATATTTTTACACAAAAAAAAATTATTGAAAGATTTACTTTAATTTAAAAGAGATTGAGGGTTTTTATGGAAAACATATCCTTTTTGGGATTCAGATAGATTATTAATTTCAGCTATATCTACAATTTACTTTAATTTTCCAAAAGATGGCGCCACTGGCATAAAACATTAAATGACAAAGGTTTGTAAATATTTGTAAATTTCATAAGTCTGTAATTGTTGATGTTTTGTAATTTAGTCTGTTTACGCAATCAAAGATGGCGCTGTTTTGGCGCTTTTGCGCAGCGTCCTAATTGAGATAGATGAAAGTTTTCGATTAATTTAACTACTTTAATATTTACATCTATACATGTTAGCTGCCAACTTAGCATATTGCATATTCGTCGCCATCTTGTTTATTCGTTCTTCATACATATCGCGAGAGTCCGAAGCCTACTCACATACATATATTTGTCTCTTTCCAACAATCGCGCTACTAAGTTTCATAACAAGGACAAATATATAGTTGCGTTCGTTTTAAATAAAAATACTTTGATATGAGTTTCTTCGTAAATATATGATCTACTATAATTGATACTGTGATTAACACAAAATTTGAGTTTTGGAACTCTTTTATCTCGGACACTTTTGAGCGCCGACTGTAATGTTTGAGAATACAAACATTTATTACGTCTTATTGTAATTTTTTATTACACATTTATAATTACATTGTCTTTTATTTTCATGTTAGTAATGAGCAAAATATAAAAAAAAACGTATTAATTTAATTCTCGTTTCGGTGGGATTTTCAAAAACATTATTCACGGCAAGAATTTAGAAGCAAAAGAATTAAATTTTATATTTATCTTAGAGTATTTCTGTTTGTATTGCTAGCCTAAGATATTTAATAATAAATTCCATTAATATAAATAAAATATTAATAGTTAATGAGATGAGCATTTTTATGATAATTATTGCCTTCTGTACTTGTCTAAGAATCCGTCAATACAATTACTTTCTGGGGCCATAGAGTAGTTTTGGCCCATCTTTGGTAAGCCTTTACCTTAGCAGTCTTATAACCCATAACCAATAAATTAATACGACAGTTAAAACATCTCCAACTGTACTGTAGCCTGCAGTAAGACAGGTCGATCCCTATTATTTAGTTTTTTTTATATACAAGGGATCCTACCAAGTGGAATGTTAGGTTAGGTTGATTTATTTGTTTCTTTTTTTAGTGAGACTATCGTCATTAATATAGTTTGCCTACAAATACCCGAGGAGAAATTTGTTTTCGTCCTCTACACTACTCGCAAAGTTGAACGAAGTTAGACTTTGCCTCCTCTACACTACTCGCGAAGTTCCTCGCCGAAGTACTCTAGAAACTTTGGCTCTAGAAATTATATCTGTATGAGTACTGAAGTCGTCCGAGTAATGTAGAGACTTAGAGAGATTTGACTTGGGCGCAAAAACCGACAACAAATGAAGTCGCCCAAAGCAAGGTAAAGTTTGACGAGGTAAGCCGAAGAGCGTCGCGAGTATTGGTTTTTTTTATTTTTCTTTATCTCTACACTACCTATCGTTTTCTTGTAACTTCGTTCTACTGCGCGAGTAGTGTAGCGGAGGCTTTTGAGTTTGATATGTCTTTTCTCCCATGGATGTCTGAAAGACTCCCGTTCCGTTGTCCGTGTCCCGTTTTGAGTGAAAAATAAAATTGTCACTTTATGTGTGACTCGACATGTATGACACGACAATAATTCCGCAACCGTTATATATATTTAATTGTATAGTTTGCCGTTTATATCCGATAATACACTGTTGTCGACTCTATTGTTCATTATAGCTACCGGCAAGTAAGTATAGGTTTGACCTTGAATGCGCAGAAGTCACTATTAGGAGCGAGAGCAGCGCGTCTGCTACGTAACAAACCCCCACTATTTTTACTCAGACCTAAAGTTAGCTGCCGGCTACTATACCAATTAAATGCAATATTTAAATGAAATATAAAAAGTCATACAAGTCCGACAACAATATATTGTCATGAAAAGACTTTCAAAGTCGTCATATGAAAATAATTAATCCGACAAAAATACCTAATGAAGAGTTTGTTTGAACACGCTAATCTCAGGAACTACTGGTCCGTCAGTGTTAGATAGCGATTTATCGAGGAACGCTATAGGCTATATACCATCACGTTAAGACTAATAGGAGCGGAGCTACACTTGAACAAAGTCGCGCGGGTAGGCTAGCGTAAATATAATTGTCGGACTATTTATATATGACATCCATATACATAGTTTTCTTAATACTGCGCACGCGCAAATATTTTATAGACCCATATACAGATAGATCAATCCACTACGCATTTCTGTCCGCCACCTATTTTAGAAATATCAAGCGGCGCGTCGTCGTGGATCTAGTATACGATACTCGGTTTCATAAATCCGTAGAATTCTGACAGTTCGTAAGTGTTGCAAGACTAAGAACACTCCCATCAACAAGGGAACATATAAAAGTGAAATAAAAAAAAAATTAACAACAAAAAAAACAGCAATTAAATTAAATATTAAAAATGTATTTTATTAAATACAATTAAAAAATTTTTTTTATTAAATCTGAAATGTCAAAATATGACAGCTGTCAGATTTCTACGTAATTATGAAATCAAAATTAAATTCTTCTTTATATATAAAAATTGCAATTAAATATGCCTTGTGATGCGCATGCGCAAACGTTTTATGGGTCTAGTCTACCGTATCCGTGTGGCGAAGGCGGTGGCAGCGAGTGCGAGCAAGGCGCAGAGTATACTACTTGTTATGGGACCGAATTCCCCCATTCCCCGGACTGCAGCTCCCCCCATGTACGTTATAGACAGGATCAAGCCATGGAGGGTGCACCTGGAACAAAATTAAACAGTTCAGACGCTCTCAGACTTAGTTGACTCATTTTTCAATAGAAGTAGATTCTGAATCAAGAAAAATAGGGGTTGATATAGATCAAATGGTCCATGTGACCATTGAAAGGATTCAAGAACAAAGTCCAAGATATTATCTTTCCAGGTTTCCAAAGGTACTTCCTTTGTAAATTACAAAAAAATCTAAGGTATAGGGGTCTTTCAGTAATTCCAGAAAAGTCAGATTTCGAAATATGAGCTTTCACTCTTCTTCTTTATCTTCAACATATACTTACCTCAAATTAGCTGGGTAAGTGTCGAGGATCCTGAGGGCGACGCTGAAGAACAGTATGGTGATGAGCAGCGCGTAGGTCGCTTCGGTGAGGCACAGCGCGGTCTCGCTGCGCACCAGGTACAGCGCCGGGGACACCAGGATACACAGCGCGCTCACTGATACTGTAACAATATTCACTTACATATTACTGGTGTGAGGACCTTTTTTATTTATGACACATAAGGGACACCTGATGGTAAGTGATCACCGTCGCCTATGGATATCGGCAAAACTAGAGGGTATCTCATGTTTTGCCTCGGATGTTGAGTTAGGAGGGGGAGCAAAGAGGGTCCACTCAAACACATAAAGGTCTCAGAGTTCACTGGAAGCGCAGCATTACTGGGATGAAAGAGGGAGGGGTAGATCAGGCCCACATGCGGCGCGACCGGAACGCGTCTATGACACTTGGCGGTCGGATTCGCATGCTGGAGGTCCCAAGCCAGTCGGGGAACAGATCCCCAACAAAATGCTAGGTTACTCGGCTCTTACGAGATGCTTTCCCAGTGGGCAAAGAGGAATAGTATTCTAACCCGTCCCCTCACGGGTAAATAATTTTGATAACCCAGATATTACAAACCTTCTTTCTTGACTTATTGATTCATAATAAAAGTAAATCGGATTGAATTAATAATTAAAAATATATATAATATTGTAAACACTTGATTTAACGGTGAAGGAAAGACATCGCGAGGAAACCTATACCCCTGAGAGTTCTCCATGTTACCAAAGTTATGTGAAGTCTGGCCTAATCCCTCCTCATTCTGAGGGGAAGACCCGGCTCAGCTGTGGGCCATTAAAGGGTGATGATGATAAATAAGTATTATGTAAACCATTTGAAATTGTAAATGGAAATACCTTAAACAAAGATCTTCAATGCCAACTGCTATCTAGCTATCAGAACAGAAATTTGAATGAACATATTACACTTAGGAAATTAACTTCATTATTTCGTCATGATTGTCATTCATGCTTACTACAAGAATCACAGACATTGTTTATTAAATCGTCAGTTATTTTTTTAAAGAATACTAGGAGTATAGATCTCATGCTACTAGTATTCCTTAAACCCTCCAGGTAAACTAAAAAGCTAGTGCTAGGAGTGGAAAACGCTAGTAATCCAACTGGGATTTGAACCCACAATATCTATCTATCCCTATCGATCTACCTAAACCAATCCAACGCCTGAACCACTGACTTCATTGACGGTTGACTGTTGTTGGATTATTTATAGACTAGTCGACCCGCTCGAATTATTCCGTGTAGCTTCGCTCCTATTGGTCTTAGTGTGATGATATACAGCCTATAGCATTCCTCGATAGATGGTCTATCTAACACTGAAATAATTTTTCAAATCGGACCAGTAGTTCTTGAGATTAGCGCGTTCAAGCAAACAAACAAATTCTTCAGTTTTATACCTTTGGGTGTCCTAAGGCTATTACATGGTATTGTTTAAATATTAAATGTAATTTGTAACATACCATACACTCTAACAGCATGCATCCTCCGTATAGCCAATATAGGCGCAGCGATGAGCGCCGCGTGCGCAGTGTACGTGCGCTCGGTGATGCGCGCGCGCTGCGACCAGCGCAGTTCAGTGTAGGGCGCGCGGGGACAGGCGGCACGCATGCCGCGGATGATGGTCGCGTTGAGCTGGCACGAGACTAGCTCTTGTTCTAGTATATCCGTGTCTATTATACTGAAACAAACAATCATGTTTTTCAAGACTCAAAACTCCAGGGGAACCCTCATTTATCATCTTTGGAGGGAAGATTTAGCTCAGCTGCCTACGTAGTGTGGCTCTCCTAGTCAGATAAATGATCGATATTAATACTACCACGCTAGTTTACTTCAGAATGATGCTGATGATGAATTACAGACGTCTAACTTATTTTTTATCTATAAAATTAATGTTTAGCTGTATTATATATGTAATAAATAGAAGCTTATGTTGATTACGTAGTTTTGGAAAACGAGATAATTTTGCTTGAATGATGCTTTTCTTGGAAACAATAGGACTTGGTCACTGTAAAAAGTTCGAGGCAAGCCATTAATAAATTTTATTAGAAACTTCCTAGTGTAAGACGCTTTAAGGAATTTAGTTTTTTTTAACATTTCTGGCAAGCAGCATATAATTTTTTAAAGACTAAATTAAATACAATGTCAGGTGTCATTCACATAATCAATATGGATGTTATATTGATTATGTGAATGATGAGTTTTAGAGAAAAATAGAAATGGAAATAGTATGCTTCCTTGAGGTACACCTAACTCATTTATTTTAGATTGTGATTAAAATTTGTTAATATTAACTCTTGGCGTTGGTTTTTACCTTTTCCTTTGATATGTCGCTATCGATTCTAGTGCTGGACCACAGATGCCAAAATTATTTAATATATATAACAGTACTTTGTGTGATACAAAATCAAACGCTTTGATCATGTCATAAAATGTACCAACTGGTGATATCTATAAATCTATCTAGTTTAAATACTCACGTGCTATTTACAAATACAGTTCCATTGAACAATGTGAACGAAGTCTTTATATTAGACAGAGCTGTATTCACGAATGTACAGTTCACAAACTCCACATGGGACATCAGGATATCTCGAAAAGTGCAGTTCTTAAAGGTAACATCCACAAATTCAATATTTTCCATCGTCTCGTTGTAATAGACATCTTCAAATGTCATGTTTCGTACGCTTTTTTTTGATAATTCGTAGGACTCGTTATCCATTTTGACGATGGCTGCTGGTATGTAGGATGACAGGTAGAACTGAAAAATAAATACGTAATTAAACCTTCCATCAGATTTATATAAAATAAAGGCCCTATTTTAAGACCTATGAACAACTGTATCAAATTATGTGCAGTACTTTCTATGATGCACGTAAAAACAAAAAGACTAAAAAAGCGGAAGCGCGGAGGCAGAGGCGCCCCAGCTCGCTGTAACACAATAGGAAAACACGTTCGAAGATGAGCGTATGTTTTCACACTGTGTTACGTAGGAGCGAAGGGGCTACCTTTCCCATAGCGCCGCAGACGTCACAGAAGTCTTTAAGACAATATTTTTGTCCATTCTACTTTATTATATTTATTAGTGTGCTTTTTAATTTTTCAAATGACATAAATAATAAATTTTCTTCAGAAATTAGATTTTTTTAATTTTTTATTTAAAAACACTACAGTCATGTTTTACTCACTTGTATTGCTACAGCAAATAATAGCATTCCAGTTAGAGAGAGCGTTGTATTTCTGTATGTACTAGAGAATAGTTGAAAAAATGTCTGCCAGAACTGAAACAAAAAAAAAAATAGTTTTTTATATTAAAACTAGTCGACCCGTCCCGGCTTCGTCCGGGTGCTAGATAATTTCACATTTTAATTTATATATGACTAACTCCCAAAGACATAACGGTCACACAGTTCGACATACACTTCACCCCCACGTCGTAGATGGCGTACGAGCACACACATTTGTTTATTAAGTATTCTTAAATATTTTTTTCGCGACAAAACATAGCCTATATCCTTCCTTAAGCTTTATTTTATCTCTGTACGATATTTCATCAAAATCGGATCAGTGGTTTAAGCCTGATTGTGTAACAGACAGACAGACACCATCTATCCGTCAATAGATGGCGTAAGTAGTATATTAACTCACAGTACCGTTTTTTAGTCTGTATTAGTTATGTTGCGCACTAATACTTAAAGGACAATATTCACATTTTAGACCAGGAAGCTTAGCAGTGCTTGGGACTTGAGACCCGGTATTAAGGATAATGAGCTTTTTTAACATATATAAAATCTCATGTACGTTTTTATATTTTTTCTGTAAGTGTACCATTTTAACGCTATGTCTGACATGATGTAACTGTGGGGGTCGCCTCTTCCCCGGGAGGGACAGTTCCCCGCAGCGGTACAGTCCCTCTGTTTGTTGCTTCACACCACAGATACGGGTTTGATTACCACCATGGATACTCTGCGAAAAGAAAAAAAATAATAATACCAAGAGCTATCAACTGAATTTATCAAGTTTTAACAAAAACCATTTTAATTTACTATATATTGCTGTATTATGCTTATGTCTATATATAAGCAGTGATGGCTCAGTGATTAAGAAGTTGATGTCTACTCGGGAGGTCCGAGTTCGATCTTCCCCACAGGCACACACCAACGACTTGCAGGAGTTATGTTTGTTTTAAGCAATTAAATATCACTGGCTATAACGGTGAAGGAAAACATCGTGAGGAAACCTGCACTCCTGAGAGTTCTCTATGTTTTCAAAGACACATGGCCAGCGTGGTGGACTATGGCCTAATCCCTCCACATTCTGAGGAGGAGACCCAGCTCAGCAGTAGGCCATTAAAGGGTGATAGCGATGCTTATTTTGCAGGAACTATAAATGCCCGGGTTTATCCAGGTTATAAAGCATTATAGCATAGAATTTCTTTTGTGGTTAATAAACATTCACATCTATAATATTTATACAAAATAAATTCGGCTCAAATAGACATGAAATTAACACAGTGACGTCACACTTCGTAGAACGTCACATTGTGTGACGTCACATCGGTATGTAAATGACGGAAAAATAGTAACGAAATCTTCATACCACAATAAATTATTTTTTTAAACTCACTCAAACTAAGTAAGGTATAGTATCAATATTATTTTTAATTTTTTTTTTCAATTACTCATACATATTACAATATATGTTTTAGAGATATACCTGATAAACCATCATGGCGTCGACTTCTCGGCCAACGTCTAGTAAATATCTCGGCGACTCGTGCGTCCATATAAGGCTGATTAGCGAAGCGAGGATCGGTATTGTACACAATAGAAGATATCTAAAAACAAGATAAAGGGTTAAAATAAGTTTATTAATATATTAATTAAAAAACTATACTATACTATAAATAGTCAACATGTAGAAAAGATTTAAAAAAAAAAGTGCACAAAATATTTATTTAATGAAGAAATTAGTAAATATTGTTATTCTTAACAAATTTTTCTATTATCATAATACAATTCAGCTCGAGATGCACTTTGTCCCCACGTCGATAGATGGCATACGCGCACACTCATTTGTTTACTAAGTATTCCTAAGTATTTTTTTCGCGATAAAACATAGCCTATGTCCTTCCTTATGTTCTACTTTATCTCTGTATCATATTTCAACAAAATTGGTTCAGTTTTTTAAGTCTGATTGTGTATCAGACAGACAGACGCCATCAATTCGTCAATAGGTGGCGTGAGTAGTATATTAAATCGCAGTATCGTTTGTTTAGTTTGTATTCTTAAGTATTACCTATGCCAAGCACTGAAGTGTTCCTTATTCTCGATCAAGGCCTGGGCTCCAGTTGCCGGCAGTATGGCGGAGGCCAGGGCTGCGGAGATCAAGACGCCGGTGCCCATGAACGCTGGCAACATTGCCAGCAGATTGGTACGGGAGCTGCGCGCCGCCATCTCGCCAGCGTAGGTGTACCCGGTTGATATTATACCACCGGAGCCGATAGCAGAACAGAATCTGGGGAGTAGGGAAACGTCATGTCATAGAGAAAAATACAAAAACCCCCGACACAAAATGATAAAAATAGTATGAACGTATTTCGCCATTTTGTGGTGGCGGTCATCTTGGATTAGAAATTTATCATTGTGTGTAGTATTCTACCAATCAAACCCTATCATTTGATATCCATATTGCGAAAGAATACGTTACCTTTCAGACAAAAAAAAAACAAAATTAAAATCAGTTAATCCGTTCGGAAGCTACGATGCCACTGAAAAACACACAGACACGTCAAACAAATAGCAACCCGTCGTTTTTGCGTCTGGAGTTAAAAATGTTACAGAAGTAAACAGATACACAGGCAGGTTAGCATTTTTTAACGTTTGAGAAAAACTAGTGTGGATAGTTACTACTTTTTTTGAGAAATAGCAGGCGCGAGGGAGCAGAACAGTGACCTCTGCGCCTTCAAGTTTAGAAATACACTTACAAGCCTTCGACCATACGAAATGTTGAAACGCCAGCCTATTAAATTTGTTTAAATCGTATAATTTAATAAATTTATTTATTGGGCCGACTCGTATGGGTGATACCTATGCCACATGCATAGATGTGGTTCTATCAGTGTCAGATGAGTGAGAAATTATTTATTAACACCCATTGATACACAACCAGAACACTCGTTGATATAAAAACATATTTAAACATAAATTGTTTTGTTAAATTATTCAGTAAAACATTTCTATTTCACTTTTCACATTCATGTCATGTGATATTATCAAAACTCTCAGAAAAAGTTGATTTAATACTTACCTAGCCATCATAAAAGTACCATAAGTGGGCATAAACGCAGCAATGGCCGCGAAAACTGCGTTTACAGCAAGCGCAGAGTGTAGTGCGCGCCTCCTGCCGCCGCGCTCCGCTAGGGCTCCCCACCCCACAGCGCCAAACGACCATCCCATTATGCTGATCAGCACTGAAAACATGTTTTACTTTGAAAACTGATCTAGTTACTACTACTAGTAATAAAAAAAAATTAATAATAAATGATTATATTAATAGTCACTTCTGATAGTCTAGACCAGCGGTTCTTAAAGTTTTTTGGTAACGGAACCCTTTTGGGAAGCAAAATACTTGATGGAACCCTACAATAAAACAATAGTTTTTAAAAGTGTATTCTTTATTAATAAGCATAATAAAAGTACAATGTAACAGTTACTAATTATTACTTACTTTACCACATGGCAAGTACAATAATAGATATTAAAAAAGAAAACATCTAACTAATGGGAGGTATGAAACTGTTTTTTATTTTTCATCAATTGGTTGATATCAGGTTTGATAGAAGACAGTTGAAGTCTCATATCAGGTTCGGCGTCCAGTCTATTGCGATATTTTGTTTTCGTGGCTGCATAGGTTGAGAATCCTGTTTCGCACAAATATGTTGTTGGGAACGGGAGAAGAATATTCAGAGCCATTTTGCCAAGCATTGGATATTCATCACGGATTCTGCATCAAAAATCGTTGAGAGGCGTCGTTTGGAACAGTGACTCCATACTTGTGTCTGATGACATTTCTAAATGAGATTAATATATCTCGTTTGATTTACTTTCGGGCTTTTCCAAGTTGGGTAAAAAAGGATTATGAATCCATGAATTCAGTTTCATTTTTGTATTCTGTTCTTCGGGAAAATTTTCAAAAGATGCGCGCATCGAACTGAGATATTGGACCAATTCTTCAAACACATCATCTTGAAACATTTCTGAGTCGTTATCGCTAACAAACTCACTGAGTGACGTAAAGCTTTCTATTTCTTACTTACCAACGCAAATAATCCAAAAATCTAATTTTCTTTTGAAGGCAGTTATTTTGTTATAGGCCTGAAACACTGTTGTCTGTTTACCTTGCAATAATAAATTCAATTCGTTCAGTTTTTGAAAGATATCCGCCATAAAAGACAATCGGAACAACCAAGTTTTATCATACAAACGGTCCTTCAAATTAAAAGAAGTATCTGCTGAAAGAAACATTTGTAACTCGGCTCTAAGTTCAAATAGCCTAGTTAAAGTTTTACCCCGAGAGTCGAGACAGCCATCGCACTTCTGTATGGAGCAGCAGTGTTTTATGTTTGCTGCCATTCTGCTGCATCTTCACACAATAATGAGTACAATCGGGATTGTAGTGGTAGTGATTTGATAAAATTAATCATTTTTACCGCTTCATCCATAACTAATTTTAGATTTGACGGCATTTACTTCATCGCAAGTGCTTGTCTATCCAGAATACAATGGCTGGAACTACAATTAGGCGCTTTATTTTTTATTCGTGACACTGCTCCTGCTGTTTTACCTGTCACCGGCTTGGCCTGTACAAATGTCAATGCAATTGTTCCAACTGAGATTATTTTCTTCAAAAAATATATTTATTTTATTAAAAATTTCTTCCCCGGTAGTGTTTGTGAGCAGCGGTGAACACATAAGCATGTCTTCTTCAAAAGAACTTTCATATGGATATCTCACGATAACCAGCAAGATAGCCAAACCAGCGACATCAGTTGACTCGTCCATTTGCAAGGCGAATCGTGTTTTTTGTAGACGTGTAACTAGTTCTTGTTTGACGTAGCTTGCCAGATCATGGATTCGCCGTGAAACAGTATCGTTTGATAGCGGCACAGTAGAAATATGCTTTGCAGATTTTTCATCGATCTGATCTTTTTTACGAACAAAAAATTCTTTATTCTTGTCTTTAGACTCGGGGTGTACAGTTTGTAAATGTCGGCGCAATTTGGCAGATGCCATGGAACTATTAGGAAGCAGTTTACTACATAGCATGCAGAGAGGTGAGCCGTTGGAATCAACAAATCCGAAACTGATATATGATTCATCATACTTCCTTTTTTTCGTCTTTGAAACCGTCGAGCTTGACGTCGTGGCATCATCGTCTGGATCGGTGATTGCTATATTCTTTCTCCGCGCGTACTGCTTTTGAACATTCAGCGTCATTAGAAGATGTTGTCGCAACACGTTTAACACCTTTAAGCCAACGTTCCATTCTTCTTTATTTATAACGTTACCCGTCAGGATGGTGGGGTCTAAATAATGCACAATCGTTACTGCGTATAAGAGACTAAGTTTAGTACAATGAGTTTCTCGCTAGCGAGCTTGTAAGTAGGTAGGTAGGAACTTATCGCTCCGAACGCTAATCGTCAACTGACTGACGAGGCGCGACGCGCGATCGCCGCTTTTATACTTAGTCCTAGACTCGACCTCGAATATTCTCGAAAATACTCGAGTCGGCGCCTTTGATAAACAAAAAGCAAAAATAAAAAGAGTAATATAAAAATTGCGTTGTAAACAATTCAGAGGCGCTTTTATCAAAGGGACTGCGCGCTCACAAGTATACAAGTATACATGTTGATACCAAACTTATGAGATTTGTACCAGCTATTGTAACACATGTTTATACAAATACAAATAAATAAATAAATATACCTACGCGCGGCCGCGGAGTCAAAACGTTCAACCAGAGAGAGATGTTTTGATTTTTCAGATTGGCTTGTCAGAATCTGCATTGCAGATACCAACGCCTACCTCCAAGAAATTTTGTTTGTTTGTATATGTGTATGTTTGAGAAATGCTCGTATCTGTGTGTGTGTGTTTGTATATGTCTGCTTGAGTTATCTTTTTTTTTTTCATTTTTTTATCATCTATAAACTATAAAATTAACAATACTAAAGTTAGGAGTGTTATTGAGTGTTCCTATTAGTCCCTGGGAGTTATCTAAAGCACAATACTGACTGTGTTGTAGTTTATGTGACCTTCAATTACAAAATATTACTTGGCTTGTCATGAATGATGATATACAAGTGAGAATAGTACCCTGACCTTATTGTGGCTATATTTGGTAATGACTAGTATCTAGTGGCTGAATAGACTTACCCAACCAATTCTTCTCGTGTGGCAGGATACACAGTTCAATCTCAGCAGACGGCAACACAAATGCAATGGAGGCCAGTTCTAATGACGCACCGGCTATTGCTAAACCTACTGCGAGGTATACCCGAACCTGGTATAGTCCACAACTCGCCTGAAATAGACAATTTTAATTACTAACGACATTATTTAATTTTGTGGAGTTTTCTGGTAGGGATGGCGATGGATACACAAAAAATCGATATCAGAAAGATCGATTCGATCGATTTTGTCTCCTTAGATAAAGGGCAAAAAAAAGGTCAGTGTCACCAATAAACAGTGCATAAAATCGAATGTCGATTTTCACTGAATCGATTCAGTACTTATAAACAGAATGTCCTAGAAATCGATTCCTCGATAAATCGATCTCGGATCGCCATTCCTATTTTCTGGTGTATTTTCAAGCTCACTCGAAATTCGTTCATGTCAACATTCTTGTTGAAAAACATTTATCTCTTTAATCATTTAAAAAAAAAAACACTACATTTTTCAATTCAATTCAATGAGTGAGATTGAGAGAGCAGTCAAATTGATCTAGAGTACGGTAAAAAATAAAATTTGAACATTAATTTCACTATATGTACATGAAAAATAAGTAGCCGTTGTTAGTAAATCTGCAACAAAAAAAAACACACATCAAATATAAGTAAAAATAATAAAATACTACAGATTGTTATTTATAATTTAATATTGTTAGTTTTAATATATTTACAAAAGAATGTACATAAGGGACTAAACACAAACATTTAACACTCAAAGGACGGGGGACTTTACGAGGGAGAACGAACTGACTCTGATCTTAGCCAAGTGCACAGGGGTACATGTGTGTCCGAGACGAAGATGACATATAGTTGTAGTAACCCATCGATCAGCAAACCTTTGAGCAAAAAACCAGGGTCGTCTCGGAATGTCAGATTGTAGTATTTGCCTTTGACCTTCAATGAAATCCAGTATTCGTTCCAGGATTGATCCAAATGAATTTTAGCGAGTGAGCAAATTTCTTGAACTAGGAACTGCTAATTTGGCGCAAGAATCAACAGTCTCGTTACCAGTATTGCCGGAGTGACTCGGGATCCAGACTAAAGTGATCCTTACCCTTTCTGATGGTAAGAGTAAAGTGCTTCCCAGATCTTTAAAATAATCGAGTGTCTACGCACTACATTTTTTTCAACCTACATAAACTTTCAGATTAGATGACAATACTTGATTGGCTATGTGACGTCATTTAAAACCCGTCATTTAATGGCGGACTAATTATTTGTTATGCATTCACTCTTAATATCAAATGGTAGGGTTTACTGAAAATAAGAAAAAAATTTCTAAATTTAATGGACATGGACAAATAATAACTAGTCCGCCATAATAGATTTAGAATTCAACAGTAAATTTAGTGCTTTTGGATCTAGAAACAATTTTAAAAAATTGTTTCAGCTTCTTACTTGTCTCAGAGCATCCTCGTGGAACTGTTCCAGCACACTAGAGTCGTTATAGTCCAGAAGTTCACCGCTTTCATTATTATCAGGGTTCTCGGGCGGCATGTTTGTCATGGCTGCTGTATGACCAGGCTCTCCAGCGGCCTCTGTGTTTGAGTTGACTGAAAATTCAAGCAGAGCAGTGGTAGCCTATTGGTTAAGACCTTGACGTCTTATTTGGGAGGTCCAATTTCAACCCTGTGTGCTACTTTAAAACATCATGAGGAAACCTACAGTCCTGAGAGTTCCATAAAGTTCTATTAGTGTGTTACGTCTGCCAACCCTCACTGTGCCAGCGTGGTGGACTATAGCCTTACTTTCCTTACTCTGAGAAGACCCAGCTCAATAGTGCACCATCCACGGGTTATGATGATGATGAACTATCTAAGCAATACCAAACGAAACTTTTTTCTGTAAGGTAGTAGTGTAAGTGGTAGTCTGGTAAGTTGGTACGTGGCCACCATCGCCCATGGATATCGGCAAAGCAAGAGATACTCTCTTGTTTTCGCTCGATCTAGTTGGGGACCTTCTCCGGGCTCGTTTTCCCTACGTGTTTCTTACAACGATCAGTTTTTCAGGGCTCATAACCCTTTCTCATATAATGTAAATAAACACGCATTAAAAATGACGCACTACAGTAGAAATCGCAGGTGAAATTAATACGTCCTCTCTCACAAACAGTTCTCGTGTAACTGAGGCCGTTCTTCCGCGATATTGTATTTATATTTCATTAAATTAGTTAGTGGTTTCCGTTAAAATACCCTGACTGATTAACATATCAACGCAGGGCCTAAACTATAAGGGGTAGAAACTTGAAATTTTGTACAGGGGTTCCTTTTATAACGTACGTAAGCACTAAGAAAGGATTTTTGAAAATTCACCCCCTAAAGGGGTAAAACGAGAGTCCAAAGTTAGTATGAAACTTTGCTGTTTTTGAAGTTACGAAGTAAACTACTATCATCACGACCCGTCAATGGGCCACTGCTGAGCCGGGTCTCCTCCTCAGAATGAGGAGGGTATTAGGCCATAGTCCACCACGCTGGCCCAGTGCGGGTTGGCAGACTTCACACACCTTTTAGAACTTTTAGGGAACTCTCAGGAGTGCAGGTTTCCTCACGATGTTTTCCTTCACCGTTAAAGCAAGTAATAATTAATTAAAAACACACATAACTCAGAAAAGTCAGAGGTGTGTGCCCAGGATCGAACCTCGGACCTCCCGAGTAAGACTTGTAGTATCAACCACTGGGCCATCACTGCTAGAGGTAAAGTTTGTGAGGTTGTAGGGGGTAATCTCTGGATTTACTGAACTGATTTTGAAAATTCTTTTACCAATAGAAAGCCACATTTGTGAGTGCGATAGGCTATATATTAACCGGAAAAATGAGAAGACGTGGTATTCGGTAGAACGATTGTTAAAAACGCTGCCTTCCCTTGTGTGCGAGTGAGACAGATATACTTACCACTGAGCCTGGTGTCGGTGTACGTCATGGTGTGCGATATAGAGCCGAAGCTGCCCAACTTGGAGGAGCTCTCAGAGTCCGACCTGGCGCGCACCAGACACGCCTGTTCTTCCATGGTGCTCGCTGTTAATGCTGACATTCACTATATTGCGATACATCTGAAATTATGTTATACATTAATATTTCTAGCAAAAATAGTGATTTCATCAAGTTTATTTCATAATGGAAAAGGCAAAGGTATTACACCGTACAGTCTTGTCTTTAGTTGACATAATATAAAAGTGAAGCAGAAGTTAGTCTCACCATTTTTTTATCTCAAGACACCAAATTGACATTACCTATTTTTTTCTGTTTTTATGCCATAATGGAAAAGGCAAAGGTATTACACCGTACAGCCTTATCTTTAGTTGACATAATATAAAAGTGAAGCATAAGTTAGTCTCACCATTTTTTTATCTCAAGAGATTAAATTGACATTACCTCTTTTTTTCTGTTTTTATTCTATAATGGAAAAGGCAAAGGTATTACACCGTACAGCCTCATCTTTAGTTGACATAATATAAAAGTGAAGCATAAGTTAGTCTCACCATTTTTTGTATCTCAAGACACCAAATTGACATTACCTAGTTTTTTTCTGTTTTTATTCCATAATGAAAAAGGCAAAGGTATTACACCATGCAGCCTTGTCGTTTCTGACATTACCTGTATTGTCATTAACAGAAAGAGATGTTAATGTAATTGTTAATGTTCTATTTAAACTCCTTCAAGCTTTTATTCCATTCCCAAGTTCTACCATTTTTCTGAACCAAATTTCATTAAAATTGGTTTAGTGGTTTAAGCATAACAAACAGATATTGTTGGAATTATCAGGTCATGATAAAATCCTTAACTAACAAGAGCAAACACTGCATGACCTACAGATGCGAGACCTGGCCCCTAACAGAAGGTCATAGGAAAAAATTAGCCAAGTGTCAACGGGCAATGGAAAGAAGTATGTTGGGCTTAAGACTCACTGATAAGACTAGTAACACCGAAGTTAGAGGAAAAACAAGTCATAACGCATATTGACTGCCAGAAACAGCGCTGGACTGGTCACATGTAGCATTGCACTGTGGATAAATGGAGCAGGAGGGCAAGTAACTAGGGTATCAAACCCAGAGATGGTGTAAGAAGACAGGGACGCCAAACGTTGGGACTATATTGGACCATGGTCGCATCTGACACTTAAGGAGTAGGCTGGAGGAGGCCTATGCCAAAAGGCAAACAGAAGAGTTGAAATTGATATACCCGTGAGGGGACGGGTTAGAATACTATTCCCCTCAGCCGCTGGGAGAGCATCTCGTAAGAGCCGAGTAACCCAGCACCCCCTTGGTAGTAGGGGATCTGTTCCCCGACTGGCTTGCGACCACCAGCATGCGAATCCGATCGCCGAGTGTCATAGACGCGCCCCCTCCCTCTCCCATCTCATTAATGCTGATGTCTAGTGGGCTCTGGGCTCTTGCCTAGTGTCCGCTAAATCCGCATCATTTTTCTTCTTCATTCCCCCTTCCCGTTCTATCTTCGGGGATGCAACGCATCGACAAAACGAGAGAGTGTTTCTTATTTTGCCGATGTCCATGGGCGATGGTTGCCACTTACCATCAGGTGGACTATCTGCTTGTTTGCACCTTATCTATACTAATATTATAAAGAAGTAAGATTTGTATTTTTGTATGTAACGAATAAACATAAAAACTACTGGACCGATTTCAAAAATTCTTTCACCATTAGGAAGCTACATTATCCCTGAGTAACATAGGCTATATTTATTATAAGAAAAAATTAGAGATCCTTAGGAAATCTCACGAAAACCAACCCAAGATGCCAAAAAATTTGCCATAAAATATCTTTCATCGCATGCGCTGCAAAAAGTATTGATGATAGAACAAAAAAATGTTCTACAATATTATAGAACGTATCAATATCTACAAAAAAGTCCGCGAGACCATATGTCCAACTATTATAGTTACGTCACTATAACTACTTTTTTACATTTTAAAAGTTGATAAAAATGCCTATCGAACTCAGACCATGTTTTCTATAACTTTGTATTAATCCTTATCCAAATAAATTATTTCGTATTCAAGACTATTTCAATACCTGTAAATTACTTTTTGAATTATTAAAATCGGACTTTCCATTCAAAATATATTACGAAATTAAAAATATCAATATAAACAAAAAATACACGACGACACGACGGGCCAGTATAGCGACGCAGCGCAGCGAGTAAAGCGGCAAGAGAGGGGGCACCGAAATGCGGGAGGGCCAATATATTTTTAAAAATAATATTCCACCCGCGCGAAGCCGGGACGGGCCCCTAGTCTATTATAAAAAAAAAAAAAATTTAACGTGAATATATAGATAGGATGTAATTAACATGCGCAAAGAGAAACGCAAAGCAATGAATTGAAGTAATTCTAAAATGAGGGCAAATATTAAATAACAAGTCCTTGGTAATAAATTGGCTGTAGGCAGAAATTATGAGATTGTGAGGATTTCATAATGTTTACTAGATTATTACAAATTAGTTTGTTTTTATAATCTAGGGTAGACCAGGAACATTTTATGGAGAACCAGGTAGTCAAGTCTGGATTCTAGGGGTGGATCAGGCTCAAAAGTATTAATATTACCCATATGGATTATGCAGATGTGTATTATCTTGACGTTACTGAGGGGTAACTGAATAGACTTGAGCGCCTTCAAAATCTTTGCAAAAGATTCATATTTGGACTACGAAAATATGATCACGTCTCTGAGTTTCTGACTTCTTAGGAATACTCGAATACTTCATCTTTTATACTGTGTGCTGTTCAATGCTTCTAGCTCTTTTTATCTAAAAGAGCGGTTTGAGATCCTTCGTGAAACTCAGTCACTCCACTCTGACAACTCTGACAAATCTCATGCTCAAAACTCCATCACACAATTCCTGTGTGGACTTCTCTTCCAACACATATTAGAACGGCTAAAACTCTGAATAGTTTCAAAGACCAATTAAAATTATATTATTTATCGATCTAAACTTGTAAATTATTTTTAGGTAAAGTTATCATTGTAACGTTATTTATCTAATAAATATATGTATGTTTATATGTAAGTACATCATATTTATGCTTGTAGTGTTTATACATATGTATGTATATATGTAGGAGTATTATGTTTATGTATGTAGTGTATGTATTTAATATACCTGTTTATGAATGTATATTTAAGTTGAAGTGTTTGATTTGCTTAATATTTTTAATGAGTGCGCCTACCGTTTTTTTTTTAAATAAATGACTCCTCCACCGCAAGGTTGCCTGGAAGAGATCGCTCTGAGCGATAAGGCCGCCTATTGTACATATATTTCTTTTGTGGTGTAATATTTTGGCTTACTTTTGTAATATTTGGTGTACAATAAAGTATATGTATTATTATTATTATTAGTGTGTGCTAAAAAACACTCACAGCTCAGCAGTTTAGAAGCTCTGGTCTGATATATACGCAGAAGTTTGACCTGTAGTTCCATCAAATTATTTACATTAGTCCTTGTAAATTTTTATTAAAATTAAAAAAAATAATATTAATTGAAATTATTATTAGTTTACATAACACCTTGATGATATGTTTACATTTTGTTTCTCTATTATAATATTTTTAAACTACTTATTGTAATTATATTTAGTTTCTATTATTTGACATATTGAAAATACTAGCAACAATAAGGCCATGTAAAAAAAGCAAAAAGTATTACAGATTATTAAGATATATTGATATCTTTTGACCACAGATAATAAAAGATTTTTGAAAAATGAAATTATTTAAATAGAGAATGTATTAACGGAAGACAAGGCTGTATGTTGTAATACCTTAACCTTTTCCATTATGGAATAAAACAGAGAGAAAAATAGAAAATGTCAGATAGGGAAACCACAAAGCAAAGACTACTGTATTTAATAAAACTTAATATGAGGGGTTTTCTGACACAAATAGTAGATATTTTAATTTTTTTATTTTGTCTCATTTTAACACATCTCAGGCAAAAAGTTATTATCATTAAAAAATATTTTAGCCCATTTGACTTTGTCCGCATATAGCTCCGCTCCTATTGGTCTTAGTGTGATGATATATAGCCTATAGCCTTCCTCGATAAATAGGCTATCTAATACTGAAAGAATTTTTCAAATCGGACCAGTAGATCTTGAGATTAGAGCGTTCCAGCAAACAAACAAACTCTTCAGGTTTATATATTAGTATATAAGAAAGATAAGCATTTGGAGTAGTTTAAATCAATGGTCTTTAGATCAGAAGCAATTAGTTAATAAAAATTCTCAGACATACTCATGTTTAATAGATTCACTTAATTTAATAATGGATGACAAATCCACTAGTGATTTTTATCTCCTGAACCTCTAATGCTCCCATACAATTTGACTTATTCCACAGTTCAACAATTACCGGCACATTTCAAATCAACATGATCTCTACTGGTGAATGTATTATATATGTGAAAGTAACTCTGTCTGTCGTACTTTCACATCAAACTACAGAACTTATTAAAATGAAATTTGGTACACAGATAGTCTAAAGCCTAAAAAAGGACATAGGCTACATTTTAATGCAAAAAGGGGTTGTAAGGCGGGGGTATGAAAAGTTGTTAGGATATATCATCATTTTTAGAAACTTATTTTGTAGGTTGTTGATTTGATATAAATAAATATGATATTATTCCACATATAAGACACTATTCCACGAGGTCAAAATCACGGGCACAGTTAGTTAACTATGTTCAAACAAATTGCTCGATCGTGATTTGGATGATTATTAAACCTTTGCTCATGACAATCAAACAAAACAAAAAAAAAAAATTTCTAACATTGATCCAGAAGTGGTTGATGATAAGTTACAGGGGCTCCCAAAACAAAAAAATTGGGGATCTTTGGCCTGCCTGCCTGGGTGTACAGTGGATGTAAATCTTCATACAAAGATAAGATATATAACTTTACGAACTGTTCTAACATAAACAAAAATAAAATGACAAATACACTATTATTTTTTTACAATAAAGATTTTATTGTGTTATGTGGTAAGTTAAGTTTTAGTTACTGTATTAATGATATGTTAAATTATTTCAATTTTTATATCACATCACATGATTTTAATATAACAGTAATGGTTTGTGTACCAATGGTGTAGAAACTCAAAGTACTGAGGCGTATTTATGGCCCTGTAATGGAAGGTAGTCAACAGCGTATTAGATACAACCATGAGCTGTATGCATTGTACAGGGAGCTGGATATTATTAAGCATATAAAGATAGGTTACACAATTGGAACAATACAATTGGAACAATGAAAGCCGACAGGTCAAAGAAATTTAGAAAGGCCCGGATGGAGATGGAGAGATAGTATTGACAACTGGAGAGCTTTAGTAGACCAATCCAATGCCCACTAGAGACTGTAGCTGCATTGATGATGATGATGAAGATGGTTTTTGTACCTTCTTTCGTTTATATTAATATAAAAAAAAATTAAGTTCCCCTAGCTTCTCTATATTAATTCAACAAATTGTAGTGATTATTGAGAAAACACAGTCAGAGATAATTACAGTATAATCCAGCAGCCCCGTAGATAGCTTAACTTTGATAAGTTATCATCAAATAAACCTTTAAAGTGGTCCAAATACACTGGCTCTATTATAAATAATATAAAGCAAAGTTGAGCTAATTACACCATTTATAACTCAAGAACAGCTGGACTTATTTCGATAAAATTTGATATAGAGATAGACTAGAGCTTGGGAAATGACATGGGTCCGAAAAAAAGTTTGAAGGGGCTTAAATAGGTGATGAAAGTTTGTATAGGTATTCGTCATATATATAGAGAAATAAGTTGAAAATTAAACGACAAAATACACTCGAGCAAAGCAAGGGCGGGTCGACTAGTAAATTATATTACAAATAACGAGGGTGTATGGTCTATCTTTGTCTTACCTATAAGGTCTAAGGGCATTGAATGAATAAATATGAATCTTTAAATAAAAAAAGAATTTAATTACTAAAGACAAGGCTGTACGGTTTAATATATTTTTCATTATAAAAAAAACACTCCAATCAAAAATAGGTCTAAAGATAACGAAAATACCACCAAACTATCAAGAGAAATCATTGTTTATAGACTTACGTTTTACTGCAATAATAGTATATAACAGCAAGCAGAATATTAAGCACTTTTCATTGTTAAATTTATCGAATATCACGCAAAATAAACAAATTATTAGGCGAGAAAAAATCAACTTGGACAAGACAAAGCGGCCACCACAGACTAGATAAAATTATAAATAAAAATATTTAAATAATAACAACTATTATCTATGGTTTTATCGATTTAACAATCGATTTTTCATACAATTAATAAGAGAGGTGAATAAATGCATTAAAAATATTATTAACCAAGTTCAAAAATAGAGAAGGCTTTTTTTTATTATAATTTATTTAAGGAATATTTATATATTGTTTGATTTTAATATTTTTTCATAGATTGTTTTACATTATGACAATTGAAGTTGGTTATTTTAAAACAAATTCATATGAACTATTTTATTTCATAATGATATGATATTCTAAATAAATAAACGTACTTACAGCTTATTTATATATCAAGCTTTAACTTACAATTTTCAAGCGTTAAGCAATGATGTTAGTTGTGATTATATATATTTTATATCAGCTTTATGTACATCGAAAGCCACACCGTACTTTGATAGTAAATATTTTGCAAATTACATTGTGATTGCTTGCTCGTGATATGTGCAAAATTGATAAGAATATTTGTTACTTAGAACCTGATGCACATTTTATACGGAAACATTTATCGTAATAATATTTTTTAAGTTGCATTATGATGTAAATATATCTTCTTTGATCACAAAGACATAACCAATCTTCCTAAACCATATATCTCCAATATTTTCACTTAAACACTGCCACTGAATCACTGATTATAAAAATACACTAACATTAACGTAAAATTTTATTTAAAACCAAAAATTACACCAAATCCGAGATAGGAGATATTAACATTGTGTGTATTTATAGAATTTGGTTTCCCTAATTTGTCACATACAGGTACAATAAAGTAATCTACGGAGTTTAAGGTCAAAAAGGGATAGAAGAATAAATTCAGTCAGCGTGAAAAAGACAGACATAAAGTCAAGTCTAGTAGCAAATGGTAAATATATTGGCAAATTTAATCTCAAGACTGATCTGAAGATAAAATATTGCAATTTATTATAGCAAAAATATTTTTTTTGCAACGCAATAATTTTTATCTTTTAATGCTCCTTGCGTCAGGAACGTAAAATTACGTTTATTTAATATTACTCATATATAAAACAACGAGTTGCATTGGGGGTGTGCTGGCATAAGTGCAAACTTAAACATTTACGTTAGAGAATTGCTTTATTTATCAGTATAGAAGTTCTATCATTTATGTGGTTAAATACAATATTCATCTATTGCGCTATCGTACACAAATTTTAATTCAGTTTTGTATGAAACGTGCTACCAATAAGTGTGTAAGCGGCGTCGTTCACGTGTCCTGACGCGAGTTAAACATTTTTTACCCGTCCCAAAAGTTCACAACGCTGCTAAAGAAGTTTTCACTTTAAAAATAACAATATAAAAAAATATTTTTCTCAACCCCATGTGTAGCAGTGCATATCGATTTATGAAGTTCACGCAATGCGCAGATAGGAGTGTCAACACATGCGCGTATTGTAAATTTTTGATATCACCCATGAATGTGCGTAAAGTTATAAATATCTATTCCATATATACCTAGCTGTTGTAGAATATAAGTCGATAATTATAATTATTTTATTTCTTTATTTATTTAAAGAGGGTTTATCCAGAACAGATCCCACTTTACAATATTATGTAATTTCTCAATTTTAGGTTCATTATCGTCTTTATTATAATGAATGTAATATCAAAAAAGAAGATACTTCTCAACTTTCTATATTTAAAGATACTATAAATAAATAGTTATCTTTAAATATTGAAAGTAGTTTGAAGATGCCAAGGTATGTAGAATTAATAGTCTTTTTGATAAAAACTAGCTTCGTCCACTCGTAAAGCCGCTATTTGCCCGTAAGGCTTTTTATATCGTTTCATAATGTACAAAACAATAAAATTATAGGTATATTGGTATAGAATATACATTTAAAAAATGTCTTTTTTAATTTTATCGACACCCTTAGTCGATCGTCATAGTTTCGCTGGGCTAAATTGTTTTTAAAAATTATAAATACTAACATTTTTCCTGACATCCGATTCAAACAAAACAAAGCCTATGAATTTAAATATACATTGTCGCAGATCTAACTGAGTCGTTTTCAGTTTGACGCAGTAATTTTTGCCTTATTTGTGTACAAACAAACGAAAAGATATAAAGGTAAAATATTTTTTGACTGAATTCTTATAATTAATTCAATATTTCATATTGAGCTATTCTTTTGAAAATATGAATGGAATAAGTCAGATTAGCAAATTAGCGAATATATATTGCAACTTCTGTTAGCAACACTGTTTATAACGTAGTGGTAGCGGGTAGGTCTTATTATATTATGTGAAGTAAACCGATGTGAAGACAATATAGAACCTTTAGTGCGATAGATTAGTTGCAGTTACTCTGGTGTTTTCACGTAGTGTGTTATAGTGTCGTGGTTAGGGTCACCGTTTTTGAGGTCCACTTGAGTTTAAATTATTATCTATTGTCGTTGGCGAGGTCAAATGGTAGAGATGAGAGTTAATATATTATGAAAGAGATGAGAGTTAATATACTTTGAACCTGCTCCTGAGTCTCAAGCTCTAGGCACTGCTCACCTCAGTCTAAATTGCATGTGTATACGTATTGCTGTACAGTAATGGGTATCATCCCTATTCCCTCTCTTGTTCTATGACAAGTTCATTATTCCGAGTCTCTTTCTCAGAAATGAGATGTGAGTACACCACGTTGGCCAAGTGCGTGTAGGCAGAGTTTGTACACATTTTAAAAACATGGAGAACTTTAAGGAGTGTAGGTATTCTTACGATGTTTTTCATCACCGTTAAAGCAACTGATATTTAATTAAGTACATCACACATGTCTCCGAAAATTCAGAAATGTGTGACCTTAGAAATCGCACTTGGACCTCTCAAGTAAGACACCAATATCTTAACCACTAAGCAATAAAGTTATTGCTGTGAAGTGCTCATATACATACACATACACGTAAGGCTACTATTCTCTAGTAGAAATATATTTGAAATTTAATATTGATAATCGAGATAATCGAAAAACTATTCTGATAGCGATATAAATCGATTTTTATTTACAAAATATCGATATTATGATATACCGATATTTATTTATTTACGACCCTCTCACACTTTAACAACTGTCAAAGTCAGTGAAACATCTGTTGATGTTTTGGCGCGAAGTTAATTTCCAACGACTTATTTTATTTATTTATAATTTTAAATATGGAACAAAATAGCGATGAATACATATCGACGCAAGTGAAACAAATAAGGAAATATTTGAAATGGAAAATATTGGGGGATAATATAAGTTTCCGAGGTCACGAGAGTGAAAGAAAACATGTATTTGATTTGATTTTGAAATCTATTTTGCTTGGAGAATCGCACTCTGCTCTTATTATTGGACCTCGAGGCTGTGGGAAGACTACTGTAAGTAGTTTCATTATTTACTTTAATAAACCCGGCATACCTTCGCTGGGCTAAAACATTTTTAAATGAAAGCGCTGCCACCTGAAAATGTCACGAAGTTGTATCTCCCAAGTTCGTGCATCTTTGTTTATTATAAATCATTTTATTTTTATGGTTCTTATAAACAAACTCGTGATATTTTTTTTAGTTACCCACATTCATGTAATTTAAGAAAACAATTTATAAATGAATAATAATTAAATAAATTCTCAAAATTTAGAAAAATATCATTTTTCTAACCAATTAAGCTTTTCAGTTAGACTTGATAATAAAATCTAAACTTTTTAATGTTATAGTGTATTCGCAAACTTAATTCAGTCTTTACCTGTGGTTCACTTAAATTATTCCTCTACTATGGAGTTGTTAATTTAAATAAATATTCTTTTTCACACATAGTTTGATTTCAGGAGAAGTGGAAATCCTATTAAATGACAAAATAATTTTTTATTATATTTTGTCCAAATTATATGTTCCTCCAGATAGAATTCCTATTGGTGTTATTTGTAACACTAGTCTTTAGACTCCTCCTATTTATAAACACCATTAAGGGTACAATTTTGGAGGAAAAAGTTTAAAACACTCTTCCAAGAATAAAATTGATCCATGTAGATATGTAATTCCTATGGAGTTATTTTAAGAAAACCCCCTAGCTCAATTTGTCTTTTACTTTATGAATATCATTACTCTCTTTCAATTTTTTAGATTTATGGCTTTTAGGCGTGCAAGTTGGGCACATTTAACTCCACCAATGTTATGTGAGATTGAGAAAGCAGTCAAATTGAGCTAGAGTACATTAAAAAATAAAATTTAAACATTAATTTGACTATATGTACATGAAAAATAGGTAGCGGTTGTTAACAAATCTCCAACAAAAAAAAACACACACACATCAAATATAAGTAAATATAATAATATATTACAGATTGTTATTTATAATTTAATATTGTTAGTTTTAATATATTTACATAAAAATGTACATAAGGGACTAAACACAAACATTAACAAACATTTAACACTTAAAGGACAGGCACTCATAGAGAGGATGTAAAAGCTTTGAACAGTTAAAAATAATGTGAGAGGCAGAGCCTTCGTCTAAGCCACACTATTTCTCTCTTTCCTAATAGTTTAGGGATAGAAAAGTAAATATTAACTATAATGCAAGAGGCAGATGAAAGAGGGTAGAAATATGTTATTAGATGTCAAGGAGTAAGGTAGAGCAGTGTCAGTTTTAATTACATATCCAGTGTGTTCCACTAAGCAATCACAACGCCCATGCTCATGACCACAGTTTTTCCTCTTCCACTTGTCCACGAGCGTTGAGATCGTTAACCCTAGTGGAACAGGTAATAGAGCATTTTGAGTGTTAACGTAAATAATTCAAATGGCGAGTTATAAAGCAATAGTTCCAAGAGGTTAAGTTTATAATTAGTGGTTAAATTAATTTATATTCATATTTTTTATTAATTGTTTTTTTATATTTATTATTTAATTGAAACTAAAATTAACATTACTAAAATATGCGCTGCACAAAAATTCACTTCCACATTCACTTCCAATCTGTATCCGTATCAATTAAAGTTATTTACATCATTGCCATTTTTGTAGTTTTAAGAATGCCGCCAATTATTTTAAAACGCTCATAACGTCC
The DNA here is from genome assembly GCA_905147385.1 of Limenitis camilla. Taxonomy (NCBI): domain Eukaryota; kingdom Metazoa; phylum Arthropoda; class Insecta; order Lepidoptera; family Nymphalidae; genus Limenitis; species Limenitis camilla. Next base: position 6,261,923 of record LR990251.1, on the reverse strand, counting down.
CACGATTTGACATGGGTCGTCGTGAGCTTCGAGTGAGCACAAGTCATGACGTCATTAATGACGTTTTCGCCGTGACCGCAACGCTCGCAATCGTCAAGTGGAAGGTGGTGGTCCACTTGACGATTGCATTGTTGTTGAATAATAAATAAATAAATAAAGCCTTTATTTCGGACAATCACATAAAGTATTACTATAAATGTTTCTTATATCTAACTAAATTATCCTTCACTGTCCGTGTCTTTCGGCAAAGGCCTCTTCCATCATCTTCCAGTCCTCTCTACAGCTTGCAATTCTTCTCCATGTTTTCCCCAGCAATCTAGCAAAGTCATCCTCTCAACGTTTGCATGGCCTGCCCTTTCTGCGTTTTCCATTTCTGGGTTACCACACTGTTAGCAATTTGCTCCACTTATCTGTTCCCCTTAGTACATGCCTAGTCCCTCTCCATTTCAATCTTTTTACTTTCGTTGTTATGTTTTCCAGTCCAGTGTTTACCCTAATATCTTTATTTCGTCTCCGATCCTTCCTGTTTATACAAAGCATGCTACGCTCCATTGATCGTTATCATATTTCCAATTTTTGAATGAGGGCTTTAGTCATTCCCCAAGTTTGACACCCATATGTCAATACAGGTTTGATACAAGTACCTCTTTATTTTTCATAACTTCTTTCAGTGTCCAATACCTTTTCCACGCATTTGCTATCCGTTTATCTATTTCTTTTGACAACGAGTCCTCTATAGAAATTGTTTGACCTAAGTATGAATATTCAGTGACATACTCTATTGAGTTTTGGTTAATTTTTATGTTAATAGGTGTGCTGTTTGTCAGTATTTTGGTTTTGCTGTTGTTCATTTTCAAACCGACCTTTTCACTTTCTATAGCTAGTTGTTCGATCATGATTTGTATAGTTGTTTAATGCTGATATTCTTTATTTTTTTCCTGTCTTCTTGAGTTCTTCTTCCCGAATCAAATAATTTTTTCCGATCTGCAAATAATTTTGAGTGGCTTCTGAAAAGTTATTCTTCAGGTCTTTTCTATGGTTCTTATATTTTAAACTGTCTTTTAATATAGATTCTAAGCAATTGTACTTTTCTTGAATATTAGTGTCACTTTTTAATTTACTATCATGATATGTATTTATATGTTTCTCGAACTCTTAATAGGTATTTGATTAACGGTAATGTTGTTTGCTGATTATGTTGGTAATGTTTCCTTGATTTCTTAGGCGGATTTGATTTGAGTTCTGCTCGTATAATCTGTGATCAGAAATAAAGTTAAATTTATTGATGATGTTGATATCTTCAAAGCTTTTGGCGCGATTTGTTAGAATAAAATCTATTTCATTTCTAGTTTTACCGTCGGGTGACATCCATGTCCATTTTCGATTATATCTCTTTCTAAATATGGTATTAAGAATAGTTAGGCTGTGTTCCAAAACAAAGTCTAGTAGTCTCCTACCATTTGTGTTCCTTTTTCCAGTGTTTATATGTATATGGTCCCGTTATAATATGTTCGCTATTAAGCCTTTCGCCAATTTGAGCGCTAAAGTCGCCCATAACAATTAAGTTTTTGTGTCCGCGATTAATTACAACGTCATGGAGATCTGCGTAATTTTTTTCAACTTCTTCTGTATTTTTGTTTCTTGGTTCAGTAGGTGAGTAGATTTGTATGATACCATTCGTTATTAGAGAAATTCATTTTCCATACTCCGATTATCTCGTCTATATATGGTTTAAGATATTTTTTTATTAAGAATCCTACTGCGCACTCTCCTGGTTTTACACCTTTATAGTAGAAAATTAATTCATCCCGCTCTTCAATAATGTCTCCAACTCTTCGTACTTCGCATAATCCAATTATATCCCATTTTATTTCTTTTAAGGCTAAGTTAAGTTCGCATAGGCTTTCTTCTGATAGCAGTGTTCTACAATTAAAGGTGGCTATGTATATTTTATTATTTTTTCTATTTAAGGGCCCCTCACGATGACCAGTCGTCTTGAGAGCTGATTTTGATTTTAAGTTTGATTTGTTTGTTTGTGCGGTTCTAAGATGTTTGTTGTATTGATTTTTTTAGATGGACACTTGATAATCGCGGGACAAAATTTGGCGACATTTAAAAAAAAACAAAAATGGCGACGATGTAAATAACTTTATAAGATACTAGCGGCCCATCCCGGCTTCGCGCGGGTGGAATATTATTTTTAAAAATATATTGGCCCTCCCGCATTTCGGTGCCCACTCTCTTGTCGCTTTACTCGCTGCGCTGCGTCGCTATACTGGCCCGTCGCGTCGTCGTCTATTTTTTGTTTATATTGATATTTTTAATTTCGTAATATCTTTTGAATGGAAAGTCCGATTTTAAAAATTCAAAAAGCAATTTACAGGTATTGAAATAGTCTTGAATACAAAATAATTTATTTGGATAAGGATTAATACAAAGTTATAGAAAACATGGTCTGATTTTGATAGGCATTTTTATCAACTTTTAAAATGTAAAAAAGTAGTTATAGTGACGTAACTATAACGGTCTCGCGGACTTTTTTGTAGATATTGATACGTTCTATAATATTGTTGAACATTTTTTTGTTCTATCATCAATACTTTTTGCAGCGCATGCGATGAAAGATATTTTATGGCTAATTTTTTGGCACCTTGGGTTGGTTTTCGTGAGATTTCCTAAGGATTTCTAATTTTTTCTTGTAATATATATAGCCTATGTTACTCAGGGATAATGTAGCTTTCTAATGATGAAAGAATTTTTGAAATCGGTCCAGTAGTTTTTATGTTTATTCGTTACATACAAAAATACAAAAATACAAAAATACAAAAATACAAATCTTTCCTCTTTATAATATTAGTATAGACTAGTGAAGATATATTAGTGGCCGTGAATGTTGCTGCAGCGCATATTTATATAAAATAAAATTTAGTTTCAATTAAATTATAAATATAAAAAAAATAAACAAATAAAAGATATGAATATAAATTAACTTATTGGAACGCACTGATTGTATTTCTTTACCCGGTTCCTATGTTACAATCCCAAAACACTCAAAGTTTAAATTTCAAATTTCCATTGTGTTGCTAGTCCTTAAAAAACCCTAATGGTATACAGTATATAATAATTTATATTTTTTGTTTCAGCTCATTAACTCAGTACTGAATCTAGTATCAAAGCAAGCCGACATAGACAATGATGCCATAATCATCAAGTTGAATGGTCTTATACACCATGATGATAAAATTGCCCTTAAAAGTATTACTGCACAGGTAATTTATACATATACAATTTTATATTCCATACTAGAGGAGAGATGTCAGGGCTTTACTTACTTTTGCTGACTTGGTTTTAAAACTTAATACTTTAATGGTTGCTTATACATGGTAAATTGTACTCTTGCAAAGCCGAGGATGTTCAACTAATTATAAATAAAATCATGAAGATGCAAGAAAAGTGTCTAAAGATTGAATTGGATCTCTTTTACTTAAATCTTTTTATTATAAAAACATTTCAGATGCAATTAGAGAATGCAGTGGGTGATAAAGTATTTGGTACATTTGCGGAGAACCTCAGTTTCCTACTAAGCTGTCTCATGAGTGGAGGTGACAGGAAGTGCAAGAGCATGATATTCATATTGGAAGAGTTTGATATGTTCTGTCACAGCAATAAAACTCAGACGCTTTTGTATAATTTGTTTGATATCACTCATAGTAAGGTGGCGCCTATGTGTGTGTTAGGTAAGATAGTTTCTATCCTTTATTTAAATATACAGTGGTAGCCTATTGGTGTCTTACTCAGGAGGTCTGAGTTCGATCTCCCACACAGACACACACCAACAACTTGCAGGAGTTAATTATTAATTGCTTTAACGGAGAAGGAAAATATAGTGAGGTAACCTGCACTCCTGAGAGTTCCTTAAAAGTTCTCAAAGTTGTGTGAAGTCTGCCAACCAGCACGCGGCCAGCATGGAGGGCTATAGCCTAATCCTTCCACATTCTGAGAAGACAGCAGTGGGCCATTAATGGGTTATGATGATGTTGATAACATTGTCTAACATAAGCATTCTGTTACGTGACGTAAAACACAATTTGACGTCACGTCGTGTACGCTACTGCCGTACAAAGACGATTTCCTCACTACACGAAGTGACGTCACTCAGTGTTTTCAAATATGTTTTTGAAAACTATAAATATTTTAAATGATGGATTTGCTTTAAATAAAACCTCTTTTATGTAAAATAAATTTAATGAGAATTTAGTCAACTCCAAAAAAATAAAAAAATCCTTTTTTTACCATGTAAACACATAATTTTTTTAGCTGTTGGTTTGTATAATCTATCCTATAGGATATGTCCTTTTGCCAGGATAACTCAGATGCTTTATAATTTGTGTCTTAACATACAAACTTTCTTTTTTTGTATTATAAAAAAGATGATTTCTACACAAGAAGGTTTAGTTATTCTCGGAACTCGTGTGAGTTTAAAGTGTTGAGCATTTCGAGATACTTTGTTGGATATTTAAATAATTAGTGTAATTGCTGTTTTGCTGAAGAAATGTTAAATATGCCTTTCCATCTAGATTGTATATTATTATAGTGTAGCTTACACTTTGATATTGAGGGATACATTTTTTTAGGTATAACAAATAGAATAGATGTTATGGAGTTATTAGAAAAGAGAGTTAAATCTCGTTTCTCACACCGCCATATATTTATATTTCCAAATGAAGTGGACCAAAGACAAAGGTCACCCGTAGACAATTATAAGGATCTGTTTGTGCAGTGTTTGTGTATGCCTCTCGAAAAAGAAAAGAAAAGGAAAAGGAAATCTTATGGTAAGTTATAACAGACTTTTTTTTGCTAATCCTCAACTGATTGATACAATTTTGCATACACGTTTCGATTGGATGATAATTGAGACTTAATTAAGGTTAACATTCAAATCCAATATGGTGGACGGCCTGAGTGGTGCCCAAAAAGTGTAATCGAAATAAACTACCCGTGAGGGGATGGGTTAGAATACAATTCTATTCTGCCTGGGAGAGCATCTCGTAAGAGGCGAGGCACCCCTTAGTGGTAGGGGATCTGCTCCCCGACTGGCTTGCGACCAGCAGCATGCAAATCCGACCGCCAAGCGTTAAGTTGGCATGACTTACTATTCTCCCTCCCGTTAATGTTGCGTTTCTAGTGAAATCTGGGTTTTCATTCAGGATCCACTGAATCCGTAGTATTCTTCTCTTCATTCCCCTTCCTCACTCTGTCTTTGAGGTGGGCAAAACATCGGCAAAACATGAGTCACCACCATCAGGTCGGCCGTCTGCTTATTTGCCCCTAAATTATCATAAAAAATATGGAATTGAATCAGGCATTACTTTGCGGATCTATGATTAAAAAGGAATCAAAAAGGTTACCTTGCTATAATCCGCGGAAATCTGAACAACCTGACTCGTATGGCACAACCCAGAGCACACCATACAACTAGATCCCTCGACAATCGACGTACGTTTCGATCCGTAACCGAAGCATCTTCAAGATCACTTGCGAAGACTTCGCAAGTCACGCTTGTTGTTTAGATTTCCGCGAATTATAGCAAGGCAACCTTTTTGATGCCATAAAAAAACTATTTTGAGTTTAGGTTTGAAAATAAAAAGATTTCACTTTATATCCAATATGGCGGACCGTACACGATGGAGGGATAGGTATTTCAACTGTGTGTAATCGCCTGATGATTGTAAAACCTTGCATTATTTTTTTAAATTTCTGAATTATTTACATGTTTTCAAAATTAAATTTTAAAATTCTTGTCAAAACGTTCGCCAGTGAAATGATCCGTGACGTCATTCTTTATTTTATCGCTTTCTGTGTCTGCTCAAGAATTTACTTTCCTATTGTAAAACTTCATAATAGAATAGGATCACTTCGTTGTCCGTGTATCATTTTTGAACAATATAAAATTCGACATATACAAGTTAATATCGATTCTTCTCGATGTCGTCGTTCGCCAATGAGAGCGCTTAATTTTGTTCGTTATCCAATGGCGAACTAGTTCGCTCTTTTAGTTCATTTCTTTTTTTAAAATAATTAATAATATAGTTCCAATAATAAATAAAGGAAAAACAACTATTTAAAATTATTGGTAGTATTTTTTTATTAAAAAAGGACAAATAATAATAAAAATTATGGTCAATTTTGAAACTAAAATTTTAATTTTAAAATTGGGGATGCAACATCGCTCATAAAAAACATCGATGTTTATGAACTGTATATTGATATTTTTATCACCATTTAAATCTTAATATATATCGATTTTTTATTAGAAATAAAACACTACAGAAAAAAGTATGGATTAAACATAAGCATCCCTAGAAGTAAATAATTCTATTTGTTACTGCTTAGTAAAGCGAGAGCCAAAGATATAGGAACTAAAAAAGAACTAAGAGCGAGATCTAATTGACTAACTAGTTTGTATAGTTCACCTAAAGGAGTGCTCTTCTGAACTAGGTCGTTCGCAGACTACCCAAGATTACATTAGGGTTTGGTACAGAAACAAGGAACTCTGATGCAATCACTTTGTTATTAATTTTTTTTTTATTTGGGTTTGGTCATCTAATTTTCTATAGCTAATTAAACTAATTGCCATATTTCACTATTTTTTTTTAGGAATCAGCTTTTAGTTTTATTCAGAGTATTATTTAATATTATGTATTTTTTTTTTATTTCAGCGTTAGAAGAAGAAATGGACATAGACAATAACATCCAAAAATATCAAATACCAAAAGAAGTTCTATCAAATTATAAAATAGATTCAAAGTTTAAGTTTGATAACAATTTGTTAGAGGAATGGAATTTGCATGTACAAAGTTTGGTGGCGGACCAAAAGGTTTTGGAAGCACTGGAGAAGTTGTGCTATTATACTGTTAATGAACAAGTTTTTAAAAATATTTTGGTAAGTTATTTAGATATATAAGACTAGATATTAGATTGGACGATAGATTGAATGGTTGATTGTTTAATGGATTGATGAATAATTACTTTATTGGACTGAAACTGGTTGGTTGATTGATGATAAGATCGTTAGTTAGACAATTAATTGATGTGTGATAATTGTATTTGGACAATGGTTTGAAGACTAGATGGTTGATGGATTGATGACTAAATGTTAGATTTGTTAATTATTTTATTGGACAATGAATTCATAACTACATGGCTGATTGTACTCTGGATCGCTGACTAACTGGTTGATTGTTTGATGAATCGATGATAAGATCGTTGATAAGACAATGGATTGGCGTGTAGATTGATGAATTGATGTGCAATATTTATGATTGAACAATGAATTGAGAGACCAGATGGAATATGGATTGATGACTAAATGTTAGATTTCTTAGACTATATGGTTGATTGAACGATAGATTGATTAAATATTATATTTGTTATTGGATTAATGACTATATGGTTGATTGAATGATGGATGGATGTATAGATAGTTCACGAAATGATGATAACATGGATGATTTGACTATGGATTGATTACTAAATTTTTGATTGGACGATGGAATAATAACTAGATAAACGACTAAATGATAACTATAATAATACGAAAGATTTAAGATTGGATTGATGACTAGATGGTTGGTTGATTGATGAATTAATGACGTTTTAAAATATATTAGCAATTATTTATACAGTATTTCTTTTAGTTTCAAATAGTATCAAAACTGTCACCAGCCAAACCATTCATCGATCCGAACATCATCTCACAAATCATAGACAATACTGTAGCCCCCGAGTATAGAGTGAAGTTGCTCCAATCGTTGTCTATACTGGAATTGTCTCTGGTCATCGCTATGATGCATGGTATGGAGATATTTGACGGTCAACCGATGAATTTCGAAATGGTTTTACATAGGTAAGTTCACAACCATCTTACCATATGTTTTCTGCCACACTCACTCACTCACTCCACTTTTTCTTTTGTACAAACCTGACAACCAACACAAAGATTTGCTGTGAGGCGACGGCTTAGAATACTATTCCCCTCTGCCGCTGGGTCAGCATCTCGTAAGTGCCGAGTAACGCAGCACCCCCTCTTCGGACTGGCTTGCGACCACCAGCATGCGAATCCGACCGCCAAGTGTCACAGACGGGTGCTGGTCGAGCCGCATGTGGACCAGACTTACCCTCGCCCTCTCGTATCCCATTAATGCTGCTGAATCTAACGGATTCCGAGCTCTTGCTCAGGGTCCGCTGAAACCGCAGTCCAGGGACGATGGTGGCCACTTACCATTAGGGGCTCGTTTGCACCTTCTCTATCATAAAAAAAATAGATGGATGCGAAAGTAACTCTGTCTGTTTAACTTTTTAACCAATAGACTATAGTCTGTGCTAAATGGATTGGCAATAATGTGACCCCTCGTCGGCTGCTAAGACCAAAATGGGTGTAATTAAAAATTTTACTAAAATCCAGTACAAAAATATCAGGTATCATTGATTTTCCTTACAATAGGCTTGTGTCCACTAATAACAAATTGCTTAGTTTATAGTTTCTAATTATAAATGAAGAGACGTACATAAGAAAAAGGTAAACATTATTCATATTTTTAGAAAATAAATTCGATAAAAATAGGCATTAAGTCACCTGACAGCGAACACCGATCGGAAAGTGTGACGTCACGCCGCACACAAACATCATCGTTGTATTAGACGTTTTCATACAACATTAGGCGCGTTCCACTAAGCGATCTCAACGCCCCAAACGCTCATTTAGCCGTTCCACTTGACGATCGCGGTCGTTGTGGTCGTGGCGAAAACGTCATTAATGACGTCACGACTTGTGCTCACTCGAAGCTCACGACGACTCATGTCAAATCGTGGGTCAAAATTAGTGATCTGTGGTTGCAAAATTTGGCGGTATTTTAAAAACAACAATAATGGCGACGATGTAAATAACTTTATTTGATACGGATAGACATTTATTAGTGGCCGTGAATTGTGCTGCAGCGCATATTTATATAAAATTAATTTTAGTTTCAATTAAATTATAAATATAAAAAATTAATCAAAAAAAATATGAATATAATTAATTTAACCAATAATTATAAACTTAACCTCTTGTAACTATTGCTTTATAACTCGCCATTTGAATTATTTACGTTAACACTTAAAACGCTCAATTACCCGCACCACTAGGGTTAACGATCGTAACGTTCGTGGACAAGTGGAACGGGAAAAACCGCGGTCGTGAGCGTGGGCGTTGAGATTGCTTCGTGGAACGCAGGGAGAGCAGATTACTTCGTAGACTGTGACGTCATTCAAGACGCCATCACACTATTCAGCGTTTTCGAGGGAAATCTAAATGACTTGTTTTAAACACAAAATACGTAATGTAAATATTGCTTTTTCTTTAAAATATTGTTTCTTTGGGATAAAATAGATATTAAAGTATATAATTAACCAAGTTTTCAAATTTAGTCAACTACCCTATTCTACATAGTAGTAAAACACACTTGATTTAATAATTTCCTAAAATTAATTTTTGTATAAAGTGTTTATCGCGGTAAATGCGTGTTATACTTTATTTTAACGATTGGTAACGAACATCTCTTTTTGTAATTATTTTACTTAAAAATAAAAAAATAAGCATTGCAGCAGCTTCTGTAACACTTTAAACTATTCCTAAAAGTAATATAAAATACGAGTTACGTCGCTTTGGCTCGAACGTTTTGTTACGTCAGACGACAGAGCTGAGGAACCTTTGGCCGCCATTTGATTTAGTCAGTAGGGATGAAAATTTTCATGACTAGACCAAGCTTTATTTCGAAGTTGCTGGGAAATGTCAAAATAGAATAAGACGGCAAGATGAACCGAGAGGGACAGCAAGATGTCGTTCGCTGGAAATTTCGCGAGCCTTCGATGATAGACATTGTGTGAAAAGGAAGGCATTAGGCAAATTTATGTGTTCGAATGGGATGGGTATAACTCTAGATCTTTCTAGTGGTTGTCAGAATAATCTTTTTTTAATTGCTAGAATCAAGTTGCGAGAAGTTTCTATATGAAAACCTATATAAATGCTTGTACGGATGATTGCAAGTCAGTCCCTCGAGAGTGAAGAAGAGAGTTCGAAGAAAGAAACAGAGAACGTGGGGCCTAGTCATAGTAGTGGAATATTGTGAAGTGTATTGCGACGAACAGCGGTGGAAAAAGTGTTTAGTGAGAAGTGCGCGTAACAAGTGTGGAACTGTACAGATTAAAAATAAAAAGTGTAAATACCGGAGACGTAAATAGTGTGAGAACGTAGTGTAGAGTTATTTTTGTGAAGATTTAGGTGGACTTTTGTAACATTTTAACCTTTTAGTAAAAGGTTTATTTTTAATAATTTAAATTTAATTAACAAAGCATCTATCATTTCTTCCAATCCCGAATTCAAGCTCGTAACAATATCATATCAATATTTTTAAAATACATCGATGTGTGTAGAAAAAAATATCGATATTTTGGTATATCGATATTTTACCGTGATTATATTTTAGGTGATGTGTTCGGAGTTTGGCGCAGTTCGCGATAGAATACATGCGACGATAGTGGAGCCATTGAGAGCTTACTCTATCTACTAGTAGTGGGGGTGTAGAAATCTTGGGCTAACAAGATATAGCATAAGGAATGATTAATTAGTGCTGCTTTATGAATGTACTGAGCTCTTAAAAATATCGAATTTGATACTTCGAAATAAATATCGATTATCGAAATTTTGAGATTTAAAATATCGACGAATTTTAGTTAATGAATCAGTTATATTTTTGTAACTGCTTTGCCGTTTATTTATTTATTGTTATTTGTAGAAAAGATAGATTTTGGTGGCGGATACGTCGTCTACAACCATTACAACCAGTGGGCAGGTAGGCGGATAATAAAATATTATTATTCATGTAAATAACAACACTTATTGTGTTACATTGCTGAAAATTCTGCAAATGCAAATGCAGTATAGTTTGCCTAAGTTTATGTTTATATTTTCCTCTTGTTCCCTTCTAAAAAAATTGTAGATATTGTTTAATTATTTACAGGTATCTCTTCTGGAGCTCCTCTCACATCTCCAGTGAACAACCTATTTCTGTATCTGTTGAGGAACAAGAGATAATAAATATATATAAATTTGTTAAAAATTCATGTCCCAAAGATAAATTTCCTTCAAACGAAAAAATGGTTGAAAAAACTTCTGAGAGCTCAGGAGATAGCAAGAGAATTATTTATCACATCTTAATCCTACAGAGATACTCATCTAGACGTATTATAAAAGGGAATAATTCGAATTAATGAAAATCGGCCATAAGGATGAAAGTATATCAGTTTTTCTTTGCAGAGAACTACCGACTTTAAATAAAATTTTAAAAAGCATAAATGATGATGACTAATTCCCTGACCTGAAGAGAACAACTTTGAGATGCATATTGCTCCACTTAAAATTTAAATATATTTAGCGAAACAGAAAAATTGTCTTAATAGATCGCCCAGAGATAGTTTAATGGCGTAGAAAAAGCTACAAAATACTTCAAGAAATCCAAAGATTTCGAAACATGGGTCAACGCAGGTCACACTGTGGGAAGATCTTCTCCTCGGTCGTTAGCTTCATTGCTGAAGGTCGTGTCCACTCTGGTTCAGCTTTCTCCAGTCCGTCCTGAAGTCGGATTTCCTCAGGGCTGTGGTCACTTAGAGGCCCGTTTTTCCTCTACTTTGCCAAGCACTATCATCTTGTTCAGGCTGTCAGACTGCCTTCGTTCGTTCGTTTTTGTAGATATTAGGGGCTAAGGGTTGGACGGGTATGCGTAAACGCATTCCTCCGCGTAACAAAAAAAAAAAGGCTAACCTAACGTTGTGTCTACTTAGGCAATTACATTGTAAGCAATACAGCACTAACACAACACAGCACTTAACACTTTCACTAGCACTACGATTCGATTATTGAGGCTATCAAACATCGTTGAATATTAAAATGACGCGACCGAAGTGATAGGCGATGAGGATTCGTTTAGTCGTTCCCGACATATATATGTGCCATAGGAGCTAGTTTTTCTTGGGCCCACCAAGAATAAATTTGTATGGTCTTAAAAATTATTTAGTTACAATAAATGATATTAAATACTTTAGTTGTTTATGTGAATATTTCTAGATTATAACTAAGTAATAAGACGAGCGCTGTACTGGTGGCAAGATATAACGCCTGCGCACTAATTATGGTCACTGTCATAGAAGGTTTGTCACCTCTGCTAGACCACTGAAAGGTCAACGTACTTTATTGCCAATCTATTTGGCACAGACTATAGAGTATAGAGCGTGGTTGAGTTTGTAAGATTGTCATAGAGATAAAGGGGTTTAAATTAACATACGTTTGTATACTTGTTACTCAGTTACGTCAAAACGGAGATACTTTTCATAAATTCGAAAATTCAATTAAGAAAAAATGGCTGAATTGATTTTAATTACCTTATAACCTTAGATTAACATAGGGTACTTTTTATCCCGAAAAAGCGCTGTTTTTATGGTATAAGGTCACACAAATATAACTTAATTAAATTTTGCATATTATGGTAATACTTAGAATACTTTTTAGTCCAAAGAGGGGGATAAATGGGTAAGTGAGTGAGTTAATGAATGAATCTATTTCGAGAAGTTTAAGGGCCGCTCAAGTATTACGTAATCATATTTTTTGCAGTTATATATCCTCCCGCTCCCTATGTCAGCAAAAATAAGTAAAATCCAGCCTCCCATGCTTACGTGAACATTGCATGAATTTTTCTAGTCTGATATTTGTGTTTACTTTTGCATCGCTGACGTCATGAAATATAAGCAAAACAAAGACCTCCCGCCCCCCTTAAATGCTAACGTAATACTTGAACAGCCCCTTATAATCGTCACAGAAAAAATATTGATTGGTGACTTTAGAAGTCGATTCAATGCTAAAAATCGATATTAAGTTTAAAAATCGATTATTTGATAACATTTATTTATTATATAATTTTCAGATATACAAAATTCGCCAACACAAACTCATCAATACAAACCGTCCCTAGGCCAGTGGTTCTCAAAGCGTTCGAGCATTTACAGGAACTTGAAATTATAATGCCCATCAAGACCACAGATTCAATATACAACACAGATACAACAACGAGTCGGGTTCAAAAGGAATATAAGTTGTATACGTTATCTGTGCCAGTTGAAGACATTAAAGAAGCTGTGAAAGGTTTTAAAGCGCTGCCCACTGAAATTAATCACTGGTTTAATAATTCTGTTATTTAATTTACTACATTTACATGTTTCTAAATTATTTTTTAATTAAAAATGTTAAGCAGTAAAATGACGTCATTTTAGCGCGCTTGGTGTGACGTCACGATCTATAATAAGTTATTTATTACATAATAATGAAATTGTAACTTATTGATTGTCTGTACGTAGAAGATGTTTAAGAAAACTTAATACAAATAAGGATTTTTAGAATGATTGCGCGTGATCGAACGGGTTAGAATACAATTCCCCTCTGCCGCTGAGAGAGCATCTCGTAAGAGCCGAGTAACCCAGCACCCCCTTGGTGGTAGGGGATCTGTTCCCCGACTGGCTTTCGACCACCAGTATGCGAATCCGACCGCCAAGTGTCCCTGACGCGTTCTGGCCGAGCCGCATGTGGACCAGATCTACCCCTTCCCTCCCCCATCCCACTGTTGCGGTTCCTATGAACACCGAGTTCTTTATAAATTAAATCATAGATCACTATTGATATTGCAATATTGTGACGTCACGGGGATTACCCGAACAGCGACATCTCTATTTTCAAAACCATTAATCTCATCGGCAATAGAGTCTAAAGCGGAATCTTGTCATAATATAATATACCAGCCGACCGTTGCGACTTCGTCCGCGTGATATCCTATTGGTCTGAGTGTGATGATATATAGCCTATAGTCTTCCTCGATAAATGAGCTATCTAAGAGTGAAACAAATTTTCAAATGAGACCAGTAGTTCCTGAGATTAGCGCGTTCAAACAAACTCCTCAGCATTTTATATTAGTATATTCAATGTCTATAAATCGATTCAGTGGTTCAGACGGATCAAGAAATCGATTTGTCAATTTATCAATCTCCAATTTACATCCATAATTAGTGCGATATGTTATTAAAAAATGAAAGAAAAACAGTGTAATATTTTTTTTTAATTATTAAAAATAGTCTTATAAATAAATTAACTAATCAATCCATCGCATACTCCCACTAGCAACGCCACTTCTCTCAACATCGTTTTTATAATCGTCTTCAGTAAATCGATATCTAAACCGATCTTCACTCGCATTCATCTCCCCCAACTCCTGCAACTCCCTCGCCGACAACTCCTTAAACCTCTTCCCCTTCAACTCCTCGGGAATTACCCGAACAGTAGATGTAGCTGTTCTATTATTAAATCCATTAATCTCATTGGCCATAGAGTCTAGAGCACGGTGTAAATCGTTTTCGGGGTTTCCCGGACGTTTGTTGAGGAAGCCGTTGTTTCTGAAACTCTCTGGTTCGGCTTCGTCGAACCCGCTGTTTGTGAATACTTGGAGGTTGGCAGTGAATTTGTTCTTCTTTTTCTTATTTTTTAACTGGAATAAAAAAAAAATATAATTACAGATTAGATTGATGATTGAATAGACAAGGAATTAAACAGCGATTTTATCAACTAAAAAGAATTAAACATTTATTGTTGACCACCTCGTAATCTCCCTGATTTCCTTGACACATATCGTCACTCTAAGACTTACTACAACTCTGATTTTTGAGAACACCAAAATAAATATACAACACAGCTTTCTTAGCCCGCCTCTAATCATCTGATGGCGCCCTCTCCAATAGTTTTTGGCGCCCCTGTCTAGAATTACCTTAAGTCACAAATATATAAAAAGGTGAGCAAAAAAATTGCAATATTGTAGAGCAGCTGCTTTAACGTTATTTTTGAACTAATTTTTTTAATCCGAATCTGATTGTATTTTCGTCTCGGCGTCTCCTAAAAACTTTACGGCGCCTTTTACGCTTTGGCGCGTCCCTGAGGGTTAGATCGAATAATCTCATGCTTATAGATGGTGTAAAAGGAGATATAAATGACAATTAAGTTAAAGACTGATACATTCGGGGACTGTTTTCCGAGGTGGTGGTAGTTTCAGGCAACTGACTGAATAGTCAATTGACGTGTTAATAGTACATGTTTTGGAAATTGTCTAATTGAAATAAAGTATTTTGAGTTTGAGTTCATAGTATGTACAATAAGAGAAAGATAGTATATATTTACCTCATGTAATTTATCAACCACAAGGCTGTGTCCAGTGTTGACACCAATACCACCAACTTCCTCAATGCTATTGGATCTGTGGTAGGGACGAAGAGCTGATACTGCACGAGATACACCCACCTGGAAAATTATAAAATTAAAATACTTTATAACACTTTAGTGTACAAACTACTAACAATGCTGCAGTTTGAGGAATCCCCGGAGTATTTATGAATATTTAAGAAGGTAGATAAATCTTTTATTTCCTTACCTGTCCATGTCTTATCTTATGTTCAGTAAGATCAGCTCCCAGTAACTCTTCATATGGATCCATCCTAATTGGCAGCACAAGGTCTATTAGCCATAGCAACGCCATAGTGACCAGAGCCCCCCACGCTATTAGGCAGATACCTGTGAGGGCTTGGACTCCTAGGAGATACCAGCCACCACCTGGCAAACGAAAATATTTTATAACATAATATGTCTTATTTTCTAATGTGTGTAAAAGAATTTGTGTCCAACCTTTAAAAAGTCCTGATCTTCCATTGGTTGTCTCCATAGGTATTGGATTATCAGCAAAGAGACCAACAGCTAAAACACCTGCAATTTCAAAGAATTATGGTCTGATTTTCATATCCGGTTCGATGAGTCATATTATAGATGGTCCATATTATAGCCGGACATATCAATGATATTAAGATAACTGTTTTTGTTGTCAATACTAGTGTGTTTGAAATTATTTATTTTTCTATATTATATTTTAAACATCGTGTAATATTTTAGCTGTATCTATGAGCCGGATTTACTGTTTTATATTGTCACCTTTATAAGCCTTTAAATTAACAATACTTTTCCAGTTAGGAGGCCCAAGTTATTGCTAATAGATATTTATAGATATTTATTAAGATGCCTTTCTAACCGGATGCTTTAATGATCATGGGTCATGTTTACAATTTTGTAATTTCTATATCCGGATCGAAGGATCATATAACAGTGTAGAGGTCCTTCGAGCCGGATACTTAAGAAATATTTTAATTAACTTACCCCATAATCCACAAGCTCCATGAACAGCAGAAGCGCCAACAGGATCGTCGACCTTCATTTTGTCAAATAATGGGGCACTGATAGAGGCTATGGCTGCCCCTATCATACCTATTACTATAGACTCCCATGCTCGGTAGAGGAAACAACCAGCTGAAATATGGAAAAATATTGTATCTACTATTATGGACAGATATTTTTTTTATTAATAGGAAAGGATTCTAGTGTCAAAGGCCAAACTGAAAATATTTTACCTCAATTAATCAAAAAAGTAATTATAGAAGCCAGCAGCTAACTTTAGGTCTGAGCAAGAGGCGCGGGAACTGAAACGTGCTGCTCTCGCCTCTAATAGTGACTTCAAGTGTGAGCGCATTCAAGATCAAACCTATAATTACGTGCCGGCAGCTATACAATGTGTTTTTTGTCTTACCAGTAATTGATACAAGAGATCCAAGAATGCTGTTAATGAGTTCCATAACATCAGCTCGTCCTTTGTTCTTTATTAATGTGAAACTGGAAGAATTCAAACGGAATTTCTTAAGCAAAATCTTAGTCACGATATAAGTAGTAAATTATCAGTTTAAACTAATTTGGCAACACTGAGCGACCCTATGGACCCAACCTCGCTCATCTCTAGTGTAAACGCAGCATTAGCTTCTTTCATTTCGATCGTCACTTAATTTGTTTCATTGAGATATCTGAAGATGTTATCTTTTTTTGTAGATTTATGACGAAACCATCGAGACAAATATATACATAGACAGCCGAAATCCTTCCCCATGACTTCGCCGTAGTCGGATAAAAAGGTAAAACTATTAAGTGCTATCTTTGGTATTCATGCCGTGTATAACTTACAGCAAACCGAAACATCCACCGCCGAAAGAACCCATCATAGTCATGACAGCTGCTCGAGCTGCGTACTGCCATTTTGCACCGCTCACCTTGATAAGAGAAAAAAAACTTATATAAATCCACTTCTAGATTCCAAATTTGAATTTTCCATACAAAAATTTGAATTTGGAATGTAAGAAGAAGAAGACTACGTATGTTTTCAAATGTATGATTTTCGGTCGAAATTAATAATAATCAATAATCCTCGATACTATTTATCCAAAAATGATTATTAATTTCGGACATACATAATGAATAAACATTTATTAGTAAAAAAATTAGGAAAATAATAACACTGTTCGAATTTCTGAAACACAACAACAAATTTTTAAACGTACTTAATACTTATCCAGAAATTTCCCATATAATCGAGACTAGGGTTGCCAGAAATGCTGACAAGTAGGGGGGAAAAAGCGCAGACTAATCCAAAAAATTCTACGCCTGACGTTTAAAAATTAAGAAATTATTTAAAATAATTGACGACCAAAAAAGAATTTTGTTACATAATAAAAAAAAGGTTTAATTTAATAATAAAAAGTGATAAAATTATACTACTGTAACATTAAAGATTATTTATTTATTATATTTTTTTAATTAATTGTTTTAAGTTATCAATTACAAAAAACCTTTTGTTTTTTTATTACCAATTTCATTACATTCTTATAAATATTAATTTTTTGAGTGGGATTTTCAAGAAATTATAGTGATTTTAGGAGGGTTTCGTTCAAGTTTTAGGGGAAATATTTTTTAGAGTTGGCAACAGCGTCTCCACAATCCACGAATTAAATGAAAAATTACAAATCTTAGAAATAAGATCAAGATCAAACTAAAAAAAATAAACGAATTTCAGAAAATGGGAAAGTGCCCAAATTGGCAACCCTGATCGAGGCGCTAATATATAATACTTATAAGAAACAAACATGTAAATGAAAATCATTTAGTTAAAAAGCAAATACTTAGTATTCATCCTTTAGCGAGTCTACAAAAAGCGATTAGTGGAAAACAATCAGGAAATTATCCCATTTAAAAACAATTACATTAGCGTGCGCGGTAAATTGCGTCCATTTTGTTGAGCTCATCAAATTTGAAAATGGCGTCGTTTACAAACAATCACGGTCATTGTGCATCTTCAGTAAATGGGCCGATTTAAAACTAATTGGTTAATACATTAAGTTTTAGAATTATTTAAGAGCAAGGGCGTTTAGTTTTTTATTCAGTTGTCCTCGCTCTATTGAAGGATACGAAAATAATTTTCATAATATAAAACCTTTTTAGCAGAATTTGAAAAAATCGCTGAAGTCATGGTCATTTTTATGTAGAAAAAAATTGTAATGAAATAAATTATTTAAATTAATAATTTAAAAGATTAATACTTTTTATTGCATAAATAAATGTACAAAAACTAAAACCTTTTTTAATTTCATTCTTTCTATACAGTATCAGAATTTAATCATTCTATATCATACTTATATGTTAAAAATGCGGGTTTTTCCGAGCGGGGCGGGCTTTTTGGGAGCGATGCATCGAAAACATCGATGTTTCATTTCGATATATCAAAATATCGATGCAAACTTTCCGATTGAATCGCAAAAAACATTGATTTATATTTTAAAAGAACATCCCTAGTCCAGTAGTTTGTTTTGTGTGGTTTGGATGGCGGAGGTGGGTGGTAAAATGAGTGGGAGTAAAAGGGGGTGGAGGAGGGAAAGAAATAAATAAGATGAAGAGCGGGAGGCTGTGTCCTCGGGAGATGTTTTTGGAAGTCCCGCCTTGTTTAGAGATTCCCGCGCTTTTTCTTTGAAGTTTGACTTATGAGCATTTTTACAACTACAAGGATAGATAATTATAACGGAAGACAAGGCTGTACGGTGTAATTCCTTTACCTTTTCCATTATGGATTAGAAACAGAGGATAAAAAATCATTCATATGTTATCAATGTTGACATGAATGCTACTAAACTACATTAAAAAAAGTTGGTTGCCATAAATTAAAAAAAAAACATTCTGGGTTATAAAAAACTTAACTTAGAATGATGATTATAGATTGTCGTAAGTTCAACTTACCCCATAAGTGCTTCCAGAGTTAAAAGCCAGCCACCCCCACCACAAAACAAAGGTGCCCATCACAGCATTGACAGGATTCCCCAAAGGTAGTGGATCAGTTCCACGGGCGTATCGACCCAAGCGTGGGCCCAACATAAGCGCTGATGCGAAAGCTGAAGATCCGCCTATATAAACAAAAATATATGAGTGCACAAAAATGGCAACAAAAAAGTGAGGTAATTGCCCTACACTCAATTAGTTACAAAAGTACCTTTTCTTTATTTTCTGTCCTGACTAAAAAAATAGCTTAGCATTCGTTTCGGAGAAAAAAAAATAAAAAGTAAAACATGTGATGACGTCATTTGACATTTACGTCTTTTTAGTATAGATTAAATATCAAAATTGATTTTATCCATTACTGGGCTCACATTTTTCTTTTAGTTTCATATAACATAATAATATAGATATTAGGTAGGGGAAAAAGTCTCTTCGCATTTTTTAAGAAAACTCAAAACATTTTTTAATATAGTTTATTTACATTTAACTAAAGTATGTAGGTACCATTTTGTTCGATAACTTTTTGCCATCTTGTAGGTAGGGACATGA
Organism: Limenitis camilla; assembly: GCA_905147385.1. NCBI lineage: Eukaryota > Metazoa > Arthropoda > Insecta > Lepidoptera > Nymphalidae > Limenitis > Limenitis camilla. The sequence goes on along the minus strand of LR990251.1, from coordinate 6,242,056 downwards.
TCCCATTGCTATAGAAATTTTGGGGCTTCTGATCAAAAAACCGCGACAAGTAGTTTTGGCAGTCCTCTCGTGATGTTAACCTGACACCGCCTAAAGAATTCTGAAGAGACCGATACAGGTGGAAATCTGAAGGTGCAAGGTCAGGACTATACGGCGGATGCATTAACACCTCGCAGCCAAACTCTTAATTTTTGCTGAGTGGCTAAAGATGTGTGAGGTCTAGCGTTATCATGATGAAAAACCACACCTCTTCTGTTGATTAATTCCGGCCGTTTTCTCTCAATTTCTTCCTTTAATCTCATCAGTTGTTCGCAGTAGAGTTTAGAATCGATGGTCCTGCCTGGTGGTAACAGCTCATAATGAATAATGCCCTTCCAATCCCACCACACACACAGCATCACCTTGTTGCGAGGTAACACGGGTTTCGCCACAGTCTGTGAAGCCTGACCGGCCTTTGACCACGACCTTTTTCGCACGTTCTTGTCGTACGTGATCCACTTGTCATCACCAGTTATCAGCTTCTTCAAAAATGGTTCGGTTTCATTATGTCGTAATAAAGAATCACAAACGACTACACGGTTCATTAGGTTTCTTTCAGTGAGCTCGTGAGGTACCCAAATATCGAGCCTTTTTGTGTACCCAGTTTTTTTCAAATGCGCCAAAACTATTTTGTGGTCAATTCCCAGTTCTTCAGCTACGTCGTAACTACTGATATGCCGATCTTGCTCCACTTTTTCAAAAATGGTATCCATTTTATCCGTTATTACGGATACGCTCTGAGCGGGTTGCAACTTTGACATCAAAATTTCCGGATTGAAAACGCTTGAATCAAATGTGTGCTAGTCTCACAGATACTGCACTAGCTCCATAAACATTTCAAATTTTTTTCGCGGCTTGCGTTGCATTTTTACCTTTTTTGTAGTAAAATTTTAAAATGTATCTAATGTCTTCATTAGATTCACTCATCTTCACAGTACGAAAAACAAATAAAAATCACACATTTTCCTAATTTGAATTTGGAATTATCTTCTTTAAAATGTAAACTTGTAATGATACCAAAACCAGGCAGATACAAATAGTATAGCCAAAGAGATTTTATTACAAGTTCATACATACTATAATGCGAAAAGACTTTTTCCCCGACCTATTATGTTAAAAATATGTATTGTTTTCAATTACAGTGTTGTTAGACCACCATGAATATAAGAATAATTCATAAAATCATTTACGCAATTTCGAACCGAATACATCTCATCGACCCCTAGTCCTTTGGCGTGGTTTACTATTTTTTATTATTGTAAAAAATGTAAGTAGGTCAACCATCTCTGTGTCTTATATAAACAAGTTTGGAAATCACTGGCGTAGATGTATAGAATTAAAATTTATAAGACAAAATTTTCATTTCACATTGATTAATGTGTATTTAAATATTACTATACTTACCAATAAGATGTACAGGTCCTGATCCAGCAATGTCCACAGCGCCCAGCTTATTCAGGAAGCCGTGTTGTCCCCACACCCATCCCGCGGGAACACAGTACACTATTGTGTTCAGGAACGAGAAGAGACAGTACGCTTTGAAGTTACACCTGTAAAACATCCATTAATATGGATGACGTGTCTTCATACAGGGACATGTTCAAATTGGTGTACGAATGTTTATAATTTTTTTTTTTTTTATAATTTAAGAATATATTTTCAGTAACAGACGGACACTCCAGGATTTCGCATACATTTTAAAAAGTTAGTACTTTTTAAATAATTATTTGACATTATATAGGTTAGCCTTGGGTTAGGTTAGGTTTATGTGAGTTTAACCTTAGGTTTAAGCAGATAACCTGGGCAGTGGAGGCGAGTGTCGTGATCACTTAAAGGAGCTCCTTAAGCCTACATCTTGGTCACAAGTCCTAATAGTTCCTGTCAGAATAGTGCGAGATCGTAACGAAAAAAAAAGATTTGGTTGTATTTTTTCATTTTTTATGAACCGAATTGAAAATTTCTTTTTGTATTTGGTAGTATATGCTTACAGATTGGTCTCATTTTTTTCAAAATCCAGTTCTGATGATGGCATCTTTGAGGAATTGAGAGAACTCCTCAAAAGTTATAGGCACACATATAGTCATTTTGATATTTTGAGAAAAGTTACAAGCATTTGCATTCAGAATGTATCATTTGATGAAGGGGAACTGATGAGGAAGACCACAGATAGCCATTATATGGTTAAGAATGTAAAGGAACTATTATTATGAGGAAATTTGAAAAATACTTATCATGTTGATGTTACCAGTAGATTCTTAGACCTTCCGGCTTCATCTACCATTAGTTGATGATACACCGGAAGGTATGTCCTGGAACACAGGCATAGCACAACGTAGACTAGTCGTGTTTGGGTTTAATGGAATTGTCTTAAAGAGTACTTTGGCTGTAAGTAATTTTTTTAATGGTAATGTTTGTCTGTCTATATCGTAGCTCCCGAAAAACTATACCGATTTTAATGTGAATTTTTCTGAGTGGAAGCAGATGGGATTAAGATGCCATTGTTTTATAAGTTTAACAGTGTATATGTGTATCTTTCTGTGACATCGTAGCTACCGAAACACTGACCTGATTTCGATGCAGAGTTTTCTGTGTGAAACAAATGGGATCAAGATGACATTGTTTTATTAGTTTAACAGTGTACCTGTGTGTCTGTCTGTGACATCGTAATAACGTTATAAATTAACCCATTTTGGTGCGGTTGTTTATACTCGATTTTCAGATGATCTAGATGGTTCTTACCTATAATTTTTGAAGAGCTGAAGGCTATCTATTGAGTGGGTGCAGTAGATTGGAGATGGAAGGGTGAGTAGAGTGGTACAGTTTAGTAGTTGAGATGATGGTTGAGTGAGTAGGCACTTTGTAAATGTTGAATTAATGATTTAGTGAGTGATTAAATAAGTAAACAGATGAGAGATTGAATTAGTGGATGAACGATAAATGAGTTTCAGAACATATTAAAAATATCAATAATTGTATATTATTGTCCTAATAAAGGGAGGTTAATAAATAAGCTAATTATTTCTTACTTTTTAGTGCATTTTTTAGAGTTTGAAGTCGGTTCAATTTTTTGTTATAAATATTTTTAATAGAAGCATTTCTAAAAGCCTGAAAGTATAAAATTTGAAGACAATCGATACATTGGTGGTTGGTAAATTCTTCGCATTAAACTCATGCGTTGCCGACATGAGGAATGTCAAGACATGACATAGTGCTTTTGGCAAAATATCGTAATAACAGACATAAAACAATTTTTTTTGTTTGTATGCTCAATGACGTCATGGCACAGATAATAATATAAAATTAAAGTTTTGTGGTTGTTAAGGTTTTATTTGATCCCAGCGCCACCATAAATTTATTTAAAATATTTTATAACACAATAGTTTTTATTTACAAAACTAGATGGCGCTGGTGTTAATTGCATCGCGTTATAATATATTCCTGTCCGATGTTAGTTTGAGTTTTGATAGGTCAGGTGGGAATGCGGTTTTGTCGTTGTTTAGTCGTTGGTTGTCATTGTCGTGTCGTATTGGGACAAAATTTGGCTTTTTTGGCCGCAGCGTGTACAAAGTTGTACAGTGGTTTTCTAAATGCTAAAAAAATACAATATATTTATTTATGGTATACTTGATCAAATATCTATAATTCAAGAACTATTTGAGAAAAGAGTCAAATAGCCTATTCATTTTTTTTATTTATTTATTTACCAATAAATGTTACACATTTATATCAACTCAAGTCTTTTAGCACTTACACAAGAGCGTGCTGGTCTACTACTCGAAATTGCCAAATGAAACGGCTCATTTAAATAGGTGGACAAGAAAAATTTAAAATACTAAAGAGACATTCCGGCACTGATGAATAGGGAGCCATTTTAATTCACGCCGGAAATTAGACACGTGGTCGTATTTTTTATTCATTATTATTTAACTAAAAATACTCCTCATCAGACAACCTCTTGTCATACTAAATCAAATGTTTGGTGACGTCATATGTCAAATTAAACATGAAAATGTTGAATATTCGATTTAATAATGTTAACATATTTTTGAAACTGCTAGCTTAATCTTTTATGTATAAAATAATTTGTCCTCGTCATTTGCCTTTACAGCGCAGTTGTTAGAAAGAGACACTTATATGTGACCTGAAGTCGTACCATATAACTTTTTAAAATTTATTCATTTGTAATGCAGGACCTAAACTATAAGGGTTAGAAACTTGAAATTTTGCACATGGGGTACCTTTTATAATGTAGGGGAGGACTAAACAAGAATTTTTGAAAACTCATCCTCTAAGGGGGTAAAACAGGGGTGCGAAGTTAGTATGAAACTTTGTCGTTTTTGAAGTTATTTCAATGAAATTCAGTATGAAGGTTTTTAATTGAAAGTCATGAAACATGTGTAAAATATTTTTTCGAAATTCATCCTTTAAAGGGTTAAAAGGGGGGTGCAAAGTCAGTATGACTACCTCATAAAATTATTAAATATGTTTTTCATTTTAGGTTTAAATATAAGAATAGTAACGAAGAACCACCTATATCAGTATCTTTATATGAACGTCGTATAGTTAGGGACGAAATATTAATTCTAGTTATCTTTTAAGTAATATTTATTTTAAATGTCCTCGTTTACAAGCTCGTTGTAAGTCATTTACCTAAAACAAGAACTAATAATAAATAACTAATAATGCGCGTAATTGTTTCCTATATCGTTCTTGCCAAAGTCATAACGTAAAGTTTCATAATATGCACTTATTTCATTTGTCATTAGAAACCTATAAAAATGAAATTAAAGGTAATAAACGTGTTTAGTTGTTATTATTTAATAAGTTTCTTCTTTTTTTTACTAGTACATGGTCTGCTACAAAATATATTATGTATTGTGATAAGTTTTGAAAACTTGATTGGTTTTTGTATGGTTTTAATTTGTTCATCTATTTGTATTAAATATAACTGTATGTTTTCTTTTCAATAAATAAATAAATATCTACAGACGATCTACTATAGATCAATAAAAAAAAAAATTATCGCCTGTATGTTTAAAGTATGAAGAAGTGAGAGAGTGCAGAATTTAAATATACAAATAGTGAGCGAAAAAAAACAATAATTGTCTCTCATTTGAATTATCCTTATTCAAAGTCTCATTGAACTGCGAATTCTTAATTTGAATTTCGCGCTCTATAATGCTTCTAAATTTGAATTTGAATAGCATTTATCACGTGTAGCTATTTAGACAAAAAAGTTTTCTAGACAAAAGTTAACGACATAGACTAGATTAGTAACGTGTTTAGGCGTATGTTAAACGATTACCATAAATAATGCGTTGCTGTATAGTAACAAAAAGAGTGACATCAGAAATTGTTAAACTTAAACCAATATGGCTGACGACCTAAGATGGCGGACTAGTTATTTTTAAGTAGTTATGATATGGGTATCAAATGAAAGGGTTTTGGAAAATAAAATGAACAATCTAAATCCAATATGGTGGATCGCTTAAGATGGCGGATGTCAGCCATCTTAAGAGTCCGCCAGTAAATGGTAGTAGTATTTTGTGATATTAAAATTCATACCTTTCAGCCATAGCTCCACTAACAATAGTAGTAGCTGTAGTTGCAAATGACAGTTGGAACAGAAACGATGCGAACACAGGTCCCATTAAGGCATCCCCCACTGGTGGGTCCACGAGGAAGTTGCCCACGCCAATGAATGGATTGGAGAGTGGACCATCGCCAAACGACATGCCGTAGCCGAAAATCCAATAAGTTAGACCTAAAATGTTAATAGCCCCAAACTATGACCTGCGCGTAATGCTCCGCTCCTATGGGTCGTAGCGTGAGGATATATAGCCTATTGCCTTCCTCGATAAATGGGCTATCTAGCACTGAAAGAATTTTTCAAATCGGACCAGTAGTTCCTGAGATTAGCGCGTTCAAACAAACACACATTATAATTGTTTTGGCCCATAAAAATGTATAATGGAATAACTAAGCTAAGCTAGTTAAAATAAAATCTCACCTCCAAGTGAAATGTCAGCAAGATTCTTCATCATAATATTGGCTTCGTTCTTTATTGAAACACATCCTGACTCTAACATACCAAAACCTGGAACAAAATTGATTATCTAGTAAAAAACATTCTTAAAAAAAAGGGTTCTACGATCTCACAATTTTTAAAGTGAAAACTTGTTTAGCGGTTGTACACTACAACTGCACTAACGCCGCATTTTTTTTTTTTGAGATTTTTTTTTAAAATTTTTTTTTGACATGAGACACGTGACCTGATCGAAAATTCGTAAGCGTCAGATCTCAATAATACAGTTTGGTTTTTTTGAATTTCGTTCTTTGGGTTACTTAAACCGTAGAATTGTACCACTTTCTGGTCTCGCAGTATGTAAGCCAGATCTCAATAATACAGTTTGGTTTTTTTGAATTTTGTTCTTTGGGTTACTTAAACCGTAGAATTATAGCACTTTCTGGTCTCGCAGTATGTAAGCCAGATCTCAATAATACAGTTCGTTTTTTTTTTTGGATTTTGGTCTTTGGGAATATTCAGAAATGCAAAACTTTAATCTCAGCATAGACGTCAGAAGAAATAGAGTCAAGGCATTACGGATACGGACTTGGATCGTCCGCCATATTGGATTTAGTTTGGAAGTAGCTACTTTAAAATTGAAAGATTGATCCGAATAAATAAAAGCTCCTAATATAGTTCTTTACAACTTTTTTATCCCGGAAAAATTCATTATCCCTGCGGGATACCTTCTTTTTTATATAAGAGTATATATTGTATCTGTTCGAAGAATTAACATCAGTGTTTGTCATATTACTTGACAAATATCGTGCAACATTTTGTGGAGGATAATCCTCATATAGAGATAAAGATTTCGTTCCTAAGGTCATGTTATCATTTAATTAATGTTATCGTTCATGAGATGTCACTACACCTGCTGACCTACAAAATAACAAAAGGAAAAATATGTTCAATTTTACAATCTAAAGGTTGCAAACACCTTGAACATCCGGTTTCAAATTGCGCCATAAACGAGGAAAATAATACATTTTGATTTTGTTGCAATTGTTAAATTACTTTGTGGTTACTTAATTATTTATTTAATAACTCGTTAGCTGTTGTGAGTTATCGATAATCATCCGGAACTAACATTGTTTTTACCTCATACTTTCTAAGTTTGGACTTTCATATTAACCCTGAGAAGAGATTTGGTTGTTGTAATTATCTTCATATTACTAAATCTGTCTTCAGCGATCATATTTAAGTCTGTACTTTCTAAGTTTCTACGAAAGGGAGTAGATTTAATTGTTCAAAATACTTTCAGTAACTATACTTTCTAAGTTTCGATTTTCATATTAACCTTTAGAAGAGATTTAGCCGTAACTATTTTCATATTACTAAATATGTCTTCAGAGATCATATTTAAGTCTGTACTTTCTAAGTTTCTACGTAAGGGAGTAGATTTAGTTGTTCAAACTACTTTCTAAGTTTCTACTTTCATATTAACCCTAAGAGGAGATTTCGACGTAACTATTTTCATATTACTAAATATGTCTTCAGAGATCATATTTAAGTCTGTACTTTCTAAGTTTCTACGTAAGGGAGTAGATTTAGTTGTTCAAACTACTTTCTAAGTTTCTACTTTCATATTAACCCTAAGAGGAGATTTCGACGTAACTATTTTCATATTACTAAATATGTCTTCAGGGATCATACTAAGTTCTGTACTTTCTAAGTTTCTATGTAAGGGAGTAGACTTAATTGTTCAAACTATTTTCTAAGTTTCTACTTTCATATTAACCCTAAGAGGAGATTTCGACGTAACTATTTTCATATTACTAAATATGTCTTCAGAGATCATATTTAAGTCTGTACTTTCTAAGTTTCTACGTAAGGGAGTAGATTTAGTTGTTCAAACTATTTTCAGGTCGTCTTTCTAAGTTTCTACTTTCATATTAAACCTGGGAAGAGATTTGGTTGTTGTAATTATGTTCATATTACTAAATCTGTTTTCAGAGATCATATTTAAGTCTGTACTTTCTAAGTTTCTACGTAAGGGAGTAGATTTAGTTGTTCAAACTACTTTCTAAGTTTCTACTTTCATATTAACCCTAAGAGGAGATTTCGACGTAACTATTTTCATATTACTAAATATGTCTTCAGAGATCATATTTAAGTCTGTACTTTCTAAGTTTCTACGTAAGGGAGTAGATTTAGTTGTTCAAACTATTTTCAGCTCTTCTTTCTAAGTTTCTACTTTCATATTAACCCTGAGAAGAGATTTGATTGTTGTAATTATTTTCATAATTCTAAATCAATCTTCAGGGATCATATTTAAGTCTGTATTATATGTCTGTATGTAAAATATTTAATTTTGAAATTAGTTTTAGAGAAGAAATAGTTGTTCAAACTATTTTCTTTCTCTACCTTCCAAGTTTCAACTTTCTGTTGCAAACTGATGTAGTTTTTTTTATCATATTGTATCATTAAATCTCTTCTGAAACATGGTTGGTTCTTCATATTTTTTTTCTTCCTAATTGATAGGTTTTTAGGGATCTTACTTATTTCTAATCATCTTTTGTACCTGCATCGCTATCTAATAATCCTTTCCAATAATCAGGGATTACTGAAAGAGATCTCTTCTAAGAGATAAGCAATCCTTCCTTCACTTTTCCATAGTGTGAAGAACCCCCTTCCTCTCCCATCCCATTAATGCTCAGATTCCGCTGATACCGCAGCATTTTTTTCTTCACTCCCCCTCCCCACTCTATCCTCGAGGACTCAACGCATCTATGGTGGCCATTTACCATAAAAAAAATTAACTTGTGAAGTAGATACTCAAAATATTTTCAACACTTCATATCATCCCTTCGAAGAGGTTTATTTTTTTTTATTTTCATTATAATGTTAAGAAAGTTTTATTACAAGTTTAGTGGATTCGCCCTTGACTTGATGGGCTAAAACAGTTTAAATTAAATATATCCGATTTAAATTAATTAACAACTATATTTCAACTTAGACCTACAATTATGAAAACCGTATCCAATTTTGTGCAGTACTTTTTGTTTTGTCTTCTATTGTAATTGTAAAGACATCTAACATTAAAATAAAATTAAATAATTAGTTTATTAATTAATTACTCGTTATATATTAATTGAGTTTGCTCTTTCATTGTGTACTTTTAAAAAGTTCTTTGTTTTCGCTACACTGAGAGAAAAATAATTTACAGTCTCAAATACACTGATACTAAGGCGGATTATTAATTATCGAGGCCCCTAAGCCTTTTTAGGGGCCAACTCAATTATGCCATATTATCACAATTTTTTTTAATGAACTCAATTCCCGTTCACCTTTTCAATTGAATCTGAATGCTGCACCCCGTGGTTTCACCCGCTATATCTTGAATAATTCACACTATATCATTATAAATTATAGCCTATGTGTTATTCTGATGTGTAAGCTATATTATTATAAAGTTTCATCAAAATCCATTCAGTAGTTTTTGCGTGAAAGAGTAACAAACGTGGCCCACTCCTATCACACGCATATAGCTTAGTTGGGGTTAATAAATACTATTAGTAAAAAAATAAAATTGTTGGACCCCTTAACACTAATAGGGGCCAACCCAATTACTCCTATGTTAATTATTTTATCAAAAATACCTGTTTGCATCGTAAATATAATGAAGGATGAAGTCAGAATCCAGTTGGTATCCTCAAGGTCTATCTCGAAGTTCTCCTGTAAGCTCACAGTCGTGTTCGTCAGGTTCGGGGACCGGAGCCCCATGTGGAAGGTCCAGTTTGTGTCCATTTTCAGATTATAAATTACACATCGTATACATAAACTAGGTTTTGTTAAATACGTCCGATCGCAATGAAATTTATGAAATAAATGAGACGGGTTGCTGTTTGTGAATGACATTTGAGTTGCGGCTGATTTTCAGGGTTCTGTTTTATGTAAACCTTTTTTATTAGCGTTCATAAACATTACACTAAACTTCGCTTCGCCCAGGTTCAATTACCACGTGTATTTAGGTTTAATTTTCAACATGAACTTAATTTATTTTTATTTTATTTTATTATTACAGGAAAAGTTACTGCTAAGTATGTGAGAGAGAAATGTGGTACCCATTACTGTACAGCAATACGTATACACATGCAATTTAGACTGAGGCGAGCGGTGCCTGGGGCTAGAGACCCAGGAGCAGGTTTAAAGAGCTCTTTCATAATATATTAACTCTCACCTCCACCACTCGACCTCGCTAACGACAATAGATAATAAAGTAAACTTACGTGGACCTCGAGAAGGGTAACCTTAATCACGACACTATAACACTAACTTCCATGTTCACTGCACGAAAACACCAGAGAGACTGAGACTAATCTATCGCACTAAAGGTTATATAATGTTGACACGTCGGTATACTTGGAATAATATAAAATGATCTATCCGCTACTAGTACTTCATAAACAGTGTTGTTAACATTACAACTATTTGTAGAAAATTATTGGTATATAAATAAAAAGTCTATATAGTAATCTAAGTATCAAAATAAGTGATATAACTGTGACGTAAATATTAACTGTACATATTATTAAGTTATATATACGTATATATACAAGTTTAAGACTAATTCCATATACAACTCAGAGAAAAACAATGAGAAGGGGAGGAGTATATAAATAATAATAAAATATTGATACAGAAATTATCTCCTTGTATATCAACAAAAAACTTGAATGTTTAAATATAATTTTTAAAATATACTCTCTCGTGACTATGAACAAGTGTGTTTGTGTGTGTGCGTGTGTGTGGATGTCTGTGCGTGTGTGCTTTAGACTTGTAACCAAAGTGTAGGTTAGTAAAGCCTTTTATCCTTTTCTGTATCAAATTTTATCCAATTCGGTTTTTTCTCAATTTAGTCTCTAGCTTTATTTAGGGGCCTTGGGGGACCTTTATTTAAAAAAAAAAATACTAGGAGTATGGATCTTTATTTGTTTTAATAAATTCTAAATTTTTTTTAGGTCCACTTACGTTAACACTATTTAGGGTCCAACTCAATTATGATATATGACACATTATAACGATCCTCAAGGATCCATGAGTTACAGGAATAAAATACTAAGTAGTCTATGGATCAAATAAGTTTGGGATCCATAGTTATATTGTATGATATCCTATCGTATGGTATAAATGGTACGATATCGGATGGTGCCGTATGGAAGCGTATCATACCGTAATATATTTTTCAACACACTTGCCCGTGAAGTAGTGTTTTGTTTCACTGTTTTTGTGAATGTAAACAGCTCTATAACACATGCGTGCTTTTTACTTTACATTACCGCACTAGTGCGATAATGGATTTATATAAACGATACGCGCAACTTTGATTGATGCTCCGCAATTTTGCCAAATTTTTTTGTACTGATATATTCGTATGTTTGTTCATATGGTTGTTTCATTGTATATATGTATAGACATAGTTCAATCCATGACGGCGCAAGGCAAGTCTACTATATTTAGATATAAAAGGAAGATTATTTATATAGTTATTTCTATGTAGGGATAGATTGTTCAATCCATGACGCCGTACCGACGCGTCTTCTATATGAGAAAATAATAAGTGGACCGTGCGTCGTCGTAGGTTGAACTATCTACACATATGTTTATTTATATAGTTATTTTTATGTATGTATACATAGTTCAATTCATGACGCCGCCGACGGGTCTTTTATATAAGAAAATAATAAGTAGACAGTGCCTCGTGGTGGATTGAATTATCTACGTGTATGCTTGTTTATATAGTTATTTTTATGTATTTTTAGATAGTTCAATACATGACGGCACTGACGGGTCTTTTATATATGAGAAAATAATAATTTACCGCGCGTGGTCGTGACTTGTACTATCTACACGTAATTTTTTTATATAGTTATTATATTTATGTATAGATTGTTCAATCCATGACGGCGGCGATGCGTCTACTATATGAGAAAATAGTAAGCAAACCGTGCGTCGTCGTGGATTAAACTATCAATACATACTTAAAAATAACTTTTTTTCTCGCATATGATTTGAAAAACGTCGTGTGCACATTCGTGCGCTTTAGTCATTACAGTCGAGGCGAGCGCGTAACGGAGCCGAGAACTGAGACACTTGTATCATAATGTACTAAATATATATATATAGGTATCGGTTATCGTATGTTACTGTATCGCTTGTATTTATTGACTAAAATCTTTGGATAAGATTTGGATTGAGAATAAATTCTATATTTAAATATTTTGTACACAAATTTGAATTTGGAATATATAAACTACGCTCGACGCTAGTAACAGATTTTGATGCGAGTTTCAAACATAGTCCTTTTATAAAGGGTATCTCAGTAAGAGTGAACTTTTTAAATTTAGTGTTATTTTTTTTTCATGCAAGGGGAAACTCTGATATTTGGCAGCTGTCGCATATGTTTATTTCGATTATTAAAAATGAAGCGCTTTACGAAAGAACAACGCGTTATAATTGTGAAATAAAAAATTTGGAAAGTTATGCTGAGACCGCTCGCAAACTTCGAAGAATTTTCGTTACATGAGTTCTTGTGGCCTCGACTGGACGGCATGGATCTGGACGACATGTGGTTTCAGCAAGACGGCGCCACATGCCACACCGCGCATTAAACAATCGATTTATTGCAGCGAAGATTTCCAAAACAAATTATCTCAATAAATTCTGATATCAACTGGCCACCAAGATCATGCGATTTAACGCCATGCGATTTTTTTCTCTGGGGTTTTCTGAAATCTCAGGTTTACGCGAATAAACCAGAAATAATTCCTGAGCTCAAATCCGAGATCCAACGCATCAGCAGTGAGATACTGCCATATCTCTGCGAAAAAGTCATGAAAAGAGTAATAGTTAATATATTTGAAGGATATTTTAGTATCCATATTTAATCTGAACGTGTCTTCTTTACAGTCCAATCAAAAAATCAGAACCCTCTCAAAAAATATGCGTTTTTATTTAAAAATGAAAAAGTACACTTTTAATGAGAAACCCTATATTATGTCTAGACAATATATGACCTTTAGTGCGATAGATAAGATTCAGTCTCTTTGGTGTTGTTGCGCGGTGTACATAGAAGTTAGTGTTATAGTGTCGTGGTTAAGGTCACCCTTCTCGAGGTCCATGTAAGTTTACTTTATTATCTATTGTAGTTAGAGAGGTCGAGTGGTGAGAGTTAATATATTATGAAAGAGCTCTCCAAACCTGCCCCTGGGTCTCAAGCCCCAGGCACTGCTAGGCTCCGTCTAAATTGCATATATAAACAAGAAATAGAGAAGTTAGCCAACGATCAAATAATGACGTATTTCCTGATTGATGTTTCTAATTGCATATGTACGAGTTAAACGATTTGCGGTTTATTGGACTGACGAGCTCTATAGATAGATCCCCCCTCCCCCCTCTTCCTTACCTAGCTAAGTTGTTAGAATACGCTACTAGCTTAACAACTTGACGAGTAATTTAATTAAGGTAATATTGACTGCCAAACCAAACCGTGAACTTGGACACTAACACTGCAAGAAGAAAATAAACTCCTGGTGGCTGAACGTAAGATCCTGGGCCCGATAAGAACAGAGGATGGCAGATACAGAAGAAAAAAAAGAAATAAAAGAAATCGTGGCTGAACCTGATATGATGCGGATTTTACCCGTGAGGGGACGGGTTAGAATACTATTCCCCTCTGCCGCTGGGAGAGCATCTCGTAAGAGCCGAGTAACCCAGCACCCCCTTTGTGGTAGGGGATCTGTTCCTAGACTGTCATAGACGCGTTCCGGTCGAGCCGTATGTGGGCTAGACTTACTCCCTCCCTCTCCCATCCCTTTAATGCTGCGGATCTAGTGGACTCTGGGCTCTTGCTCAGGGTCCGCTGAATCCGCATCATTTTTATTTTCTTCCCTCCCCCTTCCCACTCTAACTTCCGGGATGCAACGTCCATGGGTGATGGTGGCCACTTACCAACAGGTGGACCATGTGCTCGTTTGCACCTTATCTACTATTAAAAAAAAAAAGTCATCGGTGAAACTAAAGCACATTGTTTACGATGGCTTGGCCATGTCGAAAGTATGGGGGAGGATCGCGGAGTTAAAAACGCATATTCGGGATGTCTGAATGGGAGAAGACCCGTTGGTCGACCTGGGTATCGCTGGATCAACATCTTGGAAGCGGATGTGACCGACCTTAAGGCCAACGACTGGCGAGAGACGGTGAAGAACTCGTGTTGGAGGTCAAGACTCACTTTGGGTCGTAGAGTTTATAACTTGGATTAGATTATAGGATACTTTTTATCCCGGATAAATGCACAGTTCCTGTGGGATTGAGCGGAGTTAGTGGTGGATATACAGCTGAAATTAATGAATTTATTTGTAGCTTGAATCAACAAATAGAATACATTTATCTCATCGCGGACAGCACAGGTCTACCCAGATAATATCCACTACTTGAGAGACCTCGCTTAAGATTAAGACTGCAGTCCGCCTGTGGAAAGAATATTAAGAGTATATGCTAATTCTTTCAAGCAATAAGTAAGGGCTGTTTTATCAAGTTTAAGGATGTTACGTCATTTCTATTTCAGATAACCAGAGGCTTACCCTCGCTTCGCTCCGGGTATTTGAAACAATTTATAATTGATTGTCTTTTTTAAGAGCGAGAAGGACAAAGCAAAGTTTAAAATAAGGAAAAAAAAGGGAAAAGAGACATAATGAAACAAAGAGTGCACTTCAGAGGTCTTCCTATTGGAACCAAGTCAGGATCTGATGGTGGAATCCGGAGAAATCGAGGGAAACCCTCAAACTTCAAAGACACAATATTTTTCACGTATTTTTATCTATTTAAATAAAATAATCAGATATTTGTGTATAATGTTATTGCTGAGCTGATGTGATGGAAGACACAACTCCTCACCTGTTAGGAGTTAGAGGATACTTCTTTAAATATTATAGGGACGTACTGACAACTAATTGTATACCTTGAAGTTATTTAGGTAAGTTGATGACGAAAGGAGGCATCGCATCGCATCCCTTGAGGGGTTTTTAGTAAGGGTTTGCTTACCAAAGCTGTTCAGTTCGCTTTTTAAACACTAACTATATCATATGAGAAGCCGAAGAAGTTTTGCAGGCAACAGCCTCTATGGGTAACTGAACCCATAGAGGCTATGGGTAACTGCGTAATTAATTAAGTAAATATCTAACACTAAATAGAAAAAAAAATTGAACTGAGTTCAAACAATAAATAATGAACTCACTAAAAACTATTTATATTAATAGACGTAGACGTAAACGTAGACGACATGATTATTTGGTTTATTTAATAATAAAAGTATTATTGAAAACAGTTTAGCGGTCACGTTATAATTTTCACACATTAAAAGGTCGCCTTATCACTCAGCCTTCACATGCAGACATTGTAATGTTCCAAAATATACTTTCTGTCTGCTACGCCTTTACGCTTAAATCACTGAACCGATTTTGATGAAATTTTGTACGGAGATAGATTAGAAGTTGAGGTAGGACATAGGCTACGTTTTATCGCGAAAACAAAGGATTGTAGGGGTAATAAAAGGGAATGAAGTGCATGTCAATTTGTGTGAACGTTTGTCTTTGGGAGTTACTTGAAAATATGTAAACTATTTATATCAAATATCTGTACTGTTTCTTAAAGAGGAGTTATAGTCTTTATACTTTATACTGAGACCAACATCATTACTGCTAGAGTACTCACGATATAATAATTATAATTCTGTCGAAACGAATATTTATTTTGCTCAACCAAAACTCTGATTCAGGAAAACAGTATAATTTATTTATCAAAAGTAACACTTACAGATACTACTAGCGCCATCTATTGGCAGATATATGAGTAAAGTCTTTCAAACCAAATTAATAGACGAAATTGTATATCACAGTTGTATCTTAACTCATTGTAGCAAAGATAAACAGTAACACAATTTATTGTTTTTTTTTCTGGCAACACTATCCGAACGTTATTTATCGAATTCATTAAATTATTTGATAAAGATATGTTTATACAAAGTATTTAAATACTAAATGAAAATACTTTCTGTATTTTTTATTTTAAATGGAAAATACATATTTTCAAAATACTTTTATGGATCTAAAAGAATTTGCTTCGTTGTTTTGATACAATCACATTCTTTTTAACGTATAGTATCAATTATATTGTATCACATAATTAATGGACGCCCCCTAATTAATCAGAATTAGGAGGTCCAATAACTTATGATTTTGTCTAAGTAATTATGAAAATATGATAAACACTGATATTAGGTCTGATTCTCCAATTTGTTTTGTCCCTGTCCATCACTGGTTCCACTATTATATTTGTACGTACGAAAAGTAAAGATCGAAACGAAATCAACATAGAAGCTGGTTAAAAGATATATCATAGGATTTTATAACTATTATATTAGCTGTCATCCGTATCAAGCTATTTTGGACGAAATATAAAATTAACGAACATCTATTAAGCAACAATACAGTGTTGCCATAGTAAGATTACTTTGTCACATTCATTTTTTGATGATGACTTTTATTGATGTCATTTTGCATTTATACAAAATATGTCTTAAAAGGTATTTCAACTAAAATACATAATGGTTTTAAAACAAAAGTATTTAGATACAAAATGGAAATTGGTATTTTATATTTAGTATTTTGTATTTCAAATACATGTATTTGAAAAATGTCACATCTTTCAAATACATGAGAAATTTATTTGTTAATTAATTGGTTGTCTTTAGAAACTTGGACATGGGAACTAAGGAGTATAGGCTTTGTTTTATTTAAATCTTATATGTATTAGAAAAAAGTAATTGTCATTTAAAATTGATTTAAACAAGTAAAGCTAGGGCAGGACGACTAGTGTATAATGTTTATAAATTATTTTATTTTTAAATCCTTACACATAGTTTAATGTAGTATCAGTAGATAAAATTGTTTGACGTTTTATACTACAAATTTGAATAGAACACATTTCGTTCATTAATTACTATGTTAATGTATAACCTTTGTTTTTAGTCGGATTATAGTCGCTACTTATTTTTTAATCTTATAGGAAGGAAGAAGGTTAGGCTATAGAGAACCCCTGTAAGAAGATGTGTTCGTCTAAAAGCATTAAGTAAAGGTGGCGCCACTATAGCAAGTGAGTAAATTTTAAATAAGAAACATTTTCATTCAACTTTTAGATATTGATTGTAATTAGCGTTGGTCTAAAACTAGCAAAATGGCAATTGCTATTGGTAAAGTTTAAACCAATTGTTGTACGATGTTTACTTTTTTTTAAGTTAAAACTTCTTTAACGGCGTTGTGCAGTTGTGTACATTTTTTTGGGATGGATAAAAAGTGTAAAACTCGCGTCAGGAAATTGAAAAAAAAAATGAAGAATCAGAGTATTTATATTCAATTGGATATTTTATTGGCTGTCAAAAAATCATTGGCAGTTTGACGAGTAGTTTCGTGGAGTTAATGTTGACTATCATAGTTAAGTAGTCTTTTATGAAATAATTTGTTGCGACGTGGAGCAGCGTAGGCGTGGCATTCGCGGCAGTTTGACTAGTAGTTTTTTTGAATTTTGTTCTTTAGGTTACTTAAACCTTAGAATTATATGTTTTTTCCAAAGACCCGTGACAAGTTTTCACTTCTGCCAGCACCCCTAATGCAACTCGTTTTTTTATACGTGTTGTTTTAGACCAACCTAGAGTTAGTTTATGTTTATTGGATTGAATCAGTTTAAACCAATATCATCTTATATTTCGTTGGAATGTTTGGGTAGTTCGCCTAAATCACGTTTTTTGCTTGTCTCGCTAGGCGAACACTATGTAACTGCTTTATATAGATTCTATACCTATTTTTTACGATAGTTACCTTAATTTCCTAGCTAGAATCATTATTAAACAGAAGAAATCATTATTAATAACAAAGTTATGATCAATACAAACACTGAATTCTAATTTCCCTGGCATGTCCCCTTCCCTAAATTTTTAAAATATAAATTTATATCTATAATTAGAAGTATTTGTCAGACCTAAACTATGCTATTTTAAGTTCAATTATGATTAAGGTATCATAAGATTTAATTATATTTAATAATATCATTGTGATTATGGAATTATACCAAATTTTATATTTGTACTCGTGAAAAATATAATTTCCGTGGGCTATCGGTTCGGCAGGTATAATAACAAAACACGTACATTTAAATGTTAACGGTTAACATATTTTGACTGGTCCAGTCTGTTGCGATAGGCCATCGAAGTAGGATGTGCGTATCTCTTTTCAATTTGGCGCCATTTACATAAGTATACCCCTTCTCTGACTTTGGTTTATAAATTTTATAATTTCTGTGGGCGTTATTTCTCAGCCCACAGTTTAATTTTCGCCTGTGTTTTTGTTGCATGATAATCGTTTTCGAGAGCGATTCTCTTATTTTAAAGTATTAATAGTTCTTATTTACTGTTTCTTAGCTATGATGATTTTTTCACTTAAATCTAATTTCCTTGGTGCTAATTTCCATGTTTTCCGTGGCTCTATAACGACCATGGAAATTTTGTAATGCCAAGGAAATTATTTACGAAAGACGTTTTTAATGCAGGGACGAATGTAAAAATGGGAAGATCGAAGAAAAATCAGACTAGGGAAGAAAAATTAGAAAAAAAACGATTACTAAACGTAATAGGTTAAAAAAAATAAGAAATCATCTTTAATTATATGAATTCATTCAATTCAAAGATGGAGAAATAGAGGATTTACAGTGAGACTGGACATGGCAAGGGGGCACTAGACGGAGTAGGTGGTGTTCTTAAAAGAACTGTCGATAATCACGTTGCTTACGGTAATGATATGGCTGACTTGGACAGCTTATTTTAGCCTTGACAGCCTTTTGAACTTCTGGGCCTTTAGAACTTTTTGCCTCAAACTCAACTCTAGATGACCAAGAATTAATCTTGTGTCTTCTATTAACATCTCTTTGGTGATCGTTTCGCAATGGGCTAAATCTAATTTACTCCAGGTAACCCCCTGAAGACACAAGTTTGCGCGTTTACCACTAAAAACACCCATTTGTCGTATCTCCTTTCTTCGAAAACACTCCCCTTAAAACCTCGCCTAGTATTGCAATATGGGGCATATTCGGTATTTCGAGCAAGGCCAAGCTGGCCTCCAAAAAACTAGGTGTGATATAAAGCGTAGGTTCGGCCGCATATGGAGTACTGTTCTCATCTCTGAGCTGCACCTAAGTATCAACTTGACCCATTTGATCGTATTCAACGAAGAGCTGCTCGGATTGTCGGGGACCCGGTGTTGCATTCAAGGCCCTTTGGCACTGCGTAGAGACGTATCTTTATTGTGCGTCTTCTATCGCATATATCACGGGGAGTGTTCCGAAGAGCTTTTCCATTTGATCCCTGCCGCCGAATTTCACCATCGCACTGCATGCCATAGACTTAAATATCATACTCATCATCTGGATGTGTGGCGTGCTTCAACAGTGCGTTTTTTCAGAACTTTTATTCCACGTACAATCAACTTATGGAATGATCTACCTTCGGTGGTATATTCCTTCAAAACTCGCGTAACGTTTGCCTTCCTATTTTATAAAAAAAAGAAAATGTTGCCGGTGTGGTAGTAGAAGTGATAGATGAACATAGTATGTTTTTGAGAAAGACTTACTGTTCCCGCAGAAGCTCCGGAAGCAAAAGACCGGCACTTTGGTATTTGGCACGCCTACTATTTGTCGAAATTGTAGGCGTGGAATTGATCTATTTATATAAAGGAAGATAATTTAAGTTGCTCCTATGTTTGTTTATTGTAGTACCTTTTGAATTGTTAGTATTTTTGATTAAATTTAATGAAAATGATTCTGATTTCAGACATTCACCTAATTTCCTTGCAATAGAAATAAATTTCCTTGGCATCTATCTAATTTCCTTGGATGAAGTAAATTTTCTGACCTTATAATTTTTTTTTGGAATCACTTTGAGAATATTCTAAGACACTACAAATATAGTATTTGATTTTATATCGAATAGTCAATTCAGCTTGCATTTATTCCGAGAATTAAAAATTTCCATGGAAATTAGGTAAAATTAAAGATTTTTGACGAACTACCCGTTTGTGTTCGCGCATTGGTGACTCGGTAGATGGCGCTGCAAAAGCGACCCTATAAATAGGCCGCACGGTCGACAGATATTATAACCATTGTATAATTATTTTAATAAACCTGCATAATTTCACCAAAAATTGTTTTTTTTATTACCTTTTTTTCCGACAAAAGGGAAAAAAAAACGAGCTTTATTGTTCATCTTTATTCAATATGAGGACATATAAAAATTAAATTCAGTTGTAAGAGTAAATTAATTATAGACAACATCAACATTTCGTCTCTTCACTTAAGTATTGCCAACATCACAACAATGTTGCCGTTTAAAATAAGTTTGTAATGATTACTTAACTGTGCCATCTAGTGATAAAAAGTAGTACTATCTAAAACTTCTATATCAGTAAAATATCTTGGTTCACCTATTCGATAATAGATGGCGTTGAATACTTGTCGTATTACATCTTAAGACAAATAATTAAAAAAAACGAATTATTTATTATTTTCTAACTGAAGTTAAAAGTAGTCAAAAATTCCATATTAGACCCCATATTCTTTTCTAGCATACGAGGTCTACGTATCCTAGGGGTCAATATAGACTACTTCATTTAATAGTTTAAATTTGAAAAATAATTAAATAATACAAAGTTAACAACTCATAGTTATGTTTCACATTAAATAACACTTTATACAAAATAATCTAATCTATTTATTTAATGTAAAGCTTTTAAATTTATTAATTACTTATATTAATTGTTTATTAAAACATATTATAATTCATTTATTAATATATGTATTAAAATTTATATAAGACAGTTGAGCAGTGTTACCATCCCTTAAAAATATATAACCACCAAAAACTTGTACCCCTCTAAAAGACCACCTATATTGATTTATATCCAGTGGAATAGAGCATGAATGAAAGAACGAGAGCTAATGAGTGTATGAGTGAACGATTTGAGTGTGTAGATGGCGCTAGCAGCGCGGGTCCAAGAGGGCGGATTATTGTTTTAATAATTGAATATTATTCCTTGGTACTGTACGGAGGTACACACAGGTTTTGGTTGGAGTTTAATATTAATTTTATACTAAGTTCAACCTCTGACATATTAATGAAATATTTTGTTAATATGAAATTTGACGCACAGATACTTTGTAACTTAGATGAATACATAGTATAATTTTTATCCCGGATAAATTCATAATTCTTGCGGGATAATATTTAAATCGCACTAATACTATAAACGCGGAAGTTTGTAAGAATACATGGATGCATGTTTGTTGGTCTTTCACGCAAAAACTACTGAATGAATTTTGATGAAACTTTACAATAATATAGCTTACAAATCAGAATAGCACATAGGCTATAATTTATAATGATATAGTGCGAGTTATTCAAGATATAGAGGTGAAATCTCGGAGCGCAGCTAGTATGGATGTATTTAAAAAATATTTTTTGGTTAAGTGTAATATAAGTTACTTAAATACACGTAAATTGCATCCGAGCAAAGTCGGAGCGAGTCAACTAGTATTACTATTTCTTAGTATTTATAAAATAACTTGGTATAGTAGCTGTTGTGTGAGGTGTACGGCTGCCGTATTTCGACAAATTTAATCTGCAGCGAACTCCGGGGATATGACGCACATCGGATCAACTATTATAAAACGTATCTCAAGATGCGGATATATTATTATTATCTATACATATAAGAAAACATAATAAATGTTAATAATAGTATATATGTAGCCGGCAGCTAGCTAAAATATCTATTTTTATTTAATAACACTTTGGGTACGTTTCCACCAGAGATGATCAGGAAGTGTAGCGAGTAATGTGTTTTTAAGAACCAATAGAATCTCTAAATTTGGTATACCCTGAGACAATATAATCTTTCAGTAAAAGTCTTGATTAAATTGTAAAATGTTTTAAATATTTTTTTTATTTTTATTTACCATAATTTGTTGCCAAAAAATATTACATTTTTGTTTTAATTATGGTGTAAACTCATTCAAGTTTTTCTGTACACCATTATTGTCATGATACCCATTACTGTACAGCAATACGTATACACGTGACCCAGGAGCAGGTTTAAACAGCTCTTTCAAAATATATTAACTCTCACCTCCACCACTCGACTTCGCTAACGACAATAGATAATAAAGTAAACTTACGTGGACCTCGAGAAGGGTGACCTTAATCACTACACTATAACACTAACTTCCATGCACACTGCGCGACAGCACTAAAGGTTATATATTGTCTTTACGTGCTACTACTACTTTATAAACAGTATCGCTAACATTTTTTCGTGTATTAAGAGTATTTATTAATTATAAGATCTATATAAAAATAATTTTAGCTTCAATTTTATATTTTTACGTGTAATGGCGTCTTTCAGTGACTTTTCAGTGACAGGTAGCTGATTAATTAAATAAGGTTTAACATAGTTCAGTGTCCTTTTGCCGTAAAGATTATATTTAGGTAATTCTAGTTTTAAATTTCACAAAATGCGATCATTATATTCACAAGATGTCATCTTTACACGTCATTTTTACTTTTTTTAGGACTATTCCCTTTAAGATATTTTTTTCTATTCCCTTTAAGATTTTTTTTTTTTTTTTTGTATTTTTTTTTGTATTTTTTTTTGTTCTTTTTTTATTCCCTTTAAGATTAAGATGCGAATTTGTAATGAAAAGATTCTATAGCGATGAGTTTTAACCTAAAAATGATTGATAAAAGGAATAAAAATATAATATAACCTAAATGAGTGATTTATATGAGTCCCGGCGGCTATATGAATGCGAACCAATTTCGTGAGCTAATGATTTGAGTCCCGGTGACTGTTTGAATGTGATGGCAACGCATCATCAAAAGAAGATTCTACTGACTGCGTAAACGAATCATCCGACCCAAATACGTGTCAGCAGAAATGTATGTCTATAACTGTATATTTTAAATCAAGCATTTTCATTTATATCATAACTGTTACCACAATCTATGGTTTTATGTTAAAAACTCTCATTTGAGGTTGGAACGTATCGTAATCTCTATTGTATAATAACTAGCTGACCCGACAGACATCCTGTCTTAACTATGAATATTGAATTCGAATTGGCTGTCAAAAGCTTACATTAGACAAGTCAATATGGTCGTTAAGTTTTCTTAAATTTTCTAATTATCCGCGCAACTTTTTTAATTTTTTCTTCCATAAGAACCTTCTCCTGACAATAACAAACACAGCAAAAAAGAATTATCGGAATCAGTTCAGCCGTTTAGGCGTGATGCCGTGACCAAGGGAAATAGGGATTCATTTTTATATATAAGATAATGTAATGAAAAGTTGAAGCTTTTGAAATGTAGGTTTACAGAAGAATGTTAAGGATATCCTGGAGAGACAAAATACAAAACGAAATAGTTGCAAAGAATCGGATAGGGGCCACTCATTAATTACGTAAGATGATTTAGGGGAGCTGGGGGGTCGGCCTATTCTTATTTTTTCTTATAGTAGGGGGAAGGGGGTCAAAAACTAGCGAAAATAGTCTTACGTAATAAATGAATGGGCCCTTAGAAGGTTGAAGTTCATAAGACCATTAACAAACAAAAGCTAGTGTATCTAGGGCATATAATGCGCAGTCCCAAATATGAACTGTTACAGCTCATAATATAGGGAAAGATACTAGGGAAAAGGAACCAGGAAGAAGAAGAACATCTTGGCTGAAAAATCTGCGCCTATGGTACAAAAAGAGCACACGTTTCCTGTTTAGAGCTCCTGTTTCGAGGGTCCAAATTCCCATGATAGTCGCCAACCTTCTATAGAAGATGGTACCCAAAGAAGAAGAAGAAGAATGACGACTTATAAACTCACTCACTCATAAGTCACGATTGTACAATGACTCTTTAGGTACCTAGAGCAATTTCGCGAAATAAATCTTAGGTGTTGATAATAAAAAGAGCTTTATTTATCTGCTCCTGGCCCTTTAAGCTATTTTTAAGTATTTTGCTAAAAATAAATATGGAAATACGTGCAAAGTAGGCGGGAAGGGAGGGGAGAAGGTAAGGGCAGCTGCCACCTAGAGAAAAAAAAACACAAATCATCAAAAATCGAATAAATTAGGGGCCATTCATTAATTACGTAAGACGATTTAGGGGAGGTGGGGAGTCGACCATGTCTTAATTTTTCTTACAAGGGGGTGGGAGGGAGTCTCAAGAGTTCTTACGTAAGATTAAAAAATGCTCAAAGTTAAAATTATGTTTTGAAAAAGCGCGGGCAACGTTCATTTTTTTATTTAGATTCTTACGTAATAAATATTAAATAGTGAGGAGGGTGTCAGACTATTCCAAAAGGGGTCAAAAACTAGCGAAAATAGTCTTACGTAATAAATGAATGACCCCTTGGGTCATGTTTGCGAACTTATACTATGGGTGTAAAAAAAGTTGAAATATAACAATCAAATTATAGTACAAATTGGTGTTACCATTAAAAGACATCAAATCCACCTATCATTTAATAGTAGGTATTTCATAATTGGAATTATTCACAATATCTCAAGACATATCTCGCACACCTGTCTCACGTAGAGCGCGCAGTACTCGTAAACGCTGTATGATCACGTAGAATTATTGCATTAAAATATAATCTCGCTCCCAAACTGTGGAGAGGGAGCCCCCGCCCCAGATTACCCCTTCTCCTTTAACCTTCAATTATATTTTTTATGAAAATTATTTTTTCTCTGCAACGCTATCTTATGGCAAAAAAGGTAATAAAACTTACAGACCGCAAATTAAAAAAAGACGTTACAAATATTTGAAAATAGAATTCAAGATAAAGATAGCAGATACCTCTAGTGTGTAAGAAATAGAATCCAAAAAAAAAAGGAAAAATTGGACAAAATAAAAAAATAAAGAAATGAAATGCCACCAAAAACATTTTCATGTAAAATGTTGCCAAGAAGAGGTCTATTCGGTCATCAAAAGAGTGCTCCTTTTAGTTCGTTTTCCAATGGCGAACTAGTTCGCTCTTTTAATTCGTTAGTTCATTAGTTTGAACAATCGAATAAAGTCGGTCACCAATGAGAACGTTCTTTTTAGTTCGCAATCCAAATACGAACTATTTCACTATTTTAATTCGTGAGTTCTTTTTTTAAATAATTTAGTAAAAAAGTGAAACATCGATCTTTGAAATATTGATGTTTATGAACAATATTTTAATATTTCTTTCACCATTTAAATATATAAGTATATATCGATTTTTTATTAGAAATAATCCACTATTTTTATTTATTTTTATAGAAAACGAGTCAAGTATGGATGAAACATAAGCATCGCTAAAAGTAATTAATTAAATTAAAAAATATATAAGAACTAAGAGCGAGATAATCGACGAATTAGTTCGTATAGTTCGCCTAAAGGAGCGCTCTTTTGAACTAGCTCGTTCGCTCGTCAAGCTTCTATCTCTACGAGCCCTAAATTCACAAAATTTACACATGAGTCAATATAATATGTGGCTTTATAAACTTTCACATTAATAATATTAGTAGGACAACATCCATAACTATAAAGAAGTTAAGTAGTTTATAAATAAACGTGTTATAGTTATAGTAACGAAACTAAAATACCAATAATGTCCCATCAAACATTTTAAAAGCATGCGCTACCAATATGTCACAGCTGAGAGTATCGGCTAATAAAGAAGCAATTAGCCGACGTTTTTTAACACAAATAGAATGGGGGCGCCACGAGTATAATGTGATATCCTTGTTTAAGCTCTATTAAAGGGATAAGTGTTTACGGAGATCGTTCATGGTGCTCTTTTAGTAGTCACAGACTAAATATCGATTAATATATTTTTATTAAAACTAAAGTTTATAAACATGTTATCACAGACTAAATATCAATTAACAGATTCTTATTAGAACTGAAATTTATAAACATATAATCACAGATTAAATATCAGTAATATATTTTTATTAAAACTAAATTTTATGTTTATAAAAAAATCGGTTACAAGTCTATGAAAGTAAAAAAAAAAAAAAAATATCTAAAAAAAATTGGCCGTGTCAAATTGCCGCCAATACTTATAAATAAATGTCAACATAAATAAATTAAAATATAAAATTTAATATTAATACAAAGGCTGTGTCTATTAATACGTCAACCGGATGTGAATACATTTAATTTATTTTTCCAGAAGTAAATTATTAAAATTGAATTTAAAAATTTGAATTGAAATTGAATTTGAAAATTGTTGATTGATACTCGATATAAGAATGTCTCCTTTCTTTTTTTTTAACGATGGAATATGCTTTTACGCATCCTCTCACGGAGAGAGGTATGTGGGACCAGATTAGGCCATACTTCGTTTTGACTATGAATTTCTAATATCCCGAAATCGGGGAGAAATCCAGCAAATCGGTAACACTATTAAATTTTTACTCTGTGGAATAAATCACAAAGATCACAAGTGACATTTGGCTATTGTAAGATAAAATTTAAAATGTTTGAATTTTAAATTGTAAAATGCTTCAAGATTTTACAGTGAGTGATTCTACATCTAGGTCTATCTATAAATATATATATTTATATATTCGGATAATTAATAATATATTATACATCCGTATCATTAGTCACTGCGTTTTTTAAAAACAAGTAGACTAGAGGTACACGCGAGTATGTCATATCCTTGTTTAAGAGCTCAATTAAACGGTTTACGGAGATCGTTCATGGAGCTGTTTGTGTTCCACTTACATTCTTTTACTAATTGCTGAGGAAACTATTTTAAATGTAGTGTTATAAAAATAATTTCAATCACAGATTAAAAACTATTAGTTATATGTAAAGAGGTTGGTTGTATTAAGTGTAAAATAAAAATACCAACTTAAATTATCAACATATAAAATGGTTGTAAAACTATTAGTTTTAATTACAAAATAAATTAATGATAGGATAAATATGTCGCAAATAGGATTTTTTTGTTATTAAAAACTTTTATTACATTTACTTTATTAATACACAGAATAAAACTACTTTTTTTAAATCATATAGAGTTTTGTAGTTTATGCTTTTTTTGCATTAAAGTGATAAAGGAGTATAACCTTAAATTATGAAAATAATATGTATTTAACACATGAAAATGATCGTAAAGAGATCCCTAACTAACAATAACAGAGTCAACACATCAGCGCTCAGCGCATCTAAACCACTTAAAGCCGACAAAATCCGCCCTAAACCAGTTAAAACTGGCTAAATCCGTATTAATAGTCTGTCAAGCGAGGGGGCGCACCTGAGCCCGCGCCCCTTTTTAATTTGATACTGTATTATTTTGTATTCACATTATAAGTATAAATATTTTGATATTATATCGGATTATAAGATTTAGTTAGTTTAGGGGTTGACTTTTTTACAAGGGTGTCATAATTTTGTAGATTATAAACACTTATGATGTTAAGAGTGATTAGCGTTTTATTGTTTATTGTTATCTGTGACTTGTTTATTATTATTCGAATATTAAGATCATAGACTATATAGGCTCGGCAATAAAGTATTTTATATCTTCTGTTTCTTTCTGTTTAAAGAAATAAAAATGAATTTATAATCTAGATACCTATTCGATAGATAAGTAAGAACTTTGTCTATGAAAGTAGATTAAATAAAAAAAGAAAATCTAACTATTATTTTACTAGTTTGAGTAGTGTTACCAGCATCCCTAATATAACTCAGTATTAGAAACTTATTTTTTATAACTGTGAAGAAAATCAAAAAAATATTGTTTACGAAGATAAAAAAAATCACCTGACGTAGTGAAACAGATCTACATAAAATAATGGAATAATAAATAGATTATAAACATATAATAACTACAAACATTTTTAAGCAAACGATAAAACACTTTAGAAAAAATATTTGTAATGATTTCCTTTGACATTTAATTTTATTACATTTTATTATCTGTGTAAACACTTTTGGAGTTAAATTTAAATTGCGGTTAACTAAAAAATCCTAGACAACTTTACAATCTAAAATTATAAATACTAAACGTTTAAATGAAATATTACAGTAAATATTAGAGTTGCCGCCAAAACAAAGGACCATAGACAAAGTATTTTTTTATACTATACCCAAAATTGCGGTAGTATCTAAAATATTATGGTTGCAATATAACAATTAAACACTACTGAAAAATAAATATGAATAGAGTTATAAACCCATTTCTCCGACGGTCGGGCGGCGACCATAGACTATTTAGTCACGCTTTTAAAATGACTAAATATTTTGGCTCTATTGTTATTTGGGTCCTTGAATTTCGGAATTGCGGGAAAAAATGGTTGACAGTATTTTGTAAAGAAAGTTGTTTTTTTTTTATTTGTGCGGTTTTTGCAAAATGTGCAATTGATTAGGTACACTAGTCAATATACGAATTTTTAGTCTTATGTCTCATTTGATAGACCATTTAAATATATAAATGAAAATAATCTCAATTCCATTTTCGAAACAAATACAAAATTTAACGCTGGTAACCCGTCACTTCTATCGCCATTTGTCGTAATAAAAAAAAGGATTGTCTTTGAAACCAATTCATTACTTAACATTAAACTAATCTTACATTAAACAATAATAAATATATCTGATAAAAAAGAGCAACACCTCTACACTATATACTTGCACTACTTTAGACAATATTAATTGTATACATACCTTTTACAGTATGTTAATTTAAAAGAAAGATTAACTAGAAAGAGATGAACTTTTGCTTGTATGATAAAAAATAGACTTGATTGAATTTGTTTTATTTTTATCTAATATTTGGTAATAATACTTTCGAAGATCCGAAGTAGTTTACTACTATCGTAAATAAAAGAAAAGAAAAGATTGTCTTTTGATTCCAATTCATTACACAACAACAACTAAATTAACATTGACATACCTACATGATCTTCAATGAGAGAATCCTAGCGCCAAAACATTAAACTGTACTACTTGCACTACTTTAGACAATGTATACTGTGTGTAATCACTTGATAGACAGTCTCAAATCTATCGAGTAGAGGGAAAAATAGAAATAAAACAAACTTGTCAATACGAACATCAAACCAACTGAAGCAGCTGAACTAGCTGTCGTTATGCTGCAAATGGAACCTAATGGCGCCCCTTATGGCAAACGAACAATGACACTCGACCTTGGTTTACGAAGACCTTACATCGGCAAGTTTGTAATCGCTTCAGTTACTCGACCAATATTAGCCGCTGACTTTCTGCACAAGCATCAACTCACTGAGGACATACACGGAAGAAAACTCATCGACAAACAATCTGGTTTGTCCGTCGTCGGTTATGTAACTCCAACAGAGGAACACAGCGTCAGCATTGTCCACAGTCAGCAGCCATATCACGATCTACTGGGAAAATATCCTGAAATCTCTCGACCAAGCCTCAAGCTCTGCCACAGCGACGTGGAACATCATATCGAAACGACAGGTTACC
The DNA here is from genome assembly GCA_905147385.1 of Limenitis camilla. Taxonomy (NCBI): domain Eukaryota; kingdom Metazoa; phylum Arthropoda; class Insecta; order Lepidoptera; family Nymphalidae; genus Limenitis; species Limenitis camilla. The sequence goes on along the minus strand of LR990251.1, from coordinate 6,212,369 downwards.
ATTACCACCTCACAAATACAAAGCAGCTAAAGAAGAGTTCGAGTCAATGATTGAACAAGGAATTTGCAGACCCTCAAACAGTCCCTGGTCCACTCCATCTGGTTCTGAAAAACCTGCATGATTTTTTTTCCATCATCGATTTGAAGAAGCCATACCAAGTACGAAATCGAGATGAAGATATCGCAAAGACTATTCGAGATTATCAACAATGTTGCTAACTACTCTTTCAATTTAAATAATATAGCAACAAAATAAAACCTCAATTCGATTTTCCAAACTAATACAAAATTTAACACTGGCGACCCGTCACTTCTATCGCCATTTGTCGTAATAAAAAAAGAAAAAAAGGATTGTCTTTGATTCCAATTTTGAATTCAATCTGCGCGGGTCGGGCGCCATGATTTTATTTTCATGAGTGCTCTGGGACTGGAGGGTTGTGAGTGTGACGAAATGTTTAATAATAAATGAGGTTTAATATCGTTATTATATTCTGAGGCAGTTTCTTGTGCTTGAGTTATTAGGGTTGGATTGTTTTGTTCTATTGTTTAGACAATTATCACATATGTTATCCTATCAATCACAATTCATTCATAGAGACAAATACCAAGCCTTTGAGTAAGTATACTAATAGGGGCGAGAGCAGCACGTCAGTTGACAGTTCCCGCGCGTCTGCTACATCACGGATGGAACAAACAAGCAACAAACTCCCACTATTTTTTCTCAGTATTTATTATTAAGCCTTTATAAATTTTCTTTTCTATTTTTTTAATTTCACAATTATAATTTAATGTATTACAATCTAAAATGTTAGTTGTAAAATATTATACACCCAATATGTCCGTCCGTCGTGTGGCCAATCCATTTGAGTTTTCTGGTTTTCACTACATCTTCAACTTTCGTGATTTGTCTGCGGCTTTTTTCCTATCCCTTCAGAAGATCATCTAGCATTATATAAAGATTAATTAACATCAGTAATAAAGAAAAATAATGTAAAAACAAATGAATAGATACAAGAAAATTGTTGTAACATCAACCTTTAGAAATTTGGCATAAATTTTGACTGAATTTAAATAAAACAAAACCTCCGAAACACTTATTTACCCGCCTAATAACGTCTCCTATAGCGAAGACTAGCCGAAGTTCCCTAAAAGTCGAGGGGTTACCTACACTTTAAAAAAAATGAAATAGGAGGTCTACGAGTCTACAGAATTGTATACATCATCCTTTATCTTATAGTAAGGGACCGTTCAAGTATTACATAAGCAGATTTTTTACAACAATTAACCCCCCTAACTCATCAAAAGTAAGCAAAGCTCTAACCCCTCCCCCGTGCTTACGATATTCACAATTCGATGTGAGTGATTTAATCGCTGACGTAATCACCATGCAGATCTCCCGCCCCCCTTTATTGCTTACGTAATACTTGAACGGCCCCTAAAAGCATCCTTAAAATAGCTTCAACTATTTCGAAAAATAATCATGAGTAGTTTTCCTATTCCTGTATTTTGTACAATGTAATATTTTAATAAAAACAAAATGGACGTCAATAACGTGTAGATGAATGGAATCAATATGATACAGATTGAGGAAAATTCATTCGTCCAGGTAATAAAAGTTTTACGCAGGTCGACCGGAGCCCGGGGCTTCGGGTTGGGGGCTGTAAACACCTCGCGACCCGTATCAGGGATATTCCGGCGCAATCATGTAGCTATCTACACTATTTTTTCTCAGCAAAATGTTGCGATGGGAGAAATCTCATATATTTTTTAAAAGGGTCAGAAATAGTGTTGCTTGGTTAGATTGGGTTTTAGGTCACTGTTTACTACTTTATTAATTTTTAGTAATATTATATATGTGAATGTGTGTTTGTCTGTTTGTTTCTGTGGGATAATTATATCATTATCAATTAATAAAAAAATTACAGCGATACCCTTTCTACTTATAGTGATAATCTATAGTAATATATAAAGCTGAAAAGTTTGTTTGTTTGCTTGAACGCGTTAATCTCAGGAACTGCTAGTCCAATTTGAAAAATTCTTTCAGTGTTAGATAGCCCATTTATCGAGGAAGGCTATAAGCTATATATCATCACGCTAAGACTAATAGGAGCGGAGCATCACACGGACGAAGTTGCACGGGTCGACTAGTATAATAATATAATGAAATTGTTTATTTTCATATAAATCATCCTTTTATTTAATCTTCTTCCAATTATTACATTGTTACTTAAATAAGGCCATCTTACTATCTATACTAATATTATAAAAAGGTAGAAATTTTGATAACTGAGGTAGGGCACAGTAGGAAACTTCCTGCTCAAATATGGAGCAGCCCGACTGGGGTAGTACCTCGACCTTACAGAAGATCACAGCTAAATAACACTACTCTAAAGCAGTGTTGTGTTCCTGTTGGTGAGTAAGGTGACCAGAGCTCCTGGGGGGAGTTAGGGATAGGGTCGGCAACGCGCTTGCGATGCTTCTAGTGTTGCAGACGTCTATAAGCTACGGTAATCGCTTACCATCAGGTGAGCCGTACGCTTGTTTGCCGACCTAGTTACATAAAAAAAAAAAAAATCTTTTACCAATAGATGGCCACATTATTTGTGAATGCCATAGGCTATATATTGACCCCAAAAACAAAAAGAGTCCGTGTTAGTCGGATTTGTTGCATTGGTAAGTCGGAGAACGAAAATATTTCTTTCGAACGCTGCCTTAACGATGAGAGATATATGATTCATAGTTGCGGGTAGAGTATGAATGAATAAATGAGTGAGTTTTAATACACCTCAACAAAGCCAGACCAGGTCGGCTAGTTTTACATATAAACCAATAACAGCCGCATAGTGTATTGCCATATAGTAAAAATAACATAGTTTAAAGGATGCATTCCAACAGCAAAACCATTACTAGTCTATGGTATCTTTAATAAGGAAAAGAGACAACACGAAACAAGTGGATGTGTGAAAGAGACGGATGTACCTAATAAGAACAATTACTTATTAAAATGCTAAAACACTTTTTGTAAGAATTTTAGTGTATTTCTAATATCATTTGATGGGAATATTTTTAATAATTTTTGGTTGTCTGTCTGTCGTTGGAAGTGGAACTAAAGTTTTCACACAGCTTTTAGCATAACACATAAGTGCTTAAATTCAAAATTCTTAATATAATACTTTAGTTAAATAAATCATTTGAAGATTCACACACAATAGAAGTGAAACTTCAGTAAATCGACAAAAGAATGAGATGAATATATATATAATAATATAAAATAGTATGTATATTTCTGTCTCATTCTTTTTGTATTTGTGTCTCTTACCTGTCGTTTTTTCCGTTGCATCCGGTTTGAAATCACAACGATTCTAAAGAAGTTTCACTTCAAAAAAAACAGGAGTATGAAATTACCCTAAATTTATATGATAAAAGTTTTTTTTTAAATCTATTTTCCTATGAATCAAGTTCAAACCAATATTTAGTAATGCAATTAGAGATATAAGAAACTTTTTTTTAAATTTCTTAATTGTCAAAGACTAATCTATTCTTAATTAATTTGACCACAGACTAACCAATAAACAAAAGTGGTGTTGAATACATGATAGTGTGTGTAACGTTTTTTTTATTTTTTTAATGCAAACATTCTGCTCTCTTTCTTTATACTTATAAACTATAAGTGTGGGAAATTTCATACTTCATCCTTTATGCTTCACGTATTAATTATAAATAATGTTTTAATATATTTTTACGTCAAAAAAAATCAACAACCTTTCAACATTTCACAGAAGTAATTCAAGTAGTCACAAAAACTGTTTGGTCTCACACAATATGATACAAGATTATTTACACTATGAAATAGTCACCGAAACTAATCATTTGCTACTGGTCGCTAACTCGCTACGAGCTGTCGCAGCGGGGAACCGCCATTATTGACAAATATAGCCTTTGAACAATTACAGAACTAAACGCAATAAACATTCACCATCTTAGGGTTCTTTTGAATTGTTGAAAATTGTCTATGGTCATTTTATATTAAGGCAACATTCAAGTTCAATGTACTGCACTGATTCTTACGAGTAGTAAGAACCAGGTCAAGTTTGGAACGCTCTAAATACGACATAAATTAATGAAATTAAAAAAAAATTATAGGTTATAATGTTCGTTAAAAGACCATCTACAAGATTGGTCTGAGGTCATTTTATTGTAAGATAATAAAATAAAAAGTTATATAACAAAAAAAAAATTGTATAGAAATTTTCTCTTATTTTTATTAAAAACTAGTCGACCCGCGCGACGTCGTCCGCGTGTAGCTCTGCTCCTATTGGTCTTAGAGTGGTGATGTATAGTCTATAGCCTTCCTCGACAAATGGGCTACCTAGAGATTAGCGCGTTCACAAACAAACTCTGCAGCTTTATATATTAGTATAGATAGACAATTCAATTTGCAACAAATTATGTTTTTACAAATTCTGTCCGATTGGTAGTTTCGGAAATATAGCGAAAAATGCGTTTGGACCCCTTTTTCCAATATGGCGGCCGCGGGACAAGGCAAGCTCCTAGTGACCCCCCTATATATTCCAACAATAAAATTGCGTCCTCTAAAAAACGAAAGATAAGACCTAAAAAATTGTAACATTTCAATGGACTATAAATATTTATAATATTACTAATATTTAACGTTTTCAACAATATTTTCAGGAAGTGACCATTTAAACTAGAACTTTAATTTTAATGGATATAGGTACATTCAATTTCATTTTTTTTTTAATTTATTTAAATCAAATACTTAGTAGATAAGATCATCGCTCAAAAACAATAAATTAATAAATAATATTGGACTTGTAGGTAGAGCTAACCTCTTTTTTAAGTCGCAAAATAAAACAAATAAAAAAATCTGTAGATCCACAGTATATAAATTCGACTCACACTTGCCACTTTCTTAAAATGTCAAAATGTTTCCCTCCAAACAATGGCGTCCTGTCACCGCTTTGTGTGTAATTCATTATGTCTGAAGTAATAAAAACATTTGTTTACCAATTTTAGTGAAATGTTACAATTTCTTTCTGTTTAGTTGTAAATGTTTCTAGAAATTATGTTTTATTTCGGTTATAAATAAATGTAGTATTGCCTTCATTTGAATTTTAGGTTATGTTATGAATTTTAGATACTTATAAAATAATTTTTAAAAAAATTAAAATAATTTAAACAAAAGAGAAAACTTCATGCAAATTTGTTCAGTGGTTCTCGAGAACAGTGCCATAGATTATAGAAGATCATACATCTACGAGTACATCTACACTATTAAATAAAGAGGAAAGATTTGATTGTTTGTTTGTTGCGAATAGTCTCGAACTACTGAACCGATTTAGAAAATTCTTTCAACTATAGAAAGTTACAAGTTACATCCTTTCCGGGTAGCATAGGCTACGTGGTGTTGCCATAAATATTTTCTAATTAATAAGATATGGCTATTTAATAGCCATAACATGGTCATTTTGTAAAGTGAAGGTTTTCTCTGGAACTACAGATCCGACTTTAATAATTCTTTCACTGATAGAAAACTACACTATTTCTGAGTGACATACGTCATGTAGTGTTGCCATATATCTATACATTTATTATGAATATAATAATTATTATTTAGGTAATTTTGTTAAGAAAAATCTTTTTTTATTTTTGTTGACTTTTTTATCTGTGACATGATTTTTTTAAAATTATTTCAATAACGCTTTGGCTTAACAAATGGAGAATACGAGCAAGTGCGACTAAATCAGTTCATGTGACGTTCACTCTTAGATCGCAAGATTGTCCCCCAGTAAAGCTCGGAGAGCACAGTTTGCCACATAACGAAAGTGTAAAATACCTAGGTGTACACTTAGATCGCAAACAAACGTGGAAAAAACACATCCAGGCAAAAAGAGATGAACTGAACCTAAGATATCGTGGTCTGTACTGGTTACTTGGACGAAATTATCCCTCGATAATAAACTTCTCATTTATAAAACCGTCCTCAGACCAATCTAGACGTATGCAATTCAACTTTGGGGATCTGCATGTGACTCCAACCTAAATATTATACAAAGGGCAGAAGACTCTATCCTCAAACAAATGGCTAATTCTCCATGGTTTATCAAGAATTCAGAACTCCATGAGCTTTTGAACATTAACACGGTGAAGGACGAAGTTCGGAAGTCGGCAGCTAAATACAAAGAGAGGATAAAGCATCACCCAAACAGACTGGCGGTGTTGCTCAGTGCCCAGGAACCTCTAGAACGGCTAAAGCGACGGAACATCCTAAAATTGGATAGCCTAACTTAGCAGGAGATGTTCCCAATGGGGAAATCGCTGCAAACGCTAATTCACTCCCAAAAAATCCGCTCATAGTCCTAGGACTGATTGCAGATCCACTAAGAACTAAAAAAAAAAAACAAATTATTGCAAAACCTTTTTGGATAGATATTATTGACACAAACGTTGCTTGTTTATGGCTCTTACGTAACTGAAAATAGTGGCAAAATCTATGACATGGTTTTGGAGAAAAAGCGAATAAACAGACAGACGCGGAAATCAATTTTATTGTATACATTTACAAATCAAACACTATTACAATATTCGATGTTCACATTAATATACAGATTGAACAATTGCACTGAAATGCAGAACATGTTATGGTAAAACAAATTGGGTCGACCATTTTGCCGTGTAACTAAAATGGCGTCCCGCGCCAAAATTAACGTCATTTAGAATTGTTTCCCGCCGCGGATAAACAGCTATCATTGTCCGTTGAACGTTCTCAAACTGCGCGATTGTTTTATGATATTATGCTATTAAAAGCCTCTACTATTGGTTGTTGGGGAACGAAAAGCTTGAGACTTTCACAATTATGTATTAGAGGTGAGTTTTAAGATTTTTTTACCTAATATCTGTAACTAATAATTCTTATAAACAAGGTAATAAAAGAAATAATTTTATTGATCTGCTTGAAAAATATAATTAAACTTTTAAATCCTTTTGATATTATAGGTATAATCTAAACACACTGTCTAAATTCAGTAAATTTATAACTCAATTTAATATGAACGCTTACGAAAAAAATTTATTTACTACATGAGTATATCTATAACATAGATTTTTTTTTAATTATACCGTTTGGCGTAGAGATGACGGGTCTATGGGGGCCTGAGGCGCGCCTGTACGATGTGACCCGGGATCGGAGAGCTGGCTTACATTTTGGCCAAAAAATTAGCATTGCCATTCAGAGGAAATGCAGCCAGCAACTTCGGCACCTTCCCATCTGATTGCGATGAAGCCTCAGTTTAGGATTTTAGTTATAGTTTACAAGAAATATTACATAATAAGGATATTTCTTATCCCGGAATGATTCTATTAATGGAATGCTTTAGTGACATAGTTCTCTCTTCTCTTTCTAGTGTTAAATATCGCGATTGCCATAAAATTTTCCATTTAAAATCAGAGTCAAAATGATGTAAATGCAATTTTCTTATCATGAGGTCAGATTTTCTAAACAAATTTAAAGACGAGAGAGACAGACAGATAGAGTGAGATCAAGTAATGTTTTATGTCATAGAATAAGAGAGGAATGGTACCCATTAAGTAACGTACAGCAATTTAACTTACCTTAAGAAGGGTGACCTTAACCACGACACTATAATACTAACTTCCATGTACACCGCGCGACAACACCAGAGAGACTGACGTTAATCTGTCACACTAAAGGTTTTATATTAACCTACCCGCTAATACTACTTTATAAACGGTGTTACTGACATATAGAGTATTAATCCAAAAGATAAGAACAATCTCTTTTATGACATTCTGTTCGGCCTTAAGACAAAAATGTCGTATTTAAATTTTGTATCTCAGCCAAACCATAGTGTGATATTATATAAAAACGACATTCGAAATTATGTATATAACGACATAACATAATATGTTATTCAACTGGACACTATTACGCTATCTCAATTATAATAAACAAGTTATTGACGTCGATTATTTTTATACCAAACATTTTATCTAGAAAATATTCGAGCAACATAGTAGCGTTACGCGATGAATAAAAGAAAATTACTTTACCGATCTGTATGTTAAAAGGACGTAAGTGCCCTCCATTTCTATCTCCTTCACACGCGTGTTCAACTATATATCTGTCTCGTTCTTTCCTACAGGGAATATTAAGCGAGGTAAGCTTTTCCGAGGTTTTAACGGTTGGAATCGCCTTCGGCTTCCATGATGGCTGATTATGCAATACAGTATGGGCGAATATACACTGAACGCGTTTCCTAGACAACCTTATTAAAAAGCAAGGGTGAGTTGGATTTTTGTATTAGTTCTGTATCACACGATAAGTACAGATTTGTTTTATATATGAAAATAGAGGCTAATTAATTTGTGGGGCCTTATAGGGGCCGACTTAATTATGTCAGTTTATCAAGAAGCTTCTTTTAGGAATTTATCTTTAATGTGAGCTTAACTTATGAGGTCTTTAAAATTGATTATTTTTATCATAAAAAAATTGTTCTGTAGTGTGCACTCAGTTAACAATTGTATTGAAAATATTGTCTCTCTCTTTTTCTTCTTCTATTTTACTCAGAGGACTACAAAAATATGTAATTTTATTAAAAAAATATTACAAAGAATCTTTAAAGTGAAAGTAAAATTGGGTTTACGATAAATTGGTGAGGCTAAAAAATAATTTGAGGCCCACTCAATTATTTCAGTATTGTTTGAAATAATTCAAGCATTTAGTTTACTTGGAAGGGTTAAGGAATACTAGTAGTATGTGATCCATAATTTTTCTTAAAAAAAAAATCTTTTAAAGACATTTTTCTTTAAATTGGATCTCTCTCCTATGGCGGTTGAAATTATACATTAATTTAATTGTAAAACTAATTACTAGATATACTTGTAAACTTATTAATAAACTGAACCCTAAAAAAGATACAGGGAGATACTAAATGCTGAACGGAATAAGCCCTTATCCCCTCAACCATTGGCTCTATTAAAAAATAAACTCGACTCACGATTGGCCAAAACGCCGTGTTCTTTATGACGTTAATTTAAAAAGTCGTAACCGCCATCTTGATTTCACTGAAAAGGTCGTAATTACAAAGGTTTTATGTCTATTTAATTTGTGTGTTTCTTTTGTGAAAAGGATTTTCGGTTTTTGAGAGATTATTTCAGTTTATAATATTATATGAGAGTTTAGGATATGATTTCTTGTTTTTTGTAAAATTAAGAACTGAGACGATTTAATAACCTTTAATTACCCCCATTATAAGGGCTCCAATACTTCCATTAAATGTCTTAAATTTGGTTCTGGGATTAATTTCTGAGGCTTTGGAGTAATACCTATTCTTTGAAGGGCTTATACAATTATTAAAAATATCACAAAAAACTAATATCATTTTGACAGAAACAAATTTGTGAGGCCTTGGTGAACCAATACATACATATATAGGGACTCATACAATAAAAGGATTTTTTTTACAAAATATCAGAAATTTGTGAGACTCTAGGCTAAAAAAAATCTTAGGGGCCTACCTAATTATGTCATGTTCAATCAATTAAATTTATGGGGCCTTTGACTATCAATACTTAGGGCCCTACCCAATTATGTCATTTTATTCGTAAAAGAAAAAAAAAACTTATTTTTTTGAATTTGTCTTCAATTTATGGGTTTCTTCCATCCATTGCTACTCAATTTCTACACTGTCTATCAATAAATAGACAAACTTTGTTACGCCATTTTTAAACCTAAAAATAAATAAAGCAATAATAGACAATGAGGACCCCAAGCCAACCATTGTCCATGATCTTTGCGTTGTAATTCTTTGACATGTTTGTCAACAGTAGCCCATAATTAGACACGGTGTGGTGACTGGTGTGGATAATTTTATTTATTTTACTTAAAACTATTCAAATTTGTACAAAATTTGGTTTATTACCGTAAACTTTGCTTTCATTAAGCATAGTAGCCATTTTAAGAAAATAAACCTTTGACAAATGAGGTAGACGTGGTTTACTTATATTTTTATTATTTGTAATTCTCTGGAAAACTAACTTCAATAAGTCTAAAACTGGGTTATTAATTTTTGGGTCTACTCGGGAGGTCTGAGTCCTGGGCACATAGGTTACCTCTGATTTTCCTGGAAGGAACGAGAACATTATGAGGAAACCTGCACTCCTGAGAGCTTCCCATGTTGTCAAAGGTGTGTGAAGTCTGCCAACCCACATATGGCCAGCGTGGTGGCCATGTATGGCTTAATCCCTCCTCATTCTGAGGAGGAGACCCGGCTCACCAGTGGGCCATTAAACGGTGAAGAAGATGATTATTTAGTTTAGGGGCCAACTCAATTAAGTCATTTTCGTTCTTGAGTTTGGATCTAGGGTTAATACTATTTTTAGGGGCCTACCCAATTATATTATTTTTAAATCAATCCAATTTGGGGTTGATCAAAAAAATGTGGGGCCAACTTAATTATGTCTTTAACTTTGGATTGATCCATTTTGTGGCTGTCCTGACCTTGTCTTGTGTTTTTTTTTAATATTGCAAATATTTTTAGTTGATATTTAACTGTCTAGTATATAGACATGTCCGAGACAGTTTGACGAGTAATTTCGTGGAGTTAATATTGGCCTATCATTATAAAGTATAACTTAATGAAGTGTGTATAATGTTGGGTAACGAGATCAATCGTACAGACAGTAGGAAGCGACGTTGCTTTTATACTATGTAAAGATTATAAGAAGAAAGTATATACAGAGCCGCAGTTAAAGCCTTGTATTATATATAACAAAGCATTAGAAACAATCAAGCTTTTCCTTAACATTGTGCAGAATGAAGATTGAGCGAGTGCCATCTCTATCCTTTTCTATATTATGCACCCCAAATTACAAGCGGGATTATTTATACCAGACGATTTATCGTCTTCATTTTTACAACGTCTTCCTCGTTTATCACAGTCACAGACACCAGCATGTCGCTCTCGCTCAAACGTGTAAATGTAAATATTCAAATAGTTTTTATTTTATTTCCTTATGAATTTTGTTTTCTACTCTTTCCTATTGGATTGGTTATTTTATAAAATCTAGTTAATAAAATTTTTAAATTAGGTACTAGATTCATTTCGTTGTTAAAAATAAACAATTTATCCAAATTGATGGCGATACTTCGAAATCTAATAGTTTATTTTTCCGTTGGCACAACTGATACAGTGTGGCAACGGAACGGAAAAAGTAAGACGTAACTGAATATTGACCGAAATCATGATTATCACATCTCGATTTTTGATCTGCATGTAACTATAACCCGTAATTAACAGTATGTGTATAAATAAAATCAATAGCAAATTTTGTGTCAGACTACTAGTCATCAGATGTGATTGTAACCCTCGTCTGTTCAACATAACTAAACTAGACACTTCGAGCTACTAAAGAAAAACATTGAGAGATGACTCCATACTTTCTCATTCCACGTGATTTATGGACTTCACGAAGGAGTATTCGGCTACGGTTAAAAGTTTTGTAAAATCGATTTAACATTTCTTACCGCTTCAGCTTTTCCTGGACTTGCACAAATATTTCTAGATCAAAATGAGTCAAATCGGTCCAGCCGTTCCCGAGTTTGTCAAATGAACAGCAATTCATTTGTATATATTTAATAATAATAATAAAGAGATGAAAGAGAAAATGTAAATAAATATATAAATTATCGTCCGATATATCGTGTGATATAAAGGGTAGCACAAGGCAATAGCTCACGTCGTATCCGCTAAATAATAGAGTGACGCGTCTGCTGGGTTAATATTCATTGCCTTATTTTTCATTAGTCGCTGAGTCGCTATAATTGGTTTGGCTAAGGTTTCGCTTCGTATTTCGCTTCGAAAATGTTTATAATATGTATGTACTAAATTTGCCTCGCTTCGCTGAGGTATATTGTAATCGTTCAATCACTCGCACTCGCCTCTCATTGGACTTCAATTATTATACAAAATATTAAAGAGCACATTGTATCGTTATATCTTAATAAAGATTATCCTCATATTCAGTGTTACCACCTCTCAAAATGATTTCTCCCTAAAACTTAAGTCAAAATCTACAAAACTCGCCTCAAATGCACTATAAATAATGGATAAATAAAATTTGTATGTACTTTTGATAGAACTTCTTATTTCTTTTGAGTTTATCGCGAACAAAAAAAGAATCGTAGACCCTCTTTTATCTCACCGACCCCCAATATTTTTTTCGTAGACCCCCTATGATGCGTTATAACTATACATTTATATAGACCACTTTCAGATTTGATTTCGTTGTTATAATATGATTTTAAAGGAAATAAATAAAATATTTGGTAAACTTTTTAGTATGGCAACACTATTTTTCTAAGGTCTTTTTACCGACCAATCTCCGATAACACATTTTGCTCAAAATAAGTGACATTACTGTAATGTGTAATATCAAAACAGTCTCACGTCGCGTCTGTCCGTGTATTCATGATTAAAAAAAAACTAGTGAACGTATTTTCATGTGGTTTTCACAAATAGATAGAGTGTTTAATGAGGAAGGTTTTGATGAAAAATGGTTGAAATATGAACATAATTGTTGATGATTGTTTTGAGATACAACAAAACAATAAATCGTGAGAAGAAGTAGTACAGTCCTCCACTTTAGTATGGTCACCCTAGCCAATATAGCATCCAGCTAGCTATTCCCGTATGATGTTTATCTGGCTCTGGATCTATTCGATATTTCTCATGGCGATGGCGTATTATTAGAGGATGTTCACTGCGTTACTCTGAATTATTTGTGCGATATTTGATTATTTTATTACTGGTCAACAATCTACATGGGTGCCAAAATACAATTGATTGTAAGGAAAATTAGATACACAAATATGTTTATATGAAAAAAGTGTTTTTACTCCCCCTCCCATACCGTTAATGCTGCTGTTCTAGTGAACTCAGGGTTTTCATTCAGGAGCATTGAAACCGTAGCATTCTTCTCTTCATTCCCCTTCCCCACTCTATCTTCAAGAAGGCAACGCAACAGTGTTGCCAACTTTGTAGATAATTCTGGCTACTTTTACAAATGGTGGCTAGATTATTTACTCACTTTTTCTAGCAACTTTTCAATCTAACACATTTTTAGAGTTTTACTTAATTTTAGCCAATAGCTTTTTTTTGTTGTGCTGATCTAGCAACAAAGATAGGTCAGTTGGCAACACTGTCGGCAAAACAAGAGTCACTCTCTTGTATTGCCAATGTCCATGGGCGGTGACCACTTACCATCAGGTGGACCGTCTGCTCGTTTGCACGTTAACTTCTATAACAAAATACTAAGTGTGTTTTAAGCAATTAAATATCACTTCACTTGAAAACAGCTGAGGAAACCTGCACTCCTGAGAGCTCCTCAAAGGTGTGTGAAGTCTGCCAACCCGCACTGGGCCAGCTTGGTGGATTATAGCCTAGTCCTCAATCTGAGGAGGAGAGTCAGTATTACAACTCACAAAATGACCGATGTGTAATTTTCAGTCAATTCTGTGCTCAATGTTAACTATTTTACTCAGTCTATTGGTGAAAACCTTACTGCAAACCTTAGTAATGAAGACACAACACCACGACACCATACCACTGCACATAATGGTCACCAGACGTTTTCTTTTTTTTTTTGTTTTATAATAGATAAGGTGCAAACGAGCATATGGTCCCCCTGATGGTAAGTGGCAACCATCGCCCATGGAGATCGGAAAAACAAGAAACACTCTCGTTTTGTCGATGCGTTGCGTCCCCGAAGATAGAGTGGGAAGGGGGAATGAAGAAGAAAAATGATGCGGATTCAGCGGACCCTAGGCAAGAGCACAGTCCACAGCATTAATGGGATGGGTGAGGGCGGGGGTAAGTCTGGCCCACATGCGGCTCAACCGGAACGCGTCTATGACACTTGGCGATCGGATTCGCATGCTGGTGGTCGCAAGCCAGTCGGGGAACAGATCCCCTACCACCAAGGTGGTGCTGGGTTACTCGGCTCTTACGATATGCTCTCCTAGCGGCAGAGGGGAATAGTATTCTAACCCGTCCCCTCACGGGTGAAAGTTCTGTTTGACAACTGCCGCTAGTCTATCGGAACTGAGGTTATATATACATTCTTAGTATAAAATAGACTTTTAGGACTTTTATACGAACTTTGTGATGTTTAAAAAGCTAGAAATTGACGTGGATTAGTAGTTAAGGGATGTTGCAAACATACACTTGAGTCACAAGCCTCAAGCTGTTAGGTGCAGTACTTGGAGCTTATGACTAAGGTGTGGGTTTACAAGGACTTTCCTCAACACATAACCTCGATGTTTAACTAAAATTAAGTCTAAATAAGGCCGCTCAAATATTACATAAGTATTAAAAGGGGGTAGCGGGAGTCCTTGCTTTGCTTATTTTTCATGACATGGAGGATGGGGAGGGGGGGGAGGGGGTCTGCGTTGAGTACAACAGCAATAAAAAAGCAAACAAGCACATCGAGACGTTTATCGTTTAGCATTTCCTCCTCAGAGGAGGGATAAAATGCATTCATTAATGTTTACATAACCACGAGAGAGTGCTTTGCATGCTTTTGCTGACATGGGGGATAAAGGAGGAGGGTAATATATAATTCTTGAACAGTTAATTGCTTGTTAATATCGAGGTAGTGGTATATATATTTAAATCAAATAATTAAAGTGTTGCTAGCTATAAACAAGTGTTAGTATGGTCACCCTACGAACAAGTTCCGTCCGTAATACGCTTATCATTTATTACCCTTATCGTACATTTGTTACAGCAATGTTAGGCGAAAAAAAATTGCCAACTAGAATATAACTTGATATTTTATCTCTTGCTATTATCTATATGTTAATAGTGTTGTAAAAACATTGTTTGTTTGTTTATCTAACTACTTACTTGAACAAAATATTGTTTATTATATAGACGTCTTCGAAAGTCTTCGTCGTCTTCGGAAGTTGCCTCTTAAGGGGTTAGGAATCGATTCGATGATTTTTATGATTTTTTCTCGAAAATCTAGAAAAAAATTCGTGAGGCCGCCATTGTGTATTTTTTTGTGGACTTATAATGGTCGCCGCAAGGTTTGAACTGGGTCAACACAAACATCTATAACTTTTGAAATTATAATTTTTTTTTTTTAAAATTTTCGTGACTTCAAGTCAAAACATTGTGTAATGATGCTATATTATTAATTTTATAAAATAAAATGATTTAATGGCAAAAAAACAATATTGAAAATTCTGTTTTTTTTTCATGTATGTAACTATATACAATACTAGCGAAAATGAATCAGCAAGATTAGTCTTTTAGATCGCAATAATAATCGCCTCCACTGCTCGACATCGCTACCAACATTATACTACTATTAATATTTACTCTATGATATCGAACTATTTAATTTAAAACTTATTTTTAAATATAAAACAAAAATCTGGGAATGCACAATTTTAGGGTTCCGTACCTTTAAAAGAAAAGACCTTAATAAGACCACTTTAATGTCCGTTTGTCTTTCGAGACCCCTTTTTTTAAGATCTATGGTTCATTGGAATTGCAATAAAATTAAAGTTCTTGAAATCTTGGTATTATTGATTGAAAAGTAATTCCAAATTCAAAGTGTATAGAAAATTCTAAATTGAACATTTCGGATTCCAAATTTGAATTTAAACATAATTCAAAATCTTTGGAATATGGCGTGAAAATACGTTCCAAACTCAAATTTGCATTTTTTCAATTATTAATTTCGGCTCACAGAGTTCTTTGAATTAATTGCGGTTGGTAAATTGACAGCTACCTACGATGTATGGGGACAACAGTTTTCCGACGGCAAAGTTAAGTTTGTCCCTTAATTCAAATTGTACGTCACACCTAGTGCGCTTAGATCTTTTAAACTACTCAACAGATTTTAATGCGGTTTTCATCGATAGACAGAGTGATTCAAGAGCAAGGTTTATATGTGCGATACATGCATATTATAGTAGAGAAACTATGTAAAGCTGTGGCGAATCGCTAGTGAGTAATAAATCGAAGTAGTGAGTGAGTGAAGTTAATAAAGTCCCGTTTATAGCGAGGCCTGACGTTAATTAAAGGGACCGCACATTATCGGTGACGTCTTGACGTGTTAAATTAGGAGCTATTGTTAGTTTTCTTTACAATATATTATTTAGTAAAATTTAAATAATATATAGTTAATACTTGTATATAAAGCTGAAGAGTTTGTTTGTTTGCTTGAACGCGCTAATCTCAGGAACTATTGGTCCGATTTGAAAAATTCTTTCAGTGTTAGATAGCCCATTTATCGAGGAAGGCTATAGGCTATATATCATCACGCTAAGACCAATAGAAGCTGAGCTACACCTGAACAAAGTCGCGCGGGTTGACTAGTAGAAACATTGTCACTTGTAGGTGGTGATTTTTTTCTACCACATGGCAACATTATTGTTGCACTCTATTATTATTGAAGCAAAGATAAATAGTAGCACTATTTATTATTTATTTTTGGCAACACTAACCAAACTTTATTTAAGAGAAATGGATGTCTTTAGAAACTTGGACATGGATGGATGAACTAAAGAATTAACTATGACTATTGATCAAATTATTAAGGGTAATTAATTTTTTTAATTTTTCTTATTTTCCGCGAAACTTTATTAATTTTTTTCTTACATAAGAACCTTCCCCTGATAATAACAAACATAACAAAAAAAAATTAGCGAAATAGACCAAGTACTATATTACTCTTTCACGCAAAAACTACTGAATGGATTGTGATGAAACTTTACAATAATATAGCTCACACATCAGAATAACACATAGGCTATAATTTATAATGATATAGTGTGAATTATCCAACATATAGCGGGTGTAACCGTAGGACACAGCTAGTTAATAATAATCTGTATAATCTTAATATAACTCAACAAAGGCTGAACCGATTTTAATGAATGCATTCTTTTCCGTTCTGTTGTCGTTTTTGATAGTTATTATATTAATATAACTATTTATTTCGTAATAGGTTTTGAGAATAGAGTGCTCCCTTAACTTTAATTTAATTTTTTTTAAATTACGTCACAAAATAAGGGGGAGGGAGGGGGTTGACGAGGTTGACAAGGTTTGAAGAAAGGAAGAGGTGTGCTAGATATCGTAATGTAAAAAAATCATATCAAAACAAGAAACTTAAACAATTAACGAAATGTCTAATGTTTTTTAAGATGTTTGATCTGTTATTTATTTTATTAAAAAACGAGCGGCCCGCCCTCGCTACGCTCCGGGTATTTAAAACAATATTATAATTGATGTCCTTAAATTGTAATCTGAAAGAGGACAGAGCAAAAATAAAATTAAAAAATTGAATAGGTAAAGGAAAGAGAAAGAGAGAGAGAGAGAGAAAGAAAAAGAAAAGAGACTGGTCATTCTGAACAGATAAATATAAAAATTAAAGAGAGAAAAAAGAGAGAATGATAGATAATAAGAGGAAGAGAGACAGAAAAACTATAGACTTCTCTCACAAAATGGCCATATTCTATTAATTGAAAAATGAACATGGCAACACTAAATCACTTTTGTCAATCACGAATAGTGTAGTTTTCTATCAGTGAAAATACTTAAATGGCCATATTTTTTTAATTAGAATATATATGGCAACACCACATAGCCTATGTTACCCGGAAAGGATGTAGCTTTCTATTGGTGAAAGAATTTTCAAAATCGGTTCAGTAGTTTTCGAGCCTATTCGCAACAAACAAACATCAAATCTTTCCTCTTTATATAATAGTGTAGATAATTAAAAGGACTTGAATAATTATTTCAGCATTTTGTTTTAATTTAATAATTTCTAAATATGTATTAGATTACAAAATATGTGACAAGGAGGAGGGGAGGGGTCAAAAAATCATGAAATTCGTGTGACGTAATAGACCATTATAAACTGTGTGATATGATGTGATACAGAAATAACTTTAATTTACTGACTCACTGAAATTACTCCACGTAAAAGAAAATCTATGTAATTATAGTTTTTTCAGTTTCATGAGAAATAATGCTCTCTACATATCTATACTTTTTTAAACTAATTCCTAAAAATAGGTACCTACTCAGTTGTTAAAAGTACGGAAGACTAACTTTTGTAATGATTCATTTCATTCAGACACGCCTTATGTAAGCCAGAGTTTAATCCTTCATACATTTCCCAATTAAAACGGCCAATTTAAGGGCAGCTCTACTAAGTATTTTAAGTAAGTAAGGCTTTTAATAAACAAATAAAGGTCTCTCCATAAAAACAAATCCTACTTTTTCTATAAATCATTTGTTCAAAAAAAAGGTTTCATCACGACGTTAGAAACCTTTTTACGTGAAACCGCAACAGATTACGTGCAATTATATTGCTTTTACGTTCCAAATTCAAATTGTGCTCTATGGTAGAAACCATAGAGTATTATTTATTTTGTCTTATAGAAACACATTAACTTGTAGTTATTTGATTTTGGATTCTATTGTGTATGCATAAGGTTGATAATGGTGTAGGTGGTGATTGTTGGAGAACTCCCCCACCAGGAGGCGTGGCCATCTCCACAGATCCCACAACCTCATCAAGCATCTGACAGACGGTCGTTGTATCTCGTGTGAGTGACCAGTGTTGTGATAGTGATGGAATCAGAAATCAACAAAATGCAGACAAAAATACCGCCGAAAAACTTCTCGATCGAATCTATCGTCGGCATGGATAGACGATCACCAGAAATCGATATTGAGAATACGATTACCGATTTTAATGAACATTCTGAGGATGAGGATCTGAAGATTAGGGGGGAGAAGATGGGTTATTATTTCCAGCAGAATAGAGTTCCGAATTTCCCGTTCTTTATGTCTTATGATAAGCGGATGGGTAATGGGTATCAGGATGGACAGCCTGAGGATCTGAAGAGAGCTAGTCCTGGGAGTATTAGGAGTGAAGTTGATAGCGATGGAGCTGATGATAGGCAACATGGTAAGTGGAACCTTTTTTAGTTAAAAAATAATTTAAAAAAAACAGCTGAAAATTATAGGGTTTTATTTAATAATATTTAAAGAAAAAGGTTTTATATTTAATTATATTGTCTATGGTGGACCAAATTTATATTTATCTATCGATAAACAATCGCGTCTGGAATTATTGAAGATAATCTAATATTAAGTTACCTATTATTAAGAAGTAATTCTTTCATACTTACGCTTTTAAAACTAAATTAAACTTGTCCGTTATAAAATGTAACGGTAATGGCGGCAGCGTCAAAGATCCGACGCCGACGGCACATTTATTATAGTACTATAAAAATAATGTATTTTTAAACAAAAGAGCTTTTAAACTTAATAAAGAGGTTGTTTGTAGGAGGTATTAATGTGAATGAAATGTTTATATTGTAATTACTTTTGTTAATCTTTCTGTTCTGTTTAATCTGTATATTTCGCTTTAATTTATAAACTACTAGTTAACTTGCCTTCGGTGGAAATAAATCTATTATTCAAGGTAGGTTATTAATTTCGGCTGTAAATGCATTAGAATTATTGCCAATATAATTCCGTTCCACTGCATTATATTATAGCTAATAAATAATGTAAAAAAAATCATTTTTGGTAGATAGGTTATATTTGAGGGGATTTAAAAGGGGATGTTCCGTTTTCCCCGATTGTGTCATAAAACTAACACTTTATTGTAAATCTATTAAATCTGCATAGGGTTATCTACCCTACTTTGTAATCACAAAAAAATTGTCAGTTTGGTAAAAAATTTTTTTACCACATTTAGGGAAAAAAAAACAAATATATATCCTCTTTAATTTTGAAGTTTTAAGATTACTATTAGTGACTATTTTATTTTAAAGTTATTATATAGTCATAAAGACGCTTTTTATTTGTACGCTTATACCTTCTAAACTACACAATGGATTTTAATGCGGTTTTCATCAATTATAGAGTGATTCAAGAGGAAGATTTATGAGTATATATCAGAGAAATATATTGAATATACTAAGAGGGGGGTAATATTGAATGGAGTATTAGGTAAACGTAACGTAGATACCGATAAATAACTCAACATTATGATCTCCTACAATTACGACGGGAACCTTGGACTTGTGACCAAGGTGTAGGCTTAAGGAGCTCCTTTATTTAATTGAAACACTCGCCTCCACTGCCCAGGTACTATGTTTAAACCTTAGACTAAGTTGACCTAACCTAACTTACGCATCGACATATTATAGTAGAGAAACTTATTGAAAATATATAATACAGACTAGTCGACCCACGCGACTTTCTCCACGTGTAGCTCCGCTCCTATTGGTCTTAGCGTGATAATATATAGCTATAGCCTTCCTCGATAAATGGCCTATCTAACACTGAAAGAATTTTTCAAATCGGATCAGTAGTTTTTGAGATTAGCGCGTTCAAACAAACAAACTCTTCAGCTTTATTAGTATAAGATTACATTAAATAATTAATCTATAGAACAAAGAGAAACATCTCAGTATCGCTTATAAACTGAAAATGTATTGCAAATTGTATTAATTCAATATATTAGTGAAGGTGCTCGAATATTACACTTGAGATATACTTCAAAAGGATTACTTATGTTTCTACGCCGCTTTGTATTATTATCAGGCTGCGCGATAATGAAAGCGCTTTTCTCCAAATACCTTGCACAATTGACATGTTATTTATTAATAACTTAGTAGCTGCCCGCGTCTTTATCCGCAGAATCTTGAATATATTCGCTCACCTGTCAAATCTGTTCTCTTGTTATTTTGTAGGTAAATATTTAAAATCTTCTATCTCTCACGACCTTTGCTTTTTTGGGATAAAATATATTCTGTGTTACTCCAGGATGAGATGGAAAAACTAAACTAAAGTAGGGAAGTTTATAAAAAATTAAATACTTAGTTATTGTTCTAACGAAATCTTTAAATACACATAAAATATTAAACTGACAATATAATATACTAGTCGACTTCGTCCGCGTGTAGCTCCGCTCCTATTGGTTTTAGCGTGATGATATATAGCCTATAGCCTTCCTCGATAAATGGGCTATCTAACACTGAAAGAATTTTTCAAATCGGACAATTAGTTCCTGAGATTAGCGCGTTCCAACAAACAAATTCTTCAGCTTTATATATTAGTATGGATTAATAACTTTTTAATATCATCAAATATTTTCTACAGTAAATAAAAAAAATAAATATTTTGTGTAGTTATTAAAGTTGAAAAGTGGCAACATTCAATAGGTACATAGGCACTATTTACTTACAATACTTACAGCGTAACACACAATTTATAAAGTAGCAACTTATTTGGAATTAACACAAAGAAAATTCACGCTTTAATTTCGAACAAGTCATCACTTCCAGTAGCAATTTGTTTCGACAACATTCTTCACAATAATACCACCCCGCCATTCCGTGACAGCGTGACGTCTGTCAAATTTGCCGCCAAAACAATTACACCATAGACAATAGACACACAAATATTTTCTTTTTTGTCTCCTTTGCTCAATTATGGAGTGGCGTATTGTGGCCACGTTTACAAAGAATATTGGTTACAAATTTCTCTTTTATGACTGTCGTTCAATGTATTTAAATTTTAGGTTTTTATTGCTTCCATATTTTCCATGGTTACTTGGAAATCCCGTTGACAATATTTGTGTTTTTAGTAGTAAAACAAAAACGGAAAACTGTTGATCAAATCTCAATGCAATGAAGTTAGTGAATAGATTTTTTATTTTTAAAATATTTTCCTAATTGTTTGTTCGTGATTGTTCGAATATAAAAATTGATTGTTCGTTTCTTATTTATATATAAATAATTAAATAAATTTTCATCCTTACGTTGGCCCTTAATCAGAGATCTTTCTCTTAAATCAATTAAATTCTATTTATCATCGATTGTTCGTTCACTATTGATGATTGAAAACAATCCCTTACCTTACAAAAATATTAATGTCCGCTACATTACTTAAATCAATGAATTAATTATTACATTATATCTTCATAAATAGTTTCATAAATTTAAATAAATTACAACGAAATTTTATATTTTTTAATTATTGCAAGTCGGAAGTTGAAACGTGAATGGGATCCATATTAAACTTCATTTAATGAAAAAAATCTTTGTTGTTTATATTTTTCTTTTATCTGGTTTAGAGAATGTTTTGCAAATTATTGCTAAATAGTGAAATATCTATGTACCCAATCGTTAGCTATACTAAGTATTAGTATCTACATATTTATGATAGAACCATTTCAGTACATAAACAGATTTATCAGAGGTGTTATAAGGTATTAATAACTCCGGCCGAGTAATAACGGGCCATGATGCTGAGATTAAACGAGATGAAGCGAATTAAATTGTTAGGGCTGTGGCATATTGAGCGCATGGAAAACAGCTATTCTGAGCTTCTTGTTAGTTATTTTTGTTAACACTTACTTAAAATAATTTGTGAGCTTTGTCACCTTATATGGTTGTATTACTTTGCGTATAACGATTCTAAGTAAGAGATGAATAAAAGTCACATCACATTAGCTTCATACGTTTGTTGGGATGTATGTAATGGAATCTTTGTACATGATTTTGACCCCCTTCAAAACGTCGGCTCATCTCGAAATTTGGCATACTGATTAAGGATCGATGACAATTCAATATTTTAAACATTTTGATCCGTTATCCTTACTAGGATAATCAGGATTAGCGATTTTTTGTTTTCCTGAGACCTGGAGTGTCTGTGTCAAGACACTTTATATTTATATTTTATACTTTCCCTATCTTATACGTACATCATCCCCCTATATTCTAAAGTAGTTTTCACCCCCATTTTATCGTAAAATTTATCGAAATTTTCAGTAAAATAACCCTTCTACTCATATCTGTTTATAAAATATTTAAAACTAATGATAACATGCAACCCACGCTTTTTTACAATAAAATCATTTTTTCTTACACTATTTTTAATTCAAATTTATTAAAAAAAATTTTCTATTTTTTAGTTTTTTTAAACTATTTTATTTCTTTGATTATCGACGTTAATTTGTTCTAATTATGACCATCAATAAAATTGCCAAAAAATATACAGAACAAAGAATTCCAATAAACGCAACCATAAAAATTCTAAATCCATGTACACTACTAGCTTTAATGTTTACGTGAAATAAGCTTATGAAAGCTTGTAAAGGAAAGGGACGGGCGTACAGCCACGCCCCCTCCGGCGGGGAGAGAAACGAGCTTCGTTATTGGCCAGCGCATTATGGATTTTTAGTACAGTCAACCGCGTTTGACGTGAGCAACTATCATCCTTATCTCACTTTGAATACAAACTACAATTATATCTCTGTGTGCGTCTGTCTTTATAAGGTGTCCCACTCGCATGGAAACTGACAGTTTGCTTTTTCAGGACGTTGACGTTTTATTGTCTTTGGTTTTTATTTTTATTTATGGATAATTAATTTTATAAATATGAAAGTTTGGATGTTTTAATGTTTATTGGGTACACAGTCACACAAAAACGACTGAATGGATTTTGACTTAGGTAGACTTAGGCTACCTTTTAATCTCTAAATTTATTGCACTTGAAGATAAAACTACAAAACATAATATAGTACCTAAAAACCTACAAAATAGGTAAAAATAAACCATTAAAACTAGCAACATTATTTTTGCCTATAATTTTTTAATTTAAAAACGAATTATGACAACTATAATTTAGGTAGGTACAGTTGCCATATCTAAATATAAAAATAAACATTTTACGCTCTAATCAAGACGGGAAAGCGGTTAAAATCGTTACGTTATTAATTTAGTTTATACATAAATATGTATAATGACCGTCGGTAAGATCTTTTATCATTATAACCAACATTATTCGAACATAAGCTTTTTACTATACCATTAACACAACTGTCTTTGCTAATTGCGCCCGCACAAACTGTATCATAAAACAAACAAACTAAGGTTCAGGTAAGTTTCAAAACAATAATAAACTAGACCTTATTCCCTTGTAATAAAGACTAGGGAGAAAATCAAAAGTTTGTGATGTTATAAAGCAATTATGAGATTTTTACAATAGCGTTTGAGATATACCGACTTTTTCGGTCCCGTACCATCTTTTGTATCGGTCATAATATTTATAGAGGTTAATATTTACCGTTATTTTGGTAACCGTAAAGTCGCATCCCTAACATCTATTTTTTTGCATTAGAAAATTATTATTATGTGTAATAAAAACATTAACAAACAACACTAGACTATTTTTCTTTGATATACTTACCTAAAAGTGTTTAATATACAAATATTGTATGCTGGCAATACCAAAATAATTTTATGAGACCGAGGCTCAAAAGTGCTAGTACCCAGAGCCGTTAAACAAGATAAATAAAAAAAAATTATGACACCGAATTTTTAGGATAAATTTTCATTTTTGTTTTCAAAAAATGGCAACGCACAGGCAGTGTTACCAACTCTCAAAAATATTTCTTCTTAAATCTTTAGTCTAAAATTACGGTAAAAAGACGCTAAAATAAATTAAAAAAAACACCACTAAATTTAGGGGAAAATTTGACCACAGTGTAATTGTCATAGGTCAAGTGATCAAGATTGCTTTTACTTTTTTTTTTGATAAAAGAGTTCCACATGTTCTGTCAAATGCCAGATTTAGTTTTATTGAAATAACAATAATATTGCTAGACGTGTCTGTACATAAATTTAAAACCATTAACTTAATTTAATTAATTACCACCAATATCTCAAATTGAGTTGTTAAAACCGCAGCTGTTACTGGCTGACAAAGTCTAATGGTCCATGAATTGTCTATGACTGTTCAAAAAAAAGCGTGGGTGGACTTCCCGCCACAATTTGACAGTTTTAATTACGCGTCGATTCGGACATAAGTCAATTGGGCTTTAACTGATTTCGTTTTTATGGCGGATCCCCTACGGAGATATTTATCTCCATTACATTGTTGCCGACTACTAGATCCAGATTTTATTATCAAAATTGGTTTAGGGGAGCGTGCCGAGGGATGACACCGTGTAATTGGCTCTACATTGGATAATTGCTCAGCAAATGTTTTGCTTTCATCTTTCTTAATTCAGTTCAATTCTTTTGGGAGATCTTTTGATTTTTATAATCGGATTAATTTCATGTTTGAAAATATGTTATAATGGCTAATAACTAACCTTGTAAGGGCGACTTTCCTTGTCCTGAATTTCTTATTTCTATGACCTTTACACAATGTTTTTCCTTCTGAGGTCCTTTTGGAACTTCATCAGCTTTGGATTCGTTGTTTGTATAACATAACATGGCGGTAGGTTTCTCTTAGTTTTGATCTATCTATAAATTGGAGAAGGTCAACATAAACATCCCATTTAATAAAACATTATCTATAATAATATCGCAACCGTTCTAATTTCGAATCACAGTGTCATAGACAATAAACATGGCGACTATAGAATAATAACCGACGCGTGGCGTGGGGTGGCAAAGGCAATTCTCGATAATTCCTATTGTTAATGTATGGATCGCTTTACGGCTATTACAAGGGCTATTTGGCCCCCAAATTGTCAGTCCACTATTAATTAACCATTTAGTGTAAAGGTAATCGGTTTAACCGATTAATTGGTTAAATAGTTATTGTGAGTTGTTTCTTTTGCGCATATAGTTATTCATATTCGTGATTAAGGACAATAAATACAGATTATCAACATTAAATGGTTTTAATAAAAATCTGTTCCTATCTCATAGGGTAGAAATGAAGTGCATAGATAAAATAGTATTTGTACAAAATAGTCTTATAAAAGATTCAGTATTTTCAAAATTAAAAAAAAAACGTTTAAGGAGAATTTTGAAACTACAAATTGACTAAAAATTGCGTGACTTTCAAAATTAGAAAAGAATCTGCGCATAGACAATACGATAGTGCAGACAGTACTATAACCTCCATACTGCACTGTGCAGTATAAGGATAGAGATTATCAAGATCAACTGGTTTTAATAAAAATCTGTTCCTATCTCAAGAGGTAGAAATGAAATCCATAGACAAAGTAGTATTTGTACAAATTAGTCCGTTTTTTTTAATAATAGATTCAGTATTTTCTAAATTAAAAAAAAAACGTTCAAGGAGAATTTAGAAACTACAGATTGACTAAAAATTCAGTGACTTTTAAAATTAGAAGAGGAAAATCTGCGCATAGACAATACGATAGTGAAGTATGGAGGTTATATTGAAAATTAAACTTTCATGAAGCTTTGTAATAAAATTTAAAATAACTTATGTATTTACAGAGACTATATTAAAACTTCTAATAGGCTTTACAGTTTGATGTCGTGATCAATTATTTTCGTCTTTATTTAGAATTGAAGTTATGTAATTTAAAATAGTCATGACTATGTGTCACACATTAGTCAAGTGATAATGAACACATAACGTGATTGTTTTCTTGCCAATTCGCAAATAACCTTTGTTATATATTATTAGATATGAATATGTCATTGTTTCAAGCGGGTCAGGGATTTTTAGTATTATTATAAGTCACCTACCTTTTGGATCACTTTTTAATTTAAAAATATTAGAAAAAATAATATGAATATAGATTATATTCTCTAGGAAACAACATCAATCCAAACATTCAATTTAAGTTCGAATTTCGAACACAAAGATGTCTATAGTCTATGGTACTTTATACTTTTTTTTTGACATTCATTGATTTTTAATAATATCGATAGGTTTATGAAGAATAAAAATTTACATTTGTTGTCCAAACGTAAAGTATGACTAGAACTAAATAAGTTTTACAATTTGATTATAAAAAAGTATGTTATCGCCCTAACATTCAATTTTATGAGTGCGCGTTGGTTTGTTCAATTAGCGCGTTTTGAAACAATGACGGACAACGACGCACGGTTTCGACATTTACTAGAAAAACTTAAATGGTCCATCAAGTTTAGTGGTCACTTGAAATATCTATATAGCTCTAATTTTTTCTGCGATCATAATCCGTCGCTCCGTTGCTGTGTTAACGAAGGACAAACCAACAAACACTTACCTATAGCGATCTAAACTAAAAGTCTTGTTCAAAATTAAAACCCACTTAATACATAATGTCCTTAAAAGACCAATAAAACATGTCACTAAAATACGTTTAAAAATGGAACGGAAGCTAATTCAGGAAGCATTCAAATTTGTCTATGACATGTTTTTTTAACGACACACGCCAAAGCAGCTGGGGTGCGGCAGACTAAAGAGGTTTTATAAATTAAGAGGAAGTTTGACTAGACTTGCAAAATGTTTAAGTGATCTGTCGCCACCCAGCATGGGAACCAATCGTTGAGACGCCATTAGTGAAATTGATGGCTTGGTAATTGCTTCATTTTTTTATTATTAATATTATAAGGACGTCAGTTTGTGTGTAAGAAATAATCTGGAAATACTTACACAATTGTAGACGTAACTATTAAGAATCTATAGATGTAAATTTATGCATCTGGCAAGGTTTTACGTACTCAAAGCTTATAAACATTATACCATAAATATTCTATAACGATAATTTGTTTGCAAAATCCACAAGACGCTAATTGGGTATGTATGACTGTTACGATATTTCTACGTAATGAATGATGATTTGTTAACATCTATTATTTACATTGCTCATTAGATTTTGTAGTCATTGGACATAAAACACCGGTGACGATTTTATTTCACACTATAGACAATTTTTTTCTTTAGAGCATTATACTCTACAAATGTCACGTATTTATTTTGAAATTCGCGGAGGAGATTGTTCGGTTATATAATGTTTTATTCTTTATAATTTAGTTTGTATATTTTTTATTACTTTGAAGATTATAAATAATTAAAAAGAAAAAAACAAAGATTCCCTCTTTACATATATGTGTGTTTGCTTGAACGCGCTTATCTCAGGAACTGCTGGTCCGATTTGAAAAATTCTTTCAGTGTTAGATAACCCATTTATCGAGGAAGGTTATAGGCTATATATTATCTCGCTAAGGCTAATAGGAGAGGAGCTACACGTGAACAAAGTCGGATGGTTTGACTAGTAATAGATATTTATCAGTGTAGATATCTAAATCTAAAACATTAGAGCTAATTACTCAAAATTGAGTTATAAAATCGTCCATCAGAAACCAGTAGCCGTAGGTGTTAATTGCGCGCCCTGAGTTCCAAAACGTACATTAACTGAACAAATACAAATAAGCTATTTTCTAATTAAATATTTTCCCATGCCCCGCATATAAGTATATAACAAAGGGGCCGAACATTTTGAAAACGCCGACTTTACAAATCTGATTAGTCAGAAGTGGTTCTACAGACTAAAAACTGTATTGACATTGAAAGCTTTCAAGTTTTGTCTATGGTAATGGCGGCGTGATTAAGACGTTCGATTGTTTCCGGTCACTACTTTATATTTTTTGACGCCTTATTTTAACCATTCTAATATTTATACTCTGTTGAACTTTTTCAATAACTAATAATTATTTAATTAAGTGTGATATTTAAGGAAATTTTAAAATACATCAGTGTCAGCTAAATTCAGCTTACGGCTGAAATTAATAACCAATATCAATCCAATATCTGTGGAAAATATCTATTTTCAATCAGAAATCCAAAATCATTGGGTGCCAGATCAAAAATAAATTTGTAATTTGAATTTTAAGATTGGTTATTAATTACGGCCGTTAGTTTGTTGTTCTTTTAATTTTTAGACTCCCCCGTTATCTGAAATTATTGAAACGTTTTGTATCAGATTATTATTTAATTTAAATTATTATGAATTAACGAAGCTTCGTCGACAAATAGATAAGGAGCCATTAATTTATTACGTAAGAATCCGAAGGAAAAATAATTGCTGCCCGCGCTTATTCAAAGTATAATTTTAACTTTGAGCATTTTTGTAATCTTACGTAAGACTCCCTTCCACCCCCTTGTAAGAAAAAATAAGACATGGTCGAAAGCCCCTCCCGCCCTAAATGGTCTTACGTAATTAATAATTGGCCGCGAAATAGTTAAAATAAGACTGTTTTATTAAATTGTTAACTGTTAAAAATTTGACTTTGATTATTATTAATATATAAAATATATCGGAACTAAAGAATATGTCCCTACACTATTGCAAAAAAATTTATTGTCTATGGTAACTTTGTCAATAATTTCTTACAAATAAGTGAACAGATTATACACTATAGTAACTGCAAATGCATGTCTGTTTGTACATAAAAAGTGTTTAAACAAGTAGCTTATTGGTACGTCTAGACAAAAGTGTAATTAAGATAAAATATTAAAGCCCGCCGCTCAAGTACTACTTATAACCCTTTAGAGCTCCTTCGTATAGATAAGTAATTATAGCTTCAGTCTTTGAAACTGTTAGGTTGGTACTCACTAACTATAAGTACCAACCTTATAATACTGTTAATTATGATCGTTAATATACTATTTTTAAATATTTTATATTAATTTACCTAGCAACGATAAATGGATAAGAATTTATCGTTGCTCGGTAAAAGGTAATTTTAACTTTTTTCGAAAAAATTAAAAAGATTGTTTTCTTGTTTTGGATCGTTTGGTATTGGAGCTGTTTTTTTTCAAATATGTAATATAATTTTATTTCTTTTAGAATATGACATGACTGACATACATATATTTTATATAAAACCCCATAAAATATACATAATTTATTTATTATATCAATATTTAAGAAAACCTCTTTACTGCGGTAAATCATTTTTTTATTAATAACCGTGTTAATAACCAACGCGATTTATTATTAAATTAGTATAATATCTATATTATAGACTATTATCTAGTTAAGTATGACACTATAAAATATTTCTTTTGTTTCAGAATCTCTAAGCCCTCAATCAGAACCTATCAACACATCCAGTTCTGCACCAGATCCTAACATAAGGTAAGAAATTGTCTCATAATATGCAAATGAATGAGAATATTAAAAACTGGTATTATTTAGACAACGTCCATAACCGAAACTATCGAACACTTTTTCATTTTCGGTTTCAATTCCGGCCTTATACTAATACCCCATCCGTCTGTCTGTCACCAGGCTGTACTTCATGAACCGTAATAGCTAGACAGTTGAAATTTTCACAAATTATGCATTTCTGTTGCAAGAAATACTAAAAAAAGGTTAAAATAATTATTTAAAGGGGGGCACCCATACAACAAACGTGATTTTTTGGCCAAATATTGGTACGGAGCCCGACTAACACTTGGCCAATTTTGCTTTGTTATTCCACAGAATATTTATTCTATCTATTTTTGTTTAGGAGATACCGCACAGCTTTCACACGTGAACAACTAGCGCGTCTAGAAAAAGAGTTTATGAAGGAAAATTACGTTTCAAGACCAAGAAGATGCGAACTGGCGGCGCAGTTGCAGCTACCTGAATCTACTATTAAGGTAAGAAACATTATTTATGTTTAAAAAATGTTCCGTTGCTACATAAGAACAGTTACATTACAAAAAGTTAGTATAGCTTATCAATCTTCCATTTTTTTTTTTAAACTGAATGAACTCATAAATATTACAATACTACGTTGCTAATTTGCTATTCATAGATTTTTATGTGTCTAATAGTGGTCACCCAGAGATCGTTAAAACTACGCAACGGATTATGATGCGGTTTTTTTTAATAAATAGAGTGATTCAAGAGGAAGGTTTATATGTATAATACATGCATATTGTAGTAGAGAAAGAAACAGTGCGAAGCCGGAGCGGGAAACTAGTTTAAATTATAAGTTTGATTATTGTAACAATAAGCTCCCCCGTGAGGGTACGGGAATACTATTCTCCTCTGCCGCTGTAAAAGCCGAGTAATCCAGCACCCCCTTGACCACCAGCATGCGAATCCGACTGCCAAGTGTCCGCGTTCCGGTCGAGCCGCATATGGGCCAGACTTACCCCCTCCCTCTCCCATCCCATTAATGCTGTGGACCACAGCATTTTTTTTTCTTCACTCCCCCTCCCCACTCTATCTTGAGGATGCAACGCATAGACAAAACAAGAGGGTATCTATATTTTGTCGATGTCCATGGGCGATGGTGGCCACTTACCATCAGGTGGACCATCTGCTCGTTTGCACCTTTTCTACCATAAAAAAAGTGTGTAATCGTGTGTGTAATGTTTTTTTATGCATAATTAAAATTAAAATATTAACATTCTGCATTCCTCTATATAAACTATAAGTGGGGGAAATTTCATACTCCTCGTAAAAAGGGGTACAAAGTTTTTGATTCAGTTATTAATATAGGTATTACTATTTAAAAAAAATTGAGTTCACCTACACTTTTAGAAGCGTGGATTATACAGAAATAAAAATTAATAATTCCGTTACTACGTAAAGCAAATCCTAATATTATAACGAGTTCCGTTGCTTTATTTTTAATTTCGTCCCGACCAACGATATTGATAAAAGCGTTTAAATTAAGAACAAACAAACTTATTCATAAGATGGCGCGGTTTTGACATCATGAAAGTGTCTTTATAAGATCACTTTTCCTTAATTGTCTTTGATCAGTTGGTTTAAAAAAGTTATTGAAATTGATGTTCTCTATTTGAATTTTTATTGTAATTTGGAGATCAATAAGTATCAAAGGCTGTACGGAGTAACACCTTTGCCTTTTCTAATATGAAATAAAAGCAGAGAACGAAAATCATTTACAGTCACAACCCACTACTAAAAACCTTTGCCTTTTCCATTATGTAATAAAGAAATCAATCAGTGTCAGTGTCAAATATTTTTGCTCTATTCAATTTTTTTTTTTTAAACTTTATGACCTTCAATTTTTTTTTTAATTTAATGAATGTTAGATTACAATTATACCCGGTAGGTGGCGCAGCGATCGAATTCTAGAATAAAACTTAAATAAATAAAAATTGTGTAGGTATCGTCAGGATTTTTTATAAATGTAATTTTTTTTAATTATCCCTAATGGAAAAGGCAAAGATATATAAAGATTAATATTACTATTCCCTTATAATGAAAGTCAGACCTTATGAGTAATGTCATTCGTTACGAAAACCGTCCGTCAACATGGAATGATTCAGGTCACTATGTGGGTGGCTTATGAAAGAGTTTCAATAACGCGTGGGCTTTTCAGCTAAATGACATGAAAATTTCGAAAATCGAACGCTAAATAATTATTTTGAACCTTCGTTTGTTTTTCTAGTATTTGCGTAATATTGAGTAATGAGTGAAAATCTAAAATGGGGTTCTAAATTCAAACACTGTATTCATTTAAAATCGACAATGTAATTTAACAGATAATCAAATATAATCGATATTTTAATTACATTTTTATGCTCCTCTACTTTTTATTTATCTTATACTAATATATAAAGCTGATGAAATTGTTTGTTTGCTTGAACGCGCTAATCTCAGAAACTACTGGTCCGATTTGAAAAATTCTTTCAGTGTTAGATAGCCCATTTATCGAGGAAGCCTATAAGCTATATTAAATCTCGCTACGACCCATAGGAGGTGAGTAACACGCGAACAAAGTCCCACGGGTCGGCAACACGTCCTTCGATTTACAACTTACAACTTTTTCACCTCACTGATCGATGCCTATCTTTGTCCTATTTATCTAAACATTGCTTAGTGTTTTACGGTAGTGTATGATGCTTCAATTAGACCACCAATAATTTCCATCACGAACAATTTATGCTGTTTCGCTAATACGCAGAAACACGATACGAACGTGTGAAATCGTTTTGACTCTGTTACTTCATTTACTTGAACGTTTCTATTAGTTATGACCATAGAGATTTTATACCTTTTTATTTTCAGCCAGTACTTTAAATATTTTTTTTAAATCCGTAAAAGATAAATTCACAAAAATCAAAAAAAACTGCTACTCTGTATTTATTTGTATGTGTGTGTGTTTGCATGTGTGTGAATCTAATATATTTGTCATTAACATAATTAATTCAACACACAAATACCGTACGCCAATTTAAATTCAAATTCTCCGTAAACACTGGCTGTCCAGTCATAATGTCAATTATCACTTCCACTAAAAAAGAAAACCGGTAAAAAAAAACGTGTTTATGGCTCATTCGAATTTTACATTCACGCTAATTTGTTGATGCATTAATAAAAGAAACCGACCGAATTATTCAGTAGCTGTACGACGCTAATGAACATTAATGCCGAAAAGAACGCTCTACAGATTATAAAAAAGCTTATCATTAGTAAACCATAGACTAGTAGAATGGACTACGCTGTTTTTGTGGTTAATAATGTGCGAGAGAGATAGAGGATTAACATTTGTTATATTTTATTTAATATTATAAATGTTAAAGAGAGATACATTTTGTTCCAATTTTTATTCCGTAATTAAAAAGGCAAAGGTATTACACCGTACAGCCACAGCGTACAGCGTTTATCTTTAAGACGTACAAAATAAATAAAAAATGAAAAACTTTATAAAACAAAAATGGCGGCCTGCCGTCTGTATTATTCTATCTTTACTATATATCTGACGAATAAAATATATTTCTTTACTTACCTAAATATAATAAATGAAAAATAATTTAAAATGTAATTGTATTTCTATCTTATTTCTTCTTTCTATACTGTATATAGTGCGTCCTTGTCTAACTCTTCTTTCATACAGTCCATATAGATTATATAGAACGCGTTGATAAACAGTTGATCAGTTGTCTATGGTCGGGCATCGGGCATCTGTTTTATGGCGCGATTATACCAATTAAAAACTATTAAATTAAGCCGCGGCTACCATTTGATGCGTTGTAAACTTGAATATTTTGTGTTTGCTTATTGTGATGGAGTTTTATGGTGTTATAAAACAACAAATCCCCGAAAAATTCTATAACGATAAACATTAGCTTGCCTTTGATGTGTTGCGTTAATGAATATTCTGTATATATTATACTTTCACTTCTCTGAGGAAAATAGATAAAAACAGTTCAACTTCAATCGTATATAGACTTCAATAACTAACTACTAAACAAAGAAATTGCAATAAATAGTTAACGCACTAAGCACAACTATCAAGTTCTATAATTATTGACATAATTAAATATATACAGAAAAATTGAGTACTTCATGGAAGCTGTAAGCACCTCTATGAAGTTCTATAATTATTTATAGATATTCAATACATAAAAAATTCAGTACTTCATGAAAGCTGTAAGCACGTCTATGAAGTTACTTAATTATGTACGAAATCGTCTATACAGATAAATATAATACTTCATAGTTGTTGTTCTTGGAAACTTGACTTTTGCTTCGGTAGCGATATTAATAAAATCGATTGCTGATAGTAATAGAATCTAAGTAAAATATATATAATAATGTTGTACATGATGCAACTGAAAGTCGGCCATGTTGCGCGCGGTTTCTCTGCAAAACTCCCGCCAATTAACACGTCATTCTGCATTCGCACAAAAGGTGTTTTAAAGGTTCTAAGGGTTTCTGTTTGTGCACTTTGTAAGCGGTCATAACTGCTTTAATGATTCTGCTTACTGTCTGTTGGTTTTGTGTTAAAATGCCGTTGTCCTCTTTACATACGAATATTAAATACATTTTTTCTTTTTTATTCATTCACTCTTATTTTACAATGTCATAAAAAGATAGAAACAACTTTTTAACTTTATACGTTTATAATATTACAAATGGCAACAATATAAAAAATCGATTTTAGAATCGATATGAGTTTTAGAGATTGTTCGATTATTCACTTCTATTCTTACGGCTGAAATTATTAACCAGCAAATTTGAATTTGGAATCCATTTTCAATTCATAATCCAAGTGTGTTTTGGATTGAGATTGATGATTATTAATATTCTGTACATTTTGAAAAATACTAAAAAATTAAATATAGTCACTTTTGGTCCAAATCATAATAAATTAAAAAGACAGATAATTAAAACCAGTCAAGTGTGAGCAATTTCCATAAACTACAGAATTGTTCTAAAATGTTTTTAGTTCTTAATTAAAGATCAAGTAAAAATTATCTATATCTCTTATATCTATATTATTATAAATAAAAATTACAGATAATCAAAACCAGTCAAGTGTGAGCGACTTCCATAGAGTATAGAACTGTATTTGCGCCCTTACTTATAAACAGTGTTTAACGTAATCGATGTCTAATTATGATTATTCTTTTATGTCATCTTTATTTGTATTTGAAAGAAATAAACAAAACATTGATCATTAATTAATTGATTAAATACTTTTATAAGTAAACTCCTTAGTTACTTGCGAGACTAAAATAAAAATACTTGAATATAAAATTAATTCGCAATAATAATATATTATAGATATGACTAATTAGCGGAGGTGTGTGAAGTACTCACAACTGAGCAGTAAATGTAAGAATGATCGTCCAAATAAATGTGAGTGATAACGCATTAGGTATTTATTGGTACTCGTTTATTGGGACGATTCCAGTTTTAATGGCGGCCGTGGCGTTTTTGTTTTATACCTTTATTTATTATTAACATATTACATGAAATAGAACGTGTTAGAGTTGAATTAATTTCCTGCATTCCGTTACCAAAAACGGTCTTTAAATTGTGATTTTTAAGATGTTTTTTTTAAAATACAAAAATCATAAAGAGACTTGAAGTACAATGAAATTTGTCGTGTCTTATTAATTTTTTTGTCCAAGATTTTTTTATTGTGGTCATTAATTATTAAAAATTTTGTAATTCTTAGGAATCGATTTTAGATTAGTAAAAGAATTAATAAAATTAAAAAATCGATTTTACCAATTAATGGATATTAAATCGCGTCCCGAGTTTATATTGTTATTGCTATAAGTATCTGACAAATATATTAATAAAGGCTTTCTTTTGTTAACAGGTTTGGTTCCAAAACCGTAGAATGAAGGACAAACGTCAACGCATCGCCGTCGCGTGGCCCTACGCCGCCGTGTACAGCGACCCGGCCTTCGCCGCCTCCATCCTCCAAGCCGCTGCATCATCAGTCGGCCTCCCCTACGGCTACCCCTCCCCCGCCCTCCTGCCTCCCTTCCATAACCCTCAATTATTACCCTCCGGCTACCCTTACCCCTATCCCCCGTATCCCCGCTACCCTTACATGCCCCCCACGCCCACGTCCCCAGTCAATGCTGAATCCAACCTGCGGCCCGCGTATCAGAATTTCAATTTAAATGTCGATAAATAAGGTTTTGTTTAGATATTTTAAGTGATCAATTATTTACAAGATGGCGGTGGTACTGCCTGGTTTTATTATCTGTGAAACTTTATTATTTTGATTTAAAGGTAACACAGATGTTAAATAGAGTTTACGTATTTTAAGTGATCAATTATGTACAGGATGTCTATGGCATTATTGACGACTCCACGACAGTAATAAATTTGATGTTTAAAAAAACCATAGATATACACTATAAACTCTTGAGCAGTTTTGAAATAAACAATACAAAAAATTGACATCAGGATATAAATTAAAAAAAAATGTTATCTATGGAAATTTTGTATGAATAATTTTTTTTTAATTATGATAATGAAGCAGCGAGCAAATAAAACTCTTCCGTCATCCTGTATATAATTGGTTAAAACATAAAAGCTCATGTTTCTCATTAATGTGCATATGTAAATAAGTTTTTAAGAGTATTAGCTAATTTATTCAAATGTAGATTTAATTTTATTAACGTATCTCTACGTAAATAGATTAATTATAATTTATTAGTAAACTTGTTGTGACTAAAAGAATTTGAGAATTAAAAATCGATTTTTTTAATCGACATTTAAAATAAAATCTATTCTTTTTTTTCTCTCGATGATATTCATAATTTATCTTTTTTTAATTGAAAGGTGGGTGTTTCTTTTGCCCTTATCATAAAGGATAAATAAAAAAAATCTAGTAACCACAACATTAATTAATTAATTTTAATAATAAATAACATAAGACTATTTAAAAAGACATTTTGTAAATTTTTATTCATTCCATTATGTACAAATTTTAAGGTTAGTTTTAAGCGCGGGAAATAATGACATTAATCATAGACAAAGCACAGATAAAAAATGTATCTTTTATAAGACCAAAATAATAATAATTAGTGCAATATTTAATTAAATCCAATTTCCGCTGATTTGTAAATAAATATAGTAAACTGTAGAGCTATTTTTTTTTTATTGTAAAAAAATGTAAATTTATGGCTAATTAAGTGTTCATAGTTATTAATGTTTCATTATGAATGTTAGTGTAAGCTATGTAAATGTAAAAATAAATATAAAAGACGATATGAAGTTATATAAATTTATTTGTTTTATTTACTAATGTTTTCCTATTTAATAGAGATAAAGGATAAAATAGAAATTTACAATAATTTCAATGAATATTATACAAATGCTGTGTTCTAGTGACGCAACTTAGTTGGACCTAAATTGGGATTTTAGGGTCATTTATTTTAGATACTTTTTGCATCCGTTGCTTACATATCAGTTCGAGAATCATCAATATAATAGCTTGAATAAAAAGTTTGTTTACATGATAGCCAAGTTATAGTTTTGGATAATATGTAATCATTCAATTACACTAGTTAAGGATGCATAATTTACGAAAAACTAGCAAATTAAATAAAGATCAATCATCATTTTAGCTCTACGTAGAGCAATCAAAGTTTTCAGTATTTTCCAGTTCTGTCCGGTAATATGATATAATTGTAATGTAATACTAAAACTTGCAAACCTAATCTTTATTATGTAATTTGTTTAAGTAAACTAAAGTTATTCTATGTAAAATTATGGAATTTTGATGCAGATAGCTTATAAAGGATTTATTTAATCCTAGAAGTAATTTTGTAACATTCTAGTAAATATCAATATACACTGGAAATGTTCAATGTTGTAACTAATTTATGATAAATAAAAGCTTTTAAAAATGATGATGGTATGATTATTATGATTTAATTAAGATTATAATTTAAGACGTTAATTTTTTTTTAAATTAATTAATTTAGAAGTTTAATGTTGCTAGCGCCATCTATTATGATGTAGTAAACTATTCTATTAAGCGACATCTATTAGTGAATAGCTGAATTAAAATTACTTTTGTAGTTCAACATTAAAATACATCAAAATATTGTTTAAATTGGACTTAATTAAATTACAACTATTAATTACAAATATAAGTTAATAATATATTTCTTGGTTATTATTTGAATGCACAGATATAAAATTATCAATGTCAACGTCAAATATATTTTAACATCAAATTGACATTGACAGAAATTACCGTAAATTTTTTGTTATGAATATGATTTGAATTATCTTAATTTTTTTATTTCCTAATTAAAAATGAGTTAAAAGATTACATAATAAAGTTAAACATTAAAACATGGAGCAAATATACGCTATGGGAGTATCCTGCATCGAGCTCGTACAATATTGGTAATAGATTTTTTCGCAATGCATGTAAATTTCTTATTTAAATTATAAAAGTTTCAATTTATGAATAAATAATATTAACCTAACCTCATTCTCCCAAATACTATTTTATTTGACCTTCATTAATTTACAAAGTTCTTTTTAATTATTTGATTTAAAAAATAGTTTGAATGGTTTTTGATCTTAGCTTTTTCCAAAGAGATTGAATAAAATAAAAAACAGTGACGATAAAATTAAATATTAAAAAAAGTCTTAATTGGTAATGTGGAATTAAATATCACAAATTGAAGTAATATGTGAAATAGAGACGAAGCTCGTGAATAATTTTTGCAATGTAGATGAATGTTAATTTTATGAACTATATAAACAAATCTCAAGTCTGGGCCAATAGTAAAAGTAAAATTAATTTTCCATGGTTGCACAATCATTACACTTCTGATTGAAATCAATCAAATGTTGGATAATAACTTCCGTTGAAATATAGTAGACATTTGTCTAATACATTTTAATAGAAATTACAGTAACACCTCTCGGGGGATTAATTATAATACAAATACAAGTAATACTGCTGTAAAAATCCAAAGAGAAGTTTTTATAATTTAGATGCTTTATTTTACTGTCAATATCATGAAAAAAATAAACAAAAACCTATGAGAAAGAAGTCATAAGATAAAATATAAATAAATTTTTGATATAAAAATCAAAAGATAATAAATATTAAATATTTTTTCTTCATTTGCCATTATTGCACAACTCATAAAACTCTTGTTACTTAAATAAAATCGATATTGAGTTTTCATACTGTCGTCTAGCTTAAGACATTTTGCATCTGATGAACAAAAAATAATCAGTTATATCTTACCTTTTTATAACATGACAAAAACATGTAAAGGTAAATTAATTATTTTTCCAGTAACTGTATCAATTAAATATTTTAATTCGTCTGGAAATTAACAATTATTAAAAAATAATCTTAAGATATGATTGAAGTTAAAAATTGTTAATTTATACTCAATATTAGAAAGTCTACATCATCCCGCTTTGCGGAGCTCCTCCTTCTGGGTGGATTAACCTTACCTTACCTAACATAACCTAACCAACCTGCTTTTTTTAAATATATTTAGTATCAAATAATTATTCATTATCAATAATAAAATTATAACTATTAAATTTTATCATATTAGGCCATACTTTTTTGGGTATCAATTTCTAAAATCCCGAAATCAGAGAGAAATACTGCAAATCAGCAACACTTGGCTATTGTAAACCTGATATACATATCAATAATAATATATTATACATCTGTATATCCATATCTATCCACTCCTTTTTTTTAATGGCAGTTAAGGGGTCAAACAAGCAGAAGGCCCACATGATGGTATCTGGCTACCGGACATCGATGATACAAGAGAGTGACTCTTGTTTAGCCGATGCAATGCCACCTTGCAAGTCGGGGAACAGATCCCCAACCACAAAGGGGTGCTGAGATTTTCACATTTTCTCAATTTACTCCAAATGTTTATAAATGAGTTCCCATATACCAAAGTTCATAGCCGGAGTGAGAGTAACGCCTAGAAGCTCCAGGTGGTCGGTTATCGGCACGGATACATCTCGGAAAGAGGGTGTCAGATGAAATGGCCTCTTTTTTGTGGAAAATAAACACGCTTGCGTTTTGGTGGCGTTGAACTTGACAAGATTGGCATCACCCCAATCGGAGACCGCCTTAAGGGCAAGGTTCAAACGCTCAACCATGGTCTCTCTTTGAATCCGGATTTCGGTCTCGCTAGCTCTTGCGCTGGATGTGTAACTCTCAACAACGGTGCTGTCATCTGCGTACCCAAAAATACCGGGTTTCAGCAGATCGTTGATGTGCAGCAAAAATAGCGTTGCAGAGAGTACTGACCCCTGAGGAACTCCGGCATTGATGGCCCTTTCATCAGATGTGTGGCCATCAACTAACACTCGTAATGATCGGTTTCTCAGAAAGTCCGATATCCACGCGCAGAGACTAGCGGGCAGGCCATAAGATGGAAGTTTGCTTATAAGGCTGTCATGCCAAACCCTGTCGAAGGCCTTCGAGATATCCAGGGAAATGGCCAGCGCTTCCCCGTGTCTCTCAATGGCCTCACTCAAGATGTGCGTGACGTACGCCAGTAGATCACCAGTAGACCGGTTTCGGCGAAATCCGTATTGTCGGTCACTGAGAAGATCGTTGTCTTCTAGGTACGTCATGAGCCTCGTGTTAAGAATACGTTCCATTGTTTTACACAGTATGGACGTAATCGAAATAGGCCTGTAGTTGGCAGGGTCGGCACGACTACCTTTCTTGGGCACAGGCTGCACGTTAGCTAGCTTCCACGACTTAGGCACTTGACCAGTCTCAAAAGAGAATCGAAACAAGCGTGTTAATATGGGAGACAGTTCAGGCGCACATTTCCTTAGAACAATAGCTGGAATACCATCAGGTCCGCTAGCCTTGTTCACATCCAGATTGCATAGCACTTTGCGTACCTCCTTTTGCCGAATATGAATATTACTCATATGAGTATCGGCACTCGACGAGTTTGGAGGCGTAGCGCTACCAGCATCAAGACGCGAAGACTCCGCGAATAGAGATGCAAAGAGATTTGCTTTCTCCTCTGCGGTGTGAGCTAGTGTACCATCAGGTTTTAGCAGGGGAGGCAGCGAGGGGCGACAGAAATTCGCTTCGACGGATTTGGATAGGGACCAAAACGCTTTACTACCAGGAGGGTACGACGCCAGTTTGTTCCCTATACGACTTATGTGGTTGAAGCGTGATTTCTGCATAGTCTTCTTGCAGGATTTGGCGACTCTGTTAAAGGCTCTCTTCTTTTCGTGAATATCACTTGCTTTGTGATTCCTAGCATCAACCCAAGCTAGGTAGGCCTGATGCTTTAACGCCTCAGCGCGTACACATTCAGGACCAAACCACGGGCGAGCTTTGCAGGACAGTGGCATGTCGGCAAACGGGATAAAGTACTCCATCGCCTGACGTAGCACGTCTGTCACTGCATCAGTGCAAATTGAGGGATCACTAGAAGAGAAGCATACAGGTCGCCATGGATAGGAAGCAAGAAAAGTCCGCATTCCATCCCAATCTGCTGACTTGTATCGCCGCCAACTTTGGCTCATATATTGAGTCAAAAGCCCAGCTATCAGCCAAGAAACTTGGTATCCTCTCAAAGGTGAGACATTATTTCACTCCAGAACACCTGCTCAGCTTGTACAAAGCGCAAATCAGGCCGTGCATGGAGTATTGTTCTCATCTTTGGGACGGCTCTGCCAAATATCAACTTGAGGCACTGGAGCTGATTGAGAGGCGCGCCAGAAGAATAATAGGAGATGACACCCTGCTCAAGTCTCGGCTGCATAGCCTCGAGCATCGACGCAGGGTTGCCTCCCTATCGGTTTTTTATCGGATGCATTTCGGTGAGTGTGCCCGGGAATTACATAATCTTATTCCCGCCGCCCCTTTTTTTTACAGGACTCCCAGACAAACCCGACCGAAGCGCCATCGGTACATGGTAGACATTCCTCGGATACGTACCAAGCGCTTTGAGTCCACGTTTGTTATTCGCACTGCGAAGATGTGGAACGATCTGCCGGAGTCTGTATTTCCTGAAAAGTATAATGTTGGTGCTTTCAAATGCAGAGTGAATAGGTACCTTCTAGGAAAGCGTGCTCCATCTTAGACCGTGTCGTGCTTTTAGGCAAGTCATGGTCAAACGCTGACCTATATACCAAAAAAAAAAAAAAAAAGCCATAACTCAAGATGCTATATTTAACTGATAGAACAATATCCTTATATATTTTCCAGGTTGAAAGACTATGCAGGATACTTTGAGCTGGTCAATCATTTCTCCAACCCTCATTATGTATTAGAAGTACTGTTTCCTCTCATCACCATTGTCGATTCCGTGTTTGCTTCTCAGTTGCTCCTTGTTATGTCTTTTGGAGGCTGGATGAACTCAGTTTTAAAATGGTAAGTTATTAAGTTTTTAATACAGCACTATCTATTGGATGCATACTAAAACTAGATGAAAGTGTTGTGTCCATAAAATAACTTAAACCACCATCTATTAGAGGCTTATTAGGCTTAGTGTAATAAATACTACCAATTTACATTTTTTTCTGATTTTTTTTTGGATTTCTCTTGGTGTTTTGGTCTGTGAAACATTTTTGGATCTCATAATACTATGAAGCGTCAGTAGCTCAGTGGTTCGGGCGTTGGATTCACGATCAACAAGTCGTGGGTTCAAATCCCGGACATTGGACTACTGGCGTGGCCCACTCCTGACACAAGCTATTTATTAGCTTACTAGGAGGGGTAACGGGAATACTAGTAGTATGTGATCCATACTGCTAGTAATCTCTTTAAAAAAAAAAAAAAAAAAAAAAAAAAAAAAAAAAAAAAAAAAAAAAAAAAAAAAAACTAATCAGTCGATTTAAGTATAACTTTTGTCTCTGACGTCATTACACAACTTTTAGAATCTACAGTTATTACAACTTAAAATAGTTTAACCCAACAAAAATGTATAGTCTTGGACAAACAAACTCTTCCTATCTTCTAGGTGGCTTCTAGAAGACCGCCCTTACTGGTGGGTTCAAGAAACAACATTCTACAACACAGATAAACCACAATTATTACAAACAAGTCAGACCTGTGAGACGGGTCCGGGGAGTCCTTCAGGTCACTCCACAACTGCCGCATCTATTCTCATACTTGCTATTATGTGGACATCACATGTATTTAATGACAGGTTACAAAAACTTTTCATAACTGTTTGCTTTTAACTCTTTCAATTATTCTTTTTTTTATCTATCTGTCCTTTTTCATTATTTAAATATTGCTATTTGTATTCTCTATTTTTGATACTTATATTTTGTCTATCTCTTATATTATAAAACTTCATATTAATGTTTCTTTTATTCATTAACTCTCTTATGGTTCTTTACTGTCTTTCTATGTTTCGTTATAATAATAAATCTCTTAATTCTATCATATCACTCATTCTCTTATCCCTTTCTTTTCATCTCTATTTATTATCTCTCATTCTACTATTCTTTATAATGAAAATCTTGTTGAATTTATTTCATATAATTATAATTATTATCTCATATATTTTAAAAAATTACGTTCCATTTAAAATAATACGTATATTCCAGAAAATGGAATATCTGGTGGTGGAAGTATGTGACGTATCCGTTGTTCGCGTTCGCGCTCGGCTCTGTGATGTTCGCGCGCATGTTCGTCGCTACACATTTCCCTCATCAGTGCTTATTGGGGGCTTTGTTGGGTAAGAGTGATTGAGTAAATAACTGTGTAAACTCTATATAGTGACACTGTATAACAAAATTGTGTACCGTATGTGTAATAACGATACTACATAATGAAATTCTATATAGAGACTTTATACAGCGACATCCTTTATTTTAGATTTGGACTTCTTCCAAATGTTGCCTTTATTTTATTCTTTGTACTACTAAATAGCTTTAACAGACCCAACTTGTTTATGTACATTTAAAAAAGTTCAGGGCCAAAAATACTACCTTGTGGAACTCCAGACAATTTTTTTGAAATTTCTTTTTAAAACCATCGATTACCATACACGATGTGTAATTGGTTTGATAACCAATAATAAAAATGACATAAGCGAGACCTCTTATATCGATTAGTTCCACATTTCTGAGTAACTGTAGAACACAAAGTGTCAAAAGCTTTAGTAAGATCTAAAATGATGATTTTTTTTTATAAGGCCTGCTCAACGATATTAGATACTTATTGGTCTATAGTTAATGGCACTATCTCTAACAACATTTATCAAAACTTTTTTTAAATGTTATGATGTATATTTTTATGTGTATTTAATTTTCAGGTCTTTTCCTATCACCAGCGTTATGTATATACGTAACAGACCCGTTTATATGGCGCTACGGACCCCATGCTACTATGGAGCCGAGTAAAGCTGTGTTGTGGCACTCCATAAGTGCTGTACTAGCCATACTGATCAGTGTTGTGACGTATTACAGTTTAGTGTTGTGTGGAGTAGATCCTAATTTTACCGTCAAGTTGGTAAGTTGCTCTTGTATTATTTTAGATATATCCATGTGTAGACAATATATAGTTTGTCCAGTGCTATGTTAGGGAGGTTAAATATTGGATAACGACGTTTATATATAATATAGAGCTCTTAGTACCTGTTTCTGGGTTTCAACTCCCAGTCACAGCTCGACTTTCACATATCCTCTATATA
This sequence comes from Limenitis camilla, assembly GCA_905147385.1. Lineage (NCBI taxonomy): Eukaryota > Metazoa > Arthropoda > Insecta > Lepidoptera > Nymphalidae > Limenitis > Limenitis camilla. The sequence continues at coordinate 6,167,620 of LR990251.1, read as the reverse complement.
ATTCCTAAAACTTATCTCTACCTTCGTAACTGATAACAACGTACAGGCAAAATAAAAAAGTTTGTAATAATTACAGGGTTTTTTAAAATGTAATAATAGTTATTCTACTCCAATGTTATTGGCTGAGCTATTTTTTCTACTACCAACATTTATTTGTCCGTAAAAACCATATTTTGGGATGGCAATGTTGTCATCTGTCAATTACTTCTAAAGGTGCGCATATCATGTTCGCTAATTGATTGATACAGTTCATGTTCACTTTGGAACTATACTCCTTTATCATGTTCTAGTAACGACTCTGACGTCACACCTTGTAGGAATAGAACGGTTCCTGCGACAGATGACTTTTAGATTTGCGTATTTATGAAATTGTATTAAAATCTTTATGGCATTACTCAGTACGTCGGATATTGTAAATATAAAATCCTAGTCGATCCAACCCCGCGACGCCAGATTACACTCGAATTTACGACGTGGACTACGACCTAACAGAAAGCATTCATATTTTATTCATTAATATATATGTGTGTGTGTCGGGGAAATATAAAGTCGTGATAGTTAAAACGACGGAAGAGATAATTTCTTTAGTCTAGCGCCATAGATGGCAATGACGATTTCTTTATTCGATAATCGTTTACTCTTTCCCGATATATATAAAATCATTGTTCCATTTTCTATAATGACGTAGTCTTAAGCTCTATATTATTTTTGAACCAAATTTCGTCGTGTGATAACGTAACAGATATACAAACTTAACATTATTTCATTCCGGATTAAGATTGATCGTGTTCGGTTTCGACCGTAGTTTTTGGAACTATTACGATCCGGAACTACCCATGACGTTAATAAAATCGTTGAATATTAAAATGACGCGACGGAAGTGACAACAAGTCCTCTTTATTATTATCCTACCCCAACTATACCCCGACATATACTAATATGTACTAATAATTTATATCTGAATACATATATATAAACACAATTACAGCGTATTCTCACTAATAAATTATTTGAAAGGTAAAGTTTGTTCTAAGATAAATAAATATGCTTCGCCTAAGTGACGTCACTATGTAGAGCGCGAAAATTCATGAAATACGATTTTTATTTAAGTCTGTGTAATTGTTGATTTTAGTTTTTTTTTATTCACAGGCTTTCCGGTGGTGTAGGAATCCAGATTACATCCATGTGACAACGACGCCATTGTTCGCGTTAGTGCAGTGCACGGCTAACTTGCTGGGTTGTGCTTTGAGCGTCACACCACAGATTGCAAAGTAAGAACTATTAATTTCGCTACCCGATAACAGATGGCGCCACATGTATGTTCTTTAAATAGAAAAATACCTTTTTCGTACATTCGTTTCGGAAAAATTTACTTATGTGATGACGTCAGATATACGTCAGAATAAGGTAATGCCTTTTTCTTATTTGATATAACATCCGGTAGGTGGCGCTATTATTAAATCATACTTAATTTTTTTTCGTGACACCACGGTGAAATTTGTTCGCAAGACATGCAGCTGTGGATGATTTATTTCCACGTGTCCCCTATGTGGGGTCACTGTATAAATTATACTGTGGTATGTTTGTTTCCAGGTATCGCCATTACACAAAAAATCGATCACTAATAATATCGATATTCGTAACCGCCGCATCGGTTTACAGTTTCAAGCATTTCGAAGAATATATACCAAGAGCTTCCGCCTACAAATTCTATTCATTACATTTCATATTAAATGTTATTAGACCAGCTGTTTTGTTGCGTGTTGTACCATTTATGGCCATGTGGCCTTATGTTGATAAGGAGAAAGTTAACTAGTTTTTTTTTATAGTAGCAGCTGGTTATGGTATTGGGAATTTCAATATATCGTCTGTTTTTTGTAGCCAAGTGATTGAATGGTCATTTAATAATACGACTTGTAGATAATAATAATTTTATTAAATAATGGAAAAGGCAAAGGTATTGCACCGTACAGCCTTGTCATTAGTATTTTAATTCTTTATTTACACTATGAAAGTTAAAATCATTAATCAATTCCCAGTCATTTAGTGGTTTAGGTAGAACATTTTTAAATACGTCATCATCATGACGTCATGACTGATAATGATATACGCACAAGAAACAAATAAAATTTAACAATTATGATTCCTTTATTCCTAAAATTTCGTGAATAGTGCGTGCCTAAACAAAGTTCTCTCTCTCTCTCTTTCTCTAGCTAGCTATATCTATTTTTCATCCCCCTAAGTGATAAGGGTGACCCACCTCAAATTATTTAAATTTATATCGCAAAACAAAGTTTGTCAGGTCAGCTAGTACTCTATATAGTGGTGGGGTCAGCTTTCCTTATATTATTCCTCCACTTCACTATTTAAAAAAAGCATACTATTTTGTATCAATCGTTTTGAGAGCGTCTGTAGTGTTTGTTACCAGCAGTTGAAACAATATTTCAATCACATGGCTGCAACAGATGTATATTAAAAAAATTAAAATTATGTTATTTGAAATAAATCCCATACCTTAACCATAAGACTGCGTTTCTACCAGGGATTCTATTGGTTCTTAAATAGCTCATCCCTGGTGGAAACGCATTCTAATTAATATGAATTTAGTAATGTGTGCAATATTTTTCTATTACAATAATGCATTTTTAATTCACATGGTTTTAAAAAGTTTTAAATATTTTGGGTTTTACTATATTGGGGTGATAGGCATATCAACTTTGTTTACTAGATGGCGCCACAAATAAGTTTATTTTTATTACTTATTCTCACAAGCATTTTAAAACCTTTCTAAAGATGAACAATAATGTGTTTTTCAAATATATTATGTGTCTACAAATTAATTATAATAAATACCAATTAAATAGGTAATTAATGTAATAATTAATTAAATTTTTACTCTAGAATTCCCGCCAAAATACTTTATAATATATATAGTCTTATTAGTCTGTGGCATTAGTACGTTATTGATGCCTATCATATTAATTATTGATTCAAGATGGCGGATAACATTAACAGCTGATAGACATGACGAGAAAATTTATATTAATAAAAATATTACATGGTTTATTTTTATTAAAAAAATCAGAGTATTAAGATTATCAATAAAATAAAACACTAAAATACTGCCATCGGCCATTTTGACAAAAAAAAACAATCACAGCGCAGGACGTCACGCTACGTAAAACCCCGCTGTCAATACTATCATTCTCTGTGTTTTGTTTTTGTGAATACGCGTTTGGATTGAATTTTATTCTTTAAATGTGATTTATCGACTCCACTCTACTCTAACAATGGACTACTTCGTTCGGGTGGTTCGCCGTGCGAGCATTAACCACTTATCTCTTATTATTTTCGTGCTTGGAACATGTACATGGAATTAATTTTTATCACACGAATTAATTTAATATTTTGTTGACTTTGTTCGCTACGTATAGACACAATGACAAGTTTAATTTATTTATTTATTTTTTTAAATTATTACTATTTCATAGACTCTAATTTATATTTTTTTATGAGAAAGGCACAGATCATAAACCATACAGCCTGGATGTAAGTTTATATTTATCATTAGTTGAGACTTGTGTGGCGCCATCTATACGTATATGTGAGAGTTAAATAATGAAGTCACAGATCACCTGTGTGAGAAGTTAATCCTTGTTCCAAATATATTTCAGAATGATTTACTTTCACTCCACTAGATGGCGCTATATATATATATATATATATTTATTTTTTTAGTATTTTTCTATTACAAACAGTACCTAATTGTTTCATCTCCAATGCTAACTACTCATTGAAAATTGTTATACGAATAAATAAATAAAATAAATATCGACCCTAATGTGGGATGATTGATACCATCTTTTATTCTATTTAATTATTAATTATACAAAAACGTATGTGGTGTATGTATGTTAGGGATTCGTGATAGAACCGATTGAGAATGGATGATGAACTGGAAAAACCTAACTAGATAATTGCTTTATGTATGTTTTGTGTTATTAATAAATATGGGTTTTATATTAATTCTAGTTAAGCTTTCATGCACATTTCTGTGATAAAGTACCACCGAGTACTTCTGTTACACTTTTTGGGTATTAATAAAAATATTAAATATATTTGTGTTTTATTATTAACCCGTTATAAATATTTACTTACTATTAATATTATGTCAGCGATATAGAAACAAAATTTGAGCACTTGGACTTGACTTTAAAGCTGGATATTTTATACATACGAAAACACACACACACGTGTACAAATACACACACATGTATACGAACTCGTGCCACCGTGTACGCACTCACACACTCAACATTTATCATTTCATAGATAAATGACGCTTGATAGAATTGTGTAACTTTTTTTTTAAATTTCTTTAGGAACTTAAACATGTTTATTATTATTATTTCCGTATTACATTTTCCATACATGTGACGACTGTGGAAGAGCGAGACCCAACACAACTACTGTAATCTTGACAATAATAATGATGTATTATAAAACAGTCCCACGACGTTTCTATTAGTTCACGATGAACTCAAAAACTAGTGAACGAATTTTTATGCTTATACCAGAACTAAGTTTTCTTTTTTTAGTTAAATATTCATTGATATAACACAATTTGAAATTATTTTCAATAGGTACTTAAATATATAAATCATTCGATACTTGATGTCGTCTGTGACGTCATCTTCGGGGCGACCAAACCGTGCGCTCTGATTGGCGGAGAAGGTGGCGTGATGCGATTGCAGCGCCACACTTTCTACGGAGAGAAGAATCAGCGGTTCAACGAACGAGCTAGTTCAAAAGAGCGCTTCTTTAGGTGAACTATACGAACTAGTTCGTTAATGATCTCGCTCTTAGTTCTTTTCGCACACACGCAGACATAATTTCAGTAAATTAAATTAATTAATGTTAATAATTATATCTATTAAATTGTTAGTTTTCTCATTATTTAAATGTAATGCATGAAAATAGTTTTGTTACAAATAATTAGTTATTACTACATATTTTTATTTTTTATTTATTGTTTAATAATTGCAATAAAATATTGTAATCTTCAGTCCTGGGAGAATTGGCAGCTGCTGTACAGAGTCACTAAGATTCTATTGTAGTTGGCAAGTCAAACCAAACCAATAAATGAAATTGCATTTTAATGTAGTTAATGTGTGTCTGGTAATAAGTTCTTGCATCAAGAATAAAAACAATTTTTTTTCAAGGTAGCTTGCAGCGAATCTTGGAGGCTTGTCATACCATATTTTTGCATTGGTAAAGATCATCTATATGAAGAACAGGTAGAATTTTATGGTTGTAAAAATTACAATCAGAGCAACTAATTGTTAATGTGACACGATATCATTAAAAATAAATTTTTCCTGCGAGTAGGAGACGTTTATGTGAATCTAAAATATAATTGCGTATTTCTGTTGTAACAATTGTAGATCTCATGTATGTTGCATAGACTTCAAAGTCGTGATATGCCGCCAATACCATTTGGGCAGTAGCATCAAACGCACAAGAGTTAGTTATCTTTATAAATTTTCTTCCTACCTTGACAGATCCCAAACAGTTACCATTTTTTTTATGGTACAATACATGCAAACGAGCAGATGGACTACCTGATGGTAAGTGGCCACCATCGCCCATGGACATCGGCAAAACAAGAGACACCCTTTTGTTTTGTAGATGCGTTGCCTCCTCGAAGATAGCGTGGGGAGGTAGAGAAGATAAATTTGCTGCGGTTTTAGCAGACCCTAAGCAAGAGCCTAGAGTCCACTAGATCCACAGCATTAATAGGATGGGAAAGGAAGGGGGTAAGTCTGGCCCACATGCGGCTCGATCGGAACGCGTCTGTGACACTTGGCGTTCGGATTCGCATGTTGGTAGTCGTAAGCCAGTCGGGAAACAGATCCTCTACCACCAAGGGTGTGCTGGGTTACTCGGCTCTTACGAGATGCTCTCCCAGCGGCAGAGGGGAATAGTATTCTAACCCGTCCCCTCACGGACTCACCATTTTTTAGGAGGGGTAAAAGAAGTGTAAATTTTGGTCGCTTATGTAGTATTTCTACACCAGGACAAGCATTTAAATATTTGCCCCGTTTTCCAAGAACTGATCGGACGACTAATGTTGTTGAAAATTATTTTGAGTTTAAACCTTTCCAATTTTCGACTTCGTTAAGATTATTATTAGTTATATTATTGTTGTTCTCTCTCTCTCTTCTAATAGGTTTAAATGTATCTTAATATATTTGTCAACTCTAATCGACTTTCCTCGTTTAAAAAGTACATTTTTAAGTTCCCAAAAATATTCCTCACTTCGAGACGAACTAGCACCAAGGTATCCTTTTAATAATTCTAAGGTATCGTTTTTTTGAGATTCTGGCACCATAACTGCTGTCATAAATGGGGAAGCAAAATCATCACAGTGATATGGGTTCAACCTCACGCCTTCATTAAGTTGGTCAATACTAGAAGCTACGATTTCTTGAACAATTTGATCTATTATACTATTTGATTGGATTGTAAATTGTTCACAAAATCATTAAAATAATATAAGTGTTCCGTTTGTTCCCTGATGGGTAACTTGTAAGTCTTCAATAATGTAATAAGTCGCTTATAGGCCGCAAAACAGTGATTCGTTCAATAGTTGAACATGTAGTCAGCAGCCCTACGCAACGTAAATAAGTCTTTTATCTCCGTTGCTTCATTCCTAAAGCAATCCCAACGTGCAACCAATTTTATTAAATGCGCTATATAAATCCGTATACATTTTGGATGTTTGATATTCATAATTCTAGATCCTTCTTTAACTACAATAGAGTTTTCAATATATGACATAATTATTAAATTTGCTTTGGGCAGGAACCTCCAGATCGTAACCATTCTCTCATCCAATAAGCCAGCGTATTCGTATCATGTTTCTCTGAAAAAAGCTGGAACAAAGGAAGTACTTTTCCAAAATAGCCACATTCAACTTGGTAATGAAAAAGTATTCATTTGGAATTGCTTGGATTCTGTATCTGTTTAATTAAGCTCCCAGATGCATCAATGCTAATGGTACCTAAGTTATCATGTTTCAAAAATTTATAAATATAAAGGAGTTGGTGTCCAGTACATAACATAAAATTTATCGAGTTATATTTTATGAATGGTGTCCTTATATTCTCCGTGTTTCCATTCCCATATTTCAGTTAAAGCTGCCTTTTTTTTAAAAAGTTCCAATTCTTTGTCTCCAACTTCTTGTTTAGCTTTTCGAACGGAGGCTTCAGAGGGAATACTTGCGGGAACAACATCATTAAAATCCATAAGCCGATTAGCTTCATCTCTTCGCCAAACATACGTTGATTTACCTGCAGTTCCTTACCTATTCGAAGGCGTCTCTCACCACGCAGTTGTCGCTTATTTCGATGAGCTATCCTACGAGTATCAAACGTAGAGACATGTAATGTTGGACCTTCTAAAACGGTTTCACTCTCTCCTCCCTTAAATTGATAAGAATAATTCACCGAATTTTCTATTAATTTTTGCAGTCTTAAAGGAAAAAGGGTCCACAAAATATCATATATAGTCATCAGTCCACCCAACTATAAGTACTTCATCCATTCTTTTCTGGAAACCGTGAAAGATTCTCGTAAAGCTGATAAAGAACAATTTGTCTCACCCATGGACCAATTAGAATCGTCCTTCGAATCATCTAAAGTAGACTCGAGAGTAGAATTGTCGGTGAGCTTAGATTTATCAATGCCATGACATTTCAAGTCCAATCGCAGCAACTGCCTATTGCCATACCTTATTTGCCCACGGTAAAAAATTTCCAGCAAAATCGATAAACCGTAAACCTTTCAGGGCCTCATAAATTTTTACGGCAGAATGTTTTGGACCGAATTTTTCTATCTTAAACGGGAATATATTGCCCGTGCATTACTTGATAGTGGAAGCACATCATGTCTTATTACAGAGAATATGTGCAACAAATTAAGCTTAAAAGTTAATTATGTCGAAAGATCCATATTAGGAATTAATAATTGCACGTTACCTATTGGCAAAATGTGTACTGTACAAATCAAATCTTTAGATGATAATTATTGTGCACATGTTACTTGTTTTGTATTACCGTTGATCATAAGCAAAGTGCCTTATAGTCGTATAGACATTTCGATGTTAAATATTGAACCTAATATTAATTTAGCCGATCCTAACTTCTACATACCTAGTGATCTAGATTTAATTATTGGTGCTGATCTCTTTTGGGATTTGTTAGGATCAAATACTATTAAATTAGGTACCGAAAAACCAATACTTATTGAAACTAAACTAGGATGGATAGTTTCAGGACCCACACTTGGCAGTCATGTATCGAATCGGTTTTCAAATTAAATGTAATGTAGCACAAATTGAATCAAATAATAATTCTGTCGATTCAAATGAAATTATACAGGAAAACCTGTCAAGATTTTGGCAATTAGAAGAGATTACTAGTAAATCATCCTATTATTCGGAGGAAGAGAAAATGTGCGAAGAGCACTTCGTTAATAATACATCACGTCTTCCCGATGGACGTTTCTGTGTTAGAATTCCTTTAAAGCATAATGTAGATTGTTTAGGTGAGTCTTATCAACGTGCTAAAAATTGTTTTCATTCACTTGAACGTCGTCTTAATAATCAACCTTTGCTTAAAACTAAATATAATGAATTTTTGTTAGAATATCTTACATTAGGACATATGTCTAAATCTGATTTTAAAGTTAATGAATTTTCTTATTTGATACCACATCATGGAGTCTGGCGTAATAGCAGTTCTACAACAAAATTAAGGGTTGTTTTCAATGCTAGTAGTCCTACTACCACGGGAGCTTCGTTTAATGAAATTCAAATGGTCGGTCCCACTATACAGGACGATCTTTTAAGTCTTTTACTCCGTTTTAGGCAACATAAATATATTTTATCAGCAGATGTCGAGAAAATGTACCGGCAGATTACAGTTAATGTAGATGACAGGTATCTTCAACAAATTATTTGGCGCAGCAATACACATGATCCTTTAGAAATATATAAATTAAACACTGTAACATATATGTGTTTACGCCTCCGTATTCTCCACATTATAACGGTCTTTCCGAAGCGAGCGTCAAATCTACAAAATTCCATTTACAAAGAGTACTGGGCAATTGTAATCTTACATATGAGGAGCTATATAGTTTATTAGTACAATTTGAGGCCGTATTGAATTCCCGCCCATTAACTCATATTTCCACGGATCCTGAAGATTTGACGCCTTTGACCCCCGGTCACTTTATCATTGGACGCCCTCTTGCATCTTTACCCTCACCGAATTATGAAGACCAAAAATTTAATAAGCTGACTCGTTACCAACGGATTGAGTAACTTCACCAGCAGTTTTGGAAGCGTTGGAATATATTTCGGATCTTCAAACAAGATCGAAATGGCGAACTAAAGAAGAACCTCTTAAACTGAATAGCCTCGTCGTTATAAAGGATGATCATCTTCCACCGCTCAAATGGAAACTGGGTCGAATTATCAATATTTATCCAGGAACGGATGGTGTCGTGAGGGTTGCAGACATTAAGACCACCAGTGGAATTGTGCGGAGAGCCTTTAGCAAAATATGCCCATTGCCACAACCTGAAGACTGTTGAAAGAACGTGCTTTCAACGCCCGGGGGCATGTCTATGGTAATTGTTAACAATATTTATTTTTACTACTACCTACTAATTTTTTATAATTTTTTTACGTCGTCGTCATTAAAGTTGATCTGCAAGATATTTTGTTTATTATTTTTTAAATACACTTGATTCATGGACACGTGATTTTTTTTATTATTTTCATTTCATTTTGAACCGACTTCAAAAAGGAGGAGGTTCTCAATTCGATTCGATTCTTATTTAGTTTGATGCGAAATAGTTGCCATTTGGACCCATAAAAATTTAATATACATTAGCCCAGTAGGTTTAATGTCCTAATAAAGGGAGGTTAATAAATAATGTAACTATTTCTTACTTTTTAGTGCATTTTTTAGAGTTTGAAGTCGGTTTTCTAAACGTAGTTTTTTTTTATCATTCATTTGTGTATTAAAACCAGCACCTTCTTCAATCGCACTGCATACAATGCAAGTGGGTGAGCAATGCAAACCACTGTTCTGCAGCCACACCCTGAACCGCACCCTGTTTTCCAATAGTAAAATATAATTTTCAAAAGGGTGTGGGTTTCAAATAATTATCTATTTGCACAATGTATCTTCGGGAGGTATTTTTCCAATGTTGTTTCCAATGTCCAGGTAAACTTAAGTTAAACAACAAGATCTTCTTCATAATATTCTTCTAATCGATGTTTAATAGTCTGAGGAGAAGGTGAATTACCAGACAGCCTGGGGTGTACAAATCCCACACATGTGGAAGCTGGCTGGGTCCGATATCAGCTTTAAAATTAAGGGTTATCACAGGACTCGGGATATTATTAATCAGTAAAAGGGGCCAACAGGGGAGGGGGTGGGGCGGCGCAAACTGCGCGCGTGCGCCTCTCTCAATGCCTACATCACGACTGACCCGGCGGCACCACTAACACTCCCGCCGCCCGCGCAAGCAACTAACACTTCCGCCCCCCGCGCGTTCAATATATAGTAAACACAGCCTTTTGGAGTTTCGACCTAAAAGCTTTTACTGACGCGACTAACATCCAATGAGGTGAGTGAGTAGATAGCGGATGCCATTGCTCTCTCTCTGTCGCTGGAAACTCGGCGCTGACCAAGAAGATCACGTTTGAGTGGTGGGTGGTGAGTTGGCTTTGGATTTATTCGCATGTTCTCACTGGATATCGTGTAATTCTTTAAATACAGTCCATTACTAAGTGCCGTGCTAACACACACAGTTTTTTTATATTAATAAATATAGATATTATAAAGGAGGAAATCGCACAACAACTTATATAATTTGTTTAAGTAGATTTCATACAGATCGAAAAATAATAATATTTATCATTAAGTGGATTGTATCTTAAACAAAGACATAATACTAATAGACCTCTGACCAAAGAAGACTCATCATCATCATCACGACCCTTCATTGGCCGCTGCTGAGCCGGGTCTCCTCCTCAGAATGAGGAGGGTATTAGGCCATAGTCCACCACGCTGGCCCAATGCGGGTTGGCAGACTTCACACACCTTTGAGAACTTTTAGGAAACTCTCTGGACCTCCCGAGTAAGACTTGAAATCTCAACCACTGGGCCATCACTGCTGTCATCAAAGAAGACTATTTGATTTAAATTAAAATCAAACTTTAATTTTTCCTTTCATAAACGATTAACGCCATCTAGTTAAATATACGGTAAACTATTATATTATATAATAACAGTCCCACAGTGTCTATTTCTTCGCGATGAACTCGATAATCTCAAAAACTACTACGAATTTTCATTCGGTTTTCTCCAATAGCCAATTTTTATGTAAATTGGTTAAAAAATGACAATGTTGCCAACATCACATCTAACAGCAATTTCTATTTTCATATAGTTTAAGCCTCATTTTGTATATCCTAATATTATAATAACCAAACAATCGAAAGGGCGATTTAATATACTACTTACGCCAATTATTGAACTGATTTTGATGAAACATGATACAGAGATAGAGTAGAGCTTGAGGGAAGACATAGGCTATGTTTTATTGCGACACAAATACAAATGTGTGTGTTCGTACGCCATCTATCTCGGTGGGGATGAAGTGCATGTCGAGCTGTGTGTCCGTTATGTCTATGGGAGTTTAGTTATATATAAAAATGGACGAAGCCGGGACGGGTCGACTAGTAACTACTACAATGGAGCTGAAACTGGCGGCGACCTAGCGGCGGTCAGATTGTAAAATCAGGGTTGCCACGCCGCGTCGTTTTCCGCTCGCGCCCAATGCTTACTTTATGTAATATTTAACATTAATGAAAGGTAATCATTACATTTAATTAAGGAAATAAAATTATTAATATAATATAGAAATTTATTTTTTCGAGTCATAAAATGAACGCGTTTCAATTAATATTTTCTATTTAATATTTTATTTCTCGTCAATATATTTATAGCAAATTTATTATAAGTTAAAATAAAATTTATAAGTATCAAACATTTTATTTAATTTAGTTTTTTAGTTAGATGTGGATGCGGTTGAGTATAAGAGAACGCGGCAGAAGAAATTCCAAAAAAAAAATAAACTATGTCTTCATCCTCTACAATTATTTTATTATATGTCAGATATATAGTATATCAATCAAAATCCCAGAAGCTGAATATAGCAGCAGTTTGCTTTCTATGTTTATTAGAAGGCTAAAGTACCCACTGTCGATTTTAAGATTGCGCGAAATTAATATTTATAAAAATAAACTAAGCCTTGATTCTCTCCAATTGTTTAATTATATGTTAGATATATAGTATATCAATCAAATACCAAAAGCTGAATATAGCAGCAGTTTGCTTTCTATGTTTATTAGAAGGCTAAAGTACCCACTGTCGATTATAAGATTGCGCGAAATTAAAATTTATAAAAAAAATAAACTATTCCTTGATTCTCTCCAATTGTTTTATTATATGTTAGATATATAGTATATCAATCAAATACCAAAAGCTGAATATAGCAGTAGTTTGCTTTCTATGTTTATTAGAAGGCTAAAGTACCCACTGTCGATTATAAGATTGCGCGGCATTAAAATTTATAAAAATAAACTAAGCCTTGATTCTCTCCAATTGTTTAATTATATGTTAGATATATAGTATATCAATCAAATACCAAAAGCTGAATATAGCAGCAGTTTGCTTTCTATGTTTATTAGAAGGCTAAAGTACCCACTGTCGATTTTAAGATTGCGCGAAATTAATATTTATAAAAATAAACTAAGCCTTGATTCTCTCCAATTGTTTAATTATATGTTAGATATATAGTATATCAATCAAATACCAAAAGCTGAATATAGCAGCAGTTTGCTTTCTATGTTTATTAGAAGGCTAAAGTACCCACTGTCGATTTTAAGATTGCGCGAAATTAATATTTATAAAAATAAACTAAGCCTTGATTCTCTCCAATTGTTTAATTATATGTTAGATATATAGTATATCAATCAAATACCAAAAGCTGAATATAGCAGCAGTTTGCTTTCTATGTTTATTAGAAGGCTAAAGTACCCACTGTCGATTATAAGATTGCGCGAAATTAAAATTTATAAAAAAAATAAACTATTCCTTGATTCTCTCCAATTGTTTTATTATATGTTAGATATATAGTATATCAATCAAATACCAAAAGCTGAATATAGCAGTAGTTTGCTTTCTATGTTTATTAGAAGGCTAAAGTACCCACTGTCGATTATAAGATTGCGCGGCATTAAAATTTATAAAAATAAACTAAGCCTTGATTCTCTCCAATTGTTTAATTATATGTTAGATATATAGTATATCAATCAAATACCAAAAGCTGAATATAGCAGCAGTTTGCTTTCTATGTTTATTAGAAGGCTAAAGTACCCACTGTCGATTTTAAGATTGCGCGAAATTAATATTTATAAAAATAAACTAAGCCTTGATTCTCTCCAATTGTTTAATTATATGTTAGATATATAGTATATCAATCAAATACCAAAAGCTGAATATAGCAGCAGTTTGCTTTCTATGTTTATTAGAAGGCTAAAGTACCCACTGTCGATTTTAAGATTGCGCGAAATTAATATTTATAAAAATAAACTAAGCCTTGATTCTCTCCAATTGTTTAATTATATGTTAGATATATAGTATATCAATCAAATACCAAAAGCTGAATATAGCAGCAGTTTGCTTTCTATGTTTATTAGAAGGCTAAAGTACCCACTGTCGATTATAAGATTGCGCGAAATTAAAATTTATAAAAAAAATAAACTATTCCTTGATTCTCTCCAATTGTTTTATTATATGTTAGATATATAGTATATCAATCAAATACCAAAAGCTGAATATAGCAGTAGTTTGCTTTCTATGTTTATTAGAAGGCTAAAGTACCCACTGTCGATTATAAGATTGCGCGGCATTAAAATTTATAAAAATAAACTAAGCCTTGATTCTCTCCAATTGTTTAATTATATGTTAGATATATAGTATATCAATCAAATACCAAAAGCTGAATATAGCAGCAGTTTGCTTTCTATGTTTATTAGAAGGCTAAAGTACCCACTGTCGATTATAAGATTGCGCGAAATTAAAATTTATAAAAAAAATAAACTATTCCTTGATTCTCTCCAATTGTTTTATTATATGTTAGATATATAGTATATCAATCAAATACCAAAAGCTGAATATAGCAGTAGTTTGCTTTCTATGTTTATTAGAAGGCTAAAGTACCCACTGTCGATTATAAGATTGCGCGGCATTAAAATTTATAAAAATAAACTAAGCCTTGATTCTCTCCAATTGTTTAATTATATGTTAGATATATAGTATATCAATCAAATACCAAAAGCTGAATATAGCAGCAGTTTGCTTTCTATGTTTATTAGAAGGCTAAAGTACCCACTGTCGAGTATAAGATTGCACGGCATTAAAATTTATAAAAAAAATAAACTAAGCCTTGATTCTCTCCAATTGTTTTATTATATGTTAGATATATAGTATATCAATCAAATACCAAAAGCTGAATATAGCAGCAGTTTGCTTTCTATGTTTATTAGAAGGCTAAAGTTCCCACTGTCGATTATAAGATTGCGCGAAATTAAAATTTATAAAAAAAATAAACTATTCCTTGATTCTCTCCAATTGTTTTATTATATGTTAGATATATAGTATATCAATCAAATACCAAAAGCTGAATATAGCAGTAGTTTGCTTTCTATGTTTATTAGAAGGCTAAAGTACCCACTGTCGATTATAAGATTGCGCGGCATTAAAATTTATAAAAATAAACTAAGCCTTGATTCTCTCCAATTGTTTAATTATATGTTAGATATATAGTATATCAATCAAATACCAAAAGCTGAATATAGCAGCAGTTTGCTTTCTATGTTTATTAGAAGGCTAAAGTACCCACTGTCGATTATAAGATTGCGCGGCATTAAAATTTATAAAAAAAATAAACTAAGTCTTGATTCTCTCCAATTGTTTTATTATATGTTAGATATATAGTATATCAATCAAATACCAAAAGCTGAATATAGCAGCAGCTTGCTTTCTATGTTTATTAGAAGGCTAAAGTACCCACTGTCGATTATAAGATTGCGCGAAATTAAAATTTATAAAAAAAATAAACTAAGCCTTGATTCTCTCCAATTGTTTTATTATATGTTAGATATATAGTATATCAATCAAATACCAAAAGCTGAATATAGCAGCAGTTTGCTTTCTATGTTTATTAGAAGGCTAAAGTACCCACTGTCGATTATAAGATTGCGCGAAATTAAAATTTATAAAAAAAATAAACTAAGCCTTGATTCTCTCCAATTGTTTTATTATATGTTAGATATATAGTATATCAATCAAATACCAAAAGCTGAATATAGCAGCAGTTTGCTTTCTATGTTTATTAGAAGGCTAAAGTACCCACTGTCGATTATAAGATTGCGCGGCATTAAAATTTATAAAAAAAATAAACTAAGCCTTGATTCTCTCCAATTGTTTTATTATATGTTAGATATATAGTATATCAATCAAATACCAAAAGCTGAATATAGCAGCAGTTTGCTTTCTATGTTTATTAGAAGGCTAAAGTACCCACTGTCGATTATAAGATTGCGCGGCATTAAAATTTATAAAAAAAATAAACTAAGCCTTGATTCTCTCCAATTGTTTTATTATATGTTAGATATATAGTATATCAATCAAATACTAAAAGCTGAATATAGCAGCAGTTTGCTTTCTATGTTTATTAGAAGGCTAAAGTACCCACTGTCGAGTATAAGATTGCGCGGCATTAAAATTTATAAAAAAATAAACTAAGTCATGATTCTCTCCAATTGTTTTTTTATATGTTAGATATATAGTATATCAATCAAATACCAGAAGCTGAATATAGCAGCAGTTTGCTTTCTATGTTTATTAGAAGGCTAAAGTACCCACTGTCGATTATAAGATTGCGCGAAATTAAAATTTATAAAAAAAATAAACTAAGCCTTGATTCTCTCCAATTGTTTTATTATTTGTTAGATATATAGTATATGAATCAGATAACAAAAGCTGAATATAGCAGCAGTTTGCTTTCTATGTTTATTAGAAGGCTAAAGTACCCACCGTTGAGTATAAGATTGCGCGGCATTAAAATTTATAAAAAAAATAAACTAAGCCTTGATTCTCTCCAATTGTTTTATTATATGTTAGATATATAGTATATCAATCAAATACCAAAAGCTGAATATAGCAGCAGTTTGCTTTCTATGTTTATTAGAAGGCTAAAGTACCCACTGTCGATTATAAGATTGCGCGAAATTAAAATTTATAAAAAATATAAACTAAGCCTTGATTCTCTCCAATTGTTTTATTATATGTTAGATATATAGTATATCAATCAAATACCTAAAGCTGAATATAGCAGCAGTTTGCTTTCTATGTTTATTAGAAGGTTAAAGTAGCCGCGTTCGACCATAAGACACCGCTGAAGAAATAGTTAAAAAAAAATAAACTAAGTCTTGATTTTCCCCAATTGTTTTATTATTTGTTAGATATATAGTATATGAATCAGATACCAAAAGCTGAATATAGCAGCAGTTTGCTTTCTATGTTTATTAGAAGGCTAAAGTACCCACCGTTGAGTATAAGATTGCGCGGCATTAAAATTTATAAAAAAAATAAACTAAGTCTTGATTCTCTCCAATTGTTTTATTATATGTTAGATATATAGTATATCAATCAAATACCAAAAGCTGAATATAGCAGCAGTTTGCTTTCTATGTTTATTAGAAGGCTAAAGTACCCACTGTCGATTATAAGATTGCGCGGCATTAAAATTTATAAAAAAAATAAACTAAGCCTTGATTCTCTCCAATTGTTTTATTATATGTTAGATATATAGTATATCAATCAAATACCAAAAGCTGAATATAGCAGCAGCTTGCTTTCTATGTTTATTAGAAGGCTAAAGTACCCACTGTCGATTATAAGATTGCGCGAAATTAAAATTTATAAAAAAAATAAACTAAGCCTTGATTCTCTCCAATTGTTTTATTATTTGTTAGATATATTGTATATGAATCAGATACCAAAAGCTGAATATAGCAGCAGTTTGCTTTCTATGTTTATTAGAAGGCTAAAGTACCCACCGTTGAGTATAAGATTGCGCGGCATTAAAATTTATAAAAAAATAAACTAAGTCTTGATTCTCTCCAATTGTTTTTTTATATGTTAGATATATAGTATATCAATCAAATACCAGCAGCTGAATATAGCAGCAGTTTGCTTTCAATGTTTATTAGAAGGCTAAAGTACCCACTGTCGATTATAAGATTGCGCGAAATTAAAATTTGTAAAAAAAAAAAACTAAGCCTTGATTCTCTCCAATTTTTTTATTATATGTTAGATATATAGTATATCAATCAAATACCAAAAGCTGAATATAGCAGCAGCTTGCTTTCTATGTTTATTAGAAGGCTAAAGTACCCACTGTCGATTATAAGATTGCGCGGCATTAAACTTTATAAAAAAAATAAACTAAGTCTTGATTCTCTCTAATTGTTTTTTTATATGTTAGATATATAGTATATCAATCAGATACCAAAAGCTGAATATAGCAGCAGTTTGCTTTCAATGTTTATTAGAAGGCTAAAGTACCCACTGTCGATTATAAGATTGCGCGAAATTAAAATTTGTAAAAAAAAAAAACTAAGCCTTGATTCTCTCCAATTTTTTTATTATATGTTAGATATATAGTATATCAATCAAATACCAAAAGCTGAATATAGCAGCAGCTTGCTTTCTATGTTTATTAGAAGGCTAAAGTACCCACTGTCGATTATAAGATTGCGCGGCATTAAACTTTATAAAAAAAATAAACTAAGTCTTGATTCTCTCTAATTGTTTTTTTATATGTTAGATATATAGTATATCAATCAAATACCAAAAGCTGAATATAGCAGCAGCTTGCTTTCTATGTTTATTAGAAGGCTAAAGTACCCACTGTCGATTATAAGATTGCGCGGCATTAAACTTTATAAAAAAAATAAACTAAGTCTTGATTCTCTCTAATTGTT
This sequence comes from Limenitis camilla, assembly GCA_905147385.1. Classification (NCBI taxonomy): domain Eukaryota; kingdom Metazoa; phylum Arthropoda; class Insecta; order Lepidoptera; family Nymphalidae; genus Limenitis; species Limenitis camilla. The sequence goes on along the minus strand of LR990251.1, from coordinate 6,149,425 downwards.
TTTTTATATGTTAGATATATAGTATATCAATCAGATACCAAAAGCTGAATATAGCAGCAGTTTGCTTTCTTTGTTTATTAGAAGGTTAAATAAAGTAGTCTCTAACACATGGGATACGCATGTACTTACATAATAATTATGATAATATTATATTTTAATGTTTTTAACATACAGAATATAAAAATATTGTTTGATCTGTAATAAAAATATGAAACAGTATATAATAACTTGAAAAACTTAGATTTTTGTGATCAAATGTAGTTATACTGGATTGTGACAACCCTATGCGTTCGGCCGCTAGCTCTCGCCGCTAATTTCAGTTCCATACTACTACATTTATAGTTTTTAATAACAAAATTATTTATTTAATTAATAATCATGGATAAGTAATATTAAATAGAGCTTATCTAACTTATTAATTTTTATCAATAATCAAAGTATCCACTTCAGATTTAATATAATAAATGAGATAGAAAAGGTTTCATTTATTTAATTACATCAACGAGATATAAACGTTGAAAATGGTTTTTGGAGATAAATTATCGTTTGACAAAAGTTTTACTTGTTCTGATTTATTACAATTTGTAAGTATCTTTATAAGTATATTTGTTTAAAAGAAGTGTTCTTCAAAATTTTTTGAGTTTTACTCAAAAAATTATGATTTAAACTATTAAGTAAAAAAGGAGGGTTTGGTTTTTTTGCAAATATCTCGAAAGCTATTTGAGATTTTTTAAAATTTGAAAAAAGATTTAAAGAGAGCTGGAAATTTTCCAAAGAAAAGTACTCCGGCTTGCACATGCCACGCCTACTTTGGACATTTAATGAATAAATATTATTTTAACTTATTAAATATGAAAATTAAGAAGCGAAAAAATTGAGGCGCCTACAATTGGTTGATTATTTATTATTGGTTATTATTGTTCATTGATCGATCCTCGATCAATGAACAATAATCCGCTGTCCTAAAATTTTTATCGCGATTTTTAAATATACAAATTTAATTATATAAAATTTTTTTCCTTCAATTTTCGCAGAAAGTTTCTACATGCCATTCTGAATCGAATGACACCTAAATCATAATTTTTGGAGAATTATAAGAGCTATTTATTCAAAATTAAATAATGGGAAAAAATAATGAAAATAAATATCAGGAATTTATATTTTGTTATTAAATTTAATTTCAAAGTCTATTGATTCTCAAAATGTCATAATTTTAAATCAAATAAATCATAATTTTAAAAAAGAAGAAAATATTTATATGTTAACTAGAGTGGAGCAAAAAAAACGATTATTTTTTTTATCTCGTATTCAAATAATAAGTTTCTGAAAGTTTTTTGTTAAAAAAAAATTAATATTTAATAGTTCAATATTTTAAATTTTGAAAGGTCCATTTTATTAGCTCTCTTTTGGTTCTTAAAACATCTAAAACTAAAAAGCTAGCTAGCTCGTTTTTTTTAGCCAACATAATGTTAACGTTTTTGCGTTAATCTGTTGATGTTTTAGATTGAAGAACTGGTAAAAATATCGAAATTTCAACAACGAAGAAGTTCCCTCAACAACTACGAGTGGCTGAAGTGTAGAAGTGTGGAAAACATTGATTTGGAACAATTTAAAAACGTCGTCTTCAAAGTTAGTAGTATAAAATCTATAGTCACAAAACCATAGAGTATATAACGTTTAACCTTAAAGCATATTTATTATTTTTCCGTGACGTACAATTGGTAATAAATTTTGCAATCAATGCAATATTAAAAATCTGAAATTACTTTTTATTTTTATTAATAAATGGTATTTAAATGCAGCTGTCATCGGAATCCTGCACCGCCATTGCTGTCAAACTTGACAGATTGATCGATGAAAACAATTTGGCGCCCAACGAGATTCTGCCAACATTCCAGAAACTTCTAGACGAGCAGGAACACATCCAGATTATACAGAAAAATGTTAAACACACCAAAGAAAAAAAAATTAATAAAGTTTATCCTGAGTTAGAAGACAAAAGTCCGTCAGTTTCATTTATATTAAAGTAAATTAAAATTAAATTGAATTTAATTTTTTTTGCTTCAACAAACTGACTGATTGACCTTTTTTAACTGTACAGTACTTAGTAATGACTGAAATCTACGAAATGTCACCTTCTTGCCACAACAGCGCCATCTACATTTCATACATTTGAGGAACACTTTTTTACATCGACGATTTTTCCTTGTCTGAGGTGTAAGTCATCGTTCGTAACAAACGTTTTCGTCCGACCGTTTGTTCTCCGACTTATTGCAACAAATCCGACTGCCGCGAAAAAGTCTTAAGATTTTTCTGGTTAATATATAGCCTATGACACTCCCAAATACTGTCGATTTTTATTGGTAAAAGGATTTTCAAAATCGGTTCAGTAGATTACCCCCTACAACCTCACAAACTTTACCTCTTTATAATATGAGTATAGATTTATATTTTTTTAATAATTAAGTTTCATTAAGTAATTGGTCTCTTTGTAAAAAATCTAATTGAAATAAAATACTTTGAGTTTGAGACCTTTAATCCAAACTATATTAAAGAAACAAGGAAGTAAAAACATCGAATTTATTGAAAACCTTGATTTTATGAGTATTAAACTCATTGAATAAACACATAAACTTCTATTTTGAATACAATGTCTCAATTACGGAATGTAATATGTATATAGTGCTCTATAAAACCGGACAAGGCTCAGGTATAGGGTTGCCAGGCTGTAAAATAAGCTTTCCTCTCGAATCAGTCTTTCTGATGTAGTTTTAAAGATCTAAGTGTTACAGACCTCGGGAAGATACTTAGTTATATATATTACTAGCTGTGTGACTTGCTCCGCGTTTCATCCCCTATTCCTTGTTATTTTACACCCTTGAGGGTAAAACTTTTATAAACTTAGAATGTCATATTTATTTATATCGAATCAACAGCCTACAAGCTTCTAGTTCTAAAAATAACGATACTTCCATACAACTTTTCATCCTCCCCTTTCAGCCCCTTACAACCCTTTTTTCGCATTAAAAATTAGCCTATGTCCCTTCTCAGACTCTAGACTATCTGATACCAAATTTCATTTAAATCGGTTCTGCAGCTTAGGCGTAAAGCGCGACAGACAGACAGAGTTATTTTCGCATTTATAATATTAGTAAGGAGTAAGGAATATGTATAGAATATAGAGTTCTGACGTCACCAATATTGAATAAAGATAGTTGATACGCAAAATGTCAATCTTCTTGATGAATTGAAAATATTTAAAGTTGTACCTAAATAATGGTGGGAAAGATACAGCTTTTTTTAAACCTTTATGAATGAGACAGATATGGAACTCTTTATTATGAACTGCGTAGGTTTTTATTAAACGTGTAACAGTTTGTTCGAAACGATTTTATTGATAACTAGCCGACCCGCGCAACTTAGTTCGCGTGTTGCTCCGCTCCTATGGGTCGTAGCGAGATGTTAAATAGCCTAAGTTACTTCTTGTTACATCAGTTATTTGCCAGTGAAAGTCCCGTCCAAATTGGTCCAGCCATTTAAGAAATTAGCCGGAACAAACAGACAACCAGACAAAAATATATGTAGAGCAATGGAAAGATTGTGATGAAAACAAATCTAAATAAATCGGTATTTTCCTATTAAATTTTTTTATATAAAAAACTAGTTGATCCACTCCGACTTCCCGTGCGAAGTAATTTAATTTTCAATATCTTACTAATATAATAATATCATCTCTTACTATTGTAATATGTTGTTTTATCCTTACTAATATTATTAATGCGAAAGTATCTCTGTCTGTCTGTCGCGCTTTCACGCCAAAACTACTTAACTGATTTAATTGAAATTTGATATACAGATAGTCTAGAGCCTGAAAAAGGACAAGGCCACTTTTTAATGCGAAAAAAAGGGTTTTAAAGGGTTCCTTTCAAGGAGGGATGAAAAGTTGTAAAGAAGTATCGACATTTTTAGAGCTAGAAGCTTGAAACATATTTTTTAGTCTGTTGATATAAATAAATATGACATGCAAAATTTGTAAAATAATTAGCCTAAATAATTAAAAATGCTACCCAAAGACAGCATTCCAAGCAGACGAAGTCGCGGGCACAGCTAGTATGTCAATAAAACTGTTCAGGCGTTTCATAAATATATTATATTATACCGCTGTCACATATTAGATTTATAATATAGATCAACACATAGACTATTTTGATCTATATTTGATGCGGTTTTTTTACTAGATAGAGTGACTGAAGAGGAAGGTTTATATGTATAATACATGCATAATATAGTCAAAGTCAAAGTCAAAATTTTTTATTCAATGTTGGAATTTACATTCTCTTATTGAACGTCGGAATCTACCACCCTTTCGGAAACGACCTAACCCAGACCTGAGAAGAATGGGCGCAAGAAACTCAGCGGGACTATTTCTTTTGGATATTTTTTATCTTTGATTTTTTAAACGCCAATTTTTATAACAAGTATATTTATACATTGAGACAGCCTGGAGCGAACGCATCATTCCTAAGGCGTGACATCTTCCAAAAAATCTTTAATGTTATAATAGCCTTTGTCACACAAACGTTTTTTAACTAACTTTTTAAATTTTCCTATAGAACAATTTTGAACGCTTTCTGGGATCCTGTTGTAGAAGCATACACATCGCCCAACAAAAGAATTACTAATTCTACTCAATCGAGTAGTAGGAATAACAAGTTTGTGTTTGTTCCTAGTATTGATGTCATGCAAGTCACTATTTCTAATAAAATCATTAATATTTTTACGTACACACATAACATTTTCAAAAATATATTGTGAAGCAACAGTCAATATATTAATTTCTTTGAATTTATCTCTTAAAGATATTTTAGGGCCGAGACCATAGATTGCGCGAATAGCCCTCTTCTGCAGTATGAAAATCGTGTTTATGTCGGCTGCGTTACCCCAAAGTAGAATGCTATAAGACATTATACTATGGAAGTAGCTAAAGTAAACTAAACGAGCCGTGTCTATATCAGTTAATTGGCGTATTTTCTTAACCGCGTATGCTGCAGAGCTGAGTCTATTGGCCAATCTCTCAATATGGGGGCCCCATTGCAATTTAGAATCGACAGTGATGCCCAAAAATACGGTAGATTCCACCGGTTTCAACTCCTCTCCATTTATAAATACACCAGTCTCTATTTTCTTAACATTGGGTGTCGTAAATTTTATATATTTAGTTTTCTTACTATTTAACATTAGATTATTAGCACTGAACCAATGTACAATATCAGAGAGAGCATTGTTTACATGGTCATATTCAGTTTGATGGCGTTTCACTTTAAATATTAGTGAAGTGTCATCAGCAAACAATACTATCCTGTTCTTTTTTTCTACGAGGTTTAGCAGGTCGTTTATATAAATGAGGCAGAGAAATGTTCCAAGAATAGAACCCTGGGGGACACCCATATCCAGACGAGCCCCAGGAGATCTCTTGCCATTCACGTCAACCCTTTGAACCCTATTGTTTAGATAGGAGTTCATAAGGTCGAGCGCAGTTCCTTTGATGCCATAGTGGCGCAGCTTTCTGACCAGAGTCGCATGTTGTACACAATCGAAGGCCTTAGATCAGTCACAGAATATTCCAAGTGCATTCTGTGATTCCTCCCAGGCCTCGAAGATATTCTTAATTAATTCGACACCGGCATCCGTTGTTGAACAACCCTTAGTAAAACCAAATTGTTTCACATGGAGAAGTCTCTGTGAATTAAAATGAATTAACATTTGGTTTAAAATTAGTTTTTCAAAAATTTTACTAAGCGTTGGCAACACTGAGATGGGTCGAAAATTATTTGGATCAGTTATACATCCAGATTTAAATATAGGCGTTACTTTATGATGCTTCATCAGGTCAGGAAACACGCCACGTTTAATACAAGTATTGAAAATAGTAGCTAGATGCGGTGCAATGGCATCAATTATGGAGTTAATTATTTTAACAGAAATACCCCAAATATCAGCTGTTTTCTTCATATCTAGGGTTTTAAATGTTTTAATTATATCTTTACTGTTAACAGTACTAAATTCGAACAGTACATCACATTTTTTAACATTTTCTAGCAATAATGATTCAGCAACGCTGGCAGATGAAATGAGAGAACAAGTTGTTGAGATTGGAATGTCAGAGAAATATTTTTCAAACGTGGATGCAACTTCCTGATCAGTTTGGATATTAATGTTATTATAAATGAGATTATACTTGAAGTTACGATCTCTGACTCTTCCAGTTTCCCAATTGATATATAGTATAGTATATAGTAGTAAATAATATACTTAAAAGCTTTAAAATAAATTTAATCTTCTTTTATATACATAATTTGTCTTAAAATAATATTATAAATCGTTTTTCCTTCTTTACCTCTTCGTTCATTCTTCGTCTAATATTTAGTCATTCGAATCAACACATACAACCTCTTTCATACGTCCTTCCTTACCATAAAATCTGTACAAAATAACACAACTTATAATTCCCAACTCTATTATATAATATTATTAAAAATAAAACTCAAATTATACGTTTTTTGTTTAAATAAAAAACCTGTTTCCCCCAATCTTGTAGTTATTGTTATGTTGTGCAAAAAAAAGTCCACCTGATGGAAAGTGGCCACCGTCGCCCATGGACATCGACAAAGCTAGAGAGTATCTCTTGTTTTGTTGATGCCGCCTCGAAGATAGAGTGAGGAGGAGGAGCGAAGGAAAGAATGTTGCGGTTTCAATGGATCGATATTAGAAAAACATCGATGTTTAAATCGAACCGAAAGTATCGATGTTCGATATATATCGATTGAAAAAATTATAATATAGGACTTTCATCAAAAACAGTGTTGCCAGCCCAGCATAAAAAAACTACAGATATGCTTGAAAAAAAAGTAGAAAACGGTAAATATCAAATTAAAAACAGTTAATTGACATCTTTATCTTTCTATTACTGAATGCATTATAGGGAGATAATTAAAAACAAGAAAAATCATTTATTTATCAAAATTGATGACGCTGACGCTCATCTTAAATAAAAAATTGTAAATTTCGAAGCCTAATTAGGTAACTTAAACTGAGAGAATTTCTAAAAAACTAGATCCACAGTTAAAACTAAAGGTTTGGCTGCACTGATCAATAAAGACTGGAACAGTCGACAGTTTTTTTTTATCTCTTAGGTATGCAAAGAATATAGGTATAACTCTTCGTACAGCTTCTTCCGGTTTCGTTGATCAGTGTCATCTAGTGTAAAATAGTTAAAATTGGTAGTTATTAATATTTAACTTGATAGTCAAACCTAGTTCATCAAATACAGACTAGAGGGCGTCCTAAAGAATTATTGACGTTTCGATATTTTATTCTTATAACATCGATGTATCGACGATATCGAAGTCAACACATCGATGTCAAAACATCGATGTTTTCTGGAAAACATCGATGTTTATTCAACATCGATGAATATCGATCATCCCCAGCCGGAACGCGTCAGAGACACTTTGCGGTCGGATTCGCATGCTGGTGGTGCTGGGTTACTCTCCTCTTAGGAGATGCTCTCCCGTCCCCTCACGGATAAAAAGTACCTCAGAAGAAGTAAGACACAACAGAGCATACAACTTCTTTATCTTCTAGAAGTAATTTAATTTAAAAAATAACCTCTGAAACTTAATAGATATAATTAAATGTCAGAATTAATTTACTATTTCCATATAGCAACATAACATCGCTTGACAGCCCATCCGGTGATGACGTCATCACCTTTGAAGGAATACGATTGGCTATATAGTACTCAAGGTGATAGTGTTTGCCAGGTTTAATATAATTTTTTTTTATCTGCAGCTTTTTTATATTTATAATCTACTAGCAATACCCACGACTTTGTCCGCGTTTCATCCCCTATTGCTTATTGGTATTTTACACCCTTGAGGGTAAACTTTTATAAACTTAGAATGTCATAATTATTTATATCGAATCAACAGCCTACAAAATGTTTCAAACTTCTAACTCTAAAATTGACGATACTTCCACACTACTTTTCATCCCCCCTTTTAACATCTTACAACCTTTTTTTCGCATTCAAAAGTAGCCTATGTCCTTTCTCAGGCTCTAGTCTATATGTATACCAAATTTCATTTAAATCGGTTCAGTAGTTTAGGCGTGAAAGCGCGACAGACAATTACTTTCGCAATTATAATATTAGTAAGAATATTTGTGTTGACAGATCGATAATCATGAACGTAGGCTGTACGGTACAATACCTTTGCCTTTTCTATTATGGAATAAAAACAGAAAAAAAAAATAAACGAACGTTTTATTATCTAAGATCCATTAAATAAACCAAACTCGTTATGATTCTTTACATCTTTATAGTACGTAAGAGATTAGTTATTTATTGTTCGCCTGTTGCTCCGCTCCTATGGGTCGTAGCGAGATGTTAAATAGCCTAAGTTACTCCTTGTTACATCAGCTATCTGCCAGTGAATGTCCGGTCAAAATTGGTCCAGCCATTTCAGAGATTAGCCGGAACAAACAGACAGACAAAAATTGTAAAAAAAAAAAAAATATTATTTATTTTGTAGGGTGTGTGTATACATCCATATGCACTTAGTAAAAAGCGGTTATTTTAATATTACAAACAGACACTCCAATGTTATTTATTTGTATGGATAGCAATTATAGTACAAAAACGCACTGATTCATTAAATTAAAAATGTCGACTTTTAATAACACGCAGTCGTCCGTCGATCTACAAAAAGAAACAACTTGACACTTGATATTTCCCGTTCGATAAATATTCTTGAATTGGTTTCGATTCAATACATTCTTGACTTGCTCGAGTTATTAACCGACTTCAAAATAGATGATTACTAAAGAGCAGAGTACACCCTATATAACGACATACTCCTTAAAATATTTTTTTTCTGCTTGGATTACTTTGTTGCTCTTCAATCCTACTAATATTATAAACGCGAAAGTTTGTAAGAATGTTTGTTACTGTTTCACGCAAAAACTACTGAATGGATTTTGATGAAACTTTACAATAATATAGCTTACACATCAGAATAAAACATAGGCTATAATTTATAATGATATAGTGTGAATTATTCAAAATATAGCGGGTAAAACCACGGGGCGCAGCTATTACTTAATAACGCAAAAATATAATTAAAAACCTTTATATAATAGAGTAGGTACTGGTGTGTTGCTATATGGAATGTCGTTATATACAGTGTTGCTATATAGAATGTCCATACATAAAGTGTTGGCTTGTAGTCACTATAGTGTTAGTATAAAAAAATCGATTTATTATGTCGCTGTGTAAAGTATCAGTATATAGTTATACTAGCTGGCTGCCCTCGCTTCGCTCCAGGTATTTAAAGCAATATTATAATTGATGTCCTTAAATAGTCACTATGTAATTGTGTAGTTTTTCATTATTTGAAAAAAGAGAGTGAGAAAAAGTTATAAAAAAATAATAGAAAGGAAAAGAAAAGCAACAGATAATAAAAGAGGGAGGACAGAGCAAACATAATATTGAATAGGTAAAGGAGAGAAAGCGAAAGAGAGAAAAAGAGAGGGAGAGAGAGAGAGAGAGATAATCGAAAGAAAGAAAGTGAAAGTAGACTGATCATTCTGAACAGATAAAGTGATAGTATTATAAGAGGATGAGAGACGGAAATACTCTAGACTTCTCTCAGTGAAAGAACTTTTAAAATCGGATTAGTAGCAGCAAAATGGCCATATTCTATTAATTAAAATGTGTATATGGCAACACTAAATCACTTTAGTCACTCACGAATAGTGTAGTTTTCTCTCAGTGAAACAATTTTTTAAATCGGATTAGTAAAAACGAAATGGCCATATTCTATTAAATAAAATGTGTATATGGCAACACTAAATCACTTTTGTCACTCACGAATAGTGTAGTTTTCTCTCAGTGAAACAATTTTTTAAATGGGATTAGTAAAAACGAAATGGCCATAATCTATTAAATAAAATGTGTATATGGCAACACTAAATCACTTTTGTCACTCACGAATAGTGTAGTTTTCTCTCAGTGAAACAATTTTTTAAATCGGATTAGTAAAAACGAAATGGCCATAATCTATTAAATAAAATGTGTATATGGCAACACTAAATCATTTTTGTCACTCACGAATAGTGTAGTTTTCTCTCAGTGAAACAATTTTTTAAATCGGATTAGTAAAAACGAAATGGCCATAATCTATTAAATAAAATGTGTATATGGCAACACTAAATCATTTTTGTCACTCACGAATAGTGTAGTTTTCTCTCAGTGAAACAATTTTTTAAATCGGATTAGTAAAAACGAAATGGCCATAATCTATTAAATAAAATGTGTATATGGCAACACTAAATCATTTTTGTCACTCACGAATAGTGTAGTTTTCTCTCAGTGAAACAATTTTTTAAATCGGATTAGTAAAAACGAAATGGCCATAATCTATTAAATAAAATGTGTATATGGCAACACTAAATCACCTTTGTCACTGACGAAAAGTGTAGTTTTCTCTTAGTGAAACAATTTTTTAAATCGGATTAGTAACAATTAAATGGCCATATTCAGTTATTTAAAAAATGTATATGGCAACACTAAATCACCTTTGTCACTGACGAAAAGTGTAGTTTTCTCTTAGTGAAACAATTTTTTAAATCAGATTAGTAACAATTAAATGGCCATATTCAGTTATTTAAAAAATGTATATGGCAACACTAAATCACCTTTGTCACTGACGGAAAGTGTAGTTTTCTCTTAGTGAAATAATTTTTTAAATCAGATTAGTAACAATTAAATGGCCATATTCAGTTATTTAAAAAATGTATATGGCAACACTAAATCACCTTTGTCACTGACGAAAAGTGTAGTTTTCTCTTAGTGAAACAATTTTTTAAATCGGATTAGTAAAAACGAAATGGCCATAATCTATTAAATAAAATGTGTATATGGCAACACTAAATCATTTTTGTCACTCACGAATAGTGTAGTTTTCTCTCAGTGAAACAATTTTTTAAATCGGATTAGTAAAAACGAAATGGCCATAATCTATTAAATAAAATGTGTATATGGCAACACTAAATCACCTTTGTCACTTACGAAAAGTGTAGTTTTCTCTTAGTGAAACAATTTTTTAAATCAGATTAGTAACAATTAAATGGCCATATTCAGTTATTTAAAAATGTATATGGCAACACTAAATCACCTTTGTCACTGACGAAAAGTGTAGTTTTCTCTTAGTGAAACAATTTTTTAAATCAGATTAGTAACAATTAAATGGCCATATTCAGTTATTTAAAAAATGTATATGGCAACACTAAATCACCTTTGTCACTGACGGAAAGTGTAGTTTTCTCTCAGTGAAACAATTTTTTAAATCGGATTAGTAACAATTAAATGGCCATATTCAGTTATTTAAAAAATGTATATGGCAACACTAAATCACCTTTGTCACTGACGAAAAGTGTAGTTTTCTCTCAGTGAAACAATTTTTTAAATCGGATTAGTAACAATTAAATGGCCATATTCAGTTATTTAAAAAATGTATATGGCAACACTAAATCACCTTTGTCACTGACGAAAAGTGTAGTTTTCTCTCAGTGAAACAATTTTTTAAATCGGATTAGTAACAATTAAATGGCCATATTCAGTTATTTAAAAACCACCTTATGGCACTTGAATGGCCATATCTTTTTAATTAGAGGATTTATGGCAACACCACATAGCCTATGTTACCCGGAAAGGATGTAGCTTTCTATCGGTGAAAGAATTTGCAAAATCGGTTCAGTATTTTTCAAGCCTATTCGCAACAAACAAACAAACATACAAATATACAAACATACAAACAATCAAATCTTTCCTCTTTATATAATAGTATAGATAAAAGCAACGTCATATTTAATATTAATTATGATGTTGGCAACACTTATAATTTGAGTAGCATCCTGTTACTTGAGTAGCATTTTGACTTTCTTGAATGTTGGTCAACTGATAAACAAAAATCAAGGAAGTGGGGATTGCTAAATAAATACGCCGACTACAACTCTTCTTTCTAATAGAATATTAATATATAATTACTCATAGAGATCATTCCCCATGATAATATAGTTTGTCTATGCTCCCTCTTCAAAATGTATAACTTAATTATCAAAACTATTTAGTCTTCTCCGGAAATATCTATTGACTTATTTATAGAGTATCGCTATAAATAATTATTTATTTCGTTTTTTTTTTCAATATTTATAATTCCAAATTTAAAAAATCTAGTCTAGATTGTACAGATTAAAAACTTGCACAGACAAAAAATATAAAAACCTATTTTGTCCATATTTTATACTTAATAATAATTATTATAATATTTAAATGATTAAAAGTAGAAAAAATACTAGTCGACCCGCTCTAGTTCCGTTGGGCTAAAACATTTCAAAATAAAATAAAAACTCACTCACATTGCGTTATTAGTTGTGGAAGAGAACAAAGAAATATAAATAAACTTAAATTCGAGGTTATTAAAAGTTTGTTGCTTGCATTGCGATGTACAATCGTAAAAACCGTATCTAATTTAGTGTAGTAGTTTTGATGTGATACATGTTCAAATATACAGGACAAATAATAATATTTAAAGTGTAATTTAATGTCAATATTTTGTTTTGTACTTATGGAGTATATTTAAATAAGAAATAATTGATATACAAATTGTTTTTTTAATATCCTTTAAATATACTTACTTACCTTGAGGTCCATTTTTGATTAATTGTGCTTGTACATCTGTTATATAAAAGAATAACTACTACACTTGTTTTATAAATATACAAAAATAGCGCCAATTAAACTCCTGTCAAGTTACGCGATGTCGTGAGTTGTGACGTCACAATCTATAATAACAATCAAAAGAATAGTGATGTAACAAGTATTATGCTCTATAATCTATGAAATTTTTTTACTTCACTAAAGCATAAATCATAACTTACAACAATTATGTTCTATACACAACTTGACAGCATTGTCTACTGTGACGTCACAATTCATGAGGTGTTCATACTAACTTTGCCCCACTCTTTTACCCCCTTAAGGGATGATTTTGGAAAAAATATTTTACACGTGTTTCATGACTTTCAATGAAGAACCTTCATACTGAATTTCATTTGAATAACAACTTTTCATACAAACTTTACACCACCTTTTTACCACCTTATGGGGTGAATTTTCGAAAATCCATTTTAGTGCTCCCCTACGTTATAAAATAAACCCCTGTTTAGGTCATTCATTAAGTCAGCTCCTCCTTTTATCTATTACGTAGATAGATTCACTTTTGACTAGTAAGGTCTAGCGGACTCTTATGGATTGTGACGTCACAGTACACAATGCTGTCATGTACTAAACATGACAGCATTACTTTATTAGTTATTAAGTTTAATTTATAGATAATTTGAAATTCGCGGGTAAAATCAGGTAAATCACTTATTTAAAATAACTAACACACATACTAAATTGTCAATTGAATTGTCATAACTATTCAGCCAATCAAATGTATATTATATATTCGGATAAAAAGCGGGTAATTTCTGTTTAATCTACTGGCAGCATTGGATATGACCCCTTCGACAAGTCCACAGTCGTTAAATTTAAATTAGAGTTAAACCAAGCTCTACATACCCCCAGGAAACTACATCCAAATCACTTCAGCTATCAACACAACAACAAAAGTCACAGTACACAATGCTGTCATGTTGAGTACAGTAGTTATATTTGGGGAAAAGTGCTTTTTATTATCCAAAATATTTTGTATATTTTCATCATCATTGTATATTTTATTATTGAATAATAACATGACTTTGATTTGCATAGATAGGTAGTTAAAAATAATCACATTTTATTTATATGGTAATTGTTACTTTTTCCACAGGAAAGAAGATACCTTACGTGTTTCTAGGTCGAAAGCTAAGTAATAGCAATCATAGATTAATAGAGTAGAAATAACCTTTTTCTTCTTTTTGATTCTTAATTATAATAAAATAAAATCCTTATATATTAAATGTATAACGCAGCAACGGAGCAGTGGGTTGGCATGATAATCGAAAGCTCTAGCCTTTTATTAATATTGTTATAAACGCGAATGTTTGTGAGCTTATTAATCATTAAAACAAAAATCGCTTAAAAGATTTTGATTACACTTTATAAGTGATAAAACTGTTTTAAGCTGTCTGAAAACTAAGAATGTGATAAGGAAAGCATTTAGAAATATGTTTTTGAAATCGTTATACAAGATAGGGCGAAGGTGCCAGCCTTGTGGAACACCTTATAATAGTTTGCAAAGTTCTGCAAATAAAACATTGACAACAACAATTATCTAAAGATTAAAAAAAAGAAAATAAGGATCTTTTTCTATAATTAATTGATTATACCAATACTTTTTGCTTATGGAATATCACATGATTGAGTTAATCAGATGCTTTACTAAAGTCTAAGTAATTTAAATGTAGTTTCCAATCCGGTATATCCCGTCGTAATTTGAGTATCCTGATCAGCATCAGCATTAAAATTTCCACGCCACTGTAATGGCTAAGCATGCGGCCATTATCCAACTGTAAATTTGTTACTCGTTCCGTTCCGTTCCGTATATTTTGTTTATTATTGAAAAATACAAATCATTGGTTTTTTTTAATTGCCTCATTTTTTGATCAGAATTTTTAACACCTTAGTTTAGAAAATATCTTTTCTAATATGTTAGTGTTTGAAATTCTAATTTTACTAAAAAGGTTTATAACCATAAACGCTTGACCGCCATTTGCGAATGTATTGCATAATTAATTAGTTTATATTTATATTCTATTTCATATAACGCCTTTAAGGTCTGATTGAACGATCTATTACATATAAATCTAAATAATTTCAAGCTTTTTAGGAATTTACTTCATTAGACAAATTCCTTTACTATTAGGCTGCGTTTCTACCAGAGATTTGCGAGGATGCCTAGCGAGGGATGTGTTTGTTGTGAAACTCTGAGAGAGGTCATGTGGTCAAGATTGAGATGAGTCATTGCACTGGGCACAGGTGAAGCTAATTACCCGATTTTTAGGTAATTCAAAATTAAATAGATAGATTTTTAAGTTGAATGGTCTTATCTATTAAGCCAATCAAATATATATTATATATTCGGATAAAAAGCCTGTAATTTCAGTTTAATCTACTGGCAGCACTGGTTATGACCCCGTAGACAAATCCACAATCGTTTAATTTAAATTTTGGTTAAGCCAAGCTCTACATACCCCCAACTACATCCAAATCACCTTAGCAATCAACACAATAACAAATAATAATGAATCGACCAATATGCATCATCATCATCGCAACCTCGTTCTCCTGGTGTCTTCCTCAAAATGAGGAGTCCATAGTCCACTACGCTGGCCCAGTGCGGGTTGGCAGACCTCACACACCGACAAAGAACTTTTGGGAACTCTCGGGACTGCAGGTTTTCTCACGACGTTTTCCTTCATCGTTAAATCAAGTGATATTTAATTGCTTAAAAACGTCATATACTGATCGATATGCATATACTTGTAAAACAAATAATTATATGATAAGATTACCTTGCTGTTTGTATTAAGCCCTAAAAAGTAAGAACTGTACTTAAAAGTATAATTATGTACCATCAGGGCGGATATCAATCATGGCGTTGTACTTTATACATTTTTAAAATATAATTACTGTCCAAATATAGACTGCCATCTTGCTTCCGCCTTTATGCAACTGTCAAAACGACGCGGCAAAGTTATGTTTGGATACGCGTACTAATAAAGAGCATATTAAAAAATATATTAAATTATGTTAGATATGTTGTTGTTGGTCAGTCAGTCAGTTTGTCTGAAGCTACCAGTTCGGAAAGCAGTTTCCTGGTGAGAAACTCAACAGTTTCTCTTTTTAAAATGCCATTGTTTACATCAGTCTGTTTTACAAAGGTATAATCATTCAGCTGAGCATCAACGTCATTTTGAATCCAAGCTTTGTCATCGTTCAAGTAATCTTGTACAGAGTAGTAAGCTTTATTTACTAAACACTTTTTTATTCGAGTTTTAAATCGCTGAAGTGGCAAATCTAATATAGTCTGTGGAATCTTATAATAGACGCGAACACCAAGCCCCATGAAGCTATTACTGACTTTGTGGAGACGATAGTATGGCGTTACAAGTTTATTTTTATTTCTAGTATTTATCCTGTGTGTGTCACTATGTTTGGAAAATATACGTAATGTTCTGCCTAATGTATACAATGTCACAATGAATGTATTGTGACGGCACCGTAAGGATACCTATTTAATGTCAACTAAGATAAACTACCTATTTAACTAATTAATGTCAACTAGTTATTTGTCAAAATAAAACTTGTACCTTAGACTAGAAGACGTTCAGTGTTATTGCACATTATTGTTTACTCTACAATTCACTATGATAATCGATCAGGCGATAACATTATCATATAGTACATAGTTTATTTAAGAATATGCGAGTAGCTAAATAATGGAATCTAGGGAATAAAATAAAAATGGTTACGGTATATACATAGTAATCGTAGTTCTTTACTATTATAGCTAGTGTCGAAATTATGGAAAAATATTTACCGATTTATAATAGGCATCTTTTGTGTCAATTATATAAATCTTTCAAATTTTCCTACTAAATTTAAATAAAAAAATATAAGAATTCTGTCAACTAAAGACAAGGCTTTACGGTGTAATACATTTTCCATAATGGAATAAAAACAGAGAAAAAAAAAGATTAATTTAAAAATTACGTAACTTTTATACATAACTACTGTGCTATAAATGTGAAGAAAAAATACAATAATATTAACTGTCAATTTTTTTTTAGTTTAGATTTTAAATAAACTAAGAATTTAATAATATATCAATCTGTTGTCGCTGAAAAACAGATCTATTTTTAAAGTTTAAATTTCGAATAAAACTGAGATATTTAAAAAAATCAACATATCTCTCATCTGTTGTCGCTGACTGACAATTAGTTTTTTAAAGTTTGAATTTCGAATAAAACTAAATAGTGGATAGATAATTTTGGTTGGTTCTTTTTTTGTTTTGAATTTCGAATGAAACAGGCAACGCTTCTTTTGGCTTTACTTTATATACTCATTATGTTTTATTAAATATTTTTTAGATATTTAATTATATGTATTACGAGTTATATAATATATACATCAACAGTTATTTAGTATGTTTATATAATAAAATACGCAACAATTCGCTTATTGTTAAATATAAACTATTATACAGCAATATTACTCAACTGCATTCATTGTGTTTTTGTATCAAAGATAATACTTATTACATCTATATTGTATTTGATTTTACTTGAATTGCATAAAATTAGTTGGCTAAGAACAGTTTCATCTTGTTTCCATTTAAATTGCGCGCATATTGTCTATCGTTGTTCTCATTTTATTATTAATGATTTTTATACTTACACCTCTAATTTCTAATTTATTTCTATGAGAGGCTTTTCCTTTTTATTTTTCCATACTAGATGCTGCATTCCCATTCATCCTCCTTTCATTTTCATTGCCATCGTCATAGCCTACGCCATCCCTATCCCCCCCTTACTATTTCGCAATAAAATTCATTCCAATTTCTAAATTTTATTTTCATTTAGATTCCTATTAGGATTCAAATTTCCATTACTATTAATTTCCAAACACCATTCATACCCATTTACGTCATTCATTGTTACTACTATTTCATTCCAATCTCTTTTTTAATTCCAATTCCTTTTACTAATTCCAATCCATACCAGTTTTGATTCTGATTACGATTTCCATTTACAATCCTTATTATGATTTTAATCTGTTCCCAATTCCTATTCCTATTTCACTTCCATTGTTTATTTAGATTCCCATTAGAATTTCTTTTCCCATTTTGATAACCGATTTTTATTTTCCATTACCATTAATTTTCCATTTCTAATTTCCCATTGTCATTGTCATTATTATCGTCAATACCATCTCCATTCCAAACACCGTACATTCCTAAACAATACTAATCCACACCAGTCTTGATTCTGATTACCAATTCCATTTACAATCCTTATTATGATATTAATTCTGTTTCCATTTCTATTACTGTTTCGATTTAGATTCCCACTAGAAATTCTTTTCTCATTTCTCAATTTAATAGTCTCCCATATCCAGGTTCCAGTCCCGTTTTTATTATCTATCCATATGCCTTAGTTAGCACCAGTATCGCAACTTTATGACAAGACAATTATTAATCTAATTTTAATGCGGTTTACACTTAAGCCTTAATGAAATAATAAAAAAAAGTAAATGTCAAAGCAATTGACAGAAGACAGAAGAGTTTTTATAATTAAGTCCGATGTCATGAAGTCAATAATTTCTGTCTGTTTCATGTACTCCGGCCTGTTATCGAATAATGTAGGAAATAAATTCTCTGAAGAGTTATTTGCATTTCGTGTCGTAATTAAGCAACAGTTGACAGCTCGTGGAACTTGTTTGGACAAGTGTCCTTGCACCACCAAAATGATATTCTTTATATTGTAATCTGTATTATTGTCTGTGTGGTAATGGAATTTTTACAAAATTTATGTATTTGCTATGACGTCATTTTTAGGGTCTAAGTCTAGGCTGTCTGTCGCCAGGCTGTATCCCATGAACCGTGGTAGCTAGGCAGTTGAATTTCTGTTGCCTCTATCAAACAATAAATACTAAAAACAGAATAAAATAAAATATTTAAGAGGGGCTCCCATACAACAAAACGTGATATATTTACCAAATATTGGTACGGAACGGTTTTTCTAATCATCAATGCAACCTCTTTTCATAAAATCATAGAACCGTTCGTGTATTATCTGTCCTATCTTCATGTATATATTATCTGTTAATGTTTTGTAATTATAAGTTTAAAAAAATGTAAAATCTATCCTATTACAAATCCTATTACAAAGATATCTTTCGGATCCAATTGTAAATCTAAGTAATCTATATCTATATCTATACTAATATTATAAAGAGGAAAGATTTGTATTTTTGTATTTTTGTATTTTTGTATTTTTGTATTTTTGTATTTTTGTATGTAACGAGTAAACATAAAAACTACTGGACCGATTTCAAAAATTCTTTCACCATTAGAAAGCTACATTATCCCTGAGTAACATAGGCTATATTTATTACAAGAAAAAATTAGAGATCCTTAGGAAATCTCACGAAAACCAATCCAAGGTGCCAAAAAATTAGCCATAAAATATCTTTCATCGCATGCGCTGCAAAAAGTATTGATGATAGAACAAAAAAATGTTCTAAAATATTATATAACGTATCAATATCTACAAAAAAGTCCGCGAGACCATATGTTCAACTATTATAGTTACGTCACTATAACTACTTTTTTACATTTTAAAAGTTGATAAAAATGCCTATCAAAATCAGACCATGTTTTCTATAACTTTGTATTAATCCTTATCCAAATAAATTATTTCGTATTCAAGACTATTTCAATAACTGTAAATTACTTTTTGAATTATTAAAATCGGACTTTCCATTCAAAAGATATTACGAAATTAAAAATATCAATATAAACAAAAAATACACGACGACGCGACGGGCCAGTGTAGCGACGCAGCGCAGCGAGTAAAGCGGCAAGAGAGGGGGCACCGAAATGCGGGAGGGCCAATATATTTTTAAAAATAATATTCCACCCGCGCGAAGCCGGGATGGGCCGCTAGTCAACAATAAAAAAACTTTTAGGAGTTGAATATTTTTTACAACGATTCAATTTATTGTTCGAAATTCAAATTTCGTATGAAATGACCGGAACAAGGTTATAATCGAATTAGAATGAAATTAAGCATTAAAACATCGATTATTGATTACTACTTTCCGTAAATTTCTTCTTTCTTCTTTCTATAACTACTCTGGAGCCCTGCAAGTATTACGTTAGCTGATATTTTGCAATTTTCAATCCCCCTGTCATGTATTTATTTTTTTTAAATAATAGAGCTTGTTTATGGTTTGACATTCCTTTAGCTATTGTTTATCTTTAGTTGCACCATTCAGACCTCCCATCCCCCATGTTATCAATAATATGCAAAGCCAGGACCTCCCCGCCCCTCTTTAATGTTTCCGTAATACTTGAACGGAATTTTGTGGTTTCTACTTCTTATCAAGACAAAAACATATTAAAAAAATCAATCATGTCCTAGTCCTGCTAATTAACTAATAATTAAAAGATACAATATGTTATGATTAATGTTCCCTTACCTTTTCCAAAATAAATTAAATCCAATTATTTCCATGTCTTCAATAAATAATTATTACAGTAATAAAATGCTACTCCTTATATTGTAGTATATTACTTATTCATTTCGCGCCATAATTAAGCAACTGTTGACAGCGCGGGAAACTCGTTCGGATGCTCGTCCTTGCATTACCAAAATGGCGGATGTATTACAATACAATGTAACCTAATAAATATGAATTGTTTATTTTACCATTATAATTAGTGTTTATTTATTGAATTTTTAAATGAAATTGGATTTCGTCCGTTAATAAAGAATTTTTTGATACATAGAGTAGAAAAAAATACTATATATTTATATAACCTACATTATCTATTATTTCTTTAAATTACTTATACGAAAATACTTTTTTCATTTGATATTATTAGTCTTATAAAACACAAGTATTGAACAATAGTAGATTGTAATATAAGGGAGTAAATTAATATATATTACGGTGAGGGCCCTTTTTTAATATTTTGTTATTAATACTATTAAATATTTTGCGCCTGAGTCTTATACTCTACTTTTCATCACCGCACTATGAGAAAATAAAAGGTGCCTCATATTGTAATATTATTATTTAATAAAACATATAGTAACAACTACATTGAAATTAAATAATATCTAATAATAAAACAACTAAAATTGTTTTATTATTAGATATTGTGACATTTTCGCAATTATGAAAATTTATTGTTACAGTTTTATTAGGAATAGAGATTGCTGTAGATTACATATTTGATTTCTTTTTTATTTATTCAGTCAGCAGCGGCGCGAATTTGAGCCGTCGTACCAGCCAGTCTTTATTTGAACAATATGTCATTATATGTGCGTTCGATTTCTTTGGCGCTAAACACTAAGATGTTCCAAATTCAAAAAGTGCGCGGCAAAGATAATTGCGGCGCACTTATAAAAAGGATTAAAAACTCATTACTGCCCGCTAAAAGTTTCTTATAGAAAACACCACCTTTGACTGTACTTAAAGGCGATCCAAGTCGACCTTTTCGAATAGATGGAATGAAAAAAAAAGATGGAAGGATGGATGGAAGATAACAAGGGAGAAATAGATTTTTAATAATTAATTAATTAAACTTTAAAAAAGTCAACATTAAGTTTTTTTCTATGTTTCACAAAAAGTGCACATAATTTTCGCAATAAAAGTTGGCAACTCTACATTTACTATCAATAATTTTTAGAGCGACCGAACTTTAGAAATGTGATCTGTGTTTATAGGTATGAAATTATAGTAAAGACAAGTCTGTACAGTGTAACCTTTGCCTTTTTTCATTATGGAATAAAAACAGAGGGAAAAAAATAATCAATACGACTATGATGAGATTCCTGAATTGTTTTGTTTCTTTTTTGCTTATTTTACTGTGGTATTATTATTATTTTTTAATATAAAAAGTATCTGCTGGAATAAGGGAGAATATTGAAACCAAGAAATATGTAACTTTACCATATTTATTTACAATTTTTACACATTTTTCTAAAAAAAATCAAATGCTGAGCAAAAATCAGTTATATACAATTCAATTAAGGTACAGAAAAATATGGCAGTACATGTTAATAAGCGCAGTTTTCTACTTGGGGGTGGTGCCCCTTAGTAATAATAGATGTTTTGTAGAATCTGGCATTAACAAGTGAAACCGGAGGGCAGGCCGAAGTAACTAAACTGTTCACCAACAGTAGGGGTAGTTGGGGCAAGCAGCGGCGTTGAAGTTGGCGGGGTACTTGGGGGCAACGTTGGCGTTGGGGCTGAAAGAGAAAGAGAATAATTCAATACATTATTAGGCATATCACGTATGTAACCAATGTCAATTGCAAAATAGTAATGGTAGAAGGTTACAACTGTTTGAATAGAATTTTTTTTTTTGAGTTGTCGATAAACTATAGATTATTTTTTTTTATCTAGAATAGTGTCTGCCAAAGTTGTCTATGACATGTTACAGGTCCTCGTAAATGATAATAAGAAATTGGAAACCTAGGAGCCTAGAGTAAATTGTATACTTACTCAGCGGGGGCTACAGGGAGAATAGAAGGGTTGTAGACCCATTCAGGGATAGGCATGCCCTCCGGTGTGAACCTCGCGAAGGTGTTGGTGTCGCAGTAGGGGTAGTTGGGGCAGACTGCGGGGTGGAGTCCTGCCGGGTACTCGCGAGCGAGCGCTACCACGGCGAGGACGCAGACGATGAACTGAAAAAAACAAAGCATATTATTATTGTATACACTGTGTTTTGTGATTAGCAGCATTTATATTTGTTTATAGTTTGTGGTCTGTATAATGTTTCTGACTTTAAGAATATTGCAGATTAGAATCTAGTTTTCACTTATTACTTAATAGATTTTTTTTCAAAGTGTAATAGTATTATGTATCTGTATGTATTGTAAAATAAAATTAAAAATATTAATAATTTCCTTACAGATTTCATATCATGTCATATAGCTTATAGGAAATGATCTTGATAAGATGTTAGCCTCTTTATTAAAAAAACTATAATTACTGTTAAAATATTAAATATATTTTTTTTTTATTTCTTTCTTCTTTTAAGGTCGTTAAGACTATTATATGAATTTTTAAATGGCCAAATTCCAGGCATCTGTGTCATTGTTTTTTTTACTTTCCTATAAAGCGTACCTAGATAGGTTAACAAAATTATATTATTATTATTTAAAATAAAATAATAATAATAAATAAATTGTACGTAAAGAAAATTATCTGAATTATTAAAGAACCAAAAGTCAGGTATCCATAGCATTATTTTTTTAATTTTACGATAAAAAGTTAACAGATCTTTAGGAATGCAGTTGTGATCAAATTGTAAACAAACTAAATATTCAATGTGGGCGACACAATGACACGGTATTTAGACGTATTGATTATTACAGCCAAATTAACATTTAGTACATGAAACAAGTGTCGAATGCTTCGATTGATTGGAATGTTTATATATTCATTAAATTATTGATAAATCGATGAATTATGAATTTAGTATGTATATGCAAATTACTGATTCATCTATCTATTAGGTATATTGTAATTTCTGATTTTTGAAAAATTTGCATGTTATAATCTGTCTGTTATTATTTAACTCCTGAAACGTAAAAATAATTAAAAATTAGTAAAGTAAGAGAAGAATTAGTTATACCAATTAGTATCCGTCTCATTTAATTTTTTTATAACCCGTGCATTAAAAAAATGAGTTTTTAAAAGGCTAAAGGTCAGGTATGAATTGTTGTATATTTTTCTTCTATAAAACGTACCTCAAACCTACTAAAGACAAGGCTGTACGGTGTAATACCTTTTCAATTATGGAATAAAAACAGAAAAAAAGCGTACGTCAAATACAAATTAATGCTAAATTCATAGAATTAGTTTTGTTAATACTAATAAAAGCATACACTAATTAATCAAAATGGCTGACGGATAATGCCACTGAAGCGAAGAACAACATTTAGACGATTTTTGGTAACTTCCTTTGTTACTGTAATTAGGTGGGTGTTACATTGGAATTAAATGGTGCATAACATATTTACGCAAACCGATTTATTTAGCGTTTCAAATTGGAATGATCATATGTCTATGTCACGTCATGTTAACAGTTACTATGCTATTTATTAACATTTATTATATTTCAGCATTATTGAAATCTCTTTTTCAGTTAATTAACGAGTGATAAGATCACTTTGTGTTTTTAGGTTATGCCGCCAATAATTAATTTTGAGAAGACTTTTTTTTTCTATTTATATTTGGAGGCAGCAGAAAGCAATGTTTTTATTCTAGTTTTTTTCCTTGTATTGTAGTTTGTTAGTTTGTTATAAATGTAATATGATATAATAAATTGTTATTTTGAGAAATAACGCTTTAATAAACAATTTTACATCTCGTGCGATCAAGATATTTAATAGATGTAATAGATATTCAAATAACATTTGTATGTAGGTACGTATGTTACCGCCTACGTTATTTATTAAATTGATATTAATATATTATAATAAGTGCTCTTGTTTTTCTGTATATATTATCAACACGAAACCCTAATAACAAAAATAAAAAAATAGAAGCGAAGGAAAGATGGGGCGCTAGTTATGTCTAAAGATAATAATGATTTATGTATTTGTAATTATTCAATTAATAAAACAATAAAAATAAAATAGATAGGAACAAAATATTATTTTTTGAAAATAGAACATTATTTAAAATCCAATCAAATGACAGATTATATTAACAGTTTTTTATATAAATAAAAATGCATTGGAATCCAGCATATTGGCCCTGATTGAGAAAAAAATGTTGATATTTTAACATTGATAATAAATGTTTTGTTTAACCACAAAAATGTTGTTTCAATTATTTTAATGTATAAAAAGTCGTATGGTAATTGGTAAAGCTATTAATAAGTGCGATCATTTTTTTAATGTCGTAATATGAAACCTCTTTAAGATAATATTTAAATAAAAATAATGAATTGACAGTTTTAATGTAAAAGGTCTCACTTATAAAATGAGAATAAAAGTTTAATTTTTTGTTGTAAAATGAAATTTTATATTGTGAATTTTTAAATGACCAAAAACAATATCCGTATCATTTTTTTTAATTTGCAATAAAAAGTGCGTTCAGAAATATTGTAGAATAATAACATATTTTTCGTTGTTGAAAAGTATTATTTGTAACTGAAAATAATTTTAATGGCTTGTCTACACAATCATAGACAAGTAAATAAGATAAAATTTAAATTGGCTATGTAATGAAATATAATATTAATAATAATACAAAATAATATATACAATACATCACATTACATCTGCTTTTTTATTATCTAATTAAATAATTAAATAGTATTTTTAAATAAGTAAATATTATAAATTGTGATTTTTTTAAATGGCCAAATTACATGTATCCGTATCATTATTTTTTTAATTTTTCCATAAAGTTGCGTTCAGAAAATTCAATATTTTATATAATTTAACATTGGAAGTGGCTGTATATAAAAACAAATGTAATATTAATAATAGTATAAATAATAATATTCCTCACCAGTTTAGCGTACATGGTTGTATGTTGTATATCCTCTCGACTGAGTGAGACTGATACTGTTTGGGTAGCGCAGCCCGGTTTTATACTAAACCGAGGCCTCCACTCTTCATATTGGATCCATTTTTGATGGCATATCAATTAAATGTCTCTTGCTTTTGAATAATTTAAAAAGGTAAACTTTGTGTAAATAGTTTGGTTTAAATATTTAATTGTATCTATATTACTATTGTATTAAATTGATATCTTCAAAATATGGCTTTTAATGGTGATAATTAAATCTAATTTTAGTAATGTTGTAAGAATAAGATTTGTTTTGTTCTTTTTTCTTTTAAAAAGGAAGATAGTTATTGAAAATAAGAATTTTTTTTTTATATAAATTCAATTATATGTCATATTATCGTCTCTAGGGCTCTTTTTAAATATGTATGTGCTTTATAAATAATTTGTTTTTTTTTAGTATTTATAAATAGCAATTAATATGACAAAAGTTAATCAAATTTTTATAACTCGGCCTTGATAGCCTTTATAATCAATTGAAGCGGAACAACTCAGGGAAGCGAGAATTCTCGTCTATGCCACCACGCCCACAATGTGGGCTGACAGGAGAGCCGTGACATCAAACATACCTATCAGACAATGTAATATTAAACTATATAATATATATAATGATTATAGCGACCTGCGGCTGGGCTCGGCTTATCTACTATAATATATTATACTAATAAACCCATGCAGCGCCCGTGTGCCATCATCACTCTAGCGCCCTTTTTGTGCTTTTCATATTTAATTATATTGTAAATGCGAATTTTAAATTTGTAGACAAATCGCTCTTTTTCAAAAAACGAGCGAGTGGCGCCTCTAACACCGTGGCGCCCGTGTGCAATGCAGACCCGGCATAAGTCAAGCTACTCATTTAGATGAACCTTCCTCTCGAATTACGTAGAATTGCGTAGTTTAGAAGATCTAAGCGTACAGACAGCTGTAAGCGACTTTGCTTAATACTATGTACCTATAGATTATAAGAAAAATAAGTCCTTTTGATGTTTGTACTTGATTTAAATGAATCGGTATTCGGTACACAGATACATTATGACAAGATAACAAAGATATTTATATAGGACTTATAATACAGATAAAAAATAGTTTACTTTTAATTCCGAAATAGTACTTTTCCAATGGGATAGAGAAATTTACATTACATATAGAAAGTTGAATGGTTCACATAGTTTGCTTAAGAGGTGAGTATTGTCATAAAAAATTGTACTTTACTCGGACAAAGCCATGCGGGTCGGCTAGTCTAATATATTTAGAAAACCTGTGATCTATTTATTTCTCAAAATAAAGCAAGGAAAATAATCTTTTCATCATTATATTTTATTTATTAGGCAAAACATTGAATTAAATGTTAGACCACAGGTCTCTAATTGTTATTGCCTCGTAAACCACTCGCTTTTATATTAAAGCGGAAGAAATTACAAGTACAAGTGGAAGAAAAAAGAACGAAAGGCAACATAACCTTTTTAAAACATGATACAATAAAAGTAAAGAAATCATCAGAAATAAACAGAGATAAAAGAAAAAGGAAAAGTACAACCTGGCAACTCAGTAAAAGATAAACTTAAAACCTAGCATCTACATTCACAAAGGGCAGAAAAGTCCAAAAAACGTTTGACCACCGGCACCCGAAACCAAATCCGATGAAAAATGCCGGTTGGTCACCATGGGGAAAGAAGACCACTACCCTTCAGCAAACAAGTTACCTAAAGAGTTGTAAGCGCTGTAACTTTAACTTAACACAATCGAGCCAACCGCAAAGAATTGGATGCTCGTGTTAGGCTGAGACTTCTTCTCATGGCGGCTATCCAGGTAGCCTTCGTTTCCTTGCTGACACCATAAGGATGTTCCGAGTACTAAGGAGAATAGGTAATAAGGAACCAGACTCCGTTTAAATCTAAGATATCATCAATGTTGCCAAGGCTGTAATAATACCCCCCATTGATTCTGTATGTAGGCATAATTTAAAAAATTAAAAAAATTTATCATTTTTGCAAATTGACTATTAATTGTATTTTAATAATGATATAGAAAATTATTCTTTTAATTACACAATAAAATCAAAAACTTGTTTTTTGTCACATTAAAAATAAATTAAGTCATCAATCTTTTATTACATATTGTTGTTATGTTGGCAACATTGATTAATAACACAAGTCAACAAAAAAAAACTTTTTTTGTGTCTTATTTAATGACTATTGTCTGAGTGTTTACATTGAAAAATAACCAAAAACTCAATTTATGAAGAAATAAGTTTGCTTTTGTATGTTTCATATTGGTAATTAAGTTTTAAAGTTCTTAGTGGAGAGTAAAATATTAGTTGGTAATACTTTAAAACAAAACAAAATGGCGACAAGTCGCGCATTTTACTGTATTGAGTGTATGTATGTCTATTACAAACTGTAGCAACTACTTTTGTATATGACTGAGTCGCAGAATAGCATACAGACTTTACTTGTCGAAATAATATGAAATTTTCTATGAAAACGAAATTTCTAGAAAAGCAAACTTTAACCAATAAACCTATTTTACCCAAGTTTTACCCATTATAAGTAAGGTAAAAGAAATCAAAATTTGACATTTTGTTGTCAGACTCAAAATCCGTGTTGACTGGTGTAATTTATAGATCTATAGAAACTAATCTATAGTATAGACACTAATATTATAAAATTGAAGTTTGTTTGTTTGCTTGAACGCGCTAATCTCAGGAACTATTGAAACATTCTTTCAGTGTTAGATATCCCATTTATCGAAGAACGCTATAGACTATATATCATCTCGCTACGACCCATAGGAGCAGAGCATCACGGGCACGAAGTCGCAAAGGTCGGCTAGTCTATACTAATATATAACGCTAAAGGGTTTGTTTGTTTGCTTGAACGCGCTAATCTCAGGAACTACTGGTCCTATTTGAAGAATTCTTTCAGTGTTAGATAGCCTATTTATCGAAGAACGCTATAGACTATATATCATCTCGCTACGACCCATAGGAGCAGAGCATCACGGGCACGAAGTCGCAAAGGTCGGCTAGTCTATACTAATATATAACGCTAAAGGGTTTGTTTGTTTGCTTGAACGCGCTAATCTCAGGAACTACTGGTCCTATTTGAAGAATTCTTTCAGTGTTAGATAGCCCATTTATCGAGGAAGGCTATAGGCTATATAACATCACTATAAAATCTTTAGGAGCGGAGCATCACGCGGGCGAAGTGGTGCGGATCGACTAGGGGTTACAAAATAAATAGTAGATACTAGTTACTAAGAGTCGCCAGAGGATTTGCGAAGAGGAGGGGGGAGATATCTTTCTTGGCGACGCTCTTGGATTGATAATGACTAATATAATTTCTGCTATATTTACTATACAAAAAAAAAACTTCCTCTTTTAATTTCTCTATCTATTGGTGAAAACCCCCAATGCTACTCCGACGGGATGTTTAAGTTTAACGTGTGTATCTGTATGTCTGTTTGTAGCATCGTAGCGCCTAAGATAATAGACCAATTGTGATGTAGTGTTATTTGTTTGAAAGGTAATTTATTCGAGATGGTTCTTAGCGTTGTATTGTGGATATCTGTTTAGCTGGTTGAAGACTATCAGCTCATTGCTCACTTGAGAGCTGCCTCACAATATTGATATATTGACAATCATAACAATCTCGTAATCATGGCAACACACTCACATTGCTTACACTGAGTACACATGAAACAGTTTTTCTCGATACCTTTCTTTCTATATCATGAGAGCGTTCATAGCATTCCTCAGCTTGTGTACTTTTCACCTCTTCTCCCTTCCTCCTTCTCTTCGATACATCTCACCTTGGCAGTTCTGATATGCATAAGACTACCAAACATAAATTTCGGCCAGGCTTTTGTGTCATCGCTTTTCTTTTAAAGGATCTCTTCCACATTTAGAAAAATTACAGAAAATTAAATTTTTTTAATCTACAAGAAACAATCGCTAAACTAATTTACTAGCTACTGAGCCCATAACCTAATGAAAATATATAATAAAACATAATATAAAAATCAATTTGTTTTTTTTTTGCACTTTATGAATATTTGTTAAGGTATTAACTGCTGTTTTTAAATTTTGTTTTTCATTGTATTGTATGGGGGCATCTATTTCTGCACTTAGACTCTAATTCGGTCCATTGTGCGTGCAGGGATAACTATACTAGCCAACCCAGCTCCTTCCAGAAGCGCAGAAGTTTCCTGAGAACTTCACGGGCTTTTTGGAGCGACCCTTATGTTCTTGAGGATTTGTGCTCATTGTGAGGCGACCCCCACGCATTCCAGGACAACGTGTCGTCTCTTCCGCCTGTAGACATCCCTTGCAATTAGGGCTATCTATCATAGTAAAAGGAAGTTTATTAGACGCCATTATATGGAGATCTTGTTTATACTGCCGACAGTCTGCCGTGTCCCTCCATCTCGCTTTGTTAAATATGCTGAAGGAGAGAGGAAGGTGTGGTATAAAAAAATCGCCTCATACAAGTTATTTTTTTTTTTATGATAGTTAAGAGACAAACGAGCAGAGGGTCCACCTGATGGAAAATGGCCATCGTCGCCCATACACATCGACGAAACTAGAGGGTATATTGTTTAGTATCTTGTTTTGTCGATGCGTTGCTGCCTCGAAGATTGAAGAGGGGGAGCGAAGAGAAGACTGCTGCGGTTTCAATGGACCCCGGGCAAGATGCTGAGTTACTCGGCTCTTACGAGATGCTCTCCCAGCGGCAGAGAGGAATTGTATTCTAACCCGTCCCCTCATGGGTTAGTTTATTAATTTGGTAAATGTAGTCAGTGTTAAATTAAAAAAGAATAATAAATCACGCAAATGAAATATTTCAGTTTACAATGTAATTTAAATATGTGGAATAAGTCACGCTTTACAAAACTGTGGTAAACGTATCGGATCGTTTTCAGTAATTATATATGTTGGTCAAGAATTTGTGGAGAACGAATGTATTATTGACCTTATATCGACCTAATACTGATACTAAGCTTATCTTGCGTCTCTGTCTTACAACAAATAATTCATGATTACTGTAGTATTAAACTCCAAAAGTACTTAATACGAAAAGGAAAAGTTCTACGGTGTTAAGAGTTGACTCATCCTCGCTTTGCTGTGGTCACCTATCAAGTTTTATCAATATCAGTACAGCACTTATTTTATTCAGTAACATAGTTTCATCACAAACGAATGAATGGTTTATCTTATACTAATACTAGTCGACCCGCGCGACTTCGTTCGCGTGATGCTCCGCTCCTATTGGTCTTGATGATATATAGCCTATAGCCTTCCTCGATAAATGGGCTATCTAACACTGAAAGAATTTTTCAAATCGGACCAGTAGTTCTTGAGATTAGCGCGTTCAAACAAACAAACTCTTCAGCGTTATATATTAGTATATAAGATAATATATAAAGGTGAAGAGTTTGTTTGTTTGAACGCACTAATCTCAGGAACTATAGTTTCGATTTAGAAAATTCTTTTAGTGTTAGATAGCCCATTTATTGAGGAAGGCAATAAGCTATTTATCATCACGCTAAGACCCATAGGAGCGGAGCTACACGCGGATGAAGTCGCAAGGGTCGGCTAGTTAATGTATAAAGTACAAATAAGTCGTTTTCTAGTTTTATAATATATGATAGTCAATTATATATTCTAAATATGTTTATTTACAAGGAGTTATAGTCTGTACGCAGAGCAACAGTATGACGGATTGATTAGAATTTCTTCCTGGGGTTTACACTTTAGACTCAGAGACAATCATTACTGCTAGAATAGTCTCGATGTAATAATAATTATTTGTTATGTCGGCATATCATAACTAATGGACTGGACTCAAATTAGTGTTGCCAACATAATAATTAACAACATTTATAAGAAAAGTTTTGTTTTTTTAATATCCTAATATCTTAGATAGCATAGCGTGAATATATTAATATAGTATGACTCATTTGTATATCAATTATTCATAACTAATGTTTACACGCACAAGTTATTTGTCATACATATTTATTATTTACTAGCTGCGCCCCGCGGTTTCATCCGCTATATTTTGGATAATTCGCACTATATCATTATAAATTATAGCCTATATGTTATTCTGATGTGTAAGCTATATTATTGTAAAGTTTCATCAAAATCCATTCAATAGTTTTTGAGTGAAAGAGTAACAAACATACAAACAAACTTTTGTGTTTATAATATTAGTAGGATTGATTAGAGTGCTACCGACTAAGCTACACGTAATATATGTAAGCCAGAATTGTGGGAGGATTAATTTTGTCAAACAAGAACTTTCTTTAGAACTTTCCAATGCCGTCGGTAGCATTGATTGAGCTAATATTCGTTAGCTCAATCAATGCTACCACCATAGCTAACAAGATGCTACTCAAAACAATGCCCCCAACATCATAACTAACAGGATGCTAGTAAAATCAATGCTCCCAACATCATAGCTAACATGATGCTTCTCAAGTCAATGCCCCCAACATCATAACTAACAGGATACTACTCAAGTCAATGCCCCCAACATCATAACTAACAGGATGCTACTCAAATCAATGCCCACAACATCATAACTAACAGGATGCTACTCAAATCAATGCTCCCAACATCATAGCTAACAGGATGCTACTCAAATCAATGCTCCCAACATCTTAGCTAACAGGATGCTACTCAAATCAATACTCCCAACATCATAGCTAACAGGATGCTACTCAAATTAATGCCCCCAACATCATAACTAACAGGATGCTACTCAAATCAATGCTCCCAACATCATAGCTAACAGGATGCTACTCAAATTAATGCTCCCAACATTATGACTTACACGATGCTACTCAAATTAATGCTCCTAACATCATAACTGACAGGATGCTATTCAAATCGATGCTCTCAACATGATAACTAATAGGATGCTACTCAAATTAATGCTTCCAACATCATAAATAACAGGATGCTACTCAAATCAATGCTCCTAACATCATAACTAACAGGATGCTACTCAAGTCAATGCTCCCAACATCATAACTAACATGATACTTCTCAAATAAATGCTCCCAACATCATAACTAACAGGATGCTACTCAAGTCAATGCTCCCAACATCATAACTAACAGGATGCTACTCAAATCAATGCCCCCAACATCATAACTAACAGGGTGCTACTCAAGTCAATGCCCCCAACATCATAACTAACAGGATGCTACTCAAATCAATGCCCACAACATCATAACTAACAGGATGCTACTCAAATCAATGCTCCCAACATCATAGCTAACAGGATGCTACTCAAATCAATGCTCCCAACATCTTAGCTAACAGGATACTACTCAAATCAATACTCCCAACATCATAGCTAACAGGATGCTACTCAAATTAATGCCCCCAACATCATAACTAACAGGATGCTACTCAAATCAATGCTCCCAACATCATAGCTAACAGGATGCTACTCAAATTAATGCTCCCAACATTATGACTTACACGATGCTACTCAAATTAATGCTCCTAACATCATAACTGACAGGATGCTACTCAAATCGATGCTCTCAACATGATAACTAATAGGATGCTACTCAAATTAATGCTTCCAACATCATAAATAACAGGATGCTACTCAAATCAATGCTCCTAACATCATAACTAACAGGATGCTACTCAAGTCAATGCTCCCAACATCATAACTAACATGATGCTTCTCAAATAAATGCTCCCAACATCATAACTAACAGGATGCTACTCAAGTCAATGCTCCCAACATCATAACTAACAGGATGCTACTCAAATCAATGCTCCCAACATCATAGCTAACATGATGCTTCTCACGTCAATGCCCACAACATCATAACTAACAGGATGCTACTCAAATCAATGCTCCCAACATCATAGCTAACATAATGCTTCTCAAGTCAATGCCCCCAACATCATAACTAACAGGATGCTATGCCAATTAGTGTTGCCAATATAACTAATAGGATGCTAATCAAATTAGTGTTGCCGACATCATAACTAACAGGATGCTACTCAAATCAATGCTCCCAACATCATAGCTAACATGATGCTTCTCAAGTCAATGCCCACAACATCATAACTAACAGGATGCTATGCCAATTAGTGTTGCCAATATAACTAATAGGATGCTAATCAAATTAGTGTTGCCAACATCATAACTAACAGGATGCTACTCAAATCAATGCTCCCAACATCATAGCTAACATGATGCTTCTCAAGTCAATGCCCCCAACATCATAACTAACAGGATGCTATGCCAATTAGTGTTGCCAATATAACTAATAGGATGCTAATCAAATTAGTGTTGCCAACATCATAACTAACAGGATGCTACTCAAATCAATGCTCCCAACATCATAGCTAACATGATGCTTCTCAAGTCAATGCCCCCAACATCATAACTAACAGGATGCTATGCCAATTAGTGTTGCCAATATAACTAATAGGATGCTAATCAAATTAGTGTTGCCAACATCATCACTGACAGGATGTTACTCAAATTATGCCAACAATATAATTAAAAATAATTAAATAAATATTTACAATTATTTGTATAAAAAAAAAACAGTTTAACTAAGTACGAAATTAATGGGAAAAACATTTTATTTGTTAATGACGAATTTCTTTTTTCTCTCTCTTGGCTAGATCTGAATACTTCATTCTCCAACAGATAATTTCCAGATAGATTTAATTTTTAAAAAAAATACAGTAACGGATATTTCTCAGCCTAACAACACAGATTCCAGGGTCACATACCAGATCATAATAATCAATATTTTGTAATTCATATCAGATATAATTACACGTAATAAGGTGTTTCATATTCATTATTCAATGGCGACAAAAACTACTTTATACAACACTAGGCGACACACACACATACACAGCTCGACATGCACTTCACCCTCACGCCGATAGATGGCGTACGAGCACACACATTTGTTTACTAAGTATTCTTGAAGCGTCAGTAGCTCAGTGGTTCAGGCGTTGGATTTGCAAAAAAAAATGCTATAAAACATAGCCTATGTGCTTCCTTAAGCTCTACTTCTTCCCTGTATAAATTTTCATCAAAATCTGTTAAGTGATTTAAGCGTGATTACATTACAAACAGAATCATCAATAGATGGCGTAAGTAGTATGTTAAATCGCACTATCGTTTGTTTAAGTATCTTGAGTTGAATGCGCAAAAGTCTAGCCTTTTAGAGGAGTGCTACAGTTTGCTCCCGCGCGCCTGTTATTGGTCAAAATTGTAGACGTCATTATATTATAGACACTATGATCTCCTGGTATTATTTGTTTCCGGTGGATTTAAATAGATGGCGCTGTACAATAGAATAAAATAAGTTATCTTCTGTCTATTACGTTATTAGTTTTATTACATTACATCTAGAAGAAGACACTTCTATATAGGAATGTCAGAAAATGAACTGACAGACGCTAATGTCACTGTCAAGTGTCAAGCAATGTTGTCATACTTAAACGATGAGTTATATATATATATATATATAAAAGGAGAGGCTGACTGACTGACCGACATATCAACGCAGGGCCTAAACTATAAGGGTTAGAAACTTGAAATTTTGCACAGGGGTTCCTTTTATAACGTAGGGGAGCACAAAGAAAGGATTTTTGGAAATTCACCCCCTAAGGGGGTAAAACGGGGGTGCAAAGTTAGTATGAAACTTTGCCGTTTTTGAAGTTATTCAAATGAAATTTAGTATCAAGGTTCTTCATTGAAAGTCAAGTATAAAATACTTTTTAGAAAATCATCCCTTAAGGGTGTAAAAGGGGGTAAAAAAAATGTTATCTGTGAGAATCGTTTAATCTCAGGGAAGCGGAAAATATATCAGTTTATATTAAAAATTAACCTTTTAAAGAATTTACGTAAATCAATGTCGACTAGTAACCGATCAATACATTTTTTTATATATTTAAATAAACTTTTTTTTTTGACTGCCTTGAACAAGAAGTAGCATTACGTACTCGATTTTAATTTGTTAAAAAAATGTGCATAAATATCGTATGGAAATTTCATTAATGCAGTTTTAGGTTCTTTATAAGGTCCATTTATATTAAAATTTAATAATATTGTCTTTGTTATAAGAATGACACTAGCTAGTTAACTCTATCGCCGCGTCATTATTAAAAAACTTTAGTAAAAGCGACTTTTTGTTGAGTATTTAAATAAGTCGGAGTGGGGGGGTGGGGGGACGGAGAAAGTCTGGAAATGGGGAGGCCCATATAAAATTTAGATGTCAAGTTATCAGTAACTGTGACTTAAATTTATCATAAAACGCGTATTATTAATTACTAGCAACGCCCCGCGGTTTCACCTATATCATTATAAATTATAGCCCATATGTTATTCTGATGTGTAAGCTATATTATTGTGAAGTTTCATCAAAATCCATTCAGTAGTTTTTGCGTGAAAGAGTAACAAACATACATCGATACATTCTTACAATCTTTCGCGTTTATAATATTAGTAGGATTATCAATTAAGTCTCAGATGTCCTAGATTGTCCTCGCGTACTAAATCCCTTTTTTGAGTTTCTGTTCAAGAACAGATTATGCAAAAAATTTGTTAGTTTCTAGAGAATTTTATAATGATAAGGGACAAACGAGCAGACAGCCCACCTGATGAAAAGTGTCACCGTCACCCATGGACAACAGCAAAACTAAAAAGTTCTCTTGATTTGAGAGCAAAGAGAAGAATGCTGCGGACTCTGAGTAAGAACCGCAGAAAGCGAGGGGATAGATCTGGCCCACATGCAGCTTGATCGGCGTCAAAGACACTAGGCGGTCGGATTCGCGTGCTGGTGGTCGCAAGCCAGTCGGAGAACAGATTCATGTGTAGGTATATTACACCACGTTATGGACAGTAGACTTTATTTTTTAATTTAGATACTAAGTAAACTATAATCCGATAAATTTTCAAACAGGAGGAAATGACTGAAAAAAAGTTTTTTTTTAAATGTTTGGGAAGCTGCCACTTCTCGCCCCACCCACGGAATCGCAGCTGACGATCACGAGTAATCATCTACACTATTATATAAAGAGGAAAGATTTGATTGTTTGTTTGTTGCGAATAGGCTCGAAAATTACTGAACTGATTTTGAAAATTCGTTTACCGATCGAAAGGTACATCCTTTCCGGGTAACATAGGCTATGTGGTGTTGCCATAAATATTATAATTTAAAAGATATGGCCATTTCAATACCACAACATGAAAATTTTGTAAAGTGAATGTTTTCTCTGGTACTACTGATCTGATTTTAAAAATTCTTTCACTGAGAGAAATCTATAGTATTCCTGTCTCTCTTACTCTTTTATAGTTTTATTCTCTCTCATCCTCTTTCTTTTTCTACTCTTTTCTTCAAATTTTATCTTTATCTCTGTTCATGCTCTCTCTTTTTACTTTCTATTCATCTATCTCTCTCATTCTCATCTCATTCATCTATCTCTCTTTCATTTTTTATCTTTGCTCTGTCGTTCTCGCTCTTTTATTATCTGTCACCTCACCTTCTCTTATTCCAAATAATAAAAAGGTTAGGTGCCATTCATTAATTACGTAAGACGATTTAACGACGATTTAAGGGGTAGACGGGGTCAAAAACTAGCGAAAATAGTCTTACGTATTAAATGAATGGCCCCTTAGCATAATTACGATTAAGTTCTTATTAAAATTACGTTTTACAGTAGTACGTCCACGTTTATCTAATACTAGTGGCCCATCCCGGCTTCGCACGGGTGGATAATTTTTCAAAACACTTTTGGTCTCCCGCAAATCGGCGCCCTCAATATTTTTTGTTTATATTGACATTTTTAATTTCGTAATATCTTTTGAATGGAATCTCCGATTTCAATAATTAAAAAGTAATCAACAGGTATTGAAACAGTCTTGAATACGGAGTAATTTATTTGGATAAGAATTAATACAAAGGTATTGAAAACTTGGTCTGATTTTGATAGGCATTTCTATCAACTTTTAAAATGTAAAAAAGTAGTTATAGTGACATAACTATAATAGTTGGACATATGGTCTCGCGGAGTTTTTTGTAGATATTGATACGTTCTATAATATTGTAGAACATTTTTTTGTTCTATCATCAATACTTTCTGCAGCGCATACGAAGAAAGACATTTTATGGCTAATTTTTTTACACCTTAGGTTGGTTTTAGTAAGAATTTCTGAGGATATCTAATTTTCTCTAGTAATAAATATAGCCTATGTTACTTAGGCATAATGTTTTCTTACAGTAAAATAATTTTTGAAATCGGTCCAGTAGTTTTTAAGTTTAGCAACCTCAGTAACTCATTATTATGTTTCTGAGCTATCACTGCTTTTTTTATGTAACAATAAGTAAATAACAACAACCATAGATTGAAGTAACTATTTAGTAGTAAATAGTTTGTTACTCTTTCACGCAAAAACTACTGAATGGATTTTGATGAAACTTTACAATAATATAGCTTACATATCAGAATAACACATAGGCAATAATTTATAATGATAAAGTGTGAATTATCTAAAATATAACGGTTGAAACCGTGGGGCGCAGCTAGTCATCTAATATATGATAATTAATTCTATTGTATAATTTAATTAATTTTTTTAACAATTGAAGCGTAGGAAATAATTATTGAATGTTTAAACAAGTTTTTGCTTATTTTATTTAGAAACAACCACTGCTTAATATTGCCAGGATAAAAAAAAAGGGGGCAACTAAATTTTTTGAAGTGTACGGAATATTGTATGAAATTTCATTTCATACTCGTCTTATTTAAATATTAGAGACCTATTGATAAAAGAGTGTCACTATCACCTATTAAAAAAATGGGTAAAATATAGTATTTATCTAGTGACGTCATTAAATAGATCACGGAAGCTACAAAAAGTATTCATACAAATAAAAGCGAAATAATTCCAACAATTTGTAGAGCAAATAATAAGTTTATTATACATTCGGTGACATTTGCGGTAACAGGTAATTACTAAATATATCAGTGCCACTGTACGCTCCGGCGCGGCTCTGTGCATCGCAAAAACTGCTACAATTGTTGGAGGTAGGAAAACATGAAATGGATGCGGCATTCGGCCCCAATTTCGCTGGGAAACAATTTAACAAATAACACCGGTCGACACGGATTTTGAGTCTGACTACTAAATGTCAAATTTTAGTTTCTTTTGCCTTACTAATAATGGGTAAAATATTTTTTTTTTAGGAAATTTCTGGACGCTATTTTGCGACTCAGTGATATACAAAAATAGGTGCTACAGTTACAGGCACAGCAGGAAATTTTCTGATCAAATATGGAGCAGCCCGACTGGGTTAGTACCTCGACCTGACAGAAGATCACAGCTAAATAACACTACTCTAAAGCAGTGTTGTGTTCCTGTTGGTGAGCATGGTGACCAGATCTCCTGGGGCGAAATGGGGGATAAGGTCGACAACGCGCTGG
Organism: Limenitis camilla; assembly: GCA_905147385.1. Classification (NCBI taxonomy): domain Eukaryota; kingdom Metazoa; phylum Arthropoda; class Insecta; order Lepidoptera; family Nymphalidae; genus Limenitis; species Limenitis camilla. The sequence continues at coordinate 6,110,519 of LR990251.1, read as the reverse complement.
CGATGCTTCTGGTGTTGCAGACGTCTATAAGCTACGGTAATCGCTTACCATCAAATGAGCCGTACGCTTGTTTGCCGACCTAGTAATATAAAAAAAAACAGTTGAGTACGCGACTTGCCGCCATTTTGTTTTAGAGGAGATGGATTTTACTGCAATGATTAGGTTCGTGTATATTTGTGTTTCACTTACTAACTCAACTAAATATTGCATTTAATGTAGTTACCAATCTGCTTTTATAATTTAGTTTCCAGATATGTTACATATTTTTAAGAACATACTGTGTACCGTAAGAAAAGGGACATAAAAATGTAAAAAAAATATTTATTATGGATTTATAAATTTTATTACAATCAGATGGTCATTCTAATTTGGTCTAATTTTTATTATTATATGTCTCAACGATTTTTTACAAAAAATAACAGTAATAGCCCAGTACTTAAGGCATTGATGTCTACTCGGGTGGTCCGAGTTTGATCTTGGGCACACACCTCTGTCATTTCGTAGTTACGTGTTTTAAGCAATTAAATATTACTTGCTTTAACGGTGAAGGAAAACATCGTGAAGAAACCTGCACTCCTCAGAGTTGTCTAGTTCTCTGTCGGTGTGTGAAGTCTGCATTTGGCCAACGTGCTGGACTAAGGTCTACTGTCTAATCTATCTACGACTACTCCCTCCTACGACTAATCCCTCCTCATTATGAAGGATAGGATACAAAAGATGCTCCACCTAATAATAAGTAAAAGAGTATAAGACGTGGTGTTTATAATTATGTTGTTTATATACCGTATGTTAACAATAAGTTCACATACATTTTATTTTGCAGTGACAAAATTTATTATGTTGTTCGTCAAGAACAACCATTAAGTTATGTTTAGTTTCACAGTATCGACACAGTCCATGTTTATATCCAAAGGTCCAGTTAATAAAATACGATACTCCATAATAAAACAACAACATCTTTGAGCTGAACAGGAAACTGATCAACGCTCAGGCGACTGCTGAATCTGTCCGAGATTTATTTAGACAGTATAAATAAGAATAAATAAAATGAATATAATAAGAAATAGCGGTCCTAAAAGAATAAAGTATAGGACAAACATATAAAGATCCTTTTTGTTTTAGCAAACTCAACGGTTTCTAAACGTCACAGTTATAATTAGTAATAAATGATCGTAATTGTTATAAAACGTAAATATATAAACAGATTTAAAATGCATTAAGTTAATTTCTTTTGATATTAATCTCTAATAAAGAGAACGCGTTTTAATTACTTGAAAATTATGTAAGGGACATATTTTAACAAAATAGAATCATATCAGCATTTAAGCTTTATACTTCAATCTTTTCAATCTACTATTTAAGGATTTTGGATTATAATTGATATCATTTGAGCCGAAAATGGAGTAGTATTTTAGATTTAACATTCAAACTGTAGCTAAATTAAAAGCATACTGAATTTATTTAACAAACAGAAATATAATGTAGAAGATAGAGATGAAAAACCAAGATAGAATAACGGATAGAACCTCCACATAGAATACAATATACAAATTTTATTATTTTTATAAACAAAAGTAAAGTGATATTGTGGTTGCAAAAGAAAAATAATGAAGGTGTATTTATGCTAAATGTTCTTTAATGTTCCATCACAATGAAAACAGGTCAATCAGTAACCGGGAAGTGGGTCAAATTTAATTTGCAAGAGTTGATGACAAACATCGGGACAGGAAACTAAATAAAATCTTGTAAAAACTGAAACTCCAATTGTATTTTATGTTTTCATTTTTTTTAGTCTTTTTTCACTCTTATTACAGTGAGATCTTATGTTACACTAGTCGACCTTTGTGACTTCGTTCGCATATAGCTCCGCTCCTATTGATCTTAGCGTGGTGATATATACCCTATAGCCTTCTTCGATAAATGGCCTATCCAACACTGAACGATTTTTTCAAATCGGACCAGTAGTTCCTGAGATTAGCGCGATCAAGCAAACAAACTCTTCAGTTTTATATATTAGTATAAAATAAAATGTAATTTAATGTGTATGAGTAATAAAAATATTGCTTAAAAGTTATTTTTTTTTTACATAGAAGTGTTCTATAGTATAGAATATAGATACTTATACATTTAATAGTAAATTACCGCATCCACATATCGTAGCGCAGTGCTCGACACCAGCAGTCAGTGGCTTCGCGTGGGCTCCTTCCGCGTTCTTGCGTTGGGGTGTGGCCTCATTTGAAGGGCTCCTTTGCCCTATAATTAATGCTTCTATTTATAATAAAAATTGATTAAAAAAAAACTACTTAATTAACTACTTAACAAAGCTACGATTATGATAAATGAAAGAATTTTTTTTTTTCTATTAATGACATTGGATCCCGCGATGTTCCCTGTAAGGATCGTTTATATCTTTATTAGGATCATACACAGTATAACTTTCAAATATTATGAAATAACAAAGATCTAATTGTCGCGGGAGTGTGAGACTTGTGTTGCACGCGGGCGCACAAAAACCTAGTCAAACGTTTGTAAGACAAAAATATTTTTCGATAGTAAGCGGATAAACTTAAAATAAATCAATCAACTCACCACAAGATGGCGCTGCAAAAACAAGGGCGGTTAGTTTGTGTATAATAAAATCCAGTTTTGAAGTCACCTGTTAAACAGATAAAAAAGGAACGAGATCTAAAACATCGCAAATGTCATCCGTTCAACCCAGGAAGTGAACTGGTCAAGAATAAAAAAAGTAAATAATATCTATGTATCACTTTTAATATCTATACTATTATATAAAGAGGAAATATTTGATTGTTTGTATGTTTGTTTGTTGCGAATAGGCTCGAAAAGTACTGAACCGATTTTAAAAATTCTTTCACTGAGAGAAGTCTGTAGTATTTCTCTTTACATTCTCTCTCATTTTTCTCTCTTTAATTTTTATCTTTATCTGCTCAGAATGATCAGTCTCTTTTCACTTTCTTTCTTTCGATTATATATCTCTCTCTGTCCTTTACCTATTCAATTTTATTTTTGTTCTGTCCTCTTTTATTATCTGTTGCTTTTCTTTTTCTTTCTATTATTTTTTTTTATAACTTTTTCTTACTCTCTTTTTTTAAATAATGAATTACAGAGTGACAGTTTAGGGACATCAATTATAATATTGCTTTAAATACCCGGAGCGAAGCGAGGGCAGGCCGCTCGTTCCAATATAAAGAGGATTTTATGTAAGTAATTCTGTATACATTCAGAATCACAATTTTTATATTATTATATCGATATATAAAATGTCATAGATATAGAGAGATATGATTACTGAACAGCAATACGTATTCACTTGCAATTTAGACTGAAGCGAGCAGTGTCTGGGGCTTGAGACACAGGAGCAGGTTTAAAGAGTTCTTTCATAATATATTAACTCTCACCTTCACCCCTCGACCTCGATAACGACAATAGATAATAAAGTAAACTTACGTGGACTTCGAGAAGGGTAACCTTAATCACGACACTATAACACTAACTTCCATGTTCACTGCACGAAAACACCAGAGAGACTGAGACTAATCTATCGCACTAAAGGTTATATATTGTCTTCACGTCGGTATACTTGAAATAATTTAAAATGAACTACCCGCTACTCCTACTTTATAAACAGTGTTGCTAACAAAAAGTATAGATTATCGACATTTTCTTTTACCATAGCGAATAAATGAACTCACATAATTCATATATATATAATATTTCATTTTAGTATATAAATGGAAGTATATATATGCCACTTTTAAGCAATAAAGATATTGTTTAAAAATGGCATATATACATATAGAATAATCATAATGGTGGTAATTTAATTTATTGGAACAGCAACACTGTAATACAGCGTCACAGATTAAAATAGAATGTCTTAATAAGTATCTATATAAGTAAACAATATTTACTAAACTATTGTATATTATCTGTAGTAAAAAAAATATTTTTGTTATTCATTAGAATAGTAAGGCGCTTTGGATGTTTTTTTCAGATAGAAACACACACAGACTACATCAAACGTATATATATAAAAATTATGATTATAGAATGATTTATTATAGAATATATGTAGGTATAAATATTTATTTATCGGCAACCAAATGTAATGCCCATACAATCCATATGTATGCTTAGATCTTTAAATCTAAGCAACGGATTTTGAAGCGATTTTTTTTAATAGATAGGTTGATTCAAGAGGAAGGTTTATATGTATAATACATACATAATATAGTATAGAAACACTGATAATTGTAGAAGTTTCTAATGTAATGTCGTTAATAAACACATTTTTTGCGCTTACATTGCAAACGCTGGCTGAACCCTACGAGATAGATCAAAATAATGTACTACAGTATTGCACACCTTAAAAAGGTCTACAAAAAAGTCTGTGATTGTATATGTCTATCTCTTACGGATAACCTACAATGACCATTTTTTATCCTTTACTTTATACGAGAAATAATGGCTTATTTACGAAGCGTTTTTAAACAATACAGCATTAATCCTTATCCAATTAGGTACCTTAAACAGATTGACCATTTAATATAGATCAATATGGCCCTTTATAGTATGTAATTTAAATGAATATTTTCGAAGATATTACAGATTTAAAATGCCGGGACATAGCGGTTGCGCGGCGCGTGCCTATGACAACATGTATTGTCTGATGACAAAAAAGCTGTGAACGTTGTATATAAAGACATTCTGTAGTATATTTAGTATCAGCATTGCACCCGTGCGAAGCCGGGGCGGGTCGCTAGTTGACAATATTCTAATTTCAAATATCCATATACTGCTTACGTCACATATAATATGTATAATGATTTTGCCCTTCATCCTTCATATATTAATTAAGTTACTTATTATGTATGTTTAAGAAGTTTTCCTCGTCCTAATCAATAAATATCCTTTCAACATTGTTGGTAACACTAGTTAATACCTATGGCTTCAGTTGCCAATTTGTAATTAGACAACCGATCAGTACTTGGAGCTTGTGACCCATAATTTGCATTATTACTGCCCGAACTCGTTATCTAAGTAATAAAGTTAAGGATTCACGTACTAAAATAATTACTTCACCTCAGTCAGTCAGTACCTGGGGTCTATGACCCATATGCGAATTACATCAGCACTAATTTCACTTTCACTGTTATAGACAATATAAAAAAGAAGTACTAGTCAGACATACAAACTTAGTCTCTATATTATTAATAGTAAATGTAAATAAATTCAAATCCAATACATTAATATCGACTCCTGTACTATAATGTTGGTATAAATAACAATTAACATCAAGCTCCGGGCCTATAAACATTTTTGTAGGTAGAGTTATAATTAATTGTTGGATGTGTTTATGTAGTATGGAGTCAGTAATAAAATTAATATTAGTTTATATTAAATAACGATATTTTATATAAATCTCTCCAACTAAGGGGCGATTCATATATTACGTAAGACGATTTAGGGAGGGAGGGTGGCCGATCTATTCTTATTTTTTCTTACAAAGGGGTGCGAGGGAGTCTCGATAGTTCTTACGTAAGATAACAAAATTTCCTACCAAAAAATAAAAATTAAATCATTCCTTCTTTTATTAGTTCATTTTTCCTTTAGATTCTTACGTAATAAATATTAAACAAGGGGGAGGTGTCGCATTATTCTTATTTTTTGTTATATTAGTGGAGGAGGGAGTCAAAAACTAGAGACAATAGTCTTACGTAATAAATGAGTGGCTAAGTAGTATGCAGGAGTTGTGATGTTTTAGGAAGTTGCAGTCACCCAGGATACTGTATACCCTGTATCCCTCACCTTCACCTCCAGGGGGGTCCACCCATACGGAAGCGGCAAGCTCCGTGATACCAGACATCTCATCTCAGTCTAGTTTGTACTTAAATGTTGGTAATATTGAGTCAAAAAGAACACACCGAAGCTATGAGAGATATTATCACGTTGAAGGCACTAAGTGACGTCATGAGGAGAGTACTCATTGGTGATGTCACCAATTTTGTATTACTTAATATCTATATGTCGGAGCATAGTAAAAGATTATCGATTAATCGAATCGTTATCGTTGTCTATGGCGTTGGAGTGGGGTAGTAGTCACTTCCGTTGTTTTGACAGTCTCTACCCTCGAGCCTTTATATGCGATCGACAGTCTAACTGAAGTCTTAGTCGTGCGCGGTCTCTCAAGAAGTGAACATCATCTAAGTAGTGCTAGTGATAGTGTCAAGTGCAGTGTAGTGTGGAAGTGCTGTCCAACTAAGGTCACGTAAGTCCTTACAATGTAATTGCCACGTGGTTAAGTAAACAATGTTAGGTTAGGTTAGCCTTAGGTTAGGTTAGCCTTGTGTTAGATTCGGTTTATGTGCGTTTAACCTTGGGTTTAAATAGAGCGCCTAGCAGTGGAGGCGAGTGTTGTAATTACTTAAAGGATATCCTTAAGCCTACACCTTGGTCACAAGTCCAAGGCACTGCTAAGGTTTCTCTTGTAATTGTTAGAGATCATATTTGATCATTTATCGGTTCAATAGGAGTATCTACGTCGCGTTTACCCAATATTCCACTCAATACCATCACCCCCTTTTAGTGTTCCCCAATATTCCCCATCTTCCTCCTCCCATCTCCTTTCACATCGTTTTAAAATCCCCGACATATATATATAAAAGGAGAAGCTGACTGACTTAATGACTGACACAAAGCAGGGCCTAAACTATAAGGGTAAGAATCTTGTAATTTTGCACAGGGGTTCCTTTTATAACGTAGCGGTGCACTAAGAAAGGATTTTTGAAAATTCACCCCCTAAGGAAAAACGGGGGTGCAAAGTTAGTATGAAACTTTTTTTTTTTTGAAATTATTCAAATTAAATTCAGTATGAAGGTTTTTCATTGAAACACATGTAAAATATTTATTCGAAAATCATCCCTTAAGGGGGTTAAAGGAGGGTGTAAAGTTAGTATGACTACCTCATAAAATCATTAAATATGTCTACAGACGATCTACTGTAGGCTAATATAACTACCTGAATATCGCAAACGAACCTGTAAACATTTCTTTCTTTTTTTACTAAGTAAAGTGACACACCGTCCTTTGACTAGTACTACTACAACACGACAACGTCAGCTGGTGAGTTTACTCAACAATAATTTCTTGTTAGCACATCTCGCATAAACCCGTCCCAAACAGGTCTCCGTACTCTATATATATAATGTCAAGGGTGTACACCGACATACAAAAGGAAGAAAGTTATTTGTTATATTAGAGGTAATTAATATTATATATTTAATTAATAATAAACTTTCAACTACTCACTAACTCACTCACTCATTGTACCAGTCACTCTATTATTAGTTCCCTGTTAAACGATATATTTGTGACGCGTGAAATTTTATGATTTTCTACACATTTTTTTTAATATTATGTGTTGGTACTTGGTAACACTGATTACAGTAGCATCTTATTAGTTGTTGTTTGACAACACTCAAATGTCGGCAACACTGATACGAGTGGCAGCTGGTTAGTTATGATATCGGCAACATTAATCTGAGTAACATTTGATTTTAGAAGTTGGCTCAAGCTGTAAATCATTCAGCGATGATGTCGGCAACATGAATCTGAGTAACATTTGATTTTAGAAGTTGGCTCAAGCTGTAAATCATTCAGCGATGATGTCGGCAACATGAATCTGAGTAACATTTGATTTTAGAAGTTGGCTCAAGCTGTAAATCATTCAGCGATGATGTCGGCAACATGAATCTGAGTAACATTTGATTTTAGAAGTTGGCTCAAGCTGTAAATCATTCAGCGATGATGTCGGCAACATTAATCTGAGTAACATTTGATTTTAGAAGTTGGCTCAAGCTGTAAATCATTCAGCGATGATGTCGGCAACATGAATCTGAGTAACATTTGATTTTAGAAGTTGGCTCAAGCTGTAAATCATTCAGCGATGATGTCGGCAACATGAATCTGAGTAACATTTGATTTTAGAAGTTGGCTCAAGCTGTAAATCATTCAGCGGTGATGTCGGCAACATGAATCTGAGTAACATTTGATTTTAGAAGTTGGCTCAAGCTGTAAATCATTCAGCGATGATGTCGGCAACATGAATCTGAGTAACATTTGATTTTTTAGAAGTTGGCTCAAGCTGTAAATCATTCAGCGATGATGTCGGCAACATGAATCTGAGTAACATTTGATTTTTTAGAAGTTGGCTCAAGCTGTAAATCATTCATCGATGATGTCGGCAACATGAATCTGAGTAACATTTGATTATAGAAGTTGGCTCAAGCTGTAAATCATTCAGCGATGATGTCGGCAACATTAATCTGTGTACATTTGATTTTAGAAGTTGGCTCAAGCTGTAAATCATTCAGCGATGATGTCGGCAACATTAATCTGAGTAACATTTGATTATAGAAGTTGGCTCAAGCTGTAAATCATTCAGCGATGATGTCGGCAACATTAATCTGAGTAACATTTGATTTTAGAAGTTGGCTCAAGCTGTAAATCATTCAGCGATGATGTCGGCAACATGAATCTGAGTAACATTTGATTTTAGAAGTTGGCTCAAGCTGTAAATCATTCAGCGATGATGTCGGCAACATGAATCTGAGTAACATTTGATTTTTTAGAAGTTGGCTCAAGCTGTAAATCATTCAGCGATGATGTCGGCAACATGAATCTGAGTAACATTTGATTTATTAGAAGTTGGCTCAAGCTGTAAATCATTCAGCGATGATGTCGGCAACATGAATCTGAGTAACATTTGATTTTTTAGAAGTTGGCTCAAGCTGTAAATCATTCATCGATGATGTCGGCAACATGAATCTGAGTAACATTTGATTATAGAAGTTGGCTCAAGCTGTAAATCATTCAGCGATGATGTCGGCAACATTAATCTGTGTACATTTGATTTTAGAAGTTGGCTCAAGCTGTAAATCATTCAGCGATGATGTCGGCAACATTAATCTGAGTAACATTTGATTATAGAAGTTGGCTCAAGCTGTAAATCATTCAGCGATGATGTCGGCAACATTAATCTGTGTACATTTGATTTTAGAAGTTGGCTCAAGCTGTAAATCATTCAGCGATGATGTCGGCAACATTAATCTGAGTAACATTTGATTATAGAAGTTGGCTCAAGCTGTAAATCATTCAGCGATGATGTCGGCAACATTAATCTGTGTACATTTGATTTTAGAAGTTGGCTCAAGCTGTAAATCATTCAGCGATGATGTCGGCAACATTAATCTGAGTAACATTTGATTATAGAAGTTGGCTCAAGCTGTAAATCATTCAGCGATGATGTCGGCAACATTAATCTGTGTACATTTGATTTTAGAAGTTGGCTCAAGCTGTAAATCATTCAGCGATGATGTCGGCAACATTAATCTGAGTAACATTTGATTATAGAAGTTGGCTCAAGCTGTAAATCATTCAGCGATGATGTCGGCAACATTAATCTGTGTACATTTGATTTTAGAAGTTGGCTCAAGCTGTAAATCATTCAGCGGTGATGTCGACAACATTAATCTGTGTACATTTGATTTTAGAAGTTGGCTCAAGCTGTAAATCATTCAGCGATGATGTCGGCAACATGAATCTGAGTACATTTGATTTTAGAAGTTGGCTCAAGCTGTAAATCATTCAGCGGTGATGTCGACAACATTAATCTGTGTACATTTGATTTTAGAAGTTGGCTCAAGCTGTAAATCATTCAGCGATGATGTGGGCAACATTAATCTGAGTAACATTTGATTTTAGAAGTTGGCTCAAGCTGTAAATCATTCAGCGGTGATGTCGGCAACATTAATCTGAGTAACATTTGATTTTAGAAGTTGGCTCAAGCTGTAATTCATTCAGCGATGATGTCGGCAACATGAATCTGAGTAACATTTGATTTTAGAAGTTGGCTCAAGCTGTAAATCATTCAGCGATGATGTCGGCAACATGAATCTGAGTAACATTTGATTTTAGAAGTTGGCTCAAGCTGTAAATCATTCAGCGATGATGTCGGCAACATGAATCTGAGTAACATTTGATTTTTTAGAAGTTGGCTCAAGCTGTAAATCATTCAGCGATGATGTCGGCAACATGAATCTGAGTAACATTTGATTTTTTAGAAGTTGGCTCAAGCTGTAAATCATTCATCGATGATGTCGGCAACATGAATCTGAGTAACATTTGATTATAGAAGTTGGCTCAAGCTGTAAATCATTCAGCGATGATGTCGGCAACATTAATCTGTGTACATTTGATTTTAGAAGTTGGCTCAAGCTGTAAATCATTCAGCGATGATGTCGGCAACATTAATCTGAGTAACATTTGATTATAGAAGTTGGCTCAAGCTGTAAATCATTCAGCGATGATGTCGGCAACATTAATCTGAGTAACATTTGATTTTAGAAGTTGGCTCAAGCTGTAAATCATTCAGCGATGATGTCGGCAACATGAATCTGAGTAACATTTGATTTTAGAAGTTGGCTCAAGCTGTAAATCATTCAGCGATGATGTCGGCAACATGAATCTGAGTAACATTTGATTTTTTAGAAGTTGGCTCAAGCTGTAAATCATTCAGCGATGATGTCGGCAACATGAATCTGAGTAACATTTGATTTTTTAGAAGTTGGCTCAAGCTGTAAATCATTCAGCGATGATGTCGGCAACATGAATCTGAGTAACATTTGATTTTTTAGAAGTTGGCTCAAGCTGTAAATCATTCATCGATGATGTCGGCAACATGAATCTGAGTAACATTTGATTATAGAAGTTGGCTCAAGCTGTAAATCATTCAGCGATGATGTCGGCAACATTAATCTGTGTACATTTGATTTTAGAAGTTGGCTCAAGCTGTAAATCATTCAGCGATGATGTCGGCAACATTAATCTGAGTAACATTTGATTATAGAAGTTGGCTCAAGCTGTAAATCATTCAGCGATGATGTCGGCAACATTAATCTGTGTACATTTGATTTTAGAAGTTGGCTCAAGCTGTAAATCATTCAGCGATGATGTCGGCAACATTAATCTGAGTAACATTTGATTATAGAAGTTGGCTCAAGCTGTAAATCATTCAGCGATGATGTCGGCAACATTAATCTGTGTACATTTGATTTTAGAAGTTGGCTCAAGCTGTAAATCATTCAGCGATGATGTCGGCAACATTAATCTGAGTAACATTTGATTATAGAAGTTGGCTCAAGCTGTAAATCATTCAGCGATGATGTCGGCAACATTAATCTGTGTACATTTGATTTTAGAAGTTGGCTCAAGCTGTAAATCATTCAGCGATGATGTCGGCAACATTAATCTGAGTAACATTTGATTATAGAAGTTGGCTCAAGCTGTAAATCATTCAGCGATGATGTCGGCAACATTAATCTGTGTACATTTGATTTTAGAAGTTGGCTCAAGCTGTAAATCATTCAGCGGTGATGTCGACAACATTAATCTGTGTACATTTGATTTTAGAAGTTGGCTCAAGCTGTAAATCATTCAGCGATGATGTCGGCAACATGAATCTGAGTACATTTGATTTTAGAAGTTGGCTCAAGCTGTAAATCATTCAGCGGTGATGTCGACAACATTAATCTGTGTACATTTGATTTTAGAAGTTGGCTCAAGCTGTAAATCATTCAGCGATGATGTGGGCAACATTAATCTGAGTAACATTTGATTTTAGAAGTTGGCTCAAGCTGTAAATCATTCAGCGGTGATGTCGGCAACATTAATCTGAGTAACATTTGATTTTAGAAGTTGGCTCAAGCTGTAAATCATTCAGCGATGATGTCGGCAACATGAATCTGAGTAACATTTGATTTTAGAAGTTGGCTCAAGCTGTAAATCATTCAGCGATGATGTCGGCAACATGAATCTGAGTAACATTTGATTTTAGAAGTTGGCTCAAGCTGTAAATCATTCAGCGATGATGTCGGCAACATGAATCTGAGTAACATTTGATTTTAGAAGTTGGCTCAAGCTGTAAATCATTCAGCGATGATGTCGGCAACATGAATCTGAGTAACATTTGATTTTAGAAGTTGGCTCAAGCTGTAAATCATTCAGCGATGATGTCGGCAACATGAATCTGAGTAACATTTGATTTTAGAAGTTGGCTCAAGCTGTAAATCATTCAGCGATGATGTCGGCAACATGAATCTGAGTAACATTTGATTTTAGAAGTTGGCTCAAGCTGTAAATCATTCAGCGATGATGTCGGCAACATGAATCTGAGTAACATTTGATTTTAGAAGTTGGCTCAAGCTGTAAATCATTCAGCGATGATGTCGGCAACATGAATCTGAGTAACATTTGATTTTAGAAGTTGGCTCAAGCTGTAAATCATTCAGCGATGATGTCGGCAACATGAATCTGAGTAACATTTGATTTTAGAAGTTGGCTCAAGCTGTAAATCATTCAGCGATGATGTCGGCAACATGAATCTGAGTAACATTTGATTTTAGAAGTTGGCTCAAGCTGTAAATCATTCAGCGATGATGTCGGCAACATGAATCTGAGTAACATTTGATTTTAGAAGTTGGCTCAAGCTGTAAATCATTCAGCGATGATGTCGGCAACATGAATCTGAGTAACATTTGATTTTAGAAGTTGGCTCAAGCTGTAAATCATTCAGCGATGATGTCGGCAACATGAATCTGAGTAACATTTGATTTTTTAGAAGTTGGCTCAAGCTGTAAATCATTCAGCGATGATGTCGGCAACATGAATCTGAGTAACATTTGATTTTTTAGAAGTTGGCTCAAGCTGTAAATCATTCAGCGATGATGTCGGCAACATGAATCTGAGTAACATTTGATTTTTTAGAAGTTGGCTCAAGCTGTAAATCATTCAGCGATGATGTCGGCAACATGAATCTGAGTAACATTTGATTTTTTAGAAGTTGGCTCAAGCTGTAAATCATTCATCGATGATGTCGGCAACATGAATCTGAGTAACATTTGATTATAGAAGTTGGCTCAAGCTGTAAATCATTCAGCGATGATGTCGGCAACATTAATCTGTGTACATTTGATTTTAGAAGTTGGCTCAAGCTGTAAATCATTCAGCGATGATGTCGGCAACATTAATCTGAGTAACATTTGATTATAGAAGTTGGCTCAAGCTGTAAATCATTCAGCGATGATGTCGGCAACATTAATCTGTGTACATTTGATTTTAGAAGTTGGCTCAAGCTGTAAATCATTCAGCGATGATGTCGGCAACATTAATCTGAGTAACATTTGATTATAGAAGTTGGCTCAAGCTGTAAATCATTCAGCGATGATGTCGGCAACATTAATCTGTGTACATTTGATTTTAGAAGTTGGCTCAAGCTGTAAATCATTCAGCGATGATGTCGGCAACATTAATCTGAGTAACATTTGATTATAGAAGTTGGCTCAAGCTGTAAATCATTCAGCGATGATGTCGGCAACATTAATCTGTGTACATTTGATTTTAGAAGTTGGCTCAAGCTGTAAATCATTCAGCGATGATGTCGGCAACATTAATCTGAGTAACATTTGATTATAGAAGTTGGCTCAAGCTGTAAATCATTCAGCGATGATGTCGGCAACATTAATCTGTGTACATTTGATTTTAGAAGTTGGCTCAAGCTGTAAATCATTCAGCGGTGATGTCGACAACATTAATCTGTGTACATTTGATTTTAGAAGTTGGCTCAAGCTGTAAATCATTCAGCGATGATGTCGGCAACATGAATCTGAGTACATTTGATTTTAGAAGTTGGCTCAAGCTGTAAATCATTCAGCGGTGATGTCGACAACATTAATCTGTGTACATTTGATTTTAGAAGTTGGCTCAAGCTGTAAATCATTCAGCGATGATGTGGGCAACATTAATCTGAGTAACATTTGATTTTAGAAGTTGGCTCAAGCTGTAAATCATTCAGCGGTGATGTCGGCAACATTAATCTGAGTAACATTTGATTTTAGAAGTTGGCTCAAGCTGTAAATCATTCAGCGATGATGTCGGCAACATGAATCTGAGTAACATTTGATTTTAGAAGTTGGCTCAAGGTGTAAATCATTCAGCGATGATGTCGGCAACATGAATCTGAGTAACATTTGATTTTAGAAGTTGGCTCAAGCTGTAAATCATTCAGCGATGATGTCGGCAACATTAATCTGAGTAACATTTGATTTTAGAAGTTGGCTCAAGCTGTAAATCATTCAGCGATGATGTCGGCAACATGAATCTGAGTAACATTTGATTTTAGAAGTTGGCTCAAGCTGTAAATCATTCAGCGATGATGTCGGCAACATTAATCTGAGTAAAATTTGATTATAGAAGTTGGCTCAAGCTGTAAATCATTCAGCGATGATGTCGGCAACATGAATCTGAGTAACATTTGATTTTAGAAGTTGGCTCAAGCTGTAAATCATTCAGCGATGATGTCGGCAACATGAATCTGAGTAACATTTGATTTTAGAAGTTGGCTCAAGCTGTAAATCATTCAGCGATGATGTCGGCAACATTAATCTGAGTAACATTTGATTATAGAAGTTGGCTCAAGCTGTAAATCATTCAGCGATGATGTCGGCAACATGAATCTGAGTAACATTTGATTTTAGAAGTTGGCTCAAGCTGTAAATCATTCAGCGATGATGTCGGCAACATGAATCTGAGTAACATTTGATTTTAGAAGTCGGCTCAAGCTGTAAATCATTCAGCAATGATGTCGGCAGTATTAATCTGAGTAACATTTGATTTTAGAAGTTGGCTCAAGCTGTAAATCATTCAGCGGTGATGTCGGCAACATTAATCTGAGTATCATTTGATTATAGAAGTTGGCTCAAGCTGTAAATCATTCAGCGATGATGTCGGCAACATGAATCTGAGTAACATTTGATTTTAGAAGTCGGCTCAAGCTGTAAATCATTCAGCAATGATGTCGGCAGTATTAATCTGAGTAACATTTGATTTTAGAAGTTGGCTCAAGCTGTAAATCATTCAGCGGTGATGTCGGCAACATGAATCTGAGTAACATTTGATTTTAGAAGTCGGCTCAAGCTGTAAATCATTCAGCAATGATGTCGGCAGTATTAATCTGAGTAACATTTGATTTTAGAAGTTGGCTCAAGCTGTAAATCATTCAGCGGTGATGTCGGCAACATTAATCTGAGTATCATTTGATTATAGAAGTTGGCTCAAGCTGTAAATCATTCAGCGATGATGTCGGCAACATGAATCTGAGTAACATTTGATTTTAGAAGTCGGCTCAAGCTGTAAATCATTCAGCAATGATGTCGGCAGTATTAATCTGAGTAACATTTGATTTTAGAAGTTGGCTCAAGCTGTAAATCATTCAGCGGTGATGTCGGCAACATTAATCTGAGTATCATTTGATTATAGAAGTTGGCTCAAGCTGTAAATCATTCAGCGGTGATGTCGGCAACATGAATCTGAGTAACATTTGATTTTAGAAGTCGGCTCAAGCTGTAAATCATTCAGCAATGATGTCGGCAGTATTAATCTGAGTAACATTTGATTTTAGAAGTTGGCTCAAGCTGTAAATCATTCAGCGGTGATGTCGGCAACATTAATCTGAGTATCATTTGATTATAGAAGTTGGCTCAAGCTGTAAATCATTCAGCGATGATGTCGGCAATATTAATCTGTGTAACATTTGATTATAGAAGTTGCCAGTGAAAGTACCGTCAAAATCGGTCCAGCCATTTCAGAGATTAGCCGGACCAAACAGATAGACAAAAAATATAAAAATATGTTGTTGGTATATGTACCGTGTGCGTGTATACATCCATATGCACTTAGTATAAAGCGATTATTTTTTAATAAATTATAAATAGTTATTGTTTGTGTAAGACAGAAGAGTGAGCGAGTGAATGAGATGGTGGTGTTTTCAATGTTTATCTGTGACATACACATTAAGACCGATTTCTAGATCATGGATCGAAAATAGGTTCTTGATTTTTTGTGTCTAGAGAATTCAAATTTAAAATAAAGAATAGATTCCATATTTGAATTATATATGCGCTTGAATTTGAAGATTGGTTTTTAATTTATTATAGTTGCAGGTGGCAGAGTAAATGAGCAAGTGAGTGAGTGAACGGTTTGCGAAGCGAGAGCAGGTCGACTAGTAGACATTTAATGATTCTAGAACAAAAGAAAAATATTAAAATAAAATTTAATCGCCTGTTCTATATTTTAATAAAAAATATATAAAAACTTATTTCTCATTTCAGTCTCCATTATTTTAAATTTATATTTTATCTGTTAATCAACCTTGTATCAATTAAAAAGGAGACGGCCGTCAATTAGAGATATATTATAGTATTTAGTATTAAAAAAATAGTAGTAAAGTAATATTTAATAAAAAACATTTAATCCTTACTAATGTCTGTCGAGCTTTCTCGCCAAAACTACTGAACAGATTTAAATGATATTTGGTATAAAGATAGTCTAGAGCCTGAGAAAGGACATAGGCTACTTTTTAATGCGAAAAAAGGGTTGTAAGGAGTTAAAAGGGGGGGATGAAAAGTTGCATGGAAGTATCGTTATTTTTAGAGCTAGAAGCTTGAAACTTATTTTGTAGGCTGTTGATTCGATATAAATAAATATGTCATTCAAAGTTTGTAAAAGTTTTACCCTCGAGGGTGTAAAATAACAATAGGGAAGTACACTATTCCACCTGGACGAAGTCGCGGGCACAGCTAGTATCCAATATGTCGCTATTATATACATATAAAGAACTATGATTTTTCTGGGATGTAAGTAGCCTCTGTGTGCCAAATTTCATTGAAATCCGTTCAGTCGTTTTTGAGTGATTGAATAACAAACATACAAACTTTTACATTTATAATATCAGTAAGATTATTACCAACTAATAAATAAAATAAAGCCTTTAAAATTAATCTTTAAATATTCGTGTAATTATAATATTATTAAGAGGTAAGGTTTGTGAGGTTGTAGGTGGGTATTCTCTGGATCTACTGAACCGATTTTGATAATTCTTTTACCAATAGAAGCTACATTATTTGTGAGTGTCATAGGCTATATATTAATCCGAAAAATGAAAACACTATTCCGTGATAGTCGGATTTGCTGCAGTAAGTCGGAGAACGAAAATGTTTGTTACGAACGCTGCCTTAACGATGAGAGATATATGTTTCATAGTTGCGGGTATAAATGAGTGAGTTTGAGTTACGGCTAAAATACTCGCGGTGTACTGCTTGTTGGTTTTTTTCTTTACGTTTTTGTCAGATTCTAAAATCAAAAGTTACTCTGATTAATGTTGCCAACATCATAATATAAATAAGTTAGGTCCATAAATATGTACTTCTTATAAAGAAAGATATTTAATATTAGTATATATTAATATGGTTTATGGTGTTGCCATTTTAATAACAAAGCTATAAGAAAACATCCATAATCTCTACGTAATCATTAATCACTACATTTTAGTTTAGGTGTATAATTTATTGGATCGAAAACACTGTCTAACCACAGCTCTACTTGTGCGAAGCCAGGGTGAGTCACTAGTCCATACAAATAAATAAAATTGTAGTATCTGCTTGTAATATTAAAATAACCGCTTTTTACTAAGTGCATATGGATGTACACGCACACACCACCAATAAGAACATTTTTTACAATTTTTGTCTGTCTGTTTGTTCCAGCTAATCTCTTAAATGGCTGGACCGATTTTGACGGCAGATAGCTGATGTAACAAGAAGTAAGTAAGGCTATTTAACATCTCGCTACGACCCATAGGAGCAGAGCAACACGCGAACGAAGTCGCGCAGGTCGGCTAGTTAAAATTAAATATATAATACTAGTCGACCCTTGCGACTTCGTCCGCATATAGCTCCGCTGCTATTAGTCGTAGCGTGATGATATATAGCCTATAGCCTTCCTCGATAAATGGGCTATCTAACACTGAAAGAATTTTTTACATCGGACCAGTAGTTCCTGAGATTAGCGCGTTCAAACAAACAAACTCTTCAGTTTTATATATTAGTATAAGAGATAGAATCGAATGATTCGTTATATCGAGTGTCGTTATCGTTAGAATGCATCTGTCTGTCATTTAATAAAATATTAAGGTAACAATGATGATTGTATTCTAATGAGTTGCCGCATACCTCTCTGTTGATAGTTGTAAGGACGTTCGCGTCGGTCCAAAACATGATAGTTTGATTTTTTATATACATAGTATTATTACTCTTTCACAGTCTTGAAGAGTTTGTTTGTTTACTTGAACGCGCTAATCTGTGGAACTACTGGTCTGATTTGAAAAAATCTTTCTAGTGTTAGATAGCCCATTTATCGAGGAAGGCTATAGGCTATATATCATCATGCTACGACCAATAGGAGCCGAGCATCAAGCGGACGATGTCGCGTGGGTCGCTTGTTGTTATATAATGTGCTAGCGTCTTGTTTCCGTTGTTTTTCTATGAACTAGCCGACCCGATTAGATGTGTAATACAAGCTTGATGGTCTTCGTGGTCGTGGTGGTCATGGTGATCGTGGTGGTCTCGGTGGTTGTGGTGGTCAGGAACAGAGTAGTTTTCCAGATCCAGAGAAAACTTTCCCCATCATTTTTTCACTATGAAGAGGAAAGATTTGATCGTTTGTATTCTTGTATGTTTGTTTGCGATAACCAACTTTTTTGGACTTTGGATAATGTAGTGTTGCCATATAACACATATTATTTGTAATTTATAATGCAATTTATAAGACATTTTGTGTGTACTGATTCGATCTCTCCTTTTCTCACTTTCATTTTTACTTTTCTCTCTCTCTCTCTCAATATTTCTTTCTCTCCTTTATTATCATATTATCATTAACGAAAAGCTTTAAATAACCGAAGCGAAGCGATGGCGGGCCGCTCGTGATGTTTGTTTAAATAAATAACTATCACAAAACATCAGAAGAGGAAGAAAATATTTGTGATGTTTGGCTCCAGATATTTCTCGTGTTATTTGTATGAAGATCATCGTCCATACTGTGACGTCACTAATAATAGGTCATTGAACCACGCCCTGAATGTGGAAACTGTTTCAGTGATTAGTTAGCAATAGCAATTATATTCGGTATCGGCTTATGAAATAAGATTATTGCGGTAAAGGATATATGGACTGATTGTTATATTAATCACTTCATTATTAAATAACTAGTTGTCTTCCCCGACTTTGCTCGGGTGTCACTCACACCGCGATATGTACTTCATCCCCCATTTTCTTTAAGTCTTTCTTCGTGATAAATAATATCGATATATCGATTTTTTTTTTCTCGATATATTTTAAAGTGAATTTTTATTTTTCTCGTTTCAAAATGTACAAAATCATCTTAAACTTAATCTACATTATTTACACTGATTTTTTTTAAATTCTTGTTATTTGTCTACTAAGCTGTATGTTGTAATACCTTTGCCTTTTCTATTAATAAAAAGATTAGGATAAGTAATAAAGTACATATTATTAACGACAATCAGTACTTTAACTATCTTACAGCCAAAATTAATACACAGATTGAAAATTGATTCCAAATTTGAATTTTCTATACACAAATTTGAAATTAATTATTTTATTCCTTCAACGCCATTTCTTTGCTCGAGTTCTCAATTTGAAACGCCTTCAAAATTACTTTCAAATCACAAAATGTTTTTATAGACAAGACTGTACAGTGTAAAACCTATGCCTATTCCATCATGAAATAAAAACAGAGAAAAAAAACAAAATGTCAAATTTGAATAGTTTACGTGGAACACGTTTTTTAAGTTTTGATTCAGTAAATGAGTTACTGAGTTAGTTTCTCGGTGTTATAAGTTATATAAAGTTAAAATGGCTGTTTGTCTGGCAGAATGTATCATATAGCGGTAAGTTTTTTCTTTTTTAATCATTAAAAAAAGAGTTCAGATTGGCCAACATTTTTTTTCTCTGTTTTTATTCCATAATAGAATATGCATAGGTATTACACTGTACAGCCTTGTCTTTAGTAGGTTAATTCTTTATTAATTATTTATTTCCTTGTGGTAGTAGATGGCCTTGTATTCATAAGACAAGAAAAAGCGCGGGAAATCCGAATAAGGCAGGCCGGCTTCCTGCTCCTCATCCTTCCATCTAAAATTCGAAGATTCCCGCCCTTTTCTGATTGATCAACAGAAAACGTCCGAGTCACTATATAAATAAAATATAATAGATGTTTCAAGATGGCGGCATGGCAGCTAATGTATGTTATTTCTAGTATTTATCATTTAAATAAATTTTCGAGGGTATAAGTAAATAAAAGTATATAATAAATTTGCACATATATTATATATTAATTACAATATAATTACAATAAATATATCTTAACACTATTAAAGCTGGCACAGATTTATAATTGTTTCATCGCGACACTAAATTCTTACTTTTCAATAACATTTATATATTTTCTATAGAGGTCGCCAGGTGAGAGCATCAAATTAAAATAAAAGCATTTCTTACATACATAATGATTTTAATAAAGTCATAAAATACATCAACAAATACATAAATGAGCCGTGACGTCATAATTGAATCTATCAGATGCCTAGTTGAAGTTCAACGAAGCAAAATAACGTTACCCGAGTCGTGGCGTCATTAAATTATAGTGCAAAATTAGTTAAAATTCAACGAAGTAAAATGACGTTTACTGAGTCGTGACGTCATCATAATACTAGTGCAAAATTAGTTGAAATTCAACGAAGTAAAATGACGTTTACTGAGTCGTGACGTCATCATAATACTAGTGCAAAATTAGTTAAAATTCAACGAAGTAAAATGACATTTACTGAGTCGTGACGTCATCTTAATACTAGTGCAGAATTAGTTGAAGTTCAACTAAGTAAAACGACTTTTACTGAGTCGTGACGTCATCTTAATACTAGTGCAAAATTAGTTGAACTTCAACGTAATAAATGACGTTTACTAAGTCGTTACGTCATTAAAATAATAGTTTAAAATTGGTTGAAGTTTCATGCAGTAAAGTGACGTTTACTGAGTCGTGACGTCATCTAAATAATAGCTTCCGATGCTACAAGTTTGTATACATTTGCCTTACAACTAACTTGTTGTTCAATGTTGTTGGTATAGATGCGATAACAACATTCAACAACGACCAATATTTTTCGCAAAAGGTAAAAAAAACACATATATACGGTTTCATAATTCCGTAGAATCCTGACAGTTCGTAAGTGTTGCAAGACTAAGAACCATCCCATCACAAATATTCATAAAATGGAAAAAAAACAAATGATAGATGACATATATACAGTTACGAACTTTAAAAGCTTGATACTCGATTCTATTCGATACTTAATATCAAAGGAAAGATATCGAGAAATACCATTTCATGTGTACTCAGTGTAAGCAATGTGAGTGCGTTGCCATGGTTACGGGATTGTTATAATTGTCAATATATTAATATTGTGAGGCAGCTCTCAAGTGAGCAATGAGCTGATAGTCTCCAAACGTGTGTACAGATCTTCACCATACATAGCTAAGAACCATCTCGATTAAATTACCTTTCAAACAAATAAAACTTCATCACAATCGGTCTATTATCTTGGGCGCTACGATGCCACAAATATTTAGTATTATTTTAAATCTAGCAATTTAATCCTATATGGTTTAATACGTCAGAAATGACTAAAGACAGGGCTGCACGTTGTAATACCTTTGCCTTTTTCATTACGGAATGAAAACAGAAAAAAAAGTAACATGCTTTATTACTTCAGAAATGACTAAAGACAATGCTGTACGGTGTAATACCTTTGCCTTTTCCATTATGGAATGAAAACAGAGAAAAAAATCAACATGGTTTAATACTTCAGAAATGACTTAAAGACAAGGCTGTACGATGTAATACCTTTGCCTTTTCCATTATGGAATGAAAACAGAGAAAAAAATCAACATGGTTTAATACTTCAGAAATGACTAAAGACAAGGCTGTACGGTGTAATACCTTTGCCCTTTCCATTATGGAATGAAAACAGAGAAAAAAATCAACATGGTTTAATACTTCAGAAATGACTTAAGACAAGGCTGTACGATGTAATACCTTTGCCTTTTCCATTATGGAATGAAAACAGAGAAAAAAATCAACATGGTTTAATACTTCAGAAATGACTAAAGACAAGGCTGTACGGTGTAATACCTTTGCCCTTTCCATTATGAAATGAAAACAGAGAAAAAAAACCAGCATGGTTTAATACGTCAGATATGACTAAAGACAAGGCTATACCTTTGTCTTTTCCATTATGGAATGAGAACAGAGGAAAAAAACGTCAGCGATGTCAAAATATGACAGCTGTCAGAATTCTACGGAACTATGAAATCGAGCTTCACTTAAAGAATAGTCTGAAATTGAGCATTTAAACTAAATATTCCCCGACGACCTCAATCCCTACAAACATCCAGACATACAACATATATTTAATTAATTCATAACAATTCACTTATCTACCCTAAATAAACAACATAATTACAACAATTAATACTAACAGACAAGCTATATATATTTAACGAAACTATGTCTTATATATTAAAAATGGACTCAAAACTTAATAACTTAGGGAGTATTTAAAAATATAAAACATAGTAAAAGAACCTTTCAACTTTGGCTGTTCGGCCATCTTGAATCAAAGATTAACCACAGATAACGCCTAATAGATTACTACTCATTAGACAAACAAATAATGACGTATGTAGTTGATAGTCTTGACAAGCCCATTTTTTTTTTTACAAAATCATTTTTGGAACGAAGTTGGAAAGTTTGGAATATCGCCAACGTCCATACCACGTTGAATACACCGGTTTTCGTCCGATCACCGAAGTTAAGCAACGTCGGGCGCGGTCAGTACTTGGATGGGTGACCGTGACTTTTTGCTATTTTATATTTTTTTGTAAATAAAATAAAGTTGATAACTTTGCAAAGTAGTTTTTTAAAATTTTTATTAAAAAAAAATTATAATAAAAAATGTATACCCGAATAATTATTGCATCAGTGCGGACAGCGAACGGAGTGGGCTATGGGATTCTTCTCTGGAGGAAGATAATTAATCCTTCAAGGCTACAAGGGCGAGGGCGGGTTGCTGTTCCACATGACTAGTTCGAGTTCTTCTTCCCTCTCCCGCTCCTCCTCCTTTGTTTTCTTTCGTTCGACTGTGGTGGCTGCCATGGCAGTCTATAGCTTCTGTGGGGGGCAGGTATTAACGGACAGTCTTGGAATAATGTCAAGATACTATTTACATTTTTTGAACATTCATCAAATAGTAGCGTGTCACATAATTTATAGAAGGTCCCTTATTAGTACTATTACCCCATTTCCACAAAACCTCACATTATATAGTTTAATCTATAGAGTTATCTGTGGTACAAATATAAATAAAATACAAATCTTACAACAACATTATTAATATTTTTTACAATATTTGGCATTATTATGGCGAATTATATAAAATACAATATTGAAATGCAAATTAATTACTTCGATCAAATAAGAACTAGATACACAATCTGCGCCAAAAATATTCGAACCCAAACATTCTATACATATAATAAAATAGTAGAAATGCCGTGTCTGTGCACGCATCATTTTAAAATGGCTGCACCGATTTTAATAATCGATGAGTCCCACATAACCCGTGTAGCCTTCCAAGCCTTAGGTAAGCCTAACCCTAAGCTAGATAGAGAAGATAGAGAACTTAGGCAGTGGAGGTAAGTGATCACATTTACAGCAGAGAACTCAAGCAGTGCCTTAACTTATGATCAAGCTTATTATTAACTAGCCGACTTGACTTCGTTCGTGTGTTACTCCGCTCTTATGGGTCGTAGCGAGATGTTAAGTAGCCTAAGTTACTCCTTGTTACATCAGCTATCTACCAGTGAATGTCCCGTCAAAATTGGTCCAGCCATTTCAGAGATTAGCCAGAACAAACAGACACAGACAAAAATTGTAAAAAAATGTTGTTGTTTGTTATTTTAATATAACAAACAGACATGGATATATTTCTATGACAGTTTGTATGGGACTGTGTATCTAGTTCATATTTAGTGATAAAAAATGCTAAATAACACTTCGTTGATATTTCGATTGAACTTTATTTTTGCGTGTTTTATAAAAGAAATAAAATTGAGTATTTTAGTCACTAAAATGTATTTATAGTTATATCCGATAGATGGCGCTGATTACATAAATTATTTATCTATCATAAATAAGACGAGTCTTCTCCCAAAATCTTGAGAAAAGAATCAGAGTCCAGTACAGACATCAATTTGAGGAAAATATATAATTGTATCTATGGTCAAGATTTACATACTATATAATTGTCTTTTTCTATCGTTCTATTAAGAATATTAAATAATCAACGTGATTCCAAATTCAAATTTTTTGTGTTGATAATTCAAATTAAGAATTTTTCGCGCCGTATTTCGAGCGTCATAAACAGATTAAAGTGAAATTCGATCTCCTTTTGCGTTTCACTCTTTTGTCTCTAACACTTTTAGACGATGACTGTGAGTCCATATTATTATAGGTTAACGTTATGTAGTTTGCTTTTGTCTTAAAAAAAATATTTTTTAGATCAAGATAATATTTGTATGACGTCATAATTTTTATCCTATTTTTAATAATAGTATGTTCATAGTTGTGGGTGGCAGAGTATGAATGAACAAATGAGTGAGTATGTGAACGGTTTGATAACACCTCAGCGAAGCTATAACTTAATCTAATATTATCTTAAAATGCATATAATATAATTTGTTGTCCTATAAAGCACAGATAAAAGAAAGTGTGCGCTTATTCTAAATTCAAATTCATGAGACCATAGATAAAAAAGTTATATCCTAAGCAAATAATTCATATAGCCCTTAGTAAGACAATTGAAATTAGCCACAGATTAAAAAATACAATTTGGAATTGAAACTTTAAATTTGTGTGACTTGAATGACATTAATTTACTTTACCTATTACGTCAAATTTGATGACTTTTTAAAAAGTTTATATTTTGGTATGCTAGTGGCAACATTGGTTCGTATCTGTTCGATTACCCCGGGTAAAGGATTGAAATGATATATTGAGATAAATAATGCTTTTTGGAGGATCAATAAAAAAAAAGTTAAGAGTAAGATGAAGTATTGATTTTTGAATGAATTGGATTAAATATATTTTTTTTTAGTTTTTCTTAATCAGTTGTTGATTTCATTTAGGCTTAAGTAACAGAAAAAAAAGTGAAAATATGCTAAGTGTTGACAAAGATTTCAAATATTAAAATTAATCGGGATTTTTATTATAGCACTGTTTTCGATATTTAAATTTGAGCAGATAATTAAAATATATGAATTTTTGAAAACAAATGTCACCATAGTGTTAACCATAAACATAGAACGCGATATATTACAACTACTCTGTGGTCACAGGTGGATTGTGCTTACGTTGTCTATGCTTACTGGAAATACGTTATTGTTATTTACTTGTTTATCATTTACTAGTGGTCGCTTAGTGGTCAAAATTCGACCATAATAAATTTAAATTACTTTAACAATAAACAAAAGAGTATATATGCGTGTTTGTGTTTTTTATGCATAATTTAAAAGAAAAATTATGAGATTTGTGATAATTATTGTAATATTACAGGTTTTTAGAGAGTTGGCAACACTGATGTGTCCGTGTATGAGGGAATTTAGATAGTGTAAGTTTCTAATATAGTCTAGACAGTTGTAGCAGTGACATTAATACTATTATCTCATGAATTCGACATATACAATATATATTTAGCTAAGTGAATATATTAATAATAATTTCGCAAAAATGGACGTATCAATATTGGTACGATTCAAGCTTTACTAGGTTAGCACAAAATATTGACTTAAAAAGCTTATTTTATGTTATAGTCTTTTATCTTTTGATACTCTGTACAAATCATCTAAAAAGAAAATAAGTTAATATTTTTTTATCTGTTACTATACTAACAGATAACAATCACACTTATAGTAGGACTTGATTCACTATAACAGATTATATAATATATATAATGTTGATAGTTCTCTAAATTGCCACAAAGGCGCTACTGTAGCTAAAGAGCATTGTGTTTAGAGAAATAAAATATTCGTGCTATATTTTTAATATTTATAACCTATAATCTATATTTTTTTCATATTTCACCATCTAGCTTCAGTAACGCCATCTAAATTTTATAATACATTAAGATTTTGCACTTAAACTCTTATATAATCTGTGCCAATAAAATATAAATAAAATGGTGGTATTAAGAATGATTAAGAATGAAGGCGGCACTAGGTTTTTTTCTTATAAGCGATAAACCGCCGAAACCGACTGTCAACGATTTTCACAGTTTGAAGATGGATTTCAAGAGAACTGTATGTGTTGTTGCTTTAATACTAAGAAACAAAAAGAAAACCCCATCAAACATTTTTCAAATATTGGGACCCTCCACTGACTAGTCGAAGATTTAAGAAAACATCCTAAGAAATTTAACTACTCGGATTCAGGCGACGACATAGTGATGACAATACAACAACACAACCACTCTTCACGACGGTGTGTCGAATAGTCTTGGGCCTAGTCGGTCACCAATAAAAGCGCTCAATTTAGTTCGTTATCCAATGGCGAACTATTTCACTCTTTTAGTTCGTTAACAATAATAAATAAATCAAAAACAAATATTTAAAATGATTGCAAGTATTTGTATTTTTATTAAAATAGTACAAATAATATAGAAAAAATGAAATCATTTATATTTAAAATTATAGTCAACTTCAGAAACTAAAATATGTTCGGGATGCAACATCGCTCATAAAAACATCGATATATTCAAAAGTGAAACATCACACCATTTAAATATAAAGTATATATTGTTAATTAATAAAAAGAAGAGAGAGAGTTGTAGTCTATACGCAGACTAACATTATGACGGCTTGACTAGAATATCCTCCTGGGTGTTAAATAGACTCAGAGCTTCAGCGTTACTCCTAGAATACTCGCGATGTAATACATCATAATTTTGTCGAGACGGCGTATTTATTTTGCAATCCCCACTTCCTTGATTTGTGTTTATCAGTTGGCCAACATTCAATTAACAGGATGCTACTCATATCAGTCGTACCAACATTAAGATCAAGTAACAGGATGCTACTCAAATTCTAAGTGTTGCCAACATCATAATTAACAATATCGATTTTTTATATATGTATGGATGAAACATAAGCATCCCTAGAAGTAAATAATCCGATTTGTTGCGTAGCGCCACCGCTTAGTAAAGCGGACGCCAAAAAAATATAAGAACTAAGAGCGAGATAATCAACGAACTAGTTCGTATAGTTCACCTAAAGGAGCGCTCTTCTGAACTAGCTCGTTCACGAACTACCCAAGACTAGTGCTGCATAATGACAAAAACGTCAGCGGTAACCGCGTAATGTGTGCGCGTCAATATAGTTCTATTAGGGAAATAACCGTCAGTGCGGCCGCTTCCTTTGGTTTATATTCCTTTAATCATAAAATCAGGCGCTTAAAATCCACGGCGGTTTGGCCGTAGTGCGGCCTAAGCCTTATAGTATATATCTAATTTTTAAAAAAAACCAAATTAATATTGATATCAGAATATCTGTAACTACACCATAGACATAGTCTTGTAGTTGCATCTATACATGGTTCTGTCATTTTCAATTCCTTCATTGGTACAGATTATAATAATTATATTAATTAAAATACAGTTTGTCAATAAAAAATAATAATAATAAATTTAAAATATTTTTTATATTGATAGTGAATCAAGCCATTAATAATAACATCGATGTAACAGATAATATAATTATAATAATTAACATCGATGTAACAGATTATATTTGGCTTAAGATCTTCAATGATTTAAAGTCGCCGACTCTTTTTTTACTACAATAGTTAATCAAAGTAGATCTAAAACAATATGGAATGAAGATCTAACAATGAGTGAATAATTTAAAGAAACTCCTCCCTTTCTCTGGTGCTGGACCCATTAGCATTGGTACTTGGTTTTTGTGGGTTATTGTAATCTGAAAAAAAAAACTTTTTAATTATAGTTTACTTAAATGGGATTTTTTATTTCATTACCTAGCAACATTGTCAAAAGAGAGATGTAAGTCTTTATACATAGTTCGGCTATTGAAGAAACAAATATATACAAATAAAAGAAAAAATGTTTTTATGCCGATACAAGGCTGTACGGTGTAATACTTTTGCCTTTTCGAATGAAATAAAAACAGAGAAAAAAATGTTAGTTTTTTCTCATTTATTCAAAGTTATTGTAAGTTTAAATATTTTTAAGTTTAGTAACACTTGCAAATACTGGTATCATTATAACTTATGACCACAGAGAGTAAGATAAAAATATACTTCACCAACCTTAGATATTATAATTAGAATAAAGACTGTACGATGTAATGCCTTTGCCTTTCACATTATGGAATAATAACAGAAAAAAATGCTAGTTTCTTTTCATTATTTTTAAGTTTACATTAGTAAGATTAGTCAACATAGATAGGCTTTAATGTCATAATGACAGTTTATATGTCAAATTACGAGATTGAGCATAGAGTAAAAAATTAACCTACTAAGTACAAGGCTGTACGGTGTAATACATTTGCCTTTTCCATTAATAAAAACACAGTTCTAAATCTGACAAAATGGCGAGGCGACTTTCATGTAATAATTTAAATATATTACGGTATTTAAGGAGTAGCTTATCTATTGGCGCTTTAAAATTTACTGCTGTTACAGTAGCGCCATCTTAATTTAATGTCTTTAGATGGACACTTTTTTTTTAATATTATAAAGGGCAAAGACAAGCTGATTTTTTAATACATTTGTTATTGAGTATCACGTATAAGAAAGTTTTATGGTTACCTTAGAAGGTGGCTGCATCCATGGTTCTCCATCAATTTGCATGGGGAAAGTACGTTTAGTTGTTATGGTTATGGAGCTGCATTGAGCCAACCGCCTTCCTGAATTACGGAGACCTGTTACAAATTTTTTTTGATTTAAAAAAAAAACTTATTTGATTAAGTTTGATACAAAACAACACTGACTGACATATTAACGCAGGGCCTAAACTATAAGGGTTAGAAACTTGAAATTTTGCACAGGGGTTCCTTTTATAACATAGGGGAGCATTAAAAGAGGAATTTTTAAAATTCACCCCCTAAGTGGGTAAAATGGGGGTGCAAAGTTAGTATGAAACTTTGCCGTTTTTGAAGTTATTCAAATGAAATTCAGTATAAAGGTTCTTCATTGAAAGTCATAAAACTGTGTAAAATATTTATTCGAAAATCATCCCTTAAGGGGGTAAGAGGGGGGTGCAATGTTAGTATGACTACCTCATAAAATTATTAAATATATCTACAGACGATCTACTGTAGGCTAATATAACTACCTCAATATCGCAAACGAAGTTGCGAGTAAAGGCTAGTCTAGAATACAGTGGGGTTTACCTGTCCTAACTTGTCCCATGTGTAGACAATTCTCTAATCCAATCACTTCTATGAGTTTGTCACCAATATCTGAAAAAAAAAATACATATGTTAAACAGATTTTTGCTAGCCGGCAGCTAAGTTTAGGTCCCAGTAAAAATAGTGGAGGTTTGTTGCACACTGTGAGCGTACTGCGTTCCATCCGTGACGTAGCAGACGTACGAGAACTGACGCCCCTAATAGTGACTTCTGCGCTCTCAAGGTCAAACCTACACTTACTTGCTGATAGCTATACTAACTACATATTAGTCTTGGGTAGTTCGCGAACGACCTAGTTCAAAAGAGCGCTCCTTTAGGTGAACTAAACGAACTAGTTCGTCAATGATCTCGCTCTTAGTTCTTGTTAGTTCTTATATTTTTTTTAATCGAATTATTTACTTCTAGGGATGCTTATGTTTCATCCATACTTGACTACTTGTATTCTATATAAATAATTGTGTAATAAATAAAAATAGTGGATTATTTCTAATAAAACATCGATATATACTTATATATTTAAATGGTAATAGAAATATCAAAAAATTGTTCATAAACATAAATATTTTTAACATCGATGTTTCACTTTTGAGAATTACGATGATTATTTTCTCTAAATTATTTTAAAAAAGAACTAAAAGAGCGAACTAGTTCGCCATTGGATTGCGAAATAAAAAGAGCTCTTTTTTGTGATCGACTACGCCCAAGCCTACTAGACTAGGTTGGGGAAAAAGTCTTTTCGCATTATAGTATGTATGAACTTGTAATAAAATCTCTTTGGCTATACTCTTTGTATCTGGCTGGTTTTGTTATCATTACAAGTTTACATTTTAAAGAAGATAATTCCAAATTCAAATTAGAAAAATGTGTGATATTTATTTGTTTTTCGTACTGTGAAGATGAGAGAATCTTATGAAGAAATTCGATACATTAAATATTAATCTACTTTCTAAAAAATATATTACAAGTCCAAGGCACTGCTTGGCTTCCTGTCGTAATTGTTATATGGCAACACTACGTCACCTATGTCACTCAGGAATAGTGTAGCTTTGTATCAGTGAAAGAATTTATAAAATCGGATCATTAGTTTCAGAGAAACCCTTCACTGAACAAAATGGCCACTTAATTGGCCATATCTTATTATTTAGAATATTTATGGCAACACCACATAGCCTATGTTACCCGGAAAGAATGTAGCTTTCTATCGGTGAAATAATTTTCAAAATCGGTTCAGTAGTTTAGCGAGCCTATTGGCAACAAACAGACAATCAAATCTTTCCTCTTTATAGTGTAGATTATTTTTTCCTATTATTTTAGATATTTCCTTTTGGTCTTTCTTTTTCTCTTATCAATTCTACAAGCTAACTAGTCTGCGAGTCAAAAGTTTGGAAAACTTTAATTGTAAATAGAGAGAATAATGTTTTTTCATGTATGATAAAATTAACGTTGTGACGTCACAGCAAAATACTTTTATTTGATACTTAAGACAATTGAGTCTATAGTATAGCAGATCAATAAAAAAATTACCTTGTTGTGCATTAGGAAACCTGCCCCGTCGATGAGCACCACCAGCCCCCCATAAATTGGAGCCCCCATGAGCGTATGGGATATTAAGTAACGCCACTCCTTGTAGCGCCGGACCTTTGCTTAGTTCTAGTGATGATCCGTCACACTGAAAAAAAAAGACAACGCTACACATTCTCGCACATCTCTAGTGAAAACGCATCCTTATAGTAGGGGTGGATCCCTTACCACAATATCAATGTTTTCGTGTAAATTCTTGCAGCTGGCACCAAACTGCTCTGACGTAGCGAACTCGAAGTACCACAACTTATTCTTCATTCTCGAGCTGAACTTATCTGGATTCTTCTCCCTTTCAGTATGGAATTTTACACAAATTGCCGCATCCTTAAACAAATAAAAGCTTGATTATTCTTACCCACATATTCTGACAGTAACTTTTTCCTGACATCCGATTTAAATGAAACATAGTTTATATTTTGAGCATCAATACAATTTTTCAACATACAGACAAACTTTTTAAATATATTTTATTATTATATTATATTACTAGCTCAAGCAGTGATGGCGCAGTGGTTGAGACTTCAATGTCTTACTCGGGAGGTCTGAGTTCGATCTCCACACAGCCACACACCTCTGACTTTCATTAAATACCACTTGCTTTAACGGTGAAGGAAAACATCAACATGTTCTCAAAGGTGTGTGAAGTCTGCCAACTCGCACAGGGCCAGCGTGGTGGACTATGGCCTATTACCCTTCTCATTCTGATTCCCGGCTCAGCAGTGGGCCATTGACGGGTCGTGATGATGATGACTAGCTGACCCGGAAACATTGTTTAATTTCTGGAGATATTTTTTATGGAGATATTTCATAGTTACGTATCAGTGCCATCTAGTGGCGAGAACTAGAAACAATATCACAAATACAACCAATACATTGACCCGTGAGGACGGGTTAGAATACAATTCCCCTCTGCCGCTGGGCGAGCATCTCGTGAGAGCCCGCACGACCATTGTTGATAGGATCTGTTGACCAACTGCCTTGCGACCACCATGCGAATCTAAGTGTCCTTGACGCGTCCCTCTCCCATCTCATTAATGCTGCGGTTCCAGTAAACACCGGGTTCTTGTTCAGCGTCCACTAAAACCGCAGCATTTTTGGCTTAGTTCCCCTCCCCCTCTTCGTCGAGGTGGCAAAGCACCGGCAAAACAAGAGTATTTAGATTCGGCCCTTGACGTAGTTACGTGTCTAGGTATAGTCATACCACAGATACAATCGATACATTAGATTTTGGTAGATTCTACACTTTTTAAGCAACGCCATCTACTAGCTAGAACTAGCAATAATATCAGACATACATTCGACACTTGCTGTAATTACGTGTCAGCGACATCTAGTGACCAGAACTAGCTACTATATCACAGATACAATCAATACATTCGATGTTGTAGATTTGGCCCTTGTCGTAGTTACGTGTCAGCGCCATCTAGCGGCTAGAACTAGCAACTATATTACAGATACTCACGACTCCTATAGAGAAATAATTGTTAATGATGTTGTACGGGACGGTGGTGGGGTGAGGCGCTGAATCTGGCATCTGTACTTGTTCGCACTGAAATAGAATAAATCTTTATTAAATTCTAACTGTCATTGCTAACACTAATGTTGCTAGCCTCTATAGTAATAGAAAATGGCTATTTTATCCAAGTTGATAATAAAATGTAATTTACCTCGTCCGTAGAATTTTCAACATCTATCTGCCATCTGTCCATCATGATGGTACTCGCTCGAGCTATTTTATCTAATATCTTGTGTATTGATTCTCCTTCGTATCTACAAAACAAATTATACGTTAGAATAAAATAATTTAA
The DNA here is from genome assembly GCA_905147385.1 of Limenitis camilla. Lineage (NCBI taxonomy): Eukaryota > Metazoa > Arthropoda > Insecta > Lepidoptera > Nymphalidae > Limenitis > Limenitis camilla. The sequence continues at coordinate 6,077,605 of LR990251.1, read as the reverse complement.
AATTACCGCGAAATCTCTAAATGACGTCACGACTTATGATGACGACGTGACGTCATACGGCGCCGCTCAATTTGAATTCATTGTACTGAGAGTAGATTCGAAATTCAAATTTTTGTACATTAAATTTTAATTTCAGATTGGAAATAAAAAGTATGTTCTAAATTTGAATTTTATATACAGAAAAAACATGAATAATACCGATGTACTATTTTGGTAATGATTAAAATATTACATTTGTTTGCGCTACTCAAGCCCCGCGCTCCCCGCCAAAAAGCCTTTAACAGTGCCTTCTGCGCATGACTATAATTATTATAATTTATATTGTATACTTACCCCCCACCCCAACGCAAACACCTCGCCAGATCATTTCCAGTACCAAGTGGTATTACTCCCACAGCTGGTTGAGTTTCCATATGTATTTTATCTGTAACACAAAACATTTATTTTTTGCAAATAAAAACAATTACTATGTCACTTATAACCTTTCAGACATTATGATAAAAAGTAAACGCTGTGCTGACGTAGTTCGTATAAGTTCTAACAGATGGCGCTATTATTGACTTGTATGGAAAAACGTGAACTAATTATTCATAAATTTTAAATTAAATTAAAATTACATTAAATAATTAAAAATTAAAATAAAAGGTATACCCATGGTTTCCAAGACCCATCCAACAGTTCCATCACCACCGCAGCATATCACTCTATAGTTTCTCACATCTTTGAACATTTGTAAACCTGAAATAAATTTATTGATTTTTTATGTATTTCTAATCTTGTCGGATGAATACGGAAAGTAATATAATCTTTTAAGTATTTGAAAGTAGATTCCAAATTCAAATTTTTATTTTTTATCTCAAATATGAAGATTTTTGCTTACAGATGGAAAATAGATTCCAAATTTGAATTATATATTTAAAGAAACAGTCTTTGGACATGATTCTTCTATATTTGGCGCTGTGTTGGTTAATCTATGGTACTCTTGTTATTACTAAAGACAAGACTATACGGAGTGATACCTTTGCCTTTTCCATTATCCAATAAAAAACAGAAAAAAAACTCCTTCACTCTTTCACTCGAGACAGTCATTCATCGCTCTTTCTTTCTCTTTCACACATGTTCTTAAAATAAATTAAATACTCAAAAGAAAAAAAATATTCGAATTTGTCGTATGAATAGTCCGACTGTTTCTTTGATATTATTAGTGTAATATAGGATTGCTGGTCGGTTGTAGATTGGCTGAGTGAGCTATACAACAGTCGGGCTTATGAGTCTTTCCAATCTTATCGGATGAACAGTCCGACAATACAAATATAAAGAATGCCATGTATGTACTGTTATACAATTTATTTTCTAAAATCTTATTTGTATCTACCTTGTGTAGGCCCTCCTTTCGCAATATCATGAACCTGTCGAGGGTTCAAGATATACTGGAGTTTCCGTAACACTCTGGACCCTTGTCGACCACCAGATTTAGGGTTTATAAACACCAGTAAAGGACAAGTTCCTTCTGGTGGTGTAATCTGGAAGGAGATGGGTGGGGCTCGAGGTTCTCTATCTTTCTTCTCTTCTCGCTTCTCCTCTGTTGTTGCTGCGATTGATATTGGTAAGGAGAGAGATGTTGGGAGAGTTTGCTGGAATTATAAAATAACAAATCTTGTTTAATCAATTATTTTAATTATTCATTTACTTTGCATAATTAATTTATTACACTTAAAAGTATTGCCAACTCAAAATACTAAATTTTTTATTATTTTTAATAATAAATCCAGACTAAAAAAATCTTGTTTTATTTGTTACTCGTCCATAGAAAAAAATTACTGTTTTACAAACGTAATAATAGATGGCGTTAGTTATACATTAAATTTTCTCTTAAATTTTTTTTTTTTTCAAAAAATTAATCATAATTTTCAAAAAAATTACAATATGTATTTTACTTTTACATGACATTTTTAAAAAGTTGTAATTAACCGAAAAAATTTAATTGAAGAGAAAAATTTTCATATCATGGATGTTTTCATATCCAGCGCACAGATGGCGCTGTTTACAAAATCGACTAAAATGTATAATTTATTAAAAAAATCTCTATTAAAAAATTTAATAAAAATATATTTTGGATTATTTTCTCTCATGTGTACCTGTTCATTATTATGTCGGTGTGGTAACGACCGTTGTCGGTCAAGCACGAGCGGTCGGATAGCAGTCGGTGGTAGAATGTGACGTGCGTGGCGACCCAGCGAGCATGCGCCTCCAGCGCTACCAACACAGCGGTTATGGAGCTGAAAAAAAATTTGCTTCAATGAATTGCAACAATTCAAATAGTTTTACGGCCGCAATTAATCCTTATTCAATATGTAATCCTAAGATTTCGGATTAGGATAGATTATTATGAATTCATTAATTGAATAAAATCGCATTTTTGACCCAACTTGGGCGACAATGTAAAGAATGAATTATAGCGCCATCTAGTAACAGAATGTGACAACTCAAATTTTTACTTCCTAATTAAATTTATTGTAGTTAATATATTGTATGTATTAGTTTTTCGTATCTCTCACATCTAAAAATAATATTTCTCCTATACTGCAGGGTGTCTGGTAGAGATCTCTGTTTAGAGATAAGTTATCCTGCGCTATAAATTTTGTGTAATAGATTGTGTTACTATATTTATTTTAGTACATAAATAAATAATTAATAAATTTTGTTAACTCACAGTGATATGACACCATCGACAATGTAGACCAGTAATCCCATTGTATCCTTTAATTTTCTTCCGACATCTCGCACATTTACCGTGACAATTTCCTACAACAAATTACTTAGAAGTTCTATAAGTTTCTAATAGATGGCGGTGTAAATGAAATTATTGATATAACTAATATATATAATGTTTTGTTGTCTAGTTTGAGTAAGTATCCAATAGATGGCGCATTACAATATATTTTCAAATACCTTCAACCCAATGATGTGCCAATGTAGCCGGAGCCCTGCGTGACTTAGAATACGTCGCAATACAAGACGCTGGGGCTCTTTGTACACATCTCTCGTGAACAGTGAATTTGCAGACTGGAAATTTAAAAAAATATATATTGTACTAAACATAACACTAACTTCCATAATGGAAAAGGCAAAGGTATTACACCGTACAGCCTTGTCTTTAGTAGGTTAATTCTTTATTCATTTTATAGTCAGGCCGAAGCCATGTGAGACAAGAAGAGAAATGAAAGATGCTTTTTATGTTTTTATTCTATAATGGAAAAGGCAAAGGTATTACACCGTACAGCCTTGTTAGTAGGTTAATTCTTTTTTCATTTCATAGTCAGGCCGGAGCCATGTGAAATGAAAGATGCTTATTTTTTTTCTTTTTTTTTATTCTATAATGGAAAAGGCAAAGGTATTACACCGTACAGACTTGTCTTTTTTAGGTTAATTCTTTATTTATTTCATAGTCATGCCTAAGCCATGTGACACAAGAAGAGAAATGAAAGGTGCTTATTTTTTTTCCTGTTTTTATTCTATAATGGAAAAGGCAAAGGTATTACACCGTACAGACTTGTCTTTTTTAGGTTAATTCTTTATTTATTTCATAGTCATGCCTAAGCCATGTGACACAAGAAGAGAAATGAAAGGTGCTTATTTTTTTTCCTGTTTTTATTCTATAATGGAAAAGGCAAAGGTATTACACCGTACAGACTTGTCTTTTTTAGGTTAATTCTTTATTTATTTCATAGTCATGCCTAAGCCATGTGACACAAGAAGAGAAATGAAAGGTGCTTATTTTTTTTCCTGTTTTTATTCTATAATGGAAAAGGCAAAGGTATTACACCGTACAGACTTGTCTTTTTTAGGTTCATTCTTTATTTATTTCATAGTCATGCCTAAGCCATGTGACACAAGAAGAGAAATGAAAGGTGCTTATTTTTTTTCCTGTTTTTATTCTATAATGGAAAAGGCAAAGGTATTACACCGTACAGACTTGTCTTTTTTAGGTTAATTCTTTATTTATTTCATAGTCATGCCTAAGCCATGTGACACAAGAAGAGAAATGAAAGATGCTTATTTTTTTCCTGTTTTTATTCTATAATGGAAAAGGCAAAGGTATTACACCGTACAGACTTGTCTTTTTTAGGTTAATTCTTTATTTATTTCATAGTCATGCCTAAGCCATGTGACACAAGAAGAGAAATGAAAGGTGCTTATTTTTTTTCCTGTTTTTATTCTATAATGGAAAAGGCAAAGGTATTACACCGTACAGACTTGTCTTTTTTAGGTTAATTCTTTATTTATTTCATAGTCATGCCTAAGCCATGTGACACAAGAAGAGAAATGAAAGATGCTTATTTTTTTTTTCTGTTTTAGTTTTATAATGGAAAAGGCTATTTAAGGCTAGCAAAATAACTATTTAGAAGAAAGAGTTGAAGAGAAATTAGATATTATTCAAGAATACTAATGATTTTCTGTGACGTCATAATGGAAGAATTAAGCATAACGTAGCTTTGTATTTGTTTATTTTAAGAAAATAAATTCGGTAAAAAGGCATTAAGTCACGTGACAGCGAACACCGATCAGAAAGTGTGACGTCACGCCGCGCACAAACATCATCGTTGTATTTGACGTTTTCATACAGAGCAGATTAGTACTCCGTAGTCTGTGACGTCACTCAAGACGCCATGACACTATTCAGCGTTTTCGAGGGAAATCTAAATTACTTTTTTTTAAATACAAAATACGTAATGTAAATATTGCTTTTTCTTTAAAATATAGGTTTTTGGGATAAAATAGATACTAAAGTATATAATTAACCAAGTTTTATACAAGTGAAAGGTTCAGACATACTTACATATACAACAAAGACCTTTCTTCCCCAATCCAACCAACATGTTCAAACACAAATTGCAATAAGCTGGTCTGTTGAAATGTTTCAATCGCCACGCGTGTTCGCCATCTTCTTTTACATTTGTATCTAATCCCAATAGCACTAGCAGAGGTATTGTTGTCATACTGAAAAAAGTAGGTATCATTACTGACTTTTATTATCATAAAAAAAATGCTCAAATAGTTGGTCCTTTAATCGCATTAAAGTTCTTACCCTCCTCTCTTCCATTCATCAAGGGAGACAGTCCCATCAGCATCATAATCTATTTCAACCATCATGTCTTGTAAAATCTGGAATAAAAACAATATGTTTAGTTATCCAGCCTTGGCTTTTAAAAAAAATGTTAATACTTAAAATTTAAAAAAAAAAAATTCGATTTACAGCATTTTTTTTTATTTTAACTCATTTTGCAATGAAGCAGATGTCGTCAAGAAATGTTTTTAAGGGGCGATTCCATTATGGCGGCGCGAACTATAAAAAGACTCGATTTAAAAAATATGTTTATGGTGTTTCAATTAGTCTATAAGTCTAAAATTACCAAAAGTTTTTTTTTGTTACGGACAAAAAAAAGTAGAATTATAATAAGAATACTACGGTTACAGAAACGACAAAGTAGATAAAAGTGTGCAACACTGTATAGTAACTACTAACTACTTAAGTAATTCGAATATAAAAATAAACAACATACTGGTCTAAGTTCCGAAGTCTCCCAACCCAAATATTCAGCTACCGTCATCATCTGGTTCACAATACAGTCCATTTCATTCGTATCCAATACTCCATTACCGTCTGTGTCGTACAGACGGAACATAACTGTAATAACAAAGATGTTATTGTTATAAACAACAACTGTAGGTTGAAAGAAAAGGAAGAGATGGAGGAAGACGGGGAAAATATAAAAATAGCGGAAGAAGTGGAGGTAGAAGAGGTAGTGCTATGTAAAGAAAATACACAGCATAGAAATTAGGAAGAATATAAAAAGGGTTTAGAGGATGTTTAAGAACTGGTAAAACAAACTTACATTCCAACTTATCTTCAGGTCTTCCAGCCTCCAGTAAAGAGAGGTAACAAACAATGTCTTTTAAAGATACTCGAGCTGTATGAACTTCTACTGTGGACGGATGACGCATCAGATGCTTGAAATCTGAAAACAAGATAAGGTCAAAAATCAGATTCAACCTTTGTGAAATAGATGAAACTACGCATTTGTGAGGATAATATAGCTGCCGGCACGTGAGTATAGGTTTGACCTTAAATGCGCAGAAGTCACTATTAGGGGCCTCAGTTTCCGCGCGTCTGCTACGTCACGGATGGAGCACGCTCACTATTTTTATTAGTCGACGGAATGACTCCATAGAGCGTCTCGTCGTTTAGGGGAGAGTCGAAGGCACAAGACCGCGGGTAAGGTCCCCTATGTGATGGACGGATCCCGTACATGAATGCGCCCAAATAACAGTCAGCAGGCAAAGGTGGCGGGACGTCGTGAGGCGGGCGCTGTCTTTTGCCAAATTGCTGGGACGTAATAACCACGACCACTCGGCTAAGAGTGAAGCGACAAAGAAGAAAGTTAGCTAGCCGACTACTATACCAATCTTATGAAATACCTTTTCTACCAATTTACAGTTGCAATAACTCTAACCGATGTCAGGAGAGTTTCGACTGTTCCGAATTACTCTAGAAGTAAGATAGAAGCTGCTGTTCCTAAAATGCTTTGTCTTGTATGACGCGTGGTGACAGAATTACGAGCTTATCACTTGTAGTGATTGCTACGTTTTATTTCAATTTTTTATCCCAAATACCTTACTCTCACTCTCGCCGGATAATTGCCAGTACAGGTGTTCGTCTGTACTGGAATTTTGCTTGCCCATTTGCAATTTTCGGGCTACCTGAATATTCATGCCCCAATTTGCGTGAAAAAAGTTAATGCGATCGAAACTGTAGTACCAAGTTACCACAATAATACCTGAGTGTTACCGTTTGGCATAGTTTTAAAAATGACTAATTACCACGTTAGTTTCTATAATAAAATCAGAAGATCATATTTCCTAAAGCTGGTACTGATCAACGTTACGAGGTGTAATGTAACATTCGCATCGAGCATGTTACGCTGTGTGTTGGGATCTTTGATTCTACTAAATTATTGTTTAATCCAAATTAACAGAGATTTTTTTGTTCCACACTTGCGCTCGTGACGACTTGTTACAACGCACTGACAACCGCGTAAAACTCAAAGGATTAGCCAAAAACCGACAGCCGGGTGGAGCACTCAAAGCAAGCAACGAGCCGCTAGTTTCCCCCTAACCCTAACACTAGGTACTGGCTCCATGGATGCTCGCTGTGTAACATGTTACATTACACCTCGTAACGTTGGTTGGTACTCAGCTTAAGAATTTAAAACAGACCTTGAGGAATGGTTACCTTCAATTTTAGTGCTCTGGTTGACTCTCAAAGAATTGCTGCTCTTCCGACTGGAGTTCCGCGACATCTGACTATGACTGGGACTGGTCTCCAAGCGTCCAAGACATAACTCGTGTGATGAGTAAGATGGATGGGTTGTTACTGAGAACATTGGGTGGACACTCCCTATAAGAAATACATTTTAATTTTTTCGATATTTGACTAGCAAATAGACAACCTGTTAAAGCCTTTGACTGAGAAAAGGAACCTCTATAGAGTCAAAAATAAGCTTGAGGTTATATTTACCAGTTCTACTCCGAGATCCTTTATCACTTCCATCAACTGAGTCACCTGAACTCTTCCCCAACTGCTGCAATCGCTCTGCTAGCCCATGGATTTTTGATGCCAGACTTAATTTTCCCTAAAAAATAAGAAATTATATTAAATGATATTATGGCAACACTAGCGTCTGTGACTGTAGAATCTGTATAATCTGTCTAGCTGTGCTCCAGAGAAAGGCTCGTTATACATCCTCGCTCATTTCTGGTGGAAACGCTGTCTAAGGATAGTTCCTGATGTGCATAATGTTTCTGTGATAATAATTAATATCATTGGTAAATTGTAAGTTACGAATTTACAACATTAAACTTTTACATGTTTTGATTTTACATGATTATCAACTCTTTTGTGAATCAACATTAAATCGACTACTAAAACAGCTCTTCAAACAATCTTAAAGGATTATAAGACATTTAGATATCTTGAATTTTAGGAGTATCATTACATTATGAAGGGATTAATATTTCTTTTACTTTTGAACAAAATTAACTCGTTCTTGCTTCGCACGTGTGCAAGTTATCGCGTACAATACTTAGATTTATCAAAAAACATTTAATTCTTAATGAATTGCGGCTAAATAATTTAGGCGCTTACAACAGGAACTCTTAATTAAAGACACGCACTTATAATTTTAATTTTATAAATTTGACCAATACCGTAGTGTGACTATTTATATAGCTATAATGTTGCCATGTGGTAAAAAAAATATTAAACTTCTGTCACCTACAGATGACAATGGGAATTAATAAGTTAATTGTGGCTGTTATATATGTCCTCCTTATAAATAATAATATAATTATGCAATGTTTTGTAATACTTGAATTTTTAACCGACTTCAAAAAGGAGGAGGTTCTCAATTCGATCGGTATATTTTTTTTATGTATGTATACCGATTACACTGAGATTTATGATCCGATTTACGTGATTCTTTTTTAGTTAGATATGGAATAGTTGCCATAAAAATTTAACATAGTTTGGCCCTGTAGTTTTCATTTTATGAACATTCTTTCCGTTTCTGTATCTTGGGGTATATATAGTTTAAGGCGCGCGGCACCTTTTGTAGACCTACCCATAGCTACTTAAAATAAAATTACTATGCAATATATGACAATAAAAAGCAACGAAATGATATAGTCTACCTGATTTACAGAACAATCTATTACAGACACTAAAAAGTAAAAAATAAAAAAAAACTACGTTTAAAAAAACCTACTTCAAAAATTGGTTAAACGTTTTATTCAGAACAATGGCACAAAACAAGCCAGTGTCGCGTGTAATGAAAATTACACAGCGGAGACTGCGCGGTATAGTTGCGATACGTTAATGGAAATATTATATCACTCAATAATGACTTGAATGAATGATACTTATGTTTGTTTACAGAAGGAACCTAGAACAAATATTTTTATAAAAACCTACTACAGTAAAATATTTCCATTTCTTATATTTAATTATATTTATATTTTCAATGAAATGGTTCTTAGTCTTGCAACACTTACGAACTGTCAGAATTCTATGGAATTATGAAACCGAGAATAACTTGTCAAAAAATTATTGTCAACGGCCTTACTATTAAATTAATAAAGAATTAACCTACCTAAGACAAGGCTGTACGGTATAATACCTATGCCTTTTCAATTATAAAAATTTAGCTTGTCAATATTCCAAAAATCCAGCACTTACAGTCAATTTTACCGAAGGTATAATTTCCACAGATACTAAAACTAGGCAACTCAATTTCAAAATGTCCGATGCAATTCGAGCATACATTCCTGTGGGAAATAACCTCTGTCAAATAAACTACAGATTCGATACAACATTGTAGGTTTAACTAATTGGGGCACTTCAATCTGTTTTATTATCTGTTTCATCTGTTTTTGTAGATAAACAGCTTTAACATTTTTGGATTCTACTGCAGTCTGAATCGTTTTTGATGAATGTTTAATTTATAGGTATAGGTTATAAATCCCGTTTGAAATGGACTATACCTTTTTAAGGTTATTTCTTCCCTTTCACTCCTCAATTTAGAATACAGATTGACAGCTGTCAGCCGACTGAACAGCTGATTTTATCTCTCTTCTTTGGTCGATGCGATGCATCCTCGAAGATAGAGTGCGGAGGGGAAGTGAAGAAAAAATGCTGCGGTTTCAGCGGACCCTGAGCAAGAGCCAAGTGTCCACTAGATCCTCAGCATTAATGGGATGGGAGATGGAAGGGGTAGATCTAGCCCACATGCGTCTCGCCTCGTCACATGCTGGAACAGATACCATACCACCGAGAGGGTGCCGAGTTACACGCCTCTTACGAGATGCTCTCCCAGCATTTTTCTTACCAAACTATTTTCTTACCAGAAAGTTTCCCCTTGTCAATTAAGAGAAGTTTCTGGACGCAAAATTGTCCAGTTTATTAGCCCTTGGACAAATTATATATTGTTTGTGGATTGTAAATATAAAACATGATTCCGTAAACGCTACGCATCCTCACTCATCTGAGGTAGAAACGCAGCCTTAAAGTACAAAATAAAATATTCACGTTAAATATAGGTTTAGATCGGTAGTTCCTAAAGAGGTCTGTATCAACCCCCAAGGGGTTTACGACCAATCTCGAGATCTGCGTGAACGACAGAACAATGTATTTCACTTAAGGGATCTGCGTTGATCATAAATTTCCGTACGGTTTTCATGACACTTCCTACGCAAAACACTTGTCTTTTATTGGGTGTTCTTTTTTTTTACAATATTTATAGGTCAAAGGAATGATGGAAGAAGTATGCGGAACAAAAGAATATTAGATATAAATAATAACTTCATAAGTCAATGTTACACGTCCAGGCATAATGCGCAAAGAGAAAGGGAGAGGAAGCAAGCGCATAGACAACAAGGATATGCAAAAGGTCTATAAAGGATACACACACGTTCCTTACCATAAATTCTTTTGAATTCCAAACGGCTACTACAATCTTCATCCTACTTTAATATTACTTCTTTATTTCGAAATGTCATGATACAAATGATTGTTGTGTATTTTCCATATATATGTCGGAGCATAGTAAAAGATTATCGATTAATCGAATCGTTATCGTTGTCTATGGCGTTGGAGTGGGGTAGTAGTCACTTCCGTTGTTTTGACAGTCTCTACCCTCGACCCTTTATATGCGATCGACAGTCTAACTGAAGTCTTAGTCGTGCGCGGTCTCTCATGAAGTGAACATCATCTAAGTAGTGCTAGTGATAGTGTCAAGTGCAGTGTAGTGTGGAAGTGCTGTCCAACTAAGGTCACGTAAGTCCTTACAATGTAATCGCCACGTGGTTAAGTAAACACAATGTTAGGTTAGGTTAGCCTTAGGTTAGGTTAGCCTTGTGTTAGATTCGGTTTATGTGCGTTTAACCTTGGGTTTTAACAGAGAGCCTAGCAGTGGAGGTGAGTGTTATGATTATTTAAAGGAGCTCCTTAAGCCTACACCTTGGTCACAAGTCAGGTACTGCTTAGGTTTCTCTCGTAATTGTTAGAGATCATTTGATAATTTATCGGTTCAATAGGAGTATCTACGTTGCGTTTACCCAATATTCCATTCAATACCATCACCCCCTTTTAGTGTTCCCCAATATTCCCCACCTTCCTCCTTCCATTTCCTTTCACATCGTTCTAAAATCCCCGACATATATAATGTATAGTATCTTACCTGATGGTCAGCATGAGCGGTGACAGCAGCACAAGCGGTGGTGGAGCTCGCTGCTGCCATCTCTCGGAGCGCTGGTCTTCTATCTCTCCGGACAAATGAGAGGAACAGATGCCTGTGATAAAAAATAATTACAGACGTACAATCAAAGCGAATCATATTCGTGTCATGATTTTTAGTCTGTGTTACTTAACGCGGTTAAATTAATATTTTTAGGACGACAATGGCGATCGTACGACATTAAATTAACCAATCAGGAAGTTTCCCGCGTAAAATTATATAGCTCTTATGGGACTTGGCGGGAAAGACAATGAGCAAAGGGATGTTCTATGGGAAACGGGAGAGATATACGTTTTTGAGTTGTTTTATGTTTCGAAAAACTCAGAGCAGTTTTCAAACTTTCAAAAAAACGATATTTTTAAAAACTCAAAATTTTCCAATTCGACATTTTTTTTTTTTTAAAGATTACTAGCAGTATGGATCACATACTACTAGTATTCCCGTTACCCCTCCTAGTAAGCTAATAAATAGCTTCTGTCAGGAGTGGGCCACGCCAGTAGTCCAATGTCCAGGATTTGAACCCACGACTTGTTGATCGTGAATCCAACGCCCGAACCACTGAGCTACTGACGCTTCGAATTTGCTTCGTTACATTCGAAGAAGTATTCATAAATTTACTTTTCCAATTTTTATAACCCGAGCTAAAAACTCAACCACCCTTTAGATTTATCGAGGAGATTATGTAAAACCTCTAATTCTTAAAACAGTATTTAGTGTTGAGCATATTTTACAAACCTGGATAGTTCATCTGGAGTGGTAACTTCGAGGAATGTGTCCAAAAACCACCTGAAACCTTCGAAGTCGATATCCTGGAACAAACAATACAATTTCATCATTATTCCATAATGCTACTCATAATTAGTTCTTAACAAATATTTGGCAAAAAAAATTACGTTTGCTGTATAGGAACTTAAACCCCCCCCTTAAATATTTATTTTAATCTGTTTTTAGCATTTTTTGTTGTAGGGGCAACAGAAATACACCATTTGTGAAAATTTCAACTGTCTAGCTATCACAGTCATGAGCCTGGTTTGTGAAAATTTCAACTGTCTAGCTATGACAGACGGACGGACGGATAGTGGAATCTTAGTAATAGGGTCCCATTTTTACCCTTTGGGTACGGAACCCTAAAAATGCGCTCTACAGTATCTATGTGGGAAACAATTAGTACATCATATTTTTAGGAAGTAGAATTCCCAAAAAGTTTTACAGCTCGACATTCACTTCATCCCCTATTTTAACCCCTTCAAGCTTTTTTCTCGCAATAAAACATAACCTATGTTCTTACCCAAGCTCTAGTCTTTCTCTGTATTAAATTTCATCAAAATCGGTTTAGTGGTTTAAGCGTAGAAGGCAGAACTACTTTCGCATCTATAATCTTATAAATATAAAGTTGAAGAGTTTGTTTGCTTGAACGCGCTAATCTCAGGAACTACTGGTCCGATGTAAGAAAACTCTTTCAGTTTTGGATAGCTCATTTATCGAGGAAAGCTATAGGCTATATATCATCACGCTAAGACCAATAGGAGCGGAGCATCATGGGCACGAAGTCGCAAGGGTCGACTAGTACTATATATACGTATATATAGAAAGATGATCAAAGATCAAAATCATTTATATTCTAATTCTCTCATTAATATTTAAACAGGATAACATACATAATTCCTTATTAAAATATACATTTTTAGGAGCCTACATTATGTGTCCTTTGGGACGAGTTTAGCTTACAATTCTACAGAAATATCTCGTAAAACGGTATTATTATTAACAATAATTATCTACTATAAAGGATATCCACTAAAATATTTCTGGAATGTTCTTGTATAATCTTTTAAGATAACATTTGAAATGCTAGCTCCTGTTGCCATATAAATTATTTTCTGGAGAGCAACCCTTATCACCTAGGTGTAAAAAAAATTCATAAAAATCGGTCAAGGCGTTTCGAAGGAAATCGATAAAAACACGAGACTTTTATATACAGTGATAAGATTTTTCAGGAATCGAGAAAACCTTAATATTTTCAGAAATAATTTTTTAAAAACAATTAACTAATTTAAGGATAAAAATTAAGAATTTTATTTTAAACTTGTCGAACCGCGCGACTTTGTCCGCGTAATGCTCCGCTCCTATGGGTCGCAGCGTGATTATATATAGCCTGTAGCCTTCCTCGGTAAATGGGCTATCTAACACTGAAAGAATTGTTCAAATAGGACCAATAGTTCCTGAGATAAGCACGTTCAAACAAATAAACTAAGTAAACTAAAACTGAAAAGATTATTTTAATCACATTTTTTATAGCATCCAATAATTATTTAGTCGAGCCCTAACATCCAAGTAAAATTCTTTATATTCTTCTGGAATATATCGAAAAAGCCGTTGGAGATCCTTTATCTTCTTTAAATTATTTATTTCAATTTTATTTGCCTTGTCATCAACACATTACTACTAAACTAAAATGAAATAACAAAAATTCGTTCAGAAACACTACATGTTACAGCACGGTTACCAACTTAGGGGTTTCCCCCCAGATTTAGGGGGTAAATAAGTGAGATGGGATTTTTTTAGGAGTCTGAAATTTTTAGGGGTATATTTTTAAATTGATAGTATTATTATTTATTTCTTGACGTAGCGACTTATAACGACATCTAGTACGTAATTCTACAAGCACTCTGTGGTGACTGGCGGCAATACTGGCGCCACTGGCGGACATTTTATTGTCTGTGCATATGGCGATTATTGTTGTGTATAAATTGAACGTATGTTTGATATTAGCTTATGTCAGATAGGATACCACCAAAAAAATAGATTAAGAATATTCTTACGATGATTGTTATTTCGATTTTGGTTTGTACTGTGTCGATAAGAAATGTGTTAATGATGCCTAAAAATTTCAAAAAATCTGAATCTTCAGATGAAGACGAAATATTTTATGTATTAAATAACTTATAATAAAAAGACTTTTGAAACATATTACAAGATATTATTTCTAAATCATTATAAATTTATATATTTTTAGGGGGACAATTAATACACTCAATTTTTGACACAAACTTTAGGAGTTGGTAACACTGTGTTACAGTATTTGTGGTGTTTTTCAAATCATCAGAAATTCTCGCCTACTATAGTAACCTCATCAAAGTAAGAAATCATCGATTCGATCGTAAAACGAAATCCTTTGTATAATCTATGGACAATTATTTTTCATTTTGACATTTGACACCTGAATCTTTTTCCCCCTGGTTTTATTCCATACTGGAAAAGGCAAAGGTACACCGTACAGCCAGCCTTGCCTTTAGTAGATTAATTCTTTATTCATTTTATAGTAACGCAGAAGTAATGTATTCCTTTATAATTATCTAAATCCTGTTTTTATTCCCTATTTTTATTTTAATGGAAAAGGCAAAGGCATTACACCGTACAGCCTTGTCTTTAGTAATTTAATTCTTTATTCATTTTATAGTAACGCAGAAGTAATGTAATTCTTTATAATTATCTAAATCCTGTTTATATTCCCTACTTTTATTTTAATGGAATAGGCAAAGGCATTACACCGTACAGCCTTGTCTTTAGTAGTTTAATTCTTTATTCATTTTATAGTAACGCAGAAGTAATGTAATTCTTTATAATTATCTAAATCCTGTTTTTATTCCCTACTTTTATTTTAATGGAAAAGGCAAAGGCATTACACCGTACAGCCTTGTCTTTAGTAGTTTAATTCTTTATTCATTTTATAGTAACGCAGAAGTAATGTAATTCTTTATAATTATCTAAATCCTGTTTTTATTCCCTACTTTTATTTTAATGGAAAAGGCAAAGGCATTACACCGTACAGCCTTGTCTTTAGTAGTTTAATTCTTTATTCATTTTATAGTAACGCAGAAGTAATGTAGTCCTTTATAATTATCTAAATCCTGTTCTTATTCCATAATGGAAAAGACAAAGGTATTACACCGTACAGCCTTGTCTTTAGTAGTTTAATTCTTTATTCATTTTATAGTAACGCAGAAGTAATGTAGTCCTTTATAATTATCTAAATCCTGTTCTTATTCCATAATGGAAAAGACAAAGGCATTACACCGTACAGCCTTGTCTTTAGTAGTTTAATTCTTTATTCATTTAATAGTAACGCAGAAGTAATGTAGTCCTTTATAATTATCTAAATCCTGTTCTTATTCCATAATGGAAAAGGCAAAGGCATTACACCGTACAGCCTTGTCTTTAGTAGTTTAATTCTTCATTCATTTAATAGTAACGCAGAAGTAATGTAGTCCTTTATAATTATCTAAATCCTGTTCTTATTCCATAATGGAAAAGACAAAGGTATTACACCGTACAGCCTTGTCTTTAGTAGTTTAATTCTTTATTCATTTAATAGTAACGCAGAAGTAATGTAGTCCTTTATAATTATCTAAATCCTGTTTTTATTCCATAATGGAAAAGGCAAAGGTATTACACTGTACAGCCTTGTCTTTAGTAGTTTAATTCTTTATTCATTGTATAGCAGCACCGAAGAAATGTGATACGTTATAATTATCTAAATCCTCGTAGTTGTAAAATTCCTTGTGTAGTAGATATTGCTGTTTTTTTTTATTGCGAGGAATCTTCTTCTTCTTCACTTATGGCTTTCAGGTGTGCAACAACATGTGTGCACAAAGTACTCCGCCAATGTCACGTATATTGAGTAAAACACAAAGGAGATTGGCCGGTTGTACTAAAATATCGTCTGCTTGAGTTTCCATTAGAGCGACGTCACAATAGGAGGAATAGAATGTTAGTATAGATCTACAACGATACAAAAACAGTTAGAGCAACAAAAATATTATAAAACAATATTTATATGTCGGGGATTTTAAAACGATGTGAAAGGAAATGGAAGGAGGAAGATGGGAAATATTGGGGAACACTAAAAGGGGGGATGATATTGAATGGAATATTGGGTAAACGCAACGTAGATACTTCTACTGAACCGATAAATGATCAAATATGATCTCTAACAATTACGAGAGAAACCTAAGCAGTGCCTTGGACTTGTGACCAAGATGTAGGCTTAAGGAGCTCCTTTAAATGATCATAACACTCACCTCCACTGCTAGGGTCTCTGTTTAAACCCAAGGTTAAACGCACATAAACCTAACCTAACACAAGACGAGGTAATTACCTTGATCGGACAGCACTCCTAGCACTAACACAACACTGCACAACACTATTACTATTCAGACACTACTTCACTTCTTGAAAGACCGCGCACGTCTAAGACTTCAATCAGACTTTCGATGGCATATTAAGGGTCGAGACTGTCAAAACAACGGAAGTGACTACTACCCTACTCCAACGCCACAGATAGCGATAACGATTCGATTAATCAATAATCTTTTACTTATTCTCCGACATATATAAATGGTTAAGTGTTATTTTAATGTTTTATTTTATTAAGCCTTATATAAATGTACATACAACTTTGACATGACGACTAAAAACCAGTTGGAGGAAACATTTCACGTTAGTAGGACGGGGAAGATTAGAAGGAAGTCTTCCCTAATCCTTAATTTTAAAAGGTGTACCGGAGAGTACATTGCGATTTGTTGTTGTGTTTCAAGTATCATTTAATCACGTACCACGAACCAGGGAATGTAATCTAATATCAATTTATGTAAATAGACTGTAAAGAACCTAAAACTGCGTTAATAAAATTTCCACACGGTATTAATGCTTTAAAAAGCTTTTAAAATAATCATTTGACAGGAAGAGAAAGTCATTTTTTTCTCTATAATCGAGATGGTTCTTACCTATGTATTATGAAGATCTGGTCACCCGTTTGAAGATTATCAGCTCGTAAATCGTAAGACTGGATTTTCATGGAAACGAGTTATTAACTTAGCGAAGCGACGAACAGAAACAAATCTACATAACTTGAAGGTCTAGCAATAATCAGAATGTGATTGCCTAATTCATATGCATTGAAAACGGAAACAGATATTTGTTTCAGAATCAGTGGGAGAAGTTTTTATTATATATTGTGTGGCCACGAACTAATACCCTCGAATCCTTTTATTAGCCTACTAGTCGACCCGCGCAACTTAGTCCGCGTGATGTTCCGCTCCTATGGGTCGTAGCGTGATGTTATATAGCTTATAGTCTTCCTCGATAAATGGGCTATCCAATACAAAAAGATTTTTTCAATTCGAATCAATAGTTCCTGAGACTAGCGCGTTCTAACAAACAAACTCTTCAATTTTATAATACACTAGTCGACCCTTGCGACTTCGTCTGCATATAGCTCAGCTTCTATTGGTCTTAGCGTGATGATATATAGCCTATAGCCTTCCTCGATAAATGGACTATCTAACACTGAAAGAATTTTTCAAATCGGACCAGTAGTTCCTAAGATTAGCGCGTATAAGATATATTAGTATTGATTTCGAATTGTTAAGTGAAAGACGTAACACGTCACGTGATATGACGTCATATAGCACGACTGTGGTAAGCCGCATACAGCCGAAAAAACCGGCCTTTTTCGGTTTTTTCGGGTTTTATTTTATTTATTATATATTATTTATTGAAAAAGATCTTACTTATTTTACTTATTTTTTTTTAATACAGTCTACATTTCTTTGTTCTAAACTCGGTATTACGAGAATTAGCATATTACTATGAGCCTTAAAAGTAAAAATACCATTATTCGAATTTCGAATTTCCTTCCACATTTTTTTGAGAGCCAAATTCAAATATCGTGTCTCATTTAAAATTGGATCTGTATCGAGAACATTTTTGAACGATGATTTTCTAGTTTTTAAATGTGGCCTTAAACCTGATGAGTCATTTTATCGACTTCAAATGGCTTTTATGGATTAGATAGTTTAGAGCTGGGTACCTCACAACCTTTTTTTTTTTTTAATGTGGGAAATGCATTTACGCATACCCCTTAAAAGGGGTTATGTGGGACTCCCAGCGATAAGAGCTGGACTACCGTACTAAAACCCACCACCGTCCATGCTGTATGATAGGCGCCGCAGGAACGCGTTAGCATACTACTGCGGACGCCTCGGCACATTCGCCCGTCTAGGGGGTACAAGTACCCGCAGTTCAAACCCACCAATGGGCTCGCTTTACCAAGCACCTAACCGAGGGGGGATGCCAGTACAGGTCTACTGAAACACCCAGCCCCCGGAGGAGTAAGAAGCGGCCCATATCCCTCGAGATCAGGTCGCTCGCAAGTCATCTCTGCAAACAGAGGAGTACCCGGAGCAACCCGTACCTCCGGCCACCGGACCCCCCTGGACTTAACCGCCGTCTGCGACGCCCAGGGAGTTTAAAGCCCGCGCCCGTCACGCCGGCACTCCGCGACCTCCGCGCCCAACCTTGGCGCAAACCTCTGCGCCAGCCGCCCGACCGCTCCCCCCATCCCGGAGTACGCTACTAAACCGAGACTGGAGTCGGCGACGAAACATCCAGCGCAAAAGACACTCGCGCTTACGCGCCACACCATGACGCTTTCACGCCCCTCAGCATCAGATATGTCCAACTGCCCCCCTGATCATGGAGCACGGTTGCGCCACTGAGTGGCTACCCCACGAACGGAGGCGCAGCGGGACACACCGAACTCTCCGCTGCAACGCAGCCACCGTCCACTGCGCCTACGCGCCCCTCATCTGTGGATATTAGCCTCCGGATAGTAATAGAGGAAAATTACTATCCGTAGTTGCCCAGGGTGCACCGGCCTACAAAATAGTGGGCTCTCGAGGAGGTTTCCGCAGCTAACACCCCAAAGGTACCTCACAACCTAACCCAAGTAGGCTCGTGTGGAGTAGTGCCGTGATATGATTCAAAAAATCGAACTAACGCCCACGAAAGTGAAGCCATCGAGAAGCGCAGAAAAAATTTCGATCGCTGGTTTCTTCGTTTTGACAGGGTATCTGGTTTCAAATCCTTTATGAGACCAAAGCAGCATCAACGCCGAATGGTATGCCACAAAAAGCCTGCAAGAAGTTTTGTTAACAATGAGCAACAAGGGACCGAACACTGTGCGCCGCGGGGTACTGCTTCACCATAATAACTCGCCCGCGCACTCTGCGCTCAAAACGAGGGACTTCCCGGACATCACACTGGTAAGAGTCTTGCGTCACTCTCCTTACAGTCCTGATATGGCACCGTGTGACATATTTTTGTTCCTTAAATTCCTATTTATTCCATAAATCTGCTGAAAGGGATACAGTTTTCAACGTCGAAAGATGAGCTAGCAGCATTCGAGAAGGCCGTGGAAGAAATATTTTAAAAATTGGTTCAGACGTATGAAACTTTGTAAAGAGGCTGGTGAAGAGTTCTTTGATAAGTATTAATTAAAATATGTTATCCATAGAAGTTTCTCATCAGTCTGATGATTTAAAATTTGCAAGAGTAATTGACTCACCTAAGGATTGCGAATTATTACAGAACGATCTTGAAAACTTAGTACTTTGGTCTCTAAATTCTAAAACATGTTATATTGTCAAATACTCAAGAAAACTTAATTTGATATCATGCAATTACTACATTAACCAACATGAATTGCAAGACTTAGAAATCATTAAAGACCTAGGACTAATTTTTGACAGGAAATTGACTTTTGTACCTCATGTTGAGGCAATAATTTCGTTCGAGCAAAAATGAGCTTCTAAGGTACTAGGGCTTTGTCTGTAGGTATGAGAAGAAGAAGAAGAAGAGTTAAGAATTTTAAAATTACTCTACAACAGTTTAGTCAGAAGCATTGTGGAATATTGTACAACGGTTTAGCGGCCACATTATGCTACGCACACTCTAATAATTGAGCGCATCCAAAACAAATTTTTGTGGCACTTGGCGTTGTCTGACAGTGCAAGTAATTGATTGTCCACAATTCTTAAGCCAAATTAGTTTTAGAGTTCCGTCCAGGCCTGATAGAAAGCCTATGTTACCGTACCCACGACTGCTGAATAGCATATCTGATCGTGTCGACATCTACTCTGACACACTTCAATTGTTTAAAAAAAATGTAACATTGATATCATTGTAATTTAGAATTTTTAAACCTAAAAACTTAACTGGTTTTCCAAAATTAAAAACCTTAAAATTCGGTTTTCAGAAACAACCCAGACCTCGGACCTCCCGAGTAGACATCAACGTCTTAACCACTGGGCCATCACTGCTACTGTTTTTTTTACATATAAATATTTATGTAAAAAAAATGTCAAAGACATGGCTTCGCCTTACTATAATATGAATAAAGAACTAAACTACTAAAGACAAGGCTGTACGGTGTAATACCTTTGCCTTTTCCATTATGGAATAAAAACAGAGAAAAAAAGTGTCATCTGTCGGATAATAACATTGATTTTCATTTTGATAATTTTAAAGGACTTTAAACAATCCCAGGAAAATAGCTACAGAAGAATTACCTATTGATAGTTAAGGTGTTGGCAACATTGATTTGAAAAGCATTTAGTAGGCAACCAAATAAATACGCCGCCATGACAGTAGGTACAAATTAATAAATATAAAAACAATTTAAAAGATTTTCATACTTAAAATATTTCAAGGAATTCTACAGAATCTATTCACAAAGAAATATTATTCTCTACAAAAGAGCAGACGCTTTGAATCTTTCTATGTGCGGTGAAAGCGTTGCCTAGCAGCCGTTGCTATGGCGACGCGCCATCTTTGATCCTTGGATCATGCCTTTGACGCCTACTGAAGACTCTTTCTAAATATACAAATATATTTTCTCTTATTTAGATTTTATATAAAAGAATTTTATGTGAAATGGACAGGTGGAAATATTAGGTTTTTGACAAATGATTTTACATTGACCTATAATAATATGGACGTCAAAAGACGCCAAGCCAACTGGTCTCATAAGGCAATAAGAGAACTCATTATTAAACATTTTGATATTCGAGTTAATTAAGAAAATGTGAAAATTAATTCCATGAGACTACATATATACAAATAAATAAAATTGAAGTGTCTGTTTGTAATATTAAAATAACACACACACACCACATCATCACGACCCTTAAATGGCCCACTCCTGAGCCGGGTCTCCTCCTCAGAATGAGGAGGGTATTAGGCCATAGTCCACCACGCTGGCCCGGTGCGGGTTGGCAGACTTCACACACCTTTGAGAACTTTTAGGGAACTCTCAGGAGTGCAGGTTTCCTCACGATGTTTTCCTTCACCGTTACAGCAAGTGATATTTAATTGCTTAAAACACACATAACTCAGAGTCAGAGGTGTGTGCCCAGGATCGAACCTCGGACCTCCCGAGACACACCACATATAACAACATTATGTGTCTGTTTGTTCCGTAATCTCTGAAATGGATGGGCCGATTTGGGCAGGACTTTCACTGGCAGAGAGCTGATGTAACAAGGAGTAACTTAGGCTATTTAACATCTCGCTACGACCCATAGGAGCGGAGCTACACGCTAACGAAGACACGCGACCCGCGCTAGTAACTTAATATAATGTGTGTGTGCGTGTACGAAGGTCCCGAAATCTTTCATCGATATTAGCTCTAGAAACTAGCGTTACGGGTGAATCAGCTTGCAAGAATTGGTGTCAGCAATCCTGTTGTAGCGTTGCCGCATGGACGTCTATGACACCGTCCGTCCTCGCGTTACACCGATATGTAACTAGTAAAACGATGACACAATAAAACAAATATTATTTTTACTTTTTATCTACGCATATACAATAGTTCTACAAAAGACTCGTCTGATAGTCAAAGTCAAAGTGACACGTATCTCAAATAGTTAAGGTTCACATGTGGAGAAGAAAGCCTTTGTGGGAAAACAGATCGCTACATGCGAAAAGTTCCTAATGTTTCAATAAAGACGCGTAATTCGCTCATTTGAAGTGCGAAATCTTCACGACTTTCGAGCACACTCTTACTGAAACTATTTGAGAAGTCTCTAAGATAAAATTAAAGAGGAATTGATCTATATGAATAAAAAAACACTTGATTAAAAAAAATGATGTACTCATAAACCATCATGCAAATAAGCACTTTCTCAAAGCAAAAATTTTAATTTTTTAGTGAATTTATTCACAGTGTTGGTTCAGACATCACCCATGTTATCCCATCTTATTCGGGGCGTCAGATTTCGATCCCCCATACAGGTACACTCTGACTTTTCTGTGTGGTGTGTGATTTTTAAGCAATTAAATATCACTTGCTATAACGATAAAGGAAACCTGTACTCCTAAGTGTTCTCCAAGGTGTAGGAAGTCTGCCAACCCACACTGGGCCAGCGTGGTGGACTCCACCCACACCCACCTCATTCTGAGGAGGTGACCCGGCTTAGGAGTAAGCCATTAATGAGGTGTGATGATGATGATAATTTATGCGAATAATTGTACGATATGTAGCTGCAATATCTAATATTATCTCCCGATTTCAGTTTTTGAAGCCTACGACGATTCTGCGATATGCCCTCAAGTAGAAGAATTAAAAAACACCATTGTTGGAACTCTTAATTGCCTCCATTTAAACGTCTACGTGCCAAACAGTGCTGGCTTTTCAAACAGTCTACCAATTTTGGTTTGGATTCATGGTGGTGGCTTCATCAGCAGATCTGCCAATAGATTTTGAACTATAGACTTGGTCCGTATGGTTTTATGTGCCTGGATACACCTGAGATCCCAGGAAACCAGGGACTGAAAGATCAGTTATTGGCTTTACGGTGGATCAATAATAACATTGCATCATTTGGAGGAGATGTAAATAAAATTACGATCATGGGTGAGAGTGCGGGAGCAGTTTCCGTTGAGTTTCACTTATTGTCTAATCAAGAGAGGTTATTCCAACAGGCTATATTGCAAAGTGGTTCTGCATTGGGTCCCTGGAGTATTGTAGAATCTGACATATCAACACCTTTAAAAATAGCTGAAAGATTAGGTTTACATACCGAAGTTTTGTCAGAAGCATTAGCTTTTTTAACAAATATTGATATTAGCTTAGTAATAGGAGCAGCGGTTGATTCATATCTAATATGCGGAGTTTGTGTGGAAAAAGAATTTGATGACGTAGAAAGTTTTCTAACCGACCATCCTGTAAACATGGACTATCCTAAAGTAAGAAATATACCTATTGTATCAGGATTCACCAATAGAGAACAATTAGCAACGTATTCTAATAAGCATGCTAGTTACTTTAGAGATTTGAAAGTATTTGAGAACTTAGAATTGGCATTTAATTATGATGAAGATATTGGAGATGAGGAGATCAGTGAGACGCAACGACGACCTATACAAGATTTTGGTTCAGATTTCAATCTTTTATATCATATCCTATTTTTGAGAAAAAGATTATTGTTTTGCCATCCAAGCTGATGATTACCAGACAAACTCATTTTTGACGTATCAAAACTAGTATTTATCAATTAATATTTTACTAAACTAAGTAATTCCTATTTATTAAATCTATGTATGGTTAATGTATTGTATTATAATATAAGAATATATATTAGTTTATTATAACTGTATATATACATAGTATTATTTACTATTATTTAGGTTGTTTATGTATTCGGTTGTATCTTATTAGTATTAGTATATTGTAACTACACCACCTACTTTATTTTAACCTTCGCTCCTTCCAAGACTGGGTTGTCTGGAAGAGATGGCTAATTAGCCATAACACGCCCGCTGTACTTCACATTAGTTTAATTTAGTTTTGGCTTAATTTTACTGCATCCTTATCCTTTTGTGGTGTACAATAAAGTTATAAATAAATAAATAAAATAGTTACGACTCACGTGATCCTCGATAAACTGAGTTACGTGAGAGTATGATAGTTAGTATTTACTCATTTATGATATTACTCACAAAGTAAAAAATATTTTCAAGATTACGAGGAGATTTTGCTATTACTGGCTACGTAGATAGGGACAGAGGCACTTTAACAGTGTTGCTAACATTTTGTAAAATAAAGTCTTAGAATTATTCATTTTGAGAAAACGAAACGCATTATATGTAAACAGCCTAAGACCCCAATAAAGCGACGTTACCCGCCCATTTGTCGTTATTAGCGTCGACATTACGAGCACGTTCACGCGGAAACTATTCCAAGACCTTTTAACATAAAATGTTTTTTGTGTTCCCTTCTTACAACAAAACTAGTAAACTACGAATAAACTGTAACTTATTTAATGGAGTTTTTAAACTTAAACTCAAAATAGTGACGCTGTTACGGTAATCAACTTATGTATAGACTAGAGGGCTGCCCTCGCTTCGCTCCGGGTATTTAAAGAAATATTATTATTGATGTCCTTAAATTGTCACTCAATTGTGTCATCATCACGACCCTTCAATGGCCCACTGCTGAGCCGGGTCTCCTCCTCAGAATGAGGAGGGTATTAGTCCATAGTCCACCACGCTGGCCCAGTGCGGGTTATACCACTTCACACACCTTTGAGAACTTTTAGGGAACTCTCAGGAGTGCAGGTTTCCTCACGATGTTTTCCTTCACCGTTAAAGCAAGTGATATTTAATTGCTTAAAACACACATAACTCAGAGTCAGAGGTGTGTGCCCGTGTGGGGGATCGAACTCGGACCTCCCGAGTAGGACTTGAATTCTCAACCACTGGGCCATCACTGCTTTTTAATGCTCTGCACTCAATTGTGTAGGTTTTCATTATTTGAACAAAGAGAGAGTACGAAAAAGTTATAAAAAGAAAAATAATAGAAACAAAATTAAAGAAAAGCGACAGAGGATAAAAGAGGGGGGGCAGAGCAGAACTAAAATTGCATGGGTAAAGGAGAGAGAGAGAGAGAGAGAGGGAGAGGGAAAGAGAGAGAATATCGACAGAAAAAAAGTGAATAGAGGCTAATCATTCTGAACAGATAAAAATAAAAATTAAAGTGAGAAAAAAGAGAGAGGATAAGAGACAATGATAGTATTATAAGAGAAAGAGAGACTATAGACTTCTCTAAGTGAAAGAATTTTTAAAATCGGGTCAGTAGTACCAAAATGGCCATGATCTATTAATTAAGAAATGTATATGGCAACACTAAATAACTTTTGTCACTCGCGAATAGTGTAGTTTTCTAACAGTGAAAAAATTTTTTAAATCGGATTTGTTGTTCCTGAGAAGCTCTTCAATTTACAAAATGACCACCTTATGGCACTTAAATGGCCATACCTTTTTAATTAGAGTATTTATGGCAACACCACATAGCCTATGTTACCCGGAAAAGATGTAGCTTCCCATCGGTGAAAGAATTTTCAAAATCGGTTCATCACTTTTCGAGCCAATTCGCAACAAACAAACATACAAGCAATCAAATCTTTCCTCTTTATATACTAGTATAGATATCAAGTATTCATACAAGCTCTTAGCTCAATAGAAGCAATAATATGTTACTTTCGAATCACAAGTGATGCTAGAATCCCAAGCAAAAGAGTTCCAAAACCCAAAAAAAAATGATTATTACTAAATTGTATTAACTTAGAGGCGATCCGACCTCACCTCAAACGTTGGCTTTGGAGATCCCATGGTACACTTACATATAGAATGACTCAGGTACTTACCGGGCATGGGTGCTTTGGTAAATACCTACATCAGATTGTGGGCCGAGAGTTTGATCCGGGATGTCGTGAGTGTGACGCGGCTCTGTACACTGCACATCACACCCTTTTTTTTATAGTAGATAAGGTGCAAACGAGCAGATGGTCCACCTGATGGTAAGTGGCCACCATCGCCCATGGACATCGGCAAAACGAGATTTACCCTCTTGTTTTGCTGATGCGTTGCATCCTCGAAGATAGAGTGGGGAGGGGCAGTGAGGAAAAGAATGCTGCGATCTCAGCGGACCCTAAGCAAGAGCCCATAATCCACCGGATCCACAGCATCAATGGGATGGGTGAGGGAGTGGTAAGGCTGGCCCACATGTGGCTCGACCGGAACGCGTCAAAAACACTTGGCGGTCGGGGCCAACAAAGGGGTGCTGGGTTACTCGGCTCTTACGAGATGCTCTTCCAGCGGCAGAGGGGTATAGTATTCTAACCCGTCCCCTCACGGGTAAAACTTCATTCTGTGAAGCGGTAATTACCCTTAAAGAGACAGCTGCGAGAGAACGTGACAACGCAGCAGCCATAGGTTTGCCACACAGGAGAAGATCAGGTGAGCGTAGACGGCGCTTTGCCCTCCTCCTTCCTGAGTAAAGTGTGATCACTGGACTGTATTTTTGTCCGGACGACAAGGTACGACACTTTAGTGATCCCGTGTCGCCTCTTCATGACGATGATGGCTTCGATGGTTTTTAGCAGGTTGGACGGTGCCGTAGTTTCTGTAGTGCCTCTAGAACAAAGCATAGGGTCGTCTCACACTATCCTACTGTTACAGACACCAGCATGTCGCTGTCACCCTACGACCCACACTCAACTGACATACAGACAAATGCAATTCATAAAAAGTCATAAAATGAGAGAGAAATAATACCCTGGGGATTAAGACCGAAGAGCAGGTTTAAAGAGCTTTTTCATAATAACTCACATCACCAGTCGACCTCGCAACTACAATAGATAATAAAGTAAACTTACGTGGACCTCGACAACACCACCAATTAAGGTTATATATTGTCTACAGGTCGATATACTTGAAATATTATTTTAGGTCAATCGGGAAAGCATATAATTTCTAATTAATATGAATAAAGGAATGAAATCCCTCACGCGTATTTTTGTATAATCTGTATAAGGTCTGTATATATATATATGTATTTATATATTGATTGGATCCGTAAGCGCGTGGATCTGTATTTATTTAGGCTGTACAATATTTGAAGTAACAAGATTACTTCAGGTGTCATATTTACCCAGAACCTTTCGAAATATTTTATTTTTCTGATTAAATTCGTACAGTCGCTCAGTTGACCTCGTTTCACTAAAAACGTAGTGATGTACAGTACAATTCTTTTATTTTGAGAATTTAATAATGGACAGAACTTTTTAATAAATATTATTTAAATTATATTATTATTGAAACAATAATCAATTGTTATTGATTGTCCTGTCACCTGTCATGTGCCATAGTCATGTCATCTTGTCGTTGTGGCTTATATATTATTATACGTCAAAGTATAAAGAATCATAGCAAGTTTCATATATTGATTTGTGTAGCAAATTTTGAGAGCGATTAATTATTCCGATTGCTTAGATTATACTATAGGAATCCTGGTAATATGTATAATATATTTCTGCCATTTTATGACAACTGTCAAAGTGACACTTGCATCTGTCAATAAGTCAATACTCAAACTCAACTGTCATTTGACAAGTGTTATCTATTTATACGTGAAAACCGTGATTTCTTATTGGTTTTTTGTTAAAAAATATATAATACTTAAAATAACATAATTTTCTTACTTTTTATCGTACTGCAATATAAATTATTATATTATGGTAAAATAAAATGCTGACGGTTTAGTAAAACACAATATAACAAATGACAGTTATAGCAATCTGTTGCGATTAAAAATAGCCAATAAGTTTAAGATTTACACTTTTATTGATTTCCATAACTTAAAAATATTCTGAATTTTTGGACCTATTATTTAGGCCTCATAAAAAAACAAAAAATAAAAATCCACTGTCCTGCCTTGACCATTTTTATACCTATGCATTTCTCGGTTTCTGTCTGAATTATTTTCTTGTTTCATCCTTTTTAGACCACTTTTTTACGTAGTCGGGTTATAGATTATTAAAACTTAATTTTTTTTATTTAATAGTTTTCCGTTTCTCGATCGAGATAACTTTTATAATCTTATGTTATAACGTACGTTTTAATTTGCTTAAACGAGTAAATAATTGCAACGACAGGACCTCGCGAACTATACGACCGCATTTTAAAATATATGTTGACTAGCGGCCCATCCCGGCTTCGCGCGGGTGGAATATTATTTTTACAAATATATTGGCCCTCCCGCAATTCGGTGCCCACTCTCTTGCCGCTTTACTCGCTGCGCTGCGTCGCTATACTGGCCCGTCGCGTCGACGTGTATTTTTTGTTTATATTGATATTTTTAAGAGCCATTTCACAAAATTCGGTAAAAATCCGCGAAATTGTAACATTTTGACGTCGTTAATCTCAGCATTGGATGCAATAATATAATTTCTATAATTGAAATATAATAGAGTGACCTTTGTTGTAGTAACTTAATTTATCAGAATTTTGATTTATATTGTGTGTATAAAATTATTACCCTTTTCCTCCGCCGCCTACCTGGGTAAGCGGTCGCAATGTATATTTTGAAGTCCTATTTCTTAATAACCACTACTTTGAAATTGTTTAAAAAAATATCGTAATATGTGGAATATGTTATTATTGACACACAATTTAGAATTTTTTACATTAGCATCTCCGTTAATCCATAAAAAAATTTTAAAGTTACGAATATTTTCTAAATAAGTACAATTTTAAAAGCGATATTTTTCTTACAAAACTAAGAAATTTTAACGAACTATCTATACCAAGTTAAACTTACATCTTTTAGGAACAGAAAAAAATAAAAATAAAATATATAACTTTTTGTATTAAAAAATAAAAAGAAAATATATAATACCATGCATCAAGCCCAGTAAATCAGTCGAGCGCCAGCGCTCTTAGAGGTAGGATCTACGCCAAATTTTGAGCAGCTCTCTTTCTTACATCGGTCTCACTCACACGCGCTAAGCGACTGATATTATAGTGTGATACACCGTATTTGAAACTTTCAAGTAAGTAAAATTAATATTTAAATTGTTTGTTTTTCCAAATATATTAGTAGATACTTTTCTAATTATAAATTATTTTTTTAGGTAATGCTTATCACGGTGCAGTGCAGGCAGGGTATGCTTTTACTTCTACATTTATATTCTTACCCGACTGCTTAGAAGGAGGGTTATGTTTTTAGGGTGTATGTATGACTAGTATATATATATATATATATTCTTCTTATATATATTCGATATACGATTCTTTTTGACGCCCTGTAACCTAAACGGCATGATGGATTTCGAAGTTCGAGGTCTCGTTAGTTTTTTTCTCACCAGTTATATAAAAATTCTAAATGGTGACCACTTGACGCCATATTGTAAAGATAAAAAAGTTAAAGTCATAAATTACTTCAAGCGGGGTATCATTGAATAGGTATTTGAGTCATTTTAAGGCTCTTTTATCATTTATTTACCATTTTTTTTAATCACATATGGATATGTATGAAATGGCCTCTTTTTTCAGGACAGTCAAAACAAACCAACAGGAGAATAAATTTGAAGAGTTGATCTTGGTAAGTGTAGTCACTAGTGAGTGCATTTCTATATGTTTATTCGGAGTAACTGACATATTACTAAGACCATAGTTTTGACTCTCATTCTAGTATTTTTCTTGTATACCTATAGAGATACATTTAAATTAATATTTATAATAATACATTTATTTTATAATGTTCTAGGAACCAGAGTACAACTAGCTACAACATCAGATTGTATGCAAACACAGAATGCGATTTTAGTTTAAACGCTTTCGTGATGGAAACTGATTTGAAGAACGAACCACGTGGAAGACCGCCCACGCAGGTGAATAACAATGAATTGAAAGAGATGGTGGAAGCCGATCCGAGCCAAACTATCCAGGAATTAGCGGCGTGGCCAAAAATTGACTTATTTGCGTCAAATCAATAAAATAATAAATATGAAAAATTGGTGCCTCATGATTTGACTGATCTGCAGAAAGAAACGCGTGTTGAAACTTGTTGCCTTGTTGAATCGATACAGAAAAAAAGGAATATTGGATCGAATTCCTATTAGATGGCAGCAATGTATAGATAATAATAGTAATTTTTTTGATTAAATAAATATGTTAAATTAAAAAAAAACTAATTTCAATTTTTTAGTGCAAACTTTAACCCCTAATAATAAGTTTTATACCGCTATATATCAATGAGTATTTTTGTAAATAGATAGATTAATGTGGTAATTTTTTCTATTCTAATTATCATACCACGGTAAAATAAAAATTGTGATAATTATACAAAAAGTAATGTAAAATTTTATGGTAATTTATGTAAAACAAATGTATTATTTAAAATCGTTTTTCTCATCTTATCAATACAAATAGGCTGTTTGACTGTGTCATCAAGTTTATAAATAAACTAGAGGCCTGCCCTCGCTTCGCTCCGGGTATTCAAAACAATATTATAATTGATGTCCTTAAATTGTCTCTCTGTAATTGTGTAGTTTTTCATTATTTGAAAAAAGGGAGAGAGTGAGAAAAAGTTATAAAAAGAAAAATAATAGAAACAAAAATAAAAGAAAAGCGACAGATGCTAGACAGAGTAAAAATAAAATTGAATAGGAGAGAGAGAATTAAAGAGAGAGGATGAGAGACAATGATAGTATTATAAGAGGAAGAGAGACGGAAATACTATAGACTTCTCTCAATGAAAGAATTTTAAAAATCGGATCAGTAACAACAAAATGACCATATTCTATTAATTAAAAAATGCATATGGCAACACTAAATCACTTTTATCACTCACGAATAGTGTAGTTTTCTAACAATGAAAAAAAAATTTAAATCGGATTTGTAGTTCCTGAGAAACTCTTCAATTTACAAAATGGCCACCTTATGGCACTTAAATGGCCATATCTTTTTAATTAGAGTATTTATAGCAACACCACATAGCCTATGTTACCCGGAAAGGATGTAGCTTCCTATCGGTGAAATAAATTTTCAAAATCGGTTCAGTAATTTTAGAGCCTATTCGCAACAAACAAACATACAAATATACAAACATACAAACAATCAAATCTTTCCTCTTTATATAATAGTATAGAAGTATAGATATAAATTAAAGCAGGCAAAAATTGGATGTTCTGCTTGCATCCAAAACTGTGCAACACATATTTACATTCAGATTTTCTGGAGTATAATAAAAGTATAGTATAATAATAGTTATTAATTTTTATTATACATTAGAAAAAGATTAAGATGTTTTTTTGGATGTCGCACTATACCGAGTAGGACAGAGACCGCGCGGCTCGTGAGACTCACGTGCGCTGCGACCAAATTTACCTAAACTTGCAGAGCGAAAAATTGTGAAATGGCTCTTAATTTCATAATATCTTTTGAATGGAAAGGCCGATTTTAATAATTCAAAAAGTAATTTACAGGTATTGAAATAGTCTTGAATACGAAATAATTTATTTGGATAAGGATTAATACAAAGTTATAGAAAACATGGTCTGATTTTGATAGGCATTTTTATCAACTTTTAAAATGTAAAAAAGTAGTTATAGTGACGTAACTATAATAGTTGGACATATGGTCTCGCGGACTTTTTTGTAGATATTGATACGTTCTATAATATTGTACAACATTATTTTGTTCTATCATCAATACTTTTTGCAGCGCATGCGATGAGATATTTTATGGCAAATTTTTTGG
Source organism: Limenitis camilla (assembly GCA_905147385.1). Lineage (NCBI taxonomy): Eukaryota > Metazoa > Arthropoda > Insecta > Lepidoptera > Nymphalidae > Limenitis > Limenitis camilla. The sequence goes on along the minus strand of LR990251.1, from coordinate 6,045,812 downwards.
CACCTTGGGTTGGTTTTCGTGAGATTTCCTAAGGATCTCTAATTTTTTCTTGTAATAAATATAGCCTATGTTACTCAGGGATAATGTAGCTTTCTAATGGTGAAAGAATTTTTGAAATCGGTTCAGTAGTTTTTATGTTTATTCGTTACATACAAAAATACAAAAATACAAAAATAAAAAAATACAAAAATACAAAAATACAAAAATACAAAAATACAAAAATACAAAAATACAAAAATACAAAAATACAAAAATACAAAAATACAAAAATACAAAAATACAAAAATACAAAAATACAAAAATACAAAAATACAAAAATACAAAAATACAAAAATACAAAAATACAAAAATACAAAAATACAAAAATACAAAAATACAAAAATACAAAAATACAAAAATACAAAAATACAAAAATACAAAAATACAAAAATACAAAAATACAAAAATACAAAAATACAAAAATACAAAAATACAAAAATACAAAAATACAAAAATACAAAAATACAAAAATACAAAAATACAAAAATACAAAAATACAAAAATACAAAAATACAAAAATACAAAAATACAAAAATACAAAAATACAAAAATACAAAAATACAAAAATACAAAAATACAAAAATACAAAAATACAAAAATACAAAAATACAAAAATACAAAAATACAAAAATACAAAAATACAAAAATACAAAAATACAAAAATACAAAAATTCAAAAATACAAAAATACAAAAATACAAAAATACAAATATACAAAAATACAAATCTTACTTCTTTATAATATTAGTATAGATATAAACAATAACATTGCATATTCATATTTGTAATGTACTCGCCAAGACCTTTCTTTTGATAACAAACACGTGAAAATTAGCTAAGTTTAATTTTTTTCGATGTTAGAATCTGGTATAATTTCAGTTATAAAAAAAATCATAAAATTTTATAGCCTATGTCACCCGCGCCATTATTGCGAATCTTTCGATACCTCTTTCATGAAAATTGGTTCAGTAGTTTAGGCGCTCGAGTGGAACATACAACATACATATATACATGGACTGCCAACATCATAACCCTTTCTTTTGGCTTCGTCGTAGTCGGGTATAAAAGCAGTTCTAAAGTTATTTCAAATTCTCATATTTTTAAGTACAAATTCTGTCATGATTCTTTAACAATTAAAAAAGTAAAACTTATCATTAACTATCGAATAATATTAGTTTTTAAATATTATTCTGCCTTTAACTAAAAATGAAGTTACGCCTCAAATACCACGCTTCCGTTGCAAAAGTTATAAAAAAAACAACGTATAAGTTAAAGTTCAACTCAACTAGGACCGCCTGAGGATAAACTCGTTAGTCCTTATACTTTATTCATACAGACGGAAAATATTCAATTTTACTTAATAATATTAAAATGTGAAAGTTTCTATGAATATTTAGATGTTTGTTACTTCAGATGTTTACTCAATCACGCTAAAATGGCTGAACAGATTTCAATGAAATTTCGCCCATAGATACTTTATAACCTGGACTATCATTTAAACTACTTTTTATTTTACTCCTGAAAATTCCAGAGTTCCTACAGGAACGTAAAACATATTTACTGTTATATAGATGGTAAAATTCACACTGATGGTTCCATACAATTTAAATTAAGGGACAAACTTAACTTTGCGGTCGGAAAACTGTTGTCCTCATACATCAACATAAGTCGCTGTCAATTTACCAACTGCAATAAAATATTTTTTGTTCAACAAACAAAAAAATAGTTTATTTCAATTAGGCTTACTTTTGATACGTCAAAATTGGTCAGTCAGTTTGTCTGAAGCTGAAAAAACAACTGTTGCTTACATCAAAACACCATTTTTATTTGTAATTCTATGATTATCTGATACTAGGTAAACCATAATGTTGGCCGAAGCGCCGAATATTCTGCGCTTAGAATCCTTTGCGTGTGTTTTACAGGTTGATAGGACAGACCCTTCTAAGTGATGGTCAACAAACGCAAAACAATATCCTAATCTAGCAGGATTTGCTAAGATTTATTTATCATCCTCAGGGAAGTATAATTTATGAGAAATATCATTTGCTATCAACAAATGCTAAAAAAATAGTTTTTATTCATCATACGGGTACTTCGGTACTTCGCACGGGTGGATAATTTTTTTTTAACATTTTGGCTCCCGCATTCTGTCGCTCCTCTATCGCCCCGTTTCTCGCTGCGCTGCGAGGCACTGCACACCGCGCCGGCGGCCCGTCTGGGATTATTCTTTATTTATCTTGATATTTTTATTTCGTAATATTTTTTGACTGGAATGTCCGATTTCAATAATTCAAAAAGTAATTAACAAGTATTGAAACAGTCTTGAATACGAAATAATTTATTTGGATAAGAATTAATACAAAGTTATGGAAAACATGGTCTGATTTTGATACGCATTTTTATCAACTTTTAAAATGTAAAAAAGTAGTTATAGTGACATAACTACAATAGTTGGACATATGGTCTCGTTAAGTTTTTTGTAGATATTGATACGTTCTATAATATTGTAAAACATTTTTTTGTTCTATCATCAATACTTTTCGCAGCGCATGCGATGAAAGATATTTTATGGCTAATTTTTTTACACCTTGTGTTGGTTTTAGTTAGAATTTCTGGGGATCCCTAATTTTTTCTTGTAATAAATATAGCCTATGTTACTCAAGGATAATGTAGCTTTCTAATGGTGAAAGAATTTTTGAAATCGGTCCAGTAGTTTTTATGTTTATTCGTTACATACAAAAATACAAATCTTTCCTCTTTATAATATTAGTATAGATATAGATAAAAATATGCATAAACGGAAGTGTCTGTCTGAGTATTTGATATTAATTTCATTTTGATGTCTTCATCTTCGTTCTGAGAGAAACGGACAATAAAGTTATCTTATAAGGGTTCCTTTTTTCCTTTTAAGGGAATCCTAAAACTTTCGTATTTTTTTAACTTTTGATTTACAAATTCAATTTTATTTACGAGTGTTTACTAGTAATAGGGGCCCTTTAATCCTACTTTAGGGTCGCAAGCTGGGGCTTGTGTATTAGAGTACATGTCGTAGGGTAGGTAGACTTTGTGACATTTATTTTTAAGATGATAGTCAATAAATCTCAAAAAATTCCTTCGTTCAAATTCAAGACAAACTTGTACTAATGATATCTTTTTGGTTTTTACTAATATATGAAACTGAAGAGTTGGTTTGTTTGAACGCGCTACTCTCAGGAACTACTGGTCCGATTTGAAAAACTCTTTCAGTGTTAGATAACCCATTTATCGAGGAAGGTTATAGGCTATATATCATCACGCTAAGACCAATAGAAGCGGAGCTACACGCGGACAAAGTCGCAAGGATCGACTAGTATATATTTGGCAGAATGTGCAAAATTTGAAATTAGTATTAATATTTAATGTACTCAAAAAAGTGGTTCTGACTCAGTGTTGTATGAGATGGTTGTGGTTTCCCCGATCCGAGGCAACCCGCAACTTAACATGGACTTGTAAAAGCACCCCACGGCTCCGAAATGTCCCCTCACGTTAGAGCGGAGATTAAAATATTAAAAACATTTACTTGCTGAATCACTCTCGCTTCCATGAGGAATAGATTGCCTCGCAGCGCCATCTGACAATGTAACAACCAAGTAGATAACTTCAAAACTTTTAAAAAACATACAATGTTACCAGTATTTAAATAATTAGTTGAGCCGCTCGCCGCAGCTAGATTTAAATGAAATTTGACATAAAAAATAAAATTAATTATTTATAAATTCCTCCTCGATGATGGAGACCTAGCATCACGCCCCCAAACAACACTACACTATTAGTCTCACTACTTTAATATGTACTGCAATCACTTGATATATTGGCTACTCGAATCTATACTAATATTATAAAGAGGAAAGATTTGTATTTTTGTATGTAACGAATAAACATAAAAACTACTGGACCGATTTCAAAAATTCTTTCACCATTAGAAAGCTACATTATCCCTGAGTAACATAGGCTATATTTATTACAAGAAAAAATTAGTGATCCCCAGAAATTCTCACTAAAACCAACACAAGGTGTAAAAAAATTAGCCATAAAATATCTTTCATCGCATGCGCTGCGAAAAGTATTGATGATAGAACAAAAAAATGTTTTACAATATTATAGAACGTATCAATGTCTACAAAAAACTCCGCGAGACCATATGTCCAACTATTGTAGTTAAGTCACTATAACTACTTTTTTACATTTTAAAAGTTGATAAAAATGCCTATCAAAATCAGACCATGTTTTCCATAACTTTGTATTAATTCTTATCCAAATAAATTATTTCGTAATGAAGACTGTTTCAATACTTGTTAATTACTTTTTGAATTATTAAAATCTGACATTCCAGTCAAAAGATATTACGAAATAAAAATATCAAGATAAATAAAGAATAATCCCAGACGGGCCGCCGGCGCGGTGTGCAGTGCCTCGCAGCGCAGCGAGTAACGCGGCGATAGAGGGAGCGACAGAATGCGGGAGCCAAAATGTTAAAAAAAAAATTATCCACCCGTGCGAAGCCGGGACGGGCCCCTAGTAATATATAAAGCTGAACTATTGGTCCGATTTGAAAAATTCTTTCAGTGTTAGATAGCCCATTTATCGAGGAAGGCTATAAGCTATATATCATCACGTTACAACCAATAAGAGCGGAGCTACAAGCGAACGAAGTTGCGCGGGTCGACTAGTGTCTTTTAACTGTTTATTATAGGACAAAGGGTTGTAATTAATTGTAAGTTCCATAAGCTTTTAATAAATGGCGGTGGCGGCGGCCAGTTAATTAGCCACAAAATACATGGCAACACTAGATGAAATATTTCACCTGGAAATTGTGAACTGTGTGTAGTAAAGTGTAAAGGTTATTTAACGCAATAAGGTTCAGTTGTCCTCGGAGCCTAAAAGCTTTCTATTACTGAAAGAATTATCAGAATCGGTTCAGTAGAATTTGAGCCTACTCGCAACAAATAAAAATACAAACAAATCTTTCCTCTTTATATAATAGTACGGATATATTAGTTAAGATTTCATTCAAAAAATATTTTATAATAACACTGGAACGTTTTGTACCCACATATACTATTTCACGGTTAGTATATTTTTGGTATTTCTTAGTGTTAGTATTATTTACAAAGTTTTCCTTATTCGCTGCCAGTTGCTGTCAGTGTCGGGTCGTGAACTGTACGTCGTAAAGTAAATATAAGATTTAATTTCTTTTTTACTCATCTCAAATAATGTGTGATTAGTGAAACTAACTTGTGATTTAATATGGATTTGTAAGTCGAGCTAAAACCTTAAATAACATGCGACTCCCCAAATTAAGGTTTCTTAAATATCTTCTTCGTACAGACATTCAGATTATCTATTTTTGTATGTAACGAATTAACTTAAAAACTACTGGACCGATTTCAAAATTTCTTTTACCATTAGAAAGCTACATTATCCTGAGTAACAAAGGCTAAATTTATTACTAAAAAATATTAGAGATCCTCAGAAATTCTTACTAAAACCAACCCAAGGTGTAAAAAAATTAGCCATAAAAAGTCTATCATCGCATGCGCTGCGGAAAGTATTGATGATAGAGAAAAAAAATGTTCTACAATATTATAGAACGTATCAATATCTACAAAAAACTCCACGAGACCATATGTCCAACTATTGTAACTATCAATATAAACAAAAAATATTCCCCGAGGGGCCGGTGTGGCGCTCCACGCAGCGCAGCGAGCTACGCGGCGAGAGGGGGCAGCGGAATGCGGGAGAGCCAAAATGTTTAAAAAAATTTGTCCACCCGAGCGAAGCCGGGACGTGTCGCTAGTATTTAATATTATTGGAGGTCAGAAACAGGAAACATATACCATGTTGAATATTAACCATAATTAACCGTCAATTTGAATGCATGAGTCATAAGTGATGAGGTGTCTAAAAACAAAATATTATACTTTTTAGCGTTATGGACGTCACGACACGTCACGTCACGATCGCTCTCGTATAAACGTTGTAATACTATTTTAGTGGTCTGGTGTCGGTGATGACGGTGGTGATAATGACGCGGCTGCTGCTACTGGCCGTGAGCCTTGTGTCGGTGACCGCAGTCAGGTGGCGGATAGAGTAAGTACGCCCACTGTTTACACTTATATTGTCACGATAGACACACGGGTGTGACAGCTTGTGTCGTTTTATCGACAGCATCCTGACGGAAAGCACCACTACGTACAAGTACGAGCAGGCTTACTTGATCGCTGATGCCGTGAGGAGTGACCTGGAGATAGGCTGCGTCACGCTGCGGGACGGCAGAGGCAATTGGAAGACACTATACATATACTGTCTGACGCCCACCAACAACAGGTTTGCGATTAAGATCCTCGATCCATGGAATAATGTAGAAATAATTTTAAACAAGGTAAATCTAGAAATAATTGTATTAATATAAGAGAAATATGGTCACGGTCAGGTCAGGTATACTAACTGTCATTCATAGACTAATGCGTCAGGTACGACAGTAGTAGTCCTCGTGCACGTTTGTCTCTGTCACTCAAATAGCCCAGCACTACCAGTGAAATACAAGAGCATTATTTTCTCGCTTTTCTACTCACATACTTCCACTAAGTTATAATTTATGCTAGAACAAATAATAATGACCAAGTCAAGTCTTTTTTATTTTCAATCAACATTCATTTATCCTTTCATCCATTACTTCATACATTCATTCACTCACTCATTTGTTCGTTCATAATTATTATGCAATATGAAAAGAAAAACGCGCCTAGATTCCATTATGATTGTAACTTTGATCTTGCGACGGAATAAGACGTTTAATTTGCTTTCAGAAAAACAGTGAGTTCGTTTGTGATGAACTGAATATAGCGAAACCGTTCTACGAAACATTTTTCACTCCCGATGTAAGAGGAGACATACAACTTGAAATTTTAGTCATTTATGGCCTGAAGCTTCCCCCAGAGAGTCTCTCGTGTATCCTCAGCGCATTCAATGCCAAGGGCATTCGTAACTTTGTCCTAGACAAGCCGGTAGGGGATCTGAAGAACGTACACGTGAGAGGACTCGGCAATGTTACCAGTATAGAAATGACTCATGATCCAAGTGAGTGACCCTAGGGAAGAACACGGATTATTTATAATTAAAAAATCTATTGCTAAGGCCGCCATTTTGAAATCTCTGAGTTAATAGTTTAATTTAATTTACAGGTTATAATAACAGTATATCTGTATTTGACGTTCTTTCTCATGCCATCAAGGAAGTGACGATAGAATATGGAACAATGGACCTGACTCCGGTACAGCTCACGTTTCCGGTGTTGGCTACAATAAAGCTGTACTACGGGAACATACCCTCGCTCCCTAGAGGCACGTTCCAGAATGCGCCGAACCTCTACACGCTCGTCCTGACTGACAACAATATACAATACCTACATGCTGATGCTTTCCAGGGTAAGGTTCTACGTTAGTTATTACAAATCCAGTTCCTCTCCCTTCAACAAAGACGCAACGGTATAATACTAACATTAGAGATTGTAGGATAATGGACAAATAAGAAGGAAGAGAGTAAATACACGCGTTGATGAAAGACATGAGATGAAATTAAAATCTGATTAATTTTCACTTTCCAGGTCTTCGTAAACTACGTTTATTGAATCTGAACAAAAATATGCTTTCAAGCCTACCGGAAGGAGTGTTTAGACTCACGCCGAACCTTAGGCAGATAAATTTGGATGAAAATTACATAAAGCAGCTGACACCGGGCGTGTTCTCTGGGCTGATACGGATGGAAACTGTGAGTGAAACTGAAACCACCACCTATGCCACCATCTTTAGTTCTTCATATGTTATGACTTTCGTAAATCTCAAGGAGTTTTCTCTTTTTTTTTCCTCGGCGAGTAATCCAACAGATAGTAGGCGATTTGTTCCCCCCGTGATTTTCTACCGCATGCGAATCACCCGCCAATTGTCTAAGACTCGTTCGGCCCGAGACACATGTATACTAGATCACTGTTGAGTCACATATACGCCGGCAACGGAGGGGACTGACGGGAAAAGGCGCGTGCGCCGTTGGCGTCGGTCGAGAGGCGGCCACCAGTTGAGCGACGTCTCACAATTAACTCGTGCTTGTTTTTTGTACAATATTTATTATTCTCGTCAATACTTACATCATAGTCCAGTCTTTTATTAATCTCTACAAGGTGTCGAACTATTTAATCATCTCCTTTTGGGCTTTTGGCTTTGACTCAGGGTTCTCAAAAATCTAATAGGGTAAGTAACAAATCATCCTCTAATAAAAACTTAAAAGTTGGTGTGACACAGGGTGGTGTTCTATTTCTATTAACTCCATTTCAAAATTACTATCATGCCAATACCACATTTATGCTGATGACCTTCAGTTGTACATCACACCTCCCGTGAGTCATCAGCAAGGCCATAAACAGTATTAACATTAATTTGAGTAAAATTTCAGTTTGAGGTCGAACCTACGGCTTAATTACCAATGCTAAGAAAGCATAGGCTGCAGTTATGGGTGGCCCAAAACAAATCGCTATCGCCTCCTCTTTATCCAAAGTCATACAACGAATCTTTTACTGTGCAAACTATTAATTTATGGAATGACTTACCGCACAACTCTACGAACATCTATTGAACATTTCTATATTATTGAAAATAATATGAATTCCAGATAACATTACGCGATAATAAGGCGGAGCTGAATATACATAACAGCACCTTCGCGAATTTGAAGACCCTCATAGAACTGGACCTGAAGTCGAGCAGGATCAGCGCCCTCCCGGAAGACGTGTTCAGAGACTCGTTCCGCTTGCAGAAACTAGTTCTATCAGACAACGCGATACAGGAACTACCCACAGCATTATTTGCCAATTTGCAAATAAAATATTTACATTTTGATAGAAATTCAATTAAAACTCTATTAGTCGGCTTGTTCGCTGACCTCAGGGAACTGAAGCACTTAGATCTAGGATATAATTTATTAGAAAAGTTTGATGAGTGAGTATTGTTTGATTTATTCGACTACTGGCTACTAACCGGCTTTAAATTATTTCATAATTTAAATAATTTTTGTACTTGGAAGTACCTTATATGTGGGTCTTGTAACATATGCTTATATTGCTTAGACTGATATGTGTATGGATAGGCATCTTGAATCACTGCAACACAACATTAAAGCGACCCGCCTTCGCTATGCTGAGGTAAAAAGAGCAAACTACAATACAGACTTAAAATGCAACTAAAAAATTGTTTAATATTACTGTCTTCTATAAAATGTATCATATTAAGTATGTCCTACGTCAATAATTTAATTGGATATATACATATGTAATATAATGGTAATATTTCTCATGTTTCAGTCTACTACGATTCTTCTACGATTTGAGAAATTTGTCTACTTTGATCCTCGACGGGAATCGAATAAAAACTCTCCATCCCGCATTATTTTACTTTGTTCCGAAGCTTGAGGTTTGTGTATTTGTAGGTTTCATTTTATTTTATTTAAACATTATTTATACAATGATTGATTGATTTATTACAGGAACTATCTGTAGCTGAAAATGGGCTGACTATATCTAAGTCGCAGAACGTCAATCAAGCTGACATGCACCTCCCCAGCCAACACGACAACACATTCAATCCTGCAGGCGAGCGTTGGTATTCGCCCTTTCATAATCTTCAACATTTGAAAATTTTGAACTTAAAAGGAAATAATATATCAATTATATGCACGGACTGGAGATCTCTTTCCTCTTTGGAACAGCTGAACTTGTCTAACAACAGCATTACCTCCCTTACGGTAATTTTAAACAAAAATTCTTAAACATTTCATTTAATTACAAAACAATGAATCATTATTCTCGTTTCAGAGTGAGGATATGAGATTTCACTCAAATCCCAACGTTGATCTGACTAACAATAAAATAAAACACTTCGATCCCTTCGTGTACGGATACAAAAATTACCACCTCAAGTTCAAGATGAGCGATAACCCTTACAACTGTTCCTGTTCATTTCTGCCATTCAAACAAAAACTGTCACGCAATAACGTCACTTATTTTTCGTTTCTTGATTTGTACAGAGCGACATGCGCAGAACCAACTCATTTAAGAGGCGCGAAGTTAAGTCAGTTGTCAGAGTTTCCTTTGGACATGTGTAATAGTGAAATATCATCAACTCCGTCGGCAGAAACTGTTAGATTCCCATCGATATATCTAGTCACTTCAGGAAAATCTTTACCCACTACAACAATCCCCACTACTTCTTCAGGAACAACAGTTTTAACAGAGCCCTCTGCAGAAAGCCCTCAACTCTCTTCAAACACAATTCCTACAACAACAATGTCTATTACTCAACCAAAACCTACACCTCCTCTAAAAGTTATACAACAATCTGTTATTCCAATTCAAACATCAGAGCCGTCTAAACATCTTAAAACTTTAAATACCCTCAGCGACCAAATAATAACATCTGTGTCTACTACAGAAATGTCGGTGTCCGCTCCTGCCCCTACTGTGCCCACTGTAGCAAACCCTGGGTCCCAGCCGAGTGGGCAAAATGTCGTATACAATATTAATATTTCCTTCAATGCTCCAATATTTTTGTATTTTAAAAACAAATGCAGAAGATTTCACTAAATGGCGTACGCAGTTAGTGTCACAATGATGGTCAAACCTGACAGCCCTTATTTGAGTCCAGCCTGTCCAGAGGAACAAACTAACTATAAATTATTGGAAACTGTTTGATTTATTATTATTTACTACGAGAAGAATGCGTGAGCCATGACTGAGCGTATTTAATATGTGATTGTGACTATTTTTACACGCTTTATTACACGCTTTATATTAGCTTCACTTGTATGTCAGTATGTCAGTATGTAACTCTCCGTGGGTAATTTGCGCGCCTGCGGCCTTCCTTGGTTCTGGTAGCCATTTCTCAGGCTCCCTCTCCGAAATCGAACTCTGATACCCCGTATTTATAATATTTATAAATAATTATTTTATTCTCACTAATAAATAAATTTTTTGGGCGCGATTTTGAACAACTTTAAACGGCCAGATTTCGTTCAAACTTTGTGGATTTATCGAGGACCGATGACAATACACTAATTTGATAAAATTATTCCATTTTTCAATTTGCAAAATATGATTTTTGTTAATTTATATAATTTTCATCTATAGTCGATAAGGTAGAAACTTAATTTCAATTTTTATAATTTTTCTCTACAGTCGATAAGACAGGACTTGATGTTAATTTTAATTTCCAATAATTATCTTTAGCCGATTTCTCTAATATTGACAAATTTTCGAATACTAAGGAGATTTTTAACTCTACAAAACAAATAATAGTTTAAAAAAACTAAAAAATCACGCTTTTATAAATAAACCAAACTAAAAAGTCAAAAATAAATAATAGTTTAAAAAAACTAAAAAACACGCTTTTTATAGAAAACCAAACTAAAAAATAGAAAATAAATTTTAATAAATTTAAATTAAGAATAGTGTTAAAAATTTCAATAAATATAAATTAATAATAGTGTAAATAAAAAAAATGTATTTTATTTTAAAAAAAGCGTATATCCTTTCTAAGGCTCTAGACTATCTATATACCAAATTTCATTTAAATCGATTCAGTAGAATTGGAGTGAAAGCGCGACAAACAGACAGTCACTTTCGAGTGTGCAAGGAAGACTTACATAGAAAGTCGTTCTAATTTCATTTAGCCGCGACCCCCTAGTAAAAGGCGACCAAAGTTTGGAAAACAGCAGCCTATACAATATAAAAATCATACATATATTTTGCAAATTTTCAGACAAAGTAAGGGTTATCTTATCTGGTATTATTAGGGCGTCGCCATGTCATGAGTATTAAGCTTTATCCCTACAGATATCTATTTATAGACACAATGGGGATATAAAAATTTATTGCTCCGAGATATCTATGGTGACGTCATTGTTAGCTGGCTCTTGCTACGTATAATATATTATCTGTGCTATTTACTTTCACAAGGAATTCGTTCGAATTTCGAATTAAAGTTTATTGTATTTTGTTGTTATGCCAACAATAAAATAAAGGTATATAGAATCTTTTTTGTTTTTCAGAAAGTAAAATAATATTTTAAATTCTATTTATCCTTTATTAGAAAAGCAAAGATTAAAAATCATTCAGCCTCAATATAATCTATGTCTTAGGTTTCAAAACTAACAATATATTCTGTCTGCCATTTCTTCATTTTACTTCATCGTGGAATTTCTTCGAATTTCGAATTTAATTTGGTTTGTTTATTTTATTGTGTTGTAATACCGACATTCAAATATAGAATCTTTTTTGTTGTTCTGACTCTTATAACCTATTAAGATTGTAATTAAGTATTTATAAATTTGCTTGTGGCTTTTTTATTTTTTCTATTTTTACTATGAAATAGGCAAAGATCAAGTCTTATACCCTCGATAGTCGATATAATCCTTTTATTAGATTTCAAAAGACCTTAGTAATATATTATCTGTGGTATTTATTTGTTCGAATTTGTTTTGTATTAATGCCAACTTTGAAATATAAAATCTTTTGAATATGCAACCTGCTTTTTTTCTGAGTGACCTTTAATAAAAATTAAGTAAAATATTATTGCCATTATTAGAAAATTTTCTTAATATTGTTTTTTACATAAGTACAGACTATAATCTATTATTGAGCTTTCAAAATATTTTGAAATCAACCAGAGATATTCGTTTTTGTAATACAGCCAAATTAAAAAAATATAAGCTTTTAATTTTTAACGAACATGAAGTGTTGCCAGCCAAGTGGACTGAGTGACCCAGTGATATTTACATGACCCAGAGGATTATTTTATAAAACGCCTGCGCAGTAGAGGCTTTGATTCGTCCTTTGTCTATTATTAATTTATATTTTGCTGTATTGAATTGTCGGTCCAAAACGTGCTAGTAACTAACTTAATTTGTCAAAATCATTACATTTCGGACGGTAATTCAAAATGTATTCTGATCGTATTATATATAGGCACATCGATCCAAAACTTGCTATGTATTTTAAGTAAGTTAAGTTTTATATTTTGGACCAACTACATCCTTTAGAAATTAAAATTCATGGCATGTCTATGATATTAAAGATTTTTATCTATAATTAATCATTATTATTTGTACTTGATGTTGCAAGTTTTGGACCGACTAAAATAAATACTTCTTTTTTTCTGGTTGAGAATCATTTAAGTATTCTTAACTAAGATTTATAAACGCGTTGATCCAAAACTTGCTAGTAATTAAAACGATGTCTTTATAGTTTACATCAAGATCATTCATGTTTTGGACCAACGGTATTTCCATACAAATTCATGATGCGATAAAAAAAACAATGTTGTTATAACAGAGCCAATAAAAAACAAACAAATAGAACACAACTCGAATTGGGAAAGTTTATTCAATTTATTTATCGAACGAGTGACAAAAAAAACAATATATTGAAATTGTTTCAGTTTGTTTGATATCTCTATTACGTATTTATTTAAGTGTCGGAGGTAAAAGAGTTCCAAAACGGCAATTACAAACGAAAAGTAATAAGCAAACTTTATTTAAAACTAGCAGACATGTCCTCGCTTTGCATTTTTTTCAATCTGTAACCCAAAATCTTCGAATTGAGAATTGAAAATACATTCCAAATTCAAATTTGCGTACATAAAATTTAAATTTGGAATCGTTAATTAATTTTTAATCTGTAATCCAAATATTTTGGAAAAACAAATCAAGTATTTTCCCCAAAATCATTGGTCTACTAAAGACAAGGCTGTACGGTAAAAAAAACTAAAGTTGTTGCGAATTGCGATGCCAAAGTTGTCTGCATACTCGTATGTCGCGGTTTTTTTTTTGGTTTTATGTCAAAGACATTAAATATGTGGGGGTTTACTTATAATAGTTTTTTATGCAACTGTTGTATATTAAAACATTGTAATACCTAATTATCAATAGTTGCATACAAGACTTTATTTACACCCATGATTAAATCCTCTATAAAAGATTCTCAAACAGTTAACTTACTGCCAACATTAACACACCACAGACAGCCAGTCCTAGTGACCTAACATCATCCATTACTGAGTATATACAAATAAACTAAGTATTGATGAAACAATGTAATGAACATTTTGTATAGTGCAATTATTAAAACTCACTTCAAATGTTCTTTAATGTTGGAAGGTAATCGCTCGTTTTTTTTGTAAGCAAAACAATAAAAATATCAAAGAAAAATGGCGGGATTCGAATAAAATATTTTTTTTTACGGCCCGCTAAGTTCTAGTAGCAGTGTTAACAACTCTTAAAAATATTTATCCCTAAAGTTTGTGTCAAAACCCCTAAAATCGTCTTAATTATTTAGTCGTCCCCCTAAAAAATATATAAATATAAATTCATAATGATTTAGAAATAATATGCTGTAATATGTTTCTAAAGTCTTTTTATTATAAGTTATTTAATACATAAAATATTTCGTCTTCATCTGAAGATTTAGATTTTTTGAAATTTTTAGGCATCATTAACACATTTCTTATCGACACAGTACAAACCAAAATCGAAATAACAATCGTCGTAAGAATATTCTTAATCTATTTTTTTGGCGGTATCCTATCGGACATAAGCTTATATCAAACATACGTTCAATTTATACACAGACAATAATCGCCATATGCACAGACAATAAAATAACCGCCAGTGGCGCCAATAATGCCGCCAGTCACCACAGAGTGCTTGTAGAATTACGTACTAGATGTCGTTATAAGTCGCTACGTCAAGAAATAAATATTAATATTATCAATTTAAAAATATTAGAGTCAAAAAATCCCTGAAAATACCCCTAAAAATTTCAGACCCCTAAAAAAATCCCATCTCACTTATTTACCCCCTAAATCTGGGGGGAAAACCCCTAAGTTGGTAACCATGTCTAGTAGTGAAGCGCGCGTGACTGTTCTTTTTTTAAATTCATACAGATGCAGCAAGAATGTAGCCGTCCTGTTGAGTAAACCCTTTGCGCAGAAGGAATTTGTGTGTTATTATGAAATTCAGTACAACATTATATGATCCGTTTGGATGATATAATGGTTATTAGGATATTTAATGTTTTAATAAGCTAACTGTTTCAGAATCTTTTATAGAGGATTTAAAGCATGGGAGTAGATAAAAGTTATTAATCAACATTTTGTCTCTTTCAAATACAATTAAAGTTGACAATGGAATAGATCTAGGCATTTATTACTGTTTATAAGAAAGTACGACTTGTTTATGGACCAATGGGGTTGCAAGAATCTTTAACTTGTAAAAATGGATGGGATTCATAATGAACGAACAATACTTTATTAAGCAACACATCCTTTTTTTTTTTTTATTCTCTTTATTGTACACAAGTAAAATAGAAATAATACATACAAAGTAAAACTAAAATATACGAGTACAAAGGCGCACTTATTCCAAAAAGGAATCTCTTCCAGTCAACCTTAAATTGATTTTTTTTTTAAATAACAGGTGTTTGCTCACTATGCGTCCTCGCACATTTCTGGTGTAAACGCAGCCTTAGTCTGTACACAGATGCACAGAGTAGGTAATTGATTAAACATAATTAGAGATATATTTCAAGTTTCGAATTTCGAATATAAAATATGTTCTTTTTTTAAATGATAAAAAATATGAAACCAAAGCGTCCGCTTCGCGTCTCGAGAGTGAAATATTTATGTCATACTGGCTAATTGGTGATAGAATTACTTCTACACTTAAAGTTTTATGCGACTTTACTTGTATATAATGTACTAAATGATAATTATGTAAGACTAGTTGAGCAACTCTTGCTTCGTCCAGTTGCAATATACTACGTGTATTTAGGTTTCATTTTACAATTTTCAACCTTACCTAACATTGTTAACATTACCACGTGGCAACTACACTTTAAAGAACTCACGTGACCTTAATCGCTAACACAACACTGCACTTAACACTTTCACTAGCACTACCCAGATAATATCTACTCTTTGAGAGACCTCACTTAAGGCTAAGACCGCAGTCCGACTGCCGAGGGAGTATAAAGAGTCAATATAGTTATTGTTGTCAATATTGTTAGCTAACTCTAGCTACAAAAAATATATTATCTGTGCTATTTATTTTTCATTAGAAACTTGTTCCCACTCCCAGCACTAATGCAACACTGCACTCAACACTTTCACTAGCACTACCCAGATAATATCCACTCCTAGAGAGACCTCACGTAAAACTAAGACCGCAGTCCAACTATCGAGGGATAAAGTTGAATGTCAAAACAACAGAAGTGATTATTATTTTACTCTAGCGCTATAGACGGCGATGACGATTCGATTATTCGATAATCATTGACTATTTTCCGACATACATGTACGACCACATCCTTTCTTTTGCTATAAAACATATTCTGTGGCCTTCCCCAAACTGTAGTCTATATCTGTACCAAGTTTCATCAAAATCGGCTTAGTGATTTAAGCGTAAAAGAGATTAATGAACAAATGAATGTTTTGTTCTAACATATTTCAAATATTTTCTAGACCTAATTCTAGTATTTACAGACGAAATCAAAGCTAGATATTTAAACGAGTCAAGTAAGGGTCAAAATTAAGTTTGGGAATTAATGGTCTAAATAACTTTGAAAGACACTGAGATAACTTCATTAAATACCGTCACGTTCTATAAAAACTTTTCTTTGACAAGAGAACTTTAAGGAAAAATGTTCTAATTACTTTTTTAATTTATTTTTAGAATTCATAACAAAATATAATTTCACGCATCTCATCACACTTCATCCCCTATTTTAGCCACTTCTAGTCTTTTTTTCGCGATAACATATAGTCAAGGTTTTTTCCAAAGCTCTGGTCTATCTCTGTACCAAATTTCATCAAAATCGGTTCAGTGGTTTAAGCGTAACACAGACAAATAGTTTCATTCATATTTATAATATTACTAGCCGACCCACGCAACTTTGTTAGCGTGTTGCTCAACTCCTATGGGTCGTAGCGAGATATGAAATAGCTTAAATTACTCCTCGTTACATCAGCTATCTGCCAGTGAAAGTCCTGTCAAAGACAGTCCAGCCATTTCAGAGATTAGACGGAACAAACAGACAGATTGGTATATGTGGTGTGTGCGTGTATACATCCATATGCACTTAGTAAGAAGCGGTTATTTTAATATTACAAACAGACACTACAATTTTATTTATTTGTAATTAATTATATACATTCCATTTTATTTAATGTAATTTTTAATTTAATTACTTTGTGAGAGATTTTTTTAATATTTTTGATAAGAAGGAACATTGACTGTTATTGACAGTTGACAGTGTTGCTATATAAAGACCTACACTTTACCTATTACAATAGACAATAAACAACAGTGCGGACTTTAAAAGATTAAAGCTCAGAAAAAAAACCAATTTAAAAAAACTCGAAATATATATACTTCACCGAAGCGAGGACAGTCAGGACATAACATGTAGTATATATGTACATGAGATACAACGAGATAACGACGTAGCAACCCTCGCTGTCGAATTTACGTCAATTTTCCTTGACGGCTCACCATCAGTTTTCTAAATGAAGGATTCCATAATAAATTGTATGCTGGCAACACAACTGTAATATTGACAATAAGTAGTGCGGTAGTCGCTGTAATTAAAGAGCTCTTGTAAACTTGCACATTATTTTCAGCGCCATCTATCGTCAAGTATAGAAGAAATTGGTTGAAAAAACACAGCAAGTAGTACATTAAACGCACTTTCGTTTGTTTAGTTTGTATTCTTAAGTATTTCCTACGTTTCTTAAGAGTCCTATTACATTTTTTACGCAAATTCAAGATTTTTGACGCTGCAATTTTCAGTAGCAGTAAGATATTTTAATTATTTGATTATGAATAACGATAGTGCCATTCTCTGTCTTGTAAGTTGGAGTTACACATTTTCATTTTTCTTTTCGTGTAATTTACTATAAATGTTTTACGAACTCAGTTTGCAAGCATAACCGGCGGCGATGGAACTTTGACGCTGAAATTCACATTGTTACAATCAATTTTTACAAATTTTAAATTTCATTAAATACAAGTTAAATGTTTTACTTGTTTATTGGAGTTTTAGAATTTCTTTAAATTATCTGAGTTTTCACGGAAAAAATCTTAAAGAAAGCCTAATTGAAGCCATAAATGTCTTGATTCAGCGTCCATTATATTCCAAATAAACACAATTTTATCAAATAAACTAATATGATATAAAACTTCATTCTACAATTAATACATTTCATTAGTTTTCGTTTGTCAATATAATCAGAAAAAATTACAATAAATAAAATTAGAGTACAACCGAACACCAGCGCGGGCGCGGTAAGCGAGTGTTTACGATTCGTAATAGAACTCTTAAGTGTTCAATGTGTAAAGAACTGAATTTCATATCACCCTCGCTTCGCTGAGATGTATTCAAACCGTTCACTCAATCATTTAATCATTCATATTCTGACCAAAAGTATAAATACAACTATTTCTGATGAATAACTATTCTATTAACAATCTCACAGACTCGCTCACTCTTCTGTCTCACTCACTTCTTCTGTTATATAATCCTTGTTATTTTTTTTTTTAATTTATTTAACGCCTTGGCAACGAGACCTTTTAGCCAATCTTAAATAAGATATTTAAACAGTTTTAAATAATTTTTAAAATCATTCTAATAAACTTTATAATAGCACAATAAAATTTAGAGTTACTGAGAATAAATTTTAAATCTATAACACTATAACTTTCATCTTCACACAAGCCTTGTCATGGCAATCAGTGTTGCCAACTTAGGCACTTTGTAACTAAATCTGGCATTTTTTTTAGCCAATAATAATATTGTAAAAAAATTATTAGTTAATCCAAAAATTTGGTTAATTCGAATAATTATTTGGTTTGATTATGGCAACATTATTTATTTATTATAAAATTAATTTTATTATTTACTTTCTATTTTTTGCACCAGAATTGGCTACAAAGATAATGGGTCAGTTGGCAACACTGCTGACATTAAAAAAGCACAACAACAAAAGAATTTTCCAATCCAATTTGATGCAGTCGTTAGTTATATTATGAACTTACTATAGACAATGCTGTACAGTGTAACCTTTGCCTTTATCGAATAAAAACAGAAAAAAAAAAAACAAAAGTCCCTGTAAAAGTTCGGTAGTTATTGTTTACCACATCAATCAAAGATGACAGCACGTACAATTTTTCCAACCTAGAACTTCTTGGCGTTACTATCTCATCGACTCTCAACTTCGGCTCCTATATTGAGTCAAAAGCTCAGCTAGCCGCAAAAAAACTTGGCATCCTCTCAAAGGTGAGACGTTATTTCACTCCGGAACACCTGCTCAGCTTATACAAAGCGCAAATCAGGTCGTGTATGGAGTACTGCTCTCATCTTTGGGACGGCTCTGCCAGGTACCAACTTGAGGCCTTAGAATCGGTTGAGAAGCGCGCCAGAAGGCTAATAGGCGACGACACTTTGCTCAAATCTCGGCTGCAAAGCCTCGAGCACCGTCGGAAGGTTGCCTCCTTATCGGTGTTTTACCGGATGCATTTCGGAGAGTGCGCTGAAGTACTCCATGACTTGATCCCACCTGCCCCATTCTACTATCGAACACCCCGGCAAACGCGACCAAAGCGACATCGGTACATGGTGGAAATTCCCAGAGTGCGTACCAAACGCTTTGAATCCACTTTCATTATTCGCACTGCGAAATTGTGGAACGATTTGCCGGAGTTTGTGTTCCCAGATACGTACAACGTTGGTGTCTTCAAAAGCAGAGTAAACAGGTACCTTCTAGGCAAGCGTGTTACATCCTAGACCGTATCGTGCTTAACATCAGGCAGATTACGGTCAAACGCTTGCCTATAAACGATAAAAAAAAATATTTTTTTTTTTTTATATCGCACTAATTTTTTTTATTTGAAAAAAACTTGTCAAAATAACATTAGCGTCGTAATAAAGATACTTTTTAAAAACAACGCATTAATCATGTACTTCTTAAAGAGATTTATTACCATTTTTGATTTATTTTTCTTTGATCTAAATAAGAACTAGATACACAGGGCCGCTAATAACGCTCCTCTTCGTTGCCCGAACGCAACGCAACTAGTAACAGTATACAATAATAAAGTTAACTTACGTGGACCTCAAGAAGGAACCTAAACCACGACACTATGATATTAACGTCTATGTACACTTCGTGGGTCATATATTGTCTTGAAATAATTTATTTTTCAACCGACTTCAAAAAAAAAGGAGGTACAATTAAATCTATATCTCAATCGTTTTATTTTTTTAATATTATAATAATAATATTTGTGACAGATTGATGATTATTTGGTTTACTAAGAAAAAATTAAGAACTGTTATGTGATAACCTCCCTTAATTAGGACAATAATATATAATTAGGAGACTACCCTACTACAACGTCAAAATAAGCATTACTGATTGATAGAATCGATCCCCACCACTGCTTATATAATCAGGAACTCAGTCGCATACAGGCTGATTAGCTGCTCAGTCGTCGACCGGCGGTGGTGGTCGTACTGTGAGTCCGTTCCTTGTACTTATTTTACCTAATAATTGTTTTGTTGTTTGGAAAACTAACGGTTGTTTGCAATTCTTTATGTTGTTGAATTTTTATCGATTTATTATTTAAAATAAAATTGGTTTATAATTAAAATCAGTTTTAAGGTCATGAAAAATTGTTTTTATATTTGATTAGCACTTCTGGTACTACAGAACGTACAATCGTACACACTTATTTTGATACAGATGCGTTCAATAGATATACCATAGACATTCCACTTCACCAAACCCTTCTGAAAATATCAAAATCACTAAATGTGTGCCTATAACTTATGAGGGACCTCAAGGATCCCAACATCAGAACTGGATTTTGAATAAAATGAGACCAATCTAAAAGGAATTTCTAATTCAGTTCATAAATGGAGTTCTGTGGTAACAGACATTAAAAAAAAAAGAAGTTTGAAGTCGGTTGAAAATGTGGTGAGTTTATAGTCACCCTAACCCCATGGGAAAAGCAATAAACTTGAATGGTCAAGAGGGTCGCCGCTACAACTATTTCAGTTCTCTGATTACAAATTTTATCACTACGTAGTATAAAACACAATCGCTTCCCGTCTGTCTGTCTGTCTATCTTTACCACTACCACTACTTCTTAGACCACTGTTAAACGTAGTCGGGTTATAGTTTTTTAAACTATGGAATATGTATAGGTATTACACCATACAGCCTTGTCTTTAGTAGATTATAATAATTATTTTTTAATTTCATAGTAAGGCCGAAGCCACGTCTTTTGTTGATAACCGATAAAAGAAATAAAATAATTGTTTTTTTTTAATAATTTGCATCTATGTTCAAGTAATAATTGTTAGTAGATTAAAATTATTAAAATTATAATCATACTCATGTGCTTGTTTATGCATAATTATTAACATTAAAAAAACAATATACAAGATTTAGAGATAATCAATAATCAAACAATTAATATATAAATATTAAAAATAAAAATTAAATTAATTGTTATATATTTATTTTTGAGATGTTTAGAAAACATAAAGCGCTTACAACGCCATCTATTATCAAATATAAAAACACGACACAAATTCATAATAAAATGACAAAAAATTTAAATAAATTAAATTATTAAATATTTATTTTTGAGATATGGCAAATGGCAATACAGGCATTTACAACAGTAATAAAATATATTCAATTTTAATGTAAATACAAAATACTTACAGCGCCATCTATTATCGAATACAGAAATTAAAAATACGGATATACAAATGCCAAAGTTCAATCTATACTGATAACCCCACGCAACATGACGTCACACCCTTCTATGACGTCATCCTATATAGATTATGTATGTGTAAAAACAACTATGTTTTTGCTGTTAATGCTGAAAGTCAAATAGAATTTACACACAATGACAATGTATGGTAATATAGACTTTATTATAGGGGAATAGAGTGCAAATTGCTTTGTTGAAGTCGAATCTGGGTTACAACCTTAGGACAGAAACTGTAGAAATGGCTACAACAAATATTTAAATAGACGTCAGTTCAGTTTTGTTTGACGATAGAAATCTACAAATATTATTTACTTGACTAAACGAACTTCAATGAATTTAGGCACACAGATACTTTATAACCTGGATTAACATATAGGCTACTTTTTATCCCGGAAAAATTTAGTCTTTGTGGGATAAATATAGCGATAATCTTTACTGTTTAATTAAATGTTTTTGATAAATCATTTAATTAGTAAACAGAAGCCACTTCTAATATTTCAATATGAAATGGAAGTGACCCAAATAAAATTAAAAATCTACTTAATCCATACACATAAGGTTCACAATCCCACGCCTATGTATGAGCAACGTAACGATGACGTCACACAACAGATTGCTGTGACGTCAGAGCTTGATGGAGGAGGAAGTTATTTATAAAGTACAACAAACTATATAAAACTAAAATGTAGTCTACATGTCTGTTTCCTTTTATTGTATACTAGCGCCCCCCTCCCCCTTAGCTTTTCACGGTTTATTTACTATATACTATATAATATATTAATTAAATTTACATCATTATTCAAAAAATTTTGACGGACGCCATTAGGACAATGTCTATACTAATGTATTATAAAGAAGTAGTTTGTGAGGTTGTAGGGGGGGTAATCTCTGGATCTACTGAACCGATTTAAAAAATTCTTTTACCAATAGAAGCCACATTATTTGTGAGTGTCATAGGCTATATATTGACCCGAAAAATGAAAACACTTTTCCGCGATAATCGGATTTGCTGCAGTAAGTCGGAGAACGAAAACGTTTCTTACGAACGCTGCCTTAACGATGAGAGATATATGAATGAGTTCTAGACAAAAGTTGTAGATCTAGATAATGCCTACAAAAAAGTCAAAGACAGCATATGTCTAACTTTTATATTTTAGTCACAAAAAGATTTTTATATTTAAAAAATAATTTAAACCTGTATATAACCTCTGTTCTTAGAGCTTGCCTAGTGACCATTATGCTGTGCTGTGGTGTCGTGATGCTGGGTCTCCATTACTAAGGTTTGGAATCAACTGAACATATAACTAAGGAAGGATTTATTCAAAATTCCTGTCCACACTCGGCAAGTCGTCTCATGTCGTCTAGCGCCCCCCAGAGATTCAAATGCTTTTACGTATTAAGCTCGACCTCATATTGCCAACTGAAATACATGAGAAGTCAATGAGCTATGACGTCATAGATAAGTCTGTTTAGGGTTGCCATCACTAAAGTTTCAAGCCGGATAAAACATTCCGGATATTTTCGTAAATCGAAATTAATTTCAAATGCATTAATTGAATCCAAAAGAATTTAAAAAAAGAACGTACAAATATTACACACACACACACACACACACACACACACACACACACACACACACACACACACACACACACACACAAACACACACACACACATACACACACACACGCATACTGGAGTTTCTTACTTAATGTTATAAACGCGAAAGTTAATAAGTATGGATATTTGTTGCTCTTTCACGCAAAAACCACTGAATGGAATTTGATGAAACTTTACAATAATATAGCTTATACATCAGAATAACACATAGGCTACAATTTATAAAGATATAGTGTAAATTGTTCATAATATAAGGATAAGTGTGCAGTAAGTAGTAAATAAGCTCGCTCGTGTGTAGTGTATGTGTAGTGACGTGCGCTGCAGTGTATATGAGTGTGTGTAAAAGGTCCATTACATTATCAAATTTGCAGAGCGCTAGATGAAGTGCTGCAGCGTAGCTCAGTGGTTAAGGCGTTGGATTCACGATCGATAAGTCGTGGGTTCAAATCCCGGAGCGTGGCCCACTCCTAACACAAGCATTTAGCTTAGTAGGAGGGGTAAATGGAATACTAGTAGTATGTGATCCATACTGCTAGTAATCTTTTAAAAAAAATTCTAATGTTTTGATAGTGCTATATTCGTTGCCGTAAATAAAAAAAAAACAAAAAAAATTAGAAAGTTTGCATTGCGTTAGCAATGGTATAAAGTTCAATCTATACTAACATTATAAAGAGGAAAGATTTGTATTTTTGTATGTAACGAATAAACATAAAAACTACTGGACCGATTTCAAAAATTCTTTCACCATTAGAAAACTACATTATCCCTGAGTAACATAGGCTATATTTATTACAAGAAAAAATTAGAGATCCCCAGAAATTCTCACTAAAACCAACACAAGGTGCAAAAAAATTAGCCATAAAATATCTTTCATCGCATGCGCTGCGAAAAGTATTGATGATAGAACAAAAAAATGTTTTACAATATTATAGAACGTATCAATATCTACAAAAAACTCCGCGAGACCATATGTCCAACTATTGTAGTTAAGTCACTATAACTACTTTTTTACATTTTAAAAGTTGATAAAAATGCCTATCAAAATCAGACCATGTTTTCCATTACTTTGTATTAATTTTTATCCAAATAAATTTTGTATTCAAGACTGTTTCAATACCTGTTAATTACTTTTTGAATTATTGAAATCGGACATTCCAGTCAAAAGATATTACGAAATAAAAATATCAAGATAAATAAAAAATAATCCCAGACGGGCCGCCGGCGCGGTGTGCCGTACCTCGCAGCGCAGCGCAGCGGCGATAGAGGGAGCAACAGAATGCGGGAGCCAAAATGTTAAAAAAAATTATCCACCCGTGCGAAGCCGGGACGGGCCCCTAGTATATATATACATATATTATACAGATAATTATTAATAAAAAAAACGGGTCAAAGAATGTTTATTGCCGAGACAAAAACTATCGACACTTTGTTTCCATCAATTTTTATTTCTTTGTTTTTTTAATTCCTAGGAAATGGCATGTATTTATAATATTCTATTTTTTGTAAAACTAATCAGTAGCTTTAATCTTGATAAAATATTTTTATATTATCGTAAAGAAATGGAGAATTTTTCGGGTGATAAACAGCCAGCGTAATTGAAGACCAAAGTGTCCAATATCATTGGATTACAGATTAAAAATAGTGTTTGTGTGAACAGACGTGCACACTATGATAAGGAAGAGTAATTCATTATCTGTGGTAAATTACAGTCGTAACGTTTTAATGTTTCATTTTAAACTATCTGCGCCCTGCGGTTTCACCCGCTATAGTTTGGATAATTCACAATATATCATTATAAATAATAGCCTATATGTTATTCTGATGTATAAGCTATATTATTGTAAAGTTTCATCAAAATCCATTCAGTAGTTTTTGCGTGAAAGAGTAACAAACATCCAGACATCCATACATTCTCACCTTATTTAAAAACTAGCCGACCCGCGCAACTTCGTTCGCGTGTTGCTCCCCTCCTAGGGTTCGTAACGAGATGTTGAATAGCCTAAGTTACTCCTTGTTACATCAGCTATTTTCCAGTGAAAGTCCCGTCAAAATCGGTCCAGCCATTTCAGAGATTAGCCGGAACAAACACACAAACTGGTATATGTATCGTGTGCGTGTATACATCCTTATGCACTTAGTATAAAGCGGTTATTTTAATATTTCAAACAGACATACATTTTATTTATTTGTATGGATGGATTCCAAATTTGAATTTTCTATTCACAAATTTGAATTTCGAATCTGTTTTCAATCCTATGATTATTGAAATGTAAACTAATATTGTGTACATATTTTAATATAACTTTATTTATCTAAAATATCCGGGTTAATTCCGGATATTTTAGATACAAACTGTTGGCAACCCTAACCCTTAATAATGGAAAAATATTTATATACATAAGTGGTTTAATGTAGCCATTGTTACTAATCTATGGTTATACTATAACTAGAGTAATTAGAGTGTATTATTGTATACTAGCTACCCCCCCCGAGTCGCACTGTTATCTACTATAATATGCATGTATTATACATATAAACCTTCCTCTTGAATCACTCTATCTATTGGTGAAAACCGCATTAAAATCTGTTGCATTTACTATTAAATGGATAAATCAAAAAATATGAAGGATTTAATACAGTTTAATTTGAAAAGGTAACGTAAACAATTCCTTTTATTTATTTATTTATTTATGTACCAGCAAATATGTGCTCAAAGGATCTTATTTCTAGACACTAATAGAGATCTCGTCCAGCAACCCTTGAATGTAAGATAATCATTTAAATACATTAAACATATAAGTATCCGTAAGAGGAGAATCTTAGCCAAGAACTTGCGCTTAAATTAAAAAAATTTTTCACGATAAAACATAGCCTATATCCTTTACCAATCTCTAGTCCAAATATCATCAAAATCGGTTCAGTAATTTAAGCGTGATTGCGTAACGAACAGAGCACCTATTCGTTAATAGATGGCGTAAGTCATTCTCAAGTATTACCTACGTTTCTTTTGGCCAACGTGGTGTAGCTAATCCCTCCTCATTCTAAGAAGGAGACCCAGCTCATCAGTGGGATATTAAAGGGTGACGATGATGATCTTTCTTATACAATCGGTATTACGATTGTAAGGTTAAAGCCAAAGGTCGGAATCCAGTATCAAAAGCTTTGGAGAACTGTAGATGAATAAAACACCGATCATTTACATAATCGCTTCAGCTCACAGTTCACACTGAACGTACGAAACCGGCTCTGGAATACCAATGAATTGGAATATCATGAATTTCAAGGAAAATACTGAAACTTAGGTACTTAATAGTGATAGTCAATTTTATTTTTTAGTCAAAACGGGACAGGGACGCTGCGGGAACTGCTATTGTATGGCAATCAAAATCTATACTAATATATAAAACTGAAGAGTTTGTTTGTTTGACCGCGCTAATCTCAGGAACTACTGGTCCGATTTAAAAAATTCTTTCAGTGTTAGATAGCCCATTTATCGAGGAAGGCTATAGGCTATATATCATCACGCTAAGACCAATAGGAGCGGAGCTACACGCGGACGAAGACGCAAGGGTCGGCTAGTTTATAATAAGATACTATTTGACATAAAAAGAAAATGTTTGACTTTTTAATGGCAAAATGTTACTATACTACACATATCAAAAAAGTCTAAGCAACATGTACTAATTTAAATTTTAGGATGGTTCTTCACATTATAACGTTGTATTTTATTTTTAAAATAATATTTTTAGGGTTCAATGATGTAAAAATAACAGCTGTTGTCTTTTTAAGTTCTTTTAATAACAGAAATTAACAATATTAGAATATACTGTAGAAACTAGGATACATAAGAAAGTAAACTTTTTTTTTACAAAATGAAATTTCTAAAGAAAATGAATTTATGCCATAATGCCTCCTCTGCTATTCAGAACTTGTCGGCAACGATTATTCACTGAATTAATGAGACTGTTTATGTCATCTTGCGGTATTCGCTCCCAATGGAATTGTAGCAAATCCTTAAGCTGTTGGGTTGTTGTCACTCCGTCCAAGTCCTTCAAAACAAGTCTCTGGAGCATGTCCCATGCGTGCTCGATGGGGTTGAGGTCTGACGATTGTGCAGACCAGGGAAATACCCGGATGTTCTCCGTTGCCAAGTATTCACTGGTTCCCCGAGCTGTATGTGAACGCGTATTGTCATGCGTTCTCTACACCATTCATTTTGACGAGCGCGATTCCCGTGACGTATCGGTGGGCACCTGATTGGGCGTCGAGGTCGTAGGCCGTACTCATGCAGTCGATTTCGCACAGTTTGGGGACTTACATCAACACCACTTGAATTTTGTAGCCTCAAACTTATCTCTCGAGCGGTTAACATCGGCTGGCTTCTTGCAGTCAGTTGTATGTATCGGTCTTGCCGAGTGGTTGTACTCCTTTTACGGCCTGGATGCTGTTCAGCGGGTTCTCCTGTATTATTGTAGCGCTGCCAAAGACGACAAATAACACTTCTATGAATACCAGAATGTCGAGATACCTGAGATTGATTACTTCCCGCTTGCAACATCCCTACAGCTCTTTGCATTTCATCTGCTGTCAAATGACGTCGCTCCATGACGTAGAGAATATCTAACAATTTAATGTTATCGCTAACTTTATTTAAATGGTTGGTAAAGTTATAAAATCAAGACTAAACGTAGCAATTAAAACGCACTTAAATTCAAACAAATTCGCAGTCATTTGAATTTTATGAAAAAACAAAACATAATCGAAATTTTTTTTTACAACCAGCCAGTATGTCATCAATAACAAAAAAGTTTACTTACCTATGCACTTTGAGTGAGTAAATACTTAGAAATGAATTAATATAAATGGTAAATTTGTAATATCATGTATGTTGCTTAGACTTTTTTGATGTGTTTATTAAAGAATATTTAAATGAGTAATAATATTGAAATTGTATTTATATTGACATGACGTAATTATCTACCTGATATTTTGTATAATAAATTTTAACATTCATCAATTTTACTTTTTCTTAACATAAATACTAATATTTTGGCGCCTATAGGGCGAAATATTTTAGAACTCATAAATTCATAACCTTCCACTTGGTAGGTGAAGTTATGAGGTATACGTAGTATTAAAAAAACATACAATGCAATAGGGATCGACCTATCTAATTTCCGACTAGTTTTTACGACACTAAGTTTTCTTTCGGAACAACGGGATTGACAACCGAATAACAGGACTTAGGCTACTGTTACACATGCTAATGCCATGAGCAAATGCTACCTGCGTGTGTGTACAGGACATGCTACTTTAAGCATGCTAGCTGATGCGGGAGTGGAAGGGGGAAAGGTAATAGCAAGAGTGAACGCGTTTGCTTAATGAGGTAGGTATTGGCAAAGAGCATGCTATCAAATGGCATGTTTTCTTTAAGCATGCTTATTCAGGAGCATACTTAAAACTAGCATGCCTTGTGTAACAGCCTTATGGTGTCATTAGTTTGATTTGAGAAGCGATTTTTAAAGGTACTACTGTATAAGGCCGCCATGACAGAAATTACTATTACATCGCGAATAATCAAGAAATTATGAAAAAAAAATTTATCTATAAAACATTTAATATATCAAGTAAAGCAATACAATGCAAATACCAAGCTACCCTCACTTATTTTTGGAATGCGTAATCAGGAATTTTTTACATCCCCTTCCGTTTATACGTTCAGGATACGAGTATATATTTGTATTCAAATTGTTGGAAACTTCAATAACAGTTTCGTTTAACCCTAGATAGCTAACATTCCAACAATGTATCGTAAAAGCTAACTATTCGTTTTTTTACAAATTAATTTTTAATGTGATTATTTAAAGTGTTTACTATATTTAATAAAAAAGCGTGAGCGGCGAGGAATGTTGCTTGCGCGCCTGGCGGAGGCAGTCGTGTGACAGTCGTATTGAAGAAGCGTACGCGCACGGTATACACCCCCTGTTATTGATTGATAGTATCCCGTGTCCTGTGTGTACTATTTCCCAAGGCCTAGTTACTTGACCCTTCCTTGACGAGAACGGACTAGTGGTGAAGTGCGAACTATTTAGAACTATTTTGTGTTATTGTGTGAAACGTGTAACGGGCATGCCCATACAAGATTAGAAAGAAGATAAGAAATCATCAGGAACTTGTGAGTACTGTGTGTCTTTATCACGTAACTGACAATACATAACCCTTAACTTAAAGAAGCTGAAACCGGGCCCAGCCAGCTTCCACGTGTGTGGGGGTTTTGTACGCTCCATAAAGTCAGTTTAAAACTATGTATTCACGAGTTCATTTTATTTTATTTCATTTATACCCCTAACCTAACAGTGTATAATAAGACTATATAAAACCTCTGTTCTGTTTACTATCAATCGTCAAACGGATCTTGCCCAAGTCTTGGCACCATAGTAGTATAAGTGGTACGGTGTCGTGATGCTGGGACTTCATTGTGAATGATTTTGTGAGTGCTTGGTATTATTTTCTTGGTTTTCGTCTAAAGTTTATACTATTATAATCTTTGACGTGTTACTGTACAGTATACCTCCCATATAGATAATACGAGTTTATTGTATTATTAGAACAAATAATATGTAAATAAAATAAATTAATAAAGAAAAAAAATTAATTAGTTCTTAATACTAAATCGATGATAAACACTCAACCTCTACTAACATATATTTCACTATAATAAGTTATACCTACAAGCAATGATGGCCCAGTGGTTGAGACTTCAATGTCTTACTCGGGAGTTCTGAGTTCAATCCCCCCACGGGCACACACCTCTGACTCTGAGTTATGTGTGTTTTAAGCAATTAAATATCACTTGCTTTAACGGTGAAGGGAAACATCGTGAGGAAACCTGCACTCCTGAGAGTTCCCTAAAAGTTCTCAAAGGTGTGTGAAGTCTGCCAACTCACACTGGGCCAGCGTGGTGGATTATGGCCTAATACCCTCCTCATTCTGAGGAGGAAACCCGGCTCAGCAGTGAGCCATTGACGGGTCGTGAGGATGAAGTTATACAATATTTACTTCAGGTAATCACTCGTCAAACTATCCTTGATCTAGGTTATGATATATTGACAAGTAGGTATTGTTAATACAAACCAACAGAAAGTACTAAAAAAAACAAACGCTATCAACAGTGTTGCTAGCATTTTGACCTTTAAAAACTGTCCTTTTTTTGCTAACAATTGTTATCTACAATAACACGCACAAGACAATAATAATATTCACTTAAAACGGAACACCGAGTAAACTATATTAAGCAGTCTCCAAACCTTAATAATGGAGACCCAACATCACGACACCACTATACAGCCTTAAAGGTCACCAAGCCAGCTCCATTTAACAACTGGTTTAAGTATATCGGAACAGAGGTTATACAATCTTGGAATAAAATAAAGAGCCTCTATTGGATATTCGTCATTCTGACTAACATCAGCAATGTAGGGTTAATAAAAAGATTTGTTTGTTTCTGAGTCGCCTTATGAACATATTCATATAATTTCAAAGTTGAATGATAAAAATAAAAAGTAATATCAGTTTTAAACTAGAATTGCAAAAGTTTTCTAGTTTATATAAATAAAAGCAATATATATTTGTCTCTTTCTAACAATTGAAATATACAGTTTAATAACAAGGAAATATATAGTTATGTTTATTTTGATTGATTGTTTTAGGGTTTTGTACCCAAATGGTAAAAACGCGACCCTATTACTAAGACTCCACTGTACGTCCGTCCGTCTGTCTGTCACCAGGCTGTATCTCATGAACCATGATAGCTAGACAGACGCGAAATACAATGTGACGTCACACCATTATAAAACTTTTTTTTATCGATATTTTCATATAAGCAAAAATAATGTATTTAGTATATACTGTCATACAAATATTATTATAGCTCACCGTGACGTCACTCAGCATATGTAATACTATATTATATATATATTAAAAAACTCACCCCATCAGAACTCTGTTTCTTAACTTCACAGAACTCCTTGAGAACATCTTGAAGTTTTCTGGTTGAATCTGAAAACAAATACAAATATTACTTATCTTATACAGTGACTCCCAAACTGGAGTGTAGAGTTACAGGGGTCCTTAAAATAAAATAGAGTTGGGGATTACTGTATCAAAAGTTGGAATAATTTCTGAATTTAATCGCCAGGCAAGTAGTTTTTTTCGTCTCAATATTTTCAAAATTAAACTTCACCTCTCTTCGACTTCTTCTCTCGACTAAGATGGCTGATTCTAAAGGAAGCAACGAAAAGTTGCCTGTTTGTCAGTCTTCTACAGGATATAGTTCGGAGAGTGCAAGGTACTGCACAACCTAATCCCCGCTTCACCGTTTTACCACCGAACTACTAGACGCCGTAAAGGTCCCCCCCTCCACCCCTTAGTAGTCGACACACCACCAGTACGTACGAAGCGTTTTGCTTCCTCAATTCTGATGCGGACGGCTGAGGTATGGAACTCTTTACCGTCGTCAGTATTTCAGAATTCCTTTGATTTGGACACATTTAAAAGAAGAGTGAATAGACTATTTTACTCACCATTAGATGTTATCGTAGTCAAGCACTTTTCTATCACACATAAAAAAAAAGCAGCCAGATAACCGCATCTGCTAAAACAAACGAGGGAGGAAGAACACTCTCTAATATAATAACCATAACTTTAGAACAACAGAAAACAGTGAGGGGAAGGGTTAGAATACTATTCCTCTCAGCTGCTAGGCGAGCATCCTCCCCTCTCCCCCCTACTCTATGTTAAAGTTGCAACTCATCGGGAAAAGCTGAGGGTATAACTAATATTGCCAATGTACATGGGCTATGCAGCAGTGAAGACCTAGTGGTTAAGACATTGATGTCTTACTCAGGAGGTCCGAGTTCAATCCCCCACTCAGGCACACACCTCTGAATTTTCTGAGTTATGTGTGTTTTAAGCAATTAAATATCACTTGCTTTAACGGTGAAGGAAAACATCGTGAGGAAACCTGCACTCCTGAGAGTTCTTCATATTCTCAAAGGTGTGTGAAGTCTACCAACCAGCACTGGGCCTGCGTGGTGGACGATGACCTAATCCCCTCCTCATTCTGAGGAGACCCGGCTCAGCAGCGGCCATTAATGGGTTGTGATGATGATGATGATGACATGGGCTACGACATCCACTTACTATCAGGTGAGAAAAACAACATCCAATTAAAGCTAGAAATTTGATATTTTTGCATATTAGAGGAACTAGAGATCAGAATATTTTGTATAAAGTTCAACTTGATATCTTCACGTTTTTCTGAGTAAAAAGGCAGTCAAAAAAAAGTAAATTTTCTAGCGAAGTAGTTTATAGTTTTTTAATTTTATCCTTCACTTGTGCTATGAGACCTTACTTCATGCTAAATTTGACGACGCTAGGCCATTGGGAACCTTACAATTATAATAGTGACCACATTAACGATCATATCTTTTTAAAGCGTGGACTTAGAAGTTTGATTTTTTGCCAGCTACAAGGGACAGGAGTAGGTTTGAGTATTTGATATTAATTTCAACTTGATACCTCCACGCGATCCTGAGAAAAAGGGTCTTGACAGACAGACAGATAGACAGACGGACAACGAAGTGATCGTATAGGGGTTCCCTTTTTCCTTTTAAGGTACAGAACACTAAAAAACATTTCTCTTCAGTGATACTGTGTTCTTCCCTAAGACCGTGGCGTGTGCACAATACATAAAGCCATCCCTAAGTGGTCTACGGATCAAATAAGTTTGGGGACATCTGGTCTAATACATAATTCTCAAAATGACTTGTTAGCGTTTGGGCTTCCAGAGAGGCAATAGAAGACCTAGAAAGATATAAATCTAGTTTGAAACTTGTACTTTATAACTTGATTAACACATAGGCTACTTTTTATCCCGAAAAGAGCAATAGTCCTGTGGGAAGAAGGGAGTTGTTGATACTAAAACGGATTTAAATGAAGTTAGGTAACAAATTCACAGGTCAAAGGAAGATACTAGTTATTCTAAATATTACACTTGCTTTAACGGTGAAGGAAAACATCGTGAGGAAACCTGCACTCCTGAGAGTTCCCTAAAAGTTCTCAAAGGTGTGTGAAGTCTGCCAACCCCTCCTCATTCTGAGGAGGAGACCTGGCTCAGCAGTGGGCTATTGAAGGGTCGTGATGATGATAACTAAGAATGCGTTTTTATTGTCTTTCAGTTTTGCTAAAAAAATGAAGAGATGAGAAGAGAGAAGGCGATGCGTTAATTGTCACTTATTAACTAGTTGACTCGCGTGACTTTGTCCACGTAGAAGCATATTAAGTACTAGTCGATCCACCCCAGCTTCGCACAGGTGCAATTTACCACGTTTACATAGATTTAACAAAAAAACATGAAATTTTTTATTCCACAGGAACTATTAATTTTTTCGGGATAAAAAGTAACTCAACTGTTAATCCACGCTATAAAGTATCTGTGTGCAAAATTTCATTGAAATCCGTTCAGCCGTTTTTACGTGATTGAGTAACAAACATACAAACTTTTACATTTATAATATTAGTAACAATTATGTGTAAGTATGACATTTTCATTTTTACGGTATTTTGTTCCACCCATTCTATCCCATGGGAACGGTATTTATTAAGTATCCTATATGATAATCGGCTTTTAAACTATCATGTATGTAAATTTCATGCAAAACTGTTAAGCCGTTTTAACGTGATGCGTGCACAAACGTAATTCTACGATTTAATAAGTGATTATAATCCTACTAATATTATAAACACGAAAGTTTGTTACTCTTTCACGCAAAAAGTACTGAATGGATTTTGATGAAACTTTATAATAATATAGCTTACACATCAGAATAACACATAGGCTATAATTTATAATGATAAAGTGTGAATTATCCAAAATATTGCGGGTGAAACAGCGGGGCGCAGCTAGTTATTAATTATTTAGCTTTTATTATTGAAATCAGACCCGAAATATATTTTTAAAAACATTCTAGATATTTCTTGTTCTAGACTAAATGTTATTGTTTAGTTATAATGTTTTATTTCACAATCTTTTATGTCTGGTTGTGGAATTTTTCTGTTTACGCGTTGCTGCTTACGTGTTATTATGAGAGTTTCCATGGAATTATTGTAGAGAAGTTCCTTATGGCACCTGTGATAATATAGGAGCCAAATATATTTGTACAAATATCGCGAAGTGTCTGAGGTAGGGTTGCCAACTATACTGTTAGCAACAGTATTAAACTGTTTTTTTGTTGAACCAAAATTAAGTATACATAATACTGTTTTCGTTTAAGTGTAGACTTAGACGCTCACACATTTTTAGAAGTTAAAGAATGAATCTGTCAATGTCAAATATTCAAGACATCAAGACTGTCACTAGTGTTGGGCATAGTCGGTCGCCAAAAAGAGCGCTTCTTTTAGTTCGTTTTCCAATGGCAAACTATTTAGTAAAAATAATAAATAAAGGAAAAAAATCGATAATTTAAAAAGTGAAATATCGATCTTAGAAATACCGATGTTTATGAACAATATTTTGATATTTCTATCACCATTTAAGAAATATACTATTTTTATTTATTACACATTTATTTTTATAGAAAACAAGTAGTCAAGTATAGATGAAACATAAGCATCCCTAAAAGTAATTAATTCAATTTAAGAAAAAAAAAGAGCTTACAAGAACTAAGAGCGAGATCATTGACGAACTAGTTCGTATAGTTCACCTAAAGGAGCGCTCTTTTGAACTAGGTCGTTCGCGAACTACCCAGACTATCACTTACTGACACAGCATGCGAATGAAAGAATTTTTTCAGTAATGAATGCAAAGTAGTGGGAGGATAGTTTTAGTTATAATTGTAGTGAGGCATATGAAGTTTTTAAAAAAATGCATTAAATACTGTTACTTTTTCAGACCTAAATATACTTTATTTGTTGTGAAAAAAGTTGGTAACTCATAGACAAACATAGTATTTTTAACTCCCGACGCTACAACGATGACGTGTTATAAGTTAAACGTTTGTATCTGTATGTCAGTCTGTAGCGCCTAAGATAATGGACTGATTGTGATGAAGTTTAATGTGTCTGAAAGGTAATTTAATCGAGATGGTTCTTAGCTATGTATTGTGAAGATCTGTTCACTCGGTTGAAGACTATCAGCTCATTGCTCACTTGAGAGCTGCCTCATAATATTAATACATTGACAATTATAACAATCTCGTAACCATGGCAACGCACTCACATTGCTTACACTGAGTACACATGAAACTGTATTTCTTTCGATATTAAGTATCGAATAGAATCTAATATCAAACTTTTTAAAGTACGTAACAGTATATATTTTACTAGCTGTACTCCGCGACTTCGTCCGCGTGGAATGGCGATACTTCCATACATATTTTCATCCCCACTTTCAAGCCCTTACATACCTTTTTTTCACATAAAAAAGTAGCCTATGTCCTTTCTCAGGCGATAAACTATATGTATACCAAATATCATTTAAATCGGTTCAGTAGTTTTGGCGTGAAAGTGCGACAGACAGACAGAGTTACTTTCGCATCCTACTAATATTATAAACGCGAAAGTTTGTAAGAATGTATGGATGTTTGTTACTCTTTCACACGAAAACTACTGAATGGATTTTGATGAAACTTTACAATAATATAGCTTACACATCAGAATAACACATAGGCTATAATTTAAAATGATATGGTTTGAATTATCCAATATATAGCGGGTGAAACCGCGGGGCGCTGCTAGTTTATAATATTAGTAAGGATCTATCAGACTATCGATTCTTCTAAATCGATGTCGTGTGGGTATCGATACTTGGTGACTGAATTAAATTAGTTTCAATCGAATGTAAGTCATAATTATATTTGTCTCTTTCTAAAAAGTTTTTTTTTTGGATGAATAATTCTATTACTCCTTTATCGTAGGTTAGGTCAAGTTAGTTTGTAACAATATGATCTCTCTCATTTTACAAGTAATAAGGTACGTACGCCTAAGATAGGCCTTTCAAGGCGCCCGTACCTTATAATAAATACAAAAAAAAACTAAATATATTAAAAAATGATAATCCTATTATAGTAAAATAAGGCCCACTAAAAATCTTGTTAAAATAGCTGTATAAGTTTGTTGTTTAGGTTTGGTAAGAATCCAATAGCCATCTAAACCTAAGACCTAAAGCCTAAGCTGCGGTAAGATTATTCTTTTAATGGTACCTATTACTTGTCACACGTCTTTGTCTGTGTCGCAAAAGATAGAAAGAGGTTTATGTTAGCAACACTGTTTATAAAGTAGTAGTAGCGGGTATATCATTTTATATTATTTCGAGTATACCGACGTGGAAACATTATATAACCTTTAGTGCGATAGATTAGTCTCAGTCTCTCTGGTGTTTTCGTGCAGTGAACATGGTAGTGTTAGTGTCGTGATTAAGGTCACCCTTCTCGAGGTCCATGTAAGTTTACTTTATTATCTATTGTCGTTACGAGGTCGAGTGGTGGAGGTGAGAGTTAATATATTATGAAAGAGCTCTTTAAACCTGCTCCTGGGTCTCAAGCCCCAGGCACCGCTCGTCTCAGTCTAAATTGCATGTGTATACGTATTGCTGTACAGTAATGGGTACCACATTTCTCTCTCATATACTTAGCATGTAGAAAGTGGGCCGTATTCACCTAAATTACTAAAGGTACTAAAACTTTCTTTCCTTTATCGTCGGTTGCGCACGCAATAGAAGCTCATTGATGCTCCGCTCCTATGGGTCGTAGCGTAGCGTAGTGTTATATAGCCTTCCTCGATAAATGGGCTATATAATACTCAAAGATTTTTTAAATTCGAACTAGTAGTTCTTTCGCTTTGAAACAAACTCTTTAGCTATAGTTTGTTTGTTTGCTTGAACGCGCTTATCTCAGGAACTACTGGTCCGATTTAAAAAATTTTTTCAGTGTTAGATAGCCCATTTATCGAGAAAGGCTATAGGCTATATATCATCACGTTACGACCAATAAGAGTGGAGCATCACGCGGACAAAGTCGCGCGGGTCGACTTGTATAGATAATTTAAAAGTTTACATT
This sequence comes from Limenitis camilla, assembly GCA_905147385.1. Lineage (NCBI taxonomy): Eukaryota > Metazoa > Arthropoda > Insecta > Lepidoptera > Nymphalidae > Limenitis > Limenitis camilla. Next base: position 6,008,119 of record LR990251.1, on the reverse strand, counting down.
AACCGTAATAATACTCTAGAGAAATAAAGTAATGGTTGACGCACCTTTTATAATATATCTCTAGGGGGTTGTTATAATATCTAATGTTGGACAGACATACTATACATATACATGGAAGTTAGTATTATAGTGTCGTAGTTAAGGTCACCCTTCTTGAGGTCCACGTATGTTTACTTTATTATCTACTGTTGTTAGTGTTCAGGCAGGGAAGGGGAACTTTATAATTTTATAAAAGGCCTTTAACCCTAAACCTTGGTCGCAAGTCTGAGGCGTTTTATACGTGTGCTGTGAAATGTTTATATAATGCGTCGTAATATCAATCTCAGGCTTTATTGGAACATAAAACCACTATCATATAATTGGAATATGCGGTATGGGACTTATTAATATTCAAGCTACTCTAATAAATGTCATTCTGTCCGTTGAGAGCCATTTTGTGTCTGGTTAGGGTAAAGTGGTATAATCTAAATAATTGATTACATCTACTAGTAACTGACTTGTATGTTTTATAGTACACTAGCGACTCGTCCCGACTTCGCACGGTATACATAAAAACCTTCATAAGGTATCAAAACCGCATTAAAATCTGTTGCGTAGTTTGAAAGATTTGAAGTGTGTTTGCTTGATCGCGATAATCTCAGAAACTATTGATCCGATTTGAAAAATTCTTTTAGTGTTAGATAGTCCATTTATCGAGGAAGGCTATAGGCTAGATATATAATTATAGGTTACGACCCATAGGAGTAAAGCAAATGATATAATAGAGACATTTTTGAAAAATCATGTCATGTATAAAATGCTTTTTAAATTAGATTACTTTTTAAATTAGATAATCACAACACTCGCCTCCACTGCCCAGTCTTACTGTTAAATTCTATGGTTAAGTTAACATAAAGCTAACCTTTTTTTTTTTTTTGTTGACCCGGAGGAATCTGCTTACAGATACCTTCCCAAGCGGGAACTTGGAAAGGTTATGCGGGGCTGGCGCAACTGTCTCTGAGGGAGGCAACAAGAAACTACCTCTGAAGGAGGTAGCCCGACCCGCTAAACCATCCGGGGTGTTCCTACACAGCGTCTGGAAATGGCAGGCCACGGGATCGAAACGCACCGCAACCTACCGACGCTTGTCCTTACCTGGACACTACTCTGGGGGACAAGATGGGTATCCCCCTCAATCCTCCGCAAAGTGCCACTCCTGAAATACCTAGGGGCGCACAACTGCAATGGCCCTTCCCATAGGCAACAGAAACCCCCGTCTGTTACCCTTGGACTCACGTCACTCAGCACACACAACTCAATGGAGGCATTGCCGCCACAAAGGCGCGACGCCGCATAGCATCATTGCATCACAAAACATAAAGCTAACCTAACTTAACATAAACCTAACCTAAGGTTATGTTAACACACCTAAATACAAATGGTGATGATGATGGTGTTCCGACTAATCGATAATCCGATTAATTGATAATCGTTTACTCGTTTGGGGCTATCAAAAATCATCGAGTGTTATTATAACAAAACGGAAGTGATATTAAGTACTACCCACTCCGTCATATCAAATTAAGATCCATAACAAGTACCAAAATGGAGTTTTTTTTAACTATATGCCTAGTATCAGATTACGACCCATAGGAATGGAGCAATATCAACAATGAATGAATTCATTATTTTACAAAAAAATCTTTCTTTTAAAAACTTTGAGAGCTTTTATCTTAAAAACTAATCCAACAATTTTTAAAATTCTTGTTATACAGGGTTCATTAATAAATCAAGATTATTTTATGCTACGTAAGAACTAGTAAATTACGACCCATAGGAGTTTAACAGTAGCTATAAAATCAAAGTAACAAGTAAAAGACTATACTGTTGAATTTCAAAGTCAATTATAACTCTATAAATAGAAAACCAACATACATAGAGGTTTAATATGCGGGTAAAGTCAGTAACAAAAGCTAATTAAAGTTTGAAACGATATCGTCCAACTTTTCCACGCACACAATACACTTGGGAAAGATAATTTATTAGAGTAGGTCGAGCCTTTCACATTATTGCTATCGGTCATACGTGAATATCATTACTAATTCAATATACACTATTACCTGGAATTGCCCGTCTATTCAACGTAAAGTAGGTAACACTTTAAAGCTTTATAGGGCAATAAGAGTTACGTATTGTTGCTCACATGGACTACAGTTTCAACTGCATTAGTCGGTCTTCTACAGCCAGTGGACGCGCGCGCAGATACGGCTCGCCGAACACTAAACAAGTTGAAACATCCTCTCTGGCACGCCCCTCAGCCATTTTCCGAGCTGGACAATGCTGAAGTGTGTGGACTACAATGTCCCTGTCTGCATTACGCTCGTTACAGGCCTCTGTCAACTCTCTGCAAGCAACCATGCCCGGTAAGTACCTGCATCAACCTAAAACCTAAGCATCCCTCTTCTTCGTTGAATCCACCCTCTTATGTGAGGTCTAAATGCCTCCACCATCCGAATACCAGCTGCCAGATCCAATGGTTTATGAGAACCTCTATATTCTAGAGAAACTATAGTCCATGTGACCAAAACAATAGGTATGTGTAATGTGAGTCTCAACGTCTTATAAAGCTTTAAGATGTCTAATTATCACGTATGTTTCTATAATAAGTAATACTGTTGATAACTATATATTCGCGGGTAGGTAACTTTTATTTTATTTCAAGTAAAGTAAATATATATCGGTGGGGATATTCTTACTATAATCAACATTATCTATATGGAAGCTGCACAGTAACACGTAATAGACAATACTTTTCACTTTAGACAGAAAACAAGTAAATAAAAACAAACGCATCAATCAATCCTTCATAATGAAGTCCCAGCATCACGATACCACAACCGTGCGCAGCCTCAATTGTTACATCCTTTGCCTGACATTAGGGGTAAACAGTCATGAAAAAATGAGAATTTTCAGTATTTTTTTTCATAATACATAATCTCCGAGGATTTATGATGGTCACCGCAAGGTTAGAACTGGTGTGGGTGGTTTCGAAATTATAATTCTTTTTTTTATATTTTGTGACTTCAAGTCAAAACATTGTGTAATGATGCCATATTATTAATTTTATAAAATAAAATGATTTAATGGCAAACATTTACAGCCTTGGAATAAAATAAAAAGTACTACCGAATATAAAGTCCTCCTCGGATGTTGCTTAGCCATGACGTTGGAAGAAGAGGCCACCAACACCTCTTCTTCCAACTACCTTTCCCATCATGACGAGCTGTAGAAGTTCGTATCTCTTATGTCTCTAAGACCGAGATATGCTACATTTCTCTTTTTGATAGTCTCCAAAAATTTCTGTTTTTAGTTGACGCATCACAGGTCTTCTACATTCGATACCTTATGAGTCCAACTAAGGGCCAACATTCTTCTATAGGACCACATCTCGAAAGCCTTTATACGTCTTCTGAGGTATTCTTTAATAGTCCACGCCTCGCAGCCATATAGAAATATAGGTCAGATGTAGCAATGGAGGAGTCTTACGCGCAAAGAGATTGTAAGTATTCGATCTCAGAGTAATTTCTTTAACGTGCAGAAGGCACTTCGAACTATTCCAATTAAAGCCTTTATCTCCTGTTCAGAGCTCCAGGTATCATTAAGTCATGTCCCAAGATATTTGTATTTGCGCACCCTCTCAATTTTTTGGCCCGCTACAGTGATGGCAAGTCGTCGAAGTTATTTTTAAATATGACCATGATCTTCGTTTTTGATATGTTCATCCGCAGACCCGCATTTTCACTGCACTCATTATCACGATTCACAATCTTTTGTAAATCTTCTGGAGATGATGCAATTAGAACTGTATCGTCGACGTATCTGATATTGTTAATACGAGTATATCGGCCGTTTAATTTGTCTCCACAGCTTAGTTTTTCGCTCGTTTCTGCCATGATCTTTTCTGAGTACAAATTAAAGAGCGTGGGTGATAAAATACTGCCTTGTCAAACTCCCCTCTTTATTTCGACCTCATCAGTCTCCTCATTATCAATTCGTGCAGTAGCTCTTTGGTTTCAATACAGATTCTGGACAATACGCACATCTTTGTCGTCTAAGCCGATATCGTGTAATATCGTGTAATATCGATAAGACGGTCGTGCAATACTCTGTCAAAGGCTTTTTCGTAATCGATGAAACAAAGGAAAACGTCTTGTTGTATGTTTCTGCATTTTGTACCAGTACCTGCATTGCAAAAAGTGCTTTTCTTGTGCCTACTCCTGTTCGAAAACCAAACTGGCTATCTGCGAGTTGCTCATCACACTTAGACCTTTTTCGCTCATGGATGACATTAAGAAATATTTCAATACTTGGCTCATAAGGCTAATGGTTCTAAACTCTTCACACTTCCTCGCATTGGCCTTCTTAGAAAGCGTAATAAAAGTAGAGGTTAGCCAGTCGTTGGGTATGGGACCAGAGCCGTAGTAGACTAGTCAATATGTTCTTATTCCATAAGTTTTAGTATCTCTATGTGAACATTATCCAGTCCGGTAGATTGTCCTGTTTTAATTTAATTTTCTTTTTGATCTCGGTACACTTGGTTTTGTCAAAGTTCTTGTCTAGTCTTCTTCTATAAGATCAAATATTTTCTCTGTCATCTAACTCTGCTTAGGAACCCTTCATTGCATCGAACTAGCTCACATTTTTTTTTGTCTATTCTAGTTCTTATAAGCCGATACGCCTTATTATCCCCCCTACTGCATAACTAGTTTGTACTTTAATTTTTAAATTCTACTGAAGGTGACTGAAAGGACACACTTAGAATAATCAATTTTATTTTCTCAATTTTCAAGTTGAGCAATAAAACACAGATGGTTCGCTCGTATTTTTACTGATTGCTAGCACTTAAATAAAAACGTTTCGATATTCTAATATTTCACTCACTCGCTGTTTACTGACTTCTCTTGGTATAAATAATCTTAGACTAATCATGCTATTATTGAGCAAATGCTATCTACTAACGTGTGTGCTCGAGACATGCTACTATTAATGCATGCATGCTTTTTAGTGGCATGCTGGATAATAGTGTGAACGCGTTTGCTTAATGAGCAAGCTAGTATAGATCTTGTTTGCATGGTGCTCGCGCTTCCTATTCCTTTTTTTCCTCTTCCTGGCTGAGAGAAGTTTTTGGATGCATTGCATGGTCAGTAAAAGTATAATTTTATTCAGATCCTTGCGGATAGCTGATTGATTTTCCATGGTTTTGTTGAACTCCAATACAAATGCTATCAAATGGAGTGTTTGCTTTGAGCATGCTTATTCAGGAGCATACTTAAAACTAACATGCTTATTGCTAGCAAATGTCAACAGTTCATAAGCATACTCATAATAAGTATATTTATAGCACACTTGTTAGCATGCTATTTTAGAGCATGTGTAACAGTAGCCTTACTAATATTATACGAATAAATGTGAAAGTTAATATCACGCGAAAATTGTTGAACGGATTTCAATAAAATTTGGCACTCACATACTTTATATCCTGAATTAACACATAGGCTACTTTTTATCCCGAAAAAATTAAGAGTTCCTGCGGAATAGTGATAAAATTGTGTTTACTATCGTTAGCGCCCAAATATTTTTATTTAACAAGGATATATTGAGAATTAAATGTTTTTTGATAAATTTATTATATATGTCGAAGCATAGTGAAAGATTATCGATTAATCGAATCGTTATCGTTGTCTATGGCGTTGGAGTGGGGTAGTAGTCACTTCCGTTGTTTTGACAGTCTCTACCCTCGACCCTTTATATGCGATCGACAGTCTAACTGAAGTCTTAGTCGTGCGCGGTCTCTCAAGAAGTGAACATCATCTAAGTAGTGCTAGTGATAGTGATAGTGTCAAGTGCAGTGTAGTGTGGAAGTGCTGTCCAACTAAAGTCACGTAAGTCCTTACAATGTAATTGCCACGTGGTTAAGTAAACACAATGTTAGGTTAGGTTAGCCTTACGTTAACCTAACCTTAGAATATAACAGTGAGACTGGGCAGTGGAGGCGAGTGTTGTGATTAGATATCCTTAAACCTATATTAAACCTTACAAAAGTCCCACATAAATGTAATCTAATTTAAAAACCATTTTATACATGACACGATTTTTCAAAAATGTCTCTATTATATCATTTGCTTTACTCCTATGGGTCGTAACCTTTAATTATATATCCTAAAATAAACCGTAATAGTTATCCTATTTAAAGTATTTAAAGTCAGCATTTCAAAGACTAAAACCTTTAACTTATAACTTAATTATCTTTACACTAGTCGACCCGCGCGAATTTGTCCGCGTGTTGCTTAGCTTCTATTGGTCTTAGCATAATGATATATAGCCTATAGCCTTCCTCGATAAATGGACTATCTAACACTGAAAGAATTTTTCAAATCGGATAAATAGTTCCTGAGATTATCGCGTTCAAGCAAACACACTTCAAATCTTTCAAACTACGCAACAGATTTTAATGCGGTTTTGATACCTTATGAAGTTTTTTATGTATACGTGCATATTATAGTAGAGAAACCGTGCGAAGTCGGGACGAGTCGCTAGTGTACTATAAAACATACAAGTCAGTTACTAGTAGATGTAATCAATTATTTAGATTATACCACTTTACCCTAACCTGACACAAAATGGCTCTCAACGGACAGAATGATAATTTATTAGAGTAGCTTGAATATTAATAAGTCCCATACCGCATATTCCAATTATATGATAGTGGTTTTATGCTCCAATAAAGCCTGAGATTGATATTACGACGCTATATATAAACATGTCACAGCACACGTATAAAAACCCTAAAAACGCCTTAGACTTGCGACCAAGGTTTAGGGTTAAAGGCCTTTTATAAAAATATAAAGTTCCCCTTCCCTGCCTGAACACTAACAACAGTAGATAATAAAGTAAACATACGTGGACCTCAAGAAGGGTGACCTTAACCACGACACTATAACACTAACTTCCATGTATATGTATAGTATGTCTGTCCAACATTAGATATTATAACAACCCCCTAGAGATATATTATAAAAGGTGCGTCAACCATTACTTTATTTCTCTAGAGTATTATTACGGTTAATGTAAACTTTTAAATTATCTATACAAGTCGACCCGCGCGACTTTGTCCGCGTGATGCTCCACTCTTATTGGTTGTAACGTGATGATATATAGCCTATAGCCTTCCTCGAAAAATGGGCTATCTAACACTGAAATAATTTTTCAAATCGGACCAGCAGTTCCTGAGAGTAGCGCGTTCAAACAAACAAACTCTTCAGCTTTATATATTTAGTTGATATGAGCTGATAACATAAATAGGGGATCCATTGGATGTCAAGGCCAATGGTGTAGTAGAATTGTGTGTACTTACAAGATGTTAGTTCCTGTAGCTGCTGGAATTCAGCAGGTGATAGCTTGTCCCATTGGAAACCACTGCCTGCTGTGTTCGGCATGACCTGCAACAAACATTTACTATTATAAATATATGTCGGGGTATAGTTGGAGTAGGATAAAGATAAGGAAAATAATAGTTTAAAAAAACTAAAAACACGCTTTTTATTATAGAAAACCAAACTAAAAAATAGAAAATAAATTTTAATAAATTTAAAATAAGAATAGTGTAAAAAAAAAAAAAATAGGTGTCAATAGTTATAAATATTTTATTGGCAGATATGAGTAGAGTGATTATCATTTTGATAATATCTTAAAAAGCACCCCACGCTTTTTTTTAAATGAAATACATTTTTTTTATTTACACTATTATTAATTTATATTTATTGAAATTTTTAACACATACTGTTAAAAATTTCTGTTACATACTGACATACAAGTGAAGCTAATATAAAGCGTGTAATTAATTGTCACTCCGTCGCGATTTGTAAATTCAAAGATTTTTGACAGCCTCAAACGAGTAAACGATTATCGTTTAATCGCGACGCCAGCGCCATATTTCCTATTTCTTGATTTATTTCGGATAATAAAGAAAATTAATCATCACTTTCGTCACGTCATTTTAATATTTAACGATTTTTAACAGTCTCAAACGAGTAAAAGATTATCGATTAATCGGGATGAGAGTGCCCTATTTCCGTTTTGTTGATTTACTTCTCCCCACTTGTGAAGGGGCATTGCTACCATTGTACGCAGTACACTTTAGTCTCTCGACAAATCTCTTTGAGTGAACATCACCTGGAGTTGAAGTGTAACAAATAGTGTGTCGCATCACAGATATTGGATATATCGGACTAAGGATCATGTGAGTTCTTACGTCTTATTTATTATGAGTCCCTACATTGAATTTAGATGTGTTAACACAACCTTAGGTTAGGTTAGGTTAGTCTTATGTTAACCTAACACAGTGGAGGCGAGTATCGTAATTACATAAAGGAGCTCCTTAAGCCTACACCTTGGTCACAAGTCCAAGGCACTGCCTGGGTTCCTGTTCAAAAACTACGGAATCGTAAGATTCGATCACTTCATTCATCCAAATCGTCTCTCTGTTCTGACATATATATTCAATTGCATTTTAATGTTTAGTCCGAGACCGATTTAATATACTACTTACTTCATTTATTGACGGATAGATGATGTGTCTGTCTGTTACGCAATCACGCTTAAATCAATAAACCGATTTGGATGAAATTTGGTACAGAGATAAAGTAAAGCTTGGGGAAGGAGATAGGCTATGTTTTATAGTGAAAAAAATACTTAGGAATACTTAGTAAACAAATGAGTGTGCTCGTACGCCATCTATCGACGTGGGGATAAAGTGCAAGTCATAGATAATATATAATAGTAGGTACAATACGTCACATATTTTTGGTCTCTTTCTAACAATTGATACCATTAAGGCTAACGTCAAAGACAAACATTTTACTACAAAAGCGATAAAAAATAATTATTTCACCTAAAAAAAAGTAAGAAACCTAATGACCCGTGTACTCATTTGTGATTCTTTATTACGACGTAATGGAATCGAACCATTTTTTAAGAAGCTGATAACTGGTGATGAAAAGTGGATCACGTACGACAAGAACGTGCGAAAAAGGTCGTGGTCAAAGACCGGTCAGGCTTCACAGACTGCGGCGAAACCTGGGTTAACTCGCAACAAGGTAATGCTGGGTGTGTGGTGGGATTGGAAGGGCATTATTCATTATGAGCTGTTACCACCAGACAGGACCATCGATTCTGAACTCTACTGCGAACAACTTAAAGCAAGAAGTTGAGAGAAAGCGGCCGGAATTAATCAACAGAAGGGGTGTGGTTTTTATCATGATAACGCTAGACCTCACACATCTTTAGCCACTCAGCAAAAATTAAGAGAGTTTGGCTGTGGAGGTGTGAATGCATCCGCCGTATAGTCCTGACCTTGCACCTTCAGATTTCCACCTGTTTCGGTCTCTTCAGAATTCTTTAGGCAGTGTCAGGATAACATCACGAGAGGACTGCCAAAGCTACTTGTCGCGGTTTTTTGATCAGAAGCCCCAAAATTTCTATAGCAATGGGATCATGTCCCTACCTACAAGATGGCAATAAGTTATCGAACAAAATGGTACCTACATACTTTAGTTAAATGTAAATAAACTATATTAAAAAATGTTTTGAATTTTCTTAAAAAATGCGAAGAAACTTTTTCCCCTACCTAATATTAAAACTAGCAAAACTATGTATTGGTTTTATTGTCAACTAGCTGCGGCCCGCGGTTTCACCCGCTATATTTTGGATAATTCACACTATATCATTATAAATCACAACCCATATGTTATTATGATGTGTAAGCTATATTTTTGTAAAGTTTCATCAAAATCCATTCAGTAGTCTTTGCGTGAAAGAGTAACAAGCATACATCCTCATATATATGTCGGAGAATAAGTAAAAGATTATCGATTAATCGAATCGTTATCGCTATCTGTGGCGTTGGAGTAGGGTAGTGGTCACTTCCGTTGTTTTGACAGTCTCGACCCTCGACCCTTTATATGCCATCGACAGTCTGATTGAAGTCTTAGGCGTGCGCGGTCTCTCAAGAAGTGAAGTAGTGTCTGAATAGTGATAGTGTTGTGCAGTGTTGTGTTAGTGCTAGGAGTGCTGTCCGATCAAGGTAATTACCTCGTCTTGTGTTTGGTTAGGTTTATGTGCGATTAACCTTAGGTTTAAACAGAGCCTGAGCAGTGGAGGTGAGTGTCGTAATTACTTAAAGGAATTCCTTAAGCCTACACCTTGGTCACAAGTCCAAGGCACTGCTTAGGTTTCTCTCGTAATTGTTAGAGATCATATTTGATAATTTATCGGTTCAATAGGAGTATCTGTGTTGCGTTTACCCAATATTCCATTCAATACCATCACCCCCTGTTAGTGTTCCCCAATATTCCCCACCTTCCTCCTTTCATTTCCTTTCACATCATTTAAAATCCCCGACATATATTCTTACAAACTTTCGCGTTTATAATATTAGTAGGATACAAATCTATACTAATATATGAAGCTGATGAGTTTGTTTGTTTGAACGCGTTAATCTCGGGAACTACCAGTCCGATTTGAAAAATTCTTTCAGTGTTAGATAGCTCAATTATTGAGGAAGGCTATAGGCTATATATCATCACGCTACGACCAATAGGAGCCGAGCATTACTCGCACGAAGTCATACATAACCTAGCATAGAAAATCACGTAAAATTACATAAAATATTTTATTACAATTGGTAAACTGATGGTGACCTATGTCAATGTATGAGACCTCAGTTTTCCGACCGTAACATAACAGTAAATTAAAACTATCTTATAAAATAAAAATGAATTACAAATAATAAATTTCTTAAAGATCCCGCACTGTTCGGGTGGGAGGATACCTGTAGGCTAGCAACATTTCCCCGCTGAATTGTAATCCAGAGGAAACTGCCATCGCAACAGTTGCCTGAAGCCTCAATGAATCTACGACCGATCTTTTCAATCAGCTGATGGGCTGCAGGGCACCAAGGTCCCATGATCTCTACTGCAATTAGTTGTATATATTTTAGTCCCTTAACACTTGCCATGGCCATGGCAGCTGAGCCTGCAGTTCTAGAGGAGGTCGAGGAAGGGATGTAGGATATGATAAATTATATATTTGTTTTAAGTGTAGTGGTTAGAAACAAATATATAAGTTACTAGCTAACCCGGCAAACGTTGTTTTGCCATATAAATTTTAAAAAATTGGTATGGGTCACCCTTATCACTTAGGGGTATAAAAAATAGGTTGATCTATTCTTATTTCGTAATATCTTTTAACTGGAATGTCCGATTTCAATAATTAAAAAAGTAATTAACAGGTATTGAAACAGTCTTGAATACAAAATAATTTATTTGGATAAGAATTAATACAAAGTTATGGAAATCATGGTCTGATTTTAATACGCTTTTTTATCAACTTTTAAAATGTAAAAAAGTATTTATAGTGACATAACTATAATAGTTGGACATATGGTCTCGCGAAGATTTTTGTAGATATTGATACGTTCTATAATATTGTATAACATTTTTTTGTTCTGTCATCAATACTTTTCGCAGCGCATGCGATGAAAGATATTTTATGGCTAATTTTTTTGCACCTTGTGTTGGTTTTAGTGAGAATTTCTGGGGATCTCTAATTTTTTCGTGTAATAAATATAGCCTATGTTACTCAGGGATAATGTAGCTTTCTAATAGTGAAAGAATTTTTGAAATCGGTCCAGTAGTTTTTATGTTTATTCGTTACATACAAAAATACAAATCTTTCCTCTTTATAATATTAGTATAGATATAGAAGAAAATTCGTATATATTCTGTCTATCTGCTTGATCGACAGCTTGTCACTTTGACATAACTAGACCTGGGGATAAGGTCGATATAAATTATCGATATTTCGTCATCGTCAAAGTTTGATTCGGACTCGCTGGAGCAGTCTTTTAGATTTATAATCAGTTCCTAATCTTCGTAGATATTTTTTCTTGTTTTATCAACTCGATTAAATTAGTCGAACTATTAGTTGTCACTATTTGCCAATAAAGTGTGGTAATTGTTGCTATACATTTCACTGTCGCAAAATACGGTATTACATAGGCGTGTTTTGCAATGACAGCTGTCATCGATCAAACTATATTGAACAAAGTGGACGAACATCCACGAAATATTGCAAGAAAAATACATTTATATGCGAACTTCATTTAAATATATGAAGACTGACGTCTATATTATAATAAGTCAATGATAGAAAGGTTCAAAAATAAAAAGCAGAGTACATTTAACATTATTAAATGAAAACAAAGTAAACGAAGCTTCTTACTTTATTACAAAAGCATGTTTTAAAAGAATTTTGTAAATTACCACTGAAAGGAAATGTAAAATCATTTGGAGCTTTACAGAATGTAAGGTCCATTTTCAATATAAATTGCTCATATTATTTTTATAAAGTAGTGTTAATTATTATGTTGGCAACACTAATTTGAGAAGCATCCTGTTAATTGAAATCACTCAGTAACTAAATAAATACGCCGCCATGAAAGAAATCATGATTATTACTTCGGTAGTGTTGATGTTGGTCTGAGTCTAAAGTGTAACCCCCAGGAGGATATTCTAGTCAAGCCGTCATACTGTTGGTCTGCGTATAGACTATAACGTATATAAATGACGATAATTTTTAGCTAATTTTATAAAATACTGGTCGACTCGCACGAATTCCTCCGCGTGTAGCTCCGCTCCTATTGGTCTTAGCGTGATGATATATAGCCTATAGCCTTCCTCGATAAATGGGCTATCTAACACTGAAAGAATTCTTCAAATAGGAACAGTAGTTCCTGAGATTAGCGCGTTCAAACAAACAAAGTCTTCAGCTTTATATATTACTAGCGACCCATCCCGGCTTCGCGCGGGTGGAATATTTTTTAAAAAACATTTTGGCTCTCCCGCATTTCGGTGCCCCCTCTCTTGCCGCGTTACTTGCTGCGCTGCGTCGCTATACTGGCCCGTCGCGTCGGCGTGTATTTTTTGTTTATGTTGATATTTTTAATTTCGTAATATCTTTTGAATGGAAAGTCCGATTTTAATAATTCAAAAAGTAATTTACAGGTATTGAAACAGTCTTGAATACGACATAATTTATTTGGATAAGGAGTAATACGAAGGTATGGAAAACATGGTCTGATTTTGATAGGCATTTTTATCAACTTTTAAAATGTAAAAAAGTAGTTATAGTGACATAACTAAAGTAGTTGGACATATGGTCTCGCGGAGTTTTTTGTAGATATTGATACGTTCTATAATATTGTAAAACATTTTTTTGTTCTATCATCAATACTTTTTGCAGCGCATGCGATGAAAGACATTTTATGGCTAATTTTTTTGCACCTTGCCTTGGTTTTAGTAATAATTTCTGAGGATCTCTAATTTTTTCCCGTAATAAATATAGCCTATGTTACTCAGGGAAAATGTAGCTTTGTAATGGTGAAAGAATTTTTGAAATCGGTCCAGTAGTTTTTATGTTTATTCGTTACATACAAAAATACAAAAATCCAAAAATACAAAAATACAAATCTTTCCTCTTTATAATATTAGTATAGATATAGATTATAGAGTATAGATGTACACGTAAACAGGACCCTATTACTAAGACGCTGTCCGTACGTCCATCTGTCTGTCACCAGGGGCAGCATAAATACATCATAGTCACAAATTATATATTTATGTTGCCCCTATAACAACAAATACTAAAAAAAGAATTAAATAAATATTTAAGGGGGGCTCCCAACAACAAACGGTTCCGCTATCTTTGTAAGAACATATCATATTTGTCGGAAGCGTAAGTTAGGATGGTTTAGATTTGTGTTAGGTTAACCTTATGTAAGCCTAACCCTAAGCTTGGAGTGTAGGTGAGTGTTGCAATGTTGAAGTCCAAGGGTTCCTGTCAGAATAGTAAGAGATCGTAACGTTTAGTTATTTCCTGACAGTAAACCAAAACACATAAACATCCGACACATTTATGTGTGTCCGACATATTATAATGAGACAAATAGTGTAGTGTTGTTTGGTGTCGTGGTGCTATACCTCCGATGTCGTACGTGAGTAATGTACTTTATTATTTTAATCTAGGTTAAAGAGTACATGTTAATATTTTCGTTAGTGTTACTGCGCAGTATAGCTTTCTTAATATAAATGACTAAAATATGAATGTAAATTATGGAAAATCAACCTTAACACTAATGCCTTGAAGGGAAAAAAGAAAATGGGGAACCTGTTGATTTCGTGTTTATTCTTGATAAAAGCTTCCAGCGAGGGTGAGTGGGTGAGTGGGTGACTGATGAGCTAATCTGTCACTTTGACCTCATTCATATTTTTGTATAAATATTATGATAAATAGGACATTTGTATATAAATCAAAATATATTCTGTTAAAGAATGTGTATAGATTTAAGACAACAAATGTGAGCAACGGAATGTCGATCGCCACTTTAGTTTAATGATCAGTCGCGCTAGACTTCATAATTGACTGTTGAATTTAAATCCAAGATTATTAATTTAGCGGTAGTACCTATGTCTCTTTGATTGCCGGTCACGCCTAAACTACTGAACCGATTTTGATGAAATTTAGTGTAGAGATAGACTAGAGCCTGTAAAAGGACATGGGCAACAATTCGTAGTAAAAAAAAGGGTTAAAGGGGGTTGGAAAAGGGGATGAAGTGCATGTCGAGCTGTGTGACCGTTTATGTCTTTGGGTGTTAGACTACTAATCTTATAATTGGAATTTAGTAGAAAATATCCTTTAAATATTCCATCAGAATATTCCAATATTCCATATGGAAGGATATTGTTGGGTTTATACTCGATTTAATACCGAAGCTTTAACGGTTTCATGCATTTTAGATGATCGATGTAGAATGTGTAACTAGACCTAAATACACATGTTAAGAGATTATTCACATCAATCTTTGTTTACAAACAAGAATTTGATACCAGTGAAAAAAAACCAAATATTTTATTAGACGTAAAATAAGTGAAAAAAGTAAGAAAGTTGAGCATTAAGTGTTTTTAGTTCGTTTATATTATTAATTTAATTTATGTGAAATCTGATATAAAATTTACAAATAATCCAGTGTGAGAATTGAAACTAGATAAAACTCTCTTTCAACTAAAGCAATTATCTTTAACGGCCGCCATTTTGATTTTTTTTTTGTTATGGAGGTACCTGTAATATAGAGTATATTAGTAAGATTATTAAATTCGTAAAAACAAATCCGCCATTTTGTAAATATCCTCCATTTTGTTACTATAAATGTCAATCACTACTATGTAGTCGCTTTCTCTGTCCCTATATCCCTATGTATGCTTAAATCTTTAAAACTACGCAACGGATTTTCATGCGGTTTTTTTAAATAGATAGAGTGATTCAAGAGGAAGGTTTATATGTATAATAAACGTATATAATATAGTAGAGAAACACTGATAATTGTAGAGGTTTTTAATGTGATGTCGTAAATAAACATATCTTTTGCGCTTACATTGCAAACGCTGGCTGAACCCTTCGAGATAGATCAAAATAATGTACTACAGTATTGTACACCTTAAAAAGGTCTACAAAAAAGTCCGCGATGGTATATGTCTACCTCTTAGGGATAACCCACAATAACTATTTATTATCTTTTACTTTTTACAAAAAATAATGGTTTATAAACGAAGCGATTTTAAACAATACAGCATTAATCCTTATCCAATTAAGTACCTTAAATACATTTTGCATTTAATATAGATCAATATGGCCCTTTACAGCATGAAATTTAAACGAATATTTTTGAAGATATTACAGATTCAAAATGCAGAGACATAGCGGTTACGGCTAAATACACGTGTTAAATTGCTAGTATTTATATATTAAATAGTTGCCATTTTAAATATTTCATAAAATAATACTTTCTAAATATTATAAATTTATTAAAATTCTTTGTCTATGCCCTGAGATAAAAATACAAAAGTGTCAATAGTAGGGTTTGGTCTCGTGTCTCGAAGTCCCAGGAATTTTCGTAATTGTAGCATAACTTTTGAGTTATTTATTTATAGTATTTCAACATTAAAAATAGAAGGAAAACGAGAGTGTTCTCCTCTTGGTAGCATTATTAAAAAATTAGAAACAGTTGGTCGGAAAAAGCTGTTGACGCTTTGATTTTTTTAGTAGCCTATTTTATTAAATCAGCAAAGAAGTCTAATTAATGTGTCAGTTGATTATTTAAAAGACCGATTTATAAGTCTAGATTATTTAATTATGCAACAAATCTGTGTTTCTTTTCTGTTTAATAAATCTTCTGTAATATATAAAGCACTCGATAACGGTTGAACTGATTGTCATGATTTTTGATTTGTTGTATTTGTCTCCGTTCCTTACAAAATGTTCATACATTCAATTTTGTAGCTTTCAAACATGTCAACTGTCAATCATAAATTAAATTCAGGTAATCCGTAACAGAACATTCATTGGTTGTTTGGCGGTACGAAAGTTCGCCGGGGCGGTGAGTGATTAATAAATGTTGCTTTTACAAAAAATTGCCCCTTTTTTAATACTTTTCACCAAAAACTCAATTCATATTCTTCAAAAAAGGTTTACTTAACTTTGAAAAAAAAATCATAAAACACGACTAGATTTAACGTAACATTCTCCTAGATAAAAGGGAAGTGGAAGGCGGAAGCGAAATAAATGGAGGAAAGGAGACTAAGTTGAAGTTTAAAGTAAAATGTAATCTCATACGCCTTTAAAAATAGACGCTAAGTAGAAGCAATTTACTGAACGGAAGTTCTCTGCAAACCGGATGTGAAATATGAGAGCTTTTAAAACTTACTTATATTCTTAGTTTAGTATAATAACATGAATCATAGACTACATAGAGAATATTAATTATTATCTTAGTATCAGTAGATATAGACAACTATTTATACACTCTTTATCCCTATTGATATTTCTCTTATTATTTTTACACCCTCCATATCTGTATTGACATTTGTTTTAATATTAATGAACATAGACAACGATTTCCAATAAATATTACACCCTCATTATCTCTGTCAATATTTATATTATTATTAATGCTATATATAATGCCGCTGTATATCTGTCTGTCCTTATGTATGCATAATTCTTTAAAACTAAGCGACAAATTTTGATGCAGTTTTTTTTATTAGATAGAGTGATTTAAGAGGAAGGTTTACATGTAAAATACATACATAATATAGTAGAGAAACACTGATAATTTAAGACGTTTCTAATGTAATGTCGTAAATGAACACTTTTTTTGCGCTTACATTGAAAACGCTGGGTGAACCCTACGAGATAGATCAAAATAATGTACTACAGTATTGTACACCTTAAAAAGGTCTACAAAAAAATCCACGATGATATATGTCTATCTCTTAGGGATAACTCACAATAACCATTTTTAATCCTTTACTTTTTACGAGAAATAATCGCTTATTTACGAAGCGATTTTGAGTAATTACAGCATTAATCATTAATCCATTAAGTATCTTAAATACATTGTGCATTTAATATAGATCAATATGGCCCTTTACAGCATGAAATTTAAATGAATATTTGCGAAGATATTACAGATTTAAAATGCAGGGACATAGCGGTTGCGCGGCGCGTCCCTATGACAACATGTTTGTATTGTCTAATGACAAAATACATCAGCATTGCACCCGTGTGAAGCCGGGGCGGGTCGCTAGTAGACAATAATTGCCTCTATCCTTATCCCTAATAAATAATGATACAGTTAGTTTTTTTCTAAATGCGTAATATAATTATGAATATTATTGCTTAATAATCAAAGTATTTTATGGACAAAGGCAGCAGAGCGTAGTTTACGCAATTTATACTAATTATGCTCAAAGGGTTTATATAAACAGAGATTAATAATTCCTTTGTTCATCTAATCCAATTTATATGCAAAGAAAATGTTTTATGCATCTTGTGTACAAAGCTAATATGTATGATAATGATATTAAAAATATTGAAATTTATAACAAAAGTGGAACACAGCGCCATCTATTAGATGCCGACACAACCTAGATAATATGAATTTGAAGTATTGTGTCAATACATTTATTTACACCGCCATCTATTTAATATTAGGGGTTAAAGTATGAAATTGCTGATTTGCACTGAAACATTGAATTTCTCTTTTTTTTAATTTAACATTATTATTTACAATCAAAGTGGTGACCATTATCTACACTATTATATAAAGGAAAGATTTGATTGTATGTTGCGAATAGGCTCGAAAACTACAGAACCAATTTTGAAAATTCTTTCACCGATAGAAAGCTACATCCTTTGCAGATAACATTGGCTATGTGGTGTTGCCATATTCTAATGAAAAAGATATGGCCATTTAAGTGCCATAGTGTGGTCATATTCTAAATTGAAGAGTTTCTCAGGAACTAGATACTAATCCAATTTAAAAAAATTTTCACTGATAGAAAACTACATTATTCGTGAGTGACAAAGGAGATTCAGTGTTGCCATGTACATTTTTTAATTAATAGAATATGCCCGTTTTGTTGTTACTAATCTGATTTTAAAAAAATCTTTCATTGAGAGAATTCTATAGTATTTCCGTCTCTCTTCCTCTTAAATACTATCATTCTCTCTCATCCTCTCTCTTTTATTATCTGTCGCTTTTCTTTTTTTCTCTCTATTATTTTCCTTTTTATAACTTTTTTTTTATCTCTCTCAAATACTGAAAAACTACACAATGGACAATTTAAGGACATCAATTATAATATTGCTTTAAATACATTGCTGCCATCTAATAGGAAGGTCATTTATGCCCTTGGGATAGAACTCTGGTGATCTAGATTCGACAAACTGTGTGAAAGCATTTTGTACTGCTGCTGCTCCTGAGACGAAAACTGTCTATCACGTAGAAAATTGTCCAAATCACGAAAAATATGGTAGTCCGTTGGAGCAAGGTCTGGCGAATACTGAGGGTGGCGAATAGTTTCTAATTGCAGTTCCTGTAGAGTTAAAACGGTGTCTCGTGCTGTATGAGGTCTCACGTTATCATGGAGCAATAGTGGTGAAGATCGGTTCATGAGTCGGGGCTGTCACTGCTAGTTTTGCTATCATTTTTCGGAGCTCGGCACAAAAGACATCTGCCGTTATTGCTTGACCAGATCGGAGAAAGCTATAGTGAATAACACCATGCTGAGACCACCTGTTTCAACATTCACCTGTGTGGGCGTCTTCCACGTGGTTCGTTCTTGAAATTAAAGTTTTCATCACGAAAGCGTTTAAACCAAAATCGCACGGTGCGTTCATTGGTGGTCCCCTCTCCAAACGCAACATTGATATTGCGACGTTTCTGCCGCGTTAGTTCCGCGTCGGAACTCGTATTCAAATATCACTCAAATTTTCAACGTGTCCAAACGTATCTTTCTTGTCTAAGCTGAATAAAGAAAAAACAACTAAAAATCTGTAACAGAATGTTGCACATTTTTTAAAAGAAGAACTACATAGGTATCAGATGAAAAAAGTTTCACTCAAAAATGTCAAACCATGAAGGTTCTATGTCAATTCGAAGTACCTATTGCAATAAATAATAGTTTAAAAAAACTAAAAAAATACGCTTTTATAGAAAATCCAACTAAAATTATAGCAAATATATTTTAATAAATTTGAATTAAAAATAGTGTAAGAAAAAAACGGATAGGATATTATCAAAATAACCCTTTTACTCATATCTGTTTATATAATACTAGCTTTTACCCGCAACTTCGTTTGCAATATTTGGGGTAGTTATATTAGCCTACAGTAGATCGTCTGTAGACATATTTAATAATTTCATGATGCAGTCGTACTAACATTGCAGTCCCCTCTTACCCCCTTAAGGGATTATTTTCGAAAATAACTTTTACCCCTGTTTTATGACTTTCAATGAAGAACCTTCATACTGAATTTCATTTGAATAACTCCAAAGTTTCATACTAACTTTGCACTCCCGTTTTACCGCCTCAAGGGATTATTTTCGAAAAAATATTTTAATCCTGTTTCATGACTTCCAATAAAGAACTTTCATACTGAATTTCATTTGAATAACTTCAAAAACGGCAGAGTTTCATACTAACTTTGCACTCCCGTTTTACCGCCTCAAGGGATTATTTTCGAAAAAATATTTTAATCCTGTTTCATGACTTCCAATAAAGAACTTTCATACTGAATTTCATTTGAATAACTTCAAAAACGGCAGAGTTTCATACTAACTTTGCACTCCCGTTTTACCGCCTCAAGGGATTATTTTCGAAAAAATATTTTAATCCTGTTTCATGACTTCCAATAAAGAACTTTCATACTGAATTTCATTTGAATAACTTCAAAAACGGCAGAGTTTCATACTAACTTTGCACTCCCGTTTTACCGCCTCAAGGGATTATTTTCGAAAAAATATTTTAATCCTGTTTCATGACTTCCAATAAAGAACTTTCATACTGAATTTCATTTGAATAACTTCAAAAACGGCAGAGTTTCATACTAACTTTGCACTCCCGTTTTACCGCCTCAAGGGATTATTTTCGAAAAAATATTTTAATCCTGTTTCATGACTTCCAATAAAGAACTTTCATACTGAATTTCATTTGAATAACTTCAAAAACGGCAGAGTTTCATACTAACTTTGCACTCCCGTTTTACCGCCTCAAGGGATTATTTTCGAAAAAATATTTTAATCCTGTTTCATGACTTCCAATAAAGAACTTTCATACTGAATTTCATTTGAATAACTTCAAAAACGGCAGAGTTTCATACTAACTTTGCACTCCCGTTTTACCCCCTCAAGGGATTATTTTCGAAAAAATATTTTAATCCTGTTTCATGACTTCCAATAAAGAACTTTCATACTGAATTTCATTTGAATAACTTCAAAAACGGCAGAGTTTCATACTAACTTTGCACTCCCGTTTTACCGCCTCAAGGGATTATTTTCGAAAAAATATTTTAATCCTGTTTCATGACTTCCAATAAAGAACTTTCATACTGAATTTCATTTGAATAACTTCAAAAACGGCAGAGTTTCATACTAACTTTGCACTCCCGTTTTACCCCCTCAAGGGATTATTTTCGAAAAGATATTTTACCCCTGTTTCATGACTTCCAATGAAGAACCTTCATACAGAATTTCATTTGAATAACTTCAAAAACTCCAAAGTTTCATACTAACTTTGCACTCCCGTTTTACCCCCTCAAGGGATTATTTTCGAAAAAATATTTTACCCATGTTTCATTACTTCCAATAAAGAACTTTCATACTGAATTTCATTTGAATAACTTCAAAAACGGCAGAGTTTCATACTAAATTTGCACCCCCCTTTTACCCCCTTAGGGTGTGAATTTTCAAAAATCCTTTCTTAGTTCTCCCCTACGTTATAAAAGGAACCCCTGTGCAAAATTTCAAGTTTCTAACCCTTATAGATTAGGCCCTGCGTTGATATGTAAGTCAGTCAGTCAGTCAATCAGTCAGCTTCTCCTTTTATATATATAGAAGATTTATAACTATTGATAACAAGCACGCTTTTTTTACATTTTTTCTTACACTATTTTGTAAGGGACGTACTAATAATTAATTTAATATTGCGTTAATTTCGGCTAGATACTCTTAATAGTAAAACGCGCCACAATATTGACAATCAGTTTTATAATAAACGGGAATATGAAGGGCATTTTAAATGTAATACACATAAAACTTCAGCCAACTTATATCAATAATACAATTGATCAATATAATTTACACAAAAAAGGATTGATGAAATAATACAACTTACAGAGTTTATAGCCAACCGGCTACCAGCCCTACGGTCTCGTCCTTAAATACCTTTCGGGAGCTCTTGTCGCTCTGACACCCAAATACCGAATGACTCGAAATCACGATAGTCCAAATAAGAAAACTAAATTAAGACAACCGGATATTATTGACCGGATATTCATAATATTTTAGAATAAAGTCAAAATATGTTCTAAAGGAAATCACCGGATATTCGTAAAATTATATTTTAAAATAAATTTAAAATACTTAAAGGAAGTCAAATTATATTGTAACAGCCCGGATACTAATATAAAATATATTGAATCGACAGTGTATCCTAACAATTTTTAATTCAAATTTATTTTCGATTTTTTAGTTGAATTTTCTATAAAATCGTATTTTTTAGTTTTTTTAAACTATTATTTATTTTTAATTTTTTAGTGATTAGCATTTTTTATTATTAAATTAGATTACAAATAGCTTTATGATATTTACACCTCCATTAGCTATTGCTTAGAAGAGCCGTGTTTCACCTTGACGGTCTCTGCAATTGTCACAAATGAATTTTTACATCAAATGTAAAAAAAACTTGATAGTTATTATATCAATTTACTATTAAAGTAGATTTTGAATAATTATTGGCTGCAGTTGACATCGATATTATTTTATATAAGAACTCTTGAAACGTACGAAATTACCCGAATTTCCGACGAGTAGTCTCAATAAATAGGTAATGCTTTTAGAATATACTCATATTGAAGAACTATAATACACAATATTTTCGATATCCTACTATGAAAATCAATGATTTTCAATAAAATTGAGCCGTCATTGATGTTTATTAAGTCGGTAACTTATCCGAGAAATGAGGAATTCAGGCGCCTGCTGCCTCTCTCGAATGAGATAGCCTGCGTTTCTCAGGTTCTCTCTCCGAAAATTTCATCTGAATCAGTCGGTAGTTTCCGTCTCAGGAAAACAAAAAATCGCTAATCCTGATTATCCTAGTAAGGATAACCGATCGATAAGTATGCCAAATTTCGAGATAATACGACGTTTTGAAGGGGTCAAAATCATGTTCAAAGATACCGTTACCTACATACTAACATACGTATGAAGCTAATAAAAGCGTATTAAATAAAACGGCAACTTCATACTTTAACCCCTATTATTTATAAAACATCAATACAACCTTTTATCCTTGATAAATATGGATAGAACCTATTATATCTCAAGTTGTACCACATTACATAGTGTGTTGTGTGACGTCATCCGTCATGACTTCACAATAGAATAAAGTGGCTTTCAATCAATGAAAGAACGTTTATGGTAATATACAGGAAATATAACCCTATGAATAATTTATCAAACGCTTTTATGAAAACCAAGGAATCAACAAGTGTCGCCTTTTTAGTTTCTTTAGTTCTTTGTTATGCTGAAAAGGTGTTTTTTATTGATTAGGAGTTTCAAAACTCCATCAATATCTTGCTGATAAATCTTTACACAAGCTAAAGTGAAGAAAAATATCCCAAACCTTTTTATTTTTTGGTAAATTTAGTGTAAAACTTCAAAAATACTTTAAAAAAGATTATCGACTGTCAGATTTTCTAGATCGAAAATTTTGGGAATTATAAGAATTTTTTATAAGCCTTTGACCAAAAAATCGGCTTTTATTAAATCTCAAATACACAAATAATAAAAAATAAAATCGAAAAGAAATTTATTTTTTTATCAACCCCAAAAAAAAATTTTAACATATCTAATATTAGCAAAGAGAAAACGTGTACGCCGCGTGCGACAAGCTTTCTAAAAGAATAAATTGATGGACTCCTATGGGTCGTAGCGTGACGTTATATAGCCTATGGTCTTCTTCTATAAATAAGCAATGAGTTCAACCAAACAAAGAAACTTCTACTTTATATTTAGTATAGGTAATAGAAAGAAAAATGTCAGTGAACGGTGTAATAGTCGGTCCGATAATGTCATTAGTTCATTATAGCGCGCGATGATATCGTTCCGAACGATTATGCTCCATCACTATCGAATTACTGACTGAATCGATTTATACACTGTCCACTTAACACTAGCAAATATAAGCTACGGTCTAGAACAGTAGGTTAGCAACTGTTGGAAACTTTACATTAGCTTTTTTATTTCAATATACCCACGAGTATATACGCGATAGGTAACAGGATTTATACACTACAAGCCGACCCGCGCGACTTCGTTCGCGTGTTGCTCCGCTCTTATGGGTCGTAGCGAGATGTTAAATAGCCTAATTTACTCTATCTGCCAGTGAAAGTCTCGTTAAAATCGGTCCAACCATTTCAGAGATTAGCGGGAACAAAGAGACAGACAAAAATTGTAAAAAAAAATGTAGTTGTTGGTATATGTGGTGTGTGCGTGTATACATCCATGTGCACTTAGTAAAAAGCGGTTATTTTAATATTACAATCAGACACTCCAATTTTATTTATTTGTATGGATGTATGGATAAATAAGCTCAATCATACAAATTTATTCGTAATTCATTTGTGTACTAACGGAAGTTATATATGGCAACACCTTTTTTGACAGGTAACGTGTCTGATATTTTGTTTTTGAAGGTTGTGAATAATAAGATTGTGAACCTACGCTCATGATCTACGTTTAATAGCAAAATTCTATCTTATTAATGTCTAGAACTCAATGTGGGATTCAGTAAAATGTGTCAAGGGACATCATTATACAGCAATCCAACACGACATTCCACAAAAACCTTGGGTTTTTTTTATCAAAATGAAGTTCGTTGGGTCATCTCTGCTGCACTCCAGTACATCTTCATAAATTAAGAATCCGAGATCATTCACTGTGTTAATGTGGCCTGGACGAAGAGACAATTTCACATTTTGCCCAAAACTTTTCTGTAAACTATATAATGCTCTCCCTACATCTGTCCCTCGTTCTATTAATGATAAATGTTTCCTTAAATTAGTCTTTTTTCCGCGTCATGTAAAATTTGAGTGTACATTTATTAAGTCTAACAAAATTAAACTGTAAATAGTATACTAACTGTATATAAAATTTGTGTGTACATTTATTGAGTCTAACAAAATTAAACTGTAAATAGTATACTAACTGTATATAAAATTTGTGTGTACATTTATTGAGTCTAACAAAATTAAACTGTAAACAGTATACTAACTGTATATAAAATTTGTGTGTACATTTATTAAGTCTAACAAAACTAAACTGTAAACAGTATACTAACTGTATATAAAATTTGTGTGTACATTTATTAAATCTAACAAAACTAAACTGTAAACAGTATACTAACTGTATATATTATTTGTGTGTACATTTATTAAGTCTAACAAAATTAAACTGTAAACAGTATACTAACTGTATATAAAATTTGTGTGTACATTTATTAAATCTAACAAAACTAAACTGTAAACAGTATACTAACTGTATATATTATTTGTGTGTACATTTATTAAGTCTAACAAAACTAAACTGTAAACAGTATACTAACTGTATATAAAATTTGTGTGTACATTTATTAAATCTAACAAAACTAAACTGTAAACAGTATACTAACTGTATATAAAATTTGTGTGTACATTTATTAAATCTAACAAAACTAAACTGTAAACAGTATACTAACTGTATATAAAATTTGTGTGTACATTTATTAAATCTAACAAAACTAAACTGTAAACAGTATACTAACTGTATATAAAATTTGTGTGTACATTTATTAAGTCTAACAAAACTAAACTGTAAACAGTATACTAACTGTATATATTATTTGTGTGTACATTTATTAAGTCTAACAAAATTAAACTGTAAACAGTATACTAACTGTATATAAAATTTGTGTGTACATTTATTAAATCTAACAAAACTAAACTGTAAACAGTATACTAACTGTATATAAAATTTGTGTGTACATTTATTAAGTCTAACAAAACTAAACTGTAAACAGTATACTAACTGTATATAAAATTTGTGTGTACATTTATTAAATCTAACAAAACTAAACTGTAAACAGTATACTAACTGTATATATTATTTGTGTGTACATTTATTAAGTCTAACAAAATTAAACTGTAAACAGTATACTAACTGTATATAAAATTTGTATGTACATTTATTAAATCTAACAAAACTAAACTGTAAACAGTATACTAACTGTATATATTATTTGTGTGTACATTTATTAAGTCTAACAAAATTAAACTGTAAACAGTATACTAACTGTATATAAAATTTGTATGTACATTTATTAAATCTAACAAAACTAAACTGTAAACAGTATACTAACTGTATATATTATTTGTGTGTACATTTATTAAATCTAACAAAACTAAACTGTAAACAGTATACTAACTGTATATATTATTTGTGTGTACATTTATTAAGTCTAACAAAACTAAACTGTAAACAGTATACTAACTGTATATAAAATTTGTGTGTACATTTATTAAATCTAACAAAACTAAACTGTAAACAGTATACTAACTGTATATAAAATTTGTGTGTACATTTATTAAATCTAACAAAACTAAACTGTAAACAGTATACTAACTGTATATAAAGGACAATGTTCAAATTGGCCTACGAAATGAATAAAATGAAATAACAAAAATGTCATAACTAAAATTACTAGCTTATTTTTAAACTTAAGAATCAATATTTAGTAACTGACGGCCACTCGGCCACATTTTAAAAAGGACTCATTATAATTTCCGCTAAATCAGACTCCATTTAAGTCTGATATCATCAATGTTGCCAAGACTGTAATAATACCCCCCTTTTTACTCGTGACAAGCACCGGCAAACTACAAAAGGACCTTGGCGTTAAAATACCTAAAAAATATTAACGTCTAGAGATATATGGCACCAATAACAAACCAAAATTTTTTTTTTTCTTGTATATATTACTTAAGCTTAAATTAGATTTTTTTTATATTTTCATTTTTTTAAATATTAAAGATTATTTTATCACTTTATTACCCGATTATCGTTAAATAATGAGTAATAAAAAAATTATAACAACAAATATGACTTTAACATTCACATAACTTAAAAAACTAGCAGAATAAAAATTGTTATATATACATTTTAAGCTCTAAAAATCAAAGTAATTTTTTTAATCATAACGTTGCAATTTTTTTAGATCAATCAATAGGTGTTTGTCAAGATATATTAATATATTGTCTTAACAATAGTTAAATTATAATATATTCGCTTATCAGCGAAGAAAATTATTTTGTGATGCAATTTGCCTGTATTATCAATTTGAACATCAACAGTTGAATATTTGTTTTATTTATGACTTTTTATATGGGTATACAATACCGTGTGTGCGACACGAGCTTTTCGTTATTCCGTAACTAGCTTCTCCCCTCTGGTAAGAAAAAAGCGTAAATAAACTTTTTTTTATTAAACTTATAGGCAAAACGAAATGTTATATTATTTGCTAATAGTTAAAAAACTTATAGCACGCTTTAAAATCTTGTTTATGCGCAAAATACACTGAGCACGTTTAGTCAGTGCATGACAGGAGTACAATGGGGGGTATTAATACACCCGTGGCAACATTGACGATATCAGATTTCAAAGGAGTCTGATTTGCAGGAAATTATAATGAATACTTTTTAAAATATGTGCAAAATCCTCCGAGTGTCCGTCAGTTACTAAAAATTGATTCTTAAGTTTAAAAATAAATGCGTAATTATCGTTATGATGACATGTTATTCCGTTCGTAGGCCAATGATGTATGGAAGGTGGTCATGTCCTTTGCGTGTACATTTATTAAATCTAACAAAACTAAACTGTAAACAGTATACTAACTGTATATAAAATTTGTGTGTACATTTATTAAATCTAACAAAACTAAACTGTAAACAGTATACTAACTGTATATAAAATTTGTGTGTACATTTATTAAATCTAACAAAACTAAACTGTAAACAGTATACTAACTGTATATAAAATTTGTGTGTACATTTATTAAATCTAACAAAACTAAACTGTAAACAGTATACTAACTGTATATAAAATGTGTGTGTACTTTTATTAAATCTAACAAAATTAAACTGTAAACAGTATACTAACTGTATATATTATTTGTGTGTACATTTATTAAATCTAACAAAACTAAACTGTAAACAGTATACTAACTGTATATATTATTTGTGTGTACATTTATTAAATCTAACAAAACTAAACTGTAAACAGTATACTAACTGTATATTATTTGCTGATTATAGGTCTAATACATTGAGTTGTTATCTGTAATTTTTAAGTACAAGCCATAATCAGCTATACTTACATAGCATGCAAATATTTTCCATATGTGTTAAATTTTATTACCACTTACATAAACAAAATTCATTTTTCTAGACTTAAAAATTATTTTATTTTAAATGTGTCCACTAAATTCATTAAATGTCATCAATGTATTCGTTTGTCATAATAATATTTAAATATTAAATATTCTTTCACTTTGCTTTTAAATTCATTATAATGTTCTATGTTTCTTAAATGTCCTGGTAACTTGTTATATATATTTGGCAACATACAGAAAATACTCTTATTACAGTAGGTTGTGTTAGAAGATGGCATTTTCAACCTATTTTGGTGCCGAGCACTACAAAATGTTTTAGAGAATGTAAGCTACCTTTTGGTGTTCGATAGTAACGAATATTGTGTTGTTGTAGATTGATATTAACATGGCGGAGACCTCTTATTATAAAGGAAGTCTCTTTAAATAAAATCTCTGATTCACCGGTCAATCTTCACAAGAGTGTTTGTCCTTACTACGTGACATTGGCAAAGTACCTTGTGTAATGAAAAAAGGAAGGAAGATTTTGAACGGAAAAGTGTGTATAAGTTACAGCAGTTAGTATACCTCTGACACGTATAAGTTATATAACATATGTTCCAATAGAAATGCGTCTGTGTACGACGACTTTAAAAGTACTATAGGTCCTCAAACTCCGACACTATTTGACCTTCGTGTAAATTGCATTTTATCTATACTATCGACTATTATAAATAGGAAAGATTTGTCTTTTTGTATCCCTGAGTAACATAGGCTATATTTATAACTAGAAAAAATAGAGATCCTTAGAAATTCGTACTAAAACCAACCAATGTTTTTCACCGCATGCGCTGCAGAAACTATTGGTGATAGAACAAAAAAATGTTCTACAATATTATAGAACGTATCAATATCTACAAAAAACTTCGCGAGACCATATGTCTAACTATTGTAGTACACTATAATATTTTTTTTACATTTTAACCATGAAATTATATTTCGTATTCAAGACTGTTTCAATACCTGTAGATTAGTTTTTGAATTATTACAATCGGACATTCCATTCAAAAGATATTAAGAAATTAAGAATATCAATATAAACGACACACCCCCGACGAGCCGGAGTGGCTCCACGCAGCTTAGCGAGCAACGCGGTTATAGAGAGAAGGGCACTAAAATGCGGGAGAGCCAAAATGTTTAAAAAAAATTGTCCACCCGTGCGAAGCCGGGACGGACCGCTAGTTAATAATAAAGAAAATATTACTATTAGTGAACTGTGTGACAGTCGATCTTATAATATTATTAGTTCATTATAGCGCGCGATGATATCGTTCCGAGCGATTATTCGATTATGCTCCGTCACAGTAATAAACCGTTTATTAACTATATATGAACTTATGTAGGGATGCCAGATGGCCTGGACATCCAGGGTTGTTTTTTTTTAATGATTGATAAGGGACAAACGAGCAGACAGTCCACCTGATGGAGAGTGGTCACCGTCGCCCATAACATCGACAAAATTAGAGAGTATCTCTTATTTTTCCGATGTGTAGCTGCCTCGAAAGTTGAGTTAAGAGGGGGAGCGCAGGGAATGCTCCGGTTTCAGTAGACCCTGAGTTAGTACCCAAAATTCACTAAAACCCCAGCATTAATGGGATAGGTTGTCCAGAATTTTAGGTATTGTTCAGTAATTAGACATTATTGTCCCGTATTCCGACAATCTAGTAAGAATTTAACACAAGAGACGAGCCGGCAAGACCGACATGCACTAGACCGGTTCTTTTTTATCATGGGACATGAGTTTCCATCTGGCAACCCTAGGCTTATAATTCATACAGTTCGGGCGTTGGATAAGTCGTGGGTTCAAATCCCGGACATTGGACTACTGACGTGGCCCACTCCTGACACAAGCTATTTATTAGCTTACTAGGAGGGGTAAAGGGAATACTAGTAGTATGTGATCCATATTGCTAGTAATCTTTTAAAAAAAAAAATAAACAGCTCTTTTATTACACATAAACAATTAAAGAGTCACTTGATTCTTCATAATAATAAGTCAATCTATACTAATATATAAACCTGACGAGTTTGTTTGTTTGCTTGACCGCGTTAATCTCAAGAACTACTGGCCCGATTTGAAAAATTCTTTCAGTGTTAGATAGCCCATTTATCGAGAAAGGCTTTAGGCTATATATCATCACGATAAGACCAATAGGAGCGGAGCTACACGCGAACGAAGCGCGAGTTGACTAGTATTTAATATACAAAAGTATTCGTCAAAATGCTTATCCATTTGAACAAAGCTAGTGTACTCTACCTGATGTTATAGTAGGTAGTGCAAGGAGGAGGTATGTGCAAGGACTATATCTCAGTGTAAGTCTTATCCCTACAGCACTAGTGTTAGCACGTGACTTAGTCCTTAATCTATTTAATGCAGTTCAAGGGAACACTACAGTCCATATTCACTGCAATAGTTAGATCACTCGTCAAACTGTCTATAATCATTGAGGTATTTTACAGTGTTGCTATCCTTAATTATTATTATCAATCTAAATATTTATATCCTTCATACTGAGTTGAAACAGCACCCAAATGTTCAAATGGGCGCTCATTTAATGCGGAGAATTAATATTAGACCAAACCGCATTAAAATCCGTGAGGTTTGAAAAATCTAAGCGTACAGACAGCGGGAAGCCTAGCATTAATTCCTAAAGGAAGCGAAAGGTTTATTAACTTAGTAATTATGTCTTAACTCAGGTGATATATTACCTAACTCCCTTGAGTTAATGCATCTGGAACTAGATAACTTATTTAACTAAGATTGATGTACAACTAATTGAATAAATTGTTAAATTACGACGAAATTTAGTCTTAGTATAGTTCTATACTAATATTATAAAGAGGTAAAGTTTGTGAGGTTGTAGGGGGGTAATCTCTGGATCCACTGAAGCGATTTTGAAAATTCTTTTGCCTATAGAAAGCCATATTACTTGTGAGTGACATAGGCTATATATTAACCCGAAAAATAAAAAGACTTTTTTGTGGTAGTCGGATTTGCAAAGTAAGTCGGAGAAAAAATGTTCGAACGTAAACTTTTGTTACGAACGCTGTCTTAACGATGAAAGATTTGATTGTTTGTATATTTGTATGTTTGTTTGTTGCGAATAGACTTAAAAACTGAACCGATTTTGAAAGTTCTTTTACCTATAAAAAGCTACATCCTTTCCGGGTAACATAGGCTATGTGGTGTTGCCATAAATATTCTAATTTAAAAGATATGGCCATTTAAGTGCCATAACGTGGCCATTTTCTAAATTGAAGAGATTCTCAGGAACTACAAATCCGATTTAAAAAAAATTTTCATTGATAGAAAACTACACTATACTATACGTGAGTGACAAAGGTGATTTAGTGTTGCCATATATATTTTTTAATTAATAGAGTATAGTCATTTTGTTGTTACTGATCGGATTTTAAAAATTCTTTCACCGAGAGAAGTCTATCGTATTTCCATCCCTCTTCCTCTTATATACTATCGTTCTCTTTCATCCTCTCTCTTTTTTATCTTTATCAGAATGTTCAGTTTCTTTTCACTTTCTTTCTTTCTCCTTTAACTATTCAATTTTATGTTTGCTCTGTCCTCCCTCTTTTATTATCTGTCGATCTTCTTTTTTTTCTTTCTATTATTTTCTTTTTTATAACTTTTTCTTTAAATAATGAAGAACTACACATTCACAGAATGACAATTTAAGGACATCAATTATCTTATATATAAAATTCTCGTGTCACAATGTTAGTTACCATACTCCTCCGAAACAGCTCGACCGATTTTTATGAAATTTTGTGTACATGTCGGGTAGGTCTGAGAATCGGTCAACATCTATTTTTTATACCCCCAAGTGATAACGGTGGCTCACGGTGGCAAAACAACGTTTGCTGGGTCAGCTAGTATTATATATAATATTGCTTTAAATTTTGAAGCGTCAGTAGCTCAGTGGTTCGAGCGTTGGATTCACGATCAACAAATCGTGGGTTCAAATCCCGGACATTGGACTACTGGCGTGGCCCACTCCTGACACAAGCTATTTATTAGCTTACTAGGAGGGGTAAAGGGAATACTATGTGATCCATACTGCTAGTAATCTTTTAAAAAAAAAAAAAAAAAATATCCGGAGCGACGCGGAGGCCGCTCGTGTTTCATAAAAAAATATAATAGTTATTAGTAAGAAGAATTAAAAGAAAGTAACAAATCCGGACGACTCCTGATGTTGGTGTCATACTATGGGATTTAGAGGCACAAAGTGTGATCAGAACACTAAAATAATACTAAAAAAGGAAAAAGTAAGATACGCTACAATATTATTGTCCCTAATTTTCTTTAATTTTTACCTTTCTCTCTTTCATTCTACGTCTCTTTCATTCTACGTCTCTTTCATCTCATCATTCTCTCTCCCTTTCATCCTCACTATTTTCACTATCTCTCTCTTAACATTTCTTTCTCTCTCTTTTCTATCTTATTTTTATCTTTCTTCCATCCATCTATCCATCTCTAACCATCTTTCTCTAATTATCTATCTTATTTTTATCATTCTTCCTCTCTATTTTTCTCTCTTTCTTTCAATTATTACTAATACATAAAGCTAAAAATTAAAGAAAAGCTACACTATTATCGAGTGACAATTAAGGGTATTAGTTATAATTTTGCTTTCAAATAACCGGAGCGAAGCGAGTGCTGGCTGCTCGTTACATTTATATGTCGGAGAATAGTAAAAGATTATCACCATCTATGGCGTTGGAGTCACTTCCATCAGTTTGACAGTCTCGACCCTTTATATGCTTTCGACAGTCTGACTGAAGTATTAGTCGTGCGCGGTCTTTCAAGAAATGAAGTAATCTCTGGATAGTGATAGTGCTGTGCAGTGCAGTGTTAGTGCTAGGAGTGCTGTCTGGTTAAGGTCACGTGAGTACTTTACAATGTCACGCGTTTTGTGTGAGATTAACCTTGGGTTTAAACTGACAGCCTGAGCAGTGGAGGCGAGTGTTGTGATCTTACTTACTTAAGCCTACACCTTGGTCACAAGTCCAAGGCACTGCTTAGGTATCTGTAGTAATTGTAAGAGATCATAATGTTTAGTCATTCATCAGTTCAGAGCAGTTTCTACGTTGTGTTTATCCGATAGTCCATTCAATATCATCTCCCCTTTCCTTGTCATCATTAAACTCCTCGACATTAATATATTAAATAGCTAATTAACACAACAGTTTTCAAAGATTAAGAATGAGGATGGAAGAATTAAGATATTAAATATGTATACGAAGCAGTTAATTATTTTTGATTGCTAATAAAATTGCCAGTAAGGAATGTAAAGCAGTAAAGGCTGAAGCTGAATTAATCGAGACTATTTTCTACAGGTTAAGAAGAAAAATCTGTATACCATCATCGAAACTCATAACAGAAAGATCGAACGAAGAAATAGATGAATAAAAACTCAATGCTCAGTAAGACTCATAAAACTAAAAATTACCTAAAAGCTAATCTTCCAAAACAAAATTTATAAAAAATATTCTTAAAACAATTTTCTTACGTAGAGTCACAAACATGACTCGCGAAGTAATTATGAATGATTTATTACACTTCAAACGTTACGCTGCACAAATACGAAATATGCAAAGATCCTTGGCTTCCATTTTACTAAATATTACTCTCATGCTATGAATATTTAGGAGCTGCATTTAGGAATTCTGCATTCTCATTTATTTTTTACCGACTTCAAAAAAAAGGTTCTCAATTCGATTGGTATATTTTTTATGTATGTGGTGTACATAAGCTGGTTAAGCTGAGATTTGTGATCCGATTTACGTGATTCTTATTTAGTTTGATGCGGATTAGTTTTAGTTCTCGTGTCTTGGGATCTGTACTGTTTATTTATGAATGTACACCGACGACACGTAACAGACAAAATATAAATGCTTTGCTTTAATCACAAATAAATCTTTTATCGTGATTCGCGGCCTCTTTGTACTTCTCGTTAAACATGTATCAACCATTTGCCATCGACGCTTTTATTTCTTATTATTTTTTATATATAATTAAAATATTAACTTAAATTATTTGAATTTAAATATAACACTCTGGGGGGGGGGCGTGCCCACCCCTGCCCCCCCCCCCAGCTACGCCAATGCGATTAAGCTACGATTTAAGAAACCGATTTACGTGATTCTTATTTAGTTTGATGCGGAATTGTTGCTATATGGTCCCATAAAAATTTAACATAGTTTGGCCCAGTAGTTTTTATTTGATGAATATTTTTTCCGTTCCCGTTTCTTGGGATCTATATAGTTTAAGGCGCGCGGCACCTTTCGTAGACTTCGTTTGGGTAGCATAGCTACTTTAAAAAAAATTAATATATGACAACAAAAAGCAACGGAATGTTATATTCTACCTGATAATGTTATCTAGAAAAATCCTACTGTAGTTTAGAGAACAACCTATTACAGATACTAAAAAGTAAAATATAAAAAAAAATACGTTTAAAAAAACCGATTTCAGGCTCTAAAAAACGCACTAAAAAGTAAGTGATAATTCCGTTATTTATTAATAATTAAGGTTAATAAATAACGTAAGTATTATTATTTAGAGTTTAAAGATGGTTTTTTTTCAAATGTATTTTTAAAAGCCTTTAGATAAAGATGTCATTTATCTAGATTGAGGTAAATGATTAAAATAAGGACCCATTTTTGGAAGAGATGTTAATGTATTTATTACCTCAACCAATTTATGGTAAATGTATATTCCATTCGCTTCGCTTCATTCCTATACCAAAAATGGTTTAGTTGTTAATCGTACATTCATAATTTCTTTGTCCAAATGCAATTACTATAATTAATCTATCCATTCCATATTGCAGGAGTACCAAAATACACAAGGAATGTCCCTTAATATGTCCCTTAAAAAACTGATTTTCCGATAACTCTATACTCTGTCTCTTGAACATTTACACTATTTACAAAGAGATATAGATTTTACACTATTCAAAAACTGAAAAATTTGTTAATTAAACAAAAAACCGTCACTAACATTTAAATTTGAACTATATTATATACACATAAGGTTGAATTTACAGTAACATCTACAGAAGCCGTCTGGGCGTTTTCATCGCTGTGGTAATATATTAGTTATGATCTGTTTGATAATATAAATAGTTTGAAAATATTATTTTGGAGGTAACATATGGGCTGTTAAACAGTGGTCAAGTGTGAATAGATGTAAAGCATGAAGGGTTTGTGGTTGCCATTTCATTATTACGTTTCTTAAAATAAAAATGTAACGATTTTCAAACTGTTCAAAGAAATTACATTAAGAAATAAAAGCAAGAGTGTGTCACAAGGGTGTCTACTAGGTTCTATTTACTATTACTTCACAAAAACAACATACCCAAATAATATTATTATAAAAATCTTTATATTTACTTAAATCATAATATTATCATGGGTTTTTACGCCAAGCAAAAAATTCACTACACTTTTTAAAAAAGTAGATTTTTATAAGGATTCTGATGGATCCCTAAAATTTATTTTAATATTTTACACATTACCAAAAATTTGTTATTTAATTAATAATTGTTTTGTTAGACAAACAAACGAAGGTGAATAATTATGTAAGGAGAACTTGTCACTTTCTACATATTGCTTAGCTTAGTTAACGATCTTATAATATACCTACACACTTATTACAACTGGGAATCATCTCAATCTTTTACAAAAGGATATTGATTATATTTTAAAATCGTCTCTTATTAATAAAATGGACTCCAATGTTGACAGATGTGCCTACGTAAAATTTACTTAAAGGAAAACGAACAAGATTCCACCAGGAAATATAATTTTAGACGAATTCCTTATAGAAAAGAATACAGTTCGTAATTTAAGAGTTTTGGTAGACAGTAAAGTTAAGTTTTACTTACTAACTTAAGTAGTATTAACTAATGTTAGAGGTAAAGAATATTGGAAAAGGAATAAATATCATTAACTCTAAAGCAGAGGGTTGTTACGTCACAAAAACTCAATAAAAGATATATTTCGGCAGTCTGGTAATAATGGCGGTATTCCAGTTGTGCGTTCCCGGACTTATCTAAGCAATCTCTTTATGGGGTAGATATGAAATTCTTCAGCGTTGGCCTAAACAATATACGGCATTGATGAAAAATATTTGTCGTTTCTCTTTCAATGCTAGATCTATTGTAGTCCAAAGTTCACGCCCTTCAATTACATTTAATAAGTTTTATAAGAAGCAAACAATTTTTAATTCCAAACACACCTTCCTTTATATCATAAATATTAATGTCAATGAGACCACCATTAATTTCCATAGATTGAGGGGAAACCTTTGTGTTTCCCAAGTCCCTATGAAAACTTGACAAGGTAAGCAAAGCAAGAACGAACTAACTTCTCTATTCCTGACTGTAATGACTGTAATTCAGTATTATTAATAAATGGCATGAAACGGCGTAAAATTCTTGAAGAGTAAATAAATAAAAATAGGAGTACCACAAGGATGCATATTGGGCCCCATTTTGTTGCTATTGTACATTATGTAACTAAACAAAAGATATATTAATTATCAATCTCAAACTTCTGCTTTATAAATTAATTAATGCTAATAATTTAACAATATCTTTGATTTTTCTAATGTTAATCAAGGACAGACATACGAAGTACGAACACAATATAGCATCACTTCTACTATAGAAAAGAACACAAAATAAAATGTGACCATAAACAATAATTAAATGATCATTTTATTTAATGTAAGTTAAGATTTAAAACAAATTCTGTCATTTAGACTTTATTTGAAATAATATTAGTAGTTTGAAGCATTAGAACACGAAAAAACACTATTCGTCCTCCAGGTACATTCTAACCAAGTAAACATTAGTGACATTTGTTTTTTATTAAATTCCTCATACTTAGTAATGAGAAACCGTACTAGATGTCGCCAAGTTCATATTTTCATTAAATTTCACAATAAAACAATAATGACCCGATACCAGGTCGATTAGAGACGTTAAAACGCCATGGTCCTATATTTTAAACCACACAGTAAAAGGTTACACCATTACGTCTGTCACCATCACGATATATCACAGCATTTAGAGACCATCCATCTTGTAAGGAGATACTGAATGCAGGATATCGCTAACTTGCCCCAATTTCAAGCCTAACAAAAAGGACTGTAACTTACTAACTTGTTTGTTAAAGGACTTGTAACTTTTGGACATGTTAGGAGACAATTAGTCAAATGTCTAGGGACTAGTGAAGGTTCGATTATCTGGACCTAAGTTTTGAAGTTATCCGGATTTCCATATGATATAAAAATTACATAAGTAGTTTAGACCTGTACTCAAAAATCTTTGTTGCCCAAAATGGGCCCGTAAAGTGTGCGCATCGCACTTTTCGATGTACCATACCAATAACACAGGAAAACCTGATTTTATTAAAGTATTTTTGTAGATAATTAAAAGCTCTATAAAAAAGGTTTAAAGTTGTTTTTTGATAAGTCAACTCGGTCAAAAGTTATTCGAGGTCAAAGTCAAATTCACCATAAGTTTAGCCGTTATCTTTTCCTTTCTATATGTTTCCTTCATATATTTGTATTGATATTAAACTAAATAGTACAATTGTGAGACAGTGATGAATATATATAATCTAGCAGTCCCGACTGACGTTGTCCTGTCTTAACTATGGATATTGAATTTGAATTGGCTGTCAAAAGCTTACATTAGAAAAGTTAATATGGTCGCTAAGTTTTTTTAAATTTTCTAATTTTTCGCGCAACTTTTTAATTTTTTCTTACATAAGAACCTTCTCCTGACATTAGCAAACACGACAAAAAAAGAATTATCGAAATCGGTTCAGCCGTGTACGCGTGATGCCGTGACCAAGGGAAATAGGGAATCATTTTTATATATAAGAAAGAAGATATAGGAGATACTCTGCACAGTAACACGTAAAACACAATAATAAAATACATTTTAGAAATATTGACTACGCGTGAGTATACTTGAAATAAAATAAGTAACCCAACATCCACTTGGTGCTAGGGGATCTGTTCCCCGATTGGCTTGCGACCACCAGGATGCGAATCTGACCGCCAAATGTCTAGAACTTCGGCCGAGCCGCTTATGGGGGTGGGCCAGATCTACCCCCTTCCTCTCCCATCTAATTACTGCTGCTATTCCAATGAAAAACGAGTTCTTGCTCTTTGCTCCCTCCTTACTCTATCTTCGAGACGGCAACAGATCGGCAAAACAAAAAAGATATACCCTCTAGTTTTGCCGTGTCCATGGACAACGGTGGCCACTTTCATCAGGTAGACGTTCTGCTCATTTGTCCCTTATCTATTAGAAGTTATTAACTAACCTAAAATACTAACATTCGTTTAGGCTTTACGGAGGGGTAGGGGTAGTGCCGATAAACTTAAGGCTGTGTAATGGTGTGGTGTGTCGTGATGCCGGGTCTACATTACTAAGAATGGAGTAAGTGTGATATTGGTCACTCGATGTGTTCATATAGGTAACAAATTTGTAGGTTTACGATACGAGACCTGGGGTTGCAGTACTTTCTGCTTATAAAGGCGTCACGTAAAGATTGAAGTAACTTGTTTAGATTATTACGAAAATTCACGAAATATTGGAAGCGATATAAATATTTATGTTTGCGAATATGGGATACTTTTTTCGTCATATTTATATGAATACCCATATCATTAGGATCAATGTATCGAAGATGTAGAATTTCAACTCAATCGGAAACTGGAAAGTAGGTCAAATTGAACTTGTAAGATTTGATTACAGACATTATTGATCTGAGTATTTTGTTGTATAAAGTGGTGGTAATATTCTAGTCACCGAGCCAGGATGCTGCTATTTTCAATAACAATTGAAGTACACACAAGCAGACAAAGTATTAAACTGGAAAGTATCTGTTGCAGGAAAGTTATAATAGCCTTATATGAGTTGTGCGTTGTTGGAAACATTTATTGTCTGTTCCTCCATATTGCTTTCCTGCTATTTTAAGAAACTCTCACATATTGCAATTGTTAGTTTCCTAAGATATAGAATTATTTATAAATATTATAATTTCGAAATAGCTTAAAAAACGTAGGAAATACTTAAAAATACGAACTAAACAAATAGAACTGCGAGTTAATATACTACTTACGCCACCTATTGACGGATAGATAGTCTGTTTGTCTGTTAGACTGAACCGATTTTAATGAAATATGAAACAGAGATAAAGTAGAGCTTGAAAAAACAAAGGCTTTGTTTTATCGCGAAAAAGAATACTTAGTAAACAAATGTGTGTGTTCGTACGCCATCTATCGACGCGGGGATGAAGTGCATGTCGAGCTGTGTGACCGTTATGTCTTTGGGAATTAGTCATATATAAATTAATATGTGAAATCCTATACTAATATATGTGTCGGGGATTTTAATGATGAGGAGAAGGAAGTAGGGGAGGGTAATATTGGAAAACATTACGAGGGGGTAAACGTAACGTAGATACTTCTACTGAACCGATCAATAATCAAATATGGTCTTTAACAATTACGAGAGAAGCCTTAGCAGTGCCTTGGACTTGTGACCGAGGTATAGGCTTAAGGAATTCCTTTAAGTGAACACGACACTCGCCTCCACTCCTCAGGCTCTCTGTATAAACCTAAGGTTAATCTCACATAAACCAAACCTAACACAAGACGTGTGACATTGTAAGATACTCACGTGACCTTGATCGGATAGCACTAACACTGAACTGCACAACACTAACACTATTCAGAGACTACTTCACTTCTTGAGAGACCCCGCACGAGTAAGACTTCAGTCAGACTGTCGATGGCTATATATATGTCGATGATAAAGGGTCGAGACTGTCAAAACGATCGAAGTGACTACTACCCTACTCGAACGCCATAGATACCGATGAAGATTCGATTATTCGATAGTTTTTTACTATTCTCCGACATATAAAGCTGAAGAGTTTTTTTGCTTGAACGCGCCAATCTCAGGAATTACTGGTCTGATTTGAAAAATCTTTCAGTGTTAGATAGCCCATTTATCGAGGAAGGCTACAGGCTATATATCATCACGCTGAGACCAAAAGGAGCTGAACATCACGCGGACGAACTCGCGCGGGTCGACTAGTATACTGATATAGCGATTAAAATGTGAAATTAATTACAGTAAATTGCATTTATTCTCTTAGGAGTTGATATGAAAGAAAAAGTTCTTCCCTCTTGCTCACACCTATATAAACAAAAAATATAAATTAAAATATTTTTCTTCTCATCTCATGAGATTTTAATCATTGCTTTGCAAAATCAATATTTTTCGGCCGAATATTTTTTGTAATTTTTTTTATTTAAATATGAATGTTTCTTGTAATTTTAATGCCATGATTAATCGTAAGAAGCTTTCAATCATAGTAGGGTTTTTTTAAATTGGCAACACTATAAATGTAGACCGCGAAAATATTCTTAAAGCATGAAATAATATCCATTGAAATGTATTTTTGAAATAAATAAATTATAATATAATCAATCTCGTTTTATTAAAAACTGGTTTTTACAAAATAGTTTTCATTCAAGCAGCCAGTGTAAACTAAATATACAGATAGACAATACCATCATCTGTTGTAGATGTTAATATCTTATTTTAGTGCAATATCCAATCCTCATAAACATAGGATAGGTCGTAAATCAGAAATACTTCAACGTTACGAGTTACGAGCGGCTGAATTAAAATACGAGTGGATTGTTCAAATATAAACATAAATCTTGACGTTTCCGTTACCATTTTGATTGAGTTATCTCTTAAATTAAATGTTTTTTTACCAGCAACGTACTACGGCTTTACACGAGTGAGATTTACAATAATAAAATGGGTTGAAGCCAGAAGAAATGGAAATATTTACAGTCATTAATTTCACATTTTACTTATTCTCACTCCTTCAACGCTTAGGCTACTGTTACACATGCTGTAAAATAGCATGCTAAAAAGAGTGCTATAAGTATGCTTATGGACGATTTACATTTGCTAGTAATAAGAATACTAGTTTTAAGTATGCTCCTGAATAAGCATGCTCAAAGCAAACACTCCAATACACATGCCATGCATCTACAAACTTCAATCATGTAGGAAGAGGAAGAAAGGAATAGGAAGCGTGTACACCTTGCAGACAAGATCGATACTAGCATGCTATTTAGGCAAACACGTTTACTCTTGCTATTACCTTCCACCCCCGCATGAACTAGTATGCTTAAAGATAGCAGGGCATGCTATTATCTAGCATGCTTGATAGTAGCATGTCCTGTACACACACGCTAGTAGGTAGCGTTTGCTCAATAATAGCAGGGTTTCTTGCTAGTAATTAGCACAGTGGCCTTATGCAAAACTGTGTATCATCCCGAAAGTTATTGTTCAATCACAACATTACAACCATCACACAGTGGGAATACGAGCAGCCAACCAATATTTCTAAAACAAGTGGAAGAAATTTCATACTGGCTGTATTCTCTAAAGATAATTGATTGGTAATCAATTTCGGTTAGATTTTATTGTAGCTGGCAATACTGAAAATGTAATAGAATGTCACTGCAATTATTTATGCGGCAGTATTAAGTCTTAATTAATATTAAAATTACGATTTAATATACTACTTACGCCATCTATTGACGGAAATATTTCCCGTTTTTATGTCACACGAGTTCCGAGAGCAACTGAGCTAGCGTAATATTAATCTATTCCCACTATAATGACAGGTGGGGTCGTGGGCCTGGGTTGCCAAGTTAATATGCGATAATCGAGATATTGATAAAATTATTCTAAATATCTTAACTAATATTATAAAGAGGAAAGATTTCTATTTTAGTATGTAACGAATAAACTTATAAACTACTTGACCGATATCAAAAAATCTTTACCGTTAGAATGCTACATTATCCCTGAGTAACATAGGCTATATTTATTACTAGAAAAAAATAGAGATCCTCAGAAATTCTTACTAAAACCAACCCGAGGTGCAAAAAAATTAACCATTAAATGCCTTTCATCGCATGCGCTGTGAAAAGTATTGATGATAGAACAAAAAAATGTTCAACAATATTATAGAACGTATCAATATCTACAAAAAACTTAACGAGACCATATGTCCAACTATTGTAGTTATGTCACTATAACTACTTTTTTACATTTTAAAATTTGATAGAAATGCCTATCAAAATCAGACCATTTTATGCATACCTTTGTATTAATTCTTATCCAAATAAATTATTTTGTATTCAAGACTGTTTTAACACGTGTAGACTTTTTGAATAATTAAAATCGGACATTTCATTCAAAAGATTAACGAAATTAAAAACGGGCCGGCGCGGGGTGACTCCACGCAGCGCTGCGGGAGAAGCAAAATATTTAAAAAACATTTGTCCACCCGTGCAAAGCCGGGATTATGCTAAAACTGTGCTATTTCCCGGATAAAAATTATAACATTGACATAGATATTAATTATGACAAGTATAAGACAGGTGTTGGCTAAATCTCGCATTTTTTAAAGTAGAATAAGGACAGACACAAATCCAGCGCAATTTAAACGCATGAGTATGACCTATTTTTACACTCTATTTACCAGATTTTCTCTCTCCGTCCGAAATAGCAGAATAACTTTTAAAAACATTAGAAAATTGACGAGAAATAAAATAAAATAAAAAATACAAAATGTTGATGAGTTTCGCAACTATCAAACATTTAATGTTCATCCCGTCGATACGGTAAAGTCTCCCTTCAAATATTCAATTTAAGGTTTCGAATCGACAAGATACATCCACAATATTCAGATAATGTCGTATTTTAGATTTAAAAATTGTAGAATAATGTAAGTAATGCTAGAAAGAAAGGGACATTTAATTC
The DNA here is from genome assembly GCA_905147385.1 of Limenitis camilla. Lineage (NCBI taxonomy): Eukaryota > Metazoa > Arthropoda > Insecta > Lepidoptera > Nymphalidae > Limenitis > Limenitis camilla. The sequence goes on along the minus strand of LR990251.1, from coordinate 5,965,044 downwards.
AGCTAATGGACCCAAAGAGAAGCTTAGGTCCATCCCACTTCTGATCTCGGAGATTTTATGATGAGAAGGAGGAGAAAGAGGGGGTATATGGAAAACACTACAAAGGACGATCAATAATCAAAAATGATCTATTACAATTACGACAGCAACCTAAGCAGTGCCTTAGACTTATGACCAAGGTGTAGGCTTAAGGACGTCCTTTAACAGATTTCCGACACTCGCCTCCACTGCTAAGGCTCTCTGTTTAAACCCAAGGTTAAAGTAACATAAACCTAACACAAGACGCGACAACTACATTGTAAGGTACTCACGTGAACTTAATCTTCACTAGCACTACCCAGATATGCAATCCTTGAGAGAACTCGCGTATGACTAAGACTGCAGTCCGACTGTTGATGGTACCCTACTCCAGCGCCATAGATGGCGATGACGATTCAATATTCAATAATAGTTGATAATCGTTTATTATTCTCCGACATATAGTCAGTCAGATAAAGTAAAAACTATTTTTCTACATGTGAAACTTTATATGCTTAAATGTTTATTATAAATTAAGCAAAAACGGCTGTACAGATTTCGATGAAATTTGGCAAGCAGATACTTTATAATCTGTATTAACACATGGGTGACTTTTTATTCCGGAAAAAATTGAAGTTCCTGCGGGATAACAATAAATATGTTTACTGTTGTGAGCGCCTAAATATTTATATAGGGCAACAATATATAGAAAATTAAATGTTTTTTTTTTAAATACAAATTTCTACCGCATCTATATATCTAAGCGCATAACTTCAGAATGACTGCGCTAAATCGTTGTGTCAGTTATTGTCAGGACAAGGTGTGAGTGAGACAGAAGAGTGACGCATTATAGAGTAGACATTCAACGGAAATCGGAAATATAAATAAATAAATGAGTGTGTGAGTGGACGGTTTAAATACACCTCAGCCAAGCGAGGGCGGTAGTGTACAAAAAAAAATTATTGCAGGCATACAGAATATTTTTATTATTATTTATTTTTGCATATATTACTAACGTTTATGAAGTTTTAATTCTAGGATACCACTCGACCCGCGCGACTTCGTCCGCGTGATGCTCCGCTCCTATTGGTCGTAGCGAGATGATATATAGCCTATAGCCTTCCTCGATAAATGGGCTACCTAACACTAAAAGTATTTTTCAAATCGGACCAGTAGTTCCTAAGATAATCGCGTTCAAACAAACAAACTCTTTATTGTCCGTTTATCAGTCTGATAGTTTTTCTATGGAACACATGTATGCTAAAACTACGCAACGGATTTTGATGCGGTTTTTTTGCAAACCCTTAGAGCTGCAATCAAAAATCAAACTTCTAAGTAATTGCAATCAAAAGATGCATATTTTGATACTCTTTATTTGTTTTGCCATCTATACAGCAGATCAACGACCGATTCTATATCTGTCTGACGTATGGCTAATGTATTGTAACGAATCGGATTGAGTTTGTTTTTATGATTACCAAAAATAATTTATTTCCGCTTCTATCAAACTGTGACCTGGTTTAGATATTATATTTACCACAGGTAACACTTCTCAGGGAATGAGAGAGGAATGTTACCCATTACTGTTCAGAAATACGTATACATATGCAAGCAGGGCAGCGCCTTGGACTTGCGACCAACATGCAGGGTTAAAGGATATTTTTTTAATGATATTTAAGGGACAAACGAGCAGAGGGTCCATCTGATGGAAAATGGCCACCGTCGCCCATACATATCGACGTAACTAGAGGGTATCTTGTTTTGTCGATGCGTTGCCGCCTCGATGATGGAGTGAGGAGGGGGAGCGAAGAGAAGACTGCTGCGGACCCCGGGCAAGAACCCGGTGTTCATGGAATCGCAGCAGTAATGGGATGGGAGAGGGAGGGAGGAGCGTGTCAGAGACACTTAGCGATCAGTTTCGCATGCTGGTGGTCGCAAGCCAGTCGGGGAACAGATCCCCTACCACCAAGGGGGTGCTGGGCTACTCGGCTTTTACGAGATGCTCTCCTAGCGGTAGCGGCAGCGGCAGCGAATTGTATTCTAACCCGTCCCCTCACGGGTAGGGTTTCAAGTATTTATAACGCTCCCCTTCGCTGCCTGAATCTACAATCCTACTAATATTATAAACGCGAGAGTTTTTAAGAATGTATGGATGTATGTTTGTTACTCTTTCACGCGAGAACTACTAAATAGATTTTGATGAAACTTTACAATAATTTTGCTTATACATCAGAATAACACGTAGACTATAAAAGTAATCAAAATGTTACCTTGCTATAAACCGCGGCAATCTGAACTACCAGACTCGTATGGTACAACCTAGAAGAGCACCCTGTCCACACAAAAGTGAGACGCGCGAACCCGAACCAGTACACACCACACAAGTAGATCGCGATCGACAATCGACGTACGTTTCGCTCCGTAACCGAAGCATCTTCAGGACGTGTTGACTCTACAAGCGTCACTTGCTAAAGCAAATGACGCTTGTAGGATAGTTCAGATTGCCGCGGTTTATAGCAAGGTAACATTTTGATTCCTTTTAAACCATGAATTTCCGCAAAGTAACGCCTGATTCAATTCAACACGTAGACTATAATATAAAATGATATAGTGTGAAACCGCGGGTCGCAGCTAGTAGATAACAAAGCTAACTTACGTGGACCTTAAGAACGGTGACCTTAACCGCAACGCTATATTAAAGGTATTGCTAACACACTTAATTTTTTTTACTAGCCCTAGGAACTGTAACTCAAAAAACCGGCCAAGTGTGAGTCGGTTTCGCGCACGAATTACGATGAAGACTTTTTAGATAGTTTTGATAAAATCTATCGCTCAATTCTAAATCGGCATTAAAATCACGTTTGTTGTATGGAAGTCCCCCTTAAAAAAATTTTAGATAGATCCGTCAGTCTATATTTTTCTTAAAGACTTTATTGCACCAAATATATAAAAAATAAATATTTGTACAAAAGTTGGACTTAACGCTAAAAGCATTTTCTGCCAGTCAACCTGAGGACATGTAAGAAAATCGTGTCGGCGTGCATTAGGAGAACAACTTTCATTTATTTATATTCGTTATCGTATTACTCCGTTCCTATTGGTCGTAGCGAGATGGATTTGGATATAACTCAGTTATTACATGGTTAACATTTATCAAAACAACATAAATATCTTTATTCCACACTCAGAAAAAGAAACATAAGATTAATACAGACAAAATTTGAAGAGGCATGCAATGGCGGCCTTATTGCTAAAGCAATCTCTTCCAGTCAACCCATGGAGAGAGGAATTCATGTACGTAAACGGGCTGGTGCAAACCAATTTTAAAATATAGCAAAATAACTATATTAAAATTATATACATTTATAGAATTACTTACTTATACTTCATACATTACGTGAAAAATGCACTAAATAAGATAATAAATATATAAAATACATACTTGTGTTAGGATACACTTTTGATTCAATATATTTTATATTAGTATCCGGACTGTTACAATATAATTTGACTTCCTTTACGTATTTTATATTTATTTTTAAATATATTTTTACGAATATCCGGTGTGTAACATCCGGTTGTTATAATGATTTCCTTTATTTTTATATTTCTCAATTGTTAGAACATATTTTGACTTTATTCTAAAATATTATGACTATCCGGTCAATAACATCCGGTTGTCTTAATTTAGTTTTCTTATTTGGACTACCGCGATTTGGAGTCATTCGGTATTTGGGTGTCAGAGCGACAAGTGCTCCCGAAAGGTATTTAAGGACGAGACCGTACGGCTGGTAGCCGGCTATAAACTCTGTAAGTTGTATTATTTCATCAATCCTTTTTTGTGTAAATCATATTGATCAATTGTATTATTGATATAAGTTGGCTGAAGTTTTATGTGTGTTACATTTAAAATGCCCTTCATATTCCCGTTTATTATAAAACTGATTGTCAATATTGTGGCGCGTTTTAGTATTAAGAGTATCTAGAAATTAACGCAATATTTACATTAATTATTAGTACGCCCCTTACACTTGATACATAAATTAATAAAAGTTAGACATTTAAATAATAATCAATAAGACGACGTTTAAAAATATTAAAAGACTCAGACTGACGAATGTAACGAGGAAGCTCGTCCCACAGAATGACAGCTTTTACTGTAAAAGAATCGCCATAATACCTGGTCTTACTAGTAGGAATTTTCAGTCGGTTGTCATACCTTCATCTTAGGTCATGATCTCCAGGAACATTAGAACCTAAATAGCAAAACCGATTAATTAAATATGACGGGGAGTGCGAACAGTGAAGGATAGTGTATAGGAGAGAAAGAATATGTAGGTTTCTACGTTGTCGGATTGTCAACCATTTCAGCAGCACTCGAAACTGTGAGACATGGTCGAATTTGCATAAGCCATAGATTATATCTTTGACCTATTTAGCCATCTCTTCTAGACAACCCTGTCTTGGGAGGAACGGAGGTTGAAATAAAGAAGGTGGTGTAGCCTCAATATACTGATACTAATATATTACAACTATATTTCACTGTATTCTTAAATCTAAAGTGTTTCTGATTCTCTAATGTTGAGTGGTAAATCGTTCCGTAAGCTAATGGCTTGCACTGTGAAGGATTTTTTATAAAAGTTGGTTGAGAATTCAGGCAAATGAAGCTATAATACTAAGGACTCATAATCGACACTAAAAATGTCTTTTTAATCATTGTAATGTTAGGTGTAAGGCCAACTGTGAGGTTTTGAATATTAACTAGGCAACACAACTAGACCCCACCTTTGATCGTTATAGTGGATATATATTTGTATTAGGACATTGTATTGATGATATGATGTGATCAATTTCATGATACTTATATTATTAAAATAAATATGATTGCAAATCTGTTTAAATATTAAGTATTATAAATAATAATAAGAATTATGATTTATAAAATGTATAAAATAACTCACTGAAATTTATATCATTGAAATGAATATTTAAGTGGGAGGGTTGACTTTTATATTCGACCACCATTGCAGCGGCAACGATCGAGTCGAACGAACGTGTATTTTCTTTGGACTGTTTGAAGGTGAAAATAAAAGTGTAATTCTGAATATTTGGCTTGCTTATTATCCAGAAATCCCTTATCCTGAAGCTAGTTTATAGGATGATTTTTACGCAAAATGCTTTAGTAATTCTGGGAACTAATTGCTGTTTTGCTGAAGAAGTGTTAAATATTAACATCACGAGGTTCTCAAGAGAGCTGCTGGCTTAAATTAAATTTGTATCGCAAATAATATTTTTATGGAGAAGTAATACGTGTTAGTTTATGTCGTGGCGGCGTATTTATTGCTACTGAAATAAATGCTACTAACATCATAACTAACAGAATATTATTAATTATAATTTTAATATATTAGGTCGGGGAAAAAGTTTCTTCGCATTTTTTAAGAAAATTCAAAACATTTTTTAATATAGTTTATTTACCTTTAACTAAAGTATGTAGGTACCATTGCCATAGTTGCCATCTTGTAGGTAGGGACATGATCCCATTGCTATAGAAATTTTGGGGCTTCTGATCAAAAAACCGCGACAAGTAGTTTTGGCAGTCCTCTCGTGATGTTAACCTGACACCGCCTAAAGAATTCTGAAGAGACCGAAACAGGTGGAAATCTGAAGGTGCAAGGTCAGGACTATACGGCGGATGCATTAACACCTCCCAGCCAAACTCTCTTAATTTTTGCTGAGTGGCTAAATATACACATCTAGGTCTAGCGTCATCATGATGAAAAACCACACCCCTTCTGTTGATTAATTCCGGCCGCTTTCTCTCAACTTCTTGCTTTAACCTCATCAGTTGTTCGCACTAGAGTTCAGAATTGATGGTCCTTCCTAGTGATAACAGCTCATAATAAATAATGCCCTTCCAATCCCACCACACACACAGCATCACCTTGTTGCAAGTTAACCCGGTTTTCGCCACAGTCTGTGAAGCCTGACCGGCCTTTGACCACGACTTTTTTTCGCACGTTCTTGTCGTACGTGATCCACTTTTCATCACCAGTTTTCAGCTTCTTCAAAAATGGTTCGGTTTCATTACGTAAACATAAAGAATCACAAATGAGTACACGGTTCATTAGGTTTCTTTCAGTGAGCTCGTGAGGTTCCCAAATATCGAGCTTTTTTGTGTACCCAGTTTTTTTTCAAATGCGCCAAAACTGTTTTGTGGTCAATTCCCAATTCTTCAGCTACGTCGTAACTACTGATATGCTGATCTTGCTTTACTTTTTCAAAAATGGCATCCATTTTATCCGTAATTGGGCGACCAGAGCGAGGTGCATCTTTGACATCAATATTTCCGGATTGAAAACGCTTAAACCAGATTTGTGCTACTCTCACAGACACTGCACTAGGTCCATAAACATCGCAAATTTTTTTCGTGGCTTGCGTTGCGGTTTTTACGTTTTTTGTAGTAAAATTTTAAAATGTATCGAATTTCTTCATTAGATTCACTCATCTTCACAGTACGAAAAACAAATAAAAATCACACTTTGTCCTAATTTGAATTTGGAATTATCTTCTTTAAAATGTAAACTTTGAATGATACCAAAACCAGCCAGATACAGATAGTATAGCCATAGAGATTTTATTACAAGTTCATACATACTATAATGCGAAAAGACTTTTTCCCCAACCTATTATATACAGCTGTTTGTGCTGATTCACTAACTGACTGAATGATCACCTCTCCTGTAAAATTTTGTATGAAAATTTTTTTTTACTCATGGTTTCGTATAGAAGACGAAAATTCTTTCAGAGGAAAAATATGGAGAAAGCTGATGATTGAGGGTTTCAAAAATGGGGGAAGAGCACAGCCAGGATATTTAAGATAGGTGGGAGGCGCTCGAAAAAATATCATTCGAAACCTCATCCAATTGGCAATGAGCTGAAAAAAAAATTGCGGATTTAAGATGGTGGCCATACAAATTTGGTGGGCGTCTACCTCGGAAAGTATACAAGAAGGAAGAGTGGTTTTTTTGGAAAAAGATGATTAGGGCCTCAAGGTCTATTTGATGGCTAGAAAAAAATTCAAGCTGACGGAATTTACTTTTCCATATATAATATATATGGGGAATATTGAAGAGACTACAAATTGGAAATTATGCAAGGCTTGGATACTTGGTACTAGTGTACTCTAAAACTACTAAACGGATATTCATTCGGTTTTCATCAATAGAGTGATTAATGAGGAAAGTCTAGATGTATAATTTGTTACGGTTTTTTGATTTGTTTTGTGTTTAATAAACCTTTTCGTTTAAAGTCTGACTGTGCGACCTTCGAAAGTAAAATGCTTTAACTTACCCTAGATATAGCTGCCGACACTAATCGTGTTTAATATAGCATAAAGCAACTTAAAGCATCGTGCTTATTATACATAACATGGCTCTCACTTGTTGCTATTTGATATATATCGCAATCTCTCTCTATCATCTGTACACCACGCATCGCAACTCGCAAGTACTATAACTAGTTGACCCGCGCGACTTCGTCCGCGTGTAGCTCCGCTCCTATTGGTCTTGGCGTGATGATATATAGCCTATAGCCTTCCTCGATAAATGGCCTATCTTACACTGAAAGAATTTTTCAAATCGGACCAGTAGTTCCTGAGATTAGCGCGTTCAAGCAAACAAACTCTTCTGTTTTATATATTAGTATATAGATAAGATAATACTTAATAATTATAGAGTCCTAAGGCTGGGAAGTATGAAGGAAAGTTCAATGTTTTTTTTACTACTCCATTATATCGTAATATAAAGCATACTGTCTGTCCAACGATAAAAATCATCCAAAGTTTGTAAGAATGCGTGGATGTTTGTTACTCTTTCACGCAAAAAATACTGAATAGATTTTGATGAAACTTTACAATAATATAGCCTACACATCAGAATAACACATAGGCTATAATTTATAATGATATAGTGTGAATTATCCAAAGTATAGCGGGTGAAACCGCAGGACACAGCTAGTCACTATCACTACATAGTATAAAACAGTCACTCCCGCTGTCCTCATGTCCCTATGTATGCTTAAATCTTTAAATCTTTTGCTAAATGCAACGAATTTTGATGCGGTTTTTTTTATTAGATAGAGTATTTTAAGAGGAAGGTTTATATGTATTATACTTACATAATATAGCAGAGAAAAACTGATAATTTTACAGGTTTCTAATGTGATGTCGTAAATAAACACATTTTTTCCGCTTACATTGCAAACGTTGGCTGAACCCTACTAGATAGATCGAAATAATGTACTACAGTATTGTACACCTTAAAAATGTCTACAAAAAAGTCCGCGACGCTATATGTCTATCTCTTAAGGATAACTCACAATAATCATTTTTTATCCTTTACTTTTTACGAGAAATAATGGCTTATATACGAAGTGATTTTAAACAATACAGCATTCATCCTTATCCAAGTAGGTACCTTAAATACATTGTGCATTTAATATAGATCAATATAGTCTTTCACAGCATGAAATAATAATGAATATTTTCAAAGATATTACACATTTACGGGGACGGGTCGACTAGTATAGCATAAAGCAAGATATTGCCATATAGCAGTTTGTAACACTAACAATACGCAACAAACCCCCACTATTTTTTCTCAGGCAGGCATACTGAAATATCCACTTCCTCTAATATAGGAACTGGAGTATCGATTTATCCAATGTAATTTATATGCACTGAATGTACTCGATATTCCTCGAATGTATATTCAGGTAACAGCAATATTAATATTTCTGCGAAGGCTTCAATGCCAGCATTACTGGCATATTGGATTTATGTCCGATACTCTCTTCACTGAGGAATCTATTGCTAAATGTTTTCTACATCTATACTAATATTATAAAGAGGAAAGATTTGTATTTTTGTATGTAACGAATAAACATAAAAACTACTAGACCGATTTCAAAAATTCTTTCACCATTAGAAAGCTACATTATCCCTGAGTAACATAGGCTATATTTATTACAAGAAAAAATTAGAGATCCCCAGAAATTCTCACTAAAACCAACACAAGGTGCAAAAAAATTAGCCATAAAATATCTTTCATCGCATGCGCTGCGAAAAGTATTGATGATAGAACAAAAAAATGTTATACAATATTATAGAACGTATCAATATCTACAAAAAACTCCGCGAGACCATATGTCCAACTATTGTAGTTATGTCACTATAACTACTTTTTTACATTTTAAAAGTTGATAAAAATGCCTATCAAAATCAGACCATGTTTTCCATAACTTTGTATTCATTCTTATCCAAATAAATTATTTCGTAATGAAGACTGTTTCAATACCTGTGAATTACTTTTTGAATTATTGAAATCGGACATTCCAGTCAAAAGATATTACGAAATAAAAATATCAAGATAAATAAAAAATAATCCCAGACGGGCCGCCGGCGCGGAGTGCAGTGCCTCGCAGCGCAGCGAGTAACGCGGCGATAGAGGGAGCGACAGAATGCGGGAGCCAAAATGTTAAAAAAAAATTATCCACCCGTGCGAAGCCGGGACGGGCCCCTAGTTATTATATAAAGATGAAAGATTTAATTGTTTGTTGCGAATAGGCTCGAAAAGTACTGAACCGATTTTGAAAATTCTTTCACCGATAGAAAGCTACATCCTTCCCGGGTAACTTAGGCTATGTTGTGTTGCCATAACTATTCTAATTTAAAAGATATGGCCATTTAAGTGCCATTACATGGCCATTTTGTAAAGTGAATGTTTTCTCTGGAACTACAAATCCGATTTTAAAAATTCTTTCACTGATAGATAATGTCTGTCTCTCTCTCTATCGCCTTGCTCTCTCTCTTTCTCCCTCCTTTATCTATCTCTCTTTCATTTTTATCTTTGCTCTGTCCTTCTCGTTTTTTTATTATCGCTCAATCTCTATTATTCCAAATAAATAAAAGCTACACAATTACAGAGTGACATTTTAAGGACATCTATTATAATATTCCTTTAAATACCCGGAGCGAGGCGAGGGCAAGCCGCTCGTATTACGTATGTCGACGCATAAACTTATGTTAACCAAACCATAGCTTTAATCGGAGAGCCTGGGTAGTGGAGGCCAGTATTTTAATTGAATAAAGGATATCCTTAAGTCTACACCTTGATCAAAAGTCCAAGGAAGTGCTTTGGTTCCTGTAAGTTCAGTAGCAGTATCTACGTTGCGTTTACCCTTTCAATATCCCCCCCCCCCTTCCCCTCCTAATATCTCTGACATATATGGGAGCTACACTGCACGATAACACGTAAATGTCAATAGTATGCACTTTAGACGGAAACAGAGCAAATAATATCAAACACTAGTAAAATCCTTCAAAATGGAGTCCCAGCATTATGATACCACACCATGGAGCCGTTTAAGTATTACGTAAGCATTACAAGGAGAAGGGGGGAGGGTCTACATGGTGATTACGTCAGCAATAAAAAGTAAATACGCACATCAAAACCTCAGTTTTCTTCGTTGCTGATATGAGAAGCGGGGGATGATAGTTATCTGCTTACGTAATTTTGTATGGTCTTATTACCAGGCGAGATCCATTTCTGTACATTTTGATTCTCTCACAAGAATCAATTAAGAACCAAAAATCATAAAATTACATAAAAATATTTAATTGCAGTTGGTAAACTGACTGCGACCTATATGATGTATGGAGACAACTGTTTTCCGACTGCAAAGTTAAGTTTGTATCTAAATTCAAATTGTACGGATTCCGGTGCGCGGTTTGCTTTGATCATAAATCGTAGTCATAAAATATTCAAACCCGTTAGTGTTAGTGTTGCCAGTTATTCATGAATATAATACAAAGGTAATCAAAGTTTGATATGTTATTTACAACCTAATCTAATATAACAATATAAACTGTTAAGTAAATGAAACACCTGTCTGTCTGTAAACTTAAAAAGTAATTGACAGAAATTCATGCGGTTTTCACCAATAGATAGAATGATTTATGAGGAAGGTTTAGGTTTACAATTTGTTAAGGTTTTTTGTAAATTGTTTGAAGTATGATGATAGTTGTAGAAAATGTCGGAAAAGTCATTCTATTTAAAGTAAGGTTATTATAAAGAAGTATTAACCCCTCCCCCCTCTAGCCTACCCTAGCAATAACATTGATGCATTGCATTTTTCTCCCCTACTACTTACTTTTTATCGCTAACTTAATCATCATGTAGACCCCCCCTCATTCTCCATGTCATCAAAAATAAGTAAAGCATTACCTTACTCCCCCGTTTAAAGCTTACGTAACTCATATGTCTGATAGATTTGAGATAGTTTGTCTAGTGATTTCACACAGTAAACAATATCTTCCTTTAGTCTATAAACCTGCTCCTGAGTTACAACCCCTAAACAATTCTCGTTTTTCATCACAATTATTATAATAGTTATAATTTTCAAAATTAATTTCGACATAATTACGGCCTGTATTTTGTATGAAAACCGCAATACATGAAATTCTAATTAATATTCGTATTGATATGGAAATTGCAAGAGTCATGTTATATGCTTCCATCGATCAAATAATAACTAGATACACAGTCCCATACAAAATGATTCTCGACATTGTATTCAGTATTTAGTATCATCCTAAAAACATGACTTTTTTAGGGTTTTAAGGCTGCGTTTCTACCAGATATGTGATAGGATGTGTAGCGAGGGATGTGTTTGTTAAGAACCAATAGACAATAGAATCACATCCTCTCTCATCTCTCTGGTCTCTGGCAGAAACGCAGGCAACTATTGTGGCGCTCACAGTCACAAAGTCGCTTCCCGTTGCCTATACGCTTAGATCTTCTAAACTACTCAACGGATTTTAATGCGGTTTTCACCAATAGATAGAGTGATTCAAGAGGTAGGTTTATATGTATAACACATACATATTATAGTAAAGAAATCATGCAAAGCCGAGGCGGATTGTTAGTATAACCAAAAGCGAAGGTATGAAAATATAATTACTTTAGTTGCTTCTGCTTTTAACTTTTGATGGATTAACCTTTCTATTAAATTGTAATCGTGTTTGCTTCGCTTTAAGTTTAACTCTATTAGGGTTCACGGTCATTTAACGTTTGTTATTTTGAAAGTACCCCATCCCACGTGAACAGTACTTTTTGGGATAATAAGTACACATGGGTTAATCAACTTTTCAAAATATTCCTGTATCAAAATTCATTCCAATCTCACACGGCTGATTCTATGATTTTAGTATATATGTCGTGTATTAAATAGTGAACTTGGGTAGTGGAGGTGAGTGTTCCAATTGAATGAAAGGAAGAAACCCTGGTCATAAGTCCAAGGCACTGCTTAGGTTTCTCTCGTAATTGTTAGAGATATTTGATTATTTGTCGGTTCAGTAGTAGTGTCTACGTTGCGTTTACCCAATAGCCCATTCAATAGTAGTGTTTATCAACATACCCCCTCTCTCCGCCTCTTTCTCATCACTAAATCTTTCAAGCAGAAGGGCTTCGAAATAGAGACATCTTCAATTAAATCTTTATATTTTCTCCAATAGATCAAGAATAATAGAATGACCTCTTATTCGCTCTAATATAACATCGTTAACTTACGGTCGAAATTAATAATCAATCTCAATCCGATATCTTTATAATTTATATTATACACTAGGGGCCCGTCCCGGCTTCGCACGGGTGGATAATTTTTTTTTAACATTTTGGCTCCCGCATTCTGTCGCTCCCTCTATCGCCGCGTTACTCGCTGCGCTGCGAGGCACTGCACACCGCGCCGGCGGCCCGTCTGGGATTAGTTTTTATTTATCTTGATATTTTTATTTCGTAATATCTTTTGACTGGAATGTCCGATTTCAATAATTAAAAAAGTAATTAACAGGTATTGAAACAGTCTTCATTACGAAATAATTTATTTGGATAAAAATTAATACAAAGTTATGGAAAACATGGTCTGATTTTGATAGGCATTTTTATCAACTTATAAAATGTAAAAAAGTAGTTATAGTGACTTAACTACAATAGTTGGACATATGGTCTCGCGGAGTTTTTTGTAGATATTGATACGTTCTATAATATTGTAAAACATTTTTTTGTTCTATCATCAATACTTTCCGCAGCGCATGCGATGAAAGATATTTTATGGCTGATTTTTTTGCACCTTGTGTTGGTTTTAGCGAGAATTTCTGGGGATCTCTAATTTTTTCTTGTAATAAATATAGCCTATGTTACTCAGGGATAATGTAGCTTTCTAATGGTGAAAGAATTTTTGAAATCGGTCCAGTAGTTTTTATGTTTATTCGTTACATACAAAAATACAAATCTTTCCTCTTTATAATATTAATATAGATTGAAAAGAGATTTCAAAGGCCACGTCTAGTTGTACATCCACCAGATTGGACATCGAACCTCCAGGCCTTCCTCATTATGTCGGAAAATAAAAGACTTAGGATATTACAATCATTTAATAAGCATCAATAGTAAATATTTACTAAACAGATATGAGTAGAAGGGTTATTTTGATAATATCCTGAAAAGCACTCCACGCTTTTTTACAATACTTTAATTAATTAATTTTATTATTATAATTAATTTTTTCTTACACTATTTTTAATTCAAATTTATTAAATATTAAAATTGATTTTCTATTTAAAAACTAATTAGTTGGATTATGGATAACTAGTTGTATTTTCTATAGAAGCGTATTTTTTTAGTTTTTTTTTAAACTATTATTTATTACTTCCTTGTTTGGCATACTGGCTATATTTAATTGTTAAGCAGACTAAGACCGTTGCACCCTATGTTTTTATATTCAATTCTAGACCATTTCATGAATGACTTTTAAACAGCATACTCGCATTATTATGTATATGGAACAAAAAAGACTAAAAAAAAGAGGTAAAAGAGAAAATAAGTGTCCTGAAAAACCTTATTACAACCCGTACAACACATCGCCGATTAAGATGGAGAAAGTTGCCGGTGTAACCTCCCAAAGGTCGGAGGTTGCACAAAATTAAAAAAAAAACGAACCCTACAATGGCGTTATTGTACGGGCTGTGCGTTCCAATACACCGCACGGCAGCTTTTGAAGGCAGTTTTACCTCTCATACTATGAAGTGCTGGAATAATATTCCACCGTTTTCGTATTTAAAAGAATATTCTTGATTTTAAAATATGTTACTGCATATACAAAAACAAGCATTATTATTGCCCTCCTAACTCTATACACATTTAAATTTTAATTATTTTACATTAGGTTATACCTGTTTTTGGTTAAGCTGTCTGTTGCTTGTTTTTAATTATTATTTTTTTTTTACTTTAACAATTAATATTTGTATTTTTTTTCGCTTTACTTAGGTTAAGTTTAGCTGTTACAATCGTACGTACGTTATCAATCATCATAGGGTCTTCCCTAAAAATCAGCGTTGTAACTAGGGTTGCCACCTTTATTTTGGCAGATAAAGTACATTGGTTATTATAGGTAGGGAATAAAGTACATAGTATTAAACTAAATTATAATTAAATTTTTATTATTATTGTTTAAATACACATTCTTAATCAAAATAAATAAGTAGGTACATTATTTTTATCAAATTCAGGAACGCTTTATTTCTTTCTTCTCGCCATTTGCTATTCATCACAGAAAAAACTGCGAATGCTGACGTGGCGGGAATAGATAATAAAAATGAAATGACTATACAAGTAAATCTATTATTATTGCATTGAAACCGCCTCGCACAAAACAATAAACAAGATAAGAAATTGTGACAATTAATGACAGTGACATTATTGACATTTGAGGTTAGGTTGCGTTCAAAACAATTGTTTGAAAAAACGAGTGCTTAGGTCATCACCTAATGAAATGAATAAGCGTTGACGAGTGCCGAAAATCTCAAATATACCAAATCATGCCAAAGTATTTTCGTGTACTTTATTGTTTTCATAAAGTATAGAGTACAAAAGCGTACAATACTTTATTATAAACTAACACGTGTATTTAGCCGTAACCGCTATGTCTCTGCATTTTGAATCTGTAATATCTTCAAAAATATTCGTTTAAATTACATGCTGTAAAGGGCCATATTGATCTATATTAAATGCACAATGTGTTTAAGGTACCTAATTGGATAAGGATTAATGCTGTATTGTTTAAAATCGCTTCGATAAAATAAACCATTATTTTTTGTAAAAAGTAAAAGATAATAAATGGTTATTGTAGGTTATCCCTAAGAGGTAGACATCTACCATTGCGAACTTTTTTGTAGACCTTTTTAAGGTGTACAATACTGTAGTACATTATTTTGATCTATCTCGAAGGGTTCAGCCAGCGTTTGCAATGTAAGCGCAAAAAAATGTGTTTATTTACGACATCACATTAGAAACCTCTACAATTATCAGTGTTTCTCTACTATATTATATATGTATTACACATATAAACCTTCCTTTTGAATCACTCTTATCTATTTAAAAAAACCGCATGAAAATCCGTTGCGTAGTTTTAAAGATTTAAGCATACATAGGGATATAGGGACAGAGAAAGCGACTTTGTTTTTTACTATGTAGTGATACGGGTGGCAACCCTAGTTGTAACTCACCTAGCAACACAAGCTGAGTGGAACACCTATTGGTGATATCATAAATGTTTTATTTTTATTGTACAACTTCACTACTCGTATAACAATTTGTGATATTCTAATAATGCATTTTTCCTTTCTTTCTTTCTATAATATCGCGATGTAATCCATGCAAATAAATTAAATTGGAGTGTATGTTTGTAATATTAAAATAACCGCTTTACCTAACATTTTTTACAATTTTTGCCTGTCTGTCTATTTGTTCCGACTAATCTCTGAAATGGCTAGACCGATTTTGACGGGACTTTCACTGGCAGATAGCTGATGTAACAAGGAGTAACTTAGGCTATTTAACATCTCGCTACGACCAATAGAAGCGGCGCAACACACGAACGAAGTCGCGTGGGCCGGCTAGTAATAAATGCATCCGTCGTGGCGGCGTATTTATTTAGTTAGCTTTTATCAACAAATTCTAAAATCAAATCTTACTTAAATTAGTGTTGCCAACATCATAATTAATGCTAGTTACTGATTGATCGATGATATAAAAATTCAAAACGTCTATCAAACTGAAATATCAAGTTTAAAAGTCAAGACATCCGCTCCGGAATCAAATGAAATACTTTTACTAAGATTTTTAGTATTCTATTTCCGTTTGTTTATCTTTATCTGTTGCCTGTTGTTCGCTCGGTGTTTGGGTTCATAATTACTTTTAAACAGCTCAGCTGTTAACAAAATGGCTGATTTGTTTTTTAGCGAATCTGTTTTTATAACATTGAAATAAACTAAATATATCTAGTTCCGGTTCATTTAAATTAAACAAGTTTAACTGAATCTGACCTACAAAAATAACTTTTATTTTAATCCAAGACTGTATATAACCTTTGTTCCGATATACTCGAGTCAGTTGTCAAATTGAGCTCGCCTGGTGACCACTCACGAATAGTGTAGAGTGCTAACAGTGAAAGAATTTTAAAAATTAGATTAGAAACAACAAAGGGGTCATACTCACTTAATTCAAAAATATACATGGCAACACTGAATCACCTTTGTCACTCACAAATAGTGTAGATTTCTAACAGTGAAAGAATTTTAAAAATTAGATTAGAAACAACAAAGGGGTCATACTCACTTAATTCAAAAATATACATGGCAACACTGAATCACCTTTGTCACTCACAAATAGTGTAGATTTCTAACAGTGAAAGAATTTTTAAAATCGGATTAGAAACAACAAAATGGCCATATTCTATTAATTAAAAAATGTATATGGCAACACTAAATCACCTTTGTCCCTCACGAATGGTGTGGTTTTCTCTCAGTGAAAGAATTTCTAAAATCGGTTTAGAAACAACAAAATGGCTATATTCTATTAATTAAAAAATGTATATGACAACACTAAATCACCTTTGTCCCTCACGAATGGTGTGGTTTTCTCTCAGTGAAAGATTTTTTAAAATCGGATTAGAAACAACAAAATGGCCATATTCTATTATTTACAATATGTATATGGCAACACTAAATCACTTTTCCCACTCGCAAATAGTATAGTTTTCTAACAGTGAAAAAATTTTTTAAATCGGATTTGTAGTTCCTGAGAAACCCTTCAATTTACAAAATAACCACCTTATGGCACTTAAATGGCCATATCTATTAAATTAGAGTATTTATGGCAACACCACATAGCCTATGTTACCCGGAAAGGATGTAGCTTCCTATTGGTGAAAGAATTTTCAAAATCGGTTCAGTACTTTTCGAGCCTATTCGCAACAAACAAACAAACATACAAATATACAAACATACAAACAATCAAATCTTTCCTCTTTATATAATAGTGTAGATGTAGATGAATTTTATCTTTTATAAAAATTGATTGTAACAATATGAATTTCAGCGTCAAAGTTCCATCGCCGCCGGTTATGCTTGCAAACTGAGTTCGTAAAACATTTATAGTAAATTACACGAAAACAAAAATGAAAATGTGTAACTCCAACTTACAAGAAAGAGAATGGCACTATCGTTATTCATTAACAAATAATTAAAATATCTTACAGCTACTGAAAATTGCAGCGTCGAAAATCTTGAATTTGCGTAAAAAATGTAATAGGACTCTTGATCGGAAATAATTTATAGAGGATATGTCGGGGTATAGTTGGGGTAGGATAATAGTAAAGGCCGTGTCGAGCTATAATTAGAGTAGGATAATGATTAAGAAAATTAATTGTTACTTCCGTCGCGTCATTTTAATATTCAACGATTTTTAAGTCTCGAACGAGTAAATGATTATCGATTAATCGGGATGCCAGCGCCCTATTTCCGTTTTGTTGATTTACTTCTCCCCACTAGTGGAGGGGCATTGCTACCATTGTCTAGTCCCTTTATATTCCCCGACTGACGCAGTACACTTTAGTCTCTCCACAAGTCTCTTTGAGTGAACATCACCTGGAGTTGAAGTGTAACAAATAGTGTGTCGCGTCACGGATATTGGACATATCGGACTAAGGATCATGTGAGTTCTTACGTCTTATTTATTATGAGTCCCTACATCGTATTTAGATGTGTTAACACAACCTTAGGTTAGGTTTAGGTTAGGTTGGCCTTAGGTTAGGTTAGCCTTATGTTAACCTAACCTCAGACAAACAGTGAGACCAGGCAGTGGAGGCGAGTGTTGTGATCACTTAAAGGACGTCCTTAAGCCTATACCTTGGTCATAAGTCCAAGGCACTGCCTGGGTTCCTGTCCTAGCGGGTCAGGTAGCGGGTAACAGGCCTCGCGTTACCAGTTGTAATGTATCAGTAACAGAACAGTGTGGTGATCAGAAGGTGCTCGGCGACAGTGCAGTGGTGTGGTGTCGTGATGCTGGGTCTCCATTACAAAGGTTTGGAGTAAGTGTTTAATTTTATAACTGTACTATTTATTGAAATTTTTCTTATTATTTAATTTAATTGTACCTTAATATTGCAAATTTAAAGAATATTTTAAACTTATTTTACTAAGCCTAAAAATACCTAAAATCTAGAACAATATAACTTAATGATTGTAAGTCTATAGTTTTATATGTCAATGTGTCAAGTCTTGAGAGTATTGAAACAATATTTCTTCTTCAAAGTTCATACATTTTGAAGAAGAAATATTTATGTTAGAGAAGGAATATCCTCTTTATCTTTCGTAGATTAAGATTCTAATATTGACTTTTTCGTCATATATTGTCTACACGTGGGTATACTTAAAATAAAATAAAAAGAAATATTCGCGAATACAATAACAATTTCTAATATGTCTGACAAGATATAAGAACCATTGAAAGTGACTGATTACTTTTGATTAGATCCTAGTCACATATTATAACACTAGCCCACTCGCTTCACTGAGGTGTGTACAAACTGTTTACTCACTCACACAACTACGAATGATATATCTCTCATCATTAAGGCAGTGTTCGTAACAAACGTTTTCGTTCTTCGACTTACTGCAGCAAATCCGACTACCACGGAAAAGTCTTTTCATTTTTCGGATTAATATTTAGCCTGAGACACTCACAAATAATGTGGCTTCTATTGGTAAAAGTATTTTCGAAATCGGTTCAGCAAATCCAGAGATTACCCTCCTACAACCTCGCAAACTTTACCTCTTGTCGACCTTTACGACTTCGTGCCCGTAATGCTCGGCTCCTATTGGTCTTAGCGTGATGATATATAGCCTATAGCCTTCCTTGATAAATGGACTATCTAGCACTGAAAGAGTTTTTCAAATCGGACCAGTAGTTCCTGAGATTAGCGCGTTCAAGCAAACAAACGAACTCTTCGGCTTTATATATTAAGTATAACTTTGAGAGTCTGACACAATGTTGCAACTTTATTAAGGGGTTGACAATAGACGAGGTTTCTTATATTAACCTTTTTTTTTAATGATAGATAAGGAACAAACGAGCAAAGGATCCACCTGATGGAAAATGGCCACCGTCGTTCGTTGTCTCTTCGAAGATAGAGTGAGGAGGGGGAGCGAAGAGAAGACTGCTACGGTTTCGATGGACCCCGGGCAAGAAATCGGCGTTCATTGGAATCGTAGCAGTAATGGGATGGGAGAGGGAGGGGGGGCTGGGTTACTCGGCTTTTACGAGATGCTCTCCCAGCGGCAGAGGAGAATTCTATACTAACCCGTCCCCTCACGCGTAAACTTTACTTTGTGTCTTCCAAAGCAACCGTTATTCCCACTTCATCGATTGGGGATCGTTTATATCTCTATTAGGAACATACACAGAGAAAGTTTGAGTAGAAAAGATTAAAAAACAGTAATATAATGTTTTTATTTTTATAGCAAGTTTATTATTGAGCACAATGCACACAAATGTCTGGTTATCCGCCAAATGTGCTCTGTTCTGGATTTTATTATCACTAACTAATAAATAGTGTACAGATTAAACTTTTATATTTATTAAAACTTTAATATTTCAACAACTAGAAATGCCTCTTTTATTTATTTAGTCATTGCTCTCTCTTTTATTAAACACTAGCTTTTACCCGCAACTTTGTTTGCGATATTGAGGTATATTAGCCTACAGTATATGGACTTCTGTAGACATATTTAATAATTTTATGAGGTAGTCATACACTAACTTTGCGCCCCCCTTTTACCCCTATAAGGGATGATTTTCGAAAAAATATTTTACACGTGTTTCATGACTTTCAATGAAGTACCTTTATACTAAATTTCATTGGAATAACTTCAAAAACTACAGAGTTTCATACTAACTTTGCACCCCCGCTTTACCCCCTTATGGGGTGAATTTTCAAAAATCCTTTCTTAGTGCCCCCCTACGGTATAAACGGAACCCCTGTGCAAAATTTCAAGTTTCTAACCCTTATAGTTGAGCCTCTGCGTTGATATGTCAGTCAGTCAGCTTCTCCTTCTATATATATACTTAGATTTACATTTCTTTCGTAATATAAAAAGTCTTGAATAAAACACAATAAAATCAGAATATTTATGTTGTAGTAGCTGTGCCCGCGACTTCATACCCTATTCCCTATTGTCATTTTACACCCTTGAGGGTAATATCATATTTATTTATATCGAATCAACAGACTAAAAATAAGTTACAAGCTTCTAGCTCTAAAAAAGACGATACTTCAGTACAACTTTTCATCCCCCTTTCAACCTCTTACAACCCTTTTTTGGCATTAAAAAGTAGCCTATGTCCTTTCTTAGGCTCTAGACTATCTCAGTACCAAAATTCATTTAAATCGATTCAGTAGTTTTCGATCCTATTCGCAACATACAAACAATCAAATCTTTTCTCTTTATATAATAGTGTAGATGTAGATAATAAATAGTAATGAGAATAATTGAATACTTCAGGTTAGGTTTTTTACTTTTTAAAAACCGTTTGGATTACAGATTGATAATAAATTCCAAAATTGAATTTTGAATTTAAATTTAATTTAAATACACAAATTTAAATTTTATTGAATTATAATATTACAGTTTTATAATTTTTTTATAGCAATTATAAATTTAGTGTAAACAATCATTTACCACAGATATATTATTTGGTGCGTCGCCAAGTTTATCATGCGGTTGGCTACAGATTAAATATTAACTACTCTATTAGCTTATAGGATACTCTGTGGCTCTGACGGATTAAATAAATTAAATTCTTTATTGCTCAGTGGGATTATGTTAAACGTTCGAAAATTAAATCAATGTGGTAGTGTTGCCAACCTAGATTTTAAATTTTATTTGAGTATTAGTTTATCTGTGTTACAAATTATGTTTTCCCAAAAATTCAAATTCAAAACCAATTAGTTTAGTTGGATATAGGCAAAGAAAATTTTGAAATGGGGAAAATTGATATTAAAGTTGGGAACTCTGCATTATAACAATTATTATTAATCTGTGGTCATAGCATCACTTCACATTATAACTCGATAGTCTGTGGCAACCCTAGAATTAATTTTATTTTTTTCAAGATACGAAGACCAGCTATTTAAACAGAGGAAAAAGGAAATTAGATCTGCCAAACTTTTAATAACAAACATTAATAACTATTTAGGTCGTTTAACTACCAAGATGCTAATTTTGTATTCTCTATCTCGCTCTATCTCAATTATTTATAAATAGATTGATATTTAGTAATTTTTTTTTAACATTAATAATAAAATGTCTGTTTAGAAAATTACTAACCTACCCGCCCGATTGTTCGCGTGTTGTTCCGCTCCTATGGGTCGTAGCGAAATGTTAAATACCTTACTTATTCCTTGTTACATCAGCTATCTGCCAGTGAAAGTCCCGTTAAAATCGGTCCAGCCATTTAAGAGTTTAGCCGGATCAAACAGACAGACAAATATTGTAAAAAAAAATGTAGTTGTTGGTATATGTACCGTGTGTGTATACTTCCATATGTACTTAGTAAAAAGCGGTTATTTTAATATTACAAACAGACACTCCAATTTTATTTATTTGTATGGATAAAGCTATCCACTATGGCAACAAAAAAGTAAGGTAATTGCCCAACATTCTTAAAATTTTTAGACGATATAAAGAAAAATAATTTCATACGTCAATACTTATTTATTATATTAAAAATATTTTGATTTTAATCTTTTATTTAACATACATTTAGAGTGACAGAGACACACATATAGTTTCACGTATAAAAGTGAGCGAGAGCAGATAATGGTGTGGCAAGGTGCTGCTATTATAAACTGACTGATGATGGCTATTCTCTCTATCTTATATTTCATTTAATTCTTGTATCTTTAGATGCATTTATAAGGGTAACTGTTTAATATTAAATGTAAGTAAAAACCTGCATATTTATAAATTGTTATCAAAAGATGTATTTGGTAGAAAGCCAACTCAACTCCATCGAGCTTTGAGCATAACTTGCGCAGAATGCATCATTCCATTATCTTTGATAATTGTATGATAATTATATCTTTACTAGTAGACGCGAAGACATAAATTTTTTAGAGGTAAAAGCTATAAATAATATTTGTGACTTGCAACCCAGATGCTAGTATTAATGCTACTCTTTGAAATAATTGGCTCAAAATTATTTATACAATATTCCAAAAAAATAAGAATTACTACCTACCTAATCACATCTATATTCTTTTAGTGTTGCCATGTTAGATAACCTAACTTTCCGAGTTGTCTCCACGTTTTCCGCGTCTAATTAAAAGGAACAACAAAAAAATATTTATTTTATAATTTGATTATCTGTGGCAGAGTATTAAAATAAAGATGGATAAATTTATTTTATTTAAATTTTACAAACAGATCGAGTCAATTATAATCTTTATATTTTAAAATATCTAACCTCATTTTCTACATAGAGGCCATCACAATAACACCTTGTTTATTTTTAATCTGTCAATAGAGCGGGAAATTTGACAGGTGTCAATTAGCGCGCGATTTCCCTTTATTTTAATAAGGAAAAGTTTATTTTAATAATATAAAAAAAGATTAGATAGTTCAAAACTAGTATTAGTGTTATTTTAAGGACTTTTCGGACGGAAACTACTAAAAATTTTTGGGTAAGTTAGCAATGATTTAAGATAAAAAAATAGATTTATTCTCTTTGTATACTAAAAATTGGCATTTTATTTATATATTTTTTAAATATAAAATATTTATTTAATATAACGAATCTCACTTGTCAAACATGTTCAAAGGAATGGAAGGAGATTTTTAATATTAATAATAATAACTAAAAACATATTAAAAGATCACTATTTGTATTTGCAATAGAACCCTAGATCCCCAATCTTTTTATAATCGGTGTTAAAAAACATTAATTACAAGATAAAAAAAAATTAAAAATTTGGCACACATACTTTATAACCAACACATATGCTACTTGTTATCCCGGAAAATTACGAAGTTCCTGCGGGATAATACAAAATGTTTACTGTCTTAAGCACCTCAATAATGTTATTTAGTAACAATATATTGAAAACCCGTTTCACCCGTTATATTTTGGATAATTCACACTATACCATTATAAATTATAGCCTATGTGTTATTCTGATGTGTAAGCTATATTTTTGTGAAGTTTCATCAAAATCCATTCAGTAGTTTTTGCGTGAAAGAGTGACAAACAAACATCCATACATTCTTACAAACTTTCGCGTTTATAATATTAGTAGGATTAATTCTTAATTTCCACGCCCTTAATTTCTCTTTCAATAAATAACTTTAGATTCATTTAATAAACACAAAAATATAAAAATTATATAAACTACCTTCAAGTCTTCCACTGTACCTTACAGTGGACATTATGCAGGTAAGGATATTTCGGATCTGGACAGATACGGATAAAGAAAAAACGGTTTTTCGGTTACGATTATTAGATTTTGACTCTTTGAAATGTGCATTTACTTGATTAAAAATTTTAAAATTAAACAATTATTCATAATTTATACAAATTATTAATCATTTTCCTCTTAAGTGCATAAAAGTAAGTTTTTAAATGTAAATGTAACGTAAACAATAACTGATTAGTAATGAACAATAAACAATGCAAGAGAGACTCGTGGCTAGTGGGCTAGTTGTTGGCTGGCTCGAACTCGAAAAAACTTTTCATAACATGCATCATTTAAACTCCGCCCCTATCCGAAATTATCCGAAACTGTTATATCGAATTCGGTTACGATTACGGATATCCGAGAGAGTCGGTTACGGAGCTCCATAACATGCCTGATTATGAAAGGCAAGCGTTAGTGTTGCCAGAAATAAATTGTAAATAGTGTTACTATTTAGCTTTGCTATAACAATAGTAGAGTGAAGCAATAATGTTTGCAAGTGGTAGAAAAAAATATTAATCTTCTGTCACCAGTTTGTTTGCTTGAACGCGCTAATCTCAGGAACTACTGGTCCGATTTGAAATATTCTTTCATTGTTAAATAGCCCATTTATCGAGGAAGGCTATAGGCTATATATCATCACGCTAAGACCAATAGGAGCGGAGCTACACGCGGACGAAGCCGCAGAGGTCGGCGTGTATATAAAATTAAAACGTAATTACTTTGAAACAAGTACAAGAATATTTCTTGTTATTTGTCACATAAATCTAGACGAGTTTGATTATAAAATGTAAAGTTTGTGTTGGTTTGCTTCAGTAATTTATCGCGACACTCAAGAATGTTTTCTTTTTATAAATTAATTTAGTGTAGTGTTAGTAAACATTGAAATGAAGGCGTGGTGGGGTATAAATAGACGTGCGCGTTGCTCTCCGCTTTTCAAATACCATGTTTTCATCTTTAAAACTTTCATACTAGAAACTACAAATTCTAGACTATTTATTAATTAATAAATAAATAAGTGATAACACCTCAGCAAAGCGAGGGCAGATGGGCTAGTTATTAATATAAAAACTATAAATTATTAAAATAATTATGGGGAAAATAGTAAACCGAAACTGGCAATTAAAACGCTTGCCACTTTGGCGCGCTTAGCGTGACGTCACAGCGTCATTTGTTTATTTTATCAACAATGGTTAACAAAACAAAGTTAATCAAACCATTATATTACTATGTGAAAATATAAATGCATATATAGTATCAATATTTTGTGACGTCACAATACATAACATCAGACATCAGTTTCAACTACTGTGAATTTCCAGATTAATATTATTACTTTTAAAAGTAATAATATTAAATTTTTCTAACTTAACAAAAATTACATCAAATAATTATTATGGCCCACTGCTGAGCCGGGTTTCCTCTTCAGAATGAGGAGGGTATTAGGCCATAATCCACCATGCTGGCCAAGTGCGAGTTGGCAGACTTCACACACCTTTGAGAACATGGAGAGCTTTCAAGTTTCCTCACGATGTTTTCCTTCACCGTTGAAGTAAGAGATATTTAATTAAAACACATGAGTGTAACAATCACAGATAATAAAACCCTCACAATATGATAGCTGTCAAAATAAATGTAATTTAGTTTCCCGCGTTTTTTTTCCTTGGACTTTTGGGATTTTGCCAATTTTTTAATAATCTACTACTAAAAATTTAATATTGCTTTGGACAATAATATTATGGACTTTGCATTGTATATATGTAATATTACATACAAACTATTATATATGTGTATATATGTATGTTAGTTTATGGAACTAATACTAATATAAAATATGTATATCATTTTAGTTTATGTAAGGTATATAGTATTTAGTAGTAAGTATGTCTATTATATTCTATAAGACTTTATGCACCATACACTGCCTAATCACCTACATTGGATCCTATAGGAGATGGTTGCTTGGAAGAGATCACTTTTAGTGATAAGGCCGCCTTTGCGCATCTTTGTTATGCTATGTTATTATTAAATGTTAAATTTAACTTTAAAAGTGTGCAATAAAGTGTTTTGATTGATTGTTTCCGACTTAAGAATTTTCATTTTTTTAATAACAACGAATTTTTATATTTCATTCTCTGATTTTTAAGAATTGATATATTTTTTTACTTTTATACGATATTAAAAGCTGTCAAGAATAAAGTGACCATTTTATTTTTCAATCAAAACGGGACACGGACAACGGGACGGGAAGAAAAATATCTCGGATATTTGTAGCAGGCAAATCATAGTGACGGTCAAAAAAAACAATACGTATCTGTCTTATTGTCGACAATTCGGTAATTATTACGCAATTTCGGAAAACGGGACAGTTTGACTTCCCGAAACTTACTTTCGGGACAACGAAACAGACAATCGAATAACGGGACGGGTCACTTTAGTCAAGAAACGCAAGTTTTATTGAATATCTCCAGCGAGATAGTAAATATGAGGATAAATTATGGTAACTAGTTTGTTTAAAATAACAAGGTTACCTTTTTGTTTCCTCCATTTATAAAGCTCCCCTTGTTTAGTAAAAAAAAAAAAAGTATAAACATGTATGTTATTAACTTCAATCAAATTAAAATATTTAATAATATTGGTTACGGTTGCCAGGTAATTGTTCCATGATAATACATAACTCCGGATGGATGTATGTCCCTAAAACTAATAGTTCAGTTTTAAAAGTTCCTTTTTTGCTGATTTAAACGTTCTTTTTGTATCCTACATGTTTCTTAATTACTCTGGATTCATAAAAAACTATTTTACCTCAAAGGAGTATGATTGAAAATACATTCCAAATTTGAATTTTATGAATGAATCTATACACAAATTTGAATTTGGAATCTATATTCAATCCATGTTCTTTATTACATGATGTGGATGAGTGAGTGAATAATTGAAAGGAGAGAATAAGTTTGTAGATAAATTAGTAAGTTAATGTGATAGATAGATAAAAACTTTATTGGACACACAGTAAAGAAACATAAATAAAATAGATACAAACAAATTTAAAGGCATGCAAAGGCGGCCTTATTTCTGAAGCTAATAAATGAGTGAATTAATAAATGAATGAAATGAATGAATGTTTAATAACATTAACCAATTGAATTGGAATTTAAGATCTATACTAATATATAAAGCTATTATTGAACGCGCTAATCTCAGGAACTACTAGTCCCATTTGAAAAATTCTTTCAGTGTTAGATAGGCCATTTATCGAGGAAGGCTATAGGCTATATATCATCACGCTAAGACCAATAGGAGCGGAGCTACACGCGGACTAAGTTGCGCGGGTCTACTAGAATAATATAACTAAATGTTTATATACATGAGATGCGTGACACCAAAATTAGCACAAGTTAGTAGAACAACTATTATCTAATAATAATCCAAAACGTCTGTTTATCCGGTGCAATGTTTACAATGAAACCCATGTACATGAATACATTGCATATCCATAAATCATAGAATAATAAAAGCAGCTCATCAAA
This sequence comes from Limenitis camilla, assembly GCA_905147385.1. Taxonomy (NCBI): domain Eukaryota; kingdom Metazoa; phylum Arthropoda; class Insecta; order Lepidoptera; family Nymphalidae; genus Limenitis; species Limenitis camilla. The sequence continues at coordinate 5,937,589 of LR990251.1, read as the reverse complement.
GAGATAGATTAATTGAACTATATCTTATCAGTTCCAATCCAGCCAATAAACAATCACATGTTTGTTAGTCAATCACACAAAAACGGATGAACGAATTTCAATGAAATTTTGCACACATATGCTTTATAATTTGGATTAACAAATAAGCTACTTTTTATCCCGGAAAATTCAATTCCTGTGGGATAAATATAAAATATCTCATTGAACACCTGAATAATTTAAAATAGTAATTGCACATTAACAATCAAAAGACTACAATAATATACAATCTAGACGGAAGCCGAGCAGTGCCTGGGGCTTGCGACCCAGGTGCAAGATTAAAAGACCCTTACATTTCCACTATAACGTCAGGTGTGGTCACATGCCTGTGTTGCCAAGTTATTATTTAAAAACTCCCATTAAATAGTTTACAATAGCGCCCGTGCAAAGCCTCGGCGAGTCCACTAGTAGAATAATAAAAGCAGCTCATCAAAGAGATAGATTAATTGAACTATTTGATTTACATCTTATCAGCTCCGGTCCAGCCAATAAACTATTACGACTGTTTAATTACGCAAACCAATCCGTACACTCAATCTATTCCGTAATAAAAACTCTATTAAATATACTGGCGGCAATTACGGGTTTTATTATTTTTGAAACATTTTTTTTATGGTAGATAAGGTGCAAACGACCAAATGGTCCACCTTAGGGTAAGTGGCCACCATCGCCCATGGACATCGGCAAAACAATAGATACCCACTTGTTATCCTCGAAGATAGAGTGGGGAGGGGGAGTGAAGAAAAAATGCTGTGGTTTCAGCGAACCCTGAGCAAGAGTCCACAGACCACTAGATCCGCAGCATTAATGGGATTGGAGAGGGAGGGGGCAAGGTCTTCTATCTCGACCGGAACGCGTCTATGACACGTGGCGGTCGGATTCGCATGCTGGTGGTCGCAACCCAGTCGGGGAACAGATCCCCTACCACCAAAGGGGTGCTCTTAAGAGATGCTCACCCAGAGGCAGAGTGGAGTAGTATTCTAACCCCCTCACGGGCAAAAATATTACAATATTAGTTAATTTTATAAACGAGTTTTGTGTTTGTTACTCTATCACACAAAAATGGCTAAACAGGTTTAAACCACATTTTGCATACAGATTAAACCGGGACAAACTACAATTCCTGAGCGAAAGGTTGTATTTTCTTAAAGGATTATGCTTCTTTTCGGGATACAAAGTTCGATCTACTAACGTAGTGCATAATACTTAAAAAATTACCTTGAAATATTTGTAAAAAGCTACTTAAATAGTAACAGCTGACGAATATTCCACCACGTTATGATCAGCTGACTTTATTTTTCCTTCAAGATACTAGGTGAACTATAATCCGACAAATTTTCAAATGGGAGGAAATGACTGAAAAAAAAAATTTTTCTACATATTTGAGAGGCTGCCACTGCTCGCCCCACCCATAGAATCGCAGCTGACGGTCACGAGTTATCATAATATTAGCCCCTTATGCATTTCACGAATTTTCGCTTGGGAGGCACTTGGTCATGAAAATCTGTCACTGACACCCGTACCATAGACAGGACAAACAGGAACTATTCTGATAGGAACCCAAGCCTCCACTGCCCAGGTTCTCTGTTTAAACTTAAGGTTAGGCTAACATAAGTCTACCCTAACCTAACTTACACTTCCAATATATTTATAATAGCAGCTGTTAAAGTTAGGCTTGGTTGCTTGGTTTAGATTAGTTTTAGGTTGGCCTTCTAATCTTAAGCTTAGACGGAGAGCTTGAGCAGTAGAGGCGAGTATCAAATATATGGAAGGAAGCTCTACTCAAACCTACATCATCAAAATAACGATGTTGTGGGGGGAGATTTGAAGAAAGCCAGTGATGATGGAGGGAGTCGAAGTCTGAACAGGGCAATAGTAGGAATCTCGGGTTGTGGCTGTTGGTGTTGGACAGTGTTCGCGGGCGTCTCCTACGGAAGAGCAGACTCTGATGCACTGTCGTCAGCTGTGGTGATTGGTGGTAGCCCTAAGACTATAGGATTTGAAGTTAAAAAAGTGTTAGCGCGATTCAATGGACTGGTGGCGCCATCTAGTTTAATTTTGTTGAGTTATCTTGTTTCAGTGCATTGAATCCAAATAAAAGTTCATGATAAAGACTTACTTAGTATAGAATCGGAATAAGAGTTGTTGTTAAAGCTCAAGTTGAAAGTTAATAGAAAATATTAAGAACAAAAGTAAATCCCTTTCTGATTTTTAAAGTAATATTTAAGTATTTATAAAGATGTAATAAATGATATTTATTACTGAAACTTTGAGAACACTAGAAGCAATATTTAAACAGCGTGGAAACGCTTTTCCGCTTCGTAGGACTTGTAAAGCTTCTGCTCTTCTACAATGAAAAGAAACATCAAACAATGAAAATTGTTTTCAAATTTTGTATTTATATTATACTAGTCATCTCATCCCGACTTTGTTTTCGATATTTTAATTTTCAACACTAATTTATTGTATTGTTGTTTATACCAAATTTCATGAAGATCGGTTCAGTGATTTAAGCGTGATTTCGTAACAGACAGACAGAGCGTCAGCGACAGATAGATGGCGTAAGTAGTATATTAAATCGCACATTCAATTGTTTCAGTTTGTATTCTTAAGTTACTTTCAAAATTATAATATTAGTTCGGATATAATATATTCAATCTATCAATAAATATATTTTACTATTTACTATTATCCCGTAGAAACTAGGAGTTTTTTCGGGATAAAAAGTAGCCTATGTGTTGGTCAAGGTTATAAGGTATAATGTGCTAAATAACATTAAAATCTGTTCAGTAGTTTGTGTATGATTTAAACATACATATATTCGGTATACTGTTTGCGATAAACTCGAAAACTACTAAACGTATTTCATGCCGTTTTCGCCACTAAACAGATTGATTTATGAGAAAAGTTTAGGTGTATAATAAAATGTAGTGTTGCCATATATATGTCGGGGATTTTAAAACGATGTGAAAAGGAGATGAAAGGAGGAAGATGGGGAATATTGGGGAACACTAAAGGGGGTGATGGTATTGAATGGAATATTGGGTAAACGCAACGTAGATACTTCTACTGAACCGATAAATGATCAAATAGGATCTCTAACAATTACGAGAGAAACCCAAGCAGTGCCCCGGACCTGTGACCAAGGTGTAGGCTTAAGGATATCCTTTAAGTAATTACAACACTCGCCTCCACTGCCAGGCTCTCTATTTAAACCCAAGGTTAAACGCACATAAACCGAATCCAACCTAAGGCTAACCCAACCTAACATTGTGTTTACTTAACCATGTGGCAATTACATTGTAAGGACTTACGTGACCTTAGTTGGACAGCACTTCCACACTACACTGCACTTGACACTATCACTATCACTAGCACTACTTAGATGTTCACTTCTTGAGAGACCGCGCACGACTAAGACTTCAGTTAGACTGTCGATCGCATATAAAGGGTCGAGGGTAGATACTGTCAAAACAACGGAAGAGACTACTACCCCACTCCAACGACATAGACAACGATAACGATTCGATTAATCGATAATCTTTTACTATGCTCCGACACGGCCATTCTGATAATCAACGCGCTCTCGCGTTGTCTTTACACAGTTTCAAAATACGTAACACGTAACACTAGTTTCATAGATCAATAACTCCGTTAAAGTGTGACAGCTTTCAGCACTATTTTCCACTAGACATAAGAATTTCAATCATTAACACACAAAGAAACAAAGAGCTCTCAACACTCTTTACAGAAAACATCTCAAATTCGTAGCAAAGCGTAACAGCTTTCAGCCCCAACCGTCGGGGCCTACAAAGCCACCTTACAACGGCTCAATAACAACAAAGCGACAACGCTTCCAGTACATCTTTCCGACAAAGCGTAAAAGCTCTCTGTCGCACTAATAAAACGTTAATATGATCAGTAATTTCCAAACACAATGCGTAAAAACTGTCAACACCATAATTTACTACCGAAACGGCTGATGAGCCTCATGTAAAGCAAAGGCGTACCTACTTCAAATAATAATCACGATTTTAAGATTTTAAACTACCTTCGCAACTATTTCTGATTTCAACTATTTCTGAATTTTTTTTTAAACTACCCACTTTTAACTTTTTCGAAAACTAATTTTAAAGAACCCTTAACGCGAACTTTTGGGCTTGTGATCCCACTTCTGATGTCGGGGATTTTAAAACGATGTGAAAAGGAGATGAAAGGAGGAAGATGGGGAATATTGGGGAACACTAAAGGGGGTGATGGTATTGAATGGAATATTGGGTAAACGCAACGTAGATACTTCTACTGAACCGATAAATGATCAAATAGGATCTCTAACAATTACGAGAGAAACCCAAGCAGTGCCCCGGACCTGTGACCAAGGTGTAGGCTTAAGGATATCCTTTAAGTAATTACAACACTCGCCTCCACTGCCAGGCTCTCTATTTAAACCCAAGGTTAAACGCACATAAACCGAATCCAACCTAAGGCTAACCCAACCTAACATTGTGTTTACTTAACCATGTGGCAATTACATTGTAAGGACTTACGTGACCTTAGTTGGACAGCACTTCCACACTACACTGCACTTGACACTATCACTATCACTAGCACTACTTAGATGTTCACTTCTTGAGAGACCGCGCACGACTAAGACTTCAGTTAGACTGTCGATCGCATATAAAGGGTCGAGGGTAGATACTGTCAAAACAACGGAAGAGACTACTACCCCACTCCAACGCCATAGACAACGATAACGATTCGATTAATCGATAATCTTTTACTATGCTCCGACATATATATTTATTGATTAATAGAATATGGCCATTTTGTTGCTGCTGATCCGATTTTAAAGTCGGTCACCGATAGAAAACTACACTATTCCTCAGTGACATATGTGATGTAGTGTTGCCTAATATATATTTATTGATTAATAGAATATGGCCATTTTGTTGCTACTGACCCGATTTTAAAGTCTGTCACCGATAGAAAACTACACTATTCCTCAGTGACATATGTGATGTAGTGTTGCCTTATATATATTTATTGATTAATAGAATATGGCCATTTTGTTGCTACTGATCCGATTTTAAAGTCTGTCACCGATAGAAAACTACACTATTCCTCAGTGACATATGTGATGTAGTGTTGCCTTATATATATTTATTGATTAATAGAATATGGCCATTTTGTTGCTACTGATCCGATTTTAAAGTCTGTCACCGATAGAAAACTACACTATTCCTCAGTGACATATGTGATGTAGTGTTGCCTTATATATATTTATTGATTAATAGAATATGGCCATTTTGTTGCTACTGATCCGATTTTAAAGTCTGTCACCGATAGAAAACTACACTATTCCTCAGTGACATATGTGATGTAGTGTTGCCTTATATATATTTATTGATTAATAGAATATGGCCATTTTGTTGCTGCTGATCCGATTTTAAAGTCTGTCACCGATAGAAAACTACACTATTCCTCAGTGACATATGTGATGTAGTGTTGCCTTATATATATTTATTGATTAATAGAATATGGCCATTTTGTTGCTACTGATCCGATTTTAAAGTCTGTCACTGATAGAAAACTACACTATTCCTCAGTGACATATGTGATGTAGTGTTGCCTTATATATATTTATTGATTAATAGAATATGGCCATTTTGTTGCTACTGATCCGATTTTAAAGTCTGTCACCGATAGAAAACTACACTATTCCTCAGTGACATATGTGATGTAGTGTTGCCTTATATATATTTATTGATTAATAGAATATGGCCATTTTGTTGCTACTGATCCGATTTTAAAGTCTGTCACTGATAGAAAACTACACTATTCCTCAGTGACATATGTGATGTAGTGTTGTCTTATATATATTTATTGATTAATAGAATATGGCCATTTTGTTGCTACTGATCCGATTTTAAAGTCTGTCACCGATAGAAAACTACACTATTCCTCAGTGACATATGTGATGTAGTGTTGCCTTATATATATTTATTGATTAATAGAATATGGCCATTTTGTTGCTACTGATCCGATTTTAAAGTCTGTCACTGATAGAAAACTACACTATTCCTCAGTGACATATGTGATGTAGTGTTGCCTTATATATATTTATTGATTAATAGAATATGGCCATTTTGTTGCTACTGATCCGATTTTAAAGTCTGTCACTGATAGAAAACTACACTATTCCTCAGTGACATATGTGATGTAGTGTTGCCTTATATATATTTATTGATTAATAGAATATGGCCATTTTGTTGCTGCTGATCCGATTTTAAAGTCGGTCACCGATAGAAAACTACACTATTCCTCAGTGACATATGTGATGTAGTGTTGCCTTATATATATTTATTGATTAATAGAATATGGCCATTTTGTTGCTGCTGATCCGATTTTAAAGTCGGTCACCCATAGAAAACTACACTATTCCTCAGTGACATATGTGATGTAGTGTTGCCTTATATATATTTATTGATTAATAGAATATGGCCATTTTGTTGCTGCTGATCCGATTTTAAAGTCGGTCACCCATAGAAAACTACACTATTCCTCAGTGACATATGTGATGTATTTATTGATCAATAGAATAAGGTCATGGATTTTTAAAATTATTTCGCCGAGAGAAGTCCATAGTACTCAAATCAATTAATTTATATTTTCTCTTTTTATGCTACATAATTACACAGTGACAATTTAAGAACATCAACAATAATATCTCTTTAAATACCCGGAGCGAAGCGAAGGCAGGCCGCTCGTATAAAATATAAAGACAATCTTTACAAGACATTTAACTGCAATGAAACCGCGGCTCTTATAAATGATTGTTCATTTTGTTTATTACATGGAGTTAGAGTTAATTACTCAAGTTAAGTTGTCAGTAAACGTTATATTTGTACTAAAATATAATTAATTTTCAACAATAAGACAATACACATAATTTTTTTTTTCTTATTTAATAAAAAGGGACGTCAAAATTAACCTTAATAAGGAAACATTCCTTTTATTTAATAATTTAATTAGCGTTAGAACAATTCGATCGATTCAGTGGTAATTTTAACGATTTAACAATCGATTTGATGGATTTAAAATATCGGTTTTTGAATAATCGATCTTATAAAACTTCTCTAGTACAATTAAATTTAATTAGTAATTTAAATTTGTGTGGTTTACTCGAAATATCCTATATCTATGTTGCGTTTACCCAATAGTCCATTCAATATCCCCTCTCCTACTTCGATTCTCACCATTTTTCTCCGAATTCAGAAGTGGGATAGGCCTTCGCTTCACATGATGGTCCTGCTCTGACAGTTTATACGAATCGAGTGAACGGACTATTACAGACTGATTCAATCTAAATTAGACCATCGACAATCAACCACAGATACACAGGTACCTTCTATTAATCTGTGATATTACAGTGTTGCTATTCCAATAAATTAAATTACCACCATTATGATTATTCTTTGACAACCATGTGAAAAACTTAACATCAACACTTATCACCTGCTATGAACAGACATGAAGGGGTCATTACACCTAAACCCAGACCCAACCCAGGACAAGGATGGTGGAGCCCCGTCTTAGAAAAACTAAGACGTAAGGTGAGGAAACTGTTCAACAGAGCAAATAACACATATGATGAAGAAGACTGGGATAGATATTTAGAAACCCGACGTCTCTATAAAAAACAAATCCGCCTAAGAAAGCAAGAATGCTGGAGGCGGTTCTGTAACAATATTGACAATGTAAATCAATCAGTGAAGGTTAAGAATATTATAGCCAATGAACCCGAACGCAACTTTGGTAGTTTAAAAAAACCAGATGGCACCTTCACAAAGACAGAAGTAGAAACCTGTGAGCTTCTGATAGAAACTCACTTCCCAGAATGCCGGATATCGGGATCTCAAAATTGGGAGCCGGCACTGGACTCTACATCATCATACACAGACGAGAACACAGCTCAAAAAATTGTCAATTATGACAAAGTCAAATAGGCAACCAACAGCTTCCTTCCTTTCAAGAGCGCAGGTCTTGATGGAATTTTCCCAGGGCTTATCCAATGGTGTGGGAAGGAAATAGTTACACACCTTGTTAATATCTACAGGGGATGTCTTAAATACCGCTTTGTCCCTTCTCAATGGAGAGAAGTCAAGGTGGTATTCATACCTAAGCCCGGCAAGAGTGATTACACGCAACCAAAGTCCTTCAGACCGATAAGCCTCACATCTTTCCTGCTAAAAACGTTGGAGAGATTGTGCGACTGGGAGATAAGGAACAATACGTTGCAAAGTAAACCACTGCACGCTAATCAACATGCCTATAGCATGGGCAAATCAACGGAATCTGCACAACATGACGTCGTAACAAAGATTGAGTGTGGATTAAAACCAGGACAATCAACCTTAATCGTCTTTGTCGATGTCGAAGGAGCCTTTGACAAAACTAACTTTACCAGCATAAGCCTAGCCCTTGAGAGATATGGTGTAGATCCCATGGTTGCCGGATGGATAGACAGCATGCTTCGTTACAGGGCGATACAGTTCACTGTCAACACTACAATACGTGGTGTAGTATGTAGAGGTTGTCCTCAAGGAGGTGTACTATCACCGCTATTGTGGAACATTGTGGTGGATGAGTTAATAACCCGCCTCAATGAAGCTCGGCTGTACACAGTGGGCTATGCAGATGACCTAGCTATACTAATCAGTGGACCATTTGAAAATATACTCTGCGATCGAATGAGAGCTGCTTTCAAGGTTGTGGAGGAATGGTGCACCAAACATGAACTCACAGTTAATCCGACTAAAACGGAACTGGTGTTGTTAACTAACAAGAGGAGTATAAATAGGCTTAGACTACCGAAACTCTTCAACACAGAACTCACATTAACTAATGAAGTCAAGTACCTGGGCGTAATACTTGATAGCAAATTGTTATGGAGTAAACACCTAGAACGCAAGCTTGAGAAAGCATGTATTACGGCTATGTGAACTTGACACCCAATTTTGAAAAATCTTGTCTTTTTTTTGTGATTTTTATACATTTTCGTTTGTAGTTGTATGTAGTAAAAAAAATTTCGTTTGTAGTAATTTCAAAAAAAATTATGACACTTCAAAAAAATTGCATCCCCCGACTTTAATGAAATTTAAATTTAGCGATTGGTATGTAAAGAGGATAGTTTGTAGTTGTTTGTAGCAAAAAACAATTTGTTTGTAGTAATCAAGAAAAAAAAATTTAAAGAAAAAAAATTTTTTTTTTTCAAAATTTTTTTCAATTTTTTTTAAATTATTTATTTAACAAACGTCAGATACCGGTATAGAAAACAGAAAATGTACATTAAACAACAAATAACTAAAAATGAACGAAATGAAAACTTGTATCTTCAAATACTGACTACTATAAACAAAATAGAAGCTTGTAGCTTCGAATACTAACTTCTTCATATTCTGACTACTAAAATCGAAATAGAAGCTTGTATTAAAAAAAAACTGACTACTACAAACGAAATAGAAGCTTGTATTTTCAAGAACTGACTACTACAAACGAAATAGACGCTTGTATCTTCAAAACCTGACTACTACAAACGAAATAGAAGCTTGTATCTTCAAATACTGACAACTACAAACGAAAAAAAAAGCTTGTATTTTCAAAAACTGACTAATACAAACGAAATAGAAGCTTGTATCTTCAAAACCTGGCTACTACAAACGAAATAAAAGCTTGTATTTTCAAAAACTGACTACTACAAACGAAATAAAAGCTTGTATTTTCAAAAACTGACTACTACAAACGAAATAAACGCTTGTATCTTCAAATACTGACTACTACAAACAAAATAGAAGCTTGTATCTTCAAAAACTGACTACTACAATCGAAATAGACGCTTGTATCTTCAAATACTGACTACTACAAACGAAATAGAAGCTTGTATCTTCAAAAACTGACTACTACAAACGAAATAAACGCTTGTATCTTCAAAACCTGACTACTACAAACGAAATAAACGCTTGTATCTTCAAAACCTGACTACTACAAACGAAATAGAAGCTTGTATTTTCAAAAACTGACTACTACAAACGAAATAAACGCTTGTATCTTCAAAACCTGACTACTACAAACGAAATAAACGCTTGTATCTTCAAAACTTGACTACTACAAACGAAATATACGCTTGTATCTTCAAATACTGACGACTACAAACGAAATATACGCTTGTATTTCAAAAAACTGATAACTACAATCGAAATAGACGCTTGTATCTTCAAATACTGACTACTACAAACGAAATATACGCTTGTATCTTCAAATACTGACTACTACAAACGAAATAAACGCTTGTATCTTCAAAACCTGACTACTACAAACGAAATAAACGCTTGTATCTTCAAAACCTGACTACTACAAACGAAATATATGCTTGTATCTTCAAAACCTGACTACTACAAACGAAATATACGCTTGTATCTTCAAATACTGACTACTACAAACGAAATAGAAGCTTTTATTTTCAAATACTGAGTACTACAAACGAAATAGAAGCTTGTATTTTCAAAAACTGACTACTACAAACGAAATAAACGCTAGTATCTTCAAATACTGACTACTACAAACGAAATAGAAGCTTGTATTTTCAAAAACTGAGTACTACAAACGAAATAAACGCTTGTATTTCAAAAAACTGATAACTACAATCGAAATATACGCTTGTATCTTCAAATACTGACTACTACAAACGAAATAGACGCTTGTATCTTCAAAACCTGACTACTACAAACGAAATAGAAGTTTGTATTTTCAAAAACTGACTACTACAAACGAAATAAACGCTTGTATTTCAAAAAACTGATAACTACAATCGAAATATACGCTTGTATCTTCAAATACTGACTACTACAAACGAAATAGACGCTTGTATCTTCAAATACTGACTACTACAAACGAAATATACGCTTGTATCTTCAAATACTGACTACTACAAACGAAATATACGCTTGTATCTTCAAAAACTGACTACTACAATCGAAATAGACGCTTGTATCTTCAAATACTGACTACTACAAACGAAATAGAAGCTTGTATCTTCAAAACCTGACTACTACAAACGAAATAAACGCTTGTATCTTCAAAACCTGACTACTACAAACGAAATAAACGCTTGTATCTTCAAAACCTGACTACTTCAAACGAAATAGAAGCTTGTATTTTCAAAAACTGACTACTACAAACGAAATAAACGCTTGTATCTTCAAAACCTGACTACTACAAACGAAATATACGCTTGTATCTTCAAATACTGACGACTACAAACGAAATATACGCTTGTATTTCAAAAAACTGATAACTACAATCGAAATAGACGCTTGTATCTTCAAATACTGACTACTACAAACGAAATATACGCTTGTATCTTCAAATACTGACTACTACAAACGAAATAAACGCTTGTATCTTCAAAACCTGACTACTACAAACGAAATAAACGCTTGTATCTTCAAAACCTGACTACTACAAACGAAATATATGCTTGTATCTTCAAAACCTGACTACTACAAACGAAATATACGCTTGTATCTTCAAATACTGACTACTACAAACGAAATAGAAGCTTGTATTTTCAAAAACTGACTACTACAAACGAAATAAACGCTAGTATCTTCAAATACTGACTACTACAAACGAAATAGAAGCTTGTATTTTCAAAAACTGAGTACTACAAACGAAATAAACGCTTGTATTTCAAAAAACTGATAACTACAATCGAAATATACGCTTGTATCTTCAAATACTGACTACTACAAACGAAATAGACGCTTGTATCTTCAAATACTGACTACTACAAACGAAATATACGCTTGTATCTTCAAATACTGACTACTACAAACGAAATAGACGCTTGTATCTTCAAATACTGACTACTACAAACGAAATAGACGCTTGTATCTTCAAATACTGACTACTACAAACGAAATAGACGCTAGTATCTTCAAATACTGACTACTACAAACGAAATAGAAGCTTGTATTTTCAAAAACTGAGTACTACAAACGAAATAAACGCTTGTATTTCAAAAAACTGATAACTACAATCGAAATATACGCTTGTATCTTCAAATACTGACTACTACAAACGAAATAGACGCTTGTATCTTCAAAACCTGACAACTACAAACGAAATAGAAGCTTGTATTTTCAAAAACTGACTACTACAAACGAAATAAACGCTTGTATCTTCAAAACCTGACTACTACAAACGAAATAAACGCTTGTATCTACAAGCTTCTATTTCGTTTGTAGTAGTCAGTATTTGAAGATACTAGCGTCTATTTCGTTTGTAGTAGTCAGTATTTGAAGATACAAGCGTCTATTTCGTTTGTAGTAGTCAGTATTTGAAGATACAAGCGTATATTTCGTTTGTAGTTGTCAGTATTTGAAGATACAAGCTTCTATTTCGTTTGTAGTAGTCAGTATTTGAACATACAAGCTTCTATTTCGTTTGTAGTTGTCAGTATTTGAAGATACAAGCTTCTATTTCGTTTGTAGTTGTCAGTATTTGAACATACAAGCTTCTATTTCATTTGTAGTTGTCAGAATTTGAAGATACAAGCTTCTATTTCGTTTGTAGTTGTCATTAATTGAAGATACAAGCTTCTATTTCGTTTGTAGTAGTCAGTATTTGAAGATACAAACTTCTATTTCGTTTGTAGTTGTCAGTATTTGAACATACAAGCTTCTATTTCGTTTGTAGTTGTCAGTATTTGAACATACAAGCGTTTATTTCTTTTGTAGTAGTCAGTTATTGAAGATACAAGCTTCTATTTCGTTTGTAGTTGTCAGTATTTGAAGATACAAGCTTCTATTTCGTTTGTAGTAGTCAGTATTTGAAGATACAAGCTTCTATTTCGTTTGTAGTTGTCAGTATTTGAACATACAAGCTTCTATTTCGTTTGTAGTTGTCAGTATTTGAACATACAAGCGTTTATTTCTTTTGTAGTAGTCAGTTATTGAAGATACAAGCTTCTATTTCGTTTGTAGTTGTCAGTATTTGAAGATACAAGCTTCTATTTCGTTTGTAGTTGTCAGTATTTGAACATACAAGCTTCTATTTCGTTTGTAGTTTTCAGTATTTGAAGATACAAGCTTTTATTTCGTTTGTAGTAGTCAGTATTTGAAGATACAAGCTTCTATTTCGTTTGTAGTTGTCAGTATTTGAACATACAAGCTTCTATTTCGTTTGTAGTTGTCAGTATTTGAACATACAAGCGTTTATTTCTTTTGTAGTAGTCAGTTATTGAAGATACAAGCTTCTATTTCGTTTGTAGTAGTCAGTATTTGAACATACAAGCTTCTATTTCGTTTGTAGTTGTCAGTATTTGAAGATACAAGCTTCTATTTCGTTTGTAGTAGTCAGTATTTGAAGATACAAGCTTCTATTTCGTTTGTAGTTGTCAGTATTTGAACATACAAGCTTCTATTTCATTAGTAGTTGTCAGTATTTGAACATACAAGCGTTTATTTCTTTTGTAGTAGTCAGTTATTGAAGATACAAGCTTCTATTTCGTTTGTAGTTGTCAGTATTTGAACATACAAGCTTCTATTTCGTTTGTAGTTGTCAGTATTTGAACATACAAGCTTCTATTTCGTTTGTAGTTGTCAGTATTTGAACATACAAGCGTTTATTTCTTTTGTAGTAGTCAGTTATTGAAGATACAAGCTTCTATTTCGTTTGTAGTAGTCAGTATTTGAACATACAAGCTTCTATTTCGTTTGTAGTAGTCAGTTATTGAAGATACAAGCTTCTATTTCGTTTGTAGTAGTCAGTATTTGAAGATACAAGCTTCTATTTCGTTTGTAGTAGTCAGTATTTGAAGATACAAGCTTCTATTTCGTTTGTAGTTGTCAGTTATTGAAGATACAAGCTTCTATTTCGTTTGTAGTAGTCAGTATTTGAACATACAAGCTTCTATTTCGTTTGTAGTAGTCAGTATTTGAACATACAAGCTTCTATTTCGTTTGTAGTAGTCAGTTATTGAAGATACAAGCTTCTATTTCGTTTGTAGTAGTCAGTATTTGAAGATACAAGCTTCTATTTCGTTTGTAGTAGTCAGTATTTGAAGATACAAGCTTCTATTTCGTTTGTAGTTGTCAGTATTTGAACATACAAGCTTCTATTTCATTTGTAGTTGTCAGTATTTGAACATACAAGCGTTTATTTCTTTTGTAGTAGTCAGTTATTGAAGATACAAGCTTCTATTTCGTTTGTAGTTGTCAGTATTTGAACATACAAGCTTCTATTTCTTTTGTAGTGGTGTTTAGTTGAACGTAGAGACTCAGAGAGGTCTCTTTCGATTGTATTTGAAGATAGAACCTTTTTTGTCGTTTGTAGTAATTTTTAGTTGAATAGACATTTTCAATATTTTCTATAATATGAAAATAAAAATTTTAAAAATTTTGGAAAACAAAAATTTATTTTGTTTGTAACTTTTTTTTCCAATACAAACGAACAAAAATTTTTTCACTACAAACAACTACAAACGATCCTCTATACATACCAATCGCTAAATTTAAATTATATCAAAGTCGGGGGCTGCGATTTTTTTGAAGTTTCATAATTTTTTTTTGAAATTACTACAAACGAAATTTTATTTACTACATACAACTACAAACGAAAATGGATAAGAATCACAAAAAAAAGTCATAATTTTCCAAAACCGGGTGTCATGTTCCTGGAGCCATGTATTACCTTTTGGCAGTGCAAAAGACTCCTAGGAAAGACCTGGGGGATATCACCCAGAATTACACTCTGGCTGTACACTGCCGTCATTAGACCCATTATCACCTACGGTGCTGTGGTTTGGTGGCCCAGGACCAGACTAAGCACCGCTATCACCAGACTGCAAAGGTTTCAGCGCCTGGCTTGCCCCGCTGTAACAAGCTGCATGCGCACGACCCCAACTGCAGCCATTGAGATGTTCGTAGGCCTGCCACCGCTAGACTTGTTTATTCAACAGGAGGCGGCTATGGCAGCAACACGATTATATCACTTAGGCCTATGGCAAAACAGGGGGGGTCCACATACTAAACTGTGGTCAGAAAGGATAGTGTCACAACCACTACTAGCCGCACCCAGTGATAGGATCCCAAGACGACATATATTTGATAGAAACTATCAAATACAATTACATGAACCACAAAGCCATACGAAGACACTGGAGTATTATATATACACTGATGGCTCCAAAATGGGGTCAGGTACAGGAGCCGGTGTCTTCTCTATGGAACTAAACATCAATTTATCTCTAGCATTGGGTAACCACAGCACCATCTTTCAATGCGAGTGTGTAGCTATCACCCATGCAGCTAACGCAGTCTATAACAGAGGAATAACAGACTCTGGAATCAGAATCCTCTCTGATAGCAAGGCTGTACTCCAGGCGCTCGGAAGTGAAGTCATCACATCGAGCCTAATACACGAAAGCCACCTTTCACTGCAACGCATTGCGGCAGTCAACAGGGTCGTCCTTCAATGGATAAAGGGGCATAGTGGATCGCTAGGTAATGACGCAGCAGATGAGCTAGCGAGGAAAGGATCAATGACCACAGTGTCAGGCCCTGCACCATACCTTCCTCTTTCCTTCAAAACCTTTCGCTCATGGCTGCGTCAGCTTACCATAGACACGCACAATGCGAGATGGAGGAACACGGAAGACTGTAGGCAAACAAGCTCTCCCTGCTCTGTCGAAGAGCTTATCCCGTAAACTGCTCAGTCTTAATCGCATTGATCTACGTTTAATAGTGGGAGTAATGTCGGGACATTGCCCACTTAATAAACATCTATTTACTATAGGCATGACAGACAGTCCTATTTGCAGGGGATGCCTCAAAGCAGACGAGACGACTGCCCACGTTGTCCTGGAATGCGTGGGCGTCGCCACACAACGGGCACAAATCCTCAAGGACATGAGGTCGCTCCAAGAAGCCTGTGAAGCTCCCAGGATACTTCTGCGCTTCTGGAAGGAGCTGGGCTGGCTAGTATAACCAGTCATCCTTGCACGCACAATGGACCGAACTAGAGTCTGAGTGCGGAAACTAGAGCCCACATACAATACATACAATACAATACAATGATTATTCTCTGACATATACATCTGATGGGGGTTTTAATGATGAAAAGTAAGGAGGGGAGGGGAAATATTGAAGAACACTAAGGAGGAGCTGATATTTAATGGACTATTGGGTAAACGTAACGTAGATACTGCTACTGAACCGACAAATAATCAAATATGATCTCTTTCAATTGCGAGAGAAACCTATGCAGTGCCTTGGACTTGTGACCAAGGTGTATGCTTAAACAGCTCTTTTAACAGAATACCAACACTCGCCTTCACTACTCAGTCTCTCTTTTCAAACCTAAGGTTAAACTAACATAAACCAAACCTAACACAAGACGTGGCAACTACATTGTAAGGTACTCACGTGATCTTACTTGGATAACTAACACTGCACTCAACACTTTCACTAACACTATCTAGTGACTACTTCACTCCTTGAGAGACCGTCAGTCAGACTGTCGGCGACTATCAAAACGATAGAAGGGACTTCCTTACTCCAGGAAAGGAAGCAAAGGCTTAAGGGGTTGTTATAGACAATGAAAATTTTAATAGAAGTTCGTAATTGTTTAACGATGTAAATTGACTTCTCAAACTTTAAATTGACTCTAGTTTTTTTACACCAGTGACTTGTTTTGGTTTATTTACTGTATATAAAAGGAAAAAGATATTAAAACTAACTTCCTTTACAAGGCAATTTCTTCTGTGACAGCTCTGATATCCAATCAGATTACTGTGATTGAAAACAATACCCGGATTTAGAGATTTTCTAAATACAATAAGTTTGGGTCAAAGTTATATAAGAGGGTAGTTAAATAAGTTACAAATCATTTCATTGAAAAATCCATCAAATGATCACGAAACACTGAGTGACAACATGACGTGTGTAAAATGACATGTAACACATTGTGACGTCATGTCATAAGTGCATATCTTAAAAAACACTGTCCCAAATTGGATGCGGTTTATACAGTTGAATTGCTGCAAGTTAAATTTAAAATATAGACTATGATTTCAGTTAAATTGAAAAATATTGTGTTATAAAAATGTTTTAGCCCAGCGAAGCGGTCATAAATAGAAATTGTGAAAACAATTATTTCCTCTCTACTTTGTAACAAATGGAATGGAGGACTTAAACCTCCTTTTACATAACATTGTATTGATATAGCAATACTCATTTAGATTTATAGAGAAACTAGTCGACTCGCACCGAAACGGTCACACGGCTCGACATGCACTTCATCCCCCTTTTTTGTTTTTGACTTCCCCAAGCGGGGACTTGGGAATGTTATGCAGGGTTGGTGTGACTGCCTCTGAAGGAGACAGCCCAAACACCCCCTATTTCAACCCTTTCAAACCGTTTTTTCGGGATAAACCGTAGCCTAAGTCCTTCCTCAATCTCTACTCTATCTTTGTACCAAATTTTATCAAAATCGGTTCAGTGGTTTAAGCGTGAAAGCGTATCAGACAAACGGATACAATTTAATCTCTGAGGGCCTAGCCAAGTTGCAAACGTTATGTTTCTATTCTCTTTCTACATTTTCAAGCGATAACTGTTGACAAGCCATGTATGTTGACATATTTGGTGTGTTCCACTATGTATTGTAAAATTAATTTTAGTTTTAATTTAATAATAAATATAAAAATAAAAATTTTTATACAGACACACTAATGATTTTTTCTAGATATTGCCTATATACATAGGCTGCTAAAATCATTACCCTACATTTTGGCTTCGCCGTAATGGGTTAAAAAATCAATAAAAATATGTATGTCGGAAACTATAGAAAAAGAGTATTAGGGGGCGTCCATAAATTACGTGAGGTTTTTTTTTAAATTTTCTATACCTCCCTCCCCCCCCTGGTGAGATGTCATGAGATTTTATTCAACCCCCTCCCTCATCCCCCAATCTCACGTGAGACTTCAAAATGTGGGTTTCTTACGTAAACGCGTTGGATTATTACTGTAAAAAGAAAAAAAAATTGCTTCGTGCTTTTTATTTACGACTAGTCGAAGTATGAATGAAATTATTTTATTTTATTTAGTATTACGATTAAGCTTAACATTAAATCTTAAGCATGTACAATCTGGATTAAATGGACCAAAATAGTATAATTTTTTTTTTGTTTCAATCAGAAAAAAAATTGCGCGATATTTGACAAGACCCACTTGACCTCTCCAACGTAAGATTAGATGAGATTTGATACGACTCCCTCCCCCCCTTAAACATCTCGCGTATTTTATGAACGCCACCTAATAGGAATGGATGGCCCATCTCTAAATCTCTTAATATTTTGACTAGAACTATTCTGCTAGGAACCCAAGCAGTGCCTTAGACTTGCGACCAAGGTGCAGGCTTAAGGAATTCCTTTATTCGGTCGAGACACTCACCTCCACTGTTTAGTTTCACTGTTTAATCCTAAGATTACACTAACATTAACCTAACCTAACCCACACAACCTTACACAAGCACTCACCGGACACAGCTACGCAAAACACTATCTACACAAATTTAAAATCACACCTAACAACACTTGCCCTTGCGACGATCATTCCACACAAACACTTACACACCTTTTCCAGGATTGCCCTAGATTCTCCGCTCGACGCGCTGAGCACGAGCACATCTGCGAAAGGAACAGAGTCTCTCCCTATTGCATCGTGGAACTTTTAGACAAGAAGACGGCGTTGGCATCATACATTAAGTTGGCCGATTACATCATCAGCCAACTCAAACATTTTAACCAATAATGTAATCCCAGTCAATTCTTTAACTATCTGTTTTGTTTACATTATGTTTAAACTTAGTTTCTGATTTATATCAATTGTATATATAAAAAGCACAAAATCAAATATGTATAATACTCAAGTTTTGTCAGTATTTCCTATTTTTAATTTTTATTGTAAGGACTAAATATTTCGTTTGTTTATTTTTCTATTTTTATGTTTAAATTTAATTTCCGTACTGGACATGGATAAAATTTGTTTAGTTTTATATTTTAGTATTTAAGTTTCATTGCAACCTGTAAATAAATAAATCTGTATTTTCTTTTACCTTTCATCAAAAGCCTGCTCTAATCGCTACGGCGTGCGGCTGTAAACTAATCGCGACTCACTGCCAGAGAACTAACTTCCAGCAAATGCATCCAATCGCAAACGTCGGATTTGAGTTCTCAACAGCGACTTTTAATTGTATAACTCGAACATTAATTAAGAAATTTGTGTAACAATAAAAAAAAAAAAAAAAAATCCCACACAACCTACATGTATATAAATTAATTTAACCAATAATTATTGAAGTTTTGTTGTTAAGAGTTACAAATAATAATAACCTTAACCTCTTGAAACTATTGCTTTATAACTCGTCATTTGAATTGTTTTCGTTAACGCTCAAAATGGTCAATAATCCTTTCCACTTGCTTGTCGTGAGCGTGGTCGTCGTGAATACTAAGTGGAACACACCCATTAAATGCGAACGCTCATTCTACATATGTTATTTTTATTTGATCACATGTCACTCCCATACATTTTTTACGTTTTCTATAAGTATTAACAATTGTAGAAAGTCATCTTGACTAAGGCCCCTGGATAGTGAACACTATAAAATATTCTGAAGCCACAGATTACGTATACTCGTACATTAAACATAACAGATTAAAGGAATTAGTGTTGCCACATTAGACATACACAATCCCTGTTTCCCTTACTCATGTCATAACTTATAACAAATTTATCTATTTTTAAAAAAAAAAGAAAATAGTTTGCGCGTCGCAAATGTCGTTTAAAAGAGAGTAAGTAAGTTAGTGAGTAAACAAGAGAATATGCGAGTTAGAGGTTGGGAGATTGAGTGAGTGAGTGAGTAAATGCGAAGATGAATAACATAGTTTATTTAATAGCGAAGTTGATAACTTTATATTCAGACTTCAGCCAGTTGTCAAACGGAGTGCCTGGATTTGATTGATGATTATGGCGGTGCAGTGGTGTGGTGTTGTGATGCTGGGTTTCCATTACTAAGGTTTGGAGTAAGTGTTTAATATTGGTTATTCAATTTCCGTTTTAAGTGTAATTATTGTCTTGTGCGTGAGTTTGAGTTTGCTATTTTAGGCTCCATTTACTACAGATGTCCTTACATCTATCTATATATATAAAAGGAGAAGCTGACTGACTGACATATCTGTTAGAAACTTGAAATTTTGCACGGGGGTTTCTTTTATAACAAAGAGGAGCACTAAGAAAGGATTTTTGAAAATTCACCCCCTAAGGAGGTAAAACTGGAGTGCAAAATTAGTATGAAACTTTGCTGTTTTTGAAGTTATTCAAATGAAATTCAGTATGAAGGTTCTTCATTGAAAGTCATGAAATACGTGTAAAATAATTTATCAAAAATCATCCCTTAAGGGGGTAAAAGCTAGTCAATGACTATTCAAAGTCAAGAATTATAGTCCTTTCATTAGAAGACTCGAAGTCAATGTTCGTAACGTTCATTGTACTAGAATACTTACTGTTCTAATTTCAAAATTACAAAGCACTATTGTTACGTTAACAAATGAAACTTGATTTAGTGTTGCCATATATTTGATACGAATTACCCAAATTTATTTATTTAAATTTTTGTTTACTATATTTTTATTTGAATGCGCGCGCGGTGGGGGAGTGTTGGCCAAGACGCCGGCAGGGGCAGTCGTAATGTAGTCATTGAGAGCGGCGCACGCGCGCGGTGTGCACCCCCCTCCCCCCTGTTGATCCCTTTATTGATTAATAATATCCTGTCCTGTGTGTGCTATATCCCAAACGTTAGTTAATTGAACTTTCCCTGAGGAAAACAGACTGGCGGTGAAGTGCGAACTATTTAGTGTGAACTATTTTGTTTTGGTGTGATGAAACGTGGAACGGGCATGCCCAAGAAGATAAGAAATCATCAGACTTGTGAGTACTGTGTGTCTTTATCACCTAACTGACAATAGATAATCCTTAATTTAAAGAAGCTGAAACCGGGCCCAGCCAGCTTCCACGTGTGTGGGGTTTTGTATGCCCCAATTTTCATTTTTTTTTAAATTTATTGTTTATTATATAATATTCATTATAGTGTAAGTAAAAGTGTAATTATTTATTATATGTATAGTTTTAAGATAGAGCATGATAATTTAAATTTTAAGCGGGCATCATGTAAGCACGTGTAAGACTTCTCAAGCAACAACATCCTGAGTTTACCACGTGATATAAGATATTTAATTTCTAAGCCTATATAAAGTCAAAGTATTATCAACTGACACGTTAAGCTAGAACAGTTCCTTTGTAACTTAGAAGTCAGAGTAGATGTTAACTGATTCTAGAACATTCTACGAACTTTGACTTTATGAAGTTCTTGACTGTAATATGTTGAAACATTGAAACTTTAACCTCAGAACTATATTCCTATATAAAGTTATACACTACACTCAGATAAGGACACACTAACTTATTAAATACTACAGTAAAGTGTAGAATACACAAATCCGCAATGATATCTTAAACGTCGATCTAGTGAATGACGTCA
The DNA here is from genome assembly GCA_905147385.1 of Limenitis camilla. NCBI lineage: Eukaryota > Metazoa > Arthropoda > Insecta > Lepidoptera > Nymphalidae > Limenitis > Limenitis camilla. The sequence goes on along the minus strand of LR990251.1, from coordinate 5,915,897 downwards.
CAGCTTAGTAAACATTTTATTTGTTGAATTTTTACTGCATTTATTTTGATATAATATTCTTTTGTATTTATCTCAGCAAATCCTTCCAAATATCCAACATATTGGTTTTAGAGTGAAAAACTAGTCCGCCATCTTAGGCGGTCTGCCAAATGGAATATAGAATGACGTCACTTAGTAAGAAAATAAATACTTTTTGAGTGTGATTTCAATTAATATTATAAATGCGAAAGTAAATGTCTGCCAGTCTGTTTGTGACGTTTTCATTCTAAAACCATTTAATCGATTTTGATGAAATTTAGTATAGAAATAGACTAGAGCTTAGAAAGAGATATAGTGTCCGTATGATAGAGAAAAAAGGCTTTAAGGGATAGAAATAGGGGATGAAGTGTGAATAGGAGATGAACATGAATGTGTTGATACATTCATAAAAATACATATGGAAAATTAAACCCGAGCAAAGCCGGGTTATGTCGATTAGTATATAATGAAAACAATTAGTTAACAAGCGATATTATGTGTAACAAACTCGCTCAAATATAACTTTGAACATTGAAAGGCCATTTAAAGTCAAAACTATGAGTTTGTTACAAACTCATTAAAACAGAATCAATTAATGTTCAACATTCATGTATAACTATATGAAAATTGAAATATAGATAATAATTATATTACCACAAACATATGGCGATTATATCATCTTTTATAGACAGATTAAAAATCACAAATGACATTGTACAATGTTGCCAATTTTCATGTTATTTTTACCTTCAATGTTTAGAAGTACTAAAAAGATGATGTTTTAGTATGGAATACTGTTGCCAACTAACGATTTAGAGGGGCTTTTAGGGGGTTAATTCTTATATTCATAAGGGTATTTCCAAATAATTATTATTATTTTTAAGAGTAGATTAAGTTGTAGGGAGAAATGTTTTTAAGAGTTGGTAACACTGGTATAAAATTTATACTTGTCTTTCACTTTCTATCAGTTTCTGTAAGTATTAATGGGAGGTCCCTGCTTTGATTATTTTTGATGACATGGGGGGCGGAGGGTTGATAATTGCAAAAAATCTGCTTACATAATACTTAAAAGGCCCCTTATACTATTCTATCCCTAGCAATAGTTAGTTCAATCTAAGCATCCTTCAGGCTGAACTAGTCTGCCCTAGTCTAAACAAATTTCGTTCGAAAGTTAAGTCCCTTTAAGTACCAAATCAAACAGAAAGTAGTATAGATAACGAAGGATTCTGTGTGGAGCCCTAAAAGCAATAACAGAGTAAACTACGTCATCTATTAGCATTCACCACACGAAGTTTCATTAGGCTCCCCCAATTCTGCCCACGCTTTAAATTTACATTTTGAATACAAAAAGGATAATTATGCGTGTTATAATTACACGCTTAGTTTGGATTCCTTGTCCCTTCCCTGAGTGTTACTAGTAAAAACTAGCGACACTCAGGAAAGGGTTTCAGGTTAAACTAGTTTATCCAAGTTTAGACCAACTTGTGTGGCCTACATATTTAAAGCATGACTATTTTGTCCTAGACTAGACTAGATTATTATTTAAAAATCTCTGCGGTACCTTCTTTAATTTCATAACAACCACCTTCTTAACCAAACTAGTCTATCTTAGTCAGGAAATTCTAGTTTAGCATAAGATTCGGTACTAAAGAGCAGTGATAGCCTAGTTAAGACATTGGTGTCTCTCTCGAGAGGTCCGAGTTGAATCCTAGGCACACACCTCTGACTTCAGAGTTTTGTGTCTTTTAAGCAATTAAATATCACTTGCTTTAACGGTGAAGGAAGACATCGTGAGGAAACCTGCACTCCTGAGAGTTCTCCTTGTTCTCAAAGGTGTGTGAAGTCTGCCAACCCAATCCCCTTTTTATTCTGAGGAGGAGCCCGGTTGACGGGCTGTGATGATGAAGATGCGTACTAACCTCTACTCACGTCATATTGAGTTCTTCTTCTTTGTCGCTTCACACTTGGCAGAGTCGTCGTGGTTATCACGTCCCAGCAATTTGGCCAGAAGGCAGCGCCCGCAGACGTGCCCAAAGAATTTTAGGATCCGACTGCGCACTTGAGTAGATAGACGCTCTTTGATGCGAAGCTACTCAAGGATGGAGGCATTTGTCCGGAATTCGGTCCAGGAGACCCCGAGCATCTTCCTCCAACACCACATTTACAGAGCATCTATCTTGTGAATTTCGGTTTGCCGTAGGGTCCACGTTTCGGCGGCGTAAAGGAAAATTGGAAACACCGACGCTTTTACGAGCCTAACCTTTGTGGCTTTCGTGATGTTTCTGTTCCTCCATATTTTCTTGAGCTTGTCCATTGCACTTCTGCTTATAGCCATACGTCTCTTAACTTCGTCGACGCGATAATAAAAATCATTCCATCGCCCTACACTGATGGACCTAATCTGAAGAAATCTAACTCCTCAGCTTCAATTGGAGGACTCCCTCTATTAGTCCAAGGATTTGTAGCTGCCGATCAAACACCTCTTTGTGCTTCTCATAGAATGTAGTGTAGAAGTAGTTTCGATGAAAAATCTATACTAATGTATAAAGCTGAAGAGTTTTTTTGTTAGTTTGTTAGGAACTACTGGTCCGATTTGAAAAATTCTTTCAGTGTTAGATAGCCCATTTATCGAGGAAGGCTATAGGCTATATATCATCACGCTAAGACCAATAGAAGCTGAGCATCACGCGTTTGAAGTCGCGCGGGTCGACTAGTGTTAGGATAGTGTGCTACAGCCTAGCAACAAACTAGTTAGCCTTGAAAACGAATTGTCGTTTATTATAAGCCAAAGACACTGAACTAAAACTCTTCTATAAGAGAACGAATGTCAAGTGTAGCGTAATAAAATAATTAGTTGATATTGTACAATCTGTTTGTACGTTTAATTGAATTCTGGCTGAATATTGGAAAGCCGTCTTGAATCTTAATTAGTATAAACACACGGGGCTGGATTTCGTCTGCAAACGATCATTATACGGTCTGAAAGAAATTATTTGACGCGTACCATCTGCTCGATCTAAAACATTCATTGAAATTTTAGTAAAGGGTTATTTTATCGCATTTTAATCTTGCTTTTAAAAGCTTTATCTATATTGCGATAGTTATAGTATTTTATTTAATTTATTTTGTTTTATTTACGCAGCAACATTATATTTAACATAGTCTAAGTTGAGTTTTAATTTTGAATATCGTGTTTATTGTAACAAATTATGAAGAGTGGAAGCAGTTTATAAAAGAAATCTCATTTTTGAGAAGTCCTTGAAGAGACCTTGAGTAGTAAAGGCGAGAGTTAACACCAAAAATTTGTTGCAATTTTCAGTTGAAGATTATTATTATTGATCACATTCTCCCTAATCTAACGTTTAACGTGCGTATCTGTATGTCTGTCTGTGTCATCCCAACCCAAGACAATATAACCGATTCTGATAGTTATATTTGTTTGAAAGGTAGTTTAATTCAGATGGTTCTTAGCTATGTATTGTGAAGACTCGTTTGAAGACTATCAGCTCATTGCTAACTTGAAAGCTGCCTCACAATATTAATACATTGACAATTATAACAATCTCGTAACCATGGCAACGCACTCACATTGCTTACACTGAGTACACATGAAACGAAATTTCTTGATACCTTTCTTTCGATTCGATATCAATTATCGAATAGATAGAAGCGAGTATCAAGCTTTTTTAAAGCAAAGCAAAGAAATTAAGGGTCTTCGGGTATTTTTTATAATTTTGGAGGTCTTAAACGCTACGATTTCAAGCGTTTTTCGTATCCGTATATAGAAAAAGTAATATTTTACGTAACGTCTCGACTCGATACCATTCCATTGGAGCAGACATTTGCAATTATTGCTTTTAGTGAATTACACTATCCTATCCGTATTTTCGGATAAATACGTATCCATAGTTATAAATGCGAAAGTGTATTGGTAGGTTTGACTAATTGATTGTCTATATGGTAGTCGAATCAACAAGTGCTTTTTAGGTCGAAAATTTTTCTAAATCTCCCAAAATTATGATCAAGGTATCATTCGGTTCGGAATAGCATCCAGAAATTTTTTGAAAAAAATCAACGGCCGCTTGCAAAAATTGCACGAGTTATAAACAATTAGGTGCAAAAAAATTGGGATTTAGTTTTTCGCAAATATCTCAAAATCTATATGAGATTTTTTTTAATTAGAAAAAAGATTCAAAAAGAGAAGGAAATTTCCCAAAGAATAGTTTTAACTCCCAGAACTGTACGATCAATATTTCTAATTTTCCCAGAGGGTTGAAAATAGGCCCGAAAACGTGTACTTCGGCTTGCGCAATCCACGCCCACTTCTAACCGTTAATGAATAAATTTTATTTTAACTTATTAGATATGAAAATTGAGAACTGAAAAAAATCAGGCGCCTACAGGATAGATCAATGAATAATAATTCGTGCCCAAAAAATTTTATCGCGATTTTTCTATTAGTTATCCATTAATTAACAGTTTTTTGTAGCACGAACATTAACATTGCAAGTGCGATCATTATTAAACTATACAGAGTGGATTTTTGAGACGGGTCAGTAAGGGCAGGTACCTTAACCATTATAGTTACAGGAAAACCTTCCTAGGAGACCATCTATAACTTTTTAAGATATTCTGAACTGCATTCACAGATTTTTAAGAAAATGTACGGTCAGCGAAGAAACTGCTAAAATCCAAAAAAAAATTTTTTAATGTCTATCGATCCTACTTCCTATGGGGATCAAAAGACTCTATGGGACCATTTAAGGTTTGAGTACTAGAAATGTCAGAAATCACCAAAAACATTTTCCATACATTTTGTACTGAAAAACGATAAATCAACTCGTCATATTTTTATTGCCAAACTATTTCTTATTGTGATCAAAAGATTCTTTTAGGCCAACTGAAATTTAAATACTAACTACGGAACGACACAACATGTCACACCAACTTCAAAATAGGTGTATCTATAACGGTTAAGGTACCTGCCCTTACTGACCCGTCTCAAAAATCCACCTGTATATCTGAGATTTTTTTTTCTTTCGTGAAACTATTCTTCAGACTTTAGAATAGATTCCGTGGGAAAATTAAAAAAAAATTAAAACAATTTAAATAATGATTCTACTTAATAAAAAAAAAAAATTTATAAAGTCATATTTCCATCTAGAAAAATACAATGAATCATAACACCTACCCACATTAAATCATCAGCATAACAAACGGACAGATAACATATTTAGAATTAGTAATATAAAACGTATGACCGTTTTTCGCAAACCACCATATTGTTTACATCGTCTTATCGCCTTGAATGAAATAATAGCACTCGACGATATCAGATTAACACTAAACAGCTAACGTTCGTCAAAAGGACGAACATCCAGCTCTGTTACTCAATCAAGCGAAAACAGCTGAACGGATTTCAATGAAATTTGGCAAACAGATACTTTATAATCTGGATTAACACATAGGCTACTTTTTATCCCGGAAATATTATTGAGGCTAGTTTATTTTAATAAACAAATTACGTCATAATTCATCATATTGTAGTAGTTAATATTTGTATTACCCACAAAAAAGTGATTAAATCAAAATATTTTAAAAATATGTGCCAATCCAGGTTACAAATTATTTGTGTGTGCCAAACTTTATTGAAATCTGTTTAGCCGTTTTTGCGTGATTGAGTAACAAACATCTAAACATCCATACATATAAATTTTCACATTTATAATATACCGTCCCGGCTTCGCCCGGGTGCAATTTAACACGTGTTTTCGAAAATATTCGTTTAAATTTCATGCTGTAAAGGGCCATATTGATCTATATTAAATGCACAATGTATTTAAGGTACTTAATCGGATAAGGGTTAATGCTGTATTGTTTAAAATCGCTACCTAAACAAGCCATTATTTCTCGTAAAAAGTAAAGGATAAAAAATGGTTATTGTGGGTTACCCTAAGAGATAGACATATACCTTCGCGGACTTTTTTGTAGACCTCTTTAAAGTGTACAATACTGTAGTACATTATTTTAATCCATCTCGTAGGGTTCAGCCAGCGTTTGCAATGTAAGCGCAAAAAAATGTGTTTATTTTAGACATCCCATTAGAAACCTCTACAATTATCAGTGTTTCTATACTATATTATGTATGTTTTATACATATAGACCTTCCTCTTGAATCACTCTATCTATTAAAAAAAACCGTATCAAAATCCGTTGCTTACTTTTAAAGATCTAAGCATACATAGGGATAGACAGACACAGCGGGAATCGACCGTTTAATACTATGTAGTGAAGTTTTTCGTAAAAAAGTCGAATAGATAACTTATACGTTACTTTTTTGAACATTGCTATCTAGGGTTAACATAAACATCAATACAAAAACAACTTACCGAAGATTTTCTCTTACAAACAAACACATCCACTAAACATCACAACACTTACAAGTTCATTATAATCATATTAAACAGTTGATCAATTCTGAAATCTTTGACAAACATCACTCTTAAATACGGATTTACGGAATTTTTTTGGTTTACGGAAAAAGCGACCGCTTCCCACGGTGGTTTAGGCAGGACTGAAAAATTCTGAAGTAAACTGAGATCCAGGGCTCGCACTGGAACGTTGTAATAATCGTATAACGAGTAATATCGTAGTTGAGACTTCTTAGGAGGGTAGTTGAATAAAACTGGTGATTTACAATGTTGTAAGTTTAGATCTGAAAAAAAAATACTGGGAGTTTGTTGCGCATTGTGAGCGTGATGCGTCCCATCCTAATAGTGACTTCTGCACATTCAAGGTCAAACCTATACTAGTACATATAAGATAAGCCGGCCTGTAGAAAAAGTGACAGTGAATAATAGTTAGGTGCATCCTACACCCGCCATTTTGTATTTATATCTATTATCAGTGATCAAGCTAGTTGTAATACTAAAAAATTCAGTCCATTTGATTTTGTTGAATAACTAGTCGAACCGCGCGACTTCGTCCGCGTGTAGCTCCGCTCCTATAGGTCGTAGCGTGATGATATATAGCCTATAGCCTTCCTCGATAAATGGGCTATCTAACACTGAAAGAATTTTTCAAATCGGACCAGTAGTTCCTGAGATAAGCGCGTTCAAGCAAACAAACAAACTCTTCAGTTTTATATATTAAGTTTAAGATTTAAACATAGGACTAAAGGCTTCAATTCTTTATACATTTCTTATTCTCATTAAAAATCGATTAGAAGTTATTCATAAATAAAATAGATTATCATGACAAATCCAATCGCCAACTCCAGAAGACATCACAAAATTATCGTACATGTATGACAATTATCCTATTAGCGGTAGCCCTGACAAGAACTCTATACTGCAAATCTATAAGAGAAAGTACATCATGCCGTCCCGCTCTAACTCACGCGTTCCATATCTCCCTCTCACTCAATTCATTATCCTGGGCACTTCCAAACCGAAAAATGACAAAAATATCAAATTTCGCTCTCATTACTCGTAAATGGTATGTACATTTATATTACTGTATCAAAACAAGGTAAATTCTTGTTTATTATACAAAGCTTTGATCTAAATAAGAAATAGAGACACAGTCTATATTCAAAATAACTAGATATATATTTGAAATAAGAACATAGTGTAGGCGTTAACTAATGCTACTTATATTTAGGACTGTTGATAAAATATCGATGTATCGATATTTATTATTGATATTTTTTTTGACGATATATTTAGTTTGTTATTGAAATGAAGACATTGTTATATTTTTTTTTAAATATTATTTGTCTACAAGGCTGTACGGTATACCGTTGCCTAATTGCCTTTTCTATTATGGAATAAAAACAGAAAAAAAATTGCAAATTCTTTTATAATTTAATTTAATCTTACTTTAATATTATAAACGTGAAAGTTTGTAAGAATGTTTGTTACTCTTTCACGGAAAAACTACTGAATGGATGTTGATGAAACTTTACAATAATATAGCTTACTAGTGTAAAGATATAGAACAACATTATATTGATGATAATAGTGAAAAAGCTTCGATTTTGAAGTACATATAGGAGAAAAATGTTGACATTTCCCGCGTAAACTGCTGTCAGTAAACACAACAGCTGTTTTTTCCTCTGTTTTTATTCCATAATGGAAAAGGCCCTGGCTGTATGATCTATTGTCTTACGTTATAGATTCGTAGATATTATATAATTAATCTGTGGTTCGATCCATGACGGCGTATGCCGCTTCTACTGGACAAAAATATTTTAGTATTTATTTCCCGCCCAAACTACTGCCAGTTAATGACAGCTGTTTTAATCCTCTGTTTTTATTCCATAATGGAAAAGGCAAAAAAAGGTATTACACCATACAGCCTCATCTTTAGTATGACAGCTATTCCTTTTGTTGCCATGGCTGTATGATCTATTGTCTTTGGTTAGCAGCACAGCGTATATACGTTTTAGATTCATAGATATCATAATATCATTAATCTGTGGTTCGATCCATGACGGCACATGCCGCTTCTACTGGAATAAAATATTTTAGTATTTATTTCCCGCGCCAACTGCTGTCAGTTGATGACAGCTGTTTTTTTTCCTCTGCTCTCATTCCATAATGGAAAAGGCAAAGGTATTACACCGTACAGCCTTGTCTTTAGTATGATAGCCGTATTAGTAAAAAAAGATTTCATGGAGTGAACATTAACTATCATAATGAAGTGAAGTTTATGGCGATCACGCAAGTTTTTTGTGTTGCTATGAGCGTATTATTATCTACTATCTGTATTTACGACGACACAAATAAATGAAGAGAATATTTCCGCCATTATTTTCAGCCTGTATCTATTTTCATACATTTAATATGACGGTAGGGGGAAAAATAAAATGTTTATGGCAGCCGCGGGAATAATAAAGCAAACAATATCTCGTAAACAGCAACTCGTAATGATGTAACGTAAAGACCTGCCATATGTTGCACTGAATACCTGCCTTTATTACAAACAAACAGAACTGTGCTCATTTATAATTATATCATATGGATTCAACTAAATTTGACGCGTAATGACGCTCACCTTTACTATTTAAGCTCTCTTTTGTGCCCAATATTTAAGTGCGTCATAATATATGGATCTCCTAAAAATTTTCTGTAAATCATGTACTAACTGACCTGCGCGAATTCGTCTACATCACATATTGAGAGAGAGAGAGAGAGAGGGGGGGTAGAGAGTGTGGTGTATGTGTATACGTTAACGGAAATGTATGAAATCCATCTGTGTATACAATTCCTAGGAAATGTATATGTCGGATAATAATAAAGGATTATCGAATAATCGAATCGTCATCGTTATCTATGGCGCTAGAGTAGGGTAGTAGTCACTTCCGTCATTTTGACAGCCTTGACCCTCGACCCTTTATATGCCTTTACAGTCTGACTGAAGTCTTAGTCTTGCATGGTCTCTCAAGGAGTGAAGTAGTCTCTGGATAGTGCCAGTGAAGTGTTAAGTGTAGTGTTGTGTTAGTGCTGGAAGTGCTGTCCATTTAAGGTCACGTGAGTATCTTATAATGTTATTGCCACGTCTTGTGTTAGGCTAGATGCGGAATCCTCCTCGAGAGCCCACCATTTTGTGGGCCGGTTCACTCTGGGCAACTACGGATAGTAATTTCCACTATTACTATCCGGAGGCCAATATCCGCAAATGAGGGGCGCATAGGCGCAATGGACTGTGGCTGCGTTGCAGCGGAGAGTTCAGTGTGTCCCGCTGCGCCTCCGTTCATGGGGTGGCCACTCAGTGGCGCAACCGTGATCTATGATCGGGGGGGCAGTTGGACATATCAGATGCTGAAGGGCCGTGAAACGCCAAGGATCAGCGCGGAGATCGCGGAGCGCCGGCGTGACGGGCGCGGGCTTTAAACTCCAATTACAACCCTGGGCGTCGCAGACGGCGTATAAGTCCAGGGGGATCCGGTGGCCGGAGGTACGGGTCGCTCCGGGCACTCCTCTGTTTGCAGAGATGATTTGCGAGCGATCTGAACTCGAGGGGTATGGGCCGCTTCTGACTTCTCCGGGAGCTGGGTGTTTCAGTAGACATGTCCTGGCATCCCCCCTCGGTAAGGTGCTTGGTAAAGCAAGCCCATGGGCGGGTTTGAACTGCGGGTACTTGTACCCGCAGACGGGTGGATGTGCCGAGGCGTCCGCAGTAGTATGCGAACGCGTTCCTGCGGCGCTTAACATACGTCATGGACAGTGGTGGGTTTTAGTGCGGTAGTCCAGCACTTATCGCTGAGAGTAACCCCTGTAAGGGGTATGCGTAAATGCATTTCCCACATTCAAAAAAAAGGTTAGGTTTTTGTGAGTTTAACCTTGGATTTTAACAGAGAGCCTGAGCAGTAGAGGTGAGTGTTAGAAATTTGTTAAAAGACGTCTTTAATCCTACACCTTGGTCACAAGTCCAAGGCACTGCTTAGGTTTCTCTCGTAATTTTTAGAGATCATATTTGATTATTTACCGGTTCAGTAGAAGTATCTACGTTGCGTTTACCCAATAGTCCATTCAAAATCATCACCCCTTTTAGTGTTCTCCTCTCCTCCTCCTTTTTATCATTAAAATCCCCGATATATAAAATGTTATTCACTCCATCGTTACCTCATTTACCTCACCTTGGACTTCTGTGACGTCTCCGGCGCTGCGGCTGGAGGGAGTGTCAGCAAGGGCATCTGTTCCCGTTAGAGATTGCACTCCCACCACTAACACAACACTTAACACTATCCAGATAATATTACTATAACCTCGCGTAAGACTAATGCTGCAGCCCAACTGTCGAAAGAATATAAAGAGTCGAAGAAGGAATATAAACACGTGATAAAATTCACCCGAGCGAAGCCAGGGCAGGTCGACTAGTAACAATAAGACGGTAATATAATACGATAAAATATTTGGAATATGTTTCCTTCTTATCAATATTATAATTAATGTCCTTAAATTGTCTGTAATTGAGTAGTTTTTCATAATTTGAAAAAAGAGAGAGAGTAAGATAAAGTTATAAAAAGAAAAATAGTAGACAGAAAAAAGGGAGGACAGCAAAAATAAAATTGAATAAGTAAAGGAGAAAGAGAGAGAGAATCACCTTTGTCACGAATAGTGTAGTTTTCTATCAGCGAAAAAAATTTTAAAATCAGATTAGTAGTTGTTGAGAAACTCTTCAATTTATAAAATGGCCACCTTATGGCACTTAAATGGCCATATCTTTTTAATTAGAATATTTATGGCAACACCACATAGCCTATGTTATCCGGAAAGGATGTAGCGTTCTATCGGTGAAAGAATTTTCAAAATCGGTTCAGTAATTTTCGAGGCTATTCGCAACAAACAAACATACAAACAATCAAATCTTTCCTCTTTATATAATAGTGTAGATGTAGACAACACATAAACAGCAAACTTAACCCATAAAATAAATATTACAAATCACATAACACCGCGTAACAGATGGTGTTGCCATATAAAAGTTGATATTAGTTACAACTCGACAGTTTAGTAGCGTTTTTTCGCCATTGCTTCATCTTCCTAACTTCGCTCAGTGTGTCGAAAGCAGCGATTCTATTGGTTCTCATCCCACATCAATGACATCCATGGTGATATTAAGGGGCCGTTCAAGTATTACGTAAGCATTAAAGGGGGGTTTACGTTAGCGCGGGGGAAAAGGTTGGGCTTTGCTTACTTTTGCTGTCATGGGGGGCTAACGTATTACTAGAGTGGCCCCTAATACACTGGTTACTAAACAGAATAATTGTTTAAGGATCCTATAAGTAGTCCTCCTGTCTGACAGTCAGGAGTCAAGACCCTTTTTCTCAGGAAACTTCTAAGTCAGCGCAATCAAAAGATGGCGGCTGGCGGCTGTTTATGTATATTTTGATACTCGTATCGTAACAAAACCTGTATAATTACATAAAATATTTTATTGCAGTTGGTAAACTGACTGCGACATATATTAATGTATGGGGACAACAGTTTTTCGACGGCAAAGTTAAGTTTGTACGGAACCATCAGTCCGACTTACTATTAATTATCTGTTTTTTTAGTTATTTTTGTGTTTTTCGCTTTATAAGTTTTTGGGATGAAATTTAAGTAAAGACAACAAAGCACTTCTATTTTATCTATTACTACATCCCGCGGGTTCATCCGCTATATTATAATTATTATTATATACTATGTGTTATACTGATGTGTAAGCTATATTATTGTAGAGTTTCATCAAAATCCATTTAGTAGTTTTTGCGTGAAAGAGTAACAAACATACTGGATGTATGTTTGTTGTACATTCTTACATATTACTAGGACTAGTCAGCCCACACGACTTCACGTTCGCATGTTCCTCCGCTCCTATGGGTCGTAGTGAGATGTTAAATAGCTTAAGTTACTCCTTGTTACATCAGCTATCTGCCAGTCAAAGTCCCATTAAAATCGATCCAGCCATTTAAGAGATTAGCCTGAACTAACAGACGGACAAAAATTGTAAAAAAAATGTTGTTGTGTATTGTACTACTTTAATAGAGATGGCGGTGATATAAATCGATTTTCAGGATCGAAGACAATTTCTCGATTAATCGATTCATAAGTTGGTTCTGAAATTTTTCGTGTTGATGTTGTGCTGGCACTGTAAAGCCAAATAATCTAAACTTTAGTCATCTTTCAAATTTTTTTTTCAATTAATAAAAATATATTAGGAACAAACAACAAGTAAGAAGTATTATTTATTACGAGCGGCCTGCCCTCGCTTCTCTCCGTGTATTTGAAGCAATAGTATAATTGATGTCCTTAAATTTTCACTCTGTAGTTGTGTAGCTTTTCATTAATTGAAAAAAGAGAGATAATGAGAAAATATAGAAAAAAAGGGAAAAGTAACAGATAATAAAAGAGTGAGTAAGAGCAGAAATAAAAATGAAAGAGAGATAAAAACATAAATATAATAAAACTAAAAAGAAAAAAAAAGAGTGAGCGGATGAGAGAGAATGAAAGTATAAGAAAGAGAGACAGAAATACTATAGACTTCTCTCAGTGAAAGAATATTTAAAATCGGATTTGTAGCAACAACACGGCCATGTTCTATTAATTAAAAAATGTATATGGCAACACTACGTCACCTATGTCACTCAGCAATAGCGTAGTTTTCAATCAGTGAAAAATTTTTTAAAATCGATTCAGTACTTTTTGAGCCTATTCGCAACAAACAAACATACAAATATACAAACAATCAAATCTTTCCTCTTTATATAATAGTGTATATTATCTATCTGTTAGTTAGTTTTTTTATTAGTCAACAACACCATTTGTACGGCCATAATGGTCATCAGGCGAGATCCGTTTGACAATTCGTTATCAACGGCTAACTTTATAATGTTGGCAACATTAACAAGCATTTTACAGTTGGTACAAATGAAAGAGGTAACCAATTAAATAAGCCGCCATGACAGAAACCATTTACATATCGATTTAAAAATCGATACTGTATTTTTTATTAATTAGCCAATCTCGAATCGATGTTTAAATATATTTTCCAGACTATTTACTAACATGCCCTCGCGTCTCTGAGCTCATACAATTAGATAACAATACAAAGAAGAACAGAGAAAGCGATAAAATGTAAAACTTGAAGAAACGATTAAGAATCAAGCTCCGTATAATTTATTGTCGTGGCGCGACTTAAATTGCTTTATTCTGTTAAAGCCAGGGGCTTGGGGGCAATCTTTTAACTCCCTTTAATGTTTTAGCTCCCTTTTTAGGGATCTGTAGAGAAGTATATGGAATATTATTATTTTAATTTTTTTTATAAAAACGTAGCGATAAATTAATAAACTGTTTTAATACTAAAAATGTAGGTATACATTTTGTTGTGTGGCAACATTATTATCTTTATATTTTAAAGAATAATCTGTGTACTACAAGTGTTATTTTAATGTAATAAAGTATTTTTTTCCCATATTTGAATTTTGATTCATGAATGGATACAGGTATGCCCTCTCTGTCTGTTTGCCAACTTAAGGCTTTCTCCCATAAATTGGAGGGAGGGGTGGGTGATATCTATATAGGATAAAATTTATTTTTAATTTTTTTAGGAGTATTTTGAAGTAAATATTGTGATTTTAGGGGTTTATGACTTAACGTTTAGGGAGAAATATTTTTAAGAGTTGGCAACACTGTCTATCATGACGTCTAGCTAAAATATTGATGTTGTGGGTACTCTGTAATTTTGTAGTAAAGCATTTTACAGCATTTTGACTCTCGTCATGTTCATAAACAACTCAGCGAAGCGACCCCATAATTCCCAAAATATGCGTCAGCGCCAAGAAAAAAATGGGGGGATCGATAGAGGGGACCCCCATCTACCCTAATTACTACCCCTCCCCTCCATTCGTAATGTCAGCACTTGGAAAGTCCAGCCAAAACGACAGCTAAGTGCCACAATTTTTTTTTTATATTATTCCTAAAATTTTAATCTGTAAGTAATTAATAATGTGATATAATCTATCTCGTCGTGTGTGTGTATTTTTTTTAATTCCTAAAGATCTAGTTGTAGAGTTTGCAATCTACTAGTATTCATAACTCCTCTAAGTAAGCTAAGATGCTTGTGTTAGGAGTGGGCCACGTCAGTAGGCCAATAACTAGGATTTGAACCCATGACGTATCGATCGGGAATCCAACACCTGAGCTATTGACGGGTTAGGTAGGATTGCATCTCCTTAGAGGCGAGCGCCCTCCGACAGGCTTGCAACCTTCCAATCAGCATACGAATCAAACCACCAAGTGTCTTTATCAATATTAATTATCATAAAAAAAGATACCGCTGTCCAAAAAATGAAATCCATTCGCTTTAATGTTCCATGTTTCCACTCTCCCTAATGTGATATATATTGGTTTCATTATATTAAATATTTTAGGAGTCTAGCTTTACAAACTTGATTTTGAGGAAATAGATTTGTGGAAAGCGATCAACGATTATCTGGACAATTTAAAAATTTAACCTTTGGCAAGGCTCAAAAGAGCTAGTACCCAAAGCCGGTAAACAAGATAATTAAAAAAAACCGTTGACAGATTTTTAACAGTGTTGCCAAAGTGCTAGTAAGTACCATATTTCCGGGTAATTCGTAATACATTAAGGATTTGAATAAACAGCTTCAGTTTTACAAGTGTTTTTTTTTTCGAAATATTCAGATGTTTAATAAGCATTCTATTATTATCCCGCAGGAACTAAGAATTTTTCCAACATAAAAAGAAGTCTATTTGCTTATAGGTTGTGAAGTATCTGTGTGCTAAATGTCATTGAAATCTATTTAGCCTTTTTTTGTGTATTGAGTACAACCAGTTATTCCCCAAAAGCCCTGGTTCTTTAAGCACAAGAAAGCCTGCAAGTGGGTGACTTCAACCATTTGCAGATTAAGATTAGGTCACTCATGTACCCCTGCTCACTTAGCCAAGATAAATGTGCGCGACCACTCCCTTTGTGAGTGTGGCCTAGACGAAGGAACCCCGGATCATATCTTTTTCGGCTGTAAAAAATTCCCTTCTTCCCTGTATGATATAATACCTACTAAAATCCCGCGCCCTACTAACTTTCAATTTCTCCTTTCATTCCCGATCCTTGTATTATTAATATTTTGTGTAAATATATTAAGTTGTACAGTATTAAGCTATAAGTTACTAACATAAAGTAGTTTTAAGTTTCTAAAGTAAGCTATTAAGTATATTTAAGATTAACAAAAGTTTATTAATTGCTTTTTTTTTTTTAACTAACAAAAGTAGTGGGTTAGTTTAACACTCAGATAGTTTTTATGTGTGGTTGCAGGTATAACAAAGGCACCAAACAATCTGTTTTAATTACATTTATTAAAGTCATCCGAGATCCAATCACACTGCATTTTTCAAAGTCCACACTTGACAGAACCAAAAAGAGGTATAGCCACAGTACCGAACAGTCTCTTCAGAAAGTCCAAGCAGAGAAGAGAGTACAGCGTCACTACCGCTCATTCTTATCATCTCTCACACTCTAACGTTGACATTGGCAAAATTACTGCTTGTAATAGCGGTACAAGTCCACAAAATAAGAAGAAGTGTATTGAGTAACAAACATCCAAAAATCTAAACATACAGTTTCACATTTGTAATATAAGTGGAGATGAGATGTCAAAATGAAAGTAATTTTTTTTATTGCTCGGAATCAGAAATCGGTGGAACTTGTACAATTTGCGTTGAGAGCAAATAGAGGAGACAATGTTACCATATTAAACAACTAAAATTGCTGCAAATTTTCAGATAATAAATAACTTCTCAATGGAGTGTGGCAACACCAAACACAATATTCTCTTGTTAGAAAAGATTGATAAAATGGGGTATTTTTAATATAAAAAAATGGGTAATTCCAATACTGGCAAGGGCAACACTATTATTGACAGTTTAAGTTTGTTCAAGTTTTCGAAGTTTCTCATTAATTTTCGTGAAGTATATTTCGTTAATTAATTAATTTTTATTATTAAACTTTATCATTTCGTAATAAAAAATTGTAGAATACAAAACAACTAACACTTTGTCTATGTATATAATAATTGCAAAGTAGTGAATTTAAAGTTTATCATAGATTTATAAAGATGTCAAAGGTTAAATTGAATCTGATAGCGGCTGCGTGCGAAAACATGGGTATTGGCGCCAATGGCTCCCTTCCTTGGAGGCTTAAGTATGTATTCAATAGTTATATATAATTGTTTTATACATAGTGTAGTAACTTGCAATAGCAAAGTCAAACTGTTCTATTTTCAAAATTCAAATTAGGCGGGAAAGTTTGCAATGATTAAAATCATTGATGTTTGTTAGATATTGCTAGTTTTGGTTTTGAAATATGTGTACAAGTTCAAGGTAGGTTTAAAAAGTGAGAAATGCTAAAACAATATTAATAAAACTTTAACCTTTTGACCAAAATATCTACACGAAAGGACAGCTTCAGCTCCTATCAGCTAGCTGTTGTATTTTCTTTACCATTGTATAGTATGATAAGTTTTTCAGTTTTTTATTTTTAATTTTGCTTAACTATTTGGATTGTTTTGACTCCAAAAAGCCAGTAATAGATAAATAAAACAATCTTTTACTCATATAGTAAATATGTATTATATCTCTGGTACGGTTGTTATGTGTTTTAAGCAATTCATAAGAAAAACTCACAAATTTTGTTTTTGTGCAATTTATGTTTTTATGCTTGCTGGTATGATTGTCTTCAATTTCCTAAGAGCACTGCAGACTCCAAGCAGCTGACCTGATGACTACATCCATTTTAAACATTATTATCAAGTTCAGGAAATTTATTTTATTTTTTTTTTAAATTTCAGAAAGGAAATGGCCTACTTCACATCAATGACAACAAAAGTAAAGGATCCAAGTAAAATCAACGCAGTAATCATGGGAAGGAGAACCTGGGACTGTATACCGGACAAATTTAGGCCTTTGATTGAGAGAGTTAATGTTGTTTTGACTCGACATGTTGATGAGCTCAAAGAGAAGGTCTGTATATTCTAGCTCATTTAATTAAAAATATCCACTGCCCAGGCTCACTGTTTAAATCTTTACATGATAAATCTCAAACACTTAGCTCCAGCAACACCACCAGACAATGTTCACTCAAAGAGATTACTCCTTGGACTAAACTTTGATACACTGCGAATGGGAATATAGTAACAAAAAAGTATTAGGAACACCCCTCTACCGGAGGGGATATTAGTGAGTTGCTACCTTAACTTACAAGCTGACATATATTGTCATTAATTTTATTTTTAATAAAATATTAACTTCCCAGTGCATTAATAATAAAAATAGTTTTGTTTACGTAAAATAAGTAAAAAAAATACCATGATATACTTGATAATATGACAAATCAGAGCAAACTGCTTCTGAACCATCTACTTCCTGGTTTTCTTCTCATGCCTGTAAGAGCATGGGGGTACACGTTCGAGGCTATGCCTCTGTCATGTAGTATCTATCTCGATACATTAAAATATATCTATCAGGTTTTATACTCTGGTCATCAAACTGACAAGCGATCAGAGCTGCGACTTACATTGTTGGTGTGGAGCAATGTCTTGTCTGTGTGGTTGTCAGTCAGGTAGGTCTTCCTGAGGAAGTCCTTATATGGTTCAGGTACATTTATATACCCTCAAAAAAAATGGCAGGGTGAAAGTGGGAAATTGACAACATTTTATTTTATATCTGAAGTATTTCTTTCAGGTTCCAGAAGGTGTGATAGTGGTTGCAGGGTTAGATGAAGCAATAAGATATATAGATGACAGACCAGATATTGAAGCCTCCTGGGTTATTGGGGGCTCCTCCATTTATAAGGTAACTAAGTTGTATACTAATACTGAAATTAAAACCTTTGTTGGCAAACATTCCCTTCGAATCTACATGAGGTACAAGTTCACAAAAAAATATTTATTAAAAGACTACAGTATATAATTTTTATTAGAAATTAGACAGAGAGAGAGAGAGGTACATCGATAGGTTCCTCGCATATCTCTGGTGAATACGCAGACTGAAGCCATTGACTATATTATTTCAGTTAGCAATGGAACATATAAACTGTGATAAGATATATCTAACGGAGATACAGAAATCCTTTGACTGCGACACATTCTTCCCCAACATTGATAAGCAGCGGTTCCAGCTGGTGGAGGAGGAGGGGATTCCAACGGAGATGCAGGTGGAAGGGGATATTAGTTATTATTATAGGGTTTACAAGAAATTATAACATACGTCAGATTTGTGTTAGTGTTCTGCTAAGCTCTTATGATCATGTAAACAATGATAACACTGGTTACAACTACGGCAGGAACACTAGCCTTGTGACCAAGGTGTAGGTTTAAAGGCATCTTAACAATAGCAACACTCCCCTCCACTGCTCAGATTCACTGTTTAAGCCTAACGTAACACAGTGTTATGTTCTCCACGAGGCAACTTCATTGTGAAGTACTCATGTGACCAATAAGAGTATACCAATAAAACAACACTACTATTACACTTTCACTAAGACCACTTGTATTATCCTATTCTCGAAAAATTACTTTTTTTAGTTTGGAATTTTAATTTTGAAGATACATATTTATTGAATTGAAACAGGCGTTACTTTGCGGAAATTCATGATTAAAAAGGACTCAAAAAGGTTACCTTGCTCTAATCCACGGAATTCTGAACAACCCCACTCGTACGGCTCAACCCAGAAGAGCACACCGTCCACAGAAAAGTAAGACGCGCAACCCAAACCAGTACACACCACACAAGTAGACAACTTCTGGAGTAGTTGACTCTACAAGCTTTACTACAAAATTAACCTTTTTGATTCCTTTTTTAATACATATTTATTTTTAATAAAGAAAAAAAAAACATTAAATTGTATAAACTATTAAAAAAAACTGTGCCTTACATCCTTTGTTATAATTAAAAGTTGAATTACTGTGTTGTGTATTTATTTTATATCTTTCAAGGTTTACTCCCGTTTTTAATATTCAATTAAAAGCATATACTGACTTTGACTTTTGACTTTGTTTATTTCATTTTTTTTTCAATAAGTTCAAATTCAACCTTCCCGAAATACTCTCACGCTTCAAAACATATTTAAATATTTTACGCGGGAAATGTTCTGATTGGCCCATTTGTCATTGATAATCAGTTTTTTAATTTGTTTAATAGCTCTGGGTACTAGCCCTTTTGAGCCTATTGATAATCAGATATGAACTATGTTGCCACTAAAGAAAATATTAAATCATCGTAGTTGCCATACCAGAAAATAAAACCATTACACGTTTTTACTAATTAGTTTGGAAATACTTTTTTTAAAACCTTACGACATTATAAATTAAATATCATTTTTGTATAAGAAAGAAATGTATACGTGTAGACTTTTATTCCGTAATGACATAGGCAAAGGTATTACACCGTACAACCTTGTCTTTAGTAGGTTAATTCTTTATTCATTTTATAGTAAACCCGAAGTTATGTCTTCGACTCTTTACATAAATACTTATATATAAAATTAATGTCTTTATGTAACAGTATTATTGGTATAATTTTTTTTATTACGTTGTCTTAAAATTGCTTCCGGGGGATTCAGTGTAGTGTTGCAAGAACTCGAGTCTTATTGTGACGCTCGAAAACTTAAATTAGAAAGAGGCAGTCCTTCAATAGCGATTCGAACCGGCCGATAGTATATCGAAACCATTGATCTACCTATAGTAATGGATTCACAATCAGCCCCGATATCATAGGTTAGTGATCGAAGCGGAGCGAGTGAAGAATACTCTTGGGTCTAATCGGTTACCAAAAAGAGCGCTCCATTTAGTTCGTTTTCTAATAGAGAACTAGTTCGCTCATTTAGTTCTTTAGTTCGAACGACCGAATAAAATCGTCTTTTTTTAGTCTTGGGCCTAGTCGGTCACCAATGAGAGCGTTCTTTTTAGTTCGCAATCCAAAGGCGAACAAGTTCGTTCTTTTAGTTCGTTTTTTAAATAATTTAGCAAAAATAATAAATAAAGGAAAAAAATATTTAGATCGCAATCCAATGGCGAACTAGTTCGCTCTTTTAATTTTAATTATTACACATTTATTTTTATAGAAAACAAGTAGTCAGGTATGGATGAAACCTAAGCATCTCTAAAAGTTAATTCAATTTAAAAAAATATAAGAACCAAGAGCGAGATCATTGACGAACTAGTTCGTATAGTTCACCTCTTTTGAACTAGCTCGTTCGCGAACCACCCAAGACTATTACTATTTTCATTATATAATAAGTACTCGTATATTATGATAAAAAAACTAATACAGAATTTTAACAGTTTAGTATAGACTCGTGTAGGAAGATGATTCGAACGCGTCTCGCTGCATATAAGGCACTAGTCTACTGCGACGCAAATTCTAATAAAACCCTCGAAAGCTCGTAGCGAATCATGTTGTAATGAGTAGTCTCGTGATTCGTGCGATTCCCTCTTTATCAAACTCGAAACCTTTGCAACACTAGCTAGGTTAGGTTAGTATGGATTGACATGACGCGCGGCACTGGGGCAAGCGCCGCCATTTTGTTGCTAAAAATTAAAATGGATATGTCGCAGTCATCTGGTTGAATCTGCTATTTGAAGTTGTTTAATGTAACGTTCAACATCTTGACTGAACGTCATTTAGCATAGTCGTTGAATGGGATATAGCCGACTTTGTAATGTTTGGTTAGGGTGACCATAAGTTCGCAACTTAAAAGGTAACTTACTTTAGATAACAAAAATGAGGACATGACATGACAGACCTTATTATGATTTTAAGTCTTAAGATAGGCAATACCGACTATTTGTATCAACTAATTCAAAGAATCAAAATCTAGGAGAGCCATTTAATATTTTATTTAAAGTAAATTTAACCAAAAAAATATAAACACTGTGTTATCTGTGCGAGCTGTTTGACGCCATATTTGTTTTGGTGACTACTAGGGCTGCAGTGGGACAAAAATGAACTAAATTTCAATCACCTGACAGATTTTACGTCCGCTCTGTTCAAAGGCCTATGTTCCAATTCGCTAACTAGTTGGACGTTGAGTGACGCTTGTTCAATCAACGTTCGGCGTAGTCATTTAATCAAATATCAAATTCAACCAGATAGAGACTGCGACAGATATATTACATTTACGTATCAATGTATAATTAATTAGAGAATTTTAAATTAAAAAATAAAATAAAAGTCACAATATAGTTAAGATAATATTTATTCGTCCAATATAACTTACACTACACGCGCCCAACGTAATACTCAACAAATACTGCGGGCGGGTGGAACTTAGCCATACGAAGTAAATGTGGAAGAATAGCTTAAATATATTACTACTGCACACCATTGAACATCGAACATGTAAAACCGTGTGTAGTACTATTTATACTCTGTGTCAATCCAAATTTAAATTATTAATTTTCTCTGGTAGCAAGCACACGTCAAGACTTTACGATATAATACCTTTACATTTTTTATAATGATGTAAAGTAAGAAAAAAAAAACGAGAATAACTATTGTCAGATTTTCAAGCAAAATTTATAAATTTATAATTTCAATGAAATTTCATCAGCCATCTTGAACTTTTTAAAAAATGAATTGACACAGACTATACAAAGAACGCTTATATACGAAATTCTTAATTTGAAAATCGAATAAATCAATGGATATAAAGTAAAACACAAACCTCTTAAACTAATAGGCTCATTACACACAATAATGTTAATACTCGTGTGGAATAAGCCTGAGACTGATGTAAGTCAAGGGAACGTATATTACAAACATTTTTTTTTGTTTTTTATTTTTTTTAATTTTTTTGCTCTACCCGGAGTGGGTGTAAACACGACGACATATAATAAAAGAAATTTGTCTTCCTAGCTTAAGACATTAAACGAAAATCTAATCTACACAATAAAATGTCTAGAATAAATCAAATCTAATACTATAACTATAAACTTGTTGACGCCATTACTTGAAGCCCGTGAGAGAAACGTGCAATCTACATTCTACATTTAAAATTAGAACCGTCTTTGGTTCTTGAAAATACCAAATGTTAGCAAATCTAATTTTATACCATTTATATACTGTTAAATGATTTATGGTAGAAAATGGTAGGAATTACAATTCTACCAAAATTAAATTATGGTAGAAAATGGTAGATTTTAATAATACCAAAGAGTGTTGCTATGTGATATTTCTACCAAATTAATGAAGTATTTATATTGTGGTAGAAAATTGTAATAACTTCATAAAGTGTTGGCAATAAAATCTATCAAATTTAAAAGTACTGATGGATTTTTGTAAAATCAATTATGGTAGAAAATATTAGGTTTTGTCAATTCCTACCAAAAAGTTTTAGCTATGGTAGAAAATGGTACTACGCAAAGCTTCTACTGAAGTTAAGAAAAACTACTAATAAAGTAATACTTTTAAGTTGTGTTGGAAATTTAAATGCTACCAAAAAGTGATGTTAGCTGTGGAACGACTAAGTAATTCTACTAAATTTAAAATGTGGTAGAAAAAGGTAGAAATTTAATTCTACCACAAAGTAGTTATATGTTAGCTGTTGATATTCTACCATATTTAATTAGTTTACGAAAATGGTAGTTTTTCGACCAAAGACGGTTTACTGCATGTTGTAGTGCAAGAATATATATTCAGGGTTGTTGATATCTTGCATCAATGGTGAATTTGGGGGGAGAAGCTGGAACCCCATGAACATGAAGGTGCGGAGCAGGGTCGCGCGGTCCGAGCGGTTTTTTAATACGCAGATGATGCAGCTGGAATAAAATTAAATTAAATTTCTTTACAGCTCAATCTAAATTTGCTTTGAAAATATAATGGCGTCAAATTAAGTTCAATA
This sequence comes from Limenitis camilla, assembly GCA_905147385.1. NCBI lineage: Eukaryota > Metazoa > Arthropoda > Insecta > Lepidoptera > Nymphalidae > Limenitis > Limenitis camilla. Next base: position 5,892,473 of record LR990251.1, on the reverse strand, counting down.
TGGTGGGTGTTCCAAGATGGTGCATATTTTCTTATTTAGTTTGCTAATAAAATGCCAAGATAACAAGACACTAAATTCAATATGGCCGACGTTTTATGATGATAGGCTTTTCTTATCTACCATTACATGAATTTGGATGAAATTTGCAAAAACGAATAACAAATGGCGTTTCTCTAAATTTAATATGGCGGTCAAAATTGTTTTTGGTCTCAAATGAATAGAATTGCTAAAACCAATAAAATAATGTCACAATAAATACAATATGGCGGACATCTCAATATGGCGCATATTTTTAATATTCATACTAATAAAAGAGTTTGCTAATGTGTAACAATAAATACGATTTATTAAATTTAATGACAGCCATACAGTCCAAGATGGCGGATATTTTCTAATCTACCAACAGGAGAGATTATATATATTTCAGCTTCTATGGGTCGCTATATTGATAATTAATAAAGGTTATGTAATAAAAGCAAGTATAAGTATGTAGTTAAGCAGTGATGGCCCAGTAGTTGAGACTTCAAGTCTTATCGGGAAGTCCGAGGTTCGATCCTGGGCACACACCTCTGACTCTGAGTTATGTGTGTTATAAGCAATTAAATATCACTTGCTTTAACGGTGAAAGAAAACATCGTGAGGAAACCTGCACTCCTGAGAGTTCCCTAAAAGTTCTCAAAGGTGTGTGAAGTCTGCCAACCCGCACTTGGCCAGCGTGGTGGACAATGGCCTAATACTCCTCATTCTGAGGAGGAGACCATTATTATGATGATATATGTAAAAGATGGAGGTAGTTTTATAAATAACTTACTTGGTACAACCGAGTCTCTCTTCAGCGAAGTCGAGCAGCAGTATGAAGCTCTCCTTGCTGCCGGACTGGAGGACTCCAGGGAGACGTAGGTAGAGTGTACTCCCTTTGACAACCTGGAAATGAAAAATTCCTTTTAAGAAAGATTTATTAACCTCACAATAAATACAATATGGCAGAAATCTCAAGATGGCGGATATTTTCTTTCTAAGATATTTTAAGATAATACGCGTTGAAGGGGACATCCATAAATTACGTCACACGAATTTCACGTTTACCCCGCACATGTCAAATCAGTGTGACGTCACGTATTTTTCAATCTTAAGGCAAAATTAGTTTATGGTAGAAGTTATTTATGTTTTCAGTATTGAGGAACGACTAATAAAGTAATTCTACCATATTTAATTAGTGGTAGAAAATGGTAGAAGTTATTTATGTTTTCAGTATTGAGGAACGACTAATGAAGTAATTCTACCATATTTAATAAGTGGTAGAAAATATTTATGTTTTCAGTATTGAGGAACGACTAATAAAGTAATTCTACCATATTTAATTAGTGGTAGAAAATATTTATGTTTTCAGTATTGAGGAACGACTAATAAAGTAATTCTACCATATTTAATTAGTGGTAGAAAATATTTATGTTTTCAGTATTGAGGAACGACTAATAAAGTAATTCTACCATATTTAATTAGTGGTAGAAAATATTTATGTTTTCAGTATTGAGGAACGACTAATAAAGTAATTCTACCATATTTAATTAGTGGTAGAAAATATTTATGTTTTCAGTATTGAGGAACGACTAATAAAGTAATTCTACCATATTTAATTAGTGGTAGAAAATATTTATGTTTTCAGTATTGAGGAACGACTAATAAAGTAATTCTACCATATTTAATTAGTGGTAGAAAATATTTATGTTTTCAGTATTGAGGAACGACTAATAAAGTAATTCTACCATATTTAATTAGTGGTAGAAGTTATTTATGTTTTCAGTATTGAGGAACGACTAATAAAGTAATTCTACCATATTTAATTAGTGGTAGAAAATGGTAGAAGTTATTTATGTTTTCAGTATTGAGGAACGACTAATAAAGTAATTCTACCATATTTAATTAGTGGTAGAAAATATTTATGTTTTCAGTATTGAGGAACGACTAATAAAGTAATTCTACCATATTTAATTAGTGGTAGAAAATATTTATGTTTTCAGTATTGAGGAACGACTAATAAAGTAATTCTACCATATTTAATTAGTGGTGTAGAAGTTATTTATGTTTTCAGTATTGAGGAACGACTAATAAAGTAATTCTACCATATTTAATTAGTGGTAGAAAATGGTAGAAGTTATTTATGTTTTCAGTATTGAGGAACGACTAATGAAGTAATTCTACCATATTTAATAAGTGGTAGAAAATATTTATGTTTTCAGTATTGAGGAACGACTAATAAAGTAATTCTACCATATTTAATTAGTGGTAGAAAATATTTATGTTTTCAGTATTGAGGAACGACTAATAAAGTAATTCTACCATATTTAATTAGTGGTAGAAAATATTTATGTTTTCAGTATTGAGGAACGACTAATAAAGTAATTCTACCATATTTAATTAGTGGTAGAAAATATTTATGTTTTCAGTATTGAGGAACGACTAATAAAGTAATTCTACCATATTTAATTAGTGGTAGAAAATATTTATGTTTTCAGTATTGAGGAACGACTAATAAAGTAATTCTACCATATTTAATTAGTGGTAGAAAATATTTATGTTTTCAGTATTGAGGAACGACTAATAAAGTAATTCTACCATATTTAATTAGTGGTAGAAAATGGTAGAAATCATTTATGCTGTGTGTGGAAGAAGTAATAGAGTAATTCTACCATATTTAATTAGTAGTAGAAAATGGTAGAAATATTTAATATTGTGTATAGAAACTACTAATGGAGAAATTATACTATATTTATAAAAAATGAGCATCACAAAATTTGGAACACCCTCCTTGTCACATATTGTCAATTTCCTCCCTTCCCCTTATTTTGTGACGTAATTTATGGACGGCTCCAAACAAGAAAATACATTTATGGATTTTTTTGAACTAGGACAACTACTACTACATTTTATTATCAATTTTTTTTTATTATTTGCGTACCAAACTTGAGTGTTTTTGAACGTATTGTGTGAGTAAAAAGAAAAACTACTCAGGAAAGTATTTATTTCCCTTATTTCCTTGATTTGTTTTCCTCGTATTTTTCCTTATATAATTTGTTTCCCTACAAGCTCTGATTTATGAAAATTTATTACTAACATGTATATTTGGGGGCCCAAACATCGGCCTTTACTTGTGACCTTCAGTAGATAGCACGACGTCTAGTGACGTCACAATGTTCCACATCACGTGTATTATCACGTTTTGGAGCAACACAAGTATGTTTATATAATCCTCTGAACACAACAAGCGATAAGTTTATCAGCAAGTCAATGGCCCATTTACTGCATCTGATAACGAGTGATATATTCTATTCAAATGCAGACAATTATCATTAGCCCTCGCTTCTATACGTTATTATAGGCTCGATGACGAGGTCTACAGGGTCTATGAGGTAGTATGAGCTGGATGTTAGAATACCACGGAGGTAAAAATCGACTCTTATTTATCATAAGAGGTCATTCATTTACCATAACTTCTAAGCAAGGGCGTCTAACTTATTAGCGCCCGTGTGCACCATACACCCTGTACTACCACTGCTATACCATCACGTTCATTAACAAGACCCTTACTACTAAATTATCATTGTGACCCTAACCTTTATGGGATCGTGGTTGCTGAACCCAATATTTACAGTATTTGTCAATTATATAGAATTATTTGGTAGACTTTCAAATGATATGTACTGGCAACACCGAAAATTTTTCGTTTGAATTATGTGTATAGTTTGTTCAGTTAAGGATGGGCAAATGAAAAAAATATACCGATATATTATGTAAAAATAAAATATCGATATTTTCTTTTATCGATATTTTAGGCGCGATTGAATACATTCAACGATAGTGGAGGTGGAGCTACTGAGAGCTTACTCTACTAGTAGTGGGGGGTGTGGAAATCGTGGAAAACAATAGATAGAAAAAGGGAGTGATTCAGTAGTGCTGCTTTATGTATGTACTGAGCTTTTAAAAAAATTTCTAAATTTAAGTTTTCTATTGTAAACTTATTGCTTTTGACAGTATACACAGCCGACTTCGTTCGTGTGTTGCTCTACTCCTATGGGTCGTAGCGAGATGTTAAATAGCCTAAGTTACTCATTGTTACATCAGCTATCTGCCAGTGAAAGTCCCGTCAAAATCGGTCAAGCCATTTCAGAGATTAGCCGGAACAAACAAACACTCACCGATTCCCAACGAGTGACAGTATTTTCAGTCAGAAAGATTTTGAAGTCCACCTTGACTGGCTGTTTGTCTTTGCGCTCGAGGATCTTGCTAATAACCTGTAACATAAATATTATTTAATTTAAGTCTACATAGTTCGGATATCAGAAAAATCACGTTTGTTGTATGGGAGCCCCCCCTTAAATATTTATTTTATTCCGTTTTTAGTTTTTTGTCGTTATAGGGGCAACAGAAATACATCATTTGTAAACATTCCAACTGTCTAGCTATCACAGGTCATGAGATACAGCCTGGTGACAGATAGACAGAGGGACAGCGGAGAATTAATTCATAAAAAAAATGACGAATTCAAATTTTTTTTCTCATTTGTACCAGTTATTGTATCAATAAAGTTTATGACCACCAGATAAATGCTTTATGATCAAGTGACAGATGTCATAATGACAGTTTATTTGTCAGATTACGAAATTGAGCATAGAGTAAATTGTTTTAATTTTTTTTTATTTCTATGTTTTATATTAAATTACTTCATTAATCTATTATGAAAATATATTGAATGGAAAGATAAAAATATCTTCATCAATATAAAATGATAAAATAAACCCCTAAAAGTAGGGATTTCCCGTTCTCATACCTATATTACAGATAAAGTGGAATATAAAGAGCAGGGATTCCCCTTTCTTATCTATTTTTTAAACAGGACATGTGAAATTGAATTAGAAATAGAATATTAATTTTTTTTAAATATCTGTTACTATATTTTTTTTAATTTAAATTGTTCTTTCAATTCAAAGGTTGGCTGGATGAGATATAGAGATTCGCATACTTTTTTAATTGTCTGTATTTTTTTAACTGTATTTTTTAAATTTGGAATATTCGATAAGATAAGATATGTGTTGTTTTTTCTACATATATAGTTCAATACTAACCGCTTCCCTTCGTCCATCGTGTAGTGCCGGGTGGGCGGGGTGCACGGCCTCGGTGGTGAGGCTCTCCGCGCTGCTGCTGAGAGAGCTGGCGCTGGCCCACAGCAAGGCGCTCAACAAGTCACCTGTCACATACACATTCATACATATACAACTTATCTAAAATATTGAGCGTGACGTCACGATGTGTAACTGTATGACAGTACATACATAATTACTGTTGTCAATTATCGCGTTACACTCGTGACGTCACATAAATTCAATTGTTTTTGTAAAGTGTGAATACTAACGGTTGTTGTCGTCGTGGATGGGGGTGGATGGTGTTGCGGGGCTCGAAGCCCCGCTGCTCACCCCTCCGGGCGGTGCAGAGCCGTGAGCAGGGACATCAGGACCACCTGCACACAAACACGTTTTTAACAATGTTGCCAACTCATGTTGAAAATTAAAAATAATCTATGATATTAGACCATTTAATTCACGACCTTTTTTTCCAAAATGGCGGACAGCCTAAGATGGTGGAATAGTTAAATTTATGTACGTTAATATTATTGTAAATTAAAAATTATCTATGATATTAGACCATTTAATTCGCGAATTTTTTTCCAAAATGGCGGACAGCCTAAGATGGCGGAATAGTTAAATTTATAAATGTCAATATTATTGTAAATTAAAAATAATCTATGATATTTGAATATTTAATTCACTAACGTATTTTTTCTTTCCAATATGGCGGACAGCCTAAGAAAGCTAAATGATAAAAGCTCTGAGCCTAGTTGGTTTCCATAGACAATGAAGACCACTTTCCACGTTGGTAGTGTAAAGATGAAGAGGTGTTCTTACCACAGAGGCCCGGCGCCCAGGCACAGCGAGAAACACTCGGCGTCGGACGCCGACAAAGCGGTGCGCTTGCTGCCGGCCGCGTTCAAGGACGCGCCATCACCACTGCAACAACAACAACAATCTATAACCTATATGTCACTGGCGTTAAAGAACCGACAATAAATCGGCCTTAATGCAGCAAGTTAGATACAAAGGTTAAAAAATGTGTCATCAAACCTTAATTCTATTTATTTACTACGAGTTGACTCGTCTTGACTTCGCTGAGGTGTATAAGCTTTAGCCAGACTAACGAACATCAATTCATTTTTATATATGTATAATGTATATAATAAAAAGCCATTGGATTATGGATTGGAAATAAATTCCAAATTCATGTATAGAGAATTTTCAATATATTTATAATCTGCAAACCGGGGATACAGATTATAAAATCCCATTATCTATACAAAAATTCGTATATATCGGATTAAGATGGGTTATTAATTAATAATCTAGGTTTTATAATTCAAGATTAAAAAAAAAATTGAAACTGACTTTCAATTTAAAATTTGTTAAAAAAATCTTTAAAAACTTAAGAAAAAAATATTTGTGGTATTAATTATAAAAGTAATTATTTGCCTTACCTGATTAGCTTGACGACCATCTTTGTTTTAGTTTAACAAAAAAAAAATAAAATTCCTATACAAAATGCGCAATAACAAATACACCACAGATATCACAAAATGGAATGTTTTTTTTTTAAATTAAATTAGAATATCACTAAAAAATCTTCAACCGATTTTTCGCAGGTAATTTCCTAAATATTATCTCTATGCTGTATGCCATATACAGCATATTATGTATGTATTTAAAAAAATAGTTTGTCTATGCGTGTTGTTTGAGAGAAGTCCTGAATGATACTGTTTATAAACTCGGTGGATTCAAATCAAGGTGGATGCCAAATTTAAATTTAGAATACAACGTAAAAGACAAAACATGTGTAAGAATAGACAAAAAAAAATGTTCTTGAACTAAATAGCCAAAATTTTAAGTGGCCATAGATAACAGAATAATTAGATTCAATATATACATATTTGCAAATTTAGAAATAGAACTATAAATTTCAAGAAGAATCAGAGTTGTGTGTGACCAGGACCACACACACATACACCACACAAATCTTCTTCTAGTATACAGTAAGAATTCATTTATTCTTTTTTTTATTTATATAGATAATATAACTGGCATTAATAAGATAAAAAATATTAATTGTAATTATTTTGTAATATAAAGAAAATCCGAGTTTCTTTATTCATTTCAAGTGACCACAGATTAACCAGACAAAAAAAAACTGAATTTTTGCTGCATTCCATTTATAATTTTAAATGACCATATTATATAGTAACGTGACATAAACAAATGAAACGTATTATGCCAAATTTAAAAATAGAACTTAATGTAGTTTTTCGATATGTTTTCTTGACATATTTGAATGTTGGCAATAAATTCAAATAAGACTGACTTTTCATACAAAAGTTATAATAAAGAATAACCTACTAAAGACAAGGCTGTAGGGTGTAATACATTTGCCTTTTTTCGTATAAGGAAAAAAAATTAGACGTAAAAATTTGCGTAAAATTTTCCAGTGACCACAGACAATAATTAATTGGATGTTATTTAGAATATTCAATGCAAAAATGATGTTGATTGATTATTCATTGTCAATCTTACAAAAGTATTTTGTTTAACTAATATATTCTTTCTTGGAATAACAAATTATATTCAATCTAATATGAATAGGTTAGATCAGTGTTTTCTAAACTGTAGATCTTTACTGAGGGGTCTTGATTAAAAGTAGCGTTTGTAGATTCAACAGATGATGTTTTACAATATATTGATTGTTAATTTCAACCGTTCAAAGATAAACTGTTTTTCTATTATTACCGTAACTGAACCGTTTAATTGAATGTATAGCACAAAAAAATGAATTATTTCACAAAAAATCGGCTGACATGTAAAATATTAAAAAATAATTGACACGCGTTCACAACATCTGTACAGAGACTGGTGTTGTTATTCACAAATAAAAGTAATTTATCATTATATCATTGTAATCCTTGCTTATGTAAAACAGATGCCAGATAATATTGTTTACGAATGTTAGCCAACAAACAACCAACACGTCACGCTTTCTCTAGGTATCTTTAAATGGATACAAAAACGCTTCAAATTATATCTAAAAAAGAATAGTTGTCTTGTTTATGCTTCTATTATGGAGTTTTATAATGTTGGCGGACATTTTGTAAAACAATTTACATCAGCGCCTAATCTCCGGAACTACTGGTCCGATTTGAAGAATTCTTTCAGTGTTAGATAGCTAATTTATCGAAGAAGACTATAGGCTATAAATCATCACGCTACGACCAATAGGACCGGAGCATCACGCGGACGAAGTCGCAAGGGCCGGCTAGTTAATAATAATAGTTAATATTTTTTTTTAAAAAATTTAAGAGCTTAGTCACTAAGACGTTACTATGCCGCTCAATAAAATCAACAGCTATATCCAATGATGAATTTGGGCTGAGAACAGAAATCATTCTATCTCAACCTCAAACCCACCCGTACCAGCCTGTACAGCGCTCTGGCTGCATCCGATAAAGGATGCACCAGAGCACTGTTAAGCCCGCCAACCTCTCTCAATATTGGGAAACGCAAAAATATTTCTAATCTATATGCCTCATTCCGGGCACATTCCATAATTATGTGGTACACGTCTTCCACATGATTGCACTCATCACAATTAGGTGTGGATGTTTTTCTCATTAAATGAGCAAATTTGTTTAATGGAATGTGTCCAGAACGAATTCTACAAGCTATAACTAACTCAGATCTATTTAAGCTATTGTTGATCCAAGGGGGGGAATTCAATGGCTCCGACTGAATTGTCTTGTACCAAATGCCTTAAAATGTAGATCTTTTATCAAAGTAGGTTTTCCTCATATCTAAACACATTTTTTTCGGAACATATAGGCTCAGTATAGAATGGCCAAACATTTAATTCTATCCCATCCTTAGTTGCTTGTCTTGCCAAATCGTCGACGATATCATTATCTGTAATACCGCTATGGGATGGAACCCATTGTAGATACACTGTTTTACCAGACACATGAAGCTCAATAAATTTATTATATCGTATGCTACAGGGATTCCTCGAAAATTCGAGGTGCACCCAGCAAGATGTTGCAAAGCACTTCTAGCATCAGTAAACAGTACTAGCTGACTACAATCTATTGTTCGGATATAAGACAACGCTTCTACTATCGCCAGCATTTCAATATGCATTATAGATATATTATGAGAATTAATTTGAAATTTAGCTTTAAAGTTTGCCTGTACATCATAGAATGCTGCACCGCCATAAATATTCTCTTTCGATCCATCAGTAAAAATTTTATAATAACCATAGTAGTTTTCTGTACATATTTTATTGTATATTGTAACTAACTCTCCCCTCTCATAAAAACGTTTTGGTCGAGTTAAAGAGCTAATTGTGGGTTTGACAAAATCTTTTAATTTTATTTCACACATTCAAGTATTTAGAGAGAACATTTCTAACTGTGAAATAACTTTTAAAGGAACATTCTTAAGGCTACTGTGAATCGAGACTAGCAAGGGGTTTTTATTTCTTTTCCAATGATTCAAATTACACTGACATAACAACTCATCGAGCAGGGGTATTATAGAATTAGGACGAAGGGACTTATTTTTTAAATAGAATTTGTTGCCTAAATAATATCTTCGTATATATAATGGAGGCAAAGACTTCCACTGACTAATATTGTCACTCTCCAAAACAAAAGAAATCAAAGAAAAGAAAAAAATATTGATATTGTTTATGATAGTAATGAGAATATGTCTGAGTATCGACTTTGCTCTATTTTTTTTTATTAATAATATTTTGCAAAATATTCTGCAAATTTTTCAGGAATATTCTAGATATATAAAGGTTAAACAGTTTAATAAATCGAAATAATCAGTTGAAATTCATAAGTTTTCCAAGTTGTTTACATAGACCCCTTGTTGAGGTTGATGAATTGCAAAAAAATTTTTTTTAATGGTGAAAATGTGCAAACGAGGAGATGGTCCACCGGATGGTAAGTGGCCACCCACATGCGGCTCGACCGGAACGCGTCTCTGATACTTGTCGCTCGGATTTGCATGCTGGTGGTCGCAAGCCAGTCGGGGAACAGATACCCTACAAGAAAGGGGGTGCTGGGTCACTCGGCATTTACGAGATGCTCTCCCAGCGGCAGAGGGGAACAGTATTCTAACCTGTCCTCCTCACGGGTATTCTACTACTTTTTATTTTAATATAAATAAAGTTATTCAAAGTGGTTGAGAGAAATATCTCAATTAACTGTAGCGCCATCTAGTAGTAAGGTACAACAAAGTATTATACAAGAGGTACTTATTTCAAACAGACTTACATCCGAGGTTAACTGGAATAACAACATTTCCAAGGCTAAAGTATCCCCTTCGCTATCTCACGAGATTTGTAATTCAAACACCATTACTGCATTGCGGATATCTGTACACGAGCTGCTTTCTGTATTACACTGTAAACTCTGTATAGCGATACACCGATCGGGAATAAATACTAATAGAATACAGTTTAATCTCTATATAGTGACACTTAAAACACTTCATTGGATGCCAGACTTGAAGAGTAAGTACTGTGTAAACTCCAGCTAAAGCTAAAAAAGTGGAGACTAAATAGTTGATAAAAAAAACATAAAGAGTGGAAGTAGTTTGTCGTTAAATCGAATTTAAAAAAATTTTCAATCTTTAATCTGTGATTTGGTCTGCACCTACTGTTTTACTAAATATAGAACATTCTAGATGACCTCTATGACTTATATGAGTCCATACATTTATTCAAATATCCAAAATAGATAACTAAAAACAATTTATAGTGTTAGCAACAATAACATATCTACGACTCCTTTCCAAACACGTCATAAACTTGAACCGATGCCACATTTCTCCGCAACAGTGTATTTGATTGATAGTCCATCTGTGTGAACCCCTTAATGGGGCAAATAAATTTTGCCATCATATTATGTAATAAAACAAGCCGAGTCTTCATTAAACCATCACAATAATAATAATTTAAACGAATGAACTCATATATTTGTCTCTTTCTAACAATAGTTTCGGGAGTGCTTTCTTGGCGTCGCGAAGTAATTAAAATTCCATTTTAGTATTTGAAAACTCGTATATTGATTTCATTTAAATAGCAATTTGGATGCATTACAAAAGAAACTGTAGAGAACATTAAAATGTTGTGTTTTATTAAAATACCCACGAATCCCACAATGCCTCTCATAACAATCCATTGAAGCGAAGGAAATAAGAAAAGAAATACAGTACATTTTCTCCTTGAAACTGTACGTTCCATCAGAATAAAAGGCAGCCTCAGAATGGCAACATTTTTCAGTTTAAGCTCGTCGAAAAACATCTGCGAGCAAATACTAAAGAATAAAAATATCTGCAATAAGGAAAACAAAATGACCCACCGATTATGAATTCTGACTCATTTTCCACAATCTATAAAAACTGTTTACAATCTAATAAGCTAATAATAGTATCCGCAAAAATTTTCCAGCATTTATTTACAAAACTTGTATAAAGTGCCAACTGTCAACGATAGATCTAAAGAAATCGGCAATTATTTTCTGTCCCTAATCAGTGTAAGCCTTTTCTGAGTTCATTACGGTTTAAAGTCCAACTTACATTCCTAATCGATATTATAAATTTGTGCGATTTAATATACTACTTAACGCCATCTAGCGAGGGACGATGGTCTGTCTGTTACGCTTTCACGCTTAAATCACTGTACTGATTTTTAAGAAATTTGCTACAGGGATATAGACTAGAGCTTCGGGAAGCACGTGGGTTATGGTTTATGGCTAAAAAAAGCTTGTAGCTTTGGGAATTAGTCATATATAAATTATGTTGGTTTTGTATAAAGCGATTAAAATGTGAGATTAAACCTAAATACACGTAGTAATGGCATCCGGGTGAAGCCGGGGCGGGTTGACAAGTGTTTAAAAATTGTCATCACAAATAACTACACGACTTGAAGGTTAACAAAACAAGCATCTACTATTTAGACAAAAAGTACTGAAATAAAATAAAACTAACCCAAATAAACAATAATCACGTGTGCGATTTGGCGCGCGAAGTGTTTATGTTTTATTTTTAATTCTCTGACCGAGGCGTGGTCATCGAAATCTTTGATCAGTTTTAGAATGACGCCTCATTGCTGAGTGGCATTAAAATGGCGTGATTAGCAAAATAACTACTTTAAAATTGCTATGCCCTAATTTTATATTGTATAAAAACAACAATTGTCTCTTCAATAAATCAAGGTGATAATCATCTACTAAATAATAAATTGTTTGCAATAATGTAATGTATCTTACAAATTCGCTCACGTTGCAGTATTCGTCAACCCCTAGGGGTCTATATGCGCTACTTTGAGATTCACTGAACTAAATTAGTTAAGGCTAAACTCTTTCATATTAAAATATTCTTTCATATTGCGATAAAAGCTAAGTTGTTGTCAGCAAAGTTTTCTAAATAAATGGCCATCGACATTTTGTTTACAATCCTAAATAACTAGGAAGTGATGAATTGTTACAAAGTTGAGATAAGAGCTGAAGCGAAACCAGCACATTGTGAAGCGTTTTTCCTTTGTTAGACGCTATCTAGACAACAAATAGATGCTGATTTTCCGCTTTTATGCTTCGATAAGGCAATATAATAGATAACCTGAAGAATGGGGTTGACCTCTAGATGCTTAAATCAGTGTAGCGATGTCTCGTAATAATTTAAACATAACAATCACGTGTTGCTTGTAACTCAGCAAATCACGTCAGATTTTTTTGACTCTTTAAGAGCATGACACCTTGAATAATGAGATCCGATTCTAGGCCTCTGAATTAGTGAAGGAAAACCTGTACACCTTAAACAATTCCATAATGTGTGTGAAGTCTGGCAACCCCTTTCCAACATTATAACATATAAACATGTCTAAAACCGATAATAAAGCTATGGACAAATGAAATACACTACATACATTATAAACCTATTTTTATATTTCACCGATACCCCCTGTAACATTCATAGGTCGATAAAAATTTTTGGAAGTCACTGGTCTTAAACCTCACGTATCATTTTGAAAAGTAGACCATTAGTATTGAGACAAAAACATATGAGACCTAAAAAAAATTATACTAATGATACATATAATAATGTTTATGTCTGACAATGAGCCGAGTAACAACTAATCCTTTTACAGTTTTATTTTTTTAAACAATAGCTAACATTTGTACGTGAGGCTTAAAGTATAACATGTTATCACTGTTTACTATAAAATTATAAATAGCTTGAGAGCTTGTTAAATATTGAATCAAAGTGTAGATAATGTTTATTACCGACATTAACAGAGGGAAGTTACACTTCCATAGCATATAATATTTTCCAAACAATACAACTGCAGCCATTTATTTCATTTGTCAAAAAGGGTAACATACACAGGTGTAACATATAAAAAACCAGTGATTTCCAATGTGGTTTATATCAACCACCTATAATGAAGAGTTACAGGAGGTCCACGAATAAATAAAAAATAAATGAGGTGTTAGTCTATAATATTTTTCAAACAACTGCACCCAATTTAAGGGGAAAAACGAGACCCTTTTACTAAAGCTCTGCTGTCCGTCTGTCTGTCATTAGGCTGTATCTCATGTATCGTGATAGCTAGACAGTTGAAATTTACACAAATAATGTATTTCTGTTGCCCTTATAACAACAAATATTGAAAACAAAATAAAATAAATATTTAAGGGGGGCTCCCATACAACAAACGTGATTTTTTTGCACTCTCTCACACTCGCACTTGGCCGGTTTTTATTTATCACAGAAAAGACAATATCTTTTACTTGATAAGAAATTAAAATAAATCAAACAACAAATGTTATTGCAAGGTTATCTCAATGTATGATTGAAAACTACAATAAAGAAACGATGACTAATCTCAAAATGGTCTATTTACCTCCAAGGGTAGATGAGGAGTTACATGGGGTCCACTTAAAAAAAAATTGGGGGTCAGTGTAAATGATTTCATAGTTAAATGATTTCATAGTACCACAACCTCTAAAGTACTACTAGCGCCATCTATTATCTAATTATGGTAGCTAAAACTGAAAATAGTTTATCTCTATTCGTTGTGAAATAAAGAAATTGCTTATCAAAGAAAGATCTAAATGAGACCTACTTCAATACTAAACCATAGAGTTCAATGACCAATCGCATGTTTTAACTTATCTTGATTGAAATAAGTACAAATAAATTTTATGTTGACATTAATGTCAAATTGATTTTTCGGGTATTCACCTAAGGATTAACAAATAGTTAAAAAACTTTGCAATGTAAGTAGAGGTAGGTAGGTTGAGAAAAAACTTTCAATAGATTTTTTGCTTTCGAGCTCCCTTTGCAAGTTTTAGTCAACCTCTGAGGGTCGATAGACCACTTTGGAACCCACTGATCTAATTGTTTATTCACTTGAAAATTCATAAAGTAAATCTTTATTCACTGTAATTAGAGGAGACATTCTTACATCATAGACATTCTAGATCATTTCAAGGTCATAATAATTGAATCATTGAAACAAGAGTATGCAAGAGTGACTTCTACATGAGATTGCATTAAATAGAATGATTGAAGTGTTGTTGTTCACGTGCCATCCTACAAGTGTTACTACACTACACCTTAAATAGTAGGTATTTAAAAACAATAGTACCTAGTTATGTCTACAGTATTATAAAAAAAATTAAGAGAGATATGGTTTTCTATCAGATCCTCTAAGTTGCTAATATTATCTATCTACAAGGTAAGAATACAGTCTCGGGGTCTATGGGTTTATAAGTTTGAGAAACTCTGGTTAAGAATCATTGGAATTTTCCACTTTACAGGCTTTAATTTATATGTAATTTAATGGCATAAATGTTTAAATTTAAAAATAATGATAATATTCATCAAAGTTGCTTATCAATGAATATAATGTTGTTGAGTTACAATATATTCTGAAATATGAGGAAAATAGAAGAAATATTTGTGAAACTAATGATGAAATATTAACACATAATATTTTAAAATATACTTATGAATGTAGAACAAATTACCTTAACATGAGATTTATTGTTATGAATAATAATAATAGGAATTTCATGGAGATTTACATGACAAAGACAACTATTGCAAGGTCATATGTGTTTTTTTTAATTATCTTGTTTAACGGCTCTGGGTACTAGCTCTTTTGAGCCTAATAGCAATTTAGTGTGACCAACTCTCAAAAGCATTTCTCCCTAATTTAGATTTATTTTCTCATAAACTTAGGGGACATATCCTTAAGTTGGTATCAGTGAAGCAACCTCTTAGCAATATAAATTGTTGTTCTATTTTTTTTTGTGTTATTGTGCAATGGTTTATTATATTAAATTTCAAGGTAATATATAATCTCATCTGATAATTTTTTTTTGGGCAATGATTTTAACATAAAACGTAAATAAGGATTGCCAGGTCATCACAATATATAAACAAAAGAATTGAACAATAGTTCAATAAATTAAGCAGTGTTGCAATATTATTTTGTAATAGACAAAATTATTGTTTTTAAGTTAATAAATAAATTATGGCATTATAAACAAATATGAAAAATGTGGGTATCATTCTTCTATATAGGTTTTCTTATCTGTAATGTATTAAAGCAATGGTTTTTTGGAAGGACTTTCCTTTAGCTGACGCAACGAAGGGGGAGGGGGGAGGTGGTTAAGGTAAGTGTGGGTCCCCTCTATTGATCTCCCCATCAGCACTTGAATAGTTCACTAGTAATTTTTCTATCTCCCCCCCATAATTCCTAAAATATGAGTCTCCGGCAAAAAAAGAATGGGGAGATCGATAGAGGGGACCCCCACCTATGATGGGACTGCTCATTTTATGGCATTAAATTAAGAGAATAGACTTTATTTTGTGGTATGGCAATTCTAATGATTTAATATTTCTTCTAGTGGAACAAAGTTTGTATCTGGCCAACAAACAATCAGAACATTTCCCGGCAAACACTATCAACATGAAGGTTTTGGGAACATGAAAGTATTTTTGTTATTTGAAAATTAAGTGATAAAATATGTGTTTAATGTCTTGATGATAGAAAATATGGAGTACCAATAGGAGAGCATTGTTTAATGTATGGATTAACATGTATCTGAGCTGACACTGTGTTTGATTCATATTTCATTTCCAAAAAATAAACATTAATATGAAAACTGAATAACAACACTTGTTGCATATTATTTGTTAGTGTTTACTGAAGTAATCTGAACAAGAGAACAAATTGTTTTGAGTCTTCGTTACTTGTGATGTCTACAGTTGAGTTACAGGCTTCAATCAACTTAGGTAGTACTGTTATTTACAAGAAAAAGCCATATTGTTGTTATTGAGAGTAGCTTTGATGTTACATAGAGTGAGAAGCTAAGCCAATCAAAGATGAGATAAATTTGATTGATTTGATTTTATATAAACATATTATTAAATTTCTGTATTATTCATTAAATACTAATGGACTTAAAACCTTTACTTCGCTGAGGTACAGTAGAACCTCATTAAGTTGAACCTTGATAAGTTGAAAACCTCCAATACTCAAAATCTCAACTTTTTCAATCTCAAATTAGTCAAAATAATCTTTTTTGGCTTCACCCTTGATGTTTTTTTTTAAGGTAGATAAGGTGCAAACAAGTAGATGGTCCACCCGATAGTGAGTGGCCACAATCACCCATGGACATCGACAAAACAAGAGATACCTCCTTGTTTTGTCAATGCATCACATTCTTGAAGATAGAGTGGGGAGGGGCAGTAAAGAAAAAAATGGTGCGATCTCAGCGGACCCCAAGCAAGAGCTTACAGTCTATAGCATTAATTAATGGGATGGAAGAGGGTAAGTCTGGCCCACTATGACACTTGGCAGTCAGATCCTCTACAACCAAGGGGGTACTGGGTTACTCAGGTCTTACAAGATGCTATCCCAGCGGCAGAGGGGAATAGTATTCTAACGTGTCCCCTCACGGGGTTATAGAGGTTCTACTGTATATTAAAATCGCTCACTGTGTAACACACACACTCATCCACTAATTCTGTTAACCACCTATTCACTCTTACTCTTTCATTCCTATTGACTTTCTCACCCACCAGAGATTAATGTAATCAATGTCTAATTATGATCTATTCCTTTCTATGTCAACTGCATTTGTATTTGAAAGTAAGAGACAAAACACTGCTCAACTAATTAAATGATTTAAAAACTAACCCCCTAAAAATATTTCCGTAAAATTTAATAAAAATAAATTCCTTTTTTTATATACTGTGCTGACAATAAGTGACACAACAAAATATATGTGGTTTTAAAGTTATGCGCTTACATACATATAGGCTATTATTTTTTCAATTATTCTTCTTTTATAGATGCACAGGTAATAATAAGTTTAAGGCTTAATAAGTTAATACATTTGCTTTATTAAAAATAAAAAAAGGGTAGGTGTAGTATAGACGCACTCAGCTGATGACGTAGTATCAAGGACAAGTTTGCTTAGAAACTAAAATACGGATCTAAAATGTATAAAAAAATATCTTATATAACAAAAACAAGATATGAATATATACTCACTGGTAGGTTGTCTTCTTAGGTGAATCGGGCTCAATTACAATACCAGCAACGTCATAGTAATTACTACTACTAAAATTTAATTGTTGTATCAACTTCGTCATCTTTGCAAACCGTATTTAAGCCTTTTCAAAACGAGAGAACAAAAACACGGGCGCGCCGTTGGATTTTGGGAATTACGCAGCAGAATCTTGATTCACAATCACCAAAAGAATGAAAGTAAAGTTTAATCAATTCTGTCAAGTTGTCCTGTTCTAGGGTTTGCGATTTCAAGCAAGGTGATTATCGTATTCGTATTAGTAGAGGGCGATTATCGTATTTTATGTTGACTAGATATCGATATATCGAAATTTATTACTTATTGTTTTTGACGATATATTGACAGTTTGATATTGAAAAGAAAATATCAATGGTCGATACATTTTTAAGTAAATTTTTATATTTTCTCTTCTCAAAATTATCGAAAACTTAATCGACATTATTTACACTGTTATATTTCTTTAAAAGTAGTTGTTATAAGGCTGTACGGTGTGATACCTTTGTCTTTTCTAATATAGAGTTAAAAAAATACCTGCACCTCATAAGATTTATTAGTATTCTGTTTGTAACTTTTCACATTTATTTATATTTTAATTTGTTTAATAAATGTAATGGATTATAAACTGATAAAGTGTGTAAATCATTTTTGAGCTGACTTCTTATTTTTTTTAAGTAAAGCCGATATATCGAATAAATCGATATTTTTTTTTTCGAAATATAATATATTTTTTCAAACTCTGATATTGATATAATTGAAAATATCGGAAAATATCAACAGGCCTAGTTTCTATAGATTTTTTTAGAAATACTTTATTGCTATGATAAAATAGAACCTCGTGAACCTTTTTTGTTGACTAATGTTACTTATTTATTTTTCCGTTTTTGTTCATCTGTTAGTTTGACTACAATAAGTTTTATTTTGGATTCTACACTAATTAATAACCTTTTATTACTTTATTTGTTACTTGATAAACAGACAGTCAAATTATAATAAAATGTCGTTTAAAAAAATGTTTTTTAAGATTCGATATATAATTAGAAATCATATTAAAATTATTTTGAAATTAATTAAATTGATATAAAAATAATTCTTGTAATTATAAATAATAAAAATAAAAATTTACAATATAATTATCGTGCAGTTGACAGCCCTGTCACGTTTCTAGTTAGTGGATTAATTCTACACAATGCAGAAGTCCACGTGTTTATACACAAGACCACATGATTGAGGCACATCTAAAAATAGCTGCATTGTACTTCAAAATGGCCGCCGGAAACGTGACGTTTAGATTCTCAGGACTGCGTTCTGTTTATACTTTATTCTATAGTTGAGACTCTTAGTATATTAAAATTTATATAAATTATTAAAATTTAAATATTTATTTTAATACATATAATAAGATTAAAAAATAAAAAAATAAGAAATATTTTACAGCTTAAGACTAAAAAAAATAATTTTACAATACATAAAAATATTATAAATACTGAAATGAGTTATCAAAGGTTTTGCACCAATTATAAATGTAAACATAGAAAAGCGAAAGTGAAAACAATCTGTCAATTCGATAGTCAAAACAAAACGTCGCAGTTACGTCATCAGCAACGACAACCGATCGATAGTGTTGCGTAGTTACGCCGCAGTTGATATCGATCGAAATTATGGTCAGACTTACCGATTCCGAAAAATTAAAGATGGCATACTATTTGTAGCTGAATCAATAGTTTTAAACCTTTGTTCTTGTATCATGTAACTGGTTGCCGGTAAGGCATGTAACGTCATAACTTCACTTTGAATTACACTGCACTGAAATAGACACAGGGAATTAATCGTTTATTCTTTGGTTTATCACTGTTGACCACATTAATTGTCTTTTCAATGTTTTGTCTGATTCTGGAGGATGGGGTGTATAACGACATTCAGGCTTGGAAGTATGTTCTCGACTAATGCCGCAGTTGAATGCTATATAATAAGGTATACGTGGGACTAAACCTCACCCCTCCGTTTTTAGGGAGCGCTCTGGATGGGTATCACACGGGTGACCTTTAAAAGGAATGATCTTATGAAATACAGAGTACTTAATTTCGTTTCGAATTATTATTATCTGCTATTAAACCTCACCTTTTTAGGAGTTGTGTTAATGTGATTATACCCATTTTTTTTTATTTTGACAACTCGCAGTATTAACGCAATTTTATTACATATAGTTTAACAATATAATGCGTTTGAGACAGGATCGAGAGTACAAATATTTTGTTTTGTTGTTTAGAAAAGGGAAAACGGTAGTTTTTTCAGAGCAATCGCTTATAATTGAAGAAATATATATTTAAATTTTAAAGGTGCTATATTGGAGTTCAGCTACATAGTTTTTATATGTCAGTTAAGTCTTATTAAAGTTTAAAAAAAACATTCTTATAATCTATATTATTTTTTTTTTTATATTATAAGAAAAGAAAGTATTTCTGACTGATTGTCTATTCGTTTCGCTTTCATGTCTAAGGCGCTGAACCGTTTTAATCAAATTCGGTATAGTGTAAAGCTTGGGAAAGGACGTAGGCTACTTTTATGGCGAAAAGTAGGCTTAAAATCTTTTAATTTTCCACCCCGTGTGAGCTCACAACCCCTCACGCATGCGCAGATATGGCACGTGACGTCATGTTCTGTTTACACCAGCCACGTCGACTGTTTTCTCTCTTATTACTTTTATTTTACATTTTGTCAAAAAAAAGCCAATCAGATATAATAATATTTTTTTTATTTTATTTGTATGTAGCTGCTAATATATAGTCTGTCAGCTGTATTTCAATAGGGATAAATAATACCATCTAGAGGAGGTGCTACCTAACTCTGCATAGCAAAATGTACCTATAAAATTAGAACTTAATAAATAACTACTAATCTTAATTATTAAAGTATTAAATATTATTTGCGTTATTCTTTCAACTACTATAAATAATTAGCATTGATGTATAAAAAATTGTATGTTGAAGCACGACAGCCGTCGGTCAGTACTTCGACGAATACCATGGATAGAGTTGACCCTCATTTATCCCAAGGTGAACCATTGCGTGAAAATAACCAGGAGCCCATTAACATCAGGGCACACTTGGCATACCCAGTCTAAAAAACTCCACCTGGAAAGTACATGACCAAAACTTGGCGATTATGTTAGAACATCCAGGATCAAAGATCTGAATAGCCAAGTACAAACTTTACAAGATACAATTTATTCATACTTCTTTGAGCACTACCCACCTCCAACTTGTTACTTTCATAAAAACAAAGAAAATACTTTTAAAATGAAAATGAGAAAGAAAAGAGAGTTAATAAAACAACTTCGTAAGGCTATGGGCGATAACCATCTGAGTCACCAACTGTCCAGGGCTTTAAAGTCAATCCTCAAACTATAAGTTTGGAGGAAAGGAATATCACTACAAATTAAAAAAAATGGCGATAATTTGGACAGAGCTAAACAAGAAGTAGATTTTGATAAAAGCCCTTTTCAATACACGAAAAACATTTTCAGTCAACAATGTGGGAAGGTTCTCTTGACCACCGAACAAGTTTATGAACACTGTAAAAGCACATATGAGGTACCTAAATGTGAGAGCCCATACGTAGACCCAAATATCTAAAGGCCTGACAATCCGTTGTACGATTTTCAAAGTACCCCATCTACGTAGAGGAAATAAACTATCAAATTAAAAAGAAAACATCTAATTCAGCCCCAGGCCCCCATGGCATCCCCTTCATAATTTACAAAAAATGTCCCTCAGTTTGTAAAAATATCTTAAATATAGTCAGTAAGATCTGGTCAAGAAAGAAAATACCAGCAGCATTCGGTAAAGCAATCTTTGTCCTCATCCCAAAACAGGAACAAGTCACTCATCCAAAAGATACAAGACCGATAGCACTAACCAATCAATCTCAAAAATCTTTTTCAGTTTATTGCAAATAAAAATGTAAAAATTTATGATCAACAATAGATATTTCAGGCCCAATCACCAGAAAAAGTTTTTGCCCGGTATTTCTGGATGCCTGGAACACAATACTTTACTAGCAGAAAGTTTAAAAGATGCCAAAATACATGAGAGGCAGATATCTGTGTGCTGGATAGATCTGGAGAACGCAGTTGGATCTGTGCAGTATGAACTGATAAAAGAGAGGAAAAACTAAATAAAGTGTAATTGATACGCGGACGTGCAGTTTTTGTAAGCGTTTTATGGATGATTGACAAAAATGGGTATGTGCAATTATCTGTTTGTTAAAGAAATAGAGAGGAGTCAGTGAGAAATCGCTACAAGAGCTGGCTTGCATTTTGGCCAAAAAATTAGCATTGCTATTCAAAAACGGAAATGCAGCCAGCATCTTCGGCACCTTCCCATCTGATTACGATGAGGCCCTAGGTTAGGGTTTTAGTTATAGTTTAATTTTTAGTTAGATTTATGTTTTCTTCGTCTATCTCTATTCATAATCAAATCATATAATCTATAAATTTAGAATAATGGGTTCTTGTTAAACTAATGGTAGGAAATCGGAAACAAGTAAACGGTTAATATCTCCACCGCAAAGCAATGTCTGCCATTATCGAATACATTTATCATGTACTTTTCTCACCTTTTATTACTTCACAGAATAACATAATAACCTTATCTTCGATTCATGCATTAGGAGCACATATTATAGATATTACAAACATTTCCTAAAACTAAGATAAAAGGTTATGACATACATGCTTTATAAAAAGGTATTTCTCACGTAAACTCACAATACGTTTTTTAATCTTCCAAAATGAAGGCTTTGTTTCTGATTCTTTTTATTGGAGCTGTTGCTTTACAGGTAAAAATAATTTTATTATTGTGATCATTTGGACTAACATGTTTCGTAAATATGCAAAAGGTGCTAAAAGGTTCCTAGGAAAAATTATCAAATGCACAACGATAGATCCCTTTTCATTGATATATTTATTTCTTCTAACGGACCTAGACATAGCGTAATTAAAGTCAAAGAATTAGAAAAAAGTCAGTGCTTATGGATTATAGTCCCATATAGTACCAATAACGGTATTGACCATACAGACATTTTCTACTACCTGGATATATGATATATTTTTTTGTCTATCTTGTTCTCCTCTGCCTAAAAATGTACAAGACAAGAGAGCTTTCAAAACGTAAATGGAGATCCAATTCCATTTTGGCTTCTTTTGCATATCAGTTTCACTTTGATACTTTTACATCAATGTTTCTCTAAATACCTAATTATTTAAATTTATCGCCAAGATAATTTTCATGGATTTTCACTTTTCAGGAAACCTATGCTCAATGCATACGTTCTCCATTAGTAGCAGCAGCTTCTCCCGTAGTGACAGCGGCTCCTACTATAGTTGCATCCAACGCAGTCGCCAACTCCTTAGCAGACACGCTGTCACTCCTCACTGTTAGCAGCCTTTTATCAGAGAAACTACCGCTAGGTTATCCATTTATTGAACCAGTTGCACCTATTGGAGCAATAGGAGCTCCTTTTGCTCCAGTTGCATCAGTAGCCCCAATTGCACCAGTTGCAGCTGTTGCTCCAGGTTGTGGATGTGGATATGGTGCTTATGGTTATCCTTATGGAAGCTATATCCTTTAAAAAGATATTTTTTTTTCTCTATTTTTTTAAATTTTAGAACAATGGACTTCAAATGATATAAATTGTCGTCGAAAATAATAAAACATTAATTTTGTCTACTAAAATATTAATATGTAATAGAAGAATTTTACTATAGTTTGAATAGAAATCATTTTAAATGAATCTAAACTTTTAATACTTCTTTTTCTCTTTTAACTTTGTTTTCATTTTCTGAGCTCTCTTTATCTTCTCTCTTCTTCTTTTTTTTTCATTAGATAATTTCTTAACTTAACTTTAATTTCTTCTTATTAGGTCAAAATTGCTAAAATTAATGTTTTATTATTCCATTATATAAAAAAATTATGGGTTTTAAAAAATGTGTACGTACATATATATTTATTGATGTTGTATTACAAATTATATACATAAATAAAATTATATTTTTTGTATAATTATATTTTTTATTTATAATAAAAAATATTGTCAAAAATATCTGAGATTTAATTAAAAAAGAAATAATGACACTTTTATTAATACTGCGAATTTCTGTTTTTTTTTAAATAATGAAAGCCCGAGAGAAGCCAGGATGGGTGACTGGTATTAATAATTTTAATCAATGTAGAACATTTGCTCGGGTTTGACGTAAAAAACTAATTAAATATGTCATACCTACTTTCTATTAATAGAAAATTAAATTAATAATGTGAAAATGTATCTCATGTTGGTAGCCGTATAACAATAAATAAATAATGTACTAAATACATATAGATTTTGAAGAAAAAGAAAAAAAATATATATTAAATACTTATCGATATGTTGATTGACATCACTACGTTTTCAAATTTTCCAAATGTCATCTTTTACGTTCTAAATCCAAAAAAGAACCTCACTTATACTATATACCCAATACAATCACTTGTCTCCTACTTCTAAAATCAAATGCTACTCAGATTAATGTTGCAACATTTTAACTAACTCTAATTATAATAGGTTTAACTCAATAGTTTTAGAGTTTAGTTTATTAAAATTCTAGCAAGTTGCTATAAATGAAAGGTTGTAAAAATTTTATTTTTACAATTTTATATAGAACTGATTTCAGGATTGGTCTCATAATAAATGTTTGCAAAGATGAGCGAAGTTTTATTATTAGGAGAGGAGACGAGAAGACATTGCCTTTGCCCCTACAAAGCCTTGGTAATGATCTTAGTTGGGAAATACGTGATTTAAAATTGCGTTAAAACGTGTAGAACTGTCATGGCATCTTGAGTGATGTCAAGTAGATAAAATGGTTAAATAGGCCGTGTTCCGATATGCACTGGAGCACTGTAGGGTGTGACGTCACAACAGTATACTGGAAAGCCGTTCCTTTATAGTTAGCTTTACTGGATCACTGTTTAAAACGGAACAGCTGATCAGTATGTATACTGTCGTCTGTCAATGTCATTCATGTTTTTGGCGCTTTTTCAATTTAAAATTGTATTACTTGCTTAATAAAAGTATTTATTCTTTTTATCAAAACATAAATATTGTTTTCAAGTAACTACTTACTAATTAAATTTAATTTAAAAAAAAATATGTTATGGAAAACGAAACAATTGCTACAATAATATTACAATTTTAATTTTTTTATAAGGCCCATTGCCATTAGATAACAATTTAAATAATTATCTTTTATCAATAGTACAAGAATCAAGCCGTTAAAAATTTAAAATTCTTGACCCTGTTGATCACGTGATCAAAACACTGGGAGCAGTACCTCGGCAGCTCCAGTGGTTACAGTACAAAAATGGCGTCGATTGTTGACGTCATGGACTTCCATACAATACTGCGCCAGTATACTGACAGTTATAACGGAACACATTACTGACCACTGAAAACATTGGCCAGTGCTCGTCGGTGTTTGTCGGAACACGGCCATAATCTACGAAAATTTCGACAACAGTTACATCACTACTTTTAATAATTCATATTATATTCATATAAGAATTTATTTCGTATATGAATCTTACCGACCTCAGAGCCCCCGTAAATTATTTTTCCTTTTATTTTTGTTATATTCTCTTCCTTTTCCAATGGGTTTCATTCTACTGTCATTTTTTTTGTTTCAAAAATTATCGACATTTGTCTAAATATAGAAACTCTTTCTTTTTTTGAACTCACTAAAAAAATATTATCCAAGTTTACAATATTTCATGTCAACAACAGCTGTTGCAGAACAGCTGCTTTCTGCCAATATTAAAGTTTATTAATATTATCTATTCAATTCTTATTAATTATCTTAGCACAACGCCATCTATTGAATAATAATACAATCTAGGTAACAAAATGCTCAAGTATTTTGTCAACTAACTCAACCACATCCTCATCTATAAAAACATACAAATTATAACAACTATTCGTCTTATCATAAACATTTAATAATAAATTCATTATTTACAACATATTCAATAATTAATTACAATATAACTTGATTGGCACACTGAGATATGACGTCAGCGATTTGATTGCCAAACGACTCAGCCACGACAGCGGTGCCAGCTGACGGTAAGTTGCCATCAACTGATATGGTACCATAAACTGGGAAACAGCCACAAACTTTGATAGTGCCACCAATTGGCAAATCCCCAGCCATTGTAATATCGCCATATTGTAAAGATGGGACTATTTCTGAGATTACTGGCGCCATTTGTAAACTACTGGCTAGTCCTGAAGGTAGATTCTCGATTGGTATAAAGTTGGCGCTGGTGATTGTTGCTGGTAGTACTTCTTCATTTATAATGGCTGTGTTGGCTAAAATTGAATTTCTAGACGCCAAATTGTTTGATATGACATTAGCTTCGTTGGCCAATTGATTGGCAATGTTGTTCAAGCCAAAGTTTGGGAAGTGATTTGACGCGCATGTTGGTGCCAAATTGTTGGATCCAATGTTGTTTGTTAAAAATGGACTGTTTTGTAATAGTGGCAAACTCCAAGCTGTCTGTAAAAAATAAAATAAGTTAGATACTTGTCTGGAAGGATATATGACGAGTGAGTTGACGAGTGAACAACATATTATTAAATATGTTGTTCATTTCTTTATAACAATATCCTATACAGTGATACTAATATATACAACATTACTATATAAAGCGACATTCCATATAGCGACTTTCTTTGTAGTGATGCTATATACGATGACACACCAAATAGCTACAATCTGTGTAAGTCACATTCAGGTACGCGCCCTCCATATGTGCGAAGACGTGCGGCGTACGACGGCGTCAAGGTGGAAAAGGTGCCCTGAAGGTTTAAGGGGACACCAAAACGAAAATTGATTCGATAAAAAAGTTGATTTAAACAGCTTTAATACAAAAACTACTGGAGCGTGAGCTATAGAATAGAAATCAACTAAGAAGGATCAAAGTAAATTGCGGTGTTTTGGCGTTTTTGAGTTGAGATTATATGAAGTCGGAAAAAAAAACAAACCAATCGAATTAAGCACTTCCTCCTTTTTGAACGTTCATAAAATTAAAACTACTGGGCCAAACTATGTTAAATGTTTATGGGATCAAATAGTAACTAAAAGAAGAATCACATAAATCGGATTATAAATCTCAGCGTAATCGGTATACATACATAAACAAATAATACAGATCCCAAGGAATGGGAACGGAAAAAATGTTCATAAAATAAAAACTACTGGGCCAAACTATTTTAAATTTTTATGGGACCAAATGGTCAAATTAAAAGAATATACCAATTGAATTGAGAACCTTCTCCATTTTCAAGTCGGTTAAATAGTTTAAACTTCAATTACTATGAGGAGAGAATCAGAAACAAACTTACATGAATAATAATGGCCTGTAGACAGAGCGCTATGTATAACTTCATTTTTACTTCAGAAATGGTAATAATATTCAAGTACGATTCAATTTATACTTTTCAAATTACTCAAATTTTATCAATTTATATATATTGTAAGATCCTTATCGTATTATTGCTAAATTGAAAAAGAAATAATCTATCTAAGGAAAACTTCATTAAATCTGTAAATCTTTTAGAAATTTGAGATAAAAAACTCTTAAAAAAAATTTAATACTAAAAAATAAAATTAATTAATAAAGTCAATATTATTTCTCGAGGATTTTAAATTACCCTAGTTTTGTAAGAATTAGGTACAAAACTTGCAACACTAAGAGCCACTGTCACAGATGATAAAGTAATTATGTAAATAGTCAGAAGGATATGCATTGACCACAGATAAGTTACGATTTATCGAAAACTTTTATTATTATGAATCAACCTTCGACTATAGATTTATAAAAAAAACAAAGCTTAAGACACTGAGTAGTAATAAAAACATTGTTGACAGATAATCAGACTTTTCGAAATATTTAGCGTTGACGAGTAAACAACACATTTAAAGTTTATATTGTCTAAAATTCTGGATACCCAACAGACAGTAATTTTATGAGTGTTACTATTATTATAAATTTAAAAAACTATCAATTTGTAGAATGAAGATAAACTTTAATGCCGAATTCTTTCAGTTTTTGGAATCTTTTGGAAAAAGGCTTTTCAAGCTATTTGTATCTTTTTTTAAATTTGAAATTAAGCTATTTTTTATATCAAACACATGCTGAGTTGATCCATACAAATAAATAAAATTGGAGTGTCTGTTTGTAATATTAAAATAATCGCTTTATACTAAGTGCATATGGATGTATACACGCACACAGTACATATACCAGAACAAATTTTTTTTTTTGTCTATCTGTCTGTTTGTTCTGGCTAATCTCTGAAATGGCTGGACCGATTTGGACAGGACTTTCTTTGGCAGATATGTGATGTAACAAGGAGTAACTTAGGCTATTTAACATCTCGCTACAACCCATAGGAGCAGAGCAACACGATGAAATAAAATTTGACATCAAAGTAATCAATTAAATCTCTTTTGTCAGGCATTTCATAATAGACGTAGTTAACCGACACATGGATCACATCCCCAGGTAACACACCATCAAAGTGCTGGAAAGTCTTAATAATAAGAAGAGTATCTTTATTCGACCGATTTTATATAACTATATAATGAATATAATTTGAAGATTTCTCAATAATTTCTTCCCCATAATGTAAAACGAAATTATTTTATCACACGCACTTGCTACAATTTCACCTTCAACGCAATTATTCAATATAAATAATTATGTCACTTATTTATGTAATAAACAAACCTTTAGTATATATATTGGTAAAAATTAAAAGCGTATTCATTCGAAGTTTGTTGTTTTTATAAACACTCAACTTATAAAAATCAACATGACTTCCAGGATCGTCATCGCTGTCTTCGCCATCTTTGTTCAGGTAATTCTTCTATTAATTATTGATAACGTTTAATTTCTACGTATTTAGTTATATAATTTATTTTTTCGATATTTCAATTCTCAGAAGATATTTCTTCAAGAGATCTTTGTTATAATTTAGATAAAAATTACGGAGATAAAATACTATCACAGATTATTTACTTTCGAATTTTATATTAAAAAAAGTTTTAATCACTTTGTTAAAAAAAATAATTTGCAGCTTTACTATCAAATATGCCTTTTTATATAATACCTACAAAATTCTTAAAAAATAATATAAAGAAACTTACAATTTGATCATCAACAACAGGAAAAGATTATAATCAAACAACACCTCTTGCAAATTGACTCTAAATATTTCCAATTAAAACTATTTAAAATATATATCTTCCTTTTTTCAGACCATAACCGCCCAGAGCATTGCCAAATTCAACGCAGGGTTATATGCCAATAGAGCAATCCCAGCAGAAGTTTATGGCCCGTATGGTCCAGTGCCAAACGTGGTACATAACCCGAATTATGCTCCTGCCAATCCAATGCCATTTGAATTCCAAGGTCTATCCTTAGCATCTCTGTCAGCGTCAAATACCTGCGGATTTAGAGTAACCAGCTCATCACCAATTAACCCAAGTGGAGTATACCTCCAATCAGAAAACATGGTGATTGAAGGTCCATTGGCTGTAAATGGTCAACTGCCCTTCTTGGGCACCATTGCCTTACAAGGTTCTCTACCAGCTCTTGGTGCTGGTGACGTCATGTATGGATGTGGAAACGGCAACATTGGTATTCTAAACGAGGAATACCCTCTGCTTGCTGCAAATGTGGGTCTTGGTTATGGTCCTAGAGCTGCTCCTTATGGCATCGGTTTACCTGGATTAGGTCGTATGGCTTAAATTTTAATCAATATCTGCTGCTGTTGTATGTTGATAAATTGCTAAAAAATTATGAGGTTAGTAAACATTTATAGCGATTATAAACAAACAACCAAAACTAAAATTGACTCTGTATGCCATCCTATTATTTTGCAGTTTCATTTTAGTGAATCAACTTGTAAATTAATCGTGTATGGCAGCTATTAAATTAGCAAAGTTTCATTATAATCGATTTTCGAACAACTTATAAATTGACCGCATATTATGTCTATTGACTTTCAGTTTCACATTATAATCAAACAACTTGTAAGTTTATACTTAATTTTGTCATAATATATAATTTTATTTTGCAAAATTTGAATATAATCCAACAACTTGAAAATCGATCGATCGTGTGTTATCCTATAATTTTGAAAAGTTTAATCATTATACAACAGCAGTTTTTATGAATTTACAATCGAGATGAAATTATTTCTTTTAGGATTTTTGTGTAAAATTGTTACCTAGTGTTAATAAGGATTGTGTTAATTAGGTATAACAATTAATTCATAAATAAAGATTTTCAACCTTAATGATTTTTTTTTATTATATAGAAGACTAGAGAGGTCAGTTACCTATAGGGGATAAGAGGGAGAGTTTATTTCTACTGAAAAAAATTATATTTTTTTAACTATTTTATGAAGAAAAGTTAACAATTACTAGTTATAATTTTGTACTGTCAAATACCTGCGGATTTAGAGTAACCAGCTCATCTCCAATTAACCCAAGTGGTGTATACCTCCAATCAGAAAACATGGTGATTGAAGGTCCATTGGCTGTACATGGTCAACTGCCCTTCTTGGTTATAATAACGTGAAATGTGTTTATTAAGAACCAATAGAATCGCTTTATTTGGGACACTTTGAAAAGTCTAAATCTCTATTAACATCACCACATGCTTTTAAATAAATAAACGACGATTTAATAATATAAATAAGAGAAATATTCACTCAAAAACTCATGAAAATCTTCTCACAACATCAAACACCCGCCATATTTAAACCATTCAACTACGAGAGATGTATTTATTATATAAAATGTATTTGTAAAATACACTACCGATGTGGCTATAGTTCATAATCGCTTGGTAATATAACTGCATCAAGTCTCCCGCAGGGAAGTACTATCCCTCTTTTCCCCTAACCCAGTTAAAGTTAAGAGGTTGTCCTACTGTCCCATTTACCTGCCTTTGTTTCAAGTTTTTTATTTATTTGTCACTCACTACCCGACGATAGAAGATCTAAGGATTTTTTTTGTATATCTAATGTTTTTAACCTCCAACGCTACAAGTGTATGTCTAGTGTATGTCTGTTTGTGGCATTATAGCGCGCAAATTATGTGCCGATTTAAATGAAGTATGATTGGTATGGAAAGTAATGTAAAATGTAATCGAGATGCTTCTTAACTTTGGGGGGAAGGTGTTTTTTATGGATGATACGGTGCAAACGAGCAGATGGTCCACCTGATGGTAAGTGGCCACCATCTCCCATGGAGATCGACAAAACAAGAGATACAAATGGTGCGATCTTAGCGGACCCTGAGCAAGAGCCTACAGTCCAATAGATCCGCAACGTTAATGGGATTGAAGGTCCACATGCGGCTCGACTGGAACTCATCTATGACACTTGGCGATCGGATTCGCATGCTGGTGGTCGCAAACCAGTAGGGGAACAGATCTCCTAACACCGAGGGGATGCTGGGTTACTCGGTTCTTACGAGATGCTCTCCCAGCAGCGGAGGGGAATAGTATTCCAACCCGTCCGCCCACGGAGGTCCCCGAGGATCGGTCACTTAAGGAATAATAAAAATTAAAAAAAAATCTGTTATAGTGTCATTTGTTTATTAAAGCTTTGAGAACTCTCAACTATATACATAAATCATCAGAGGGATTTAAGCGGTCTCAAATGTTAATTTAAATATAATAGATGCTAAGAAACATCTCATAGAGTAAATATATCCTTGTTAAAAAGGTCCCCTGTTGTCGGGCAAACTTTTTTTTTCATTATTTAATTTAAACTACAGATGCTTCGAATAGTGATTTGGCCGAATAACGAATATTCATCATCACGACCCTTGAATTGCCCACTGCTGAGCCGGGTCTCCTCCTCAGAATGAGGAGGGTATTAGGCCATAGTTCACGCTGGCCCATTGCGGATTGGCAGACTTCACACACCTTTGAGAACTTTTAGGGAACTCTCAGGAGTGCAGGTTTCCTCACGATGTTTTCCTTCACCGTTAAAGCAAGTGATATTTAATTGTTTGAATATCACTTGCTTTAACGATTATTAGCAGATCCTTATATGTAATTGATGTTTTATTTATTTTTTATTCGGCCGAATGCCAAACAGTGAAAAAAAATGGTCGCTTCGGCTTCTCAAGCTGAGTTCAGGTTTCCTTTTCATAAAATAAAAGTAAAAATATTTAGTACGTTTTTTCTTGGCGCCGCTGCTTCTTTGGATGAGTTTTAATTTCTCTGCGAGATCAAAAGTCAATTTCAGAATTTTACCTGGTAATTTTACCAAATGGGCATTTAGATATTTTTCCCACTCCACGGTAAAAGTTGGGTAAAATCTTAGTAGTAAGTTAATCAAATTAAAAATTCTCCTCGTTTTAATCAGTACCACTGGGTACTTTTTGGAAAATTGTAGACTTCGGACGATTTTCTCAGAGAAAACTTTTTGGATTTAAATTATCAAAGGCTTTTTATTTTATTATTTTCATTTATTCTCATATTTTGTGTGAAACAAATGAAAATTAATTACTACTACAAAAAATCTCTCTTTATAAAACTGTCCGGTTTTACATGTTGTGATTGTCCGAACTTAGAGACCCTAAACTATTATAATTAAGTATAATTAATATCATTACTGTTATTAACACTGTTTATAAAGTAGTATTCGCGCGCAGGTGATTTTATATTATGTCCAGTATAGTTGACGTGTAGACAATATATAACCTTTAGTACGATAGATGAGAGTAAGTGACAGTGTACATGGAAGTTAGTGTTATAGTGTCGTGGTTAAGGTCACCCTTCTTGAGGTCGACATAAGTTTATTTTATTATCTACGGTTGTTAGCGAGGTCGAGGGGGGGGGGGGGGGAGTTAATATATTATGAAAGAGCTGTTTAAACCTGCTCCTGGGTCTCAAGCCTCAGGAACTGCTCGGTAGAATGAAACAAATACCAATAAATGTTATAATAATTTAATTAAAAAAATAAATAGACAAGTAACTGCAGTAACTAATATACGCCACTCGGTGCTATAAAACCACCGTGACCTGGATAACCTGGGATATGAGGATTAGGATTATGTGGAGGAGGAGCAACTGCATCTACACCTTCAGCTATCATGCCAACATTGCCATTACCACATCCATAAGCAACAGCGCCAGCTCCAGTAGCTGCTAGAGGTCCTTCCAGTGCTACGACCCCTAGGAATGGTATTTGTCCACTAACAGATACTGGCCCTTCCATAGCCATGTTGTTTGATTCTACTGTAACTCCACTTGGTGATATTGGAGATCCACTTTTAACTCGTAACCCACATCCATTAGACGCCGATAGTTCTGCTAATGTTAGGCCATAATTAAGGCCAGTAAATGCATGATTAGCAGTTACAGGTGCATACGGTATTCCAGGATATGACAAAGCTGCTTCTGTTGCTAGGGCTGCTGCAGCAGCTGCAGCTTCATTGGCATATGGTGTGTTGTAAGGATTTCTGATGACTTGGCCCATGATGCTCTAGAAATATATTTCAAATTATTTAAATTCAATAATCATAAAAAATCACAAGAAAGAAACAACAACAAAACAAATGAATATAATTGAAGAAGTACATGAAGAAAAAGGTTCGATTAAAACAGGCGAAACCAGGAATTTGGGAATGAGAGTTTGAGAGAGCTTTGATGATAAATACACAGAAGCTTTCGCAGGTAAGGCTGAAAGCTTAGCAAATTCCAGAAGAGCTGTAGAAGAAAAAAAAGCAAAGTATCGGATAGTTATTTAATAGATATTTTTATGATAACTTGACAACTTAATCATTACATTAATTTGTTGTGGTCACCGTCGCCCATTGACATCTGCAATCCGCGGAGAATTGCAAATGCGTTCCTAACCCTACTTTTTTAGGAACCTGTACACTCAGCATTTAAAGACCCCCATATTAAAGCGCTCTGGGAAAACCTCTGGTGACAGATTATACCACAGCCTGCACGTGCGTGGAAGGAATGATCTAGAAGCACGTTGCTGGTATGCCAAGCATCCAAGTGGTGTGGATGGAATCTGTCTCAGCGGCGTAGAGTGCGATGGTGGAAAAGTGTCGGAGGCACTAACTCGAACAATTTCTGTGAACATTCCCCATTGTAGAGATGGTAGAGAACACACAGACATCCAACGTCTCTCCGAAGACTTAGTTCATCTAAACCGTCTGTGATTATGGGATCATCAACAATACGAACAGCTCGTCGTTGAATAGAGTCTAGGGGGAGCAACTGGTACTTAGGGGCGCCAGCCCAAAGATGAGAATTGTACCATTTGCGGACGAATCAGGGCTTTGTATATAGTACGCCCAGTTTCTTAGAAGCCAGTTTGGCTTTGCTTTCCAAATTCCGAAATTTGACCTCGTTCGATATATCGACACCAAGGGTCCCAATACTATTGCCGGTATTGAGGGGAATGTTCTGGAATTTGGGCGCTATAATAAAGGGAGTCTTTGATAATGGGAGACTTGGTCTGACCTATAAATTACTTGGCACAGTTGCAAATGACTTATTCGGGAGTTTAATAATAAATTCTTTTTTGACTTCTTACCTGAATTATCATCACTGTAAACAGAATTGTTTTGGAATACATTTTAAGTTATTTTTTAATTGAACTGATACTTATCTACATTAATTGATAGTTTATATAGTTAGTTAGTTGCCTAATTAGTGTATGTGTAATTAGTGTGATAAATTTTAAAAATTTCAAAAAATATCATTACATTTGTACTATCTATATTTTATAATCAATTTAAAAGAAAATATGTCATGTCATTAATATTTCATACTAGCTGTGCCCTCGACATCGTCCACGTTTCATCTCCTACTTCCTATTGTTATTTTACACCCTTGAGGGTAAAACTTTTACAAACTTTGAATGACATATTTATTTATATCGAATCAACAGCCTAAGAAATAAGTTTCAAGCTTCTAGCTCTAAACTTCTTTTATACAACTTTTCAACCCCTCTTTCAACTTGTTACAACTCTTCGCATTAAAAGCCTATGTCCATTTTCAGGCTCCATACCATATATAATTTTATTTAAATCGGTTCAGTAGTTTTGGCGTGAAAGCGCGATAGATAGACAGACAGACAGAGTTACTTTTGCATTTATAATATTAGTAAGGGAGTAGGGATAAGTATTAAATTAAAGGCTGAGCCTATTTTAATTAAATTTTATTATATAACTCTTAGAAAAGTCTAGACAAGTATTAAAGATTTCATCACGTGTATTTATGTTTTTTTTCCAGCATATTCCTTAATATGTATGTTATGACGAACTCCCATACAAACTTTCATCCCTTATTTCAACCCCTACAAGCCTTTAGTAAACTGTGTACTAAATTTCATAATTATCGGTTCGTCAGTTCTATAGTGTAAATGACACGATTTTGTTGCCCTTGTTGTTTATAAGTGTTACCAACATCATAATTAACAATATAAATAGATTATATACAATTAAAAAAATGAATTTACAAATACAAATTTCTTACGGCAAAATTTGGCAACACTAAAAATAGAAGTGAAAGTAATATTATTTTAACCCTTAATTAATTTATAAGTTTAACGTGTGTATCTGTTTGTCTGTCTGTGGGTGGCATTGTACCGCTCAAGACAATTGACTTTTATTTGTTTTAAAGATAATTTAATCATGATGGTTCTTAGCTATGTTTTGTGAAGATCTGTTCAGCTGGTTGAAGACTATCAGCTCATTGCTCACTTGAGAGCTGCCTCACGATATTAATCAATATTATTTTATCTATATTTTTTTTATTGCATTTTATGAATAACTAGAGACCCGCCCCGGCTTTGCACGGGTGCAATGATGATACTAAATATACTATAGAAGTCTTTATATACAACATTCACATCTTTTTTGTCATAAGTTATGTTTTCATAGGCACGCGCCGCGTAACCGCTATGTCCCTGCATTTTAAATCTGTAATATCTTCGAAAATATTCATTTAAATTCATGCTGTAAAGGGCCATATTGATCTATATTAAATGCACAATGTATTTAAGGTACCTAATTGGATAAGGATTAATGCTGTATTGTTTAAAATCGCTTCGTAAATAAGCCATTATTTCTCGTAAAAAGTAAAGGATAAAAAATGGTTATTGTGGGTTATCCCTAAGAGATAGACATATAGCATCGCGGACGTTTTTGTAGACCTTTTTAAGGTGTACAATACTGTAGTACATTATTTTGATCTATCTCGTAGGGTTCAGCCAGCGTCTGCAATGTAAAAAGAAACCTCTAAAATTATCAGTGTTTCTCTACTATATTATATATGTATTATACATATAAACCTTCCTCTTGAATCACTCTATCTATTAAAAATAACCGCATCCGTTTCTTACACAAACAATCCGCTAAGCATACATCGGGACATACAGACAGACAGCGGGAAGCGACATTATTTTATACTATGTAGTGATGATTTAGTTTGAAACAATACAAAAAGATCGACTTACTTATATAAGTTATTATCGATTCTTCTAAATCGATTCTCAATTTAATTATTTTTGTGATTGTCTCTGTTTGCTTCACACAAAAACTGCTGCGCAAAATAGGTTGCAAGTTTTACTTCTAAAGATTGCAATATACAATTTAAATCAGTTAATTAAACCACCTGTTACATAAAACAGTATTTCTTAAACAATCAATGATAAGTTATATTAAATTAAAGCACGTATATTAATATGAAATAATATAAAAATGACACAATTTATCTAGATAATGACAAAAACATAAGTAACTAAAACATTGAGCATCATAAATATTAAAAAAAGAAATTCGGACTAGTGGAACTTTGCCGTCGGGAAACTGTTGTCCCCATACGTAAATACACGTCGCAGGCAGTTTACCAACTGCAATAACATATTTATATGTAACTTGCTGTGTCCGCTACTTCGTCCGCATAGAACAGTGTCTTTCCTAATTGTTATTTTGTAATATATTTATTTATATCGAATCAAAAGCCTAAAAAATAAGACGACACTTCCATACAACTTTTTATCCCCCACTTTCAACCCCTTACAATTCTTTTTTCTCATTAAGTAGTAGACTATGTCCTTTCTCAGGCTCTAGACTATCAATCAGTAAGTATACAAAATTTCATTCAAAATGAATATCTGATACGAAACCTTAAAAAATGTTGAAATTAGACAATAAACTTTAAACGGTTTCCATTTTTGTACGCTTCGTGTGACGTCACGATTTATGATAACAATCAATCGTGAACGTTGATTTAGAAATATATCATTATTTTACAATTATATTGTATAATTATTGTGACGTGAGCATCAAGTAGCGCGGGTCGGCTAGTTAATGTCTGTCTCTAATCATTTTCAACCGACTTCAAAAACAGAGGTTATCAATTCGGTTGTATTTTTTTTGTTTATGTTTGTTACCTCAGAACTCCTTCATTTATGAACCGAATTGAAAATTTCTTTTTGTGTTTGGTAGTACATGCTTACAGATTGGTCTCATTTCATTCAAAATCCAGTTCTGATGATGGCAACTTTGAGGAATTGAGAGAACTCCTCAAAAGTTATAGGCACACATATAGTAATTTTGATATTTTGCATTCAGAATTTATCATTTGGTGAAGTGGACCTGATGAGGAAGACCACAGATAGCCACTATATGGTTAAGAATGTAAAGCAACTATTATTATGAGGAAATTAAAAAAATACTTATCATGTTGATGTTACCAGTAGATTCTTAGACCTTCCGGCTTCACCTACCATTAGTTATGATGACACCGGAAGGTATGTACTGGAACACAGGCATGGGACAACGTAGACTAGTCGTGTTTGGGTTTAATGGAATTGTCTTAAAGAGTACTTCGGCTGTAAGTGATTTTTTTAATGGTAATGTTTGTCTGTCTATATCGTAGCTCCCGAATAACTATACCGATTTTGATGCAGAGTTTTCTGTGTGAATCAAATGGGATCAAGATGACATTATTTTATTAGTTTAACAGTGTACCTGTGTGTCTGTCTGTTACATCGTAATAACGTTATAAATGACCCAATTTTGGTGCGGCTGTTTATACTCGATATTTCAGATGATCTAGATGATCTGGTTCTTATCTATGATTTTTGAAGAGCTATCTGTTGAGTGGGTGCAGTAGATTGGAGATGGAAGGGTGAGTAGAGTAGTACAGTTTAGTAGTTGAGATGATGGTTGAGTGAGTAGGCACTTTGTAAATGTTGAATTGATGATTTAGTGAGTGATTAAGTAAGTAAACAGATGAGAGAGTGAATAAGTGGATGAGCGATAAATACGTTTCAGAACATATTCACTAAAAAAAAATTTCACCGATTTCAAACTCTAAAAAATGCACTAAAAAGAAAGAAATAATTAGCTTATTTATTAACCGCCCTTTATTAGGACAATAATATACAATTATTGATATTTTTGCAGTCGGTGCCAGCAATAGTACAGAAAGTAATAGTATAATAGTACAATCGTACACATTATTTCGTTACAGGTTCGTTCAATAGTTATACCTATTACTATTCTATCTCACTACATGTCTGTTCACCTGGCTGGGCTGGGTGGCACCGACTTCCAATAGACCGATAGACAGAGAAGAATACTATTTTTTAAACAATTTAGATGATGAAAAAACTATTTTTCCCATAAAGTTTTCTGCGGTGGTTGACACCAGGACCATCCAGCTCTTCCAGCAGTTGCTTCGAGATTGGCTCGTAGCAACTTATTTAGCAATTAATTTTTATTTAAATAGATGACAATAACAATCAGTCAGATCTTTCTTCATAAAGATGTATTGGGTTTTATCCTTCAATAGTATCAATTATAATTTCTTGATACATAATGAATGAAAATCTCTTATGTTATCTCTATATGTTTAACTATAAAAAATAAAAAATATACTGGATTATTTAATGTAAACCGAAAACTCAGATGATGAGAACTAATCTTGGAGTCTCTTGGGCATTTTTGGAGGGCTGGAAAGTTGAAAAGTTTGACCTTAGTAGCGCAGATTCTTCCTTTAAATTTAACATAAACTTTTAATTATTATCCCACAGAAACTATGAAATTTTCCGGGATAAAAAGTAGCCTATGTGTTAATCCAGATTAAAAAATATTTGCGTGCCAAATTTTATCCAAATCCATTCCGCCGTTTTTGTATTATTGAGTAAAATCTACCTACATTTTAAATAAGAGTAAAAAAGGTTAAGTTTGTTTTGACATTGTTAAACTAACTACACAAATATAGAGATCTAAAGCAGGTCAAATTCCTATATATTATATAGTCAGAATTACATTAAAAAATAAAAAAAAATAATAATGTTATAATCAATAATTTATTAAAATTAACAATAATAATACTTCAGAAATTAAAAACTAGTTATAAGAGCATTAATAAAGCGGTCCATGTACCCTTTTAGGTACACCATTATTAACTCCAGGAACGCCAACGTCTACAGGAAGCGCATTGGCTTGTCCTGGCTCCACTTCACTAATAATACCAACATTGCCATTACCACATCCATAGGCCACTGATCCTTGTCCAATAGCTGGTAAAGGTCCTTCAACAGCAACGACACCTAAAAATGGTATCTGACCTGATACAGCTAAAGGACCTTCTATAACCAAATTGTCTGACTGTACAGTTATACCGCTAGCTGCAATTGGAGATGAGCTCGATACCACAAACCCTCCACCATTGGAAATGCCATTAGCTCCATATAGACCATTAGCCAAAGCTGCATCGTAAGCTAAACCATTCGGAGCTATGGACGCCATAGGATTGTATCCCATGGCGTTAAACAGTGGTGCACCCTCAGCCAATGCAGCTGCATTGTATGCCTTAGCTAAACTTTGTCCGTATATCTGAAACATAAAGATAATTCTAGAATGTCAAATTAAAAGCAGACGTTAGTGGTAAATAGTCGTCCTTTTTAGAGTTGGTCGAAAATAATGTTTGAGACAGAAGACAAAAACCAGATATCGGAGATTATATTCGAGATATTGTAGCTGCAAAAGCATTTATAAACTACAAAGGAAAAACGATTAAAAAGGAAATATCTTAAAAGGAAATATCTTAGTTAAAGAAAAATTATAAATCTTTAACTTCTCGAGATCAAAATTTAATTACTTTGTAATAAACAGACATCAATAGACGGATGAATTGTGAAGGATCACCGTCTATCTTTTAGTTCCACCGAGGACATATGCAAAACAACATTGAAAATATTGTAGGAAGAAAGGGAACAAAAATAAGTAAAGAATTTATTTTACTAGTTGCAGTAGACTTACCTGGACAAGAAGAGAAGACAGACAAAGAAGAATAACTTTAGACATAATTAAAGAAATAAGATGATGTTAAAAATGAATCTGATTATAATATAAATTCGATTCCACAAGTATATATACTTAATCATTACAAAATATCGATAAAATAATCTAACCATCTTTATGTAATGATTTTATTACAAAATAAAAGATAAAGTTTCAAAGAATCGAGAAAAAGTAATATAAGTAGGAATGATACGATTGTAATCTAGACAATAGTAAAATAGACTATTACAATGTGGTACATTATATTTACCTTTTTCTGTCTCCAGACAATTTTCTTCTACGTATGTAATATGTATTAAATAAAAAAACAAGTCACAAAAAATCTTCCATCCATTATTAATTCAATGATATTTTTTTGTTACAGAATGCAATATGTCAACAAATAAATAATGTGCCTGGAATTTCAAGCCCTAGCTTTTTAAGTTATCCTAATTTTGGGTATGCACCTGGAATTAATACTGGTTCAGCATCTAATGTGGTGGCTGGTCTGTCACCTAACTTAATATCTGAAGCAGCAGCCATTAACTCAATTGGAATTAATGAAATTCTAACAC
The DNA here is from genome assembly GCA_905147385.1 of Limenitis camilla. Taxonomy (NCBI): domain Eukaryota; kingdom Metazoa; phylum Arthropoda; class Insecta; order Lepidoptera; family Nymphalidae; genus Limenitis; species Limenitis camilla. Next base: position 5,851,702 of record LR990251.1, on the reverse strand, counting down.
CACTGGTATCGGAAATAACAAACGGATATAGTGGTCTAGGAGTTGGGAACGTAGCAGTAGCTGGAGAGATGCCTGTAGCTGGCTCTTCATTAGTGTCTGGCCAAGTTCCTGTAACTGGCACTGTTAGATTTTCAGGAGAAATACCAGCTAGTGGTATCATTTCAGTGTCTGCCACTTGTGGATGTGGCTTGAGTTAATTTCAAGGATTTAATTCATAATGTTATTTATTATTTATTTATTTTAGTTGTTAATAATAAAATTTAAAATTAATTTTATTTTCTTATTTTTGTGTATCTACCATACCTTGATCTTTCTCTAAATATGATATCCTAATTATTCGTTTCGTCAACGTGTGAAGGAAAGGACAATAAAACAATACATATAAAAGGAGTTAACGCATTTTAATATAAATAAAAACATACTTAAATCTTAACACTACCAACAACCTTCACCTAAATTAATTAACCTAAGATTATCAGCTTCAATATAATCTCCACGATTAAATTCTGGGATTGGATTCAACAATTCTAAGAATTTCTCTGAATCACCATATATCCCATCGTCCAATATTTCACGAGGTTCAAAGGTCTCAGCCAAAATACCTATTCCATTACCACATCTATATCCAACAGCACCAGCTCCGAAAGTAGGTAAATAACCCTGAAGTGATGCAGCACTTAAGAATGGGAACATTCCACGTACTGATAAAGCTCCTTCAACTATATTATCTGATTGTATTGTAATACCACTTGGAGCAACTGGAGATGAACTTTGCACATTAAACTTCCCACCATTAGCGTTAAGTGCATTAAAGTCTAAACCAGATAAAGCCATTCCTGACCATGGATTTTCGCCCCAAACTCCTGGAACGTAGGGAGGAGAATATATTCCAGAAGGTGTAGATATGGCTAAGTTATTAGCAATTTCTGGTGCTCCATATCCATTTCCAATACATTGACTAAAAACATCCTGTGAATACAAAATGTTGAATTAGAGTTTTCGCCTGCTTAAATAATATCGCAAATGTGATGATCTGAATTGCGTTAAAGAAGCTTTCCGATCTTCTTTTCATGTTTTTGTGAGATTGTCACCCTTCTTCTTCACATTTTGGGGAAACTGATTTATTGGAATCATGCTACTTATTAATCAATGACATTGAAACTTTTATAGATTCCAAAATGAACAAAAGTGGTCCCGTATTTAAGATTTAGAACATTATATCCTGAAAATGGTTGTCTTCCAGAAATTGGGTAAAAAGAGGAAAGAGGTCCATCTACAAGAAAAAAAATTGTAAATGGCCTACAGATCAAATAAATTTGATGAGTTCTGGCCTAAAACCTATTCATTCTGAGAGGAAGTTCAATTGTGACCTGCTAGTGAATAGAGAAGATGATGATAAAGACGATGAAACTAATATTCTAATCAATGATATTTAAACTTAAAAATTTCGAGAATTCTCACCTTTACAAAAGATGCCAAGACACAAATAACAAAGACGTTAATACACATAATGTCTGTAATTAAAAATTAAATGAATCTAGTAATAGTTACTAGGCCTTTTATATACGCATTTACTATTTTGCATTATTTAGGTTTTATCACGTCAGTCTTGTAATAGTATTTGTTATTATGTAAAATTACGTGATGTTATAAAACAGTTGCTAAAGTTTTCTTGTAACGTAAAATATTACATAGAATATAACACACATTAGAATTTTTTGTTGTTTTGATAGCTTCATATTTTTTTATAAATCAAACCCAGTGTTAGCTCAAATACATGTTTATTCCATACGGTATACAATGCTATCTCATTGGTCTTGGGTAGTTCGTGAACGACCTAGTTCAAAAGAGCGCTCCTTTAGGTGAACTATACGAACTAGTTCGTCAATGATCTCTTAGTTCTTTTAAGTTCTTATATATTTTTTTGGGTACGTAACAAATCGAATTATTTACTTCTGGGGATGCTTATGTTTCATCCATACCTTTTTATGTAGTGTTTTATTTCTAATAAAAAATCGATATATAATTTATATTTAAATGGTGATAAAAATATCAATACATCGTTCATAAATAACGATTTCTAACATGAATGTTTCACTTTTGAAAATATCGATGTTTTTTATGAGCGATGTTGCCTCCTTAACCCATATTTACATTTTAGTTTCCGAAGTTGATTATAATTTTTAATATAAATGATTTCATTCTGTATTATTATTTGCAATATTTAATAAAAACATAAAAAACTTGCAATAATTTAAAATATTTGTTTTTCCTTTATATATTATTGTTACTAAATATTTAAAAAAAATTAACGAACCTAAAGAGCGAATTAGTTCGCCATTGGATAACGAACTAAACTGAGCGCTCTTATTGGTGCCCGACTAGGCCCAAGACATCACGACTTTTAACTGCATTATTTATCAATTCATTATCAAAGGACATCTTTCTTTTTCCAAATTTCCAATTTGAATACTCTTGCGAAAATACTTTTAAGTTTCAAAAAAGTCACATTTCGATCATTTACGCGGGAAACGTTCAGATTAAATCAGAAATGAACTAATGTTGCCACTAGAATAAATATTAAATCATCGCGATTGCCATACCACTAAAACTATGATATTTTTATTTTAAACCTGTTTTTGATTTCCTATTAGTTTTATTTAATTTCCTGTACATTGTCATCTTCGTTTACTTCTTTTTATTTCTTTTTATAAGTGTTTATTATTTTTCACGTCTAACTTTGTCATCCTGATTTCTTCTATTTAATAATCCGTTTTAATATGTGTACTCAGTCAATATGAGTGTGTTACCATGGTTACAAGATTGTTATAATTGTCAATATATTAATATTGTGACGCGGTTCTCAAGTCAGCAATAAGCTGCATGTCTTCAACCGGTTGCCCAGATCTTCACAATACATAGCTAAGATCATATCTCGTCATAATAGCCTCAGGGGTTATAAAGAGGGCATTTACATAAGTTCCGTGTGTGTGTCACGCATCATCCTTTGGACTTGATCTGTTATATGTATTTATTTACCTATTGGTCAAAAATACAAGATTTTTTCATCAAAACAATTATTAATTCGTATCATCATCGTCACCCTTCAATGGCCCACTTGTAAGGTCTTCTCCTCATCATGATCATGGCCTAATCCCTGCTCATTAAGCCATAGTCTACCAAGTTGGACCAGAGCGGGTTGGCAGACTTCACACACCGAGAACGTGGAGAACTCTCACTCGTGCAGGTTTCCTCACGATGTTTTCCTTCACCGTTAAAGCAAGTGATATTTAATCGCTTAAAACACACATGACTCAGAAGATCACAGGTGTGTCTCTGTGGGGGATCGAACTCGGATCTCCCGAGTAGACATCAACGTCTTAACCACTGGGCTCTCACTGCTTACAAGTATCTAGATACTATCTAGTAATATTTGACCAAAAATGAGCGGCGGCGTCCCTAAATTTCTATTTAAAGGTCGATTCTAGAAGCTTTCTTGTGTTTGTAAAGAACCAATAGAATCGCTTCATTCAGCTAGCCTCACTCAGAGTGCGTACACATTACTTCAGTAATATATAATATCATTAAATCAAAGCATAGCTTTTTTTTTCAAAAATAATACCAGCTTCTAAACTTATCATTGTACTTTCCTAATTATATTAAAAAATAATACTTTATAATTCTTAAAACACGTTTAATAAATGGTCCATAATATTTTAAGTATATATATCGTAATAAAATCATTTCGTTTCCCGCTATTGTGGATTGCAGCGTGAATTTTAGATGGCAGCTATAAAACGTATAAAATGATTACCATTATTATCCAGAATGAACTACGAGTTTTGCCGGGATAAAAAGTATCTTAGGTGCTAATCCAGGATATAAAGTAATTGTGTGGCAAATTAAATTAAAACCCGTTCAGCCGTTTCTGTGTCATTGAGTAACAAACATACATACAACCAAATATCCGAACATACAAACTTTGACATTTTAAAAAGTTAGATTAAAAATTAATTCAATTTTTTAAAATATGAGTGCAGTATTTATTTTATTTATGGATTGACTAGTAATTTCTAGTGGTTTATTTTAAAAATACTTTCACCGGCTATAAGCTCTGTCTCTAAACTTCCTAGACTAAATATTGACTATAATAATGAAGTATAAGTGTAAAGAACTATGATCGACAATCATGTGATTGTCGGGGTTTATCCTCGGGGTCCGCTGAAACCGTGGCATATTTCTCTTCATTCGCATCGGTAATACAAAAGAAACTCCCTAATATTGCCGATTACCATGGGCGACGGTGACCACTTACCATGAGATGGACTACCTGCTTGCTTGCCCCTTAGATGTCAATAAAAAATATTATTGGTAAATGTCTAAATTATAATTGTTATTGTAATCATGTGTGGAAATCATTAAAAAAATCTCTTAAAGGTTAATTTATACAGAATGAATAATAAATTTTTTGGAAAAAATTTGAATAAAAAATTGTAATTACTTAATATATATTTCTGGAAGAACACTCGAATGGCAAACTTCCGCATAATCAATTTAGTATATCGATCTTTGATCATTGTAATGTTAATTAAGTTGTAGTTGTAGTCTGTAAGCAGACCAACTATGTGACTGCTTGACTAAAATATCCTCCTGGGGGTTATAGTTTAGACTCAGAGCTTCATTTAATTAGTTCTTGCCATGAGGGCGTTGTCACAACCTTCTAAAATCTTTTACTCAGATTAACATTACAAGTATATTAAGGAAAACAAAAAACTTTTATCAATCATCAATTTATTGTATTATTAAACTGTAAGTCCATCAACAATTAATGTTAAAATAAAAAAGATTTATTTTGGTGGGTGAATTGTACAACCTGGCGAATTTAGTAATATTCATTTGTAATCAAAATCATATTGTTTGACAGAATGGCTTCATTCTGATTACAAATGAATTAATACGAAATTTACTTAAATGTTTAATACCGGCAACCGCAACCAGCAGCATTAAAACGGTAAGGTTCATAACCATAACCATAGCCATAAGCAGGTGCAGCGAAATTTTCGAAGTCTTCAGCTATAATGGCAACAGCACCATTACCACAACCATAAGTAACTGATCCAGCACCAGCAGTTGGCAGAGCTCCTTCAAGAGCAATAGTTCCCAAGAATGGTACTTCTCCTTGAACTGCAAGAGGCCCTTCAAAGGCGTTTTCAGATACGAGGGATACGCCAGTGGGTGCGATTGGGGAAGAGCTAGTGACTATAAGACCACCACCGTTAGATGCCGCTAAAGTTGCAGGACTGTAAGCTCCATAGGGAGCAGCAGCGAGGGCATCAGCAGCTAACTGAGCACCATACGGTGTGGCGTATGGACCAGCATATGGTCCAGCAAACGGACCAGCGTTAAGACCATCAAATGCAGCTCCATAAGGTCCAGCATAAAGACCGGCATAAGGAGCATCAAATGCAGCTCCGTAAGGTCCAGCACATGGAGCAGCATAGGGTGCAGCATAGGCAGCGTTCCATGGTGCTACGGCTCGCGCAGAAGCGGCAGCGCATGGTGAAGCTAACCCGTCATAGGCAACGTCGATTAAAGGTAAACCAGAGATAATCTGAAAAAATGAAATATAAATGTTATACATTGTCATGTAAGAAGAATTAAATCAAACCAAAGAATATGAAAGAAGAAACTGCTAAACATCTACTCTCTTTAGATGGAAAAGTATTATGTTGAAATTAAAAATTCAGCATTAGAAAAACGGAAGAAAGAAAAAAAAATTACGAAAAAAGAAGAAGGAAAGAGGAAGAATATCAATTAGTATAATTATATAGTGTTAGAAAAATATATTACAATTTAAAAATAAAATAAAAAAAGAAGAAGTAAGAAAATAATATAATGTGACCCACAAAAGAGAGCAATCTTGGCACATAAATAAAATGTTAAAAAGGACGTCTTAAATATAAAAATGTTTGAAGATACTCTTACGATAATAAATGATATTTACCTGGACGAAGAAGGCAAAAGCCACGAAAACAAGAGTCTTGAACATCTTTGTTTGTTTATTCTTCGAGTCTGAACTTGAGAATGTTTTGAATTGCCACACAGCAACCTTATATACCGACTTCTATAGTATAGTTATCGGAGAATTCCATTATTATGAAAGAAAACGTGACGTGGACAAACGTTAATATGTCAAAATTATTTAAATATAGCACAAATACAGGCCTACGTTTTAGAAATCTATTTTTAGGGAAATTATTTTATGGCGCAATATATTATCCTTGCAGGTTAAAATGGCATCAAAATAAAGAGGGTACCTTTTGAAAGTTTTTTTTGCATCAAGATAATATTTTATGGATTGACTTAGCACTTTTAATCTTAACTATTTACACTGTCTCTTTATTTTTGGTTTGTGAAGGATGGACTAAAATAGTTATGGTTATAGTTCATGTTACAATACAAAAATGATTGGGTAAATGTTTTAGATACCACCGACTTCAGGTACAAAATGTTATTCATCATCATCACCCATTAACGGTCTACTGATGGCCGGGTCTCCCTTGCAATGAGGAGGTTTTAGGGCATAGTCCATCGCTCAGCATCATTTCTAAGCCTTTGATAACACGGAGAACTCTCAGGAGTGCAGGCATTCATGGAATAATATTAATCCTTCTAGAATTAAGAATTTGACGAACTGAAACTATCGGGTATATAAACTAAGTGAATTTCCTATACGCTCTTTAAGACTTGTGTAATCTCATCGCATTAACATGTCTACATTTTTCTTTCTGCTCCTCTGCGTCCTTGTCGCTTGGTTCAGGTAATGAAGATTTCATTTCTTATAATTTTTGTAGAAATACCTATTGTGAAGTTATTTATTTATTAAATTTTGTAAGTGCATTTCATTTGATAGCAGGCAAATTATAATATTTTTTAAATTTATAACTTCTACACATCAGCTACACTATAATTCTTCTTTTACTATCCTATTCACCAGCCATGTGAATTATTAATTTCTATTTCTTATTAATTTCTATTTCCAGAACATACGCAACGAAAACATGTGTTCAGTGTTTCCACAACTGGTATCACATCGATCAAGAGTTGTCTAGGTATATTTAAAGGATACCACTAACATAAGTGGATGGAAAGGAGTTTAATACTGATTATCAGGAACCAGTAGCTCATATGATTTAATAATTTAACTTGAATCAGATGATACGAAAAAGTGGAATAAATGACACATATAGTGCGATTAGCCCAAGAGCTATTTCGTCAAAGATTTCTAAAGAAGCTGTTAAAAGGCAACGTAAAAATTGTAGATGTTATAAAAGGTAATAAAAAGTGTTATTTAATACTTTAGTTGTAGAGATTAATTCAATCATCAAATGAAGACTATACATAGTAAGATACTAAATATTTTAAAAATAAATTACGAGCATACTTAATTAATATTTATAATATTAAATTTACACATTTGCATTGATGCTCTTTAAATAAAGTAGGAGAAAACTACTACTATCTGACTTGTTGACTAAACATGATGATTAGCTGACTAAAGATATTTTTAAATTTGTAATTGTGACCAACTATATGCTTTCTGATTCATAATGATATGATAGGAGGAGGTTAGATAATGATAATGAAATAAAAGTTAATATGCAATTATCTATACGTATATTTTTTTCAAGGATTGCCATAAATTGATCTATGCGATTGATACCACTTAAAGAACACCGTCAGTATTTCAGAACCCACGGAATAGTCTTGAAGGAACTCCCCCTATATTCTCAGTCAACATGGCAACTCCGTTACCACATTTAAAATCAACTAAACCTGTCCCAGCAGTTGGTAGAACACCTTCAAAAGCCACGGATCCTGAGAACGGCAATTCACCTGCAACTAAATACATGGATTACTTTTCTCTATCCCCTTACTGCTTATATAATCCATAACAAAAATAAAATATATTTCTACTAATTTGCATAAGTTTTTATGTATCGATGAATTTAGGATACGCATGCCATTTAATTCGAGTATATTTACAGGTTCAGCTCGTGGAGCCTTTAGAGATAGTTTATCTTGCTTAAGTAAGCTCCAGCCTCCACTTTTATTTTATCTACATTAGAACTAGCCTTGAAATCTATCTCATTTAAATTAGTCCTATCCTGAAAGTTTGTATTATTTAAATAGGTACTAGCTGAAAGTTTATCTTATCTAAACAACTATTATTTTGGGCAAAAGATTTTGAAAGAAAGAATTACTATTATTTTGACAAAATTGCTATAAAATGTACTCATACCATTTCTATATCCACCAGTCAAAGGACCAACAGCAGCGAAAGGTGTAGCTAATCTGGAGCCGATGCATAGTCCGGAAATAGTCTAGAAAGAACGGTTAATAACATGTTATTTCCAGAACGTTATTCTTTTCAGAATCTAGTTAAACTGTTGTCCGTATTCTATGAACTTAATCTAAAATATTATGCTGATTGATCAGTCCCAAGAGCTACTAATATTACCAAGAGATGGTGAAGAATCTTTTGTTTCTACTTGTTAACAAAGTTCTCTTCTCTCTATCTCTCACTTCTCATTGAAGCAATGACAACAGATCTTGGTTTTATATTAGGCTCTTTGAAATCTAATATTTTTATTTACCTGGATCATTAGCACCAGAACGCAGACTAAAAAAAATACTTTGCTCATGTTTCTTGTTCAATGTTTTATTTTTAAATGTTTTATTAAAAAAATTATATCTTTATATGTTTAAGGAATAAAATTGTTATCGATTCTGATAATATTATGTAAAGTTTTAATAGAGAATGATTGACTAATTACTGTAATTACACTGTTGAATTACAAAGGCATTTTCGTCCAACGATTCTGATAAAATGGACAAACTGATAAAATTCCAATAACGTCAAAATTACTTGATTTCGCTTGCATTATATTGTTAGTTATTTGTAATATCTTCTATTCTACCAATAATGTCACAAAGTTATTTTAATAAATGTTTCTATATACTATCTCTACTAACAATTATCTGTGTAGTAAATTATGAAAAATTGAATTTCCAATGACTTTTTTAATTTATACGTGACTTAACATAGATTAAGTTATTATTTTAAAAGAAATAATTAAAATGAAATGTTGACGAAAATATCTGTTTAATTATATTGTAAGTTGATAAGCCGTGTTTGGAGGGTCATAGTCAAACTTGTATATTGGCGTCACTTTAGTAACTTTAAGACTGTCAGAAAAAACAAAATTTTTCTAACACACATAATTTATTTGTTAAAACTATATTGCACTTAATACTATTGATTTTTTTGAATTATTAGTCAACATTGTAATTTTGTATTATAGTAACAAAGGACTTACTAGTTTCCTTTTACTTAACCAGAGGGAGCCAAATTTTTGCGTTTCAAACGATACGAAACCAACGAATCTAAAACTACAATGAAAAGTTTGGGGTTGAGAGGATCACCCTGGTTTACAACCCTTTTGTTTCTAGTTGGTGGACAAATTGTATCTAATTTTACTTGGGCTGTACTGATTTAGTATATCTCTTTTATTATATCTATGTATTTAATGTTAATTGGTTCATTTATTAGTGACTTTCATAATATTTTTGGGTGTAATATAGACTCGAATGCCTTAGAGTAGTCTATAAAGGCAATGCAGACTTTTATCGTACTCCAATATTTTTTCTGTTATTAATTTTAGTGTATGGATATGGTCCACCATAGTATATATCTTTTGGAATCCCACATCGAATCATATGACGTTATTATTGGAGTTTATAGATTTTGCGCTAATACCTTTTATTCCATTCGTTTGTTTTTCCTTTTTACATATAATTAACATACAGGATTCAGTTTTATTAAAGTATAACAACTTTGAACTATAAAAAGACGAAAGTTGAAAAATAAGGACTACCATCATAGAATAGTTTTGCAAAAACAAACACACAAAAACCAGGTTTACTAATCTATGTTACTTGTTTTTGAAAAACTATTCTATGATGATTAGAGATTATCTACTATTGCTATACTAAAATTGCAACAGTCAGGGACGCGACATCCATAGATGCAAGGTCACGATGGCGCTAGAGCGAAAAAGGCGCCGTGATGTTTTCATGGGGCACTAAAACGAAAATATAAAACAATTCGATTTAAAAAACTTGGTTCTTTGCTCTTAGTTTTATTTAAGTTTAGATAGTCTTGATTATTATAAGATGGATTTTTTTTGGTCTTCTTAAAAAATTAGGGTTAAGTACAGAATTTTGAATACCTTCAGTTCTTCTTTACTGTCATCAAGCTTATTGATGGTTATGAAACGTGATGAATATGTTCTGGTTTTAGATCTAATTCATGAAATTAACTAGAAATATCCCAATAGCACTAAACTCAGAACATGCTAAGAACTTTTGCTTGTAGTTCGAAACATTAAGTAAATAGAAAAAAAAAAAAAAAAACGAATCTTCACAATATCCATATACCTACTATGGAAATGTCCCTTGGATTTATTATAGTAGGTATATGGGTATTGTGACCTTGGATTTTGGTTGAAACACTTAATTAATGCGTTTTACAGATATATTATTTTACAACTATTCTTTTGAATTTTTCTGGTGAATATTCCTGTAGATGTAGACATAGAAGATGTTATTAACAAGATATATGGTGCACAATCGTTAAGCACAAGTCAAAAGGTATATTCCTCAAATTAATAAAACAAAGAGTAGTATTTCTGCCAATGAATTTATTGTATTTTTATTTCACTGCGAAAGTATATTAGTTTATATGTAAACTCTATTAGCTCCACAACCGCAGCTACCAGCAATGGAAACGGCTCCAGCAGCAGCTACATCACCTCCGAATTGAACAGCACCGAGGATGGGCACTTGACCAGAGAGTGCTGTGGTACCAGCGACTGGCATTTCTCCAATGACTCTCACATCACCGATACCAGCACCGCCGTATGCGCCAATAGCTTCAGGGTAGGGTCCCATACCGGGGGCAGCGAGTCCATATGCACCTGGAGCGTATGCGCCTGGACCGTAAGCACCTAGACCGTATGCACCTGGAGCATATGCATCTAGTCCGTATACACCTGGAGCGAATGCACCTGGGGCATATGCATCTAGAGCATAAGCTGCAGATGGAACACCATTCCAGCATCCAGCGTACTGGCTGAACACATTCTGAAATAAAATATCAATTTAATACATGTGTTATTATAAAAAAAATAGTCTAATATTTAATTTGTATACCTGGACCAAGCAAACTTGGATGCAGAGCAACAGAAAGGCGAAGGAGGACATGTTTAAAGTTTGTATTCAACGGAGTCGAGTACACAATGCTAATGCAACGAAATACACAGGTTATATACTTTTTCTACAGTTTATTTAATTCATATCATAAAAATGAACGTGTTCTATTGTTTCTTTTTTTATTTCATTCATAGAATTCTTATAAATGACCTATTGACCAATCTCTTTACCGTCACGTACATTCTCATAGTAAAATTCTAAAAAAAACGTCGTCGTCTTCATGTAATGCTTTATTAAATTTTACACGCAATATGGCAATTATAACCCCGATGCTAGACAGATATGTTAGTCAATTGAAATGTTACATGAGCTTTGCATTTTTTAGAGGTGTCAATAGAAGCTTAACCTCAAGTTTGTGTGGTCACCACCCTTGTCCCCATTACGGATTTAACAAAATTTTTTTAAGACTATATTGACAATAAAAAAATCAAAAATAAGTTAAACATTTCGCTTTGACCGGATTCTCATGAGCATTGACGAACCCGGTCAACTTTGGAGCGCTGTAACAGCGTTTTAAATGAATGAAATTAAAAAAAATATCAGAGAAAAATTTTCCTCAAAAGATTATCGACAAGATTGGTCTGAAGTATTTTTTTTGTAAAATGTATAAATAAAAAGTTATAGAACAAGAAAGAAAATTTTTTTCTTTAATTTTAAATTTAGGGTAAAAAGTTATATAAACATATTTGTAGACAAAACAATTTGCTACAAATTACGTTTTTACGATTTTTTTTAAGATGCATAGTTTCCGAGATATCGCCAAAAAGGTGTTTGCACCCCTTTTTCCAAGATGGCGGCGGGGAGACAATGGTGGCGACCCCACAAACTTGAGTTTAAGCTTCTATTGACCTCCCACACATGTCCCAAAAATAAAATTGGGTCCTATAAAAAATGTAAAGTTCATGTAACATTTCAATGGACTATGTGTATCTTTATATCTTTCTGTGGTATCACAGCGTCCAGCGAGATTGTTCTTAGCTATGTATTTTGAAGATCTGGTCAGTGGTCAACTATTTGAAGACTATCAGCTCATTGCTAACTTGAGACAGATCATATCAACTTTCATAAATTTCTTTGATTTCCAATTTTACGTAATGTAACTTTGGTGATATTTTTAGGACCTAGCCATCTTCAGATGTTGCAACATCTGAGCTATACTTAAGTCCTCAACACTAACAGCAGATATTTCGTGTTTAGGAAATTGACAAAATTTTCTTCGGTGGTATCTCGCGACATGTAAACTTTAGATAATCGGGGGTAATTTAATTTTATTACTATCAGGTCGTACATCATCAGAGACTCTTTACACATAGTAGCACAACAAATTGGGCACCGAAATAAAACGACCCTAAACATAAGGGTTTGACTAATATGTGCTAAACAGTTTCACTATCCACCCTTCGCTTCCCGCCGTCTGTATGATATATAGCGAGGAATGTTTTTGTTAATAACCAATAATCGCTTCTTTTACCTAGCTCAGTGTGACAAATGAAGCGATTTTATTGGTTCTTAACAAAGACATCCTTAGCTACCCATCCTAGCATATCTCTGGTGGGAACACAGCCTCATGCGGTTTTCTTTAATAGACAGATTGATTTAAGAGGAAGGTTTATGCATAATATAGTAAAGAAACTGGGCGTAGCCCCCTGGCTACTAGTAGTTTGCTTTGCGTTTGCTGAGGGCAGTTCGCTAGTAAACTGCAATCTATGGTGCCTTACTTTCAAGACCCTTTAAATCATTTACTTATCAAACTGCAGTAAAATTTTCTTGGTAACAAACAATAGATACACTAAAATATAGCTGGAAGTTCCAGATAGTCATTTAACTAACACCGAAGACATTTTGAAACTCGTTTCGTCTTTTTTAAGCGCCAGGTAACTCACTCGACAAATGTCAAAGAACTATATGATGTACAATCGCAATTATAATTAATGTAACAAATTTGTACACATTGTTTACGGTCTGAAAGATAAGACATTCAATCACAATTCCGCTCTGCCGCTGTGAGACTATCTCGTAAGAGCCGAGTTACCCAGCACCCCTTGATGGTAGGGGTTCTGTTCCCCGACTGATTTGCGACCACCAGCATGCGAAACCGACGGTCAAGTATCTCTGACGCGTTCCGGCCGAGCCACATGTGGGCCAGATCTACTCCTCCCTCTCCCTTCCCATTACTGCCGCGGTTCCAATGAACACCGGGTTCTTGCTTAGCGTTCACCGAAACTGCAGCATTTTTCTCTTCACTCCTCCTCCTCACTTCGAGTTGGCAACGCACCGGCAAAAAAAGAGATACTCTCTAGTTTTACCGATGTCCATGGGCGACGGTGGCCACTTTCCATAAGGTCTGCTCGTTTGTCACTTATCTATTTTAAAAAAAGGTATTGTTTGTCAATATATATAATTATACTATTATTTACTAAATATAAATATAATCCGTTTTTTCTCTTATAATCTGCCAGGTTGCATTTCCTTTATTTTTTGCATATATTAAAGTTTTGAGATTAAGTTATAATTTAGACTAATTGATACATATTGTGTCAGTTCTGATTAAAATAAAATAAAACCAATACAAGATATACGGAATTAGGTTCCATATAACTATTAACAATTATCTAAATCATTTTTAGGGTTCCGTACCTTAAAAGTGATGACCAGTGATCTAAGTGATGACCAAGATATAGAAAGAGAACGGAGGTCGTTGGCGGTGCGTGGAAATATGCTGGTCCGCAGGTTTGCTCGATGTACCTAACACTACAGTGTAAATAACACTGCTCAAAGCGTATTGCCAAACATTCTACACGAGCAGCCTGTGGGTGAGGTATACGAAGCGAGCCTACAATACCCTTAGAGTGCAGTACAACAATACATTCAGAAAGTTGTTGCACTTGCCCAGCAGATGTAGTGCGTCCGGCATGTTTGCTGAGACACGCACGGACGAGTTCCCGGCTATTATGCGTAAAATTGGATCCCTGCTTGGTCGGGCCAGGAGAAGTTCCAACAGCATTCGGAGTGTAATTGCTGACAAATATAATTGCCAAATATTGAAGTACTGGGTTGGGCAAATTAAAGGGATAGCACTCAGCTTCATATACTGAATAATATGTAGTTATACTATTATTTAGGTTCATGTAGACTAACATAGTTTTTTAAGCCTTTGTTACTAACAACTATGGAGAATTTGTGCTCTGAAATAAAGATTATAATAATAATAATAAAAGGAAAAAAGGAACCCTTATAGGATCTCTTCGTTGTCTGTCTGTCTGTCAAGACTCTTGTTCTCAGGATCGCGTGGAGGTATCAAGTTGAAATTAATATCAAATAGTCAAGCCTGCGGCCCCTTGAGTCTGAATTTTTAACAAATAAAAAAAGGTTGTATGATGAATTCAGCACCGTGAAGGTAGAAGTAAATAGGTTTAATGATGTTTTGAATTCACAAACTTAGTGCACACGATGTTCTAAACTCAATTTTACTTTATCCTCTAGAGGATAAAAACGGCTTTTGCACTCAGAAATCGAAGAGCAAAAATACTCTTTCCGAGATGGTGGGATGAAAAATATTTTAATTGACTCCAAAAAAGGAGGTTCTATATTTGACAATTATATTTTATTGATATATGTTCACCGACTTTAAAATGAATTTATCATAAATATGTCAATTGAAATATGCATTACTAATGTCGGGAATAAATGCCCCCCAATTCTATTTTAACTCGTACACGAAAATCAAAATTTGATAGTGTTTGTCCCTTTATTGAAATTGTACGGAACCCTTAGAGCGCGAGTTCCATACACGCAGTGGCCGAATTTTTAAAATCATAATAATTTAAATGACACAACATAAATTATTTATATTTTAGTGGCTAATAGTTTCTCGTGGTTCATATTCAGATTGATAAATCGTAAGCTTTTTAGGTCAATGGCCATTTAGTAATTTAATTTATTCGTATATATTATGCTTATGTAGATTCAATTATCCATCTTTGAAATAAGTCTTCAAATCCTTGTTAAATACCATAGTGTGAACAATAATCAAAAGTGTTAACTTTTACTTCATCATTTTTATTTTAAAACTGACCAAAATGGTCAGATAATTCAAATAGATAATAGTGATGTGAAGAAATACATTGTACACTGAATAAATTTACTTAGTCAAGTTTATTCGGAAAATTAGGATAGACAACAATCGCTAATTAACAAATTAAAACCGAGCGCCACATCCACAACCAGATCGGGCTAAGGGTCCAGCTCCAGCACGGTAGCCGAGTGCGTTACCAGCATAGCCGTATGGGCCAGCTCCAGCACCACCAAAGTCTTCTGAGAGCATGGCTACTTCTCCGTTACCACAGCCATAAGCAACAGCACCCATACCAGCAGTTGGCAGAGCACCTTCCAAGGCGACGGTACCTAAGAACGGTAAGGCACCAGCAACTGAGAGAGGTCCTTCGTAGGCGTTTTCAGATGCAAGAGAAACACCATTTGGTGCGATAGAAGAAGCACTGGTTACTGGGAGAGCACCACCGTTGGACGCATCAGCTGCTGCGACTCCAGCTAAAGGTCCAGCATAGGGACCAGCCAAGGGACCAGCAAATGGACCAGCTAAAGGTCCGCCTAAGGGACCGGATAAAGGACCAGCTAAGGGAGTGGCTAATGGACTAGCTAAGGAACCGGCGAAGGGTCCTGATAAAGGACCAGCAAAAGGACCAGCCAAGGGAGCAGCAGCTGCAAATGGAGCAGCAGCTAAGGCAGCAGAAGTGGCGTATGAAGCGGCATTAGCGAGTGGAGCCGACAAAGCTGCAGAAGCCAATCTTGATCCATAGGCTTGTCCAGCGAGCGCCTAAAATGAATTACATTAATTTATTAATAAAATAATAAAATCAAATAATAATATATTGGATTTAGCTATATACCTGATCGTAAGCGAGAGCTCCGGCACGCGAGGCAAGCACGTCGTTAGCATAACTGTAAGGACCAGCCAAGGGAGATGCAGCACCACCGATATCTTCACTCAACATAGCTACTTCTCCGTTTCCGCATCCATAAGCAACAGCACCACTACCATATGTTGGCAGAGCACCTTCCAGAGCTACAGTTCCCAAGAACGGTAAAGCACCGCTGACTGATAGAGCTCCTTCATAAGCGTTTTCTGATACAATTGATACTCCGCTCGGTGGGATTGCAGAAGCACTGGATGTTGGAAGAGCGCCACCATGGGAGGCAGAGGCAGTACCAGGTCCATATGCACAATTTGCCGCCGTTCTTGAACCTATGTATTGTCCGGCGATAGACTGAAATAAAATAATGTTATTAGCCTCATGATTATTAAGAAAAGAAGATGTAGATTGACCTGGTCAGGATCAGGATCAGGTAAACTTACTTGGATCATGAGCGCCTGTGCGCAGACCAATAGAACTGCCTTAGCTATCATGTTTATTGTTTGAGTTTCAAACTGTGAATGTTCTACTGAACGTTGTTTAGGTTTTTATATTAAACAATACTAACGCTTTACTCAACACATTCCTGCAAATATTTCTATTATTAGTTATGAACGTGACATTAATACATATTTTTATCAGTTTAAGGTGCTAGTATATTATATAATATCATTTCTTAGAGGTATTTGTTATTGAATCAGTAACCAATATGCTCTTCTTCAATTAATTCTGGTTTATATTAAGGAAAGATAATTGAGCCATTTTCATGTATGGGGTGAATAAGATAACATTTTTTTAAAAGGAAAACAGGTAATGTGAAGATGGTTGAATTGGTTTGAACATAGTTAAATCAGATTGTTGTGTACGTCAAAAACCTGTGATTGTTTTAGGTTGTAAAGGTCATGACAAATACTACTAAGAAAGATAATTGAGACATTTTCATATATGAACTCTGATCTTGAAAGAATTCACAAATGGGCTGAATATTTTGGACTTGTGGTAAATCCCATGAAATCACAATCTATGATTGTTGGCAGCAAATCTATCCGAAGCAGAGTTCACTTTAACACCTTGGCTAAAATTGTGTATGATGGAACGATTATTCCAGTGAAACCTGCAAAAGTCTCGGTCTAATCATTGATTCGAATTTAAGCTGGACATCACAAGTTAATGAAGTTAGCAAACGCCTACATTTTTCACTTCATTCCTTAAAACGCCTCCAGAACTTTCTCCCCATAGAAACAAAAAAACTATTAGCACAATCGTTACTTCTGCCACTGCTCGACTATGCTGACGTTTGCTATCTAGATGTCTCAGAGGAGCTGCTTAACAAGTTAGATCGCCTTCAAAATTTGTGCATCCGTTTTATTTATGGACTGCGCAAATACGATCATATTTCTGATTTCCGTCGTCAACTTAAGTGGCTCCCTATTCGACTTCGCCGGAGTATGCATGTGATAACGCTCCTTTATAATATAATGAAAAGTTCTACTCCTCTTTATTTAAGTGAGCTATTTCAAATGTGCCCCCCTAGAAAACGACCTTCACGGTCATGCGTAATATATAACAACCTTGTGTTACCTTGTTATAACACAATTTTTTATGAAAATTCATTCGCAGTTGAAGGTGTTCGCCTCTGGAATTCGCTACCAAGCAGCATCTACAACGATAACCCAAGCACTGCTGTTTTCAAATTCAGACTGAAGCAACACTTTCTCTCAATTTCGACTTAATAATATATCTTATATATGTATTGTATTGTATGATATATATGTATGTGTAGTTTATTGTATTTTAATATTTTATGTAGTATATAGAAAAATGGAATTTAGTATTAAATTATCTTGTATATCTTGTGCCTACACCACTTTTAAATGATTTTTTTTTTCTTTTCCTATATTTACTCGGGGTTTCTGGAAGAGATCTCTTTAAAGAGATAAGTCATCCTGTGTACACAATATTTCTTAGTATTAAATACTTGTATTAGATTTCAAGGTGCATAAATAAATAAATAAATAAATAAATGGTGGTGAATAAGATAACTTTTCTTGAGGAAAACAGGTAATGTGAAGATGTTTGAATTGGTTTGAACATAGTTAAATCAGATTGTTGTGTACGTCAAAAACCTGTGATTGTTTTAAGTTGTAAAGGTCATGACAAATACTACTAAGAATAAGGTTAATTAGGTGTTATAGCATTAATATTTTAATCCAGATCTGCTTAGGCTGGCATAAAATTATGACTGCAACGGAATAAACAAGTAAATTAGTTTCAAATTTACAAATCCTCTTTATTTCTTAATTAATATAATTGTATTAAATTGAGATTTTTTTTTATTCCCCAGATGAAGGATGTTATTAAATTTACCTTTTAACCCTTTTCAATACTTATATATGCGAAATGATTCTACGTTGAACAATATTAAAATTGATTCAGCTTTTCCTAATTAGATAATTTTATCTTATTATGTAAAGTTTTATTTACAATAATTTAAAGAATAATCTTATCAGCATTATGTAAAGGCATTACAACAATACTTTTCAAAATCGTACGTGAGGAAACTCTAAGATTGGTTAATAGGTCATAAGAAAAATAATAAATATACAAAAATAATAGTTTTTTTAAGCTTTTCAAAACTTTTGCATGCTTTTTCTGTAACTTCAAATTTATCTTCAAAGCGGCTTCACAGTTTTTCTAAAAACTTTTAGTTCTTGTGTACAAATTAAAGAATTGGAGACATTGCAGTCTTTGAGGTAATTTATGAAGCATAAAGGAATGCAAAAGTTGCAAATTTATGTTGCGATCAGCCTACGTCGAAATCTTTATTATTTAAATTACCTAAAAAAAAGAAAAAAATATACCTATCTGATTGTGTGATTGTGATGATAACACATCTTTAATCATAATCATAATGTCCGAACTCTACAAAAGCTGAATCGTTGAATACTTGAAGCTACATACATGAAACTCGTTTCGAATTGTGTAATACTATAGATTATTTTACCATATATAAGCATTGAAATGTTTAAACATTTCATTGTGTACTCAACGTTGAATACATACTTAACATCATGTCCTCCTTCGCTTTTCTGTTGCTCTGCATCCAAGTTTGCTTGGTTCAGGTATACAATTTAAATTAGACAATTCTTCGTTCTAAAAAAAAACATATATTTAAAAATATTTTTTTTTTAATTTCAGAATGTGTTCAGCCAGTACGCTGGATGCTGGAATGGTGTTCCATCTGCAGCTTATGCTCTAGATGCATATGCCCCAGGTGTACACGGACTAGATGCATATGCCCCAGGTGCATTCGCTCCAGGTGTATACGGACTAGATGCATATGCTCCAGGTGCATACGGTCTAGGTGCTTACGGTCCAGGCGCATACGCTCCAGGAGCATTTGGACTCGCTGCTCCCGGTATAGGACCCTACCCTGAAGCTATTGGCGCATACGGCGGTGCTGGTATCGGTGATGTGAGAGTCATTGGAGAAATGCCAGTCGCTGGTACCACAGCACTCTCTGGTCAAGTGCCCATCCTCGGTGCTGTTCAATTCGGAGGTGATGTAGCTGCTGCTGGAGCTGTTTCCATTGCTGGTAGCTGCGGCTGTGGTGCCAATAGAGCTGTGTACTTGTAATTGTTGATTAATGAAATTATTTCTTAGTGATTCAGCAGTAATTCAATAAACTTTTATGGCATTCTACTTTTTATGTTTTATTTAATAACATGCTATGATATTACTATGTGAGGCAAATCATCTTCTGCCATATCATTCCGTCTTCATAAAAAAGTTAGTAAGAAATTAATCAAAACTTTACAAACAACAATAAACAAAAGCAATTGCTGTAAATATATGCGATTACTTACTCGTATTAACGAAAAAAAATGCTAAAATAAAACTTTTAAATGAGTATTACGTTTATGAATCAGAAAATAGTCTTTAAAGATACTACAAACACAATATTAACTGTGTTAGGATTAAGATGAGGAACATATTGGTTTAACTGTTTTTATGAATATACTGTTTGAAATGACCAGCCCCGAATCTAAGAGAGTATTGGAATCATGTAGGTATGGGTAATTTCCTTTAGAAATACATGGATCTCCGTACATCCTAGCCATATAATCCAGATTTTTTTGATCTACTTATACCTCAAATGCTAGGGAGAATGGCGGTAATATCAACTATAGCCCAGACTAAAATGACTTATACAAACTTGTAGATTAATAAAAAAAAGTCCAAGGACCAGCACACTTAAAGTTCGGTGCAATTTGAATTAGGGGACAAATTAATTTTGCCGTCGGAAAACTAATGTCCCCAAACTTCAATGCAGGTTGCAGTCAATTTACCGACTGCAATAAAATACTTCATGTGTTTTAATGATTTTTGGACTATTTCCTTAACGTGTACTGAAACTCATCGCTTCTTACCAAGTTTCATGATTCTTGCAAAAAGATAAATTCCCAATACGTTACGATTCCTATGCAAATATACAGTATCATCAAATTTACAGTTATCAGATTATTCCTTATACATGAGTCTTTGCTTCATTCTAAATTCCATGATTCTAATAAGTTGGGGAAAAAGTCTTTTCGTATTATAGTATGTATGAACTTGTAATAAAATCTCTTTGGCTATACTATCTGTATCTGGCTGGTTTTAAATTTTACTACAAAAAAGGTAAAAATGCAACGCAAGCCGCGAAAAAAATTTGCGATGTTTATGGACCTAGTGCAGTGTCTGTGAGAGTAGCACAAATTTGGTTTAAGCGTTTTCAATCCGGAAATTTTGATGTCAAAGGTGCACCTTGCTCTGGTCGCCCTATTACGGATAAAATGGATGCCATTTTTGAAATAGTGGATCAAGATCGGCATATCAGTAGTTACGACGTAACTAAAGAACTGGGAATTGACCACAAAACAGTTTTGGTGCATTTGAAAAAAACTGGGTACACAAAAAACCTCGATATTTGGGTACCTCACGAGCTCACTGAAAGAAACCCAATGAACCGTGTACTGATTTGTGATTCTTTATTACGATGCGATGAAACCGAACCATTTTTGAAGAATCTGATAACTGATGATGAAAAGTGGATCACGTACGACAAGAACGTGCAAAAAAGGTCGTGGTCTAAGGTTCTGAACTCTACTGCGAACAACTGATGAGATTAAAGCAAGAAGTTGAGAGAAAGCGGCCAGAATTAATCAACAGAAGGGGTGTGGTTTTTCATCATGATAACGCTAGACCTCACACATATTTAGCCACTCAGTAAAAATTAAGAGAGTTTGGCTGGGAGGTGTTAATGCATCCGCCGTATAGTCCTGATCTTGCACCTTCAGATTTCCACCTGTTTTGGTCTCTTCAGGGGTTGGATCTTAATACGAGTCGCATGAATTTAGTATAACTGTGAATGTGGGATTGAAGATTGGGTTCATTCTTACCTAAAAACAATAATATTAGTTGTCGCGTTAAAATAAAAAATACACGATGTTAAAAACTACGGAACCTCTTAACTTCAACTCTGTGATTATTTGATATTTGACACTGACGAGTTACATTACAGATTAGAAATGTTCGAAACATCGATTTTTGCGTGGTCTAGAACATCAATGTTGAAAAGTATCGAAACGTTAAATATATTTTTTAAATATTTTCTTAAAATTTTATCTGAAGTTAGTTCATTCAGAGGAATATAGTAATAAATAAAAATCAATTTAAATAGATGTTTTTGTTCTCGATATTTATTAAATTTTTACAATATATTATCGATTTTAGATCAGAAAATATCGATTCTAAGATAGTAATCGTAATTCGTATACGTGACTATGCATCATCGTTTAACAGCTTACGTCATTCAAGTGTTCCCGAGTTTACGTGAATAGGGTTGATTTAATTGTTTTTGCGACGATCCTAACTCAACGACGATACGTTAGGTTAGGTTAGGTTAGTTACTTCCTTTAACCACACAGAAGTAGGGGCGACTTAGACTGGTCCTTGTTCTATTTTAAAATATCACCGATTTGTTCATGTAAAGACTGCATGCAGCATCACTTACTAAATTTTTTTGCTAAGAATAAAATTTTAAAAATTCAATTAAAAAATCAATCAAACAAAAAAATCAAATTTCCGGCAGGGAAAAATGGTGGTAGGGGGTTTAAATACCTCCCTCCCACCTCCCCACATACCCCTTTATACCAAATTCGTGCGACTCGTATTAAGATTTTACCCTC
This sequence comes from Limenitis camilla, assembly GCA_905147385.1. Classification (NCBI taxonomy): domain Eukaryota; kingdom Metazoa; phylum Arthropoda; class Insecta; order Lepidoptera; family Nymphalidae; genus Limenitis; species Limenitis camilla. The sequence continues at coordinate 5,829,207 of LR990251.1, read as the reverse complement.
TTCAGAATTATTTAAGCAGTATCAGGTTAACATCACGAGAGGACTGCCAAAACTACTTGTCGCGGTTTTTTGATCAGGAACTTTCTATAGCAATGGGATCATGTCCCTACCTACAAGATGGCAAAAAGTTATCGAACAAAATGGTACCTACATACTTTAGTTAAATGTAAATAAACTATATGAAAAAACGTTTTGAATTTTCTTAAAAAATGCGAAGAAACTTTTTCCCCAACCTAATATATCATCTAGAAGAAGCCTATAATTTGCCAGTAACCATATTAACGGCCCATATCTTTTCATTGCATGGACTTAAAATTGAATTTTAGACAGGTATACGGGACCGCAGGCATGAGGCTTTGAGGAGAAGATTCAGCAGTGGGCCTCAACTGCTGAATCTCCTCCTCAAAGTGAGGATGTTGTTAAGCAATATTCCACCACGCTGGCCATGCACATGCACCTGCACATGGAGAACTCTCAGGAGTGCAGGTTTCACCACGATGTTTTCCTTCGCCGTTAAAGCATTCATTATAAACATGATATTATTTCTTAAAACACATAATTCAGAAAAGTGAAAGCTAATTCGGTAGCTTTACTGCACAATTAAACTCAAAAGACTGCAATAATACACAATTCAGGTGCAGGATTAAAAGGCCAGTAAATGCTTTCCTTCACCGCTCGATCCACTGACCCTAATATTTAACACTGCTTCAGCAAAATAGCATTTACACTAATTATTTAAATATTTGGTAACTATCTTTAAACACACAACACTGCAGTCACACGAGTTCTGAGAACAACTAAACCTTATTGCGTAAAAGTCGTCCTTTTTATAATACAAAATACCCCCGTCACCTATTCCCACTAAAATGAGAGGTGGGGTCGTAGGCCTGTTTTGCCAAGTTAATATTCTATAATCGAGATATTGATCACATTTTTGTAATTATATTTAGTATCGATATTTTATAGTATTAATATTTTAATAAACCCTAACAAAAGTCAGAGGTGTGTTGAGGGGACTTAACGAGTAAGACATCAACGTCTTAACCACCAGGCTACTACTGTTTATTAAACCTTCAGTTTTAGCTATTAACTTCTTTTTAAAACTTCCATGTGTTTCTAAAAACTGTCAGAAAATAACTTTACGTCTCCCGTTGTTCCCTGATCAATCAAATTTTAATTGTACTTTTTCTTAACCCCAACGCTATATGGATGGAGTATAATATTTTAACAGTAGGTATTAGCCATTAAGATGTTCCAAACGTTTGAAACCAATCGTAATTTCATTACATACCCAAAGAACATAAACTTTCAAACTATATAATATGTTTTGTACTTAACCTAGACGATGGAGAAGTTTCATGATGTTAATAATGCTATATTTAATTTAATACACACATCAAAAAAGTCTAAGCAACATGTACTGATTTAAATTTTAGGATGGTTCTTCACATTATAACGTTGTATTTTATTTTTAAAATAATATTTTTAGGGTTCTATGATGTAAAAATAACAGTTGTTGTCTTTATAAGTTCTTTTAATAACAGAAATTAACAATATTAGAATATACTGTAGAAACTAAGATACATAAGAAACTAAACTTATTTTTTACAAAATGAAATTTCTAAAGAAAACGAATTTATTGTGAAAGAATAGGAATTTAATAATTAAAAACAATTTAATACAAGCATGGCCTCCTCTGCTATTCACAACTTGTCGGCAACGATTATTCATTGAATTAATGAGACTGTTTATGTCATCTTGTGGTATTCGCTCCCAATGGAATTGTAGCAAATCCTTCAGCTGTTGGGTTGTTGTCACTCCGTTCAAGTCCTTCAAAACACTTCTCTGGAGCATGTCCCATGCGTGCTCGATGGGGTTGAGGTCTGGCGATTGTGCAGGCCAGGGCAATACCCGGATGTTCTCCGTTGCCAAGTATTCACTGGTTCGCCGAGCTGTATGTGAAAGCGCATTGTCATGCATTAACGTAAAATCGGAGCCAAAGGTTTGTGCAAATGGATGGACATAAGGTCTGAGAATATCCTCAATGTAATTTTCAGCGTTCATGTTTCCATTTACTAAAACGAGCTCAGTTCGCCTGTTCTTTATAATACTTTATAATAATAGACTCATCGGAAAACATAATTTTATCCCATTATTCATGGGTCCATGTGATGCGTTCTCTACACCATTCATTTCGACGAGCGCGATTCCTGTGACGTATCGGTGGGCACCTGATTGGGCGTCCAGCTCGTAGGCCGTACTCATGCAGTCGATTTCGCACAGTTTGGGGACTTACATCAACACCACTTGAATTTGGTAGCCTCAAACTTATCTCTCGAGCGGTTAACATCGGCTGGCGTCTTGCAGTCAGTTGTATGTATCGATCTTGCCGAGTGGTTGTACGATAGTCGGAGAATAGATCCCCTATTACCAATGAAGATGCTGGCTTACTCGCCTCCATCTAGATGCTCTTTCAGCGGCACAAAGGAATCGTCTTCTATCCCGTCCCCTCAAGGATAACCTATATACGTGTATTCTCCCAGTTTCTAGTTTTATCATAATCATATTAAGCATAGAGATGGTCTAGGCTTTTTCAATTCTTGCGACAACGGCTAATAAACTTAGATAAACATCAAATTGGTTTAGAATTCTTTATTTATTAAAATTAAAATTAGTCACTGGTATAAAGTATTTGGCATTACTACTGCATCTTCCTCTGGCATATTAAGATCTGCATCATCGTAGTCATCTATCTGAGCTTCTTCTAGATCAGCATTTTCAAAGTCTTCATTATCCTCCTATCTTTTAACATAACCGTCAAAAAACACCACCAAAGACTGCAGCAATAATACAAAAATATGAAAATGGAACTCTATTTTATACAGAATGGGAAATGCTTATCAATTCTGTATATTATGTAAAGTTATTACAACCGAGTGTTTTGAAAACACACGCATACGTGACCTAAGAAAGATTGGTTAACAGGTCACAAGTTTAAGAAATGAATGAAAGTTAAAATATTTTCAATCGCAATATCCAACACGTTCGATATTTTGCAATATTTTAGGTAGAGATTAATTGAAGTATAAAACCTTTGAAATTCGTTGCATTAACATTGTGTACTCGACTCCGTTGAATACAAACTTTAAACATGTCCACCTTCGGTTTTCTGTTGCTCTGCATCCAAGTTTGCTTGGTCCAGGTATACAATTCAAATACTATAAAATTTCTTATTTTAATAAAAACATACGTTAAATGTATATTTTATTTCAGAATGTGTACAGTCAGTACGCTGGATGCTGGAATGGAGCTCCAATGGCGTGGAATGGCGCACCAGCTGCGTGGAATGATGCTCTAGCAGCAGCCTATGCTCCTGCTGCATACGCTCCAGGTGCATATGCTCCAGGAGCATACGGTCTTGCTGTCCCCGGTATGGGACCCTACCCTGAAGCTATTGGCGCATACGGCGGTGCTGGTATCGGTGATGTGAGAGTCATTGGAGAAATGCCAGTCGCTGGTACCACTGCTGTTAAAGGACAAGTGCCAATCCTTGGCGCTGTTCAGTTCGGAGGTGATGTTCCAGCAGCTGGAGCTGTATCCATCGCTGGTAGCTGCGGTTGTGGAGCTAACAGAGTTTACGTGTAGATGAAAAAATTTGAAATTTGACACAATAAAATTGTTTTTGAAAAGCCTAGTGTTAATTATGATGTTGGCAACACTTATAATTTCAGTAGCATCCTGTTATTTGAGGTTGGTACCCCGAGGCTCCACCGGAACGCAGAAGGCGAGTAGGTCGTCGGCGTCGTGCATACATTGCGGCAATGCCGCCGTAGCGTGTGTGTACGATGTGCGACGTGGGCTTATGAGTGACGGACGGGGGTTTCTGTCGCTCATGGGAGGCCCTAGTGCAGGTGCACGCCCCTTTGTGTTCCAGGGGTGACACTTTGCGGAGTAAATAGGGGTGTATTACGTCTTACGTCTTCCCCCCAGAGTAGTGTCCGTTTGCGACAGGTGCCGGCAGGTCGCGGAACGAAGTCGATACCGTAGCTTGCCCTCGCCAAGCGCCACGTAGGAACGCCCCGGTTAGGTTTAGCGGGTCGGGCTGTCTCCTTCCGAGGCAGTTTATACCAGCCCCGCATAATCCGATCTGTCCCCGCAAATCGGGTATTTGTTGAGCAAATTCCCCCGGGTAAAAAAAAAAAAAAAAAAAAAAAAAAAAAAAAAAAAAAAAAAAAAAAGGCTATGAGTAGCATTTTTACTTTCTTGAATGTTGGGAAACTGACAAACACAAATCAAGGAAGTGGGGATTGACAAAATAAATACGCCGTCACGACAGAATAATGATGGATTACATCGTGAGTTTTCCTAGCAGTAACTCTGAAGCTCTGAGACTAAAGTATATATATAAAATATTCTAGTCGTCATACTGTTAGTTTGCGTATAGACTACAAACTCTCTTTTTCTCTTCTCTTTATTATATAGAAGAATACTAGAACTTATAACTAGTTCATATGAATATTACGTGTTTGTTTTCAATATCATTTATTGTATTTAAGCATCAGGTGCTCAGTTGTTCAGGCGTTGGATTCACGATCGATAAGTCGTGGGTTCAAATCCCATTTACTGGACTACTGACGTGGCTCACTCCTAACACAAGCATTTAGCTTACTTGGAGGGGTTAAGGAATACTAGTATTATGCTATCCATAATGCTAATAATCTTTACAAAAAAAACTTCAGTCGCTTTAAAATAAATAGTAAGATTCAATAACCATAACCGATTTAAAATAAAAAATTGTATGAATCTTTACAAAAATCATGTAAGTCACGGAATATATTCCCCATTATTTTACTAGTAAATATTTCAAGTGTTGGCAGTTTGAAACTGATAAAACTAAGGCATTTATTTATCATTATCATTAATATTATCACCAAAAAAACAATATTATGGAGCAATGTTTCGAAGCATTAGCGGGCAACATTCAATAACAATCATAAATCACAAATTATTACATTATTTTTTTAGGTTCCGTACCTTAAAAGGAAAAAGGGACACTTATAAGATCACCTCGTTGTCCGTCTGTCTGTCTGTCAGTCAAGACCCTTTTTCTCAGGATCGCGTGGAGGTATTTAGTTGAAATTAATATCAAATACTCAAGCCTGGCGGTCCCTTGCAGTTGCCAAAAAATCAAACTTCTAAGTTCACGTATTCAAAAGATATGATCGTTAATGTACTTCAAATCAAAATTAAAATTCCCAGGCTTGGTCCTTTGATCTAGGAATATGATTATTGGCAAGAAGCAAGGTCTTATAGCACTAGTATGTAGTATTTTTATATTAGAATAAAAAAGTTGAAATCAAAATAAAATTGAAAGTTTTGAAAAAGTTTATACATGTAGCTGATTTATGCAATAATTTTAAAACTCGAAAGTTGATCAATCAAATTTTTAAATCTCATGAATTTTCAGGCCTTTTTGAAGGCGATAATAGTCAATTTTCTTTACTTTTATATTTTAGTAGTTATGGGGCAAAGAGGCTCCCCCAAATAAAGAGATAAATGTTATGTTTAAATAATTATGTCAGATAGCTATTATTAGAAACAGGTAAAAGTGGTTCTCACATTTCATTTTAGGTTATCACTTATTTTTTTAATACAAATAGAACCTTATAACTAAGTAACATAGTGACAACCTTATCGCAGGAAAACAGAGAGAGAGAGAGACGTACCAAGAGGACATTGAAAAAGAGAATACGTACGTGTTTCGTATAATGTCTAGAGTAAAAAAAAACCTCTCCTCTCCATATCAAGTTTGATCTTGTTTAATTTAGTACAATCAAAATTAAATTAAGTTTAGATAAATTCCATTAATTATACTTATGATAAATATTTGAATAAATTATTAAAGTCAATTTATTATACATAAATATAAAATATTAATATATTTCGATAATTCTTAAATGTATTTAGTACCTACTAGCGGCGCGCCGCGGTTTCACCCGCTATATTTTGGATAATTCTCAATATATCATTATAAATTATAGCCTATGTGTTATTCTGATGTATAAGCTATATTATTATAAAGTTTCATCAAAATCCATTCAGTAGTTTTTGCGTGAAAGAGTAACAAACATCCATACATCGATACATTCTTACAAACTTTCGCGTTTATAATATTAGTAGGATTTCACAACACAATGTATTTAAAAATAATTTTGAGGGAAAAAGACGTCAATATAAAATAATGTGATGAGTGAGAGACTTTTTCTTTAGCAAAATTAAATATGTTAAATTAAGTTTATTGCTAGTACGATAGAATGCTAATGTTCAATAGTTTATCCTTTACAGTATGTATGCTCTGTTACAACCGCAGCTACACTGGTAGAGACAGATCCAGCAACTACTGGACCTCCTAATTGAACAGCACCAAGGATTGGTACCTGTCCAATGAGTGCTGTGGTACCAGCGACTGGCAGTTCACCGATGAGTGCTAGCTCACTGATACCCTCACCACCGTAGGCACCAGCAGTAACTGGAGCAACTACACCTGGCGCATATGGTGCTGGAGCCGCAGCTGCATTTCTCAACGTGGATGAAGCAAACTTGAGCGCAGAGCAAGAGGATGGCGAAAGTGGACGTGATGAATGTAATTTCTGGTCTACAATAAATTTATCGCAAATTATAATAGTTATATATACTATTATTCTTTGTATCATCGTTTCGAAATATTCCAAATATGCATTTAATTTTCCTTGGTAGAGATAACGTATTTCCGTTTAAGTTAATTATTGTCACAATTTTTTATAAATATCTTCCCTAGTCTTGTCATTAGTAAATTATTTAATCATTTTATTCTTTTATATATTTATTTTCACCATAGTTTTGATAAGGCTTAGCTGCTAAAGGAAATATATCAAGAGTGATATCTAAAATGATTAAGTAATTTTTTTATGGCAGGTAAGGCACAAATGAACAGAAGGTTCACTGGTACGGCAATACAAAACATATCTTTTTGTTTTGCGGATGCCTTGAAACCTCGAAGATAGAAGGGGAGTATTAGGGGGACAGATGAGAAAAACTTCTCCCCCTCCGCAGCGTTAGTGGGACGGGAGAGGGAAGAATTAAATCTGGCTCAACCGGAACGCGTTAAAGACACTTGGCGGTCGGATTCACATACTGGTGGTCGCTAGCCAGTCGGGGAATAGATCCTCTACCAATCCAACAGGTACTGGGTTCGGTATTGTATTCTAACTCGTTCAAATCACGATTTACTACTACTAACTATTTTTGAAATTTCTTATTTAATTTCCCATCCGGATGTCGTTTTCATAAAACAATCTCATTTCCATTGATAAGTTTCTCAGATTTGTGACCTACTGGACAATTCTTAATATGTCACGTTTCTCGACGGAACTACTCACGTTTACGTAATATCCATGATAAAATAATACAATTCGTTTATTAAGTATAAAAGCCTTCATTTTAATTATTGCATTATTAACAGATTTGTTGTCGAACAGTCAACAGTCAACATGGTCTTCAAGGCTGCACTTGTGATCTGCGTTCAGACGCTTCTCATCCAGGTATTTTGAAATATTTATAAATTTTTCTAATTTGAATTAGTACTTTAATCATTGTTTAAAATATCACTTTTATTTTAGTCTATCGTTGGGGCTAGACTAGCACCCTGGGCTGCTGCTCCCTGTGACCGTCTCAGCGGTCCTTACGCTACTGCATATGGATCTGCTGGTGCATCTGCGTCCCATGGTGGTGCACTACCGACCACTAGCGCTTCCGCAATTCCGGCTAGCGGAGTTTCTATTGCTTCGGAAAACGCTTATCAGGGTCCCCTCTCAGTAGCTGGTGCACTACCATTTTTGGGAACAGTGGCTTTGGAAGGAGCGCTGCCAACTGCAGGAGCTGGTGCTGTTGCTTTTGGTGCTGGTAACGGAGAAGTCGCCATGTTAGCCGAGGAACTCGGTCCACGAGGTCTTGCTGCCCCATACGGAGCTCGTGCATATCCTTACGCTCGTTCTCCTTTTGGTTACGGACCCTGCTAAGATTGTCAAGCGCTTGCAACCGATTTACTTTTTTATTCAGTTAAAATAAAGTACTGACACCTACTACACGTTTTATCAATCGTTCATCCCGCATAACAATTGTCACCCGTATACTAATATGTATGTAATAGAGCGTAGATTATATAATCAAATATTTAGCTTTAGTTAGATTTATGTTTTTTTTTTATTGTTAGATCCTGTATAATGGTTTTATTATAACGTACATGTCTATCTGTTCATAACCCCTAAGGTTGACTGGGAGATAGCACGTATGTGTTAAGTCCACCTTTTGTACACATCTTTTTGTTGTTTGTGCAATAATTAAAAATAAATAATACTGACCACTCCTATAAAAAAAGGACAGGAGTATCTATTTTCCAGTAAACAAGATTGCATTAGCACTCCTTACGTCATCTATTGATGAATGAATTCAGTCTGTCTGTCTGTTACACGATCAGGTTTAATCACTGAACCGATTTTGATGAAATATGATACAGAGATAAAGTAGAGCATGAGGAAGGACATATACATAGGCTATGTTTATCGTGAAAAAAATGCTTAAAAAATACAAAGTAAACAAATGAGTGTGCGACTACGCCATCTATCGACGTGAAACCTGATTACACGTGGTAAATTGCTTCCGCGCGACGCCGGGATAAGCGAGATTTTATACTCATATTAGGTCAGGTTGTTGTTACTATTTATTTTCAGTGTAGCCTTACGTGAAGTGGCTTCAAATATTAAAAAAAATCACAGTTAACTAATAAACGCATCAAATTTTAACAATTGTTTTTTGGATATATTTTCGAAGCGATAAAAAACATGTGTCAATAGAAGAACAAGCATACACATAAGTACTTCTGCTGTGTCTTGATGCCAACTTTTGATACCTACTACTTTTCTCATAATTGACTTCTAAAATCAATCGGAGGAATTGTAGTTTTAAAGTAATTTTCAACTTACTCCTCCTGCCTCTATAATTAAATACTATATTTATTGCCATTATTCTTGTTTCACTTGTCTCTCCATCATCATCACAGCTCATTATATGAGAATTAATTAATTTCTTTTTCCTTACGATGTTCTTATTCACCGATTAACTAAATGATATTTCATTGCTTTCCAAAGTTAAGGGTGCGTGTCTGGATTTAGTTTCGGGATACCTAGGCTACCACCGCTACATTGTCATCTATTAAAAAAAATAATCTATAAACATTTCTTCTCTAGGCCTTCATTGACCATTAATTAAATTGTAATAGAAATTTTGTGAGTTTTTAACACATCTAAATACAATATAGGGACTCATAATAAATAACACGTAAGAACTCACATGATCTTTAGTCCGAGACCTCCAATATCAGTGATATAGCGCCACACTATTTATTACACTTCAACTCCACGTGATTTTTACTCAAAGAGACTAAAGTGTACTGCGTCAGTCGGAAAATATAAAGGGACGAGACAATGGTAGCAATGCCACTCCACTAGTGGGGAGAAGTAAATCAATAAAACGGAAATATGGCGCTGGCATCCCGATTAATCGATAAACTGGTTTGAGACTGTTAAAAATCGTTGAATATTAAAATGACGCGACGGAAGTGATGATTAATTTCCTTTATTAAGTAAATTAACAAATAGGAAATATGGCGCTGGCGTTCCGATTAATCGATAATCGATTACTAGTTTGAAGCTATCAAAAATCGTTGAATAAATCGCCGTAGATGTCGCTCGTATTCAGATTATTCGATAATCGTTTACTCGCTATATAAAATCGTCGAATATTAAAATGACGCGACGGAAGTGACAACAAGTCCTCTTTATTATTATCCTACTCCAACTATACCCTGACATATAAAAGAAAGGAAGATTAAAAGTCAGTGTATGCTGTAATTAAATTAAAATACAATTGTACTTAATAAGTAATAAACACCAAAATTTTAAATCAAATGCATATTTATTTGAAATTTATATAATCAAATCAAATTCAAGGCGAAGGATCGTTAAAAACAGTTTTCGTCCTTTACAGTATGTAAGCTCTGTTGCAACCGCAACTACCAGTAATAGAGACAGCTCCAGCAGCAGCCACTGGACCTCCGAACTGCACAGAGCCGAGAATAGGCACCTGTCCCCCTACTCTGGTAGTACCAGCTACGGGAAGCTCGCCAATGATTGCCAGTTCACCGATGCCTTCACCACCGTACGCACCAGCAGCTACACCTGGCACATATGCTGCTGGAGCCAAGGCTGCATTTCTCCAGCATGCTTGTCCATATGCGTTCTAAAACATCATTAAACCGATCTTTAATATAAGTGTTGTCTGCGCCGTATACAATGGTTTAATGGTTACTAAGAGTTAAACTCCTTACCTGGATAAGGAAAGCTTGAGCGCAGAGCAGAAGGATGGCAAAAGTGGACATGTTGATGTCTTGTATCCGAACAAGTTCCGTATACTATGAACTGAATATACATTCAAATCCTTTTATACTTCTTTATAGCAGTTATCATTACGAAATACTATACAAATTTGTTATCAACCTCCGAATAATAACATATTATTATTCGAAGTTATCAACCAATTTTATTTGTTGCTACAGACAGTATATTATTTCCGCTTTTTAAATCCTTCTCCTGTCAATAGCAACTTGATAATCTTTTTCATTACGTCAATTCCTCCTATTTTTAATGTGGAATATGCATATACGCACCGTCCATGCCGTATATTAGGCGCCGCAGGAGCTATGCCCATGAGCTCGCTATACCAAGCACCTAACCAAGGGGGGATGCCAGGACGTATCTACTGAAACACCCAGCCTCCGAAGCGGCGGCCCATATCCTCGTGACCAGGTCGCTCGCAAGTCACCTCTGCAAACAGAGGAGTACGCGGAGTTAAACGCCGTTTGCGACGCCCAGGGTTGGAATTTAAGGCCCACGCCCGTCACGCCGGCGCTTATAACTGTTTCAACTCTCGATTTCCTTTATTGGGTATTATAGGTATATTATAATAATACTTTGCATTGGATATTTATATTTACTGATAGTTCTGTAAGTTTTATATTTTAATTTTGTGCAATAAAATATTTTTGATTGATTGAATAATAATAACTAATTGCAACGTACTAACTACCTTTCACGGGGGCCTATTGATAAGTTGGCAAGTATCGGTCTACACTGTTTTCAATGTATAAAAAAATTGTCGGGTAGGTGCCATAGGTCATCCATAGCATTAGTTACCGAGTCCACTATCACCGTAATCCATAGCCTAGCATTATTAGTTTCCATATATTGCCATAGTCCAACACGAGCCGGGGATTGTCCTTGGGTGCATTCTCATAGTGCATACAGGGATAATCGCCGGTTTGTGTCACATCTCATATTAAATTAAATTGCCTAAAGAGCTACAAATAAATAAATAACCAATTATTACAAAATTCTCCTTAATTATCTAGAAATTATACATCTTAAAACATGCTAAACTTCATTGGGAAAAGGAGTGCTGAGAAGAGCGTGTTAGGAACAAACCTGTGTTAACACTAAATTATAATTAACAATTCAATATGAAAAGGAATAATCAGCTTATTGGGATATTTAATATCTGCTCGTATCACTGTTGCAGTTTCGTTGAAAGTATATCGGATGTCGTTTGACAAATACTCGTATACCTAATTCTCTAATGTACGTACACAGAATTGGAAGGATATTTAATGTTTTGAAAATTGGTTTCCAACTCTTTATAGACCCTTTGTTAGCCCTTATGCATTTCTTTTGAAGACGAAATGCTCGAATGACGTCGATAGAATTATCCCAAAGTATTAAGCCATAGGACAACACAGATGAAACGTAGCCGCGATAAGCACATAGCTGCATTTATTGATATAGTTTGCCCTGATCGTCTAAGCACGTAAATAAATTTGTCTATCTTTTGCATTTATATAATCAAACTTTTGCATATATATAATCAATGTGTGCTTTTCAGTTACAATTCTTGATTATTGTATTTAGTGTGTGTGTATATTTTTTCAAGCGACAGTTATATTTTAGAAAATATATTTTATTTATATTTTTATTAATTCCCGGTGTGTGTAAATATCTTTTTGTATACTTGATTTTCTTTAACCTTTTGTATTGAAAGGAGCCACGTAAAAATTCTATTGTATTTTGTTACTTTTAGTTTTAAAATTTATCTTTTCATTAGTACGAGATTAAATTCTGCAATCAACCTTCATTTTCATTGATAAATGTATCGGTTTAGTGACCTACTGAGCGACCTGTCATATGTCACGTTCCTCTACAGAACTTGCAACTAATCCACGTTTACGTAATGTACAGACGATAAGAAATTCCTTTGTTTATTTGGTATAAAAGCATTCATTTTAAATCTTAATTTATTAGCAGATTTGCTCCGAAACAGTCTACAGTCACCATGGCATTCAAGGCTGCACTTTTCTTCGCTCAAGCGCTCCTCATCCAGGTAAATATTTAAAACGCTCTTCTATAATAAACTTGTATGTTGCGCTATACTCATTATTTTTATTATTATTTTAGTCCATCGTTGGTGCTAGATTAGCACCCTTTGCCCCTCTCAGAGGCCCCTATGCTGCTGCATATGGACCTGCTGCTGCATCTGCTTCCCATGGTGGTGCACTCCCAACGACTAGCGCTTCCGCAATTCCGGCAAGCGGAGTTTCTATTGCTTCGGAAAACGCTTATCAGGGACCTCTCTCAGTAGCTGGTGCACTACCATTCTTGGGAACTGTCGCTTTAGAAGGAGCGCTACCTACTGCTGGCGCTGGCGCTGTCGCTTTTGGCGCCGGCAACGGTGAAGTTGCCATGTTGGCTGAAGAATTAGGTCCATGTAATCTTGCTGCCCCGTACGGTGCTCGTGCCTACCCTTACTTCTATTGACCACTTCATAAGAACATGGACTTGATCGCTGGTGTCTTCAAATAATACTTGCAATCTATTTTCTGTTTTATTTTTCTTTCCTTAATATATAAAACATAGATTACTGTCATTGTAAGCAAAATTACAGCTAACTAAATATTTTAAAAGAAAAATACGAGTTTGATCATAGGATTAAATAGAAGACTACTAAAATTTACCCCTCTTACTCAAGATCGCGTGGAGGTATCAAGTTGAAAATAGTAACAAATATTCAAGCCTGTGGTCTCTTGCGGCTGGCAAAATATCAAAGTTCTAAGTCACTCATAAAATTTTAAGGTACTTCCCAATGACTTAGAATTTTGCAAAAGTAAGCGTACTACATCACTGGAAAATTAACTTTTTTTGACTTTCACTCAAGTTTTATTGGGATCTATTTTCTTAAAAAACGAGAAGATATCAAGATATGTAAAAAAGTCAAAATACTAAGTCAATTTATAATTAAAAAAATATTACAACCGTTTTTATCTCATGTATTGCAATATTGATTTTCGACAAGAATCAAAATTCCCAGGCTTGGTCCTGTGACCTAGGAACATGATTTTTGGCAAAAAACAAGATCTAATAGCACTAGTCTGTGGGAAAATCCGAAAACTAGAAATTTGTTGTTACATCACGGAAAATATGATCTTTTATATATTTAGGGTTTGTCGCATTATTTGAGGAATATGAAAAGTTATCAAGTTGAAATTAATACTACACGTGTAAGTTCTATATTAATTTTATGAGGTTAAAATTTTAAATTTTTAAATAAATGTATTTCTTGAAAGAAATAATTTGTAATGAAAAAATGTTAAAAAGATTATTTCGTTAAATACAAATTCCGTTAATTAATTTATTAAACTTTTAATTTTTAGATTGGTCAATAAGGCAAAGAAAGCCACTTACCGTTCATCAGGGTTTAATTCTACACCGACTGACTTGGTTTAACATTAGATCTAAAAACTTTTACAGTTTAAGGTTTTATTGGGACCTCTCTTCTGTTTTGGGTAGTAAGGAGAAAAATATTACTAGAACATTGCAAACATACTCGTATACTTTATTAAATCTCATACTAATATATAAAGCTAAGCTAAGCTTTGTTTGTTCGCTTGAATTTAAAAATTCTTTCAGCGTTAGATAGGCCATTTATCGAAGAAGGCTGTAGGCTGTAGGAGCATCACGCGGATGAAGCCGCGCGGGTAGACTAGTAACAGGATAAATTGATAATTTTAAAACATAGTGTATAATATAGAAATGTTCTTAAGGCGTTTACTTCTTAATTTGTTCAACTAATTATTCACTTTGTTTATTTTCTCGATTTACTTTTAGTTTGACCTCTTTGATCTCATATAACAAACTGAAACATTGTTCTTGGTCGTAAATTTATATGTAGAATATACTGAATGTGGATCGCCGCTTCATCATATTCATCCTCATGAGTATCTTCCACAACAGTGACACATTATTTTTTAGCTTTATTGTAAAGAGCGTATCGAGATTTACTTTTTAATAATTTATTTCATTTAGAAAAGCAAATTAGGCACGTGTTAATTTTGGAGCCGGTTTCTTTGATTTCCCGGGTATTTCATTAAATTTACAAACAAACAGAGATTTCAGAAATTTAAGGTGACTCGAGTTGTGTGTTGTCAGGTGATAATTGATTGCACATAACACAAAGACATATGAGAAAAGTTTTTTAATTCCAGTAAGTTCTTAGTCGGCTTCGGAATTATATGTAAACTCTGTTACAACCGCAGCTACCAGTAATAGAAACTGCACCAGCAGCGCCAACAGGACCTCCAAACTGAACAGAGCCGAGAATGGGCACCTGTCCTCCCACCACGGTAGTACCAGCGACGGGCAACTCACCGATGATTGCTAGCTCACCGATACCTTCACCACCGTAGGCACCAGCAGCTACTGGAGCTGCTATACCTGGCGCATAAGCTGCTGCATTTCTCCAGCATGCCTGGCCATATGCGTTCTGCAAAAATCATCAAAGTAATCCCTAATATCATATTGTCTACGACTTATACAATGACCACTAAGAGCTGGACACCTTACATGGATGAAGCAAGCTTGAGCGCAGAGCAGGAGGATGGCGAAGGTGGACATGATGATGTCTTGTATCCGACCAAGTTCAGTATACAATAAGTTAAATATAAATTAAGATTTATATACTATTAACCTATATTTGATTAGCATTACGAAATGCTTAGACGTGCCTTAACATAATTAAAATAAGACAAGATGATTTCCATATCAGTATTTTAATGAAATAGTTTTAAGTTTCGTTTTCTAGACAAATCCGTGGATTTCGTGCCACTTATTCCTGGGTAATAATTTCTATTCTTAGAAATTACCCTGACAACTGAATACCGTGGTATTGCAACCATCATTACATTCATTATGAAACCAGTCAAAGTCAAAGTCAAAATGTTTTATTCAATATTGGAATTTACATTCTCTTATTGAACGTCGGAATCTACCACCCTTTCGAAAACGACCTAACCCAGACCTGAGAAGAATGGGCGCAAGAAACTCAGCGGGACTATTTCTTTTGGATACTTTTTATCTTTGATTTTTTTTAAACGCCAATTTTTATAAAGAATATATATATATATATTGAGAAAGCCTGAAGCGAACACATCATTCCCAAGGCGTGACATCTTCCAAAAAATCTTTAATGTTATAATAGCCTTTGTCACACAAACGTTTTTTAACTAACTTTTTAAATTTTCCTATAGAACGATTTTGAACGTTTTCTGAGATCCTGTTGTAGAAGCATACACATCGTCCAACAAAAGAATTACTAATTCTACTCAATCGAGTAGTAGGAATAACAAGTTTGTGTTTGTTCCTAGTATTGATGTCATGCAAGTCACTATTTCTAATAAAATCATTAATATTTTTACGTACATACATAACATTTTCAAAAATATATTGTGAAGCAACAGTCAATATACTAATTTCTTTGAATTTATCTCTTAAAGATATTTTAGGGCCGAGACCATAGATTGCGCGATGAAGTAAAGCTCTCAGTAAAACTTGATTTAGATAAAATCAGGATTTCATCCTCCACCAATATTAAATTCGTATTATATATGGATTCGCATCTACTTTCAAAACTGTTATTTTGTGGTTAAAAATATCTTCGTTATAAAATACTAAATTCAACTTTCAAGTACGGATTAATGAATATTTCATTACCTGCATATTCCTTAAAGGAAAGTAATAGGTTCTATTCCTAAAATAGCATTGTATTCTAGTATTTTATTGTTTTCTCTTACAACAACATCATGACATATACATTTTGTTTTCTAATTTTAAAACTTCAAATGAATTACAGTCATATCTTTATAATTTTTTTAAAATTAGCGCAATGTTTCTTCCTAATATAGTACTAACATTCATTGATATATCCGTGAGTTATTGAATGATCTTTCATGTCACGTTCATTTTCAGTAATGAAACACCTTTTACGAAACACATAAAGACGATAAGTATTTACTACGGATAAATTCATATATATAAAAGCGTCTATTTTACAAATAAAGTTATTAACAAATTCGTTCTCTAACAACAAACATGGTATTCAAAGTTGCACTTTTCGTCTGCGCTCAAGCGCTTATGATCCAGGTGACATATTTTTTACTGGATATTTTTAATAATATACAATTAATGTTTATAATAAATTTATCGCAGTGAACAACAGTTATGTTTATATTATTTTCTCTTTCATTTTAGTCTATCGTTGGACAAGCTATTGGTGCCAGATGTGCGGCGGCATCTTTAAATGGTGTCTATGGATCTGCGGCTGCACCTGCTTCCCATGGAGGTGCACTTCCAATTGCTAGCGGTTCTCCAATTCCAGCAAGCGGAGTGTCTATTGCATCTGAAAATTATTATGAAGGACCTCTTTCAGTCGCTGGTACACTGCCATTCTTGGGAACTGTAGCTTTAGAAGGAGCGTTGCCCACTGCCGGATCTGGTGCAGTTGCTTTCGGTGCTGGTAACGGAGAAGTTGCCATGCTGTCTGAGGATTTTGGTGGTAGGATAGCCGGCCCATACGGTGTTGATGCATACCGAGCTAGTGCTCTGGACTATGGTCTCGGGGCTCGTGCTTACGACGCTGCTTACGCCCGACCTGCTTGTGGATGTTCTCGTCTTTAAAACGATTACATACTGCTTTTATATTGAGTAATATACACCATTGAGAACCTTTAAATTTATTTTATTCTTAAATTTAAGTAATTTAATACACTATTTGTATCAAAAATATTCTAACAAAATGGCGACCTCACAAAATATTTGGTTGGCTATTGAATTTGCCATCGTGCGGGTGCTTCATTAATAAACATATCACAATGTCTGCATAAAAAATAAAAACCCTACAAATCATACTTCCAGAATAGTATAAACTAGAAAGTTTCTGGTATGATATACTTTGTGTTTAAATATTAATAAAGTAAGCAAAGCAATGATGAAAAGAGCTTCATTCTTATTCTTAATTTTAATTTATTTTAGAGTCCTTAAAGGACTTATTTGGCAAAGGGGGACAAAGGAGTGAAAAAATATTAAAATTCTATTTACCTAGCGACCCCTAAGACCTAATAGTTGTATAAGTACTTTAAACGCCATGTTTTCTAACAGTTTTATAATCCACGTCAGTAGTATAGTAATCAAAAAGAATTGAGTTATTTATTGACCCTAAATAAAAATTAGGATGATATGATTATCCCAACTTCCTAACTTATATTATAAATGTGAAAGTATCTATCTGTCAGCCGGTTACTCTTCCACGTTTAAACCACTAAATAAATTTTAATGAAATTTTATTCAGAGATAGATTACAGCTTGAGAAAGGACAGTTTTATCGCGAAAAAGGAGTAGGAGTTTAAATAGGTTTATGTCTTTGGAAATTAGTCATATAAATATTATGTTGATATTGAAAATTAAACCTAACTACACGTGGTAGTAATTATAAGATACCTACATTACAAGTGAAATCAATAGCTCGAAGTCCTAATCACATTTCAAAATAATTCAATCAAAAACGATCAGTTATATTTTTGGTTAGTTTATGTTACATATTTTATCTGTGATTCGAACAATCTACCTAAAAGCATTATAGATCAATTAATGACAAGCAAAGATACCAAGCATTTAAAATTGGTATTAAAAAGGTGGTATATACAAGGTAAATATAATATACTAGGGGCCCGTCCCGGCTTCGCACGGGTGGATAATTTTTTTTAACATTTTGGCTCCCGCATTCTGTGTATGTCTCCCTCTATCGCCGCGTTACTTGCTGCGCTGCGAGGCACTCCACACCGCGCCGGCGGCCCGTCAGGGATTATTTTTTATTTATTTTGATATTTTTATTTCGTAATATCTTTTGACTGGAATGTCCGATTTCAATAATTCAAAAAGTAATTAACAAGTATTGAAACAGTCTTCATTACGAAATAATTTATTTGTATAAGAATTAATACAAAATTATTTAAAAACATGGTCTGATTTTGATAGGCATTTTTACCAACTTTTAAAATGTAAAAAAGTAGTTATAGTGACTTAACTACAATAGTTGGACATATGGTCTCGCGGAGTTTTTTGTAGATATTGATACGTTCTATAATATTTTAGAACATTTTTTTGTTCTATCATCAATACTTTTCGCAGCGCATGCGATGAAAGATATTTTATGGCTAATTTTTTTGCACCTTGTGTTGGTTTTAGTGAGAATTTCTGGGGATCTCTAATTTTTCTTGTAATAAATATAGCCTATGTTACTCAAGGATAATGTAGCTTTCTAATGGTGAAAGAATTTTTGAAATCGGTCCAGTAGTTTTTATGTTTATTCGTTACATACAAAAATACAAAAATCCAAAAATACAAAAATACAAATCTTTCCTCTTTATAATATTAGTATAGATATAGATAGATATATGTATATGTATAGCATATGTAACTGCACTATGTTATTTAAACATATATATTCTTTTTTCATTCCTTATGTGGCTCACTCCCACACATAAACCATACAAGCTTCAGTGGGAGTAACATTATGTTTAAGTTTATAAAGTTATGATATAAATAAATAAATAAAAAAAAAGTAATAACGCATATCTTTCCAATCAAATCAAATCAAATTTATTTATTTCAATTAGACTTTTTTTAAAAGTACTTTTGAAACGTCAAAAATTTGTCGGTCAGTTAGTTTGTCTGAAGCTACCACCAGCTCGGAAAGCAGTTTTCTGTTGAGAAGAGCCGGCCAGAAACTCAACAGTCGCTCTTTTCAAAAAGCCATGTTTACATAGTCTGTTATACAAATCATTTAGCTTGAGAGTCAACGTCACTTAGATTCCAAGCATTCTCATCATTTAAGTAATCCTGTACATTATAGTATGCTTTATATATTAATGACTTCTTGATCCGAGTTTTAAATTGTTGAAGTGGCAAGTCTAATATAGGCTTTTTGTCAAGTATAAGTCTGTGTATTTTATAGTTTCAATTGCATTATTATTTTTTGCATTTTTATTCACGCTACGCAAAATATAACGCAAATTTTAACTCAATTCGGAATATTATTGAATTTTGATCATAATTTGCAAATTTGGCAAGTCTATAAGGGTCGGCTAGAATATTTTTCAATTGCGAATGACGTTAGAGATAAAAATATTAGGTACTTGACGATTAAAAGCCGTGCAATATTGTTAAGTACAATCAGCGAGGCTATGTATTAACGTACATCAGATCTAAGTTTCATATGAAAATGTACTTAAACTTTTGGATGGTCATTTTGCTCTATTTTACACCCAAAAGATATAAGTTCTGCTCGGTAGCTCAACTTGAAAGAAGCTATGCTCATTGGGTAGAAACACTACGAGTACTGACTGACTCAGAACATTGTGTGAACAATCTTTAAACGTGGAGGAATGATTAATGGATCATTTTGTAATGGCAATATGGCAATGCTACTAGGTGGGGGGCGAGGAATATTATTCGCTCAAGAAAAGGAAACATGCGATTTCGAGAAACTGTCCTCAGGCTGAAAAGCTATTTAAGTTAAGCGCTAAGGAGAGTATTAATCACCAAATTATGTGTTTCTTCATTTTTGTTTTTAGGAATTATTCGTCAATTCAAATATGTATGTAATATATAAAAATGGTCAAGGTAGAACCGTGGTCGCACCCATGTATAATGTATACCTGCCATGTTTCTTTCATGGTAGTGTTCCTCTAATCATAGTAGGTATACAGTGGGTGCGACCACAGTTCTACCTTGACCATTTCTCTTCATCTCGTTTTCCGTTTTCCGATCCAGATAACCGTTACAAACTAATATTGTAACGTAATGTTGGTTTTTATTTGCTTAAACGAGTAAATGACTGAAACGACAGGACCGCGCGGACTATACGACCGCATTTTAATCATATATGTTGACTTAACACGTTCGTTGCGACATAAGGCTTAAATACCTGATGCATGTATTACTATGTCCGTTTCATGGTAGTGTTCCTCTAATCATATATAGGTATAATCAGTATAATTTCTAGGTTTCTATCTGATTATTTTCTTGTTTCGTTCTTTCAGACCACTTTTTTACGTAGTCGGGTTATAGTTTTTTAATTAATAAATGACATAAAAATAATATGTCGATAACTTTCTTCCCATCGCTAGTACTTCCTGAAATAAACCTATAATTCAGTGCGGTATCGGGTTTCAAGGCCTTACATATATTGTTGTATATATCATCAAGTAAATAGTAGGAACCCGGGGCGAAGCAAGCACTATAACCAACAACTCATTGACCATCGATATTGATAGGTAGGTATCCAAATTTTTACATTTTCGCATAGTTATAGTCATTTATATACGTCGATGCCTTACTAGCTCAATAAGCCCCATATCGCCGCGGCGCAAACTTTGAATACTAAACAATAATATATATATATATACATATTTCCTATGTGCTCACCAAGACCTTTCTTTTGATACCAAACACGTGATAATTATCCCAGTTTAATTTTTTTAGAGGTTAGAATCTGAGGTATAAGTTTCATCATAAAAAAATGATATAATTTTTATAGCCTTTGTCACTCGCGCTATTATTACAAATCTATTGACACCTCATTCATGAAAATTGGTTCAGTAGTTTAGGTGCTAGGGTGAACATACAAACATACATACATAGACTGCCAAAATCATAACCCTTCCTTTTGGCTTCGCCGTAGTCGGGTAAAAACAAATGGAAATAACAAGAACCTCTATAATTTAGATAGGTAATAACCAAAGTAGATTATCATAATTATCACCATCTCAACTCACTCAATTATATGAGCATTAAAGGTAAAAGTAATGTTTTGATATTTATCTAATAAGTGATATTTAATCATTTAAAATACACATAACTCTGAAAAGTCAGACATGTGTAATGCGTGTGTATGATGGCGCGTAGCCCGCCTACTATAAGCCAAAATTATAAGATGAGATAAGTCATGAGTTGAACTATCTATACCTAAGATCGCACCTTGGCCTTTGTTCCTTTGCAGATTTGCATGTATGATGAGGACCATAGCCGTACAATCCAGGAACTAATTTTATCTGCTAAAAATTAGATACCCTTCTAGGATAAAATTTTGAGAAACTTCAAGAAAAAATATAGTTAATAAATAGGAATTGATTAAAAAAATATAATATTACAGACAGAGCATTTAATTCAAATAATTTCCGTTCGTGGTATTTCGATGAACACAATCAAAGATAGTTTTTAGTAGTAAGCTCTGTTGGGTCTCCATCCACAGCTACCAACGATGGTAACAGATCCAGCCGCTGGCACATCACCTCCGAATTGAACAGCGCCCATAATTGGTACCTGTCCAGCGACTGCAGTGGTTCCGGCAACAGGCAATTCACCAACAATAGCTACATCTCCAATTCCTTCACCTCCGTATGCACCGGCTGCTGCAGGTAGAGCTGCTAGACCGTATGGAGCTCGTGAAGCGCAGGGTCCAGGTGCAAGGGGACCATATTCGTAAGCGAAGGGATCGGCGTATGCAGCAGGAGCAAGTAGACCTGGCGCATAAGCTGCTGCTGGTTCCAGCATTGCAGCATTTCTCCAGCAAGCCCGACCATATACATTCTATAACATATTTATTTATTAGTTACAGTTTAATTTTAAGTAAATATGAATTCTATAGTACAGTTAGACAAACTACTAGTTTACCTGGACCAAGCAGAGCTGAGCGCAGATCAACAGGAGGGCGAAGGTGGACATGTTGATGTTGGTATTCAGTGACTTGAAGACCCAATAAATTTGTCTTAAATTCTCATGCTTTTATACTAATATCTGCTCTACATTTGGTTTATCATTTTGAAACACTAAACAAACGTGCTTATAATTCATTTTTAATTACAATGATATCTTCTTATTGTTTATAATTATTTAGCTTTTGAAATATTTATACTTTATTTATTATCTCAACTTTTTTATTTTTGATATTTTCGTGTAAAACAAATACCATGTCGTGTTTCAAATCCAAACGATTACTTTCTAAGTCCGAGCGATCGAAATTTTCTGAAACCTATCGTTATTGGTTCCAATTTTTTAACTATTCCTTAAATTAATGTCAAGTCTAAACATCTAGGTCTGTTTTCCTCTCTCTCCTTTTCAGTAAGGTGCGTTAATAACGATGATGATAGACTTCGTATGTTAAATGACATACTTCTTATTATTAGCACTCGACTAAGTCGAATTAGTAAAAATGAAATGTTTCTTAAATATCACGTTTTTAATTTCTCTGAATCTATGTATGTAATATTGATAAGAATACATTTAGTATAAAAGTTCCTCCACTCCTAAAATACTTTTATTATTGTCATACAATATACATAAAAATGTTTAAAGCTGTGCTTTTGCTTGTGCTACAGGTGTTTCTGTTTCAGGTAAATTAAACATACGTATTTTTAAAGACATCACTTTAACAACTTTGTTATTATCTAAAAATATCAACAAATATCTTTTTATCGTCTACTGGTCCTAATCCTTCATCTTTATTTTTTAATTTTTGTACATAATTTTCGATAACATTTTTTTTCGCTTTTTAGTCCATAGCTGGACAGTTTGTTGGATCCAGATTAGCTGCAGCTCCTCTGGCCTTCGCAGAAGATGTCTACGAAGGATTCGTCTCAATAGCATCCGCTCTGCCATATTTGGGAACAGAAATTTTAGTAGAAGCTCTCCCAAATAATGATGTTGATGATATCTCAGGCTTTGCAGGACCTTTCCGCACTGGTGGTAATGGGCGTTATGGCGATGGATCTGTTTACCGCAGTGCTGTTTTCGGTCAGCCTTCCAGACGTCGCAACTACGACAGCTCTTATACTGAAGCTTACGCATTTGCAGGAAGCGTTGATATTGATGGATACTAATTTCAGCTGATTTTGGAAGATTTCTGATATAATACATTATGCACCCTGAATTTTATTATTTTAATTTTTTTATAAGGATAATAAGCGGGAATTAAGGGCGACTCTAGAGGACGAAAAAAGAGGCTGTTTAGGATTTTTTTTGATATACTTTAAAATAAATGGAGATTCCAATTAAGAATATTTATTATATTGTTAGTAACTGTGTATACATTTTTTTAAGCGATTTTACAGCATTTTTCCGATGATGCTTCGTTTTTTCAAGATGGCAGGATAAATAGGTCCAATAATTTTTGAATTATAACTAGCTAATATTTATTTTTTATTTTATACAATAGCTGCTAAAAAAGTATTATATTTTTAAATTTTTGCCCAAATGCAACACAACCAAATTTGAAAGTGAAACATTAAAAAAAATACGGAATTCCATAAATAATGTTTTTTCCAATGTATATTTAAAATTTCAAATAAATCGGTTGAAAAAGTTATGACTGAGTTTCCGGTCAACTCAAAAATACAGTTTTCAGATAAACGCGTTTGAAATTTTGAGTAGGAAAAAATCATAATTAATTATTCAGTACCTTCGATTTGTCGAAAATTCTAGAGTGGCTTAAGCCCTTCAGATTGTGGACTGATTCTGATGAAGTTTTGTTTATTTGAAAGGTAATTGAAGTTTTGTTTATTTGAAAGGTAATTTAAATTTTTTAAATTTAAAGAACGCAAAGACATTGTGAGCATCTCTGTAGAACGTACTATTGAGATAGCCTCTGCAGAACTTGAGCGCTTCATTGTTGTGAGCATATACAGTCCCCCTGGAGCGTTATATGAATTATTTGAAAATGTGTTAGAAGAAATACTATTAAAATTATCTGAGTCTAAAAAATATATTATAATATGTGGTGATTTTAACATTAATCTATTAGAAAACTCCACCACAAGTGTTAGATTCAGATCCCTGTTAAATTCATATAACCTAGTAAATATATTTTTAGAGCCAACTAGAGTAACTGCAACCTCAGCAACATGTATGTATTGATAATATATTTACCAACTTTAAACCCAATTCATATTCAATTATTAAAAAGTTGAGTTCGGATCATTTTGGGCAATTAGTCTCCTTTAACTGTGAGTTAAAAAAAGAAAATAAAAATAAAAAGATTGTGTTTGTTCCTACGAACTCCAAACGTATGGAGAAATTTAAAGGTAGTATTATAGCAAAACTCACATACTTAAATTTTGACAACAATAACCCTGATATGTTATATAACACACTATTTAAATTAATAAAATCAGAGTTTACTGCTATATTCACTACCAAGACAGTCAATTCGGGTGGTCTCTTGTCATTTAATGATTGGGCAACTGTTGGTATTCATCGAAGTAGAGAAAAACTATATCAACTTTATTATGAGAGATCATACAACCATTCAGAGTCCTTTATAGCCTTTGTTAAAGCATATTCAAAGTTATTTAAAAAAGTGTGTTCCATGGCAAAGTCGTTACATATTAAACAAAAAATTTATAATGCACAAGACAAAATAAAAATGACATGGAATATTATCAATTGGGAAACTGGAAGAGTCAGAGATCGTAACATCAAGTATAATCTCATTTATAATAACATTTAATATCAAAACTGATCAGGAAGTTGCATCCACGTTTGAAAAATATTTCTCTGACATTCCAATCTCAACAACTTGTTCTCTCATTTCATCTGCCAGCGTTGCTGAATCATTATTGCTAGAAAATGTTAAAAAATGTGATGTACTGTTCGAATTTAGTACTGTCAACAGTAAAGATATAATTAAAACATTTAAAACCCTAGATATGAAGAAAACAGCTGATATATGGGGTATTTCTGTAAAAATAATTAACTCCATTATTGATGCCATTGCACTGTATCTAGCTACTATTTTCAATACTTGTATTAAACGTGGCGTGTATCATGACCTGATGAAGCATAGTAAAGTAACGCCTATATTTAAATCTGGATGTATAACTGATCCAAATAATTTTCGATCCATCTCAGTATTGCCAACGCTTAGTAAAATTTTTAAAAAACTAATGTTAAACCAAATGTTAATTCATTTTAATTCACAGAGACTTCTCCATGTGAAACAATTTGGTTTTACTAAGGGTTTTTCAACAACGGATGCCGGTGTCGAATTAATTAAGAATATCTTCGAGGCCTGGGAGGAATCACAGAATGCACTTGGAATATTCTGTGACTTATCTAAGGCCTTCGATTGTGTACAACATGCGACTCTGCTCAGAAAGCTGCGCCACTATGGCATCAAGGTAACTGCGCTCGACCTTATGAACTCCTATCTAAACAATAGGGTTCAAAGGGTTGACGTGAATGGCAAGAGATCTCCTGGGGCTCGTCTGGATATGGGGGTCCCCCAGGGTTCTATTCTTGGACCATTTCTCTTCCTCATTTATATAAACGACCTGCCAAACCTCATAGAAAAAAAGAACAAGATAGTATTGTTTGCTGATGACACTTCACTAATATTTAAAGTGAAACGCTATCAAACTGAATATGACGATGTAAACAATGCTCTCTCTGATATGGTACATTAGTTCAGTGCTAATAATCTAATGTTAAATAGTAAGAAAACTAAATATATAAAATTTACGACACCCAATGTTAAGAAAATAGAGACTGGTGTATTTATAAATGGAGAGGAGTTGGAACCAGTGGAATCTACCGTATTTTTGGGCATCACTGTCGATTCTAAATTGCAATGGGGCCCCCATATTGAGAGATTGGCCAATAGACTCAGCTCTGCAGCATACGCGGTTAAGAAAATACGCCAATTAACTGATATAGACACGGCTCGTTTAGTTTACTTTAGCTACTTCCATAGTATAATGTCTTACGGCATTCTACTTTGGGGTAACGCAGCCGACATAAACACGATTTTCATACTGCAGAAGAGGGCTATTCGCGCAATCTATGGTCGCGGCCCTAAAATATCTTTAAGAGATAAATTCAAAGAAATTAATATATTGACTGTTGCTTCACAATATATTTTTGAAAATGTTATGTATGTACGTAAAAATATTAATGATTTTAGTAGAAATAGTGACTTGCATGATATTAATACTAGGAACAAACACAAACTTGTTACTCCTACTACTCGATTGAGTAGAATTAGTAATTCTTTTGTTGGGCGATGTGTATGCTTTTACAACAGGATCCCAGAAAACGTTCAAAATTGTTCTATAGGAAAATTTAAAAAGTTAGTTAAAAAACGTTTGTGTGACAAAGGCTATTATAACATTAAAGATTTTTTGGAAGATGTCACGCCTTGGGAATGATGCGTACGCTCCAGGCTTTCTCAATGTATAAATATACTTGTTATAAAAATTGGCGTTTAAAAAATCAAAGTTAAAAAATATCCAAAAGAAACAGTCCCGCTGAGTTTCTTGCGCCCATTATTCTCAGGTCTAGGTTAGGTCGTTTTCGAAAGGGTGGTAGATTCCGACGTTCAATAAGAGAATGTAAATTCTAACATTGAATAAAAAATTTTGACTTTGACTTTGAATTTAATGGATATAATTCTTAGCTGTGTATTGTGAAGATCTGTTCACCCGTTTGAAGACTATCAGCTCATTGCTCACTTGAGAGCTGCCTCACAACATTAATGTATTGACAATTATAACAATTTCGTAACCATGGTAACACAGTGATATTGCTTACATTGAGTATATATTATTGAACTTCTAGGCTTGGAGCCTATATTGAGGCCAGAGCTAAAATCGCAGCAATAAAATCTTGGCATCTTGAACAAGGTGAAGCAATACTTTACACCTGAACAACTTTTAACATTATACCAGGCACAGATTCGTTCGGGTATGGAGCATTGCCGACACCTCTGGGATGGCTCTGCCAAATACCAACTCGAAGCTTTAGACTTGGTCGATCGCCGTGCTATTTGCCGTGGGTATCTTTAAAAGAAAGGTGAATAGACATCTTCTAGAGAAGCACGCTACATCTGGCTGTATCTTCATTTTCTATCAGGTGAGATACAGCCAAGCGCTTGTCTATTGTTTATATAAAAAAAAAGTTATGAATATTTGAAAAGTCTGTATTGACGGCAGTTTCTTTTGTTTTGTTTTCAACAATACAAAAAGATCGACTTACGATATTGATGCTTGGTGATGAATTAAATTAGAGTTACAGTCGGAGGTAATTTTAATTTTTAATTTTATACAACATTTCTAATTGCTGTAAAAGCAATGGATCTTAAATTTTAAATGAATGCTAGAGAAGTTTCGATGAACTGTATTTTCTTTTAGCTTAATCAAAATTGATAATATAGTACTAGAATTTACTCGTAATGGACGTGTGTGAATATTAATACTGAGATTCAAAGGTACTGTTACAAAATAAATATTTTACCTATTTAAACAGATAGTTTCTGCCAGAACAGTAATGGAATTTCCACCTCCATAATTCCAGTTGCGCTGAATTCGCGCACAGGATTGAAAAGTATACACTGATTAATCCAATTTTATAATTGATTGTATTTTCGAAAACGAATTTCTATCTTTTAATTGGAATGCTATCGAAATAATGTGAACTGGGCATACTTTTTAAACTCCCTTAGAAAAGTACTTTATTCAATTGTATCTTTGTCATAAAAACTTGTACCTTTTTTGGTAATTGCTGTAACAAAACAAAGATTTATACAAAGATTTATAAATTAGTACAAATTCTTCTTATTCAATAATCCAAAAAAGAATAAACTCACGTGGGATACTGTCAAAAAGTAAAAAAAAGAACAAATTACATTCATATTATTAATTCATTTATTCAGTTTCACTGATTTCTTTCAATGAAGCGTGATCCTTGCTGTTGCTTAGTAGTAAGCTCTGTCGGGTCTGCATCCACAGCTACCAACGATGGTAACAGATCCAGCAGCTAGCACATCACCTCCGAATTGAACAGCGCCCATAATTGGTACCTGACCAGCGACTGCAGTGGTTCCGGCAACAGGCAATTCACCAACAATGGCTACATCGCCAATTCCTTCACCTCCGTATGCACCGGCTGCTGCAGGTAGAGCTGCTAGACCGTATGGAGCTCGTGAAGCGCAGGGTCCAGGTGCAAGGGGACCATATTCGTAAGCGAAGGGATCAGCATATGCAGCAGGACCAAGTAGACCTGGCGCATAAGCTGCTGCTGGTTCCAGCATTGCAGCATTTCTCCAGCAAGCCCGACCGTAAACATTCTATAGCAGAATTAATTATTAATTTTCGTTATATAAGATAATTATTTATTGTATTACAGAATAGTAGTAAGTTACCTGAACCAAGCAGAGCTGAGCGCAGATCAACAGGAGAGCGAAGGTGGACATGTTGATGTTGGTATTCAGTGACTTGAAGACACAATAAATTTATCCTAAATTAATGTGCATTTATACCAATTACTTCTGCTATATTTTGGTTTATCTTTTAATATTTCATAACTTAGTGAACGTGCTTTAAAAAAACTACTATCGTAGTGACTCTAGATTAAGTTTGTCTTTGTCAACAAATAAAAAATTGTTTTCTAATTTAATTCCTAATTCATTTTTTTTAATATATTTTGGATCATATAATTAGCGTAAAAAAATATTTTTTATGTTAGATGAGATGCAAACGAGCAGATAGTGCACCTGATGGTAAGTGGCCACCATCAGCCATGGATATCGGCAAAACAAGAGATACCCAGAGTCCACTAGATCCGCAGCATCAATGGAATAGGAGAAGGAGTCTAGCCCACATGAGGCTCGACCGGAATGCGTCTATGACACTATGGCGGTCGGATTTGGATGCTGGTGGTCGCAAGCTAGTCGGGGAACAGATCCCCTACCACCGAGGTGGTGCTGGGTTTCCTAGGCTCTTACAAAATGCTCTCCCAGTGGCAGAGGAGAATAGTATTCTAACCCATCCCTCATGGGTCGATAATATTATTGGAAGAATTCGATTTTAAGGAATTTTGTCCTCTATATTTGAATACTTTAATTTCTGAAGTATTGTAGTTACTTAAATTTATCGACCTTGAATAACAATATTGATAAGGAGTTTATTACTATAAAAGATTTTTGTTACTTATTTATTAAAATATTCATGCTGTCATTGTCAAACAATAAACATGATATTTCAATTAATTTTTGTCGCCTTTGCTCAGGTCCTCATGATCCAGGTAAATCAATTTATTTGAATATTTTAGAATATTTTATTTTAATTTAGGTGGTGGATGTTAATTTGAAAAATATTTAAAAAAATAAGTCTATATTCAGGAGCTGATATGATAATGAAAATGAACAAATAAACGGACCAAAATTCACTGGAATCAAAAGCATTAGTATAAAGCTTTGTTTGTTCGTATTTCTTTCTATTCCATGAAATTGATCAAGGTATTTTAAGTGTATCTAATGTTTTGCAATAAATAATAAAAAAATATATTTTAGTCCATCGCTGGACAGTTCGTTGGATCCAGGTTAGCCGCTGCACCTCTAGCTTTTGCAGAAGATGTCTACGAAGGATATCTCTCAGCAGCAGCTGCTGTACCATATTTGGGAACAGAAATTTTAAGAGAAGCACTCCCTAATAACGACGTTGGAGACATCCCGGGCTTTGCTAGGGCTTTGCGTTCTGGTGGTACTGGACCATTCCTCTATGATGATGATGGACTCTACGGATTTGATGATAACCCCTACCGCTATGGCGATGGACCTTATTACCGCAGCGGTTTTTTTGGTCCCTTCAGACCTTCTAACTACGATGCATCTTATTCTGAAGCTTACTCTTTAGCAGCCAGCGTTGACCTTGATTGATAACCTTATATATTCTCAGTCTTTAAAATAAAGAAATTGTGGACCACAGCCCTATTTTCACTATTATAAAAAACAATGTGGCATATTTCATGCCGAATATAATATTTAATATATTTAGAATTCGAGGTAGGAAGCTAGAGTCGAAAGGTTTTGTTCCGAGTATAAAAAAATATTTTTTACTAAGTAAGGATTACGTTTTTCTACTACCAGAAATTTCAATGCTATCTAGGAACCAGAACATCAATTGGGAACTTGGAAATGAAATAATATTGGATAAAAGCTTGATTCTCTTAAACCCTAAGCAAACAAGCAACTTTGAGCACTTAACTACATCACCTCGCAACAAAATTTATATAACTTTTTAAAAACTGTGATAGCATTATTACTCTAGTTGCATGATTCGTTAATAACAATTGTTTACGGTTGCTGTGACGGTGGCAGAATGGGTTCCTTTATTAAATCCCGTGGATTTCCACAAAGAGCAGCTTTAAAATTACAAAATGTAAGACATACTTATTGGTAACACTAAAACAGCTTTTCTAGAGCTTTTGCTGACTATGTTTTTAATACTTCTTTTCTATGGGCCTCTTTTAACGTGAATACCTCTTTAAAATTCCTTCCATAGGGAGGCGATACAACGAATTGCACTGGAGGAGTGCGGCAGAAATGAATACTTGAACATTAACGTTGTTCAATAATGGTTAGGGTTTATTTATCAGTATAAAAGTAGTGTAGTGGATAAAAAAATTGTGTTGATTCATCAGTTTGTCACTGCATAAGAGAAAAGTAAAAATTGAATTTAGGAGGTAATCTTTTGTTCAGAGGTTTCCAAGGTATCAATATACAAAATGACCTTTCTGTTTTTCACTTGTTGATTTTCATTTTCATACTTGAGTTAGAAAATGTTTAGTACGATTCTAGAGATAAAAAATTAAACCCGAAAGTTACGAAGACTGTTTTATGTCACCATGTATACCTGGTTACCTCCCCTCTTTACATTCTACATTTACGAGGACTGTAATTTTTTATTGAATGGAAAGTAATACATGGAAACTGTACTCAAAATAATATACTTTGTTTGTCTATCTTTCCTACCAAAGTTGAAAAGAAGGAATCTTCAATTCTATATTTTTATGTCATACGGTCCAGTGGGTCCTAATGATTTTGAAATTATAGGGAAAGGTATAAAAGATGACCATAATTAATTTGGGTTTAAAAAAATTTTTATATAGACGCAAAATTTTCGAGTTACTTTATCTAATGTAGAATTTTTTTTTACAAATAGTTGCTGTACTTTATCGTTATGTTATACAGTCGACATGTATCTGTCGATATTGTATGAAACGTGTTGCCAATTGAGCGTGCAAGCGCCGTCTTACGAATTTTCGATCAGGGCTCGTGTCCTGACGCGAGTTTAACAATTTTTACTCATCCCAAAAGTGCACAACGCTGTTAAATAAGTGTTCACAGACAAACACATAAATCGGGGGACTCAGTTCTCTTCTCCATCCTCCTCTCCATCCAAAATTCATTTCACCGCTAGATAGCTAAAGGATCAAAGAATTTATTATGCTAAGTAAGAACGAAGAAGAAGAACGAAGGGGGAGGCGTTGCCATCCACCGCGCGCCATTATGTCATTTTGCTGTGTATCGAGATTTCTATTAAGTATATACTATTTTATACAGAATATATTACCCGTTACGAGACGTATTCACGTACAATACACGGCCGTGTCCATGACACAGAAAAATCCAATTTTTGAAACAGTTGTTAATGGATTAAAATTTTGGTGTGAAGGCCTTACGTGAAGCACTTTGGTAAATGCTTGGGTAAGCACTATTTTAAATTTGTCAGATATCTTCGGAACTATTTAACAGTTAAGAAACAAACAGGAAACTTCCAAGTTCCAGACATTCCTTCGTTTTGGTAGGTAATGAAGAGAAGAAATTTCATTTAGAAGTTTTTAACGCGGGTATATAATATTAGCTATAAAATAGTACAATCTGGAACTAATTTAATCGGACAATGAGAATTTTTCCTCTGCGTTATATGACTGGACGTCGCCCTTATTCTTTAGAATATATTGGTACTTAAATAAAATTATTTATTAAATTTATTATTGACTTATGAGGGAACCGGTTAGAATTGGAGAATCCCAATGGGAGTTACGAGTGCTAGTTAAAATCAACAAAATTTAACTTTTGAATCGTTTTGGAATGTTACACTGTATATACCTAGTGTCCCAATTTTTTTAAGACTGACGGAATTACTTAGTATTCGGTAACACCAACAATAATTAGTATTAAATTTATAATAAAAAATATTACATTCTTAGTGAGAGCTCTTTCTTCTAAATTAAAAAGAAAACAAGTTGAAGCTGAGAGTTGGAAAATTATTTAATTTCGTCAAAGTTAGTTGGTAGTAAATCGTGAGATCAGCTATTATTTTTGTTTATGTTTAGTAGTAAACTCTGTCGGGTCTCCATCCACAGCTACCAACGATGGTAACAGATCCAGCAGCTGGCACTTCACCTCCGAATTGAACAGCGCCCATAATTGGTACCTGTCCAGCGACTGCAGTGGTTCCGGCAACAGGCAATTCACCAACAATGGCTACATCTCCAATTCCTTCACCTCCGTATGCACCGGCTGCTGCAGGTAGAGCTGCTAGACCGTATGGAGCTCGTGAAGCGCAGGGTCCAGGTGCAAGGGGACCATATTCGTAAGCGAAGGGATCAGCGTATGCAGCAGGAGCAAGTAGACCTGGCGCATAAGCTGCTGCTGGTTCCAGCATTGCAGCATTTCTCCAGCAAGCCCGACCATATACATTCTATAACATATTTATTTATTAGTTACAATTTAATTTAAAGTAAATATGAATTGTTTAGTACAGTAGTAGTTTACCTGGACCAAGCAGAGCTGAGCGCAGATCAACAGGAGAGCGAAGGTGGACATGTTGATGTTGGTATTCAGTGACTTGAAGACACAATAAATTTATCTTAAATTCAGACATTTTTATACTAATAACTCTTCTGATATATCATTTCGTAATGCCGACTAAACGTGCTTTTAGAAAATATTTCAGTGTCACACTGATACAGATTATCTCATACAAATAGTTTCATTGAGAATTGAATAGCATTTTAAATAGATAAGTTTCAACTTTGTTTATTTTTTAAACTGTTCCTTTTTAATATTATGAAACTGATCAAAACAGTGTCTCTGAAGTCTCTTTTTTGCTTGGATAACACCTTTCTATCCCTAATGATTTCGCTTATTTTGTGGTAAAGTGTATGCTATGTCTCAGTCTGTGTGCCATATTTTATTCTGATCCATTCAACCGTTTTTCTAGGAAAAGAAAGAAAAAAGATATTTTAGATTATAATAATTCCACCAAAAAAATGATGCTTTTTTATATATCTTTTTTTCATTTTTTGGGGTGTATTTCTTGCACACTAGAGGCGCCTTTTTTCATACCCCACTCCCAATATTTGTCTTTTTTCTTTGTAGATTTACTAGTTTATAATAAGTGATACATTAGGGCGATACAAGTTTTAGCTTTTATAAGACTTCAACAAAAACCCTTAGAATTTTGATGATCAACAGTGAGTCAGCGATGAAATCGTTGCAAGCTACGCAATTGAAACTTTATATGTTTAATGAGTCCAATACTTACATAATTTCCCGAGAATTTTGTAGATCTGGTATAATCCAAATCTAAGTAATGAGTTTTCAAAAAATTACATAAAAAAAAAAATATTTAGAAATAAAAATACACCTTGTGTTTCTAACATACACATTTTTTTACAGATTTAAATAAGTAGGTTCAAAAAATTTTCATTTAAAAATAAAACGAGATTTAATTCCCGTTATACCTTCTAATTTACGAGTATATTAGAAATTGCATATTTAACGATGATATCCACTCCGCTAGATAGTTTGTAGTTTCGTCCCTAGAACGGATGTTCGGTATTGGATGCAGCCGTGATTTGAAAAAGAGTTTTTAGGATGCTCAACAACTCACTCAAACACCATCCCAGCCTCACTTTCACATTCATTAAAATTTTAAGGTTATGAAATTGATACATCTATATCACAATGACTAATTAAGTTAATTAAGTTTGATTGATTGACTGTTATATACTTAATTGCAAACTTAATAAATACAATATCAGATTAAATCTATGTATATATTTATAT
This sequence comes from Limenitis camilla, assembly GCA_905147385.1. Lineage (NCBI taxonomy): Eukaryota > Metazoa > Arthropoda > Insecta > Lepidoptera > Nymphalidae > Limenitis > Limenitis camilla. Next base: position 5,794,770 of record LR990251.1, on the reverse strand, counting down.
ATATGTCGGAGGTGTGAGTTAGGTTTAGGTTAGGTTAGCCTTGTGTTAGGTTAGGTTAATGTTAGTCTAATCATAGGATTAAACAGTGAAACTAAGCAGTGGAGGTGAGTGTCTCGATCGAATAAAGGAATTCCTTAAGCCTACACCTTGGTCACAAGTCCAAGGCACTGCTTAGGTTCTTGTCATAATAATTCCTGTCAGAAAAGTGCGAGATCGTAACGATTAGTTATATCCTGACCGTGTTGCGCCCGTATAGCTTTTGAGATAGGCCATCCATCTATATCCCTATTTTAATTGAATCCGACATCAGAAGTGGGATAGACCTTCGCTTCACATGGGGTCTATCAGCATTTGCGTTATTAGATTATGACGTTGAAAGATTTTTAGAAAATGTAAACCCGTGCGAATAAAAAAAGAATGATTGTAGATCATGTACCAGTTACCAAATTAAGTTGAAGTTAATGGTGATCATGATAAGTAAAATGGATTTTGGTTTCTTGAGTGATAGAATCTATCGACCGTATTGAAATTTGTTGCAGTCCATGTGATGGATGTGAGAGTTGCGATCCACGAGGTGGATGCGCGTGTGATGGTAGTTGCGATTACCGGGTGGCTGTGAGAGTCGTGGTAATGGAGGGTATGACTCAAGGATTTGTAGAAGTGTGTTGCTTTTGAAAATTGGAATAAACAGTTCTGGTACATGGTTCTACTTGATGATGTTGTTTTTGTGTAGTAGAAAATTGCCATTATCTTAATTTGATAGTAGTCCGGTCAAAAACACAGTGTCTGTTTCGCCAGAATTAGTACCTTGATAGGAATCAGTGCGAATTAATGACTAGACAGTATAACGTGTGTGTTCGGTACGTTGAAGATACAACTTGCTTTAAATCATGATTAATCGTTAAAATAGCGTTTAGCCAGTTCAGCGGTTTGATGTAAATGATATTACTTCGATTGTGATACTGTGACAATAGTTCCCTTAATGCCGTTCGGTGTAGAGTTGTAGACCATGATTAGTTAATTGTCCAGTTCAGTTAGTACATTTACCGAATTTATTTGAGCGAATTTGTGTTGAGTAGACTAATGTCAGGAAGGACGAGCGAATGTTGTTGTGATATTGCGGTTTAGAAATTCAGTATCGCCCGAGGACTGTCGCGCGTCAGAATGGCCGTGTCGGAGGTGTGAGTTAGGTTTAGGTTAGGTTAGCCTTGTGTTAGGTTAGGTTAATGTTAGTCTAATCTTAGGATTAAACAGTGAAACTAAGCAGTGGAGGTGAGTGTCTCGATCGAATAAAGGAATTCTTTAAGCCTACACCTTGGTCACAAGTCCAAGGCACTGCTTAGGTTCTTGTCATAATAATTCCTGTCAGAAAAGTGCGAGATCGTAACGATTAGTTATATCCTGACCGTGTTGCGCCCGTATAGCTTTTGAGATAGGCCATCCATCTATATCCCTATTTTAATTGAATCCGACATATATATACTAATATTATACAGAAGAAAGATTTGTGTTTTTGTATGTAACGAATAAACTTAAAAACTACTTTACCGATTTCAAAAGTTCTTTTACCGTTAGAAAGCTACATTATCCCTGAGTAACATAGGCTATATTTATTACTAGAAAAAATTAGAAATCCTCAGAAATTCTTACTAAAACCAATCCAAAACGTGTAAAAAATTAGACATTAAATGTCTTTCATCGCATGCGCTACTGAAACTATTGATGATAGAACAAAAAATGTGCTACAATATTATAGAACGTATCAATATCTACAATAAACTCCGCGAGACCATATGTCCAACTATTGTAGTTACTTGTTACTATAGCTACTTTTTTACATGTTAAAATTTAGTGTTTGTTAAAATTTGATAGAAATGTCTGATTTTGATAGGCCATGTTATTCACACCTTCGTATTAATATAAAAATAAATAATTTCGTATTCAAGAAAGTTTCAATATCTGTTGATTACTTTTTGAATTATTGAAATCGGACATTCCATGCAAAAGATATTACGAAATTAAAAATGTATTATCGCAACGAGCAACGCGGTGAAAGAGGGGGCGACATCGAAGCGTGGGAGACCCAAAATGTTTAAAAAAAATTATTCACTCGTGTGAAGCCGGGACGGGACGCTAGTACGACTTAAAACTATACAAGTGTACAAGTGCGCAAAGTGAGGAAAGGCAGTAGACTTAAAGCGATAAGCTTTAAGCAATTTCTTCCAGACAACAAATGGAAGCTATGACAGAAAGTTCGTAGCGAAACATAAATATTAACATAATACGTATCCATAAACTTACATACATACATACACACACATACTTACAGACATGCATACATATTATATTAGATAATCCTACTAATATTATAAACGCGAAAGTTTGTAAGAATGTATAGATGTGTGGATGTATGTTTGTTACTCTTTCACGTAAAAACTACTGAATGGATTTTGATGAAACTTAACAAAAATATAGCCTACACATCAGAATAACACATAGGCTATAATTAATAATGATATAGTTTAAATTATCCAAAATACAGCGAGTAAAACCGCGGGGCCCCGCTAGTACAAAAATAAATAAACTTTTTTAAGCGACTTTTAAATATATTGCTCCCAAAGCTATACTTTAGATACAGAGCTTCAGATTTACTGCTAGAATACTCGCGACGGAATAATAATGATTCTGCATCGAAGAGTGGCTACCAATCCACTTCAATGTTAAAGCTTAGCTTAGGAAAATATTTAAATGGGTTTTTAGAACCATTAATTGCCATGATAACAAGAATGATCAAATATTGTAGAGCATTAAAATATACTTGATAAACATGATCATGATCATTAATTAAATTCGGATAATGGTGGGCACAAGCCAGTCGGGGGTGCTGCAATGGGTGTTTCCCATGTGGAAATAATGAGGAGGACGAGTAGTTTTCTTCTGGCAGATTTAAACTATTTTTAAAGTATTCTTGAGTGAAAACACACTTCTGACTTTTCTGAGTTATGCGTGTTTTTATTGACAATACATCACTACATAGTACATATAAAAGAAAGTCGCTTCCCGCTGTCTTTCTCTTTGTATGTCTAGATTTAGGTGCAGTTTTTTTAATAGATAGAGTGATTCAAGAGGAAGGTTTATATGTATAATATATACATAATATAGTAGACAAACACTGATAATTTTAAAGGTTTCTAATGTGATGACGTAAATAAACACATTTTTTAGCGCTTACATTGCAAACGCTGGCTGAACCCTACGAGATAGATCAAAATAATGTACTACAGTATTGTACACCTTAAAAAGGTCTACAAAAAAGTCCTCGATGGTATATGTCTATCTCTTAGGGATAACCCACAGTAACCAATTTTTATCCTTTACTTTTTACGAGAAATAATGGGTTATTTACGAAGCGATTTTAAACAATACAGCATTGATCCTTATCCCATTAGGTACCTTAAATACATTGTGCATTTAATATAGATCAATATGGCTTTTTACAGCATGAAATTTAAGTATTAGCATTGCACCCATGCGAAGCCGGGGCGGGTCGCTAGTGTAACAATATTATAGTTCATAACATGTATTAGAAATGTATCGTTATTTCAGTCCCTATTATTGGGAGCCTATAATTTAAATGTAATTTTTATTTTACAAGATTTTAGTGGCATAAATTTTAACAATAGAATCTCAATGCACTCAATCATAAAAATTCAATGAATTATGGTTGAAAATTTTGACGATAGGTCAAATCAAAACAAATCAAAATTATTTATTTCAATTAGACTTTTTTGAAAAGTACTTTTGAAACGTCAAAAATTTGTCGGTCAGTTAGTTTGTCTGAAGCTACCACCAGCTCGGAAAGCAGTTTTCTGTTGAGAAGAGCCGGCCAGAAACTCAACAGTCGCTCGCATCAAAAAGCCATGTTTACATAGTCTGTTATACAAATCATTTAACTTGAGAGTCAACGTCACTTAGATTCCAAGCATTCTCATCATTTAAGTAATCCTGTACATTATAGTATGCTTTATATATTAATGACTTCTTGATACGAGTTTTAAATTGTTGAAGTGGCAAGTCTAATATAGTCTGTGGAATCTTATTATAGATGCGAACACCAAGCCCCATGAAGCTATTACTCACTTTGTGGAGACGATAGTACGGCGTTACAAGTTTATTTCTGTTTCTAGTATTAACATTATGTTTGTCACTGTGTTTTGAATACAAATGAATATTCTGGTAAATGAACAAAATATTACAATATATGTATTGAGATGGGACTGTAAGAACGTCTATTTTTTTATATACATCTCTAAGGGAATCCCGCGCTCTTAAGTTATAAATGGCCCGAACAGCTCTCTTTTGAAGAATAAAAATGGATTCAATGTCCGCGGCCCTACCCCACAGTAAAATGCCATAAGACATAATACTGTGCAAGTAACTGAAGTAAACTAGCCTAGCAGTATTGATATCAGTCATTTGTATGACTCTCCTTACTGCGTAGGCAGCTGAGCTGAGTCTTTCCGCTAGAGATGATAGATGGGGGTTCCACTGGAGTTTTGAATCTAAAGTTATACCCAGAAATACCGTCGAGTCCGCCACATCTAAAATTTCATTATTTAAACGTAGGTTAAATTTTTGTTTTTTAACATTAGGTAAAGCAAACTCAACGCATTTAGTTTTTTTAGCATTAAGAACTAAGTTATTTACCGTAAACCATTGAAGAGCCTGCGATAATGCACTGTTTACATCGTCATAATTATGTTTATTTCTGTTTACTTTAAATATAAGAGATGTATCATCAGCAAAAAGTACAACATCACACAAGTTCTTCACATAGTATGGCAGATCATTAATATAAATCAAAAATAAAAACGGGCCTAAAATGTATCCCTGTGGAACGCCCATTTGTAGCAAAGATCCAGAAGATTTTACACCATTAATAGTAATCCTCTGGACTCTTTAATTTAGGTATGAGGCAATTAGATCCAGAGAAACACCACATATACCGTAATAATTAAGTTTTTTTAAAAGTGTTTCATGTTGAACACAATCAAAGGCCTTGGACAAATCGCAAAATACACCAATCGCATTTTGTGATTTCTCCCATGCTTCATAAATATGCTTAAGAAGAGCAACTCCGGCATCTGTTGTTGACCTACCCCTAGTAAAACCATACTGTTCACTATGAAATAGTTTATTTTCATTAAAATATTCTAAAAGTTGGTTTAAAATAATATTTTCAAAAACTTTACTCAGTGATGGTAATATAGAGATTGGTCTATAGTTATCGGGATCTTTCCTGTTTCCATTTTTAAATAGAGGTATTATTTTACTGTGCTTCATTAAGTCCGGAAACTTTCCTGTATCGACACATTTATTAAAAATATCAGCTAGATGCGGGGCAATATTATTGATTATTGTATTTAATATTTTTACTGAGATGTCCCATAAATCACCAGTTTTTTTTATATTAAGTGTCCTGAAATTCTTAATAATATCAAATGAAGTAATATGTTTAAACTCAAAGTAATTAGCATAGCCTGGGAGTTTATTTTTAAGTAGAGAAATAGCATCTAAGGGCGATGATTTTAATGCAGATGTTACTTTGATAGGTATATCAGTAAAGAATTTTTCAAACGTGCTTGCCACTTCTTCTTCCGAATTAATTAATATATTATCAACATTTAATTTAATTGGTTCGTTTTCTATTTTAGATCTTCCAGTTATGCTATTAATAATATCCCAGGTAGCCTTTATTTTATCGTCTGAGTTAAGTATTTTGTTTCTAATATAAATTGCCTTTGCCTGGATGCAAACACTTTTAAAGATCTTAGAATAACACCTAACGCGTTCTAAAAATACTGGATCCCGATTATATTGCCTCATACCATATAATTCATATAATTTATCCCTACTTCTAAATATACCTATGGTAGCCCAGTCACTAAATTTCAGTTTTAAATATTTACTAAAAGTTTTTATTTTAAATGTGTTATTAAATTCATTTAAAATCATAGTAAATAAATTATTATATAACGTATCTGGGTCCTTATAAATCAAACACAAACTAGAAATTTTTTGTACTACCTTATCCTTAAACAAGTTAATTTTATTATTCGACTTTGGTCTACTGACGTGAATTTCTGTCCATAATGATCCGAAGTTAAGTTTTTCATTATTATAGTCTCAAACACTTCACAGTCACAAAACACATTGTCTATATATAGGTCTTTTAGTAAACTTTATATTAACTAGAAATAGTTAGTGATCTTGATCGTAGTGTCCATATGCTGAAATTCGGCATATGAGTACTTTGTAAAATAGCGTGATTATGGGTAAAAGTCGTACTTTTTTTTTTTAAATTATTATTTAGAACGTCTCACTTGTTCTTATTGTACAAATACTCGTGAGTCAATCCATACAAATACATGAATAAAATTGTAATGTAATATTAAAATAACCGCCATTGGTACATATATTAACAACAACATTTTTTACAATTTTTGTCTCTGTTTATTCCGGCTAATCTCTCAAATGGCTTGACCTATTTTGACGGGACTTTCACTTGCTGATAGCTGACATACCAAGCTGAGTAACTTAGGCTAATTACAACTCGCTACGACCCATAAGAGCGGAGCAACACGCGAACGAATTCGCGCGGGTCGGCTATTATTCATAATTACAGTTATTTTGATATTATTTTTTTGTAGTGTAGCCTGTTTAATCCTATCATTTTTCTATTCTTAGGAAGTCCATAATGTTTTTAGGATTTCAGCATTATATTAACACAATTTATTTAGTTAATATTATGATATACCGTCTAAAACAATTTCAAGACACGTGTTTTCTTATTCGAGGAAACAAGCTTTGAAAACTTTCAGAAAATTTCGTCATGATCTGTTTTTCAGTCGAATTTTAAGTTATGTAATGTTGTAGGGCAACTTCAAATAATTATATAAATATTAAAAAATATTATTTTATTTTCTTGAACTAAAAATTTTTCTTGAAAATAATATATTATTTCTTATAACTATTATGGACTTAATATTAGGCATACAAAACTATGAAATAAAATAAAAGTTGCTTTCAAAAGTCTTTATTGGAGCATAATCGAAATATCGTAAAAGATCGTTCAGTCAATATTCAAAGAAGATATCCATAGCGGTAAGGAGCACGCCCGTAGGGGGCGGCAAGTCTACCTGGACCAAATTCCTCAGCCAACATGGCCACGTCTCCGTTACCGGCACTAAAAGCTACATCACCAGCACCAGCGGTAGGCAGCGCTCCTTCTAAAGCCACAGTTCCCAAGAATGGTAGTGCACCACCTACTGAGAGAGGTCCCTGATAAGCGTTTTCCGAAACAATAGAAACTCCGCTTGCCGGAATTACGGAAGCGCTTGTCGTTGGGAGTGCACCACCATGGGAAGCAGATGCAGCAGCAGGTCCATATGCAGCAGCATAAGGACCTCTGAATGCGGCGAAGGGCAGTCTAGCTCCAAGGATAGACTATAAGATAAAATAAATATATTAATCAATGCATTATATACAAGTTTATTAGAAAAATGTATAAATATTTCAATTTACCTGGATGAGGAGCGCTTGAGCGAAGAAAAGTGCAGCCTTGAATGCCATGTTGACTGTTGACTGTTCGAGAACAAATCAGTTAATAATTTTACAATAACTGTAATTGTTTTTATACTAAATTTACAACGGAAGTGTTCATCGAATGTGTAAGTTACGAAACAGTTCTTAAAAGGAACGTGACTTATAAACTTGTTGGTACGTCTTTATTTTATTAATGGAAATGAAGATTAATTCATGAAACTCGTGAAGTAAGGCTCTTAATCTATACTCTATACTAATATTATAAAGAAGTAAGATTTGTATTTTTGTATGTAACGAATAAACATAAAAACTACTGGACCGATTTCAAAAATTCTTTCACCATTAGAAAGCTATATTATCCCTGAGTAACACAGGTTATATTTATTACAACAAAAAATTAGAGATCCCCAGAAAATCTCACTAAAACCAACCCAAGGTACAAAAAAAATAGCCATAAAATATCTTTCATCGCATGCGCTGCGAAAAGTATTGATGATAGAACAAAAAAATGTTCTAAAATATTATAGAACGTATCAATATCTACAAAAAACTCTGCAAGACCATATGTTCAACTATTATAGTTATGTCACTATAACTACTTTTTAAAATTTTAAAAGTTGATATAAATGCCTATCAAAATCAGACCATGTTTTCCGTACCTTTGTATTAATCCTTATCCAAATAAATTATTTCATATTCAAGACTGTTTCAATACCTGTAAATTACTTTTTGAATTATTAAAATCGGACCTTCCATTCAAAAGATATTACGAAATTAAAAATATCAATATAAACAGTGTAGTTCTATCTCGGTGATACTCGAAGTGCAGCGAGTGGTAGCGAGTAACGCCGAGGTAGAGGGGCACCGAAATGCGGGAGAGCCAAAATGTTTTAAATATGTGTCTGTGGCATCTCGTCGCCTAAGATAATGGACCGTTTCTGATGAAGTTTTATTTGTTTGAAAGGTAATTTAATCGAGATGATTCTTAGCTATGTATTGCAAAGATTTGTTCAGTCGATTGAAGACTATTAGCTCATTGCTAGCTTGAGAGCTGCGTGCGCTGCTGCGTATGAAATTAGACTTTCATCCTGGGGTCATTTAATTATTTATTTAATTATTATTAATGCATTACTCTCTATAAGATATTATGGTGGGGCACTAAGAAGTACCATATTAGTACTAAATTAGTACATAGTAAAAGATTAAAAAGTTGGTTCTGAAAAAGTATTTATCCATTTTACAAAATTGAAGTGGTATTTTTAATTTGCTTAACTTGTCCCTCAGATAATTATATAAGTGTTTATTTCTATAAAAGGTTTTTTTTATGGCAGATAACGAGCAGTGGCCACCATCCCCCATAGACATCGACAAATCAAGAAACACTCTCTTTTTTTGTCTGATACTAGAGGGCTTTCTCGGAAACACATTTTGAAGAATACGGCCACAGTTTATACTTTAAAATGTCTTTATAGGTCTACATCGCGTATATAAAAAGACGAGACTGAGGTTAATCTGACAAAGACATGGAGATACACAGCTTATAGAACATTTTTCTCTTGTCGCCAACTAAGCAATAGATCGAGAAAAAAAAACCACCTTGTCACAGGCTGCTCCAATGTGAAGTGATAATACTCATTTTGTGGTTTCTTTGTGGTTTTTTTGAAAATTACCTAGGATTGTGTGAATTGTATCTAGGTGATGATCTTTAACGGGAACGGATTAAGAGGTGTAGAGGCCTCGGGGAAACTAGGGAGTGGAGGCCCCCTGGCTTAAAATTATTTTCCAAATAAAATGAAAAATAAACTTACAGTCGTTTGTCGTTCCGTTACCTACAAACCAATGAAATAGATTTATAAATATTTCTAATAGTTGACGCTAGATGACGTTGGACGTCCTTTCTACTCCACCAAAACAGCACGAGCGCACGTCCCCATTATAAATAAATTAGAGTTATTTTGATTTAAACCCGTGTTAAGGGAAAATTAAAGCAAAATTATTTCGAATTGTCCTATTCTGATGGATAGTGTAGAGTAAATTAACACAACAATTTCAGTTAAATCTGTATTGCTGGCAAGATGAGCAAAGTTTTTGTTGAAGGAAAAGTTCTCTATTGTCATTGTGCAGTTGTGAACTTTTTTTGGGATGGATGAAAAATGTTAAAGGCGCACCAGGACACGAGACCGTCGACAATTCATAAGATAATGGTTGAAAGTTGATTTTTCTGAGCGATAAACTTTTTAATGTAAAATATTTGTAATATTTCTGAAGTGTTAAATTTTTAATGTAATATAAATTGTCATGTTTATGTACACATGAATGATAGTACTTTTATACTGATAAATAAATTAATTCCAGCGCAATCCGTTTTTTTATTTTGTATTTTTAAGGTGTAACCGAGACTGAATTATTATTTATTTGTTTTATTAGTAAATCTAAGAAAAAATTAACAAGAATTTAATTTATTTTTTTTAATGTGGAGATAGAATTGATAAGAAAATTTTATTTATAATTTTGAATTCGAATATAATTTTCGAAACTTACAAAATCATCAACACTAAATAATAAAAAAATATGTAAAAAATTTGTCAAGCAATAGGGAAATAATTAAAAAAATCAATTTTCAGGATAGGGTATACATAATTAAAACACTGGATTCTTACAATACCTTGCATATATCTGCATATAAAATCCATTAAAATACGGTAATCAGTTTTTCGTCTTTCCCGAAAAAAATACCTTTATTAAGTGGGTTGTGGTGTGCGATGTACAAATATTAATCGAAAACAAGAATTATCTGAAATTAAAATTTAGTGTTAACGTACGGAACCTCCCAAGCTTTTTTCGCAGGAAAATAATTGATAATTTCACTAAAATTTAGTTCCCGAAGTAAATCGTTATCAATGCTTAGGAGATAAGGCTTTGATAGACTCGTTTGATATACATATATATAATTTACAAATAAACGCTTTTAAAAAAAATAGCCGAAACGGCCATTTGACTCTGAGATTTTAATATTTTACTGATTGCCTGATTGGAGTGAACAAATTTCGATCAATGATTTCTGTTAATATATTTTAAGAACAATATAATCATGTTTGTACAAATTACTGTAGCTAAAAGTAAAAAAGAAAAAAAAATATCAAAGCAAAATATGTTGCCTAGTAAATTTCCGTAGGCTAATGTGGTAGCCCTCTTTTGTGGAGGCCCGGGGCAGACGGCCCTTTAATCCTCCCCTAAATCTGGCGCTGATCTTTAATTAATTCCCGAACTTGTGTTGCGTGGTAATTTTAATCTGCTGCAAAAGCTGATAAATATTTCTTGTGTGAAATCCATACTAGTTTTTTAGAAAGAAAGACGGCTCGAACTACTAACTCGATAATAAACAAACTTAGTTAAACTTACACTAAAAATTCATTTAGCTATCTTCATCATAATATGATGTTTAAATCAATTCCTTTACATTGTTTGAAAAAATGGCAATTATCCGTATTATCCGAATAGCTAATAACGCTATCCGAATTATCCAGATAGTATACAAACCTCGCACTCATCGAAGAGCTATAAGATCATGTATAGCCAAGCTTCTAACTCTACAGGCCCTACCTCTAAAAACCTCCACAAACTCTTAGCAATATATAAGTATTGAATGAAATTAGTATATTTGAAATGAAATAAAAAATAGGATGATTCAGCATTTATTCGAATATTAGAGCGGATTTTCGTTTTTTTAAAAGAAAGGTCCATAGCGGTAAGGAGCACGAGCTAATGGGGCAGCGAGTCTCCCTGGACCGAATTCCTCAGCCAACATGGCAACTTCTCCGTTGCCGGCGCCAAAAGCAACAGCACCAGCTCCAGCGGTAGGCAGCGCTCCTTCTAAAGCCACTGTTCCCAAGAATGGTAGTGCACCACCTACTGAGAGAGGTCCCTGATAAGCGTTTTCCGAAACAATAGAAACTCCGCTTGCCGGAATTGCGGAAGCGCTTGTCGTTGGGAGTGCACCACCATGGGAAGCAGATGCAGCAGCAGGTCCATATACAGCAGGATAAGGACCTCTGAATGCGGCGAAGGGCAGTCTAGCTCCAAGGATAGACTAAAATAAAATAAATATATTAATCATTGCATTATATACAAGTTTATTAGAAAAATGTATAAAGATTTCAAATTACCTGGATGAGGAGCGCTTGAGCGAAGAAAAGTGCAGCCTTGAATGCCATGTTGACTGTTGATTGTTCGAAAACAAATCTGTTAATGCTTTATGAATTAAAATAAAGGCTTTTATATTAAATAAACAAAGGAATTTCTTATCGTCCGTATATTACGTAAACCTGCATTAGTTGCAAGTTCTGTAGAGGAACGTGACATATGACAGGTCGCTCAGTAGGTCACCAGTCCGATACATTTATCAATGAATATGAAGGTTGATTGCAGAATTTATCTAAATTTTATAAAGAGATAAGTTGTACTTCGTTTGCTTATATATATTATATCCAAGTTATGGTACGAAATAATATCTTATATTTAATTTAAAAATTCGTAACATTAGTAGTATGCAATGGTCTGGAATTAAAGGACTTTTCTTACGTAGAAAATTATAGATTTCATTTACATCTCAAGGGAGGCCTAGACAGGGCTGGAAAAATTATTTAAAGTTATGCCAGTTTAATGTACGAGAAAATGTAATAACGAAAAATATTATTTAGATACCATTATACGAAATGTATATGAATTTGTTCAAAACTTTTTTTAAATTGTGTATTAATCTTAAGTACATTATAAATATTGAGTGAAAAAAAATTGAAATAATCTACTATTGGTTGATAGCAGTTTCGAACAATATTTCGTAATGATGAACAGGCTGTATAGAGTATATAAGCATTTAAATTCATATTCACTTCATTGTATACTGAACTTGATCGGATACAACACATCATCATGTCCACATTCGCTATCCTCCTGCTCTGCGCTCAAGCTTGCTTCATCCAGGTAAGGAGTCAACAACTCTTGTTAGCCATTGTATAAGCCGTAGACAATACAAGATATTAAGGAATACTTTGATAATGTTCACAGAACGCATATGGACAGGCGTGCTGGAGAAACGCAGCTCCAGTAGCTGCAGGAGCCTACGGCGGTGAGGGTATCGGTGATTTGGCAATCATCGGTCAACTGCCCGTTGCCGGTACCACCAGGGTAGGAGGACAGGTGCCCATCCTCGGATCTGTTCAGTTCGGAGGTCCAGTGGCTGCTGCTGGAGCTGTATCTATCGCTGGTAGCTGCGGTTGCAACAAAGCTTACATATTGTAAAGGTCTGAAACAGATTTGAATAAACAAGTTAATGTGACATTGATCGCAATTTTCTTTTTCCCTCCCAGTTTATGTCATATTTATAACTATAACATATCAGGTCTTTACCTATGAAATTGCCGTTTTTGCATATGAAATATGTCAACGCCTTTTTTCACTATATTTTTTTATTTTATTAATCAAAGTAATGCATTTTTGTTAAGGTAGTGGTAGATTATTGATGCCCCTTTTGAAAAAGTCTGTTAATTGGGAGGCAATAAATTCTTCAAAGGTATTTGAATTTTTTCCCCGCCAAGAAGTTATCCAAATTCTGGAAAAAGTAGAAGTCTGTAGAGACAAGGTCTGGTGAGTACGGTGGATGACAGAGAACTTCCAACCCCAGCTTTTGTATCTTGGAGATCATCTGCTGTGCAGTATAAGGTCGCGCGTTGTCGCGCAGGAGCATCGGAGCCAAACGATTGACCAAAGCTTGTTGGAGATGTGAGAGCCCCTCCATCATTGTGTTTAGTTGTTCACATTACACATCTGCAGTAATGTTTATCCCGTTTTGTAAGAAGCTGTGATGAATGATGATGTTCGTTCCGTATACGACGTTGATGTTGCGTACCGCTTCTGCCGCTTTGCTGCCACGACGGTACTCATACTTCATAATCATTTGAATTTTTAATGTTTCCATGATGACGAAAAAAGTACAAATGCGATGAAAACAAAACGATTATTAAACGAACGACTATTTAACACATGACTAAGTTTCAAAAAGATTTCTATATTTCAAAAATAAAAATAATTTGGATTTAGAATTCTTAGCGAAAAAATAAAAAATTGGAATTAAAATAGGCAGTACGGTGATTACATAGGTAAAGACCTATTATTATGTACCAATTTGATACATGAAATGTAAAGTTTAATCAAAATACATCATTACTTTATTATTTGTCTAGGATAATTTAAAAAAAACATTTATTTAAAATTAAATATTGGTAGTTAGAGCCATAAAAAATATCTGTAATTTGTAAATGTCGAAAATAAATCATGTTTTATACAATGACGTCAGTTAAACCACACAAAATATTTTATTTAAATTGGACTTTTTTATAAAAGTACTAATAGTATCTACTGAATATTCTTAATAGCCAATTATTACTATCTTACTATCCATAACGATGTCCTTACACAGGAATTTTTCAGCGTTCCTCCAGTACATTTTAAAAATATTTTTGAAACTAAAAATAAATAACGCCAAATCGTAACTTTTGGAATAAAAATGTTTAAATAACTTCTACTGAATTATTCTGTTGGGTGTTAGTTTAATAAATTATATTAAACAATACTTTAATGTAGTTGCTTTATTCGCCGTTAATGGAAAATTCAAGAAGCATTGACACTTCTGTTTAGTAAGGATTGCATCCACAACCACAGCTTCCTGCAATAGAGACGCTCCCAGTAGCAGGTAAGGCTCCATCGAAGTACACAGAACCCAAGACTGGTATCTGTCCAGTGACAAGGGTAGTTCCAGCGACAGGGAGCTCACCAGCCACTCTCAAATTACCAACGCCAGCACCGCCATAAGCAGCTGATGCTAAACATCCAGATGTTGAAGACGCAAATTCAGCTCCTAGTCCATAAGCCTGAGAAGGTGCAAGACCAACGCCATAACCAAGCGTTGCTGGAGGGAGTGCAGCACCACGTAAGCACTGACTGTATACATTCTACAAATAAACAGATTTAAATAAAATTTACAATCTTAATAAACAATATTTTACAATAAATTATTTTCATACCTGAACCAAGCACAACTGGACGCTAAAGAGGAAGAAGGCGAAGGAGGACATTTTATTGTTTGTTATTGTAATTTAGGACTTCAAATGATATAAAGACCAAGTGAACATCGCCTTATATACTCATATTACATTTTTTGCAATCAATATAGCAAGTCACAACTTATCTATACTTTATTATTACCTAAATATTTAGCAAAAGTTTAAGCATCACGTATTATAATGCAATTTTTATATTCATATGTTGCCATTTTGGTATAAAAACTTTGTAAATTACTCATGAAAACAGTACCAATTCTGCAACTGTCAACGTTCAATATGGAATTCAAGACTTTCTTTCTCCTCTTCGCTCAGGCGTTTTTTATTAAAGTAAGTAAATAAAATCTACTAAAAATATACCTAACGAGTAATTTCTGTAACAAATATTTTGTATTTTTATTTACACCAACCATATCAAACACTTACTCTAGGGCTGCGTTAACGTCAGAAGTGAGATTCATCCCACGAAAACTTGATTTTGAATTCAATGTCATATGTCAATGATTCTTAAAGTAGTGTATGATCAATTAATTAAACTATTAAATAATTAAGCCTTAACCAAAAAATTAAAACGGCCTTTCAATTTTTGGTTAAGGCTATATTACTTATCAGTACTTTATTATTTTAGAGCATAACTGCACAATGCATTGGAGTTTACAATGTAGCCGCTGCACCTTGTGTTCATCCAGCACCTGCAGGCTTAGCTACAAGTCCTTGTGGTGGTGTTATTCCTTGGGCATCAAATTCCTACAACGCCGCAACTTTAGCTGCATCTAACGGTGGAGGACTTGCAATATCCAGCGCATCACCCATTGCTCCAAATAGTGTATCTGTAGTATCTGAAAATGCTATCGAAGGTGCTGTAGCTGTTACTGGTGCTCTGCCATTCTTAGGAGCTGTTGCTTTGGAAGGTCCATTACCAAGCGCTGGTGCAGGAGCTGTTGCTTATGGATGTGGCAATGGAGAAATAGCTATTTTATCTGAGGATATCTCTGGTATTGGTGGTGTTGGTCTGAATTATGGAGCTTCTCTGGGTTACGGGTTAGGGTCACT
Organism: Limenitis camilla; assembly: GCA_905147385.1. Classification (NCBI taxonomy): domain Eukaryota; kingdom Metazoa; phylum Arthropoda; class Insecta; order Lepidoptera; family Nymphalidae; genus Limenitis; species Limenitis camilla. The sequence continues at coordinate 5,778,994 of LR990251.1, read as the reverse complement.
CAATAGCGGTATTATTGCTGAACCAGCCTATGCCTACAATGGAATTGGTCGTATCGGATGTGGCTGTGGTGCTATAGTTTAAATTTGAATACATTTCGTAATGTTAATTTTTATATTATAAAAATAAATTGTTTAAAAAAAATGATTTTATATTATTTACAGTCACCAAACGTAATATGTAAATTAATATTTACATCATTTTATGTTAAATCAACCAATAGTTAAAATCAACCCACTTTTCAAATTTAGATAAAATTTGGAATAAAAATATTTTAACATTTACATTAATATATCTTTGATTAAAGTACTGGCTAATAATTGAGATTCTACGATGTTACTCACACTGGAGCATAAATAGCAGTGTTATCGTTTACCACCTCTTAAGTTCCTAAGTCCTCTCATCTTCATAAGCACAATTACGATACTTTTTTAATATTTTATAAAAAAAATCAATCAAATCTATTGCAATATTCAAATACAAATTTTTTTTCATTTGAATTTGCTTATTATTGAATTCACATACCTATATGAGAAAGAACTTCTTTAGCGGTGTTGTGCACTTTTGGGATGGGTAAAAAATGTTAAACGTCAGGACACAAGGGCAATTGCTGGAGTAGTTTAAAAGCTATCACAATAACAGACTTACTCAAGTAATCCCTACTACGAAAAGAATGGCTCAAGGATCCATTATTGACCCTATTGAGTACATTATATACGTAAATGATATGTGCACCCTATTTAAAGTAGGCTCTTTTTATCAATTTGCCCACGACACTTTTAGCTGACATCAAAATAAGAAACGCTGAACTGGTTGCTGCAGCTCAATATTGAACTATGTAAATGGTCACACGACACAAGTCTAGTCATAAACACTGACAAAACTAAAGCATTATATATTCATTCGACACATATTAAATCAATATACAAACCTAAACTCGTAGTACATGCCCAACGTTACGATCTCTTACTATTATGACAGGAACCCAAGCAGTGCCTTGGACTTGTGACCAAGGTTAGGCTTAAAGGAATACCTACATTTGATTGAGACACTCACCTCCACTGCTAAAGCCTAAGATTAGACTAACATAAACTAACGTAACACAAGGCTAACCTAACCTAACGTTGTGTTTACTTAACCACGTGGCAATTACATTGTAAGGGCTTGCGTGACCTTAATCGGACCGCACTCCTAGCACTAACACAAAACTGCACTTAACACTTTCACTAGCGCTACTTAAATCATAACCACTCCTTGAGACCACGAGTCAGACTGAGTTCCACTGTCTTGACACGAGAGTATATAGGGGCGAGACTAACTAGGATTCCCCTTCTCGGGTGGGACAGACGGAAGTAATTATTATTTTACTCTAGCGCCGAATAATCGAATCGTAATCGGTATGATTACGATTCGATTATTCGATAATCGTTTAGTCAATTTATAAAAGAACACATGTATCTCCGAATCATCAAAGACTATACCTAGCTCTGTCAGACTCAGTAACTAACTATAGGCTGAGTAGCTATGGTAAATCTTACAAAGCATACTTGGATAACATATACAAATTGCAATTAAGGTTATTCAAAACTATTTCACCCGTGAGGGCACGGGTTAGAATACTATTCCCCTCTACCGCTGGGAGGTAAGGAGCATCTCGTAAGAGCCGAGTAATCCAGCACCCCCTTGCAGCAGCCAGCACTTAGCCCCTCCCTCTCCCATCCCATTAATGCTGCAAATCTTAATCAGGGTCCGTTGATTGCAGTTCTTCGAGGATGTAACGCACGCCGATGTCAATGGGCGATAGTGGCCACTTACCATATTTTTCCAGAAAAGGTAAGAAGAGAATATCCTAACAACTATTCAGATCTCTTCCATTATTGTAAAATTATACCGATACAGAAAAATGTAAAAATTTCGTAAAAGATGAATGTGGTAACACTTTAACATTAAAAAAAACCGAATGAATGGCTTAACATAGAAATTTGAATTACCTTAATAGATTCACACTACCGTGCATATAAAACACATACGGTAAAAGACACCCACACTTTATATTACCCAAAATCCATACAAATAAATAAAATTAGATTGTCTGTATGTAATTTTAAAGTAACCGCTTTGTACTAAGAGCATTTGGATGAATGAAAACAACAATTTTTACAAATTTTGTCTGTCGATCAGTTTGTTCCGGCTAATCTCTGAAATAGCTGGACCGATTTTGACGGGACTTGCACTGGTAGATAGCTGATGTAACGAGGAGGAACTTAGGCTATTTAACATCTCGCTACGACCCATAGGAGCGGAGCAACACGCGAACGAAGTCGCGCGGGTCAGCTAGTACTAAATATGTAGTTTGCCGAAGTGCAGAAATTCATACCTCGCCGATCCCAAACAGAATATGTCCATTTTTTTTTATTAATGAGAAAAACTTTATATACTGTAAACCAAGTGCATTACATATCCTTTGGGATAATATATATGTATTGCAACGTAATAATACTCGTATATAGCGTAAATATAATACGTACCTGACCCTTTAGAAAAAAAAATTTCTATATTCTAAATTATATTGTAATTTAATATTTAATTCTTCTTTTTTTTTAAATTTGTGTTGCGAAGAACTCAGCTTATTACGAACTCATTAACCATATTAAAACCGATGCCTGGCTTCTGTGGCTTTTAAGAACCATCATCAAATTGTAAGCAGTATTTGTATTGATCATCATTAAATAAATAAATAAAATAAATGGATTCAGATGAACAACATAATTTTTAAACATCAAAAAAAAGGGTCTAAGGCTTTTATAATATGACACTAAAATCCAACTGCACAAAAGCTGTGTTTATTCTGCAAAAGTAGCTAAGTAAGAAGCTTTTAGTTTAAATACAGGTAATACAACGTATAATAAAAGATGGTGATACTATATAAATTGGTTGAATTTAATCTTATTCACGCAAAAGTTACAATAGATATGATTTTTAGATACGTAAACCGCATCCACATCCACCAATGCTGGAAATTCCATTATAGCCATATGATGGTCCTGCTAAATTTGCACCACATGTTAGAGCTCCAGAACTATAACCTAAAGCTCCAGCTCCAGAACCCAACGCTCCCACATTAAGAGCAGACAAATCCTCACTCAAAATAGCAACTTCTCCATTACCACATCCATAGGCGACAGAACCAATTCCAGCGGTAGGCAATACTCCTTCTAGAGCTACAGCTGATAAGAACGGAAGAGCACCAGAAACACCAAGAGCTCCTTCAATAGCATTCTCAGATACGACTGATACGCCATTCGGAGCTACAGGTGATGCGCTTGAGATTGCAAGTCCACCGCCATTAGAAGCAGCTAAGTTAATGGCGTTATATCCACCAAGGCTGTATGAATTTGCTACCCAAGGAGAAGCACAAGCTGGCGCTATAGAAATAGCTGGAGCGGTAGCACCAGCACATGGCGCAGCGGAAAGAGGAGCAGCTAACCCAATACACTGTCCGGATATACTCTGAAACACGAATAAGCATTTGATTAATAAAATTGTTTTAGTTGAAACAGGACAAAGCAACGGGCTGCATTACTTACTTGAATGAAAATTGATTGAGTAAATACAAAGAGGACGACTTTGAACATCATTTTTAATGTATTTGTTAAAATGTAACGATGCGAATGATTTTTTAGAATAAGTAACTAGTTTATATAGCAAAAATTATAATAACTCTTATCAGTCCACAAGAATTAGGTTACCTAAAATTGCAACAAAATACGTGATTTTCTATTAATGTGTTATTCTTATTCGAGTATATGAAATATTTTGCTATATTGTAAAAAAGATAGAGACCGTATAATTGCGAAAGTTAATGTTTTGAGCTTGAATATAATGCCCTGAGTTGACAAATTAGTTATTGTGTCGCTAAAGTCACATCGCCTCTAACAGAGTTCAAAATGTCCTCTTTCAACTTCTTCCTCCTTTGCGTCCAGGTGTGCTTGGTTCAGGTATGGAAATAAATTATTCTAAAATTATTTGCTATGACTATGAATTATTTTAATCTGTTTATTTGTAGAATGTATGCAGTCAGTGCTTACGTAGTGCTGCGCTCCCTCCAGCTGCGCTTGGTTGCGGCGCTGGATTAGCAGCTTCTCAAGCTTATGGACTAGGTGCTGAGCTTGTATCTCCCGCATCTAGATGTCTGTCATCAGCTGTTTACGGTGGTGCTGGTGTAGGTAATGTGTTGGTGGCTGGTGAGATCCCTGTAGCTGGTTCTACCCTTGTCAATGGACAGGTCCCAATCCTAGGCTCTGTATGGTTTGATGGTGCTTTGCCTGCCGCTGGTAGCGTCTCCATTGCTGGAAGCTGTGGCTGTGGATGCAATTCTTACTAAAAAATAAATCGTGAAATTACAAGATTTTAATGAATAAAAGTTTTTATTGATAAAAATAAAAGTTATTACTGAAAAAAATATAATAAAATAATTTTTAATTTCTTATTGATTATTCATTTTGCGGTGTATTCATGTTGTGGTATATAAACAAAATAATACAAAACTTCTTACTTCGTGAGAGTTTATTCACTTTTCCAATATGATCAACATTTAGTCAGATAGACAGGCAAACAAACATACCAAAATTATTTCTTTTGGTACAAAAACCCTCCTATCCTATGTATACACATCGACCAGCTACATTTTTTTATTATCTAAGTATTTACCACAGAACATTCTTTCATAAAAGGATTCTATTTGTCAACTCAGGTTATAGAAGACGTTCTCCGAGACTGTGGCGGCGGAGAGGGAGAGGGAGCTCAATGTTGACCCTCACCCTATGCGCCAGGGAAGAGGCGGTCGACGACGCCGAGTCTACGTAGCTTTAATGCTATCATAATTGCGCCGTCGACGAGTGGACTATGGGCGGTGGACGGGGGATTCTGCTGCCCATGCAGAGGTCTAGTGCTGGTGCGCGCCCCCTCGTGTTTCGGGGCTACACTATGATGAGTTCAAGGGGAGACTCATCACCTTAGTCTCCCAGGTGAGAGTCCGGTTGCGAACAACTGCTGACGGGGTCTCGGAAGTACTTTTCAATTTCCCGTGGCCTCGTCCCTGTAGCAGGAGAGTGGAACACCCCGGATGGTTTAGCGGGTCGGGCTGCCTCCATCCGAAGCAGTGTTTGGGCTGTCTCCTTCAGAGGCAGTCACACCATCCCCGCATAACATTCCCAAGTCCCCGCTTGGGGAAGTATCTGTATGCAGATTGCTCCGAATCAAAAAAAAAAAAAAGACGGCACATAAATGTACGTCTGAGAAAATATTTCCTATTTTAACCCCCCTAAGTGATAAGTGAGGCCCACCCCATATTTATATGGCAAAACAACGTTTGACGGGTCACCCAGTTTGTTTATAATTTTTTTTTTTCCCCCTCCAACTAAGCTAAATGCTTGTGCTAGGAGTGGGCCACGCCAGTAGTCCCATGTCCGAGATTTAAACCCACGACTTGTTGATCGTGAATCCAACGCCCGAACCACTGAGCTACTGACGCTTCAATTCAAATTTATGCGACTATGTTTGTAAAACACTCATCTATCTCAACACAATGGAGAAATTGAGTACACATCCTATTGGTTCTCACATACTTACTTTGTTTGCTTATATTGTTACGAGCTTGAGTTCGGGATTGGAAGAAATTGATAGATGCTTGGTTCGTAAAGGATTTATTTAAATTGTTACAAAAGTCCGCCTAAATCTTCACAAAAATAACTCTCTATTTACACTTCTTATTTCTAATGTGTACAGTTCCAGTTTAGTGAGAAGTGCACGTAATAAGTGATTACGTGCACTTCTCACTAAACACTATTTCCACCACTGTTCATAGCTATACACTTCACAATATTCCACCACTATTATTAGGCACCACTTTCTCTGCACTTCGATATCTCTTTGAACTCTCTTCTTCACTCTCGAGTAATAGACTGACTTACAATCGTTCGTACAACGCTTGTTGTTACTGATCCGATTTTAAAAATTCACTTACAGAAAACTACACTATTAGTAAGTGACAAAGGTGATTTAGTGTTGCCATATACACTTTTTAATTAATAGAACATGGCCATTTTGTTGTTACTGATCCGATTGTAAAAATTCACTTACAGAAAACTACACTATTAGTAAGTGACAAAGGTGATTTAGTGTTGCCATATACACTTTTTAATTAATAGAACATGGCTATTTTGTTGTTACTGATCCGATTTTAAAAATTCACTTACAGAAAACTACACTATTAGTAAGTGACAAAGGTGATTTAGTGTTGCCATATACACTTTTTAATTAAAAAAACATGACCATTTTGTTGTTACTGATCCGATTTTAAAAATTCACTTACAGAAAACTTCACTATTAGTAAGTGACAAAGGTGATTTAGTGTTGCCATATACACTTTTTAATTAATAGAACATGGCAATTTTGTTGTTACTGCTCCGATTTTAAAAATTCACTTACAGAAAACTACACTATTAGTTAGTGACAAAGGTGATTTAGTGTTGCCATATACACTTTTTAATTAAAGAACATGACCATTTTGTTGTTACTGATCCGATTTTAAAACTTCACTTACAGAAAACTACACTATTAGTAAGTGACAAAGGTGATTTAGTGTTGCCATATACACTTTTTAATTAAAGAACATGACCATTTTGTTGTTACTGATCCGATTTTAAAAATTCACTTACAGAAATCTACACTATTAGTAAGTGACAAAGGTGATTTAGTGTTGCCATATACACTTTTTAATTAATAGAACATGGCCATTTTGTTGTTACTGATCCGATTTAAAAATTCACTTACAGAAAACTACACTATTAGTAAGTGACAAAGGTGATTTAGTGTTGCCATATACACTTTTTAATTAATAGAACATGGCCATTTTGTTGTTACTGATCCGATTTAAAAATTCACTTACAGAAAACTACACTATTAGTAAGTGACAAAGGTGATTTAGTGTTGCCATATACACTTTTTAATTAATAGAACATGACCATTTTGTTGTTACTGATCCGATTTTAAAAATTCACTTACAGAAATCTACACTATTAGTAAGTGACAAAGGTGATTTAGTGTTGCCATATACACTTTTTAATTAATAGAACATGGCCATTTTGTTGTTACTGATCCGATTTTAAAAATTCACTTACAGAAAACTACACTATTAGTAAGTGACAAAGGTGATTTAGTGTTGCCATATACACTTTTTAATTATTAGAACATTGCCGTTTTGTTGCTATTGATCCGATTTTGAAAATTCTTTCACTGAGAAAAGTCTATAGTATTTTCGTCTCTCTTACTCTTATATACTGTCATTCGAGAGGATGAGTCTCTCTCTCTTTAATTTTTATCTTTATCTCTGTTCAGAATGATTTTATTTTATTTTTGCTATGTCCTGTGTTTTTTTTTTTATCATTTTTCTTTTTATAACTTTTTCTCACTCTCTGTTTTTTTTTCAAATAATGAAAAGCTACACAATTACAGAGTGACAAATTAAGAACATCAATTATTATATTGCTTTACATACCCGGAACGAAGCGAGGGCAGGCCGCTCGTGTATTTATATAGCTCAAATGTTTGATTGAAAGTGATAGAAAAACAGATAAAACATAACTGAGCAAGTGTGTAGAAGTTCGTCTACGAATGTTGAAGTGTCCCTCACAATATCGTAGCTAGTATTAGGATATCAGCAAATAAAAGGAATTTAAGGGTAGAAGAGGACAACATAATGCATCTATTCATTGTAACGCAAAGAGGGTTGGCTATCACCCTCAATAGCCTGGTGGGTGAGGGTGAGTGGCAACCCCTTTTGTCAACGTGTTGCGTAAAATTAAATCAATATTGTTTGATATTGTTTTGTTTGTAAATAATTCAGCTTCCCTAGCGATCTGATAGCCTAGTACACGCGTTGCTGAATACTACGCGATAGTGGACTCCTGGGTTGAATAAGGGCTATTATGTCTTAGCGTCGAATGCTTTTGGAAAATGGGTACAAAACCAAATTTTATATTTTCTTCAGAATCTGGCCAACGGATGCATAAAGTAACTCTATCATCAGTGCGTATCTATTTCTTGTTTGTAAATTCAATAAAAATTAAACGCTTTACTCGCTTGAAAAAAACTTTAAATTTTTTAAGTATGTCGGGGATTTTAAACGATGAGAAGGGAAATGGAAGGACGGAGATGGGGAATATTGGGGAACACTAAAAGGGGGTGATGAAATCGAATGGCTACTGAACCGATAAATTATCAAATTATCTCTAACAATTACGAGAGAAACCTAAGCAGTGCCTTGGACTTGTGACCAAGGTGTAGGCTTAAGGACGTCCTTTAAGTGATTACGACACTCGCCTCCACTGCTAGGCTCTCTGTTTAAACCCAAGGTTAAACGCACATAAACCTAACCTAACACAAGACGAGGTAATTACATTGTAAAGTACTGACACTACTTCACTTCTTGAGAGACCGTGCACGACTAAGTCTTCAGTCAGACTGTCGATGGCATATAAAGGGTCGAGGGTCGAGACTCAAAACAACGGAAGTGACTACTACCCTACTCCAACGCCATAGACATCGATAACGATTCGTTTATTCGATAGTCTTTTACTATTCTCCGACAAGTATATGTAGATACAGATCAGAAAAAAAAAATAAGACAAAGTATTTTCCGCCAATGTAGAATTTTCCCTCACAATACCGTTGCTGATATAAGGATATCATGTAGTAAAAGAAATTTCAGGAATAAAACAGGACAAAACAATACATCTATTTCACATGCACAAAAAAGGCCCTCAGTGCCTCCCCATACCACTCACCCTTGGTAGTCTCCTTAATCCCTCCTATGAATGAGTTGCTTAAGGTCTATGTATGTGGATGTAGTGTGTCTATGACACACAGACAGCTACAGCTGTTTTGTTTGTAAATAATTCACCTTCTTTAGCGATCTGATATCCTAGTATAGACGTCACTGAAGACTGCGCGATAGTGGACGCCTGGGTTGGATGAGCTTTAAGAACATGATTTTAGAGTTAAAATAAATTCTTGAGGAGTTTAATTTGAGACTTATAGTTTCAGACGCGCAGTATCTCTAGTGATTTGGCCCTAAAATAATAATTTAGGGCCAACGCGTTCCTTTCGTCGTTCTGATACGATAGAAGCTATAAAAAGGTTCGGCAGAAACACACATACAGGAATTTCGTATACTTTATTTCTTGGCAAGCAATTAAATAAATTGTTTTCCCCCACACAATACCGTTGCTGGTATTAGGATATCATCAAGTAAAAGAAATTTCAGGAATAGAAGAGGACAATACCATACATCTATTTCATTTTAACGTAAAGAGGGCAGTTTCCTCAGTTCCTGCCAATCCTAGTCACCCTCAATAGCCACCCTTCCTATGTATGTGTAGCGTTAAATAAAAAAAAATATCTATACTGTATTTCTGTACGTCATAGCTGTTCTATTTGTAAATAATTAAACTTCTTTAGCAATCCATTTGTTTTAGTGTACGCGTCTCAATATAAAACGCGCAGGTGGACGCTTGGATTAAATCACCTTTAAAAATATGATAATGCGTCAAATGCTGATTGCAAATCAGCAAAAACAATTTTGTGAAGCTGCATTTAAACTTTGTACTTTCAATATATTTTTATTATTAAATTTCAACCTTCTCCAAACAGACTCGGAAAGTTGTCAAACTTTTGTGATGCCCAAGGTACACAGATCATATGTACCAAGGTACCACTGTTGGCGCCATCACAATGACGCCATATAAACTCTACCCTCTACATCATCGCTTCCTACCCTCACTCAAATTTGAGAGTTTCGATAATTGGTGTCCCTTGGATCACAAAAGTCTGCCAGACTGAGATGCAGTCAAACACATTAACACCACTGTCCTTTGGCTTCGTATATTGTTCAGTGGGCATGTTCCCAAAAGCCCAGCGACTAAGTCTCCTACCTAAACCCATTGCATCAAGTGCAAGCTGTAAGTGCTCGTGTTTTTCTCACAAATCAATAACATCTACGTCATAATTTTATTTGTAAATTGTTCAACTTCTTAAGAGATCTGATTGACATAAAATGAGAGGGGAATGATACCCATTACTGAACAGCAGTACGTATACACATGCAATTTATACGGAATCGAGTGCCAGGGGCTTGAGACCCAGGAGCACGTTTAAAGAGCTCTTTCATAATATCTTAACTCTCACCTCCACCACTCGACCTCGCCAACTATAATAAATAATAAAGTAAACTTACGTGGATCTCAGAAGGGTGACCTTAACCACGCCTATCGCTAGGTTATATATTGTCTACACGTCAGTATACTTGACATAATATAAAATGACCTACCCTACTACTTTATGAACGGTGTTGCTAACACGATAGCCTAGTATTCGCGTCACTGAATACGACGCGAAGTTTAACGAGTGTATCTGTATGTCTTTCTGTGGCATCATAGCGCTCAAGATAATGGATCGATTGTGATGAAGTTTTATTTGTCGGAAAGGTAATTTGATCTAGATAGTTCTTATCTATAATTTGTGAATATTTAGTCAGCCGTTTGTAGACTCTTAGCTGATTTTTAATTTGAGATATTCTAATCTTGTAACCATGGTAACATACCGACTGCTTACACTGAGTACACCTGAAACGATACCTTCTCGATACCTTTCTTTCGATATCATGTATAGAATTGAGTATTAAACTTTTTTAAAGTATGTAACACTATGTATTTTATCTTTAATTTGTTTTTTTTTTTATATTATAATTTAATATATTTTGATATGTCTTTATGACTGCTGTTTTAATATTTTGTAATGGCCCAGTAGAAAAGACTTCAATGTCTTACTCGGGAGGTCCGAGTTCAATCCCCCACACAGGCACACACCTCTGACTTTTGAAATTAAAATATCACTTGCTTTAAAGGTGAGGAAAACATCGTGAGGAAACCTGCACTCTTGAGAGTTCCCTAAAGATCTCAATAGTGTGTGAAGTCTGCCAACCCGCACTGAGCCAACGTGGTGGACTATGGCTTAATACCCTCCTCATTCTGAGGAGGAGGATGATGTGTATTGACTGCTGTTTTAATATTTTGTTTTAAACAATACAAGTTAATACAATATTCTTTTAAATCGAAGTCGTGTGGGCATCTAAACTTTCTATTGAATTAGAGTTTCTGTCGAGGGTAATTTGAATATTTAATTTAATAATTATTCATAGGTAGGTGTGTCCTTTGCGATAGACGTAAAATTGTTGAAAATTAATTTCAACCGTTTTTTGCTTACTTAGCATTTAAGCTTACATTATTGACATTTATTTTTTTTTAACAAAAATAAATTAAAAACAAACGGCCTAGTTTGAGATGGAATTTCACACCTGAGTCGCAAAATTGTTGTAAGGGACATTGACAACAATTATTCTTCATAAAACTTTATGATTTCCTTGAAGTGTGTTGAAAGACGAGTTTTCTAATCAAATTCCATGATTATAAGTTAACGGGAGGGACAGGAGGTTTCGGTTCCTTCATAAGACCTACAATATCAAAATACGTATTATAAATGGCCATTTCTTTTGCTATCTACATGGGACCTAACCACATAGTAACACGCACAAGACAATAATAATATGCACATAAAACGAAAACTAAGTAGCCAATATTAAACACTTTAGTGTTGGAATCCCAGCTTTGTACAGCCATAATGTTCACCAGACGAGCTCCGTTTGACAACTGGTTCAGGTGTGTCGGAACAATATACCAGCGAATATAAAGTTATCTACGATTTTTCCCAACTCTAAAGATCAGCAGACAAATATTTAGTATTAATTCAACTTTATAAGCCCACGCGTTCTTAAGAAAAAAGGTCGTGACAGACAAACAGACGGATAAGTATTTTCCTTTTGATGCGAAACCCTAATGAACTGGCTAAGTGTTGTAGCGCTTTTCCCACACCATAGCGTAGCTTGTACTAGGATATCACAAAAGGGATTTCATGAATGGTAGACGACAGCATAATACTTCGATTTCATTCAGACGTAAAGAGGGCTATTCCCTCAGTTCCCGCCCATCTCAACTACCCTTAGTAGCCACCCCTTCTATGATTGTGTAAAATCTTTTATATCTGTGTGCGCCTTTACCTTCACTGTAATTTACCTTCTTAGAGATCTGATAGCTTGGTAAACGCGTCCCTGAACAAGATGCGGCGATGGACGTTTTTTTCTTAAATGAGTTTGTTCTCATATGGAAATTATAAATGCCTCAAGAGGGGAATAAGAGGATTCTTAAAACTAAAATAATAGAATTGAGTCTAAGGAATTTCATGTGATGGCCAATGCCGCGATTTGATTCGGCAAAAGGGCGAAGGACGTTGACGGTGGTGGAAAAAGTCATCTATCTTGTTGTCATCTCCAAGGGACTGCAAATTTGAGTATTTGTTAACTTGACTTTACGCTTTCCTTAGAAAAAACGTCTTGACAGACAGGTGAGGTGACCAAGCAACGAATAATCTGCCATCCGTTTATGTTCTCCTGGTACCTATTTTTTTCATACATGTCATAGCCTCACGGCCGTGTCGCCAACGAAGTTAACATACACACGTAAGACCGCGGTCGATGGCTCGTGGTAACCATGACAACGTCGGAAAATAGTCGGTCGAGGTCGATCTTACCAGGAATACATGACTTGAAAGCAGCCTTATCATATTTCCCGAATTTACCCGGCAGCAGGTTTTCCAATACAATATTTCCGTTCCCAAAAATAAAACATTCCTCAAATAAATGACACAGTAGCCGCGCGACTTCGTCCGCTTGATACGCTACTACTATTGATCTTCATATTTGCTATCGAAACCATTCTATACTAACGAACCAATAGTTCCTGATAATAGCGCGTTCAGGGAAAAAAAACAAATTCTTTAGCTTTATAATATGAATATAAATTATGTCATAAATATATTGATAACTGGTCTTTATCATATAACCTAATAGACAGATAGTTTTTTCAAAAGATTATAGGGAAACTATTTTTACTATATGTGAATTATTTCAATAATGGCAAGTAAGAATTACCCGAAAATCGGGGTATTACCTTACCTACATATTGGGAACATTGCTTGAATACGCACAAAGTAAATATTGCACACAGACACAAAGGAAAAACCGACGTCTCAATGTTGAACGTGTGGGTAAATTCCTTTCTCACTCCCTAATGTTTCTATGTTCCTAGTAATCTGCGCGATTGGGAAATTATTCTTGCTACTAAGAAAGTTTAGTTTTCTTTTATAGAATATAAAACAATTAAAAACACATCCCTGCCACATTTTCGTTGAGTTAAAACCATATTTTTTCAGACATACAATCTAAAAGAAACAAGATTTAAATCAGACCTACAACAATAAAATCGTTTCCAATTTGGTGCAGCAGTTATCAAAAATAATAATAAAATAAAAATGATTGTATTGGCTTCAATTTAATATTCATAAACTCTCAAAATTTTTAATATATATCATTATTAAACAACTAAAAGTAGGTCAACAGGAATTAGTGTAGCTAAACTTTTAGTAAGTAAATTTTGAAAATCAATAAGCTATAACTATAAGGTAAGAACTATCAGACTGAATAAATCAGTGTTTTTTTATTTTTTATTAGTTTATCATATAATTTATTAACTACGTTTTATTATTATTATCTTTATTTACATATTTGCATTTCAAAAAATTATTAATTTATTGACAATTACGAGTGAATTATAAATCGAAATTTTTCATATTATTTATTACTAATTTGACATATTTTTTTTTAACATGAATTTAATTTTACTCGTTTATGTAAATTGTATCTGAACGACGCTAGATAGAGGGCGTTAATAACTCCGTCACAGTTTAAAACTAAAGCAGTTATTATCGTTTAAAGAAATTTGTATTAATCTAAAGTTTCCAAATAAATTATTTTGAATTTGAATTTTGCCTATATATAATAAAAACATGAAAATGTTCTTCAAGAATGGTAGCTTTTATTACGCAACTGTCGCTGTCATTATAATTAATTAGATACGCAAACCGCAACCACAACCACCGATGCCAGAAATGCCATTGTAACCATAGGATCCCGCCAAGTTACTGCCGCACCCTAAAGCTCCAGAACCATAACCCAAAGCTCCAACTCCATATCCTAACGCTCCCGCGCTGAGAGCAGATAAATCCTCACTCAAAATAGCAACTTCTCCATTACCACATCCATAGGCGACAGAACCAATTCCAGCGGTAGGCAATACTCCTTCTAGAGCTACAGCTGATAAGAAGGGAAGAGCTCCAGAAACACCAAGAGCTCCTTCGATAGCATTCTCAGATACTACTGACACGCCATTGGGAGCTAGAGTTGACGCGCTTGAGATTGCAAGTCCACCGCCATTAGAAGCAGCTAAGTTAATGGCGTTAGATGCACCAAGACTGTATGATCCTGCTGCCCAAGGAGAGGCACAAGCTGGTGCTATAGAAATGGTGGGAGGAAGAGCGCCAGCACATGGTGCAGAGGCGAGAGGAGCAGCTATGCCAATGCATTGTCCGAATATACTCTGAAACGCAAATCAAATTATTATTATTATTTCATTTCAAATTTTATGCACATATATTTACATCTATAATTTTATTTACTCACTTGAATAAAAATTGACTGAGCAGTGACAAAGAGGATGATCTTGGATATCATATTGTATGTTGTTTGTGAAGCTGAAACGATGCGAATAATATTCTCGACAATATGACATGGTTTATATAGCAAAAATTGTATAAGATATTGTTATCAGTCCACTTGAACTAGGTTACCTAAAAATTGCAATAAAATACGTGCTTTTCTAATAATTGTCAATAAATGTATTATTCTAACATGAGTATGTGAAATATTTTGCTATATTTGAACAGTAGATAAAGACTGTGTAGAAGTTGCGAAATGAAATGATTTGAACTTCAATATAAAGCCTTCAGTTGGCAATTCTGTTATTGTGTCGCTAAAGTAAGTCTTACCGCCTACAAAGTTTAAAATGTCCTCCTTCACGATCTTCTTCCTTTGCGTCCAGGTGTGCTTGGTTCAGGTATGAAAATTAATTATTATAAAATATCATTGTTAATTCTGATTGTAAATTATATGTAAATCTGTCTATTTGTAGAATGCATACAGTCAGTGCTTACGTGGTGCTGCACTCCCTCCAGCAACGCTTGGTTGTGGGGCTGGTCTTGCAGCTTCTCAGGCTTATGGACTATATGGACTAGGTGCTGAGCTTGTGTCTCCAGCTTCTGGGTGTTTAGCATCAGCTGCTTATGGCGGTGCTGGCATTGGTGATTTGCGAGTGGCTGGTGAACTCCCTGTCGCTGGAACTACCCTTGTCACTGGACAGATACCAATCCTGGGTTATGTGTGCTTCGATGGAGCCTTACCTGCTGCTGGTAGCGTCTCTATTGCTGGAAGCTGCGGTTGTGGATGTAATTCTTACTGAAAAGTTAACCTAAAAGTTTTGAAATTATTATTAAATATTGAAATTGATAAAATAAACTTTAGCAACACTTCGAGATAGTTGCATTTTTAACATTTTATTATTCTTGAATCTAAAAAAGAGACATGCCGTGCTGATTAAGTGCAATTCGATAAAATTTACACACCTATAGAGTACTTAATTAATTCTATAAAATACAAGCAGATAATCTCAATACCAATGTTTTGGTAACAACAATAATTAGAAGAGTTAAATCTAAATAATTCGGCCAAGTGTGAATGTGGAACTCGCGCTCTAAAGGTTCCGTACAATTTCAAAAAAAAGAAAAAAGAAAAATATGATAAAACATTTAAAAAATATTTAATGCAATAAAAAATAATTTCACTAAAATAATTTTAAAGTCGGTGATCATTTATTATAAAAAATATATTGTCAAATATAAAACCTCTTTCTTTTTTCGAGTCGATTAAAATATTTTACAAGTTTTCATTTAACAACCTAGGATTCCCCCCGATTTAGCTTTAGATTCATTTCACACGATACGATGAAAAAAACGTCAATGTTTGCGATTTCAATAATATTTGAATATGTTATACATATTCACGTCTTCGGTACAGAATTAAACCCTGATGAAAGTTAAGATAAGAAGGCTGTTCCGCTTCCCAGGTATCCCAAAGGTCTTCTTCTAGGGTCCGATCTTGTAAATATAATAATACAAAGGTGCCACTGGATACTGATTTAATTTCCCAAAGCTGGTTTCACAGAACGTATTTTTCAAAAACATCTAGCCAGCGCGATCCACGATTTAAACATAAAGTTACAACGCCATCTAGTTTACTTAAGTTTTACTAAACAAATTATACATACATCGGCGCCATCTAGTTTACTTAAGTTTTACTAAACAAATTATACATACATCGGCCCCCAAGGGCAAAGTGAAACTTTGTCCTTTAATATACTTTTCTAATAGGAATATAAAATAACAATAAATTTTTAACAACATAATTATCGACTTCCACAATTTGACAGGTTTTACAATGTTAATCCGTTGTTACAGGCAAGAAACATAATTTAGAAACGGGTCTTTTGAGTATTCCATTTTTAGTTTTTAGAGTAAGCACGCGGACAATATTATCTGAACCAGAATGAGAAGCAATGACCTTGCCATAAAGCCAACGACATGGTGGAAGATTGTCTTCTTTTACTACGACAATATCGCCTATTTTGGGTTGATAATTATTATCAATTGCCCATTTATAACGTTGCAGGAATTTATTTAAATAGTCTTGAGACCACTTTCGCCAAAATGTTTGTAATATTCTTTGAGTGTGTTGCCATCTCCTCAGGGATCCTACATTATTATCTTCGAAATTATAATCGGGTGCAATTAAAAGAGGCTCTCCAACGAGAAAATGTCCTGGAGTTAGCACATCGAAATCGTCTAGATTTTCACTGATGCTTGACATAGGCCGAGAGTTAAGACATGCCTCCACTTGAGTCAGCACCGTAGCCATTTCTTCAAATGTCAGTGTTGAGTTTCCGATAACTCGTTTAAGATGGTATTTTACGGGCTTTATTCCGGCCTCCCAAAGCCCGCCAAAGTTAGGTGCATGAGGCGGTATAAAATGCCATTCGCAATTATTATTTGCAAGGAACTCGGCTATTTCTCCCATGAATTTCTTTTCAAAAATACCACATTTCTTAAGCTCAATAGATGCTCCTGTAAAATTCGTCCCGTTATCACTCCATAAATGCGAACAGTAACCACGCCTTGCAACAAATCTCTTAAACGCTTGGAGAAAGCCTTCGGAAGTAAGATCACTTACTAACTCCAAATGTATAGCCCTGGTCGCCATACAAATAAACAAACATATGTATCCCTTCTGAGATTTGTGACCTCTACCCTTGCTTGTTCTTATTTGTATAGGTCCTGCATAATCAACGCCACTATTTTTAAATGGTCGAGATGGTGATACTCGCGCTGCAGGTAACTGACCCATTAAAGGTTGCTGAGTAGAAGCAGCGCCCTTTACGCAGGTAACACACTTGCGATAATACGATTTAACCAGCTGTTTTGCTCCTAAGATCCAATATTTTGACTGTAGATAAGTTAGGGTGATTTGTGGTCCACCATGAAGGGTCTGTAAGTGAGCATGTGCGATTAAAAGATTCGTTAAATGTGATTCCTTTGGAATCAAGATTGGATGTTTTCTATCAAAGGTAAGTGATGAAAACTTCAGTCTTCCTCCTACTCTTAATATGCCTTCATCGTCTACAAAAGGGTTCAACATCCAGATCTTACAAGATTTAGGTAAGTTTTCTCCTTTTTTTATTATACTCATTTCTTCCTTGAAATTGCTTAATTGACATTCCTTAATATATAATTTTAAAGCTTCTTTTAATTCTGTTGCTGTAATGTAGTTAGTATTTACCTTGCTTGTTGACGCCTTAGAATTGTTTATAAATCGCTTGCAATATGCTATGACTCTTATTGTTTTAGAGAGCGAAGAGAACTTATTCCAGCCTAAGTCTTCTCCGATGACATGATGAACTCTTACTGCTTCAAGTTCAGTTTGAACATCCTTTGGTTTTTTGTAAACTATATTTTCGCAACTAATGAATTTTGGACCATGAAACCATAATTCATTGTTCACTAGCTCTGACGGCCGCAGTCCACGTGAAGCACAATCTGCTGGATTTTGTTTCGATGTTACGTGACACCAATTTTGTGGATCTAAATTGGTTAAAATTTCTGAGACGCGATTTGCGACATACACGTTCCATCTATTTGGATGACTATTTAACCATGCAAGAACAATCGTGGAGTCAGTCCATGCATGAAGGTTGTGTTTTTCAATGTTCATTACCTTAGCCACTTCGAGAATCAATCTTGTGAGCATTACAGCTCCGCACAATTCCAACCGAGGAATTGAAACCTGTTTCACTGGTGCAACCTTTGTTTTGGCGGTAACCAAATATACACTGACCCTTCGTTCGGAGTTTATCACGCGAACATAAACTGCAGCTGCATATGCAGTTTTGGATGCATCGCAAAATCCGTGTAGTTCGACGTGGACATCATTTGCCTTCATTCCAACCCATCTTGGTATCCGGATTTTACTCAACATTACTTGTTCCTCGCGGTAAGTCAACCATTCTTGCAATAAGGTGTCTGGAATTTCATTGTCCCAATCCAATCCCGCTAACCAAAGCTTTTGTATCATAACCTTTGCTATAATAATGCTTGGCCCTACCCATCCTAACGGATCGTAAAGTCTAGAGATATCAGAAATAATTTTTCTTTTTGTTACAGGTAACTCCAATGGCGGAAGACTCACTGCATAGCGGAAGGTGTCATCACTACGGTTCCAGGTAAGTCCCATTATTTTCGTTATTTCGTCCTCCTTTATTCTTATTCCTTCCTTTACAGCCTCTTCCCCTTTTACTTTTCTATTCATCTCCATCACTAAGCTGTTATCATTACTGTTCCATTTTTGTAGAACAAACCCTGCTTTATGTAACAGTTGATTCATTTCTGTAAATAATTGTTTGCCTTCTTCAATGGTTTGAACGCCAGTCATTAGATCGTCTACGTAGAAATCATTAAACACTCTTTGTGCTGCCAAAGGAAATTCTGCACCGTGATCGTGAGCTACTTGTTGAAGAGCCTTGATTGCCAAATATGGAGCGGGCGATGTGCCAAAGGTAACACGAGTGTGTCTGTAATGTTTCAGAGGCTCGTTGGTATTGTTTCTCCACAGAATTCTCTGACAATCTGTATCTTCTGTTGCAACCTTGACTTGCCTATACATTTTGACAATGTCAGCTGACATGCAGATTGGTGGACATCTCCATTGCATTATTATGTGTCTCAACTCTGGCTGCAAGGTAGGTCCAATCATCAGTTGATCATTTAATGACAGATTATTTTTTCCTTTACAGGATGCATCATAAACAACTCTGACCTTTGTTGTTTCCTTATCATTTCTGATAACGGCATGATGTGGTAAGTATATAGCTATAGAAGAATCGATGTCCTTTTCAGGCACTTCTTCCATATGTTCCAGTTCAATGTATTCTGCTATAACTTCCTGGTATTTTAGTTTCAGCATCGGATCCTTATTCAGCTTCAGTTCTAAAGATTTAAAACGCCTTTCAGCTATTTCCTTGGACCCTGAAACATGTGGATATCCATTTTTGAAAGGTAGACGAACTATGTATCGTCCGTGAGGAGTTCTCTTAGTTGTCTCGGCGAATATTTCTTCACAGAGCCTTTCTTCTTCCGTAAACATACTGGACTTTGGCTTTGGAATATCTGCCTCCTGTTCCCAAAAGCGTTTCAGTAAATCATTACTTTCGCAACAATGCATAACATTAATACGCGGTGACGGTTGGGTGTTGCAGCTTACAGTGCCAGATAAAATCCAGCCGAAGCTAGTTGCTTGAGCTATTAATTTACCCCGAGGGTCCTTTTTCACACCCTCCTGGAGAATTACTCCATAAACTTCTGCTCCCAAAAGAAGATCAATTTGATTTGAATTATAATACTCCGGATCAGCTAGCACCAAATCACTAAGTTCCTGCCATTCCTTGGCTTCTACTCTTCGGGTTGGTAGAAGAGATGTTATATTTTTTAATACATGTGCTTTGATTAGGAGTTTGATGTTTGGATTGAATCGCGACCTAATTTCCATGGTCACCATCGCTTTCGAGAGAATAGCTTTATCTCCGCCCAGCCCTGTTATTTGACTTTTAGATACTGTTTTCTTCAAGCCCAAGTATTGAACCGTGGACTCGGTTACGAAAGAAGCCTGCGACCCCTGGTCTAGGAGCGCACGAATGCTGTACTCATTTCCATTTTTACTTATGGCCTTTACTAATGCGGTGGTAAGCAACACTTGTTGTATTTTGTCGGCTGCTAAACAAGAAACCACCGGAGATGATGAGACTGCATTCGAAGACGAGGTTATGGCACCTTGTGAGGAATTGGCAATACACTCATTAATACTATTTTCCTTAGATATATTAGAACCTTTAGGATGCAACAACGAGTGATGAGTTCGTTTACACGTGGTACATCTAACATTTGATCGACACTCTTTGGCAGAGTGATTGCTTCCCAAACAATTGAAACAAATTTTATTATCATAAACAAATTTTCTACGAGCTTCAATAGTTTCTTTATGGAACATTTTACATTTGCTCAATTTATGGCCTTCCGCACAGAACGGACATACGACAGAAGTTGCGACATGAAGTGCCTTTACTTTGCTATTATTTTGAGATTTATACCCTGACCTTGAATCTGGAACCAGAAACTCGATAGCGCGAAATCTATTAGTTAAAAACTCTTTAAATTGAACGTAAGTTGGAAGTTCGTGTGACGAAATATTTGTAGTTACATAGAACTCCCACTGACGTCGAGATTCTGAATCCAGTTTCAAGGTAAGAATGTGTATTATTAAAACGTCCCAACTCTTTACATCAATACCAAGATTCATCAGAGTAGCTAAACAATCATTAGTCGTATCTACAAGATCTTTTAATGCACTCGCCGATTCCATAGAAATATTCTTTTGGCTAAGGAGTCGTTTTAAAACGTGGTGGCAGATGTATTTCTTGTTGTTATATCGTTCTTCTAATAACTGCCAACACCTTTCAAAATTTGACTCTTGAATTGGTATGTGCCTCAAGAGCTGCTCTGCTTCACCTGTTAGATAGCCTTTCAAATAATGAAGTTTTTGTACATTATCCAAAGAATTATTATCAATAATTAAACATTTAAACAGATCCTTAAAAGAGGTCCATTCTGAATAAATTCCAGAAAAATTAGGAATATTAATCTTAGGCAGTTTTACTTGAGCAGTTCCTGTGGTTACATTATCACACTTATCAACTTTAGCAGATTGAGTTATATTAACTTCTGACAACTTTGAATTCAGTTCACATTTATAATCTATGTAAATTTCTTCAGTTTCGCTATATTTATCCGATACTATGTAACTGCTAGCATTTAAAATCTTTGGATCATTATTTCGCAATAAATCCTTATGACCTGACACGAATTCAGACCAAAGTTGGTTAGCAGCCTCCAATCTTCCCTCAACATGAACCTTTGTTAAGCGTTCTTTCGGACTTTTCTTAAAATTTGTTCTAGCTTTACTTAGACGCAAACAAAGATCATTTTGAAAGTTAATTAAAGACTCCATTATTAATTTTATCAAAGTTGTCAAACGTTATTAATATTTTAAAAATTTAAACAAAACAAAGCAAACAGATAGTAGTCGTAGATATAAAAAAAAACAGAGTACTCACAAATTCACTTCACTGAATTCAACCTTTTCACCGGGAAAAACTCACTTTTATCTCCAAGGTAGCAGTCTGTTTTCACTCCGACGCCACTGGGTCTCAGCGATCGGCGTCGTACAGCGAATGCTCCCGGCGGCAACAAATTTGCGTGGCGCGGCAATTTTACTGGGTCTCAGTAAAGTCGCGTCGTCTACGGCGACGTAATATTGACTGCGCCGTTCCAAATATGCTCAAAGACAGCAACCGCCCCAAGGTGCTTGTCTATTTCCTGAGATTACCGTTCCAAGGTACTCTCGGCTGTTGTCTGACAGTACCGCTTCAAGGTACTCGTCAGTGGCTGGACAGTACCGTACTGACAGATGTTCGTACGTACCGAGCCGCTCCACAGCGGCTGCAGCGTCAGCGGCTTCGCAGCTAGCGCCACCAACAGTTCGCTCCACAGCGGTTGCAGCGTCAGCAGGCTTCGCAGCTAGCGCCACCAACAGTTCGCTCCACAGCTAGCGCCACCAACCGTTCTTCACACGTACGGACCTCCGCTCAATAAGCACTGTCAGCATTAGCGGCTTCACCAAGGGTTGTAAATCCGGCTCGAAGGACCATGTTCCGCTTCCCAGGTATCCCAAAGGTCTTCTTCTAGGGTCCGATCTTGTAAATATAATAATACAAAGGTGCCACTGGATACTGATTTAATTTCCCAAAGCTGGTTTCACAGAACGTATTTTTCAAAAACATCTAGCCAGCGCGATCCACGATTTAAACATAAAGTTACAACGCCATCTAGTTTACTTAAGTTTTACTAAACAAATTATACATACATCGGCGCCATCTAGTTTACTTAAGTTTTACTAAACAAATTATACAAAGGCTTTGAAAATTTGAGTAACTAGAAGAGGTAGAACCTTACTTTAAACCTTATTGAACAGTCTTAAAAATTTAATTAATTAATTAATAGAATGTATATATTTTACCAAATAATCTTTTTGCATTACAAATTATTTCTTTATTTCTTGGAATAAATATACTCAAAGTTTTTAAATTTCAATTTGATAAAATTAAACTCGTTAACTAGAGTTTAAACAATATAAATATTTTTTATCTGTATCGAGGAAAGGTATAATTATTTATTTATTTATTGAAAAGAAAACATACAGTTACCTATATTTAATACAAATAGATGAACAAATTAAAACCATACAAAAACCAATCAAGTTTTCAAAACTTATCACAATACATATGTATTTTGTAGCAGACCGTGTACAAGTAAAAAAAAAAGAAGTAACTTATTAAATAATAACTAACTAAAAAACCAATAAAATGAAATCAATCACGTTTATTACCTTTAATTTCATTTATATAGGTTTCCAATGACAAATGAAATAAGTCCATATTATGAAACTTTACGTTATGACTTTGGCAAGAACGATATATGAAACAATTACGCGCATAATTAGTTCTTGTTTTAGGTAAATGGAATAAAGACTTACAACGAGCTTGTAAACGAGGACATTTAAAATAAATATTACTTAAAAGATAACTAGAATTAATATTTCGTCCCTAACTATACGACGTTCATATAAAGATACTGAAATAGGTGGTTCTTCGTTACTATTCTTATATTTAAACCTAAAATGTAAATGTTTAATAAATTTATTCTGAATATTGTAAATTCTATTAATATATTTATGATACATCGAACTCCATACTGTGGATGCATATTCCAGAACGAACATAAGCATTATACAAAATAATAAGAGTTGAACAATTACGAAAGTCCTTTCCCACCCTCAGTATAAAGCCGAGCATGCGGAAAGCCTTACCAGTAATATTTATTTATTTATTACCCTTTGTGGAAACAAACAGTACATATATAGTAATATAGGTAACAAACATAATTTAACTCATAAACCAAAGCAGTTTCCAATTATTTAAATTACATATAAACTGTTAAGCTAACAATGAGTAAAGACGTGTTTAATAATAAGATGCAAAGAAAAAAATAATAATAAAATTAAAATAAGTAGGTAATAAACGAAATCATAAAATTCATTTTGTAAAAATTAATTTACAAAAATAACGAGGTGCATGCAGATTACATTTAAATCATATGAATAATTATATTACAAACGAAAATGAATACCTTAATGTTAATCGCGTCAATTAATCATGCAAAATATTGAGATGAAACAAATCTAGTTCACTAAATAAGTTGTTATATTGTATACAACATCTATTAATGAAACTGTTCCGTGCATATTTAGTTTTTGTAGATCTGATGTAAAATGTAGGTGTATATCTGGAACTTAATCGGGGACACTTAAAATTAAGTTGAGATATAAGATAAGATGAGTCCACATTACAGCGTACAATTTTGTAAAGCAAAGTTTGATCACGTTCTATACGTCGATTATGACATGAAACAATACCTTTAAGTATATTTTGTTTTTCGGGAAATTTGAATTCACAGTGCTTTATGAACTTTTCTGTATCCTATTAATTTTATCAGTATAGATCTTGTACTGGGGATTCCAGACAGTAGAGGCGTATTCTAAAATAGACCTAACAAGTGATTGATATGATATGCTTAAACTCTCCGGAAATCCTAAGCACGAATCCCAACATACGATATGCTTTTAAAGATATATAATTTATGTGCTCATCTAGCAGCAACTTTGAGTCTAAATATACTCCTAAATCTCTGACTGTTGTAACCCTATTAATATCCTCATTTTTAATCTTATAACTAAAGCAGATTGGTTCCCTTTTGCGACTAAAAGAAATAATGTTACATTTTTTTATATTTAAGTATAGAACATTTTTATCACAATAGTCACATAAAGAATCCAGATCCCTTTGTAAATCTTCATTATAGTCTATATGTTTGTCAAACATAAGCTTAGAATCTAGATAAACCCCCAAATCTCTCACCTCAATTACCCGTTCAATTATTTTGTTACTTAAATTATAATTAAGTTATGTTTCTTACGAGAAAAAGTAATTACACTACATTTTTTTAAAATCGCTTACACTTAGAAGTTTGATTTTTTCGCAGTTTTAGGATACTATAGACTTACATGTTTAATATTAATTTTAACTTGATAACTTCACGTATTCTTCAAATAATGCGTCAAAACCTAAATCTATAAATTAATTGTCCTATAAAACCTTGCTTCTTGTCAAAAATTATGTTCCTAGGTCAAAAGACAAAACCTTTCCCAGGTTTCTCTCCTTTACCTATTCAATTTTATTTTTGCTCTGTTCTCCCTATTTTATTATCTGTCGCTTTTATTTTTGTTTCTATCATTTTTCTTTTTATAATTATTTCTCACTCTCTCTCTTTTCTTTAATATTTTTTTAAATACCCGGAGCGAAGCGAGAGCAGGCCGCTCGTTTGATATAAATTTCAACTTGATATCTTCACGTTTTTTTAAAAAAGGGGTCTTGCGGTCAAAAGGAGTAATTTTTTTGTGATGTAAACAAATGTTTACAGTTTTTTAATTTTATTCTTAACTTGTGCTATGAGACCTTACTTCATGCTAAATTTCACGACGCTAGGTCATTGGGAAGTACCTTATATAATTG
Source organism: Limenitis camilla (assembly GCA_905147385.1). Lineage (NCBI taxonomy): Eukaryota > Metazoa > Arthropoda > Insecta > Lepidoptera > Nymphalidae > Limenitis > Limenitis camilla. The sequence continues at coordinate 5,753,587 of LR990251.1, read as the reverse complement.
TGTGAGTAACCACATTAACGGTTCAAATATTTGTTATTAGGCTCAAATATTTGTTATTAATTTCAACTTGATACCCCCACGCGATCCTTAAAAAAAGGGTCTTGACAGACGGACAACGAAAGTGATCCTATAAAGATTTCCTTTTAAGGTAAGGGACCCTAAAAGTTATTATCAAAGTAATCATTAGACGTTTGTCGAATTTCCCCTCACAATAGCGTAACCGGTATTGGGATATCAGCAAATGAAAGGAATTTCAGGAGTCAGGAGACAGCCAACGGAACGGGGGTTGTTCCCTCTTACCCTTAGTAGCCACCCCTTCTATGAATGTGTACCTTAAAATAAATCCTATGTGTGTATCCACACATAGGTAGTACGTCAGTATATCTGTTTCATTTGTAAATATTTCACCTTCTTTAGCGATCTGATACCCTAGTACACGCGACGCTGAATACGACGCGATAGTGGACGCCTGGATTTAATGGGCTTCTAGCATTTTCTAGAACTATTGAAAAGCTACAGTTGAGTTTGTACTTTCAATATATTTCTATTATTTGAAAAACACATCATGAAGTAAAAGAAATTTCTGGAATAGAAGAGGACAACATAATGCATTTACTTCATTTTAACACAAAGAGGGCTGTTTCCCCTCTTCCTGCTCATCCCAACCACCCTCAGTAGCCACCCCTCCTATGTATGTGTAGCGTACAGTTATACTAATATCAATGGTGGTAGTGTGTTTGTATGTCATCGCTGTTTTATTTGTAAATAATGCAACTTCTTTATAGCTCTGATAGCCTAGTATACGCGTCGCTTAATACAACGTGACGCTTTAAGAATATTTTTTTTTATGATAGTTAAGGGACAAACGAGCAGAGGGTCCACCTGATGGAAAATGGCCACCGTCACCCATACACATCGACGAAACTAGAGGGTATCTTGTTTTGTCGATCCGTTGCCGCCTCGAAGATAGTGAGGAGGGGGAGCAAAGAGAAGACTGCTGCGGTTTCAATGGACCCCGGGCAAGAACCCGGAGTTCATTGGAATCGCAGCAGTAATGGGATGGGAGAGGGAGGGATAGTGCTGGGTGCTGGGTTACTCGGCTTTTACGAGATGCTCTATCGTATCTCACGGGTATAGTTTTAAGAGTCAAAAGCAGCATTTAAGATTCTTTTACAGACGCGGAAAATATCTCCAGTAAATGAATCTTACAATACCAATTTAGGTCCAACGTCTTGTTCATTGCTCAGACGACAAAGGGCGGTCATCAGACGCGAATTTGGAAAAATTTATTAATAATTTTTTTATAGTTATAAAAGGCTGTAAATATTACCATAAAATAGTTCAAAAGAAACATGGGATATCATATCGTATAATCGTACCTAACTTAACATTGTAATTAAATAATTATTAATTTTTATTATATTTATAAATTTAATAGATTGAGAACACAAAACTCAACTAACTCTACAACTTACTCACTTAAATCTTATGACTATATGAAGTATATGTAATAATGAACATCGGGGGTAATATTATATTGTACTGACAGTAATAAACCAGCTACGGAGTGAGACGGTTGTTTCTTTGCCACCCGACATACACACTAACTGACGACGAGATATTTTACTACCTACGACGTGCGCGAAAATGGCGAATTTTATAGGGAATTTAGGAGTTTTTGACTATAAAGTTCATGAATGGAACATTTTTTTTGGTCGGTTAACGCAATTTTTTAAACTTAATGCTATTCCGCCTGAAAATCAAAGTGCAGTGTTGTTAACACGTCTCTCGGATGATTCATACCGTCTAGTTCGGAACTTAGTGTACCCGAAGAACCTCGAAAGTGCTACATATGATAGCCTGGTGGAGTTACTCAACGGTCATTTCACGCCAAAACGGTCGACATTCGCCGATAGGGTGAAGTTCTACGATGCGGTTAAATCTGAAGGTGAAAGTATTGAGGATTGGGCGGCGCGGCTGCGAGGTCTAGCTGTCTACTGCAATTTCGGAAATGAACTCGAGGTACTGTTGCGAGATCGTTTCGTACTCGGGTTTGGGACAGGACCGGAGCGTGATCGACTTTTTGAAAGCGACTTAAAGACGCTTACATTATCGCAAGCAGTGGATGTCGCACAGAAAGCAGCGTGTGCACGAGAGGCGCGCGCAGGCGCTGGCGTCAGCGCCGCCGCCATCAAGGAGGAGCCGGTCTTCTACGCGGGCGATCGCCGAGCCGGCGATCGCCCGCGGCGGCGGGAAACAACAGCGCGATTACAGCATAGAGAAAAAGTGTACGGTGTGTGGGTTAAAGAACCATGAAGCAGCTAAGTGTAGGTATAAAAACTACAAGTGTCAAAAGTGTGGGCGAAAAGGCCATTTAAAGAAAGTGTGTAGTGGTCCTAAGTGTAATTTACACAACCTCGGCACGGAGAACACAGAGTCTCCTTGCGAAACAGACTGCAAAGAATGTGCACTTTATAATTTGAGGTATGTAAACTATAATCCAATAAAATTGACTGTCAGTGTAAATGATATTGAATTATGTATGGAATTAGATACGGGATCCGGTAATACGGTTATATCGGATAAATTATATTCCTTATATTTTTCAAATTTTAAATTATCTAAAAGTGATATTAAAATGTGTTTATATAACGGTCATAAAATCACGCCTTTAGGTTTTTTTACGGCTAATGTAAAGTATGCTAACTTATGTGAATCAATAAAGCTGTACGTTATAGTTAATGGTGGGCCACCGTTGGTAGGCCGTGATTTCATGACGAAATTTAAAATTTATTTTACCTCGGCAAATTACAATATTAAATGTAAGAATAAAAACATTGAAGAAGTGCAGCACCTATTGTCACAATACCCTGATATATGGAAGGATGAGTTAGGTTGTTTTAATAAATTTGAAGTCGTGTTACAATTAAAAGACAATGCCAAACCAAAATTTTTTAAGCCGCGATCGGTACCATTCGCTCTCAGGGATAGGGTTAGCGCAGAACTAGACAGATTAGTTAGTTTAGGTATACTGATACCGGTTAACCATTCAGAATATGCTACGCCCATTGTGCCTGTGTTAAAAGAAAATGGTAAATTAAAAATAGCCGGCGATTTTTCTTGCACATTGAACCAAGTCTTGAAAATAGATAAGTACCCGTTGCCACGCATAGAGGAGGTGTTTTCAAAGATAGGTGGTGGTGAAAAATATTCTAAAATAGATTTAAGTAATGCTTATAACCAATTTAAATTATCAAAGTCTTCTCAAGCGTTGACAACTATAACAACTCATAGAGGTTTATTTTCTTATACTCGCTTAGTATATGGTTTAGCAAACGCCCCTGCTATTTTTCAAAAAGCGATGGAAACCCTGTTTTCAGGTTTGGACGGGGTAAGTATCTGGCTTGACGACATTTGTGTAACGGGTAAAACTAAAGAAATCCATATGTCACGGTTGCAAGAGGTACTACGTAGACTACAGGATGCTGGCTTACGTCTGCAAAAAGATAAGTGTGTCTTTTTCGAGGATAGCGTTACCTACCTTGGTTACGTAATAGATAAAAACGGTTTGAGAACTTCCCCCTCTAAAGTCGAAGCGATAATAAGTGCACCCGCACCAAGCAACGTGTTAGGTGTTAAACAGTTTCTAGGTGTAGTAAATTATTATAGAAATTTTATTCCATCTGCATCGTCGTTACTAAATCCATTACACGAGCTGCTGCGGGCGGGCGCCGAGTGGCAATGGACCGAGCGACATCAAGTGGCTTTCGAGAGTGTGAAACGCGAGCTGGCTAGTGATCGAGTACTCGCTCATTTCGAGCCAGAGGCACCCTTGACGTTGACCGTGGACGCGGGACCGTGTGGTCTCGGCGCCGTGCTGGCGCACCAAGACGCTTCTGGTTGCGACCGACCTATAGCCTTCGCTTCACGATCGCTATCGGCGAGTGAAAAAAACTACAGCCAAATACAGAAGGAAGCCACTGCCATTATTTTTGGCGTAAAGCATTTTCACCAGTACCTGTACGGCCGCCAGGAACCATTTATACTAAGAACTGACCACAGACCCTTACTTTCTATTTTTAAAAGGGGGAAAGGTATATCTGTGACCGCCGCGTTACGATTACAAAGATATGCGATTATTTTGTCTGCCTATAACTATATCAAATAATGAATGCTACGCAGTTACAAAGTAACAATTTAGGGACATCAATTACAATATTGCTTCAATATCCGCAGCGAAGCGAGGGCAGGTCGTTTGACATAAATATATTGAGCCATGAAATAAGACAAAGCGGAGCAATTGCATTGGTTATTATAATATTCAACATAATGCTGCATTCTTCATAGGTTATAGCTACAGGCACGTCAGTTCACGTTTGACCTTGAATGCGCAGAAGTGCGCGGGGGGCGCGGGGAAGGAGCAGCGCGTCACACGCTATTGGTTCTTATGCAACGTTTCAGTGAACGCGCGTCTGCTATTTGTCAAAATAGCAAACGTCACAGATGGAACTGCCAATACAAGCACGCAGCACGCTAACAATGCGCTTTCCCCCACTTCTTTTTCTCAAATTTACACTTATGTGCCTATGTGATACTTTATAATCTGGATTAAAACATACGCTACTTTTTATCCCGGATAAATTCATAGTTGCCGCGGGATAATAATAAAATATTTTTGAACGCTTAAAAATTTTTATTTATCGATAAATTATTTTTTTTTAAATCGAGCGAAACCGGGGCGATTAAAATATTTTCCCCAATTTACCTTACACGGCAAGCCGGTAGTTATCAAACTTACATATTGGCAACACTGCTTGTATACGCAGTAAAGAAAATATTGCACACAGACACAAAGGAAAAGTCTCAATGTTGAATGTGTGCGCAAATTCCTTTCTCACTCCTTAATGTTTCTATGTTCCTAGTAATCTGCGCGATTGGGAAATTGTTCTTGCTACTGAAAGAAAGTTTAAAATGTCTCTAACTATTTTCTGACATCCAATCTTAATGAAACCAAGTCTTCATTTTAAATCAGAAAATTAATATTTTAAATCAAATAAAATTATTTGTGCATTTGGGACATATAAAGTTTTCACCAAATTTCGTGAAAATTTTTTTTTTTTTGATGATAAAAATAAAAGACCAAAAACTTTGTAATTTGAATTTTTCACATAAATTTGAGGTTATGTGAAAAAAGTTCAAACACAAAAGTTGTAGATTATATACAACTTTGCTATTTAACTTTTTTCCATAGGACTTTTAGTTTTGCGGGAAATCGAGATAAAGGGTTTTCTTTCCCTATTTCCACTCCTCTATATTCTTTTCCTTTTTTGCTATATTCTTTTCCTTTTCCAATGCGTTTCATCCTTCTATAATTTTATTTTACTTTTACCATTTAAATGGTCCGACATCTACTCTATTATATAAAGAGGAAAGATTTGATGGTTTGTATGTTTGTTGCGAACAGACTTGAAAACTACTGAACTGTTTTTGAAAATTCTTTAACCGATAGAAAGCTACATCCTTTCCTGGTAACATAAGCTTATGTGGTGTCATCATAAATAATCTAATTAAAAAGATATGGACATTAAAAAGCCATGCTTAGCCATTTTGTAAAGTGAAGGTTTTCTTTAAAACTTCTGATCCGATTTTAAAAATTCTTTCACTGATAGAAAACTACACTATTCCTGAGTGACATAGGTGACGTAGTGTTGCCATATACATTTAATTAATAGAATATGGCCATATTTTCGCTACTTATAAAATTTTAAAAATTCTTTCACTCAGAGAAGTCTATAGTATTTCCGTCTCTCTTTCTTATACTTTCAATCTCTCTCATCCTCTGACTGTCTTTTTTTCTCTTTTTAATTTTATCTTTATTCACTTTCTTTCTGCCTCTCTCTACTTTATCTATCTCTCTCTAATTTTTATTTCTATATTAATTTATCTTTTAATCACCTTTTCTCACTCTCTCTCTCTCTTTTACAATTTAAGGACATCTATTACCTATAATATTGCTTCAAATACCCGGAGCGAAGAGAGGGCAGGCCGCTCGAGAACAAGTTGAAATATTCAGCAACTTGATATTAAAATCGATTTGATATATATATGTCATTAGTATAGTCCACGGAATACACAGATAAATCTGTGTCTCTCATCTCTCTTATCTCTGTATTCCGTGGTATAGTCCGTCCACGGTCCAACACAGCTTTTCGGATGTCAGCTAATAGCGAATCCTACAAAACAACATTTATGATTTACTTCCTTCTAATATTCTCCACCTTATTAACGTCAAATACTTATTCGTCATGTCAAAGGAGATCATTCATTTTGGACCAAAAAAAAAGTTTAATATTCGGATAGAACACACAATTCCTAGCTTTATTTACTATGACACCAAACCTATGCGCCTTATAGTTAAGTTGTTACAAGATATTAGCAAATGAAAATATCTTTTTTCTAATTTAAATATGTTATGCTAACCTAACCTAAGATAAACAGTGAGACCAGGCAGTGGAGGTGAATGTTATGATCATTTAAAGGATATCCTAACCTTGATCACAAGTCCAAGGCACTGCCTTGCTTCCTGTTCAAAAACTACAGAATCGCAAGTTTCGGTTCATTCATCATAGGCTTCATAATTAATAAGTTTGTAGGTCTATGTTCAGGTTTATCTCTAGCCTGCTATGGCTTCCTTTATAATAAGAGGATTCCAACATATTAATCTATAACAACACAATATTTGTTAGTATCCTACACCAAAAACAAAAAAAATATTGCTTATATTGCAAATAAAGTGATCGGAAAGATACTGACTAGAATAAAGCTAGTAGTCCACCTAAAGACTTCATGACTTCATTTCTCCTAATCAAACTTTTATACAGCAATTTATCTAATTTTTGTAAAGTTAATTTATTTATCCAACACAAACAATCTATAATAAATATGACTATGGCATTAGGGGTCATTCATTAAATGCGTAAGACGATTTAGGGGAGGACCAATTCTTATTTTTTCTTACAAGGGGGTGGGAGAGAGTCTCAATAGTTCTTACTTAAGATTACAAAAATGCGCAAAGTTAAAATTATACTTTGAAAAAGCGCAGGCAACCATAGACAAGGTCATTGGTATAGGTAAACGATTTTCTTTTCCATGGCAACGGACCCGCGCCTCCCGGGAACTCCCCGCTTGTGAACTAGTCACTTGTTTGGGTAAACAACACTCGTTATTGCATTGATGATTTTAATTTATGATCCAGTAAGTTATTTTGCAAAATTACTTACTACCATAATTTTAACAATACAAAAGTGGGTCAGCCACTTACCGAATAGGTTTTGGGACCCTGGACTAAAAATCTTATATAGGTAAAGATGAATGATTAAAACCACAGTTTATTACTACCAAAAAATAAAAATTATCAGTACCTTTGTACTTAAGTACAAAAACATTTCTAAAACTTGTAACTCACATAATCGACACCATTTAATCTAGAGTCCAAATAAACAAACAGGAATTTAATTTTATCAGCAATGTTGACACTCAAACACAAGGACACGAATTTCTATAGCTATTTTTCTAGTAAATAAATAAAAAGCTGAAGAGTTTGTTTATTTGCTTGAACGCGATAATCTTAGGAACTACAGGTCCGATTTAAAAAATTCTTTCAGTGTTAGATAGCCCATTTATCAAGGAAGACCATGGGTTATATATCGCACGCTAATACCAATAGGAGCGAAGTATCATGCAGACGAAGTCGTGCGGGTCGACAAGTAAACCAGTTTTTAAAATTTTTGTCTGTAGGCTGGTTCGACAAAACAAATCGGTTGTTTGAAATTTGATGGATTGACATTTTTTCGGGATAAAATGTAAAGGCAACAAAAACAGCTAAGGATCTAGTAAATTTTTCAGCGTAAATATTCTGTAACTTGATAACTAACTATAGTTCCTGTGAGTAAATAGTGTTAAATAGAAAGAAAAGAAGACTAGAAGAAGCTAGACTAGAATATCCTCCCAGACGGTTATACTTTAGACCATCAGAGTTACTGCTAGAATCATCGCGATGTAATTCAGAATTATTCTGTCGTGACGGCGTATTTATTTCGAAATCCCACTTCCTTGATTTATGTTTATCTATCGTCTAAAATTCAAGAAACTAAATGTGCTACCAACATCTAGTAAGAATACTATCAACATCAAGAAAAAATGCTACTCATATTAGCCCTACCAACTTCAAATAACAGGTTGCTACTCATATTATAAATATTGCCAACATCATTTTTGGCGCAGCTAAACATATGAATGAAATTTTATACACATAAAATTTGTTTTAACTTTAATAGAAACATCAAAGTTCCTGTGAGATAAGCATTATATATTATTATAAAAAAAACAACGAAAATATATGCATAAAATTATGATTTAAAAAAAAGCGGTAGTTTTTATTATGCAATTGTCACTGTCATTATAATTAATTAGATACGCAAACCGCAACCACAACCACCGATGCCAGAAATGCGATTGTAACCATAGGATCCCGCCAAGTTATTGCCGCACCCTAGAGCTCCAGAACCATAACCCAAAGCTCCAACTCCATATCCCAAAGCTCCCGCACTGAGAGCAGACAAATCCTCACTCAAAATACCGACTTCTCCATTACCACATCCATAGGCGACAGCACCAATTCCAGCGGTAGGCAATACTCCTTCTAAAGCTACAGCTGATAAGAACGGAAGAGCACCAGAAACACCAAGAGCTCCTTCGATAGCATTCTCAGATACCACTGACACGCCATTGGGGGCTAGAGGTGACGCGCTTGAGATTGCAAGTCCACCGCCATTAGAAGCAGCTAAGTTTATGACGTTAGATGCAGCAAGACTGTATGTTCCTGCTGCCCAAGGGGAGCCACAAGTTGGAGCTATAGAAATGGCTGGAGCGGTAGCACCAGCACATAGCGCAGCGGCGATAGGAGCCGCTAACCCAATGCATTGGCCGTATATACTCTGCAACATAAATCAAATTACAATTCTACTATTACATTTAATTTTAATATGTACAAATATCTGTAATATTATTGTTTTATTTACTTACTTGAATAAAAATTGCCTGAGCAAAGACCAAGAGAACGATCCTGGACATCATGTTGTATGTTGTCTGTAACTATGCGAATAATGTTCTCAGCAATATGACATGGTTTATATAGCAAAAAATATAATAGTTATTATCAGTGCACTTGAACTAGGTTACCTAAAAATTGCAAAAAAATACGTGCTTTTCTACAAATTTTCATTAAACGTATTATTCTAACATGAGTATGTGAAATATTTTGCTATATTTGAACAGTAGATAAAGACTGTGTAGAAGTTGCGAAATTAAATTATTTAAACTTGAATATAAAGCCTTCAGTTGGCAATTCTGTTATTGTGCCGCTCAAGTCTAATCGTCACCTCTAACAGAGTTCGAAATGTTCTCCTTCGCCATCTTCCTCCTTTGCATCCAGGCGTGCTTGGTTCAGGTAAGAAATTAAATTATTATAAAATATTGTTTATCATAATGATTGTGAATTATATTTAAATCTGTCTATTTGTAGAATGTACACAGTCAGTGCTTACGTGGTGCTGCACGCCCTCCAGCAGCGCTTGGTTGTGGCGCTGGTCTTGCAGCTTCTCAGGCTTACGGACTAAGTGCCGAACTTCTGTCTTCAGCATCTGGGTGTTTAGCATCAGCTTCTTATGGCGGTGCTGGCGTAGGTGATTTGAGAGTGGCTGGTGAGCTCCCTGTCGCTGGAGTTACCCTTGTCAATGGACAAATACCAGTCCTAGGTTCTGTGTGCTTCGATGGAGCTTTACCTGCTGCTGGTAGCGTCTCTATTGTTGGAAACTGTGGCTGTGGATGTAATCCTTACTGAAAAGCTAATCTAAAAATGTTGAAGTTATTATTGACTGTAAAAACTGATTAATATAAATATCAAAAGAAAAAAACTTCTTCTTCTTCTTCATTCTATGTTTTGTAGTCGTCGTTTGAGTAATTAATATTCATATGAATCTTTTTTTACGAACTTCTTACGTGCCATTAAATGTGACAAATTTTTGGGCACAAATCCCTTTAAGTAGCGCGTGTAAATGTCCTGCTCATTCTAGCGTTCCGTATCTAATAAATAAAAAATAAGAACCTTTATAGGATCACTTCGTTGTCTGTCTGTCAAGACCCTTTTGACCGAAACGCGTCAAGATATCAAGATGAAATTAATAACAAATATTTAGATCTGCGATCCCCTGCAGCTGCAAAAAACTTTTAAGTCAATGCAATAAACGTAACGATTAGGTTCTTTTCGTTCATTTAAATTCATTCATTGTTAGTAAGCAACATGTCCTGCACACGTAAAGAAAATAATCCGGAAACCGTAAAACGAAAATTATTTTTTTCTGTCAGATGGAAAAATTACCGCAGCTTATGTTGATGTATAGGGACAACAGTTTTCCAACGACTAAATTGAGTTTGTCCCATAATTCAAATTGTACAAAATCTTCGACGCGCAAGTGCTACACAATTTTCGCACTTGGCCGAATTATTATTATTAGAATAGACAATTATATCGAAATGCAGGCTCGTATAGTAGGAGAACTGCAACCCATAGGAGAACGGCAGTCGTGTACAATCGTGGTTTTAGTGGGTAGAATTCCCATATAACCTGACTTCTCTTCCATGAGCTGAGTTATCAACAAAAAGTATTACGTGTAGACGTTTGTATGCTACGAATGTAGAATTTTCCCTCACGATGACGTAGCTGGTACCAGGATATCAGTAAATTAAAGAGATATCGGGAATAGAAGAGGACAACGTTATACTTCGACTTCATTTCAACGCTAAGAGGGCTGATCCCTCTCACCAGTGGCGTAACAAGAGGGTGGTATTACGGCAACATGCCAGGGGCCCCATTAATATTTATAATTACAATATTTAGTAAAATTTATAACTAATAACTTTAATTAAGTATTAATCAAATAATTCATTTAGTAATTCTTAATTAATTTAAGTTATCAACTTAACTTTGTAAGTAAAACTTTTGTTGTGGCGCGGGCCCTACAATCAACTAACTAACACAAATAGTTGGGGAATCGTTGCTTTATTAAAAAAAAATTAAATATAAAAAAGTTACCTATATCATTTGATTGTTGAAAAAGGCGTTGACAAAGGCGCTCGTATTTATTGAGTAAATTTTGGGATTTGAGATTATGATGTAAATGCTTCCATAATTTCCCGGAAAAAAATTATTAACAAGATGAAAGTGCCATTTTAAAGAAGAAATTTTAACAATTCATCGTTTAAAATTTCGCAAGATTTGATAATCCTAAACAATAAATGATGAAGTAAATGCTAGAAATGATATTGTTGTCGTTGGCTGATATATGTAAAATATCGCAGTAAATGCAGCTGGCAACGTGGACACCAATTTTTTTAACAATGGAAAATGCTTTTAAGCATCCTCACTGAGGGAGACAGGTATTTTTTTTTTTTATAGAATAGGAAGGCAAACGAGCAGTCGGGTTATGTGGTGTTAAGTAATCACCGCTGCCCACGGACTCCTGCAACAATTGGGGAGTTACAGAAGCGTTGCCGGCCTTTAAGATGGAGATATACGCGAGTTTTGAAGGTCCCCATGTCGTAGTGTTCTGTATATACCGCCGAAGGTAGATCATTCCATAAGTTGATTGTGCGTGGAATAAAAGTTCTAGAAAAACGCACTGTTGAGGAACGCCACGCACCCAGATGATGAGGATGATATTTTAGTCTATGACGTGCAGTGCGATGGTGGAATTCGGCGGCAGGGATCAAATGGAAAAGCTCTTCGGAACACTCCCCGTGATATATGCGATAGAGGACGCACAATGAAGATACGTCTCTACGCAGTGCCAGGGGGTCCAGCCGTGAATGCAACACCGGGTCCTCGACTATCCGAGCAGCCCTTCTTTGAATGCGATCAAAGGGTTCAAGCTGATACTTAGGTGCACCAGCCCAGAGATGAGCACAGTACTCCATATGCGGCCGAACCTGCGCTTTATATAGCGCCAGTCGGTGCTGGGGCGTGAAGTACTGTCTGGCTCGGCTGATCACACCAAGTTTTTTGGAGGCCAGCTTGGCCTTGCTTGCCAAATGATCGCGAAATTGACAATCACTCGAAATATCGAGGCCCAATATTGCAATACTAGGCGAGGCTTTAAGGGGAGTGTTATCGAAGAAGGGAGATACGACGAATGGGGTTTTTTTAGTGGTGAACGCGCAAACTTGTGTCTTCAGGGGGTTGACCTGGACCAAATTGTATTTAGCCCAATGCGAAACCTCCCCCAAAGAGATAATAATAATAATATAATCTCATCGGCGCTTTCCCGAGAGAGTCCTGCTCGGCCGGTATAAACGGCGTCCACCGTACTGTCATCTGCATAGCAATGAATGTTAGGATGGTCCAACAAATCATTGATATGCAGAAGAAACAGTGTAGGGGAAAGCACACAGCTTTGGGGTACGCCAGCATCAATGGGCTTGGGGTCAGAGCAAAATCCGTCGATAACGACACGTATGCTACGCCCACTGAGAAAGCTGGCGACCCAGTTGCATAAATCCTCGGAAAGCCCATAGGCTGGAAGCTTAGAGAGAAGGGCCTTATGCCAAACGCGATCAAAGGCCTTTGCTATATCCAAACCAACTGCCAAGCCCTCTCCTTTGCTCTCAATGGCAACCGCCCACCGATGGGTAAGGTAAACAAGAAGATCGCCAGCAGAACGACCATGACGAAAGCCATACTGGCGGTCATTAATGAGCTGACGATCCTCCAGGTATCCCAAGAGCTGACGATTGATGAGCGTTTCCATGACTTTGGAGAGCAGAGAGGTGATAGCAATAGGCCTGTAGTTGGCAGGATCAGAGCCATCGCCCTTTTTTGGGATCGGATGGACATGCGCCAGCTTCCAGCAGTTCGGGACTACGCCTCTAGAGTAGGAGAGCCGAAATAGACGCGTTAGCACGGGAGCTAATTCAGGAGCACATACACGGAGCACAATTGGTGAGATGCCATCCGGCCCGCTCGACTTGTGAATTTCCAAGGAAAAGAGAGCTCGTCGCACAGCCTTTTGGGTAAACCTTATAATAGGCATTGAGCTCTGACACCGTGGGATGGTAGGCGGTGTACATCCTTGGTCATCCAGAGTTGAGTTTGAGGCAAAGAGAGTAACCAGAAGTTCGGCTTTCTCTTTTGCCGTGTAAGCCAGAATGTCATTCTCCATGCGCAGCGGCGGAAGGGTAGGCTGGCTAAAATTGCCAAGGGCAGCTTTAGAGAGGGCCCAGAACTGGCGCGTTCCGGACGAAAGGCCCTCTAGCTTCTCGCCGATTTTGGTAACATGCTGGGACTTTGCTCTAGCGATGTGTTTCTTAAAGAACCTGGAGGCTCGGTTGTATTTTCTCTTCAGGAATTGGAGGTTCGGATCCTTAGTGACCAGTGCTTCAACCCAGGCTCGGTAAGCGTCTCGTTTGCTGATAGCGGCTGCTTTACAAGACGCACCGAACCAAGGCTGTGATTTGCCACCTATTGGCACTACAGAGCTTGGTATGAAAATATCCATACCCTGTAGTACCACATCGGTGACATCTTCGGCACTACCTGTGCCTAGGGTCATGTGAAGAGAAACAGACCTGCCTCCATGGGTAGGATGCATAAAATGATCGCAATCCATCCCAATCTGCCGACTTGTAGTGCCAAACGCGGCGGGTCGCGGGTGTTCTGTGACGGCGACGTTCAATGGGCACTACACTCCGTATCAGGCAATGGTCGGATGACCCCAAGGGAGCTTCAACCAGTACCTGATACTTTTCTGGATGCGTAGTCAGCAGGAGGTCCAATAAAGAGGCATTGTGGCTATCCACATCCGGGAGTCGCGTGGGCTTCTCAACCAACTGGGACAAACCATTCGCTATTGCAAAGTCAAAAACAGCTCTTCCTGCATAGTCAGTGGAACTTGACCCAAGCCATTCGGTGCTATGGGCATTAAAGTCGCCTAGGATAATGACTTCAGCAGAGGGAGTCTGTGAGAGCATGTCGTCAATACCCGTTTGAATGTGCTCCATGAGCCGCTCTGTTTCTGCGTTACCACTATGGGACCTGTAAAGGCACGCATAGACTCGGATGTGGTTGCCAAAGCCTACGCGCAGCCAGATGGTGGACCGGCCCCGACCTTCAAGACAGTTAAGGCGACGGTAACAGATATCGTCCCTTACGAAAACGGCCACCCCGGCATGAGGCAAAAAGTTGTGTTCGATTTTGTAGCCGGGGTACTGTAAATAGGCAGTGTCGTCCGGTCGGGATATCTGCGTCTCTGTCAAAAATAACAAGGCCGGCCGTGCCGTCTCCAGATGGTAGTGAACGGCATTCAGATTGGAATGTAACCCCCTTGTTGCAAAAGTCCACATCGAGAGTGGAAGGGGGAGCCGTAGAGAATTTGCCTCGTTTGCCTTTAAGTGGTCGCGTATCCTTGCCCTCCCCAGAATTCGACGGGCTGCCCGAGCAGACATATTTCTGATTTTGCACGGGGAGGGATTCTCCGATGCCGTTGGCACCGGTACCCTCCTGGGGTATAAAACACGTTTTGGGAGCCGCTGTCATAATTTGAGAAGGGAAAAGGGGATCTAAAAGATCCGAAGAGAAGGCGCCGGAGCTCACACTCACCAATGCGAAACGCAGCGACACTAGGTCACTACTTAACACCGGTTTTCTGTGTGAGGGTGGTAGTGATCCGGTCGAGTCTGCCCGGTGTTACCGCCCAGAGACGGAACGTGACTCTGCCACACGTACTTTAGTCGCCTTATACGACACCACCAGTACCAGGGTGGACCTATTCTAAGCCGGGTCCACACGGCGGACGGAGGTATGTAGAATTCCGAGAGAAAAACCATCGGAACTGACCCCGTCTTTAGGTTGGCACTGGGCAACACCACCAAGTGTAAGCAATCAATAAGTATGGCCATTTATACTAAAGTGAATTTTAGTAAAATCGCAAACATCGACAATTTTGCTGTCGTATCGTGTGAAATTATTCTAATGCTATTTAATAGAATACTAGCTGCGTCCCGCGGTTTCACCCGCTATATTTTGAATAATTTACACTATATCATTATAAATTATAGCCTATATGTTATTCTAATGTGTAAGCTATATTATTGTAAAGTTTCATTAAAATCCATTCAGTAGTTTTTGCGTGAAAGAGTAACAAACTTACATCCATACATTCATACAAACTTTCGCGTTTTTAATATTAGTAGGATGCTAACAACGATTATTGACGGTACTCCAGACTTCAAAAAAAGAATTAGATTCTATATTTGAATTTTGACAATATATATTTGTTATTGTTATATGTTCACTGACTTCAAAATAATTTTAATGTAATTATTTTTTACTTTTTATTGCATTTTTAGGAGCTTGAATAAAACATTTAAAATAAAATTAATCTACTTTAATTTTATTTTAAATGTTTTATCTTGTATTCTTTTTGCAAGTAATTATAATCAATTGAAATACGCATTTACTAATGTTGGGAGTGAAAGCCCCACTACTTTTGATCCGCACACGAAAACCAAGTAATAAATATCAAAATAAAATTCGATAAGTGTTAGTTATTTAAATTGTAGAGAACCCTCAGTGCTCGAGTTCCACACTCGCACTTGGCCGAATTCTTTTTAAATTTAACTCTTTTTTGAAAAACTTATTCTTATCTTAGTGATTATTTCTTTTTATTAACTCTCACCTCCACCACTCCACCTCGGCAACTACAATAAATAATAAAGTAAACTTACGTGACATTAACCACGACACTATAACACTAACTCCCATGTACACTGCGCGGAAACACCTGAGAGACTGAGTCTAAAGGTTATATATTGTCGTACTAGAAAATAAATTTATTGTAATAAAAATACTATGTAATTGGTTAAGTTTCTTAATATTGGAGGAGGGGCCCCATCTGAAAAATTCGCCAGGGGCCCCGAATGGTGTTATTACGTCACTGCCTCTCACCCTCAGTAGCCACCCCGTCTATGAATGTGTAGCGTAAAATAAAATCAATATCTATGGATGTAGTATGTCTGTATGCCACAGGTGTTTTGTCTTCTTTAGCGATCTGATAGCCTAGTATACGCGTCGCTGAATACTCCGCGATAGTGGACGCCTGGAAAATATAATTTTTCACAATGACATATATTACTGGCGTAAAGACTTGGCTGACTTACGCGATACGTGTCTCCAATAAATGGGCTCTAAAACTTAGGACTAGGGTTGTCAGTCGCGAATTTAAAAATGCCTTATTACGTCATAAGAGGGTGTATATTACGATATAAATAAAAAAATCATTTTTTATTGAATTTATAATGTTGATTAATTGTAATGGTCATTGAGTCGCTGGCACTGTACACGAAGTTCAATTCATTTTTCATTGTTTTCTTCATGTAAATTTAATAAATATATAATATGATTTTAAACGTGATAAGTTTTTAGGCATGGAGGAGCTGCGGTAAAAATAAATTAGGCGCATGTTGTCTACGACTTTAAAAATGTCCCTCACAAGAGCGTAGCTGTATTAGGATATCATTAAATAAAAGAAGTTTCAGGAATAGAAGAGGACAATGCAAAGAAGGTTTTTCCCTCAGTGCCTGTCCACCTTAACAACTCTCAATACCAACCCCTTTTATGAATGTGTTGCTAGTATACGCGTCGCCGAATACTACGCCTGGGTTGCATAAGCTTTGGTTTGGTGACAGCAGTAAATTCTTGAAAATCTGTGTTTGTGCTTTGTGCTTTCGTATATTTTATTATTTGGAAAATATATTTTTTACATTGACATATATTACTGGTCTCCTATAAATGGGCACTGAAAAAGCAATTTAGGGCCAACAGGCTTCATCAATCGCTGTGGGCACAAAGGGCTGTCGTCTGTCGAGAATTTATAAATGCCTAATTGTGTAAGAAGATGTATAAGGTTCAAAAGAAATAAGTTTTTAGGCACGGTGGAGCTGCGGTAAAAATAAACTAGATTTGTGTTGTCTACCACTATTAGAAATTTCCCCCACAATAGCGTATCTGGTATTAGGAAAAGAAGAGAGCAATACAATACGTCTAGTTCATTTATTGCAATGTTAGCTTTTCCCTCAGTGCCTTCCCATCTCACCTTTAGTATATACCTCGTCTATGACGTAATTTAAAACATTAAGAACGTATATTGTCAAAACGATTTTTAATTTCGTTATAGTTATAAACACAATGATTTATTAGATAAGTAGACCACAACCGCATATTATCAGAAAAAAAGTGATTTAAGCCAGGTCTGGCATGCTCCCCAAATGCTAGTTGTCAAACTTTACACATCGACGAAGGATATGTTATTTACTTAGGAGGCATTACAAAATGCTTTCACACAGTTTGTCGAATCTAGATCACCAGAGTTCTATCGCAAAGGGATAAATGACCTTCCTATTAGATGGCAGCAATGTATAGATAATATTTTATTAAGTATATTTATTAAGTATTTAAAATGCTTGCAGATTTTTTCAATAATAGTTCTATACAATTAAAATCTTTTGGTAAAAATGACAACAATTTTTAAAGTAATATTTTTTAAGTATGGTGACCCATAGGAGAACGGTAGTCGTGTAGATGTGCGCACTACGCACGTAGTACGCGACAGAGGCGAAACATTGTCTGCTGAGGATGAGCTTCAATAGAAGCACGGCACATGAAGGAGACAGGGATGCAGTTCAATCAATGTCCCAAGAATCTTCAGTCGTGTCGAAGACCACCGCAGGGGTTTTAGTGGTTAGAATTCCCACATAACCTGGTTTATCCTTCACGAGTCGGGCTATCAACAAAAAGTATGATTAGTAAGTGTGAAGGCGTTTTTCTGCTACAAATGTAGAATTTTCCCTCACAATGGCGTAGCTGGTACTAGGATATCAGTTAATTAAAGTAATATTGGATATAGAAGAGGACAGCGCAATACTTCGATTTCATTTCAACGCAAAGAGGACTGATCCCTCTCACCCTCAGTAGCCACTCCGTCTATGAATGTGTAGCGTAAAATAAAATCAATATCTATGGATGCAGTATGTTTGTGTGTCACAGCTGTTTTGTTTATAAATAATTCTACTTCTTTTTTCTTTTGGTTGAATGGGCTATTTATTATTTGAAAAATATAATTTTTCACCTATATTTTACTGGCGTAAAGACCTGCCTAATTGATGCGATAAGTGTCCAGTAAATGGGCTCTAAAATAACAATATAGGTCCAGGATTGGCAGTCGCGAATCTAAAAATGCCTAATTACGTCGTAAAAAATTTAATAAAACATTGGATATCGTAGCATCAGTTTAGCAATTAAATAAATAATTTTTTATTCAACTTATAAAGTTCAATTCATTTTTCATTTTTCTTCACGTAAATTTAATAAATATATAATCTGATTTTAAAGGTGATAAGTTTTTAGGCATGGAGGAGCTGCGGTAAAAATAAATTAGGCTGTTAGTGTTGTCTACGACTTTAAAAATGTCCCTCACAAGAGCGTTGCTGGTATTAGGATACCATCAAGTAAAAGAAGTTTCAGGAATAGAAGAGGACAACGCAAAGTGAGCTGTTCCCTCAGTGCCTGCCCACCCAACTACACTCAATACCCACCCCTCTTAGGAATGTATAGCGTAAAATTAAATCAATATCTATGGATGGAGTAGGTCAGTATTCCATAACCGAACAGACATAAAATAAAAATTAAAGAGAGAAAAAGGATAGAGGATGAGAGAGAACGATAGTATTATAACAGGAAGAGAGAGGGAAATACTATAGACTTCTCTCAGTGAAAGAATTTTAAAAATTGGATTTGTAGGCACTTAAATGACCATTATTTTTAATTAGAATATTTTTGGCAACACCATATAGCCTCTTATCCGGAAAGGATTTTTAAAATCGGACCTGTGGTTCCAGAGAAAATCTTTCAGAGAGTTAACATTTTTTATTTCACAGGGTATTTTATTAAATAATTGTACTCCCTCAAAAGTAATAGTTTTTTGACCGTACGCCATCAATCTGTTGCCATCAATATTGACCAATAAACGGCAAAAAGATCACGTTTGTTTTATAAGAGCTCCCCCTTAAATATATAATTTATTCTGTTTATAGTATTTGTTGTTATAGAAGCGAAGCAACAGAAATACATCATTTTTGAAATTTTTACCATCACGTTCATGAAGTACAGCCTGGTGACAGGCTGGCGGACGGACGGACAGTAGTCTTAGGAATAGGTTCCAGCTTTTACCCTTTGCGTTCGGAATGCTAAAAACTACTTTGTATTTTTTGTAAATAAAACTTGTTGATATTAATATTTTTGTATCTGGGGCCATAAAAGTTAGTTTCGTTTTACTACTCCTTCATTAATCCTCATCGACGAAGGTTTAATTTGCAAAATTCCTAACGTGAATATTCGTACCTACTTGTTAATATTATCTATGCTACCTAAACTCGCTGTAATCTAATCAAAGATAGGAATTTTGATGGAACTTTACAATGTTATCCTGTAAACATTGTTTGTGTATGTTATAGTAATAATACGAAGATACTTAATGTGTTCAAGTTGTGATTGTACTCGGTATCATAATATTTGGTATATTTTTCATAAAAGACTTCATACTCAGCTAAAATTAGTATATATTATAACTAGCCGACCCGCTCTCGCTTCGCTGAGGTATATTTAAACTGTTCACTCAATCAGTCACACACTAACTCATTGTTTCATTCATGCTACGCACAACTATGAATCGGGGATTTTTATCGATCTTTTTAAACATACACAAATAAATATTTTTATTCTTTTATGTACTATAATATGTATGTATTATAAAATAAACCTTCCTTTTGAATCATCCTATCTATTGCTGAAAACTGTATTAAAATCCGTTGAGTAGTTTAAAAGATTAAAGCGAACAGACAAAGGACGAACATGAAAGAAGCGATTTCATTTTTTACTATGTAAGATTTAAAAGATCTATTATCTATCTAAGTATCTATTTAACAGATAAATTCTGCACAAACTAGTAAGAAAAGATAAACTGTTTCAGTACTTTGATTAAATCTCAAAAACGAAAAGGGCTATCAAGTCTTTTCTTTTGTGTTGTGTGTGAATGCTATTATTATTATTACCTCCTTAATAAATAACATTCTTGAACTTGTGATTGTAACTAGAGGACAGTGGTCTGCTACGAATGTAGATTTTTCCCTCACAATATCGTAGCTGGTACTAGGATATCAGCAAATAAAAGAGATTTCGGAAATAGAAGAGGACAACACAATACGTCGATTCCATTTCAACGCAGAGGGTTGCTCCCTCTCACCCTCAGTAGCCACCCCTTCTGTGAATGTGTTGCGTAAAAAAAATCAATATCCATGGAAGTAGTATGTTAGTATGTCATTGCCGTTTCATTTGTACGCCTGAGTTGGATGACCTATAAGAATATGGTTTTAGAATCAAATACGTGTGGAAGATTGCCGAAAACATTTGATTTTTAATTTTAATTGGGTTAAAGTAATTTTTCCTAAAAATGATTATACAAATAACGACTGATTTCTATGACGATGCTTATCACACACACTAAAGAACACGTTCACATTGCTAAATTAGTTTATTTCTTTTTTATAACTAGTTAGTTATGCATACCGAACCCCATTTTAATACAATAACTGACGCAGCGCCTGAGTTCCGATTATTGCCCAAAGCTGGGAACGGAATGTGAATATTATATTTTATGGAAAATAACACTGGTCTACAGTCGTTTTGTTGCCCTAGATATGAAAATTAACTGAGGTAGGGCACAGCAGGAAACTTCCTTCTCAAATATGGAGCAGCCCGACTGGGGTAGTACCTCGACCTTACAGAAGATCACAGCTAAATAACACTACTCTAAAGCAGTGTTGTGTTCCTGTTGGTGAGTAAGGTGACCAGAGCTCCTGGGGGAAATTGGGGATAGGGTCGGCAACGCGCTTGCGATGCTTCTGGTGTTGCAGACGTCTATAAGCTACGGTAATCGCTTACCATCAGGTGAGCCGTACGCTTGTTTGCCGACCTAGTTACATAAAAAAAAAAAAAAAAAAAATGATTTTGGGTCTATTTATGCCCACAATTCATGAAACTATCAATGATTTTGTAACATTTGCTCTGATTTTTTAAAATCTTTATTTTAATTTTACATTA
Source organism: Limenitis camilla (assembly GCA_905147385.1). Classification (NCBI taxonomy): domain Eukaryota; kingdom Metazoa; phylum Arthropoda; class Insecta; order Lepidoptera; family Nymphalidae; genus Limenitis; species Limenitis camilla. Next base: position 5,732,322 of record LR990251.1, on the reverse strand, counting down.
CAAAAATCGAGAAACAAAATAACATATATATTTATAATGACAGTTTTGTTTTAAGAAATTAGGATACATCGAAGTAAAAAAGACGAAAATCTCAAAAATATATTTTATATTTCCATAAAACGTTTTTTATGAGCTTTTCTTTTATATTTTTTGAGGGGACAATCTCTTTTCAAAGACCAGTAGTAATCTGCCATCATGTGACAAGCCCATCGACCCTAATATAAGATATGCAAAAATCATGAATATACGAGCAAATTGATAACTTTCATGAATATATTCGTATTCTGGGCACTTGAAAACGTAAAAATTCGCGATGATATCCAGAGCAACCAAAAAAAAGTTTCTTTTTGTAGAGCTGTGTAATTGTTCATTTTTTTACTCAGTTATATTACTAACTCCGACCTAATCGCTCCTCTCTTAGTTAAGATTCTTTTAATTAATAGTTTAGTTTGTAAAAGTTTTTTATTAGCTTTATAAAAAGACTTTTAATAGGCGCCCATCCTTTTCTAGTTTGTTATGGTTTATATTTTTTGTTTTACTGATTAATTTTTTTTTGGTCTTTATATTTTACTTTATTTAAAATATTTATTAAGAATATGAGCTTTAACAGCTGAACTAAAGTACTAGTTATTAAGTTATTTTTTTTTTGTGAAACTGTAATAAATAAAAAATATCTGACGCGATAACGGACGGTAGACGCCTGGGCTGCATAAGCCTTGGTTTGGTAACAGCAGTAAATTCTTGAAAATCTGTGTTTGTGCTTTCGTATATTTTTATTATTTGGAAAATATATTTTTTACATTGACATATTTTACTGGTCTCCAGTAAATGGGCACTGAAAAGCAATTAAGGGCCAACGCGCTTCATTCACCGCTGAGAGCACAGAGGGCTGTTGTCAGTCACGAATTTAAAAATGCCTAATTGCGTCGTAAGAAGATGTATATTACGATAACAGGTTCAGAAGAAAAAGGTTTTTAGGCACGGTGGACCTGCGGTAAAAATAAACTAGATATGTGTAGTGTCTACCAATTTAAGAAATTTCCCTCACAACAGCGTTGCTGGTACTAGGATATCATCAAGTAAGGAAGATATCGGGTATAGAAGAGGACAGCACAATACTGTTCCCTCAGTGCCTCCCTATCTCATTTACCCTCAGTAGCCACCCCGTCTATAAATGTGTAGCGTGAATTAAAATCAATATCTATGAATGTAGTATGTCTGTATGCCACAGCTGTTTTGTTTGTAATAATTCACGTTCTTTAGCGATCTGATAGCCTAGTATACGCGTCGCTGAATACTACCTACGCTATAGTGAACCTTTAATTCTTCTTAAAAATCTGCATTGTTGTTTTGTACTTTTAATATATGTTATTATTGCGAAAATATTATTTTACACATTGATTTTATTACTAGCACAAGGAGTTAGGTCCCGGTAGACGGAAGCTGTAAAAATTACGAGACAAACGTTCCAAAGAAATTAGGAGTAGAATACGAAAAGAAAAACAATGTAATTTAAAACACTATGATAGTATTTTTCAAAATGACAGTTTTTATTTCGCAATAATTAAAAACACAATGATTTATTAGATACGTAGGCCGCAACCACATCCACCAAGGCCCGAAATTCCATTATAGCCATAAGAACCCGCTAAATTTGCGCCACACCCGCGAGCCCCAGAACCATAACCTAAAGCTCCCGCTCCATAACCCAACGCTCCCGCGCTGAGAGCAGATAAATCCTCACTCAAAATACCAACTTCTCCATTACCACATCCATAGGCGACAGCACCAACTCCAGCGGTAGGCAATACTCCTTCTAGAGCTACAGCTGATAAAAAGGGAAGAGCTCCAGAAACACCAAGAGCTCCTTCGATAGCATTCTCAGATACTACTGACACGCCATTGGGAGTGAAAGATGACGCGCTTGAGATTACAAGTCCCCCGCCATTAGAAGCAGCTAAGTTAATGGCGTTAGATACACCAAGACTGTATGATCCTGCTGCCCAAGGAGAGGCACAAGCTGGTGCTATAGAAATGGCGGGAGGAATAGCGCCAGCACATGGTGCAGAGGCGAGAGGAGCAGCTACGCCAATGCATTGCCCGGATATACTCTGAAAAAATAAACCATATTACAATTCTACTACTTCACTTTTTATTTAAATAAGTCCAAATATCTGTAATATTGTCTTTAGGCGCGTATTTTTTATATTGAGATTCTACCACATGCGTGGGGGGAAAGGGTCAATAATAAATAATTAATAACATAGAAATGTTGCGAAAAATGTGTAAAAGCTGTGTAAAAAGATAATAATATGAAACTAAGGCTACCGTTTCGTTTTTACCGGATTCTGACGAGTAGTAAAAACCAGGTCAACTTTGAAGCGCTCTAAAACCGCCATAAATTAATGAAATCCAAAAAAAATATAGGTTTAAATGTTCGTTAGAAGACCATTTACAAGATTCGTCTTAGGTCATTTTAAGTTTATAAAAAAATTGATAAGTAATTCACTCTTATTTTTGTTTATGAAAATGAAAATAAACAAAATTGTAGACAATTTAATTTACTACAATATGTCTTTACAAATTTTCTAATCGATTGATAGTTTTAGAGATATAAGCGAAAAAGGCATTTATTTGCACCCCTTTTTCTAATAACGAGTAGTAAGAATTCGGTTAACTTTGGAGCGCTCTAAAACCGCCATAAATTAATGAAATCCACAAAAAATTATAGGTTAAAATGTTCGTTAGAACTCATTATTTTGAGCCCGACAGGAAGTGCTCGACTGTCCCAAGCGATAATTCTGGATGTTGATGGGGTTGGGATCTACTTCAGAAGTAGGATGATTCTCTTCACTGCTAACAGGACGAGGTCACGAGATAGTGAATTGCTCCGCAACCTCGTCAGCAGTTATCCACATCTGGACCCTCTCCTTGGGACTACATGATACTAAATGTACCTATCCTTGGCACACTGTCACCCCCAGAAAATGGAAGGCGAGCACCACTGGACCTCTTTACATGGGTAGCAGATACCCCCGTCTGCCACCCATGGGTCCATATTGTCACCGCTCTTACGGCGGCAGTGATCTACAAGATTGGTCGAAAGTCATTTTATTGTATGTTAATATAGTATAACAAAAAAAATAATGAGACATTTTCTCATATTTTTGTTAATAACTTTTTCCAATATGGCGGCCGCGGGACGAGGGTTGCAAACCAACAAAATTGGAGTTAAGTTCCTAGCACCCCCCTTACAAATCCTAATAATAAAATTACGTCCTCTAAATAACGCAAAGTAAGGCCTAAAAATTGTAACATTTCAATGGATTATATGTTTTATTTACTTACTTGAATAAAAATTGCCTGAGCAAAGATCAAGAGAACAATCCTGGGCATCATGTTGGTGAAGCTGTAACGATGCGAATAATTTTCTCGACAATATAACATTGTTTATATAGCAAAAATTGTAACAGCAATTATCAGTCCACCTGAACTAGGTTACCTAAAAATTGCAATAAAATACGTGCTTTTCTAAAATTTTCATTAAACGTATTATTCTAACATGAGTATGTGAAATATTTTGCTATATTTGAACAGTAGATAAAGACTGTATAGAAGTTGCGAAATTAAATGATTTGGTATTGAATATAAAGCCTTCAGTTGGCAATTTGGTTATTGTGTCGCTATCGTCGCCTCTAACAAAGTTTAAAATGTCCTCCTTCGCCATCTTCCTCCTTTGTGTCCAGGTGTGCTTGGTTCAGGTATGAAAATAAATTATTATAAAATATTATTGCTCATTATGATTGTGAATTATATTTAAATCTATTTGTAGAATGCATACAGTCAGTGCTTACGTGGTGCTGCACGCCCTCCAGCAGCGCTTGGTTGTGGCGCTGGTCTTGCAGCTCCTCAAGCTTATGGACTAGGTGCTGAACTTGTGTCTCAAGCATCTGGATGTTTAGCATCAGCTGCTTATGGTGGTGCTGGCGTTGGTGATTTGAGAGTGGCTGGTGAGCTCCCTGTCGCTGGAACTACCCTTGTCACTGGACAGATACCAATCCTGGGTTCTGTGTGCTTCGATGGAGCCTTACCTGCTGCTGGTAGCGTCTCTATTGCTGGAAGCTGCGGTTGTGGATGCAATCCTTACTGAGAAACTGATGCATCATTCTTTTTTACAATTTCTATTCGATTTAAACTAATAAAAGCTTAGACTGAATGATACTTGCATTTGAAAAATAATTCGAAATAGCAGGATTAGTATTTATTTTTAAAAATCTTAAACTAGTTTAAAACTTTATTATCATATAATTACAAAGATAGATGTCAATTAATTTTGTCTATATTATTTTTTGATTTTACATATATAGCTACGAGTTTCTTTTCAAAACCACATAAAATTTATTAAAAAGAACATAAATAAAACAATTTTTTATATTTGATTACTGTATAATATTATAACAATATGGCATTTAATATCTATATAGCTAATACAAAGTTTATTATTTGTAACTACGATTTAATGACATATTTTTTTTCTTTAATGGATATATAAATGTATGCCTCTAGCTTGAAAATGTAAAAACGAAAATATCAAAAACTATTCTAATTTCGAATTATACAAAAACCACAGATGTGCGAGGATTTAAAGAACTAATAATCCCTGCGTTCCACTAAGCGAGCTCAACGCCCACGCTCACGACCGCGGTTTTTCCCGTTCCACTTGTTCGCGAGCGCTACGAGCGTTAACCCAAGTGGAACGGGTAATTGAGCGTTAACGTAAAAAATTCCAATGACGAATTATAAAACAATAGTTTTTTAAGGTTTAAGAGGTTAAGTTTATTAAAATTAATTTATATTCATATTTTTTATTCATTAAGTTTTATATATTTATAATTTAATTGAAACTAAAATTAATTTCACTCCACTAATAAATCTCTATCCGTATCAAATAAAGTTATTTACATCGTCACCATTATTGTTATTTTAAAAATGCCGCCAATTTTCCAACCACGATTTGACATAGGTCGTCATGAACTTCGAGTGAGCACAAGTCATGACGTCATTAATAACGTTTTCGCCGCGACCACAACGCCCGCTATCGTCAAGTGGAACGGCTAAATGAGCGTTTTGGGCGTTGAGATTGCTTAGTGGAACGCGCCTAGAATATCTTCTTTTGACACACTGAGCTAGCTATCGGAAAAAATGAATGTGAAGAGTGATGAGTTATATACAATCAGATTAATATATATATATATATATATGGATGGCCTATATGAAAAGCTACGCGCGCGATACGGACAGAAGATAATTAAACATTACGATATGTAACTATTCTAATAGGAACCCGAGCAGTGCCTTGGACTTGTGACGAAGAGTGTAAGAGTGCACAAGGCTAACCTAACGTTGTGTTTAGGTACATTACCACGTTGCAAATACATTGTACACGTAACCTTAATCGGAGAGCATTCCTAGCACCAACCACACAACACTGCACTTACCCTCTCACTCCAGACAATTACCACCCTAGTGTTGAGCTCCGTAAGGGAGCGCACTGGGTTCGGAGGGATTGGCAATATTTTTCTTGTCTCTCCGCATCGTGGGCGCCAGCTGGGGTATTCGGTTGGGTGTGAGCCTTAGGTGGGGCGGTAGGATACTCTTGGGAGTCCTCTTGTTGTTACGGGCTTCTCTCCTGAAGACGGGTCAGCTCGTCATATTGGCGGAATGCTCCCCACAGCTTGCGCAGGTGGCTAAAACTCTAGTGCGTCGATAAACAGAATATAAAAGGACAAGATAGTAAATCAACCCTATTGGTTGAGCGCAGCTAATCAGAGTTATTCGATAATCTATATCTAGATTAAGTGATTATAAATTGTCGCTATTGTCACCCCCTAATTGTATCCAGACAAGAATTTATTTTGTCCTTAATTTACTGGTTAAAATGTCATTTCTAGAACTATTCGAATTTCAAAATAAATTATTACATTTAATATTGATGTTCTTTATTTGAAATTTGTAAATATTCTTATAAACATAGAAAGGGTAAAACTTTATGCAATCAAAAAAAAATTAAAACCAATGTCATAAATCTCTATTCATGTCATCAGAGCAAGTTTGAGTTTCTGTTGAGTTGAAACTCAATAAATCATTATCGAAATCCAAAGTTTGAGTTTCAGTCGACGTCATACAGAACGAATTAAACAAATTATCACATTTAAATGGTTTTGTAAGACATAGACAAGTTTGAGTTTCTTTCATACTCAAGTCTGGCGATTGAGTTTGTGAGGTTATAGTTTCTTTATTCGACCGACTCAAACCGAACTCTAACGGTATCGTTTGAGTCTGTATATCAGAAAGCGATACAGTTTCCGAAAAGAATATAGAATCGTCTTCGTTTTGTAACTTCATAGACGAAGAGTCTTCAAATACAGTTTGAGTTGAAATCTCGTCTTTTTTAGTCCCAAACTTATCCGGCTCCCATGACAAAGTTACATCATTTTTGATATTCTCTAATAAAGTTTGAGTTGCGAATGATCGTTTTGGTGAATCACAAATGTCGTCAGTTTCTATTTTGATTTTTTTTGTATTTATAATGGATTTTTGTTTTCGTTTCTCCGCTTTACGTTCAGATTTGTATTGTTTATGTAACTCAGGATGATTGCGTAACAAATGTACTAACAATCTCTCATTAGTTTTATATTCCTTATTGCATATTTGGCATGCATATATAAAGTTACACGAAGTGACGTGCCGATTGTAATCACTTTCATTGAAAAAGCTTAAGCTGCAGCTACTACACGAGATCACTTTATTCTTATGAACCTTAAATATATGTTGATTTAAATTTTTCCTACCTGTAAAATATTTATCATTAACCACATCAATGTTATAGACACACATATCATATGTACAATAAAACCGTATATCTATAGTTAAATCCTTGTCATGTTTGTGTAAATGATTTAGTAGATCACTCTTTCTTTGGAATTTTTCACTGCAATACGCACATGGCAGATATATTTTTGCCTCCATATTCGGAGCTGTAATACTTATTGTGACAATATTATTATTTATTGTACAGGAAACTGAGTTTTCTTCAACTACATTTCCGGTCGCTTCTGTAGTGGATTTTTTCTGGAATAAATCGAAATATAATTACTCAAAAATAATTTTTTTTTTGCATTAATATTTTGTAACATAATATTAAAGTTTAACCCAATGTCACTTAAAGGTGACAAAAATTTAGTGTTTTTTTCTACCACATGGCAACATTATTGTTTCACTCTACTATTATTGTAGCAAAGATAAATAGTAACACTATTTATTATTTTATTCTGGCAACACTAACCACACGTTATTCATCAAATCTTAACTGCACAATCAAAACAGGGGACCTGTTACCTTTGGTAGATTCCACCATAAATGATTCGAAATTTAATTTATTTAAAGAGAAATGGTTCTCAATAAGTCAAATTATTTAGGCTAAACATTTTTCTAACTAGCAACACTACTTCAGTTTTTTCTAGTATAAAACAACATAATTTGTATTATTTGTAATTGTATAAATAACTAGTACATTAATAAATTGCTAGATTAAAAAAAATCAGTAAACATTTAATAACTGTAGTACATCCACAGACTAGCACAGTACACGGTTTCTGTTATTGTTTTAGTCTGTGGCAATGCACTATCTCTCCCTCTCTCACCAGTGGTCGTTGAATAACATCTATTAAGAACCATTGTGCGCTAATTTCTTTAAAATAATTATTTGTACTGCTGGATAAAAAGTGACCTATGTGTTAATTCAAGATACAATATATACATATAAAATACATACATAACAAAAAATAGAAACACACACCCATATCTACACAAACATACATACACACATAATTATGACCACAAACACACAATGCCATCCTAACTGCTTTTTTTTAATTTTTAGATATTTTGTGTTCCTTAGTTTGATTTTTATGAAAAACATTGTAGAAAAAACTCAATGGTTACTATGTTTTACTGGAGATTATTGTGTTTGGTGTGGCAGTACCAATACTTGTCATTTATTATCTGTTAAAGTTTTAGGGTTGGGCAAATGAAAAAAATATATCGATATTTTTAAAATACATCGATGTATGTAGAAAAAAAAAATTGATATATCGATATTTTACCGTAATCATATTTTAGATGATGTGATCGGAGTTTGGCGCAGTTCGCAAGTTTTGGCATAGTATAAATAGACGATAGAGCTTACTCTTTGTACTAGTAGTGGGGGGTGTGGAAATCGTGGGTTAGCAATTGTTCAATATATTTGAATGCGCGCGCGGCCGGGGGGAGGGGGGGGGGGGGGGATGTTAGGTAGTGTTAGTTGCGCCACGGGCAGAGGTCGTGTGTCAGTCGTAATGTAGGCGAGAGAGAGAGGTCGAGAGAGGCGCACGCGCGCATTCAATAGTGCTGCTTAATGTATGTACTGAGCATTTAAACAATATCGAATATGATACTAATTTGATACTTCGAAATAAATATTATTGAAATTTTGATTATTTTTTTTTAAATATCAGAATGAGGAGGGATTAGGCCATAGTGCACTACACTGGCCTAGTGCGGGTTGGCAGACTTCACACACCTTTGAAAATATGTGGAACCCTCAGAAGTGCAGGTTTCCTCACAATGTTATCCTTCACCGATAAAGCAAGTGATACCTCAGTGGTTAAGATGTTAATGTCTACTGAATTTTCTGAGTTATGTGTGTTTTAAGATTTTATTCTATTTACTATTACTCCTCTCCAAGTATAATAACAGCTATGGATTTTGTAAATTACTAGCGGCCCATCCCGGCTTCGCGCGGGTGGAATATTATTTTTAAAAATATATTGGCCCTCCCGCATTTCGGTGCCCACTCTCTTGCCGCTTTACTCGCTGCGCTGCGTCACTACACTGGCCCGTCGCGTCGTCGTGTATTTTTTGTTTATATTGATATTTTTAATTTCGTAATATCTTTTGAATGGAAAGTCCGATTTTAATAATTCAAAAAGTAATTTACAGGTATTGAAACAGTCTTGAATACGAAATAATTTATTTGGATAAGGATTAATACAAAGTTATAGAAAACATGGTCTGATTTTGATAGGCATTTTTATCAACTTTTAAAATGTAAAAAAGTAGTTATAGTGACGTAACTATAATAGTTGGACATATGGTCTCGCGGACTTTTTTGTAGATATTGATACGTTCTATAATATTGTACAACATTTTTTTGTTCTATCATCAATACTTTTTGCAGCGCATGCGATGAAAGATATTTTATGGCAAATTTTTTCGCACCTTGGGTTGGTTTTCGTGAGATTTCCTAAGGATCTCTAATTTTTTCTTGTAATAAATATAGCCTATGTTACTCAGGGATGATGTAGCTTTCTAATGGTGAAAGAATTTTTGAAATCGGTCCAGTAGTTTTTATGTTTATTCGTTACATACAAAAATACAAATCTTACTTCTTTATAATATTAGTATAGATAAAAATAACATTTGTACATACCTTAAAATTCCTCAAAATTAGATCAGTTTGTAAACATTGTGTACTAAAATTTTGGGACTTTGTGATTACATCCTCACAATTTGTACAAATCAATTCAGATAACTCATCCGATTTATTAATCTGTAATAAAAATAAAAAATATATTTCACTAGGAGAACCAAATTTTTTCAACAATTATCATCATATTTCAACCAATGTACTCTAAACCTTAACTAATTATACACTCAAACCTTCCTCATGAATCACACTGTCTATTAGTAAAAACTATATGAAAATCTGTATAGTAGTTAGATAACCTATACATATTACTTATAATAAAAATGTAACTTATATCATCTATATTACTTGCCTAGAAACTAAGTCAAATATCAGCAAGTGAGCAGATCCTCTAAGTCAGCAGTATGTGACAATTGAGATCTTCCTAACCTAAGGATATTCATATTTTGGAAAATTTACTTTAATATCATTAGAATAAGGTGCATTTTCAATTAAAGCTAGCATCAATAGTCTACCTGCCTCACATGCAAGTATATCTGCATGCTCGCTAGATGGATACTAGGGAAGTGCTTGCCGGTAACTATCTGGGCTACCTTCTATATTATTACTCTATTATGCTTAGTTAGTGCAATAGGTAATATCAATGACATCAAATATGCTATCGTAAGAATGAAGGTGTTTGCTAATTTTCTAATTTAAACTTTTTTAAACATTAAAAAGTAACTAGATAGATAATATTGTTGAAGGCAGCTGGTGGGAAGTGGCTCATAAATATGCTGGTATACTCATAAATCTCATAAATTTCTTAATTATCAAATCTAAATTGCATAAATCTTAAACCATATGTTGTAAATCTCATAACTTTCTCACTTGCTTCACTAGCTTTATCTCATAAATATTATGTCAATAACCTCTTAAATCCCAGCAATCTCAATCGCCACTGCTACATGTTGCTAAGAAAATATTATGATTTGCATTAATATATTTTTTTTTCGACTGTATATTTTTACATGCATCACACAAAAACTACAACCTGAAATTAGATATGAAAAATCAACTTTGACTGACAAGGCCGTATGCTTTCTAATCTTTCCCTTTTAATGTGGGTTAATCAAAAATAAATATTAGGATATGTGGTGTATGATCTTTGCCTTTCCTATTAGGATAAATCTATTAAGGATGTAAACAAAATCGTTTAAATGAAGGATAATCACAACTATGTTTCTTCACTATATTGAGATGGGCAGAATTACTGCACCCTTAGCAGTAGCAAAGGCTATAAATAAAAAAAATAACCTGTATATTTGTTAATTTATAAAAATCCTCTACAAGATTCCACTCGAACATATTCTTCATTTCACCAGAACTCGCAAGACAACCACGACAAACTAATAGAGGATCTGCTATTAGTATGTTTATGTTATTATAACTCGACATTTTTTTAAGTTTTAAAAGAATTAAGTAGTAGGTATTATTTTCATTTTGTGTTTTGATTTGTGTTAAACTGTCAAATGCTAGTGCTGCCCAGTGTTACCAACTCACAAAAATATTCATCCCTAAAGTTTGATTTGATTCAGATTTTTTGAAATTTTTAGGCATCATTAACACATTTCTTATCGACACAGTACAAACCAAAAACAAAATAACAATCGTCGTAAGAATATTCTTAATCTATTTTTTTTGGCGGTATAGTATCTGACATAAGCTAACGTATACATACGTTCAATTTATACACAACAATAATCGCCATATACACACAAAATAAAATGAGCGCCAGTGGCGCCAGTATTGCCGCCAGTCACCACAGAGTGCTTGTAGAATTACGTACTAGATGTCGTTATAAGTCGCTACGTCAAGAAATAAATATTAATATTATCAATTTAAAAATATTAGAGAGTCAAAATACCCCTAAAAATTTTAGACCCCTAAAAAATCCCACTCACTTATTTACCCCCTAAATCTGGGGTGAAAATCCCTAAGTTGGTAACCGTGATTAAACTTTCAAATGCTAGTGCAGCCAATTGTTAGACTCAGATTTACTCGTTTCCCCAAAAGAAATTACCCGATTTTACCCGACGTATACGTTCCTGGTAAAATAAACACTTACGTATTGTAAATATTGACTGATATAAGTTTAATAGTCTGATATTAGTGTTTGATTTTATAATAATGAACATTGTTTATGTGTCATAACATGTTGTCTTATTTAAGTTGATTAAAGCCTTATTTCTGCAGTTTGTAATGCAAATAGCTATGTGTAAGCTACACAGTAACTTTATTGGAAATATGGAATATTCCAACAAGTAATTATTCCAACAAGCTTAACTGTACTAAGAAGGAAGCCTAACAGTGCCTAGGGCTTGCGACCCTGGTGCAGAATTAAAAGGCCTTTCTACGCTGCATCAACGTAGAAATAAAACTAACGTAATCAGTCATTTTTAAGAATTATAAACACTCACGTAATATTTTTATAATGTATTTTACTTAAGTTTCAACCGCATTCGGCGGCCTTCCTCGAGATTTTATGTTTCTAAACCTTGTATATTATTTATGTTCATACTATGATTGTCTATGATACTAGTAAATGAACTACAATAAGCTAGTTAAATTTTAGGCGGGATGGCGTCGTCAGAAGGGGAGGAAAATCCGAAATATTTCTTATGATTATTTTGTCTTACGTTGCTACATTTTCTTTCTTAATTTTTTTTAATTTAATTAAATCTTAAAACTAAGGGGGTGAACCTAGCGCGAGTTTGGGGCTAAGACTGACTCGGTGAGGCGATGCTTCTACATCCTCGGTGATCCATTCTCACGGAGTCGGCGAATTCCGGAACGTGTAATATGAGTTTGGTAGTCAGGTGTGCAGCGCCACCGTTAGGGTTCTGTAACAAGCTCGTAATGGTGTTTTATTTATTCACAGATAGAAAACTACACTTTTCATGAGTGACAAAGGTGATGTAGTGTTGCCATATACACTTTTTAATTCAAGGAATATGGCTATTTTGTTGTTACTAATCCGATTTTAAAAATTCTTTCGCTAATAGAAAACTATACTTTACGTGAGTGACAAAGGTGATGTAGTGTTGCCATATACATTTTTTAATTCAACGAATATGGCCATTTTGTTGTTACTAATCCGATTTTAAAAATTCTTTCGCTGATAGAAAACTATACTTTTCATGAGTGACAAAGGTGATGTAGTGTTGCCATATACATTTTTTAATTCAACGAATATGGCCATTTTGTTGTTACTAATCAGATTTTAAAAATTCTTTCGCTAATAGAAAACTATACTTTTCGTGAGTGACAAAGGTGATGTAGTGTTGCCATATACATTTTTTAATTCAACGAATATGGCCATTTTGTTGTTACTAATCCGATTTTAAAAATTCTTTCGCTAATAGAAAACTATACTTTTCATGAGTGACAAAGGTGATGTAGTGTTGCCATATACATTTTTTTTAATTAATAGACATACCAGTTTTGTTACTACTGATCCGATTTTTAAAATTCTTTCACTGAGGAAGTCTATAGTACTTCTGTCTCTTTTCCTCTTATTCCATTCTCTCTCATCCTGTCTCTTTTTTCTCTCTTTAATATTTATCTTTGTCTCTGTTCAGAATGGTCAGTCTTTGTTCGGTTTCTTTCTTTCGCTATCGAAAGAGACTATTCTCTCTCTTTTATCAAATTATCACACTATTAATTACCTTCTTAAATATATCAAGAAAACAAAATACATTAAAAAAAAAATGAAGCTTCCGGCAGCGGGAACACCGTAATATCAGTATCAGTCAATCCGCCCAGCTTCGCACGAGTGTAATTTATTACATATAATACTAATTTTTCATTTTTATCATCTTATATAGTAATTATAATTAAAATATATAATTTTCTTTTAGTATGTTTATGTTTTAGGTATTTTTATGAATAGCATTTTTGAAATTTTAAAATACTAATATTTACTTATATTTCCAAGAATTATCTGATTTTAGTTGACTTTGTATTTTAAACCAGCGATCTATTATTATTACTGATTATTATTAATCAATTAATTTATATCAAGATTATACGTATCGAAATTTGATGTCAACAAAAACAATACATTTTATACCTAACTAGCCGACCCGCGCGACTTCGTTCGCGTGTTGCTCCGCTCCTATTGGTCTTAGCGAGATGTTAAATAGCCTAAGTTACTCCTTGTTACATCAGCTATCTGCCAATGAAAGTCCCGTCCAAATCGGTCCAGCCATTTCAGAGATTAGCCGGAACAAACAGACAGACAAAAATTGTAAAAAAAAAAAAAAAAAAATGTACCGTGTATACATCCCTATGCACTTAGTAAGAAGCGGTTATTTTAATATTACAAACAGACACTACAATTTTATTTATTTGTATAGACTCTTTGGGAACATTTACTTTGTTTTTTCGAACCTATAGTTAGCAATATCGTTTGAATTTTATTTTATTTCAATTAAACGTAACAATTTATAACGACATAACATCTTTTCCGATAGACTTGAACCAGTTGTCAATCCGAGCTCGCCTGGTGACCATTATGGTTGTACTGTGCGATATCATTCCCATATAGATAACAGGCTACCCCTTAGAAAGTATTCACCTCCCAATACTCAAACGACAACATCAACAAGTAATCTAGACGGAAGCCGAGCACTGCCTCTGTCCTCCACCGCTCGATAACCTGAGAGCACCACGCCACCAAACAGCATTACACTCACGACTTGAATATGAACCAACGTTATATATACACGTCTACACCAAATAAGATAAAATGAACTAACCGCAAATATATATATATATAAACGGTGTTACTAACAGTGTTGTGTAGGGTTTTTCAATTGGACGAAACTATAGCAAACGGATGAAACTATAGTAAATTCATCCTGTTTCACAATTTGAGGGATTCACTTCGATAGATTTTATTGATTACCTACTGAATTATAAATACATACTTTATATCAAAATTTTTGAAGTGCATTTATTTTATTTGACTTGATTCCTAACTCTGTGGACACAGAACAGCCTACTGTGTTATAGAATGAGAGAGGAATGATATGTAGCAGAGTCGAGCAGAGCCTTGGGCTTGAGACCCAGGAGCAGGTATAAAGAGCTCTTTCATAATAAATTAACTTACACCTCCACCACACGACCTCGACAACTACAATAGATAATAAAGTAATCTTACACAAGAGAGACTGAGACTAATCTATCGTACTAAAGGTTATACATTGTCTACACGTCGGTATACCTACCCTCTAATTCTACTTTGTAAACAGTGTTGCTAACTAAGACCGCAAGCTTGTGTAGGAATGCGTTATATACATATAGAGAAATATGTTGAAAATTAATATGTATAATTAAACAGCGACATAGCGAGCGAAGCAGGGACGGGTCCACTAGTAAGTACTGTTAGTTATGATGTTGGCAACACTAATAATTTGAGTAGCATCCTGTTACATAATCTTGATGTTGGTACGACTGATATGAATAGCATCCGGTTACTTGAATGTTGGCCAACTGATAAACACAAATCAAAGAGGTGGGATTGCAAAATAAATACGCCGTCACGACAGAATAATCATGGATTACATCGCGAGTATTCTAGGAGTAACGCTGAAGCTCTGAGTCTAAAGTATAACCCCAGGAGGATATTATAGTCAAGCCGTCATAATGTTAGTCTGCGTATAGTACATATAAAAAGCAATTTATTATTATCAGCTTTACTATATTAATATTTCATACTAGCAGACCCGGCAAACAATGTTTTGCCATACTTATAAATTTAAAAATATTTGGGGTAGGCTACCCTTATCACTTAGGGGGATGAAAAATACATAATAACCAATTCTCAGACCTACCAAATGTGAAAATAAAATTTCATCAAAACCGGTTCAGACGTTTAGGAGGAGTATGGTAACAAACTGTGACACAATTTTTAAATAGTAGATAATAATATGTTATGCAACTGTCTATGAGGATTTATATAGAGTATCAAAAATAAATAGTCTGTATTAATATTGTCAAAAAAATGTGGAACGCTTCACGATTTTGCGTGTCATCCTTGCGCAGGGGCCATGCTAATCTTCTCTGTATCGTTCCAATTTTATTATATGTACTGCCGAAGCGAGTACACTTACCAGTCACTTCCATTTGTATATATACTCAATACACTAGAAAATGTTGTAAGCGCGTGTTAGGATGACGTTCACTTTGGAGTAATGGCAACAAATTTCATTTCTTACGTATAGTAACGCAATGGCACGGGTTCGATTCTCCCCAAATCAAATATTTAAATTAACATTAATCTTTATGTTTTTTCTATGTCTAGGAATCTGTAGTACATTTTTTTTATTTATTTATTATTTTCAATTAGGTTATTGAAAAAATTTTTAACATAATATTAATTATGGTATTCTTTTATAACGCCATCTACACTTCTTACTGTGAACTAAATAAGTGGCGCTGCACTCTTGCTATTTTGTACCGAGTAAAGCGCCATCTGTTTTAGAACAGAGATACCAAAATTTAACTTCACTGTTACCAGATTCAGCATTGTGCGATTTTAGCAATTTTAAAGTAGAGCAGATTGTGTCGCGGAACAGAAAAGATAGAAGAATTAAAAAAAATGTATTGTGTTTTGGGGTTATAATTTTAATTTAGAGAAATTCCCGACACATATATCTTTTATTTCGAGATGTAAAATATATAATGATAAAAATAGGGTAAAATGTCAGGGACATTTATATATTGATTATTACCTCATATTGTTAATTAATAGTAATAAAATATCGATCTGAAAAGCACAGCACTAAAACCGGTTTAAACTATCGATATGATTATCTAACATTCTTGGCTTGGTTCTCGTATTTGATTTTGATTGGTCAGTCACTACGAACCGGTTGTTATACTAATACATTAAGCTTAAGTTTGTTTGTCTGTTTGCCTGAACGCACTAATCTCAGGAATCACTGGTCCGATTTGAAAAATTATTTCAGTGTTAGATAGCCCATTTATCGAGGAAGGCTATAGGCTATATATCATCACACTAATACCAATAGAGTATGGCATATATATTTTTTGATCCCATCTGTTCGAAAAGGACGACTTGGTTTGCCTTTAAGTGCACCCAAAGGAGGTGTTTTAAATCCTCTTTATAAGAGCGCCGCATTTATCTTTGCCGCGCACTTTTTGAATTTGGAACATCTTAGAGTTCAGCGGCAAACAAGTCGGACGCAAATAATTCTCGCAAACCAAAGTGAGAGATTCTACTCCAGAATCCACTTTGCTCTAGATTCAAAAAAGCACCCTCGCTGTAAAAATATTATTTTGCTCACTTATGATACAATCTACTATTGTCTTACCCACAGCTTTTTTTATATAATTTTTCCTTGCAATCCTGCAACCTCAATAATATTTTAGTGAAAAATATTTGTATTGTTTAAATAGGGATCAAAATTGTATCATTAAAAATGTACACAACATAGTAAAATCATTTTTAGCTTCTCTCTCTATTCCATTGCAGTTCAATTGTTTGTTCATTTCCACACCACTAGTGAATAGAAATAATCGATCAACTGAAAATCTTTTGAAATATAGCACTCTTATTTGGAGTGAAGCTATCGAAAGACATCGAATGATCGAAGGTCCAGCGGATGGCAATTCTTTTCGAAAAATATCGATTCAAATCGGAATCCTATGAATCGATTTCCAAAAAAATCGAGACCAAAAGATCGATTTCTCAGAAATCTATATTTTTGTCGACTTTGCATTTAGAATATAACGATTACCTTGAAAACTTGAAAAGTCCGTAGTAAATCCGGTTTTTTTTTAATTTAAAAAAACTATTTTCTAAAACAACCCGTATTTGAATTCCTTCCCGCCTACTTTAAATATTTATTTTAGTAATATTTTCCCCCACATAGGTATGAAGATTTTTTAAAAATCTTACAATATCGATTATCGAATTTTAGAATATCCATTTTAACATTGCCTCAAAATATAATTTGCTAAACAATGTGCAGTTTAAAAAGTATTCGTCTTAAATTTTTTGTTTGCAAAAAGTAATTTATAATAACTTTCTTGCGACTCAAAGAAAACCTCGTCCTTTAATTATCGATCAAAAATATCGAGATATTAACATCGAAGTACGAAATATCGATATTCTAATTGAAGTCTACAAATTAACTGCAAATATATTATTGAAAAATAAACAATTGAATGAACAACTAGCTATTCACGTCTATTATTCTAGCAAGTAGTTATAATTATTTAAAAACATGCTCCCAATCTCAAAACCTAAGATATTTCGTACTTCTGTATCTGATATAAATGAAGAAACTAAAACTTTAAACGATATAAGGTATGTATTAAAAACTTTTTAATCATAATAACCAATTGAAAAGAGGTCCAATATTATTAATAAATAAATAAATATACTACTCTATGTACTTACATTAAAAAAATAGTGGAATGTTTTTCAAAAGCATCTAATAATAAATCTTTCAATTTAATTTTGTTTTTAAATAACAACAATGATGAAAAATATCAAAGCTTGAATATTTTTTAACATATTATTTTGCAAATGTATTTATTATTCTGCCACTAGATAATAATGTTGGATGAATGAAACATTCTTTGTCTTATTATTTCTTTTTAACCTAATTGAAACCTTCGAAAAAATTGTACCTTTTTTTATATTTTAATGTTTTATTGTTCTTATATTTTTTTTTATTACAGCTATATAGTCCAAACCCAACTGCCTCCTGTAAGTAAATGTTAAATTCTTAATTCAAATAATGAGACACAGATAATAATACTATTTGTTATTTAACAGGATTCATCAAATTTGGATTCACTTGTTTCTATGAAGGTAAATATTTTAATATCTTTACTCTGTGGTGTTGACAATTTTTTCTTCTTTTAGCATGTAATTTTTTTTGAAATAGCAAAGGCTAAAAGCCTGAAAGCCACTTTCCACTTTATTATATTTGTTGTAACATTAATATTTGTTATAAATAAAATCCCTTTCCCTCTAATTCTCTGTTCATATATTTTCCCTCCTCCCTCCCGAATATTACAAGTTCACTAACAATTTTCCTTTTCGATAGAAAAAATTGGAAATCTATACTAATATTATAAAGAAAATTTATTCATTACATACAAAAATACAAATCTTTCCATACTTTTGTATAAATAAATTTAAAAACTACTGGACTGATTTCAAAAATTCTTTCGCCATTAGAAAGCTACATTAGCACTGAGTAACATAAGTTATATTTATTACTAGAAAAAATTAGAGATCCTGAGAAATTCTTACCAAAACCAACCAAAGGTGTAAAAAAATTAGCCATAAAATGTCTTTCATTGAATGCACTGCGGAAAGTATTGATGATAGAACAAAAAACATTTCTACAATATTATAGAACAATATGTTCAAATAACTTCACGAGACCATATGTCCTACTATTGTAGTAAAATTGATAGAAATGCCTCAAAATCAGACCATGTTAACCATACCTTTGTATTAATTCTCATCCAAATAAATTATTTCGTACACAACTCGTGTTTCAATACCTGCTGATGATTAATTTTTGAATTATTAAAATCAATATAAACAACAATACTCGCTGACGGGCCGGTATGGCTCACCACGCGGCGCAGCGAGCACTTCGGCGAAAGAGGGAGCACAGAAATGCGGGAGAAATATATCATAGGATAAAGTTAAAAATTCTATTAATATCAGTTCAGCATTTTTAATTGCTTATTCACTTATCAAAGTTTATCATATACATTGGGTGGTTTACAGTGTTACTGCACTTTCATCAAAAACCCCTTTTTAAAAAAATAACAATACTTAAATTCCCTCTAAAAATATTATTCATAAAATTAAATAATAATTAGTCAAAAAAATTAAAATTAAAAGGGGTTCACCCCTATAAAACTTCTTGTACAGATTTATTCTTAAGTTATATTTTATTATTTAACAATATAGTAAAATATTGTTAAATAATAAAAGATAATTGACCGAAAACATATCACAACACAACATTATTAAAATTGTTGTTGTTTTTTTTACAGGTTTGTAGAATATGTTTAGCAATGGATGTAAAAATGTATGACATGTCGGACCACCAGCTGAATATTATGTTTGAACGAGTTACTGGCATTGATGTAAGTTTAATTTAGAAATTACTGAATATTATTATTAAAAATTTAACTCTAATAAAATTGTATTTTTAGATCAACACAGATAATAAATTACCACAAAAGTTGTGCTGGGAATGTGTTGCCAGATTAGCATCAGCAAATAATTTTGTGGAAAAAGTGTTGAAGACTCAATGGATTTTGTTTAACATAATTAATAGTCGGAAATTTGTAAGTTGCATTATCTTATATATAAAATCCTCGTGTCACAATGTTAGCTACCATACTCCTCCGAAAAGGCTTGACCGATTTTTATGTAATTTTATATGCATATTCAGTAGGTCTGAGAATCGCCTACTATCTATTTTCCATCCCCCCAAGTGGTAAGGGTGGCCCACCCCAAATTTATATGGTAAAACGACGTTTGCCGGGTCAGTTAGTCCTTACTAATACACACATCAAAAAAGTCTAAGCAACATACATGATATTACAAATTTACCATTTATATTAATTAATTTCTAATTATTTACTCACTCAAAGTGCATAGGTAAGTAAACTTTTTATCCAATTACGAATTTTGTACACTATACTGGCTGGTTGTGAAAAAAATGTTTGATTATGTTTTGTTTTTTCATAAAATTCAAATGACTGCGAATTTGTTTGAATTTAAGTGCGTTTTAATTGCTACGTTTAGTCTTGATTTTATAATTTTACCAACCATTTAAATAAAGTTAGCGACAAAATTGAATTGTTAGATATTCTTTACGTCATGGAGCGACGTCATTTGACAGCAGATGAAATGCAAAGAGCTGTAGGGATGTTGCAAGCGGGAAGTAATCAATCTCAGGTGTCTGGACATTTTGGCATTCATAGAAGTGTTATTTGTCGTCTTTGGCAGCGCTACAATAATACAGGGGAACCCACTGAACAGCATCCAGGCCGTAAAAGGAGTACAACCACTCGGCAAGACCGATACATACAACTGACAGCAAAACGCCAGCCGATGTTAACCGCTCGAGAGATAAGTTTGAGGCTACAAAATTTAAGTGGTCTTGATGTAAGTCCCCAAACTGCGAAATCGACTGCATGAGTACGGCCTACGAGCTCGACGCAATCAGGTGCCCACCGATACGTCACGGGAATCGCGCTCGTCGAAATGAATGGTGTAGAGGACGCATAACATGGACCCATGAACAACGGGATAAAATTATGTTTTCCGATGAGTCGCGATTCGGGTTTAGGCCTGATACAAGAAGGGTGCGAGTGTACCGTCGGCCCGGAAATACTGAAAGGCTCAGGTGCGTTCAAGAAGTTCATCCATACAGCGGCTCAACAGTTGTGGTATGGGCGGGTATTATAAAGAACAGGCGAACTGAGCTCGTTTTAGTAAATGGAAACATGAACGAGAAAAAAAATTTAGTTTCTTATGTATCTTAGTTTCTACAGTATATTCTAATATTGTTAATTTCTGTTATTAAAAGAACTTATAAAGACAACAGCTGTTATTTTTACATAATAGAACCCTAAAAATATTATTTTAAAAATAAAATACAACGTTATAATGTAAAGAACCATCCTAAAAA
This sequence comes from Limenitis camilla, assembly GCA_905147385.1. Lineage (NCBI taxonomy): Eukaryota > Metazoa > Arthropoda > Insecta > Lepidoptera > Nymphalidae > Limenitis > Limenitis camilla. The sequence continues at coordinate 5,711,052 of LR990251.1, read as the reverse complement.
TTTAATTTAGTACATGTTGCTTAGACTTTTTTGATGTGTGTATTATAAATGCGAAAGTAACTCTGTCTGTATGACGCGTTTTCACGCCAAAACTACTGAACCGATTTAAATGAAATTTGGTATACAGATAGTCTAGAGCCTGAGAAAAAACATAGGCTACTTTTTAACGCGCAAATAGGGTTGAAAGGAGGGGATGAAAGGGTGTATGGCAGTATCTTCATTTTTAGGGCTAGACATTTTTATAATTAGCCTAAATAATTAAAAATGCTACCGAAAGACAGTATTCTATGTAGATGAAGTCAAGGGCACAGCTAGTTCTATATATAAATTAAAATGTTTTGCCTCGATGTATGTAATCGATTAACTGCACTGAATTGTTGTATTGTCAGGATAAGGTTTGTATAAAAGACAAAGTGAGTGGGACGGATGAGTGCGTGAGTCAGTGAGAGGGTGGTGGTGATAGTACCTAATTTCTGTATCTTTCTAATACAGACAATGATAAGCAGTATTGAATCAATAAAAGAAGCTAAAAACCAACTTAAACCGACATTAAGTAAAGTTTCCAGAGTCAATGATTATTATTTGGATATAATTGAAAAATCTGCTGAAATTGTCAACGAATATAAGAATGAGATGTATTGTGTAAATGATAAAGAAGAAATGATTAATAGTGGATTTGAAGAAATACAAGTTAAAAATGAACACGTAGATATAGATTTTGAAGTAGCTGTTACTGAAGATGAAGCAGTTAATAATAATGGGATTTATGAAGTCAAACTGGAGAATAACATTGAGGAATTCGATATCAAAGTGGAGAATCTGAGTGATGAAATTTCACAAGAGAATCAGTAAGAATTTTTTTCTTTCAATTTTTACTGATGATAATTTGTTTATGTACTTCATTTGTAGTTTAAATTGTTTGACAAATTTTAACAGCATGGCTAGTCCTTCCATTGACTAATAGCATGAGACACATTTCTACTGATACAGCTAATTAGTTAAATGTCAATTCACTACCATCATCATCACAACCTGTCAATGGCCCACTGTTTAGCCGGGTCTAATCTTCGTAATGAGGAGGTGGTTAGACCATAGTCCACCATGCTGTCCCAGTGCGGGTTGGCAGACTCAAAACACCTTTGAGAAATTTAGGAAACTCTCAGGAGTGCTGGTGTCCTCACAATGCTTCACCGTTAAGGGGGTTGTCTGGTGTGAAGGCTATTTTTAAATGCTGTTTTTGGGGATTTTTTTTGAACAAACCGTTAGAATAAAAAAAACTCTAAATTGTATATTATTTTTATTACATTTGAACAAACTTTATTTATTTTTTGAAGTTAATATATTTAACACAATCGGAAATTCCGTGCAACAGGAACACATTTTAAAAAAAGGTGCTCCACTGCTGCCATCATCTGGCCGTTCTGCTTATCTGAAATCAAAAAACCAAACGCCATTTTAACCGTGAAACTTGAGGTCTACACTAAAATAAAGTCAGAAATTCAAAAAATATAATTTTTTTACGCTTTTGAAGAAAAAATTTAATTTCTCACAATTTTTTGATTTTGGTAAATTTTTGACGGGGCCATCATAATTATTTTAGATCAAACTGAACATGGACTAAAGATGCTGTACAAATTTGAGCAAAATTGATTGACTAGTTTTTGAAATATTATGGCAGAAATTTGAAAAAAACACGTTTGTATAAAATTTATAATAAATAAAAAATGGTTTCACCATCAATCTGCTATACCTGGACCATTGAGTACATCTTCCTCTTATTCAAGGAACTCACGCAAGGCAGTTTTCTCTTCTCTGTTTGAAATCCGGGCTTGTCGGGCGAAATCGCTCAAACATCTCTCTGAGCGGTCGAGAAGCATGATTGAAAAAATGCATTTTTTTTAACCTGACACACTAGACGATACCCTTAAAGCAAGTGATATTAAATTGCTTAAAACACACATAACTCAGAAAATTCAGAGGTGTGTGCCTGTGTGGGGGATCGAACTCAGACCCCCTGAGTAAGACATCAACGTCTTAACCACTGGGCTATCAATTTTGTAATTTTTTATAAACCATAATGAATGTTAAGTTTTTAAAAAGCTCTGTTGAGATTGATATTGTTCAATGAACGAGCTGTGTAAGGCTGTTTTAATGTTAGATATACATAGTATCAGTTACAAAACCATAACATAGTGTTACAATTAGCATACATATATATATATATATATATATATATATATATATATATATATATATATAATGATATACTTGCACTAATTATAATAATATATATTGTGAGGTATGTTTAAACAAATTCTTTATTAATCTCTATTACATGTTTAATCCTTCACATTTTGTATGGCAACATTTTTGAAATATTTGTCATTACAGAAGTGAAATGCATTGTGAAAAGATGGAGGTGATCTTACCGGATGTACATGTTGATGATAACAAACAACATAACCAAATTGTGAATAGTAAGTCATTAAAAATAGGTTTTACAGAATATTTTATACACACTTATAAACCTGCACCTGTTTCACAAGCCCCTAGCTCCTTGGTTTCCTGTCTATAATCCATGTTTAGATGTCAGATTTGATTTTTTGTATTTTTATATGTTTGTTACGTATAGGCTCAAAAAATTCTTTTACCAATAGAAAGTCACATCCTTTCCGGTAAACATAGGCTATGTGGTTTTGCCATTAATAATCTAATTAAAAATATTAAGTGACATAACGTAGCCATTTGGTAAAGTGAAGAATCTCTTTCGAACTGCAGATCCGATTTTAATAATTCTTTAACCAGTAGAAAACTACACTATGCCAGAGTGATATTTTTTTTAATTATCTTGTTTAACTGCTCTGGGTACTAGCCCTTTTGAGCAACCCAAAGTGACAGGTGATATAGTGTTGCCATATACATTTTTTTTTAAATAATAGGATATGGCCTATTTTGTTACTGATCAGATTTAAAAAAATTCTTTTACTGACCGAAGTCGTATAGTATAGTATACCTGTCTCATTTCCTCTTTTATAATTTCCATTCTCTCTAATCCTTTCTCTTTCTCTCTCGAATATTTCTAAATTGCAAGGCAGGCCGCTCGTTATTAATAATAATTAATTCTTTTTTTTTTCAGCAATACAAAATCAGACAACAACAATAAATAACGATCCAGAAAAATTCATTTGTGACCTATGTGGTAAAATATTTAAAAGAAAATCCATTTTTATAAACCACATATTCAAACATCCAAAGTCATACACGTGCACCTACTGTTCATACAAAGCACCCAACAAGACTCGATACAACCAACACATCAACGCGAGACACACCAAAACAATATCATTCAAATGCTCATTATGTAATTACACAACTAGCTTAAAACAAAGCCTCTCACGACATGTAAACACCAAACACAGCGATAAAGACACTTACAAATGTCCGTTATGTAATTTTAAAACTTATAACGATAAATCACTCGGAAAACATGTCAGCGCCAGACACACAAGCAAACTATACAAATGCTCGCTATGTAATTACACAGCCAACATTAAATACTGTCTCGCCCAACATATAAGTGTTGTGCATAATAAGAACAAATCGTTTAAATGCTCGTCGTGTAATTTTAAATCGTTTTATAAAACTAGCTTAGATAGACATGTTAGACTTTTTCACAGTTAGGTTTTTTTTTATTTCATAATGGAAAACGCTAAGGTATTACACCGTACAGCCTTGTCTTTAGTAGGTTTATTCTTTATTAATTTTATAGTGAGGCCGAAGCCATGTCTTCCGTTTGACGTCATCTACTGTTTTTCTGTTTTTATTCCAAATAGGAAAAGGCAAAGGTATTAACACCGTACAGCCTTGTCTTTAGTATGTTAATTTTACAGTAAGGCTGAAGCCATGTCTTCCGTTATAATTTCATAGTTAGGTTATATTGTTCTTAATTTAATTTTAAAACAGACTATATATAGATTTCAATTGCCTTAATACTAGTTTCATAAATAAATAAATTAAAAAAACTAAAAAGTTTTTTTCACAATATACAGAAATTATGATTAAATTATATTTATATTATTATAAAAATAAAAACTTATTAATATATTTAAATACCTTATTATCATGTCATTCTACAAAGTAACTGAGTAAACAAAACTTGGCGGCAAAAAAACTCCCTAAAATAGGGGAAAATCCGGGGAAAACTAGATGAGTGGCAAAGATACTTTTGATAAAAGTTTGTCTTTAGAAAATCAACTAAATTGAAGAAAATTATTTAATATAATAAAGATTTTAAAAAGATAATGTTTTATTATTTGACAAGAATCAAGGGTTTACCTAAATTTTTCGATGGTTTTTAGATCTTAAATATAATTGATAGATGATTATTAGATTAATGCTGAAATGAATCATTAATTGTTTTGAAAGCAACGTTATCTATAGTTCCCATATTTCGACTACAAGAATTTTTACAAAACACCAAATTTTATAAAATGCATTTTCAAAAAGACCCTTTCAATTATTTTAAAAACATCGCCTACCTAATTAATTATGCCCACCGCTTAACATTCCATGGTGGAGCTCGATTAGCGTTACAACTTAGATAATTGGCGGCAACAGAGCTGTGAAGATGCGCTTACGCCATTGTATCATGTGTAGAAGAAATAAGCCATCAAAACACGACCAGCTCATGGGTGATTTACCGGAATCAAGGTCAAAGCCAACAAGGCCCTTTTATCATACGGGTGTTGACTTTACAGGACACATATTTGTTAAGTCAAGCAAACGTACGGGCATAAAAACATTCAAAGGTTATATACCATTGTTTATATGTATGGCGACAAAGGCTGTGCATCTCGAACTAATGTCTGACTTGACCTCCTTCGCATTCTTAGCGGCATTGAAACGAATAGCAGCAAGACGTGGAGTACCAGCTCACACGTACAGTGACAATGGACAGAGTTCTTGAATACCATCACCTAAAGCGAGTAATTGGTGAGCAGAAACTGACTTGAAGAGTACACCACTTTACTCTCTCAAGTTATAGCATGTCACAATTCAAGGCCACTCTGTGCTCTGTCGGAAGATCCAGAAGATATTGACTACCTCACTCCATCCCACTTTTTATCAAGCGGTCCAGTACTAAGTATTGTAGAAATTGAAAAAGATCTAAGGATGCGATGGTACTTAACACTTTTTCGAGATATTTGGAAACGTTGGCAAGCAGAATATTTAACACAATTAACTTCACGTAGCAAGTGGTTACAAGCAAAAGATAATATTAAAATCAACGACATCGTAATCGTACACGACGCTAACTTGGCCCCGGGGAAGTGGGCTCTAGGTAGAGTTGTCGATCTTTACCCTGGAAGCGACGGTTACGTGAGAGTAGTTACTGTTAAGACTAAGAATGGAGAAATTAGAAGGATGGAGGATTGTAATATATTCCGACATGAATCCTTGCTGGGAAGGTTCAGTTTTTAACTAAATACATTAAACATATAACTGAATCATGTACAAAACAAAAACAACGAATACGGTGCGACTTGATAGTACTACAATTACGTCACGTGTATAATGAACTACAACAATACGATCATCTGTTACTGAGTAAGCATTCCAACACCGGAACCCGAATACGTAGAGGCCTTACCAATGGCACTGGGAATGTCGCGCATGCATTATTCGGAGTACTAAACGACTGCTTTGCAAAAAAATATCAGCAGGAACTTGACCTCATTATGAAGAATCAGCATCATCTCACCAATCTTTGGAAAAATCAAACGTCGATTATAAAGGCTCAACACACTTCTATGAAACGTTTAGAACTTTCAATAGACCATCAACACAAGTTATTCAACCAGCACATTATACGTTTAGACCAACGTGAAATTATTTTAGCTGTCATCAATTATCGCCAATAACATATTAAGAAATTTAAAAAGGGTACAAAATACCTTCTCAGACATGATTACCGATATTTATCATGGGAAATTCAACATTCATATCATATCACCTAATCAAATGAAGAAAGAATTGAGCATAATTTCTGCACATTTATCAAACGATGTAACTTTATCTATACAAAATATTCACAATGAAAATGAAATCTCCAAACTATACCATTTATTAAAGGTTAAAGCCAAAGCTACAACAATACATGTTTTTTGAAGTAAAAATTCCACTTGTCACGAGAGAAAGCTATGACATTTACAAGGTCATACCAATTCCTTCAACATTCAGAGGAAAAATGATCACCATCCTTCCCATTAGAACATACATTGCCATGAACATTCAAAAGGATTTGTTTTTTACGATAACCGAAGTAGATCAAACGGCTTGTTATCATTTAGATCCTGAAATAAAATTATGTGAGATACAAACACCAATTTATAAGTGATAAATAAACAAACAAAAAAAAGCAGAACGACAAGCACATGTGCGTCAAAAATCATACCACAGAACAATGTCAAACTATGCTTAGTCCATGTGAAAATATTTGGTATCCTCTAAATAAAATAAACAATTACTTATTGTTTTGATGTAATGAGTGTGCGCTGAGCTTAATATGTAACTATCAATCGGGAGTGATTGTGAATTTCGAGGAGATTCTTTTACAATTCACTCTCATAATCAACAAATTGCCACCAGTTAACGAAATCATCAACCTCACCATACCGATCAATGGGAACGAGAGCATTATATCAGATGAACAAATAGAAGATCGACAGAAGTCGTAAAGGCAATCGGTCAGCAGATTTGATTAAAGAGATGAAAGCTGAACGAAGTGAAATCGAACAGATTTCCGTGGCCATTTACATCCTGGCTACGTGTTTATTCATCGCCATCATCGTGTTCCTGTGGAGGCGTAGGCAGGTGATGTGTACCAGGTGGCCCGAGCCTCGGTCAGCCGTCAACAGCGCCGCGCCTGCACCCGCCCCGAGTCTGTTCACGCCCACTCTGCTAATCCGGCATTTCAGCCGGATCCTCCGGAACTATCTCAATCTCTCGGTGTATATCCTAGGGTTTCAGACAATCCCTCAAAAGTGCCAAAAGTGTGCGGTGAAAAATCTCCTGTAATGTCAGTAGTATACAAAAATAAAAAAGTGCAGATGGTGGACAAAAATCAAACAGTATTTCTTACTTTTAATTAATGATCATGAAACTATTGAACTAACATAGTTTTAAGCATTAATGTTAATCATCATGTAACTTAGTTTATAGCTCATCTAATTATCATTTGACTAACTCAATCATTCTATCATTCAGGTTCCCTTCATCTCTCGTCCGGGAGCATGGACGGTGCATAGCTACCGTACTATTAGGTATTATATTATTCCTCCTCCTCCGCCCGCCTCCTCATTTTACATAATTTCATCAGTTTACGTTTCTATTTTATAAAAAATAAATATTTTTTACATTATAATCTATTATTATCTCGTAAATGTGTGTGATCTCGTAAATTTCTTGTAAATATAAATTACAAATATTTTTAATGGCGATCGATTGTTTTGTTTTATAATGCTAAATAAAAGTGCACATATGTCTTGTTACTAAGCTAAAACTTCAAAAAGTGGTCTCATTAAACTAATTTCTGAATAACAATTATATAGTTGACCACATTTCTACATTAGGTAGATACTCAGATTTTTAGGGTTCTCTTTTCCGATGAAAAAAACCTTTTATAATTTAGAAATACGTACACATTTCAATTGGTATTAAGCTATGGGCGCTATAAAAACACAAATGTGATCTTTAAATTGAATAAGTTAGTTTTAAACTCTCTATTATACTGAATAAAGCTTAATATAAACACAAATAATATTGTTTATTCAGCAGCTGAATGATTAGTAAAACATAGAAGTTTTAAAATAAAATAAAAGCAATAATTCAGTATCAAGCTGTATACTAGAATTATGTGAACAATATTATTCAAAGGTGATACATTATTCAACAATCAGCTATTTCAAACGCTATTAGCTTAGTATTGCTTTATACAGATTATTGTTATTCAGATAAATGCTGCCGACGGGGCTGTTTTTCAGATTTAAGCCACCTGGAATTCAAAGAGTTGCATTTTTTCGGTAGCTCGACGATCTAACAACCAGATTCGTACGGCACAATCCGGAAGAGCACACCGTTCACAGAAAACTGTAACGCGCGAACCCGAACCAGTACACACCACACAAGTAGATCGCGATCGACAATTGACGTACGTTACGTTTTATATACACAAGAACTACTATACAGATTTTCATATAGTTTTCACTAATAGACAGTGTGATTTATGAGGAAGGTTTGAGTGTATAATTAGTTAAGGTTTAGAGTACATTGGTTGAAATATGATGATAATTTTTGTAAATATCCAAAAAGTCAAGTCGTCTGCTTGAGCAATAAAGTTCTTGGTTCTGCTAGTAAATTTTATTTTATTATTTTTATTACAGTTTAATAAATCGGACGAGTTATCTGAATTGATTTGTACAAATTGTGAGGATGTAATCACAAAGTCCCGAAACTTTAGTAGGTACACAATGTTTACAAACTGATCTAATTTTGAGGAATTTTAAAGTATTCACAAATGTTATTTTTATCATTTACAAAATCCATAACTGTTATTGTACTTGGAGAGGAATAATAGTAAATAAAATACAACCTGATGGTTTTTGAGATTTGAATTGAATCAGAGATGGCAGAACAGTACATTAACACCAGCCTTGGGTAAAAAATATCGATATATATTATAATACATCGTCGATATTTTAAATATCAAAATTTCGATGATCGATATTTATTTCGAATTAGTATCAAATTCGATATTGTTTAAAAGGTCACTACATACATAAAGCAGCAATACTAAATCATTCCCTTTTTCTATCTATTGCTAACCCACGATTTCCACGACCCCACTACTAGTACAAAGAGTAAGCTCTATCGTCTATTTATACTATGCCAAACCTTACGAACTCCGCCAAAATCCGATCACATTATTTAAAATATAATCACGGTAAAATATCGATTTTTTTTTCTGCATATATCGATGTATTTTAAAAATATCGATACGATACATATCTTTCGGAAACAAATTAGGAAGGATATATTCAATAAGCATCCTATGTGCACAACGGATGGCCTATAATATAAGCTACGGGCGCAATACGGTCAGGATATAATTAATCGTTACGATGACATGAACAGGACAGGAACCTAAGCAGTGCCTTGGACTTGTGACCAAGGTGTATGCTTAAGGAGCTTCTTTAAGTGATCACGACACTCGCCTCCACTGCTTAGTTTCACTGTCTCAACCTAAGAATAGACTAACCTAACACAAGGCTAACCTAAACCAACCCGCACCTCCGACATATCGATATTTTTTTTCATTTGCCCATCCCTAAAAGCTTAACAGATTATAAATGACAAGTATTGGTGTTGCCACACCAAACACAATAATTTCCAATAAAACATAGTATACATTGAGTTTTTGCAAAATGTTTTTCATAAAAATCGGACTAAGGAACACAAAATATCTAAAAATTTAAAAAAGCAGTAAGGATGGCATTGTGTGTTGTGGTCATAATTATGTGTGTATGTATGTTTGTGTAAATATGGGTGTGTATATAATATTAAATTTATTTTTTGTTATGTATAAATGTACATATTGTACCTTGAATAAACACTTAGATCACTTTTTATCCAGCATATGCATTATAAATATGATCCAATCATCATCTCTCTGATCACTTCTAATGGCTTTTTTTACTTTTAAGAGTACAAATAATTATTTTAAAGAAATTAGCGCGCAATGGTTCTTATTAGATGTTATTCAAAATGGCTGGTGAGAGAGAGAGATAGTGCATTGCCACAGACTAAAACAAAGAAGAACCCGCATACAGAGTAATGTGATAGTCTATTGGTATACTTCAGTAATTAAATGTTTACTGAACTTTTTTAGTCATCAATATATTGATCAACTAGTTATTTATACAATTACAAATAATACAAATTATGTTGTTTTATAGACTAGATAAAATTAACATAGTGTTGCTAGTTAGAAAATTGTTTAGCTTAAATAATTTAACTTAAAAGATAACCATTCCTCTTTAAATAAATTAAATTTTGAATAATTTAGATAAAACAAAAGAAATAACATTAACAAAGGATTTAGTTAAGATTCATTTAAATGTTTTGTTAGTGTTGCCAGAAAAAAATAATAAATAGTGTTACTATTTATCTTTAAATAATAATGTTGCCATGTGGAAGAAAAAAACATTAAATTGTTGTCAACTTTAAGTTACATTGGCAATCAAGGGGTAAACTTTAATATTATGTTACAAAATATTAATGTAAAAAAAATTATTTTGAGTAATTATATTTCGATTTATTGCAGAAAAAATCCACCATAGAAGCAACCGGAAATACAGTTGAAGAAAACTCAGTTTCCTGTACAATAAATAATAATATTGTTATTAGAGAATATAAAAAATGATGTAACTTTGTCATGGGAACCAGATAAGTTTGGGACTAAAAAAGATGAGATATCAACTCAAACTCTATTTGAAGACTCTTCGTCTATGAAGTTACAAAACTCTGTCTGATATACAGACTCAAACGATACCGTTAGAGTTCGGTTTGAGTCGGTCGAATAAAGAAACTATAACCTCACAAACTCAATCGCCAGACTTGAGTATGAAAGAAACTCAAACTTGTCTATGTCTTACAAAACCATTTAAATGTGATAATTTGTTTAATTCGTTCTGTATGACGTCGACTGAAACTCAAACTTTGGATTTCGATAATGATTTATTGAGTTTCAACTCAACAGAAACTCAAACTTGCTCTGATGATATGAATAGAGATTTATGACATTGGTTTTAATTTTTTTTTGATTGCACAAAGTTTTACCCTTTCTATGTTGATAAGAATATTTACACATTTCAAATAAAGAACATCAATATTAAATGAAATAATTTAATTTGAAATACAAATAGTTCTTGAAATGACATTTTAACCAGTAAATTAAAGACAAAATAAATTCTTGTCTGGATACAATTAGGGGGTGACAATAGCGAAAATTTAGTTCACTTAATCTAGATATAGATTATCGAATAATTGCAACGGCGCTACGGTAAAATAATCATCACATAGTTTTGATATCCTCCGATTGCCTGGCGGTCAACTAATAGGGTTGATTTACTGTCTTGTCCATTTATATTCTGTTTACCGACGGACTAGAGTTTTAGCCTTAGAAACCCCCCACTCACCTGCGCAACCTGTGGCGCTTTAACTGCCGAATAACTGCTGTGCAATTTGGTAGAATATAAAAGTTTACATTTTTTTTGTGAAACTGTAAGTAAAAATTAAAATATATTTTTTACAGCCTTCTGGTATTTGACGCGATAAGTGTATCCAGTAAATACGCACTCAAAAACAATTTAGGGCCAACGCGCTTCATTTATCGCTGAGAGCATAGAGGGCTGTTGTCAATCGCGAATTTAAAAATGCCTAATTGCTAGGCACGGTGGACCTGCGGTAAAAATAAACTAGATTGTGTTGTCTACCAATTTAAGAAATTTCCCCCACAACGGCGATGCTTGTACTAGGATATCATCAAGTAAGGAAGATATCGGGTATAGAGGAGCAATACTGTTCCCTCAGTGCCTCCCCATCTCATTCACCCTCAGTAGCCACCCCGTCTATGAATGTGTTCCTTAAAATAAAATCAATATCTATGAATGTAGTATGTCTGTATGCCACAGCTGTTTTGTTTGTACTAATTCACGTTCTTTAGTGATCTGATAGCCTAGTATACGCGTCGCTGAATACTACCTACGCTATTGTGAACGCCTGGATAAAAAATTTTAAACGAAAACCTTTAAGTCTGCTTAAAAATCGCATTGTTGTTTTGTACTTTTAATATATTTTATTATTAAGAAAATATTATTTTACACATAGATTTTATTACTAGCACAAGGAGTAAGGTCCCGGCAGACGGAAGCTGTAAAAATTACGAGTTAAACGTTCCAAAGAAATTAGGAGTAGAATACGAAAAAAAAAACAATGTAATTTAAAACACTATGATAGTACTTTAAAAAAGACTGTTTTTATTTCGCAATAATTAAAAACACAATGATTCATTAGATACGTAGGCCACAACCACATCCACCAAGGCCTGAAATTCCATTATAGCCATAAGAACCCGCTAAATTTGCGCCACACCCGCGAGCCCCAGAACCATAACTTAAAGCTCCCGCTTCATAACCCAACGCTCCCGCGCTGAGAGCAGATAAATCCTCACTTAAAATACCAACTTCTCCATTACCACATCCATAGGCGACAGCACCAACTCCAGCGGTAGGCAATACTCCTTCTAGAGCTACAGCTGATAAGAACGGAAGAGCTCCAGAAACAGCAAGAGCTCCTTCGATTGCATTCTCAGATACTACTGACACGCCATTGGGGGCGAGAGGTGACGCGCTTGAGATTGCAAGTCCACCGCCATTAGAAGCAGCTAAGTTAATGGGGTTAGATGCACCGAGACTGTATGAGCCTGCTGCCCAAGGAGAGGCACAAGCTGGCGCTATAGAAATGGCGGGAGGAATAGCGCCAGCACATGGTGCAGAGGCGAGAGGAGCAGCTACGCCAATGCATTGCCCGGATATACTCTGAAAAAACAAACCAAATTACAATTTTACTACTTCACTTTTTAATTTAAATTAGTCTAAATATCTGTATTGTCTTTAGGCGCGTTTTTTTACCTGATATTAAGATTCTAACTCACGGGTGGCTGGGAAAAGGGTCAATAATTAATAACATAGAGATGTTGCGAAAAATATGTAAAAGCTGTGTTAAAACATAATAATATGAGACTAAGACTAACGTTTCGTTTTCACCTGATTCTGACGAGTAGTAAGAAGCTGGTCAACTTTGGAACTCTCTAAAACCGTCATAAATTAATGAAAAAATGGTAAGTTAAAATGTTTGTTAGAAGACCATCTATAAGATTCGTCTTAGGTCATTTTAAGTTAATAAAAAAATTGTTGAGTAATTTTCTCTTATTTTTGTTAATAACTTTTTTTTGTGAAAATTAAAATAAACAAGATTGTCATAACATACATGAAAATATGTTTTATTTACTTACTTGAATACAAATTGCCTGAGCAAAGACCAAGAGAACGATCCTGGACATCATGTTGTATGTTGTTTGTGAAGCTACAATGAGAATAATTTTCTTGGCAATATGATATGGTTTATATAGCAAAAATTATAACAGCTATTATCAGTCCACCTGAACTAGGTTACTTAAAACTTGCAATAAAATACGTGCTTTTCTAAAATTTTCATTAAACGTATTATTCTAACATGAGTATGTGAAATATTTTGCTATATTTGAACAGTAGATAAAGACTGTATAGAAGTTGCGAAATGAAATGATTTGACTTGAATATAAAGCCTTCAGTTAGCAATTCTGTTATTGTGTCGCTAAAGTCACATTGCCTCTATTTGAGTTCAAAATGTCCTCCTTCGCCATCTTCCTCCTTTGCGTCCATATGTGCTTGGTTCAGGTAAGAAATTAAATTATTATAAAATATTGTTAATCATAATGATTGTGAATTATATTTAAATCTGTCTATTTGTAGAATGTATACAGTCAGTGCTTACGTGGTGCTGCACGCCCTCCAGCAGCGCTTGGTTGTGGCGCTGGTCTTGCAGCTTCTCAGGCTTACGGACTAGGTGCCGAACTTCTGTCTTCAGCATCTGGGTGTTTAGCATCAGCTGCTTATGGCGGTGCTGGCGTTGGTGATTTGAGAGTGGCTGGTGAGCTCCCTGTCGCTGGAACTACCCTTGTCACTGGACAGATACCAGTCCTGGGTTCTGTGTGCTTCGATGGAGCCTTACCTGCTGCTGGTAGCGTCTCTATTGTTGGAAGCTGCGGTTGTGGATGCAATCCTTACTGAGAAACTGATGCATCATTCTTTTTTACAATTTCCATTCGATTTAAACTAATAAAAGCTTAGACTGAATGATACTTGCATTTGAAAAATAATTCGAAATAGCAGGATTAGAATTTATTTTAGAAAATCTTAAACTAGTCTAAAACTTTGTTATCGTAGATTTACAAAGATGGATGTCGATTAATTATGTCTATATTATTTTTTAATTTTACATATATAGCTAACGAGTTTCACTACAAAAGCACATAACATTTATTAAAAATAATATAAATAAAACAATTTGTTGTATCTAATTACTGTATAATATTATAACAATATTTCATTTAATATCTATATAGCTAATACAAAGTTGATTACTAGTAACTACGATTTAATGACACGTTTTGTTTTGTTTATTGGATGAATAAATTTATGCCTTTAGCTTAAAAATGTTGATACAAAAATATATGGTTTAAGATTTTCTCAACGAAATTTACACTTGTATGTACTTGGGTGTTTCTCAAAATAAGCTATTTTTACTGTTTTTCGCATGAGAAGCTATGAATTTATTCGAATTGGTATAAACTGGTATTAATTTAGTATAGATATTTAGATTGCCTACCGAGGCCTGTACATATTTTTGTCGTATTATTAAAAGGTACTGAGATATTTGAATCTAAATACCTCTGATATAATTTTTATGGCATGTCCAAATGACGAAATTTTATGAATAGTCTTATAATGCTAGCTTCCTTGCCATACAAATTGGTCATATAGATAAAAATATTATAATACATTGCATTAACAATCTATTTTAGTGATTTAATGCACGTTATGGTTATGAATTTCCAAAATATTGTGATTTAAAAAATGTCTACCACTATAGTTCTAATTTACATGGCTAAACTTCTCGGGTACATATCAAAAATACCACTGTTTCCCCCCGCAAAACTTCTATTGCAACCGTTAGGAGTCAGTCGCCGACAGGGCAGCGCGGAGAGCAGACGGTGCAGTGTGCAACAAGAACAAAGAAAAATCAAAATATTTCGCGTTTTCTGGCGATTGTACAGTAAGTTTTATAATTTATGTGTTTATTATATTGGTAACATCTTTCTAATTTTTAATATTACTTCTACTTTTTATAGATTTATATAAATTTTAATTTATCGTAAGTCATAATTAATGACCTTCAAATATTTGTAGCAATGTTTAAAATGGCAAAATATTGAAAAATCTCAGCACTCTGGTGCTCATTTACTTGGTATTCTCTGGCGAATTTAAGCCAGATAAATTGACTCTGCCCATAAAAATTATACATTTTTGATTAAGATGTAAAAGATATAGAAATATGTACTGGTAATTTGCATAAATGACAGTATGCCCTATTGATCAATAAAATATTTTAGCTGTTTAACCTAAGAATGACTAATATATTGTTTCTTGTTATTGTTTTAGTAATACAAAATGGCAAATAAAAAAAAACAGACGCAAGAAGAGAGACTTTTGAAGAAGAGATTAGCAGAGAGAAGAAGGTATATGCGTATAAAAAACAATGAACAACTATGGGAAGAAAAACGAGAAAAGGATAAGCAACGATACCTTAAAAGAAAAAAGGAAAAGAAGCTGCTAAGTATCAACGAAATGACTCCTCGACAGCAAAGAGCTCAAAGACAACAAAGAAAAAATATTTCAAAGCTTATTATTTAAGAAAAAAGCAAGCAATAAGAACGGCTCAAGTTGTGGCAGAAAACACACCTCCCAGTAGCCCCGAATTATCTGATTCCGATATTATTCACCAAGTTCGTTATTTAGAGTCAAAATCACTTTCAATTGAGAATGGAGAATCTTCCAGAAATAACACTCCAATAAGTCACGATGTTAATCAATCTATCCCAAATACATCTGGTATGTCAACATATTCAAGACTGAGACAAATACGTTACCAGAAGAAGAAAGAGATTGACAAGTTAAAACAATTAAAATTTTAAACTTAAAGAGAATAAACTATCGTTACCGCAAGCAGTTAGAACGTGCCAAGCTAATACCTTCTTTACTAGTTGCTGGTCTAAAACAATCTAAAGGTAAAGTAATAGCTCATCGACCAGAAACAAAGGTAAGAAAAGAAGCTAGAAGTAGGCATGTAGTTGTTCGAAAAGACCTGGAATCTTTTTTCGAAGAGGATGATAACAGTCGGTTATGTGCTGGTAAAAAGGAATTCATCGCAAGGCACAAATTAAGGAAGCAAAAACGATATCTGTCTGATACTCTAGTTAACCTTCATCTAAAATATCTTAAAACCGGAAAATTTAAACTTAGCTATGCTACATTTTGCAGAATGAGACCTTTTTGGGTTTTGATTCCGGATACCATTAATAGAGAAACATGTTCTTGTAAGTTACATACCAATATTGACTTACTGATTCAAGGACTACGTCTAAGGAAGATCATAGCAGCAAATAATTCTCAGGATTTACTCTCTTATTTGTGTTGTGATACTATGAACGTGGAATGCTTGCACAGAATTTGCTCTAAATGTAAGAACAAAGTCGTACCTTATTTAGAGTTTGATAATTCACAAAAAATTACATATTGGCAATGGGTTACAAAATTGCGTAATTTAAATAATTCGGGTAAAAGCATTAGAGTTACAGAGAAAGTTAAATTAATGAACGCACCTAAAGATGCTATCAAGGATTTTGACAATATGCTCAAAAACTTTTTTATGCATTGTGGAAATATCGTTAGCCAGTATAAAACGATAAAAACTTTGAAATGTAATCTCCAGCAAGGTGAATGTGTAGTTCACTTGGATTTTAGCGAGAATTATTCAGTAAAATGTCACGAAGAAGTACAATCGTATAATTTTGGAAGTAGTCGTATACAAATTTCATTGCACACTTCAGTTATTTATTTCCGTGATGAAAATGGAATACATAAGCACCAGTCTTTCTGTACTGTTAGTGATTGCTTAAGACATGACGTCTCAGCAGTTTGGGCGCATATTGTATTGATTCTAGAATATATTGGTCAAATTATTCCATTTACCCATTCGTTTCATTTCCTGTCAGACAAACCGTCTAGTCAGTACAGAAACAGAAAGATTTTTTATGTAATAGAAGCTCTACATCGCTATTTGAGTACGATTAACACAGTCACTTGGAACTTCAGTGAAGCTGGGCACGGAAAGGGTGCTCCTGACGGTGTTGGAGCTACCCTTAAACGAACCGCTGATCAAGCTGTGTCTCGAGGTTATGACATTTTAAATATGAACGATTTTTTAAAGGTGGTTAATCAACATGTCAAAAACGTTGAGATTCGAACTGTGTCAGAGTATGACATATATGAAAAGGATTTACTCTTTCCTCAAGACATTGCCGGTTTCGTAGGCATCATGAATATTCATCAGATAGTATGGTCTCTCGGCTCAACAGCTGTTGCCGTACGTAAGTTATGTTGTTTTGACGATTTATGTAAGACTTCCGTTAAATGTCCACATGCTAATAATCATTTAGGTTTTTATAATCTACCGGAAACATCGTATCCTAGCGGTCACAGTGTCTCCGTTAAATATTTAGCTGAGTCAACCAGAGAAATTGAGTCATTGCGGCAAGCAAGATGGCTAGAAACTAACGAAAATATTAATAAATACAATTTTGTTTCCGAAAGTAATACACCGATAAGTTCATCTAATTTTCCAATTGAACCACCTGTCCTAAAAGAAAAATTTGAAAACAATAATATACAAATAGTAAAGGTTGTCTCCAACAATTTAAAGGAAAATCTAGTTCCTACATCTACATCTATGGACCTAATCAAGTTTATTAATAATGAGAATAGCAGCTATCGTTGTGATTCTGATTCGAGCACGGATTACAATATCTTTTAGTTTCATAGTTGATTAATTTCTTTGGTTGATACCATCATTATACATTATATTTATATGAAAGATGAGCCTCAATATAATCATCACTAGTTAAGTTGTATAGTAAAATTGTTACATTATTATATTTGTGTCAATTTTATTTTGCTCTTTTAAATTAGGAAGGATTTTTTGTTATTGTTCTTAAACTGTATATTATTTTAGAGCATCAAAATAATATTGCGGGGGCTATTTTTTTTTGAGTTTGTTTTTATTTTATTGTAATATCAGTTACAATGACCTGAATGATGAGCCAAAAAGTTCTTAAGTTTTTAGTTAATTTCTATTAAAATAAGACTGATTGATAAAGTCGTAGCTTTAAGATTCAAATTAAAGAGATATGTTTGTTTTGTTTCAGAACTTTATGTATAATTTTGCATATTAATTACAAGTGTATTTTCAATAAATTATTATTCATTGGTCTTGGACTTTATCTGAAGCAATTAAGGTTCAAATTATGGTGACAATATTTTTATATTTAATACTAAACTAGATTATTTATGACATTTTGTGATATTTGATTAAGAGATAGTGACGATTATATTTTAAATTTTAAGTTAATTAATAAAAAGCTTGCAATATTTTATGTGAAATCTCATTTATTTGCTTCGCCTAATTTACATGACACAAAAATCTAATTAATCTGACAAGACCACAATTTATCTGGCCTAGCATTTTAAAAAGCTTTCATAACTTTTAAACCGTTCGGTCAATTTTCGCGCCTTCCATATATATTTACTTGAAATTTGTTAATCTAACAAAATAATTGCTAAGATTTATTATATTCGAAGAAAAAAAACGCGCCATATAAATTATGAAAAATCACTGTGATATTGAGAAACACCCACTTACGAACTATTTTCACAAGCGGGAAGCAGAAAGTTATTTACTAGATTTAGAATTCTATAAAGTAATAGTACACAAACTTACGTAACATTACATCACACATGCAAATACGAGTATATCTACAATATATACTCGTATCCATTCTAATCCAAACAAAGTGTATGTAAGCAAGTATAACAAAGAATTAATAATTAAACACAAATAAAAATAAATATCAGAAAGTATTCAAATTATACAAAAACCAGAAATGTGCGAGGATTTAAAGAACTAATAGAATCTCTTCTTTTGTCACACTGACCTAGCTATCGAAAAAAATGAATGTGAGACAGTTATATACATTCTAGATACACACCGGATGACCTATCTTATATTGGCAATTACATTGTTCACGTAACCTTAATCGGACAGCATTCCTAGCACCAACCACGCAACACTGCACTTGCCCTCTCACTCCAGCCAATTACCACTCCAAAAAATCACGCTTAAAACTAAAATTCTAGCTTGTAAAAGCTAAATGTAAGCTTCTTCTCGAGGGTTTGACCCCCGCAGAGTGACATGATCGGAGCTGGGGCCACTTGCGTTATAGGCGTCGGATGTGCCGAAGATAGTTTTTTGTTTGCATTGTCCGCATCGGCTTTGTCCAGGAAAGCTCGAAGCCAGTCATTTTAGGCGGAAGTCCATGGATGAGGGTTTAACCATTGAGGTCTCATCGATCTCCAATGGGATGGCGGGGGCTGCGACCATGGTGATGGTAGAAGCTAGTGTTGAGCTCCATGAGGGAGCGCACTGGGTGTCCATGGGTACATCGGAGGGGTTGTCAATCTTTTCTCTCCGCATCGTGGGCGCCAGCTGGGGTATTCTGTGCCTCGGTTTAGGCGTGTGCTTCAGGTTGGGCGGTAGAATACTCTTGGAAGTCCTCTTGTTAATACGGGCCTCCCTCATGAAGACGGATCAGCGTCATATTAGCGCAGTGCTCCCCGCCACAGGTTGCGCAGGTGAGTGGGGGGTTTCTAAGGCTAAAACTCTAGTCCGTCGGTAAACAGAATATAAATGGACAAGACAGTAAATCAACCCTATTAGTTGACCGCCAGGCAATCGGAGGATATCAAAACTATGTGATGATTATTTTACCGTAGCGCCGTTGCAATTATTCGATAATCTATATCTAGATTAAGTGAACTAAATTTTCGCTATTGTCACCCCCTAATTGTATCCAGACAAGAATTTATTTTGTCTTTAATTTACTGGTTAAAATGTCATTTCAAGAACTATTTGTATTTCAAATTAAATTATTTCATTTAATATTGATGTTCTTTATTTGAAATGTGTAAATATTCTTATCAACATAGAAAGGGTAAAACTTTGTGCAATCAAAAAAAAATTAAAACCAATGTCATAAATCTCTATTCATATCATCAGAGCAAGTTTGAGTTTCTGTTGAGTTGAAACTCAATAAATCATTATCGAAATCCAAAGTTTGAGTTTCAGTCGACGTCATACAGAACGAATTAAACAAATTATCACATTTAAATGGTTTTGTAAGACATAGACAAGTTTGAGTTTCTTTCATACTCAAGTCTGGCGATTGAGTTTGTGAGGTTATAGTTTCTTTATTCGACCGACTCAAACCGAACTCTAACGGTATCGTTTGAGTCTGTATATCAGACAGAGTTTTGTAACTTCATAGACGAAGAGTCTTCAAATAGAGTTTGAGTTGATATCTCATCTTTTTTAGTCCCAAACTTATCTGGTTCCCATGACAAAGTTACATCATTTTTTATATTCTCTAATAACAATATTATTATTTATTGTACAGGAAACTGAGTTTTCTTCAACTGTATTTCCGGTTGCTTCTATGGTGGATTTTTTCTGCAATAAATCGAAATATAATTACTCAAAATAATTTTTTTTACATTAATATTTTGTAACATAATATTAAAGTTTACCCCTTGATTGCCAATGTAACTTAAAGTTGACAACAATTTAATGTTTTTTTCTTCCACATGGCAACATTATTATTTAAAGATAAATAGTAACACTATTTATTATTTTTTTCTGGCAACACTAACAAAACATTTAAATGAATCTTAACTAAATCCTTTGTTAATGTTATTTCTTTTGTTTTATCTAAATTATTCAAAATTTAATTTATTTAAAGAGGAATGGTTATCTTTTAAGTTAAATTATTTAAGCTAAACAATTTTCTAACTAGCAACACTATGTTAATTTTATCTAGTCTATAAAACAACATAATTTGTATTATTTGTAATTGTATAAATAACTAGTTGATCAATATATTGATGACTAAAAAAGTTCAGTAAACATTTAATTACTGAAGTATACCAATAGACTATCACATTACTCTGTATGCGGGTTCTTCTTTGTTTTAGTCTGTGGCAATGCACTATCTCTCTCTCTCACCAGCCATTTTGAATAACATCTAATAAGAACCATTGCGCGCTAATTTCTTTAAAATAATTATTTGTACTCTTAAAAGTAAAAAAAGCCATTAGAAGTGATCAGAGAGATGATGATTGGATCATATTTATAATGCATATGCTGGATAAAAAGTGATCTAAGTGTTTATTCAAGGTACAGTATGTACATTTATACATAACAAAAAATAAATTTAATATTATATACACACCCATATTTACACAAACATACATACACACATAATTATGACCACAACACACAATGCCATCCTTACTGCTTTTTTAAATTTTTAGATATTTTGTGTTCCTTAGTCCGATTTTTATGAAAAACATTTTGCAAAAACTCAATGTATACTATGTTTTATTGGAAATTATTGTGTTTGGTGTGGCAACACCAATACTTGTCATTTATAATCTGTTAAGCTTTTAGGGATGGGCAAATGAAAAAAAATATCGATGTGTCGGAGGTGCGGGTTGGTTTAGGTTAGCCTTGTGTTAGGTTAGTCTATTCTTAGGTTGAGACAGTGAAACTAAGCAGTGGAGGCGAGTGTCGTGATCACTTAAAGAAGCTCCTTAAGCCTACACCTTAGTCACAAGTCCAAGGCACTGCTTAGGTTCCTGTCCTGTTCATGTCATCGTAACGATTAATTATATCCTGACCGTATTGCGCCCGTAGCTTATATTATAGGCCATCCGTTGTGCACATAGGATGCTTATTGAATATATCCTTCCTAATTTGTTTCCGAAAGATATGTATCGTATCGATATTTTTAAAATACATCGATATATGCAGAAAAAAAAATCGATATTTTACCGTGATTATATTTTAAATAATGTGATCGGATTTTGGCGGAGTTCGTAAGTTTTGGCATAGTATAAATAGACGATAGAGCTTACTCTTTGTACTAGTAGTGGGGTCGTGGAAATCGTGGGTTAGCAATAGATAGAAAAAGGGAATGATTTAGTATTGCTGCTTTATGTATGTAGTGACCTTTTAAACAATATCGAATTTGATACTAATTCGAAATAAATATCGATCATCGAAATTTTGATATTTAAAATATCGACGATATTTTTTACCCAAGGCTGGTGTTAATGTACTGTTCTGCCATCTCTGATTCAATTCAAATCTCAAAAACCATCAGGTTGTATTTTATTTACTATTATTCCTCTCCAAGTACAATAACAGTTATGGATTTTGTAAATGATAAAAATAACATTTGTGAATACTTTAAATTAGATCAGTTTGTAAACATTGTGTACCTACTAAAGTTTCGGGACTTTGTGATTACATCCTCACAATTTGTACAAATCAATTCAGATAACTCGTCCGATTTATTAAACTGTAATAAAAATAATAAAATAAAATTTACTAGCAGAACCAAGAACTTTATTGCTCAAGCAGACGACTTGACTTTTTGGATATTTACAAAAATTATCATCATATTTCAACCAATGTACTCTAAACCTTAACTAATTATACACTCAAACCTTCCTCATAAATCACACTGTCTATTAGTGAAAACTATATGAAAATCTGTATAGTAGTTCTTGTGTATATAAAACGTAACGTACGTCAATTGTCGATCGCGATCTACTTGTGTGGTGTGTACTGGTTCGGGTTCGCGCGTTACAGTTTTCTGTGAACGGTGTGCTCTTCCGGATTGTGCCGTACGAATCTGGTTGTTAGATCGTCGAGCTACCGAAAAAATGCAACTCTTTGAATTCCAGGTGGCTTAAATCTGAATAACAATAATCTGTATAAAGCAATACTAAGCTAATAGCGTTTGAAATAGCTGATTGTTGAATAATGTATCACCTTTGAATAATATTGTTCACATAATTCTAGTATACAGCTTGATACTGAATTATTGCTTTTATTTTATTTTAAAACTTCTATGTTTTACTAATCATTCAGCTGCTGAATAAACAATATTATTTGTGTTTATATTAAGCTTTATTCAGTATAATAGAGAGTTTAAAACTAACTTATTCAAATTAAAGATCACATTTGTGTTTTTATAGCGCCCATAGCTTAATACCAATTGAAATGTACACGTATTTCTAAATTATAAAAGGTTTTTTTCATCGGAAAAGAGAACCCTAAAAATCTGAGTACCTACCTAATGTAGAAATGTGGTCAACTATATAATTGTTATTCAGAAATTAGTTTAATGAGACCACTTTTTGAAGTTTTAGCTTAGTAACAAGACATATGTGCACTTTTATTTAGCATTATAAAACAAAACAATCGATCGCCATTAAAAATATTTGTAATTTATATTTACAAGAAATTTACGAGATCACCAAAATGCTTAATTTTACATCAATATTGTCGACTCGGTTCATATTATTTTGTTGGATTGCTAGAATTAGCTATTTCATCACAAGTACTTTTGTCAGACCTAGTATGTATGTATCAAAATACTATTTACAATCATCAGTTAATCTTGATTATTGACTGTATTCACGAGGCGCGCCATAAGTAATGAAAAAAAAACACATACTTTACACGACAAAATTACTTGCGCACTAAGAGAAACTTATAAATTAATTATTGTTCGATCTTGCGCTGACGGATGGTGAGAGTTGTGTGCTCGTCCCGCAGCTAGATGGCGTTGCGCGCTCTAAAACCAGCGCCATGCTTGTCTATTCCTGTATAGTCTGTGTCCCCCCGCCGCCCTCATTTTCGTTAGAAGTAAGGACATTCAAACGGGCAGTACGGTACCGTGTGCCACGTTTCTTAAGCGAGGTGCGCTTAAGAAACACGATCTGAAGGGGAACTGGAGCCGGCTCCAGGAGTTGCAGTCTGCAAATCTGGTGAGTAGACTTCTTTTGCTATTTGGAAGCGTAAGATTGAAGTCGAAGGCATTCCTTTTCCTGCCAATACAGTCTACCAAAGTAGCACGTTGCTATAATTATCTACATTAAAATATTTAATCCAGTTTATTTTTGTTCACTATTCGTATGAGTATTGTTTGTAAAAATGTAAACAATAAATTAAATTCTGATTATTAATAACGAATTCGACCTAGCTGAATAACTGAGTTGTAAAAGCTTAATAAAAACAATGTGAGCCGTTATTCAAAAATTATTAAGCTAATTGAAATGTTATTAAGCTCCTACTCATATGTTATTCAGCGTTAAGCACTCAAAATTGGGCCCTTTTTACTTGAATAACAAATGTACTCAGATGTTATTCAGCTTAGGCTCTTGATGATTGCTCTTACTCAATCTTTATTCAGCACGTCTGTTACCTTGGTGGTGCCGTGATATGATTCAAAAAATTAAAGCAGGTACGTCTCGGCGTGTTTACGACATTGTGACAGATGACGTACCCTGGATTCATCAATACGATCCAGAAACAAAGTGTCAGTCGACAGTTTGGCTGTTTTAAAACGAACCAACGCGTACGAAAACCAAGCCATCGTGAAGCGTAGGCTAAATTTTGATCGGTAGTTTCTTCACTTTGACAGGGTATCTGGTTTCAATTCAATTATGAGACTAACGCAGCATCAACGCTGAATGGTATACCACAAAATGCCTGCTAGAAGTTTTGTCAACAATGAGCAACAAGCGACCGAACAACAGGCTCCGCGGGGTAGTGCTTAATTATGATAACGCGCCCGCGCACTCAGCGCTCAAAACGTGGGACTTCCTAGGCACAACACTGGTCAGAATATTGCGTCACCCTCCTTACAGTCCTGATCTGGCACCGAGTGACTTCTTTTTATTCCCTAAAATAAAAAATCTTTTGAAAGGGATAGTTTTCATCGCCGAAAAACTAGCTAGCAGCGTTCGAGAAGGCCGTGGAAGAGGTTTCTGCGCCAGACTAGAAAATTATCGAATCATTTTTGGTTCAAACGCATGAACCAATTTGTATAAAGTTGATGGAAAATTAAATATTTTAATTCAATCTTTTCAAAGAAATCCATATATATCCATACAAGTTAGTTTTTTAGTTTCTCAAAACTTTTTGGGTGTCCCACGTATATACATAAAGTTTAACAACTCAACATTACTTGGAAAAAAAATTACGTTATTTCGATATATATGTGGACAAAGACATAATTAGTATGACTACTTATGGTGCCTGCGTGATGATAGCTTTATTCCGTGCTGCTATGATGGATCACCAAAGAATTGATTCGTTTTTGGGGTTCCGTATCTTAAAAGGAACCCTTATGGGATTACTTCGTTGTCCGTCTGCCTGTTTGTCTGTCAAGACCCTTTTTCTCAGGATCACGTGGAGGTATCAAGTTGAAATTAGTATCAAATATGTAAAAAAGCAGTGATGGCCCAGTGGTTGAGACTTCAAGTCTTACTCGGGAGGTCTGAGTTCGATCCTGGGCACACACCTCTGACTCTGAGTTATGTGTGTTTTAAGCAATTAAATATCACTTGCTTTAATGGTGAAGGAAAACATCGTGAGGAAACCTGCACTCCTGAGAGTTCCCAAAAAGTTCTCAATGGTGTGTGAAGTCTGCCAACCCGCACTGGGCCAGCGTGGTGGACTATGGCCTAGTACCCTCCTCATTCCGAGGAGGAGACCCGGCTCAGCAGTAGGTCATTGAAGGGTCGTGATGATAATGTACGGGACACTCTTATTTGTTGATATAAATGAAAGTTCTACTTGATAATAATAGATTATAATGTAAAAAATATTTATTTTTTATAAAATAGAAACGTAAACTGATGAAATTATGTAAAATGAGGAGGCGGGCGGAGGAGGAGGAATAATATAATATCTAATAGTACGGTAGCTATGCACCGTACATGCTCCCGGACGAGAGATGAAGGGAACCTGAATGATAGAATGATTGAGTTAGTCAAATGATAATTAGATGAGCTATAAACTAAGTTACATGATGATTAACAATAATGCTTAAAACTATGTTAGTTCAATAGTTTCATGATCATTCATTAAAAGTAAGAAATACTGTTTGATTTTTGTCCACCATCTGCACTTTTTTATTTTTGTATACTACTGACATTACAGGAGATTTTTCACCGCACACTTTTGGCACTTTTGAGGGATTGTCTGAAACACTAGGATATACACCGAGAGATTGAGATAGTTCCGGAGGATCCGGCTGAAATGCCGGAATAGCAGAGTGGGCGTGAACAGACTCGGGGCGGGTGCAGGCGCGGCGCTGTTGACGGCTGACCGAGGCTCGGGCCACCTGGTACACATCACCTGCCTCCGCCTCCACAGGAACACGATGATGGCGATGAATAAACACGTAGCCAGGATGTAAATAGCCACGGAAATCTGTTCGATTTCACTTCGTTCAGCTTTCATCTCTTTAATCAAATCTGCTGACCGATTGCCTTTACGACTTCTGTCGATCTTCTATTTGTTCATCTGATATAATGCTCTCGTTCCCATTGATCGGTATGGCGAGGTTGATGATTTCGTTAACTGGTGGCAATTTGTTGATTATGAGAGTGAATTGTAAAAGAATCTCCTCGAAATTCACAATCACTCCCGATTGATAGTACGCCGGCCGTGCTGACACGTTCTAATTTAACTTGACCATTACATATTAAGCTCAGCGCACACTCATTACATCAAAACAATAAGTAATTGTTTATTTTATTTAGAGGATACCAAATATTTTCACATGGACTAAGCATAGTTTGACATTGTTCTGTGGTATGATTTTTGACGCACATGTGCTCGTCGTTCTGCTTTTTTTTTGTTTGTTTATTTGTCACTTATAAATTGGTGTTTGTATCTCACATAATTTTATTTCAGGATCTAAATGATAACAAGCCGTTTGATCTACTTCGGTTATCGTAAAAAACAAATCCTTTTGAATGTTCATGGCAATGTATGTTCTAATGGGAAGGATGGTGATCATTTTTCCTCTGAATGTTGAAGGAATTGGTATGACCTTGTAAATGTCATAGCTTTCTCTCGTGACAAGTGGAATTTTTACTTCAAAAAACATGTATTGTTGTAGCTTTGGCTTTAACCTTTAATAAATGGTATAGTTTGGAGATTTCATTTTCATTGTGAATATTTTGTGTAGATAAAGTTACACCGTTTGATAAATGTGCAGAAATTATGCTCAATTCTTTCTTCATTTGATTAGGTGATATGATATGAATGTTGAATTTCCCATGATAAATATCGGTAATCATGTCTGAGAAGGTATTTTGTACCCTTTTTAAATTTCTTAATATGTTATTGGCGATAATTGATGACAGCTAAAATAATTTCACGTTGGTCTAAACGTATAATGTGCTGGTTGAATAACTTGTGTTGATGGTCTATTGAAAGTTCTAAACGTTTCATAAAAGTGTGTTGAGCCTTTATAATCGACGTTTGATTTTTCCAAAGATTGGCGAGATGATTCTTCATAATGAGGTCAAGTTCCTGCTGATATTTTTTTGCAAAGCAGTCGTTTAGTACTCCGAATAATGCATGCGCGACATTCACAATGCCATTGGTAAGGCCTCTACGTATTCGGGTTCCGGTGTTGGAATGCTTACTCAGTAATAGATGATCGTATTGTTGTAGTTCATTATACACGTGACGTAATTGTAGTACTATCAAGTCGCACCGTATTCGTTGTTTTTGTTTTGTACATGATTCAGTTATATGTTTAATGTATTTAGTTAAAAACTGAACCTTCCCAGCAAGGATTCATGTCGGAATATATTACCATCCTCCATTCGTCCCTGACAAGTTGCATATTTGATATTTTGTCAAAATAAAGATATGTTATGCACACATATGAAATAATAGTAACAATGTAGTAAAACGTTGCTGAATTTGCCAGTTGATTGTTTTTCTCTGCTTGGTTTGGGATTCTGAATAAGTTGAATATTTTCAGGTTTTGATATATAATTTTGTGGCAATGGGTTTGCTAGCAAAATAGATAATTTAGTAATAGGCCTTCTAATTTCTCCATTCTTAGTCTTAACAGTAACTACTCTCACGTAACCATCGCTTCCAGGGTAAAGATCGACAACTCTACCTAGAGCCCACTTCCCCGGGGCCAAGTTAGCGTCGTGTACGATTACGATGTCGTTGATTTTAATATTATCTTTTGCTTGTAACCACTTGCTACGTGAAGTTAATTGTGTTAAATATTCTGCTTGCCAACGTTTCCAAATATCTCGAAAAAGTGTTAAGTACCATCGCATCCTTAGATCTTTTTCAATTTCTACAATACTTAGTACTGGACCGCTTGATAAAAAGTGGGATGGAGTGAGGTAGTCAATATCTTCTGGATCTTCCGACAGAGCACAGAGTGGCCTTGAATTGTGACATGCTATAACTTGAGAGAGTAAAGTGGTGTACTCTTCAAGTCAGTTTCTGCTCACCAATTACTCGCTTTAGGTGATGGTATTCAAGAACTCTGTCCATTGTCACTGTACGTGTGAGCTGGTACTCCACGTCTTGCTGCTATTCGTTTCAATGCCGCTAAGAATGCGAAGGAGGTCAAGTCAGACATTAGTTCGAGATGCACAGCCTTTGTCGCCATACATATAAACAATGGTATATAACCTTTGAATGTTTTTATGCCCGTACGTTTGCTTGACTTAACAAATATGTGTCCTGTAAAGTCAACACCCGTATGATAAAAGGGCCTTGTTGGCTTTGACCTTGATTCCGGTAAATCACCCATGAGCTGGTCGTGTTTTGATGGCTTATTTCTTCTACACATGATACAATGGCGTAAGCGCATCTTCACAGCTCTGTTGCCGCCAATTATCTAAGTTGTAACGCTAATCGAGCTCCACCATGGAATGTTAAGCGGTGGGCATAATTAATTAGGTAGGCGATGTTTTTAAAATAATTGAAAGGGTCTTTTTGAAAATGCATTTTATAAAATTTGGTGTTTTGTAAAAATTCTTGTAGTCGAAATATGGGAACTATAGATAACGTTGCTTTCAAAACAATTAATGATTCATTTCAGCATTAATCTAATAATCATCTATCAATTATATTTAAGATCTAAAAACCATCGAAAAATTTAGGTAAACCCTTGATTCTTGTCAAATAATAAAACATTATCTTTTTAAAATCTTTATTATATTAAATAATTTTCTTCAATTTAGTTGATTTTCTAAAGACAAACTTTTATCAAAAGTATCTTTGCCACTCATCTAGTTTTCCCCGGATTTTCCCCTATTTTAGGGAGTTTTTTTGCCGCCAAGTTTTGTTTACTCAGTTACTTTGTAGAATGACATGATAATAAGGTATTTAAATATATTAATAAGTTTTTATTTTTATAATAATATAAATATAATTTAATCATAATTTCTGTATATTGTGAAAAAAACTTTTTAGTTTTTTTAATTTATTTATTTATGAAACTAGTATTAAGGCAATTGAAATCTATATATAGTCTGTTTTAAAATGAAATTAAGAACAATATAACCTAACTATGAAATTATAACGGAAGACATGGCTTCAGCCTTACTGTAAAATTAACATACTAAAGACAAGGCTGTACAGTGTTATACCTTTGTCTTTTCCATTAAGGAATAAAAACAGAAAAAAGTATATGACGTCAAACGGAAGACATGGCTTCGGCCTCACCATAAAATTAATAAAGAATAAACCTACTAAAGACAAGGCTGTACGGTGTAATACATTAGCGTTTTCCATTATGAAATTAAAAAAAACTTAACTATGAAAAAGTCTAACATGTCTATCTAAGCTAGTTTTATAAAACGATTTAAAATTACACGACGAGCATTTAAACGATTTGTTCTTATTATGCACAACACTTATATGTTGGGCGAGACAGTATTTAATGTTGGCTGTGTAATTACATAGCGAGCATTTGTATAGTTTGCTTGTGTGTCTGGCGCTGACATGTTTTCCGAGTGATTTATCGTTATAAGTTTTAAAATTTGTAAGTGTCTTTATCGCTGTGTTTGGTGTTTACATGTCGTGAGAGGCTTTGTTTTAAGCTAGTTGTGTAATTACATAATGAGCATTTGAATGATATTGTTTTGGTGTGTCTCGCGTTGATGTGTTCGTTGTATCGAGTCTTGTTGGGTGCTTTGTATGAACAGTAGGTGCACGTGTATGACTTTGGATGTTTGAATATGTGGTTTATAAAAATGGATTTTCTCTTAAATATTTTACCACATAGGTCACAAATGAATTTTTCTGGATCGTTATTTATTGTTGTTTTATCTGTATTTGAAAATGCTTTGGTTGGTAGATGATTTGCAATTGTCTGAGTTTGTATTGCTGAAAAAAAAAAAGAATTAATTATTATTAATTACGAGCGGCCTGCCCTGCAATTTAGAACTATTCGAGAGAGAAAGAGAAAGGATTAGAGAGATAGGAAATTATAAAAGAGGAATTTTTTTTAATCAGATCAGTCACAAAATAGGCCATATCCTATTATTTAAAAAATGTATATGGCAACACTACATCACCTGTCACCCTGGCATAGTGGAGTTTTCTACTGGTAAAAGAATTATTAAATCGGATCTGCAGTTCGAGAGAAATCCTTCACTTTACCAAATGGCTACATTATGTCACTTAAATGCCCATATATTTTTAATTAGAATAATAATGGCAACACCACATAGCCTATGTTTACTGGAAAGGATGTAGCTTTCTATCGGTGAAAGAATTTTTTGAGCCTATTCGTAACAAACATACTAACAATCAAATCTTTCCTCTTTATATAATGGTGTAGATATATATAAACATGGATTTTAGACAGGAAACCGGCAAGAGCTGGGGGCTTGTGAAACAGGTGCAGGTTTATAAGTGTGTATAAAATATTCTGAAAAACCTATTTTTAATGACTTACTATTCACAATTTGGTTATGCTGTTTGTAATCATCAACACGTACATCCGGTAAGATCGCCTCCATCTTTTCACAATGCATTTCACTTCTGTAATGACAAATATTTCTTAAATGTTGCCATACAAAATGTGACATATTAAAAATGTAATACAGATTAATAAAGACTTTGTTTAAGCGTTTTGTTCAACATATGTTGTTATACTACATCTATTTCAAACTGTAGAAACATACCTCACTATATACACTAAGTATATCATTATATATGTGTCTAATAATAACACTATGTTATGGTTTTGTAACGGATACTATGTATATCTAACAGCCAAATCATTAAAACAGCCTTACACAGCTCTTTCATTGAACAATATCAATCCCAAACGAGCTTTTTAAAAACTTTACATTCATTATGGTTTATAGAAAATTGTTAAGGTGAAACCTCTTTTATTAGCGATGTTCGACCTTTATTTAAATTACGTAAAAGTATGATTGTCTAGTTGTTATAAATATATGGTTGTCAGATTGTCTTTAAAATAAATAATGTATTATTTATTTCGTGCTTCTTAATTATAAATGGAAATTACTTCAACACTGCAAAAACTAATCATTACAACAGGTTATGTTCACCACACGTAAGCAGTAATTAAATTAACCATGGAATTAAGTAAAATCCAAATCTCAAAGTTGGACGGTACCAACTGGGTTCAGTGGAGGTGGAGGAGGAGAATGACTGCACTGTTACGAGGGATGGATGGATTTATGGATATTGTTCAAGGGAAGTTATGTAAGCCAAAGGTGCCAGCGGTAACTAGTGGAGGTGCTATCTCTGCAACGGAATTGGCTGTATATAACAAGAATTTAGAAGAGTATCTGAAGTTGGAAAGTACTGCTCTTTTATTGATTACGAACAATATTACGGATGAAGCACTAGACAAGGTAATAAGGTTCACAAATCCGAAAGATGTCTGGGATGTACTGTACTGCATAGATTGTATGACCGCGTAAACGATGATCGCTTATACAATGCATGTATGGAATTATTTACATTCAAGATGGACATTTCTGATGACATGGCGACTCACATCTCGAAAACAAAGAATTTGTGGCATAAACTAAATCAAAAGCTGATAAAAGCGGACGAAGGGAAGATTACCTGAGGCACTTTTGATCTGTAAGATTTTAGATACGTTGCCGGAAGAATTCTTTTCTTTCAAGTCGAGTTGGATAATGATGTCAAAGAAGGAAAGAACCGTGGACAATTTGACCAGTTAGCTGTGTGCTCATGAAAGAGCCTTGACGACAACCTCCAAGGAAGATAATTGATGCGTGTCAAGATCTTCTGGTGAAACACTGATGGTTAAC
The DNA here is from genome assembly GCA_905147385.1 of Limenitis camilla. Lineage (NCBI taxonomy): Eukaryota > Metazoa > Arthropoda > Insecta > Lepidoptera > Nymphalidae > Limenitis > Limenitis camilla. The sequence continues at coordinate 5,678,776 of LR990251.1, read as the reverse complement.
GGCAATGAGAAAACTGTCAAGAAAAGAACCATAGCTTTTAAATGTCATACCTTGTCGAGAAGTCGGACATTTCAAGAAGGATTGTCCTAGGAGGGAACATGGTAAAAAACCTGATATTACTAATATGATGTCTCTGTTATTTAATGTTACACATTGCGGCATCGATCGAGATGGTTGGTATGTTGACAACGGAGCTACACACCACGTCACGATGAGAGATGATCTGTTTCAAGATTTTAAAAGTTTTCAAGAACCCCACATGGTGACTACCGCAGATGGTAGGACAATAGAAGCATTTGGAAAGGGTTCTATTCTGATAAAAACGAGGAAAGAAACATTCTTGATGAATGATGTGTGGCATGTTCCAAAGGTCACAAGGAACCTTTTTTCAGTGCTTTCAGCACATGATGTCAATTCAGATAGCCTGTTTGAATCACGAGATACAACTTGTACTATGAGTGTCCAAGGAAAGCTGTGCGTAATCGGAAATATACAGAAATATGGTGGTTTGTATAAGTTGAACTGTGAACCAGTTAAACCCAAGGAAAGCGTAGTAGTAAATGTTATTGATACTTTATAGCTTTATCATGAACGCATGGGTCATCAAGACAAACGCCATGTAAAGCGAGTTATAGAGCGACAACTTGAGGTGAAGTCTAAGGACAGTGGGATTCTATGCGAAGGATGTATCTTTGGAAAGACACATAGACAGAAATTTACTCCAGATTTGGGTATAGTTTACAAAAGGAACTATAAAAAGGGAATAATAGAATGCTTTAGTGATGCTGATCATGGAGGCAACATGGCCACGGGAAGATCGACTTCTGGTGTGCTAAGTTTATATGCTGGTGGACATGTATCATTTCTCAGTCAAAGACAGCAAAGTGTAGCTATATCTACCACAGAAGCAGAGATAGTGGGAGCCAGTGAAGCAGCAAGGGAATCTATTTGGCTTACTCGCATTATTTGTGGATTGGTAAAATTGAATGGTTTACCTATATTACATGTAAATAATGAGGCGGCTGTTCGCTTGGCTCAAAACCCTGAGTTCCACAGAAGAACGAAGCACATACGTATTCGACATTTCTTTGTTCGAGAGCTAGTGACGAATGGAAGCCTGATTGTGAAGAGGATCGGCACTGAACAACAGTTGGCAGACATATTTACCAAGCCACTTGCTAGACCAAGATTTTTGCAATTAGTCAATGAGATAGGTCTATACATCGAGAGAAGGTGTTAAGGTGAAACCTCTTTGATTAGCGATGTTCGAACTTTATTTAAATTAGGTAAAAGTATGATTGTCTAGTTGTTATAAATATATGGTTGTCAAATTGTCTTTAAAATAAATATATTTTTTATAAATATATTTTGTGCTTCTTTATTATAAATGGAAATTACTTATTATTATTATTATTTTCTCTCTAATTTTCTCTCGAAATTTTTCAATTTCGGTAATTAATGTGCATCACGGGCCTAAACCAAGTGGGGCTCATTTTCAAAAGTAGGTTGGGGGGATATTAAATCTTCTTGTAAAAACTTTCTGACAATACGGCACGTGTTAAGGATAGCGGCCTTTTGCATAGTGATGTATAAACTTGTGGACAAATTGAGTAATTTCAAATAATGTAGTAAATGTTTAGGTATAACGCCAGTACTGGACAGCACCAATGGGACAATATATACTCTCTCCATTTTCCATATTCTAGTAACTTCTTCTTTTAACTCTATATATTTATTAATTTTTTCAGTCAATGTTTTTTGCAAATTATACGTATTTGGAATGGCAATATCTATCAGATAGGTATGTTTGTTTGCTTTGTCTATAAAAGTTATATCTGGTCTATTGTGATGTATCGTTTTATCTGTGAGAATGGCTCGGTCGTAGTATATTTTGTAATTGGCATTTTCCAGTACAGGCTTTGGTGTATATTGATAATCGGGGCAAGGTTTATCATCAATTACTTTATAGGTTATGGCTAATTTTTGATGTACGATTTGTGCAACTTGGTTATGTCTATGGGTGTAATCAGTTTGAGCCAGGGAAGGGCATGCACCGGTTACGTGTTGGATAGTTTCCGACTGACGATTACATTTTCTACATCTATCAGTTAAGAGATTTGGGTCTTTGACTATGAATTTTCTGTAATTTTTTGTGTGAATGACTTGATCTTGAATTGCGACCATAAAACCTTCAGTTTCAGGGAATGAGGATCCCAACTTCAGCCATTTGTTAGATGCTTCAAGTTCAACATGGGTTTGTTCAAGATCGTGAAGATGTCGGCCATGCAATTCTTTCTTTCGCCAATCAGCCATTTTTGCACTGAGGTTATCTTTCGCGGATTTATATTGGATTGTCTTATTTTTTAAGTTAAGTGGGGTATATTTTTCATCTAAATCTACTATTGCGGAATGAAGTTCAGTGTTCAATTTTTCATAAAAGAAATCTCTTAAATTTTTAATTTGTCCTTCCCATAATAATTTTAGGTCTATTAAACCTCTCCCACCATTTTGTCTTTTTAGGGATATCCTCTCTATCGCGGATTTCGGGTGTAAATAGCTGTATTTGGTTAGAGTGGTTCTTGTTCTAATCTGTAACCGATTAATGTCTGTCTTAGTCCATTTAATTACTCCAAATGTATATGTTAAGACTGGAATGGCATAAGTATTTATTGCCTTGAAGAGGTTTTTTGAATGTAGCTGTTTTTTACATATTAAATGAATTCGCTTGATGTATATTGAAGTTAAGTCTTTTTTTATTAGAACATGATTTATGCTATTTGATTGATGGATTCCTAAATATTTGTAAGTGTCATTTGTACCTATTATATCAAATGAATTATTTTCTATATTAAAACTAGTATTTGAATCTATTTTTCCCTTGTATATATGAACTATCTTGCATTTATCCAACCCAAATGTCATTTTTATGTCTTGACTAAATTGTTCGGTTATATTAATGAGATTTTGAAGATCTTGCTTTGATTTTGCAAAAATTTTGATATCATCCATATACATCAAGTGTGTAATGGCACTATTGCTATTTAACTTATACCCATTTGTAGTCTTATTTAGAAGATATGAAAGTGGATTTAGTGCTAGGCAAAACCACAATGGGCTCAAGGAGTCTCCCTGGAAAATGCCATTTTCAATTCGGCTTTCATTTGTTTTAAGTGTCTCATTTTCAATTGTAAGGTGAAGGGCGGTTTTCCAATTGGCCATGGCGCTCTCCAAGAAAGAGATAATAAAAGGATGAATCTTATAAATCTGTAGTATTTTAATTAACCAAGAGTGCGGCACACTGTCGAAAGCTTTTTTATAATCTATATATGAGATATGAAGATTTCTTTTTTGAGTATTAGCATGTTTTAAAACAACTGAATCTATAACTAATTGTTCTTTACACCCTTTATGGTTTCGCCTACACCCTTTTTGTTCTTCTGCCAATATATTATTTTGCATCAAATGCTTATTAATTTTATGTGTAATACAAGATGTAATGAGTTTATAGATGGTCGGCAAGCAGGTAATGGGTCTGTACTGGGATGGGTTTGCTGTATCATCACTTTTAGGAAGCATGTATGTTATTCCTTTTGTAACGAATTCAGGTAGTTCTTGACTTCCTTTAATAATGTTTGTAACTACTTTAGCTAAAATCTCATGTAAGACGTGAAACTTTTTATACCAGAAATTATGAATTCCATCAATTCCTGATGCTTTCCAATTTTTTAAATATTTTGTTACATCTCCTATGTCATTTGTGGTAAGCTCTTCAAATTCCATGCTGGCAATATCTTGCCATCTATTTTCTTCATCTTTTATCCATTCAGCCTTTTCATTGTGGTTTGTCTGTTTCCTCCATAAATTCGTCCAATAGTTTGTAAGTATTTCTTTTTGCGGTATGCCTGTATGTTACGTTTATTGTCATCATTAAAAGTTCTATAGAATCCCTTTTCATTTAAGTGAAATAGAGTATTATCCCTTTTTTTTGCAATGCTTTATTGTACCTTACTAATTTCTGTGACTTTACAGTTAACTTTTGCTTTAAAGTGTCTAAAAATTCTTCTGGTCTAATGTTATTTTTTTCGTAAGTCGAATGTACAGACATTCTCTTAAAAATATCTTGAACTTTTCTAGTTAGTTTTGCTGATCTTTGGTTATTAATAATATATTGTGTAACTCGTCCTATATCAACTCTTAATTTCTTAATATCGTTTTCAAGCCTTATTTGCCAGGCAGGTTTTAAAGATGTCCGATTACGAATTTGTGGGTTGGAATGTTTTTGACGAATTTTATATCCTAAATTTTCTGAAATTACTAGAGCACTACAGTAAATTAATGTGTGTATGTTATATAAATCTGATTCTTTTGTATAAAATCTTTTTAAGATTTCGTTGTTAAATATGTTTAGATATTCATATAGTTTTTTATTTTCTTTTAACTTGGGTAGTTTAGGTCGGGCTGATGGATCTGTACCAGTGTATTGAATAACAGTAGTTTCCACTTGGTTCAGCAGTTCTTGAGCTGATATATTTAATTGTGACTGTTCATTGTACTGTTCATGAGTAGAAGAGGTTGAACTTGGAATTAGTGTTGATATGCTTGCTGTGGTAGAATGTTGTGTAAATGAAGACAACTGTGTGTTGTAAGTATTAGATAATGTGGGAATAGAATTACAAGGCATTGAAGTACTATCAATGCCTTGTAATTGTATTGATGTATGTGACGGCGGAATTTTAGATTCTGACTGCGGTACATTTGGGATTTTGACTGATGAAGAAAATGGTAAATTCTTATTTTCTTCTTTATTAAAAATTTCAGAAATTTCTTTCTTTAAATTATTTATCGCTTCATCAGATAGTAATTTATTCCTAATGATTACACGTCTTTGATCAGCTATCCTTTGTGCAGAAACATTTAAATGTGGGTATTTAATTAAAAGCTGGTCATGTAGTTTCTTACAGTACATAGTTTTATCTGTCTCTAATTTAGTTGTGTATAAGTATGTGCGCATGATAAATAGGTTAATATCTTCAGTCCATTTCATGCGCACTCTTGGTTTGCCAGTTTTGGTGGTCGCAGGTTGGGTGGCTGATGCCTCCTGCGAAACATCCACTACTGGTGAAACTGATCTACTACTGCTGTTGTCGCTGTCTGTTGGTTTGTAGGTTGGATCGGCTGTATCGATTTTATCGGTGGGAATCCGCCTGCTCAATTCCCTACCGCCGATGGATCGCATGCTGAGACACCCAGCATCGGCTCCAGGTGCGCCCCGGCGATCACCCCCGGGAAGCGGCCCTATATGTTTCTTTTGTGACCTAGTCTCCATATTTAATGGGTTACCATTTCCGCGTTTGCCGCTCCAGTAATTTCTCATAGCGTGTCCGCCCCCCACGTGAATCTGATGTTCGATTCGGACGTGCGGTTGGACTTTAGGGGGCTATTATTATTATTATTATTATCCGGTTAAAAAACTTTATATGTAATTCATGTATAATTATATATAAATATATATAATTCATATATAATGAATTTTGTGATTTCGTAAAATGATACTTTATTAAAAGTATATAATTATATGATTAATTTCGCGATTTCATATATATATTAATATATGTATAATTATTCGGGTGATTAGTTTTGAAGGACTATATTGGTTTTTCGCTCCTCCAGCAAAATTGGTTTCATATGCTGAAGAAAAAACTCTCCTAAAATTTGAGCCCTTAATTCTGATTCTACCTTTTTTTTTTCTTAAATTAATTAATGCTGAATTTAAAGAGGAACGAAAAAAGAAAAAGTCGTTTATGTAACATATGCAGTACTTGAAGTTCACACGAGTTTATTACTTCAAAAAAATCTCTTAGGTCAATTGGTAGCGAGTCAGACGTCTGAATACGAGGTTCACGGATCGACTTCTGCTCTCGACAGATATTTTTTTTCCATAGAAATATTTATATTAACTATAAATAATTATATATAATTGTATAAGGTCAATTTCCATATATAATATTATATATAAATTTTTTTTATCCGGGTAATGATGATGATGTTGTTGTTGCTGTTATTGTTGTGTTGTCTCTTTAAATCAAATTCAAATAGGCCGCGCATAATTTATGAGAACTATGCGCATTGATACTGCGCATGTGCAAAAAGATTTAATTAAGATTTATAAAAAAAGTTTATTAATTAATTACAGACTAATGAAAGCAGAACAGTTGTTAATTTCGAACGAACAGTTATTGCATAGTTCTAAACTATTAGAAAAAAAAAAAAACATCAAAATATCTAAAGTTTGTGCTAACTTGAGAGTCAATTTTTGAAAATTAAAAAAAAAAAAAACTAAAAACGAACAAATAAAATTTTTGATAGAACAATGAAGAACAGTTAACGAACAGTTGATAGAGCCAAAAAAAAGTGCAAAAAATTAATTTCCCCCCGCCAACTTAAGAGAGCTATATTTTTGTAAACTTGAACGTATGTTTGATATTAGCATATGTCAGATCGGATACCGCCAAAAAATAGATTAAGAATATTCTTACGCCGATTGTTATTTCGATTTTGGTTTATACTGTGTGTCGACAAGAAATGTGTAAAAGATGCCTAAAAATTTAAAAAAATCTGAATCTTCAGATGAAGACGAAATATTTTATGTATTAAATAATTTATAATAAAAAGATTTTTGAAACATATTACAACTTATTATTACAAAATCATTATAATTATATATTTTTTAGGGGGACAACTAAATAATTAAGGCGATTTTAGGGGTTTTTGACACAAACTTTAAGGATAAATATTTTTGAGAGTTGGTTACACTGTCTGACACTGATTTGATATTTTTAAATAGTCTCATAATCTTTGATAGGTATATAATCTTTTATTTTAACTTAAGCGAATAATGATGTATATTTTCTAAGACTAAGTATAGTTTATTAACAGCTATGTTTATATCTTTATATACAGAATAAATCAAAAGATCATCTGCAAATTGCAGAAACTTAATATTATCTACAGTTACATATTTACAAATAAGGCATGTGTATATATTATACAACAGAGGATATAGTAGCACCTTGCATTGTGTATTTGTACACATTTCTAGGGCCATGTAGAATGTTATTGTGTCTAACATACATAGTTTGATTATGTAAAAAATTAAAAATCTAATTACAAACTTTTCCAGGTATTCCTATTTCATCTAATATGTGACATAAAATAGAAGGTTCTACATTGTCAAATGCACCTGTTATATCAAGAAATGCACAAACTGTGGTGGAATGTTTTATGTCGGAGATCAGATATGCGAAATTCTCTGCTGCACTTTTACCCTTACGGAAACCAAATAGTTAATCAGGTAAAATATTATTAGATTCTACATAATAGTCTAATCTATTTTTTAACATGTATTCAAATAATTTACCCACACAAGATTAAAGAGAAATAGGTCTATAAGAATTATGGTCATATTTAGGTTTGTTCGGTTTTATTATTGGCATGACACATAGTGTCTTCCAGGGGTCAGGGATGCATTGATTGCCCATAACAAATTAAAAATATGTAATAAAAGTTTTTGGGCAGGTACATGCATATTTGAAATAACTTTATAGGGAATGTCATCTAAGCTAGGTGCTGTATCTTGCCGAGATTGAATAGCTAAACTTAACTCAATCCATGAGAATGCTTGAGAGAGAAAAGATCCATCAACATTTCCAGATTGATTAAAGATGTAATATCAATTTCTTTTTCAGGTGGTGACAGAGGTGCAATGAAAGAATCCATTCATCATTTTTATTGTGGTTCATGTACAGGTACTCGCTTAAATCTTTTAATATAATTCCAAATATAAGTAACAGGTGTATATCTATTAAAGGAATTGCAAATATTTTTCCTACTATTATGTTTTTTTTTTCACTAAGTAATCTCTTCTTTAAAGCATCAATTTTTTTATATTTTATATAGTTTTTTACGGAAGGATCATATCTATAAAGATTTAAAGCATTTTTACTATTCTTTAAAGCATCCAGACACTCTGTATCCCACCAAGGAACTGGTTTTCTCATAACAAACCACCTAGTCCTGACAATATAAGGTATGCATTGTTTTCTTATTTCTAAAAGTATGTTACAATTTGGAAATTTTCAAATTGTCTTTTTGTTTCATTACAGAACTTTGGCCAGTCTGCCTTCTTATAATTGAAGCGTTGGAATGGTTCACCAATGTCATATTTGTGTACAGATGTATGAATATCTACTAGTTGGATAATGATAACTAACCATTGGGTCGTTGGCCAGTCACACAAGGTCTCTAAGGATGGACTTATACAAGAGATGTCGATTGCAGATACTGTTGTTAGAGAACCTGTATTTAATATGCAAAGAGAAGAAAGTTTTTCTGGATTGTCAGTAATTCTGGCGATTCATTACTACTTCCTTCTATTCCTGGAGATGTTTTGATCGGGTTGGAGCTCGAGTCTTTTTATGGATTTTAATCTTCCGTCGGTAATAATTTTTGAAATATTTCGAATAATCTTTAAAATGTAGGCAGCAGCCATCTTGGTAATGAATAATGATAACAAAGGGAAACGGTTTTTGCCTAAATTATGTATTTTCTTACTATATTTCACATCTACACCTATATCTAGAATTATCAATTCTCCCGTTTTTCTTGATTGTCAGTAATTCTGGCGATTCATTACTACTTCCTTCTATTCCTGGAGATGTTTTGATCGGGTTGGAGCTCGAGTCTTTTTATGTCGATAAATCAAAAGATCATCTGCAAATTGCAGAAACTTAATATTATCTACAGTTACATATTTACAAATAAGGCATGTGTATATATTATACAACAGAGGATTTAACCGGATAATAATAATAATAATAATAGCCCCCTAAAGTCCAACCGCACGTCCGAATCGAACATCAGATTCACGTGGGGGGCGGACACGCTATGAGATACAATCTCGTGCACACCATGTCAGTTGAGCAAGGCAGGCATATTCCATAGGTTGGCAGTTTTTATCGTAAAAGACTGACTATAATAATTCGTGTTTGCTATGGGGGGCGTCAGCCGATTGTCATTTCTTGCCCGGAGGTCAAGTTAACATGACGCGTCAGAGCTTAGAAAGCTAAACCGCTCTTTTAGATACGACGGGATAAATGGGTCATACAAGGAAAAAATGTGAAAATTGAGTCGGTTTCTGATATTGAGCCACTTAAGTTTTGTACGATATTCCGAAACATGGTCATAATTGTATAAATTATTAATAATTGTTTATATTTTAATAAGTAATTTGGAATTTTTTTAATAAAGTAAATTTACTTTCTGCAAAATGTCAACAAAGAGTCCAACCCAATTGTACTTTCAAAATTTTTTTTTTTTTTTATAAAAATAGATAAGGTGCAAACGAGCAGATGGTCCACCTGATGGTAGGTGGCAACCATCGTCTATGGACATCGGAAAAACAAGAAACACTCTCTCGTTTTGTCGATGCGTTGCATCCCCGAAGATAGAGTGGGAAGGGTGAATGAAGAAGAAAAATGATGCGGATTCAGCGGACCCTAGGCAAGAGCCCAGAGTCCACTAGACCCACAGCATTAATGGGATGGGAGAAGGAGGGGGTAAGTCTGGCCCACATGCGGCTCAACCGGAACGCGTCTATGACACTTGGCGATAGGATTCGCACGCTGGTGGTCGCAAGCCAGTCGGGGAACAGATCCCCTACCACCAAGGGGGTGCTGGGTTACTCGGCTCTTACGAGATGCTCTCCCAGCGGCAGAGGGGAATGGTATTCTAACCCGTCCCCTCACGGGTAGCCGATATAACCGATACCCCCCGTATCCGAAACCGATATAATATTATTCCTTATCCATATCCAGATCCGAAATTCAATATCCATAACATCCCTAATATACACCAACTCGTTTTACAGAGTTACCCCAAAAGGGTATCTCTGTTCACAGTTTTCGAGAGCATGTAAAGGGCATATGAAAATTTTTGTAGCTTAGTACAAACCGTCTCAATATGTGCCTTCCAATTCAATTCTTGATCTAGTTGAAGCCCTAAATACTTAATGTAACTGTGATGGGCAGACTCGGCCCAATTGTTAACACGGATTAGATGCAGTGCAGAAGCGGTCTACTACCATATCAGATGTAGAAGGCAGATGTGGCCTTAACACAGTATTCAGTTCAGAAGCGGCCAGTTGCTGATGTGAATAGAAATAGACGATCGAGATTGTAATTAAATAGAAGTGAAAATTAATATGCTGGTTCTTTAGTTTTGTCACTTGTCCGCTCGAGGACGTGTATGTTTATTTAGTCGGATGGCCGAATGTTAGCATCCGTTTTAATTTTGTATCCGTACAAAGCTTGAATATTATCTATGGTATCTATTCATGTTATGTTTATGATATATTGTTTATTGTAAGGATCTGTTCCCCGACTGGCTTGCGACCACCAGCATGCAAAGCCGACCGCCAAGTGTCATAGACGCGTTCTGGTCGAGCCGCTGCGGATCTGGTGGATTCTGGGCTTTTACTCAGGGTCCGCTGAAACCGCACAATTTTTTCTTCACTCCCCCTCCCCACTCTATCTTCGAGGATGCAACGCATCGACAATACAAGAGATCGCATCAACGAAACAAGAGGGTATCTCTTGTGTTGACCCTCTTCTTTTGTCGATGTCCATGGGCGATGGTGACCACTTACCATCAGGTGGACCATCTGCTCGTTTGCACCTTATCTACAATAAAAAAAATTGTAACAAATATAATAATGGACTTTAATAAATCGAAGATGATTAATTTATATAAAAATGTTAAATGTTGATAATGATTTGTCTATGAGTTAAGTCATAGGCTATGGTAGGATATAAAAAGATGATGCAAGGTGAGTGCAGTATTTCTTTGATTGGATATGTGTGTAAGTGCTGGTGTTTTTCTTACGAAATATCTGCATTAATAGTTCTAGAGTTAACAATATTATTATAATTACAAAATAAACCTTTCTGCCTGTAGAAGTTGATGCGAAGATGTACTAGGCGATTCCAATCTTCGCCTTTCTCTAAACCTGCGCTGTCGTTGTTTGTTTAAATGTCGTTTTCGTGCACGTTCAGCGTGGTCAACACTAAAATTTTAACATAAATCACAAAATATATTTCAATAGTTCGGTTAAAAAATGCATTTAACTATGTCATTATATTAAATTATTACTTTCGCAAAAAGCAGTGATGGCCCAGTGGTTGAGTCAACTTCAAGTCTTACTCGGGAGGACCTCTGACTCTGAGGTATGTGTGTTGTAAGCGATTAAATATCACTTGCTTTAACGGTGAAGGAAAACATCGTGAGGAAACCTGAACTCCTGAGAGTTGCCTAAAAGTTCCTAAAGGTGTGTGAAGTCTGCCAACCCGCACTGGGTCAGCGTGGTGGACTATGGCCTAATTTCCTCATTCTGAGGAGGAGACCCAGCTCAGCAGTGGGCCATTGAAGGGTGATGATGAATTACTTTCGCAGTTGATCGATGGTAGATGTATATGGTGTGGAGGATAATATAAAATTATTACTTTTGCAGTTGATGGATACTAGATGTACGTGGTGTATTACTCGACACTGTAATTGCATTAATATCTTCTATTTGTTGTTGTTGCTGTTGTTGTTGTTCACGTAATAATTTTCTATATTTTCTTTGACGTTCAGCATTAGATTGTGGTTGACGTTTATTTATTTGAACATCATGTGGTGGTTGTTCTTGTTGTGGCTGAACGTCGCTAGATTGACTGAATGTACATGCATTCATTTTATTAGCTTTTCGCTTTTCTCTGTATCTTCTTTGCCGCTCAGCTTTTGAAGGTCGTGTTTGTGTTGATTGTATATTTCGTCGCGACGGTTGTTGCGCCTCTTGCTGATGCAGATAAACATCTGCAACGACTTCCATTTGAATAGGCCTAAAATAATGATTTGTAAATAAATATTGAAGGTTTACATGCGTAAGAGAGACAGAGAAAGGTGCTTATTAGTTAGATCGACTAATTTTTTACCTGACCCCCTTCGATTTCACAAACACGTTTTTAGCGAAATCGGCGGGGGTCAGGTAAAAAAATTGTCGATTTGGCATGGAATGATCCATATACACGTGTCTATAGAGCCGTTGCATGTTTTTTTTTATTTATTTATTTATGTTTTATTAGGAACAACAAAGGAACCATTTGTTTTGAAAATAAATTTAAAGATTTAAAGCTGTTTTTAATCTATATTGTTCACAGTATTATGGAGTATTATATTATATTATTTAACTTACCCTTCGTTACGAGATTCTGTAATGATCCGATGATCATCTTCTGCTTGTTTCATTAGAATGGAAACTATAAAAGAGGAAGAGAGGCAGGAATACTATAAACTTGTCTATTATCTCACAGTGAAAAATTTTCAGATCAGATCAGTAACAAAATTAGGCCATATCCTATTATTCAAAAAATGTATATGGCAACACCACATCACCTGTCACTCTAGCATAGTGTAGTTTTCTACTGGTAAAAGAATTATTAAAAACGGATCTGCAGTTCGAGAGAAATCCTTCACTTTACCAAATGGCTACGTTGTCACTTAAACGGCCATATATTTTTAATTAGAATATTAATGGCAACACCACATAGCCTATGTTTACCGGAAAGGATGATCGGTGAAAGAATTTTTTGAGCCTATTCGTAACAAACATACAAAAATACAAACAATCAAATCTTACATCTAAACATGGATTATAGACCGGAAACCAAGGAGCTGCGGGCTTGTGAAACAGGTGCAGGTTTATAAGTGTGTATAAAATATTCTGAAAAACCTATTTTTAATGACTTACTATTCGCAATTTGGTTATTTTGTTTGTAATCATCAACACGTACATCCGGTAAGATCACCTCCATCTTTTCACAATGCATTTCACTTCTGTAATGACAAATATTTCATAAATGTTGTCATACAAAAGGTGACATATTAAAAATGTAATGGAGGAGATTAATAAAGACTTTGTTTAAACATACCTTACAATATATATTATTATATATGTATGCTAATAATAACACTATGTTATGGTTTTGTAACTGATACTATGTATATCTAACATTAAAACAGCCTTACACAGCTCGTTCATTGAACAATATCAATCTCAACAGAGCTTTTTAAAAACTTAACATTCATTATGGTTTATAGAAAATTGCAAAGTGATAGCCCAGTGGTTAAGATGTTGATGTCTTGCTCGGGGGTCTGAGTTCGATCCCCCACACAGGCACACACCTCTGAATTTTCTGAGTTATGTGTGTTTTAAGCAATTTAATATCACTTGCCTTAAGGGGGTCGTCTAGTGTGTCAGGTCAAAAAAAGCGTTTTTTTTTTCATAAACCACCTCTGAGACATGTGTAGAAGACTTGAGTAAAAGCATTTTTGAAATTCAAAGTCGAAAGTGACGTTTAGAGTGTCATTTCAAAAAAATGCATTTTTTCAATCATGCTTCTCGACCGCTCGGAGAGATGTTTAAGCGATTTCGCCCGACAAGCCCGGATTTCAAACAGAGAAGAGAAAACTGCCTTGCGTGAGTTCCTTGAAGAAGAGGAAGATGTACTCAATGGTCCAGGTATAGCAGATTGATGGAGAAACCATTTTTTATTTATTATAAATTTTATACAATAACTTTTATACAAACGTGGTTTTTTCCAAATTGCTGCCATAATATTTTAAAAACTAGTCGATCAATTTTGCTTAAACTTATACAGCATCTTTAGTCCAAGTTCAGGTTGATCTAAAATAATTGTGACTGCCCCGTCAATTTTTTTTAGCTAAATAGCCTTTAAAAAATTGCGAGAAATTAAATTTTTTCTTCAAAAGCGTAAAAAAATAATATTTTTTGAATTTCTGACTTTATTTTAATTCCGTGTAGAGTCTCAAGTTTCACGATTAAAAAGCGTTTGGTTTTTTGATTTCAGATAAGCAGAACGACCGGAATCATGGCAGCTGTGGAGCACCTTTTTTTAAATGTGTTTCTGTTGCACGGATCTCCGATTGTCTTAAATATATTAACTTCAAACAACACAAAGTTTGTTCAAATGTTAATAAAAATAATATACAATTTAGAGATTTTTTATTCTAATGGTTTCTCCAAAAAAGCGTTTAAAAAATAGCCTTCACACTAGACGACCCCCTTAACGGTAAAGGAAAAGAGCAGTCAACCATTAATTAGTTGTGACTTGTGATGATGAATGATAGTAATGTAATGTTTGAAGTGTGAATTTAAACTACAAATAACTAACATTAACAAATTATTATCAGTTAAAATTAAAAAAAAAATCTTACTGATCCACTTTGATATCGAATTCCTCAATGTTATTCTCCAGTTTGACTTCATAAATCCCATTATTATCAACTACTTCATTTTCAGTAACAGCTACTTCAAAATCTATATCTATGTGTTCATTTTTAATTTGTATTTTTTCAAATCCACTATTAGTCATTTCTTCTTTATCATTTACACAAAACTTGTGAATCTTATATTCGTTGATAATTTCAGCAGATTTTTCAATTATATCCAAATAATAATCATTGACTTTGGAAACTTTACTTAATGTCGGTTTAAGTTGGTTTTTAGCTTCTTTTATTGATTCAATACCACTTATCATTGTCTGTAGTAGAAAGATACAGAAATTAGGTACTATCAAGTATTGTAGATGTCAGAATTTATGTAAAACTAGCCAATCATTCACTCACTCATTTATTTATTCATACTCTGCATAATCCGGCAACTATGAATATACTATTTCCCAACTATTTCTGTTGAATGTTTATTCTATAATGCATAGTATGTCACTGATTGCAATTTCACCACCATGTCACTGACTCGCTCACTCTTCAGTCTCACTCACTTTGTCTTTTATAGTTATTCGCTTACATCCATAGAGGCAAAGCATTTTATTTTAATTTATATATATAGAATAATGTCTTTCAGTAGCATTTTTAATTATTTATATTTCCATACCAACTTACATCCCCTATACCTACTTTTACAAACTTTAAGTGTCGTATTTATTTACATCGAATCAACAATCTACAAAATAAGTTTAGAGCTTCTAGCTCTAATAATGACGACACTTCCATACAACTTTTCATCCCCCCCCTTTCAGCCCTTTACAACTTTCTCAGGCTATGTGTACACCAAATATTATTTAAATCGGTTCAGTAGTTTTGGCGTGAAAGCGCGACAAACAGAGTCGCATTTATAATATTAGTAAGGATTAGCTGACCCGACAAACACTGTTTTTGTCATATAAATAATTAGGCCGCCCTTATCACTTAGGGGTAAAAAAAATAAATGTTGACTGATTCTCAGACCTACCCGATATGCTCACAAAATGTCATAAAAATTGGTCAAGCCGAACACGAGAATTTTATGTATTAGATAATGCAACTTACAAATTTCCGACTATTAATTATGTTAAACAAAATCCATTGAGTCTTCAACACTTTTTCCACAAGATTATTTGCTGATTCTAATCTGGCAACACATTCCCAGCACAACTTTTGCGGTAATTTATTATCTGTGTTGATCTAAAAATAAAATTTTATTCAAGTTAAATTTTATAATAATAATATTCAGTAATTACTAAATTAAACTTACATCAATGCCAGTAACTCGCTCAAACATAATATTCAGCTGGTGGTCCGACATGTCATACATTTTTACATCCATTGCTAAACATATTCTACAAACCTGTAAAAAAAACAACAACAATTTTAATAATGTGCTGTTATGTTTTCGGTCAATTATCTTCTATTATTTAACAATATTATCTTTATAAATAAAAAAGTGTGTTTGTATGTTTGTCTTCATAAACCACCACTGCTATCAACTTAGGGGTTTTCGCCCTAAATTTAGGAAGAATAAATCTGTACAATTTTCTGTAGTTTTTTTTACTGATTATTGTAAACTAATTTTTTTAAATTTTTTTAATAATATCTTTTAGGGTGAATTTAAGTAATTATGGGTTTTAATGAAAATTTTATAGAAACTTTCAAAATTAAAGTTGGTAACACTGTAAACCACCCAATGTTTGTAATGAAACTTTAATAAGTCATTGAATAAGAAAAAGATGAAATTATATTAATGAAACTTTTAACTTTATCCTACTATACAATTCAACAAAGCAAGGATGGGTCAGCTTGTTTACTATACTATATTTACAATTATCCAATTATCTTTGATTTTCATTTTCATAAAAGGAGAATTGTTAGTAAATTTGTAATATTCCGGAGGGAAGGAAAATTAAAAAAAATAATAATATTAAAACAAAGAATTAGAGGGAAAGGGATTTTATTAATAACAAATATAAATGTTACAACAAATATAATATAATTGCCTTTACGGCTTTAAATCTTAGCTATTTCAAAGAACTGATACACTAAAAAATTGTCAACACCACAGAGTAAAGATATTAAAATATTTACCTTCATAGAAACAAGTGAATCCAAATTCGATGAATCCTGTTAAATAACAAATAGTATTATTATCTGTCTCATAATTTGAAATAAGAATTCAACATTTACTTACAGGAGGCAGTTCATTTTGGACTATATATCTGTAAATAAAAAAAATATAATAACAATAAAACATTAAAATATTAAAAAAAAAGATTTTCCTACAATTTTTTCAAAGCATTCAATTAGATTAAAAAGAAAGAAATAACAAGACAAAGAAGGTTGTATTCATTCAACATTATTAGATAGTGGCAGAATAATAAATACATTTGCAAAATAATATATTTAAAAAAATACATTTTGCATCTTTGTTGTCATTTAAAAATTAAATTGAAAATGAATGATTTAATATTAGATGCTGTTGAAAAACAATTCACTATTTTTTTAATGTAAGTACATAGTGTAGTATATTTTTTTATTTATTAATAATATTGGACCTCTTTTCAATTGGTTATTATGATTAAAGTTTTTAATACATACCTTATATCGTTTAAAGTTTTAGTATCTTCATATATATCAGATACAGAATTACGAAATATCTCAGGTTTTGTGATTGGGACCATGTTTTTAATAATTACCACAACTTGCAAGAATAATAAACATGAAAAGCTAGTTGTTCAATTGTTTATTTTTCAATAATATATTTGTAGTTTAGTACACAGATTAGTTTAGTAGACTTCAACTGACTGGAATATCGATTACTCGATTAGTCTTGGGTAGTTCGCGAACGACCTAGTTCAAAAAAGCGCTCCTTTAGGTGAACTATACGAATTAGTTCGTCGACGACCTGGCTCTTAGTTTTTTATACTTCAACTGTTTTTGGCGTCCGCACTCCGCTTCACTAAGCAGTGGCGCTACGTTCTAGGTCTAAAAAATCGATATATACTTTATATTTAAATGGTGACAAAAATATCAATATATCGTTCATAAACATCGATATTTCGAATTTGGTTTTTTTATGAGCGATGTTGCCTCCCTAATCCCTATTTACACATTACTATTTGAATTTACATTTTAATTTTAAACTTTTTACAAAGTTAGTAGTAGTTCTTACGATGTATGTGCCATAATTAGAAGTGTAAACTTCGATTTTAAAATTGAATACCTTTTAAGTATTAGAAGAAGTTAGTCTAGTAACTAGTTGTTGACTAATTATAAATAAATCATTTTATTCTTTCATTATTATTTAAATTTATATGCCATAATGAAAATATGTACTGATAAAAAAAATAAAAATACTTGCAATTATTTAAATATTTGATTTTCTTTTATTTATTATTGTTATCAAAAAAATTAAAAAAAAAAGACGATAATGTTCGGTCGTTCGAACTAACGAACTAAAAGAGCGAACTAGTTCGCCATTGGTAAACAAACTAAAAGAAGCGCTCTTTTTGGTGACCTATTAGGCCTAAGACTAATATCGATATTTCGTACTTCAATGTCAATATTTCGATATTTTTGATCGATATAAAAAGGACGAAGTTTTCTTTGAGTCTCAACAACTACACTATTCGTGAATGACAAAGGTGATTTATTGTTGTCATATACATTTTTTAATTAATTGAATATGGCCGTTTTGTTGCTACTAACCCGATTTTAAAAATTCTTTCACTGAGAGAAGTCTACAGTATTTCCGCCTCTCTACCCTATATCATTCTCTCTCATCCTCTATCTTTTTTCTCTCTTTAATTTTTATCTTTATCTTTCTCTTTTCACTTTCTTTCTTTCGGTTATCTCGCTCCCCTTTATCTACTCAATTTTATTTTTGTACTGTCCTCCCTCTTATATTATCTGTCGCTTTTTTTTTCTTTTTATAATTGATAGAAAAACTGATAATGAAAAATTAAAATAAAAACACAATTATAGAATGACAAATTGAGGACATCAATTATAGTATTGCTTTAAATACCCTGAGCGTAGCGAGGGCAGCCCGCTAGTATTAGTATAAAGTCCATTGTAACTGACCAATCAAATGCGAGAAGCAAGGCATTAGACAAGTTTGCATGTCAACTTTTATGTCAGATATTAGAGCTTGCGTTATCGATAAAATCATATCGACAGTTTATACCGTTATAGTGATGTGCCTTTTATATCGATAGCGGTGAACAAATGTGGAGTCCTCTTAAATTGGCGGGGAAAAATAAATTTTTATAATTTTTTGTTCTTGATTGTTCGATTAAATTTATCGTTTGTTCGTTGTTCATTTTTTTTAAATAATTTTTAAAAATCTTCTCTTAAATTGGCGAGAAAAATGATTTTTTTAAATTTTTTTTTTGCTAATTCGTTAGTTTGTCGTTTGTCGTTTGTTCTTGATTGTTCGATCAAATTCATCGTTATTCAGTTATCATTTGTTCGATAAAAAAATGTTTATTCGATCTTATTTACGCTGATGATTCTTTTTTTATTAATATCATTACACATATTTCAGGTATGTTCAAATAAATACTACTACGCATGCGCGAACTTTCGAGACAAAAACAACAACAATAATAACAATATCAATCATAATAATAATAATAAAGATTATGAGTGTTTTCTCTTACCATCTGTAACAATGTATTATTTAAAGAACTAACATTACGGCGATCTCTTAAGTAACTTCTGGTGATCCAAACCGCGTGACAGATGATTTTTGCGAATCACTTAAATGTTGAGTATCGAAGTGCACCGAGAGATTTAAAATTACCAAAGAATTAGCATCAATTTAATGAAACCAGAAACTATAACACTACAAAAAATTATAAATGTTATTATGGAAATATTTGAGATGAGAAGACCTCCTCTGACGTGCCAAATCAAACCTTACCGTTCAGCTCAGGGTATTTGGATTGATTAAAAGCAAACCCGCATGTCGGCGCGACAAAAAGTTCTACTATCATTATCTTAGTCTTATCTCTATTAAGAGTAAGTCTAAATTCAAGACTTGTAGTTTCCAGACGAGTCAAAAGTTCTTCTAAATCTTCTTTTGTTCTTGCAAGAAGTGTAGTATCAGCGTATCTAAGGTTATTCACCACGCAGCCGCCAACTGATACACCTTTTCTCTAAAACAATTCGCATAATATACTCTGTGTAGGTGTTAAAGGGCAGTGGCGGTAATATACATCCTTGTCGAACACCGGATTCAGTTATAAAACTATCAGAAAAGACATTATCCACTCGTTCTGTTGCTGTACCATCTGTATAGAGTCTTTAACACTACTTGTAGTACTGACAAGATTCTTACTTCAAGATGAGAAAGAAATGATACTCTGACTTCGTAATGATGATAACAATATATTTTCTGTAATTAAATGAGAATATATAATTAAACATTAATAAAGAAGTAAAGATTTAAAAAAAATATACTATTAAGATTTCAGAATAATTTTAAGTGATGATTCTCGGTCCTTTTTCCAATAACTGTAAGAAATATTAAAATATTTTTTTTTTCATTCTATAATTATAATACCCATATAAGTATATATTGACCTTAAACTCCTTTCCATATCCTCCGCAATGCAACTCATATTAGGTTATGTATGTGTACTATACACCTATTGCGGCAGAACGCCAGAACGGAATCTTCACTTCTAAATGAAGTTCAGAGTTCGTCGGGTTTAAGGAGTCCATCACCTGAGCGTTACTTCGCCAATGGAGATCTCAAGATACCAGCAATATTTTTTTTGGTAATAAAAAAAATAGTTGCTGATCTGCGGGTGGAGATGTTACAGAACCCTAACGGTGGCGCTGCACACCTGACTACCCAACTCATATTACACGTCCCGGAATTTGCCGACTCCGTGAGAATGGATCACCGAGGACTGTAGAAGCATCGCCTCACTGAGTCAGTCTCTGCCCCCAACTTGCGCAGAGCTCACTCCTCTAGTTTTAAGTAAATATGTAAAAGAATTAAGACAATATAATTCTTAGAATATTCCGGATTTTCTTCCCCTCCTGACGACGCAATCCCGCCTAAAATATAATTGAAGCAAAAACATTATTTATTTTATTTATTTATTTAATAGATATACCAACGTGTGTTTACATCAATTCGTATAAAATTAAACGTACACTATTGATAACTAGATGTAACAAACAATTACAGGTATATACAGCATGCACGTTAATAATAATAATTAAGATAACATCTTACATCTAAAGTTAGTTTAAAAATAGTTTTTGGATCTTGTTGGGGGAATTAAAGTGAATCTTAATTAGGTCAGAGTAAGCATTACCTTAATACCTTACACAACCTCGAAATGGGACAATTGGCTCCAAAGGCGCATCTGCGAAGTGGTGGAATTAATGGCGTTATCTTACGACGCGAGTGACATCTAAGTGGGACTTTGTAGTATATTTTATTTAATAATTGTGGACAGTCAATTTTGTTGTTAAGTAGTTTCACTGCAAATAAGAGATCAATTTTTGTTCTGTCATGTTAAATTTTACCAATCGTTGATCGTAAGAGGACAAACTCTTTTTACACGCTTTTTATTAGCTTCACTTGTATGTCAGTATGTCAGTCTGTCAGTATGTCAGTATGTAACTCTCCGTGGGTAATTTGCGCGCCTGCGGCCTTCCTTGGTTCTGGTAGCCATTTCTCAAGCGTGATTTTTTTTAGTTTAAAAAAAAAACTATAAAAAATCACGCTTTTATAAATAAATCAAACTAAAAAGTAAAAAATAAATAATAGTTTAAAAAACTAAAAACACGCTTTTTATTATAGAAAACCAAACTAAAAAATAGAAAATAAATTTTAATAAATTTAAAATAAGAATAGTGTTAAAAATTTCAATAAATATAAATTAATAATAGTGTAAATAAAAAAAATGTATTTTAATTTAAAAAAAGCGTGGGGTGCTTTTTAAGATATTATCAAAATGATAATCACTCTACTCATATCTGTCAATAAAATATTTATAACTATTGACACCATGCACCCCACGCGTTTTTTAAATAAAATACATTTTTTTTATTTACACTATTATTAATTTATATTTATTGAAATTTTTAACACTATTCTTATTTTAAATTTATTAAAATTTATTTTCTATTTTTAAGTTTGGTTTTCTATAATAAAAAGCGTGTTTTTAGTTTTTTAATTTGATATGCCGTTAGAGAAAAGTAGGTGCCATATGAAACGCTTCTGTATTCGTTCCAGTCTCAACATGTGCGTCGCGTAATGAGGCCTCCACACCACCGACCCATATTCCAAAACTAGGCTGTTATATAACAGTATTTTAATTTTATTTTTCCGAAGTACTTTAAGATTCCTAATTAAGAATCCTAGCATTTTACTGGCTCGCGACGTAATGTGTTCGAAATGAGGAACAAATTTTTTGATATAGGTATCATTGACACTTATATATGTATGATGATGAATGATGTTCACTTTACGCGCAAATGTGACAGAGTGACACTTCTCAGAATTTAATATCCTTCCATTATTTTTACACCACATAGCGACATTATCGAGATCAGTCTGCAGTCTAAGAGAGTCATCTATAGAGTTAATCATTTTTAGCAGTTTTAAATCATCGGCTTACAAGTACGGTTTAGAGAACTGTAGATGTGATACAATATCGTTTATAAATATAATGAAGAGCAAGGGCCCCAATGGGAACCCTGCGGAACACCTGATGTAATATTCTGAGGGGAGGATGAAAACCCATTAACTACTACAAAGAAAGACCGATCTGATAGGTATGACTCTATCCAATTTAGAAGTATATTTAAGATACCGTATGCCGATAATTTGGTGATCAGTACCTTGTGACTCACTCGATCAAAAGCCTTACTGAAATCAGTATATACAACTTCGATTTGTTTTAGTGATTCAGTTAAAGTTTCACAAAAGTCCGTTAAATTAGTTGTGGTTGATCTTAAAGGTATAATTCCATGTTGAGCTTCATGCAATAACGACTTAAAATAATTCTGTACGAATGGACATATTAACGACTCTAAAACCTTAGCAAATGTGGACAGAATAGAAATTGGCCTATAATTTTTTATTGTTTCATTAGGACCCGACTTATAAATAGGAACTACTTTAGCTGTTTTCCAATACGAGGGAAAAGATCCTGTACTATATATAAGCCAAATTCGAAAGAAAGAAAATGTTAACAAAGCATTTTAGGGTCGTCAAACTTTAGATAAAATAAAAATATTCTATTTCGTGTTTATGATTGGATTACTGCACATTAATTAACAAACATTCAAGAAACATTATTTTTACACCACATTCAATTAAAATCACTCTCACAATTTCAAAATTATTGTATTAAAACGAAAATCTAAAAATAAATCTTAATAACTTTTATCTGAAAACCCTATAAAATAAATGACATCGTTATAATCCAGGTATCACAAACAATTTGTTAAAATTTAGCTAACCATCCAAATACAGTTGACATACTTTTAAATATACTTTAACGATCCGCACTCTCTTAAAAAATATCCCACAGGAACATTTTTCCGGGATTAAAAGTATCCTATATGTTAATACAGAGTTACTATCAGTACCACGCGAATAATGTATGTTAGTTTGATTTATGTACTATATCTCTGCAGTTTCATCAAAACCTGTTTAGAAGTTTTTGCGTCAACTATTAACAAACTCATGCCAATAATGTTTTATTATAATATCTGTAACATTTATTGATAAAAATGTTGTTGATATATGCCTGTCATTGGTTGCTAGGCAACGCTTTATTTGTAAACATTCTCTTTCGAACGTGGCGGAAATATAAGTGATTTTATGTATACAATAATAATAATAAATTTATTTCAAAGAACAAGTCTTCATAGGTGTTAGTAACAAAGGTGCTTAAAAACTAGGTTAGCATACATTATTTTAACTAATACTAAATTCTAAAACTACAATTATTCAGTCTATGGAGCTGAGTGCTACCCCTTTGATTTGCCCTACCCAGTACATAAATATCTGGCAATCATATTTGTCAGCAATCACATTCAGAATGCCGTTTGGACTTCGCCTGACCCGACCAAGCAAAAACGCTATTTTTTTATATAAATAAAAGAGGTTTCACCAAATGTTCAGAGCACTTAACCACAAATAATGGAGGTATTCTACCTGGAGCAGCACCTTTATTTCTATCTAAAGCTTCTTCTAAAGTTTCTTTAAAAGCATATCACTGTCAATAATAGGTGGTAGCAATGATTGTCCGTGGCTCCTAATTTTATTGAAATAATCGGTATTAATGCAGTTATTATAATACTTATCACTATTACTAGTGTATATTGATCCAAAATACGACGAAAATAACTCGTCGACTTGAGTTCCCTCTGACGTAATTATGGTATAAATTCGCGGGATATCCACTGTGTACTTATGGCGCTCGGGTCTCGTTTGTCTGGCTGTTCGATAGAAGAAGGGGGCAGGCGGAATTAAATTGTACAATTCCTGGGCACACTCGCCGAAAGTATCCGATAAAGAGGCAACCTTGCGATGTTCAAGGCTTTGCAGCTTGGCTTTCAGCAAAGTATCGTCTCCGATCACTCTCCTGGCACGTTTCTCAATCGACTCCAGAGCCTCGAGTTGGTACTTGGCAGATCCATCCCAGAGGTGAGAGCAGTACTCCATACATGACCTGATTTGCACTTTATATAAGCTGAGCAGTATTTCTGGAGTAAAATAATGCCTCACCTTCGACAGGATACCAAGTTTCCAAGCGGCTAGTAAAGCCCTTGACTCAATATAAGGGCCGAAATTTTGTCCTGTCGAAGGCTTTCGAGGTGTCCAGACCGATTTCGGCGAAATCCGTATAGACGGTCACTGAGGAGGTCGTTGTCTTCCATGGTCTAAGTTGTGTGAAGTCTGCTAACCCGCACTAGGCCAGCGTGGTGGACTATGGCCTAACCTCTCCTTACTTTGAGGAGGAAACCCGGCTCAGCAGTGGGCCATTAATAGGTTGTTATGATGATGATGATGAATATATTTAAATGCATTTTTATTATTACATTCTAATAAGTTACTCGAGTAAAAGAAACTTGGAGGCAAAGGAAAAACTTCCTAAACAGGGGAAAATCCGGGAAAAACTAGATGAGTGGCAACGCTACTTTTGATAAAAGTTTGTCTTTAGAAAATCAACTTATTAATTGAATGAAACCATTTTAAAATTCATATTTATTATTGTTTTGAAATTTATTATTTGTCTTGAAATAAAACGTGAAGGAAATAATTTAATATACCTAATAAAGATTTAAAAAAAAAATGGTTTATTATTTGACAAGAATCAAGGCTTTAACTAAATTTTTGGATGGTTCTTAGATCTTAAATATAATTGATAGATGTTCATTATAACATGTGTCCGTTAAACCGTTAAATACTAATTTTATTGTTTCCATAAAATAATATTTAATAACAGCGCCATCTATTAGTAAGTAGTTTCTATATTAATTTTTTATTAAATTAAATTTAATACTAAAAATAATTACACTATTAAAATTATTATAAATAAAATAGCGTCATCTATCGGTTCCTATATTATAACCATTAGATTAATGATGAATTAAATCATAAACTTTTATTAATCAACGATCATTTTTCTATGACCGTTGTTTAGTTTGAAGTACTGTATCTACTTTTTTTCTATGATCGTTGTTATTAATGTGTTTAAAAAAGTAATTTACATAATACCAATTTTTTTGAAAGCAGCGCCATCTATTGTTCCATATTTCAACTACAAGAATTTTTAAAAAACACCAAATTTTATAAAATGTCAAAATGACCTTTTCAATTATTTTAAAAACGTCGCCGACTAATAATGTCTATAATATCTTATATTTCAAATAAAAGATTATTATTTACCTAAATTATTAATTATTATAATATGCGCCTCAGAAATGATACTTCCTTAATAATAATTTTAAAAACAGCACCATCTATCAATTAGTACAGTTTCTATACTTCTACCAAGAGATGGCGCTTCAAGAAAACATTTTAAAAATTTCACGTTTTGCTTTTTATTTATTAAAAGTACTATAAAAATTAAAAAAATATTATTTAAATAATTACATATATGTATGTTGATACATTTAAGTATTTTTTCTTCAGTATAAATAATAGAAATAATAAGATATTGCGTAAAATTCTAACACGCGCTTACAACATTTTCTAGTGTGTTGAGTATATATACAAATGGAAGTGACTGATAAGCGTACTCGCTTCGGCAGTACATATAATAAAATTGGAACGATACAGAGAAGATTAGCATGGCCCCTGCGCAAGGATGACACGCAAAATCGTGAAGCGTTCCACATTTTTTTGGAAGTTTGATCTTTGATAAAACAAAAATACTTTTACATAATATTCTACTCTGTTCACCTCATATACTAAATTACAACATATAACTTAAGATATCTATTTTGTTTTTAGTTAATTCACTCATAATATTTTAATTTATTTTATTTAATAAAAATTAATCACTCATAATTTTAATAAGCTACTAAATCAAATTGAATAATTCTTTTTTTGTTGTATTTGTCTGAATTAATTACTTGTAATTGAAATACGTATTTGAAATACAAATACGTATTTTGTATTTGTATTTGTAATACTTATAGCTTCAAAATACATTTAGCGACCTCATTGATCGTGAATCAATTTTGTTAATCAACGTGGTAAGTCCATTTAAATGAAAACTTTGAAACCTCAAGCAATAAAAACTTGAAGCAAACTTCGACTTTTAGTATGTAAGGAGGCAGCTACTCGGGTCAACTTGCGGCTGTACTGTTTCGTCTGGTGTGTGCACTTAATTCTTCAGCCGCTTGCTCTAAGGCCTAAGCTATTAAGCCGTCAGTCGACTAAAATGTAGTAAAAAAACACGTATATTTCGCATGCTGCCATTATTCGATGGTATTGAAACGTGCATTTTTTATGATTTTTAAAGCCGTTTTAATAAGCTGAAACGAGCGTTTGCCAAAACTAATTTTGCGTAAATTTTGTTTTTTGAGACCCTAAAATAGTGTGTCCAAGTTACATCATAACCTTAAATGGATCGGCGACATTTTTTTTAAATTTCAGATGATTTCTTATGGAACCTTTAAGAATTTCGTTTCATGTATTTTATAATAAAAATACATGTTTAAATTGTATTTCAATAAAAAAGGTTTTATTAAAATAAAATAAATATTTAAAATTTTGAATTTCGAATACTAGTTTCCAGTCTTTACCAATAGCATAGCATATCATCTTTGTTCCTGGTCCACCATAGAATATTGTCAGCTTGACGAAATAATATCTAATTAGTAGTTCGATAAACTTAACCAATAAATATATAGATAGTTCGGGGTTCTTTAATCGTCACTATGACGTCACCAAAATTAATGCTTTTTTTTGATTCATTGATATAAAATGATCTGATAAAAACTTTTTTCGTAGTAATAGAAAAAAAATGCATTAAATTAATTTTGTGTAGTAACCAGAGCCATAGTTAAATAAAAGTCGTGAAAGGTTTAAATACATAATTTATTACTATGGTACAATATGTTTTGAATGATTTGCCGTTATTTAATTTAAATTCCAATAATTTACAAGACGCCGAACTGTGTAGCCATATCCACGCCCACGCACTGCGATTACCAAAATATTCAACACATACACTGCTATTTCAATAAATGTAATGTTCATTTAATATAAAACATAGAAAATAACAAATAAATGCACACTTCCACACTCTGCTGTCAGTTGTTTGTGTATTCAATATTTTCAACATTATTTAAACCTCTTTTAAAATTAGAATAGCCACCAATTTATCTGTGTTAGTAATCAATGCTGCCAACTATAAGAAGCAAATGACAAATCGAAGTTTCTTGATAATCTCTGTTCCAATTTTAAATATCCATTCACTAATAGACATTCCCGCCTTTCAAATACGTTGACCATATATGAGGATGTATAGTATAATGATCTTTGCCTTTTTCAAAAATGCATAAATTAAAAAAAAGACATATGCATAATTTCACTAGATTTAGCACTATTAAGTAAGACGATAAGATTTATCGATTCTCAATTCCATCACATCATATTCACATAATAATTTTATTCATAATGCACACACACACATTATAAAAGGCACTAATAATCTTTACATAGTTTTATTTTTAATTCCATGAAACTCTGACATTTCATCAGTGTTGCAAAGTTATAAAAAAATCATCCCATAAAAAAAAGAAATTTTTACACTTTGTTTTTCTATTTTTTTAAATAAAATTATAAAATGCTTTAATTATTAGAAATGCTTTTTTACTCATTATCTGAGCAGAAATTTATTATAAAATTTAATTCAAAATGAAAATGTACAGACTGACAGCTGTCAGAATTTCACGAAAAAAAATCCTATTAAATATTAATAAATCTCAATTTGGCAACACTACACAGTATTTCCTCAGATAACTTGGTGGCAGTTACACAGATTAAACAAAACGCAACTGTCAGTGTCAGATGTGAGTCACTCGGCAGAGACGAGGTGTGGAAGTGCGCGTTTGTTCTTTGCGTGACATAGTGTAGTTGCACCAGGCTTTGCTTAAGTCCATATTGACACTTCACTTTACTGCTTCTCCTTGCGAAACTTATTGTTACCTGTGGACAACATTTTATTATGATTAGTTTATTTTTTAATTAATAGAATATGGTCATTTTGTTGTTACTAATCCGATTTTTAAAATTCTTTCATTGAGAGAAGTCTATAGTATTTTCATCTCTCTTCCTCTTATAATACTATCATTGTCTCTCATGCTCTCTTTTTTTTCTCTCTTTAATTCTTATTTTCATTTGTTCAGTATGATCAGTCTCTTCCCACTTTCTTTCTTTTGATTATCTCTCTCTCTTTCTCTCTCTCCTTTACCTATTCAATTTTATTTTTGCTCTGTCCTCCCTCTCTTAGCATCTGTCGCTTTTCTTTTATTTGTTTCTATTATGTTTTTTGTATAACTTTTTCTTACTCTCACTCTCTTTTTTCAAATAGTGAAAAACTACACAATTACAGAGTGACAATTTAAGGACATCAATTATAATATTGTTTTAAATACCCGGAGCGAAGCGAGGGCAGGCCTCTAGTAAGAAATAAAGATGAACAAGAGCGCCTTCTTTGGAGATTCTCACGCTTTTTCATAATACAATGACATCTACTACCGCAAGGAATTTTACAACTACAAGGATTTAGATAATTATAACGGAAGACACGGCTTTGCAGTTATTATAAAATTCATAAAGAATTAACCTACTAAAGACAAGGCTGTACGGTTTAATACCTTTGCCTTTTCCATTATGCAATAAAAACAGAAAAATTATAATCTTCATCAGAAAAAGGTTACCTGGCTAGCTGTCGTCCTGTAGCGTAGTGAACCGATTGCCAAGTGCCAAAGGCGTAGGGACGGCACCAGAGCGCGCGGGTGCCCCACCCCCCGCGGTACTCCACCCGCCGCCGCGCTTGCCCCCGGCGCCTAACACAGGGAAGTAGTCGTCGTTGTGGATATCTGGAGCGTTCTTCTGTAAATCCCAAACAAATACAATCATTCAGACACCTTTCAAGTTAGCAATGAGCTGATAGTCTTCAAACGGCTGACCAGATCTTCACAATATACTGCTAATAACCATCTCCATTAAATCAGCTTTCAAAGAAATAAAACCGCATCAAAATTAGTCTATCATCTTGGGCTTTACAATGCGTCGTTTGAGCGTTGGGGGTTAAAAAAGAGTGTATGTCTTACCGATTGAGTCCTTCGCACAGGTTCGACGGTTCGGTTGCGGGACTGCGGCGGGACGTACGCGGCGGGCTGCGACTTCTCTTCTTGACGAGGGGGCGGAGGCGCCGGAGCTGCTTGCTGCTCTGGTTCTGCCTGCAATATTCAATTCAAAATTAACTCCAACAGAGATGTGTTTTTTACGCACCAATAGAATCACTTTATTTACCTAGCCGTGCTTAGTGTATCAGATGAAGCGATTCTATTGGTTCTTAACAAAATTTAATGACAGTGTTGCCAACTTGTACATAGAATAATAATAAATAAAACATACACTTATTTAACTTGGTATTGCTAGAGTTCATTATTATGAAAGTAAAAATGTTAAATGTTTGAATAATAGATTGAATATAGAATTCCAAATTCAAATTTTGGAATATATTTATTATCTCAAACATCATAATGGATTACAGTTAAATAGATTCCAAATTTGAATATAAAATGCACAAATTTGAATTTGGAATCTACTTTCGATCCATAACCCAATGATGGATTGATATTGGTTATTATTTATGGTTATAAAACAAAGTCAATATGGTTTGGTTTCTATTATAACTAAATTTCCTTTAATAAGTGAAGACATCCTTACAGGTTTATTCCAAGGCCCCTTATTCTTTGTGTTCTCTGGAGCTGAGTCTTCAGTGGTAGTATCCCGACCAGACTCGGGAGCACCAGCACCACCTTGCAGTACCTGGATCTTGAGACCTGTGTAGTCTTTTACTGGTTCCTCGTAATCCTTCCATTCTTCTTCTTCCTGTAAATATTCATTGATATTTGTTCTGTCTTTGAAATGAAGCTGAATTCATTTTAATTCCGGAGATACCAGAACTTCTTTCTGCCGTAGCATGGATGATATGCATATTTTAATTTGTAAATAAATACAATCATCTTTAGAAGACAGAAAGAAAGTTTGTAAAAGTATTTTTCACTTATTGTAATTGGCCAAAACTTGGATCTTCATTTAAGACATGTGTTAATACAACTTTTAGGTTATTAATTTCATCCTAAAGCCAATATGGATGTATGGTGCAGTTGTGGGGAATGCTTTTGACTTCAATTTAAACATAATCCAAAGACTACAAAACGGCAACGGCATGGTAAAGCAGAACATGTCTCCTGCTGAGGAGCTCCTTGAAGTTAACAAAACATACGGCAAACAAATGTGCTTGTAGTTTAGGACTAATTGCAGAAAAGTGCAAAAAAAAAAATAATGCCATCTTGATTTGAGCAACTGTTAAATTTGTTGGCGGCACTTCTCAACAGATAACTGATTTCCGACCTGGCGATAGCTTCACATGTTAAGTTTATTAAAAAAAAAACAAGGGAATTTATGTAGTAAAATAAGAACTAAATTGTAATTTGTTTAGTAACTAATTCTCTCCAATATCAATAACTTGTCAAGTATAGAATATAATTATAGTAATTAAGATAATAAGAAACAACACATGATTCATACTGTGATGTGCATTACTACAAATACTGTTATATAAATAAAACATACTTAAATGACGTCTTAGAAGTGTAAACTTGAGGATAGTATTGTTGTAAATCAATAAATTGGTATACAAAGCTCATTAATGGCTTACTAGTGAACATGAATGTCTACATGTTCTCCTTAGAATGAGAAGGGGGTTAGTCGAAAAGTCTACTGCATTAACTAAAAACATTATGAAGAACTTTCAAGAGTGATATTTAATTGCTGAAAACACACATAGTTCGAAGAATCCAGTCTTAACAACTAGGCTATCTTAGTAATTTAATTAAGTTAAATAAAAAAATATAATTATGATTCACAAATGATGATAGTAAATTTTAAAGTACAATTTTATATATTCACTCTAGCAACAAATCATACAGTTAGGGCTAAGGCACCATTGTAACCAGGTCAAATGAATTAACTAACAAAGGACACGGAAAGTGGAAACAATGTGCGACGACAATTTTTTTTTTCATGTTTTTATTCCAAAATGGAAAACTTAAAGGTATTACATCTTACAGCCGAGTCTTAATTAATAACTCTTTATTCATTTTATTGTCCAGCGACAACCTACATCGGTTTCTCTTATGACGTATGACATACACACCCCTGACCGGCTCGGCTCCTCGCCCTCCTGCACCGGACGCTCCTTCTTCGGCCTCACGTCACTTTTTTGCTTTGTATCCTCCAACTTTTTTGCTAATTCATCAGCCGTCGCGAACTTTTTCACTTTCGACTTTTTGCGGTCCTTCTTAGCGAAGAAATCGTCCAGATCGGCCATTGCGGATTTTTAACTTTTAAATTAATATTTTAGGTATTAATGTACAAAATACAGCAATATTGGAATAGTGAATTGGGGGAAATTTGTATGAACCCCCGGAATGATTTTTGTGGCAAGCGTGGCCGACTGTTTCTTTTTTTTTAAAGGTAGGATTGAGTGTTGCCAATTTTGTACATAAAAGTAATACCATTAATTTCTACTATAATGTCGTATCATTTTTCTTTTTTTTTTTAATAGATTTTTTATCGTTAATAAAAAATTCTTACTTTATTTAGTTTACTAATATGTTTATATATCGATAGTTTTTTATACTATCGATATATATTAATATAAAACAACAAACATTATATTTTGTAGATAATTTTAAAGTTGATATTTGAAATGTTATTCAAATAATAAGGGGGCATGGAATCGAACATAATTTAAAAAAAATGTGATATAGTAAAAAGGTGGCTTTTAAACTAAATATACAAAAAAGGTTTTTCTTTATATGCTAAATTAAAAAAAAACAACAAAATTAATTCGAAATTCAAAACTTAATGAAACCTTAATTACCTTATTTAACTAGATAAGTTATAGGATTACAGTTGTTTACCTAAGAGCTAATATTATAAAAACTACATAATATGATTTATGAAATAAACCTTCCAAACTTTGGCTTTTACCTTTACTACGTATCATAAAAACTTTAACCATATAGAATAATCCAGACAAATATAAATGGTATATTTTGTCAACCATGTAAAGAGGAAAACCTACCTATTTAAACAAGCTGTTTATTCAGCACGCATTTTATCTTTAAACGGCCAGTCCGTCAGTCGTATCGGGATTCAGCAATAGTCAATATCCTTATCTAATCTAGTCTACCATTACCTGATCAGAGGTTCGGTTTTATTTTATTAGAATAAAATATAAAATGTTGGGAACAGTAGCCAGGACTGGTCTTTTGGGGAGAAATGTGATGAGGAACTTCATCAGGAATGGCTCCCATGGTGGCGTGCCTGGGGAGGTAGGTTTGATTTTGTATTACGTAACTATACCACATTTTGCCTATCAATATAATGCTATGGAATTTAAGGAAATATTTGGTATTTAATTATTCCTTCCTTATTTTTAAAATTTTGCATAATTGAAATTATGCGTATTAAAATGGCGGTGACAATAGCTAATATTTAATTTTTCTATTCATGGAAGAGAAATATGAAATTACTATAATTATTGTGATGTTTAAGTTAATTTTATCTAATTTCAGAACCTGCCATTCGACATCAACAACCGCTTTAAAGTAACGTTTCACTTCTTCTGGTACGTGCTGACTGGATTCTCCTCGCCATTCCTCATCCTGATGTACCAGATGAAGAAGAAGTAAATGTAAGTTAGACGCACAGTACATATTAAAGTGTTGAGACTAATAGTGTAGTGTTGTTTGGTGGTGTGGTTCGGGGTCTCAAGCCCCAGACACTGGTCGGCTTCAATCTATATTACATATGTAGGATTCCGTAGTTTTCAGTCACAGTACGCATAAGGTTCTTTTACGTATAAAATCTATTTAGCTATGTAATATCAACAAAAATCACAACATTAAAGCATGACGTTATAAAAGATCCAAATTTCCAATATACCCTTTACTTACCCCTATTATTTTGTAAATAGCTTTTCAAAACACGCACACGTAAAATGTACCCAAAGGTTTTTTTTTTATTTCACAACTTTTAACCGAATTTCGTCTTTGTTATTGTCTTAGTGAAAAGGCAGAATCGGGGCTTTTATTTATCAAGATTTGTTTTTTTTACCTAAACCGAAACCCAAAAAGAAGTTATAAATATTCAACTTCATTCATCTCCGTCATAGAAAATATAGTTTGTAAATTTATTTCTCTCAGTTCCTTCTATCTTTATTTGTATCTTAGCGTGATGCTCCGCTTCTATTGGTCTTAACGTGATGATATATAGCCTATAGCTTTCCTCGATAAATGGCCTATTTAACACTGAAAGAATTTTCCAAATCGAACCAATAGTTCCTGTGATTAGTGAGTTCAAGCAAATAAACAAACAAATTCTCTTCAGCTTTATATCTTAAATATACATAAAATTCTCATGTAACGGCTCGACCAATTTTTATGAAATTTTGTGAGTAGATCAACATCTATTTTTATACCCTTAAGTGATAAGGGTGACACACCCCAATTTTTTTTATTTATATAACAAAACAACGTTTGCCGGGTCAGCTAGTATTAGTATAAGATTTTTCTTTAAATTAAAATCGATTAAACTCGAGTTGGCTCTTTAATTGACCTATTTATTAGTTTACTAGTCGACCTGCGCGACTTCCTCCGCGTGTAGCTCCGCTTCTATTGGTCTTAGCGTGATGATATATAGCCTATAGACTTCCTCGATAACTGGGCTATCTAACACTGAAAGAATTTTTCAAATCGGACCAGTAGTTCCTCAGATTAGAGCGTTCAAACAAACAAACTCTATAGCTTTATATAGTAATCCATTTGAAAAAATACCTACGTATTCCGTAGGGAACAACTTCATTACATTTACATCATTCGCAAATTGAATTCCGTTGTACGAGGGTTGGACAAATAAAGATGGAGGACGTTTCGGATTATTATTTGTTTATCAAATTGTTTCGACAAGTATGTTAAAGTAATTGAACTAGCCGACCAGCCCACGCTTCGCTGAGGTGAGGTGAATAAACCTTGTCCTGACTTTAACTAACAACGATTCGGTACAGTCGCTCTTAGAGTGGACAACACCTGGAGTACCCCTACACCTTGGTCACAAGTTCAAGGCACTAAACTAGGTTCCCGTCCAAATTACTAAAGAATCATGACATTCTGTTACTTCATTCATTCAAATCGACAAAGACTTTTATCTATCTATTGACTATTGGTATAATAAAATTAAATTTAGCCGTTTTAAAAATTACATTTCACAGACTATAAATCTCAAACAGAACTAAACGATTAAACGTATAAATACTATTGCAATTTATTAAAAAAAAAAATTAAATAGATATTCCAACTTCTTTATTTAGTCTGTAATTACATTAGCACCTGCAAAGAATAAGCAATAAAAACAAACGACGATCAGGCAAAAGCAATAAACATAAGGCTTTGTTGACACTTATCTACCATTGTCATTCTTGGAACTATTTACAAACATGCAACATATATAATACTAAATAGAAGCCAAATTAATTTTTTTATCTGTCTGTATATTTGTACGCTCATCGCGCAAAAACCACAATTTATAACATAGGCTTTGTGCTTTGTTTCATTTGAATTGGATGTCAGGGATGTTGGAGGCAGAATAATTTGATTGCCGTTGCTTAATTCAGGAATTAAAAATATAATTTTGTATAAGATTTTTGATATGGCCGCTCTCTTTCTATTAATGCTGTTTGGACGTTTCACTCGATGAATAATATTATATCGATATTTTAATTAAATAAAATTCGAAGACACTTGGATTTTTATATCGATGTCTCGAATTTACTTGCACATCATAAAAAATTTTTTTTAACTCCTAATCACTCAAATCCGCATCTATATAAGTTGGTTAGTTACCAACACGTGACTCACGTAACATTGACTGCTTATAAATCAAGGAAACACTCCTACTAAAATATGGATGTATGTTTGTTACTCTTTAATCCAAAAACTACTGAATGGATTTTGATGAAACTTTACAATAATATAGCTTACACTTCAGAATAACACATACGCTATAATTTATAATGATAAAGTGTAAATTATTCAAAATACAGCGGGTGAAACCGCGGGGCGCAGCTAGTAATAAATAATAAATAATGTGGTGGCTCAAAACCCTAGATGCCAAAAGGTCAATTAAATAAATATATATATTTCCTTTTGTTGCAGGTAATCACCTTAACTTTATGTTTTAACTGATACATAATGTAGTAAATATAATTTAAACGTAATAAAAATTATTCTTTAATTTATTGGTGTTTCATTTAAAATATTATAGTTGCGTTCAATTTTAATAACTAAAACTTGCCACCCTGACTTGAACGCAGTGGTAGTTTTTAAGAAAAAAAAATATATTGCGTTTGAAGGAAAATCGAAATACGCGAAGCTCACATTTTCTCAAATATTTTATAGTAATTACATCAAAATGCTGACTCCTTTAGCTCGTGCCTCCAACAAGCTTGGCAGAAATGTCATGACCAACTTCATCAGAAACCACTCCCATGGTGGAGTTCCTGGCGAGGTAAGTGACATTACATAATCTATTTTCAAAAACCTATAAAAATATTTTACCTTATCAATAGATACTTAAAATTTTAAATTTAGAATAGAACAAATGTTTAAAACTATTCCTTATATTTTTTTTAAGAGGTTAGTGGCTAGTGCTATTTTGTAAGTACTGGATTTTAAATTTCTTAATCTTACTCTGTATCGTATAATAGTACATTTTTTTATTTCAAATATTGAATAATTTTATTAAATTTTTAATTTGTGGTTCTATTTAGTACTGGATGTTAATTTTCTCAAATATATAAAAACCTTTTTACTTAGCGTTTTGCTGAATCAATTTTATTTGTTACTATTAATTGAGAAATAAAATTTATGTAAAAATTCATACAATTAGTTTGAATAACACATTAATAATATATTCTACAAATTCCTGAGGATTTTAAGTTCTAGTTTTTTTATTCTGAAGGATACTGTCAAGAAGACAAAAATCCTGTGGGACTTAAAACTCTCGTAATGTATTTAAAAGATATATTCAGTTTATGTATGTTTTATATTAATGAAATAAGTAGTTCATATAATAATTTTAACACAGTTTTAATGAATGTACGTTTGTTATACTTCCAGAACCTTCCCTTTGACATCTCCAACCGTTACAAGCTGACTGCATTCTTCATGGTGTATGTAGGTTCTGGTCTCTCAGCTCCATTCCTCATCACTCGTCATCAACTACTCAAGAAGTAAATTGTAAGTATCAATATTTTATAATTCATAATTTTGTTGGCTTGCTTCAAAATTATTGTAATTGATTTCAATTTTTTAGTCTCAATAGTTTAAAAAACTAACTAATCACTATATGAAATCAGTTGCCATCAACTCATCAGTTTCAATTACTTGATTTACCAAATTAAAGGTTTTTCTCCTAAATTTAGGGAGAAAAATCTAGTGTAAAATTTTTTAGGGTTACATTATGAATATTTTTTTAAGGGTATTTAAAGGTTTCAGGAATTTTTTGACTTTTGAGGGAGAAATATTATTGTGAGTTAGTAACACTGTATATATGGTGGTTTAATTGATAAAATGATCAAGTTATATAAATTATGAGAAAATTTAAATCGTCTTGATTTTTTATTAATGTAGTTAAGGTCTTCTAGTCTAGGTCAAAGAATGTTCTAGTAACTCTCAGGAGAACTTCTCTCACTTCACGTCCTCACATATTTCTAGTGGAAATGCCCTTAGAGAGAGAGGAGATTTGAACTGCAAATTTTAATGTTTTGTTTTTTTTTCAGATTACTACTAGAGGGTTCAAGAATATTTTAGTTTTAAGCTAGCAATGTGTTATATAAAAATGAAAATAAATTAATGTGATTAAACAGTTTGTGTTCTTTACTTATAATTCCTTTGTTTTCTTTCCACATGACAAAAAGTAGTTACAGCAACCTAAAGAATATTTGACTAGTGTTGCCAATAGATCCTTTGTCTTATATGTCGTAAAAATATTATAAACAAGCAAGTTTGTATGTTTGGTTGTTACTCAATTACATGTAAACGGCTGATACGTTATAACTAAGGTTCATAATTACTGCGGGATAAAATGAAATGTTTAAAGAACACCTGAATATTATATATAGCAATATTAATTTAAAAAAAAAAAAAAAAGTAGGTATATATGTTAAACGCACATGTGCGAAGCCGTACTAGTATTTAGCACATCTCTTTTGAAGACTTACTAGCTAAAGTGAGTTGCCATTAAATTGATATTATATATATGTAATACATAACAGATCTGAGATAGACAAGAGCTTGGGAAGGGGCTTTTATACTGCGAGATAATAATAAAATACAGTAAAGACGATTTCACAGGGACCCAACCAAAAACGCGTCTTATACGGGATAGGGAAAATAAAACGTAACATACTATTAAATTATACATTTGTAAATAAAGTTCAATTCATAATGTTATTATAATTACGTTATTTATAGTAATCACAGCAATTACAAAATTTTCAACATAATTTAACTTTTGCAGTGCATCTTCGCTTTGATTCGAAGACAGCGTCTTAAATCATTAACAGCTGATAACGCCTGGACGTTTTACAAATTCGGACTTGACCCATCTTCTTCTTCATCATTATCATTTATGGTCTCTTTTTGGGTGTTATTTACATTCTCAATTATATCTTCAATTGATTGAATTTCGTATGGTGCCATATTGTCGTGAATGGAAGAATATTCAGGAAAACCCTGCAGTACCACGGGTTCTTTTTCGAACACGGCGTTTCGAGAGCGGCGCGTGTTGGCTTATAAAACGAGATGAAGAATCGTATTAAGTGTTAAGAAATGTATGAAAATATGGCGTATTATGCGAGAAATCGTATTAAGCGTGATCGTAGTAAGCGGGTTCTACTGTATTCTTATTATACATCTGAACAGGGTCGTAGCTACCGCCGTATTAATTATATAGGGCCCCCGGGCTAGAAGGGTAACTAACGCGTGTAAGCAAAAATTAGTAAAATGTTATCTACAATGTCATTTAATCTCGTGCTTCACAGGAAAACAAAAAGCTTTTATTTCAAAAAAGGCAAAGAAAACAAACTTTTTTTTCGGGATAAGCGTGCGCCAAAAATTTGGCTACAGGGGCAGAAATTTAACAAAATCCGAAATCGTCTGCAGCTGTAGATGATTTAACAAATCAATTTGCCGAAAAAAAGACAGTTCAATTTTTAGTAGGAAGTGATAACTTATAATCAATAAATATTTAATTTAATGGAAGCATTTTTGTCTCATTTGTGAGAAACCTTTACCCTTCATTTGGGTCCCCCTACTAATTTTGATACAGGGCACGCTACGCCACTGCATCTGAATATTATTATATTGAAAATTAAAGTTTTTTGATAAATCTAAATAGATATTTTTTTATAATAATTATATATAACGATATTTTACATTATAATTTTCAACATCAACATAATTTATATACGATTAATTCCACGTAGACTAAATATCCATCCATCGTCCCAGTACACCAATGTGCGAGGAAGGCTTCCATTAGGGAGGAGTGGAGGCGTATTGTCAAGAGGGCCACAACTTTCAAATGACCACGACCGGTCTGCCAAGACCGTATCGACCAAGAAGAAGACTAAATATGCTCACGTTATAAAAAAAATAGCTCTATGTGTGGGGGTTGAAACCTTTATTTCGCAATAAAACGTAGTCTACGTCCTTTCCCAAGCTCTATATATACCTGTACCAAATTTTATCAAAATAGGTTCAGTGATTTAATGCGTGATTGCGTAACAGACAAACAGCACCATATCCATCAATAGATGGCGTAAGTAGTATATTAAATCGCACTTTTATGATTACAATTTATTAGTCATTTATTATATTTAATATTTCTAATCAATAAACATATTTTAAAAGTCTTTGCACTTCAGTCCAATTCAAATTGTCTTATCTTCACTTGACTAAATCACCATCTTAATTCCATCCAAAGCTTACCGAGCAAGGGGTCTACTCCGAAGACTTCCTTGCTCGCTTTCGCCGTTATATATCAAACCTTTCAAACGCTAAGGCTTTGCCCTCTTCTTCATATTCTTCTTTAGTCATGCAAAATGAATAAAAGTCTGGATCTCGGAATATCAACTTCCCA
Organism: Limenitis camilla; assembly: GCA_905147385.1. NCBI lineage: Eukaryota > Metazoa > Arthropoda > Insecta > Lepidoptera > Nymphalidae > Limenitis > Limenitis camilla. Next base: position 5,639,391 of record LR990251.1, on the reverse strand, counting down.
CCTTCCCAGGCATATGTAATGGGATTATCTCCCAATGTTACGTTAACATCAAAATGGTCCAATGCAAAAGCCCTAACTTCATTATAAACTCGCTCCCTAAAATTTGGAAATAAAGTATTCCCGCCAAATAAAACAATATTTTCCAGCAAACTCTCCTTATTTTCTTCTGGACAAGAATCTATTGAATGCATTATTGCTTCGGGTATACCCATTTGTGGGATACCTACATCAGAAGGACGGAACAGAAGTTCTGGGATGGAAAATCGCTCATTGTTCATGCGTAATGTTTGCTGTTCTAAGTCCTCATCAGGTTTTACAATGTCACGGAGGTAACCTCGACGGATTGTTGTATAGTCGGGAAGGACATAATCCTTAACTATTGTATTACTCGACCCTGAAAAAGAAATAAGGAATTAAAATAGCAAGACTATTAAAAAATGGTTTATAATTATTACATGACTAATTTTTATATAAATAATATTGAAAAGTACTCTTACCCTTCTTCCTAGCAGTCTCCATATCACCCATAAAGTCTAAAGACACAAAGCAGGAGTCCTCTTTAACTTGATTTATGACGTAGCTCTCCTCCATCACATTCAATTGCCGATAAGACAGGATCTCTTTCAGATGATTAGTCAACACTTTACCACCAACGTCTATGCGTCTTATACCTTCTCTATACTTCTTACCCTTGATATAAGGAACTATATGAGTATAACTGTACCCGGAATCAACAACCACAGTGCATTCATTTTTATGAGACTTCCTATAATTATATTCAGCCAAATCCGCAGCATTAATACGTAATAAGGACTGACATTCATACTCCTCAAAGAATATCTCAGTCATCGCTTCCTGTATAGATGAAAAGTTATAAATTGGTTCCGTCAAAATTAGTGGAGTTTCACTAAAATTGACCGGACAACATTCCTTACTAAATATAAAATCCCAGACAGTTTTTTGAGTATCCCAATTAATAAGAAAGCCTTTTTGAAATGGTAGGATGTAGAAGAGCCCTGATGCGTCTCGGCATTCCTCTATTTGTGAGCCGACGAAGGGACGCCGCCTTTCGGATTTGGCTTTCATTATGCAGTTAGGTACTACTTTCGGTTCCATAGAGGAGGAGCCGACTTTGGCCGTGTAAGCTCCATTGTCCAAGATATAACATGAAGACTCACTCATTGTTAAGGTTACCGGTATATAACTATATTACTTTACATAAGTATGCAAATTATTACAATAAACTATTCAATCGAATTACAAATACATTTGATAAAGTAAGTGAAAGTGTATTTTAATTCCTAAATTCTAATACTTTATTATTTATTTACTACTTTTAACTAGGGATGAAAAATATCGATGTATTAAAATATCGATATTTATTTCTAAATATCACATTCGAGTTTTTTGAGCTTTGTTATATTTTATAATACATTTATTTTTATTTAAATTGTAAAAAAAGTCAATAAATGGTGATTTTCTCTCTGCCCATCAGCTTTGCCTGTATTTTGCATATACATTTTAGTTGTAAATGATAAAACTGTGACACTTGTTTTTTTCTCTCTTTCGAATATTTTGACAATACTTTAGATAATCGCTTCGTCGATATATATTGATATCATATATATCGACGTATGTTTTTCGTTTGTCCATCCCTATTTTTATTGAAAAGATAATCGATTTTTAAACCGATATTTAGCATAAAAGCATTAAATCGATTGCAACCTTCGACAAACGACATTTCTGAAATATCTTCCCGAAATAGTAATAACAGTTTGTGTAGACCTAATTAAGAACTCCCATTTAACGAAAATTCCTGTTTTGGGGAGAATTTTTTTTTTAATATTTTTTTCTTATAATACCCACCCTTTTGAGTTAGTGATTAATTATCACTGCAAATTTAATTTTATATACACTAGGAAAAAATTTAAACCAATTAAGTAATTATTCTATTAAAGTCTCAATATAATCTTATAAACCTTATCTAACTTTTCTCTATTATGTAATGGACAGCCCCTACAAAAAGTTGGCTAATACAAATATTTGGGTTGACGATACGGAAGATCACAGTCTTGAAATAAGGTGCCGCATAGAAAAAGCTCGTTTTGCTTTCTTTAAGCTTAAATCACTTCTGTGCAATAAAAAGCTACACATCTAGCTTCGAGTACGATTAGCATGATGTTGTTTCCTCCATTCTCCTGTATGGCATTGAAGCATGGATCCTCACAGAATCGAGCTGTAAGAAGATTGAAGCCTTTGAAATGTGGGTATACAGGAATGTTAATGATATCCTGGAGAGACAAAATGAAAAAGGTAACCGTGCTAAGTGGCTAAAAGAAAAGCCAGAAGTTGTATATTAAGTTAAGAAAAGAAAGCTTGAATATCTCGGCCTTCTCGAAATTAAGGCCACATAATGCATAAACTCATCATTCAGGGTAAGATCCAAAAAAAACGAAATATCTTGGCTGAAAAACCTTCGCCAATGGTTTGGAAAAAGCGTTGATCCTTATTCAGAGTCACGGCATCAAAGTTACAAGTTACCTTAATGATTCGCCGATTTTAAAGAAATTAGGAATGGAAATTGACTAGAGCTTGAGATAGAACATGTCCGTTTTATCGTGTCATGTAATTATAGTGTAATTATTGATTGATGATGGAAATAAAAATGTAAAATATAGCGATATATATACCTATAGCAAAATTAACATTATGCTGAAAACAAAGAAATAATATTATCTAAATACACGTGTTAACTTGCATCTGGGTGTAGTCGAGAGGAGGGTAGTCTACTGTTAACTGTAAGATATAAAACACCCAGAGTACGATGAACGCGAAGTCACGAAAAGAATAGCGCACAGTCCGTAGAGAAGGAGAAATCGATCCTACTTTTAAAACATTATTTCAAATCGATTACATCAATAAGTAATTATATATCGATTATCGATATATGTTTTGTGAGGGATCGAAGTTCATACCCTTATGAGTTATGAGAGTTCATGTCATGTGTCAAATCGTCATGTTTTCCGTCAATTCATGACGTCATTTAAAACACGATTTTAAAAGCCAATGGATATTTTTTATAATTTGCGTCTATTTACATTTCACAATATTCAAATCGCCTTTGATTACTTAATATAAAAAGTTGTACTTAAAGAAATTTTGTGGATGTTATGGTGAGTTATATTTAGTTTTGTTTTATTATTGACAAAGTTTTTATCAGGTTGACACTGCAACTGTCGCATTATTAATTTAATTCAATAATAGACAGACATACGTTGTTTGTATCTGGCAATGTTATTTTCCTTATCTTTTTTTTTATAATTATTTTCCTTATCATCTATGTATTACAGTAAATAAATAGGTTAACTTGATTAACAACCAATACGACTAAAGAGGATGAATCCTATTTTAAATTTGAAATAAAAAAAATAATATTTAGTTATAAAATACTTAATATTTTTAATCTACTAAAAGGGATTTTATATAGGAACAATTTAATTTTTTATTCCATAGTAAAAAGGTTATACCAAACTCCATACAACCTTATTATCCTACTAATATTATTAACGCGAAATTTATGGAACGCTTATAGATGGATGTATACATGGGTGTATGTTTGTTACTCTTTCACGCAAAAACTACTGAATGAATTTTGATGAAACTTTACAATAATATAGTTTACACATCAGAATAACACATAGGCTATAATTTATAATGATATAGTGTGAATTATCCAAAATATAGCGGGTGAAACCGCGGGGAGCAGCTAGTAACTAATAAGATTATTTACAATATAACATGTTTGCAAGCTAACTTAGCAACACTACCTTTAATCTAAAATTTCTTATGATTTTTATTTTATTTTACTATTTTTTCTTTATCAGACTATTAGTTACCAAAATTAGTTTGCTAATAACTTGCATATCTATGTGAGTCGTTCATAACCAGAAATATGAAATAGCTATTTTTTTATGGTAGATAAGGTGCATACAAGCGGATGGTCCACCTGATGGTAAGTGGCCACCATCACCCATGGACATTGATTTAACAAGAAATACCCTCATGTTTTGACAATGCGTTAATCCCCAAAATATGCAGAAGGGAGTGAAGGATATTAGATCTGCAGCTTTAATGGGATGTGGGTGTAAGTCTGGCACACATGCCTTTTAGCTCTACCAGTACGCGTCTATGACATTTGGGTCTTTGCATGGTTGCAAGCCAGTTGGGGAACAGATCCCCTACTGCCAAGGGGGTGCTGGGTTACTCAGCTCTTTCAAGATGCTCTCCCAGCGGCAGAGGGGAATAGTATTCTAACTCACAGATAAAATCTATATCTATTTATACATTTTTAGGTTTAATTTTCTGTATCACCAAAAATATGACCGGTTTTTTAATATTAATTGCATTTGTGTAGAAAACAAGGCCATGATAACCAAATTTAAAGTATTTCCGCCTATTATCTAAATGTATTATTTTGTGGGAGCTGTGACACTAGTAGGGTTGCTAATTTAATTAAAATTAATAAAATTAAATAAGAATAACTTTTATTCAGAAATTATACTAAATTAAAAAAACAACAGAAAAAATTATTTGGTACTAAAATAAGAACCACCTTCATGTGAATAAAGTATTGATAAAAACAAATTTTGTAGTTAAAAATAGTATTGTCCATTTATTTTTTATTTATATGATACTAGCGACCCACCCCAGCTTCGCATGGTTTCTCTACTATAATATACATGTAAAATCTTCCTTTGAATCACTGTCTATTTCTGAAAACTGCATTAAAATACATTGAGTAGTTTAAGAGATCTAAGCGAACAGACAACAGAAGTGACTTCATACACAGTATAAAATATGTAAAGACAATCTAATTGTCAAAAGAAAAAAAACATTTACATTTATATGTAGTTTTTTATTGAAATTAGTTTCATACAATAATTTTATCACACACACAAATATTTTGTTCGTAAAATAAATTAGAGATGCCCATTACAGTCAATCAGTTTCACTCAAGGTGTTCGTAGTTTCGTAATAGATTGCAATGATGTACACTTTGTTGACTTAATCAAGGTTATTCATGACAAGTCATCAGGCAAATTATATTTATTTTAAATGCCAATATTTGCATTATTAAATATATCACAAACTCCCTTACAAACTTTCATCATTATAAAACTGCTCTCCCTGAGGTCTCCCCCTCTTTATCATTACTTTTATATGTTATGTCCATAGGTTAACTAGCTTTTAAACTAGCCGCTATCGGTTGTCTGAGGTTCGGAGGGATTTTTATGTGCAAGATACAATTTAATTTGGAACTATATCATCAATTTTATTTATTATTTTAACAACCCTTACTTGTTCATCTAAACTACCTACCTGCAATATTAAAAAAAAATTATCCTTTTCTCATTTTCTATACCAGGACTTCCCAACTAAGGGGGCATGCCCCCTATGGGGGAGTAGAAAAATGTCAAGCCCCATGTAATAGGTATGTTTGCAATTCTGAAATAAATTAACTGTTCCAAATTGCCATTCAATTGCCCTATTTGAATATTTTATTTTTGTTTCTTTATTTTCGGTAGTAGGTTTTAGTAAAAAATCAATATAAAATGATGATAACCAAATCAGCAATTTTAGTAACAAGTGTGATTTATAAGCATTATGGGCACGTTCCACTAACCGATCTCAACGCCCAAACGCTTATTTAGCCGTTCCACTTGACGATCGCGGGCGCGGTTGTGGTCACGGCGAAAACGTCATTAATGACGTCATGACTTTTGCTCAGTTGAAGCTCACGACGACCCATGTCAAATCGTGGGTCGTTGTGAGCGTTGTAAAATAAGTGATCTGTGGTTGCAAATTTTGGCGGCATTTTTAAAACAACAAAAATGGCGACGATGTAAATAACTTTATTTGATACGGATAGAGATTTATTAGTAGAAGTGAATGTTTCTGCAGCGCATATTTATATAAAATTAATTTTAGTTTCAATTAAATTATAAATATAAAAAAATCCATCAATAAAAAATATGAAAATAAATTAATTTAACCAATAATTATAAACTTAACCTCTTGAAACTATTGATTTATAACTCGTTATTTGAATTATTTACGTTAACGCTCTATTACCCGTTCCACTTGGTTAACGTCGTCGCCTCATTTAGTCCATTAGTCACTTTACTTTGACATCCATGGTTGTCTATATTAAAAATCAAATAACACCTGAAAAGGTTCAGGTTTCAACCAAAAATAAGAAAAACTTTTTTGGGGGGGCATGAAAATATAATAGCTTGGGAATCCGTGCTCTAAACTGTTTATTAAGTTGTTTTATGAAATAATCAAATTTTAACTTGTTTTAGGTTACACCAGTGATTCTGTGATACAAAAAATTTATACAAATAAAATTATATTTAATATTCAAAAATGGTTCGAAAACTAAGGGATGTAATCTCCAGAAAATTTTTATTCGTTATAGCAGTTGTTTGCTTCTTTTTATATTTTATAATAGAAAACAAAAAGAGTCTCATAATAGATAACAAAGACAATTTTATTGGATACCAACAAAAATTAATGGAAAATGTTTTGATTGATGGGGTCAAAGACAATGGGTGTTCGACATCAACAAACATGAAATTTATTTTACTATGGAAACCGAAATATTTAGCGCCATTTGAGGCAATGGAAAAAGGAAATACAGCATTTATAAAAAAGAAATGCAAATACAAAAATTGTTTTGTCACTGATGATGTTAATGTCTTCTCCGATGTGTCTGAGTTTGATGCTATTATCTTTGATGTATTAAACTTCCAAAAGTTGTCTCCGTTACCTAAAAACCGTTCACCTAAACAGAAATATATATTTGGTGCAATGGAGTCTCCGAGCAATAATCCAGTTTGTACAAATAGATTTAATAATTTTTTTAACTGGACATGGACTTATAAATTGAATTCTGATTTCCGTTTTGGTTATTTTACTGTTTATGATCTGGACGGGAATAAAATTGGACCAAAAGCTAATATGACATGGCCTGAAGAATACAAACCAATAACTGAAGAAGTAAAGAATAAGTTGAAAAATAAATCAAAACCGGCTGCATGGCTTGTATCTAATTGTGTTGCTAAAAATGGCAGAGAAAAGTTTGTCGCTAAAGTTCAAAAAGAATTAGAAAAGTTTGACATGAGCATTGATATTTATGGTAAATGTGGTCCACTAAAATGTCCAAAGACAAATAAGAGTAAGTGCTACGAATTGATTAAACAAAAATATTACTTTTACTTTTCATTGGAGAACTCTTTCGATGAGGATTATGTTACGGAGAAAGTTATGACTGCTTTGGACAATTATGCTGTTCCTGTTGTGTTTGGGGGGGCTAATTACTCGAGGTAAATAGAAACATTTTACATTAATAAGATCTAATTGTAAGAATATTAACAATATAAAATACTCTTTGGCACTGAAATTACAGTGAGAAAAAATGTAAAAAAAAACCAAGTCTCGCGAATTTTCTTATAAAAGTTTGAGTTTGAGAAAAGATTTACTGTTGTATGTGAAAATAATTTAGCTTTACTTTATTTGGTAGAAATCTTTATGTTCATAATTTTATCGGAATCTTCACATTCTAACAGCGCCCTTATTCTGTCTTAGTTCATTGTAGTGGCAAAAATTACTGAAAATAAGTATAAGAGGATCTTAAATAATGTTACACATTATATTCTACTAAAATCAATTTACACATTTCATTGAGTTATATTCTAAAATAAAAAGGTATTAAAAACAAAGTCGCAGTGTTGATATTTTGTTGAGAAAACAACAATTTATTAGTTTGCCAGCCCGAGTATACGAAGGTTAAGTTGGATATACAATCAAGATGTCATGGATTGCACTACCATTGTGACGATCCCAGCTCATTTATCATGCAGTTTACTAGATTTTTTTATAATAATTTTTATTTTTAGGTTTTTACCTCCAGGAAGTTATCTAGACGGAAAGCAGTTAGGGCCTGAAGTATTAGCAGAACAAATGCACATGATAATCAGCAACAGGAGCATGTACTACGACTTCTTTAGGTGGCGTAATCATTTTGTGTACAAGGAAACTGCATACAGAGAAGACGTCTGCACATTATGTACTATGATGAACAATGAACAAAAGCTGGCAGAGCCAACTACCTGGGTGGACTTTAAGTCTTGGTGGAACGGGAGAAAACACGAAGAAATTTGTGCTTAGGTCTAAATTTAATTTTTTATAGAACAAACTTCGACTGGCCTTCAGTGTCTTAATTATTTTATAATACTCGAATATTAGTAATTTTAATATACAATTTTTTATATATTATTTATATTAAATATGAGCTTTTGCTCGTCGTTATTTTTACTATATGATGAACACATTTGACTTTTACTAAAGAAACATTTTATAATAGAATTTTCAGTATAAAATATTAAGCCAGTGTTTGACTGTCACCTTGAAGGCTGAATGAAAGTGGGTTAGAAGGGATGAAATCCTATCCATCCATTAATAATATTCACGTAATAATTATGCCATGTCTCGCACCATTACAAAGTTTTTATTTCAAAAATGTCAATACACATGACCTCATTTGTGAACAATTCTCAATTCTGTTAACTCCACGAAAATTTTCTTGCCGGTAACCTTACACTTATTAGAATTCAAAGTATCTTAGTTTAAGTATCGCAGAGCGAATAATAAAAGTGGATTTGAATTGATGAGACACTCAACCCATTAATATTTTGCTAGATTTTTTATTTTAATAAGTCGTTAACTCTATTTGTGTGCAATTCTTAATTCTTTGTGTTTTTCTCTTGCAACATTATTTTATTTAACATACACAAGCTTGGATTTAAATGTGAGTTGCCTGAGACACCACAATCTAGGAGGCTTATAAAAGATACGCTACCTGTTTATATTACAGATTTCAAAGGATAAAATCCTCTGAATCCACAATTTATTTAATCAAGTCTTACAAAAATTTTCAGAGGAAGATAAGACGTCCTCTTTCGTGTGCGATTCTTATTTTTTTTAAATTCATTTTTTGTTACATTTTATAAAAATTTTCATAGCATTTAACCATGACTGGGTTGAGAACCAATGCCAGTCTAGAATATAATACGCTTATAGAAGATAACTTTGTTTCTCCAGTTTATCAGGAAATAGGTCTCTGATATTGTTTTATAGTCAACAAATGAAAGTGGATTTATATGGAAAATCCTCTCGACCAATTTTTGTCCATATTTTTTTGATTTTAAAAAGAATCATTAGATTATTGTGTGTGCATGATTAACAATTATGAACAGTTTTAATTTTTTCCTTTTCTTGCATTTTTTACGTGTTTTACCTGATTTTGTGAGGCTCTGTCTTGGATGTAATAAGAGTTAAAAATTACCTGTTATTTGACATATTTTTTTTGTTTTTTTTTTGTTGCAAACTTGACCTAAAGAACATACTATTGATGCGTTTGTTGATTTCTCAAAATGATTAGGTTTATAGATCCTTAGTTCACGATAAAAATTGTACAACTCAACCATATGAGTCTTCATATTATTTAATTTTCGATTTTTTTTTCTTTTTAAATATTGTATAACAAATATTAAGTTTAAAGATCTGAATAAGAGAGAAGACCAGAAGCTCCAAAGTTATCATTATAAATATTTTTTTAGTATTATTAAGATTATATAAATATTTTTTATGATTATAATTTGTGAATTAGAAAATATATTTTTATGACCCACGGAGACGGGGTATGATCAAATGTTTTAGATCTGATTTTTATGAAATATATTTGCTAATATAGAAAATACGTATTATAAGAAATGTTCGTGCTTTTGCTTAGCAACCTACACTTGGCGAGATCACTGCCGTGGCCCCGCTTTGCCTAGAGGTTGCTGTAGAATATTGAAACTATGTCAATACTTTGAGTATATTGAACGTACAACTTATAATTACAAATTATAAACTATTAGTTATGTAATATAATTTAAAAATGTAAAATTAAAGTAGTATTGCTTGAAATTGACTTTTATTATTTTAACTAGCCGACCCTTCGCTCCTATGGGTCGTAATGTATACTACACTTAATCACCGAGAGCCCTATGTATGATAGAGCAGGAGATCAGGGGAGAGTAACTGGAGCAAATTTAAGAAACATTATGAAGATGAGGTAAGAACAAAATTACTCAAATTTATAGAAAAACTAACAAAGGATGCCCTAAAGATAAATAAGAGTTGAATGTAGGTATATAAATTAAAAAATAAATAATAAATAGTATTTTATGCTATGTAGTACAATTAATCAGAATGCAATAATGATTAATAAGGTATATATTGAAATTTAGATTAATAATTTTGTAAATAAAATAATTAATCTAAATTTCTAAAATGAAACAAAAATGGCATTGACCACGAAAGGTTAATGGAAAAAGATTTTCATAATAATAAAAAAAAGTAATAATAATCTTTTTATTTTGCCAAAAAACAAGTTACAAAGTTTTTAAAAATACCCTTATTTAACATAAAAGTAGCTATAATATAAATATATAATTGTTAGATGTTCAAAAATCAGAAATTGATTAATACAGAACCTGTGCGTGTGTGTATGTGTAATAAAAAAAGTGATGTTATAGTCTATAGTCTTCCTGGATTAATGAGCTATCCAACACTAAAATAATTTTTCAACTACATTGAATTAAAAAATTTGCTGAGATTAACGCGTTCAACCAAACAAACATACTCTTCAGCTTTTTAATTTAAGTACAGATTATATTTGAATTGTATCCTTGTCGATAATTCTTTATTCGATCCCCTCCAATCTGGCTTTCGTTCTGGTCATAGTACGGTCACTGCACTAATAAAAGTCATAGACGACATTCGCTGGGCTATGGACAACAAACAGCTCACAGTTTTAACACTCTTAGACTTCAGCAACGCGTTTAATTGCGTTGATCATGATATTCTGTTGAGCTTGTTGTGTTCCCTTAACATATCTCCATCAGTGAAAGATTGGTTTCATAGTTACCTGAAGGGACGCCGCCATTGTGTACGGATTGATGAGACATTCTCATCGTGGTGTGACGTCCGGTCTGGGGTAGCTCAAGGTGGCGTGTTGTCTCCTTTACTATTCTCTATTTTCATCAATTCAATCACTCATATTATTTCTTCTCTCTACCATATGTATGCAGACGATGTTCAAATTTATCGCCAGTCTAGTCTTGAAAATTTACACGAAGCAGTGGCTGCCATTAACAGTGATCTTGTTGCGATTTATGAATGGAGCAAACAATACGGCCTCAGTATTAATCCTGCAAAATCGCAGGCCATTGTAATTGGTAGTAAAAGCCTAATTTCAAAGGTTGATTGTGCGAATCTCCCACCAATCAATTACAACGGTGTTAATTTGCCTTATTGCTCCTCCGTTAAACATCTTGGTATACAACTTGATCAAACATTGTCATGGTCGGAGCAAATAAAGGAGATTAGCAGGAAAACATTTGCATCGCTAAGTCATCTGCGTCGTTTAAAAAATCTTTTACCAATTCCTACCAAAACTATGCTCGCAAATTCCCTCCTATTATCTATTCTCGATTACGCGGATGCAAGTTTTATTAATCTGACTGAGGATCAACTTAATAAGCTTGAGCTTCAAAATATTTCAATTCGGTTCATTTTCGGGCTCCGAAAATATGACCATGTTTCGCAGTTTCGATCTAAGCTCAAGTGGCTTCCTATACGCCGTCGCCGGGATATGCATATTCTTTCACTTCTGTACTGTGTGTTATTTAACCCTAACGCTCCTTCTTACTTAAAGGAGAAATTTGAATTTGCTGGTTCCCCTACTAAGTTACGACCAACATGTAGCCTTATGCTTAAAACGCCTACTCATAACTCCAAAATGTTTGCGAAGTCGTTTACTGTACAGGCCATAACACTTTGGAACAATTTACCACATAGCATAAGGTTATCAAAATCTTTACATATTTTCAAGAAATCCCTTAAAGACTTTTATCTTATGTCGGAAAATCGATGATGACAGTTAAGTTATTTATGTATGTATCTGATCTTTAAGTATATTTAATTTGTTTATTTGTATTGATATTTATTAGTGTATTATAAGTATTCATGATATCTATAATATATATATATATATATGCAGTTATGTTTATGCATTAGAATTTAGATATTTGTATGTAGTTTATGGTTGCACCACCCTATACCCTTCTCTAGTAACATTTTCCTAATCTAAAGGTTGTCTGGAAGAAATGGCTATTTAGCCATAAGACCGCCTATTGTTTAGCCACTATTTTAGTTGTAAGATTATTATTATTATTTTTTATTCCTGTATCTTGTGGTGTGCAATAAAGAGTAAATAAATAAATAAAAATAAATAAATATTTTGGTCAAAGCCCGGAATTAGATATAAATCATATTTATAGATTTTCCAGTTTTAACTTTAGTGAAATTATATACAATCCTCAGCGAAGCCAGGGCGGATAGCACACATTATGAACTCTTTGTATTTTTATAGTAATCCGACCCTTCCTCACAGTTACAAACAAATGGGTGGTTTATGAACACAAAGGACAAACAGCACTTTTTATTTATAGAGTGAAATATATATGGTAGCTACCGGCACGTAAGTATAGGTTTGACCCTGAATGCACTGAAGTCATTATTAACCGCTTTTTACTAAGTGCATAAAGATGTATACACTGTACAGATACAACTACAACTTTTTTTTATAATTTTTGTCTATCTTTCTGTTCCGGCTAATCTTTGAAATGGCTGGACCGATTTTGACGGGCCTTTCACTGGCAGATAGCTGATGTAACAAGGAGTAACTTAGGCTACTTAACATCTCGCTACGACCCATAGGAGTGGAGTTACACGCAAACAAAGTCACGTGCGTCGGCTAGTATAATATATAAACCTTGTTTAAGGTCTGCATATCGGTTTTCCGGGACAGACTCGCATCAGTCCCTATCTTAACGCCTTCTTGATACTGACGCCCTTTTACAAGTATAAATACAATATCGGACGAAAAAGATTTAAATTATCTAAAAATATCTCATCGATATGTTAAGTTTGTATGTACGTCTTACCAGGGTCGACCAAACTTTTAAGCTTCCTTTGTCGCTCCCTCTTGGCTCCCCAGGTGGTTATTGAGTCCCGTTATCGCGAAAACCGCGTGAAAATTCCCGCGTTCAGGTTATTTTTTAAATATGTACTTCTGTCTTACACCATTTTATTTATAATAGTGTTTTGATTGACTTTGGTTTGTCTTCAATTGGAGACCTCTGAAAGATACGATGTCCTGTTTTGAGTTAAAAAAAGAATGGTCACTAGTTATGTTGCACAGCTATCAGGTTTCCGACATTTGTCCTCGTCTCGTTCCGGTTAAGCGTATGGTAAAGTTCTCATATTTTTCATTTTTTTTCTTTAATTCTGTCTTTCTGTAACAAACATGTAAAAGTTTGGTCTATAAATTATAGCTAGTTCAGTCGCCAGTCGAGTACATACATGGCGTAAATTCATTCCTACCTTCATATATACGGAGCGTGTATAAGGCTAAAAGGAGAATACTACTTTTATTGCAAGTAGTAGGTCACGATATAGCTATTCAAAGAAATAATGACTATGCCAAGGTTATTTGAGACGATTAACAAGGATAAATAAATCACGATTAAACAAAACTACTTACTAGATAAGTCATTGTAGAAATAAACAATCACTAATTAAAATTTATATTAAGAATGGGATAAAGTGTTAACGTTTGAGGTTATGAGCCCCAGGAATTATTAGGTTTCATTACATTACAATATGTTATATTAATCTTAGACGAAAAATATATTAAATTGATAAATGGAACAACGTAATGTAATAATTAAGTTCAATATGAAGACGTTGCATGATTAATTCAGACTAAAATGATACAGTATCAGTTCTATAGACTTAGAAATGCAATAGAGAGTACTACTGTGAGGCTCTGCCAGAGCGTACATTTGAGCAATATATACTCCAGCGTGTGTATGTAAGGGAATCTTTCTTAATAAGGGATTGGTCGCTGCAACTGATACTGGTTAGGAGCGTATTATTATTTGGCTTCAACAAGAGAACAATTGTTTTTTGTACAAAAAGCAGGAAAGCTATTTTTGTGACTTTTAATATCACAAGACGCAGACTCGAGATTTTTTGAGATTTCTGAAGAAAGTTTTAAAATACCAATATAAAGATTTGTACAAGTTTTTAGCTTACTTACTATATATCTTTTGTTTGACTGAAGTGGCTAGATTATAATACACATCCATGACAAAGATTATAGAACAGTTGGTAACACTGTCTTATTGTCATTTTTGTTATGTCAGAAAATAACACTTGTCAAAACTTTTTATTATCTGTGATTCGTTTGTTTTCTAGGATCTTAATTTTGTCTTGGTGAAATGATAATATAATTGTAATCCATTTTAATCTTGAGTTTGTGTTATATTTTCGTACAAAATGGCCATGTTTCCAGGAACAGTGGCCTTTGATGAATTTGGCCGACCATTTATTATTTTAAGGGATCAGGAAAACCAGAAACGATTGACCGGTATCGATGCCTTGAAGGTAATTTTATATTTCATTAAAAAAAATTGAATTATAGTTGTAACGCAGATAAAGAAGAAAAAAAACCTTTCAATAAATTTTATGTAACATTTATTTATTGCAACAAAAAATTCCAACCTAACAAAGAAGCCGCCCTTAATATTTGAAATAATAAATAAAAACAATATTTTAATGAACTAAACTTGTCTTTCATTTATTATTTTCGTCATATTCTTGCGATATAAATACAATTTGGTAGCATTTATTTTGTATTTCTTGAAATAAAATGAATTTGAAGTGTCAGGTGTTGAGTCACATGATCAACAGTTTCGATTTATTGGTTATTAAAACAACATTTTTAGCAACTTTACAATATTATTATTATTTATATATGAATAAGTTGTAAGAAATCCCCACTTTGTTGTTAATAATAAAATGTCCTATATAATAAATTCAGAATTTTTATTTGACATCATAAAAACTAAAAATTCCAGTTTGTAGGTATCATACCCCAATAATTTAAAAAAAATTGAATGTAAAGGTTTTTTATATATTATTTATATTTATAATACAGTTGAGCTTCTCTTTTAACATATTGATATCTACAAATATTTAGACAATTATGAGGAACAAACTCTAAATATCTGAATGAATTAAATATATTTTTCTATGTGTTTTATTAGAAATGAAAGAGTATGTTTACATTTTACAATTCTGTTTTAAAAAAGAATAGAATTTTGAAGCCTTTAACCCTTAAAAGCTTAAATTAATTTGTATATTGCTATGACTACAATAGGTATAAAGTGGATTTAATAATTGGAATAAATAATATAGTTAAAAACATAATAATTTATGGTGTCTTCTTTGATTCAAAGGAAACATAACAGTGCAATTCAATTTTTGCAAAATAAAAATGAAAAACATTTTGTTTTTTAATTAGTCTATATTTTTTTATTCAATACAAATAGGCCTTAAACTTGGAAAATTATTTATTTTAAATAAATGAAAATTTTTGATGGATGTTATAAGATAAATTAAACATAAAATTAACCACTTTTCATGATTGAGGTCTACAATAATAAGCTGCAATATTAAGGAGCTCCATTGAAAACCATTAAAGATACACAAAATTTAATGACCTGGTTGTAAAAACAAAAAGTAGCCTTTTTTGTAGAAATTACAGGAATTTTGGGTTAGGTTAGATAAACATGCTGAATATGTTACCGATGATGATTAAAAATATAACACATGGTGTTTTGATTTATAATGAAATATTCCTTGGCTGTGTCTGAAGTTACATAACTTTAAAAAAAATAAAATTCCTTATTTTCTTATTAATATATTTGTATGAACTTTACAGTCCCACATTCAAGCCGCAAGGCAAATAGCGAGCATCCTTCGCACATCACTTGGTCCGAGAGGTCTAGACAAGATGATGGTATCCTCAGATGGTGATGTGACAGTCACAAATGATGGAGCTACAATCCTCAAGTTAATGGATGTGGAACACCAGATCGGCAAGTTGATGGTACAGCTGGCTCAAAGTCAGGATGATGAAATTGGTGATGGAACTACTGGTGTTGTTGTTTTAGCTGGTATGTAATAAAAAAACTGTATCTCCTCATCCTGCAATCAAGCCTCATTCAGACTTCTCATGTGGAAAAGTTTTATCATAAATGGTAATTGATTCCAGGTGCTCTTTTGGAACAGGCCTCCAACTTACTTGACAAAGGTATTCATCCTATCCGTATAGCAGATGGGTTTGAAATGGCCGCTGCAGCAGCTCTATCCCACTTGGATAATATTAGTGAAGCTTTCCCCGTCAATATAAACACTAGGGAGCATTTGATTAAGGTTGCCATGACAACCTTGGGGAGCAAGGTTGTGGTGAAGTGTCACAGACTTATGGCTGAGATTGCTGTCGATGTAAGTACTTTTTTTAGTAAGTGTTGCCAATTGGTGATGATTTAGCTAAGAAAAGAAAGTTTTCAATGATTGTAGAAAAGAAAGTTTTAAATTTCAATTTTGTAATAAATAGTATTCAAAGATTATAAAAAGCTTGAGTTCCCTTATATTTGAGTAAAAATATTTGAAAAAAAGCTATAGTGTTGGCAACATTAATTTGAATAGCAGTATGCTAGGCTGATAACGGCTTTAACCCTTAAACAAGATAATAAAAAAAACATTTTAATTGAATTTTTATGATATATTGGCAACATTATTTTGCTTTTCGAAGTTGGCACAAACTACACAAAGATAAAACCTAACAAAATAATTGTCAACATGACAAATTATTATTGCATTGTGGGTATTGTTATAATTCTGTATCTGTGGGTACAAAATTTAACCCTCAGAAGTAATATTTTTGTAATCAAGCCAGTCCTACTGTTGCTCTTTATGTATAATATAACCCATTATTCAACTCTACAAAATACAATCCAACATGATAGCATAACGCCGATAAGTGGAAGACGTCGTGACTTTATTCGTTTTTGATTTGTTGAACTTTAAGTGCTTTTATTTTGATGTTTTATTGTTTTGTAGGACTACATAACAGTTAACTATAGAATTTTTAAAAAAAAATTATTTAATCATCATGTAAGAAATGTGTTACTGGTCGGCTTTCAGACCTTGACTACATAAAAAAAATAGAAGAATTAATTCTTCCTCTTGAATAGCCACATGCAATAAAGATAAATTATTCTACTGTAAACTAGAACATACATTTAGTTTACACAAAATGGGACACACACTAAACGACACTCATTTACTAACACACACACTCTCATACACTTACACACACACAGTCATTCACCTACATGCACATACTTATACACTACTAACACACACACTCTCATACATTTATACACACACAGTCGTTCACCTACATGCACATACTTATACACTACTAACACACACACATACACTACTAACACACTTTTTTTAGGAGTTGGTGCCTGTTTATCTGTCATAGAGATCACCTACTCCAGCATCCAGTCTGTTACAAACATTACAGATATTATTCAGTTATTACCCATATCTGTTAAAATTAAAAAAACTGTTATTATTATTACATCTGACAAACGACGTCATCAACTATTTTGATGAGAATTTTAATTATTTATTTTATTTCCAGGCAATCCTTTCAGTAGCAGATTTAGAGAAACGCGATGTTAACTTCGAATTGATCAAAGTGGAGGGCAAAGTTGGTGGTCGGATGGAAGATTCCATTCTGGTCCGTGGAGTGGTAATCGACAAGACCATGAGCCATCCTCAGATGCCTAAAGTTCTTAAGGTATAAAAAAGTTTTACAAGAACTACAATATTGCTGCTAAATAAAAATATTTAGGCGATAAACATTGTTTATCATTATCCCGCAGGAACAATTGTGTACCAAACTTAAATTTTTTTGTAGGATGTTAAATTGGCAATCCTCACCTGTCCATTTGAACCACCAAAGCCCAAAACCAAGCATAAGCTCCAAGTTGGTACAGTGGAGGAGTACAGAGACCTCCGCAAGTACGAACATGAGAAATTCCTTGAAATGGTCAAAAGGGTTAAGGTTAGTATTTAAGATTCTATTTCTATTATTGTCCTACTCCTAGTTCTTTATATCCGAGTTTCAACAACACTATCAGTATTGCCAATATTATAAACAATAATTATACAAATCTTTTTGATTGATGACAAACAACCTATATTTTAAGGGAAAAGCAATATTTACATTACATATCGGCTCGGAAACGCTGAATAGTGTCATGGCGTCTTGAGTGACGTCACACTGCGAAGTAACCTGCTCTGTTGTTATGTATGAAAACGTCAAATACAACATTGATGTTTGTGCGCGGCGTGACGTCACACTTTCTGATCGGTGTTCGCTGTCACGTGACTTAATGCCTATTTTTTCGAATTTATTTTCAAAAAATAATAATGTTTTTACTTTTATGAGAAATAGACTGGTTTTCTCTTATGTACGTCTCTTCGTTTATAATTAGAAACCATAAACCAAGTAATTTGTTAATAGTGGATACAAGCTTATAATAGTTATTATGAAGTAAACATTTATTTTTATGATTTTTTTTCAATAAACTTTTAAGTAAACTTTGACGTGTCCTAATCAAATAAGAAATGAAACATACAACCTGTCTTCTAATATCAAATAAAAGTCTTTTAATAATAAAACAACAAGAAGTGAGAGACTAAAATGATTGAGAGATTAATTTACAAAATATACCAATCGAAAAAAGGCTTGTTCAGTTCACATCACACGCAAGCTAATCTAAGCGAGACCTCAAGCGACCGAGATCTCGCGTAAACGAGATCTCGCGAGAACAAGATTGCATTCCCTATTTCCAGCGTCACTTACGACAGAACAAGTTATTATTTTTTCTGGCAACATTATTATCACTAGTGAAGTGTATTCTTCAAAGTCTTAACTGACATAAAAAAATGGTGGTATTTCATATTTACCGTTACTTCATTTATATGTCCTGAGTTTATAAAAAAGGTAAAACCTATGTGATGACGTCACATATATAGCGGAATAATGCCTTTGCATTATTTGTTAAAACAAAGACATCGCTATTCAACCGTATATATGACGTCATTTGGCGCTTACGTCCTTTTAGAACAAATTATATTACAAAATTGTTTTTAACCATTACCGAGCTCATATTTTGGGAAAATAAAAAATACGTGTCCATTTATTTTTGTTCTAGTTTCATATAACATAATAACATAGATATGTTAAAGTTATGAAATGTTATCAATGGAGAAGTTTCATGATGATGACAATGCTACATTTAACTTAATAGAATTGAAATATAGATCGAAACTAATATACCCGTGACAACATTTTTGAAATCTGTCAATAAATGATTGAGAAACAAATTATTTAAGTTTACGTATTTTAACGTGGAATGATTGTGGGCCTCTGACGTCATTTCACCTAGTCGAGATCGTCGCACCAGAGCGCTTGCGCTGCTTGTAGATGTTTTATGTACAGCTGATTATTGATTATTTATAAGTAGTGTAGTTTTTACTTTAGGATAAAGCAGACAAAGTGATAATTTACGTAAAATTGATAAATACGCAGTGATGGAATTTTTTTCTTCAAATCCGTATTATGTTGGTGCTGTAGGTATATTTTTTAGCGTCAGCCATTATTATAATAAACAAAACACGACACAAGCGGATAAAATAACAGCACGCCAATGAATGTATACTATCTAAGTGTGTATGTGCCGCTTCGACTAGGTGAAGTGACGTCACACGCGAGATTATTGTTACAGGCGCAACTTTACAGTCGCATATTTTTTTCATTTGTAGAGATATTTTAATAATTCTTTCAAATTTTTGTTTCATTTTGCTTTATTTTTTACAATTTAATATATTAAAAAAAATCGAAATTTCTCCCATTATACAGAATGGATTTTTGAGACGGGTCAGTAAGGGGAGGTACCTTAAACGTCAAAGTTACAAGAAAAAGTTCCTAGGAGACCATCCATAACATTATAAGATATTCTGAACTGCATTCACAGATTTTTGAGAAAATGTACGGTTAGCGAAAAAAGTGCTAAAATCCAAAAAAAATAATTTTTTATGCCTACCGATCCTGCTACCTATGAGAATCAAAAGACTCTATGGGACCATTTAGGGGATTAGGACAAATCGCCAAAAACATTTTCCATACATTTTACCTAAGGCCTTTACTGACCCGTCTCAAAAATCCATTCTGTATAACAGTAATATATTTTTGATTGATAATATTCTTCCTAATTTAACTAAAAATAATTTCCATACTTATAATATGTCAGTGGTTGAAATATATGAATTTTATTTGTAGGATGCTGGAGCAACTCTAGCGATCTGCCAATGGGGCTTTGATGACGAAGCAAACCACTTGCTGCTCTCGGAACAGCTCCCAGCGGTGCGTTGGGTGGGAGGACCAGAGATGGAGCTGATAGCCATCGCCACAGGAGGCAGGATTGTGCCTCGTTTTGAAGAGCTGACTCCTGACAAGCTGGGTACTTGTGGACTTGTTAGAGAGCTGAGTAAGTATACATATAAGGTGTTTTCTAAATTTGACATTTTAATAATGAAAAGGTTTTTGCTAAATTGTGGAAATTTAAGTCTGCAGTTCCACCATAGATGTGCGAGCATGAGGATAGACTTAGCGAGGTCTATGTAACTGAAGTGGCCTGAGGGGTACGGAGGGGTTTGACGAAGTGTATTACAAGATGTGAGGGGTTCTCAATTTCGTGACGTCACATTTTCAAATTAAAGAACAAATTAGTATAATGAATTGTTTGTGGATTTGTAAATTTTTGAAAAATTTGATTAAACTGTTTGATAATTTTTGAAATTGACGTCACACCAAGGTGGGGGGAGTGTCTAATTATGTCGAGCGTTTATTCAAATTCTTTAATATATATGTCGGGGATTTTAAAATGATGAAAAGGAAATGGAAGGAGGAAGATGGGGAATATTGGGGAACACTAAAAGGGGGTGATGGTATTAAATGGAATATTAAGTAAACGCAACGTAGATACTTCTACTGAACCGATAAATGATCAAATATGATCTCTAACAATTACGAGAGAAACCTAAGCAGTGCCTTGGACTTGTGACCAAGGTGTAGGCTTAAGGATATCCTTTAAGTAATTACAACACTCGCCTCCACTGCTAGGCTCTCTATTTAAACCCAAGGTTAAACGCACATAAACCGAATCTAACACAAGGCTAACCTAACCTAACCTAACATTGTGTTTACTTAACCACGTGGCAATTACATTGTAAGGACTTACGTGACCTTAGTTGGAAAGCACTTCCACACTACACTGCACTTGACACTATCACTATCACTAGCACTACTTAGATGATGTTCACTTCTTGAGAGACCGCGCACGACTAAGACTTCAGTTAGACTGTCGATCGCATATAAAGGGTCGAGGGTAGAGACTGTCAAAACAACGGAAGTGACTACTACCCCACTCCAACGCCATAGACAACGATAACGATTCGATTAATCGATAATCTTTTACTATGCTCCGACATATATTATATATTCTTTAATATATAATATATATTCTTTAATATATATGTCGGAGGTGTGAGTTAGGTTTAGGTTAGGTTAGCCTTGTGTTAGGTTAGGTTTATGTTAGTCTAATCTTAGGATTAAACAGTGAAACTAAGCAGTGGAGGTGAGTGTCTCGATCGAATAAAGGAATTCCTTAAGCCTACACCTTGGTCACAAGTCCAAGGCACTGCTTAGGTTCCTGTCATAATAATTCCTGTCAGAAAAGTGCGAGATCGTAACAATTAGTTATATCCTGACCGTGTTGCGGCCGTATAGCTTTTGAGATAAGCCATCCATCTATATACTTTTAAATTAGTTTCCGACTCACACATATATATATATATAATAGTGGGGCTTTAATAGTGGGGGTTTGTGAGCGTGCTGCATTCCATCCGTGACGTAGCAGACGCGCGGGAACGGACGCCCCTAATAGTGACTTCGGCGCATTCAAGGTCAAACCTATACTTACGTGCCGGTAGCCATATAAGTGATTTGTGTTGTTTGCAGCGTTCGGCACGTCCAAGGACGAGATGCTGGTGATCGAGGAGTGCTCCAACTCGCGCGCGGTGACGGTGCTGGTGCGCGGCGGCAACCGCATGATCGTGGAGGAGGCCAAGCGCTCGGTGCACGACGCGCTGTGCATCGTGCGCAGTTTGGTCCAGGTAACGAGATCATTATTATTTTAATCTTTTTATCTCACAAAAGATAGGGTTAATCTCAAATTGTAGCAGTAATTACAACAGTTATTTATAAGGGTTAGATTTTTTTTATGAATATTCCAGGTTTTTAGTAATCAATATATCAACTTTGTAGAAGAAAAGTTCCATGGCTTCACTACATAGTATAAACCAGTAGTTGTCTGTTTGACTGTCCGTATTTATGCTTAGATTTAGATCTTTAAAACTAAGCGACGGATTTTGATGCGGTTTTTTAAACGATAAGAGTGAAGAGGAAGATTTATATGTATAAAACATACATAATATAGTACAGAAACACTGATAATTTTAGAGGTTTCTAATGTGATGACGCAAATAAACACATTTTGTTGCGCTTACATTGCAAACGCTGGCTGAACCCTACGAGATGGATCAAAATAATGTACTACAGTATTGTACACCTTAAATAGGTCTACAAAAAAGTCCGCGAGGCTATATGTCTATCTCTTAGGGATAACCCACAATAACCATTTTTTATCCTTTACTTTTTACGAGAAATAATGGCTTATTTACGAAGCGATTTCAACAAATACAGCATCAACCCTTATCCAAGTAGGTACCTTAAATACATTGTGCATTTAATATAGATCAATATGGCCCTTTACAGCATGAGATTCAAATGAATATTTTCGAAGATACTAACGATTTAAAATGCAGGGACATAGTGGACATAGTCAAGTTATAATAAATTAACTAAAAAGTTGAACTTATTGAATTTTAATTGCTTTTGTCGTTGAATAGTGAAATCGTTTTCCAGGACTCCAGAGTAGTATACGGCGGTGGTGCAGCGGAAGTGTCGTGTTCCCTCGCTGTAGCCAAGTCCGCAGACAAGCTGTCCTCCCTCGACCAGTACTCATACAGAGCCTTCGCTGATGCCCTGGAGGCTGTGCCATTGGCTCTTGCAGAAAACAGGTTAGCAACTTCGTTTTTTTCGACACTCGATTTAACGTCAAACTCCCTAAAACTTCAAATTCATCTCTTAGGATGTTTTGTATACAATACACTCCATGTAGCATCTCAGCAACTCTCAATAACGATAAAGTTATGGTCGTAAACATGACCACAAGTAAAAGTTTTATCAAAATCGAATTAAACTTTCCCTCCACTCCCACAAATGTTTCAAAACCAAAATTAACCAAATGAGACTATCAATTCATTTTTGTATAATATAAACTTGATTAATAATAGTAAAATATACCATATGTGAAAAATACAATACTCACCTTCACCGCAAGTCGGTTAAAATATTGCAACACCTGCAACGTGTCGACCGAGCGACCAATGGACCTCAGATCGCGAGCAAATGCCTCACCGAGTAAGGGTCTAGTCAGTTACACAGTACACCGATCTATTTTGATCCTTATTTCTTCCTTGTAGTTTTTCACATTTATTTTATTTCAGTATTCTTTTTTATTGGTATAAAATTTCATTTAATCCATACGCGCTTTTTCATTGTTATTATTTACTTCATCCAATTAAACGTAATGTTGCGAATCAACATGTAAATAATTTACATGCCTAGACCAAGCTTTAATTCGAACTTGCTGGAAAATGCCAAGAGTTTCGCGAGTCTTCAATGACTGACATGTGGGAAAAGGACGGCATTAGGCTAATTTATGTGTTCGAGTGGGATGGGTATAACTAGATCTTTCCAGTGGTTGTCAGAATAATCTTTTTTTAAATTGCTAGAATCTTGTTGCGAGAAGTTTTTATATGAAATCCTATATAAAAGGTTGTACGGACTATTATAAGGCAGTCTAATGCTCCAGAGTGAAGAAGTGAGTTCGAAGAGATATTGAAGTGCAGAGAAAGTAGTGGATCATAGTGAAGTGTATAGCGATGAACAGCGATGGGAATAGTGATTCGGGTTTAGTGCGTGTAAAAAGAGAGGAACTGTGAATATTAAAATTAAGGACTGTAAATATTGGAGACGTGTAAATAGTGTGTTATTTTATTTTTGTGAAGATTTAGTTGGACTGAGAACATTTTGAATAAATACTTTATCAACGAAGCATCTCTCAATTTCTTCCAATCTAGAACTCAAGCTCGTAGCAGTAATAATCTACGAACCCCACAAATGTATCCTTTCAGTGTTGTTATATCGAGTTTTCTATTGCTTTATCTATGGTATATAATAATCAGTTCTTAATCATATAATCTGAAGAAGCTAAAACTAGCGCTGTGACTTCACAGCTTCATGCTGAGTTTACTGTCATTTATTTATTATGTAAATTATTTCAGTGGTCTATCTCCGATTGATACATTGTCTGAGGTGAAGGCGAGACAGGCTGCGGAGAACAACAGCAATCTCGGTGTCGACTGTATGGGACATGGTATGTTGTATTAATATTATTATTTCTAAATAATATATCGATGCAAGTAATATATAAGTAGGGGTTTTTCCCCTAAATTTGGGGGATGAAAAATTGTGATTTTAGGGAACGTAAGAGTTAAGTTTTAGGGAGAAATATTTTTGAGAGTTGATAACACTGCATCGGAGCATCTAAGTAGTGTTTATGAAGCCTATATATATTTTTTTATTTCTCCAGGTTCAAATGACATGAAAGCGATGAATGTGATCGAGTCCCTTCATTCGAAGAAGCAGCAGATAGCTCTGGCTACACAGCTGGTCAAGATGATACTGAAGATAGATGATGTTCGCTCACCCGTAGACTCTATGGGATATTGAATGTTCTAGTCCACTATTGAGATGAGACTAAATGTAAACAAAAACGAATCACCACCTTCCCTACTATTCACTTTCAATATAATGCTATATACATCATAAAACTACACCAAAATTTGTCAACATTAACTATTCTATTCAACTTGGTTGTATTATAACGTAAAAATAATAATAAAGCTTTTATTGTTTTTCATTTATTGGAATCAAAGTTGATAATCACAATGGAAGTCTTTTTAAATGCTTACGGTGAGGCAGAATGATGATGTGGAGCTTTTCTTTCGTTATCTGAAGAGGCTGCAGCTGTTCTTGTGTGCTTTGCTGTCCAATGTAAGTCAACAGAAGAAATAATGCAGTATATGGGTGGGGGTGAATAAAAATAATGTTTAATCCAATCCAACACACAACTAATAATAGCCATAATACTATTTGCCGCCATAATTTTTTTCTTCTATTTTTATTTCATAAAGGGAAATGTAGTGGTATTACACCGTACAGCCTTGTCTTTATCACACGATAAGACATAACCAATGTTACAAACTCAAATATATTTCACCCTAAAGCTTACCGCAAAAGTAAAGTCATAGTAATTACCTGAAACATTTCCCAAAAAAATATAAATAGAAAAAAAAATTACCCACCAAATTTAGGGAGAAAAACTTCTAAGTTGGCATTAGTGGACTTAACCATACTTTAATCTGAAAGGAGCTAGTACCCAGAGCCATTAAACAGGATGGTTAAAAAAAACTAAACTTTAATATTCCCGCCTATTGATAGATGTCATTGTTTTACCAATATGTGTCAACTTAAAAAAGGAAGCATAGAAAAGAAGCTAAAATGATATTGTAACTGGACAAAAGCATCAAATTTGGAGGACATTGGCAGAATTACTGCTATTAAAAGCGGTAGAAAAGCCAAGAGAAAACACTGCATTTTTCAATGTCGACACTTAACAGAACCAAGTCTGTCTCATTCAGTCAGGCAGTCTCTTCAGAAAGTCTAAGCAGAGAAGAGAGTACAACGTCACTACCGCTCATTCTCACTGTGACTGTGACAGAGAAGGAAAAGGATTGAGATTGTGTGGTTTTGTTTACATTTCGTTTCAAACCTCATTGCCTTATAGGAACAAAAATCCCAGTGGCGTTGTAACTAGAACATACCTACTAATTGTACTGTGTATGAATAATATAATTTAATTACTGTTAATTTAAGCATTTGTTCACAAAATTCGTTTATTACCAAAGCTGGTAAACAATTGTTTTGTTTAATTATATCAACAGTATTCGAATATAACATTATGAGCTGCGCAATATTTTATATTTTTTACCTATAATGTAAATGTAATATTTGTTGGTAGTTCATAATGGTATGTTATTTCAAATGCATTTTGTTTGTATGGCGATGAATGCTTTGGTGCACTAATAAATTAATCGAGCTAAATTTTGTTTTATTTTGGACTAGCTGCGCTAAATTTTGGATGATTCACACTATATCATTATAAATTATAGACTATGTGTTATTTCGATGTGTAAGCTATATTATTGTAGTTTCATCAAAATTCATTCAGTAGTTTTTCCGTGAAAGAGTAACAAACATACATGTATACATTTTTACAAACTTTCGCGTTTATAATATTAGTAGGATGTAATTCCAGGTTAGACAACAATAAGTTATGAATCTATTAATCAAGAATTAATATTTAATTATTGGAACGATTTTTATTGAAGCAGATATCTTCAATCAATAGAGCTGAAATTTTGTATAAAAGTTCAATTTTGATGCCAATGCACGTTTAACTTTGTGACGTCATTCTAAATCGAACTTGGCGGACTAATTATTTTTAATGCACTTCTACAATATGAGTATCGAATGAATGCTAAGAATAATTTGAAAAATAAAGTGACGTCAGTCTAAATCCAACATGGCGGACTAATTATTTTTAATGCACTTCTACAATATGCGTATCAAATGAAAGGGCTAACTAAGAATAAATCGAAAAATAAAGTGACGTCCGATATTATTAAAATCAGTAATGTAATGTAGTCCTTCCTCATTAATTATAATAAGGAACTTCGTTCCTTTTTGGTGTAACATGACACGTAGTTTTACAGTTTCGATATTTTTAAAACTTATTGGGTGAGAGGAAAGTTTCATTCTTTTTTTGAACATATCTTCAGAACGACTGCACAATCAGATATTTTTTATAGTTATTTATGCAACTGTTGTACACGAATGTGGGTTTACAGGTGATAATAGTATCACATGAGTGTTTTAATACCTAATTATCAACAGTTGCATACAAGACTATCTAGACCCATGACTAAATCTATACTAATATTATAAAGAAGTAAGATTTGTATTTTTGTATGTAACGAATAAACATAAAAACTACTGGACCGATTTCAAAAATTCTTTCACCATTAGAAAGCTACGTTATCCCTGAGTAACATAGGCTATATTTATTAAAAGAAAAAATTAGAGATCCTCAGGAAATCTCACTAAAACCAACCCAAGGTGCAAAAAAATTAGCCATAAAATATCTTTCATCGCATGCGCTGCAAAAAGTATTGATAATAGAACAAAGAAATGTTCTACAATATTATAGAACGTATCAATATCTACAAAAAAACTCCGCGAGACCATATGTCCAACTATTATAGTTATGTCACTATAACTACTTTTTTACATTTTAAAAGTTGATAAAAATGCCAATCAAAATCAGACCATGTTTTCTATAACTTTGTATTAATCCTTATCCAAATAAATTATTTCGTATTCAAGACTGTTTCAATACCTGTAAAATACTTTTTGAATTATTAAAATCGGACATTCCAGTCAAAAGATATTACGAAATAAAAATATCAAGATCGGGTCGCGGACGCTGTGTGGAGTGCCTCGCAGCGCAGCGAGTAACGCGGCGATAGAGGAGCGACAGAATGCGGGAGCCAAAATGTTAAAAAAAAATTATCCACCCGTGCGAAGCCGGAACGGGCCCCTAGTCTTCTATAAAAGATACTGAAACAGGCACTCCTAGTAACCTAACATCATCCATTACCGAGCACATATAAATAAACTAAGTATTGATGAAACAATCATTTACTGTAGTTGTAATGAACATGTTGTATAGTGCAATTGTTAAAATTCACATTATGTTCTTTAATGTTGGAAGGTAATCACTCATTTTTTTTGTAAAAAAAAAATATATATA
Organism: Limenitis camilla; assembly: GCA_905147385.1. Lineage (NCBI taxonomy): Eukaryota > Metazoa > Arthropoda > Insecta > Lepidoptera > Nymphalidae > Limenitis > Limenitis camilla. The sequence continues at coordinate 5,611,108 of LR990251.1, read as the reverse complement.
AAGATAAATGGCGGGGAGTCGAATATTATATTTCCTTTACGGCGCGCGGCGTTTTGCTATTGCTAGTGAAACGCGCGGGAATGTGTGTTCTTTTTTTGAAATTCACACAGATAGCACGTATCGAGCAGCAAGAATGAGGCTGTCTGTTGAGTTAACCTTTGCACAGAAGGAATCGAAAAAAACAAATGTGTTATTATGAAATTCAGCACATTATATCGTAATGGTTATTAGGATACACATTGGGTGTTTTAATGTTGGCAATAAGCTAACTGATTCGGAATCTTTTATAAAGGATTTGAATCATGGGAGTAGATAAAATTATTTATTTACTTCTTATTGTTAGGGCAAGGATTTTTATCAAAAAAGTGAGTAAGACAGAAGAGTGAGTCAGTGAGGTAGTGTCAACTGTAAATCAATGAGAGCATTTAAACCAAATAAAACATTTATACTCTTATGAGAAGATAATTTTCAGTTATATCCAAAGTTGTCTATATCAACTACCAGGCGGTTTACGTAAGACTGAAATTTTTATATCTACAATTAACACGTTCACAGTCCAGAGACTCCAAAAGTCTTACGCCTTTGTAGCACCTTATACAGTTTATTTCGATGAACTTGTAAACAAGGATTAAAATGTTAACGTGGACTTGTGGATAAGGAACTGCTTTATTCATATGCCAAAAAACGTAAAGTAGATCTTTTTTCCAATAACTCAATGGTTGGAAATTCTATTAATGTTCTCCAATATCCATTGTATATCTTTATCCTGTGAAGTACGCTTCGACATTTTTGTTGTAAATCTCAATAAAATACACTTATGATGATTATGATGCAGAACTACTTTCAACGGTAAACGAAACTTTTGTGGGTAGTTAAATAATTTAATTCACTTCACAAGTCTAACGTCGTAACAACATTTTCAATTATCCGGCGGATTTTTTTTTTAAATGGAGACTGAACGTGTTAAGAAACAATATAGATGATGTATTTCTAGTTTATTTCGCTCTAAAAAGAAAACGGATTAAATAAAAGGCAAACAATATGGCTGTAGTATTTTATTGTATTGAAGTATATCTATCGTTTGAGCGAAACCTCCAGATTCCGCGTCACCGTTGACTTTGGATTTAGTTTAGATACTGATGGACGTCCGTCCGTTAACCGACTTAAAGCTAAACATATAAAATAACGCTTGTGACTACGCCGCTTACATTGTCAGCTCCTGGAAACAGAAAATATTCAATTTTATACTCTACAAGAAAGTAAACCTTAACCTAACACAAGACATGGCAAGAACATTGTAAGGCACTCCCAGCAGCAACACAACACCGCAATTAACACTTTCACTACCCATGAGAGACCTCGCGTAAGACTAAAACTGCAGTCCGACTGTTGAGAGAAAACTCCTGTCGCAACAGAAGTCACTATTACGGGCGAGAGCAGCGCGCTTCCGTTACCTGCTACGTCACGGAACTGCAACTGCCCCCCACAACGTTCCCCCAGACCTAAACTTATCTGCCGGCTACTATATAAGTCTTATACTGAAGCTAAAACTTTCTTTGGTTTATTGCCATTTACTCTGGTCCTATGGGTCGTAGCGTGATTTTATATAGTCTATAGCATAGCCTTCCTCAATAAATGTTCTATCCAAAACTCGAACAACATCTCAATTCGAACCAGTAGTTCCTGAGATTACCTCATTCAACCATGTAGTAGTAAACGATATCTTACCATAATAGCATTTACAATATCCGACTGGTTATTCTTCAAGGCCCGAACGGCCTTAGCTCGGGAGACGTTGGCCTGCGTCATCACTATCTCCACATCCTTCTCGTCAACTTCCGTTTCATCCACACCCTCTTCATCCTCCTCTTCAGCTATTGGTGCTACTGTTGTGCCAGCGGTAGCTGTATCGTTACCAGCGGCAGCAGTCTCAGGAGCCTTGAACCTTTCAGCGGCAGCCATGGTGGCTTGTTGTGACAGATCCTCAATCTTGGCCTCTCCGAACACGATGTATGTGTCCGAGTGAGGGTTCTTGTATACGTCTGGTGAGTTTATAACAAAGAGGATGTTCTTTGACTTCCTGATTGTCACTCTGTTTACACCTTGCACCTGAAAAATATAAATACAGTTTAAACTCGATGTAACAACATTGAAGAGGTTTACTTGGGAGGTCCGAGTTCGATCCAGGGCACACACCTCTGACTCTGAGTTATGTGTGTTTTAAGTGATTAAATATGACTTGCTTTAATGGTGAAGGAAAACATCGTGAGGAAACCAGCACTCCTTGAGTTCTAAAAAAAAAATTCTCAAAGGTGTGTGAAGTCCGCCAACCCGCACTGGGCCAGCGTGGTGGACTATGGCTTAATACGCTCCTCAGTCTGAGGAGACCCGGCACAGCAGTGGGCCATTAACGGGTAGTGATGATGATATTTGAATATACAATATTTTTAAGTGAGCATTCCAGTTATGATATAAATTCCTTTGGGTTAGACCAATATTGATTACTTTGGGAATCATTAGTTTAAATTTATCATTGAACCCAAGAGTCAAGATCGTACAACTTGTTTCATAAGATATAAACGGTCATCAGCTCTTAAGTTAGCGGTGAGCTGGTAGTCTTCATAAGGCTGATCAGATCTTCACAATACATAGCTAAGAAACACTCAATTAGATTACGTTTCAAACAAATCAAAACCATATCAAAATCTTGGAATAGAATGTCACAGGAAAGGAATACTTACAGGTTTCAGTCCAAGTTTGCTCATAATCTTCCTCGCCTTCTTCTCACCACGTGACTGTTTGGCTTTGGACACTATGTCAATTCCGGCAATTGGGTTTGTGATGCCACCAGCGCCTGGAGCTCCTGGAAACAAAAAATATTACTTTCTCATTTATTAGTCTCCAAGCTGGTAATGGTTTGAGGCAAACAGACAGTACTGCCATTACTATCATCGTGTATTGATCAGAGGTGGTCTGACTGACTAGTAAATTCATAGAGTGAATATTATATATTCTAGTGCGAAGTAAATCAAACTAGTGCTAGGACTCCCGTTTTAAGGATCATGTGACTTAACATCAGTTTAATTAAATGTTAGGTAATGAAGTTCTTCAGTAGAGCTGAGGGTTAATGCTATATAAGAGACTCATAAACATGCACATGGGTCACAGGTCCCAGGCTAAATGTCTAAACCCTATCTTGATTATATTGGTAAAGTATTGGTAAACTATTCTATAAATGGTAATAATGATTTCACTATTTGATTCCGCATTTTTGTACCACCCTTTTTTTTTGACCCAGAGGAATCTACTCAACAGATACTTCCCCAAGAGGGGACTTGGAATGGTTATGCAAGGTTGATGCAGTTGCCTCTAGGAGACAGTCCAAAGCTATCTCTGGAGGCAGCTCAACCAGCTAAAGCTAAACCATCCTGGGTGTTCCTACTCAGCACCGGAGAGAGGCAAGCCATAGGACCGTAAGCCACCACAGCCTTCACAGGACCCTACTCTTGGGACTTTTGTACCATCCTATCCTACAGGAACAGAATGAAAAAGTACCCTATCTGTTAATCAACCTTCTAAATTATCTGTATACAAAGTTTCATTTATTTTTGTTTAGCAATTTTAATGTGAATATGGTAATTCTCTGATTTTATTACATGTATAGATTAGTAGGTAAAAAGGTCTCACTACCTGCATCTTCTAATTCTGGGATAGTGTCATCAGAGTCACTGTCTGATGATGCAGTCTCTTCCTTGCGCTTCTCTGTCATTGAGGCGGTAGCCTTGTCTAACTCTGTCAGTTCTGGCATTGTGATTTCTGTAATTAAAGCAAAGTGTTATGATGAAAAAATTACAAAAGCAAGGCACACTAGGGATGGCTTTAGTAGACAATGAAGTCCAAGAACTTGAGATGGAAAGTTTCATCCAAAAGGCCAGAATTGTGAAGACTGAAGGCAGACCAAACTAAGACATATTATGTAAAAAAAAAACATTAAACATGTTTGGATTTATTGGACTATAATAATAATAATAATAAATAAAAAAGGAAAACATTTACTGTGATCTGTTAAAGCAAAGCGAGTCAAATATTCTTTTGCTTTTCACCAAATATAAAAAAAAACTTTTTTTATATCTCAATGTGTTAAAAAAACAAAGAAAAATAGTTATTATTTTGCTGTTAGCGCATCTGTATACTGTCACTTTTAATGTCTTATGCACCAGGTTGTCTGGTAGAGATCGCTGTATCGAGATAAGATCATCTTTTGTTTGTCTACATTTAGTGTTATTTGTTTCTATTTTTTCTTTTCTTGCTTACAATAAAGAATATTTGAATTGAATTGAAAAAATAAGGTTCTTTACATAGTATACTTCATACAGATACTGGAGGTGGAGGTACAAAAAAAAAAACCACAAAGATTTGAATTAGGAACAAAAAAGAAAAGACAATGATGATGAATGAAATGACAATGGAATCTCAACAAAAATATATCTGGTCAGCTTTTAACAAATATCTATACATTTAATTGGATTAAAATAACCATGTAAGCTTAACAAAGTTATTGTCTATTATAAAATATTAATCATGGGATAACTAATCTGTTAATAAATACTTTTTGGTGTCATATTTCAAAATAGTAATTCTATAAATGGTATTCTCGAATAATCTATCGACGAATGAATAATAATTAAATATTGAGTTCTTTTTTCTAGAGGCAGAACAGTTCATTACATTTGCAACAATTGATAAATTCTTTAAAAAAAAGAATCTATAGTCAGCTGTTAGGTATCTTTTATATATATTTTTTAATATTAATTTAAATTAACTTCCGAAATCCACATGGTTATAATTATTATATATTAAATAATTTAAAGTATTTACAACACTACTTGACTTACAAGTAAACTTATCATACAATATAGTATGAAACTATAAATCTATTTTATTACAAAACGTTGGAGAATAAATTAAATAATCACTATTCTGCGAAATTATTGATCGCTGTGCCGGAAAATGGGCGCGGGTGAACACTGGACACAATAAAATATTTAGATATTAATCACTATCTAACACTGTAAATCACGATATTATGAAATTTAATTATAAACTTTTCAAGATTGCTGAAGTATTTTCGGATTATTTACCTCTTCAAAGAAAATTTATATTGAAAAGAATCCTCTGTACTTCAATCACTTTGACAAGAGAAAAGTGTTGCTACATACAAAGGTACATAAAAAATTTAATTAAATTTTATAATTTATACATTTATAAAATAAATATGTATATTAAAAATATTAATTTTTGTTTTTGAATTACAAGTTAAGTATTATTAAAAATTAGAATAGATTCGTTTTTCTATTCTTAGATACAAATTCCTTTTCGGTGCTCGTATCCGAATATATATTTTTTTTCGTTGGTAACAAATTTTGTTAATAATACATTTTTAGTGATGTATATGTTTAAAAATATCGATTAGTTTTTAGATACTAAAAATTAGTAGTATCTTCACGAACCATAACTATTCTGCTAGTCCGATTACCAATTAAAAAAAATTACATTGAATTATAATAGAATTATAACATTACAAAGAAAACCGTGGCCAAATATCGAAAATTCATAAAAAATTTGCATATTAGTGATGAAGACGCCAAGCCAGACTTACCCGCTCTCGCTCCCTATCCCATCCCATTAATTCTGCGGATCTAGTGAACTCTGGGCTCTTGCTCAGGGTCCGCTGAAACCGCATTTTATTTTTATTTTTTTCTTTACTCCCCCTCCCCACTCTATTTTCGAGGATGCAACGCATCTACAAAATAAGAGAATATCTCTTATTTGCCGATATCTATGGGCGATGGAGGCTACTTACTATCAGCTCTTCCGTTATAATTATCTAAATCGTGGTAGTTGTAAAATTCCTTGTGGTAGTAGATTTCCTTGTATTCATAAGTCAAAGAAAAAGCGCGGGAATCTCCGAACAAGTAAAAACATCTCCCGAGGACACGGTTTTCATCTTCTTTATTTCTTTCTCTTTTCTTATCCATTCCGCCTACTTTTACCACCATTCATTTCACCACCCTACTCCGCCATCCAAACCACATAAAACAATTTATTTTACAGAGACATTCCCAAAAAGCCTACTCCATTCGGAGACTCGGAGAAGAAAAAAACGGGTTGCAGTGTCCGAGAGTGCCGGTAAAAGTAAAACCTTGACCATTAACGTACATTTTTGAATATTTCCACAGAACAAAATTCAAAAAATCCGAAGATTATTGAGATTAGGCTTACATACTGCGAGACCAGAACGTGTTATAATTCAACAGTTTAAGTAACCCAAAAACAAAATTACAAACCTTGTTACATCAGCTAACTGCCAGTGAAAGTCCCGTCAAAGTCGGTCCAGTCATTTCAGAGATTTGCCTAAACAAATAGACACAGACATAAATTGAACAAACAAACAGAACAAACAGAAAAAATATTGTTCTGGTGTATGTACCGTGTATACATCCATATACACTTAGTAAAAAGCGATTATTTTAATATTACAAACAGACATTCCAATTTTATTACTTCGTATATATAATGGAAAAAGCGAAGGTATTAAACAGTTAACGTCTCGTCTTTAGTAAGTTATTTTTTATTCATTTTATAGTAAGGCCAAAACTACAGAATACAGAGATAAGTCTGTCTGTCTGTCACTTAATGTCTGTATTCCGTGGCCAAAACCATATCTTCCGTTATAATTATTTAAATTGTTGTAGTAATAAAATTCCTTGTGGTAGTAGACACCCTTGAATTCATAAGTCAAAGAAAGACATCTCCCATGGACACGGCCTCCCGCTCTTCACCTCCCGCTCAAAAAGCCCACTCTGTTCGGAGACTCGGAGAAAAAGAAACGTTGCATTGGGGGAGTGCCAGCAGAAGTGAAAATTTGAACATTAACGTTTTGCATTTTTGAATATTCTCAAAGACCAAAATTAAAAAATAACGAACAGTATTATTAAGAGCTGGCTTACATACGGCGAGACCAGAACTTGATAGTTCCACGGTTTAAGTAACCCAAAGAACAAAATTAAAAAACCGAACGGTATTATTGAGATCTGACGGTTACGAATTTTCGACCAGGTCTCGTGTTCTGTCGCGAGTTTAAAATTTTTTAACCATTTAAAAAAAACCCCGGTTTTTTCTTCTGGTTTTGAATGTTATGCACAAAATATTCTGCTAATATCACTTATAATGAAATAATAAACGTGAAAGAGACTGCGCAGTGTCGTTGTCAAAAATAGTTTTCATCGTTATCAAACGATGACGGTGAGACGTGAGTTGTGACTGTGAGTGTGACAGTAGCGAAGGCCTGTGGCGAAGACTGAACGTACATCACTATCATTTCACTTTTTGTTAATCAATTGCCAATTACTATTTACTTTTCTTTTTTATTTATTCTGAAGGCCACGATTACTAAACCAGCTCCGCTATCTCAAACCTTCATATCGCCTTTTATATTTAATACGCGTATATAATATTTAATTATTTAATTGTGTAGTATGGTAGTGTTTGTGTAAATAAGTCCAAAGTGCGTTTGTTTTGTTCAGTGATTGTGCGACAATGTCTCTCGAAGAAAAATTCCTTGCAGCGGTCAATGTGATACGGAGCTTACCTAAAAGTGGTATGTAAATATAAAGTAATTTTTTTAGTATTTATTTATGTATTTATTCATAATAAAATTGAAACTGGTTGAGGAATGAAGTCTTACTTAAAATCCACGCTAATCTAGTTTGTTTAGTACCAGATTTAAAAATAAACCGAAAACTGATTCAGTTCAAGACTACGAGATTCAGAAACTATTTTGGGGAAGAAAAATGCGGTCAGTTAAGTCTTGTCATGATATTCTTATCAAGTAACAAAATAAATAGACATAAAGTTCTGTAAACATCAAGAGTAATTAATTATTATTAATACAAATTACGTAAAAATAATTAAATAGGTAATTATTTTTTTAAAAGAACATTAAAATCGCAATGTACAGATAAAAAAAATAAAAAACTCGGAACACACTAACAGCCCCCAAATAGCAATTTTTGTTTAAGTCAACCCCTGAGAAACCAATTTTAAAATATGATTTTGTAGAAATTTATAGCATTACCCGAACCTAAATTCATATTTTGTGTAAAACAATAATTGAATGTTAAAAACCTTATAAAATTGTAAATTCCTTTTTCCATAACTAGGTTGTCGGGAAGAGATAGGTTCTTGTATCTATGTTATGTATCCGTTATATATTTAAGTGGTTTGTAGTGTACAATAATGATATATATAACTAAATTCAGTGAAAGATAAAGGCGTAGATTATTAAGGTAATCTCTTTATATTTTCTTGTGAACAAATTAATGTAGTCCTACTACTATTATAAATGCGAAAGTTTGTAAGAATGTATGGATGTATGTTTGTTACTCCTTCACGCAAAAACTACTGAATGGATATTGATGAAACTTTACAATAATATAGCTTGCACATCAGAATAACATGTTGGCTATAATTTATAATGATATAGTGTGAATTATCCAAAATATAGCGGGTGAAACCGTGGGTTGCAGCTAGTAGATAATACTATGAGCACAACAGTTTTGTAAGATAACAGCTGAAATTAATCATCAATCTCAAAACAAAATCAAATAAAAAATTTGAAATCTATTTTTGATCTATTAAGCAAAGATTTTGGATTTATTTTAAATCCATAATGAGATTGATTATCAATTATAGTATAAAATATATTGACATAAAATAATTAAATTAAACAATAGAGACAGTTGCGAGAACAGGGTCTAAGCCACTAATTGTTCCCACGTTACATAGAGGGACCTCACCATTACATTCCATGTCTAAATGTACCAGTTTTATTATCAAACCTTTGACCCAACAATCCAACAAGACCTCCACGAGAGATAGCTCCATTTATTTGTTGATTGTTATTGTTTTATTTAATTGATATTACAGTTTCTTTGTTACATACTTTGATATTTTCTGTCAACAATTTTGTTTAGACTGGGCCTCTTATGCGCAGTTGTATAAAAAATGGCAGTAATCATTTTAACCCATTCCTTCCCACCATCATTTGAAATTATCTTTAGAAGTTCATGTTTTCTCTTTTTATTTTATCTTATTTTATATATTTACAGGACAAGCTCATTCAGCAAAAAATGATGAGCTATTCGTTCTAGTTGCTCTAAGCTTTACGCTTAACGCTTTAAGACTTGTATGTCTTACTCGGGAGATCTGAGTTCACTCCTGGGCACATGACTTCTGAGTTATGTGTGTTATAAAGAATTTAGTATAATATCAAACAATAACTTTCTTTCATGATGAAGGAAACCTGCACTCCTGAGAGTTCCCTAAAGTTCTTAACTGCTGGTCCAATGTGCGTTGGCTGACTTTATACAAAGTGGACTATGGTCTAATGAGGGGGACATTCATTCTGAGGAGAATTCTCAGCTCAACTGGGGCCATTAAGAGGTTGTGACAATGATATAGTTGCTTTCTAACATTTTTATTTAATTCCTTTGTATTCATGTACAAAGCTCTTAAAACAACTCATAAAATTATAAGTAATTGTGTAATGTATTGTATGCAAAGTTAACAAATGTCCAGTATGTAATATGTTTAAAATATGTAAATATTTTCTAGAATTAGTACCGACATCACAAACATAACTATTTCAATATTTGCTCAAGCTCCATACTAAACAACTAGCAAGTAACTTTCTTTACTGATTTCATTCTATAAGTAAGGATTTTCTAATACTGAATCTTACATACAAGGCAATGATTTTACATATTTTGTTTAATTGCTAGACGATCAAATCGATCTTTTTGTATTGTTGAAAACGAAATATAAAAACAACTGTCAATATAGACTTCAAATATTCATAAAATGTGTTACATACTTCAATAAAGCTTGATACTCCATTCTATTCAATACTTCATTGAAAGAAAGGTATCAAGAAATACCATTTCATGTGTACTCAGTGTAAGCAATGTGAGTGTGTTGCCATGATTACAAGATTGTTTTAATTGTCAATATATTAATATTGTGAGGCAACTCTCAAGTTAGCAATGAGCTGATAGTCTTCAAACGGCTGAACAGATATTCAAAATACCTAGCTAATAACCATCTCGATTAAATTATCTTTCGAACAAATAAAACTTCATCAGAATCGGTCCATTATCTTGGACACTACAATGCCACAGACAGACGTATAAATACACCTGTTAATATTATAACACCCCATTGTTGTAAACTAAGGGTGTACTTAAAAATAGCCTTTATTTCCTCTGATCTAATGTTAATATGCTACATTAGTTTATTCTTTACATACTACTCTACACCTAATATTATAAATACAAATGTATTTATTAACACCAATATAATATATACATGTGTATCTTACCAATACTCACCTATGAGTCAATCCTGAGGCCTTACAAAAACTCATAGTCAAAAAATCAGGTTGTATCGACAGGGGATGGAAAAAAGTATGTTGTAGATTATGTAAAAAGGCAAGTCACAACTTACCAAAATTAGAAATGCCACTGATATGATAAATGTTATAAAGACGACAATAAGACAAAAATGGTGCTAGATAGGCCTTGTGGTTCGATCTTCCAAGGACAAGTGGTTCATAAAAATAATGTCTTGGTACCCCAGAGATGGGAAGAGAGAAAGGAGACAGCAACTAATGTGATGTAGGACATATAATAATATGATACTCCATTATTCTTTTAAATTTTTTTATTGTAATTTTTAATATATGAAATGTAAAGTCCAAAGTGTTCCATCGACGCCTGAGACAAGCTGACCCTAGCTAGTGTTGTATGAAGGACCAGGTCTGCTTTCAGTGGAATCTTACTTTGGGTTCTTCTCTTGACTCATATTCCTGAGTAGTAGCATACATCAACACAAACAAGATATACTCTGTTGTAATTATCTAAAACGTAAAGTATTTGTAAACTGACCTCTTTATCGATAGTGAATGGGCAGAAAATTGTTATTGTTGTGTGTATTGTGTTATTGTTATTTAAACATAGGTTAATGTTTATATATTATATTAATTATTGATAACATTAAAAAAAAAATTTTTAAATATTTTTTTGAATGAAATTTTTCATCAGAGTGAGAAATTATTTTCAGCTCAGTATAAAATATTGTATCTAATTTCATTTTACACCAAGTGAGGTTCTTTCCATGGTAAATTTTGCGGCCCAATAGTTGGTAAAATGATACTGGTCACTTGGCGCCACTCTAACATTCAGCATAATTGCATGGCCACCAAATTCTCAAAGAGATTGTGTCCGCAGTTCACACAAGGACGCAACTTGTACAAATGTATTAAGTAAGTTAAAACCGTTCATCTTGCAACAAACACAAGTCTGATCTTTTGAAATATCATTATTGACGAGCTCAAGTCTCTAATGTGTTAATAACAGAAACTCTACCTGAATATATAGATAAATATTTAGAATTGACCCGTGTTGAAGTAAATATTAATATTTTACCCGTGAGGGGACGGGTTAGAATACTATTCCCCTCTGCCGCTGGGTGAGCATCTCGTAAGAGCCGAGTAACCCAGCACCTCTTGGTGGTAGAGGATCTGTTCCCCGACTGGCTTGCGACCACCAGCATGCAAATCCGACCGCCAAGTGTCATAGACGCGTTCCGGGCGAGTCGCATGTCGGCCAGACTTACCGCCTCCCTTTCCCATCCCATTAATGCTGCTGATCTAGTGGACTCGGGGCTTTTGCACAAGTTCCGCAGCATTTTTTTCTTCGTTTCCCCTCCCCACTTTATTTTCGAAGATGCAACGCAACATCGGCAAAACAAGAGACTCTTGTTTTGCCGATGTCCATGGGCGATGGTGGCCACTTACCATCAGGTGGATTATCTGCTCGTTTGCACCGCATCTATCATAAAAAAAATAATTGAATACTAATGGCCGTCTTGTTTATCTACAAGTCTGTTATTGTTACATTAGTGTTTATTAAAAAAAAATAGTGGAAAATGCGCGAAAAGCAATAAAACTTATAAAAATAGTTTTAGATCTTTTTTTGTTTATCCGATTGTTTGTGCCCATATCACGGTAAAACGACTGGTCCCATTTGAATGAAACTACATATGTACATGGATACTTTAAAACCTGGATCAGCAAATAAAACTTTTTATCCCGAAAAAAACACAGTTCCTGTGAAATTTATATGTATTGTTCATACAAGGGATATAAGTAGAATTTTCTTCATGAATAGTGTGTAACTTGATTAAACATAGAATACTTTATCCCGGAAGAGGTTTCTTCAAGAGTTCCTGTGGGGTAAACGGTTGTTGCTCATGCAAGAACAGCTAAAGAGGAATGAGTGAAATCTTCTACACATTAGTTTGTAAGTTGTAACTTAAGTCAACATATCCAATAGTGATCCAATTGTTGTCCAAATCCAAATGTTAAATTTGGCAGTTTACCTGTCAAATAACTCCAGACTGCTGGACACAAGCCTCCCCCAGGATAACATAGGAGAGGGTTAAGACTTAAATAATGAGGATGGTAGTAATATAATTTTGGCAAATACGTGGCCGCTAAATATTATCGAAAGTTAATTTGTATAAATTGACATTTAAGAAACCTTAACCGAGTATAAAATTTCATAAAATATTTCGCACCGACGTAAGAGACCTCATTTTGCACTTTTTTTTAATTGAGTTCATAAGTTATTTTAATAATACTCAAATATAAATGATATAAATGCAGTTAGTGCATCCAATTTAATGATATCAGCTTCCTGCAAAACGCTACATTTATAAAACTGACCTACTTCTATATAAACTATGTTTCCATCTTTTAGGTGCTTTGTTTAAACTGTTTACTTCCACAAAATAATGGTGGGTAGCTTTATTACCCAACTTACTAAAATCCAAAATTTAAGACTAACCGGCTTTGCCCGGGCAATTTAATATTTTTTTTTTTTTTTTAATTTATTTGATTAAGATATTTTACAATTTCGGTTAAATTTTACATTTTTGGTTTCGACATAATATTGCTATATATATATTACTAGCTGCGTCCCGCGGTTTCCCGTGCTATATTTTGGATTATTCACACTATATCATTATAAGTAGTTTTGTAGTAGTTTTTGCGTGAAAGAGTAACAAAGATACATCCATACATTCTTACAAACTTTCACATTTTAATTTATATATGACTAATTCCTAAATATATAATCGTTCACACAGCTCGATATGCACTTCATCCCCTATTTCAACCTTTTTAAGCCTTTTTTTTGCGATAAAAATTAGCCTTCGTCCTTTCAAAGCTTTAATCTATCTGTACTAAATTTCATCACAATTGGTTAAGTGGTTTAAGTGTGAAAACGTAACAGACAGGCTAAACATAAAAACAAGGGATTTATGAAATTTTGTACGTTGATATTGCCATTGTGACACGCATGGTAGTGTCGAATTGAATCAGGCGTTACTTTGCGGAAATTCATGATTTAAAAGGAATCAAAAGGTTACCTTGCTATAATCCGTGGAAATCTGAACAACCTGACCTGAGATATGGTTTAATTTTTTGGGGCAATTCTGTAGACGCACCGAAAGCATTTAAAATACAAAAAAAAGCGTGAGATCGTTGTGTGGTGCTCACTATTTGGACAGTTGCAAGCTTTTATTCAAGTTGCTAAAAATTCTTCCTCTGCCCTGCTTGTACATATTCGAAATATGTTTATTTGTTAAGAAATATCCATCTTTGTTCAAAAAAAATCTAGAAATGATATCAAGATCCACAAGGTACCCTAATAAACTTTATGTACCATATTAAAAATTAACAGTTTTTTCCAAAAATGTATATTGTATGTCAGTTGATATATATAACAAACTAGCAGACAATTTAAAAAGAATTTGTTCAATTTATTATTAGAAAAATTATTTTATAATGTTGACGAATATCTAAATTGTTCGGTTCGGGTTCGCGCGTCTCACTTTTATGTGGGCAGGGTGCTCTTCTGGGTTGTACCATACGAGTCTGGTTGTTCAGATTTTCGTGGATTATAGCAAGGTAACCTTTTGATTCCTTTTAAACGCATGGTTGTGTGTCTGTTGTGTGTGTGCAGACTTCTTCTCCATGTAAATTGTGAGTGTGCTTCTTTCACTCCTCTGTCCGCCTACGAAAATTTCGTCAAAAGGTGCACAAAGATATATTCCTTATTATAATTTCCACGTCCTAAAGAAATCGATAAACCTTGAAGACTTAAGTGCTTAATAGAAAGCATTCGTTGAATATTTAATACACATCGCCTTTTAAAAGCCGCAATTGATTTTCAATAGACTTCGCTGGGCCAAAATATTAAAGTGGTATTCACTATTCTTCCTGACATCCAATTTAAATGAAACAGCGTCTATCATCTATATTTAAATTACCGTATTAAAACATACATACAGATTTCGTGCAATAGTTTTTGTGTGACGCGCATTTGAATAAAAATTTTCCAAAAGTTTTTTTTTTGAAGAGAATAAATAAATTTTATATTCTGTTGCGAACGACCTCAAATTAACAAGCTATAAACTAGTTAATTACCTTGTGAATAAGTTTTCCTTAATATATATATGTATATCCAGTCTGAATTATATGACAGTTGTACTGTCAAATAATTCATTCGGTCTCAACCGAGTGCAGAATGAAATTCTTTAGAATTTTTCGCACTGACCTAATTAATTAAACACTTTACTTTTCGAAACTATTTGTAAATGTATTTTAAGACGCGACTCACACTTGGCCGGCTTTTTTTATTTAATGTGTGCACTATGACTAGAACAAGTTATAACGTTTGAGGAAAAAAATAAACTGGTTTGTCTAAATGGAACTCTTTTTGTTTTATTACTTTATAATGATGCATCTTTAGTGAAATCCAACGATCTATTACGAAAGATTTAAAAACATAAGAATCTAATCTATTACATCTACCCTCACCTTCTTTGAACTTCATTGTAAGTACAGATATGATAAACAAATCGTACAATCAATGTTAATTTCTGCAATATTTCCCAGCTAATAATAAATGGTCTTTCATAACGACAATTATAGTCATCTACAATAATTATTTATCTATTACTAACTGACCTGCCCTCGCCTCGCAGAGGTATAAACGCTCGCTAAACCTATTTTGCAGAAGCGATCAGAGGGGTCTCCCTAAATTGTTTTGTAGATGCCAATTCCACATATGACCAATGAAAGAGTCTCACAAAATTGTTGTTTCGATGCGATGTCTACATTTAAGCAATAAAAGAGACCTACCAAAATTGTTTCGTCGATGAGATATTTACATTTGATTTATGAAAGAGGCCTCCCAAAATTGATTCGTCGATGCAGTGTCTACATTTGATCTATAAAAGAGGCCTCCCAAAATTGTTTCGTCGATGCTGTGTCTACATTTGATCAATGAAAGAGACCTCACAAAATTGTTGTTTCGATGCGATGTCTACATTTAAGCAATAAAATTTCAGCAGTTTCGTCGATGCGATATTTACATTGTAACCTCTCCTACCCTTCGGGTGGGAGGTTAACAAAAAAAATGTAAATTAAATTAAATTGTTTAATGACAATACGATCCGAAGATTCCACAGTTACAATTGTTAGAAAAAAAAACAACTCTTTACTACATAAAGTTTTATTAGCAAGAAATGAATCGAAAAGCTACCTAAAGCTTCCTTCGCATTCTAGTATAGTTTACAGGATTTGATTTGCGCGCCTGAGGGACTGACCGTAGGGCTTACAGTGGTAAAATTGAAGGGTTGAGTTGAATTAACAGACAAAAGAAAAAAACAACCGGTTACTTGCTCACGGTCATCCACGCCTGACGGCGCGCATGCCAGAGTCCGCGGGCTTCTCACGGAGCCGGGCGACTCGGAGAGGCAGCATCAGCCTCCTAATCGCCTTCATAATGGAACCCGGAGCAGGGTATGCAGGGAGTAAAGAAAAGAATCCTAGGAACTTGTCCTTCGGGAAACAAGGGTCCTCCGGACGCAACTCCACGCACCAACAACACAATCCCCTCCGGATACAGACTAACCTCCGGATACGGACTACCCTCCGGATACGGAGTACCCTAGGTACACACGCCTCCTAGGTACACACGCCCCCTAGGTACACACGCCTCCTAGGTACACACGCCCCCTAGGTACACACGCCCCCTAGGTACGTTTAGATATTTTATTCAAATGTTTTTAAATAGAAATTTATAAAGAGAACATAAGTATTAATATAAATAATGTAAGCACATGGTAATAACCTCTATAAGTTTAGAACAATTAGAACTGTATGAAATACGTAATTACTATATTTAACTAACCTGTGGAGGTTTTTAGTATGTCAGGCTTGTTAGGGCATTAAGGATTCCAAGCCTGGCATGATGATCAAAGGCATGCTCGCACGCAGCATGGCTCGCGTCACGGCAGCTATAACGAATACAATAATAAGACACTATCCACTCCCAACGCCAACGTTAATACGATTCAAATGTAGTACTTACCAAAAAAAGAAAATAATATTAGGTGCTCCTGGCACCTCTCCAGGAATCACAAGGAACAGTCGCCTACCCAAACGACATGGAGAAAAAAAAAGAAATGAAGTACGACAACTTGACGGAAAGGAAATAAAATATTGCCAGCTCCTACGAGAGAAAATTAAAAATCGAATAATGAAATATAGATCCGTGTACCATTATATCAATAATAATTTAATTGTTAAAGTTCCAAAAATTATAATTTATTTAATATTGGTTAATATTAATTTTGAAATTGTTTATTTGAAAATAAAAAAAAGAAATCATATAATATTACTAAACAAACGAATCGATTTATACGTGCTAGATCACGCGTTCGAAACTAGATGGCGCTCACGCTTAGTGTGGATGGTTCACCATAGATGGCAGTAGTATGCACTATTTAAACAAATTTAAAGTAAAATATTTGTATATTTGAAGAAGATTGGATTAAAAATAATAAGAATAGGGTGTAGCGAATTTTACACGCTACAGTGCCCCTCCCATCAGAAAGAATTTACGGTAGTAAATTCGTCGGGTGCCCTCACCCGTCCACTCACTACACCAAAGTAAAACAACTTAATAACAAAATCCAATCTTAAACTAAACAACACCAAAAGAAACCTTAAATAAAAGTAAGAACATCCTGAAACAATAAAATAAACCTTAGAAATACATAAACCTCGTTTACGGCGGTATTTAAAACAAAGTGTCTTTAATTCAACCACAGGAGTAAAAGTATCAACCGTAACAGGCAATAGGTAGTAACCTACCACGGGAGATATAGAACCCTTTGCGGTTAAAATAAAAACCAAATCCACATCTTTATGTAAGGTAGCATAACTAACACGGTAAATATTTGTATTTAAATAGGGTCTGAGATCATTATTATAACGATCTGTTACAGACGAACAAGTTAATTTAGGGCAATTGGAATCAGTCCGAGATTCCAGTCCCAAAGTGGTAATAGGGGTAAGTTTCTGTTTAGCAGAAACTGCACCATGGGTAACATGGTGTATAACTGCTACGCCATTGTAAACATGGGGCAGCATAAGGGTAGAATCCTGGGTAACAGGATTATCATCGTGGGTATCACGATGTGAAGTAGGTAATTCCTGGGTAACAGGAATATTGTCATGGGTAACACGACGAGAGGTAGGTAAGATAGGTAATTCCTGGGTAACAGGAATATCATCGTGGGTAACACGATGGGTACTAGGTAAAATAAATAAGTCCTGGGTAACAGGAGTAACATTGCGGGTAACACAATGTGAAGTAGGTAATTCCTGGGTAACAGAAATATTGTCATGGGTAACACGACGAGAGGTAGGTAAAGTAGGTAAATTAGGTAATTCCTGGATGACAGGGGTAACATCGTGGGTAACACGACGTGGAGTAGGTAAGTTAGGTAATTCCTGGGTAACAGGAATGACATCGTGGGTTTCACGACGAGAAATAGGTAATTCCTGGGTAACAGGAATAACATTACGTATGCCCTGGGTAGGGAAAACACGAACACGATTTTTATTCGTTTCGCGGACCAAAGAGGAGTTATAATTCGAAACGTGACTTGAGCTTGTACAAGAGATAGCCGGATCCTCACTCATAGATAATGAGGTAGGACGAATATGACTATCAATAGAGTCGGAGAGTTCTAGCTCTTTCCTTCTGTGGTCCGCTCTGGCAAGTTTTTTGTACCAGAACTCGAACCTGGCCTGTTTGTCTGGCTTTGGTTGCATTTAGGACAATTCGCCGCCGTGAAATTCTTTTCACCACAACGGTAGCAAACTAAGGAAGGCTTATCTCGACAATTCTTTAAAGTGTGTCCGCTGTTACGGCAGCGTACACAGAACTCTTGACGTTTCTCGTTAGATAACTTAGAAACCACATGACACGGCTTCTGTACTCCTTTATATACTAAATCTGGGGCAATTAAACTTGAGTTAAATCGAGGGGGTTCGGTAAATGAATCCGCTCGTTGCTTAGCGTACTCCGACAAAAGACACCTGGACTTTAATTCTGACCAAGAATTAATATCCACAAAAGCTAATTGAGAAGAAAAATGAGGGCGTAAATTATATCGAACAATATGTAGCTGTTCCTCTTCCTTTAAAGGAACCCGTAACCTACTAAAGTAATTTCTCATTACACTTAAATAACTAATTATAGACTCATCACGACCTTGGGTTCGGTCTCGGATCTCACCCAGCAACCGTTGGTCATAATCCACTGGCAAATAATCACCTAATAGGTATTCCTTAAGTTCCGACCAAGAATGTACCGAATCACGAATACTACGATACCAAAACAACGCCTCTTCCGTAAATAATTCCGCTGCTCCTTCAAACAACCTCTGGTGAGACACTCCTCGTGACAAACACAATTCCTCCAACCGCTGAACAAAAGAAAGCACGCAAGAGCGACCGTCGTACTTTATACCGAGCGTGTGAACTCCCTTACTTCGATCACAACACGCGCTGACACTAGGTTCCGGTGCACTCTCTGCTTCGATGGACAAGGAATGTACTGAGTTCTTCAAGCTCCTTTGGTAACTCACGAAAACGGAATCAGACTTGTCTAATATTTTATCCAATTGTGATTGTAGATCGGTATGCAAAGTAATATCATCAGGTTCGACCGGCTTCAACCTTCCTAACCGATGAAATAAATGATTACCTAAAGTATGAATACGATTTAAACTTTTTAAACGCAATTGCTTTTCGGACATAAGTCCGGACAACTCAACTAACTTACAGGAAATTAATTTTAATTCGACAGCAATGTCACCCTCATAGACATCGATATCATCACTAGGATATTCTTTAGCTAAGGATTTAATTTGGGAACGCAAGCCAACAACGGTATTCGCAGGCTTGGCTTCTCTTATTAAGACTTCGTATATCAACTCATCTTTATGTAAAAGGTTAAAATTAATTGGTCGTTCCTCCATTGTTAATTAATTAAATAAAGCAAATATAAAAAAAATAAATGGTCAGTAGCCCAGGATAGCAAATACGGAGCACAATGTAGAAATAACAAATTGTTTAGAGTGAAGCTCTAAGGTAGGTATAATACAAAACAATAAAAAATAGTAAACAATTAAAATGCCCTAGATCATTGGTACATACGTAACATTTAAGTAAGAATAATACATACTGTCAGTGTATTAAACTGAACAGTTAAATATAACGGTAGTTACAAAGTAGTACAAGTAAAATATTACATACATAATACAAGTAAAAAATAATGTAGGTAAACCAAGTAACACATAAACGGCTTAAGAAAATACATTCTTAACCAGGTAGTAAGTAGTATGTCAACTCAACTCAACAATCAGTCCAACAGTAATTAACTGAGAAAACTCGATTAAAAAGAACTAAACAACGTCCACGCAGCAAATTTAATCCTGGCAGGGTCGCCATTGTAACCTCTCCTACCCTTCGGGTGGGAGGTTAACAAAAAAAATGTAAATTAAATTAAATTGTTTAATGACAATACGATCCGAAGATTCCACAGTTACAATTGTTAGAAAAAAAAACAACTCTTTACTACATAAAGTTTTATTAGCAAGAAATGAATCGAAAAGCTACCTAAAGCTTCCTTCGCATTCTAGTATAGTTTACAGGATTTGATTTGCGCGCCTGAGGGACTGACCGTAGGGCTTACAGTGGTAAAATTGAAGGGTTGAGTTGAATTAACAGACAAAAGAAAAAAACAACCGGTTACTTGCTCACGGTCATCCACGCCTGACGGCGCGCATGCCAGAGTCCGCGGGCTTCTCACGGAGCCGGGCGACTCGGAGAGGCAGCATCAGCCTCCTAATCGCCTTCATAATGGAACCCGGAGCAGGGTATGCAGGGAGTAAAGAAAAGAATCCTAGGAACTTGTCCTTCGGGAAACAAGGGTCCTCCGGACGCAACTCCACGCACCAACAACACAATCCCCTCCGGATACAGACTAACCTCCGGATACGGACTACCCTCCGGATACGGAGTACCCTAGGTACACACGCCTCCTAGGTACACACGCCCCCTAGGTACACACGCCTCCTAGGTACACACGCCCCCTAGGTACACACGCCCCCTAGGTACGTTTAGATATTTTATTCAAATGTTTTTAAATAGAAATTTATAAAGAGAACATAAGTATTAATATAAATAATGTAAGCACATGGTAATAACCTCTATAAGTTTAGAACAATTAGAACTGTATGAAATACGTAATTACTATATTTAACTAACCTGTGGAGGTTTTTAGTATGTCAGGCTTGTTAGGGCATTAAGGATTCCAAGCCTGGCATGATGATCAAAGGCATGCTCGCACGCAGCATGGCTCGCGTCACGGCAGCTATAACGAATACAATAATAAGACACTATCCACTCCCAACGCCAACGTTAATACGATTCAAATGTAGTACTTACCAAAAAAAGAAAATAATATTAGGTGCTCCTGGCACCTCTCCAGGAATCACAAGGAACAGTCGCCTACCCAAACGACATGGAGAAAAAAAAAGAAATGAAGTACGACAACTTGACGGAAAGGAAATAAAATATTGCCAGCTCCTACGAGAGAAAATTAAAAATCGAATAATGAAATATAGATCCGTGTACCATTATATCAATAATAATTTAATTGTTAAAGTTCCAAAAATTATAATTTATTTAATATTGGTTAATATTAATTTTGAAATTGTTTATTTGAAAATAAAAAAAAGAAATCATATAATATTACTAAACAAACGAATCGATTTATACGTGCTAGATCACGCGTTCGAAACTAGATGGCGCTCACGCTTAGTGTGGATGGTTCACCATAGATGGCAGTAGTATGCACTATTTAAACAAATTTAAAGTAAAATATTTGTATATTTGAAGAAGATTGGATTAAAAATAATAAGAATAGGGTGTAGCGAATTTTACACGCTACAACATTTGATTAATGAAAGAGGCCTCCCAAAATTGTTTCGTCGATGCTGTGTCAACATTTGATCAATGAAAGAGACTTAACCAAAATTGTTTCGTCGATGCGATATTTACATTTGATTAATGAAAGAGGCCTCCCAAAATTGTTTCGTCGATGCTGTGTCAACATTTGATCAATGAAAGAGACTTAACCAAAATTGTTTCGTCGATGCGATATTTACATTTGATTAATGAAAGAGGCCTCCCAAAATTGTTTCGTCGATGCTGTGTCAACATTTGATCAATGAAAGAGACTTAACCAAAATTGTTTCGTCGATGCGATATTTACATTTGATTAATGAAAGAGGCCTCCCAAAATTGTTTCGTCGATGCTGTGTCTACATTTGATCAATGAAAGAGACTTAACCAAAATTGTTTCGTCGATGCGATATTTACATTTGATTAATGAAAGAGGCCTCCCAAAATTGTTTCGTCGATGCTGTGTCAACATTTCATCAATGAAAGAGACTTAACCAAAATTGTTTCGTCGATGCGATATTTACATTTGATTAATGAAAGAGGCCTCCCAAAATTGTTTCGTCGATGCTGTGTCAACATTTCATCAATGAAAGAGACTTAACCAAAATTGTTTCGTCGATGCGATATTTACATTTGATTAATGAAAGAGGCCTCCCAAAATTGTTTCGTCGATGCTGTGTCAACATTTCATCAATGAAAGAGACTTAACCAAAATTGTTTCGTCGATGCGATATTTACATTTGATTAATGAAAGAGGCCTCCCAAAATTGTTTCGTCGATGCTGTGTCAACATTTCATCAATGAAAGAGACTTACCAAAATTGTATCGTCGATGCGACATTTACATTTGATCAATGAAAAAGACCTCACAAAATTAATTCGTCGATGCGGTGTCTACATTTGATCAATGAAAGAGGCCTCTTGAGAGAGAGTAAAACTTTTAAGATTTGTTTATATGTTTTGTTAACCCAAAATACGAGTACGAAGCCGAGCGAGGTCAATTCGAGTAGAACGTAAACAAAAATATAAAACCTTCCTCTATAATACTTTCACTTTTCAACAGTAGTTACTACTTATATCACTTTAATTATTGTACCGTCGCCAATCGCGCATCATAACGATCTAGCTTTCGCTACTTACTTTATTTTTAAGGGTCACGTCGGTCCAAAACGTGGGACTAAGTTGTATCACAGTAAATTTACGTATTTATATATCGTGGCATAAAAAATTCCATTGATAGAAGTTCGTCGATTGATGATGTAAAAAATGGTCGAATTATTTCGGTGTTTTGCAAGCGATAGGAATATCTGTAGACAGTGTTGCCAATTTCTGTTTAAATTATAAAAAGTAGCTGGACACGGTAAAAGCTCGCATTTGATTTCCACAATGTATTTATTTGAAAATATCAGTAATCAATATATATCAGCAACGTTGGCTTTTTGTTCAAGTTGGCAACACTGCCTAGAGGTGAAGGATGGATAATTGGTTTAACTAATCGAGATCATATTCTTGAAAAATCTCAGCTGCTGTGGAGGATAGAGATGGTAATTATTTTTATTAAATATAAATGACTACACTAAATCCATTATGGCGGACCGCCTAAGATGGCAAACAATTTTTTGTGTCCCTCCACATGGAGGGATGGGTATCCAATGAAAGGTTTTGATGAGATGGATACGAAAAATAAAATGATATAACTCTAATTCCAATATGGCGGACAGCTTCATTTGTACGGTTGAGGGGATTGGAATTTAGATTAATGTATTTTGTTATCATTATGTAATAATAAAATATATTTTTTCGATATCTACCTGTAGATAATAAACAATTAATCATTGTTATACTGGAATTAGCGATAAAATTGTTATGATCACTAATATTTGACCTTAGTAGCCGTAGTTTGACGTAGACATAAATGTTTTAATCGTTTTATCTATATTTATTTTGATTACCACACTTGAACTATAAAGTGTTTTATTCTATATTCTGTATTTGCTATTTATTGAAATCATTAAATACTAGTAATTGAGAAAAGTATAACAGGTAGTAAATTCGAGCACTTTAAACGTCCCCATATCTTGGCAGCCTTATCTATAAGTACAAATTTATATCTATAAGTAATAAAGGTTATCAAATAATGACCAAGGTATAATCGCTCGACTGTTGACAATCCAAAACTGCACTTCGAATAGTGCTACTAGATAAGGGACAAAGGAGCAAACAGACGGTCCACCTGAGTGGTTACCGTCTCCCATGGACATCGGCAAAACAAGAGTATCTCTTGTTTACTTTATGTGTTGCCACCTCGAAAATACAGTGAGGATGGGGAGCGAAGAGAATAATGCTGCGGTTTCAGTGGGCAAGACTCGATGGGATAGGGAGGGGTAGATCTGCCCCACATGCAGATCGACCGGAACGCGCCAGAGACACTTGGCGCTCGGTTTCGCATGCTGGTGGTCGCAAGCCAGTCGAGGAACAGATCCTCTACCACCAATTGCAAAATTATTTATTACCCACAAATTTTCTCTTATTTTGGATCATTGCATTCGAAAGCTTGCATAGTCGAAGCCATCTAAGTATACTTCTAAACTTGAATGTGCAGAAGTCGCTATTAGAGTCTTTATAGCGGGAAGCGCGCGGCGAGAGGAGCGCGAATATTCAGCTCTCAATGCGTAACTATGCCCACTTCTTTTGCAGATAGCTGTCGGCCACTATACACTACACCTCATATATATTTAGCGTTTTTTCTTGTTTACAGGATCATACCAGCCCAGCAATGAGTTGATGCTACGTTTCTACAGCTATTATAAACAAGCAACAGAGGGGCCCTGTAATAAAGACAAACCTGGTTTTTGGGATGTTGTTAATAGGTAAACTATTTATTTTTAAATTTAAAATCTTAATTTGGACAAGTTATTGTGATCATCGAAATCAATTTAATAATTAAACTGTGACAGTACTTATCCCACGTCTGATGTGGACTGCTAGAATACAATATGCAATAACGCTGTTGATCTATTATTAGAAGTATAGTCAACATCTGGTCATACTGTTGGTCTGCGTATAGACTATAACTCCTTTTAATTAATACATCCTTAGATAGAGGAGGACCCCCAAAAAGATTGGGCATTAAAGAGGTCATATTATGCTATCACTAATAAACACAATATTTTATATATGTTGAAGATAGAGAAAGACAAACAAACAAACCAAGTTATATAAGGTTCTTTATGAAATAGCTTTTCAAAATATCTCTGATCTATTGAAGTAAATTTTATGAAGGCTGTAACTGGAGAGGGTATACACAAATAAAGCAATTTGATATATAAATAAGCGTAATGAGATAATTTATTTTATTACACAAGTCACAAATCTGACCATAGTGTCCTTAAGACTTGAGAAATTGATGATTTTTGTAATGATTTCAGAGCAAAATGGGAGGCGTGGAACAAATTGGGCAACATGTCCTCAGAAGACGCCATGTTGGCGTATGTCAATGAATTACATAAGGTATGTTTTGTTAATATTATGTAGTTACAAAATCAGTCAAACACACCCAAATTTTATAGTCACTGAAGAGTTCCACTACCCACTTCTTAACTTGACAATGAAAGTGTTTATTGAGAAAAATTATTTTTGTCTTTACTGTAAAATGTAAATCGAATATTGCGGTTCACTTAAGATGGAGGCTAGTTATTTTTAAATACTCAGATAAAATTGGTATCAAATTAATGGGTTTGCTGAGACAACTACGAAAAATAAAATGATTTCACTCTAAATCCAATATGGCGCTCCATACGAAATGGCGGATAAGTTATTTTTAAGTACTCTGATGATATGGGTATCAAATGAAAAGATTTGTTGGGAAGAATATGAAAATTAAAAACCGATTTTACTGTCCAAGATGGCGGACTAGCTATTTTAGTCACTTTTTTTGTTGGGGTTGGGACTATCTCATGGTAAAAGTTTAGTAATTTTTTTTTTTAGATAATAGAAACAATGTCATACAACTCGGATGTGGCTTCATTCCTGTCGGTCAGCGACGATGGGCAGGAATTCCCCAGCGCCGACCTGGAGCTGGTGGCTGGTGATGTACTGGCGCGGTGTAGGAGTGCATCGCAGGAGAATTCACCGTCTTGTGAGTATATCGATATTTCTGGCTCATCGTCCAAAAATAACTATCACGTAATCATATTCTTTTATCAGTCAGGATATAATTATATTTATTATTTCATAATATTACATACAATACAAATTTACCCGCCCCGGGTTAGAATACTTTTTCTGTCCGCCGATGGGAGAGCATCTCGCGAGAGCCGAGTAACCCAGCACCCCCTAGGTGGTAGGGGATCTGTTCCCCGACTGGCTTGCGACCACCAGCATGCGAATCCGAACGCCAAGTGCCATAGACACGTTCCTGCTGATCCTGATCAATGCTTGACTCTGGGCTCTTGCTCAGGGACCGCTGAAACCGCAACATTTTTTTCTTGACTCCCCCTCCTAACTCGGATGCAACGCATCGACAAAACAAGGCGGTATCTCTGGGACAGTGGAGTCTTAGTAATAGGGTCCCGTTTTTAGCCTTTGAGTACGGGACCCTTAAAATAATGGGCATGGGAAAAATAGCAAATTATTAATGTAGGGAAAGTATAACTGAATGAAATGAAGTATGTGAGGAAGTGAGTGAGGGAGTCACTTAATATACAATACAGTTGGGAATGTTATATATTTTTTTATCTGTATTTAGATTCTCGTTCAGTAAGCGGCGCATCGTCTCCCATCCGAAGTGTATCCCCGCCACGAACGAGACACGACTCCGAGGACGAATTCATTGACACTATGGATGTCACTGTTGTGAGTATTCACACATTACCCTTTTACTGCTGAGCCTGCTGATTGCTGAGCCGGGTCTCCTCCTTAGAATTAGAAGGGTGTTAGGTCATAATCCACTACGGTGGGGAAGTGCGGGTTGGCAGAGTTCACACACCTTGGAGAACATGGTCAAAATATCAGCCGAGTCAATTTCTATACAAACGCATTTCCTGCGGAATTGTAAATCAATATAAATATCAACCAATGTGAAGAACGAGAGCGGCTAAGATCAAGACAAATCGTGTCTTGAATGAATCTCCGTTATTAATTGAACTGTCACATAAACAAATGATAGTATTGATATAATTAATATGTTTCAGAACGAAGCAGATCCAATCCAAGTAAAAAGCGTTCCTCGTCTCAGTAATGGGCATGCGCATCAAATTACTTCGCAACTTACGCGTGAGTTAGCAACACTGTTGTTTAGTTTAGTGTCGTGGTCTCTTCATTGATGATCACTTAAGTTCATGTTAGCGAGGTTGATCAGTGGACATATACCTACTCCTGGGTCACAATACTCAGCTTTCTTCCTTTTTAAGGCATAAATTTGTGTATAGAAAATTCAAATTTGGAATCTATTTTCTAGCTGTAATCCAAAAATTAGGGATTGAGATTGATTATTAATTTCGGCTGATAGAGTTTTTCCTCTCTAGCTTTCTCACATAGAAACGTGCGTGTTGTTCATACACACTTACAAATAATATTCTTAATTAGATAATGTTTTGTCTCTCTCTTTCTCTCACCACTAGTTCCATCTCTATCAACGTCATTAAACCAATTGGTCACGTGATACCTATTTGTTTGTGTTCCAGATTTAAAAGTGTTGGAACAGTTACCAGGAGTGTTGGCGAGACTGGAGGCCGACGTGGCGGCGCTGAGGAAGGCTGTGGAGGGCGATAGGAGAATACTAGATGTGAGTGCAGACCATGAGTAATATAAAAAAAATATTTAAAGAAAATTAAAAACGGTTCTAAAATATGAGTTTAAAATTTAATTAATTAATTATTGATAGTAGTCGTCAAAAACTAGTAAATTAATAATTATTGAAAGTAGTCGTCAATTAGTAAATTAATAATAATTGAAATTATTCGTCGAAAACTAGTTAATAAATAATTATTGAAAGTGGTCGTCAAAAACTAGTAAATTAATAATTATTGAAAGTAGTCGTCAATTACTAAATTAATAGTAATTGAAATTATTCGTCGAAAACTAGTAAATTAATAATTATTGAAAGTAGTCGTCAAAAACTAGAAAATTAATAATTATTGAAAGTAGTCGTCAATTACTAAATTAATAATAATTGAAATTATTCGTTGAAAACTAGTAAATTAATAATTATTGAAAGTAGTCGTCAAAAACTAGAAAATTAATAATTATTGAAAGTAGTCGTCAATTAGTAAATTAATAATAATTCAATGTATTCGTCAACTACTAGAAATTTAATAATTATTGAAAGTAGTCGTCAAAAACGATTAATTTAGTAATTATAGAAAGTGTTCATCATCAATTAGTAAATTAATAATTATTGAAAATAGTGGTCAAAAACTAGTAAATTAACCATTATTAAAAGTATTCTGAACAACTAGTAAATTGATAATTATTGAAAGTAATAAAATCCGTTAATTAAATAATCCTTGCTTTGTTGTACATATTTATAGTTCTTTAATTTTTACGTAAATACACTTTGTTTGTTCTATGTTTTATAAATGCATTCAATTCACTAAGGCATGACGTCACTTAGAGCTTCAATTGACATGGCCGACTTGTGGTGTAGCCATTTTAATATAATAATTTTTTTTACAGCAAGTATCTCGTGGCTGGCGATGGCCATGGCAGGAGTTGAGTGCACCAACGCTAATTCTGCTAACAATATGGCCGTTTGTCGCGTATCGGATTGCGGCGAGGTTCCAACGCAGGCGCACTTAGACCGGTAAGGAAATTGTTATTTACCTCATTGTCACCTTATAAGTGTTGAAATAACTGCTTTTAAAGTAGCCACATATTACACAAAATTAAATCAAACACAAAAAACTGACACACACTACTTATGTAAGTATTAGTAGTGATTTGGCGCCATTTTGTGTTTTAGTGACATGCATAAATAGTTGGCACCGAAACAAACAGTTTTATATGTGTAAAATTGTAGCACAATTGTGTGTAAACGTAAATTCAAAGTATTGTTTACATTTTTCACAAATAACTGAAACTTAATTATCAATGTAAAACAGATAAAAGCAAACTTTATAACACAAAATATGTTTGATATAATTTGAATTTAGAGTCGCAATTAAAATTAAAAAACAAATCACGAAATCAGAATAATTACATATTTTTATTTATTTAATTTAATTTAGGATAATATTAACAGTTCGTAAAAATCCTTTTTTTTTTCTTTTACTTATGGCTCTTTATACTGCTTGTAGTTCGCGGTAATTCTGCCAATGACGACGTAAAGTTAGTTACGACATTTTACACATAAGACAATAATCACAAATTACGCCACAGACACAATAAATCTGTATCATCTGCTAACACAAAATTATTTACAATTTAATAAGGGCCAAAAGTAAAGAGGGGAAGTGAACGAATATTTAGAATGTTAAGAAAGGTTACGGACATGTGAATGTCATTGGTTGCTAGGCAACGCTCTGCTGGTAAACATTCTCTATCGAACTTGTGAAAGGGAATAAATGAGTTCGAAATTCGAATTCTAATTTTAAAGAATGAATATAAAGTTTAAATATTTTTTCTTTTACAGATCATGACAACGATTGTGATACATTGTGCTTTATATGTTTATATGACTTAATTTGTAATAAGCATATATATGTAAATAATTAATATGGGCTATCGGTTTTTTTTAATTTAAATTATTGGCTCAATAATCCAGACATACAAACATGTGTGGCTTTTCGTACAAATTGTGTTGGTCTTAAACATTATTTTTGACATTGCTATTAATCTAAATTATGGACCAACATATATAGAAAATTATATTATACAGATTAAAAATGTAGCAGAAGCTGGATATTAATTATTATTAAGGAAAGTAAATCATTCCATATTATTATTTGCATAGTTTATTATGCCCTTCTCGCACTTCATCACAAAGAACTTGGCTGTAATCAATTTGAAATTGGATTCCATTTTCAAAATATTTCTATTTAGATATTAATTTCGGCTGTATAAGATGAATTTATAACAGCAAAACTAGATGTTAGTTAACAGGTTGAAGTATTGTAAGTAAGTAATAAAACCCTTGGGCTTTTACAAATGCTTCAAAATCAAAAATAGCCAAATCGGTTCAATCGTTCTAGAGTTTTAGCAAAGAAGAAGATACAATATAAAAATGAATCATTGCTAACTTTCCCGCTCAATTTGAATTTTGAAAATAGAACGAAGTTTGATTATGATGTGTTTTTTTTGGAACGAAGTTACCCTACCTCCGCATCGTCCCCCATAAGGACCGGGAAAAATCGTCCGTAACGTAGTTATTGGCACCCCTACCTACCTACACAGTAATTGGACATTTCAACTTTGATTATGAAAAACAAGCTTCATCCGTTTACAAACAACATCAATGGCAACACTTATTATTTAATCGAATAGGCAAAGGTATTACACCGTACAGCCTTGTTATATAGATAAGAAAATGTGTGTAATGGTAACGTACATTGGACATATTTTAATTCTCTGTTTTTATTTAATCGAAAAGGCAAAGGTATTACACCGTACAGCCTTGTCATAGAGATAAGAAAATGTGTGTAATGGTAACGTACATTGGACATATTTTAATTCTCTGTTTTTATTTAATCGAAAAGGCAAATGTATTACACCGTACAGCCTTGTCATAGAGATAAGAAAATGTGTGTAATGGTAACGTACATTGGACACATTTTATCAATAAAAAATGTATACCCGAATAATTATTTTCTTTATACCTCGAATAGAACTTGAAATTAATATTTTTATAATAAGGAACTTCGTTCCTCTCCGGTATCCCACCACAACACACGTTTTTTTTTTTACTTAAGGTTTTGTGTTCACAAATGTTCAGCCAGTGTCACTTGCGTTTTGTATGTGAGAAGGGCATTATTGTTACCTATATTTTAATTCTATTTCACCTATTGAGTCACAATTATAATAATTATGTTAAGATTTTCTTAGTTTTTTTTTTCTTGTCTATCAACGTGGCACCGATTTTTGTTATCTGTGCAGAATGCTGTTTGAGTATGATAACGATTCGTCGATATTGTACTGTTTGTTTATATTGTGAATTTTTGCATTCAATTTTTGCAGTCATTTCCCGCGTTTTTTGTGTCAGTGTCAGAATTTTATTAACAAAATAAAATTGATTGAAACAGACTATAAATAATATTAAATGAGTATGTAAAGAAATCACGGGTTGTGTGTGTGTCCTTAGACATAATGTACGAACGCACTCTGTGTGTTTCAATGTTTTTTTTTATTTTAAGACTTACAATATAGTTGTTTGTAATTATTTGTAAAGATTCACAATATAAGCGTTAGTTTATACATGATGTGATATAGGTGTTATCCTAGTTTAGTTTCAATAGGTTTCGGTTATATTGAGACAATATATTGTAGACGGCTTTAAGTGTTCATATCACTTAAATCTTTGTTATTGTAATAAATATGGGGATTTTGATGTGTGTTTTATTTTACTACTCTTCTACCACCATCGTACTATTGACAACTTCCAGAGGTAAACATATTTTATTATTATCCCGTAGGAAATTTTTTGTGGGTTAGCCTATATGTTAATTTAGGTTATAAAGTATCTGTGTGCTACATTTCATTGAAATCCGTCCAGTAGTTTTTGCGTAAAAGAGTAACAAACATGCGTACTGACAACTAAAGACTTTCGCATTTATAATATTGATAAGGATTATTCTTTTTTTTTAAATATTTGTCTTGAATTACTTATGCATAAAACATTCTGCCAATGTCAGGAAAAGCGCGGAGGGGGGAAAGAAATGAAAACGAAGAACAAGAGCGCCTTGTTCGGAGATTCCCGCGCTTTTTCTTTGACTTATGAATACAAGGACTCTACTACAAGGATTTAGATAATTATAACGGAACACATGGCTTAAGCTTTACTATAAAATTATTAAAGAATGAACCTACCAAAGACAAGGCTGTACGGTGTAATATCTTTGCCTTTTCAACTATGGAATAAAAACAGCGCTAAAGAAATCTGCC
The DNA here is from genome assembly GCA_905147385.1 of Limenitis camilla. Classification (NCBI taxonomy): domain Eukaryota; kingdom Metazoa; phylum Arthropoda; class Insecta; order Lepidoptera; family Nymphalidae; genus Limenitis; species Limenitis camilla. The sequence continues at coordinate 5,579,503 of LR990251.1, read as the reverse complement.
AGTGTCACCTATAAAAGTATTATTCTTAATATTAAATTTAACTATTTAAGTCAAGACTACTAGAGATTTTATTAAATGAAATTTAAAATAAAACCACTAATTTCCTATAATAATATTAAAATAAAGAACTGATTCATAATCAATATTGTAAAAACTTTTCTTTTCTCTAATGAGATAAACTTAAAAAAAAAAGATTACTTTGATATTCCTACTCTAATATCATAAACTTCATACTTATTTCTTTTAATATAACTTTTTATTGTAAATTGTATAGGATTTAAAAGGAATAAATTTCTTTTGCGATAATTTTTATAAAATAGCCATTATTATTCATTATTAATTTCGTCTTCTATAAGCATTTATAAATTATTTTGACAAAGTATCCAAATTGGTGGATAAAAATAAAATATAATTGACATTGAGTTAACATTAGGGATAGACGATTCTCTTTGAAGAATCGAACGAGTCAGAATCGATTATTAGATCGAGTATTAACGAATTGATGCAGGATTAATCAATTCTTTACTTGTTTTTTTTTCTCTTACCTTTAATCTCAACTTTAGGTTTATTTTTATTATTAATTTAGGTAAAAAAAAATTATTAAACTTATGAGAATATTTACTTTATAGATTCGTTTTATAGTCGTTATTGGAAAAAATGAATGTCAATTTTTCAGAATATCAAAAGGATCAAAAGTAAGGCTGAGTTACCTCCAGAAATGATCCAACATGACTAATAAAATCGCTTCATTTAACACACTGAGCGATCAAATCTGAGACGTTATTAACTAACACATTTCTCGCTCATCTCTGGTGGACGCAGCCTTAAAATTGGTCTGAAAATCGATTTCACGTTCAAAAGATCGATTAATCAATCTCAGATTGCATTTTCTAAGACAATTGACGTTGTTGACTAGACATAGCGATTCTTTTCGAATAAGATTGAATTGCATGAATCGATGAATAGAATCACCAAAAAGATTGTCTCCTTTAAAATTTATCTTTTGGAAAAAATAGATCATGATCGTAAACTCAACGGAGTAGATCAATTCGTTATATATCGATTTTTTGGTCCAAGAAATCGTTTCTCCGATTGATCGATCTTGGATCGTCATCCCTAATGTTGACACTTGACTTGTACTTGACGTTTTATGATACAAAAATAAATATTAAATATAACCTTTTATATTACAAAAATGCCTTTAATAATAATGTGTGGAACTCCAGTAAGTGGTAAAACAGTTAGAACTAATGAGATAAAACAGTTCTTTGAAAACACACATAAAAAAGATGTTGAAATAGTTTCCGAACATGACGCGATAGTAAAGTTAGGTTATGAGAAGAATTCTGCTTATTTAGACTCACAGAAGGAGAAGAGGATCCGAGGATACCTCAAATCTGAAGTAATAAGACTCATTGGTAAAGATAATGTCGTTATTTTGGACGGGAGTAATTACATAAAAGGTATTAACTACAATGTTTTATTTCTTGGCAGAGGCAAAGATATTACACTATAGGGCCTTGTCTTTAGTAACAAGGTCCTATATTTACTATAAAGTATTTTGAATCGGTACTTCTTTAGACCCCCAATTTTGTTGATATATCTTTTCAAATAATATTCACCATTTTAAGTGTATTTCTGAAATCCGTTTTTCGATGTCACTCCTCGAAAATTACTATGAAAACGAGTATTTTTACGAATTTTTAAAAAAATAATATCTCGAAAACTAAAAATTTCCTTAACAAACGGATTTCAGAAATATATGTTAGTAGACCAAGAAATTAAAAATTCAAATAAGATTTCATGTAGACCAAAGTCGAGTAATAAAATTAACTTGTTTAAGGATAAGGTAGTACAAAAAATTTCTAGTGTGTTTGATTTATAAGGACCCAGATACGCTATATAATAATTTATTTACTATGATTTTAAATGAATTTAATAACACATTTAAAATAAAAACTTTTAGTAAAAATTTAAAACTGAAATTTAGTGACTGGGCTACCATAGGTATATTTAGAAGTAGAGATAAATTATATGAATTATATGGTATGAGGCAATATAATCGGGATCCAGTATTTTTAGAACGCGTTAGGTGTTATTCTAAGATCTTTAAAAGTGTTTGCATCCAGGCAAAGGCAATTTATATTAGAAACAAAATACTTAACTCAGACGATAAAATAAAGGCTACCTGGGATATTATTAATAGCATAACTGGAAGATCTAAAATAGAAAACGAACCAATTAAATTAAATGTTGATAATATATTAATTAATTCGGAAGAAGAAGTGGCAAGCACGTTTGAAAAATTCTTTACTGATATACCTATCAAAGTAACATCTGCATTAAAATCATCGCCCTTAGATGCTATTTCTCTACTTAAAAATAAACTCCCAGGCTATGCTAATTACTTTGAGTTTAAACATATTACTTCATTTGATATTATTAAGAATTTCAGGACACTTAATATAAAAAAAACTGGTGATTTATGGGACATCTCAGTAAAAGTATTAAATACAATAATCAATAATATTGCCCCACATCTAGCTGATATTTTTAATAAATGTGTTGATACAGGAAAGTTTCCGGACTTAATGAAGCACAGTAAAATAATACCTTTATTTAAAAATGGAAACAGGAAAGATCCCGGTAACTATAGACCAATCTCTATATTACCATCACTGAGTAAAGTTTTTGAAAAGATTATTTTAAACCAACTTTTAGAATATTTTAATGAAAATAAACTATTTCATAGTGAACAGTATGGTTTTACTAGGGGTAGGTCATCAACAGATGCCGGAGTTGCTCTTCTTAAGCATATTTATGAAGCATGGGAGAAATCACAAAATGCGATTGGTGTATTTTGCGATTTGTCCAAGGCCTTTGATTGTGTTCAACATGAAACACTTTTAAAAAAACTTAATTATTACGGTATATGTGGTGTTTCTCTGGATCTAATTGCCTCATACCTAAATCAAAGAGTCCAGAGGATTACTATTAATGGTGTAAAATCTTCTGGATCTTTGCTACAAATGGGCGTTCCACAGGGATCCATTTTAGGCCCGTTTTTATTTTTGATTTATATCAATGATCTGCCATACTATGTGAAGAACTTGTGTGATATTGTACTTTTTGCTGATGATACATCTCTTATATTTAAAGTAAACAGAAATAAACATAATTATGACGATGTAAACAGTGCACTATCGCAGGTTCTTCAATGGTTTACGGTAAATAACTTAGTTCTTAATGCTAAAAAAACTAAATGCGTTGAGTTTGCTTTACCTAATGTTAAAAAACAAAAATTTAACCTACGTTTAAATAATGAAATTTTAGATGTGGCGGACTCGACGGTATTTCTGGGTATAACTTTAGATTCAAAACTCCAGTGGAACCCCCATCTATCATCTCTAGCGGGAAGACTCAGCCTACGCAGTAAGGAGAGTCAGACAAATGACTGATATCAATACTGCTAGGCTAGTTTACTTCAGTTACTTTCACAGTATTATGTCTTATGGCATTTTACTGTGGGGTAGGGCCGCGGACATTGAATCCATTTTTATTCTTCAAAAGAGAGCTGTTCGGGACATTTATAACTTAAGAGCGCGGGATTCCCTTAGAGATGTATATAAAAAAATAGACGTTCTTACAGTCCCATCTCAATACATATATTGTAATATATTGTTCATTTACCAGAATATTCATTTGTATTCAAAACACAGTGACAAACATAATGTTAATACTAGAAACAGAAATAAACTTGTAACGCCGTACTATCGTCTCCACAAAGTGAGTAATAGCTTCATGGGGCTTGGTCTTCGCATCTATAATAAGATTCCACAGCCTATATTAGACTTGCCACTTCAACAATTTAAAACTCGTATCAAGAAGTCATTAATATATAAAGCATACTACAATGTACAGGATTACTTAAATGATGAGAATGCTTGGAATCTAAGTGACGTTGACTCTCAAGTTAAATGATTTGTATAACAGACTATGTAAACATGGCTTTTTGAAAAGAGTGACTGTTGAGTTTCTGGCCGGCTCTTCTCAACAGAAAACTGCTTTCCGAGCTGGTGGTAGCTTCAGACAAACTAAGTGACCGACAAATTTTTGACGTTTCAAAAGTACTTTTCAAAAAAGTCTAATTGAAATAAATAATTTTGATTTTGATTTTTTTTTTGACACTAAAAAAAATACACTTGAAATAATATTGAAGGGGTCCCCATATTCTAAAAAAGTGCCGATTTTTTTTTCGATAATATCTGCCATCCTAATTTCTTCGTATTCCTTAAATCTATTTTTGGTAGTTGTTATCAGAAAAAAGTTTTCTCTAGTGGGAGTCCAGTATTCTAAAGAAGTACTGTAATTAATTTTTCAAGAGTTAAAAAAAACTCTTAATTTAAAGACTAAATGTGTCCAACATGACACATGTTATTTAACCATTTAAATAATTAGATTTTTTTGCAACAACAAACATAGAAACTAGTCTTTACAATTCTATAATACATTATGGAGCATGGTTTATCTAAGATTGAATAAAATAAAACAATTTAGACCAGTTACTCGATGGGTGTTGGTTCTATATTATGAATATGGCCAAGTATCTTAATTTAAATTTATATATACTGATTTATTGCAGTTATTCTTTTAATGATACTATAGAAAAGAAATATGTTTGGCAAGATGATTTATTTTAAGTAAATTAGCTTTTGTGATAGGGGATCTGTTCCCCGACTACAACCTCCCTCTCACATCCCATTAATGATGCGGTTTTAGTGGGCTCAGGGTCTGCTGAAACCGTAGCATTCTCTTCTTCTTCATTCCCCCACCTCACTTTATCTACGAGGTGGCAATGCATCAGCAGTACACAAGACACTAGATTTGGTGTTACCCATGGGCCACTTATCGCCACCATAGGTGGACCATCTGCTCGATTGCCTCTTAACTGTCATAAACAATTAACGCTTAATTTGTAATTTAATTAAACATTTGTTCAAAATTGGTTCAGTGATTTAATTCGGGAAGTGTAACAAACATACCAACAGAATTATTAGGATAATACTGTTTTTCTGATCATGTTTTAATTTTTTTTTTGACTGTGTACAGTAAAATAATTTCAATTACAGGTTACCGCTATGAGCTGTATTGTGCGTCAAAAGCATCAAAATCAACACAATGTACTATATACACTATACGGAACCATCAAGAAGCATGGGAGGACAATTTGCTGAGGGTTAATAGAACAAATGACAATCAAGAAGTTAATTTACATGACGAGCCATATACTGAAGAAGTATTTAATGCTTTAACTAAATTAAGGTAAGGTTCTATTTATTAATATGTAACATAAATTTCATCATTTTCAGCAAATTAAAAATGTAGTATTGCAGTGTTGCCAATGTGTAGATAATTACCCAAATTCACATTCCTTACTCACCAAAAGGAACACAACACTGCTTTAGAGTAGTGTTATTTAGCTGCGATCTTCTGTAAGGTCGAGGTACTACCCCAGTGGGGCTGCTCCATATTTGGGCATTGAAAAATATTTTTTTTTTATATTCAGACTTACTGATTAGGAAAATAATTAAATGTAATATCTGGTTTTATTTGAAATTGTATTCTAGACTAATAACATACTGTTCATTAAAAAAGGGGTTATAGTCTATATGCAGACTAACAGTATGACAGCTCGACTAGAATATGTTGGAGGGTTATACTTAAGACTTAGACCAACGGCATTTACGCCGGGACCTACCTGAGGCGGCCAAAGAGCTTATACGTCGTAAAAACGCCGCGACTAGGGCATACGATACATACCCGACTGACGCTAACAGGCGACGTTTGTGGGATCTGCAAAGGAAGGTAAAAGCTCGTCGAGCGGATATTACGAACGACAGCTGGAACAGACGGCTCTCGGAGCTCACGCCAGGGCATACATCGTACTATGCCTTGGCGAGGGCGCTGAGAAACGATACTGTCTCAGTGATGCCACCACTACTTAGATCCGATGGCAGTGTAGCCTTTGACGATGCGCATAAGGCCGAGTGCTTAGCCGACGGTTTTGAGAACCAATGTTCCCCCAGCACCCTTCCCGCGGACCCCGAACACCTCTTAAAGGTCGAACGTAGGCTTTCTCGCCCCCTAGAGGACTCACCGATGAGACAGACAACAACTGACGAAGTAGTGTCTATTATTAGTGATATTCATGCCAAAAAGGCCCTAGGTCCCGATAAAATCACTAATAAAATACTTAAAAACCTCCCTGAACACCTAATTTACCCATTGGTCTTAATCTTTAACGCCCTCCTAACAGCTTCGGCCTTCCGATCAGTGGAAAGAGGCCATTGTTATAGGCTTTCATAAACCAGGTAAACCAAAAAATCTGCCCACTAATTACAGACCGATCTCTTTGTTAAACACAATAGGTAAGGTTTATGAAAGAATAATACTAGTTCGTCTCAAAAACGTCATTGACGAAAAGAGACTGCTATAGATCAAGCATACCGCTTAACGGAACACGTCCTCCATTCATTTCCTCTTCTTCGATGTGGCGAAGGCCTTTGACAAGGTCTGGCACAATGGTTTAATTTATAAACTATTTAACATGGGAGTGCCAGACAGACTCGTTCATACAATACGAGGATTCTTGTCAAATCGCTCGTTTCGCTACAGAGTAGAAGGGGCGCTATCCTCTCCCCGCCCCGTCCGCGCAGGCGTGCCGCAGGGCGCCGTCCTCTCTCCGATTTTATACTCACTGTACACCAGTGACATTCCAAAGTATAAGAAAGTTAAACTTGCTCTATTCGCGGATGACACCGCACTCTTTACTTCCTCCCGCTGTAGCCACATTATACATGACAAACTGCAAGGAGCGGCCACCGCGCTAGGTGAATAGTTCATGAAGTGGAGAATAGAGGTGAACCCAGAGAAGCAATGCACTTTAATCAGCGTTCACGTTACTATTCTCTACCGAGATCAATCACTCTGCACGGGCGGTCGATTCCTTGGCAAGACAAAGTCAAATATCTGGGCGTCACGTTCGATAGAAGACTCTTTTTCATACCGCACATCCGTAGAGTCCGGAACAGAGCTGCCTTTGTTCTAGGGCGTCTATACCCTATGATCAATGCGAAGAGCAAAATGTCGCTTAGAAATAAGTTGACATTGTATAAAACGTGCGTGCGTCCGATTATGTCGTATGCGAATGTATGCTTCTCATATGTTCCAAAAAATAGACTAAAAACGCTACAAGCGATCCAAAATAGGTTTATGCGAATAGCATCAGGCTCGCCCTGGTATATTCGCAACGTCGACTTACATAGGGACTTTCCAATTAGAATCTCTGTCCACCCATTTTAAAGCGTCTAGTAAACGCTTTTTCGAGAAAGCCCTCCGTCATCCTAACCTTCTCGTAATAGAATCCTCCTCGAACGTTATAAAAGACGACATAACAGACCGATTTAGACGCCCCAGAAGCGTCTTGACCGACCCTGACGATCAGCTGACGTCAGATAACGCCCCGTACACATGGCATACACACACACTACACCGTCTCCGTCGGCGGAGACGAGGGCCCCGCTTCGTAGCCGCTCGGCAGCGCGCGTGACCGAGCACTGCTACCCCCCCTCCCCCCGCCGGTGCCGTCCTGAGCCGAGGTTCGTGTCTTACAGAGGGCAACAAAAAACACCCTCGGAGGCTAGGCCGGTTCTGACCCGGTCGCCACCCTCTCTGGGTGAGCCCTCTGCTCGCCCGCTCCGCCCGGTGACGCTGTCAAGGCCAGTAGGGCCAACAGCTTACTCAGTCCGAAAAAAAAAAACAATTATTTGCAATCCCCTCTTCTCTAATTGATGTTTATCACTTGTCCAACATTCAAGACAGTACAAATGCTACTTATATCTATCCTACCAACATCAATAACCGGAATGCTATTGAGTATTCATATTTCACTTTTTTACACAAAAACGACAGAACGGATTTCGATGAAATTTGGCACACAGATACTTTACTACCTTAAAGGATTAACACATAGGCTACTTTTTATCCCAGAATAAATCATAATTCCTGCAGGATAATAATAAAATAATTAACATTAAATGTGTTTTTATTAAATCTAAATGGTTACACATGTTAAACTGCACCCATGGGAAGAATGGGTGGTTTGACTAGTATGATGAATAAAAATTAGTTTGTTTTTTTTTTTAGATTTGAAGAACCTAATTCAAATAACAGATGGGATAGTCCATTATTTACCGTTCAGCCAACTGATGAGTTGGATCTAGAAGCGGTCTATAAAGTGTTGTTTGAGAAGAAACCTCCGCCTCCTAATATGAGCACTCAGAATGTAAGTTACTCTCTTTACTTGTAGGAGTTTTAATTTAAATCTTCGTTCGCGTGTTGCTCCGCTCCTATGGGTCGTAGCGAGATGTTAAATAGCCTAAGTTACTCCTCGTTATATCAGCTGAGTGACCAGTGAAAGTCCCGTCAAAATCGGTCCAGTCATTTCTGAGATTAGCCGGAACAAACAAACAGACAAAAATAGTAAAGAAAATGTTGTTGATATATGTACCGTGTATACATATATAAAAGCGGTTATTCACAGGGCAAGGTGTGAGTGAGACAGAAGAGTGAGCGAGACAGTGAATATAGAAAGATAAAACTGTTGATGTATCAAAATATCGATAGTTTGATACTGAAATAAAGATATCGATGGTTGTTATATTTTTTAAGTAAAAAAAATAACATAGAGAACTGAATTCATTCATTTGCACTATGTTATATTTTTCTTTAAATAGTTTTTATTTGCCTACAAGGCTGTACGGTGTAATACCTTTTCCTTTTCTCTTATGAAATAAAACAGAAAAAAAATATATACAACTAATAAGAGTTATTGTGTGTTTATAACTTTAGTGTTTGTAGTTTTTGAACGATTATATTTTAAATATCAACAAGCTAATAGAAAGATAATAATTCTGCCAGAAACCGGAAATCGAATGGTTAGTGACGTGGCAACAGATTGCCACATGATGATGGTAGTATATTAAATTATTTCATAGATGGCGCGATTCTTTAAAAATATTACTGTAATTGACGACCGAGAGATGGCGTTAGTTAGGAAATGAAGATTCATACATTTAATATCTCCTAAATTGCGAGTGTTTGGTTGTGAACTGTCATGTTAAAACAAATTGTAATTTTTAAAATTTTCTTAGTCTAAACTACTTATATTTATGTATGTACGAGGTTTTCGAATCATTTGAATTTTTTACTATTTAAATAATTGAAATGTTCCGAATACTGTTCGATTTTCAAATATAGAGTAAAAATCACGAATTATTTGAAAAATGAATGTATGAAATATAATATTTCTTAATATAATAGTAGTGACGTTCTAACAAATCTGTTCTAACAAAGTTTGTTTTTGAAAATTCTAAAAGATGCACTGGAAATATCTTCAGGCAAACTATTGTAGGGGTTACAAGTAAGTCAGTGTTTTATGTTTTGTAACGCCAGTGTCATAAGCTCGCTGTCTCGCTCGCTCGGTCGCTGCTTTGTCAGTAAACCGTAACTCACATCAAGACCTACATACACCGAGGCGTCACCTAAACTATTTTATAGTATTTCTTTTATATCGTATTTCGATATATCAAAATATCGATTTTTTTTTAAAATATTTATGTCGAAGTATCAAATTCGATATTTTTTAAAAGCTCAGTAAATGCATAAAGCAGCACTACTGAATCATTCCCTTTGTCTATCTCTTGCTTTCCACGATCTCCACACTCACTACTAGTAGAAAGAGTAAGCTCTCAGTAGCTCGACTATCGTCGCATGTTTATGTGACCTGCGCCAATCTCAGATCACATCACTTAAGAAATATCGATATTTTTTTGAAATATCGATATTTTTTTTTCATTTGCCGAATACTAATAAGGGACCATTCATTTATTAGGTAAGACTATTTTCGCTAGTTTTTGACCCCGCATTTTTATAATCTTACGTAAGAACTATCGAGACTCCCTCCCACCCCCTTGTAAGAAAAAATAAGACATGGTCGACTCCCCTAAATCGTCTTACGTAATTAATGAATGGCCCCTAACCTTATGAATTGCAAAATTTTTTCCGTTTTTAGTCCATAATAGAAAAGGCAAAGGTATTACACCGTAATGCCTTGTAGACAAATTTACTACAAACAACTATTGTAAGAAAAATATAACAGAGTAAATAATATAGATTAGGTTTTTGATGATTTTGTACGTTCGTTTCGTGATGTATATTTGTGTGAGTGAGTTCTGTTTAATGTGTGTGTGTGTGTGTGTGTGTGGGTGTCTGTGTGCGTGTATATTGATATACGAGTAATTGTTCTATTGATAAGATTTCAGTAGTTTCGTAAACTTTTTTCAGTATGTGTATAATAGTCTAAATGTTAATAAAGTATTTAAATATTTTTTTTAAAATTTCAGCCACCGTTAAGTTCAACGAATTTCCTGTACGAACTAGACAAAGTGACACAATCAATATCCAAACAGATCCTGGACTCCAAGCAGTTTAATCTGGAGATAGTGAAGTTCCCAGAGTACCCTGGGTGTGTGCTGGAGGTGGGCGTGATGCAGGTGATCAACCAGCAGAAGCTGCTGAGGCTCCGGAGGCAGTTCCTCACGTACGCCAAGATGAACCATTCAAACGAGGATGCTGGCAAGATCGGTAGGTATTATATACAATATTTGAATAAAACTCTTACAGATTGATTTTGTTTTTTATTTTTGTCGGTCCAAAATATGCAAAACAAATTTTTGATTTTTCTACAATCTTCTACGGCGGTCTAAAACTTGTCAAGAAATTACAGTTTAACTTTGTTTGATATTAACGCCAAAGTCGAGGGTTCGATTTCCCTAAATATTATTAATTAAAAAAAAACAAATGACAGTTAAAATCTATGATTTTTTATCTGTTATTTTAAAATGACAGAATCGCTGAACCATTATTTAAGATATTGGTTTGTCATATCACTTGAGGTTTAGCAAGTACAATAATAATCACAATCGGCGATGATGATCGTCAATCGTGTGATCGCCACGATGATCGTCCAAGCATCTACATTATCGTCTGTAGTAGTCAATATGGACGTGGAATGTGTTGTTGCTGCTATGTCAATCAATAACTCAGAAGTTCAGGACGTATTAGATAATTATTAACTAATAAATTAATGAATCATTATAAGTAATTCGTTGAAAATAAAAACAATAAGTAGATACCTTTACTGTCCGACGATGATTGATCACAGATTGTGTGGACACGTCAACGAACCAACCGGCGATTCCCTCCGATGTGTGTCCGGAAAACCGAAATCTCACGGATCTCTACACCATCGTGCTCGCGGATAATCGTCTGTAATCGCCGATTGTGTAGAGCTAGCAACAGCTCCGAGCCTTTTAGTTCACCGAGTCGAGTCTGCGCAGTTGCACGATATTCTTTGTGAAAAAAAAATCGATTTTTAAATTAACCGATTATTTTTGTCTTATAATCGATTATAACTTTTTAATTAAAAAAGATATGTAGCATTTCTACATAAATCAATTTTTGCGAACTAAAGAAAAAGGTCGTATTATTTCTTGTGATTATTATTTAATTTTATTTTAGTTTTATTAATATGATATATGGTAATAGACATCTGTGATAATGTTCAAACTTAACATTTGAATTAAAACTTTTGTTTTTCGGTTTAAAAACTAATAGATAGTTATTTCATTCTTTTGTTTTATATACGTTTGAATAAAATATTAAATAGTATTTAAAATTAGTGTTAGTAGTAAGTTGAAAAAAAATGTGATTGTTTTTCAGTTTAAAAACCGACAAATTCAAGATTGTTGTTTAAGTTATTACTCACTTGATCATTTTATTATTAAGTACGAAAAAATGCAACTCTTCGAATTGTTAGAAAAACAAATCGATTATTTCCCCTCAAGTCATCTCTAGAATCAGGACGTTTCCCGCGTAATAGATGACGTTTTGATTTATGAAAGTATTTTTGTAAAGGGTTTTGGAGATTCAATTGTCCTTTAAAAATAAAGAATGTAGTGAGAGTTGTCATGATTAATATCGATTACCTATATGAGAGTATTGTATAAGGTAGAGAAACAAACATTTATTTAATTGTTTGATTTATAAAAGGTTATTAAATAAAAAAGCAATATCTGTCTTGACTTTATTGAAAAAAACACTGACAGCAAATACTCCAATAAAAATACAAAAAAAATGAATAATAAACTTAACAAATGAAACATGGCTCGTTAGGAACTAAACTATATACAGATAAATCACAATTTCAAATCAACGAACAAAAAACAATCTTGTACTTTGTTTAGAATGGCAGGTGATACAGATTATAAATTTTGTTTCTTTTTTTAATATAATCACATGTTAATAAGGCTGTACGGTATAATACCTTTGCCTTTTCCAAAACTAAAATATCCTATGATATTTGTATATACGTCAGGAATACAGAATTAATCTACTAAAGACAAGGCTGTACGGTGTAATACCTTTGCCTCTTAAAAAAAAATATCCTGTATAATATGTATATACGTCAAGAATTAACCTACTAAAGACAAGGCTGTACGGTGTAATACCTTTTCCAATTTTGGAATAAAAAACAGAAAAAAAAATGTATATACGTCATTAAATTGATCGCATCCAGTGTTGTCTCTTCCCGCCAAAATTGACATATACCTAATTTGTTTTCTCAATATACGCGACACTGGCAGAATGATTTGTGCATAAGCACATTCAAAGCCATAAAATTAAAAAAAAAGTTTTCTTAATTACCCTAGTTTAAAAAAAAACAAAACATTATCTTGTATTTTTAAATTAATTTTTAATTAAAGAAAAAACTAATGACATTTTAATTTTTTTTCCAATTTACTCCTTATGGAAAAGGCAAAAATAATTTTGGAATTATATTCATTTGTTTTTTAATTATTTATCCAGTAGCCATTTTATAATCATGGAATCATATAAATCTCCCTAATAAAAATTAACCGCCATTTTTAACATATTTACTTGTATTTATAATCTGTACCACAGACCACACATATAAACTTAAATAAAATGGAACGTTATATACATGTATGTAATTATTTCTATCCTACATTTAACCCTAAACATTCGTTTACAATCGAACACAACGTGCATTGAAAATATACTGGAATATTCGAGACCCCACTCCAGACCAACGTATACTCTAAATTACTGACCATTTAGTTTTCCTTGTTATTCATTTGTTTCACCATCTCCTCATCCTCCAAGCTTACGTTTGTAAACTTTATATAAGGATGCTCTATATAACGTCATTGCCGCTCAAGTGACGCTATATTTGATTTACACTTCAATAGGCTAGTTGACTTAATTTCAAAACTTGGTTAATTATATACTTTAATATCTATTTTATCCCAAACAACCTATATTTTAAAGAAAAAGCAATATTTACATTACGTATTTTGCATTTAAAAAAAAGCAATTTAGATTTCCCTCGAAAACGCTGAAGTGTCATGGCGTCTTGAGTGACGTCACACTGCGGAGTAACCTGCTCTGTTGTATGAAAACGTCAAACACCACAATTATGTTTTTGTATGGCGTGACGTCACACTTTCTGATCGGTGTTCGCTGTCACGTGACTTAATGCCTATTTTTTCGAATTTATTTTCTAATATTAACAATGTTTAACTTTTATGATTTTGTCTTATGTACATCTCTTCATTTATAATTAGAAACCATAAACTGAGTAATTTGTTAACGTCAAACTTACATGTGTGTTCATGACGTCATTTAATAAAGGTCATTTCTATGACGTAGATCTGGAGCGGGATCTTACTCTATGACTATAGATAAAAATTAAATGATTTTAATATTATAATGGATCTTTGTAAAGTATTATCGTGTATGGCTATCATTATATTGAGATTATATTGAACATTCGATTTGAGTCTATTCGATTAACAGAAACGATTTTTAATAATCGATTTAGTATTATTATTACGGATAGGCACATTGGATTATATTATTGGAAAAGGTACAAAATTAGACAAGTTAATGTTAATCATAAATTAGATGTTTTCTTGATGTCATGATTTTTTATCAGAATTGTCTTACTACAAAAAAACATAAACACCTGAATAGTGAAAAAAAAAACAAAGGGAAGTAAATTGTTAATTCGAAATTTTCGTCGTCGTTAATTTTCGTGATTACGTACATTGTGTATTATTTCAAAAATCGAACTCTATTTAAGAGCAATTGATATTTTTTTAAATTTAAGGCTTATTTATTCTATCAGTGTATAAAGAAAAAAAAACTAAGAAAAGTTAATAATATATGCCTCAATGATTTGAATGAAAAATACCGATAAATTATTATCTGGAGCAACTTAACTATGTAAGGAAAAACAAGATAATCACGTACTTTTAAAAAAATGAACAAAATTATTATCATTTACAAGAATCTCTACAAGTTATTTATTATTTCAATAACCGAACTCATGTTATAAAATTTCAAAAAACAAATTTATATTAAAAAGGTATAATGGACATTTTAAAATGTTTAAAATGGAAACTAAATGTGTAGAAACAATTTCAAAATATTTCAAAAATCGAACAACAGAATAAAAAGGCGCGACTAAATTTTTTGTAGATTTCATAAATCGAACAATCTTATAAAGGGTAATAATATCTGCAATGTTTGAAAATAGAACTTAATGGTTAGTTCATTATTTTGAAAATAGAATTATTTTGAGAACGATAAATAAATAGATAATTAATTATATTATTTTCTTTTCTACGACAGTGTGATCGACTCAAAAATATTTTTCCCTAACCTGTATAGTATAGACTTTTAATACCCGTAATCGGTGTTGTAATATAAAAAAATGATTAATAATAATATTTTTTTGTAGTAAGACAATTTAATATATATGTATATAGGATAATTAGTATATATAATAAATAAAGCATTGTAGGAATGTAAATATGTTACGAGGGTTTGATTGTATCGTAAATTGCAGATTTTTTGATTTGTCAATAGTTTATCATAATAAAAGAAAACCTAACCGACTTTCTTCCAAACATTGTCTTCATTATTTAAATTCATCTATCGACGTATAAAAAATCTACGAGACACGATACCTTTACTTTTATTGCTATATATACCTCTACTTATCGATACTTTATACTATAGATATGTAAACTCTCCATACAACGATGGATCCCATATCATCGCCATATATGGCGACAAGGCGTTATAGAGAGTTTCGTGAATTTGGATTCCCTTTTTTTTTTGATCAGAACTATTTTTTCTTTAAAAAAATGTTTTGCTTCTGCGCTGAATTTATATTTATACCTGAGATAAAATAAAATAAAGTTGATCGTATAAATGATCTTTATGATCGTAAGAATGATCTTCATGATCGTATGAATGATCTTAATGTTATTAATCTTAAAATTTTCGTATAAAAGATCTTCATGATCTAAATAATCATAAATATTTATGATCAAAATGATTATAGATCATCATGAGAACGAACGAGTAAGTAATCTTCATGATTAAAATGATCGTATGAATAATCTTCATGATCGTATAAATAATCTTTATGATTGTATGAATAATCTTCATGATCGTATAAATGATCTTTATGATCATATGAATAATCTTCATGATCTAAATAATCGTATGAATGATCTTGATAATCGTAATGATCATATAAATGATCTTCATGATAAAAGTTATCGTATGAATGATTTTCATCACCAAAATGATCGTAGGAATGATCTTCATCATCGTATTAATGATCTTCATGATCAAAATTAACGTATAGATGATCTTCATGATTAAAATGATCTTCTAATTTATTTAATTTATTAGAATTCGTTAGCTCAAGTCCAAATTCAGCACAGATGCAACTAACACTAGAATGTTGTCTATGTATTTGACCAAAAATCTGTTTTCCTTTTTGTCAAATAGAATTCCATTTACATTGAGGCTGATTTTTTAAAGTCTTCTATTAGAGAACCCTTAATATCCATATCTATAGTATAAAATATAAAAATATTATAATCCGAATAATTCAAGGTGAAGCTTAAATATTTATCAACACGATACTATACGTGAGGTAACGATTCACTAGTACTCTTATATTATCTGTGACAAATCTAATACTTACTACATTTAGATCTTTACGGCAATTAAAAAAAACTTACGCAATAAGGTACTTTTTTGGGTGGGTAAAGGTCAGCCTTAAGTCAGGAATTTCTGTACTGAATAATATGTTTGTATTATTGATCTTCATGATCAAAATTATCACATAAATGCTCTTCATGATCAAAATTATCACATAAATGCTCTTCATGATCAAAATTATCACATAAATACTCTTCATGATCAAAATTATCATATAAATGCACTTCATGATCAAAATTATCACATAAATGCTCTTCATGATCAAAATTATCACATAAATGCTCTTCATGATCAAAATTATCACATAAATACTCTTCATGATCAAAATTATCATATAAATGCACTTCATGATCAAAATTATCACATAAATGCTCTTCATGATCAAAATTATCACATAAATGCTCTTCATGATCAAAATTATCACATAAATACTCTTCATGATCAAAATTATCATATAAATGCACTTCATGATCAAAATTATCACATAAATGCTCTTCATGATCAAAATTATCACATAAATGCTCTTCATGATCAAAATCATCACATCAATGCTCTTCATGATCAAAATGAATGTATTATCTTCTATGATCTTTATGATCGTATGAATGATCAGAACCAAAGAGAAAATAATCTTCATAATCAGACTGATCATACGAATGAACATTAAGATTACACAAAAGACCTTTATGATCAAAATGATCTTCATCATCATACTAATGATCTCCATGACCAAAATAAACGTATAAATGATCTGCATCATCGTATTGATGATCTCAATGACCAAAATAAACGTATAAATGATCTTCACCATCGTATTAGTGATCTCCATGATCAAAATAAAGGTATAAATGATCTTCATGATCAATATAATCGAATGAATTGTTCAGAACCATCACGAAATTGAATTATATGATCCGGAAAATAATCAGCACGATCAATAAGTTCTTTATGATCATCGTATAGAAGGTAGAACTAAAAGACCGACCTTTACCCAACCTACATAACATACTTAAAAGCTGCCCAAAACCGCATTTATCAAGTACTTTTTTAGAAAATATTAAAAATTTTACAAATATAATACAATAAAGGAAAAGGACCATAGAGAATATTATACGAGTTACCAAAGATAATGATATGCTATAAATTATTAAGCTATTAAGCTTATTACAATAAATGCAATGCAAATGACACGGAAGTACGGTTGGTCTCGGGTAAACCTCCTGAGCGTCTTTTGTTAAAACTTAATGCCAAAATGTTTGAATAATTCTTACTTCAGAAGAGGGATTGTGTCCGAAGCGAAATGAGGGTAATTAATAAAATCAAATATCGTTAATGACATTCGTTATTCAAAAAGAAAATGGCGGACACTTCAGTTATTTAAGTATACGTATCTGCGAACATGTTCTTTTTCAAAATCATTTCTAACGCCATCTAGTAGAATATATCAAAAGCTCACAGAGGATACAATAGGTAACGGGAGACCAACCGCAAAAAATACAGATTAAAAATATCACAAAATTAGTATTTTAGTTACAAACTGTTCCCGAACATCATTCGGTCATCGTACAAACTCAATCTATTGCATTCACTAGCCCTACCTTTCTGCAAAGCCCTATCCCTCCGCGCCCTCCGCACTGCCACCGGTAAATCCCCGGGCGTTTTAACCCTACCCGCCGGATTTAATAAATGGGAATCCCCGGACGAGAATATATCGCTAACTTGCTCCAACGAGTGCTGACGTTTGATCGACAACGACTTCAGACACGGCTTCGGTTCCACATCCGAACTACTTGAAGGTAGTTTCATATTCAAATCCGGTAAATCCCCATTCAAAGCCGCCAAATAAAGCGGGTTATCCCCGCTGTAAGATACTAAGTTCTCCTTATCGTTGGGATCACTAAATTCATTATCGAAATTTGTGTATTTATTATATTTATTGTATGTAAAATCTGTTTTGGTTTGACTCGCTTCTTTCAAAACGTCGTTTTTGGGAATTGTCTGCATCGTGATTTTGGATCCGCCATTTTCTGATAGCAACATTAAATGTTCGTCTTCGCTACTCGAGCAATCGGAATTCAAATCGAATGGGCTTTCGATTAAATCGTTTTGGTTATCGATGTACTGTAGTTCTAAGTTAATACTAGCACGTGAGGATCTACCGCTATTGGTTACTTTGTTATCGCAACTCAATCGTTTTTTGATTGTCGAATCCTCCGATTCGGAATTTCTAAACAAACTTTGGCTAGACATAGACGTTCTACGTTTAAGACTTTCCGAGCTACCCTGAGTTTTTATTTCAGTTTTAACTATAGGCACGATTACGGCGAAAATTTGTCTATCCGTCTCATCTCGAGAGGGTAGTTCTTTAAACATTTTATCCGTATTCATTTCCGATTCCATAATCATGGTAGGGGATAAAGTTTTGTTCGGAGGGGACAAAGTGCAGGGACCTTCAAAATTAAACGTCCTATCATCGCTTAGTACTAAATTTGTCGGTCTGTCAAACGTTATATTACTTGGTTTATCAATAACTGAAGTTTTGGTTTTCGCATTAACATTAGGGTCTATTTTGACCTCAGTATCTTTTGCTTTAGTCAATTTTTTCTCGAAAAATTTACGTATTCCCCATTTCGGTTTGTGGTCGTGTAAAAGATTAGTTTCTTTTGGGCCTCTATCTATGTCGTGTGAAGTTACATCATTTTGGACGTAGTCTAGCGGTCTTTGATAGGATCTGATTTCGTTCAATCTATCTGAGTTTTCTCTTAGTTGTACTCTATTAGTGACTCGAGCGACTGAAAGGCAATTTTCTTCAACATTTTGTTGTATTTCAGGTGCAAGGTCTTTCAGACTTTTTTGTATTAGTTCGACTGCGTGTGATGTGTTTGTGTTGGTGTTGCGTTCTATACACGCGTTTCTGCCTATGTGTGGGTCTGGGTATAATAAGGGGGTTGTGACGTCACTGTTTTGTGAGGACGTGCAGTTTGAATTTTTATCGGTCTCTGAAGGGGAAACTGGTTCTGTTACTGCTGAAAAACAAAAGTTGTTTTGAGTAATTTTGACTTAAATTGTTATTCGTAGTATTTTTTTTAAATACTTACCAGGAGAATGGGGATGTAAATTGTTATCGTGTATGACAGGTCCTGGTGCTGTTAATATCATTTTCAATTCCGCCATTCTTTCCTCTACGCAGACTGCTGTTAATCTGTTGATATAATTTCATTAGCATAGATCTAAAGATTAATTAACTTGTTATTATATGTTGTTCGTTTGCGCGTTTGCGTTTTATCTGTTATACAAAAAATTATAATTGAATATATTTTGTAATAGAAGCGTCAGTAGCTCAGTGGTTCGGGCGTTGGATTCACGATCAACAAGTCGTGGGTTCAAATCTCGGACATTGGACTACTGGCGTGGCCCACTCCTAGCACAAGCATTTTAGCTTAATTGGAGGGGTAAAGGGAATACTAGTAGTATGTGATCCATACTGCTAGTAATCTTTTTAAAAAAAAAAAAAAAAAAAAATAATGACCTGGCTTCAGCGTCGTGATCCCAGCACTCATCACAAGTGTCCGTGGCTATTTTCAACGCTCTAGCTTCTGATACTGGACCTCTAGGTAGCGGAGGCCGAGCTTTATTCCTTGATACTAGTGTCTGAAATAGATTTACATATTTATTTATTATTATCATTGAAAAAAATGAAGTAGATAGAAGTATGGGGAGGTGGGAAGTCTAACCAATGTCTCCTCTTTTCCAGCAGTAAAGAATAAATAATAAATGTGCTAAATAATTACAAAAATAGAGATAATATTTGTTTTAATAACAAACCTGCATCTGCTGCAAGGTGGGTCTGTCCGGCAGCCCTTGGTGGTAGTAGGGCGGCGCATAGTGAGGCACCCGCACGTGGGCTCCTCCGCAGCGCCACAGCATCTCCCACAGCACCAAGCCCAGCGCGAACACGTCCACGGAGCAGAGTGCAGCTAGGGCTCCACTAAGGTCTAACGCGCCTTCTAGCGCTTCAGGGGATAGATAGCGGAGAGTACCAGCCTGGAAATGACATTAATTCTCGGGAAACCAATACCATAACTGATCTTCACTCACACAAAAGGTAGTAGGTTTAGTTTTCTCATAGGTAGATTTTATTAACTTAATATTACCACTATTTTAGCAAATCTAATTATTAACATTATTTTTTGGCAACACCAACCAAAAACGTGTATTTAGAGCATGCAGAATCTATATTTAAATTCAATATAAAGTGAAATAAAAATATCCACACATTAAAATACGATATTTTATTTAAAGATCTCGTTGACTTGGACATGGGAATTAAAGAGATAATTCGAATAATGACTAACCTCTGTAATGCGACTAGGTGTGGTAAGTTCACGGCGAGGCACCAAAGCCTGCGCGAGCCCCAGGTCAGCCAGGCGAGCGGTGCCATCAGGCGCCACCAGCACATTCCCGCTGTTAACATCTCTATGGACTATACACGGTTTTGAAGCAGCTGGAATATTAACATTTTTTGTTAATTTCTTTAAAAAATTATAACCTGCTTTTCCGAACAAACCGATGACATAGATTAAAGGTTTAATTGACAGACGATAAGCTGTAAAATCAACGCTGACTATTTATAAAGGGTTTGCTAGACTAATATCTATTGATTTGTCGTACTTTCAGGCTGTAATAGCGCAACGAGACGATCAGAGTTTTTGACTATATCTAATGGATTTAAAAGTAACATAGACCGGCAAATAATAATAATATAAATAATAATAAATATACTTTATTGTACACCAAATATTACAAAAAGGAAAGAAAAGGAAACCAAAAATTACATCATAAAAGAAATATATGTACAATAGGCGGCCTTATCGATCTGAGCGATCTCTTCCAGGCAACCTTGCGGTGTAGGAGTCATTTATTAA
The DNA here is from genome assembly GCA_905147385.1 of Limenitis camilla. Lineage (NCBI taxonomy): Eukaryota > Metazoa > Arthropoda > Insecta > Lepidoptera > Nymphalidae > Limenitis > Limenitis camilla. Next base: position 5,558,354 of record LR990251.1, on the reverse strand, counting down.
ATAACGGTAGGCGCAGTCATTAAAAATAATAAGCAACACACTTCAACTTAAATATATAGCACGCAATAAATAATTTGTTAGCGTTCGCATCACTTTCCACGATTCAAGCCACGTCGGCTGCTAATTTCAATAATTATACATATATATACTGGAGACCCGCCCTGACACGGTAAAGGGTTTCACTACTACACCACACATTAGGATATACGCATTCTAGATACACAACGGATGGCCTATCTTAAAAGCGACGCGCACGGTACGGACAGTAAATAACTAAATAGGAACCCGAGCAGTGCCTTGGACTTGTCACCAAGGTGTAGACTTAAGGAGCTCCTTTAGGTTGTGTTAACATATCTAAATACAATGTAGTCACAATAAATAAGACGTAAGAACTCACATGAACCTTAGTCGGAGAGTTCAAATATTACGGATATTACATAGCGACACACTATTGTTACACTTCCTCCAGCAGCACTCCAGGTAATGTTCACTCAAAGAAACTTGTCGTGAGACTTAAACTGTACAGCGTCAGTTGGGGAATATATAGGGACTAGACAATGACAGTAGCAATGCCCTTCCACTGGTGGTGAGAAATAAATCACCAAATAGAAAATATGGCGCTGACGTCCCGATTAATCGCTAAACGTTTACTCGTTTGAGGCTATCAAAAATCGTTGAATATTAAAATGACGCGACGGAAGTGATAATTAATTTTCTTTACCGTCCTACCCTAACTATACTCCGACATGCTTTTACTGTACTTATAAACCTTCCTCTTGAATCACGCTGTCGTATTGGTATACGTATTGGTTGTGAGCGCATCTGCAATGCGGGACTTTTTTTTATAATTGACATTTGGCAGATGACTCTTCTCCACCTGATGGTAAGTGGCAGTAGAGTCCAAACACGAGGGCGGCCAATAGAGTTGCAGAATGCAAACTGCACTAGCCACCGCCACCGCCCTGCCCACACGCTAGATGTTTCTTCACGCCTCGTTTGAAGGACCCCAGGTTATAAGGAGGGAACACGTGTGCCGGAAGTGAATTCCACTTTTTCGCTGTGCGACAAAGAAAAGAGTTCGAAAACTTCTTAGTTCGCGATGGAGGCACGCGTAGTTCTTGTACGGAAAGGGGAGGGGGGAATGAGGGAGAACAATTCCTCTATTCGCTGTGATACAGTCGATAGAAAGCGCTGAGGGCAGCAATCTCACGACGCAGCTGAAGAGGTTCGAGGGTGTTGGAGACCTCTGTATCGCCTATGACTTTATTTTACACTATGTAAAGATTTGGTTCCATACTCACTAGCAGTGTGTAGATGTGCCAACGCTGAGGACAAGCCGTGTGCCAACTCTGCGAACTCTTTCCAGCTGAGCGGTGCACGTTGGAGTCTCCGCCTGAGAGACTCCGTGCACAACTCTAATACGACAAGCTGCGATCTGCCCCCAGATTCTGTTAATGACGCTCTACTGTCGCTTCCTGGAATTTGGAATTATTAGTATTTAGGAAAGTAAAAGATTATTTTTTTCTAGTTCACCTGATACAAGGTGTTCATTGTAGTCCGTGGACATCAGCATAACACCACACAAGATTCTCATTGTCTACATTGAAATGTCATTACGCACTGATAGTGGTGGACACCTTGTGGTTCAGACATGGGTGTCTTGGTCAGGAAGTCCACGTTCGATCCCCTACGCAGGCATACATATATACATATATATGTTAGTTCTATGAAATTAAATATCACTTGCTTTAACAGTTAAGGGAGACATCGTGAGGAAACCTGCACTCCTGAGAGTGTCCAAAGTCCTCAAAGGTGTGTAAAGTCTATCAACCCGCACTGGTTCAACGAGGTGGACTATGGCGTAACACCCTCCTAATTCTGAAGAGGAGACTTGGCTCAGCAGAGGGTCATTAATGCGTTGTGATAATGACCTTCAAAGCATAGTACTGCGATTCCATTTAGGGGGAGAGAGGAGAGTTATCGAACAAAATATCACGTTGTCTGTGCTATTAATAAAATAGTGCTTGTAACTTACCATAATATTTCAATATATTCGGATGAGTGAGGTATGGTATAGCGTATACAGAAGCTTCTTTTTGCCACGCAGATGCATTTGAGTAGAGTTTGACGGCGACTGGAGCTGATCCTAACGTCCCTCGCCATACTGAACCGAATTTACCTTGACCTGGACAAATATACATGAAATTAAAAAGTCAGCGATTTTTGGGAACGCAGTTCTTTATGCGGAGGGGGGGAGGGGTACCCTAGCCGGCAAAAAAACGTAACGTTAATAAAAGCGTAATATATTTTATTGAAGCAGATACCTTCAACCAAATGATTAAATTTGGATGACAACGCATGGTTAACTTTGTGACGTGATTCTAAATCCAACATGGCGGCATATCCAAGATGGCGGACTAGTTATTTTTAATGCGCTTCTACAATATGGCTATCGAATGGAAGGTCTTGATAAAAATAATTCTAGAAATAAAGTGACGTCAGTCTAAATTCAATATGGCGGACTATATTATGCCTATTTTAAAAAAAATATATTATTACATTTTGGTCCGGTAGGCGGCGCTGATTGTTTGTGATAGTAGTGACTTCACACAGTCAACATTGTCTAAAGTAGTGCAAGTGTAATTTAGATCATGCTAATTAAGGATCACGTGATGTTCATTTTGGCAACACTAGCTTCAGACTGACAAGTGACTTCACACAGTCAACATTGTCTAAAGTAGTGCAAGTGTAATTTAGATCTTGCTTATTGAGGATCACGTGATGTTCATTTTGCCAACACTCGCTTCAGTCTGACAAGTGACTTCACACAGTCAACATTGTCTAAAGTAGTGCAAGTGTAATGTAGGTCTTGCTTATTGAGGATCACGTGATGTTCATTTTGCCAACACTCGCTTCAGTCTGACAAGTGACTTCACACAGTCAACATTGTCTAAAGTAGTGCAAGTGTAATGTAGGTCTTGCTTATTGAGGATCACGTGATGTTCATTTTGCCAACACTCGCTTCAGTCTGACAAGCGACTTCACACAGTCAACATTGTCTAAAGTAGTGCAAGTGTAATGTAGGTCTTGCTTATTCAGGATCACGTGATGTTCATTTTGCCAACACTCGCTTCAGTCTGACAAGTGACTTCATACATACAACATTGTCTAAAGTAGTGCAAGTGTAATGTAGGTCTTGCTTATTCAGGATCACGTGATGTTCATTTTACCAACACTCGCTTCAGTCTGACAAGTGACTTCATACATACAACATTGTGTAAAGTAGTGCAAGTGTAATGTAGGTCTTGCTTATTAAGGATCATGTGATGTTCATTTTGCCAACACTCGCTTCAGTCTGACAAGTGACTTCACACAGTCAACATTGTCTAAAGTAGTGCAAGTGTAATTTAGATCTTGCTTATTGAGGATCACGTGATGTTCATTTTGCCAACACTCGCTTCAGTCTGACAAGTGACTTCACACAGTCAACATTGTCTAAAGTAGTGCAAGTGTAATGTAGGTCTTGCTTATTGAGGATCACGTGATGTTCATTTTGCCAACACTCGCTTCAGTCTGACAAGTGACTTCACACAGTCAACATTGTCTAAAGTAGTGCAAGTGTAATGTAGGTCTTGCTTATTGAGGATCACGTGATGTTCATTTTGCCAACACTCGCTTCAGTCTGACAAGCGACTTCACACAGTCAACATTGTCTAAAGTAGTGCAAGTGTAATGTAGGTCTTGCTTATTCAGGATCACGTGATGTTCATTTTGCCAACACTCGCTTCAGTCTGACAAGTGACTTCATACATACAACATTGTGTAAAGTAGTGCAAGTGTAATGTAGGTCTTGCTTATTAAGGATCATGTGATGTTCATTTTACCAACACTCGCTTCAGTCTGACAAGTGACTTCATGCAGTCAACATTGTCTAAAGTAGTGCAAGTGTAATGTAGGTCTTGCTTATTAAGGATCACGTGATGTTCATTTTGCCAACACTCGCTTCAGTCTGACAAGTGACTTCACACAGTCAACATTGTCTAAAGTAGTGCAAGTGTAATGTAGGTCTTGCTTATTAAGGATCACGTGATGTTCATTTTGCTAACACTCGCTTCAGTCTGACAAGTGACTTCACACAGTCAACATTGTCTAAAGTAGTGCAAGTGTAATTTAGATCTTGCTTATTGAGGATCACGTGCTGTTCATTTTGCCAACACTCGCTTCAGTCTGACAAGTGACTTCACACAGTCAACATTGTCTAAAGTAGTGCAAGTGTAATTTAGATCTTGCTTATTGAGGATCACGTGATGTTCATTTTGCCAACACTCGCTTCAGTCTGACAAGTGACTTCACACAGTCAACATTGTCTAAAGTAGTGCAAGTGTAATTTAGATCTTGCTTATTGAGGATCACGTGATGTTCATTTTGCCAACACTCGCTTCAGTCTGACAAGTGACTTCACACAGTCAACATTGTCTAAAGTAGTGCAAGTGTAATGTAGATCTTGCTTATTGAGGATCACGTGATGTTCATTTTGCCAACACTCACTTCAGTCTGACAAGTGACTTCACACAGTCAACATTGTCTAAAGTAGTGCAAGTGTAATGTAGATCTTGCTTATTGAGGATCACGTGATGTTCATTTTGCCAACACTCGCTTCAGTCTGACAAGTGACTTCACACAGTCAACATTGTCTAAAGTAGTGCAAGTGTAATTTAGATCTTGCTTATTGAGGATCACGTGATGTTCATTTTGCCAACACTCGCTTCAGTCTGACAAGTGACTTCACACAGTCAACATTGTCTAAAGTAGTGCAAGTGTAATTTAGATCTTGCTTATTGAGGATCACGTGATGTTCATTTTGCCAACACTCGCTTCAGTCTGACAAGTGACTTCACACAGTCAACATTGTCTAAAGTAGTGCAAGTGTAATGTAGATCTTGCTTATTGAGGATCACGTGATGTTCATTTTGCCAACACTCGCTTCAGTCTGACAAGTGACTTCACACAGTCAACATTGTCTAAAGTAGTGCAAGTGTAATTTAGATCTTGCTTATTGAGGATCACGTGATGTTCATTTTGCCAACATTCGCTTCAGTCTGACAAGTGACTTCACACAGTCAACATTGTCTAAAGTAGTGCAAGTGTAATGTAGATCTTGCTTATTGAGGATCACGTGATGTTCATTTTGCCAACACTCGCTTCAGTCTGACAAGTGACTTCACACAGTCAACATTGTCTAAAGTAGTGCAAGTGTAATTTAGATCTTGCTTATTGAGGATCACGTGATGTTCATTTTGCCAACACTCGCTTCAGTCTGACAAGTGACTTCACACAGTCAACATTGTCTAAAGTAGTGCAAGTGTAATTTAGATCTTGCTTATTGAGGATCACGTGATGTTCATTTTGCCAACACTCGCTTCAGTCTGACAAGTGACTTCACACAGTCAACATTGTCTAAAGTAGTGCAAGTGTAATTTAGATCTTGCTTATTGAGGATCACGTGATGTTCATTTTGCCAACACTCGCTTCAGTCTGACAAGTGACTTCACACAGTCAACATTGTCTAAAGTAGTGCAAGTGTAATGTAGATCTTGCTTATTGAGGATCACGTGATGTTCATTTTGCCAACACTCACTTCAGTCTGACAAGTGACTTCACACAGTCAACATTGTCTAAAGTAGTGCAAGTGTAATGTAGATCTTGCTTATTGAGGATCACGTGATGTTCATTTTGCCAACACTCGCTTCAGTCTGACAAGTGACTTCACACAGTCAACATTGTCTAAAGTAGTGCAAGTGTAATGTAGATCTTGCTTATTGAGGATCACGTGATGTTCATTTTGCCAACACTCGCTTCAGTCTGACAAGTGACTTCACAGTCAACATTGTCTAAAGTAGTGCAAGTGTAATTTAGATCTTGCTTATTAAGGATCACGTGATGTTCATTTTGCCAACACTCGCTTCAGTCTGACAAGTGACGTCACACAGTCAACATTGTCTAAAGTAGTGCAAGTGTAATTTAGATCTTGCTTATTGAGGATCACGTGATGTTCATTTTGCCAACACTCGCTTCAGTCTGACAAGTGACTTCACACAGTCAACATTGTCTAAAGTAGTGCAAGTGTAATGTAGATCTTGCTTATTGAGGATCACGTGATGTTCATTTTGCCAACACTCACTTCAGTCTGACAAGTGACTTCACACAGTCAACATTGTCTAAAGTAGTGCAAGTGTAATGTAGATCTTGCTTATTGAGGACAAAGACTTATACCTACTAAATTTGCACCCCCGTTTTACCCCCTTAGGGGGTGTATTTTCAAAAATCCTTTCTTAGTACTACCCCCCTACGTTATAAAACGAAGGACAGTCAGTCAGTCAGATTCTCCTTTTACATATATATATATAGATATACCCTAAGTCTGCGCTTGTATACCTACATAACTAGTACCAAAATCGTGAAAGATAGTATTTTTAGGTAATTCACAAACAACACAAGGGTCGCCTGTCATTACCTTTCCAAAAATTTCCTAATAAAGGAATTCAATTGTTTTTACTCTGACCTGAACTATACCAGTCAGTCTATATATTGTGAAATCGAACAAACGATAACGCGATTAAAATACTTTTAACGCCCTCTATGATCACGTAATATAAACTTCGCACCTTCACATTACGGCGGCTTCACATTAAAATCTTTATAGATTTGTTTTGTTACATGCATTAATTTTTATGAAATAAAATTTAAAAAAACCCTATCCCCCCCCTCAACAGTTCTCCAAAACCCCAACCTGTACAGTTTTTCTTACTATTTATTTCAGCCGCTTAACGGACTGACTATGATACCATGACAGACAGATTTATGTTGAGTTTAGTTAACACAGATAATAAAAGGTTTTGGAACCCAAGCAGGTGGGTCCGTCTGAGTGCTGAGGTAGAATGCTTTCCCGCGAACCCCTAGCACCGGTACGGACGTACGGACTGTGAGTCCCACATACCCCTCCAACTCAGAGGGGATGCGCATTTTTAACAGAAAAGAGCTTCTTTTATAGGTTTGAAAGTTTTTGTTAGTTGTTTGTTAGTCACAGACGCAAAAATGGCTGAAAGGATAGAATGTAGACATCCTCTCACATCTCAGAAAGAAAAACCTTACACCACTCCCAAACTTCAGAGGCCCCACGTTGGGCGCCAATTAAGATTTGTGTGTTCTTTGTATAGTCGATTATGTTATTCCCTTACGAACTTTACAAGTAATTTCTAGAACATTTAAATTTAATCAAAGCTTTCGTAGTCATCGTTATCATTGACATATTAGTTAACAATCAAAATATATCCGAATATGGGACTGATATTGACCCTAAGGGAGGTATCTTTCATTTCTTGAGGACGACTATGAAGAAAAAATCAAAGAGAATATTGGTTGGATTTGGTTAAAATAATCTTATACTAATATATAAATCTAAAGAGTTTTGTTTGTCCGATTTGAAATTCTTTCAGTGTTATATAGCCCATTCATCGAGGAAGGCTATAGGCTATATACCATCACGCTAAGACCAATACGAGCGGAGCTACACGCGGACGTAGGGTCGACTAGTTTAATCTATACAACAAAATTACACGCCCCAGCTTCGCACGGTTTCTCTACTATAACATACTTGAATGACTCTGTCTATTGTTGAAAACCTCATTAACATCCATAGCCTAGTTTAGAAGATCTAAGCGTACATACAGCGGGAAGCGACATTCTTTTAAACTATGTAATAATTATGAATTATTACTTACCAATGTGTTCGATAAGTGTGATATTATCAACGCATAGTAGACCAGTCGCCAACGCGTCAGGGCCGCTCCCCATTATGTCACCTGAAAATATATACAAATTGAGTAAAAAAATCTATATTTCAAGCATTGACCTAAAAATTGTCCTAGGCTAAAGATATATATAGTAACAAAACCCGTAACTATGATTATACTATACTCAAAACCAAAAAGAGAAAACACATTCTAGTCATTCTCTTTTATTATTTAAATTTATCAGAAAGGGCAGGCTAGGGTTTTATTGACACTCACGAATGAAGATTTTATTAGGTGTACATCCATGAGCTGTATTTGGAAAATTTAATACAAACTTAGATCAAGGATTGTAGAAAGATCGACCAGGTAAGGGACAAACGAGCAGACGGTCCACCTGATGGAAAGTGACCACCATCGCCCATGGACATAGACAACGCATCGACAAAACTAGAGAGTATCTCTTGTTTTGTCGATGCGTTGCCGCCTCGAAGATAAAGTGAGGAGGAGGAGAAAAGAATGGTGTGGTTTCAGTGGACCCTGAGCAAGAATCAGGTGTTCACTGGAACCGCAGCATTAAATGGATGGGAGTGGGAGGGGGTAGTATATTCATATATAGGGAGACTTTTTTCGTGATATTAGTCAAAATCCATATTGGAATATACAATACTTACCTTTCTCAATATCAATCCCGTCGCTCAAATCGTCTTTATCCAAGACCATCCGTTTACAGTACACCTTCCTAAAGATGATGGCCATCAACAAAATGGCGGCCAGCGCCAATATGGTTGACGCGACGATGCTTGAATAGTTCGGATGAGTTGCGCTTTCCATTGTAGATTCCGCTTTTATTGTCACGGTTTCTTCTCTTAGTGATGCTGGAAATTAAAAAAAATAAAATGATAAGAACCTATTTTTATTCATTTTGTTTTCGTTCTACATGGGACCTTAGCGAAGCTTCTTTATGTCGAGCAAATAGAACTTTAAAGATTGCAATAGATGAAAGCTTATAAAGAATAGGAACGGCATAGGATTGACATTTTATGCCCGCAAAATAGAATTTTTAGACATTTAGCATTGCATTACATAAATTATCGATATCTGATTCTGTTTATTATTAATTTTTTATGGCAGTTAAGGGGTAAACGAGTAGATGGTCCACCTGAAGACAAGTGGCCAATGTCGCCCATGGATATCGCACATACAAAATACACTCTCTAGTTACCACTTCGAACTCGAAGATAAAGTGTGGAGTCGTCGAAGAGAAAGAGAAGAATGCAGTTTCAGTAGACACTAAGAACCCTGAGCCTACTGGAACGGCAGTATTAATGGGATGGGATGGAGAGGGGATGGCGAACGGAATGTGTCAGACACTTGGTGGTCGGATTCAGGAATTTTATCCTAACCCATCCATCCATCCATCATCACGGGTGATTTTATCTACGAATTTGATTGAGTAGACTTATCTCCACGAATGCACTATTAGACAATAAATTGACTATTAATCAATCTAATTGTTAGTGTGGTACTGCCTATGCTTATGGGGTACAATCTTTACACTTTTTAAATCTATGATTTTTTATTCCGTTATTAGTAACATGGCTAAACACTTTTCTAATTATTAACAAATAAGTGAATTAAACTAAGGAAATGAACTAATTTGAAAATAGGTCGGAATTGTTAGGACAAGTTATAAAAAATCGGTCAAGTGCGAGTGGGACTAACGTACTGAGGGCTCCGTACAATTAGAATTAAGGGACAAACATAACTTTGCCGTCGGAATAATATACCAACATAAGTCACAGTCGGTTTAATTAAAATAAAATATTTTTCACTTATTTTACAATTTACTGATTATACACTTTTCGAATGGTAAAACCAATTGCTTCTTACCAAATTTCATAATTTTTTTTTATCGCAGATAAGGTGCAAACGAACAGATCTGTTCCAGCTGATGGTAAGTGGCCGCCATCGCCCATGGACATCGACAAATCAAGAGAGTATCTCTTGATTATCCTTGAAGGTAAAATGCTGCGGTTTCAGTTGGACCCTGAGCAAGAGCCCAGTGTCCACTAGATCCACAGCATTAATAGGATGGGAGAGGGAGGGAGTAAGTCTGGCTCTCATGCGGCTCGACCGGAACGCGTCTATAACGCTTGGCGGTCGGATTCGCATGCTGGTGGTCTCAAGCGAGTCGGAGAACTCTAATTTTATAAGTAACATGACTTGCGTTGAGTTTGGGTTCCTAGGAAAACGGGTCTTGATAGACAGGCGTATAACGAAGAACCTTATAAGATATGAGATTGATTTTTTAAGGCAAGTTACCCAAAAAAATAACAGACAGAAATAAATATAATATACTTACTGAAGTCAGCATTACATAAACTCTTGGTGCAGCAGCAGAATTTGCTTCCTGGCAGTTTGGGAGTCACCTTCGTGCACATGTCACAGTTGTTCCGACCTTCCGCCATGGAAGAACGCCAACAACCTACAAAAGACAATTAAAAATACACATCTATCCACTACTTCAACTTATTTGCATTTTAGAGACATCTAACAAAAAGGACAATGTTCAAATTGGCCTATAAACCACAGCCTTGGCAACATCGACAATATCTTAATTTAAATATAGTCTGCTTTAGAGGAAATTATAATGAGTACTTCTTAAAATGTTTCCAAAATCCTGGAGTGTCTGTCAGTTACTGAAAATTGATTCTTATTAATTGTCGTCTTGTGACATGTTATTCCATTCGTGGGCCAATTATGTATGGAGGGTGGTTATGTCCTTTGATTTGTTTTTGGTGCCATGAAGGATCATGAATTCTAGAGAGAGTGGGGTGGTTTAAATATTTGGGAAATGTTTTTGATTGAGATCTTTATCTCGCAATCAGTCGCCAGATTATGATCAGATCAGTAGAAGGGTCTCAATGATATGGGGAAGAAAAGGTTCAAAATTCTTTATGAGCATTCATCTAGAATTTGCCTTCTCTTTAGACATAGCATGGTTTCCTCTATCGTTGACTGCTTGGCCAACTAGTTAGCATACTTTTATAATTCATTTTATAATTAAGAACCAGTAAAAGAAATAATGTTTCAGTGCTTTCACTATTCCAAAAGAACATGATTCAATCACTGGACTGAAAAGTTAGTGGAATAGTCTGGATCAAGCTAGGGAAGTAAAAGAAGATCATTATTGCTGATGAATCTAGCCTTTTGATATTTAAAACTCAATGAAATCTCTCCAACTGAATCTTTTGAAAGGTAGTTATTGTTTCACTTAATTGTCTGACCCAGATACTAAATTGTCTGGATGCAGCTACGTTTTCCATGTAACAATAAGCACAGCCATCTATGTATAGATGTGGTTTTTATTCCTATTTTTCAACAATGGCGGTATTTATCAACTTTTTAAAAATAGTTGAGGCCTCTTATTTAAACCATCCAATGACATTTTTTTTTTAACTTGAGGACCATCATGGGAATTTTATTTACAGTTCTGAATCTACTTCATAATATAACTTATTAAGATATTTTAGATTGGATTTCCTCTCGAAAGCTTTAGCATTAAAAAAAACAATAATACACCCTAAACATAAGTAGAAGAACATATCAAAAAAGTAAAAAAATTTTTTACAAAAATAATACTACTACTACAAGAAAAAAAATCACAATTTTGATACTATTACTATCTTTTTTTTACAAATAATTTTTAAGTTCTAAAAAAAAATACTTTTAATAAATTTGGATCCCTTACCGGGAGGTAGGTAGTAGATAGCAAGGGATTGCTAAATTAAAAAAGCGATTAATTCTTCTTAATATTAATAAGTGTATGTCTGCCTATAACTTTTAGGAGACTTAAACGATCATGCAGCTCCTAAGTTAGCAATGAGCTGATAATCTTCATACGGATGACAAGATCTTCACAATACATAAAAGTCAAGTCAATTGAAATTAAAAGTATTCCATACCTTGTCCCAAAACAGTGATATTTCCTTCATTATGTTGATGAAATAGTGTGTAGCAAAAGGCCTCCGGGTCAGTGCACTGTTCTACTTGAACTACTTCTCCGTTGGGCATAGTAGTTTTAGATATGTTGCCAATGTCTACAATAGAAAAAAAAATATATTTGTGTATAGAATCCTACATCTATCCGCGTAGTCCGCGTGATGCTCCACTCCTATTGATCTTAGCATGATGATATATAGCTTATACCCTTCCTCGATAAATGGACTATATAACACTGAAAGAATTTTTTAAATCAAACGGGAAGTTTCTCAAAAATAAGCATGTTTAAGAAAACTATCAAACAAACTCTTCAGCTTTATATATTAGTATAGATATCTATATGTATATTAAACAAATTTGGGTTTGTTTGAACACTTATAACTTGAAAACGGCTGGACTGATTTTCATGGTTTTTGAAAAAATAAATTAAAGAAAAAGGTTTTTCCCATACATAATGTTGATGGGTTTTGTAATTGACAATTATGTTCATACCGTTGGTACATTAAACTCTCCTCTCTAATTAAAGAATGTATATAATTAAAGGTTTAAAATTAACAAAATATATCCACAATATTGGGACAATGTCATATTATAGATTTTAAAAATGTAGAATAACGTCAGTAACGTAAAAGGATTGACATATATATTGGTTGTTAACACTTCAGCTAATCTGTAACATGACATTCATTGACTGTTAGGCGGTACAAAGTTCACCGGGTCAGAGTGTCCTCAGAAATGAAGGAAGTTTGCGAATCTGCGCTTAGTCACGAAGAAAGAAGGAAACCCTTGCAGAGAAGAGTTGTCAAAGGCTTAGCATGGTGATAATGAAGAAATTTTGGATGTGATTTTTTCTAATCTCTGGAACTAATGATTTAGAAAAATCAATAATAGCAAGCTATATTATTTTTGAGGAATTTAAGCTATGTAGAGGGTGCATCAATAAACTAAATATAATTATTTTTATTATTTATTTTATTTATAACTTCATTGTACACCACAAAAGGATAAGGATGCAGTAAAATTAAGCTAAAACTAAATTAAACTAATGTGAAGTACAGCGGGCGGTCTTATGGCTAATTAGCCATCTCTTCCACACAACCCAGTCTTGGAAGGAGCGAAGGTTAAAATAAAGTAGGTGGTGTAGTTACAATATACTAATACTAATAAGATACAACCGAATACATAAACAACCTAAATAATAATAAATAATACTATGTATATATACAGTTATAATAAACTAATATATATTCTTATATTATAATACAATACATTAACCATACATAGATTTAATAAATAGATATTAATTGATATAAATAATGTAGTCTAATTATTCATATAGTGATCTTTCAGCAAGTTCTTAAACCCATAAAGTGTATCAGATTCTCTAATGTTGAGAGGTAGATTGTTCCATAGGTTAATGGCCTGTACAGTAAACAATTTTTTATAAAACTTCGTTGAGAATTCTGGCACATGAAGGTTTAGCCTACGTGTCGATCTCAACCCAGATGGGTTATCCACGAATTTAAATTTATTCTTCAGATATGAGAGTGCATTTGGACTAAATAATACACAGTACAAAAGAGAAAAAATATGTAGGTTCCGGTGACAGCGTATAGAAAGCCACTTGAGCTTTGAGTGAAATTCTGATTACAAATATTATCCTTTATATATAATATTTGATAACTTTAAGCAATTATGTAACTGTAGATAAATACTTTGAATTGGTGGTTTGTAATGATACCTATAAGAGATTAGAGGAATAAAATTTATCATGTAAATTAAAAACCTACAGAAAACTAAACTTTCCAATTAGAAATAATTTTTAGTAATTAAATAATATATAGAAAGTTTACATACCAAACCATTTACTCTCCACTACCCATTGAGCATTCTCATCCTCTCGATAAGAAGGAGTAACACTTATAGCCACATTATTTATTTTATACAGACATGATGTTGTTGAGCTGACAATCGGAGGTGATTCAGTAACCACTGGAGGAGTTTCCATTTTGTAAACATGAACTTCATTATTTAGCTCATTTTCTTCATCTTTATCATTTATATCTTCTATTACAGAAGCTGAAGCCAACTCATTGAAACTTCTGTCTTCTAATTCCTCTGAATTATCAATACTTCTTTTACCAATGACCTTTGGTTGGTCTTGAGTCACGGGCCAGTATGGGATATCTTGGTTATTCCACTGAATAGTTCTTCTATGATGATATTTAGTGAAAGTTCTTACATAATGAGCTGGTTTCTGATGATGAATACTATTCCTCGTATCTTGAGATTCTTGGGGACGAGATGTCAGAACTTTCGCGGTGAATATAAAAAGAAATAACACCATACACTTCAAGAGTGGTGTAACTCTCTGAGTTAGTACGCCTTCCATCATCTTGGCAAATGTATCTCGCAACGGAGTCTACATTATTAGTTGATGAATTAACTTTTAGGTCATTTAGTGCAACCTAATTGCAGCTAAGCAACGACACTGCATATTATTGATTTTTCCACACAATGCGGCACTTCTTTCAAATCTTAACCCACTTAATATCAAACTTAAATTCTAAGTTTTTAGAATGTTTAAATTTTAATAAACGTTTTTATATATTATTAATAATTAATAATAATACGCATTAAACTTAATATTTGTACCATTTGGTCATATTCAGGATTTATTTATTTCATAATTCTTAGAACTATTTAAACAATGCACGGAATTAGTTTGGAGTAAGTTGTAATTCCATCGCGGCACCAGTCACAATTTATGTGCAATTAACTTTGAAAAGTAATTAAAAAAGGAATCGATCGAATGTTGACAAACACATTTCACTACTCGCCGACATATTGATCATCACAGATTATAGACTAATTTTTGTTTTGTTTATACCTATATAGGTTGTAGTTAAAATAAATTATTATTATTAATGTTTAAAATAAAATTTCTGAAGTCTAGGTTTTATTAAAAATCGCAATAAAAATAATATTAAACTATTTTATTAGCAAAGAAATTATTTTTTAATAGTCTGTTGGTTGCAAACGGGCCAATGTTGCTAGAGGTATTATTTGGTATGCATGGTTAACCGGTTAATTATTTATTTAATTCATATCAGTGAAGAATATTATATAGAACCTAAAAATTAAAAACTACTAATATATTAGAAGCGTCAGTAGCTCAGTGGTTCGGGTGTTGGATTCACGATCGATAAGTCGTGGGTTCAAATCCCATTCACTGGACTACTAACGTGGCCCACTCGTAACACAAGCATTAAGCTTAGTTGTAGGGGTTAAGGAATATTAGTAGTATGTGTTCCTTACTGCTGGTTATCTTTTTTTTAATTGTCAATGTGTATGTCTGTACGTTCATAGGTGACGGATTAGAATTCAATTCCCCTTTGGCGCTGGGCAGGCACACACCTAGCATCTAATGCACAGGTGTGCGAAAACTTACAAGCGCCTATACTTCAAGACAAAAAAAAGAAACTGTCTCCCCTCGATAACAAGCTCTTCTACGCCTGCGTGTCAAATACTTATGAGAAACTATACTTGAAGAGCAAGGAAAAGGAACTCTCCACTCGCCAAGAAGCATCTTCAGCGCCAGCGAGTCCAAATCCAAATATTTATATATACTATACTTGAACAGCAAAATAAAGGAATTATGTCTAGGCTCGCCTATATTAATGTGGTTGGCTCTCTCTCTAAGTGTCTCTGACGCGTTCCGGCCGAGCCGCATGTGTACCAGATCTATCTCTCCCTCTCCCATCCTATTAATGCTGCGGGTTCAGTAAATTATATATATTATATTATAATATTTGCTCAGTGTCCACGGAAACCGCAGCATTCTTCTCTTCGCTCCCCCTCCTCACTCTATCTTCAACATGGCAACGTATAGGCAAAACAATTGAGATACTTTCTAGTTTTGTTGATGTCCATGGGTGACGGTGACCACTTTTCATCAGACCGTCTGCTTGTTTGTTATTTATCTATCATAAGTAAAAATTCTCAACCTATAATATCTAGCAATTTTTTGTAGCTTGAATTTTTAAGCGAAATAAAAACAAGTGTTAGGCTGCGTTACCACCAGAGATAAGCGAAAACGAAACAGACGAAGACGAAGACGACTATGGACTCTCAATTTCTCAATGCTACTTGTCTAGCAACACTGTCAAGTGCTGTCAATGCATGACGCTGCTGTGTGTCTGTCAAACCACATAATGTCAAACGTCAAATTCGAAACAAAAAGGAAGGCAAAGTAATTAGATTTAGGACCGTTTTCTTTGTGGGTATAAAAAATATACTATCGTTTATTATACCTCATATGTAACTAATAAGTGATCAAATAAATAATCTATCAATATAAAGCAAGATAACTATTTTATATAATAAATATGTCTTGTATTGGACCTGCTGAAGAAATAGATGAAGCAAAAGAGCGCGCCCATTTTCGAGCGGTCGTAAACGCTTTTAAATATTACAAGTAAGTTAATATATTGTTAAATGTATTAAATTCTGTTTAATAAGTTCAGTAAAGCTTTTATTTCTTTTTATAGAAAATACGCTGGCAGAAAGTTTTGTGCATAATCATCAATGAATTAAATAAAAAAGTCAATATTAAATTTAAAAAATATCTTAATTTTAAATTTTGAATGATGAGAGACTGTCTAGTCATAATTGATTGATTGATTTAAAAAAAATTAGATCTTATAATATTTTTGTTTATTTATCTTTATTTTATTTTACACACAAAATATAATACAATAATAAAATACAAAAAATAAAAAAAATATTTAGTTTTAAACTTGTCCCGTTATTAGGACCTAGCAACAGCCATTTAAAATTTGTAAATGCAATTAACGTCTTTTGATATAACAATGAGCTTTGTTTATACCCTCCATCATATGGAAATTTGACCTTACTGTCCTTGTACCATAAGGGCTAGATTTCCATTATCAAGGCTATTTCTAGTCTATTAACTAAGTACATAAAAGGATGTTTCCATGTTTATTATGGAACAACTAATCAGTCAATTTAATATTTATTAATTATTTACATAATATGAGTACACGAGGATATACAATCTGCATTAATTTGAATAATTTGTTTAAGTACTTCTTTTAAACTAGACATCCCCTCCCCCCAGCTTCACGCAGGTGTAATTTACTCCATGTTTTAATTTTCAATATATTTTGCAGTGCAACTCCTATTTATAATTTCATCATGTATTTCAATCCCTTTTAGTTTTTTTTCAGGACAAAAGGTAGCATATATCTTTATCCAAGCTTTAGAGTATCCCTGTACCAAATTCCATCAAAATTTGTCCAGCTGTTGTTGAGTTATAAATGGTGTAACTAACCCAACTTTGTTTTATATCCTACTAATATCATAAACATGAAAGTTTGTAAGAATGTATGAATGTATACATGAATGGATGTATACATGAATGGATGTATATTTGTTACTCTTTCACGCAAAAACTACTGAACGGATTTTGATGAAATTTTACAATAATATAGCTTACGCATCAGAATAACATATATTTGTTTATATGCATGGAAAAATATTTGCTTACAGGAAATAAATTGAAAATGACAACAAAATACCTATTAATTTTTTTTCTATTAACTCAATTATAGAATAAAATAAAAAAATTAAAAAGTATAAGAGAAATAAATTACAAATATAAGTGGTATAGGGTATTTTCTCCTGTAAGGAATACTTCCACCTCTTTGACCTTCTCTCAGACTTGCATAAGATTTCTGAATTGTCATATTTTTGTTATCCTTAACTCCCTTATCCCCTTCCATAATAAATACTACTGACATAATCACCACAGATACTACTGACATAATCACCACAGATAATAAAGCCCGTTGTATAGTTCATAGATGAATTAGTAGTAGTGTTATTTGTGCACAATAATATTAACAAACAAAAAAGGGAGGTTGCCTCACATCCAATCTTATGAATGATTGTGAGTTTTACGTCTATTGCATAGAATACCCCTCTCTTCTCTGACATGTATTCATTCATACCCAACTATAAGCATAGTATGTTACAAATTAGTAAGAGAGAGCACAACATTGATGTCTAATTGGGAGGTCCGAGTTTGATCCCCCAACAACACCGACAACTTTTCTGAGTTATGTGTTTTAAGCAAACTTCAACAGTGAAGAAGCTGATTGACTTATGACTGATATATTAAAGCAGGGCCTAAACTATAAGGGTTAGAAACCTTGAAAATTTGCAAAGTTAGTATGAAGGTATCATCCCTTAAGGGGGTAAAAGGGGGTTCAAAGTTGGTATGACTACCTCATAAAATTATTAAATATGTCTACAGACGATCTACTGTAGGCTAATATAACTACCTGAATATCGCATACAAAGTTGTCTATTTATAAAGTTAAACATTTCATTATAATATATCCAATGTTACCATACCAAATACCAGTTGGGAAATTTTTTAGTTGCTGTAAGCTATTAACACATTGTTATTTATTTTATCCAAATGTTCTAAGTATGTAAGCAAATATAGGAAATGTTTAAATTTTTAAGTCTATTTTTATAGATACTTACTCATTGAAGTTTTCCTAGATAGCAAAACTGATTTTAATTTATGTAGTCAAACAGGTTCCAGGAAGAAGAAAATCAGATATCCCCAAAAATTATTTGTAAACCTCCATTGTTGATGATGGAGATGTCAAAATACTAAATATCATGAATTACAACATAATGATACGAATAATTCCGAAGGGCAGCTTGAGATAAGCTGTTAGGGAGTAGCGACCCCACGGACCTGAGCGCTCCCAGGGGAAGGTCCTGTTCCTCATAGTCAGCTTGCCTTTACTGGCTGGTTGTAGTGATCACTGATGAGGAACAGATTCCCTACCTCTGGCTTGCCTTAACCGGCCGATCAAAGTGGAGCCGCGAGAACTTAACGTTGTAAGGCCATATGTGGTTAGTTGGCTCGTGAGATTCCCCTTGGAAGGGACCAGTGTTCGGGTAGAATACCGGATGCACTTTCCTACACTTAAGCCGCTCGGCAAATGCTCCCTAGTCGCAACAAGCGACCTTTCACGGGGGCTCCTTGATGAGTTGGCGAGTCTCTGTCTACCCATTTTTCAATGTATGAAAACATTATCGGGGATACGCCATAGTTCATCTATAGCACAAGTTACCGAGTCCACTATCCCCCCAATCCATAGACCAGCATTATTAGTTTTCATACATTGCCATAGTCCTACACAAGCCGGGGATTGTCCTTG
This sequence comes from Limenitis camilla, assembly GCA_905147385.1. Lineage (NCBI taxonomy): Eukaryota > Metazoa > Arthropoda > Insecta > Lepidoptera > Nymphalidae > Limenitis > Limenitis camilla. The sequence continues at coordinate 5,539,297 of LR990251.1, read as the reverse complement.
GGTGCATACAGGGATAATCTTTTCTTTTTTTTATTGTAGATAAGGGACAAACGAGCAGACGGTTTACCTGATGGAAAGTGGCCACCGTCGCCAATGGACATCGACAAAACTAGAGGGTATTTCATGTTTTGTCGATGCGTTGCCGCCTCTAAGGTGTCAGGTGGCGGAGCGTAGAAAAGACTGCTGTGGTTTCAATGGACCCCGAGTAAGAACCCGGTGTTCATTGGAACAGCAGCAGTATTGGGATGGGAGAGGTAGGAGTAGATCTGGCCCACATGCGGCTCGGCTGGAACGCGTCAGAGACACTTGGCGATCGGATTCGGAACAGATCCCCTACCACCAAGGGGTGCTGGGGTACTCGGCTCTTACGCGATGCTCTCCCAGCGGCAGAGGGGAATTGTATTCTAAACCGTCCCCTCACGGGTGAATAACATCCTCAAAAAAATCTATTTATCAAAGTACAAGAATATCAAAATTTATATTTTTTTAAATTAGGAACTTCGAAAGTCCATGCAGTGCTGCCACCAATAATTTCAAAATTCCGTTAAGCAAATTGGTATTTCCCGTCAATATATAAATTTTTCCGTCAGCAAAAACCGTAAAAAAAATACGTAATTTCAGACTACTTTTATTAGTTTTAGTACCCGGTGTTATTGTAGTTGTCATGGTAACTGTGGTAAATAGGTCAGCATCGTGTCTACCATACCATACATAGTTGGTAAAATAATCTATTATACCACAACTTCCCATTTGAATGTTGCCAGCATAAAGAAAAGTTTTGCCGTGTGCATATTTACTATTTATTTACTATTCAACATTATTATATTTTCGTCAACAAATCCGTTAGCCGTTAAAATATATTTACTCCGTTAATCCGTCAGATCTAACAAAAAACCCCGTTAAGTCCATGAGGTCAGTGCAGATGTGTTGGTAATCAATTATTACTATTTTAATTAACATAAACGAAGGAGATAGAAATAACTTTGTTTCACATCTCTCAGACCCCCGTTTTGTGCCCCTGTAACTCCCTAGGGGTGGATTAAGGCCACTTTGGGAATCAGTGGTTTAGTCAAAGTTTATGTTATCTATAATGTTTTTTTTTCCAGATTATGCAGTCTAGATAGAATACATAAGTCTGAAAAAATCATCTCAATTTTACCCCTAAATCATCAAAAACGTCTCGACAAGTACAAATCATATCTCGTCAAGTTCAAGAAATGCCTGGACGTCAATAATAGTGTTGTGCACATGATCATTAAGGATGTGGAAACAATGTTTGAGAATGTCGATCATAGTAGTGATGTGAATAACGGAGACTTTGTTTGTAATTATAATAATTGTGAAATACCATCGCAGACGCAGCATAAAATGCAGCATGATGTTGAAAAGGTGAGCTACGCTTTTATTATTACAAATTGAGGGTGTTATATACAGTTTGATAGTAGGGGAGGTCAAACGGGGCAACAGCCCCGGCTTCACAAAAAAGGGGCCCCAACAATAGACTATGGAACTGAAACTAGAACTGGACACTAGAAGACATTTACTTTGATATATTTTTTTTGCTGTTTAACCTTTAGCTGCAGTACTTTGTACAAACATGATTAACAGAAATCATTGATCGAAATTTGTTCACTCCAATCAGGCAATCAGTAAAATATCAAAATCTCAGAGTCAAATGGCCCTCATAAGCACTTGCAATTTACTACCTACCTTGTGGGAGTATCCCAATGGCTCAATGGCTGAGTGGGGTGATACGCGCGGAGGTGGGAATTCGATTCTATATATAGCTTTTTCTCCTGAACATTGAAAGCGATTTTTCGGCAAATAAAGCTCGTTTAGACTTAAATTTAATTTCAGATAACACAATAAATTATTTATTGAAAAACTCAACTAAAAAATTGTTCATTTTATTTGGAAAATAATTTGGGGTCAGAGGACCTCCATTCCTTTGTTGCCCTGAGGCCTACACACCTCTAAATCCGGCCCTGGATTTCATAGAGTGGTGGTGGTGAAAATGATGACATGAGACAATAACTATTGCTTAGTTTAGTTCCATGTAATTTGTATGGAAAATCAAAAAGTGCATGAGGACAACCCTAATATTAGTTCAAGTTCTCTACACTATTCGTCTGACATCGTTCAACTTAGCCAGTAGTGTAGAGGAGGCAGGCTTTTATATTCCCTTTAGAATAATCTCAAAAATTTCCTGTCCTGATAAATTAGATGTATTAAGATTTGTATGTATAAGAAAAAAAAATGGTAACGGTTCACAAATCTAAAGATAACACAGTTAGGTATGAATTTCTATAAAAATGATGGATTCCAAAAATTGATTTAGCTTGGGAAGTATTACCGAATCATCATCATTGAGGTTTGGAACGGAACTCAATGCTGTCTCTGGACTTGAGCTTCTTATATATAATGGTTTCATTCAATTATGGGGCAGTGCGAAAGACACTAATATTAATATCATACAAAGAGTACAAAACAAGATCCTGAGATCAATAGCAAATGTACCTTGGTATGTTACCAACTCTGAACTACATCAACACTTGTACTCGCTTCAGCAGTACATATAATAAAATTGGAACGATACAGAGAAGATTAGCATGGCCCCTGACAGTAAGGCTGTTCTCCAAGCACTTGGCAGTGATTCTATCACATCAAGCCTTTTATACGAATGTCACTTAGCACTGCAACGCATTGCTACAGTCAACAGGGTCGTCCTACAATGGATAAAGGGGCATAGCGGATCTCTAGGTAATGATGCAGCTGATGAGCTGGCGAGAAGAGGATACATGGCCACTGTGGTAGGCCCCGTACCTCACCTTCCTCTCTCCTTTAGCACTTTTCGCTCATGGCTGCGTCAGTTCACCCTAGATACGCATAATGCGAGATGGAATAACGCAACAGACTCTTGGCAGTCCAAACTAGCCGTCCCTGCCTTGTCAAGGACCTTGTCCCGAAAACTGCTCAGTCTGAATCGAATTGATCTCCGTCTAATAGTGGGAGTAATGTCAGGACACTGCCCACTTAACAAACACTTATTTACCATAGGCTTGACTGACAGTACTATCTGTAGGGGTTGTCTGCAAGCAGAAGAGACGACTGTCCACGTTGTCCTGGAATGCGTGGGTGTCGCCACACAACGTGCACAAATTCTCAAGGACATGAGGTCGTTTCATGAAGCCTGTGAAGTTCCCAGGAAACATCTGCGCTTCTGGAAGTAGCTGGGCTGGCTCTTATAGCTAGTCATCCCTGCATGCACAATGGAAGCCATCGTCAGTAGCCAGCCAACCTATCAAATATGAGTAGATGCCCTCGCTGGAGGGCACACTCGACACGCCAGTACCATGAAGCATCATATCTGCTTATAGTCCTTGGACTGATTGCCGATCATAGAACACAGAAAAAGATATTGAGGTTTCAACAAGAGTGTTACTTGTTATTCCAAGATGCTTACTTAGGCGAGGATTGTACTTCAACCTGTCTCCTAATGGGTAAATGTCCAGATAAAGTATCCATGTTTTAAATGTTTAAGGTGCAATCAGTTCTAAAGAATATTGTCCGTGACTGGAGTGAGGATGGAGCACCGGAGAGGGAGCAGTGCTACAAGCCAATACTTGATGAACTGGATGTACGGTATCCTGAAGAGGAATACAGGTATGCATTTCACGTCTGACAAATTTGTTTTTTGTGTCTATTACATAATGGAAAAGACAAAGGTACAAACACCGTACAGCCTCGTCTTTAGTAGGTTGCCTAACAAGTTTATGATAGAGCTTAACTATATTGTTGCCAACCAAATACAAAACAATATTTTAATATTTCTATTTTTTTGCAAAATAAATAGTTATTTAACAAAAAAACTCATTTGGAAAATCGTGGCTGACAAATGTGTCGAAATTGCTGGGTACAAAGTAGTTAAGTTGGCAACACTGATTGTTAAAAGTTTTGGATTTTTCAACTTTGTGCGCATAAAATTCAAATTTGGAATCTACATTAAATTTGTAATATAAAATATTTGAATAGATCGAAAATAGGTTCCAAATTTGAAATTTCTGTACACAAATTCGAATTTGGAATCTTGGAAATTGATTATTATTTTAGCGATTAGTCCAGTGCCATAAAATGTAAATTCGAATTTTGAATTTAAATCACTTTGGTTGTTTTATTATCAGTGACAAGTCACACATCAAGGTCCTGGTCCCGGGAGCGGGTCTGGGGAGACTGGCCTGGGAGATAGCAGCCAGGGGATACTCGTGCCAGGGGAACGAGTTCTCCCTCTTCATGTTGTTTGCCAGCAACTTTATATTGAATAAGTGTTCTGAGGTGAGTTTGACTTATATATTGCTGGCGTCTCCTTGAATGTATGACGTCATACTAAAGGTAGTTTACACGACTTGCAAAGAAGTATGTGACGTCACATTAGTGCATAAAATAAAAATGAATGTTTCTATAGGCAAACAAACACACGGTATACCCCTGGGTGCACCAGTACGTGAACCACATGACCAGCGAGCACCAGATCCAAGCAGCCACATTCCCCGATGTGCCGCCTTCCACCAGGCACTCCCACTTCTCCATTGCAGCGGGGGACTTTCTTAAGGTAACACTTGGAAGACAGAATTATTCTTTGTGTCTATGCGTCTTTCTTTATTTAGCATCCCTTTTTATGTAATTATCTCTCTTCAATGTCTGAATATTTTACTCTACATCTTATTATCTCATTTACCTTTACGACTCTCTCTGTCTCTCTCTCTAGATGTAAATGTGTAATGTGTATGTTTCTCTTTGTTTTTACACATTTTTCTTTATTACTATAAGGTCGTCTGTAGACATATTTAATAATTTTATGAGGTAGTCATACTAACTTTGCACTCCCCTTTTCGAAAAAATATTTTACACGTGTTTCATGACTTTCAATGAAGAACCTTCATAATCAATTTAATTCAAATAACTTCAAAAACAACAAAGTTTCATACCAACTTTGCACCCCCGTTTTACACCCTTAGGGATTGAATTTTCAAAAATCCTTTCTTAGTGCTCCCCTACGTTATAAAATTATAGTCAGATATTTCAGTCAGATATAAATATTATAGTATTTCCGTCTCTTTTATATCGATTTCTGCAAATTTCTCTATAGATTCTTTCTATGTCTCTTTTTCTATTTCTTTGTACTCCTTTATATGACTGTCTTTGTTTAACCTTTCTTTCCTCATCTCTATGTTTCTTTTTGTATTTCATTAATACTTCTTTATGTTTCTCTAATTTCTTAAAATATGTTTACTGGTGTGTATCTTTGTATGGACCTTTACCTAAATTCTGTGTATCTGTGTCTGTAAGTAACATATTGTTTATGTAATTTTCAAAATTGACCAAATTTTCTCCTAACAATATGTGTGTTGTCATCAGCAAATAAAACCATCTGATGATTAGTTACCATAGGAAAATCATTTATATATGTAATGTACAGTAGTGGACCTACAAACTTCCCTGTGGTACCCCAACAGTTGCTGGTTTTGTATCACATAAATAAGTTGTTTCTGTTTTATCACTGCTAGCTAATCATATTATTTGGGTCATTTGTTGCCTCCCTGATATAGGGCATTTCTTCTTATTCCATATACACTTAATTTATCTAACAATATCTGATGGTCCACATAGTCAAATGCTTTTGATAGGACCAGATAGACCACACACACTTTCTTTCAAGTTTCCATTAAAAGCGTGTGCTATTTTTACCCGACTACGGCGAAGCCAAAAGGAAGGGTTATGTTTTAGCAGTCTATGTATGTATGTATGTGTGTTTCTATGTTCCACCCTAGCGCCTAAACTACTGAACCAATTTACATGAATGAGGTGTCAATAGATTCGTAATAATGGCGCGGGTGACATAGGCTATAAACATTTTATGATTTTTTTTATGACTGACTAACCTCGAAAAAAATTAAACTGAGCTAATTATCACATAGTGTTTGGTATCAAAAGAAAGGTCTTGGCGATTACACAACAGATATGGATATATATGTTATTGTTTATGTCAACATATATGTTTAAAATGCGGTCGTATAGTCCGCGCGGTCCTGTCGTTGCAGTTATTCACTCGTTTAAGCAAATAAAAACCAACATTACGTTACAATATGAGATTATAAAGGTTATCGATCAATGAGGAAACGGAAAACTATTAAATAAAAAAATAAAGTTTATAAAACTATAACCCGACTACGTAAAAAAGTGATCTAAAAAGGACGAAACAAGAAAATAATTGAGATAGAAACCGACAAATGTCAAGTTAGAATCGTAGTCGCCCCCTTGTATACCTACAAATAATCATTGTAGGTATATGATTAGAGGAACATGTCCATGTAACAGACAGACAGATAGTTTTTTAAACTTTATTTTTTTATTAATGGATTACTAATTCGTCGTCTTTTTTTAACACATTCTATTTCGTTATCATTAGATTTTTACTTGTTATCATTATTAATAATCCATGTAGTTTTAGATTTGTTTTGAATATGTACATAAGTAATATTCAATTATTTACCAGATCTATACGGAATACGACGAGTGGCACAGCGTGGCGACATGTTTCTTCATAGACTGCGCGCCGAATGTTATTGAATTCATTGAACGCATTTACGCGATCCTGCGCCCTGGCGGCTATTGGATTAACTTGGGACCCTTGTTATATCATTATAGGTAACTATTTATTTGTATATTATCACTAGCGATCCACCCCCCTCTTCACACGATTACACAACAGCTGCCGACATTTTCAATCATTATCATCTTATTTATACAAAACTTTAACAAATTATACACTTAAACCTTGCTCATGAATCACTCTATCTATTGGTGAAAATCGCATGAAAATCCGTGTAATTGTTATTGGGAGAGCATCTCGTAAGAGCCGAGTAACCTAACACCCCCTTGGTGGTAGGGGATCTGTTCTCCGACTGACTTGTGACCACCAGCATGTGAATCCGACCGCCAAGTGTCATAGACGCGTTCCGGTGAGGCGCATGTGGGCCAGATTTACACTCTCCCTCTCAAATCCCATTAATGCTGTGGGTTTAGTGGACTCTAGGGTCTTGCCTAGGGTCCGCTGAATCCGCTTAATTTTTTTTCTTCATTCCCCCTTCCCACTCTATCTTCGGGGATGCAACGCATCGACAAAACGAGAGTGTTTCTTGAGAGAGTGTCGCGATGGTTGCCACTTACCATCAGGTGGACCATCTGCTCGTTTGCACGTTATCTATTATAAAAAAAAATGGGAATTTGTGATGTGGGAAAACCTACAGACAGTAGGTTTTCCCACATCACAAATTCCCATTTTAAAAGTAGCAATTGTTTATTATGATGTTGGCAACACTAATTTTAGTGACATAAAACAAGTAAGTATTGCAATATGAATACGCTGTCACGACAGAATAATTATTGCATTGCGAGTATTCTAGTAGTAATGCTGTAATTCTAGATAACCCGTCATACTGTTGATATGTGTATAGGCTAACAATGGCTCAGTGTATGAGAGAAACTCATAACGTTATCAAAACAACATTTTTATACTATATAGACTGTTTTTTTACGGGATAAAACAAATCGAAAAATGTAATATAAATAAAAATCAATTGACCTTTGTTGGTCTTGTAAAACTAATTTTTGTTTTGAAATATTTGTGTGAGTCCAGGGAAAGGTATAAAAGGTTAAAAATGCTAATACGATTTTGATAAAACTTTTACCTGTTCCAATAAATCACTAAGCAAAATTAATATAATGAAATAATAATAATAAATCTTTTATTTCCAAATTTCTCATTTTAACATTACAAGTTTTTCAGTATTAGTTCAGTTTCAGGTTAGTAAGTTTCTTAAATATATAGTTAGTGTTTCTATTTGTTTATTTAATTTGGACCCCTCTTAGAGTGTAGGCCTCCTCCAACTCTCTCCATTTTTGCTTGTCTTCCGCTTTGTTTCAGTCTTTCCCTGCCGTTTCTATTATATCATCTAGCCATCGTATATATAGCTTTCCCACTTTTCTTTTGCCAATATTGCCTCTCCATTTGGTTGCCAATATTGTCCATCTATTGTCTTTATATCTTGCGATATGTCCTGCCTATCGCCATTTTAATTTGAGGGCTTGAGTTAGTGCGTCTTGTAACTTTGATTTTTTTCTTATAGACGTACTCTTTATTTTTTTATGTTAAGCATGCTCCTTTCCATGGCTCTGGGTGGTTCTTATCTTTCTCTTTATTTTATCTGTTAATGTCCATGTTTGGCACCCATAGAGCAGGCTCGGTAGAAGACATGTCTCTGCCACCATCTTTTGTACTTTTAAGCTGTATTTGAATTTTAGGATTTCTTGCAGTAATCAGAATTTCCTCCAGGTTATGTTGGCTCTTCTTTCTACCTCTTCTTCGTTGTTTGTTTTTGCGAAGGACAGTTGCTTTCCTTGATATATATATTGGTCTACATAGTCTATGTTGTTGCCGTTGATATTTATTTGTATTTGTTTGCTGTTTGTCATTATTTTGGTTTTATTTGTGTTCATTTGTAAGCATACAAAAGAGTTTCTCCATAACGCTATTCGTCGTTTAATCTCCTCTATGCAGCCTCCTATGTTCGAGATCAGCGCCCCTAAATAGATATACGATTGGACCACTTCGAAGTTTTTTTTTTTTTTTTTAAACTATTCACCTCCCTATGGAAGTATTGTAGGTCCTTGGGAAAACATTGGCAGGAAGATCATTCCATATCTGTACTGTTCGCGGTTAGTTAAACATTAGAATTTTTATTTTAATTATAATTTTTTTTTACAGTGACATGCCAACGGAATTCAGTATTGAGCCTCCTTATGACGTATTAATGGATATCATTAAAGATGTCGGATTTGAAGTATTGGTAAGAAATTGTACCAATATATATGTGCGTTCATATTAAATGTTCAAATTAAATATGTCTGTCTTTCTCTGCCTCTTTTATGGATCTCTTCTATGACGATGACGAAACTTATAGACTTCTCTCTCTATCTCTTATTCTTCCATCTCTATCTTACAAACTTTGTATGTTCGGATGTCATAGAAAATTGGTACACAGATGCTTTATACCTTTGATTAATATATGGGATACTTTCTATCCCAGAAAAATGCATTATTCCTGTGGGATAAAAAAATGTTTATTAAACTGTCGACTAGTAAATAATTTTTTTTTAATTTACAGAAAGAAAAAACTGGTGTGAAAACGAAATACGCCCAAAACCCAAACTCCATGATGCAGCAGGAATACAAATCAGTTTACTTCGTGTGTAGGAAGCCTTTCTGTACATAGACTAGTATTATAATGTTTATCTGTGGTATTTACTATTAAATTGTTTATATACAAGATTTGTTTTATTTGGGCTAAACATGTTTATATGAAAAATCGTTATAATTCTGAATGCAGGTAGTGATACTGTACCAAAGATGTGCGAGGATGTGTATTGAGATTGTTGCATCAAATGAAGCTATTCTATTGGTTCTTAACAAACATCCCTCGCTAAGCATCCTCGCTCATCTCAGATGGAAACGTAAACTTAAAAACGTGAATTATATATCTGTACTGTTGTTTTTTTTGTATTTGAGGGTAGAATTTAAATTTTTTGAAAATCCTGCTTGGTTGAGAACAACGGAAGCTCAAGCTGTAATAAAGAAGTTTCCGTTTTTTTTAAATATATTAATTGTTTAAAATTAAAGTGAAATGAAACAAAAAATTGATAGAATGATTAAAATATCTCTACAAATGAAGAAGTTATGGGTCTTTAAACTTACGCCTGCAGCAGAGTGTGACGTCACTTCACCTAGTCGACGCGGTATATATATAAATTTTAGGTAAATTATCACTTTGTTCTTTTACGAAATCTTCTTTCACGTAAAACATCTACAAGCAGCGCAAGCGCTCTGGTGCGATATGATAGGTGAAATGACGTCAGAGGCCCACAATCGTTCCACGCTAAGTGTTTCTGAATAATTTATTGACGGTTTTCAAAAATGTTTTCATTGGTTCAATTCTAGTAAGTTAAATAGCATTGTCAACATCCTGAAACTTCTCCACCTGACATCCTAACAAAACTTTACGAAGTCTTACTTTTTATTTTGCTGCTATTTCATGAAATGATCTCCCACTCACAATTATACACTCTGATCTATTACGTTAATAAAAAATGGTACTGTCCTGATGAGGTAAGACGATTCATTATTTAATATGAAATAATATTTTATATTATAAGCAGTGATGGCCCAGTGGTTGAGACTTCAAGTCTTACTCGGGAGGTCCGAGTTCGATCCCCCACACAGGCACACACCTCTGACTCTGAGTTATGTGTGTTTTAAGCAATTAAATATCACTTGCTTTAACGGTGAAGGAAAATATCGTGTGGAAACCTGCACTCCTGAGAGTTCCCAAAAAGTTCTCAAAGGTGTGTGAAGTCTACCAACCCGCACTGGGCCAGCGTGGTGGACTATGGCTTAATACCCTCCTCATTCTGAGGAGGAGACCCGGCTCAGCAGTGGGCCATTAACGGGTCGTGATGATGAATATTTTATATCATATTTTTTACAAAGTTTATACGACAGTAACTCTGTCGCGCTTTAACTAAGGAATCGAATTAAATGAAATTTATACAGATAGTCTTGAACCTGAGAAAGGACATACGCTACTTTTTAATGCGGAAAAAGGGTGGAAAAGGGAGATAAAAAGATTTTGAAGCGTCAGTAGCTCAGTGGTTCGGGCGTAGGATTCACGATCGAGAGGTCGTGGGTTCAAATCCCGGACATTGGCCTACTGGCGTGGCCCACTCCTGACACAAGCATTTCAGCTTACTAGGAGGGGTAAAGTGAATACTAGTAGTATGTAATCCATTCTGCTAGTAATCTTTTTTTTTTATAAATAAATAAATAAATGGAATGGCTAATATTTATTTTGTAAGCAGTTGATTCGATATAAATAAATATGAATTTCAAAGTTAGTAAAAGTGTATCCTCAAGAGTGTAAACGGTGTAAAGGGGAATAAGGGATGAAACGCGTTTTCAATATGTTGTTGATAGCTGCGTCTATTAAAATAAATTTAATTAAATATTTTAATTCGTCCGGAAATTAATAATTAATTAAAAATAATTTTAAGATGTGATTGAAGTTAAAAATTGTTGATTGATACTCGATATTAGGAAGTCTACGTCGCCCCGCTTCGCTGAGCTCCTCCTTCTGGGTGGATTAACCTTTAGCGCTGGACTACCGCACTAAAACCCACCACCGTCCATGCTGTATGTTAGGCGCCGCAGGAACGCGTTAGCATACTACTGCGGACGCCTCGGCACAACCACCCGTCTGCGGGTACAAGTACCCGCAGTTCAAACCCGCCCATGGGCTCGCTTTACCAAGCACCTAACCAAGGGGGGATGCCAGGACATGTCTACTGAATCACCCAGCCCCCGGAGGAGTCAGAAGCGGCCCATATCCCTCGAGATCAGGTCGCTCACAAGTCATCTCTGCTAACAGAGGAGTACCCGGAGCGACCCGTACCTCCGGCCACCGGACCCCCCTGGACTTAACCGCCGTCTGCGACGCCCAGGGTACGAACGTTGGAGTTTAAGGCCCGCGCCCGTCACGCCGGCGCTCCGCGACCTCCGCGCCCAACCTTGGCGCAAACCTCTGCGCCGGCCGCCCGACCGCTCCCCCCATCCCGGATACGCTACTACACCGAGACAGGAGTCGACGGCGAAACATCCAGCGCAAGAGACACTCGCGCTTACGCGCCCCACCATGACGCTTTCACGCCCACGCATCAGATATGTCCAACTGCCCCCCCGATCATGGAGTACGGTTGCGCCACTGAGTGGCTACCCCACGAACGGAGGCGCAGCGGGACACACAGAACTAGACGCTGCAACGCAGCCACCGCCCACTGCGCCCCTCTTCTGCGGATATTGGCCTCCGGATAGTAATAGTGGATAGTTGCCCAGGGTGCACCGGCCCACAAAATGGTGGGCTCTCGAGGAGGTTTCCGCAGCTAGCACCCTTGGGTGGATTAACCTAACCTAACCTAACCAACCTGCTTTTTTAATTTTTAGTATTAAATATTTATTCATTATCAATAATAAAATTATAACTATTAAATTTTATCATATAAGTATTATATACTTTTTTTGAGCATCGATTTCTAATACCCCGAAATCGGTGAGAAATCCTTCAAATCGGCAACACTATTAAATATTTACTCTGTGGAATAAATCACAAAGATCAGAAGTAACATTTTATTCCTCCTATTGTGATGTCTCTCTAATGGAAACTCAAGCAAGCAATATTCTAGTACAACCGGCCAATCTTTGTGTTTTACTCAATATACGTGACATTGGCGGAGTACATGTTGTTGCACACCTGAAAGCCATAAGTCACCCATAAGTGAAGTAGAAGAAGAAGACATTTGGCTATTGTAAACCTTTTTTTTTTTTTGTTGTCGCAGGGGAATGCATTTACGCATACCATCCGATCCTTGGGAGATCGAATGGTTATGTGGGACTCGCCAGCGTTAAGCGCCGTCCTACCCACTAAACCTACTGCGATACCCTCTCCGTCTAAGATGAGGCGCCCCAGGGTCGCTATTCGCATTCTACTGCGACGCCTCGACGGTCGACCCGCTCTAAAGCAGGCCTGCCCGCCCTGGGCGTCTCCCGGGTATGGAAGACACGCCCAGAGCCACACTGTGGTCCGGGGGAGGAAGAAGACGCGCATATCGGCGTCTCCTTCCCCCCGGTCGACGTCTGCGGATTGGGTCGGCGAGAGCGTCAGCCTCACGTTCCCTCTCCGCGGCCTCCTTCAGCGAGATCACCGATTCGCAAAAGGAGGCCACTGCCAACCAGCTCCTCTGGTTTTCGAGCATGGCCCCAACCACGCTCGACAACGAGAGGTCTTGGCGCTGAGGTCCCCAAGCTTGGCATTCTGCCAGAGTGTGTCGCGAATCTTCTTCCGCCGCACCACACTCGTGGCAGACCGGCGTCACTTCCCTTCGAGCTATCTTATGCAGATACCTTCCGAAACAGCCGTGCCCGGTGAGTATCTGCACAAGCCGGTAAGTCAGGACGCCATGCCGCCTGCCGAGCCAGCGACTAAGGTGCGGACGAATTGCGTCCACAGTCGCCGACCCGGCAATGGGGGACCTCAGATCCTCCTCCCACCTCTGGATCAGGGCTCGCTGGGCTTGAGCCCTGATCCTCCAGACTTCCTCCTCTCGAGGCGATTCACCCCTCGCCCTTAGACTCGTCCGTAACCTGTACACCGCCGCGAGCACCTCCGCCTGAAGTTCCCAGGGAGGATCGCCCGCAAGCAGTGTGGCCGCCGTCCATGACACCGTCCTGTAGCCCCGTATCGCTCTCACCGCTATGATCCTCTGAGGTCTCCGCAGGAGAGCCTTGTTCCCAGCGGTGATCGCATCCGCCCATACGGGTGCCCCATAGAGCGCCATACTCCGCACGATGCCGCCGTAAAGACGACGGCACGTCAAGTTAGGTCCCCCCACGTTGGGCAGGAGCCTGCCCAATGCGGCAGCCGAGTTGACGAGTCGGAGAGCCAGGTTGCTAAAGTGAGCCCTAAACGTCCATCGACCGTCCAAGATCAGGCCCAGGTACTTCATCTGGGCCCTGATCTCCACTTCCACACCCTGGACGGTGATGTGCGCCCCGCGTGGGGCTCCTCTCCGGGGACCGTGGAAAAGGAGGGCCTCCGTCTTAGATATGGAAACCCTCAGACCCAGCTTTCCTATACGGTCCACTACTAGGGTCGCAGCCTCGGCCAGCCTGGCCGCCTCCTGGAAGGATTCCCCCCTTGCTGTCACTAGGGTGTCATCTGCGTAACAAATGACACCTATGCCGTCGGGGAGAGGCTGCCTTAGGAGCCAGTCAAACCCTATGTTCCACAGGACCGGACCGAGAACCGAGCCCTGGGGAACACCGCGTTCCACCCGTCGACGTTGCAGCCTCCCGTCGGTCCCTTCCCATATGACCTCTCTCTCCTCCAGATATGCCTCCAACATCCGCCTGAGATAGGGAGGCACTCCATGGAACCGGAGCGCTTCACGTAACGTCTCGAAGGAATGGAGACTGTTGAAGGCATTTGCCACGTCAAGGGAGACGGCAAGCATCACTTTTCTCTCTCGCACCGCCTCCGTGGCAACCCGCTTCAATTCGGACAGGGCGTCGATGGTGGATCGCCCCGCCCTGAATCCGAACGATCCGACTAGGCGATATGTCCGGCCCCGGTTCCTCCAAGTGACGAACGAGACGGGATGCGAGAAGTTTCTCAAATAGTTTGCCCGTCTCGTTCAGCAGCACTATTGGCCTGTATTCCGCCGGAGAGCCCTGTGGCCGGCCCTCCTTCGGCAGCAAACACAATCGCCCCTCTTTCCAGGGTTTCGGGAACACACCCTCTTCGAGGCATCGGTTGAAGAGTTCTCGAAGCCGTTCCCCTAGGTATTCCAGAGCGATGAGCATGATCTGGACCTGGCGCCGTCGATTTGACCCTCAGACGATCAATGGCCACCTCCATCTCCTCCTCAGTTATAGGGGGCGGAGCCATCCCTCCCTCCAGTGCGGAGAGGGGTGGCGGCATATCTGGGGGTACATGTCTTGAGGGAGTCGGATACAGGTCTTCCACAACCCGCTGCAGGGACTCCGTGGTCATCGACTCGATGACGGAGGCGGTGTATTGGCGTAATTTATTTCGTGCCACTTTATACGGTCGCCCCCATGGATCCTTGTCCAGACCGGCTAGGAGCTCCTCTCTCGCAGCCGCCTTGGCACGGCTTATTTCGACCTGGAGAGTCTTCCGAGCCCGACAAAAGGTGTCCCTTAGCTCCCCTACTAGGTCCGGATGGTGATCATGGCGTCTACGACACCGGACATAGGCTCTTCGTGCCCTGTGGCAGGCCACCCGCAGAGCTGCAATTTCGGGCGACCACCAATAGACGCAGCGACGCCGCACCCTCTGCCGTCTGGCCCTAGGCATGGCCGCATCGCATATCCGCACAAGAGCGTTGTGCATGCGGTCCACCAATTCCCCTACGCTGGTATCCACTGGCCTGCCAGTGGCAGCAGAGCCCCACCTCTGGACGATCGCCGCTTCTTTGGCCAATTCTTTATCGAGTTGACCCAGAGCCCATCGAGGGAGCCTGCGGTTATGACCCCCTAATTGTGCAGACTGCCCGGGACGATTGGAGACCTCGAAGCGAATATAGCGGTGGTCCGAGAGTGTCTCCACCTCCTCCTCCACCCTCCAGTTACAGACCATGCGCTCGGCAGCGGACGTGGCGAAGGAGACGTCCACCACGGATCCTCCGTTGTGCCTCACGCAGGTGTGAACCTCCCCCCTATTAAGTAGGAAGAGGCCTGTCTGGAGGGCCCACACTTGGACCTCCCTCCCTCTGGGATTCGTGGCGGGGTTACCCCAGGCACGGCTCTTTGCGTTCAGATCCCCGAGGACAAAGATCTGGTTCGAGGCTTGCCGGCTGACCGCAGCTCTGACTGAATCGAGATAAATTTCGAATTCAGCCAGACTGCGGTTCGGGGAGAAGTATACCGCAACCACGGTGTACTGCTTCCACCTCGCCACCACGTATCCCGACCCCTTCTCCAAAACCGAGAGGGGGGAGATTCCGCTGTCTCCACTGATGACAGCCACCAGACCGTCCAGATCCCCCGCCCAAGAGGAGGGGACGAAGTACGGCTCGCACACAACCGCGACGTCGATACTATAGTCGGCGATGGACTGAAGGAGGAGATCCTGAGCCCCCGCGGAGTGGTTGACGTTAGTCTGGAGGATGCTAACCTTTTCTGTACTCATGCTGGGTCCATGTTAGCATCCACAGACGCGCGGCGTGCGCGTTCCGACGATGGGGGGCGTCGCATTAACCCATCCTTCGTTGGGGGAGGGTTGCAACTCTTCCCACCCATTACATGATCCGCCGGACGGACTGGAACGGTACACGTTGGCAATTTGTGGCCGTGGCTCCCGCACCGAAAACACAACATATCTCTCGCTACAGCCGACGCACATAGCTGTCGAGTATGTCCCGTGCCCATGCATCTGTAGCAGCGAAGAGGGCGCCGCTCCAGGGCATAGACTCTGGTGGAGCTCCACCCCACCAAGAGTCTGCCGACGTCGACTAGAGACTTGGCAACCGCCACAGGGCACCTCACCACAGCCGTTCCCATCCCAGTGGGGCCTGATTGGACCTCCGTTACCTTTACCTGTGTCAGAGGGCAATTGCCGACCCTAGACACTGCTGCTGCTACCTTCTCGCAAGTGACTGAGTCGTCCAGACCCACGACTCTCACCGCCACCATTAAGGTAGGGCGGGTGACTATCGCCACCTCATCCAAGGCCACGCGTAACTTTCCCGCCAACTGATCAGCTTGCTCCGACGTCAGCCCATTGGGGAGCTCTAATAGCCTGGCCCCGGTGGCGGACCGTCTAATTTTCAGACCAGCCCTGATCCCTATCTCGCCCAGGTCTATCTGTCGTTCCGCCCGATCTAGCACACTGGCGTAGGTCACACCCTGCTCGGCGACCTCAGGCTTTAATGTGATAACGACTGCCGGTGTGCGGGGAACGATAAACTTAGTCTTAGCCGGCTTATTTGACTTGGCCGGTGCGGGCTCGGAGATTTTGGGGGAGGTCAAAGATTTCTTCCCCGTACTCATCCCCTTCCTAGTGACAGTGGCCCAGGTGCCTTCATCCTCCGTCTGAGGTACCGACATAATCGCGACGGCCGCAGACGTCGAAGGCAGCGGCGGATACTCGCGTGCAGGGTGTTGGCGCAAAGTCGAGTTACCAGACCTCGCCAGTTTTTTCTTCGGCTCTGGAGTCACCGGATTTTCACTCGAAGTACTCGCGATCGGTTGCATCTCAATGGCAGCCTGCCTCCTCCTATCCGCCGCGAGAGGAGGGCGGTCGATCGCCGCCAGAGGGAGGCGTGCCTCTAGAACCGCTAAGCGAGCGTTTATCATTTCCCCCACGGTGGAGACGATTGAAGCCCTCAGTTCCTCGGCTAGATTGCCAGTCTCAGCAACGAGGGGTTGGGGGGCTGGCTTACGAACGCTCTTGGAAGCGTCGTATTTCTTCTTAAAGGCGTTAAGCTCCGTCTTTAAATTTGTGACATCCCGCCTTAGTCGCAGGTTGTCCGCCCTCAATTTTCTGTTCTCCTCTGATACCGTGCGCTCCGCAAGTGCGTCCACTATATCCTGAAGGGCATAAGCAGCATCCCTCAGCTGCTTTACACATGCGCCCTTCAGGTTCATAGACTTACTTGCCACGTCTAAAATGGCCGCAGCTTTACGGCCCGCGTCAGCACGTAGTTGCTCCACCTGATATATGGATAAATAATAATATATTATACATCCGAATATCCGTATCAATAGTCACTGCGATTGTTGATATATCAATATTCAGGCGTTTAAAACTTTAAACGGTGGTTGTAAGTGGATATTTTTGTATTGCTGCAACTTTCTTCAGTAAAGGTGATGACGAATTTATTTGAGGCCGTATAATAAAATTCAATGGTTTTCCTTATTTATGTGTTTTCTTTATCGTTTCTCTCTCTCTCTCTCTCAACAACTGACAAGCGAGTTAATTTTTGACAGATCACTTTTACTTTTGAACAATACAAAACAGACTAATTTTATCTATTATCTATGCTTGACATGGTATGCATTGATTCCAACCAAGAAAATCTATTTCTGAACGTCGAAATTCAGATTTTTGATGGTTAATGATATCACGAGGTCGCCAATCATTACTAAGGTTTGGGATTAAGTATATCTGAGAACGATGACCATGATGATGAATTTTTTTGAAGGGTGACCTACTCCAGTTCTCACCATTTCATTAAAAGCTTTGGTTATTGCTAATAAGTTATTAGTATTAGTATATTATAGTTACACAACCATTTTTATTCTGTCCTTGCTTTTCTTTTTATAACTAGTGGTAATTATGACACTGGCAACACTTATAATTTGAGTAGCATCCTGTTACTTGATGTTGGTAGGACTGATATGAGTAGCATTTTTCCTTTCTTGAATGTTGGACAACGGATAAACACAAATCAAAGAAGTGGGTATTGCAAAATAAATACGCCGTCACCAAATAATTATTTATTACATCGCGAGTATTCTAGCAGTAATGCTGTTGGTCTAAGTCTAAAGTATAACTACCAGGAGAAAATTCTAGTCAAACCGTCATACTGATAGTCTACGTATAGACTACAGCTTCTTTTCTCCTTTATTAATTAACACTAGTTAATTAAACTTTTTTGTGGTTTACAATAAAATTATAAATAAATAAATCATAACATTATAATTTATTACATATTAGGTTCAGGCGTTGGATTCACGATCGATAAGTCGTGGGTTCAAATCCCATTCACTGGACTACTGACGTTGGCTCCTTCCTAACACAAGCATTTAGCTTACTTGGAGGGGTTAAGGAAAACTAATTAAGTTAAGTAGTATGTGATCCATACTGTTAGTAATCTTTAAAAAAAAAATACTATGCTAGCTGACTAACAAATTATATAGTTTAAAGGTGCTTGGACTCCCGCAAATAGTTCAAAACCAAAATTATCGAAATCGATTTACCAGTTCTCGAGTTTTAGCGAGATTAACGAATATCAATTCATTTTTATAAAAAAAGTTTAGTCTCTTTTATTTATTGTTTTGTCTGTCTTTTTATTTTTTTGTGTTATTTAATTCAACGTAAAAATACTTAAATACTTAAAAGTGTAAATCAATAATAAAAACTTAAGGATAGCTTAATCGTAAAATTACACTCAAGACTACAACAATAGACAATCCAGACGGAAGTCGTACAGTAAAATAGCAATTACATTAATTATTTGTATCTACTCCCATGATTTAAATCCTCTATAAAAGATTCTGAACAGTTAGCTTATTGCCAACATTAAAACACCCAATGTCCTAACAACCATTATATCATCCAAACGGATCATATAATGTTGTACTGAATTTCATAATAACACTCAAATCCCTTCTGCGCAAAGGTTTTACTCAACAGACAGCCTCATTCTTATTGCTCGATGCGCGGTGCGTGGTATCTGTATGAATTTCAAAAAAAGAACACTCATTCCCGCGCGTTTCATTACGAGAACGTCGCACGCTGTAAAAGAGCATGTAGGTGTTAGATTATTTATATTGTAACATAAATATCTATTAATTAATTAATAAATAATATAGTTTATGTTATCTGTGGGATGAGAGAGCAACTTTAATATTTGTATAATCTATGGAAACGCTCTCTCTTTGCCTAGACGTCGAACAAAACGTGTGTGCTCTCTAGAAATTAAATTGATTTATATGTAAAAAATTGTTTATTATTTTGTTTATTTGTGTTATTTTTATTGTTTTCTTTAAAAAAATGAGTGATTACAGTCCAACATTAAAGATTACATTAAAGTGAATTTTATTAATCGCACTATACAACATGTTCATTACAACTACAGTAAATGATTGTTTCATCAATACTTAGTTTATTTGTATATACTCAGTAATGTTAAGTTACTAGGAGTGGCTGTCTGTGGTGTGTTAATCAGTGTTACCAACTCTCAAAAATATTTATCCCTAAAGTTTGTGTCAAAAACCCCTAAAATCGCCTTAATTATGTAGTCGTCCCCCTAAAAATTATATAAATATAAATTCATAATGATTTAGAAATAATATGCTGTAATATGTTTCAAAAGTCGTTTTATTATAAGTTATTTAATACATAAAATATTTCGTCTTCATCTGAAGATTTAGATTTTTTGAAATTTTTAGGCATCATTAACACATTTCTTATCGACACACAGTACAAACCAAAATCGAAATAACAATCGTCGTAAGAATATTTTTAATCTATTTTTTTGGTGGTATCCTATCGGACATAAGCTAATATCAAACATACGTTCAATTTATACACAACAATAATCGCCATATGCACAGACAATAAAATGTCCGCCAGTGGCGCCAGTATTGCCGCCAGTCACCACAGAGTGCTTGTAGAATTACGTACTAGATGTCTTTATAAGTCGCTAGGTCAAGAAATACCCCTAAAAATTTCAGACTCCTAAAAAAAACCCATCTCACTTATTTACCCCCTAAATCTGGGAGGAAAATCCCTACGTTGGTAACCATGGTGTTAATGTTAGCAGAGAGAGAATCTTTTAAAGAGGATTTAATTAAGGGTGTAGGCATAAATATTCAGCAAAAGTTTGGATCACGGAAATATGTACAATTTTAACAAAATATTGAATTTTTATTGACATACTTCAATAACAAACAAACATACTTCCACATCTATATAAATTCAACTTGTCAATATGAAAAATGTTTCAAGTTATTAAAAATTCTTTCGCCGTACGCGGGGAATGTAATATGTTATATTGCTATATCTATATGTAGAAATATGTATATAAAATTTTTAATACTTTTATTTCTTTTTGTTAGCAACACCGTTTATTAAGTAGTATTAGCGGGTAGGTCATTTTATATTATTATAACCTTTAGTGCGATAGTCTCTCTGGTGTTGTCACCCTTCTTGAGTTCCACGTAAGTTTACTTTATAACGCTATATTTTGGATATATCGCTATAAATTATAGCCTATGTGTTATTCTGATGTGTAAGCTATATTATTGTAAAGTTTCATCAAAATCCATCCAGTAGTTTTTGCGTGAAAGAGCAACAAACATACATCCATACATTCTTGGGATTGTAGTTTGCGAGATCGAGTGGAGGAGTTGAGAGTTAATATATTATGAAAGAGCTCTTTAAACCTGCTCCTGGGTCACAAGCCCCAGGCACTGCTCGGCTAAGAAATATCGTCTTTACGTCGTCAGTTAGCAAAACCGTTGATAACTTTATATTCGTGGATAGTACTTTTTATTTTATTCCAAGATAAGAGCTCGCCTGGTGACTATTATGGCTGTGGTGTGGTGTGGTTTCGTGATGCTGGGTCTCTTTAGATTTTAAACGTTTATTAGTGCCTTAGTTTTAACACAGTAATATTTTTTATCCCGGAAAATTTTGCAATGTTTCCTTGGGATACAATGATAATGTAACACCTACACATCATTGTAAATAATTATATCTGTAGTAAGTTTTACGCATTTGAGGGTTTACCGTAGACATTACCTGTGTCCAATTCTTCTAACCCTCAGGGAAGCGAGGATTGTTGCATGAAATAATTGAAGTCCCTTAATTAAAACGAACAGACAGATTAATTCTGATTTTTTTATAAGTTTCATGTTGCTTCAAGGTTTTTATTAATAACTAGTCGAGCTGTCCTTGCTTCGCTGAATAAACTACTAGTAAAAGTTTTGTCAAAATCGATTTAGCATTTTTCACCCTTTAAACCTTCCCTGGACTTTGCCAAATCGGTTCAGTCGTTCTCAAGGTTTAGGGAAATCTGAATCTGATTTCCTGAGGTCTTTTATAGTTGTCGTTGATAGATGCTCTTCTGACCAAATGGCTGTCAATGCCGGCGTTCCTCAGGGATCTGTTCTGTCTTGAACACTCTTTTTGCTACCTATAAACGATCTGCTGCTGATCAGATACATATCTAGGTCACGTGCCAAACAGGCAGAAATTACTGAGCACAGAGAGGTATGGTAAGTCGCGTTAACCAAAACCCTAAAACGCGTTTCAAATTGGGGTGACAAAAATCTTGTCCTTTCAACTTTACTTCGACCTTCCGAAATATATCTGTAGCAGTCACGGATCCCATTTAGCTTCTAGGCTTGGACATAGCTTCCAACATAAACTTTGGAGGCTATATTGAAGCCAGAGCCAAAAACGCAGCAAAAATCTTGGCATCTTGAACAAGGTGAAGCAATACTTTACACCTGAACTACAACAGGTACCTTGAAAGGTGACGAACAGCAATTTCTGTCTATCGCGCTTTCAAGCCTAAACTACTGAACTGATTTAAATGAAATTTTGTATGCAGATAGTTTAGAGCATGAGAAAGGACTTGAGCAACTTTTTAATGCGAAAAAAGGGTTGTAAGGGGTTGAAAGGGGGATGAAAAGTTATATGGAA
The DNA here is from genome assembly GCA_905147385.1 of Limenitis camilla. Classification (NCBI taxonomy): domain Eukaryota; kingdom Metazoa; phylum Arthropoda; class Insecta; order Lepidoptera; family Nymphalidae; genus Limenitis; species Limenitis camilla. The sequence continues at coordinate 5,517,179 of LR990251.1, read as the reverse complement.
GTATCGATACTCCACGCTGACTACGTCGCGGGCATTTATTATATAGAGTATTCGAGCTGCTCTCACTTCGCTGAGGTTCTATAATGTATGTCATTGATGTTATCACCATTTCACTGACTCGTTCACTCTTCTGTTTCACTCACACAAACCTTTTCCTGACAATAACTATCACAACGACTTGGTAAAGTCGTTCTAAATGTATAGGGTCATGATATGGAGCCATCCATAAATTACATCACACCATAAAGGGGAGGGAGGGGGGTGAAGAAGTGTGACTAGGGTTGTGCTAAATATCGCAATTTAACATAAAAAAAATAAAAAAAAAAACACATAAAAACCAGAATTTATTTCATTTTGCATTTTGTCTAAATTTAATAATTAAATCATAAATGTGATGAGTAGGGGGGGTCAAAAAGTCATGAAATTTGTGTGATGTAATTTATGGATGACCCCTGTTTTGTGGAGTGGCAACTACGATGGTATGGCATCCTCTGGTGGCAACATTAGTTCGTATCTGATTGGCTGATGACAAGTCCACTTAAATTAATTTTATTATCTATTCTAGTTAGTGTTCGTGCATCGGAGGGGAGTCTTATTACTGAAAAGACCTTTAACCCTACACCTTGGCTTCCTGTCTTGAGTGTTACTGCACTGCACTTCTAAACACTATTTGTAGTGTTAGTATCATACTTATTTTAGTTTGTTAGTATATGTTATTAAACTGCGTTAACGCGTTTTGTTGTAAGGACCGCTCTGGCGGTGAAAGCCTCTTCCATTTCCCTCCATTTCACTCTGTCTCTTGTCAGTCTGCTCCAGGTATCTCCAGCTTTTGAATGGCCTTCCTTTTCGTCTTGTCTTGTTCATTTGTTCTCTGGTGATCTTTGGACATACCTAGACCATCTCCATTTTTGGGTCATTATGCCCAGGAGACTCTTTTCCATGCTATTTTGGCACACTTTGACCTTATGAGTCTCTTTTGTTGACAAAGGCCATCTTCTTCCAGAAAATATATAGGAAACATGGTGCTCTACATCCAGCCGCCTACCATTTTCTGCGGAAGAGGAATTCTGTCTTGACTCGGCTACAATCACCCTCCAATTGGGCCACATTTTACTATATCCCCTGGCTCTTACTTTTTTTAATCTTGTTATCCTTCGTTCTTCTTTAAATCTTTTACTGTTCAGGCTATAAATTTATGGAATGATCTCCCACTCACTATTAGACAAACATACTACATTAGGTAACTTCAAGAAATTAGTTAAAGATTACTACATTGATAAGTAAAACGACATTAATAATTATTATTTACCATAGAATGATATCTATTTATTAAATTTACTTATGATAATGTAGTATATAATTTTTTTTTTGATTGAGATGTAAATTATTAGTATTAGTATATATGAGACGCTACACCACCTCCTCAATCCCATCTTCGTTTCCTTTTCAAAACGAGGGTTGTTGGAAGAGATGGCTAATTAGCCATAAGACCGCCCGTTGTACTTCACAGTTAACTCTTTAAAATATGTTATATATCTAGTTTATTAAACTAGTATATTATATTTTCGTTCTGGCACCCCCCTGAAAGCTTTACAGCGCCTTCTTCGCCGTCTTGACACATATGTGTTAGCATCCGTTTTAATTTTATCTAAATTGTTGTTATCTATACTATTATATAAAGAGGAAAGATTTGATTGTTTGTATGTTTGTTTGTTTGTTTGTTTGTTGCGAATAGGCTCGAAAATTCTTTCACCGATAGGAAGCTACATCCTTTCCGGGTAACATAGGCTATGTGGTGTTGCCATAAATACTCTAATTAAAAAGATATGGCCATTTAAGTGCCATAAGGTGGCCATTTTGTAAATTGAAGGGTTTCTCAGGAACTACTAATCCGATTTTAATTTTTTTTTCACTGATAGAAAAATGCACTTGAAAAATGTGAGTGACAAAGGTGATTTAGTGTTGCCATGTGCATTTTTTAATAAAAAGAATTTGGCCATTTTGTCGTAACTAACCCGATTTTAAAAATTCATTCGCTAATAGAAAACTATACTTTTCGTGAGTGACAAAGGTGATTCAGTGTTGCCATATACATTTTTTAATATACGAATTTAGCCATTTTGGCGTAACTAACCCGATTTTAAAAATTCTTTCGCTAATAGAAAACTATGCTTTTCGTGAGTGACAAAGGTGATTCAGTGTTGCCATATACATATTTTAATTCACGAATTTGGCCATTTTGACGTAACTAACCCGATTTTAAAAATTCTTTCGCTAATAGAAAACTATACTTTTCGTAAGTGACAAAGGTGATTCAGTGTTGCCATAAACACTTTTTTAATTAATAGAACATGGCCGTTTTGTTACTACTGATCCGATTTTAAAAATTCTTTCACTGAGGAAGTCTACAATATTTCTGTCTCTCTTCCTCTCATATACTATCATTCTCTCTCATCCTGTCTCTTTTTTCTCTCTTTAATATTTATCTTTATCTCTGTTCAGAATGGTCAGTCTCTGTTCGGTTTTTTTTTCGAGAGTCTCTCTCTCCTTTATTTTCATTTTTGTACATATATTCTTAATTTAACATATACTTTAACGTAGACGAAGTCACGGTAGTCGACTAGTATGTTATAATTTAAATGCACACGCACTCAGTATGTTCTGCGCTTAACATATAAAGTAAAGAAATACCTCTTTATTAATAATCTGTGTTAGCATCCGTTTTAATTATATATAAATGGTTGTTACATGTCCGTACAATCCTTGAATATTATCTATGGTATATGATAAATTGTTTACCGTAGAGGAAATTAATTGTCTATGATGCTGATCATATTAGTGAAGAATTGTCAGCATTGATACTGTTTCCGTTATTTTTTTTAGGCTAAGGTAGGATATTAAAAGATGATGCAAGGTGACAGAGTGCAGTATTTCTTTGATTTTTGATGTAATAAGTGTTATTAAAGTGTTTATGTGTGAAAGTGCTGGTGTTTTTCATATGTAAGGCGCTTGAGAGTTCTATGAGCGCAGAGCGTATGTCCAGCTGTTCTTGTACCAGTCGGTATATGTGACGATGGCAAGAGGCCTGACGGGATGTCACTGATTGAAGAGCTGCGGCTTTCGAGGTGGAAATCCTTTGAATTTTGAGGTGGAAGCGCAGTTGTCATGATCACCCTTAGATGATAGTATTTTGTGCCCTTTGCAGTACAGACCATGGGATCTTGAGGCCCATCAGCTGATCGAAGAGATCAGTCGTATATTGATGGATTTCTAAAGAAACCGTCGCGCTGGCATCTGAACGGTGCGGTGATCTTCAGGAAACTATTTCTGTTTGAAAAATACAGCCCATTAAAAGCACAGACAGACTGTAGTATAATGTATACTAGAATTTAGTGAAATAAGAAAGTAACTACAATCTCATTGTGATGAGACCATTTAATTTCATTATCTACTAATTGAGACTAACATACTGGAATTTGTTATACGTTGTATTCTGTCGACATCGATCTATTATAAAATGGACGCCACTCAAACTCTTTTTCAAAACGCCATTGTTTACATCAGTCTGTTTTACAAAGGTAATAATCATTCAGCTGAGCATCAACGTCATTTTGAATCCAAGTTTTGTCATCATTCAAGTAATTAAGTACAGAGTAGTAAGCTTTATTTACTAATCTTATTATAGATGCGAACACCAAGCCCCATGTATAATCGTCATCAATTATTTATTTGATTAGTTTGAGAAGTCTAAACTAGATGGCGCCACGGTGAAATCACGGTGCAATTGTATCGCGCAATAATATTTTTCTTGTAGTTGAGGTATAGGAGAAACTGATTTGGGCTTCAGTATGGAAAACTAGTACTTATATTTATATCCGCATCAATAAATAAACGTAGTATATGTATATTTGTGTATCATTGTGGCGAGTGCCCGAAGACCCGAACCTGAGAAGAATTGCGGCCTATACAAGATTTGTTCCTGCGACCCGGATTACTGGCCCCTAGGAATTTGGAGCTAAGGACTTACTAGGCGGTTTCGCGCTGGAGTGTCATCCTCGAAGATTGAAGTCAAGCATTCAGCCTGGTTTAAGACCAGGCAGTGACGTCACCACTTGAAGGAGGGAGCGAAAAGGGAGAACAGTCGATGACGTCACGAGAGGGCACCAGAGGGCGTCACCGGTCAGGTTTATTAAATTGTTGCGGAGTTATAGTGAGTGAAGTGTGCTGTGATAAACCGTGAGTACTAAATCTTTCATTGATTGTCAAGCTAAATTGGACCTTATGTCAAAGAAGAATTAAACATTGAAGTTAAAGCTGCAAGTGTATGGACATAGACTAATTATCATTGAAGAAGGTGAATGAAGTACTGAGTTGGGATCTGTATCAAGATTATTCTATGTCAAACACTTAGAACTTTTGTTGTATACATTAACTTAGTTTGTGTCAAGTTTTAAATTTAATCACTAATGTTGATTTAGATTATTTTAACTTTGTTTGTTTTGAAAGTTTCTTGGATTATTTGCATATGATTTAGAACAGTTAGTTAGTTATTTTACTCATAATATTGATAGATTGATTTCGTTTATAAGCGCGTTGCTAAGGGATCGCCATGGAAGTATATGATAAACTTCAGGAAAATAACAAAGAACTGATTTCTAAAGGTAAAATTAACTTTAGGAAATCACCTAAAGATCGTATAACTATTGCATACGTTGAGACGCGATTAGAAGCTTTAGAAAATCAATGGCAATCTTTTTGTGACACGCATCGGCAAATAGTCACGGAAATATCAAAGCAGGACTTAGAAAAATCTAGTTATTATACAAATTCAATTTACGATGTAACTGAAATCCTATATTTTGAATACAAAACGGAATTAAAAGATGTTTTAAATAAATTACAAGGTAAAGTAAAATCATCATTAGAGTTTTCAAAATTGTCAAGTGTTGATGATGCATGTAAATATGGCGTTAAATTACCTGAGATTTCTATTCCAAAGTTTTCTGGTAAATACACAGAGTGGCCAAGTTTTAGAGATCTTTTTACATCATTAATACATAACAATGTAAAATTAGACGATGTTCAAAAATTACATTATCTCAAAAGTCATTTGTCTGGTGAAGCGGAGCATCTTCTGAGGTACGTTCCTATTACTGCTAAAAATTATATTGTTTGCTGGACTCAATTAACTAGTCGTTATGATAATAAAAAATATTTATCCAATAACATTCTTAGACGTTTTATGAGTCAAAAAACTTTGCATCATGAATCTTCTACTGCAATTAAAGAATTATTAGACAACATGAATGAATGTTTAAGTGCATTACAAAACATAGATATTGATATTAGTAACTGGGATATCATTGTTATTTACATAATGACTCAAAAACTTGATCCTGAGTCCAGAAAGCAATGGGAGTCAAAGGCGAATGAATCCGAAGGATTGCCTACCTTATCTGTGTTTAAAGAGTTTTTGGAACATAAGTTTAGATCACTAGAGTTTTTAGATGCTATGCCTAAATCTAAGCCTTCAAATGTAAACAAAATTGTCAATGTTTCTCAAGTGGAAAGTTTAAATCATTTAACTTCTAATAACACCAATTTTAATTGTCAATATTGTAAGGCAAATCACAAATTAATAAATTGTAAGGATTTTGCTAAAGCTGATTATGATACGCGACATAACTTTATTCAAACCAGTCGTTTGTGCTTTAATTGTTTCGGCGCAAACCATTCTGTTTTTTCATGCCGTCAAACTACTAGATGTAGAGTCTGTAAACGAAAGCATCATTCTCTACTTCATCCGAAGAATGTAGAGCAAGGAAGGGAGAAGGTCGAATCTAAGGATAATGGAGTTGTAGTTTCAACGGCAACCACTTCACAAAGTGGAGTAGAGAGCGTAGTTTCCTGTTTTTCTAACATCCATAGCCAAGTCCTCTTGGCTACAGCTATTGTTGAGGCAGAGTCGAAGACAGGTAGTGCTGGTTTAATTTTTAGATGTTTATTGGATCAGGGCTCACAGGCTTCTTTAATCACGGAGTCTGCAGTCCAAGCTCTTGGATTGAAGAAAATTCCCAATAAAGTCTACATTTCTGGAGTGGGAAGTAGACACGAGTCTTTAGCCTCTAAGGCTGTAGTTGAAATTAAGCTAAAGTCAATTCATAATCCCCAATTCACTTTGGTCGTCAAAGCCCATGTACTCACCAAACTAACATCTTTTCTTCCATCAAAGAAGTTAGATGTTCAGTTGTGGCCAGAACTAACAAAGTTGAAGTTAGCTGACCCGAAGTTTGATGTACCAAATAAAATAGATTTACTACTTGGCGCAGAAGTTTATGGCCAGATTTTAGTTGAAGGTGTTATCAAAGGTCCTCCCGGCTTTCCTGTAGCTCAGAACACTCACCTGGGATGGATTTTATCTGGTCAGATTCACACAGATCGTCCCGATCTGGAGCCGTGCAGAGCAAACAGTACCATCATTAGCATGCATGTGCAATGTGATGCGAAGGATCTATTAAAAGGGTTTTGGGAGTTAGAGTCAGACGATCTATCTACAAGGAAGAAAATATTCACTGAGGAAGAACAGAAGTGTGAAGAGATTTTTACAAATACTGTAACCAGAGATGATAGCGGTCGTTATGTTGTAACACTTCCTTTTCGGGATGCCAACCCGATCTGTAAAAAAGGGAATTTTAAAGAGATTGCAATTAAAAGGCTTTGTCAATTAGAGAAAAGATTATCAAAGAATCCGAAATTTAAAGAACAGTATGCACAAGTAATAGGAGAATACTTACAACTTAACCATATGGAGTTAGTTCCTGAAGAGCAACGAGATAAGACAGATGTAGTATACTTACCTCATCATGCAATAGTACGCGACGATAAGGTAACATCTAAGATCAGGGTTGTGTTTGACGCTTCTTGCTCTGGTACCAATGGTGTAAGCTTGAACGACGATCTTTTAGTAGGTCCACCTCTTCAGGATACGTTGAGGCATATTGTTATGAGATGGCGGAAACATCCTATTTGTTTGGTAGCAGATATTGTCAAAATGTACCGACAGATTAAGGTGAAACTTGAAGATGCGGATGACTTTCAGCGTATTTTATGGCGTGATGGATCTGGAACAATACAGCATTACAGAATGTTACGTGTTACATTTGGAACTGCTTCAGCGCCTTACCTTGCCGTTAGAGTCCTGCAGCAAGTAGCTTATGATGAAGGTAAAAATCATCCTGCAGCTGTTGAGAAAATCCTGCACGATTTCTATATGGATGATTTGATGACGGGCTGCCAAACAGTCGAAGAGTGCCTGAAAATAAAAAGAGAGATTAGTTATATATTAGAAAAGGGAGGATTTGTTTTGCAAAAATGGATAAGCAATGACAAGGATTTTATGAAGGAAATTGGTAGGAGAGGCGAAGAAGAGGAAGCAAGGTTAGAAATAAGAATGGAAAAGGAAACAAATGCAATACAGAAAGTACTAGGGCTTACCTGGAATAGTAGTACCGACGAGTTTGAATACAACGTTCGACTTCCGCCGTTAGAAAAACCTATAACAAAGAGGAAGGTGATCTCCGATATTTCTAGATTATTTGATCCTCTAGGATGGATAGCCCCAATCATAATCGTTTCCAAAATTTTTATACAGAAACTTTGGTTATCGGGGATAGATTGGGACCACGAATTACCTCCCCATTTGTTACAGGAATGGCTTACTTACCGTTCCGACCTTGCAAAGCTCTCGAACTTTCGTATCCCTCGATGGATGCACACAAATGCTGATGATAAGGAAGTAGAACTGCATGGATTTAGTGATGCGTCGAACGATGCCTATGCTGCAGTCATATATGTTCGCATTGTGGATAAAAATTATGGAGTACATGTTAATCTAGTCACGTCTAAAACCAAGGTATCTCCAATTAAACAAGTTTCCATTCCACGCTTGGAACTATGCGGAGCTCATTTGCTTGCTAAGCTAATCATGGAAGTTTCAGAGGTTCTGGAAATAGAGAAGGCCAAAATCCACGCTTGGACCGACTCCTCCGTGGTTCTTGCTTGGCTAAGCAGTCACCCGAGTAAGTGGAAAACCTTTGTAGCCAATCGAGTGGCGGATATTCTAACAGTTTTAGATCGAACGCAGTGGGCACACGTTAAATCAAAGGACAACCCAGCTGATTGTGCATCTAGAGGTGTCAAGGATTATGATAACCTAGTTTTGTGGAAACAGGGTCCATCTTGGTTAAGAGAATTAAAGATAAACTACAGTCCACAAGAAGAATGCCAAGATACCAAGTTGGAAGAGAGATCTAAAAAGGTTTGTTACACTGTTGATAGTATCGATCTAGACGAAAATTTATTTACAAGATATTCATCGCTTCGAAAACTAGTAAGAGCGGTTGTTTATTTGAGACGATATATTATGTGGTTGGGCTGTCGTAGTACTGTTTTTCCAGCTTATTTGACTAATAAAGAGTTAAGAGAAGCATTATCAAAATGCATTGTTTTCTTCCAGAAGACGTTCCTAGGTAGTGATGTGGAAAGTATCACTAAAACCGGATCAGTAGCTAAAAAGAGTAAACTTGCTTCTCTTAATCCATATTTAGATGAGGAAGGTTTGTTACGTGTTGGAGGACGATTGCAGAATGCTGAATTAAACGAAAGTATGAAGCATCCTATTTTAATTCCTCGTAACTCTCATTTGGCGAAACTTATAGTTGCGGAAGCACACGAAAGGACACTGCATGGAGGACCTCAGCTAATGTTAAATTTTATAAGGTCAAAATATTGGATTGTTGATGGAAAGAATTTGGTTAAGATGTATGTCCGCAAATGCATTACGTGCATACGTCATGCTTCTTCATCTAACCAACCCCTCATGGGTCAGTTGCCAGCTTCTCGTGTGACAGCTGGCAGACCTTTTCGTCAGACCGGAGTGGATTATGCAGGACCCATCGCCATCAGGACTACAAAGGGTAGAGGTCATCGCTCTATGAAAGGATACATTTGCCTTTTTATTTGCATGGTGACTAAAGCTATCCATCTCGAAGTCGTGAGTGACTTGACTTCGGAAGGATTTTTGGCAGCGTTTAAACGCATGGTGGCTAGACGGGGCCATGTGTCAGATTTGTGGAGCGATAACGGCACCAATTTTTTGGGTGCCGAAAAGGAGTTACAAAATCTACTCAACGAAGAAAGGTCTAGTGTTGCTGTTGAAATTGCTTCTTGGCTTTCAAATAATGGCACTACTTGGCATCGGATTCCACCTTACACACCGAATTTTGGAGGATTATGGGAAGCTGGGATCAAATCGACCAAGCACCATCTCAAGAGAGTAATTGGTAATTCAACTTTGACGTTTGAGGAGATGAGCACGCTTCTGTCCCAAATTGAAGCCTGTCTGAATTCAAGGCCTTTGACATCTTTGAGTGATAACGCCCAAGATCCACATCCCTTGACGCCCGGACATTTTCTAGTAGGAGAACCTCTCGTACTCCTACCCGATGTCAATTATGAGAAATCTACTTTGAGTAGTCTCCGCCGGTGGCAACTAATTCAACGAATGACCCAAGACTTCTGGCGACGATGGTCCAATGAATATCTCACTCAATTTATGCACCGTTATCGTTGGAATCGTCATTCTCCCGAACCTAAAATTGGAGATGTTGTTCTAGTCAAGGAAGATAATCTTCCACCAGCTCGATGGCTCTACGGCATAATTATTGACAAGCACACTGGTTCGGATAATGTTACGCGCGTTGTAAGCCTAAGATGTAAAGGCAACGTTATTAAACGTCCAGTTTCAAAACTTCGTGTTTTGCCTATTAATGAGGATTAATTTTATTTCGTAATAACATTTGTTTTTATATATTTCTTTTTCGTTTTTGTATTTATTTAAGTCGTAATTGTTGATTAAGATTAGTTTTATGCCCCACTCACCATGAATTAGCCTTGTATGTATTGTATGTCTTAGATAAGCTACTAATGACTAATGAACCTCTCGGTTCATGGTGGGCGGAATGTATAATCGTCATCAATTATTTATTTGATTAGTTTGAGAAGTCTAAACTAGATGGCGCCACGGTGAAATCACGGTGCAATTGTATCGCGCAATAATATTTTTCTTGTAGTTGAGGTATAGGAGAAACTGATTTGGGCTTCAGTATGGAAAACTAGTACTTATATTTATATCCGCATCAATAAATAAACGTAGTATATGTATATTTGTGTATCATTGTGGCGAGTGCCCGAAGACCCGAACCTGAGAAGAATTGCGGCCTATACACCCCATGAAGCTATTACTGAGTTTTTGGAGACGATAGTACGGCGTTACAAGTTTATTTCTGTTTCTAGTATTGTCTTTATATTTGATGGCGGGTTAGTCACTGCCGACTCAAGGGTCCCTAATTACGAGAGCGAAAGGAAACACTGATACACTTAATACACGTATATTGATATACTATTTTTTTTTCTAAAAAGATTACTAGCAGTATGCATCACATACTACTAGTATTCCCGTTACCCCTCCTAGTAAGCTAATAAATAGCTTGTGTCAGGAGTGGGCCACGCCAGTAGTCCAATGTCCGGGATTTGAACCCACAACTTATTGATCGTGAATCCAACGCCCGAACCACTGAGCTACTGACGCTTCAAGTATTACATTACAGTTTCTTTATAATATAACGAGCGGTCTGCCCTCGCTTCGCTCCGGGTATCTAATGCAATATTATAATTAATGTCCTTAATTTGTCACTCGGAAATTGTGTAATCGGATTAGTAACAAAAAATGGCCATATTTTGTTAATTAAAAAATGTATATGGCAACACTAAATCACCTTTGTCACTCACGAATAGTATAGTTTTCTATCAGTGAAAAAAATATTTAAATCGGATTAGTAGTTCCTGAGAAACTCTTAAATTTATAAAATGGTCACCATATGGCACTTAAATGGCCATATCTTTTTAATTAGAGTATTTATGGCTACGAAGAAACTCGAAACGATACATGTTGTGCCCAAAAAACAAAAATATAGCGTGACTCAGAAGACTACTAGCGCCATCTCTTAGCAGCTTAGTAAAACAATTCAAACACTAATATTCTCAGAGACATTTATTTAAAGAAAACACAATTTGCAAGTGGTTTCCCTTAATTACTCCTGTAGTGTTTCCCTTCAGCATCATTAATGTCCATCCATCTTAGATCTACGTTGCTTTATTTATTTAAGTGTTACGTGTTTGTTATTTATTTCTACTTTCTAATAATTTGAATACTGTGAAATTAGACATAACATTATAATTTACTAGCTGCGCCCCGCAGTTTCACCCACTATATTTTGGATAACTTACACTATATCATTATAAATTATAGCCTACGTGTTATTCTGATGTGTAAGCTACAGTATTGTAGTTTCAGTAGGTTTTGCGTGAAAGAGTAACAAAGTGTAACAAGACCTAATTCAACAAAATTAAACTAGATGGCACCACCAGTCAATTGGATCGCGCAAGCACTTTTTTTTTCAAATCGTGTACCCGCAGCCGTCACCAGCAGTCCGTGTCCAGTTCAGCCGGTTCTAATCTAGCGATCGACAGCACTTCAGCGTCTGCTCTCTGTAAGGAGACACGCGCGAACACTGACTATTGCACCAGTCTTAGGGCTACCACCACCGCACAGCTGACGACAGCGCTTCAGCGTCTGCTCCCGGAGACACCCGCGAACACTGACTATTGCACCAGTCTTAGGGCTACCACCGTACAGCTGACGATAGCGCTTCGTCGGCTCTCCCGTAGGAGACACCCGCGAACACTGTCCAACGCCAACAGCCGCAACCCGGGATTCCTATTATTGCCCTGTTCAGACTTCGACCATCTCATAATCATCGTGTAGCCAGCGACGGACTTGCGCCCGTCTACTCAGTCATCGTGTTATCTCATAACCCCCCATCTTCACCAGCATCTCATCAAAGCTCCTCCACTACGTTACAGTAGGATTTTAAAAGGAAAAAGGAACCCTTGTAGCATCACTTCGTGTTCCAACTGTCTGTATGTGTGACCTAGCACCTGACCTTGACTCATGAAATTAAGTGTAAAGGTGTTATGAATGAGTATATAGAAAATCTGACAGTTGAAAATTTCAAACATCAAACATCTTAGGAATACCTGAAGTAAAGTTACAATTAATTTGGTAATTAGATCTCTTTGGTAGCAAACGAACAGAGGGTCTACTTTACAGTAAGTGGTCACCGCCGCCCGTTGACATCAGCTACAAAAAGAGTAAGTGAAAGACTGTTGAGTTTCTTGCCAGTTCTTTTCATCAGAAAACTGCTTTCCGAACTGGTGGTAGCTTCTATAGTCTATTTGAAATAAACTATTTTAAGTTTGACTGTCTCATGTATTGCTGATGCCTTGTTTTCAGTGGAAGGTCCACAGAATCAAAAAGGAGGGATAGCAGAGCGATAAAAGTTTGGTCCACATGCGACATGACCACCAAGACGGTTACCCTATCTCCCAGCGGCAGAAGGGAATGTTCTGTCATGAAATCGGAGATCGCTTTTCTAGCAAAAAGGCCGCCATTTTATCTGTAGGTTTGATTTTGATTCATGTATGATTTTGTCTCTAATTTTTCTCTGTATTTGTTTTTTTTTTATTTTTTGATACAATAAAGTGTATTTCATTCATTAATTCAAATTATTTGGAAGACAGGGCGAACAGTTCTTCTCGCACTTTGCCGAAATTTAATCTTCATAATATGGATATCATGTAAAAATATTTTATTGCGATGATATTCTTGATGATGATAACAGCAGTGATAATAATAATAATAAATATACTTTATTGTACACCAAATATTACAAAAGTAAGCCAAAAAATTACACCACAAAACATATATGTACAATAGGCGGCCTTATCGCTCAGAGCGATCTCTTCCAGGCAACCTTGCGGTGGAGGAGTCGAAAAAAAACGGTAGGCGCTCTCGTTAAAAATAATAAGCAAATCAAACACTTTAACTTAAATATACATTCGTAAACAAAATATGCCTACATATATGTCGGGGATTTTAAATGGTGACAAGGAAATGGAAGGAGGAAGATGGGGAATATTGGGGAACACTAAAAGGGGTGATGGTATTGAATGGAATATTGGGTAAACGCAACGTAGATACTCCCATTGAACCAAATATGATCTCTAACAATTACGAGAGAAACCTAAGCAGTGCCTTGGACTTGTGACCAAGGTGTAGCCTTAAGGATACCCTTTAAATGATCATAACACTCACCTCCACTGCTAGGCTCTCTGTTTAAACCTAAGGTTAATCGCACATAAACCTAACCTAACACAAGACGAGGTAATTACATTGTAAGGTGCTCACGTGACCTTGATCGGACAGCATTCCAGCACTAACACAACACTGCACAACACTATCACTATTCAGACACTACTTCACTTCTTGAGAGACCGCGCACGACTAAGACTTCAGTCAGACTGTCGATGGCATATAAAGGGTCGATGGTCGAGACTGTCAAAACAACGGATGTGACTACTACCCTACTCCAACGCCATAGACACCGACAACGATTCGATTATTCGATAGTCTTTAACTATTCTTCGACATATACATACATACATTCACAAGCATAAATACGATGTACTTACAATGATAACTTTACCAAAAAAATATGATAGTTTAGCTTTAACGGTGAAGGGACACATAGTGAGGAAACCTGCACTCCTGAGAGTTCCTTAAAGTTCTCAAAGGTTTGCTAAACCGCACTTGGTGGTGGCGGCGTGGTGGACTATGGCCTATCCCCTCCTCACTCTGAGGAGGAGACCCGGCTCAGCAGTGTGAGCAGCAGCAGCATTAATGGCTTAATAGGTTGTGATGATGATGATGATATTCTATAGATACCTCTAGAGGTAGGACGATTAGATTATAGTTCGAAAGATACAGCTTTATAGATCAATAAAAAGCAAGTACAAACGCTCGTAAATCAGCGCAGTACAGATGTAGAGCAATAAGAATAAAACTAAAGGAATAAATAAGAGATCGGTACTAATATTCTGAATTAAGACGGACTGCTATTGTCTCGGGGGCTTTGCGTGGCTTATCTGTTTTGTTGGGGTGCTCCACCAGTGCGCCTTGTGAGCTATATAGAGCTATAGGCCCACACATAGTGTGACCATATGCCTACAAACAAATGATCTACGATCTAGATATTACCTTAGAGATGTTTTTAACAAAATAGGTATTACGGTACTATCACAATTTACAATTGTTATTTATACTGTTGGCAACACTATTTGAGTAGCATTTTTGATTTATATCAACTAGTATGGTATAATGTACAGGTTTACTTACGGCCGAAATAAATAATCAAATTCAATCTAAAATCCCTGGTAAAATAGATTCCAAATTTGATCATAGACAAATTAGAATTTGTGGATTGATATTGATTATTAATTTCGGACATGAATGTATAACTTAATGATAAGAATATGCTGAATCTAAGTAACGTTAAGTAACGTTAGACGATGGCCTAATACCCTCCTCATTCCGAGGAGGAGACCCGGCTCAACAGTGCGCGGGGCGTGATGATGATGATGAAGTAACGTTGATTCTCAAGCTAATAGATTTGATTATTAGACTGGAAAACCTACACCTTGGTCACAGCAGTATCTACCGAATAGTCCATTTTATATCACACCCCCCTTGTAGTGTTCATCAATATACACCCTCCTCCCCCCTTTGCTCTAATTTTTTTCTCCGACTTATATAAACACCAAGTTGAAACAGTGGTTCATATAATTTCACTTGTCAACATTACTAATACGCTATCAACATTGTCTAAAGTAGTACAAGTGGTGATTCAGTGTTAAGTTAGTTTACTTTATTATCAATTGGAGTTAGGAGCCGTGAAGTGGAGGGGAGCTTAGTTAACGTAAAGGAGTTTTATAACCCTGCACCTGAGTTGCATCCTCCAATCACTTGGATTCCTATTAATAGCAACACCGTACATAAATTAGCATTTTTATCTTATTTCAAGTAGCTTATTAAACGATATCGCGCAGTACATATTAAAGTAGTGAGACTAATAGTGTAGTGTTTTTGGTGGCGTGGTGGCATCCGTTATCGAGGAGCACGCGATTGTACAACTCAGGTAATATTATTTTATAGGCAATTAAATACTGTTTACTACTAAGTGGATCATAAATATTAACTTACTGTGTACTTAGATGAATATTGTAAAACAATGTCATTCTGTCTGTCCGTCTGAACATCAAAACGAGAGAGTAGGAGCCGGGCAGCGCCTTGGACTTGCGACCAAGGTGTAGGGTTAAAGGCCTTTTTATATCCCCCTGTGAGTATAGCAGTACTCTTGTTGGGAGGTCTCACTCTTCAATTGTTGGAAGGTGTAAGGTTGTAAGGGATGGGGAGGATATAACAGAGAAACTTTACATTAACATTGAAGATATAAAAAAAATAAAGAAGGGGGTACGTTGACGAAATCTGGTCACAGGATCAACAGTGAGCTGTTCCCAATTATACATTATTTCAATATTATTTACACTTACAATTAATTTAAATTGTTTAGTAAAATGCGCTCGAAAAAGACAGCGTTCAAGGTTGCCACCTCCATCGGGGAAGATTACCCTAAATCACCAACTAGCAATCGGGGTAATGGGGAGAATTTTCGATAAAAGATTTTAACTTGAAATATTAATGGAAAATATTCTAAATAATATTACAACACTGTGAAGTATGAATTTCACAGGGTTACAAGGTAGCAACATTTTTTCATAAATTTTATACTAAATGATTGTGTGTAAGTAAGGTTTTAGTCTGTAATTTTTTGCAAGAAAAGCAATTCAAATGGTAAATATTAAATGACATGGTTACAAAAAGTTCGTGTACATTGATGAATTATCGTTTAAATTAAAGTATTTTAGTCAACAACTAAGATACTAAAATATATAATCGTAGAACTATCAGGGGTTTAGTTATTTACTCACAAAATTATACAACAACATCTAAAACTTAAGCAAAATCAAGTTGACGCAAAGTTAAATATTTTGGCAATGTAATTAGTCCATTTAGAATGGCAAAGTTCAAGTTGGTTATAAAAATGGAGAAAAATCAAAATACTAATAGTAGTACGCGTTTCGTTACGCGTTATCAACATTCAGCAATATTTGAGACTAATGGATATTATTTTACAAGTTTTATAAACATAAAGTTCAAATAATTTTAACAAATAAAATAATGAGTATGTAGCATTAGTTTAATATTTACGTACTTACGTATATTTTTATTTATGAATTTGTTTAAAAATAATTTTGTAATAATGTAACATATTAATTATCTGTGTGAAATGAAACAATAAAAGATAAAATACCATTGATATTCATATGGAAATCGTTAAAGTAATCCTTAAACTCGCATAAATACTAAATACTTTTACAAGTATAAATAGTTGACTATAGTTTTTATATTTATTTTTATCAATTATTGATATATAAGATGTTACTGTACATTCAAGATATGAACTAGGCAGAAATGGGCCATGTCCTTTTTCATAAATTTTGTTATAGATTTCACATGATATGTAGTTAAGTTGCCGACAAGTTTTAATTTTTGTTTTAAGTTCTGTTTTACAATGCTTCCTTCACTGCCCGAACCCTTACAACAGTAGATAATATAGCTGACTTATGTGGACCTAACCACGACACTATACCTAACACTATCTTCCATGAATACTTCGCGAAAACACCAGAGAGACTGACTCTAATATCGCAATAAATATCTATACGTGGGTAGACGTAAATTTCTTTTGACTCTACATGACTTGACTTTCGAAGCCTCAGTAGCACAGTGGTTCAGGTATTGGATTCATTATTCAGGTCGTGGGTGCAAATCCTAGTCATTGGACTACTGACGTGTCCCCCTCCTAACATAAGGATTTAGCTTAGTTGGAGGGACTAGCTTTTTTTCTAAAAAATATATATATATATAAGGAACTACCCGCAAACCTTAATTTATAAACGGTGTCACTAACAATGTTTTAAGAATTCTAATGACGTTGTTATAAAAATAGTACAGTAAGTGACGTACGCAGTGGCCTGCAGATATCTCTTTATCTAGTTAACAAATCCAGGATAATACATCGAAATGTGGATTCGGGTAATTCACAGATAATATATTTTACGTGGATTATGTAACATTATAAGCAGTGATAGCCTAGTGTTTAGACGATTGTGTCTACTCGGGAGGTCCGAGTTCCATCCGCCACACAGGCACACACCTCTGACTTTTCTGAGTTGTGTGTTTTAAGCAATTAAATATCACTTGCTTTAACGGTGAAGGAAAACATTGTGAGGAAACCTGAACTCCTGAGAGTTCGCCATGTTCTCAAAGGTCGTGGACAAGGGGTTAATCAATAAAATAATATGCAGTTATAGGGTGACAATCTTTACTAATATTATAAATGCGAAAGTAACTCTGTATGAAAGTAATTAGGTGTTTAATTATAATACTTATTTAGGTGAGGTAATCATCCAATAGATGGCGCTGATTTGATATAATTTTTAATTTATTTCTCAGGTATAGAAGAGGAACAAAATGTCCACATTTCTGAACACATCTTCCTCGATTCACATTTAGAAGGCTGGTGCCCCACACAAGGTCCAATCAGACACTTCATGGAGGTTGTTTGTGTGGGTCTTTCTAAAAACGCTTTTTATACCGTAAAGGAGAAACAAGACCACATAATGTGGTATAAGGAATACTTCGAGTCCAAAAAGGATGTTCTTCAAGAAATAGGAGTGTGGGATACTCAACCAAAAGAAGTTTCAGTATAAAAAATGTAAATTATTAGTTTATAGAATAAATAGTTTTATTAAACCCGTCGTCTTTTATTTTTAAAGTGCAATCTCTTGACAATCAACCATCTATTATATTTATTTACCATCTCTAATCGTTTATAAACAATCATCTTCGTACAGGAGTTTATGAGCACTTATTAGTTATATCGCACATTGTCACGCTTTCAGCCCTAACAGACAACGAATAAGTTTCAAGCTTGTAGCTCTAAAAATGGCGATACTTTTATACAACTTTTCATCCCCCCTTTTCAACTCCTTATAACCCTTTTTTCGCATTAAAATATAGCCTATGTCTTTTCTCAGGCTCTAGACTATCTGTATACCAAATTTAATTTAAATCGGTTCAGTAATTTTGGCGTGAAAGCGCCACAGACAGACAGACAGAAAGTAAGGGTGTATAAATTAAACGTTTAAACTTTGGCATAGATGTAACCTTAGGGTTAGATTAAACAAACCCTAAAGTACTAAGTATCTACATTTTAGGGAAAATTTAGGCTATTTAAATGTCACACACAATTTTGTTTTATAGCTCCCGAAGGAGCGTCTGCCGCCCACAGCGCAGTGTGCACGAGCTTAACCTCAGGATAAAAGCGAACAGCACTGATACACCGCTCAGTTGATGTGGTCCCGCGGACTTGAGTTCACTACTTTGAGCTTTGGTGAGTTTTTGAATTCATAATTACATGAAAATTAGGTCAAGACAAACTTAGAAAACTGTTGTCCCCAACATAGGTAGCAGTCAGATAATTCAACGTTATTTATTTGGCCTTGGTTTGGTTAGAAAGAGACAAATATATGAACTACTTTCGTCTAAATCAAAGATTCCCAAAGTGATCTAAATCGATCTCCAGGGGTCGAAGAAAGAAATAGAGGTAGGTTAAATGTACAATTCTAATATAATAAACTAGTCGACTTTATCACTTATCGCTATATTTTATATTTTACATTTTAAATTTTAACACCATCTTAATCTTAATTTATATATGACTAACAGACCGTCCTGGCTTCGCACGAGTGGACATTTAACACACCAGCGCGTCGGCGAGTATTTTTTGTTTGTATTGACATTTTTAATTTCGTAATATCTTTTGAACGAAATGTCCGATTTCAATAATTCACAAAGTAGTCTATAGGTATTGAAACAGTCTTGAACAATACGAATATTTATTTGGATAAGAATTAATACAAAGGTATGGATAACATGGTCTCATTTTGATAGGCATTTCTATCAACTTTTAAAATGTAAAAAAGTAGTTATATCGACATAACTACAATAGTTGGAGATATGGTCTCGCGAAGTTTTTTGTAGATATTAATACGTTCTATAATATTGTAGAATATTTTTTTGTTCTATCATCAATACTTTCCGCAGCGCATGCGATGAAAGACATTTTATGGCTGATTTTTTTACACCATGGGTTGGTTTTAGTATGAACTTCAGAGGATCTCTAATTTTTTCTAGTAATAAATATAGTCTATGTTACTCAGAGATAATGTAGTTTTCTAACGGCAAAAGAATTTTTAAAATCAATCTAGTAGTTTTTAAGTTTCGTTATATACAAAAATACAAACGTAGTGTAGATATAGACTATTACATGGTGCCTGCAATTTTCTCTGCGCAGGATCCGACAGTGGCTTACACATAAAATATACATATACATATGTTGTCGCGGGTTGTGTGGTATTGTAGGAGTATTTTAGATAAACATTTCCATGATACATTACATATGTGACACCTGTAGCTCTAACACACACACAGCAGCGCTCGCAACAATAGTTAGCTCGCCTACTTACTTGACACTTATTGGTACTTATATTTTGGACAATTTATACAATATCTTTATAAATTATAAATTATGTGTTATTCTGATGTGTAAGCTATATTATTGTAAAGTTTCATTAAAATCCTTTCAATAGTTTTTGCGTACAAGCAGCATAAGAATGGGGTAACAAATATATTTAAGTGCGCGGACTTCGGACACATGACGTTTATTTCATCTAAACAATGAATATAGACAACGACTGGAATTTGAACTCACGTCCTATTGATTGAGGTCAAAAAACAACTTTACTAACATTCATTTACATAATAACAACTAAAAAATAAAAAAAATTAATACTGAATTTATAAATGTTTTTATATATTTTTATTAAAACAAAAAACGATCAATTTAAAAAAAATAGTGGTCCATTCATTTGATAGACATTGTCATTATACACTTTACTATGTGACACGTATGTGGTAGTGTGCGTGTGTAGTTGTTCTCGATATAAACTGTAATTGTGCCAGTGTGTGTGTACTGTGCATACATCGTGCGTGAGCTTGTATGTGTGCGTGCCTCATATAACATATTCTTCCGTCCACGTAATTTTCCTAACAAGTTCTTTTTAACATAAACAGCTCCATAGCTCCACAGCACTAGTGCGGTAATGGATTTATATATACGACCTTCGCGACTTTGTCTGTATGTTTACGTATAGTTTATTAATTTATTTTTATTATGTATCATAATAAATGTTAGACAAGTGAGTTATCATTTAGGCGGGATGGCGTCGTCAGGAGGGGAAGAAAATCCGGAATATTTCTTAAAATTATATTTTTCTCACTTTTCTACATTTTCTTTCTTATAATTAAATCTTAAAAACTAGAGGTGTGAGCCTAGCGCGAGTTTGAGGCTAAGATTAACTCGGTGTAGCGATGGTTCTAAAATTCTCGATTATTAATTCCCACGGAGTCAGCGAATTCCGGGGCGTGAAACATAAGTTGGGTAGTCAGGTGTGCAGCGCCACCGCTAGGGTTCTTCTTCCAGTTTTTAAAACAAAAGACTGTAAGAATGCGCAAATTCCGACGAAGGCCGATAGGGAGCCACTTCAATTGACGGCGGAAATCAGACACGTGGTATTTGATTGAGATTGTCGAGTAGCTCCTCGTAGCATACGAAAGCATCCGAAACTATCCGAAAATCGAATATTTTAGGATGCTTTTGTAAGTTATCGTATAGTTTCGCTAAGTTTTGGTATGCATTCATATGTTTTCGTACAGTTTCGTATGTTTCCGCAAATTTTCGTATGGTTTTGTAAGATTTCGTATGGTTTCAAATGTTTTTATATGTTTTCGTAGTATTTCGTATATTTATCGTTTAAGTCTGTTTTTACATGCTTGTGGATTTATATAGTTAAGTTTGGTGTCGTATGTTTCAGTGTGTTTTCGTACGGTTTCGTATAGTATAAATTACAGTGATATTTAATTATTTTTATTTATTTATTTATACTTTATTGTACACCACATAAAAATAATACAGTAAAATAAACTAAATATGTGAATTACAACGGGGTGTCTTATGACTAGTTAGCCATCCAGGAGCGGAGATTGAAATAAAGAAGGTGGTATAGCTTCAATATACTAATACTAATATATTACAACCGAATATATACAATTATAATAAACTAGAGGGCTGCCCTCGCTTCGCTCCGGATATTGAAAGTAATATTATAATTGATGTCCTTAAATTGTCATTCTGTAATTGTGTAGTTTTTAATTATTTGAAAAATTAGAGAAAGTAAGAAAAAGTTATAAAAAGAAAAATAATAGAAACATAATTAAAGAAAAGCGACAGCTGATAAAAGAGGGAGGACAGAGCAGAACTAAAATTGAATGGGTAAAGGAGAGAGACAAAGAGAGAAATTATCGAAAGAAAGAAAGTGAAAAGAGGCTAATCATTCTGAACAGATAAAAATAAAAATTAAACTGAGAAAAAACAGAGAGGATGAGAGACAATGTTAGTATTATAAGAGAAAGAGAGACGGAAATACTATAGGCTTCTAACAGTGAAAAAATTTTTAAAATCGGATCAGTAGCAACAAAATGGCCATGTTCTTTTATTTAAAAAATGTATATGGCAACACTGAATCACCTTTCTCAATCACGAATAGTGTAGATTTCTAACAGTGAAAGAATTTTTAAAATCATATTAGAAACAACAAAATGGCCACATTCTATAGATTATAAAAATGTATATGGCAACACTAAATCATCTTTGTCCCTCACCAATGGTGTGGTTTTCTCTCAGTGAAAGAATTTCTAAAATCGGATTAGAAACAACAAAATGGCCATATGCTATTATTTAAAAAATGTATATGGCAACACTAAATCACCTTTGTCACTCACGAATAGTGTAGTTTTCTAACAGTGAAAGAATTTTTAAAATCAGATTAGAAACAACAAAGTGGCCATATTCTATTAATTAAAAAATGTATATGGCAACACTGAATCACCATTGTCCCTCACGAATAGTGTAGTTATCTAACAGTGAAAGATTTTTTTTTTTTTTTATAGTATATGGGGGCAGAAGGCCCACCTGATGTTAAGTGGTCACCGTCGCCCATGGACATCTGCAATACACTGAGGATTGCGGATGCGTTGCCAACCCTACTTTCTGAGGAACCTGTATACTCGGCGCTTGAAGACTCCCATATTAAAGCGCTCTGGGAAAACCATTGGTGACAAATTATTCCACAGCTTGCACGTGCGTGGAAGGAATGATCTAGACGCACGTACATTGCTGGTATGCCAAGCATCCAAGTGGTGTGGATGAAATTTGTCCCAGCGGCGGAGAGTGCGATGGCGGAAAAGAGTCGGGGGCACTAATTCAAATAGTTCCTGTGTGAACATTCCCCATTGCAGAGACGGTAGAGAACACACAGAGATCCAACGTCTCTCCGGAGACTAAGTTCGTCTAAACCGTCTGTGAGTATGGGATCGTCGATAATACGAACAGCTCGTCGTTGGATGGAGTTAAGAGGGAGCAACTGGTACTTAGGGGCGCCAGCCCAAAGATGCGAACAGTACTCCATATGTGGACGAACCTGGGCTTTGTATAGCAACAGCCGGTGTTCCGAAGTGAAGTACTGTCTCGCTCTGTTTAATATGCCCAGTTTTTTTTAAGCCTGTTTGGCTTTGCTCTCCAAATGGCCCCGAAATTTGACCTCGTTCGATATATCGACTTCAAAGATCCCAATACTATTGCTGGTGCTGAGGGGAATATTCTGGAATTTGGGCGCTATAATAAAGGGAGTCTTTTTTGCGGTAAACGCGCAAACCTGGATCTTCGTAGGGTTAAATTGGACAAGATTATGTCTTCCCCATTCAGAGACCCGCTCCAGGGAGGTCTCTATTTCAGACACCAGGTTTTTTCTCCTTTCTTCTACCTCAATGCGAGGAATATTTGCCCGGCCAGTATAAAGAGCATCGCCAGTACTGTCGTCCGCATAGCACCGAAAGTTGCTGGTTTGCAGCATATCGTTGATATGCAGAATAAACAGTGTTGGCGATAGCACTGAGCCTTGGGGTACTCCAGCATTAATGGACGTAGTGATCGAGCATGTACCATCAACAACGACTTTAATGCTCCGTCCACTAAGGAAGCTCGATACCCAACTGCATAATTCCTCGGGTAGTCCATAGGAAGGTAGCTTCGCTAATAGAGCTTTGTGCCAAACCCGATCAAGCTTTAGCAATATCTAGGCTAACAGCCATAGCTTCTCCTTTGCTCTCTATGGCACTTGCCCATCGGTGAGTAAGGTACACAAGAAGATCCCCAGCACTGCGACTATGACGAAAGCCATACTGTCGGTCGCTAATTAGCTGGTTATCCTCAAGGTAACCGAGGAGCTGTGTATTAATTACACGCTCCATCACCTTAGAGAGCAAAGAGGTTATTGCAATAGGCCGGTAATTGGATGGGTTGGTACTGTCACCCTTCTTAGGAATAGGGTGAACGATGGCTACTTTCCAAGAACTTGGGACTATTCCTGTGGTATAAGACAGAGAAAAAAGGCGCGTTAGTGTTGAAGTCAACTCGGGAGCACACGTTTTAAGCACAGTACCTGGGATTCCGTCAGGTCCGCTGGATTTCTTGACGTCTAGGGAAAGGAGCGCTCGACGCACAGCGCTTTGTGAGAAACGCACATTTTGCAAAACGCAAAACGCATTCGCATCTAGGAATTGTAGGCGGTGCCTTTCCCCCATCATCAAGGTTTGAACTCGACGCAAAAAGAGTGCACAGAAGATCAGCTTTCTCTTTCGCGGAGTGTGCCAGCAAACCATCAAGACCGTGCAAAGGTGGTAAAGAGGGCTTACAGAAGTTCCCTTCGACGGCTTTAGCGAGAGACCAAAATGCACGGCTTCCTGAAGGAAAGCTTATTAACTTCTCACCAATGCCTCGAATGAGCTTAAGCCTTGTTCTCGCGATATGCTTCTTGTAGGATTTGGCTTAAGCCTTGGCTTAAGCCTTGTTCTCGCGATATGCTTCTTGTAGCATTGAATTGTTTTTTAAAATCGGTTGTATGCGGATCCTTCGCAACAAGTGCCACAGCCCAGGCACGATAGCATTCTTGCTTGGCGATCGAAGATCTTGCGCAAGATGAATCGTACCAAGGACGCGAACCGCCGCCAGTACGGACAACCTTGCTTCGAATGAAACATTCCATTCCTTGCAAAATAGTGTCCGTAACAGCGTCAGCGCAGATCGATGGATCATCCGATGTAAAACAAAGGGTAGGAAGCATAGAACTCTCGCAATCCGTCCCAATCTGCTGATTTGTAGTGCCATACACGGCGGGTCCCAGATGGACGGGAATGGCCATGCAGCACTACAGGGGAGTGTACCAGGCAATGGTCAGATGTACCCAAAGGCGCATTGACGGATACTAGGTAGCCCTCCGGGTGGGTAGTCAGCAGAAGATCCAATAGAGAAGGTGTATGGTTCTTCGCATCAGGGATCCTGGTTACGCCTGACACAAGTTGGGAGAAACCATAGGCGAGAGCAAAACTATAGGCAGCTCTCCCCGCGTGGTCTGTGGTTCGTGATCCTAACCACTCACTGTGGTGGGCATTAAAGTCGCCAAGGACCACAACCTCCGCGCTAGGATAGCGCTGAAGCACGAAATCTGTAACCTCCTGAACGTGCCCAAAAAGACGGCCGACTTCAGTGTTACCGGTATGAGACCTGTAAAGACACGCGTAAATCCGCGTGATATCGCCATAGTTAACGCGCGCCCACAGAACTGACAGGTCTCTAACTTCAAGGTTGCCGAGTCTTTGACAACAGATATCGTCTCTAACATACACACACACTCCGGCTTGAGGGATGAACGCCTGTTCCAAAGTGTATCCTGGGTAATTTAAGTATGATGTGTCATCAGGAATCGATATCCTCGTCTCTGTTAAAAAAAGTAGGGCTGGCTTTGCCGTTTCGAGGTGGTGATGCACGGCATTTAAATTTGAATGCAATCCTCTTATATTACAAAAGTCCACACTGAATGTGGAAGAGGGAGCCGCTGTGCCTAAATTCTTTTTTTTTGTTCGGCCAACCATTAAGTGAGGTAAAAATTGCAGAGATATACAGGCAGGAGATAAAACGGAAAAGATTGGGGCTGTCACTGCAGTCCCTTGGGCAAGAAGCACTTCGATGAATCCAATTCCGGAGACCGAGTTTAGTTTGTCGCTGGCGCGGGGGACGGAAGGGCCCCCGATCCGACCTGTTAATCGATCGCCGCGTTCCACACCGGTTTCCCACTCCGGCACGGCGATCCAGCGACAGGCTTTTAACAATGGCGGCGGGACAGCCTCCCAAGTTGGGATGATCCTTGGTTCGGGTCCTTTACGAACTATCGGGCGGCCAGCGGTGAACCGTTTCATCGGGTCTCCCTGGACCCCGCGCCAACGCCGAACGCTCAACCTCTCAGGAATCGGTCCGATGTCGGACCAGGGGCTGCAGAAATGACCACATTCAAAGGGATTGGGAAAGGGGGGAACTACTGGCTTACATGCGTAGCAACCGGAACGCGTCGAAGACACTTGGCGGTCGGATTCACATGATAGTGGTCGCGAGCCAGTCGGGGATGGGATCCCCTACCACCAGACAGGGGGCTGGGTTACTCGCCTTTTACGAGATGCTTTCCCAGCGGCAGAGGGGAACTGTATTCTAACCCGTCCCCTCACGGGCGAATTTTTAAAATCGGATTAGAAACAACAAAATGGCCAAATGCTATTATTTAAAATATGTATATGGCAACACTAAATCACCTTTGTCACTCACGAATAGTGTAGTTATCTAACAGTGAAAGAATTTTTAAAATCGGATTAGAAACAACAAAATGGCCATATTCTATTATTTACAATATGTATATGGCAACAGTAAATCACTTTTGCCACTCGCAAATAGTGTAGTTTTCTAACAGTGAAAAATTATTTTAAATCGGATTTGTTGGACCTGAGAAACTCTTCAATTTACAAAATGACCACCTTATGGCACTTAAATGGCCATATCTTTTTAATTAGAGTATTTATGGCAACACCACATAGCCTATGTTACCCGTAAAGGATGTAGCTTCCTATTTGTGAAAGAATATTCAAAATCGGTTCAGTACTTTTCGAGCCTATTCGCAACAAACAAACAAACATACAAACAATCAAATCATTCCTCTTTATATAAATACTAAGATAGTAATTTCCACTATTACTATCCGGAGGCCAATATCCGCTCTTGTCTCGGTGTAGTAGCGTAATCCGGGATGGGGGGAGCGGTCGAGCAGCCGGCGTAGAGGTTTACGCCAAGGTTCAGCGCGGAGATCGCGGAGCGCCGGCGTGACGGGCGCGAGCTTTAAACTCCAATTGCAACCCTGGGCATCGCAGACGGTGTATAAGTCCAGAGGGATCCGGTGGCCGGAGGTACGGGTCGCTCCGGGCACTCCTCTGTTTGCAGAGATGATTTGCGAGTGATCTGATCTCGAGGGGTATGGGCCGCTTCTGACTTCTCCGGGAGCTGGGTGTTTCAGTAGACATGTCCTGGCATCCCCCCTCGGTTAGGTGCTTGGTAAAGCAAGCCCATGGGCGGGTTTGAAATGCAGACGGGTGGATGTGCCGAGGCGTCCACAGTAGTATGCGAACGCGTTCCTGCGGCGCTTAACATACGTCATGGACGGTGGTGGGTTTTAGTGGGGTAGTCCAGCACTTATCGCTGAGAGTCCTACATAACCCCTTTAAGGGGTATGCGTAAATGCATTTCCCACATTCAAAAAAAAGGTTAGGTTTATGTGAGTTTAACCTTGGGTTTTAACAGAGAGCCTGAGCAGTGGAGGTGAGTGTTAGAAATCTGTTAAAAGACGTCTTTAAGCCTATACCTTGGTCACAAGTCCAAGGCACTGCTTAGGTTTCTCTCGTAATTTTTTAAGAGATCATATTTGATTATTTTCCGGTTCAGTAGAAGTATCTACGTTGCGTTTACCCAATAGTCCATTCAATATCATCACCCCTTATTGTGTTCTCCTCTCCTCCTCATTTTTATCATTAAAATCCCCGATATATAAAATGTTGTTCACTCCATCGTTACATCATTTACCTCCCCTTGGACTTCTGTGACGTCTCCGGCGCTGCGGCTGGAGGGAGTGTAAGCAAGGGCATCTGTTCCCGTTAGAGATTGCACTCCCAGCACTAATACAACACTTAACACTATCCAGATAATATTACTATAACCTCGCGTAAGACTAATGCTGCAGTCCAACTGTCGACGGAAAGCAATATTATGATTGATGTCCTTAAATTGTCTGTAATTGAGTAGTTTTTCATTTTTTGAAAAAAGAGAGAGAGTAAGAAAAAGTTATAAAAAGAAAAAAGGGAGGACAGAGCAAAAATAAAATTGAATAAGTAAAGGAGAAAGAAAGAGAGAATAACCTTTGTCACTCACGCATAGTGTAGTTTTATCTCAGTGAAATATTTTTAAAATCGGATTAGCAACAACAAAATGGCCATATTCTATTAATTAAAAAATGTATATGGCAACACTAAATCTGTTTTGTCACTCACGAATAGTGTAATTTTCGTGATCGAATTATGAAATGTAAGAAGATAAACTATCTGAACGAAACATTATTCCATGTTATTATACTCGTATGAATCAAATTTGTTTTTAATTTAAACATTCCCTCAGGATAGATAATACACGAACGGATAACCTCAAGAACAAATTAATCAAAACATAACGTTCGTTGAAAAGTGTTTGCTTTCATATTCATTTAATATTACAATTGTTGAAAATAACACAAATCTATCTCAAAGCCAATTTGAATATCAGTGGCGGCGCCAGACATCTTCAATTTTTCCACGTCTTTCTATCATTTTAGTTAGCAACACCGTTGATAACTACATTCGCTGGTAGTACCTTAGACTGTATTGTATTGTATGTGGGCTCCTGTTTCCGCACTTAGACTCTAGTTCGGTCCATTGTGCGTGCAGGAATGACTAGCTATAATAGTCAGCGTGGCTCCTTCCAGAAGCGCAGATGTTTCCTGGAAACTTCACAGGCTTCTTGGAGCGACCTCATGTCCTTGAGATTTGTGCCCGTTCTGTGGCGACGCCTACGCATTCCAGGACAACGTGGGCAGTCGTCTCTTCTGCCTGTAGGCATCCCCTGAAAGTAGGGCTGTCTGTCGTGCCTATAGTGAATAGATGTTTATTAAGTGGGCAATGTCCCGACATTACTCCCACCATTAGACGGAGATCGGAGGCTCTTCGACAGAGCAGGAAGAGCTTGTTTAGACTAGGATCTAGGGTGAACTGGCGCAGCCATGAGCGGAATGTGTTGAAGGAGAGAGGAAGGTGACCTCATTTTCCATAGCTTTGAGTTAGCTCTCAAACGGAGCTCGCCTGCTGACCATTATGGCTGTGCAGTGGTGTAGTGTCGTATGCTGGGTGTCCGTTTTAAGTGCATATTATTATTGTTTTAAGTGTATCAATGTGTGATATGGGTCCTATGTAGATAATCATTTCCTAATATAGTAGAATTTACTTAGACCTGGCAATATTATGAATAGTATTCTACTAGAAAATTGAAATAAAAAAGTAATTTATTCGATGTCTATTATTATTAAAATTTTGTCTAGCACCGCCACTGTATAGCTGAACTAAATTAAAGGGCAATATTAAAGAGCAGTTTAGGCGACTTTTATTTAACATATTATATCATTATTTATTTCAGATAAAACATACATTGAAAACATATATAAATAATAAATATATATTCATTTTTATTCTATTTTGTTAATTGATTGACATTTGCAGTTCACTTCATATTTCAAGCCCTTTAACCCTTATTGTTGCAATAAAACGTAGCCTACGTCCTTTACTAAGCTCTACTCTACCTCTGTACCAAATTTCATCAAAATCGGTTCAGTGGTTTAAGCGTGAAAGCGTTACAAATTGATAGAGTTACTTTTGCATTTATGGTTTAGTTGTAATTAGTATAATAATATAAAACGAATATATATGTCGGGGATTTTAAAACGATGTGAAAGGAGATGGAAGGAGGAAGTTGGGGAATATTGGGGAACACTACAAGGGGGTGATGGTATTGAATGGAATATTGGGTAAACGCAACGCAGATACTTCTACTGAACCGATAAATGATCAAATATGATCTCTAACAATTACGAGAGAAACCTAAGCAGTGCCTTGGACTTGTGACCAAGGTGTAGGCTTAAGGAATTCCTTTAAGTAATTACGACACTCACCTCCACTGCTAGGCTCTCTATTTAAACCCAAGGTTAAACGCACATAAACCGAATCTAACACAAGGCTAACCTAACCTAAGGCTAACCTAACCTAACATTGTGTTTACTTAACCACGTGGCAATTACATTGTAAGGACTTACGTGACCTTAGTTGGACAGCACTTCCACAATACACTGCACTTGACACTATCACTATCACTAGCACTACTTAGATGTTCACTTCTTGAGAGACCGCGCACGACTAAGACTTCAGTCAGACTGTCGATCGCATATAAAGGGACGAGGGTAGAGACTGTCAAAACATCGAAAGTGACTACTACCCCACTCCAACGCCATAGACAACGATAACGATTCGATTAATCGATAATCTTTTACTATGCTCCGACATATATGTCGGGAACGACTAATCGATTATCGAATAATCGAATCGTCATCGGCATCTATGGCGCTAGAGTAAAATAATAATCACTTCCGTCTGCCCCACCCGTGGAGGGGAATCCTAGCTAATCCCGTCTCTATATATTCTCGTACCAAGACAGTGGAGCTCAGTCTTACTCAAGGAGTGGATATTATCTAAGTAGTGATAGTGAAAGTGTCAAGTGCAGTGTTGTGTTAGTGCTAGGAGTGTTGTCTGATTGCCACGTGCTTAAGTAAGCAGTACATTAGGTTTGGTGTTAGGTTAGGTTTGTGTTAGTCTAATCTTAGGTTGAGATAGTGAAACTAAGTAGTGGAGGCGAGTGTCGTAATTACATAAAGGAATTCCTTAAGCCTACACCTTGGTCACAAGTCCAAGGCACTGCTTGGGTTCCTGTCATAATAGTTCTAGTCAGAATAGTAAGAGATCGTATAGCTTTTGAGATAGGCCGTTCATACCATTCCATTCCTTTCTTTTTCGTATGTTAGGCTTGGGTTAACCTAATTTTAGGATTGAACAGAAAACCTGGGCAGTAGAGGCGAGTGTTGTGTACTTAAAGGAATTCTTTAAGTCTACACCTTGGTCACAAATTTAAGACACTGCCTTGGTTCCTCTCGTAATTGTAAGAGATCATAAAGTTTGAATTATCAGTTAAATATCACTTACTAATGTTTTAAAGAGGGGGAATCTCCCCCTTCTCATCGTTTTTCACCTAGCTAAATATATAGTGTGAATGCAATACAGAGATAGAGTCCGCATAGCGATTTTCTTATTACGTAAGTGTATCACGGACCCCTCGGTGCTTATTATTATCAATAGATAATATATTGCTTCCTTCCTCAAGTATATACTCTACCTACTATACCGTAGATTGACAGTTCGTAAGTGTTGCAACACTTACGAAGAATACATTTTTTTTTTAAATAGTTTTATTTTTGATACAAGAAATTATTACTAATCAGCCACACATTAGAAGAAGAAGAAGAATTACTTTATTTGCAAAACTAACAAAACAAAAAATATCACAATACAAAAAAAAATATTTCATAGAAATTTAGAGAAAAAAAAATAATAACTTTTTTTTTTTAATGGCTTTGTATGTGCTTAAGCACAAAACATTCTGCCAGTGTCGCGTATAATGAAGAAAAATCGAGGGAGACTGTGCGGTAAAAATTGCCAAAGATTCAGTGATAATATAATAATAATAACAAATGGAAAAATTACCATTACCAATACATAAAGTACAGTTAATAATAGTCTATTGACAATGTTCTACAGAGCAGTAGTGCAAAATGGATAATCACTCAGACTATGGAGGGCCAATACTCAGCACTTCTCAGTACACAGCGAGACCCACCGCTGATTTTCAGTGACCACCGAAATGGGAAAAAAAAAAATTGAAAAAAAAAAAAAATGATATAACTTTGTAAAGAGAGTATAGTAAGAAGTAAGTGATAAATAACAATATAGTCTAAAATAACATATTATTTTTAAAATTTTTATTTTATTTATTACTTTTCTATGGGTATTTATACGTACAACGTTGGTGTCTTCAAAAGCAGAGTAAACCGGTACCTTCTAGGCAAGCGTGTTACATCCTAGACCGTATCGTGCTTAACATCAGGCAGATTACGGTCAAACGCTTGCCTATAAACGATAAAAAAAAAAAAGATTTAAAAGCACACTACATTACTACATTAACTACATTTATATGCAATTCCATTTATTATTACAATTATTATAAAGAAGTAAAGTTTGTGAGGTTGTAGGGGGGTAATC
Organism: Limenitis camilla; assembly: GCA_905147385.1. NCBI lineage: Eukaryota > Metazoa > Arthropoda > Insecta > Lepidoptera > Nymphalidae > Limenitis > Limenitis camilla. The sequence continues at coordinate 5,485,543 of LR990251.1, read as the reverse complement.
TCTGGATCTACTGAACCGATTTTGAAAAATCTTTTACCAATAGAAAGCCACATTATTTGTAAGTTTCATAGGATATATATTGACCTGAAAATGAAAAGACTTTTCCGTGTTAGTCGGATTTGCTGCAGTAAGTCGGAGAGGAAACGGTCGTACGAAAACGTTTCTTACGAACGATGCCTTAACGATGAGATATACTCTTATATGATTCACAGTTGCTGGTAGAGACTAGAGTAAAAATGAATGAGTGAATGTGTGAGTGAGTGAGTAAACAGTTTTTTTATTAAATCTGAAATGTCAAAAATCAAAATGTGACAGCTGTCAGAATTCTACGGGATTATAAAATCGAGTATAAATTGTTACAAAAAGTTTTTAATGCTCATTTTATTTTTCGAATGCCGCCATCTTTAAACTTCTTTGTCACTTTGAATTTAGAATCACATGATAACAAGGTTAGAACATACTTAATAGTTTACCCCCTTAAACCCATAAATATGTTTGTTAAACGAGGATTTGACACAGTCTGAGCGAGGCTGGGTTAATGAAGCGATTCTATTGGTTCTGATTAACAAATACAAACCTCTCTACAAATCCTTACTCATCTCTGGTCGCAGCTTTAAGAGCACTCAAAAAGTAATTTTACGCAAACTTCTTTTAGTACGTATAAAAAACGAAAACAGTTTTTTTAAACCTGTTCAGAAACATGTATCAAACCTTCCCCTTGAATCACTCTATCTATGGTGAAAATCGCATTAAAATCCGTCTCGCAGTTTACAAGATCTAAGCGTACAGACAGCGGGAAGCGACTTAGTTTTATACTACTAAAACTAATAATTTATACTAATATATAAAGTTGAAGAGTTTGTTTGCTTTAACGCGCTAATCTCAGGAACTATTGGTCCGATTTGAAAAATTCTTTCAGTGTTATATAGCCCATTTATCGAGGAAGACTATAGGCTATATATCATCACGCTAAGACCAATAGGAGCGGAGCATCACGCGGTCAAAATCGTAAGGGTCGACTAGTACATTATATTGTTATAAATAGAAATTTAAATACACTATTATAAATAGGGTTGCTGCTACTAGAACGATACTTATAATGTTCGGGGCAATTCTGGGGTAACATAATAAAAAGAAACAGCTAAGCACGAGTCGGACTCGTACACCAAAGGTTCCGAGTTTGAATTGAAGGACAAAGTTAACTTTGCTGTTGATAAACTGTTCTCTCTATACATCGACATACTGGCGACGAAAAAAATGGTCTTTTACACGCGATAAAACACACTATGTTTTTGTCCGTGCTCTAATCTATCTATCTACCAAATTTCATCAAATCAGTAAAGTGATTTAAGCGTGAGACCACCTATCCATCAATAGATGGCGTTAGTAGTATATTAAATCGCACATTCGTTTGTTTAGATTGAATTTTTAAGTATTACCTACTGGTACTTAATAGTTACTTTCGAAATTATAATATTAGTAGGGACAAATATTATAATTTCGAGTTCCAGGACATTCCCAGATTTCCCGGCCATCTGGCAACCCTAATTGTAACACTATCAATGGCTTATCACCCACTTACGAGTATCTGAAGCGTCCACGACAGGTCCCATCTAAAGCTTTTATTAAAACACTCCTCGTATCAACCTCGATTATTGTAGATTATATTTTGGTTACTGTATTTATTGAATACTAGTAACTTCATCTAACTCTGCATGTAATGCTCAGTATGAGTGTCATGAGTGTGTAAAATGAAGAGATTCTATTGCTTCTCAAACAACACATTCCTCGCTACACATCTCTGGTGGAAACGCTTCGTTAAATGGGATTATCTCTCTTAGAATGAGAGGTGTAAGATGATTTTGTAGTAGCATCCCCCCCATGCTTACGCAAAACATTGATGAATGCGTTTTTCTCCCTTCATTCTGAGCCGGGATATTCACGTTTGTACTTTTTTATCGCTGATGTATTCACCATGCAGACCGCCTGTCTGTCAAGACCCTTTTTCTGTGGAACGCATGGAGGTATAAAGTTAAACGTCCGCACGCACGTATTTCGAGACCCGCACATGAATTTTTTTATGGTAGATAAGGTGCAAACGATCAGATGGTCCACCTTATGGTAAGTGGCCACCATCGCCCATGGACGCAAAACGAGAGATACCCTCTAATTTTGTCGATGCGTTGCATCCTCGAAGAGAGAGTGGGGAGAGGGAGTGAAGAAAAAAATGCTGTGGTATCAGCGGACCCTGAGCAAGAGCCTAGAGTCTACTAGATCCACAACATTAATGGAACGGAAGAGGGGGGGGGGGATTGGTAATTCTGGCTCACATGTGATTCGATGTGATTCGCATGCTGGTGGTCGCAAGTCGCGGGGGGTAGATCTCCTACCACCAAGGTGGTACTGGGTTACTTGGCTCGGTTAAAATACTACTAGCCCCATCTTTTTTCTGGTAATAGTAACATAATTTTTTTTTTAAAGTTAATGAAAGCCCAATTTTCGTGATTTAAAATTAGCAGACAAACAGACTAGCTAAGTGATTTTGTATATACTATTAGATTTCGATTTTGAATTACCACATTTTTTTTTAATTTACAGAAAATATTTTGTTTCAAAGGTAACAATGGAATAAAAAAAAATTAAGAAAATGGCTATTGTGTTACTCTTGCTACTGTTATTCAAAAGCCACACCTGCGAAGACCGTATTGGACAATTCTTTCAAGAAATCAACGAAATCACCAGGAAGTTTAATGGAATTGGCGCAGATATAGTTTGGAAGTCGTCCATTGATCCTGGTAAGCCAGGGTTGGTGGAAATGTCAGAAGATTTCCAAAGGAAGAAGACTTATTGGCTGCAGAAAGTTTGTCAGAGGGTGGCTCATCTACATGATCATCATACATTGAACACGACGCAGGAGAGACAGGCGTATCTCTTGTGTAGAGGACCTAACTACACAATGAGTGAAGCCAGGTGAGATTAATTCAAAAACAGTATAAGTAAATAATTTGAGTACAATTTTTGCTTGCAATGTTATAGCATGAGATATAGATAATGAAAAGAAGAAGAGTGTAGAAGAAGATAAGGTTGCATCTTGTAGTCTAGAGTCTTATAATTCAGGTATAAATGAATTAATCGAAAACAGGCCGTTCAAGTATTCAGAATGAGGGAGAAAAAACTCCTCCCGGATTAGTACCTTAATTACTTTTGCTAACATGGCGAAAAATTTAAATCAGTTAGGATTGTGTTGCATATATTAAAAAATAATGTCGACAAAGTTTCAGTTAAGATGATAATCCTTCTAAGAGACTTCTTACTTCTTCTTTGTCTAAACAGAAACTGTCACCACGTTTTCGTTCTTCTAAATTTATAATATCTCTAGAAAATTTTAGATGTCGTCCTTTCTTAACGTTGCTAGCTTTTTCTATATCTTTTAAAAATGTCGCTTCGTCTCTTTCATTAACATGAGAATCTTCTACTTCCTAATCTTGTCTAGCATTAATATCTCTTGATTTATTTATTTCTGTATTGTCAAACTTACTATAGAAGAATTCACTTATTCCAGAGAAATAAGTGATTTATATGAAGAGCTGCAATCAATATATTCCGACGTAGAACTTTGCATACCTAATATCACAAATCGAAATAACATTACTACAATTGAAGAAGCCATTTTGAAATTAAAAGCTGATGTCCAAAAATATGTTATAAAAGAACGAAAATTAATGATGTTTAATAAAAGAGAGGGAATGTGTTTGAATGGAGAAAGAGATTTTGAGATGATTATGGAGAAATCAAGAAATAGTCAGGTTTTGGAATGGATTTGGTTGATTTGGAGAGGGAAGATGAAGGAGATGAAGAAACCATATGATAAAATGGTGGAGTTGGAAAATAGGGCTGCTAGGAGAAATGGTAAGTAGTAAGATATTTAAGATAACATTCATGAAGGTTAAAACCATTATGATGGGATATGTAAGATGACCGAAATTTTTGGAGATATTTAGAGGTCTGGTGGTCGTCAGCTAACTTTAGGTTTGAGAAAAATTAGTGGAGGTTTCTTGCGTATCGTGCTGAGTCTAATAATGAGTAATAGTGACTTCTGGGCATTCAAGGTCAAACCTATTCTTACGTGCCGGTGACTATAAGAATCCAAAATTTTAATCACCTGGGATTACTCTATTAATTTGAAATATTTATATTTTTTGACAGGCGATTATTTGTCAAATAACTAGTAATGTTGTGTCTTATTTGAAGTTCTTGAACTGTCGAAATTAATAGTCAATTTAAATCTAAAATCTATGGATTATAGATTAAAAATTTGGATTCCGAAAATAACATTTTTAAACTAAATCCAGGTTTGGGTTACATGATCTCTTTATTTTCCAAATACTTTCAGGATATACGGACATAGGCGCTTGTTGGCGAGATGAGTTGGAAATCCTAAATGTGAGGCAATTCAGTCATCATCTGTATGATAGCGTGAAGCCGCTGTATGTTCTTCTTCATGGAGTTGTCAGATACTTCCTGAGACGTCACTATGGAGACGTTGTTCCTGAAAGAGGACCTATTCCTGCACACTTGTTAGGTAACATCTATTTTGTCTTATTGTGCTTAAAAGCGTCAGATACATGCGAGTCTATTTATCCATACTCACTCAGAGTGTGTCAAATAAAGCGATTCTATTGATTCTTAACATTCACTTACCTCGTCACGTATCCTCACACATCTCTGGAAACGCAGCCTAATTCTCACTTCGCCATTAAAGCTAAACAAGTAGGTTTTAAGGCAATATGAGTTACGACAATAAATCTGTCAAATTCAATTTTGGCGGGAAGCGTACAGATAACGAAGCGACAGGTGTATAGTTCTATCAGTGCGTTCAATTAAATATTACATAATCATTTTTATATTGTTAAATAAATAAAATAGCGTAAATAATATAATTTCCTATAATATTCATGATTTTTATTTATAAGCAATAAAATGAATTTTAAAACAAAAATATATATTAGAAATGAAAAAAATACTAATCTATGGAAGATGTATCTCGACCTTTGTAAAATATTAGATATATGAGAATAGCTTTTATCCCATTAATCCGTATAAGGTCATGTAGAATTTTTTTAAATCCGTCTAGGTTATCTGTATGCATCTGCAACGACTTCTAATTACTAAATGTATATTGATTTCAATATGTGAAACTATATGGAGATAGATAATTATACGGGAGGCACGGCTACGGCCTTACTATAAAATGAATAAAGAATTAACCTACTAAAGACATGGCTGTACGGTGTAATACCTTTGCCTTTTCGACTATGGAATAAAAACAGAGGAAAAAAAATACCAACGCAGTGCGTTCAATTGACGAGATCTTGCTAATTAAGAATGGCCAAATAAAAAAAATCGATATATACCGTATCGATATTTTTAAAATACATCGATATAAGTAGAAAAAAGATCGATTTTACCGTGATTATATTTTAGGTGATGTGATCAGAGTTTGGCGCAATTCGCGATCGAATACATGCGACTATCGAATACTCTTTCTACTAGTAGTGGGGGTGTGGAAATCGTGGGTTAACAAGAGATAGACAAAGGGAATGATTCATAAGTGCTGCTTTATGTAATTACTAAACTCTTAAAAAATATCGAATTTGATACTTTTTACCCAAGCCTATCGCTAATCGCCTACTAACTGTCAAAACAGTAGGACGACTTGAACCGTGTGGATTGAACTATTTATAAATCTTAAATATTATTTCAGGAGATCTGTGGTCACAAAATTGGGAGCCTCTGGCTGATTTGATATTACCAAAACATATTGATTTAGATGAACGCTTGAAAAATCTGAATTGGACTGTTATAGATATGGTAAGTACTATTTTTGCGAATTCACCATATAGGTTCCATAGACGATAGAGCATTTTTTTCTTGTTTTTTTTTTAAAAAAAAAATTATTATTTTATTTAATTTTAGGTTAAAAAGGCAGAAGATTTCTACATATCGCTGGGCTTACCGCCAATGACAGACACATTTTGGCGCGAATCAATATTTACGCGGGAAACTCACAAAAACGCGCAATGTCACGGTACAGCGGCTGACATGTATAAACATGGCGACTTTAGGTTAGTGTTGCCATGGTACATTTGTAAAATACTACCACGTTAATCCATACAAATAAATAAAATTTGAGTGTATGTCTGTTGGAGTGCATATGAATGTCTACCAAAACTTTTTTTTTTTTACAATTTTTGTCTGTCTGTTTGTTCCGGCTAATCTCTGAAATGGCTGGACCGATTTTGATGGGCCTTTCACGGGCAGATAGTAGATGGAACAAGGATTAACTTAGGCTATTTAACATCTCGCTACGAATCATAGGAGTAGAGCAACAAGTGAAAGAAGTCGCGCGGGTCAATTAGTATTTCTACATCGTTGTGTTAGTAATTGTCAGGACAAGGTGTGAGTGAGACAGAGGAGTGAGCGAGTGAGTGAGTATTCAAAGTAAAACAGTAGGAAGGCATATTCATAGGCAGAGAGAGTATGAGTGAATGAGTGAATAAAAGAGTAAGTTAGTGATGAGTGTGTGAATTATAAGTAATTTTTCTTTTTTAGGCTTCTTCATTGCTCTGAAATGTCCTTTAAGGATTTTTATGTAATTCATCATGAAATGGGTCACATACAATATTATATGGCTTATGAAAACCAACCCGGGATATTTAGGGTGAGTTTTTTTTATTAATTTAAAATTCTGGCTAGACCATTAAACGAAAAAGACTTTTAAAAAAACGAAATATTAATTGAGATTTTGAAACGAAGTTTTTTATGGGACGATGCGGAGGTACCTTAACCGGGAAAAAACGTCCCCAACGTAGTTATTGCCCCCCCCCCCCCCCCCCTCTCCACCTACCTACACAGTAATTAGACATTTCAACTTTGATATATGAAAAACAAGCTTCACCCTAAACAAATGGTAGATTTTAAACAACATCAATGGCAACACTTATTAATACAATATTATTTAATCGAATAGGCAAAGGTATTACACCGTACAGCCTTCTCTTAGAGATAAAAAAAATTGCCAAATGTTACGTATATTAGACACATTATTTCTATTTTTATTCCATAACGGAAAGGCAAAGGTATTACACCGTACAGCCTTGGCATAGAGATAAGAAAATGTGTGTAATGGTAACGTACATTGGACATATTTTATTTCTCTGTTTTTATTTAATCGAAAAGGCAAAGGTATTACACCGTACAGCCATGTCATAGAGATAAGAAAATGTGTGTAATGGTAACATACATTGGACATATTTTATTTCTCTGTTTTTATTTAATCGAAAAGGCAAAGGTATTACACCGTACAGCCTTGCCATAGAGATAAGAAAATGTGTGTAATGGTAACATATATTGGACATATTTTATTTCTCTGTTTTTATTTAATCGAAAAAGCAAAGGTATTACACCGTACAGCCTTGTCATAGAGATAATAAAATGTGTGTAATGGTAACATACATTGGACGTATTTTATTTCTCTGTTTTTATTTAATCGAAAAGGCAAAGGTATTACACCGTACAGCCTTGTCATAGAGATAAGAAAATGTGTAATGGTAACGTACATTGGACACATTTTATTTCTCAGTTTTAAATTTAATCGAAAAGGCAAAGGTATTACACCGTACAGCTTTGTCATAGAGATAAGAAAATGTGTGTAATGGTAACGTACATTGGACACATTTTGCAGCGCTGATATACATTTTATGTTTGTTATTATAGATCGTGACGTCACGCCATGCGTGCTAAAATGACGGGCGTAACAGTGATATTTGATATTTATTTTATTTCAGAATGCAAACTCTTTCTTACACGAAACTATAGGCGATACAATAATGCAAGCAGTCATGACACCACAGCATCTACATCGACTACGAATAATTAATGATTCAGAACTATTTAACACTAATTCTAACAAAGACATTAACTACATCGAACGGGCAATCAAAAGAGGACAAACAGATCTAAAATATGAATTGTTTGATACTAAAACAGAAAGCAGAGAAGATGATAGACAACACAATTTTGAAAATGCTGATAAAATAACAATAGATGACATATTGATTTTTAAACAAGCGTTAAATAAAATACCGCAAATCCCGTTTTCGTATATCATTGATCAGTATAGATGGCGCTATTTTGAAGGTAGTTTGGATAAGAATTATCTGAATGAAGAATTTTGGGAGATCACTCAGAATATTCAGGGTATTGCGCCTCCTAGTCAGAGGGGGAATGATTATTTTGATATTGGTGCTACATTTCATGTACCAGACAATACACCTTATATAAGGTAAGTTATTTTTTTTTTTTTTATTATGTAATTAGGTCGGCAAACAAGCGTACGGCTCACCTGATGGTAAGCGATTACCGTAGCCTATAGACGTCTGCAACACCAGAGGCATCGCAAGCGCGGTGCCGACCCTATCCCCAATTCCCCCCAGGAGCTCTGGTCACCTTACTCACCAACAGGAACACAATACTGCTTTAGAGAAGTGTTATTTAGCTGTGATCTTCTGTAAGGTCGAGGTACAACCCCAGTCGGGCTGCTCCATATTTGAGCAGGAAATTTCCTGCTGTGCCCTACTTCAGTTAAATACAGCGCCATCTATTGGTTGCTGTTGTATTAACCATTTATTTTAAACTTTTGTCGTATAATACACATTTAACACATGGCTAACCTAACATTGTGTTTATATTACCACGTGACAACTACATTGTAAGGTACTCACGTGACCTTAATTGGACACCACTCCTAGCACTAACTGTACTGTCCTTAACACTTTCACTAGCACTATCCAGACACTACTTCACTCCTCGTGTAAGACTAAGACTGCAGGCTGAGAGGGAATATAAAGATTCGAGAGCCATACACGGCGATGACGATTGGATTATTCGGTAACCGATTACTATGTCCTAGGACATGTGCATAACAAAAGTTCGGGTTAGTTATACCATTTATAACTCGAGGATTGCTCGACTGATTTTGATAAAATTTTGTACGGAAATAGACTAGAACCCCCACTGGTGACCCCTTTACTGATTAATAATATCCCGAGTCCTGTGTGTGCTATATCTCCTAAACGCTAGTTACTTGACCCTTCCCTGACGAAAACAGACTCGTGGTGAAGTGCGAACTATTTAGTGTTAATATGTGCTGTGGTGCGAATGGGCATGCCCAAAAGAAGATTAGAAAGAAGATTCAAGATCATCAAGAACTTGTGAATACTGTGTGTCTCTATCACCTAACTGACAATAGATAACCCTTAATTTAAAGAAGCTGAAACAGGGCCCAGCCAGCTTCCACGTGTGTGGGGTTCTGTACGTCCCAATATGATAAATACCACTGATATGAGAAGACTAGATAATTTTATTTATATATTACTCTTTTAGGTATTTCCTGAGCAACATTCTCCAGTATCAGCTATTCGAGAATCTTTGCAAAGCGGCAGTTTTCGGCCATCGCAACATAAAAGAACCATTACCTTTCTCTATCTATTTGAATAGATGTGACATTTATGGATCTAAGACTGCAGGGAAAATATTAAAGTAAGGTTCTTCAATTTGTATGTCTAAGTATCTTTACGTGGTTGACGTTTGGTTAGTGTTGCCAGAAAATAATATGAAATTATTTAATTATTATAAAGGTGATTTCATTCTTTTTTTAGTAATATAAGAAGGTGAGACACACGTATTGTTTTGGTCACGTGGACCGTCACCACGCGAACCCACTGAAGAAGACTACCGAATACGGTTGAAACTATAGTACATACATGTAGTGTATATGTGTAGGCATATTATGTTGTCCAGAAGAGATAGCTCTGAGCGATAAGGCCGCCTATTGTACATATATTTCTTTTGTGATGTAATTTTATTATTATTACATTACCAAAACAATTCGTGAGTCTCACCGTCTTATAAAACTTTAATACTTTAGAAGGTTTTTTGTTAAGTGAGTTCGCAAATGAGTCACTGAGTTAGTAATAATTTCTGTTTCAATTTCAGAGATCTCATGTCACGTGGAAATTCCCAACACTGGCAACGAATTCTACAAGAAACGATTGGAGACAACAACATATCATCTGCTGCATTGAAACGATACTACCGCCCTCTATATAAAATTTTAATAAAATTAGTTGAGAAATATAGAATTCCTATTGGATGGTAAATTTATATAGTGATAGCGATAAATCTAATATCGATTCGGTTGTAATCGATTTTCATTTTTCAATTAATTGATCCATACTTTTTAATTAAATTTAGTGTTGCTGCTATGTTGACTAGAAATTTCCCTATTTTTGGATGCGTTAAATTCAATGATATATTTTTTGAGGAATTAATGAGTTTATATAATTTTAATTTTTAAAATTATGATTTAATTCAGTTAGATAAAATATTTTTTTTCTAAATTTTGATATTTCTATTATAAATCGCTATCTCTAAAATTTATCATTCTTTGAAGACCAAAGATGAATTCTAATTCTAATATAAAATAAGAAATATAATTAATGATTATATCATTCAACTTTAATGTAATTATATTGTTAATAATTAAATAAATAATTTAAAAAACTTTTGACAACCAATATATATGTCAATGCTTTTTCATTACTTACATTATTCTACATTTTGTAAATCTAAAATACGCCATTATCCGAATATTGTGGTTAAACCTTTAATTAAATACGTTCTTTAATTGGAGGGCAGAGTTTACTGTATCGACGGGATGAACATTAAATGTTTGACAGTTACGAAACCCATCAACATTTTGAGTGGGAAAATGTTTTTTTATTTTATTTTTTTTTGTCAATTTTCTAATGTTTTTAATTAGTTCTGCTATTCGTAATGGAGACAAATATAACAAATCAAAAACTATAATAATCAGTCCAGCGACCAAAGAAATGCTACAGATAATAAAAGAGCGAGAAGGACAGAGCAAAGATAAAAACGTAAGAGAGGTAGATAAAAAAGAGAGAGAGAGCAAGGCGAGAAAGAGATAATAGAGAAAAAGGAAGTGAAAAGAGACAGAATGAACCGAGATAAAGACAAAAATTTAAGAAGGGAGTAGAAAAAGAGGATAGATTTTTGAAATTTGCCAACCAGGACATGACGCGCAAAAACCCCGGATTATAGAGCCCAGAACCTGGACATGTGAACAGGTTTTTTTAAACGTAGTCAGTGTAATAAAAAACAGTTGAAATGTCATCAACATTTTATTTATTTTCAGACCTTAAAAACAGAATCTTATTACAGTTTGTTACAAATAATTTTAAAAATCAGTTAGAAATTTTTAATCTTAAAGTAAAACACAAATTATTACTCTGTTATGAAAACTAAACCTTTTTAAAATATTAAACCTAACAAATTTCAATTAAGTTTTTTTAAACCCGGACTACAAACGAAGCCCCGCCCGGACGCTCCCCGGTTGCCCCCTAATCTAGGACAAATAGGGGAAACCATCAAAATGGCTTTTATCTATTAATTAAAAATGTATATGGCAACACTGCCTCACCTGTGTCACTCAGGAATAGTGTCGTTATCTATCAGTGAAGGAATTTTTAAAATCGATTTTGTAGTTCCAGAGAAAACATTCACTTTACAAAATGACCACGTTATGGCGGCACTTGAAGGGCCATATCTTTTAAATTATAATATTTATGGCAACACCACATAGTCTATGATACGCGGAGAGAATTTAGCTTTCTATAGGTGAAAGAATTTTTAAAATCAGTTAAGTAGTTATCGAGCCTATTCGCAACAAACAATAATACAAACAATCAAGTCTTTCCTCTTTATATAATAGTGTATATAAAGATTATATTTTGAAAATAAAACACTGTTTAAATTAACAATAAATATATTTAACTTAATATCATTAAATAGTGCATCATAGACGATTTTTACTTACAAAACCTTAAAAAATCGTTAAAAGGAAAACATTTAAACAAATAATTTATTAAAGCGGTACAATTAAATTAATTATTTACAATAATTCTAAATGGTAAACAGATATCTACTAATACGGCTTTTTATTTATAATCTATGTACATAAAGTTATTTACATAATGCTTAGGCACTTTAATATTGCGAATATCGCGAGTATTTTTTATTGCCATCGATTTTATCACAATCTTAACAAATTGAATAACTCTTCTTTTTTAATTAGAATATTTAGGCTGCACATATCTTGTGGAAACGCATCCTTGTCATGATTATTAATATACCTTTATAAAAGGGATGAAGAATGTAACAGTAACTACAGAAATAAATTACATATGTAGTAACAATAATATTAATCCGTTCAAGCATTTATATTTGATGTCTGTGATGTTCTATAAAAAACAACATGGCGGCTGTTTTTCATTTTAATAGTGCAGTCCTCTTTAGTTCTGACATTAATCGATATTAATAAAGTGGAAAAAATAAAGAAATTAAGCTTTTGTAATTGGCAACTGACATAACGAAATGCTAAATAACATGGCGAAAAAAAAATTATTCTCTGACTCCTAGAAATTAAAATATTCTCTACACCTACATCAGCTATAAATAAAATGAATCTATTTTTATTAACACAACATTAAAGTAAAACTTAACTTGTCCACAGTTAAAATCGAATCCGTGAAAGGTTAATACTGAAAGCCTAATGGTTAGGACATTGATGTCTACTCAGGAGGTCCTCCAGTCCTCTGACTTTTCCGAGTTATGTGTGTTTTTAGCAACTTACTGTAATAGTGAAGGAAATTATCGTGAGGAAACTTGCACTCCTGAGAGTTCCCTGTCTGCCAACCCGCACTGGGTCAGCGTTGTGAACTATGGTCTATTCCCTTCTCATTCTGAGGAGACCCAACTCAGCAGTGGGTCATTAATGGCTTATTATGATGATGAACATTCAGCTATCAAAAGAAAATACTTGGACGGATAAATATAGTCATATTATACAAGAACATAAGACATTGCATTAAAAATTAAAACTTTGTCTTCAGTAAATTAAATCAAAAGGTTAAAACTTAAAATTGACTTCATTAATTGTATAATTTTAATAGAATTATCGAATCAAGACAGCAGCTTTGATAAGCGTATTTTATTACTTTTGTATACGGAAGGCGATCTAAGATTGACTAATCGATTTTCAGATCGATCTCAAACGCACACAATCAATAATCGATTCTGCTGCGTTTCAGATTGATTGTGTAGTGAGAATCGCCATCCCTACTTTTGTGACATAAAAAATTTCTACCAAAAATGGTAGTATTTTTCTACCAAAATGGTAGTTTTCGCTACGATAGCGTGGCGTGTGATATCCAGTCGACAGTGTGCGCTACTCTGTGATAAATGCCAGGTTGTCCGCGACTGGCACACGAATAGCCGGCGGATACGACCCCTATGAGGTACCATCTGCCTGAGCGCTCCAGCATGAGAGGTCCTCCGCTGTCACCTTGACAGCTGTCCTTCCCTCCGCCTCGGTAGCCGGCGCAGAGCATTTCCGGATATATTACTACATTTATACCTGAAACATTTGCATTATAGATTACTCCTACTGTCCATTATTTATGGTATGCTCTAAGAGATTTTTTTATTAAGCTAATATAAATGCAAAATTGACCAATGTTGCCAGTTACTACTGTCTTGTAAATGGAAAATAGGATAGATAATCTAGAGTAGATTATGTTACTCATTAAAGAGGGATGACATAACAAAGTCATCAAGTAATAGTGGGATAATCTTATACTAATATATAAAGTAAAATGAGTTTGTTTGTTTGGTTAAAGGCGTCTGTTAGTGTTAGCCCGTTTATCGAGGATGGCTATAAGCTATATATCATCACGCTAAGACCAATAGGAGCGGAGCTACACGCGGGCGAAGTCGCGCGGGTCGACTAGTAGTATATTATGATTAGTATTTTAATATAAAACTTATATTACTCCTGTCATTTATATAATATAATTGCTGTTTTAATTTAATTATTTTAGATGTCATTTCTAAATATGTGACGTCACATGATGAAGAAATTATATTAATTTCTTACCATTAGCTCGATGCCACCTCTCACACACCCGATTATCCAGCACAGGCACGTCAACAGCCTGTAGAGTGCGGGGGCGAAGCCTCGAACCAGGATTTAGAGCTCCCCATCCAGCTGCCCAGCCATATTGTCCTAGGAAGTCTGATCCTCGTTCAGGAAGGCAGATTGGAGCTGAAATATGATTATGTAAAATAAGAAGTTTCATTACAAAGTTATGGCGCAGTCAGTAGGATAACTAAGTTCAATTAATTTTAAGATGATTATTATCTCCATCAATAGTATGAAATGAATGTATTTGTAAATGATTTTCAAAAACAATCAAAGTCATTTTAAAATGGAATGAAATGTAAATATTTTTTTTTATATTTATTTACCTCAATTTAGGGAAAGTTAGCGCACGAGATACTTGAATTACCGAGTATTTAGGTTGATTTTTGATTAATCGAATCGATTCATAGTTGGCACTACTGTTGTTACACATGAAAAAATAATGTTTATTATCTATGGTGCAATATTATATAATATAAAGGTAACTAAGATAAAAAGTAAATAATTTCAAATATTAAAATCGATTTAGAATAATCGATTATTAAAAAAATGATTGCCATAATCCATAAGATACAAAGATGTCAGGATATTATGAGAGTTGGCCATGAATTCGTTAATATTTAAAAAAATATAAAAGTTACAACAAAAAAAGACTAAATCTCAAGAATTCTATGTCTACAAGCATTCTAAAAATTTCCATACCAGTATTAGGAGAATCCTAATGTCGAGTTACTAGTCATTTTAATATTATTAATAAGAAGTATAATAGTCATAGTTTAAATAAATTAGTATTTTATTTTGAATTAATTTTTTAATACAATTTATTACGTAATACGCAACGCGCGACCGTTACCAGAAGTCATTTTTCAAAAATTTTAATTTTTCACTCAGATATCATTTACTTAACATTGGTCCTTCGAACCGGATACATTAATCGCAAGAACCTGAAATTATATAGGATCAACTTTAACTTCACAACATTATAAGATCTTTGTTCGGTGAGACGTGTCAATTAGGTAATTCCTTCTTTTTTCCCCTTTCATTGTATCAAAAGACTATCATGTCTAAACATCAGGTTAGCTTGTCTAAATCCAGATTCTACCATCCATCCAGATCCAGCAGAGAAATAACCCAATACAATATCGAGTAGGAGGATAGATTAATTGATTTCAGATCTTTTTTCAGATGAACCTTGATAATATACTTACCTATATGTGGCATATAATGTACGTTTCTGTCTAGCGTGAGTACAGCGACGTCGAAGCGGTCTGCTTGTGGTGTGAACTTGAATAGTGGATGGACCTGAAATGATAAAGTTACTAATATAAGATACGGCCATTTTAATTCCCGCCATTTTTAAGTGAACATTGATCCTCCATAGACTATAGAACCATGAACTTATTGACCTTCATTTTTATTGTAGACTGTGACGACACATTTAGTGTTGCCATTATAGATCATAAAAATTATCTTACTTTTTATGGGAAAAATACGATAAAAATTTAACACGTTACTTTGCGAAAATTCTATTGTCATTGTATATTTTCAGATCTCTCTTTCTCTCTTTCGCACTGAAGCTGTAATAGAAACTCAGCTATCATACACTAAGTCAACATCTCTTGAAGATGCCGGTGTCGAAGTTAAACGTGCACGGAGAACTAACCTTAATATTCTTAACTCCAAAAGTATAGGCAGGTAGCGGCTCCGCTGCAGAGTTGATGACGTAATCACCCAACGTGACGCGAACGTGACGTGGCTGTGCTCGAGCAACACAGTGACCAGCTGTGACGACATGACGACGCGATATTAGGGACCCTCCGCATCTGAAATTAATAGAATTTCTTATTAATATTGATGTTATAGATATCCTACTGACTGCGCCATGTAATATGTTACAGATAGTGAAACCAAAGATAGAGGTGATAAAGTGTTATATACAGTAATACACGATAGACACTTTTCTAATTAATATAAGAGATGTATCTTACCGACTGCGCCATGCAATATATTACAAATGACAGAGTAAAAAAAGCAAAAGCAATTGTCGTGAAATCATTAAAAATAAGTAAGTTAGTAGTTAGGTGATCACAGTTTAATAAGTACCCGCATATGACCTAATGAAGGACGAAGGATGAATATGTGAATTGATTGTGAATTTGTTTTCATGGCATATTTGTCCTACCGACTGCTCCATATAATGTGTACGCGACGTAGACTAAAGATAGGGCAAGATGGGTTTGTTTATATCAATTGTCGTGAAACCCTTTAAAAAAATAGTAAGTGGTATTATAGACAAAAGTATTGTAAAGTACCCACGTATAGTATTAATTATTAAGTTTAGATGTTTGTTACTCAATCACGCATAAATGCCTGAACGTATTTCAATGAAATTTGGCACACAAATAGTTTATAACCTGGTTTAACACATAGGTTACTTTTTATCCTGGAAAAATTCAAGGTTCCTGTGGGATAATAATAAAATGTGTTTACTGTTGTAAGTGCCTGAATATTTTTATTTAGCCACAATATATAGAAAACTATTAGGTCTATTAGTAAACATATAAAAGGAATATTTAAATTATAGTTGTCCTACCGACTGCGCCATGTTATTATAATAGTACATAGCATAAGAAAAATTAAGTAGAGCAATAAATTATTTAAATAATGAACTATGACGACGATATTTGCAAATCCAATATGAAAATATATTCCAAATTCAAATCTGTCTATATAAAATTCAAATTTGGAATGTATTTTTAATCTGTAATCAAAAGATTTTGGAAGGGAATGATTATTATATATAAAGTCTAATCTCATCGAATCTACGTTCTTATTAAGCCCTGTCCACACGAATAATATTATCAACTATTGAAAATAGATGGCGCTAGTATATCAACTCATTGTGATTACCTATGTATGAACTTTGATTAGACAATTTGTTATCACAACTGGAACACACACTTTAAAAATATTGTATATTCAAATATGCACCTTGAAATAACAAGCATAAGGTTGACATTTGTTTCCAACATGTAAAGAGCAACAATCGCTCCGAGCAGGACTGGACTAAAAGGGATTTTGTCTCTTTCTTACGGTGTTTTTCTTAGGGTGTTTGTGACAATGTGCCATACAAATAAAGCAATATTTAATTTTTCTCTATTCTTTGAAGCATGGTCATACTAGTAGAAAGAGATGCAATCCCATATACTCTGTATTCTTCGAAACGTTAATTGAGTGCATGTGCGCATTCCAGTTTGGTAAATTCCTTGGTCTCAACAGAAAAAAAAGTAATTGAAATATTGTCATCGTCGGTTCTACTACACGCAAAACCATTGCATAAACTTTTTGTTTTATTGACGTTATTCGGAGTTGTTACATTGAGAATAGAAAAAAGGTAACACGGTTTGGACTTATAATTATATTGTCTATGTTATCTGTGAAAAAATTGGTAACTATCTTCTCTAAAGCTTTTTATACCGATCAATCTCCTATTACATTTCCTTTACATTCGTGACATTAGTGTTCATACTGTGTACGTTGAAAGGAGTTAAATTAGAGTGGCGCTAGTATAGCATAAGTTTAATTGATTATTCATTTATATTCAAAGTAAACAAGGAAAGGAAAATTTTGTTTTGTTCTACCGTCTTTTAGAATAAAAATTGCTGTTTGTTTGTCTCATGGTTTGACTAATTTTGATTTTGAAATATTTGTAGAAGTTCAAGGAAGGTTCACGCAAAAACGTCTGAACAAATTTTGATGAAATTTGCTACGTACACAATAGGTTGGAAAATAAAATAAGTTTATCTTTTATCACAACAAGAGGCTATAAGGGATATAGACAATTTAATAAATAATTAAAAAAAAATTAATTAAATAAAGGAAGACATTTTTTATTTTAATTATCTGTTACAGGTTTAAATAACAATATAACAACATCCGTAAATGTAACGCGAAACGCTT
The DNA here is from genome assembly GCA_905147385.1 of Limenitis camilla. Lineage (NCBI taxonomy): Eukaryota > Metazoa > Arthropoda > Insecta > Lepidoptera > Nymphalidae > Limenitis > Limenitis camilla. Next base: position 5,467,461 of record LR990251.1, on the reverse strand, counting down.
CCGACATGTGCCTTTCTTCACGCATTCTTTGGAAAACCCAGTTTATATAACGTTGTTAATAGTTTATTCATATACCAAGTCTTCAAATTAAGCGATTCTATTGGTTTTTAAAAACACATCCCTCACTATCCAACCTCGATCATCTCTACTGGAAAATCAGTATACGAGAAACGGCCCAAATTAATAAATAATCTCAATTTAAAAATTCAAATTTTTTATATGAAATTCAAATTTGGAATATATTTTACCATCTCAATAGCAAGATCAAAAGTGGATTCCAAATTATAATTTTTTGTACAAGAATTTGAATTTAGAATCTACTTTTAATCCATAATGATTTCCGATTGAGATTAATTAATTTCTGCCATGAAGTAGTTATTTTGCATACACATTTAGTAAATGACGTCACACTAAAATCATTTTGGCGGACGACACAATATGGTGGACTAGATGTATATGCGCCCATGACGGTATAACTTTATATTTTAATGCTTTGAAAATTTAATTCAATTGTGTGAGAGAGAGAGGGAGAGTTTAATTTATAAGAGTGAGAGTAATTCCCTCTCTTTCTAATAACTTGCCATTGATACGTTCTTTCTTACCTTTTCTTACCGAAGACTAAGTTAATAGTTATGATGTTGGCAACATTGATCTAAATAGCATTTGGATTTCGGCAAAGGGAAAGCTAAGACAGAAGTGTTTGGATGTTTGTTACTCAATTACACAAAAACGGCTGAGCATAGTTCGATGAAATTTGGCACACAGATACATTACTTTCTAGATTAACCCATAAGCTACTTTTCATCTTGGAAAAAATTATAGTTCCTGCGGTTCCCGAAGTTTGTTTGTTTGAACGCGCTTATCTCAGAAACTACTGGTTCGATTTAAAAAATTCTTTCAGTGTTAAATAGCCCATTAATTGAGGAAGGTTATAAGTTTTAAATCATTACGCTACAACCAATAGAAGCTGAGATACACGTGAACAAAGTCACGCGGATCAACTAGTAACTTATATACCCAAAACCACATTAATCATGCAGGTGAACAAAACATGCATTAATAGAAACTATTACTAAAGAAGAGGAATGTGCGAAAGTTTCTACAAAACTGAAAAAAAACCATCTAGAACAAATATAGAAGAATTCTTAGAATAGAAGAATTCTACACAGCAGAAAAAGACTACAATGTTTAAGAACTAATAGAGACAACTAACAACTACACTAATAGAAAGTATAATGTCACTGTGACAGATTTTGATTTTTTTCCTCTGTTTTTATTCCATAATTGAAAAGGTATTATACCGTACAGCCTTGTCTTTAGTAAGCTAATGCTTTATTCCTTTTATAGTAAGGCAGAAGCCATATATTCCGTTTGACGTAATCCACTTTTATTTTCCTCTGTTTTTATTACATAATGGAAAAGGCAAAGGTATTACACCGTAAAGCCTTGTCTTTAGTAAGCTAATGCTTTATTCCTTTTATAGTAAGGCAGAAGCCATGTGTTCTGTTTGACGTCACCCCCTTTTTTTTCTGTTTTTATTTCTTAATGAATAGGCAAAGGTATTACACCGTAAAGCCTTGTGTTTAGTAGGTAAATTCTTTATACATTTTATAATTCGGCAGAAGCTATGTATTCCGTTTGACATCATCTACTTTTTTTCTATTTTTATACCATTATGAAAAAGGCAAAGGTATGGCACCGTACAGCCTCGTCTTTAGTAGGTTAATGCTTTATTAATTTTATAGTAATGTCGAAGTCATGTCTTCCGTGTGACGTCATCCACTTTTTTCGTCTGTTTTTATTCCATAATGGAAAAGGCAATGGTATTACACCGTAAAGCCTTGTGTTTAGTAGGTAAATTCTTTATTCATTTTATAGTAAGACCGAAGCCATGACTTCTGTTTGACGTCTTTTACTTTTATTTTCCTCTGTTTTTAATCCATAATGAAAATGGCATAGGTATCACACCGTATAGCCTTGTCTTTAGTAGATGGCGTCATTCACTCATTCATGTCATTGTATTTTATAATCCATGGTCTTAATTCTTAATGTCACCATGGCTCTATGATTTGGGTCTACTACATTATTTGAAAACTTATCTAAATAAAAAAAAAATACTGGCAAATTCATGCAAGAGAAGCTACAAACTAAAGTTCCGTTGGCAACACTGGAGGACAGTAGTCACCTCTAATAGCCTATATTTATATATAATATCTGTACTAACCAACATGCAGAAATCAAATGATTTCTTTTGAGATTTTTGAGACCAAATCTACATTCTCTACTAGTGTTATCTCTTTCGCACATTTACCTCTCTATCCAACACTGCTTCCAACCGATAAGCTCGAATATCGACATTAGACTGTTGCATCTGGAAATTTATTATTTATTAGTACTGTTAATGGGAATATAGTCTAAACTCTATATAACGACACTTTCTATATTACATTATTGGAAATAAGCTAGTTGATTAAATTTGAAAACTTGGTTAATTATATACTTTAATATCTATTTTATCCCAAACAACCTATATTTTAATGAAAAATCAATATTTACATTACGTATTTTGTATTTAACAAAAAGCAATTAGATTTCCCTCGAAAACGCTGAATAGTGTCATGGCGTCTTGAGTGACGTCACACTGCGAAGTAACCTGCTCTGTTATATAAAAACTTCAAAAACAATGTTTGTGCGCGGCGTGACGTCACACTTTCTGATTGGTGTTCGCTGTCACGTGACTTAATGCCTATTTTTTTCGAATTTATTTTCTAAAAATATGAATAATGTTTAACATTTATGCGATGCAGACTGGTTTTTTCTTATCCACAAGCCTATTATTAAGTATATATAGTAAGTCAAGTAATTATTTTATTTTATCGTTAAATCGAGTGTCGTTATATAGAGTTTATACTGTCTTTAATGATGTTAATTTGTTATGACATGATGATGGTGTAATTATTAGTAATTTACACATTATTACATACATGCAAATGTTATTAAATATATTTTGTCACATTTACAACCTTATTTGTGATTACTTAATTTTTTTATGATCCGATAGATGGCGTTACCATTTACGTAACAAATATACTAACCTAAAAGATAATTTTTATATATCTATATTACAATGTTGTATTAAATTAGAAGAAAAACAAATAAATACGTATTTTTAATTTTTTAAAATATGAGTTCGGTAATGTTTAAAATCAATTTTGAAATTTAATTTATTCTAAAAAGACGTAAACGTCAAATGACGTCATATATACGATTGATAGAGATGTGGTTGCTTTAACAAATAAGGCACAGGCATTATCTTATTCTGCCGTATATGACATCATCACATATGTTTCACTTATAAAAAAATTAATATATTTAGTTTATTTTTTTAATAATTTTTAATTTAAATTACTCATTAAATCTATAAATGAACCTCATTTGTGTTTGTGTGTTAAATGTTCTATGGAAACAAAAAAAATTTACCTCGATGACCCAATCCGTATGTAAGCCTGCCAGGGAAAGGTGCCAAAGCCAGCGTCGTCTCCACCCACAATCCGTCTCTGCGCTGTCTGCTTACCCACTGCTACTCCACAACCTGGAGAAAACAAAATAAAGTTAAATAATCAATATGCAACAATACCTTTGTCGGTCTTATTATTTAAAAATTTAAATTTTCTATTCACAATTTTGAATTTGGAATTCAGTGTATAGAAAATTTGATAAAATGAATATCCGTCAATGTTTTGAATTAATATTGCCAGTGTTACCAACTCTCTAAAATATATTCCCCTAAAATCTTAATAATTACTTGAAACTACAGAACAAAAATTCTCCCTTAAAACCATATGCATTGATTTATTCCCCCTAAATTTAGGAGAATATTGCTACTCTTAAAATGCTAAAATTTAGAATTCTTTTACTCATTACCTTGATATACATCCTTTTCTTCTACTTTTTTAACCAACTTTGGAAATCTAATATTAAAAAGTTTTGTATCTACACACACATAACACAGTACAAATATTAGTACTGCAAACTTCATTATTTTATTTATATAAATTACATATTGAGATTCTGGAATGTTTTTATTGTATGAGGCACTAAATAATTTATGTTCACAGTTGGATCGATAGATGGCGTTGTTATTGAGTTTGAAGACTTGAAATAAATAATCTATTTATTAATTGTTTTTTTTTTAATGTATTTATTTAGTTTTATTATAATTTGGTCAGACGTAAGTACAGTTATCTAATTAACAAGTTTAGTATTATAGTTTAAAAATAATAAAAAGTAGGTTACAATAGTTATTTTATCCAATTCAAAATGGAGGCTATACAAGCTTTGAATGTTTGTTTTTTTTTTTCATTATTTAAGCGAATTCTTTGCAGTTTTTAATAGTAATAATTGTCTTTGACTTTGAATAACTTTTAAAATAAAAAAAAGGCAATTAAAATAGTGATTGAAATAATATTTTATTAAATAATTTCAATTTTCTAATAAGTAATTTAAAAGCCATTGTTTTATAATTAACTGTTGTATAGGCCACTAGATGGCGTTGTTTGTATTAGTTATTTACATAACACTTCTTTTAACACTTAACTTCTGTTATATTTATTAATAATTAATTACGCGTATTAAATTAATTATTTTTAAAAAAATTGTTAACTCTAGCTAATGCAACTAGATGGCGTTGTTCTTTATTTATTCACGACCGAAATTAATAATCAATTTCAATTTAAAATTTTTGGATTAAGAATTTGAAAATAAATTCCAAATTTAAATTTGTTTATATAAAATTCAAATTTGGAATTTATGTTATACACCAATAGATGGCATTAATTTTCACGAACACTATTTTTATCCCGGAGATTGATTTTTTGCACTTTTGCGTATATTAAAAAGACACAGAATATTCAACACTTTGTTAACACGTCAGAAGTGTAAAAAGGTAGTTTGTGAACTAAAACATGCAAGTATATTATATAAGAGCAGTACTAAAACCGGTGCATATATAACTTCGTAAGGAAATATTACTTTATTGCTATTACTTAATATTTGGAGTTACATTACGGAAATTAAATCCGGTTCTTTATTTACATACTGAGCAGGTTTTTTTGACCTGGCAATAAGTAATTGTTATTGAGAATGTCACGTTTGTTGTATGGAAGCCACCCCTAAACATTTAATTTATTCCGTTTTTAGTATTTGTTGTTATAGGGGCAACAGAAATACATCATTTGTGAAAAGAGCTGATAGACAGACAGACGGACCCGTTAGGTATGGAACCCTAAAAAATAAGATTAAATCAAATGACCTTTACTCAACTACGGCGAAGCCAAAAGGAAGGGTAATGATTTTGGCTGGTATGTTTGTATATTCTACGATAGTACCTAAACTACTGAACCGATTTTGATGATTGAGGCGTCAATAGTTTCGTAATAAAGGCGCAGGTAATATGGGTTATATAAATTTTATCATAATATTGAAATCTCAGAAGGTTAGGCTAACATAAACCTAACCTAACACAAGGCTAACCTAACCTAACGTTGTGTTTACATTACCACTGTAAGGTACTCCCAGCACTAACACAACACTGCTGTTAACACTTTCACTAGCACTAACCAGATAATATCTACTTCTTGAGAAACTAACGAAGTGATTATTATTTTACTCTAGCGCCATAGATGGCGATGACGATTCCATTATTCGATATTCTAATATTTTTTTTAATTCACTGACACAATAACCAATTATTTTGTTAATGGAGGTCAAAATCATACATACCTTCATGCTTGTAACACTTGCAAAATCAATTATAAACAATTAAAACAATTTGTGTCGGTCGTTTATGAAATTTCCTAGTTTCTTATTTATGTAGGACATTTATGTTCTAGGTCATTTAATACGGTTTTTATGTCATATTGCCATGATAGGATGTGTGACCTATTTGATGGTTTACAGCACCTATGGCTTTACTAATGGCCGAAATTAATATCCAATCTATAATATATTAAGTCTATTTTTGATCCGTAATGAATCTAAAATAGATTTTCGTCGACACAAATTTGAATTTGGAATCCATTTTTGATCTGTTAATAAATTTAAAATAGATTTTAAAATTAGAATTTTCTAGACACAAATTTAAATTTGGTATCTATTTATGATCGCAATAAATGTAAAATGGATTTCAAATTTGAATTTTCTAGACACAAATTTGATTATGGAATCTAATTTTGATCCGGAATAAATGTAAAATGGATTTCAAATTTGAATTTTCTAGACACAAATTTGATTATGGAATCTAATTTTGATCCGGAATAAATGTAAAATGGATTTAAAATTTGAATTTTCTAGACACAAATTTGAATTTGGAATCTATTTTTGATCCGCAATAAACGTAAAATGGATTTCAAATTAGAATTTTCTAGACACAAATTTGAATTTGGAATCTATTTATGATCCGTAATAAATGTAAAATGGATTTCAAATTAGAATTTTCTAGACACAAATTTGAATTTGGAATCTATTTATGATCCGTAATAAATGTAAAATGGATTTCAAATTAGAATTTTCTAGACACAAATTTGAATTTGGAATCTATTTTTGATCCGTAATAAATGTAAAATGGATTTCAAATTAGAATTTTCTAGACACAAATTTGATTATGAAATCTAATTTTGATCCGGAATAAATGTAAAATGGATTTCAAATTTGAATTTTCTAGACACAAATTTGAATTTGGAATCTATTTTTGATCCGCAATAAACGTAAAATGGATTTCAAATTAGAATTTTCTAGACACAAATTTGAATTTGGAATCTATTTATGATCCGTAATAAATGTAAAATGGATTTCAAATTAGAATTTTCTAGACACAAATTTGAATTTGGAATCTATTTATGATCCGTAATAAATGTAAAATGGATTTCAAATTAGAATTTTCTAGACACAAATTTGAATTTGGAATCTATTTATGATCCGTAATAAATGTAAAATGGATTTCAAATTAGAATTTTCTAGACACAAATTTGAATTTGGAATCTATTTTTGATCCGTAATAAATGTAAAATGGATTTCAAATTTGAATTTTCTAGACACAAATTTGAATTTGGAATCTATTTTTGATCCGCAATAAACGTAAAATGGATTTCAAATTAGAATTTTCTAGACACAAATTTGAATTTGGAATCTATTTATGATCCGTAATAAATGTAAAATGGATTTCAAATTAGAATTTTCTAGACAGAAATTTGAATTTGGAATCTATTTATGATCCGTAATAAATGTAAAATGGATTTCAAATTAGAATTTTCTAGACACAAATTTGAATTTGGAATCTATTTATGATCCGTAATAAATGTAAAATGGATTTCAAATTAGAATTTTCTAGACACAAATTTGAATTTGGAATCTATTTTTGATCCGTAATAAATGTAAAATGGATTTCAAATTAGAATTTTCTAGACACAAATTTGAATTTGGAATCTATTTTTGATCCGTAATAAATGTAAAATGGATTTCAAATTAGAATTTTCTAGACACAAATTTGAATTTGGAATCTATTTTTGATCCGTAATAAATGTAAAATGGATTTCAAATTAGAATTTTCTAGACACAAATTTGAATTTGGAATCTATTTTTGATCCGTAATAAATGTAAAATGGATTTCAAATTAGAATTTTCTAGACACAAATTTGAATTTGGAATCTATTTTTGATCCGTAATAAATGTAAAATGGATTTCAAATTAGAATTTTCTAGACACAAATTTGAATTTGGAATCTATTTTTGATCCGTAATAAATGTAAAATGGATTTCAAATTAGAATTTTCTAGACACAAATTTGAATTTGGAATCTATTTTTGATCCGTAATAAATGTAAAATGGATTTCAAATTAGAATTTTCTAGACACAAATTTGAATTTGGAATCTATTTTTGATCCGTAATAAATGTAAAATGGATTTCAAATTAGAATTTTCTAGACACAAATTTGAATTTGGAATCTATTTTTGATCCGTAATAAATGTAAAATGGATTTCAAATTAGAATTTTCTAGACACAAATTTGAATTTGGAATCTATTTTTGATCCGTAATAAATGTAAAATGGATTTCAAATTTAAATTTTCAAGACACAAATTTAAATTTGGAATCTATTTTCTTGCAGGCTGATTATTATTATCGTCCGTAAATAAATAGGTATTTCTTATTACTTTTACTATCTATGACTTTCTCGTTTAAAATTAATTATAAAGTTTATTTACAAATCGAATTATTCTTAGTGTTTTGGACCAACGTAATAAAATTATACTAAATAAAAATAGAAGCATATGATATTATTTTTATTTATTTTATTCCGTTAAAGTTAAATTGTTTATTTATTAGTAGATGGCGTTAGTAGTTGTTTAAATGCAAAACTTGTATTTAAATCTAATTGTTTTTAAAACTAGATGGCGTTAGTAGTAATGGCGGCGTTATTTTGAAGACATTTTTTGAGTAAAAATGTGGAAAAAAATTTCCAATACAAATTTAGAGGGTTTAAATTTATTTTATAGAGTGAAATAAAAATCATTTATAATAACTATATATGACATATATTGCACAGATATACAAGCAGAGCCTGGACCTTGAGATTTCCATTATTGACATACCTAAGAGAAGCGAGGTTAATATTAGAATGACACTCGTAGGTTAGGTGAAAGAGTTAACTTGAACTTTCTAGCTCTGTGGTTTAACTGTGGTCGGTACGAGGAAAAGGAAGAAAGCGATATATAAATATACTATTGACACTATATCACTATATTTTGAATTTAAATTTTCAATATCAACATAGTTTATGTTGATTTCTTTTATATATGATTTTTAAAGACATAAACGGTCATACAGCTCGACATGCATTTCATCCCCTATTTCAACCCTTTTAAATATTTTTTTCGCGATAAAACCTAACCTATCTCCTTCTCTAAGCTTTCATCTATATCAGTACCGAATTTTATCAAAATTGATTCAGTAGTTTAATCTTGAAAGCGTAACAAACAGACAGAGTTACTATATAGGATTTAGCTGTTCCAAAAGTGATGATGGTCAAAGAATAGAAGGGTTTCCGTTTCTAGTATAATATACGCAATGATAGCATTGTAACCGATATCTAACTACCGTGAAATTATGCTATGGGGTTTTACGCAACCTCCCATAAATGTAAAAATGTAAAATATTATTTTTAACCCATAATAAAAACGTTTTTTTTTCAAGTTTGTTGAAAAATCAGCCTCTAACCCTGCAGCACCATCTAGTAACGAATTACAAAATAATAAGTGGCATAAAAATCTCTTTGAATTCTTCTATTTCAAAATCTATTTTAAATTAAGAAGGAAAATAAAGCTTCTTTGATCTAAAGTTTTCATTGATCTTTCGAAAACTTTTGATATGGTCTCTATCTTTATTCATATAAATAGTTTGGAAGAAATTGGAATTAGGGGTAAATCACTAGATGTTTTTAGGGACTAACTTACAAATCGCACACAAAACCTCAAAATTGTTTTATTTACAAGTGAGGATGAAGATATCTTATAGGGTGTTCCCCAAGGGAGCGTGCTTGGCCCAACACTGATCAACGATTTTTGCATGTTAATAATAAGTATTACTAAAATTATATTATATTATAAGAATCCTGCATCCAAGAAATTAATTTTAAAAGAAATGGTTTCACAATATTATAAAAATGTAATTTATTTAAAAATCCTCGCTCATTCTCCTACTCAGAATGAAGAGCGTATTAGGCCGTAGTCCACCACCCTGGTTCAGTGCTGATTGGCAGACGTCACACACCTTTGAGAACTCTCAGGAGTGCAAGTTACCTCACAATGTTTTCCTTACAAGCACACAACTCAGAAAAGTCAGATATGCGTGCTCAGGATCGAACTCGGGCCTCCCGAGTAAGACATGGAAGTCTCAACCACTGGGCCATCACTGCTGCCAAGAAGAATCCTGGTCTTATAGAAAAAAGGCTCTTTAAAGGTTTCTTTTCGAGAATATTTTCATTAATAAATATATATTTTTTTCTAAGTTTTTATCCTGATGTTTTAGAACACTTCACGTTATATTATCTAGTTTGTGTAAGTATATTATAGATGGCGCCATGAGTAGTATTACACCCAAGCAAAGCCAGAGCTCGCTAGTATGTATAATTCAATTGGAATTCAATACATTGTCTGTAACGGAACTCTTTATGTAATCCAAGAGTCACGATTACGAAAGATGTAAACAACGTCATTTAAATACAATATATAATCAAGTTATATCAATAAAGATATCGTGTATAGATGCTGAACAATGTTCAGATGTTCAATAAACTTTCTGTCATTATCCCGCGGTAACTATGAACTTTTCCGGGATAAAATGTAGCCTATATGTTAATTCAGGTTATAAAGTATCTGTACGCCAAATTTCATCGAAATCTGTTCACCCGTTTTTGCGTGATTAATAAACAAACATCGAAACGTAAGATGAGCAAAATTAGACTATACTTTATCCCGGAGAAAATATAGTTCCTGTGGGATTATTTACTTTATATTCTAAGGAGTTTCGTACAAATACAAAGTATCCAAGGTCGCCATAGTCGAGTAGTCAAGGACACAAAATGCGTTGAATATTTGAATATTAAAACGTCATTGAAATGCATACTCTGTGATATTGTGTAACTCGATACCTAATCATTGTTTATTATATCTAGGTCACTCGCTTCGATGAGGTAACAATGAGTTACTATTAAGTATGCAATAGTCCCTTCCCCTCAGTGACTACTCTTAATATATTCCTAGTCTGTTTAAAATCAGCTGACGTCCCGACCAGTGTTGTCAACTCTCAAATATTTCTCCCTATACTTCCAAAAAAATAACTCCCTAAAATCCCTGTATAGATTTTTTCCCCTAAATTTAGGGTAAAAACCCAAAGTTGGCATCAGTGATTCTGATATATGAACGTCAGTGTTGCCACCCATGAGTTTTATATATCCCAAAAATGAGGGAGATTTCCCTATAGCGTGGTATTTTAAAGATCTCCCGCTCTACCCCCTAAACGGGTCATGTAGTCAACTTGACAAAATGCCGTAGTTTTTTCGGGACAGGGGTTATATATCGGGATAGTTGTAGTTACTGACCCTTGTCTGAAATAAACTAGTAGTAATGGTAATAGTAGTAAGATGACCTTAAAGTCGAGCCATTTACATTTTTTATATAGGTAAACTCTCACACAGCTCGACATGCACTTCGTTCTCTATTTCAACCCTTTAAAACCTTTTTTTCACAATAAAACGTAGCTTATATCCTTTCTCAAGTTCTTGTCTATCTGTGTACTAAATTTCATCAAAATCGTGTCAGTGGTTTAAGCTTGAAAGAGTAACAGACAGAGTAACTCTCGCAACAATATTAAAAATTAGGATACTAAGTTTGCGTGATTTGTCTTTATTATATTTTGCATTTTAACATAGATCTAGCTCTCCAGGGCTCTTGGACTATAAGTAAAGGATATTACGGAAGTTAACACTATAGTTAACAAAAGAGTTAACACTTACTTTCTAAATTACGTTGCTTTGAAGTTTTAATCTGAATAACTAAGTTTACATGCGGTTAATATTATTATAGACTAGCTGCTCCCCGCGGTTTCACCCGCTATATTTTGGATAATTCACACTATATCATTATAAATTATATCCTATGTGTTATTCTGATGTGTAAGCTATATTATTGTAAAGTTTCATCAAAATCCATTCAGTAGTTATTGCGTGAAAGAGTAACAAACATTGTTACAAACTTTCGCGTTTATAATATTAGTAGGATTAATCAAGGAATATGATTTATAAGAACTCTTAGAGTGCGTTTCCACCAGAGATGTGCCAGGATGTGTAGAGAAGGATGTGGATGGGACATCCCTATCTACACTATTTCGCTCATCTCTGGTGGAAAAGCAGCCTTATAGTGTCACTCTGTTGTCCGTCTGTCTATATGTTTAATAAAAACGTTTTAAAGAGTAAAGAGATGGATAATAATATCAAATTCTCAGCTCTGGTAGAAGAAGAAATTAATAAATTTTTTTGCTGTTGGTAAACTGCCCACGCCCTATATACATGTATGGGGCAAACAGTTCTCCAACCGCAAAGTTAAGTTTGTCTCTTAATTCAAATTGTGAGCACCTCGTCCTTTTTTTAAAGTTATACAACATATATAATATTTTAATAGACTATAGAGCTAAATTTGCTGTCAGTGTTGCCAACTACTAGAAAATATATTCGTAACAGTTTTCGCAGGGTCCTTAAATATTCGCACTTTAGTTTTAAAACTATAATAGAATTTGAAAGATTAGAATTTTGTCGAAGTTTTTTTCTGTTTATAGTGTTGCCAACTACTAAAGTTATATGCCTAACAGATTTTGCAGCATTCCTAGTATCCCTATCACGTATTTTGTCGACATTTTGTTGTTTGTAGGAACTGGAACTTTTAAAAAACTAAAAGCCATCACACAACATGATAGACTATAATTTCGTCGGCATTTTTATTATGACGGTAGTGTTGCCAACTAGTAGAAATTATATTAAATAACAATAGTTTTCATCCCTAAATATTTACACATCTAAAAAAATTGTAATTTGATAGATTAAAATTTTCTCGTCATAGTATTGTTTGTAGTGTTGCCAACTACTAGAAATTATATTATGTACTAACAGTTTTTACTTAATGTGATAGATTAGACTTTTTTCGTTATTTTGTTGTTTGTGGTGTTGCCAACTACTGGAATAATATTCGTAGCAGTTCTTGCCACATCCTCAGACACTCACGAATAAAAAAAAACAAACCACTGCAGAATCTGATAGGAGGTTCATCAGTGAGTAGTCGACACTTGCGACTTCGTCCGCGTGTAGCTCCGATTCTATTGGTCGTAGCGTGATGATATATGCCCTATAGCCTTCCTCGATAAATAGGCTATCTAACACTGAATGAATTTTTCAAATCGGACCAGTAGTTCCTGAGATTAGTGCGTTCAAACAAACAAACTCTTCAGCTTTATATATTAAATATATAAGATTATTAAAGTTTCAGTTTCCCTAAATACAGAGTGACTGAGTGAGTACTATTTTCGCTTATTATACACCTTAATAATTGACCTTAATATAACGAGCAAAGCCGGTCACTAGTTTTGTATATTTCCTGTCTTCTTCGTTGATGATATAACGTTACCTACAAACGAATAAGTTGGTCAAACACAACTTTCTATATGACATAATGTGCTTATTACTTAAGCGTTTAAGGACGAGTTTCCATACCAATTGTATACACAACTAGCTTGTTTTCACTTCGCTGAGGGGTTGAATAATCTAAGTTATAATAAACCTAATTAGAATTAATTTTATATTTAGATAACAGCGCCATCTATCAATACATAATAATAATGTTTAAATAATATTCTATTTTAATATAAATAAATAAAAAAGCTACTTAGAATTAATTTAATATTTACACAAAATAATTGTTAAAGGAAAATTAAATTTACATAACAGCGCCATCTAGTAGTAGATAAAAAATGCGTAAAAACATAAGTCTTTTCAAATATCTTCTTCTTTATATATAAAAATGAGTCCCTATTTCCCTTGGTCACGGCATCACGTGTAAACGGCTGGATCGATTTCGCTAATTCTTTTTTTGTTGTGTTTGGTATTGTCAGGAGAAGGTTCTTATGAAAGACAAATTAAAAAAGTTGCGCGTAAAATCAGAAAATTTAAGAAAACTCAACGACCATATTAAGCTTTTGACAGCCAATTCGAATTCAATATTCATAGTTAAGACGGGACAACGTCTGTCGGGTCAGAAAATATTTAATAACAATACCTAAATAATATTCTAAATAAATAAAAAAGTTGGTAAAAATTAATTTATTCATATCTAGTAGTAAATAAAAAAAACCTTTAAAAAATCTTAAAAAAGGCCTGTAAGAAAAGTTGTAAATCAAATAGTCTATATTTAATTAATATTATTCCAGCTCTTTCTATCCATTTTTTAGTCAAGCGCGAGTCGGATTTGTATGGAAAATTATTCTTACATTTCTGTATACATAACACGTATATAAACATAGTGAAGTATGTCAGTACGTTTGTGTATTGAATACGAATGTGTACTAATTGTTTTAATAGGCCTACAACCTTATTAGTTCTTCATTGATGGAATTAACAACGATTAAACTCTTTTTGATTGGAATTACGTAAAAGTTACATTTGAATTATCTTTGACTTTTACTTAGAAGTATCGCCACCTTACACCATCAAATTACAAAGGTAAAGTACGTAAAGAAGACTATAAATACCCCATAAAATAAAATAAAAAAGGTGTGTGTGCGATTCACACACGATAGAAGTGAAACTTCAGTAAATCGACAAAAGAATGAGATGAATATATATAATAATATAAAATAGTATGTATATTTCTGTCTCATTCTTTCCTACACATTTTTGTATTTGTGTCTCTTACCTGTCGTTTTTTCCGTTGCATCCGGTTTGAAATCACAACGATTCTAAAGAAGTTTCACTTCAAAAACAACTAAATTGGTCAAATCCAATTACACTTAAAAAATTGTGACTTCTTACTATCCATGGTTAAACAGATAAATATTAAAAAATCATTGACATCATTCATACCACTAAGATTTACGAACTTTTAGATCCAGCGCCATCTATCGGATAAAGTTGTTAACTTGACCCTACAAGGATCCACTCAAACACAAAAACTTTTACCAATAAGCGTAGTATACACTGTTAATTATGATATTGGCAACACAAATTTGAGTAGAATTATGTTAGCTATGATGCTGGCAACACTGATTTGTTTAGCAGCCTGTTATGTATGACGTCGGCAACATTAATCTGAGGAACATTTGAGTTGTGCCAATCTATACTAATATATGAAGCTGAAGAGTTTGTTTGTTTGAACGCGCTAATCTCAGGAACTACTGGTCCGATTTGAAAAATTCTTTCAGTGTTAGATAGCTCATTTATCGAGAAAAGCTATAGGGTATATATCATCACGCTACGACCAATAGGAGCGGAGCATCATGCGGACGAAGTTGGAAGGGGGGACTAGTGTAAAGATAAAAGCAATCCAAATAAATACGCCGCCATGACGGAAACATGGGTGATTACATTGCGACTATTCTGGCTGTAACTCTGAAGGTCTAAGGTACTTGAGGTCTAAAGTATAACCCCCAGAAGTATATTCTAGTCAAAACCTCATAGTATAGAATAGACCCCTTTAAAAGTGATTAAAAGGTTATTTTGCTATAATCCTCAATATTTTTTTCATATATTAACGTACGTTTCGCTTCGTAACCGAAGCACTTCAGGAGTAGTTGACTCTACAAGCGTCATTTGTAAAGTTAACTTGAAAAACTTCGGAGATTATATTAAAGTTTTCGCGAAGTAACTTCTGATTCAATTAAATAATAATCCCTTTTTTATTAACAATACAAAGAAAATTAAATCGTTGTCGAAACGCCATTTATTGAGAAATTTTGAATCTAAGCCATCTAAGGAAAGAAATCATACTATAGGCCAAGGTCCTAAAACATCCTACATCCAGCGCCATCTACCGGAAAAAGTTGGTCATATATTATAACCCTATCGACTAAACAAACGAGTGCTATTTAATTTATTACTTACGCCATTTATTACTGACGGACAGACGACGCTTGTCTGTCTGACACAATCAGGCTTAAATTACTGAACTGATTTTGATGAAATATGATTAAGAGATAAAGTAGAGTTTTATCCCAAAAAATATACTTAAGAATACTTAGTAAACAAATGGGATTAATCACTCTTATATAAATTAAAATGTAAAATAAACTCAGTCTGTCTATTACGCTTTCACGCTTAAACGACTGAACCGATTTTAATGAAATTTGGCACAAAGATAGACTACAGATTTGAAAAGAAAATAGAATACATTTAATCGCAAAAAAAGGTTTTGAAATAGGGGATGAACAGTATGTCGAGCTGTATGACCGTTGGGAGATCATATATAAATTAGTTTTATGTTGATAATTATAATATATCGATATAGCAATAGGGTGATGATTGTTTTATATACAAATAATATATATCTATATCTTATCGAAGCATTGGCAGATGGTTGTTTGTGTCTCAATATTTCGGTATTGCCATAATAAGAAAGAAAAAGTGAAACTTTGTTTATCCTTATACGAACGTGTTCATTGTTAACACCTACACTTTGCTTTCAGTTTCTTTAAATATAACAAACATACTGCAATGTTATTATATATAAATAGTAGTTCTCGCTTCCTTGAGGTATATTTTTACATGTAAGTTGGTGCAATAGTTAACATATCAGTTAACATAGTTATAACGACAGTAACTTATTTTTTTATTATCCTGCAAAATCTCTAATTTTCTCCGGGATAAAAAGTACCTCAGTAGTTGTGTGACTGAGTAACAAACATCCAAACACACAAACTCTCACATCGATATTGAAGTTCAGAAGCATTTTACTATGGATATTGTATGTAGATTTGAACTGCTTAGGGTTGCTAACTCAAATCTATGAAACTATTTGTTAAAATCTCGGAGTTTCACTTGAACAAACAAACATATATTTTTCATTATTATAAATAAACATTTTATATACTTATATATATTTTTTAATATAAACTAAAGGACGAACATAATAGGGACGTTAGTATTGAAAATATTTCTAAACAAGCTGTCCCCGCGACTTCACTCCTCCCTTTCAACCCCTTACAACTCTTTTTTCGCATTAAAAAGTAGCCTATGTCCTTTCTCAGGATCTAGACTATCTGTATACAAAATTTCATTTACATCGGTTCAGTAGTTTTGGCGTGAAAGCGCGACAGACAGACGCAGTTACTTTTGCATTACAAATGTATCGCTATTTGGGCTGCCAAATGTCAAAATAAAAACGAATAACCACAGATAACTTCAAGTATGAATCGATTTTCATATCGATTTATGTTTTTGATTCAATTTTATTTTTAACTAAAGTCGAGAAACAGTAGTCTATACAAATGTATCGCCTGTACGTATGTACGCTTATAACTTTAGAACGACTGTCTCAAATCAGATAATTCTTTTTTTATTGTGTTAGTTATTGTTAGGACAATGTGTGAGTGAGACAGAAGAGTGAGCGAGTCAGTGAGATTGTGCTTTCCACTGCAAATCAATGACATATTACACACTATATAATTATAAATTATAGCCTATGTGTTATTCTGATGTCTAAGCTATATTATTGTAAAGTTTCATCAAAATCCATTCAGCAGTTTTTGCGTGAAAGAGTAACAAACAAACATCCATACATTCTTACAAACTTTCGCGTTTATAATATTAGTAGGATTATAGAATAGAAATTATTAGTTTTAGGAATGTTCTATATCGATTTTGTCAGATTTAAGTAATTCGTTCAGTAATATTGTTCTTAAAACCGGTAAAGCGTAACAATGGCCGATACGGATACTAACAGCTGTTTAAAATGCATTTATGTCGAACTTTCCCTTAAACGTTGCCGGTTTATAGCGTCTTTATATATACTCTTGAACTGATATTTAGACTACTTTTAGAAGTATCTTTTGCGTAATATAATATAATTATTTAAAAGGTATCGAGAAATACCGTTTCATGTGTTCTCAGTGTAAGCAATGTGAGTGTGTTGCCATGGTTACGAGATTGTTATAATTGTCAATATATTAATATAGTGAGGCAGCTCTCAAGTTAGCAATGAGCTGATAGTTTTCAAATGGCTGAACAAATACATAGCTAAGAAACATCTCGATTAAATTACCTTTCAAACAAATGAAACTTCATCAGAATCGATTCACTATCTTGGGCGCCACAGACAGACATACAGATACATACGTTAAACATCCAGATGTTATGCTAAAACAATGGAATGTTATAAACATGACAATGACATTAAAAATGCAGAAAATTATTTAAAAAATATATATAACTTATTTATATATATTTTCACAATATAATGTCTGTTTGTTTTATTTAATTGAGTCTATCTTTATCTCTTTTTGTTGCCTATAGTTTGTTTTAGGCTTTCATCCACAAGATGGCGATATCTTGACAGCAAAACTATTTAAAAAAATCATATTATATATACGATATCAGATATTTATTGTGTGGTAATTAAAAAATAATAATGATGAGACTGCGAGAATATGTTATTATTTAATTTCTAATGGTACAACTATCAATGACACGCCCTTGCTATTGTCTATAGTTAAGGATGGGAATACATTAAGAAAGCGAAGGCGGTTAGAGTCATTTTGTGAGACAGTGCACTGCAGATATAGTAGCCGGCAGCTTACTTTAGGTCTGAGAAAAAATAGTGGGGGAAAGTTGCGCATTATGTGTGTGCTGCGTCCCTTTAATTGCAGTTCCATCCGTGACGTAGCTGACGCGCGGGAACTGAAACGTCGTATAAGAACCAATTGTGTGTGATGCGCTGCTCTCGCTCATTTGTGATTCTTTATTACAAAGTAATTAAACCGAACCATTTTTGAAGAAGCTGATAACTGGTGATGAAAAGTGGATCACGTATGACAAGAACGTGCGAAAAAGGTCGTGGTCAAAGGCCCGTCAGGCTTCACAGACTGTGGCGAAACACGGGTTAATTCGCAACAAGGTGATGCTGTGTGTGTGGTGGGATTGGAAGGGCTTTATTAATTATGAGCTGTTACCACCAGGCAGGACCATCGATTCTGAACTCAACTGCGAACAACTGATGAGATTAAAGCAAGAAGTTGAGAGAAAGCGGCCGGAATTAATGAACAGAAGGGGTGTGGTTTTTCATCATGATAACGCTAGACTTCGCACATCTTTAGCCACTCAGCAAAAATTAAGAGAGTTTGGCTGGGAGGTGTTAATGCATCCATCGTATAGTCCTGACTTCTCACCTTCAGATTTCCACCTGTTTCATTCTCTTCAGAATTCTTTAGGCAGTTAACATCACGTGCGGACTGCCAAAACTACTTGTCGCGGTTTTTTGATCAGAAGCCCCAAAACTTCTATAGCAATGGGATCATGTCCCTACTTACAAGATGGCAAAAAGTTATCGAACAAAATGGTACCTACATACTTTAGTTAAATGTAAATAAACTATATTAAAAAATGTTTTGAATTTTCCTAAAAAATGCGAAGAAACTTTCTCCTTAACCTATTATATGATAATTAACGTACAGAAATTAGTTTACGAATTTCCTTTACTATGGCATCTCGAAGGCTAAAATTTGCAGATTTGAGGCTACGTTGTAGTGGATTGTGTCAACATGGCTATGCTTCTACCCTCTTCTTATCCCATTAATGTGAACACCGAGTTCTTGTTTAGAGTCCCCTGAATCCGCAGCACTCTTCGCTCCTCCTCCTCACTCTATTTTCAAGTTGACAACGAATCGGCAAAATAGGAGTTTCTTTCTCTAGTTTGGCCGATGCCCATGGGCAACGGTGGGCACTTTCCATCAGATGGACCTTCAGCTCATATGTCCCTAATCTATTACAAAAATTGCCTTAGGATGCTTCCGCTTCCGCTATCGCCTAAACAATATGAATCTAATATTAACGTTTTTCTACACAATTGTTTTCACTTGATCTCTAACAATGGTGTTGAGATAAGATGTGAAGAACTCGGAAGTGAAATAATTCGGTAATTTCACGATACTTTCAATTTTTAACCAATTTACGATTTGGGTTATATCACTTAAGTATTTATTATTTATATACTACTTGCATCTGCCTGCAACTTTGTCCGCGGAAATTATAGATTATGGTCTGGAGAGTATCCATGATTTAAGAGCATTCTTAAGGTGATCATCGACCACTGCTTGATCTCGCGTCCCTATATAGTAAAATAAATAAAATTCATAACTCATGGGTTAAAGGACACCTAACGCTTCTACATTATACTTGTACTACTTTAGACAATGTTAACTGTGCTGCTAACTAGAGCATTGAAAGAACAAACAAACACTAACTTATCGACACACTAACTCACTCACAAACTGAATTCTATGAATCGATGATATTTTAAGAAGATTATGATTTCATGTACAATATTATAATCATGATCTTTAGATTAGAAAATACTCAGAACCTGAGGCTTGCGACCCATACCTACTCCTCACTAAATTGAGATCTAATTCATCATTTATTAATGCTGCAACTTTCAGATCTCTATGTATTATCGGTTTTCAAAAATCGGATAAAGCTGAAAACCAGAAAAATATGTTTTTTTCAGAAACTTCTTGAATCTATTGACAGCTTCTAATTAAAAAATTAGGATCTATATTGATCCTTATGGATCCTTGAAAAAAGACGTTTAATTTTTAATCACGCTACAATTTTTGTAGAATTATGAAACATTTTTTTTGAATTCCTCATCTAATCTTATACTAATATATAAAGCTGAAGAGTTTGTTTGAACGCGCTAATCTCAGGAACTATTGGTCCGATTTGAAAAATCCTTTCAGTGTTAGATAGCCGATTTATCGAGGAAGGCTATAGGCTATATATCATCACGCTAAGACCAATAGGATCACGCGGACGAAGTCGTTTCCTATAAAGTTACGAGTCTTACAAATTTTATAAAACGTTACACAGTAATAAAAAAATTAAAAACAATAAAAAAATAAAGACCTAAACTTTTCCAGTCCTTTTATTTTATATATATATTGTACAGTATGTTTATCTATTGGTTACTTAACTGGTAAAATAACAGTGTTATCTATTAATGAAACTAGCTCCGCCCCGCGGTTTCATCCGCTATATTTTGGATAATTCACAATATATTATTACAAATTATAGCCTATATAGTATATGTGTTATTCTGATGTGTAAGCTATATTATTGTAAAGTTTCATCAAAATCCGTTCAGTAGTTTTTGCGTAAAAGAGTAACAAACGTAAAAGAGTTATGAGGTTCTAGGCGGTAATCTACTGAACCGATTTTGAAAATTCTTTTACCAATAGAAAGCCACATTATTTATGAGTGTCATAGGTTATATATTAACCGCCAAAATGAAAAGACTTTCCGTGGTAGTCGGATTTGCTGCAGTAAGTCGGAGAACGAAAACGTAACTTACGAACGCTGCCTTAACTATGAGACATATGATTCATAGTTATGCGAGTGGGTGAACAGTGTGAATACACCTCAGCGAAGTGAGAGCTCGGGTTGGTTAATAAATAATAAAATAGCATGCATTACAGTTAACCAAGCTGAGTAAGTGAGTAGTGAAAGGCAAGGAAGGTATCGCGGAAACTACGCGTCGTCGAGCGCGATTATCGTTGTGTGTGGTACGTGTGTGAGAGGTAGGCGATTGTGAATTATTATTATATTTATATTAGTTACTAAGTACTATACTTATTACAATATAGATAAGTATAGTACAGACTTACGTTTACTTAGAGTTAATTAAAACATGCAACTAAAACTCTCCGAAATTTTGTTGTCTCTACGCAGATTAACAGAATAACGGCTTGACTAGAATATCCTCCTGAGGGTTATACTTAAGACCCAGATATCTATAATTACTGTTTTTATTTGCAATCCCTACTTCTTCAATTAAAACGCTCCTTAAATTTTTTTTAAAGTATCCCAGGGAAAGAAGGGAGGTATATTCTTTTATGGGAGGGAAAAATATAATGAAATCACAATATTATTAAATCAAACGCTGTTCGAACAACCGTTAAAAAGCCTCCACTGTTCAGGGTCTCTATCCAAGCTTTCCAAGTTTAGCGTTAGGCTTCCATAAGGATAATTTAAACCAAGCCTAACTCACGGTAACGACATATAGATATATACTATATATTTCTAAATACGAAACTGAACCTGAGGGAAGTGAGTGCACTGCGCAAATTGGGGATCAGACACTGACACAGCGATGCTCCAATATCACATGTTCTGCGAGCAGATTTTGGGGCTACGGAATCGATATGCCAGGAAGGCAGAGACAGGAGCCTCTTTGGCTTAAGGTTACGTAATTAAAAAAATAAAAAAGTCTGTGGCCAAATCCATTCCTATTACATCGAACTTTTTCTAGTCACCTACTACTCCAGTCTATTATATTTATCTGTTTTGACAGATCCGCGACAGTTTGACGACAGTCCCGCGGTTTCACCCGCTATATTTTGGATAATTCATACTATATCATTATAAATTATAGCCTATATGTTATTCTGATGTGTAAGCTATATTATTGGAAAGTTTCATCAAAATCCATTCTGTAGTTTTTGCGTGAAAGAGTAACAAACATCCATTCATTCTTACAAACTTTCGCGTTTATAATATTAGTAGGATGAATAAATAAGTGTTACTTACTGAAAATAACGTGGTTAAGATAACTTTGATATTGTATAGTTTATATATAAAACAATCATGAATAAATTAATTGTCAAGTGTTTTAGCCCAACGAAGCTATTCGCTTATAACTTGTACAGTATGTAATTGAATACGTTTCCTTTCCTGACCATCTTTTCAATGTAGAAGGACACTAAATTATGTATTTAATGAAGCAAGTATTATTTCGACATAATTAACGGAAGTATATAATGACATTACATGAGACATCCGCAGTGTTGCCATGTCAAAATGAACAGCACAATTTTTTTTATTATCTTTTTTTATAACATCTAAATACCAACGATGGCATCTTCAATATGGAGTTGGATACTAGAAACACTTTTGAAGAGGCAGTTAAACAAGTACTTTCATAGAATAAATAATGTCTATCGTAGTGCAAGTGGAGCGTAACTAGTGTTAGATCTCTTATACTCGGTCGCAATCACCAAGTGATAAAAGGAAAATTTGCAGTTATGTAACTTAATTTTTTTGCAGTTGGTAAACAGACCTCGACATACATTTATGTATGGGGATAACAGTTTTTCAACCGCAAAGTTAAGTTTGTCAACTTGGCCGGTATTTGTTTAATAATTATCGATATAGCTGCATGTATAATAAATGTTTTTTTAATTTGACGATGACTAACGTAATGTAATGTGAGATTAAAATTAATACGTAGTGGTAGACTTTCATTTCCTATAAACTTGGCTTTACGTGACTAGTTATAGTTTCTTAGGTTAAAGGTAATTACATCCTATTAAAAGGCTGTATTTTTCGAAACAAAATATAGGCAAAATACACATTAATATATTAAAAAGAATTTATTACAAATTGTTGTTGTATTTAAATTAAATCAATATTTTTTTTACTTTTGTTTGTGCGTTTATTTAATATCATGTCACTATGCCGAATTTAAGTTAGAAAAGTATGTAATAAAAAATATATTTTCTAACCAATATATAATGTTGAAGGCTCTATTTCAAGCATATTCTTTTAAAAGAGGGGGGATAAGTGAATAAAATAATTAGAGTAGAATATCTCTAAAGTATAAACCCCAGGAGCAATCTATTCGTCACGCCATGATACTGTCGGTCTGATGTATGTTTGTTACTCTTTCACGCAAAAACTACAGATTGGATTTTGATGAAACTTTACAATAATATAGCTTACTCATCAGAATAACGTATAGCCTATAATTTATAATGATATAGAGTAAATTATCAAAAATATTACGATAAATGTTAAGTAAGCTGGAAAAAAATCTGCCATCTGCGAGCTATTCTAGCGTGCGCTGCAATAACCATTAGAGTTACACGTATATAATGTATAATGGAAATGTTTATCTTAAATAGTCCTACAAAAAAGCCTTGGACACTATATATCTATCTTTTATGTGTAAGCCATTATCGCCAAAATAGTGAACCATATATCACACGGGCGGTCCAACGAATGCCGGCGTAATTACGCTATTTGTATTAACCTCGCGGGTGAAACCGTGAGGCGCAGCTAGTAGACTATAACCTCATTTAATTAATAGTAGATTAAAATATAGATTACTTATACATATATACCGGGTGAGTTTCATAAAAAAGTTATCCTCCTTTTAATATACAATACGATTTACAGTTTCTTTTACATCAGTAATCTCTCTTAATATAATTTTTATTTAGCTTAATTCAGTTAAACTAATCTTGATTTCTCAGAGAAGCGAGGGCTATAAACAAAAGATAGATTATAGTTTTTGTGCTGATATTGTTGACAGTGTAACAAAGTAATACAAATGTATACGTAATGTATGAAGCAGTTAGAGATTTTTTAGTTAAGTAAGATGGATGATCGAAAGTGACTACTTTCATTGCATTAGCAATATTTCAATATACATAATAGTTTTTAATGTCTTCACGCTTAAACTACTGAGCCGATTTTGATGAAATTTTCGATAGAGATTCTCTAGAATGTGGGAAAGGAGATAAGCTATGTTTGATCGCGAAAAAATAACTTTAAGGGGTTAAAATATGGGATGAAGTGCATATTGAACTGTATGACCGTTTATGTCTTTGGGATTAATCAAATATAAATAAAAAGGGGGAGGGGGGATGACTAGTTATTAATCTAAGAGGTGTGATAATAGCTTGGCCTGTTTTAATACCATTGCATAAAACTTTTACTGAATCATCAGATCCGTTTGCTCAACATGGAAATAACGCTCACCAAATATTTCATAACACTCAATCACTCATACATTACAAAATATTATCTAGACAAGAATCCCGTGTGTAGACAACTTGAGAGATAGGATAGTGTTTATCCTGATTACTGACCTCAATATTTTGTAATTAATTCAAAGAATTATAATTATTAATTTATAGTTCGCGAACGACCTAGTTCAAAAGAGCGCTCCTTTAGGTGAACTATACGAACTAGTTCGTCGACGATCTCGCTCTTAGTTCTTCTTTTTTTATATTTTTTTAATCGAATTATTTACTTCCAGGGATGCTTATGTTTCATCCATACTTGACTACTAGTTTTCTATAAAAATAAATGTGTAA
Organism: Limenitis camilla; assembly: GCA_905147385.1. Lineage (NCBI taxonomy): Eukaryota > Metazoa > Arthropoda > Insecta > Lepidoptera > Nymphalidae > Limenitis > Limenitis camilla. Next base: position 5,442,503 of record LR990251.1, on the reverse strand, counting down.
ATAGTGGATTATTTCTAATAAATAAAATCGATATATACTTATATATTTAAATGGTGATAGAAATATCAATATATTGTTCATAAACATTGATGTCTCACTTTTAAGAATATCAATGTTTTTTTCCTTTATTTATTATTTTTACTAAATTATTTAAAAAAAGAACTAACGAACTAAAAGAGCGAACTAGTTCGTCATTGGAAAACGAACTAAAAGGAGCGCTCTTTTTGGTTACCTATTAGGCCCAAGACTACATCCAATAGATGTCTGAGCAAAATTATCTTAACAATAAATATCTAATAATAACTAATTTTAAATGGTAACACTGTAATAGATTTTTAAACATGGTAATCTGAGTGAGAGTGGTATTATACGTGAAAATAGATTCCAAATTCAAATTGATTTATCGTTCTAAGATTTTGGATTATAAATTAAGAATAGATTCGAAATTCGAATTTTTAAATTGTTAAATTAATTGAAAGTAAATTCCAAATTCAAAATTTGTGTATATAAAATTCAAATTTGGAATCTATTTTCAATTTGTAATGCAAAATCTTCAGATTTAAGATACAAAATATATTCCAAATTTGTATTTCTATTCTATATTCAATTCTTAATAACCTTTTAGTTTTTATAATCTGTATTCTTATACATATTTTAGTATTTAAAATGTTAACATGTTGTAACTATAATTACAACACAATGCAAGCTTTATTTATTAAATCTATTAAGAAACTATGACAAAAAATGAGGACACACACACGAGACAATTTGGGTTTTGTCTATGAAGAAACTGGTTTGAAATTCGTTATGATGACACAAGTTAACATAAATATTATTTTGCATTACACAAATCACCAAAAAAACTGTTTTTGTTTTGCCTCAATAAATTTCGAATATCCTTTATGTGAAACTCGGAAACAAGATGGCGGAAAGCCGCGTTTGTCAACTACAGCTGTATTTTTTCTCCTGTTTTTTTTCATAAAGAAAAAGGCAAAGGTATTACACCGTAAAGCCTTGTCTTTAGTAGATCAAATCTTTATTCATTTTATAATTATCTAAATACTTGTAGTTGTAAAATTCCTTGTCAAAGAAAGTCAAAGAAAAAGCGCGGGAATCTCAGAACAAGGCGGGCCGATATAGCTTATTAAACTAATATTGATTATAATGGCAACATTTTCTTTATCAAAACAAAGTATAGCCAAAATGAAAAAAAAAAACGAAAATTGTGAAGTATTACGAAATTAATATTTTCTATAATAATTAAACATTAATTTTATAAGTATGAAATAATGTTTAAAAAAAAAACAAATAACTATAATATTTTGTAACTAGTACGAAATGCTCATTTACTAACATAAAATAAGTAATTTAGACATCGTGCACATAAAAGTTGCTTAAACGTGTACTTAAAAAACCATTTTCTAGACAAGTCGCCATTTTACGATGGCAACACACTTATTATGTTTTATATGAATATTTAAACGCATTTTCTTTTTTATACGTAAGACAACTATAAATATTATCTGTGGTGTCCTTCAAAATGTATCAAATAAAGAGTGCGACACTGTTGTTGAAGAGTGAAAATTGGCAAAAATCAATCGATTCGTTTTAATATCATTTTTGATTAATCGATTCCTAATTTCGATGCCACCATCTTGCATAGATGTTTTATGGTGTCATTATAGTATACGTTCAATTATTTAATATAGTCGACCCGCCATGGCTTCTCATGGGTTTCACACAGGTACTTCATAAGAAAAATTACTTATATATGTCGGAGGTGTGAGTTAGGTTTAGGTTAGGTTAGGTTAGGTTAAACAGTGAAACTAAGCAGTGGAGGTGAGTGTCTCGATCGAATAAAGGAATTCCTTAAGCCTACACCTTGGTCACAAGTCCAAGACATTGCTTGGGTTCCTCTCATAATAGTAAGAGATCGTAACGTTTAGCTATTTCCTGACCGTATAACTTTTGAGAAAGGCCATCCATTCCATTCCTTCTTTTAATTGTATCCGACATATATTTTAAATATCCTTTAAAATGTATCAAATATAGATGGCGCTGCTAGAGTTAAAGAGTGAAATTTAGCACATATATACCTATTATATCCTTAGAAACGAAGCGTTTCTCTCAATCCCTCGTCGTTCTTATAATATACATTTTTTTACTATATATTCAAATACTAATCGACCCGCACGACCTTGTTTACGTGTAACTCAGCTCCTATTGGTCTTAGCGTGATGATATATGGCCCAAAGCCTTCCTCGATAAATGGGCTATTAAATAATTGAAGAATTTTTCAAATCGGACCAGTAGTCCCTGAGATTAGAGCGTTTAAACAACCAAACTCTTTAGCTCTATATATTAATATAGAGTATAGATACCGAAAATCCCAATAAGTAGTATCAAGCAGTTCTTCTAGGCTAACCGAACTTTAACTTCCCATGCATGTTCCACGATTTTTGATTATGTTCCGTAATATTTGATAGTTTTCGAGTTATTACTTTTTTTTTGTATTTTTAGTCAAATTAGGACTTGTGTGATACTTTTAATCACAGTGACTTCAATTATTGAGATATTTGGTTGATTTTTTTTTCTTAAATAGGTGAATAGTATACTTTTCAAAAAGTAAAACCATTACGATCAAATCTACCACCATTGCGCAGTTATAAATTTTTGAAGATCATTTTCGTAAGATGTAAATTAGTCCAATTCAATTCATAAATTTTAGATCGTATCTCTAGTTTAGTTAGAACTTATTCATTACTGAATAAGTTAGTATATTTATAGATTTTTTAGCACAATATAAACTCTAGCTTAGAAGAGTTATGTGTGTTTTAAGTAACTAAATATCACTTGCTTTAACAGTGAAGGAGAACATCGTGAGGAAGCCTGCACTCCTGAAAGTTCTCCATGTTCTCAAAGGAGTGTGAAGCTTGCCTACCCGCACTGGGCTAGCGTGTTGGACTATGGCCTAACCCCCTCCTCACGCTGAGGAGGAGACCCGGCTCAGCAGTGGGCCATTAATTGGGTTGGGTTGTAATGTTGACAACAGTGCCTTTCATCAATTTTTGGATCTTTATTTCATACAAATTAGACTCTTTTTGCATGAAGTTCTATTTATTAAAAGCATGCGTTGGTAATTATCTAAGTTTAGGATACTCATAACACAGATTATACAATTTTTGACATTTACAAGTAGGCCTCGTGTCACGTGTGAGGGCATAATAGTGTTAGAATAGATCGTCATGCGCCGGCGCCAGTGAAAGCGGTTACGTAACATGCAAATAACTCACTGTCATCTCACTATTTTGTTCTAACTTAAAAGTATTTTGGAAAATAATAGGACAACAATAAATTACGAGTTATTTGTTGTTTTTTTTATGATAGATAAGAGACAAACGAGCAGACGGTCCACCCCGAGTAAGAACCCGGTGTTCATTAGAACCGCAGCAGTAATGGGATGGGAGAGGGAGGGGTAGATCTGGAATATTCGGCAATAATGTAGCCATAGCAATTCAACATAGCGTTTTTGCAACGCTAGTAAAATAAATAAATATTTTTTATTATTAAACATTTCACATATTTTCAGAAGAACGCATTATATTGCCAAACAATTGTTTACATATATCTCTTATAATGTTGGCAACATCGCAGATTCGAAGAAGTAGGGATTGCATAATAAATACAGGATTATTACATCGCGAGTATTCTAGCAGTAACGCTGAAGCTTTGAAGTAAAATTATAACCTTAGGAGGATTCTAATCAAGCCGTTTTGTTTGCTTAAACCGGTCCGATTTGAAAAATTCTTTAAGTGATAGATAGTCCATTTATCGAGGAAGGCTATAGGCTATATATCATCACGCTAAGACCAATAGGAGCGGAGCTAATCGTGAATAAAGTCGCGCGGGTCGACTAGTGAAATATATTTTAAACAATCTATATTTTCCAAAAACGAAATTCTTTATTTATTTTAGGTCTTGGAACCACACATTTTCATACAATTTTTCTAAGATTATAGTCATATATATATATGCCTTAAGAGTAAAAGGTTATAAGTGAGAGATATAATTAAAAAAACTAGTTGTAAAACATTTCCATTGATTTCTTATATAAAGCAGAAGCCATGTTTTTGCAATAACATCTATTTCATTAATATTAATTTGTTAAAACCACCGTATTTTATTAAATCTACGAATTTCTAGATGGAAGCCGAGAAGAGCCTGGGGCTTGAGACCCAGGAGGAGGTTTAAACACGTCTTCTACCTCGCTACCGAATATCCTACGAAAGTTTGTAATAATGTATGGATGTGTGTTTGTTACTCTTTCACGTAAAAACTACTGGATGGATTTTGATGAAACTTTACAATAATATAGCTTACACATCAGAATAACACATAGGCTATAATTTATAATGATATAGTGTGAAGTATATAAAATATAGCAGGTGAAACCGTGGACCGCAAATACTAATTTATGAATGGTTGAGATAATTTTTAATGATCAAACGAACTTACCAAGTGAAGTTCGATCCAAAGAATAAAGCTGTGAAGCATAATTATAGTTCTACTTTTTTTCTTTTTAGTATTTAGTTAGCCTTTTTGATTTAACTATATCACATTTTATTTGTTTAATTATTGAGATGAGATATTAAAAATTAAAAAAAAAAATGTAAAAATGAACTTTTTTCCAATATAAAACCACGTTATTGTAGATTATTTTTAAATTAATAATAATTGTAAAAAAAATTAAAAAAATTGTATTAGAAATCTTTAAATAATAATTAAAAAGAAAAAAAAAAGAAAACACTTACCTTCCCACCTAAGAAGCATGCAAAGAAATATTAGTATGTTAGTAATATATACTTATAATATATAGATGTGAGGAAGCAAGACATAAGTAGAGAGCATAGATAGAAAATAGTATTTACAACCAATACCTTGTGACGTCACTCCATTTTTTTTCTGAAAAAAAAAATCTGGACTCCTAACCTATGTCTTGCCACACGACCACATCTGAGCTCTGTTAGTTTATTATTCTGCTATAGTAAAGTCACCGTTGCATAATAGAAAGCTATTGACAGTTGAGGGTAGTTACAAAGAAATAATGAGAAGGTAGTTTTGTATATCGAAATGACAGAAAGTTATAATAGAAAAACAAATTCGTATCAAGAAACTCTTATAAACTATGATAAGAGTATTTACAATTAAAAAATTTATGAAGGTAGTTCTAAATTTAATTTTTAGGAAAATTCTGATCAAGTTATTATTATTAGCTATTTTGAAGGGACTTTTAGATATAATTTAGTTAGAACTTTAGAAGATTCAAGAATCTAAAGAAGAAGGAGCTGAATCAGAATACTATTATAAATTATGTTGAGGGTAATTATAAAAAAATATCTAGAAAAGAAAGAACTTTAGAAAAAAACATAAATAATAAAAATAAAAACTTAATCTATGTTGATTTAGACATTACAGAAATAAAAAAGAATAAATCTACAACTGGTTAAGAAGAAGAGCATGTAAATTTAGAAAATTAAAAAATTACATTTTTAACTACAACGCAGATAAAAATGCACATAGCTGAATTACGCAACGGTGTGACATGGCAACACTTACTTTCGTCATTTATAACAGGACCAAAATTGAGTTCATTTGAATATTCAATGCTATTCGAGTCTTGAACGCCTAGTATACCGGCTTTCGCTACTCTGTGGCAGCAGCCTTTCAACAGACTCCCACACGAACCATCCAATAAGCCTCCCACCATCCAACAATAGAAAAAAAACTCACATGTCCCCCCTTGAGGACACTTATCACTTCTATCATCTTTCTTTACCTCTACATCTATATTAGTAGTCTCTGCAAGGTTATCTAAAACTCTGCCTTTTCTTCTATCTTTTGTACTATCTTTTGTACTTGTTAGTTCTCTTATAATATTATTTATCTTTTGTATCTGTGCGTCAGATATCGGCTTGAACTCTGGTACAGATGCGTTGGCATAAAATACTCGTTTTGTACTCTCTGTTTGTATGAACATAGGTTTTATGTATTCGTTTTTTTTATTTTTTCCCACCCTTTTGATTTCGTTGTATCGAGCTCGATGTGGGTCGTTGGCATCTGTTCGAAAAAAAAAGTTATTGAATTTTTACAGGAAATGTTAAAGATAGAAATAGATATATTTGCTATATACATAAACACAGACATTAGTTTTATAGAATCAGTTATGTATATACAATAAAGCCAATAAAATTATTTATACAGAAAGTTCCAGAAGCCACAAAATAGGCACACAAGTTTCTCGACTAGTCGACCCGCGCGCCTTCGTCCGCGTGATGCTCCGCTCCTATTAGTCTTAGCGTGATGATATATATCTTATAGCCTTCCTCGATAAATGGGCTATCTAACACGGAAAGAATTTTTCAAATAGTACCAGTAGTTGCTGAGATTAGCGCGTTAAAGCAAACAAACAAACTTTTATTCGAATTTTTATAGAATACAATTTTTTTTATTTTTATTATTTTACTGGTAACACTAATTGGCCCGTTGACTTTGACTTCTGAGACACTCTGTATATGTGTTATAGTAATGTACAACAAATTATTATAAAGAGATAGTAATAAAATAATAGATATAGTGATATACAAATTACAACCTGTATATTATTATAAAATTCATCAAAATTCAGTAATTTTTGCTTAACAGAGACACAAAAATTATTCTCCATCTGTTGTGATATGGCAACACTCAACCAATATTTTACCTAAAGTATGAGAAGTACTTTTAAATAATAAATAATAACATTTTTTTTTATAGACATGCAAACGGTTGAATGTTGGTTGTTGGTAAGAGATGTAAAGAAGTTCTGTAAGCCTATACCGAGGCCACAAACCCCAGGTGCTGCTCGTGCTGTCATAACTATAGTATACTATTACTTGAGAACTTTAAATTACGATTACAATTGTTTTATGAATATATTGTTGAGATAAAAGGCATTTTTTAGATCGTAGTCGAAAGTCGAAGTCATAGGTGAAGACCTCACAACGTGATAGGTGAATGTATGATCATATAAATATGCATATTATTATAACTTATGTAATGCATATTTAATAACTAGCATTTACACACGACTTTGCAACTATAAACGAACAATTCTTATGTATAGTAGGCGGCATCTAACTTTAGGTCTGAGCAAAAATAGTGGAGGGAAAGTAGCGCATTGTAGAAGACGCGCGAGAACTGAAACGTGCTGCTCTCGCCCCTAATAGTGTCATTAAAGGTCAAACCTATACTTACGTGCCGGTAGTAGTATATGTATTTCGAAATCTCGGAAAAGGCTCAGCTGATTTCAATCATATTTTGTATTTAGTTACATAAATATTTGGGATATAAGTCAGAAATAAAGAGAGGTTACAATTTTTTTTATGTCTTGCATAATCTTTATCTTATATATAAAATTTTCGTGTCACAATGTTAGTTACCATATTCCTCCGAAACGGCTCGACCGATTTTTATGAAATTTTATATGCATATTAAGTAGGTCTGAGAATCGGCTACTATCTATTTTTCATCCCCCTAAGTGATGAGAATGGCCCACCCCAAATTTATATGGCAAAACAACGTTTGCTCAGCTAGTAAATATATAAAACATCAGGTTAGTTATACCATTTATTACTCAAGAACTGATCGACTTATTTCGATGAAATTTAGTACAGATATAGACTAGAACTTGGAAAATGACATGGCCATAATTTTATTCTTTATCCCCTTTAAAAAAATGGCTTGAAAGGGGTTGAAATAGAAGATGATCTGTGTATGGGAGTTCGTCTTATAAAATCAAACAAAATACGCGTGATAAAATTCACTCGAGTGAAGCCGGGGCGCGTCGACTTGTATATAATACTTACACAAATACAAAGTACAAATTTTAAAAATAATAGAAAATAGAAATAAATATTGTAGATTAAGTCTAGTGTCCTCAAATGAGGATAGAGGCAAGGAATAGGTTCAATTGTAATATATTAGTATAGTTGTCGTATTTTTAAAGGAACTATAAATTATTCCGGGATAAAAAGTATCTTAACTTATTGCAAAGCTTTTTAGCAATCTCTATGGAAAAAATTAATTTAATCTGTGGATTCGTTACAGAGTAAAATGAGGACTTTAGAGGGAAGATGATCTGCGAGTGATTTGAGATATAAAGAGTGTGACAGAGACAACTGCAGCAATTATCTTTGTTTATTCATTGTTAGCTGAATCGATTTCATTATTTTTTGGTATTAATATATTGAGAAAGAGTGTGGCTAGGCTTCTAATATTATATTTTGTGTTAAAAATCTTTTTAAATTCGTCTGGTAGAGCTTTGAATATGGCGGTAAATATAAAGGTATTCGTAATTTTTGAGGTTCATATTTTCTTTAATAATTAATTTTTTAAAAATAGGAAAAAAAAACAGTGACATGGATAACCTAATCTATATTTTTTTATAATATTAAAGATTGTTCTAGATTATTATCCAGGAAGAAAATACAGATAACTGCTTTCCGAAGTGATGGTAGCTTCAGACAAACTGACAGACATATTTTGACGTGTAGCGGAAGTAATTTGTTACAATTTCGGTTAAATAATTGTTTGTAGAGATAATAAATAGAAAAGGTGGCAAACTGCAAAGAGCACTAACTGGGTTACGCAACGGTTGTTATTTTTCTCGGACTCTAAGTGGGACATACGGTTAGCAGAAAAATATTTTTACAGTTATTTTATACTAATATATAAAGCTGAAGAGTTTGTTTGTTTGAACGCGCTAATCACAGGAACTACTAGTCCGATTTGAAAAATTCTTTCAGTGTTAGATAGCCCATTTATCGAGGGCTATATATTATCACGCTATGACCAATAGGAGCGGAGCTACTTGCGGACGAAGTCGCGCAGGTCGACTAGTTATTAATATAAACCGGTTCAAATTAAAAAAATATTTTAGTGTTGGATAGCTCATTTATCGAGAAAGGTTACAGATTATATAAAATAACGCCACGACCCATAGGAGCGGAGCATCAAATCAAAAAATAGAATTATTCATATCAACAAGATTACCTTAGCTTTGCTAAATAGTTATTATCTTCTTATGGTCTTAGATCCCGATTGCAGCGCCGCTTATCGAGTTTAATTGTAAACCAAAGTCTTCTAATTATCTACATATTCAAACACATATTAAAAATGTTATCTGGATTTTTTTTTTAGTTCGTTTAAGTGTTTAGTGGAGAATTTTTTTAATACTATTTTTTGGATAAGAGATTTCCTAAATTATTTTACTCTCCCCACTTACTATTTTTTTTCACTTCGCTTATGAAATTTTAAGTTATGATCAGCTTAAACAAAATTCAATATTATCGACCCCTTATTGATACTAGTCGACCCTTGCGACTTCGTCCGCGTGTAGCTCCGCTCATATTGGTCGTAGCGTGACGATATATAGCCTATAGCCTTCCTCAATGAATGGTCTATGTAACACTGAAAGAATTTTCCAAATCGGGCCAGTAGTTCCTGAGATTAGCGCGTTCAAACAAACTCTTCAGCTTTATATATTAGTAGAAATAAATTTATTAGAATAACATACCTACTCACATAGCCAAGTCGATAACCCCTTGGGGGTGATATAGATCACTGTTATATCGTTATTTTAAGTACATGTACTTTAGAGGTAAGCCGAAGCATTGCCTGGAGCTTGATACCCGGGAGCAGGATGAAGCTTTTTAATGTAAACCTACAAGTCAAACTGCCGTGGATAAGATCAGTCTGCCGTAACAATTTATATATAATGGTCGAATCAGGAGCCTTTTTTAATACCAACCTATAGCAACGAATTAATCAAACGCCATTAACAGTGTTGCTCGCATTTTGAAACAAAGTATTAATTTCCGGGATATAATAAATACAATTGACAATAATTTACCTGCTGACGGTAGTTTCACTTTCGCGCACCGATCGCGTAATGTTATACAATTACTTGTACTGTATTGTGCTGTACAATATCACTGTCATCAGCTGTTTAGCGAACATCGAATAATATGATTTTACATATGGCAACACTACATCATCCATGGCACGCGGGTGACTATAAGCTTATAGCTTTCTATCAGTGAAAATTTTCAAAATTGGATCAGTAGTTCTTGATATTACTTCCTTTATTCAAAACGACCATTTAAAATATGACTGTCTACACTTTAATGGCCACATTATTTTAATTATAATATTTATGGCAACACTACATGAATTATGTCACTCTGGAATAGTGTAGCTTTCCATCAGTGAAAGAATTTTCAAAATCAGATTAGTAGTTTTTGAGATTACTTCCTTTATTCAAAACGACCATTTAAAATATGACTGTCTGCACTTTAATGGCCACATTATTTTATTTATAATATTTATGGCAACACTACATGAACTATGTTACTCTTGAATAGTTTAGCTTTCCATCAGTGAAAGAATTTTCAAAATTGGATCAGTAGTTCTTGATATTACTTCTTTTATACAAAACTACCACTTAATATATGACTGCCTGCACTTTAAGGGCGACATTATTTTATTTATAATATTTATGGCAACACTAGATGAACTATGTTACTCTGGAATAGTTTAGCTTTCCATCAGTGAAAGAATTTTCAAAGTTGGATCAGTAGTTCTTGATATTACTTCTTTTATTCAAAACTACCACTTAATATATGACTGCCTGCACTTTAATGGCCACATTATTTTATTTATAATATTTATGGCACCACTAGATGAACTATGTTACTCTGGAATAGTTTAGCTTTCCATCAGTGAAAGAATTTTCATAATTGGATCAGTAGTTCTTGATATTACTTCTTTTATTCAAAACGACCATTTAATATATGACTGCCTGCACTTTAATGGCCACATTATTTTATTTATAATATTTAAAGCAACACTACATGAACTGTCACTCTGGAATAGTGTAGTTTTATATTAGTAAAATATATTTTTAACATACGGCCATTTTAGTGTCATAAAATGATATCATTTTGTAAGTATGTAGGTGATAATCTCAGGAACTATTTTCACTGATAGGAAGCTACGCTTTTTTTCTTTATGACAGAAAGCTACGATTCAGTGTTGCCATATAAGTATATGTATTGCTTTGGAAATTTATATTCGTGTCTTGTCTAAATAATTAAAACGATAAGAGTGAGTTAAGAAGCTTTATAGTTACATATAAGATCAATTTTCCATACTATAAGACTATAAGTTTCTTTTAAATATTTAGGATAATAGCATTTAAAAGATTTTTTAAATTTTCTTCCAGTATTAAAAGAATAGTAAAGATTTTTCTTTCGAATGAAAGATATCAAGAAATACCGTTTCATGTGTACTTAGTGTAAGCAATATGAGTGTGTTGCCATGGTTACGAGATTGTTATAATTGTCTATATATTAATATTGTGAGGCAGCTCTCAAGTTAGCAATCAGCTGATAGTCTCCAAACGGGTGAACAGACCTTCACAATACATAGCTAAGAGCCATCTCGATTAAATTACCTTTCAAACAAATACAATTTCATCAGAATCGGTCTATTATCTTGGGCCCTATGATGCCATAGACAAACAGATTTTTTTCGTTTCAATTTTTACGTGAAGATGACGCCATCTTGTTTTTCACATTATTTGTGAGGAAGATTTGGTTTTGTGTGTATTGGTTGAAATATGACGATAATTGTTAAAAATGCTGTACAATCCATGTGAAGTAGGGGTGGGTCGATAGTTCTTGATATTACGTGTTGTATAGTATGGAAAATCAACCTTATTTACTCTTAAGCAATAGATTACTGCAAGTGTCAAGTTTAGGAATAACGGTAAGGTTGACGCATAATTTAACTGGTAGATAAATTTACATATAAAATTTCGGTGTGTTTGTTTTTTTAACAGACTTAAGCTGCGTTTCCACCAGAGATGTGTGATGGTTCTTAACAAACACATCTTGCGCTACGAATTCTCGCACATCTCTACTGGAACCATCTCATCAACAGTGAAACAAATATTTTTTGTAGGATTTTTTTTGCTTAAAAATCTGATGAGGTTTTACTTCAAATAATTAAAAAAAAAAATAGTTCTAGTAGGATTTTTTGTATAAAATATTTTTTTATTATAGAGTATAACCACTTCTAATTTTTTATTTTTTTTCTTGGATTTTTTATATAACGTCAACCTAAAAAAATTAATAAATCATCATAATAATGAAATCTAAGTAATATTTTTTTATTTATACAGATCTTATTACTTTATATTAACTTAATTAAGATGGATAAACAGACAGACGATATAATAATAATAATAAGGAACTCTGAAAACATGAAGCTTATTAATTAATGTACAAATAAAATTAAATAATACATTAAAAAAGTGAACATCGTCACGGTACAAAACTGTCGTGTAAGAATTGCTTATGAAGTCAATGACACGAGTGAGAGGGATGGATATATGCAGGGATTTGGTGTGCGATAGGGATAGCAGTATGTTTGTGTATAGTTGCGTGGCAGTGAAATTTTGTTAAGCGGCAGTTTTAGTTGACATGACTTTGAATTTTTGTTTTTTTTTCACTGATCAGTATTTATAGAATTAATACCAACGTTCGAAATTTGAATAAAAATGGTTCGTCTGTATCAATCGCATACTTCTCGCATAATTCTTTTTGTTGTTGTATTAGTTACTAGCGACCCGCCCTGGTTTCACACGGTTTCTCTACTACAATATATATAAATCTTCCTCTTGAATCACTCTATCTATTAGTGAAAACTGCATTAAAATCCGTTGAGTAGTTTAAAAGATCTAAACGAGCAGGCAGCGAAGCGAAAGATTGTCAGGACAAGATTTGTTGAAAAGTGAGTGAGACAGAAGAGTGAGCGAGTCAGTGAGATGGTGATGTCTACAGTAAATCAGTGACGTACTACGTATTATAGAATAGAAATTCAACGGGTGTGGAAGTGAGTTTGTTGACGATTTGGATGCACCTCAGCGAAGAGAGGGCGGGTCGGATAGTTTTAAATAATTTTATGTTCTTTAATATGTATAGTATTATCTGTGTGATCCTTGACATTTCTTGTCAAGTCGTATCACCACGACACTACTCTACTTGTTCTACTTTAGACAATGTTTGTTGTTTGACATGTGACGTCACATTTATATTTGAATTTATGTATGGTCCCTTGGACAATCTATGATGGCGGCCTTTTTACATGTCGATTAAAGCAATAATTATAAACACATTATTGTAAAGCAAGTGAGTAAGGTAAACTTAACGCGTACGCGAATAACTCAAAAACTACAGCACTAAATTAGATACAATTTTCACATGTGTATTGTTAGAGATCTAACTTAAAAAATAGGTGTTTCATTTAAATTAAATTAATAAAAAATATTATTAAATTAAAAAAAAATGAACCCGAATAACTAACCCTTAATAGATATATCAGCAAGTAGCATATCGCAACGGGAAAGATTAAAAACATTTTATATACGAGTAGTTACGCAATCACGAACTGTACGTGTACGTGTATACAGTTATGTATAATTAACTATTATATTATGTATAATGTGTTTAATAGCATAATTTAATTTATTAAATAATATTTTACTTTGACAGCTAGTTTTTTTCTCTGTTTTTTTCCATAATAGAAAAGGCATAGGTATTGTACCCTACAGCCTTTTCTTTAGTAGTTTGACAGATTAAAAGGTTGTCTAAAAAATCGATATTTGAATCGATATAAATCGAATGTTTTAGAATTAATACTTATAATTTGATTTTTAATTTTATATAAATATTTTAATATCTACAGGTGTCTACAAAAATGTTTTGTTATATCACTTAAGGTTTAGCCAACTTTTTTATCTGGGCAGTGATTTTCGTCTCACTGTAGTAGTGTTTATTTAGACTCATCTGGCAACATTATTATATTTTATCCAGCTGGAAAATGGAATAGCAAAAGTGATTTCATCTAGCGTCACGCGTCGTTAGTTTGACAAAACTTTATCGTCAGCCATCTTGTCCGAAATGTCAAGAATATAGTTTACATCGCACACCATGGATTTCAGAAAGTAAGACGAGTAGAGCCTGGGATTAGTAACCCACAATTCGACCTTGCTATTTAATATCTAACTAATGAGTATTTTTCGTTCTTTAGCAATCACTTCGGTATCAAATAAAATTTGAATAAAAAATATTTCTTTTAAAAGTTTTGGCTTAACGCGTCAGTTCAAATAAGAAAACTACATCAAAATAAACTGGTAACACTACAAGGAAAATAAATATTAATGGCATTACATTTGCGTATGCTCATACATGCGTACACGATTATCATAAATATACATATTATTATTGTTATTTTCGATATATTGAATGTTTGTTATACGACAGTACGACGATTGTAAGTTCAATAAGTATCTAACAGATGGCGGTGTAAGTTAGTTTATTGCTACAACACTTAACACGATAATTGTGTAAACATCCAATAGATGGCGTTACAAGATCCCAAACGTTCATAACCTCAAATAACTTATGAGGCATTATTAAAAATCTTGATCATATTTCCATAATATGTTGAAGCAGCAGGCCCCAGCCACTGCTTGGCTGCTGTCTTAAAAACATGTGTATATTGGTGCACCAAGAAAGAGAGAGAGAGTAAGAGAGATAATAACATTATTATGAGATTATTATAGAATTAGTAAGACATGATTATGATATTATTATGATAACTAGAATCAATGGTATCCGAAAGTTTTGGAATTGAGTCCAAAGTTAAAGAAGATACTCACGAACCAACTCACTTACTCATTCTCACGTACTCTATGTATGAAACGAATATTTCATTTAAATCCGTTGGTCTGTTTTTGTACAATAAAGCTTTTGGTTTATTGGAATTTTCCTCATAAACATAATAGAGAATATGCAAGTAACTTCCGAATACTTATACAATTAATATTTTATGACATAACGCATGCGCAACACTTGCATAACTTACTGACCTCTAACTTTAACTGACACGTTTAACTTCTTCCGCTTTATATATACATTTATGTATACATATTTAAAATATATTTACTATTAAAAAAGTTTGGTCAAATTAATTCAGCTATCACATAGAAGTGTTGAACTGTTTTATTTTAAAATTACACAAAAAAAATAAGGATATTATTATTAAATTATTGGGATATATTATTATTATAGAAAGTAAAGCGATTTTCATACATTCAGTCCCTGAGGATGACCACCTAACATGGCTGAAACTTTGGTTGGTAAAACAAATCAGATTTAAGTGTGGACACGAGTATTCGGTTATTTCATAAATAAAAAATATATTATGAAATTAGTAGAACATAATTACAGAAATAGTAGGAGATTATTTTGATATAATTAGAACTATCCCAAACGAAATATGATCGCATTCACTCACACGTATTGACTCACTCATTCATTCAATTTTTTATTTTTCACTAACTCACTCAAACATTCAATCAATCACTGAAATTTTGAGTATTATAAAATAAGTGGGACGTTATTATGAAACTATTATTACCATATTCTTCTCTAATACCTGACGATTATGATTTTAGTAGAACATTATTATGAAATTATTGTAATAAAAGCTTAGGTTTACAATAATTAATGTTCCAAAAGATTTGCGAAATATATTATTTTAGCTTAGAGCAGATATCGTAGGTAAACAATGTTGACAATATACATTAATTTCTACATCTGACGATCGTGAGAAGGTGAAAAGTTAGTTTCACTGATGGCACCGCAAAAACAGATAAAACCTGGGAACTGTATTGTATACTACGAAAGTGTAATTAAAATTATTTGACAGTTTGTTTGTTTATATATTTCGAAAGTAGGTTAAGTATGAAGTTTGTAATTTACTGAAAATTATCACTAGTACTGTGCTGTTACTTTTGTTAACATGGAATTACGAAAAGTAGGATATTGTTATAAAACTTGTAGGATACTAGTCGATCCAACCTGGCATCGCACGGATACAATTTAACACGTTTACCTACTAAGATATAACAAAAAACATTAATTTTCAATATATTTCAGTATAAAAAAATTTCATGCTTTCAATATTATATTCATTTTATTATTATCCTACAGGAACTATGAATTTTCCGGGATAAAAAATAGCCTCTATGTTAATCACGATTATAAAGTATCTCTGTGCCAAATTTTATTTAAATTGGTTCAGTCCTTTTTGTGTGATTGAGCAACAAATATCCAAAATTTTTTTACCAGTAAGAAGATAGTAAAATTATTATTTAAATAATAGGCCATTATTATAATACTAGTAGAACATTATTAGTAGCAATTTAGTAAGACATGATTATGAAATTATTACAATATTATTATGAAATTATAATAAGAAATATTGTTTATAACTTTGTAAAAGTTTTTCTCGAAAATACATTTATTTATTTATACCTATACCTTATTAATATTACTTTAATAATAAATTATTAGTATTATTACGTTTTAAATAATACCTTGTAAAAAATTTATATAACTTATAAAATACGGTTATCGATTTTAATAACGTCAATTTCCGTTAATGGTACATCACTAAATAAGAATTACAATAACTGACAACACAGGCTATGTTAATGTTGTCTCTGAGATTATAAAATAGAGTGTAGTGTTTGCTACCTTCTGATAAAGTAGGTAGGAATAGGATATTATTTATAGGGCAATTACTATATGCGTCCTATTCGTCTTTGTTCGATAGTGTTTATATTAATTAAATTTAAAGTGCATAGGGACGTCTCTAGCCCATGTTAGGCCTGTAGATATTTTTTTAAATATTTTTCGATATTCGATTTTAGATTCATTAATTTATCATCAATATCGGAGTTTAATATATCGAAAAAAATATCGATATTTCAGCTCAAAAATGATCAATACAATTTAGAATCCAATGTATTTATTAAAAAAATTAAATTATAAATGAATGTTGAAAGTTACAAACACAGATTACTAATAAACATTATGAGGTGAAAATAATTTTTTTCTCTATTTTTATTCGGGTAGTATTTAACTGCAAATCAAAAATCTTTCTTTTGTATTAAAAAAATCCGAATCCTAATCAAAAAAACTGATTGCACAGCAAAATAGTTATCTCAAAATATTATAATCTAAGCAACAATTTATGTATGTGGCTAATTGCTATTTATTTAAAAGTGCAGTTTAACTAGTGCACAATAAATCTATTATATTTTTTTAAAACTTATGATCAATTTTTTTATTAAACCAAATCGGTAAAATTTTAAGATAGAACCTGTTCTACGTCTGGTGCTCCTCCTGGGTGGATTAACCTAACCTAACCAATTTTAAGACAGAACAGGGGACAGTCTATTATTGTGAAGCAAGTTTTAAAATGCTTATTGGGAAACATGGAAGGAATAGTTATATTGTTACAAGTGTGAGTATTAGGTATGTACGCTAGAGTAAATTTGCTGTGCACTTTTGCACATTAAACATTTTTTTTGTGGCGCATTTGAGGAAATAATATAATAAACTGTTGATGTATATTTTCTAATTATTTCTAGTACTAGTTTTATTAAGCAATTGGTTTATTTGCAGTGAAATAATTTATTTGATGTAAACAACAATTTTAAGGAAAATATAACAGTGTATCGTCCATCGATATCTTCATTTCAATATCAAACAATTTTTTTATTTTTATAAATATCGGTGTTTAAAAATAACGATGTCGATATTTCGATTATTCTTTTGATTTTTTCACTTTACCTCAAAGTATCGATCTTTTTCAAAACGATCGCGACATTCCTACGCTGTCAGCGCCCGTGCAACACTACAGTAGGAAAGCATCCAATAGATGGCGCTGTATAACCTATCTATACAAAATGGGTTCAATTATGAGCTACTTATAACTAAAACGCGGCCATTAACTTTCTAGATTCGCTTTCGTAGTTGCGCAATAATCGCTTCTTGTCAAAAACAGCTGATGTAACTACTACGTAATGGATGCCAAAACCTCATTTTTGTTATGCACTAGCTTCGCTGGGCTAAAACATTTATTGAAATCCAATTTAATTGAAACAAAACCTATATTAAATCTTACTAATATTGTAAATTTGAAAGTGTATGCTTAGATGTTTATTACTCGATCACGCAAAAACGGCTGAACAAATTTTAATGCAATTTGGTACATAGATACTTTTTAACCTGAATTAACATATAGGGTACTTTTTATCCCGGAAAAACTTAGAGTTCCTGTGGGAAGTTCCTTTGATAAATCTAAGTATCTTACGTGATAAATTGCACCCGTGCGAATCCGGGGCTGGTCGACTAGTTTATAAATACAATTACTTTTACGCTGACGAGTAATTTCTTTCGCTTTCGCTTTAAATCGGTTTGTTTTTAATTTAATTTGTATTTATATAAGTAAACTTCCTAATGGTAGATGATGCTTTAGTAACTTCTCTTGAACATAGATGGCGTGAGTAGTATTTTGAATAGTCAACTAAAGTAAGCATAATAGAAGATACTCACGCATGAAACTATTGGTACAAAAAATATTTATACTTTAAGAGGACTTCGTACGAACGACACTTTTGAAAAATAGAGTTTTACCAAAAATATTGTTGTCGCGCTGAGCCCCAAGCTTACCCCTTACCGTGTGATAGAGAGAACTACAGCTCGAACTGATTTTACCTACGTAACATTAAGATAATCGTCCTTTCGTAACCCCCTGTTTCCTCCTCGAAATCTGGACCGATTTTAATTATTTATTTCGTTAAAACGCAGTACAGGGTCTGAGGTAAGGCCCCACGTTTTGCTTTTTTGGTTCATGTTAGTAATAATTAGTTTGCTGGATGTTTGCAAATGTAAATAAAAAAGTCGTTTTTTTTAATTTTAAAAGTTTTTTTTCTATTATATTAATCAAATAATAAAAAAGAAACAAAACGTACAGTCATGGCAGAGGTACGTATATATCGCATGGTATTTTTTTTTCTTCTGTAACTTCATTATCCTAGGAGGAAACAGGGGACTACGTTTGTATGAAAAATGTGTCGACTGATTTCCTCTTAATGTTTAATATTAATTCTAGTGTCTAAGTTCTCTAGTAAATATAATTTCAGATAAAAACTAAAAAAAAAAATTTATTTATATTTTTACTGTGATGTAAGAAATCTTCACTCTCAGTCAACATAGATGGCGTTAGTAGTATTTTGAACCACGCAATTTTTATATCAGATATGTAATCATATCATTATTGTATTATTTGAAAGTTTTCTAGAATATAAGTTCGACTACGAGAATATTTTATTTTATTATTAGGGTAGGAAGTATTTTTTTTCAACTTTATTTATTTATACACAACACAAAAAAACCATTACTGTTTCATTTGTTCCGACATGATCCGAGAGACCATAGTCTCTAACCACAGATAATAAAAATTATACAATACTCACTACACTAGATAATAAAGGTATCTTACGTGGACCTTAAGAAGGGTGACTAACCACGACGCGAAATACCAAAGAGATTGACTCTTAAGGTTAAGTTTATATTGTGTACACTTGAAATAATATTCAAGGAACTACCCGCGAACACTAATTTATTAATGGCCTGGACCATGACTTTTTTTTTGAACTTTTTTTTATGAGCAGCGTTTGACCATGACTTGCCTGAAACAAGCAACGACATGGCCTACGATGGAGCATGCTTTTCTAGAAGATACCTATTTAATTTACATTTGAAAGCACCACATTGTACTTATCGGGTATTATAGATACCGGCTCTTCCACATCTTCGCAGTGCGAATAAAAAAGGTGGACACAGCGCTTGGTACGTATCCGAGGAACGTCCACCATGTACCGATGGCGTTTTGGTCGCGTTTGTCTAGCTGTCCTGTAAAAAAAAGCGGCAGCAGGAATCAGCCTCTGTAATTCCTGGGCACACTCACCGAAATGAATCCGATTAAAAACCGATAGAGAGGCAACCATGGGTTGATGCCTGAGGCTATGTAGCCAAGACTTGAGCCCTATCATCTCCTATTATTCTTCTAGGATAGACGTCCCAAAAGTGAGAACAATACTCCATGTACGACCTGATTTCCGCTTGGTACAAGCTGAGCAAGTGTTCTGGAGTAAAATAATATCTCACCTTTGTAAGGATGCCAAGTTTTCTTGCAGCTAACTGAGCTTTTGACACAATATTTGATGGCGTAAGGGACAAACTTATGATGGCGTTAGTGGGAGTTTGAGTCTCGCTATCGTTGTGTCAACTAAAGTAAGCCTAATAAAGGATGCATTACAATGATAAAAACTTATTCAAAGAGAATAAATATCAATTGAAATTTGTTTTAAAAAGCCTTTTCGAAAAGTTGGTATGAAATTATAATGAACTCGCAGTACGCACAGTATGCCTTCAAGTACATACAAGCTGGCGTAACAACTTTATTTTATTATATGTAGTGATTTTTCTTAAAAAAAAATGTGTTGACTTAGAAAACCTTTTGTTGTCAAAATTAAATAAAAAATACAAATATGTTTATATTGGTTATCAATTTTAATTAATTAAATCTAATTGATAATTAATAAAAACTAGTAAAAGTAACTTCTCCCGGCGAACATAGATGGCGTTAGTAGTAAACTGCGCTACTAATCTATATATATAAAAGCGAAAAGATCATCACGAAATCTCAGGAACTATAAAACCTACAAACTTGAAATTTGGAATGTAGGTTCCTTCTAGGACGTAGGTGTCCACTAAGAAACGGATTTGAGAAAATCCTCCCCTAAGGGGGTAAAATGGGGTTTGGAAGGTTATATGAAAGTCCTATGTTTTTGAAGTTAGACTTATGAAAATCGGTATTTACATTAATAACTTACAATAATAAAAATCTGTATAATTTATTTTGCAAAATACCCCCTTAAGGGTGGTAAAATAGGGGATGAAAGTTTGTATGGGAAAGTTTAATTTATTGTCACTCTTAACTTGAAATTTGGAAAGTAGGTTCTCTCTAGAGGGTAGGTGTCAGCTAAGATTTTTTTTACGGGGGTGCCCCTCCTAAGGGGTGGAATGGGGGTTTGAAGGTTATATGAAAGTCCTATGCTTTTAAAGTTTGAGGTTAGAAAAGCGGGAATATGAAAATTGGCATTTAGATTATTACAGCAGCGGGAAAAATTATCTTTTTATAATCTCATAGAAAATCAGAACTTCTACGCGGACGAAGTCGCGGGCGCCCGCTAGTGTTATATATTAAATTGGTTAAAACACACATAACTAAGAAAAGTAAGAGGTGGCCCAAGTTTGAAGCCTGTCTACTCAACTAGACATAGATGGCTTTTGATTTTGAATCGCACTATTATTTTATAACCCAAGTCTAATGTCTTCAATTATTGGAAACCCATAAATATACGCGAGCAATATGTTATTAAGGTCTACATTAAGGTCTAACAGTTTTTGTAAAATTTTTTCGAAGATGAAATTCGTAAGACTTATTAAATAGTCATGTGATATGAAGTAATATAAATCTATTTATAATCGATTTTCTAAAAGAAAAAATAATCGATTAGTAAAAACTGGAATGTTTTATTTAAAAAAATACGGTTTTGGGTTCCTTTTCTTATGGTATAAAATTGTTGTGTTAGTAATACCGTCGAAAAATTATTGCGGGTAGTTCCATTTATATTATTACAAGTATACTCACGCATAGTAAGCTTTAGCGCGATAGATTAGTCAGTCACCCTGGGGTTTTCACGCAGTGTACATGAAAGCTTGAGGTCCACATAAGTTAGCTTTATTTTCTACAATAGTTTAGGGTTCAGGCAGCGAAGAGGAGCGTTATCTTATACTAATATATAAAGCTGAAGAGTTTGTTTGATTGAACGCGCTAATCTCAGGATCTATTGGTCCGATTTAAATAATTCTTTCAGTGTTAGATAGCCTATTTATCGAGGAAGGTTATAGGCTATATATTATCACGGTAAGACCAATAGGAGCGGAGCCACACGCGGACGAAGTCGCGTGGGTTGACTAGTAATTATATAAAAGGCTTTTAATCCTATATTTTGGTCACAAGTCCAAGGTGTTGCCACTGTAATGGTATCATTTCTATAACATTCTATAACAGTTCAATCAAGTTTAAGAGTTGATTTGACAACCAACTGTCGAATATTTTGATTGTTCAACAAGTGTTCTAGTAAGGCTGCGTTACCACCAGAGATGTGCGAGGATGCGTAGCTAGGTGAATACCTTCATTTGACAAACTGAGCGCGGTTAGGTAGCTACGTCTTTTGTAGAAACACAGCCAGAAATCAATACCTACACTTTTATTTTTTAAATAAATGTTTAGTGGTCTTAAAACTTTAAATTGATGTGGCAACACCAATAGACATTAATCTGTAAGGATTAATAATCTGTTGTCGCATCATTAACCATTGATTTTAATGATTATCGAGAGTACGGTCGGTCAGACCGTCAGAGCTTGTTAAAGGAACCCCTACATGACTCATTTTTTTAAAATTTTTACACCCCTCCCCCCCTCCAGCTGCTCCAGCTCCAGGAGCCGGCATTTTGACGTTGATTATGATAATGATAATAAAAGAAAACTGCACAACAAACTGCTAGTTCTCGATCAGCTGATGTCCCGGCATTTGTATATTTGAATTTAGCTCGAAGAACACGAGATATTCCTAGAGGATTATATACGTAACGAAAACCTAAGCCATCCCTCCCCTAGGTTTCACCAAGCGTGGTATTTGAAGACCTCCCTCGAAAGACCCCTAGAAAGGGTCACATAATATGGATTACTTATTTTTTGTTGGTTATTGGGTGCCTTAGTCGATATGTCCAAAAGGATAAAAATTATAATACTGGTGAGAGTAACTGATAGCAAACATAGATGGCGTTAGTAGTAGTGTGAATCGCGCTATTTTATCTCCCAAACCTAAAAGAAGTTGACTAAAAAGCTTTGGTGCAACTAACTCTAGTTTGTTTTTATAGAATTTTTGTAAAGCCTTCTTCTAAAATTATATAATATACTAGCCGACCTACGCGACTTCGTTCGCGTGTTGCTCCGCTCTTATGGGTCGAAGCAAGATATTAAATAGCCTAAGTTACTCCTTGTTACATCAGCTATTTAATAGTGAAAGTCCAGTCAATATCGGTCCAGCCATTTCAGAGATTAGCCGACAAAAATTGTAAAAAAATGTTGTTCTGGTATATGTGGTGTGTGCGTGTATACATCCATATGCACTTAGTATAAAGCGGTTATTTTAATATTACAAACAGACACTACAATTTGATTTATTTGAATAGATGTATGGATTATTAGTTGAATTTACCCGTGTGGCACATAGATGGCGTTGTAAACAAAAATGAATAAAATCGATTGTTTTATATTACAAAACACGGTAGTAATATTCATCGTTGTTTTATTTACAATTTTACTATTTTATATTTAGATAAAAAAAATATCTTAATCTTTTAGTCTGAAATTAAAAAAAAATAAATAATCAAACATTGATTTTGACAAGGCTACTTAATAAGCAAAACCCTTTTTTTTAAAGATTATAATAATAAAAATATAATAGTGAACCACGTATCAGAGCAGGACAGAGCTTAGTAGTGGAAGTAGTGGAGTCATTGATTTAATTTTTTTTAAATAATCTAATGCAATTTTACAAAACTGATTTTATAAGAAATTTCATACAATGAAGTTTCGAGATATGATTATTTGAACAATTCGAAATATTCTATAAAATAACTAGTTTCTACAGAAAATTCATTGCCAAGTGCCAAGTGATTTTAACAAAAATCAATTTTATAGGATATTCATGTTAAAGTTTTGATTTTATGAGTATTCTTTAAATGTATGCTATTGGAACGTAAGGAAAATCGACCTTGTTTACCCAACTTGTAATTAAACCCTTCAACATTAACTAACACGCTACATATTGTCACGCGATAATGAAAAATGAGAGTTTTTTATGCACAAATCATTTTATACTTTACTGTGTACGAAATAAGGTCGAGATTACATTGGCATATAAATAATCAAAATAATTTTTACGGTCGCGAATTCTTCCCGTTTCCACACTTTTGCTTTTATGCGTATTTATATTAGTTTCTAACTTATAAGGAAATATTTTTTATAATAAAACAGTTATTATTACAAAATCATGATTTTTCGAGATATAATCTTTTGAAACTGATTTTATAGGAAATTCACTGAAATAAATTTTCGAGATATGGTTATTTATGAAATTGAAATTACCTTTAATATCTCAAACTTGTCAAAAGATAATAATACTAATAATAATACGCTTTATTTTACACCTTAAAAATATGATACATTAATATAGGCGGCCTTATCGCTAAATGAGTGATCTGCCAGGCAACTATTAGGTATAGGAGATGGCGCTAAATAACATACAGATAGATTAATAAAATACTTTAATTTTTAACTAGAAAGTACGAGTATATGATACTTTTTATCTCAGAAAGAAGCATATGAGTCTATTAGTAGAAGAGTGATCGAATAAGTGAGTTGACCCAATTTCTAGTTTAGTATTGCTTTTTAAAAATTGAATTAAAATAATAAACGAGTATTAGAAGCTTACTATGTTAGCTATCGAGCTGAATCTTCTCGCTAAAGATGATAAATGCGAGTTCTTATAATTGAATCTTCATAATATTAAATCATAAATAAACAAACACACATATAATAAATACACGAAAACACAAATGAAAGTTTTAAAACTCAACTACATACAAAGATGGTTTAAAATAAAGGAAGTGACGTCATTGATGCGCTTCCGTTAAAAACAAAAATATTCTCATAATCTTACTAATATTATAAATGTGAAAGTCTATATGTTTGGATATTTAGATGTTTCTATCTTTGTTACTTAATCACACAAATATGGCTAAACGGATTTTAATGAAATTTAGCACACAGATACTTTATAACCTGGATTAACATATAGGCTACTTTTTATCCCGGAGAAATTTATAATTCCTACAGAATGATCATAAGAAAATGTTTATTAAACGTCTGAATATTTTTATATAGCAAATAATGAAAATTATTTTTTTTTAAACATGAAAAGCTGTGGCGGTAGAGTAGTATATAATAGTATTAATAAATAGTGAAAGTTGCAACAAAATCGATACATACGAACAGACGTATTTAATATCTTATACTCTCACTATAATATCTATTGCGGAAGACAAATAATGACGCAGCGACGGTACACTTTCATGCAATACCATTTCGCAACCCTCTCGAAAGTTGAAATTTCGAGTTTAAAAAGTCCTTAAAATTTACTAAAAACACCAAAACGAATGTGAGACTTTTGATATATTTTTTTAAAATACAAAAATTTTTCCGAAGTATATTTTTAAAATTTTATTATACGGAGAGTTCATGATTTTTCGAGATAATATGATTTTATAGCTATTCGAAATATTATTATAAGAAAAACGAAATTTATATGAATTTCATTTTCGAGTTACGATTTTTGTTATGAAGTACGACGCGTAACATTTTTATAATATTTTTATTAAGATAGAAGAACTTCTGCAGTTCACTCTCATAATCGATTTTTACATGAAATTTATGGATTTTCAGATATGATTTTTCAAAATCTCTATTGCTAAAGTGTTTCTTAGTAAGTTGATATCTACATGTCCATAATTATTTCTTTTTTAATTAGGTGTATATTTTTTTATTTAGGAAATTAATTTCCGAAATATGTTCTTAGAAAACTTTGAGATATTTATTAGAGAGGTGTATACCAATTAGTATTTTTAAAGAAATCATGATTTTCGAGATATGATTTTTCGAGATATATAAATTCTACATTTCGTATTATACTTAAGTTAATAACTTACCTCTTTCTGAGAAAGCATCTCCTCCTCCAATATCTTGAAGATTCTCCTCACCACCAACTGGATCACTCCCGAAACTTGGTTCACGAAACACAACATTGTCGTTAAAATTGGGTCCCCCATGAGAATTTGTTTGCACCGAATTACTAACACTATCAGGGGAATAGGGGAACACTACCCTAGGACTTCGGGCTTTCCAACCAATTTGATTTGTTGTAACTTGAGGTCCATAAAAGCCAGTTCGAGGGGGCGCAAAATGTTGGTAAGGGTCAAATCCAAAATTAGGAGCATATGGACGATTGAAGCGACCTTGGTAATATTTGGGATAGGAAAACCTTAACCTAGGGTCGTAAAATCTTTCGTTTCCGTATAAAATATCTTTCGGATTGTCTGTCCCATCAGGAGATGTAAATTCATAGTCTGTTGTTTCATCAAACTTAATTTTTGAATATTTCGTATCAGTCAGATCAATTTCTCCTCTTCCAATCGGTTGATTGTTTTCTTCATCATCCAGAAATATGACTCGGGATCTGAACTTTCGTTTTTTTGGTATAAACATGGGATAGGTCCTGGGTTTTTGGTATACGGCTAGTTGTTGGTTAGGCTCAGCAACACACACAGTCGCGGCCATGAGTAGAATCACTTTCCATATATTTTCGCTGAACATGTTGACGCGGTCACTGCTCTCCGATTTTCACTTTCATCTTACTTTTTACCCGCTTTTTTTTAAATTTTACCGACTTTTTGTAATTTGGGATGTTGTATTATTTAATTTTTAGTGTATATACATGATTTTTTGTAACGCGTGTGTTTCGGGCGGGAGTTGATCGCGGACTGAGTGGATCCCCACTGGCGACTGGTTAAGAGGGAGTTATGTAAAGTGCGTCTGACGTGATATTTTATGTAACTGTTGCTTGGCAACCATATTTTGGGTGTGACGTCACAGGTTAATAATGGTTAATGATGGTAATTTAGTATTACAAAAATTTAAACTCTTTTTTGCATTTTATTGAAACTTTAGCTGCTAATAAAATATTGAACTTGTATCAAAAAAATTTCGTACAATAATCACAGACCCTTCCAGACCAATAATCACACCCTAAGAGTTGTAAAAAAAATTGTGTTGATTCATATTGAATTTATATATTTTGTACGGAAAAAAAATTTTACAATATTGAATGTCATATTTATAACTTTTAATATTAATAAATAATATCATTTTTAAATTCTTTTATAAATATAAGTGTTATTTAAATATTATTTAATGTTTAATTACAAACTATGTCATATTAAATCTTATCTTTAATCAATTTTCTTAAATTGTATAAAATGTTTGAAATAAATTAATTCATAAAAATGAAATTAACCATTAAAATAAAAATTAAAAAGCTTTTTATGTGAACAGCTGTAATATCGTTGAAATCTTTTGTATAGAAATATTGTTAAACGTAGCGTCATCTACACAAAAGCATTAACATTATTATACTGCCGTTTGTGTTGAAAGTACGTTAGAGGAAGGCTTTTATTTTTTTGTTCATACTTGAAGATAGATGGCGGTTATTACGACGATTTTATATCTATGCATATACTCGCTACGCTGAGGGATGTTTCCAGAATTATCAAGTTATATATAATGGATAATTAGTTTTTATTTATAAACAGACGGAGGAGGAAAATCCAGGAGAAACTATAGAAATAATTGTAAAAATTTGAAATTTAATTTTCGATTAATTGGCTATTCTTTATCGTTCTTTACACCTTTTTATATATTTTTTATTTTATAGCAATAAGTGCTATAAAATAAAAAATAATTTAATAGGTCAAGACTTCTTTCATTTTTAGTCCTAGTTTTATGATTTAAGAATATCAAAATTTTAATCTGTCTTAGTGAATGTTTTTAGAGATTATGTAAATTATTAAATCGAGACTTTGAACTATCAACGTCCAAGTAATCGAGGTGTTAAGGCATCAACACATCTAGAGATTGAGAATAGAAGGAATAAAGGCATGAAAAACGAGACATGTAACGGAATTCAGGTATTTAGAAATCAAGGAATTATGTAATAGAAAGAAAAGTAGAAGTTTAATTGTCTCTAAAGTTGGAGCTGCAGGCAATAACTAGTGATATTTTATAAACACTACCAGAAGAAAACGTTCAAT
This sequence comes from Limenitis camilla, assembly GCA_905147385.1. NCBI lineage: Eukaryota > Metazoa > Arthropoda > Insecta > Lepidoptera > Nymphalidae > Limenitis > Limenitis camilla. The sequence continues at coordinate 5,414,424 of LR990251.1, read as the reverse complement.
TACGTCGATTGTGCTATAAAACCCCGTATTAATAGGAAAGTGGGTGAACACTGAACAGATTACGATAAGTTTCACTCTTCATTAGAATATTGATCGCATTATTCGTATAAATTGACAGAAAACTAGATTCATAATATACTTGTATGAAAATAACAGGTTACGGATTGACCTAGAATTGTGAACCACTATCATGTTTATTTTAGACCTTCTTATCCTATGAAGTATGTGTATTATATTCTTATTTAAAGATGAAAGAGATTAAGGAATAAAGGAATCGAGAGATCAAAGAACAAAGACTTAAAATATAAAATATCTAGACATCAACAGTCATCGAGGTATCATCGAAAAATCGAGACATCTAGACATTTAGACAACATTGACAGGCCAAGAAGTTGAAACTTAGAAACTTCGTGAAATTGAGGCATCGAGAAATTAATACAGTGCGATATATAGGGGGACATCGAGAGATAGAGAAATCCATCATCCATGTTTAAAGGAAACGAGGAATTGAGACATCAAGAAATTAAGGCTTGGAGAAATTAAAACATTTAGACTTTTAAGGAGTTTAGAAATTGAAAGATAAAGAAGTTATAATATAAAGACAATAAGAAATGGAAGCATCGAGAAATACAGATGTTGACATGAAGACGTCAAGGAATAAATGCATCGAGGTTTAGAGATATCAAGAAATCGATGAATCAAGAAGTGGAGACATTAAGAAGTCAAGACATTGATACAACGAGAAATCTTTAATGAATTAAGACGTCAAGGAGTAAATGCATCGAGGTTTAGAGATATCAAGAAATCGATGAATTAAGACGTGAAGACGTTAAGAAGTCAAGACATTGATACAACGAGAAATCTTTAATGAATTAAGACGTCAAGGAATAAATGCATCGAGGATTAGAGATATCAAGAAATCGATGAATCAAGACGTGGAGACGTTAAGAAGTCAAGACATTGATACAACGAGAAATCTTTAATGAATTAAGACGTCAAGGAATAAATGCATCGAGGATTAGAGATATCAAGAAATCGATGAATCAAGACGTGGAGACATTAAGAAGTCAAGACATTGATACAACGAGAAATCTTTAATGAATTAAGACGTCAAGGAATAAATGCATCGAGGATTAGAGATATCAAGAAATCGATGAATCAAGACGTGGAGACATTAAGAAGTCAAGACATTGATACAACGAGAAATCTTTAATGAATTAAGACGTCAAGGAATAAATGCATCGAGGATTAGAGATATCAAGAAATCGATGAATCAAGACGTGGAGACGTTAAGAAGTCAAGACATTGATACAACGAGAAATCTTTAATGAATTAAGACGTCAAGGAATAAATGCATCGAGGATTAGAGATATCAAGAAATCGATGAATCAAGACGTGGAGACGTTAAGAAGTCAAGACATTGATACAACGAGAAATCTTTAATGAATTAAGACGTCAAGGAATAAATGCATCGAGGATTAGAGATATCAAGAAATCGATGAATCAAGACGTGGAGACATTAAGAAGTCAAGACATTGATACAACGAGAAATCTTTAATGAATTAAGACGTCAAGGAATAAATGCATCGAGGATTAGAGATATCAAGAAATCGATGAATCAAGACGTGGAGACATTAAGAAGTCAAGACATTGATACAACGAGAAATCTTTAATGAATTAAGACGTCAAGGAATAAATGCATCGAGGATTAGAGATATCAAGAAATCGATGAATCAAGACGTGGAGACATTAAGAAGTCAAGACATTTATACAACGAGAAATCTTTAATGAATTAAGACGTCAAGGAATAAATGCATCGAGGATTAGAGATATCAAGAAATCGATGAATTAAGACGTGGAGACGTTAAGAAGTCAAGACATTGATACAACGAGAAATCTTTAATGAATTAAGACGTCAAGGAATAAATGCATCGAGGATTAGAGATATCAAGAAATCGATGAATTAAGACGTGGAGACATTAAGAAGTCAAGACATTGATACAACGAGAAATCTTTAATGAATTAAGACGTCAAGGAATAAATGCATCGAGGATTAGAGATATCAAGAAATCGATGAATCAAGACGTGGAGACATTAAGAAGTCAAGATATTGAGACATCGAGAGATCATTATTGAAGGAATTAAGGCATTAAGACGTCAAGGATTAAAGGTTTCGAGGATGAGATACATCAAGAAATCGATGAATCGAGACATTGAGACATTAAGAAGACAAGACATTGAAACATTGAGAAATCTTTAATGAAGGAATTAAGGCATTAAGACTACAAGGAATAAAGTCATCGAGGGTTAGAGATTTAGAGACATCAAAAAAATGATGAATCAAGACATTGAAACATCAAATGATCGTAAATCTAGGAATTAAAGCGTGAGAATGAGGGAGAGAGGAAAGAAAAACGGATGAAAGAAATGAAACTTAAGTTATGGCAACACTTACAAGATAAACAAAAATAATAAAGTATCCGGAAGTATCTTATCCCACTAGCTCATTAATCAATCTTATTTATTATATAAAATATAAAATGAATTTTTCTCACGAAAGCTTACTGGTACAATGTAAATGAGCTTTTAACAGTTTTTGGCGCCATCTTATATAATGGCGTCTGTAAGTGTGTCGAAGTGAAAACGGAACCAGTAGCCGAATTTGTCATATTCATTAATCTTTATGTATATAAATGTATGTCTGTATAAATACTACTTATATTATAAATGTGAATATTTTGATTTTTATTATTCAATCACTCAAAAATGGCTGAACAGATTTCCATTAAATTTAGTGAACAGATACTTTATAACCTGGATTAGCACATAGGATAATTTTTATCCCAGAAACATTCATAGTTCCTACGGGATAATAATGAAAAATATTTATTAAACTTTATTAGTAATTAAGTGATTTATCGTATCCGTGCGAAGCCAGGGCGAGTCGATAGTGTGGTATAAAATGTTTTTAAGGATCCGACTCACGCTTGGCTAATTTTTTGAAAGTCAGAGGTATGTATAACAGTTACAGTGATTCATAAGATAAGTAACACAATACTGAACTGCCTAAATTAAATATAAAGCATAGCATTTATATAATCGAAGATTTATAGTCTGTTACGCTTAAACCACTGAACTAATTTTTTGAAAATTTCGTACGGACTAGTTAGACTAGAGTTTGAGAAAGGACATACATTTTATCGCGAAAAATGGCTAAAAGGGGTTGAATTAGGGGATGAAGTGCATGTTGAGCTGTGTAACCGTTGTATGTCTTTGGGGGTTGGTCATATATACATTAGGATGATATTGAAAATTAAAATGTATATGATAAAGATATTTATTGGGCTAGTAATTCTTAAATACAAACATACGGATTCATAAGCAGTGTAAAGGTACACAGATATATAGAAATATAAACAAAAAAGAAACACAAACAACTGACACAGACAAAAGACACATAAACAACAGGCATTGATACACAAGTAGATAATCATCGTACATACGCGCAACACTTAAATAAAATAAAACAGGTAGATAGACACATACATACACAGAGATGCACAGTCCAAAAACATGACACATAGCCATATACACAAAGAGTCATACACAATAATACGGCATCCACACACAAAGACATTTACACAGACACAAAACACATATAAACACAGACACACGCACAGTTCCTCAAAGAGACTTCAAGTCTTACTCGGGAGGTCCGAGGTTCGATCCCCCACACAGGCACACACCTCTGACTCTGAGTTATGTGTGTTTTAAGCAATTAAATATCACTTGCTTTAACGGTGAAGGAAAACATCGTGAGGAAACCTGCACTCCTGAGAGTTCTCAAAGGTGTGTGAAGTCTGCCAACCCGCACTGGGCCAGCGTGGTGGACTATGGCCTAATACCCTCCTCATTCTGAGGAGGAGACCCGGCTCAGCAGTGGGCCATTGAAGGGTCGTGATGATGACATACACATAGCCATAATCATAAAGATACATAAATACACAGCCATAGACGCAGACACAAAAACAAGACAATAAATGACAGACACAGGCAGACACATAAATGCACAGAGGCACAGTCCCACAAAACAACGGACGGACAAAATTAGACAGACACAAAAATATAAAACTTTTCCTTTTATATTATTACTAGTCGACTCGTCCTGGCTTCGCCCGAGTGCAATTTAACACGTGTATTTAGCCGTAACCGATGTCCCTGCATTTTAAATCTGTAATATCTTCGAAAATATTCATTTGAGTTTCATGCTGTAAAGGGCCATATTGATCTATATTAAATGCACAATGTATTTAAGGTACTTAATTGGATAAGGATTAATGCTGTATTGTTTAACATAGCTTCGTAAATAAGCCATTATTTCTCGTAAAAAGTAAAGGATAAAAAATGGTTCTTATGGATTATCCTTAAGAGATAGACATATACTATTAAGGATTTTTTGTAGACCCTTTTAAGGTGTACAATACTGTAGTACATTATTTTGATCTATCTCGTAGGGTTCAGCCAGCGTTTGCAATGTAAGCGCAAAAAATGTGTTTATTAACGACGTCACATTAGAAACCTCTAAAATTATCAGTGTTTCTCTACGATATTATGTATGTATTATACATATAAACCTTCCTCTTGAATCACTCTATCTATTAAAATAAAACGCATCAATATCCGTTACTTAGTTTTAAAGATCTAAGCATACATAGGGACAGACAGACAGGCAGCGGGAAACGAATTTGTTTTATACTATCTAGTGATGATTATTGTACAAACTTGACATACATTCTTCTCAAAAAATTGTTTTAAGGTATGAAAAGGCCTCAATATGATAATTATCATTACCATAATATTTATTAGGAAAAAAGATAATTTATCAAATTTATGAAATCCCCAACATACTCGTACTTTCCGATCCCCAATCCGAAATCGTGACGTGAAATCGCCAACCAGTTTGAGAAACTCGACAGTCGACACTCGACACTCGAAACCAGTACACGTCCGACCTCGGACACATACACACGTCCCATTTTGATAAAACTTTTGATAAGTGATTTAATATTAAAGTGATAAGTGCAAGTGAAAGTGATTTTAGTAAAAGTGAAAGTAAGTACTGGGTCCAGTTAGTTTTGACCTAGATGGTTTTGTTTTTAATTATATTTTATAGAAATATAGACTTAGGAGACTTAGAAATACTTTACTTATGTGTATAGAGTCTTATCGAAAATGATTCAGGCGTTTGAATCAAAAATTCTCTTTTCGATTTAATTAGAATGTTTATTTATATATGTACGATGGGTCTTCATATAAATATTTTGAAAAAAACATTCAAAGCTCGTATACGTAAATAAATGTTATTGTTCTGTCTTTCGATCTTTCGTGGATCTAAAAGATTGTAAGTTATATTTGTCTCTTTCTAACAATTTGTTTTCTTAATAAATATACAAAGTAACTATTTTTTTTTTCATTTCTGTTTAGCTGCCTCTTCTGGCAGCGTTTTCGACGAAAGCTCTCAGGCAGATTGAGTTTTTCAGACCTATTTAACAACTATCAACATATTTCAAACAATATATACAAAACCATAACAAATTATACATCTCAACCTTCCTTATGAATTACTCTGTCTATTAATGAAAACCGCATGAAAATCAGTTCAGTAGTTTTTGCGTTTATCGCGAAAAGACAGACAGAAGTGGCGTGGTACTTTTTTTTATAATATACTAGCCGACCCTTGCCACTTCGTACCCGTGATGCTCCGCTCCTATTGGCCTTAGCGTGGTGGTATATAGCCTATAGTCTTCCTCAATAAATGGGCTATCTAACACTGAAAGAATATTTCAAATCGGACCAGAAGTTCCTGAGATTAGCGCGTTCAAGCAAACAAACAAACTCTTCAGCTTTATGTATTAATATAGATGTATAGATAGTAATATCTATAGACTTTGGACATTTTTTCACAATATTAGTATGAAGATGCATTGTCTGTACTATTTACAGTCCTCTCAGAACATCTTCCTTTTTTAGAAATCGGTTAAATACAAAAAAATTGAAATTTCATTTTTGAACAATACAAAAATGTTTTCTACTAATTAACATTATAATAAACATTTTTCAGTTCACTTTTACTTTTGATGAATGAATCTATTTTTGTGTTACAAACACAAAACTATTTTTGTGTTACTATAGTAACACTAGTCGACCCGCACCGGCTTTGCACGGGTGTAATTTTAAACGTGTTAAGTTTACCAAAAAATAACTTTAATATATTGCTATATAAAATATTTAGGCGATCAATACACATTTTATTATTATCCCGCAGGAACTTTAAATTTTCGGGATAAAAAGTAGCCTAAAGATGTGTTAATCAAGGTTATAAAGTATCTATGTGCCAAATTTCATTTAAATAAATTCAGTCGTTTTTGTATGATTGAGTAACAAACATCTAAACAACTAAATATCTATGGGTGTATTGAGGGTCATGGTCATATCGAGGGTTTGATGATAAAGCCAGGAGGTAGTGGATATCTTCGTTCATTAGTTAAAACAGTTTTTATTATCTCAGCAAGATATTTACTTGTAACGTTACGCCCCAAAACGTCGACATGCGCCTGCGCCGCTTTCGCTCGGCTTAATTGTTAAAAGCCTTTAGTAGGCTTATAAATTGTTTTCTTAAACTCATCCTACTATTCTACTAATATTATAAATGTGAAAGTTTGTATGTTTGCTGAAGAAATTTGGTATACACAATGCAGGTTACTTTTTATCCCACGAAAGGAAGAGATCCTGTGGGATACTTTATAAACCGGAATTATACTTTTTATCCCAGAAAAGGGAGTTGATGTGTATTTTAATTCATCCTGGATCCAATTTGGAACGGACAAAGTCGAGGATATAAAGTGATTAATAATTTACTCAAAAACTGGTGAATACTTTTGAAAAGATTGAGTTTTTAAATCTGTGGACAATCATGTCTTGAAGTCTCTAAGAGGAAAAGAGTTCCAAAATTCCAAAATGGAGATCCTCCAACCACACATATTGATTTATATGCGCGACTCCTGGACAATTTTTGCGTAGTATTTGTATGAAGACCAGTCGTCAAAACAATAATAGGTTATTAAAAAATATAATAAATTTTGTTTCTAGATTTTATCAATATAAGACACATTACCACCCACGCTATGTCCAAACATCTCAAACTACCCTCACCATGTCATCGGTGAATCAAATACCATGGAGATTGATAGACCACCATAGGTTTATAATTAAACACACAGACATAGTGTTGAAGAAAAGAAAGAATATTCATAGTTCTACGAAATGGCGGCGCAAAACAAGATGGCGGATGACGATGCTGTTACCGTTTATGATATTAAATATCTCTGGATTGAGTAATGGTGAAAGTAAGTTAATAAGTTTATTGTTTTTGTGCAAATCTACATAAATTTTGTTGATAATTAAGAAATCACAATCACACACACAATCAAAGGGTATATTTAAATACCGCGTCCACGCATCCCGCTGCATCCCTGTCGTACTATGCCGCTACCTACGCGTGCTTTCGGTTAAGCGTGACGTCATCATATTTATTAAGATTTACAAAATAGATGTTAATTTGTCCGAAATTGATAACCACTTAATGCTAAACAAAATATTTATTGTAAAAACCATCCACCGCCTTTATAGAGATAAAGATAGAACCCAGTCTGGCTTACATGTAACGTGACAAAACATTTCTTTTTCCAGGTCTAACAAGTCGTATGTTAGCATCGTTCCTAGGTTACCCAACCACATGCAACATTGGTACTGAAGTCAGAGCCTGTACGCTCTCCATAACCTGCTGGCTTCGAGGTGGAACCAGGGTCAGAGGATGTGGTAGCAGCTGGCTGTTCTCATGCTGTAGAGCTGCTGAAACTATGCGGAATGATTTTGAATTTGATAATACGTAAGTATTCTTGATAAGTTTTTAACCTGATCTTTCTTGAATATGCTTGTTGTATGTTTTCTCTTCATGGCTTCATTTACTTTATTGGCTTTTTAGAAAAGAATATTTTTTTTCAGGATACCCTCCTCAGACTGGAGATACACCCACAAGGTGGTACCACCTAAACTGCGGCAAGTTCCTCAGAGGAGTGTGGTCCCAACCAATGTGTTTAGGCGGAGAGTAGACGATGATACCAGTCAGGTGTGCCACCCACATTACTTTTTTATGCACTAAAATATTTTTCAATTTCAATTCATTTTCGAATCATGTTTGTATTTAAAGAAGTTTTAATTACTGCATATGATAGACATACCAAGATAGCCTCCCAAAAATTGATTTTGAAAATAACCCATGTCACGATTTTTGTAACGCAGGTGGGTACATATATTTTTGAAATATTAATACTATGGCGTCCCTAACGGAAGGAGAAAACATAATTTTAGTTACTTCACTAACACTGCACTAAACATTTTGTTTACTACAGGTGGATTGTGGAATTCCTTCAACAAGAATATTACAGAAAAGAATAATAGGTGGTCGAGAAGCGAAGTTTGCTGAATTTCCTTGGCAAGCTCATGTTAGGATATCCGAGTTCCAATGTGGAGGTGTATTAGGTAATATCATTAATTTCACTATCTCTTTAAATAATTATACTATCATGTGGCATAAAAAATTAAAAGTCGCACCACAAATAAGCTGCTTACGCATAGCGTCTACTGGCATATTAAAGCTGATCATTATCCTCTTGATGACTTTTAACTCTATCGGAATCTGTTAAACTATTTTGTTTACTGATTAATATTTTCGTTATTTCAGTATCTAGATGGTATGTAGCGACTGCAGCTCACTGCGTCTCTCGAGCTCGTCCTCGTGATATTGCAGTTTGGCTTGGAGCTTTAGACACTACTGCTGGAGCTCATACTGCAAGGAAACTTGGGTAAATAGTTATTACTATAGCTTCTCCACCTTAGGAAATATATAAAAATTTAGGCACTTTATCATTTATTTTGACTACATTAACCTCTTTGTTTATGAATCGATTTGAATATAGCTTTTATTTGTTGGGGCCGAAAGAAAGACCTCATTTAATTTCACTATTATTGACCTTGATCTTTGACGCTATGGACAAAAACTCCTTGAGATCAAATAGGAAATAAGTTATGGAAATAGTTAACAATAGAATTGAGTACAAATATTTTAGGTACTTGTACCATTATAAAAGCGAAGCGAGGGTATATCAATGGCTTATTTAAATCCGATGAATTCATGTATTTAATGTACATTTTTTTTTGTTACAGGGTAACCCAAAAAATACTACATCCCCTATTTCAATTTCGCATCACACAACCAGACAGATTTGACATAGCACTTCTTAAACTATCGCGACCAATAATATACACAAGTCACATACTACCAATATGTCTACCAGATTTAGATTTAGAGTTGCGGGGTAAATCGGGAGTTATAGCTGGATGGGGGAAAACGGATGCGAGTAATGGACACACTGGGACCAATTTGTTGAGATCTGCGACTGTACCTATTTTGAGTAAGTGTTGCTTTTTTCCTAAAATGTACATTATGACTGGAATTAAAATTAAAAAGATATTATTTTTAGGTACTGAACAATGTATAAACTGGCATCAAAGCAAACAAATTTTGGTGGAGATACATTCTGAAATGATTTGTGCTGGACATTCAGATGGACATCAAGATGCTTGTTTGGGTAATTAGCGCGAATTCCACTAATTTTTATGATATCATTTATCGGTTATCATACAGAGAACGGAGTCGGAGAGTCCAATTACAATTTTGACGACGATAAATCTGGTATAGGCACGGGCCCTGAATATGATAGCCCTCACTTGGACCCTCCAACTTCATTCTATTAGTAAATAACTGTTAAATTATGTAATAAATATTGTTATATTAATACTTTTCCATCTTCTGTCTACATCAACCAAGAGATATACCCTTTGTTTAATGTTAAAAACCTTGACTGAGAGATGAGTCTCCAGCTCCTTTCAGTTTTTACACAGTCAAAGTATATTCGTAAAATGTATACTAGACTGTCCATATATAAAGCTACGAGCCTGCTGGACTATTTTGAAATCAAAAATAAAAAAATAAATCAGCCCGGGTAAATAACGAGGATGAAGGACATGATGGAATGGCACCACAAAAACGGAAAGAGATAGAGGAGAAGAGAAAGGAAGAAGATTTGCCAAAGTCATGGAGGATAAACAAATTGGTTGCTCTAGAATAATTAGCTATCTTATCTATCTATCAGTTAGTAATTTTAAAAAGTTAATCTAGGACTCCTAAACAGCAGTGATGGCCCAGTGGTTGAGACTTCAAGCCTTACTCGGGAGGTCCGAGTTCGATCCTGGGCACACACCTCTGACTCTGAGTTATGTGTGTTTTAAGCAATTAAATATCACTTGCTTTAACGGTGAAGGAAAACATCGCGAGGAAACCTGCACTCCTGAGAGTTACCAAAAAAAGTTCTCTTAGGTGTGTGAAGTCTGCCAACACGCACTGGGCTTGTCACTTGCTTTATTTATTTATTTTATTTTATTTAAATACTTCTTTGCACTATGGTGTACAATAGGCGAGCTTAATGCTAAGAACATTTTCTACCAGCTGACCCAAGACATGGAAGAAAGTGTGGGTAGGTGTGCAAACAGTAAAATGGAAAATATAATAAATTAAATATTACATTTACATATATGGATACTTACACATATACATGAATATAAACATATACATACATATACACATACATAAGCATTAAACGTACCTACATACATACATACATACATACATACATACATACATACATACATACATACATACATACATACATACATACATACATACATACATACATACATACATACATACATACATACATACATACATACATACATACATACATATATACATACATACATACATACATACATACACACATACATATTAAATATCATACACTATAAACATTCATACACATAATTATCTATTTATATGTAAATAAGTGAAAATAATAAGGAAAACATTGACGGACTGTTATTATGTCAATTTGAACCCTAGACTAGTTGAATAAAAAATTTTCACTTGACGCTTGAAGGACGCACACGTAGGCGCCTTCCTTATCGCAACTGGCAGAGAGTTCCACAGACGCACTGCGACCACTGCAAAAGAATTACTCATAAACCCTGTGCGATGCACAGGTGTCTTGAGCAAAAGACTCTCTGCCGAACGAAGCGACCTGTCATTATTGTCGGCACAGAACATAAAATTGTTTGATAAATATTTTGGAGAGTCAGGGCAATTTAAAAGTTTGAAGGTGAGACAGAGGATTCTAGTGAACCTGCGTTCTCTTATTGGTAACCAGTTGAGCTTTGATCGGAAATGTGTAATACGGCCGTATTTACGTAATCCAAAGATGAAACGTATACACGTGTTTTGTAAACGTCACTGTAATCTAGAATGGGGAACAAGAGAGTGTTGACCAATTGGATCTTGGCCTTTATTGGAAGAAAATTTTTTAAGCGCATCATCGAATGTAGGGTACCAAAAAATTTACTCGAAGTTTGGGTAATATGATCTCGCCAGCAAAGATTCTTGTCAACAATAATCCCGAGATCTTTGACCATGTCTGATAAGGGTATTACTGTGCCGTTGTATACTATTTTGGGTAAAGTTAAAAAGTTGATTTTTGATAGTTGCCTCGAGCTACCTACTATTATTGCTTGGCACTTTGACGGATTAACATTTATACCGAAGGCTTGAGACCACTGTTGGATTTTCATTAGATTTGAGTTCATATAAGACAGTGTTTCGGCTAAACTATCAACATCGGAATCCTTATAAAGCTGCAGATCGTCAGCGTAAAGATGGTATTGAGAGTCTAAATTAATAGTAACAGAGTTGATAAAAAGTGAAAATAATAAGGGAGATAAGATTGCACCTTGAGGAACACCTGAAGTCACATCGCACCAGTCAGAATGATTTCTCCCCGTGCGAATGGCTTGCTGACGGCCGTGAAGATAGGAGGTAAACCATTGAACTACCGTATCAGAGAAAGTAAGCCGAGAAAGAAGTGCAAGTAAAAGTTCATGATTAACAGCGTTAAACGCGTTGCTGAAGTCTATCAAAATTATGACCATTACATGTTTATTCTCCATTGATATTCTTATATCCTCAGTGATCTTAAGCATTGCAGTGGTAGTGCTATGTCCGGCTCGAAATCCGGATTGCATAGGATCTAATAAGTTATAAGTTGTACAAAATTTGGATATTTGTTGGTAGACTACAGATTCGACCACCTTGGAAAGAAATGGTAAGATTGAAATAGGTCGATAGTGGTTATGAGCGGTAGGATTCTGAATTTTGGGAAGTGGAAGAACGAATGCCTTACGCCATATGTCTGGGAATGTAAGAAGATGCAAGCGAGAAGTTCACAATGTGTGTTATGGCTGGTAGTATGGCATCTAATATAAGCATTATCATATTGCGACCTATTTCATCACAACCTATAGCCTTGGAGGTGATTAAATGAATACGTTTTTTGATCTCAGTGTTGGTTACAGCAGAAAAATGGGAAAATGAAGTATTAGGTGTAGGCAAACTACTAATTTGCAAAAGGCCATTGAATTTATTTAATGGGTCCAGTGGTAAAGAATCAGAAAAGTGTCTATTAAGACTGTCAAAATCGACATTTTTATTATTAGTTAGGGAAGAATTAATTTTGCCAATACCCAGAGATCTTAAAAACATTATCGCCTTCTCAGGAGAAGAATTGCTAATTTTATCAGAGATAAATTGGCGCTTCAGTTTTCGGCACATCTGATTGCAGCGATTTCTCGCAGCCTTATAAAGGTTCCAATTATGTTCCGAGCGGTCATTTTTATAGCGGCGAAAAGCTTTGTCCCTTCGGACTCTGGCCTTTCGAACATCGTCATTATACCACGGAGCTGGATAATGTTTTAATTTAATTGTTTTTAAAGGAGCATGTTGGTCAAATAGCCTAATTATTTCAGTGTTCAGAAACTCTACTTTGTCATCAATGTGATTCAACGACTGTATTTCCAGCCAGTTTACGTTTAAGGCATCTTGCAAAAGTTTGTCGGTATCAATATGTGAAAAACTTCTTAAAACAAGTGTTTTTGGTTTGGGTTTCTTCACCTTTAACGGTGAAGGAAAACATCGTGAGGAAACCTGCACTCCTGAGAGTTCTCTAACGTTCTCAAAGATGTGTGAAGTCTGCCAACCCGCACTGGGCCAGCGTGGTGGGCTATGGCCTAATACCCTCCACATTCTGAGGAGGAGACCCGGCTCAGCAGTGGGCCTATGCAGGGTCGTGATGATGAATCTTGGACTCCTAAAATCCGTAGCAAAGGTTGTGATAGAAACTATAGCCGAACTGTACGTACGTGTTTTCTATCTATACATATTATAAAATTGTAGAATTGTAGTGTTTGTCCACGCATCGCGTTGAAATGGCTGAAACGATCTGAATTAAATTTGGTATACGGATAGTTTAAAAGTTTGATTAACGCAAAGGATACTTTTTATCCCGAAAAAAGTACTGTTCCCATGGGAAAGTAGAGTAGGGTAGTGTGATTATTTGTTAATAAAATTGTCTATTTTTCAGGTGATTCCGGAGGACCCCTAATAGTATTAGACAACAATAGATATTACCTCGTAGGCATCACATCAGCTGGCTTCGGCTGTGGAGTAGATCACCAACCTGGAATATACCATAATGTCAAAATGACTGCCAATTGGATCAAAGACATTATTAGTCCTGTCGCTAATTATATTGATTTTTGAATAATACTGTCGGCTAATAAAATATAAGTATCTGAGATAAAAGAGTTCCTAAACGCAAATGAGCATGTCTGCGAATTCATATTACGGGCGTAGCTCGTGGGATATGAGCTACGTGGGATAAAATTATAGTTTATCATATTTTTGGGAAATAAATTATTACTTTTTAATTAAAAAAACAATATTACATAACTGAATATTTCTGCCCGAAATTAATTATCAATTTCAAACCTGTCATCCGGAGATTTTGGAGCGAGATTGGTTTTAATACAAGTCAACATGTTTAGGCTTTAAATTGGAATTGGATCTCTTTTTGCGTTTTTGATCTCTTTCATGTACACACTGTATCTCTCTCGACAATATTTTGGATTGTGAGTCTATAGTATTAAATATCAATAACTCATAGATCTCGAGACTAAAAGAATTTTAACGTATTTTTAAAAATATAGTACATAGTAATCAATGACGTCATTAACTTGTGATTTTTGATGTAAAATTAAAATTATAATTAAGTAACCGTTAATGGAGTCATTAGTTAATTTATTTATAATTTATTTATTAACGCTTTTATTTATTATATAATTTTGTCTTGCCATTCTTGTTTATTGGCTGATTTGATCTCTTTTGTATTGAAATTATTTCAATAAATAAATGTTTTTTTTTTATTATTTTTTTAATAGTATATAGGTACCGTCCGTCCGTCTATCTGTCACCAGGCTATATCTGTTCTGTTGCCCCTATAATAACAAATACAAACGTCATCATGTCTGACTTCTGTGGATTTGAAAACTATAATATACTAGAGGCCTGCCCTCGCTTCGCTCCGGGTATTTAAAACAATATTATAATTGATGTCCTTACTTTGTTATTCTGTAATTGTGTAGTTTTTCATTATTTGAAAAATGAGAGAAAGAAAAAGTTATAAAAAGAAAAATGATAGAAACAAATAAAAGCGACAGATGCTAAGAGAGGGAGGACAGAGCAAAAATAAAGTTAAATAGGTAAAGGAGAGAGAGAAAGAGAGAGAGAGCGAGAGAGGTAATCGAAAGAAAGTAAGTGAAAAGAGACTGATCATACTGAACAAATAAAAATAAGAATTAAAGAGAGAAAAAAGAGAGAGGATGAGAGACAATGATAGTATTATAACAGGAAGAGAGATGGAAATACTATAGACTTCTCTCAGTGAAAGAATTTTAGAAATCGGATTAGTAACAACAAAATGACCATATTCTATTAATTAAAAAATGTATATGGCAACACTAAATCACTTTTGTCACTCACGAATAGTGTCGTTATCTCTCAGTGAAAAAAATTTTTATATCGGATTTGTAGTTCCTGAGAAACTCTTCAATTTACAAAATGACCACCTTATGGCACTTAAATGGCCATATCTTTTTAATTAGAGTATTTATGGCAACACCACATAGCCTATGTTACCCGGAAAGGATGTAGCTTCCTATCGGTGAAAGAATTTTCAAAATCGGTTCAGTACTTTTAGAGCCTATTCGCAACAAACAAACAATCAAATCTTTCCTCTTTATATAATATAGTATAGATGAACAATATTAGTGATTGATCACTATAAAAACTAGATACACAATAATATAAATGACAGTTAAAGAGTAAAAGAGCATACGGTCAACCTGATGGTAATTGGCCACCGTCGCCCATGGACATCAGCAAAACAAGAGTGTGTCAATTGTTTTGTCTGCGTAGCCACCTCGGTAGAGGTTGGAAGGGGATTGAAGAGAAGAAAGCTACGCTAAAACAGCAGTATAAGTCTGGCCTACATACGGCGTGATCGGGACACGAACGGTGTTCCGAGTTACTCGGTTCCAAGAAGATTCTGGAATAGAATCCAAATTCAAATAAATGCATTTAACATTCAAATTTAGAATCGATTTTTAAATATCGAAAATAGATTTCAAATTTGAATTTGGAATGTGTTCAATCCATAATCCAGATTATTAATGCCGGCCGTTAATTTAATGGCCACCTATTTAACTCGGAGAAAAATGATGAGAAGGAGAGGGGGTATATTGAAAAACACTACAAGGTGGGGTGGGGAGTTCAAGCAATTGAGACACTCGCCTCCACTGCCCAGGTTCTCTGTTTACACCTAAGGTTAGGTTAACTTACGCGGTGACATACATTTACATGTGCAGATAACAATTTATTTACAAGCACTGTATGTCTATATTATTAAAGGTTAATGATGAAAATGTCTTCTCCAGAAGATATACTATAAAAAAAATCTAGAACTTTCCATAAGTCCTTGAGATAAGTAAACAAAAAGAAAAAACCTTGAATTAAAATCAAAATCTTACAAATATTAACTTAAAGTCACTTTCAACGCTTTTACAATGAAACCTGTTATTTTGGAATTAATCAAAAATAAACTTTATTTCTGGAATATAAAGCTCAAAATTAAATAAATTAAATTGTGATTGGTCAACCAAAACTTATAAAATATAATTTTAGAACATTAAACCTTATTAACTTGAAATAAAGTTGCTTTTACTTTAACTGCTTTAGAAATAATATTACAAATGAATTTAGACTTTATTTTCATAACAATAGAGTTTATTTTAATTTGATAGAAAATAAACAAGGTTCGTGATGTAAATGTCAAGCAGTTATAGAGATGTACAAATGTAAAATATTGATATATCGATGATTTCGATAACAATAGTTACATTATTAAGTATCGATTCGTTTTATATCGAATTATAAATATAAATTTTTCGAAATAAATTCTTACTCTATAAAATATTGATTCTTAAATCAAATAAAATAGAATTATAAATATCGATGACGATGATTTAAGCAAGATGTATTCAATATTTTCAGACCATTTTTTTTTATTTTTTTTTATAACAGATAAGGTGCAAACGAGCAAATGATGGTAAGTGGCCACCATCGCCCATGGATATTGGCAAAACAAGAGATACTCCCTTGCTTTACCGATGCGTTGCATCTTCGAAGATAGAGTGGGGAGGGAGAGTGAAGAAAAAAAATGCTGCGGTTTCAGTGGACCTTAAGCAAGAGCCCAGAGTTCACTGGATCACCATTAATAGTATGGGAGATGGAGGGGATGAGTCTGGCCCTCATGCGGCTCAACCGGAACGCGTCTATTACACTTGGTGGTCGGATTCGCATGCTGGTGGTTGCAAGCCAGTCGAGGAACAGATCCCCTACCACCAAGAGGGTGCTGGATTACTCGGCTCTTACGAGATGCTCTCCCAGCGGCAGAGGGGAATAGTATACTAACCCGTCTCTCCACGGGGGATGGTGTTGATAATGAGTTACTTTTATTGTTTTACAATAAAATTTACATTTTAAGCAGTGGCGTAACTATATCGTTTGAAGCCCTTGCAAAATCATTGGATGGGGCCCTGTATCCCCCAATGGAAAAGATTTTTGATAGGGAAAACTTAAAGGGAACCACGTAACCCTTATAGGTTTACCTACTTCGTTTTCCGTTTATCTGCTGTTTGTCTATCAATATATTTTTAATCCACCTGCACTCTCGGATCTGGGGGCCTTTGCGGTAATGCCACTTATTTACTACCTTAAATTATCCTTAAATAATAAAAAATCGATTCCTTAATAAAAAAAAAACATAATATCCGATCATACTTGTCGTATCGTCGGGGTTCGCACGGGTGCGAATAATATCGTGTGATTAGATTTAACAAAAAAAAATATTGTTATCCATACTTTGACATATTCATTGAAATCCGTTCGGCCGTTTTTGCGTGATTGAGTAACAAACATACAAACTTTCACATTTACAATATTAGTAGAAGTAAGACATCAATTGAGCACTGAGTGATTTAAAAAGTTTGTGATACACTTTCCAACTCACTCAACTCATTTACTCTCACCACAGTAACAAACATTCAAACATACAATTATAAAATATCGAACTTTTTATC
Organism: Limenitis camilla; assembly: GCA_905147385.1. Lineage (NCBI taxonomy): Eukaryota > Metazoa > Arthropoda > Insecta > Lepidoptera > Nymphalidae > Limenitis > Limenitis camilla. The sequence goes on along the minus strand of LR990251.1, from coordinate 5,396,667 downwards.
GATACATTGACAAAAAGTATCGATATATCGATACTTTTAACCAAACCTAAACACAGTCAGTAAGAATGTGGAGCCGCGACGACGTATCCTAAATTCAAATTAAAAAGTTATCTAACTTGTACTATTTTAGTAACAACAATGTTGAGAAAAGTGTTGTTGTCGTTGATAGTGTCAGTGTTGACCTCGGTGTTGGATGGACAGACTGTTGGAGGTAAGTGAAAGGTGTTTTTACATAAGCTAGGCATGATTCATTGCAACTATTTGTAAAGTTCTTTAAAATCCGTTTGAGAGTTATTTCTCCAGCTAGTTTTGGTTTAAAAAATTATTAAATTTTTTTCAATAATACTTTATCGTTAAGACGTTATCTATTATTAAAAAAAAAACTAAAAAATAAATAATTCTATATTACCCCCAACTGAAACTAATTTAATAGTCACCACTAATATCGATACATATATTTAAGAATGTACTCATTAAGCAATGTCAGTGTGTTGCCATGGTTACGAGATTGTCATAATTGTCTATATATTAATATTGCGAGGCAGCTCTCAAGTTAGCAATGAGCTGATAGTCTTCAAACAGCTGAACAGATCTTCACAAAACATAGCTGAGAACCATCTCGATTAAATTACCTTTCAAACAAATCAAACTTCATCAGAATCGGTCCATTATCTTGGACACTACGATGCTATAGACAGACATAAAGGTCGTAGGTTTGAAAGCATATAACTTAGTTGAAATCGCCATCACTTCGCTGAGGTATATTGCAATCGTTGACTCATTCATACACTCGCCAACCTCTCATTGAACATCTATTAGATATTACAAATAAACACACAATCCTAGACGGAGCGACTGCAGCAACCAATTTACGCAAAACCTTAACAAATTATACACGTAAACCTTCCTCATGAATCACTCTATCTATTAGTAATAAAAACAGCATGAAAATCGGTTATTTATTTTTGAATTTATCGCGAACTAGTCGACCCGTCGCGGCTTCGCCCGGGTGCAATTTAACACGTTTATTTCTAGCCGTAACCGCTAAGTCCCTGCATTTTAAATCTGTAATATCTTCAAAAATATTCATTTGAATTTCATGCTGTAAAGGGCCATATTGATCTATATTAAATGCACAATGTATTTAAGGTACTTAATTGCATAAGGGTTAATGCTGTATTGTTTAAAATCGCTTCGTAAATAAGCCATTATTTCTCGTAAAAAGTAAAGAATAAAAAATGGTTATTGTGGGTTATCCCTAAGAGATAGACATACTATCGCAGACTTTTTTAGACCTTTTTAACGTGTACAATACTGTAGTACATTATTTTGATCTATCTCGTAGGGTTCAGCCAGCGTTTGCAATGTAAGCGCAAAAAAATGTGTTTATTTACGACATCACATTAGAAACCTCTAAAATTATCAGTGTTTCTATACTATACTATGTATGTATTATACATATAAATCTTCCTCTTGAAACACTCTATTTATTAAAAAAAACCGCATCAAAATCTGTTGCTTAATTTTAAAGATCTAAGCATACATAGGGACAAACAGACAGTCAGCGGGAAATAACTTTGTTTTATACTATGTAGTAATAGACGAGCGTGGGACTGTTTTATAATATGCAGTGATACTGATATCTTCTAATTGTATTTTTAAACGCGAAGGCCGAATTATAAAAAACAAGATTTTTAGGAATAACAAGTTATTTTCCATTCAAGTTCCATGCTTCTTTACATAGTATAAAACAAAGTTGCTTCTCGCTGTTTGTACGTTTAGATCTTCTAAACTACGCAACAGATTGTAATGTGGTTTAAACGAATAGATAGAGTGATTCAATAGGAAGATTTGTATGTATAGTATAGTAGGAAATCATACATATTATAATAGAGAAACCGTGCGAAGTCGGGGCAGATCGTTAATAGTATATATCAGGCAATTGTTTACTATATACTAAACAAAGTCGCTTCTGGCTGTTTGCTCGCTTAGATTTTCTAAACTACGCAACAGATTGTGATGCGGTTTTTACCAATAGATAGAGTGATTCAAGAGGAATATTTATATGTATAATATAGTTGAGAATTATGCATATTATAGTAGAGTAACCGTGCAAAGCCGGGGTGGGTCGTTAATAGTTTATATAAGGCGATTGTTACAGTTTACATTATTTATCACTCAAGAACTGCTAGACTGATTTTGATGAAATTTGGTACAAAAATAGACTAAAGCTTGGGAAATAATATAGGCTACCTTTTATCTCGAAAAAAGATTTGAATGATTTTAAATCGGGGATGAAAATTTGCGTGGGAGTTTTTCATATACATTCAGGCATATGGAGAAAATTGGTTGGGATACTTTTGACGCCGATTGTGTATCTAGTTCTTAATAGTGATCGAAAATAATTTATTTTAATAAAATATTGAAATCTCTAAATAGTAATTGAGTTCCAAAGGTGAAACAGGAACTTATTAATATGGATTATAAATGGATATTCTGTTTGTCGATACTTCTGCCTTTCTCACTCTAATGTTCTAACCTCACGCTACAGTTTCACTGAATCTATGCATAATAATAATAATGTGACGTATCGAATGTCTGTACATGGAAGATAATTAAGAAAACTCAATGTTAGAGGTTGCTATAACCAATAAAAGCCAAACAATTATTTTAGTAGGACTGGTAATGTACGAAATTGCATATGGTTCGATTTTAAATTGTTCCAGCCTCAGTGAAGCGAATATCAAGTTGCTTGCGGGAAAGAGTAATGACTATTATATAGGAATAATGTAGGAATGTATGCTCATTTTAATATTATGACCTTTTAAAGTTATTAGCAAGTGTTTATAATGATTCCCAGTAACGTACATATATGTCACTTCCCGCTGTTTGTACGCTTAGATCTTTTAAACTACGCTACTGATTGTAATGCTGTTTTCACTAATAGATAGAATGATTTAAGAGGAAGGTTTATATGTATAATACATGAATATTATAGAAAAATCGTATAACTAGACCGTTTTGTTTTTGATCTACAAAAACTTGCTAAATATTAAAATATAGGATCATAAAAATGAACATTTAATTATCTATAAAAATTTTTATTATAATTTATTAAAAAAAAGTAATACCCCGCATCTGTTTATCTGTACGCGATAAACTCAAATATTACTAAATAGATATCCATGCGGTTTTTAGTATCAGACAGAGTGATTTATGAGGAAGGTTTAGGAATATTATTAGGGTTGAAGAATGTCGGCTGCACTATTCTAATAACTGTTCATTCTCTACCCTCAACTATGAATCATATATGTATATCTCATCGTTAAGGCAGTGTTCGTAAGAAACGTTTTCGTTCCCCGACTTACTGCCGCAAATTTGACTACCAGAAAAAAGTCTTCATTTTTCGGATTAATATGTGGCTTTCTATTGGTAAAAGAATTTAAAAAATCGGTTCAGTAGATCCAGAGATTACTCCCTACAACCTCACAAACTATACCTTTTTATAAGATTAGTATAGATAATAGATATCGAAAGGAGAAGGCGAGTGTGTGAGGGAATAAGTGAGTCAACGATTACAGTATACCTCAGCGAAGCGAGAGACAACTTATCACGAGAAATTGCTACTATCATACAAATTAAAATATTTTACTTAATGACAGTTTTATTGTTTATCTCTAATTTAACCGTAAATGACAATTCACTGTTAAACCACACAATTAAAATTAATTTTCCTTGTTTACTAATTATTATTAGATATCGGTACGAAAGATACATTCCTTTTAAATAGACTGTAAGAATCAGTTTATTGCTTTACTGAGGTTTAGATTTTCATCTCCTTCTTTACACATTTAGAAGAAGAAATTAGGGAAAAACTTAAACACGATATTAAATGTTCAATTACTGGACAATTTTTTAGTCCTCACGATCTTTTCCACCTTATAAAAAAAAATCAATATGACTTTTTAAAATAAAAATATGAGCGTAGAAAATGCGAAATTATAATTATGATTTTTTATTATTAGTTTGTAAAAAAAATCATAAATTTTGTATCGGAACCGATTTCGAAATAACGAACATGATAAAATCTTATATATAAAATTCTCGTGTCACAAAGGTACCAAAATCCTCCGAAACGGCTCGACCGATTTTTATGAAATTTTGTGTGCATATCGGGTAGGTCTGAGAATCGGTCAACATCTATTTTTTATACCCCTAAGTGATAAGGGTGGCCCACGGTGGCAATACAACGTTTGCTGGGTCGGCTAGTTACATATAGATTTGACATTCATAAAAAGAGCTTAATATTTATGGAATTTTATAAGAGATTTATGACCGTCATTAAAAAGTGCTCTAAATGGACATTCTTGGTTATGTTATCCGTAACAAGTATAATTATTTCGCTATAATATAACGGATAATGTAAAACAATCACAACGCAGCGACGTAGAAAATGTCCACGAGCGTGAAATAACTGTCACAGTTATTGTTTGATATTCTTTAATATTCTCATTTCTTTTCACTTTTAACCCACATTTGAAATAATTTAGTTACGAAAAACTAGAAGCCACTGCAATAGATATGACTGCATCAGACCTTCAGAACCTATTGCAATATAATGGTTTCGTCAAAACTAATTGTATGATCCCAAACTCGATAGGTTTACTAGTATCCGCTGAAGAGTTCCACTATCAATAACCTGGCCATCATCAAGTCCTCGACTCCAAGTGCAATATATTGGTCTCAGAAAAATGAATACTAGAGAGTCTCGTATGATGTATTTCCAAAATGGAGGTGTTTAATTATTAAAGAGTTCTATTATCACTAACATCAGACTCTTGACATTCATTTTTATTAATTCCATTTTTATTAATTAAATAATATTTATGTTTCAGGTCCCATGCATGGTAAAGTCGTAGTATGTTATGTAGCAACTTGGGCAGTATACCGGCCAGATGCTGGTAAATTTGATATTGGAGACCTGGAGCCATCATTGTGTACACATCTCGTGTACTCTTTTGCAGGACTCGATGAAAGTACTTACAGCATCAAAAGTCTAGGTAAGCAGCCAACGTGGATAACATCTTCTACTTAAACATTCCTGGAATTTCTAAAGACCAAATTTACCCAAAAAAAATAGGTTTAAATTAAGGGTTTAAGGGCTTCATTGGAATTAACTTTTTTGTGGAACTCCTCGAGTCTATCTTATCTTCAGTAATTGACTTCTACGCCTGGAACCTGTTTATCTTGTGATCTCGAATGTTTTTCTTTTTTCTTTTGTTTTGCACTCTAGGAGGCTGAGGGATTTTTAAGTTCTTACTTTTTGTTTATCACATTATTTTTTCCCTTTTGCAGACCCTTGGCAAGACCTAGAAAAGGATTATGGAAAAGCAGGATACAAGCGTCTAGTATCACTCAAAGAAAGGTATCCTCATCTAAAAGTAACTGTAGCTATTGGAGGATGGAATGAAGGTTCAGAGAAGTATTCAAGAATGGCTTCCAAACCTGAAACTAGAGCCAAATTTATACAAAGCGTTATGTACTTTTTGGAGTAAGTGTAACTTAATTTATGTACATAATTTTGACTATATTGTCTTATTTAAATCTTAATATATATATTTCTTGTGTGCGTGTGTATGTGACTGAACTCCTCCTAAACGACTGGACCAATTTTGATGAAATTTTTTGTGTGTGTTCGTGGAGATTCGAGAATGGTTTAGATTTACAGTTTGGTCTACTGGAAAATGTTTTTTCAATTAATTTCTTATTTATAAGGAGTTGTTGATTTTGGAATGTTTTACATTAGATCCGGCGGACGGCGCTATCATCGCATTCAATATTATTCTATTTCAATTTTAGTTTGTCCCGACAGATAGTGCAACGATCAATTTGAAAAAGTATTTCGTTATTTTGTGTTATAATTGTGTTATTCAAGTGAAGTTGCTAATTAAAATATTTAATGTAATTAGTTTTCGAAGAGTTCTGAAGTGTATATAAATAACTTATACATTTTGTAAATTTAGTGCGGAATCGAAGTGAGTATATTTTTTATAAATTATCTTTTTTAATTTACACGTGCGTTTATTAACAACCAACATAACCTTCAAGTTTATTTGTGTAGTTAGAGGATTGAATTTTTTTAATTATTTTTATTGACAATTAATTCATTTTTGGAGATATTAAATAAAAAAACTCACAAAATGCGATTACATGTTCTTTATCTAAAATTTGTCATAATAAATCTTTTGAGTTAATTAATTAAAAATTCATTATCAATAAGTAACTCATATTCATTGTATATTATTTTGCAATATTTTATTTTTGTAGAAAAATGCCACGTCTTCGTGGAAGAGCAAGAAATATTGGTCGACGTACTCAACACGCGCAATTAGTTCATGATCATCGATTGAATAGAACAGTAGAAGAACATTCTATGGATAATGTAAATTTAAGAGATCGAGCTGCATGTACACGTGCAAATGAAAATTTAGAGCAACGTGCTCAACGTCTTCGTGCTAATACATTAAGACAACGAGAGGCACGTCAACGAGCGACCAACGCACATAGAGAACGTAACCAACAGCGAGTACAAGATAATCGATCATTGGCACGAGCATCACTTAATCGTCTCGCGTTTGAATATGATCCTGAAATAGATTATTCATCACATGCATTGATCACGATTGGTAGTATGGACAAAGAGTGTCAACATTGTCATGCTTTCAAGTACAAAGGTGAATCAGCTGGTTTATGTTGCGCATCTGGAAAAATATCACTGCCACCGCTAAAACCACCACCAGAACCTTTAAAAACGCTTTTAGCTGGAATCACATCTCAATCGAAATTATTTTTACGGAAAATTCGTAAATTAAATTCATGCTTCCAAATGACATCATTTGCAGCAACAAAAATTATTCATAATGAAGATGGCCGTAATTTTGAATCCACATTCAAAATTCAAGGCCAAGTATATCACCAAATTGGTTCGTTACTTCCAATGCCTGATGCCGATCCAAAATTTTTACAAATTTATTTTATGGGGAATGAAGAGCAACAATCACATACACGCTGCGTTTACAACCATATAGAACAGATGGAGGAACGAGAAATTGTGGACATTTTGGAAAGGTTTTTGCAAAACCATAACCAATTAGTACAATTGTTCAAGACTCTTTCTAACAGACTGCAAAACGATAACTATGTCATTGTTATTAAAGCAGACAAAGTACCCTATGGAGAGCACGCAGGCACATATAATGTTCCAACCATTAATGAAGTGGCAGTTGTTATGGCTGGTGACCCATGTGAACGTAGAGACATTCGCATACAACGCAGAGATAATACGATGCAAATAATTCAAGACAATCATCGTTCTTACGATGCTTTGCAGTATCCGTTAATATTTTGGGAAGGAGAAGACGGATATCATTTAAATATTAAACAACGGAATCCAACTACAGGTACAACTTATAGATTATCTTACAATTTTTTTTTTGAATAAATAATTTTTGTTTATCTCATAATTATATTTATTTACAGGTGAAGAACTGACCAAGAAAGTTAGTGCCATGAATTTCTACGCATATCGGTTAATGATTCGTGCTAATGAAGATAATAATATTCTCCGCTGTAGACAGCTATTTCATCAGTACATCGTCGATATGTATGTAAAAATTGAAAGTGAAAGATTAAGGTATATAAAATTCAATCAAGCAAAACTTCGAGCTGAAGAGTATATTCATTTGCGTGATGCAGTAATCGGTAATGTAGATGCAACAAACGTCATTAACAACATCGGTACCACATATATTCTCCCATCATCATATATTGGTAGTCCGCGTCATATGCAAGAATATATTCAAGACGCTATGACATACGTACGTGCATACGGTCGACCAGATCTTTTTATCACATTTACATGTAATCCAAATTGGGATGAAATCAAAAACTTGCTGTTGTCAGGTCAAACATCGATGCATCGCCACGATATCACTGCGCGTGTCTTTAAACAAAAATTAAAATCTTTGATGAATTTGATCACACATTACTCGGTTTTTGGTGAAACACGTTGTTGGCTTTACTCTGTTGAGTGGCAAAAACGAGGTTTACCTCATGCGCATATTTTGATTTGGTTGGTGGATAAAGTACGCCCAGAAGAAATTGACAAAATTATTTCAGCGGAAATTCCAGATCCGAATGTTGATCAAGAACTGTTTAACATTGTTACTACTAATATGATTCATGGTCCATGCGGTACTCTAAACATGATGTCACCATGCATGAATGATGGAAAATGTACGAAACGTTTTCCAAAACCATGTCAAACTGATACTATCACCAATATTGACGGTTATCCATCTTACCGGCGCAGAGACGTAGATAATGGCGGTCAATCGTATGAATTGCGACTGTCAAACGGTGTAAGAGTAGATATTGATAATCGGTGGGTGGTTCCATATTCGCCATTACTATGCAAAACCTATAAAGCGCACATAAACGTTGAACTGTGCAGTTCGGTGAAATCTATCAAATACATTTGTAAGTACGTTCACAAGGGCAGTGATAAAGCTATATTTGCTGTTCAAAATGTAAATGACAATGACGAAATAACACGTTATCAAATGGGTCGATACATAAGTAGCAATGAAGCTGTCTGGCGCATTTTTACGTTTCCTATACATGAAAGGGATCCTGCAGTTATACATTTGGCTGTGCATCTTGAAAACGGACAGCGTGTTTATTTTACAGAACAGACTGCACTACAACAAGCATTAACGGCTCCAAAAACAACTCTTACTGAATTTTTCAATCTTTGTAATCGACAAGATGTTGTTGGTCAATTCGCAAAAACATTAATGTATACTGATGTTCCTAAATTTTTTACATGGAATAAGCAATCGAAAAATTGGGAACCACGAAAACGAGGGATTCCAGTCACAGGATTCGCCGACATATTTATGACAAATACTTTAGGTCGACTATATACAGTTCATCCTAAGCAACGCGAATGTTTTTTTTTGCGTTTGTTATTGGTTAATGTTCTTGGACCGACATCCTTCCAATATTTACGAAAAGTCAATGGTATTTTATACGACACTTTCTTCGATGCGTGTCGTGAGTTACATTTATTGGAGGATGATAACCATTGGGATCTCACACTTGCAGATGCAGCACTGAGCTCATCTCCACAACAAATTCGTCAATTATTTTCAATAATATTAACAACGTGTTTTCCGTCTGAAGCATCTGCTCTCTGGAACAAATATAAAGACTCAATGAGTGAAGATATTTTGCATCGGATTAGAATTACTAATCAAAATCCTGATATTCAATTCTCCGCAGAAATATACAATGAGGCTTTAATTATGATTGAGGATATTTGTATTCTTATTTCAAACATGCCACTCATCCATTTTGGCATGCCGGCGCCGAACCGCCCAGCAGTAGATATCATCAACAGTGATGTTCAACGTGAACACCAGTTTGATAAGACTTCGTTGGCTACTTTTGTTGCTAATAATGAACAATTGCTTACAGCTGAACAACGAAATGTATATGATCAAATTAACGTATCAATTGCAGCACAACAAGGTGGATTCTTTTTTTTGGATGCACCAGGTGGCACTGGTAAAACCTTTCTCATCTCACTGATACTTGCGCGCATTCGATCACAAAATCATATTGCATTGGCCATTGCTTCATCAGGCATTGCAGCGACGTTACTTGATGGTGGACGGACTGCGCATTCAGCACTTAAGTTACCTTTGAATGTTCATACAAATCCCGAAGCAATGTGTAACATAAAGAAGCATTCCGGCATGGCTGAAGTTTTGAGAAAATGCAAAATTATTATTTGGGATGAATGTACAATGGCCCACAAGCATTCGCTTGAAGCTCTCGACAGGTCCCTGAAGGATATCAAAAATAATACTAGGCTTTTCGGTGGTGCTCTACTGCTACTGTCTGGTGATTTCAGGCAAACATTGCCAGTAATTCCACGTGCGACATATGCAGACGAAGTAAACGCATGTTTGAAGGAATCTTATCTATGGCGGAGTGTCAGTAAATTGAGCCTTACTATCAATATGCGCGTTCAACTACAAAATGATCCATTAGCGTCAGGATTCTCTGAACAATTGTTAGACATTGGCAACGGTAAAATTCAACTGTATGAAGATACCCAATTTATTAAATTTCCAGAGAACTTTTGCAACATGGTGGCTACCAAAGATGAATTAATAAATAGTATCTTTCCAGATTTAAGATATAACTATACTAATCATGAATGGCTACGAGAGCGAGCTATTTTAGCTGCAAAAAATTTAGATGTAGACGCCATCAATTTTAAAATACAACAGTCATTGCCTGGTAATGAAATTACATTTAAATCAATTGACACCGTTGTTGATCCTGACGAAGTGGTCAACTATCCAGTAGAATTTTTGAATTCTTTAGATTTACCTGGAATGCCACCACATAATTTGCGACTGAAGATTGGCTCACCTATAATTTTGCTTCGTAATTTAAATGCCCCGAGATTGTGTAATGGCACGCGATTAGTTATAAAAAAAATCATGGGCAACATTATTGAAGCGAATATTTTATCTGGAAAATTCCAAGGTGAAATTGTACTTTTACCGCGGATCCCAATGATTCCTTCAGATTCACCTATACCATTTAAACGCTTACAATTTCCGATCCGTTTGGCATATGCTATGACTATTAATAAGTCACAAGGTCAAACGATGACATTTTGTGGCTTAGATTTAGAAAATCCGTGTTTTTCTCACGGCCAATTGTACGTTGCGTGTTCCAGAGTTGGAAAACCATCGAGTTTGTTTGTTTATACTCCTCATGGACTAACTAAAAATATTGTACATCCAATGGCATTACGATAAATTAAGTTTTTGTAAATTAAAAATAAATAAATATATATGTTATAAAATGTTTTGAGTGCAAGCTTTTTCACCTTTCATTAAAATGAGTTAAAGTTTTCATTTACGATGCTGTTATTTATTTAACAAAGTAATAACTTTTCAATAATAATTTTCATCAAAGCGGTCCAGATTGTTTCAGCTCATTAAAAAATGTATGAAATTAAAGACGTGTGTACAGGACAACGTCTGTCGGGTCCGCTAGTTATATATATATATTTATTGTACAATATTTAGTGACTTGTCCAAGGCCATTGATTATGTAGATATGTTAATTTTTATAATATTAATCGTATTGGACTTGATTTTGCTGCTTCATATATAAACAAAAGGACTGGTAAACTAACAAGTCTTTTTTTAAAAAGTGGGCGTTTCACAAGGATCTATACTAGGTCCTTGCTTATGTATGATTTTACCCAATGCCAAATATTAATCTTAGTTTAAATTTCCTTGTTTTCAGCACTCATAAATTTGACGGTCTGGATTTAGATTGGGAATATCCAACAAAGAGAGGTGGCACTCCAGAAGATAGATCTAATTATGTAGCTATGGTGAAGGTAAGTATCCTTAAGATGTATGAACTACCTTATTCCTAATCGTATGGATACATCAACTATCAATCTTTTCAGGAACTTAAAGACGCTTTTGAATCACGTGGATATATTCTTACAGCAGCTCTAGGAGCTGGTAAGGAAACAATGGATAGTGCGTACGATTTCACTAAATTAAGCAGATACTTGGATCTGATACATATGATGTGTTATGATTACCACGGAACTTGGGACAGATTGGTTGGTGGTAATGCTCCATTGAAGGGTATTGGTGAAGCAGATGTACTTAGCTTAGTAAGTTTTCCCTAATTCCTGGTATTATATTACCTTAGCAAAGCGAAGTGCTACATAAGAAGATAGTCATCATGATTTTTTGGACCTTTGAGACCTTCAAATTTTGTACACTTAGTCAAATCAATCAAATAGTATATTTAAATTAGATTTCGTGTGTTTTATTGACTTGAAAGATGTCTCCGTTAGAAAAATCTAAGACTAAAATGAAGAACTTTAAAATTAATGATAAAAAGCTATTATTTATGTATAATTATTATTTATCTTCAGGAGTACACAATTAAATACTTACTATCCCAAGGAGTTAGTCCTTACAAGATGGTTCTGGGACTACCAATGTATGGACGAAACTTTGTCCTGACAAATCCTGATGTGAAAGATATTCAGTTTGGATTAACACCAACAAAGGATGTTGGGTTTGCTGGACCGTGGACTAGGGAGAATGGTTTCATTGGGTATAATGAGGTATGGCTCTTTGTGTTGATTTTATAATCATTATTAGTTAACATGCATTTTCTCAGTGATACAAATTAGGCATATTTACAGTTGTTTTCGATTTGTTACAAGATTTTGAATTTATACAAATCATCATCATCATCACGACCCTTTAATGGCCCACTGCTGAGCCGGGTCTCCTGCTCAGAATGAGGAGGGTAATAGGCCATAGTCCACCACGCTGGCCCAGTGCGGGTTGGCTTTGAGAACTTTTAGGGAACTCTCAGGAGAGCAGGTTTCCTCACGATGTTTTGCTTCGCCGTTAAAGCAAGTGATATTTAATTGCTTAAATCACACATAACTCAGAGTCAGAGGTGTGTGCCCAGGATCAAACTCGGACCTCACGAGTAAGACTGCTTTATACAATTATAATTATAATTTATACAAATAAGCTTCATCAATTAATATTTGGTTTTGAATTGTTACATGTTAGGCGTAGATTTTGAAGTGAAGTCGTTCTGTGTCTTAGTTATATATGAAAAAAGGATAACCCAATGAACATTAATTGTCAAATAATATTAGTCACAAAAGGATGATTTTCCTTATTTTATATATTTCAGATTTGTGTAGAGATGACGAATAAGTCATCGAAATGGACTCGTCATTGGGAAGAACAGACAGCTACGCCATATTTGAGAGACGGAGCTAGAGTTATTGTTTACGATAACCCAAGATCTATTGCTATGAAGGTTAAGTAAGTATATCTCATTCCTTTAACTACTTCGTTTTGGTTTTAATTAAGAACCGACAACACTTTTGAATGGCGGTCGAATTTAATTTGACAGCTATTAGCTGTGATTTTAATGTTGCTATAGTAAGAATTTGAATTACCTAAAACGTGCTTATAGTTTATTGTTTTACAATTTTAATGTTGGAGATTCTAACATGCTAAGGGGAGGGAATTTAAGATAAACTACATTTGGTTCAAGTTGTAAAGTTCAAAGTCCCCAATTTTTTGGTTTAAATTAAATTATATTTTCTCTGTATTTCTTCTTCTCTGTATTAAATAAAAAGGAAAGATAAATTATTCTTTTATCACAAATCAATCTAATTTGTTTACTTTGTATTCTTAAGTATTTATTTCGCTATAAAACATAGCCTATGTCCTTCCTAAAGCCCAACTTTATCTCTGTATCATTTATCAATTCAGCATTTAATTATTCGTAGGATAACATATAATTTTGAGTAAGCCTGAGATGAAACTTTTGCTTTTTACACTGGCTTCTGCTAACCCCTGCTGTAAACATGCGGAGCCGGGGTGGTTCATCTGGTACATATTGTTACGAGTTTGAGTTCGGGATTGGAAGAAATTGACAAATTATTCGTTGGTCAAGGATTTATTTAAAATGTTACAAAAATCCACTTAAATCTTCACTAAAATAACTCTACACTACGTTCTCGCAATATTTACAGGTCTCCGGTATTTACACTTCTTACTTCTAATCTGTGCAGTTCCACATTTAATACGCGCACTTCTCACTAAACACTATTTCCACCGCTGTTCGTCACTATACACTTCACAATATTCCAACACTATGACCACTTTCTCTGCACTACGATATCTCTTAGAATTCACTTCTTCACTCTCGAGTTATAGACTGACTGCAATCGCCAACGCCGTACAACGCTTTATATAGGATTTCATATAGAAACTTGTCGTTACTTGATTCTAGCAATTTAAAAAAAGATTGTCAGAAACAACCCCTGGAAAGATCTATTAGTTATACCCATCCCACTCGAACACATAAATTTGCCTAATGCCGTCCTTTTTCCATATGTCAATCATCAAAGGCTCGCGAAATTTCCAGCGAACGACATCTTGTCAAATGTTTTTTTCCCTGGATATATAATAATTATATAACATCAACGTTAGAAAATTTACCTCTGCATATAACTTCGTGGTAGTTTAACGTTAAAGAGTTAGTAGAAGTAATAGAGAATAAGATGTTCTACTTACCAAATTAGTAAATAATTGAGATGGACCTATCTATTTTATTTATATGTACTTGTTTTAATGAAAGTCCTACCTCATACGTCATTCTACGAATTTTATAAAACTTTGAATCGACGCAATATTTATTTGTTACTGTTCACAGAATGGCGATCGATTATGGCCTTGGCGGACTTATGGTTTGGAGTATAGATACTGATGATTTTAGAGGTTCATGTGATTTAGAACCTGATGCATATTTGGATTTCGTTGAGAGATATAACAATATTGTCGACAATCCTGTTTTAAAAGAAGCTTTGAAGAATCTTAAATTGCCTGATGGTATGTATATATTATTACGTAAATAGAAAAAATTGTATGACGCGCAAGAATATGTTGACGAAATGATAACAACACGATGTACAAATTGTATATAACCAAAGATTTAATGTTGACAACGAACATTAGATGGATTGAATGAATTTAATGTAAAATTCAAACAAATTCAGACAAAAGATCAATTCTCAACATCAAACTAACGTTCTGATACAATTGTTTCAAATTCGTATTGTTTCGTGCTTGGACTTCGGGCAGATTATTCACTTTAGCAGACATATTCTTTAAACTCTTATTCTTTCCTCCCACGACTTTTCGATTTTAACGTCTTCGCTGTCAAAATCCAAAATTACTCCTTATTTGATCATCACAATCCTTATCTGTATAATATTCTAGATGCCGCACATTATTGACAGTGGTAGACATTTTTATATGAGAGTCTTCTACTTTCTGTTCTTGTCCAACATTGACATTTATATGTAAATCACCAGTAGCATATTATTGCGTTAGTATAGTTGTAATTCTAACAATACCTTCACTTTTTAGTAAATCGTCGAGAAAACTTAAGCAGACGAACAGCATATGTAGTAGCAAACGATAAGCTACATCTACGATTACCAGAAAACGACTTTTCAAACTACCCTCTAATGAGGACGATAAATGAAGCAACGACACTAGCTTTGGAAGAAAAACGCATTTTAGATGAAATGGAGAGAGTAGTGAAAGAAAATGAGATTGAAGATAAAGATGATGATAATGATAAGGGCTCAGCGCATATGGTGGTTGCTCGTTTTGTGTTTGCGTATGTATGTGTGTTGATTGTTTTTTATTAAACTGTTGTGATTGTGGTAGATGTTAAGTTTTAAAACTTTAAGACATAATGTAATTAATTGTAAATCTTACATATTGATTTCTTTCCGTCTTATCTTTCTCCTAATATTCATCCTTATCAACATGACCTCTTGAAAAAAATTTTTTCTAGTGCATACTGGTCACTCAACCGTCTATTACAACAGTAGTAATATTATTAACTAGTTCTGCTTCTCCATCATTATATATATTTGTTGAAACTGTAAATACTTCTGGAAATTATTTCCAAATGATAGTCTATCCTATCTCTATCAAAGAGACGATTATATCATTTAAGTTAAAATTAATTCAAATACAAATTATGAATATACTCATTTATAAATACTCAAAAAAGTTTATGATCATCACTGCCAGGAGTAATTCTAGAATAATCTATTAAAAATAGTCGTTATAGCATTTGTAGTTATCATATCATAAAATGATAGTGATTTTATTACTAAATACTCAAATAGTGTTAGGCTGCGTTTACACCAGAGATGAGCGAGGGATGTGTTTGTTAAGAACCAATAAAATCGCTTCATTTGACACATTCTGAGCGAGGATAGATGAGGTTTTTTTATTTTTTTAAGGATATAAATGAATAATTTTTTATTTTTATATTTTTGACTTTATAATATTGCCGTCATAATCTCCTAAGAGACCCCCTTCTCCCAATCCCTTTTTCCATCCTTACCTCGAATACGATATTATTTTGCTTGATAACACTTCTATTCCTTTAAAAACATTGTATATTTGAAATTTAATATTTCTGTAAATATTGATATTTTTATAAAAATACTCTTTATTGTGATATGTTTTAATAAAAAATATTTCAATTATTTCTTTTTTATTTAAAATTAAAAAATATTTACTCGTTTTCAACACATTTAAAGAAATAAAATATATTTTCCTAAAATATTGAAATAAATTAATTTATTATCTCCTCAGCTATAAGGTTGCCTGGAAGAGATTGCTCGATAAGGCCGCCCGTGGTACTCTTACTATAATGTTAATTTTTTTTATTCTGTATATGTTTGGTGTACAATAAAGAATATTTCATTCATTTATTCATAAAATAAATATCTTTGCAATTGTTGCATAAAGAAATGTTTAACAATTGTTTCTTAAAATTGTATAGAAAGGATGACTTGAGTATGAGAAAGTTTATTATTAAAAATTGCGAAATAGTTACAAAAATTTACTAAATCAACTAAAAAACAAAACTAAAATACATAATCAATAAATATTAATATACTACATAAAATAATAATATACCTATATAAATATATTTAATATTAAGAACTTCATATTTGTGAAAGATAGTGTTTCTTAAATCTGATTTTAAATGTGTTTTCTGGAAGAGCGTTCCATAGTTTTGTAGCTACTACTGTAAAAGAATGCATATAAAATGTCATATTTCGTTACCAATTCTTCTTTTCAAAACTTTTGTCAGTGACACAAAAGCGCAAAGGTCTAGCAGTCAGAAGTGCCACCCGAAAAAGCTCTTAAATTGGAGGGACAAAACATTAAAAAAGCCTGTAAGACTGATGATTAGCCGAATTGGCAGCCATTACAGTTGACGGTGGAGAAAAGTTAGGGAGATAGTTTGCCGCCTTGAGCGACACCAACAGATAGATCAGCTTAGTTCAATTTTTTAACATTTGGTGTCGTAAATTTTAAATACTTAGTTTTCTTACTATTTAACATTAGATTATTAGCACTGAACCAATGTACAATATCAGAGAGAGCATTGTTTACATCATCACATTCTGTTTGATAGCGTTTGACTTTAAATATTATTGAAGTGTCATCAGCAAACAATACTATCTTGTTCTTTTTTTCTACAAGGTTTGGCAGGTCGTTTATATAAATGAGGAAGAGAAATGTTCCAAGAATAGAACCCTGGGGGACCCCCATATCCAGACGAGCCCCAGGAGATCTCTTGCCATTCACGTCAACCCTTTGAACCCTATTGTTTAGATAGGAGTTCATAAGGTCGAGCGCAGCTCCTTTGATGCCATAGTGGCGTAGCTTACTGACCAGAGTCGCATGTTGTACACAATCGAAGGCCTTAGTTAAGTCACAGAATATTCCAAGTGCATTCTGTGATTGCTCACTAATTTTACTAAGCGTTGGCAATACTGAGATGGGTCGAAAATTATTTGGGTCAGTTATACATCCAGATTTAAATATAGGCGTTACTTTACTATGCTTCATTAGGTCAGGAAACACACCACGTTTAATGCAATTATTGAAAATAGTAGCTAGATATGGTGCAATGGCATCAATAATGGAGTTAATTATTTTAACAGAAATACCCCATATATCAGCCGTTTTCTTCATATCTAGTGTTTTAAATGTTTTAATTATATCCTTACTGTTGACAGTACTAAATTCAAACAATACATCACATAACGGTTTACAACTGTCTAGCTCACATGCGCCACAAATTGAGTATTCCAAGTTGCCTGTATATACACTAGGTGTTTGCGTTATAATATTATCTATCAGGTAAATGCGTACACAACCGCCGCCTTTTTCTGTACGATCATTTCTTATGAGATTAAAATTAGAAAGTATATAAAGAGACGATGACAACGATGGCTTTAGCCGTGACTCAGAAATTAGAATAAAATCGACTAGGACGTTGTGTCAAACAATATTTAAGCCTGTTGTCAAAGCGATCTAGCCCGGTAAGTGTAAGTATAAGCGTAGTGTAGGATGATATCGTGATGCTAGGATTCCATAATCAAGGATTCATGTAAGTGATTTTGTCTTTTACTCATTTATATTGTCTTTTAAGTGTTTTTACCATATAACATAATAAAAAATATTTATTAAAGAATATAATGTAGTGAGTTAAATACATAGTTATACAATTATGAAAGATATTTATATATAGTTAAGGCCTAATTTACAATCAGGAAGCGGTTGCGGGTCAAGGAATTATTCGCTTATCATCGTCAGAGTTCATATTGTAATTAAATTATGGATTTTTATATTTATTTTACTTTACATCTAAAATGAATAATACAAGTATTTCACAGAATCAAGAATTCTATCGGACTGTCAGTTTATACGACAATGTAAAACTTTGACACTATTTTTGTGTCAATAGGAAACGGATAGTGTTTTAGTATCGCAGTTTAAATATCATGTGTGGGTTACAAGGCATAGACACTATCAAACTGTTAGCTTATAAGACATCGTAATAGTAGACTGAGTCAAAGTTGTGGTGTAAACAACAACAGTGTGAAATGGGAAAACTTTTATTTTTATGTCTGTTTGTTTTTATCAGTTACAGCTCCACTTCGTCTTATCTTCCTTATGGTAAGTTATTTATCAATTGTTCATTTATTTGTGTTATCTTTTAAGTATAATAATTGTAAATAAATTAAACTATTTTTGATACTTCCCTTATTTTGCTTTCTCTGATTAATTCTAAGGTTCTAATGCATTTTAATACGTTTTTTTTGAAAAAATATTGTATTCCTTATTTTAGTATAGTAATCGATTATTAATAGAAAAGGTACCAACAACCTGCAGAAGTGCAAAAACCTAATATTTTTCTTGATTTATGTTTCTTTAATTTGCAAATTTGATTGATTAATAAATAATAATATTTTGGGTGCGGTTTTATTTCGGTTTGTTCGGAAGTTTGTAGTAAATAGTGAGATGAGTAAATGAGTAAATAATATCATTTTAAATTTACGCAGAAGTATAAATTAAATTTTACATTAAACAAAAAAATAATTTCCATTACGCACTTTATGGAGTGCCACAAGGTAGCACGTTGGGGCCTACCTTATTTTCAATCTACAACAGTGAGCTATGTAAATTGCATTTGCCAGGTGCTGAAACACCAATTGTGTAAGTGTAGTCTTGGTGTACACCTGGGAATATGTGCGGAATATTTACCATCTAAATACGTAGTGTGATATATGAGAAAGCAAATCCTATGATCAAACTCGATGGACTAGTAACCATTGAAAAGCTTCACTATTAACCTCCTGACAGACTGGAAATTTAACAAAATCATTCCATTTTTATTAATTTAAAAATATGTATCAGGCCCCATGCACGGTAAAGTCGTGGTATGTTATGTAGCGACATGGGCAGTATACCGACCTGATGCTGGTAAATTTGAAATTGGAGACTTGGAGCCATCGTTGTGTACGCACCTGGTATACTCTTATGCAGGACTTGATGAAAATACTTATAGCATCAAAAGTCTTGGTAAGTGGCCAATCTGGATAATATCTATTACTGAAACCTTTCCTAAAGATTCTTAAGATAAAATTAAGAGAAAGTTTAAATTAAGGTTTACGATTTTAAGATATTAGTCTCTTTTAATTTTTTGTGGGGTTTTGTAAGTCTTAATCTCGTCTTCAGAAATAGACTTCTACTTCTGGATCAGGTCTTTTTTTGTTGTCAGTGATTGGAAATTGTCGAATACTATCCTGTCTTGTTATCTCAATGTTTTTCTATTTTTTCTGTAGTCGTTTGTGTTCTTATTTTCAATTAGTTAAAAGTCTATTAGTCACATACACTTTTTTATTTTTAAAGACCCATGGCAAGATCTTGAAAAAGGAGGATACGAGCGGCTAGTGTCACTCAAGGAAAATAATCCTCTTCTTATTGTGACTGTAGCCATTGGAGGATGGAATGAAGGTTCAGAGAAGTATTCAAGAATGGCTTCTAAACCTGAAACTAGAGCTAAATTTATACAAAGCGTTATATACTTTTTGGAGTAAGTTGAACCTAATTTATATACATAATTTTGATGATTAACATTAATAAGTAATAATTTCTTATATGTATATAAAGTTGCGTGAGAAAAATCTCTTTTTCACTTTTCCAAAAGGTTTGATTTTATAGAACACCGCATACTTTTAAAAAATCTTATATGATATTAATAGTAATAAAGTATTTTATTTATATATACATAATATGTACAATTTTAGAGATATGAGAGTTCTTCACATTGCACGCCTCCACGATCTTTCTTACACGTCCTAAGGTTGACTGGCAGAATATGCTTTTAGCATTAAGTCCACCTTTTGTACGAATATTTATTTTTATAAATTTGGTGCAATAAAGTCTTTAAAAAAAAATGGTATTGTTATTAATGTTGTTGTTTTATATCTAATCAAAGAATTATTAATGTAAAATTTTCCGGACCTTTTTGAAAAAGTGGGGGTTACACAAGATTCTACTAATTATTCTATTTTATTTTTACTAATTTATTTCTCTTTAGTGATTTAACCCAATTGTGAAGCCAATGCCAAATATGAATCCAAATATTTTCATGTTTCCAGCACTCATAAATTTGACGGCCTGGATTTGAATTGGGAATATCCAACAAAAAGAGGTGGCACTCCAGAAGATAGATCTAATTATATAGCTTTGGTGAAGGTAAATATCCTTTAGATGTATGAACAATATTATAATTCATCATATAATATTTTTGATATTAACTATCAACCTTTCAGGACCTTCAAGATGCTTTTGAACCACATGGATATATTTTAACAGCAGCTCTGGCAGCTGGTAAGGATACAATGGATAGTGCGTACGACTTCATAGAATTAAGCAGATACTTGGATCTGATACATATGATGTGTTATGATTACCACGGAACTTGGGATAAATTGGTTGGTGCTAATGCTCCATTGAAGGGTATTGGTGAAACAGACGTGTTAAGTGTAGTAAGTTTCCATATAAATAAAATATTAACTAACATACAGAGATATTATGCGCAAATGATAAACTCCTAGGTTTTTTCAAAAAAGGTCTACATAACTTCGAAAAAAACGAAATGCCACATAAGAAGGCAGTAGATTGGAAGTGGTCATCATTTTGGACCTTTGAGACGTTCAAATTCTGGAGTCTTAAGGAAATTGTTGCCAATTAGCACATAACATTATTGGTTGTCTATCAAATAGCTTATTTATTTAAGTTAAAATTTCTTATGAAGCTAACAAGAAACCAGCAAACTTATTGTACCCTAATTTGTTGTTGTTATTTTCAAAAATCCATACTTGATATAGACAGTTCATAATTTAATTAGATAATTTATTTTATTAACTTAAAAAATTTTTGTTTTGGAAAATTTTAGGACTGAAATGAATATAATTATTATTTTTCAGGAATACACAATTAAATACTTACTATCCCAAGGAGTTAGTCCTTATAAGATAGTTCTTGGACTACCAATGTATGGACGAAACTTTGTCCTGTCAAATCCTGATGTAAAGAACATTCAGTTTGGATTAACACAGACTGAGGATGTTGGGTTTGCTGGACCTTGGACGCAGGAAAATGGTTTCATTGGTTATAATGAGGTATGGGCTCGTCAGTATGGTTTTGTATTGATATAAGTAAGTGTGTGTTTATTTTATTCAAGTAACGAATTCCACAGCTGTTTATTTATCCGAATCTCTATATAGACTAGAGAAAAGAAAAAAACAAAATATTAAATTAAAAGGAAATATTAAAAATTAAATAAAACCAAAGATTTAAAAAAAAACATGCGTGTGTGTATTTGATTGATATATTTGCAGTTATATGTATTTGCAGTTAATATTAAATTGATGGAATTTAGGCATATGCATTTGCAGTTACTTTTGAATTGATGGAATTTAGGCATATGCATTTGCAGTTACTTTTGAATTGATGGAATTTAGGCACTTGCATTTGCAGCTACTTTTGAATTGATGGAATTTAGGCATATGCATTTGCAGTTACTTTTGAATTGATGGAATTTAGGCACTTGCATTTGCAGTAAATATTAAATTGATGGAATTTATGCATATGCATTTGCAGTTACTTTTGAATTGATGGAATTTAGGCATATGCATTTGCAGTTACTTTTGAATTGATGGAATTTAGGCACTTGCATTTGCAGTAAATATTAAATTGATTGAATTTATGCATATGCATTTGCAGTTACTTTTGAATTGATGGAATTTAGGCATATGCATTTGCAGTTACTTTTGAATTGATGGAATTTAGGCACTTGCATTTGCAGTAAATATTAAATTGATGGAATTTATGCATATGCATTTGCAGTTACTTTTGAATTGATGGAATTTAGGCATATGCATTTGCAGTTACTTTTGAATTGATGGAATTTAGGCACTTGCATTTGCAGTAAATATTAAATTGATGGAATTTATGCATATGCATTTGCAGTTACTTTTGAATTGATGGAATTTAGGCATATGCATTTGCAGTTACTTTTAAATTGATGGAATTTAGGCACTTGCATTTGCAGTAAATATTAAATTGATGGAATTTAGGCATTTGCATTTGCAGTTACTTTTGAATTGATGGAATTTAGGCATTTGCATTTGCAGTTACTTTTGAATTGATGGAATTTAGGCACTTGCATTTGCAGTAAATATTAAATTGATGGAATTTATGCATATGCATTTGCAGTTACTTTTGAATTGATGGAATTTAGGTATATGTATTTGCAGTTAATATTAAATTGATGGAATTTAGGCATTTGCATTTGCAGTTAAAATTAAATTGATGGAATTCAGGCATATGCATTTGCGGGAGGTTTTGAATTGATGGAATTTAGGCATTTGCATTTGCAGTTAATGTTAATTTGATGCAATTAAGGCATATGCATTTGCGGGAGCAATTCATGTAAATTAGGCATAGATTTTGAAGTGGCGTCGTTCTGTCGCTTAGTTATAGCTTGAAAAAAGGATATTCAAACACACTTTAATATAATTTTAGTCATATATTTATTATTTTTCATATATTTCAGATTTGTGTAGAGATGACAAATAAGTCAACGAAATGGACTCGTCATTGGGAAGAACTGACAGCTACGCCATATTTGAGAGATGGAGCTCGAGTTATTGTTTACGATAACCCAAGATCTATTGCTATGAAGGTTAAGTAAGTATATTAAATATACTTTTCAATCTTACTAATATATTAAATATATATTTGTTTCGTTACATATAATTTATCAGTTGGAAATGTAGATTTTACATTGAATTTCTTCCTTTTAGATAATCAATTATTAATTATTTTTACATTCTGTTATGTCTTTTTAGTGATTAAGTGATAATTTTAGACAAATATTTTGTTTGAAAGCTTATAGATAGTGGTTTAAAACGAACAGACACACTTTTGTAGTTTAAAAAAGCTATCTGTTTTTTGCTCTATATAAAAAAGTTGTTGTTACTGTTCCCAGAATGGCGATCGACTATGACCTTGGTGGATTTATGGTTTGGAGTGTAGATACTGACGACTTTAAAGGTTTATGTGATTTTGAATCTGATGCATATTTAGATTTCATTGACAGATATAGCAATATTGTTGACAGTCCTGTATTAACGGAAGCTTTGAAGAATCTTCAATTGCCTGATGGTATGTATATTGTATATGTCGGAGGTGTGAGTTAGTTAGGTTTGGATTAGCCTAATATTAGGTTTGACTTGTGTTCGGTTAGGTTAATGTTAGTCTAATCTTATGATAAAACAGTGAAACCAAGCAGTGGAGGTGAGTGTCTCGATCGAATAAAGAATATCCTTAAGCTTACACCTTGGTCACAAGTCCAAGGCACTCCTTGGTTTCCTGTTATAATAGTTCTTGTCAGAATAGTGCGAGATCGTAACAATTAATTATATCCTGACCGTATTGCACCCGTAGCTTTGATAAGCCATTCCTTTCAATTTGTTTCTGACATATATATATGTCGGGGATTTTAAAACGATAAGAAAGGAAATGGAAGGAGGAAGGTGGGGAATATTGGGGAACACTAAAAGGGGGTGATGGTATTGAATGGAATATTGGGTAAACGCAACGTAGCTACTTCTACTGAACCGATAAATGATCAAATATGATCTCTAACAATTACGAGAGTAACCTAAGCAGCGCCTTGGACTTGTGACCAAGGTGTAGGCTTAAGGAATTCCTTTAAGTGATCACGACACTCGCCTCCACTGCTCAGGCTCTCTGTTTAAACCTAAGGTTAAACGCACATAAACCTAACCTAACACAAGACAAGGCAATTACATTGTCAGGTACTCACGTGAACTTGATCGGACAGCACTCCTAGCACTAACACAACACTGCTCAACATTATCACTAGACACTACTTCACTTCTTGACAGACCGCGCACGACTAAGACTTCAGTCAGACTGTCGATGGCATATAAAGGGTCACAACGGAAGTGGCTACTACCCTACTCCAACGCCATAGACAGCGATGATGATTCGATTTAATCGATAACCTTTTACTATTCTCCGACATATATTATTAGGTAGACAGAGAGCATTCTAAGATATCAAACAGTGTTAAGACAAGCTGACGCATAGAGTACAGATTATTCCCAAATAAATGTATCATATTAACAATTGAGAACAATTTTTTTTAATGATAGAAGTCGCAAACGTAATTCTAACGATACCTTAAATTTTTCAGCAAATATTCCAGAAAACTTAAGCAGACGAACAGCATATGTAGTAGCAAATGGTATGCTACATCTACGATTACACGAGCACGATTTTTCAAACTACCCTCTTATGAGGATGATAAATGAAGCAACTATATTAGCTTTAGAAGAAAAACGCATTTTAGATGAAATTGACAGAATAGTGGAAGAAAAGGAGATTAAAGATAAGGGCTCAGCACATATGGTGGTTGCTCGTTTTGTGTATGTGTTTCTTTGTGTGTTGATAGCTTTTTATTAACCCCTTAACGACCATGAGGTTTAGAAAACTGAAACTGAGAGTTTGGTGCGCATACTTGTGTGTCGTGTCGTGACGCGCTTTATTTCTTTCATTTCTAATTGATTTTCAATTATCTTATATTTCACAGCCTTGGCAACATTGATGATATCTTATTTAAACGGGGTCTGGTTTAGAGGAAATTATAAAGTTTAGTACTTCTTAAAATGTGTGCGAAATCCTGGAGTGTCTGTCAGTTACAGAAAATTGATTGTAAAGTTTTAAAAATAATTCCGTTCGTAAACCTATTTGGATATTGTCCTTTTACTGAAATTCAATTCATGACCTTGTTAGTTTAAATTAGTCTAGAAAATAAAAAAGTATTTCTTGAATTGAATTGCAGTGATGTCAAGTCGTGTGGAAGAAACCTCTTTATAAATGACTACAAGTTACATTATCTATTTATTTGCTTTATGAAAATTTTGATAATAATGGTGTGTTACAAAACGTGACGTCTCATTGTGTCACATGTTTTCTCTCTAAAGAATGGTTAATCATAAGAAGCTTACAATTTGTAGTGATTTCTCGCTGATCCCTCCCTATTTCTTTAATAAACAGATGTTTGTACTTACCCATTTTTGTCAATCAGCCATAAATCGCTCACAAAAACTGCACGTCCGCGTATGGATTACACTTTTTTTCTCTTTTACAATAAATTTTCTCTATATTCAAATTTTGCAGATTTTGACATCTAATAGATAAGGTGAAAACGAGCAGATGGTCCACCTGATGGTAAGTGGCAACCATCGCCCATGGACATCGGAAAAACAAGAAACACTCTCTCTCGTTTTGTTGCATCCTCGAACATAGAGTGGGGAGGGGGAATGAAGAAGAAAAATGGTGGGGATTCAGCGAACCAGAGCGAACAAGAGCCCAGAGTCCACTAGACCTACAGCATTAATGGGGTGGGAGAGGGAGGGGGTAATTCTGGCCAACATGCGGCTCAACCAGAACGGGAACTATGACACTTGGCGATCGGATTCGCATGCTGTTCGGCCGCAAGCCAGTCGGGGAACAGATCCCCTACCACGAAGGGGGTGCTGGGTTACTCGGCTCTTACGAGATGCTCTCCCAGCGGCGGAGGGGAATAGTATTCTAACCCGTCCCCTCACGTATGTGTTTGACATCTTAACGACAAATGCTTTCTGAATGTTTATTATTTTTTTTATATACTCAACCAGTATTTTGACAATGATTACCTTTTTCTTTCATGATTAAAAAGAAAACATAGCCCATTTTTAAATACAGATCCCTAATAGTCTTCATGAAAAATCTAGCAATAGCAGTGAGTCAGTCATTCCTTCGCCTCCGACTAGGGAGTAAGTAAATTATAAAGACCTGGCCAGGGGTCTAGCTGATCCCTGGACCCTGTAAAGGATTTTTTGCTCTTCTTAAAAGCTATTGTCAACAAATTTTGCCAACTCTACTTCTCAAACACATCCATTGTTTCGGGCTCCTGAAGTTCGACGCCGCTTGAGCCCACCACTCCCACCAGCGCTTGCTCTTCCTCTCTCCTTCACCTCATGCATTAAGAGTCCTATTACATTTTTTACGCAAATTCAAGATGTTTGACGCTGCAATTTTCAGTAGCAGTAAGATATTTTAATTATTTGATTATGAATAACGATAGTACCATTCTCTTTCTTGTAAGTTGGAGTTACACATTTTCATTTTTCTTTTCGTGTAATTTACTATAAATATTTTACGAACTCAGTTTGCAAGCATAACCGTCGGCGATGAAACTTTGATGCTGAAATTCACATTGTTACATTCTATTTTTATAAAAGCTAAAATTGATAAAATATAAGTTGAATGTTTTACTTGTTTATTGGCGTTTTAGAATTTCTTTAAATTACTTGAGTTTACACGGAATAAATTTTAAAGAAAGCCATAAATGTCTTTATTTAGCGTCCATTATATTCCAAATATAAACAATTTTATCAAAAAAACTAATATGATATAAAGCTTCATTCTACAATTAATACATTTCATTAGTTTTCGTTTGTCAATATAATAAGAAAAAATTACAATAAATAAAATTAAAGTACAACCGAACATCACCCAAGTTTCAAACGAACACCAGCGCGGGCGCGGTAGGCGAGTGTTTACGATTCGTAATAGGACTCTTAATACACGATACAAAATTTTTCACTCTCGTGCCCTTTTTATATTTATAATTGTTTCTTTATTTTCTTTCTTATTTTTATTATTATTGTAAATATAATCGGTAATACCTAACGTTTTATTTGGTTTTCTTTTTCTTTTCCTCAGTCTTGTTTTAGTTCCTTAATTATAAATTTTGTTTTGTAAATGGACCGAAATTAAAAATTAATCTTTGGATTATGCAATGAACACAGATCCTAAATTCAAATTAGTGTAGGTATAAATAATTTTGGATTACAGATTAAAAATATATTCCAAATTTTAATTTTATATGCAGAAATTTGAATTTGGTTTCTATTCTCTATCCTGAGATTGGTTTTTAATTTCAGCTGTATGTGGCTCGCAATTAAGAGGTATGATAGTATACAAACTCAATAGCGACTTACTATGCCGAAATAGTTTTATAAAAATAGTAATATTTAATACTTGTAGAGTTAAACAATGGGTCCGTTTAAGTATTACATAAGCATTAAAGGGGTGCGGGAGGGTCTTGGCTTTGCTTATTTTTGATGACATGGGGTGCGGGCGGTTGATAATTGCAAAAAAACGCTTACGTAACACTTGATTGGCCTTCCATTTCTGTTTCGTTATTTTAAATATTATCATAATCAAGGGGTAATATTACACTATGTACTTAAAAAAACACACTTTACTGCATAGTGTTCTTTTATTAGTAGTATAATAGCAAAAGCGACACTCTTTAGATGTGGTACAAGAGATGCTCTCTAGTTTTGTCGATGTCTATGAGCGACGGTGGCCAATTTACGTCAGGTGGACCGTATGCTCGTTTGTAAGGGACAATCCAACATAAAAAAAAAGAAAAAAAAAGCTTACATATGAAAGATCTTCTATAGTATCAAATGCGGTTTTGATGCATAAAGCTTTGTACTGGCTACTAAATACTATATTTCTTACATAAACTATCATACATATTTTAATATTAATATATATATATATAATACGAAGATTTATGATAAGAAGGAGGATAGGGGGAATATTGAAAAACACTACAAGGGGTAATATTTAATGGACTATTTTATTGGGTAAATAATAATCAAGCATTATGGTCACTTACAATAACGACAGGAACCTAAGCAATGTTTGGGACTTATGAACAAGGTAACTTACGCGCCGACGTATACTTGCATAAACTAACATACATATTGAAACTCACATTTATCATCTTTGGCGGAAAGTCTCAGCTTACGCAGTGAGAAAAGTTAATAAACTCACTAATATCGATACAGCTAGATTTGTTTATTTCAGTTACTTTCACAGTATTATGTCTTATGACATTTTACTGTGGGACGGGGCCGCGGATATTGTCTCTATTTTTATTCTTCAGAAAAGAGCAGTTCGGGCCATTTACAATCTAAGAGCCAGAGATTCCCTTTGAAATGTATTTAACAAAATATATATTCTTACGGTGCCATCACAATATTTATTGTAATATTTTATACATTACACTGAATATTAATTTAAACTCTAAACATATTGACGGATACAATATAAATAAAAGAAATAGAAATAAACTTGTAACGCCATACTATCGTCTCCACAAAGTCAGTAATAGTTTCATGGGGTTTGGTGTTCGCATCTATAATAAGATGCCACAGATTATTTAATAAACAAAGCTTAATATTCTGTAAATAATTACTTGAACGGTGACAAAGCTTAGAATCCAGGTAACGTTGATACTCAGCTGAATGAAAATGCAATTGTAAAACAGATTCATGTAAACAATGACGTTCTGAAAAGAGCGACTGTTGAGTTTCTTACCAGTTATTCTCCTCAGGAAACCACATTCCGAACTGGTGGTAGCTTCAGAATAACTGACTCACTGACCAATTTTGACGTATCAAAAGTACTTTTTAAAAGGACTATTTGAAATAAACTATTTTGAGTTTGAGTTTTGATGAAACTTTGACTGGGAACAGTACCATCTACGAGTATGATTAGCGCTTAATTTAAATATACACAATTTCTGACACTATTTTTACCTGGACCTTCCGAATCAGTTTCTTTGGTCAAATCTTGGGTTATGACGTACTTTTAATCACAGTGACATTAGTTAAAAAATATAAAAGAACATACTAAAATCTGTAGTTGTGAAAAATAAAAAACTAAATTTTTCGAGGAAGATTTAAAAATAAATTCTGTATATTTTTAAACAGAAATCTCTGAATAGTACAATACACTACGTTGAATAATTAAGCAACACGTAAATATAGGTATGACTTTGAATGCGCAGGACCTTTTTGATTGGTTCTTATGCCATGTTTCAGTTCCAGCGCGTCTGCTACGTTACGAATGATACTACCAATACTACCTGTATTGGTAGTATTAGCAGTACGCTCACAATGTGTAACTTTCCCCAGCTAAAGTTAAACCTAAACCTAAAGTTAGTTGCCGCCTACTATATACGACACTACGGTGAATAATTTAATTGCTCAGATATTACTTTAAACAACAAATACACACATTTTTAAATATCATTATGGTCTTTCATAACGTTGTCCAAAGAAACAAACTTCTGTACACGTTCTTACACACGGAAAGTTTCCATGTTCTATCTCGTTCAGTCTTTCAAGTTTAATTCTTTCCATTTCATTGATCACTCTTTGTTCTTCCAAAGCCAAAACTGTAGCTTCATTAACAGTTCTTGAAAGCGGGTAATTAGAAAACTTAGGTTTTGGAAGTCTTAGCTGTAGTTTACCATTATATATTCCATAAAATTGCGTATTGAAGCCACCTAAATAAAAGAAGGGATTTGTAATTAATCCTAGAATTTTCAACTACATCTACATTATTATTATGAAATGTTAAAGGTTAAAATTTCGTTAATTTTTTTCCCATGTCTAAAGCTGCTGCTACTAATCCAACAAATATTCGTAAATGTTTCTGCTTACCTTGATATAGACTAACTATAGCATCAGCAAACAAAGGCAAAGTAGATATTCTATTAAATCTTTCAATGAAGTCTTTGTAAGTATCAGTATCTTCATCACAGGTACCCCTGAAGTCATCAGTTGTTAAACTCCAAATCATGAATCCACCAAGTCCATAGTCTAATGCCAACCTGTTAAAAATATTTATTGAAGAAGAGTAAACTTATTAGTTCGGATGTTACATTGTTAGAATTTATTTAAACTTACTTAACTTTAATGGCAATAGACCGCGTATTATCATAGGTAATGAATCTTCCATCATCTCGTAGATAAGGAGTACTTGTGTGATCATGCCAATGATGAATCCATTGTGATGATTGATTTGCTAGTATATAACAAATCTGTAATTAAAAATGTTGCCCTATTATTAGTTTTTAATTCTACTTCACCATTGCACAAGAAATTAAAAGGTTAAGTTTTGTTCTAAATATTACTTCTGCACTTACTTCATTATATCCTATAAAACCATCATCTTCAGTGAAAGGTCCAGTAAATCCATTTGTTTCTGTCGTAGTTTCACCATACACTATATCTCTCACATTAGGATCAGTGAAAATATACGTACGTCCATACATAGGTAGTCCTAGAATCAGTTTATTTGGCGTGACACCATGTGATATCAAATATTTGATGGAATATTCCTGTAAAGAGATGAAACGATTATAGATAGTAATACAGATAGGTTTTATTATTCTTCTGCTACTTTATTATTCATTTTCATTTCATTTGATTACATTTAGTTATATTTCTGATAACTTAATTTGTAGTACCCACCACACTAGATGTATCATTTTCATCTTTACCACGTATGGGAGCATTAGAACCCACCACGCTATCCCACGGTCCATGGTAATCATATCCCATAATATGTATGAAATCTAAGTAAAAATTTGTTTGGATCAAATCATACATGCTGTCTATGTCACTTGAATCACTTTTTAAACTTGCTGTCAGGATTAAACCATTTGGTTCGAATGCTTCTTTCAAATCCTGTGAAATAATATTAGTATTATTTACAATTATAATACTACAATTCTAAGCAAGTGAAGAAAATTCAATGAACTGTATGGATCCTGACGTAATGATATCGAACGACAAATTCGCAGATGAAATTATTTCAAAATTTAATAAATCTGTATTTTTTATTGATCAGAATTTTATATAGAAAGGTGTAAAAAAAATAGAATCAAAAGCAAACGCTAGCTATAAATATTCTCACGTATAATCGACAGAAATATGGTCGGTGCATCCTAACCACAGCAAATAATACAAAAACATGTTTTTTATTACCTTTAAACGTAAATTTTAAAACGTGTTTTGATATATTTTTTTATTTAAATCTATAGTCGATGTTACCTTAATAACTTACTAAATGTCAAAAGCTTGCTTATTGTCTAAATAATATTGTTATGGTCACGCGTAAATTGTAAAAGTATTAATTCTAAATCCTTAAATTCATATCTTACAGGACAGTCAGTACATATAACCTTTTTTAAAAAAAATACCACAAGCGATCCTCGTTGCATTAAAACTGTTGAATTTCCATGTTTGGTAGAATCTTTGTATTTACTGCTTTATTTTACAAAATTATTAGATAATGAATATTATTTGTTACCTTCAATAATGCAATATAATTTTTCCTATCCTCTGGTCTTCCTCCTCTTTGAGTAGGATACTCCCAACTTATTTCTAGACCATCAAATTTGTGAGTTCTGAAAAATGTTGTGACAAAAGATTGTTTCAGTAAATCTCACATTTTTTGAGATTAAACAAATTTACTGATATTTGAAGTGTAATAATAATTAAATTAAATATTTACGTTAGAAATATAACAACGCTTTTAACAAATATTCTTCTCAATTCTGGATTAGCTGACATTTTGGAGTATTTGGCTGAACCTTCATTCCATCCTCCGATCGCTATTGTAGTTTTTAAATGTTTATGTTTCTCTTTCAGCGCCACAAATCTTCTAAATGCTCCTTTTCCATCATCTTTATCTAGATCTTGCCATGCATCTGTAAAATTACTATTATATTTCATTTCAATATTCACTACTTTTAGTTTAGTTTTAGTCTTTCATTTTCTTCTAATCCGCATTTTGTTTCTATAGAATCAATTTTAAATTCGGGAAGGGATCGTTGTTTGTAAAAATACTACATCTAAAATCAAATATCTTTAAATACATACCAATATGTTTAATTTTATACGAGTTATCATCAAGACCAACGAATGAATAAATGAGATGTGTGCAGAGAGATGGTTCTATATCAAAGATGTCGTAACTCCCAGCACCAGATCTGTATACAGCCCAACTTGTGTAGTAGCAGGCAATTATTTTATTGTGATCTGTAAAAGTAAAATAGAAATATACCGTTATGACGTTACTCTTGACATCGTACACAGACAATTTTTTTTCAAATCCAGTAGATTTTTATGTATCACATATATCAATAATTCTTACTTTTTCTTGATATTAATAATAATATCAAGTACTAATTCGTTATTCTTGATATTACCTAATATACGAAATAAATTCAGTTTTTTCTTCACCATTTAAAATCTTATCTGAATTTATATCATGCTTATTATGTAAACGACTGATACATATTTGATGTGAAGGTCAAGTTCAACAATAATATTATAGATTAAACAAGCCTTTGGTTATATTAATTTTAACGAGGAGTCTGAATCATTTCACTTATAAGGTAAATCAGGTACTTTTAAATATTGTGGAATATCTAATATAGCAGCGGAAACGCGAGTTGTATTTCGGTGTCAAAAATATTATGAGTAATATTCTATATATGCATATAAAAATAATATTTTATGGATTTGCAGCTTCCCAATTATAAAAAGACTGTTAGCTAAAAATATAAATTTATAATTATCACAAATCTTATTCGTAGCAAATCATGTGATGAAGTTAAGTAGTGCAAGAAGAGATGGGGATAGTAGGATACCTTGTGGAACTCCTATGTAAATCTAAAGCAAACTTAAACCTATTTATATTCTATTGAATATATAATTTGAAATATATTATGGATATGAAAATATATAAATTGCATGACTATGTTATAATTATTAATAATTTTATAAACCAATTTAATTGCATTTTATTTATTTTGGGTTAATAAAATCGTATTTTTAGTTTTTTTATTTCCTACAAATCTCATCGTTATCTCTCATCTTACAACCAAGACTTTAAATTATTGTAACATATTAACTGCGTTATTCATAGTTAGGGATTTTTATATTCTCGAAAACCTCATATCGGGTCTCACGAAAATTCATTATTTTTCTAGTTTACCTTCTAATTAATGAGTAAATTTTTAAATCATTTCAAGCTTTCACAAATAGGTTTATTAATCTCAACTTTAAACGAAGTGTAGTATGAGGGAGGGAGAAGGGTTTACTTATTTTTTTTATTTATTTATTTTTTCATTTATTTGTTAGAATATAGTACAATAATTGGTGTTAGTAGATAACAATTGAGTTCTAAAATATTCTGCCCTTGAGGCGTGCAAATATTAGTATTTATATTATATTTGTATTTATGTATTTACAATCATGTTAAGAAAAGTAAAATTGATGAATATTAAAATTAATTGATACAAATGTTAGGTGATAGATAATTATTCATGTCAATATGAATACAATGTCAATGTTATTACTCATCTAAATATTCTTTAACAGTATAGTAACATTTCGCCATTAAAAAGTCAAACATTTTCTTTTTAAAAATATTTGAATCACAATTTTTGATGTCAGTTGGTATCTTATTATTAATTTTGATCGCCATACAATAGCAGTTGCTGCTTACAATTAAGTAATAATTTTTGTATTGGTGCCTTCAATTTATCTTTGTCTTTGACTTTTAAATTTCATTGGACAAAAATTTTCAAACAATGAAATACGCTTACGAACGAATAAGCTCAATTCGTAAATATAATACTAAAATTTTATGTATAATTTGAGAAATTAGTGGATGATACGAGTTTTTTATTATTACTTTAGGAATCTGCATCTCTAGTAGCGTAAGAATTAGTTATTATAATAATTATTTATTTGTTGATTACGTGTAAGAATTCTACATAAAATCGTACATACTGCAGATATAAACCAGTTGGCGTAAGATCGCTTGTAGTGATACTCGCCTTTGTACTGTGAAAGTGCATATTTATTATGTTGAAAAGGTGTTTATTTTTCTTTATTGTGAATTTTTTAAATTTTATTTGCAGCTACAATTTAGCAGGTAATTTAATATTTATTAAACTGCAGAGTTTGTCTTAAAAGTTGTGACATTTTTAAGTTATTATTCCTTTGAGGTTATCAATAAATTTATGTCATGTTGTGGGCTGTTGTTTAAGTATAAGTCCTTGAATTTTGTCTTAAGAATTTATTACTCATTTCTTTTATTCTCTACTCGACTTACTAACTTACTTAGTTAGGTAAAGTAAGTTTAATACAATTTAATATAGTATTATAATAGTATTATATATCGAAGCAAATAATCTAAACATTAATTGTTGGTAATAGATAACCATCAAGGAAACATAGGTAACATATTCTCAAAGGAGAATTATATTAATCTCTCTTATCAATAGAAAATTCCCTTTTTTACTAAATTCATCCTATAACCTCCAAACAAAAAGAAAATTCGTATATTTCTACTACTGAAAGATTTGTTAATCCTTTTGCGAAACAAGAAGGTAGTTTATAATAAAAGACATGTTTTATATAATGTGGTTTAAGGTCCTAATGATGATAAAATCGTCGCCTGCCATTTTACTGGGTGGGGGATAGGAGGAGGTAGATTGGAAATATTGGACATAGAAGCATCCTTGTGCACTCATCTCATTTATTGTTTTGCCGGTATTGATGAAATCTCATACAAAATAAAGGTTATTGGTAAGTTACAATATATTATAGCATACGTGGATGTTTTATATTGATATAGATGTAGGTACTTTTTGAAATTACAAATATGGACGTAAGCGGAATTAATATTATGTATCATGAACCAGTGTAACATTAAAACATGATAAAGAAATCAATGATAAAGAAATAATTAGACTTAAGAATAGCTCAAAAAGAATGTTTTGTAACAATGCTAATAAAATGATAGAAAAAGAAACTGCAGTTTTAAATTTTACAGATCATTGGAGAGATCTAGAAAAAGATGGCGGAGGATTTAAACAATTTGTTTCTTTGAAGGAGAAAAATAAACATTTAAAAACTACGATAGCCATCGGAGG
The DNA here is from genome assembly GCA_905147385.1 of Limenitis camilla. Classification (NCBI taxonomy): domain Eukaryota; kingdom Metazoa; phylum Arthropoda; class Insecta; order Lepidoptera; family Nymphalidae; genus Limenitis; species Limenitis camilla. The sequence goes on along the minus strand of LR990251.1, from coordinate 5,361,162 downwards.
ATGGGATGAGGGATCTGCAAAATTTTCTAAAATGGCAGCCGATCCAAAGTTAAGAAACATATTCGTTAGGAGCGTTGTTAACTTCTTGACGTGAGTAAATTATTATTTACATGTTTATTGTATTTGTATCTTCAAAATTAAGTTTATCTGGACGATCTATTTCCATTTTAATTTTTTTATTATATTCATTTTAATAATGCTTCCTTTTTATGGAAACAGAAAGAACACTTATTACTTAATCAATCATTAGTTTATCTAGATTATTAATATGTCTAGTAATAATGTTTAGAATTTCAAAAATATACCTTTTATTGGCTTCAGCAGATATATACGATATTTGTAATATTTTTACTAGTATTCACAAATTTGATGGTCTCGATTTACATTGGGATTATCCAACGGGAAGAGAAGGAAAACCTGAAGATAAACAGCACTATGTTACTTTAGTGAAGGTAGATTTGATTTGAAATTATGAATTCTAAATGGAATATCATTGTAATTATGCTTTATATATTATTCCTGTTTTACAGGAGTTGTCTGAAGCGCTTCAGTCTAATGGATTTCTTTTAACCGGTACTTTAAGAACGAATGTAAATGATCTTGATAATATTTACGATTTCACTCACGTCAACTTTTATCTGGACTTCATTCACTTGATGACGTATGACTATCATGGACATTGGGAAAGATTGGTGGGTGCAAATTCCCCATTACGAGGTAAAAACGAGAACGACCATTTAAGTCTGGTGGGTGTTGCTATGAATAGTAATGTATTAGAATAAGCTATCGAATAATATACAGAGGGTTAAATTTTTTTAGGAATACACGATAAAATATCTTATAAAATATGGACTTACACCAAGTAAAATTATTCTTGGACTACCTTTATATGGACACACGTTCATTCTACAAAATGATGGCGCTAAAGAAATAATATTTGGAAAAACTGAGACTAAGCTTAATACTTTTTCTGGATCTTTTCTTGGTGTAGAAGGATTTATTGGATATAATGAGGTATCAGTAACACTTACAATATTCATTTTGATTATTAGCTAAATCATTTGTTGTATTCATGCACCTTTGTATTGTACTACAGATATGCCTTGAGTTATCAAACAAATCTTCGGAATGGGTCCAACACTGGGACGAATATACAAGTACTCCCTATTTAAGGGATGATGGTAGAATTATATCGTACGATAATCCAAGATCCATCGCTAATAAAGTCAAGTATGTAACGAAATATTATACATGTGATTTTTTTTTTAAATTAGAGAATAAATTTGCTTAATCAAAATTAGATTCGCCTTGGATAATGGTCTCGGTGGACTCTCTGTTTGGCATTTATCTAATGACGACTTCCGAGGAAGCTGTGATGAAGATATTAACACCTTTAAGGATTATATGGACAGATTCAATAGGATATCTGATCAACCGGCATTCCAACAAGCGTTAATTACTCTACAACAAGGTACGAGTATAATGTAACTCTGTTAATAACTTCTGTTTTTAATTTAATGGCTACCACTAATGCAATAAATTTCTCTGTATCTTAATTGTTGTTATATAGAGTTTCGAATAAATCAATATCTATAACTAGCTTATCAACTTTTATCTTAATTTCGTTTATTTTGGAAAAAGTAAAATATTGAGTTTTTGGCTGAATCTTCTTGTTCAACATTTAATACATTATCTAAAATATTAATATTTTTTTAGTTGGCAGCAATAACGAATTCTACACAATATCTGACAAGAAACCACGTCTTCGTTTACCAAAACCGAAATTCTCAAACTACCCACTATTAAGAACAGTTCATGAAGCTTTGAGTTTGGCAGCAGAAGAAAAAAAGGTTTTAGAAGAGATGACGAGATTGAAAGGAATGGATAAAGAAGAAATGAAATTCCCTTGTGTGAGAACATGTACAGAAGTTTGTTATTATGGAATGTAAGTTGATATTATAAGTACAGCAGTTGTGAAGGCGTTTCCTATCGGCTACTTCGACTAGTTTATAAATCTTTAAAATTTCTGATTTTCCTCAACTAAAATATGCATGTATTCTTATATATAAAAATTAATCCCTATTTCCCTTGGTCACGGCATCACGCGTAAACGGCTATACCGATTTCGCTAATTCTGTTTTGTTGTGTTTGTTATTGTCAGGAGAAGGTTCTTATGGAAGAAAAAATTAAAAAAGTTGCGCGGAAAATCAGAAAATTTAAGAAAACTTAACGACCATATTAAGCTTTTGACAGCCAATTCGAGTTCAATATTCATAGTTAAGACAGGACAACGTCTGTCGGGTCAGATAGTTATATATATAAATCTTTATCAAATAATATATCGGACTAGTCGACCGTTGCGACTTCGTCCGCGTGATGCTCCGCTCCTATTGGTCTTAGAGTGATGATATATAGCCTATAGCCTTCCTCGATAAATGAGCTATCTAACACTGAAATAATTTTTTAAATCGGACCAGTAGATCCTGAGATTAGCGCGTTCTAGAACTTTAGGCGGATAGAAGGGGTCTATTTTTAGTGTCATGGAGTTTATGTTATTGTGACCTATACTGAATCTTTGTGTGTATAATATACAATAATTTATATTTTTGTAGTCGGTGCCAGCAATAGTAGTAGTATAACAGTACAATCGTACACACTATTTAGTTACAGGTTCGTTCTATAGATATACCTATTACTATTCTCTTCCACTACACGTCTGTTCACCTGGCTGGGCTGGCTGGCACCGACTTCAAAAATATAAATTATCGTATATTATTGTCCTAATAAAGGGAGGTTAATAAATAAGCTAATTATTTCTAACTATTTAGTGCATTTTTTAGAGTTTGAAGTCGGTTCAATTTTTTGTTAAAAATGTTTTATTTAAATTTCCTCATAGTACTAGTTGCTTTACATTCTTAACCATTTAATGGCTATCTGTGGTCTTCCTCATTAGTTCCACTTCATCAAATGATAAATTCTGAATGCAAATGCTTGTAACCTTTCTCAAAATATCAAAATTACTATATGTGTGCCCATAACTTTTGAGGAGTTCTCTAAATTCCTCAAAGATGCCATCATCAGAACTGGATTTTGAAAAAAATGGGACCAATCTGTAAGCATATATTACCAAATACAAAAAGGAATTTTTAATTCGGTTCATAAATGGCGGAGTTCTGAGGTAACAAACATAAAAAAAAATACAACCGAATTGATAACCTCTTTTTTTTTGAATTCGGTTGAAAATGATTATTAATGGTTGATAAATATTAAAATTATATGTTTATTGCTGATATGTAATGGCATGTTGATTTAATTAATAATAAAAACAATATACTTAATTAAAAATTTTTTTTAGGTATGGCAAGGAGCCTTAAAGAATCAAATTTAATTGGTACTTTACTAAGAAGAGTAAATCATCTAGTTACTAATGTATCGTTTATTTAATTATTTATGTTAAATAAAATAAAATAAATCTTGTTGTGTTATTCAATGTTATATTATTACACCCGGTATATAACTTCCGAGAGGAAGATTATAAAATATATATAGTTGTAATTTAATATCATGTTAATTTTACTAAATTTATTACGTTGGTCTAAAACTTCCGAATCATAGAACCGATAGAACAAGTCGATGCTGCTATTTTGACGTCATCAGTTAGGTGGTTTAAAGGTTTTGGACAGACTCGTTGAGTAAGAAAAAACTTGATCTATAATGTATAGAAGTAAATGTATATTTAACTATAAGGAAAACAGATATTTTTCTATCAAACATAATTATGTTTTTTATCGGAATTTGTAACAAATTTTGGTTATTATTTTAATTAAATTTTTTATTTAGAACCAAATATATATCTTGATATACATAATAAAAAAAATCGGCCAAGTGCGAGTGAGACTCGCGCACTGAGGGTTCCGTATAATTTAAATTGAGGAACAAACTTAAAACTGTTGTCCCCGTACATCAACATATGTCGCAGTCAGTTTACCAACTGCAATAAAATATTTTTATATATATCTTTTATAAGCATCATATATGTTTATGTACATCTATCCATTGTTCAACATGGTCAGGAGATAACTAATCATTACGATCTCGTACTATTCTGACAGGAACCCAAGCAGGGCCTTGGACTTGTGCCTAAGTGTGTAGGTTTAAAGACATCTTCAACACAATTGTAACACTCAACTTCACTAACCAGGAGCTTTAGTAAAATGTCAAATTAATATTCAATAAGGCTTTTTGAAAAATTTACAAATGTATGAGATTGACGTAAAGTTAAGAAAAGGTCACGTGACTTACAAACGTAAATAACAGTAAATGTAAAATTGCTCAATTTAGGTAAACGAATTGAAAAAGACAAATAAGTATTTTCATACAAATGTGTGCGCGTTCCACTAAGCGACGCGGACGCCCCAAACGCTCATTTAGATGTTCCACTTGACGATCGCAGGCGTTGTCGTCGCAACGACGTCATTAATGACGTCATGACTTGTGCTCACTCGAAGCTCATGACGACCCATGTTAAATCGTGGGTCGTTGTGAGCGTTGCAAAATTAGTGATCTGTGGTTGTATTTTTAAAACATCAAAAGGGTGACAATGTAAATAACTATTTGATACGGTTAGAGATTTATTAGTGGACGTGAATGTTTCTGCAACGCATATTTATACAATATTCATTTTAGTTTTAGTTAAATTATAAATATAAAAAAATCTATCAATAAAAAATATGAATATAAAATAATTTAACCAATAATTATTAGCATGAAACTATTTATTTATAACTCGCCATTTAAATTATTTACGTTAACGCTCAAAACGCTCAATTACCCGTTCCACTTGGGTTTACGATTGTAACGCTCGCGGACAAGTGGAACGGGATAAACCGCGGTCGTAGGCATGGGCGTTAAGAACACTTAATGGAATGCAGGGGTAGTAAAATTACATTTTTGTCAGTAATCAACACGGCGACATTGACCATTGTGGCGATTTCAATCGTTAGGCGTAAGATATATTAAGATACACTTGCTGTCAATTTTAATTTATGAATGATAAAACAATTACAACTATAGATTTAGAGTCGCTTCAAGACGATTGCCACTTTGCTCGCTTTTTAAACCTGTTGCTGTTTTTACCTTTTTTTAATATGGGAAATGCATTTACGCATACCATGTCCATGCTGTATGTAATTCGCCGCAGGAACGCGTTAGGCACATCTACTCGTGAGTTCGCTTTACCAAGCACCTAACCGAGGGGGGATTCCAGGACATGTCTGCTGAAACACCCAGCCCCCGGAAGAGTTGTTTTTACCTAAGCCTAACTTATACTTCCCACATAGAATTTTACGGTTTTTGGTTTCATGATTCTAGGTCAATGAAAAGTATCATCATCATTAAAATATAAATAAACGGCAGTATCTTTTGATTGCGATAATTAAGAAGTTTGTTATTAATTTAATCTTGATACATACACGTGTTAATTCAAAACAAACAGACGGACAGACTGAAGACAAATGATTAAGGGCCCCTATTTTTAAAATAACCAAACCCTAACAATAATTTGGGAAACTGATTACACAACAAAATCTTATAAAAAATTTATTACAATAAAGATGATAAATTTAATATTATTCAAGCTTGTTTGGTTATGCTGGTTGTTGTTGTTAAGTGTTTTATTTTATAATATAAAGTATATTATAAATACAGAATTGTATATTAATACCTGTCACGCCATATCCATACACAATATTTAACAAATTCACTAAAAACAATAATAACATCTTGAAGTTTACAAACAAGCACAACATTAGACGCTCACATCACGACTGAGTTAGAATAACTTTGAATATTACGTCATATTAGTCGTTGGCTAGTTGGCTAGAAAAAAAACGTTTTTACTTACAAATCGCTTCTAAATAAAAATAATTTAATCAAAAACCGCCGGTACGTGCGACTTCGTTTGCATCACATAAGAAAGAAAGAGAGTGAGTTACAGAGAGTGTGGTGAATGCATCATACATAAATATATACAATTCTAAAGGAGCTGAAACTTTCTATATTTTATCGCCGTTAACGCAATTACATTCTACCACTCTCCACTAAAAGTATCGGGAATGGAATATTTCCACTGTTCCGGTCATATTAAAATCTTTTTAATTGAAAACTCCTTGGTTTTAAAAATCGAATACCATTTATTTATTTAAAAACAGATTCTCGGTCTTGTCACAAGGTCTTGTCAAACTTGTTTAGTCGATGAGAAAATGGAATTGACATGAGAAAATTCTAGAGCGATGATTTATTATGACTTTCAAAGTGGTTTAACACAAAAACAGTGTGTTGACCGGATGATTTCTGCATTTGGTGATGAAGGCCCATCCAAAACCACAATTTATCGCTGGTTTGCTGAATTTCAACGTGAACGTGTCAAGCTCAGTGATGATTCCCGTTAAGGTTGTCCAAAAACTGCAGTCACCCAAGAAAACGTTGATGCTGTGCGTGAGCTGATTGAGGAAGATCGACATGTGACATACCGCGAAATTCAGGCAACTTTAGACATTGGCATGTGTCAAATACAAATAATCTTGCATGAAAAATTAGATGTAAAAAAGTTGTTTTCCCGATAGATTACTTGGTGCGTCAGAACTCTCGAAAGATTCCACGCAGGATCCTCAAATGCTGTATACAATATCGTATCAGGTGACGAATCTTGGATATACGCGTACGAACCCGAAACAAAAAACCAGTCACGAGTTTGGGTGTTCGAAAATGAGTTAAAGCCAACAAAAATTGTTCGTTCACGGAGTGTTGCAAAAAAAATGGTGGCCACGTTTATCTCCAAAACCGGCCATGTTGCGACTATTCCTCTTGAGGGACAAAGAACGGTTAATGCAGAATGGTATGCTAGCATTTGTTTGCCACAGGTCGTTTCTGAACTCCGTAAAGAGAACTGCAACCGCCGCATCATCCTCCATCACGACAATGCGAGTTCTCACACCGCGCACAGAACAAAAGAGTTTTTAGAGCAAGAAAACATAGAATTATTAGACCATCCGCCGTACAGCCCCGACCTAAGCCCTAATGATTTCTATACTTGCCCTAAAATAAAGAATAAATTGCGTGGTCAGAGATTTCCATCACCTGAAGAAGCTGTGGACGCCTACAAAACGGCAATTTTGAAGACCCCAACTTCCGAATGGAACGGTTGCTTCAATGATTGGTTCCATCGTATGGAAAAATGTGTCAAATTTCGCGGAGAATACTTCGAAAAGCAATAAATACATTTTTAAATAGTAATGTTGTGTCACTTCCTTGATTCCCGAAATTTTCAGTGCCGCCCTCATATCTAACACTAAAATAATTATTTAGTTTGAACCAGTAGTTCCTGAGATTACCTCGTTCAACCAAAGCTCTTTAGGTTTATAATATTAGTGTATATTTTATAATTTTTTTTTATCACTTTTCCTGGTCACCGTCGGAGTGTGGTCTTCCTCGCTTTGCATTCTAGGACCTTTCTGGTGGACACGGAACCTTATCGATTGTAAATTATCTATATCGAACATGCTGACATCGGTGACTATTAAGTACCTCACTTCTGAATTATGTTTAATCCTAGCGCCGTTTGTGGTTTACTTTTGTTACTCACAGCTTGTCGATCGCCCAAGAACAGGAGGTTAGAAAAAAATAGCATATTATATTCATCATGACAACCTGTTAATGGCTTACTGCTGAGCAGGTTTCCTCCTCAAAATGAAGAGGGGGTTGGGCTATAATACCAAATCATTGCGGGTTGGCAAACTTCACACACCGAAAGACAACATAAAGAACCCAAGAGTTTCTCATCTCGTCGGAGGTGTGTGCCCAGGATCGCATTTAATCTTGCTATTATAGAAATGTACACAAACATAGAAAGTTAAGTTTATCGACCATTATAAACTAATAGCGCGGTTTATAGAACTTGTAGCGCCACCTAGTTGCAACTTGGATTTTTATTCGAAATTATCATTTGTGAAATGATCCCTTCTCCTCGGTTCAAAAGACCAGTGACGCCATCTAGTAACATATTTTGGCTTATCTTTAATAACGGTGGTTTCAAAAATTAAAACATGCTTCCATTTGCTAAATACCTACGTATGATATATAGATAGTTCTCGCGACTTTTGTCTCTCTTACTCTTTTGACAATTATTAGACGAGATGCGAAACGACGTAAATTGAACCTAACGATGGTAATCTTTTTATAAAAAAGATTTAAAAAAAATTGTTCTAAGAATTATATTTATTTATTTAATAAAAATAAAATGATAGTAATTGTTATAATTTTATGTTTTACAAATAAACTATTTTCAATCTAAGAATCATCCTTCCTTATTTGATTCTCAATATTTTCATTATTAAATCCTTCTTTTCTTTCTGCTTCTCCATTTCCTTAATTACCTTCTTTTCTTCTAATGCTAAAGGTATAGCTTCGTTGATCGTTCTCAACAGAGGGTAGTTTGAAAATTTCATTGTTGGTAAACGAAGATGTATTTCGCCATCCGATATTACGTAGAACCTATTGATGTTGTCGCCTAAAATTACAAAAAAATGGTTTTTTAGCAGATGAATTCAGTGAATCAGCTTCATCATTAATTTCTAAAAGACTCCGATCTTCAGTTTAAGCTTCTTTTAATTTTCGCTACATAAACTTCAATCAGTTCTTGGTAAAAATACTTATCATCATTACGATGAGCTTCTACATATTATATTGTCTTACCTAAAAATAAATCTGCTAAAGCTTCTTTGTATAATCGATTATAGGATGTCTCGTTGTATCTAACCACATAATCCTTGTATGTTTCGGTATCTTCAGGGCAAACTCCACGATAGTCTTCATTAGGTAAAGCATAAGCTAAGACTCCACCAAGTTCGTAATCCATTGCCAATCTATTAATTTAAAAATCAAATTATGATTACGAATGAGATTAGCATATAGATTTTTCTATTTATTAATTCTTGACTTGAATTCAGCATACTCTACTATATCCAGTTATTTATTATCATATGCAGTTGCCTTTAAGAGTCTTGTATTATTTTCATTATAAACTAATTATACTAGACTATGTAATAAATACTTACTTGACTTTGTTAGCGATGGACCGTGGATTATCAAATGAAATGATTCGGTTACCATCACGTAAATAGGGTGTGCTTGAATCCTCATCCCAGAACAAAACCCAAGACTTGTTCGACAGTTCTGCGCAGATCTAAAATTCATAGTCTTAAAATCAATAGATTTCAATTGAATTTTTTATAAAATTATAATACATTAGAAAGTACTGGCCAGAAGCATGCAACTTGCTTTTTGAAAAATATTGTTTGTTGTTTCTGTTTTATTGTAATTTAATTCCAAATGTGATTCAAATTTAGTTCTTACCTCATTATATCCGATAAAATCTGTTTGATTTAAAAAAGGACCTGGAAATCCAATTTTTTGGCTTTTGGTATTACCAAATACAACGTCCCCTGCATTTGTGTCATTAATAATGAATGTGTGTCCTCTCATGGCTAAGCCCAGAATTAGTTTATTCGGTGACACTCCTTTACTTATTAAATATTTTATAGTAGATTCCTAATAAAATTTAAAATTGAGTTTTATATTGTCTATAAAAAAATCTAATTTTATATTTGTTGTTATTGGTGTATGTTTAGATATCTCAAGTATGTTGTACAAGTCAGATAAATTACCACATTGCGTGTGTCATTTGGACCTCTTGCTCGTAACGGCGTATTAGCATCAACTACACCAAAAGGAGCTTTGTTATAATCAAATGAGAAAATGTTTACAAAATCAACGTAACAGTTTATACTAGCAAGGTCAAAAATAGAGGTCAAGTCATTGTACTGAATTCTTAAAGATACTGTTAGAAGATAGCCTTTCGGTTTCAATGCTTTTGATAACTCCTGCAAAATAGAAAATAAGATCAACGTTAAACAAAGGTCTATGAATCTATGAAACATTATATTATATTCTAGTTTTTAGACTATTTACCATTAATAACGCAACGTAATTTTGTCTATCTTCTGGTTTTCCACCTCTTTGTGTAGGAGTATCCCAGCCTAAGTCTACGCCGTCTATAAAATCAGTGCTAATAGGAAATAAAGTGTTATATATTAATCGATATATAGGCTCTTTTAAATCAATTGTCTCTTAACTTCTACCACTAAATAAGAATTAAATACAGTCTATATAAGGAGACAAAGACTATTTTACTTACTTTAAACTTTCCATAATACTTTTAACAAACGTCTTCTGGTAATTTGTATTGGCAGCCATTTTAGAATATTTAATTGATCCATCCGACCAACCTCCAACTCCAATAAGTATTTTTAAATCTTTATTTTGTTTTTTTAGAGCGTAGTAATCAGTTAAATCTAAAAACATATTTAAAAATGTATCGTTATAACGTGTAAGTTGGAAACAGTTAAAGCGTCTTCAATGACGTCATTTCATGTGGAACAATCATCTTTGTATAGTAGTTACACTGCGTAACTAAAATATCGACATCAATGGCGATCCACACTAAGTGATGTCACGTAACAGAAAATTTAAGAACTACTATCATGCATAAATCAAAGACACCTGAAATATTTTTTATTCTGTAGGTCTTTTCGTTAATTCCAACATGACTGATGACGATATGTGTGCAAAGTGAAGGTTCCATATTGGACATATTAAATCGGAAGTCACCATTCGCTTGACGTTGATGTACGTAGCAAAATATTGCCTTATTATGACCATTATCTGGAATCAATTAAAAGGATGATTTAGATTTTTTTTATCTATCAGCAGCATAAATTTACACTTAATAATATGGTCATGAACAGTCAGAGTTTAAAAGCGTTTTAGATAAAAGAGGTGTTATGAAAGCTATTTTGTTATTCTCCACCAAGCACATCTTGTGTTCACAATTTAGAAAAACATTGATTAAGCTGTTTAAAGCGCTTGTTTTTGCGATATTATTAACAATAATATTACCGTACTGGATGAAAAAAAAAGACTTTACTTTAATTGATTTATAAAAAGGGTTCGGTTTTCTTAGGTAATGTCCTTTTCATTACTATTAATATTGAATAGAAAAAGGCAATAATGTGACATGGTTGTCGTAGCTGCGTAACCACTTTGTGGATTTGCTGACTAGATAGATAGACCATCTTTATTCACTACAAAATTGTGCTGCCTACCAGCTTGTGAATCTATTAGTTCATCCACGGCCATGGCTGGTATAACTATTAATGTTTGTGTAAGGCTATAACGGAATTTTCAGATACATACGATGGGGCTATTGTATTCACCAAGTACCCAGGAATTTAGGAATGCTTGTCAATGAAGAAGAGACAGGAGTCAGGAGAAAGAATCAAATAGCTGACGCTGTGAATCAGGAATATTGTAACATACTGAAAGACAAGGTAAGAAAATTTTCTTAAAAGAGTTGATAATGAAGCTGATCATGATGGTGATTCACATCTTAAAAAACAGTTTCGTTATTCTATTTGATTCCCTAAACTAGTTACTAAAAATCGTCGATATTTAGATCTAGCATGAAATTTAACGAATCTATTGTGTCGAAATAAAGAATAGTTGACCAACATAGGTTCTTAATTAAGTAAGAAAAGAAGATGGAGAAAATATACCAAGACAAGATTCAGAACATATTTGTCTTCAAAGATACAAAGAAGTGATGATGTTGATTAAGGGATTATAGGAATATATACCATCACTAGTTTAAAATCTAAGAGCAAGCTTTGTAGCTCTGCATGAAGCTAAAACGAATGCAGTCCAAAAACGAAAAGACTCGAGGAATCCAAGAAATCATTAAAGAAGTTGGTGAATCTTAGAATATTCAAAACGCAATCAATAAACAATAATATTAGTTACACTATTGACTTGTAAACAAGGAAGGACTATTTGTTGAACCAAAAAAAAGCAACTTTTTCTGAGTGATCTAGTCCCGTGGCTTGTTACTCCCCGACGTAGAGTAGTAACACCCTGGATGGTTTAGTAGGTCGGGCCTCCTTCTGAGGTAGTTTTGGACTGTCTCCTTCAGAGGCAGATACGCCAACACCATAGTCTATCCAAGTCCTCACTTGGGGATGTATCTTTTATTTGTTATTACTATCAAAAGACACTACAAAAAATCACGCAGGTTTATTCTGAGTGCCTATTCCATCTACAATTATAAATATATAGTTGTATATAGTTTTACAGTTAGTTTTTTTTTAATATTTGTTTTACTTATACTAACTACGTCTTACTTATTTAAGTTATTTATTAAGTGAGGAATCATGATCATTATTCTGAACCTACGTGTTTGTGTTTTGTGGGAGACTATTAGTAGAAATATTTTATGAAATGGAAAGAAATAGAAGATGTTGTCTTATAACTTTGACACTTCATTTTGGAAAAAAAAGTACTACATTACCCTTGGCAAGTTGTTTATAAGGTGGCCCATTTAGTCAAGATTTCAAAATGGTTCAATTGCAACTTTTCTTACCATTAAAAATATTATTTCTCATTTTTTTTTGCAAATGGACGTCATTAAAAAAAATAATTAATACTTTTTTGTATTAAAAGATCGGCGTCTCAATTATATGTAATGAACAAATGTGATAGAATGAGACAGATAGTGCAGCTGGCAGTTTGGCAGACTTTTGTAAAGCATGCCTCAATTAAACTTAGTTTATTTTGCTAAATTAACAATGTTTATTACGTTCAATAGTGGTTGTGATAAATAGCACAGTTATTTTAGAAAACATAATTTAAAAGATTACCGCTAAATTGTGAAATTTAGATTAAAAAAATGCGACCAAAGGTGTCGGTTTTCAACTTTTTTGAAAAAATGTCAATATGTAAGTGACATGGAATTTTTTTCATATTTTTTCCAAAACTAGTATGACATAGCCTTCGCCCGGTACCATGTTATCGTTGAGTTTTGGGACATCCTGTATACTGCAATGTGTTTTATCAGTTCGACCATAACTGCTCAGACCATATGTGATAATTGAGTCATCAAATACATTATAAAGCATAAGTATAGTTTTATCTTAAATATAAAAATAAGTCCCTATTTCCCTTGGTCACGGCATCACGCGTAAACGGCTGGATCGATTTCGCTAATTCTTTTTTTCTTGTGTTTGTTATTCTGAGGAGAAGGTTCTTATGGAAGAAAAAATTTAAAAAGTTGCGCGGAAAATCAGAAAATTTAAGAAAACTCAACGACCATATTAAGCTTTTGACAGCCAATTCGAATTCAATATTCATAGTTAAGACAGGACAACGTCTGTCGGGTCAGCTAGTATTTAATAAATAATCTTTTCTCTACAATGCGCAAATTAGCTAAGAATATGTTTTATTATATCTTTATTTTATTGAGATTTAATATTTAACCAATATCGTGACACCATTCGTTTAAGGTGTTAAAGTCTTTTTGCAGTAGTACAAATGCTTCATTTAGATCTTTAGCTGCAACGAGCATGTAAGTCATCAGCGTAGAGCAAAGTCCTCCAGGTAAACAAAAAAAAACTTATGTCCTTATTATAGATCAATATTACTGATAAATAGCCTTATCACTTGTTTTTACGTATTTTTGTTTGAATTTTACGTTTTTTTTATCAATTAACATGGAAGAATTTAACAAAGATAATAATTACAATTTTGATAACTAAAGAACATGTTACAAGTTGTAATGATATGAAAACATCATTTTTTTTTGGAAATCTACACATTTTTGTCACGTGTTGCCATGATACATAAAATCTGGAAGTGTTAAAGTAAAACATTACCGAATTTCATCGAAATCAGGTCAGCCATTTTTGTTTAATTAAGCAAGAGATACAAGAACAAACTATCAAATTTATAGTGGTAGGATGTTTGTTATTATCCCTCGGGAATTTGGTATATTTCCGGGATAAATATTAGCCAATATAAATTTTAGACTTAATAAATATTTTAACTTTTTAACTATGGTGACTCCAATGTGGGTCACTCTAAATATGTATGGTTTTTACGCCGAATACAGTACGGGATCACGAAAATAAGACTGAATAGTATCTAATAATGGTATTGAATTGATGTATGGAGAAAATGGAATTTAAAATAATTTTACTGTGACCCCACAATGGTGTCACTGTACTAGTCTTAATAAAAATGTGGATTAATAAAAAATTTCAAGTTGATATTTTGACTCATAAAAATTGCCCGAAACTAAATTAAATATCTTTGAGATACAATAATATTTAAAAAAAAAAAAATAGGTATCTTTATGAGACAAAAGATCAAATAGATTTTTGAAATATATAATTGTTTTTTTTTTAATTAAAATAGTATCTATATCATTTTTTAAATTAAGTTTATGAAACGTTTAAAAGATTTTAAAGATTATCTAATATTGACATTAAAATCATATCGTTATTGTTTTCTCAAGATTTTTTTGTTCCATTTAATATTAGTTACATAAACAGTTATTTTTAAACAGTTATTACATTAGTTACATAAATTAGACAAATTATTATCTTTGAAATTATTTGACACTTCTTTTTTTATTGATGATTTTTCATATAATATATTTTTCATAAAATATAGAAAAAAAATTTTTTGGTCACCTACCTTGCGACGAACAGAAGTCATAATTGATGTATAAAACCAGTAAATATAATAAATATTTCTCCATTATAATTTAACACAAGTCTTCAACTCTGAGTATGTACTAATATTTTATTGACAATGCCGGCGCGTGCGCAGCGGTGAACTCTTATAGTATAGCTGAAGTAAGGCCGAGTTTACACTGAGTTTATACTTAATTTAAAAAAATGAAATATTAATTACAATTAAATTAAAATTTTAAATTACCTCCGATTGAAACTTATTTAATACAGTCACCAATGACAGTGTTTTTTTTTTTTTTACTCTAATTTTAAGAGCTTTGTCGCTCTATTAGGCTGCAAACTAACTTTTAACTTTTAGTTATTCTGGCTTCAACCAATTTATATAAATTTCTAGCCGATAGTGCATCAGGACAACATAAAATACTATTACACTCTCCTATATTATTTACAAAAAGGTTATCAGGAAACAATTCACGTCTTACCGACTTATTCTGAGCATCATCCATGGTACCACACACTTCGTAATTAGGCGAATTGGTTTTTCCCATGAGATAGCCGAATCTATTTGAGGGAATGTTTACAGATCTAAGTCTCAAACAGGTAACTAAATCTTTCCTGTTCAATTTTATTGTGTCAATCCACGGTTTATTTAAAGGTTCCGCCTGAATTGTCTTAAACCAGATACCCTTGACTTTAGACCTCTCATCAAAATATTCTTTCCATAATAGTAAACATTTATTTTTAATTATATACATATACTCAGAAACATAAGGAGAAACCGATAGCAATATACCATCAGACACACCCTCTCTTGCCAGTCTATCTGCTGTATCATTCCCCGCAATGTTAACATGGGAAGGTATCCGTTGTAGAATAACTAACTTTGATTGCTTTTCACATTCCCATATTAAATTAAGTATAGCATATGCTACGGTAGTACTTCTAGGATTAGAGGTGCATCGAGCAATGTGTTGAAGAGCGCTTATTGAATCGGTGAAAATTACAAACTTATCGTATTCAATAGTGGAAATATATGATAGAGCTTCCGAGATGACTAATAGTTCAGTATGCATAATAGAAATATTACTGTTAATTTTAAACTTTAAAGATGTTGATGACTCTGCATCATAGAAAGCAGCCCCAGATGACTTAGAATCTGTAATAAAAAACTCTGTACTGTATATTAATAAGGTCGTTACATAGATCTTTCAATATATTTATGTTATATTTTCTTTTAGGTTTTAAAGTGGAATCAATGTCGATTTTAATAGAATTAGATAATTATTATTGGTAATCCAAGTGCTAAATGAAAAAAAAGCTAGTAGATCTCAGTGTTTTATATCCTCCCCCTTAAACATTTCATGAGTTATCGTCAACAATGGTCTGCGTTTCCTTTTCCATGAATTTAATGTATTGTTAGTCGTTAAATTATCTATTATATGTAAAAGACTATTATTTTTAAAATATTTAGTATTTAACCGAAACTTACCTGCCAAATAAGTCCTTCTATAAGAAAGAGGTTGGAGACATAAGTCAACCTCCATAACATGTACTGGAGTACTTCGAATATACCCCCCAATTAAACATAAGGCTCTGTTTTGTATTTTATCCAATTTAAATAAATGAGTTTGACTACTATCGTCATAAAGAAAACTGGCGTAATCAATCCTACTCCTCACGGTAGCCAAATATATACGTCTAAGATGTTTAAGGTGAACCCCCCAATCTGTTCCAGCTAACACCTTAAATATGTTAAGGTATTTCTGAACTTTACTGCAGGTCTCATTGATATGTTTATTCCATCTAAGTGAACGGTCTAACCAAAATCCTAAATATTTGACCTGTTCTACGACTTCGAGTGCCCTTCCGTGCCTTTTTTAAAAATACAGATTTTACTTTTATTTCTTGAAATTTCTAAACCTAATAAATTGGACGATTTGTGAAACACATCAATTGCAGCCTGAAGAACATTTTCAGCTTTCCCTATAGTATTATGAGAAACATACAAAACAAAGTCATCTGCATATTGTGAGAAATGAATATTGTTTAGACCTTTGCATAGTTAATGTTGCAATATTGAATAGTAAAGGAGATAAGGGATCACCCTGAGCTATTCCCTGCGAAGTTTTACGCGACAAAATCAATTTATTGACTCTTATTTTAAGATTTCTATCAGACAAGAAATTCCAAATGTAATTGCAAAATAATTTACCCACACCCAAATCATCAAGAATTTTAACCAACGAATATATATCAATATTATTGTAAGCGTTGTCTATGTCGACAAAGCAGCCCACTGTTATCATATTACTACAAAAACCTAACTGAATCCTACTAATAAGAGTACTAAGACCATCGAGAGTAGAATGTAATTTCCTAAATCCTATAGTATCTGAAGAAAGGAACTTATTTTTTCCACGTACCATTCCAATCTTTTATTTATAATCGAATGAAAATTTTTACAAATGCATGATATTAACGAAATTGGACGTAAAGAACTAATATTAGACTGATCACGACAGTTTTAGGAATTGGCACATTAGTAATATTCTGCCATTGTGTTGGAACATTACTAGATGTAAAAATTTGGTTAAAAAGTTTAAGTAGTATCAGTTTAACAGATTTGGGTAGAACTTTAATCATCGAAAATGAAATATTATCAAATCCTGGAGCAGAATCTCTAGACTTCATACAAGATTCCAACTCATGCAATGAAATAATTGCTTCTAACTGTTCAATGACAGTGTTACCATGGTTACAAGATTGTTATAATTGTCAATAGATTAATATCGTGAGGCAGCTCTCAAGTTAGCAATGAGCTGATAGTCTTCAACCAGCTGAACAGATCTTCACAATACATAGCTGACAACTATCTCGATTAAATTACCTTTCAAACAAATAAAACTTCATCAGAATCGGTCCATTATTTTGGGCGCTACGATGCCACAGACACACATTAAGATGACACTCAAGATATGATAATAATATGCAATTCAGTCGGAGCCGAGCAGTACCTGGGGCTTGAGACCCAGGAGCAGGTTTAAAGAGCTCTTTCACAATGTATTAACTCTCACCTCCACCTCTCGACCTCGCCAACTACAATAGATAATAAAGCTAACTTATGCGAACCTCAACAAGAGTAACCTTAACTTTCATGTACATGTACAATTCATCCACACCAGAGAGAATATAACCTATATTAATAAAGGTTATATATTGTCTACAAGTTGGTATACTTGAAATAATATGAAAGGAACTACCCCCGAATACTTATTTATGAACGTAGTAACACACTAACTATGAAATATTAAAGCTGCTTGAATTATTATATGTTTCTATTCTTAACAATTAATATATAAATATCTAGTTCAATTAGTTGTCTATTGGTTATCAAAAAGATAAATGATAGATGTTGCTGTTATATGATAGTAAAAAAGATAATATATTATGTTAAATACAATCATAATGTCTTTCTTGTCTCGGTCCCATCTCGATTGCTATTTAGTGTCAAAGTTATTTTATTTGCTGTTTCATTTGAGCCAGTTGTTTTGTTTGACCAGTGGCGCCACCTATTATCGCATTGCTGCAACTTGGGTTTTTATTCAAAATATTTTATGTAATGAAGAACCATCTTTTCAGACTAAGACTCAGACTAGTGGCGCCATCTATTAACATAGAGTCTTATCGGAAAGATAAGGTGTTAAAAACGTGTTTCACGGTGTGTTCAGACGTACAATAATAATTATACATGTACCATCTCTTGGTGGTAGGGGATCCGACCGCCAAGTGTTATAGACGCGTTCCGGTCGAGCCGCATGTGGGCCAGACTTACCCCCTCCCTCTACCATCCCATTAATGCTGCGGATCTAGTGAACTCAGGATCCGCTGAAACTGCAGCATTGTTTTCTTCACTCCCCCTCCCCTCTCTATCTTCGAGGATGCAACGCATCGGCAAAACAAGAACGTATCTCTTGTTTTGCCGATGTCCATGGGCGATGGTGACCACTTATCTACCATAAAAAAAAAAAAAACCATAATTTCATGAATTTTACAATCCTCAATCTTAAGCCAACGATCATAGAAAAAAAGTAGATACAGTACTTCAAACTAAACCGTTAATCAAATGCGACGTCGCGTCTGACGTAACGTTCGTGACGTATTCTGCCAGGCTCAAAAGTATGGATAGCGGCTTCTTATTTTTTTAATTAAATTTTTTGGATGTAAATAATATTCTTACTACCATTAAGTATAATAGAAAAAAATATGTGCGCATCAAATCCACTAACCGAAAACTCTGTACTAATTGTAATTGTAATGATATTATAATTAAATGACATTTGTTTGCTAAACATGGTACAGATTATGTTTTACAAATGGATAGAAAAATGGATAGACGGTCGGACGGATGGATAGACAGAAAGACAGACAGGATTTCTAAAACTGACAAACAGTTTTGATTATAAGATCATATACGACTAATTTTGAACTTATTTAAAAATGAGAAGACATACTGATATGCCACGAGTTGGTATACGTTATTATAATACAAATGATATACTCACCAGTAATTTAAATTTAGGTATAGCAGTTTCCTTTAATCTCCGTAATCCTTTAATAGTTGTGTAAAAATCTGATTCATGAAAATGTAGTGAACAAATAGAGGTACGTATAGACGGTCTCCAATCGGGATATCTCGTAAAAATAATAGCATTGTCTCTCTGCAGATTGTGGAAATCTAGTGGAAAATAAATAATACTTTAATCTATTACTTACATAAAGTAAGTAATAGATTCTCGTCGCAAACAGTGTTTCCATTTTAAGAAACTTAAATAAATAAAGTGTGTTATTTTAAAGAAGCCGTCTCCACTTTATCCAACCCGATAAAATGTATGAAATTATAAAATTTTATTTTTAATAACAAATATTGTATTTGAAGAGGTACTCACTCATGAAATGTAATACCAGTCGCTTTAGTATGCTAATCTGACAGCTTTGTCACTGACGTTCCTATGGCAACTAACGGGCAATGCGCGGAGTAGTTGAATTGAGCGGAGTGTCAGTGGGACACGAATTAGGCGGACTTGCGGTATCCTCTTTTTTTCTGTGATCGTTGTCTTAAGCGTACAATCTTGACAAAAAATACAATAATTTTGAACTATAGCAATTTTCTATATAAAATAATTTATATAACAAGTTTCTAAATATAATGTCTTATTCCGCCTTCAATGCTGGGTACATGTTTCCTATTATGCCTAATAGAGAGCGTAACGATCGCATTGTGAGGATAACATCAGACAATAATAAGTATTTTTCTGATATACATTTAATATGATTGGTTAATTTTACAGTTATCAGTGTGTACACTTCGACAAGGATCATACTGTGATGTGATTGAGTGGGGGCGTCTCTGTAGACGTCAGATCGCTAAGGTTGTTGCCAGCACAAATCATTTCATCAAATTTCGGGCTAATTACTGCAAAGAATCATGGCAAGTTTCATACATTGATTTGTACGGAAAATTTTGAGAGCGATTAATTATTTCCATTGCTTAGATTATACTCTAGGGATCCTGGTAATATGAATAATATATTTTTATCAGATGGCAAACATAAAATATTCTAAAGTAAAAATAATGGACTTCTGACATTTTCTATTGCCATATTAAGTTATTAAAAAAAATAAAAACGTCAACTGTCGTAGTGACACTTGCATCTGTCAATAAGTCAATACTCAAACTGTTAATTGACAAGTTTTATATATCATCTTTGAGTTTTATATCTTTGATTTCGTAAAATATAAATAATAAGGACATAAAAGCTTTACGAAATAAAGACAAATATTAATAATAAAATAAAATTATCGTATAGTAATATAAATTATCGTATAAATCCATTTATTATCGTAAAATTATAGCACTGACAGTTTAGTAAAACACATATTATGACAAATGACATTTATAGCAATCTGTTTCGTTCAGAAATAGTCAATAGTTTTAAGATTTACACTTTTATTGATTCCCATGTCCTAAAAATATTCTGAATGTTTGAACCTATTATTTAGGCTTCAAAAAGCAGTTCTAAAGTTATTTCAATTTCTCATATTTTTCAGTACAAATTCTTCCATGATTCTTTAGAGAGAATGCTTCTGTCTTTAATTAGTGAATCGGAATCTGACAATTCTGATTCTGAAAATATTAATAATGTCAGACACAACAACTACAAGACAAAAAATGTAAAATATTGAATGTTTTAAATAATAATGATAATACATTTGATTAGTTATTTTAATATAAAATGAATATTATAAAATGTTGAACATTAATATAAGTATTAAATAATTTTAGAAATAAATAAATATCATTGAATGCTTAATAACAAAAATAAACTCGTTGACATCATTATTCTTTAATATGAACTTATTTCCTTTGGCATGATCTTATCGAAATGTTTAATTCAAATTTCCCGCCTTACCAATAACTTAGTGAGATCTCAAGTATATATTAGATACTTGACAGACAATTAATTTTGAAATGTACAATAATTTTATTGAAAATACAATAATAAGCAGTGATGGCCCAGTGGTTGAGACTTCAAGTCTTACTCGGGAGGTCCGAGGTTCGATCCTGGACACACACCTCTGACTCTGAGTTATGTGTTTTAAGCAATTAAATATCACTTGCTTTAACAGTGAAGGAAAACATCGCGAGGAAACCTGCACTCCTGAGAGTTCCCTAAGAAATTTCTCTTAGGTGTGTGAAGTCTGCCAACCCGCACTGGGCCAGCGTGGTGGACTATGGCCTAATACCCTCCTCATTCTGAGGAGGAGACCCGGCTCAGCAGTGGGCCATTGAAGGGTCGTGATGACGAATAATTTTACGGCCCTGATACAATAATAATTATTCACGGGTCTGCCAACACTGAGTAGGGGGTTGTACCCACACATGTGCGTACAGTGTGTACATTTATATTATAAGGGTACGTTCTGTTGTTATGCAGATAAACCAGCATCAATTCAAGTACTAGAAGACCTTGTCACACGAGTTATCGATGAGATATTAGCCACCAGCCAATATGCTGGAAAAGTAACGAAGAATAGGATTTTACGTATGATTCCTTAAATGTAATCTTAGTCAACATATACATGAAATAATCTAAAAAAATAAATAGCTAGGAATATTTTTTATCCCCCCCCCAATTATAACTGAATATTTTTTGCTATTTATATTTTATTGGTTTTTGTAAATTAAACACCTAACGCTTAAACTCTTAGCGTTTGTCTCTACAGTTTGATGGCGCTGACTGTAGTAAAGTCGCGCAAACATTTATTTTTCCGATTTTGCTTAGTGAACATATAATAACAAAATATAATTAGGTGTTTCCTATGTGGTTTCGTATATAGTCGCAATTTTTGAAAGACCTACTTTGTGAAAGAGTAAGTTTTAAAAGTCTAGGCGGCGTTAAAAATGGTCTAAAATAGAAATACTGTTTTTAAAATTGAGTGTGATAGCTCATTGGGTCCGGAAAAACGACTAAAAATGTAAAAGTTAAAAACAATTAAAGATGAAGAAAAAAGGTGTTGAATAGAGTAAGTAAAAACTTTTTAAAGTTTAAGCATTTACTAATTTACCAAATGGACCATAAAAGCAAACTTCTACACAGCTGCTAACACAGGGCACACCAGTAACCATATCTTCATCTGTATTAGTGTTTATCTCAATTGCTGCTCCCTCCATAGCATCAACAAATTTTTTCTCCTCTATAGCTACAAATATTGCTTGCTCAATAGTTCTCAATAGAGGGTAGTTCTTAAATCTTCGTTCAGGTTGTTTGAACATAAGTTTACCGTTCAAAATTGCATAATATGTCTTGTCTCCTATATCGTTGACTGAGTTAACTGTAATGTTCAAAAAAAAGTTGTATTATTCGACAACAAATATTAGACTCATCTTCCCTACTCTACCTACCTTACCCTATCATGTTACGTTAATAATTAGGGCCAAAAACTCAGGAAAATTCCTTTATTTGGTCCCAGGACCCACCTGGATCCAGTTTTATGATAATTCTTTTATTTTTTTGGGAAGTCTTTTTATTTAATATATTTATGTACCAAATCCAAAGCTCCTTATACAAAATTTAAGCCAAATAGAAAAATCATATTATACAAAAAAAAAAGTTAAAAATTAAGAAAGAAAAAATCGGCCAAGTGTGAGTCAGACTCACGCAGGAAGGGTTCCGTACCAATATGGGCAAAAAGTCACGTTTGGTTTATGGGAGCCCCCTTAAATATTTATTTTATTTCTTTTTATAGTATTTGTTGTTATAGGGGCAACAGAAATACATCATTTGTGAAAATTTCAACTGTCTAGCTATCACGGCTCTTGAGATATAGCCTGGTGACAGACTGACAGACCGACGGACAGCGGAGTCTTAGTAATAGGGGTCCCGTTTGGATACAGAACCCTTAAATGAACAGCATCTTTAGGATTTCATTGAAGTGGTGTGCGGACAATATTTTCAGGATTTTATTTTATATTATTAGTGGGAGATACAACTTTTTATTAGTTATCGAATCAGCACATTTAATGGCATAAGTATTAGTTAAAATTATTGGAAATTGTTGGCCTGTGATATCATTACCTCGAGGCAAATTTACAACCTTCAAAACATCTAAAGAGTTAGGTTCTTTCCTGATTTGTTTGAAAAATCTATTTATATATTCAATATACGTATCATTACTGATATTGCAAGAATCATTGAAGCTATCCGTGTCTATGGACCATACAAAAAATCCTCCGATATCGTAGTCTATGGCAAACCTGTAATAAGAATTAAGTCGTTATAACAGAGAGTACACTTGAATATTTATTCTAATTATGTTATCTATTATTATATATATAAAAGGAGAAGCTGACTGACTGACTGACATATCAACGCAGGACCTAATCTATAAGGGTTAGAAACTTGAAATTTTGCACAGGGGTTCCTTTTATAACGAAAAGGAGCACTAAGAAAGGATTTTTTGAAAATTCAACGGGGTGTAATAAAATGGGGGTGCAAAGTTAGTATGAAACTTTGCCGTTTTTTAAGTTATTCCAATAAAATTCAGTATGAAGGTTCTTCATTGGAAGTCATAAAACAGGAGTGAAATATTTTTTCGAAAGTAATCCCTTAAGGGGCTTTGATATACATACTAACATTACACCCCCAATGTTAGTATGACTACATCATGAAGTTATTGAATATGTCTACAGACGATCTCCTGTAGGCTAATTATCCTAATATCGCAAACAAAGTTGCGGGTAAAAGCTAGTTAATGTTATAAAGAGGTAAAGTTTATGAGGTTGTAGAAAGTAATCTCTGGATCTACTAAACCAATTTTGAAAATGCTTTTACCTATAGAAAGTCATATTATTTGTGAGTGTCATAGACTATATATTAACCCAAAAAATGAAAGGACTTTCTCGTGGCATTTTGCAAAGTAAGTCGTGGATAAAATGGTCAAACGATAACGTATCTTACGATTGCTGTCTTAACGATGAGAGATACATAGATTCATAGTTGCGGTAGAAGCGAGAGCGGGTTGGCTAGTATTGGATGTATTGGTAGAGAAGCTCACCTGACTTTATTTGCAATAGATCGAGGATTTTCATATGCTACAACCCGATCTTTATAATGCAAATATGGTGTAGATGATTTTTCATCCCAAAGGTAATTCCATGGAGTAGATGATTTATTTTTGAAATCCAAACAAACCTGTTAAAAAAATGTGACTCCAGATACTCTAATAAACATAGATACAACAGATAATAGTTATGTTGAAATTTTTGAAATTTTGTCTTGTCGAGAAATGGGTAAAGTCTTTTTAAGATGGAAAATATAATTTCTGTAATGGCACAGAAAACCCGTGAGGGGACGGGTTACAATACAATTCCCCTCTGCCCTTGCCTCTGGCGAGAGCATCTCGAGCTGGGAGTGGGAGGCGAGTAACCCAGCACCCCCATTGGAAGGCTGGGCTTGCCATTACCAGCATGCGAATCCGACGTCCCATCCCATTAATGACGCGGTTCCAGTGAACACCGGGTTCTTGCTCAGGGTCCACTAAAACCGCAGCATTCTTCTCATCGTTCCTTCTCCTCACTCTATCTCAGAGGCGGCAACGTATCGGCAAAACTGAGTAGTATTGAGAGAGTATCTCTTGGGTCCATAAGTGACGGTGGCCACTTTCAATCAGGTGTACCGTCTATTCGATTGTTCCTTATCTATCATAAAAAATAGTTTACTTAGTTCGGCTTCTCTTCTTCAAAAGGTCTGTCAGTCTGTTACTGGAAGAAGATGATGCTCTACTACTAGCTGTGATGATGTAAATGCGCATTTTGACTATTTTCATTACCTCATTATATCCATAAAAGTTATCTCCCCTAATATATGGTCCTACGAATCCGGATTTTAATGCCTTCGTGACTCCAAGTTCGACAGTCGTATTTACATCTGTCAAATAGAAAGTTCGTCCATATAATGGTATACCCAGAACTAATTTATGAGGACTAACTCCAGAGGATAACATGAATTTGATGGTATATTCCTGAAAGAGATGCAAAATTTTATAAATGTTTAGATTTTGAGATTTAAGTTTCGTATATTATCTAAACCAATCCAAATAAAACTTACTACGTTATTTACATCCTCCTTAGAGTTACCCTTTAAAGGAGAATTGGGACCCACAATTCCTAGCCATGGGCCATAGTAATCATAAGCTATTACATAAATGAAGTCAAGATAAAGATTGAGATTAACCAAATCATATGCTGAGGTCAAAACTCTTTTGATACCACTCACAGCAGCGGTTAAAATATATCCGTATGGTGAAAACGCTGTTTTTAGTTCCTGAAATAATATAAAGCTTTGTAGATTTTATTCCGTTTTTTTTTGGAAGACATCATGAACATTTTTCAAAGGAAAATTTTATTGAAGGAGAGTCAGTTATCTTCTAGATTTAAATTACTGTTTAAGAAATCAATAAAAATTTAGGCTTCAATTAGGTTAGGTTAAGTGCACAAGTTAATTTTTTCTTTGGCGGTTAAGGGGCACATGAGCAGATGGACATCGGCAATACAAGAGAGTGACTTGTTTTGCCGACGCGTTGCCACATCGAAGATAAAATGAGGGAGGAATGAGAAGAATGCTACGGTTTTAGTCGACCCTGAACGAAAACCCAGAGTTCACTGGAACTGCAGCATTAATGGGATCGGAGGGGGATGGGTAAGGCTAACTGGTGGTCGCAAGCCAGTCTGGAACAGATCGCCTACCATCAAGGGATGCTGGGTTACTCGGCTCTTACGAGATGATTTCCCAGAGGGGAATTGTATTATGACACGTCCCATCACAGGCACATTAATAATAATTAGTAATAAAAAGAACCAATACCTTTATTAAAGTTACAAGATTTTCCTTATCTGCAGGATTGCCGTCTCTTGTCGTTGGGTGCATCCATTGTAAGTTAAGTCCATCAAATTCGTATTTCCTACAAAATATTACGTATTAAAGAAATAGTAAACAGAATTATATTCTATATCTGTAAACATACCCAAGAAATTCTATAACACTTTTAATAAACTCTTTCCTTTTCTTCGGATCAGCAGACATCTTGGAATACTTGGCGGATCCATCGTTGTATCCACCCACGCAAATAATTATTTTTAAATCAGGATTTTGCTTTTTAATTTCTAACAATTCTTTATAGTTTCCGTTTCCATCATTTCGTTCTACATCTTGCCATGGTTCTGTAAATAATTTGTAGATTCTACGTTATTATGAATTGTATTAAAATCAGTAGTTTGTTGATTTTGGTTTTGCAAGTTGTCATTAAAAGTACTTTTTGGGGAACGATGAAAAGTAGCCTATATGTTATCCAGGTTATAAAGTATCTGTGTGACAAATTTCTTTTAAATCCGTTCAGCCGGTTTCGTGAATCCAAACATACAAACTTTGACATTAATAATATTATTAGCAAGATTTATAATATAATAATTGTAAATATAGTTATCGTAACCTTACCAAGACTTTTGATACCATTAGTCACTTCATCAAGGATGGCGAAGGCATACACAAGATGGGTACATAAAGAAGGTTCTATGTTGGCTATGTCAAATTTGACGGGAGGTTCTCTATAGCCAGACCAACACGATAAGTAGCAGAATACGACTTTGCCATGTTTTGGTCCTAAAAACACAATTAATTTGAGAAACAAAATAGAGTATTATGATGGTTAAAAAGTTGAATTTATGAACTAACCTTCAAAACAATCGCTAATTAGAAAGAACGATGCAATCAAAGAGAATAATCCAAATATATAAGTCATTATACTTAAAACACTTCACGACGACTATATGAAACAAATATGACTGAAATATTGTGCGTAAGAATGAGCTAGCAATATTACATAAACATGTTATGAATAAAGGAAAAAAGGAAGTTTATTATCTGGAAGTTTATTATTAGCAAGGAGATGGGTACCACTGAAGCTAAACATACTATATTGACCATCGATTTTCTGACCAATTTTTTTGTCTGATAAATATCATTTATTTCTACATAGGTCATCTTTATTGTCAGTTAGTGATTAGCCTGATAACTAAACCATTAGAACTGATACGGTTATTAATAATAGAATATACAAGATATGCATTTGCGATTACTATACGTCTAAATATATCCAGACAATATCATTTTGTTTTCTGATTTTATCTATTCTGTAAAAATCCTCACTCTTTGTTGTATCAGTTGATCTTGGATGTAATTTATCAAATCTGTTTTCATTTCACTGTGCAATGCTTTTCATCAATTTACAGTTATGGAATTCTGAGCCATTTTCCTCTTCCTCTCTTTTTTCGTTTTCTATTTCTGTTTCTTTCTCACTTTGTCCTATCACATTCCTGATTACGAAATGGCAACCCTAGTCACCTGAACCTATTGTTTTATGAAACAATGTTAGTATTATATATTTTTCGTAAACAACATTTAATATAGAACTGGAAAACAACTCTATATCGCACATTTAAGTATAAAAATGACGAAACAATTTAATGGACTTCATTTATGAGTCATTAGCAGGTATTTACTTTTGACTTTTTAATACTAAATGGTACCTAATAGAACTAATGGCTTTATATAATTAAGTGAACCGTTTTCTTCTTGGCTTGGTGTAGCTATACCACAACAAGTGTCAAATAGAATTACTATAAAACTTTAAGTTCTATGTCAAATATTTTCATTCTATAAATCTTACTTGCATTATTCTTTCGCTGCAACATAACATGGGTTTGCCTTGTTCTAATTTTACACTTAATCAGTTGCTATAAGGAAATAACATATACTAGGAAATATATTGTATTTACCCTTCATTGTATCCATTAATTAATCTTCTACTAATTATTTAGGATGATTTGGCTTTTACAAACAGGAATTTATTTCTTCCAATCGATACTCATAAGAATTTTGTGGTCTATAATTATCTTCTTTTTTTTATTCAATAATGAAAATGTATATTGTTTTCTTCGTATTTAATTATTAAACATATTGTACTAATATTACTTTATCGCACAACTACAATCAGTTACTGATTGTAACTAACGTCAAAAGCGCCGTCAACAAGAATTTACCTATTAATGTTAAGTGGTTTATGAGATGCGTATTAAGAAGAGCTTTAAACTAATTTGGGTATCAAGATCCGGATGCTCCTTATAAGACTTATGGTGGTATATTCACACACTATTATCTCCCTCGATATAGAGTCTGCTGTCTGCTCTGCTCTCTGCTGCTCTGATCCTCAGTTACTTAGATACAGGTACAGGGAAAAAATTTAAGGCATCGGGTCACAAAAACTAGGAATAAGTGATAGGCATTCAAGAATTTAACACATAATTCTTGTTTTCTAGATTACAGTCACAATAAAGTTATTTACTGCAGCTTTTATCTTCGATCGATGAGCAATGAAACCAACTTTAATATCTCTGACATAACCTTCTCTTTGCTCGCACCTTATCTACATTTTTATCTTGATCGATGCAAGCTCCTATAAGATTAAAACTACTGGTAAGGTTTGACCTAAATATACTTTATTGGTATTCTTAATTAGAAAGTGTTTATACGTATGCAGAGATTTTAAAGCTCCTTAAAAAACAAATATGCCTGAAAAAATAAGAAAAATCATAAATTAAATTAAACATAATATATTTTTAGATTTAGACAAATATAAAAGAACAGGTGACATCAAAAGAATGTTAAACCTAAAAGAAAAAAATAAAGATTTGAAGATTCTTATTAGTATTGGAACGTATTTTAATACTTCTATTGTATATTTGGGAGAGAGTATTCTACAATTTTTGAAGTAAGTAATGCATAAACAATTAAAAATAAATCCACATAAATGTAACAGTGTGCATAAATAATTTTCTAAGTAACATTTTTTTTCATTAGTGATACTACAATCGACGGCATAGATTTAAATTGAAACACTCCAACGAAAAGGGGAGGAAAACCAGAAGATAAAAAAAAAACTATGTCAAGTTGATAAAGGTAAAAATATTAAACGACAAATTTTTACGAAGTGGTTATATAATTTAAAACCTAAAGGATACCTTCTTGTATCGACCATGAGACCAAATTATGATCTTGTTAATATAAATTATTATGTAGACTTTGTACATATATTGGCATTTGGTTATCATTCAGCTTTTCTTGGTGTTGTAAACGCTAATACCCCATTACATGGAAGAGACGAAGATGATAGATTCAATGAGGTTTTCATATAAACATATAAATAAACAATAATATAACTTCTACCATAATCAGGGTTTAATCTTTTAATCTATTTTAGGAGTATTCTATAAAATACCTTCTGGCTAATGAAATCACACCGAATAAAATAGTTCTAGGCAAATCAACGAGAGGTCATACTTCTATTCTAAAACCCCATACCAAGGGTGTGGAGTTTCGTAAAACTGCTTATAAAACAACTTGGAGTCTTCTTCTTGATGATGATGATTTTATAGGATATAATGAGGTAAAATGAAATATTCCGTTCAATCAAAGCAACAAATTATTGTTCTGCAATTAAATTGATACTAATATTTATTTTGTTAAAAAAAAAATATGATTGCAGATATGTTATGAACTTTTAAAAAGTTCTTGGGTTCAATATTGGGACGAAATCTCAAGAAATCCTTATATAAGAAATGTTGAAAGAATTATCTCCTACGATAATTCACAGTCCGTCGCTAATAAAGTAAAGTTAGTCCTTACATTAAATTATAGGAGTTACTGGATAAATGTAAGTTATGTTGTAGGAACATCATCATCATCATGCATGGTCAAGCAAATCTCTTCACTTCAGTCTATCGGTGGCCTTCTTCTGTCAATTTACGATCTCCAACCAGCAAAGCTTTGGCCTTCCTCAACTCCTAAGTCCATCCCGTTTGCTTGACAGAAGACACTTGGGTGTTCTAATGTCGTCCATTCTTTGTACATGACCAGCCCACCTCAGTCTGTTAAGCTTGAGCTGCCACATGCGGCTCTTTGTAGTTGTCATAGAGCTTGTGGTTGTATCGGCTTCGCCAACTTTCATTAACAGTGCTAACGATTCGTCTCAAGATCTTTCTTTCAAATACCAGGAGTGCTAGCGTAATGATATATAGCCTATAGCCTGTTTTTTTTCTCTACATTTTTAAGGGCTTTTATTCTTGAGAATATGCCAGCCCTATTGTACCCTAACCTAATATCTACCTATTCTAAACTATTCATTACAAATTGATACATCATCTTGGCTTCCACAGAATCTGGAGAATATAAAATGGTGCGAAACATTCCTATGTCTAAACGATTTAAATTTATTGTATCAATTAATAATCTTCTCTGTTTTTCGTTACACATTCCATCAACAAATGTTGTACATCCTGCACTACCCCACATGATGGACAGTTTGGAGAGCGACTTTTTCATAAGATATGCAAATTTATTTAATGGAATGTGTCCGGAACGCAATCTATTAGCTACCTTAATCATAACCCTACCAAATCTAACTTTTTCGAACCAGGACATCCGAGGAGGCTGATTTTGTAAAGTTTTATACCAGATACCTTTTTCTTTACTTCTTTGATCAATGTATTCTTTCCACATATCGTACAATTTATGCTTATAATGAATTAAAACTTCCGAAAAGTACGGTTGTATGAATACTTCGCTCCCTTCAGAGCATGCTATTTTTGCTAAACGATCAGCCTCTTCGTTCCCACTTACACCTATATGTGATGGAATCCATTGCAATCTCAAATCCTATTACTATTTATTTTACCTAAAACAGTATAGGCTATCGGAACATCTCTCTGACCAGAGGCCTAGATAGCCTTCCTCAATAAATGGGTTATCTAACACTGAAAGAATTTTTCAAATCGGACCAATAGTTCCTGAGATTAGTTCAAGCAAAAAAACAAACAAACTCTTTAGCTTTATATATTAGTATAGATATGTAGGTTATAGAATTTATTGTTACAAACATTGGAGTATGTGAATCAGTTTATACTAAGTCCGTGTGCAGTAAACAGTTAATATGGCGGAAAAGTGTATATTGCTGTTTATTTTAAGTTTATCTTATTTAACATACGGATACAGCTTAGCAGGTACTTAAATTAATTATTAATTTATATATATTGTGACCTTATAATTTTAAATACCTTTAGATAATAATCTATTTCGCAAAATTGTAAATTTTGAAAGACCGCTTACAATTTAACGCATTAATTTTCGGTAGATTGTGAATCTGGATGAATTAACCATAGAGTTATAAAACTATTATAATAAAATTAGAATGGACAATAATACTTATAAGACAATCTTAAGGATTATGTGAGGGGAAGAGAAGCCCTTTGCTCTCGCGTAACACAGTGAGAAAACATACGCTCGTCTACGCTGTTTTCATCTGAATTAAATTGTGTCACTGAGTGATAGAGTGACGGGAATAATGTAGATTCGTATCAGTGAAAAAATGTTATAAAACCGCCAATGCAGCACTCAATTGATTATAAAATATATGGCAACACTATGTGAAATATAGCTTTCCATGAGTAAAAAAATAATAATAATTCGAAACAACTACATATAATATATTTACTATTGTATAATAGGTAGATAAGGCTCGAAATACTTGGTGGGTTTGTATGACTATATAAAAGCAATATAATATAGTACATAATGCCTATAGGAAAAAAATGTTTATTTCCTTATGAGTACTTACTTGTTTTCACAACATATTGTTTTCCCTAGTAGAACTAGACTTTGTAGAAGTATTACATCAGCAGATTTATCAATTCTATATCTAATAACAGCAATAAATTTAATTAAACAGCCAAATTCCAAATTAAAATATATACGAAACCATTGAGATAGACTACCCGCGAGGGGACTTGACTTTTCAGGTCTTTGACTCATTTCGGTCGAGCCACATGTGGGCCATACTTAACCCCTCCAATCCCATTAAAGCTGTTAATTTAGTGGATTCCGGGCTCTTGCTTAGGACCCACTGAAATCGCAGCGATTCCTCTTCACTCCCTCTAAAACCTCCCTTCTATCTTCGACGTTGCAACGCATCGGCAAAACAAGAGGATCTCTTATATTGCAAATGTCCATGGGCGACGGTGGCCACTTATCATCAGTTGGACTTTCTGCTCTTTGTGCCTTATCTATAATTAAACAAAATAGATCAAATATCTCAAGTTCTCTTCTTTCCAGGTCCAGATCATGATAAGCTGGTTGTATGTTATTATACAAGTTGGACAGTATACAGACCTGGAGCCGCCAAGTTTGAAATACCTGACATAGAACCATCACTCTGCACTCATCTCATCTACGCTTTGGCTGGTCTTGACAATAATACATACAAAATTAAAGTTCTTGGTATGTAATACTTTCTGATGACTACTTTTATAGTCATTCATCCCATGGGTTACCATGAGATCTTTGAAATCTGGTGCAATATATAGAACACAATTCAAATCTTATAAGCAGAAACTATACGAAGAGTCTTCCTAGTTGCTAGTAAAGAGTTTCAATATCCTTCGGATTCCTTCTAATTTTATTATTATAACCTGGACATCTATTGTTATTTATAGACTCAATAAATCCGTTGAAAGTTTTACTATTCACCTTCTGATTTCATCATCAGACCATCTACAATAAGTCTTTGTAACTCCTATTTTAATCTATGCATACAAAATCTTATTAAAACATTACCCTTTTTACAGACAAATGGGAAGATTTAGAAAGAGATGGTGGTGGAATAAAAAGATTTGTGCAATTGAAAGAGAAACATAAGCACTTAAAAACAACTATATCAATTGGAGGATGGAACGAACGTTCAGCCAAGTACTCAAAAATGGCGGCTGATCCGAAATTAAGAAACATTTTTATTAGGAGCGTTGTCAATTTTTTGGAGTAAGCATATGATTAATACAACGGTATCAAAAATAAATGGAAATAAATTACTTTTCTACTTATGTTTTAGTATTCACAAGCTTGACGGTCTGGACTTATATTGGGATTATCCAACTGGTAGAGGAGGTAAACGTAAAGACAGGAAGAACTATGTAACTTTGCTTAAGGTATTTTGAATTTGAAAAAGCAGACAAGAATAATAGCGAAAATAAGGGTCCCTGATGAAGTAATGAATTGTAATGTAAAAGAAAAAGTAAATAAGGATCCAAGCATTGGTATTCTCTGAATTGGCGAGGCATTTGACGGAAGAAGAATAAAAGTTATTTAAATTTTCAGGAACTATCAGAAGCCCTTCAAGAAAAAGGTTATATCTTAACAGGAACTTTAAGAACGGCTTTGAATAACTTAAATAGTGTTTACGATTTAGTTAATGTCAACTTTTATTTGGATTTCATTCATTTGATGACGTATGATTATCATGGAGCTTGGGATGGTGTGGTTTTAGCACATGCACCTTTACGTAGCAAAGATAAGGATGATTTCTTAAATGTGGTGGGTAATTTTTTTAATTATAGTAATATTAAATATTTTTTATATTACCTATTGAATAATTTCTATCAGTCAGCAAATCTGGCAGAACTTGCTGCTCAACATATTTTGTTTTTTTTTTCAACACCTATCTTAAATAGGGCTTAATACCTTTTGTGCATCAAAAAAATGTTTTGTAGCTTTTTTCTATATTAAAGGTACTTCGGTTTCAACTTCCAAATTTAAGAATAATGACGATGGTTGATATGCATATCTAAATGATGTTTAAAACTATTCTTAAACTTTACAGGAATATACAATAAAGTATCTGCTGTCTCAAGGAGTAACCTCTAGCAAAATGATTCTTGGGCTACCCATGTACGGCCGCACATATGTTTTAAATAATCCCGAAGTTAAGAATATTATATTTGGAGAAACTACTACAAATACTACAGGTTTTTCTGGACTATTTACTTCTGAAAGTGGATTTATGGGATATAATGAAGTAAGAATATTTAACATAACATATTCGTTTCATTATTTGATAAAAAAGGGCAAACCTGACGATACAGCAAAATTTTTCAGGAAAAAAAATATAGGCGGAGAAAATGAAGATGAAGTTAAAAAAATCTGATTCTTAAATTAATTTTTAATTGCAGATATGCTTAGAAATATCTAACAAATCATCAGAATGGATCCAATATTGGGATGAAGATTCAAGTACACCTTATTTAAGAGACGAAGGCAGAATTATCTCATATGATAATCCAAGATCCATCGCTAGTAAAGTCAAGTAAGTTAAAACTCTGTTTCGTCTGTATTTTAACCCCTGACGGTTGAATGATGAATCAACGTATCTGTATGGATGTCTGTGGCATCGTAGCGCCCAAGATAATGGACCGATTTTAATGAAAATTTATTTGTTTGAAAGCTTATTAATTATGGTTCTTAGCTATAATTTGTGAAGACCTTGCCAGCTGTTCGATGACTATTAGCTCATTTATAACTTGAGAGCTGCGTGACCGTGATCTTCTGAAATAAATCTTACAACCTTTTCTTCTGAAATAAATACCGGCTTTTATACCGGATTTTATAATTGAGTTGGCGATTATATAAACTATTAATTTACGTTTTAGTTAGTCATAATAACATTAGACTGTTTAAAACTCAACAGGATGGCCATGGATTATGGTCTAGGTGGATTCGCTGCCTGGAGGATAACTATAGATGACTTTAGAGGAAGTTGTGATGAAGATACTGATACTTACATAGATTTCATCGACCGGTTTAATAGGATGTCTAACCAACCAATATTCCTGGAAGCTATTGCCAATTTAGTAAAAGGTATGAGAAAAGTAAACAAATCTCTGTCCTATTTATTTAGTAAATACCATTACCCATAGACCACCCAAACAATGAGGGTATCATATGTGACCTCGAATTATCACGTTTTCTAATACTTTTGTTTTCGTTATTTTAGCAAGTAACACCAGCGAATTCTACTTAATATCAGATAAGAAACCAATTCTGCGATTACCAAAACCAAAATTTGCAAACTACCCGCTCCTAAGAACAGGTCACGAAGTTATGAGTTTGGTTACAGAAGAAAAAAAGGTTTTAGACGAGATGGAGAAATTAAGGATTCAGAAGGAAGAAATTGAGAAAAGTAGTTATCCATGTATTAGAACTTGTACGGAAGTTTGTTATTACGGACCGTAAGTCAAATTATTTATAGGAATAATCAATGAACGCCTAGTGTAATGTTTTCTATTCTGTAAATGATTACTTGAATGATGACAAAGCTTGGAATCCAAGTGACGTTGACACTCAGCTGAATGATAATACAAATGTAAAATAATTTGATGTAAACAATGGCGTTTTGAAAAGAGCGACTGTTGAGTTTCTCAACAGTCGCTCTTTTCTTGACAGTTTTTCTCATCAGGAAACTGCTTTCCGAACTTACAGTTAGTTTCAGACAAACTGACTAACTGACCAATTTTTACGTGTCAATAGTGCTTTGTAAAAAGTCTAATTGAAATAAACAATTTTGAGTTTGTGATAACTATCTTTTTTTTATTTTTAGGGAGATTACACAAAAAAAGACGACAAATAAGGTCACTTATGAAAAAAATATAGGAAGCCCAATACCTAACCTCAACGAGATTGCCATGGATGATATAATTATAGCGTAAACTGTTTTATTTATTAGTCCCAGAAATATATTAAGTAAATTATTAGAGATGTTATCGCAATTATGAAAGATTTCGGAATCGTCTATTTTCAATTAAAATAGCTTATTATTTTACGAAAAATTGCACTGCACAGTAATATTAGGAAATTTTACCAAGACACTGGCTATTTGCTTACACGTTGATCTGCATGACGAATATTACTCTAGTCTTTGTCTGCATCTAGATGCCCTCAATCTCCGGACAGATATTGATTCTCTGCGTTATTTGTATCCTATATAAAATACATATCTCTAGTAAGTATTTTATTACGTTCTACTGTAACTTTTCCATCTACACCATCATCTTTAGTCTCTTTTATATCTTTACTAATGTTTGGTATTCTATGAAATTTTAATTTTATTATTACTTTACTACTTATTATCAAGTCAGCTTATGAAATAAAATACTTAAATATGAAATTGTATTTATTAAAAATATTTTAGATTAAGGAACTGAGATTACGAGTCTTCATAAGGTGATCCACATCGTACATTGTAGAAATGGTCGCATACCTGCAATATTGTGTTTCCATTATTGTTTTTTTAATAATTTATTCATATTTAGTTTATAACCATCATTTACTGCAGTCATTTTATTTTTCTAATCCCATAATACTTAATTTTAATGAGCTGTATAATATTGAATAATATGAAATAGATCATGTGCGTCATGTCAACCTCATGTTTGATACGATATAAATAGATATTTAAAAGGTGAATCTGTAGTAGAATTAGCTTAGAATACACCTACCTGAAACTGTTCATTGAAGAGAGTCCCATTGCTGCATAGTTCTGTGCTGACTAGATGCTGATGCCAACAGAAGTGGAATGCCTGGAACAGTTTAAATCAGATATTAAATAAAATAAAATAATTTCAATAATGATATGTATATGTTTTTATGAATATCGGGTGTTGAAGGATTTCGGAGACATCAGCCGTAAATATCTTAGGTAAGCTTCCGAATTTTGATAGGGGTTGGAATCAAGGCATTGCTGAGCCTAGTCTATCTTGTAAAACCACCACCAATGGATACATATGACAGGAGTAAATATTGAGTTATCATTGTGAAGTTTGAGTTTGGTTATATATTAGTCGACAGTCCCGGCTCCCCTCGGGTATATAGGTTTAATATCACATTTTATTCACTTTATTACTTATCGTTATATTTACATTTTAATTTTTAACTCCAAATTAATATTTGTTTAATTCGCAAAAAAATAAATAATCTCTGTCCTTCATGCTCAAATCTATCTCTGTACCAAATTATATCAAAATCAGTTTAGTGATTTGAGCGTGATTGCGTAACAGACAGACCATCTATCCGTCAATAGATGGCGTAAGAAGATGACTTAATCGAACTTTCGTGTGTTATTAGTTAGGATTGTGTATCGAGGCCGAGTAGTGTAGGCAGTACGCGCAGTAGAAGACGTTTTTAAATCTGCTCTCAGGATACTCAGGTATCAACTTCTAGGTACTGCTCGGTTACAGGATAGGGTATTGTCCAGAATTTTACGAAGTGAATACGTTTTATCGTTATTGGGAATGTAGGAGCACTATCAAATAATACGTTTTGAGTTTGTCGTAAAATATGTCGTCATATAGAGTTTTTTAATTCATACCTGACATCCGGTATCTACGTCAGCATAATATCCTCTACTCCGACCTTCGCAAGAGAAGCGGGTTACTGGTGGTCTATCAAACACTGGGTGGAGAGGAGGATCATGATGGAGGTGGAGTGCGTGGTAATATTCAAAATCTTTGGGATGTTGGCAAAGGACTGCGTTTAGTGCTGAAATCAAAAAAAATAATAATTAACTCCAAAAACAATTTTCACAGAATTAATTCAAATATTATAAATCGAAAAAATTGAAGGTTTGTTACTTTGAAAGCGTTAATCTCAGGAATTACTGGTTCCAATAGAAACATTGATTTAGTGTTATATAGCTGATTTATTGGGTAAGGCTATAGGCTATATAACATTATGCTATGACCCATAGGACATGAGCGTCAATGAAAAATAAGGAAACATTTATTCTTTTGAGATTTTCCGTTTGGTGTGCTGTTTAAACGACGATACAGCAATGTTTTGGTTTCTCACTCTCTCTAAACCCTTTCACACTCTCCTTTCTTCGGATGAGATAGAAAAAATCGATATTTTCAAAAATACAAATACCAGTTTTTAGTACTAATAAAAACAAAACTTGGCCAAACATTTCCATAAACATCTATTAAATTAAAAATTAAAATGACCCTCGACTAAAACTAAATTTAATACAGTCGCCAAGTATCGATACTCTCACAACATCGATTCAGAAGAATCAATATTAACTTGCTACTAACTATAAGTTGATTTTTGTATTGTCTAAAACAAAATATAAAAGCAATACAGATTTCATAAATATTCATAAAATACAAATTATAGATCAAATATATACTCGATTCGGCTCGATACTTGATATCGAGAAGGGTATCGAGAAATACCGTTTTATGTGTACTCAGCAATGTGAGTGTGTTACCATGGTTACGAGATTATTATAATTGTCAATATAATAATATTGTGAGGCAGCTGTCAAGTTAGCAATGAGCTGATAGTCTTCAAACGGGTGAACAGATCTTCACAATACATAGCTAAGAACTATCTCGATTAAATTACCTTTCAAACAAATAAAACTTCATCACAATCGGTCTATTATCTTTGGCGCTACGAAGTCACAGACTTAAAACTTATAATATTCTATTATAACATATTTCTTTATTTTGTTCGTGAGAGCTCATCTGTTTTTAAGTTATAAATTGTGTAATTAACCCAACTTTATTTTATATGTTCAAAGACAATAAAATGTATTTATAATAATAAACTCACCCAATAAAAACATTGCTATTTGTTGCAACATTATACGATAACTTAATTAAAATAATTTAAAATAAATAAATAAATACGTGTACGTATCGTATGAAGCTATTAACAGTACTGAACATAAGATTTCATTTGAAGTTTAGAATGTATTGATATAGATATTGGTTGATTCATGCGAGAGCTAACCAGGAATTTATATATTTTTTTAATTTTAAAATTAAAAGTCGTGATAAACTGAAAACTACTGAACTGATTTTAATGCAGTTTTACTGATAGATAGAGTGATTCATAAGGAAGTTTAAGATGTATAATCTGTTAAGGTTTTAATTAAACATAATTTTCAATAATTATTATTACATATTATGACGATTTTATAAGTTTCAAGTAAACTAAAAAGTAGAAAAAAAATGTTTGAAATATTTAGGGGTGAGTTTTTCAGACTGTTATAGATACTCACCAAAAAATCACATAAAATTATTCATTTCTTAACTATAACGTGTAGCAATTACATTAATGAGCGATGAGTGTGTTACATCTAAAATGACAAAAGTTTTACGTAGATCGGTGCAACATTCAGAGCTCTATCTATCTGATAATATCGACAACATGAAATTTAGGACTTGTGATCGTGGTGTAGGATTAAAGCTCTTTTCAGTTTTTTTTTATGATAGACAAGGGACAAACGAGCAGACGGTCCACCTGATGGAAAGTGGCCACCGTCGCTCATGGACATCAACAAAACTGGAGGTATCTCTTGTTTTGTCGATGCGTTGTCGCCTCGAAGATAGAGTGAGGAGAGGAAGCGAAGAGAAGACTGCTGCGGTTCCAATGGACCCTAAGCAAGAACTCAGTGTTCAAGAACAAGAACTACCACCAAGGGGGTGCTGGGTTACTCGACTCTTACGAGATGCTTTCCCAGCGGCAGAGGGGAATTGTATTCTAACCTCATGGGAGAAAATAATATCAGTAATTATAACGTTATCCGAACTACAATAAATGATAAAGTAACTTGCGTGGACCTCAAAAAGTAGATGTATTAATTCCAAGTACATTTACTTGTAATACAACCGAGTAAATACAACCGAGCCTCCAGGTTCTTTAAGAGACACATCGCTAGAGCAAAGTCCCAGCATGTTGCCAAAATCGGCGAGAAGCTAGAGGGCCTTTCGTCCGGAACGCGCCAGTTCTGGGCCCTCTCTAAAGCTGCCCTTGGCAATTTTAGCCAGCCTACCCTTCCGCCGCTGCGCATGGAGAATGACATTCTACACGGCAAAAGAGAAAGCCGAACTTCTGGGTACTCTCTTTGCCTCAAACTCAACTCTGGATGACCAAGGATGTACACCGCCTACCATCCCACGGTGTCAGAGCTCAATGCCTATTATAAGGTTTACCCAAAAGGCTGTGCGACGAGCTCTCTTTTCCTTGGAAATTCACAAGTCGAGCGGGCCGGATGGCATCTCACCAATTGTGCTCCGTGTATGTGCTCCTGAATTAGCTCCCGTGCTAACGCGTCTATTTCGGCTCTCCTACTCTAGAGGCGTAGTCCCGAACTGCTGGAAGCTGGCCCATGTCCATCCGATCCCAAAAAAGGGCGATGGCTCTGATCCTGCCAACTACAGGCCTATTGCTATCACCTCTCTGCTCTCCAAAGTCATGGAAACGCTCATCAACCGTCAGCTCTTGGGATACCTGGAGGATCGTCAGCTCATCAATGACCGCCAGTATGGCTTTCGTCATGGTCGTTCTGCTGGCGATCTTCTTGTTTACCTTACCCACCGGTGGGCGGCTGCCATTGAGAGCAAAGGAGAGGGCTTGGCAGTTGGTTTGGATATAGCAAAGGCCTTTGATCGCGTTTGGCATAAGG
Source organism: Limenitis camilla (assembly GCA_905147385.1). NCBI lineage: Eukaryota > Metazoa > Arthropoda > Insecta > Lepidoptera > Nymphalidae > Limenitis > Limenitis camilla. Next base: position 5,320,561 of record LR990251.1, on the reverse strand, counting down.
CCCTTCTCTCTAAGCTTCCAGCCTATGGGCTTTCCGAGGATTTATGCAACTGGGTCGCCAGCTTTCTCAGTGGGCGTAGCATACGTGTCGTTGTCGACGGATTTTGCTCTGACCCCAAGCCCATTGATGCTGGCGTACCCCAAGGCTGTGTGCTTTCCCCTACACTGTTCCTCCTGCATATCAATGATTTGTTGGACCATCCTAACATTCATTGCTATGCAGATGACAGTACGGTGGACGCCGTTTATACCGGCCGAGCAGGACTCTCTCGGGAAAGCGTCGATGAGAGCCGAATTAAACTTGTGTCTTCTATTAACATCTCTTTGGGGGAGGTTTCGGAATGGGCTAAATCCAATTTGGTCCAGGTCAACCCCCTGAAGACACAAGTTTGCGCATTCACCACTAAAAAAACCCCATTCGTCGTATCTCCCTTCTTCGATAACACTCCCCTTAAAGCCTCGCCTAGTATTGCAATATTGGGCCTCGATATTTCGAGTGATTGTCAGTTTCGCGATCATTTGGCAAGCAAGGCCAAGCTGGCCTCCAAAAAATCTTGGTGTGATCAGCCGAGCCAGACAGTACTTCACGCCCCAGCACCGACTGGCGCTATATAAAGCGCAGGTTCGGCCGCATATGGAGTACTGTGCTCATCTCTGGGCTGGTGCACCTAAGTATCAGCTTGAACCCTTTGATCGCATTCAAAGAAGGGCTGCTCGGATAGTCGAGGACCCGGTGTTGCATTCACGGCTGGACCCCCTGGCACTGCGTAGAGACGTATCTTCATTGTGCGTCCTCTATCGCATATATCACGGGGAGTGTTCCGAAGAGCTTTTGATCCCTGCCGCCGAATTCCACCATCGCACTGCACGTCATAGACTAAAATATCATCCTCATCATCTGGATGCGTGGCGCTCCTCAACAGTGCGTTTTTCTAGAACTTTTATTCCACGCACAATCAACTTATGGAATGATCTACCTTCGGCGGTATATCCAGAACACTACGACATGGGGACCTTCAAAACTCGCGTATATCTCCACCTTAAAGGCCGGCAACGCTTCTGTAACTCCCCAATTGTTGCAGGAGTCCGTGGGCAGCGGTGATTACTTAACACCACGTAACCCGATTGCTCGTTTGCCTTCCTATTCCATAAAAAAAAAAAAAAATCTATCACAACAAAGGTTATATATTATTTATCACGTAGGGTATACTTGAAATGAATTTAAAATATTGTTAATACGATTTTAAGGAAGACTAACGCAGTTGCTGCTAGATGTTACAAGAAGAGCTGACTCCTAAATGCTACCACTGCTGCGAGGGCGTAGAGGACTTGGCGTTCCATATGCACCAAGTCTGTTCTGCCTGGGAGGATTCCCATCTGTTGCTGCCAGCCTTGGTAAAATCCATAGTCAGCACACGGAGAAAAAAAATACTCTAATAATTACAAATCTATTTTGTATTTCAGCAAATAATTAATTTTCATTACTTTTTACAAAATATTTGCTGTGTAAGCAAATATTATTAAATTTTATTATGTGTAACGTAATGTTGATGAAGCATGAATTATAGTAATTGCTGTGAATCATCTTAGTTGTTATTAACAAGATTTGTTACTAAGCAAATCTTACTTAGTATATTTTAGTAAAGTCATTTTTAAGAAATGGTTTTAGTTATAGCAACGTCACATATTTTAGTTATGCGTAGTACTCATCTCTTTGTGTTTACGTACGTTTTACTTGAAATTAGTAAAGAAGTTTATAAAATAATTACATTACATATTGTTTTGTAATTCAGTCATCGACGGTCCGCCATTTTTTTGAGGTGATTTTCAAATTTTGTTTTTAGTTCGAGCGCGGTCGCCGGTACTTCATTGTTGTACTTAACAGCAGCTGATTTATTATATTAGTGGTTATAAAGTGTTAAGTACCTATTTTGAATTAACGTGTTGAGTGATGGAGATGGATAACCTTACAAGAAATATTTTAATGAACTGGGGCCTCAATGATTATATAAGGGCATTCTGTGGTAAGTATGCTAATGTTTGCAGGTATAGGAGTCAGAGAGAGAAAGAGGGAGCACGCTACAGACACTCATCCTATGCGCCGGGGTAGAGGGAGTCGAAGGCGTTGGACTTACTTGGTGTCGCTGCCACTGTTAGAGCTTTGACTAGATGGACTTATTCCCAACAGGTACCTACAGAGGACCAGTGGTGGTGTTCGCCTTCAGTGGTTTTAGAGGTGAATGCAAAGAACAAGGACATTCAACACCATATAGTTTCGCACAAACATCCCGAGTCCCCGTTTAGGATGGTATCTGTTGAGCAGATTCCTGCCGAGTTAACAAGGATATATTATATTATAAAGGGAACTACCCGCAAATTCTAAGTTACCAACTGTGTTGCTAAAATAATATGATTTTAAGGTAAGATATATTATATAAAACCGTTCATAGTATCACCGTATTAATTTCGCGTGAGTCCAAGGTCGTGTTAAAAAGACCTTGCGGTCATCAATACCGACCCCATGGTGTACGATTTACATGTGGTTTAAACTACTTGCCTGTTTATCATACAATGTCATTATATTATTTATATATTTGATATAATGACAAATGACCGTTGTGTGTATGTTTATTTCTTTATAAGAGTCGCCAATTTTTACAAAAGGGAAAATAGTTATTTGATAATACACAAATTGAAGATAAAAAAGAAAAACAGTTGTATGATCAGACATTTTTTCATTAGGATCTGTAACCTTTGTAATAAATGTAAAGTGTAACATCGTGCCAGTAATATCCTGTAACATTTTAATACTTCCTCATTCTTTTATAATTCGTCAGTAAATAATTTTGTTAAGATAAGGAAGTTTTTGACTGATTCAAGAAGGAGAGAAGGGACCGCAATGTTAATATTATGGGAGAGGAAGAAGAAGAGAAATCTGGCCAACAAAGGACTATTTCTCGCTTTTTAAGTGCGACAAAGGAAATAATATAACTTTTAAGGAGTTTTGGACACCCAAAAGAAACCTAATATATCCATTTTTATGAGTTTAGCAATAGACAGATGGGAATTGTATTCTAACTAACATGCGAATCCGACCGCCAAGCGTCATAGACGCGTTCCGGTCGAGCCGCATGTGGGCCAGACTTACCCCCTCCCTCTCCCATCCCATTAATGCTGCGGATCTAGTGGACTCTGGGCTATTGCTCACTCCTCCTCCCCACTCTATCTTCGAGGATGCAACGCCTCAAGAGGGTATCTCTTGTTTTGCCAAAGTCCATGGGCGATGGTGGCCACTTACCATCAGGTGGACCATCTGCTCGATTGCACCTTATCTACCTTAAAAAAAAATAACTCATTAGATAAAATACAGAACTCCTAATAATCAAATAGAAAATATAGGTCCTTGGATAATTTGTGATGGTTATGCGATTTTTTAGCAGCAAAGGGAACCCCTCATCAAATAAGAAATATAATGATGGCCTAGTACTCGAAAAAGTCTAGCCATCAAAGATGATGGGTTACTTCTTCAATCAGAAGTTTACTCAGCGGCAAAGGGTAATTTTATTCTAATCAAAGTCAAAGTCAAGCTACTGAGCCGGGTCTCCTCCTTAGAATGAGGAGGTTATTAGGCCATAGTCCACCACGCTGGCCCAGTGCGGGTTGGCAGACTTCACACACCTTTAAGAACTTTAGGGAACTCTCAGGAGTGCAGGTTTCCTCACGATGTTTCCCTTCACCGTTACAGCAAGTGATATTTAATTGCTTAAAACACACATAACTTAGAAAAGTCAGAGGTGTGTGCCTGTGTGGGGGATCGAACCCGGACCTCCCGAGTGAGACATTAAAGTCTCAACCACTGGGCCATCACTGTTTTAATGGCCATCACTGGGAACTCCTTTAATAATTATAATAAATAAGAAATACAGTGATTGAATACTCTGTACTTGAGGAAGTTTAACCACCAAAGGAGTTAATCGTCTTTTACCAGATGTTTTCCCATAGAGAAAGGGAAATTAGATTATATTAGATAGACAGAGTCATTGAGTATTAAGTACTCGAGCAAGTAAGGCCTCTAAAGGAGACTTACTTTACCGATTCTCTTCCTATTGGCAAAGAAACATTTTATTCCAACCCTTTCCCTCACGGGACATAACAGAAAACTCCTTTCAATCAAATAGGAAGTATTATGATTGAATATACACTACTTGGGGAAGTCTGGACACCGAAGGAAGTTGGGTAAAAAAAGTAGTGTTTAAATGCTGAGGAAAGAGACCAGTATTCGCTCTATATATCTTGTAAATAATTTAAAATCTTTTTATACCGTAGAGGAGATCGAGTATCCCATTATGGTAAATGTCCATATATAACAGTTGATCGCCATCGGCTACTTATAGTCTATACCGACTTAGAAATAGATATATAATGTATGAACAGCGAAATACTGGTTTAATATAAGATACATGATTTAATATAATTTATCACTTTATAATTATTTTTACAAGCGTACGGCTCACCTGATGGTAAGCGATTACCGTTGCTTATAGACGTCTGCAACACCAGAAGCATCGCAAGCGCGTTGCCGACCCTATCCCCAATTCCCCCCAGGAGCTCTGGTCACCTTACTCACCAACAGGAACACAACACTGCTTTAGAGTAGTGTTATTTTGCTGTGATCTTCTGTAAGGTCGAGGTACTACCCCAGTCGGGCTGCTCCATATTTGAGCAGGAAGTTTCCTGCTGTGCCCTACCTAAGTTAAATTTTATAGGATAGATAGATTATAAGAGTAAGAGCTCAAGACGATCAGATTTTCTTTATTTTATAAAACCCGAAAGTTTCTGTGCATGTCTCTAATAGATATAAACGATCCCCTACTGTAAAGTTTGGATTACGATTGCTTTGAATGTTAAAATTTCTAATGTGTCTGACAAGGTGTAACAATCGAAACTGTCTGATTACTGAGAAAACATCTTTTGATAGTTCCTCAAGCAACTTATATATAACGTAACGTATTAATAATAAGGGTATCTTATTATATTCCAAACTAGCCGACCCGCGCGACTTCGATCGCGTATTGCTCCGCTCCTATGGGTCGTAGCGAGATGTTAAGTAGCCTAAGTTACTCTTTGTTACATCAGCTATCTGTTAGTGAAAGTCCCGTCAAAATGGATCCCGTCATTTCAGAGATTAGCCGGAACAAACAGACAGGCAGACCAAGATTGTAACAAATGTTTTTTTAGTACATGTACCGTGTATACATCCATATGCACTTAGTAAAAAGGGGTTATTTTAATATTATAAACAGACCCTACAATTTTATTTATATGTATGGATATAATATATAAAATCTGAATTTAATACTTTAACGAACTTGAGATACAGTTCTATATATCTTTGATACTTGTCAAAAACTTCATACATACACAGATTTTTTTTTAAATCTCTTTATTGTACACAAGTAAAATAGAAATAATACATACAAAGTAAAACTAAAATTACGAGTACAAAGGCGGACTTATTCCAAAAAGGAATCTCTTCCAGGTTTCTTTCCTTAAATTGATTAAATGGAATAACAATGCTGAGATGGGTAGAAACATGAATACATTTTTTTAAAATAAAAGGTGTTTGTGTACGTTAAAAATGTATAACATTAAAAAAAGTCTTAAATATACAAACTATACAAATTATCTACATATTTCTATACATACACATTATACATACATATTTCAAGTTTTATAAAATAATGAAAGTCTGATCGTCAGGGGATCTTGGGCTTTATAATTTACATTTTTTTTAAATTATAACTATAGTCTTCTAAATTTATTAATTGCGCAATGGCGATAGATTTTACCATAACTGTTTTAGTTTTTGAAAAGCATACTTTTCATCTATTTAAGAAAAAAAAACAACAACCAAAAAACTCAATAATTGACTTCACTGTGATTAAAAGTTTCACATAAGTCAAGATTTGACTAAAAAACAGGATTCCTTGCACTATTCGAAGCGAGGGCAACTCAATTATTTTAATTTAAAATATTGAAGAACCTTAGAAATGACCAGTTTTAAAACCGAAAGTAGTTTTAACCTAATGCACCAACATACACGACCTCATACACTTCAACCTAAACATGTCAGTTTCGGAGATAACGTTTAATAACGAATTGTTTTTAAGTTCAGTGTTCTGTGTAAGTATTGGATTTCACTCAACGCTATCTATTGGATTATTACAAAATAACTCCGCTGTATCCCGTGGGAACTATCAATTATTCCGGGATAAAAAGTAGATAAAAGATTGTTAAGTATTTCTGTACCGAATTTATATTAAATTCGTTGAGAATATTTTGCGGAATACCCATACAAACATACAATGTAAACATCACACAGCGACACAGAGTGGACACCCTACACCTAGGACTTGCGACCAAGGTGTAGTGCTCCCCTTCGTTGCTCGAACACTAACTACACTAGATACGTGGACCTCTAGAAACCTTACAGTACTAACTTCCACGTACACTACACATAACACCAGAAAAACTGACTCTAATCTATCGCACTAAAGGTTATATATTGTCTACAAGTTGGTATACTCGAAATAATATAAAAGTTAGAACATTTAGTAACCCAAAGAACCCTAAAATATAAAACAATTCGACCTCGCGGCGGAATGTGCGACCCGCTCACTTACTCGATGAGAAAATATAATATTTGAATATTTTGACAAATGAATTATAGCTTATGGATATTAAAAAATATTGTTTTTGATTTTGAAAAGTATTTTATTTTTTTATAAGTGATAGAAAGTATGGGAACCAAGAATATACCAAGAATACTCGCTTTTACCACTTAAGGTACTTTTTAATACGCTTTTATTAGCTTCATACGTATGTTAGTATGTATGTAACGGAATCTTTGAACATGATTTTGACCCCCTTCAAAACGTCGGATTATCTCGAAATTTGGCATACTGATTAAGGATCGATGACAATTCAATATTTTAAACAGTTTGAGCCATTATCCTTACTAGGATAATCAGAAATCGCGATTTTTTGTTTTACTGAGACCCGGAGTGTCTGCGTCAAGACACTTTATATTTATGTTTTATACTTTCCCCATCTTATACGTACATCATCCCCCTATATTCTAAACTAGTTTTCACCCCCGTTTTATAGTAAAATTTATTGAAATTTTCAGTAAAATTCTTAAATTTTAACAAAATTTGAATCAAAAATCCAGTTTTTAGTAGACAATAGTAATATTAGTTTATCCGATTTCGCTCCTTTATATATCGTTGAATAGCGTTTTTTATCACCTATTCAATGACACCGCTCTTGTTAAGATATCTTTCAGGACGAACGAAAAATTAAATAATTCATTGATACTCTCCACACCGAGCCTGCCTTATAGGTTCGACATCTTATAATAAACATGGATGTACTAGTTATCAATAGTTATAAATATTTGATAAACAGATATGAGTAGAAGGGTTATTTTGATAATATCCTGAAAAGCACCCCACGCTTTTTTTTTCAAATTTATTAAAATTTATTTTCTATTTTTTAGTTGAATTTTCTATAAAAGCGTATTATTTTAGTTTTTTTAAACTATTATTTTCTTTGTACGAGTATTTCTAGAATTTTGTTTTTCTAGAGATTTGTTTAGTAGTAACAGTTTTCCTATTTATCACGAAACTAGCTGACCCGGCTCCTTCGTACCGACTAACAGTCATGAATGTCGTGTTACAGATTAGCTGAACTTTTGACAACCAATATATGTATATATGTCGGAAACTAAGAGAATTGAATCAATCACTTTATAAGCATCGTATGAACACAACGGATGGCCTATCATGATAGCTATGGGCGTAATACAGTCAGGATATAATTAATCGTCACGATCTCGCACTATTCTGGTAAGAACTATTGTGACAGGAACCCAAGCAGTGCCTTGGACTTGTGACCAAGGTGTAGGCTTAAGGATATCCTTTAAATGATCATCCACTGCTTAGTTTCACTGTTTAATCCTAAGATTAGACTAACATTAACCTAACCGAACACAAGGCTAACCTAACCTAAACCTAACTCACACCTCCGACATATATGTCGGAGAATAGTAAAAGGTTATCGATTAAATCGAATCGTCATCGCTGTCTATGGCGTTGGAGTAGGGTAGTAGTCACTTCCGTTGTTTTGACAGTCTCGACCCTCGACCCTTTATATGCCATCGACAGTCTGACTGAAGTCTTATTCGTGCGCGGTCTCTCAAGAAGTGAAGTAGTCTCTGAATAGTGATAGTGTTGTGCAGTGTTGTGTTAGTGCTAGGAGTGCTGTCCGATCAAGGTCACGTGAGTACCTTACAATGTAATTACCTCGTCTTGTGTTGGGTTAGGTTTATGTGCGATTAACCTTAGGTTTAAACAGAGAGCCTGAGCAGTGGAGGTGAGTGTCGTAATTACTTAAAGGAATTCCTTAAGCCTACACCTTGGTCACAAGTCCAAGGCACTGCTTAGGTTTCTCTCGTAATTGTTAGAGATCATATTTGATCATTTATCGGTTCAGTAGAAGTATCTACGTTGCGTTTACCCAATATTCCATTCAATACCATCACCTCTTTTATGTTCCCCAATATTCCCCATCTCCGTCCTTCCATTTCCCTTCTCATCGTTTAAAATCCCCGACATATATATACATATATGTCAATTCTTTTTCATTACATTATTCTACATTTTTAAAATAAAAAAACGCCGTTATCCGAATATTGTGGATAAACCTTTAATTAAATATGTTCTTTAATTGGAGGGGAGAGTTTACCATATCGACGGGATGAACATTAAATGTTTGACAGTTACGAAACCCATCAACATTTTGTATGAGAAAATGTTTTATTCTTTTATATTACGTATTCGTCAATTTTCCAATGTATTTAATATTTATTCTGCTATTCGGGACCATTTAAATCGGTTCTGCTGTACTCGAGGTATAAGTGCTCGACTGACTTTGTTTTTATATATATAGAGTAGAGAACATAACAGTTATTAAGTTTATTATCTTTTTAAAACAAGGTTATCAGCTGTTTTGTTGCCCTTGATATGAAAGTAGTTTCGATTAATTATAATTAGTTCCAATTTTTTTTCCATATCACTACAGAAAGAGTAGCTTCCGAAAAAAAAAAAAAATAAAATTTTATTACACAAATATTTTATTTATTTTGAAACGTTTCTTCTATTATATTGCATCATAATTTTTTATAATTCCCTGGATTATCAGGTAATCTCTCCAGATGTAATGTTGCTCGTAAAATCATAAAAAGCGGCCAAGTGTGAGTCGGACTCGCCCATCATTCTCTTATTTTATAAGTTAATGTAATTTTGGAAGTGTCTCTCGCGCAAACTATTCAGTTTAGAAAAAAATGATATTAGAAACCTCATTACCAATTTTGAAGACCTATCCACAGATACCCCACACGTTTGGGTTTGATGAAAAAAAATTTTTGACTTTCAGTTTTAAGTATGGGGAACCCCAAAAATTTATTGTCTTTTTTTCTATTCTTGTGTGAAAATCTGAATGCGGTTCACAGAATACATCTACTTACCAAGTTTCAACAGTATAGTTCTTATAGTTTTGGAAAAAAGTGGCTGTAACATACGGACGGACAGACAGACATGACGAATCCGAATAAAAATTAGATCTGTAATCTATGTACTTAGAAACAATTTTTTTTCTTGAGCTGTGATATCTGTGAGTCTTTGACATTGAACCGTCAACTTGAAGTTGATCAATTACCATCGAATTTTTGATTAATCGATTATCTATTTATTTATTAGAGTAGTTACACTATCGCAATAACACAATACATGTAACCTTACTCTATTTTTTTCAAAACAACATGCTTGGTCACAGGGGAAAGACATCGTCAATATCCTCAAGGGAAATCTCGTGCTTTTTCCAGCTATATTCCAATATGGCGCAGCGTTCAGGGTTTCTTAAACTCATAGGTGGTAACACTGACGTTCACGTGGCGTCAGCTGATTGAGAACTAATGGTAGTGCAGTGCAGTTTTCAGACAACGCGGCAGCCGAGTTGACGAGTCTGATGGCTGTCCAGGATCCGTCGGTGGTAGGCCCCTATGCAGAATTGGTTTTTATAAGTTTTCCTAGTCACGAAGCTAGTAAATCTATTTTTATGCTGCGGTTTCAGTAGACCCTAAGTAAAAACCCAGAGTTTACTGGGACCACAGCATTAATGGGATGAGAGAGAGCGGGGCTAGATCTGGCCCACATGCGGCGCGACTGGAAACAGTCAAAGCTATTTGGCAACCGAATTCGCATGCTGGTCGTAAGCCAGTCGGGGAACGGATCGCCTGCCAAATATGGAGCATCCCGACTGGGGTGGTACCTCGACCTTACGGAAGATCACAGCTAAATAACACTACTCTAAAGCAGTGTTGTGTTCCTGTTGGTTAGTAAGGTGACCAGAGCTCCTGGGGGGAGTTGGGGATAGGGTCGGCAACGCGCTTGCGATGCTTCTGGTGTTGCAGACGTCTATAAGCAACGGTAATCGCTTACCATCAGGTGAGCCGTACGCTTGTTTGCCGACCTAGTTACATTAAAAAAAATAAAAAAAGGGTGCTGGTTTACTCGCCTCTTACGAGATGCTCTTTCTGGTTACTGTACTATTAAATTGTACTTATTTTAGATCAACGTGTATTTCGTAAAAGGTCGTATTTGATATCTATATCAATTATTTGAGTATCAAGTGAGTAGGATCATAGGTCACATGACTTGAACTTGATTAAACACTTTGTTGTAAACAAAAATGATTTTTCTGATGATTTAATTAGGTTTATCAAAAAATGTTTAAATTTCAACACAGAGTTGCTATACATGAGCCAATATAAAGAGAGAATTCACCAGAATCATAACAACCTTAATTTAAATAAAATGTTGCAATTACAACTTATTTACTTGAATACTAGATATTAATCAACAAATATATAATCTCGATTATTTTGACACCACAGGTTACTAAAATAACTTTAATAATATTGAATTTAGACGAAAAATAAAATTAAATGTTAGTTGTTTTTCATTGAACACCCTAAAAATTAATGGGAATCAAATCCCTTTCGCTCAGTGCAAATAATTTAGTTTTTAATGTTAAATTTAGATTTATTTATATTATTAATAAAATTATTTGCCTTGTGATTTTGTATACCACCTACTGTTCTACTTACAAAGAGCTTTAAAAAGACTAATAACCACGTAAGTTTCTATAATAAAAGTTTGAAAATTAATTATCAATGTAAAACAGACAAAAGGAAATAATACATTATTACATTCCAAATTAAAAAGAGAATAAAAAAAATTACATCTTTTTGTTAACTTAATTGAGAATCTCCTGTAAATATTAAAAGTTCTAGAAAAACGCACATTATATAAATAATGAAAAGCAGCGGTCCCACAAAGCTGCCTTGTGGTACTCCAGACAATGTTTTTCTGTAATTGGTTTTATATGTGATTTCGCGTTTTTGACAATAATCAATTGTCTTGATTATAGTATACTGGTCTCTATTACTTAGATAAGATTTTAGTAGATTAGCAGCATGTCTCCACGAACTCCATAATTATATAATTTAGCAAGTAGTATGCTGTGGTCTACATAATCAAATGCCATGCAGTGCCATGTTTATCGTACAGTATTTCCAAAAACCACATTGTTGCTCCACTAATAAGTTATTTGTTTCAAAATAAGCGGTTATTCTTTCATAGATGGCTTTTTCATAAAGTTTAGAAAATATTGGTAACATAGCAACCGGCCTATAATTTGCGTCCTCTTTGTCTACTTTTTTAAATAACGGTTTAGTGACTGTTGTGTTTAGTATTTAAGAAATATTGAGCCACACTTGCTTTCTGAGCCATATTTCCCCCTGCCATCCTTTATAGTGGGTTTAATTTGAAAAATTATTAAATTCTTTCACAATTTTTATTGGGTTAGTAATAAGTTTTTCGTTAATGTTTATTTGTTTGATATATTTTTTAGGTATTGAGACTTGCGACCTACGAATTATTTTCCATGTGGCTTTTGATTTATTATTAGCACTTTTTATTGAATAATTATTTTATGCCTTCTGCGTGAGTGTTATAATTTTTCGTAAACGCTTGGAATAATTCTTAAATGCAATCTTATTTTCATTAGACGAACATTTTCTGTATTTCCAGAGTAGTTCTCTTTTTCGTCTTGAACGGTATATAATACCTTTCATAATCCAAGTAGGCTGTTTATATGTAAATTGTTTGATTGATATTGTAGGGAAGCATAAGTCATAGATGAGTTTAAAGATATTAAAAAAGTTATTACAAGATATATTGCAATTGTCAAAATCGTAACATTTGCTAAATTTAAGAGCTGCTATACATTCATTGAATTTGTTGATATTTTTTAGACTATAGTCGTGTCGTTGTATTAACCAGTAAGGTATCATAATTCTTATTATAATATAATTCTTTAATGTACGATAAAAGAAGCTCAAGAACATGTTTCAGTCATTGGTTCCTAGGCGACGCTTTGTTGGTTAACATTCGCTTTCGAAATTAGATGAGGTATGAATAAATATATTCAGGCGCTTTAAAAATTATTACTATACCGTAGGAACTATTAATTTTTCCGGGTTAAAGAGTAACCTATGTGTTAATCCAGGTTATAAAGTATCTGTGTCCGAAATTATATTGAAATCAATTCAGTCGTTTTTGTGTGATTGAGAATCAAACATCAGAACAAATTTTCTTATTTACAATATAAGACAGCCTTATTTAAATTGATTAACACGCTATAAATATGTAATTGTGATATGATATGTTTATGTTTTGTTTGTATTAATACCCATCTGTAAGATCTTATTCACAATGATGCTATGAATTAATTTATTTTATTTATTTAATCAAATTCTCTACAGCTAAAATTTGTGAAGATAGAAGAAGTGAAATGTGTTATATGGTAGCCTAGCTAGTTTAGTGTAATGATAATTATTCTATTGTTATTCGTTTTATTTACTTTTTTTTTACATTAAACATTTAATCAATCAACTCATTTACCCTCACTTTAATCTAATAGTTAATAAACTAAACTATTTCTCACTAATCATTTAAGTATAAATGATAACCTTGTTGCAGTTCAAGTTACTAATCTTTATTTGTGTTTTGTTAACTAATGAAACAGTCAGTGGCGTTACTATAGGGTAACATTTCGGCAAAATGCCAGGGGCTCCGAGCCGAAGGGGGCCCCTGGTCAGAGAAGGACGTGAGCACAGGTGGACCTTAATATTTACTATTACAATATTTAGTAAAATGTATCACACCGGTGCAGAAGATTCTTCGCGCGTGCCTGGGTTAAGTTTTTTAATATTAGAGGAGGGGGCCCCATCTAATGAATTTGCCAGGGGCCCCGAACGGTGTAGTTACGCCACTGGAAACAATTCATTGTTATTAAAGTCATTGTTAACTAATGAAAAATAAATTTTGTTTTGTGCATAGCTTTTACCACTTAAGTACTACTATATCCCTTATTTCACGCACTAATCCCGAACTCCAGGCTGTATAATCGTAATTTAGTAATAGCTTTCAATTGTAATTTAGTTATAATTTCCATTTATTTTAAATAAATAGGTTATAAAGCAAATAGTGTCATTGTCACGTAACAATTGAGAGCCAAGTTCAATATTATGACTATACATCGTTGTCAACTTAGCCAATAAAAGAATTGTAATTTATATGTGTGCCTAGTTCTATATAAAAAACCTTAAAGTTCTAGTTTCAAGAACATGTAACATTTTAAAATAAATGCAATAAAATTTTTTATGCCAGAATAACTCTTAACATTGTCTGCCTCTTAAGAGTAATTTACAAAATAAAATTATGTCACTTAAGTTTAGAATTTAGACAAGCTAAGAGGAGGAAATTGAAAATAATTACTTAAATGATGTCAAAGACTGAAATCCAAGTAGCGTTGATACTCGGCTGAATGATAATATGATTGTAAAACAGATTTATGTAATCAATGGCATTTTGAAAAGAGCGATTGAGTTTCTTTCCAGTTCTTCTCACCAAAAAACCATTTTCTGAACCAATGTTAGCTTCAAACAAACTGACTGACTTTTGATTTTGATGTGTCTAAATTCCTTTGTAAAATTCTACCTTTCGAGGGGGGAATGGTTAGAGTAATAGTACATACGGCTGCTGAACTTGGCTGGACGCTGCCACATGTCTTGACAACAAAAATTATAACGAAAAAAGTGCCCAACCTACTTGCACACAAATATGTTTAGTTTGTTTTGTCGATTTTTTACATTTATGTGTTATTTGTTTCGATTCTAAATAAGAAGTTTTTAGTATAATAATCAAATGGGATTGTTTGTCCTCATGATGAACATATCTTTATTTTTATTGTCTTTCTCGCTTATATGTATGTGGGACCTTCATCATTGCTTATCTGGACAAACAGAAGAATAGACATCTTTAATAACGAAGATGCAAAAAATACTATTTTTGTTATTTTTTTGCTTCAACTTGTGTCTTGGTAAATATTACATTATAATTATAAAAAATATTATAACACGAATAATTTTATTTATATAAAACTAGTCGGCCTGCCCCGGTCTGCCCGGGCCTCGGTCTTATAAAGTTTATCACATGTATTTATGTTTAATATTCAACATTTTTCCATATAATATATATATATATATAGAAACTTTCATCCCATATTTCAACCCGTTCAAGTCTTTTTTTCTCGATAAAACTTAGCCTATATAATTCCCAAGCTCTAGTCTAGTCCAGCAGTTCTTGAGTATTTATAACTCAACTGTAACTAACTCGACTTAGTTTTACATCTTGACTCCCCCTTACGTTTTTGAGGTTTAATCAAAGTACTGAAAGAGTTTTCAAGAATATAATAATACTAGTCGACTCTTGCGACTTCGTCCTCGTAATGCTCTGCTCCTATTGATCTAAGCGTGATGATATATAGCCTATAACTTTCCTCGATAAATGGTCTATCAAACATTAAAAAATTTTTTCAAATCGGATCAGTAGTTTCTGAGATTAGCGCTTTCAAGCAAACAAACAAACAAACTCTTTAGCTTTATATATTAGTATAGAGTATAGATTTATCCAGATTAGAAAAATCCTTTAATATTAATTTTTTAAATAAGTTTTTGAGTTTTTACTCAAAAACTACAATATTTTTACGAAGCTTTAAAAATTTCTCAAAAAAAAAAAACCAGCCACAATGTTACGAGTTTATTTAGTAGCTATTTTGTACTCTTTAATTTCTGTTTATTTTGTTTTAACTCTTTGGTATCTGTCTCGTTCAATGTTGCCAGTTAGCGGGTAATTTCCCGATTTCCGGGTAATTCGTTTCATGTGTTATTCACCTGGTAACTTCTATATGTATAGTTTAGGAGTTATTATGGAAATATCATGTTGGAAATCATGCTACGTATAAATGAATAATCTATACTAGGATTAAATAATATTAGTTAATTAGTTTAATTTAACATAATAATTTTGTTTAAATAAGGAAAAACCATTGTTTGATTAAAATTAGTACAGATATGGAAGAGCCCACACTTCTAGCACAGACCTTATAAAGCCTAAAAGAAGTCATCATCAACTAGATAAGGACAATGTTATTTTAAAGATAAATAAAAACAATTATTATTAATTTCATAAATCGGCTACGCTGTTCTGCTCCTCCCTCCATTTTTATGCATCCTGATCTTTTATTTTTAATTTTTTATACTTCAAAGTAAAGTTTTATTTTTACAGGTTCTAATTGTCATGATAAAGTTATTTTCTGCAACTTCTTTATTCGACTGACCAACGATGAGAGCAATTTCGATATCTCCAACATAGATGCTACTCTCTGCACACATCTTATCTCCAGTTACGCCAGTTTAGAGGAAATTCACTTAAAAGTGAATGGCACTGGTATGTTCAATAGAATAATCATAAAAATGCTAAAAATTGGCAAGAAGTTTAAAGTAGTGAAACGCGAAGTACTACGTCATAATAACAAACTATCACTGTAGACTGTGACGTCACCAATATTGCCATAATCGAGGGAGTTTAAAATACTATAAAAAAAATGACTATATTTTCAGATATACAGAAGTATTTGGCAATGAAAGAACAAAACAATGATTTAAAAATTATTCTTGGGATCGGAGGATGGTTGGATGGATCAACTAAATATTCAAAAATGGCTGCTGATCCAAAACTGAGAAAGATATTCGTTGAAAATGTTTTAAATATTTTAGAGTAAGTTATTAAAAAATTTCGTACCGACATGACGTACATTTCAGAAAGGTTTGCTTGTCAATTATGTGTATGTGTGTAAATGATACATAAAAAATTGTTAAACTTATTAAAGTATTTTGCTTTTATCCAATTAGAAATCAAAAAATAGACGGAGTAGATTTAGCTTGGGATACTCCAACACTAAGAGGTGGAATACCAGAAGACAAAGTAAATCACGCTACACTATTAAAGGTAAATATAAATAAATCTAAAAGTATTATGTTTGTAGGAAGAGTAAGTTAGGCTTGGATTAGGTTAATGTTAGAGGTGAGTGTTTTCTTATGTAGATTTAGAATCTGTCCCGAAGGAAAAAAATTTAAAAAAATTAATTATTTTCCAAAATTTAGAATGATTTAATATGGTGTGCCTCAAGGAAGTATTTTAGGCCTTCTGTTCTTTTTAACTAATACTGTTATATTTGCTAACAAAGTCAGTATCAACTTTGTTAACAGTCTACCATGCATATGTGGTATCATCGTTGTGATTTGGAATAATATTTTGGTATATATGGGATTCAAGCAAAAAATTGACAGTAATTAAAGCGCATAAATGTATTAGGGCAATGTTTGGTAATTCTTACATTCTAGCCTATACCTGTTTTGACACTTGCGATTTAAAGATCACATTAAAAAGTGTTTACTATTCTGTAAATGATTACTTGAACGACGACAAAGCTTGGAATCCAAGTGACATGGATACGCAGCTGAATAATAATACAATACAAACAGACTGTTGTAAATAATGGCGTTTGAGTTTTAGTCCATTGTTTTCATAAAATTATGACGATGGAAAACATTTATTGTAATATATATTTTTTCTGCAGGAATTATCAGAAGCATTGAAGCCAAAAGGTTATCTTCTTATAGCGACATTGAGAGCGAATACCGATGATTTGAATTCTATTTTTGATCTTGTTAATATAAACTATCATGTGGACTTTGTAAATGTTTTATCATCTGAATATTATACGGTTAGTAAGGGTGTAGTTGGTCCTAATGCACCTTTAGGGGGGGTTTCAGGCCATAACCATAATGTGGTAAGTTATATGAATTTTACGTTTTGCACTAATTAATAAAAATGAATTGACGTTTGTGTGTCACGCTTAAACTAGTGAGTGGCTGGTTTTGAAATATTTGTAGAAGTCCATGAAAGGTTAAAAGGTGAGGAAATATAAAGAATAATATAAAGAAATTGCAAGCAGAGTAGTAAAAACTGTCAAACAAGATGCGTCCAGAAATGAATTACCCGTGAGGGAACGGGTTAGAATACTATTCAGCACCCCCTTGGTGGTAGAGGATCTGTTCCCCGACTGGCTTGCGACCAGCAGCATGCGAATCCTATCGCCAAGTGTCATAAACGCGTTCCGATCGAGCCGCATGTGGGCTAGACTTACCCCCTCCACACTCCCATCCCATTAATGCTGCGGATCTAGTGGACTCTAGGATCTAAGTCAGGATCCGTTGAGACCGCAGCATTTTTTCTTCTTCACTCCCCCTCCCCACTCTATCTTCGAGGATGCTACGCATCGACAAAACGAGGGTACCCCTTGTTTTGTCGATGTCCATGGGCGATGGTGGCCACTTACCATCAGGTAGATCTCGTTTGCACCTTATCCACCATAAAAAAATGAATATAGTAAAGAATTGACGAATATTTGAATTTCTCTTTATAAGTTTAGTCGCTAAATCAATTTCCAATAGCATCCAGTTTTCCAATACGAACGATCAATCCGACTTTGTTAAGTTCAACTTTTATTGGTGGTACGAAGCTAATTTTAAATAAAAATTTCGGAATCATAAATTGATTTAAAAACTATGATATCTCTCAAGTTATTACTCACTGTATAAAAGTAATTTCGAAGTTCTCATCAGACAAACGTGACAGCGGAGTTTTAAATTCATTACAGGAATCTTCTATAAATACTTTACTTAGAAATGGGCTGACGAGGAATAAAGTAGTTCTAAGTTTACCCTCGAGAGGACATACATTCATTCTTAATCCGAAAACGACGGATGTTGTATTTGGTGAAACTACAAGCAAAAGGGAGGGATTTCCTGGTCGATATATAAATCAAACAGATTATATAGCCTATTTCGAGGTAAGAAATTGTTGACATTTTATTTTGAGTATATTATTACACTGTGACTATTGTAATAAAATACATATCTTCTCACATTTAATCTTTTAAATTTCTATTATTTATGAAAAATTTCAATCAAACAACCATCCTAAGAGAATTCTCAATACTGGCACAGAGTATATTCTAGAAATCGAGGCCATAGATATTTTAACATCACAGCGTTGCCAGCTTATCAAATTTTTTTCCACTAAATATATTAATATAAAATTATTTAATATTAATATATTTAGTGTTTCTTCTTTTATATTAACTAATGTCATACCAATTACAGATCTGCTATGAACTTAAAGATGGTTCATGGATTCTAAATTGGGATGAGCCCTCGAGCACTCCCTATCTACGTAACAAAGAGAAAATAATTGCTTTTGACAACACGAGGTCCATCGCTAACAAAGTCAAGTAAGTTTTTATAAAAAATCACAGTTTTTAAACTTTTGAATACAACTTCCCTTATGACAAGACCGTATAGTTGTTTTTATGAATTTCTTCAACAAATCACAATCATTTGGCTCAGGTAAAGAGGTAACGACTACAAAGGACATAGCAGCAATAGATAGAAGAAAACTAATATTGTTGTCATATGAAGTATAAGGTTTCGGTGCTGAAATTAAAAAAAAAATTAAGAATAGCTTTGCTAAGCCAGAGGTACCGTACCGTAGACCTTTTCGTACGTCTCGCCGACTCCCAATTCATTTACGTGGACCTCCTGTATCTCGTCATATACCTTAGTGGGCCAGTGGTTAAGACTTGAATGTCTTAATCGTTCGAGTCGGTTGACTTTACTGAGTTATGTGTGTTTTAAGAAATTAAATATCACTTGCTATAACTGTGAAGGAAAACATCGTGAGGAAATCTGCTTTCTTGAGAATTCCCCACAATGTTCTCAAAGATAAAGTCTGCCATCCCGCACTGAGCCAGCGTGGTGTACTATGACCTAACACATTCCTCATTCTGAGGAGTTGACCCAGCGTAGCGGTGAGCCATTAATGGGTTATAATGATGATAGGCCACTTTGGCAATCGCTAGGTAACCCAAATTCCTATAATCATGGAAAATTTAGTTAGTCTTTTATTATTATGACGTAAACAATATTCTTATTAATACTGATCATGAGTAATGAAAATATCTCAATCAACAGATTCGCTATGGATTACGACCTTGCTGGAGTCTCTATCTACACGTTACCTACAGAAGACTACAAGGGAATCTGTCCTGAAGACACCGACACTTACAAGGATTTTATCTTCAGATACAACTCAATATCTCATAAACAATCATTTAAAGAAGCTTTAGCCAAATTCTTTTTAGGTATGGTTTTTCAATTTTTTTGTGTTAAATTTTACTTCATTTTTATTTCAAAAATTCTTTCCTTGTGCCCTTGTTACTTAAGTGAACCAATAAATTTTACCTATTTTTTATAGTAGACTTTATATATATGTCGGAGGTGTGAGTTAGGTTTAGGTTAACCTTGTGTTAGGTTAGGTTTATGCTACGAATAATAATATGTCAAGAAACATAACTCTCATACAGATAGCGCTTCAAAAATGAACCCACCAACGTTTAGTATAAGGTCGCGTCAAGGACATGTAGAAAGTGACATAGGTGACGTACTATGAGCATGGTTGGTGTTATGCAAAATAAATAAGCTAGTTTACATGATAATTTTTTATTATGACTATAATACAATGTAAAATTATTGTACGTTAATAAATTTATTAATATAAATTACGTTTATAAAATAAAAATAAATTAATATAAATTACGTTTGTCATACAATTTTTAAAATATTATAAGTACAGTGCGGCAAAAAATGAAGATACGATACTAAAGTTACATTTCTAATTTAAGTTTGTAAAACTCAAACTCAAAATATTTTATTTCAATTAGACTTGTATAAAAGTACTTTTGATACGTCAAAAATTGGTCGGTCAGTCAGTTTGTCTGAAGCTACCACCAGTTCAGAAAGCAGTTGTCTCTTGAGAAGAGCCCGGCATTAACTCAACAGTCGCTCGCATCAAAAAGCCATGTTTACATAGTCTGTTATACAAATGATTTAGCTTGAGAGTCAACGTCACTTAGATTCCAAGCATTCTCATCATTTAAGTAATCCTGTATATTATAGTACGCTTTAAATTGTTGAAGTGGCAAATCTAATATAGGCTGTGGAATCTTATTAAACTCGTAGATGCGAACACCAAGCCCCATGAAACTATTACTGACTTTGTGGAGACGATAGTACAGCGTTACAAGTTTATTTCTGTTTCTAGTATTATACGTTATGTTTATTTATACGTTATGTTTGTCACTGTGTTTTGAATAGGAATCGATATTCTGGTAAATGAACAAAATATTAACATCTCTGAGTGAATCTCGTGCTCTAAGATTATAAACGGCCCGAACAGCTCTCTATTGAAGTACAAAAATGAATTCAATCCACGGCCCTACCCCACAGCAAAATGCCATGAAATAAAAAAGACATGAGGCTATGAAAGTAACTGAAGTAAACTAGCCTAGCAGCATTAATATCGGTCATTTGTCTCACTCTCCTCACTGCGTAGGCAGCTGAGCTGATA
Organism: Limenitis camilla; assembly: GCA_905147385.1. Lineage (NCBI taxonomy): Eukaryota > Metazoa > Arthropoda > Insecta > Lepidoptera > Nymphalidae > Limenitis > Limenitis camilla. Next base: position 5,299,506 of record LR990251.1, on the reverse strand, counting down.
AATGAAGGTTCCCGTGGAGTATTGTAAATGTAAATAATCTGTGATATTAAATTAATAAATAATTTTAAATTAATAAATACATGTTGCATAACACATTTCAGAATCGACGAGTTTACAGGTATAGTTTTTAGGCCACGCCCACCGCGGTATACATTTTCGTGGTGTCATTTTTGAGTTTGATTTACATTTCTTGACATATTATTATTCGTAGGGTTTATGTTAGTCTAAATAAGTTAGGTAGGCTTAGGTTTAGACAGTGAAACTAAGCAGTGGAGGCGAGTGTCGTAATTACATAAAGGAGCTCCTTAAGCCTACACCTTGGTCACAAGTCCAAGGCACTGCTTGAGTTCCTGTCACAATAGTTCTTGTCAGTATAGTGCGAGATCGTAACGATTAATTATATCCTGACCGTATTGCGCCCATAGCTTTCATGATAGGCCATCCGTTGTGAATGCGATGCTTATTGAAATATTCTATATCCTTTTTATTTTAATTTCCGACATATATAAATGTCGAAACCGTAAGTTAGGCTTGGTTTAGATTAGTGTCAGGTTAGCCTTATATGGACTAACCCTAAGAGACAGAGAATACAATGAAAGCGAGTATTTCAATTGAATAAAAGGATACTTTAAACCTACACGTCCTGAAGTCACAAGTGCGAGCCGCTGCTTGGGTTCCTGTCAGAATGGTACGTGATGGTAATGTTTGGTTATCTCCTGACCGGATTGCGCACGTAGCTTTCATGATAGGCTATCGTATATTCTCTACAACAATCTCGCTTTCATTCTAATTTTTCCAACATATGTATTACATTGGTACGAGCTTGGGCCAGATTGGATTCAAACTGGTTTACTATCTAAAATTATTCTATAAAGTGCAAAATTTAAAGTGAAAATTTGCTGCCAAAATGGTGAATAATCTCAGCGAAATTTAGTCATTTCTACAATGTCGTACTCTCTTTATTTATATGAGATTTCTCTTCTCACTCTCTCTTCTTGTCTAACAAGTTATTTATTATTGTATTTTGTGATTATTTGTTTTGACTTTTCCGGCAATATCACAACTAATTATGTTTACAGAAGGGAGCAACAATGATTACTATGTAATATCGGAGAATAGAGTTAATCTACGCATACCAACTACAAAGTTTTCGAATTATCCTCTCCTAAATACTGTTAACGAAGTTATACCGCTAGCGTTAGAAGAAAAAAAAGTGGTGGCTGAAATGAAGAAGATAGAGGCCAACGAGGGACAGAAAATTCCATGTCAACCGTGATCCTACAACGCTTGATTTTTCTTAACCTGAATCTAAATAATGACAGCTTAAATACTATTTTGATATCAATAAAGCCGTTTTTAAATTTATTATGCAATATTATAAGTAATTGTTTAATTTATTTTCGAACCTTATTTATTGATAATTCACCATATTTATAACATACATGTGTCCTTAAGGAAAATGACGTTCAACTAACCTGAATTGAAATAAAAATTCAAAAAAAGTCCATAATTGATAGTACATAGTCCAATAAACTTTCAAAATTTATTGGACTATGTACTATCAATTATGGATTATCATGTGCATTTAGCATGTTTCGATAGCTGTTTGTTTCTCAATGTCATGAATGAAATAAAAAAATTGCGACGTAACCCTAGTCCGCGAGTTAATTAAAGATCATTAACTAGATTAATCCTAGGTCTTTGCCAATTTTTAAGTTCCAAATAAACCACATCATCTTCATCTGTAGTAACAGGTTACACTTTGTAAATGTTGTCACTGTTATTTACTAATGATGGTCCCTCCACTGCGTCCTCTTATATCCCTCGCCACTCACCAATATCCAAGCTCTTATCGATGCTCATAAGACGAAAGCTTATCAGACTGCTGAGAGCAAATGCTTTAGTGTAATATTCTCAAGACCAATTATAAAGATTATATATTTTTGTGAGTAAGTTCATCAATGTTCTAAGTAAACTTTACATTGCGTTTACTTAGAACATTGATGTTTCCACAATTTCTACCCATCGTAGTCCTGAGTATTTATTATTAATTTCAATTTAATACATTCAAGAGTTCCTGTGTGAAAAAAAAGGCCTTGACAGACAGACATATGGACAAAGAAGTCATCCTATAAGGGTTCTTTTTACATTGTAAGGAACTCTGTGACACCAAAATGTGTATCATCCGTCACAATGCAGCAATCCGAGCAGCCTGCGCCATGATAGTATTTGTTATAGGTAATGTGCCCCCCAATTGCACACACAGCATCTTCACTGGTGTCAGAGGCGTATTCACAACGATGCAATGGTATGACTCGTAATAAATAAGACGTAAGAGCTCACACAATCCGTCGTCCGAGAGGTCCAATATCCATGATATAGCGACACACTGTTTGTTACACAACTCCAGTTGTCGCTCAAATAGACTAGTCGTGAGACTAAACAAACACTTTTTGTACAAACGCTCAACGAAATCTACAAATTAGGAGATTTTGGTAGTGGAAGTCGACGTCCGCATAATAAAAAATATAACCTGAAATTATAAAAAAAAAGAAAGGATTCTGTAGAATCAAGAGGTAGTTTGATTGTTCACACAAAGAAAGGTCAACGGATTTAAATGAAATATTACAAGCAGATACTTTATAAGCTGGAATAACTTTTAATTTACTGTAGAAAAGTTTCTGTGGAAGAATTCGCGGGCAGATGTTACTAATAAATATTGTATGTCCAAAACTGTGTATTGTAAGGATCATTTTTTTAACGATTTAGAAATGTCAACTAATCAATTGAGCAGAAAATTCTGAAACCAATGATATAATTAATTTTCGTATCTCAATATCTGCAACAGAATGTGTAGGGATGCTAAACGTCGCTATATACACTGCACTATTCAAAATCTCAAATAATTACAGGTTTGGCGATTTTTGTTGTCACTTGGTGTGAGCATAACCACGGCCACTTGTCAAAGTACCGTAGATCTCAATACTTTAAATCATCACTTTTCTACTCCACCCATTATTTTAGATATTAATTCTAAAACCGCTACTCTTTTATATTTATTTCAACTTGTCCCACCAAACATTCCCCCCTTCTAATTCAAAACAGTCTCAGATGATGCCGTTAAGAAGTTTGTTCGCTTTATATCCTCCAAAGCCATTGGTAGTGACCGAATAAGTCTTGACGTGATTCTTCACGTGCTGGAGGACATTACGCCGGTAATCTCCCACATTATTAATTTTTCACTTACACGTAATGTCTTTCCATCAATGTGGAAGAAAGCCTATGTCATTCCACAACCAAAAACTACGCCTTTCCCAATTTCGTCCTATTTCTGTCTTACCCACTCTATCCAAAGTCTTAGAGTCTGTTGTATACTTTCAACTTTACTCTTTTGACCTATTATGTCCTTACCAGTCCCGATTCCGATTACCTCACAGCACTGTTGGAGCGCTGCTGAATATAACCGAGCACATATATAGCAGACTATAGGAAATTAATTTTCCAAACATTGTGACAGTATGAATACTAGAAATAAAAATAAACTTGTAACGCCATACTATCGTCTCCACAAAGTTAGTAATAGTTTCATGGGGCTTGGTGTTCGCATCTATAATAAGATCCCACAGACTATATTAGACTTGCCACTTCAGCAATTTAAAACTCGAATAAAAAAGTGTTTAGTAAATAAAGCTTACTACTCTGTACAAGATTACTTGAATGATGACAAAGCTTGGATTCAAAATGACGTTGATGCTCAGCTGAATGATTACACCTTTGTAAAACAGACTGATGTAAACAATGGCATTTTGAAAAGAGCAACTGCTGAGTGTCTTACCAGTTCTTCTCATCAGGAAACTGTTTTCCGAACTGGTTGTAGCTTCAGACAGACTTACTGACTGACCAATTTTGACGTGTCAATAGTACTTTGTAAAATTAACATACAAACTTTCACATTTATATAAATAGATAGCCTTATTTCAATTGATGTAGTTCAACACACTATAAATATGTAATTGAGATATGTTTATTGTTTTGTTTTGTGTGTATTAATTACCTATCTGTAAGATGTTATTCACAGATGATGGTATGAATTAATTTATTTTATTTATTCATCTGTGTTCAAGTTGCTATAATCAAATTCTCTACAGCTAAAATTTGTGAACATAGAACAATACTTGACCCGTCAAAAACATATATTTAATATGCATCATTGTCAACAAAAGAATTGTGATCTAAATGCTTGAGAAGTTTTGTGCAAAAAAACCTTAAAATTTTAGTTAATCAAATGCGATTGTTTGTCCTCGTGATGAACATATCTTTATTTTAATAACCTTTCTCGCTTATATATAAAGGTCATTATCATAACATCGTTACTTTAACAGAAGAAGAGACATCTCTAATAACGAAGATGCTAAAAATACTGTTATTGTTATTTTTTTATATCAACTGCTTCAACTTGTGTGTCGGTAAATATTACATTATAATTATAAAAAATATTATAACGCAAATAAAATATTTCTTTATATAAAACTAGTCGGTCTGCCCCGGCTTCGGTCTGGTGAATTTTATCACATGTATTTATGTTTAATTTTCAACATATTTCTTGTATGACGAATTTTCATCATATACATATATCAAACGCTTTAAGTCTTTTTTTACGATTAAACGTACCCTATGTTAATTCCCGAGCATTAGTCTATCTCAGTTCCAGTAGTGGTGTACCTGACCTGACTTTGTTTTATATCTTGACTCCCCCTTATGTTTTTGAGGTTTAACCAAAGTACTGAAAGAGTTTTCAAGAATATTTTATTACTGTTTTATGCAGAATTTATCCAGGAATCAACTTAGAACCTTTAACATTAATCTAAAAATATTATTGTTTTTGAGTAAAAATCGTAAGGATTGAAACTTTGTCAAGTGTTTGATATCCTGGGAGACTTTACCTAGAAGGGAGAAAATTAACAAATAGGGATGTTATTCAAAAAAATTGTACATTTACTACTGTCCTCCTGTCCGTCATGATTATTTTTTGTTTGTAGATGCTAAACCAATTGAATTTTATACTGTTTATTTTTAAATTTATTTAGCTACTACTATGATCAACGGAAACGTTGAAATAATAAGCAGATTGTATTTTCTCTGACTCTGAGTTATGTGTTTTAAGCAATTAAATATCACTAGCTTTAACGGTGAAGGGAGACATCGTGAACCTGCACTCCTGAGAGTTCCCAAAAAGTTCTCAAAGGTGTGTGAAGTCTGCCAACCCGCACTGGGCCAGCGTGGTGGACTACCCACCTCATTCTGAGGAGGAGACCCGGCTCAGCAGCGAGCCATTGAAGGGTCATGAAGATGACATTAAAGTTAAATATTTGAATGCATGTCCCAAATTACGATCATCTCTGTTATTCTTCTATGTAACGCTGATTACAAAATATTCAATTCAATTACAAAATATTAAGAAATTAATTAGGCGGTTAGTTTTGTGTGAATACAAATTAGTATCGGTCCCAAAAATCATCTTATGCATTACACATGTGCAGATTGTTCATATTCCGTTATTTTTCTATTACTCTTTCTCAATTAGGCTGTGAACATAGTGGAAGTTAAAACTAAAATTCAACTAAATTATACATACTATGTGGTGTTCCACACCAAAGGGTATGAAAAATCTTGATTTTTCATCAGCTTTTTTTTTCTGTGCCATCCATATTAGCAGCCCCAAGCACACACGCCTTTCCCCTTTAAATTTTAGAGTTTTATCTGGAATCAACTTATAGAAAATTACTTTTTCATCAGCATTGAAAATGTCACTTGAGGCGTATTTTCCTGTCAATTTTGACCACACTTTATTAATCCAATCATGAGTAACATTCGTATCAACACTTCGTGCTACTTCACTTATTTTACCATCGATGATATGATGACCTTGCTTGAATTTTCCGAGCCATCCTTCTGATGCTTTGAAAGAAGTTAAACCAAGTTCTTCAGCAAAATTCTCCGCCTTAGCTTTCACGATCGGCCCCGAGATAGGCATATTATTCTGGCGCTGTCGGTGAAACCATGACAGTATAGCTTCATCTAAATCTTCGTATTTAAGTTTCTTTCATTTTTTTCAAGATTTCCCCTCATCCTCTGCATGAAGAATTTTTCTTATATTTTTCCAAAAAAAAAACCCTTGGAATGTATATCTGTTACTTTTACTGGTTTTAAATAACAATAGACTAAAAACCAGCCACAGTGTTGCCAGATTATTTAGTAACTATTTTTGTTATTTTTGGTCTTCATTCTCTGTTTATTTTGTTTTAAGTCTTTGATGCTAATTTAAACTTAATTATAATATATATGAATTACTTATTCTTAAATTATTAGCTGAAGAGACAACGCAGTTTTATTTTTTTTATAGATATTTTATTTTTATCTTTTTATCAGCTTACCTAAATATCTTTAAAGTATACAATTAGTTGTCAGCACGACCCCATAATATTTAAAGAAGTATCCTCTAAATCCTAACCGTTGAGGAGTTGTCTTCCATATCTGATTATTTTATAGATCAAAATATTTGAAAAACATTGTAAGTGCCTTTGAAATTTGAGAGTCTCCCTCGATTTCTCCGGATTCCACCATCAGATCCTGACTTGGTTCCAATGGGACCAACGTGTCCAATGGAAAGTGCCCTCTTTCAAATAAAAAAAAGAATTTCTTAAATCGGTCCAGACGACTAAAAATACAAAAAAAAGACTCCGATGAATTGAGAACCTCCTCCTTTTTTGAAGTTGGTTAAAAAATGAATTGCTGTTCGCTAGTCTCACTAACACTTGAGAACGATTGAACCGATTTGACTAATTTTGGTTTTGAATTATTTGTGGCAGTAATTGCAATTTATTGTATTGTTTGTTGTTTGTTTGAACGCGCTAATCTCAGGAACTACTGGTCCGATTTGAATAATTCTTTCACTATTAGATAGCCTATTTATCGAGAAAGGCTATAGGCTATATATCATCACGCGCAGACCAATAGGAGCGGAGCATCACGGGGACGAAGTCGCGTGGGTCGACTAGTAAAAAATATATCAAAATTATTTTATCAAAATTTAATTACGGAAAAAATATTTTGGTCTCTTCACGTGGTTGTGGATCACATTATACACTTTACTTCCGCCAGACGGACGCTCCTGCATGTAGTGCTGGTCGCTACAGTCTCATTCAGTGTTGCCAGTATTTTACCGAATTTCGGGTAATTCGTTTCCTGTGTTATTCTGATGGGAATTTATATAATCTCGTATTATATTATTTCTATAATATTATATTATCTCTAATTCAATATTCTATTTTTAAATATGTTTGAAAAATCTATTTTAAAAAAGGGGGGTCCAATCTAGTAGTAAAGTAGTCAGATCTAAACCTCACCACGTATCACCTAGGGGTAGGGGGAGGGGTTAAAAATGCTCAAAAAACGTCACGTGATTAATGGACATTGTTAAAAATTAGTACAGTTATCGAAGAGCCCACACTTCTAGCACAGACCTTATTAGTCTAAAAGAAGTCTAAGGATAAGGACAATTTGTATGTTTAAAAGAAATAAATCAATTAATTATTGTTATTATATAGGCAACACCTTCCATTTTCTTTAAACTATTTAAATTAGAACGTTTTTTATGCATCTTTTACTTTTAATTTTTTGTACTTCAAAATAAAGTTTTATTTTTACAGGTTGTAATTGTCATGATAAAGTTATTTTCTGCAAATTCGATATTCGACTGACCAACGATGAGAAACATTTCGATTTCTCAAACATAGACGCTAGTCTCTGTACACATCTTATCTACAGTTACGCCAGTTTAGAGGAAATTCTCTGGAAAGTCAATGGCACTGGTATGTTCAATAGAATAATCATAAAAATGCTTAAAATAGGCGAGAAGTTTAAAGTAGTGAAGTAATTGGTGTTCTAGATTGTAACGTCATAGTTTAATAACATATAGACTGTATAATTGAAAATGCTATAAAAATAAATGAACATATTTTCAGATATACAAAAGTATTTGGCCCTGAAAGAACATAATTATGATCTTAAAATTATTCTTGGGATCGGAGGATGGTGGGATGGATCAACTAAATATTCAAAAATGGCTGCTGATCCAAAGTTGCGAAGGACGTTTGTTGAAAATATTTTAAATATTTTAGAGTAAGTTATTAAAAATTTCGTGTAGTTGCACATTTCTGAAAGGTTTGCCTGTCAATTATTTGTCTGTGTGTAAATGATACATGAAAAATTGTTAAACTTATTAAAGTATTTTGCTTTTATCCAATTAGAAATCAAAAAATAGACGGAGTAGATTTAGCTTGGGATACTCCAACACTAAGAGGTGGAATACCAGAAGACAAAGTAAATCACGCTACACTATTAAAGGTAAAATATCTAAAAGTATTATGTTTGCGGGAAGAGTAGGCTACAGTCTAGCATGCATATGTCGTATCATCGTTGAGATTTGGAATAAAATTTTGATATAACGATTAGAGTCTTTTGATCCCCATAGGAAGTAGGATCGATAGGCATAAAAATTTTATTTTTGAAGTGAAACTTCTTTAAAATCGTTGTGATTTCAAACCGGATGCAACGGAAAAAACGACAGGTAAGAGACACAAATACAAAAATGTGTAGGAAAGAATGAGACAGAAATATACATACTAACAGGTAAGAGACACAAATACAAAAATGTGTAGGAAAGAATGAGACAGAAATATACATACTATTTTATATTATTATATATATTCATCTCATTCTTTTGTCGATTTACTGAAGTTTCACTTCTATCGTGTGTGAATCGCACACACACCTTTTTTTTTGGATTTTAGCATTTTTTTTGCTAATTATACATTTTCTCAAAAATCTGTGAATGCAGTTCAAAATATCTTAAAAAGTTATGGATAGTCTCCTAAGAACATTTTCCTGTAACTATAACGGTTAAGGTACCTGCCCTTACTGACCCGTCTCAAAAATCCATCTTGTATATGGGATTAATGCGAAAAATTGTCAGTATTCAAGGCGCAAAAAGACTTTTCAGGGCAATGTTTGGAAATTCTTACATTTCCTGAGAGCCTCTTAGTTAAACTTAAGAGAAACCAACGCTGTTAAGACAATGTAAACAGTGTATTGTCGCAGGTTTTTCAATGATCTACGATCAATAATTTTGTACTAAATGCAAAAATAATTCCACAGCCCATATTAGATTTGCGATTTTGCAATTTAAAACTTACATTAAATAAAGCCTACTATTCTGTAAACGATTACTTGGACGATGACAAAGCTTGGAATCCAAGTGACGTTGATGCACAGCTGAATGATAATACAATACAAACAGGCTGTTGTAAATAATGCCGATTTGATGCGAGCGACTGTTGAGTTTGTTGCCTGTTCTTCTCATCAGAAAACAGCTTTCCGAATTGTAGTGGTAGCTTCAGACATACTGACTGACTGACCAATTTTGAGTTTGAGTCCATTTTCATCGAATGTAACTGTGATCTATTGAAAAACTTGAAGTGCAGAAGACTTATGCATAAAGTTCGTTGTCCTCAAAGTAAATGTAACATCTTTAGTAAAAGCTCCTTTGTTTTGGACCATAACTTTAATCACCTTCCGACGAGAATTCTTCACATACAACAGAGAACAAAGACTTAAAATCCATTATTGGACAAAACATGGGGTTGATAATTGTGTAAATTCTGCTTACGTAATACTTGAACGTCCCCAAATCGCAATTAAAATTTCTAATTTAAATATTGGACGCCTACTGGCAGAATATGTTGGACCTCATTCGATTGGTATGTTATATATGTAGGTACCTATAACATACATTCTCAATAGTTTGTGGATATGTATGGTGTAATACTACTTGTATATCAAATTCCAACAGATGAATTTTATTATTGACTAGCTTTTACCCGCAACTTCGTTTGCGATATTGATTTCAAGTTTCTAACCCTTATAGTTTAGGCCCTGGGTTCCTATATCAGTAAGTCAGTTTCTCCTTTTATATATATAGATAGTGTGAACTTGAAAACATTTATTATGTGTATTTTTCTGCAGGAACTATCCGAAGCATTGAAGCCAAAAGGTTATCTTCTTATAGCGACATTGAGAGCGAATACCGATGATTTGAATTCTATTTTTGATCTTGTTAATATAAACTATCATGTGGACTTTGTAAATGTTTTATCATCTGAATATTATACGGCTAGTAAGAGTGTAGTTGGTCCTAATGCACCTTTAGGGGGGGTTTCAGACCATAACAATGTGGTGAGTTATATGAATTTTAGATATTCTTATGATCATTTTGTACTAAGACTGCTTCCAACTGTAAAATGATTACTCAAGCTGAATAACAAATAATAAATTTAATATATATTTTTTTTATTGTATTACAAAGCATCAAATTAATATGAAGCTCTATAATAATCTAATTACAATCTAGCCTAACTAAAATGACTAATGAGTAATTTTATTTTGACCTAAACTTATTAAATTAATGTAATATAATACCTAAGAATGCGTCCATTAACACTTTCTTAGTGTCTCTAAAGGTATAGTCACACTGTTATTGTGATTAATATTTTTAATGTTTCTGCACTATTTTTTTTTTATTACTTCACTAAGGGATGTTTTTTTTTAATAGTCACTACACTAACTCGAAAGGTTTTATCCTTCGCAGTCTTCGCACTAGTTGTGTGATATCAAGGAGCTGGATGGCCTCGACGTTCACATGATGGTGAAGCCCTCATTCATGTGCTTCAGCGTGTTTCTTGATTATTTTAGCCACGACGTCAATGTTAAGGTCCCGGTGTAGATCATCGTTTCTTACGTACCAGGGAGCGTACAATTTCCCGAAGTACTTTGCTTTGAAACCATTGGATTATATCGATGTTACTTTGGCTGGAACACCCCCATATTTAAATACCATAAGTCCATACAGGCATAAGGACTTGCTTATATAGTAATATTTTATTGTGTACAGACAGTGGGGATGATTTACCCAACAGCCAACACAATTTTAAATAGCGTAATTCTAGCTCGTTTCTTTTCTTCTTGACGTGAGCCTTCCAGCGTAGCTTTGCATCGAGGGTCATTCCCAGGTATTTTGCTGTATCAGCATAAGGGACTTGCTGATTGTTAAGGTACACCGGATGGTACCGAGCCTTTTTGTTGGTAAAATCAATGTGAATTGATTTGGTTTTATTTAATTTGATTCTCCATTTGTTGGTCCAATTAAAAACTATATTTGTTGCCTCTTGAACTTTTTCTACGGCTTCTGCATGATTATTTCCTACTGCCATTATAGCGGTATCATCTGCAAAAGTCGCAATGATGCCACTGTTCAGTTCTGGAATATCCGTAGTATACAGCAAGTAAAGGACCGGGCCTAACACACTTCCTTGCGGTACACCAGCTTTTATCCGCTTGAGCTCAGAGTAAGACTCTTCCTGTCTAATTCTGAATACTCTATCTAATAGGTAAGATTGTAAGATATCTACATAGTGCTTTGAGAGCATGAGCTTAAGTTTGTAGTTTAAACCCTCATGCCAAACTTTATCAAATAGCTACATCAAGAAAGACTGTAGAGCAAACTTTTTTTTCCTCCAATGCATTTTCAATTATTGTACAGATTCTATGAACAACAGGTTCATAGAATCTGTATAGTGGAATGTTTTTCTCTGAAGCCAAACTGATGATTAGGAATAAGATTTCTATCATCTTTTAACCTTTTCAGTAACAGTTTTTCGAATATCTTTGACATTATGGGAAGCAGGGAAATCGGTCTATAGGATGCAGCTTCATGTGGTAGTTTCCCTGGCTTCAATAACATTATACATTCGGCGACTTTCCACAATGATAGGACATATCTTAACCTAAACGCCGCATTAATTATAGTGGTAAATTTAATTAGTGATTTTCGAGGAAGATGTTTAAAAACTTCTGCAGTAATGAGATCATATCCAGGTGCTTGGTTTGTATCAGGTTTTTGTAACACTGATAACTTCTTTAGTACTTGTTGCTTTTATATTTATTTCATCATCCAGTACCACATTAGCTATGGTAGGTATATGTTTTGCGCTATTATGATCACCATCATTAGGTTTGAAAATATTTTGTAGGTGTTCTGCAAATCTATTAGCTTTCTCTATATTACTTGTAGCCCATGATCCATCTGTCTTTTTAATTGGCGAAGAATGAGCTATGGGTCTCTTCATATTTTTTGTGATCTTCCAAAGAGAATAATCACTATCACGGTTGCAAGTAACATTCTGAAGTTGTGAGTAAGCTGAACGATCTTTAAAAGTTTTTATCATTCTGCTTAATTTTTTTGTAAGTTTATTTAGATAATTTTTATCTAACGGTGACCTCGTCTGATGCCACTTTTTCCTTTGCCGTCGTTTTTCGGTTAGCAGTTGCTTTATGTCCTTGGGGTATGAGGCCACTATGTGCCTGTTTTGTGTAAGTGGTGTATTGTCCCACGCTGAAGATTAGATATCATGAATGATTTTTTCTAATTCTATATCCAATCGCTGGGTGGTTTTTATAGGTACTTTTAGATTTATTTTATCTTCTAGATCTAAGCAGAAGCGTTTCCAATCTGTATTCTTATTTGTTAGGAATGGTTTTGTTTCTTTATTTAGAATAAATTCGCTTATTGTTAATACAATTTGAGAATGGTCCGAGTTCATTTCTAAAGATTCATCTGTTTGAATGAATGGACTAGATAGGTTCTTATAAATAAAGAAATCTATTAAGTCGGGTTTCTTATTAGGATCAGTAGGCCAATATGTTGGTTTCCCTGTAGAAGCTACATCGCATCTAATTTCTCTTATAGCCTGTAGTAATTCCCTTCCTTTTGTGGTAGTTAAACGAGAACCCCAAACCGTGTTTTTTGCGTTAAAATCGTCTCCTAGTATAAATCTGTTTCCAAATTCTTTTGAAATTTTCTTCTTTTAAAATACTTATATGTGTATACTTTTTTAAATTGTATTTAGGTGGACAATAAATAGCTGCTATCGTTAAGGGGTACCTTTTCGTTTTAATAGCGACGCTTATTATTTGGAATTCTGTATGTTCCCATTTGAATCCCTGATGGTGACATAAATTCTCTTTAATAATAACAGCGCTGCCTCCCCGGGCATTGTTGTCGGGATGAAGTGCATTATAAACTTTATATCCTCTAAACTGTATATAAGACTGATTAGTAAAATGTGTTTCAGATATGAGACACACATCTATATTTTCTTTCTCTAGGACTAATTGCAATTCATTTTGGTGTTTTGTCAGTCCATTTGAGTTCGAGGCCATTATCTTTAGAAAATTAATAATTTCTGGGATTTACAAGTAGCACTTTTAGCGCTATTTTCCAGTTTTTTTAAACAATCATCTAATGTCATTAAATATTTTAGAATATGATCTAATTTATTTTCGAGGTGACTATCATCATTTATTTGCTTACTTTGTTTTGCAGCTATTTGTGCATAGCTGGTGTTCTCTGTTACTTTGCGTTGTTTGTTCTCTGTTGTTATAGTCTTCATTTTAGGACCTACAGTTTCATTGGAAACTATTCTTTTTTGATTTGGTTTCTTGTTTTTCATATTTTGGATTTCTTTAGCTACAATACATCCTCTATAGTTTGCAGGATGGGGTAGACCACAATGCAGGCATTTTGGTTTTTCACTTTCCGATTTTTTGCAATCTTTTGTGAGATGCTTACCGGTGCATTTTACACATCTTGCTTTTTTAGAGCAATATTTTTGGGTATGCCCGTAACCTTGACATCTTTTACACTGGGGAACCAGTTTCGTTGTTTTAAGAGCATGTATTTCTACTCTGCATCCTAGTATTGACTTAATTGTGAAGATTTTATTGATATCTTCTTCATTTTTAAAGGTAAGCGTGAACGTATCTAATGGCTCCTTGTTTTTCCAGCTAAATTTTTTGCAGCATCATCAATTTGAAATCCCTTATTTTTTAGGTTTTCTAATAGTTCTGAATGATTCATCGTTATTTGCATTTATTTTTACACTTTCTCCTTTCATCATTTTTGCGATAAAGGAGTTTTCAGGTTGGTTTTGTATAAGCGAATCATAAAAGGATTGATAGTTCTTCACATCATTCACAATAATTGGAGGAGGACGTGGTTGTTTTTTATTCTGGACCTTGACTTGTCTTGGGTCTTCTTGTGGTTGAGGTTGTTGAGTGGGTGATGTGTTCAGTTTCCTTTTTTTCCGGCTTTTCGTCCTTATCCACTCAGCTTCTTTGGCTAGTTCATTTTCATTGGTGCATTACTCCATATCTTTTTCTAGAGATTGCGAGCATTTTGGTTAAGTTGCTTCATCTTGGGATTTTTTTTGTTCCCTTATTTAATAAAAATGAATTGACGTTGTCTCACTAAAACTGGTGAATTTGCTGGCTGGATGAATTTGGCTATTTAATTTTGGTTTGAAATATTTGTAAGAGTCCAAGAAAGGTTTAAAAGATGAGAAAAAAATTAGAAATTGTAAGGAAAGTAGTAAAAACAACTATTTTATTTGCCCATACAAACTGTTCGTACTTGTCAAACTGGATGCTTTTAGAAATGAATATAAGTAGTAAAGAAATAATGAATATTTGAATTTCTCTCTATAAGTTAAGTTGCAAAATTAATTTCTAATATCATCCAGTTTTACAATACAAACAATTTTAGTTGTTATTTTTACTATTAACTAATCAATCCGACATAGTTTTAAGTTCAGGCAACTTTTATTGGTGGTACGAAGCTAGTTTGAAATAAAAAATATCGGAATCATAAATAGAGTTAAAAACTCAAAGGATTATTCACTATATAGAACTTGATCAAAGAAAAACATCGTGACAGCGTAGTAAGTTTATTCATTACAGGAATCTACCATAAACATTCTACTTAGTAATGGGCTGACGAGGAATAAAATGGTTTTAAGTTTACCCTCGAGAGGACATACATTCATTCTTAATAATAATAATACAACGAAGGATTTTGTATTTGGTAAAACTACAAGCAAAAGGAGTTTTTCTGGTCGGTATATAAATCAAACAGATTATATAGCCTATTTTGAGGTAAGAAATTGTTGAAATTTTATTTTGAGTATATTATTACGCTGTGACTATTGTAATAAAATACATATCTTCTCACATTTAATTTTTTAAATTTCTAATATTTATGAAAAATTTCAAACAAACAACCATCCTAAGAGAATTCTAAATACTGGCACAAAGTATATTCTAGAAATCGAGGCCATAGATATTTTTTACATCACAGTGTTGCTAGCTTATCAAAATTTATTCCGCTAAATATAAAATTATCTAAATTTTAATAATAAGTAAAACAATTATCAATTCATCAAAGACGCCAGGTTTCTTCTTTTATAATAACTAATGTCATACCAATTACAGATCTGCTATGAAATTAAAGAAGGTTCGTGGATTCTAAATTGGGATGAGCCCTCGAGCACTCCCTATCTACGTAACAATGAGAAAATAATTGCTTTTGACAACACGAGGTCCATCGCTAACAAAGTCAAGTAAGTTTTTATAAAAAAATCAAAGGTGTTAAAATTTTGAATATAACTTCCCTTATGACAAGACCGAATAGTTGTTTTTATGAATTTCAATTTTTAAGAGAAATGGTGACGTGAACAAATCACAAGTATTTGGCTCAAGTACTACCTGTACTACAGAGAACATGAACAAGGTCTCTGTGCTGAAAACTTTTTTAAATTAATTGTTTTAAAATTAAGAATAGCTATGCATCAACTCATACCTTCCGTCGTAACCATCATCTGTCTAGAGGTACCGTACCGTAGACCTTTTTGTACGTCTCGCCGTATCTCAATTCATTTACGTGGTTTTCTGTATCACGTCAAAGACCTTAGGGGGTTCAGTGGTTAAGACTTGAATGTCTTAATGTTCCGAATCGGTGAAGCCCACACACAGGCAGAAACTATTATTTATGTTTTATGTGTGTTTTAAGAAATTACATATCACTTGCTATAACAGTGAAGACAAAACATCGCGAGGAAACCTGCTCTCTTAAGAGTTCCCCAAAATGTTCTCAAAGATTTGTGAAGTCTGCCATCCCGCATTGGGCTTCTTGATTGACTACCAGTCGACGCGACGGCCCGACACGGCACCGACAGCTACATTCTTCATTAGATCGACCCCGACACGTTCCGACTCGACACGGCTTTATATAATTCCAGACGTAGACAAGAGCGATGCGCGATGCCAGCGTATAATAATTGTATTTGATGTATTTACTATATTTAAGACGCAAAAGAAGTGTTTTGATTTTATTTTTACTTTCTTCTGTTGTTTTATCCCAAAGACTGGGTTTGAACTCAGCTTTTTCTATTAGAGTAACGAAGTCGTATTTAAAGGTTTAAAAAAATACGTAGTTCTTACTCATGCACTAAGTAGTAATAAAAGTTGCGGTGGTGTGCGCGGGAGGGTTTGGCGATCACGCTACTAGCACGTGTGCGTGTGTACACAACACATGCATAAAAATGTCGGCCCGACACTAGCGGGAGGTTTGATGCCGGCGCCAGCATGTCGGTGCCGGGACGGGCCAGTGTGACAGCGTGCAGCAGAATCAAGAAACGCTCATTGAGCCAGCGTGATGGACTATGTCCTAACAAATTCCTCCTTCTGAAGAGGAGACCCGGCTCAACGGTGGGTATTTATGGATTATGATGATGATAGTACACTTTGGCAATCGCTAGGATTAGATTAGGATAGAATTCCTTTAATCATGGAAAATTTTAACAAATTTTAGAAAATTAAGTTTATTTCTAAGTTTCTTATATTATTATGACGTAAACAATACACCTAATAATACTGATCATGAGTTATGAAAATATCTTAACATCAACAGATTCGCTATGGATTACGACCTTGCTGGAGTCTCTATCTACACATTATCTACAGAAGACTACAAGGGAATCTGTCCTGAAGACACCGACACTTACAGGGATTTTATCTTCAGATACAATTCAATATCTCATAAACAATCATTTAAAGAAGCTTTAGTCAAATTCTTTTTAGGTATGGTTTTTCTAATTTTTTGTTTCACTACTCCTTTTATTTTAAAAATCCTTTCGTTATGCCCTTGTTACTTAAATGAACAAATACATATTACCTATTTGTTATAGTAAACACTATATATATTTAGATTAGTGTTAGGTTAGGTTCCACCATTACTATCCGGAGGCTAATATGAGGAGGTAAGGGGTGCGAGAGCAATGTAGTGGAGTGAGTCTGCGCATAAGGTGCACCAGGTTTTTCCTAGTATTGAGGGGTGCGTAGGCGCAATGGACTGTGGCTGTTACGGAGAGTGGCATCAGTGTGATCAGCATCGCCACCGTTCGTGTTCGTTCGGTTCGTGGTGTACTGAATGCATGATCAGGGGGGAGGGTCTGTCGGATATATCTGATACCGAGGGGCGTGAAGGCGTCGAGTGACGATTGTGCTAGATGTTTCGGCTTCGTCTCCTGCGGTCTAACGGCCAGCATCAAGGTTTTCGCCAAGGTTGGGCACGGAGATCGCAGTGCGCCGGCGTAACGAGCGCGGGCCTTAAATTCCAACGTTCGTACCTTAGGTGTCGCAGACGGCGGTTAAGGGGGTTCCGGTGGCTGGAGGGCTGGATATGGGCCGCTTCTATGTACCGAAGCATCCCCCTTCGGTTAAGTGCTTGGTGAAGCAAGCTTATGGGTGGGTTTTAACTGCACGTACCTACCTGCACATTAAAAAAAGCCTTGAGCTTGACACTCTTTTAGCCTTATTTAGCCTAATCCTACGAGACAGAAAACACAATGAAAGAAGACAATGAATGCGAGTGTTTCAATTGACTGAAAGGATACTTTAAACCTACACTCTTGGTCACAAGTCCGAGGCTCTGCTTGGGTTCCTGTCAGAATAGTTTCTGTCAGAATGGTACGTGATCGTAATGTACAGTTATCACCTGAGTCCTGCTCGTATTGCGCCCGTGGCTATCCGGCGTGCACATACGATGCTTATAAAAGATTATATATTCTCTACAACTATCTCCATTTCATTCAAATTTTTTCGACATGTACATATACATTGGAACGAGCTTAGGTCAGATTAGATTCAAACTGGTTTACTATCTAAAATTATTCAATAAAGTGCAAAACTTGAAGTGAAATTTGCTGCCATAATGGCGAAATTTAGTTATTTCTACAATGCCGTACCCTTTTTATTTATTTGAGATTTCTCGTCTCACTCTTTATTCTTGTCTAACATGTTATTTATTATTTTATTTTCTGATTATTTTTATTCACTTTTCCGACAATATCACAACTAATTATGTTTACAGAAGGGAGCAAACATGATTACTATCTAATATCGGAGAATAGAGTTAATCTACGTATACCATCTACAAAGTTTTCGAATTATCCTCTCCTAAATACTATAAATGAAGTTATACCGCTAGCGTTAGAAGAAAAAAAAGTGGTGGCTGAAATGGAGAAGATAGAGGCCAACAAGGGTCAGAAAATTCCAAATCAATTGCGATCCTAGAACGCTTGAGTTTTCTAAACTTGAACCTGAATAATGACAGTTTAAATACTATTTTCATGTTATCAATGAAACATTATTAAATTTTATTATGCAATATTATAAGTAATTGTTTAATTTGTTTTTGAACCTTTTTTATTATATAATTCACAATATTTAAATAATTTTTCTGGCCACGATGTCCTTAATAAATGAACGGTTAAGGTGAATAATAAAGAAAATGAAATTCAAACCTAAATTTAAATAAAAAGTCGAGAAACATATTATCCTCTGCAACCAATGAGTTCCTCGTTGCGTCGTTATGCAGATTACTTGCCAAATTGTATGTAAAAGCACTCGAATAAATGTTGTCACTGGCATCGTCCATGCAACATCGGATTTAGCTGAGTACCCTTCGAAAAAACCGAAATGCTATAATGATTATCTTTTTATACAAACACTCAACGAAATCAACAAATTAGTTGATTTTGGTAGTGAAAGTCGTCGTCCGCATAACAACCCGATGTAATGTAAAAAACAAGGATTTTTTGGATTACAAAAGGTATTGTTCACACAAAAAAAAGGTAAACGGATTTTAATGAAATATTTTATACGTCATATAGATGCTTTATAAATAATAAATATTTATTAAATCTTATGTGTTATGGTTTTATTTCAAATTAGCTGAATCTAGTAAAAGGTTAATTTTAGTATTTTTTCGTAAATATTTTCTAAATTCCTGAAAGATTTGTATCACAATTTATTCCCTCAAGAAGAAAAAATATATTTTTGATTTTCTTTTACACAAACAATCGTTCTGAAGATATGCGCATACATACAGAGACTTTAGATACAGGATAATTTAGGGTAAGATTTGTGGAGAACGAATGACCGTCATCTGGAAACACTGTTAATGTCATTATGACTTGACAAATGGTTTTCAAGTAGGGAGGATAAATGAAAAAAAAAAATTATCAAGAGTAAAAAATATCGATATAGAAATATCGATAGCAAAGCACGATTACTTAATGTATTGTCAAAATATTCAAAAATAAAAAAAACCACATGTTTCGCAAATTTATTAGGAAATCAGTTACAATTTTCAATTGTAAAAAATTTAAATTAAATGCGAAACGTACTCATTAGTTCACGTAGTAATTTGTTCAGTTTAACTCTTTAATTCCCATGTGAGTTTCTAGAGATAACCGTTTCTATTTTAATAAGAATTCATATAGATGAAATAAAAAGAAGTAAAACTATTCCATTTTTAGACTCAGTCTTCTATAGGTAATAGTGAACGTTGCGCGGTTAACATTCTGAAAGACACCAAAGCAAATTTGACAATTGTTTCGTGTTG
Organism: Limenitis camilla; assembly: GCA_905147385.1. Classification (NCBI taxonomy): domain Eukaryota; kingdom Metazoa; phylum Arthropoda; class Insecta; order Lepidoptera; family Nymphalidae; genus Limenitis; species Limenitis camilla. The sequence goes on along the minus strand of LR990251.1, from coordinate 5,279,591 downwards.
CCAGAAAAAAAAATAAAGTGTTATTATTTAGCTTTGCTATAATAGTAATTGAAGAAAACAATAATGTTGCCATGTGGTAGAAAAAAATATATTAACTTCTGTCACCTACAAGTGACACTGGGAATTACTAAGTTAAGAAAAAATAAAATAAAAAGAGAACGCCCATAGATTATTTTACGCTTACAGTTTTGAATAAAAATAAAATATAACCAGGTTTTTATTTGATAGTCAAAAATAAATATCGAATATTTTAAATATCGACTATATATATCGATTATTTTCTAAAAAGACATCGATATTTTTATCATCATCCCTAAACTAAATGTCATAATCACGATAAATTATTTGGATAAATGGTTTCCGTAGTGATTATATACTTTTAGGAATCTAGTAAAATTTATTATAGATAATAAAATTAAAGTTTGAGTAATTGTTTATTATACCTATTGTAAATCTTGTGTATAACTGCTTTATTTCACTTTATTGTTTTAGGTTGTTCCTGTATCGTAGCATCCATCAACATTTTATCATAATCACTTATAACTACATTAACTTTTTGGCACGATTTACCGCGCAGTCTCCTCCGTGTTTGTTTCATTATACGTGACACTGGCAGAATGCTTTGTGCATAAGCACATTCAAAGCCATATAATTAAAAAAAAAAAATATATACTTTTTAGTTTCCAACTAGAGTTAGGTATTGTATTTTTGTTAATAATCATTAATAATATCAATAAAACTGGCAATAAATTATTATAAATATATATAAATAAATAATAATTTATAGTGAAATAATACGCAATGAGTAATATTTATATTCAAGAGCCGCCTGCACTAGGAAAGGTATCTTTACTTATTTGTTATTTTATTCATCCCTTATTGCAAAGATCACGGATATTACATGGTAGCCTATATTATGTTAATCCAGGTTTTAAAGTATCTGTGTGCCAAATTTCATTGAAATCCGTTCAGCCGTTTTTGTGTGATTGAATAACAAACATCTAAACATTTATAATACTACATGTCGACACAATGCTAATATTATTAAAAATTATGTTTATATATAACTACTTCATTTATTTGGACCCCCATAACTAGCAATTGAAACTTGAAGGTCTACCACTTTGGGAATATTCTGCATGTATAGCTAATCATTTTAATTGCTAACTAAAATTACAGGTATTATTAAAAACATCAGCTGGTGATATAGATATTGAATTATGGACAAAAGAAACACCAAAAGCATGTCGGAACTTCATTCAATTGTGTATGGAAGGATATTACAATGGTATGAGAAATAACTATTTATTGACTACTGTTCGTCAAGAAGGTTTATTAATTGTTAAACCAAGCTATATTGATCATCTTAACCAATAAATGGTCCACTGTTTATCTGGTTCTCCTCATAATATAAAGGGTTAGGCCAAAATCTCTCAATTTGGTCAAGTGCAGGTTGGTAGACATCTCACACCTAAGAACATTGTGGAGAATTTTCAGAACAGAATATTTAATTAATTGCTGAACTGAGCAGTTTTGATCAACTGAATCCATTAATGACTTACTGCTGAGTTTAGAAGGTAAGTGGCCACCATCGCCCATGGAAATCGGCAAAACAAAAGATATTTTCTTGGTTTGCTGATTCTTTGCATTGCATCCTCGAACTCGAACTCTATCAGTGGGGAGGGGGAGTGAAGAAAAAATCCTGGGGTTTCAGAAGACCACGAGCCCAGAGTCCACTAGATCCGCAGCATTAATGGGATAGAAGAGGGAGGGAGTAAGAGGAACATGGCCTTCATTGAAAAACCAAATGATAAATATTTTTTCTTTCTTTCTTTCATACAAATAATTTAATTTGCACGATTCCTAAAAGTCTGGAGTATACCCTGGATCCTGAACTTCCTAAGTATTCTATATCAATTTGATTTTTTCAGGTACACTATTTCACCGAGTGGTGCCAAGTTTTATAGTTCAAGGTGGTGATCCTAATGGAGATGGTACTGGGGGAGAATCAATATATGGAGCTCCATTTAAAGTAAGCATTTTTCTTTAATTTTGTGACATTTTAACACTGTTCTGCATCATTTTAAATCCAATATGGCGAATAAGATAAGAGTGGGTTCACTACTTGTGCACACCCATGTTATGAGTATCAGATTTGAGGTTTGCTGAGAAAAGTATGAAAAAATTAGTGACCAATCAAAATCCTATTAAAAAAATCTTTAGATTAGAGGTTCCTAAATTTGTTTATGTATAGATATATACTGAATCATACGAATCAGAAGAGACGAAGCATCACATTGTCTATTCGTAGTAAAATTTGTCGTCGACGCTCTAAATTTTGGAATTTTCGCCGTACTTTGGTTTCATCTCCAATAAGTCTCTTAGATTTAATCATGATATCTACCGCAAGAGATATAGATGGCTCAATTTGAAAAATATAAGAATGGATTTTACTGAACCTGTACGGCTCACCTGATGGTAAGCGATTACCGTAGCCTATAGACACCAGAAGCATCGCAAGTGCGTTGCCGACCCTATCCCCAATTCTCCCCAGGAGCTCTGGTCACCTTACTCACCAACAGGAACACAACACTGCTTTAGAGTAGTGTTATTTGAACTTCCTGTAACATATTATTTATCCTTGAGGGGTCCACATTGACAGCTTTGGAATGCCTGGTTTAGTAGTGTAGTCAAACGACATCTAAGCATAAAAAAAGTATATAAAAAAAAATGTTTTATCTATTTTTCAGGATGAATTTCATTCTCGTCTCCGATTCAACAGACGTGGCCTCGTTGCTATGGCTAATGCTGGCAAAGATGACAACGGATCTCAATTCTTCTTCACTTTAGCGGCTACACCAGAACTACAAAACAAACATACTATATTTGGAAAGGTTACTGGTAAGTCTTTTCATAATTAAAATAGTGCTAATTTCATAGGACTATGATGACATTTTAGCTGATTTTGCATAACCCTTATACACCTACCTCCGGTCTCACAGACCACAACAAATAATTTTTTGATAGGAATGTTATGTGAAAGTTTTCTGAATACAACAAATTGATGTATCAAACTATGAATATTGATGTTTTGTGTGATATTGATCACGAAAATATCGATTTACTAAATAAAATATCGTCCAAACATATCTATATGTCGGCGCGTAAATTAGCGGCGGCTGAGGTTAATCTAACCTTAGGTTTAAACAGTGAAACTAAGCAGTGGAGGCGAGTGTTGGAATTCTATTAAAAGGCCTTGCAAACCTACATTTTGGTCACAAGTCCGAGACACTGCTTGGGTTCCTGTCATAATTGTAAGAGATCATAATGTTTAGTTCTCTGAGTTGCGTCTACACACCAGTCCATTCAACCTCCTTCTTATTGCTTTCTATATAGCCCCTTTTCCTCCTCATTTTCTCCGAGTTATAAAACTAATTTCATAATTATCTTAAATATTGTTTTCTTTATTATCAACGCCATTGTTATAATATAAAGACTAAAAAAGTTACATTAACTGTCGTTTAAAGGCGATCGTTTCACACGCCATGACGTAATTTAGTGTCTCCAAGTAATTTCTTCTAATTTAATTATATTTTTAGGTGACACAATATACAATGTATTAAAATTATCAGAGGGTCTAATAGGCCCAGATGATAGACCCGAGCATCCTCATAAAATAGTAAGCACTTCGGTGTTAATAAATCCATTCACTGATATAACACCACGTGTACAAGAGACCCAGGAGGTTGACAAACCTGTGAAGAAGAAGAAAGAGAGACAGGGGGTTAAGTAAGTTACCGTTTGAGTTTGCTTTTCTAACAATGCCTGGACGCCATTATGTGATTCAGTGGCACTAGCTGACATTCCGCCATTTTGTCTCAACCACTATGAACCTCAAATTTATCAAATATTATCGAATTTTCAATTCTTCAATGTTTGAAATATTCATAATTTGTATGAACTGTACAATTTATATTAATTTGTATTTTTTTTATTATAGGACTTTTCTTTCAATATTTTTAAAGTACTGCAAAGACTTGTATCTTTTAAATATTTTATTTAATTAATATTAAATTTTTTATTTCTTTAAAGATTTAAATCCAAATACACTCTTTACTTATTTATAAATAATAACAACAATAAATAAATCTAAAATTAAAAAATTTTTCTAAATATCATTTTTTTGAAAACCAATCATGTTAAAAAAAAACAGAAAAAGAAATTAAATCTACAAAGATTGACAAGTATAGTAATAAATAATTTATTAACTCAAATTATTTACTGATTTACAGGAATTTCGGTCTACTATCTTTTGGGGAAGAAGCAGAAGAAGAAGAAGGAGAGGCTCAAGAATATAGAGGGAAGCCAAAGTCTACTCATGATTTGCTAGAAGATCCTAAATTGAGTAAAATGACTGCGGCTGGTAAGTTAAATACTAAAATTGAATTCAATTGAAAATGTATTTGCCCATGCTATCTTTTTCCGTTTATAGGAAACCAATTTATTGTTTTTTTTGTTCCATTTATCCTTTCCCCTAATTATGTGTCCTGTCCAACGCCATTTAAGTTTCCTCACTGTTATTGCAACATTTTTAGTCCTTGTATCTTTTTTGAGTGTTGTAATTGGCTGGTAAGAGTAGCGCCCGTTTCATCAATATTGATCACATACTACTAGTATTACTTAACTCCTCTAAGTAAGCTGATGTGCTTGTGTTAGGAATGGACCATGTCAGTAGTTACTGAGCTACTGACGTGGTCCACGGGGCAATAACATCTGTCAGTTCATTCCAGTGAACTATTAAAAGTTGAATGTGTATCAAATGCTGCATCAGTCCAATATCTACATTTTACTTAAGGACGCTAAATTCGTTTTTGATGATGTAGCCAATAATAAGTTATACGGTTTTTGAGAAAATATTCTAAAACAGTCACATCCTGCATATAACAATACACACCATATAACAAGACATATTTCAAGTAACAACACACTTTATATAACAAGACGCACTCCAAACCTAACCTAACGTGTTTACATATACCACGTGACACTACATTGTAAGGAACTCAAGTAACCTTAATCGGATAGCACTAACAACACTGCACTGCACACTTTCACTAACACTATCTAGACACTACGTCACTCCTTGAGAGACCGTGCAAGACTTAGACTACAGTCAGAATGTCGAGGGTATATAAAGAGTAGAGTGATTATTATTTTACTCTAGCTCCATAGATGGCGATGACGATTCATTCGATAATCGTTTACTATTTTTCGACATAAATAAAAAATAAGATACTTATAAGAGTCGTAAAAATAATATATAACATCACCCTCTATATATTAACACGCACGCCATATAACACTCCCTGTAATGTTCGTTTGCTTAATTAAACTTATTAATATCGTTAATGTTATTCCTTTACTAGAATTAGAAAATGAACAAGATAAAGAGAAAGAAGAATTAACAAATAAAGAAGACGAGCAAAGAAAAGAGGAAACAGCGCAAACAGTTAATAGTATTCGAGATAAATTAAAGAAGAATGAGAATAGAAAGAGACAGAACACGGAAGAAGATTTAGAAGAAACAAAGCGGAGGAGAGATAGCGAGTCTGAAGAGGAATATTATTTGGGAAAGGAGAGAGATATGGAGAGACAGAAAGAGAGGTATTTTTTTTAGTAATCATATTAGAATACAATATTTTTACAACACCATTCTATATAGTGTCATGGTAAGCGCCATCTTGTAATTTTTTTGGGTATTAAGAGTTCATAAAATATTACAGAGATCGTATAAGAAAAGAGATAAAACAATTGAAAAGAGAAATGAAAGGTTCAAAAGAAGAGAAGATTGAGAAGAAAGAAGAAGTCGTAGAGAAGAAGATAGAAGAGGATAACGAAATGTACAAGCAGTTTGTAGAAGAGCAGGAGAAGTATAAGAAGATGAAGGAGAAGATTCCGAAAAAAGGTGCTGCGAGGTATGTAGTTTTTTTTAAAAAAAAAAGCAAATGCCGCGACTTTTTATTTGCTTTCCTAAAACTAGCAGTTTTTTTTTATTTTTTTTTTATTTTGTTAATTCGTTTTTTTCTGCGTAAGAACGTTTTTGGATTGAATTAAAAACAATTAGACCAAAACAATGCTAAAAAATTTAGACTTTTTTTTCTAACTTCTATTTTTTTTTAATTTTTTACCTGAGTCACGGTTAGCATGCATTAAAATTTATGTAAAAGTTAGCTAAGCCAGTGTTTTTCAAATTGCGGTCTATGCGGATTGATGACATTTTACAGAACCGAGGGGTCGCGAGAATAGTTAATTTCTTTAGGGATCGTGTACTCAAAAAGAATTAAACACACTGATTTAACACTAGGGGTAATTTAAATATTACGTAAGCAACAAAAGAGGGCTAAGAGATTTTTTAAAGGTATTCGATTTCACGTATATAAAATTACAGATTTGATTTTGGGGTTACAACTTTGCTGAAAAGGGTTCTAACCCCCTTAAAGTTCTGGTAATTTGTAGGCGACAGAAGTTTAATCATTTTTTTCTACCACATAGCAACATTATTATTTTATTTAACTACTATTATAGCAAAGCTAAATAGTAACACTTTATTATTTATTTCTGGCAACACTAAATAAACGTTATTTGTCAAATTTATTAAAGTAAAATAATAATCGCATGGCTTTCAGAATCTTAACCGCACAACGTCCATCACTATCTGAAAGACTTCTTTGAAAAAATGGGGGTAGTTTATACTTTAAATCCTCTATAAAAGATTCTGAAACAGTTAGCTTATTGCCAACATTAAAACACCCAATGTCCTAATAACCATTATATAATCCAAAACGGATCATATAATTTTGTACTGAATTTCATAATAACACTCAAATCCCTTCTGCGCAAAGGTTTTACTCAACAGACAGCCTCATTCTTATTGCTCGATGCGCGGTGCGTGGTATCTGTATGAATTTCAAAAAAAGAACACTCATTCCCGCGCGTTTCATTACGAGAACGTTGCACGCTGTAAAAGAGTATGTAGGTTATTCGAATCCCCGCCATTTTTCTTTAATATTTTTATTGTTTTGTTTACATATTGAAGTGAATTTTAATTATTGCACTATACAACATGTTCATTACAACTACAGTAAATGATTGTTTCATCAATACTTAGTTTATTTGTATATACTCAGTAATGGATGATGTTAGGTTACTAGGAGTGCCTGTCTGTGTGTTAATGTTAGCAGTAAGTTAACTGTTTCAGAATATTTTATAGAGGATTTAATTATTGGTTTATTAAAACACTCATGTGATATTCATCTAAATTAATTTAAATTATTTTATTTTAAGAGAAATGATTATCTATAGAAACTTAGACATAACAATTAAAGAGTTAAGGCAATTGCCGACGCGTAACGGTAAAAGTGAAGTGTCTGAAAAATTCAAGATGGCGTCCTTTTCAGAAGCAGACGCACAAAGTTGACGCGAAAAAAAAAGAGAGTGTGGTCGAAGAATTTGTACGAAAATCGGGATTACCCGGATAATTATACGGATAAGAAGTTTTTGGAGGATATGAAAAGGAATATTTTTGTCCAAAAAGTTACTTTGATGGAAGGGATTGTTGGTTCGTTTAGGATTGTGCTGCGGGTTTGTCTGTGTGTTTTGTACGCTATTTTGTATGTGTCAATGAACAATAAATTAATAGATACTCATTATATTATTTATTTTACTACAATTTTGACTTGTATGTGTTATTTTTTGTATGCATATGTTGAATTGTTGAATCATATCAAGATAGTGTTAGTTTATCTCGTTATAGGGTATATCCTATCTCCTATCCTGCATACGTTGACGGATACAGTGAGTACGGATACAATATACGCTTGGGCTGTGCTTATGATGATGATACATTTGATATTCTTTGATTACAACATCCCAGCGGCTTTTGTATCTAAATCCTTATCGATAAACGCCGCCATCTTTGCCTCTGTCTGTTTGGTGTCTAGATTATCAACGCCCTTTGATGCGTTTGTCCTATTAACGATATCTGTAATATTTTTCGTCCTAAGCCCTCAATTCTTCGAAGTATTCCTCCACACTAAGTTGTTTATGGTTTTATTTTTTTTAATTTTACTAATAACCATATTATCTTTGTGTGTTATATCTGTGAATTTGTTGTTATATTTTGTGTTTTTTGTGTTATTTCTGAGCGGTTGTTGCCCTGTAATGTTTGTGAAGTGGCAGAAATATAAAGATAATATCTATGGACCGTGGGACGAGGCGATCATAAACAATACAGACGAATTTGAAGATTATTTTTAATTGTATGGCTTTAATTAGTACTGTGGATGTAGAGATGAACAGTTTTATTAGTCACAATTTAAATGTCAGTGGCCTATAATATTATGGACTCATAAACGAGCCTAAAAGTTTGTGAGTGTGTTACCATGGTTACGAGATTGTTATAATTGTCAATATATTAATATAGTGAGGCAGCTCTCAAGTGAGCAATGAGCTGATAGTCTTCAAACAGCTGAACAGACCTTCACAATTAAATTACCTTTCAAACAAATTAAACTTCATCACAATCGGTCCATTATTTTAGGCGCTACGATGTCACATAGTTAAAAAACATTTTTTTACATGTACACATAAATATTTAATTATATATCTTGGACACTTCGGGAAATTTGTTTGGTGGTCGTCCATATTATTATAGGTCAATGTCAGTTAATTTATTCCATGTAATAGAATTTAATTTAAAAAATTATACTCAATCTAGAAATAATTGGGAACAAATAATTTAAGTTTTAAATATATAATATAATAATTTATTTAATTATATTTTTATCGCCAAATATTAATTGTAAAATAAAATAATATTTTTTGCCTTTCTGATTTTTAATTTTCCCACCGATTTGAGATAAATAATATAAATAAAATTTAATATGAAATTGTTTTTATGAATAAATTCCCTTTGTATTGAATGTTAAATTTATACTAATATATAAAGCTGAAGAGTTTGTTTGTCGCGCTAATCTCAGGAACTACTGGTCCGATTTGAAAAATTATTTCAGTATTAGATAGCCCATTTATCCAGGAAGGCTATATGCTATATATTATCACGCTAAGACCAATAGGAGCGGATGATCAGGGACACGGAGTCGCAAGGATCGGCCATTTAAGTATCATTATGTACGTACTAGCTTTCACCCGCAGCTTCGTTAGCGATATTGAGGTAGTTATATTAGCTTACAGTAGATCGTCTGTAGACGTATTATTTGCAGCCCCTTTTACCCCCTTAAGGGATGATTTAAAAAAAAATATTTTACACGTGTTTCATGACTTTCTCTGAAGAACCTTCATACTGAATGTCATTAGAATAACTTCAAAAACGGTAATGTTTCATACTAACTTTGCACTCCCGTTTTAACCCCTTAGGGGGTGAATTTTCAAAAATCCTTTCTTAGTGCTCCTTTACGTTATAAAAGGAACCCCTGTGCAAAATTTCAAGTTTCTAACCCTTATAGTTTAGGCCCTGCGTTGATAAGTCAGCTTCTCCTTTTATATATAAAAAAGAAGAAGATTACGTATATTACTCTTCTAACCTACGGGAACGGACGAACTTTTTTCGGGATAAAAAGAACCTTATGTGTTGATAAATCTACTAAAGTATCCGTATGCTAAATTTCATTCAAATCGGTTCAGTACTTTCAGAGTAATGCGTCCATAAACACAGATGTATATATAGATTTTTTATATTGAAGAATTATCAGTCTGCGGCGAAAAAAAAATTAAAGTGCTTTTCAAATTTATTAATGATTTATACAAAAAATAGTTTTTTTTTTATTGATTTAAAAATCTTAGTGTTGCTCACTTTTAAAGTTACGTTTTCAGCAGAGATGACAAGGATGCGAGGTATGTGTTTGACATGACTGCCAAGTGTATAGACGCGTTCCGATCGAGCCGCATGTAGGCCAGACTTACTCCCTCCCTCTCCCACCCCATTAATGCTGCGGATCTAGTGACTCTGGGCTCTTGCTTAGGATTCGCTGAAACCGCAGAATTTATTCATGATTCCCCCTCCCCATGTCGATGCGTTACATCTTTGAGGATTGTGGCCACTTACCATCAGGTGGACCATCTGCTCGCTTGCACTTTATCAAACATAAAAAAAAAATAGCGTCGCTTCATTCTCCTAGCATCGTTCAGTGTGTCAAATCCCTCCCTCGCTACGCATCTGCTTGAGCTTGAAGTGAAAATTAATATCTTACATCGTCCATTTTGTTTCATTTCACCTGAGATGGTGTCAGAAAATATGGATACTCCGAATTTGGGCTAAAACCTTTATTTATTAGATCGTATGGCAACATTGTGGTAATTTTCGATTCGACATCCACGTTTATAAAATGTTGTCTAGCACCGCCACTGATATTTTTCAACATTTTATTTGTTCTTATACTTGAAACCACAAAATCTCGGAGATATACTTTATTCTACCCATGACAAACTTAACTTTGCGGTTGAGAAAGAGTTGTCCCCATACATGGATGTATGTCACTGTCAGTTTACCAACCGCAAAAACATTTTTTGCAGAAGCGAATGTTTATGCTAAAGATTTTTACATTATTTTTTTTTCTAGGGAAGTCTTCACACTACAATTGTTAGCAAAATTCAAGACGAAATTACACGCGATAAAAGAAAAAAATCAAAATGAAGGTGAAAAAACTGAAAAACCTGATGAAGAGGATATTAATACAGATGATTGGTAAGTTGGTAGTTTTAAAACAGTGCCATCTATTGGATGCTTATACGAAATAGATGAAATATTAATATGTATTTATAAAAAAATCGGCCAAGTGTGAGTCGGACTCGCAGACGGACGGACGGATAGCGGAGTCTTAGTAATAGGTTTCTTAGTCTATAAAAAGCCAAAATTTACTATTTAATTTTTTATATTTATTAGGTAATTGTCAAACTTAACTTTGCCGTTGAAGGTTCATGTCGTACACCGTATCATACTATGACCGTAATAGGACCGTACCAGGCTAAGAAATATTGTTTGTATTGAAAAGTATGAGACTATGACCAGCACCGTCGCGTGCCATGCAGGGACCGTTGTCGTTGCTGATACGCTCCGCACATGGCACGTGACGTGTGTTGCCACTCTTCTCACTCTTGTTACAAAAGAAGCGTCACTAAATCAGTGGTTCAGGCGTTGGATTCACGATGGATAGCTCGTGGGTTCAAATCCCAGTCATAGGACTGCTGACGTGAGACGTGAGAAGAGGGGGCCTCTTAACACAAGCATTTAGTTTAGCTGGAGGGGTTAAGGAAATAAAGCGAACAGCTTGATTATGACACGTAGATGAGACGGAGATGATATGCGCTCTAGTGGGCATAGTAGACCGTGCTGCTTTCCGATCCTAGCACGCTCATGGTATGATACGGTGTAGTAGATCGTCCTTAAGTAGTTTTTTTTTTCGCAGGATGGGTCATACACTTAAGTTCGAGGAAAAGGGTGCTGTTCTAGCAAAAGATGCGTCAACAAAAGGAGATGACTGGTTCGATATCTACGACCCACGGAACCCTATCAACAAGAGAAAGAGAGAGAAGACAGATAAGAATAAGAAATAAATTGTTTGGTAATTTATTGTTTTATTTTATTAATCATAAGTCAATGCAATCGGTGATCGGAATCGGTGTCAATGCAATGAATCGGTTGTGACGGATAGTCAAAAAATCTTTTTTTCTCAGAAACTTTCAAGTTGAAATTAAATTCAAATACTCAAGTCTCTAGTTCCTTCAGTAGACTTCTAAGTGAACTCAATCAAAAGATACGGTTTATGTATATTTTGATGATCGCATAGGAGTCCTAATAGGGTATAGCTACCGGCACGTAAGTGTACGGCGTGTTTCAGTTCCCTCGCGTCTGCTACGTCACTGATGGACACGCATCACGCTCACAATACGCAACAAACTCCCATTATTTTGTTCAAACCTAAAGTTAGCTGCCGCACACGTTAAGGAAATAATAAAAAACAAAATTACATGTTTATTTATTGCAGTTGGTAAACTGACTTTTTTTCTATGGTACATAAGGTGTAAACAATCAGATGGTCCACTTGATGGTAAGTGGCCACCATCGCCCATGGTCATCGACAGAAGAAGAGATACCCTCTTGTTTTGTCGATGCGTTGTATTCTTAAAGATAGAGTGGGAAGGGGAGTGAAGCAAAAACATGCTGCTGTTTTAACGGACCCTGAACAAGAGTCCCCTAGTTCCGCAGCATTAATGGAATGGAAGATGGAGGGGGTAAATCTGGCCCACATGCGGCTCGACCGGAACCCGTCTATGACACTTGGCGGTCGGATTCGCATGCTGGTGAACAGATCCACTACCACCAAATAACTGACTGTGACTTATGTTAATGTATGAGGACAACAGTTTTCCGTCGTCAAAGTTAAGTCTGTCCCTCAACACATTTTGTATGGAACCTTTAGTGCGCGAGTCCGACTCGCACTTGACCTAATTTAAATATCAAATACTCCATGTATCTTGGAAGGTTAAGGAAGTACGAATCACCTCGAACAATGACGTCTTATCTCAAGATCGGTCAAAGTTATGGGTCAGGAAGTACGATTATCTAAAAAAATGCTGAATGTTATAAAATTTTACATGTAAGTGACGTCATGACAGTACTATGGTTATGAACACTGCTAGTTATTAAGGTAAACAAAAAATTATTAATATTTTTATCGTACTTTTCAGCCTTTTACTGTCTATCTAGATATTTTTATAATTAGCGACATATCGAAGAGGATGTATTTGTTAAGGACCAATAGAATCGCTATATTTACCTCGCTCAGTGTGTCAAATACGAGTAAGCCCTCAATCAATATTTTAGGGCCCATTTACTGAAGGCGGTTGAGACTTCAAGTCTTACTCGGGAGGTCCGAGGTTCGATCCTGGGCACACACCTCTGACTCTGAGTTATGTATGTTTTAAGCAATTAAATATCACTTGCTTTAACGGTGAAGGAAAACATCGTGAGGAAACCTGCACTCCTGAGAGTTCCATAAAGTTCTCAAAGGTGTGTGAAGTCTGCCAACCCGCACTGGGCCAGCATGGTAGACTATGGCTCAATACCCTCCGCATTCTGAGGAGGAGACCCGGCTCAGCAGTTGGGCCATTGTAGGGTCGTGATGATTACTGAAAACACTTTCTGCGTTCGTTAATCGAATCCTCACGCCAGTAATGAATATTGGAAAAGAGGAAGAGATACCCATTGAATCTTTGTCTTTGTCGCGACCCCGGCAGTGCTACACCGCTTTGTAGGGATTTGTATGTAACGCTTTCCGGTGCGCGCGACAGTGCAGCGCGCGCCGGGGGGCGAGGCTTGCGCACGATTTTGGCAGCGCCGCTGTGCCGCTCTGGGAGCAGTATGGTCGCGCCGCTCGGTTATTATGGTAGTCAAAATGGCGTCATTTACTGATGAAAATGACGAGTTTTTAGTTGTAGATTTAATACCTACCTTCCTCAACTTTAGATGTATATAATGAATCTACGTAATTCCTTTTTGATGAAAGTAAGAACAAAATGATTTCATCATCATATTCTTCGTCCTCTATAAGTCGCTTCAGGAGTTCTCGTTTCATTTATATTTATGTTATCAGCCATAGAATCGGAACGCTAGCTTTAGACTCAATCCCCAGTCACCCATATAAAAGTATACAAAGTATACATTTAAAATTTAAACTGCTCAAGTACGGGAGATATATTTATGACACAAAATCTATCTTAGTATAATAGATAAATGTTGCCAGTTTTAAATAATACTAGATTAATTAAAAAATAAATAAATAAAAATAGCAATGTACTAAGGCGGGCTTATTCCGAATAAGGAATCTCTTCCAGCCAACCCTAGGAGAGGATCATTGTATCCATATTATGGGTGGCAGTAAATAAAGTAACGATAAAATTATTTGAGGAGAATCTCATGAAAGCTGAGAAAGTAAAACAAATGTAATATCTTGATTTTTCGACAGGGATGTGGACTCAGTAGTCGTTGTGCCGATTGTCGTAACAGCCAAAGGCCAAGAGCCTCTATCGACACCTTAAGAGACTCGCGTCAGATGGCTGGGTCAAGGGTCTGAAGCAGAAAGCGGTACTACTGGACAAAAAAGGAAATTTCCCATACGTGCCGTACGTATGAGAAATTTCCTTTTTGGAGTCCAAACCATCGGTAGTTAGGTCCGTGTTCCCGCTGCCGGTTGGCCTCTACTTTTAAATGTTTTTGTAGGAATTTTAGATAAATAAAGAATGATAACATTATATTATATTTTACGCATAGGGTCCATTCATTTATTACGTAAGACGATTTAGGGGGGTCGACCATTTCTCTTATTTTTTTTTTATTTTTTCTTATAAGGGGGTAGGAGGGAGTCTCGATAGTTCCTACGTAAGATCGCAAAAATGCGAAATGTTATAATTTTAACTTTGAAACAGCGTCGAGTGTCGAGGTTCTCTCGGATCAAGTGGGTCTTGAGCCCCTTGACTTATGCAGGTAAAGATGAATGATTAAAACCAAAATTTATTACTACCAAAAAATAAAAAAAATTAGTAGCTTTTTAAGTAAAAAAAAATTATAAATATTGTTACTTGGAAAATTATTTTTTCCTTTAGATTCTTACGTAATATATTAAACAGGAGAGGAGGGGGTCGGCCTATTCTTATTTTTTCTTATAAAAGAGGGAGACGGGGTCAAAAACTAGCGAAAATAGTCTTACGTAATAAATGAATGGTCCCATAATAATCAAACATTAAAAATGAAACTTTTCCCCTAATGATAAAAATACATTTTGTTGGTAAGTATTAAAACTTACAATAGCAACAATTAGAGAATCCTTTCCAACATAATTGCGATGGGATTTTCGAAAGTATAACAGTATCTAGATTTAATTGTAACATTGTCAAAAAATACATGTTAGTAACAGTAAATTTTATAAAATAACTATTTAAATAGAATTTTTATTAAATAGTACTGGCAACATTGAGTTGAAGTTTATATAATTTTATAAATTATTCTACTTACCAAATTTTATTTATATCAATATAAAAATATTCAGGCGTTCAATAAACTTTTAATTATCCCGCTAAAATGTAGTCTTTGTGATTATCAAGGTTATAAAGTATCTGTGTGCCAAATTTCATCAAAATCCGTTCAGCCGTTTTTTTTTGATCGAGTAACAAACATCTAAACATAAAAACTTTCACATTTATAATAATAATGTTATTACTTAGTTGATCGATCGATGACAGTTTATATGGGAGTGTGTATCTAATTCTTTTTCAATGATCAAAGTGTGTAGTAAGGCTGCGTTTCCACCAGAGATTAGCCTTCATCATCACGACCCGTCAGTGGCCCACTGCTGGGCCGGGTCTCCTCCTAAGAATGAGGAGGGTATTAGGCCATAGGGTTGGCAGACTTCACACACCTTTGAGAACTTTTGGGAACTCTCAGGAGTGCAGGTTTCCTCACGATGTTTTCCTTCACCGTTAAAGCAAGTGATATTTAATTGCTTAAAACACACATAACACAAAGTCAGAGGTGTGAGCCTGTGTGGGGGATCGAACTCGAACCTCCCGAGTAAGACTTGAAGTCTCAACCACTGGGCCATCACTGCATTTCTGATTAGCCTTCATTTACATTCTATTGGATCTTAACAAACACATCCCTCTACGTATCCTCACTCATGAAACCTGATTGTATTAAACCAAAAGTATTTTAACTTAGGTAATATAAAACAGGAATCCTATTTATGGAGTTAAACTATAAAACTAAGTATCCCGAAGGATATTTAAATTCCTCGTAAAAAGCTAAGCTTTGGTCAGACATTAAATTCAATCATTAAAAATACATGTATCGTATACTTAGTAAATATAATTTACAATATGTTAGTAACACCTTTATATTATTTCAAGTATAACGACGTGTGGACAATATATAACTTTAGTGCGATAGAGTCAGTCTCCCTGGTGTTGTCGTGAAGTGTAAATGGAACTTAGTATAATAGTATCGTATTAAGGTCAAGGTAAGGTGGTGGAGATGAGAGTTAATATATATGAAAGAGTTCTTTAAACGTGCTCCTGGGTCTCAAGCCCCAGGCACTACTAAATTGCATATTACTATCATATCTTGAGTGTAGTATAGCTCACATACTCTTAGCAAATATTATATTATTGCTATATTAAATAGTCAGACCACAGGAACTCCGAATTTTCCGGGATAAAAAGTATTAGTATGTCAAATTTCATTGAAATCCCTTCAGCTGTTTTTGTGTGATTGAGTAACAAACATCTAAACATACAAACTTTCACATTTATTATATTACGAGTAGTACGATACAATATTTATAATAAAATTATGATTCATTATCTCTTACTCGTAAACAGTTATTTTCGACCTACTTAAAACAAGAAATTAAATAAGTTTATTTATTGCCTTACCCTACACAAAAATTCCAGAGAACTTACTGAGTTAGCAACATTATTTATTAATTTAGTATTCGCGGGTAGTTTCGTGTCTTAAAAATATAACCTTTAGTGCGATAGATTAGTTAGTCTCTCTGGTGTTGTCGCGCAGTGAACATGGAAGCTAGTGTTATAGTGTCGTGGTTAAGGTCACCCTTCCTGAGGTCCACGTATCTTTCTTCTATTCTACTTTGAGCAATGGAGGGGAACGTTGTTGTTACTTGAAAAGGCATTTAACCCTACACCTTGGTCTCAAGTCCAAATGTAACAAAAATAACAATCCCAACTGTTGAGCTGAGTTTTCCCGACAAAGATGATAAATTAGAGTTACTTAGAAATGGCGTTAAATTGTCGCCATTATTGTGTACATTCTAAAACAGACATGATAATATCTATCTCAAACAAACCAAACCACATCAAAAAAACATTAGTAATGTTATTCCCAAGCAACACCGCTAAGTTTGTAGACCTTTTTGTTTTATCGAATTTATGAGATTGCAATCAGAAAATTACATGTTCCGGTTAGATTTTTTGTCTCTTTCTTTCTATGGAGTTTGGAAAATGACGTGTTAACATTTGAGTAAAGCTTTTTTGTGGAATTTGAATTTAAATTAGATCATTGTTATAAGTGTAGATCTTGTAAGTTTCCTGTTTCTTATAGCATTCATAACAAACGGTTGAACAATTTTATACTACTAAGGTCCAGTTCCTATATCCTGGCTTTATCATCAGATAAGCTCCTTGAAAATCTGACAGTTACATTATTTGTTTTAAGTGATTTAATTGTCGATAAGATGGCCGACAAGACGTTATCAATTATTCGCTTCTCGGTTGCCTTTCCACGTCCTTGGTAGTTTGATTGGACCAAGCCATTGATTAAGTATTCGAAAGATTGCTGTCACTGAACAAATTGGCAAAAGAGCCTAAAATTAAAGGACAAGTTACGGGTTTCCCAATAAGACCTGGCATTTGGGACGTGCAAGAGAATCTAAACCTATAGTTATACTTCCCGTTAACCCAGATGATAAAATGTAGGAAATCCGAAAACCCAATATTTGAAGTTAGTAAACTGACCATGGAATATTATGATGATTTATGGGGACAACAGTTTTTAGTTATTTTGTATGTACGGAACGATGTTTTTCAATAGAATTTATCCCTTAATATTTCATTCATTGCTATTTGCTCATTGCTGTAATGGCAACATACAAATATCACTCAAAAACAGGATTAAATAATTCCTGTATTAGTATGCAAATGTAAGATTCTAGAAGTCCTGTTTTAATACCAAGTATTTTTATATCCAATATAATTTACTACACTCGTTAACAGAGGTTAATCAACTCTGGAAGGTTTTTGCTTGTACGATTGTTATCTCTTAATTACATTTACAGGTATAATTCTATTTATGCATATTTATGCATTTTTACTCAACCTAGGTAACAAAAGATTTAAAGGAAGATTTCTGAGAAACCTCGGATGATGTCTGTGGCATCATAGTGTCCAACATAATGGACCGATTTAGATGCCGTATTTTTGTTTGAAAGCTGTTTCAATCGACGTGATTCTTTGCCATAATTCGAGAAGACTTGAGGTTTATCGTTGGGAGAGCACCTCGTCTTTGGCGGGTTTCGCCCTCCCCCTCTACGGTCTCTACGGAAACGGTGACGATGGCCACGTACTTTTTGAAGACTATGGATACTACTAATGGTAGCAGGCAAGCGCCAAGCATCTTCTGCGCCGGTGTGCCAAATATTTATGAGTGCAAAAAAAGGGAAATCTTATGAGCGCTTATATTGAAAAGCAAAAAAAAGGAACTCTGTCTAGGCTCGCCTACATTAATGTCGTTGGTTCTCTCTAGTAGTTTTTGTATTGTGCGCCCCTGTCTACAATTATTTGCACCCTTTGAACGACGACTAATATGGACGTCGGTCCCTGAATGGTAGATGGATGTAGAAAGAGAGTTCTGTGATAACTCACAAAACTAACATAAGTTTTAGAGACCTTTGATTTGATCCAAAGAAATAGAAAAAAATACCGCTTCATTCAAGGTCTAATAGGTGTTTTGAAGACCTAAAAAAAGCTAGAGCATCATTTTTAAAAATAACATTATATGATCTCATATTAAAATAGAATAAACGATAAGATTACTTAGAATTAAAACTCGTTGAGAAGCAGATAAGATAATTGTTTGTAAGACAAAAACTGAGGATATAAAAAACCTTAAATCAATAGTCTTCAATCTAAGCTTCCCACTACCACAGTTTGATTATTTAACTTATTACTATCTAGACTCTCATTGCCAGTTTAATTATTACCTTTTTATTATCCAGTAACCGACTGGCAGAGTTTGAAGTTTTGACCTTTATAATATCCAGACTCCAACTGCCAGAGTTTGATTATTTCATTTTTATTATCCAGACTCCAACTGCCAGAGTTTGATTATTTCCTTTTTATTATCCAGACTCGAACTGCCCGAGTTTAATTTTTCCTATTTATTATTCAGACTCCAATTGCCAGAGTTTGATTACTGTCTTGTTATTCTCTAGACTCCAACTGCTAAAGTTAGATTATTGCTTTTTTATAATCCTGACTCCAACTGCCAGAGTTTGATTATCTCTTTTTTATTATCCAGACTCCAACTGCCAGAGTTTGATTATTGCCTTATTATTCTCTTGACTCCAACTGCCAGAGTTTGATTATTTATTTTTTATTATCCAGACTCCAACTGCCAGAGTTTGATTATTGCCTTATTATTATCTTGACACCAACTGCCAGAGTGTGATTATTTCTTTTTTATTATCCAGACTCCAACTGCCAGAGTTTGAATATTGCCTTATTATTCTCTTAACTCCAACTGCCAGAGTTTGATTATTTATTTTTTATTATCCAGACTCCAACTGCCAGAGTTTGATTATTGCCTTATCATTCTCTTGACTCCAACTGCCAGAGTTTGATTATTTATTTTTTATTATCCAGACTCCAACTGCCAGAGTTTGATTATTGCCTTATTATTCTCTTGACTCCAAGTGCCAGAGTGTGATTATTTCTTTTTTATTATCCAGACTCCAACTGCCAGAGTTTGAATATTGCCTTATTATTCTCTTGACTCCAACTGCCAGAGTTTGATTATTTATTTTTTATTATCCAGACTCCAACTGCCAGAGTTTGATTATTGCCTTATCATTCTCTTGACTCCAAGTGCCAGAGTTTGATTATTTCTTTTTTAATATCCAGACTCCAACTGCCAGAGTTTGATTATTGCCTTATTATTCTCTTGACTCCAACTGCCAGAGTTTGATTATTTATTTTTTATTATCCAGACTCCAACTAAGAGTTTGATTATTGCCTTATTATTCTCTTGACTCCAAGTGCCAGAGTTTGATTATTTCTTTTTTATTATCCAGACTCCAACTGCCAAAGTTTGATTATTGCCTTATTATTCTCTTGACTCCAAGTGCCAGAGTTTGATTATTTCTTTTTTATTATCCAGACTCCAACTGCCAGAGTTTGATTATTGCCTTATTATTCTCTTGACTCCAAGTGCCAGAGTTTGATTATTTCTTTTTTATTATCCAGACTCCAACTGTCAGAGTTTGATTATTGCCTTATTATTCTCTTGACTCCAACTGCCAGAGTTTGAATATTTCTTTTTTATTATCCAAACTCCAACTGCCAGAGTTTGATTACTGCTTTATTATTCTCTAGACTCCAACTGCTAGAGTTTACTGGATTGCAGACACTTCTTTACCACTCACAGATCTTTTTTGTAGCTAGTTGGGCCCGTGGCTTAAGGCTCGATATAGATCGCCTTTGGGAAACATCGATTTATGCTGGTTATCGGCCAGTAAAGATCGTCCCTTAATATGTGTTGATTATATCGACACTTTCTTTATTCGGTTTTCCAAATTTTGTATATGATTTTTTTGAAGTGGTCCTGGAGTTAAATACATTTGAGAAACTCTGACTCGAGGGTTTGTTCATTCTTTTAAAGATGACTAAGTAGGTGCCTATAATGCGATTAACCAAGATTCACATGCCAAGGAAGTTTGACCACAGCACCGGACCGGAACGTACGGTCACACCCAACACTTACGCCACAGCCACAATATTTGCTAAACCAAAACCGAATGGACGTGTCTCATCCTTGAAAAAAGTTCATCGACATTTGCGCGGGAAATTTTGACATTTCTGATTAATATGATTTTGTGATAGCAATGGTCTGTATGTATGTAAGAATGTTGTACATACTGGTACTGTGCCCGGTGCTGCTTGCGTCATCTGTATTGACTTTGACGATTGATTCTCAGCTCGGGACGTCTATTGAAGGTGAGATTTTATTTATATATCTTCTTTTATATACAAAAACTCGAAAAGTTTCGCTAAAACTCGAGAATGGCGGGACAGATTTGACAAATTTTGACATTGAAATATTTGTGGATATTCAGGGAAGGTTTAAACGGTGAGAAACTATTCCTAGCATAGCTAGGTTTAAAGTATTTTTTTATAAATTTTTTGACATTGAATTAAAAAATTGACACTTCGCTGTCAAATATTTAAAGGTGCGTTCAGAAATTTATCCATTTTATATCAATAGTGTGAGGTCCTATTTCTTTGGTCTGTTTTGTTGGAATACAAAGTAATTCTAGGGTCGTCTTCTACTAATTTATAAAGTTGAATAATTTGTTTGTTTAAACGCGCTAATCTCAGGAGCTACTGGTCCGATTTGAAAAATTCTTTCAGTGTTAGATAGCCTATTTATCGAGGAAGACTATAGGCTATATATCATCTTGCTAAGACCAATAGGAGCAGAGTTACACGCGAACAAAGTCGCCCTATTTTCTTTTTTGTCGATTATTTAAATGAATCCCTATTTTCCTTGGTTGCGGCATCACGCGTGAAGTGATGGACCGATTTTGATAATTCCTTTTTTGTTGTGTTTGTTATAGTCAGGAGAAGGTTCTTATACAAGAAAAATTTGCGGGGAAAATTAAAAAAATTTTGAAAACTTAACGCCCATATTAACTTTTGTAATGTAAGCTTTTGGCAGCCAATTCTTTGTTAGGACGGGACAATTTTTGGTTTAACCTATGCCTCTAAAAACCTCTAAGCAATAGATTAGCATGGGTTATCTTCGTTCTGGTAATAATAAAAAAAATTTCACGCTCGTTAATTTTAATTCAAAACACAAGTAGAGTAATGTTACAGTTACAAAACTAGATCTTTACATTCTTTCTTACATAACAACGAAATGTTTGCCTGAGTGAGATTAAATATTAAATATAATTTTATAAAGCACTACTGAACTGATTTCAAAAATTTTTTTCCTGTTAGAAAGCTACATTATCCCTGAGTAACATAGGCTATATTTATTACTAGAAAAAATTAGAGATCCTCAGAAATTCTTACTAAAACCAACCCGAGGTGTAAAAAAATTAGCCATAAAATGTCGTTCATCGCTTGCGCTGCAGAAAGTATTGATGATAGAACAAAAAAATGTTCTACAATATTATAGACCGTATCTACATGTACAAAAAACTTCGCGAGACTATATGTGCAAGTTATGTAGTTATGTCACTAAACTACTTTTTTACATTTTAAAAGTTGATAGAAATACCTATCACGATCAGACCATGTTTTCCATACCCTTGTATTAATTTTTATCCAAATAAATTATTTTGTATTCAAGACTGTTTCAATACCTGTAGATTACTTTTTGAATTATAGAAATCGGACATTGCATTCAAAAGATATTACGAAATTAAAAATGTCAATATAAACAAAAAATTGAATGAAGGAATGCGGGAGACCCAAAATGTTTTAAAAAAATTATATTACATATTTTGAATATGGTAAAAATTCAAACCAAATAAATCGATTTGAGCTGCGTTTGCACCAATAGAATCGCTTCATTTACTTAGCCTCGCATATTGTGTCAAATAAAGCGATTCTATTGGTTCTTAAAAAACATCCCTCGCTACACATCACACATTTCTGGTGGAAACACAGCCTAATGATACAATAGTACGTACATTAGGCAATTATAATAATTAGTGTACTGTGTTATAATTTTTTGCAATTGAAATGTTTTTGAGAAGGTCATTTTAGTTTTAACTTTTTATATTAATTACTAAACTATTTGCCCTCGCTTCGTTGAGGTAAAAAGTAGATGTAAACTCAGAACTATCCTCGGTCAACTGTAAGTAGTAGTAGATAGATGTTTAAGAGTATAATTTAGGCGTTAAGTAGTGCAACTATTATTTGCTCATTGCGTTCAGTGCTCCACTGTTGAATTTAAATGCGATATATTCCCTCTCGCTCACTCTTCGCTACAATACGACACATCATCGAATATACTAGTTTTTATCATCCTAGAAGCATAATTTTTTAGGGTATTTTAAACACCGACGCAAAAAGGTGAATTGGTCGTGAGCGTTTTTAGCTTTATTTCACGAAAATCGATATTGGTATCAAATGAAAGGGAATTTCAAATCCAAGATGGCCGCAACCACAAAATGGCGAATTACATTTTTTTCACAACTTCCTCAATATGGGTATCAAAACATGTATTATATATAAACTAAGAGTTTTACGCAATAAGGCTTATGTTCGATCAGTGTAACGTGTTTCCTATTAAAAAAAGACCACTCTAATATCAAATGGGTGGCCTTTTTTACAAAACAATTAATGCAAAGAATCTCTTTCTATTTAATTTAGACATTACGTCAAATGTTTATAATATAAATTCCATTATACTTATTTATGTAACTGTTGTATAATAAGGGGTATTTATTTATTTATAATATACCTAATTATCAATAGTTGCATACAAGACTTTATCTACACCCATTATTAAATCCTCTATAGAAGATTCTGAAACAGTTAGCTTACTGCTAACATTAACATACCATCACTCCTAGTTTTTTTTTTTACAAATAAACTAAGTATTGATGAAATAATATTAAAATTAATTTCAACATGTTCTTTAATGTTGGAAGGTAATCCTCCTTTTTTTTTGTTAACAAAACAATAAAAATATCAAAGAAAAATGGCGGGGATTCGAACAGCATATCAGTAGCTTAATTTTCATCAAGGCTTAAATCTGTGCTGAAGACATGTATATTTATATCATATTCGAACGTTAGTAAATGAATCTAAAGCTATATCAACGTCAATCTTAGCAACGACTGTTGACGATATGACAAGTTGTTAAATGACAACGCGTGTAAAATATTTTAATTGACTTCAAAAAAAGAAGGAGGTTCTATATTTGAAAATACATGTTTTATTAATATATTTTCACCGACTCTAAAATTCTTTTAGTGAAATTATTAAATAATTTTATCATATGTTCTTATATTCTTTTTGTTTTTTTTGAAGCATTACTAATGGCGGGTTAAAATATTATCAAAAATACTATTTTTGATAATATTTTAACCCGCACACGAAAATCAAAATTTTGATAGTGCTTTATTGAAATTGTAGGGAACCCTTAGAGCGCGAGTTGTACACTCGCACTTGACCGAATGATTTAAATCTAATGAACGAACTTAAAAAGCAATCTCCGTCCAAAATTAAAATTTGTTTGTACAAAATTCAAATTTGGAATTATTTTTCAATCTGTAAATTATGAATTGAAAATACATTCCAAATTCAAATTAGCGTACATGCAATATACACGATGGTATTTTTTATCAATTTGAAAAATGACTACTATTTTGATTATAATAATTGTAATGGTTAATAATAATTAGCCATTACAATTATTATATAATAAAATTATAATACACTAGCCGACCCGCTTTCGCTTCGCTGAGAATTCATTTATTCATTCGTACTCTACCCACAACTATGAATCGTATATCTCTCATCGGTAAGGCAGCGTTCGTAAGATACGTTTTCGTTCTCCGACTTACTGCAACAAATTCGACTACCAATAAAAAGTTTTTTCATTTTTCGGGTTAATATATAACCTATGACACTGACAAATAATGTGGTTTTCATGGAAAGTGGAAACCGTCGCCCATGGTCATCGACAAAACTGAGGGTATCTCTTGTTTTGTCGATGCGTTGCTGCCTCGAAGATAGAGAGTAAGGAGAGCGAAGAGAAGACTGCTGCGGTTTCACTGAACTGTTCATTGGAACTGCAGCATTATTAAGATAGGAGAGGGAGGGGTAGATCTGGCCCACATGCGGCTCGGCCGGAACGCGTCAGAGACACTTTTCGGTCGGATTCGCATGCTAGTCGCAAGCCAGTCGGAGCAGATCCCCTGCCACCAAGGGGGTGCTGGGTTACTCGGCTCTTACGTGATGCTCTCCCAGCGGCAGGGAGGAATTGTATTCTAGCCCGTCCCCTTACGGGAAAAAAATACAAATAGGAAAGATTTGCTTGTTTGTAAATTTGTATGTTTGTTGCGAATAGGCTCGAAAACTACTGAACTGATATTGAAAATTCTTTTACCAATAGAAAGCTACATCCTTTCCGGGTAACATAGGTTATGTGGTGTTGCCATAAATATTCTAATTAAAAAGATATGGCCATTTAAGTGCCATAACACGGCCATTTTGTAAACTGAAGAGTTTCTTAGGAACTAATAGTCCAATTTTAATACGAAAAGAAAACTACACTATTCCTGAGTGACATAGGAGATGTAGTGTTGCCATATACATTTTTTTATTAACAGAATATGACCATTTTGTTGCTACTTATCCGATTTTAAAAATACTTTCACTCAGACGTCTATAGTATTTCTGTCTCTCTTCTTCTTTTATACTTTCATTCTCTCTCTCTCTCTCTCTCTCTCTTTCTATTCTCTTCTTCAATTTTTATCTCTGTTCACTCTCAATCTTTTATTATCTGTCGCTTTTCTCTCTTTTTTTAATGAATATTTTCTTATCATTTCTCGCTTGCTCTTTTTTCAAATAATAAAAAGCTACACAATTTCAGAGCGAAAATTTTAGGACATCAATTATAATATTACTTCAAATACCCGGAACGAGGCGAGGGCAGGCCGCTCGTGTATATATAAATATCAATTTTTTATAAATTAATATTCGCGGGTAGTTTATCTTATTTCCAGTTGACAATGTATAACTTTCGTTCCGATAGGATTGAGGTAGTCTGAAGTGGTATTGCGCAGTAGATATTAAAGTATTGAGAATAATAGTGAAGTGTTTAGTGGCTTGGTGCTCTCCTGTTATCGAGGAGCACGTGAGGAATGTACTTTATTATTTTTATATTCGGTAGCGAGGTCGAGTCGAGGTGCATGTTTGTCACCAATGAATCTAATCTGAAGGCATTCGTCGTTAACTGAGGTAGGGCACAGCAGGAAACTTCCTGCTCAAATATGGAGCAGCCCGACTGGGGTAGTACCTCGACCTTACAGAAGATCACAGCTAAATAACACTACTCTAAAGCAGTGTTGTGTTCCTGTTGGTGAGTAAGGTGACCAGAGCTCCTGGGGTAATTGGGGATAGGGTCAGCAACGCGCTTGCGATGCTTCTGGTGTTGCAGACGTCTATAAGCTACGGGAATCGCTTACCATCAGGTGAGCCGTACGCTTGTTTGCCGACCTAGTTCCATTAAAAAAAAAATACATATCCTCGCACATCTCTACCTGGATAATGAAGCCTTTTAAGGATAACGTTGTTTATAAAAGAATCCCAGACTTTAAAGGCTTTTAAGAGTATTTTATTGTTCTTTTTCATCGTCCGTTATTAATTTAAGAACTTGTTCCCAATAATTCCAAGACTAATTTCAAACGGTACATCAAAACAGGAAAATAAAAGTGGTTTACGTACATTCTCTTAATCTTTTTTGTTGTACAGTAAAAATACATAATGCTTGCATGTATATGCATGTATTATATATATATATAAACCTTCCTCTTAAATCACTATCTATTTGTGGTGGATTAGTTAATATAAACCAATAAACGGGAAGTTTATTGCATGGGAGCCTCCCTTAAATATTTATTTTATTCTGTTTTTAGTATTTGTTAATATAGGGGGAACAGAAATACATCATTTGTGAACATTTCAACTGTCTAGCTATCACAGTTCATGAGATATAGCCTGATAACAGACTGAGGGTCCAGTTTTTACCCTTTGGGTCTTAAAAAGGACAAAAATAGGTTTAGGTCGCATTACCACCATATATTAGCGAGGGATGTGTTTGTTAAGAACCAATAGAATCGCTTCATTTACTTAGCCTAGCTCAGTGTCTCAAATGAAGCACATCTCTAGTGGATACGAAACCCAGGGTTACATTTAGTTGCAAAACATTTATTTACACACTAGCAACCCGCTCCGGCTTCGCTCGGTTACTTTCTTTACTGTATTACACATGTATAATACATATAAACCTTCCTCTTGAATCGCTCTATCTATTAAAAAAAACCGCATCAAAATCCGTTGCGTAGTTTTAAAGATCTAAGCATACATAGGTGTAGGCAAACGGGAAGCGACTTTATTTTATACTATGTAGTGATACATTTATCGGACAGTATTTTCCTCATATTTGTATTAAGACGATGAAATCCACCTGATGGTGGCCATCATCGCCCTTAGACATCGACAAAACAATACTTTATACTCTCTTGTTTTGTCTTCCTTGATTTGTCGATGGTAATAGATACTCTCTTGTTTTGTCGATGCGTTGCATCCTCGAAGATGGAGTGCGGAGGGGAAGTGAAGAAAAAAAATGCTGTGGTTTGGCAAGAGCCCAGAGTCCACTGGATCCGCAGCATTAATGGGATGGGAGAGGGAGGGATAAGTCTGGCCCACATGCGACTACACAGGAACGCGTCTATGACACTTGGCAGTCGGATTCGCATGGTGGTGGTCGCAAGCCAGTCGAGGAACCGATCCCCTACCACCAAGGGGCGCTGGGTTGCTCGGTTCTTACGAGATGCTCTCCCAGCGGCAGAGAGGAATAGTATTCTTACCCGTCCCCTCACGGGTAGATCCTTTAATCCTTTTTTCATCAAAATCTGTCCAGTCGTACTTTGTTTTATATTTAGGACATACCAATAGAGAAATAGTTTAATTATTTAACTTTTTAATTTCAGATTGTTTTGAACGCATCTCAATAGGCGAGCAGTTGCCGCGCAGCGACATCTATAGAAATGTATCCGAACTAACAACGATCGAGTGTGAACAAATATGTAAACAAGATAAAAAGTGCCAGGCGTATGATTATGGGTATGTATAAATATATTTAATTAAATTTAGATTTCATTTATTTCAAACTTAAATTAGAACTTTTAAATTTCACCATATAGGTATTATTACCCATATTTTAATTTCAGTATATTTTACATTTTAATTTATATGTGCCTAATTCCTAAAGATATAACGGCCACACAGCTCGACATGCACTTCATGCCCACGTCGATAGATGGCGTACGAGCACTCTTATTTATTTACTTTGCATTCTAAAGTATTTTTTTACGATAAAACATAGCATATGTCTACAAACTCTACTTAATCCCTGTATCATATTTCACCAAAAACAATCGGTGATTTAAGCTTGATTGTGTAACAGACAGACGCCATCTATCCGTCAATAGATGGCGTAAGTAGTATACTAAATCGCAGTTTCGTTAGTTTGTATTCTTAAGTATTTCCTACGTTTCTTAAGAGTTACTTTCGAAATTATAATATTAGGATTAGGATAAATGTTTACTCTATGAAATACTCTGAAAATTGATCTATTATAACGTGACGAAAATTAATGGTTTCTTTTCCTAAATTTACAGAGTGGGTGCTAAAGGAAATGCAACATGCGATCTCAGCAACTTAGACGAGAAAGAGATAAAAGAAAAGAACCTCTTCCAACGGAATCCTGATTATGACGTATACGTCAGAAGATTCCAATGCGAGCAATCTCCACCAACGCCAATAGAGCAATCATTCGACGGCGAAGGACCTGAACATAGACCAGTCTTCCGACCTGATGAGGAGGCGAAAAGACCTTTAGCAGACGACCTTAATCCTTATGAATCGAATAGACCACAGCCTTCGTACGTGTCGAATAGACCTTATCCAAGTGATAATGAAAGACCTGATGATAACAATTCTGTTAGGCCTGATGACAGACCTCCAAGCTATGGTGATCATAGACCTCAAGAAATACCATACAGACCTGAACGTCCTTTTAAAAACTCTACAAGACCAGATCCGTATGACCAACTGTATTTTCAACAACCTAACAGACGACCTAGACCAGGTCTTTGGAGACCAGATCCTTATCATCCACCTCAACCAGGAGATGAAGTTCATGATATTTATGGCCCAAAACCAAATAGACCCAAACCTGACTATTTTTCAGAGCGTCCTCAGTATCAATATATAATTCGACCTAACCGAAAACCATACAAACCTGATGATAGTTACAATCAACAAAAACCTGATTATACCAGTCATGATTCGTATGGTATACGACCTGATAGACCATACAATCCAACAAGACCTTACGATAAACCAAGTTATAGCTACACTGATCAATATGCTAGTAATTATGGAACTTCGCAAGATAATTCTATTCATGTTGAAATATACGACCCTCCAAGACCATATAGACCAAATGTAGATGAAAGACCATATTACGGTAGTAATGGTCAACATTATGGTCAAAACTATGGATACAATAGTTTTTCAGCTCAAAATTCATATTCTCAAAGTCAAGCACAATATGGTGCCACTTGGGGCCATGGATATAATGGTCATAGGCCTGAAAAACCCTTTGAAGATGATAACGTTGGTTATGGTAATAAACCTTATAAACCTAAACCTACTTACAGTCAAGGTTCTTACAACCAATACAGCCAGAGTCTTAACCAAGCATCATATGCAGAAAGTTATAACCAGCATACGAACCAAGGTTATGGTAACCTTGAACCACAAAGTGCCTATGCCAAACCATCTAATCAATATTCCGGTCAACATAATAATGATAATTATCCGCAAAATGCTTACGGTCCATCTGGTCCTCAGGATAATAAATATGAAAGTGGCGTTCAAAGTGGTTACAGTAATCTAGTTTCAAATCACGGAGACAACCAATATGGCTCGCAATCACAAAATGACAAATTCAGCTCTCAAAATGGTTATGGTAATCATGTAGATTCAAATGATAACAAGTATGGTCCTCCAAGTGGTTATGGCAACCAGGTAACTACTTCAAGTTTACAAAATCAATATGGAAGTTCTCAAAGCAATTATGGAAACCAGGCATCAAGTACGAGTACTCAAAATAGTAACAAACATGATTCGCAAAGTGGTTATGGGAACAAACCATCCAGCTCAAGTTCACAAAGTGGATATGGGAATACTCAAAGTGGTTATGGAAACCAACCATCGAGCTCAAGTTCACAAAGCGGATACGGAAATTCTCAAAGTGGTTACGGTAACCAGGCATCCAGTTCAAGTACTCAAAGTGGTTATGGCAGCTCTCAAAACAGTTACGGTAATCACGCATCAAGTTCTCAAAGTGGGTACGGTGGTTCTCAAAACAATTACGGTAACCAAGCATCAAGTCCTCAAAGCGGATACGGTAGTTCTCAAAGCAGTTATGGTAACCAAGCATCAAGACCTCCAAGCGGATATGGTGGTTCTCAAAGCAATTACGGTAACCAAGCATCAAGTCCTTCAAGCGGATACGGTGGTTCTCAAAGCAGTTACGGTAACCAAGCATCAACTACTCAAAGTGGTTACGGTAGTTCTCAAAGTGGTTATAGTAACCAAGCTATCAGTAGTTTACAAAGCGGATATGGCAATACTCAGAGCGGCTATGGCAATCAAGAATCTACAACCGGCACCCAAAATAATTATGGAAACCAAGTATCAAACCCGCAAAGCAATCAAAGTGGTTATAACAACCAAGCTTCTAACAGCTATGGAAGTTCAAATGGAAACTCATACAGTGATTTTGACAATCAAAATTATTACGGAAGCCATCTTGGTTATGGAATTCATCACTTATATGGAATTAAACCAGGAAGTTACGGAAAAGACCCAAATCAAGATTACCGTCCTATTATAACTGATAAAGATCCTTATATAGGTTATAAGAAACCAAACCAGGAACCAAATGGTCACACAAACCAAGATGATTATATAAAACCAGATGTGAAACCAGTTTACGAGCCGGGCGTGGATAAAGCTAATGGTTATAACGATATGGTTACGTCGAAACCAGTTGCTGTTGGTAATAATGGTTATGGAAGGAACCCCGGAGTGGATATTTCTTATAAAGGTAAGATTTTATATTTAACTAGCTGACCCGACAGACGTCGTTCTGTCTTAACTATGAGTATTGGTCAAATAACTGACAGTTATGTCAATAATAGAACAAGTTAATGTGGTTGCTGCGTTTTCTTAAATTTTATAATTTTCTGCGCAACTTTCTTAATTTTTTCTTACATAAGTAGCTTCTCCTGACAATAACAAACACTACAAAAAAAATTAGTGAAATCGGTCCAGCCGTTTACGCGTGATGCCGTGACCAAGGGAAGGGATTCGTTTTTATATATAAGAGATAAGACCAAACGAAACTGCCTGAGTATGGTATAAAACATGGCGTACTGTACTGACTCCACTTTTTTGTGAATTATTCACGTTGGATGCTTGTGTGGGTTTCAAATATTATTTTGATCTATTGTACTTTTTAGTCAGATTTTTAGTATTTAATGTGCGAATGGAAATTATTACAGCAAGGACCTAATTTTGGCAATTTCTATTTGTTACTTAATATCTTTTATTAACCCTTGTTGTAACACATTCATCCCCCGACACTATACCGACGGGATGTTACAACTTGTGTATATGTATCATAGCGTCAAGGACAATGAACCGATTTGGCAGAGGGTTTTTTATTAGAAAGTTGATTTAATTGAGATGATTCTTAGCTATGTATTGTGAAGATCTAGTCACCCGTTTGAAGACTATCAGCTCATTGCTAACTTGAGACAGATATCTTATCAATTTTCACAACTTCGTTTGATGTACAATTTAATATATTGTTACTTTAGTGGCATTTCAAGGACATGGCAACCTTAAGATTATAATGCAGCGTCAATTAGTCTGCTCCATACCCATGTGGTCTGCGCTAGATCCAACTCTTCATCAGATATTTCGTGTTTAGTCTAATGACAATAGTTTATTTGGTGGTATCTCCTTGACATATTATTTTTTTTTGATTTGATTTAACTTTTTTAATGTTATGCAATTATAAAATCCGGAGTATTTTTCGTAATGGTAAGCATATAGCAGATTTGCTTACCATTACGAATAGGTGTGATCCGCTATTTGATACGAAGATGATTACAATCTAAAGATTTGTTGCTAAAGTGACCAATTATTTACAGCGAAATAATATTACAGTGTCAATAAAACTAAATATTTACAAGCATTTTAACACGTACTGATAAATCTATAGTTATTTATGCAACTGTTGTATAATAAGGGGTATTAAAACACGAATGTGATAATAGTATCACATGACTGTTTTAATACCTAATGAAAAAAGATTCCGAAACAGCTTACTGCTAACATTAAAACAGCCACTCCTGGTAACACTGCTTTGAGTGTTATTATGAAATTAAGTTCAACATCATATGATCCGTTTGGATAATATATTGGTTATTAGAACACTAGGTGTTTTAATGTTGGCAATAAGCTAACTGATTCAGTCAACCGACACAACTGAGCTACTGACGCTTTAAAATCTATAGCTGCCGAATCGCGGACAGACTTGTATAAGATGTTCCGTGGTTTGTGTTGCGGTGCCATCGCTGAGACATGTGTCGTTGTTGGTTATTTTAAAATGGTTGAGGTATTGCTTATGTTATACATGCCCAGTATGAGTCTGTGTTGGAAAGTGATATCAGTAATTTGCCATGGTTTCCTAATGTCTTCAAGGTTCGATAACATTTTGTGGGTAAGTCTGCCCTGTGTCGCGGTGTCGTACCTCAAACTCAAAATTATTTATTTCAACTAGCCTTTACAAGCTAGCCCTTAAAAGTCCTTTTGAACCTCAAAAATTGGTTAGTCAGTTAGTTTTTCTGAAGCTACCACCAGCTCGGAAAGCAGTTTTCTGTTAAGAAGAGCCGGCCAGAAACTCAACAGTCGCTCGCATCAAAAAGCCATGTTTACATAGTCTGTTATACAAATGATTTAGCTTGAGAGTCAACGTCACTTAGATTCCAAGCATTCTCATCATTTAAGTAATCCTGTACATAGTAGTATGCTTTATATATTAATGACTTCTTAGTATGACTTATAATGACTTTTGAGACGACAGTAAGGCGTTACTAGTTTATTTCTGTTTCTAGTATTAACATTATGTTTGTCACTGTGTTTTGAATACAAATCGATGTTCTGGTAAATGAACAAAATATTACAATATATGTATTGAGATGAGACTGTAAGAACGTCTATTTTTTTATAAACATCTCTAAAGGAATCTTGCGCTCTTAAGTTAAAAATGGCCCGAACAGCTCTCTTTTGAAGAATAAAAATGGATTCAATGTCCGCGGCCAACCTAGATGGCCAGATCGCGAAGTGTTTAGTCCGTACTTTATGTCTGAGGTAGCTTCTCGGAAACTCGTAGTAGTATCATAACAAGACTTCTAGAGGAGTCTTGTTACTCAACCCATTCTCTGCAAAAAAGGATTGTTTTATAACTATTTTAAAACCAGGATATTTTTAAATATGACCTCCTATTATTACATGACAGTTTTTATTATACCCACGACAATCCGTTAAACATATGTATCAACAACCTCGCTTTTGTTTCAAATTGACGGACAGACAGATTGTCATTTTAATTATAATAAAATCAACTGACCGGTAAGGGCATGACCTTACATAAGCTTTGGGAAAATACTGAATATATTTCCAAAAATGTTTCACATTTGTAAATTTTTATAGTCAAAATGCTTTTAATGATTTACCCACATCTCCCTTAAAATAGCTCGACTTATAAACACTGTCCAAATGGACAAGCATATACATAGATATTGAGTTGTTAGAAGGAGCAGTGCAGGCGAGCCTCAACCTTTTTCTTTGTATATTTTTTGGCAGTCCTTTAAGAAGCATATTTTTTGTAGATTTTTGGCAGTCTTTTAAGAAGCTTATTTTATTGTAGGTATTTTTTGGGAGTCTGATAAAAAGCTGTAGATTTTTGTAAGCTGTGCTTGTAGATTTTTGGCAGTCTTTTAAGAAGTATATTTTATTATAAGTAATGTTTGGCAGTCGCATAAGAAGCATATTTTACTGTAGGTATTATTTGGTTGTTTCATAAGAAGCATATTTTATTATAGGTATTATTTGGTTGTTTCATAAGAAGCATATTTTATTGTAGGTATTATTTGGTTGTTTCATAAGAAGCATATTTTATTATAGGTATTATTTGGTTGTTTCATAAGAAGCATATTTTATTGTAGGTATTATTTGGTTGTTTCATAAGAAGCATATTTTATTGTAGGTATTATTTGGTTGTTTCATAAGAAGCATATTTTATTTTAGGTATTATTTGGTTGTTTCATAAAAATCATATTTTATTTTAGGTATTATTTGGTTGTTTCATAAGAAGCATATTTTATTGTAGGTATTATTTGGTTGTTTCATAAGAAGCATATTTTATTATAGGTAATGTTTAGCAGTCGCATAAGAAGCATATTGTATTTTAGGTATTATTTGGTTGTTTCATAAGAAGCATATTTTATTGTAGGTATTATTTGGTTTTTTCATAAGAAGCATATTTTATTATAGGTATTATTTGGTTGTTTCATAAGAAGCATATTTTATTGTAGGTATTATTTGGTTGTTTCATAAGAAGCATATTTTATTGTAGGTATTATTTGGTTGTTTCATAAGAAGCATATTTTATTATAGGTAATGTTTGGCAGTCACATAAGAAGCATATTTTATTGTAGGTATTATTTGGTTGTTTCATAAAAATCATATTTTATTTTAAGTATTATTTGGTTGTTTCATAAGAAGCCTATTTTATTGTTGGTATTATTTGGTTGTTTCATAAGAAGCATATTTTATTATAGGTAATGTTTAGCAGTCGCATAAGAAGCATATTTTATTGTAGGTATTATTTGGTTGTTTCATAAAAATCATATTTTATTTTTGGTATTATTTGGTTGTTTCATAAAAATCATATTTTATTTTAGGTATTATTTGGTTGTTTCATAAAAATCATATTTTATTTTAGGTATTATTTGGTTGTTTCATAAATATCATATTTTATTTTAGGTATTATTTGGTTGTTTCATAAAAATCATATTTTATTGTAGGTATTATTTGACAGTCGAATAAGAAACATATTTTACTGACTTATTTGGTTGTCTAAAAATTAATTCTAGCTGATGTATCAACATCATCTTATTTTATGTCCAATAATAACTTGATTTAGCTTTAAGTTTAATATCTTTATGTTTATGGCAAACAAAATATCCCATGATTAGCTGATCCGGTAAGTTCCACCATTTTTTACTTAGTATAATCGCGTATAATGGAGGTCTAAGCAATTTCACTCGAGCCTACCGTTTGCTATTTACAATATAAGATGTTTTTGGTGCAATTTAAAAGCGTTTCTCAATATATTAAACTCTAACTTGACTTTACAAGTACAGTATACGTGAGTATATGTAGTCAGCTTAGTATAAGAGCTACGTAACCTGCTCATGGGTCTCAAGCCCTCGGTACTATTTCTATTACTACACGAACTGTTGACTTTTATCCAATATTTGCGTAATAACGCCATTAAAATGTTCTCAAAGGAAACAAGATGGTTCCCTAAAGATTGTTTTGATAACGCAATATCCTGTAACACCAGAATATGAATTAGTTTATCCATATTACTAGTCAAACTGCTGAGTCTCTCAATAGTCATGTTATCAAATGTCATTGATTGTTGGTAGGGATATTTTTATAAATCAATAAAAAAATTTGACCAATCAAACACTATCAGCACTGTTGCTATCAATACCAATTCAATTCACGGAATTACCTACTAGTCAAACTGCCGCTGAATTATCGAGAGTGTGCATATAAATGAGAGTAAGTCGAGTCAATAGAGATATTTTTAAATATATTTATTATTTAATTACTTAAAACTCTTATTACTTATACTATAATAGATACTAATCAGATATCGCGGATCTTTTTGTGTACGAAACTTATTGTTAACGTTATATCATATTGTAGCGTCTGTTTGTCCTTCACTATTGTCTGCACAATTTATGAGTTTTGAACATTATCATTTTATTGTACTGCTAATAGCTTTTTCGTAGGTTTCCTGCTTGTTGCCGTATGTATACTTTTGACTATATGGAAGATTTAAAAAATCCTTTTAATTTTTTTTGAATCCGAAAAGGTAAAATAAAATAAACTTTTTTTTTAAAAGATTACCAGCAGTATGGATCACGTACTGCTAGTATTCCCTTTGGAGGGGTCCAAGTAAGCTAAAACGCTTGTATTAGGAGGAGGCCACGTCAGCAGTCCAGTAGACCTTCAAATCAGACGTGCAAAAAAATAAAATAAAATATACTTTGCTTCGACCAAACTGCCAAAAATACCCATTATTAAATAAAATTGTAGAATAAAATACAAAAAGGTAAAATATATTATTTTTACGAGACTGTCAACAAAATAAATTAATTATACTTCCTTTCAGACTCTTGCAAAACAATAAAATAAAATAGGCTTTTTTTAATTTTTATCACTATATAAAATTACAGGATAAAATTAAATATTCTTCTCTTAATCTAAAAGAGTGAAAACATAATACAACCGTGTTGAGAATTCCTTTTTTTTATTTTTTTGGAAATCGATTGATAAGGTGACACATGATATTTTAATGTATTTTTATTAATTAAAAAATATATTACTCGGAAAAAATGATAAGAAGGAAAGGGGGTAGGTAGAAAACAATAAGTGGAGGCTGAAATTGAATAGACTATTGGGTAAACGTAACGTGCCGCTGAACCGATAAATAAATAAATATTATGAACTCTTATAATTACGGCAGGACCCAAGCAGTTATTTGTGCAAGCAGATTTGTGACCAAGGTGTAGGTTTAAGAAGCTTCTTACCACATATGTGAACCTTCACTGCAATTCTCTGGTTATACCTAAGGTTAGTCTTACTTACGCTCCGACATATTTATATAATTACTAAATATAGCAATAAAATTCTTGAATCATATACTTTTTGTTCAATGAAGTCATGGCATAATGAAAATTCATTTTATTGTTATAACAGCCTTGAAAATTGGTTAAACAATAGTATATCTTCCTAATAGCTTTAAGGTAGCCATTTTATCTTATCTAGATTAAGTGTAGTACGCATTTTCCAACTTCCACTTATTGTAAGGGAAGATTGAATAGACGAAAATTGATAAAATCGTAGCTTGATCTTTTATCTTTACATAGTATAAAATAAAGTCGCTCCCCGCTGTCTGTACGCTTAGATCTTTTTAACAGATTTTGATGCAGTTTTCACCTATGAGACAGAGACAGAGTGATTCAAGAGTTTATAAGTATGATACATGCATATTATTGTAGAGAAACCGTGCGAAGCCGGGGCGGGTCGCTAGTAAGAAATAATTATTATAAAGCAATAACTGAATCCTATACAAAATAGGAGACACTATAATATTACTTTTCACTGTAAAATATTTTTAAAAAAAGCAAAATTAAAATATACTCTGTGAAGCTGTAAAATAAAATATGCTGTTTTCAGAACAGTAAAATAATGTAATAAATTTAGCTTCTTATTTGACTTTCTTTTAATCAGACAATAAATTTATTTATCAAATTGTCAAAAGAGGAAAAAAACACAAATATAAGGCTGCCAAAAATAAAATAAAATGCTATTAATAAATCTAAACATACTTTTCTGACAGTCTGTATTATTTTATTTTGTTTCACTGACAGTTTCTAAAGAAGTTTATTTTATTTTACTTTTTTTTCAAGCTGAAAAAGTATGCTTTATTTAATTTACTTTATTATAATAATAACTTTAATACTTAAAATAAATATGTCATTTATGTTGGTCACAAAACAAATTGTTTCCTTTGATCAAGTAATTTACGTGAGAAGCTTGAAGGTTATATACATGTTAAATTGCAGCTATTCTTTTTGTTTTAGTCTAAAAAATGGATATATCCGTTGGTGACGTACACACATACAATAATATAGAAGCTACTACTTCTATATAATAATTATATTCACCCGTCCCGGCTTTTCTAGGTTTAATTTCATATTTTATTAGCTATCACTATTTTGGCGATAACCTATACATAAGATAGATATATAGTGTCGCAGGCTTTTTTGTATGATAAACATTTCCATGATACATTATATACATGACACGTGTAGCTCTAACGCACATACACACACAGCAGCGCACGCCACTACACACATACTACACACGAGCGAGCCCACTTACTACTTACTTCACACTTATCCTTATATTTTGGACAATATACACAATATCTTTATAAATTATAGCTCATATGTTATTCTGATGTATAAGCTATATTATTGTACAGTTTCATTAAAATCCATTCAGTAGTTTTTGCGTGAAAGAGTAACAAACATCCCATACCTACTCATAATTAAGTTATTAGTTACTTAGAATTATTACAAAGCTGTAGTTTGTGAGTTTGGTTGAATGCATTTTTCTCAGGAACTACTAGTTAGAATGGAAAAATAATTTTACTGCTAGATAGCCCTTTTACTGAGGAAGACCGTAGGTTATATAACATCACTCTACGACCCATAGGAGCGGAACATCAATGAGCTTCCGTTGTAACTGCGTAAATGTTGATAAAAGTTTTAGCTCCATTAGGATTGTATTATTGGTGTCTACGTCACACTATCTCTCTCTTATGTGATGCAGACGAAGTCGCGTGGGTCGGCTAGTTAGGTATATATACACACGCATATATGTATGTAGTAAGTACTCGCATAACTTCAGAACGACTGCACCAAAATGAATAACACTTTGGTTGTTGAGTAGATGCGGGTGGGAGAGTATGAATGAGTTACGGAATAAGTTTGTGAGTGAGTGAGTCATTTAATATTTATAATGTTCCATCACAGCAGTGAGTATATCACAATGGTCGGATATATTAGGTTTTTGCTTTAAATTCTGTTTTTGAGACAATAGCACGGGCGTCGAAGTTATCAGCTTTAATCAGGCAAGCTTAGTATGGACATTACTTTTTTTTTAATAATGGTATTTGAAAATTAGTAGTGAATCTGGTTAGTCTAACTCGGACTTGTATATGAGAATTTCTCTATTATAGTTTTTTCTGGCATTTTTCTATGTATAAACTCTTTTTAGTGACACTTCTTGTTAACTTTATCAAGAACTAGTTGAACCGCCCTCATGATAGCTGAGTGGGGGAAGGAGATAGGTGGAGCTGAGCTCTCCTACATTGTTTTAAAAAAGTATCGATATTTCGTAATTTAGAAACACCATTCAATTTTCCATGGTGTCAACATAAATTCTTAACTTTATTAAATTATTTATTGGACGTTGGAAGGCTAGATCGTCAGGGAGATCGTTTTTTTTTGTGTCAGGAAATAAAAAAAAATTAAATATTTTTAAAGGACAAGGTGTACCCTGAGAGCCTCCTGGCGTACAGGTTCGCTATAAGAGCGGGCCGACTCGCTGAGGCGTCACAGTTGTTTGCGTTAGCGTTCCTGTGGTGCCTTCCTACAGCGGAGGTAAGATACAGTTGGCTTTAGTGGGTATGCCTTGAACTTTCAACATCAAGGAGAGCCCTAAGGCTGCACTTCCAACGATAAAAAAAGGGTTTAGATTAGTGTTAACCTTAAGCTTAGACGAAAAGCCTATGCAGTGGAGGTGAGTGTTCAGTTTAGGGAGCTTCCCTTTACACATTGGTTACAAGCCCAAGGTATGGCTTAGGTTCCTGTCGTAATTGTAAGATCAACCCAAGGTTGTGTTTACCCAATAGCCCATTCAATATCACCCCTCTTATTGTTCTCCGAGTTATATAAAAGACATATGGAGCTTCATTCTTGTTATGAGACATGTCCATACAATTCCAACAAGTATATGTCAGTAGCATATAAGCCTATGTCCAACAATACAACAGTTCAGTCGACGCGTAGCTACTGACCCACATACTGTATTAAAAAAAATATGTTTTTTCATATATTTAGGACTAAAGTGAATAATATTGTTGTGTAATAGATAATGTCAGTGTTGTGCAAAAATGAGGTTAGGTGTTGTGTTGTTGTTGTCTGTGAATATTGTTGTTGGTTCCAGGGTGATACTCGTGGAAAATGCACCTAGTATGTATTAAACTATTATTATTTAAAAAAATACTGTACCCATCCACCAACTCACTCACATCTACATTCATCGACTCATTCACTGCCTTAATCGGTTTAGTTTAGTTTATTTATTTTTATTGTACATACAAAGCAAAATACATTTAAAAAAATACATTTTTTTAAACATTTTTGTACACTACAAAGGCGGACTTATTCCTGTATGGAATCTCTTTCAGCCAACCTTTGACTAACTGAAAGAATAATTTAATTTAAAAATAAAATAAAATGTGGGTAGTAAAGAAATCAGTCATCGACTTACAAATTTAATCCATACAAATAAATAAAATTGTAGTATCTGTTTGTAATATTACAATAACCGCTTTTAACTAAGTGCATATTTTTTTACAATTTTTGTCTGTCTGTTTGTTCCGGCTAATCTCTAAAATGGCTGGACAGATTTTGACGGGACTTTCACTGGCAGATAGCTGATGTAACAAGGAGTAACTTAGGCTATTTAACATCTCGCTGCGACCCATAGGAGCGGAGCAACACGCGAACGAAGTCCCGCGGGTCGACAAGCTCTACATATAAATTAATGTAAATAAAAAAAATATAAATTAAATTCGATGAATTAACCAAAACTACTTTTTTAAACCAGTAATGGACATAGAGACCTAGTTATAAAAATCTATTAATTCACAAGCCTATGATGATTCCTTTATTAAGGATAAATAGTATAATAACTATAATTAGTTAAACGAATTTAGTTTAATTTTGATATTTGTTCATAATCTTAATCATCGGTGGTAGGAGAGTAATCAGCCGCATGTGGGCTAGATCCCCCTCCCTCTCCCATCCCATTACTGCAGCGGTTCCAATGAACACCGGGTTCTTGCTCCATTGAAACCGCAGCATACTTTTCTTCGCTCCCACTCTTCACTTTATCTTCGAGGCGGCAACGCATCAGCGGAACGAGAAATACCCTCCAGTTTTGTCGATGTCCATGGCCGACGGTGGCCACTTTCCATCAGGTGGACCGTCTGCTCGTTTGTCCCTTATCTGGTGAAGAAGCCAAGTAACTTAACACATTATGGTTTAAATACAGTAATAATCAATAAAGTATATTCTGTACTACACCCTTACAATAATTTCCTTAAGGAAAACTGCTAAAATGTTTTTTTTCTGTGATATTGCGTTCATTTTCTACCTACTGAACATTTTCCTGAGAGTGTATCCCTACTGTGTAATGGTAATCTACCGGGGAGCGCCTTGGACTTGCGACCAAGGTGTAGGGTACGCTCCCCTTCGCTGCCCGAACACTCACTACAGTAGATAGTACTACAGTAGATAATGTAAACTTTTTTTTTTTTTTTTATGTAACTAGGTCGGCAAACAAGCGTACGGCTCACCTGATGGTAAGCGATTACCGTAGCTTATAGACGTCTGCAACACCAGAAGCATCGCAAGCGCGTTGCCGACCCTATCCCCAATTCCCCCCAGGAGCTCTGGTCACCTTACTCACCAACAGGAACACAACACTGCTTTAGAGTAGTGTTATTTAGCTGTGATCCCCTGTAAGGTCGAGGTACTACCCCAGTCGGGCTGCTCCATATTTGAGCAGGAAGTTTCCTGCTGTGCCCTTAAACTTACATGGACCTCAAGAATATTGACCTTAATACGATACCTACTATTAGCAACACTTTTTATAAAGTAGTATTAACGGGTTGGTCATTTTATGTTATGTCAAGTATACCGACGTGTAGACAATCATCATCACGACCCTTCAATGGCCCACTGCTGAGCCGGGTCTCCTCCTCAGAATGAGGAGGAGACCCGGCCATAGTCCACCACGGTTGCCCAATGCGGGTTGGTAGACTTCACACACCTTTGAGAACTTTTTGGGAACTTTCAGGAGTGCAGGTTTCCTCACGATGTTTTCCTTCACCGTTAGACAATATACATAACGTTTAGTCCAATAGATTAGAGACAGTCTCTCTGTTTAGTGGTGTGGTGTTAGACTTCAATTATCGAGGAATAATATTTGGTTGGATATAAAAGACGTCTTTAAACCTGCTCCTAGGTCTCAAGCCCCAGCGGCTCGGCTTCCATCTAGATTACATGTTGATGTTGTCATTCGAGTATAGCTCCCATATACTTAGCACTACTATAATACTAACTTCCATGTACACTACACGACAACACCAGATAGATTTAATCTATCGCACTAATGGTTATATATTGTCTACTCGTGAGTATACTTAATAGTAATTTACGTATATGATATAAAAATAATTAAACATATTGTGATTTAATATCATTCAGCGCCATCTAGTTATAACAAATTGTACAATTCTTATACCATAAGTTTTTTCGTCTATTATTAGTTACATGTCCAACACTGGTTCCATTACTATATTAATGTGTATTTTTGTTAAATAATTCTGTTACTTTTATTGTTAGCTTGGCTGGGCTAAAAATTTTTTAAATGAAATTAATGTTTTAGCCCAACGAATAACAATAATGAAACAACACAGTTGCTAAATTGCAAGTAATTAATATCTCTGAGTCAATAGGTCATAGTTTTTATCAAAGTCAATCTCAATCCTTTTTTACTACAAAAATCAAGGTTGTTTGTCCGTCTGTGTGTTGAATCATCGACTAGTATTAGAGATGACTCTATATGTATATAAAATTGTAACTTAATAAATGTCTGTACGTAGATATTTAAAAATCTTATATTTAACAAAAAAATATTTTCGATATATTCCTATGTAAAAATAATCACGTGTTCAACAAACATTTTATTGTTATCCCACAGGAACAATGAATTTTTCTGAGATAAAAAGTAGCCTACGTGTTAATCCAGGTTATATAGTATCTGTGTGTTAAATTTTATCAAAATCCTTTCAGCCGTTTTTTCGTGATTGAGTAGCAAACATCTAAACCTTTCAATCAATGTTTAGACAGTAAACATAATTTATTACTATCCCGCAGGAACAATGAATTTTTCTGAAATAAAAAGTAGCCTATATGTTAATCCAGGTTTTAAAGTTACTATGATCCAAATTTCATCAAAATCTGTTCAGCCGTTTTTTCGTGATTGAGTAGCAAACATCTAAACCTTTCAATCAATGTTTAGACAGTAAACATAATTTATTACTATCCCGCAGGAACTATGATCTTTTTGGTATAAAAAGTAGCGTATGTGTTAATCCAGGTTATATAGTATCTGTGTGTTAAATTTTATCAAAACCCTTACAGCCGTTTTTTCGTGATTGAGTAGCAAACATCTAAACACCATTCAATCAATGTTTAGACAGTAAACATAATTTATTACTATCCCGCAGGAACTATGATCTTTTTGGTATAAAAAGTAGCGTATGTGTTAATCCAGGTTATATAGTATCTGTGTGTTAAATTTTATCAAAACCCTTTCAGCCGTTTTTTCGTGATTGAGTAGCAAACATCTAAACACCATTCAATCAATGTTTAGACAGTAAACATAATTTATTACTATCCCGCAGGAACTATGATCTTTTTGGTATAAAAAGTAGCGTATGTGTTAATCCAGGTTATATAGTATCTGTGTGTTAAATTTTATCAAAACCCTTTCAGCCGTTTTTTCGTGATTGAGTAGCAAACATCTAAACACCATTCAATCAATGTTTAGACAGTAAACATAATTTATTACTATCCCGCAGAAACTATGATCTTTTCGGTATAAAAAGTAGCGTATGTATTAATCCAGGTTATATAGTATCTGTGTGTTAAATTTTATCAAAACCCTTTCAGCCGTTTTTTCGTGATTGAGAAGCAAACATCTAAACACCTTTCAATCAATGTTTAGACAGTAAACACAATTTATTACTATCCCGCAGGAACAATGAATTTTACTGAGATAAAAAGTAGCCCATGTGTTAATCCAGGTTATATAGTATCTGTGTGTTAAATTTTATCAAAATCCTTTCAGCCGTTTTTTCGTGATTGAGTAGCAAACATCTAAACCTTTCAATCAATGTTTAGACAGTAAACATAATTTATTACTATCCCGCAGGAACAATTAATTTTTCTGAGTTAAAAAGTAGCCTATGGATCAATCCAGTTTATATAGTATCTGTGTGCCAAATTTCATCGAAATCTGTTCAGCCGTTTTCTCACAAAATGGCGCCTAATCATCTCTATGTATATAAATAAAATAATCTTAATTATTTAATTGTTTGGTCCCTGATAAGTTCTATATCTTATGCTAACAACACTGTTGATATACATGTATAAGCTTTGTTACGATAGATCTGCGGAAGTATGACGAGTAATTTCGCGAGCAGTTTAGGAGAAACTTTTACTAAACTCAGATGTCCTTATGAACCTAGTCCTGGGTCTTAAGTTCCAGATACTAATAAGCTTTGTGTTTTTGTTATAGCCTGCTTCAAGCGAGTGTTAGCAGGGAAGAGAGCTCTCCGAAGTCACGTCAGGAGAGTAGTAGACTGCGAAAGACTAGAAGACTGTAGACGAGAGTGTGCTACGGAGAGACGGTTTCATTGTGAGAGCTTTAATTATAGGTAAAGTATAAAAAAAATTAAATACATAATTCTTAAATGTCTCACTTGCTCTATGATATAATATAATTTCGGCTAATAAACATTGTCCAAGTAGTGTAAGTGAGAGTGTTAACAAAATCTATACAATGACTTAACATTATAATCTTTTTGTTTCTGTCTAACTTTTTAGATTAAAATAGTGCAAGTGCTCATTTTAGTTATTTAGCAGCATCACTTTTTAGCTTTTGATTTTTTGTAGTTATACAGATTTATTTTAAGAATAATCCTCTTGTTGGCCAATATAATCTCGGTCATTAAACATTGTTTAAAGTAGTGCAAGTGTACTCTGTGTGTCAATCAACGCCCTTAACATTAGAGTAGATGAAGAAACTATTTATGTCCCAACAGAACTGAGGCATTCCGACTAGAAGATACTATATTAGTATTAAAAAATAATTAAATATAA
The DNA here is from genome assembly GCA_905147385.1 of Limenitis camilla. Lineage (NCBI taxonomy): Eukaryota > Metazoa > Arthropoda > Insecta > Lepidoptera > Nymphalidae > Limenitis > Limenitis camilla. The sequence goes on along the minus strand of LR990251.1, from coordinate 5,234,736 downwards.
TAATTTTTTTTTTTTAATTTTGAAAACGCGATAAATTATTAATTAAACTAAATAATGCAACCTTGTTGTGTAAACATCGTTTAAAGATCATCCTGCCCTGCGTCATAGGCCCCAGACACTGTTTGGCTTCCAGTCATTCCTGCCTCCTCCAATGTTTCCCATTGTTTCATTCTCACTTAGCGTCCTCGGCTCCTGCAGCCATCTTTTGGATACCAGACTGCCACCAGTTTGCTCCATTTCTGTTGTTTACAGACAGCATAACAGGTGCCCAGTCCACCTCCATTTAAGTTGATCAATACACGATAGTATGACTAGTAGTTTGCAATCCAAACTGCTAGTAATCTTCTAAAAAAAATCTTTAAAAAAATTATATAGATTTTTTTTTTATTGTTTAATTTTGTTTCAATAACTAGTAGTTTTTAGGTTTAATGCTTGATGAGATTGTCGTTTGGGTCTCCAAGAGGTCCATTTTTTAATTTTGTCCGTGAGGGTATGGATTCTCCTCTGCCACTAAGACAGAATCTGCAATGCCGAGTATCCCACCACCCATTGGTGATAGGGGATCTGTTCCCCGACTGGAATCCGAGCGCCAATTCGGTCGAACCGCACGTGGGCTAAACTTCCCCGATCCCTCTCTCATTAATGCTGCGGTTACAGGGAACTATGGGTGCTTGCTAGGGTCCACAGAAGAAATTTGAATTCAAGCAGTGGGTCACAAGTCCCAAGAACATCACATATTTATACGTATTGCTGTACAGTAACATAGTATGATATTCTCGTATAAAAAGACGAATGAATAACTTCAAAGTCATAAAATCTCTCACGTGTAGTTCACAGTATTGTTTTAGTTCCTGATTTGGAGTCGGGTTATTTCATATTTCATTTTTCTACACGTCTAAAATATGAGCATTACCTAATCTTATATTTGTACTTGTTTTAATGAAATACTTACACATTAAGACAACATTCGTAAGAAACGTTTTCGTTCGACTGTTTTTTCTCCGAGTACCACGAAAAAGTCTTTTTATTTTACGGGTTAATATTATGTGGCTTTTTATTGGCAAAAGAATTATCAAAATCGGTTCAGTTGATCCAGAGATTACCCCTCTACAACCTCACAAACTTTACGTCTATAATATTAGTATAGTAATGCATATTCGGCTAACTTGGACGAATACTGAATACTTTAGGAACATATTTTGTTGTAGACAAATAAATGGTAGTATAAATTACTTTATGATCATTTACTTCAATTCTTTTAATGTCTTTAAAATGTCAAGGATATCCTTAAATCTACTATTGGGTCTCAAGCCCTAGACATAGCTTGGTTTCCTGTCATAAAAAATTTGAAGTGGAAGATCATTATGCAGAAATAATAGATTTTCTGGAGTAGTTTACTCCATTTCTAATCATAGACAATCCCAACAAGATATTCGGCTATTCAGCCAGAGAATCACCGCTTTAGACAAAAGTAGTACTTAGGGCTTGAGACCCCGGAGCAGGTTTATGGACGTCTGCTATGCACAAACTCTCACACATTCCACAGCTCGACCTCGCTACCGAATATTAAAATAATAAAGTACACTACTCACGTGCTCCTCGGTAAAGGAGGGTAGCACCACGCCACCAAACAACACTACACTATTAGTCTCAATACTTTAATATGTTTGTGTATTGTCTACTCGAAATAAGATAAAATGAAACCTGCGAATACTAATTTATAAACGGTGTTGCTAACATGGATAACTGTAACTATCATTACTTAACTCTCCACCTTGCTCATGGAAGCGAGGGTAGTTGAATTATCTATATATTTATATCTATTAACCCTTATTTACAAAAAAAACATAAAACCCTTCAAAACAACCTCGTTGCAATCAGTATTAACCATCAGCATTGTGTGCTCACCTTGCGGCCTCACAGGGCCGGATTGGCGGAAACTACGATAACATGGGAATTTTATTATTTACTATTTATAATTACTTATTGTAGATACACAGATAAGGTCATTTTAAATATTTTTGTCTTATAATCAATTATTTTTGTTTATCTGATTTTTATAATTAATATTTGGTGAGTAACGTTCGTTAAATTGACGAATTATTATACGTATTTTGAAACATCTTTACTATTGAAAAAAAAAACAAGACTTTAGATTAAGCTTTATTGCTAGAGCAAGTACACATAAAGTGTTTTGAATCGCATACTTTGGTATAAGCACTCGTCAAACGCGCATTGTCGAATTTCAACAAACAAGTCGTGCCGTCATTAAATCGTATATTTGGTGCGATATAATGCGGCGCGCTTTCGCACAGAGTGGACAAATATTCACCAAAAGATCACAGATACAGATTTATTTATATATGTCGGAAACTAATTAAAATAGAAGGAATGGAATGAATGGCCTACGGGCGCAATACGGTCAGGATATAACTAAACGTTATGATCTCTTACTATTCTGACAGGAACCCAAGCAGTGCCTTGGACTTGTGACCAAGGTGTAGGCTTAAGGAGCTCCTTTATGTAATTACGACACTCGCCTCCACTGCTTAGTTTTACTGTATAAACCTTAACCTACCTAACCTAGTTAGACTAACATAAACCTAACCTAACACAAGGCTAACCTAAACCTGACTTACACCGACATATATATCTATGAAATCCAAAAGCTATACGGGATACACACTCCTAGTAAAAAAATAAAAGTCCTATCTCGCAATATTGGATGCACCTAAAATTCTCGTTGTCTTTACCGTCTTCTTTTACACCGACGGTATAGGAGCCACATACAAGCTACTTCCACGTTCACCTCCGAAGAGAGCACATAGCATATACCTCGGTAACCCTCTTAAAACGTCACGCTAAGCGAAACAACGCCAAAAGCCTAATGTATACTTGCTGTCAAGAATATAGTCTAAAATAGACCTGTCGCACAACTGTAATACGGACAGACATACACATCAAAATTTATTGTACTTATAAATAAACACAGAGTACGTCCCTGGGCTCAAACAATAATTTGCATAAAGATTCATCTCTCATGTAACGTAATGGTGACCTAAATGCAAACGCCATCATAATTGGGCCATTCTCAAGGTTCTTCTGAATGGCGCTATTAGATAAAATGTTTTGTTCCGTCATTTGCTAACCTTCAATATTGTTTAAAATAACGTACATCTTTAATGGCGTTCGCTAAGTTGCGGTTACTCCTCACAAGTGTTGCCAATTAAACGATGAACTTTGCCAGAATACCATCTTTACTCTACTCTACTCTACTGATAACTTGCAATTTAGGTAGCAGTTAGTACCTGGGACTTGTGGTAAATCTACTATTTAGACAGCTTTTATACTACACGTAACTTTAGCAAAACTATCAAAGACCCATCCCTCACCATTATAGTAAATATTAAAATTGTTAATCTACTTATAAATTGAGTCGGTTGGGTATTTTTAAAATAAACGTAGAGAAACTATTTGCTAATCATCACTGTTGCTAGTATAAATGAATCTAAAAAAGAAAAAAAATTAACTAAGGTACCATAACTAAGGTTTTTTGAAAACCATGAGGAATTTAAATAGGAATTATGACGGAATTTAAATACCTTATTAAAATTCCGTCATAATTTCTAAAAAAAAAATTTTTTCGATTTGTGAATTTGTTGGAATTTCCTTTAAATAAAGTTTAATTTTACAGATTAGATCCATCCTTCCGAGGCAAAGGTCTCTGCGAGTTGATGACCAAACCCATAGAAGCATTTGACCTCCGCCAGGACTTTGTAGAAGATAAAGATTACGACTTTTACGAAATCGACAGAAACAGCCTGGAGCCTTACTGCCCAGAAACTTTACGAGGACCTGGACTTTTACATTCTGGGTACTTGTCATCGAAACCTAAAGAAAATCAGTGGAGGGATCGTGTTGATTATTCGGAAAGTGGTTACAAAAGCGTCAACAGGTTTTATGATGAAAGAAGAACTGAAACCCATAATCGAAGATACGAAGACCAGTTTTATATTCCTTATCAAATTGGTAAGTATTGCGCTAAGTCATAATTTGGAGGGTATGTTTAAAATATCTAGATATATAACATTAAGTTTTGTCTGCATATAGATATATTGCTAGTCTAGTCGTAGGCTTTTTTCTGTTTCACTGTACTCTTACTAATTAATTCCTTCCATAATCTTTATATTTCCATTTTTGTGTCCTATATATAATTCTATGGTGTTTATAATTTTATCGTCTCTTTTTCTGTTCTTATATATCAGAAATGTAATTTCTCCTCTATAGATCATTTCTTAATTATTATGATATTTACTTGTGTATTCCTATCTTTTTTATCTTTAGTTCCAATATTTTCATCATCTACTACTACAGCAGTATTAAGAATACTATTATCTTTTACTGCTAGATGAGTGTACCCTTAAATACCAATTACATGCTCTTATACACTATCATGTTCAATATCTACAATTCTGTAGGTATAGATATCAGCTATTTATTCTCCTTCATGTATATTCTTAGCCAGTAATGCATCAGAAACATGTGCTATTATATTTTTATCATTGATGGCCATTTTCAATTTCATCATAATTTTTTAACTAGGTATTTCTACAAATATAGGTGCTTGTATTATTTTAATTGTGATTGCATTTCGCTCAAACATGAGACTGTACGGTATAAGTAACAAATAAACTGCTTTACAAGTTTTTATACTGTTGTTTTCTTTGTCTATGTCCCTTTATAAAATGATTTATAATCTACATTTACAAAGAATTGTACTAAAGTAGAAATATTTTGTATAAAAAGTTTAATTAAATTAAACGACTAATTTACATACTTTTGATTATCTATTGTTTAAGTTTAGTCATGAGTATAAAGATGATCTCATCTTAGTTAACAATGTTAACTCCTGCCTTGATATCTTAGCAATATCTCTTACAAACAACTTAAGTATTATCTTTAATGTTAATGTTATCGCAGAAAATAACTTCTTATTTATTTTATGATCGTTTGTTGATCACAAATTTTAAATTAACAAATTAATTTTAACATAAATTAAAGATTTAGTAAATAATAATATGGGCTTTGAATATTCAAATAATTTTCACATTACAATTAATGGTTATAATTTAAAAATAAAATTAAGGACAAATCAAAATTTATAGTTGATGACACTAAAAACATGAAATGAAAATTTATTGCAGGTATTAAAACAAACGATGATCAAGAGAAATGGGGACAATATGGAGGCGTGTATGGTGGTGTAGATAGTTACTATAAAGATAGAAATGATTATCACAAATCTATAAGTCATTGGAAGATTCCAGACCAAAAACCATACATTGGTGTTAAACATTACAATGACGTTAACGATTTTAACTATCATAGCCTTAAGAGTAATTCAGATCATGAAATCCATGGTTATGGTTATGGCGCTTGGAAGAAAGGACAGTGGAATAGCTCTGGAAGTTTTTGGAAAGATTTTGAAAGAGATGATTATCATTATAAACATGGCACTTTTGAATTTGAAGGCAGAAGCGATGATACGACTAAAGGTTTGTATATAAATATAATATTAAATAATACCTTTCATTTAAAATATGAATAATGCAATAATAAAACAGAAACAGTTCACATGTCTAATAAATAAATTACCTAATGGAGTACCACAGGGAAGTATATTAGGATCTTTAGTTTTCATATCATATATTTATATCATTTCTCTATAGTAACTAAGGATCTAGGTGGATGAATATTAGTATTTATAGTTATAACAGTAATTACAGTTACGATAGTAATAGTTATAGTTGTTAATTTTAATATTTTTGCGATGAAAAACCACTGAAATAACAATATTATTACATAAAAGTCATGTAACAATTAGATTATTAATCATAACAATATAATATTTCATTATATTTCAGATTGTTCATCAAGAAGAAGTCCTGGCATGTCATTAGGTTCTGGTGCTATTAGACGGTCTTTGTATGCTCGTACTGTAGTCGAATGCGAGGCTGCTTGTTTTAGTGAGAAAGAATTTAAATGTGTTTCATACAGTTATAGGTAAATTATTAGAGGATTTTTAACTATAAATCAATATGAGCATGTAAAATATTTATAATTTATTTCAGATATTCCAGTCCCCCAGCATCAGATAATTGTTTTTTAAGTGAAAGACCATACCAAGGATTACCAATGTCAGCAGATAGTGGTTCTGATGTATACGCTATGCCTTTACATCATGATTGTCTAACTATCAGTACTAAACCTTGGGTTGAAAGTGGTAAGTTAGAAAGTTAGCTGTTCATAAAATCGAATACAAGTTGCGATGTAGTTGCGACAAATAACTGTGCAGGAACAGAAATAAATAAGTGAAAGAAGGATTTTATTAATAATCATTTTACTGATCATAAGATCCTACTTTAAAGTATAAGTCATACTTACTATAAATATTATTTTCAGAATGTTTCTGGCATGTACGTTCTGGATCTGCTGTAACTGGCGCTGAAGTACGTGCAGCCCTTACTGTGACTGGTCTTGGTGCATGTGAGGCAGAATGTATAAGGGCGCATAGTTTCTTTTGCAGAGGATTTAGTTTTAGGTATGAATTTACTATTGAATCTTTTACTTGTATTATTTTCGCCTTTTATGAGTGCTGTCCATTTCGTAGAAACATTTTTATACTTGTTAAGTTAATTTTTATAATAATTTATAATGTATTCAATAGATTTGATCCACCAACGATTGGAGATGATCTAGAGAACTGTCTCTTAACATCATCACCGCCGACTTCTTTAGAACTGAATCATGGACTTAGGCCAAGTAAACACGAATTATACTCGAGAGGAAATTATGGTAGAGGATGTGAACCAGCTTTATATGATGATGTTCATAAGGAACCACGTGAGTCTCTCATGTCAATCTTTGGCGAAAATTGGGAAGTTTTCCAAAAAAATTAAATAGATAACAGAAAAGAAGATTATATTGAAGCTTATAAAAATCACTAACATCAATTAGACGATTGATTTCTAGAAGTAATTGCAAAAAGTTAAGTCATATTTTTTATTTCAGAATGCTACCTCCAATATTCAAATTCTGCCAAGTTGTCTTCCTCAGCAGTCCGTGGTAGCCTACAAGCAAGAGATGAAAGGACATGTGGAAATGCTTGTACTGACGCACCTTTTAGATGCTTAAGTTTTTCTTATAGGTAAATTGTTAATCAAAACTACTGTATTACATTTGTGATATAAGTTTTAAAACAGATGTAAAATATATACTTTTAGTAACAACGCTGGCCCAGATATAGACAACTGTCTTCTCTCAGAAATCCGTCTCTTTGATTTACAAAGAGGAGTCGATTATGAACATTCGGATGACGATCTGTTATTTGCGTTTGATCTCTTCAATGGTCAATGTTGGAGAAAGGTGCATGGGAAAGAAGATTATGAGTAAGCTATCTACAATATTATTACCTTAAAAGTATTACACCTGTTCTAAAATACCGTATTTTTTTAGTGTCCCAACATTAGAATTACCTCATCCGTTACATCCTTCAAGTATTGGAGAAACCTTCCCTGGATCAGTTTCGGGACCAGGTTTTCCTCCACCTACAGGTATTCAGTTAGTTTAGTTTAGTTTAGTTATTCAGTCCTACAGCTAAAGAAAAATCTTTCTATAAATAATATTGTAAACGAATTTACTTTTTTTTATTTTCAGAAACCCATTTCTCTAGTTCTGGTGAAACTGGACCTGGTTTTTCTGGATCAATAAAGCCATATATTCCTGAAACAGGCCCAGGTTATAAACCACCATATTATGAACCAACGCGACCAATAATAAAACCGGCTTATGAACCAGATACTGGTATAAAACCTATTTATCTACCCGATAGTGGACCAGGAACCGGTTCAAGCGGTCCAAGTAGTCCAGGACCTTTAAAACCTTATTCACGACCAGATTATAATGATCCTGGTTACAAACCCAGTTACTTAAGACCGTTTAAACCAGAATATGATAGTTACACACCTGATGACAATAGGCCAAGTTATAAACCAGATATTTACCGACCTGGTTACAAACCAGATAATTTCGGTCCCATTAAACCAGATTACAGGCCTAGCTATAGACCTACCGGACCTTATTTGCCAAGTGCGAGTGGTCCAAGCGGTCCCAGTTCAGGATCAAGGCCTTCTTATGGTCCGAATGATTCTAGACCAGAGTCTAATGTAGGATTTAGACCTAACAGACCTTCAGGAGATAGGGTCGATGACTCATGTAAGTACAAAGATTGTTACCGTTCGATCTAATTTCCTATTTAATTATATATAGTGTATATTCAAACAAATCTTAAAACCTAGTTTTATTTTCTCTAGAGTTTGATAAATTATATGCTGGATTGTCATAAGAAGTATCAATTAATGTCTTATGTCTTTTTCCGCTAGTTGTTATCAACATTTAAAGCTTTAATTTTTTTATTTCAGTATCTCAATCATGGCGTCACTACACAGTATCAGGATTCCCATGTAGGAAGGGCAGTTCCTGTGAACAGAATGTCATTGCTAGTCATTGGGCTTGTGAACCAGAAGGTGGGGAAGTAGGTAAGTAATAACTGTATACAAATATATTATTCTACCCCGGCTTCGTACGATTTCTCTAACAAAATACGCATGTGTTATACATATAAACCTTTCTCTTGAATCACTTTGTCTATTGGTGAAAACTGCATTAAAATCCGTTGCGTAGTTTAAGCTTACAGACGGCGGTAAACTTTATTTTATGCTATATAAAGATTTTTTTGCAGGATCTTGGGATTATTGTTGTGCTCCAACACATAGGTGTGGATATAGTGAAGGATTTAGAAAACCATGGTGAGTTACTTTTTTGGTTAACTTACTTTAAGGTTTGAGTATTGCAGTCACTATCAAGAGGTGGGTTCCATTCTCCTTGACCCTTTATAAACCTAGTATGAACTGCTGGACTGGTTTTTTTATCTGAAGCTTTCGATAAAACTTGAAAACTGATAAAAATCTAATACAAGATTTTGTGTTCCATTAAGGTGTTTTGTCGGTCCATCACCAGACCAATGGCGCCCATGTAGTGAAAAATATTATCCTTATCATCAACATAACGTACCTCATCCTTCTCTTGGACATACGATAAGAGGTAACTATTGTTTTTTAACTGTTAAGTATTTCACATGTAAGTATGGTAAGTAATAATAATTAAAAGCAGTGATGGCCCAGTGGTTGAGACTACAGAAGACTTACTCGGGAGGTCCGAGGTTCGATCCTTTGCACACACCTCTGACTCTGTGTTGTGTGTGTTTTAAGCAATTAAGTATCACTTGCTTTAACGGTGAAGGGAAACATCGTGAGGAAACCTGCACTCCTGAGAGTTCCCAAAAAGTTCTCAAAGGTGTGTGAAGTCTGCCAACCCGCACTGGGCCAGCGTGGTGGACTACGGCCTAATACCCTCCTCATTCTGAGGAGGAGACCCGGCTCAGTAGTGGGCCATTGAAGGGTCGTGATAATGATGATTGTAAGTACTTTTATTTCCTTACAGAAGCAGTGAGACCTCGACCAGACAGACCAATAGATAAACCTATAACAGGCAATCGTGAAACTTATTTGCCTGAAGCAGATAGAAGATACTGGGATGATTTGTATAAAAATGGACCTCAAGCTTATTATGATAAACACGGAAATCCTTTGCCAGGTACATTTTAAAATATTAACTAAGTAAACAAAATTACACACGCACAAAAATAAAAACGACTTTTTTGTAGGATATACTCGTGTACCTATTGAGGAAAAACCACATATAAAATACCAAAGGAATCCGCCAAGACCAGGATCAGGTCAATGGGTTCCAGTTAATAAAGATGAAACTCCTGCTGGATTAGGAGCTCCCAGGTATAATAAAATCTGAATAATATAAAAATTAAACATTTAAAATTCCCCGATGCATGGAAGGATGCCCAAATTATTTCAAAACCCAAAAAGGTAATTCCTTAGCCACATCCGACTTTCGTCCAATTTCAATTCTACCCTTCCTTTCGAAAGTGTTGGAAAAATTAATTTTTCGGCAATTTAATCTGTTCCTTAATCAGCATTCTCTACTTAGTTTATTTCAATCAGGTTTTCGCTCAGGTCATAGTACTCTTAGACTAGCAACGCATTCAACTGCGTGGATCATGACATCTTGTTGAATTTGTTGTATTCTTTTAACATATCTCCATCTGTGAAGGATTGTTTTCAAAATGATGACACATACTCATCATGTCGAGAGGTCTGGTCTGGAGTATCCCAATGTGGCGTGTAGTCTCCTTTAATATTCTTTGTTTTCATAAAGTCAATCACCCAAATAATTTCTTGTCTCTACCGTATGTATGCAGTCGATTTACATATCTATCGCCACTAAGCCTTGAAAACTTGACTGAAACAGTAGCTGCTATCAACCGTGATATGGATGCAATATACAAATGATGTAATCAATATGGCCTGAATATCAACCCCAGCAAAATCTCAGGTTATTGTTGTTGGCAGCAAAGGCCTGATTGTGAGGGTCGACTATGCAAGTATTCCTTTATGATGGTTCTACTATACTATATTGCTCATATTTAGATCAAACGCTTTCTTGGTCTGGGCAAATAAAAGAAATTAGTAGAAAAACTTTTGGCACCAAAATGTTATATCGATTCCTACCAAAATTATGATAGTAAACTCTCTCTTATTATCTATTCCCGATTACGCGGATGCAAGTTATATTAATCTGACCGAGGAACAACTTAATAAGATTGAACGAGTATAAAATCTCGCCATCCGTTTTATTTTCGATCTCCGAAAATATGACCACGTATCAGAATCCTAGCTATCTAAATTTCAATACATAGGTAAAACGATAATCTCGAAGTCGAAGTATGGTTAAAACGCCAGTACATAAATATATTATAAAACTATGGAACTCCTTACCACAAAGCAAAGGCTATCAAAATCCCTCCCGATTTTCAAAAACACACACACATTTATTTATGTATTTTTATTTTCTTTTTATTATATTAATTTTATTTCTAGATATTTATTAGTATATGATTATAAATATTTATTGTATAATATGTTTATCTGGTTTATGTATTGGGTTGTAATTATATACATGTAGTTTATAGTTACACCATCTTATTCCCAATTCAATAAAAATGTTTCTTAAACCAAAGGCTGTATAGAAGAAATGGCTAATAAGCCATAAGACCGCCTTTAGTTCTGCCACTTTTGAGTGTTTTTGTATAGTCTGTATTGTAATATTATGCTTGTGGTGTGCTAAAAAGTGATAAATAAATAAATAAACAACTTCAATAATTAATCATTGTATTTTTTTTCATTTTAGATACTGGCCTGTAGCCTACCTACATAAAGGACCTCCTCCAAACATGACATACTTTAAATATAATGAAACTGAATATAATTCACGAGCTCTTCCTGATCGAGAACAATTTGACTTTAAACGAGATAATTTAGATAGACCTGTACCTAATGACATAGAAAGCAGATCTAATGACGCACCGAGAGCAGAAAAAAGGATCAATATAACTGATGACGATGATGATTTAACCATAGATACAACAACAACTACAACTACAACTAGCAAACCAGACACAAATATCACTATCGAAACTACCACAGAGAAAGAAGTCAAAGTTAATAAAACTGAACTCCCAACTTTAGTTATACCCGAAAATGCTAATTTAGAAGAAAATGATTATGTAAGAGGAATAGATGGTAAATTACATGATTTTACTAGATCTTTAGAAATATTTGATATAGAAGATGTTAAATGTGATAAAACACCAGATAAAAAGTATTTAGAAGCCGAAGAAAAACAAATAGAAGCAATAGGAAGATTAATAGCTTCCAGACGCGGTGGGAAACTTATTCTTGAAAAACGTTCACAAAAAGATTTAGAATCGAAAAGTATAGCGTTGGATAAAGATTACTTTGATTTTAATTTTGGAAATCGTTTTCCGACTACAGAAAGGAGGGGTGTGATACAAAAAGTATCAAAGGATGACATAAAAAAAGAATTTGCTAATGATAAAAGTTTGGAAGTTAGTGAAACCACATTTGTAAGACCTAGAGTATTAAGTACAACAGAAAATATAAAAAAGGCAGTTGTTAATGGCAAAGTTTTTTATGATGCTACTTTGAGGGATCAAAGTATTTATAATAATACCAGAAGATCTAGAAATCTTCGTCTAGAAGAAAACAGAGGACCAGTACCAAATGGTAGTACAAAGAAGAAGAATGTGAGAACTCGTAATACAAATCCAATACGGCGGACAAGAAGAGTATATAGAAAGAGATACAATCCAGAAGAAGTGAGAAAACGTTTGCTTGAAAGAGAGAAGAATAAAGAAGTTAAAAGTTAATGAGATATTCTGTATTGTGATAATTTCATAGATTAAGTAAATAATAAATAAAAACTGAAGGAGTAAAGTTGCCAGAAATTAGCAACTTCCTAGCACTAGCAACAATGTTGCTCACAATAAATGTATCTATTGTCATTTGGAAATGTTGCTGCACAAAAAATAACTGCATTCATCAAGAAGATTATTACATTTTTAGAGATATTTGAAACTTCCTATTTCTATCAACATGGTTGCTCATAATAAATGTTGCCTACTGTTATTTGGAAATGTTGCTGTACAAAAAATTACTCTTTTCACAGATTTTTGTCACTTCCTAGCACTGTTAACAATGTTGCTCACAATAAATGTTGCCTACTGTCATTTAGAAATGTTGTTCCGTAAAAATAACTGAATTAATCAAGAAGGACAACATTCTTGAAAATTTTTGAAACTTCCTAGCACTATCACCAAGGTTGCTCACAATAAATGTTGTTTAGTGTTGTTCAGAAATGTGTGTAACACACACATATTATAAAACATAGATCATGCTAGCAACAATGTTGTTCGCAATATTTAAGCAACATTATAGTTCACAAGCGTAGTATACATTTTTTACATAAATATTTGATTGTCAGTTTGACCACAAATTAAAATTTGTGTTAAATTGACGACGTTTTAATATTAATTTTAACTTTTTAATAATTAATTTATTAAGACATATTTTATTTTATATTTTTTTTTAATTTTTTAATGTACAATAAGTATTAATATATCAAAGTTACCATTTAATATTTAATTCTTTAAGATAACTATTTAATAATAATTTCATAGCACATTATATCTTTTATTTATAACCAAACTAGTCGATACGATCCCGCAGGAACTCTGAATTTTTCCGGGATAAAAAGTAGCCTATGTGTTAATCCAGGTTATAAAGTATCTGTGTGCTAAATGTCATTGAAATCCGTTCAGCCGTTTTTGTGTGATAGAGTAACAAACCTCTAAATATCCGAACTATTTTTCTGACAAAATGTTTTTATACCCTTCATTAAAAACTTAATATATACGTAATTACGGATGAGATATTAAAGAAAACTTATTGCAAGGGGTCCATAAGACCTATAGAAACCAAAACATCTAAAAATATTTGTTTGTCTGTTCCCTCTAGAGTATTATTATAAAATTAAGAATTTGTTCAATTTATCTACGGTTAATGGTTAATATAACATTAACAATAGATAGATAGTCTGAAAGAGATGGCTTAATGGTCATAAGACCGCCCGTTGTATAGTTCTTCTCTTCTCTCCCCCCTCCCACATTCTTTCGACAGATCTTAGCTTAGTATGCTATCTAACGATAGCGGGAACTTCTTTTTTAAACACAAAAGTGATTTGACCCCATATAAGAAATTAAGGGTGAATGAATTGCAATCTATTTTAGTCTATCTAACCTTAAAAAGTTGCAATGTTTAACAAATACAGAGTAGCGTTAAGATAACATTTTGCAATGTAAATGTAAAATTAAATATACCACAATGTCACGCTCGTACAACCGGTGGGCAACACGTTACCGTCCGCGAGGAAAGTAAACGACGTGATTCATCTTTAGTGTCTAGGGATGGCACAAAGGACGTGACATATCGAATTGAATAAAAGTTTATTTTTGACACACTAGTTAGAAAAACAAATATTATAAGAGAAAAATTAAAATCAACTTATATAATTATACAACTACATACTTGCAGTGTGAAGCCATAAAAAGACAAATTACTCAGCATGTGTGGGCAACCCAGAGCGAGCTTAGGATTACCAGCGCTGGTTTTTCAGTGATTGCCTCGTATTGTCCCTCGTATCCCTCCCTCTCCCATCTCATTACTGCTGCGATTCCAATGAACACCGGGTTCTTGCCCGGGGTCCATTGAAACCGCAGCAATCTTCTCTTCTCTCTCCCTCCTCACTCCATCTTCGAGGCGGCAACGCATCGACAAAACAAGATACCCTCTAGTTTCGTCGATGTGTATGGGCGACGGTGGCCATTTTCCATCAGGTGGACCCTCTGCTCGTTTGTCCCTTTACTATCATAAAAAAAAAAAAATTGTTGCGTTTGTGATCGACAGCGTTAGATGATAAGATGATGATACATAGTTGGCCTAAGAATGGATCATCATCATCATAATCCATTAATGGCCCACTGCTGAGCCGGGTCTCCTCCTCAGAAAGACGGGGTTAGGCCATAGTCCACCACGTTGGCCCAGTTCGGGTTGCAGACTTCACACACCTTTAAGAACTTTGGGAACTCTCAGGAGTGCTGGTTTCCTCACGATGTTTACCTTCACCGTTAAAGCAAGTGATATTTAGTTGCTAAAAAAAATGGATATTTTTTTTACTATTAATGACAACTAATTGAGATTTAAATAAAGTAAAATCGCGAACACTCACAGAATTGCAAAGTAACCAAAATACTGATTTGGAGGTTAATTTGAGGAGGACGTCCATTAATTACTCAAAGTGTTTAGGGAGGGGGAGTGGGTTAACCCAAATCTCACTCAATTTCACGTGGTAAAGGGTGGTCTCAATAAATATCACTTAATTCTTCAATTTTCTTATGTGAAAAGTTAGAGGGTAGGTTTTTGAGTGAAATCTCACGAGTAATCATGACATGGCATGATGAAGCTAAATCTGATACCTGGAAGTATCTAAAATGACTTGGCCGCCATCTCAGGCGGCCGCCATATAAGATTTAGAGTGAAATCATTTTCTTTTTATTATTTTATGAAGGTTGTGTTATAAAACATACTAGGCCGCCATTTTGGGCCATCCGCCATATTGGTTTTCGTAAAACTAGCCAAGTCTAAAACTAAATAAACCTCTTTTCATAAATATATACAAATAAAATATTATTCAAAACCAGACAAAAACCTATGGTATGAAAGGCCTAAGGAGGCTATAGTATTTTTCTTTGGTTTTATTATCTGTATGTATGTATATCTGTACGAACATAAATATTAATACACTGAAGGAAACGTAGTGCTACAATTGTTTTTAAAAACTGGATATGGATCATGTAAATAAAAAGGGATTTTTAAAAGTATTTTTTACATAATAGACAAGAAGTTTTCAGACAATCAAGTATAATACAAAAATCATAACTTTTATAAGACACTACTAGATGGCGCTGTAAATAAATCTTCCATAGCGTAATACTGTAACGTACTTTTAAAAAGAAAGGTATCGAGAAATACCCTTTCATCTATACTCAGTGTAAGCAATGCGAGTGTGTTGCCATGGTTACAAGATTGTTATAATTGTCAATACATTAATATTGTCACGCAGCTATCAAGTTAGCAATGAGCTGATAGTCTTCAAACAGCTGAACAGATCTTCACAATACATAGCTGAGAACCATCTCGATTAAATTACATTTCGACAAATAAAACTTCATCACAATCGGTCTATTATCTAGGGTGCTACGATGCCACAGACAGATACACACGTGACACGTTAAACTTATAACATACTTTTATTCAATAAATGAACGTACTAGTGACAGCCCTGACTGCGCGTGAGTTGACGGCTCCCAGCGGATTTGCATTGGCAGTTCCAGCTATTATATGCAGCAAACATTGCATTTCACCTGAGAAAGTGCCACGAGACTCGAGTATCGTAGAAAGTGACTTAGGGACCTTATAAATACCCAAAACAAGTAATTATACTATATACTAACTGACCTGCCCGTGACTTCTTCCGCGGAAACTTACCAGGATGTCCACATGTTTGGATGTTTGTTGCTCAATCACGCAAAAACAGCTGAACAGATTTCAATGAAATTTGGCACACAGATACTTTATAACCTGGATTAACACATAGGCTACTTTTCATCCCGGAAGCATTCGGGGTTCCTGCAGGATAATAATAAAATATGTTTGATGTCGTAACCAAGTTGTTAATAAATGGCCTGTTTTTTTGATCAATGGTATTTTGGACCCGTACAAAGCCAGGGTGGGTCGACTTGTAACAAAATATTTTTACTCAGTATAAAATCTTCGATTAGCCGAATGATTAAACATTATATTCAACAGTATAGCTGAGCAGTAATCTTTTAAAGAATGTCAATTTCAGATAAAATATTCTATACTAGAATTGTAACTTTTTCAACATATAAAGGAAATATAAAAAAAATTAATTGATTGAATGACTAATTAAACGATTGAGTGATTTATTGATTGAATGACTAATCATAGATTGGTAAAATTCGTTTAATATTCCATATATAGGAATCGGTCTATGCGTGAGAGAGTGCGAATAATTGAGTAATTGAGAGCGAGTGAGTGAGCAGTAGTAAGTTATAGAACGAAAAACCAATTTTACTTCAGAAAAGCGAGGCCGGGTCGGCTGGTATTAATTAAATGAACGTATAACAATGAAAGCGAATGAGGTCCTCATTCCCGAGGGTCATTTTCCTCAGCTTTCACTTCTAGAGTTACGATATCTAGAAAATCTGTTATATGACCGTGACGGGAACTGAATGAGAAAATTCGCCATTTAATATTTTCCAAGTGAACTAGTTGAACGCAACGGATGTGGACTACATTTAAATGAGACTCTCTTTTAACATATGTTTTTGCGGTTTCTCTAAGTAAGCATTAACTTGGAAGCTTGAATTTTGATTACAGCTTCAGGTAAATAAGGGTTTTCTACTTTTAAGGTACAGAACTCTAAAATTGAAATTATTTCATAACTAATTCATTTAATACATTTTGTCCACACATATTTGTTTTGTTGGTTACATTTATGTATCTATACTAATATATAAAGCTGAAGAGTGTGTTTGTTTGAATGCGCTTATCTCAGGAACTACAGGTTGGAACTAAAAAAATATTTTAGTTTTGGATAGCCCATTTATCAAGGAAAGCTATAAGCTATATACATTACGCTACGACCCATAGGAGCGGAGCATCAGGTGGATAAAGTCGTAAGGGTACGCTAGTTATTAATTATCTCCTATACCCATACTTTAATGGTGATTGTTTTTAATAGAACTGGGTTACTATCCCCAGGTATTACTCAGCTTATAGTCTAAAGCCCATAGTATTATTATGACACAGTTTCAAGTTCATTGAACCAAACGAAAGTGCTGAAGTAATATAATATAAGATTGTTCAAATAATACTTTTACCTCTGGATTATAGAAAGTTGCTTTCGCTTGTATACATTCGATACGCGTTGCCAAATTGCATTTATACTAGTTATTTCACACGGATCTGATCATTATTGAATACTGCTAAAATACGATCTATAATATTATTTAAATCATTAGTAAAACAAATTCCATAAAATTATTACCACAACAGCGTCGTCCTGTCTGTTGGCCGACCGTGATAACCTTAAAACTATTGAACAGATTGTCATGTGGTTTTCACCGATGGATAGATTGATTCATGAGGAAGTCTTAGGTGTATAATTTGTTAAGTTAAATTGGTTCAAATATGCCGATAATTGTTGAAAATGTCGGTCAGAGCTTATTTAAAAACAGCTCTACCCGTGCAAAGACTTGTAAAGTCATTAGTATATTATATATTATATAAGGATATACCTTATTTATCAACATATACATTTTTTAGTTATTATTGGATACGATTAAGTAGTCGCTATTTCAACTGCAACTAAAATAGAGTCTCACAGAATATCCCTACTTTTATTATAACTACTAGTGTTGCTCTTAATGAGACTCAAGCTCTATATGTCATTCACCTAGCATCACTCAGAGTGTGTCAAATCTCGCTCATTTCTGGTGGAAACGCAGCCTAAAATAGTTATTAGAAGTTGAAGTATATAGTTAAAAATACCGGTTACTAAGAGAAATTGCAATAGTGTCCTCTATCCTCGCACAAACGCTTGCGCATGCGCACCGCGTACTGCTAACGGATATTCATATTATTTGGTGTCGAATTAGAATTGCATTTACAAATCTTTAACAACCTTTATATATATTAGCGATTCCCCGACTTCGCACGGTTTCTCTGCTATAATATGCATGAATCATAAAAACTACTGAACGGATTTTCATGTGGTTTTCACTAACATTTAGAGTGATTGTTTTGTATGTGGGCTCCTGTTTCCGCACAGACTATAATTCGGTCTATTGTGCGTGCAGGGATAGGATACTAGCCAGCCCAGCTCCTTCCAGAAGCGCACAAGTTCACAGGCTTCTTGCAGCAACCTCATGTCCTTGAGGATTTGTGCCCGTTGTGTGGCGACGCCCACGCATTCCAGGACAACGTGGGCAGTCTTTTCTGCATGTAGGCATCCTCTGCTAATAGGGTTATCTGTCATGTCTATAGTAAATAGATCTTCATTAAGTGGACAATGTCCCGACATTACTCCCACCATTAGACAGAGATCAATGCGATTCAGACTGAGCAGTAGTTAGGTGGTTGGAGGTTTAGTAATTTTTTTTTATGGTAGATAAGGTGCAAATGAGCAGATGGCCCACCTGATAGTAAGTGGCCACCATCTCCCATAGACATCAACAAAACAAGAGATACCCTCTTGTTTTGTCGATGCGTTGCATCCTCGAAGATAGAGTGGGGAGCTAGAGCCCAGAGTCCACTAGATCCACAGCATTAATGGGATGGGTCTGGCCCACATGCGGCTCAACCGGAACGCGTCAGAGACACTTGGCGGTCGGATTCGCATGCTGGTGGTCGCAAGCCAGTCGGGGAACAGATACCACCAATGGGGGTGCTGGGTTACTCGCCTCTTACGATATGCTCTTCCAGCGAAAGAGGGGAATAGTTTACTATAATACTCATACAATAGATACAATACAGATATAACATCACAATAAGTTATTATTTGTAATAATTGACGTTAAATGAGATGGTGACGAGTGTATGAGTGAGTGAGTGAAATATACTGCAAATATTCTTATAATTCAGAAAGTGCGAGTCAGCCAATTCGAGGGCGGGTCACAGGTTCAATTCCATTTTCTCCGAGTTTCTCTACCAGCGTATGACTAGAATAAGATATTGGGCCTACTTTGAGATTAATGTTAGACTTTCAAAGTTTTAGGCTGCGTCTCCACCAGGTACACTCTGAGCGAGGCTAGGTAATGAAGCTTACTTAAAATTCTCTTATCTTGATTCGTATTTTGTTGAACTATTAATGTAAAATATATTTTTTTAAATATCAGACAAAGTAGTAGAGGAAAGTTTGCTAGTAATATCGTATGTATGTTATTGTTGGAAATAAATTTGTCCTTTTGTGTAAGATAGTAAAGACTATACTGGTAAATATGTACCGACAGCATGAAAATTTTCAATTTCAATATTTGAGCGGATATTGCTATTACTGTACAGCAATACGGTACATTCACAGTAATCGTAATTTTTTATATTAAAAAAAATAGAAAGGAAATTTTTTGGTGGATATCGAATATTGAATATTCGGCCAACGTTGAATCCGGATAGCCGAATATTCGACGACACATTATACGAGCGAACTGTATGAACGATCGGGTGGACTCGGGTGACTTCGGGCGAATGGAATTAAGTACAAACTCAATCATTTGAGATTACGAAAAACTTGTTGTTGTAGTTTGAGTTTTTGGCAATTTAATTATATCAGTGAGAGTAATTTACTGTTACTAACACCGTTTATAAATTATAATTCGTGGGTAGTACCTTTTCTTTTTAAGTATACCCACGTATAGATAATAGTGGTAGTGTTGTGGTTAATGTCACTTCTTGAGGTCCACGTAAGTTTACTTTATGATATACTGTAGTTAGCAAATAAAGTAAGTAAGTTTGAGCGTTACTGCGCAGTATGGGTCCTATACTCTTTACCTTTTTACCCTCGAGGGGACGGGTTAGAATACTAGTCCCCTCTGCCACTGGGAGAGCATCTCGTAAGAGTCGAGTAACCCAGCACATCCTTGGTGGTAGGGGATCTGTTCCCCGATTGGCTTGCGACCAGCATGCGAATCCGACCGCCAAGTGTCATAGACGCGTTCCGGTCGAGCCGCATGTGGGCCAGACTTACCCCCTCCATCTCCCATCCCATTAATGCTGCGGATCCAATGGATTCTGCGCTCTTGCTGAAGGTCCGCTGAAACCGCAGCATTTTTTCCTTCACTCTCCCTCCCCGCTCTATCTTCGAGGATGCAAAGTATCGACAAAGCAAGGGAGAGAGATCTCTTGTTTAGGCGATATCCATAGGCGATGGTGGCCACTTACCATCAGGTGGACCATCTGCTCGTTTGCACCCTATATACCATAAAAAAATATTACTCTCGTCGTATTTTTTAAAAATCTGGTATACGGATTTTAAACTTAAGCTGAATAGGTCGGATAACGGATAGTTATCGAATATATGTTACATCACTGCTAAAAAGCTATAACCAAAAGCTCTAATTTGATTTGATTGATTTTAATTTCAGCCGAAAGTCGAATTGTGTGTAAAATTCATCTGAATCTTGCAAATCTTGATATTGTTGTTAAGTTAGTGAAATGCTTTGTAACGAAATGGCCATATAACGCACCTTCATGCGAAATATAGATCATCTCTACAGATGTAACGGAAGATCCGTTGTTGTTGACCATATGTATGTATATGTGGTTTTTACCAATGTCAAGTCACCTTGTGTAAATTTGTTGAACCACCTGGGAGCACTGTATGAGCAAAAGCACGTTTATCTCACTGAGTATAAAATAGAGTGCTTAATTTCACATAGACGAAGTCGCGCGGCTAGTAATATAGTAATAAAATAAAATCACATAATATTTTGTTTGCTGACGGTAAACACTGACCACAACTTTCTATTGTTGGTATACTTTATCGATAATGAAAGAGATGGGCATTACTCGATTGTTTCGATATTTACGATCCTTTTGTTTTGGTGAAACTATCTGATGCTTTACAATTACTTGTTAGTAACTATTGTGTGTGTTTATTAACAAATATTACAGAAAATATGAAAGAAATCAAAATAAAATAAAACTTTACAATTCATTTATTTCTCTCTCATGTTTTTTGTTTGTTTTATTTACATTACTGTTCATTACTAAAGTCTATTTTACTCTCTCTCTCCCTTTCTCTCTGATAGATAAATTATAATTATATGTAAATAATTTAAACTTCAGCAGAATTGTGAATTATCAACTTATCTGTTATAAGATTTCCTCAAAATCTCCTAAAATATAAATAAAATGTTACCGATATAAAATACATACAACATAATAATAGACCATGGAATAGTGATGGAGACAGAATAGAAGTAGAATCAATATAGCAGAGTGAGTCTTCATGTTATCGGTATATAATCTGATAATATAGAACACAGATAAACACAGGATAGAGATACGTAGATAGAATCAATATAGCAGAGTGAGTCTTCATGTTATCGGTATATAATCTGATAATATAGAACACAGATAAACACAGGATAGAGATACGTAGATAGAATCAATATAGCAGAGTGAGTCTTCATGTTATCGGTATATAATCTGATAATATAGAACACAGATAAACACAGGATAGAGATACGTAGATAGAATCAATATAGCAGAGTGAGTCTTCATGTTACCGGTATATAATCTTATAACATAGAACACAGATAAACACACGATAGAGATATGTAGATAGAATCAATATAGCAGAGGGAGTCTTGATGTTACCGGTATATAATCTTATAACATAGAACACAGATAAACAAACGATAGAGATAAGTAGATAGAATCAATATAGCAGAGTGAGTCTTCATGTTACCGGTATATAATCTGATAATATAGAACACAGATAAACACAGGATAGAGATACGTAGATAGAATCAATATAGCAGAGTGAGTCTTCATGTTACCGGTATATAATCTTATAACATAGAACACAGATAAACACACGATAGAGATAAGTAGATAGAATCAATATAGCAGAGGGAGTCTTGATGTTACCGGTATATAATCTTATAACATAGAACACAGATAAACAAACGATAGAGATAAGTAGATAGAATCAATATAGCAGAGTGAGTCTTCATGTTACCGGTATATAATCTGATAATATAGAACACAGATAAACACTGGATAGTAAATAGAATTTATATAGCAGAGTGAGTCTTGATGTTACCGGTATAAAATCTTATAACATAGAACACAGGTAAACACACGATAGAGATACGTAGATAGAATCAATATAGCAGAGTGAGTCTTCATGTTACCGGTATATAATCTGATAATATAGGACACAGATAAACACAGGATAGAGATAAGTAGATAGAATCAATATAGCAGAGTGAGTCTTCATGTTACCGGTATATAATCTGATAATATAGAACACAGATAAACACAGGATAGAGATAAGTAGATAGAATCAATATAGCAGAGTGAGTCTTCATGTTACCGGTATATAATCTGATAATATAGAACACAGATAAACACTGGATAGTAAATAGAATTTATATAGCAGAGTGAGTCTTGATGTTACCGGTATATAATCTTATAACATAGAACACAGATAAACACACGATAGAAATACGTAGATAGAATCAATATAGCAGAGTGAGTCTTCATGTTACCGGTATATAATCTGATAATATAGAACACAGATAAACACAGGATAGAGATAAGTAGATAGAATCAATATAGCAGAGTGAGTCTTGATGTTACCGGTATATAATCTTATAATATAGAAAACAGTTAACACTGGATAGTAAATAGAATTTATATAGCAGAGTGAGTCTTGATGTTACCGGTATATAATCTTATAACATAGAACACAGATAAACACACGATAGTGATACGTAGATAGAATCAATATAGCAGAGTGAGTCTTGATGTTACCGGTATATAATCTTATAACATAGAACACAGATAAACACACGATAGAGATACGTAGATAAAATCAATATAGCAGAGGGAGTCTTGATGTTACCGGTATATAATCTTATAACATAGAACACAGATAAACACACGATAGAGATACGTAGATAGAATCAATATAGCAGAGGGAGTCTTGATGTTACCGGTATATAATCTTATAATATAGAACACAGATAAACACAGGATAGAAATACGTAGATAGAGTCAATATAGCAGAGTGAGTCTTCATGTTACCGGTATATAATCTGATAATATAGAACACAGATAAACACAGGATAGAGATAAGTAGATAGAATCAATATAGCAGAGTGAGTCTTCATGTTACCGGTATATAATCTGATAATATAGAACACAGATAAACACTGGATAGTAAATAGAATTTATATAGCAGAGTGAGTCTTGATGTTACCGGTATATAATCTTATAACATAGAACACAGATAAACACACGATAGAAATACGTAGATAGAGTCAATATAGCAGAGTGAGTCTTCATGTTACCGGTATATAATCTGATAATATAGAACACAGATAAACACAGGATAGCGATAAGTAGATAGAATCAATATAGCAGAGTGAGTCTTGATGTTACCGGTATATAATCTTATAATATAGAAAACAGTTAACACTGGATAGTAAATAGAATTTATATAGCAGAGTGAGTCTTGATGTTACCGGTATATAATCTTATAACATAGAACACAGATAAACACACGATAGAAATACGTAGATAGAGTCAATATAGCAGAGTGAGTCTTCATGTTACCGGTATATAATCTGATAATATAGAACACAGATAAACACAGGATAGCGATAAGTAGATAGAATCAATATAGCAGAGTGAGTCTTGATGTTACCGGTATATAATCTTATAATATAGAAAACAGTTAACACTGGATAGTAAATAGAATTTATATAGCAGAGTGAGTCTTGATGTTACCGGTATATAATCTTATAACATAGAACACAGATAAACACACGATAGTGATACGTAGATAGAATCAATATAGCAGAGTGAGTCTTGATGTTACCGGTATATAATCTTATAACATAGAACACAGATAAACACACGATAAAGATACGTAGATAAAATCAATATAGCAGAGGGAGTCTTGATGTTACCGGTATATAATCTTATAACATAGAACACAGATAAACACACGATAGAGATACGTAGATAAAATCAATATAGCAGAGGGAGTCTTGATGTTACCGGTATATAATCTTATAACATAGAACACAGATAAACAAACGATAGAGATACGTAGATAGAATCAATATAGCAGAGGGACTCTTCATGTTACCGGTATATAATCTTATAACATAGAACACAGATAAACAAACGATAGAGATACGTAGATAGAATCAATATAGCAGAGTGAGTCTTGATGTTACCGGCATATAATCTTATAACATAGAACACAGATAAACACACGATAGAGATACGTAGATAGAATCAATATAGCAGAGTGAGTCTTGATGTTACCGGTATAAAATCTTATAACATAGAACACAGATAAACACACGATAGAGATACGTAGATAGAATCAATATAGTAGAGTGAGTCTTCATGTTACCGGTATATAATCTGATAATATAGGACACAGATAAACACAGGATAGAGATAAGTAGATAGAATCAATATAGCAGAGTGAGTCTTCATGTTACCGGTATATAATCTGATAATATAGAACACAGATAAACACAGGATAGAGATAAGTAGATAGAATCAATATAGCAGAGTGAGTCTTCATGTTACCGGTATATAATCTGATAATATAGAACACAGATAAACACTGGATAGTAAATAGAATTTATATAGCAGAGTGAGTCTTGATGTTACCGGTATATAATCTTATAACATAGAACACAGATAAACACACGATAGAAATACGTAGATAGAGTCAATATAGCAGAGTGAGTCTTCATGTTACCGGTATATAATCTGATAATATAGAACACAGATAAACACAGGATAGAGATAAGTAGATAGAATCAATATAGCAGAGTGAGTCTTGATGTTACCGGTATATAATCTTATAACATAGAACACAGATAAACACACGATAGTGATACGTAGATAGAATCAATATAGCAGAGTGAGTCTTGATGTTACCGGTATATAATCTTATAACATAGAACACAGATAAACACACGATAGAGATACGTAGATAAAATCAATATAGCAGAGGGAGTCTTGATGTTACCGGTATATAATCTTATAACATAGAACACAGATAAACACACGATAGAGATACGTAGATAAAATCAATATAGGAGAGGGAGTCTTGATGTTACCGGTATATAATCTTATAACATAGAACACAGATAAACAAACGATAGAGATACGTAGATAGAATCAATATAGCAGAGGGACTCTTCATGTTACCGGTATATAATCTTATAACATAGAACACAGATAAACAAACGATAGAGATACGTAGATAGAATCAATATAGCAGAGTGAGTCTTGATGTTACCGGCATATAATCTTATAACATAGAACACAGATAATCACACGATAGAGATACGTAGATAAAATCAATATAGCAGAGGGAGTCTTGATGTTACCGGTATATAATCTTATAACATAGAACACAGATAAACACACGATAGAGATACGTAGATAGAATCAATATAGCAGAGGGAGTCTTGATGTTACCGGTATATAATCTTATAATAAAGAACACAGATAAACACAGGATAGAGATAAGTAGATAGAATCAATATAGCAGAGTGAGTCTTCATGTTACCGGTATATAATCTGATAATATAGAACACAGATAAACACTGGATAGTAAATAGAATTTATATAGCAGAGTGAGTCTTGATGTTACCGGTATATAATCTTATAACATAGAACACAGATAAACACACGATAGAAATACGTAGATAGAGTCAATATAGCAGAGTGAGTCTTCATGTTACCGGTATATAATCTGATAATATAGAACACAGATAAACACAGGATAGAGATAAGTAGATAGAATCAATATAGCAGAGTGAGTCTTCATGTTACCGGTATATAATCTGATAATATAGAACACAGATAAACACTGGATAGTAAATAGAATTTATATAGCAGAGTGAGTCTTGATGTTACCGGTATATAATCTTATAACATAGAACACAGATAAACACACGATAGAAATACGTAGATAGAGTCAATATAGCAGAGTGAGTCTTCATGTTACCGGTATATAATCTGATAATATAGAACACAGATAAACACAGGATAGCGATAAGTAGATAGAATCAATATAGCAGAGTGAGTCTTGATGTTACCGGTATATAATCTTATAATATAGAAAACAGTTAACACTGGATAGTAAATAGAATTTATATAGCAGAGTGAGTCTTGATGTTACCGGTATATAATCTTATAACATAGAACACAGATAAACACACGATAGTGATACGTAGATAGAATCAATATAGCAGAGTGAGTCTTGATGTTACCGGTATATAATCTTATAACATAGAACACAGATAAACACACGATAAAGATACGTAGATAAAATCAATATAGCAGAGGGAGTCTTGATGTTACCGGTATATAATCTTATAACATAGAACACAGATAAACACACGATAGAGATACGTAGATAAAATCAATATAGCAGAGGGAGTCTTGATGTTACCGGTATATAATCTTATAACATAGAACACAGATAAACAAACGATAGAGATACGTAGATAGAATCAATATAGCAGAGGGACTCTTCATGTTACCGGTATATAATCTTATAACATAGAACACAGATAAACAAACGATAGAGATACGTAGATAGAATCAATATAGCAGAGTGAGTCTTGATGTTACCGGCATATAATCTTATAACATAGAACACAGATAAACACACGATAGAGATACGTAGATAGAATCAATATAGCAGAGTGAGTCTTGATGTTACCGGTATAAAATCTTATAACATAGAACACAGATAAACACACGATAGAGATACGTAGATAGAATCAATATAGTAGAGTGAGTCTTCATGTTACCGGTATATAATCTGATAATATAGGACACAGATAAACACAGGATAGAGATAAGTAGATAGAATCAATATAGCAGAGTGAGTCTTCATGTTACCGGTATATAATCTGATAATATAGAACACAGATAAACACAGGATAGAGATAAGTAGATAGAATCAATATAGCAGAGTGAGTCTTCATGTTACCGGTATATAATCTGATAATATAGAATACAGATAAACACTGGATAGTAAATAGAATTTATATAGCAGAGTGAGTCTTGATGTTACCGGTATATAATCTTATAACATAGAACACAGATAAACACACGATAGAAATACGTAGATAGAGTCAATATAGCAGAGTGAGTCTTCATGTTACCGGTATATAATCTGATAATATAGAACACAGATAAACACAGGATAGAGATAAGTAGATAGAATCAATATAGCAGAGTGAGTCTTGATGTTACCGGTATATAATCTTATAACATAGAACACAGATAAACACACGATAGTGATACGTAGATAGAATCAATATAGCAGAGTGAGTCTTGATGTTACCGGTATATAATCTTATAACATAGAACACAGATAAACACACGATAGAGATACGTAGATAAAATCAATATAGCAGAGGGAGTCTTGATGTTACCGGTATATAATCTTATAACATAGAACACAGATAAACACACGATAGAGATACGTAGATAAAATCAATATAGGAGAGGGAGTCTTGATGTTACCGGTATATAATCTTATAACATAGAACACAGATAAACAAACGATAGAGATACGTAGATAGAATCAATATAGCAGAGGGACTCTTCATGTTACCGGTATATAATCTTATAACATAGAACACAGATAAACAAACGATAGAGATACGTAGATAGAATCAATATAGCAGAGTGAGTCTTGATGTTACCGGCATATAATCTTATAACATAGAACACAGATAATCACACGATAGAGATACGTAGATAAAATCAATATAGCAGAGGGAGTCTTGATGTTACCGGTATATAATCTTATAACATAGAACACAGATAAACACACGATAGAGATACGTAGATAGAATCAATATAGCAGAGGGAGTCTTGATGTTACCGGTATATAATCTTATAATAAAGAACACAGATAAACACAGGATAGAGATAAGTAGATAGAATCAATATAGCAGAGTGAGTCTTCATGTTACCGGTATATAATCTGATAATATAGAACACAGATAAACACTGGATAGTAAATAGAATTTATATAGCAGAGTGAGTCTTGATGTTACCGGTATATAATCTTATAACATAGAACACAGATAAACACACGATAGAAATACGTAGATAGAGTCAATATAGCAGAGTGAGTCTTCATGTTACCGGTATATAATCTGATAATATAGAACACAGATAAACACAGGATAGAGATAAGTAGATAGAATCAATATAGCAGAGTGAGTCTTCATGTTACCGGTATATAATCTGATAATATAGAACACAGATAAACACTGGATAGTAAATAGAATTTATATAGCAGAGTGAGTCTTGATGTTACCGGTATATAATCTTATAACATAGAACACAGATAAACACACGATAGAAATACGTAGATAGAGTCAATATAGCAGAGTGAGTCTTCATGTTACCGGTATATAATCTGATAATATAGAACACAGATAAACACAGGATAGAGATAAGTAGATAGAATCAATATAGCAGAGTGAGTCTTCATGTTACCGGTATATAATCTGATAATATAGAACACAGATAAACACTGGATAGTAAATAGAATTTATATAGCAGAGTGAGTCTTGATGTTACCGGTATATAATCTTATAACATAGAACACAGATAAACACACGATAGAGATACGTAGATAGAATCAATATAGCAGAGGGAGTCTTGATGTTACCGGTATATAATCTTATAATATAGAAAACAGATAGAGACAGGACAGACCTGAATAGTGAGATTCAATAGAGCAATATGATTTTAATGTTGCTGTATGTCATTTTAGAGAGTTTTGACAATCAAATAAAAAAGTAAGTTTACAATGTGTGAAAATTAATGTAGATCTTCCGTTACAAGTACACACTACACACATGAGGAAGTGAAACTGCGGGTGCGCGTGCGCAGGTGTTGGTGGTTTCTTTAAACTGGTTCTGGTGTTGCTATGTTTATTACTTGAGTGAATTGCAAATTTAATAGCTACAGTATGTAATGTATGATATGTAAAAGTTTAACATCATTTCTATGTAAAAATACTTACAATGTTAACTGTGATGTTTGGCTAACCTTTTTTGAGAAAAGAAAGTTATAGATGAAGTTCATCCCCGATTGGACCCTTTAAACGTTTAATTTTGTATCTCTATCCTCTCCTAAGTAGTGAAGAAAATGATTATGAAAATTTTTCGAAATAAAACAATTTTTTCCAATTTTTCCGGCAGTCTATGCTACTCTTATTTTGCAATCATACCTCAGCTACTTTATTCAACGGGCTTAGTCTTCTTTTTTTCTTTGTAAAAAGCACAACTATACATAAATACATTTCGTACTGAGTACAAAATCACGCATCTTAAAAGAAGAGATCTCACAAAACAACGGATGAACGGAATTCAATGAAATTTGCCACATAGATAACTAATAATATAGGCTACTTTTTATCCTGGAAAAATTCATAGATCCCGCAGGACAATATTAAAAAAAGTTGACCGATCGCCATATATTGAAAACTATCTGACCTAGCGAACTTCGTACCCACCTAAGAGTCATTGAATGTCGTGTTGATTGACGTATTTATGATTGACAGTTGACATGTTTAAAATATTGAAACTGAAATATTTGACAGTAATTACGAACGAAATCCATCAACATTTTGTATGGGAACCGTTCTCGAGTTATAAGTGATTAAACAAACCCGATTTTGTTTTATATATTAAAATTAATATGTTTTTGTTTTTTTTTTTTTTTTTTTTTTTTTTTATGTAACTAGGTCGGCAAACAAGCGTACGGCTCACCTGATGGTAAGCGATTACCGTAGCTTATAGACGTCTGCAACACCAAGCATCGCAAGCGCGTTGCCGACCCTATCCCCAATTCCCCCCAGGAGCTCTGGTCACCTTACTTACCAACAGGAACACAACACTGCTTTAGAGTAGTGTTATTTAGCTGTGATCTTCTGTAAGGTCGAGGTACTACCCCAGTCGGGCTGCTCCATATTTGAGCAGAAAGTTTCCTGCTGTGCCCTACCTCAGTTTTATATATTTATTTTTAATTTATCGATAACAAGGTATTCCCTTCACTACAACCTATCGTAACCTTCAAGCGAAAGTCCTCAAGTACTTGATATGAAGTTTAAATGTCGGAATAAAAAGTAAAAGAGTAAAGTAAAAGTTAATTTTTTTTTTATTGGATTTACATATAAATAGGATATTTAACTACTTTATATATCTGAGGGGATGTAAGGGAAATTGGACGGTTTTATTTTTTTTACGTCTTAATTTTTTTTATTGAATATTAGTTTTTTTAAAATTAAGATTTTTTTTTTCTCCAAATAATTTTACATTATTTTTTTAAATTAAAATCAATAAGTAAACGTTAAGTTTATATCCTAAACTGGATAGGATAGATTTAAAATTAAATCCACTAGGTGGCGCTACATTCGTTTTCTTTTTTTAAAATAATTATTATAGTATGAAAATACTTAGATTTTTTAATTAAAAAATTTTATAGATTTTTTAATTAAAAAATTTTAAAAATTAAGTAATTTTTTTTAATTAAAAAATTTTAAAAATTAATTTTTTTTTTTTTTAAAAATTAAGTAATTTTTTTTTTCATCAAAAAAATAGATCTTAACATTTTTTTTAAATATTTAAAACGTATTTTTTAACAAAAAAAAATCGAAAAAAATTCTTTATACATTTACTATATTTTTTTATTCATGCCAAAACAAATGGCTGGGTGTTACTGTAATTTTTTTTTTACAACACATTTTTTAAGATTTTCATATAAAACTATTTTGAAAATAAAAAAAAAATTTACTTCTCACCATATTCATTTACCGTTGCCATATTGGTTCATTTACCGCGATTCCCGTTGATTATAACCTACATAGAAGCCGTATTATCTACATATATCTATCCTGCTCACTCGTACTAAATAATGAATGCGCGACAAGGATGGAAGTAATTAATTTTTTAATTATGTCATCTTAGAAAAAGTGAGATGAAATCCGTTGTGTGAGAAATGACTTCTGAAACTATGAACTTAGGTATTAAAAAAAATGTCAGTATATTTATAAAAAAACTCAAGTTTACAATATTTTATACTAGATGGTGCCACCAGTTTTTACTTATATTTTTTGTTTGTGACACACAAGGGACAAATGAGCAGAGGTGCCTACCATCATGGTAAGTGCCTACCGTC
This sequence comes from Limenitis camilla, assembly GCA_905147385.1. NCBI lineage: Eukaryota > Metazoa > Arthropoda > Insecta > Lepidoptera > Nymphalidae > Limenitis > Limenitis camilla. The sequence continues at coordinate 5,203,063 of LR990251.1, read as the reverse complement.
GCCCACAGACGGTGTTGCCACCTTGAAGATAGAGTGAGGAATGGGAGCGATAGGAACAATGCTGCATATCACTGGTCCCGAGCAAGAATCCAGAGTCAACTAGAACAGCAGCATTAATGAGATGGGAGGGGAGAGGGTTAGTCTGGTCCACATGCAGTTCGACCGGAACGCGTCTAAGTCACTTGGTGGCGAATTTGCATGCTAGTGAAACTACCCGCGAATACTAAATAAACGGTTGCTAACACGAAAGCGAGTTATGTATTGTAAAATTTCCACGTTAACCTGTACCTAAGTCATAAATGTTAGGTACTATTCAGTTTTATTTCCATAATACAATGTGATAGATACCGTAAACTGGGTACCGTACCTGGGTTACAAGCCGCAGGCACTGCTCTCTAAGTACCTAAGCAACACCATTGTCTACCTTTGATTGACAAAAAAATTCTATATAACTTATAAAGGCGCGTGAAAACTGCACCTGGGTCACAAAGCCCAAGTACTCAGCATACACTGCTTTCTATCAAAAATTCCAAACAATATTAATGCTAACGATAAACAAGCTCCAAACAACTTTTACCTTAACCCAAAGTTTAAGTGGTCATTAAAAAGAAATGTAAACCCATCCCTTTCTAACATACACCCATCTCACAATTTCTCATTTCACCGTTCACTTGTTTAGCGACTTCATACTAAGTGTGACCGAGTTCTTTCATACACATCGTTCAGTTCACACTCAATCTTACAAGAATGTGATAAAGTTGAATTTTGTATGAAACCACTATGGGAGATAGGACCTTGTCGCACTAAGCGGTTTAAGTATGTGTTTCTTTTTAATAATAAAGTTGGTCAGTCGGGTAGTGGGTTCGGACCCGTGCAGACGTCTAAAAAAAATGACGAGAAAACAGTTCAAATGTCGCCATTAATTGATTAGTTTTTATTTTGGATTTTTTTTGAACTTTCAAAATGACAGTTAAGTGGAGTGATGTGTTTTTGATTGTGTTGGTTTTGGACGGTATATGTTTGAATGGGGCTGAAGACTATGATAGAGGTACGTACACGATTTCGAAAATTAAAAAATATAATAAAATGTAGTACAAAATTTAGACCCCTAGGATTATTTTTTTTGATAAATTAATGAAAGAAATAATAGTTTTTTTACCGAGTCCCATACACGATATCGAAAAAAAAATATTGTTGTCAAAGAAATTATGGAATTCTTAATTACATACTGGATCCCCAAATTATTTTTCTTTTACGTAGACCCCCATAAATTTGATCCCTATATAGACCACTTTGGAAGTCACTAAGCTACAGTTACTAATATTTTTTACAGTTACTAAGTTTTTTTTTTTATTTATTGTCTCTCCATCTTTAGGATAGAGCAGGTATATAGAACACTTTGGGAATCAATTCGGTAGAAAATTCTTGTTTTTTTATATTTAATCCTATCCTTATCCTACTTCTTATAAGAGATTAAAAGAGATAATATTAGTCACGGTTTCATAACGTATAGAAACGAAAAAAAAACAGGATAATATATTTTTATTATAAGCAAGCTGTAAAATCGTTGAAGTCTTTTGTATTGAAAAATAAATATTAGTAATAAATATATTGCTTCGCCCGGGTAAAATAGATAACATTATAAAGCGCCATCTGCTGGACATAATAACCTTACAAATACATGTATAAATGTCCATAATTATGAATCATATTATATCTCATCGTTAAGTCAGTGAAAAACGTTTTCGTTCGACCGTTTCTTCTTACTTACTTTGCAAATCTGACTACCCTAAAAAAGTCTTTCTATTTTTCAGGTTAATATATAGCTTATGCCACTCACAAATAATGTGGCTTTCTATTAGTAAAAGAATTATCAAAATCGGTTCAGTAGGATTTTTATGATATTAATTTTATCCTTGAAACTCTTCTTTTTTCCTTTATTTTTTAATAACTGATATTCAAGAAATATTAAAATGATAAACACAAATTATACTGATTACTGACTTATAATGCTTATATTCTACTACACAACGTATTTTAATGCGGTTTTCACCAATAGACAGAGTGATTCAAGAGGAAGGTTTATATGTAGAGAAACCGTTTTCTCCAGTAACCGGAATTAAGACAATGTAGATATATTCCCATAGTTATTGTTCATGACTTTCTTAATTCAATTAAAATACTACTTTAAAAAAGGAGAAGCTGACTTAATGACCGACATATCAACGCAGGGTCTAAACTGTAAGGGTTAGAAACTTGAAATTTTGCACAGGGGTTCCTTTTATAACGTAGGGGAGCACTAAGAAAGGATTTTTGAAAATTCACCCCATAAGGGGGTAAAACGGGGGTGCAAAGTTAGTATGAAACTCTGCCGTTTTGAAGTTATTCAAATGAAATTCAGTATGAAGGTTCTTCATACTGAAATACAAAATTCAGTATGAAGGTTCTTTATTGGAATTCATGAAACAAGGGTAAAATATTTTTTTTAAAGTAATCTCTTAAGGGGGTAAAACGGGAGTACAAAAAACTCTGCCGTTTTGAAGTTATTCAAATGAAATTCAGTATGAAGGTTCTTCATACTGAAATACAAAATTCAGTATGAAGGTTCTTTATTGGAATACATGAAACAAGGGTAAAATATTTTTTTTAAAGTAATCTCTTAAGGGGGTAAAACGGGAGTACAAAGTTAGTATGAAACTCTGCCGTTTTTTGAAGTTATTGAAATGAAATTCAGTATGAAGGTTCTTTATTGGAATTCATGAAACAAAGGCAAAATATTTTTTCGAAAGTAATCCGTTTAGGGGGTAAAACGGGAGTGCAAAGTTAGTATGAAACTCTGCCGTTTTGAAGTTATATCAAATGAAATTCAGTATGAAGGTTCTTTATTGGAATTCATGAAACAAGGGTAAAATATTTTTTCGAAAGTAATCCGTTTAGGGGGTAAAACGGGAGTGCAAAGTTAGTATGAAACTCTGCCGTTTTGAAGTTATTTCAAATGAAATTCAGTATGAAGGTTCATTATTGGAATTCATGAAACAAGGGTAAAATATTTTTTCGAAAGTAATCCGTTTAGGGGGTAAAACGGGAGTGCAAAGTTAGTATGAAACTCTGCCGTTTTGAAGTTATTTCAAATGAAATTCAGTATGAAGGTTCATTATTGGAATTCATGAAACAAGGGTAAAATATTTTTTCGATAAAATCCGTTTAGGAGGTAAAACGGGAGTGCAAAGTTAGTATGAAACTCTGCCGTTTTGAAGTTATTCAAATGAAATTCAGTATGAAGGTTCTTCATTGGATGTTATGAAACAAGGGTAAAATATTTTTTTGAAAGTAATCTCTTAAGGGGGTAAAACAGGAGTCCAAAGTTAGTATGAAATTCTGCCGTTTTGAAGTTATTCAAATGAAATTCAGTATGAAGGTTCTTCATTGGATGTCATGAAACAAGGGTAAAATATTTTTTTGAAAGTAATCTCTTAAGGGGGTAAAACGGGAGTACAAAGTTAGTATGAAACTCTGCCGTTTTTTGAAGTTATTGAAATGAATTTCAGTATGAAGGTTCTTTATTGGAATTCATGAAACAAAGGCAAAATATTTTTTCGAAAGTAATCCGTTTAGGGGGTAAAACGGGAGTGCAAAGTTAGTATGAAACTCTGCCGTTTTGAAGTTATTCATATTAAATTCAGTATGAAGGTTCTTTATTGGAATTCATGAAACAAGAGTAAAATATTGTTTTTAAAGTAATCCGTTTAGGGGGTAAAAGGGGGATGCAAAGTTAGTATGACTACCTCATAAAATTATTAAATATGTTATAGACGATCTACTGTAGGCTAACATCGCAAACGAAGTTGCGGGTAAAAGATAGTTGCTTATATAGACACTAAGTCTTCATACAAACTAAAAGAAGAGATACTCTTATGGCACGTAAGTATAGGTTTGACCTTGAATGCGCAGAAGTCACTATTAGAGGCCCGCGCGTCTGCTACGTCAACGAATGCGCTACTTAACCCCCGGCTACCTACGATTGTGTGTCCATAGTATTACAGGTCAATGCACCAGACTTTACCTCTTATGTAAAATAATAAATTTAAAATTCAAGTCTGTAAGACTTATTTAAAATAATAAGCCCTTTTTTAACTGTCACATAAATTTAAATGAGATGGATCTCCAACCGGGTCAGTTCCTGTATTTCAAAAAGTCGCTTTTTCATATTAAATACATACATAAAAAATAAATATTTGGCGTTATTATTTTGTTAAGTGAGGGTATTTTTGTAAATTGTTTTTTTTTATCTAAAAGACTAAATCCTATCGGAACGAGTTATATATTGTTTACTCGAAATTAAATTAAATACCTGCGAATACTAATTTATGAACGGTGTTGCTGAGAAATGACCTCTTATCGACTCCAATAATTTTATAGACCCCCCTTTTATAGACTCCATTGGCCGCCCTCGTGTTTGGACTCCACTGCCACTTACCATCAGGGGGGTACAATTTTCCAACTTTCAAATATAAAAAAAAATATAAAACTTTCTAGGGATCAGTAATATAAATGATAAAACTATGTATGTTATTAAAAAAAATATTATTTGTAGTGCGTATGGAAAATTGGTCTTATTGGTAATTTTTAAGCAAGTATTTATCAGGTTAAATGGTTTAAGTTTTTTAACCAACTTCTAAAAAATGAGGGTATATTAAATTTTTACGAAATAAATTTGTTCAATGACATCACATCAAGCAGAACGATTTTTCCACAATCGGTGACGTATTATGAATAATCTATCACGTGATGTAAGACACTATATGACGTCATTTCGTGTGGAAAACAAAGAGTGTAAAGATATGAGAGCAATGATGCAAGATTAGTTTAACACACGTCGTGACGTCACCTAAACTTAAATCACGTGTGTCAAGTGACGTGAAACATAATGTGACGTCACTTCTTGTAGTTCTTTAAATGGCTACAAGACGTGACGTCACAGCATGTTCGAAGTTTATTTTAAATCAACGCCATTATTGTTATTTACGTAGCTCCATGACTTCCACGCATCGTGACGTCATTCAGCGTTTTAAAAGTAAATTTATGTAAGTTTTTTTTTATTTAATTTATACAACTACCCTATTAAAGTTTTCAACTTTTAAATTGTATTTTCTCTCAATTAAGTTGTTAAGTTTTTATTTTAATTTGCAGAGCTTATACGTACATTTCTCTGTAATAACTTAATCGTCAAATAAAAAGATATACATACAATATGCAACTGATCGTCTGTCTATACATCTATATTTAAGGATTATAAGCCATAATAAACCTCCACCTGAATCACAAACCCCAGGCAATGAATGAATGAATGAAAGTTTTAATATTCTATATAATTATATAGAAATTGTATTAGTCCTACTAATATTATAAACGCGAAAGTTTGTAAGAATGTATGTTTGTTACTCTTTCACGCAAAAACTACTGAATGGATTTTGATGAAACTTTACAATAATATAGCTTACACATCAGATTAACACATAGGCTATAATTTATAATGATATAGTGTGAATTATCCAGAATATAGCGGGTGAAACCGCGGAGCGCAGCTAGTAAAGAAATAATATCTTCGTTAAATGATTGTATTAGTCTATAACATTGAATGAGTGAATGAATGAATGCTTAAATATTAAAAATTAGAAGAAGCATAATTAAAAATTGTATTTGTTCAGTTGAGTTAGTTAAATGAGTGAATGAATAAATTAATTATTAATAACCTAAAATATGATGTTAAAACTATTATATTAGAAATTCCATAACACTTTTAAAAAAAATATTGTTGTACCTGACATTGAATGAGTGAGTAAATGAATGAATGTGTAATTGTTAACATTCTTAATATAACTTTATATTAGAAGTACATATGGAGTAAGTAAAATCAAATTAATTATATCAGAATTGTTTACACCACAAATAAGGAGATTATCTTCATTTAAAGAATATACTAGTCTGTATGTTTGAATGAATGAATGGTAATATTTAAAGAACAGAAACATTATAATCTAATCTCTATATTGGAATAACTTAAAGATAATATTTAATGAGCTTTACATATTTAGTTGATGACTTTCAGTAATTAGTGCATGATGTCTATATCACTAAAAATTCCGGGATAAAAAGTATCCCATATTATTCTCAGATCTATAAGCTATACCTAGGCAAAAATTTACTTCAATCTCTCATTCCGTTGCAGCGTTAACAACTAAAGTTTAAAAATGTACCCACAAACCAGGTTTCTATGTCAATTCCCACATTACAATTACAATATGACATTTTATAATACATTGCGTCCTTACTATGTCATCAAATTAATAGACTTGTATCGAATATTCGGCTATTATTCGGCTATCTTATTGCCGAATGCCGTATATTTTAGTAAAATTAGTTTTGTTGTTATAATATAATTGGTACAAAAATAAATTAAAAAAAACAACAGATAACACTCCGGGAGTGGCGGCAGAAGTGAAAACATGAACATTAACGTTGTGCATTTTTGAATATTTTGGAATGGTTAGGGATTCAGTTTTGTATTACTTACGAATTTTCGAGCAGGTCACCCTGACGCGATTTTAACATTTTTTACCTATGCAAAAGCGCACAACGCCACTGAAGAAGTTTTCACTACAAAAATATCAAATAAATGTATTGCTAGCAACACTGTTATTAACGATCGTAAAAAACCACTGTAACGAAGCTTTACCCTTATCCAAAATTAGTTATTTGATATTATTGCTGGCTTAGTTAAATATCAGGTATCGAGTTTACTTATAGTGAGTGTTCTTAGCTCCAGACACTGTTATAATAATTATCGTAACCAAACCAGCCACGCGCTAACCAACTACTTTTGGACATCCATACGACATATATGGCAATCATAAAATAGAGAAGTGCATAATTCATTTGTGAACCTTTTTCTTCGCATAGTATAAGAGATCTTTGCTCTAAAATCCCCATAAACCAACACAAGTCAATATGAAACGTCATAAAAGGTATCGCAATTGACCAAAGTCGTCGTAAAGATCCAAATAGACAATAATCTGGAGTTATCAAGTAAAGCATTATCATAGTACATAAGTCATTTTTTAGTTTTTTTAAGGTTACTATTTACTTAGATAAATCTAACCCACGACCTTAGGAACGTAAATTCACTAACTCGGCTATTCGGCCAAATAAAATAAAACGTCAATGTATAACAAACAATGCGGTAGAGTCAAGTGCCCAAGACAAAGAAAGTAAGGTCGACGAAAGTGAAAACCGTGTTAGAATAGAAAAGGCCATCGGAATTTATAACTCTGTGATTACATTTAGTCGCCCTCTCAACGCTGAGGAATATAATTCCATTTAACGCCACTCGATTTAACGACAACTCCATAGAGCATAAATGAGTGCTATAAATGAAGTATCATTATATAGAATGTTTCGCTATGAACTCCTTATAACGGCTCCTGATTCCTCAAAATTACTTGAGTTAGATTTGTTTACATTATTGTTGACGACAACTCACTATATAGGTGTCGCTGCTGTATGGAATGTCGGTATATAGAGTTTTTTTATTAAGTGTACGCTTAATTCTATTAAGGCGGAATTACACTATAAACTCCATTTAAAGAAATTCGATTTTACGATATAACAATTCGTCTAAATTTCTTAACTTATTTCATTATTGTTGTCTACAGTTCGCTATATAATTGTTGCTGTATGGAATGCTGCATTATAGAGTTATTTTTAAAGTGTACGATTAGTTATATTAAGGTGGAATTACATATAAACTCTATTAAAAGATATCCGATTTAACGATATAACAATTCGTCTAAACTACTTTGATTAGATTACATTGTCATTTATAGTTGTTGACGTCAACTCGCCATATAAACGCCACTGTATGGAGTGTCACTGTATGGAGTGTCACTATGTAGAGCGTTTTGTTTGGTGTAGTCTTAGTTATATTTACCTACAATTTTTTTTTTATAATAATAGATGCAAACGAGCAGATGATCCACCTGATGGTAAGTGGCAACTATCGCCCATGGATATCGGAAAAACGAGAAACACTCTCTCGTTTTGTCGATGCGTTGCATCCCCGAAGATAGAGTATGGAAGGAAGGGGGAATGAAGAAGAAAAATGATGCGGATTCAGCGGACCCTAGGCAAGAGTCCAGAGTCCACTAGACCCACAGCATTAATGGGATGGGAGAGGGAGGGGGTAAGTCTGGCCCACATGCGGCTCAACCGGAAAGCATGACACTTGGCGATCGGACTCGCATGCTGGTGGTCGCAAGCCAGTCGGGGAACAGATCCCCTACCACCAAGGGGGTGCTGGGTTACTCGGCTCTTACGAGATGCTCTCCCAGCGGCAGAGGGGAATAGTATTCTAACCCGTCCCCTCACGGGTGGAATACGGATTAAACTCCATTTAACGGCACTTGATTTAACGATATTAAAACAGATCGTCAAAATTACTGCACTTAGATTTGTTTACATTGTTGTGTTTTTTTTGACGATCATTCTAAATAGTGATAAAAAGTATTATCATATACAGTATTGTAGAGAGTGTTTAAGGTCAAAATTAGTTTAAAGTCCGTACAGCGACACTCAATATAGCGACATTCTTCTATGACATCTTGTAGTAAACTACTCACGCATAAGTGACGTTATAGAGATAGAGTTGTGCTATTTGTGGTTAATCTAAATTCCAAGTAGCTTGAACTATATATTCCATATAACGATATCATATTATATGATCACTTAGATTAGATTACAGCTTATTGTTTACTATACAATTAAATTAAATTCACAATAACGCTCAAAAACTTTAAAAAAATATCTTATATATAAAAATGTATCCCTATTTCTCTTGGTCACGGCATCACGCCTAAACGGCTGGACCGATTTCGCTAATTCTTTTTTTGTTGTGTTTGTTATTATCAGGAGAAGGTTAAAACTCAACGACCATATTAAGCTTTTGACAGCCAATTCGAATTCAATATTCATAGTTAAGACAGGACAACGTCTGTCGGGTCAGATAGTATGTATATAAAAATGAGTCTCTATTTCCTTTGATCATGGCATCACGTTTGAACAGCTGGACCGATTTCGCTAATACTCTCTTTTTCGGATTTGTTATTGTCAGGAGAAGGTTCTTATGTAAGTAAATATTAAGATAATTGCGCAGAAAATTAGGAAAACTTAACTGTCAGACATTTGACCAATAATCATAGTAAGACAGGACAACGTCTGTTAGGTCAGCTAGTAGAGTGTAATGTTTGTAGAAATCGTTATCACAAACATACGGGCAAACTTTTTTGAAGTTGAAGAAAGTGAATACACAGTTTATATTATCTGCATATAACAAGCATTATACAGAATCTCGAATATTATGCTACATTATTAAGAGAGGACTTTGTACGAACGACACTTTTGAAAAATAGATTTTTACCAAAAATATTGGTGTCGCACTGAGCCCCAAGCTTACCCCTTACCGTGTGATAGAGAGAACTACAGCTCCAACTGATTTTACCTACGGAACATTAAGATAATCGTCCTTTCGTAATCCCCTGTTTCCTCCTCGAAATCTGGACCGATTTTAATATTTATTTCGTTAAACTGCAGTACAGGATCTAAGCTATGCCCGTACGTTTTGCTTTTTTGGTTTATGTTAGTAATAATTAGTTTGCTGGATGTTTGCAAATGTAAATAAAAAAGTTGTTTTTTTTTAAAAAAATTTTTTCTATTTTATTAATCAAATAATAAAAAAATAAAAAAACGTACAGTCATGGCAGAGATACGTATATATCGCATGGTAATATTTTTTCTTCTGTAACTTCATTATCCTAGGAGGAAACAGGGGACTACGTTTGTACGAAAAAAGTGTCGACTGATTTCCTCTTAAATGGAGAGTAGATAACAACAAGTAAGTAACAATGTAAATCAATCGAAGTTTTGTTATTTTGAATTATTTAAAGTTACTATATAATTAGATATTTTACAAATTATACATGCATTCATACGCATATACATACTTACATATATAATGTAATGTAATAAATGCTTTATTGCACACCAATGAGAGAATTTTACGTAAAAAGTATTGTTTCTCACAGTGATATTTTATAAAAAAATTATAAATCATCATTCTCATAGAATTAATCCAAATTACTTCATTACTAACAAACTTCAGCCCGAAATGAGGAACGAGATTTTTAATCAAAATCCGTTAAGCATAATTGATCCAAGCTAGAAGTGTATACATGCCATTGGCCGCGATGGTATGCTTCTCTACCACGCTCTGATTACCAAGTGTCTCTTCCGCATACGTTATTGTATAACTAGTAGACAGATTACTATAAATAACCTTCATATCTATCTGTACTTCTTCTCCATTAAAACATAGACAGCTATCGCACGTCAAAATGACGTCCAATCCAATGTAATAGTTATTTCTATCATGAGGTATGTTGTGATAAACTATACTTTTGACTCAGGGACCTTATTAGCAATCAATCAAAATACTTTATTACATGTATTATGATAGAGTGATTCAAGGGGAAGGTTAGTAAAGTGATAATATTAGAGGTTTCTAATGTGATGTCGTAAATAAACACTTTTTTTGCGCTTAAATTGCAAACGCTGGCGGATACGAGATAGATCAAAATAATGTACTACAGTATTGTACACCTTAAGAAGGTCTACAAAAAATTCCGCGATGGTAACCATTTTATATCCTTTAATTTTTAAGAGAAATAATGGCTTATTTACGAAGCGATTTTAAACAATATACCATTAATCCTTATCTAATTAGGTACCTTAAATACATTGTGCATTTAATATAGATCAATATGGCCCTTTACAGCATGAAATTTAATTGAATATTTTCGAAGATACTACAGATTTATAATGCAGGGACGGGGTTAGCGGTTACGGCTAAATACACGTGTTAAATTGCACCCGGGCGAGTTCGGGACGGATCGACTAGTACAAAATAATTGAACTAATAATTGAACCAGAAATAGAGAAAAATTTACCCGACGATGTTGATGACAAATGATTTTGAGATGATTATTTCATCTACAAATTGCAATAGGAACGGGAAAATAAAAGAAGTTAACAAAGTAGTAGAATAGAAGAAAAAGCTTTAATCTATTTTTCGTGACATAATGACTTATGGAGGTTCCACGGCCGAGAAATAAAGATGCGATGTGAATTAACTTTCCTCAATTTAATTTAATATTTTATATGGGAGAACCGTTATAATTAACGGCTATCTATAAATTCGAATTCTCACTAACACTTAACTCATAGGCAGGCACACGCCAAGCATCTTCTGGCGCCGGTGTGCGAAATACTTATGAGCGCCTATACTTGAACCAAAAGAAAATATCGTTCGCCAACAAGTATCTTCTGCGCCTTCGTGTCAAAACTGTCTACAATTATTTGCGCCCTGTTTTTTTAATTTCGAATCATGTCATAGTCAAAATAATAATAATATAAAAATAACAAGTTAAATAACAATAAGAAGTTTAGTTAATAAAACAATATCAGTAATTAATTATATAAGATAAAATCATTTTTTCTTTAATTTTTTTTTTAGTTTAATTTTATTGTTTGATTTCTATAACGACATCTGCATGTATATGTATATATTAGATAAATATCGAACTTTAATGGCTACGAATAAGCCGAAGATCGGCTTCTGTGGCCGTTACATATCTTCAAACTGTTAACTTGTGAAATATTTTAATCAAATAAAAATAAAAAATTATATTCTCGGTTTGGCACCCCCAAAAATGTTCCTAGCGCCTTTTTGTCCTGGCGCCGTCGTGCATCGCACGATCTCGCACATATGGACGGCACGTCCCTGCTCAAAGAGATCCTGAGATCCTAAAAATCAACATACTATTAAATCTCGTTGATGGGCAAAACATACAGAATGCCGGTGCATGCTATGATCACATGGGTATTATTACAGTCTTGGCAACATTGATGATATTTTAGATTTAAATGGAGTCTGGTTTAGAGAAAATTATAATTAAGTAATTTTCATTATAAAGACGTTATTCCGTTCGTATACTTTTTTTTGACCCGGAGGAATCTGCTTACAGATCCCAAGCGAGGACCAAAACTACCTCTAAAGGAGGTAGCCCTACTCGCTAAACCATCCAGGATGTTCCTACTCGGCTCCTAGAATGACCTATTATAAGATTGTCTTTGTTCTTTGGTCGCAAAAATGTCGAATAGTTAACTTGTATGGTGATTTTATAAAAGAAAACTATTTAAAACAAGATTCCAGATAGCTTGTATATATTACTAGATAATATTGTAAGCCTGAAAGTTTGTATACACACAAAAACGGCTGATCAGAATTCCAGAAAAATTGACACACAGATCCTTTATAACCTGGATTAACACATAGCCTACTTTTTATCCCGAAAAAAAGAACAGTTTCTACGGAATAATAAAAAAAAATGTTTTTTTATAAACCTAAGTACATGTGGTATATTTCAGACAAAGCCAAGACGAGGTGACTAGTTATATATATAGGGAAACAAGACTAAAACTATCTCCATGAATTATTTCAAAGTACAGTTGAGCTACATGCTTACTGAGTGTACTCTAATCAATTCCGGCGGCTATTTCTTGACTGTACACGATTGAATTACCGATGAAGATACTTTCTACTTAAGCAACATATACTCAAGATGACATTTTGATTTTGTTAGCTACACCTTTTGTATGCCTTGATTAATCTTCATAGTATAAAACCAAGTCGGTTCCCGCTGTCTGTACGCTTATATCTTTTTAACTACTCAACCAATTTAATACGGTTTTACCAATAAATATTTAAAAAGGTAGTTAAATTGACATAATTACTACTACTATACTATATTGTATAGTATTTTTTTGTTTTACCATCAATAGTTTCGGCGCATGCTATAAAAGACATTTTATTGCTAATTTTTTTACACCTTGGTTTAAACTATTGAAATTTTAGTATGGATACTAAACTTTTTCCAATTATAAATATAGCCTATGTTATACAGGGGTAACGTAGCATTATACTGGTGAAAGAATTTTTGAAATTGGTCCAGTAGTTTTTTCGTTAGAGTTTATTCGTTACTAATTGACCCGTCCCGGTATCGCCCGGGTGCAATTTAATACGTGTATTTACCGTCACCGCTATGTCCCTGCATTTTAAATCGTTAGTATCTTCGAAAATATTCATTCAGATTTCATACTGTAATGGGTCATATTGATCTATATAAAATGCACAATGTATTTAAGGTACCTAATTGGATAAGGATTAATGCTGAATTGTTTAAAATCGCTTCGTTATAAGCCATTATTTCTCGTAAAAAGTAAAGGATAAAAAATGGTTATTGTGGGTTATCCCTAAGAGATAGACATATACTATTGTAGACTTTTTTGTAGACATTTTTATGGTGTACAATACTGTAGTACATTATTTAGATCTATTTCGTAGGGTTCAGCCAGCGTTTGCAATGTAAGCGCAAAAAATGTGTTTATTTACGACATCACATTAGAAACCTCTAAAATTATCAGTGTTTATTTACTATATTATGTATGTATTGTACATATATACCTTCCTCTTGAATCACTCTATCTATTGAAAAAAACTGCATCAAAATCCGTAGATTAATTTTAAAGATCTAAGCATACATAGGGTAAGATCGACAGCGGGAAGCGACTTTGTTTTATACTATGTAGTGATATTAGTATAAAATGTGTTTCTAAATAACTGGTCTACTTCACGTCTTCTGTCGCTATATAGAGTGCTGTTATACAGAATTTAGACAGTAGATCTATTTCTATGAAGCACATGTTCCGACCGTGACCTAGTCTCAGATCTAGAAACAAAAAGTGTCAGTGACCGTATTCAACTTACTACTCGACTACTAATGCTTATATTATGCAAAATTCGCTTTTTCTATTACATATTTCAAAGAGCTGTCTGTGTCTTTCGTTGGCTAATATAAGGTTGGTTCTCCACCAGAGGTGTGTGCGAGTGGCGAGGAATGTGTTGGTTAAGAACCAATAGAATAGCTCACATCTAAAATAGTAATACACACTTATTTGGTGTTAAGTTCTAGTATTACAAAATAATAATGGAAGCTCAACTTCAAAGAGGTTGAATTTTCTTGTGATTCATCATAACCCTAAAAGAGATCCAATTTCGTTTTATTTACTTCGCGGTCAAAATAAATGTAGTAAATCCGTATTTGAGGAAATAAATCTTGATTTTAGTACCAAAAAATTTGTGTGCAAAATTCGGACCCTTTTTTCGTGATATTTGTATAAAGATCTTCATATATTAGATTAAGGATTCAATTAAGTTTTGCTTGGTCGCCAGAGATGCGATCAATAGGCACCGGTGGAAGCACATAATCCAAACTTTGATGACCACGACCCTCAGCTATGAGGGAGCGACCACAAACTCAAACTCAAAATATTATATTTCAATTAGACTTTTGTATAAAAGTACTTTTGATACGTCAAAAACTGGTCGGTCAGTCAGTTTGTCTGAAGCTACCACCAGCTCGGAAAGCAGTTTCCAAAGATGAGAAGAGCCGGCCAGAAACTCAACAGTCGCTCTTTTCAAAAAGCCATGTTTACATAGTCTGTTATACAAATCATTTAGCTTGAGAGTCAACGTCACTTAGATTCCAAGCATTCTCATCATTTAAGTAATCCTGTACATTGTAGTATGCTTTATTTATTAATGATTTCTTGATCCGAGTTTTAAATTGTTGAAGTGGCAAGTCTAATATAGGCTGTGGAATCTTATTATAGATGCGAACACCAAGCCCCATGAAACTATTACTTACTTTGTGGAGACGAAAGTAACACAGAGAGAGAGAGAGTATGAAGATCGGCATTGATTTGTATGAAGTCAATATTATTATAGATAAAAATATAAGAGTTACGAGGAGAGATATTTTATTAATTAATTCTTTAAAGAGAATTCATCGTGAGAAAATCTTTAGTAGGTTAACTACTTATTAATGAAGTATGAATTTGTAAATTTAAAAACTTCATCAATTTGAAGATTTAACTAAAATTTAATCTTGAGTTTAATATTAAATATTTATAAAATATTTACAGTTCAAAATGACCATTAGCTAATTTATAGCATATTCAAAGAAGTCTTTAAACCTGCTGCTAGGTCACAGGTCTCGGGTTTTCTGTACAGTTATACTATATTTTAGAGATTATAAGATAGATATAATACTGTTTTGTTTTGTCATTTCGTTGTATTTCGCATGGTTTTGCTTTATCTCGTTTCATTTTTATCTCGTTCTCATCTCATTCTCATTCTCAACGTCATTTTCATCGTCATTCTGATCATCATTCTCATCGTCATTCTCATCGTCATTCTGATCGTCATTCTCATCGTCATTCTCATCGTCATTCTCATCGTCATTCTCATCGTCATTCTCATCGTCATTCTCATCGTCATTCTCATCGTCATTCTCATCGTCATTCTCATCGTCATTCTGATCGTCATTCTCATCGTCATTCTGATCGTCATTCTCATCGTCATTCTGATCGTCATTCTCATCGTTATTCTCATCGTCATTATCATCGTCATTATCATCGTCATTCTCATCGTCATTCTCATCGTCATTCTCATCGTCATTCTCATCGTCATTCTCATCGTTATTCTCATCGTCATTCTCATCGTCATTCTCATTGTCATTCTCATCTCATTCTCATCTCATAAGGTTTCATATGATAACAGTACTTGAATAATGTCAGCGCATTACTTGAGACGTAGCTCATGTCAAAGTGATGTCACGGTTGCTCTTCTTTCTTTCTCTCTTTTAGTTGATGGTATCATAGAATGTCTTTTAGTTTTGGGTTAAAAACTAATTTAATATCTTAACTAATATCAACAATAAGCTGTTCTGTATGGAAACACTCAGAGATTTTTTGGGCTGTGCAGTTAGTTAGTCTAACTGATCGATTTCTCTCAATAAAAGATAAATGTAATATTCAGTAGAAAGTATTATAAGTAGCACATTACGATTACATTTGGTATTCGGAACGCGAATCGAATCCTTCCGTTCATTTTTTGAAGCAGGTAGATATCGGAATGTAGGTAGTTTATTTTTAAGAAGACTATCTAGCAATAAGGAGAAAATATATAACGAGCTCCATTTCCAAAGACATACACGGTCACACAGCTCGACATGCACTTCATCCCTATTTTAACCCATTAAAGCAATTTATTCGCGATAAAACGTAGACTATGTCCTTTGCAAAGCTCTAGTCTATCCCTGTACCAAATTTCATCAAAATCCGTTTAGTATTTTAAGCATGAAAGCGTGACAAACAGGTAAGAAGGATATTACATTTTCTAAAAGCTGATTCGTATTACTTGATAATGACGTCAGTCGGATAAAGCTTCGAATACAAAACTGGTTCAAATTCGTTTCCATAAAAGTAGCTCAAATCCTTCTTTAAAGACCTATCTATCTCTATATTCAACATCAAAATTGGTACAGCCGGTTAAGCGTAATAATATGCTAAGGATTAAATATGCTGTAATTACCTTAAAGTAAAGCTGAGAGAAGATAAATCAGATTTTTAAAATCATCATGAGTGGACATAAAAAATACCAAGTCCGCCATCTTGGATTTAAAATACTCAATTTATTTTTCGTATTCTTTTAAGCGAACTCTTTCATTTATTAATATTATGGGCGTGCACAAAAATAAACCGCCATCTTGGGTGGTCTGCCACATTGAATTTAAAGAAAATTAACTCTATTTTTCGTATGTTTCTCATTAATCCCTTTTGATACTCTTAATATAAATGTCCGCCATCTTTGTTGGTCAACCATTCAACCATATTGGATTTAGAATGACAGCGCCACAAACATGATAAAAAATATCCAAAACACTTATTTAATTCCGCGTCTAATTTTGAAAATGACTTTCCATAATTTTTATAAATATTTGGGGATCAGATGGTCCAATTGTGGTCACTTTCCCATTACTTTAACAAATTCGAAACGCGGATGCGTGACGTCATCGGTGAAAGTGCTCTTTTGGTTCCGCAACGCAAAAGCTAAATTATATTGAGTCATACCATCTTACGTGCTGAAAACTATTAAATACTGTTAAGTAATATACAGCCATTTTGCAAAGCTCCAACTAATAAGTTCAGTGACACCAATGTGGGGTCACTATAATATTCGTTTGACAGAGACCTTCAGAAGTCTGAATTCTTTATATAAATAACATTCACATTCTAGTGACACCAATGTGGGGTCACGATTTTTTAAAAATCATTGTGTAAAAGCTGATTTTCTCATTTTATATACGAGTTATGAAAAACTTATTAAATAATGACAAACTTAACTTTGCCGTCGGAAAACTGTTGCCCTCATACATTAACATATATCTCAATCAGTTTACCAACCGCAAAAAGATATTTTGCGGATAGAAACAGCCGTAATTCCTGATAAAAATAAGGTCTTGACAGACAGACAGACGAGCAACAAAGTGATCTTAAAAGGTTTTCAAATTAATGAACTTTTACACTGTTTAATGAAAGTCAGACACACATTTAGTTTCGCTAATAGATGGCGCTGCAAAAAATAATTTTCCCTCAAAAATTAAAAGGCATTTCATCTAATTCAAAGTAAAGCAAAAGAATGATTCATATAACCATAAATTATAGAGTTTCACGTCATTTCTAGACATCTCTCTTTTCCTGTATACTTTGTATAGACATTGTTTCATGTGATAATTTAATTATCTTTTGTTATAAACTAGGTTACTAGACCATTATAGAATGAGATCATTATGACACAGGTTTTATATGAAGTGCAATGAACTCTATGAAATATCTATCTACTACTCTACCCGCCCCGGCTTTGCCCAGATACAATTTACCACGTATACTTAGATTATACGACAGTCAACATATTTTATTATTATCCCGCTAGAACTCATATTTCCGGGATAAAAAGTAGCCTCAGTTTTAATCCAGGTTTCGAAGTATCTGTATACCAAATTTCATTAAAATCCGTTCAGCCATTTTTGCCTGATAGATTAACAAACATTTTTTATCCTTTTCATCCCCTATTGCTATATGAACATATTTTATACTTTCAACATATTTTTCTATATTTAACTCCCAAAGACTTAAACGGTCGCACAGCTCGTCATGCACTTTTAACCTAACCGCAAGCTTTCATCCCCTATTTCAACCCTCTTAAGCATTTTTTCGCAATAAAACGTAGCCATTATCCTTTCTTAAGCTCTAGCCTATCTCAGTACCAAACTTCATCAAAATCGGATGGTAAGAGTTGAAGCATAACATAGCATTTATACAAAATAAACACTATTTCTCCTATTATTAATAAAACTACTAAGTGCATTTTGATGTAGTTTTGTACACAGCTAGTTTGTATCCTAGATTAGGATATATGATACTCTTATCCCGGTAAAAGATATTTCCTGTGGGATAAACATGCATTCGTTCAAATAAATTCAACAGATTTGAATGATATTTGCCTTATATATACTGAGTTTGTAACTCACTCAGTTTTTGATTCAACGAGTGCGAGAAAGACGAATTAATGGAGAAAGAGAAAGAAAGAGAATATATGAAAATTTTAATGATATATACATTTATGTAATTCACACGTATTATATATATTTCAACGAAAGGAAATGAAAGAGAAATTATAATTTCTTTATCTTTTAGCTTAGAAAGTCTGTAAAATAAAAAGCATTAGTAATATAAAATAAGTTGGTGCTATAAATAAAAAAAAATCGTACCACAACGAATTTTACTTTTTACCCCAGATAAATAAAAAGTTAAGATAAAAAAAAAGTTCCTATGGGATAGTAATAAAGTGTTCATAGAACGCCTGAACATTTCATATTAGTTAAGTATATTGAAAATTGCACACGTGCGATGCCGGGGCGGATTGAGTAGTAATAAATATAAAGAAATCTATTTTTCTTATTTAATTTCCATTTCAATCACGTACAATAACTTTCTAACGTCGTAAAATAAATTTCTCCAATCAGTTAAAATAAATAGTTAAAGATGTAACTTGTGGGTAATGGTCACTTTTATAACTTTTTACTTTCAAAATTCTTGTAAAAC
This sequence comes from Limenitis camilla, assembly GCA_905147385.1. Lineage (NCBI taxonomy): Eukaryota > Metazoa > Arthropoda > Insecta > Lepidoptera > Nymphalidae > Limenitis > Limenitis camilla. Next base: position 5,183,887 of record LR990251.1, on the reverse strand, counting down.
ATTTTTATTTAATGGTTTACAATTTGTTGTTATTAAATTAACCTTAAATACTTTTTTTGTTACAGATGGACGAAAACTATTTGGGGGATACAAAATAACTCCAGCGTACTGTAAAGCGAGCAGAGCAGCAAAATATAATAGAGGAAATACAATATGCATGTTTAACCATGAATGCGGGCGAAGAGGAGGTGAAGTAGTGGGAGCATGCATGGACGGATTCCTGTTTGGAACCTGCTGTCAACTTCCTTCAGACAGCCAATCACATTTCCCTAAAGGTCCAGGAATTGTCATGACAAGCTACTTAGATTATCCTGATCCTGAAACTGAAACAGAAGATTACGATGAACAGCTTAGTGCTTGGCATAATAGTTTCAAACCAGTTGTCACACCAGGATATAGACCAAATCAAGTTTCTACATCTACTGTTAAATCAGAAGATCTAAGCACTGAAAGCCATCAAGCAGAAATTATTTCAGAAGGCTTCAGCCAGATAACTAATACATTATTAAGCACTCCACCAAAAGATAATAGTTTTGTTTATATTAAACCTGAGAATGTATATACACAAAGTTCAATCAACCATGCTGTTGCTGAAACTATACTCTTTCATAAAAACGGCACAGAAGTCAATGATGTTGTTAGACCGTCAGACTTTAATATACAAATATCTTCAATGCAAACAAAACCTACCATAGCCCCCACATCAACATCAGTTCATTCTCCTTCAATTATTGTTTCAACTCATCGTCCTATATACAAACCAGTATTTAAACCAAAACCAGTAAATAAAACTATGACTAAACAACCTACTACAGAGAATTATGTAATGGTTTCAACAGTTACAAAAGACAAAATGCCAGAGTTATCATCGATAGATAGTATAATTCAAATGCTCAATGAAAGCACTCCAAGCATGAAAGAAGGGGTTACTTCATCTTCCATAGATTTTGTGGAAACTAAATCTTCACCTACACCTTCTACAGTTTCTCCAGTTTCATATAGCAGTAGCTATCCCAGTTATTACTTATCGACAGGACATTATGTCACCCTAAAACCATCAACGTTTCCTAGTAGCACATCTATAACTAAATATTCTACTAAAAAGCCATTGACAACGAAAAAACCATATTATGGCAGTATATACACAACCCCTAATAGTATACCTCAAGCTGGAAGACCTGCTAAACCTACTAATTCATCTCCTAAACCAAGTCAGTCTACGAGTCAAGACATTGAAGCCTTTAATAGATATCCAACCAATCCAGATGATTTTGGAGAATCAATCACCACCTTTAGTTACGTTAGTTCAACTACCACATCAAAACCAACAACAAAAACCACAAGAAAACCACCATCTACAAGTTATGTGACCGGCTCGAAACCTTTAAGACGTCCTGTTACCCCACCTTCAAGTTTTGTATCAACCTATGACAGTGACACTTTTTCAAGCGTAACGCCTACAGTTATTGTACTAAATGGTCTTACTAAGCCCGAGTCACCTGCAGAGGAGACACAATTTGTTGAAATATCTCAAGAACCATTCAAAAAACCTATTAGTCAAATTACAGTGAATAATCATATTGAATCAACGAACAATATTTTCATGGGTAAACCACCACAAACATTTGATAAACCAAAACCAAAGCCGAATCCAGAACCATCATATGAAAAACCAGCATCACCTACAGTAGTTATTACACCAAAACCATCGCCAACAACTCCTTATCCTGTTAGAGTTACATCTACTCGACCTTCAACAACATTAACTTCAACAAATCCTAGCTACGACTTCACAGATTACCCAACAACTACCAAATTAGAAATACAAACGTCTTCCGACGATTTAATTAATTTCCCACCAGTAAGAAACCCAATGCTTAATGCAACAGGATCAAACCAAAATATTTACAACACAAGTGTAGTTACGTTATCTGATAACGAATTAGATATATTGCATGACGTCGATTTTTCGACACCAAGTTGGCAAGACGATGATAAACTTAACGATAAAATGAATCTTTTTGTAAGTAAAATAGTTGGTAGTCTTCAAGGAACATTCCAAGAGTTACATGATATAGTTATTCTGGATAAAAAACCAAATGCGACAATTATTCGAGACAAAACAACTACAGCTAAGCCACCGAAAAAAACTCTTCCACCCAGAAAACCCACGACTAAAAAACCTCTTAGACTTACTACTACCACAAAGAAGCCACCTCTAAAAACAACTAAAAAGCCTGCTAAATTAACAACAACTGCTAGAAAACCGACGACAACCACACCTCCTCCAACAACAACGACCAAGAAATCGGTACGTTAAGATAATTTAAATTACCTTTGAGTAAACTTAAAATAACTTTTTAAACTAATAAAATTGATATATTCCTAAATATTGGATACCCATGTTGTGGACCAAACTTGGTCGTTGCCTGTGATTATTTTGTTTTCAGGTAACAACAACAAAGAAAACAAAGCCAACAAAGAAAGTGACTACAACAACAATCACCACTACAGTTACTGAGTTAAATGATGAAGTTACTACTGAAAGTTATACCGAGATCAATTACAATGATAAAAATTGTAAGTATTCTAATTTCAATCCTATGGAATATATAATGAACAGTTAAACAGGAACATTTTCGTTTAGAGAAGGTAAAATTCAAATTTCAGTATGCGGTGTTCGTCCGCTCATGAAATCTGGTCGCATCGTTGGAGGCAAGAATGCAAGACATGGTGAATGGCCCTGGCAAGTCTTGGTGAGAGAATCAACGTGGCTTGGTCTTCTAACGAAGAACAAATGTGGCGGTGTTCTTATCACTAATAGATTTGTCACTACTGCTGCTCATTGTCAGCCTGGGTACGTACCTTTTTAAAAAATTAACAAATCAGTGAGAACTAGCATGAATCCTAATATTTTTCTCTATTCGAGAAACTGCAAATCCACAATTTGATCTCCTGGATGCTTTACAGCCAAATAAAGAAGATAATTAAAATAACATTATCAGGAGAAAAATAGAAAAAGAAACTTATGTACAGTGCAAACTTAATGAACATGATTTCGTATCTATTTTCAGTTTCCTTGCATCTCTGGTAGCAGTTTTAGGTGAGACTGATATATCCAGTGATATCGAAGCACGAAAACCAGTTGCTAAGAATGTTCGTCGCGTTATTGTCCATCGTCAGTACGACGCTGCAACATTTGAGAATGATCTGGCTCTTCTGGAATTAGATTCTCCAGTACAATTTGATGCTCATATTGGTAAGGAATATATTTCAAATATTTTTTCGTGGTGTGTACAATGACCACTGTTGTAAACTTTAATATAATTTTAGTGCCCATCTGCATGCCTACTGATGATACGGACTTTACTGGTAGAGTGGCAACTGTGACAGGATGGGGACGTTTAGCTTACGAAGGAAAAGTTCCTTCAGTTCTTCAAGAAGTTCAGGTAATTTATCTTTTCTTAATCATCAAGTCTTGCGTCATATAGTTATCCTTGTTTATTATTAATTGTATTTATTGATGTCCTTCTTGACGCTCCTTGGATTAAATTCAATTACATTTCATAAACAACTTGTAAATTCCTTTCCCCCCTAAAGTTTGCTCTGGAACTATGCTTTATATCCGCAATTCGGTGAAATTTTTTTATGTCTATTTCAAGGTGCCAGTAATAGAAAATAGCGCATGTCAAGAAATGTTCCACACTGCAGGACATACAAAGAAAATACTTAATTCTTTCATATGTGCTGGTTATGCAAATGGTCAGAAGGATTCTTGTGAAGTAAGTTACCTATAAGGAATTTTGATAAAAAGCATTATTTACTAACACTTGGAGCTTCTCATTTACAAACGACTTTTGTTTGTGCGGGAGCACCGGCTACAAACGCTGAATCTGCCAAGCGGCGCAAATATGGAGACATAGAAAGAAACTTTATGTTTGCACCGTTCGGCGTAGAAACCATGGGGCCAGGAGGCTTGTGATATTTACACCGAAATATCATCTCGCCTTATCCAAGCCACTGGTGACCAAAGGGCTCACGTCTACCTTGGTCAACAAATTAGCCTAGCTATTCAAAGAGGAAACGCTGCCAGCGTTTTGGGCACACTGCCTCTCTGTAGTGGAATCGAAATTTTTTTTGATATTACATAATTTATGTTATTTATTTCTAATTTAATTGTTTGTGTATTTAATTATGTGACAAATCAAAAAAAGTAATTATGCCGATTAAAACTAAAATGACCATTATTATATATTATTATTGCTGAGGGCCAAATAAAGCAATATTTTTTTCAGGGTGACAGCGGTGGTCCTTTAGTATTACAACGTGATGATGGTAGATGGCAGCTAGTGGGTACAGTGTCCCATGGAATCAGATGTGCTGCCCCCTTCCTACCTGGAGTTTACATGAGAGCTACGTATTACAAACCATGGTTAAGAAGTATTACTGGGGTTCATTGATTGATGATTTGGTACTCTTTGTTAATATTTTGGCATTTTTTGATCTGGGGTCAATCATCAACTCTTAAATTGTGATGTAAATCAATGTCAATGTATACGAAATATCTGAGCAAGGAAAAGTTGCTGCAATGGCCCCTATACCCTAACCTCTTTAATTCGTAACAAGTCAAATTATGTGTTGTATGACTAATGCGTCAATGCATACATATTGTGTATAATATTTATTAATTTTTTTAAACTTCAAGTAAGCCATAATATTAATTATCAATTAAAACATTTTGTTGATTATAATATTGTTAATTTATAAAGAGAATAAGAAAAATATTATTTTCTAAATGAAAGTGGAACAAATATAATTTTACGATTACTATCCCATAACTAATAAGGATTGCGTTCTACTAAATTATAATACGGTTTCACTAAATTCATTTAAATAGAAAGTGAAACGGAACTGTTTGGATATCTAATTGAATAGGTTAGTCAAAAAAACTTAGATTTTGATCTGATAATAAAAGAGTTTATGCACTTTTCTAAAATAAGCTTTTAGTCTCTAATATTTATTTAATTATAGTTACAAATATTAAATAATATTATGGAGAGTCCGAATATATTACGGATGAAATAATTAATGTAAATTATGTAAAAAGGACTCATTTTAGTTAATTTTATTTAAGTTAAATAAAATTTTAATATACGACATCCCACCCCGTATATTGTGTGTTAAATAATAGTATTTAATTCTTACGTAATGCTACTAAAGTAGGCATGATGAAATTAACCTGCATACATGCAAATTGAGTGATTGACGTCACAACTCAGTAAGCGTAATTTTTTTTGTGGAATTATATTCATTTCATTGTGGAATTTTATTGCATTTCACCAGCAAAATCTTTAAATACTGCTATTTGCATCAAAATCAATTATCATGCTGATTGATTAAGCTTTCAGGGACCAAAAGGGGCCCATTTGAGAAAAATCTTCTTTATAAACAATTTTATTTAACTATTTATTATACTTTAGTCAATTATTCAGTTTTTTGTAACGAGTTACAACACTTTCATTTTTACATAAATAGCTCTCTAAGGGAGATCGTTCATTTAATTTTTATAAATAAATCTGATAACTCCATATCTTGTAAGTTTTAATAATGATGACGAGTCTTCATACAAGAATTACGAAAAAAGTGTCCGAGGCCTTAACTAATAGTCGCATCGTATTTTTTTATTTATTATTTGACTAGCTTTAATGAAAACGAATCTTTGTATTTTGTCCTTAACGCGTTCATAAATCATTCATTCGTTCGTGATGAAACTTTGGTAAATTGTTGTAGATGTGTGTGCCTAATAATTAATCATAAATAGATATCTTTTTGCGTTTTTTGATATCTTTTACCTTCAGACACTTTTAGGTCAATAGACGTGAAATAAAGAAAGTCGTTCTCCTTAAGCCAGTAAGAAATAGTTAACAATATTATAAATATTGTAAATTATAAATAATGTACATTTAGATGCATTTATTTATTATATTTTATTTATAGTTAGTTTAGTTGTAATTAGTCATAGATAATGATTTTTGTAAATTTATAGTTTTAGAGTACATAACATTTTTACCAATAATTTATATTAATTTTAATACTATCGTATATTGATAATAAACTTTGTATGTAGAAAATCTCTGTAAGTACTGAGCCGATTTTGATAAATGATTCACTAATAGAATGCTACACTATTTTATTTTAAAATAGACTATACAGTAGATTTTTTATAGCAATTTATTCTAAATAGACTCAGTAAATTAAACGAGGATAGGTCGAATGTAAAAAAATTACATTTAATACATGATAAAAGTGCATAAAAAAAATATATACAAAATATTAAATAAAGCGTAAAGTAGTAAAAAGGGTAGCGGAAAAAATTATATTTTTAAAAAGTCTAAAATATTCTTCGCCTCTCTTTCGTTTTTGGTAAAAAAAAACATTTTTGGTATTTTTAATATATGATAGTATTAATTTAAGAAACTGCTCAATACTTATAATTTTATTATTATAAAATAACTGACTGTTATGCATTTAATAAAATATTTAAGATATATTTCGTTTTATTTCTATAACACCATCATATTTACTCATAAAGGAGGTGTATGGGAAACTTTCGTTACTTTGAGGAATGGCAACACATCAGCTATATAAAATATGTTCAATGACATAGTTGTATGTTCGTTGGTTTTTCTTCAAAATGTATTTATAACCAGCCTTCAAAAAATATTCAAGTAGAATAAAAATTAAATAACAGATTAGAATTTAAAAATTCAGTAACAATATTTTTAATTCCTAAAAGTTGCCAGTTACGAAATATTATACTGAATCTACAATATATACACAGTCAGTCCCTTATCCTTTTACCGGTTACAATATTTATATTAATGATAATTTATTTTGATATTGCACCAAAAGCCTCTTGTACACATTTTAGTTAATTTCCATATCAAATACTTACCGGCTACAAATAATTACACTAGTTATATATAATAGGTGGGCGATCGTCGTCAGGAGTGGAAGAAAATCCGGAACATTTCAAGAGGTATTGGTCCGCGATCGTGGTGCGCCCAGAGTTTACACGGCATCAGCATATATGTATAATTGCAGTTGGATGGGTAGGGTGTGCGGAGACGGTGTGTTTAGATTACGTGAATGAACACACTGAATCAATAAAATAAATCAGAAAAGAATAAACAAAACAGCATGATACTTCTAAAGTTTATTTAAGGTTTGACTAACTGCTACAAATGCGTCATTATATGTATTTAAAAAATTCAGCTCCTAAAGTATTAACAGAGCAATTTATTGAAAATGATTAAAATATACTTTACGCAAACTATAATAATAATATAATATTTCCTGTATTATCTATGTAAACCAAAGGTTACTTTAAATATTTCGTATAGAAATAGTCAAAATAATTAAGATAACATAGAATAATCTACTGAGTGAACAGTGATATGAACGTGACGGATTACAGTGATTACCTATCACTCTTATAAAATCTAATAAAATGTATTATTATTTCATTCAAGTTCAAAATTACTAGATATTCGCATCCGTCATGAAGGGGATAGTGTTTCTATTGGCAAGTGTAGTCTGTAAGTAATGTGTGGATTTTATTATAATCAACCTTATGAGAGATTTTTACTCTGAAGTAGCCGAAATAGTAAATATGAATTTATATTTTTATAGATATTCTTGTATTCTGCACTTGTATGTGATAAAAACAGTAATGGAAAAGAAATAGTAATTGTACAAGATCTTAATGAAAAAAATGTATGAAATGAGAAAAATATAGCTCAAAATAATAGTCAAAAACATCCTGACTTATTACCAGATATATTTTTCAAAGTAGATATAATATAAAACCTGTAAAGCAAATATAAATTACAAAACAATAGCCAACCTTTTTTACAGTATGTGCTGCAATTCCAACAAACTCAAGAGATAATGTAGCTAACGAAGATAATTTAAAAGTTCAATTTATTGAAAATATTGACAATAATAATAATGCAGAAGAGTCTGATACTAATGAATACTGGTTATTTACAAGGTAAAGTATAATAATCGTTTCCGCATGAATCAACCATAGAATTATAAATAAAATTCTTAGCCTTCTATTGCAGGAGAAATCCAACTATACCACAAATCATTAGTAACGGTAATCTTCTTTCTCTTTGGACATCAAACTATGACAGCAGCAAACCACTTAATGTTATTGTCCATGGATGGACTCGAGATGGCACTTATCGAGCAAATACAATGATTACAGCAGCTTTTCTAGAAACATCTGATGTAAATGTGATCGTAGTCGATTGGAGAATAAGAGCTAGTGGCGAATACATCCCAGTATCCTTAAGAGTTCCTAGTGTTGCTAGAGATTTAGCAAGCTTTTTACAGTGGCTGATCATATTTGGAGGTGGTAATTGGGATAATGTGCATCTAATTGGACACAGTCTTGGAGCACATTTAGTTGGAAATACTGGCAGAGATTTAGGAGGACGACCGAGAAGAGTTACAGGGATGGATCCGGCAGGCCCATACTGGAGTAATCCTTTTGCTTTAAATACACAATCTGGTCGTTACGTGGAGGTTATTCATACAGATATCATGTCTCAGGGAACTACAGAGCCAATAGGACACACTGATTTTTATCCCAGCGGTGGTAGAGACCAACCAGGTTGCGATACAAGTGCATGCAATCATTTGCGTGCTTATGAATTATTTGCTTCTAGTGTACGGACAGATCATTTTGTTGGTAGACAATGTAGCAATCTTTTGCAAGCTATGTTCAATCTATGCAATGGACAAACTCTAAACATGGGAAATGGAAATATGAATAAAATAGGGTAAGAAATGCTAAATTAATCAACTATGATTGTAATCCTATATAGCAGTGATGGCCCAGTGGTTGAGACTGCAATGTCTTACTCGGGAAGTCCGAGTTCGATCATAGAGACACACCACTGACTTTCTGAGTTAAGTGTGTTTTAAGAAATTAAATATCACTTGCTTTAACGGTGAAGGAAAACATCGTGAGGATACCTGTTCTAAAAGGTGTGTGTAGTCTGCACACCCACACTGGGCGAGCATGGTGGACTGTGGCCAAATACCCTCCTCATTCTGAAGAGTAGACCTAGCTCAGCAGTGGGCCATTGATCACAAAACCAATCCAACCAAAGAAAATCTAAAAGACAATTATGCCTTTTTAATTTCAGGTCTGGTATCTATGCTTTATCAACTGGTGGAGTCTGGCCGTTTTAAAAGAAGAATTTATACTTATTTAAGTTTTTGAAAATTTAATAATTCATTATGAACAAACTTTATTCTTTCCTATTCAAATAGTATTCTTTCTTGCTATAAATAAACTTAAACATAGAATTTTAAATTTACAATAAAATGTTGCTTTGCCTGATTAACTTGTTGTAAACTTTTATGATAATAATTCTCTACCCATGGTCTTTTATTACCTTCTATACTAAAATTCATCAATTAACAAAAATATTTTGAGAATCACTTCAACCCAGAGCTTTTTATCTACTTAGATTAATCTATCTGAAGTAAAAAAAAAAAAACATTTATTGAACTGATCCTTGCGTGATTTTTATTTATCATGCTTCACCTACACGTGAAGTCTTAGAACAATCAGGTGATTTATAAATGTGATGATTAAAAAGATTAGCTATTTTAAAGCTAGCAACGTGTATAATGACTTCCCTTTTATGCCATAACCATATGTAGTTCAGTTTCACTTTTCTTAATATGGTGATCAGGAAGAAAATAATATTTTTGTCGGCGTTTACAGCTTGTAATTAATATTTTTAATTATACAATATATATGTATGTAGATTATCAATTCAGAATCACGCTGATATGTTTTTATGACTCGGCGAAGATACATGATGATATCGATAAATAGTGATTTTAAATACTAAAACTACACCACAAATAATTGCCAATGGTGATTTTGTTTGTTTGCGGACCTCAAATTATGATGGTACCAAAAGTCTGAAAGTTATTGCTGATGGTTGGAACAGTAACGGTACTTTGCCATTTAATACAATGATCACAGAAACTTATTAAAAAAAATATGACGTAAAACATCATTGTAGTAGATTGGACTTTCAGCGCCAGTGGTAATTATGTCAGTGTTTCTTTAAGATAGGTACTCTTAAAGAAACGCAGACAGAGGCTCGCCTTGTAGAAAATTTCTAGCAATAGTTGATAACTTTTGAAGGAGGCAATTGGGATAACGATCATCTAATTGGTTACAGTCTTTGAACACATTTAATTGGTAATGTTGGATGAGAAGTTAGAGGTCAAGCAAGAAGAGTAACTAGTATGTTATAAAAATATTGTTAAATATTTCAGTAACACTTATTGTAGAAGTGTGAAGTATTTACTTTCTTTTATAGGACTTGATTCTGTTGGTCCTGGGGCAACTCCTAAGGATTGAAGCAGCTATCTGGTTAATATGTTGAAGTTATTCATACAGATATTCTGCTTCAAGGGACAACCGAAGCCAGCTAACGAATATTTTGCTTCTAGTATACGAATGGATTACTTTATTGAAAGACAATACTCAGATCTCTTGCAGGCCATTTGAACCAACTTAATGGTGATACTCTCAATATAGGAAATAGAATTTTAAGTGTAAGAGTGTAAGAATTGTTTCAGCAGGTATACTAATTTACTAGAACATGTGTGAGACATTACTGAAAGAGTGACTTGAAAATAGCTTTTATTGATGAAATTAAAAGTACGTGAAACTATTGTGAATTGTGAAGGCTGCTTTTTACATGCCCTCACTTTTTTTCTTCTCAATCAGAAGTTTCAATATTATTATTCTATTCTTTATTTCAGATATGGTATATATGCGTACTGATAATGTCTGGCTGTACTAAATAATTAGTATTTCCAACTAAATTAAATCTGGTAGTATTTAATTTAACACTTATAATAAAAACATCTTAAATTATAAGCATCAGTTTTATATAACCTCCATATTTTTTTATCTACAGTGAACCCTTACAGAATATCGTCATTAGGTAGTTTATATTCTTTAACATTAAAGTTAACATTATCAACAATTATTATCTCTGAAGTTATTAGAATTATTGTTATTTCATTCTTTTTTGTATCATTATATTAATATATTTTGTATCATATTAATAAAGTATTGTCAAAATTAAGTTGACCTCATCTCTTCAAAGGGAATATTTACAACGATTATAATCAATCCCGTTTATGGCCCACTGCAGAGCCAGGTCTCATCCTCAGAATTAGGACCACCATGCTGGCCCAGTGCGGGTTGGCAGACTTCACTTGTGAACTTTATGGAGAACTCTCAAGAGTGTACGTTTGCTCACGATTAATTGCTTAAAACACACACACACACACCTCTGATTACTCTGAGTTACATAACTCAGAGTAATCAGAGGTGTGTGTGAAAGGAATCGAACTCAAACCTATCGAGTAAAACATTTCAATGGACTATTACTGCTTTGATATCTATGATCTGATAATCGTCCACGCTGAGTATCACACATTGAGCAGTTTTGGAGATAAATACATTTACGTGATTCGTAAGTAAAGTAATCAAGTGATTATACATAATTTATTTTCATTCGATAGAGATATTCGAATGAGTTCTAATCTATCGGTATTAAAAAATTTGGTGGTCATGAAAGTAATATTGCTTCTTTTAGCGTGCACAGCTTGTAAGTTACATTTTTACTAAATAAAACAATAGTTTTTCAAATCTTTTAGTCTTCATTTTTACTGGAAATGAAGTCAGTTAAAATTGAGACATTTATTTTTGTAGTATGTGCTGATATTCCAACAATTACAAAAGACTATGATAACGAAGAAACAATTCCTGAAGATTTACCTAAAATTAATAATATTGAAGACGTAATAAATGGAAAAATACTTCAAGCTACTGATAATAATGAATACTGGCTATTCACTAGGTTAATTTATTATATTAATGCGGTTTTGTAATTAAATTTACAGAATTAGATTTACAAAATAGAAATTTAATTTTCTCTTTACAGGAGTAATCCAACTACACCACAAATAATTTCCAATGGTAATTTGCTCTCTCTGTGGACTTCAAATTATGATGGTGGAAAACCATTAAAAGTTATAGCTCATGGTTGGAGACGTGATGGTACATCACCATTAAATATAGTGCTCACAGAAGCTTTTCTAGAAGTAGATGATGTAAATATTATAGTAGTAGATTGGAGTATCATCGCAAGTGGTGATTACGTAAGTGCTTCCTTAGGAGTGCCTGGAGCGGCTCGGTTTGTAGGGAACTTCTTGCAATGGTTGATTACTTTTGGAGGTGGAAATTGGGATGATGTTCATCTAATTGGTTATAGTCTTGGAGCGCATCTCATTGGTAATATTGGGAGGGAATTGAGAGGCCGAGCGGCTAGAGTAACTGGTGAGTAGTAAAATGAATTGCTAAATATTATTGTCAAAAACTAATTGCATTATTGTATCTGTAATATCTTAATGAAATAGTAATACTTGTTTTTCGTTCCTATATAGGTCTGGATCCTGCTGGTCCATTATGGAGTAATTCCTTTGCATTGAACCAGCAATCTGCTCAATACGTTGAAATTATTCATACAGATATTCTACTGCAAGGGATCACTGAGCCTATAGGACATTCTGATTTTTATCCCAATGGCGGCCAAAAACAACCAGGCTGTGATTCAAGTGCATGTAATCATAGACGTTCTTACGAATATTTTGCTTCTAGTATACGAACTGATCATTTTATTGGTAGACAATGCTCAAATCTCTTGCAGGCTATGATGAATCAATGTACTGGTGAATCTCTTAACATGGGAAATGGAATTTTAAGTAAAAGAGGGTAAGCACTGCCTAAATACACAGTGTGAAATAGTTGTTTCCTTTATTTAATGTAATGTTTTGTTTTGTTTTACTCTTTTCAGATCTGGCATCTTTGCATTAACTACAGGGAGTGTTTGGCCGTTCTAGAAGAATTATTGATTTATATAGATCTAGGTATAAAACATTTTATCAATATTGTCTTATTCATATTGATAAATAATATTATTAATATTCTCAATTAAATTGTGTATTTTTCCTTCATTTAGGTAAAAAGTACTAACGCAGTCTACATCACGTTACTTATTAGGTTTCATCTTTTGGGACCATTAACTAGATGGCACATTACATATTTTGTCTAGTGCAGGTCAAGATAATCTTCATCCTGGGGACTTAACTGTATCTGAAAGTGACTCAAAGACAGAATTTGACAATCCTACCCCGGGATAATCCTTTCTCATAGTTGAAAAATATGAACTATTTTTCTGAACATGAAATAAAAGATTACTGCCTCAATAAACATTTATTCAACAGTCTACATTTTACAATGAGTATATATTAATTATAAGATTTCTAACACTATATCAACACAAGCTTCCAAAGAGGTTATAATACTGGAATTATCCAATACATTTTTAAAAGCTGCAGAATCATTATTTAGTTTATTTATGTTTCTAAATAAGAAATAGATTAAATTCCATATTAAGATCGCTAAAATACATTTCTAATTTCTACAAGATATACATTTTTATTGATGTGGCACAGCAGTACGTTTATCTACTACTACATATTCAATGTCTACTAGTCTAAAACTAAAACTAGAAGCCTATAAATAATGGTAAATATTTAGTATTTTATACAATTTATTATAATCAACACGAAAAATCATTAAAATATTTATCTGTAGAGAGAGTTGCTTTGCGCTTTTCGTTAACAAATTTATTAAAATAAAATATTCTGTTAAAAACTATATTGTGCTTGACATTGAATATAAAGTCAAAATAATTACTTTTTTTAACATTTATAATACTTTAAATATTACATATAGATATGATTATTCCGCTTTTTTTTAGTTTCTCAAACTACATTATACTACATAATATCTTACTTATTAATTCTACCTTTATAATGAAAACATTTCTTACAAATAGCATCTGCCTTATTTTTTATGGTTTGCGTTGAAATTGCACGTTCAGATTCAGGTTTAGCGTCTTCAGTATCAAATGGCCCCTCACTAAACTGCTGAATTAATTTTTTTATGTAAGTACCAGGGCCTTTAATAGTAAGTTTAGAAGAATCTTCTTTATCTTTATCTGGAGTGCGATAGTCACTCAGCAAACCATCTTGTAAATTTCCAAAAGCATGACTAATTTTTTCACCAATATTTAGTTTTCCTTCTACAGCATTAAAATGAACTTGATCCTCAATCTTCTTTGATCCAGTTGGAGTTATTGTTATTTCATTATTTTTCATATCAATAGATATAGTAGCCTCATCTAATTTTAAATCTGAGAGGGAGGCGTCAACAGATTTAGATCTTATTTGTTTAGATGGTGTCCCAGTAGCTGGTACGTGTAGTTGGTTAGTATCTGTATTGCCTTCTTGCTTTAATGCTGAGGTGGATTTTACTGGAGACAAAGATGATCGGTCACCAGGGCTTGAACCTATCAATATACACAATTTTTAAATTCATCTCAATGTATAGTTTTACCTACTTAAAACATAGTAAAAAAAGCTCAAAAAAATATTTGAAATACTTGAGCTACGTAAAGTGGTTTTTGAAATAATTTTGAAAGCATAAAAATTCCCACCACCTTTTATCAGATAAATTACCTCAATATTTTGCTCCAATTGGCTCACTTTTTGGTCCTAAAATAAACCATTTTATTAAAATCTTTTCAAGACTGAGAGTAATGGAAATTAAACATAAAAATTTATTACGACTTAAATTGCCAAACCCAAAAACCAACCAATACAGCTAAGAACAAGAAAGACATAGCATTGAAACAAGATCCAATTACCATTTGAAGCATCCTCTCTTTCTTCCTCCGAGCATAAAGGAAGAGACTGTTCCACCATTAGCCCCTGAACCATGTCCATGTAAGAGTCAAGCGAGAATTTCTTTCCGCACATGCGAATTCCGCGGATTCTTCTACGCATCTCTATAGTAAATTTAGTGAAACATGATATCTTAGATCCACTAAATAAAAATATTGATGATGAAGTGAAAGTGATTGATGATAATGATAATTTGTTAACTAAATCCATCGACCAATAGAAATATTATGAAAAAAATGCAAACTGATAATTTACATTAGGTTAGTTTTAAATTCCATAAATATTAATACTTAGTCTACGCCACTAAAATTTCTCTAGACATACTAATTTTAAGAAATCCACTTACCAGGACTGTCCTTCGGTTCCATTTTTAGCTGCGCAAATGTTTGAGCGCAAGAAGAGAGAACTTGTTCATAATCACAGATTGCGACATGAGTTCCATTGACAATTTTGGGACTCATAGGACTGTTGGCAAGGAGAAGGCTTGTACCGAAAGTAGCGTTTAGCTCTCGTGTTTCTAAAATTTGATGATTTTATTAAAGTTTATCGTAATCAATATTAGCAATTATACGATGCAGCACCTGCTGCTGATATTGATAATGTCATCAACAGACTGAATAGCGTATTATTTATTGGAAATCCTTTCTTGGAGTAAATCCTATTTGGTCTCCACGTAAAAGCTTCCAAATCACAGCACTTATTATTAGCGGTCTTAAGCAATTGCATAAAATTGATGTTAATTCTCTATCCCCTATCCGGTTTGGAAATTCTAATATAGCACTTAGTAATTCGGTCAAAAACTTAGATATTTTTATAGACAATTCCCTATCTTAGTCTGTGTAAGTCTCCGAGGTGAGTAAAACGATATTTGCAGTTCTTGGTATCTTAAGATTTAATAATCGTAACTTGGTATCGTAAGAAACATTTCTTACCTGTAAAAACTAAAATTTCTCTAGTCAATTCCCTTTTACTCCCCATAGTGGATTAAGCCGATTATTGTTTTCCCGATTTCACCGAACAACAGTTTAATAAACTCGGAACGTTTGCTTAACGTATTATTGCGAATCTACATCAAAACAATTCGCATGCCTACGCCAAGCTTTATTTCAAACTTGCTAGAAAATGTCAAACTAGAATAAGACGGCAAGCGAACCGAGAGAGACAGCAAGATGTCGTTCGCTGAAAAATTCGCGAGTCTTCGATGATTGACATGTGGGAAAATAACGGCATTGGGCAAATTTATGTGTTCCAGTGAGATGGGTATAACTCTACATCTTTCCAGGGGTTGCCAGAATAATATTTTTTAAATTGCTAGAATCAAGTAACGAGAAGTTTCTATATGAACACCTATATAAAGGCTTGTACCGACGATTGCAAGTCAGTCTATTACTCGACAGTAAAGAAGTGAGTTCGAAGAGATACCGAAGTGCAAAGAAAGTGGTGCCTAGTCGTAGTGGTGAAATATTGTGAAGTTTATTGATCCAACCATATCCACGGATTTCCTGGAAGAGATTGCTTTAACAATAAGGCCGCCTTTGCATGCCTCTTAAACTTTGGTCTGTATCTTTCTTATGCCTTTTTCTCAGTATGTGCAATAAAGATTTTATCTATCTATCATTTGTGTCAGTGTTTAATATGGAAAAACAATAAATACCTTTGAGAGAGATTCTTGGTTTCTTTGGCACTACAATATTTCCTTTTTCAGACCCGTACACATCAATTAATATTTCAGATGCAACGGTTTTGATCTCGTTCCAATCATCTGTAAAATAATTTTATATTAAAATATCTTATTTCCTGTGTCTTTCGTCTTTTCGTCTTTGAATAAATAGGAAGACAAAAAATATATTGAGGCAAAAGGCACAAAGCAGAAAACGAGATGAATATGGGACAGTCTGGGTTTTATGAAGTGCAGAGACGCGCCAAGCATCTTCTGCACCGGTGTGCTAAATACTTATGAGCACCTACACATGAAGAGCAAATAAAGGGATTCTGTCTAGGTTCACCTACAATAATGGGGTTAGCCTTTTACCGCCCCTTGAACCAACTTTGTTTTTAAACCAAATCATATCATATTATATTTTCTCTATGTATTAGCCTGGTGCCACTGGAAAGCTTCGTAGTGACTTTTTTGCTTGGGTGCCGTCGTACGCCACACACCCTCGCACATTTGGACAGCGTGACCCTGATCAACCGAGAATTACAAGTATTTTTCTAATTTTTATAAAGGTATTGTTTAAATAACACCTACCAAGAATATCCTGATTAGTAGTCCTTTGAGAAGTGACTGTGAATCGGATAACATAAACCCCTTTAAAGCAAGCAGGAACTGCGTGGATATAACCACGAGCATTGAGTCGCTTAAGCAGGCGTTCAGTGAGGGTATTTTCTCCCTTGAGACGGAACGCTACCATTCCTAGAAAGTAAAACATAACAAATCTCAATCAGTTTTATATAAATCAAAATTTTAAAAATATAAATAATATAAAATACCCAAATTCCTTGGTTGTGGAATATCAAATCGTTGATCAGCCAGTACCAGAGCTTCAAATTTTTGAGCTAAACGAACACTCTGAAAAATACAAAGATTTATATTAAGAACCTTAATAGAACGTAGCCCCAAAATTAAGAAAAAGAAAAAAAGGTTAAAATTTTACCTCACGAATATGTTTCTGCAACCCAACGACACCATAATTTCTTAAGACAAACCAAAGCTTCAGTGCTCTGAATCTACGACTCAATGGTATTTGCCAATGCTGTAAATTATACACAAAATAAGTATCAAAATATAAAAGAAATTACTTGTAAATGCTCCAAATATCATCAAGCACAACATTACACCCCCACCAAATATAATATTTAATCTTTAAACCATCACCAAATTCCCACCACCTAATCAAACTATAACATACAAGAAACTCCTTTTTATCTGGATTTTCTAACTGAATTTTTTTATCACACCCATTCGCCATTTCACTATAACCATGTAATTTAACTTCTTCATCACTATCATCATATAAATCATCACTTGGTGGATAACCTTCATCATTTGTGGAAACACTGTCATTACGTTTGTGATGTATATCAGTATCTTTCATTTCGTAATTACTTTTGATATCAATATCGATTTTGTTCTTTGTGTTTGCATCTTGAGATCCAACCTATTATTTTTAAAAGTTATATAATTATTAAATAGGGTTTTTTGTGCATCATCAAAATCTTTATTACTTTCATTATTATTATGTATATGTGTTATACTTACCATATAATCAATAGCTTTTCCTGAAAGGAATAAGACATCTATTAATAAGGTTTAAAGTTTGTCCTGTTTATTTTATTTTAGAGTTTTTGTTTTACATGTAACGTTATCATATTTAAAAAGGTTATTTACTCCATGTTTGCTTTTGGGTTCACTTCTATATATTCCTCTAGCTACGCAGCAAAAACTACTGAAGCTCCAAATACGGCATTTAGAACAGCTCTTTCTTTTATGACGTAAATACACACTGCAATTCACCAAAATCTATTTCCTATGGGGATGACAAACTTTACAAAAACACCTATTTCAGCTAAGATTCCGCAGTGAGAAGCCAGGGCGAGTCGCTAGTTTTCAATAAAAATAGATTATACATGAAGTGTATAATAGTATAGATAGTTTTATACAGTACCTGAGTTCTCGTGCCGCAAGTAAATTGGATTAACGTTGAAAGTCCTATGTAGGGCAGTACTGTCCTTCACCCTGAAATACAAATCATTATCTTACTATTGTTATAAATTTCTATCAAATTTAGCATGTAGATACTTTATTGCCTAGATTAACATATAGGCTAACTTTTATCCTAAAAAAATTCACAGTTCCTGTAAAATACAAAATAAATGTTTTTTGTTGATTCTAAGTACGGAAAGGTAAATTGCAACCGTGCGAACCCGGATGGATCGACTAGTTAATAATGTAATTTAAAAATCTTACCACATAGCAGTGCAGTCAAAGTTGACCATCAACCATTTAGAAGGGTTGAAAGCGAAAGAATCAGCCAATTCAACACCATCAAGCCAATGCCTAAAACCAAAAAACCTGTCAGTCAAATATCACGAGAAAAAAGTGTCTGAAGTGTTTGTATGTATGTATGTTACTCTTTCACATCAAAACTATTGCATGGACTTCAATTTTGTTGTGAATTGCCCAAAATATAAGGATGAATGTGCAGTAAAAACGCTCCCTCGTGTGTAGTGTGTGTGTAGTGGTGCTGTCTGTGTGTGTGTGTGTGCGTCACGTATATAATGTTTATCTTAAATACTCCTACAAAAATGCCACACAACAGCATATATCTTTTATGTGTAAGGCATTATCGCCAAAATAGTGAACCATAAATACAATAAAAATTAATACTTTATTTCTAATAAATACTTTTATCGCTATTTTTACATATGTTAGAAAGAGACAAATGTATGTCATCACATTCGTTTAGATTATTACGAACATCCATGAAAGATCGGAAGAGCGAACAAATACTTTCAGGATACATATTTGTATGAAGTTTTTTTTTTCTCACCTATATTCAGGACAAAGAAAGGCGCTTCCAGCATAAGCAGCATCAACATGGAGCCAAGCAGAATGTTTCTCACAAACCTCCCCAATTTCCCTTAAATTGTCAAAAGCTACGGAACCTGTTGTACCTAGAGTTGCACACACCTAAAAAAATAACAATAATGTTTCAAAACAGTGAAAATTAAAAATAACATCTAACTCTAGAAGTTGATGTAAATTTAATTTGAGGAACATCGCATAAATTTATCTAACTTTTTTTTAAATAAAACTATAACTGTGTTAATTAATAATCTGAGAAAAATTATATTTTTTAGACGAAAATACAGTTTTATCAAATTTACTAACTAATAGTATTTTAAATATTGTAGTTTTATTTATATTAAACTTAAAAACATATAATAATTTTTAATTTAATTATTGTAAGAAACATATTCCATTCCGGTTCGGTTTTTTTTTTTTTTTCTTTTTTTTTTCGTCAATTTTCCAATATTTTTATTCTGCTATTCGAGACGGAAAGAAATACAACAAATCAAAACCATGATAATCGGTCCAGCCGTTCTGGAGTTATAAGTGTTCGAAATACCAGACTTTGCTTTATATATATATAGATTTATTTTGCTGATATTTTATATACTACTAGCTGACCCTGCAAACGTTGTTTTGCCGCCGTGGGCCAACCTTATCACTTAGAGGTATAAAAAATAAACATTGACCGGTTCTAAGACATACCCGATATGCACACAAAATTTCATAAAAATCGGTCGAGCCGTTTCGGAGGAGTTTGGTAACTAACATTGTGACACGAGAATTTTATATATAAGATGAATTAAATAAAAATCTAAAAAACCATTAAATTTTACATAAATGTATGTATTTTTATGTATTTAAAATGAAAATTAAAAAACAATTAATAATGAAATTTTACACTAAGGCGCATTAATAGATTGAAATAATTATACATCAATATTAAATATGTATAATAACTATTAAATTAAAAATTTAAATGACCCCGGACTGAAACTGTTTTTTGATAGTCACGAAGTATCGATACCCTCATGACATCGATCTAGAAGAATCGATATTCATTTGTATAAATCGATCTATTTATATTGTTGAAAACAACACAAGAAAGGTATCGAGAAATACCTTTTCTCCTGTACTCAGTGTAAGCAATGTGAATGTGTTACCATGGTTAAAAGATTGTTATAATTGTCAATATATTAAGAGGAAATCAGTCGACACTTTTTTCATAGAAACGTAGTCCCCTGTTTCCTCCTAGGATAATGAAGTTACAGTCCAAAAATACGTACAGGCATAGCTTAGACCTCGTAACAGGTAATTACGAAAGGTAAATTTTCTTAATGTTACGTAGGTAAAATCAGTTCGAGCTGTAGTTCTCTCTATCACACGGTAAGGGGTAAGCTTGGGGCTCAGCGCGACACCAATATTTTTGGTAAAAATCTATTTTTCAAAAGTGTCGTTCGTACGAAGTCCTCTTAATATTGTGAGGCAGCTCTCAAGTGAGCAATGACCTGATAGTCTTCAAACGGGTGACCAGATCCTCACGAATTATAGCTAAGAACCATCTCGATTAAATTACCTTTCAAACAAATAAAATTTAATCAGAATCGATCTATTATCTTGAGCGCTACAATGCCACAAACAGACGTACAGATACACAGATAACAAAATAAACTTATAACATCCTATAATTGTAGCGATCTTACATTATCAGCAACTTATCGATATAATGATATTACCTACAAGATTGTTCCTGCTCATACTTAGCGAGTTAATAAGATGTTATACGCTTCATCGTAGGATAAACTAAATGAGGATAGTATTAAGCTATCCCTACTCTATATTATACTTGTAAAAGAAGACAAGTTTCACAATGAAGTCTTTGGATTGTGAAACCAATCTGACAATACACCAGGGTGAACGGAAAGGCATCATGGGTTAAAACGGGCACAATAGTTGTCCATCACGTAAATGGTGTTTATAAATGTATATGCTTAGAAATTGAGATGAAAAGAAGCTATTTTGTAATGAAAAATTGGTTTCATAAAAATAACAGGCTAAAAAAAAAGTCTTGTCGTAGCACTAAAAAATATGTGAAACCAAGTCAGTTATTCTAATTGATATCTATGGAAAATCCATATCAATACTTATGATAATTAATTTATTACCTTTATTCTGCGTCTAGACGCAAGATATTTCAGGAAACTTCAGGGAACTTGAAAGTCAAAACACAAATAGAAACCAAAACGATCATTTTAAAAAATTAGTAGTTGTTGTAGGTTTGTATGCGTACTACAAAACTTAAAATCTAAAGGTCTAACTTAAAATTAAATGAAAAATTATTGTTATTTTAATATTTTTTAGCCGTTCGAAGATGGATTAGGACTGTTAGACGTGTAATGTTGATTACTGACAACTCACTTTTACCTTTATTACTATATTTAGATAGGTTGCTTTACTTGTTTGCATTGCTCGACTTGGCGAAGACACTGCTACATCCCCAGATTAATATTTAAAAAAAAAATATTTAAATCAATTTAAAAAATAATTTAACTATAGCATTGTTATGAAATAATATGATTTCCTAAATGAGATTACTTTAATATATAGACTAACTCCTTTTACAATTATTATGTTACATAAATATAATTGTGACTTGATATTAAAGTCAAATTATTTTTGATACTCCAAAAAAAAATACAATTAAAAAAAGTAGAGTAATAACTATTAAAAAACTATGACTATCTAGAGGACGCATAAATTAAAAACATTTTAAAATAATGAAACAATAATTCAAAAGCTATAACTTTGAAGCAATGAAGCTTGTTAGAGGTCTATAATCTTAAACTAATTGGTCCCAGAGAGCGACTCAGGCCTCAGCTGCAAAAATATCTGCAATATTGTTATTTCCATAATGAAACCACTGGGATTTATTTAAATTATGGCTTTTATATTTTTAGATATACAAATAATTGCTTTTTAACATGACATTTACTGAAGCTGTTCATTTCTCTTCAGCTTTAGTTTCTTTTTGAGCATTTTTAAGTTAATGAACATTGTATTTTTTATATGATAAACTAGCGATTTACTCCTGCTTCAGATATGTATCATAAGCCCTTAAATTTGTAATATAGGTTAATAGGAAATGGATTATTTTAGAAGTATTTTATAGAATATTATGGATCTGATTAATGCAACTAATTTCAGGTTCAATAAAAGCATGGAGAATGAAAAATTTAATTACATAAAAAAGTAGATTGTAGATTTATCTTTTAAATATATAAAAATGAATCCTTATTTCCCTTGGTCACGGCATCACGCGTAAACGGCTGGACCGATTTCGCTAATTCTTTTTTGTTATTGTCAGGAGAAGGTTCTTAAGAAAGAAAAAATTAAAAAAGTTGCGCGGAAAATTAGAAAATTTAAGAAAACTTAACGACCTAATCTTATATTGGATTCTTCTCTTGACCTTTTGACAACCAATTAGAAATTCAATATTCTTAGTCAAGACAGAACAATGTCTGTCGGGTCAGCTAGTAATCAATTGAAATGACTAACACTGTAACTTTCTGCTACACATAAAAAATAAAAAAAAATACATAAGAATACCAACAAGGTCTACTCCTAAATCATTTGGAGAATGTTTTCTTTAAAAATATAATATTAGTTATAAACTTACCCAAAATGGTACAAGTCCTTTAGCTTTGTCATTAAGAATTGCTTCTTCTAGTTTAGCTCCACGCATACTCTGCTGATCATCTGACTCGATGTACCGCATTCTTACCAAACCTGCAGAATTTATTTGATGAGAAAAAAGTAAAAGAACTTCTTAATACACCACAAAACCATGGATTCCACAGAAAGTTACGGCTATGATCATTACAATTTTCTACGGAATTTGTAAATGTATGAATAGTAGTATATTAGTAACAAAAGTAAAAAGAGAATATAAGAAGAAGATGAAACTAAACTTCTGAATGCGCAGAAAGAGGAATACTGATGTCTTAAAGCTACAAAGAGAAGATAAGAAGAATGTAGCGGCTTTAGTGATCCGAAGGTTAAATTTCGAGAAACAAACTATTGCCGGAAATGTTGTTGATTTTCTGCCAGCCTTAAAGGTACAAGGAGAATACAAAAAAACCGGCCAAGTGCGAATCGGACTCGCGCATGAAGGGTACCGTACCAATATTTGGCAAAATATCTTATTGTTGAGGTAGCACGACCCACTTTTGGTCGTGATTATTGTTTGTTGTATGGGAGCCCCCCCTTAAATATTTATTTTATCCTGTTTTTAGTATTTGTTGTTGTAGGGGCAACAGAAATACATCATTTGCGAAAATTTCTACTGTCTAGCTATCACGGTTCATGAGATATAGCCTGGTGACAGACAGGCGGACGGACGGTCAGCTGAGTCTTAGCAATAGAGTCCCGGTTTTACCCTTTGAGTACGGAACTCTAAAAACAATGTAACTACCAGTTTTAGTAACAAGGCAAAATCAGAGAACGAAAATACCATATTCCGTAAGTACTAAGTGAAGATAAGAATAATAAAGCTGTCAGTTCAGATTCTTTATTAGTCACAAGGTTAACTAAATAAGGGTTTAATTTTCCCCGAAAACCCTTTATTAAAGTTACAATTACAAAGAAGCAAATTTAAGAAAACATAATTTCTCTAGACATTGGATTCAGAAAGAAAAAAAAATATAGAACTTACCAATCAAACCAGCTTTTTCCACTGAAGAGTGAGCCTGATCAGAACAATAACAGATCAAGTGTCCAAGTAGTTCAGAAGATTGGACATCTGGGTTGAGGCTGGATAGCTCCATCAAAGCCCGAGTTCGAGCTGCGAGAAGACTTACCAGGGTTGCTTCACTTGCTGTTGTCTAAAATACATATTCTTCTATATTACCTATATTCGCCTTTTAATCTACAATCAACTCATCAGATTTAGTTCTCTAAATTTTGTAAAACCCATCACATAGAGTGTTACATTAATTTTCATGTTACTTGGAAATTGTAGGATCAATGTCTTTATATTCATTAGTCATATCTTAGGATCGTCTCTTCATATCTGAATGATGCTGCTGAGAGATTATTAGTTCTTTCTTCACTTTTTAGCAAAATTTTCTCTTAAGTTATTAATAGTTTTGCTAACACTTCATTTTTTTTTAATCATTAATGGGATTGACGAATCTTACAGGGAGATAGTAGAAACTAGTAGCTAATTTGGTGCTACTATGGACATGATGACTGATTTTGACTATCTACTATTGCTAAAGAAATGTTATTGACAGCAAAAGGTTACCAATACTCTTCAGAAAATAAAATTAACGTATTATTAACCTTTGCTGAGTTGTGACGTTAGTCTCTTAATAGACGTCTATGATATCAAGGCGAGTTGTATGATCTAAATTATTATTAATATATTTAATATTTTATTTGCTATATAACAGTATTTGATTCTCCTACCTGTATGACTCCTCCACCAGGACTTTCATTCTTCTCATTCAGGAAGCAGTCAGGTAGACCCAAAAGCTTACCAAGCCAGTTCATGGCAATGGTTTCCAGTTCAGTTCCCGCTGGTGATGAAGCCTGTTCAATTCAAATGTTGCGATAATATTAAGGTTTAAAAGATATATTCCTCTTTTTTTAATTCCGTTTTTTTTTTAACATTTAGCTGAACACTATACCTAAATATATTTTTTAATTTGTCACGGTTAACCATGTAATCCTAAATATTTAGCCCTTCATATATAGTTGGACTTGGACCCAATGTTGGCATGGTAGTCAAAATCTAGGATTTTAGTCTCAGAATAATAAATTATTTCCATTTTTTGTTCATATGATTTTGTGAAAAAAAAACCATAACTTACCCATGTAAAACACAAAACATTCATAGCACTAGACAGCATTTCCCCCATGATGGAGGGGTAGGAAGTCAGAGCTGGGAAGTAGGCGTGCATGTGTGGACTTTGCCAATGGACGATCTGGTCACCAAACATATTAAATTTTACTTTAATTTAAAAAAAACAATATTATAGTTCTATATATTTTTTAACCTTTGCCGATTAGAATTTTTTTGTTATATAGATTTTTTTTCTGATGTAACTAAAACATATCACAGTCAATAAAAAATAAAAACTTAGACTTGAAAATTATTTATTAAAAAAAAATAAAACAAAGATTAAAAAAAGCTTTTGATTATTAATTTAATATTTAAACATAAGTTTAGGAAAAAAAAATTATTGAAGTCAAAGTGCAAAAAAACAATGTATGTCTATTTAAATTTTTTGTAATTAATAGGACGTAATTTTATATAATACTAAAGGTGCAGAACATGGTCTTGGTCACTCACCCCAGGCATGATATGGTCTTCCACGTCCTTGAATATGTCATCCCATTTCTCTGGTAACTGAGGGGCTTCGTTGGGTAACCTTTTGTGTAAGTACCCAGGTTGAACTCCTGGGTAGACGCGATGGTCGCGAATGTTCTCCAAGTAGTCGGCTATGTAGTCTACTAACTCTTTGGCTAAAAAAATAAAACCGACTCAAAAAAAAAAACTTATAAAATTTGGTATAACGCCAAGCTAGTACAAATTTTTCAGAAGATATAAACACTCACGCAGCTCTTAAGTTAGAAATGAGCTGATAGTCTTCAAACGGCTGACCAAAGTTTTACAAATTATAGCTGAGAACCATCTCGATTAAATTACCTTTCAAACAAATAAAACCGCATCAAAATCGTTTCATTACTTTAGTCGCTACAATGCCAGCAACAATAATATACACACGTTAAACTTATAACATCCCGTCGTGTTTACATAATATGGAATAAAAAAAATTTTTTTACTATTCTATATAATGTTTCTTTACGTGTGTGTTCTTACTAACTTCTTATTTACTTCTCCTAAACTGTTAAATAAGTTTGGGTACTTCTGTTACAAACATACGTAATATACATCCCGTTATCCCTAAACAAAGCTCCTGGACGCAAAATTGTCTCGTTTTCCGAAACCCCTAGACGACCCTAGATCCAAGTATTGAATCTTTGAATTAGCTGTAGAAAGAACCATTTTAAAGATGTGAAATAGTGTAACTGCTATATTTTAAAACAATCCAGTAAATCTGCACATGCAGATGAAGAAGTAATCCAATTAACATATTAACTCGATACAAAGGACAAGTACTGTAAGAAACACATTTACATCTAAATTAAACTACTTCTAGTTCTAAGCACTACTTTTTCTTCAAAAATAGATCCAATATTTATAGCTAAGAAATTTTCAAAAGACAACTATTAAAAATAAACTCTAATTTAATACAATTTTCAATATCGACATTAACTTATATAAATCGAGCTTCTTGTATTGTTGAAAATAAAATATGAAAATAGCAGTCAATGATAGATAAAATATAATATTATACTGATACGTACTTTAAAAAAGCTTGATACTTGATATCGAAAGGTATCGAGAAATACCGTTTCATGTGTACTCAGTGTAAGGAATGTCAGTGTGTTACAAGATTGTTATAATTGTCATATATTAATATTTTCACGCAGCTCTCAAGTTAGAAATGAGGGTTTCTAGGCTTCTAGTAACTATATAGTGTGTCTGTTAGGGCGTTTCAAAAAAAAGGTTTGTTCGGAACCACGCGCAAAAGTTTTGATGGCGTTTAGATGGCAAAATAGGCCTCTGAAAATATGAGCCCTTAATATTAATAAGGTTAACAGGAAAATAAATATTTTTTTCTGATTTTTGTAAAAATAAATTGCTTCGCAATTTCCATCAAAAAAATTATTAGTTTCAAGGTAGAGTTTAAAAAATAAAACTTTTATCTTTTGTCATCAAAGACTGTAATTTTATTGAAAAAATATTTTTAAATATATTGCGCATAAAAATAAGTGTTTATATTGTATTGGTGTTTGTGCGTTTTCAGACTCATAATCCAGACCAACAGACAAGTGATTTTATTCTACATGTTCATGAGTAACAAATATTATTTTTAGTAGAGCGTTTTGCAGAGCAATTCATTAGTTAAATAAAAAAAAACAGGAAAAAATTTTGTCCTGTGTTATTTATATGAAAAAACAAAAAGTGCGATGCAGACAACCTTAATATTAATATTAAGGGCTCATATTTTTAGAGGCCTATTTTGGCATCTAAAGGAAACTTTTGAGTCTCGTTAAAAAATTATTTTTGTTGTTGTTGAAACGCCTAGGGCGTCAGTATTTTCCACAAAAAGTTTCTTTTATTTTATTTCAGCTTGTCAAGTTGCATGCAATATTTTATTTAATTCTCAGAACTTTTTTTATGTGAACAACTCCGTTCTATCCCACAGAATATTTTTCGGGATAAAGTAACCATCCGTTCAGCCGTTTTTGTGGGACCGAACAACAAATATCAATAGTTTTAATTATTATATATATAAATTACTTGTTACCAACGTAACAACATATTTCCTTGATCTAGTAAAATTCATTAGTATTCTGCCAATGTTCAATAAAGTACGTAATTTTCTATACAATTATTTTAATTATAGATTAATAGTTACGTCTGTTATTGATTTGTCAATGTCAAATGTAATGTAGTATAATACGCGTCATTAGAGAATTGATTTATATATTTCTGGTGTGCGCCCCGCATTTAAAAATTAGTTGTGTCGTTAAAAAAATAACAATACGTGCAGATAAACAGCGGGGAGATACTAGTTCATCCGCCTTCGCTTCAATAAAGGAAAATTGCCTCTATATTAAAAATAGAGGATATTTATCACTCAATTACATGTTCTCCTACTCACTTGTTTATTCTTTTATCACTCAGCCAGGGAAACATAGATGTGAATACAGAGAAGGGTTACAATCTGGGAATTTTTGAAACAGCATGACTGACTTCAACATTTTGCACACAAGTACTTTATAACCAACTAAAGAATTAGGACGATAAGTTTTATCCCGGAAAAAAAAGGGAAAAATAGAGTTTCATACCGATATTTCGTAAGCTTCCAGCTAAACTTTTTACCTCGGAAGATAGAATTTTTTTTTCACACCCTAGAATACTATTCCCCTCTGCCGCTGGGAGAGCATCTCGTAAGAGGCGAGGAACCCAGCACCCTTTAGTGTTAGTGGATCTGTTCCCCGACTGGCTTGCGACCACCAGCATGTGAATCCAACCGCCAAGTGTCTATGACGCCTTTCAGTCAATAATGCTACGGATCTAGTGGACTCTGAGCTCTTACTAAGGGTTCACTGAAACCGCAGTATATTTCTCTTGACTCCCCCTCCCTACTCTATCAAAGCCAGAGGGTATCTCTAGTATTTCCATGGGCGATGGTAGCCACTTACCATCAGGTGGACCGTCTGCTTATAATAATTCGAAGCGTCAGTAGCTCAATGGTGCGGGCGTTGCATTCACGATCGATAAGTCGTGGGTTCAAATCCGGACTACTGGCGTGGCCCACTCCTGACACAAGCATTGTAGCTTACTAGGCGGGGTAAAAGGGAATACTAGTAGTATATGATCCATACTGCTACTTGATCTGCGTGACAAATTAATTTAAATCCGTTCAGCCGTTTTTGTGTGATTGCGTAACAAACATTCAATTATCCAAACATACAAGATAAATAATGCGCTACCTAGCGTACACTATTCGTTTTATTAAATCAACAAGGATATATGTACAAATAACTTTATATCAGATCAGTACAGTCCAATAACATTTACATGCGAGTATAGCCGTAGCAAATAAAGAATGGAAGCGGCAATAAAATGAGTCCATAAAACGGCTTAGGACATAACGATTCAATATACGACTAATACAAACATATTGACTTGCTTGTCTTTTGTAGATACTTTTATAGGTACTGTCTCTAAATATTGAATACTCGTCGCTCGTAGCTTCGCTGGGCTTAAACATTTTATAACTACATACTATGAGTTTTGTCCTCGCATTGATTTCAATGAACATTTATTGATAAACTAAATTGTTTAATTTGAGTCTATTATGTTAATACACAATTCCATACAAAAATTACACGTGTAACTATTCTACAAGGTTTCAAAAATGTAGATAAGAAGACGATGAATATATTAAAAGTAATTTAGTTAGTAAATCTTAGTATCTTAAACTAATACAATTTTTCCTAATGGGGGGGGTAATTTTCAGATGATTTTACTAATATTGTAAGTTTTATGTGTTTGTTTCCTCTAGAGACAGATTTCATATTTCTAGAAAACATTTGGAAGGAGATTTACCCAATAGTATTCTGGGGCCGTTCAAGTATTACGTAAGTAATAAGGAGGGGGGTCCTTGCTTTGCTTATATTTGATGGTGTGGGGGTAAGGGGAGGGGGATCTGCATTACGTCACACAATAAATACGCACATCGAAACGTGAATATTCTTGCTGAGAGAGAAAAATGCATGCATCAATGTTTACGTAGGCATGGGGGAGGGTTTAGTGATTTGCTTACTTTTGCTGACATGAGATAATTGGAAAAAATCTGGTTAAAAAATTTGGTCGTAATACTTGAATAGGATGGTTTTATCTCTATTAATAAACAATATTCATTTCATAAGTTTTTTCTACGCTTAGATCTCTTAAACTACTCAACAGATTTTGATGCGGTTTTCGCCAATAGATACAGCGTTTCAAGAGGAAGGTCTATTCATGTTAAGTAGGGGCGGGTCACTAGTCTAGTAGTATAGTACTTACCTTTCACACGAAACTCAGTGTGATCCATTGTACCTGAAATAAAAATATTTTATTAATATTGGATTTTGAAAATTCCTTTCGGTACTACCTTGATTGAAAAGTTCCATTAACTAGACGATTTTATTTCGAAAAAGGAACTTTCTCGTCCCTTTACATAATTACTCTAAAAGACGTGCATTTGATGATGTATGGAAATTTCATAATACAGTTTTAGGTTCTTTACAAGGTCTATTTACTTAAATTGATATTTGTTAATGTTCCCCAGTTTCGTTGTTGACAAGTTTCGTCTCAACCTTTTAATTTGAAATTACACAGTATAGAACGTAGGGGAGGCCATGATGCTGAATGTGGATTTACTCGAGCATCTTAGTTACTTATAACATTTTGTAGATTAGATGATAGTGAGAATAAAAGTTGATATAACGTTTCCCATTTTAATGATCCGAAAAACATCTGTAGCTTTTCAAAAAAGATATTGATAGTCAGATATTGATTGTTAAGATGGTCCGACTTGTCACAGATATGACGGTATGTTCATCTACCGACTTGAGTGGTGGGGGTGGCCATCTAGAAGGGTAGAAATAAAATATATTCAAACGCTGTCAGATATTAAAGGGGATATTAAGTGATACATACATACATAAAATGACATAAATGCGTTGTTTTGTGATTATCTGTGATGACGTCATGACATCGGAAAGCAGTATGGTGATGGTGCGAAATCATCCGATTTACCTAAATCGTCAGATCGTCGTCATCTTTCCTTAATTAGACGCGCTCGAGTAAATCCAAAAAATTTCCTCTTGGACTCCCCTACATTGACCAATCAGGTATCAATTTACATTATCCTCCTAAAAATACTAATTTTACCGCGAATTCAGTATCACAGATTAAAAATCATGACATTCACTTTTATGGAACCTATCGGTGCACAACAACTAAAAATTAAGAATTAAACTAAATATATACACAGTTAGTATATAAAATTAATACTAATTACTTCCAAAATAATTGTAAGTTAAATAAAATAAATTACATTTACACAATTAGCGCATGAAACGAAGTTATTGTTACAAGCGCAACTTTAAAGTCACATAACTTTTTAATTAATAGAGATATTTTAATGATTCTTTTAAATTATCATTTCATTTTAATTTAATTTTTACAAATATATATAAAAAATTAGAAACTTCTTCATTTAATCACGACTATTCAATATTTAATTACAACTTACATCTATCACAATAAAGTTCCGTTTATGACGTAATGCCTTCCTTCAAATACGGACCAAAATATATTAACTGCTTAGAAACACTATTAGAATCTCTACAAATTCTATCGGCAATCTATTATTAATACTGTCATAAAATGGCCATATAATACATAATCTACATCATATTTATTCATCACGACCCGTCAATGGCCCACTGCTAAGCCGGGTCTCCTCAGAATGATGAGGGTATGAGCCCATAGCCCACCACACGGCCCCAGAGTGGGTTGGCAGACTTCACACACCGATAGAGAACTTTAAGGAACTCCCAGGAGTGCTGGTTTCCTCTCGATGTTTTCCTTCACCGTTACAGCAAGTGATATTTAATTGCTTAAAACACACATAATCTAAAACCTATTTAGTAACACTGACTAATCCATAATATATGGAAAAATTGTGAAGATCAAAAATGGCGTACATACCTCAAAATATGGTTCTGCAGATTCAACGTCCCACTTCTGAGATACTATAAATTAAACTCAGCTTCAAGACCAAATACACTTTTATTACATTTAAGCATACAATAAGACCTTTTAATCTGAAATTACACAGTATATAATCCAAAAACGTATATACCTCTATACTGTTTCCCATAGAATGCCCCCTTTTTTGCCCTTTCCGCCAAAACCATCATAAAGCTACAACTTTTACATTTACGCGGGAAAGTTCCTGATTGGTCAATTTAATATCGTACGATTGCTATTCCTCTTTATTGACCAATCAAGAATCAATTTACATTGTCCTCCTAAAAATATTTTTAGGAGGACAATTCCTCTCTTTTACCTCGAATTCAGTATCACGGATTAAAAATCATGACGTTAGTTAAACTAGAAAACTCACAGCCAGATAATATTTAGAATACCTATACCTAATATTTGACAAAACTTGTGTATGAGGCTGCGTTTCCACCAGAGATGTGCAAGGATGTGAAGCGAGGGATGTGATTGTTAAGAACCTATATTATCGCTTCATTCGACACACTGAGTGAGCATAGGTAATTGATGCGATATTAGTGGTTCTTAATAAACACATCCTTTATTACACATCCTCGTACATCTCTCGTAGAAACGCAGCCTAAGAAGGACAATTGACACGTGTGTGTTTTCTGGTATCTTCAGACAAACTGACTAACTGACTGAAAGTACTTAAAAAAATCATCACTTAGTTTGTGCAATTAAAAATACAGTATGACTAATTAATTCTATCTTATTTGTTGCATCGCAGTTTTATTTTAATACTAGTCGACGCGCCCTGGCTTCGCACGGGTGCAATTTAACACTTAGATCTAACAAAAATCGATTAAATTTCAATGTATTGCTGTACAAAAATATACAGGCGTTCAATAAATATTATATTATTATCCCGCAGGAAATTTTTGTGGGATAAAAAGTAGCCTATCTGATAATACAGTATATAAAGTATCTACGTGTCAATTTTCATCGAAATCCGTTCAGTCGTTTTTGCATGATTGAGTAAAGAACATACATACTTTCACATTTATAATATTAGTAAGACAAATAAGCATTTAAAATATAACCTAGATAATATTTGATATCGCGAAGTCAAATCAATACTAATTAAGTCCACACTTGTAACAGTCGTAGGGCTTCGGTCTTGACTAGAGGATTACTGGCATATATAACAGTGCAACCAAAAACTATTGATTTTATCAAAAGGGTTGTCTTACTAATATTATAAATGTTAAAGTTTGTATATTTGGATGTATGTTACTCAATCTTGCTAAAACAGCTGTACGTATTTCAATAAAATTTGGCACACAGATACTTTACAATCTGGATTAACATACAAGCTACTTTTTATCCCGGAAAAATTCGTAGTTCCTGCGGGATAATAATAAAATATTTATTGAACGCCTGAATATTTTTATATTACAATAACTTGACAATTAAATGTTTTTTGGTTAAATCTAAAGAAGTATACGTGTTAAATTGGTTAAAAGTTGGTCGAAATATAGATGCCCGATTTTTTTTTCAACCCTCATTGAATAAAATTGTAACCCTAAGTTACAAATTTTACATTTTTATATCTCGTCTATATCGAATGAAAGCTAATTCAATTACCTACATCATTATTATATTTATTTTTTTAATTATTGTATTTATTTAAGGAGTAATTCGCACTTTAAACTATAACGCCTTATTTGTATTGTGAAGATAAAATATAAGAAATAATTTGGCCAAGGGCGAGTGTGGTACTCGCGCTCTGAGAGTTTCGTACAATTACAATAAAGGGACAAACACTATCAAATTTTGATTTTCGTGTGCGGGTTAAATATTATCAAAAGTAGTATTAGGAGGCATTTACTCCCGACTAATGTGTGTTTCAATTGTCATATTTATAATAACATTTCTAACAAAAAAATGCAATAAAAAAATTATTTCACTAAAATAAAATTAAAGTAGGTGTAATATATGTAAAAACCTTCTTTTTTTGAAGTGAATTAGAATATTTTACAAGTTGTCAATTAACAACCTGTCATATCGTCAACAGCCGTTGCTAAGATTCGCGGCCCATATAGCTTTAGATTAATTTCACACGATACGACGACAAAAACGTCGATGTTTGCGATTTCACTAATTCTCGAATATATTATACATGTACACGACTTCACTACAGAATAAAACCCTGATAAAGGATAAGCTTTGAAAATTTGAGTAACTGCAAGAGGTACTTTAAACCTTATTGGCCAGTCTAAAAATTAAAAATTTAATAAATTAATTAATAGAATGAAATTACCAAATAATCTTTTAAATACATTTTTGCATTACAAATTATTTCATTTTTTCTTGGAATAGATTTATTTAAAGTTTTTAAATTTCAATATCAGATAATTAAAAAATAACTAGTGTTCAAACAGTAAAAATATTTTGTATCTGTATCGAAGGCATTGTATAACATATTCGAATATTACTAAAATCGCAACATACGATTTTTTTTTCATGTCTGCATATATGGTATGCCCTATAAAAAATACTTGTAATCTACTTCAGAATATATGGCCAAGTTTATGTGAAAAAGTTTAATTTTTCACAGCTTCACGTTTCCTTCAAATAATGCGTCAAAACCTAAATCTATAAAAGAACGTTTTTTTTCATGATGTCAACAATTTTTTTTTACATGAAATAAAAGTGGCTGTATCTTTTCATTAATTTGACTTAGAAGTTTGATCTTTTTACATGTTTGAGAAACTAGAGATAAGAAAATTTTATAAAAATTTCAACTTGATATCATCACGTTTTTTTTGAGAAAAAGGCTCTTAAGTGGCAGTCAAAAAAAGTTAATTTTCTAGTGATGTAGAAAAAATTTAAAGTTTTCTTATTTTATACTGTAATTATGTTATAAGGCCTTGCTTCATGCTAAATTTCACGACGCTAAGTCGTCGGAAACTACCCTATAATTATGTGAATGACCACATTAACGGTCATATCTTTTCAATGCGTGGACTTAGAAGTTTGATTTTTTGCCAGCCGCAAGGGACCGCAGACGTTGAGTATTTGATATTAATTTTAACTTGATACCTCCATGCGATCCTGAGAAAAAGGGTCTTGATAGACGGACAGGCAGACAGACAGACAAACGGACGGACAACGAAGTGAGTACAGAAAGACATTTCTTACCTTCTATTGTGGATATGTAAGAAAACTTGTTTCTTTGTTTGAATTGAAGTATATTTTCTCGTCATGATTAAATGAAGATCTTGAAAATATCAAAATGATCAGTGTTTTAATCAAATATCTTAATAATTGATGTAAAAAAAATTCGTAACTCGAAAACTATCGAAAATCGCGGAACATACATGGAGTAGAACAGTACTTGGGCTATCAAAATCATTAGCCCAGACTGCTGTTCTACCTCTGAGACTACTTATTGGTACACCGAGACACGATTAAAGGTTAGCAAATATTAATAAAAGATATAGAAAATCAAATATCAATAGAAAAATTAAATAAATACAATAACTAGCGTGACAGATTGTGATGTATGGGCTTTTGAAGGATTTACTGTTATCGTAATAGAAAATAGTCACCACGTTTGTCTGCATTTAATTCTGAATTTACTAAACCGATCTTAATCCATAAAGATAGGATAGATTTTTATCCTGTTTAATGAGTGCAATAGTTTAATCGTAAATAAAATATTTATTAATAATTTTTGTGTTTGTATATTTGGAAGTTTGTTAATCACGCAAAAACGGCTAAATAGATTTTAATTAAATTTGGCATACAGATACTTTATAACCTTGATTAACACATTTGCTATTTTTTATCCCGAAAAAATCAGAATTCCTGCGGGATGATAATTACAAATATTTACTGCCTGAATATTTTTATTTAGTATTTTTTATATATTATTTTTTTTTGATAAATGTAAGTATTGTACGTGATAAATTAAAAATGTGCCAAGCCAGACTAGTTATTTATAATATTATATTTTGTTAATTTTTATCGTAGGAATTATGAACGTGATATATCCTTCAAAGCAACTCAGGATTTTTAAAATAAAGAAGATTTGATCGTCGCGGGATCTTGAACTATAAATTAAAGTATGCTTAGATAACAAAACAAATCTTTCGACTAGCAAAGTATTTTTTTTAAATTATGGAAATGAAAATTTTAAATCAATATTTTTTTTTCGTTTTCTTTCGTTCCGCATGTATTCTAAAAAAAGTTTGATTAATATATATATATTAATCAAACTTTTAAATATATAAAAAATAAATAACAATTTTTTTTTATTATTGAATTCGTTTTTATTACTAACTAGTCACCCGCCCCGGCTTTGCACATATTCAATTTATAACGAACAGTACTTAGATTTATGAAAAAAATTTTAATTTTGAATATATTGTTGCTAAATAAAATATCAGGCGCTTAAGGGAGAAAACATATTTTATTATGATCCCGCAGGAACTCTAAATTTTTCTGGGATAAAAAGTAGCCCATGTATTAATCCAGATTATAAAATATTTATGTACCAAATTTCATTCAATTCAGTTCAGCCCTTTTTGTGTGATTGATTAACAAATGTCTAAACGTACAAATTTTCGTATTTATAATATTAGTAAGAATTACTATTAAAAATTATTTAATTAAGAGCATTTAGAAGACGTCACGTTTCGTTGCTAAAATCTACAGTTTTTTTTAACTAATACTACTAAATAAAGGCTTTAATTCATTTAAATCAGATATCAGGAAAAAAGTTATTAACATTTTAAAAAATTAACTTACCTTTGAAAGCAAAGAAGGCACAAAAATAGAGTGAATAATTTTTTTTCTTATGAACGTCCGTGTAACACTGGCTAGTGTAGAGGTATTGTAAGGCTTTTATAGGGGTGGGAAACAGATCGACTCGTCGCTTGACAAGTTGTTGGATTCATTGGGTGCTGGTTTGTTGCGCGCGGAAGCGGATTTGAACGGAATAAACAATTTAACTCACTGATTCTTTTACTTGCTCCTTGTTAAACGACGCAAGAACTGTCAAACACGCGAAGCCTTTTCTTTTAAATAAAAAGAAAAATTAAAAAAATTGAAGCTTTACTTATTTAAGTAAAGATCTCGTATCGATTGTTATGGAATGAATTGAATAGAATGAATGTCAGGAATGCGTAAACGATTATCGAATAATCCAAACATCAGCGCCATCTACAGCGCTCAAGTAAAATACTTCCGTAATCTTGACAGGCTAACGTTTTCTATTGGTTGTTTACTTCTGCCCCACGCGTGGAGGGGTATTACTACTACCGTCTCGACTCTTTATATCTCTTGCAGTTTAGTCTTACGTGTGGACTCGTGGAGTGAACAATATCTGGAGTAGTAATAATGAAAGTGCAGTGTAGTGTTGTTGCTGCGTCTTTGAAGGTCTTACAATATAGTTGCCACATGGTTATGTAAACACAACGTTTGGTTAGCCTTGTGTACGGTTATGTTAATGTTAACCTAACCTTAGGCTTACCCAGTGATCTCCTTAATTTCTCCACCAAATATATTAATATTTAAATTGAGGTATTCTTAAAAGGTATATTTTTAAATCTACTATTAGAGCTATAAAAATCAGCCAAGTCAAGTTCTGTTTAATAATTATAAGGACAAAACTACTCACATTATTTTCAAATTACTATCTTTATCGACATAATAATATGTTCTTTTAAAAAAAAATTCTTTCGCACGTGAATTAACTAATTAATAAATATTATCTACATAGAAGCAATCCCTTCTTCTTTTATTGGTGTCTATCAGTTATCCAACATTCAAGAAAGTAAAAATGCAACCCACATCAATTCTGCGAACATCATAAATGACAGGATACTACTAAAATTAGTGATGCCAACATCATAATTAACACAATATATATTGTACATGGGTATACTTGAATTAAATAAAAGAAACTACTCGCCAATATAAAATTATCAACGGTGTTGCTAACTTAGGTAATACATGCTCACCTTGTCTTTATCAGTTAATATTATTTTTTTAAATATGAATAATCCTTTAAATCATTTCCCTGCAAATAATTATCTATTGATAAAATAATATTTTAAAAAATATCGCAACTCGCTCCGCTTATGAATATAACCACAAACATCTAGAGGACACAATAAATACTTTTAATAGATTTTCCGGATAAACTTTATACGATCGTTAACAAATATTATAATATATTATGAAACATATATTTACATATAAACTATAAATAGATGCGGTATACACATATTGATAAATCATAAAACTACAAATAACTGTTCTCAAATACCAATAAAGTAATTAAGGTCGGAAAGAAAGAAAAAAACTACTGAAGCTGTTCTGTAATCATCCCTATATGCATCCCTTATTACATTAATAGGTATACGCAAACTCCAACCAACGCCGCTCCATAATCAACCCCTCTTGCTCAGTACTAATTTTTATTTAAAAACAAACTAACAAACAACACATCTCTCTCTTACTAGTCAGGTAAGCAAAGGTAAATAAAACGCTATAAAAACTTGAACGTAGGGAAATTACCTTAATTTCTTCTGTGTACATATACGTCGGCGAGTAAGTTAGGCTTAGCTTAGCCTAACCTTAGGTTTAAACAGAGAGCCTGGGCAGTGGAGGCGAGTGTTGCAATTGTGTTGAAAAGCTCTTTAAACCATCACCTTGGTCACTAGTCTAAGGCACTGCTTAGGTTGCTGTCGTAAATGTAAGAGATCATAATGTTTAGCTATTTATCGGACTGAACATCATCATGTATTTATAATTTGATAATGTTTTTTATATATCTACTAGCGGCGACTTCGTTCGCGAGTTGCTCCGCTCCTATGGGTCGTAGCGAGATGTTAAATAGCCTAAGTTACTCCTTGTTACATCAGCTATCTGCCAATGAAAGTCCCGTCTAAATCGGTCCAGTCATTATAGAGATTAACCGGAACAAACAGACAGACAGACAAAAATTGTAAATTATGTTGATCTGGTATATCTACCGTCTATACGTCTATATACACTTAGTATAAAGCGGTTATTTTAATATTACAAACAGACACTCCAATTTTATTTATTTGCATGTAAGAGATAAAGACTCACTCACTCAGTCCTTTACCGATTCGCCAAAAATTCAATTCTAAGAATAATTGATACTTTAAGAAAAAAATGAGTTATTTGACAGAAACGTCAGTTTTTCCGTAATAAAAAATAAAATTATACTGAAAATTACTGAGAACAGAATTAAATACTTGTCTAATTTCAATCTAGAAAAAACCCTACTTACCCTACGCTTCGCTGAAGTGTATTCAAACTGTTCACTCTCACTCACTCACTCATTTATTCATTCCTACTCTACCCGCAACTGGGAATCATATATCTCTTATCATTAAGGCAGCGTTCGTAACAAACGTTTTCGTTCGACCGTTCTTATCCGACTTACTTTGCAAATCCGACTACCACGAAAATGTCTTTTCATTTGTCGGGATAATATATATCCTGTGACACTCACAAATAAAGTGGCTTTCTATTGGTAAAAGAATTTTCAAAATCGGTTCAGTAGATATTACCCCCTACAAACTCACAAACATAACCTCTAACTAACCAAGTTGCGTCAGTTTGTTCGCAATAAATTTGAAAACTACTGAACGGATTATCATACGGTTTTTACCAAAAGATAGAGTAATTCATAAGGATGGTTTATGTCTATAATTTGTTAAGATTTTGTGTAAATAACTTGAAATATGATGATAATTGTGAAAAATGTCGAAAAATGAATTTACTTACTTGAAATGGAAATTAATACGAAATATACAATTGTTTTCAAACTTTAGAGTTATACAACTATAAAAAGACTTCTAATAAATAAATTGAGGTTGTCATAACACGTTATCAGTACCAAATATCTTTATAGGCAATTATGTAATATCATAGATCAACATTTATTAATAACATATTCAAACATCTTCTTCAAATGAGATAATATCCATTTTCAACATCTTCAACAATTATCGTCATATTTCAACTAATTTACACAAAACCTTAACCAAGTATACACCTAAATCTTCCTCATAAATTAGTGAAAACTATATGAAAATCTGTTTAATAATTTTTGAGTTTATCGCGAACAGACACAGAGATGTGACTTAGTCCATATCAATCAATCCTGCTCTGCCTGTATTTATGCATGCATTAGGGTAGCCCAAAAAAAAAAGATTTTTTTTTCGAGTCTCGTACCAAAATATGTATGTTTATAATGTTTTAAGAGTGCCCTCAAAACGGCAAGTCAAAAAAAAATTTTTAAGGATCACTCAAAATTTTTAAGTATTTCTAAAATCGTCAAAAATAGATTATTTCTCTCATTATTTCATTTTTTTCTACAAGAAAAATGATAAAAATCCTGAAAATCTTATGTCGAAATTTTAATATTTAAAGGTCGGTCCAAATTTTTCAAAGTTTCCAAAACAAGTACTTTATATATTTTCCAGCTACTTCTAAACATAAATGATATTTATGTTAAATAAATAAATTTGGAGCTCTTAAAACTAATCTTTTTCTTTGGGCCACCCTACTGTACATATTCGAAATATGTCCGTCCCGTGAGGGGACGGGATAGAATACTATTCCCCTCTGCCGCTGGGAGAGCATCTCGTAAGAACCGAGTACCCTAGCACCCCCTTGATGGTAGGGGATCTGTTACCCGACTGGCTTGCGACCACCAACACCAACAGAGGCGGCAGACAGTCATAGAGGCGTTCCGGTCGAGCCGCATGTGGGCCAGACTTACCCCCTCCCACTCCCATCCCAGTAATAGTGTGGATCTAATGGACTCTGGGATCTAGCTCAGGGTCCGTTGAGACCACAACATTTTTTCTTCTTCACTCCCCCTCCCCACTCTATGATCGATCTCTTCGAGGATGCAACGTATCGACAAACGGACCATCTGCTCGTTTGCACCTTTTCTACCATAAAAAAAAAATGTCACAACTCACAATAGTACAGTCTGTTCAACAACACAATAGTACAATCGCCTGGTGACCATTATAGCTGTTCAGTGGTGTGGTGTCTTGATGGTGGGTCTCCATTACTAAGGTTGGAGTAAGTTTTTAATATTAATTACTCGGTATCCGTTTAAAGTGCACATTATTATTGTTTATCATTACCACTTAAATTATTCAAAAAGAAACTGTTTTGTATTATTAACGACTACCTTATTGGTGGAATCTGAATTTTGATTGACATGATATTTATTAATATGTTTGAATAAAAATATATTCTATTCTATTCAACATTTAACATTTTCCTTATATATTAAATTAAATTTCAAATTAAACCAAATTAAAGTAATAAAATTTTAATCTATACTAAATTATATACTTGTATGTTTATCCGACTACGGCGAAGCCAAAAGGAAGGGTAATGATAATAGCAGTCTATGTATGTATGTAGCGTCTAAACTGTTGAACTGTTTTTAATGTATGAGGTGTCATTATATTATGTGGATGCCTGTAACACCTCTATTAAACAGACACGTTAGATATATAGTATGTACGACCACTTTTATACATTTACATTTCTGGATTTCTCTAGGAATTATTTTCTGATTTGGTCCTTTTTAGACCCTTTTTTACGACTTGTTTTAACGAGTTAATCATCCTACTAAAAACCTCTTTTTTTCCTTAAAAAAAGCCCTATCATCAGAGTGTATTGGTCTAGGTCAACCTCAAGAAGACAGGAATTGAAAAGCTTTTGATTACTGGTTTGTAGTTGCTACTTGCTTTTGATGGGTTTTACTTAAAACAGTTTTAAAAACCTTCCCCTTGAATCTCTCGGTCTACTCGTGAAAACCGCATTAATAAAATCCATTGCGTATCTTAAGAGATTTAAGCGTACAGACAGCGGGAAGTATTTTGTACTACTACGTAAAGAAGATGATCCCCTCATCATCATGATGAAGGGAAATTAAAAGAAATGCTGCGGTTGCAGTGGACCCTGAACGAGAACCCACAGTTCACTAGAACCGCATGTAAGTCTGATCCACGTGTGGCTCGACCGGAAGGTTACTGACACTTAGCGGTCGGATTCGCATACTGGTGGTCGCAAGCTAGTCGGGGGACAGACCCCCTACCACCAAGTTGTGCAGGGTTACTCGCATCTTACGAGATGCTCTCCCAGCGGCAGACGGAAATCGTATTCTAACCCGTCCCCTCACTGGTAGAAAGTTTATTATTTTTTCTGGAAACTTTTTAATATCATGATACCATACAAAAATTATAAACTATGGTTTAAAGCCAATGACAGTTGTTTTGGCCATCAAAAATATGAATTATGAATTAATGATGATTTAATTCGATTGACGCATCGGATTCTGATAAATAGAACGTATATTCATAATTAATATCATCGTTGTCTGTTATGATTTTGATAAGATCTATATTTCAAGATCGTAGTGGTACGTCCGTAAACAGTTGACTGAATTAGGTTAAGGCGGGGCTTAATTTAGATTGCTCAACCACGGAAACTATTGTGAAATTTAAAAAAAGCCTGGGAGAAGTCTCAGAAGTGTACTCAGGATATTCTGTGACCTACTTAAGGCATTTGCCGCACTAATACTCTCACTGCAAACACCTCGGATTTTTGTCCGTTTGCGGGTACAAGTACCAAATTAAAACCCATGGGAGGGATGTCAGGGCAAGTCAACTGAATCAGTCAGCCCCCGCAGGAGTAAGAAATATCCATATCCCTCGGGAATGGATTGGACCCAAGTCTCTTACAAGTCATCTCTGCAAACAAAGGAATACCCGGAGTGACTCATACCTCCGTTCACGATACCCCTGGACCTAAATGCTACCTGCGCCTGACTCTCGCGTTTGAGTACCCCACTACACACTAATTATCCAGGGTGCACCGGCCCAGAGTAGGCTCTCGTGGAGGCAATGGAAATGCCACAAAGATTAATTGCGCTCAACCTTATGATATCGTATGTAAATATGTTTTATTGAGTTGCCGTAAAGAGCAAAGGATCTGCTGGGGCTTCTCTGGATATGGGGATCCTTCGATGTATGTTTATTTTTCTTCCTCATTTATAGAAAGGATCTCACTTTATCGTCAATAATTTAAAAGTCGATTTTTTACACCTGTGCCTAGAAAAAATGTATGTTAGAAAATTTTCTTGAATCAGAAGCCTATTGTATATTCTATAGAAGACTCCAGCAATAGGTTGGCACTTTTTGGGTGACTCATCTTCATTGGAATCGTTTTTCTACTGCAAATAGTCCGACATCTAGACGTTCAATAGATATTCGTATTTTAAAAATATTTTAAAAATAAATAACATAAAAACTATCTAGATCTATTAAATCTAATCTACAATATGAACTTTAATATTAATTTGAAACAAAACTTCTATCTCTGATAGAAAATATCTCGTTTCGTTTTTCATTACCGCTCCTTAATATATTAATAATTCGGCCAAGTGCGAATGTGGAACTCGCGCTTTAAGGGGTTCCGTACAATTTTAATAAAGGAACAAATACTAAGAAATTTTGATTTTCGTGTGCGGGTTAAAATATTATCAAAAATAGTATTGGGGGGCATTTATTCCTGACATTAGTAATGCGTATTTCAATTGACATATTTATAATTACTTACAAAAAGAATATAAGAAAATATGATATAATCATTTTTAACAAAAAAAATGCAATAAAAAATAATTTCACTAAAATAATTTTAGAGTCTTAAAATAAGTTTAGTAGAATTTTCAAATATCCTCCTTCTTTATTTGGAGTCAATTAAAATATTTTACTCGTCATTTAACAAAATGTCATATCGTCAACAGCCGTTGCTTAGGATTCGCGTTGATATAGCTTAGATTCATTTCACAAGATACGACGACAAAAACGTCTATATTTGGTATTTTACTAACATTCGAATATGTTATAAATATACAAGTCTTCGGCATAGATTTAAGCCCTGATGAACGTTAAACTACAGGGCTTTGAAAATTTGAGTAAATGGAGAAAAGGTGCCTTACTTTAAACCCCATGAAACTATTACCAAAGTAAGTAATAGTTTCATGGGGCTTGGTGTTCGCATCTATAATAAGATTCCACAGCCTATATTAGACTTGCCACTTCAACAATTTAAAACTCGTATCAAGAAATCATTAATAAATAAAGCATACTATAATATAAATGATGAGAATGCTTGGAATCTAAGTGACGTTGACTCTCAAGCTAAATGCTTTGTATAAAAATTTATGTAAACATGGCTTTTTGATGCGAGCGACTGTTGAGTTTCTGGCCGGCTCTTCTCAATAGAAAACTGCTTTCCGAGCTGGTGGTAGCTTCAGACAAACTGACAGACCGAC
This sequence comes from Limenitis camilla, assembly GCA_905147385.1. NCBI lineage: Eukaryota > Metazoa > Arthropoda > Insecta > Lepidoptera > Nymphalidae > Limenitis > Limenitis camilla. The sequence goes on along the minus strand of LR990251.1, from coordinate 5,139,568 downwards.
CAATTTTTGACGTATCAAAAGTACTTTTATACAAAAATCTAATTGAAATAAAATATTTCAGTTCAGTTTTCAGTTTCCGCTTATTCACCAGGCTTTAAAATAGTATATAATAAATTATTGAAATGTTTTTTTTTTTTTTTTATAGTATATGGGGGCAAACGAGCAGGAGGCCCACCTGATGTTAAGTAGCCACCGTCGCCCATGGACATCTGCAATACACTGAGGATTGCGGATGCGTTGCCAACCCTACTTTCTGAGGAACCTGTATACTCGGCGCTTGAAGACTCCCATATTAAAGCGCTCTGGGAAAACCATTGGTGACAAATTATTCCATAGCTTGCACGTGCGTGGAAGGAATGATCTAGACGCACGTACATTGCTGGTATGCCAAGCATCCAAGTGGTGTGGATGAAATTTGTCCCAGCGGAGGAGAGTGCGATGGCGGAAAAGAGTCGGGGGCACTAATTCAAATAGTTCCTGTGAACATTCCCCATTGTAGAGACGGTAGAGAACACACAGAGATCCAACGTCTCTCCGGAGGCTAAGTTCGTCTAAACCGTCTGTGAGTATGGGATCGTCGATAATACTAACAGCTCGTCGTTGGATGGAGTCAAGAGGGAGCAACTGGTACTTAGGGGCGCCAGCCCAAAGATGCGAACAGTACTCCATATGTGGACGAACCTGGGCTTTGTATAGCAACAGCCGGTGTTCCGAAGTGAAGTAATGTCTCGCTCTGTTTAATATGCCCAGTTTTTTTGAAGCCAGTTTGGCTTTGCTCTCCAAATGGCCCCGAAATTTGACCTCGTTCGATATATCGACTCCAAGGATCCCAATACTATTGCTGGTGCTGAGGGGAATATTCTGGAATTTGGGCGCTATAATAAAGGGAGTCTTTTTTGCGGTAAACGCGCAAACCTGGGTCTTCGTAGGGTTAAATTGGACAAGATTATGTCTTCCCCATTCAGAGACCTGCTCCAGGGAGGTCTCTATTTCAGACACCAGGTTTTTTCTCCTTTCTTCTACCTCAATGCGAGGAATATTTGCCCGGCCAGTATAAAGAGCATCGCCAGTACTGTCGTCCGCATAGCACCGAAAGTTGCTGGTTTGCAGCATATCGTTGATATGCAGAATAAACAGTGTTGGTGATAGCACTGAGCCTTGGGGTACTCCAACATTAATGGACGTAGTGATCGAGCATGTACCATCAACAACGACTTTAATGCTTCGTCCACTAAGGAAGCCGGATACCCAACTGCATAATTCCTCGGGTAGTCCATAGGAAGGTAGCTTCGCTAATAGAGCTTTGTGCCAACCCCGATCAAAAGCTTTAGCAATATCTAGGCTAACAGCCATAGCTTCTCCTTTGCTCTCTATGGCACTTGCCCATCGGTGAGTAAGGTACACAAGAAGATCCCCAGCACTGCGACCATGACGAAAGCCATACTGTCGGTCGCTAATTAGCTGGTTATCCTCAAGGTAACCGAGGAGCTGTGTATTAATTACACGCTCCATCACCTTAGAGAGCAAAGAGGTTATTGCAATAGGCCGGTAATTGGACGGGTTGGTACTGTCACCCTTCTTAGGAATAGGGTGAACGATGGCTACTTTCCAAGAACTTGGGACTATTCCTGTGGTATAAGACAGAGAAAAAAGGCGCGTTAGTGTTGAAGTCAACTCGGGAGCACACGTTTTAAGCACAATAGCTGGGATTCCGTCAGGTCCGCTGGATTTCTTGACGTCTAGGGAAAGGAGCACTCGACGCACAGCGCTTTGTGAGAAACGCACATTTTGCAAAACGCATTCGCATCTAGGAATTGTAGGCGGTACCTTTCCCCCATCATCAAGGTTTGAACTCGACGCAAAAAGAGTGCACAGAAGATCAGCTTTCTCTTTCGCGGAGTGTGCCAGCGAACCATCAAGACCGTGCAAAGGTGGTAAAGAGGGCATACAGAAGTTCCCTTCGACGGCTTTAGCGAGAGACCAAAATGCACGGCTTCCTGAAGGAAAGCTTATTAACTTCTCACCAATGCCTCGAATGAGCTTAAGCCTTGCTCTCGCGATATGCTTCTTGTAGGATCTGGAGGCAGCATTGTAATTTATATTTTACCAAATAATCTTTTTAAATACATTTCTGTATTAGAAATCATTTCTTTATTGGGCAGGTATATATTCGCCGCCTATATTGACCAACCGCTTATAATGAAGTATTTAGAAATTACACAGCGAAGTTTGGTTTTCATATAAAATTCTTTATAACTAAGTCGGATATACTGACTTCGCTTATAGTGACATGTCGCTTAATGTGACCCATTTTTCATAAATTACGTCCTGTTATAATGACAGCATTCGGAAGAGTCATGTGATACCTGAGGACGTTCAGTGCGTACATGACTTTTTTTTTTGAGTCTCAGTGGGTAATTTATAGTTGAACGCATTGTTCGTTAGTGATTTGTGAAAAAATGCCATCTTAACCTCGTCCTAAAGCATTTACGATTGAAGAGAAAGGGTCAATAAGGAAAAAACAAGCAAACAAGCATTACTGATTTCTAATGTAAGTAATGAAAATATATACATACATATATGCATAGTACTTAATACTTATAATTTCTATCTTGATTTCGCTACCTTGTTTCTCTCTATTAAAATAAATACATACTAACAAAAACATATTAATTATTTTCTACAAAATGCTTTGTATGACGTCCGCTTAGTATGACGTGTTTGATATTTCCCTTCGATGTCATTATAAACGGATTCCACTGTATTTTAAAATTACTTAAATGTCTAATATCAATCTAATTCATTTTCATGACCGCTTATGTTGAATGCATTATAGGAAAACTACTTGTTTTCACTTCAGTATACATGGCCATATTTATTAATTGCTTATATTTAGAAGTTTGATTATTTCACAGCTTCAATATATTTTAGACTTACATGTTTAGTATAAATTTAAACTTGATAACTTCACGTATTCTTTAAATAATGCGTTAAAATCTAAATATATAAAAGATAATTTTTTTCGTGATGTAACTAAAACTTGCCATTTTTAGGAGTTTTCCCCATACTAGTGCTTTAAGACCTTGCTTGTTGCCAAAAATCATATTCCTAGGTCAAAAGACAAAGCCTTGGCTGCGGCTTTTCATTAAATTAACTAAGCAGTTTGATATTTTAACAAAATATTCAAACTATAGATATAAATATTTTCTATAAATTTCAACTAGATGTCTTCACGTTTTTCCGAGAAAAAGAAATTTCCGAGAAATTTTCTAGTGATGTAGAAAAATATTTACAGTTTTTTAATTTTAACCTTTATTTGTGTTATGAGACCTTACTTCATGCTAAACTTCACGACGCTAGGTCATTGTGAAGTACCTTATAATTATATGAGAGACCACATAGACATATCTTTTCAATGCGTGGAATTAGAAGTTTGATTTTTTGACTGTCGCAAGGGACTGCAGGCTTGAGTATTTGAGCTTGATACCTCTACGGATTTCAGCTTGATACCTACGGGATCCTGAAAAAAAGGATTTTGGGACGAACAGACAGACGGACAACTAAGTGATCCTACAAGGGTTCCTTTTTTCCTTTTAAGGTACAGAACCCTTAAAAATCAATCAATAAGCCAAAGACAGTAAGAAAACTAAATATCCTAAATATATAAAACTGTCGGGTTTGTTCTTACTCTCTTACTCTCCGCCCCGAATTGCAGAATAACTATTAAAAACATTGGAAAATTGACAAAAGCCTAAAATAAAAGAAAAGAAAACATTTTCCCATAAAAAATGTTGATGGGTTTCGTATCTGTCAAATATTTAACGTCGATCCCGTCGATACGGTAAACTCTCCCCTCAAATTAAATAACGTATTTAAGAAAAGGTTTCCAATCGACAAGATATATCCACAAATTCGGGTAATGATGTATTTTAGATTTAAAAAATGTAGAATAATGTGATTTTTTTAATTGTAGATAAGGTGCAAACGAGCGGATGATCCACCTTATGGTAAGTGACCATCATCGCCCATGGACATCAGGAAAACAAGAGATACCGTCTTGTTTTGCGGATGTGTTGCATCCTCGAAGGTAGAGCGTAGTGACGGAGTGAAGAAAAAAATGCGGTGGTTTCAACGGACCCAGAGCAGGAACCCTGAGTCCACAGATCCGCAGCATTAATGGGATGGGAGAGGGAGGGGGTGAGTTTGGCCCACATGCTGCTTGTCCGGAACGCGTCTATGACACTTGGCGGTCGGATACGCATGCTGGTGATCGCAAGCCAGTCGGAGAACAGAGCCCCTACCACCAAGGGGGTGCTGGGTTACTAGGCTCATACGAGATGCTCTTCCAGCGGCAGAGGGGAATAGTATTCCAACCCGTCCCCTCACGGGTAAATGTGAGTAGTGAAAATTAGTTAAATTAATTACTTTCTTCTCTCCATTCCTGCGACCTCACTTTGTAAAGATATTTTAGATGATCATGAAAGTGATTCTAATGTAGTGTAAGATAGCAAAAAATATCATTTATACCGAGTACAAAATAACTTCTTATTAGGTAGAGTTTCCACCACAGATATCCGAAGATATATCTCGAGGAATGTGTTTGTCTCCTGGCCTTGTTTTTAATAACAAGCAAATACATCCTCGCACATCTCTAGACCACAAAATTAGAATATGAACAAATAAAGCAGTTGTATTTCAAGAGGATTATATAGATATAGATGCGTAACTTGCTCAATAAAATGGCAACTAAAACGTAAGGTAATTGCCCCACATTCAATAAATTACGTCGTTACGTCCGATTTCGAGCTTGCGCATTATATTTATCCCTTTCCATCCATAGAACATAATGCATGTTAGTGTATAATGCGTCTATTAATTAAATTTCATTAGATATAACTAGATGAATTCTTATGGTAAGAGAAAACATGTCAAACGCTTAATTTTCATTTACATCTTTATTTTATAATAATCTTATTTACATAACCCCTTTAGTTATACAATTAACAATAAATAAATTAAAACAATAAATACAATACCAATAGAAATCTTAGTCTTAAAATAAAATAACCTTTTCTTATGATAATTCTTTTTTAGTACTTTTTTTATTATTATACAAGCTGACCCGGCAAACATCGTCCTGTCTATTAACTATGAATATTGGTCAAATGATGTTATGTTTTCTTAATTTTTAAAGTTTCTGCGCAATTTTATTAATTTTTTTTCTTACATAAGAACCTTCTCCTGACAATAACAAATACAACAAAAAAATAATTAGCGAAATTGGTTGAGCCGTTCACGCGTAATGCCGTTACCAAGAGAAATAAGGATTCATTGATATATATTATATATCTATCAGGATCATCAACATCATTAGTCGAATCAATAGATTCTACATTTATTTTTAATATTTAAACTAATTAAATGCAATTATTTTGGTTTTATTTCTGTATCTCTTTCAAATATAATAAAAGTCTCCAATGAGTCGTAATTTGTTACCAGTTTAGGTCTGTTTATAAAGTTATCTACTTCTTTTCCTTCATATTTTTTATAATTATTAGGAGATTTATCAATTTATAAATCTCTTCCTAAAGGGATGCGGATAATAATATTACAAATAATTTGAACATTCTCAAGAAAAGAGCTATGAATAACAGAATCGACTTGGGGAAATCCATCATTTGCACTTTGAATTTGTCTAAAATTTACATGTTCTTCACTTAAGAACTTAGTTTTGTCAGTTTCTAGAATATTAAATTTCAAATCATCATCGATCGATTACCTTCTAGAGATATTGGAAGAACTTCTTCTATCAGTCCTAAAATGTATTAATTAACTTCTTTATCATGTCAACTGATTCATTCTGTCCAATACTATCAATATACGCGATTGCTTTCTTCGCATGTTCTTCGTATAATACCTTAGTTTTATCAATTGCATCAGTTTTTAGGATATTAAATTTCAAATCATCATAATCTATGTTATTCACATCAGTTTTAGCTTTAGCAATACTCTTATACAGATCAGGGTTACGTTCTAAAGCGAACAAAACAGGAGCACTAGCTAAACAGAACTGATCTTTCTCCATAACCTTTTGAATTTCCGCAGCAGCCTGCCAAGCTAGACCAACATGGCAACCAAAATGATAAGCCAAATTCTGTGTTTCATGAGTCTGTCCTCCTAAAACCATTGCAGATTGACAACCTCTTCCTAACAAACTTACTCCATTATACACCGTTCTAACAGTCCATTCTTTTCTAGACTTTCCTAGAACATCAGTTTCATTTATTTCTGCTATGTCGAAAACTATATTTAAATTATCTTTAACAGTTTTAGGTTTTCCAGGTAAAGGCATGTTTTGTTCGTCTCTATCACCAAAAAATTCGCTTTCCGACAAATCTCTTAATGCAGTAGATACTGTATATAGCACGTCAGCATCTTTTAGACCAGCCAACATAGAGTTTGCTGTAACAAGAAGATAGTCTCCTAACAAAATTGCAATTTTATTCCCAAAAATAGCAGATTCAGTACTTTTGGATCTTTTTGCAAAAGGTACGTTGACTATTCCTCGATGGATAAGATGTCCAGTCCTCATCATTTCAGTTAACTCCGCAAGTTGTCGTTGTTTTTGATAAGCGTTAGAGTCAGTAGTCTGAACCGATTTTGATAGAAGTAGAATGACCAATCCCCATGGTTGTAGATTTTTTGAATCTCCATATAATACGTTTTTTGCTGTTTGCATAACCAGATGATTGCTGCCAACCTGAAAAAATTGAAAGATAGTTTTAATTACTTAATAGTGACCCGTCCTGGCTTTGCTCGGGTAGTAGATATTAAAGTTACCGATAAAAGCACTCAGGCGCCTTGAATTTTTCCGACATTTTCAAAAATTATCGTCATATTAGAAACCAATTTACAGAAAACCTTAACAAATTATACACTGAAACTGCATGAAAATTCGTTCAGCTGTTTTTAGGTTCAACGCGAACAGACAGACAAACACGACTTGAGACATTGTTTTAAAATATTCAATATTTTTCCTCTGTAATTTAAGTGGAAATGGAGTTAGTTTAGCACTAAGTTTCACTAACTTTCTCCTTCTAGTACTTGAGAAAACTTTCAAAACAAATGTTTATGTTAAGACTAAGGTTTTATGTTTCTTATATATTTAGTACTAGTCAGCCCACGTGACTTCGTCCGCAAAGAAGTATATGTATGTGTACAGTTGACAATTTTCAGTTTCAGATTTTTTGTTACAACCCTTTCTATCCCGCGGGTGATTTTTTCAGGATATAGCATTCTATCTATTAATCCACCTTCTATACTATACGTGTAACAAATTACATTTAAATAGGTTGAGCCGCTTTAACGTGTTGTTATTTATAGATGAGGCAACCCTTTTTTGGAAATAATTTACTCTTCTTTTATTATAAGAGACGACAAAAATTTTATATCCCAACAATGTCATACAGACATAATTTTTTAATACATAGACATATTTTTTATTACAATATAAACGATGCTCCGGCCCGGCTTCGCACGGGTGGACAATGGACATTTAACACACCGGCGCGTCGGCGTGTATTTTATGTTTATATTGACATTATTAATTTCGTAATATCTTTTGAATGGAATGTCCGATTTTAATCATTCAAAAAGTAATCAATAGGTATTGAAACAGTCTTGAATACAAAATAATTTATTTGGACAAGAATTAATACAAAGATATGGATAACATGGTCTGATTTTTATAGACATTTCTATCAACTTTTGTTCAAAATGTAAAAAAGTAGTTACAGTGACATAACTACAATAGTTGGACATATGGTCTCGCCAAGGTTTTGTAGATATTGATACGTTCTATAAACGATATACGAACAATATTTTCTGCAGTGCATGCGATGAAAGACATTTAATGGCTAATTTTTTTACACCTTGCATTGGTTTTAGTAAGAATTTTTGAGGATCTCTAATTTTTTCTAGTAATTAATATAGCCTATGTTACTCAGGGATAATGTAGCTTCCTAATGGTGAAAGAATTTTTGTAATCGATCCAATAGTTTTTAAGTTTATTCGTTACATACAAAAATACAAATCTTTCCACTTTATAATATTAGTGTAGATTATATTCTTCGATTTATATTAGATAGTAGCAACAATATCTTCGCTGGAATAAACGTTTTAGTGATAAATATTTTTTACACACAAACTACTATTGACCTATAATACTATGGACTCACAATCATCTCTTATTGAATGAGCCAAGAGTGCCAAAAAGAGATCTAATTTATAATGTCGTAAACGTAAACGTAGTAATAAAAGTAAACGTAGACTATATCCTTTACCAAACTCTAGTCTAGTCTACTCTAGTCTAGTTTAAGCGTGAGAGCGTAACAAACAGAGTTACTTTCGCATTAATTTGGATTTATTAATGTGTGCGAGCTTTGGACGATTTTCTTTTCGTGATATTTGTATGACAACCGTCATCCAACCTAATACCAACATTCTAGATATATAAACAATACGTACCAATTTCCGCAAATACAACGCTAAGTTCGCAAACTCATCACTCAAAAGACATCGCAGATTCATAAAAGATGTCGGATAACCGACAACTTTCTCCGCTTCACGTATAATATTGCTCCAATTAGAAAATGGCGGCCTCAGTAACATCAGAATTTCATCTTTTGTCAAACTAGTTAGTGTAGTTTCATAACGTTTTTGAAAAAATGGCGACGCGCGCCTCAAAACGCGGGAAACCAGCGCCATTTGACAGTTGTTTTTTTTTAAACTGGTTATGCGTGCAGCGCGAAGGCTACGCTGCGGTCGAATGTTTGATGTTATATCTGTGTTGCCAGTTTAAGTTTTCTATTAGCGTGTAGGTGAATTTAGTTTAAGGCCTGATTTATTATTATTATGCTATGTTTGTCTCACTTATTGGTAATTCTAATTTGCAATGTTATGATATTGACTTTGACATCATTATTTGTTTTATATTTATTTATTTGTCTAGACATTTTAATGAAACATTGAACAATGAAACAACGGCGAAGGAAAACATCGTTAGGAAACCGGCACTCCTGAGAGTTCTCCATGTTCTCCAAGGTGTGTGAAGTCTAACGTAGTGGAGGAGACCTGGTTCAGCAGAGGACCATTAAAGTGTGATGATGAAACATTGATTCTCGTTCAAACACTTAATAAATTAATTTTTTACCGTCCTCTCATTATACCAATAAGCGTGGCTCTGGCTGGTGTATGGTTTGGTTTGAATGTCGGACAGTTAACTTATTTTTATCAACCTTACATTACCTATACTAGCATTTGTCCCAAGCTGGAGAAAATGGCCACTAAACATGGCACAAATACGACTTGACCATAATATCGATGAACAATTAACCAATATATATATTAACACAGTTAAAAATAATTAAATTAAAGATATAAAATTACCATCATTTAGGGGTAATTTACCACACTGGCAACATTATAATGCGCTTGACCGTAACAATTGGAATGCATTAGATTGATCACGCTCTACCGTATCTTGTAAAAAAAGTAAAACAAAAAGTAATAAACAATAATACCATTCCGTTCTTTATTTCTAAAGGAATAGAAATGTATTTACTTTCTAGAGAGCAAATATAAGTTTGTCTAGTTATAAAGCGACAAAATTAGAAGATCTCTATTAAAGTAAGGAAGTAAACTAATTGTAGGTAAATTTATTGGTTTGAGGGATCTCCTTAAATGGTCATTGGTTTTATTCCTTTTTATGAAAGTTGTACGAGAACGGTATTTTCTATTAAAAAAACATATGCTTGTTTGTGTTTATCTCTATAGTTGGTTTTTATAGTTAGGTAATTTTACTCCCCACTTTCTTTTTCGAAAAAATTGGAAATATAAGATGCTAAGTAAACAATTTTAAATTCTCAATTAGTTATTAATATATATATGATTTATTAAATTAGGTTCTAGATAACTTATGATATATTGTTGATGAATAACGTTTTTCAATATATTTAAAGAAAGCAAGGAAATCAGGAAAACACCAGTGTGTTACTAAAATACTTAATTATAAAAATAAACAGGCAAACATACGAACAAATAGTAGAGCATACAAAAACATACAACAATATATAAGATAATTGTTTATTGTATACCTGCAATTCTAGGATTTATGACTGAAATTAATTCTATAAATTATGCTATATTTTCCACATTTTATTATTCACTAGCTGCACCCCGAGGTTTCATCCGCTATATTTCGGATAATTCAAACTATATCATTTATTAATTATAGCCTATGTGTTATTCTGATGTGTAAGCTATATTATTGTAAAGTTTCATCAAAATCCATTCAGTAGCTTTTCGTGTAAGAGTAACAAACATATCCATTCATTTTTACAATCTTCCGCGTTAACAATATTAGTACAATAAATGTTTTCTATTAAATTGCATTGCAAGCCGACAGGTAAAAAAAACTAGATGTTTCCGATTTTAGTAATATTTGAGTATGTTCTACCTATAAGTATTATTGATACGTGTATCAAATATTTTTGTAATATAATGACTAGTTACAGAGTTATGGAACTTTAAAATTTTCAACAACCGGTTGGCATACACTACTTCAAAGCCAATTATAGTCATAAAATAATATATTAAAATAATTAAATCAATGGATTTATTTACTGAGCTTTTTAATTTTATTTTTGGAAACGAAAAAAAGCTGTGAGTTTTGTTGCCAACATCATAAGTAACAATAAGTTGTCTACTACTGTATAAATATTAAAATTGAAACGTTTTAATGAAAATTTGTATTAATCATTCCCAACGCTATCATAAAGCTATTTCAATGTTATTTCATCGTCACAACCCTTCAATGGCCCACTGCTGAACCGGGTCTCCTCCTCAGAATGAGGAGGGTATTATTCCATAGTCCACCACGCTGGCCCAGTGCGGGTTGGCAGACTTCACTCACCTTTGAAAACTTTTTGGGAACTCTCAGGAGTGCAGGTTTCCTCACGATTAAACCTTCACTGTTAAAGCAAGTGATGTTTAATTGCTTAAAACACACATAACTCAGATTCTGAGGTGTGTGCCCAGGATCTAACTCGGACCTCTCGAGTAAGACTTGAAGTCTCAACCAACTTATAAACTAAATGGCGCTGATAATAATTTTGTTCATAACAGATTTCACTACATAATATAAAACAGTCGCTTCCCGTCCGTCTGTCCCTATGTATGCTTAGATAGATTTTGATGCGGTTTCTTTTAATAGATAGAGTGATCCAAGAGGAAGGTTTATATGTATAATACATGCATATTATAGTGGAGAAACTAACCGTGAGAAGCCGAAGCTGGCCGCTTGTTTTGAATATAATAAAATTGATACTAACATGTGGACGTATATAGTAATCCTAACTAATATTATAATTTTGAAAGTCAGTCTTAAGAAACGTAGGTAATACTTAAGAATACAAACTAGACAAATGAAACTGCGATTTAATGTACTACTTACGCCATCTATTGAAGGATTGATGGTCTATCTTGTCTGTTACGAAATTTCGCTTAATTACGAGAACCGATTTTGATGAAATTCGGTACAGTAATATATTAGATGTTGAGGAAGGACGTAGGTTATATTTTATATAAATAATACTAATTAAGCAAAGTTGAGTTGAGTGTCTCGTACGCCATCTATCGACGTGAGGATGAAGTGCATGTCTAGTTGTATATAAAATGTAAAATATAGCGATCATTTATTCTTTGGTGACTTTTTTTTGGCTGTCACTATATTTTCAATAAAATATAAAAGGGCGTCAGACACTTGACTCCTTGGGCCTGTCCCTTTATTTACCTTTCTTGTTTATCATTTTTTATATTACTGAAAACTATAACTATATCCGTTAAGTGGTTAATAAGTAAAACGAATATTCGGTCAATTTCTTGTAAAAAAAATGTTCAATTAATTGTTATCTACGTGGGACAGATATGCACTTAAAACGGAACACCGAGTAACCAATATTTAACACTTACCCCAAACCTTATTAATAGACACCCAGCATCACGATACCACACCACTGCACAGCTATAATAGTCACTAGGCGAGCTTCGTTTGACAACTGGCTCAAGTTTATCAGAACAGAGGTTATATATGGTCTTGGAATAAAATAAATCTACTACCCGCGAATTTAAAGTTATCAACGGTGTTGCTGGTATGAATTGTGTACGCTTCGTAAAGCCAGTATTTAAAAAAGGTGATCCTAAGTGTCCGGAAAATTATAGACCAATTACTCTTATACCAGTACTTTCAAAAATATTCGAAAAAGCAATGTTTAATAAAATATATGATTTTTTGTGTAAGTACAATATATTAAAAAGTACACAATTTGATTTCCAAAAAGGTAGTTCTACAACGCTTGCCTGCTTCACTCTAGTCAATAATGTTACTGAATGCCTAAATAAAAATATCTTTCCTGTATCGCTGATCTTAGATATGACTAAGGCATTTGACTTTGTATCTCATCAAATATTACTAAATAAAATGTACAAATATGGTATAAGAGGACAAGCACACGAATGGATTAAAAATTATCTTTGCAATCGCACACAGTGTGTGGAAATAACGCGAACTTGTAATAAGTACAAGCTGCAAACCATTATTTAAAATGTTAAAAATACTTCCACTCCCTTCCTTATATATATTTGAAATATGAAAACATGATATCGAGAACGACAAGATTTCCCAATAAATTATATGTACCATATCAAAAATTATCATTATTTAAAAAAAATGTATATTGCATGTCAATCTTAATATACAATAAGCTGCCTGATGACGTTAAAGAATTACCACTTCAGCTATTTAAAAACAAATTGTTCACATTACTATTGGAAAAATTATATTACGATGTAAATGACTATTTATTATATGGAATGTGAAATATAATTAACATGACATGCGTATTAAATTCATTTGACATTTTAAAAATAATATAGGTATAACTGACATTAATTGATTATTACATTTGACATTCTATAAATATATTATCATTCTTATAATCATTATTATGTAAATTTATAAAAACTTTGCACACTCTCTTAGAGTAGGATATGTTAGAACATAAGATTAATATAAGAACAATGTAATAGACCATATCCTTGCAAATAAATGAATTTGAATTTGCACCAGTAATGGACAACGGATGATGGTGTGGAATGAAGACAAATATCAATTTTTATTATATAAACAATTACTTAGACATAGAGATATTTTGATGAATTCTTATTCACTTCATCATCATCACGACCCGTCAATGGCCCACTGCTGAGCCGGGTTTCCTCCTCAGAATGAGGAGTGCATTAGGCCATAGTCCACAACGCTGGCCAAGTGCGGGTTGGCAGGCTTCCCACACCTTTGAGAACTTTTGGGAACTCTCAGAAGTGCAGGTTTCCTCACGATGTTTTGCTTCACCGTTAAAGCAAGTGATATTTAATTGCTTAAAACATACATAACTCAGAAAAGTCAGAGGTGTGAGCCTGTATGGGGGAACGAACTCGGACCTCCCGAGTAAGACTTGAAGTCTAAATCTCTGGGCCATCACTGCTTATTTACTTATATTCTATGATTTAAACAGTTTTGTTTAAAGAAATCATTAAGAAGTAAGTTTACCTCTTTTTCTTTCACTCTATATTTTATGCTAGTCGAATCGCGCGACCTCTTTCGCGTGTAGCTCCGCTCGTATTGGTCTTAGCGTGATGGTATATAGCCTATAGCCTTCCTCGATAAATGGGCTATCTAACACTGAAAGACTTTTTTAAATCGGACCAGTAGTTCCTGAGATTAGCGCGTTCAAACAAACACTGCAGCTTTATATATTAGTATATAAGATAAGATTATTAGCCATAAGTTTAGTAGCTGGCAGCTACCTTTAATTCTGAGAAGAAAGAGTGGGGGTTTGTTGCGCTGGTGCCGCTGGTTTATTGTGAGCGTGGTGCGTTCCTTCCGTGACGTAGCAGACCTGTGACTTCTGCACATTCAAGGTCAAACCTCTCTTACGGGCCGATAGCTATATAAAGTTTTATGTTTTTGAATAAGAAAACAATTACACTACCCATCACACTTCAAATCAAAGATCCAACATTAAATAAATAAATTTATTACTATAAAAGTAATTTGTATGAAAATTTATTTAATTTTTTTAATATATTTATTTTCTGATCCCCAGAAAATAGCAGTAATAGGCCACTGTATATAATAGTAAAATAATGCCAAACTGCTAATGGTGATATGTAGCAGCGCGAAGTATTTGGTGCCGTAGAGCAGAGTGAAGATGGGGTAGATCCAAATACCGTACTCAATGAACGTGTAGGCTAATCTGAAAACATAAATTTATATATTTAATAATAATAATAATGCTGCAGGTCAGCTTGAGGCCAGCTGTTGGGGAGTAGCGACCCCACGGACCTGAGCGCTCCCAGGGGAAGGTCCTGTTCCTCATCCTCAGCTTGCCTTTGCTGGCTGGTTGTAGTGAATACTGACGAGGAACATTAGCCAAAAAAGTAGAAAAAGTTTTATAATTAACTTATCTTAGTGGGTATTATGGTAAATATAAGTTAATGTTCACTAGCGCTTAAACTAGGCCGTGCCTGTATCTTAAACTCTAGTCGGCTAAGATTGTTGGGAAAATTAGTTATACTGATATATTACAAAATTATATGTATATGTCGAAAACTAAAATAAAAAAGGACATAGATGGATGGCCTATCTCAAAAGCTATACGGGCGCAACACGGCCAGGATATAACTAATCGTTACGATCTCGCACTTTTCTGACAGGAACTGTTATGACAGGAAACTAAGCAGGGCCTTGGACTGGTGACCAAGGTGTAGGCTTAAGGATATCCTTTAAATGATCATAACACTCACCTCCGCTGCTTAGTTTCACTGTTTAATCTTAAGATTAGACTAACATTGACCTAACCTAACACAAGGCTAACCTAACCTAAACCTAACTCACACCTCCGACATATATATATTTGAGCCTGTGTGTATTTTCGTTTTATTATATTTTTACTTATGGTGATTTATGAATGATAATTTTTAGCATTTTTATATTTATATTAAAATTTATTTATTTAGGGTATTTTGTTTTTCTTTGGGTGGAAAAAATTTACATAAACTTATAGATACATTCGTTTTTCGTACTTGTAATAATTAGATTATTTTCAATAGACGTCAGTATGTAAGTATTAAAAATATTTATATTACGGATGCAATTAAATCTTCAGTTTCTATGTAACTTTTTGTTTTAAGCCAGGCTGTTATATTTCGTATTAAGTTTTTTATTTAATTTATTGTATACTCTTGGACCCTGATAACATTGAAATTTACTTATAAATTTAGTTTTGTAACGAACTGTGGGACAGATATTATATTTACGACGAGAAAGTGTTTGATTAGGATCGTAGACCAGTGTTTTATGCTGTGATAATATTGTTACTAATATAAATAACTGCCTTATGAAAAGCAAATCATACTCTTTGTAAAGATCTGCCGTTGGATATCGAAATGGCTTAAATGACATAACTTTAAGTAATGACCGTTGGGCTCTTTCTAGTTTGATAAGATGTGTCTTACGTGCCCCACCCCATGAACCAATACAATAGGATGAAATAATTTGTGCTAAGGCTAAGTAGACTGTTTTAACAAGCTGCGAATCTGCTACATGTCGTAGTTTTTTGAAAATATATATCAATTGTCTTGTTCTTTCTGTAAATAACAGATTACATAATTCGTTGATAAATATTAAGAATAATGTTGGCCTTAAAATACTGCCCTGTGGAACACTTCATGTAATTAACTCATAATTGCTGGTAAAATCACCTATTGTGACTCTTTGAGTTCTATTACTTAAGTAATCGTTAAATAAATCATAGACACTTTCCCTAACTCCATCTTCTATTCTCTCCATCCTATATTCTCCATCCTCCCCAGCAAAATAGAGACTGTGTCAAAGGTCTTAACAAGATCCAGAAAAACACCAAGGCATTTGTTTCAACTGTCTATATGATTGATTTTAATAAAATTATATAATATAAACTCTTTATAATAACACTGAAGAGTTGGACTGAAACTATAGTACAAACATGCTAGCTTTTTTTTACTTTTACTTAATAATAATGATACTTCTAACTCGCATTCATAGTCTCAGCACGTTCTATCATTTGATACCAACATTGTAGGAAAGGATATAAAACTTAGTTCGCCATCTTTAGAAGGCCGCCATATTGGTTTGAGAGGGACTTCGCTTTATTTTTCGAGAAATTCTTAGCAAGCCATCTTCTTTGATATCATATTACGTAACATTATATTTAGAGTTATTCTTAGGAATTCCTTTCATTTGATACCTATACTGTAGGAAATCATATAAAACTTAGTTCGCCATCTTTAGAAGGCCGCCATATTAAATTTAGAGTAACGCAACTTTATTTTTCGAGTTATTCTTAGCTAGCTCATATTGTAAGTGCATAAAAAATAACTAGTTCGTCATCGTCATCAACATAGCGGAACTCCTGTTCCGCCATCTTGGATTTAGAGTGACATTACACAGCTAACGTGTATATAAAATTTCAGCAGCTTCAAAATTGAGTTTGAGAGGAATAGAAGATATCTTAGATCCTAGTTTATTATTATTATTAAAAATTGTATTATCAATACTTACACTAAAAAATAAAGCACAAAATGGAATATTAGATGCAATAAATTCTTCCTATGTGATCTAGGTTTTAACCTTGGTTGAAATATAACCTCCCACAGTACTACACCTGTAAAAAAATTTACAAGAATCAGACCTTCGTTATTTTATAAAAGCTGAAAGTTACTATCAAGTTTGGATCATGGTTATTTACCTATAATAGAAGTATGCATTATATGATTAGACAGAGGTGTGACCACTTTATCAGCAAAGCTTGGGTATATCAGCTGCCTCTCATATAGAAACAACGACCAGAATACTGAAAACACCACCTGGAAAAAAGTATAATAAGTATTAAAAAGGCTCGATTTATACTAATTTTACATAATTACACCAGTAATCGTCAAAAACTTGTAGAATAAGGACAGTTTTGATACAACGTCTTTGTATCATTGAAATATTATTTTAGCTTTTTTTAATAAAATGTTTAGAAAGGTCACAAGGTTTAGCTGTCGTCTTATCATTACTATTTTAAACTAGAACATTTTTGTTAGTCGACTTGTTCAGAAAACTAAGATGAAAATTTAAAACGTGTGCGAACAAACAAAGAAGACAAAATATGTAAAAAAAATTGTTTTATATTATTTTACTTTTTTCTCTTATCATTTTCTCTTACTTTTTAATATCGTTGCGAATCAACGTTAAAATAATTCGCAAGCTTAGACCAAGCTTTAGTTCGAACTTGTTAGAAAATGTCAAAATAGAATAAGATAGCCCGTTTTTACCCGTGAGGGGACGGGATAGAATACTATTCCCCTCTACCGCTGGGAGAGCATCTCATAAAAGCCGAGTAACCCAGCACCCCCTTGGTGGTACGGAATCTGTTCCCCGACTGGCTTGCGACCACCAGCATGCGAATCCGACCGCCAAGTGTCATAGACGCGTTCCGGTCGAGCCGCATGTGGACCAGACTTACTCCCTCCCCACTCCCATCCCATTAATGCTGCGGATCTAGCGGACTCTGAGATCTAACTCTGGGTCCGTTGAGACCGCAGCATTTTTTCTTCTTCACTCCCCCTCCCCACTTTGTCTTCAAGCATGCAACGCATAGACAAAACGAGGGAATCTCTTGTTTTGTCGATGTCCATGGGCGATGGTGGCCACTTACCATCAGGTAGACCATCTGCTCGTTTGCACCATACCTACAAATTGGATATGCTGATATGCTTACAAATTGGTCTCATTTTTCAGAATCCAGTTCTGATAACGGAATCCTTGAGGAATTGAGAGAACTCCTCAAAAGTTATAGGCACACATATAGTGATATTAATATTTTCAGAACTTATCATTTGGTGAAGCGGAACCGATGAAGAAGACCACAGATAGCCATAATATGGTTTTTTTTTTATAATTGTAGCCTCCGACCCTTGGGAGGCTACGGCAAGACTCCTCTCCCGTAAGAAGAGACGTTTGCAGGCGGGAAAATAAGTTTTTCAGTGGGGGTGATTTTATTTTAAGGCAATAAAACTATTTTTTCATATATTGGAGACTATTACAGTATTCTGTTATTGTTACTAACTGAGTTCTTACAGAATAGTATTATACATCTACAAAATATAACAATTTGGTACGTCATTTTGTGGTCGAATGTTTTACTTAATTTTAATAATATAACATTTTACAATACAACATATACAAGGATAAGACATTTTAAATACAATTATATGAATAGACTTATATACTAAACAATGGCTCTGTTGTGACAATTTTTTTTTTTTTACATAGTATTGTCATGAAAAATTATATTTTCACTGTTATAAGAATGTTAAGCAACTATTACTATGAGAAATGTTGATGTTAAATTATATAATTTTACTTACCCAGGATGATGGCCATAATACAGCACTAAATAAAGTATCCTTAAATCCTTTTAGATATTTTGGAGGTTTGTACAGTTTATCCTTCGAGTTTACTATCAGAAGATAGTCTAGAATTAGGCCAACTATTGCATGTACTATTTGCAGAAACTGAAAAAAAATATTATTAATGAATTATACCAAAAATTCATGGCTACATGGAGAGAAATTAGATGCGTTGTGGCTTATGCAACAGACGAAAAATGCAGTTTACGCATCCCTCCCGAGTTTAAACCCGAGGGGGTATACAACCATGACGACCCAGCGTATCATATCATTTAAATAAATGCCCTTTTATAGCGGGTGAAGAGATTGCGCAAAGCGCTCCCTCCCAGTCCCCTGTCTTCTTCGGCTTGTAGGGATTGTGAGACCTGCTGCCTCACGCTCTCGCTCTTTGGATTCCTTTAGAACCATGACTGTCTTGCAAAACGAAACCATTGCAATCCAACATCTTTCACTGCTGAGCATAGCGTCTACCACACTCACCAGTGAGAGGTCTCTATCCATTTCAGACGCCAAGATATGACGTTGGGGTCCCCACGCTGTACATTCACATAAAGTGTGTTGTGTTGTGTCGACTAATGAACCGCATTCCTGACAGACAGGTGCCGCCTCTCTCCTAGCTACTTGATGCAGGTACTAATCTTTTTTACTACTTATTCATATCCATTGTATTATAAAAGGGTTTAGGGTAATAAAAGTTAAAAAAATATTTTCAATACACTTCGTGAAGATGTTACACATATTGGTATTATTAAACTTTAGCTGAGTTGCGGTTTTACTCGCTATATTTTGGATAATTCACACTATATCATTATTTATTATAGCCTATGTGTTATTCTGATGTGTAAGCTATATTATTGTAAAGTTTCATCAAAATCCATTCAGTAGTTTTTGCGTGAAAGAGTAACAAACATACATCTATACATTCTTACAGACTTTCGCGTTTATAATATTAGTAGGATTGAAAAGTTTCTATCTATCTATCATATATTTTCATTACTTATTATTAAACTAAGTACCCCGTTGACATATGATGATAAAAAAATGTGTAAACATAGGATGCTCTACTAATGCGAAGCCGGGGCAGATCGCTAGTGTAATATAAATGAATAGGTTAAAATTAAAAACTTTGAGTATGCGGGAAAAGATTATTATCTCTTTAAGACGACTAGTTGGAAAAAATAATGAATAAAAAACTGTAGAACAAGGCTAAATTTTAAAGTTAATATTTCTCAGTATTTTGAGATTTATTTTAAATTATTTAACGATCCTGTTGAAGATAAAAACTCTAACAAAAAGTTAGCAAAAACTTCAGTAACTAATTAATAACTTGTTTTGTAGAAAAATAAAGAAGATTTATTAGTCTATATCTATACTCTATACTATTATATAAAGAGGAAAGATTTGATTGTTTGTTGCGCTAAAAGTACTGAACCGATTTTGAAAATTCTTTCACCAATAGGAAGCTACATCCTTTCTGGGTAACATAGGCTATGTGGTGTTGCCATAAATACTCTAATTAAAAAGATATGGCCATTTAAGTGCCATATGGTAACCATTTTGTAAATTGAAGAGTTTCTCAGGAACTACAAATCCGATTTAAAACATTTTTTCACTGATAGAAAACTACACTATTCGTGAGTGACAAAAGTGATTTAGTGTTGCCATATACATTTTTTTAATTAATAGAATATGGCCATTTTGTTGCTGCCGATCCGATTTTAAAAATTCTTTCACTGATAGAAAACTACACTATTCGTGAGGGACAAAGGTGATTTAGTGTTGCCATATACATTTTTTAATTAATAGAATATGGCCATTTTGTTGCTGCCGATCCGATTTTAAAAATTCTTTCACTGATAGAAAACTACACTATTCGTGAGGGACAAAGGTGATTTAGTGTTGCCATATACATTTTTTAATTAATAGAATATGGCCATTTTGTTGCTGCCGATCCGATTTTAAAAATTCTTTCACTGATAGAAAACTACACTATTCGTGAGGGACAAAGGTGATTTAGTGTTGCCATATACATTTTTTAATTAATAGAATATAGCCATTTTGTTGTTACTAATCCGATTTTAAAAATTCTTTCATTGAGAGAAGTCTATAGTATTTCCATCTCTCTTCCTGTTATAATACTATCATTGTCTCTCATCCTCTCTCTTTTTTCTCTCTTTAATTCTTATTTTTATTTGTTCAGTATGATCAGTCTCTTTTCACTTTCTTTCTTTCGATTATCTCTCCCGATCTTTCTCTCTCTCCTTTACCTATTCAATTTTATTTTTGCTCTGTCCTCCCTCTCTTAGCGTCTGTCGCTTTTCTTTTATTTTTGTTTCTATTATTTTTCTTTTTATACCTTTTTCTTCTTTCTTTTTTCAAATAATGAAAAACTCTCTCTCTCTCTTTTTTCAAATAATGAAAAACTCTCTCTCTCTCTTTTTTCAAATAATGAAAAACTACACAATTACAGAGTGACAATTTAAGGACATCAATTATAATATTGTTTTAAATACCCGGAGCGAAGCGAGGGCAGGCCTCTAGTTATTTATATTACTTAAATATCCAAACTTTTCAAGTAATTTTATAAACTAATTAATAATTCACTTTTGAAAAGTAAACGTAGTAAAATCTAAAATATATAGCCATTATTTTAATTAAATGTAATATACACAGAAATAGCGTACCTTTCTCATATTGTAAGGATTATCAAAACTGGATTAGCATTTACCGATTTATTAGCAAACCCGGAAAACGTTTTTTTGCCATATAAATTAATTTATGGAGAGGGCCACCCTTATTATCTAGGGGTATAAAAAATAGCTTACGGCCTATTATCAGGTCTACTAAATATACACAAAAAAAATCATAAAAATCGGACAAGCCGTTTCGGAGAAATTCGATAACAAACACAATGACACGAATTTTTTATATATTATAAGATGATAGTGCGAAAAATGTCTTCCTTAAATTAATTACGAGACGAATTTCATTTTTATAATCAAGACGCATATGCGTGACCATACGCATGACCCTTCCCTGACGAAAACCGACTGGTGGTGAAGTGTGAACCATTTAGAACTATTTTTTGTTATTGTGTGAAACGTGGGCAGTGGCCCAAAAGAAGATTAGAACGAAGATAAGAAATCATCGAGAACTTGTGAGTACTGTGTGTCTTTATTACCTGACTGACAATAGATAATCCTTAATTTAAAGAAGTTGAAACCGGGCCCAGCCAGCTTCCACGTGTGTGGGGTTTTGTACGCCCCACCATCTATACGTTAGACACTGAGCAACAGTATTATATTACTTTCGATATAATAATTATTATTTCTGTCATGGCAGCGTATTTATATGTTACTCGATATTAACGTTAGCATATCTGATCCGGGAAGGAACTTCGAAAGTTAAATGCTACTCAGATCAATGTTGCCAACAGGATATAATAGTAGTACTCTTTCGTAATACTACCTATTATAATCGGATGTAATAAAGGGTTAAGAGTTAATCTGTCAAGGAAAATTCTTCAGTAAACTGTAGATATCTATTACTCTCCGAGGCTGGTTTATTACAGGTCATATGACTATATTACATGTAATTTATGAGGCACTTAGTTGATTACGTGCTGTAATTTATATAACCATTCAAGAGCAATAATAGTTGACACGTTAATTGTCTTAAATTTTTGTTCTTTTAACATCCTTCAGAGTTGCCAATTTTGATACTTTGTGGCTAAATCTGGTTATTTCTGAACGTTTGTCAGCCATAATTCAACAAATATAGTAATATATTTAAGTATAGAGGCCTTTCAAGTATTAGGGAAGCATTCTTTTTGATGACATGGGGAATGGGGGGTCTGCACGGGGATTACGTCAGCGATAAGATAGTAAACACGAAGATCGAAACGTGAATATCCCTGCTCAGAAGTTAGGGCTCTGTTTACTTTAAAAATTGCAAAAAATGTGTTTACGTAATACTTGAACAGCCCCTTAGCTACTATTACACCTAACGCATTTTAGCCACAAATAATATTTGTGAAAAAATTACAAAAGGATTCTAAAAGATATTTTAGTTAGCAACAGTAGTCTTATCAAAATCGCTTTTAGAATTAAAACTTAATTAAAAATCGATGATATCATTATATATCATGATGAATGATAAGTTTGATAAGAGGATCCACATCCATTAAGTGAAGAGAGTGAAAAATATTGCTCATACTGTTACTCTTTTAGTGTAATCTAATATTAAAGCATAAGTAACTCTGTCTGTCTGCTACGCTTTCACGCTTAAACTACTGCACCGATTATGACGAAATTTAGCACAAAAATAGACTAGAGCATGGGAAAGCATATAGGCTACATTTTACCGCGAAAAAAGGTTTGAAGGGGTTGAAATAGGGGATGAAGTGCTTTGCAGCTGTGTGGTTGTTTATGTCTTTGGGAATTAGTCATATATGACTACATAAGTAGATATGATTAATTGCCTACAAGTCAAGCGGGTTGACTAGTATGTAGATAAAATATAGATAGTATAAATATACATATTATGCGCATGCGCAGGTGCAAATACACTTTCCTTTCTATTAGTTTCTAAGCGCAATCTCTCTCACACTACTTACTTGTAAACGAAACTACTGTAATTAAAAAGTCTATACTCAGAACTAACAGTGTAATGGCTTGACTAGAATATCCTTCTAGGTGTTATACTTTAGAATCAGAGCAACAGCATTACTGGTAGAATACTCGCGATGTAATCATAATGATTTCTGTCGTGACTGATTGATGTTTATCAGTTGTCTAACATTCAAGAAAGTATAAACACTACGCAAACCAATCCTACTATCACCATAAATAACAGTATGCTCCTCAAATTAGTGTTGCCAGCATCATAATTAAATACATAATTTTATTTAAAAATAAATATATAGAAATCCGATGTCACGGAAAACACCATTTTGAAAATGTCAGTTTTTATTTGGATATACTTATATAATATCAGTTTTTCTAAATTCTCAGAATTTTAGGCTTAATGAAGCGATTCTATTGTTTCTTAACATTACTTGCTACTTTTTAACATTGCTTGCTACTGATGGAAACGCAGCCTAACAATACTTAAATATATTTTATTATCTAAGTTAGTAAGCATCCAATAGATGGCGCTGTTAGTTACTTACAAAAGTCCAGCAAGTGAAGTAACGTGGCTGCAGTTTGCTAAATTTTAATAATTCTGGATCATTAAGCAATTCTCTCTTCATACAGAAATTCATGAATATAATGTTGCCAACGTGCATTACTATTGTTGCTGAATATCCCAATATTCGAAGATATGTAATACTCGACATTTTTATCTGAAAAAAAAAATATCTTCATAATCAATAAAACCCAAAACAATTCAGTTTTTTCATTCCAATCAGATTTTAGGAAAGTTTTGACATACAAAAATGTTTAGCCAGAACACAGAACAGTTTTATCATTATGATTATGACGTTTTGATCAAAATTCGGTCAAATTCGGTATTATGAAATGAGATAATATTTGCAGCGCCAAGTGAACTTTATCCGTCTTCTGTCCTTGTTATGTCCTCTCCAATCCGGTTTCCGACCCTCTTACGCCACTGTTGAAGCACTTTTAAACATAACAGGATATACAAATTGCTATGGATACCACCAAGCTCGGTGTGTGCATCCTATTGGATTTTAGCAGTGCTTTTAACTCTGTTGACTTTGACATTCTACTTGGCACTCTGCGCGCAGTTAATATTTCTTCCATTGTTATAGACTGGTTCAAATCCTATCTCTTCGGCGCCAGCAATGCATAATGACTAATAGTAACTCATCAGATAGGTTATGTCTTAATGCTGGGGGTTCTTCAAGGTGACGTACTATCACCTTTACTTTTTTCAATTTTTAAACAATATTTCTTGAGTATTATCTTCTCCCTTCATCTTCACAGGCCTAAAAGTAACACAAACTTTTTGCACTCTTTTTCGGAACTCTGGAACAAGCTTCCGAAAGACATTCAGCATCGTCCTTTAATCGGTTCTTTTTAAAATAAAGTAAAACAGAATTTATTTGAACAAATTTATTCTTCATAATCATCGAATATGTAAACATATTTTTATTTAGATATAATTCTATGTTTATGTGTGTATTTGTGTTTATATGTACATGTATGTATTTATGTATAATGTGTATTAATATATGTAAACGTAGGTACCTATATCATTGTCATTAATTATATTTAATAACAGTTTTTTTTGCACTATCATACTTTTACTCACTTGTAGGTTGGTTAGAAGAAATTTCTTTTAGAGATAAGCCCGCCTTTGACAACAGTCTATTATAAATTTTTGATTAATAAATAAGTAATAACAAGCAATTTTATTTAACCTCTGACTTATAATAATTGAGTCACTAACACCACGTGCTAATTAACCTATTTTACTATGTTGATACTAAACTTTATCAGAAACTACTACTAATACAATGATATAATATACTTTGTATATTACTTTCAGATTTCATTCGATTCTCAGGAAAATAAAAGATATTAGACAAAATACTGTTGGAAAAAAATTAAAACAAAAATGCATTGGTTTGGTAAGAAATTTTTAAACTGCATTTTTTTTTACAATATGAATCAAATTTTTTTTTATATTTATTTATGATACATAAAACTGACATTCAACTAATTAGCTGAGTTTTTAGCTGTACTGTTGAACACTGTATTTAACAAGTCGGCTATTCAATGATTTAGCTGTGTACCAATGATTCAATACACATATTAAAAGTTTGGAATCAAAATGGCGTTAAAAGATTTTGTAAAAAGACTAATTGAAATAAACTAATTTGAGTTTGAGTTGTATGAGGGTATTTAATGAACGCGCTAGCTGTATAATTGACAAACTACGATATATACAACTTTTAGGCGTCTTCACTTTCTTCTTCCACACATTATTAAATTTTAAATAGGATCTTGTAAATATATTTATACAAAGATCATGAGGGCAAACTCTAAAGACTGATAAACTAATAACATCCGTTGATAGTGTTACACATTTTTATAAAATAAATAAATTTCTTAGATTACTCCAACTCTACTGGTGTTTGACAAAAACAAAAATAAAAATTTAGTAGTACCTATAGTTATTTTTTCTAATGTCTTTTATCTCTATTTTGTAAAATATTTTTTGACATCAACAAATTTTGTCATCTATACTAATATTATAAAGAGGAAAGATTTGTATTTTTGTATGTAACGAATAAACATAAAAACTACTGGACCGATTTCAAAAATTCTTTCACCATTAGAAAGCTACATTATCCCTGAGTAGCATAGGCTATATTTATTACAAGAAAAAATTAGAGATCCCCAGAAATTCTCACTAAAACCAACACAAGGTGCAAAAAAATTAGCCATAAAATATCTTTCATCGCATGCGCTGCGAAAAGTATTGATGATAGAACAAAAAAATGTTTTACAATATTATAGAACGTATCAATATCTACACAAAACTCCGCGAGACCATATGTCCAACTATTGTAGTTAAGTCACTATAACTACTTTTTTACATTTTAAAAGTTGATAAAAATGCCTATCTAAATCAGACCATGTTTTCCATAACTTTGTATTAATTCTTATCCAAATAAATTTCGTAATGAAGACTGTTTCAATACCTGTTAATTACTTTTTGAATTATTGAAATCGGACATTCCAGTCAAAAGATATTACGAAATAAAAATATCAAGATAAATAAAAAATAATCCCAGACGGGCCGCCGGCGCGGTGTGCAGTGCCTCGCAGCGCAGCGAGTAACGCGGCGATAGAGGAGCGACAGAATGCGGTAGCCAAAATGTTAAAAAAAAATTATCCACCCGTGCGAAGCCGGGACGGGCCCCTAGTCATCAATAAATTTGATAAACTATTCTTACTATGTTCGTTAAATTAATATTTTATAGTCCATCCAAAATAGCTTGATACGGAAGACAGTTAGTAGAAAATCCAAAGATATTACTAAATTATCTTGAACTTTAAACCCGTTTATGTCTAAACTACAATAATATTATGATAATTATGTATTATTTCTCGCGGTCGATTTAACAGTCAGTTAATTATACATACCCACCGTATGTGTGTGTTTCATTACCCAAGATAGTTAAAATACAGCTAATAACAGAGCGTCAGTAGGTCAGTGGCTCGGGCGTTAGATTCACAATCGATAAGTCGTGGGTTCAAATCCCGGACATTGGACTACTGGCGTGGCCCACTCCAGACACAAGCATTTTAGCTTACTAGTATGTGATCCATACTGCTAGTAAAAAAAATTAAATATCATACTTTTACATCGCATATTTTACGTATGCTAAGTTAAATCTTTTTTGCCGATGTGCAAAAGTATGGGGCCACGTCTTTGTATGCACGATTTCTGCAATAATGCCTAAACATACGATTCGAACATATAATTCGAGTTCGCAAAATCGTTATAAAACTGGTCAGAAGGAAAAAGTTCTCGTTTTGTCGCGACTCGTGAACGTCCTGTATTTGAGAAAAGCTTCAAAAGTCGGAGCGATAAACCACGAAAAACTTCAAATTGTGTCGACAAAATTATAAAAAGGAAATGCAAAGTAGATCCACAAAAAAGCGTTACATTTCACAGCAATTACGAAGTGATAATTTAACGGATATTAGTGACGTCTGAAGGCTTGGGGGTTACTAGGAAGAATCGATGTAATAAAGCCACTAATTAGCAAAAAGAATAAGAAAAATCGATTTGACTTCGCAAAAATATTGGCGGAGTGTCAATTTATTGGATATAGTGATGGGAGAAAGTATGTAAGACGTCGTAGCGGTACCAGATATGATATAAAATATTAAACTCCTACAGTTAAAGACAGTGGCGAGAATCGATAAATCATTCCAATAAGATTTGTGGAAAAATTGCGGAGTGAGTGGAAAAATTTGGGGAAAAAATGAACCTCGCAATTATTTGACTCTTTGCCTCGTAGATGTGCTGCAATCATTGCTACTATAGTATTGAACCCAGTAAAGGCAAATAAAAATGTTTTTTTTTATATTTCCAATTCTATTTTTCCAATGTGATGACGTGTAACAATATTTTTTTTCACCATCAATAATTCTCTGTGATATGTATATAAAATATTATACTGGTCCGAAACTGTTGCACGCCACTGTATATAGAGAATTATATATAGAGGAAAATAAATTACTCACTTGCACTCAACCACCCATTCACTTACCCAATCGCGCACACATAATCCAAACCGCAAAAGTATTACGTAAAGAGGGGGGGAGTTGTTTGATGACATAGGAGGTGGGTGGGGAGTTCTGCATAGTGATTATGTCAGCGATAAAAAACTAAACACGCATATCGAAACGTGAATATCCCTGCTGAGAATGAGGAGGGAGAAAAATGCATGCATCAATGTTTACTTAAGCACTACGAGGGTTTAGGGCTTACTTTTGCTGACGTGGGGGCGTTGATAATTGCAAAAAATCTGCATACGTAACACTTGATCTACCCCTAATCCCTAAACAAAGGAATAAATCCATGAAGTTTTTTTCTTCATCAGAACCTATTTTACGAATAGTTTAAAAATAAAATCATGTAAATTCCATCCAATTTAGTCCAGCAATTCCCTTAGCAGCACATTTACTCATTACTTATTATTAATATTGATAAAAGTCTGTGTTAAGTCTGTGATAAAAGCAAGATATTAACTTGATTATAGATAAAATATATTGATATTTAAAAAGTAGTCTATACTCAGACTAACAGTATGAAGGCTTGACTAGAATATCCTCCTTAGGATTATACTTTAGACTCAGACCAACAGCATTACTGCTGAAGTACTCGCGATGTAACCATAATTATTCTATCGTGACGACTTACTTCTTTCACAATTCTTACTCCTACGATTGATGTTTATCAGTTGTCCAATTCAAGAAAGTAAAAATGCTACTCATGTCAACCCTATCAATATTATAATAAAAGGATGCTACTGAAATTAGTATTGCCAACATAATAATCTACAATATTTGAATAACTTTCTTTTAAATCTTTAATTTAGTATTCTTTCAATTGTTAGGCTAGAAGGCTAGCCGTTGTATTGAATTGTATTGAATTCAACTTTTGCAGGTTTTATTTTCAATTTTACAAAATCAAATTTCGAGTTACGAAAACTTAGGTTTAATTGTAAATGCTTCAATGTGCTCATATAAACAACTTCAAATTTATGGACAGAGAAAGGTTTCCTATAACTTTTGTACACACATTACATCAATAAACAATAATACACAATACATAATATAACAAATTAATTAAAAAATCACTTACTAATAAATTAACCTATTTTCCAAATACTTCACATTTATTTATTTATTACAAAAACACGTCTACTCATTCACTGTAACGGTACTACACTGAACTACAACACTATTCATTTCTTCAACCAGTGTAACTTGAACTCTATTCACCATAAAACCTTTTGTCACTGGAGACCAAAGTATAATGGTTACGTTATTCATATCTGCATTGAATATTATCGCGATAAATTAAATTGAACCCTATTTCTTGTGAGTTAAAGTTTATTTTTGTATGACAAGTTTGTTTGTTGTAAATACTTGATGTGTAGGAAGATAAGTCAAAATTCACATTTTTAAATCCATTTATTAACTTTGATCATTATAAGTTTATTAGTTTTGCGTATTCTACTAGACGACACGCTCGCTTCGCTGAGGTGTATCAAATCGTTCACTTACTCACACACTCGTTATGACTGTCTTCTGTCTCACTCTCTTTCTCTTTTATACTACCCTTGTCCTGACAATAACTGACACAACGTTCTGAAGTTATGCGCTTACATACATAGAGATAATTTTTTATTAGGGTTCCGTACCCAAAGGGGAAAAATGGGACCCTATTACAAAGACTGCTGACCGTCCGTCCGTCTGTCTGTCACCAGGCTGTATCTCATGAACTGTGATAGCTAGACAGTTGAATTTTACATAAATATTGTATTTCTATTGCCCCTATAACAACAAACACTAAAAACAAAATAAATATTTAAGGGGGCTCCTTAGACTAATATTTAACTTCACTCCGCTATGTAATTGCAACACTCAATTTTTGATAACCTCTGATTGGCTAGCAATAGTTTTCCGAGAAGATAATCGATCAGGAGAGAGAGAGAGAGAGAGAGAGAGAGAGAGAGAGAGAGAGAGAGAGCACATTCCCAATTTATTAAATGTTATTTATTATGTAGTTTATCAAACAGGAACGTAATTTGAAAGAAGTTTACTGTAATAAGTGCAACAGAAATAAGATCAGCATTTTAAGCCTGGGGCTTACAACCAATGAGTAAGTTTAAGGACGTCCTTGACACAATCAGTAAATTGTTCCGATAAAAATGCAATTTGTTACTTACATCGTTGTTCTTCAAAATGAAGATTTCTTATCGTTCTAGAATAAATTATGACGTATTTACAGACTGACAATAACATAATTATTAGGTATTAATGTAATTGATTTCATAAAAAAAATTACGATTTAAATAATAGTTTAAGTTTTCTACATCGACCTTAATTTATTTGTGACTTTCCACAATGACACAGCTCCACGCCCTTTCAAACCTTTTATTCGCGGTTAAACTTGTGCCTGTGTCATTTCCTAATCTCTAATGTATCTCTGTAACAAATTTCATCAAAATCGGTTCAGTGGTTGTAGCGTAGAAGCGTAAAAGATAGACAGATTCCTTTCGATTAGATAATATTAGTTGCGATGAAACCATGAGCAACATCAGCCAATTATGAAGCGAATTAACGAATTGACAATCGAGATAATCTACTTTGGTACTCGTTCCGTACTACACATTCGTACTCATTCTATATTCGTTTCGTACTAGTCCCGTACTCGTTTCGTACTAGTTTTGTACTCGTTTCGTACTGGTTTCGTATTCGTTTCGTGTTCGTTCTGTACCTGTTTCGTATAACACGAACACAAGACGAGTACGAAAACTGTATGAAACAGGTATGAAACGAGTATAAAACGAATACTAAACGAGTACTGAAAGACTACGAAAACTGTACGAAACAGGTATGAAGCGAGTACGAAACTGTTATGAAATACGTACGAAACTAGACCGAAACGAGTACGGAACGTGCTCGAACGTGAATTGACGAATACGAAAATAAGCGAATTGATAATGTAATGATTAAGTATGTCGGTGCGTTAATTAGGCTTAGGTTAACCTAACCAAAGGTATACAGTAAAACTAAACAGCAGAGGCAAGTGTTGGATGGATGATGGATGGCTCACAAATCCAAGGCCCTGCTTAGGTTCGTGTTGTTATTGTAAGAGATCATTGTTTGATTATTTATCGGTTCAGTAGCAGTATCTACGTTATGATTACCAAAGCGTTCATTCAATATCATTACCCCTATTAATATTTTCAAGAAATGGGGTATCCATTTCTTTTTCCCTTCTCATAATTTTTCTCCAAGTTATTTATACGAATATGTCGGAAACTAAAATGTACAATCCTTTATAAGCATCGTATGTTCACAAGGAATGGCCTATCATAAAAGCTACGGGCGGTTTTTGTGAGTTTAACCGTGATTTCAGACCCACGGATAAGACCTATGGACAAACTCACATAAACCTAACCTAAAACAAGGCTAACCTAACCTAAGGCTAACTTACACTTCCGACAAATATATAATTCATATAATCACAAATAAAAAAAAATTATACCAAAAGTAACTTTTTACGTAATTGCTATTTATTTTTTGCAGGCACATCAAAAAATGATTAAAAGGCTTTTTGTTTCTAAAAATAATGAGAAATTCTATCATAATGAGCCTTTTTGATTAAAAAAGTCAATTTACTTTGAAATGTAATACAATAAAAGCTTATTTGTAATAAGCTTTGTAATACAATAAACATATATTAATAAATTATTAATAATAAAGTGTAAAGTTAAGGCGTGTAGAGTTAGCAGCTTGGCTCTATATGAGATTTAATAACTTTTGACAGTTCGAGGTATATGGTCTCGTCTTGGCAAAATTTTACTTAATCCAAACCCAAATTAATAAAACGACGAAGCGCTTCGAGAAAAGGTTGTAGAGCCTTGACTCGTATTGGAGCTAGTGACGCCATCTTTTATCAACTAATAGTAACTCAAAATATATGAGAATTGTTTTCTTAACTTATAGTATTAGACCTGTTATTTATCATTGTAAATTAGCATCTACCTGCTAAAATAAATGTCATGGAATATCCTCATCATTCACAGGTTGTTTTGTTTTTATTATGCGTTGCATATCTACGTTAGTAATATCAAAAATTAGAGGAAAACTGGTTTAAACGACATCCTAGCATGTTTTGTTTTGATAATATTTATATAGAGGACTCAGATCAAATAAAAAGTTAAGATGGAGTCTATGCGAACAACATAGTGAAGCATGACAAAGGTACGCCGAACCGTGTACGTACACGATTTCACGCACACAGATACAACGAAACTACGCCATGCCTCGTCAGTGGAGCTCTGGCGCCGCGACGAGCGAAACTATAGAAATAAATACGTATTTTTCGAGTAAAATGCCGAGATGTGTTGTGAAAGGGTGTAAAAACCAAACATCGAAAGACAAAAAACACGATGGAATAACGTTTCATATGTAAGTAAATGTTTATTGCTAGGTAAACAACAAGTGTTGTCATTATAAAGCATTATAATTTTCTCCTATAATTGGGTAAAGTAACAAGTGCAAGTACTTCCTTAGAGAATTGAACACTTACATTTTACACGTTTTATTTATATATGTCGGGGATTTTAAAACGATGTGAAAGGAGATGGAAGGAGGAAGATGGGGAATATTGGGGAACATCAAAAGGGGGTGATGGTATTGAATGGAATATTGGGTAAACCGTAGATACTCCCATTGAACCGACAAATGATCAAATATGATCTCTAACAATTACGAGAGAAACCTAAGCAGTGCCTTGGACTTGTGACCAAGGTGTAGGCTTAAGAATATCCTTTAAGTGATCACGACACTCGCCTCCACTGCTCAGGCTCTCTGTTTAAACCCAAGGTTAACCGCACATAAACCGAATCTAATACAAGGCTAACCTAACCTAAGGCTAACCTAACCTAACATTGTGTTTACTTAACCACGTGGCAATTACATTGTAAGGACTTGCGTGACCTTAGTTGGACAGCACTTCCACACTACACTGCACTTGACACTATCACTAGCACTACTTAGATGATGTTCACTTCTTGAGAGACCGCGCACGACTAAGACTTCAGTTAGACTGTCGATCGCATATAAAGGGTCGAGGATAGATACTGTCAAAACAACGGATGTGACTACTACCCCACTCCAACGCCATAGACAACGATAACGATTCGATTAATCGATAATCTTTTACTATGCTCCGACATATAGATATAAAATAAAATATTACTGTATATAGCTATTTCAAAACATATATGAAACTTGTTTTTCTAGGAGACTGCTAGAAGTTAAGATACGAATTTTTGAAATTTCATAAATCGTTTATTAATATTGTTAACTGGTGAAGTGAACAGATCCGACTTTTTGGTAGAGCATCTTGTTTTAAGTAATTATCTCAAATCAGTTTTTCTAGGAGTTAAATAAAGACTTTTCACTTAATGTTCATCGAGTACTAGCAGTCCCGCGTGGTTTCTCATAAACATTCACATTTCTTACATACTCGTACATAATATTTACATAGTAAGTACAAAAGCTAATAAAAAACTTTAACCCGACTACGTAATAAAAAAGTGGTCTAAAAAGGACGAAACAAGAAAATAATTCAAATAGAAACCCCGAAATGCATAGGTACAAATAAATAAAATTAAATACCGAATATTGAGTGATTTTATTTTAGAAATATTTCCCTTTTCCTTTCCACTATGTTTCACCTACACCTCGCCCATCAATATATCATAAATATTGTATAACGCAATTTGTTACCAAAAATAGGAGTTTGTTAATTTGACCTGTATGTATGTAATATTGTTAGAATTGTACTGTTTTTGTATAATGTAAGTTTATACCAGTTTCTAAATATGTCTGCCAAATTTTAAAATTGTATGTACTTACCTATGTTTGTATATTTGCACCGACTTCAAAAGAATTGACGGCAAATTAAAGTACTTCAAATTTTTTAAAAAATTAAGATTTTCTCTCTTTTTAGTTACAATATTGAAGTCGGTTTAATTATTCATTGTAATTTATCAAATGATTAGAACCTTATTTGATTTAATTTTTGTGACATTAGGGTAATTTGAAATATGATAGCAACACCGGCCCCCGCACCACATGTATACAAAACCGGCTTCATTACGCTGTTCGTAGGACTCAATCTTCACTTTTTATTTGATCTGAGATAGAGGATATATACTGTTAATTATGATGTTGGCAACACTTATAATTTGAGTAGCATCCTGTTACTTGATCTTGACGTTGGTACGATTGATATGAGTAGCAACCTGTTTCTTGATCTTGATGTTGGTACGACTGATATGGATAGCATCATGTTACTTGAACGTTGGCCAACTGATAAACACAAACCAAGGAAGTGGGGATTGAAAAATAAATACGCCATCACGACAGAATAATCATGGATTACATCGCGAGTATTCTTAGCAGTAACTCTAAAGCTCTGAGTCTAAAGTATAACCCCAGGAGGATATTATATTATAGTCAAGCTGTCATAAGGTTAGTCTGCGTATAGACTACTACAACATTCTTCTTCTCTCTCTTTATTAATTAATATCAGAAGTGTGTAAAGTTCCACGTGCATACGGACCGTCCTAATAATTTTGGAGAATAAAGGACACGTTTACCAACATTAAATATCAAACCATACGCATTCAGTATCTGGGAAAACCAATATGTGACGTGACTCATCAGTCATCAGCAAAGAATTATTAAAAAGGACTTTTATTATATTATTGTAGAGTAAGCGTATTATTAAAAATAAGGTAATGATATTAATTAGAATATTAAAAGTTAAAAGAGGTTGATGTAGCCGTTTTTATAAGTTTTATTTTTTTTAAAGATTACTTTAGTTTATAAAAAAGTAGCTTTTGGTATGACTAAATTGTTCTGTTCTGGTTTTGTTTATTTAAGCCATGCTTGGAGTGTCCCATGGTTAATCGAAGTATATTTAATTTTTTTAAAGTCATGTTAATTGGAGTGGCGCATGACTTTGAACCTTAAAAAAAGCTGCCATGCTAATTGTAGTGTCCCATAAATGAGAAAAAAAAATGATACTGGGCTTGGAGTGTCCCACAGTTGGTTAAAATGAGGCAATCTCGAGATTGAAGAAATTGCCCAAAAATAAATCTCGCTATGTAGATTGGAGTGTCCCATAGCGAGACAATAAAAAAAAAGAAAAATATTAAATATACTGTATAATGATTTAGTATCAACAATAATTTACAAGGACAGAATAATTTAAATATGTGATAAAAAAATTATGTGACGCTAATAGTATTTCTTATGTTACAAGATAGCCGAACGGTAATGGTCGGTTAAATTCTTATAAACATAATATTTATGATGTACCTACAGTTTATTTGATAATTTAATTGATCCCATAATATTATTATGAAAATGGTTGTTCTGGATTTTCTTTATTCTTTTCATGGTGATTACGAAATATTGAACTTGACCACATTGGGTGTGGACATAATCGGAAATATAGTTCAACTACGCAACTTTTATTCGCTAAATTGTTAAAATAATGATAAACAAATCATTAATTAATTTTAAATACTACCATGATTATTACAGGTCTATTTATTTACTTAATGTCATATATTATTTTAATAATTAATTTGTTTTGTGTTGTTTTCAGTTTAAAAGACTTTAACAATTGGAAGACGACCGAACGGAAACGGTCGGTTAATTTTTTTTTATAAAAGTGATATGTATGAAGTAAATACAATTCATTAAATAATTTAATTGATACCATAAGATTATTATGAAATTATCCTAAATAAAATCTTTCCTGGTAAAAATATTTAGAAGAATTTGCTGTGTACATTTTAATAACGTTTTTTTTTCTTTTCATGGTGATTGCGGAATATTCACTTGAGCACATGGATGTGGGCATACACAATAAAATATAGGTCAACTTCGAAACTTTTATTCGCAAAATTTTAAAACAACGATAAACAAATAATAATTCGAACTTTAAATACTACCATGATTATTACAGGTTTAATTATTTACTTCGAGTGTCATATATTTTTAATTAATTTTTTTTTTTTGTGTTTTCAGTTTAAAAGACTTTAATAAATTAATACGTCTCATCACGTTGGTACTCCTGGCTGAGTTTGTTTCGCCATTTCCTTTCGCCTCCTCCTTCCCTCGCCTCCCTGAGTTAAAATAAATCTTTGTGAGCATAACCACGTGTCTTGGACTTGGAAAAATTTTCTGAGTCCCCCCACCCTCCCCGCGTAACCCATCCCTCTGACTCAGAAAACTTCTGAGCCGATTTACAGCCAAACTATAAGAGCTACAGGGGCGTGCGAGGTATCATCGAAAAGGTCTCGTAGAGCTCTACAAACACTTAATAAAAAACTTTTCCTCCCGTCCCTGAGGTAATATCAGCCAACAATACTTTTAATCGATTTTTCTCAAATCACTACTACGATTTGGCTGATTTTTAGCTTGCAGATACTTTAAACTTTAAAGGATGAACAATCAGGAATCGGACCCACCCTAAATTTCCCATTAGAACGTAAGATAGAGATGTTTTAGTTTTAAAAAATCAAGTTTTTAGTGACTTTTAGGTCTATCATCCCGCCGGTCTCGGTAAATAGAAATAGGACTTGGGCAGCTTTTTACCATTTTTACTTTTTGCCCATTGACTGTGATCTAGATTAATACTTAGAATAAGACGAGTGGCTTTACACCACCCAAAAAGACTGAAAACTTTAGATTAGAATAGGATTGACAGCATTTACACTGCCAATCTGAAACTAGTGATACAAGGACAACACCCGAGTGGCTCTTAATACCACCGGTTGTTCTAAGACATAACAGACAAACATGGCCGACAGAAAAAGTAGGAAGTTCGGAGAAAAGAGCACAAGCGTGAGAGCAGTGAAAATATGTTCGGAACTGAAAAGAAGGTTGAAAGAATTAGTAGGTAAATTGGCTACTAAAGAGTCTCTACTTGTTACCGCAGATAGTATGCACAATAAATTGTCACCTTAAACAGGCGACGAATATGAAAGCGTCGATAATAGAGGTTGTAACTTCAAATGTGAACATAATACACTAACTTTGCACAAAACTAACAAACTGAATATGGCATACACATCCCAATTAAGTAAAATGGAAGAAAAGATTAGCATGTTACTGATACAAGAAGAGAAGAATGAAAACTTTCCTGCATTAGGAGAAGAAAGTCCAGCACAGAAAAGAATGGAAGAAATGTATGAAAGATTAGAAGATATGAACAAAAAGATAATGAGTTAATAAGTATGAAAGATATTGTTTCACCAGACGTTAGTGATAAAGACGGCCCTCTGACTAAAATGACAGAAGATTTAAGAGGAAATGAAAGAGTAGGTGGAGATCGTAGCATCGACCAGCAGGTGTATCTACCTCGCGCGACAGGTGGAAAAAGTGCAGGCTGAGGTGCCCAAATCAGAGCAGAACATCAAGCACTACGTAGATCAGCTCGGCACCGAGACAACAAGTTTCGCGAGATAGGACATCTCGTATGCCCAAGTGGCAGCGGCCCAGGTTCCCACCCAAGAGAACTTCTCTTCCGCTCCGTACACTCGATCTTGGTCGTTGGATGACCCTATTAGTACAGGGGATAATATCCTGGAACAGATTAGGGTAGCCGCGGACGCCAAGAGAACTGGGATACGAGTGGACAGTGAGATAAAAGAGGAGCTCGAGAGGGTAAAGGAGCGTATCCGGACGAAGGCCAAGGGTCTTAATATAGAGGAGAAAACGAACAGGAAACCCAGCGGATGCTGGGTGTGATCTCCTCTCTACAAATACCAGCACCTTGTGGGCGACATTGACGAAGGAGTATCGCGCCAATGTGAAATTC
The DNA here is from genome assembly GCA_905147385.1 of Limenitis camilla. Lineage (NCBI taxonomy): Eukaryota > Metazoa > Arthropoda > Insecta > Lepidoptera > Nymphalidae > Limenitis > Limenitis camilla. The sequence continues at coordinate 5,101,828 of LR990251.1, read as the reverse complement.
AGAAGTAGAGCCTGAAACCCTCAGTAGAGTCACGTTATTCTCGAAGTCTCCCCAATTGTATGGCAACGTATGACACAAGCCGGAAAGCTCCAAGTCGACTTACAAAGGCTCAATGTGGTCCTCCAATCTCTACTTGTGCAGTGTACGAGGTACCTCGGTTTTGGCCATGGCCAAAGGCAATGCAAGGAAGAAAACGACTTGTGTGCTTACTGTGTACTCATCTAGCGGAAGCCTGGGGATGAGGGCCACAACGCCCTAAGCAATAACTGCCCAACTCGCGGGAAATGGGATATCGTAGCCCGGGCCCGCGTAGCGTATTGCTGAGGGCACTGAGACCTGCAAGGCAAACAGACGGTTAGACTATAGACAAAAACAAACAGACGAGACAGACAAAATTAAGGTCCCTTTCCGCTCTATAGTTATAGTTTAATAACAATGACTGACTCACAAAAGACAGACTGACAAAACCAATGTGTGCGGAAAAAAAAGCAAATGATACTATTGAGCCTTGTCTACATAGAATTATATATATATATATATTTGGCATTTTATACACCGCAGTGTTGATGCCCTTTGTTAAATAAAGAACAATGTTTACATAAATCGATGAATACTTTGTAAGAAGTTTAATTGAAAGTCAAATGATTATGATTGTAAATACAATTAAGAATAAATCGTCAGATAAATAGAGTAAAGGTAAACAGATGATGTAAAATTAAAGCTTCTCAGCTCATAATAAAAAAATATATTAAAGTTAAAAAATTTATTAATAAAACAAATAAAATTATAAAAAATAAATTTACTTTAAAACAGGTAAATGAGCTGAGAAGAGACCGTTCAAAATTAATAAATAAATTAAATCAATGTAAAGATAAACTCCGAAAAAAATATGTATAATTATGACCGAGATACACAGCTACTCCAGGCAGAAATTGACAGTTTACATTTTTCCCTAAAATCATTAAGTGACAAATATGAGTCTTCACAAAAACAAATAAATGAGCATATTCTAGCAGCTCATAATCTTGTGGAGATGTGCAATTACAACCTTGAGGCATTTGAGTCATTATCCAGTAAAAGTTGTGGTTGTACTAAAGATAACTCAGCTCAACCAGGAGAGTAAAAAATAATACAAAATCAAATACTCAATTTAATTGCAATTTGTCGTCAAATAAAATAATAACAAATAAACAAGTCACAGTTGTATCAGACAGGTTAGGCCGCAGCCTTGGGTCCTTCTTAAATATATTGATAGGGTATACAATATATGTTCCCCTGGGGCTAGTTTCCAGCACCATTTTAACAAAATCAGGTCCATGCAACTGACAAATAAAGATATAGTTATACTGATGCATGGAAATAGTTTGTCAGTGAGTAAACAAGGTGTTGTAAGAAATGTAGAATTATTATATGAATTATATACAAATATTGATGTAAGTTTATTATCTCTGCATTTCCATATTCTTCTTTGCTAACTGCCATTCAGAAAATTATATGTATATACTAAATAGCATATTATGTAATCGAACACAACGTCATAGCGACGCAATTTTATACTTTGACATTAATAAATTTATTAATAATAGATGTAATATAACAAAAGATACAGTGTATCTGCCTTTATATTATAGGAGACAGGTTGCTACTTTAGTAGCTTATAACATTTACAACCCCGTTATATGTAATATAACGGAGGAGATTGCCTTGAGTCATAATTATATTCCTAGTCCTTCTAAAATGAATACAACCTATTTTAAACTAGACACGCAGACAAAGCCTAAACCGTGCAAGATTAGTATTATACATCAAAATTTGCAAGGCTTAGGCGGCAAAGAGTTAGACAGGACAGGATATTGTCGCTCTCTCTGTCGAACTCACCATAGAATTATCATGCATTGAGCTTCAACGTTATGTTATAGTATGCGTGTACCGCCCCCCTAATAGTGATTATAACTTGATTGAATCGACAATGGACGATGTGCTTAAAAGACTATGTAGTAAGAGTAAGTCGGTGATTGTTTGTGGAGACTTTAACGTAGATATTATAGAAGAAACGTCCTTGAGTCGTCGGCTATTAATTTGTTTAAATCGTATAATTTAATAAATTTATTTACTGAGCCGATTCATGTGGGAGATACCTATGCCACATGCATAGATAACGTGTTCTGTCAGTGTCAAGTGAATGAGAAATTAATTATTGACTATTTAAGTTCCGACCACTACGGTCAAAAATTTTTGAGAAAGTTGAAGAAAGACAAAAACAGAATTGCCGTCCCAAGACTATTAGCAGAATAAGTTGTTGCACAAAAAGTAAGTGATTTGGACACAAACTCAAAGAATCCAAATGAACTGTATAATAGACTGTTTCATTTAATTTTATCTCAGTTTAATAATAGCTTTAAAAAAACCTTCTTTAAAAACTTGAAACTTAAATTTAGTGATTGGGTAACTGTAGGCATATTTAGAAGTAGAGAAAAATTTTATGAACTATATAATCATGATCCTAAGTTTTTACAATATGTAAAAATAATTTCAGACTTTTAGAATTGTTTGTATCCAAGCAAAAGCGATATATATTAGAAATAAAATTATGAACTCGGATGATAAAATAGGAGCTACATGGGACGCTATTTCTAGTATTACTGGAAGATATGCAAATATTAATGAACAAATTAAATTGAAAATTGACAATGTAATGATAAATTCTGGAAAAGAAGTGGCAAACGCTTTTGAAAAGTTCTTTACAGAAAAGTTTTGGAATATATCTGTAAGATTACTTACTGAAATTATTTATAATATTGCTACACATCTAGCTCTTATTTTTAACAAGTGTGTGGAAACAGGATCGTTTCCTAATTTAATGAAACACAGTAAAGTTATACCTCTTTTTAAAAAGGGTTACAAAAGCGATCCTGGTAACTACAGACCTATCTCTATATAACCATCATTAAGTAAAGTTTTTGAAAAAACTATATGAAATCAACTTTTGGAGCATTTCAAAAAAAATAATATTTTTCATAGTGAGCAATATGGTTTTATTAAACAACAACGGATGCAGAAGTTGCGCTCCTCAAGCATATTTACGACGCATGGGAGAAATCACAAAATGCTATTGGTGTGTTTTGTGATTTGTCCAAGGCCTTTGATTGTGTTGAACATAACACGCTTTTAAAAAAACTCAATTATTATGGTATAAGTGATAAAGGACTGGATCTAATTGCTTCTTACCTTACTCAGAGGATCCAGAATACTGCTGTTAATGGTGAAAAATCTTCTGGGTCCGTCTTAGAATTGGGCGTTCCACAAGGTTCCATTTTTATTCGTAATTTTTATTAATGGTCTGCCATACTACGTGAGAAATTTATGCGACATTGTACTTTTTGCTGATGATACTTCTCTTATATGTATTTAAAGTTAAGAGAAACCAACACAGTTACGACAATGTAAACAGTGCATTGTCACAGGTTCTTCAATGGTTTACGATTAATAATTTGGTACTAAACGCAAAAAAGACTAAATGTGTGGAATTTGCTTTACCGAATGTTAAAAAACAGCACTTCACCCTTTTATTATATAATTAAATATTGAATTTAACCGACTCAACAATCTTTTTGGGAATAACTTTAGACTCAAACCTTCAGTGGAGTTCCCATTCATCATCTTTGGCGGGAAGACTCAGCTCCGCAGCTTACGCAGTAAGAAAAGTAAGGCAGCTAACTCATAATGATACAGCCAGTTGTTTATTTTAGTTACTTTTACAGTATAATGTTCTACGGCATTTTGTTGTGGGGCAGGGCCGCGGACTTAGAATCCATTTTTATCCTTCAAAAAAGAACAGGTCGTGCCATTTACAATCCGAGAGCTAGAGATTCTCTTCGAGATGTTTTTAATAAAATAGGTATCCTTACGGTGCCGTCACAATACATTTATTGTAACATTGTATACATTAGGCAGAACATTACGTTATTTTCCAAACATAGACACACACAGGATAAATACTAGAAATAAAAATAAACTTGTAACGCCGTACTATCGTCTCCACAAAGTTAGTAATAGTTTCATGGGGCTTGGTGTTCGCATCTATAATAAGATTCCACAGACTATATTAGACTTGCCACTTCAGCAATTTAAAACTCGAATAAAAAAGTGTTTAGTAAATAAAGCTTACTACTCTGTACAAGATTACTTGGATTCAAAATGACGTTGATACTCAGCTGAATGATTATACCTTTGTAAAACAGACTGATGTAAACAATGGCATTTTGTAAAGAGCAACTGTTGAGTTTGCAACACAGTATTGTAACATTTAGCCTATTCCAAAAATTTGATTTGAAGTTCCTTTGTCTTCCAATAAAAACAAACCCCAGAAAAAATTATTTACCCCACCTGCAAACGTCTCGACTTATGGGAGAGGAGTCGGAGGCTACATGTAAAAAAAAATCACATTCCTCTCCTCTCAGAACGATTTGGCTAATCTCTTCAAGAATTCCAAAATTCGTGTCTATATCCATGTTACGTGATATCTAGAAAATATGTAAGGTAACTGAAGTATAACATAAACTTCCATATTCTGACCTTCGTATTTTATTTTTTGTTCTGACTTTTAAGACTTAACTCCATATAATATTATTTGCTATAAAGATTTATCTTACTGATATTATAAATGTGAAAGTTTATATGTTTGGATATTTGGATGTGTGTTATTCAATCAAGCAAAAACGGCTGAACAGATTTCAATGAAATTTGACACATAGATACATAGTGTAGAAACAAAACCGCGCATATATTTGGAAGTTGTGCTGGGCCCATATATTTTCAGCTTCTTTATTTTCTCAGTTAGGTGAAAAGTAAGAATACACTGTACTCACGGCACTGCTATTCTTCACGGATCTTGCTTGATCTTGATGAATCTTCTATCTTCTTTGGGCGGCCCCGTCCACCAGTTACAAAAGTTCAATTATCACAGTTAGTTCGCACATCACCAAGTCATTAAAGGGCACAAAATACGGGAATATACTCTTTTGGGATTAAAACAATAGAAATGCAAATCACACGCGTGTGACGCTTGCAATGTTACCATACTGTATATCAGTGATATAACACGTCGCACACAAAAAATATAGTAAACATAAGCCACGCCCTAAACATCTTTAAATGTTTACGAGGAAATAGGGAAACCAATAGGAAGGCGAACCAACTTGGTTAGAGTTCGCTTAAAGATACCTGTAGATGTTCTAACATCGACCACACGCACAACATTATTTGTGCCGGGGTAAAGTTGTAAATGCGACCACGTCGCCACTGTAAAGCGGTAAATTATCTTCTTTAATAAGGACTATTCGTCTTCTGTTGGAGGAACTAATTGTCTATTTCTAAACTTTTGGGTTTTAGACATAACGGACCGGCAAAATCTGTTCCAATTTCATCAATGGCACATGAAGGTGTAACACGGTCACTACGAAGATCACCTATAGGAGGTTCGGAAACTGCTGTTTTAAGACGGTAGCAAGGAAAGCACTTCAAAATCACATTTTGAATAACTCTGCGAGCAGATACTATCCAACACTCACAGGACAATATGGCTCGTGGAGCGATAGCACCAATATGGGAATTCTAAACTAATGATAATGGGAGATCAAAAAGGAAACAAAATGACATTTTTTGGGTAGAAGTATAGGATGACGAGCATCAAAGGGAAGGTTGATACCAACGTCCATTAAGACGTCCGCCAACTCTTATTAGGCCATCTCTATCAATAAATGGGGAAAGATGTCTAAGGGCACATCACAGGGAAACGCCACGCTTTAATGAACTGAATACATCAGAGAAGGAAGTTGACTGTACAATTTTGATTTAATATACGAGGGCACGCTTTCTCTCTTGGGTAAATAAGGAAAAAGTTGCCTCACAGGAAGTTAATTTTCGGGTTCTATTAATAAATCTAAGTATACAACAGGTCACACTAATCAATTTTGTTAAGGAACTATACCGCTCAATTTAAAATGAAGGAACAATCGAAGGTAAGGATACAGTAGTTAATAAACAACGAAGGACAGGTAGGTTTGAATCAATGCCGCCGACAGGTTCTGTCGATGGCCATTGACTATAAAGCTGTAACAACTAGGTAGAGGACCACCACAATTTATGATTAAGTAAGGAAGATGCTGATAAGCCACGGTATGCTCAGTCACAGGGATTCATCTCACAAGAAACTTGATGCCACTCAGTAGGTATATCCGAATTTACAATTTGGAACACTCTATTCGCCTCAGAGGTCTGTAGTTAATGAGTAAAATTTTACTTTCACACCAAGTCAGGATAGATTCTAAATTGATCGATTTTACAAGGAAAGGACAACATGATTAATCAATTTAGTAAGAAGAACTGCAGCCATCAATTCCAATTAGGGAATGGTCAGTCGAGTTGTTATAGAGGAAACTTTAGTTGTAGATATTAATAATTAAACAAAACACTGACCTAAGGGATTCTCCGTTCGTAAGTATACAACGGCAACAAAGGCTGAATCTAAGGCGTCACAGAAGCCATGGAGGAACTATTAGGAAGAATATGCCGCTGGATTGATTGGATCCACTCTGAATTAAGATCAGCGCTCAAAGTATCATCCCAGGAGAGACCTGAGAGCCACAATTTCTGAATAAATAATTTAGCTTTCAAAACTATAGGGGATATCCAACCGCAGGGATCATAAATTCGTGCTATCAGGGATAAAACTTTACGTTTGGAATTATCTCAGGGAGTTCAATGAAAAACGGTAGGTAAACACATCACTAGTAGGATTATAAAGGACACCAAGGACTGCAACAGTTTGGGCATTATCATGGTCTTGAAAGGAATGAGGTGACTGTAAATGATCGGAAGGTAAGTCCGCAAGGGGTTTGGGCTCTGATTTAAGAGCATGGGCATTCTCAAGGGAGTCAGAACCGGTAAGGCAATCGTCTACATACACTTTATTCTCTAGGACAGAAGCAGCTCGGGGAAAATTAGCACGTCCTTGCTCTGCTAACTCTAACAATGCACGGATAGGAACATAGGGGCTCGGCTGGAGGCCATAGGTGGTAGTGTTCAAGGAATAGGTAAGTAGGGGATTAGTGGGTGATTCAAGCCACTGTTACTGGATCTTGCATGAACTTGATGAATCTTCTATCTTCTTTGTCCATCAGTCACAAAAGTTCAATTATCACAGTTAGTTCGCACTTCATCACCAAGTCATTTCTCATCATTAAAGGGCACAAAACACTGGAATATACCATTTTGTGATTAAAACAACAGAAATGCAAACCGCGCGCGTGTTACTCACAGATAAAAAATATAGTAAACCTGGATTAAACGATAGGCTATTTTATCCCGGATTGACTTTAGTTCATGCGGTATAGCGTTTAAAACGCTATCAATATGTTGAAAATTTAAATGATTTTACTAAACGTAATAAATATCGCCTGAGCAAAACCGTAGCGTGTTCACTAGTTTAATATTTTCTGCGATATATAGCGCTATATTATATGGAAGAAAGCCCTTGATTATGGAATTGATGCCGGTTTTTAATGTAAGTTTAATGTTATATTAGTTGAAAAGATTTCCTCGAGTGAAACGGACGTGTTACTTTCGGTAATAATTTATTATTAATATTCTTGTTTATTTGTCTAAAAGTGTTATGTGTATATATTTTTATTATTATTATTATAAATAAAATATCTAGAATTAAAGTGAAAGTGATATGTCAGGCTTTTCTTTTATTATTTTGTATATAAATCTCGATATTGTGATTGTGAGTTATAAATATAATAATAAAAATATTCTCATGGAAAACTACAGCATAGACGCCAGTTATGGACAGTGTTCAAATTAGTAATGGATACACAATAATTAACTTAATTCATAAACGTATTAATCAACACTTCTGTGATGAATTCTTAGTTTTTAATTAATTTTTTATTTATTATATTTTGCAGCTTCTTATTTTACTGTTCCGCGGCAGTCTGACGAGTAGTTTCATCAATAAAAAACTAACTAATTAACTAAACTAACTATCATAGTAAAGTGCGAGTCGATTGCCTGTATCGAAGTTCACGTGAGTCTTTTATTGCTGGCTTAGTTAAATCTTAGATGACGAGAGTTTGTGTATAGTCAAAGAGCTCACAGCATGCATGTTACTTTGCATTTAAGGTAGCACAACTTCTCTGAAGTAACAACAATGTATCAACAATAAAACATATTCTAGTTCTTTAAAAATAATAATATAATAAACTATTAATAAAAACCGATACTGTCTGTCTATCTATTACTGGTTAGTTGACTATAACAATAAGTGTGTTAATCGTTATATCGTTATCAAACATCATTAGTTTGATTTCAAATCCTAGATATTTTTTCCTAATGATTAAAATTGTTCGCACGAGTGTTATTTTACCACTAAATATAATTAGGGTCACTAAAAAATAATTTTGTATGTTTTAATAATTTTCAAAGAATTGATATATTAAAACGATTAGACGCTTTTTGAGAAAGATATTTTATTAATATCCCTCAGGAATTTTCCGGGATAAACAGTAGTCTTTCTAAAACAATTAGTTAATCTACTATTTTTATATACTAGTATGTGCCTACGAATTCATACACAGAACCTCAATATTGGGTGCAGAGAGATTTAAAAGATTTTGAGACACTCACTCCCCCAAACTCTCGCCAAATTACGAACTCACTCATTAATCATTATTGAAAGGATTTCGCCATATTTTGATACAGAATCTGTACTACACGTCTTTTTACGAAGGGTTATGATTTAGGCAGTCTATGTATGTATGTATGTATGATCCACTCTAGCGCCTAAACTACTGAAGCAATGTTCATGAATGAGGTGTCAATAGATTCGTAATAATGGCGCGGGTGAGATAGGATATAAAAATTTTATGATTTTTTTTTATGACGGAATTTATACGTCAGATTCTAACCTCGAAAAAAATGAAACTGAGCTGATTATCACGTGTTTGGTATCAAAAGAAAGGTCTTGGTGAGTATATTACAAATATGTATATATATGTTATTGTTTATGTCAACATATATGTTTAAAATGCGGTCGTATAGTTCATAGGGTTGCTGTTAAACACTCGTTTAAGCGAATAAAAACCAACATTACGTTACAATATGAGATTATAAAGGTTATCGATCAATGAGGAAACGGAAAACTATTAAATAAAAAAATAAAGTTTAAAAACTATAACCCGACTACGTAAAAAAGTGGTCTAAAAAGGATCCACGGTTTTACCTTCACCATTTTTATACCTATGCATTTCTCGGTTTCTGTCTGAATTATTTTCTTGTTTCATCCTTTTTCGACTACTTTTTTTAACATTGGTTTATTTATGTTGAGAGCGGTGTTGAGGAGATGTTCGCTAACGCTCATGTGGACGATTTCTTTGCTATTATACGAAAGCGTGTCGCCTCCATTGCAGTACATTGGCTAGTAAGTTAGACAGTCACCTCTGGGAACACAGGAATGGTGTACACGTAATCATGGCCTAATTCTAGGACTTAGGTCAATTTAGTATTCGTGTAACATAGTTGTTAAGTACTAACATAGTGTAAGCGTTACTAACCTATTTTATTTTATTTTATTATATTGCCTTATTCTGAATTGAATGTTAATTTTTGATGTTATGTTACTAATACTTAGATATAATTTTTGATCGATTTTCAAACCTCTAACTTTGTTAGTTTCTGAGAAAAAGGTTTGTTAACCCAAAACTATAAAGTTATTACCCAAAACTATCTGTTATTAGTGCCATATGTGAGCCCCATATACCCCTCTATTGTGGAAGGAAAGAATGCATTTTCCAACGCTTAAAAAAACTATATAGTAATTTTTTCTATGAAACTATTATATGTATTTAAATTCACTAAATAGGATATTAAAACTGGACTAGCTAGACTCATAGGTTCATAGGTTGCCAATGAAAACAAATATTTTAAAAATTTAGAAGCGAGATTTTTGACTTTTCTAAGAGATACACCATCAAAAAATGTCATATATTCATCATAACGTGTATTAATTACATTTAAGGTAAAATTACAAAAGTTTGTTATAAATCGGTGCAGCATTCTAATCCGCATTATAAAAACGGTATGACAAATTATGTCAAAAATTATTCATATCTGTTCAGCCATTTTTGAATAATTAAACACCAAAGAAACAAAGTTTCGTAATTTAGCAACAACTTTAACAACAATTAAAAAGATACAGCGCATTATACTAAAATCCGGTTCCAAATGAGTCCGGAGATTTTTCAAATAATTAATTCTAAATTATCAGTAAATTGCTAAATTAATCTCATAATACGCATATTTTAAATAGTTGCAAAAACATCTAATGAAGTCTTTAAAATTAAAAATAACTTACAGATACAATACCTCACCATACACTTAAGTAATAATTTAAATAAATAATATTATATTGGTAAAGAATCATGGCAGAATTTGTACTTAAAAATATGAGACATTGAAATAACTTTAGAACTGCTTTTTGAGCTCTAAATAATAAGTTCAAACATTTAGAATATTTTTAGGAGATGGGAATCAATAAAAGTGTAAATCTTAAAACTATTGACTATTTCTGAACGAAACAGATTGCTATAAATGTCATTTGTCACAATATGTCTTTAACTAAACTGTCAGAGCTTAATTTTACGATAATAAATGGATTAATACGATAATTTATATTGCTGTACGATAATTTTATTTTATTATTAATATTTGTCTTACATTTACGTATATTTCGTAAAGCTTTTATGTCCTTATTATTATTTTTTTACAAAATCAAAGATATAAAACTCAAAGATGATAAACAAAACTTGTCAATTAACAGTTTGAGTATTGACTTCTTCTTCTTCTTCTTTGTTTAATGGCTTCTAGTTGTGCACAATTAAAATGCACAGGGTACTTTGCCAATGTCACGTAGTAAGGACAAAACACACTTGTGGAATTTGACCGGTGAGACTGAGTTTTTAATTTATGAATTGACAGATGCAAGTGTCACTTATATCTGACGTTTTCTATTGCCATATATACTTCGTTTTATATGGCAATAGAAAACGTCAGAAGTCCATTATTTTTACTTTAGAATATTTTATGTTTGCCATCTGATAAAAATATATTATTCATATTACCAGGATCCCTAGAGTATAATCTAAGCAATGGAAATAATTAATCGCTCTCAAAATTTTCCGCACAAATCAATGTATGAAACTTGTCATGATTCTTTAGTGATTATATTATGTAATTACTAGTCAACCTGCGCTCGCTTTACTACGTAGTCATCCAGCAAAACTTTATGTGTTTCTCTAATGATTACCATAGCAACGATTATTTAGGATAGGTTAGAGAGAGAAAAAGAGAGAGATGTATATGAAAAAAAAATTTTTTAGTACTTAGAAGGTAATAAATCATATATTGCAGTTTATTTTATAAAAAAATTCGGCCAAGTGCGAGTGTGGAACTCGCGCTCTGAAGGTTCCGTACATTTTCAATAAAAGGACAAACACTACCAAATTTATCAAAAATAGTTTTGGGGGGCATTTATTCCCGACATTAGTAATGCGTATTTCAATTGACATATTTATAATCACTTACATAAAGAATATGATAAAATATGATAAAACATTTTTAACAAAAAAAATTCAATAAAAAATTATTTTACTAAAATAATTTTAAAGTCGATGAACATATATCAATAAAATATAATTCTCAAATATAGAACCTCCTTCTTTTTAGAGTCAATTAAAATATTTTACAAGTTGTCATATCGTCAACAGCCGTTGCTAAGTTTCGCGGCCCATTACCTTTAGATTTATTTCACACGATACGACGACAAAAACGTCTATATTTGCGATTTTACTAAGTTTCGTATATTTTATAAATATAAACGTCTTCGGCACAGATTTAAGCCTTGATGAACGTTAAGCTAGAGGCTTTGAAAATTTATGTAAATGGAAGAGGTGCCTTACTTCAAACCTTATTCTCCAATCTAAAAATTAAAAATTATTTAATGGAATTTATATTTTACCAAATAATCTTTTGACATACATTTTACATTACAAATTATTTCCTTTTTCCTTGGAATAAGTTTATTTAAAGTTTTTAAATTTCAATTTCATAAAATTAAACTCATTAACTAGAGTTAAAACGGTAAAAATATTTTATATCTGTATCGAGGGGAAGTATATTGTACAACATATTCGAATATTACTAAAATCGCAAACATCGACTTTTTTCATGTCTGCATATCATGTGGATTGCACTATAGAAAAACTACTTGTTATCACTTCAGTATACATGGCTATATTTATTGATTGCTTATGTTTAGAAGTTTGATTTTTTGACAGCCGCAAAGGATTGCAGGCTAGTATTTGATATTAATATCAACTTGATACCTCCACGCGATTCTGAGAAAAAGGGTCTTGACAGACGGACACACAGACAGACGGACAATGAAGTGATCCTACAAGACTTTCCTTTTAATTGATTTTTTAAATAGCTTGTGACACCATGATTTCGCACGAGAGTTATTTACCACTAAATAAATAATTATGGATAAAAAATGGTATGTAAGTTAAAGTTTTATACAATAACAAAAACCTTTTTTATTTCAGAATCATCAGAGCAGAAATAATTAAACAAAAAAACAATATAAATGTAATATAGAAGAGGATAAATAACACTTACAAGATGAGGTAAGTCAAAAAACTAAAATAATAAAATTTACAGCAATATAAATGAGATAACAAAGTATTGAGACTAATAGTGTAGTGTTGGTGGCGTGGTGCTAAACCTCCGTTATCGAGGAGCACGTGAGTAATTTACTTTATTACTTTAATACTGGGTAGCGAGGTCGAGCGGTGGAGGTGAGAGTATGTGCATAGGGACGTCTTTAAACCTGCTCCTGGGTATCAAACCCCAGGCACTTCCATCTAGATTACATGTTAATATTGTCGTTTGAGTGTTACTGCGCAGTGTAGCCAAATATATCTCCAAAAACCTTTAGCAAATATCACTTCCTACTGAAGTAAGGACATGTCGAGAAAAGTTGTTTTGGTATTTAAATGTTAATAAAAAGTCCTCACTTCCTGACAACTTACGTCACAAACATAATTTTAGGTTTCCGTAAATTAAAATGATAAATGTAACCTTTTATGATCTTTTTGTCTGTTTGTCAAGACTTAACGATCGGATGAGCTATTTTTTTTTGTTTACTTACTGTAAGAGATGAAAAGCGATGCTGAGAGAGAGGTAATGCGTATATAATACAAAATGAGATGAAGTGAAAAGCTATGAGATATATCACGAGATGGAATGAAAAGCGATGATATAATATACGATATGTTATGAGAGGCGATGAGATAATACGTAACATGATATGATACAAAATGAGTTGTAGTAAGAAGCTATGAGTTATATCACGAGATGGGATGAAAAGCGATGATATAATATACGATATGTTATGAGAGGCGATGATATAATACGTAACATGATATGATACAAAATGAGTTGTAGTAAGAAGCTATGAGTTATATCACGAGATGGGATGAAAAGCGATGATATAATATACGATATGTTATGAGAGGCGATGATATAATACGTAACATGATATGATACAAAATGAGATGTAGTGAGAAGCTATGAGTTATATCACGAGATGGGATGAAAAGCGATGATATAATATACGATATGTTATGAGAGGCGATGTGATAATACATAACATGATATGATACAAAATGAGATGTAGTGAGAAGCTATGAATTATATCACGAGATGGGATGAAAAGCAATGATATAATATACGATATGTTATGAGAGGCGATGAGATAATACGTAACATGATATGATACAAAATGAGATGTAGTGAGAAGCTATGAGTTATATTACGAGATGGGATGAAAAGCGATGATATAATATACGATATGTTATGAAAGGCGATGAAATAATACGTAACATGATATGATACAAAATGAGATGTAGTGAGAAGCTATGAGTTATATCACGAGATGGGATGAAAAGCGATGATATAATATACGATATGTTATGAGAGGCGATGTGATAATACACAAAATTAGATGAAGTGAGAAGCTATGAGATATATTACAAGATGGGATGAAAAGCGATGATATAATAAACGATATGTTATGAGAGGCGATGTGATAATACATAAAATGATATGACACAAAATTAGATGAAGTGAGAAGCTATGAGATATATTACAAGATGTGATGAAAAGCGATGATATAATATACGATATGTTATGAGAGGCGATGAGATAATACGTAACATGATATGATACAAAATTAGATGAAGTGAGAAGTTATGAGTTATATCACGAGATGGGATGAAGAGCGATGATATAATATACGATATGTTATGAGAGGCGATGAGATAATACATAAAATGATATGACACAAAATTAGATGAAGTGAGAAGCTATGAGATATATTACAAGATGTGATGAAAAGCGATGATATAATATACGATATGTTATGAGAGGCGATGAGATAATACGTAACATGATATGACACAAAATTAGATGAAGTGAGAAGCTATAAGATATATTACAAGATGGGATGAAAAGCGATGATATAATATACGATATGTTATGAGAGGCGATGAAATAATACGTAACATGATATGATACAAAATGAAATGTAGTGAGAAGCTATGAGTTATATCACGAGATGGGATGAAGAGCGATGACATAATATACGATATGTTATGAGAGGCGATGTGATAATACACAAAATTAGATGAAGTGAGAAGCTATGAGATATATTACAAGATGGGATGAAAAGCGATGATATAATAAACGATATGTTATGAGAGGCGATGTGATAATACATAACATGATATGACACAAAATTAGATGAAGTGAGAAGCTATGAGATATATTACAAGATGGGATGAAAAGCGATGATATAATATACGATATGTTATGAGAGGCGATGAGATAATACGTAACATGATATGATACAAAATTAGATGAAGTGAGAAGTTATGAGTTATATCACGAGATGGGATGAAGAGCGATGATATAATATACGATATGTTATGAGAGGCGATGAGATAATACATAACATGATATGACACAAAATTAGATGAAGTGAGAAGCTATTAGATATATTACAAGATGGGATGAAAAGCGATGATATAATATACGATATGTTATGAGAGGCGATGAAATAATACGTAACATGATATGATACAAAATGAGATGTAGTGAGAAGCTATGAGTTATATCACGAGATGGGATGAAGAGCGATGACATAATATACGATATGTTATGAGAGGCGATGAGATAATACATAACATGATATGACACAAAATTAGATGAAGTGAGAAGCTATGAGATATATTACAAGATGGGATGAAAAGCGACGATATAATATACGATATGTTATGAGAGGCGATGAGATAATACGTAACATGATATGATATAAAATGAGATGTAGTGAGAAGCTATGAGTTATATCACGAGATGGGATGAAAAGCGATGATATATTTTACGATATGTTATTAGAGGCGATGAGATAATATAAGATAAGACTATGAGGCGACGAAATAGATACGACACTATTTGAGATGTGAAGAAGTGATGGATAAGAAGAAATGAGATGAGCGGAGATGAGATAATACGGAATATGATATGATACAAAACAAGCTGTGAAGAAATGAGATGTGATGCGGTAAGATGAAACACATACGATACGAGCTTAGATATGAAGAAATGAGATGAGATAAGAAATGATAAGATATAAGATATGATATATTTATTAGAAATTACATTGTTATTTAATCTTGTTTCCTTATAAAATAAAGGTCCACATCACGAGGAAGGTTTAGGTGTATTATATGTACAGGCGGTGACCTATGAGGGTAAAACATATGGGCGAAGTAATGCGAGTCGTCTAGTCTTAATAATAAATATTTTATTAAAATGAAAAAGAAATATGATCTCAGACTGTTTCATTATACATGCACGTTTTTAAATCATTATTTTTAATTATACTTTATGTAATAAATGTTGAATATCTTGAACTGTTGAACCGGGTATTAAGCATTTTATATACCATTTTTATTATGTACTAGTTGACCCGTGCCGACTTTTAATTTTTCAGATATTGCTTTCATTAAGATCCCGCAGGAATTCTAAAATTTTCTGGAATAAAAACTGTTGCCACGCCTATTTATTTATAACCTGTACAATACACAAACATGACAATGTTCTTGCTGAGGTTTTCTTTTGTACCAAATACTTTGAACTTAAGACCTACAGACGGAATTTATCTCAGTCACAATTGTTTGCTACTTATTTTTCTATACTCCACAAAAAATATGAGTTAAGTCAATTAAATGATTTATAGAATTCCTTTTAAAAAAAAGAGTAATATTACTAGTTTTTCTTAATCTGAATTAATTGGCGTTAAAAGTAGTTACGTACTAAGATAAAAACATGTTTATTATTCTCAGTTTTTATCACAATTTAAGCATTAGCAATTACAACAGAATAAAAATCTGTATAACGACACGCTTTTGAGCGTTATCAAAGGTTGTAAGCGCCATCTACCAGAACTAGTACGAACTACGTGAGCAAAGTATTGAAAAGTTTAACTTCGCGTACGTCAACAGCGCGTCACCTTGACAAATTATCGCTTTAAGTGTTTTTTGAACTTTTGCAACGAATGAGACGCGTTGGCCCTAAATTACCATTTTAGGGCTCATTCACTGGAGTCATTTTGTGCATTTATAAATCAATGGTTACCATATATATGTGAATATTTGTTTTTTTCAGCGTAGTCACATATCACGTGTACTGCCGAGTAGTGTTCAATACCCTGGCTTTCCTTCTCCACGCTGGCAATGGTATATATATGTTCTTCGCGTTGCAGGGAGATGTTCTCAAAGATCCACAGTTACAGACGATGAAGGAGATACAGTTTAAATATATTACTATTTGGAATTTGGTTCGTATATCTTTAATTACCCCTTAATACAATATTGCTTGAGCACTGAGATATCTGTCCTCGTAGTGAAATGTGATGAGATGAGAATAATGAGATGTGAAGTCATGAAATGAGACGAATGAAATGTGATGAAGTTTAAGAGGATGAGTTAATACTTAGATGATGAGGATGAAATGAGAGTGAGATGAAAATGAGAATTGATGGCTAAGATTGTATGGCTGTGTTTCCGTTTGTGCGAGGGTGTGCAATGAGGGATGTGTTTGTTACGAACCAATAGAAGCGCTTCATTTACACTCAAAGATTCACAGCTACAGACATGAAGGAGATAGTTGAAATATATAATTATTTAGAATTTGGTTCGAAAATCTCTTAAGAACAGAGATATTTGTCCTTGTAGTGAGATGTGATGAGATGAGAATAATGAAATGTGATGAAGT
The DNA here is from genome assembly GCA_905147385.1 of Limenitis camilla. Taxonomy (NCBI): domain Eukaryota; kingdom Metazoa; phylum Arthropoda; class Insecta; order Lepidoptera; family Nymphalidae; genus Limenitis; species Limenitis camilla. Next base: position 5,084,374 of record LR990251.1, on the reverse strand, counting down.
TTAAGAGGGTGACATAATACTTAGATCATAAGGATGAATTGAAAGTGAGATGAGAATGCGAATATCGCTTAATATGTGTGTTGTAAGGCTGCGTTTCCACCATAATTTGAGAATTGAAGCTATTTTATTGTTTCAGGTTTTTCAAATGATATTCCTAACAATGAGTCTTATCTGTGACATTCCATTAATATTTAAGATATTTGAAGATTCTAAATATCTAGACTACCTTAGGAGTTATAAGAAAGTATTCTTTAGTAGTATTGTGTGGCCGGTAACTGTGGTAAGTAAAATAAACCTTATATTCATAGCGCCATCTATTCGATGGTTACATAAGGGTCCGTTCTAGTATTACGTGTGTCCGCATAGTGATTACGTCAGTGATAAAAAAGGAAACACGCTCATAATAAGGAGAGAGACAAATACATATATGTATGCTGTCAATAAACTAGCTTACACCGTCATCTATTACAAACTTATGGAACTTACATGTATAATAAAAATATTGAAGTTATTTAATGGGATGAATACCAATTGCAGCGACATCTATTAGCAATTGGGAAACAACACCAAACAAACAAATTATATTATAAATTCTAGCATTTAACAGATAATCGCTTTTGCCTCAGCGAATCGAGTTTGAAGCTTTTTATTAGAAATCCTCGCATAATTATGATAGACCTTCACTACAGATAAGTTCGTATAATTCTGTTAAAGACAAAAACTATTTATACGTTTACTTATTATAATTAATCGCGTAATTATTGTAATTAAACCGTTAAAAATAATTAAATATGAAGGATTTGTTTTTATGATTAAAGCTAAAAAAGAAGATAAATCTTGCAGAAATGTGTTCGCTGTAATTCAATTGTTTTATTTTTTTAACTTTATACTTACCGCATGATGACAGTATAAAATAATAAGTTTTAAAGTTCGCTAGTATATTTAAAAAAAACAATAAATTAGCTTGAATGTCATTAATAAGCGCTGAAATAATTATATCAATTTTAAACCATTAAATGAACTTCACTCTTTTGAAAACTATTTCGTTTTTAAAAGCGCTAAATTGACTTCATCCTTTTAAAAACGCTGAAATGACTATATCCTTTTTAAAGCACTTAACGACTTGAGCCTTTTAAAAGTGGTGAAATGACAATATTTTTAGCCATAAATTGACTTCATCCATTCGAAAACGCTGAAATTAATATATCCTTTTAAAAGCGCTGAAATAACTACATCTTTTTAAAAGCCATAATTTGACTTCACACTTTTAAAAGCCCTAAACATGACTGTATCCTTTTTAAAGCACTAAATTGAATTCACCCTTTTGATAGCGCTGAATTTACTATATCTTTCTAAAAGCACTAAATTGACTACACCCTTTTAAAAGCGCAGAAATTATTATATTCTTTTTAAAGCACTAAAATGGCTTCATCCTTTAAAAAGCACTAAAATAGACCCATCTTCATCAAAGTACTGAAATGACTATATATTATTAAGCCTACAACACTACAATACAATCTAGGACACTAAACTTTCTTTTTAGTAGCATTATCCCTACTATAATTGATTCAGCCCTTAATATTATTATTATTATTTATCTTTCTGCCCTCTGTATCCTTGTCATAATAATTAAAGCCATCTTTATTATAAAAACATTGAAAATTTTCCACAATATTTAGAAGATTATATTTTACTTGATATGATTTAACAAACAACAGCTAAATGTTCAAACATTTTATTATTTTTTTTTAAATATTTAATTACGTATGTAGTTAAGTTATAAACCGCACTTTAGTGTTTATAAAAGTAATCACTTTAATGGCTTTAAAAAGATTTAGTCATGTACCAACAACACGATAATAGAAACGCGCTATTCTCTGGAACTACTGGCACAAATTGATAAATCCTTTTAATGGATGGATCCTTTTCTTGGATACCCCATCTATTGAGGAAGACTATTGGCTATAAAACATGGCGCTACGACCCATAGGAGGAGAGCATTAACCTTCTGTTGTGTGCGCTGAGTAACCGTCGATAAAACAAGAAAGTTTTAGATTAATTTAGAAATTAGTATTATAGGTGTCTACACCACGCTCTCCCTAACCCTCTCTCTCTCTTGTGACGTAGAGAAGTCAGACAGGTTGGATAGTAAAATATATGTTTTTCTCCATTATATGTCTTTCGTCAGAGGTTTTATCTTCTGGACTAAATAAAATGATATATCGATTTTACTCCAGAAAATCAATATTAATATTTTTTACTTTCTAGTACAGCTATAACACATGATTACAGTTTTATTTCAATATTAATTTAATACTGTGATATACTGTAAACAGTTTACACCAAACATCACTTCGTGTTCGCTACAGTATGTCTGTCCCGCACAACGTATGATATTCAACGGACGCCATCGCAACTCGATTTTTGATACTATATTTTTGTTTCAGACAATATTCTTAATATTTTGGCCTATTTTTATATACGATCGGGAGTTAGTATTCCCTGCATTTATAGATAAGGCAATAAGTATTGTATCTAACCACATAATGCATTCAATTATCCTACTGATCGCTCTATGGGAAATATTATTCCAACCACGAAGCAAACCGGCGTCGCACAAGTGGTATATAGGGCATTTTTTCGTTACTTACATCTTATATTTGATTGTGTAAGTATATATTAAATTTTTAAATCTAAATGTATTTACTATTCATTTCAGACTAAAAATATTCATTTTATACTATTAATTAATTTAACCATTTATCCATTATCCATTTATCCATTTATCCATTTATCCATTTATCCATTTATCCATTTATCCATTTATCCATTTATCCATTTATCCATTTATCCATTTATCCATTTATCCATTTATCCATTTATCCATTTATCCATTTATCCATTTATCCATTTATCCATTTATCCATTTATCCATTTATCCATTTATCCATTTATCCATTTATCCATTTATCCATTTATCCATTTATCCATTTATCCATTTATCCATTTATCCATTTATCCATTTATCCATTTATCCATTTATCCATTTATCCATTTATCCATTTATCCATTTATCCATTTATCCATTTATCCATTTATCCATTTATCCATTTATCCATTTATCCATTTATCCATTTATCCATTTATCCATTTATCCATTTATCCATTTATCCATTTATCCATTTATCCATTTATCCATTTATCCATTTATCCATTTATCCATTTATCCATTTATCCATTTATCCATTTATCCATTTATCCATTTATCCATTTATCCATTTATCCATTTATCCATTTATCCATTTATCCATTTATCCATTTATCCATTTATCCATTTATCCATTTATCCATTTATCCATTTATCCATTTATCCATTTATCCATTTATCCATTTATCCATTTATCCATTTATCCATTTATCCATTTATCCATTTATCCATTTATCCATTTATCCATTTATCCATTTATCCATTTATCCATTTATCCATTTATCCATTTATCCATTTATCCATTTATCCATTTATCCATTTATCCATTTATCCATTTATCCATTTATCCATTTATCCATTTATCCATTTATCCATTTATCCATTTATCCATTTATCCATTTATCCATTTATCCATTTATCCATTTATCCATTTATCCATTTATCCATTTATCCATTTATCCATTTATCCATTTATCCATTTATCCATTTATCCATTTATCCATTTATCCATTTATCCATTTATCCATTTATCCATTTATCCATTTATCCATTTATCCATTTATCCATTTATCCATTTATCCATTTATCCATTTATCCATTTATCCATTTATCCATTTATCCATTTATCCATTTATCCATTTATCCATTTATCCATTTATCCATTTATCCATTTATCCATTTATCCATTTATCCATTTATCCATTTATCCATTTATCCATTTATCCATTTATCCATTTATAAATTTATCCAGTTATCCATTTATCCAGTTATCCAGTTATCCAGTTATCCATTTATCCAGTTATCCAGTTATCCATCTGTCAATCCATTTATCCATTTGTCAATCCATTTATGCATTTTTTTTCATTTATCCATTTATCCATTTGTCAATCCATTTATGTATTTTTTTTCATTTATCCATTTATAATTTTTTCCATTTTTCCATTTATCTAAATATACGGCTAGACATAACATACTAGTTTATCCCAGAACAGTTAGGAAAATCTACATCATACGAACGAGTGTTTTTTTGTTGCCAAAATGAATTGGAGAAATATCAATTTGGTTTTTTTTTTCAGACTTTTCACCAACTACGCTCAACGTGGTATTTGGCCATATCCAGTATTGAAACTTTTATATGGGACTCCATATTTTCCTATTCTATTTCTAAGTATACCAGTCTTAGCTTTGGGTATTTATTACCTACAATGGTTGCTGACAACACTCAGGTTTGAAACTTGTGTGAAAAATGAAAAAATAAGATAATTATTAGTGTTTTATTTTATTCTAACCCTATATTCGACGGTCCATACGTATATAAAGACATGTCAAAATTCTAATTTTATTTTTCATTTTTGGCTTTATCTTGTCCAACCTTTATGTGTATGTAAGTTTTTTTTTACGTCATTAACAAACTCCCTCAGGGTTTCCACGTCTAAAAAGTTGACGGCGTTCGCTCCATGGAGGCAGCACTCTCAAACATCTTTTGATCCAGAAAGTTGCCACTGTAATTATGTTGTAGTTAAATCTATCAAAACAAGTAAATCTTTCTGCTACAGATTTTCTGTCCTCGGTCCTTGCCTATATAATAATATAAATAAAATATTCTTTTTATGGCTTTATCCAATACAAACTCAAATCAACTCTACAAGATTGGCTACTTAACCAAAATTACAATGCAACTGAATCCCTTCTCATTATCCCAACATAAAGTAACTTAATAAAAATCGCCATACATACTCACACACACATACACTCGCGCACACACACACGAATACAAATCTTTATAAAAATTTATATATATTTTATAATGTGCGGTTTAATGACGAGGACCTGGTGACCTGTAATACAGGTTTCTTACCTATCATAGGCACCAGCGAACCACATACAAATATATTAAAATCATAAATAAATAGACTTAGACAGCGAAGATTTGTAAAACTTTTCCTTTACTTTAAATACTTTTTTTATGTGGCTATGTATGTGTAATATTGCTTTTGTTGCTTATCTGAATAAATACTTTTACTTACTTACTTTACTTTACTTGATATCATGCTATCAGTGTTGGGCAGGGTAAAAAAAATCTCTTTTGAGCTTATTTTTTGTAAGTCTCAATTTTTTCTCTGTGGGTACTTGTAGCACTTTTCGAACACTAATTGTTGGTTAGAAAACTTTTTTTAATTCCAATATTTAATATGCCCTTTGAACTATACTTATATAGCTTTTGTTCAAGCTAGCATTGTTCTTATTATCTCGTTAGTGTAAATAGCACTAAATTTGCACTAAATATTGAGCAAAATTGTGAATTCCGCCTATTTGAAGCCATCAACTTTTTAGACGTGGGGTTTCCCCAGTAAAACATGTCTATACAAGTTTACATGGTTGAATAACACTATGACGTGGTGTGTTTTATAGTGATTTTTCATTAATAATATCACAATATTACTGAGAAACATGATGAGTTACAATAGATCTAAATTATTAGTGGATATTGTTGACTCTGACACTACTTTATTTGTTTCTGAAGCTCAAGATTTGATTTATTATATCGGTGAAGTTCGTGAGGGTAAGTTGTAATCACAATTATACATTAATAGACACTTTAAAAATGCTGGTATTGTTTTTATACTTTTTCTAACCCAGATAAATACAATAACGTCGTAAACGCGGTCATATAAGACATGTCTCCTTATACGAGGATATACTCAGTGATTATTATTTTTTATATTTCAGTAATTAATTACATGATTTTTATAGACATTAAATTCTTATATACCTACCTACTACCTTGTTGCTAGATTATTTTTATTTTTTTCAGAGTCATGTTAGTACAGAAAAAAAGATTTCAACGGGTTTTGAGTATCACTCTTTGGAAGCTGTTAACGTTAAAAGTCAAGATATTGAACCAGGCAGTGATGAAGAACTCAATCTAAATGAAAATATAGTGTCGAAATTTCGGATGAAGAAATAGAGCTGAGTACTGGACCTGACTCTTTTGTTACTCTAATTTGTGATAATGAAACACCACACTTAACACCTGAAAATTCTATTTTCAGCAATGATTCTTGTAATAAAGATAATCCACAAGCCTCTGTGGTATCATATTTAGAATCTTTTGCTTCACCAATGCCAAGCCCGTATATGATGTTTGGAGATATTAATAATGATTGAACTCTTTCAGCGAACGTTCTACAATCCTGTCTAATACTACCATAAGATCAAGCCCTTTAGGATCCAGTGAAATGTCTGTTTCATCAACACCGCACAGAACGAAAAAAAGCGACAGTATGTGAAAAAAGCAATAACAATGAACAGATGTATCTCGTTCTGGAAAGCAACAAATAGATAAGCAAATGAAGGGTCCATGTAAATCTAAGTGTCGCTTAAAACGTTTCGAAAAATTCGATATGCAGGTCAAAAATTATTCGATTTATTTTGGAATCTAGGGGACCATTCTCATCAGTGGTCTTTTCTTTCGAGTCATATGAAGCAAATAAAAAAAAGCAATGGACCCAGAATTCAAGAAGATTAAATGTTTTTAAGTTTTTTATGCCACTTTTATCAGATGACGGCAGCAAAGAAAAGATGTTGGTTTGTATAGAACGATCAACAAAAAACGAAATCATTTATATACCTGATGAATGGATACCTGGTTCGTTGGGCTAAACAGTCGTAGAAGTGGATCAGAATTTAATTTTAGATTTAAAGAATGTCTACATACTAAATACTGGCTAAAAGACTGGAACTCGAGAAAATTATTTGGAATAAAATTCAAGGGATCTGTCCAGACTTTATAGATTTTAAATATGATTTCTTTGAAGATAGCTATAGAAAACTGATCTGTGACTACAATTTGAAATACATAGGAGTAAGAGATCATACTAGAGAAGTTGTACAAAAAGCCAATTGCGATAACTGAAGCAAAGTACAAGGACTTGATTAGTTTGTGTGACACAATGATGATTCCACAAAAGTATCATGTATTTTATAAAAATCTTAATCATTCTAAGAAAGTCCAGAGTGATGACGAAGATGATTAATTAGATAACTTAGAGACTCATTCTATTTATTTTTGGTTTTTATGTTGAAAAAATAATAATAAATAGTTTATAAATTAAATAATAAATAATAACACTAATCAGTCTGAATAAAGCTGTGATGATAATTAGATTAGATATACATAATTGTTATTTTCTATTTTAAGTTCCTATTTAGTTGTGTCTGTGTAAAAATCTAAATAAAAAACATGCTGATTATAATTTTAATTCAGTACATGTCTTTATTTACATTCCCCGAAAGCAGTCGTACTCTTAATCTTATACTAATATATGAAGAAGAGTTTGTTTGTTTGAACGCGCTAATCTCAGGAACTACTAGTTCGATTTGAAAAATTCTTTCAATGTTAGATAGCCCATTTATCGAGGAAGGCTATAGGCTATATATCATCACGCTAAGAGCAATAGGAATGGAGCTATATGCGGACGAAGTCGCAAGGGTCGACTAGTATAAAATAAAATATGTCTAATTAAAAATCTTAGAATGTTCAAGTCGTACTTTTCGTTATAATAACATAAGTGCACGTTTTAAATAAAATTTAAATAAAACTAGCTGATGTTATTTATTTGATATCTTCTATGAATAAACGGGTAACTGAGACTTGACCGACTGGGTTGTGTTAAATTTATAATGTAGAACCAGTCTTGTATTGAGTGTTGAGGAAACATGAATAAATATAATGGTGAATAGAATTATTAACTTCAATGTGTAATAAACCATTTCAGAAAAAAATAATATCAAAAAGTGAATAGACTAATTTCTAGAGACATTCAAACATTCACTACGCTCTCCTGAAAAAAAAGGAGGTTATCAATTCAGTTGTATTTTTTTATATTTTACGTCATTTATGAACCGAATTGGAAATTTCTTTTTGTATTTCGTAGGGTTTGCTTACAGATTGGTCCCATTTTTTTCAAAATCCAGTTCTGATGATGGGATCCTTAAGGAATTGAAAGAACTCCTCAAAAGTTATAGGCACACATATAGTCATTTTGATAATTTCAGAGGGGTTTCAAGCATTTGCATTCAGAACTTATTATTTGAAGTGATGAGAAATTATAAATAAGTAATTTTCATGTTGATGTTCCGGCTTCATCTACCATCAGTTGATGATGACACCGGAAGGTAAGTACTGGAACACAGGCATGGGACAACGTAAACTAGTCGTGTTTGGGTTTAAAGGAACTGTGTTAAAGTGTACTTTGGCTTAAGTGATTTTTTAATGGTAATGTTCATCTGTCTTTCTATATTGTAGCTCCCGAATAACTTTACCCATTTTGTTGCGGTTGTTTATACTCGATATTTCAGGTGATCTAGATGGTTGTTACCTATAATTTAGGTCAATTTGTTGAGTGAGTGCAGTAGATTGGAGATGGAAGGGTGAGTAGAGTAGTGCAGTTTAGTAGTTGAGATGATGGTTGAGTGAGTAGATGCTTTGTAAATAGGTAAATTGAGTGAGTCACTTTGTGAATGGGTAAAATGTGCATGGATGCGTAGATGGTCAACAGGTGAATTGGTGATTTAGTGAGTGATAGAATGAGTCAAACAGGTGAGAGAGTGAATTAGTGGATGAGCGATAAATGAGTTTCAGAACATATTCACTAAAAAGCAAGAAATAAAACATTTTTAACAAAAAATTTAACCGACTTTAAACTCTAAAAAATGCACTACAAAGTTAGAAATAATTAGCTTATTTATTAACCTCCCTTTATTAGGACAAAAATATACAATAATTGATATTTTTGTAGTCGGCTTATGAATCATCGAAATTTTATTTTCATGAATGCTACTATAGCGAGCAATGATTTCTTGAGACTTGCTATCGGACAAATAAAATAGAAGAAGTCTTCTTCAAAGACCTCGTTGATGGTAATAGTTATTCTAATAATTATGTTATTTGGCGATTTGTCGAGGAGACTATTGCTGTCGGACAAATAAAATAGACAGAGTCTTCTTCAAAGATATCGTTAATGGTAATAGTTATTCTAATAATTATGTGATTTGGCGATTTGTCGAGGAGACTATTGCTATCGGACAAATCAAATAGACAGAGTCTTCTTCAAAGATCTCGTTAATGGTAATAGTTATTCTAATAATTATGTTATTTGGCGATTTGTCGAGGAGACTATTGCTGTCGGACAAATAAAATAGACAGAGTCTGCTTCAAAGATCTCGTTAATGGTAATAGTTATTCTAATAATTATGTTATTTGGCGATTTGTCGAGGAGACTATTGCTATCGGACAAATCAAATAGACAGAGTCTTCTTCAAAGATCTCGTTAATGGTAATAGTTATTCTAATAATTATGTTATTTGGCGATTTGTCGAGGAGACTATTGCTATCGGACAAATCAAATAGACAGAGTCTTCTTCAAAGACCTCGTTGATGGTAATAGTTATTCTAATAATTATGTTATTTGGCGATTTGTCGAGGAGACTATTGCTGTCGGACAAATAAAATAGACAGAGTCTTCTTCAAAGATATCGTTAATGGTAATAGTTATTCTAATAATTATGTGATTTGGCGATTTGTCGAGGAGACTATTGCTATCGGACAAATCAAATAGACAGAGTCTTCTTCAAAGACCTCGTTGATGGTAATAGTTATTCTAATAATTATGTTATTTGGCGATTTGTCGAGGAGACTATTGCTGTCGGACAAATAAAATAGACAGAGTCTTCTTCAAAGATATCGTTAATGGTAATAGTTATTCTAATAATTATGTGATTTGGCGATTTGTCGAGGAGACTATTGCTATCGGACAAATCAAATAGACAGAGTCTTCTTCAAAGATCTCGTTAATGGTAATAGTTATTCTAATAATTATGTTATTTGGCGATTTGTCGAGGAGACTATTGCTGTCGGACAAATAAAATAGACAGAGTCTGCTTCAAAGATCTCGTTAATGGTAATAGTTATTCTAATAATTATGTTATTTGGCGATTTGTCGAGGAGACTATTGCTATCGGACAAATCAAATAGACAGAGTCTTCTTCAAAGATCTCGTTAATGGTAATAGTTATTCTAATAATTATGTTATTTGGCGATTTGTCGAGGAGACTATTGCTATCGGACAAATCAAATAGACAGAGTCTTCTTCAAAGATATCGTTAATGGTAATAGTTATTCTAATAATTATGTTATTTGGCGATTTGTCGAGGAGACTATTGCTATCGGACAAATCAAATAGACAGAGTCTTCTTCAAAGATCTCGTTAATGGTAATAGTTATTCTAATAATTATGTTATTTGGCGATTTGTCGAGGAGACTATTGCTATCGGACAAATCAAATAGACAGAGTCTTCTTCAAAGATATCGTTAATGGTAATAGTTATTCTAATAATTATGTGATTTGGCGATTTGTCGAGGAGACTATTGCTATCGGACAAATCAAATAGACAGAGTCTTCTTCAAAGATCTCGTTAATGGTAATAGTTATTCTAATAATTATGTTATTTGGCGATTTGTCGAGGAGACTATTGCTGTCGGACAAATAAAATAGACAGAGTCTGCTTCAAAGATCTCGTTAATGGTAATAGTTATTCTAATAATTATGTTATTTGGCGATTTGTCGAGGAGACTATTGCTATCGGACAAATCAAATAGACAGAGTCTTCTTCAAAGATCTCGTTAATGGTAATAGTTATTCTAATAATTATGTTATTTGGCGATTTGTCGAGGAGACTATTGCTATCGGACAAATCAAATAGACAGAGTCTTCTTCAAAGATATCGTTAATGGTAATAGTTATTCTAATAATTATGTTATTTGGCGATTTGTCGAGGAGACTATTGCTATCGGACAAATCAAATAGACAGAGTCTTCTTCAAAGATATCGTTAATGGTAATAGTTATTCTAATAATTATGTTATTTGGCGATTTGTCGAGGAGACTATTGCTATCGGACAAATCAAATAGACAGAGTCTTCTTCAAAGATCTCGTTAATGGTAATAGTTATTCTAATAATTATGTTATTTGGCGATTTGTCGAGGAGACTATTGCTATCGGACAAATCAAATAGACAGAGTCTTCTTCAAAGATATCGTTAATGGTAATAGTTATTCTAATAATTATGTGATTTGGCGATTTGTCGAGGAGACTATTGCTATCGGACAAATCAAATAGACAGAGTCTTCTTCAAAGATCTCGTTAATGGTAATAGTTATTCTAATAATTATGTTATTTGGCGATTTGTCGAGGAGACTATTGCTGTCGGACAAATCAAATAGACAGAGTCTTCTTCAAAGATATCGTTAATGGTAATAGTTATTCTAATAATTATGTTATTTGGCGATTTGTCGAGGAGACTATTGCTATCGGACAAATCAAATAGACAGAGTCTTCTTCAAAGATCTCGTTAATGGTAATAGTTATTCTAATAATTATGTTATTTGGCGATTTGTCGAGGAGACTATTGCTATCGGACAAATCAAATAGACAGAGTCTTCTTCAAAGATATCGTTAATGGTAATAGTTATTCTAATAATTATGTGATTTGGCGATTTGTCGAGGAGACTATTGCTATCGGACAAATCAAATAGACAGAGTCTTCTTCAAAGATATCGTTAATGGTAATAGTTATTCTAATAATTATGTGATTTGGCGATTTGTCGAGGAGACTATTGCTATCGGACAAATCAAATAGACAGAGTCTTCTTCAAAGATATCGTTAATGGTAATAGTTATTCTAATAATTATGTTATTTGGCGATTTGTCGAGGAGACTATTGCTATCGGACAAATCAAATAGACAGAGTCTTCTTCAAAGATATCGTTAATGGTAATAGTTATTCTAATAATTATGTTATTTGGCGATTTGTCGAGGAGACTATTGCTATCGGACAAATCAAATAGACAGAGTCTTCTTCAAAGATCTCGTTAATGGTAATAGTTATTCTAATAATTATGTTATTTGGCGATTTGTCGGGGAGACTATTGCTGTCGGACAAATAAAATAGACAGAGTCTGCTTCAAAGATCTCGTTAATGGTAATAGTTATTCTAATAATTATGTGATTTGGCGATTTGTCGAGGAGACTATTGCTATCGGACAAATCAAATAGACAGAGTCTTCTTCAAAGATCTCGTTAATGGTAATAGTTATTCTAATAATTATGTTATTTGGCGATTTGTCGAGGAGACTATTGCTGTCGGACAAATAAAATAGACAGAGTCTGCTTCAAAGATCTCGTTAATGGTAATAGTTATTCTAATAATTATGTTATTTGGCGATTTGTCGAGGAGACTATTGCTATCGGACAAATCAAATAGACAGAGTCTTCTTCAAAGATCTCGTTAATGGTAATAGTTATTCTAATAATTATGTTATTTGGCGATTTGTCGAGGAGACTATTGCTATCGGACAAATCAAATAGACAGAGTCTTCTTCAAAGATATCGTTAATGGTAATAGTTATTCTAATAATTATGTTATTTGGCGATTTGTCGAGGAGACTATTGCTATCGGACAAATCAAATAGACAGAGTCTTCTTCAAAGATATCGTTAATGGTAATAGTTATTCTAATAATTATGTTATTTGGCGATTTGTCGAGGAGACTATTGCTATCGGACAAATCAAATAGACAGAGTCTTCTTCAAAGATCTCGTTAATGGTAATAGTTATTCTAATAATTATGTTATTTGGCGATTTGTCGAGGAGACTATTGCTATCGGACAAATCAAATAGACAGAGTCTTCTTCAAAGATATCGTTAATGGTAATAGTTATTCTAATAATTATGTGATTTGGCGATTTGTCGAGGAGACTATTGCTATCGGACAAATCAAATAGACAGAGTCTTCTTCAAAGATCTCGTTAATGGTAATAGTTATTCTAATAATTATGTTATTTGGCGATTTGTCGAGGAGACTATTGCTGTCGGACAAATCAAATAGACAGAGTCTTCTTCAAAGATATCGTTAATGGTAATAGTTATTCTAATAATTATGTTATTTGGCGATTTGTCGAGGAGACTATTGCTATCGGACAAATCAAATAGACAGAGTCTTCTTCAAAGATCTCGTTAATGGTAATAGTTATTCTAATAATTATGTTATTTGGCGATTTGTCGAGGAGACTATTGCTATCGGACAAATCAAATAGACAGAGTCTTCTTCAAAGATATCGTTAATGGTAATAGTTATTCTAATAATTATGTGATTTGGCGATTTGTCGAGGAGACTATTGCTATCGGACAAATCAAATAGACAGAGTCTTCTTCAAAGATATCGTTAATGGTAATAGTTATTCTAATAATTATGTGATTTGGCGATTTGTCGAGGAGACTATTGCTATCGGACAAATCAAATAGACAGAGTCTTCTTCAAAGATCTCGTTAATGGTAATAGTTATTCTAATAATTATGTTATTTGGCGATTTGTCGAGGAGACTATTGCTATCGGACAAATCAAATAGACAGAGTCTTCTTCAAAGATATCGTTAATGGTAATAGTTATTCTAATAATTATGTTATTTGGCGATTTGTCGAGGAGACTATTGCTATCGGACAAATCAAATAGACAGAGTCTTCTTCAAAGATCTCGTTAATGGTAATAGTTATTCTAATAATTATGTTATTTGGCGATTTGTCGGGGAGACTATTGCTGTCGGACAAATAAAATAGACAGAGTCTGCTTCAAAGATCTCGTTAATGGTAATAGTTATTCTAATAATTATGTTATTTGGCGATTTGTCGAGGAGACTATTGCTGTCGGACAAATAAAATAGACAGAGTCTGCTTCAAAGATCTCGTTAATGGTAATAGTTATTCTAATAATTATGTTATTTGGCGATTTGTCGAGGAGACTATTGCTGTCGGACAAATAAAATAGACAGAGTCTGCTTCAAAGATCTCGTTAATGGTAATAGTTATTCTAATAATTATGTTATTTGGCGATTTGTCGAGGAGACTATTGCTGTCGGACAAATAAAATAGACAGAGTCTGCTTCAAAGATCTCGTTAATGGTAATAGTTATTCTAATAATTATGTTATTTGGCGATTTGTCGAGGAGACTATTGCTGTCGGACAAATAAAATAGACAGAGTCTGCTTCAAAGATCTCGTTAATGGTAATAGTTATTCTAATAATTATGTTATTTGGCGATTTGTCGAGGAGACTATTGCTATCGGACAAATCAAATAGACAGAGTCTTCTTCAAAGATCTCGTTAATGGTAATAGTTATTCTAATAATTATGTTATTTGGCGATTTGTCGAGGAGACTATTGCTATCGGACAAATCAAATAGACAGAGTCTTCTTCAAAGATATCGTTAATGGTAATAGTTATTCTAATAATTATGTTATTTGGCGATTTGTCGAGGAGACTATTGCTATCGGACAAATCAAATAGACAGAGTCTTCTTCAAAGATATCGTTAATGGTAATAGTTATTCTAATAATTATGTTATTTGGCGATTTGTCGAGGAGACTATTGCTATCGGACAAATCAAATAGACAGAGTCTTCTTCAAAGATCTCGTTAATGGTAATAGTTATTCTAATAATTATGTTATTTGGCGATTTGTCGAGGAGACTATTGCTATCGGACAAATCAAATAGACAGAGTCTTCTTCAAAGATATCGTTAATGGTAATAGTTATTCTAATAATTATGTGATTTGGCGATTTGTCGAGGAGACTATTGCTATCGGACAAATCAAATAGACAGAGTCTTCTTCAAAGATCTCGTTAATGGTAATAGTTATTCTAATAATTATGTTATTTGGCGATTTGTCGAGGAGACTATTGCTGTCGGACAAATCAAATAGACAGAGTCTTCTTCAAAGATATCGTTAATGGTAATAGTTATTCTAATAATTATGTTATTTGGCGATTTGTCGAGGAGACTATTGCTATCGGACAAATCAAATAGACAGAGTCTTCTTCAAAGATCTCGTTAATGGTAATAGTTATTCTAATAATTATGTTATTTGGCGATTTGTCGAGGAGACTATTGCTATCGGACAAATCAAATAGACAGAGTCTTCTTCAAAGATATCGTTAATGGTAATAGTTATTCTAATAATTATGTGATTTGGCGATTTGTCGAGGAGACTATTGCTATCGGACAAATCAAATAGACAGAGTCTTCTTCAAAGATATCGTTAATGGTAATAGTTATTCTAATAATTATGTGATTTGGCGATTTGTCGAGGAGACTATTGCTATCGGACAAATCAAATAGACAGAGTCTTCTTCAAAGATCTCGTTAATGGTAATAGTTATTCTAATAATTATGTGATTTGGCGATTTGTCGAGGAGACTATTGCTATCGGACAAATCAAATAGACAGAGTCTTCTTCAAAGATCTCGTTAATGGTAATAGTTATTCTAATAATTATGTTATTTGGCGATTTGTCGAGGAGACTATTGCTATCGGACAAATCAAATAGACAGAGTCTTCTTCAAAGATCTCGTTAATGGTAATAGTTATTCTAATAATTATGTTATTTGGCGATTTGTCGGGGAGACTATTGCTGTCGGACAAATAAAATAGACAGAGTCTGCTTCAAAGATCTCGTTAATGGTAATAGTTATTCTAATAATTATGTGATTTGGCGATTTGTCGAGGAGACTATTGCTATCGGACAAATCAAATAGACAGAGTCTTCTTCAAAGATCTCGTTAATGGTAATAGTTATTCTAATAATTATGTTATTTGGCGATTTGTCGAGGAGACTATTGCTGTCGGACAAATAAAATAGACAGAGTCTGCTTCAAAGATCTCGTTAATGGTAATAGTTATTCTAATAATTATGTTATTTGGCGATTTGTCGAGGAGACTATTGCTATCGGACAAATCAAATAGACAGAGTCTTCTTCAAAGATCTCGTTAATGGTAATAGTTATTCTAATAATTATGTTATTTGGCGATTTGTCGAGGAGACTATTGCTATCGGACAAATCAAATAGACAGAGTCTTCTTCAAAGATATCGTTAATGGTAATAGTTATTCTAATAATTATGTTATTTGGCGATTTGTCGAGGAGACTATTGCTATCGGACAAATCAAATAGACAGAGTCTTCTTCAAAGATATCGTTAATGGTAATAGTTATTCTAATAATTATGTTATTTGGCGATTTGTCGAGGAGACTATTGCTATCGGACAAATCAAATAGACAGAGTCTTCTTCAAAGATCTCGTTAATGGTAATAGTTATTCTAATAATTATGTTATTTGGCGATTTGTCGAGGAGACTATTGCTGTCGGACAAATAAAATAGACAGAGTCTTCTTCAAAGATCTCGTTAATGGTAATAGTTATTCTAATAATTATGTTATTTGGCGATTTGTCGAGGAGACTATTGCTATCGGACAAATCAAATAGACAGAGTCTTCTTCAAAGATCTCGTTAATGGTAATAGTTATTCTAATAATTATGTTATTTGGCGATTTGTCGAGGAGACTATTGCTGTCGGACAAATAAAATAGACAGAGTCTGCTTCAAAGATCTCGTTAATGGTAATAGTTATTCTAATAATTATGTTATTTGGCGATTTGTCGAGGAGACTATTGCTATCGGACAAATCAAATAGACAGAGTCTTCTTCAAAGATCTCGTTAATGGTAATAGTTATTCTAATAATTATGTTATTTGGCGATTTGTCGAGGAGACTATTGCTATCGGACAAATCAAATAGACAGAGTCTTCTTCAAAGATATCGTTAATGGTAATAGTTATTCTAATAATTATGTTATTTGGCGATTTGTCGAGGAGACTATTGCTATCGGACAAATCAAATAGACAGAGTCTTCTTCAAAGATCTCGTTAATGGTAATAGTTATTCTAATAATTATGTTATTTGGCGATTTGTCGAGGAGACTATTGCTGTCGGACAAATAAAATAGACAGAGTCTGCTTCAAAGATCTCGTTAATGGTAATAGTTATTCTAATAATTATGTTATTTGGCGATTTGTCGAGGAGACTATTGCTATCGGACAAATCAAATAGACAGAGTCTTCTTCAAAGATCTCGTTAATGGTAATAGTTATTCTAATAATTATGTTATTTGGCGATTTGTCGAGGAGACTATTGCTGTCGGACAAATAAAATAGACAGAGTCTTCTTCAAAGATCTCGTTAATGGTAATAGTTATTCTAATAATTATGTTATTTGGCGATTTGTCGAGGAGACTATTGCTATCGGACAAATCAAATAGACAGAGTCTTCTTCAAAGATCTCGTTAATGGTAATAGTTATTCTAATAATTATGTTATTTGGCGATTTGTCGAGGAGACTATTGCTGTCGGACAAATAAAATAGACAGAGTCTGCTTCAAAGATCTCGTTAATGGTAATAGTTATTCTAATAATTATGTTATTTGGCGATTTGTCGAGGAGACTATTGCTATCGGACAAATCAAATAGACAGAGTCTTCTTCAAAGATCTCGTTAATGGTAATAGTTATTCTAATAATTATGTTATTTGGCGATTTGTCGAGGAGACTATTGCTATCGGACAAATCAAATAGACAGAGTCTTCTTCAAAGATATCGTTAATGGTAATAGTTATTCTAATAATTATGTTATTTGGCGATTTGTCGAGGAGACTATTGCTATCGGACAAATCAAATAGACAGAGTCTTCTTCAAAGATCTCGTTAATGGTAATAGTTATTCTAATAATTATGTTATTTGGCGATTTGTCGAGGAGACTATTGCTGTCGGACAAATAAAATAGACAGAGTCTGCTTCAAAGATCTCGTTAATGGTAATAGTTATTCTAATAATTATGTTATTTGGCGATTTGTCGAGGAGACTATTGCTATCGGACAAATCAAATAGACAGAGTCTTCTTCAAAGATCTCGTTAATGGTAATAGTTATTCTAATAATTATGTTATTTGGCGATTTGTCGAGGAGACTATTGCTGTCGGACAAATAAAATAGACAGAGTCTGCTTCAAAGATCTCGTTAATGGTAATAGTTATTCTAATAATTATGTTATTTGGCGATTTGTCGAGGAGACTATTGCTATCGGACAAATCAAATAGACAGAGTCTTCTTCAAAGATCTCGTTAATGGTAATAGTTATTCTAATAATTATGTTATTTGGCGATTTGTCGAGGAGACTATTGCTATCGGACAAATCAAATAGACAGAGTCTTCTTCAAAGATATCGTTAATGGTAATAGTTATTCTAATAATTATGTTATTTGGCGATTTGTCGAGGAGACTATTGCTATCGGACAAATCAAATAGACAGAGTCTTCTTCAAAGATATCGTTAATGGTAATAGTTATTCTAATAATTATGTTATTTGGCGATTTGTCGAGGAGACTATTGCTATCGGACAAATCAAATAGACAGAGTCTTCTTCAAAGATCTCGTTAATGGTAATAGTTATTCTAATAATTATGTTATTTGGCGATTTGTCGAGGAGACTATTGCTATCGGACAAATCAAATAGACAGAGTCTTCTTCAAAGATATCGTTAATGGTAATAGTTATTCTAATAATTATGTGATTTGGCGATTTGTCGAGGAGACTATTGCTATCGGACAAATCAAATAGACAGAGTCTTCTTCAAAGATCTCGTTAATGGTAATAGTTATTCTAATAATTATGTTATTTGGCGATTTGTCGAGGAGACTATTGCTGTCGGACAAATCAAATAGACAGAGTCTTCTTCAAAGATATCGTTAATGGTAATAGTTATTCTAATAATTATGTTATTTGGCGATTTGTCGAGGAGACTATTGCTATCGGACAAATCAAATAGACAGAGTCTTCTTCAAAGATCTCGTTAATGGTAATAGTTATTCTAATAATTATGTTATTTGGCGATTTGTCGAGGAGACTATTGCTATCGGACAAATCAAATAGACAGAGTCTGCTTCAAAGATCTCGTTAATGGTAATAGTTATTCTAATAATTATGTGATTTGGCGATTTGTCGAGGAGACTATTGCTATCGGACAAATCAAATAGACAGAGTCTTCTTCAAAGATCTCGTTAATGGTAATAGTTATTCTAATAATTATGTGATTTGGCGATTTGTCGAGGAGACTATTGCTATCGGACAAATCAAATAGACAGAGTCTTCTTCAAAGATCTCGTTAATGGTAATAGTTATTCTAATAATTATGTTATTTGGCGATTTGTCGAGGAGACTATTGCTATCGGACAAATCAAATAGACAGAGTCTTCTTCAAAGATATCGTTAATGGTAATAGTTATTCTAATAATTATGTTATTTGGCGATTTGTCGAGGAGACTATTGCTATCGGACAAATCAAATAGACAGAGTCTTCTTCAAAGATCTCGTTAATGGTAATAGTTATTCTAATAATTATGTTATTTGGCGATTTGTCGGGGAGACTATTGCTGTCGGACAAATAAAATAGACAGAGTCTGCTTCAAAGATCTCGTTAATGGTAATAGTTATTCTAATAATTATGTTATTTGGCGATTTGTCGAGGAGACTATTGCTGTCGGACAAATAAAATAGACAGAGTCTGCTTCAAAGATCTCGTTAATGGTAATAGTTATTCTAATAATTATGTTATTTGGCGATTTGTCGAGGAGACTATTGCTGTCGGACAAATAAAATAGACAGAGTCTGCTTCAAAGATCTCGTTAATGGTAATAGTTATTCTAATAATTATGTTATTTGGCGATTTGTCGAGGAGACTATTGCTGTCGGACAAATAAAATAGACAGAGTCTGCTTCAAAGATCTCGTTAATGGTAATAGTTATTCTAATAATTATGTTATTTGGCGATTTGTCGAGGAGACTATTGCTGTCGGACAAATAAAATAGACAGAGTCTGCTTCAAAGATCTCGTTAATGGTAATAGTTATTCTAATAATTATGTTATTTGGCGATTTGTCGAG
This sequence comes from Limenitis camilla, assembly GCA_905147385.1. Classification (NCBI taxonomy): domain Eukaryota; kingdom Metazoa; phylum Arthropoda; class Insecta; order Lepidoptera; family Nymphalidae; genus Limenitis; species Limenitis camilla. Next base: position 5,064,280 of record LR990251.1, on the reverse strand, counting down.
GAGACTATTGCTATCGGACAAATCAAATAGACAGAGTCTTCTTCAAAGATCTCGTTAATGGTAATAGTTATTCTAATAATTATGTTATTTGGCGATTTGTCGAGGAGACTATTGCTATCGGACAAATCAAATAGACAGAGTCTTCTTCAAAGATATCGTTAATGGTAATAGTTATTCTAATAATTATGTTATTTGGCGATTTGTCGAGGAGACTATTGCTATCGGACAAATCAAATAGACAGAGTCTTCTTCAAAGATATCGTTAATGGTAATAGTTATTCTAATAATTATGTTATTTGGCGATTTGTCGAGGAGACTATTGCTATCGGACAAATCAAATAGACAGAGTCTTCTTCAAAGATCTCGTTAATGGTAATAGTTATTCTAATAATTATGTTATTTGGCGATTTGTCGAGGAGACTATTGCTATCGGACAAATCAAATAGACAGAGTCTTCTTCAAAGATATCGTTAATGGTAATAGTTATTCTAATAATTATGTGATTTGGCGATTTGTCGAGGAGACTATTGCTATCGGACAAATCAAATAGACAGAGTCTTCTTCAAAGATCTCGTTAATGGTAATAGTTATTCTAATAATTATGTTATTTGGCGATTTGTCGAGGAGACTATTGCTGTCGGACAAATCAAATAGACAGAGTCTTCTTCAAAGATATCGTTAATGGTAATAGTTATTCTAATAATTATGTTATTTGGCGATTTGTCGAGGAGACTATTGCTATCGGACAAATCAAATAGACAGAGTCTTCTTCAAAGATCTCGTTAATGGTAATAGTTATTCTAATAATTATGTTATTTGGCGATTTGTCGAGGAGACTATTGCTATCGGACAAATCAAATAGACAGAGTCTTCTTCAAAGATATCGTTAATGGTAATAGTTATTCTAATAATTATGTGATTTGGCGATTTGTCGAGGAGACTATTGCTATCGGACAAATCAAATAGACAGAGTCTTCTTCAAAGATATCGTTAATGGTAATAGTTATTCTAATAATTATGTGATTTGGCGATTTGTCGAGGAGACTATTGCTATCGGACAAATCAAATAGACAGAGTCTTCTTCAAAGATCTCGTTAATGGTAATAGTTATTCTAATAATTATGTTATTTGGCGATTTGTCGAGGAGACTATTGCTATCGGACAAATCAAATAGACAGAGTCTTCTTCAAAGATATCGTTAATGGTAATAGTTATTCTAATAATTATGTTATTTGGCGATTTGTCGAGGAGACTATTGCTATCGGACAAATCAAATAGACAGAGTCTTCTTCAAAGATCTCGTTAATGGTAATAGTTATTCTAATAATTATGTTATTTGGCGATTTGTCGGGGAGACTATTGCTGTCGGACAAATAAAATAGACAGAGTCTGCTTCAAAGATCTCGTTAATGGTAATAGTTATTCTAATAATTATGTGATTTGGCGATTTGTCGAGGAGACTATTGCTATCGGACAAATCAAATAGACAGAGTCTTCTTCAAAGATCTCGTTAATGGTAATAGTTATTCTAATAATTATGTTATTTGGCGATTTGTCGAGGAGACTATTGCTGTCGGACAAATAAAATAGACAGAGTCTGCTTCAAAGATCTCGTTAATGGTAATAGTTATTCTAATAATTATGTTATTTGGCGATTTGTCGAGGAGACTATTGCTATCGGACAAATCAAATAGACAGAGTCTTCTTCAAAGATCTCGTTAATGGTAATAGTTATTCTAATAATTATGTTATTTGGCGATTTGTCGAGGAGACTATTGCTATCGGACAAATCAAATAGACAGAGTCTTCTTCAAAGATATCGTTAATGGTAATAGTTATTCTAATAATTATGTTATTTGGCGATTTGTCGAGGAGACTATTGCTATCGGACAAATCAAATAGACAGAGTCTTCTTCAAAGATATCGTTAATGGTAATAGTTATTCTAATAATTATGTTATTTGGCGATTTGTCGAGGAGACTATTGCTATCGGACAAATCAAATAGACAGAGTCTTCTTCAAAGATCTCGTTAATGGTAATAGTTATTCTAATAATTATGTTATTTGGCGATTTGTCGAGGAGACTATTGCTATCGGACAAATCAAATAGACAGAGTCTTCTTCAAAGATATCGTTAATGGTAATAGTTATTCTAATAATTATGTGATTTGGCGATTTGTCGAGGAGACTATTGCTATCGGACAAATCAAATAGACAGAGTCTTCTTCAAAGATCTCGTTAATGGTAATAGTTATTCTAATAATTATGTTATTTGGCGATTTGTCGAGGAGACTATTGCTGTCGGACAAATCAAATAGACAGAGTCTTCTTCAAAGATATCGTTAATGGTAATAGTTATTCTAATAATTATGTTATTTGGCGATTTGTCGAGGAGACTATTGCTATCGGACAAATCAAATAGACAGAGTCTTCTTCAAAGATCTCGTTAATGGTAATAGTTATTCTAATAATTATGTTATTTGGCGATTTGTCGAGGAGACTATTGCTATCGGACAAATCAAATAGACAGAGTCTTCTTCAAAGATATCGTTAATGGTAATAGTTATTCTAATAATTATGTGATTTGGCGATTTGTCGAGGAGACTATTGCTATCGGACAAATCAAATAGACAGAGTCTTCTTCAAAGATATCGTTAATGGTAATAGTTATTCTAATAATTATGTGATTTGGCGATTTGTCGAGGAGACTATTGCTATCGGACAAATCAAATAGACAGAGTCTTCTTCAAAGATCTCGTTAATGGTAATAGTTATTCTAATAATTATGTTATTTGGCGATTTGTCGAGGAGACTATTGCTATCGGACAAATCAAATAGACAGAGTCTTCTTCAAAGATATCGTTAATGGTAATAGTTATTCTAATAATTATGTTATTTGGCGATTTGTCGAGGAGACTATTGCTATCGGACAAATCAAATAGACAGAGTCTTCTTCAAAGATCTCGTTAATGGTAATAGTTATTCTAATAATTATGTTATTTGGCGATTTGTCGGGGAGACTATTGCTGTCGGACAAATAAAATAGACAGAGTCTGCTTCAAAGATCTCGTTAATGGTAATAGTTATTCTAATAATTATGTTATTTGGCGATTTGTCGAGGAGACTATTGCTGTCGGACAAATAAAATAGACAGAGTCTGCTTCAAAGATCTCGTTAATGGTAATAGTTATTCTAATAATTATGTTATTTGGCGATTTGTCGAGGAGACTATTGCTGTCGGACAAATAAAATAGACAGAGTCTGCTTCAAAGATCTCGTTAATGGTAATAGTTATTCTAATAATTATGTTATTTGGCGATTTGTCGAGGAGACTATTGCTGTCGGACAAATAAAATAGACAGAGTCTGCTTCAAAGATCTCGTTAATGGTAATAGTTATTCTAATAATTATGTTATTTGGCGATTTGTCGAGGAGACTATTGCTGTCGGACAAATAAAATAGACAGAGTCTGCTTCAAAGATCTCGTTAATGGTAATAGTTATTCTAATAATTATGTTATTTGGCGATTTGTCGAGGAGACTATTGCTATCGGACAAATCAAATAGACAGAGTCTTCTTCAAAGATCTCGTTAATGGTAATAGTTATTCTAATAATTATGTTATTTGGCGATTTGTCGAGGAGACTATTGCTATCGGACAAATCAAATAGACAGAGTCTTCTTCAAAGATCTCGTTAATGGTAATAGTTATTCTAATAATTATGTTATTTGGCGATTTGTCGAGGAGACTATTGCTATCGGACAAATCAAATAGACAGAGTCTTCTTCAAAGATATCGTTAATGGTAATAGTTATTCTAATAATTATGTGATTTGGCGATTTGTCGAGGAGACTATTGCTATCGGACAAATCAAATAGACAGAGTCTTCTTCAAAGATATCGTTAATGGTAATAGTTATTCTAATAATTATGTGATTTGGCGATTTGTCGAGGAGACTATTGCTATCGGACAAATCAAATAGACAGAGTCTTCTTCAAAGATCTCGTTAATGGTAATAGTTATTCTAATAATTATGTTATTTGGCGATTTGTCGAGGAGACTATTGCTATCGGACAAATCAAATAGACAGAGTCTTCTTCAAAGATATCGTTAATGGTAATAGTTATTCTAATAATTATGTTATTTGGCGATTTGTCGAGGAGACTATTGCTATCGGACAAATCAAATAGACAGAGTCTTCTTCAAAGATCTCGTTAATGGTAATAGTTATTCTAATAATTATGTTATTTGGCGATTTGTCGGGGAGACTATTGCTGTCGGACAAATAAAATAGACAGAGTCTGCTTCAAAGATCTCGTTAATGGTAATAGTTATTCTAATAATTATGTTATTTGGCGATTTGTCGAGGAGACTATTGCTGTCGGACAAATAAAATAGACAGAGTCTGCTTCAAAGATCTCGTTAATGGTAATAGTTATTCTAATAATTATGTTATTTGGCGATTTGTCGAGGAGACTATTGCTGTCGGACAAATAAAATAGACAGAGTCTGCTTCAAAGATCTCGTTAATGGTAATAGTTATTCTAATAATTATGTTATTTGGCGATTTGTCGAGGAGACTATTGCTGTCGGACAAATAAAATAGACAGAGTCTGCTTCAAAGATCTCGTTAATGGTAATAGTTATTCTAATAATTATGTTATTTGGCGATTTGTCGAGGAGACTATTGCTGTCGGACAAATAAAATAGACAGAGTCTGCTTCAAAGATCTCGTTAATGGTAATAGTTATTCTAATAATTATGTTATTTGGCGATTTGTCGAGGAGACTATTGCTATCGGACAAATCAAATAGACAGAGTCTTCTTCAAAGATCTCGTTAATGGTAATAGTTATTCTAATAATTATGTTATTTGGCGATTTGTCGAGGAGACTATTGCTATCGGACAAATCAAATAGACAGAGTCTGCTTCAAAGATATCGTTAATGGTAATAGTTATTCTAATAATTATGTTATTTGGCGATTTATCGGGGAGATTACAGCTATTAGAAATAATTAAGTTAAGGATATAAATAAAACACAATCCCTTGCAAGTGATTCGAGAATAATAATAAAAACAATAACATTTATTTCTATTGGTTCTCATCTCCGTCCCCTACTAAGGTACAATGTTTGTATTATAAATCAACAAAGCTAAAGTAAGCGCACGTTGACCGAGCGACGACCGTTTCTTTTAATGAATAAAACATCAACAAAACTTCAAAACAAAACTTGGGGCAACCGTCCCCGGTCAACGCACGCGTACAAAATATTTTTTTCAATATAATCTGTTATTTTTTACATAGATATATGATTTTTTTTATATTTTGTTTCTCTTTAATATGTTCAGTAATGTGTAAAAATACTCAATATTTAACAAATTATTTTTTTTTCATAATATAAAATAATTATCTCATACAAAACAAGAGGTACAAAATTTTTCTATTTATACTCGTAATTGAGATACCCGCGGGCTCTTTGTATATAATAGAAGCTCTTTTAAATCATTGAAATAAATAATTGAACCAATGTAAAACTATTATTGCCGACCAATAATATAAATATTTCTTTATTAGGCTACTAGAGTTGCCACCCGTAAAATTATATATTTATCAAAAAAATATTTTATTTTTTTTTTCTGTCAAATAAGTAAAACATAACAAATGTCTTTAAATTGTGCTTGATATAATTATTTTAAAAATAATAGAACTTTCATGTACTGTTAGTGTACTAAAAAAAATACGTCAAAAAAATAAATGCCTAGAAAAAAAAGTGGATGTAAAAAAAAAATTGTAAAGGAAAAAAAATATTCATACAATATGTAATTGTAGGTTAGATTTAAATTGTGCTTGATATAATAATTTCAAAAATAATAAAACTTTGAGAACGTAAAAAAAATATTCACATTAATGAAAAAAAAAGTCAAATAAAAAAAAATACGTCTGTTTGATATAATTATTTCAAAAATAATAGACTGAGTGAACTAAAAAAATTTTTTTTTTTTTTAAGTTCTACGAATACAAGATGGCAACCCAACTGCCACTATGATCAGTGTGATATCAACAGTTAAAATGAAAGTTGAAGCTAGAAGTTCGTAGAAGGTATTGTTATATTATTGGTCGGTCCAAAACCCACATAAGCCCTTTATTCCTGCATCAACCTTGCCTTTTTTCCAAAACATTACACGCTATCCTTTATGTGTCCAAATCTATATTGTTTTAGTGAAAATTTTGCAAAACATAGTACAAAAGTTTTAGAAATACCTACGAAACTACCCAGCAAGTAAAATATTACCCTAAGTCAATCGCGCGGGAGATGTTATGACGTCATCGATAAATTCATAGTAATCAAGAGCGCGCGCGTGTGACGTCACAAGACCCTCCGCCGCGCACGAGCTAAATCTAGAAACTATCACGAAATCCCTCCGTCACGAAAGGGATAGCAGATATCCCTTACCCGTTCGCACCAATCACAAGTCTACGATTTAAGAAGTATAGAATGGACACTTTTTTTTTTTTTTTCTAAAAGAGGCATTTTTTGATAGATTATTGAATTTTCAAAATAAATTCGAGGTTATAGCCTGCTCAAACTTGAACTTTTTATTTTTAAATTCGTCAGTCTACTGATATATTATTATTAAAAAAAAAAGGAAAGGAGAAAAAATTGTTCTAATTTTTTTTTTTGTTATTTTTCCGAATAAATGATATGAATTGAAATGTAAATAATACTGAATAGTCTGTAGCAGGCTCCAACTTAGACGGTTGTTTAAGTTTAGGCAAAGCGGTTATTACCGATTCAGTCTTAGTGCTCTAAAACTTTGTCGTGTTTGTACGAGAAATGTCATTTTATTTCTCCCTGATATGCAATTTTGACAAAAACATTAACTTTTGGATCAAATGTGACATTTCTAATTTGTTAGCGACGTAAGCACGAGTGCGCGCTCATTTTTTTTTGTAAATAAATAGGAGATATATGTTTTTCAAACAAAACTTGAACCACCCGTATATTTTTATTATTCTATATATTCTCACTATTTATGCATGATTAACACTATTTTATTATTATGGTCCAAGAGCCCGTGATGATCAGCCTTCGTTGTTTTATACAGCCTGAAAGTTTCTTATCCATTACTGTCAATTTTGGATCACAACTATTGCAGTATGGAGTTAAGTAAATGATTTTTAAGATATAGAATTTTATATAAAACAAGAGAACTACCCCATCCTTGATTCTGGCCGAGCCGGGTCTATTTCCCGGAATGAGGAGGGTCCATAATCCACCACGCTGGCTAAGTACGGGTTGGCAGACATCACACACCTTTGACAACATGGAGAACTCTCAGGAGTGCAGGTTTCCTCACGATGTTTTCCTTCACCGTTAAAGCAAGTGATATTTAATTGCTTAAAACACACATAACTTATAAAGTCAGATGTGTGTGTCTGTGGGGAATCAAACTCGGACCTCCCGAGTAGACATCAACGTCTTAACCAGTAGGCTGCTATTTAATAACAAGGTATAAAGAAAGTTAAATAGAAGAAGATCCCAACACTAGTGAGGTGTCACAATATGTTACTTGTTTCTCAGTAATTGAAGCGTCAGTAGCTCAGTGGTTCAGACGTTGGATCCACGATCGATAAGTCGTGAGTTCAACGTGGGTCACTCCTGACACAAGCAATTTAGCTTACTAGGGTAGGTAGGGGTAAAGGGAATACTAGTAGTATGTGATCCATACTGCTGGTAATCTTTAAAAAAAATTAGACAGCTTATCAGTTATTGAACATTGAATATTGTTATCCTAAGCAACCGTTATCCAAACTTCATAGTTCGGGATCGCATTATATCTCTATTAGAAACATACACAGAGAAACTTTCAGGCTTTACAAAATCACGAAAGTCCAATCGCCGCGAGCTCTTGCTCTATTATCTTTAAACGCAAACGTGTGTGTGAATATCTCTGTAATTACAAAATACATATATAAATATATATCTATAGAAAACAAAAAATAAAACAAAAAAATAGACAATAACAGGTTGCTTTATTTAACAAAAAATATATAATATATAGAAAGATAAAAACAATATTTTTCACATGACTCTAGTTGTTCATTCAATGTGGAAAAATTTGTTTATATTTTTTAATAGAATGTAAAATTAAAAATAACCCATCGAACCTTATTTAATATAAAATACATACGATTATTAGCTATTTACAAAATGTTAGATTTATACGTTATAACATTAATATAATCCAGTCTATAATAAAGGCTATTTGACGAAACTTAGCATATTGTTAGAAAAATTGATTTAATAATCTAAGTAACGTAGCAGGCAATTTAGATTTAAAAAAAATACGTACCAGTAAAAAAAATTACGTATACAAAAAAAGTACTATTATGCATTATTATTATGCAAAAAAAATCCAAAATGGCACCGATATTGTGCAAAAAAAATGAGATCAAATTTAAAATGTAAAAAGTAAATTGCCTGCTAATGTAAACAGTTCAAAACGAATTTATTATTAAAAATAAATCAAATCTCATTATTACGTTAAATTAAATTAAAAAAAAACTGTTATTGAATAGTAATAATAAGACTTGATTGTTTATTACTATTAAATGTAAGTTCTTGCGATTTTGTTCAACATATTTACGTTAATGCAACTTATTATTATTTATATTATATTATTCTGATGTTCGACTAATTTGTTTCATTAAAAAAGCTAACGAAAAATAAAAAAAATTGGGCAGTATCATGTATCCTATATTACAAAATAATCGTCCTACGAAAACATCAATATTAATCATTTGAAATAAATAACAAGTAAACTGTTAAAATTATAAAAAAGAGCTATTTTATTAAACTGTTGTGTGGTCGCTACAACTTTATAACTTCTTTATTTATTCTTAATAAAAACTCTATTTCTATTATTATATCTTTATAATAATCATATATAATAATTATTATTCTCATGTTAGATTATTATTAAATTAAATGTCATACGCAAAACATGTGTTCGCGAGTGTCGCCATGTTGACACGTGACAGTGACGTCACCGTACATTTAAACGTAGAACGTTCTCTTATTAAATGTAAATGAACTGAAGACGTCCATCCGTTAATTAAATAAACATTTTAAATATTAATATTGTACGTACGTACTAATACATAAATATCATTATAACAGTCTCAAAAGTACATACATACAATTATAAATAGGTTAACAGATCGGATTGACATCTTCAATTAGATCCCCCGACTTTAGGCGTTAAGATAACGAAGATTTGTGTACACATACAGACAAACTTACGGATTTACACGCCTTTGCGGGAGTGATTAGTATAAACGAAATAGCTGTCAAATGAATCAAATCTTTATTTCGACAAAAATGAGATCTGCAAATCAAATGATTGTATATATGTAAATTGTCCGTGTCTATCCGTGTGTGTAATCTAGAACGCTGTCGAGGGAGAACAGCTCCTTGTACAGAGCTGGGAATGAGTGGTGAGGGTGGGCCGCTTTGAAACGGCACAGAGCTTCCAAGTGCAGGAGTGATAATTCTCTGAAAGAGGAATTTATCAATTGAATCTTCTATATATATGAAAATGAATTGCTTCGTTTGTCTCGCTAAAACTCGAGAGTGGCTGGACCGATTTGGTTAATTTTGATCTTGAAATATTTGTGGAAGTTTAAGGAAGGTTTAAAAGGTGAAATGTCAAAACTATTTTTAAAATTTTTACCCGTAGTTTAATACCTTAGCACCGCCAGGAAGGGTCAGTTCATTGATTATAAATACTAAAAAAATAACTTATACTCAAGAGTTTGTTTGTTTGTTGGGCAGGTTATCTCAGGATTCTTTTAGTGTTGGATAGCCCATTTATCAAGACTGACTTAAGGCTATTTGAGATCACAGTGCGACCCATAGAAGCTGAGTACTACGCGAATGTTTTATAAATAGTTTAGTATTAATAACTTACCTGAAGGTGGGTATTTTAGCGAGCAAAGTATCCAAAACAGTGACATCGCCCTTCAAAGGTGCGTGATTTGTTTCAATCTCGTGACGCATTGCTGCCATTGACATGTTGAATAGGCATGTGATTTCTGAATTGCCTCGGACACCATGTCGTTCTGAAAAACATTATAAGGTTATGCTTCTCCTATATAGACTAGTACAATACTTCTTATTTAAGATTATTTTTTTTAAATGAATACCGTGAGCCACGTCAGTAGTCTAATGACTGGGATTTGAACCCTTTCGATCGTAAATCAAACGGAGAAGGAGGAAAGACTTCTCGTAAAAGTCACGGGACCACTCATGTTTAATGATAGAATATCTTCCTTTCGACTTGCCTGGGAAGAGTATCATACGATCACATTAATGTAATGGCTGCAGTAAGTCAGTCAGTCACTCGTCACTGCTGATGCCTATATATGTTAGATCGCTTACGATCATATGAATCCTCTACTCTCTGTTCGATTCTTTTTCTATCATAAAAATGGAGTTAAGTAATGATTACGTCAAGTCAAACCCAAATTACTTCAGTTTTGGAATATTCTTAATACTTTTCTAAATTATTAACAGTAGACGTAACTAAACTTCTCTTATGGTTGCGCATATTTATCATCTATTAAACCGAATAAAAAAATCACTGCGACACTATCAATAAAGAAACACATACTGTACTTACCAGGCCATAAGAGTACCAGACTCTGGTACAATGCGAGTTCAGTCTCAGTAAGTTTAAGCCGCGCGATGGTTTTTGCTGCATCGAATATTCCTGATACTAGATTTATATCGCGTGGATCGCTGAAAGAGATAGTTCATTTAGAATAATTGGTCCACAAACAAATATAAGAAGAAATACACAGCTATAACATGTCTCATCTTTTCTAGACATATCTTTTTTTGTGCTCCAGTCTTAACTGTTACCCTTTTCAGACTGGTATTATTAAAAGTGTATTTTAATTATTCCTAGACTGAATTGATTGTTAGTTATGTGTTTTTTAACTTCTATTACACCAAATGTATGCAAACATATATAAATAAAATTATTATATTATATACTTATATACTGTATAATTAATAAAATGGATAGTGGGAGAACTTATCGTTATTTAAATGTAATAAATCTGGGTTTAAATGTAACTCACCGTGCATGAACACACTCTCGTATGGGAACGACGACGTCTCCATATAACACTTGCTCTCTATTCACATCGATCAGTCGTGACAAACGGACGATGGCTAGTTCAAATGAACCTGTTAAAATTATTTTTTTTTATTATTAGTCTACTAATTGATGCCCAAAGCTCGCTCTGACGACAAGATCGCCTCACAAGCAGATTTAATTTTCAACATAATGTTGTTTCATAAAGATATTCAGGTGCCTACGATAATAAACATATTTTATTATGATCCCGCAGGAACTTTGATTTTTTTTGGGATAAAAATTGGTCTATGTGTTAGTCCAGCTAACAAAGTATCTATTAGCCAAATTTCATTGAAATCCGTTCAGCCCTTTTTGCGTGATTGAGTAACAAACATATAAACTTTCACATCTATTATATTAGTAAGATAAATTTAAAATACCTAACAATTTAAATGTAATTAGTATGTATGTATGTATACTTGTAAGTCCTTGGAAAAATATCACATATAATTTATAGAATTTATATACATACATATATTAGAAATATTATATTTATATTTAATTCGCAAAATATTAATAATAATAAATAATAAAAAAATTTGTATGAAATATACATCCATACTTACCCGATTTCAAGAGTAGAATCTGATCATCCTGACTGAGTTTCATGAATCCAGGAATGAGTTTTGCAAACTCTATGATATTTTGTATCATCCCTGTCAGTTTGTCTGCGCAATCTAACCACATCTCTTCATACGTCATTGAGTTGTAAAAAAGTAGTCTGGAATGATATTTTAAATTAGTAATTATAGAAAACAAGATATAGTTATTCAAGCGTCAGTAGCTCTGTAACTCAGGGGTCAAAAAAATTAAAATACTTACTTGGGTACATCTGGTGGTTTCCGAAACATCTCATGTATGAACTCTAGTTTGGGATTTGTATTCGCGTGTGCTTCAGCAAGACTCTTCACCAAAACCTTGCTGATATCTCCCTCCGCTGTAAATAATATTATTTATATATAACACCTACTAACATTACAAAACATCACAAAACTTAAAACAAACCAATCACTGAAAAAATACTTCGGGATTTTTAAAAAAATCAAATACAAGCTTTTATTATTTGTGACAATAAAATACGTAAGCTTTAGTTTGACTAGCATTATTATGAAAAAAAATAATCCGCCATCTTGGGTAGTCCACCATATTGAAGTAAGAATAACGTCATTAAGATTAACTTTATCTTAACGTGTATGCAAAATATCATCTCAGTCGGTTGAGGATAAGTGCTTTAAAATTCAATTGCAAGTTTTAACCTGAACATACATACATACAGTATAAGTTAAATAAAAGCTTGTAAAAAGATTTTAATTCACAATAAAAAAATATTAAGTACAGTGATTGGTTTTCATTTAAAACGAGAACGTAATTTATTAACAATAAATGAACAAGCATAACTTAAACTAAAAACAACAAAATAAATACTTTTTACAAAACAAGACAAAATAAATTATTTATATCTAATACAATAAAAAAAAATAAAACAAACGTCAAATAACAATGAATAAATAAATTATAATAATGATAGATCCGTTGTCGGTTTTTCTATTGGGAACATGTATGATTGCTTGTTGGCGTATGTATTTATTAATATTAAATAGTTTTATCATCTGTACTAATATTATAACCTGGATCTACATCAGCTACATAAGGCTGCTTTTCAACCAGAGATTAGTGTCTGTAGCGAGTCTTTAACTAGACTCGCACAAGTGATAACGCTGCCTTAAACCTTTCTATTTCAAGTCGCTATGAAGCAAAACTGTTAATTATTAAAAAAAAATTCGATTATAACGTCATCTAATTGAGAACCATCTTTCACATTTGTTTTGGCAATTCTGTAAACTGTATCTCCTGCAATTCCTTATAATTTTATTCTCCTAGGAGATATCTTAAAATTAAAGTTTTCAACAACATTGATATTTTGGTATTTTTCAGCTTGTCTTCTACCTTGCTGTCTTGCTCTACCAATTGTACCATATCCGTTTATAATAATAGAAGCAAGAAGAGATATGGATAAATTTAAGAATGAAGTAAGTATTTAATTAGCAGGAAACATTAATTATGTAAGTAAAAATGGAGAGAAAATAGTTAATTTAATTGTAAATGATCATCATGACGTTAGACATGATATAGAAGAAGACTTACCAGATTTTGATGTAGTCAATAAAGATGATAATAAGTGTGATAGATAGACAGTAGAGTTAGAATTACGACTTTAAAGACCTCATAAACAAGTATTTGATACTGTTACAATCAAGATAGTAAATCCAGGGATAAACAAACTATACCACTTTATAATATTAGTAGAGATAGTATTAAACATATCCTTTTTCAGAATGAAACAAAATTGTATTATGTATGTGTAACGAAAAGTAAAGTCTTGAAGAAAAACAAACCACGTCAAAGTCAAGATAAATCAGTATAAATGTCTTTTATATTTATGAATTAAATTATTTAAAAAAATGTTTTTATTACAAAATCATATCAACGTAAACATCTACAATAATATAGCCTACAAGGTTTAACAAAAAAACATCTAATTTACATTTTTTTAATATTGGTTTAATCATAAGCGATGCTATTTAAAACTCGTGGTGTGTTATCTTAAGGTCATTTTTTTCTGTTTTGTGTTCAATAACGTCTACCTGTTCTTTCAAATGTTCTATCTCATTTATTGCATATTCTTAATTTAATTTCTCTAAATCTTTTACTTTATCTGAATAATGTCTAACTACCTGGTATAAATTGTTATATTTCACCTTCAGTTTTTTAGTTTCATCTACCTCATCTATTATTTCCAAATCTAGAGTTTTCTATTCAAAGATATTCATCTGTCTATTCTACTCTTTTAAATTCCTCTTTGTTATATGAATGTGTTCTAAAAATAAATTTAAGATCCAATCCAATCTTCTAGTGTATCTATCAACCTAACTAACTAGTATTCTTAGCATTAGTTTGTCTGTTCCATCTAAATCATGACCTAACTCAAACAATTTAGATTATATATCATTTGTTTCAACTATTATATGTGTTTAATCTAGATTAATTTTTCCATATAAATCGTCACCTAAATCATATAATTTAGATTTTATATCATTTGAATTGACTATTTTATCTATCTCTTCAAAATCATCTATATCATCGCCAAGCATCGCTTACCATAAAACCAACAAAACACTTACACGGCAAGTCGTCACTTGAACTCGTTCCTTGGTGTCGTCTGTTTGTCACCGCGTTCGGGTTCACCATCCCCATCCCTATATTCATATTCATCGGGTCCATGATCCGTCCGCTACTGGACGTCAGATCATCTGGACTTAGCTCCTCACTAGTCAAAGACACCGAACTTTGCAACACGTTATTCTGTATATCCATCGGACTGCTTATATTTGAAGGACTGTGCAGGAATGTTGTTGAGTCTACATAACTAGCAACAAGGTTGTCCACTCCAAGTGATGTTTCTGGCTTGATTTCTTGCTTTATACTGATCACTGATGATATTGTTGCAGGATTCCGATCATATCTGTCAAAATCTATCCGGCGGTTCATATCGTTTACGGACTGTCGCATTGTTGTAGTTGATGTCGTTGCTGTGGCGGTGGATGTTGTCGCTCTGATCGCCTTTTGTTGGTCGTCTATTGACAATTTATTGTTGTCTTATGGATTTTTATTGGTATTTATTACATAAGGGGTAACACGTACATCAATTGGGTCAAGTATACATTTTAATGCTATTTAATAATATTAAGGAACCTAAATACTTACCGTCATCCTACCTTTATTATTTTCAAAATGAGTTATAGTAATATGGACATCAGTATCGGTGACGTCACTTAAAAAATCTATATATATCAGTTGTCAAACAGCATCGATATTTTAAAAATTAGGACCACTTGATTCTATTTAACCTATTTTGTGAGCCTATAGTATTATAAGTCAATGGAGATATATTTTTTTTCGTCTGGTTTTTATGCTGATAAAGACCAAACTTACCTTACTGCTAAATTTAAAAAAAACTCACCACCATGTCCAATAAAGTCAGAGTCCAGGAACCCTCCATTGGGTTTGGGCTCGTATGTGGTGGAATCGGCATAGTCTGGTTCGTTTGTGTATTGTGGGGGTTGGGGCTGCATGTTCATGTTGGAGCTGAGGGAGGGGTTGTTGTAGCCGTACGGGGAGAGTGGTGCGCCGTAGTTGGGGAACCTGGAGCGTAAGAAGGTTTTATTAAAAGCTATTAAAATCAAATCATTTTTTTTAGATAAATTAAAATTTCTCTGACCTAACCCCTAAGTTTACATTAGGTTTAGAAACTCATGATGACATTATTTATTGAAATAATAATACTTATATAATAATAAAGATATCTATATTGTATTTGTATTACAGTAGGCTGTTGTGTCCACAGAGTTAGGAATAAAACACAAGTGTCAGTCAAAATCACACTTCAAGTATTGTAACATTATTGTATTTATTACTTAGTAGGTAATCAATATAATCGAATTGAAACCTTCAAATTGTGAATTAGAATGTATTTAATTATTTACCATAGACTATAGAGTTACAAAAGTATGAGAGTGGGCATAATGAAAATAGTTAAAGCATTCCAAGACCCACTTCACGATCAATAAAACTCGCGGTGTATAGAATATACAGTACAGTGGTATTAGCAAGAAACCGCAGTACCGCTATCCGTTACTAGATGGCACTGCCGTTACTCATTCAAGTTTGTCAAAGCCCGTTAGATGGCGGTCACGAAGGTCGGTAACGGTAATGTGTAGCAGTAAAAATTGCATGCAGTTAATTGTTGCCAATGCAATGTAATGTAATGGGATGTCTGCATGCTTGACACAAATAAGAAAATCTTACTAATATTATAAATGACATTTGTATGTTTGTTACTCAATCACGCAAAAATGGCTGTATTAACATATAGATTACTTTTTATCCCGGATTAATACTGAGTTCCTGCGGGATAATAATAAAATGTTAATATAAGGCTGTACTAGTATTACGGAAGCATTAGAAGCAAGCGGGGGAGACTTTGCTTATTTTTTATGACATTAGGGATGGGGGGAGTCTACATGGAGATTACATAAGCGATAAAAAAGTAAACGCGTACATCAAAACGTAAATATCCCTTAGAATAAGGAGGGAGAAGCTTACTTTTGCTGACATGTAGTTGAGCACCATATTGAATATGAAATTATTTTTTTACACAAATATTTCGGTTGTTTGGTCGGTTTTTTTTGAATTAATGAGAAATCAAACTAGCCTAGAGTAAAGCTAGATAGATAGAGAAAATGACCTCAAAAACTGTAAATTGGATCCAGAATTCATTAAAAGCTTAGTATATCTTTGACATGATGGCAACACTAATTAGAGAAGCATTATTTTTAAATGATGGCCAATCAATCAGAGCCATGATAGAAATCATCATGAGTAATATTCTAGTCAAACGGTGATGTTGTTGCTCTGCGTGTATATATGATTATTTAACTGAGCTATATGAGTATCTGTAACGGTATATATGAGGTAGATAGCAAAAAGTGCATGGGAGTAAATTACTATGAGCAATTATGTAATTACACTGAGCTGTACTGTTATGTGATGTTGGAATAAAAACGCTTTTGCGATGATATTATTTAAAAGTGGGAAAATATGTTCTATGATTATGTGTAAGCTAAAGTAAACCAAATCCAAGTTATGAGGGTTCAAAAAAACCACGAAGAGATTCGAAAAATGGTAGTAGTGCCCTTGCGCTTCGCTTGGCACGTCTTGGCGAGGGCAGTACCGTGCCCCCAGATACAAAAAGGATAAAAAGAAAGACTAAAAACGCGTTTAAGATGATCTTGATCCTTATTGGAATTAATATCCATAATTGGTAATGGAAATATAATATTATTAACATAATAAATATTGCCTGAAGAACTTTTAAAAAA
This sequence comes from Limenitis camilla, assembly GCA_905147385.1. Classification (NCBI taxonomy): domain Eukaryota; kingdom Metazoa; phylum Arthropoda; class Insecta; order Lepidoptera; family Nymphalidae; genus Limenitis; species Limenitis camilla. The sequence goes on along the minus strand of LR990251.1, from coordinate 5,047,136 downwards.
AAATAATAAGTCACTCAAGTATTATTTCGGCACCAAGTGTGCACTTGAAGCCCTTAAGTATATTTTTGATGGCTTCATTACATTTTTGCTGAAAAGGATACTTTTTATCCCAAGAAATAGTTTTTATAGGTCGAGTACTAAATTCAAATTTTATTCTGCACACAATAACAACTTCAGCTATTCGACACTAGATGGCGCTACTTACGTGTTATAGTGTCCGTGTCCGTACTGATCGCTCGAGCTCGGCGTCTGTTGCTGGGCGTCGTACACTGAGTCTGGCGCCGCGTCGGCTTGCGAGCGCATCTTCTCCTGGAAGTATCGCACTTCATCTTCTACTTTTTCGCGTTGTTTCTTTGACATACGCCCGAACTTTACCGCTGGAAACATACAAACATATGTTAAATACACAATGATAGGAATTTTAAACAAGCTAACTAATAAAAGCTAAAACTTAAAGTTATGTTTATTAGTTATTTAGATAATCTAAGTCTTGAGCTATAAAAATGTAAAACCAAAAGTATTCATCGAAGATTAAAGGTCACTTTTGACATTTTGAGGATTGACTAATAATACTATGTACTTTTCCAAACTGGTGTTTAAATAAATTTAAAAATTTGATAAGTAGAGGTCTCGGACACTATATTCGTAATATTTATATCAGGTCTGAACATCTTTACTTTAATGTTATAAAAAGTTAATCACTATTTGATAGAATTCATAGTTGCTGTAGCCAATTTATAACGTTTTATAAGACTAACATGTTTGCAAAATCAATCATGTAGATCCACAGTTCCGCTACTCGCCGTATGAGCGCTGTGATCGCGTGACAATTATTAGGATATATCTATTATATTAATTTTATTCTTGTCATTAAATAAGAACTTATTAAGATGAATTTAGAATTTTAAAAATGCAAAAAAATACATCCTATTAATAGAACATATTATAATATAACATTATAAATTAACATTGTAATATGTAGTCGTTTTTGCAAAATTAATCATTTCCGCATAGTTCCGCTACTCGCCACACGAGCGCTGTACGTGACGTAACTATTCAATTAACTCAATGACATTACAAAAAGCGCCTGTGTGTATGTGTGTGTGCGGGCATTGGCATACTGCCTACTGGCACAACGACCTCTGACGCGCCTGTGTGACGTTACACTACGTGTGCTGGTACCGTTCGATAACCTGATCGAAGAAAAATGTCTATGGTATTAAGTATTTAATTTAGACGGGTTTTAATACCTCTTCTAAATATTTATCATCAAGCAGTGTAGGTAAGAGACAGCTCAGCTTTCTGTCAATGTATAGATTGTTGTTGTCTTATAAAAATATCAAATCTGAAATTCCAGGTCAAGTCTGTTTTAGAAATTGTTTTTTCAACAACAAGTCAACGTCCTCATAAAGCTCCAAAAACATTTCTACGGCACATTTCACGAGTAAAGCATAAATAATAGAAACCATTGTGTAGTCTACTAATCTATGCTTTGTACAAAAACAATTAAATGGGGCATTACACTAGAGGGCACTGTTCTGGAAACCTGATCAATATTGCTTTTTACAGAACGAACAATATACGTTTGTATGTTTGCTACTCAATTACGCAAAAACAGCTGAAGGGATTTCAATGAAATTTAACACACAGATACTTTACAACCTGGATTAATATATAGGCTACTTTTTATCCCGTATATATTCATACATACTGCGGTATAAAATTAAATATGTATCGAGAGCATTTCATTAATACATTGTCGCGTGTGTTTCTTCGCGTGATTTAAATCTATAAAAAACCGTCTTAAATATTTACTTACTAACGACATTACCGGATGTTATATAGCAATTTCCCGTGGTTTAATTGTACATAGCACTAGTGACTAGGGTTGCCACATGACGGGAAATCCGGGATTGTCCCGGAACTTCACGATTGTCCAGTAATCAAACCTTACATACAACGTTAACTTTGTCTATCAATTCATACTCTTGGTGTGTAAGTCCGACTCACGCTTGACAACATTATTATTTTTAACATATCTATATTATTATGTTATATGAACTATATATATATAAACTATAGATAAACTAGAAGAAAAATAAATGGACACGTATTTTTTATTTTTTTTAAATATGAGTCTGGTAATGGTTAAAATCAATTTTGAAATTTAATCTATTCTAAAAGGACGTAAACGCCAAATGACGTCATATAGATGCTTTGCTTGCTTTGCTTTATTTTTTTTTCTAATGCTAAATATTTTTTAAATGTTTTTATCTGGCAACCCTACTAGTGACCTGACTCGGCTTCGCACGAGTGCTATGAAGATAATAGATACTAACGCTCTGCATATTAAATCTCCGATATCTTCTAAGATAAGATAAAAAGTTATTATTTTATTTATTAACATTAAATCAAAAATTTAATTAACATCAAAATTATCAAAGACGTTTCTGATGAACACTTTACACCTCAGCGTAGCGAAGGAGGATCGCTAGTATAAGTTACAAACAAGTATTAACAATAACCTCTTTATCCAAGCCGGTTAATTTTGCAATCTATTCTAAGATGTTACGTATACACAAAAACACGCTACGCTGTGTGTTGCACAATTACTAGTGATGGGACACAGTTCATATATTTATTTTAAGAAATCATTTTCACTACATATTTTAAAAGAAAGTCCCACGCTGTGTCTGAACGGATTTTAATGCGGTTTAATAATAGACAGAGTGATTAATTAGGAAGGTTTAGGTGTATCATTTGTTAAGGTTTTGTGTAAATTGTATGAAATACTAGCCGATGCGCGTGACTTCGTTCGCGAGTTGCTCCGCTCCTATAGGTTGTACCGAGATGTTAAATAGCTTAAGTTACTCCTTGTTACATCAGCTATCTGCCAGTGAAGGTCCCGTCAAAATCGGTCCAACCATTTCAGAGATTAGCCGGAACAAACAGACAGACAAAAATTGTAAAAAAAAAAAATATTATTTGTATGGATGATGCTACTCGTGCGAAGCCGGGGGCAGGTTGATAGATATAATTTAATGAGCATTTTAGGGGACTGAAGTTTTTTTGGTAGTTTCTCTTGGCTTTAGGTATATAATGCTTTCTAATACATAATAAGCATAAACAAGGTATTATTATATATTATAAAAATAGTACTATTTATCGATATAACTCTGGCAACACTAGTAATGACATCGTATTGCGTAACACACGTCACTGCACGCTCGGGCGGCGTCTTGCTATGCGACTGCTTACTTGCTTACCGATTACTATTGATCTAGCTTTAACTAGTACTACTACTAGTATCATTAAAAATTTTTTTTTTTTTAAGATTTAAAAAAAAAAATTCCAAAAAATAGCTAAAATATTTGTGAGTATTATAGCCTATATGTTAATCCGAAAAATTAAAGACCTCTTCGTGGGTGATGATGATGATTCATAGTTACGCGTAGAGTATGAATGAATTAATGAGTCCTCAGCGAAGCGAGAGCGGGACGGCTACTATTTTATATAAATTGAATAAATAAAAATATTCATGCTGTATCTCTTATGGTATAGACAGAGGATATGAAGTGTAAAGCATTACGAATACATTTCACGTTTGTGAATCATATTTTTGCTCTGTACTCTCCGCAAAATACTCAGTTACTTGTGTATCCTCATAATAATAATAATATATACACATAATCTTCAATATATATAGATAGATATTAAAACTTAATTCAGCGACTACAGTCATTCTCACTACTTTACATAAAGGTCTTAAAACTTCGAATATTCATCCTTTTACATACACACTTATAAAAAAAGCTGTTATTTTAAACATATGCAGAATTTTGGGAAAATGTATATCCATCACATTTATACACATTTTATTCACTAGCCATTTTCGTTTGGGCAAAAACCCGCGTCAATAATAAAACAACAAATATAATAAAATATTAATAAACATAATAATCTCAGATAAGAAGTTAGCAGACTTCATAGACCCTTAAAACAAATGAAAATTGGTTGCTCAAAATCTAAGTAACTATTAACGTGTGGGTGTGTGGTATACGATATATTATATATTTAATGTATCATATACTACATACGTTTTTCGCGAGGTGTTAGTTGCCGGTACGTTGTATAAAAAAAACATACTTAAAAGTAAGTAACGGTATGGTAAAAAAAACCATTCATACTGAACGTCAAGCCTTTATAGAATAAAATGAACGGAGACTATTAAATGTCTGGTACAGAGAAAAGATCATTATCAAAAATGGAGTACAAAACTATAAAATGTCTTAGTACCGTGTTCCACTGCGGACTCTCTGCCTACATCATATACAGCATGAATATTATTATTTTAATAATTATTCTTAAAACTCTATATAGCGATGCTATAAAACTGTTTGTTGTTATTAAAAGTTGTTGAATCTAACTTATGTCTGGTATAGAGTAAACCGTAACCGTTTATTTTAAAATCTTGGGATTACAGATGGAAAACAAATTAGTAAAGCGGTCTCTCTGTCTACTTTCATATACAGCGTGAAAATATTTATTTAAATTATTATTCTTTTATAAACGTCATGTGAACTACTTTGTGTAAACTCTATATACCGTTACATAGTGAACTGTTTAACGTTATTGAGAGTTCGATAACTCATACATTTTATTGATATCGCACACTCACAGCGAACGTATTGCGTAATTCGCGTCACTTGTTATGTCAGCGATTACAGATTAGTCTAGCTCGAACAATGGCTGCTACTTTATCATATTCATCAATCATGTAAAACTTTGTGTAGTTAGACTATATTATATATTATAGTCGTACATGGTCGTTGTAATACCGTATTGATTGTATACGATTATTTTAATGTACACGAATTTACACAGAGTAGTTTAAGAGCATCATGTTTATGACAAAAACAATTTAATACGAGCAAATGTCATTAAATTTGTTTACTTTGACTATATAATATAATATAGTAGTATATAGCTACTTTAATACCGTATTGGGTCTGTGTAAAACTACATTATATAAATTACTATCCACTCTATGAGGAGACCCAGGTTATGATGATGATAATGATATAAATTACACGACTTTACACAAAGTAGTTTAAAACTACATTATATAAATTACTATCCTCTCTCTGAGGAGGAGGTCCCGGTTATGATCATCGTAAAAAAAAATTACACGACTTTACACAAATTAGTTAAGGAACATAGCTCATGAATTTATCGTTTTAAAAATATCATGAAAAGAATTCTAAATGAATAGAAAAATTAAATATAGCTCATAGTTGCTTTAATACCGTATTGGATCTGTGTACAAGACTTTACACAAAGTAGTTTAAAGGCATCATGCTTGTGCACACATTGATGGTTTAAAAATGTATTGAAAAAAAATCAATAAATGTCATTAAACTTTGTATACTTTGACTATATAATATATTATAGTCGTACATAGTCGTTGTAATACCGTATTGACTGTATACTATTTTAATGTACACGAATTTACACAGAGTAGTTTAAGAGCATCATGCTTATGACAAAAACAATTCAATACGAGTAAATGTCATTAAATTTTGTTTACTTTGACTATATAATATAATATAGTAGTATATAGCTACTTTAATACCGTATTGGGTCTGTGTAAAACTACATTATATAAATTACTATCCACTCCATGAGGAGACACAAGTTATGATGATGGTGATGATATAAATTACACGACTTTACATAAATTAGTTAAAGAACATAGCTCATGAATTTATCGTTTTAAAAATATCATGAAAAGAATTCTAAATGAATAGAAAAATTAAATATAGCTCATAGTTGCTTTAATACCGTATTGGATCTGTGTACAAGACTTTACACAAAGTAGTTTAAAGGCATCATGCTTGTGCACACATTGATGGTTTAAAAATGTATTGAAAAAAAATCAATAAATGTCATTAAACTTTGTATACTTTGACTATATAATATATTATAGTCGTACATAGTCGTTGTAATACCGTATTGACTGTATACTATTTTAATGTACACGAATTTACACAGAGTAGTTTAAGAGCATCATGCTTATGACAAAAACAATTCAATACGAGTAAATGTCATTAAATTTTGTTTACTTTGACTATATAATATAATATAGTAGTATATAGCTACTTTAATACCGTATTGGGTCTGTGTAAAACTACATTATATAAATTACTATCCACTCCATGAGGAGACACAAGTTATGATGATGGTGATATAAATTACACGACTTTACACAAAGTAGTTTAAGGGCATCATGCTTGTGCATACATTGATGGTTTAGAAATATATTGATACTTTGACTACATTATATTATAGTAGTATATAGCTACTTTAATTCCGTATTGGGTCTGTGTAAAGCTACATTATATAAATTACTATTCTCTCTCTGAGGAGGAGGCCCCGGTTATGATCATCGTGAAAAAAATTACACGATTTTCGAAAATTAGTTAAGGAACATAGCGCATGAATTAATTGTTTTACAAATATCATGAAAATAATTCTAAATGAGTAGAAAAATTCATAACAGTTCATAGTTGCTCTAATACCGTATTGGATCTGTGTATACGAATTTACACAAAGTAGTTTAAGGGCATCATGCTTGTGCATACATTGATGGGTTAAAAATATATTGAAAAAAATTCAATAAATGTCATAAAACTTTGTTTACTTCGACTATCTAATCCAGTAGTATATAGCTGCTTTAATACAGTATTGGGTCTGTGTTAAACTCCATTACATAAATTCCCTTTTTTCCCTGAGAAGGAAACTATCTACGGATCATAACAATAATATAAAATACACGACTGTACACAAATTAGTTTAGGAGCATAATGCATGCATTTATCGTTTTAGAAATATCGTGAAAAGAATTCTTTATACATAGATCATAGTAGTTCATAGTTGTTCTCACCGTGTTGGGTCTTTTTAAAACTATTTTGTGTAAATTACACGAATTTACACAAAGTAGTTAAAGTGCAAAAATATCTTAGAGTCACAAGCAGCAAGAGATCTCAATACTGATCCGACACTCCAAAAACTATATTTTTGTGTCTAAGACATTGCTAATGACTGTGCTATTTATTCTATTCGTCTTATGTTTAAAAACAAACACAATTTAGAAATGAAATGAAATAGACATGACTATACATAGACATCAATATCAAAGCGAAGCAGAAACATATTATAAGTATATATTATATTGCTGAAGCACACCCCTTTTTGCAATCAATACCTTTCACAATGAAGTCTTAAATGAATTTCCTTATCAAATGTATTTCCACATCGCAACACGTTATCAACGCCTTATCAGCGCTGATAAACGGCTACTGACCCTGCTTCCTTGTACCCACGTGTTTCTTTATTTAGATTTACGCGTTAACTTTATTATTGCAATAAAATCGACGTATATAAGGAATGTTTATTATTAATCACTAAGGTGAACTATGTGAACTATTTATATAAAAACTAGCTGACCCGGCTAACATTGTTTTGCCATATAAATTTCAAAAAATTGCGGTGGACCACCCTTATCACTTAGGGGGATGAAAAATAGATAGTAGCCGATTCTCAGACCTACTGAATATGCATATAAAATTTCATAAAAATCGGTTGAGCCGTTTCGGAGGAGTATGGTAACTAACATAAGACATGAGAATTTTATATATAAGAAGATATTGTTCTAAAGTTACACAACTTCTGATTGTCAAACAAACTATACAGAGTGTCCTTAAATTAATTATAAAAATATATTTAGGACTTCTTCTAAAAAAAGGACATGACGTCCGAGGTATTTTTCATGATATTTATATGAAGACCTAATTTGAATACTTTTGGTTTAACAATCTGCGAAAATATTTGAAAAAACTTACCATCACGACTCATCCCCAACTTGAGGCATTTCTGCAGTCTGCAGTATTGACACCGGTTACGGTTCACACGGTCCACGACACACGCCTTGTTCCTCGGACACTGGTAATTCACCACTGAAACGTTTGCTGTGTTAATAACAACCATATAGTTGAGTCTTATAGAATAGATACATAAATAAAACATACAAACAATATCAGTGGTGGAGGGTGGGTATTTTCTAAAGGAAAGCGGTTAAAACTAACTATTTAGCATATACTATTATGAAGCTTAATAACACACGGTCTCATGGACTATAGTTTCAACCGGATTCAACGGTCTTCTTCAAGCGATAGACGCGAGCGCAGTGACGGCTCGGCGAACACATACTTTTAGCTTAACGAATATATCGTCCTTGTAATGCCATATTTGTTTAATGATAATCTATTGGTGTGAATATCTACTTGTGTGTAAACTATAGTCCATGGGACCTCAACAATACGTGAGTCTCGCCATATTATAAAGCTTGTTGTTGATTGTTATTATTGTCGTTAATTTAGACAAATGTATACCATATTTAATCTCGTGAAAGTAAGCCGATAGGAATCTAAGTTTGTCTGTATATAATTTTTTTTTTTTTATAATAGGTAAGGTGCAAACAAGCAGATGGTCCACCTGATGGTAAGTGGCAACCATCGCCCATGGCCATCGGAAAAACAAGAAACACTCTCTCGTTTTGTCGATGCGTTGCATCCCCAAAGATAGAGTGGGAAGGGGGAATGAAGAAGAAAAATGATGCGGATTCAGCGGACCCTGGCCAAGAGATCAGAGTCCACTAGACCCACAGCATTAATGGGATGGGAGAGAGCTCAACCCTAACGCGTCTATGCGATCGGATTCGCAAGCCAGTCGGTGAACAGATCCCCTACCACCAAGGGGGTGCTGGGTGACTCGGCTATTACGAGATGCTCTCCCAGCGGCATAGAGGAATAGTATTCTAACCCGTCCCCTCACGGGTATATATTTTATACCCTTAATATTTTTATATAACGCCATGTAGAAAAAAGAAATTCATTATTGACTCTATTTTTTTTGGATTCTAAAATGGTATACAAATTAAAAAAATAACAATGTTCAGATAAACAGTTACACAAGAGTTCAGATTGTATTTATTATTTATATAATTTTGATAACAAATAATTACTGTTGAACACATTGCCTTTACTCAGACTGGTATAAATAAATACTAATAAATAAGATTAAAATATATATTTAGTAAATAATAAACAAAAGAGTTTGTACCTAAAAATGCGTACCAAACCCAGTTAAATAAAAAAAAATTACAATATACTAGAGGTCATAGTAGAATTACTAATTACCATAATAATTGTTTGATTTGTTAGTAAAGATATAAATGAATGAATTAAGAAGCCGACCTGTGCTCTGAGAACGTCTGAAGAATCCTTTGCATCCCTCGCAGGTGATGACCCCATAGTGGACCCCTGATGATTTGTCTCCGCACACCTTACATGGTATTATCTCGATTTGCGCTGTAACAAAGGAAAATTAACTGTTAATATAAAGAAAACTATAGTTTTATACCGTAGGTCAACAACAAAAAGGCGATTTTTGCCTTTTTGAAATGAAAATTTTGCCGGTTTTACGTCCATACAAATAATGTGAAAAAGTGTCTGTTTGTAATATTAAATTTGCAATTTTTGCCTGTCTGTCTGTTTGTTCCGGCTAATCTCTGAAATGGCTGGACCCATTAGAACGGGACTTTCACTGGCAGATAGCTGATGTAACAAGGAGTAACTTAGGCTATTTAACATCTCGCTACGACCCATAGGAGCGGAGCAACACGCAAACGAAATCGCGTAGGTCGGCTAGTTGATGATAAAATTCAAAATCCTTAGTATCTAGTAAAACAAGTAGTGGTAATAACTCAAAACAAAATGGCGGCAAGTCATCTAGTGCATTGTATTGAGTGTGTTTGTCTATTACTGCTGTAGTCTCTAAGTCAGAAAATGTATTTTCTAGAGAAGCAATCTTTTACCAAAAAAAGCAGATTAATAGGAACTTTTACGCTTAGTTTTTTACCTTTTTTGTAAAGTCGGATAAAGTAATTTATTCTTCGTAAATGCATGTTAAGTATATTAAGCATTGTTTCTGATTGCAACGATTAGATTGTTACAAAATAACATCAACATTACTTTACTAAATATTATTAATTTATTTACTATTAATACAATTCGCTTCAAAAAGAACAAAACTGTCCTAATTTTATTTTTTTTAATTTTACCTACAATTCCGATATGTTCATAAAAGATAAGTTATATTATCGTGAATAATTAAAGCAATTACCAATTCAATTACATACATTAACTAAACCATATTCAAGCTATGCGTGGAATTTTTTTTTGAAAAAATTGTATTTTAGTCCCCTAATGCCCTTGAAAAACCCCAACATTAGGTTAAGAATAAAAAAAATGAACAGTCTCTTATTGAGAACTAAAAAAAATTGCCGATTTTTGCCCGAGTTCATCGACCCCGGCAAGGTCGGAGCGCGGCTATTGACTTCACTTGGATGCGTATAATTAATGAATTCAATTTGGACCTTATCTACTTGTGTTAGAGTTGTTTTTGCTGTTTAGCTGTGACAGATGGTATTGTAATCCCAGTGTTGCCCATCTTTGGTTGTACGAGATTCTAGATCGATTACCTTTTTAAATACTATTGCATAATTTTTAACACAGACAGATAGACAAAGGTGTATATAACAATTACAAACATAATATTACTCCCCCCAAGTTATACGGAGGAGGTGTTACAACGTGTGTATCTCTGTATGTCTCTCTGTGTAATCCTCTGTGTCATCGTATCGCCTAAGATAATAGACCGATTCTGATGAAGTCTTATTTATTTGAAAGGTAGTTTAATTGAGATGGTTCTTAGCTATGTATTGTGAAGATCTGTTCACCCATTTGAAGACTATCAGCTCATTGCTCACTTGAGAGCTGCCTTACAATTGACACATTGCTAACACTGAGTGCACATGAAACGGTATTTCTCGATACCTTTATACAAATATTACATTCTATAATAGACAAATAAAAAATCTGGTGTCCTAAAAAAAGGACAGTGGCAAACAATGGTATTTCAAAAAACAAAACTGCGGCAAAATATATTATTTAGATATTTTAAAAGATTTTCTATAGTACCTAATTTATCCTTGATAGTTTCTAGTAATTTAATAAATTGGATTTTAATTGGTTAACCCATTAATATTAATTAGTGCGATCAATTGATTTTATCATACCTACGAAATATAAATATATATTTTAGTGGTTACAAAACCGCCATTTTATTTCAATACAAAACCTGTGACACAGATAAAAAGGAAACATGCCCTTATTAAAACAATAGTAATTAAAAAGCGTAACTGTATTATGAGAGAAACAATACTGTTACATAACTGCAAAATTGTGACCGCTTTTGATGGAGTTTTTGTGTATGTTTGAGTGAGTTTCTAGATAGTTTGGATTCGCAACTGAATCCCATAGATAGCACTGTAATAGGCTTGTAAGATTTTTACGCCAGATTATATATATATCAAGGTTCGCTGATAAATATCGACGAGTATATATCATGATATATATCGATTGATGTTTATAATTATAATATTTATTGTCTCAGCAAGAAAATTAACCAACCCGATGTAATTACTAGAAACTTCGGGTATTCCCCGTAATATGAACGCGAACAGTTTTTTGTGACTCTGAAGTGGATTAAGTAATATTCTGTAATATTAAATTTTTAAATTTATAGTTTTATTTAAATTAAAAGTAAGTGAACAACGGTTAACTGATGATTAAGACTGATTGTGATATTTAATTATTATTAAACTAATCTAGAAGACTGTTTTTTTATGTTTATTTAATTATTTTATAATAAAAAAACAAATATTAAATAAATCACTCAAGCTTTATTTTATAATTTTGATTCAAAAGATCAAATACAAAATACATACATGATATTTAAATATCAAATATCGGATATTTTGATATTTATTATAAAAACGGGATTTTTGATATATATACAAGAGTATATAGAAAAAATAAAAGTCATCTTTTTCCAAAGTTATGAATGGTTAACGTACAGATATTGCAAATGCGAGTGCGATGCACCCGGTCAGCTGTTTGTGACGTCACGGGTTGATGACCTCGAATTGTAGCACGTTGTGTGACGTCACAGGGAGGGTGGGTCTACTGACTATTAAATGCGAGCGAGGATATTTAATATTGACATGTCTTATAAGTCGTACAATACCTGAATATATATATATATACACATATATATACGGACGAGTCAAAGCAATAATTAATACAACAGCATAACTTGGACTTGTGTTGTACAACACTGATAGACGTACCGATTAATGAGCATCCTATATATAGATGTATAGCAAAAAATGGACACGGAAGTCCATATTAAAAGATAGGCAATAGATTGAACTTATTTGTATCTATTAATTATATATAACATTTTATAGCATAATATTGTATGAATAAAAAAAATGTATAATAAAAATATTAAGGCGTTAAATATAATTTTAATTTTATTCCACAGGAATTATGAATTTATCCGGGATAGAATAGCCTATGTAATAATCTAAGTTACAAAGTAGTTGTGTGCCAAATTTCATCGAAATCTATTACCTCTCAAAGATATACGAACTTAATCCTAAAAATCCACATATCTCCTATATTTCTTAACCGTTTTAAGTGAAACATTAGTCAACCAATAGGCAAGGGTATGCACAAACAGATAGACAAAGTCTGTTTACGAGTTTATTATATATTATGTATGTTCTTATCATTACGCACACCCACATACGTCACAAGTCAGCGCCCTCGGCCAAATCCAACCATCGAATTTGAATTTTAATCTCGCCTGTACCGTACGTTACAATCACACTAATACCAACTTTATGTATATATAAATAAAGCATTACCGTCTGTATAGCCACTTTGAAAGATATAGAATTTGAGCTGTATTTCATATTAAATAAGAGCCACACTCTGCCTGTATAAGATAGGTGAATGCCCGCAGTTGTCCGAACTAATGTACACTGTTCAACACAAGTTTACACCACGAACAACAATTTAGTATCTATTACTATGTAATAAAGTCTATATTGAGTAATTAATTGATTTTCGAATGCTTACTATGGTTCTTAGAATAGTTTTACGTTACCGAAATTTTATAGCCTGTAAGGACTTAAAATTTTATATTTTTCTATATGTTTACGACTTGCCTTTGTTTGGAATTCCGGTATAGAAAGTCCTTAATAAAAAATGTTAAATGGTGGTTAGATTAAACTAAAGTTTTTGTTTAACCTTATATATAGAGAATATATAAAAATTTAATTTATATATTATATATATATAAACTATGCCAGCATATATTAAAGTGCCGATAGTCAGACATTAAATAGCCATTTTGAATAAAGGAAGTAATTGATTTTGCAAATTCTTTTACTGATAAGAAGCTGCACTATTCCTGAGTGATATAGGTGATAGTGTTCCCATAATTTTTTTAATGATGTAAAGCTATTTGTAGTCCTCCCGTATTCTAAATACCATATATATACCATACGTGTTGCCATATATTTTGTAATTAATTAGACGGGCCTTTTTGTTTATCCGATTTTAAACATTGAGTCTAAAATCGTTGACAGCAGAAATACACATTTAAAAAAATGACATAAATTGTAGATTTTTGGTTTCTATATTTTCACTCAGTCATGTATATAGAGTTAACTGAAGTCGAAATTCAAGGCCAAATTCATCTAATACAGACGACATCGCAGAGTATGATTAATCTTTTTGAATCTAAATTTATAATTTTATTTCCATAGTTTTATAGTTATGTTTACATCAATTGAGAATTCCAATTATATTTAGTTTTGGCTGCGGATCAGCTGACGTTGTCGAGATCATTGAACCGATTATGCGTGAAAATTTACTAAATGCAAAAATGATTCGATAAAACGAGATTAATTTAAAAAAATGTTTTTCTTTTACTCCGAAGCTAAAGACAGAACATAAATGAACTTGCCCAAAAGAGTTTCTTGTTGCCAATGCTTTCATTCCCTTGTAAGGGTTCAGAGGCAGTAATAGAAGGAGAAGTCTGGCTTATATGTGACGCGACCTGGTAGATTAAGAACATAAGTCATCAGAAAGAATAACCCGAAAAGCGTAGTTTTGAAATAAACTCCAAAATGACCTATGACCTAAACTATTATTCTAATATAATTCACACTTCATTATTCACTCTATGAAAACTTGATCTATCTATCTCTATCTTTTTATCGCTATATTTTATCTTGTTTTAGAGGCCTAAGTGAAGTGAGGATAAAACACTCGTTTCTTTAATAGAATAAAGTATCCGCGAATAGTTTTTATTGATGTCAAGAATCGATTTTATAATCATAAATTTGGGGGAGTGGTAGTGAAGGTAGTAAAGTATATTAGCTCCCTTACTATTTGGACCTTTGGTGGAACAGTCGGTCCCTGAGTGGATATCAGTGTTCGTAGAATTAGTGATTGTAGCTGAGAAGCAGTTAAATAGTGTTTATAGTGAATCAGATATAACTTATAGAGGTTATTTTTTTCCATACGAGTTAGCTTAGTCCAGTTTTAGTCATATCGTTTATGATTCAGTATCAGTTAGTATTTTTTTTTAATTAAAATTAATTTCTTCACATTATGTTGTTTTCTTTTGTCACGTAAGGGGAATGGTGGAGCTCAAAAAACGATGATTTTGTGAGTCTCGGATTTTCTAGAGAAGACTAATGCCACGATTTGATACGGCAAAGACCTTTACATCGAAAAATGAGTGTCAACTTAATGTTGACTGGATGAGATGATGTTTATTAGAGAAAATAATACGAGACGAATGTAATAAAATAAAATTTTTAAGTATTTTAGAAATATTTACAAGTAATATTTTTTTTTTCTCCTTCCTGTCCCCTTTTTTCTTTTTTCGCTGGTATCTTATAATCTAATTATTATTTACAATATACATAGTCAAGTCCGGCTTGTTATGTTTTGTTAAAATGTTTGAGGCGGCCTAAAATCTGCTCTACATACTTGACGAACGATTTTAGGGCACTGTTTTTCTCCACTATTTCAGCAAGAGTATGATGAGTATGAAGAGTTTCAGTAGAATGAGTGATATGATCAGACCAATATTATCAGTTGATCAGAGCAGTACTCGGACCAGATGAGTAGTCAGTTGTGCGAGGCTTAGGGTGGCTATAGGGGATTTCAGTATCAAACTTGTGTGATATTGTACATGTTCGTTAGTTTTCATTTAGATAGTCGCTCGGGCACCAAGTAGATCGGAAGGTTCTCGGTCATATAAAGAGTGATGTAATACTACCATTTTTGTATAGAAATATTTTACAGTTTTTAAAAATTTGAAGTTTATGGTAGAGATGTGGGAAGACAATTAAATCATTAAAAAGGCATCACTAAAAATATAAAATATTCTCGTCAAAAATATTGATGAAAAATAATCCACTTATAAGTTCTATTCAGAAGTCTAGCAGCAAGGTGAGGATTTTGTATACTATACACTGATGGTCCAGATGCTTATGAATAGTGACATACATTTATATGATCGTTCTGCATGTATATATACATACATACACATATAAAGAGTAAATAACTTCAAACTAACTGGTGTGTTGAAACTAACGTCTGCAAGCTTATTGTGCAAATCCTAAGCGTAGACTAACTACTCATCCTCGCTTTCCTGAGGTTTCATAATACCCCAATGATTGACCTTTTCCTCAGTAGTTCGGTCAGTAGTTAGTGTTTGTATATTAAAAAGGAGTTGGCCATTTAACGACCATGTTCTTTCAAACATTCATAAGCAGCCTCTACAGTGTACGTTTCACATACAATTTTGTGATTATCGAAACTGAGACAAATTTAAAGCAAATTGAGGTCTTTTTCTTTCAAAAATGAAATCATCATGTTTAGTACATTAATCATCATAACAGTTAGCAAAACTGATATATTATATCCTCTTTAATATATATATTTAAGCGTCAGTCTGTCAAGTAACTTTTCACCGTAAGACATTGGGTAATGTTGTGCAAGTTGTACAGTTTAGCTCTTTACCTACTCTTGGGTTTCAAGCCCCAAGCAATATACGTATAATTTATTCAGCTCTATTCATATTCAGAGCCCCTATCAGATTATCCATATAAGAGACATATTTCGAAACACATACAACCTAGGTCATTCACATGTCCTAGCCACGACAATGACCTAATATCAACGTTATCGAAACAGAGCAATTTGTGTGACGTAGTGTGACGTCACAAGGTCATTGACCTGCATTGCGGTGTGACTTTATAATTGTCCTTCCGTTACAGTTTACGGATGCAGCTACATAACTCGGGATAAGAACAATTTATTTAAAAAATAGCTGATATCTTATATATCGTATTAAATCCCGTTAATATGGTGCTCAATTCAACATGTGATCAGATTAAGAAAAAAATCCAAACAAAACCTCAGCGTAGCGACTAGTCTATGAAATAAACAAAAGATGAAAGCTTATATCTAAAACCTAGAGGTAGTAATAAGTAAGTCTTATTATTGAGTCAGAGCCTTTAGTTTAATCAAAATGGCGGTTTCATTTGGTACGCCCTAAAATAAAAGTGACAGCGTGACGTCATAACACAGGTCGCTGACCGACAAGGTATAGTCGATGACTTGTTTCATGTTTTTTTAGATATCGCATACATTTAATATCTTTTTCATTGTTGTCTGAAGTTTTTGAATATTATATAATATTTATTACATAAAATTAACTTAATTTCACTATATACATATTAATAAATAAAACTTATACTAATGATATATATTTATATATAAAAGAGTACATTACAGTAATAAACTACTCCCATCTATATCTATGGATCGAGTACAGATGGTTGTAAAACGATTGAGTAACAGTAAGTCAAAGTGCAAACTGTGTCAAGTGCATTAACCCTACGAAACTGACACGTGCATCTATATTCAGTTTCAAAACGACATAAGTGCATTTTGTACCTTATATATTATGCAATATCACGCAGTTTATATAGCAATCAGTATGCAATTTATATTTATTACCTATATAACTTTATATATATACACATATATACAGTTTCTAGTAAAAGAGAATAGAGAATGTTTTTTAAAGTCACTAAAGAAAATTACTATTACTTTAACAAGGCCCACATTAAATCATTACAAACAAAATGCAATCCGCCATTTTAACCCAAATTTAGTACAATTAACACAAATACGAACAAAGAAAAACCTAATAGTGGAAAAATTATCTAGGACACTACAATTTGGACCATTCAAGATAATGAACTAATAGTACATAGGGTTTTTAGGGCACGTGATGCCCTTTTAATGATTTTAAAAACTATTTAGATGTTACGCGAAACTAATCACAAATTTGACCCAGTTTTACGTCACTACCATTTAAAATGAAGTACATTAAGGTTTCACCAGAGATGTGCAAGGATGAGTTTATTAAGGACCAATAGGATCCCTTAATTTGACAGAATCTGAGCAAGAATGATGCGATTCTATTGATCGTTAGCTCTAGCTCATCTCTCGTAAAAACACAGACTTAAGATCCTAGAATTTGGACCCTTAAAGAGAAATTGGCTTTGCAGATGTGATCTAAAAAAGTTGCTTGAAGTTATATATATATATATATATATACTATATATAAAAACGTGAAGTGTTCATAGTAGAATAAAAATAAGAAATAGGAGTCAAAAGGGTCAAGATATTATGAGGTTTTAAGGTGAAGCATAATCTCAAAGGACCATTGGAAACATAAACAAGTGGCACTAAATTGTCCTCATTGACGTTATTGAAGACAAATTAAACACTTACGTCACTACCTCCTGAAGAAGTCAAGGAGGTTGGAGTTTTAAGATGCTGGATAGAGGATAGACTAAAACGAATATTATGCGATCATTGGATCTAAATGCAAGTGGTACTATACTGAGCTATTGTATATATATATCAATATTATATTAGGCAGTGATGGCCCAGTGGTTGAGACTTCAAGACTAACTCGCGAGGTTCGATCACCCACACAGGGACACACCTCTGACTCAGAGTTACGTGTGTTTTAAGCAATTAAATATCACTTGCTTTAACGGTGAAGGAAAACATCGTAAGGAAACCTGAGTTCCCAAAAAGTTCTCAAAAAGGTGTGTGAAGTCTGCCAACCCGCACTGGGCCAGCGCGGTGGACTATGGCCTAATACCCTCCTCATTCTGAGGAGGAGACCCGGCTCAGCAGTAGGCCATTGAAGGGTCGTGATGATTATATTAGTAACAAATATTTTTTTATCAATAGCTAAATATAAAAAAAATATTTAGTTTGTCAACGTGAATTATAGATAACAAAGCAAACAAGTAAACATGATAATAAGAACTTTGGATTTATTGAATTGTGATGAGATAAAAATTCAATTTTATTATGTACTAGCTTTTACCCGCAACTTCGTTTGCGATATTGAGGTAAATGTATTAGCCTAAGGGATGATTTTGGAAAAAATATTTTACACGTGTTTCATGATTTTCAATGAAGAACCTTCATACTGACTTTCATTTGAATTACTTCAAAAACGGCAAGGTTTCATACTAATTTTGCACCCCCGTTTTACCCCCTTAGGGGGTGAATTTTCAAAAATCTTTCTTTAATGCTCCCCTACGTTATAAAAGAAACCCCTATGCAAAATTTTAAGTTTCTAACCCTTATAGTTCAGGGCCTGCGTTGATATGTCTGTCATTAAGTCAGCTTCTCCTTTTATATATATAAAAAATATATAAAATGATATCTTTGAAAAATCAGGTAAAATCAAAATTTTATTCAGGTCAATCGAGGACAATCTTTTAATCGACATTTATTAGTTTACGCTTAAATTTTTTTAATATCTTTTTACATTTAAAAAACAAAATTTATTTCAAAAAAGATTTTAATAGATCTATTAATTTTTACGTATAAAAAGACATTTTAAATATTCTTTAATTTTTTTATAGCTCTCTAAAGTTCTCTATGTATCAGGGAAGTCATATCAAAATCAATTCAGCCATTAACAAAACTCATTAAGTCAAACCCAAATTAAGTTAAAATTATAAGCATATATATTCACTTCATATTTATATTTAAAAAAAACGTAGTTTTATATCAAAATTGAATTAACGAGAGAAAAATCAATAAAGTCTCACGCATCGTTATGTAACGTCGCGTCGTCTGTACAGACCTACAGTAGAGCTAAGTCAATACACTTCAAAGTTTATACAGCGTGTACAATTTTATATAATATGACATAAAAAAAAAGAAAAAAAAAACACTGACATTTACCTCTAATAGAGTTGGCACCTTTCCCTTTGTCCATGTACATAGATAGAGAGGAACCGAACATCCCATCGCTGTTCCCTGGGGGAGGCGAGGTGCTGTCCGCCACGGAGGCTGATGTTACGTCTATCCCCATCTGATTGTGCATCATCCCTTGCACATCAGTGTGGGGCTCTCTCTTCAGCTGCATCCCCTGGGGCATGTTCTGCCCCTGGTGCAGCATCGTCGAAGCCGAGGAGTGACCCCCGTGCTGGTCGGGGGGCCACTGCGATCCAAACAGCTCATGGAACTGGCTGTTGTTCATCATGATTCCTTATTGAAACTTTTTAAGTGACTTTCGAATAATTGAGTACCTTCGCGAATCGTATTCGCATTTCGGCCTACCTAGTATCACTTAGTTTGGTGTTCCTTTTCTATAAATTTGTTCCGACTTTGTCTAAGGCAACTTCACACCATAAGATTTCTTCGAAAGCTTTATGGCACTGTCTCTTCGAGGTGTGTCTGTGCAGCACCACTTAACTGATAAATATATTCCGACCGAGCGGCGATGTAAGATTTCTTTTCGCGAAGTTTATTTCTGGGATTAACTTTTTGAAAAGTAACAAGTTTTTTGGCATTTTGTCGCCGTGGTCTCTATTTTTTGTTCGTCTCTCTTAAATAAACATTATATTGAATTAAGGCACTGTTTGACTTATTGTATATTTCACTTGATCCCGTATACTGTTTAGCGAACACACAAAAAATCTGTAAAAAGAAAACGAGAGCAGAAAGAGGAGTTTAAGAGAAAAAAAATAATATTGAATGAAAACCGATTTTAGGTAACCGAACCGGATTTCAGTTATCTAAAATCGTAATTACGTGGAGTCGGTTATTCAGATTTAGGACGGTCACGTTCCCTTTGCTAGTCCGATATTGATCTGATTGTGGTCACACGCACTAAGGCACTGTCACTTGAAATAGGATGCGTTCACCTCACTATGGAAAAATTTGTACGTTTTTTTTGTACTATAGGTTGTTCACAACTCGGCCTCGCGTATACGACTGAAGATGTCGACGCCGGGACGGCTCGAACCTGACTGACGCATTGACGAATCTTCGAGCCGGCTGCCGGGCTCACCAAAAATTATATATTTTTTCATTCGGCCGAATAATCAACTTTGCTAGCGATAGTTCAGTACCCCCGACGACGGTCCGAACCGGCGAAAAGTGTTCCCAAATGCGGCGGTTAAGGGTCGAGTGTAGGACCGCGACACGGGGAGGACGCTCTACGTCCCGAAACCGTAATTAGAAGTAGGAAAATATTTGCAGGGCCCGAGTAATTAAGAGATAAAACGAGCTAGCCGAGCGGTGTCATGTGTAGCTGGCCGCGTATCGATGTGTGCGTGAGCGTGCGGACGCGGCGCGCGCACACAGACGCGTCGGCGTCACAGCGTGTCGTTGACCCCGAGACCCAAACAAAGTAGATTTCGGTGAAAAGCTATTGAACTCTAGTTCGAATTTCAAACCTGCATTTTTGGCGATTTGATTTACGAAAATTTTTTTTCTTTGATATTTTACATTACGTCACGGAGATGTTGGGTCGTTGACCCCGGAAAATGTCAACCGGTTATGTCAATTTTCATATATGTGGGGGTCTCACTATACATGACTTGTTTATTTTACAATTTATTTATATTTTTCGCTATTTTACCTTATAAACTCTACAAAACAATGTAATAACAATAAAACATGAGGTTATAATCATTATAACGGTCTGGCGTTAATCTTAAGTAACAGTAACTAGACATTCTTATTTATTGCGTAAAGTACTATAATAGTCAATCCTAAATTGCTAAAATAATTTATTTCTATACTATTTAATATAATATCACGTGAAATAACCACGTGTTTTATGTATGAAAGTGTTAATTAACTAACTTTCAACTTCGACGTTGTTTGGACTACTTAAGAGATACTAATCTCGAAATCATTACTATAAATTAATTTTGGTTAGAATATCTATCTGTATAAACCCACCAAGTCCCAGCCCTCGCTCCACTTGATGGCCATTCATTTTATATTTATCCACTACACTATTATTACAAGTTTGAATAACAGTTACTATAAATTAAATAAACCAATTTAAATGAAACAAAATTAAATAATTCTAAATAAAAAAAAAATAGTATCCTTAGCATTGGTTATTATTGCATTGTAAATGTATAAAAAATTAATACTGTATGTATTTACATAAATATTACTATACTTTCTATAATAATAAATGGAAATATAAATACCAATCCCTCTTTCCAAAGTCAGTAGAGAACACATGGCGCGAATCAATAACCGGGAGGGCGGTGACGTCACAAGGTCGCCGCCATCGCGTGAAAACTCTAAAATGGCGGAAGGAAATTTCGCTTGGAATCCAGGCTTTTGGGTTTGTAAAAAATTTGTACTTTCAGTTGTATTAATTTATTTATTATATAAAACATAATTTTTGTTAATTTTATTACTACTTAATACTTAAATAATTAAATTTCAGTCAAGTGATAGAATTTAAAAAAAAATCGATAAAAAAATTACTCCATAATTTTTTTTTTAAATTAACTTGAATAACTACAGAATAATAAGTTTTCTAGAAAATATGACCAAATGTCTCTTGATTTTGGAAAATTTCTAGACACTTCTATAAAGCCCTAAATTGCTGAAAGAATAATATTATTATTATTATTTTATTCTTCTTGAACAGGATCAACATTATTCACACAAAATTTTTAGTTGTAAAAGAAAAGAACAAAATGTCGAAAGTTTAAATTGACACATTCGAAATTCAAATGAGGCGCGTCCAACGAACCGTGAACGGTTGAACTTAACCTACGATATAGATAACTTTTCAGTTAAACAACCTGTTGATCTACAAATCTATAGTATAAAACCTTAACCATGTCATTTTTTGACACACTGAACGAAGCGATTCTATTGGTTCTTAAAAAACACCTTCCTGATGGAATTGCAAATATATGGAATATGAATTGAAAAAAAATTTTTTAAAGTTTTAATTTAATACCGCCATATTATGATAGTGACGTTGATTCTCGCGCCAAAACTGCATTCACCGCAATTGGCTTCTAGTCCTTTGAGCCTTAATAAAGAAATATTGCCAGTAATAAATAGTCATTCTCTGTTATATTATGGCAATACTAAAAGGAGATTATCAATCTATTTTATTTTCACAGATTCTAGCTCTGTAGTGCATTATTTTTTTCCTCTATTTTTATTCCGTAATGGAAAAGGCAAAGGTTTTAAACCATACAGCTTAGAATTTAGTAGATGTAGTGCATTATTTAATTATTAATTTTTTTTTTATTTGAAAAAAATATAATTTTTATTCAATTAAATAGCCATGGCTTCTAGTCATTTGATCCGTTAATAAAAAAAATATTGCCAGTCATATATTGCAATTGAATGAACCGTTGTTGAAATTTTCACAGTAAATCCATTCAATTTCATGGAAAAATTGCAAAAAATTAGATATTTAACGTTTCAGCCTAGCACAGAGTATAGCTGTCCATCTAGACGTGCCAATGACCGAAGTTTGGGGTTCGCCGACCGGACGCCGAACCGCGATATTGATCGATCTAAGTGACAGTTATACGTCATGCTGCATCTAAGAAAATACTGAAAATTAACTACACTGATTAAAAAAAAGTAGCACGTGAGATAAAACTAAATGTGAACTAGTCGACTTCATTTAAATCGGTTTATTACATGTATCTAGGATTAGTTAGTTTGTTCCTTATATCAGCAGCTAGATCTGTCAGTTTGACAGTGACACACAAACTTATATATTAAGGCTGTATGGTGTAATATCTTCGCCTTTTACATTCTGGAATAAAAACAGAAAAAAAACTTATATAACTTAACCTCATTACTATTAAATAATAAATATTATTTAATCTTTTTTTTTAAATATACGATATATAATCTGTGTAATATGGCAATTAGGTCTGTGAGTAACACAGACTATATAAGCTAACCTTATTAATATTAAATAAAGGCAAAGGGCTTAAAAGGTTATTTAAATAAAATTTTATCAAATAGTATTTAAAAACATTTATTTCTTTTTTTTAATGTTTTTTTTTCAAGAAGGTTTTTGTAGGTTTTTTAATTAAAATATATTTTAATATGCAAAAAGATATCGTATTTAAAAAAAAATTTAATAAATGTTAATGAAAAAATATTATTACATTATATATAGTCGTTTAAAATAATTCTTTTTTAGAAAAGAAATAATAATTTTAAAAAAAAGAAGAAGATTATCAAATTGTCAAAATTTTATTAAAAAGAGAAAGGTTTTTTATAGACAATCGACCACAGACAAAGTTACGGAAGAGAGCAATTAACCTACATGTACATAACCTACATACTCGTTTAGCATCAAATTAAGTAATAATTTGTCACTTTCATCCTCTGTTTTCTTTGACAACACAAAAAGGAGGTTATCATTCTACTTTTTTATTTTAAGATAATCAGATTCATTAACAGATTTTAACTATATTATACGTATTTACGTTTTTTTTCATATTGGTGTATTTTTAACATAGAAATGGTACGAATACTATACTGTGTGTATTTGACTGACTGTGACTGTTAATTACATATATATTTTTTTAATTTTTTTTGTACACTGTTTATTTATTTAGAGTATTATTATTTTTTTGCATACTATAGTATGTGTGAAAAAAAATATGATTTGACTGAATATGACTGCTAAGCATATATTTTTTTGAAATTTTTTTTCCATACTTTTCTTATTTCGAGTATTATTATTTTTTTGCTTACTATTATGTGTATAAAAGAATTATGATTTGACTGACTATGACTAAGCACTTTTTTTTTTAATAAAAAAAAATATTTTTACTTACATAAAAATTTTCTTAAAAAAAGGATAATTTTATAGTAACTGAAGGCTAAAGATATAATAAATTATAATATGGAGGAAATTGGCAAAAAAAATTGTGATGAAATCTAATCACTTAGACTATTACAGTATTACATTTTATAAATTAATTGACTAGATATACAGTTAAAAATTAAGATAACATATATAGGAAATATTAGAGGCTATTTTTTAGATACTATATCTATAAACTTCTAGAATGTTGAAAATAATTAATTCAAGTCAAGCATTTGTGTATGTAAACGTACATTCTCAAACGTAGTCTATTTTACATAAATAAAATATAAACATTTCTGTTTTTACGTGTAGTGTCTTAATATGGTTTTATAAATTTACAAAAAAAAAAGAAGACTATTATTGAGATACGAAATAAAGGTGACACCGTAAAATCTGTGTTGCTAGTTTTATTTTTTTATTTTATAAGTTATGTATCCAGACCGCAATTTAATAATTCTGATATGTCTAGAGCTTGGGAATTAATGGCTTACCACTGGCAACACATTCACAAACGTCAAATTCAAAAATGGAATTTAGCGCGGGAGTGATACAAACATGGCCGCGGGAAACGATAAGGCTACCCACGTGGTGGGTCAACGGCTGCTCCACTGCGCAATAAGGGTTACTGAACTGACGCGCAGGTGACTAATTGTTTTATGTCTATACTAGTCGATATATCCCGGTTTTGTTCGGATTCTAATCACCACATGTACTTAAACTAAAACCATTTAAATTTTAAATATATATCTCGGAGCAACTATGAGTTTTTCCAGGATAAAAAGTAGTCTATGTGTTAATCCAGGTTATAAAGTATGCCACGCCATGTCTGTCTACCTATTCGTGATAAACTTTAACCGCTGAACGGATTTTCATACAGTTTTCACTAGAAATACTATCACGAACATAGGAAGATGAGAAGACGTAATGATGACAATTTACTATCACAGGTGGGCAGTAGAACGACTTGGAAAGATTTCGAAAGACCGACGTGTAACCAAGAATCCAAATCGTCTTATAACATCTCCCCTGAAGCTGCAGGATCGACGAAAGATTGATGAGGTGTTGGAGACGGCTTCTAAGAATACCGTGGACAGCATTCCGCACCAACAATTTTGTAGTCAAAGAGCTTCACATACAAGAGAGACTCGTTGACTTGCTACTACGAATACTACGTCCTTAGGAACATCTCCAGAAAGACTTATAGTGCAGGGCCAAGTAGAAGGTCTAAGGCTCTAAGGTCACAGAGTCAACCGCCAAAAATGGGAAAGCATTGCAAGACGAGCAGCAACCCAGGAGAAGGTTGGCGATTGCGAGAACCCTGTCATCACCTTAACCAAGACCACTCTATCAGGAGTGCCCGACTAAGAAGATCATTCCTTTATCAAGATCATTCCTCCCACGCACGTGCAGGCTGTGGGATAATTTGTCACCAGAGCGTTTCCCAAAGCGCTTTAATATGGGGGTCCGTGTATTGTAGATGTCCATGGGCGACGGTGACCACTTACCATCAGGGCCTTCTGCTCGTTTGACCCCATATACTATTAAAAAAAAGAAATAGCGCCTCTACGTTGTTCTTCTGTTAGATATTGTCAGAATAAGGTTTGTATAAAAGAAAAAGTGAGTGAGACAGAAGAGTTAGTAAGATGGTGGTGTCCATACTAGGTGGTGGAATTGATTGAAGGTTTGAATACACCTCAGCGAAGCGAGGATTGGTAAGCTATTATAATTTATGTGTAAGGTATGAATCGACATATTTCCTGTACCTAGTCTCATTACGGCTATTCATCCCTTGGGGGCAAACGGCCTAAAGGTCGTCTAATGACCCCCTAAATGAGGGGTCAGAGACTTGCAATTTGAACGTGACTCGGCCATTTTGTAAAATACTTAATTTACTATAACACTACACAAATTGACGAAGTAATTCTTAACTATACATTTTTTTTTGACATTGACGTATTATAGTATAGGCTCACAATTAAAAAAAATATAATTTAATTTAAGAAAAAAGTATAAGTATAATTTAATACAAAATTTTCACAGTTTATCCCGCAGGAACGGTGCTTTTTTCCGGGATATAATACCAACCAACAATTACACATTCGCATTCATATAGTTAGATTGTTTCTATCTCCCATAGTGTCAAAGTACAGTCAGTGAATTATATTTAGGTTCGCGTCACACGACCTTGTACGGGTTCGAGTCCCGCGTGACGTCATAATTATGAGAGTAATAATTGAGATAGACGGTCTTGACTAAGTTGGTCCAAAATTTGTAAATAATATGGTTGCGTTCGTTTTGACTGTTTTTAGACTTTTGTGCTAAAAAACTGTGTTTTGGGAATTAGTATCTTCCCCATATTCGTTTATCTGCACAACATGCAATAGGTATTATATCAGTAAATCAATCAGAAGCTCATTATCCCCCCTCCCCCTTGCAATAAGTCGAAGCTTGAGAAGTGGAAGACATGTTGGAACAGTTTTTTGTCCCTCCTAAAAACTGATTTTTGGGCATACGACATATTGCTGTTTCCACATATGTATTTACTTGGCAATTAACAGGTTAAGCAAACACAGTAAAAAAACCGGCCAAGTGCGAGTCGGACTCGCGCACTAAGGGTTGCCTACCAATTTTTAGTATTTGTTGTTATAGGGGCAACAGAAACACATCATTCGTGACGTCACAAAATTTCAACTGTCTAGCTATCACGGTTCATGAGATACAGCCCGGTGACAGAGAGAGAGAGTCATAGTAATAGGGTCCCGTTTATACCCTTCGGGTACGGAACCCTAAAAACTATTTTTTGAGAGAGTATATTTAACAATTACATATCAAATAGATAATCAAATGGTCAACAAGTCACTAAGTAAGTTGTTGTAGTGTGTGTGTGTATGTGTTCGTGATGTATGTGTATATTGTATGTACTAAATAAAACATTGTGTTTTTTAGTATATAATATGGTCAACAATAATTTTTTTTCACATTGCTCAAGCTTTTTATTTCATCATTAAGAACACAGCCGCGAAGTCATATCTGAAACTCTTTTACTTTAATAGCTTTAGGTGAGTTGATTAAATATGTTTGTCTGTTTGTCACACAACTCAAGAATCTCCGACATCTTTACTATGTTATTCTTGATGGAATAAGAAAATTTTGGATTACAGTAAATGCTCAGCTACACAACCCCAAAACAACTTTTGAATCAATGATATAAATAATTTGGAATACACATTTTTTCAAAATCGGTTCAGCCGATAGGAGACGTTAAGTGACTTGTACACACGTACATATAACCTTTTTACCAAGTCACAAGTTCCAGGCTTTGCCTCTATTAATCTATACTTAATATATAAAGCTGAAGAGTGTGTTTGTTTGAACGCGCTAATCTCAGAAACTACTGGTCCGATTTTAAAAATTCTTTCAGTGTTAGATAGCCCATTAATCGAGGAAGGCTATAAGCTATATATCATCACGCTAAGATCAATAGGAGCGGAGCATCACGTGGACGAAGTCGCGCAGGTCGGCTAGTAATAGATATAGCAACAAATTTTACTACTTAATATATTTAAAAATATACTATTGTAAGTACTGTGAGTCCATAGCATAACACGTCGATGATACAGAATTTCTCATACTTTTATATAGAGATGAGAGTTAAAATATATTTTAGTGATGCATCATCTCAGCTAAATATAATATTACATACTAAAATAGTATCGAAACAAAAAATTGAGATTTCGTCATGAGTACATTGCTCTCGGGTGAACAACCTAGTACTGACCTATTCTTTGGGTGATACCTCTCATATAGGTGCGAAAGTGTGTGGTTATCTGACGCAGCTACGGAGTATATGCGAATTTTTAGATAGGCAAGATATCCTTAATAAATTTCGGGATAGAAAATCATTTTATATCCTACTAATATTATAAAAGCGAAAGTTTGTAAGAATGTAAGGATGGTTTGTTACTCTTTTACGCAATAACTACCGAATGGATTTTGATGAAACTGTACAATAATATAGCTTACACACATTGGCGTAGCTAAGGGGGGGCAGGGGTGGGCACGGCCCCCCCCAGAAAGCCTGGTGCCCCTCCTAGAAAAAGCGATCCAAAATATTTAAATTCAAATAATTTAAGTTAATATTTTAATTATATATATCGCGATAAAAGATTTATTTGTGATTAAAGCAAAGCATTCATATTTTGTCTATTACGTGTTTATTTATTACTAGCAGTCCCGCGCGGTTTCACCCCCGCTGTTCCCGTTCCCGTAGGAATATGGGGATGAAATATAGCCTATGACACTCACAAATAATGTGGCTTTCTATTGGTGAAAGAATTTTTAAAATCGGTTCAGTAAATCCAGAGATTATCCCCAAAAACGTCACAAACACACAAACTTTTTTATTATGTAAATTTTATTAAAAATAACATGACTATGAATAACAGCAGTTTTATTCTCCAGTCGCCCCCCCCCCCCCTCACCAGAAAAAAATACTGACTACGCCCCTGCTTACACATCAGAATAACACATAGGCTATAATTTATAATGATATAATGTGAATTATTCAAAATATACCGGGTGAAACCGCGGGGCGCAGCTAGTATGATATATTACTATCACAATGGATCGCAGAAAGAGTTGAGGATAACAAAAAAAATACAAAATATTTTTTTAACTATACTAGAAATATATCAAAGAAATTACTTTGTAAATGGCCACTAGATGGCGCTGTAGCGTAAAATCTTTCTCTTTCAATAACTCAAAGGTAATTATAAAAGTAATTTCTTTATAAATCCTATGTTCGGCTCTGCCAATCGGTTGCCATGGCAACACAAAACTATCTATGTGATTATGTATCTATAGGACGAGAATCACAAGACCCAGGAACTACTTCTTTTCCTTCCATGATAGATTAAAGTATTGTTGTGACGAGTAGAATACCACAGATTAGTCAACCTAGCAACAGGGTCACAGCCCTCAGGAACTATTAATGATGGTAATCCATACATAAAATACCAAAGGACCTACGACAACGACAACTGTACACAGTACACTGTACACGGAAGTGTTGGGTCGATCAACTCCGCTCATATTTTGGCACATTCAACTTGCGAGTAGGGTCGATAACCTCTCGCTTACACAATTGTATCAAACTTGCAACACTATTCTGTTAAAAAACTATATTATCATTGGATATATATAAAGGATAAGAGAGATAAATGAAGGACTAGAGGCGGGAGGGTCAGAGAGCGCCCCAGGAAGGAAACAACGGAGATGACTGGACCAAAAAGCGAAAATAAGGATAACCTACAAAACGGACGGATAATAACTATATTTAATACTATTTAATTATTTACTCAAAAAGTGACGTTTTTCCAAAAAAATATATTTTTAGTAAAATTAAAAAAAAAACACTCATTAAATTTATAATCTACGGAAGATGGAACAACTTTTGAAACAATTTTTTTTTACAACGGGATAGATAATCAAAAAAGGGACAGTTTCAGGATGGTGGAATCTTCGAGAAACACATAGGTTAAAGATAGATATATTTTTAATTAAATTGTAGGTCTTTTCTTTTTTTTATTTTGATCTTTAGAATTTATTAAAGTTAAAAAAAATCTATAATTTGATCTCAAACCTAATAAATATGATAGAAAAAATATTTAAAAAAAAAAAGTTTAACTTTTTTAATAGGAACTGAACTTTTAATACATTTTTTTTTAAATTGGACAAGATTTTTATTATATTACTATTCATCTTATTTTAAAATATACGGAAACTGATTTTTCATAAAGATAGAAAATTTTTTTTTTGGTAACTAGCTGGATGAAATAAATATTTTTTTTTTTTCTATATTGATCCTTGGAATCGAACCCAGTATATCACAAAGCAATAACTTTTAAACATAGTCACTTTCGTTCAATCCTCTTACGTCAGGTGAACGACCGCCGAAAAATTCGCCGACCCCGACCAACGGTTCTTCAGTTTTAGCTTCCTCTTCCCTATAAAATTTTGCTAGAAATACAATCTATATATCAAATGATAGGCAATTTTATAGACTATCATATGGTATAAGTTTCATTGAAATTGGTATATCCGTTTTAGAGTTATGAGCATAAATGTAAATGTATTATGAGTGGTACTTTCCGAATATTACTTTTTGGATATTTTTTATTTTATTAATATTATTTTTTATGTTTTTCGTGACTGATAAAAAAAAACTAATTACTATCGCTCTGTCCTCGACTTAGTCTGAGTTGTCGTCTACATAAAGATCTTATATACTAATACTCGTATATAAAGCTGAATAGTTTGTTTGTTTGAACGCGCTAATCTCAGAAACTACTGGTCCGATTTGAAAAATTCTTTCAGTGTTAGATAGTCCATTTACCGAGGAAGGCAATAGGCCATATATTATCACACTAAGACCAATAGGAGCGGAGCTACACGCGTACGAAATCGCGCAGATCGACTAGTATTTTGATAAGCATATTAAAATTTAAAAAAAAAGGATAAAAATTTTCAAATTATATTTGTTATATTATCATTAAAAAATTGATTTAATTAACATTTTAAAAAATCATGAAAAATTTCATTATTTACAGCAAAAATAAGTAAATAACATTTAAAAAATATGCGAAAACGTATCTCGTAAGAGTACAATCAACTTTGACGCGGTCGTTCATTGAACTCAAATTTTCGGCGGTCGTTGAACCGGTCGACACCCTCAGAACAAGATGGATATATGTAATTCAATGTGTTAGAGAGGGACAGCAATACCACGTGATGAGCAGACGGCTTTTTAGATAAGAGCTAGGTATTTTCATTGTCTATTATTAATCAATTAGATTTTACCGACTTTAATGAAAGTGATGTAATTGGATGTATTTTTTTGTTATCTAGGCAATGTTGCCAACCTATTAACAATGTTTATTATTATTATTTATTTTATAAACCAAACTTTTGACACAAAACAATAAATGTATTAGGATGAAAAGTAGCCATTTATTGTGATTTAAATATATTAAAAATATCTAGACTGATGTTTAAAAATAATTGTATAATTTGGCAACACTGGTTCTAGGTAAGGAAAAGTGTAAAGGGAATTTAAAGTAGTAATATATTTAATGGTTTTTTCTAATAGTGTAATTATTGGGAAAAGTTGGGTAATGCTTGACCTTCAGAAACTTCAGGAAGGGTCGGGATAGGTAGGGATATGTAGGGTGAACGCCCTATATCGCACGTGTGAATTTACCACGTGTTCTTATATATAAAAAAAAAAAAAATATATTACTGGATAAAGCTATTCAGTTCAATAAACATATTTTATATTATATTTTATCCCGCAGGAACTATGAATTTTTCCGGGATAAATAGTAGCCTTTGTGTTAATCAAGGTTATAAGGTAGCTGTGTGTTAAGCTTCAGTAAAATCTGTTCAGTTGTTTTTGTGTGTTATATTTTATTATAATATTGTTGTTATAAAGGTAAACTTTCCTGGTTCAATGACATCGGTCTCACAGTTGATAGGGTGAGTAAATAAATATATTATATAAATATATAATAATATGTAATATATAACGTAGAGAAATCCGTTATTAATTAGTATATGTAGTTAATTTTATCTGATTGTGAGTAGACAATATATAACGTTCGTTCCTATACGATTGAGACAGTTTGTCTTATCTAAAGATTATTTGATCTTATCCAAAGGTTTTAAAGGTATTAGTTTTAGTAGCTTGCAGCTAACTTTAGGTCTGAGAAAAAATGGTGGGGGAAAGTGGAGACGCGCGGGAACTGACGCCCGTAATAGTGACTTCTTCAAGGTCAAACCTATACTTACGTGCCGGTAGCTAAACAGAAAACTAAAAGTAGAAGTATTTGAGCGAATTTTTGACCTTGTTGTGGTCTTTCCTGTTCTCATCGTTCTCATTATTCTTCTGTTCTCTATTCTTATCTGATTCTAAGTTTTGCGTATCTGTGTATGTCTATAATCTAAAGATATTAGATTGGGATTGAATATTAATTTCGGCCGTATTTATAAACATTTTTTTTTTTACTTTTTAATACTAATTATTATTTACTTACATTATTCTAAGAAAGAGTTTGTGAGGTTTTAGGGGGGTAATCTCTGGATCTAATGAACCGATTTTGAAAATTCTTTTACCAATAGGAAACCACATTATTTGTGAGTGTCATTAGCTATTATATATATAATACTATATACTATATTAATCCAAAAAATGATATTACTTTTTCGTGGTAGTTAGTTTTCTGCAGTAGAACGAAGACGTTTGTTACGAACGCTGCCTTAACGATGAGAGATACCTTTATGATTCATAGTTGTGTGAGTGAGTGAGTGAACAGTTTGACTAAACCTCCGCGAAGCGAGAATATCGGCTAGTAATTTATATTTCTATTTACATGTTATCAAAGTCGTCAAATTGTGTCTATAAGTATTTAATTTATGATAAATTTATTTGTCTAAATAGTTCAACTTCGCTGGGCTAAAATATATTTAAATAACTTATATATTTTATAATTTTTGAGATATTAAAAAACAAGGGTCTATATGGACCCTACAGTATTTTTCGATTATTCTAATATTATTGTTTTCTTAATGTTATGACAAAAATATGGAACAGTAGCTGCGCCCCGCGGTTTCACCCGCTATATTTTGGATAATTCACACTACATCATTATAAATAATAGCCTATGTGTTATTCTGATGTGTAAGCTATATTATTGTAAAGTTTCATCAAAATCCATTCGGTAGTTTTTGCGTGAAAGAGCAACAAACATACATCCATACATTCTTACAAACTTTCACGTTTATAATATTAGTAGGATAATTGATGGAATTTTGTAATTATATATAAATCATAAAATATAAAAAAATGAATAAATAGCAAGGGGGTCCCCCTTTTCACGGGACCCATCCTTTTTGCAGACCCACAATAGTATATCTCCTATGTAAAAATTAGTAGGATTTTCGTGTTGTATTTTTTCTTATATTGAAGACGTTTCCCTATGATAAGGGCTAAGGTAGTTGACCTGTCAGTTTGTCTGTGTGTACATGTATATTTATGTGTGTGTATAAATTAGTCATTTAGTTTATTGACCCAGAAAAATATTGTGAAACAATGACTACAGCTGTACTAAGAATCTAATAATGAGGAAAATTTTGACTATGTCCAGGAAATTGCAATATTTGTCTTGAGTCTATCTGTTTTGATATTTATTATTAATATTATACCGTCTGTCTGTCGAGACCCTTTTCTCAACAAAGCGTAGAAGTATCAAGTTGAAATTAATATACTCAAGCCCTTTAGAGTTGTCAAAAACTCAAATTTCTAAGTCAAAGTACTCAAAAGAAATTCTTATTACAAAAGTAAAGGAAAACGTTAAACAACCAAAAATATACACAAAATATACAGTCAGACCTACCAAACTAGACCTTTCTAAGTCTAGTTTATTGGATCTTACAGATTTTGCATTTTAAAAATTTTCTGGGAAATCTTGAATACTAATATTTTTAAGATTTTTTTCAAAATACAATTTCGTATTTAAATATTGATTTTTATTTAATACTATTGATTTATGTAATCTTTAATTTAAACTACTGTTATAAATGCGAAAGTAACTGTCTGTCTATTATAGTCTAGTCAACAAGTGCTTTTTAAGTCGAAACTTTTTCTAATTCTCCAAAAATTATGATTTATGTGTCATACGATTAGGAATGATATGTAGGTAGAAACGTTTTGAGAAACATATTTAAAATCGCGATAAAAATTTTTGGACCGGATTGGATTTAATAAGTTATAATAATATTTATTCATTAAATGTCCAAAGTGGGCGTGGCTTGCGCGAGCTGGAGTACCTGTTTTCGGGCGTATTTTCAACCCTCTGGGAAAACTACTACAGTTCCAGGAGTACGAAATTTCCTGCTCTTTTTGAATCTTTTTTCAAATTTCCAAAGTCTCAAATAGTTTTCGAAATACTTGCAAAAAACCAAACCCTCTTTTTTTCACTTAATTGTTAATAACTTTTGCAATTTTTGCGCGCGGCCCTTCAATTTTTTAGGAAAGTT
Organism: Limenitis camilla; assembly: GCA_905147385.1. Taxonomy (NCBI): domain Eukaryota; kingdom Metazoa; phylum Arthropoda; class Insecta; order Lepidoptera; family Nymphalidae; genus Limenitis; species Limenitis camilla. The sequence continues at coordinate 5,012,777 of LR990251.1, read as the reverse complement.
TCTACGTACTATTCCGAATCGAATGACACCTAAATCATAATTTTTGAAGAATTAGAAAAAGTTTCGACCTAAAGAGCACTTGTTGACTAGACTATAACACTTTCACGCTTAAACTACTTAACCGATTTTGATGAAATGTGGTGCATAGATAGACTAGAGCTTGGGGAAGGTCGTTGGCTAAGTTTTATCGCGAAACAAAGGCTTGATGGGGTTGAAATAGGGGATGAAGTGGATGTCGAGCTGTTTGACCGTTTATATCTTCGGGAATTAATCATATATAAATTATGTTGGTATTGAAAATTAAAATTGCACCCGGGCGAAGCCGGGACGGGTCGACTAGTATATTATAATAACTGTTAAGAACGTGGAGAAGCGAGGTTAGATAAAGTAATTTAGTATTGGGAGTATTGGCTTCAGTAAATCTAGTGACCTGGTTGAGAGATTTATAGTCTAAATATACTTCGTACGACATTTTATTACTGCAACTATATAAATAAATAAAACGTATCGTAAAGGGCTGTATCTTTCGGAAAGTACTAAAATCTAGCTCGTTTAAATACCTAAATGATGATCTATATTCATGTGAATTTTAAAATATAGTTTAAACTGTTAAATTAGTTACTTATAATTATAAAAATAAAGGATGATTTAAAAAAAATGTTACGCAGAGTATTAAACCTCAAGTACTATTACTAAGGGTCCGACCGCCTGCTATTATACGCAAATAAATATAATAATAGTATTCAAGGATTAAACAGTTGTTTTACATTTTTTTCACGCAATAACATATCATTTTAAATATGTAATAAAATATTTAATCATCTCAAAAATGATGTATCACCCTTTTAAACTCCAAATCAAACCGGAAAAGAATCGAAATGACTTTCCTTATTGTATTTTTTTAACACTCGATCACTTCAGTCCAATCACCGGGGTAAAGATCAACGATCCAACCGAGACACGAACCCGTACCCAGATACGAACCCTCCATACAACGCCATCTATTATCAGGAAGCGGAACTAAAGGTCATATGAAAGGTTAACGACCCTAAGTGATTACGCACCTTGTTGACTATTTTTAAACATAACAACAATTCAATTGGTTTTATGTTTGTTTAATTATAAATAATGATATTTGTAATGATTGTGTAATTATATATCGATTGTTTTAATTTATTAGTCGTTTATGGTTGAATTGCTTTATAAAGTATATTAAAGTAGATTTTTAATAGTTTTAATCTAGCATAGAATATTTAGTAATTATATTCATGTTTGAAAGATTGTTGACAAAGGCGAACTTATCTATAGCAGAGATCTCTTCTAATCAACAGTAACAGTAAGATGTTAGTGCAAATCCGAGAAGATAAAATAAATACAAATACCACAGCTATTTTGTTTTTGATTTTATCAATATGGTTGATGAGACCCATCTGTATATCACATTCACTCTTCAGTCTATTAAAAGGATATTATTTACTTCAGATATCCTAAAGGTTTCAAATCGGCTCATATATATTATAATAATATAATATATAATAAAACTTGCTTTCTGTACAAAAAAAAAACATATCAAAACATTTTTATTTATTTGGAATAACAATGATACATTATATATTAAATTATTAGATTTCAAGAATCAAAATCCTTAATGTTCAGCTTTTAAAACTGTTAAGAATTACATCACAATTGGTCTAGACTTTACACATTTTATAACAAAAAGAAATCAGTTCTAAAACTGTCATTGACATACTTTTAAATAAACAAAAAAAATTACTATTTAATAATATCAATTTATCAAATTTTTTGTTAAAAAATTGGTATTTTTTATTTTTCACAATTAGCGCCATCTATTATCAAGTAGTACGTACTAAAGGTCATCGGTTGCCAAACTAAGTTGAACGACCGTGTCGGTTTATCTCATGACGCATTGATGACTTACATTTTTTTATTATTGGTAATGTTTCATTGTATTTCTTTTGTGCAATAAACGCTTGGATTATTGCACCTGTAAACATTCGTTCATCGATTAATACAATAATTACATTCTTTTATAGTTTTTTAATACGCGTCGGCCTAAAACTTGTAAGTAATTGCATAATTCGCACTACATTCTCCAAATATAAGGGTGGAAATTTATTTAAAATCAATATAAGCTAGGACTTACCAAACTATGCGTAACGCCTTAGGGCGTCACAGTACATAGTTCTATATAACTTGTTTAATTTTTTTATATGTAATGTTTTGCAATTTTTGATTCTTCTTATTAGCGTCGCAAATAATTGACAAACTCCCAAGGGCGTCACAGTAAAAATAATTAATTTCAAAAATTAGATTTACTATCTTCTATCTAGAAATCTATTCGCAGACTACAACCATAGATAAAAACCTAAATAAGCAAGTTTTGTTCACCTTACATTTTTCCAGTAAATAATTTATTATATAGGCAAAGATAATACACAGACAGATTATTTGAATAATCTTATCACTTTATGATATTCGGCGATTGTCTAATAATAATTATAATGTAAGTTAAAATCATGATTTTATATACACTACTACTATTTACCTTTCCCACCAAATTTGAATCAAGGAACAAACTTAACTTTGCGGTCGGAAAACTGTTGTCCCCATACATGAACATATGTCGCATTCTATTTACCAACCGCAATAAAATATTTTATGTAATTTTACGGTATTTCCTTAACAAATATCAAAGTATTCATAAATGTCTGTATCTTTTGATTACGTTTATTTAGAAAAAAGCTTGTTCATAGTGTAGTGCTAAACGCATAGTGTAGTACTCAGTGCTGAAGCGTATGTGTAGTAGTGTATACTACACATACGCTTCAGCACTGAAATATATATCTTACCTTATACTACACCTATTTTAATTCACGACCTTCATTTAACTTGAATAAAACCAATTAGAAATTTGGTCAAGGATATTTTTTGCCTAAATATACGTGACAACAGAATTATTGTTTATTTTTTATTTAGCTTTCTATTATTTTTTTATTTAACCTTCATTGAACGTTGATAACCGAAGGCAAAGGTTTTGGTTCTGTTTCTAATGTTATAGGTACCTACTCTCGTTTATTTAATTTTTTTACTATCTTAAAGTATCGTTGAATAGTACATCCTAAGTCTTAACATATACCAGACTGATTGCCTGAAAGATTACGCACTTTTAGAGATAAGAACGCCATAGGTACAAATGGGTGTATGGTTTTATATCTTTTATTCTGTATTTATAAGTTTTTGTGCACAATAAAGTATTTCATTAATTCATACCTCAATATGTTGTTAATTACTACTGTAATGTATATACAAAAACAAATGTCTGGAATGTAATGGTGGGTAGGTAATAAGTATTATATCCGATAATGCAGGAAAAACAATACAATCGGTCAACGCACGATTACCTCCATTGCACTTACACCGATAAAAAGTGACATAATGCGTCACATTGCTAAGTGGATTTGAGACAGCGCCATCTATTATCCGGTAGATGAACTAGTTAATTTATGTTACTAGTTTAAGTAGCAAGCAGTATTATTAATAATGCCTTTAATTTGATTATGTATTATATATATTTTTATATAATACATAAATAAAATAAAGTATATAAAAAATACATTTTAAATTACAACGCACAGATTTAATACAGAATTTGTACAATTAGTTCAGCTACCAATCACTAGATGTCGTTAGTTTCTTTGGCGCTACATTATGATCATTGAAAAATAAGGAAACGACAAACTAGGCCAATATTTTACTAATATGTTATTTCCGAGATTTATTTGCTAATATCAAATTCACCGAAATTTTCCGTTTTATTAATAAATGGATAGTTAATTAACTTTAATTACATTACTATGATCCATAGGAGTATCTACCTCGTTAAATGGAGAACTGAAGGACCCTCCTGAAGGTCAAAACATAAGAACCCTTCATATCCTTTGTTAATTTCATTAAAATTACACAAAAGATTCCAATAAAATGGAATTACGTCATCACTCAATAAGTATACGACTATAAAATAAGTATAGTTTTTTTGTGTAATAGGAAAAGTTTTAAACGATACAATATCTAATCTGATAGGGGAAACCACTAACTTTTATCATTTTAGGTTCAATGTCTTATTTTCTAATTTCTTGTTATATTTAATATAAAAACAAATAAGTTACTATTTATATCTTTCTTGTTTTTTTGGGACACTAATATGTACTAGTTTAGAATTCTGGGACACTAGTATAGATTGGTAAACAATTTGCACTCATTTCTATAATATAATTTAATGTTTATTCCATAGATTATAGAGGCGGTAAGTCTAACTATAGTTTCAACCACTTAATAAAATTTTAAAACTATACTTATATAGGCTTGCTGATTAATATACGTTTTTGGGACACTATAATAAGTTTGTATACTTCTCAGGGAATCCAGTAACCTAACCATAGGTTTAAACAGAGATCCTGGGCAGTGCAGGTGAATGTTTTAATTGTAAAAGATATTTGATTACATTCAATATGAAACCCTCTCTTAATGTTCTTTAATATACCCCTTCTCCTTCTCTTTCTCATCATTTTCTCCGAGTTATATTACTTTTTAGACTGTAGGTTTTGGGTTTCTAGTATAGATTTTTAGTGATTAATATTTTTTATTATTTATTTATTTTTTTGCACCAACAAGATAAGATATGCTTTAATTTTTGGAACGAAGTTCCTTACGGGACGATGCGGGGGTACCCTAACCGGGAAAAACGTCCGTGACTAGATATTGCCCCCCCCCCTCCTCCTCCCACCTACCTACACAGTAATTGGACATTTCAACTTTGATTATGAAAAACAAGCTTCACCCTAAACAAATGGTAGATTTTAAACAACATCAATGGCAACACTTTTATTATTTAATCGAAAAGGCAAAGGTATTACACCGTACAGCCTTGTCTTAAAGATAAAAGAAAATTGTGTAATGTTACGTATAGACACATTATTTCTATTTTTATTTCATAACGGAAAGGCAAAGGTATTACACCGTACAGCCTTGTCATAGAGATAAAAAAATGTGTGTAATGGTAACGTACAGTGGACACATTTTATTTCTGTTTTTATTTAATCGAAAAGGCAAAGGTATTACACCGTACAGCCTTGTCATAGGGATAAGAAAATGTGTGTAATGGTAACGTACATTATTATATTTTAATTCTCTTTTTTTATTTAATCGAAAAGGCAAAGGTATTACACCGTACAGCCTTGTCATAGAGATAACAAAATGTGTGTAATGGTAACGTACATTGGACACATTTTATTATTTTTATCAATAAAAAAATCATAATAAAAAATGTATACCCTAATAATTAGTTTATACCTCGAATAGAATTTAAAATTAATATTTTTATAATAATTCTCTTGGTTATGGCATCATGCCTAAACGGCTGGACCGATTTCGCTAATTCTTTTTTTGTTGTGTTTGATATTGTCAGGAGAAGGTTCTTGTACAAGAAAAAAGTTAAAAAATTTGCGCGGGAAATTAGAAAATTAAAAAAAAACAATGACCATATTAAGCTTTTGACAGCCAAATCGAATTCAATATTCTAGTTAAGACAGGACAACGTCTGTCGGGTCAACTAGTTTTTATATAAATAGTATAGGATATTAGGACATCAAAGTTTAAATTCAAAAATTAATTCGTGCTTCTTAATTAATTAAGATGAAACTTTAATCATGGTTATATAACAAATTAATTATTAGTAAGTTTTAAAACACTAGAAAATATTCAAACTATTACGTTAAAGATGTCTATTGATATAAAATCAAGATTTCTGGCAACAAACCAACATTTTACACAATCACAATATAATTCTGATTGTGTAAGGTTAAAAACAAGTTTTTTATAACTGCACCTAGTTTGCGTAATTCCTAAAAAAGATTCTAGTCTTACTGGCATTTAGGACTTGTTTGGTTTATTACTTGTTTTATGAGTTTATTAAAACGGATTTATAGTTATTAAATGTTAATTAATATACTAATTAGACTTCGCTTCGCTGAGTTACCTCGCAACGAGTACAAATCAGAGTTAGACCGAAAAATAAATAGATTGTTTTTACTAGTATTCCATTAACGCGGGTATTTTAATATAAATATGAATTTAATCGACCCACGCGACTTCGTTCACGTGTAGCTCCGCTCCTATGGGTCTTAGCGTGATGATATATAGCTTATAGCCTTCCTCGATACATGGGCTATCTAATACTGAAAGAATATTTCAAATCGGACCAGTAGTTCCTGAGATTAGCGCGTTCAAACAAATAAACTCTTTAGCTTTATATATTAGTATAGATAACATTGGGTTTTGTGTTTAAAGTACCTTAATTGACTAGTGTTATTTTAAAACTAGGATTTTTAGGGTTTAGGATACTAGTATATGTTCTTCTGGGACTATAGTATACATTTTTAGACCACAATAAAAAAAAATTAAATTTTGAAACCCTAATAGTAAAGATTTAAAGAAGAATTTAGGCGTTTCAGTGATTCTTGTATAGATTCTTTGATTATTCTTAGTTTAAGGAATTTTAATGTAGGTTTTTATACTCTCTAGATTTAGAAGACTTTAGTGTTGATTCTGAGAGATACTTCTTTTTGTGTATCTCCCATTTATAGAGTACTCTTGGGACACTAGTATAGATCCTATAGAAATAAGTACCTTTTTGGGACCCTAATATTACTACTACTGTAGATTTTTAGACGTTTTTAGGATAGTACAGATTTTAGTAATGATTTTTAGATTTCTTTAAATTTTTGGGATTTAAGTATACATTTTAAAGTACATAATATAGGGTTTAGGACACTAGTATAGATTTGTTGATTACTCTAATTCTTTGGGAAGTTCGTATATAATATTATTATTAAGCTTTTACCTATACATTTACTAGCGAAAATATTAACTGATAATTATCAAATATAAACCTGGTATCCCTTCGCCTCTAGTTACGCATCTTAGGGCGTGTTACAGACAGACGCAATAACTAGTATTATATACTTTATTATGTCAGTGATTACGAGTATATTACGCGACGGTTATTACATAAAATACAATGATATGTCTGTCTTTATCATATTATATGTAACTGTTAATTATTACATACTAGCAAACCGACCCGGTTTCGCACGGTTTCTCTACTATAATATGCATGTATACACATTAACCTTCCTCTTGAATAAATATATCTATTGGTGAAAACCGCATTAAAATCTGTTGCATATTTAAAAAGATATAAAGATAGTTCTATAATATAATCTTAAAACATTACGAACTGTATTACTTACTACTACTTACTGCTAGATGGCGCTGTAACTAACTTTACTTAAGCGAAGCATAATATGTAATTATATTAGCTTTATTTTTTCATTTATTTTTAAATGAAATCGCGTTCATAAAATAAATTAGTGTATCTACGGTACGGTTTTATAATTAAAAAAAATATTTGTGAGATGTCGCAAGATTTGACTTTATTTAAAAAAATATTATTTTATTCAATATTTTTTAAATATGTACTACTTTTTTTTTTAATTATGTATTATTTTGTCGATATCCCGAGATGTCACGTGTGATGATGTGAGATTTGGCCGGAATGCCCTTCTGAAGGAATTTTGAATTTTTACATATAATTTCTTTAATGTTGAAATTGTAATAAAGTGTTTTTTTGTCTAATTACTTTTTTAATTATACCAAATTAAAAAAAAAGAAGAGTAAAAAATTGTTGTACATGTTAGATAGATTTGCCAAGGGCGATAATTTAATATTTTCTCTACTGGCAACATTAGCTTATATCAGAACGAATCTACAGTGACAATTAAAAAAAACATAATTACGTTTTCACGCTTATACTACTGAACCGGTTTAGATGAAATTTGGTATAGAGATAGACTAGAGCTTAGTCATATATATAAATTAAAATGAAAAATTAAACACGTGGTTAATTGCACCTGAGCGAAGTCGGGCGGGTCGACTAGTGTATTAATAATATAGACAACATTTCCACTTAAAACAAAAACAAACAATACAAGTGGTCGCGAAATTAGTGACCTCGAAATCCAAACTCGCCCAAGGTCGCTAGGGTCAGATTAGGGCCAGCTAGTCCAAAACACGACTGACCTGTGACCTATTTGAGATTCAAGTTTGAGGTCACTCCAGTGCCATTTATTGGGTATAGATGGCGTTGATCGAATTGCATATCGTTTGTTATTGATATTGGATGTTTAGATGTTTGGGACTCAATCACACTAAAACGGCTGAACGGATTTTGATGAAATTTGGCACACATATAACCTACATTAACATATAGGCTACTTTTTATCCCGGAAAAAATCATACTTGCTGCAGGATGATATTTAAATGTTTATTGAACACTTGAATTTATACTTAATATATAAAGCTGAACAGTTTGTTTGTTTGCTTAAACGCGCTTATCTCAGGAAATAATTCCGATTGATGAAGTCCGATTTGAAAAATTCTTTTAGTGTTAGATAGCCCATTTATCGAGGAAGGATATATGCTATATACCATCACGCTAAGACCAATAGGAGCTGAGCTACACGTGAACAAAGTCGCGTGGGTCGACTAGTATTTTTATATATAGTATATTGAAAATTAAAGTTTTTTTTCTATGTACAAAATATCAACCACAGAGTGTGAAAGGAGGACTCACTCTCACTCTCAATTTTACCTCATTTCTGTAAATTTAAAACCAATGACAGTAATAAATTAATTTTATAATTTTCGGAATATTGTGCCTGAAACTATAAAATCTTTTAGATTTTTTTACTCTTTTTCTCTGCTCTACCTTCTATTTATGATTTTTTTTTTATTTAGTAGTGATTTTTGTCGATTAAATATTTACTCAGTTTTTATATTTAAATACTTTAAAAATCTGTTCTATATTGTCTCTGCTCTCTATCAATGTAATAGAAATTTTAATAACTGTGTAATATCTATTTTTATAATATGATATTGTATATGGTCCCTGTCAAATATACACTGTGATTGATATTTAAATAAATGTATAGAATTTCATTTTGTTTTTAAAAAAGTTAAATCGTTTAGTTTGTCAATTCGTAAATTTTAATCTCGATCGAGAGTTTAAAACCCTTTTAATTATTTTACTCAACATTCTCTCTGATTTGACAATTATACACTGTCATATAAATTTAAATAGTTGTATATAATGCGTGATTTTTTAATGTTTATATCTCAAAAGAATTAAATACGTCAAAAATTAAAAATCTGTTTTCAATTACTCTGTTCTATATAGTCTTTGCTTTTTATTAATAATTATCTGTGCAATATAACAGTAAAATAAGTCGAAAGCTTTACAAACATAAATACAGTTCTGTCAGCATAAAACTGCTTCTTTCATTAAACCCCAAGTTAAAAGGAAATTACTAGACTTTTCAAGCCACGTGGCTGGGAAAATAGGCCATCTTTTATACTATTAACAATAACGCCGTCTCCCTCCCACCCTTTGTTATTTTAATGGGTGGAAGTGAGACGGACAACCCTCTTGTAACTTGATATCGTCCGTTTCGGGACAAGTATTGTGAATTCATGATTTTAAATGTCGGGTTTTGTAGTTTATCACTTGGAAAAGTTTATTTTTTAATGCCACAAGATAGTACAATATTATTGTACAACTAGTCGACTGGCCTGTCTTCGCTCGGGTGCAATTAATTATATACAATACTTAAATTTATCAAAAACATTTAATTTTCAATATATTGTTGCTGAATAAAAATATTCAGGCGCTTACGACGATAAACATATATTATTGTTTACCCGCAAGAAGTATGTATTTTTCCGGGATAAAAAGTAGCCTATGTTTTAATTTAGGTTATAAAGTATATGTGTGGTAAATTTCATTAAAATCTTTTCAGCCATTTTTGCGTGATTGATTAAAAACATCAAATAACCAAACTTCCATATTTATACTAGCTGACTCGGCAAATGTTTTGATATATCAATTTAAAAATATTAGAGGTGGGCCACCCTTATCGCTTAGCGGTATGAAAAATAGATGTTGACCGATTCTCAGACCTACCCGATATGCACACAAAATTTCATAAAAATCGGTCGAGCCGTTTCGGAGGAATTTGGTAACAAACACCGCGACACGAGTATATTATGTATAAGGTTAATAAGATTCTTGCAAAGAAAATTATAAAGAACATCAAATAAATGTAGTTTAAAAATATGGATAAAATGTAAGTTGCGTTAGTTTATATTTACTTCATATTTTATGCTTCTAAGAAATTAAATTTATAATAAAACAAACAGACAGATGCACCAACTATGACACAACTGTTTCGAAACCATTTTAAACATTCATATCTATTATGCTAGAGGATTCTAGACTTTATTTAATATGTGATTAGACAGATAATAAACTGCAGCACTTATCTATTATAGGAAAACCAAGATATGGTCTACTATCTAATTTATTTGCGGTTTTTTGTATAAACTTTCAGGAATTTTAATAAAGGATTTATTGTTACACTTGTAGAGTTTATAAGGTTTAAAAAATTACCGATAAATAAATATTCATAAAGTATTGATTTTTTGATAAAGAAATATCAATAATAACGGAACTACATGTAATTTTTTTTAAGTATATAAGGTTACCTGTCAATAATTTTAAAGCTTCATAGGCGCGTAAATATAAATACTTTTTAATTCACGTCTCACCGAAAATATCACCGAGTTGTGTAAAACCTATTTTGTAAACTTCACATCACTGTCACTGTCACATCATAGATTATTTTTTTTAAATTCGCGCCTTTGATAAAGACCCGCTCACATAGATGTTGCAAGCGGGCCATCGGGGAATCAACTAGGAACAGCCGACACACTACCGCGCGCACACACACGCGGTGTTACGCACACATCTATGTGTGTGTGTGACAGGTACATGCGTTTATTTATATATTACCTAAAACAGATTAAAATATATATAAAATATACCATAACCATTACATTTTTTAAATACATTTTAAATTATTGTTTGAATAACTATTTATTAAATAAAATATATTGCAATGATTTTGCGATTTTAATATATATATTTAATCGTCAATTTTTTTTAATGGCTAGGAATTTGAAATACATGTAAAATAGGCTAGAGGTTTAAAGAAAAATGTTACAACTAACAACCGTTATTACATAACTGTACGAGAGAGAGGTCCGAGGTTGTGTAACTCAACACAGGGAAAGCTCGCACGTACTTTCTTTACAAGTACAGTGTGCGTGCGTGTCGGTGTGGGTGTTTTTCAAAATGGCTTCTCTTTCAAAACAATTTTAGTAGGACTTTAGCCGCTATACGCAGGACTTTGGGTTTACTTTCCCATATTTCTTTTGAATGGCATCTTTTTGAGAGAGTTCAATGACACGCGGTTTGGCATGTATCTGGGCCTACTTTTTTCCGAGCAGAAGTCCACAAAAGACGATATTTTCACGGAACGGTAAGTAGGGCATGCGTAGTGCGGTGTTTTTAATCGATTTTCCTTGAAATAAAAGGATAAATGTTCAAAGTTGTATAGGAATTTGCCTAGTGTAAAATAATGAGTAAGGTTTAACAAGAACAAGCCAAAATTGAGGCCAAGTAGATAGCGAATTAAAAATATTTTAGTTCCGCTACCAAATAATAGATGGCGTTATAAACAAATATTACATTATATTAGAACAACATCAATATATTAATATAATTAACTGTATTTTATATTATACATCCGTCAATAAATAAGTAAATAAATAAATAAAATTTGTTATCATAACTGCATCGTTTCCCGCCAAAAGTTATCGGATAAATTCGGAAGTATTCGTATCAGTTAGAATTGGGTCAAACTTATTTCTTACTTTTCAGCGTTCCGCGCCCAGTTCTTTTACATGTTTACCATCAGACAGTCTGTTAGATAGTCTGCAAATATACCTTTCTATCTTTAAAGGTCTGTATTTTTCAAATTGTTGTATATATAGGTAAAAATGTAAGACTATAATCAAGTATAATGTGTTTTCATAGTACAAAACAAATAATAAAAACACTGACAAGTGAATCATTTTTATGTGATACTGAACCTTTGGTAAATATGTTCGTCCCTTTTTTTGCAAATCTTCTCTTTCTAAATATTCGTATTGCAATGATTATGAAAGATTTTAATTTTAATTGAGCTTTGTCTCAAAATAGCTTATAATAAATTGCTATAAGCTATTGCATCACAGCGGAGGAAGTGAAATAACAGACATAATATTTATACAGCCGTCTCTTCCTACCTACTACTCTCCATCTTTGTTACACGCGTGTAAGTCTCCGTAACTGTAGAAGCGCGTAATATATAGTTGTCCTCTATATCTCCGTCTCGCTCGTGCAAGGCAACAGAGTGCGTTGACCTGTCCTTGTTGCATCTGTGTGCAGCCTTGCGTTACAGTTATACGTTTCATTGTATGTGTGTACGTGCATCGTAAGGGCCGTTACACACTACGTCATAAAATGACATTTTATTTTTTTATTTAATATTTATTCAGTGTTACCAATTAATAGCTATTACCACAGAATCGGCAATCACATTATTTAAAGTAATTAATATTAATTTATCAAACCTGATGTATGTATGTTTTTCATATTGCAGCATTAAGTAAGTCCTTACCTGTAAAAGAAAATATATTTATTAATTTACTCTCAAGTGGATTATAGAGTAAATAAATCAAAAATGCATTTTTTAAAACAAAGTTCCACGCATCGTTTGTCTATGTTTGGAAAAAATGGTGGAATTAAACGATAAAAAAGTTAAGCTTTATAGAAAATAATATATTCTATACTATTAGTGCAAACTCCACAAAAGCACGTCGATAGTATGTTGATAAGAATGTAAATCTGGATAAATTGAAATGTAAATAAAAAAATACAGAGAAACAGCTCAACGCTCCTTACGCTACGGTTATAAAAAAGTTGCGTCAGAGCTCATAAAAAATGTCTGCTAGGCGTCAACGCGGGCATTACATCACTAGCTGCAGTAGTGTGCGCACACACACACATACACAAGCTCTCCGCACGTGCTCACCGTGTACACACACGAGCACACACACGTGCACCTAATCTTTTGTGGAATGTGGGTTTCATACCTTAATGAGTACTTTTAAAAGCGCCTGAAAAGGGAAATTCTTTGGACTGCCGCTTTAAAAGATTTTTTCTGAATAAATCTTTCGTTGATTAGATTTTAAAAGGGGTAAATTATTTTTGACCTGAAATATTTAAATGTCGCTTAACGTAATGCTCTATCATACGTCATTTAAAGTAAAAACTACTGAGAAATGACATTTATACCTTCATAATGGCTGAATCAATTTGGCTATGACTTATCTGTTAAGCTAAAGTATAAAATACCAAACATATTTGATTAAACTTATGGATTGACAAAATGGCGGACAATCTTAACAGAAAATTAATTTATTAAGCAAAATAATGTATTAAACTGTAATTTAATGATAATAATTCGACCGTTTTTAATTTACAGAGCTGGTAAGTGTAAAGTCGGGTCATACGCGAACATTCAGCGGTTATGACTCAGTACTCGATGTCAGTCTATTAACATACTAGACCAGAGGTTTCCAAACTTATTTGACCTGTAGACCACTTAGCGTATTATTCGCCAGTAGCAAGACCATGCTTTTTGCTTTCTCATATTTTATATACAGGCAATTTTAAAGACCAAAATAGAGAGTTTTGTAAAATATTTTGTTATATCGCATCGACCCCCCATACTCGGAACATAATATATCGCAACTGAATTTTTAAAATTCTCAAGAAATTGGGTAACAAAGCACGTTTAGCTAAATGACGTCATTCTAAATTCAATATGGCGGACGTCCCAAGATGGCGGATTAGTTCATTTTAGTGCACGCCCAAGATATGGGTATCATTATAATTAAATGAAAAAATTTATTGAGAAGTATATGAATAATAAAAAGACTTCACTTTAAATTCAATATGGCAGACGTCCCAAGATGGCGGATTATTTAATTTTTGTGCACGCCCAAGATATGGGTATCAATTTAATCAAATGAAAAGGTTTATTGTAGAAGTATATGAAAAATAAAAAGACTTCACTTTAAATTCAATATGGTGGACTAGCTTGTATTTAATTTTGAGAATATATCTGTAACCCCCAGTAACGATTCCTGTGGATTAATATACACTTTAGGAGCCACAGTACTAGACAAATGTAATATAATGCCAGTGTACATTGTGCATCTCGTTCTTTGATCTCTTCATCTAAATTAACGGCTTTTATATTATTTAATGAGCATCTGGCGTGTTGTATTTAATATTCTTTGATGCCGAACTTTGATCAATTTGAATAAATTTCTTTTAAAAAATTGATAATTTTCAAAGAATAATCCTAACTAATATTATAATTTCAAAAGTAACACTTAAGAAACTAAACAAATGCAATTGAGATTTAATATACTACTAATACTACGCCATCTATTGAACGATAGATGGCGTCTGTCTTTTACACAATCAGGCTTAAATCATTGAATCGATTTTGATGAAATATGATACAGAGATAAAGTAGAGCTTGAGGAAGAACATATGCAATGTTTTATTGCGAAGAAAATACTTAAGAATGCACAGTAAATAAATGAGTGTACTCGTACGCCATCTATCGACGTGGGGATGACGTGGGAATTAATCATATAAATTAAAATCAAAATAATAAAAACCTTAATACACGTGGTAGTCTTATATCTACAATAGATATCAGTAAGTAACTGATAGAAGGGAGGTAGAGCTATATAAAAATAATATTTAGTTGATGGCAAAAATGTCCCGTCCATTGAAAGTGGAAATGAATCGAAATGCTGCAATGCGGCTCGGCTCGGCTCGACTCGGCTCGTAATCATAATCTATGAACAACCAGAATACGGAACCTCTATTGTTGGAACTATTCAGAAACGTCTTATTTTATATTATACTAGTCGACACGACCTGGCTTTGCACGGATGCATTTTATAACATTCAATACTTAGATTTATCACAAAACATTTTATTTAGAAAGGAAGTCTAAATTTTTCCGGGATAAAAAGTAGCCTATATTTTAATCAAGGTTATAAAGTATCTGTGTGTCAAATTTCATTATAATCCGTTGACCAGTTTTTGCGTGATTAAGTAACAAACATCCAAACATCTAATGAAAATTATAATATTAGGATGACAAATATTTATATAGCTTTCAAGATTGCTTTTTTTTTTAAAAATTCTTTCGAGGTGTATTTCTTATCGGAATAATATTGCCTTTAAAAGGTTGTTAGTATTTTTGAAATCAATAGTTTTCGATACTACTTTTTTTTTTTTTGTTCTTCGAAAGGTCTTTCAAGGTTTACTCTTTAAAGCTCTCTAAAGATTGCCTCTAGAAATAAAAATATGAGTTATTTTCGAAATATTCTTCAAAATTAGTTTTATTACATTATGGGATCTGCAATAATCCTTTATGTTAGCAACACTATTGCTAACATTTTATTGGTTTGAATAGCTGTAAGCTTTGTCACTACAAATCAGCAGTAGTTCGACGAGTACTTAGTGAAAATGAGATGCTGAATATATGTGAAGACTAATGTATACATGCGCTTGAGTCATAAACCCCAGTAACTAGACACTATATACTATATAATAGTTAATATTATGCGAAGTAAAACGTACTGTTTGTATGTATTTAAATCACGTACGTAGAATATGTATAATTGTATAGATATAGTATAGCAATTGTAAGGAAATACTATGTAAATACATTATAGTAATAATAGCTAAACTGACCTACGGTAACGTTTATGAATGTAAATACCTCAGATATATAATCATATATCAGTCGTGACGTCTGTATGACTCAGATATCGTTTTATTTGTTATTCTATTATATATCTTAGTATTCCTGGTATAATGTAAGACGAATGAACTTAGTTTTCGAGACAGCTTTTATTTTTTTTTCAAGATATTTTTGTATGTACTTAACAGTTTGTAAAATTAAAAGCTTTCGAGACTACGAAACTTTATTATGAAAGTAAAATCTAAGTGTAAGTGGCTCCTAAAATGGTTTGATTGAGCAGATTTATTTATTTGTATTTTTTGACATGTTACCTTAATAAGATAAAAATAAATCTTGACAAGTTTCGAATTAAAACCTCCATTTTTGAAAGTCAGTCTCAGGAGAACTTAAACAGAAACGCGTTGGACAATGCCGTCCATTTTAAATGTACGAATTTATAATTTAGGTGCATTTCCTTTGTAAACCTGTTCCTGGCTTACACTATACACTACACTGTAGTGTACACTGTACAGAGATAGCGTACTGTATATAGGTCACCTAAAAATAGGGTATTCATCTCTCCTTTTTCTATTTTTAGCCAGGATTCGTTTACAGTAGTAAGTATGTTGTAATTATGAAACTGAGTTGAGAACTTGAAAGGATTTTTATCTCATCTACGTTTTTCTACATTATTATAGAGAATTATGTCATTCTGTTGGTTTGTAAAGTATTTAACCACTCATATTTTTAAACCTCAATCACAGAAAGCTACATTATTGTCGAGTAATGTCAATAGTTTTCGAGACACCTTATATTTTTTTTCTCGTTCTATATTCTTTTATAGCTCGAAATAATGTTTTAAAAATATATACATATATTGTATAATTATTTTCGAGTAACAATTTAATAGTTTTCGAGACATCCTTTATTTTTTTCTCTCATTCTATATACTTTTTTAGTTTAAAATAAAAAAAAAGGTTTTAAATAAAAAGGAGTAATATTTCAATAAAATTTCAATTTTACTTTATACGTCAATAAAAATACACTTATTATTTATTATCTGTATACATCTTTTTTTTCAAGGTATGTATATCTCAAATAAACTTTAATAAAAAAGATATGAAGATATATGACTCAATTTGAATGAATGAATGAATAGAACCTTACGATTCCGTAGTTTTTGAATAGAAACCCAGGCAATGCCTTGGACTTAAAGACATCCTTTAAGTGATCACAGCACTCGCCTCCACTGTCCGGTCTCACTGTTAAATTCTCAGATTAGGTTAACATAAGGCTAACCTAACCTAACATAAACCTAACCTTAGGTTGTGTTAACATACCTAAATACATGAGTCCCACGCACAATCAATCAATCACAACTCACATGATCCTTAGTCGGAGAGTTCCAATATCCGTAACAAAATGACATACTAATGTTACGCTTCAACTCCAGGTGATGTTCACTCAAAGAAACTAGTCTAGTGTACTTGGGGAATATAAAGGGACTATGACGTAAGGGAGGTGATGTTACCAACCATTAAATACTACCCACCCACGATCACGTTTTATGAGTTGAATTAAAACTAACTAATATTTGGATACTATTAAGAATCTAGGACTCTAATCGATCTGAGGATGAGCATAGTGCAAGTTTAGTGTTGTGATGATCTCCTACTTTAGGATCATATCAGATTATACTATGTAAAGATTAGGTATTATAGGTCGCAAGCCCCAGGCATTCTGCTTATACATATTGCTGTACCGTAAAAAGTATTCTAACATGTTTAATACGTAAAAACTTTCTCAGCTTATTGTTTTCGTGTCCGCCTTTTTCTTGTCAAAGGGCGGATACAGATAAGTAAATGTTTTTTATCATAGAAAACACATTTTATTCTACAACGCCATCTAGTGAGCTTAAGCAGTGACTGAGTAAGTGAGTGAGTAAGTCATTATTACAATCTGATACTCCATACTTATTTATGAATGGTAATCAATAAATCGTGTCTTTAGAAAGTTTTTTTATTGTCAGTGAAAGTTTTAAATTAGCTCGAATATAAAAGGTATATTTGTATTATTATATATGAAGATTATGTAATAATAATCTACCTACAATATTATAGATATACAATCTTGTACGATTAGAATAAAATTTTGTGCTATGACATTATTCATTGACGCGATTTACGCAGAATTAAACGATCTTTAAAAGCGTAAGTGCTTAATTCTTGTTACTATATTTCGATAGCTAGATTTTTAGCATAAATATTTTTTTACGTCAACTGTATATGTATTTTCTGTTTGTTTCAATATAATATCAAAGCAAATGTTAATATATAAATAACCTATTTATAATTGCATTAATAACAATTAGGGTTGCCTATTATCTCATTTTATGCCGATAATAAGGGGAAAAACTGAAAATAATTTAGATTTAAAAAGTCATTAACATTTCTAATGTACACAAAAATGTGTTAATGGTTTTCAGCTTGACCGCAGTTTTGTCTGGTTTATGGTCAAAAACGAGAATGTGGTCAAATCATGACGAATTGGACGTAAATAAAACTTTGGTTAAGAAAATCAGAAAGCCTTTTTTAATTGCCGATGACTTTTTGGACCTGTACTGTACTGTAATAGGAGGAGAAGATCTGAGTTCGATCCTGGGTACAAACCTCTGACTTTTATGACTTATGTGTGTTTTAAGCAATTAAATATTACTTGTTTTAACGGTGATGGAAAACATCGTGAGGAAACCTGCACTCCTGAGAGTTCCCTAAAGTTCTCAAAGGTGTTTGAAGTCT
Source organism: Limenitis camilla (assembly GCA_905147385.1). Lineage (NCBI taxonomy): Eukaryota > Metazoa > Arthropoda > Insecta > Lepidoptera > Nymphalidae > Limenitis > Limenitis camilla. The sequence continues at coordinate 4,994,128 of LR990251.1, read as the reverse complement.
GCCAACTCGCACTGGCCCACTGGGTTAGCGTCATGGATTATGACCTACCCTCTCCTCACCCTGAGGAGGGCACTCGGCTCTGCAGTAGTTCATCCATGTGGTGTACATTTAATTACCAATATTTTAATTAAATAAAATTGTATTTTTTATACAATTTACTTTAAAGTACTTGTAGAAAAAGGTTGGCAACCCTACTTCCAACCTTCAACACTCACCATATCTTCTTAATTTACGACAAATATAAACTTATTACAAACTGAACTTTAATACCAGATTTTCAAGGATATCAATATATTAAATATTTTATTATTAAATCCAATTAAATATACATTAAAAGTTTAACTGTTTAGTAATTGGTTATCTGGGAGGTTTAAATGCCATTAAACTTTTTTTTCTATCTCCAATAGTTTCAAGAAAAGATCTATTTATTGATCTAATCGAAAAAAAAATCTTTCATCTATATAAATTGTTAATTAAGATTAGTTGGCAATTGGCGACTTATAATTTGAGTAGCATCCTGGTATTTGATGTTGGTAGGATTGATATGAGTAGCACTTTTAGGAATTACACGATTAGCATTTTCACTTTTTTGAATGTTGGACAAATGATAAACACAAACCGAAGGAGTAGGGATTGCAAAATAAATACGTCGTTGCGACAGAATAATCTAGGAGTAACGCTGAATGTATCTAAACCCCTCAGGAGGATATTATAGTCAAGCCGTCATTCTGGCAGTCTGCGTATAGGCTAAAACTCTTGCCGGTTTTCTCTTTAATCAACAATGTATAATATTATGCTACGCTTACGAGTTACGACCCATAGGACTTCAAGTTCACATATTTTCTATCACGCACAACACATTACAAAACAAACACGTTTAAAAGCAAGTAAACATAATTATTTAATTACATCACTTTTATGTAACGAACCGTCACGCGTAACGAAAAGAAGTCAAGTGTGAGTCGTTACGATCTAATAGTGTTGCCATCATATAAAAACATCTCATTATTTTTAATATTTTTTAAAGCCTAAATCAAAAAGAAAGGAGCATCAAGGAAGACGGAATATCCAATATTTTTAAAGTAGATAAAATTTTATTTTGTCTTAGATATACAGTTTCATCAAAATCGTTCGAGCTGTTTATGATAATAAACAAGAATTAAGTTATAAAGAAAAGAGAAAATAAGATAAGAGAAGATACTCTTTTAATCAGCGCTTCAAAGAGTCGAGACTAATGAGGATGAAAAAAAAAATATATATTTGTCTTTGTCATTACAACTTAATAATGTAATTTTTAATAAAAGTTTTATTGTATTTGTTACAGTACAATACAATGGTGTGTGACTGGGGCGTCGATATTTTTTACAGCAAATTTCAATCACGTCGAAGTCTAACCTAGGCTAGAAGCGTATCTGCATAATTAGGGTTTACGTTTAGGCCTAAAACTGGTCAATGTCGTATTTCTAATCACTGAATTGAGCACAATGTAATAAATATATTTTTCTTAAATTCAATAAGGCGGCAGTTTCAATAATCTTTAAAGTTATTACTATTCAGTTTATTAACTATGTTTTTAATAGAGAAGCTATGACTTTTATTTGTATTTAATTTGCTTATAACTACTTCCGGTATGTCAGCGGATAATAATAAAAATAGAAGCCAAAACAATCATTTTTTTTTATTTTCTTTGTCTAAGTATATGTTTATATGTACGTTAGGCAAAAGCTACTTAACAAAATAGGATATAATTTTCACAGTTGCATTGCTAAAAATGTAACTTAAAATATAATTTAAATTAAAAACTATACATCTATAAAAGTATTAAAAAAATATTTAAATATTATTTGATGCGAAAATTCTCATAGTGTGAAAGCAACTTTTTCTTTACAATGATGCGTTGAGTTAGTGTGAGTGTGGTTGTGTGCGTGTGACCTACTTACGAATGCGCTCGGATGACTTCGGAGGTTTCCGTCGCGAACATATGCCCTAGTCGGTGTTGCTAGCGTGCAAATAATTCCCCATTTTTGTATACTTTCAGATTTTATAAGAAATTTTAAATATTGAGTAAAAATGTTTAATATATTTATGTACTAATATTTGCTATGAAAAATGAGGTTATGAATATTTCATTTTGTATAATTTTGGGTTCTATCAAGAGTCAAATTACATAAATTGATATTCGAGAATACTTTTCGGCGCCATGGCTGGAGAAATAATATTTATTATTGTACTATGCAACTATAATAAACCCTCGGTATTTAACAGTTATTAAATGTAATATCATTTATATACTGACATTCTATAAGTTATATTTTTATTATATTTACTATCTAATAAAATAAGGAAATTTCGTTTACAAAAATTGGCAACTCAAAGATCACTCATCAGTAGCACTAGCCGCGCCATCTTAGATAACCCGACCAATTTAAACAGACACCCCATTTTAATACTCTCGAACGACACTCCTTTACCAGCAAAGCTCTTCTCATTTTAGTCATAACATCTATCTAACATAACTTGATCTTTACCGCTAATATATAATCTATAGTTATTACATCTCTTCACATTCTGGTTAGTTACTTGTTTTGAAACTTATCATTGTCAATTGTAATTTATCTTGATTTACTTCCGAATATGTACTTATTATGGCCGCTTTCAAATATTTCGCAACTCAACTTCACTTTCTTTTCCCAGATCCTGAGTTCGCGCCAAAATGCTTTTACTTTTATTATTGCCATATTATTAAATGCTTCAATTTATTATACTGTTTATTTTTTACTCGTTATAATATTATATTAGATTTATATTGTGTTTACCATTTTGATATATGGCAACGATTTTACATAATAATATACTTCTAAATTTAAAATAGGACAATATATAGCTGACCTAATTCGTTTGAGTTTTTAATATAAATATACGAGCTTTTTTGTTAAAATATTTGTTAATCCTTTTTGAAATATGGCAACAACTTTAAATAAAAAAAACCTTATGGTTGACCAATCTTCGTCTGTCAATGAGTTTTTATTTTTAAAACGAAAGTTAGTAAATGAAACTTTTTGTTATGGAGTCGTTTAGTCAGTCAGTCAGTTAAGTCTATATTAATAAATGACATTTAATTCTAGAACTAATCAACAAATTCAACTGAGAAAGTGGACATTGTACTTACGATAACATTACGCAATTGTGTTAGTAGTTAGAATAACTGATTATATTATATAGTAAGCTATATGTATATACATAGTAATATATATCTAGTAATATATATCTAGATATACAAAAAAATGAATTGCCTCTATGTATGTGTATAACTTCAGAATGGCTGCACCAAATCGGATTATTCTTTTGTGTTAGTTATTGTTTGTATAAAAAAAATGTGAGTGAGACAGAAAAGTGAGTGAGTCAGTAAGATGGTGTCCAGTGGAGAAGCGAAGGCAGGTAAGGTATTATAAAATTCTGCATAACAAGTTACCATCCTAAAATACGTAAAAACTTTCCAAGAGAAAGTGGCGCGGAAAAAAATACATTTTGACAGCGGAAGTAACGTTCGGAAATAGATTTCATTAAATCATTTTACTTCCTTATTTTATATAAACTTGCCCTCTCTTCCATCAGGTGTTATTTAAAGCTTAATTTTTTTTTAAAATATGTATAAATTTTAGAAATCGTATAATATATTTTCTAAAATTAAAAGCATGTATAAGTTCTAGATATTTTCTACAAAATGGCTGACATAAGATGGCGTTTTATGTATCTATGATCAAGTTATTTAGTAGTAGATAATAATTAAGGTTGTTTGTCATATCCGGACGCCATGAGCTTTGGCAGGTGTATTCTTCATTAGTAAACAAAATATACTTAAAATATGAATAACAGCTGCTTAACATATGTAATATCTAATTAGCTTCTAAGTTATATATTAAAGGTATCTTTCAAACGGTATTTTAATATGATACAGCAATAATATTAGTTAATAATAAAAATTATTGAAGTTTAACTAATAATGCTAACATAGTTGTTTATCACCCTAGACTAGATGTGTGTTAGTTTGTCCCACTCCCAAGCTGAAAGTATTGATTCTACAAAAAATGTAGTTTCATGAAAGGTAGGGAAAACTCTATTTTAATTTATTACATAACTACATTGTAAAATAAGTAGGAAAGTCCAAAAAATGTGTTTGACGTGCCATTTTTTCAACATGGCGGAACTGTTTTACTGCTACCATGACTTAGTAAGCGAAGTTAGTCGCATATTTTTTTAATTAGAATGATATTATTATTTAAAATTGTTGCCACATATCTAATTATTCGAAAAAATAAAAATAAATATCAAAAAAAACAGATTAATTAAATCTATTATTATTTTCATTTTAAAATAAGTACAAAGATGTAAAATTGTTTTTCGTCATGAATTAGCAAGCGGACTTAGTCAACCATTTTTTATTTTATTTAAAATTGTTGCCACATATCAAAATGGTTATTCGATAAAATATACAGTTATTAAAAAATAAACAGATTAATTGAATTTATTCATATTTTCATCGTAAAATGAATAATTTTAAAAAATGATAAAGAAGATATTTTAAAAAATGTGTTCGAAGCGCCATTTCCCAATATGGCGGCGCAAGCGGCAAAGAAATATCACAAGTTTTAATTTTTAGTACATACAAACAATTTCTGTATTTGTTATTAATTTTTTGAATTAAATATTGAGCTTAAATAAAAGGTTCTTCATGCAAGAAATGTCAAAAATTTAGTATTTTAAAAAAATATTTAAAAAAAAAATTGACAAATAAGTGTTCTTTTATGTAATGATATATTTCTTAGGAAAAAAATATATATATAGAATTATTTCACATATTTCCTATTATAGCATTCTACTGGCAACACTGTTGATAACGTTTGACTACTGACTTCGCAATTTATAGGACCTGTTCTGCAGCAGTTTGACTAGTACTTTCAAGCATCAATAAAAGTGTAATCATAAGGAAGATGTTTAATTACTTTAATGTTCAGTAACGAACGATACAATAAAAGATCTTTAAACCCATACCTGGGTCTCGATTCCCAGGCACTGCTCGGCTTTCTATCCAGAGTACCTAGATGTTATTAATTTTTTTACAATTTAAATACAGTTTTTTTCTATATTAATATTTAAATTATCCTCAATTATAAAAACTAACGAGTGTGATAATCTAAACATAATAAATTACGTAAGTTATTATGTTTGTATAACTTTCTTCCAAAGAATGTATGATATAATACTAGAGGAAACACAAAAATGTTGTAAGCGCCATCTGTCAGAACTCGTGCGAACTACGTGTCAGTGACAGCGTCAATGGCCGTCGCCTCTATGAAACTTACAGCTTTGATACTAATGAGTTTATTTAATTGCTAAACAAGAAATAAATACCATGTAAGATATATGTGATTATAATAAGCTCGCACCGGGGCAGTTTGACAAGTAATTTCGTGAAGTTTATCCTCTTTCCTATATAGAAGGTATCTAAGTTATAAATGAGACGCGTTGACCTTAAATGTCTATTTTAGGGCACATTTACTGAAGACACTTTCTGAATCTTAATAATAAATGTATATGTTTGGATGTTTGTTACTCAATCGCACAAAAATGGCTGAACGGATTTTAATGAAACTTGGCAGACATATACTTTATAACCTGGATTAACATGTAGGATACTTTTTATCCCGGAAAGTTTCATAATTCCTGTGGGATACTAATAAAATGTTTATTGAACGCCTGAATAATTTTGTATAGCAATATATTGAAATTTTAAATCTTTTTTGTTAAATCTAAGTATACGGTAAATTGCAGACGAAGACAGGACGAGTCAACTAGTATATAATAAGTATTTTTGTAGTAAATAAGTGTAGGAAACCCCGCCCTCGCTTATCAACTCGTTTATTATCTAACAGTGAAAGTTTTGAATCACCTTTGGCTGGCAAACAAAATGTGACGAAACTATGGCGGATGTGTAAAAATCCACTCAGATAGTGTGAGTTTCCTCTGACTATCACTACATAAAAAACAAAGTACTATGCTGCGTCTGTCTGTCTGTTCGCGGTAAACTCTAAAATAATAAGAAAATACGAGTATGTAAACACACGTCATATTATTTTGGACGTGAAAGCGTTGATTTATTTATTAACACTCATTTTGTTTAAAATGAAAAGGATATAGTATTTTTGTTTAATTTTTTTATTATTTCGGAATTATTATTAATTATTAGGGCTTCCAGGGATTTTTTTTTATTTTAGATGGAATGCCTCTTTAGGTAAATGTCGTATACCTAAAGTAACCATACGTCCCGTTTTGAAGGAGTCAGCCCTGTTATTCGGGCATATATATATATACAAATATTCTCTGAGAAATTGTTTTGTTTGACTTTGATTATTTCTTTTCATCTGTGGATGTATGAAAAACTTGCGCCCCGTGGTCCGTGTCCCGTTTTGAGTGAAAAATAAAATGGCCACTTTAGGTATACCTGACAACTGCGCCATCTACCGACTATAACCATCACTTATCGGCAACATTCCAGCTGGAATCTCTTCAAATAGTAATTTTTTTCTAAATACATACAATATTTTTTAATATAGTGATTTTGCTCATAAGGTTTGCGTGTTTCTACCGAAATACGGTGAAGGCCTACGTATTGTGAATAACATCTCCTACAATTATATATAAGTAGTTATAAAAATAAATTTAACTACATGCTTATCACTTAACTAAAGAAAAAAACCGGCCAAGAGCTAGTCGGACTAGTGCACGAAGGTTTCCATACCAATATTTGGCTAAAAAATCACGTTTATTGTATGGGAGCCCCCCTTAAATATTTATTTTATTCTGTTATTAATGATGTTTAGTATTTGTTGTTATAGGGGCAACAGAAATACATTATTTGTGAAAGTTTCAATTGTCTAGCTATCACGGTCCATGAGGTAAAGCCTGGTGACAAACAGATGGACGGGCGACAGAGTCTTAGTAATAGGGTCCCGTTTTTACCCTTTAGGTACAGAATATTTAAGTATTGACGAATTTTATTTAATAATGAAGTAGCTTCTATTTCTTTATAGTATACTTCCACTGACTATTTACAAATTTTGTGACCATAGATCCACGACAGTTTGACAAGTAATTTCGTACAATAAATATTAACAGTGTTACCCTTCAAAAGATCACATGAGTTTTTAAAATATTAATTATCTTGGTTGCTCGATTGGTCGGTAAGTCGAGTAGTGTGTCCTTTTAATCCTGCTTCTGAGTCTCATATCTCAAGCATTGTTCGGCTTCAATCTAAATTTTACTACGCAGTGTCGATTACTTCTCTGTACTCTTATAACTTAAAAGTTAAACTGTAATTAGTTTATATAAATATATAATTTGCATACTTGTTAAACTTCTGCAGGAAATATTTTAAAAGTTTTAATATAACTTCCGGCGTAACACAACTGATATATGTTTAGTGATAGTTATAATTAGGAAGGGATAGCCCAAATATATATAAGTTAACCTAACCTTAGGATTAAACAGTGAAACTAAGCCCTAGAGGCGAGTGTTGGAATTCTGTTAAAAGGCCTTGCAAACCTACACTTCAGTCACAAGTCCAAGGCACTGGTCTGGTTCCTATCGTAATTATAAGAGATCATAATGTTTAGTTGGTTATCAGTTCAGTAGCAATTGTTGCGTTTGCCCAATAGCTCATTCAAAATCACACCCCCCTTATAGAGTTTTTCAATATACCCCTTTCTTTTCTTTTCGCCGAGCTATACTATAAATCACTAGTAATATTGAAATATCCGTAATACTGTTGTTTGTTTGTAAAGTAAAATCTGACTAATGCTTTATAACCTTAAGCATCTCAAGGTTTTTATATTCATAATCTCAGCCAAAGGTTTTATAGAATACATTTAGTGAAGCGATAAGTATAAAAGAAAAAAAACCTTAAAATGCTCTTTAGATGGAAGCCGAGCAGTGCCCGGCGTTTAAGACTCATAAGTTGGTTTAAAGCGATACACATTAACCTACATTTAGGTAAATCAAACAATTGATGAGATGGGGAGGATGGGGGGGATCTGCATGGTGATTACATTAGCGATAAACAAGTAAATACGCACGTCGAATCGTGAATATCCCTGCTCAGAATGAGTAAGGGGAAAAATACATGCATCAATGTTTACGTAAGCAAGGTGAGGGGTTAGGGCTTGCTTATTTTTGCTGACAATGGGGAGCAGTGAGTTGATAATAGCCAAAAACCTGCTTAAGTTACTTGAAGGGCCCTCATGAAATTAAACTCCCGCTAAACTATCGGGAATTAATTAATAAATTGTCAAGCCCGTGTATTTAAAAAAAAAGAAATTATTAGTCAATTGAACGCTATCGACAGTGTTGCTAGCAAATATAAAAAAATAACATTCTTATCTAACAATTTGTATTCACGGAAAAATGCTTTTTTATATATGTACAAAAATTTTTAATAATTTAAAAAAAACGCTGCGTTTCTTGATCAATTAGAGTCTTGTGATATTACTGTTATATCAATATAAAAATAAAGGGTGTCAACTGTAAGGTATATTTTCGAAATATATACCCCCTTATAGTTGGAAATAGGGGGAAAATGGCTACTATCAAAGAGCATGCTCCAAGTCACGTCCTACAGGTTCCCATCTAAATATATTTATTTATTCCAGCCTTTGAACACGCGAATATTATGTAATTATAATTATATAAATATATTTACATAACTATTAAAACAATGGCTGTCGGTCTGTATGAAATTAATCAACTTCAATACTTGTTGTAACTGGTCACCAGATGGCGTTTCAGATTTTTTTAATATTTATTTTTGGTTTGAAAATACTTGAAATAAAAAAATCATACATCTCCAATTAAATGCTTAAATGCTTCTATATTTCGTCTGCGTCACATAAAAGAGAGAGAGAGAGAGAGAGAGAGAGTAATAGAGAGTGTAGGTACCATACATAAAATTCTAAAGAAGCTGAAGCTTTCTTTGATTTATCGCTGTTTAAACAAACATCGGGCGCTCTCATGATGCTCCGCTCCTATGGGTCGTAGCGTGATGTTATATAGCCTATAGTCTGCCTCGATAAATAGACTACCCACAACAAATATATCATACAATTCGATCCAGTAGTTCATGAGATGAGTGTGTTCAACCAAACAAACAAACTCAGCTTTTTAATAATACGACGGTAAACATATTTTATTGTTTTCCTACAGGAATACTAAATTTATCCGGGATAACAAGCAGACTATGAGTTAATCCAGGTTATATAGTATCTGTGTGTCAAATTTCACTGAAATCCGTTCAGCCGTTTTTGGATGATAGAGCAACAAACATCCAAACATACAACTTTCACATTTTTAATATAATTTTGTATGGGACTGTGTATCTATTCATTATTTTTCCAGCACAAAGCCTAAACCTAAGTAATAAGCAACCTTCTAAGGAATAGGCCGTAGTACTGAAGGTCGATAGAGCACGCGATATGACTCGTGCGCAGGTGTACTTGATGAACTTACTTTATCTTATAAAAAAACTAATGTTATGATGTTGGCCACATTGCTCTGAGTAGCATTTTGCTTTGGAAATGGCACATCTGATAATTAATTAGTGTTATGATGTTGGCCACATTGCTCTGAGTAGCATTTTGCTTTGGAAAATGGCACATCTGATTATTAATTAGTGTTATGATGTTGGCCACATTGCTCTGAGTAGCATTTTGCTTTGGAAATGGCACTTCTGATAATTAATTAGTGTTATGATGTTGGTCACATTGCTCTGAGTAGCATTTTGCTTTGGAAATGGCACAACTGATAATTAATTAGTGTTATGATGTTGGCCACATTGCTCTGAGTAGCATTTTGCTTTGGAAATGGCACAACTGATAATTAATTAGTGTTATGATGTTGGCCACATTGCTCTGAGTAGCATTTTGCTTTGGAAATGGCACAACTGATAATTAATTAGTGTTATGATGTTGGCCACATTGCTCTGAGTAGCATTTTGCTTTGGAAATGGCACAACTGATAATTAATTAGTGTTATGATGTTGGCCACTTTGCTCTGAGTAGCATTTTGCTTTGGAAATGGCACAACTGATAATTAATTAGTGTTATGATGTTGGCCACATTGCTCTGAGTAGCATTTTGCTTTGGAAATGGCACAACTGATAATTAATTAGTGTTATGATGTTGGCCACATTGCTCTGAGTAGCATTTTGCTTTGGAAATGGCACAACTGATAATTAATTAGTGTTATGATGTTGGCCACTTTGCTCTGAGTAGCATTTTGCTTTGGAAATGGCACAACTGATAATTAATTAGTGTTATGATGTTGGCCACATTGCTCTGAGTAGCATTTTGCTTTGGAAATGGCACTTCTGATAATTAATTAGTGTTATGATGTTGGTCACATTGCTCTGAGTAGCATTTTGCTTTGGAAATGGCACAACTGATAATTAATTAGTGTTATGATGTTGGCCACATTGCTCTGAGTAGCATTTTGCTTTGGAAATGGCACAACTGATAATTAATTAGTGTTATGATGTTGGCCACTTTGCTCTGAGTAGCATTTTGCTTTGGAAATGGCACAACTGATAATTAATTAGTGTTATGATGTTGGCCACATTGCTCTGAGTAGCATTTTGCTTTGGAAATGGCACAACTGATAATTAATTAGTGTTATGATGTTGGCCACATTGCTCTGAGTAGCATTTTGCTTTGGAAATGGCACAACTGATAATTAATTAGTGTTATGATGTTGGCCACTTTGCTCTGAGTAGCATTTTGCTTTGGAAATGGCACAACTGATAATTAATTAGTGTTATGATGTTGGCCACATTGCTCTGAGTAGCATTTTGCTTTGGAAATGGCACTTCTGATAATTAATTAGTGTTATGATGTTGGCCACATTGCTCTGAGTAGCATTTTGCATTGGAAATGGCACATCTGATTATTAATTAGTGTTATGATGTTGGCCACATTGCTCTGAGTAGCATTTTGCTTTGGAAATGGCACATCTTATAATTAATTAGTGTTATGATGTTGGCCACATTGCTCTGAGTAGCATTTTGCTTTGGAAATGGCACTTCTGATAATTAATTAGTGTTATGATGTTGCCCACATTGCTCAGAGTAGCATTTTGCTTTGGAAATGGCACATCTGATAATTAATTAGTGTTATGATGTTGGCCACATTGCTCTGAGTAGCATTTTGCTTTGGAAAATGGCACATCTGATTATTAATTAGTGTTATGATGTTGGCAACATTGTGATGAGTAGCATTTACTTTCGAAGTTGGTACAAACTGAATCAGGTGTGCTAACAAAGAGATAACCGATGAATGAAAGATGCAATAAATAATTATTTATTTGTATAATAATCAAGCTGCACTGCTGGAGCCCCTCGGAAAAAACTATGTTATGTTTATAAGTATTAAATTGAAACAAATGTTTCTATTTATATATCTAATAGAATAAAATTGGAAAGTGAGTATTTGTGTAATAGAGAAACTAGACTAGTGTAATTTATACGTGACTATATTTTTGTGATTGCATTGTGGTTTTAATATAATACAGAATAATAATAATTACAAAAAAAACGCAAAAAATACAAGTAATTATTATTAATACAAGTTTTAAAAAATGTGGAATTTATTTAGTTCGTTTACATTAAAAATTAATAATTTTAAGAAATTATATGACAGATTAAAAATCGGTGTCACAACAAAATAAAAAAAAAAATGAATCGTAATTTGTTTAAAGAGAGAAAGAATTTATAATTTAGTTCTAGGTTTGACCACAGAGTATAGTTTCATACAAACAAAGGAATACACATACGTGTATATGTGTGTGTAATGTTGGTTTAATTTATTTAAACTATTTAATATGGTTAATAAAATTATCTACTAAATGATTTAAAAATAAATAACATAAAGTACTTTGAACACAGATTATAAAAAACAAAATACAACGTCTAGCTCCTAAATAGATAACAAAAGTAGTTTTAAATTTGACCACAGACAACTTAACACAAATAAAAAAGGTATGTGTGATTGTCACATAGCTGTAAAGAGTTGTGTGTTAGTGTTAATAATAACAGACGTGTGAACTTTTTTATTAATACAGTATAAATAACGATACAAAGTAGTTATACGTTTGACCACGGAGTATAGTTTCACACAAATAAAATACAGTATCTTAACGATACTGAATGTATGTATGTGTGAGTACAGTAGTACTGCGTTAGTGTGAGTTTTAAATATTTGTGAGATATATTTTAAATAATTAATAATCACTATTAAATTGAAACACGACAACTGTTTTAATTGACAGTGACATTAGCATCTGTCAACTAAAGACAAGGATGTACGGTGTAATACCTATGCCTTTTCTAATATGGAATAAACACAGAAGAAAAACATTAGCATCTGTCAGTTTACTCCTTAATAGTAGCTGCTATTTCCAATTTTAATAATATTCTAAAGTTTATTCAAGATGTATGTCATTAATGACGCCATTTTGAATTAGTGACAAGTGAGAACTGTCAAATTCCCCATCAAACATCAATTGTTAGAATTATATTTAAATAAAGCAGGGGTCGTACATCCGTACTTCGTAGATAGACCGGCCTTGCGGTGCTGTTCAACTTGTGACACACTTTTGAGTTGGCTCGACGCCGTGACTCAGTGCGAAGTAAAAGCAACTCTAACTCACTGAGTTAAGGTCGCTATTGGCGTGTAAGGAAATAATTGAGACGGTCCTGTCGCAAATTTCGAAATTTTCGCGGTTTTATTCGGTTTAAGATATTACTAATATGTAATTGCTACCGTACGGATAATTTTGAAGAAGAACTTCAAACTCGTACAAATGTAAGTAACATGTGGTTTCATAATTTAAATTGTCTACCATAGTATAAGTGGAAATATAATAAACTTAGTGTAGTATAGAAATAAATGTGCTTCTGTTCGTAATTAAGTATGTTTGTCAATCAATTGTAAAAGATATAAAATCATTATAATGATAAGAATCATTTTATCTATATACAATCATTATTCATTACGTTATTAATGATTGTATGTTACTGCACATGTTACGTAACAACTGATATTGTACTCGACACAACAATGCGTAAGTACGGTATAATATTTATTATGTTGGCAACACAGTTACTGCTGATCTTTCGTCTAAACATCGCATCTGTCTATGTATTGGCGATAAACATAAAAACTATACAACAGATTTTCATGCGGTTTTCACAAATAGATAGAGTAATTAATGAGGAAGATTTAGGTGTATCATTTTATAGAAACCCGTGCGAAGCCGCGGCGAAGCGCTAATACTTAGTTTTATAGTTAAGTTATATTTAATATTAGATATCTGTTTCATCTAAAGATAGAGAAAAATCAATAACCTTTAAATAGGTAGTCCAGTTCGCTCTATCTTATTATATCCTACTCTTCATTTACATATTATCATGTATTCAAATTGTTCACTCACTCAATCATTCACATACTCATTTATTCATACATACTCTGACATTCGCAACTATGAACATACTATTTCCCCACTATTTCCGTTGAATGTCTACTCTATAATGCGCAGTATGTCACTGATTTGCAGTGCTCACGACCATCTCACTGACTCACTCACTTTTTCTTTTATACAAAACTTATCCTGACAATATCTTATCTTACACAACGATCAATTTATGTGCGTACATACATAGAGACCATACATTTTTATTTATTTTAGTTATAAAAGTGCACGAGTGAGTAAGTCTATTTGTGAGAGTGTAATTGAGTGAATTGATGCTTAACGAGAGAACAGATTGTGTTGAAAATTTTGAGTAAAATCCATGTTTTTGAGGTATTTTGACGTAAATAATAAAAATATCTAAAACACATGATATACACTCGTATATTGATTGATTCATGTATTTGGGAGGGTGAGTGAGTGTGTATGTAGATAATTGTTAAAGTATAACCCATATTATACTATACATACAGACATCGCAGCTGTTCAAATCAATGTTGTCACCATCATGACCAGCTGTTGTGCCACATTAGAAAATAAAATGGCACTCAAATCAAAGTTGCCAACATCATAACTAACAGTTGTGCCACATTAGAAAATAAAATGGCACTCAAATCAAAGTTGCCAACATCATAACTAACAGTTGTGCCACATTAGAAAATAAAATGGCACTCAAATCAAAGTTGCCAACATCATAACTAACAGTTGTGCCAAATTGGAAAATAAAATAGCACTCAAATCAATGATGCCAACATTATAACTAATATAAATTCCACGTGGACGAAGTTGTTCACATCGACTAATGTATAAAGTTGGTAATAGACCTTGTAAATGTATTTATCTATATAGAAAACGCACTTCCCTACAACAATTAGTTGACAAAGTGAAATTTGACCTTCCGTCCGTTACGACAGTTTCAGCAATTTTGCAACCTTCCAAGGTGATTTGTTTTTATATAAACAGACTGATAACCGAATCCGGGTCAATACACTTGTCCTTGGTAATCATTGATTCTATTTTAAATGGGAAAGTTATGTCTAAAATTCTACCATAAAACACCAAAATGGCGCCTAAAACCATTGATGCTAAATATTGGTTTTTCCGCTAAATTTAGAAGACCGATATCTACACATGGGTTTTAACGGGTATTTTCAGGTAAGTTTTTGACATAGGCTTTAGGGAGAAATATTTTTATAATTGGTAACACTGCCTAAAACATTCAGTGTTATTGTTGGAAATTAATTAAAATACAAAAATCTTCATATGTAGTATTATTTTTAATCAATTATAATATTTAAATATAAAATTTAATAATAATAAATATTTATAAAGGAAAAACAAAATGGCGCCAAAATGATTCGGTGTCAGTGTCATTAATTAATTTGACACTTGTAAAATACAAAACCTATATCTTTGTCAGTTTTCTTAAATTGTCAGTTTCTAATGGAAACACAAAATGGCGCCTAAATCAATTGTCAATTGAACGACCATGAATAATCAAGTAAAAATATAATCAAAACCCTTTTCTAAGTAAAAGTATTTACATAAATATTTATTAGCAATTGAGTTTTCTTTGTAAATAAGGAAAATGGTATAAATATGACCGAACAATTTACCTGTTGCAAGTTGCGTTAGGTTGCGTTGCATTACGAAACTATATGACGCATAAATCCTTTAAAAAAAAAAATTTATAAATTCTTTAGAATTAATACTTAGTAATAAAAACACAGAGTACTGATCTATAATACTATAGACTCACAGTCCTTTAAAGTATCTGCATTAAAAAAATAATTTTAGTAAATGATATATTTAGTTTTTTATTGCAACATTAAAACATAAATATATTTTTTTATGTTGAAACAAGTTACACGTATAATTGTATACCTTAATCCCTACTAATATTATAAATGCGAAAGTAACTCTGTCTGTCTGTCTGTCTGTTACGCTTTCCCGCTTAAACCTCTCAACCGATTTTGATGAAATTTGGCACAGACAATCTTTAAACCCTGAGAAAGGACATAGGCTACCTTTTATTGCGAAAAAAAGTGACGCGGACGAAGTCGCGCGGGTCGACTAGTTATTTATATGTACAGGTTTTGGACACTTTTTTCCTAAATATTTTTTTCTATCAAAAAATATTATCTCAAAGAGTATTAGTAGTAGTCCTATAAAGCAGTCTACTAGTATGTATGTGAGGTAATAAATGCCTAAACCTAAAACCTAAACTGCACATATAAGTACCAAGATTGAACATGTGACAGGCCAACGTTAGTTTAGTACTAGCGAGAAAAAGTTGCCTGGCCAAGACCCATATAGCGGCATATGCGTGCGGCTCGTCTTGATACTTTGTATCTTTATTGTATACGTTAAAACTGTATTTTCTATTAGCTAAAAGACCAAATTTTTTTTGGAGGCTTTTAAGGCTTTATAAACACACTACACTTAGAAATCAATTATCAACTTAACATTCTAGATTAATCTCTTAGAGAAAGAGCTGATTGGAAAAAAATGTTTTTTTTTTTAATTTTTACTGTAGATTAAAGCATGTCTGTCTGTTAAACATATTTGTTTAGCTTCTATGATTAAGTAACTTAATGTTTCTGGACCTAGAATTTTTTTACCTGTAGATATTTAACATATGTGTCAATTACTATCTAACCACCATCGCTACGCTGAGGCTTAACTTGTACTTTTAAGGGTAGACAAAAAATATCTTTTTCTTGGGGAACTACTAACCAAAGCTTTATTATAAATAGATAAAATTCGATCATTCATTTTTATTAAAAAATACTACTATTATCTACAGTATTATTAAAGTTCTAGAAGGTTCCACTAAAAGGGCGTTCCCAAATAAGCAAAGTATCAACAAAACGAATCGCAGTATACACATTTATGTATTCGCGTGCGTGTAACATGCGCTCAGGTATACTGATATGATAATATGCTGCTAACGTGTGTGAGTGCGTTTGTCAGTAACAAAAAGGTAATAATTGTCTATGCCCGATAATAGTTTATGGAAACTAAAAACACGCGTCCTACTGCGACTAAAAATCATAGTGTAAATTACTACATCACAACATAATAATGATTCTGTCTGATTGTTTGCGATAAGCTCAAAAAATACTGAAGGGATTGATGATTTGATGTCTTATGTTTTTTTTATGGTAGATAAGGTGCAAACGAGCAGATGGTTCACCTGATGGTAAGTGGCCACCATCGCCCATGAACATCGGCAAAATAGAGATACCCTCTTATTTTGTTTAATCGTTGCATCCTCGAAGATAAAGCGGGGAGGGGACTGAAAAAAAACGGTGAAGAGGGGGAAGCGTCTGTCCGAAATACGGGTAGCACTGTGGGTTAAATCGAGAGAGGAGCAGCCTGCCTACTGCTGCCGTATGCGTGGGAGAAAGGGAAGCCAGATATAGTGGCGCCGTAACGCGTTACGTTACGAAGCAGTTTACCCTCCCATAAGAAGTTATCACTTCAAAATGCGGTCTCAGCGGACCCTGAGCAAGAGATTACAGTTCATTGATCCGCAGCATTAATGGGATGGGAGCAGGAGGGGGTAAGTAGCAGATTCCCTACCATTAAGGGGGTGTTTGATTACTCGACTCTTGCGAGATGCTCTCCCAGCGTCAGAGGGAAAAAGTACTCTAAACCGTCCCCTCACGGGTAAAATGTTTTATGGTTTTGTGTAAATTGGTAATTAAGACAATGTATGGTGGGACACATGTAACCATAATATTCTCTACTACACGTGCGAAGCGAGGGCAGGTCGTTATTTAAAATTAAATTGAATAACGCATACAAACAAAACTATGTTTTTGTCAAAAAGAAGTGTGTAAGTTTCGTACACTTCCTTCGTGACATTTGTGTGAAACTTAGCGTCTATATTATTATAGGTCTATATTTAGAATCATCGCCTAAAAATAAAACAATTAAATTAATCATTAATGATTAGTTCGACTTTGTCCTATTAAGTTTGACAGTTCTGTTGTATGAACGTAATTTCATGTTGTAAATATTGACGATCATAGTGGAATGTTTGTTAAACAGTGTATGAAAACTGCACATGGGTTACGAGCCCCAGGTACTGCTCAAAGTCAAATCAGGCTGTTGTACCGTAATCGATTGACACACATATGCACTACCACATAACAGCAACTCGCCCAAGTACTAACAAGTAAACGCAGCACATATAACTATCGAGTGGCGCACGCGCATTCGCATACGTTTAACTGGTGAGCGGTGACGTCACTCATTTTGTAGTCAAATAGGGATAGGCCTTAAATTGTATGCATGTTCTAGAAAGCTCTTAAATATGTTATTTATCGCAAGTATTAATCTATATGTCGGAGAATAGTAAAAGACTATCGAATAATCGAATCGTCATCGTTGTCTATGGCGTTAGAGTAGGGTAGTATTCACTTCCGTTGTTTTGACAGTCTCGACCCTCGACCCTTTATATGTCATCGACAGTCTGACTGAAGTCTTAGTCGTGCGCAGTCTCTCAAGAAGTGAAGTAGTGTTGTGTTAGTGCTAGGAGTGCTGTCCGATCAAGGTCACGTGAGTACCTTACAATGTAATTGCCTCGTGTTGTGTTAGGTAAGGTTTATGTGCGTTTAACCTTGGGTTTAAACGGAGAGCCTAGCAGTGGAGGCGAGTGTCGTGATCACTTAAAGGACGCCCTTAAGCCTACACCTTGGTCACAAGTCCAAGGCACTGCTTAGGTTTCTCTCGTAATTGTTAGAGATCATATTTGATCATTTATCGGTTGAGTAGAAGTATCTACGTTGCGTTTACCCAATATTCCATTCAATACCATCACCCCCTTTTAATGTTCCCCAATATTCCCCATCTTCCTCCTTCCATCTCCTTCTCATCATTTAAAATCCCCGACATATATATATAAAAGGGGAAGCTAACTGACTGATATAATATCAACGCAGGGCCTGAACTATAAGGGTTAGAAACTTGAAATTTTGCACAGGGGTTCCTTTTATAACGTAGGGGAGCACAATGAAAGGATTTTTGAAAATTCACCCCCTGAGGGGGTAAAACGGGGGTGCAAAGTTAGTATGAAACTTTGCCGTTTTTGAAGTTATTCAAATGAAATTCAGTATGAAGGATCTTCATTGAAAGTCATGAAACAGGTGTAAAATATTTTTTAGAAAATCATCCCTTAAGGGAGTCAAAGAATCGCTCTATCTTTTATTGGAAACCGCATTAAAAAGAGAGGTAATGAGCATTCATAACATGATAAGAACGTATTTATATGATTGTGTATCTAGTTCTTATAGTGATCGAAAACCAAAAATCAAGTATAAAAATATTAAAGCAATGAAATATTTAGCAAAATATTGTATATCATAGTGTCAAGTTACGTCCGGATTTCAATATAATCAAAATATGTATATCAGCAATTATTAAACAAATAACTTTACCCAAATAATGCTGTTTTAAATATATAAAATTTATTTTATATATTTCTTCATGGTATTATTAGGGTTCCGTACCTAAAGACTCTCGGACTACGATACCAATCTCACAAGCCTCCAAGTGAGCACAGCCCTGAGGAAAGCTGAGGACAGGACCTTCAGCAATGAAGCAAACGACTGAGAAGAAGAAAAGACCCTCTCCGTCCGTCTATCCGTCACCAGGCTGTATCTTATTAACCGTGATAGCTAGAAAGTTGAAATTCTTACAAATGATGTATTTCTGTTGCCCCTATAACAACAAATACTAAAAATAGAATAAAATAAATATTTAAGGGGGGCTCCCATACAACAAACGTGAAGCGTCAGTAGGTCAGTGGTTCGGGCGTTGGATCCACGATCGATAAGTCGTGGGTTCAAATCCCGGACATTGGACTACTGGCGTGGCCCACTCCTGACAAAAGCATGCAAGCTTACTGGGAGGGATAAAGAGAATACTAGTAGTATGTGACTCATACTGCTAGTAAACTTTTAGAAAAAAAAACAAAAAAACCCGTGGATTTTTTTGCTAAATATTGGTACCCTTCGTGCGGTGCCAGATTTAGGAACTCTCATAATGCGAAAGTAACTCTGTCTGTTTATTACGCTTTGACGCTTAAACCACTGAACCGATTTTGATAAAATTTGGTACAGAGATGCACTAGAGCTTGTGAAAGGATATAGGCTATGTTTTATCCCGAAAAAAAGGCTTGAAGGGGTTGAAATAGGGGATGAAGTACATGTTGAATTGAATGGATGAAGTTATGTAACAATACTATGCATTAAATCAACTTTGATAGCCAACAAAAAGATGACGTTACAACTTTTTAATTTATAGACAAACTAGTTCAGTTTGATACTTGAACTGGTACCTACGCTACGGTACGCGGTACGTTATACACCTTACGTTACGCAATGGAACGTGTTTAAAAAGAAACCAGACTGCTTTCATGCAAAATGGCTGCCAAATATTTTCGAGTTTAATGAAAGTTAAATGTCAATTGATACAAATATGCTTTAGTTTTGGTAGTGTATTGGTTTTTAACCTTGCGTTTCAGATTTTCACAAATTAAATGAAGTTTTTGTACAATGTTTACTAATAAAGAAAAAAAACCCTATTCATTTATTATGTAATCAAAAACGATACGAAAAAAAAATTGCTTTTAATTTTTTTTATTGTTCCACCAAATCAAAAAAAATGAGATTCATAACAATTTATTTAATTTTTTTTTCGTTGATATTGAGAAAAAAATCACCTTTTTTAAACTTTAATTTTACTATGTAAAAAATTAAAATGGAAAATTAAGGTTTTTAAAAATCTCCAAAAGATCGACTCGTCTAAATCGAAAAATTCGAAAGGGCAGATTTTCCTTCAAAATCCTAACGATGGAAATTAATATTCAATGTCAATCCAAAAAAAATGTAGAGAACATTACACATTGAAAATAGATTCTAAATTTGAATTTCCCATGTACAAATTAGAATTTGGAATGTATATTCAATCCAAGACTTTGAATTGATATTGATTATTTAATTAGGTATTTAGGATTTACGTGTATACACTTTTTAAATTTAATATTTATTTTTTATGTGTGATACTGGAAAATAAATATGTGACTTAAATTGACAAATACTCTAAGAAGTTCTTAGTTAGTCTGTTAGGCTATTCTATCCATAGACAATTTAGTGCTGGAACCTTATAGACTCTAAAGACAAAAAGAATTTGAACAGAAGAATCTATTTTAAGATTTATTATCTGTCTTTAATTTTTTTTAATATATCTATATAATTACGAAACGGATATAAAAAGTTTGACAGCTAAGTCTAAGAAAGTTACCTTCATTAAAACACAATTTTAACTCAGTAGAGCGAGGGCAGATACTTCAATGTATTTTATTCCTTTAATAATTTATTGAAAGTTCTTAAATCGAAGTTTTCAATCACTTTCTCATTATAAGTACGTTGCCATTTAAATTTAAGAAAGTACTGAAAATGTCAATTGAAAAGTAGCTCGACTACTTCGCTACATTTTTTATCTTTTATCTTCTTTCGAATTTAATTCAGTTTTTATTAAATATTTCAGTTACTTAGCTTTCGTTAAAATGGCGACGCAAGCTGCGCTTTAAATTTCGATTCGTCAAATGAAAGTTCTATTGGAAAAAGATGGCCGCTGTTTAATTTTATTGCAGTTTTTACTTTTTAATTAAAATCTACTATTAATTATAAATTTGAGAATTTCGTCATATCTTAATCTCGATAAACATATGGGATATATTTTATCCCGCGAGTATCTTAAGTTACTGAGGAATTGTCGTAAGCGACTATTTCTTTTTAGCATATATTTCTTATTAAATCTAAGTACACGTGGTAAATTGCAACCATGCGAAGCCAGGGTAGATCGACTACTATTTTATAAAATGTATAATCTGTATGAAATTCTATTTATAATTAGGTATTTTTATGAATATAATAAAAGTGTATATGATTGTGTGTTTAACGAGTTATTACATAATGGCAGAGATGGAGCCAGTGTAACTGTTACCGAATTTTAATTGGCCACTTTCTTAGGCAGCTTTCTTGCGTAACTGTGAAAGAAACAATTATGTATGTATTAATATACCGGAAAGGAAGTGTTTTGGACTTTCTAGAAACGATATTTTTATGTGAGATCGCTCACGCAATTATAGGCTTTGGTCTCGCCGAAAATGAAAGTTGCTAATTGTATTGCGGGCTAATGGAGGATAGGATCTTGAAGTGTTAGCGAGGGGGTTGGTCACGTTGTCGAATAATACGGAGCTAACTACGAGGATGAGGGGAGTGGCGAACCCGAAAGTAAGCAGAAATTACCTTTAATGCTCCCACCTGAGGTGTGTGGCTGCTGGCTTTGCTGAACATTGCTCTGAGCCTCCAGCTTCGTACTCACTGAGTTCCACATATCGAACATGTTCAACATATTTGGCCCCACGGACCGGCACGATCACTATTGATCCATAACACTTATAAAATCACACAGTATATACTCGTACTGCTGAGTATAGACTCATCCATTCTGGAAAATACGACTCAAAATTGTTCGTCCGACGTAAAAAACTTAAGGCTAGCACTGATCCCCGGTTATCTTTTGTATCATTATATTGCGTTATTTATTCCTAGTTATAAATAATCTATATATAAACTTCTCAAATGGTCAACTAATGTAAATACGCTATAATTTGTCATTAAACAACTACTTTATTCGGATTTTAAATATCAGTCTAAAATTTCGTTCGTAAGGTTTGGTTATGGGAAGTTACAACGGGTCGACTAATCGTAAGTGAGTAATATTAGCTATTGTGATTATATGTGTACAAAGTGGTTAAATGCTCTATGTCTCAAATATTGTCGATCGGTCTATAAAAATGTTTGATACTGTCTCCTTTTCTGATGATTATTCGTTTTTTCCTCTTCATAGTTTATTTGATCATCGATTTTTCGAAATTCCAGGTCTAGGTTAGGTTTAGGCACATGTTAGTTGTATTTTAAGGGCACGGCGCGATATTATTTGGTATTGCGTTTTTTTTTTTGGATTTTTGTATAGTTTTTAGCCGCGTTCTCGGATGCACTGAAGTGCAGTTGCAAGTTGCGAGGGGTGCGAGGGTCGGAGGGTCGGCAGGGTTTCAGCTTCAGTCGGTGGGGGGTCGGAAGCGTTGTGGCGCAGTGCGCATGCCTGCAATCGATCCCGCGTGCCCACTGAGGTGTTGGGAACTAAAACACTACTTGCATCGCTATGTGTATGCTTCTCAGAATACCGAATATATTGGAATGCGAATATACCTCTATTTAATATGGACTGACATTTTTAATTAATGACATATAGAATAGGATGTATTTCAAAATTAATGTGAGAAAAATCAATAATTCCGACGCAACCACTTAAGAGTAACTGTGAGGATATTAAGAGTAGTATGAATAAAATAGATAAGCAAGAGCTAAACAGCTATAGTTAAATATATTATCTGTCCGTTATAACGAACATATCTGCAATTGCTAAACAAATATTAATGAAAAGTACTCGATTAGAAAAGTATGCTAATACATGCCTTTTAAAATTGACAACATTTTATTTGACAGATGTCACAGTTTTGCTCTGCAAATTTTTAATATTTTTTCAAAACAAAATTAATTACATTTTCGAAAAATTAAATGATCATTAATCTGTGGCAATAACCTAAAAGACTAGACGCCAACGCATTTCCTTATTAAAAAAAGTATTAACGCGTGTCGTTCTAAATTTAAATCACTTTCAGGCTCGCTGTTCTATGCCCCACATCCAGTACATGACGATGGCGTGGTATACAGTATACGGTATATAGCTATCCCTCTATTATGTCATTCACTTTGATGTTTCTCCGTACTTGACGGTTGTAACTGTAGTTTTGTATCCCTTTGTTTAACAGAATACTCATTGAATGCTTTATATTATTCAAAATTGATATGAATATTTAATTATTAATTATTAACTACTTTAATATATGCTTGTTTGCAATAAATACATTTACCACAAATTAAATTCTATATGCAGTGAAAAATAAAAAATGACGTTCTCTACTATATAAATCTTGAACGCTTTTTATCTTAATAAAAACATTTCTAAAAATATTTAAAAAATCATTTTTATTTAGAAAAAAGTTAGTTGTAAATTTGTTAAAAATATTTTAATACTTCATTTAAGAAAGACTTTATATTATCTATCGTAGTGAAGTGTAACTGGTGGTATAAAAGCAACATATTATGCTACTTTTCTTCTTCTTACTAGTCTAAGTACTTCATATTATAAATGTGAAAGTTAGTATGTTTGGATATGAGATACTCAATCATGCAAAAACAGCTGAACAGATTTCGATGAAATTTGGCACACAGATACTTTACAACCTGGATTAACACATAAGCTACTTTTTATCCCGTGAAAATTTAATAAAATATTTATTGACCGCCTCAACATTTTTATATCTATTCTAATATATAAAGATGAAGAGTTTGTTTGTTTGAACACGCTAATCTCATGAACTACTGGTCCGATTTGAAAAATTGTTTCAGTGTTAGATAGCCCATTTATCGAGGAAGGCTATAAGCTATATATTATCACGCTAAGACCAATAGAATCGGAGCATCACGAGCACGAAGTCGCAAGGGTCGACTAATGTAATGAAAATTAAAGGAAGTAAGTTTTTGTTAATCAATGAACAAAGTTCCATCATAATCAGTTATCGATCGAATTGCAGTGAAGTAACTGTAACCTTTGACATTTACATTTTTATTGTCGTTTCATTTATTACGAATACAAATATATAAATATAACCAAGTTTTCATAGTTTAATGAGATTTTATATTTATTTACATTTATACAAAAAAAAATAGGAAAATGTGAAAACTATCTTTATAAATTACTTTATATCCTACTAATATTATAAACGCGAAAGTTTGTAAGAATATATGGATGTATGTTTGTTATTCTTTCACGCAAAAACTACTGAATGGATTTTTATAAAACTTTACAATAATATAGCTTACACATCAGAATAACACATAGGCTATAATTTATAATGATATAGTGTTAATTATCCAAAATATAGCGAGTGAAACCGCAGGGCACCGCTAAGTGACATATTTTTTTCAGTCATAAGAAAAAAGCTCGCTTTTATGTTAGAAATAAAGTTTAAGCGATATAGAGAGGGAAACAAATGAATAAAAAAACACAAAATGATGGCTTAGATACTGCATGACATTTTTTCTAATAGTTTGTGTTGGTTTGTATCTAAAAGAAAATATGATTTAAAAATTTGACTTTGAAATTGAAAAATTGATGTGAATGTTTTATCCATTTTAATCTTTCGACTAACACGTGGGATATATTTTATCCCGAAAAATTATTTATTCAAAATCAGGCAAATAAATTTATATATAGTCATATTTTCTTTAAAAACGTTTGACTGTATTAGTGAGTCATATGCATTTCAATCTTATTTTTTATTTCAAAGTCATACACAAATAAGGATACTTTTATCCCGGAAAAATCATACTTCCCGTGGGATACTAATAAAATATTATTAAAAACCTGAATATTTTTATTTAACAATAAATATTGATTTTGATGTTTTTATTAATCGTTAAGTAGTAATTGCATCCATAAAAAGTCGTGGGATATACTTAGTATATTATAGTATAAGTGTTATCCTTCAAAAGACAAATAAATAAGCAAAGCATTAGATGTATTCGTTCGTATTCGTGTTCGTAAGATATCAACATTCAGTGCGTACGACATTACGCAACAAGTTACAACACATACCGATAACGTGGTGTGAGTCGGCGATGGAACGATTTTGATGTGGTTCGTGTTACACGCTTACGCGGGAATACATACTAATGCTATATATGTGAAGTGTTTGTTGATTCGTCAGTTTTTGACATAGACATTGATTAAAGCTACGTTACCAACAGATGTGTAATGATCTTCATCTACCTAGCCGCGCTTAGAGCGAAATGAAGCGATTCTATTGGTTCTTAACAAACACACCCCTTATAGATACTTTATATCCCTGAATAACGTATAATTTCAGCGGGATAATCGTAAAAAATTTAAAAGAATTTTTTTTTAAACAAACACTTAAATTTGGGGGATCACAAGTAAAATCACAAGTAAATATAATTGACTTTCTTTTTGGAGTATTATAACGATGATCACGTAAAGAAAAATTCTTTATACATGGACTTCTTTGAATTAAAAAAATAACAATGACATTACTAGTATACTAAATTTCGTAATTTTAACTGTAATTGAATTTTATATTGCAAAACTATACAAGGACAATTAACTAAACTAATTTTAAATCATTTAATATAAATTCTAATTTGTATTGTCTTCTATCATTTATTTATCTGTATATAAAAACCAGATTCTAATTGTACTGTAAATTAGGACAAAGTTTCTAAGTTACGAGATTTTAATAAGTCTATAATTTAGATATCTTAATTGTACAATTTTATCTGTGTAGAAATATCCTGTTGTAAAACTCAAGCACTATATTACTTCACTAGGAAAGATTTGCATCTGTATTAGGCTGCGTCTACACCAGAGATTAGAGTACCAATCTCTGGTAGAAACACGGCCTCATGATGATCAGATTAATAGAAAATTTTAAACCTAAAAAACTTAGGTTTGATCTATGAGTGATAAAGAGTGAAAAATAAATTAAAAACCGCTCGTAATTATACGCAAACGCTTATGCCTTACACCGCGTTTTCGAGTGAAAGTCACAACTGCCAAAATCTTTTAGTGAAAGTGGGCAAGTGAGATCGATGCCATAATTATTATTACACATTATAAGAGATACGCTAAAAGCAAAAGCCGGATGCAAAATGGACTTTTTAAATTCCAAAAAGTATATATATGTTGTAATCTTTAATTGTATTTAATCTATATTACACAGATTATAAATATAAAAGCTCAAGGACGTACAGCCAAATTTAATATGTCGAAAAGAATTATAGAATTTTAAAAATATTAAATTACAGTCATAGACTACAATATTAATAGCATCTTTTTTATTACAAAATTCTGTATTTTAAAATTTATAATATAATAGTAATAAATTAAAAAAAATTGTTTATGGTAGGCTAAAGTTCAAGTCTTACTTTCACATCCATACATCCTTAGGCAAAAATATATCGTAATAAAAAAAGAAATTGAGATGTGAAAGTTCGATATCCTAACGATATTACGAATGTCAGTTGTAAAGAGAAATTATTGAACTTTGATGTATGTAATCATATTTTTAAATAATTACCTGCTATCATTTTTTAATCTATGACACCTATCTCTTTATTTGTGTATAAAAAAAACAAAAATTGTTTATGACCTTGAAAACTTTTATTCTATTTATTTCATAAAAAAATCTATTGACAACTGAAAAATGTTTTTAATTTTTTTAATCTAAATTTATCCATAGACAACGAAAATTCAAGATGGCAACTATGTTCTAAATCAAAACCTATTTATTTTATTCCTTTAATCATCCTGGATTAGTTTTAGTACTTCTATATTTAATTAGAACTCCTTTGTAAATAAAAAATAAAAATTGTCTATGACCTTGAAAATGTTAATTTTATTTATTAATAATATGGATTAAATACTAAAAATATATTGGGATATTTTAATATTTAAAAGGTTTATCATCAAAAACTTATTCATAGACAACGAAAATTCAAGATGGCGAGCCCTAAACCAAAGCCTATTTCATTCCTCTAATCATACCTTACGTTCTCTCAGTTTTAGTACTTAGTACCTAAAATACAGGTTTTAGTTTGCGTGAGGCGAGGACAAGTTGTAATAGGAATATTCAATTAATGAATACCTATGATTGATAAAAAATGTTGATTTTTTACTATAAATTGCAATTTCGCAATGTCATTTTAAATTATTTATTATTAATTAAGAAAATTAAACATAAGTTCATCACTATCCATAGATAAAAATAAAAGACAAGGCTGGCTTTTCCATTATGGAATAAAAACAGAGGTACAGAAATCCACTCACACACACACAATATTAGTTTAAAAATCGAACTATAGTTTTTGCTTTGATTTAATTAATAAGTTGGTACCACTGATATGTCTTTAAATTTAAAATGAAGTAATTATTAATTGTTTTTAAAATCGAATTATATTTTTTTGAATTTAACAAATAAATTGATTATTAATTTTAAAAATAAGATTGTCTTAAAGGTTATGTTTCCAATCCGTAATATTATGAATTAAGAAATGAAATTCATAAACAATATAAATTCTAAGTGACTCGTCATATTTCCCAAATACAGATTTGTACTTTTTTAATTTTCTTTAGGGTATTTGTTTGATAATTTTTTACTGTTTTAATAATGTTATTCTTGGATACGATTGTGGTGAGAATCCATTGGTGTAAAATAGTCAAGCGTTGTCTATGAAGTTCCTTTCTCTACAATCTATTCTAATTATAATTCAACGAATAATTATTATTTTAATTATATATTTATTAAAAATTCATTCAAAAATATGTAAACAAAATTGAAGGTCACGAGATTAAAATATTTTTTTTAAATTGAAAAAGTAATATTTCATAGTTTTTTTTTTAATTTTCCTTGTAGACACTAATCGCATTGTTAAATAATAAAACCAAATCTCTTTAACATCGACCTAGTAACAGAATAAACAAACAAATGATAAAAACAATTATCTTAAAAACAAATAGTTCAAAATGCCCTTCAGTCCCGAAAGAGAAAAATTTCCCAAGAGTTTCCTAATATTGGACCTCTCTGTCTAACACAAGGTCGTGTGAATTCGCCCTCCCGCTCACACTGTATGCAACATACATACATCTGCAACTAAGACCTTGATAATTGCAAGTTTCGATAGATAATAGTTATTATACGGGTATAAAGTTAAATATATATTTTTTAATTTTTAAAAACCCTTTGCTATAAAAAAAACTTAAATACGCTACAATATATGAATATGTATTGTTACGAAACGACGGACGAACAATTTATTATATATAAAATACTCACTTAACATAAATATGTTACAATCCAATCACAAAAAAGTTTTTATATACACACTGGCTGAACGCAACCAACAACTTGTGTTTATTAATTTAAAAAGTGAACTTGTCAAATTTGTTCGTATTTTGAAAGTTTCGGCGCGAATGCGGCCGCGCGCGCGCCTTCTGCAACACTAACTGAATTTTGTAAGGCGTACGTGAAGGTACCAATGGCTAATTTAACGAATCGCAAATTTTGATTATACTCTTTTACTTTTAGATAAATATTATTAACTATAAATAACGGAATTTGTATAGAAACTTGTTGACCTAGTTTCTGTTGTGATGATTCATTATCTATTTTACGAGAAATAATACATTCTATACACATTATTTAATTTTACATATTACGTATATATTAATTACGGTGTTATTTAGAAATGTTAAATTTAGAAAGTTCATGAATATAATCTGTTCAAATAAATGCATGAAAAAAGTTTTGATAAGCTAATAAAGAGTATAACAAATTGTCTATGAACATTAATTTTTTTCAAGGATACTTTTAATAGATTATCTGTGATAATTTCATATTTTTTTTGCTCTTGAAAAATCTATCAGTAAAAAGTTCATCAAGTTCATCGGACCGATTTCGTAGACATTTATTTTTATTTTTTTATTTCAGCTCAGCTAAGCGATGACAATAATAATTAATAATTAAAGACGAAAGAAAAACATTATCTATATATAAACGACGAAAATATATCACGTCCTAAATTATAAATGTGACAAGTCGTAATATCACATCAATCATTATGAGACAAGAATATTCTTTGTTTTTTTTGATCTAAATTATATAGAAAAAATATCTTTTTTTTCTATTAATTAACAAATCTAAATTTTTGGTTTTATAATAAATAAATAATTTGATATTTTGTTATTAAAAAATTATCCCGAAATTGGGTAAAATTGGACGTTATTAACAGACAGGACGGCTGTCAGTGTTTTATTTTTTCTCATGACGCTTCCAAAGGTACCATAAACAAAGTATAATTTTTTAAACAGTTCATCCATATTTTTCGCATATTAACCCTCTTTGGTGGACCCCTTTAAAAAGTAAACACGTAAAGTCCATTGGAGTGAAACCGGGAGGACCGGTCAGTTTGAGGGGACGTCAAAAGATACAGCACAATGTATAATTAGATAAAAACTGGTAAGATGGCTCACCCTACTTTGCATTATGTAATAATAATATCTGTCTGTGTAACTGTATCATCTGTACCTTACTAATAATCTAAATGTGACATCTCTTTACAGACAGTGTTGCTATTACCCATCAGTCCAATTACGTGAGATTTTTGTAAAATTTTCCTCAACGCGTCAAACATAAAATTCCCTTCCTAATAAGCGAGATTTGGAAAGATTTAGCTTGATCCCCTCCCCACACCTCACAATATTTTTTTTGCTGTGATCCTTGCAAAGAAAAAATTGGGAAAAACTGACCTACATTACATACATTCAAAACTCTAAACAACATCATTTAACCATACTTGGGAATTGTAGCAAGAGAAGGGCTACTCTTCAATATTATGTTGTGGAGATAATGTCTGGCTTACATACAGCACTGATGTTAAGTTATCTTGACATTCAGAAGACAGTCGGTGCATAGATTATCAATATAATAAAGTGTAGACTTTTTACTTGCAACTCATACAATCACTCACCTACTAACGATTGCCTAATAAATGACATTTGTGACGTTAATTATAATATGATTTTTTTTTTTTTTTTAATATGTAAATGTCGATGATGAAAAAAAATCTGGTAACGTTTAAGTTCTTAATATTAATATTAAGAGGTGTCTCATCGCCATTTTTGTTACACTACATATATATACTATACATAACTAGGCGAAAAATGATGAGAAGGGAGAAAATGTTAAGAGGGGGGTGATGATATTGAATGGACTATTGGGTAAACGTAACGTAGATACTGCTACTGAACCGATAAATCCATACAAATAAATAAAATTGTAGTGTCTGTTTGTAATATTAAAATACTAAGAGAATAAATATTTTTTACTATTTTTGTCTGTCTGTCTGTTTGTTCCGGTTAATCTCTGAAATGGCTGGACCGATTTTGACGGGAATTTCACTGGCAAATAGCTGATGTAACAAGGAGTAACTTAGGCTATTTAACATTTCGCTACGACCCATAGGAGCGGAGCAACACGCGAACGAAGTCGCACGGGTCGGCTAGTAATCAAATATGATCTCTAACAATTACGACAGGAACCTAAGCCTAACCTACGCGTATATATACATATATATGTATATAAACATTACAATGTATATTTAAATATAGTGTTGTGTAGTGTAGTGTATTGAAGTGAAGACGTCTCGTAGACATGCGCACGCGCACGGTAACCTAATTTCAAATGATATGATAACGTATCAAGTGTATCGCGGTCACTGAACGATAACGTTTCATAAAAATCACAAAGGCGAAATTATATTTGTTTATACACCTTTATTGGTCACTGCCCTCGCTTCACTGAGACCTTAGAATATCAAACAAGTAGAGCATACTTAATAAGCATTTTGTAAATTTTTTTTTTCTCTGTGATTTTGATTTTTCTCTGATGTCTGAAGGACTTACGTCCCGTTGTCTGTGTCCCGTTTTGAGTGGAAAATAAAATGGTCACTTTATCAATACTCTGTGTAGCAGTTCTCTGTGTATAATTCTACTCTCTATATAACGCCAACTCTCAATAACCTCAATAGTGCAGTGTAAGTGAGTTTTTTGAGTTAGCTAAGCACGAGTCTTCTCAAATTTCAAATTGTAATTACAATAAAAGCTGAGTTTTATTTTTAATAAAATTACTTAATATTAATAACTAGCTGTGCCCGCGACTACGTCCGCGTGGAATAGCGATACTTCATTACAACTTTTCATCCTCCCTTTTCAACCCCTTACAAAATTTTTTAAGCATTAAAAAGTAGCCTATGTCCTTTCTCAGGCTCTAAACTATCTGTATACCAAATTTCATTTAAATCGGTTCAATAGTTTTGGCGTGAAAGTCCGACAGACAGACAGACTCTATACTCAGTGTAAGCAATAGGAGTGTGTTACCATGGTTACGAGATTGTTTTAATTGTCAATATATTCATATTGTGAGGCAGCTCTCAAGTTAGTAATGAGCTGATAGTCTTCAAACAGCTGAACAGATCTTCACAATACATAGCTAAGAACCATCTCGATTAAATTACCTTTCAAGCAAATAAAACTTCATCACAAAGGGTCCATTATTATTATAACAAATGTACAGACAAATCTAAAAAGTATATGTATTTATTTCACTTGTTTCAACAAAATGGCGAAGTAATCAAAAATTACTTGAACTTTGTTTAACATCAAATGTCTTATTCAATGTAATTAGATATTTTAGTTGATAAGCAAAATTTTATATACATAGCTTTATACATGTATAAACGTAATTGTTAATTTAGAATTTTCTATTTATTTGTAGAATATATTAGGAGAGAGAAAAGGAGAAAATATTATACAGCAGAATCCATAGACACAAAAAGAGAAAGGGAAATATAATTTTTGTAATATCCTACTAATATTATAAACGCAAAACTAAGTTTGTTACTCTTTCACGCAAAAACTACTGAATGGATTTTGATGAAACTTTAACAATAATATAGCTTACACATCAGAATAACACATAGGCTGTACTTTGTAATGATATAGTGTAAATTAACCAAAATATAGCGGGTGAAACCGCGGAATGCAGCTAGTTTTAAATAAATTAATTTAAAAAAATTTAATTAATGATTTTTTTATATTACAAAAAAACAGAATCTATGAACATAAGAGAAATAGAGAGAGAGGGAGAAAGCGTAGCTGATAAATTTAAATGCAGAATCATAAAAAGAAATTTTACAGGATTTCGGAAAAAAATTGCGAAGTAACAAGAATCGATTTTATGTAAATCGATTTGGCAATCAATATTACAATATCACTATCACTAGTAAAAAAATGAAAATTTATCAGTAAGTAAATACATATTTAATTACAGTATTTTTGTAAAAAAATTATTAATAATCTCGACAAATCTCGTCGAAGTGTGTATCGATTACATGAACATAAAAACATTACTTACATTTCCGACGATTCGCTTTCTCAATTTAAGCTCATTAAAAACTTTCATCTTACCTGCAAAAGAAATAATAATATTAATCATACAATTCATTGGTTCACTCAATATTTGAAGTTTTGGATCTAAAGGTCGTGGATTCGATTAATAACACATTAGGGACCCTATTACTAATACTCCGTTGTCAGTCCGACCGTGAAATATTCACAAATATTGTAGGTTCTGTTGCTCCTATAACAATAAATACTAAAAAGAGAATACAATAAATATTTAAGGGGGGCACACACAACAAACCTATTCGGAGAAGTATGGAAGAAGGAGAATGCTTAAGGATCATAGACACATGATATTTAAAATTGAATAAGAGATCCAATCCCTAAAGTCTTCAAGAGAATAGATTGTAAATATTGCTCGAGTGACGTAGGAAAAAACTATAGTTGAATATTTTTGGAATTAAATCTGTTTTTTTTGTTGAAAAGAAACAATAACATGTGACAAACATTTACATATTTTTATAAAGAATCATCGTCCATATTATTATGTAGGTCATTTAGCACAATGTACTTCTTAAAGGAAATTATCTCTAATAACTTGAACTAGTAGGTTTTGAATAATTATTATTACTGTTGTTTTAACGCTGTTTTGAGGAAGGTTAAGGGCTTTATATTATAAAATTTATTTATAATATTATGACGTCATTAACTGTATGACAATACATTTTCATTGTTATTAATTCTACATGTAGTTGATTTGAAGATAAATGGGTCAAGAAACTTAATCACAATTTTTTAGCTACTATTCACAAAATATTTACGTCTGTCTGTATAACAACCACACACAATATATGAAGATACAAACCAAGTAATAAAATAAGTAATAAACATAAAACCTAGGCCTAACGGATCCCGGATCCAATACAAAAATAACAAACACGTCATCTACATCAGCTGTGCTAACTGTGTCAGTAGCGGGACGTAACGGTAAACTGAAAAACGTAGTAACGCTACTTGATAATAGATGGCGCTGTTGTGAGAATTTAGTTTTTGTATCATAATGTTAATTAATGCGACATTATTTGTAATTTGTGTCATAATAAATGAATTTTAAGTAATTAAATTAATAAAAAACGATTAATAGTTGATTTTCTGCTATAATATTAAGTTTGTAATTTTTGTCGGAATATATATACCTACAATTATTATTGTGTATAAAATGAGAAAATCGAATCATTTTTTTTTAAATATATTTTTTATTAAATAATAATTTTTTGTTCAAGAAAGTTTTGTTTTGCTTCATGAATATAGGTCAGCAGATAAAACACTTCATTAGGAGTATCAGTTATCAATACATGGAAAATGGCCTTGACGGTTCATTCATTAAATAACGTAAATTATGGTTTATTACTTAGGTGTATTAACTACTCCGTTTGCAGATATGTTTTTAAGCTTTTTCATCTTTATTTCACCTTTTTAATTGCTGTGCTGACTAGGAAGTTTGCATAAAATATAGCCTTTTAAGTGCAGTCTAGGGAAATAATTTTATTAATAACGAAGCAAAGAGAAAATGGAAGCAAAGCTAAAGTATAAAAATGAACGCTTTCCTTATACATATTTAAAGCTATATTTTTAATATTTTTTTTTATTACTAAAACCGTCCCGTGGGCCTTTAGGAACATACAAAAAAAATTTAGCCAATCGAGCTATTCTCAAATTATGCGCTTAGCAACATTCATTTTTATTTATTTATAATCTCATATATAAAGCTGAAGAGTTTGTTTGCTTGCTTCAATCTCAGGAACTACTAGTCCGATTTGAAAAGTTCTTTCAGTGTAAGATAGCCCATTTATCGAGGAAGGTTGTAGACTATATATTAACACGCTACGACCAATAGAAGCGGAGCTATACGCGGCCGATTTCGCGCGGGTCGACTAGTATTATATATGTCGGCGCGTAAGTTAGGCTTAGGTTAACCTAACTTGAGGTTTAAACAGCTTCACTAAGCAGTGAAGGCGAGTGTTGGAATTCTGTTCAAAGGCCTTGCAAACCTTTTATATAAACCAATTTAAAGATTTTTATATTTGATTGTATAATCACGCAAAATAGTAAGTAAGTATGTACTGATTGAATAAATTACAAATTTAAATTTCCAAAGCCGCTGGAGGGTAAGGTATAATTATATTTCACCAAAGTAAAGCCCGAGCTGCTGTTTTTATTTAAATATAAATAATTACTTATTACCATTACCGCTAGGTGTCAATAATTTAACCTTGAATGTAATGATTCAACGTTAATGCTGTAATGAGGTTCGTTTAGAAGTACAGTTAAAACAGGTTCTAATATGTGTCAACGTGTTTATGCTACTCGTCAACAGATGGCACTGATGTTACAGAAAAGTAATTATTGCTAATTTGATGAAGTTAACTGTAATCGTTGATCATAAATGCAGATGTTATGTATTTATATAAAAAATACATAAATATAATATAATAAATACGTATTAATAAAAAAAGATAAAATTCGTCTATTTATCGTAGTATTTAAATACAAAAAGAGTTATTTAAAAGACACTACTATTTTGAGATTACATCATACAAACATACATATATTCTAGTCGTTAAATGGACGATAAACTTAAAGCAATAACCACACTAAGTGTAACTAAGTCGTAATACTCCATTTATAGGGCAGTGAGACAACGACCGATCGATACGTAAGCTCTGTAAGACGTTACATTGTCTTTGTGTTGCTGATATTTGTATACACAGACAAACATTAATAATCATATTTAAATAGATAAAAAGTTTAATAAAATTACTTTATTATTGTAAAATGAAAAAAACATTTACGTCACAAATAAAATAATTAAATAGTACACAATGTTTTGAATTAAAAAAAAAATTAAAATATGTTCCCTGGTCACACATTAATGTTTTTTATGAATATAAATTAAAAACTTTTCAAAAATTTATAAAATAAATTTTGTTTTAATACTTTTTGACTGAATTGTGACGTCATGAAATGTTGTCCTTACTTATAAACTAGCCTGATTCCGGGGTAATAATTTTGTGATAAGGATTCCACATTTTGTAGATAAAGTTGGAACAAACAAACACATAGTATATTACTTCGTATATAGTATAGTACTTCAATCACATAATAGTTCCATATAGTAAATGTTGAATAGTTGAGCTATAAAGAGAAACTAAGTGATTACTGCGATATAAAAATTGGCAGCCACTCAATAGGCTTTTGTTGATATTACTCACAAGCCCTCGCTTCGTTTAGATATTAACTGTAAATGCTTAAATGACTGACAGTTGTGTCAAACGCCATAAACGTAAAAGATTTTTTCTATTTTTCCGCGCAACTTTCTTAACATTTTCTTACATGGACAATAAATAATAAACATTCCGTCACTACACTTAAGCTGCGTTTCCTCCAGGGATGTGCGAAGATGCGTAGCGAAAGATGTGTTTGTATTATAATAGAATCACTTCATTCACCTATCCTCGCTCAGTGTGTCAGATATAGCAACGAAGGAAATTTATTACGAAATTGTCGTGATTTAATGTCACTCAGCGCCATCTAGTTGTAATTGTTACAAACAAATTATGCAAATAATTTTTACAACTTCGTTTGCGATATTGAGGTAGTTATATTAGCCTACAGTAGATCGTCTGTAGACATATTTAATTATTTTATGAGGTAGTCATACTAACTTTGCATCCCCCTTTTACTCCCTTAAGGGATGAAAAAATATTTTACACGTGTTTCATGACTTTTAATGGAGAAACTTCATGAATTTCATTTGAATAACTTCAAAAACGGCAAAGTTTCATATTAACTTTGCACCCCCATTTTATCCCCTTAGGGGGTGAATTTTCTCTCCTCAGCTCTCCTACGTTATAAAAGGAACCCCTATGCAAGATTTCAAGTTTCTAACCCTTATAGTTCAGGCCCTGCGTTGATATGTCAGTCAACTTCTCCTTTTATAGATTTATTAATTATTTTAATAATTAAATAAATTTAATGTAGATGAAGCTTTATTACCGAAAGGCTTAATTTTAAAAACTCTTGAGATTCTAATTCATAGGCAGTTTGACAAGTAATTTTATAGAGTGAATATTGTCTATGTTACAATGTTACTTTAAGATTCCTACGTGTATATTATAGTAGTACATTTACAGCCATTAGGGCACAAAAGAAAAAGTTAGTAAACAAGCACATTATCGTCCATTCTTATGTACTTCCGTACGTGTGACAACTTCCTGTGCGTGACGTCACGCGTAACAGTGTTGCCAGGACGCGAAAGTTACGAAGATGAGTAATAAATTGTGTCTTGTAACATGAAGAATACTTTGTATTACGCTTTGAAAAATCATTGCTGTATTACTATAAAACAAAGTTTGTTCGTCATAAACTCAAAAACTGCTAAACGGATTTTCATGCAGTTTTCACCAATAAATAGAGTGATTCATGAGGAAGCTTTAGGTGTATAATTTCTTAAGGTTTTGTGTAAATTGGTTGAAATATGACCATAATTGTTGAACATGTCGGAAAAGTCAAACCCCTTTTTAAACTGAAGCTGATGATAAAATTTACGAGACAACAACAACAACACCTTAGATAAAAATCCGAACAGTGCCTGCAACTTGAGACCCAGTTGCAGATTCAAACACTTCTTTTACTAGACGTAAATTGTCGCCTACACTCGCCACCAAGTTACTTGACATCTGAGTCAGCAACAATATAGAATACTCTCGTGATCAAATTTATAGAACTACTAGTCAAACTGCGACGAATGAGGGCATAGCATCGTGCTGGTACAGTATTTACAGATTCTAATTGTCTATACTAATATTATAAAGAGGTAAAGCTTGAGAGTTTGTAGGGGGTTATCTCTGGATCTACTGAACCGATTTTGAAAACTCTTTTACCAATAGAAAACCACATTATTTGTGAGTGTCATAGGATATACATTAATCTGAAAAATGAAAAGACTTTCGTGGTAGTCAGATTTGCTGCAGTCAGTCGGAAAACGGATTTTCATAATTACGTGTACAGTATGAATGAATAAATGAGCCCTCAGTGAAGCGAGGGTGTGTCGGCTATTCTTCAGGATAATTCAACAATTTCTTGTTCAACTCAATATATGTAAAATAATAGATAAACACACAGATAAGACGTGTACGTGTATCTGTACGGAGGGGAGATAGAGGAAGGTTCGACTAACCCACTTTGCTGACGTCACGTTTCGCGTTCATATTGAAAGGATATTGAACAAACTATTTAGTTTGCCATTTTGGTTGGAAAATTGATATTCTTCCTTCCGTGTTAACTTAAACTTTTTCAATTTTAGTCTGTCTGTTTGTTCCGGCGAATCTCTGAAATGGCTGGACCGATTTTGACGGGACTATCACTGGTAGATAGCTGATGTAACAAGGAGTAACTTAGGCTATTTAACATCTCGCTACGACCCATAGGAGCGGAGCAACACGCGAACAAAATCGCGTGGGTCGGGTTGTAGTAACTATAAGTTAATCAAATGTTATTAAAAATCAGCAATGTTGCTAAAAATGTAATTTTCTTTAAACATCAAAATATTTATTAATATACTTATAATCCCCAAAAAGCTAGGGAAAAGAAGGAAAGTATCATGAATATAAAAAAAAATATAATTTTTATAACCTGCTCCTTAATTGCCTGAAACACTCTAAATGTAGAAAGGATCCATGACAATTTCAAGAGAAATTAAAATTGTATGATGTGAAGGGTACTGTGCCTTGATATCATCCAGTCGGTTGAAAAATATTATTGGTTTGTATGACTATAGATAGAACAAAGCTAGGCGGTTGAAACTGGGGCGTTCAAATTACAGGAATAGGACATCAGAAATCGATAACGGTGAAAATTTGTAACTAAACTTACACATTCAATTTATATTACATAGAAAATATGTAGCAGTAATCGTTATTAGTTATTGTTTGATCAAAATAATTATGTAAATCAGTTAATTTCTTCAATGATACGAACAAAAACTTTAAACGTTGTGATTTCTTTATCTCTCATTCCTTGTTGTTGTCTAGGATAGTAAATACCGTAACATTAGTAAGATGGTAAAGGTATAAATCTTTTTAAAAGATAAATACACAATAGGACTGCACCAAAATAAACGATATTACCTGACGCAGTAGTGGTGGCCACCGTCGCTATCGATAACGTCGTCGTCGTCGTTGTCGATGTGTCGCTCGATGTGCTCGCCACATTTGTCATCTCCACGATCCGATCCACCGCTATACGATTCCCTGTCAACACCACCGTCTCCGGCTGCGACTCTTCCACCACCTCCGTCTCCTCCACTTGCGGGCTGGGCGTCGTTTGTTGCAGATCGTTAGCCACTATAACATTCACTGTTGTCAGAGATTCCATATCCGAATTTTCGCCTTGCACTTGTGAATTGTCGATATACACAGCAGCGGACCGCGCGCCAAGCGTCTCCATAACGCTCTCGGCCAACGACCGAGTCGACAACTCGTCCATATCGATATCCTGCTTGATATCGATGATGATCTGGTGCCGCTTCCCGCTGCCCGAGGGGTTCTGCACCTGGTGCACGCTGACCTGGGCGTCAGCCTGGCTCATATGGTGTTGTATGACGTGAGTCAGCTCGATATCCCGATTGCCCGCCATGGTCGATACTTACCAGCACTATCAGACTTATATATCAGTCTTTAGCCTATCTTAGTATAAGAGCATTAGCATAATGAACACAATTATCACATAGCACTCCGATGGTAACCGTCAACCGTCAACCGTCAACACACCGACCGCAGTGCACCGCGCAGATGCATCGTATCTGGGTCAGGGGTCATCATCCTAATTCTTTTTAATAAATTGTGCGTTATTGGCAGTGTTGGTTGTAGGCACAGCACGGGCGCGGGCACGGGCGCGGGCGCGGGCGCGGCTGCAGCACAGCACAGCAAAGCACACGGCTCGTTACATCGTCTGTCTGGCGCTGAGCGGTGTGTGTGTGCGTGCGTGTTGTGGCGAGTGGCAAGGACACATTGACACAGTGTCCTATATTCGTCGGGACGCGGTCCGCGGACGCGGCCGTCGCTCGTAGCCGCTGTGAGGCCTACGAGGCGTAGCTCTACGGCGCAGCGTAGCGGCTGGCGTCCCACTCGACGCTTCCGTGATACTGTCGGCGGATACGTCCGACGATATTCTATTTTTATTCAGCCCGCACTTCGCTACGATAAGGTAACATAAGGTAACAAAAATGGTTTCTAAACTCTCACTTCTACTAATAAATCATTAATATGCGTTATTATTATATCCAAAAAATTTTGATCCTGCCAAGTTCTTTTTCGTAAAATAGCACATTATTGGATCGGCTAAATAAATAATTGTATAAATAAAAAGGCCAATATTTATCCTTTCCATTTACTTACTTACTACTTACTTTCTTAATATATGTACGAATTTTGACAAAATCAAAATGTATAAAAATATAATAATCTAATATAAAAGACACGGCAACTCTTAGTAAGTCAAAAAACAACAAAAAATTATGAACTTATTTATGTTTCTATTTAAAAACAAAATATCTCAAGACGTATCCTTACTAAGTAATCGCGTATTACGCCCAACATTAAGCGACACGTGCATACGCATGCGCAGAATCCTATATCACTTCATCCCTTTCCATCCTCTCCCCGTCCCTTTCCGCCCTTCGATCGTTCGGGAATGACGAAAAAGCATATAATCGAATTTATGTCGGTTCCCGGGGCCCGGCGTATCTGGTAGCGATAGCAGAAAAACTGCTTTTTTTAAGCTTTTCCTATACTAATATAAGCCTGCATTTTGGAACATATTGGCAACACTTTTATTATCTTTTGATCTATTGGTAATTCCTGTAGATTTATTTAAAGACAGAAAAGGCATTCGCTGACTCATTCACTCGCAATCTTCAACACAGACTATCTTATACCACGAATACTATAGTTTATTTCCGTGATAAATAATATCTTATCTGTTATTACAGCATATTAATTATCTAAATACCCCAACCTGCTCGATAACCACTGCACCAATCGGTCACCAAAAAGAGCGCTCTTTTTAGTTCGCAATCCAATGACAAACTAGTTCGCTCTTTTAGTTCGTTAGTTCTTTTTAAATAATTTAGTAAAAATAATAAATAAAGGAAAAAAAACATCGATATTCTCAAAAGTGAAACATCGATATTTATGAACAATAATTTGATATTTCTATCACCATTTAAATATATAAGTATATATCGATTTTTTATTGTAAATAAATCACTATTTTTATTTATTACACATTTATTTTTATAGAAAACAAGTAGTCAAGTATGGATGAAACATAAGTATCCCTGGAAGTATATAATTCGATTTAAAAAAATAAAAGAACTAATGTCGACGAACTAGTTCGTATAGTCCACTTAAAGGAGCGCTCTTTTAAACTAGATCGTTCGCGAACTACCAGATTCTAGTTGCAGTACAGATATACAACAAAATCAATATCTCGTTTGTTTAACATTATCTATATTGATCAGAATGACGTGTACATAGTAATAGCTTACGTCACTAGATCTGATAATGAAAAAGGCTATATAAAGAAATTATTACCACACCTAAATCCTCTATACTTTCGGGATAAAAATTTGTAAAGAAACCGGAATAATAGAGCTACAGCTTTACTGCTTGATTTCTCGCGATTTAATAACGATTTCTGTCATGGCAGCGTATTTATTTTGTTGGGAGAACTGATTCAGTTTGTGCCAATTTTGAAAATCAAATACTACACAGGTCAATGTTGCCAACATCCTAACTAACACTTATATAGATCTTCATTCACATCATTAAAGGAGAAGAAGGAGGAGGTGAAGAGAGAGGACGCAGAGGGAGGATGATAGAAAGGATAAGAGGAAGAGGACTATACAGTTCAAAAAAAGTCAATTTAACTCGCAACATATAACGATAAATATTACTCAGAGAAATAAATAGGGGATGGGAGAGGGGGTATAATGAGAAAAACTACAAGGGGGTTATTGGATATTGAATGAACTATTGGGTAAACGCAACGGGCTTGTGACCAAAGTGAATAAAATTACTTGGAAATATAGTTTAGTTCGTAATAAAGTA
The DNA here is from genome assembly GCA_905147385.1 of Limenitis camilla. Taxonomy (NCBI): domain Eukaryota; kingdom Metazoa; phylum Arthropoda; class Insecta; order Lepidoptera; family Nymphalidae; genus Limenitis; species Limenitis camilla. The sequence goes on along the minus strand of LR990251.1, from coordinate 4,952,213 downwards.
ATATACAGTAAAACACTCAGTTATATACTTACATTATTTTTCCTGAGTATTTTGCCGACCGTACCTCATTACGTAACAGTATGATCTAAGCCCAAAACAAGGAAACCGAGGTAAACACGGCCTATTTCGCTTTCCCTTTCAGTCATATTAAATATATTATTTTTTATCGTAAACTATACATGTGTACCTATATGTAACTACATATATACAAATATTATATAGTCTCTACATAGTATAAAACACAAACTGTCGCTTCCCGCTTTGTGTATGTTTAGAATTTTTAAGCTTCGCTATAGATTTTAATGCGGTTTTTACTAATAGATAGAGCGATTCAAGAGGTTTATATGCATATTATATGAGGCAAGGGAGGTTCGCTAGTATACAAATATATAAGCCTGGAAGGGATACTTTTTATCCCGAAGAAAAACAATTCCTGATAGAAATGAATTGTGACTCAGATATCTTATACTAATATATAAAGCTGAGGAGTTTGTTTGTTTGAACGCGCTAATCTCAGGAACTACTGGTCCGATATGAAAAGTTCTTTCAGTGTTAGATAGACCATTTATCAAGGAAGGCTATATATCATCACGCTAAGACCAATAGGAGCGGAGCTACACGTGAACAAAGTCGAGCTAGTCAACTAGTAATAGATATAATTAATGAATGAGAGTGAATGAGTGAGTTATATGGATAAGAAGTGGACGAGTGAATGGATGTGTTAATGCAGGAAGATGTGGAAGAGAATAGTTATTTACTTTCTATAAGCAAAGCGAAGATGGTATGTTATGGCTTGATATTTCATTATCGATGACGTCACTGATTGTATGGCTTCACAAAACTGTTATTTTAGTTAAGTAACAAAAATCCACTAAAAAGCAAAGAATCTTACGAACATAAGGACAAGGATCTCGCGCCGATCTACTACCACTGTGAGAGCATCTAGTAAGAGGCGAGTAACCCAGGGATCTGTTCCCTGACTGGCTTGCGAATCCGACTACTAAGTGTCTATGATGCGTTCCGATCGCGCCGCATGTAGACCTAACTAACCCCTTTCTTCTCCGCTGAAACCGCTGTATTCTTTCTCTTCACTCCTCCTTCCCACTCTATCTTCGAGGTTGCAACGTATTCGCGGCTAAACAAGAGGGTATTTCTTGTATTGTTGATGTCCATGAGCGACGGTAGCCACTTGCCATCAGGTGGACTGTCGCCTCCTTTGCGCCTTATCTACCATAAAAATAACTATATATGATCCCTATCTATAAAGTTTGGATCACGGTTGTTAGGAGAGATAACAATTTTTAATATGTCTGACAAGATATAGCAGAAAGCATCTCCTCCGGTGTCGTGTCAAATACTCATGAGCGCCTATATTTGAAAACCAGTAAAAAGGATTTTTGTCTTAGCTCGTCAACAATAATCAACAATCTGGTTGCGTCAGCTCCAGTAGATTTTTTCGACCCGTCCCGGCTTCGCACGGGTGGACATTTAACACACCGGCGCGTCGGCGTCTATTTTTTGTTTATATTGACATTTTTAATTTCATGATATCTTTTGAGTGGAATGTCCGATTTCGATTATTCAAAAAGTAATCTACAGGTATTGAAACTGTCTTGAATACGACATAATTTATTTGGATAAGAAACAATACAAAGGTATGGATAACATGGTCTGATTTTGATTGGCATTTCTATCAACTTTTAATGATATTGACATGTTATATAATATTCTAGCACATTTTTTCGTTCTATCATCAATACTTTCTGCAGCGCATGCGATAAAAGACATTTTATGGCTAAATTTTTTACACCTTGGGTTGGTTTTAGTAAGAATTTCTGAGGATATCTAATTTTTTCTAGTAATAAATATAGCCTATGTTACTCAGGGATAATGTAGCTTTCTAATGGTGAAAGAATTTTTGAAATCGGTCCAGTAGTTTTTAAGTTTATTTGTTACATACAAAAATACAAATCTTTCCTCTTTATAATATTAGTGTAGATGTAGATAATACACGATATATAAAACACTTTACGACGCCTTTTCCGTCCTGGCGCCGTCGCGCGCCTCACAACCTTGCATGTATGGAATATGGACAGAGCGTCCTTGAATTGTAGGAACCATCGAACCTGACAAATCATCTTTGATAGTTCAGCGTTTATAACGTAACGTAAGTATAGTTATAATTGAATAATATTAATAAAATAAGGTTGTTTGATAGAGGATTGCAACTTTAAAGTGAATTGTTACGGGGTCTTGGATTATTAAACAAAAAATTCTTTGCAAAAAATATTTTCTTTGATAAGCAACACTTTGATGGAATTTTCCGATTTGCCATATTGTGCGACTCGCCGCCATTTTGTATCAAATTCATTGTTCATACATACGTAGGACTTATAATCTTATTGATGTTAAAATGAAATAAGAGGAAACATATCGTGGATGTTTTTGATATTATGTTCAAGATGAGGAAAAAGCTTAAAAAATGATATATTTCTTTATTTAAATATCTTTTCACTTACCCCCTAAAGCAGCCAATTATATAGGGATTATAATATACTAGTCGACCTGCGTGACTTCGTCTACATATATATGTTAAATTTAAATATAATGATGTATATAAAATTTTTATTTTCAGTTTTCTATGTCTCATCCAAAAAGTCTATCCCACGGAAATGGTGTTTTTTTAGGGGATAAAAAGTATCCTAAATGTTAATCCACCTTTTAAAGTGTCCGCGTACCAAATTTCGTTCAAATCGATTTAGCAGTTTTAACGTGATGTGTGCACAAACATGACAATAGTACGATTTTATTATATATAGAGGTAGAAATAGATTCAGAGATAAATATTTAAATAATTACACTGAGCGAGACTAGGCAAATGATGCGATTCTATTGGTTGTTAAGGTGGTGGTGGAAACGCAGCTTAACATTACGTTCATCTGCAGTTCAGTTTGTTTTAATGTTAAATTTATTAAACGAAACTTTATCTGTTTTAAATGAAAACAATCAACAAACGTTTTATGGTATTTAATTTCGGTCGAAAATTCTTCTGGAATTTTTAGCGGTTAGGAGCTCGAATAATTTAAATTCTTTCATCCGTTGAACTGGCAACCCTCTCTACATTGAGGTACATTAAATTAATAGGACAGTTAAATAAATTTTAATGGTCTTTCATAATCTTTTCGCAAACTCTTTTATTCGATATGTGAGTACTTAAAAATACCTATTCCATCTTGGACCGTTCGCCATGTTGGATTTAGAGTGAAGCTATTTTATTCATCGTATTCTTCTCAACTAACGTTTTTATTTCACACTAATGTCATGGACGTACACATAAATTAACTAGTCCGTCATCATGGACCCTCTGCCATATTATAGGATTTGAATGAAGGAAGTAATTTTATATTTAAATTTTTTTTCAACCTAATTTTTTATTTGATACCCATGTCACAGGAGTACATAAAAATTAGCTAGTCTGCCATCTTGAAACCTCCGCCATATTGGATTTAGAGTGAAGCTATTTTATTCATCGTATTCTTTTCAACTAACGTTTTTATTTGTCATGGGAGTACATAAAAATTAACTAGTCCACCATCTTAGGCCGTCTGCCATATTGGATTCAGAATAATATACTTTGTATAGCGGTAGTTACATTATATGGCTCATTGTTCTACGAAAATGTTAACAGTAATACCGCAAGGCGTGACGTCACATTTGATCTGTAATGCTGGCAACATTTTTATATAAAACAATAATTTATTACAGTGTTTAGAGAAGTATTATTTAAAACAAATCCCACCTACCAGTAATCAAACAAAATGGCGTGCTATCCAACATTCCCCTTCTATGAAATATTAACATGTAGTAACTTTTAATCGCACCCTTTATAGCTAAGGGTGGATCGTTATACCTTCACAGCTTGTAATATAGGGAAACCTCTATATAACGACCTTAAGCGAATTCTTTATTGCGTTTTTAGCAAATATAATCGCAATTTTGGATGGCGATCGAATTTTTTTGTTATTTTTCAATAAATCTACTGATCGGCTTTCGATCCGATTTTTTCTCTTCACCTTAGCGGGTGCAAAAAACAATCTCGCTTTACCTCAAGGCTTGATCAAATGCCGCTGACGATGATTTTTTTTTGCCTTCCAACTTAGGACTCTAGGAGGCACAATATTTACATTATAAATTCAAACTCGATAAAAGCATTAGATGTTTGTGTAAATCGATTTATAATTTGTTCTTTTATTAAATAGAATCGCCATCCGTGCCATCCGTACTTGAAATTAGGGATGATCGATATTCATCGATGGTGAATATACATCGATTTTTTGACATCGATGTATTGACTTCGATATCATCGATACATCGATGTTATAAGAATAAAATATCGAAACGTCAGTAATTCATTAGGACGCGATCTAGTCTGTATTAGATGAACTAGGTTTGACTATCAAGTTAAATATTAATTAGCTATAACTACCAATTTTAACCATTTTCCACCTGATGACACAGATCAACGAAACCGGAGAAAGCCGTAAAAAGAGTTATACCTATTCTTTGCATTTCTAAGAGATAAAAAAAAACTGTCAACTGTTCCAGTCATTCTTGATCAGTGTAGCCAAAACTTTAGTTTTAACTGTGGATCTACGGTTTTTTAGAAATTCTCTCAGTTTTAAGTTAATTAGGCCTCGAAATATTATTATTTAAGATCATAAATTTTGATAATTAAATGATTTTTCTTGTTTTTTCAATTCATCATCACGACCCTTCAATGGCCCACTGCTGAGCCAGGTCTCCTCCTCAGAATGAGGAGGGTATTAGGCCATAGTCCACCACGCTGGCCCAGTGTGGGTTGGCAGACTTCACACACCTTTGAGAACTTTTAGGGAACTCTCAGGAGTGCAGGTTTCCTCACGATGTTTTCCTTCACCCTTAAAGCAAGTGATATTTAATTGCTTAAGCATAATGGAAAAGGCAAAGGTATTACCGCACCACCGTACAGCCTTAAGACAATTTCCTTTAAATTATTTATTACATTTAAACTTTTAAATATTGCCATTAATTTATTTTATGTTCTAAATCATAATTTTAAAAATTTTTTAAAAATATTATTATAAAAAAATATATATTATTTACATTTTTTTTATTTCCCAATTTTAAAAAAAAGTATACGAACATATATTAAAAATTATAGTAATTTTTTGATAAGACGAACATCAAAATCTACAGAATATAATGTCTGAAAAGTGGGTAAAGCCACAGGAAATTACATGTGAAATCCAATTTAAGTTTACGCGTATACGTATAGCAGAGGGTGGCTCCCTTTCATCCCTCGATATCACAAAGCGGTGACGTCAGTGAAACGTGCTTGAGTTTTCAGCGTTTTCTCTTTTGTTACCTTGCTATATATTTATGAATTTGTGAATTGTCTGCGAATATCAAAATGTTTCAGTATATTTGAAAAATCCTGAAGGAGCTCATTTTGGTGAAACTCTTCAGATAACCTCTTAAAATGTTTACTTATCTTTCTGATTAAACAACATCAAAAAGACTCGATTTCACTTAATTTTTATTGAATCTATTAATAGCAAACTTCTCGTTTAATCTCGAGAAATAAAATACAGTGCCATCTATTGGTGAGTTACTGCAAAGTGGAAAGCATAAAAAGATTTGATGAAAATATTGATTTTCAATTCTGAATTAAATTGACTTTTCATTTGTTTTTTTATTCAGACTCGAGATAAACATCTATTGATCAAAGTTTATAACTTATCATTACTTCATACATATTTTCCGTTAAAAAATAAGGCATAAAAGGGCAATAAATGGAACTACTAAATATCTTTTTCAGTCTGAATGTTGTGAATGGCGCTATTTGGAACGCATTGAAAGACTCAAGGCCGTTGTATAGCCTATGTAGGATTTTAGGTCTCGCGTTGTAAAGCTCGACCTTATCCTACTTACAAAATGGAGTATGGTTTTGAAAAAGGGAACTTAACTATCTATTCGGTAATCTTATTGCGCTTCAATTTGTGATTATAATTGAAAAGAATTAAAAATTACCACTTACATTTCTACTTTGCTATAAATCAATAACAGATGGCGTTGCTTGCTTCCCGTATAATTTATTTTGATAATGTTTGAATAATTTTTCGATTTTCAATAGTTATCTTCTTTGTTGTAAATGAGCAATAGATGGCGCTGTACTCAAAATTAACGACGTTAGTATGGTAGTGGATTCAGGATTGGAAATGGAAAAAATATTACTTTTATTATTAGTCATAAACATTAATTATGGGGAGCCCTAAGTTTAATTTCTTGGTAGTTTCAATTTCCTTAATACAAAATTACATAACGAAGACCGTGTTATTTATTGTCACTGAAAAAAATAATTAATTGCTGTATTTAAATTTAAGAAATGTTTTTTTTTGCCCATTAAATTAAGATGACAACGAGTTGTTTAAATATTAGAAATTTTGTATTTTTTGATATTTTACAAATGTTTAATGGTGCACTAAAGATGAAGTTTAAGACATATGTGCGTACAAACAAACAAATTAGACAGACTGACATACAATTTAAAATTCGTTATTTTTTGTCCCAATCTAGACTAGGCTCAAGTTTCTTACTATGATCAAAAGATCGTAATTTCGATTTGTTAATTATACTGAAACTGTTCAGAGTAGCTCACTTAAACTTTTAACACATTTAAAAAGTTGAAACATTCACAGGCAGTGGTAATACGACAAAACTGTTCTTAAACTGTCCATTATTTGGGTAGTTACTCTATTTGCTAATTACATATTATTTTATCTTCTGAGTAATTTGGTGAGTTATAACAAAGAGGATAATTTAAGAAATGAATTTTACCCGTGAGGGGACGGCTTAGAATACAATTCCCCTCTGCCGCTGGGAGAGCATCTCGTAAGAGCCGAGTAACCCAGGACCCCGATTGGTGGTAGGGAATCTGTTCCCCGACTGGCTTGCGACCACCAGCATGCGAGTCCGTCCGCCAAGTGTCATTGACGTGTTCCGGTTGAGCCGCATGTGGGCCAGACTTACCCCTCCCCCTCCCATCCCGTTAATGCTGCGGATCTAGTGAACTCTTGTGTTTTCGTTCAGGGTTCACTGAAACCGTAGCATTCTTCTCTTCATTCCCCATCCTCATTCTATCTCCGAGGTGCCAACGCATTATTCGACAATACACGATTGCCGATGTCCATGGGCGACGATGGCCACTTACCATCAGGTGGACCATGTGCTCGTTTGCCCCTTATCTGCTATAAAAAAAAATTCTCACCAATAGATAGCGTTTTATTAACGAAATTAGTGTTTGCTAGTTACATTTAATTTCTTTTCTCTCCTGAGTAACTTTCCGATTTTTTAAATTATCCACTTTGTTATAACTCACCAATAGATGGCGTTGTACAAAAAATTAACAAATATTATGTTGGTTAGTTACATATAATGTCTTTTCTCTTCTATACGGCTTGGACAATTCGGTAAGAATTTAGATGGCTATTAACTGAATTTGGACTCAGTAGATGGCGCTGTTGTCCATATTTAACTATCAGTATACTAATATATAATAAAGGGCTATTCTATAATACAAACACAGATACAATGTAACGTTTTATTTTTAATACAAAATATAGAGAAGAATAATCAATAAAGATAGAAAGAGACAAATATACTCGTGTAAGCCACGTAGCATTTCAGTCCCGAAATTGAAGTACTAAGGGCTGAAGAAGACCTTGAACATATCCGCTTATCTACCTACTTAATACTTAGCCAATTATGTATTATATACTTCACTTTACCGATTTGAAAAATTCTTTCAGTGTTAGATAGCCCATTTATCGAGGAAGGCTATAGGCCTATATATCATCACGCTACGACCCATAGGAGCGGTGCTACACGTGAACAAAGTCCATTCCATATTATATCGTCTCTATTCTTCAATAGACTTGAGCCGGTTGTCAAACGGAGCTCGCCTGGTGACCATTACGGCTGTGGTGTCGTGATGCTAGGTTTCCATTACTAAGGTTTGGAGTAAGTTCTTAGTATTGGTTACTCGTTTTCTATCTTAAGTCTTAGGTTTTTTAATTTTAGTGCATTAACTCTGATTCTAAACATCGAAAACATATTATATTATTATATAGTTTACTTTTTTGTTTACGTTAATTATAAAGCTAAAGTTATCAGTAGATAGTATAAACAACGGGTGGTAGTACTTTAAAACAAAATGGCGGCAAATGCATTCGAGTCTATATCTGTCTATTACAGCTGTGATTGAATCATAAAACGTTAAGAAGTATTTTCCCTAAATTTATGGAAAATCTGTACAAGTTTTTATGGAGTACATTTTTTTGGAGTTATGTTATTTTTATTTCCGGGTAATAATAATGATTTTAGGGAGAATTTTTTTTGAGTTGTCAACACTGGAAAAATTGACCAAAATAGGAAGAAATTTTTATGTATATTAAATTTTATAATATTAACTCTAATCTATATTAATAACTAAACAAAGACAAAATCAGTGTTAACCGATAAAAAAATGAAGGAAATATTTAGTCATTTAAACTATACATCTTAAATGCTATAGATAGCTCAGCTACCTATGAGGCTATGATATATTATTTATTTTACTCGGTACTCACGACTCAACTCCCACTCGACGCGCACCCGCTCTCTGTGTCTTTTGCGCATTATGCTAAGGGCTGAAGAGCGGCCTTGAGACGATATTATCATTGTCTTAGCTAGAGTAGCTTGAAATATTCTCGTACCTTTTAGAAAATAATTAATATATAGAGGTTAAAAAAATCAGTAAAAATAAAATCATTAATAAATATTATACAAAACGTCAAGAATTAAATGTTCAGGTTGAAAAAATATTGATATTAAATTTGTTTTCGATTTAAAATCTGAAAAGTGAGAGGGAAGATAAAACACTACATAATTTTTCACAGATTTACATATTTATGTCTAAAAAGACCCTAAAATCTTTAATAAAATAAGTGTTGTGAATCTGGTTAATGAAATGGCAACACTGACGAATAAATATTAGAAAAAAGTTAAATAACCAGAGGCGAAGATTTCTTTACTATTTTTATTATATAAAATGTGTATATTACACTTTGATACAAATGGCGACCTTTAAACGAAAAAAATAATAATAAATATTAATTACTATATTTCATATTAAATTTATTCAGTTAAATAATATCATAAATTATAATTCATTACCTAATCGAAGGGAGGGGACTATTGAGTTATATTAAAAATATTTTAATTCAATTATTAGGTTTTTCACTAAACAAAACATTGTAACAAAGGAAAATATAGAAGCAAGGATAATTCAAAAGTTTGTTAGTGGGTCGTCGTAAAAGGGATGTGAGCTGAGTGCTCTTGTTTTTCTGTCTAGACTACCTTCGGCTTCGACCTTGAACTTCATCTTAGATATTTGGATTAAATTACACTACGCTTTACGCTAGTTTCGTTTAAAACATCTTTCATTGTTGTGACTGTTGTAATTATATCATGAATTATAATAATTTGCGAAAGAGTCAAGTCAATAATACTATAATAGTTATAAATTGTCTATGGTTTTAAAACCCATTAAGAGGTGGCATAGACGATCAAAATCAAACTCAAAAAATTTATTCTTTATTTCAATAATAAGCTGTTCAGTCAGTCTAAAACTTCCACCAATCCGTCAGAAATCAGAATTAAGGTTCCATATATGTATCTTATTTAGTTAGTTGTTGTTAGGGCAAGGTGTGAGTGAGACAGAAAAGTGAGCGAGTCGGGGGTAAGAAGTGATTCAACAGATATAGTGGGAAAATAGTTTATTCATAGCTGCGGGTGGCAGAATAAATGAGTAAAGGAACGGTTTGAATATGCGGTTCGGATATTAAAATAATATAATATAAAACCAATAAGCAGAAGCATTTTAGGTAAAAACGTTATTTGCGACTGTAAAAGTTGTCTTAATATTTACAACTTGTTAGATTATTCAACAACCTCTACAACAGTTTTAGAATTAAAAAACCAGACACAATGAGGCGTGTCCGAAACGTGCAGCCATCTATTATTCAATAGCGGTACTAAATTGCAAATTTAAAAGTAAAACTGTCTGTGGTCACGTGCGCCAGCTAACGGGAAGGTGCCGAACTGCGTTCATTGAACCGCCGAATTGCGCAACGTTACGGTATTCTCCAATTGACATTGACAGGTTGAGGACAGGGTTGCCAGTTTCACAAGTATTCACCATTATTTAGGGAAATTACTGTCCATCGACAACATATCATAATCTTGAATAAAATTATTTATTTTGAGACAATGCAATGGCTGTCAGATCGGACAATTATTTCCTAAGCGCCAAAAGATCCTTCCCTTTTTAAAGGTTGTCCCTTAAGTCACATGAGAATACTTTTGGTAGCTAAAATGAGAACGAAACGATTTTTTTTTTAATGTGATTACTTAACACCTAAACAACTTAAAAGTTGGTTAAACAAAACGTGATAAATGTCAAGAAAAATTATTATTCTCATTTCAACACTAATAAGACATTTACAGTCACTCTCAGATTCGTTAATAGGCAACACTTCGACGACACAAGAGTCGCTAACCCTAGCGGATGCGACGCGAATTTAAAAAGAGAACTGTATTTTTTAATAGGTCATCATTAGTATGCGGCTGTACACTTATACAGTTAGACATAGACATAGGTTAGCTAGACACAGTCTAGGAACAAGGTCGTGTGATAAATATGACCTAATTTTATATGCTTTGTAAACAATGTGATTACTTCGTTTTTTAATGTCAGACTAAATTGACATGTAATTGTCATTTTAAGATTTTTATTCCATAATGATAAAGGCAAAGGTATTACACCCTACAGCGTTTTCTTTAGTGGTTATGTCAGTTTAAAAAATAATGATACCACCTTTTTGTGTAGTGTTGTACCTACTATCTGTTTCTTAATTAATACGAACATGTTTGATATCTTTTACTAAACATAAAAATTACCGGACGCCATTTTTGTTGTTCCCATACATAGGCAATACGGAAATAATAAATCTGAAATAATGTTACTATAGAAATATAGGTATTAGTAAAATTAAATTTCGTTGTACGCACATAACTTCAGAACAACCTCATTAAATTAGATATTTTTTTTAAATTGTGTTCGTTATCGTCAGGATAAGGTTTGTAAGAAGGGTAAGTGAATGAAATTCAACGATAAATAGCATATTCATTGTTGCGGGAAGGTAGTTAACCATTGAGAGTTAGAATATAAATATGTCAGAGTAAGTGAGTAAACTATTTAAATATACCTCAGTGAAGCGAGGGCGATCTTCGATTTTATTAACGTCAATTTCCGATAGTGGTACAACACTACCTAAGATTTGCATAAAATCGACAACATAAGGGATGTCAATATTGTCTGTATTTTAAAAATGGAGTATAATTACTTGGAAAAAAAAATACTAGAATACCTAAACATTATTTGCTTTTATAATCTGTGAATTGTAAACTCACCATGAAGGTATCACTAAACTTTTTTTCTGGAATTTTGTCGTAAGATCTTAAGCTTAACAAAAGTGTAAATATAAAAAAAATCATAATTGGCGGTAAAACAACTTTCTCACACATTTCATAGCAGTAAATATAATATTCTACAAACATAACGGAGTTTTGTGCGTGCTTAAAAAAAGCTGTCTCAACCGGTCTCGAGGTGGGTGAACGAACTTTTTCGATTCAGCGTACATTCATAATCGGTATTAATTCATTTTATTTATATTTAATATAAATAAACATTTCCAAAGACAAACGATGACATAGCTCAACATGTAATTCATCCCCTATTTTAACCCCTTCAAACCTTTTTTTCGCAACAAAACGAAGCCTATATCCTAACCCAAGCTCTAGTGTATCTCTGTACCAAATTTCATCAAAATCAGTTCAGTGATTTAAGCGTAAAAGCGTAACAAAAAAAAGCGAAAAAGAAGGAATTAGTATTTTGAAAATGGCGATTACTTATTTAATTAAATGGTTTACATAGTCTTAATAATATACTCATAAAAACTGTCCTAACGTTTATCTGTACTAATACTAATATATAAAGCTGAAGAATGTTTGTTTGCTTGAACGCGCTAATCTCAGGAACTACTGGTCCGATATGAAAAATTCTTTCAGCGTTAGATAGCCCATTTATCATGCGGATGAAGTCGCAGGGGTCGACTAGTTTTTTCTTTTGAAAGACTGCTAAAACAACGACATGGTAATAATGTAGGTCTAAGGTTTATTGGTTTCTCGTCGGATCCAAAAAAAGTTATCCGTTTTTAACAATATTTGAACCTCAGCGAAGGAAAGTATAAACTATGATTATTGTTAATGATTATATCTTTTTCAATTTGGATACGACGCTACGAGTCAAGCAATAACACAATAATATACAAATTTTCAATACGTTTTACAGGAAAAAATACAATGTTAAGTTTTACGTAATAAATAATTAAATCGAGCTTATATATCACGTTCATAATAATTTATAAATAATTAATTAAATGAGGCAACAGGGAATATCCCTGTTACTTCACTAAATGTTGTACAAGTCAGTTATTAATATTAGTTAGCAACACTGTTGATAAATTAGTGTTCGCGGGTTAGTTTTTTTATATTATTTCAAGTGTACCCGCGGGTAGACAATATAACCTTTAGTACAATACCTACCAGTAATCAAACAAAATGGCGTGCTATCCAACATTCCCCTTCTATGAAATATTAACATGTAGTAACTTTTAATCGCACCCTTTATAGCTAAGGGTGGATCGTTATACCTTCACAGCTTGTAATATAGGGAAACCTCTATATAACGACCTTAAGCGAATTCTTTATTGCGTTTTTAGCAAATATAATCGCAATTTTGGATGGCGATCGAATTTTTTTGTTATTTTTCAATAAATCTACTGATCGGCTTTCGATCCGATTTTTTCTCTTCACCTTAGCGGGTGCAAAAAACAATCTCGCTTTACCTCAAGGCTTGATCAAATGCCGCTGACGATGATTTTTTTTTGCCTTCCAACTTAGGACTCTAGGAGGCACAATATTTACATTATAAATTCAAACTCGATAAAAGCATTAGATGTTTGTGTAAATCGATTTATAATTTGTTCTTTTATTAAATAGAATCGCCATCCGTGCCATCCGTACTTGAAATTAGGGATGATCGATATTCATCGATGGTGAATATACATCGATTTTTTGACATCGATGTATTGACTTCGATATCATCGATACATCGATGTTATAAGAATAAAATATCGAAACGTCAGTAATTCATTAGGACGCGATCTAGTCTGTATTAGATGAACTAGGTTTGACTATCAAGTTAAATATTAATTAGCTATAACTACCAATTTTAACCATTTTCCACCTGATGACACAGATCAACGAAACCGGAGAAAGCCGTAAAAAGAGTTATACCTATTCTTTGCATTTCTAAGAGATAAAAAAAAACTGTCAACTGTTCCAGTCATTCTTGATCAGTGTAGCCAAAACTTTAGTTTTAACTGTGGATCTACGGTTTTTTAGAAATTCTCTCAGTTTTAAGTTAATTAGGCCTCGAAATATTATTATTTAAGATCATAAATTTTGATAATTAAATGATTTTTCTTGTTTTTTCAATTCATCATCACGACCCTTCAATGGCCCACTGCTGAGCCAGGTCTCCTCCTCAGAATGAGGAGGGTATTAGGCCATAGTCCACCACGCTGGCCCAGTGTGGGTTGGCAGACTTCACACACCTTTGAGAACTTTTAGGGAACTCTCAGGAGTGCAGGTTTCCTCACGATGTTTTCCTTCACCCTTAAAGCAAGTGATATTTAATTGCTTAAGCATAATGGAAAAGGCAAAGGTATTACCGCACCACCGTACAGCCTTAAGACAATTTCCTTTAAATTATTTATTACATTTAAACTTTTAAATATTGCCATTAATTTATTTTATGTTCTAAATCATAATTTTAAAAATTTTTTAAAAATATTATTATAAAAAAATATATATTATTTACATTTTTTTTATTTCCCAATTTTAAAAAAAAGTATACGAACATATATTAAAAATTATAGTAATTTTTTGATAAGACGAACATCAAAATCTACAGAATATAATGTCTGAAAAGTGGGTAAAGCCACAGGAAATTACATGTGAAATCCAATTTAAGTTTACGCGTATACGTATAGCAGAGGGTGGCTCCCTTTCATCCCTCGATATCACAAAGCGGTGACGTCAGTGAAACGTGCTTGAGTTTTCAGCGTTTTCTCTTTTGTTACCTTGCTATATATTTATGAATTTGTGAATTGTCTGCGAATATCAAAATGTTTCAGTATATTTGAAAAATCCTGAAGGAGCTCATTTTGGTGAAACTCTTCAGATAACCTCTTAAAATGTTTACTTATCTTTCTGATTAAACAACATCAAAAAGACTCGATTTCACTTAATTTTTATTGAATCTATTAATAGCAAACTTCTCGTTTAATCTCGAGAAATAAAATACAGTGCCATCTATTGGTGAGTTACTGCAAAGTGGAAAGCATAAAAAGATTTGATGAAAATATTGATTTTCAATTCTGAATTAAATTGACTTTTCATTTGTTTTTTTATTCAGACTCGAGATAAACATCTATTGATCAAAGTTTATAACTTATCATTACTTCATACATATTTTCCGTTAAAAAATAAGGCATAAAAGGGCAATAAATGGAACTACTAAATATCTTTTTCAGTCTGAATGTTGTGAATGGCGCTATTTGGAACGCATTGAAAGACTCAAGGCCGTTGTATAGCCTATGTAGGATTTTAGGTCTCGCGTTGTAAAGCTCGACCTTATCCTACTTACAAAATGGAGTATGGTTTTGAAAAAGGGAACTTAACTATCTATTCGGTAATCTTATTGCGCTTCAATTTGTGATTATAATTGAAAAGAATTAAAAATTACCACTTACATTTCTACTTTGCTATAAATCAATAACAGATGGCGTTGCTTGCTTCCCGTATAATTTATTTTGATAATGTTTGAATAATTTTTCGATTTTCAATAGTTATCTTCTTTGTTGTAAATGAGCAATAGATGGCGCTGTACTCAAAATTAACGACGTTAGTATGGTAGTGGATTCAGGATTGGAAATGGAAAAAATATTACTTTTATTATTAGTCATAAACATTAATTATGGGGAGCCCTAAGTTTAATTTCTTGGTAGTTTCAATTTCCTTAATACAAAATTACATAACGAAGACCGTGTTATTTATTGTCACTGAAAAAAATAATTAATTGCTGTATTTAAATTTAAGAAATGTTTTTTTTTGCCCATTAAATTAAGATGACAACGAGTTGTTTAAATATTAGAAATTTTGTATTTTTTGATATTTTACAAATGTTTAATGGTGCACTAAAGATGAAGTTTAAGACATATGTGCGTACAAACAAACAAATTAGACAGACTGACATACAATTTAAAATTCGTTATTTTTTGTCCCAATCTAGACTAGGCTCAAGTTTCTTACTATGATCAAAAGATCGTAATTTCGATTTGTTAATTATACTGAAACTGTTCAGAGTAGCTCACTTAAACTTTTAACACATTTAAAAAGTTGAAACATTCACAGGCAGTGGTAATACGACAAAACTGTTCTTAAACTGTCCATTATTTGGGTAGTTACTCTATTTGCTAATTACATATTATTTTATCTTCTGAGTAATTTGGTGAGTTATAACAAAGAGGATAATTTAAGAAATGAATTTTACCCGTGAGGGGACGGCTTAGAATACAATTCCCCTCTGCCGCTGGGAGAGCATCTCGTAAGAGCCGAGTAACCCAGGACCCCGATTGGTGGTAGGGAATCTGTTCCCCGACTGGCTTGCGACCACCAGCATGCGAGTCCGTCCGCCAAGTGTCATTGACGTGTTCCGGTTGAGCCGCATGTGGGCCAGACTTACCCCTCCCCCTCCCATCCCGTTAATGCTGCGGATCTAGTGAACTCTTGTGTTTTCGTTCAGGGTTCACTGAAACCGTAGCATTCTTCTCTTCATTCCCCATCCTCATTCTATCTCCGAGGTGCCAACGCATTATTCGACAATACACGATTGCCGATGTCCATGGGCGACGATGGCCACTTACCATCAGGTGGACCATGTGCTCGTTTGCCCCTTATCTGCTATAAAAAAAAATTCTCACCAATAGATAGCGTTTTATTAACGAAATTAGTGTTTGCTAGTTACATTTAATTTCTTTTCTCTCCTGAGTAACTTTCCGATTTTTTAAATTATCCACTTTGTTATAACTCACCAATAGATGGCGTTGTACAAAAAATTAACAAATATTATGTTGGTTAGTTACATATAATGTCTTTTCTCTTCTATACGGCTTGGACAATTCGGTAAGAATTTAGATGGCTATTAACTGAATTTGGACTCAGTAGATGGCGCTGTTGTCCATATTTAACTATCAGTATACTAATATATAATAAAGGGCTATTCTATAATACAAACACAGATACAATGTAACGTTTTATTTTTAATACAAAATATAGAGAAGAATAATCAATAAAGATAGAAAGAGACAAATATACTCGTGTAAGCCACGTAGCATTTCAGTCCCGAAATTGAAGTACTAAGGGCTGAAGAAGACCTTGAACATATCCGCTTATCTACCTACTTAATACTTAGCCAATTATGTATTATATACTTCACTTTACCGATTTGAAAAATTCTTTCAGTGTTAGATAGCCCATTTATCGAGGAAGGCTATAGGCCTATATATCATCACGCTACGACCCATAGGAGCGGTGCTACACGTGAACAAAGTCCATTCCATATTATATCGTCTCTATTCTTCAATAGACTTGAGCCGGTTGTCAAACGGAGCTCGCCTGGTGACCATTACGGCTGTGGTGTCGTGATGCTAGGTTTCCATTACTAAGGTTTGGAGTAAGTTCTTAGTATTGGTTACTCGTTTTCTATCTTAAGTCTTAGGTTTTTTAATTTTAGTGCATTAACTCTGATTCTAAACATCGAAAACATATTATATTATTATATAGTTTACTTTTTTGTTTACGTTAATTATAAAGCTAAAGTTATCAGTAGATAGTATAAACAACGGGTGGTAGTACTTTAAAACAAAATGGCGGCAAATGCATTCGAGTCTATATCTGTCTATTACAGCTGTGATTGAATCATAAAACGTTAAGAAGTATTTTCCCTAAATTTATGGAAAATCTGTACAAGTTTTTATGGAGTACATTTTTTTGGAGTTATGTTATTTTTATTTCCGGGTAATAATAATGATTTTAGGGAGAATTTTTTTTGAGTTGTCAACACTGGAAAAATTGACCAAAATAGGAAGAAATTTTTATGTATATTAAATTTTATAATATTAACTCTAATCTATATTAATAACTAAACAAAGACAAAATCAGTGTTAACCGATAAAAAAATGAAGGAAATATTTAGTCATTTAAACTATACATCTTAAATGCTATAGATAGCTCAGCTACCTATGAGGCTATGATATATTATTTATTTTACTCGGTACTCACGACTCAACTCCCACTCGACGCGCACCCGCTCTCTGTGTCTTTTGCGCATTATGCTAAGGGCTGAAGAGCGGCCTTGAGACGATATTATCATTGTCTTAGCTAGAGTAGCTTGAAATATTCTCGTACCTTTTAGAAAATAATTAATATATAGAGGTTAAAAAAATCAGTAAAAATAAAATCATTAATAAATATTATACAAAACGTCAAGAATTAAATGTTCAGGTTGAAAAAATATTGATATTAAATTTGTTTTCGATTTAAAATCTGAAAAGTGAGAGGGAAGATAAAACACTACATAATTTTTCACAGATTTACATATTTATGTCTAAAAAGACCCTAAAATCTTTAATAAAATAAGTGTTGTGAATCTGGTTAATGAAATGGCAACACTGACGAATAAATATTAGAAAAAAGTTAAATAACCAGAGGCGAAGATTTCTTTACTATTTTTATTATATAAAATGTGTATATTACACTTTGATACAAATGGCGACCTTTAAACGAAAAAAATAATAATAAATATTAATTACTATATTTCATATTAAATTTATTCAGTTAAATAATATCATAAATTATAATTCATTACCTAATCGAAGGGAGGGGACTATTGAGTTATATTAAAAATATTTTAATTCAATTATTAGGTTTTTCACTAAACAAAACATTGTAACAAAGGAAAATATAGAAGCAAGGATAATTCAAAAGTTTGTTAGTGGGTCGTCGTAAAAGGGATGTGAGCTGAGTGCTCTTGTTTTTCTGTCTAGACTACCTTCGGCTTCGACCTTGAACTTCATCTTAGATATTTGGATTAAATTACACTACGCTTTACGCTAGTTTCGTTTAAAACATCTTTCATTGTTGTGACTGTTGTAATTATATCATGAATTATAATAATTTGCGAAAGAGTCAAGTCAATAATACTATAATAGTTATAAATTGTCTATGGTTTTAAAACCCATTAAGAGGTGGCATAGACGATCAAAATCAAACTCAAAAAATTTATTCTTTATTTCAATAATAAGCTGTTCAGTCAGTCTAAAACTTCCACCAATCCGTCAGAAATCAGAATTAAGGTTCCATATATGTATCTTATTTAGTTAGTTGTTGTTAGGGCAAGGTGTGAGTGAGACAGAAAAGTGAGCGAGTCGGGGGTAAGAAGTGATTCAACAGATATAGTGGGAAAATAGTTTATTCATAGCTGCGGGTGGCAGAATAAATGAGTAAAGGAACGGTTTGAATATGCCTCAGCGAAGCGAGGGCGGTTCGGATATTAAAATAATATAATATAAAACCAATAAGCAGAAGCATTTTAGGTAAAACCGTTATTTGCGACTGTAAAAGTTGTCTTAATATTTACAACTTGTTAGATTATTCAACAACCTCTACAACAGTTTTAGAATTAAAAAACCAGACACAATGAGGCGTGTCCGAAACGTGCAGCCATCTATTATTCAATAGCGGTACTAAATTGCAAATTTAAAAGTAAAACTGTCTGTGGTCACGTGCGCCAGCTAACGGGAAGGTGCCGAACTGCGTTCATTGAACCGCCGAATTGCGCAACGTTACGGTATTCTCCAATTGACATTGACAGGTTGAGGACAGGGTTGCCAGTTTCACAAGTATTCACCATTATTTAGGGAAATTACTGTCCATCGACAACATATCATAATCTTGAATAAAATTATTTATTTTGAGACAATGCAATGGCTGTCAGATCGGACAATTATTTCCTAAGCGCCAAAAGATCCTTCCCTTTTTAAAGGTTGTCCCTTAAGTCACATGAGAATACTTTTGGTAGCTAAAATGAGAACGAAACGATTTTTTTTTTAATGTGATTACTTAACACCTAAACAACTTAAAAGTTGGTTAAACAAAACGTGATAAATGTCAAGAAAAATTATTATTCTCATTTCAACACTAATAAGACATTTACAGTCACTCTCAGATTCGTTAATAGGCAACACTTCGACGACACAAGAGTCGCTAACCCTAGCGGATGCGACGCGAATTTAAAAAGAGAACTGTATTTTTTAATAGGTCATCATTAGTATGCGGCTGTACACTTATACAGTTAGACATAGACATAGGTTAGCTAGACACAGTCTAGGAACAAGGTCGTGTGATAAATATGACCTAATTTTATATGCTTTGTAAACAATGTGATTACTTCGTTTTTTAATGTCAGACTAAATTGACATGTAATTGTCATTTTAAGATTTTTATTCCATAATGATAAAGGCAAAGGTATTACACCCTACAGCGTTTTCTTTAGTGGTTATGTCAGTTTAAAAAATAATGATACCACCTTTTTGTGTAGTGTTGTACCTACTATCTGTTTCTTAATTAATACGAACATGTTTGATATCTTTTACTAAACATAAAAATTACCGGACGCCATTTTTGTTGTTCCCATACATAGGCAATACGGAAATAATAAATCTGAAATAATGTTACTATAGAAATATAGGTATTAGTAAAATTAAATTTCGTTGTACGCACATAACTTCAGAACAACCTCATTAAATTAGATATTTTTTTTAAATTGTGTTCGTTATCGTCAGGATAAGGTTTGTAAGAAGGGTAAGTGAATGAAATTCAACGATAAATAGCATATTCATTGTTGCGGGAAGGTAGTTAACCATTGAGAGTTAGAATATAAATATGTCAGAGTAAGTGAGTAAACTATTTAAATATACCTCAGTGAAGCGAGGGCGATCTTCGATTTTATTAACGTCAATTTCCGATAGTGGTACAACACTACCTAAGATTTGCATAAAATCGACAACATAAGGGATGTCAATATTGTCTGTATTTTAAAAATGGAGTATAATTACTTGGAAAAAAAAATACTAGAATACCTAAACATTATTTGCTTTTATAATCTGTGAATTGTAAACTCACCATGAAGGTATCACTAAACTTTTTTTCTGGAATTTTGTCGTAAGATCTTAAGCTTAACAAAAGTGTAAATATAAAAAAAATCATAATTGGCGGTAAAACAACTTTCTCACACATTTCATAGCAGTAAATATAATATTCTACAAACATAACGGAGTTTTGTGCGTGCTTAAAAAAAGCTGTCTCAACCGGTCTCGAGGTGGGTGAACGAACTTTTTCGATTCAGCGTACATTCATAATCGGTATTAATTCATTTTATTTATATTTAATATAAATAAACATTTCCAAAGACAAACGATGACATAGCTCAACATGTAATTCATCCCCTATTTTAACCCCTTCAAACCTTTTTTTCGCAACAAAACGAAGCCTATATCCTAACCCAAGCTCTAGTGTATCTCTGTACCAAATTTCATCAAAATCAGTTCAGTGATTTAAGCGTAAAAGCGTAACAAAAAAAAGCGAAAAAGAAGGAATTAGTATTTTGAAAATGGCGATTACTTATTTAATTAAATGGTTTACATAGTCTTAATAATATACTCATAAAAACTGTCCTAACGTTTATCTGTACTAATACTAATATATAAAGCTGAAGAATGTTTGTTTGCTTGAACGCGCTAATCTCAGGAACTACTGGTCCGATATGAAAAATTCTTTCAGCGTTAGATAGCCCATTTATCATGCGGATGAAGTCGCAGGGGTCGACTAGTTTTTTCTTTTGAAAGACTGCTAAAACAACGACATGGTAATAATGTAGGTCTAAGGTTTATTGGTTTCTCGTCGGATCCAAAAAAAGTTATCCGTTTTTAACAATATTTGAACCTCAGCGAAGGAAAGTATAAACTATGATTATTGTTAATGATTATATCTTTTTCAATTTGGATACGACGCTACGAGTCAAGCAATAACACAATAATATACAAATTTTCAATACGTTTTACAGGAAAAAATACAATGTTAAGTTTTACGTAATAAATAATTAAATCGAGCTTATATATCACGTTCATAATAATTTATAAATAATTAATTAAATGAGGCAACAGGGAATATCCCTGTTACTTCACTAAATGTTGTACAAGTCAGTTATTAATATTAGTTAGCAACACTGTTGATAAATTAGTGTTCGCGGGTTAGTTTTTTTATATTATTTCAAGTGTACCCGCGGGTAGACAATATAACCTTTAGTACAATAGATTAGAGTCAATCTCTCTGGTGTTTTCTTGAGGTACACATAAGCTTTATTATCTACTGTACTGTGTTCGTGCAGCAAAGGAGAGCGTTGTTATTATATAAAAGGCTTTTAACCCTACACCTTGGTCGCAAGTCCAAGGCGCTGCCGGCTTGGATATCATTCCTTTTTCACTCTATGATAATATATTGTTGCAAAATAAAAATGTTGAAGCGCTTACGGAAGTAAACATATTTTTTTATTATCCCGCAGGAACTTTGAAGTGATCCGCGATAAAAATAGTCCAAGTGTTTAATCCAGGTTATAAAGTATCTGTGTCCTAAATTTCATTGAAATTCGTTCAGCCGTTTTTGCGTTATTGAGTAACAAACATCTATTGTAAGATAAAATCTATATATAAATTAATTGTCAACTCAACAATTTGTCTGTTCATATTATACCAAAGGCACTTTACTACAAGTCACCCCTTACAACCCTCGATTATGGTTTTAATTGTTTTTTACTGAATATTACCCCCTGTGTCACGCAAACTCGTATATTCACGTGTTAAGTGTTTACATCTACGATAATACTTGGAATTTTTACTTACACGTCAAATGCGTCTAGACTTTATTATTTTTGTTTTAATGCATTTTAAAACGATGACCTAAAGTGTTTTACAGATTAAAATAGACTTATAAAAAATTATTAGTCTGTGGTTTATGTATTTATTTTTCAAATTAGCACAGATAATTTATGACATATAGATGGATAAGGAAGAAATTTTAAGATTACAATTATCTATGGCTTCCAGGAGTGCAACAATGATTAATATATCTTAATCAAAATAAATACTAACATTGCAGATTTTAAATCATTATTACTAACACAAAGCGGATCATTGTTTTTTTTTTTTTTTTTTTTTTAATGGCTTTGTATGTGCTTAAGCGCGGATCATTGTTATTTGAAAGTATAAAATAAATAAATTAAAAAAAATATATGTATGCATAATATACTCCGCCAATGTCACGTTAATAAGCAAACATAAAGGAGATTGGCCGGTACTAACGAAAAATTATTTTTGTTTAATAACATTATCTCTAATAATATAAGTTACGTAATATTTACTGTATAAACGTAGACTTTATTCCGTAATTAGTGTGGGTGTGGCATTCCATGAATATCTCCATAACAATAATTATTAATGTACAAAATGCTACAATAAACTGTGTTATCTTAATTAAGATTACATTACGTTAATCTGACTTAATATTTAAAATATTTAAATTAAATTTTCTACAGAAATTCTCGTTTGCAGCTTTCGTAATTTATCTAAATTTTTTATTTAATCATGTTTAAAGTTGCCAGAAGCAACAGTTGTTCATTCAAATAAAAAAGCAAATCTTAGCTTATTCATTTTTTAAACTGCCAGTGCCAATTAGCGAAAGAATTTTTTATCTGTATTTACGAAGATTGCATATAAATTCATATTAACTTAAAATTTTTAAATTCAAGGGTTTAGAGCTGTTTAGTATAATTTCAATTATTTAAAAAAACTATTTTAATTTTTAATAAAGGTTTGTCGTTAATTATTTTTGCATTTTAAATAAAATTAAATTCTGCCAAATATAGCTAAACATTTTTTATCTGTATTTACGATAACCGAGTTTGGTTACATTTGTAAAATTTAAGTAAATGCAAGTTTTTAAACTGTTAAATACAACTTATATAAAAAAAATAGTTATCTAATCTGTATAAACAAATATTTTTTTAATTAAAAATAATAATTTTATTCTGCCAAATAGCGGCAAAACATTTTTTATCTGTATGAGACTTGCATAATAAATTTATTAAAATTAAGTAGCAAGTTTTTAAAATGTAATATATATGTCATTTAAATTATAAAAAAACTATTTTAATTTTCTATAAAGACTTGTCGTTAACTATATTATCTGTATTCTGTCAAATAGCATAAAACAGGTTTTATCTGTATTTACGAGGCTTGCATATAAATTTGTTAAAATCAAGTAAAGCCAAGTTTTTAAACTGTTAAAGATATTTAAAAATAAAAAACATCTGTTTAATTATATAATCTGTATAAAGACTTCTTCTTAGTCAACATTTCCCGCCAAAATTGACAGTGATACATAAATTGTCAAACGTAAACAAGGCAAAGGCTTGGCTCAGCCTACACCTGTTTTTTTTCCAGTCTCGGATCGCGACCATGTAACGGAGTACAGTTACACAGTATGTGGGTGAGGCTGCACCGTTAGCGACGTCACGTCGTAGGGACGTGAGTATCGATTGAGGCAGGATTTGTTTATCTTGTAACTTACGAAATTTTGATAATGAAATTTACAATGATATCTTCATTTCAAAAACAATAATTTTAACTTTTATATCAAGTTTTTATCACTATTTTGTTTTTTAAAATATTATGTTATATACTTCTATGTGATTGATCTGACCAACTACTTAGAGTCCTAAAGGTACTGAGCATTTTTACTTTATAAATAATTTACATGAATGTGTATTATTTTCGGATGTATTGCTGCTTTACAGCATTAAAGAAAGACAGACGTTTTGTCTCATTGCTTTATAATAATAAAATAGTCTTAAGTAAAAAAGTTATTAATTTATTAATCAGTTTTGGCACTAAAAGTATAATATTTAGAAATAAATGGTACTTTTTGAGTAAATTACTAAATACTCTGCTTGAATTATTCAATATACAAAGCTTTTATATATAAAGTTCTATTTATGCTCTAAATTTCATTCTCACAAAAGTCATTGACCTAACACTGATCAACATTCCGCAAACGACGATCGACATCGATAAACACGGTACAAGAGAACATCACTATAGTACCGTACGCTACGTCACGAAGAAAGGGACGTGGCAACGGTACAGGGCTATCGCAAAACTATCGCTTTTTCCACGTGGATTTGACCTGAAACGGTGATGTGTTCTGTCCTTGTCTCTCTCTATACGTAAGAAAGAGATAGATATATTTTTTAAATTACGAATGACAACTATTAGATGTGAGGCTTTCGTATAATATTTTGCTGGTGTTGCCAGATTTAATAAAGACTTATATAATAATAATTTTATAGAGTGGCTAGTATTTAAAAAAAATAGTTCTGATTATTTATAATTAAAGAAAAATTAATTCATAATTATTGGTATATTTTGCTAGTGTTACCAGCCTAAATAAACTCTTACGTATTATTAAAAATTTAATTATACGGTATACCGTATGGAATAGTATCAAGATATGAATGGTGGAAGTTGTACTACAAGATTGCGATGAGTTCATTGCTCTCTTTGGTAATCTGCATCTGATGTCATTTATATTACCATTTTTAAATTCAACTTATATATCTTTGATTAATATATAAAAAAAACAAACCAAAAAAAATATCCTTCTGGATAAGAAGAAATCACAAGATTTTATGTTAACTATTTTATAATATAAATAATGAATGACGTCGAATAAAGAAAATGATTAAATAAATGTGTTTTATTTCAGTGTTTTCTGCTGACTACGATTCTTAAATGACAATATTCCATGGCATTTTAATTTAAAAAAAAACATCTGTATACCTACGTCTAATAAAATATTTAAAAAAATGTATCATATAAAAGACAGAGCTATACCTTTGCTTTTTGCACCATGAAATCACTGTTGCCAACTTAGGGGTTCTACCCATAAATTTAGGGGGGAAACATCTATACGGGAGATTTTTAAGTTAAAATTATTTATTTGTTGACCTACGTTTTTAACTATGCTTATCGAGTAATTTAAGTAGAGTTAAGTTTTAGAAAAAAATATTTTCGAGGGAGGGTTCTTAGGAAGTAAAATTATTTGATTGTTGACCTAAATTTCTTAAATAATACTTTTAGGGGGATTTTCAAGGAACTATTATGACTTCAGGGGATTTAGGCTTAAATTAACGGAAAAATATTTTTTTTTAATTGGTAACACTGCATGAAGAAAAAACAGGGATTTATTTAAGATTGGCTAAAAGGTCTCGCTGCCAAGCCGTTAAATAAATTTAAAAAAGGAAATTTAAAATGTCTACAATTGTCTTATAAATATTAATATTAGTTGCACATATTGACGATGAAATTTCATACAGATAACAAGTAATAAAAACTTAATTAAATTTTAAAACTTGTACGAAAGCTTTTCAAATATTTTCAGCAAGCTCTTTGAATGAAATTACAGAATTTAATTACAGAAATTCATAAGTATTTCTGCATTCTGATTTCTGACGTTAATGAATTCTATTTATAGTCTGTACAATTATAATTAGAGATCCTACGTCGTGTGCCTTTCCGTCTGTCTTACCTTAAAGAGTAAACGATAATAATTTTCAAAATCTTCTCAATTTTCATGTGTCCGAATCTCAAAAATATATCTTGACATCATAATTATACGTATATATTACTAGTCGACCTGCGCGACTTCCTCCACGTGTAGGTCCGCTCCTATTGGTCTTAGCGTGATGATGTATAGCCTATAGCCTTCCTCGATAAATGGGCTATCTAACACTGAGAGAATTTTTTAATTCGGACCATTGGTTCCTGAGATTAGCGTCTTCAAGCAAACAAACAAACAAAAAAAATTGTTAATATATAAGTATATGTTTGCACAATAATAACCCGCTACCTAACTCTTTCACACACGGTCATAGGTTGGCTGGAAGAGATCTCTTCTAGGGATAAGTCCACCTTTGTTTACAATGTAGCATAATCTGTTTTTTCTGTTTATTTTTTGAGTGCAATAAAGAATATATATATTTAATGAATATCAAACAGCCCGGTCTTTGATCCCTAAGTGTTTCTAAGTACCTCCCACCCTGAAGGTTTTGATTCCCTTCTTTTCCTACCTATAATAAACGATAAATATGTAGACTTCTGTATAATAAATTATACTTCTGTGATTTAGGATGTTTTATATCAGTCAGTCAGTCATATGTTTATCTATACTTTTTTAATGTATAAAGCTAAAGAGTTTGTTTGTTTGCTTGAACGCGCTAATCTCAGAAACCACTGGTCCGAATTGAAAAATTATTTAAGTGTTAGATAGCCCATTTATCGAAGAAGGCTACAGGCAATATATCATCACGCTAAGACCAATAGGAGCGGAGCTACACGTGAACAAATTCGTGCGGGTCGGCTAGTATGTAATAAGGTCACCAAAATGGAACTGTAGGATGTATTTCGTCATTTCCGTCTATGTGTCATTCCTATTTGGACCCCGTTAGGTACAAATTTGTCATATTTTATTACCGAGATATGAGATCCTTCTTTAAATGCTAATTTAATGAATTAAAAATATTATTATTTAATTTAATACATTGGAAATCTAACCACTAACAATCTTATATGACGTAGTGGGTAATATATTTAATGGTTGGTAACATCACCTCCCTTACGTCATAACAACACTCGATGTTTATGATACCTACTAGGGTATCGATTATCGATTAATCGGAACGCCAGCGCCATATTTCCTATTTGTTGATTTACTTCTCCACTAGTAGAGGTGCATTGCTACCACTATCTACTCCCTTTATACACCCCAACATATATAATATCTAGCCGACCTGCCCTCTCTTTGCTGAGATGTATTTAATCACTTACTGATATTTGCAGTTGACAAAACCATCTCACTGACTCGCTCAATATTCTGTCTCACTAACACCTTGTCCTTACAAAACGTAGACGAAAAAAAATAAGAATTTAGGGTCTATGACAGGTAAAAAAGAGTATATAATTTTAGGATTTCATTGGCTGCAGTGCCGGTTGGCCATTTTTTGCGATTGCAAATTAGTTATATGAAGTAATACGTAATAAAACTACGTAACATAATTCTGTAAGACTGCGTTTCCACCAAGGATTTGCCAGGATGTGTAGCGAAGGGTGTGTTTGTTAAGAACCAATAGAACCGCTTCATTTGATACACTCTGAGGTAAATGTTGCGGTACTATTGGTTCTTACCAAACACTTCCCTCGCTACGCATCCTCGCACATCTCTTAAGATACACTTTCAAAAACTTTTCATCACAATACACCCAATTAATGTAATGAAGTAATTAAAACAAACCAATTCCGCTTTATTAAGCTTTATTACGAGAATTAACAAAAAAATTAAATTACGTTAACTGTTTTAATGTGGAAAGCAGTTAAAAAGTTAGCGAATTTTGTACCTGAAAGTCTCAGGGCAATTGTACTGGTATTTTATTGCGGGTCAACGACCTCAGATTCGTAACATCTGCGAAGAGTCAAAACTAAGTGCTTTCAAATATACGACGTATTTATTTCATATTTTATTATTTATTGTAGATAATTTAATTAATACTAGTCGACCCTCCCCGGCTTCGTTCAGGTGAATTATATCACGACTCGCATACAAACTTTCATCTCCCATCAAAATCGGTTCAGGTTCTTGAATTATACATGGTGTAACTAACCCTTTGTTTTCGTTGATATAGAACAAAATAAAACTTAATTTTTAACTTATTACAAACGAGCCCGTGTTACCAACTCTTAAAAATATTTGTCTCTAAAACTTAAACCAAAAACCACCTAAAATCACAATAATTACTTGACAAAAATTTAACCCAAAAAAACCTGAACAGATACGGAACTAAAAACAATTTTTTTATTCTTTTCTTTAACCTTTTCTATTATTTGTTTTGTTTTATAAAAAAATACATTTATGTGGACATCTTTGAATTGTTAATTTTTTTAATTATTTGACAAAGAAATAAAGTTATGTTTCATAAAAATATTTAATGAATTAATAGTTTAATTAAATTACGCTACAGATTAAATTAGTATGATAAACAAACAACTTATTTATAGCTTTAAGCTGTCATCTTTGAAGTGTCCTCTTTGCCGCCAAACAATGGCGCCAACATAAATATGTTAGAAAGTAACTCAATTTGGGATTATAATCCACATCTGCTGAATGAAATTCAAATTTTATCTTTGTTTCCGTCAACAATAAGTACATTCACCTCAACAAAAAACTGTGCAGCGTATAAATGCAAATACGTCATAGTTTATTGGTTATTTTCTTATTTACATTATAAAAACATTTACTGTACAGATTAAAAAGGAAATGGTGAATAACTTTATTGTTTTACAGTAGCTTGGAATTATACAATTATAGATCTTAGTTACAGATTAAAATTGTTTATTTAATCTTAGATTTTGCACATTTAATTTGAGTTAGAGATTAAAAATCTTTGTATTTTATTTTTTTATTTGTTTAATTAAATTGAATTTTACTAACCTCGTATAGTACTCGGCATTTTGACAGAAACAAATCCAGCAACAACAAAAAATCACGAAACACTATCAAATGCAAACTCCATAGTAAATCACTAGCACTGTGAAAATTAAAAAAAGTGTTTTGGCGCCACAAGCTGTCAATGTCAAATCGCGGAAACCCGTCGCACGTCCAAGTGACGTGCGGGAAACTCAGCTTGTGCTTTTTTCGTTCCACAGCTCGGGCACGGGCACGGGCTCCACTCGGCTAACTGTAATTTTTTTCGTAGCACTAACGGTGCAGCCGGTTTGAATCTTGGTCCGATCGAATCGGATGCGTGTCTAATGTTTTAAATTCGCGAATTGGTAGATCTATCGATTTACTATTTATTACTATTATATTGCCAGAGAAACAGCTAAGCTACTTTTTAACAGTTGTTCAGTAGAAGGTAAATCTCTCTTATTTACGCACAAATAATAATAAAAATTTATTAAAATCGGTTCAGCATTTCCGATGATTGACTACACAATTTTTTACAAAAACCATAAATGATTTAATCTTTTAGTGGAGAAAAAAATTTTAGAAACTATCCTTTTTGCTGCAAGTTACCGCCAGGTGACGCTGCAAGTAAACTTCTATAGAAATATTATAAATGTGAAAATGTCGTATGGATGTTTAGCTTACTAACAACTACTAATCTAATACTATACATGTAGATATTATTATGTCTTATCATGCAGATGAAAAGGTTTTAGTTATTCACATTACTGTAACTCACCACTAGACGGCGTTGTAATGAAAATAGCGTTCAGTAAGCAGCTCTGCAAATTGTATCTATACTAATATATAAAGCTGAAGAGTTTGTTTGCTTGTACGCGCTAATCTCAGGAACTACTGGTCCAAATAAAAAAAAAATTTCAGTGTTAGATAACCCATTTATCGAGGAAGACTATAGGATATATTACAACATGCTAAGACCAATAGGAGCGGAGCTATACGCGGATGTAGTCACGCGGATCGACTAGTGAAAATATAAAGAGATAATATATAAGTTGTTTTATTGCTAGATTTAACTCTATCTCGGATGAACCGATTTCAATGAAATTTGCCACTAAAGTACTTTAATGGTTTATGTAAATAGATTTCACATGAAAACGTAGATGTAGAATGTAGAAGTAATAAAATAATAATTATTAAATAAATGTTTGTAAAGTGTAAAACATATAATTATATAATAAAGTCCTCGGTGAAGTAAAACGCAATAACACGTATACTAAACTCTCGTAGTGTTTGTAGCACCTCTTATGAGATGTATTTTACTCGCTTCGTTTATTTACTGACTTTGCCTTATTATTCCTTTCTTAATTGAGGGAATTTATTTAGTATTATAATTTATTACTCGACCCGTTCCGGCTTTGCATTGTTAACGGGTATTATTAACCACATATACTAAGGTTAAACAAAAAACATTTTATTATCATCCCGCAGGAACTATGAATTTTTCCTGGACAATAGTTTAAAAAACAATTGCTATAACCTAAAATAATATGTACAACACGATAACATATCTTTAAGAGTACTTAGTACGAAGGACACTTTTGAAAAATTGATTTTTTCCAAAAATATTGATGTCGCGCTGAGCCCCAAGCTTACCCCTTACCGTGTGATAGAGAGAACTACAGCTCGAACTGATTTTACCTACGTAACATTAAGATAATCGTCCTTTCGTAATCCCCTGTTTCCTCCTCCAAATCTGGACCGATTTTAATATTTATTACGTTGAACTGCAGTACAGGGTCTAGGCTATGTCCGTACTATGGGCGTAGTTTTCAAATGTAAATAAAAAAGTCGTTTTTTTTTTATTTTAAAAGGTTGCTTTTCTATTATATTAATCAAATAATTAAAAAAACAAAACGTACAGTCATGACAGAGGTACGTATATATCGCAGGGTATTTTTTTTCTTCTGTAACTTCATTATCCTAGGAGGAAACAGGGGACTACGTTTGTATGAAAAAAGTGTCGACTGATTTCCCCTTAAGAGATCTCTTCAAGTAAAACTTTAAGAAAAATATATGTTACTTACAGAACATTAATTTTAAATAAGGTTAAAAAAATTATTTATTAAAAAACTAAGGCTTCATTTGCGCCAGAGATTTGCGAAGATGCGTAGCGAGGGATGTCTTTATTAAGAACCAATAGAACCGCTTTACTTATTGGTTATCTAGGAATGATTAGTAGGTACTAAAGTTTGGCGAAGTTCTGGCTGAAGGGTCTTACATAAGCAATGTAGAGTTGATTGACAAATATTATAGTATATAAAAAAGCAGTGATTGCCCAGTGGTTGAGACTTCAAGTCTTACTCGGGAGGTCCGAGTTCGATCCCCAAACAGACACACACCTCTGAATCTGAGTTATGTGTGTTTTAAGCAATTAAATATCACTTGATTTAACGGTGAAGGAAAACATCGTGAGGAAACCTGCACTCCTGAGAGTTCCCTAAAAGTTCTCAAAGGTGTGTGAAGTATGCCAACCCGCACTGGGCCAGCGTGGTGGACTATGGCCTAATACCCTCCTCATTCTGAGGAGGAGACCCGACTCAGCAGTGGGCCATTGAAAGGTCGTGATGATGATGATGATGATATTATATAAAAAGATTAAATAATAAATAAAATAAATAAAAACAAAAAGCCTTTTATTTCCTGCTTTAAAAATACAAAGTAAATAAATTATGTATTTTGTCTAACCTAGTGATTAGCAGGAACCCATTAAACAGGTGAAGGCCTCCTCCAAGTCCAGCCATTTGGTCCTGTTTTGGGCTACTTGTATCCATTGAGGGCCAGCAATAGTTTTTATATCGTCCTCCCATCTTGATTTGGGCAACCTTTTTTCCTTTTTCCTTGTGGTCGTGTCCATGAAGTTACTCTTGCAGTCCATCTCTGGTCCTTAAGTCTCGCTACATGTCCAGCCCATTTCCACTTCAAGTTTCTGGCATACTCAAGAGCATCTATAGCTTTTCTTTGTTTCTTATTTTTGTGTGTCTGATTTTTTCAATTTTTCTGATATTTAGCAGACTTATCTCCAATCCTGGCAGCTTAATATTTGATTATTGTTGTAAACTTCCAAGTTTGGCAGCCATAGATCAAGCACGGCAGAATGCAGGAGTTCAGAACCTTGGTTTTTAAGTTTATTGGCAAAATTGGATTCTTCTTCCAATCTCCAGCTCATTGCTTTTTCTGTCAAAGCTGATCTGTTTTCCTATATATATATATATTGGTCTGTGTATTTCAATAGTTCGTTTCCAACTGTTATTTTCTTTCTAGCACTGTTTGTCGTTACCATAATTTTTGCTGTTTTCATTTCTAAGCCTACTTTTATATATAAACAGATATAATATCTTAATAAACTTATCTTAGTATATACAATGACTAGAAACGAAGACGACATGATTATGAGTTATAATTACAGAGAGTTAGTACTACTTGGTATCTACACGTTTTGATGACGAGTGACTATCCTATGATAGCTTATTATTGCTTATTTCTAATCACTTATAAATTTTTTATTTAATTTCCTTGATCTTTAAGATTTCAAATCTCCATTTGATAAGACGTAAATAGATATAAATTAGATAATACTAAAAATTGCAAAAAAACGTAATTTTAAAGAGATTGACGTGAGAATGCATACGGAACTGGTAGCTGGTGGTATCGTAAACAAAATGCGAGGTTGTTCAACCCAACGGTACCGACGCCGGCGACCCAGTCGCCCCGCTTGTGACGTCACTGTTACGCTACCTAGCCCAAGATGCTGTTGTGCTATAAATACAACTACCTATATTTATTTTTATATTAATACCACGTATTTTATGTCAAAACTTTTACTTCATTTGGGCTAGGAACTAAATTATGGGTATTCTCCTCGCCGTGTTAAGGTATTTATATACATTGTATAAATGCAATGGAAAATAAAATGTATTCTTCAAAATAGAAATAACTTTATTTATTAAAAATAAATAAAAACTACCTGTCGACTACGTAACAAGAAAATATATTTCGAGTTTATATTGCATTATTAATTTACATCTCAGCGACATCTGTTATTGAGTAGTAAAAACTTTGTTAAAATTATTTACTATCATTACATCAAAATAATATATTTTAATTTAAATGGTGACTTTATTAATAATTTGTTAATTAAAAAAATAGTTTGAACTTCAATTTTTATTAAATTTCTAAGAAACAGGTTATATTATAGTAAAATAAGTAAACAATATTTATTTTTTTTATCAACGCCATCTATCGTCTAGCAGTACAGTGACATATATCTAAATTGAAACAAATGTGCAACACTTACAACTACATCATATTTCCACATTACTCCGCTAGATGGCGTAACCATACACTTCATCACACAGTCATTCACTTGTGCAGTGTCCCCGTTACGACAAGCAAAAGATAATTATTTTGTTTACATTACAATAGTTCTCAAGAATCGACTATTTATGTGAGTACTTTTTAATTATTTACACTTAATTACATGTATAGAAGCTGTAGAACGGTAAAAATGCGGTTACAACTAGATATTACGTGGTTTAACTGGTGTTTGTCTTAATCTAGTTCTTGTAACCCAACCAGCTTGTTAACATAATACAAGTATTATAGATGTGTCGATTGTTTCGATAGGAATATAGTTTCTATTGTATTGTTACAACAATATTCTCAAATAACATGATAATGTTTGATTGCAAATACTTTATGAGAGTTTTTATACTTAAACTTTGAGATAAAAATCTTATGAGATTATAAGGCAGTAATATATCGGATACTTAATATTGCTTACCATTAAAGTAAACATAAAAAATAAAGTACAAGTAGAATTTAGTTGTAGATAAAATATGAATAAACTACCTTCTGTCCTAACATTATGTGCTTTATTTATGCGGATGATGTGACGTGATTTTTATCCTGGCAAATATCTTTTATTACTGCCCAATAATCTTATTATCTAATTTTTTTAGTTTATTATTTACCTTACTTAGCCTTTAATTCCACGGCGAAGTGAGGGCGTGTGTTTAATAATATTTAATATATAAACATCAATTAAAAGACGGTTCATTTGGTACAAACAACTGTGCAAATTTAACTCATTACTTAATCTGAATATCCACATTGATATTTGAATATGTCTTACGTTGTGACGTCACTGACATTAGAAAGAATAGTTTCCAATAAAACTTGTTACAAAAGAGGCCAATTAATACACAGTGAGACAGTTACTTATTATTATAATATTGTGAAAATCTATTACTAGTTTAATATAATGTTTTTTGATAAATCTAAGTACATCTACATACCTATACGAGGTATGTAACATCCGTTTGACAGGGCGGGTCGACTACTAAGTATTTTAATAATTGTTAAATTCATTTCAACTACGTTCCATATCACTTAAATTCACTGTTTAATTTTTTTCTCCATTATGGGAAAAGCAAAGATCAAATACCGTACAGCCTCGTCAGTCATAGTTTTTAAAGGCTGTTGAGTTTAATTTGCAGAACACATTTGAATTTAGTGAAAAAAAATTAGGAGGCTAGTAGCTAATATACCGTATATTTACCAAAAAAATAATTTAATTATTAATATACATTTTTTTTTTACATTGTCAGCTCTCCGGTCCCGCTTCACTAGATATTGGAATTAAACGGCATCGTAATAGATAGTAAAGTACTTCAGAAATCTAGATCATAAAATAACGTTTATAATCTGTCGAATTCTAACTATTGATACATTTTGAATTCAGAATGTAGATCTTTCACATAAATGAAAAATCTATTGACATCATTGAAAGCCGAATCCGAGAAATGAAATGTATCGAACTTAAGGGTTTGAAACGGTATTGTGTTTATACAACTGTCTCACTCTACCACATGGGTTTACTTTTGTTTCTTTCTCACATCTCAGCTCAGACGTCCCGGGCCTACCTTTATGTAGGGTTGAAAATGATTGTTTTATATTTACTTAGGTTTTGTAATTAATATCAAAGATCTTCATTGACAACTGTAATTTTTTTTTCAGTTTTTAATCCAAAATCGAAAAGACAAATGTATTACAGCCTTGTCTTTAGTAGTTAAATTCTTCATAGTTAGTCTCCTATTTGAAATCTGTCAACTTTTTTCCTCTGTTTTTATTAAATAGTGGAAAGGCAAAGGTATTACACCGTAAAACGTTGTATTTAATAGTAAATTCAATATTCTAATTATATATATTTATTATGATAATATTTGTATACTGTTTTTTTTAATTCGAGTCATTCTCTTTAATTCGAATCATTAATTTAAATATAATAAATAATTTAATGATAGAAAATAGTAACCTACCTAGTAATCTAGCTAATACCTAATAATCTGTAAGAAATAAATCTTATTTAATTGTATTTCGTTAAAAAAAATGTATTTTATTTAACAAGTTACCAATTGTGATAAAAATTCGTTAATTAATACAAAACGAATGAATCCGAGCACAAATCAATCGCGAGCCCTGCCGCCACCGCCCCACATAAAATCAATATTTATGGACACGAATGTTTCACCTCTGCATACTGTCTGCTTTAGGGGTGTCTACACAGGTGGGACAATTTCAAAATAATATATTATGACGATTCTTTCAAAGCTTAAGCTATATTATTCTTTAACAAGCTGTGCTTGCGACTTCGTCATCTTCCCTTACAACCCTTTTTTTGCATTAAAAAGTAGCCTATGTCATTTCTCAGGCTCTAGACTGTCTGTATACCAAATTTCATTTAAATTGGTTCAGTAGTATTGGCGTGAAAGCGAAGTCTAGTTAGAAATAATTTTAGAAGAAGCTAAGCGAAGTCTAGTTAAAAATAAATTTCAACTGAATACCTTTAACTCGATTGCTAATAAAAAAAGAATCTTGACAGAGGAAAGTGATTCTGTACATCTTCTTTAAACGACGAAAGTAGTTATTATTGCCTTATTATCTGGACAAGGTTTTTGTGAGTGAGACAGAAGAGTGAGCGAGTCAGTGAGATGGTGGTGTCAAACTGTCCACTGAACACCCGCGACATACTACGCATTATAAAATACAAATTCAATAAATAATAGGGAAGTAGTATATTCGTGAATGAATGAATATATGAGTGAGTGTGTAAGTGAACGGTTAGTATATTAAAAACCTAATTTTTTTTATCGGACAGATGAACAATGAACATTAAATGTTTATGTAGGTGTAAATTATTGAAATGGTCGAAGTACCTAGAACCCAAGCAAGCGACAACCCTAACCAATACACCTCTACAGCATAGAGTATGTATAAAATATAGAGGAGACAAGTTATGTGTCTATATTTATAAGTACTCTATGCTCATATTGATTGGAGTGGACCGGCTCTGCGCCTTTGCGCCTTTGACGCTAAACGTTTGTCTTTTAATAAGAAACGCCAGCGCCATCGCCGTTCAATGGATTATTTGTTTATGAGGCAATAGAATCGGATTTTTATTATTATTTGTATCGTTTTGGGGTTCTAGAGGATATTTTGTATGTATTTCACATGTTTTACAAGTTATTATTAACTATGCTATATCAAAATACAATCAGTGTTGCCAACTGACCTATTTCTGTAAATTTAAAAGTTACTAGAATTGGTTAAAATGAAAAAACAACTTGTGTTGGCAAATGTATGTAAATAAATATTATTATTATAAATCCATACTTCCATACAAATAAATAAAATTGGAGTGTCTGTGTGTAATATTAAAATAACCTCTTTATACTTAGTGCATATGGATGTATACACGCACACACCACATATACCAGAACAACATTTTTACAATTTTTTTGATTGTCTGTTTGTTCCGGCTAATCTCTGAAATGGCTGGACCGATTTGGACGGGACTTTCACTGGCAGATAGCTGATGTAACAAGGAGTAACTTAGGCTATTTAACATCTCGCTACGACCCATAGGAGCGGAGTAACAGGCGAAGTCAGGCAACATTGAATACAATAGGCGCCTCTCAACATCTCACGTATATATCTGGAAAAATATAATTATATGAAAATACAAGCAAACACTAGCGCCATCTGTTAGAACTCATACGAACTACACGAGTAGAGCAGTTAAATCGTTAACTATCAATATTATAACTGACGGAGTGGGTAGTATTAAATATCACTTCCGTTACGTTATTACAACACTCATACTCACTCAACGATTTTTCCTATAATCTGATTGGTTGACGATGCTTGATTTTATTTCTACCCCCATCAGTGGAGGTGTATTGCTATTGTTACCATTATCTAGTCCTTTGTTATTCCCTGACTAACAAAACTATAGTCTCACGAGTATCTCTTTGAGTGAACATCACCTGAGTAGTGTTAGTGGAAGTGTAATAGTGTTTTATTCTGTTGCTGATATTGGATGAAGGATCATGCGAGTCCTTATGAATGAAACTCTTGTGTGATAGATGGTATGCAAAAATAGCCAAATTATCCTCCTAGGAAGTAGTTCCTGCTGGACCGATGTCTTTACATAAGAGATACTTAGAACTTAGTTCATTTTAAAAACTAAGTATTTTCTTTTAATGAATGAAATTGTTTATTAACTAGAATACATATATGCCCTCCTATAACATATTACTATTGGTACCTAAACTAGGTAATCCTGTATCTTTAATGTGAATGCTTTAGACTATATATATATATCTTTCTTATACTTGAAGCATAAATATAATACATATTATGAATGAAGACGAAGCATACAGTTAGCATATAATATAATCTTTTTTAACCATCGTATATGCACAGGTTTACTATTTAAATCTAAGGTTAGGCTAACATAAACCTAACCTAACCTAACATTGTGGCATGGCAATTACATTGTAAGGTACATTGACCTTAATCGAACAACACAGCACTGCACTAACACTATCTAGAGTCTACTTCACTCCTTGAGAGACCGCGCAAGACTAAGACTACGAGGGCATATAAAAGAGCGCGATAGATGGCGCTGACGATGGAAGTAGAGTAGTAATCACTTCCGTTGTTTCCACCAGACAGTCTCCACCCTCGACCCTTTATATGCCATCGACAGTCTGACTGAAGTCTTAGCCGTGCGCGGTCTCTCAAGAAGTGAAGTAATCTCTGAATAGTGTTAGTGTTGTCCAGTGCAGTGTTAGTGCTAGTAGTGCCGTCCGATTAAGGTCACGTGAGTACCTTACAATCTAATTGCCACGTCTTGTGTTAGGTTAGGTTTATGTGAGATTAACCTTAGGTTTAAAGAGCCTTAGAGAGCCTGAGCAGTGGAGGCGAGTGTCGTGATCTCTTAAAGGAATTCCTTAAGCCTACACTTAGTCACAAGTCCAAGGCACTGCTTAAGTTTAGTAATTGTTAGAGAACATATTTGATTATTTATCAGTTGAGTAGAATTATCTACGTTGCGTTTACCCAATATTCCATTTAATACCATCCCCCCTTTTAGTTATCTCCAATGTTCCCCTCACCTCCTTTCTTCACACCATTTAAAATTCCCAACATATATAATGATGGTATAGAATTATGTGTTACTAGGGGCCCGTCCCGGCTTCGCACGGGTGGATAATTTTTTTTAACATTTTGGTTCCTGCATTCCGCCCCCTCTATCGCCGCGTTGCTCGCTGCGCTGCGTGGCGCTCTACGCCGCGCCGGCCCGTCGGGGTTTATTTTTTGTTTATATTGATATTTATATTTCGTAATATATTTTGACTGGAATGTCCGATTTCAATAATTCAAAAAGTAATTAACAGGCATTGAGACAGTGTTGAATACAAAATAATTTATTTGGATAAGAATTAATACAAAGTTATGGAAGACATGGTCTGATTTTGCTAGGCATTTTTGTCAACTTTTAAAATGTAAAAAAGTAGTTATAGTGACTAAACTACAATAGTTGGACATATGGTCTCCCGGACTTTTTTGTAGATATTGATACGTTCTATTATATTGTAGTACATTTTTTTGTTCTATCATCAATACTTTCTGCAGCGCATGCGATGAAAGATATTTTATGGCTAATTTTTTTACACCTCGGGTTGGTTTTAGTGAGAATTTCTGGGGATCTCTAATTTTTTCTTGTAATAAATATAGCCTATGTTACTCAGAGATAATGTAGCTTTCTAATGGTGAAAGAATTTTTGAAATCGGTCTAGTAGTTTTTACGTTTATTCGTTACATATAAAAATACAAAAATACAAATCTTACTTCTTTATAATATTAGTATAGATATAGATAACTGAATATGCTGTACTATCGTATCGCGTTATGGTTGAGTTTCAGTTCAGACGACTAAACGTTCACTATTGATATGGAGTCACACGAAACACACAGTTAACCTATATGTATATTTGAGTGCTCTGCAATCATATTGATTGGAGCGACTGTATCTGCGTTAAAGTTATATTTGTTACTAGTCGACCCGCCCCGGATACACACGGGTGCTATTTATCACGTTTAATCCTTAGATTTGTTACAAAACATTTAATTTTCAACATGTTGTTGCTAAATAAAGATATTGAAGCGCTTATAATAGTACACATATTTTATTATTATCACGCAGGAACTGAAAATTTTTCCGGGATAAAAAGTAGCCTACGTATTTATCTAGGTAATGAATTATCTGTCTACCAAAAATCATTGAAATCTATTGAGCCGATTTTGTGTTATAGCAAAAAACATTTAAACATACAAACTTTCACATTTATAATATTAGTGCGACTAGCGACCCGCCTCGATTTCGTTCGCGTGTTGCTCCGCTCCTATGGGTCGTAACGAGATGTTAAATAGCCTAAGTTACTCCTTGTTTCATCAGCTATCTGCCAATGAAAGTCCCGTCAAAATCGGTCCAGCCATTTCAGAGATTAGCCGGAACAAACAGACAGCCAAAAAGGGGGGGGGATGTTGTTTTTGTATATGTTTAGACTGTGCATAACCTCTGTTCCAATAGACTTCTACTCGTCTGATGAGTATTACGGGTGTCTTATGGTGTGGTGTTGTGATGCTGGGTCTCCATTACTAAGATTGGAGTAAGTGTTTAATATTAGTTACTAGGTTTTCGTTGTAAATGCATATTATTATTGTCTTGTGCGTGTTACAGTGCGGTAAACTATAACATACATAATAAGACTAGTGCTCCGCTCCTATGGGTCGTAGTATAATGTTATATAGCCTATAGCCTTCCTCGATAAATGGGCTATGTAACACTGAAATAATTTTTCAAATCGGATGAGTAGTTTCTGAGATTAGCGCGTTCAAGCAAACCAACAAACTCTTAAGCTTTATATCTTCTTATATATATAAAATTCTCGTGTTACAATGTTAGTTACCATACTCCTCCGAAACGGCTCGACCGATTTTTATGAAATTTTGTGTACATATCGGGTAGGTCTGAGAATCGGTCAACATCTATTTTTTATACCCCTAAGTGACAAGGGTGGCCCACGGTGGCTTGCTGGGTCAGCTAGTATAAATTATTATAACAAGTCTTTAGTCCTTTTACCTCTACGTTTTTAACTTAGCATTTAAGCAATTAACAAAAAACAATGTACAAAGAGTACCTACAATGTACAATAAGCGTTATTAAAAATTGTCGTTAAATGAAGAGTAAAAATAACAGACAACTAGTTAACTAACAAATTGGTAAAGTCGATAATATCGAAGTTTATGGAGTAGATATAATTAAATTAATATAATTAATCAAATAAATATAGTCTTTTTCAGATGTGTTGTATCTGTAACAACATTTAGAAACAACAATGAGACTATTTAAAACCGCCTTTAGTTTTATGTAGTCTAACAGGAGTAGGTCGTTGCTCTTTGTGTCTAGTTCACATGATCTATTAGTTCCTTGAATTGCATAGAAAAGACGGCTCTTTATTAATGGTTTCCTTGGTGCAACCACAAAATAGGGTGCACGTTGTTTGACTAAAGAAAGGATGGGTTTGCCAAGCTCTAATCTATCTTTATATCAAACTAGCGGGCGCCCGCGATTTCGTCCGCGTAGAAGTTCTGATTTTCTATGAGATTATAAAAAGATAATTTTTCCCGCTGCTGTAATAATCTAAATGCCAATTTTCATATTTCCGCTTTTCTAACCTCAAACTTTAAAAGCATAGGACTTTCATATGACCTTCAAACCCCCATTCCACCCCTTAGGAGGGGCACCCCCGTAAAAAAAATCTTAGCTGACACCTACCCTCTAGAGAGAACCTACTTTCCAAATTTCAAGTTAAGAGTGACAATAAATTAAACTTTCCCATACAAACTTTCATCCCCTATTTTACCACCCTTAAGGGGGTATTTTGCAAAATAAATTAAACAGATTTTTATTATTGTAAGTTATTAATGTAAATACCGATTTTCATAGGTCTAACTTCAAAAACATAGGACTTTCATATAACCTTCCAAACCCCATTTTACCCCCTTAGGGGAGGATTTTCTCAAATCCGTTTCTTAGTGGACACCTACGTCCTAGAAGGAACCTACATTCCAAATTTCAAGTTTGTAGGTTTTATAGTTCCTGAGATTTCGTGATGATCAGTCAGTCAGTCAGTCAGTGACTTTTCGCTTTTATATATATAGATTTCATCTAAGTCTGTGCAGCGGTTTAAGCGTGAAAGTGTAACAGATAGTCAGAATAAGTAACCTTCGCATTTCAGATCGGGTCACGCCAACACTACTTAAAGAATTTTCCAAAAATGTTTACACTGACATAGTGTAGTACAGAACTAATATAACAAATAAATGCAATGAAAACTCTACGTAGCGACATTTATATGGAATCTGCATTTTACTCTACGATAAGCCAGTGGTTAAGACATTGGTGTCTTAATCGGGAGGCACTACCCACCTCTGACTTTTCTGAGTTATATGTTTCAAGCAAATATCACTTGCTTTAACGGTGTAGGAAAACATCGTGAGGAAACCTGCACTCCTGAGAGTTCCCAAAAAGTTCTCAAATGTGTGTGAAGTCTGCCAACCCGCACTTGGCTAGCGTGGTGAAATATGGCTTAACCCCCTCTGAGGAGGAGAATCGGTTCAGCAGTGGGCCATTAATGATGATAAGTCTTGGTCAATTCTTCAGTCGTTGGCCTGAAAATTGTTCAGATCCGCTTTAAAGGTGTCGATCCAGCGTCGCATCCTTTTTTAACTCCGCGATTCTCCCTATCCTTGCAAACGGTAAGCTTTAGTTTCGCCAATGATGTTAGGTTCGGCTACGATTTCTCTTATTTGGTGTTCTTTCGGATTCTGAGGATCTACGATTCGTTCAGCCACCAGGAGTTTACTGCAGCACTAGTTTCATGCACAAGAATTTCCTCTTTTCTGGTATTGGTGTCCGTGATCGTTCCTAAACATTTCAATTGTGTTTTTTACTCTACATTAATGATAGAGCATTAACCAATTATGAAATAAAGTTAAATTTTGGGAAATTATGATGAAGTCAATGCTTTATAACTAATCTTTTATACAGAAATCTATTTAAAAAATAAAAGATGTGCGAGTATGATTAGCGATGGATGTGTTTATTAAGGCTAGGTTAATGAATCGATTCCATTAGTACTTAACAAACACATTCACGCACATCTCTGGTGGAAACGCGGCCTAAAATTTAATTGAAGACGTATTATCCAGCAGTTTTTTTACAGTTTTAGACAGACTATTAGTAGCGTAGCTAAATGT
This sequence comes from Limenitis camilla, assembly GCA_905147385.1. Lineage (NCBI taxonomy): Eukaryota > Metazoa > Arthropoda > Insecta > Lepidoptera > Nymphalidae > Limenitis > Limenitis camilla. The sequence continues at coordinate 4,909,529 of LR990251.1, read as the reverse complement.
TTGGTAAGAGGCTGAATCTTGTGTTTCAAGCTCCGTATACTGCTTAGGACTTTTATTACTGTCTTATATATAAAAGTATGGAGTATTTTAACAAAGGGAGGATTTAAAGCCAAGGCCCCACCACCTTGTATATATAATTAGTCTCTTAATCGCAATGAAATGCCAGTAGACTTGATCCGCACAGAACTTTGACATTTAATTAATTGCTCATATGAATTACTCGAAGATACGAAAGATATTTTTATCACCTGCCTATTAAAGGAAATAATAAATTATTTTTTTTAATCTCATTAATAACTAGATTTTGTGTAGCCTTGTGTGAATTGCTTAGTGATTATTGTATAGTAGCCCTCGCTTCGAGCAGGTACACACAACGTCGTCATACTCTCAAACTCTACATGTAACGAAAACACCGTTTATAAATTAGTATTCGTAGGTAGTTGAGTAGACAATATATAACCTTTGTTCCGATGGGATTAAGCCAGTCCATCAAGTGATGTTGCGCAGTTTATTAGTTATTAAAGTATTGAGCCTTCGTTATCGAGGAAAACGTGAGTAATGTTCTTTATTATTTATTGTAGTTAGCGAGTTTGAGCGGTGGCTCTTTAAACCTGCTCCTGGATCTCAAGCCCCAGGTATTTTGCTCGGCTAAGTCTAAATTGCATGTTAGATATGATCTTGAATGTTACTACGTACAAATCCCATACTCTTAACACTATATAGACAATATTTTGTTTCATATTTACTTTACAAAGAAAATAATTATGTAATCTACACTACTATATAAAGAGGAAAGATTTGATTGTTTGTTTGTTACGAATAAGCTCGGAAACTACTGAACCGATTTTGAAATTTCTTTCACGGATAGGAAGCTACATCCTTTCCGGGTAACATAGGTTATGTGGTGTTGCCATAAATATTCTTATTAAAAAGATATGGCCATTTAAGTATCATAACCTGGTCATTTTGTAAATTGAAGGGTTTCTCAGGAACTACTGATCCGATTTTAAAATTTTTTTTACCGATAGGAAACTACTCTATTAGTGAGTGACAAAAGTGGTTTAGTGTTGCCATATACATTTTTTAATTAATAGGATATGGCCATTTTGTTGCTACTATCACTGTTAGAAAACTACATTATTCGTGAGTGCTAAAGGTGATCTAGTAAATTAATATAGAGAAAATTTCCTGCAGTTTGTCTTTTTTTTTTGTAATATAGCATAGGAACACTACAAATTTAACTCTGTACACATTTTGGGTAGAAAAACTCATTACCACACCACTGTTAGGTAAAGCAATAATTCTAAAAGTATTTTATATCAATATTTAAGGGTCGAAGGAAATGCTAATATTTTATTAATAAATTTATGATTTCTGGGCTTCTAACCTAAAAAAAATTTAAAACTACTAAGACAAACAGACAAATCCACTTTATAATATTAGTATAAATAAATATTTTAAATGCACAAATCAAGAATACATCGTTAGTTACCTAACAGGCAGAGATACAGACAAAAACTAGTATTTTATTTATGTTGATGATAGTTGATTTTATCTATGGGAATACGAATGTGACTACTTTGTTGCTACTTTTATTACAATTTTTGTATTTAAAACTTGCAAACTAGCCCTCCCTTCTCTGAGTAAAATGTACATATATTTTTTCATTATTTTACCATTAGATTTTTGTAAATAATTATAGCAACACAGTTGCATAACGTATGCAAAAATCCTCCAATAATTCAATCCCGATTGTTCGACAGTATGACTAATTAATTAATACTTAATAGAGTGAATAACAAAAACCCTTTTTAATCATGCTCAGCTTTAAGTGGTGTCCATGGTTGATAAATGGTTTTTAAGTAGTATAAAGAGTTCGCCGGGCTTCGCAGAGCCGGGCGAGTAATAATCACATCAATATCTAGACTAGTCTGTTGGCTGTGGAGTGTAGAGAGAAAGAAACGCGACACACACATCGACTCGCCGCTCTATGTAAGTTTACAATCGTACTGTACTTGTTTTATTACTTGTCGCAGGTACAAATAACGAAAGAGACAAAACGATACGCAAACCGCCCGTTTATCGGCTACTTTCTTTCCCATTCCAATCAATATCTATAAACCACTTCCATTATTGGGTGTAGTTGTCAAATGTCGTTACCGTTGGACAGAACGGGAAATTTTAGCCCAAATTCATGTGCCGCATGTTTATAAAGCGTGTTGTAATGTGAGGACGCGGTGTCGCTTAGGTTTTGAGCAACGGGGGACGCGGCACGGCGGTAATCTGCGATCAAAATGGAAGCCGTCGGCCATCTTAGGTTCGCCACGAGCGAGAGAGCGCTCGGTCCGCTCGGGAATTTCGGAAATTGGTGTTTTTTTTGTTGTAAAGAGAGCAGTATATAAGAGGTCGACAGAGGCGGGGGGATCACGGGCACGGCGTGAAGGGAAAGATGTGTTGCACACGAGTCACATATCGCGAGATACGTCCGCAGATATCTTTGTGTTTCTAATTCGGACGTTTGTTATAGTTTTACTAATATAAATTAGCTGATTCATCTACTTTTAGTCACGCAATAATAGGTAGGTAACGGGTTTTTTTTAATTAGTGTAACGATGTAATAATAATGATTAATGTGTAATACTTGTTAATTTCTATATCTTTTTCCGTGTTCGTGCCGGATATCGAGTTTATTTAGTTTTTACTATGATTTATGTTTAACATATCTTATTTAATTTGGTGATTATTCAATTTAATACTCTATATGTTACATATATTTTTAAACATTGTATGATAGCAGTATATAATAACGTAGAGTGTAGTGGTATAACACGGGATATATCTCGTGATAGTGCGGTCTCGAGACGTCGTATCCCCGGACGGGCCGCCAGTCCGCGTCCCCGGTGTGTCGGCCACCTATCTTTCATTGCACGTACGCGAGGCGCGGGGGGCCGGTCGCCGCGCGGCACGGCGGCATACGGAGCCATCTTGCCAGCGGTCGTCGAATCGCTCGCGTCTCCGACACAAATCGCTATTTATTCGCACTAATTAACTATTATCATCATCAACATCACCAGGACAGTGGTTCCAGTGGAGCAGTGCTAGTGATACCCATGGTTGTGGCGTCGTGTAGTGTGTAGACTGTTTGTTTTAGTGTGCATTCCGCCTGTCTAGGTGAGTAGTCACCAGTCTTTACTCTTTGTGCGCGACAATTATCATTCTGATCGATTCGGCCCGCGCGGGGGTGTGCAGCCGGCCCGTTTTATATCTTTTGTTGTTTTGTAACGCTGCTAAATCAATAATTTTAGTGGCGGCTAGCGGCCATCGCGTTCTTAATTCGAATTTGACGTTTCGAATACTCTCCGCTCTATTATCTTTAGCTCTCGAGGAGCGATAGGCGTGCGAAACTTATTTTAAGTGATAAAAGATTAAACTTTGTGTTAAGTGATTCAGTTTTAGTTTGTAATTGTAGTTTGATATTCCGTGCTTGTTGGTAACTAGTAAACGCTTTCCCCATCGCTATAAATAGAATGCCAGGTGCCAAACGTGAAACATAAGTGCATAATGCAGTTGCAGTTCGGCATTATGTCACCTATATATTACTAATAAGTAATAACGATACACAACTTGTTTATTTTGGTATGTACTTTTGAAACATTGTTATAGATAAGTATTTTATACATTCATGTATTATTATGCTCTGCGTCCTCCGAGCGGTGTATAATTTGTCTAAAATGTGTTATTTACTCAATGTACAAGGTCTATACAATTGATCTAAGGATTTAATTTTTTATAGTTTAAGTTAACTTCTAACACTTTAATCTGTGTAATGTTTTGTTAGTAATACGTAATTTATACGTATAAAACTTAATCGATGTCATAAATATACCTCGTATTCAAGTAAACAATAGTCACAATGTAGGCGTCTTGGTGATGTGGACAGAACAAGGTCAACAAAATTATCTTTCATTCATGCATATACATATACCACAATAGATAACAATTACATCATTTAAGTTTATATAGTTAATATTAGAGAGCAAGCCGCATTATCGTGATGGCGTAGGGATAATTGCATTCGGCCGCGCCTTGTGAACGGCCTCTTATATCAAGCCTATAGTTGTTACCCGGGCACGTGTGATTGTATTAACGCTTCAACCGATCGCCTCAATTCTGCGATCTTCTAAAATTTGTCGCGTAACTCGGACGAGTCGGGTTCATTTTTTACTACTTTCCGACGTCGGCTGAGGTGCTATTACCCGACCTGTGTGGAATGTCGATCTTCGTGTTCCTTGCATGAGATATCTGAGGCCGTCTGTAAATAATGCGGGTTGCATCTTAAACGCTGATTCATCCGTTATGGCAGATAATTGTCGTGTCTCTTTTTTGGTAATTTATTGTCCTTAAGTGGAAAGGTTATTTGAATTTGAATACATTTAGATAAATATAACAGAAATACTGGCATTTTATGAAAATTGTTGTCAAAATATTTATTATACATTACGTAGCTATAAGTCGTTATTTTCCTGATTTAGTCATCTAACTCATAGATAAACAAAATTGACATAAGTTAAAATAAAACAATTAAAATAGCTGTAAGCCATAATCATTTAGAAATAACATGAAAAATATTTTAATCAACATTTTACACAATTTCCAAACTCTACATGTACAATATATAGTAAACGTAGGTCAACGACTGACGCGGAAGTTGTGTTCCTCAATCATAGTCGTATTTGATGGAAGAAATTACAAAATGTAATATTTTTATTTATAACATATATGAGCACTACAAAGTATGTGACACTAGTGATTTTATAGTTTCAGGCATTACCTTCTACAAACACACATACATTTTTATTATATTAATATAGACAATTTTGTAGTTGTTGTGCAATATTTGATTTGTAGTTTTGATTATTTAATACATCTAGATTGTACTTTCCTATCAAGTGTTCTACAAAGGGTCCGTTTTTGGCCCAATCTTTTTATAGCTAATATAAAACAAATAAAATATCGGACGTTAAAACATTAACAAACAAAGCATATTTCTCATTTTACGTAAACAAATAAAAGTAACCTAATTACCTTGTCATAACTTGATAAGTGCCTAATATTGTACATGTACTGTGTAGCTGTTGCTAATGTACAATTACAGCTAATTTTGTCGTAATCATAATTTAATGTATATAATTATAATATTAACTCCTGCAGTTCAATTTTTTCTATAAAACCGGTCTCTTTGTTCCCAATCTATACTGATATATAAAACTAAAGAGTTTGTTTGTTTGTTTGCTTGAACGCGCTAATCTTAGGAATTACTGGTCCGATTTGAAAAATTATTTGAGTGTTAGGTAGTTCATTTATCGAGGAAAGCCAAAGGCTATATATATCATCACGCTAAGACCAATAGGAGCTAACGATCACGGTCACGGATTGGATTTATCTCAGCAGAGCGAGAGCGGGATGTTAGGGAATGAAAATATTAAAGAGTGAAATGATTGGACAAACCTAAAGTTGATTGTCAAAGACTATTTTTGACTGATGAATAATATGACGTCAATTTTCCATAATATTGAAGTTTATTAACATTTCTTATGAACATGATTAAGAAGATTCGATGACGTAAGAATCATTAAAATCGGACACTGCTCACAGATGAGTAATATAGTATCAATGATAATTTTGCTGACGCTTTTGAAATATTAATCGACATGTATCAAATATTATAATTGAAATTATACTAAAGTCTATGTTACCGAAATATCCCAAACAGACAGATAGAGATAAAAAGGCTACTTTTTATCCCACAAATAGCACAATCCGTAAGATAGAAAGAAATTTGAAGATACTAAATAAGCTGAATAAACACAAAGGATACTTTTATCACGAATAATAGTTTCTGTGGATTAAGAAAATAAATGTGGTTATTCCGAAATGATTAGAACAGATAGAGAGCTTGCCTGTCGATTTTTTACCGGATACATTTGGGAGAGTGTGTTGTGGAACTTCCCGACTTTGTTCCTCCATCACCATTAGGACTACTAAGCGGGGTGAGAGATTTCACCCTTATGTTGTTGACATACCACCAATTCGCTGCGCTTCGCAGCTTCCTTCTTCATGCGCACAGCTAAGGATTGGAATTCTCTCCCCTCGTCTATGTTCCTCCAACGTAAAACTTGGGGATCTTTACGAAGAGAGTGAATAGGCTACTTACAGGAAAGCGAGCTCCATCTTCCCTAGTGAGTGAATGCATCTATGAGTAAGTGAGCTAGTGTATGATTCAATAAAATAGTAAAGGAGTGCGTGTATGAGTGTGAGAAAATTAAAGAGTAAGTTAATGAGCATGTGTTAGAGTGAGTTAGTTATAGTGGTAAGGTTAGTTTCTCTAAACAAGGTATAGATGATATTATAAATATAATGTTTTATTAAGACCGATGCACAATCTGCCTCTTACGTGCAAGTGGGACAAGGCTGAGTGATTTCCATCAGAGCTGCATTGTAATTTGTGCTTGCATTATTATCATTTTTTGATTACTCGACTCATTTTTGCACGAATTATCTTTATAAAGTTTATATAAAATTCTCGTTTCACAATGTTAGTTACAATACTCCTCCGAAATGGCTCGACCGATTTTTATGAAATTTTATTTTCATCCCCCTAAGTGATAAGGGTGGCCCACCCCAAATTTATATGGCAAAACAACGTTTGCCGGGTCAACTAGTAGTATGTAAAATACAAGTTTAATGTTACGGTTTATTGTCTCGACTAACTTCAGTGTCTCATCGACTAACTCAGTCAAAATTTGAGGGTTATCGATCAGATATTTATATTACACATAGAGAGAGAGAGAGAGAGAGTTACTCTACGGGATAAAAAGTATCTAATGTGTTTTCCAGCTCATAAATTTCTATCCCACAGAACTTTTGCTTTTTCGATATAAAAATTAATGTAGTTCTCTTTGTTTAAATAAATCTTCTCTATCCCTCATAGGACTTGTTTTTTCGGGATAAAAAAAAGTCTATATTATTGGCGATGTTGTGTGTAATATTATTTTACTCTTTGGTGAGTTAAGTACGAATTTCATTATATCTAAGCTCAGGTCAAGATGAAATCAAACTTTTTATTTGCTCTTCCTCTCGTATCGTAAACCAAGGAATGTAGTAACAGCGACATTGTCCAACAAGTAATACAAAGCAATTTAACCTTTATGCTCAACATAATAAGGTATAAAACACCTCGTACTTAGTGTTATTTCCAAAAATCTTTGCTACATGTTCGTCGAACTCGCTAAATTAGTTTTTGTGACAAATACCTTTAGTTGGAGAAATGGTCCTTTGTAATGTTGAATTTTAAACATTTGCAATTTTAAGTTACTTTTTGACTAGAGACTTAGGTTAACTTAAGGTAAAATAATTACTTTATCCAGAGTCTTGATTTTAGGGTTGCCATTCAATGTCCCAATTACCATATAATTATTTTAATAAATAAAAATTTCTGCCTGAAAAAAATATTCTGTATTTCTTTTTCTATTGTCTTATTTAATTGTTGTTATTTAAAAAAAAAATACTTTATCTGAAAAATAAAAACTATAAGAGTGCCTTAAACCATTCATACAATAATAAAATTTGCTTTTTTTTTCTTTTTTTATCCTGCCGAACATAAAATGATTAGTTTTCTTAACAGATCACCTTAGAAAAGGCTATCAAAATATATTCCTGTCTTTTTAAAAAAATATAGATTATAGGGTCTATAATACCAAAATCCCGATAACGATAGCGATTTTCAGTAATATATTCAAATGTCCCGGTAAAAGTAAAGTCCCGCCATTTCCCATTTTTATCCGGTTTGGCAACCCTTAAGACCTTTGAGTATAAAAAGTTGAATTCTTAAATGGATACATATTACTGCGATACATAAAGATTAAGAAATAAAATTTGTTTCGTTTCGGTGGTATTTATATTATAAAATACTTTGGACCTTTAAACTAGATTTTCAATACATATTTCTTTATTTAGGTATATAGAGATATTTAATTTTTTTTTAAATATCATGGTGACCTTAATTTAGATTTTTTTTCAGTTCCAATTTCTTGAAATTGATCTGTAATAATATGGACGCTAAGTCTTCATTCATCACAAAACAATTGTCCAAATCGCGCTCACAAATATATTTCTTCTGTCTTTTGAAATTTCGTGGATATTGTTGATTTCGTGAATAATTTAAACGATGCAATATTTATTTTTTTCTAACAATTGTACTATGTTGGCAACACTGTTTATAAAGTAGTAGTATCGGGTAGATCATTTTATATTATTTCAAGTATTCCGACGTGAAGACAATATATAACTTTTAGTGCTATAGAGTAGTCTCACTCTCTCTGGTGTTTTCGTGCAGTGAACATGGAAGTTAGTGTTGTAGTGTCGTGATTAATGTTACTCTTCTCGTGGTCCACGTAAGTTTACTTTATTAAGCCTGCTCCTGGGTCTCAAGCCCCAGGCACCGCTCGCCTCAGTCTAAATTGCATGTGTATACGTATTGCTGTACAGTAATGGGTATTATAGCTCTCTCATTGTATAGCAACTATTATGTTTAAATTGTATTTTAAGCAGATGGATCGTAGAATTGCCGTGTTTGTGCGCAACACGTTAAGACGGCTGAACCGATTTTAACGAAATTTTGAACACTTTAGCAGCTTGATTAACACATAGGGTGCATTTTACCGCAAAAAAAACCGTTCCAGTAGGATAAAAGGTGGTACACAAAATTGATGTTTAAAATTTTTATTATACTTATACTTTATTTAACATCTTACAAATAAAATACACCATGATTGTTTCCTACGCTACTGATCGCTTTATTTAGAGTTTAGTGCTACATTATACATGATGGTAACCTTGGTAGTACAGACTTACCCCCTCCCTTTCCCATCCCATGAATGCTAGTAATCTAGAGGACTCTGGGCCCTGCCTCAGGGTCCGCTCAAACCGCAGCATTTTTTTCTTCACTCTCCCTCCCTACTCTCACTTAGAGGATGCAACGCATCAAAAAAAAAAGGATATCTCTTGTTTTGTCAATGTCCACGAACTATGGTGGCCACTTACCATCAGGTGAACCATATGCTGGTTTGCACCTTATCTATCATAAAAAAAAATAATAATAAAATGAAAAGGAGGGCGCAAAGTAAAACGGAATTAGATCATCAATGGATGGATTAGATACTTTTAAGCTCTGATTGTAAATCTATATTATTATAGGTCAATCGACCAATCTTTTCTTTACCTTATAGAAAAAGCTAAAGCCACATTTATTATTACCCAGTGGTTATTTACGACTGTGGCTAACAAAATGTTTGTACAATCAATCCCAATTACAACACGTCTAAACCGGTTTCCTATAAATAGTAAGATTTGTGTTATTTCATATATTCTCACACATGACAAATGTGTTTTAGGGTTCCGTACCCGAAAGGTAAAAACGGGTCCCTATTACTAAGGCTCTATCTCATGAACCTTGATACCTACACAGTTGCCCCTATAACAATAAACACTAAAAACAATAAAATAAATATTTAAGGGGGGCTTCCATACAACATGCGTGATTTTTTTACCAAATATTGTTACGGAACCCTTTTTACGCGAGTCCGACTCGTACTTGGCCGGATTTTTTACAATGGTCATACAAGAAAAAACGGTTGAATAAAAATTTAATATCAAGAAAACATTTTTTGTGGTAGCAGTTAATAATATTTAGAAAAAAATATGACTAATATCACTATTGTGATTAAACAAGACTAGATTACTAAAAATCTGTAAATGTTAGATTTTATTTTTATGTTATCCCAAAGATACGAAAATAACCGAACTATCGCTCGATAAGGGAAAATTCCTTTTTCATTTTTTTTTACCACTTAAATATATATTATGTGTACAAGAGACAAAAGTAGCCGAACACTTTAATCTACATTTAACTAACCTTCTTCCATTGGCGCTACAACCCTTTGTGGGTATTGTCCTCCTCTAGAAGCTTCCTCCATTTGTTACGAAGCTTGGCTGACCATCTTCAGTTGGTAAACTTCCCCATTCTCCTCAAGTCCATCACGGAATCGCACCAACGCTTTTTTGGTCTTCCTCTTGGCTATTTTTGTTGCGGTATCCACTTAGTCTTTGTCTGTATCTGTCTTTAAACACTGTGACTTACAGAATCTGATGATTCTTGTATCCGATAAATTTAATTAACCTAACCGAAACATTTTACTAAAATAATTATAAAATATTAAAGATCTAGGAGATAGAATCACGTAATCCTCAGTAAAAGTGACATATTTCACTATGATAAGATTATTTATCCCACGAAACTATAAAAGTGAGTGTTATTCAATTTCAAGTCAATAAAATCTGCACTTCAAATTTCATGTTTCTAACTTTAGTAGTACCGTGATAATAATTTCCAAAAAAATATACAAGTATACTTATAAATAAAATTTAGGATTAACAAAAAGTTATTAACAATAAGACAGAAGAAGTAATTTTTATGTTACTTTATCTTTACTGTTTTTATCTATTTTAAACAAAAGATAAATGTTTAAAAAATCGCTAGAAATGCTGTTGCTAAGAAAAATACACAAAATGATTTATTATATGTAGTTCTTAATTTTTTGCAAAAACGATAATATTCATTCTACGAAATTCACCCTTCTGAATCATTATTTAAATATATGCAAAAATATTCTGAAGATCAACTTATTATCATCCCAATAATTAATGCTGTCATTGTTTTTAGAAGCTATTATTACAATTGCCAACAATATTTTGATCAAACATTGATTCTCTTACTGAAGGGGTTACCTGGAAGAGATCACTACCAATCTATCAATGATAAGGTCGCCCTTTGCATTGCTTGGCAATTTATGCAACTCCTCTCTCTCTTGTTCCTATGTCTTCTAGATGGATGATGGATGGATGACGGTCTTGAGCTTCGCGCTTTATTTCCCTCCAAGTTTTCCCAATAGCCTTCGCTTCATCAATGAGAGTTGGTATTGGGTTTGCCTAGATATATGTTCTGGATCTCCTCGCCGAGTGTGACCTATCCAAGTCGGCGGCATAATATTAACATTGCAGTTTGTTCTGTTGGGTATACAACCCTTAGTAAATGTTATAAGTTATCCTAAGATGTACGCAATAAAGTCTTTTTATTTTATCTATCCTTCGGGAGCCTATTCACTATATACTGCCTTTGTGTTAATTTTTGGTTGTGCAATGTTTCTGTAAAAACCTTTGAAAAATGTCAAGTATTTTTATAAAAACGCTTTAAAAGAAATCCGAGTTCACCGTGTAAATGTTACGCGACTTGGATATCACAGCTAGTATTAAGTGAATGTAGGTCATGCCTGAAGCTGGATGTGCCCCGCCCTCTATTCCTTTTGTTGTTTAAATCTTGCATCGTGTCTTTACGGATTTTTTAAGTAGTTTTTTTTCATAAAGATCATTTTAGTCTCTTTGTTTTTAATTCTATATCCCACAGAAATCACTAACAATAGGTACATAGATAGCGATTCATTTTTATTTATATAGATATATAGGCTAAATACCAGCAGTGCCTAGGGATTAAGACACAGAAGCAGGTTTAAAAACACTTATGATGGTAATCTTGGTAGTTAAAGCACATTTAACAAACATGAACATGCAGTATGTTAGATTATGTTTGCTGAATGCTTGAAGTAATAAGTTATCAATGATGTTGTTAACAAACAGACTTTGAATTGGAATACAATCGCACAATCACAAAGGTAAAGAAAGTTTTTTTACATAGTAGGGGAAACAAGTAAATTTAACCTACACTAATTCGAGAAGGTGATGCGTCAATGACACCGTTAAATACGCTTAGTGAAACTAAGTTATTTATAAATCTTAAATATTCGTCTTAATGCGGAGAAACACAAAGAAATCTTGAAGTTCTTACCTACTTCACTACATATAATAATACTAGCGACCTGTTCCGGCTTCGCACGGTTACTTTCTCTTTATAATATGCATGTGTTATACATATAAACCTTCCTCTTGAATCACTCTATCTATTAAAAAAATCGTATCAAAATCCGTGGCGTAGTTTTAAAGATCTAAGCATACGCAGGGACAAAAAGACGGGAAGCGACTTTGTTTTATACTATGATGAAGTGATGTATAAAATCGGACGTCACGTCTGTCTGTGTGCTCCTGATAAACTCTTATCACCGTGATTCATGAGGAAGGTTTTCAGTGGTTACTGAACAAGAACCTAGAGTTCACCAGAACCGCAGCAATTAACATTTGGGGGTCGGATTCCATCACCATCCACAGAGCGGAATTGAATTCTAACCCGTCCCCTTACAGGCACAATATGTTTGCTACCAGCGTAAAGTCGGGGCAGATCGCTAGTTGTTATCAAAACAAAAACACAAAAGATATCATATTTAATCAGGATAAGATTGATTGTAGTAAAGTGCTTAGTCAGAACCTTTACAGCCATTTATATCTCGTGGCAGATAAAAATGATATAATAACATAATAACTTATCCGATGGCTATCTAAATATATTATTATTGGACTCGCTGCAGAGTATGATCCCATATAAGGTGGAGGTCACGACGTAATGGACTCATCGGCTCTATTAATGTAAAATAAAGAATCTATTTGAGTAAAATCGTGGGAAATTATGGCTTTTCCTCTGTTTTATTTAAAAAAAATACAGCACCGACATTTTCTTAAGTTTAAAAATTCGGTGCAATCTCCGAATCAACTGAACTACTTTTGACAAGACTTTCAAGAGTTTTTCATAAAGTTAAGTTTAATTTTTTTTTTTTCAAATATAGTTTTCCTTTTAGAAATAATTAGAAAAATATATGCAAAGTATAAAACAGTGAGAGAGGGAAATAGAAGAGATCAAATAATAAATAATGGAAAAATTAAAATCCATATGTGTTCCGTTGGTGGTAGAAGACGAATTTGTTCCCCGACTGGCTTATGACCACCAGCATGTGAATCCGACCGCCAAGTGTCTCTGATGTGTTCCGGCCAGGCCGCATGTGGGCCAGATCTACCCCCTTCCTCTCCCATTGCATTAATGCTGTGGTTCCAGTGAACACTTCTAGTCGCTCCTCCTCCTCGCGCTATCTTCAAGGCAACGCATCGGCAAAACCAGAGATACTCTTTAGTTTTGCCGATGTCCATGGGCGACGGTAGCCACTTTCTATCAGGTGGATCGTCTGCTCGTTTGTCCCTTATCTGTTATAAAAAAATATACAGTTAAGAATATACGTTTGCACATAATTTGGAACATAGAGCTAACTGTTTATTTTATCCTTGGCAAAAAAGTATTTCTTTAGGATGTCTTCAGTAATAATCATCATTGGTATTTAAAAGGTTCAGAAAAAATAGTAGAAAGACTGAATTATCTTCTGGATGTCATAATAAATTATTAAAGGTACCTTGGATCATCATCATCGCACATGCATCAAGTGTTATCTGCAGATAAAAAAAATTCAATCGCTACGGTCCAGTAGTCAGATTAAAATCGCAAAAAATATGGTGGATTATGTGAGTCATACCAAGTCATAAACCTTGTGATTGTGGAACAAAAAAACAAGATGCCTTTAAAAATATTAAAACTAAAGGCCAACTGACATTGGGGATCAGGATCCAAGGTATCTTTAGGGCATCAGAGCAAGAAGCTCCGCACAATAAGTACTATGTCCAAGAGTACCGCTCCGTATCCGACCCTTGATTCAGCCATATAAGAAGATTCTCTTGGCATGTTGCTCATGGCTCTTGGGCATTAGATCAATAACCGTTACGACATTCGGCACAATGATTTCTGAGTCCCACAATCCACATTTCGACAATTTTTGATGTGACATGTGATGGTCATAGCAACAATAGTCCTGTCAGTGATAATAGTTAAATATACTATTTTATAATGATTAAATCTATATTCAAGACATCCCATCACAGGCAAACTTCAAAATTAAAAAAGGATTTTAGTTTTAAACCCCTTTATCAAGGCTTCTCCCTTTTTTCGAAACTTTGAAGACAAAAAGTTTTGTCGATATTTTTATAGAGTCCTAATTCACATTTAATGATTAAGTTATAAGCCCAGATATTCTATTTAAGTTTAAAGCTACCTTCAACAATCTTAAAGGTGAGTAAGAGTTTGTCTTCTTATCGATAGCAGCGATATCATGCTTCTGTTCATAGCGTAATTCTGTAGCCTATAATGTTTCTTATTTAATGTTAGAAATAGTAGATCCTGCAATTTATTTCTTCAAAATATCGACGTAATGTATTATTATTGCTATTAATCATACATGTATACGTTAAAGCAATTACATTAGAGATATACCATAACGTATATACAAAAACAGTTAAATTACTTTGATATCGTTTAATCTTACTCGTAGTGGTTCTCATACGGACTGTATTAAGTTGAGAGCGGCAGGTTTGTTAGCACAAAGTGACTAACTTAGTTACTTCCGCAGAGGAAATTCTATTTACGTTTAAAGATCAAAAGGTTACTTGCTATTTATAATGTAGGTTGTACACGTTAATATTAAATCTAATGACTTTTTTCCTTCGCTTCACTGAGGTGTCAATACATTTATCTGTAAAACTGTGTACTGCAATACCAATATTAGCACTGAAATTTTCGATGATAGTTAAAATTGAAAATTCAATTGAAATTTTAACATTTTCTAATATAAGCAATACTGATAACTTTTGGTTAAAGAGTAAGAGTTAGACGAGTAATTTTATTATCACTTGAGTCAATTTTTATTATTAAATGGTTATTTTAAGCTTTAAGCTGTATCTGTGTTAAAAACCCCAGTTACACTTGTCCTTCTGTCTAAAGTTCATATTATGGAAGGGAAAAGAGAAATCCCATAAATGATGAAGATAATCTATAATTTCTAGCTGGTTATTCATAATTATACACGGATTCTTTATTCTACCTTATTTACGTGGATGCAGGAAATTATACACAAAACAGTTCGCAAGAGAAACCGTTCACGTAACTACATAATGGCACTGTTTTGCTTTCATGTCTTTTATTTATACTGTCTTTTTCTATTATATGTACTTGAATATTTAAAAATAGATTAAGTTTGGTATATTATCATTGATCTCATTTAGAACGATCCTATGCAAATTTTATATCTTCACTAACTGCATGTGTTGTATTTATGACATTAACATTTGATTTTAAATCCTGTTATAAAGTACAAAAATACTAAATGTTAATTGCAATTACTTTAGCCAATGTTAAGTAGTGAAACGGCTAGGGTAAATGTAGGTCACGAGTTGAATACTCATAACTTTGTGTCTCTACCATTTTGCGTTGCAGGCAACATTATATTCATTTTATACTTTAAGGTTAACATGACTAGATAACTAATATTAGATCATATTTAAATAGAAAGTTTGTATGTACTTTGTCGGTCTTACATTCTGTTGATTCACACTATGATGTATTCCGAATTCTTCTGCTAGTCAGACTTTCTCCTCTTCTTCTTCTCTTTGTTTATCTGTAATGTGACCATATTCTATATCTTCTGTTATTTTAAATTCAAGGTCAGCAACTTCTTTATTCGAAATTGAACTATTACCATCAGATAAACCTTTAGTTCCCATCTTCAGTTTAAAATTGTATTCAACATAGACAGACGAGACTCACACTCCCAACAATATAAATATAATAAGTAATAACTCCATACAACCACCAACCATTAATTCACCTGTCCATAATTCAGACACTACAGATAGCTGACGTGAAATCGCATTCATTTACAACTAATACATAAATTTGTTCAATATACCAATAATTCTTGCCCTTACAAATGCCAGTGACACTATTTTGCCCTACCTGTTCATTTGTATGAAAAGTTATTTAATATTTAGGGATATCTGTGAAATGTAAGCAATTTTCAATTCTACTATAGTATTCTATTGGGATCTTAGGGTATAATTTTTTTAGTGTAACGGGAACCAACAGTTTAGTTGCTGTCTGGTAAAGTTAAAATCTTATAGGGGTATATGACTTATGCACAAGATTCTCTGCTAGACTTATTTCTAATCTTTTATAATTAGTATTCAGAAATGTATTGCGAAAATAAGTAACATTTAAATTAACCTGTTGTATTCTTCAAATTCTTACATTTACTAAATGACTTCAGGATATTTTGGGTAATCTCTCCTATTAGGTCAAATGTGTTTGTGGGCTTTTTCTGAATATCTCCCAAACTGCGCAAATATCATTATCGTGTGTGACGGGGTATTTATTGCTTGTTTACAAATTGATGAATTTTTTAATTGTTTGTTTGAAATTAAAAAATATATGTAAAATGTTCAAATATAAATATCCTTATTTCACAATCATTGGCATACAATAGCACCGGGACAATGATGAAAAGCGTAAAAATATATTTTAGCGCGGCGTCAGAATAATTCGACGGATAATATATCAAAGGAATGGCATTAAGATAAACATTACTCATCGAATATCTCGTATCAACGGAACGGATGCCAAGCTACATAGATGCGCCAACAATCGTAACATGTAAGCACTTGTGTCTTTATTTATGTACCATAACTGTTTAATGATATCTATTGGTACTTGTACATACATTTAAAGTGCTAATTTGACTTCTTTCCGGATTTTGTTTGACTGTCTGTCATATCTGTACATGCAAGATTTAATAATATTTAATTTAAAAAACAAGCCAAACCCAATAAAAAAGTTACAGAAATTGAAAAGGGCGCAATTGAAAAGTCCAAAAAGGTGTGTAAGGTGCAGGTACAAAGTTTATGCCATTGTCATGCTTTACTAGGCCTTTTAGCTTGAAATACAGGCCTCACTTATGTCATCTCCATACCTAAGTAATACCTCACATATCTATCAAGGGCTGTCTTTGTAAAAATTTTAAATTCTTTTTATCATCGTTGTCTCGTTAACCTCTAATTCTTTTGCTTCTTTTGGTTCATCTGTTGCAACTCCATCCTGCAAATATGTCCGGTCTTTATATCTTTTTAAAACTATACATGTGAAATTTTGTATGTTTGGATATTTGGTGCAGAGATACTTATCAACTTGGACTCTTCTTGGTCTTGGAGACGCATAGGTTACTTTAATCGAAATAAAGCAAAGATCCTGTGGGAAGAGTAACAAGTACAAGTATAAACAAGTCAGCGGATTAAAATCAAATACTTCTATCCCGGAAAGACGCGTAGTAAATTTGGTCTTTATGACAGAGTACCTAAAAGAGTAAGTAAATGTTTTAGTAGAAGCGTGTTCGCCCTTGTGTCTTTCAATTCACTTTGGGCACAATAAAGCAATTTCCGCAGACGTAGTCGGGGGCAGATACTAGTAATACACATACTTATATATGAGATGAAGTTAAACACACCTAGTTAGGTTATATAAGGAACAGTGAAACGTTTAACCAATAGCGGTGCTGGCGAGGGTCCAATCAGTGGGTGAAATGCCAAGTTGGATGTCGTGAGATGCGCCAAAATTTGTAGCGTGTGTGAATTACTTTGTTACTACTTTAACCGACTTTTGGGACTTTTATTATAATGAGATGACGTAAATATTATAATGGACGCCGAATAGGCAGATTTATATGCTTATTGGATCGTTCATCGTTTCCGCTTTGCGTTACTATCCACATAGAGTTATACCAAACTACGTTGCCCTGTAGACCACAAATAAAAAATTATACTACCATGGATTCAGTACACAATCCCTTTTCCATGTGGACTCATTGCATCGCTTCGGCTCCTGGAGGTTGATACTTCGATACCACTTTCAGAGTTAATGATCTACAGTTTCTTAGATTGGTGTTTGTAATAGTTTTTAAGAATGTATAGATAGATAGATAGATAAAAACTTTATTGCACACTCAGAAAAAGAAACATAAGATTAATACAGACAAAATTTTAAGAGGCATGCAAAGGCGGCCTTATTGCTAAAGCAATCTCTTCGAGGCAACCCTTGGAGAGAGGAATTCATGTACGTAAACGGACTGGTGCAAACCAATTTTAAAATATAGCAAAATTACTATATTAAAATTAATGTATTTACTAAATTAAGAGATACTAACTCAAGAAAGATTGACAATTGTACGACTTCAATTTTATGTTACGTAAACGTTAAGGTATTTTAGATTAGGCTAATAAAAATAAAGTTAGCAACACCGTTACTTTTTATTTTATTCGAAGTATACCCACGTGTAGATATATAACTTTTTTGGTGTGATAGATTAGAGTCAGTCTCTCTGGTGTTGTCGCGGAGTGTACATGAAAGTTAATATTGTAGTGTCGTGGTTAAGGTCACCCTTCTTGAGGTTCACGTAAGTTTGCTATTTACGAGCGTTGTAATTTTGTCGCAAGTCCAAGGTGCTGCCTGTTTAAATTGCATGTGTATACGTATGCTCTACTAGTAATACTCAAAGCCTATTTTAGCCACAGATGTACTAATATTATATGCTGAAATAACTTCTATTACGTTAGCTATAAGGAATACATATATTGTATCGGAGGTTTCCAATCGGATCAATACGTTATGCTGATTCAGTGGTTTCAACTTGACCAGTTTTTAGATGTGGGTTGCGTCGCTAGGGACAAGTGTTTTATGGATTCAGGTATAAAAAGGGATAGGTTTTATCCACAAATATATATACTTATATAAGTGATGATTGTAGTAACGCTTTACGATTATAAATGTGAATGTTTGTGATGGAACAATGGATGCTTTCACGTTGATAAACCCTGTGTCTAGATTAAATTACAAGATTCCTCCAAGAACTACAAGATTCCTTGTTAAATTCTGCATAAATCAAAAAATGAATAAAGGGTTCTCCCTCTTCGCCCCTATATATTCAATGAGCTCAAGTATAATTAATATTTTTAAACCTCTTTTTTCGTTGGGAGTTAAATAAGTAAAGTACTTTCTAATACAGATGTATGAGACAGTTAGCAACAAATATAACAATTATCACAATTCTAGGTATCATTTCTGCTACGTACGCGATAATCGATTCGTGTTAGTTTCTTTGTTTCAATTCCGCTGACTATAACGTTGGTTCTTCCGTGTATTCAACTTTGAGACGATTATATGTTAAAATATTTAAAATAAGTATGGATCAAATCAGTAATATTCAGATTTTTTCCTACCATTCCATCAAATGACTGACTTCATCTACAGTGCAGATGAAGTGAGCTCTGACAAAATGCCCTTTATAAGACAGGTAATGCAAAGTTTGGCGAGTATAAAAAAACAACAATAAAACTATCTGGTATACCTGCGCCGTCATGCAGACTGCACCATGATGCAACTTCTGACTGGTCTAGATATTTCACGATTATTGTAGGAGCAAAGTAATCAGGGTTACCAGTAACAATTTTAAATCCAAATGTTCTTTATTTATGATGAAAGGTGAGAAAAAGGTTTATCCGTGTTTCCATACAAAATCTGGACTGGCTTTCTTGGTTTACATATTTTATATAATGGTAATTGTTAGAATTAATTTTGAAACCCTTACTTTATGATTTTCTGAGAAATAGAGGGTTTAACTTAAAAATATTTTTATTAATTATTATTATTAATAATCATAACATAAATGCTTTGTTTGTATACACATAAGTCAAAAAATAATATTTTTCTCTATTTCTAGACTTTTAGATAGATTGATCTCTATTTTCTACGGCTGCGCCAAACCCTATTAGGGAATTGCAATCTCGCCATTTCCCGATTGAAAACCTTTAACATTCAAGCTTTTCTATTACAAAGAATATTGAAGCTATTTTGCGCACTAACACTCAAAGGACAATATTAACGTGCAATCTAGATGGAAGCCGAGCAACGCCTGAGGCTGAACACTCAGGAGCAGGATTAAAAGTGTCTTCTACTACGCATAAACACATACCTCCACCGCTCAAAGTCGCTACCAAATATTGAAATAATAAAATACCCGTGATAGCACCCATTGGTGGTAGGGGATCTGTTCCCCGACTGGCTTGCGACCACCACCAGGGAATCCGACCGCCAAGTGTCATAGACGCGTCCGGTCGACCCGCCTGTGGGCCAGATTTACCCCCTCCCTCTCCCATCCTATTAATGCTGTGGATCTAGTGGACTCTAGGCTTATGCTCAGGGTCTGCTGAAACCTCAGCATATTTATCTTCTCTTCCCCTCCCCACTCTATCCTCGATGATGCAACGCATCGGCAAAACGAGATACTCTCTTGTTATATGTCCATGGGCGATGGTGGCCACTTACCATCAAGTGGACCATCTGCTCGTTTGCATCTAATGTACCATAAAAAAAAAAAATACATTATTCACAGACTGGCTCAACTTCCTTCAATCCTATCCGGACCGAAAGTTCTAAGTGTGGGTATACACGAAATAATATAAAAGGAACTACCCGCGAATACTAAGTCTACTGTGTTGCTAACTCTATATTAATAGGGATTTGATCAATAAATTTTTATATACAGCATTTTTAATGACTTTTCAGAAATATGAAATAATATAATAAAACCAAAATTATCAAAATCATAGATAAGAGATAATGCAAAATCTAGCAGAGATCCCTTGATTATTGTTAAAGGACAATATTCAAAATGGCCTACTAACGGAATAACATCTCATTATAATGAAAATTACTCATTTATTCACACGTTTTAAAAAACAATTTTTATAATTTCATCTAAACCAGACTCCATTTAAATCAAAGATATCATCAATGTTGCCAAAGCTGTTCGCTTTTAATCTAATAGTAGAGTTATAACCTCCAATACTATCTTTCTGTATATTAATTTTTATAGTGCAGACAGCCTTGATATAGTTGTAAACATTCTGGTAATTTCACCGTTAATATAAGTGTGGTACAAATAGTTTTATTCATACTTAATGCCATTCTACTTGTATTAGAAAGTTAAACTAAATGTCCTCTTTATCTTTATACTAGGGGCCCATCTCGGCTTCGCACGGGTGGAATATTTAGTTTAAAACATTTTGGCTCTCCCGCATGTCGGTGCCCCTCTCCCTCTACCTCGGCGTTACTCGCTACCACTCGCTGCACTTCGATTATCACCGAGATAGAACTACACTGGCCCGTCGCGTCGGCGTGTATTTTTTGTTTATATTGATATTTTTAATTTCGTAATATCTTTTGAATGGAAGGTCCGATTTTAATAATTCAAAAAGTAATTTACAGGTATTGAAACAGTCTTGAATATGAAATAATTTATTTGGATAAGGATTAATACAAAGGTATAGAAAACATGGTCTGATTTTGATAGGCATTTTTATCAACTTTTAAAATATAAAAAAATAGTTATAGTGACATAACTATAATAGTTGGACATATGGTCTCGCGGAGTTTTTTGTAGATATTGATACGTTCTATAATATTCTAGAACATTTTTTTGTTCTATCATCAATACTTTTCGCAGCGCATGCGATGAAAGATATTTTATGGCTATTTTTTTTGCACCTTGGGTTGGTTTTAGTGAGATTTTCTGGGGATCTCTAATTTTTTCTTGTAATAAATATAGCGTATGTTACTCAGGGATAATGTAGCTTTCTAATGGTGAAGGAATTTTTGAAATCAGTCCAGTAGTTTTTATGTTTATTCGTTACATACAAAAATACAAATCTTACTTCTTTATAATATTAGAATAGATTATCCATACAAATAAATAAAATTGGAGTGTGTGTTTGTAATATTAAAATAACTGCTATTTACGAAGTGTATATAGAAGTATATACGGTACATATACCACAACTTTTTTACAGTTTTTGTCTGTGTTTGTTCCGGCTAATCTCTGAAATGGTTGGACCGATTTTGACGGGATTTTCACTAGTAGATAGCTGGTGTAACAAGGAGTAACTTAGGCTATATAACATCTCGCCACGACCCATAAGAGCGGAGCAACACGCGAACGAAGTCGCGGTCGGCAAGTATAAAATAAAATCGTTTCTGGTTGTCTGTACTAGCTATGCCCGCCACTTCGTCCGCGTTTCATCCCTATTGTTATTATGAATGAATGTCAGATTTATTTATATCGAATCAACAGCCTACAAAAGAAGTTTCAAGCTTCTAGATCTTTTCATCCCCCCTTTCAACCCTTTTTTCGCATTTAAAAGTAGCCTATATCCTTTCTCAGGCTCTAGACTATCTCTATACCAAATTTCATTTAAATCAGTTCAATAGTTTTGGCGTGAAAGCGCGACATACAGACAGTTACTTTCGCACATATAAATATTAGTAAGGATTATAGTAGAGAGACCGTGTGAAGCCGGACCGGATCGCTAGTATAGAGACTCTAATAGAATTAATAATTGGATTAAACTAGACTAAGCTGACCGATGCGAAGCTAAATGTCATTATGAAAAATAATGTTGCCATACTTTAAAGAGTTTCTCCTTATTTGATGTTCGCTTGTGATATATTTTAGTTTGTACATTTTTTTTTGTATTTACTTAATTTTAAAGGGAAATTATACGGATGGCCATTACTTGACGGGACCCTATTACTAAGACTCCGATGTCCAACCGTCCGTTTGTCTGTCACCAGGCTGTATCTCATGAATCGTGATAGCTAGACAGTTGAAAATTTCACAAATGATGCATTTTTGTTACCCTGCCAATTTAAGAGGGGCTCCAATACAAAAAACGTGATTTTTTTGCCAAATATTACGGGTTAGTACGGAACCCTTCTTATGGAAAGAAAAATCGTTGATAACTATATTCCCGGGGATTATTACTTGAGAAACAGATCTCGTCCGGTGACCATTATGTCTCCATTGTGAAGGAAGTATTATTTGCTTGGTTTCTGTCTAAACTGCATATTGTTATTGTCTTTACGTGTTACTGTACAGTATAACTCTCATATAGACAATTGAAAATAGTGTTTGGCTGTACGCGCGTTACAAATGTCGTTTAACAAGGAGTGAGTGAATGAGTGAGTTGAGTGAATCAATAATTCTACTTTACAATATTTTTCTGACCGTGAAAGTAGTGACATGGCATGTTAATAAAAATTACAAAGGGGCCAATTCCAAGCTGCGCTTTGGGGCTTTTTGTTTCACCCTCTCACTCTAACACAACACGTGCGTGAAGGACAGCTGATTACACCAGAGACAATGCGTAAGCTTTATTTATTTTTAATCCCACAGATTATGTCCCTGTTAAAGTTTTATTTGAAGTACGGAGAAATGGCGGATGATCAAAGGATGCAAATTGTTCTTGGAATCACATAATTGTTAGTGTTTTATATCTTCATAATACAGTAGTTATGTAAGAGTATAACAGACAGACAAGACAAGGATTTTATATATTTTAAACTTAATGACTAAGTGAGTAATACAAATATTATAGAAAAAGTAACTTTTAGAAAACTAATCTAAAGATTTTGTTGAAAAAATTTTTTTTATTAGTTAGTAAATACTTACCGCGCATTTACTAGTCAAACTGCCAGTAATTGATCGGGAAAGAGCTCATAAGTATTCGAGCCAAATGATTTTTAAAGATACTGGAAATGTTTTTCAAAATTCCACCCTAAAATTAAATGGATGCTAAAATCCGTAGTCTGGCAATCATAACACAAGACAAAGCGTATAATATAGAACAATTACAGTACTGATAGGGTAGGGTAGAGTAGGGTGATGATGTATGTACCCTAATTTAAGCCGCGACGTTGTAACTAAGGGTGCATTATGTGATCACTTTTAGTTTAAACGCAAGAGGTTTTGTATTACATAAATTTGTCTGATTTTTTATTTGAATCATTTTGAAATGTTTTTTATATATAAATAAATAGTAGGTACATCTGTCTGTGTGACAGCGCGTCCATGGCCGTCGTCTGTATGAAAATTATCGCTTTATTAAATATTAGTTTATTTGATTAATAGAAACTTCTGTATTGCGTCCAAATTCTAGAGAGAATTATAAATTACAATTATTAAAGACCAACTCACACTATTATTCTTCACTAACAAACTCACTCACTAATGTACACTATGAAACAGATTCTTCTTTCTGGGATAAAAGTCTTTAGTCTTTAAAAAATATTAATACTACTCTGGTTTGTAGTCTGTCAAGACTAGAGACCAAATGGTCAGGAATGGACTGACCTGACTTCGCGACCAATGCGCCAATTTAATGAATCTATATTGACGCTCACCGTTACTACTCAAACTGTCTGTCTGGTAACAAATTTAACACACCTAAAATAGTACCAACTACTAAGTGAATTCACTGCGATTCGGTTCCTCAAGTCGTTTTCCTCATATCTGAGGGTCGTGACCATCACCTCCTAGCAGTCTCTGCCTGTCCTCAGCGCCATGCAGCGCTTCGTAAACCGATGTGTTGCCGACTTTACTAGTGACTACGAGTTTCTCTAAGTTTCCAATGTCTTTTCGGGCGATGTGGCCGAAGTATTCAAGGATGCGCTTGAGACAGATGGTGGAAAGCCTAGTTTATCCTTTCGGTCGTGAGTAGTATAATGTGTAACCTTTGAGTAGTCGATTCCCACTGTTTGATTTCAATGCGGTTTTTATCATCAATAGTCGATAGATTTATATACATATTATAGTATTAGAAACTATGAAGCCGGGACGGATCACAAGTATTCAAATAAATCTAGTAATTTAGGCACAATAAATACGAACGCATTCAATCCAGTATTATGGTCAATAAAATGGCGTCGTCGTCCGTTACTTCATTTGATTTTGATTGATCGATGGTCGTGCAGGGGACAAATGGGGTTGGGGATTGGGGCGCAATATTTGTTTTATGAGGACCAAACTTTTGTATCGAATCATATGTGATTTTGACTAAATAATGTCGTTGATGATAACTTATGTTAATGATACTTATTACTGTACAGCAATATCGTTTTTTCTCCGACTTACTTTGCAAATCCGACTACAACGAAATAGTCTTTTAATTTTTATTTTTCGGGTTGATATATAGCCTATGACACTCACAAATAATGTGGCTTTCTGTTGGTAAAGGAATTTTCAAAATAAGTTCAGTAGATTCAGAGATTCCACCTACAACCTCACAAACTATACAATGACTCACGTGATCCTCTACCAAATAAAACTAATTGTTACTATATTTTATTATGCGCTATTTTGTCTGTGTCATATAAGTGCGTAAGCTAATAATCTATCTACAATCTTTGGATGATGGATTGAAAATAGATTCCAAATTTAAGTTTGTGTACAGAAAATTCAAGTTTGAAATCTATATTCGATGTATTATCCAAAATGGATTTCAGAGTGAATTTAAATTTTATAACCACAACCTTAGATTTTGGATTAAGATTGGTTATTAACTTCGACCATTAGTTGTTAAGAGGTTTTTGGATAACCTTCAAAACAAGCAGGATAGCCAACGTTTGTACAAATGAATAATTATGTACAACAATAAGATTTACTAAGACCCCAGTATTAGTCAGCAGATCCAAGGATCTATTTTGCAACACCAGTATAATGAATATCTTAAAAGTCCGGTTTAAGGCACATTTTCAATACAAAACATCAATAATAATTTAGGAAATAAAGAAAAAAAAATTTCTACAATGCATTAACACTTACCTCCACAACTTCACCTCACCTCCAGGGTTAATAAACAAAGTGTCATAGAATGAGAGAGGAAGGATACCTATTACTGTACAACAAAAGCATCGCCTTGGAGTTGCATCCAAGGTATAGGGTTAAAGGCCTTTTATATAATTATAACGCTTCCCTTCGCTGCCCGAACCCTGACTACAGTAGATGATAAAACTAACTTACGTGGACCTCAAGAAGGGTGACCTTAACACGACACTACAATACTAACTTCAATGTACACTGCGCGGAAACACCAGAGAGACTGACTCTAATCTATCACACTATTGTTTACACGTGGGTAGTTGAAATCATATTATAAGGAACTACCCGCGAACATAAAACATCAGTTAACTAGTTCTTTTAAGTTATTTGGTAATCAATGCGAGTTGTAAGTAAACTCTTCCTTAAGGCTCTTAATAAAGCATGGCCTATGGGAATACAGACCGGTCACTTTCTAATTATTTCACGTGGATTGGGTAAAACAAGACAATTACTGTTTTGTTGTATTACTTGTATTGTTTCTCATGTTAAATTAAACTAATGAACCAATTATGATGCAGTTTTAAACATCATTCAATTAATTAAATTTTCAATAAGTAATTTCTCTCTTCATTTTTAGGATCACCTCGTTGACGTCTGAATGTCGGTCTAGACTTTTTCTTATGACTGCAGTATAGAGGTATCAAGATGAAATTAGTAACAAATATTTAGATATGCGATCCCTTTGAGCTGAAATCAAACTTCTAAACGAACGGAATCAAAAGATACGGCTGATTAGGTATTTTATCAATCATGAAATTTCTCCTTCGAAAACCATAAAATTACATTAAAAATATTTTATTGCAGTTGGTAAACTGACTTCGACTTATGTTTATGTATGGGAAGAACAGTTATTAGACCGCAAAGTTAAGTTTGTCCCGTAATTGAAATTGTATGAAACCCTCGGTGCGAAAGTCCCATTCTCTCTTGATTGATTTTTTACTACAATTTTTTGATTAGTGAAGTTCGCAATCAATCAAGTCAAGCAATGTTATAACATTTCCTTTAATTAGATTAGACTTTAAACATGTTTTTACACAAAGAAGTTGAAAAATATTGTTATTATGTGGTAAAGCAGCTATAACAGTATAACAGACGCCACCCCTCAGACCCTCAGGAAGCGGCAAATTATACCGAATTTACCCCAATGATTTAAGGGTAACGTGATTTTACATTAATGTACATATTGTGTTTACTGTAACTGTACGGTTTTGATTGGACTTTTGTTGGTTATGATTATTTTCTCTATATATAACTGTTTAATTTCACTAATACTAATGATTTTAATCGGACGTAAAGCTCAAAGAAATGTAGACTCTATATGAAATTGATTTGCTTATGTAAATAATATTTACCGTCACTCAAAAAACAATATGTCTGCGACCTTTCATGTTTATCATCATCATCACGACCCTTCAATGGCCCACTGCTGAGCCGGGTCTCCTCCTCAGAATGAGGAGGGTATTAGGCTATAGTCCACCACTGGCCCAGTGCGGGTTGGCAGACTTCACACACCTTTGAGAACTTTTTTCGGAACTCTCAGGAGTGCAGGTTTCCTCACGATGTTTTCCATCACTGCTGTATCATATTTATGTGTCAGAGAAATTAGAAAAAAGAGGGGATAGATAGAATGTACAATCTTTTATAAGCATCGTAGGTTTACAATGTAATACGGTGTAATACGGTCAGGAGATTACCAAACATTATGATCTCTTGCTATTCTGACAGGAACCCAACCACTGCCTTGGACTTGAGACTAAGCGTGTAGTTACTATAGTTTTAAAGAATCCTTTCATTCAATTGAAACACTCGTCTTCACTGTCCAGGCTCTCTGTCCAAGCCTAAAGTTAGGCTTACCCTTACATAAAGCTAAACCTAACACTAATCTAAACCAAGCCTAACTTACGGTTCCGATATATAAGATACTAGCGGCCCATCCCGGCTTCGCGCGGGTGGAATATTATTTTTAAAAAAATATAGGCCCTCC
Organism: Limenitis camilla; assembly: GCA_905147385.1. Classification (NCBI taxonomy): domain Eukaryota; kingdom Metazoa; phylum Arthropoda; class Insecta; order Lepidoptera; family Nymphalidae; genus Limenitis; species Limenitis camilla. Next base: position 4,881,851 of record LR990251.1, on the reverse strand, counting down.
CGCATTTCGGTGCCCCCTCTCTTGCCGCTTTACTCGCTGCGCTGCGTCGCTATACTGGCCCGTCGCGTCGGCGTGTATTTTTTGTTTATATTGATATTTTTAATTTCATAATATCTTTTGAATGGAAAGTCCGATTTTAATAATTCAAAAAGTAATTTACAGGTATTGAAATAGTCTTGAATACGAAATAATTTATTTGGATAAGGATTAATACAAAGTTATAGAAAACATGGTCTGATTTTGATAGGCATTTTTATCAACTTTTAAAATGTAAAAAAGTAGTTATAGTGACGTAACTATAATAGTTGGACATATGGTCTCGCGGACTTTTTTGTAGATATTGATACGTTCTATAATATTGTAGAACATTTTTTTGTTCTATCATCAATACTTTTTGCAGCGCATGCGATGAAAGATATTTTATGGCTAATTTTTTGGCACCTTGGGTTGGTTTTCGTGAGATTTCCTAAGGATCTCTAATTTTTTCTTGTAATAAATATAGCCTATGTTACTCAGGGATAATGTAGCTTTCTAATGGTGAAAGAATTTTTGAAATCGGTCCAGTAGTTTTTATGTTTATTCGTTACATACAAAAATACAAAAATACAAAAATACAAATCTTTCCTCTTTATAATATTAGTATAGACTAGCCGACCCGCCCTCACTTCGCTGAATGACACAGACGTTTAATATTCTATAATGCGTAGTATGTCATCAGTGTGAAGTGGACACCACCACCTCACTGACTCGCTCTCTCTGTCTCACTCACTTATTCTTTTATACAAACCTTGTCATGACAATAACTAACACAACCGCACTCAGACATAGAGGCGATTCATTTTTAAATCTGCATGGTCACATAAGATCATAAAATAGAGTGACTTCAGTCTAACCATAAAATTATTTTGAAAATTGGGTCACTAGTTCTTATCATTTTTATTATTTATAAAAAGTGTAGTTTTTCTGCGAGTTATCCAAGAAAAAGTCTATTTTGACCTCAAAATTACAATGGCTGCGTTTTCGCTAGAGATGAGCGAGGATGTGTTGTGTCTAATGTTAGAACCAATAGAATCGCTTCATTTGGCCACACTAAGCGAGACTAGGTAATTTTAGGTAGAATAGTGTATCTTTCAAACAGTATAGACATATCTTTATATTTACGTCACTAAGGAAATATGTAGCTTTTACTATTTATATATTTGTGACTATTCGCCACATAAAAAACTTTAAAAAATCAAATCTTTCCGCTTTTCAATATTAATGTAGATGAGTAGGTACGTAAACAAATGTGTGACTTAGTAAATATTTTTGCATATTTCATTTCTCTGTCTGGTAAAACGTCTAGACTGCTAAACAAGTTTTGATAAAGAAGAGTTAGTAACACTTAAAATATTCTTACGAATATATGACACAAAAATGTAGCCATTAGCTATAATCTTACTATTGTGAAAGTTTGAATGTTTGTCACTCAATCACACAAAAATGGCTGATCAGATTTCAATGGAATTTGGCACAGCGATACTTTATAATCCGGATTATCATATAGGCTACTTTTATTACAGTAAAATTTATAGTTCTGATGAAATAAAAATATGTTTATTCGACCCGCGCGACTTTGTTCACGTGTAGCTCCGCTCCTATTGATCTTAGCGTGATGATATATAGCATATAGCCTTCCTCGATAAATGGGCCATCTAACACTGAAAGAATTCTTCAAATCGGACCAGTAGTTCCTGAGATTAGCGCGTTCAAGCAAACAAACAAACTCTTCAGCTTTATGTATTAGTATAGATTAAAATGTAAAAGATAAATTGTACCCGTGCGAAGCCGGGGCGGGTCAACTAGTTTATTTATATCGACGTAGACAAAGGCAAAGCTCTCGAAACAGTTACCAGCGAACAAACATGAGATGTGACGAAATAAAACGAAGCCATTATTGATTCTCGTCCCGTATTCCGTCCCTCTCGTCCAGGTCTGGACTCTGGAGGTGTGAGGGAGATGTTATTGCATTAATGCGGTAACGCCCTTATTGCTGTTATACAATTAAGGGTACTACGAGTGTACTCGTGTGACATCATAGGTTTAGGGATCGTTTATATGCAGCTGCTTGGTAGAATTAGCATTTTAACTAAGAAGATATTTCCAATACCATGTTTTTCAATCGTTCACGTAAAAACAACTAAACGGATTTCAGTCAAATTTGGCACACAGATACTTTATAACCTTGCTTGACACATAGGCTAATTTTTATCCCGGAATAAACAGAGTTTCTGTGAGATAATAATAAAATATGTGTCTGTCGTAAGCGTACGTTACTTCTATTCATATAAAATTATAACTTATCGATGTCTGTAAATTTCAGTAGGTTTCGAAACATCGATGGAAACAAAACATTTATTTATAGATTTTTTGTCTGTGTGAATATATTTGTTAGCGCAATCGATACGATTTGAATGGAATTCGGACACACACAGACACTTCATAACCTGAATTTAGAAATACTATAATTTTGTCTTAAAAAAAAAACACACGTAGAAAACTCAATACTTATGGAAATTCTTTATAATATCAATAGAAGTCAAAACATTGTCACTTATGCTGGAGGTCTAGGTTTGTGAAAAAATCTATTGTTATATTAAAATGTTTTAGCCCAGCGAAACTAAAACGCGTTTATACGTATGAAGGTAGCCTTATATTTTTTACAATACCATAATACGTACCAGGGGCTTCTCTACCTGGGTTTTGCGAAATCAAATGAGGGGTGCGATTGTGATTTAATATAAAAAAATACTTGTAAGTTTGAGCATGATGAATCGGTTCAAGAAGTCCGTCTGTCTGTCACCAGGCTGTATCTTATGAACCGTGATAGCTAGGCAGTTGAAATTGTGATTTTAACAATTATTTTGCCAAATATTGGTACGGAACCGTTCCGTACGACTCACTCTTGGCCGGTTGCACCCATACATCGTTACAGATATGTTCATACGCTGTGATTTTAATATAAAAGTTCTGTATCTTTTGATTGCGTGTACTATAGCTGTAGGAGTATAATATTTTTACAACATATTACTTACTAGTCGACCCGTTCTTCGCCCGCGTGCAATTTAACCGTTATGTCCCTGCATTTCAAATCTGTAATATCTTCGGAAATATTCACTTGAATTTCATGCTGTAAAGGGCCATATTGATCTATATTAAATGCAAAATGTATTTAAGGTACTTAATTGGATAAGGATTAATGCTGTAATTGCTTAAAATCACTTCGTAAATAAGCCATTATTTCTCGTTAAAAGTAAAGGATAAAAAATGGTTATTGTAGGTTATCCTTAAGAGATAGACATATACCATTGTGGACTTATTTGTAGACCTTTTTAAGGTGTACAATACTGTAGTACTTTATTTTGATCTATCTCGTAAGGTTCAGCCAGCGTTTGCAATGTAAGCGCAAAAAATGTGTTTATTTACATTACATTAGAAACCTCTGAAATTATCAGTGTTTCTCTACTATATTATGTATGTGTTATACATATAAACCTTCCTCTCGAGTAACTCTATTAAAAAACCGTATCAAAATCCGTTGCGTAGTTTTCAAGCATACATAGGGACAGTCAGACAGCGGGAAGCGACTTCGTTTTATACTATGTAGTGATATACCGATATCAATATCTCTTCTTTGATTCGATTATTTTGTATTAAATCGATTTCTGATAAAAGTAATGTAATATTATTTATTGTTCCAGGTACAATTGGATTATGCGTAATGTGCAAGTGACAGTGAAGTGAAGTGTTGTGTAGTGAAGTGACACAGTGATAATGTACGGGATTCGCTGCTCGGGTTCTGAATGAGAGCTATCATTGAAGGTGAGATATTATTTCTATAGTCATACAATCTAATATTTACTATCCGACTTAAAGGTCGACTTAGGTTAACCTAACCTTAGGTTTTTAATAACCTGGGCAGTGGAGGTAAGTGTTTCAATTGAATGAAAGGATCCTTTAAAGAAGTGAAGAAATGAAAGGTTGATTATTTACCGGTTCAGTAGCAGTATCTACGTTGCGTTTAACCAATAGTCCATTTAATGTCATCCCCTTGTAGTGTTTTTCAATATCCCCTCCTCACCCCCTCTCTTTTTTCATTTTTTTCTCCGAATTATACAATGCTGTATTTTATTTTCTACCCATTTACAAATAAATACGTTTTGCATAATCTGACTTATTTTACGTCTTCTATTGTTTATTGGCGTAAATTAATAATCCATCTCGATCTGGAATCTCTGGATTACGGATTGAAAATAGATGCATATTAAATGTAAATTTAGAATCTATTTTTATTCTTTAATTTAAAATCTTTGAATAATAAATCGAAAATACAATTTAAATTTGAATTTTCTAGACGGAAATTTGCATTTGGAATCCATTTTCAATCCATAATCCAAAGATTGATATACAGATACACTAAGCCGAGCAGTTCTGGGGGGGTTGAGAACCGTGAACGACTTTATAAGCTCAAAATAGATATAAAATTGTTGATGTTGTTAGCAATCTATACTATACGTCAATATTTGAACATGTTTTGGTGCAATAAATTCTTTGATTGATTTTATCCTCAGCGAAGCGAGGTCATGTTAATTATTTAAATAACATAATTACGAAACGTTATTGCCGTTAATACATCCGAAGAGTCTTAAAGGTCTCTTGCTCTTGAGCAATTTCCTCTAACTTTTACATTCTATAAACTTTACATATTCCCTGACTTTCCTTGTGTAATAAATAAAAAAATAATTATAATAAATAAAATATTTTAGATTTATTTAAACAAAAAAAAATTTATATATGAACTTTACTGTAATGGATTCCACAAAGAACTTTTGGTTAGTAAAAATAATAAATAGTGAGGTTATTTAGCTTTGCTATAATAGTAGTAGTAATGAAACAATAATGTTACCATGTGGTAGAAAAAAAATATTAATTTTCTGTCACCTAAGGTGACATTGGGAATTGTTGAGTAAACAAAAAAATATTTAGTTGTTTATATTGATATTTTTAATTTCGTAATATCTTTTGAGTGGAATGTCCGATTTCGATAATTCAAAAAGTAATCAATAGGAATTGAAACAGTCTTGAATACTACATAATTTATTTGGATTAGAATCAATACAAAGGTATGGATAACATGGTCTGATTTCGATAGGCATTTCTATCTACTTTTTAAATGTAAAAAAGTAGTTATAGTGACATAACTACAATAGTTGGACATATGGTCTCGCGAAGCTTTTGTAGATATTGATACGTTCTATAATATTGTAGAACATTTTTTGGTTCTATCATCAATACTTTCTGCAGCGCATGCGATGAAAGATATTTTATGGCTAATTTTTTTACACCTTTGGTTGGTTTTAGTAAGATTTTCTGAGGATCTCTAATTTTTTCTAGTAACAAATATAGCCTATGTTACTTAGAGATAGTGTAGCTTCCTAATGGTGAAAGAATTTTTGAAATCGATCCAATAGTTTAAGTTTATTCGTTACATACAAAAATACAAATCTTTCCTCTTTATAATATTAGTATAGATATATGTACACTAGTGTATTATAGCCGTTTCTGAATTAATTTGCATGAATGTGAATGAATTACGCGTGAGACTGGATTCAATGAACTTTTTACGACACCACATAATATTCATAAAATGGCTTTAATATTTAAAACGGTTTGACAATTCGACTTGCTTGATATTCATATCAGCTATCAGACTGTTTCTATCAAGGGTACCAGACCGTTTTCGTGACTAATTCCAGACTTAGTGTACAATACATTAAAACAGTAAAATCTCACCTCCACCGTTAGACCTCGCTACCAAATATTAAAATAATAAAGTACATTACTCACGTGCTAGCACAACGCCATTAAACAACACTACACTATTACCCGTGAGGGGACGGGATAGAATACTATTCCCCTCTGCCGCTGGGAGAGCATCTCGTAAAAGCAGAGTAACCCAGAACCCCCTTGGTAGTAGGGGATCTGTTCCCCGACTGGCTTGCGATCACCAGCATGCGAATCCGACCGCATAGGGCCAGACTTACCCCCTCTCACTCCCATCCCATTAATGCTGCGGATCTGGTGGACTCGGATCTAGCTCAGGATCCGTTGAGACCGCAGCACTTTCATGCAGCAGTCCATGAACGATGATGGCCACTTACCATCAGGTGGGCCATCTGCTCGTTTGCACATAAAAAAAAGCCTCGCTTATTTCATATGTACTGCGCGATATCACTTGACAGACTAACTCAATCCTATCTGAACAAAAGTTATGTATTTTCTACTTGAATTAATATAAAATGAACTACCCGCGAATACTAATTTATAAACGATGTTGCTAACATAATGGCTATCACTGCTATCATTCGATTTATATGCATTACTTAGCCGACCTGCGCGACTTCGTTCGCGTGTTGCTCCGCTCCTATGGGTCTTAGCGAGATGTTAAATAGCCTAAGTTACTCCTTGTTACACTAGCTACCTACCGGTGAAAGTCCCGTCAAAATCGATGCAGCCTGAACAGACAGACAGACAAAAATAGTAAAAAAAAAATATTGTTTTGGTATATATACCGTGTATACATCCATATGCATTTAGTAAAAGTTATTTAATATTACAAACAGACACTCCAATTTTATTTATATGTATGGATAATACTGAGATAACAATTAACAAAATATTTACTGTTATACAATGAGAGAGGAATGATACCCATTACTGTACAGCAATACGTATACACATGCAATTTATACGGAGTCGAGCAGTGCCTGGGGTTTGAGACTCACCTCCACCACTCAACCTCGTTAACTACAATAGATAATAAAGTAAACTTACGTGGACCTCAAGAAGGGTGACCTTAACCACGACACTAACACTAACTTCCATGTACACTGCGCGACAACACCAGAGAGACTGCGACTAATCTATCGCGCTAACGGTTATATACTTGATATAATATATAATGATCTACCCGCTAATACTACTTTATAAACGGTGTTGCTAACACTACCTAGAAGTATGATTTTTCAGGGTTTTAAAAACACTGTGTGTAACTATTAAGGCGCCCGTACGACACCAAATTAAAAGGATTGGGATATTTTTCGGACTTGACACTGTGTATCTAAGTCGAAGGTATTAGTGATCGAAGATCAGTTTATATTATAGAAGTTTTAAAAAACAACTTAATGTCAGAGCTCTGACTGACTGACTGTATTAGAGGCCAAAATAATTATTTTTTTGGATTGTGTTTGTATATCTGTCTGTCGATAAGTTTGGACGCAAAAACTGCACATATTTAGATAAAGTTTTCACAATTTATTCGGATTCATGCAGTGCCTGGGGCTTGAGACCCAGCAGCAGGTTTAAAGAGCTCTTTCATATTAATGATCTTATATATATATAGGATAACTTTCATGTGCACTACGCGACAACACCAGAGAGACTGACTATAATCTATTGTCTATACGTCGCGTCGGTGCACTTGACATAATATAAAATGATCTACCCGCCAATACTATACTATAAACGGTGTTGTTTCATTTAATACGGATGTCAGGAAAAACAGAAAGATAATTAATTTTTTTTTAGTTTTTAGTATATTATAGGTTTTTTTGTATTTTCCCACCTTGTCCAGTTTGTAACTCTAAATGATTTGTAACAATAAGTGATTGTCAGTGTGAGCTTGTGAGGCAGAGGCACCCAGTTGTCAGAAGTTTGTTGAACTTCTTACGTAACCTGTATATTTGCATTGTCTACACCGTACGTGTACACTGGTTAAAAGGAATTCACTCCTATACAAGCTTAGTCATCTAATTTTGAAGGTTTAGTCGTGGCCAAGTGGTCATCCAAAATTTAAAAAATGTAAGCTGAAATATTTTTTTTTTCACATACATTTATATACCTATAAAAATTTTTATATACATACTGGCATGTCACACGCATGGTAATGTGTGTGTAGTTCTTCTTATAAACTTTAACTGTGCCTCACTCACTCACTCCTCCGTCCGCGTCATATTAGTAAAAAGGTGTTACAAACTTATTATATTTAATAAGTTGTTACTAGAAATGAATAGACGGAACTCTGCAATCTCTCGATTTCACGAATATCGATTTAATTCCTTCAGTTTAAAAATGTTATTATTATTTAATAAAGGGAGACCCCCTATAGCATACTAGCTATTTCTTCCAGACAACCTTTGAGTTAAGAAACATTTTATTGAATGGGCAGTTACGTTTAACTAACTACATGTAAATAATTACACCCTATTACATAAACCAGATAAACATATACAATAGATATATATGTCAGAATAGAGAGCCGATTTGAATGAATTAAGTAACCGAATTTAATGCATCTGTAGTTTTTTAACAGGAACCCAGGCAGTGCCTTGGACTTGTGACCAAGGTGTGGTAAGTCAATGTTATCGCTGGAGAAGGAGATAGCGAAGTCCCTTAACGCAATCAACCTAAGGCTGACCTAACCTAACCTAATGTTGTGTTAACACATCTAAATACAATGTAGGGACTCATAATAAATAAGACGTAAGAACTCACTTGATCCTTAGCCCGAGAGGTCCAATACCCGTGATATAGCGACACACTATTTGTTACACTTCAACTCCAGGTGATGCTCACTCAAAGAGACTTGTCGTGAGACTAAAGTGTACTGCGTCAGTCGAGGAATATAAAGGGACTTGACAATGGTAGCAATGCTCCTCCACTAGTAGGGAGAAGTAAATCAACAAAACAGAAATACGGCGCTGGCGTCCTGATTATTCGATAATCTTTTATTCGTTTGAGACTGTTAAAAATCGTTGAATATTAAAATGACGCGACGGAAGTGATGATTAATTTTCTTTATTATTATCCGAAGTAAATCAACAAATAGGAAAAATGATATTAATCGATAATCGATTACTAGTTTGAAGCTATCAAAAATCGTTTAATAAAGTGCCACAGATTTCGCTCGTATACCGATTATTCGATAATCGTTTACTCGCTATCTAAAATCCTTAAATATTAAAATGACGCGACAGAAGTGACAGATAGTCCTCTTTATTATTATTCTACCCTAACTATAGCCCAACACGACCTTCACTAATATCCTACCCTAACTAAACCCCGACATATATTTATAGTCAAGTACTAATAAATAAATAAAGTATTGCATAGTATAGTAATAAATATTCTGCATGGATTTTCATAAGGGGTATGGTAACTGGTAGCTTTTAATGTGGTCTAGGGTATCACTGGATCTGAAGCCGGGCAAATTTTTACTACATCTTTTTACTTATATTCCAAAGAAACAAAGTTTTTTTTAATAAATCCTATATACAAAGAACATAGGTGAGATGAGACGGCCAATACTCGAATACTCCTAATTCTATAATTTCAAGTTTCTGTCATATAATCTTCGCTCGATAAATCCGCGGCAGTTTGACGAGTATTGACTAGAGAAATACTTAATCGTCGATACTTCTACTGAACCAATAAATAACCAAATATGATCTCTAATGATTACGAGAGAAACCTAAGGCTTAAGGACGTCCTTTAAATGATCACGACACTCGCCTCCACTGCTCAGGCTCTCTGGTTAAACTCACATAAACCTAACCTAACACAAGACGTGGCAACTAAATTGTAAGGTACCCACGTGACCTTGATCGGACAGCACTCCTAGCACTAACACTGTACTGCACAACACTAACACTGTTCAGTGACTACTTCACTCCTTGAGAGACTGCGCACAACTAAGACTTCAGTCAGACTGTCGATGGCATATAAAGGGTCAAGGGGCGAGACTGTCAAAACAACGGAAGTGACTATTACCCTACTCCAACGCCATAGATACCGATGACGATTCGATTATTCGATAGTCTTTTACTATTATCCGACATGCATGTATCAAAAAAGCCCAAGAACCTCAAGCTTTCGTTTAGTGAAACCTAAAAAAATATATATCCAACATAGAAAGAGTAGATCGAGGTTGAATTCTAGTGATCTATGTTTAAAAGGCAATGGCAAATTGCAATACAATGGATGCACAAAAGGCGTGAATATTAGAAGTACTTAATATTTATCTGCAACCTCTTGGATATCTTTCTAATGAATGCAATATTAAGATAAAAAGGTTTACACATATTCTAATACTTTTTTGTGGCTTTATTATTAGGACAACAGTTTTGTACCCAAAAGATTAATTTGTCCTTTAATCCAAATTGTAAGGAACGGCAGGTGTATGTGTCTGTCTTGTACTTGACCAATTATTTTAATGCTATAAATATATGTCCAAATTTTAACTGAACCCTTGCCCTCTTGAATGTAAAATTAAAAGGAAATCATCTTCATATGGGACTTTGAAAATCTTTAGATGTTAGGGGACGGGTTAAAATACTATTCCCGCTCTGCAGCTGGGAGAGCATCTCGTAAATGCCGAGTGATCCAACACCCAAGTGTCATAGACGCGTTCCGGTCGAGCCGCACGTGGGCTAGACTTACCCCCTCCCTCTCGCATTCCATTAATGCTGCGGATCTAGTGGGCTTAGGACTCTTGCCCAAGGTCCGCTGAAACCGCAGCATTTTTTTCTTCACTCCCTTTTCTGTGTCTATCTTCGAGGATGCAACGGCATCCGACAAAACAAGAGACAAGAGAGTATCTTCTTGTTTTACCGATGTCCACGGACGATGGTGGCCACTTACCATCAGGTGGACCATCTGCTCGTTTGCACCTTATCTACCATAAAAAAAATAATGTTATATGATTCAACTATTGGTTAGAGATTTATTATACACAAATAATAATAAATATATTTAAAAAAAATATGTAAATGCGATAAAACCCAGCACTTAGCTTGCGACATTTACGTGGTACTTAAAAACTTGCCAAATACCGACAGTGGGCAAGTAAATTTATCCACAGATAATGACTGCTTTCACTCTTGTGCTATTTTTCATACCGACAACACATTGTCACTGCGCTGAGGTGATCCGTTCCGAAGAATGATATCTATAATATAAACTCTACATAGACACTATTTTTAGGCTGACTACTATTTTTTTGAAATGTGTTATTGAGAGTACTGGGTCTCGAGCCCTTCTAAGTCAACGCAATCAATAGATACAGGCGTTTATGCATAGTTTAATACTCGCATAGTAATCGTACCTTATATAAATGTAAAATTACATAAAAATATTTTTAGCCGTTGTTAAACTGACTGTGACCTATATATATGTCGGGATTTTAAATGATGTGAAAGGAAATGGAAGGAGGGAGATGGGGAATATTGGGGAACACTAAAAGGGGGTGATGGTGATGAGTGGAATATTGGGTAAACGCGACGCAGATACTTCTACTGAACCGATAAATTATCAAATATAATCTCTAACAATTACGAGAGAAACCTAAGCAGTGCCTTGGACTTGTGACCAAGGTGTAGGCTTAAGGAGCTCCTTTAAGTAATTACAACACTCGCCTCCACTGCTAGGCTCTCTATTTAAAACCAAGGTAAAACGCACATAAACCTAATCTAACACAAGGCTAACCTAACCTAAGGCTAACCTAACCTAACATTGTGTTTACTTAACCACGTGACAATTACATTGTAAGGACTTACGTGACCTTAGTTTGACAGCACTTCCACACTACACTGCACTTGACACTATCACTAGCACTACTTAGATGATGTTCACTTCTTGAGAGACCGCGCACGACGTCAGTTCTTCACGACTTCAGTTAGACTGTCGATCGCATATAAAGGGTCGAGGGTAGATACTGTCAAAACAACGGAAGTGACTACTACCCCACTCCAACGCCATAGACAACGATAACGATTCGATTAATCGATAATCTTTTACTATGCTCCGACATATATATATCTATAACTCTACTTACTTTATTCGTATTCGTAGATGTATCAATCAAAAATTATTCAATGATATTTTTAGTTAAACTTGTTACTGATTTCCAATTGTACGAAACCCTCTCGTGAGATGCGATCACACTTGGCCGAATTTGTACTATGTGTAAAATGTAAATTTTACATGTTAACTTAAAGCAAACTTTTATCTTTATATTTTAGCAAAGATTATTGACCTTCCTAATCTGTGTGTGTAATTTGTTATCGTATTAACTGGACATTGGCCACGTACGAGTAGTTAAGAGCTATAGGCCTTATTTTAATCCTTACTGAGATTTATCGATGGTCATAATTGTAAAGTATCTGAGGTCAATTTGAAAATTTAAATACTAGAACTTTCTAAAATAAAATATAAATATTTTTAAATGACAAACTAACCTTCTTTAACTTAAAAATATATATTAATAGCATTTAATCTAATTAATATAAGGGTTACCAAAATATATACTAAAATGTATCCCATTCGAAGCTCATTCTTTTTCCATATGCTGCGGGATAATAATAAAAAAATTTATTATTATCCCTTAGCAATAATTTCTGGGATAACGGACGTAGGGTACGTTACATCGAAAAATTGATATAGTGATATAACAATAGGCACAACTAGTATTATTTTCAGGCCTATAAGCTAACTCTACTCATAAAATCAATGATAATCAATAAATTTTTATTGTACCTACTAATATGTTATCAAAATACCTCGAATAATCTATAGGTGTAATAAAATTGCAAATAGATACGTTAATGCTCTATAATCTCTATAATGACTAATCCAATTTGGATATGATTTTTAGTGACGTAATAAGATAATTATTACATATAAATTGATTGATAAAACAATGCCTATACTAACTAATTTTGTACATACAGACAAATAAAAAAAAATTGAAATTAAGTTTTCTTAAATATCTCTTTTATGTACAAACATCGAATACAATTTTACTATAATATATATCGGCGCGTAAGTTAAGCTTAGGTTAACCTAAGGTTAGGTTTATACAGAGAACTTGGGCAGTGAAGGCAAGTGTTTCAATTGAATGAACCTATACCTTGGTACCAAGTCCAGGGCACTGCTTAGGTTCGTGTCGTAATTGTAAGAGATAATGTTTAGTTATTTATCGGTTCAGTATCATTCAATATCACACCATCTTGTAGTGTTTTTCAATATACCCCCTCTTCTCTTTACTTCTCTTTCTCATTTTTCTCAATTATATTTATAGACGAGGAGACCCGCGCGAATTCTTCCGCGTGTGTCTCCGTTCCTATGGGTCGTATTGTGATGTTATATAGCCTATAGTTTTCTTCGATAAATGGGTTATCCAACACTAAAATAATTATTCAATTAGAACCAGTAATTCCTGAGATTAGTGCGTTCAATCAAACAAACAAACTTTTCAGCTTTATAATATTAGTATAGATAATGTTCATCATATTTGCGTCTTTCTGGGTAAAGAGATGGTTCCGAATGACCAGAACGATAAAGCAAAGTATATTCCGATTATCGTTCTCACGGTAGTTTCTCTGAGTAAAAGCTGAGACAATAAGGGGTCATTAACCTGCGGTCACTTAGCTATGTTTTACCTCTGCCTTTTGCAATACTTGGATCATGTATAAAAATGTCATGTTTTTAACTAGGGGAATTCATATCTAAACATTCCTATGAGTATACTAATATTAAAAAGCTGAAGAGTTTGTTTGTATGGTTGAACGCGCTTATCTTAGGAACTACTGATTCCAATAGAAAAATTGTTTTAGTGTTGGATAGCCCATTTATCGAGGAAGACTATAGGCTATATAAAATTACGCTACGACCCATAGGAGCGGAGCATCAATGCAAAATGTTGTAATAGAGGAAAATATCTTCCATTTGAGAGCTTCCTTTACTATCCTTTCTTCTTCAAACTCAATTTTACGTAGTAAGTAGGCTATTAGTGTAACAATATATTGATAATATATACGGGTCGTGATGATGATATATCTATATATCATCATCACGACCCGTCAATGACCCGGGTCTCCTCCTCAGAATGAGGAGGATGGCCATAGTCCAACACGCTGCCCCAGTGTGGGTTGGCAGACTTCACATACCTTTGAGAACTTTAGGGAACTCTCAGGAGTGCAGGTTTCCTCACGATGTTTTCCTTCGCCGTTAAAGCAAGTGATATTTAATTGCTTAAAACACACATAGCCCAGAAAAGTCAGAGGTGTGTGTCCAGGATCGAACTTGTAAGTTGCGAGTAAGACATTGAAGTCTCAACCACTGGGCTACTCTATATATCACAATAACTAATTCATATGGAAAAAGTGTCTCAAAAGACTTAAAAAAAAAAAAATTCTATACATACTGCTAACCTTATTTATTGCTAAAACAAGATAAAATAAGAAAAAAAAAACAGTTTTTTAATTCTTCATAAACAAACTAAAGATTTCATCAAGTAAAATTCTGCCTAACAGATATTTAAATTACTTTTCTTTTTTTTTTATTTGTAAATTAAACTTTTATAAATTCTTGAAATATTTTGTGTGTTTTTGAAATTAAACTGTTTTGAAGAAAAGCGTTGGAAGTGCCCCTAATTGAGTTGTATTTTTCAATTTATTAAAAAAATATATTATAATACTTAACAATTGTTTAATTACAGATAAGAAAATCGTAGTGTTGCTATGTTACAGTAAGATAAGCAATTTGAACTCTACAAGCGTAGTCACGAATAGGTCAAACTTTTAAAAATGATAGATTACTTTCTTATTGTTATTAATTACTGCTTGTGAACTGTAATACATTGTAATTAAAAATCACGTTTGTTGTATGGGGTCCTTAAATGTTTATTTTATTCTGTTTTTAGTATATGTTGTTATAGGGGCAATAGAAATAAATCATTTGTGAAAATTTCAACTGTCTAGCTATCACGGTTCATGAGATACAGCCTGGTAACAGACAGGCGGACGGACAGCGGAGTCTTAGTAATAGGGTCCCGTTTTACCCTTTGGGGACGGAACACTAAAAACGACAGATGTTTTTAAAAGTTTACCTTACTTGAGGAAAGAATTTAAATTGTCACACATTCGTTTGATATAATAGTTAGATCCCTGTTTAACTCTGTGACCATTATAAGGCTGCATTTCCACCAGTGATATGCGAGGATACGTAGTGTTTAGCGAGGCTGGGTAAATCAAGCGATATTCTATTGGTTTATTCATCTCATTTTCATTTCATTTCTGGTTGAAACGTAGCCTTAAGATTCTTTTGAATAAAAACCTTTTTAACTTTATTTTTAATCTGAACCGCTTTTGATTTAGTTGTCGCGAACCAAGCACCATGGGTACATGGTGGATATCCCACGAATACGTACCAAGCGCTTCAAATCCACGTTCCATATCTTTGTCTGCCGGAGTCTGTGTTTCCTGATAAGTACAGTATGGCTTCAAAGCAAGAGTAAAAAGGTATCTTGTTGGAAGGCGTGTTTCATCCTAGACCGTGTGATTGCTTACCATCAGGCAAGGCACGGTCAAACTCGTAGCTTACACACACAAACAGACACTTGTTAAAATGTATTGGTAGAATGACAAGCATAAATTAGTGTGAACTGTAACAAAACCGCTTTTTCTTTGCTAATGGCTACCAAATTGGGCGAACTTAACATATTGTCTGTACAGAGTGGGCGAGCCCGTTATGTTGGCGCCTTGAATATATCTAGATACATATACAATTTATGTTAATGCTATAAAAAGTCTACTCGTGATTTAAGCACGTTAATTAGTATGAAATTTATTATTTTAAGATATAAGCCATCAACATTTGGCACTGATTCCTTGCGTTGATAATTTTAAATTCGTGGGTAATACCTTAGACAGTATATAACCTCTGTTTTTTTATGGTAGATAAGGTTCCATCGCCCATGGACATCGAGAAAACAAGGGATACCTCCAGGGATATCCTCAAAGATAGAGTAGGGAGGGGGAGTGAAGAAAAAATGCTTTGGTTTCAGCGGACTCTGAGTCCAGTATATCCGCAGCATTAATAGGATGGGAGGGGGAGAGGGTAAGTCTGACCCACATGCGATTTAGGAGGATATACATTGGAGGTTTTTTTTTAAGACACGTAAAATAAGTAATAGAAAGTAAAAAAGATTTTATAATTTTTGTTAGTTTGTCGATATGTTTGTTTATCTGTTTGTTTGAGCACGCATCACGCTCAAACGGCTGCACCGATTTAAATGAAATTTGTTACGTGAATACTTTATAACCTGGGTTAGAAAATAAGATACTTTTTATCCCAAAAAATGCACAGTTCCGGTGTTAGTGGTGGATATACAGTTGGATGGGTATAAGTGAAATTAATGAATTCATTTCTAGCTTGAACAAATAGGATGCACTTATTCCAATGTCGGAGTTCCTGTGGGATCGAAGGGATTTATTCGTGCAAGAATAACTAATATAATATGAATAAAATCAAGTCACTTAGGTTTTCTGTTCAAAAGATCTAGAATTTGATTCTAAACATTTTTATCTTTAAATATTAGCATTTTAGACCATGACTTAAAACTTACGCATTCTGAGAAGAATGACCTAAGTGAGTGAGTGAGGCAGGCAGTGACGTGGGTGAATCCTGACTTAAGTCGCACTGGAGGATAGTGTAGCCCATTTTTGCCCATGTATTACAAAGCAATTGCAAAAGCAGGATGTTTTAATTTTTCATATTTAAAATATTGGTTCTTTGCCCTTCTATGTCCTTGAACATACATCCTTATACCTCAATAACATAGAAAGGTTCCAGCATTTAGGTCGACGAAGGTTTTGTCTAATAAATAATAGAAGGATTAGAATACAATTCTCCTCTGCCGCTGGGAGAGCATCTCGTAAAAGCCGAGTAACCCAGCACCCCCTTGGTGGTAGGGGATCTATTCCAACTGCCAAGTGTGATAGACGCGTTCCGGTCGAGCCGCATGTGGGCCAGACTTACCCCCTGCCTCTCCCATCCCATTAATGCTGCGGTCGCAGGATCCACTGAAACTGCAGCATTTTTTTCTTCTCTCCCCCTCCCCACTCTATCTTCAAGGATGCAACGCATCGACAAAACAAGATAGTATCTTTGTTTTGTCGAAGTCTATGGGCGATGGTGGCCACTTACCATCAGGTGGACCGTCTGCTCGTTTGCACCTTATTTATCATAAAAAAAAGAAGCTAGAACTATTAATTACTGATCTATGACCTTATTATCATGTATTTATTAATGATGAATCTTTATTATTTCAGGCGTGGTATGGACAAGGAGAACGGAGAGGGTGATGCGGCAGCCAAGCCACCCCCCGATGGCTTACTCGACCCTGCTGGACTCTTTGGGGGTAAGAATTTAAATTAAATTATAACTATATTATAATTCCTTAACATTATAAACTTGTAACGCCATACTTTTGTCATTTTATCTCGACAAAGTGAGTTTTTCTTTAGAATAAGATTCCACGGCCTATATTAGTTTTGTCAATTCAACGATTCAAAAGTTATATCAAAAAGTGTTTAATAAATAAAGCGTACTATTCTATAAAGGATTACTTCAACGATGACATAACTTGGAATGTAAATGACGTTGATACTCAACTGAATGTTTATACTAGCATATAACTACACTATGTCGACCCTTGCGACTTCGTCCGTCTGTAGCTCCGCTCCTATTGGTCTTAGCGTGATGATATATAGCCTATAGCCTTCCTCGATAAATCGGCTATCTAACACTGAAATAATTTTTCAAATCGGATCAGTAGTTCCTGAGATTAACGCGTTCAAGCAAACAAACTCTTTAGCTTTTATATTAGTATTGATTTTGAGCTGGTAGTAACTTCAGACAAACTGACTGACTTATTTTGATGCGTCATATATACCCTTGATACTTACCCAGCCACGAAGGAGAGTTAATTCTAACCTGTTTCCTCACGGGTGAAATCATAAACCTTAACCGCAACTAGTTTACTTTTATAGTTTAAACAATTATGGCCACATTTCCGAGTGATAAAAATATATGGCTATGTTTAACACGATATTTATTGACCTATAATAATATGGACGTTGTGTGCGAAGCTTGCACACATAAATAAATATCTAAGTCAGTCTTTATGTATGTTTGTAAACTAATTTAAACTTAAAATATGTCACGTTAACATATTGCTGCTTGTAAGCAATTATAAACAAAATAAATATGACTCGGAGAAAAATGAATAGGAGGGAGGAGGGAGGGGGAAAATTGGAAAACACTACAAGGTGGATGACATTGAATGGACCATTGGGTAAACGCAACATAGACACTACTACTAAACCGATAAATAATCAAACATTATGATCTCCCAAAAACTACGAGAGGAACCTAAGCAGTGCCTTGGACTTGTGACCAAGGTGTAGGCTTAAGGAAATTCTTTATGTAATTATAAAACACACCTCAACTACCCAGACTCTCTGTTCAATTATAAAGTTAGGTTAACCCAAGACATACAGGTCAAACAAATAAATACCCAGTGGTTGAGACTTCAAGTCTTACTCAAAGGTGTGTGAAGTCTGCCAACCCGCAATGGTCCAGCGTGGTGGACTATGGCATGATACCCTCCTCATTCTGAGGAGGAGACCCAGCTCAACAGTGGGCCATTGAAGGGTCGTGATGATGAAATAAATACCTATGCTTTGTTTTCTCTAGTTTTCGTGCTATTTCATTCAAAAAAACAAAGCGAAAAAGGATCTCCCTTACCGTTTAGTAACTCTTTTGTGAATGAATTTTTAATCCATAGAATTATAGGCCAATTGTTTTTTTATTAATTCTTCAAATTACCTAAACAGTGATGTATTTTGTAATTTATAATTATGATTTTACAGTTATTTTAGAGTTTATTTAAAACATTAAATATACTTTATTTTTCTGCAAAGGACTAATTTTAACTGGCTAACACGTTTTCCTTGTAGTCGTACTTTTTGTATCAATCAATAATAATCGATTGTAGCAAAAAATATCTGTGTGACCAACAATACGAAAGTTGCCCAAGTAACGATTGTTATTGTCGATCTCTATTTAATACTTAAAGAAAATAAGTATGAAATAAAATATTGTAGGCAACAATGATTTATGTAGGGCACAAAACAAAATAACTGTAACCAGACATTATTTTGTACTAGCCAACCAGCCCTCGCTTCGCCGAGGTGTATTCAAATCGTGCTCACACACCCGTTGAATTTATATTCTATCACTAATGTGCAGTGAACATAAAAATCTCACTGACTCGCTCACTAACACAACGATTTAACTGATGCTGACTGACTGACATATCAACGCAGGGCCTAAAGTATAAGGGTTAGAAACTTGAAATTTTGCACAGGGGTTCCTTTTATAACGTAGGGGAGCACTAATAAAGTATTTTTGAAAATTCATCCCCTAAGGGGGTAAAATGGGGGTGCAAAGTTAGTATGAAAATTTGTCGTTTTTGAAGTTATTCAAGTGAAATTTAGTACGAAGGTTCTTCATTGAAAGTCATGAAGCATCCCTTAAGGGGTAAAAGGGGGCTGCAAACGATCTACTGTAGTCTAATATAACTACCTCAATATAGCAAACGAAGTTGCGGGTAAAAGTTTGTATATTCATAAAAAATATTACGAGTTGATTTATCATTTTTGAATACTTATGTATGGAAAAAGTTATTGGCGATTTCTGTCTTTTCTAGTTCTCATACCTTAAATGGTCCCATAGAGTCTTTTGATCCCCACACAAAATAGGATCGATAGGCATAATTTTTTTTTTAATTTTAGCATCTTTTTGCTGACTGTATATTCTCGAAAATCTGTGAATATCTTAAAAAGTTATGGATGGTCTCCTAGGAACATTTTCTTGTAACTATAACGGTTAAGGTACCTGCCCTTACTGACCCGTCTCAAAAATTCTGTATAATATAAATATGGCCATAAACCGTACTAAGGTAATGGCCATATTTTCTAGAACATACACTAAGAACAAAGTGAAAGTAAAATGATTCATTTTTAAAACATACAGATGAAACATCAATCGTGTCACTCTACTTGATTACTTGACGTTATTAAATGTTTCTTTATTCTAGTTTAATTACTAGCGACCTGCCCCGGTGTTGCTCGTTTCTGTACTATAATATGCATGTATAAATCTACCTCTTGTGAAAATCGCATTAAAATCCGTTGCGTAGTTTAAAAGATCTAAGCGTACAGCTGACTTACCAGCCGACCCGCACGACTTTGTTCCGTAGCTCCGCTCCTATTGGTCTTAGCCTGATAATATATAGCCTATAGCCTTCCTCGATAAATGGGTTATCTAACATTGAAAGAATTTTTAAAATCGGATAAGTAGTTCCTGAGATTAAA
The DNA here is from genome assembly GCA_905147385.1 of Limenitis camilla. Classification (NCBI taxonomy): domain Eukaryota; kingdom Metazoa; phylum Arthropoda; class Insecta; order Lepidoptera; family Nymphalidae; genus Limenitis; species Limenitis camilla. The sequence goes on along the minus strand of LR990251.1, from coordinate 4,861,536 downwards.
GTGTTTAAACAAACAAACTCTTCAGCTTTATATATATATTAATTGGTATAGGATTTTTTTAAATAATACAGTTTCGGGTTATAATTTTAGATATCCATCAATTTCTAATCTGCGGTATGTTTCAACACATTCTCTAGGTCACTTTACAGTTAAAAGTAAACCCATTACAAAGCATGCCTTTCTGTCAACATTTCTTCCTTCTTACCATCCTCTATCTCTTTCTAACCAATTTTAGACTTTAATCCATTGTTGTAAAGTGCATTTTTAAATAAACACACCATATTGGTTTAAACGCGATCATGACCTATTTTAATCCTTATTAAAAGGTAATACGGTTCAAGCATTATGTATCATCTCTGTAATAAATGGATGTACAGTATTCTCAACCATGTGTTATTGTAATAAAGCTCAATTTCCCATACAAACCCTAAGACACTCGCTCTGAGTTCACTGCCCTCGCGTCTGTCGGTCTGCGAACATATTTACATTTACATACACAATCACTCTTATTCACAAACCATAAGGTTTAATTTTTTTTCTACATCTCTATGGGAAGTTTGTAAAATAAACTTGTATATTAGGGAATCTAATAATATGCTTGTTAGGAGTCTCGGAATTATATTACGGTTTCCACGGAAATATGCTTTTAGTCATTATTGGTTTAAATTTAGAACACCTGTTTTTTTAAATATTTTACATGATTTTTAAATTTAGCATGATAGTTCGTTTTAGTATTTCGAGCATTTTTTTACTCTACTATTAGTAAGTACATAAGGAATAGGCGCATGAGTACAAAAAACTATTCCACCTCAATTTTTTTATGCGATCCTCTTCAAATTGCCCTACTGATGATATAAATGCATGGGCAACCCCGTGCCATATTGCTTAAATATAATTGTTAAAACAATAGCAAGGAATTGTTATGTTTCAACCGGACATTTTTTTTTGTATTCTATATTGTAATACAAATAAAAAAGGTCCTATGCCTATGAATTTTAAAAGGTTCGAAAAAGTCTCAAATTTGGGTACTTTTGACCCATGAAAAATATATAAAAAAAAATTTTTTTAAATTCTTTATACAATAGTTAATAATATTCATAACTGAGACTTAAAAAAAAAATCATTGTTTATGCCTGTTTTAAGAGGAAGAGGATCGCATAAAAAAATTGAGGTGGAATGATTTTTGGTACTCATGCGCCGATTCCTCCTGTAGTAAATGATTCGAAATTACTATTTTTGTTTTTCTCTCTCTCTGTCGTCTTTCACGTTTCGCTGGTGTATTCAAACCGTTCACTTTACATACTATTTTCCCACTATTTTTGTTGCATTTCCATTCTATAATGAGTCACTAATTGAAATGTTACCACCATATCACTGACTCACTCACTCTTCTGTCTCACTCACAGCTTGTCCTGACTATAACTAACACAACGATTTTTTCTTTGATATTTATTATACCAAAGCTTATCTGGTGTTGTTATATTCTACGGTAATTTTATATACTATAATATCACATTGTATTTCGTATGGAAAATCGTCTTTATGTGGATTTATCGCTAATAAGTTAAGGTATTCGGAAGAAGTGCAAATATCTTTTTCTATAGAACCGTTAAACAAAGGTGTTTGTATTCTCTGTAGTAAACTGACATGCTAATTTCAATAATGTTGCTATACTTAAGCCATGAGTTCTTCACTCATTATGTTTTAGTTTCACTTGTGATTTTTAATTTTCTATTTAATTTACATCTTTTTATATATACTAATAAGGTTTGTGAGGTTGTAGGGGGTAGTCTCAGGATCTGCTGAACATATTTTGAAAATTCTTTTACCAATAGAAAGCCACATTATTTGTGTCATAGGCTATAATGGTGGATTTTTGAGACGGGTTCCTAGCAGACATGCAGTCAGAGATTTTTGAGAAAATGTACGGTCAGCGAAAAAAATTCTAAATTCTAAAAAAAAATATTTTTATGCTTATCGATCCTACTTCGTATGGGGATCAAAAGACTCTATGGATCCATTTATGGTATGAGTACTAGAAATGTCAGAAGTCGCCAAAAGCATTTTCCATGTATTTTGTACTCAATAAGAAGAGTACTTCTTTTTGGGGTTTGATAAAGGACATAGGCTAATTTTTAATTGGAAAAAAGGGTTGTAAATGGTTGAAAGGGGGGGATGAAAAGATGTACTGAAGTATCATCATTTTTAGAGCTAGAAGCTTGAAACTTATTTTTAGGCTGTTGATTGGATTTAAATAAATATGACATTAGAAGTTTGTCAAAGTTTTACCCTAAAACGTGTAAATTAACAATAGGGAATAGGGGATTAAACACGGACGAAGTCGCGGGCAGAGCTAGTTATTTATATAAAACAAACAAAAAGCTTTCAAATTAAACAATAATTTATCATGATGATTCATCTAAAACATCGCAATTCGTTGTTCGCAGCTCTCATGTCTTCCGGCATGAATAATCTCAGCTGGGAATTGAGATTAATATCTTGTACATATTTTATACTCATTTTTCATCGTTATGTAAATAGGCATGTTTTGCGACCGGATTTATGTATATACTGACAAATGTTTGTTTGTCAATCGTTAATCTTAGAAACTACTTATGATTTGGAAGTTTGTACTTGAGTATTGACTTTGTAGATAATATTAAAAAATAGTTCCTCCTCGTTCGTAATAGACGACGAGATATTCTATTTAGTACAGAAATATTATGATTCCTAGATAGCAACCCAAGCAGTACCTGGGACTTGCGACCCACGCCTGATTACTTAGTAATCCTTATCTCTTCATTACACTATCTGCATTTTTTCATAAAATATTGAACTTTCCTTTTTACAGTAGCTACTTACGTCATAGCATTTTCAGTACGTGTCATGGTCTGTTTTCATTCGATTTCGGTCTAGGTCAATAACTAGGTCAAGTTTATTAGGTAACGGGTCCTTAACGATTACGATAATATAACTGACTCTTTCATTTTATTTTATTAAATTTAGATCTATACATACATATAATAAAAATGTATACGGTTTTTATTGTACTGAGCCAGGTCTTACTTTTAATCTAGAATATTTTTATTTTATGAATAATCATATTTTATCTAATTTCAGCATACTGGGGTAGAGATGGCGCTGCCGGCGGCGCAGCGGCAGCACAGGCCCAGGCCCAAGCGCAGGCGGCTCTCTTCGGCTTCGGGTCGAGGTACCCCCCACCAACAACTCTCGGGGTCGCCGCTAACCAGGCAGCTTCCCTTGGACTACACCCTGCTGCAAGTATGTATCATCGTCATCTCATTTTATACATTCATTATAGTTTTAACAAATTAGTTCAAGGAAAACGTTCACAAGCTGTTTTGACGGAAGAAGGAAAATGTCTTAACGCACATCTGAATGTATTTATGGCGTCATTGAGAAACTTTTCTAAATAAACTCGAAATTATTCTAGATTATGCTGATTAAATACTTCAACAACTTTTTTCAGAACTCAAAACAGAAGAAAATTTTAAATGTCATTGTAATTATAAACATAAACTGTCTTAAATAATGCCAGGAAGTTTTATAACTTTTTACATTTCATTCTTCGTCTGTTTTTCCCACTTTGTCTGTAGAAACTTGAAATGGAGTCCAAAGTAAAATGAAGGATATTTATTATTTATTCACGCAAAACTATACTTTATGTTATACCATGTTTTATGTACACACCCTGTCCCCTTTTATACCTCAGGACCTTTGCTATTTAGGAAAAGAATTATGATGTGTTAATCAAATCATGGATGGATTAAATAAATCAAAATATTAAAAGCATTATGTCAGATCCTGAAATCACAATGACGCTATTTATTTGAGCTAGTTTTGGCAACTGAAACTGAGTACAATGAATGAATCAGATCGATTACAGGCAATAAATCGCTCTATTGTATACACGAGTAGGATTATTCCTGCCAAATTCCAGCAACAGTCGCCAGCTTCTCAGACGATGCGGCGACTTATTGCGTAAACAGTTTAAAATAGAAACATATCAAAGAACTTTATACTATATTACTTGTCTGATGATTGCTATGAAATAGGTAATGTGATGTAAGGACTGCAATTAGGATCATCATCGTAACTCTTTAATGCCTCACTGCTGAGCCAGGTTTGCTTCTCAGAATGAAGAGAGATTAGGCCATAGTCCACCACGCTGGTCAAATGCGTGTTGGCAGACTTCACACACCTTTGAGAACATGGAGAACTCTCAGAAGTGCAGGTTTCCTCACGATGTTTTTCTGCACCGTTAAAGCAAGTGATGTTTAATTCCTTAAAATACACATAACTCAGAAAGGGCGTAGATATCAATGTCTAAACTATCTATTTTATCACTGCTTATGCAATTCTGTTGTTTGAATCTATCACCAGCTTGGAAGCTTTAGGTATGCTTAAACCATGGTATTCTTATATTTGCTTTTCCTACTCCTTTTTTTCAATTTTCAAGGCGATAATCATAGTAATACTGGAGATATTACTTTAAATTGCTGATATGTATCTGCTCGTATGCACTTTTTTAGTCAAAAAAATATGCAACTCTTCCATAATTAGAACAGTGCTGAAAGCCCTCTGTGACTAGTAGGACATTAAAGCAAATAAATACATTTGGAAATAGATATAGTCAAAAGTTCAGACTAATAAGACGGATGGTTGCAATACTAAGATGGCGAATTTGGCTAGAAATCTCTAGACATAGATATCTTTGTTTTAGTAAAGAACCCAAATTGAATCATTCCTTTCATTTTGGTCTAACATGAAGAACTCCTAAATAGCTAACTCAGTCGTGTCTCGAATATATTTGGTTCATAATGCTTAACTGATTAGCAATTGAATCACGTACTAAGTAAAGTAAATTGTCTATCATTATTATTCGTTCAGGTCAAATTTTAGTTTTTGTAGTTTCTTTGGAGATGCGTAGATTTGTAGTTAAGTGATTAATTAAGTTTACAGAGGAAATAGATGATAATGAAACTATTAGAAACTTCCTGTTAGTTTGTACTAATGATACGTAACTCTGTGAAGGTACAAATTATCCAAGAAATTTCTAAAGATATTAATCGAATCTAGAAGATATTCCTGAATATTTAATGATATAGGTTGTGCAGGAAATAAACACCTCGCTCATAACTCAATAGGATTTGACGTTTTATCCCGAAAATATATTCTAAAATATAGAAGAAAAGTTTTTAAACAATAACCAGTTTAAAAAGTTGGAAAGAAATTGTACATACAGAACTTTTTATCCAGTTGTCAATAAAAAATGCATTATCTTTTTGAAATATTATTCTAAAATGTATATTTATTGCATCAGGTGCAGCATGGTGGTCCATGGCGTCTCACCTGGCAGCCCAGGATTACCTCGCACGGTTACAAGCCTCAGGGTTGAACTTTCCACACTTAGGTGACCCATATGCAGCTTTATCTGCTTTATCAGGAGCTGGAATGAAACAACCTCCTAAACCTGTCAAACAGACTAATAGGAGTGAAAGGTTAATATTTATTACATATAAGTTTCTAATTAATATGACGTAAATCCAGTGTTATCAGGACTAAAGAATATTTTAATTTACAGCAGGTCTGGCAGAAGCAGTACATCATCCAGCGTGTCAACGAAAGAAAAGAGCCCGTCCACCAACGCATCTAGTTCACAACCTAATATTGCTGATTGGGGTAAGTCTTTTGAGTTTTATTGGGAAATGCCTCCATTGTGATTGAGTGATAACATGGTTATTTGTTACAGGATCACAATACGGTTTCCCAAAAACATCATCACCATCGTCAATGCCATCACAATCTCTCTCAAGTTTAGCATCACTCAACAACCTAGCTCAGCAACCTTTGCACTCTAAACAGAAACCACATCAACCTGCAAGTGAGTGCTAAATATCTTATACTAATATATAAAGCTGAAGAGTTTGTTTGTTTGCTTTAACGCGATAATCTCAGGAACTACTAGTCCGCCAGTGTTAGATAGCCCATTTATCGAGGAAAACTATAGGCTATATATCATCACGCTAAGACTAATAGGAGCGGAGCTACACGCGCACGAAGTCGCGCGGGTCAAGTAGTATAAACAAATAATATACACTGTAGAATGACAGGATCATTGCTTTATCCTATAAGGATAAATAACTAAATTATGGATTAATTAGGCACCCTATAAAATACAATATTAAGTTTCCAGGTTCCAAATCTTGATATAGATTTATACTGGCAACACGTTAATGACATATTATAACAATGCTTACTTTACCCTTAGGTGGGCTGTATAATTAAAACGATTATAAAATTTTTAAAAATTTGTTACTAAACTCTTATCAGTTTAAAATTAAAATAATATATTATTTATATCAAATTGTTCTAAAAACGTTCCTGATTGAGACAGTACTAAATAATATTTTGTCCCTCTCTAATGTGGTATTAGGTGTTGTGTTAAGTTAAATGATTTTTTTTGTAAAAATCACTTTATTTAACATAAGTTGTATGTAGGATTATAATATGCATAATAAACTCTCTAACTTATGTAATTAATTCTTATCACTGTTCGTATGGATTAAATCTTATATAAAATTCTCGTGTCACAATATTAGTTACCATACTCCTCCGAAACGGCTCGACCGATTTTTATGAAATTTTGTGTGCATATCAGGTAGGTCTGAGAATAGGTCAACATCTATTTTTTATACTCCTAAGTAATAAGGGTGGCCCACCTCAATTTTTTTAAACTTATATGGCAAAACAACGTTTACTGCATCAGCTGGTAATATTTAAGATTAACAAAAATTAGATATGTAAGTTAAGTAACACTTAACTTATTTCGACATATGTTCAAGTTTTTTTATTTTCCTCGATGTACTCCATGGTTTTTTTGCTGCAATTAGTGTAGCCTAAGTTATTATAACACCTGACACTATATTGGTATTGAGGGGCCATGATTTATCCTATTTTACTATAAAATAAAAGATAGGGTTGTCAGATCTATATTAAATAATTCCCTACAAACAGTTATCTGCTCAGCAATGAAATGTAGAATTCAATGTGTTAAAAATTTATTTTCAATTAATTTTCTCTTCTAATATATTATTTTTTGTTTTGTTTCATAGGAAAAAGCAGTTCAAATAGTAGTAGTAAAGAGAAGGAACGTGAACTAATGCTTGCGCACGCGCACTCCGCGTACCATGCTGCATTACAGGCTCATAAGGGAAAGGTATAATAAGTTCTATTATTTGTTGTAATATGATTTGATTGAAAATTAACATATATTTTCTTTCTAGAACATGTCATCTTTGTATCCATTTGGTGTTGGTTCGGAGAAGGATCGACGGAGTGGCATCGATTCTCTCACAGGCTTACCGCATACTATATTAAGGTATTATATTAATATTAATATAATAATAGTTGATTGTAATTATGGATATCTTCTGTCTTTTATTTAAAAAATTGATATTACATACATTTTATAATATAATGTTATTTTCATATAATATCTATTGTTAGTGCTGCTTTGGAAGGAGGGTAAGTTTTAAATTAACATCTACCTAATATTCGTATACAGTAAATAATTAGTAACTATAACATACTATGATTTTTTTCAGTGATCCATCATCTGTATTAGGGGGTGTGAGATTGCCGCCGGATACAGAAATCATCAAATATACTTCCTCTCTAGCAGGGCCTAAGGTAACCACATATTATATTTTAAAAATAGCTTTTGTAAAAATAGTTTTTTTAATTGCTGTTAATGTTATGTGTATTTACAGTCTGCCCCCGGTACAACTAATCGTGGTCGTAAAAAGACGATATCTCTGGACCCACCGCATGTCTCCGTACACCCAGCTGCTGAACGAAGTACTCCTTTACCTAGCAAGAGACAGAAAGTGGTAAATATTTTAATATTTCGGTTCAAGAAATGAAATACCAATGAGCTAATTAAACTAACATGAGATTATAATAGTCATACAAATGAAATTATTATATATTTTTTTTTAATTCTTAACTTGTTGTAATTTAAACGCTTGTCGATTCTAGTTTTAAGTAGTTTATCATCTGAAATGTTTAAGTATAATTACACACTTTTATGTTGTTCCTAGGATGAATATGGCAATTCCCGGTCGTCAGTGGAAGTGATCAGGTTGCCCAACAAGCCTGATCGGACTGCTAATTCTGTTTCCGGGACTCCACCACCTAATTTGTCTGATTATGCAGGTAAGATAAATTCTATATATTTCTTGTCTTGCAATTAAATATATTAAATTAAAAATAAATAAATGTGATAATATATCCAATAATGGTAAATAAAACTTATGTTGACTCTGCTTCTTATTTAAATAAAATGATATTTTTAGTAATTAAAATATATTTTGCTTTGACAGGTATATCTCGGGAACTATTACAAACAATAGCAAGTCAGAGTGGAGTTAGTTTAGCAGCTCTAGAAAGACAGTTAGTGGGTTCTGGAGCGACTGGAGCAGGTAAATTTTAGTACTATATACACACACTTTGCTTGAACGTATCTAAGTATACTTACTGACATATATTGTTATTTTTGTTACAGATTCAGGTTTAAACCTTAGCACAAAATCTGGTAGTTCAGAAGAGACACCTCTGGACTTAGGCCTCAAGACTGATGATGATGCACCTTTAAATCTCTCTCTAAAACCTGCACCACGTTAGTATTCTATTAATATAATAAATGCTATAAAATAATCTTAAATAATTATTCATCATCACAACCCATTATAGGCCCACTACTCAGCTGGGTCTCCTCAGAATAGAAAGGTAGTTAGGTCATAGTTACCCACGTTCGCCAAGTGCAGGTTGGCAGACTTCACACTCACAGAGAACATTATGGAGAACTCTCAGGAGTGCATGTTTTCCTTCACCGTTATAGCAAGTTATGATTCATTTCTTAAAACACACATAAATCAGAAAAGTCAGAGGTGTGTGCCCAGGATTGAACTCGGACTCCCCGAGTAAGACAATGTCATAACCACTAGATTATCACTGGTTTTAGTATATTATTCATTTTTAATTTGTTCCAGCGAGTTCACAAGCATCAGATGCTTTATCAAGACTTACTTCACTGAGCAGTTCGCTCAGTGCCTCTAATGATAGGATATGTAAGTATACGCAATTTCCAACATAAAATAATCATTTGATAAATGAGCTGAAATCTGATTATGTCAAATGGACAAACATACTTTATTTATTTATTTATTTAACATCAACAAGGTACACATTAAATATACATCAGAGAAACATCAATGTAAAAATATAAATAAATGGTGAAACGACATTTACTTTGAAAAATATTACACTATAGCTAACAATTAAAAGCTATTATTTTAGAGTAAAAATGAAATAATTTATACAATAAAGAAGAAATAGTAATTACGTAAAATCAGATAAAAATATAAATTGAGTATAAAAGCCTTCTTTTAAACATAATTAAGCTATTTCTAAATATATCAACTTTGGAATTAATTTTAAGACAACTTAAGGGGTTAGGGGTAGTCAGGGACATGATAAAATGAGAATTTTCAGTAATTTTTTTGCCACTAAATCATTTTTTTTTATAAAATTAATAATATGGCATCATTACACAGTGTTTTGACCAGAAGTCACGAAAATTTGAAAATAAAATATTTATAATTTCAAAAGTTATAGCTGCCCAATTTTGCGGTGAGCATCATAAGTCCTTGGAGATTTATCTAAAAAAATCTTTCGATCAGGCACAAGATTATCTATTTATAGAAATATTTTTCTTGTCTGATAGATTTTAGATGGATCTCCAAGGATTTATGATGGTCACCGCAAGGACCTTCTGTTGGAACTGGGTCAACACAAACAGCTATAACTTTTGAAATTACAATCCATCAGACGATTAGATAGGAGAATTGTTTTATGCGTGATATGTATATAAGTCTATTTATAAAGTTCCATCATTGTCGAACTTATAGGTTTTGGAATGGATACGACAAACTCATATTCTCTTCTCTTTTAATGATAGATAGATTTTACGTACCTTGACAGTTTATTGGACTAATTGCTAAAATTATGTGTGTTTGTCATATCATATTGATTTAGTGAAATCAGGTGTGTACGTAAGACTAAGAAATGGCACGATAACCTTTAAAAATAATCTTTATCTTTGTTTTATAGCTCGTCGTAAACCCGGCGCGAAACCACGTCGAGTGGCGCCAGAAATAAATTCACAAGTCGCGGATTCACCTAGACCTAAATCAAGTGGAAGTGAGGATAGTGAATGTGAGTAAACACTAATATGAATTTAGGTGAACTTCTTAAATTATATCACCACATAATTTGACTTATCCTTTTCCGTACTTTATATTATCCTTACTTTATATATTTATTTAACGCTCTAGCTTGTTTTCAGCCATATCAAATTGGCCCTCACGAGAAGGTAGACCTCGCAATTTAGGGCGTGGTGTAAGCAAGCCCAAGAAAAACACAGTCGCATCACTACTAGCCCAGAGCAGAGCTTTAGGACTACGCCCCGCGCTCGCGCAACATTTGCTTGCTGAGTCTGATCTGGTAAGACATATTCTATTAATATGCCCCTAAATACTAGTGGGGGTTTGTGAGATGTAGAAAATGTTCAGTTAGTGTATTTAAGGTTTATATTTTCCTATATCCTATTATTTTACAGAATATAATTTCAGAAGGTATATTTAGAATCCTCTTTAATCACATTTTAAATTAAATAATGTACTTTTTAAAAGCTTAATAGTTAGTATCTAGTAACTAACAGACAGAGTAATATATCGATTGATTTAAGATTTAATTTATTGTAAAATTAGAGCGATTAGTTAAATACATACATACCATTTCAGAATTAATTGTACAACAGTCTAGATCATTCTTTGTTCTTTAAAGTTGTGTATATGATTTGGTAATGTGAAATATGAGAAAACAGCTATTTGTGAAGGATCTAAAATATTTTATAAATAAGATAGATGTTGTAATGTAATGTAATTATCATTTGTACGCCATTCATTTTCATCGAATATGTTGGAACTATATTTATGATTGAATATTTTACTTACACATTAAGTTTGGGAACCTCCTGCAATATAAATAGTTTAACAGAAACTTTTAATTCTCAGGATAAACTCCGAGCTCTCTTAGGTGAAACAGCCAGCACTGACTCAGAATGTCCCTCAGACAGCAACCCGTCAGACTCCGATGCCAGCGATGGAGGAAGGCGGCATAACGACTCTCAATCTAGATTACCACTCGCTTTAGGTAAGAAAATACTATTCAAATACAAACGTCATAATCTTATATACTTTTGAATTTACTGCAATTATATATCTAGAGTGCGTTCCACAAAGCACTCACCTCATGTCGACCACGCTCACGATCACGTTTTTTCCCGCTCCACGTATACGCGAGCGTTACAATCGAAGTATTTGAGCATTAACGAAAATAATTCAAATGGCGAGTTATAAAGCATTAATTTTAAAAACTTAAGGTTATAATTTGTAAGTCTTAACAATAAACTTCAATAATTATTGATTGAATTAATTTCTATTTTTAATTCATTGATTTTTTTATATTTATAATAAAATTGATGCTAAAATTAATATATCATAAATGCGCTGCAGAAAAATTCACGTCCACTAATAAATCTCTATCCGTATCAAATAAAGTTGTTTACATCGTCGCTTTTTTTTTTGGTTTAAAAATATTGCCAATTTTTTTAAAACGCTCTGAATGACCTACTACTTGACATGGGTCGTTGTGAGCTTCGAGTGAGCACAAGTCATGAGGTCATTAATGTCGTTTTTGGCGTGACCACAAAGCCCTTAGTCGTTATGGGAAACGGTAAATGACTATTTTGGGCGGTGGGAACGCTTAGTAGAATACACTCCTTGAAGCTATACTAGGAAAACTTTAATCACTTATATTTATCCAGTTTTTTTTATTCACTCAAAAATATAAATAAGAAATATTTTATAGACCTATCCTCTCTATTTCTCCACATAATTTGCTATATCGATTTTATTAACTGATTTGAATAAATCTTTAGTTATGAAATGAATACTATATATTACAATTTGTCCGTGTATTACAACTGTATATTTTTATCTCTCGTAAATCCACTTACAACGTCTTTGGAAAGGATTTATAATCAGTTCTTTTTTGGCGAATTATATCTGTAAAAATCTAATTTTTAAAAATTTTTACAGGCTGGAAAAGAGTAACGGTAATCAAAGGTTTATCCCGCAACTGCAACATCAAAGGTGACGTGAGTTACACCCCACCAGAGCCACACAATGCTGTGCAAATTAAATCTGCACATGAATTACAGGCAGTTAGTATATTATACACTTTTTTTAATTATCTTTTGAGAGGTATAATATTAAAAATACAATTTTTTTACAGTTTCTAGAAGCAAATCCAAGTCCGCCACTTAGTAGAGACAACTTCACGTTCAGCTCACGCATCCTCCTTGGAGAATATATCCAACCATCGCCAGATAATGCTGAACCACTTATCTTGAATGAGGCTGAAATTACTAAAAGGTAATCTGAATCTGCTTCGCGAGGGTCTAATTTACTACAAAAAGGCGTTTTTATATAAGTTCTATGTGAAGTAAAATGTAAAAAATGAAGTTACTAAGCTGTAGCAGTTCAAGTTTATAAGATTATAAAAAATTAATAAATTTTTTTATTAAAAGCTCTTTAAATGAAGTATAAATAGGACAGTTTTTTTAATTAAAACCAATTATTAGAATTCAGACTAGGGTTAGGGAATTCCCGACAATTTCAAAGTCCCGGGACTCGATACAGCCTACAAAGTCCGGGGAATTCCCGGAACTCGAGACTCTTGGACTTTAATGAATAATTTTTTTAGTTTTTTTAAAAGATAAATTGAAGAATATGAACTGAGGTTTTGGTAAAACGTATGAAAAATGTGAAAAAGGGCATTTTTTCATAAAAAGCAACATTTGTTAATCACCAGAGAATATATCCAGCCCTTGCTATGTTCTCCTTGAACAATCAAAACATAAAGTTTTCAAAGGCCAGATTTATATTTGTATAGGGGATACAGTTGTATGGGTATAACATAAACAAACATCAATATTTTTATTGTAAAATACCCCTTTTTTAACCGTGATTCTGACATTTTTTGTTACTAATATTATTGTTAATAGGCTTGATTTAAATAATTCGATAGCTTGTGGAGAATTAATAAAAGGCTGGACTGTAATATGATGTATATATTGACCACAAAAATGAATAAATATGTACAAAGGTCAAGCGCGAGTTATTCGTGAGACGTCGTGAAGGTCAACTGCCGCTCGCCGTCGCCGGCGCACGCATCGCAGCCGTCCCTTTCCTCTCTGTCCCATCTGTGGTCGGCGCATATGTGATTCAACATACAACAACATCCCCCGGTTGAAGTATCTTCAACTGAAGTGACTGGGCAGAAGAGGGCAAATGTTATTAAAAGCACGTCGTATACGAGTGCGTATGTTAGTGACTCTCACGATGTCACCTCTACCGGGAAAGACCTGCACAATACGTCCAAGAAGCTACATTAAAGGGGGGGAAGTCTTGTCCTTTATGATGACTAGATCTCCTTCCTTCAGTTGCCCCAAAGAAGCGACACATACGTACGGACATATACCCTCCTCTTGAGAGTCGGACTGCTAACCCGGCTCAGTCTTAGGTCAGCACAAAACCATTACTGGAAAGAAACAGGACAACGAACACGGACTATCACACGTCTAGAAACTGTGGCACACAAAGGCAGTATATTGCTGTTTTGTGATACCGGACACGGACATAACGTGTGCGCTCTTGGCGGACACCGCCATACACTGGAGACATACGCGTACAACCCAATTTTGTACTAGCATATACTTACGGACTGGTGGAACAACGGAGCAACTTCGAATGATCGGCGTGCGGTGTTGACCGAAGGCATTGGATATGAACGTTCAGCAATTCATTTCTAGGATAAGCCTAATTCTGGCCAATGTACAGCACTTGCAATCATCGACAAGGTCTGTCTTCAGCGTTGACACCGTGCATGGACAAAAGTGGTTCGTCTCTTACCCCGCTGGATTTGTCTTCGCCGACGAGGCTAATTTGTGCAAACGACTACATACAGAATTCCAGCTAGCATACCTACGAAACCCACCATTGTTGGAAGTGGATAAACCATTTCTGCGATACGAAACTTTGGATGGATCAGCCCCAATTTACTCTGTGGTCATAAAGGCTACTGTGCCCGAGGAACGTTACATATATTGGGGTGGCAAGAGTGGCGCCTGCCAACCCACAGATCTTGCAGTGCCCTGGGATTTACAACAGTTGACGCAATCTATTCGCACGCATCCTATATTAAGCGACCCTACCAACCATTCAAGACGGCATTGCTACACATAATGCCATTCATATATCACTGCCTCAACAATGACGTGGATGGTGTAGCGTCTAACTACGCTGCGGTGGTGGATCCTCACTCTCTTTCTAGAGTTGCCATAGAAATGCCAATGTGGCGAGTACAAACTCAGTACAAATTCGGAATGGCATTCGTGTCTACATAATGGCTGACCTCCCGGCAAGTATTTTGTTGTGTGACCTTGCATCGTACTTTGCCCCACGTATACATTGCGACGACCCTGATATATTAGAAAAAGACGACTTAAAAAGACACCTAGACCCGGCGTTAATAATGGAAATATTTGGGCTACCCATTTTTGACCCTGCTGATAAGAGGACTCATTTCTAGCACTGTTAATATCAAACAATATAGATGAAGCATACGTGGCTCAGTCTTTCCCAACACTGCTGGTCAACCAGACCCAGCCAATCCGGCTCGAAGGACCAATAAATAATTCGATAGCTTGTGGTGAATTAATAAAAGGCTGGACTATAATATGATGTATGTATTGACCACGAAAATGAATAAATATGTACAAAGGTCAAGCGCGAGTTATTCGTGAGACGTGGTGAAGGTCAACTGCCGGCCGCCGCTCGCCATCGCCGGCGCACGCGTCCCATCTGTGGTCGGCGCATATGTGATTCAACATATTCAAAGAACTCAAAGATGGTATTGTAAATCAGTTGCATGGATTAAAAGTAAACAAAGATGTTAGAGATCTCTAGTGTATTAAATTTGTACTATATTTTACCAGGCTAGAGGAAGCAAGGGCGTTAGCGGCACTAAGTGGGCGCCCCACCCCGCCACCCTTGGAGCGCCGCATGGAGCTCGCCCGACGCCAGCAGGCGGCTAGAGATGCTCGACGAGACGCCGGTCACAGGGGAAGAGATCAGGTACTGTATATTATAAAAAAAATAATATTTAACCATATGAACGACAGGCATAAAACATTTTAAAATTATTTGCGTGTGACAATTTTTTTTTGCTTTGGTAATACTAAAGTTATTGATTTTTGAAATAACTTGAATTCATGTCGTATTTAAGTAATATTTTGCGAAGGTGTTTCTGCTGTGCATGATATTTGTTTTTAGTTTTGTGAGAAACAATATTATATTGAAAGGTATAACAAATATGCCCCCAGAACTAACTTTATGGTCTATTTTTGATTAGACAAGCGTCTGGTACTCCAATGCTGAACTCAAAAGCAAAGTTGTCATAAAATCATGCAACGAAATTTAAAGCTATTTGCTGTATGAGAGGCTGATTTGTGAATTGTTCGGCTTGACAAAAAATATTTTAGTTATTGCAATGAATATTATAATAATCTTTATCTTCACATAGTATAAAACAAAGTCACTTCCGCTGTCTGTACGCTTAGATCTTTCAAACAACGTAACAGATTTAAATGATTCAAGAGGAAAGTTTATATGTATCTTACACGCAGTTGTAGAGACACCGCGCGACGCTACGAAAGTTCGCTAGTTATTAATAAATTTTAGCATTGGTTATAGGAATGTGTATCCTCGTTATAAAACTAGTATTCTTATTAAATTATCAATCCTCAGGCTCGCCTTGTGAGAGAGTTTGAAAGATCAGAAAAAGCAGAATTTGTAAAGCGCGAGAAAGAAGTGCGAAGTCAGCAGTTGTTAGAGGTGAGTTTTGGGGGTGTATATTTGTCTTTGTTCTTATTCTTTTCCAATAGTAGATGGTGCCCATGTTATAGATATACCATTAAATAATATTGCTATGCATATTTTCATTTTATTTTTTATTTTTCGGATAAAATTCAATGCTTTTCAAAAATATTTGAAATAAAATTGCATCTTCTATCATGATCGGTAATTATGAGGGAATGACAAAACTGTTTGAAAATATTCGTAAATAATCTGAATATTGGGGATCCTAACAAATAGCTTTTTAACCAATTAAAATCGCATTTTCGAAATTATATCGAAATTAGTATTTATTATAAGACCTTTTTAAAGATAAAAACGTCAAAATATAATCTGTTCTTGTCTATTAAACAATTTTTTTGTATTATTTTCTGGTATATGGGATAAATTAAAACGAATTCTCCTTTATTATACTCTAAACTAGTCTATATTATATATTTACTAGAGTGTATTCTTCTGTGAGTATGTCCTTTGTCTATATTGTGGGGACTAATGTATATTTATGTTTTAGATACATGTGCTTGTGTTTGTTTTATTTTATTATCAATTTGACGCTTGGCAACATTGTGCTCACATTTTGTAGTTATTTTCTTTCTTAAAGGCAAAAATTGACTCTATACCAACTATTAAACAATTACGACCTATTTTTGGTATATATAACACATTATTTTAAATGTTATCAAGAAAAGATTTTACATTTCTAATAATTTAAAAGGCAATTTCCATTAAGCATCACAAAGATTTCCATGTATTTCCAAGATTAGTTCACTATATAAATGATACCTACATAACATGTTGCTTTAAAAGGTCAATTTTTGCTTTTTTGTAGATAGAAATTCTTAGCTTAGTAGTGTTATGTTCAATGGTAGTTTATTATATATGTAAATTTATTGGGGGTCTAACACAATATTGACAATGTTGTCAAATATCCAATTGATAATAAAACAAGTATATACAATAACTAACGAGAGGAAATTCGAAACAGCAAATCAACAAGAGCCGATCGCAGCTCACCATTGAACCTTTGCCGACGACTAAGAGTGATGAGTGGAAAATACCAGACATAGTAATGGGACCAGCCATTAAAACTAGCAAAGATAGGACTATGCCTCAAATCAGTCTTTCACTCATACCAGTCAGTGGTATAAAAGACAACGCACCTATTAAAGCTGTAACTCAAAGTTGGAAAGGCGAAGAGGAATATAACGCGTTAGACAAAATGAAAGATTTTGCTGAAAAAGCTGCCTTTGATCTCCCTAAACGACCAAATGACAAATATTACGACTTCTCCCTAACAAAAACACCAGATAAAAGAAAAGCACCAGACAAAGAGAATAATCTAGAGAAACTAATCGAGTCATACTCACGAATATCTGAATTTATAAATGGCTGTGATTGGTCCAAATTACAGAGTGATAAAAAAGAAGATGATGCTAAAAGCATAGAACAGAAGTATCTAGATGCGAAAAATAAATTTATGTCGCAAAATCTTATGCTAATGCCGAAAGATAACCAGAAATCTATTCTCAAAGAGGTGATAGATCTGAGTGGTGATGACGATATATTAACAGACATTATATCTAAAAAGGTTAAAGGGACGTTCAATGTGGGGAAGGATGGAGCTTTATCTATTTCGGTTCAGCAATTCAAGGACGTTTACAGTCCGGTACGTTTTGTTAATTCGGGATGCACTAACTCATGACTAACATTTGGTGTCTGATAGTTTCATTGTCCTAACTTTTGTGGGTCTATTTACATTGATGAAAATGGTGATTTTGGGTTCAATTCCTTCATCGTTTATATATTGGTCTATACTCGGTTATACTCATATTTTATATGTTGAAATTAGCTGGACACCTTTCGGGAAATTATGGCATTGCATATCAATGTAAAGAATCAATAGAATCGCTTCATTTATCTTGAATCGTTCAGTGTGTCAAATGAAGCGATTCTATTGGTTCCTTGCTTTTGGAGAGCCGAAATGTCTAGAAATGCGTCAAGCTAATTTCTATGTTTATATAGAAAACCGAAGGTAGAGTAATAAAATTGTAAATAATTACATACTTAACATGCTTGTACTGAATAAAGCTTCGTCTACACTTTTCTGGTTTTATTTTTCTTTTCTATTAGTTGTGCACGCTTTGCATTTCATGTTCATATTTATTAAATATACAAAATATTAAGAAATACAGAAAAAAAAAATTATTAATGCTTTGCTTTTGTCTAAAGCATTTAAATTAAAAAATTACAATTAAGCCTAAATTCGTATGATTTTATTTTAATTTAAATTTTGTTTCATGTTTGCTGTAATATAATTTGCTCTGCTGCTTTCGATGTTGTTTTTGGCTAATAAAAGGCGAAAAAGAGGAAACAAGAGGAGTTAGAGAAGCAAAAGATTGAAGAACAAGCTAAGAAACAACAGGTAAAGTTGTTAGGGTTAGTTAGAAGTTCCGTACCAACATTTGGCAAAAAAAAATCACGCTTGTTGTATGGGAGCCTCCCTTAACTATTTATTTTATTCTATTATTGGCATTTGTAGTTATAGGGGACAACAGAAATACATCATTTGTGAAAATTTCAACTGTCTAGCTATCACGGTTCATGAGATACAGCCTGGTGACAGACAGACGGACGGACGGACAGCGATCTTAGTAATAGTGTCTTGTTTCTACCCTTTCAATACTTAATAAATGAATAAATAAATTGCTCAAATGACAGATTAATTCTGTAATTGAAGCCTTAATTCCCAATCTAGGAAAATGTTTTGGGACTTAGTGTGTTACCCATATAAGATAGTAACAATTTATTTGGCAATTAATCTTATACTAATATATAAAGCTGAATATTTGTTTGTTTGCTTAAACCCGCTAATCTCAAGAACTACTAGTCCGATAAGAAGAATTGTTTCAGTGTTAGATAGCCTATTTAACGAGGGAGGTTTTAGGCTATATATCAACACGCCAAGACCAATAGGAGCGGACGATCACGGGCAAAAAGTCGCAAGGGTCGACCTGTAGGTTAATGAGCAAACAGAAAAGAAAAGAAGTAAAAAAATTTGAGATAAAGTAAATATATCAATTATAAAATCAAATAGATTCACAAAAGAAAAAAATACTAAGAATAAGTGTTTGTTATAATGTGTATATGTGCGTATCTATATGTGTGTATCTCGTACTACTTGTAGGTATTGATTGTATTTTAATTTGATATTGATTTAACATATCTATAATATTATGTTATATGAAACTGGAAGAAAAGTAAATGGACACCTATTTTTTATTTTTTCAAAATATGAGCCTGGTAATGGTTAAAATCAATTTTGAAATTTCATCTATTCTAAAAAGACGTAAACGCCAAATGACGTCATATATGAATAGCGATATATCTTCTTCCGCCGTATATGAGACGTCATCACATGTTTTTTTTATCGAAACGAATGAACAAAAAATATATATTTGTTACAGGAAAGAGAAATAAAACGGCAACAAGCAATGCTTCTCAAAGAGCAGGTAATTATAAATAGTTTATCACTGTATTGTATGTCTGTCTATTATACGTTATTAATATATCTCAAATATATTCCAAATTTTTGTAAGATTAATATTTTTTTTGTATTTTTCCAATCTGGATATCGCGTGGCTGCCACAGCAAAAATATATAACAGAGGTAAATAACCTAAAAAATATATTTTGCCTCTTCTTCTTGGTTACTTGCTTATCCTATTTAATTAACATTTAAAACTCAAATTTTATTGAATTATTTCCTTTTAACTATTTCTTTTAAGTTAGGTTCAGTGTTGCTAACTTTTCCACAAAACACATGATTTTCCAAAAAAATAATAATTTCGTTAATATGTTTAAAAAATATTTGATTTAATTGTGTAATCAACAAATTTCCCTGTTTTTTATGTATCCATTTCTAATACAAAGATAATTAAGTTGGCAATACTATTTGTTTTCTTTTTACTAATAATACATTTTGCACAATATTCTAAGTTTAGTTTATTCTAGGACAATATTTTTGTATATTATTCTGTTGGTCTAAACTCTAAAGGGTCGGTGTTATGGTGACATTGGTCTTTTTATATTTAATTAAATGAAATTTGCCTCGTGGAGTTCATTTTCATAGTTTAGGCATCATCTTGGTAACAAATAAAAACAATTCTGTCACAATTCGAGCTATTAAATATTTTTTTGAAATTAATTGTTTTTTTTTGTATGTTAAATTATTCAGTTTTCACGCATTATCTTAGATACGTTACTAATTGAGACATTTGAGATTGACCGTGAGGGAACAGGGATTTTTTACTTTTTTCAAAAAAAAAATTGCTTTTCAAAAAAATAGTGCAGAAATATCTCCGTGAGAGCAAATTTCCCTTTACCTACCAATTCTGATCAAGCTATTAATAAATAAAATTCTGAATGTTATTTTTATTAATATTTTCTAAACTAACAGGAACGTGAAAGGCGAAGACAACACACAACATTCATCCGACAATTAGACTCACGTAGAAGATGGGAAGAAAGAGAAAGGAGAAAACATCAGAATCTTCTAGACCGCTTGCTAGTTAAGGAGAAGAAATTACAACAGAGAAGAAAGGAGATGGAGTTATTGTCGGAGCTTAGGTAACAAACTCACTAGCAAAAAAATGTCTTAAAATGCTATTAAAAAATATTTAGAGGTTCTTTCTTACAAAAAATTGTTTAAAATGATATTAAAAAATATTTAGAGGTTCTTTCTTACAAAAAAATTGTTTAAAATGATATTAAAAAATATTAAGAGATTCTTTCTAACAAAAAATTGTTTAAAATGATATTAAAAAATATTTAGAGGTTCTTTCTTACAAAAAATTGTTTAAAATGATATTAAAAAAAATTTAGAGGTTCTTTCTAGCAAAAAATTGTTCAAAATAGCTATTAAAAAAATTAGAGGTTCTTTCTAGTATAAAAATTGTTTAAAATTCTATTAAAAAATATTTAGAGGTTCTTTCTTACAAAAAATTGTTTAAAATGATATTAAAAAAAATTTAGAGGTTCTTTCTAGCAAAAAGTTGTTCAAAATGCTATTAAAAAAATTAGAGGTTCTTTCTAGTATAAAAATTGTTTAAAATGCTATTAAAAAATATTTAGAGGTTCTTTCTTACAAAAAATTGTTTAAAATGATATTAAAAAAAATTTAGAGGTTCTTTCTAGCAAAAAATTGTTCAAAATGCTATTAAAAAAATTAGAGGTTCTTTCTAGTATAAAAATTGTTTAAAATGCTATTAAAAAATATTTAGAGGTTCTTTCTTACAAAAAATTGTTTAAAATGATATTAAAAAAAATTTAGAGGTTCTTTCTAGCAAAAAATTGTTCAAAATGCTATTAAAAAAATTAGAGGTTCTTTCTAGTATAAAAATTGTTTAAAATGCTATTAAAAAAAATTTAGAGGTTCTTTCTAGTATAAAAATTGTTTAAAATGCTATTAAAAAAATTAGAGGTTCTTTCTAGTATAAAAATTGTTTAAAATGATATTAAAAAAAATTTAGAGGTTCTTTCTAGCAAAAAAATTGTTCAAAATGCTATTAACAAATATTTAGAGGTTCTTTCTAGCAAAAAAATTGTTCAAAATGCTATTAACAAATATTTAGAGGTTCTTTCTAGCAAAAAAATTGTTTAAAATGCTATTAATAAATATTTAGAGGTTCTTTCTAGCAAAAAAATTGTTTAAAATGCTATTAATAAATATTTAGAGGTACTTTCTTACAAAAAAAATGTTGAAAATGCTATTAACAAATATTTAGAGGTTCTTTCTTACAAAAAAAATTGTTTAAAATGCTATTAAAAAATATTGTTTTAAAATGCTATTAAAAAATATTAAGAGGTTCTTTCTAGCAAAAAAATTGTTCAAAATGCTATTAACAAATATTTAGAGGTTCTTTCTAGCAAAAAAATTGTTTAAAATGCTATTAATAAATATTTAGAGGTTCTTTCTAGCAAAAAAATTGTTTAAAATGCTATTAATAAATATTTAGAGGTACTTTCTTACAAAAAAAATGTTGAAAATGCTATTAACAAATATTTAGAGGTTCTTTCTTACAAAAAAAATTGTTTAAAATGCTATTAAAAAATATTGTTTTAAAATGCTATTAAAAAATATTAAGAGGTTCTTTCTAGCAAAAAAATTGTTCAAAATGCTATTAACAAATATTTAGAGGTTCTTTCTAGCAAAAAAATTGTTTAAAATGCTATTAATAAATATTTAGAGGTACTTTCTTACAAAAAAAATGTTTAAAATGCTATTAACAAATATTTAGAGGTTCTTTCTTACAAAAAAATTGTTTAAAATGCTATTAATAAATATTTAGAGGTACTTTCTTACAAAAAAAATGTTTAAAATGCTATTAACAAATATTTAGAGGTTCTTTCTTACAAAAAAATTGTTTAAAATGCTATTAATAAATATTTAGAGGTACTTTCTTACAAAAAAAATGTTTAAAATGCTATTAACAAATATTTAGAGGTTCTTTCTTACAAAAAAATTGTTGAAAATGCTATTAAAAAATATTGTTTAAAAATGCTATTAAAAATATTAAGAGGTTCTTTCTAGCAAAAAAAAATATTGTTCTTTCACAATCAAAATTTGACCAAGTCAAGTTAATCTATCTAATATAACATGTATTTTTGCCGAGTTAATAATTAGTATTAGTTAATTCATTAGTATTATTTAGATTAGTTAAATGGCAAACTAATTATTTGGTTTCATAATTTAATTTTTTTAAATTCGAAAACAATCTAAAATAATTGTAATATTTAACAATATTTGGTCGGGCTAAAGTAACCTATAATCTTCATTGACCACCAAAGGATGGAGAAACAGAGTCTATAAAAAATCCAAACCTATTATAATAAACAGTTTTCAAATTAGTTGTTGGAGTAACCAAGTAAATATTTCTAATGTAATACGTTTTACGTATAAATATGTTTTTGTAGGCGACCCCAAGAAGACTCATCTCTCTCAGACCAGAAACCTCTGCCAATATTAGACAGGATTCCCGGACTTAAAATCCCTGGTCAAGCAATGGCTGATCTATTACAAGTATACGAATTCTTACATAATTTCGGACAAGCTCTTGGGTTTGGTAAGTACAGTAAGAAATATTCTAAGGCCTAATTGGCCCTATTTAACAGACTTTTAATATTTTTTAATATTTTGTTAACAGAAGTGGAAAGTCTTCCATCACTCAATACGTTACAATTGGGTCTAATACCTAACTTCAATCAAGAGGCTGAAGATGAGCTGCTCAGTGTGTTGTCCAGACTACTCGTTATTGCTATTGGTAAGGATAAATAAATACAACCACATTTACTTTGTATCCCATATAAGTATATACGAAAACGATAAGATGAATCAGTGATATATTATCTCAGAAATATAAACTCTATGAAATATATAACACAGATTTATTACATATAGCATGTGAATGAATTCACAGATTTATCTGTGAAAAGGAAATATATCCCAAACCTATCAGTTAATTTGACTAATGTAATTAAATATTCTGTAGTTTATACTAAATACGGAATCGAAGAGCGTAGGTGATGGTTTTCCTAAATAATCAGACAACACAATAACAAGTCTACAACACGTCTTAAATGGTGCGAGATTAATTAGAGAATGTTTATTATTATTAGTGATATGTTATATATCGATATATTTTTTTCATTTGTCCATCCCTAAATAAGAGCGACTGATACATATTTGACAGCTATTAGCTGTAATTTTAGTGTTGCTTTAGTAAGAATTTTAATTCCCCCAATAGGAGGTTATAATTCATTTTTATATATTTTAATGTTAGGGATTCTAACAAACACGACAATTTAAAATGCTTACAAAAATAAACTAAAAATATCAGTTGTTATCTCATAATTCCTATTAAATTAAATTAAATTGTCTGGTATTTATCTATAACATTATTTGTTTTTAGAGGAACCAGGCATCCCCCACCCAGGTCGCCACACTACGCTATTAGGACATGCCTTACGTCTAGCTGAACTGACTCCGGACACCATAAGCGAAGTGTTACGCATATACTTGTATGCTAACGCCACTGCTGAAGTTAAGTCACTCACTGGTAAGTTTTTATTACCCTAATGTAAAAATTTACCCCCTTTCAGATTTAATATAAGAGGGCTTACGAAAATTCATTAAAGTATTGCAAGTTCTCGAAGCTTCCGCGTTATGTCTGTGACAAAATGAATGAATTTTTTTCGAACTTAAGACGTCGCCAGACATATTTCACCCATTAACCACTTAGCTTACGCCTTGTACATATAACCCTTTTTTCATATTGATGCCTCTTCCAATACCGGGTCTAATTATGAACTCATATTCTGACAGCTAATTCTTTTTCTTTTACGTGGACCTCCCGTAATGATTGATCCCAGGGGAACGATATAGACCACTTTGGAATCACTTGTTTAAACCATCCAGAATATATTTTGAAGAAAATGTAATAAATAGTTTTCTGTTGTATCTAGATCATTATGGTAAATCTCTTTATCTGTTTCTATCACTCTAATTCCGAGCAGTTTTTTTAGTTAGGGCCCACAATAATTGAATATATTTTTCCTGTCTAAAAATCTTTAAAACTATCTTATTTGTTAGGTTTAACAGTGGAGCGTGAAAGGGATCGACGAGTGGCGGATCATCACCAAAGCGATGCGGAAATGCAGCAAACATACTCTAACACCAAGAATCTAATGTATTATGAACATTTACATGGAAATGCTACTTATAAACTATCCGGTAAATTTATCATATTATTAAAGTATACATAATGTTATTTAAAAAGAGTTATAGTCTATACTATATCCTGAGGGGAGGTAGACACGTTCCTTTAGCGTTATCAGCTGCTAGATTACTCGCGATACAATAATAAATATTTTGGTTTGCTTTTGTCTTTAAGTTGGCAAAACCGAATGATATTCATTTTGCGCCAACTTCTGAAATTAAATGTTACTCAGATTAATGTTGCCGACATCATAACTAACATGCTGCCATACAAATCAGTGTTGACAGAATCATAACTAACTAAATGCTACTCAAATTAGTGTTGCCAACGTCATATTTAACAATATAAATAGTAAGTTTTATAATTAAAAATCCTTGTAGGTTGATATTTGACACAATTAATTTAAATGTGAATGTAAAGTCTTGGTTTCCATTTAACCAACTTAATCTGAGAGCTCTAAAATATAAAAATAGTTTTCATTAAGATCATTTTCCTTCCTAAGGTTTTATTGAATCAATATTCTAATAATAGACATTTTTTTGGAATAAAAACATGGTTTATGTTTTCGTTATCTGTAATTCCATATTAGTCATCATTATCACAATCTCTTAATGGCTCACTACTGAACCAGGTCTCCTCCTCAGATTGAGGAGGGTTTAGGCGCGCCACGCTGGCGCAGTGTAGATTGGCAGACTTCAAACACCTTTGAGAACTTTAGGGACCTCCAGGAGTGCAGGTTCCTCACGATGTTTTCCTTCGCCGTTAAAGCAAGTGATATTTAATTGCTTAAAACACACAACTCAGAAAAGTCGTCTGTGTGTGCCTGTGTTGGGGATCGAACTCGGACCACCTGAGTGACACTGGGCCATCATTAGTATAAAAAATATTTTTTTAAAGTTCGTTTTGAATTTCTTTTTTGAATACTATTTTTTTTTTGATCTTAGAAATGCTTCGAGACAAACCTTTTGTGGCATTAACTCCGTCGAGCAAAGCTCGTATATTGGCTCGAGTGTGCGACGAGCTGCTACAAAGCAGAGCAGTACTCCGTCAACTAGACGCTTCTTTGGAACATCTATGTCAATTACGAAGAGATAGATATCTATTGGACACTAGGATACGCAAGTAAGTAGATTGTAATATGCAAATTATTATTTACTTATACATGAAAAATTATATATATTTGTTGAAAGTCTATACTGTTATGGATATTTGAGTAGTGTCAAGAAATATTACCTAACATATGAATTAAACTCAATTTTGTGTCCTTTACTAGAATGCTAACAAATTCGTTTGATGGAGACAATCTTCTTGAGATTTTGTATCTTTTGAACTGCCGCCTCTTTTTGAGAAAGGGTCTTTGCGTATTGTGTGTAATTACTTGGTAGGAAGCATAGTGCGAAAATTTCGGTTTTGAAAAAAATGTCCCTTACTGTGTTTATGTTTGGGACAGCCGAGCTTCTACAAGTACTCCTAATACTAACTAAAGTACATTTTAAACTAATAATAAGGACAAAACCACGCACAAATGGAACCTGTTGTTGCGACTTTTTTATATCAAAGCGGAGAGTAATTTAATATAATAAACAATAAGTAGTGTTCCGTTTTGAACGATTCCTTGTGCCAAGTAAACGGGACAGATATAATAGTCGCAAAACCGTTTACCAAAATTAGCCGAGCTATGGAATTGGTACAACAAGAAACATTAGACTATGAAGCGTAGCTGCTGCACATTTTAAACTAATAAGTACCGTTGACACTTGCCAATATAGAGTATATTAAAAAAGCGTCAGTAGCTTCAGGCGTTGGATTCACGGTCGATAGGTCGTGGGTTCAAATCCCGGACATTGGACTACTGACGTGGCTCACTCCTGACACAAGCATTTTAGCTTACTAGGAGGGGTAAAGGGAATACTAGTAGTATGTATAAATATATATATATAAATTAACCAATGACATGATATATAGCTATAAAATTAAATTAACTTCTCGATTCACAGAGTTCGTGCACTACAACAAAGAAAGGCGCGAGCTGAAGCATCAGAGAGACAACAAGCTTTGGCATTGGAGAGAATGCAGAGACTCGTCGACGATGCACATGCTCCACCACCACCTTTATATGAAGGTATCACGAATTGTTGTGTATTTGAGTCGTCATAAACACTATCATCCGCTCCTATTGGTCTTAGCATGAATAGCCTAGCTTTGCTCGATAAATGGGCTATCTAACACTTAAAGTAATTTTCAAATTGGACCTGATTGTTCCTGAGATTAGCGTGCTCAAACAAATAAACAAACTCTTCAGCTTTATATATTAGTATAGATATAACAAGGTACTGGATTGGATTTAATAGATAATTTTGATTTTATTTCACAGATTCAGACAAATCAGAAACACCCAAAAAGCAGGACAAAGAATCATCTCCTGATAAACTTCAATCTCCCTCCCCATACAAAGAAATACCTGAAGAGAGTGATAAAGAACTTTCGCCATTGAAGGATTTATCTAACGTTAAGAAGGAGATATTAAATAATAATAAAGATGAAACTAGTGACGTCAAGATAGATAAGGATAGTGTGATAGGGGACGATTTGTTGAGTGATTTGGAAAGTGAAGGCACGCAACCAGAAGAGGTACCAATAATATGTATTGTCTAGTATTTTTTTAATTTCTAGTAATGTCAAATTAAAAATTAAACAATTTAGGGCCCTCATAAGTTTTTTAGTGACCCACACTGCCTTTATTGAAATGGAGTTTCTTATAAAAAAATCCAAAATAAAAACTAAAAACTAATCAATACATTAAAAAAAACCCGATCTCGATCACTATATGTAAACTACGGGTCCAACTCCATAACTACGCCAAAAAATTACATCGAAATCAGTCCGACAGTTTAGAAGTTCAGTAACGGATGTTTTTAATAATATTTTCTTGCAGGATGAAGATAAAAATCTATCATCAGAAGAACTATCACGAAAGTTAGAGAAGCTTATCCGTCAATCTGAACAGCAATTGATAGCTTTAGCTGCAGGGTCACATGAACTACGAGCTACTTGTTACGGACAAGACAGGTAAAGATCATAATTACAAATGTTGTATCTTTGTTATAATAATAAGAAAATAATATAATTTATTATTCTTAGATACTGGCGTCGCTACTGGTCTCTTGGAAAATGTGGGGGTGTATTTGTGGAAGCTATGGAATCGGCACAGGCAGAAATATTAGAGTATCAAGCGAAGCTAGAAGATGATGCGTTGGATCCCGGGCCTAAAGTTAAAAAACGTGAGTTATAAGAATTTTCAGATTTAAAGTACTTATTATCTAGATAACTTTTAATCATTTTCTATATCTAACAGCTAAAGAAAAATTAGATCTAAAATTAGAAGATGATGAACCGCAATTGGAAATTGATGAAGAAGCAGAAGCCCTTGAACTTAGAAGTATTAAAAATGAATTGAATTTGAGTGATCGAACACAAATTATAAAATATGAGCCCAATGTTACACATGGTGCTTGTAAAGTTGAAGGTAAAGTTCTGAAATTCAAATTAGATACTAAATAAAAAAAATTAATAATTATAATCAGCAATTTAAAAAAATTTTAATCGTTTTTAGGTTCCATAAAAATGGAAGAGAAATATATCCAACACAAACAAAACAATGAAGAAGAAGACATGTTAGATATAGAAGATTCCATTCCCACTGCATTCCTTGTGCAGAAGCCAACGCACAACAAACCCATGTATGCCGCACAAGCAGAACCAATGGACAAACCCCAGGAAATAGTTAAAGTAGAAAACGTCGTTAAAGAAGAGGAACCAGAAGAGAGCAAAGACAATTTAGTGAACAATCTAGAAGAATTACGCAAAATGGCCGAAGCTGTCTCTTCACAACTTGATGCTGCTAAAAAAGCAGAAACAGAAAAAGCGGAAAAGGAAGCCAAAATAGAACAAGAAATCAAAAACGAAATTATGGAACCAGATACAGCTCACGCTATTTTATATTCGAAGATGTTAGAAGGGAAATGGTTTTCAATATTGCGACACGAGAATTCTTTCCTTACTAGTATAACTGATGATAAAAATAATGATATTCCAACGTTTTGTGATAACGAACACACATGCAGTGAAGTTATTAATTGCCAAGGTCATAAATGGGATGTATCTAACAATTTGCATCTTTTGAATGATCCGAGTCTTTTTACTTTAAACTCTATGGTGACTTCTGTTCAAGTGCCATCGAATAATGTGTATGCGGACTCTAGTTTGACAATGTCAGGTCTGGATCAGGATATGATGGATGCTAGTATGAGCAAAGATGGTGTACAAGAAATGGAAGTTGAGGAAGAAACTAAGGAACCGGTATGTTTAGTTTTATATTATAAAAATATCCTTTTAGGAATTGTTTACTATCCTAAATGTATTTCTAGGAAAACGATCTCGAAAAGGAACTCCAAGCAGATGCAACAAAAGATCTAGCCGTCCAAAAAGCAAAAGCTTCAGGTCTTTCCAGTCTGGGGTTGCTGAACTTCAATGCATTATCCACATATGTGACGTGTGACAGTCCTCCTCCGATACAGATGTCACCTGAAGAGCTGGACCAGCTGGAGCTGTGCAAGATACGCGGTCTACCTAAGAAGATTGAAGGGAATTATGTACCTAAAGATCTGAGGTATGTATTGGATAATACTCAAGAAACGAAGGAAATACTTAAAACTACTTAATAAATAAACGAAAGTGTGATTTAGTATACCACTTCATGCCATCTATTGACGAATAGATGGCGTTTGACTGTCTGTTACACAATCAAGCTTAAATCATTGAATCAATTTTGATGAAATGAATGTGATACAGAGATCATGTAGAGCTTGAGGAGGGACATAGACATAAAATACTTAGTTAACAAATGAGTGTGCTCGTACGCCATCTATCGGCAAGGGGATGAAGTGTTTGTCGAGCTGTGTGTCAAGCCGTTATGGAAATTATTAAAATGGGAAATTAGTTAAATGTTTTTATATTTCTTCTCTGTACCAAATTTTACCAAAATTGGATTAGGCGTGAAAGCGTAACGACCGATTTTATCTTCTATTAATTATTCTTCGATTCTATGTTTATATTGAAATTGTTGTCCAGGTATGGATGGTGGCGAATAACGGAAGCTGAACAGTTAAAAGAATTATTGGATGCACTGCATCCGAGAGGTGTACGAGAACGAGAACTACACGCTTCGTTTATACATCATCTACCTACGCTTAATAATAAGGTAACTTCTGCCAATAATCCGGATGTGTGATAGATCGATCGGAGCGCTGCACAAAGATTGTTGACTTCACCATCCCACATGGCGAGAATCTCGTGAAAGAAGAAGATAATTCTCGACATGTTGACAGGAATGGGGACTCAACAATCGTTGTGCCGATTGTCGTTACGGCCAATGGCCAAGTGCCTCGATTAATACCTTAATTGGCTCGCGTTAGATGACTGGGTCAAGAGATACAGAAAGCGATACTATTGGACATGGCACGTATCATAAGGAAGTTCCTCTCTCCGGAGTCCTGGCCATAGGTAGCTTGGACCGTGTTCCTGCAAATCAAATCAAATCAAAATTATTTATTTCAATTAGACTTTTTTTAAAAGTACTTTTGAAACGTCAAAAAATGGTCGGTCAGTTAGTTTGTCTGAAGCTACCACCAGCTCGAAAAGCAGTTTTCTGTTAAGAAGAGCCGGCCAGAAACTCAACAGTGGCTCGCATCAAAAAGCCATGTTTACATAGTCTGTTATACAAATCATTTAGCTTGAGAGTCAACGTCACTTAGATTCCAAGCATTCTCATAATTTAAGTAATCCTGTACATTATAGTATGCTTTATTTATTAATGATTTCTTGATACGAGTTTTAAATTGTTGAAGTGGCAAGTCTAATATAGGCCGTGGAATCTTATTATAAATGCGAACACCAAGCCCCAAGAAGCTATTACTGACTTCGTTGAGACGACGATACCTGCTGCCGGTTGACTTCTATTTTTTATATTTTTAAATGTATTTTAATAATAATTGTTTCATTAACTAAAGGTCCAAAGTTTGTTAGTAAACTTAACTTAAAAACTATGTTAAATAAAAATTTAAAATCTTACAAGCCTACGTTAGTATAAAATATCTAAACACTATGTTAGTAAGCTTTCACAATTCAATTGAGCGCACAAGCGTTTGCATAAAGTCCTTCATCATCGGAGAGTCCAACATCTTCAGAATGCTATTGGGGTCGCTCGCAGTCTTGCCAAGAGTCATGCTGTCATTTTGTTTTTTTGGATATATTTAAAAATGTAGTTTGTAGATATTTTAGAGAAATAAAACATACGTAACTTCTATATTCTAACTAATATTGTAATAATTCAAAATGAAATTGAAGGTTATTTAAACATTTACACAACAAACTATATAACAGATTTTATGTAGGTAATTTGATTTTTTAGTATATTAACACAAAACCCAGCGTATTAGTTTTATAGAATTTAAGCTATATGCTACTTATTTAGATTTTAAATTATTATATAGTTACAACTTACTCTTCTTCTTAAAAAAGTTGTATTCAGTGTAGCTATACTCGTGTTCATGAATGTGAAAAAATGTGTTTGAACCTATTTTGAAAATACGCAATACTAATTTAGGTATTAAATTAAAGGACGAAACAATGTTCAGTTAGATGTTACGTTTTATCAGTTTGGAATTTTGTCAAGATACTCAGATCGTGATAAACTCCTGTTGCTCATGTTTTGTAGATGAAATCAATTTTATCCTTGTCCCTCGGTGAAACTTGGTTAAATAGTATTTAATTTAAGTATGAGCTATTCTTGTTAGTAAGATTTTATTTTCTCCCACAGATATACATAGACAAAGGTGATCCTAGTAGTCATATAATATCCACTCCAGAAGAAAGAATCCTAGCACAAAGTGGAAGTTGTTACCCTCCTCCAGATGAACCTAATACTTTCTGCGCAAGCACAGCAAGGAGAGTCGACATGCAATTGTTGTCTATGGTGAGTTGTACATAGCTGAGTTAAAATCTAATATGGATTCGACGTGAAGCGGAAACAACAAGGAAACATCAAAAAAATAAAACGATCTTAATTATGATACGAGACGAACGATAATCTAGTATCACATGCTTTAGTATTTTAAATAAATATTATTTATATCTTTTTTGTTGTGTCCCAGGTTGAAGCATTAGAAGAACGAGTAGCAGCAGCGTCAATGCAAGTGAAAGGCTGGCGAGCGGCCCGACTCGCCCTCCCCGCCTCGGCCACAGGAGCTGAGATAGTGGCTCGGGCGAGGCATAAGCTTGCCTCACTCGAGGCACATATAGAGAGGCGGTACCTCAAACCACCTTTAGTGCAGAGGTGAGTGACACACTGATGCACATGCTAATAAATTGAATTTTTAGTTTTTGTCTATCTTTGTCCCATATAATTTAATGAACTGCTTGTAAATGAAAGAAGCTCCTGGAAGATGAAGTCAAAAGTCCTTTTGGAACTCGATATTTTAAATACATACGATGATTTTATTGAAATTCTGAAATTACAACATTAAATCTCTTTCAGTAAATATTCTTAAAATTTTGCTTTTAAATAATTAGGTTATTGAGAATGTCACGGCCTGAAGTGAAAGAAACATTTTTCACTTGCGATAATATCGAGTAATAACTAAATTAATTGACCTCAATAATAACTATAATCTAAAATCAATTAAATGGATTAGGTACTCGATGAGGAGTACGAAATGAATTTTCGCACTGATTTAAGATCCATTTCGTACCGACACCAAAGTTTCCAAAATAGCTAACTACTTTCGAAAACTTCTCCAAGCACCAGACCAGGGTCATGAGGTTTTCCACAATTTTTGAGATAATTTGTCAAGGTCACTAACGAGCACTCGGTACGTACGTGTAGAATGGAAGAGGGGAAAGGGGGAATAGTGGCCACTCATTTACCAATCATATTGATCCATTTCAATGTTTTTATTGGTTAATTTAAAACGTTTACTAATTTGACTTAACAAGAAATATCCCACTTCCGAAGAATAATGATCAATACTCTAATAGAATATGAACAATTAGAAATGAACTATACTATATATTTAATGAAGGTTGTGTGCCCGCAGCACGACGGAGGCAACCCTGGGGGCCGTCCTGCAGGCCGAGCACGGGAACGCCTCCGCTACATCGCCGCACTCGGAGACTTCTAGTGAGGCTAAGAGTATGTACACTTTATTTTATTATTTTTTCAATTATTTATTATTCTTTAAATATGTTTTAATGATATAAAATATTTATCTTCATTTTATCAATATCAATGTTTCAATTTGAAGGCAAGTATTTTTTTTAAAAAAAACGAAGGCTTTAACGAAACAGTAAATTCTAAATTTTATGCGTTTATAATCTTCAGTAGGCCAGTAGAAAAAAACATGCATGCTTATCACATACTGTCTAGACTGTATTTTGCTATAGTAAATTATGTTGTTCTTCTTTGGGGGGCTCAAGAAAAAACATATGTATTTTCAAAGTTGGCAAGATGACTGCAATAGATTCCTTACTAATATTATAAATGCGGAAGTAACTCGTGCCTGTTTATCTGTCTCTCTAACGCGCGTGAAATCTACTAAACCGATTTGAATGAAATTTGGTGTACCGATAGTCTAGAGTCTGAGAAAGGACTTAGGCTACTTTTTAATGCGAAAAAAAGAGTTGTTGAAAAGAGGGAATGAAAAGTTGTATGGAAGTATGGTCTTAGAAGCTTGAATCTTATGTTTTAGGCTGTTGATTCGATATAAATAAATATGACATTCAAAGTTTTACGCTCAAGGGTGTAAAATAACAATAAGGACAGACATTATTCCACGCGGACGAAGTCGAGAGCACAGTTAGTACTAAATAAAATTTATTTTCATTATACAGCGGATAATAAAGGCATAGCTCGTGGTCTAGCAACATGGCGCGAAGCGGTCGCTCGCTGCAACACTTCAGCACAGCTGGCCATGCTGCTGCAGGCCCTGGAAGGAGCTGTTGCTTGGGATAAGAGTATTATGAAAGCGGTGAGTTCTTTCTACCGTCTTTTAAAGAAAGTGTCTTTAAAATCCAGATAACCAACATTTGCAAAAATCAACTTTTGAATTTTCAATTCATTTAGTAAACATTGAAAATAAACTACATCTTAGTATATTAGGTCAACCCTATACTTACGCTAGAAGCTAACAGTGGCTATTTGTTAATATAGTCTAAAATAACTTTAAAAAGTTTAAGATAAAGCTATGAAGGAAAACCAGACAGACTATTTATATAACTAGCACGAAACAGATTGTATGAGATCCAAGTGTAATTTCAGTCAGCTGCAAATATATTTGATTTTGAAACTATACTTTTACTATAAGCAAATAATCAGCAAATAAAATTTTAAAAAATACATAAATAATAGATTGAGTATATCATGTAATTTTTATTGATGTGAAAAAAGTATATATATTGGTTTGTTTGCAGAATTGTCAATTTTGTCTCTCGGGTGACAATGAAGACCAGCTTCTGCTATGTGATGGATGTGATAAGGGTTATCATACTTACTGCTTCAAGCCACGTATGGAGAAAATACCTGAGGGAGATTGGTAAGATATGAACATCTTTATTTATTCTTTATACTCAAGTTATTATTAAATAAAAAGTTAAGCATAATAACGTTCCAGTTCTAGTGTAAAATTAAAATTATCATTTTATCATTTCAATAAACGTAAAAACTCATTAAAAATGCTCATGAATATATTTTGCAATCAAACGATCAAGTTAAATATTAATTGTTAAAGATATAAAAATGAAATATAAAATAATTTCATGCCAGAAATAAATTTTGTCCCGTGAGGGTGATGTAAAATTTGTTCATCTCCCATCCCGTTAATGATGCGATTCTAGTGAACTTTGGGTTCTCGTTCAAGGTCCACTGAAATCGTAGTATTCTTCTCTTCATTCCGCTTCTTCACTCTATCTTCGATGTGGTAACGCATCGGCAAAACAAGAGTCACTCTCTTGTATGTGCGTTGTCCATGGGCGACGGTAGCCGTTCGTTCTATGCCACTTAACTGCCATAAAAAAATGGCATACATTAATTATTAAAGTAAATATTTTTATACACCAGGTACTGTTGGGAATGTGTAAATAAAGCGCGTGGTGGAGGTCGAGAGCGTGTGTGTATTGTGTGCGGGGGCGCAGCACGGGGCAGAGCCCTGCCATGTGCGCTTTGCGTTCGCGCCTTCCATCTGGACTGTCATTACCCTCCACTGCTTAAGGTTTGCATTACATATTAAGTAATACTTAAGAATTAAAACTAAAAAAACTAAAGTGCGATTTAATATACTACTTACGCCATCTATTGACGGATAGATGGTCTGTCTCGTCTGTTACGCCATCACACTTAAATTACTCAACTGATTTTATTGATTTTAGTACAGAGATGATATGTTTATATTATTAATAAATAAATAAATATCGGAAAATTTATCTCTAAGTTATTTTGAAAGTATGACGTCATTGTTACTGACGTCATTCGTATTTTATATTAATATTTAAAAATTAAAGAAATTTATGTTTAGACTGAGATGATGTAAGATCTACTTCGTTTATGATATTATTATAGATATATATTTTTAGATGCCCCGCGGTAAATGGTACTGCTCCCACTGTATATCTCGAGCGCCTCCGAAGAAACCAAGAAAGACAAAACGTGACAGCAAAAACAAGGACACCAGCGCGAATATGGATTTGGATTCCAGTATGGTGCCTAGGTAAGATCATATGTACATTTTATTGTATTTAAAATCTGTGTCCGCCATATTGACATTTCAATGATGTCACTTAGCTAATCATACATGCATGACAACATGTAAACAATAAAGCTTGACCCAATATTTTTATGATTATTATTACTTTAACTAAAACATAAACCTAAAATTCCGGTCAATACAGACTTCAAAGTAATATTGTTATAAAGAGAGATATATATATAAGACATAGCTATAGTAGCCGGCAGCTAATTTTAGGTCTGAGAAAAAATAGTGGGGGTTTGTTGCGCATTGTGAGCGTGCTGCGTTCAATCAGCATCCATATTTATGCGCAGGCTTTGGAAACTTTTTTGTGATATTTGTATAAAGTTCAGCGTCCATGTTTGCTTATAGTCCAGCAGCATCTCACGCGTCAACCTCAACAACAGCAGAGGAGTGCCCCATCAGTGCGCAGACTCCGGAGAAGGAGCAGGAGAAGCTGGAGGAGCCTGTGCCTGAACCGAACACTGTACCAAACGTCGCGCCGGTGTTGCCATGTGAACCTGAGAATGGGTTGCATCATACTGGTGAGAATATATAGAATAAAAACGAAATTTAACCAAACACTGTACTAGAAGTTCGTCCGTCCATTTGTGCTTTTAGAAACTAAAACAGCACACTTTCAGCTATTATTGTTCTCTCCTTCTTTCTCGTGTTTTAATAAAATTTTAAATTAAATTTGGGCTCATAGTTTGACTATCTGGAGAGATGTAAACTATTTGGGAATAACCAGTCCTTTAACAGATAAAATGGCCGCCATTTTGTTTATATGGGATTGGCTGAAAATACAGATTTTTAGCTTTTCCATTGCAGCCGTTTTTCTATCCAAATTATTTTATCCATAAAATCCAAATTTAACCATTTCTATGTATTATCACAGTTGTACCAGAATTACCCGAGGAAGGTCCCCCACCAGAAAAACGACGAGCACTACAATTTGTAGGGGGAAATGGAGCTCTGCAGCATGATGACAGTGACACAGTTGATGGCCATGGTTAGTATCCTCTTTTTATTATTATAAGAAATCATTAAGCGAACGGGTATTGCCAACTTTCCGTCACATATAGTATAATGTTAACTGATTATAGTCACAACAGCAGCAACGAATATTTTCTATAATTTGACATATTCTGCTCTTTTTTTTATGGTACATAAAGAGCAAACGAGCAGATGGTCCACCTGATAGTAAGTGGCCACTATCGCCCATGGACATCGGCAAAACAAGAGATACTCTGTTGTTTTGTCGATGCGTTGCATCCTCGGAGATAGAGTGGGGAGGGGGAGTGAAGAAAAAAAATGCTGCGGTTTCATCAGACCCTGAGCAAGAGCCCAGAGTCCACTAGATCTGCAGCGTTAATGGGATGAGAGAGGTAAGTCTGGCCCACGTGCAGCTCGACCGGAACGCGTCTATGACACTTGGCGGTCGGATACCAAGAAAGACAAAACATGCATGCTGGTCGAGGAACAGATCCCCTACCTCCAAGGGGTTCTGGGTTACTCGGCTCTTACGAGATGCTCTCCCAGCGGCAGAGGGGAATAGTATTCTAACCCGTCCCCTCACGGGTAAAAAAAGCTCTTTTCTCAAGCTCTAAATCCAGCAATAAACTATTATTTTATTTTAAAAACAAAAGTTTTACGATATGTAAAAGATGATAATATTAAGGAATAGTGATGGTATAAACGGTATAAAGTGACGTGTTTAAACGATTTCCTAAATTAATAAGCGCTTCTAAAAGAGTTTTTCACTTCTAACGCTTTTTGTATGAAATCCTTATACTCGAGCAAACACCAATATGATTGTTAACACAACACAAATTAATTATACTTTGTTCATGACAAGCTAAAATATTTATAGCCCTAACAGCTATTAAGGCTAACCTAACCTAACGTTATGTTTACATTGCCACGTGGCAACTACATTGTAAGGTACTCCCAGCACTAACACAACACTTTCACAAGCACTATCCAGAGACAGACTCACTTCACACTGGTTGACAATGAAAACTAACGTAGTATTTAGAAAACGTAAAAATCATTTAAACGAAAGTATAGACAACAAAACAAAAACAAAATCGTTTAAATATGTATACAGATTTTTTTCTTTTTGGTTTAGTAGATGAACGTGATTCTGAAAACCTTCCGCTATTATCCCGAACCAAGAAAGAGAAGAGTTCAGCGAAAAAACAACTCAAGGAGCTACAGTTTTGCAAGTGAGTACAATTTTATATAAATTATATGTTGTTACTCTTTCACGCAAAAACTACTGAATGGATTTTGATAAAACTTTACAATAATATAGCTTATACATCAGAATAACACATAGGCTATAATTTATAATGATGTAGTGTGAATTATCCAAAGCGCAGCTGCAGCTAGTTACCTAAATGAAATATGATTATCATGTTTTATGACAATCTTCCAAAAATGTTTTAATTTAAGTTATTAAAAAAGTAATAAGATAATTTAGATTTTTATTATTTTATCTATTATTTAAACAATTTTATTTTCGATATATAACCTGCGAAGTACCTCTAACAACGTCACTATATAGTTTTAATAATTTTCAGAAATCTTCTGTGCGAGATGGAGTGTCACGAACACGCTTGGCCGTTCCTCGTGCCGGTCAACACCAAACAGTTCCCGCAGTACAAGAAAGTTATCAAATGTCCTATGGATCTGTCTACTATTAAGAGAAAGTTGCATGATTCCATGTATGTATATTTTTATCTGATTAACGCTTTGATATATACAGAGTATTACAAAACTACCCGTAAAGCCGAAAGAAGGTTAAATGGGGCCTTATAACGAGTCCAACATAACCCAAAAAAAAAATTATTATTTCCACTGATGTGCAAACCCTATTTCAGTAAAATGAAAGAGTAAACTACGCACTACCCACATTTCTACCTAATTCGCGGAACGACTGTCCCCTCTTTGAATCCCGTTTGTAAAACCGTTAGATAGTTGACCCAGCAAACGTTGTTTTACCACCGTGGGCCACCCTTATCACTTAGGGGTATAAAAAATAGATGTTGACCGATTCTCAGACCTACCCGATATGCACACAAAATTTCATAAAAATCGATCGAGCCGTTTCGGAGGAGTATGGTAACTAATATTGTGACACGAGAGTTTTATATATAAGATTAATTTAAGTTATAAATATAAAAAATATGAATATAAATTAATAATACATAATAATAAATTGAAAGTATTGCTTTATAAATTATAAGTCGCCATTTGAATTATTTATGTTAACGCTCAATTACCTGTTCCACTTGGGTTAACGATCGTAACGCTCGCGGACAAGTGGAACGGGAAAAACCGCGGTCGTGAGCGTGGGCGTTGAGATCGCTTAGTGGAACGCAGGATAATAATGTTATTGATATTTTAAAATAATGAAATTGACAGCTATCAATTATTAATTGACATTTCAAAAATATTAAGCACTTGGAACAAAAATACAGTTTCTTTATTTATCTGCCCTCAATTTAAAAAAAATTGAAGAAAAAAAGCTAAAACATGTGATGACGTCACATATACACCGGAATAGGATAATGCCTTGTTTTCATGACATTTTTTTTGATTAAATTTACAAATTGATTTTGACCATTACTGGGCCCATATTTAAAAAAAAAATACGTGTCAGTTTATTATTCTTCTAGTTTCATATAACATAGAAATATAATTTCAGCTACAAATGCAAAGAAGAGTTCGCATCAGACGTCCGCCTCATCTTCAGCAACTGCGAGGTGTTCAACGAGGACGACAGCCCTGTGGGTCGCGCCGGACACTACATGAGGCAGTTCTTCGACCAGCGCTGGACTCTTGCCTGACCCGAGGCCCCTGGCCCTTATGGACCATCTTGTGCTTGAACACTGGGGAAAAGTCTTTTAAACTGACTCTTGATTGTAAAATAAATATTTAAATGTGAATCAAAACTACAATTTAATCTGTAGTGGATTGTTAGACCTTATCTTGGACCTTATGAATTGAAAAAAAAACTGGATGAGTTGGAGAGTGGAGTTTATACCGAGTGCTTTTTGAGTTAATGTTAAAATAAACTTAACGATATCAATAAAAAAACATACATGTCTTGTGAATTAGTTATATATTTTATTTGTTTGTGTTTAAATATTACAAGTGAAATAAAAAATTGTTATTTATTATTTTAAATATTGACAAGAAAGCACTCGGTATTGTGTATATATTGTTAATCTATTAACAATATAAATACTAGGGGGATTTGTTAATCTATTCCCCCCCGAATTTGACATAAAATAGATTGTATATTCTTATTGCCAAATATACTGGAATAACAATTGCATTTATGTTTAAACAAAGCCACGAAATTCAGTATGACAATAAAACCTAAACATGACAGTGAAGACTGTTTACAATATAATATTAAATATAATTTATTGTACATTCCTATTAATATGGACACGGTTACGGTATGACCATATGACGTCACTACTCAGTATTGTTGAAATTATATGTGTCAATTACAACATACATCACATTTTTAAAAATAAATAGACTTCTACATACGACGCATCAATTAAACTTAATTCGAATTTCGAAATTCAAAAAAAAGTCACATGCTTACTAAATAGGAAAAAACATATTCCATTTTCAAAATACTGTGATGATATCTGTTTGATAATACCAGCATTTGAGAAATTCGAAATTTAAAATAAACATCAAAATCTTCCCTCCTTTTTATCGATCCGATATATTTTTATGTTGGTAAAACATATTCTAAATCTGATGATAGCGCTATTTGATTGGTTCGAAATTCAAATAAAACGCGACAAAACATCTTTGATTTCCTTTGCTTTAAAATACATTATGACACTGGCTGAATAGAAAAATTAATGTTCTATTTAAAAAAAAATATATAAATCCTAATGATTTTTGTTCTACATTTATCAATACGATATATGTCAAACCTACTAAAGATAAGGCTGTACGGTGTAATACCTTTGCCTTTTCCATTATGGAATAAAAAAACGGTATATGTCACAAGAACATGTTCCATTTTTAAAATGTTGTAATGACACACGTGGTTTCAGTTCGCGCCGAAACTGTCAATCGGATGAGACATGTACTATAAGAATCTCATGTAAAAATGTGATTAACAGACGCACACGCGTGCATGTACATAGAATAGCATAGACAATTAGTCGATGTCGTCTTTTAAATAATTTGCGTAGCAACGAACCAGTATTTCTCTGCGTAATATTGTAAATGTTGTAGGGTTTATTTAAACGGGACTTAACCTGGTTACAACAATTATTCCAGGCTAGACCGTAGTTTAGTCTAGATTAGGCCTAATCGGTATTGTTGGCAAGGGTGTCGCCCCTCCACCTCCTTCTACAGGTACGAAAAAAACTTTTATTTTACTTAAAAATTCAGCTGTTCCATACAATTCATACGTTTTCATGTTTCATTTATATTAACTTGCCCCCCTTTGCAATCTACTGGTGACGCCCTTGATTGTCGGAGTAATTATAACTATAAACATTGTCATTTCTTTTATAACAATACGCTTTTTAATGTCTAATTTTGTATTCACAATTACGTTAACATATCTGGATGTTGTATGTATATAATCGTAAGTTATATTTATTTGAATTCCAAAACTTAGTACTTACGTGGATTACGATTCGGGCATTATTTGGATTTACTTGATTTTTTTAATTAATCATTCCGAAGCACAAAAGTGTTTTTTCGAGTATTTTATTAGTATTAAAGCAGCTTGTTGGTCACAGACGGACTTAAATTATTATATAGATAAGCCAAGATGAGTTTGCCTCTACTGCCAGGTTTCTGCTGAACGCGAGGCGTGAATGATAGTTTTATGTTGTGTGAATTGGTTGATTTTAATTATAAAGTGGATATATAAATTATATATACGAATAAATAAATAATTTTTGAAGCACTCCTTTTTTGTTTTCTTTTATCTAGAACCAAGTAATAAAGAATTGACTTTCATGTATGGAAAGTAGCGCCATCTAGTTGTGTTTACCGACTACTAATATTGGGGTGAACAAACCCCGCACACGTGGATACTTGCTGGGCCCGAAAAGCCTCCTTAAAATTAAGGGAGTTATCTATTGTCAGTCAGGCGATAAAGACACAGTACTCACAAGTTCTTGATGATCTTGAATCTTCTTTGAGCATGCTCATTACACATTTCACAAAATAACACAAATAGTTTAAATAGTTTTTACTTCACCGCAAGTCGGTTTTTGTCAGGGAAGGGTCAATTAACTAGC
The DNA here is from genome assembly GCA_905147385.1 of Limenitis camilla. Taxonomy (NCBI): domain Eukaryota; kingdom Metazoa; phylum Arthropoda; class Insecta; order Lepidoptera; family Nymphalidae; genus Limenitis; species Limenitis camilla. The sequence goes on along the minus strand of LR990251.1, from coordinate 4,819,505 downwards.
GTTTAGGAGGTATAGCACTCACAGGACTCGGGATATTATCAATCAATAATCACAGGAATGTATATCGCGCGCGCCCGCAGATCCAACTGAACTGTCACGACTGCGGCGGCGCCACTAATACCTCCGCCCGCGCAAGCAACCCCCCGTCGCCGCGCTTGCGCCGGTCATTCAAATATATTGAACAAATATTGTTAAAACTTCCTCCTCTCGGACAGCAAATCCGTACTGCAAGCTCTACAAAGCAATTCTATCACCTCAAAGCTTATCTACAACTGCCACCTATCACTGACGGAGGTATGTAATAACAACAACAGCGTAACTCTACAGTGGATCATAGTGGCTCTCGTGGCAACGATGCCGCTGATGAACTGGCCAGGAAAGGGTCAGAGATAGCTGCAATTGGACCAGAACCAATTGTTCCCCTCCCCTCAGCATGGCCTACATCAGCCATCCGGCAACACACAAAAGAACTACATAATAAATACTGGACGGAGGTAAGTGGGTGCAAGCAGTCGAAACAAGCTCTCCCTAGCATCAACCGGCGACTGTCTCGTAAGTTACTAAACCTCACCCGCCCTGGTTTACGCAAAATTGCTCAAATATTTACGGGCCACGGCCCCTTCAACAAACATCTGTTTAATCTAGGTGTTACTGACAGCCCCCTTTGCAGAGCCTGTATGGAGGCAGAAGAGACGGCCGCCCACATTGTTCTGGAATGCACAGGCGTGACCGACTACCGGGCCAAACACTTGGGGTCACCGAGGACTCTCCCCGAGGTTATTGGAGACACCAGAGGTTTGATTAGCTTCTTAGAGGAGCTGGGATGGCAGGATTAGCCACCCATCTTTCACGCAAAATAGGCGCACAGTGACGTCGAGTTGCGGAATCAAGCCCGTTCATACTTATACTATTGTTAAAACTTGTATATGGCAACACTACAAACTGGCCACATTATGACCTTTAATTGTCCATATCTTCATAATTATAATATTTATGGCAACATAACATAGCTTATGTTACCCGGAAAGGTGTAGTTTTTTATCAGTGAAAGAATTTTCAAAATCGATTCAGTAGTTTTCGAACCTATTCGCAACAAACAAACAATCAAATCTTTCCTCTTTATATAATAGTGTAGATGTAGATAAGTACTGGTATATTATGATAATCAATTAATACCGATTATTAACAACAGTTTAGTAGACTCGTGTAAGGTGTCTGGAACGCGGCTCGCTGCATAAAAAGTACTCGAGTCCTTTGCAACAGTATGAAACACAAGTAATGTATATATATTCATTTATTCGTTATTTTCTAATTTTTTCTGTGCCAGCCTGGCCTTCTTGCGTCTCTGACTGCGTTTCTTAACGAGCGGCGCGCTGCCCGTCAACTTGCCCGATGTCTGCAATGCCGCTAATTTTGCCGCTTTACCCTAAAAGTATTTAAAAGTAGTTTACTAATTGCATATGGATGTATACACGGTACATATAATTTTTTCCAATTTTTGTCTGTGTTTTTGTTTGTTCCTAATCTTTGAAATGGCTGGACCGATTTCGACAGGACTTTCACTGGCAGATAGCTGATGTAACAAGGAGTAACTTAGGCTATTTAACATCTCGCTACGACCCATAGGAGCGGAGCAACACGCGATCGAAGTCGCACGGGTCGGCTAGTTAATTAACGAATAAGAAATAGACAAAAACTTTTATTTAATTATTATATTATTTATTATTTCTCTTTCAAAGACTAGATATATTATTTACTAATTAGTTTCGACCTATGTAAAATATGATTTTTTTTACCTTAACCTCAGCATTGGTGAGCTTGCTGTTCTTCTGCGTCGTGAACATCACGTTGATCCGTTTGTTCGACATCATCGAGTGGTGTTTGGAGAGCGCCATCTAGCGACAAATAATTAAATTAAACAATGAGACCCTATTAATAAAACTCCGCTCCGTCCGTCTGTATGTCACCAGACTGTATCTCATGAGCCGTGATAGCTAGACAGATGAAATTTTAAATTATGTATTTTTGTTCCGCTTCGTCCAAGAGTCCGACTCATTTGGCTGGTTTTTTTTAATCGAATAATTATTAATGTTTGTTGTTACAATCACCATCATCCTCCTCACCCTTTAATGGCCCACTACTTAGCCAGGACTCCTCAGAATAAGGAGGGATTAGGTCATAGCCCACCACCCTGGTCGCACAAAATAGACTGGCAAGTAAATGGCAGACTTCACACATCTTCGAGAACATGGAGAACTTTAGCTCAGAGGTTCGGGCGTTGGATTCACGATCGAGAGATCGTGGGTAGTATGTGATCAGTACTGCTAGTAATCTTTTAAAAAAAAAAACTCTGAGGAGTGCAGGTTTCCTCACGATGTTTTCCTTCACCAGTACAATAAATCATTGATTGATATTAAAAAAATAGGTAACAAAAAATTTAATGTAGCCAACATAAACAACAAACTACTGAATATAATATTTAAAAAAAAAAACAGTAATAAAGTTTTCAATACAGATTTCAAAATACAGCAAAAACGTAAAACTGTCATGGCGTCGAGTGATAGACGACAAAGATTTATATTTTTTTTTTAAATTATTGTTCTATAATGGTAACACCATTACAAATATATATACATATATACCTCATAACTTGTAGAATTCTTCAGTTCAACATAAGCAATGGTAGATTTCTTCCCCTCAGCTGGTGGGGGTATCCGGACGTCTACTATTTGGTCCTTCAGGTTCGAGAAGTGTTTCATTATCTGTAATAAATAACCATTAATATATAGTCTACAGATAAAAAAATTCTTCTGACATTTTTTTAAGTTTTACAAAACCAATAAATTATTTTCTATGCCTAAAACAGAATTGGATCTCATTTTGCGTTTTGGATCCTTTTTGCATCAGACACTTGAGCATTGATTACAAAATAGGTGATTATATTATGAAACAAAAAATACCAAAAAATTAGTTTAATTTTCATGAAATTTTTAATTCACTATAATACCGGTAGATGGCGCTACGAATGAGTGAGAGAGAGAGAAGCAAAAATTACCTTATCCTTATCTGTATCAAGCGGTAAATTCCCAACAAACACAACATATCTTTTAGGCCCTTTCACCTTTTCATCTTTCCCCTTCTTTCCATCTGGCTTTGTGTTAGTATCTTTTCCTTTCTTTACTGGTTTTGGACTTAATTCTTCATCATCATCTGTATCCATCTCTTCATCTTCTTCATCACTATCTTCATTTTCTTCATCAGTACCATCATTTTCTTCATCACTGCCTTCATTTTCCTCGTCACTTTCTTCATCACTATCTTCATTTTCCTCGTCACTTTCTTCATTTTCTTCATCACTATCTTCATTTACTTCAACTTTTAATTTCTTGCTTTTCTTATTCTTTCCACTTTCTTCATCAACAACAGCATTTAATTTATTCTTCTTCCCAACTTTTTTAATATCTCCACTTTCTTTATCATTAACGCCATTTTCTTTGCCCTTTAGCTTCTTATTTTTATTGTCGACTTTCAGAATTTTTGCGTTTTCTTCAACAGCAACACCATTTAATTTCTTATTTTTCTTCCCTACTTTTGTAGTATCTCCATTTTCTTCACCAACACCACTTTCTTTTCCCTTAGCTTTGTTATTCTCTACTTTCTCTGGATTATTCTTATTCTGTATAGCAGTTCTGAGCATATTGTACATTACTCGTATCCTCCTTAGCTGTCCTTCTGTATATTCTTCTGTGCCGTTCCCAATAGCTTTGACCATATCATAAATTACATCGGGGAGGATCTGTGGTGATGTACCTTTTAAAGTCTCTCTCACTTCTTGGCGAAGTCTCCCTGAAATAATATTTGTTATACAGATACTTGCGACAAAGGTGATAAGTGTGAGACCTTTAAGGTACTTTTTATTGTGGAAAAAAAAAGGAGGATACTGAATACATAGATATACATATAAAGTGAAGATAGTGATGAAGTAAGAAAAAAAAACAATTTCTTACAATTATTGATCCAATCTACCCTCATGTAAGTATTGATATATAGGATTTCTCGGGCCCCCCTTTGTGAGAAAAGAGCCTTTAACCCCCCTCTAATCAAGATAAGGGGGCATGCATATTTTTGTAAACAATGATGAACAGATATTATGTTACCTTTTTGATTATTAGTCAATTGTAAGCTGAGGAACTTATTGACCAGCGCTACATTCTTGAATATCGGATACTTCTTTTTGAACTCTTCATCTGGAATATTTGCCTGAACCTTAAAAGTTAAATAGAATATTTAAGATAAAATGTCATAATATTTTTTTCTTCTCCAATCTACTAACCCATAGTGATTAATTTTATTATTGTTGTAATATTTTTTTATATAATTTTATTTCAAACACACTGGCATTATGTATTATATGTATTTTTTGTTTATATTGATATTTTTAATTTCGTAATATCTTTTGAGTGGAATGTCCGATCTCAATAATTCATAAAGTAATCTACAGGTATTGAAACAGTCTTGAATACGAAACAATTTATTTGGATAAGAATTAATACAAAGGTATGGATAACATGGTCTGATTTTGTCTATAGTAGTGTTATTATCTCGCTGCAGACTCGGTCATAAATCATAATCGGACTAGGGATGTGCGCGCGCGAGGCCTTTATCGATAACAGAATCATCAAGGTCAGGTTAGGTTTGGAGCTCCAGGCTTTGGAGCATGGTCATGAAGTTATCCGCTCGCTGCCGTACCACTATCAATCAGTACAATCCCATCGAGTTGGTGTGGGCTCAAGTAAAAAATGAAGTTGCAACCAAAAACAAAACCTTCAAGATAGCTGATGTCGAGAAGTTAGTCGATGAAGCCATTACTAATGTCTCTGTTGAAAATTGGCAAAAATGTGTGGAGCATGCAGAATTGCTTCAAGATGAAGACTTGAGAAAAGCACATTTATGCGAAGAGTTCATTGTTCATGTGGATGATGATGACGATTACGATGAGTCAAGACATAGAATTTTAATTTTGTATTTTTAGTTTTATATATAAATTCTTTTGTCTTTGTTGACTAATTTTGGTTTTGAGACATTTGTGGGAGTCCAGGCAATGTTTTTATAGTAAGAAATGCTAAAACGATTTTGATAAAACTTTTGACAACAATATGAAATGACTATATTCTAAATTGTTTACTTTTTTTGGAGTAAATGAAACTGAGAAAATATACTTACTGAATGTCGTTTTAAATAAGTTGTTGCACTGTTGGTATCATTTTCTTCCTTCTGCACAGGTTTGGCAGTCACTACTTTTTCATTTTTAGTTTTGACTGCTTTCTTTACTTTATTGGGTTTCTCAACCTTTGATTTATTGATTATTTCTTTTTGTTTCTTATCTTTTGTCGTTGCAGGATTCTTTGCACTGCAAAAAAATATATAATAGTGTTTTGTAATGAAAAATATAGTGTTTTTCAAATGTTCATAAAGTTGTATTACTTTTTTACTCTAATAAAAATATTTAAAAAAAATAACAGGGATAGACTATGAATAAAGAGACGACTGTATGGAAGTCATTAATGGAGGACTTTGTGACAAACTGACACTTTAAACTGTAAAAATATATTTATTTTTGGTTATGTTTAACCAAAATGTAATCTGTTTAATAAATATCAGATTGATATCAATCTTTGAATATTGTGATAAATCTAGTAGGGGACGGGTCAGAATACAATTCCTTTGAGAGCATCTCGTAAGAGCCGAGTAACCCAGCACCTGCTTGGTGGTAGGAGATATCTTCCCCGACTGGCTTGTGCATACCAGCATGCGAAACCGACCGCCAAGTGCCCCTGACGCGTTCCGGCCGAGCCGCATGTGGGCCAGATCTATCTCTCCCTCTCCCATCTCATTACTGCTGCGACTCCAATGAACACCGGGTTCTTGCCCGGGGTCCATCGAAACCGCAGCAGTCTTCTTTTCGCTCCTCCTCCTCACTCTATCTTTGAGGCGGCAACGCATGGACAAAACAAGATACCCTCTAGTTTCGTCGTTGTCCATGGGCGACGGTGGCCATTTACCATCAGGTGGACCCTCTGCTTGTTTTTTTTTTTTTTTTTACTAGCAGTATGGATCACATACTACTAGTATTCCCTTTACCCCTCCTAGTAAGCTAATAAATAGCTTGTGCCAGGAGTGGGCCACGTCAGTAGTCCAATGTCCGGGATTTGAACCCATGACTTGTTGATCGTGAATCCAATGCACGAACCACTGAGCTACTGACGCCTCTGCTTGTTTGTCCCTTAACTATCATAAAAAAAGGGATCCACTATATTTTAAAGTACCTTTAAAATAATTGAGAAAATGATGACTATGATTTTTTTGATAAAATGGATATCAAAATTACATTAAGCATGATAAATAATATTAAAAAAGAATTACATAAAATGTACCATGGGTAGATTAGGTACTACTATTTCAGTGCCAAACCAAAAGTTGTTAATGAATCTTTAATTAAGAAATTGGTCGTTAAACTGTGAAATAAAGAAATCAAAATAAAATGTCATGTTTCTATTATAAGTTCAGATAATATATTAAAATAACTGTCCTTATTCAGTCAGCAAATTAAGCTCGCTATTTAAAGGTTTAATGCTGGTATGGTTTTGCTCACCCTTCCTGTTTCTTTATTTATAATTTAAGTTAACTTTTATATATTACGACTTAATCGAGTATAATAGAAAAACACGACGGACTGCGTGGTATTTTCATCAAAAATGTTATTAAGGAATACATGTCACTAGACAGCTTATAAAATATAGAATAGAATATATAGAGATTTTATTCTATAATATAGATCTCACCTTAATTTCGCCATGAGGGATTTTGAGGTTATGTCATGCGGCGAAGATATTGTCGAGTAACTTGTTCAATACTGAACAAGACAAGAAGCTTGATAAATCACAATTACACAACTAATAGGTTATTCTTTATTATTATAATCGAAATTATAATTTTTAGAACGCAAAATAAATTGTAGTACACTGCCAAATAGAAAATTGATAGGACTGACAGTAAGTGACAACTGTTGACAGTTATGAACAGTGTTGCCGTACAGTGAAGACATATACCCCCTAAATCTATATGAAATTACACCCAAAACATCTAGTTTTTAAATAATAACAACCATTTCTGCTATCCGATTATAATGAAACAAAGCCTATATTTTAAATTAGACCTCTATATCCGTATTTATATCCGTGTAGTAATTATTGCAGACGTGCGTACGAACATACAGATTTCTATTGGTTTTAAGTCCACTCACATTTAGTTTTGATATATTAAACACCTATTTCAGCATGTGCCAATTGTCCTCATCTTAGTTTTTATTTTATTATTATTTAATACTTTGCTTTATTCTTGGACAGGACTTTAATTAAAAAACTTACCAGCGATTAATGGTTTAGACTGCAAAACAGCTTGATTAGCGTTGATAGAAGGAACACAGTTAAATAAATAACCTATATAAATAAAAATGTAACACCTTTATGTATGTACACGCATAACTCCAGAACGACTGCATCAAATAGGTTAATTCTTTTTTTGTTGTGTAGCTTCTCCTGATAAGGAAGGAGAAGCTCTCCACTGCTAATCAGTGACATACTGAGCATTACAGAATAGAAATTCAACGAGAGTGTGAGTGATTGAACGATTTGAATTTAAACACTTTTGTGCAATTTCGTTTTCGCATTGTAGAATAGTTAAAGCTCCGAAGAAGTAAAAGATTTATATCCACACTAGCTGTGCCCGCGACTGCGTCCGCGTGGAATAGTATCTTTAATATCATATTTATTTATCGTTATTAATCAACAGCTTAAAAGATAAGTTTCAAGCTTCTAGCTATAAAAATGACAATACTTCCATACAACTTTTCATCCCCTCCTCTTTCAACCCTTTTTTCGCATTAAAAACTAGCCTATATCCTTTCTCAGGCTCTAAACTATCGGTATACCAAATTTCATTCAAATCAGTTCAGTAGTTTTGGCGTAAAAGCGCGACAGACAGAGTTACTTTCGCATTTATAATAATAGGATTAGTATTAATTTGAGACATGACCTTTTCTCCAACCTCGTTTATAGTTTTATGCCATATAGCTATAATTTAGTATACTCGCTCCCGTGGATGAATTTATTATAATCTGTAGAGAAGTTGGTAATTTCTTAGAAAGCTGTCGTGAAAGGCATCCAAGGTTTACCTACATCTAGCAAGGTAGCGGTAGTTCCATAATTATATAGGTATTCGTGATTGCTTCCTGTTTATATTAATTAAAACATACTTATTATTTATCATCGCGTATAATATATGTTATCCTGTTACAAAAGTATTTAATATAGTATGAAAAATTCTTGCGTTGGGTATCCCTATTTGTTTATTAAGGTTAGTTTCTTTGTAATAAATTATTAATTGAAAATCCACAATTATTATTAGTTATATTATTTACTAGTCAGCCTAGTCACCCGACCCAGTTTTGCGCACCAAAAAATTATTAAAAATTATGGTATACTTGTTTCTATTATTTATAATCAGGTAAACAGCCGAAAAATATTTTTCTTTAATTTATTAGTATTTAAGAATAATTCATTATTAATAAAAATGTTGTTTTTTTAAATTTAATAATTACATTTGTTTATTGCATATTTTTCTTTTTATATATTTACTTAATACATTTTTACACTATTTTTCTAATCTTACTTCCTACTAATATTATAAACGGGAAAGTTTGTAAGAATGTATGGATGTATGTTTGTTACTCTTTCACGCAAAAACTACTGAATGGATTTTTATAAACTTTACAATAATATAGCTTACATCCCAAAATAACAGATAGGCTATAATTTATAATGATATAGTATGAATTATCCAAAATGTAGCGGGTGAAACCGCGGGGCGCAGCATAAGATACTTTATAATCTGAATTAACACATAGGCTACTTTTTTTAATGTTAAAACTAAGTACACATGAAATTGACATGAAATCTAACAACATTTTTTTCAAATGATTTCTCCAAAGCGTTTGACATACTCTGTTATTACATTATTTTTAAAAATATAGATATGCACGGTGACCTTTTGAGATGGCTATTTTCTAATTTGCGTGACAGGTTCCAGGCAGTAGACTATAAAGATTATAACATCTAGATTTGTTCCTATCATTGTATCACATATGGTGTCTGCCAGGGTTCACACCTCGGTCCTCTTCTTTTCAATATATTTATAAATAGAGTAAAGAGCTTATTTTGTCATTCTAAAGCATTATTGTACGCCTATGATACTATTTATCTTCAATATTTAAAACCAAAATATTACCAAGTATCATACATTAACTTATTCTCGAATGAAATGTCCAACTAAATCCTTACTTGTAAAACATTAATTTTGTTAAATTTTGATTGACAAATAAATCTTATAGATCTAATTAAAAAATATAACTGATGGAACTGACGCAGATTGACAAGCTATTGCATGACGTAGGCATTGTTTAAAATAGTGCAAGTGGTATAGTTTGCTAACGTAAAGGGGTCAAGTCGCAAGCTCCAGGCGCTGCTAGTTTCGCTGTCTGAATATTGAATTTCTGTGAACTGATCACATACATACGCGTATAAAACTAAGGACTTGAAGGATAATAAACCAGAATAGAAATAACTAGATTTACGTGACCTAGGTATAATTATACTTTAGTATATTTATTTAAATCAGTTTCATGACTGTAACGTTATAGAATTAAGGGGCTTTCTCAGTGTGAAAACTTTTAACAATCGGATAGCCAATTCAAGCGATTACTTCTCCATTAATTATCATCATGAGCATAGATGTAGAATTTATATATGAATTTTTACTTCTAAAATAAAACACCTTTCTTACAATATATGTTATTTGCATCCTATCTTCTTTCAGACCATTAATATTCGTCATCTAATTATCATCCAACATTCAACATACAACCTCTTTCATGCTATTAAATCAGAAACTGGAGACTCCATTGCTTTTTATTCCTGTTGGTTAAAGTTTAAGTGAAATATGTATATATCTAGATAAGTATCTCGGTGATTTATGATGAGAAGGAGAAGGACCCCTTGTAGTGTTCTTCAATACTCCCCGTATTGAAGAACACTACAAGGGGAGTGATATTGAATGGACTATTCTCTATTAGGTAAACGCTACGTAGATACAGCTACTGAACCAATAAATAATTACGATGTCTTATACTTTATGATGTCTTATACTTACGAGAGGAGCTCAAGCAGTGCCTTGGACTTGTGACCAAGGATTTTTTTAATTAAAACGTATTTTTAAATTTTTATTTTTCATTTTTTATGTAATTATTTTTTAATTACTATTATTTTACTAATTATTTTTAAAAATTTGATAAATTATATTTAACAATATGCAGGGGGATGTTTTGAGACGATATAAAAAATTTGACAACAAAAACGAGACGGACACTAATTTAAATTTTGAAACTTTGTATATGTTTATTATAAGATATCGAACCTATAAGGTAGGCTCGGTGTGGAGAATATCAATGAATTATTTAATTTTTCGTTCGTCCTGAAAGATATCTTAACAAGAGTGGTGTCGTTGAATAGGTGATTAAAAACGCTATTCAACGATATATAAACGAGCGAAATTGGATAAACCTATATTACTATTGTCTACTAAAAACTTGATTTTTGAACAAAATTTTGTTAAAATTTTACAATTTTACTAAAACTTTCGATAAATTTTACTGTAAAACGGGGGTGAAAACTACTTTAGAATATAGGGGGAAGATATACGTATAAGATAGGGAAAGTATAAAACATAAATATAAAGTGTCTTGACGCAGACACTCCGTGTCTCAGGAAAACAAAAAATCGCTAATCCTGATTATCCTAGTAAGGATAAGGGATCAAACTGATTAAAATATTGAATCGTCATCGATCCTTAATAAGTATGCCCAATTTGGAGATAATGCGACGTTTTGAAGGGGGTCAAAATCATGTTCAAAGATTCCGTTACATACATACTAAGATACGTATGAAGCTAATGAAAGCGTATTAATAATCATAATAAAATAGTAAAGAATGTGTATATCTATTTTAGTATTCTATTTAAAGAGGCACGAGATAAGTTGTAATGGCATTTCTATAACCGAAGGCATGTTTCAAGTTTTATTTGCATCTGTCTCTTTCATAAAATAGATCGCGTATACAATGTGCACACATATTTTACAAACAACTATCTGTGCTGTCTGTTTGTCTGTAATCTGTTTATATTATTTTAAACCAGTTGGAGTCGTTGATAACACTGTGTGACACGATTCACTTAGTACATTCAAAGACATTGAATGCGCATATGTCGAGAGGAGTGCACCATACGTGATTGGTTCTCGATGGTTTTGTTCCCGTGCGCCTGCTATTTGTCAAAATATTAACGTCGCAGCACGTGCACAATGCGCAACTATCCCTACTACTTTTCCTCTAGGAGAAACGTCAAAAAATATTTTTATTTTACGCTGATATCATTATGATTAGTATCTGGTTGAGTAATCATATAATTTTTAAAATGAATAAAGTCTCATTTAAAAAAAAAAAACTAATTACCTGTTAGTTTATTTCATGTGGTATAGTAGAATTATTTTTATTGCCTAAAATAAATGGAATTTGTATATTGCAAGAAATGAAACGTGAAATTCATAATAGCTAAAAAAATATTATAAAAATATTATGGTGCAAATAAAAAAAAAGAGAACGTTAAAAAGATATTTTTTTAAAATTTTGTAACACAGTGTAATTGATTATATTTTAATTTATTCTTTGCACAATTATTCCGTGAACTTATACTATTCATTGTTTTAGTTTATTAATACACTTGCCTTCGCCTCGGTATTAATGGTGTTTGCAATTAAAAATATTTTCGAATTTAAATTAAATTTGTATTAAATTGCAGAGTAAGTAGATTTTGAACAAAGAGGTCAACATTTTCAAGCTACAGATCTCTAAGTAGAAATAATTACGTTAAAGCAAGTCAAGATAAAGCGTCAAGAAATCTAGACAAAGAAAACGCAGACAAAGAGCTTTGATAATAACACCTGTAATTAGTTCAAGCACGAGTAAAACAAGGAGTTAAATCCAGCAATTATTGCGTTAACAACCGTATTTTTTATTCATATTTAAAACTTACCTGTTACCATAAAATGGGATGCAAAAGTCAACGGAAATATTTTTTATGGGTGAACCATAAAAACCTAATTCCAAAGCTAAAAGCTTGTTCGAGTCGGCCGATAAGCTATCGCCTTTCTTTCTGCAAGCTCAAAAAACCCCGTAATCAGTGCAGCGAAGCGAAAAGTAACTGTTGGAAAGTATACATGACCTGAGAGGACGAGCCGGGGCGGTCGCCAGCCGCCAGCTTGTTCAGTAACACCGCAGCGCACTCGCCTAGCGGTCAAGGCTTCGCGTCGGGAATTAAAACTTATAAAAAGCGCGCGTAACTGTCAATGTCATTTGACAACTTTTTTTTTTAATTTCTCTAAGTACGCAAAGGTTATGAATTACTGTTAACTGTGCTGGATAATGAATTCATTCGTTCGTGATTGTTACTAGGAATCCCTTAAACAGGTAAATATAGCATTAATTAATTATTCATATTTAAATATTTTCAGTTATTTATTCTAAATTAAAATAAATATCATAGACAATTTCTTAGACTTCATAAGTAATGGTTGAAAGAGTACGTTTTTTCATAGTTATCACCTCAGCCGAGACGATCGGGAATAACGGCCCTGCAATCATAGGTTGTTGCTCTTCCTACTGGCCGTACCTGAGAAATAATACCAACTAATAAGGAAAGCCTAACATAAATATAGTTACAGAAACGCGAGTAATATTTTATAATACTTTCTTTTTCACAAATAGTGCAACATAAAGAATTGCTCAAAAAAGACAATTTAAATTTCGAGCGTTTAATAATTCAATTTGCGCTAAGAACTCGTTGTAAAAAGTACGCCGTCGTGAGTTTGTGTTCCGTTGTGTGAATGTAGGTCAGTGAAATGATCGAAACACGGTCCCGTATGGAATCCGACCCGGACGACCGCGGCCGATTTGTTGTCACCGACACTGACCGACATTCTTTTATTATTCTTATTTTATTCTAATTTATGTTTGCAATTATTTACATATTCAATTAATCACGTTAATGATTGCCATAATTTAAAAAAACACTATTTTTAAAGTAAGCTTTTAGCCATATTATATTGACCATATTATAATATTGATAATAATATTGACCAAAAAATTACAATTTTTTTTGAACATCTTTAGTATTTTTATTTTTTTGTTTAACTGTCAAATTTCCGTCATAAAAATTCTTTTTTTTAAAGTTGAATATAATAGGATTTTAAAATACCTATCAAGAGTATTAATGTTTCAATTGACTTACTTTTAAGATAAGCTCGAGATAAGCAGGTTCTGTCGGGGTCGTTAACATCGGAGCCTTAGCTGGCTCGGAAACGGAAAGTTCATCTTGGCCGTTATATATCGCATATTAAGTGTTGTTGTCTTTGACATAGTGTCCTTGTTTTTTATTTGACACTGACAGCTTGTTAACAGTGTTGGTTAACCGCCCAATAATTTTTTTTAAAAAAAAATGAGATTATCAATAGAAATTTCTTATTTTTTCTATATCTATCTAATTTAATGATTAATTTTTCATTTTTTATATTTTACTTACGAAAAAGTTCACATATAAAATTTAAAAAGAAACATTACAACAGAATACTATAAAATGTTATTATACTTAATTTATTAACCTTTTAAAGGGTAATGTAGTTACATTTTCGTTTACATTACTTTTGTAAATTTAAAAAAAGAATTCATGTACTTTATGCAAATTGCTTTTTTAAAACTTTAGAGTGCAAAGACCTGAACATTTTGTGCATTTCTGACCAAAAACGTGTTGAGTCGATAAGTTGTAAAATGCATTAAATAAATAACTAATGAAAACAATATAATAAAAAAAAAACTAAATAAATAAAATTAACCGAGTACAAAGCTTTCGAAATGGCTAGCTTTCGGACTATATTACTAATTTTAAATTTTATAGACTTTTTGGTTGTCATAAATTTAATATTAACTTGTCATGTAAATAGCAGTAGTAATATATTCTTTAAGGGCATTATGTGAAATTTGATTTAGGGGAGGAAACTGGCTCCTGCAACACAGTTCTACTAGTGCAGAAATCAGTGAAATCTAAGCAATTTATGTATCATGTTTGTGTCTAATAAAGAATTATTATTATCTTCTATATTGTTTGAAATTTTGGTAATTAAAATCATAGTCGCGGGCTTTTGGCCAAACGAAAATGAAGTGTTTGTGTGATAGGAATATATATTTTAAAATGAAATAGGTAAAAAAAAAATAAAAATAGATAAATTATTATATTGTCCGTCATTTTTTAAAAGACAACCATTTTTTTCTACTACCTTGAATAAAAAGTTGCAATACGTAGTCGATTTTGATTTTGAAAAAGGAACCTTCTAGTCGCTTTAAATAATGACTTCAAAAGTCGTGCATTAGGATCGTATGCATGAATGGAGTTTTAGGTTCTTTACAATGTCTATTTATGTAAATTAATATTTGATAATATTCCTCGGCTCTCTTGTAAGGCAAATATTACTGACCCGCTAACTCAAGCGCCAAGCTATTGTTAAAAACCTAATGTTTGACAGTTATTCTGTCATATAGATGTGACGTCATCGGTAAATTAGTGATAAATAATTTATATTTATAATAAAGAAGAAAGCATTATTCAAAGCATATTTTTGATAAAAATCAGTGTATTGACATTCGCCTTCAGCTCACATCAAAATTTGCTTCCTAAATTAGAAAAAGCGTCTGTAGCAACGAATATACTCACGATACATTTGAAAATAAATGTGAAAGCGTAAAAAAACAATATGGACATATCGAAGATTATAATGTAAAATATTAGTGTTGTAACGCCCGCATAGTGTTGTGAAACGACAGATTAGTGCATCAGTAGAAATTATGTATTGAGCAATCGATACTTGTTTTAGTTTATTCGCTGTGTATACTAAGAGCCAGTTATTTATTTAATTCTTAGTGTGCTCTACCAATACATAATTACTATTAACCTTAAAGTGACGTTAAAATTTATAGGTTTAATTAAATTAAAGTGACAGTTAAGTGAACTTAAAAGCGTAATTCAATTTCAAGAACAAGTCGGAGGCAGAGTTATATAAATAATTTGTTAATTTAAAATGTTGCAAAATATTATCAGTCTGTGGTAAATGAATTTTTTGTCTTGGTTTAAACATTATTATTTTTTTATTTGGAAACAGTTTTCTAACACAATATGGATTTACCTATATTATTATTATTTTTTTTAATTATTAATCTGGTCAGTGAAATATTTTTTAAGACAATCGCTCGATCATGCTGTATGATGTTATCTTTATTTAAAACTAGCCGACACGCGCGACTTCGTTCGCGTGTTGCTCCGCTCCTATGGGTCGTAGCGAGATGTTAAATAGCCAAAATTACTCTTTGTTACATCAGCTATCTGCCAGTGAAAGTCCCATCAAAGTCGGTCCAGCCATTTCAGAGATTAGCCGGAACAAACAGACAGACAGACAAAAATTGTAAAAAAAAAAAAAAAATATGTTGTTTTAGTATATGTACCGTGTGCGTGTATACATCCATGTGCACTTAGTAAAAATCGGTTATTTTAATATTACAAACAGACACTCCAATTTTATTTATTAGTATGGATGGACAAACGTAGCAACCCTAAATAATGTCTGTTTGTATGTGTGGACGTTTGTTACTCAATCACGCAAAAACGGTTGAACGGATATCAATGAAACTTGGCACACAGATACTTTATAACCTGGATTAACACATAGGTTACTATTTATACTATTTATACCGGAAAAATTTAGTTTCCATGGGATAATAAAAAAACATGTTTTCTGTCGTAAGCGAATATAAGTATTGTACGTGATAACTTGCGGGTACACTAGTAAATTCAAAAATGTAACTGTAGTGTGAATGGTACGTATGACAATTAACATACAATGATGTATATCGCGGTTATAGATTCCTATCACGAGGCTGTGCGACATCGGATGTGCTCAGGAAGTTGGCGAAAATTATTAAATAAAAAGCTTACAAATCAAAATAAAAGTATGAACATATCTAAACTAATATATAAAGCTGAAGAGTTTGTTTGTTTGCTTGAACACGCTAATCTCAGGAACTACTGGTCCGATTTGAAAATACTTTCAATGTTAGATAGCCCATTTATCGAGGAAGGCTATAGGCTATATATCGTCACGCTAAGACCAATAGGAGCGGATGGTCACGGGCACGAAGTCGCAAGGGTCAACTATCAAGTATCAACTCAAAATTATTTCTCCCTAAAGCGTTACCTCAAAGTACCCATAATGTAATAAAAGTAATATAATTTTCTCCACTCCTCCTCCCTACTTTATCTTCGAGGAAACAACGCATCAACAAAACAATAGGGTATCTCTAGTTTTGCAGATGGTGGCCACTTACCATCAGGAGACTATAGAATTTTTCCTCATATATTTAGGGAAAAAAATCTTTAAGTTGGCATCATTGCATAGAAACACGGGTGGAGCAGGATATGTATGAAACTATTTTTTTTAATAAGTATCCAATTTGTTTTGGGGTTACTAGGCGCAAGGATTTGACACTAAGAGCCATCATAATTTTTTAGTTAATATATTTAAAATTAATATTTGAAAAGCGGTTTTTTTAATGATTATCAACATCATGTAACAATTTTAAAAAATGTGAAAAAGTGTGAGGAAAAAAATTTTTTTACAAATGATGCCTTTGTCATTATTGAAAATTATATATGGCAACACTTGTGATAAACTTTTAAGTATATTATTTCCAAAGTAATATTGGATCTTAATGGAAGCCGAATAAAAAATTAATCACAAAATGTAATTGGTTAGTGAAAGTAGAGATGTTGTAAAAAGTAAAAATCGTTTGTGTCGTGTTCAAATTTTATTGCTTCTGTGGAAATACACGTTTTTGATTTCTCACTCTTTATCACTTGAATAATATTTGTGTCTTCTTTTTATTAATATTGTAGGTAATGTAAGCTTTTTATTAATATTACGAGACATTAACAATTTCAATGTGCCGCATATAATACAATAATTTTGCCTCTACCATTTTTACCGCTTGCACCACCATATTGGAAAAATTACATCTTAAAGATTTACTCACTTATATACCTTCAAATAATCGACGGAAATTTTCTACAATTCTTGTAATAATTTCTAGTTTTTCAATCATAACAACAATAAAGCGACCTTAGATATATAAAACTTGTTTCCATAAATATTCAATATCTTATACTAATATATAAAGCTGAAGAATTTGTTTGTTAGAACGCGCTAATCTCAGGAACTACTGGTCCGATTCGAAAAATTCTTTTAGTATTAGATAGCCTATTTATCGAGGAAGGCTATAGGCTATATATTATCACGCTAAGCCCAATAGGAGCGGAGCATCACGCGGACGAAGTCGCGTGGGTCGACTAGTTATTTAAATAAAGAGCAACTCTCTTGAAGCTAACTTCTAACCGGTAGAAACTTCGAAAATTATAATAGGGCTAGCGATATCGATACTTTTTGATTTATCGATGACTAAATATCGATATTTAATAAAGACGTCATACTAGAGTTATGATAGGCAACCACAATAAATACAAATAATTTATAATTTTATAATTTGTAATATTAAAATAACCGGATTTTTACTAAGTGCCTATAGATGTATAAATACCAAAACAACATTTTTTACAATTTGTCTCTTTGTTCCGGCTAATGCCTGAAATGGATGGACTGATTTTGATAAGACTTTCACTGGAAAATAGCTGATGTAACAAGGAGTAAATTAGGCTATTTAAAATCTCGCTATGACCCATAAGAGTGGAGCAACACGCGAACGAAGTCACGCGGGTCGGCTAGTAATATATAAGTTATGTGAAGATATCAAATCTTATTATCAATAAAAAAATTAAGAAATAACGTTTGATTAATGTTTAAGTACATTTAATTATAAACAGTGCTGTTATTTATAATTCTTAATACTTACTTAAAACTTCTACTCATCTTACAAATATATATAGATGGCCAGATCCATTAATTCTTGACAAAAGTGTGCGCACTAGGGTCGGCGATTTTGATGCTGATTTTTTCTTTAAAAGTACACCTAAAAAGGAGGAATTCCTTATCAGGTTCAATGCAATTTTGACTATATTAAAAAATGTATATCGCAAATACAAGCTCAATTCCCTAGTTCAAATTTGAAAGACTTCTTGGGGACAGAATAAAGAAACTTTCCTGAAAGTTTGAAACAAATAAAAGTTCGGAGAAAAAACTTTTAGCTATTTCAAAAAAAGTTTTATAAATAGGTAAAATTTATCCAAAACAGTTCTTTAGTTGGAAGCTATTAGCTAAGTCCGATATAAGTTTAGACATAATATCTACTTTTTTCCTAAAAGTAGAATTCTTACTTAATTTCTTACTTTAAGTTATATAAAAGCTGAGATACAACGAAAATTTGTGAAAAATCGACTTTTTTAAAAATTAAAGGAATTCTCCAGAGGCCGGATTTGCACATATCGGACTCAAATTTTCAGGATAATCTCCTTTTTAGGTTATTTTCAAGGAAAAAATCAGCATCAAACTCGTCGAACCTAATGCGCACATTTTTGTCGAGAATTAATGGATCTGCCCAGATATATACGATATTCATATAAAAAGCTTAATATTCATATAAAAAGCTTAATATTCATATAAAGATTTTAAAATTATTATTCTGTTGGATATTTTAAAATATTATATTTAATTAAATTAATATATTCATTAGTGTCTACCGTTAGGATAATAGACGTATATGGCACGCCAGGAAACCGACCAGTTTAAGAATCTTGCTTGGCGCCATTTCTGCTCTGGTACTTGACTTTGTAGCAATTTAGAAAGAAATTTACAATCTCCGGAATAATTTAAAAAATTTTACAGCCATTTTAAATAAGTAATGTTCTTATTCGGGTCTTGCTGTTGATTTCAACATGTGTTACCGACTCCTCAAAAACATTTCTCCCCAAAGCTTAAATATTACCTGAAAATACCAAAAAGCAGTCAGTATCAATACAAAGAATGATTTTTTTTTCTTTTAATTTATGGGAAAATCTTCTAAGGTGGTATCAGTGATCTTGACAGATGCGAAATCTTTTAATATTTATTGTTTAAGGCATTATTATTCATAATATATAATAAAAATTCAAATGCATGTTTATCTCTAAAAGAGATTGTGTCTTATAATGCAGAAAATATTTAATAATAATCAACTATAATGCTGGCAACATTTATTTGAGTAGCATTTGACTTTAAAAGTTGGCACATGTTGAATCAGTTGAAAAGTTAAGACGTAACCAAATAAATGCGAAGCCATCATAGCTTCAATCAAGCAGTAATGTTGTAGATTTGTGTCTAAAGTATAACCCTCTGGAGTAATATTCTTGACAACAAACCGTGATATAGTAGGTCTGAGTATAAAGTTAATACTATACACTAAAGATGTCAATTGAGAGACTGTGCTTTGGTATTTTTTATATGTATTAATGAAAATAAAATGATTATATTTCCAATATTTATATAATTAAATAAATACTTAATACAGTTTCAAATATTTAATAAATACATAATCGCACTTTGGCCTTAAACAATCAGGTGCTTACACATTATATATTTTTTGTGGTTCCATTATCCTAACTAATATTATAAATGCGATAGTAACTCTGTCTGTAAGTCCCACTTTAACGCTAAACTACTGAACTGATTTTAATTAAATTTGGTATACAGATAGTTTAGAACCTGTGAAAGGACATAGGCTACTTTTTAATGTAAAAAAGGTTGAAAGGGAAGGGAGGTATGAACAATTGTATGGAAGCTTGAAACTTATTTATTAAGCCGTTGTTTCGATATAAATAAATATGACATTCAAATTTGCTATTCCACGCGGACGAAGTCGCGGGCCAAGCTAGTATAAAATATTTCGATAATGGATTGTCGAAGAGGAATAGTCTCAAATAAAAAGATTTTTAATTATTTAATTAATCTCAACAACTCAATTCTATACCCATTAATCATCAATTAGAGTTTAGACGTTTTTATATCCTCTTTAAAATTGTAAAATATTAATTCATTATAACATCTCTTTGACCTGAATTAAATCGATCTGGATCAATTCGATCGATCTCAAATAATTGTATTAAACTGGTCTATCTTGGGTACAGTTAGTTAACAGTTTGTTTACAATTAGCGGTCGTAACGGGTTCCAGTGGTTTCAGCACAGATTATACTTTACTTATTGTCGTACCACAGATAATCAAATTAATAAGTAGACTGTTATAAATACTTTTTATTGCGTTCACTGAGGGCTACCGTGCAAAATTTGTACCGTTAGGCGGCGCTAGTGTTGCGTGAGGTTGAGTTTATTTTTAGTACAGTAGCAATTGGTAATGAAGTAAAGATCCAATTAATATTTATTTTTAAATAGCTCTTGACTCTTACGACTAAATCTTTTTATTTAGAAAGAAGGAAAGAAATTTCTTCTTATTAATTCATATATTCTACAATTTAAAATAAATAATTTTACAGCCAATAAGTAGTAGTTCTTATCCAGATCTTGCTGCACCTCTTCGTTGAATTCAACAAGTGTTACCGACCTAAAAATACTTCTTCCTGAGAATACCTTAAAAAATATAACTAAAATATTCCTCCCTAAAAAAACTCCTGTATAGACTTTTTTGTCATCTAAAAATATTATTGAATTAAAAAACATAAAGCTTGTTTATGGTTCGAAATTCCTCTAGGATTTGTTTATCTGTAATTAAAGAACTATGAGTACAAGTGCGTTATTTAAAATTATTATAATCAATTAAAGTTTGATTATAATTTGTATTTTCATAAATTTTTACACGTATTTATAATGACATTTAATAATATAAATATTGCATACATAAATACAGATTAAATTTCATAAAAATATATGACATAAACTTTCATGTTTTTATTTCCATGCGGCGCTAGTGTCGTTAAAGTGTGAATATATTAAATCTATTGTATTTTTATTATATATTATTTACTGTACAGAAAAAAAAAATAATATAAAACGTTCAAAACATTGTTGACATAGGCGAATTTATCTCTAAAAGAGATAATTTTTTTAAAACTCTTCCAGTCAACCTACGAATGTGAGAGATAGTGTCATACAGGGGACGTTAGTGCAAAACCAAGAGACAAAAAAACATATATACAGTAGCGTAACTATAGGGTGGCATTACGGCAAAATGCCCCCAGCAGGAAGGGGCCCGTAGATCCGAAAGTGCTGTAAGCAAAAAAGAAGTGATCCTATAAAGGTTACGTTTTTCTCTAAGTTTTCCCTAATAAAACACCTTTCTCATTGGAGGAGCTTTTTTAACAACGATATAGTTACGTCACTGCATACATACATAAATAAATACTTGCATAAGATTTTATTGAAGGTTATGAGGAAGTAAATTGGGATTGTTAATATTTTTTGACAATAATTTTAGTTGTAAAAAGCAAACAAAGACCGTAAGTTTACCTTAGTACGTGCTCGTCTAGACGTGACCGACTTTGACACACTTTAAGATAACATAAGGGTGCGAAGAAACTTTACCTACATATTATCAAGTAATTCAAGTTAACAATATTGTTATTAAACATAAGTTAGCCGTTCTTTATTATTGATTAACGTTACCCTAATTTCTACAAGTTTATTCTTGTAAATATTAATAATAATGATGAGAAATGCTACAACGATGTTGGTATAACGTTTCCTGTAATCTTATTGACCCCAGCGAAGCGAGAACGTGTCAGCTAGGATCTATATACATAAAAATGAATTGTTGTTCGTTAGTCTAGCTAAAACTCGAGAATGGCTGGGCCGATTTGGCTAATTTTGGTTTGGAAATATTTGCAGAAGTCCGAGGAAGGTTGAGAAATACTTTTGACGATTTTGACTAAACTTTTACACCTCAACGAAGCGAGGACGGGTCAACTAGTTTACAATAAAATTTGTAGTTTAAATTTGTTTCTGATGATGATGGTAGTTATCGTTGTCTTTGGAACTTTTGATTAAAAAAAACAATTATATATGTACTTATGTAGGCCCAAGTAACAGTTGATTTCAGTTACAATGAAGCAGTTAAAGATGATTAAAAAAAAATGGTAAAGTTTAAATAAATAGTTAAGAGATTTCTCATTGCCATTTCTGATTTCCCATATAAAATTCATATAATTTTAATTTTTGTTTGGTATTTTATTGCGGCATAAAAAATAAGCGTTTTGTTAAAATAAATACATATTCTTATAGAAAATTTAATGATCTTCAAAAAAGGTCCAATATAATATTTGGCTAAGTCAGCCTGATTGAAAGTTATTTACGGTTAAATTTCAACTACAATTTGTATGATGATCTTCACAGCTTTACCAGTTTTTTTATTTTTTTCTTCAACAATTTTCATGGCAACTAAAGAAGAAAAAATATGTTTACTCAACTCTATATTAAAATATTTTCTGCACAAATCTAAGTGCATGTGTAGTGTGTAGGGTCAGAATAACTTTCACACATACACGCGACTAACGGTCTGACACACATCTCTGACTAAATTATACCTGATTACGTATGCCGTCTGCCTACTGAGTCAACTTATCGTCTAAATACTACATAGTAGGGACATAATATACCGTATAATATTAATTAAATGAAGAGAAAAATTATAATCTAACCCCTCAAAGACAATCATTTACGAATCGCATACAATCCCTAGAAAATATATTTCATCATCATCATTATCACACTTAAGTGTCATCCATAAATTACGTCACACGAATTTCATGATTTTTTTGACCCCTCCCCCCTCCTTGTCACGTATTTTGTGATTTGCTGAAATAATTATTCAAGTCCATTTTAATTGTTTTTTAATTAAATAAATAACAAATCAAACATCTTAAATTTCTGGCTTTGATATGATTTTTATCCTTCCCAACCCTTGTCACACTTCGTCAACTTCAACAACCCCTCCCTTCCCTTTATAGTGTGACGTAATTGATGGTTTGCCCTTTGTCTAAATGTATGAACTCGAAATTGTAAATTTCTTTATAAAATTTTATTTCAATATAATATAGCTTTAGTAGCCGATTTGACAAACATTGTTTTGCCATATAAATTAATTTCTGGAGAGGGCCATCTTTATCACCTAGGGGTATAAAAAATAACCTACGATCTATTCTTAAACCTACCATAATTAAATAAACACTATTTTTTTTTTAAAAATCGGTTAAGCCGTTTCGGAGGAACTCGCTAACAAACATTGTTACCCGAGTAGGGACGCGCCGACCATACATACACAGTCGTGCGGCGCACGACGGCGCCAGAGCGTAAAAGTTAAAAGTTTTTAGGGGACCCCGAGAAGAAAATAAAAAGTTAGTCCAAAAATAACATCGAAGCAGCTGCTATTATATTTTTGCTCTCACCATATTATATACTAGCTGACCCGACAGACGTTGTCCTGTCTTAACTATGAATATTGAATTCGAATTAGCTGTCAAAAGCTTATATTAAAAAAGTTAATATGGTCGCTAAGGTTTTTTAATTTTCTAATTTACCGCGCAACTTTTTTAATTTTTTCTTTCATAAGAACCTTCTCCTGGCAATAGCAAACACAACAAGAAAAGAATTAGCGAAATCGGTCCAGCCGTTTACGCGTGATGCCGTGACCAAGGGAAATAGGGATTCATTTTTAAATCAGTTAAAAAAGGCGCTCATGAGTATTTGGCACGACGGCGCAGAAGGTGATTGGCGCGTCCCTGTACCCAAGATTTTAAATATAATTTATCCAACTCCGGAAATGTCCTGAAAGCTTCAATAATAAATGTCCACTTTAAGTACAAGACACTTTTACATTTAGAGAACATTCTCGAAAAAGACAAGACAATGTACTTAGTAAATACATGAAAAAGAAAATTTACTTAAAATGAAGTCACTAAAAAGTTTCAAATTGTATTTTAAATTGTTTAACTTGGCCATCCATCTTTTAAAACGGTTTATTTTATTATAATGTTGGTACTATAACCATTATTCATGTGTGTATGTGTTGCCATTTCTAAAATAAAACAGATCCAAATAAAAATAAAAAGTAAGTAAAGGACTATATTAATTAATTTTTTTAGTTATAATGTAAATGAATGTATTATTAATTGTGATATTGGCAACACCTATTTGAGTTATTTATGATGTTGGTAGCATTGATTTTAAAAGCATTTTTAATGTACAACTGATAGACATCAATATCGTCATATTGTTGGTCTGCGTATAGACTACTACCCGACCCTTGCGACTTCTTCCGCATGATGCTCCGCTCCTATGGGTCGTAGCGTAATGATATATAGCTTATAGCCTTCCTCGATAAATGAGCTATCTAAAACTGAAAGAATTTTTCAAATCAGACCAGTAGTTTCTGAGATTAGCGCGTTCAAACAAACACACTCTTCAGCTCTATATATTAGTATAGAAGATAACCAATTTAAAAAATAGAGTATGACGGCTTGACTAGAATATCCTCCTGGAGGTTATACATTAGACTCAGTCCTTCAGAGTTATGGCTAGAATACTCGCTATGCAATTATAAATATTTCTGTCATGGCGGCGTCTGCCAACTTCTAAAATCAAATTAATGTTGCCATCATCATAATTAACACTGTATATTTTTGCCCATACCTCTAGAGTCACTAAATACAGAAAAAAAATTATATATAATTTATTATGACAATACAGTAACTCTTTAGGAATCGTCTGTCTTTCTGTACGTTTGACATAATCTACTTAGCGGTGAACCACCGATTAAGGTTGCATTTCCACCATAGATGAGTGAGGATGTGTGTCAAATGAAGCGATTTTACTGGTCCTTTTCTGGTGGTAACTCTGCCTAACATGCGACGATGACAGACTAGCTCATTAACATCAAACCGAAGCGAGGGCTCGCTAATAGTTAGATGAGATGTGTTTATTGAGGTTCAAAGCAACCGCAGTAACGGTGTTTTCATTACACAATTTAGCATTTCCTACTAACTTGTTAACATTGTAATTTGTAGGTTCACCATAAACTTTTTATTAAAAATCATTATATGTATTTGAATTTCGGTTTTTTTTTTCGAACATTATGGACACAAACTTAGCCACCATTTTTTTCTGGGTATTTTTCGATCAAACTTCCAATTAAATTTTTACCTCCCTAACCTGTAAATTTTAGAAGAATTATTAAATGTTATTTATTTATTTATTGAATACTTTTTTGCACACCACATACATAACATAACACCTAAGCAAGAAATAATACAACCATGTAATAAAAAACAGTAAAATGTGGCAGAACAAAAGGCGGCCTTATGGCTTACTAGCCATTTCTTCCAGACAACCTTTAGGTTAAGAAATATTTTATTGAGTGGCGAATAAGGTGGTGTAACCATAAACTACATATAAATAATTACAACCTAATACATAAACAAGATGAACATATACAATATATATATAATTATAAATATCTATAATCATATACTAATAAATATCTTAGATATAAAAGTAAATATAAATACATAAACAATTAATAATAAATTTTGTAAATTTTAAAACATTTTCTTTAGAAAATTCTCAAAGTTAGCACTTTATGATTCCCTTGAAAACTTTTTATTTTTTTTTATCCATATATTATTTATATATTTTTACTACACCACATTTCTACCTACACTTATAGTTTACTAGTCGTCCGCGTGTAGCTCCGCTCCTATTGGTCTTAGCGTGATGATATATAGCCCATAGCCTTCTTTGATAAATGGCCTATCCAACACTGAAACAATTTTTCAAATCGGACCAGAAATTCCTGAGATTAGCGCGTTCAAACAAACAAACTCTTCAACTTTATATATTCTTATAAGTTATAGAGAAGGAGTGCAGAATCGTAATTTTTTTTTAAATTATGCATAAGAAATACATTAAATCAATACAAAAAAACATTACACACACAGTCAAGTATTTTATATATTATCACACACACACGCATATATACTCTTTTGTTTATTAAATTGATTTAAATTAATTATGGTCTAATTTGGACCTCTAGTTTATTTAGATGCACTAAATTATTTTATTTAGAACTTCTTTAAAAGACATTTTTTTTTGTAGTAGTAGTAATACATAGTTAGTAGTAAAAGTTTTATATATTATAAATAAATAGAAGAAGAAATAGAAAATATTTAAATATTTTGACTTGAGTGTGAGAGAATGTTAACAATGACAGAAATATGAAAATTAAGAATTTTATTTTAGAACTGTGTATAAATAATAATAAAGATAAATAAGAGACAATATAGTAATTTATTTATGAAACTATATGTTCCTTACATAGTTCGTTTAGCCATTGAATACCACAGAATAAAAAATGGCGCCCACAGAGCTACACCAAATACTAGTGTAAATACTACAGTTAGTGTATACCTGAAACAATATATTTATTATATACAAATATTTATCTCTGTTTCATAAAATTTACGTGTAATTTAGGTGAAAGCTGAGCAGTGCCTGGGGCTAGAGAGTTAGAGACCCAGGAGCAGGTTTCAGCAGGTAAAGTCAATTACCACTTGATCTCGGTAACGAATATTAAAATAATGAAGTACATCAAGTGCTCCTCGATAAGGGAGGTAGCACCACGCCACCAAACAACACTACACTATTAGTCTCACTACTTTAATATGTATTACGCGACACCAGGTCATAACAAACTCAATCCAATCGGAAGGAAAGTTATATAGTCTTTTTTTGTGTGTATGTCAAAAACAATAATCTCTACGACGCTAAACCACACTACTTATAAAAGCACTATTTATAATGTTTACTGTGTGAATTCTCTTGTTATACGGTCTCACATTGAGACACTGGGTATTGTTGAAATAAAAAAGGATCTTCCCCTAAGTACAAAGTAGTGTTTCTTGCAAACAGTGTTGCTATCTTAAGGGATCATATATTTACATTGAAGTTAAAGAATTCTTAGCCATTAGAATCTTAGGCACAGCTTTAGTATATGTGCCCCAACCCCTTGGGGGTGTTACCTATATATTTGAGTAGGGGAAAAATTGCGGGAATGAAGTGGGCAAGACTTAGAGCAATTTAAAATTAAAATAAATACCTGCTTGAAACCCTAAATGGTAGATTATCAAAGGGTTCAGTAGGTTCTTCATAATGAAATGACCTGGTATTTTTCTTTGGCATATTTTGAGCCATTTTATACAAGTTCCGAACTCCCACTACAGTTGTAATAAAACGTCGTAGCTGAAACATTATTATATTATTTTTAGGATATAATCTTCACGTTAATATTAATTTTTTTTTCTTATGAGCAATTGACAGTTAAAATGAATTTTTAAAAAAGGTTTTATATTTACAAAAATACAGTAAAGAGGTTTCTATTATATAAAACAAAGTAACTCAACAAAGGCTTGGGAAATAATATAAGCTACCTTTTATCGTGAAAAAAAGTTTAAAGGGATTGAAATAGGGGGTTAAATTTTGTATGATAGTTCGACATAAACATATAAAGAAATATGTTGAAAATACACGTGATATAATTTACCTGTGGGAAGCCAGGGCGGGTTAATATTAAAAAGGGAATATTTATCAAATTCTATTTTTAAAGTTAGCAACACTGATGATAGCTTTGTATTGGGCTGATGGTAGTTCCTATAGTATTATTATTACAGATCCCGACAGAAGAAGTGTGGTTTAGTGTAATGGTACCATATCTACGTTCTTAGTTACTTGTTTAGGATTCAGCAGTGTAGGTAAAGGTCTTGAACCCCAAGCGTTGTCCTTACATTTCTTTAAGAGTGGATATCCTACAACAACTATTTACAAATGACATGAAATGACAAAAACTCTCAGATCACTCAGAGATACTTACGCTCATTATGGTTTGCCTCATGCCTCATTTGTGTCTTCTATTTGCTTTTTATTATACAAATTGACGTTGATTACTCTATAAATGTGTTTATATATAACTAGAAACTCGTTATTACTTCGCTTGAGTACTAAGTTATTATATATTAAATTTCATAAAATACCCTCCAAGCAAACAAACTTCTCAATCTTATACTAATGTATAAAGCTGAAGAGTTTGTTTGCTTGAACGCGCTAATCTCAGTAACTACTGGTCCGATTTGAAAAATTCTTTCAGTGATAGATAGCCCATTTATCGAGGAAGGCTATAGGCTATATATCATCACGCTAAGGCCAATAGGAGCGGAGCTACACGCGGACGAAGTCGCGCGGTTCGACTAGTATTAATATAGAATCCATCCATCTTTGTTTCGCTTATTATTTTATATAAGTTATGCTATATGTGTTTGTAAAACCGTTTATGAATTAGTTTTCGAAGGTCCATTTATTTTATTTCATGTATACCGACATAGATTAGAGGCAGCCTCTCTGGTGGTGTCATGATACGTGCCGTGTCCAAGAGCACCGCTTGCTGCATCCAACTTTTGACCCAGCCATCACAAGCCTCTTAATCCTCCTCCTCATAGGCTAAGTCAAGATATTTCATTTGTTTATCTATCTCAGCTTTCATAAGATTCTCGCCATGTAGGATAGTGATGTCAACAATCATTGTGCAGAGCTTCGATCGATCTATCACCAGTAAATCCAGCTTATTAGCAACAATAGTCTGTCAGTGATGATAGTTCGATCCCAGTACAACGTGACAAATCTTTACTTTTATTATTATTCAATGCAATTTTAAGTTAAGAAGATTGTGTAGTGTAAAAGAAAGTGTTTCATTACAATGGAAAAAGTGAAAGTATTGAAACACATTTAAAAAGTTCAAAAAAATATAAATAAATGTATAATTACTGAATCTGTTAGTCAAGTTACTTGATTTGATGTATAGATATTAAATAGTAAATAGATAATATGTAAGATAACCTTTTGTACGTAAGGTAGCTAACGGTGACCGTTCGGATCATTTTCCTAGCGGTACTATATTAATTTACTCGTAGCTTTATCTACATATAACACTACATTTACATTTACTAAAGTATTAAAATAATTGTCTAAAATTAGCATCTTTATTTCTTGATTAAAAAATCTGTATACTATGAACAGTTTTACTACTGTGAACATTTTGGGAATTATTTCATTTGATTGTTTTATTTGAGCTTAACTTTATCACAGTTATCGTCTTCAGGCTGCGTTTCCCCCCGAGATGTGCGAGGATGTGTTTGTTAAGAATCAATAGAATCGCTTCATTTACCTAGCCTCGCTTCGAATGTGTTACAAAAGCGATTCTATTTGTTTTTAATAAACACATTCCACGTTTCACATCTTCGCACATCTGGAGGAGACCTTTTATTTAAAAAATAGTATGTCCCTTTTTAAACTATTTCACTGATAAAATTAAGTTATTTAGATAACAAACTTGACTCACCTGAACTCACGCTAATGGCGATATTGAAATATTTTAATTCCAACCAAATTTAATGAAAATTGGAAATTTATTAAGTTTATAAAAATTAAAAAAAGTCGCGTAATTATTTTTAAGACTTATAAAAAAGTTAAATATTTTTATACCTCCCCTTTATTCGTTGAGAGATCAACAGATTTTTCGATACAAGACTTAAAATATAAAGAAAAGTAATAAATTATTTAATTTAAGTAGATACAATATTCTTTAGGATTCCGTACGTAAAAATGGAAAAAGAGACTTTTATGGGATCAGTTTGTTGTTAGTTTATGGCTAATATCACACTATCATATATTCATCATACATATATGATGTCATATCTGTCCAGATTTATAAAAGAATTAGCGAAACAAAGATGGATGGATTCTATATTAATATTAGTCGACCCGCGCGACTTCGTCCGCGTGTAGCTCCGCTTCTATTGGTCTTAGCGTGATGATATATAGCCTATAGCCTTTCTTAATAAAAGGGCTATCTAACACTGAAAGAATTTTTCAATTCGGACCAGTGGATTATGAGATTAGCGTGTTCAAGCAAACAAACTGTTCAGCTTTATACATTAGTATAAGATTGACCCACATGATCATATAAACGATACTATCAAGACGGATCTCATATCTCCGAAGGGATGAAGTCGTGTTTAACTTCGAGTACGTATTATCAAAGGTGGCACCAATCACGCATGACGGATATGATCCTACTTGTACGCTAGCCTTCAAATAGGATCCCTTATCTATGATCATAGACAAATGTAGATATTACAGTCATATGTTCTTCATATAAAAATGACTCAAACATCTATGATCTATATATGATAGTGTAATATCATCGTAATCTAAAGATACGACCGTTTTTTAGTGTATAACATTCGTTATTTTAGAACTATTAAATATACGTTGCTTCCGAATCTTGTAATTAAGTAAGAAAAAATGTCATACAACATTCATACACAACTAAGCTCTAGAGCTGCAGACTGGGAACTGACTGTTTATTAAAGTTATATTGTTTACATTAACTTAGACTAATGATGAAACTTAAAACTAATGTTGTCCAGCTACGTTGGTTACGCCAATGTAACTAGCACAAGAGAAAAATTCTTTTTTGCTGTTGGTAAACTGATGGTCTATATGTTAGGTTTCATTAAAATATTAATACTATAAGATATCGACATTAATATAATTAGAATAATTGGATCAATATGTTGATTATCGAATATTAACTTGGCAACACAGATCTACGACACCACCTGTCATTATAGTGGGAATAGATGAGGAGGGTATTTTATAGAGATGCCACGAATATTCGGCAACTATTCGGTATTCGGCCTATTCGGCCATTTTTTTCACTATTAGGTATTGGGGACTATTCAGCCGAATACCGATTA
The DNA here is from genome assembly GCA_905147385.1 of Limenitis camilla. NCBI lineage: Eukaryota > Metazoa > Arthropoda > Insecta > Lepidoptera > Nymphalidae > Limenitis > Limenitis camilla. The sequence continues at coordinate 4,788,442 of LR990251.1, read as the reverse complement.
GGTAATCTCGATAAAAAAGAATGCATAATATTACTCACAAATATTTTTATTTTAACTTATTAATATAATAATACTTAAAATCTACCAGTAGTAAGTTATCATGAATGTAATCAATTTATTTAGAATTTGTTGATAACAACTAAAAGCTTGATTATTTGATTTTTTCATATAAATTTTAAGGTTATGTGAAAAAAGTGTAAATACAAAAGTTGTAGATCTTTTTATTACCTACAACTTTGCTATTTAAATTTTTTCCATAGGACTTGCAGTTTTGCAGGAAATCGAGATATACCGTTTATTACCGTTAAGGAGTCCATAAGTTATTTTCCCTTTCCAGGGTCGTCTTTTGAAACCAAAAATTATCCCATGCCTATTAGTAAAACACATGCGAAAGATTCTAAGTGTGGCCGAATATTCGGCGCTTCGGAATATAACGAATATTCAGCCAAATCACTATTCGTGGCATCTCTAGTATTTTGTGTTATAAAAAGGATGACTTTAACCAATAAAGTGTAGATGCTCTCGGAACTCGTATTGTATATTTAAAGATAATTTGTTGAATATTTAAATAATAAGTGTAATTACTGTTTTGCTAAAAAGGGGTTGAGTCGCAAGCTCCAGGCACTGCTCTGCTTCCGTCTGGATTGTCATCATTTGAGTGTAATTGTGCAGTAAAGCTACCGTAAAGCTTATATATATCGACGAAGTAAAGTTTGTCCCGCAATTCTAATTATACAGAACCCTCTATGAGTGAGTCCGACTCGCACTTGACCGATTTTTATTACAAGTATTTATATGGAACATTTTAAAGTGTTTTTTACGTATTAAAGTATTAATGTATGTTGTTACAGATCAAAAACAATGCAACAAAGATAACTACAAAATGGGTCCACCTATCACCGCGTGGCCGCACCAAGTGACAAGTGACTCGCGCACTCTAGGACTTAACTTTACATTCACTTTTATATTTTTACAAGTGTTATTTAATTTGAGTTCAGTGACTGCCACTCCTGTTATACTTAGTCTGGATTATTTGCAAGGTAAGCTAAGCTTTTATATACCGATCGAATTCGCATGGTTTCTCTACCATAATATACATGTATTATACATGTAAACCTTCCTCTTGAATCACTCTGTCTATGAGTGAAACCGCATTAAAATCTGTTGCGAAATTTAACAGATCTAATTGTACAGACAGCGGAAAGCGAACACAGATTATGCGATAAATAAATATGATTATATTTTGTGATAAATAGAGGTAATTTAATATTTTCACTAGTAGCAACATTAGTCCGTATCTGATTGGCCGATCAGAACGTTTCCCGCGTAAACACACGTATGACATTTTGAAACAAAAGTATTTTAGGGGGTATTTACTAATTTAATAACCGTGAAAAGAAAGATGGCCTTAAAAGAAATGTGAACAGGTTCTGGGCGCTAAAATCTGGGGTTTTTGCGCGTCTTGACCTGGTTGGCAAATTTTAGAGAGAGCAACCCTACCTAAAAATAATAATTTTACCGACTAAAAATATTATACTGAAATTTCTTTCTTTTTAATTTCTTTCTTTTTTTTAATTATAATATTTATAATTAAAAAGAAATTATAAGGTGACCTTATAAATCCACGTCTCTCGGAAGTAGTGTAGCTTTTTATCAGTGAAAGAATTCACTCAAATAAGTTGTTTTAGCTTTGATTATAAAAATGTTGGAGAAAGGTTTCAGCAGAATCATGGGATATTGAATATTCCTTACGTATCTTATAATATATTTATTTATTGCTAATAAAAATTAAATAAACTATTAAGTGTTAGACCAATATTTGAATACAGTTAAGACGCGTAGTCATTGAACGCTAAGTTCAATAAACTGACAGATGTAAAAATTTTTTGTAGTGTTAATTAAAAGGAGTTATTAACAGTATGACAGCTTGACTAGAATATCCTCCTGAGGGTTATACTTCAGAATCAGTCCTTCGTGTTTCTCCTAGGATACAATGATTTCTGTCATGGCAGCTTATTTATTTTGTAAGATTTTAGTGCCAACTTTTAAAATTAAATGTCACTTAGATTAGTGTTGCCAACAACATAATTAACAGTAGGTAGTATGTGAAATGTTTAGAGGGGTTATCCTTATTTGAAATCATTGGATCTAACATGAGACCGCTTTCTTTCGAACAATGCTTTATAAGAAGAAGCGCATTAATTTACACAAAGAAATGTCAAAATATTTTCACTTTTTCACAAATTCGACTTCACGTTCTGCATAATAATAGAGGATTCGTTCCGCGGAGATCGTTTGTTGTCATTTAGAAATTCACTTACACTTTTACAGTTTAAAAACAATTTTTTTTGGCTTACAAAAGGTTTCAGTATACAAACTAGTTGACCCGCCTGACTTCTTTGCTGAATATACTGGTTTAATTTACTTTGTATTTTATTAGAATTATCTTTAACTTTTTCTTTTTTATCTTTGATGATCACTTTTTTCTTGATATCTGATTCACATTTGCTTGTTAAAAGTTGTTAACATATGTTTGCGGACATAACACCGTTTATCCCACAGGAACTGTACATTTTTTTATGATAATAAGTATCCTATTTTCTAAGTCATTCTATAAATTATAAGTACGCTAAAGTTCATTAAAATCGGTGCAGCCGTTTTTACGTGATGCGTGCACAATCATGTCACCTCCACTTTACCTCAGAAATATAAAAAAATAGAGTAGCATTAGTTGTTAATTTATTTTTATATAAATCATAAAATTAAATAAGATTTATTATGTAATAAATAAACTTAGATATAAATTTCATAAGATTTTTTGAATCATCATCACGATCCTTCAATGGCCCACTGCTGAGCCGGGTCTCCTCCTGAGAATGAGGAGGGTATTAGGCCATAGTCCACCACGCTGGCCCAGTGCGGGTTGGCAGACTTCACAAACCTTTGAGAACTTTTAGGGAACTCTCAGGAGAGCAGGTTTCCTCACGATGTTTCCCTTCACTGTTAAAGCAAGTGATATTTAATAGCTTAAAACACACATAACTCAGAGTCAGAGGTGTGTGCCTGTGTGGGGGATCGAACTCGGGACCTGTTTTGGATAATCAGGCCATATTAAAAAGTCAGAATAAAATAAACCAAAAACTTTTCTTAAATTTGAATTAAATCGAACAAAATCTAATTGATGTTTATTGAAATTTTTACTTATCTAATACATTAGACAATCAAAAAAATCGTTTACATGAAATCAAAAATAAAATGTATGTTCACTTTTTAATAATTATTTGATCAAACTTCCACAACACAAGTCCAAATAATGACATTTAAATAAATAATGTTAAATCCATTAGATTTTCTTAACTTTATGAAGTATAAAATTTTTTACTCAAATGTGTAAACAAAACCGCAAAAATTATATTTGAAATTAGCAACATATCTTATTGAATATCTATGCACGGAAGATATTATGGTTATACCTTAAAACTACTGAACAAAATTGAATACACTTTTTAGTCGATGTAACAGGTCTATATGTCATATATAATAATATTGTTATTTTTGAACTGCCTTTTCCTTAGTAATTCTCATTTAATACCTGTTCATCTCTATGTGTGTTTTCCCCACTTTCACTTCACTTCCTTTCGCATCTGGGTCGTGTGTGTCACCTTACAGTTCGCACGGAGATCCGCTTAGCTTGGTTGCTATGGTGATAGTGTTGCTAGCCTTGAATGAAAAATTCTTAAAAAACTTAGATTTATCTATATGTATAAAACGAAAGTCGGGTTAGTTACACCATGTATATCTCAAGAACTGTTGTACAGATTTTGATGAAATTTGGTACTGAGGTAAACTAGAGCTTGGTAAATGATATAAACTACCTTTTATACCGAAAAAAGCTTGAAGGGGTTGAAATAGGAGACGTAATTTGTATGGGAATTAAACATAAACACACGTGATAAAATTTACACAGATAATATAAAACATATTAAAGTACAGGCAACCCTGGTCTACAGTAATTCTCTACAGAAAAATGATTAAATTGTTTCATATTCAGAATATGCAGACTTATAACGACATGCCCTACACAAATCTTATACTAATATATAAAACTGAAGAGTTTGCTTGAACGCGCTAATCTCAGGAACTACTGGTTCGATTTGAAAAATTCTATCAGTGTTAGATAGCCCATTTATCTTGGAAGGCTATAGGATATATATTATCACGCTAAGACCAATAGGAGCGGAGCTACACGTGAACAAAGTCGAGCGGGTCGACTAGTATAACATAAATTGTTGAGTGAATTAAAATGTTTTTGTTATAATACTTATTGCAATACTTACCCTTATTGATTGATACAGTCTTTTTTTTAGAGGAGGGAGGGAGAAGGGACCACCCTTTAAGGTCATTTTAAACCAAAATCAAAATCTATTTACATAAAAATTGTTGACAACCACATGAAAATCTATTCAGTGGTTTTTGAGTTTACCACGAACAGACAGACGCTGCGTGGAATTTTTTTTATATTATTCTTGTCTCTGTTGTCTATCTATCATCGTATTTAGCTCATAAGAGAGAGAAAACACATTTTAATTTATTACTCTTCCTTTTGATGATTTCACTCTTCCAAACTTCGTTTATGTGGTTAAACTTCTAAGTTGCTTATTTTTAGTATCATTCGTAAATTACCTTAAGACTTAGATGTATAATTTGTTATCAAGCAGTTATTGTAAAGTGTTTTTTTATTTTTTACACAATAAAGTTTATTTATTTATTTAAAAAACAGACTCTTCAGATACTAGTCATATCAGATTAACTAGCCAACGGGTGATAAACGAACTTTCGCATATATGTATATATTAATATGGATATAATATAGTGTTGTATGATATCTCAAGTGTAGGTGTCGGTGACCTTTACTTAGTGTCACAAGACAGATGTCAACTAATCGTTTACTTTTTTAAATATTATTAGTATTTAAAATAATTATTGTATGAACAGTAAAAAAAGGAAACAAACTCTTATTAAGGTTATATAAGGTCAGTGACTTCGTAAATGTTACTTTTAAAAAAAACTAGATGAAGGTATAATTTCACATTTTAATTTACAACTTAAACCTAGTCCCAAACACATAACGAAATCATAGATCGACATAAACATTATCCCTTATTTTAACCCTTTCCCTAAGCTCTAGTTTATCTCTACCAAATTTCATCAAAATCATTTCAGCGATTTGACAGACCACCTATCCGTTTGTATTCTTAAGTATTTCCTACGTTTCTTAATAGTTACTTTCGAAATTATAATAATAAGTATTTAAATATTAAACACAACATTGTAGCTTAGTATTGCCATATTAAATATCTACCAAAATACTATATTTTTCATCCTCAGTACTTACAAAGTAACGCTTTTTCAAAAAGTCTAATTCTGAGGTTAAGAAGACTTTTTTTAAGGTTTTTAGTAGATTATTGATTTTATTAAAAAAAAATATTTTCAATATAACTGGGTGTTACATAACATCTCGCGTATTTTTGGGGTTCTGTGCCTTAATAACAAAAAAGTCCATTATAAGATCTTCCACTTCGTTGCCCGTCTTCAAATAAAAGAAAAACTTACATCATGAAAACATTGATAATTATAAACCATAGTCCTTTATTTTGGTGAATGTTATAAAGTTTAAATTAACATAAAGTGATAGTGATAGACAGTGAAGCAGTGATTAAGACGGTGTCTTACTCGGGAGGTCCGGGTTCGAGCCTGGGCACACCTGACTTTTATAACGTATGTGTATTTTTATAAGCAATTAAATATCACTTGCTTTAACGGTGAAGGAAAACATCGTGAGAAAACCTGCACTCCTGAAAGTTCCTTAAAAGTTCTCAAATGTGTGTGAACTCTGCCAACCCGCACTGGGCCAGCGAGGTGGACTATGGCCTAACCTCATCCTGAGGAAGAGACCCGGCTCAGCAGTGAGCCATTAATGGGTTGTGGTCATGATCATTACTTATCGAAATAATCTAAAATATGTTGAGAGTTTTTCAACGGCATAACTTTGCCGTTAATTCCCCAGGTTTGTCCCTTAATTCAAATTGTACGGAACCCTCACTTTGGGAATTTCACTCGGACTTGGCCGAGTTTTTTATTATTTCAAGAAGTTTATAGATTAGATAGTGTTGAGAGTGATTATTAATTCCGCTGTCAAATAAAACTAATGACTCTATTGAATGTCACTATTAATTATGACTCATTATGGTTATGTATGTCGATGTCCTGATGACTCACTGTTGTCTGTTATATAAATGAGAGTCGTTTCAAATATTCGTCATCTTTAGGCTTGGGTGAGGTCGACATGAAAGTCGGACAGATATTTACAACGATTTAGGTATATCTTATCCAATCTTACTATTATAAATGTGAAAGTTTGTATGATTGGAACATCAAAACAACCTTTCATTCCATTCTTAATAAAGCACACAAAAATGGCTGAACGAATTTAAATAAAGTTTGGCTCACAGGTTACTTACTTACAGCTGACCCGCTCTAGCTTCGCTGAGGACTCATTAATTCATTAATATTCTACCCGCAACTATGAGTCATATATCACTTATCATTTTCGTTCTACCGTTTTTTGTCTGACTTAATTTGCAAATCCGACTAACACGAAGTGTTTTCATTTTTCAGGTTAATATATGTCTATGACACTCACAAATGTTAGCAACACTGTTTATAAAGTAGTAGTATCGGGTAGATCATTTTATATTATTTCAAAGTATACCGACGTGAAGACAATATATAACCTTCAGTGCGATAGTTTAGTCTCAGTCTTTCTGGTGTTTTCGTGCAGTGAACATGGTAGTGTTATAGTGTCGTGATTAAGGTTACCCTTCTCGAGGTCCACGTAAGTTTACTTTATTATCTATTGTCGTTAGCGAGGTCAAGTGGTGGAGGTGAGACTTAATATATTATGAAAGAGCTCTTTAAACCTGCTCCTGGGTCTCAAGCCCCAGGCACCACTCCCCTTAGTCTAAATTGCATGTGTATTGTACGTGTTGCTGTACAGTAATGGGTATCATATTTCTCTCCATGTTTATAGCACAAATAATGTGGCTTTCTATTGGTAAAAGAATTATCAAAGTCGGTTCAGTAGTTTCCGAGCCTATTCGCAACCAACAAACATACAAACAATCAAATCTTTCCTCTTTATATAATGGTGTAGATATAAAATGCTCATGTCGCAATGTTAGTTACCATACTCCTCCGAAACGGCTCCACCGACTTTATCAAATTTTATATGCATATTCAGTGGGTCTAAAAATTGGCTATTGTCTATTTTTCATCTCCCTAAGTGATAGCAGCAGTGATGGCCCAGTGGTTGAGACTTCAAGTCTTACTCGGGAGGTCCGAGTTCGATCTCGACTCTGATTTATGTGTGTATTAGTAATTAAATATCACTTGCTTTAACGGTGAAGGAAAACATCGTGAGGAAACCTGCACTCCTGAGAGTTCCCTAAAAGTTCTCAAAGGTGTGTGAAGTCTGCCAACCCGCACTGGGCCAGCGTGGTAGACTATAGCCTAATACCCTCCTCATTCTGAGGAGAGGAGACCCGACTCAGCAGTGCCAAATTTATATGACAAAACAACGTTTGCCGGGTCGGCTAGTATTAGTATAGATATTGTTTTTGGGCTCTTCAAATCTTCTCCATAATATTATAGCCACTTTAGATTCCAGTTCATACGTTATATATTATACATTATTTTACATTTTTTTATAGTATTGTGTATATTTGTTGTTTTCTGCGCTCAACTCTTGAATTAAAGCAGTCACATATAGTTAACAACAAATAAACTAAGTATGTCAATTTTATTATATCTATACTAAACTAAAAAAATATTATACTCGTAGTATCACGTGGGAAACGAGGTTAGTTGTAAAAAAACTGTACAAATATTTGGTCATGGGTCTAAACAGGTACATTCCTTTATCTACTAACCTTTTCAGCGAAACATCTAGAAGTTTACAAAGTCTTAAAATTATTAGTTTAGTATAAATTAGTCACTTCCCGCTGTCTGTATGTTTAGATCTTTTAAACTTTTTAAAGATTTTAATGCGGTTTTCACTAATAGACAGTGACTTGAAAGGAACGTTAAAAAGATATTATAGTAGAGAAACAGTGCAAATCCACAGCGGGTCACTAGTATAATATTATAAAGTATACATGATTCCTCAGTTAATAAATAATTTAAATAACAATGTAAGATGTGGCATAAGTAAAACAAACATTAAAGACGGGCTAGAATACAATTCCCCTCTTCCTCTGGGAGAGCATCTCGTAAGAGCCGAGTCAGCCAGCACCCCGTGGTGGTAGGGGATCTGTTCCCCGACTGGCTTGCGACCACCAGCAGAGAATCCGACCGACAAGTGTCTCTGACGCGTTCCGGCCGAGCCGCATGTGGGCCAGATCTACCACTCCCTCTCCCATCCCATTACTGCTACGCTTCCAATGAACACCGGGTTCTTGCTCGAAGTCCAATAAAACCGCAGCAGTCTTCTCTTCGCTCCCCTTACTCAGAGTGAGTAAGGGGAGCGGAGGCAGCAACGCATCGACAAAGCAAGACATACCCTCTAGTTTTGTCGATGTTCATGGGCGCCGGTGACTACTTTCCATCAGGTGAACCGTCTGCTCGTTTGTCTCTTATCTATCATAAAAAAAGAAAAAAAAACTTTGTAGTTTTTAGAAGAGTCTAATTAATAAAAACAGGTTGCACTGGGGGATTGCCGGCAGAAGCGAAAACTTGAAAATTAACGTTGTGCGTTTCCGAACGAAACTGAATCGAACTGTATTACTGAGATCTGACGCTTACGAATTTTCGATCAGGTCTCGTGTCCTGAAGCGAGTTTAACATTTTTTACCCATCCCAAAAAAAGTACACAACTATCCAACGCCGCTAAAGAGGTCTTCACTTAAAAAAAATTGTAAAATTTATATTATTAATAGTGATAAATATAAAAAATATCATCTAACTAGTCGACCCGTCAATGTACCACATCGCTATAATCGCTATATCACTATATTTTACATTTCAATTTATATATGTGTACTAGCTGCCCCGGCAAACGATGTTTTGCCATATAAATTTTAAAAAATTGGGGTGGGCCATGCTTATCACTTAGGGGTATAAAAAATAGATTATTCTCAGACCTACTGAATATGCATAAAAAAATTCATAAAAAGCGGTCGAGCCGTTTCGGAGGATTATGGTAACTAACATTGTGACACGAGAATTTTATATATAAGATGACATAAAGGCCACACAGCTCGATATACACTGAGAGGATGAGGATTGCTCCTGTTCTGAATATCCTTAATGGATGAAAGTGAGTCTGAAAAAATTTAATATTAAGTGTACTGAGATGTTTTATGTTTTAGGGTCCATAAGCAAGCTCTATAGATAGCTAATAGTTCAGCTTGCAATACTTAACTTAAGTTTTTTTGCTGATTATTTGTCGTTCTCCAAAACCGACATTAGCTACCCTAACAGTCGAATCCTCAAGCTTGCTTCCGTCGGTAAATTTGAATTATTCGGCAATTTGATGAATGGCAGTGATCGTCGATTTGTATTTGATTTGTGAATGTATAAGGGAGTGAAATGCGTGATTTGAGTTGTTTGTCAGATGCGAAGTAATGCCAGTAAGCTTGGTAGACTCAATGACACTTTCGCATATAACAATCAATAGTTTAGGTTGTAGGTGGAACATAGATACATAAATTTAACAACCGTTATAAACCTGTTCCAAGGTGACAATTTGATCTTCTAACACACTAACATTAGTTGCAAAAAAACTAAGAATAATGTCATTATGTTTGGTGTCCGTTAACTGTGTTATTTACTATTTTTAGACTTATCTATCTATACTAGTCTATTCTATTCTATATTAATATTATAAAAAAGAAATATTTGTATTTATGTATATAACGAATAAACAAAAACTACTGGACCGATTTCAAAATTCTTTCACCATTAGAAAGCTACATTATGCCTGAGTAACATAGGCTATATTTATTACAAGAAAAAATTAGAGATCCTCAGAAGAAAATGTAAAAAATTAGCCATAAAATGTTTTTCATCGCATGCGCTGCGGAAAGTATTGATGATAGAACAAAAAAATGTTCTAAAATATTATAGAACGTATCAATATCTACAATAAACTTGGCGAGACCATATGTCCAACTATTGTAGTTGTGTCACTATAACTACTTTTTTACATTTTAAAAGTTGATAGAAATGCCTGACAAAATCAGACCATGTTATCCATACCTTTGTATTAATACTTATCCAAATAAATTATTTCGTATTCAAGACAGTTTTAATACCTGTTGATTACTTTTGAATTATTGGAATTGGACATTCCATTCAAATGATATTACGAAATTAAAAATGTCAATATAACCAAAAAATACACGCCGTCGTGCGACGTGCCGGTGTAGTTCCAAGCACCGCAACGAGCAACGCGATGAGAGAGGAGGCAGCGAAATGTGGAAGAGCCAAAATGCTTAAAAAAATATCCACCCGCGCGAAGCCGGGTCGGACTGCTAGTGAATATAAGAAAAATTGTAACTTCCTTTACTAATCTTTATCAAATTAGATACTTTAACACATTGTGTATTTAATATAGATCAATATGGCCCTTTTCAGTATGAAATTTAAATGAATATTTTCGAAGATATTACAGATTTGAAATGCAGGGACATAGCGGTTACGGCTAAATACACTCGTTAAGTTAGTTAAAATCTACTACTCGTGTATATATATATATATGTCGGGGATTTTAAAACGATGTGAAAGGAGATGGAAGGAGGGAGATGGGGAATATTGGGGAACATTAAAAGGGGTGATGGTATTGAATGGAATATTGGGTAAACGCAATGTAGATACTTCTACTGAATCGATAAATGATCAAATATGATCTCCAACAATTACGAGAGAAACCTAAGCAGTTCTTGGACTTGTGACCAAGGTGTAGGCTTATGGACATCCTTTAAGTGATCACGACACTCGCCTCCACTGCTCAGGCTCTCTGTTTAAACCCAAGGTTAAACGCACATAAACCGAATCTAATACAAGGCTAACCTAACCTAAGGCTAACCTAACCTAAGGCTAACCTAACCTAACATTGTGTTTACTTAACCACGTGGCAATTACATTGTAAGGACTTACGTGACCTTAGTTGGACAGCACTTCCACACTACACTGCACTTGACACTATCACTATCACTATCACTAGCACTACTTAGATGATGTTCACTTCTTGAGAGACTGCGCACGACTAAGACTTCAGTTAGACTGTCGATCGCATATAAAGGGTCGAGGGTAGATACTGTCAAAACAACGGAAGTGACTACTACCCCACTCCAACGCCATAGACAACGATAACGATTCGATTAATCGATAATCTTTTACTGTGCTCCGACATATATATACTTTTACCTAAATTATGAAGTCTCTTTCTTATCTATTTTTGTCGCATCAAACAGATTCTTATCTATTTTTGTCGCATAAAACTTGTTGCATTCGAACCGGAAGTGTATGCATTCTGCATACACTTCCTGTTAAAATACATTTGAATACAATTTCATAACTAAATACTTGTTATTTTTCACAGTTATGGTATGCAAATGAACGGTATTTTGACCGATAAGAGTCTGGTTTTATATTTTTTTTATATTATAATTTTTGTATCAAAGGCATTATGTACCGTTAACATCTCCTTCTCATTTATACTCTTTTTTAATATTATACAAATTATTTTGTAGTGTTAATTATGAAGTTGGAAACACTAATTTGAGTAGCACTTTTATTTTCTTGAATTTTTTTTATGGTAGATTATGATGCAAACGAGCATATGGTCCACTTGATGGTAAGTGGCCACAAGAGATACTCTCTTAGTTTGCCGATGCATTGCATCCTTGAAGACTCTATCTTCTGGGGAAGGGGGGTGAAGAAAAGACTCCACCGAGGGGGTGCTGGGTTACTCGGCTCTTACGAGATGGTCTCCCAGCGGCAGAGGGGAATAGTATTCTAACCCGTCCCCTCTCGGGTTGAAAATATTGGATAACAGATAAACATTAATCGAAGAAGTAAGGATTACAAAATAAATACGGCGTCTAATAATTTTCTAGTCTTTTTCCTAGACTTAATTCTAGTCAAGGCGTCATACTGTTAGTCTGCGTATAGACTATAGCCTCCTATTTATTTAACAAAAGACGTGAACTAATTGACGGCTCTACATTTAACTAAAATATGAAAATTCTTCGCCATGACATGACATTTTGATATAATTAGTATAGAGCATTGTGTTTGATAAAGTTAGTCCTAATTACTTATTTGTATACCAATACATTTCTAGTAAGTTATTTCGACTTTTTGGAATATTATAAAATATCGGAAAGTTTGGTTTCTTTTCAATTGATGATATAATAATGCTTCTCTACTTCAGTACTAGTTTCAAAAGGATATAAATAGTAATCAATGTAAAATTACAAATAACAATTTCCAACACTTTTACTTATTAGTAAAAGAAATCAGCGAATTTTTATAATAGGAGAAATCTTGGTTGTAAAAAAGATTTATATGTATTTATTGCTTTGTAGTCTAGTCAGCCTTTTAAGTCGAAACTTTTTATAATTGTTTTGCAATTCGCAAAAATTGCAAAAGTTATAAACAAGGAAGTGAAAAAAAAATTGGGGTTTAGTTTTTCGCAAATATCTCATAAAGTATTTAATTTTTTTTTAATTTGAAAATAGATTAAAAAAATTTTTGGGAGCGGCCCTTGATTTTTCTTTAAAAATATCTACATTTCATTCCAAATCGAATGACACGTCAATCATAATTTTCTGAGAATTAGAAAAAGTTTCGAGCTAAAAGGCACTTGTTCACTAGACTATTGTGCCCACTATATATTTATGTTCATAAATAAACATTAAATCAACCAACGCTGGATTGACTATTTTTCTTATAAATTTTTTAAGTACAGACATCCGATAAGTTACATTTTTATTATACCTATTAGAAAGTCGGCAAGCTCTAACGCGTTGAAGTCTTTTATAAGGAGCAATAATAATTCTTTTTAATTTAATTTACCTACGTTTGAACTATAGACTGAATTAAAATAACCATTAAACATAAAATTTATAGCCCATAAAAACTCAGTATTTTATAATTTTCAATTAGTAAAGGATATTTTAAATCAGATCAGCATGTTTCTTATACTTTATTGCAAACAACAAATAAAAAACTTTGCTGCTTTATTATATTTTTTCTTTAAATTCATAAATTGTTTGTCTATAAAGGTAAATAAATTAATGAATTATGCTCTAAAACGATATAATATATAATGTATTATCTTATGATAATTCAAAATGAAACAAAGTATTTATTTGAAATTTCACGAGGCAACGTTCGCCGAATACGTTCGCGAATACGTTCGCATGTTGCTCCGCTCCTATGGGTCATACCGAGATGTTAAATAGCCTAAGTTACTCCGTTTTACATCAGCCATCTGCCTGTGAAAGTCCCATCAAAATCGATCCAGCCATTTCAGAGATTAGCTGGAACAAACAGACCGACAGACAAAACTTTTAAAAATGTCGTTGTTGGTATATGTACCGTGTGCGTGTATACTCCCATATGCACTTAGTAAAAAGCGGTTATTTTAATATTACAAGCAGACACTACAATTTTATTTATATGGATAAACGGAATTCTCGGTAGTAAAATTATTTGATAAACATACATATAACGCCATCTGTTAAAGACTCAATAAACTACCAGTACAGTGAAATGAATAGATATCGTCACTATGTGTGATATTAAAATTATATGGTTTTTGTATTTTTTTGCAAATAGTTTAAACACTATACAATGAAAACTGATTAACGTTATTGTTTTTTTAAATTGTAATAAATTATATGTGATACAATTGATGTTATTAAAAATATTTAATTTTATTCTTTTCTTTGTTTCAGGTCCAGTCCCCGTAGCTAGGAATATAAGACACTTGCCCTGTATATCCAGAAGTACAGGCCATGAAGGACTCTGTATGTTCGCAATAGACTGTTTAAAATCAAACGGTACTCATTTAGGAACATGTATAGACAGGTTCTACTTCGGCTCATGCTGTCGAATGCCTGATAAAAATACTATACCACAGATCGTGGGTAATAATATAGAAGATAATTCAATAGATAGTGCGAATTTTGTTCATCCGTTAATAGAAGATAAGGATCATAATACAGTGAATAAAATCCCAAATATATTTCCCAATAACCATGACAGTGATCTTGATAAACCTCCAACTATAAGTGTTGATAAGAAACCGGTTAAAGAAAAAATTACAACAACAGAAAAACCTGCTATTCTTCAAGATCGAACAGAACCAGATCAGTTAGAAACTAAATCAGATGATATAACTACTCCTAATAGTAATTTAAAAAATGAAGCCAAAACTACTAATATAGACACAACGATAAGAGAGACTCCTACAACCCAGTCAATAAAAATAACTTCTCAAAAAACTACGACTGAGCTTCCAATAAAATTATCAACATTCCAAACAGTATCCGGAGATATAAATACTGAAAAACCTGAAACACTGAAACCTAGTAGGACTGAATCTCCGCAAACGGCTAAGCCAACAACAGGACAAATTACAACAGAAAAACCTGTGAAACCTTCTCGGAAACCAATCAGACCTATTTACAAACCTAGACCTACTTATAGGCCACCAGTTAATATAAAACCTAAACCTACAATACCCATTCTACCTTTTAATATAACAAGGAAACCTCCTTTCAGACTCTCAACAACTAAAAGGCCTATAACTCCTCCATCTAGATTAAACATTACTATTATTCCCCAGTCTTCAAGTAGTAAACCATCATTTTCTAGACCGTCTTTACCAACAATTACGTACATTAATGCAACTGCATCTAAAGTAGAAGAAACACCTACGACTATTTCCAGTACAACTATATTAACAACAACTACAACTCAACCACCTCCAACGACAACTACAACTACAACCACAACCACAACTCCAGCACCTACTACTACTACTACCACGACTACGACAACAACTACTACAGAAGCACCAACAACAGAACGAGTCACAGAAACAACAGAATCTATTATCACAGAACTTACATCCACTGAAGTTATTATAGACAGATTAACAGAGAAGACTACAACTGATAGACTAGAAATTACAACAGAAGAACAAAAGGAGATTGTAACAGAGAAAGAAATTACTTCAACAACGACAGAAAAGGTGCCAATACAAGAAGAAATTACTGAGAAAGAAACACAAAAACCAGTGACAGAAGCTGCTCCAACGACCAGTACATCAACAGAGTTTCCTCCATTTATCACTTGGTCTGATTTTGGCAGCTCAAGTCCAAAACCTGAAACTACTACAGATGATGTTGATGGTAAGTTTTTAAATTTATAAATTGTATAGATTTCAAAATTCAATTGTAAAGAAGAAAAAGCAAAATCAGAAATTAGAAAACTTACGATTTTGACAGTTAAATTATATAATACTAGATGGCGCTGGCGTTAATTGTATCGCGCTATAATTATGTTTTTGACCAGACCAACAACTAATAGGTCAATTTGACGTGAAGTTGGTTTATTAAACGTATAGATAAATAAATTAAATATAAACTTTGGTGCGCCTGGTAGTGATCTCCTCAAGTATGCGTTTAATAAAACTATTGCTCTTATAATGTTCTAGTATTAGAATTGAAGTTTTAATTTTTTTATGAATTTAGGATAATAAAAAAGTAGGATGCAAACATTTTTTATAACACATATTATATACAGTAGTTAGGTTCCGTACCTTAAAAGGAAACAATGTAGGATCTCTTCATTGACCGTCTGTCTGTCTATCAAGACCTCTTTTCTCAGGAATGAGTTGAGTTATCTGGTTGAAATTAATATCTAACTTTACTTTGACCTACAATGAAAGATGTTCCACGTAAAAAAATAATGCAAAGACCTTAAGATACGTAAAAATATTTTTTGCGGTTGGTAAAATAATTTTAACCAAATTGATGTATGGGGACAGCAGTTTTCCAGCGGCAAAATTAAGTTTGTCCTTTTATTCAAGTTGAACTCGCATTTGTCTGGATTTTTGGGTAACGTTTTGACAGTTATACATAAATCTACAATAACGATAGTTATCGCACAATATGATAATATTTAATATCCACCATTGTTCATAGATATAACAAAAAATAGTCCAATTGTTAGTCTGTGTGTGAACTGCGGAACAGATTTGTTGATAACGTCTTAATATTTGATTGTGGTATGAAATATAATTGCTTTGTTTGACGTTGTTTAATAATATTTTCTGACCTCAAACGATTTTTTATTAAATGTATTTAGTATTCAAAAGATGAACATTGCAGTAACATTTTTTCCATTTAAATTCGTCGCACTATACTTCAGGTCAAAATACTCCTATACATTGTTTACTGGGTTCACTGGGTTCAAGTCTAGATTAAATCTTAAAGAATACTTTAAGTATACATTTTTTTATTGAATAAAATTCATATGAATTTTAATCATATATTTGTAAAGTATATTATCCAAAGTTAAATAATTCTATTTCCAAAAATAAACGTAAATAGCAATAAATATTAAATTAAAAAAATTAATTACCTCCGACAGAAACTTAGATTTTCTCATCATCTAGTATCGATTTAGAAGAATCGATATTAACTTTGTATAAGTCGATCTTTTGTATTGAGGAAAAAAATATAACTATCGTTTCATGTTTGTTGCCATGGTTACAAGATTGTTATAATTGTCAGTATATTAATATTGTGAGGCAGCTCTCAAGTTAGCAATGAGCTGATAGTCTTCAAACGGGTGAACTGATATTCACAATACATAGCTAAGAACCATCTCGATTAAATTACCTTTCAAACAAATAAAACTTCATCAGAATCAATCCATGATCTTGAGCGCTATAATGTCACATATACACACGTTAAACTTATAACACACTTTCGTTGTAGTGTCGGGGGTTACTAACATTGTGAAAGAAACCTAAATAAAAATATACTTAATAAATCGTATTTCTATATTCCTACATCTATCTATATATATATATATATATATATATAAAAGGAGAAGCTGACTGACTGACATATCAACGCAGGGCCTAATCTATAAGGGTTAGAAACTTGAAATTTTGCACAGGGGTTCCTTTTATAACGTAGGGGAGCACTAAGAAAGGATTTTTGAAAATTCACCCCATAAGGGGGTAAAACGGGGGTGCAAAGTTAGTATGAAACTTTGCCGTTTTTGAAGTTATTTAAATTAAATTCAGTATGAAAGTTCTTTATTGGATGTCATGAAACAGGGGTAAAATATTTTTTAGAAAATAATCCCCTAAAGGGGTTAAAAGGGGACTGCAATGTTAGTATGATCACACCATGAAATTATTAAACATGTCTTCAGACGATCTCCTATAGGCTAATATAACTACTCTAATATCGCAAACGAAGATGCGGATAAACGCTAGTATTACATGATGTAAAAGTTATCCCAACTTAATATTATAAATGCGAAAGTTACTCTGTCTGACTGTGTGCCCGTCCATTATGCTTTCACGATCAAACCACTTAACCAATTTCGATTAAATTTGGTACAAAAATAGAATTAAAAAAGGCTCGATGAGAATGAAATAGAGGATGAAGTGTATGTCGAGCTGTGTGACTGTTTATCTCTTTGGAGTTACACCGAATTGCATTTGTAAATATATCAACAATTAAAATAACTCTCGATTTTTAAATGAGTAATGAAGTTTTCAAGCCTTAAAAGTGACGTAATATTTTAAAATATCTTTATTTAACAATTACTTAAGACTTTGTAAATAAAAAGATGTTAATTCTGGTGTTTCCTTTGTGCAGGTCATAAAAATATACAAATATGGAAATAACAGTACTGTTTTGTCATTAAAATGAATTTTATCAAGTAAATTGTATTATATTGCGCGCAGTACTCCTCGTAAGGCTGCGAAGCACCAATAGAATACCTTCATTTATCTAGCCTCGCTCGTTCCCGCGCATGAAATGCTCCCAGGGAAAGGGAGCATTTAATGCGCGGGAACTGTTCCTCGTCTTCAGCTTGCCTTTGCTGGATGAAGTGATTACTGACGAGGAACAGATACCCTACATCTTGTCTGACTTGCCTTAACTGGCCGATCAGTAGAGCTTTTAGAGAGACCTTTACGTTCTAAGCCTACATGTATATAGTCACGTAAGTGGTTAGTTAGCATCTGAGATTCCCCTCGGAGGGGACCAATGATCGGGTAGAATACCGGGTGCACATTCCTACCCTTAAGCCGCTCAGCAAATGTTGCCCTCTAGATGCAACGTACAATTGATAATTCACAGGTATAGGCGCCATAGTTTCATCCATAGCATTAGTTACCGAGTCCACTGTCACCCCACCACTAACTAAATGTAGTTCTATTTCATCAGAAAATGCTAAATCATCACCATTAGAAACTTCTTCTACTGAATGGACTGATACAGGTTAGTTTTATACATGTCTAGCTGCAACGTACAATTGATAATTCACAGGTATAGGCGCCATAATTTCATCCATAGCATTAGTTACCGAGTCCACTATCACCCCACCACTAACTAAATGTAGTTCTGTTTCATCAGAAAATGCTAAATCATCACCATTAGAAACTTCTTCTACTGAATGGACTGATACAGGTTAGTTTGATACATGTCAAGATGCAACGTACAATTGATAATTCACAGGTATAGGCGCCATAATTTCATCCATAGCATTATTTACCGAGTCCACTATCACCCCAATCCACAGTCCTACACAAGCCGGGGATTGTAATCGGCGGTTTGTGTCACATCTCATATTAAATTAAAATTGTCTAAAAGGCCTTTACGCGTTGGCTACGGCTCCGCGCATGCCTTCCAAAGGTCCCTATTAATGCTGACCCGTGATTGGAAAAAAAACATAATATCACTTACGCCGCGTCATTGCAATGCAAAAAATTTTTGATGGCCTCTGATTGGACTAGAGCTTCATCTGACGCTTTATCTGTTTTCCAAACTCTCCATTCGTCTCCGACATATATTAATAACAAATAATTACAGGCGGACTAACTAACTTTCGCTGTAGATATTATTATCTTTGCGGTATTTATTCTAACATCTGACTGATTCATCGAAGTTTTTGAATTCTTTGCCTTAAGCACTTGACTCATTCATGCATAATTACTAAAAGTGTTATTCATCCCTTTACATTTCTTGTTTAATGGGAAATGTTAATGGATATTAAATGAAATGTACATATACATTGTAAACTCTATATACCGACTTAAGAACGTTAAATGGAGGGTAGAAAACAATGCCAATTAGTTATATTTAATTAAAAAATATGTTTTGAACTTATGTTTGCTTATCATTAAAGTTTCTATATAACTGCTTGCTCATTCCTTAAAACACTGAGTCAATGATTCATTCATTCATTTATCCTTAAGCCTCAACACGACTCACTCACTCATCCTGTCACTTATCTACACTAATTGCTTACTCATTCAATCACTGACCAAACCTTTATCTCTTTCTCTTACCCATTTTCTCACCCATTCAAGAGAGAAAATGGGATTTGATTTAAAAAAAAAACAATTTCGGTCATACTCAAATTTTGGTTTAGCTAGATACTAACTATGTCCCGCGGTTTCACCAGCTATATTTTGGATAAATAACACTATATCATTATAAATTATAGACTATGTGTTATTCTGATGTGTAAGCTATATTATTGTAAAGTTTCATCAAAATCCATTCAGTAGTTTTTGCGTGAAAGAGTAACAAACATCCAGACATCCATACATTCTTAAAAACTTTCGCGATTTAATATTTTATTAGTAGGAATAAAACTACCAATTAAATTTAAGGTAAACCAATATTTTATCAATTACCGATCACTAAACTAGTCACGTATGTAGGTCAAACACGAGGAGAGTCGGGTCAGTCTCATTGTAGTGAAATTGCAGCTCACTTTCTTTGCTGATAAGTTTTGTATCGCGTGCCAAAATCGCTTGTAATTCTAATAGCCGTTTAACATACCATTTTGAAAGCGATCTGTAAACATTTAAAAGCAAAAATAAATCGCTATAATGTTACAAACAAAATAGTAATATAAATTTTTTATTATTTGTTTTTTTTTGTCTCAAAAATGAAAGTTTAAATAGTACTTATATGCTTTAAAAAAATGTCTAACATATTAAATTGTTCAATTCAATCATCCATCTATATCTATACTAATATTATAAAGAAGTAAGATTTGTATTTTTGTATTTTTGTATGTAACGAATAAAGATAAAAACTACTGGACCGATTTCAAAAATTCTTTCATCATTAGAAAGCTACATTATCCCTGAGTAACATAGGCTATATTTATTACAAGAAATAATTAGAGATCATTAGGAAATCTCACGAAAACCAACCCAAGGTGCCAAAATATTGCCATAAAATATCTTTCATCGCATGCGCTGCAAAAAGTATTGATGATAGAACAAAAAAATGTTGTACAATATTATAGAACGTATCAATATCTACAAAAAAGTCCGCGAGACCATATGTCCAACTATTATAGTTACGTCACTATAACTACTTTTTTACATTTTAAAAGTTGATAAAAATGCCTATCAAAATCAGACCATGTTTTCTATAACTTTGTATTAATCCTTATCCAAATAAATTATTTCGTATTCAAGACTATTTCAATACCTGTAAATTACTTTTTAAATTATTAAAATCGGACTTTCCATTCATATTATGAAATTAAAAATATCAATATAAACAAAAAATACACGACGACGCGACGGGCCAGTATAGCGACGCAGCGCAGCGAGTAAAGCGCCAGTATATTATATATTCAAATACCATAAATAAAGAATCCAAAAAACCACAGCAATTCATTTGCCCGAACTGTTTCTCACTATCCTATTATTATCCTCCATGTAATATTTACTATCCCAAAAATTTTATTTTTTAATTCTAAAAATAACTTAAACTAGAAATGTTTTAGAAACAACAAAAGGCAAATTTAATTCGAAACGTGAGAAACGGTAAACCTTAAGATCACGATCGACGTGACCACTGCGTTCCACATTCTAGAGTAGAACACATACTAATCGTTTGTATATTGTAACTAGCGACCCGCCCCGACTTCGTACGTTTTCTCTACTATAATATGTATGTATATGTCGGGGATTTTAAAACGATGTGAAAGGAAATGGAAGGAGGAAGATGGGGAATATTTGGGAACACTACAAGGGGGTGATGGTAATGAATGGAATATTGGGTAAACGCAACGTTGATACTCCTATTGAACCGATAAATGATCAAATATGATCACTAACAATTACGAGAGAAACCTAAGCAGTGCCTTGGACTTGTGACCAAGGTGTAGGCTTAAGGAATTCCTTTAAGTGATCACGACACTCGCCTCCACTGCTAGGCTCTCTGTTTAAACCTAAGGTTAAACGCACATAAACCGAATCTAACACAAGGCTAACCTAACCTAAGGCTAACCTAACCTAACACTGTGTTTACTTAACCACGTGGCAATTACATTGTAAGGACTTACGTGACCTTAGTTGGACAGCACTTCCACACTACACTGCACTTGACACTATCACTATCACTAGCACTACTTAGATGATGTTCACTTCTTGAGAGACCGCGCACGACTAAGACTTCAGTTAGACTGTCGATCGCATATAAAGGGTCGAGGGTAGAGACTGTCAAAACAACGGAAGTGACTACTACCCCACTCCATCGCCATAGACAACGATAACGATTCGATTAATCGATAATCTTTTACTATGCTCCGACATATATATGAACATTCCTCTTTCATCACTCTGTCTATTAGTGATAACCTAACCGTTCAGGTAGCGGAAAGCGACTTTCTTTTATACTATGTTAAGGAATGAGGATACAAACTTTAAAATCTCCTAAATTCTTGTAAAATCAAAATCAAATAATAATATAATAAGTCAAAAGGTCTCGTCGAATTTCCATACAGATTATACTTGATATTTTGGTTAGTGTATTTCTAAGTCACAAAAACTTTTTAAATATGCTATATTTCTACTTTTAAATTAATTTGAAATTTTTGAAAAAGAGTCATAATTTGTGAAAAAATACTAAATACAAATAGCACCAACGTTTATATAGTGTTAATTATAATATTGGCAACACTGATTTCAGTAGCATCCTATTATTTATGAAGTTAGTAGGATTGATATGAGTAGCATACTGTGAGTTATGATGTTGGCAACATTTTGACTTTCTATGTTGAACAAACTGTATCAGTTGTGCCAACACACGGATTCATCATTATTACTACACCTCATCTAGCAGTAATGTTGTTGGTCTGTGTTTAAAGTATTACGCCCAGCAAGATATTCTAGTATTCAAACCATTATACTGTCGGTCTGGATATATATAACCCATTAATTAATAATTTTCTATTGATAAATGTATTTGCAGATGGATGGTCTCCAATAACTCCACCAGAAGGTTGGGTATTAATATCAACAATACCACCAAAAACAGAAAAGACAACAACAACTGCAATACCACCTCTAACGACAACAAATGCATCTACAACAACTACAACAACAGAAGCAACAACAACTACTACATCAACAACCACTGAAGCATCAACAAAATCTCCAGTTCCCGTAGCAACACCTTTAATAACAACACAAACACCTTTATATGAATTTACAGTTAATATAACGCGTTATCCATCTACTTCTACGACTCCTATTCCAACTTCAGCTTCTACGAAAGCTCCTACTGCAGCTTCTTCCCCAATTACCACGACTTCAAGCTTTGGACTTTCCACATTTAGTTCTGTTTCATCAGAAAATGCTACATCATCACCATTGGAAACTTCTACTGAATGGACTGATACAGGTTAGTTTGATACATATTTAGTACCAGAAAGTCTTCTTGTGTTATTAGAAATACCGGATATATTTTTGTTACCATCAGCTACCTAGATTTTTACCATTAATTTATTATTTTTAGACCAAACAACTATAACAACTGAAGCAATAACAACAGAAGCTGCAACTACAGTTAGCACTTCCACGGAGTCTTACAACATGACCAATTATAAAGAAGGTAAATAATCAAACAAATTGCTAAAACCTCTGTCTCTTTCTAACATTATCATTGTTGAGATCCATAGGAGATGGTGAAGACATACTATCATTTTAATTTGTTTGTTAGTAGTCCATTGAAATGTTATATGAGCTTTACTTTAGAGGACGCAATTTTATTTTTGGGACATGTGGGGGTGTCTTAACCTCAAGTTTGTGGGGTCGCGACCCTTGTCCCCCCGCCGCCATTTTGGAAAAAGGGGTGCAATCACCTTTTTCGCGATATCTCGGAAACTATGCGTCTTACAAAAAAATCGTAAAGACATAATTTGCAGCAAATTTTTTGGCCTACAAATATGTTTTTATAACTTTTTGCCCTAAATTTAAAATTAAAGAAGTTATAAGCAAAAAAGTGAGAATATTTTTATAAAAATTTTCTTTTTTGCTCTATAACTTTTTTTATAAATTTGACAAAAAAATGACCTCAGACCAATCTTATAGATAATCTTTCGAGGAAAATTTTTCTCTGTAATTTTTTTTGATTTCATTCATTTAAAATGCTGCTACAGCGCTCCAAAGTTGACCGGGTTCGTCGATGCTCATGAGAATCCGGTCAAAACGGAATGTTTGACACAAGTCTCATAAGATCAAAAATAACAGATGCTTTGCTATTTTTAAAAAATAGACCAGAAGAACAGCTCTTTTCAAATGACTCGAAAATAAAATTAAAGCTCAAAATTTTGATTTTTTTTTTGGATGCCAAAACATTTCGTAAAGCAAAACCCGATTAAATAAATCAAACTCGTATAATAATATGATGTATTTTGTACTAAAAAAATTAGGGCCTATTACGGCCATATCTTAATCCTTAGATTATAGATCGAACTTAGATTCCAAATTCAAATTTTGTATACACAAATTTGAATGCAAACTTAAAACTTATTAAAAAAAACGTCACATAATTAATGAATCTATCTATATATATCTATATCTATACTAATATTATAAAGAAGTAAGATTTGTATTTTTGTATTTTTGTATGTAACGAATAAACATAAAAACTACTGGACCGATTTCAAAAATTCTTTCACCATTAGGAAGCTACATTATCCCTGAGTAACATAGGCTATATTTATTACAAGAAAAAATTAGAGATCCTTAGGAAATCTTACGAAAACCAACCCAAGGTGCCAAAAAATTTGCCATATAATATCTTTCATCGCATGCGCTGCAAAAAGTATTGATGATAGAACAAAAAAATGTTTTACAATATTATAGAACGTATCAATATCTACAAAAAAGTCCGCGGGACCATATGTCCAACTATTATAGTTACGTCACTATAACTACTTTTTTACATTTTAAAAGTTGATAAAAATGCCTATCAAACTGATTTTGATAGGCATTTTCATTTTTCCATGTTTTCTATAACTTTGTATTAATCCTTATCCAAATAAATTATTTCGTATTCAAGACTATTTCAATACCTGTAAATTACTTTTTGAATTATTAAAATCGGACTTTCCATTCCAAAGATATTATGAAATTAAAAATATCAATATAAACAAAAAATACACGACGACGCGACGGACCAGTATAGCGACGCAGCGCAGCGAGTAAAGCGGCAAGAGAGTGGGCACCGAAATGCGGGAGGGCCAATATATTTTTAAAAATAATATTCCACCCGCGCGAAGCCGGGATGGGCCGCTAGTATATTATATAAAGGGAGAAGCTGACTGACTTAATGACTTATCGACGCAGTGCCTAAACTATAGGGGTTAGGAACTTGAAATTTTGTACAGGGGTTCCCTTTAAAACGTAGGGGAGCACTAAAAAAGGATTTTTGAAAATTCACCCCCTAAGGGGGTAAAACAGAGGTGCAAAGTTGGTATGAAACTTTGCCGTTTTTGAAATTATTCAAATAAAATTCAGTATGAAGGTTTTTTATTGAAAATCATGAAACATGTATAAAATATTTTTTCGAAAATTATTCCTTTGCACCCCGTAAAAGGGGGGTGCAAAGTTAGTATGACTACCTCATAAAATTATTAAATATGTGCTACAGACGATCTACCACAATATCGTAAACCAAATTGCCGGTAAAAGCTAGTATTTGTATTTTGTATAATATTTAAAAAATTTACGGAACCCTATAAATAACGTCGCTTAATAATTATGATCCATCAACAATAAACGGCAACATTATATATTTTCCCACTTATAATTTGCTCTAAGTACTGTTAATCCTTGAAATATTATATTATACTAATATTTCCTTGTGAAGCAAAAAACTAAGATATCTGAATTTAAATAATATAATTAAATACAATTTATTGTTTTTGTTGAAAATTATTTAAAGTAGTGGAACCAATAATGGACGAAGAAAAATAAAAACTATAAAATGAGGACTAATATTAGTTTTTTAACTCATTACTTGTCAATAGATTAGTTATCAATGTCTAAATTTAATGTTATATTAATTTCCATCATCTAAATCCTACTAATTATATAAACGCGAAAGTTTGTAAGAATGAATGGATGTATGAATGTATGGATGCGTGGATGTATGTTTGTTACTCTTTCACGCTAAAACTACTGAATGGATTTTGTAGAAACTTTACAATAATATAGCTTACACATCAGAATAACATATAGGCTATAATTTATAATGATATAGTGATAATTATCCAAAATATAACGGGTGAAACTGCGGGGCTGCTAGTACAATATAACGTAAACAACATCGGGCTCATGTCACTTAAAAATTATATAAACAATTGTAAAAATATTTATAGGTAAGACTGAAAGAATCATGGCAGAATTTGTACTTAAAAATATGAGAAATTGAAATAACTTTAGAACTGCTTTTTGAGGCCTAAATAATAAGTTCAAAGATTCAGAATATTTTTAGGACATGGGAATCAATAAAAGTGTAAATCTTAAAACTATTGACTATTTCTGAACGAAACAGATTGCTATAAATGTCATTTGTCATAATATGTGTTTAACTAAACTGTCAGAGCTTAATTTTACGATAATAAATGGATTAATACGATAATTTATATTGCTGTACGATAATATTATTTTATTATTAATATTTGTCTTACATTTACTTATATTTCGTAAAGCTTTTATGTCCTTATTATTTATTTTTTACAAAATCAAAGATATAAAACTCAAAGATGATAAATAAAACTTGTCAATTAACAGTTTGAGTATTGACTTATTGACAGATGCAAGTGTCACTTTGACAGTTGACGTTTTTATTTTTTTAAATAGGTACTAAATATGGCAATAGAAAACGTCAGAAGTCCATTATTTTTACTTTAGAATATTTTATGTTTGCCATCTGATAAAAATATATTATTCATATTTCCAGGATCCCTAGAGTATAATCTAAGCAATGGAAATAATTAATCGCTCTCAAAATTTTCCGTACAAATCAGTGTATGAAACTTGCCATGGTTCTTTCAACAAACCTACAAAACTGTTCTTAAATTGTCCCCTATTGGTGTTATTTACTACATATACATATTGAAAAGAGGACAAAAGGACTATATGTTCAATACGGTTAACATGGGAATCACAATAATCAAAGAAAGAAAAAGAATAAATTTACAGTATATTTTCGCACAAGTTATTTGTTGAAATTAATATGATAGTGGTCACGATACAATGTTATCAATGACGGAAAGAGATGAAAGGAGTCTGGCTTTTACTATACTTAAGTAATAGTTGTCATTTGGATTCACATCATAGTGGTATTTCTTTAAGAAAGGAGAGAGAGAAAGTACATAGTAATTGTCATTGAGATTGATATGATAATGGTTGCGTATCAGTAGACAGATCCCCTAAAATCTAAGAGACAGAGAAACTGAGCAAAGAAACAGAAAAACGAAAGCGATCGTAGAATTGGGAAATAAAATTAAATAATAGTAATAATTAATAATAATATTGTTTGTATGTTTGTGGCATCGGCATTGTTCTCCGACCCTGACAGTTACACAATAATGCGGTTAACTACCACCGCAGACATTAAATCATTAACAATAAACAAATTATTTATCTTACATACACAGTTTAAATACTACATACTTAGATACATAGGGGCCGTTCATTAATTACGTTAGACGATTTAGGGGGGGAGGGCAGTCGACCATGTCTTATTTTTTCTTAAAAGGGAGTTACAGATACTCAAAGTTAAATTTATACTTTGAAAAACCGCAGGCAACATTAGTTTTTTCCTTTAGATTCTTACGTAACAAATATTAAACAGGGGAGGGAGGGGGTCGGTCTATTCTTATTTTTTCTTATAGTAGAGGGAGGGAGGGGGACAAAAACTAGCGAAAATAGTTTTACGTAATAAATGAATAGTCCAATACATAGAATATATAAATAGTTATGAAGACCCCAAACAAATAGATAGTCCTTGAGAAATATCCAACCAAGTTAGAGTCTGATTATACAATAAGGGTTCTGTATTAAATACCAACTGTATTTTAAGTTTTTGACAACGCATGGGAAATCTTCTAAAGATACCCAATCCTTGGAGTTAAAAAACTAGGTTATGTGCGATCCCCTGCCATGATCTGCCTCGACACGTCAGGAGAACCTCAGTTGAAACGCATCCGCTGTCATTCACATTTGCCATGCTCTGAGCTTATCTTGAGGGCATAATGTCTCTCCCTTATTATGTCGTGTGTACAGCACCTTATAGTCATATCTTTAAATAAATAACAAGCGTAGAAGCACGAGACCTAGACCGGAATGGACGTCTCCTGGTAAACGTGTCTCACTTATCGAGCACACTAGTGAAATGCAAGATTGTTCACTATATGAGAGAGAAAGAGAGGGAAAATAATGATTAAAATTGATTTAAAGGTAAAGTAAAGTAAAGTAAAAAGTATTTATTCAGGTAAGCAACAAAAGTAATATTACACATACATAGCCAAATAAAAAAAGTATTTAAAGTAAAGAAAAATTTTACAATATAATAAACATCTTATTTTACGTTTTACAAATCTTCACTACCTAAGTCTATTTATTTATAATTTTAATATATTTGTATGTGGTTCGCTGGTGCCTATGATAGGTAATAAACCTGTAGTACAGGACACCAGGTCCCCGCCATTAAACCGCACATTATAAAATATATATATATATTTTTATAAAGATTTGTATTCATGGGTGTGTGTGTGTGTGTGTGTGTGTGTGTGTGTGTGTGTGTGTGTGTGTGTGTGTGTGTGTGTGTGTGTGTGTGTGTGTGTGTGCGCGAGTGTATGTGTGTGAGTATGTATGGCGATTTTTATTAAGTTACTTTATGTTGGGATAATGAGAAGGGATTCAGTTGCATTGTAATTTTGGTTAAGTAGCCAGTCTTGTAGAGTTGATTTGAGTTTATATTGGTTAAAGCCATAAAAAGATAATATTTTATTAATATTATTATAAAGGTAAGGACCGAGGAAGACAAAAAATCTGTAGCAGAAAGATTTCCTTGTTTTGGTAGATTTAACTACAACACAATTACGGTGGCAACTTTCTGGATCAAAAGATATTTGAGAGTGCTGCCTCATTACAGTAGCCAAAATGAATAACTGTCTTACTGTAAGGACTTTAAAGTGCCTGTAAATCTCAGTAGTCGGATACGAACGAGGCTTAAAACAGCATACTTTAAGGATTGCTCTTTGAGCACGTTCAACTTGTATTAAATGTGTTTTTGCGGCACCCCCCCACGTCGATATACAATAATTTAAAATAGATTGACCTAATGCTAAATAAACCAATTTTATTATATCAGAGTTTGCCGAAAAACGGATTTGCTTAAAAATATATATGAGTTTGCGTAATCTATTTGATAACTGTAGAATGTGCTCTTTAAAAGTTAGAGTAGTATCTAATTCTATGCCCAGGTATCTTACAGATTTTACTTTTTCAATATAGTATAGTTTATATTCATTATAACTATGATATTGTTTGCCATATAGTTGTAAAGGATCAGCTGTTGTAGTAGAGGAAGATCTAATAGAGAAATTTATTAATTTTGTCTTACTTAGATTTAGAGTAAGTAAATTATTAGCCAACCAATCACTGATAAGGTCAAACCCTTTCTGAGCGTAGCTATAGGTTTCTGGCCAGGTGGGAGACGAGAACACAAGTGCTGTGTCATCCGCGTATGAAAATATTGTACCATTTTCAAGCCTAAGATTGCATAAATCATTTAAGTAAATTAAAAATAAGCTAGGACCGAGTATGCTGCCTTGCGGCACACCGTAAGTAACGGACAGATCTGAACTTATGTGGGTTCCAATTCTAACACGCTGAGTTCTATTACTTAAATAGCTCTGAAATAAATCCAATTGAACCCCCCTTATTCCAAGACCTTCCAGTTTACTAATAAGAATGGGGACCGAAACCGTATCGAAAGCTTTAGCCAGGTCCAGGAATAGTCCCAACACACTTTTGATTATTGTCAAGTTTATTAACAATGCAATGAACAAGATTGTGAACAGCGTCGGTGGTTGATAATTTTTTCCTAAAGCCAAATTGATTAGGAGAAATTAATTTATTTCTTTCCAAGTAATTTACAAGTCTCGAGTTTATAAGTTTCTCTAGGATTTTGGACATTGCTGGAAGAACCGAGATGGGTCTATAATTTTCAACTCGGTTTCGGTCACCAGATTTAAAAATAGGGTGAAGCACGGCCATTTTAAACATGTTTGGGAAAATTCCCGTAGTAAGGCTTAGGTTACAGATGTACGTTAATGGGGGGGCTATAATATTTTTATGTTTTTTTAGAAAATCTGATGAGATGCCATCCCATCCTGTTGCACAATTATTTTTTAATGACATAATTAGGCGTTCAATCTCAGCTTGATCTGTACTGTGCAAAACAAAAGAATTATTTGGGCTTATTTTTGTGGAAGCATACTCTAAGTTAAAATATATTTTTTCAGCAAGAAGCTTTCCTAAATCTGCAAAATGGCGATTAACTTCATTAACTGATTCTTGTTCATTATTACACAGGTGTAGGAGATGAGAGGGCAAGATTTTTTCTTTTTTAAGTTGGGTAATGTTTTGAATAACATTCCATAACCGCTTAGAATTTTTACCAGCTTTTTTGAATTCCAACATCTCATAATCAATTTTAGCTTTACGCAAAATATTGGTACAAAAATTACGATATCTTTTATAAGAGACTTTCAGAACTTCATTTGTGGGATCTTTTTTAAACTTTTTATATAGTTTATCTCTATTTTGCATGCATTTCAGTAAGCCTGGAGAAATCCAAGGCTTGATAGGTTTACGTCTACAGGATGGTGAGATAAGTTTTGAACTGTTTGATATGGCTAAGATTAAGGGTTTAATAAATTTTTCTGTAGCTTCATTGGGGTCTGTTAAACTATAAATAGGTTCGTAATTAATATTCGATAGTTCATTTTTTAGTTTATCTTCATCAATCTTTGTAAAAGAGCGGTTTATCTTAAATACCGGCTTAATCTTATTGATAGCCACCATGATCGCAAAGTGATCAGTAACAGTAGATTCTAGAATCAAAATCTTGCAATTGTGCTTGGTCTTTATATTAGCATGATCTAAGCAGGTGTGGCCACGAGTTGGTTGTAAATGTCCGGGAATAAGACCATGGTGAGCAAGGAGATCAAGGTAATCCAAAGAATAAGCTGTTCTGTTACACAACGAGATATTAATATTGATATCTCCTACCATTATGATATGTCTATATGATTTTAGTTCTGTAAGAACACTGTCTAAAGACTGTAAAAAAATTGTGGGGTCAAGAAATGAAGGTGGTCTATATATTGATATAATAGCTACATCTAAACCTATTGTTATTATTACGCTGCTCGCATCCATAATATTAGATTTAATTATTTTTACATTGTGTAATGTATTCTTAACGTATAATACTACTCCGTCGTTTTGGTTATGATTATTTTCAGATCTATGGTAGCTATATCCCTCAAGAGTAGGGATAGTAGGATTGCACAAGAGCCAGCATTCAGATAGCGTAATAATATCACATGTTGCTTTAATTCGTTCTAGTAACGTCAGAAGTCCCGTGAAATTAGCTTTTATACTACAAATATTCTGCGAAAGAATAGTTAAATAACTAGGAAGCGTAGGTAAAAAACTCGAAGCCTCGTCGGGGCTGCAAGATCTCGTATCAAAAAATGATGTATTATCTAGGTCAGTTATTAAATTATTTACTGTATCCATTTAAAGATATTATTGTTATCCTCGATTCAACAATCATATTTTTCATAAAACTTGGCAGCAAAATATTATTGAAATGACTCTTTAGACCATATTGGCGTTTATGGTTTTTAAAAATATAAACCAATACAACTTTAGAAACGAAAAGATAAAAAATTATGGCTTTTATGCAATGTTGTAAACATATTATAATACACAACTTTAAAGTAACTAATTCTGTAAGTATATCTTTGTAGTATAAGTTTGTTAAACTATAGTTTTTTTTCGCTAGTATATGTTGTGATTTTGTATGTAATTGAGTAGGTAAAATATGCACTGAGGGTAGATGTAAAAAAAGTATCAATGTGAATAAAATTAAGTTTATAATGCAATTATAAAATATTGGCGGTAGATGTGAATTTGTCCGCATAGTTGACAAGATAAAGTTTGAGGTATACAGAGTAAAACATGCAATAAGATTAATATACAAAAATGATGTTAGTAAAATATATGTATCGCACCTCAAATTATTAACTATACCTAGTCATGCCTGTTTCAAGGCATCTAAGTCTGCTTCGTTCTTAATCAGGATTCGTGCACTTCCATCTGATTTGCGTATATAGATTCGGCCTCTGTTATACCAACAATATTTGTAGTTTTGGTTTCTTGCGATATCCCGTGACATGGCGAAAAGTTTGCGTTCTTTATTGGTTAAGCTTTCAGTTACATATATTGGTTTAGGCGAACCTGGTACACCAATAGATGTCGAAGATAGTTTTCTTGATGGATTTTTTTTATTATATCCTTTTACGCCGTCCAATACCTTATTTTTTGTCAAAACCGACGCGAATTCTGTTACCACTGTGGATGCTCCCGACTTATTATTTATTCTGTATATATCCTTTATATCCCATGCATTGATCTGAACCTCAAAAACATCACACGTTTTTTTTACTAAGTCGCATAGAACTTGTTGTGTCTCTTGCTTTAGCATTGGTTCCGAAACTGGTAAGTTGCGGAACTCGATAACTGTGGACTTCAGTCCTTTGTGCATATCCTCAATTCTATTTTCGAGTGTGACGATATAATTCATATTTTCTTTACGTTCATGCTCCAGATTAAGAATTTTTGTTTGAAGGTCTTCGTACTGCTTTGAGATATATGTCAAACTTTTTTCTAGTTCAAAACTAGTAGACTGTATTTTAGAGTTTTGACTTTTTAATTCTTTGATATCTGAACACAGCGTCTTAAGCGTAAGATCTTGATCTTTCTTCCATTCAGTCAGCAGAGCCATTATATCATCTTTGATAGAAGAGTCCTCCAACTGAGGATTATCTTTTCTTAGTCGTTTTTGTCTCCTTCCAATGTGCTTTAGGTAATTTTCCGGATCAGAATTGCAGGCGTCATTTTCTGATATAGTACTATACTCTATAGCACCAGGAGGGGATCTTAGTGTTTTAGGCATGTTTAGTGAAAAAAATAATAATTGTACTTAATGTCCACAGTTTAAGTAGTCAATAATGAGCGGAATAACAACACTACCACGTCTATTCACTGCCGCGGCTCAACGGCGAATGATGTGATAAATAAATTGTTACCATGATTCGTATCGAAATATAGTAAATTAACTTAAATTATGACAAGGAAGATATGTAGTATATATAGCATTATTATATATCATGTTGTCTCAACCACACGGATACGAAGAAATATTTGAAAAAAACCTACACATTGATATATCGAAAATTGAAACTTTTCGTACGAAGATACAAAATAAAAGGGCTAGGACTCCACAAAAACTTTATAATAAAAAGTAACAGTACGAACTGATGTGCAGCATCTAAAATAAAACAGAATTCCACACAGAACCCTAAATATAATAAAACCAGCCAAGTTCAAGGCCGACTTGCGCATGAAAGGTTCCGTACCTATATTTGAAAAAAAATCACGTTTGTTGTATGGGAGTCCACTCAATAATATTTATTTTATTCTATTTTGAGTATTTGTTGTTATAGGGGCAATAGAAATAAATCATTTGTGAAAATTTCAACTGTCTAGCTATCACGGTTCATGAGATACAGCCTGGTGTCAGACAGACGGAGGGACGGACAGCAGAGTCTTAAGGTCCCGTTTTTACCCTTTAGGTGCAGAACCCTAGAAAGGACGTATTTATATTTTTATGGCTCATTTCTTGAGTTCAACAATAAACAGAAAAAATTATTCTGCGTATATTCTATGGATTTGTCTTTATTTTAATTTAATTGTTAATAACAAGAAATGAAAAATAAAATCTATAAATTATGGCAGAACTTTATCTAAACATAATATATTATTTATATATTTTAAAATTATAATTAATTATTTTTAGTCGACTAAAAACGAGATTGAGTTTATTCATGATTGATTATATTTTTTTAGGACTACGTATCTATCTATCTGTTTAGCACTAAACTTATGAAATGTGTATGTATGACAGGCTTTTAAAAAACACAATTACCGATAAAATATAATAACAACATGTAATATTAATAAAACTTTTAATACAGTCATAAATACGCCATGCTAAGCACCAGGTCAAAGCACCTAGCCAGCTAATGTGTGCTCGTAAGACAAAATTAAAAAAAACTCACTCGTACAACAAACAAAGAGTTGTCAGACGCGATAACTGCGGACCGAACGCTTGTAACTTAAATACAAGTTATTGTGCTCATTATAACAGTTACTATTAATAATAAAAACAAATATTAATAAAAATTTAAACAAGTGTTGTAATAATGTGGATAATGACCTGGAAATGATTCCATTACCATAATTGTAGTTCATAATGATATACTGAGTGATTGAGTCGTGTTTTTTAATTTTAAATATATAAAAATGATAATAAATTCAACGTTAATGTTGCTGGCAGTGTGTGGGAGACGGTTGTGGCCCCAGGCCAGGATAGTCGGAGGAGCAAAGTCAGGGTTTGGACAGTGGCCGTGGCAGATCTCGTTGCGCCAGTACAGGACGTCTACGTATCTTCATAAGTGTGGTGCTGCTTTGTTGAATGAAAATTGGGCGATTACTGCTGCTCATTGTGTTGAAAGGTGGGTATAAGTTTAATATATTTGATACTTATAAACACTGTAGAGAGTTTATTAATAGATAAAGAATCTTTAGATTCTATTAAAATATGAATTCAATATATATCACGTGTCTGTCTGTATCAACAAGTTGTTTATTATTACAATTATTCAGAGTAACTAAAAACTCACTGTGCAATATTTTAATGTAAATAAAAAGTAACCTGAGTTATTCGTAAATGAAATTATTTATAAAATCATGTCTATTCGTTGCTACTTTATAGTCCTACTAATATATTCCCGCGGCTTCGTTTGCCCAATTGATTCCAAAGTGAATTCAAAAACACACGTTCTACGCTTCTACTAACAGCTGACGTATTTCAACATATCTAAACTAAACTTGTTTACTTGAACGCGCTAATCTCAGGAACTACTGGTTCGATTTGAAAAATTCTTACAGTGTCAGATAGCCCATTTATCGAGGAGGCTATAGGCTATATATCATCACGCTAAGACCAATAGAAGCGGAGCTATACGTGAACGAAATGGCGCGGGTCGATTAGTAGATTATATATATATGCATAGTATTATTCAAGTTTCTACAGTGCATCTATATAAACATCCCTTCTATCCCACCGGATATTGGATCTTCTCGGGATAAAAAGTATCCTATATGTATATTAATTTTAGTTATAAAGTATCTGTTTACCACTTTCATTAAAAAAATTGAGTTATTAACCAACTAACGCCCGAACACTTACAATTGAAATTAGTAGTCATATAAAAGTTAATTGTTTTTTTATAAACCGGTGGCTAAGGACAATCAAAAACATGACCTACCAGTACCGGGAACGAGGAAACTTTAAAACCTTAATTGATGAGGAAAATACGTGTTGAATGCGCTTGCGCTTCGTTGTCTCATCTTGATATCACCTTAGTCAAGTTCTCAGAGCATAATAATCTTTACATTTTATATTGTTATATTTTTTTAATAATTGTATTATTTTTCTTTGATTAACAAAGTATATTCTAGTTAATTAGCCAACCCTCGCAACTCCGAAGTTTATTGGAATCCTTCACTCTCTCACTCGAACGTTCATTCCCTTGCTCATTCCTCTAAATTTATCCAGGAACAAACTATAGTTTCTGTAGGATATTTTTTTATTGATAGACAAGAGAAACGAGCAGACGGTCCACCTGATGGAAAGTGGTCACCGTCGCCCATGGACATCGGCAAACCTAGAGGGTATCTCTTGTTTTCCCGATGCGTTGCCGTCTCGATGATAGAGTGAGGAGGGGGAGCAAAGAGAAGAATGCTGCGGTTTCAGTGGGCCCTGACCTAGAATCCAATGTTCACTGGAACCGCAGTATTTTAGTACAGTAGTATATGATCAACATACGGAGCGACTGGAACGCATCAAAGACACTTGACGGTCGGATTCGCCTGCTGGTGGTGACAAGCCAGTCGGGGAACAGATCCTCTACCACCAATGGGGGTGAAGTTTGCCTCTTCATGCACTTCAGCAACTTATTATTCGTGCATGAACAACTAATGCGATATGATTAAATATCACAATACTTTTATCTTAGAACAAGAATTAGTTTGCCTAACTAATACATTAGGTAACTAATTGCATAGATTTAAAAGTATTATATAGTTATGTCTGTTATTTCCAGGGTACCGCCATCAGAACTCCTGGTCCGTCTCGGAGAATATGATCTGGCTAATGAAGACGAGCCCTACGGTTTTGCTGAGCGAAGAGTGCAGATAGTGGCCAGCCATCCACACTTCGATCCTGCTACATTTGAATATGATTTGGCACTTCTTAGGTATATATTTTTGTATCATTTATACTATTATATAGTTTATATATGATAGATAGATTTGAGCGCGTTATACACTGTGACTAATGGACTAAATAACGACGAATATAAAACTACTATGGTCTGGTCCCGGCTTCGAACGAATAAGTTAAGGGGCCCTAGGCCCACCAGGTGCCCCAAGGTGACACACCCACTTCCCCAGAAAACAAAAAAAAATAACAACAAATTCACAATGAAATCACGAAAAATTCAGTTACAGTTAATTCTTTCCTGACTCAATCAATATAGAAATCATTACACACCTAAATATAAAACAAAGTCGCTCCAGCTATCTGTACGTATTTCTTCTAAAATACTCAACGGATTTTAATGTGGCTTTCATAAATAGACCATATGATTTAATGGGAGGGTTTACATGGACGCATTACTAGTCTATACTAATATTATAAAGAGAAAAGATTTTTATTTTTGTATGTAACGAATCAACAAAAACTACTGGACCGATTACAAAAATTCTTTTACCGTTAGAAAGCTACATTATCTTTGAGTAACATAGACTATATTGATTACTAGAAAAAATTAGAGAACCTTAGAAATTCTTACTAAAACCAACCCAAGGTGCAAAAAAATTCGTCATAAAATGTCTTTCATCGCATGCGCTGAGAAAAGTACCTACTGATGATAGAACAAAAAAATGTTCTACAATATTATAGAACGTATCAATATCTACAAAAAACTTCGCGAGACCATATTATGTCCAACTATTGTAGCTATGTCACTATAAGTACTTTTTTACATTTTAAAAGTTGATAGAAATGCCTATCAAAATCAGGTCATGTTATCCATACCTTTGTATTCATTTTTATCCCAATAAATTATTTCGTATTTAAGACAGTTTCAATACCTGTAGATTACTTTATGAATTATTAAAATCGGACATTCCATTCAAAAGATATTACGAAATTAAAAATATCAATAAATACACACCGACGGGCCGCGGGTTCAGCACAGCGAGCAACGCGGCGACAGAGGGGGCACCGAGATGGTGGTGAGTCAAAATGTTTAAAAAAAAATTGTCCACCCGTGCGAAGCCAGGATGGGCCGCTAGTAATTAAAAAACATGGAAAGTTTGTCGTGCTTTACAATTAAAACTTCTCAGAATTGATAGGACATTGACTTAACCTTCGTATCTTTGATTTCATCTGACAAAGTATTTAATTATTGTACTTTTTGGTTTAGTCTCAGCCTTGAAACTTGGATTTAGTGACAAAAAAGTTACACGCTCCAAATTGATTAGAATTTTGCTCACGACAAGATTAGTAGGACATACTCGTATTATGTTAATGTTTTTATCGCATTTTGATGAGATTTATTCCATATTTTTGGATAGCCAGGGTTTATATTTATTTGAAGATTTAAGCGAACCTTATCAATGTGTTTTAAGCAATTAAATATCACTTGCTTTAACGGTGAAGGAAAACATCGTGAGGAAACCTGCTCTCCTGAGAATTCTCTATGTTGTCAAGGGTGTGTGAAGTCTGCCAACCTGTATTTGACCACAGAATGGTGGACTATGGCTTAATCCCTCCTCATTCTGAGGATGAGACCCGGCTCAGCAGTGGGCCATTAAAGGGCTGTTGGTCACCTTCACTGTTTAAACTTTCTGTCTACTAATAGTTGATTAAGCAACAAACTTTCCCAAAAAGTTAAGAATTAATTTTCTGTACTGACTGACTTCAGGATTTAGCAAACAGTTTAATAAGATCTATCTAAGATATCATCAGGGCATAA
This sequence comes from Limenitis camilla, assembly GCA_905147385.1. Lineage (NCBI taxonomy): Eukaryota > Metazoa > Arthropoda > Insecta > Lepidoptera > Nymphalidae > Limenitis > Limenitis camilla. The sequence continues at coordinate 4,750,333 of LR990251.1, read as the reverse complement.
ATCTAAGATCATCATCATTGCCAGGGCTGTAATATTACCCCCCATTGTACTCATGGCAATTGGTGAAAATAGGCGAATAACTAATTTTTTTATAATTCATGTCCTTAATATTTGATTGTATCTTCAAGGCAGTTAGTATCAAAAATAAAAACAATAATAAAAGTATTTTTTTTTCGTTATAAAAGTTGCGGAAGCAGAAACAGAAACAGAATTATTAATCTTTCAGGTTCTACGAACCAGTGACCTTCCAGCCCAATATCCTGCCGGTGTGTGTCCCTGATGATGATGATGACTACGTCGGAAGAACAGCTTACGTCACTGGATGGGGAAGACTGTACGACGGTCAGTTTACTATTTACCAAGTATTCTAGCAAACGTTGTAATATAGAGTGTATTATATACTTATCTATAGACAAATTAATATTAATACGATTTTCCCAAATCCCCACATTTCAGAGGGTCCCCTTCCCAGCGTCCTACAAGAAGTGGAAGTGCCAGTCATCAACAACACGGCATGTGAAGCGATGTACTTAGAAGCTGGGTACAATGAACACATACCCAATATATTTATATGTGCTGGATGGACTAAGGGGGGTTCTGACAGTTGTGAAGGTAACAAAATACATTGGTCTATATTCAACTTTTATATTCTTCTCAGCTAACCTTTACTTAACCATATTATGCTTTTAGATAACTAGTCCGCCATCTTAAACCGTCAACCATGTTGGATTTGAATAAAAAGTAATATGATAAGAGATAGCCTTCAATAAGATGCTTTTTGATTGAAATATCATTAAGATTCAATACAATATTATGACATCTTATATTTTTTTTTAATTTTGAATATGAAGTTTAGTTTTAATTTTGTTTTAAGTATATACATAATTAATTAATTACAAAAATTCTGAAATTTCAGTTCTATTTTAAATTTCATTATATTTTTTATTTTTTTCGAAAACTGTATTTAATATTAAGGCACAAATCAAAATGCATTTCTGAAAATAGAATCATTAATCAAATCGTAACCTTCCGTGTCTTTTTTTTCTATCAACTAAAAAAAAAGTTTGGTCTGTCATTAGTAATTAAAATATTGACCTGGAATTTCACAAATATTATGATTTAGGCAATATTTGTTTTTAACGTATAGGAAAAAAATGTTTAAACAATTATTTAATAAAATAATGAATGAATGTAATCTGTTTGACAGGTGACAGCGGAGGTCCCATGGTAGTTCAGAGGTCACGTGACAGCCGCTTCGTATTAAGCGGCATCATATCCTGGGGCATCGGATGCGCAGAACCCAACCAGCCTGGCGTCTACACGAGGATCTCCGAATTCAAAGATTGGATTAACCAGATTCTACAATTTTAGATATAAATAGACTAAATCCAAAAATGATCGACAAAAATATTATTAAAAACATCAACGTATACTTGAAATATTTTACGAACTGCAATTGCATTATATTTTTTTCTCTGTTCCATATTTAAAAAATTAAAGCATAGATATAATGCATTTCTTATAGACAAATTAAATACCAAAAGAAACGATAGTAAAACATTTACGTATACTGGAAGTATGTTACGAACTTCTTTCATTACCTATATTTTTTTATCTGTTCAAAAAATATATAAAAAATTAAGCACAGATTATAATGCATTTCTAATAGACAAATTAAATCTAAAAACTGTAATATTTAGTAATACTTAAAATATCAACGTATACTGGAGTTAATTTAAGAATTGCGAAAAGCATTTTAGAAGCATCTAAGATTATAATGCATTGCGAAAAATATCATAATTATAATAAAATTAATACTTAAATCATAACCTTTTATGTCACTTTCCATCAAGTTTAAAAATAAAGTTTCAATTGTCATTGATATTTAAAAAAAAATTATTTATTTTATAGAAAGGCTGTACGGTATAATACCTTTACATTTTCCATTATGGAATTAAAACAGAGGAAAAAAATATTTCATTAAGGATCATATTTGTTTCGCTATAATATTCAATGTATTATTAGAATTAAAAGTGGTTTAATACAATTTACAACGAATTTGTAACGTAAGTATTCGCAGTCAATCGTAAACAATAAGTTTCGATACAAAGTATTTTTTAATTTTGTAAAAAAAGTATTTATTTAGGGTATTTCTAATAGATAATTTAGTTAAGTTAATAATAATTAAACTTAACAAAACTGCCGAATTTAATATTATAATAACAAATTTTATTCATTTACTTAATTAACGAGTTCCGTCCTGTTTTGAATGTCTTATTGTAAATAGTTTATTTAATTGCATTTATTAATTTTATTTAATAAAGTAGCCATAGTTGTAAGAATTACAGATTGTTTTTTACAAAAAAAAATATTTATAAATAAAACGAGTATTTTCAAAAATAAATGTAGTTTTACTTACTAACAATGATTGCTAATTTCTATATTCGTAATACTAATTTTTTGCTACCCTTAACAATGTCCTTATTATGAATTTTTTCTGTCTCAGGTACTGTTTGAATAATAAAGTATAATTTTAGTGTCTATGTTCTAAAATAGATGGCGCTACACGTATTACAATATAACTTAAACACAGCGCCACTTATTTAGTTCCCAGTTAAAAGTGTAGATGGCGTTAGTTCTAAAAAATCATAATAAATAATTTAATAAATATCTTTTATTTCCTTTAATAATTATCATTAAATTGATTAATAAAAAAAAAACTAAAATGTCATAACTAATTATTTTACTTTTATTTAAATAATTGTAATGCAAATTAATGATAAATGTATATTTATTTGTTACAAACACCAAATGGCAATAAAATATAATATGAAAACATTTAATAAATGAAATAAAATGCATCAAAAAACTTAAAACATAAAATACATGAAGATTAATGTAAATTTAAATATTCGTTTAGGTGGGAATCGAACCCGCATCCCCGCGTTACTACACGCAACAAATTAAATCTGTTGCCATTACTCCAAAGCGAACGTCATCCTAACACGCGCTTACAACATTTTCTAGTGTGTTGAGTATATATACAAATGGAAGTGACTAGTAAGTGTACTCGCTTCGGCAGTACATATAATAAAATTGGAACGATACAGAGAAGATTAGCATGGCCCCTGCGCAAGGATGACACGCAAAATCGTGAAGCGTTCCACATTTTTTTGACAATATTATTACAGACTGAATGTATAAAATATTGTTGCGATATCAATCTATACTAATAATATAAAGCTGAAGAGTTTTTTTGTTTGCTTAAACGCGCTAATGCCTCGAACTACTGGTCCTATTTGAAATATTTTTTCAGTGTTATAGATAATCCATTTATCGAGGAAGGCTATAGGCTATATATCATTACGATAAGACTAAGAGGAGCGGAGCATTACGCGAAGTCGCGCGGGTCGATAAATATAATTAGTATTTATAACTATTTTTTATTTTGAAAATATAAATCAACTCATTACTATAGGTATATTTATGAACTTATTTATAAAAACTTCTTATAGATAATCGAAGTCCCGGCTTGCAGTTAAATAGTCATAAGCCAAGCACCGTGACTATGTGGACAATTTTCAAAATAGTATTTTTAGATTATATCGTAATTCGACACACTATTTCTTAAACTACTTGAATAATATACTTTTTAACTCTGATAATGTCGTTTTTACGAAATATTGCAAATTTTATTAGAGATTATGACTAAACTGTGTCCATTTAGTAACAATTTCAGATATTATTATTTCCTCGAGGGACGAACTGTTTTAACTTAATTTCAAGCGGCTTGTGTGAATTATATATTATACTATCCATACACAGAGATGTGACATTTTTCAAATACTAGTATTTGAAATACAAAATACTAAATACGAAATACCTATTTCCATTTTGTATTTAAATACTTTTGTTATAAAAACATTTTGTATTTTATTTGAAATACCTTTTAAGACATATTTTCTATTTGCAAAATGCAATATACTTTTTGATAAAATAAATTTTGTCATCATGAATAAATTAATGTGATAAACTATTCTCACTATGGTAACACTGAATTGAATGGTTATTTAATATTTTATAGTCCGTCTAAATAGAAAATCCGAAAGATTACTAGCAGTATGGATCACATACTACTAGTATTCCCTTTACCCCTCCAAGTAAGCTAATAAATAGCTTGTGTCAGGAGTGGGCCACGCCAGTAGTCCAATGTCCGGGATTCGAACTCACGACTTGTTGATCGTGAATCCAACGCCCGCACCACGGAGCTACTGAGCAGCAGCTTTCATTTGACAACACAAGTGATGATTAGTTTTTCGTACGTACAAATATAGTAGTGCAACCAGTGATAGACAAGGAACAAATAAATTGTAGAATCAAGACAAAAAAATATTTTATTTGAATAAAGTATTTTGAAAATATGTATTTTGCATTTTGTATTTAAAATACTAAATACTAAAGTATTTGCATCTAGTATTTCAATACTTTTTATTAACTATTTTGCACATCTCTGCCCTTACAAAAATAACATACCAGTTACAATATTTATGTTGTTAAATTCAAATGTTAAAACCATTTCGTAACGTTTTGGATCAAAAAGACCATTTCAAAAGCTACATCGAGACCTTCTTAAGGAACTAGTCTGGTATTAGATTTAAACATACTTATCAATATAATTAATTTTTGAAACAACAATACCATAAAACAATATATTCCCGCATTAATCGATGACGAAGATATGAGAAAAAATGGTGACCGTGACTAAATAGAAAATGTTATATGTGACTAAACAGAAATATAGGCAGCGTTCACACACAATGTCAAAAGGCAATAACAAATCTTACAAATAGGAAGTTTTATTTTAATTCAAATTTGTAACATTATGTTGCTACAAAAAGCATACATACAGCATGCAGTATAAACTTAATACATATTTCAGACTTAAATTTTCTTATTTCACTGCTCTGGCATTTTTCTATAAATTTAATATTTTTAATTCAGGTATTTAATCAAACTTTTCGTTCATTCTTAAATATAGGTCAACAGTAATAAAAATCTATTAAAATAATACTTCTTCATTGGCAGGGACACGCTGTCCATATGTGCGTGGTGGTGCGGCGCATGACGGCGCCAGGGGAGAAAAGGCACCAGACCAAAAATATAATATGGTTTGACAAACAAAAAGTTGGTTCAAAGGTCGCAAATAATTGTAGAGCGACGCACTATGACAACTGCAGAGAGAAAACCACGTTAAGTACAACACACCAAGTAGGCGAGCCTAGACCGAGTTCCTTTTTTTTGCTCTTCAAATATAAAAAGAACATACATAGAACATAGAAGAACATAACTATAAGATGAAAGTTTCAGGTGGTAATGTAATAAATATGATTAAGGTAAGCTTTTTGTACTAGATGTGTTTGCATCGTGCCTACAACTGCTTTTAGATTGTTTGGTATTAGTGTTTTAATATTTTCGATGTCCGAATTACGTATGAGAAAGGCTTTTGTAGAAATCATGTACATTTTTAAATTATTAAACGCAGTAGCATTTGAAATATCATGTCCACAATTAACACGTCGATCTAACGTTCTCTTTGTGGCACCACTAATACCATCTGCCACACCTTTTCCATGGCCACTCTCTGAAAATGACCAAGTACTCATGGATAGTTTTAATTTATGAGTAAATTAATAACTAGGTATTTTTTTTCTGCCTATATTGGCTGCTGGGGCCATCAGAGAAAAGTGAATAAGTGATAATATTGACATTGTAAACATGCTTATTAAACAACGGTAGTTGTTTCTCAAACTCATTTATGAGTCTTTGAATTGTTTCTGCTTTTTTTCTTTCTTCGTTATATTAGCCGTCATATCCTGTTCATTTTTTATATGATTTTTTTTAGCGCCACCATTCTACTACAGTATTTTTATCAGCTTTAAAATCTATAGTTTTATGCTGACATATACAGCTCTCGTTGTACATACGAATTCGAGAATTTATGGCGCATGACACTAGTTTTAAAAGATCTTTTCCAGATTTGTTTTGTATTATGGATACAGTGTGCTTTTTAATAGCTGATACTACATAATCAAAATTACTATGTATTATGTTTAAATAAATTACTTTATCACTTATATAATTTATAATAAATAAATTATATTATTATTTCATTAATAAATTACTTTAACCAAATCACAAGTGACAGCATATCAGAAATTCAGAAATTAAGTTATCAAGAAAACATGCACAATCTAAAACATGTAATTAGTATCTTGTCTGGAATGAGTAGGTCTGGAATACCTTTCCTCACGTCCCAAGAGATTTTAGGTTCCCGTCCTTTAGCTATGATTATGCTTAAGTGTTGTGTTATGTCTCTGAATTGCACCTTAATTACTGCTTGACCTAACAATATACGGGTGTATCTTTCCAAGTCCGTAAAGACAATGAGGATGGTTTGAGAACAAGATGCTGACGATGAGATTGTATTATTCTCCATGTATGTTCATTAATCAATGAAAAACTTGCCTCAGTGTCTAACTACAACTCCACCGGAATATCTTCCAGTAAAAGATGAACTACCATTGATGGTATTTTGCCTTCATTTTTAAAATTGTATATACCATTTAAATGAAAATCATGTTCATCTTTTGTAAAATTAATATTCTTCCTCATAGATTTATTCTTTAGTATACAGACTATTTCATTATGACCAGTTTTCTTGCAGTATCTACATTGAACATTACTGAAACGACATTCTCTCCCAAGTCTAACTCCACATCGGTAGCAAAAGCGTTTGCTCGACTTTGGTTGTAGCATTAACATCCATAGGCTCAGGTCTATAATCTTGTACTTTGTTATCAGTCGACCTATTCAGAATTGATCTAATTTCATCGCCCATGAACGACTGTATCATTCGACAGTCTTTTCCAGCACTCTCATATGACAACAGCATCAATAACATCTTGATAACATAGATTATCCCGTTTTAAAATTTCATACCACATACGAGGCACGCAACATGCGCTCCAGTATGAAATTACGAAGAACTAATTTTACGCAACTCTGCAATGTACTCTGAAGCTGTCTCATTTGAATTCTGATTAAGTTCGTTTGGCTTTGGGCATGTTTAGTCAAAATTTCCGTAAAAGTCACTTCACTCGTGTTTCTTAGCGTAATTAATGCCAAGAATGTCTCGAAAACTTCTGCTCCACATACAGTAAAGAAGTTTGCCCTTCTTCCACCATCCAAAAATATGCCATTTGCTTCAAAACATATTTTAACCTATCAATATTGATTGATTGATTCTTTGGTTGATTCTTATAAGTAATATTTTTCTCTATTGTCAACGAGCTAATGTTCGCAGCAATTATTTTTCGTACTTACAGTCAAAACAAATTGTAACAAAAACATCTTTCTCAATCGTTCATGCGCTAAGTATAATTGCCACAGCAGTCAACTTGATATTTTTTGTTGAAAGCTTCAAAAAAAATCTTCTAAAATCATTAACTGATTAGATACTTTTAATGTGTTAATTTGAGTTGTTTTGTTTTGTTTCATTTGTAGTAGTAGTGTATTTAACTTGGAGGAATATGTGTAATTTTTTCAAAGTGGAAACTTCACTGATTGATCACTTTTGATTTATTACTTAAGTACTTTAGCTTTAAGTTTTATAAATTGTATGTTTCCCAAGTAAATATAAATAAATATAATTGTCCCATATATCTGTTTTCGGGTTAAATTCACTGAATTTCACTGATGCATTTTCTCTAAAATTTTTTCTTTCCTTCGTCGCCACTATTATGTTTAAATAATACACATTTTATAGAAATTACTTTATTGTGCTAGGTAGCCAAATCACTAGTGACATTTTAGGTTATATTTTTATCTACCCACTTTTATATTAAGAATCTATCTTTTATTATATATTTAATAAATTTATCTTTTATATTAAGAAGTTAAACAAATGTACCTCCTAATTAATACACAACACTATGTTTCACACGGAGACATGTTTTTCGAGAAGCACTAGTCGGCGACAGCACATAAAAAGGTCTATATCTGCAAAATGTAGAAAAACTATATATCCCTCCATCTTCTTTATATATTTGGTATAAGTTGTGTACAGTATCGGTTTTTTTCTAGTCTCACGCTCACCGGAAGTTGCTCTGCTTATTTCATATCGACTGTAAAATGCCTTCAACTTTTATTTTATGTTCTTACTTATAAATTTGTTTGTTTGGCTAAATCTTATGGAACTTTTTAGACCAAACTTTCTGATATGATTTTTTTCACCTCTTTTTTTGATAACGCAATATGATTAAATTTGCCAATAGAACGCAATACCTTTATTTGGTTTAAAGCCTTTATATTTTTGGCTTAAAGCTATTTCGAGGACTTCATGCCGCACTTTTAATTTATCTATTTCTTCTCTTTTTTCCCTAATCTCTTTTTCTTGTGCTTGTTTGTTTCTACTTATAATTTTACGAAGCCGCTGGTTCTTTTTTCTTTCATTCTTTAATTGTTTTACAGTTAAATTGTATCTTTTTATTAAGTTTTTATATTTTGTTATGTAGTTAATGGATCTTGATGTAGCTGTTGGAGGTGTCGCAGCGATTTCTGCTTGTGCAGCTAGCTTTCTTTGCTTCTTCTTCTGATCTCGCCAGATTTTTCTTTTTTCATCTTTTTCGGTTTCACTCAGTTCTTTTATTTTCTTCTGTCCTTTTTTCACTCTTGCAATTTGTTTTTTTCGTTGTTCTTCATATTTTTCGGCATTTAATTTCAATTTTTCCCTATAGCGCTTAGCGCGTTCAGCTGGTGTTAGTGCCATCACTAAAAGTAAAATAAATAAATAACAGTAAACAAGTTTATTTGCCAGACAAATTATAAAAAGACTTGAACATGAACAACACCAAACACTTCTTCATTAAAATTGGGTAAAGTTCGTTATGAACTACGCCGTATGTGTCAATTTCGTCACTAAAATTGTTCCACTAATATGTCACGTAACTAAATGGACGTGACGCATCCTGCTGTGTTCTAATAATATATTACAATAAAATCATTATTTGCGCTTAAAAAGAATATCACTCTACTTTAATGCAAATCCAAATATATTTTGCTTTAAACAATAATATAATATTCATAAAACAATTTACCGTTTTCTCGTAAAACTCGTAACTAAAATGGATTTCTTATTTGACTTCGAGAACAAACGTACGCGTCGTCACAGATTTTGCTCAACTGACAGCAAGTTGATTTAAACAGTGTTGCCAACAATAAATTCAAAATTCCTTTAAGCAAGTTGGTATTTCCCATTTAAAAACCGTCAAATAAAAAAATACGTAAATGAGAGCGTAAATAATTATGACACTGCAGGCGCGGAAGATATTTGTTGGTGAACGACCTTTTCTTTTGCTCTTCAGGTATTTGAATGTCGCCAAAATAAAGAAAAATTTTGCCTGCGAATATTTTTTTTTTTGCTATTTATTATATTTCCGTCAACAAATCCGTTAGCCGTTAAAATATATTTTATTCCGTTAGTGCCTGACTCTAATCCGCCAGATCTAACGGAAAATCCGTTAATTTGGCAACACTGGATTTAAACAAAATGGCCAGTTTCAACTGGTAATGTTACCAGGATGATAAAATAAAATTGTTTTGGTAGTTTTAAACTTCGGAAGCTGGTTGTGAGCCGTGATTAAGTGGAATGTCCATGTATACCAAAATGTTGATTAATAATATATACTAATACAAATTTATTATAAATTAATGTGTTTATGGAATACTAGCGGCCTGCCCTCGCTTCGCTCCGGGTATTTAAAGCAATATTATAATTGATGTCCTCAATTTGTCACTCTGTAGTTGTGTTTTGTTTTTCATTTTTCATTAGTAGTTTTTATAACATTTATAGAAAAAAAAAGAAAAAAAGTGATAGATAATATAAGAGAAAGGACAGAACAAAAATAAAATTGAGTAGATAAAGGGGAGAGAGAGATAATCGAAAGAAAAAAAGTGAAAAGAGACTGATCATTCTTAACAGCTCAATAAAGATAAAAGTTAGAGAGGAAAAAGATAAAGGATGAGAGAGAATGATAGTATATAAGAGGAAGAGAGACGGAAATACTCTCAGTGAAAGAATTTTTAAAATCGGGTTAGTAACAACAAAGTGGCCAAATTATATTAATTAAAAATGTATCTGGCAACACTAAATCACCTTAGTCACTCACGATTAGTGTAGTTTTCTATCAGTGAAAGAATTTTAAAAATCAGGTTAGTAGCAACAAAATGGCGAAATTATATTAATTAAAAATGTATATGGCAACACTAAATCACCTTTGTCACTCACGATTAGTGTAGTTTTCTATCAGTGAAAGAATTTTAAAAATCGGATTAGTAAAAACAAAATAGCCATATTCTTTTAATTAAAAAATGTATCTGGCAACACTAAATCACCTTTGTCGGATTAGTAGTTCCTGAGAAACTCTTCAATTTACAAAATGGCCACGTTATGGCACTTAAATGGCCATATCTTTTAATTCGAATATTTATGGCAACACTACATAGCCTATGTTACCCGGAAAGGATGTAGCTGTCTATCGGTGAAAGAATTTTCAAAATCGGTTGAGTAGTTTCCGAGCCTATTCGCAACAAACAAACATACGAATATACAAACAATCAAATCTTTCCTCTTTATATAATAGTGTAGAGTATAGATATAGATAATTTTCATTTAAATTAACATAGACATTACAAGCTTTGTAAATACTTTAAAAAATTAGGAATGAAACTTAAACAGAAGTGGAAATATTGTTTCTTAAAAATTCACAACATGTGTGACATACTAAAATAATTCCTTTTTTATGCCAAATTTTAAAGTCTAGAAAAATAATATATAAAGTCTAGTAAAATAATAAGTCTAGCGGAATGACTGTAAAAACGTAGTGATTATATAGGTACCTACTCTTTGTTCGCTGTCGCACGGGTGGAGAATGGATGAATGGACATAGTAGTTCTATTGATTAGTACTAGTATTATATAGACATATCGAGATATCGATATTTAAAATTAATATTTTTTGGCGATATTTCGATAGTTTGATATTGAAATGAAGATATCGATGATCAAAATATTTTAATTTTACTCTTCTCAAAATATACAATATCATCGGAAATTTAATTGGGGTGTACAAATCCCACACACGTGGAAGCTGGCTGGGCCCGATATAAGCCTTTAAAATTAAGGGTTATCTATTGTCAGTTAGGCGATAAAGACACAGTACTCACAAGTTCTTGATGATTTCTTATCTTCTTTTTAATCTTCTTTTCGGGCATGCCCACGCACCACAACACATAATAACACCAAATAGTTCACACTTCACCATCAGTCGGTTCTCGTCAGGAAAGGGTGAATCAACTAGCGTTTAAGAGATATAGCACACACAAGACTCGGGATATTATTAATCAGTAAAGGGGGTCAACAGAGGGGGCCCCCCCCCCACACTGCGCGCGTGCGCCTCTCTCAATGCCTCCATTACGACTTACACCACTGCCTCTGCTCGTGGCACAACTAACACTACCTAACACCTGTATTTAGTGTAACGTCCATATACAATAAATAACAAGTACCAAATGTTACAATACAAGTTCATTATGGCACATAAAATATTTTATTTCAATAATAATGAACAAATAAAATGATTTATTTATAATTAGTCAACAACTACTCTCGATAGTTGTACTAACCATATTACAATACTTAAAAGTTATTAAATTTTAGAATAAAAGTTTACACTAAATATATAGTAAAAAATAAAATCATTTATATTAGTAATCATATAAAAACTACTACTAACTTTGTAGAAAGTTAAAAACTAAAATATAAACTCGAATTGTAATTTGTAAATAGGGAAAGGGATGCAATATCGCTCATAAAAAATCGATATTTTCAAAAGAGAAACATCGATGTTTATGAACGATATCTTAATATTTTTATCACTATTTAAATATATAGTAAGTATATTCGATGCCTAGTGAAGCGGAGTGCGGACGCCAAAAAAAATTTTTGAACTAATTTTTTTACTAACTAAGAGCGAGATCGTCGACGAACTAGTTCGTGTAGTTCACCTAAAGGAGCGCTTTTTTGAACTATGTCGTTCGCGAACTACCCAAGACTAATATCATCTTTGATATGTTTACAAGGCTGTACGGTGTAAAACCTTTGCGTTTTCTATTATGGAATAAAAGAGAAAAAAATATTTGTGTGTGCAAAAAGTAAGTCATACGGTTTATTTATTATTAGTATTCTGATTTCCATTTATAATTTAATTTGTTTAATCAATATATTGGAATATAAATTATTTTTGAGCGATATATCGAATAAACAGTTTTAAACATGAAATTAATTATTTGGATAAGGATTGTCACAAATGTATCCAGATAACATGGTCTGATTATAGTCGGTGTTCTAAATTATAAAAACGTAGTTATAATTACATTAATACAATAGTTGGTCATATGGTCTCGCGAAGATTTTTGTAGATATTGATACGTTCTATAATATTGTAGAACCATTTTTTGTTCTATCATCAATACTTTCCGCAGCGCATGCGATGAAAGACATTTTATTGCTGTTTTTTTTTACACCTTGGATAAAATTATTGAAATTTTAGTAAGGATTTCTAATTTTTCTAGAAATAAATATAACCTATGTTACTTTGGAATATTTTAACGTTGTAATGGTTAGGTTATATTTTTTTTGAATTCGGTCCAGTAGTTATTTAAATTATTCGTTACAAACATTATAATATTAGTGTAGATATAGAAGTCCGTATTTGGTATGTAGGACGTGTTTGTCATTAACTCGGGTGACGTTATATGGAGTTTAAAATGTATTTTTTTAAATTGTTAAATTAAGTTTTTTTACCTTTAATATTCATTGTTAGTTAATTATTATTATTTTGTATTTTTTTTCTGAATGCTGTTTAATCTTATATTATAACAATTATTAATTAAAATAATTTAAAAAAGAATGTATTTAGTAAGATGTCTCAATCAGTAACCTTGTTGACGATGAATATCTACAAAATATCGCCTTACAAAAATCTTTTTAATCTATATGTCACTGTCACTGTCACTTGTCATACGGTAATGGATATGGATATATAATAAGGGTGACCATATATTCCGTGTTTCAGTCACGGAGTTTTCATTGCCCCGTAATTTGGTGAAACCAATACAGGACAGTACGTTATCCAATCGAACAAAATATTTATTTTCGATATTGCTTAGATCTTTAAAACTACGCAATGAATTTTCATACTTTTTTTTTAATAGATAAAGTGATTCAAGAGGAAGGTTTATATGTATAATACATGCATATTATGTAGAGAAAGAAACCGTGCGAAGCCGGAAGCGGGTCGCTAGTATCATTAAAATTATAGCCTATATGTTATTCTGATGTGTAAGCTATATTATTGTAAAGTTTCATCAAAATCCATTCAGTAGTTTTTGCGTGAAAGAGTAACAAACATCCATACATTCTTACAAACTATCGCGTTTATAGTATTAGTAGGATTATTCTTTGAACACTTAAACACAACTGTTCTCCCTGTCGAAACTTATCGCCCCATCATACCACCTCCAGAAAGTGGGGATATAATCAGTCAAGGTTTTTTTTTAGTACATTTTTTAAGTACATTTACTAAGAATACAAAATGAGTATTCGATAATCGAGACATTGATCAAATGATACCTGAGAAATTATACCTATTACATATACATATACGCATGTAATTTACACGAGCAGTGCCTGGCGGCTTGAAAACCAGGAGCAGGTTTAAAGCGCTCTTTAGGTAGGTGTAATTAACAAATTATTGATTCATGATTGTTTTAAGATTAATGTATAAGGAAAATCGATGTTTGTATGTTAGGGTTATTTAGTTGATAATGACAAATTTTAGTAATAAAAAAATGAAAAAAAAACGGCCTATCCCGCGTTTTCCCGTATGTTCAATGATCTGGTCACCCTATAAACAATACACAATTAATAGGGATCTAATAAAAACGTCGCGGAGTCTTTCTTGATGTGATACTTTTTGATTTATACTTATTTTTAAAATTATGATAGAAAATATAAATTCTGGTCACCAATAACATTAAAAGAAAATAATGTGAACTATACCATAATTTAAAAATTATAATTCATTAAGATTGTCTCAAGAACTCGCATATTCAATGACTTCTTAAGGTTACTAACCTATTATCTATTTCTATGCTATATAACGCTGAAGAGTGTGTTTGTTTACTTGAACGCGCTAATCTCTAAGAACTACTGTCCGATTTGAAAAATTCTTTCAGTGTCAGATAGCCCATTTACCGAGGAAGGCTATAGGCTATATATCATCACGCTAAGACCAATAGGAGCAGAGCTACACGCGGACGAAGTCGCAAGGGTCAACTAACTATATTAACTTCTAAGTAATATTGTCAAAAAAATGTGGAACGCTTCACGATTTTGCGTGTCATCCTTGCGCAGGGGCCATGCTAATCTTCTCTGTATCGTTCCAATTTTATTATATGTACTGCCGAAGCGAGTACACTTACTAATCACTTCCATTTGTATATATACTCAATACACTAGAAAATGTTGTAAGCGCGTGTTAGGATGACGTTCACTTTGGAGTAATGGCAACAGATTTTATTTGTTGCGTGTGGTAACGCGGGGATGCGGGTTCGATTCCCACCTAAACGAATATTTAAATTTACATTAATCTTCATGTATTTTATGTTTTAAGTTTTTTAGTGCATTTTATTTCATTTATTATTTAATTAACCTATTAATACATGGCAAAACTATTAAAAAAATTGCATTAATATTGTTAAGGACTTATTAATAACATGTACATAAATTTAATGTTTATTCAATTACAGTATATTAAAATAAAATATTAGGTATTTTTTTTTTTAAAAAAGATTACTATATAGCAGTATGGATCACATACTACTAGTATTCCAGTTACCCTTCCTAGTAAGCTAATAAATAACTTGTGTCAGGAGTGGGCCACGCCAGTAGTCCAATGTCCGGGATTTGAACCCACGACTTGTTGATCGCGAATCCAACGCCCGAACCACTGAGCTACTGACGCTTCAAATATTAATATTCTTATTTTTATATATTATCATTGTTATATTTTAATATTAACAGCGCCATCTATTTGAGGTGTTAGTCAACTAAACTTATAAATTACTATTTATTCTTAAGATTATTAAGTACTGAGATAATAGATACTCGTAGTAAAGCTAATAGTAGTAAAATCGTAATAAATAAATAAATCCTTTTTTTGAATTAAACTCAAAACATATTAGTATTTAGATTGAATTCTATAAATTGGAGCGAAAGTGCTGACATTTTTCATAAATATTCTAATATAGTTTCAAGGTCCGAATACTAGATAGCGTTGTTTTTTAATTGAGACTGAAAATTATTAATATTTTATTAACCGACTTCAAAAAAAGGAAAAAGGTTCTCAATTCGTCGGAGTCTTTTTTTTTAA
Source organism: Limenitis camilla (assembly GCA_905147385.1). Classification (NCBI taxonomy): domain Eukaryota; kingdom Metazoa; phylum Arthropoda; class Insecta; order Lepidoptera; family Nymphalidae; genus Limenitis; species Limenitis camilla. The sequence goes on along the minus strand of LR990251.1, from coordinate 4,734,783 downwards.
GGTATATTCCCCCTATGTGTATGTGCGAGTGCACTTCCCAGGTGGTCCCAAGTCAGGATCTGATGGTGGAATCCGGAGAAATCGAGGAAAACTCTCAAATTTCAAAGGCACTTACAATGTTTTACACATATTGTTGGGTAAAGAAAAGGTATGGTGGGTTCGAAATAGCCCCGCGTGAGATGGTTAGTCGCGAACGTTCACTTTTACCTTACCGAAGTCCCGCGAATTTGTTGATTTGCTAATTGCATTTAGCACAATATTACACTTCACGATATTTGCGTAAATATAAGTTCGATATACTCGAAGGGAGCGATGCGTGCTCGACCTGAGGTCATCCGTAAGAAGCGTGCGGAAGTCGAAGCCGTTAATGAAGGCTTGACACTTATTTTTTGTCTACCCACCGATTTTAAGGGAGTTAGGATTGAGGGTAGATGGAAATGGATAATAGTCTGTAGGTATAGACACCTAACACATATTTTGATCTATAAAATAATCAAATATTTTGTATAACATAATCAGATGTGTTATTGCTAACCTGATGTCATGGAAAATACAACTCCTCAACGGTTAGGGGTTAGAGGATACTTCTTTAAATATTATGTGGACATCCTGACAGCTAATTGTATACTTTGAAGATATTTAGGTAAACTGATAAATAGAGAAACATAAAATATTTTTTCAGTTTCAAGTCTGTGCCGGCACCGACTTGAAATCTAGATCAGTTGGTAGTGAAATCAAATCAAAAACTAAGTTTGATTATTTCTTACGTTTTAATGAGTTCATTATTTATTTTTTGAAAACTATAAAATTTTTTTTAGATATCTCTGGAATGGATATTTCTGATACCACTAAAATTCTTTATATAGATTTAAATTTTTATACTTTGACTTAAATCTGGATTTTCTTGGTTCTACTTACTTTCATGTAAAAGAATTTAGATTTTTTCATTTAATCTAAAGATGAAGATGACTAATCAGTATAAAAGGTAAGAAATGAAACAGATGTTTTAGTAAAAACAGGATTTAATTATAATTTTATAAATCACTTCATATGAATCATGTGCGCGAGAGTCCAGTCAGATTTCAACTCAACTGGTTCTTCAACAGTGACTCCAGCAGCAGTAACAACACCCAACTGGTAGCGAGGGAAGGACCGGGCATCTCGGTAGAAGAGTACTTCCATGCATTTGCGTACTAGAGCTCTGTGAAAAATTAATATTATAGAACATTTTTTTTAAATGGCCTAGGTATGACATAAAAGGGATAGCACATACTTTGCAGACTCTTCATCCAAGGGTCCTTTTTCCAAAGCATCACGGAGCAATGGTGTTGCCATGTATGCACCAAGACCAGTAGCTATAGTTGAATCTTCATATGCTGTACCAAGTTTATCCACTGCTCCCAAGAAAGGCTCACCGTCCTGAGGAATATTAAAAGTTTGTATAATGATAAAAAGTTAAATCTGAGATAAAGCTTTTTATACATACTTGTATTCCAGCGACAACATAGTTGTTCCACAAGGGGTCCATCTTGCTTCTCTTATTGTACAGCACTCGGGTCAACCAGCAGTGGAGAGACTTTGGCTTTAAATGTAAACCATCTCCAATACATTGTTCATCAATACTGAAAAACACAATATTACTAACTTAAAACATCAAAATTCAACAATTTAAAGATGAAATAACAACATAAGCTTTTTTATTTCCGTTGCTTCATCTAATTAAACTTTGGAAATAGAATTCAAATTCATCATCAGTACCATAAAATTAAATTGCAAATAACACCGGCCTACAAAAAAAAGTGATCTGTACTTAATACTGGACCTACCTATCTTTATGTATTTCGTCACGCTGAATCTGTATCTGAAGTCAGTTTTGCCCATATACCCTTGAAATTTAAGTTAATAGCAAAAGACCATAAAAAACGCCAAAAATTAAAAGTTTTGGTAAGAAAAAATTTATAGCCTTTATGGATATTGGTTAGCTAAATCCAAATCTGAAGTTTATTCAACCATAAGCCTTTTAAAATTTAAGTAAATTTCAAAACAAAAGCTGAAAATTGCAAAAAAGAAACCCTATGCATAGGCCCAACCTACCTACGGTCTGGTCAAAAGTACACACCACTTTTTATTTGAGTAACTCAGTTTGAAATTATCACTCAAGAAATATTTTGAATTAGTATTTTTCGATGCAATATTTCATACTAGCTCTTACTTTCTTGTTAAAACTATTTTTTACAGATTTATTGGGTGGGAATTTTACGAAAAAAAATTTTGTGTAATGACATTCCATTTCCAAAAACAATAGTTTATACAACTTACATTTTCTGTTCAATAATATCTTTCAAATATTGGTAATCAGCAAAATCTCCTCCAGCTCCAAGTAAGATCAGATCATTCACTTTTAATATTCTACGGCAATCACGAAAACGAGCCAAAGATCCATATGAACCAAGTGTATCACCTGCTATTACACAACCTTTGTCAAACTTTACTCCAATCACAGTTGTTGCTGTTGTGATAGGTGTTGATGAACTGAAAATCAAAAGTAATATTATTTATTATTGCAAGATCTTTTAATCATCACTTTTTCGTGTTAAAAATACGTAAGTACGAGTAGAAGTGTTTTGTTTGACTTTATTTTTGCCTTTTTTGTGATTTTAAGAATTTTATTGTATTAGTATACAAAGTTTTTTTAACTTACTGAGCCCTGAAGTCTTGTGGAGATTGATTGGACAATCCAAGCGATGATGAATTTGCGGGGAAGTTATAGAAAGCCCCCGGAGATGGTCCGTTATGCCATAGAGGCGCTGGATTCATCATATCACCCATAAAAGCCATTTTAATTGAATAAATTTAATTTTTCTGTACTAAATCTTAAAATTCACAGAATGACAAGCGGCACCGAAAATGACAAACACTTTTTCAATTGCGTTTCGTGTTACGGTAGATATATGCTTAATTAGACCGGATTTCAAAGTTTTATTTAAGAATTATAAACTTAATTATTTTTTAATAATATAAATAACAATATATTTTGAATTTATTTAATACAAAATAAACTAATGTTTAAAAATGTATATGTATAAAACGAAAAACGGAAAGTACAATTCGTTCTCAAACAATTATTGTTAAAATGATCTGTTTCTAAAAAGAAATTATCTTGTTTTAACATTATTAATGAAATAAATACGATAAAATAGTGTGTTATTAAAATAACATCATAAATAATTTTTATGGATCATTAATATTCTTATTTTATTAAAATTACAATCATAGCTAACTTCACATTGTTGAGATTTTTGAACGAAATGAAACCGCAATACATTGACATTTGATAACTTCACGTTGAGGTTCTTTCAATTTCCTCTTCAAAAAATTGACACAACAAAATGTCTAAGAGAGGTTCGTGAAAATAATATATCCGTTTAAATCTTGATAAATTTATTAAAAATCATTGTTTTAAGATGTGAAAAGAAGTTTCCGTTCCTTATTGCCTATGAATGCATGTTTATTTTCCGTCTATCCTCTTAAAATGTCATGTGTTATGGTTAAGTGAAAGATGTATAACAGTGGTTTTTTAATGTTTTTAAAGGACGTGGTGGTTCCGCGGGAGCGAAGTTCCGCATCTCACTGGGTCTCCCGGTGGGAGCCGTGATAAACTGCGCAGATAACACAGGTAAAACTATTTATTAAACATAACCTTAAATTGTTTCGAAGTACTGGATGTGATGATGATACCTATAAACACGTTTTGTTTTGAAAAATAATGATATTTTCCTTGGCTGTGTCTGATATCATCCAGTTTTAGTTTAATAAACTTTACCTAAGTTTTGAAAGCATCGTGTCGTCAAACAATTGCTTTTTTTTTAAATAAATGGCCTGTTGATTTGTGATGCATAATTAAATGTGAAAGTCAGTCTTTTTACATTAAGTACAACATTCACCTCACTAAGTAATGGAGCTACGAGAATTAATCCTTATTAGTAGACTTCTTAAATATTAACTACTTCATAGTTTATATTTGCTATATGAAATGACATATCTGTCTAAAGAGAAGTGCTCAGCAGTCAAGTCTATGGAGGTGTTTAAAAATGAACAATAGAACTTAGTGGCTGTTAAAATTTTCTAACACATAATTTCCACTAACCTTATAATATCTTTATGTTTAAGGTGCAAAGAACCTGTATGTAATCGCAGTGCAAGGTATCAAAGGTCGTTTGAACAGATTACCAGCGGCCGGGTCTGGAGACATGATTGTTGCTACTGTTAAGAAAGGCAAACCAGAACTAAGGAAAAAGGTAAACAACTTACTCTTTTAAAGAGCTAGTCTTATTAACAAACTGCGTTAATGTTATAATTGTATCTCATTTGCTATGATTATATAGATATACCCTTACCTTCTTGAATGATTTTGGTATAAGTTTGAATGCATGTCTGATTCTTCTTACCAGCCTGGGTCCCTGTACTTATTTTTTATTTAAGACCATACATTCTTTTTTTTAATTATAGACCTTCCCCATTCATTTTTTTTTTGACTTACATGGACCACTGTATTTTTATTTTTTTACTTGTATGTAAATTCTGTTCTTTTTGCTAACGTGGACTCTTACACTTATTTTCATTTAACTTTTGATGTGATAACTTCTTATGGGATGGTAAACTGCTTCGTAACGTAACATGTTACGGCGCCACTATGTCTGGCTTCCCTTTCTCCCACGCATACAGCAGCAGTAGGCAGGCTGCTCCCCTCTCACTTTAACTTACAGCGGTAGCCATATTTCGAACAGACGCCTTCCCCTCTTTCTACTTGGTTGAAGTTATCACTTCTGTCGAGCATCCCGAGAGGCACACATTTTTTTTTTTGCTGACTGGACAGTTGCATACTTTTTTTCAAACCCCATCTAATTTTCACAAACCTCTGCATTTTTTAATTGTTAACAGATTATTTTGAAAATCATTGTTATAATGTTGCAAAGATCATTTTCCGTCTAAGTTTTTTTTGTTGTGTGATTGCTGTGATGACATGCCACGGTTTCGCTTAATATTGTCTGAACTGTTGTGAACAGTGTGATATTACTTGCCTTGGCTGACTGAGCATACTCACACATGCTTAACAATATAATAACATACAATAGTAAGGATACAAGGACAAAGCTTAAGCTAATTCGGTTCTAGCACCCTGAACAACAGCAAAAAGTAATAATAAACTAATATTTATAATCAATATAGAAATTTTATGCCATAGTCAATCAATCGAATTGTGTTGCCCCATCTAGAAAACTTGCCTAATTTTAGGGAAAGCTTTAAAATGCATTAACATATTATTATTAATATTACATGTGTACTCTTGGGCCTTGTCGGTCACCAATGAGAGTGCTGTGTTTAGCTTGTTATCCAATAGTGAACTAGTTTGCTATTTTAGTTCAATAATTATTTTTTATAAAATATTTAGTAACAATATTAAACATTATTGCTAGTTTTTTTATTTTTATTAAAAATTATAGTCATCTTCAGAAACTAAAATGTAAATAGGGATCAGTGATGCAATGTCGCTCATAAAAAAAATCGATATTTGTAAAAGTGAAACATCGATGTGTATGAACAATGTATTAATACTTTTTATTACCATTTAAATACAAAGAATGTATCGATATTTTTTTTAGTAATTAATAGAAAGCATCTAGAAGTAAATAATTTTGCTACGTAGCGCCATTGCTTAGTAAAGAGGACCCCAAAAAAATATTAGAACTAAGAGCGAGATCATTAGCGAACTAGTTCGTTTAGTTAATCTAAAGGAGCACTTTTCTGAACTAGCTCGTTCACAAACTACCCTAGACTAATCTGTGGCTTTATATTTGTATCTGTTCTTATAAAAAATTAAAAAATGTTCAAAGGTAATGCCAGCGGTAGTGATCCGGCAGCGGAAACCGTTCAGGAGGCGGGACGGGGTGTTTATATACTTCGAGGACAATGCAGGCGTGATAGTGAACAATAAGGGGGAGATGAAGGGCTCTGCTATCACCGGACCAGTGGCTAAAGAGTGCGCAGATCTGTGGCCCCGTATTGCCTCCAATGCTAGTTCCATAGCTTGAAGTTAATATATTGATAAGGAAATAACTGTCTTTTATTGTGCAATCCTATTTTTAGTTTAAAACATTTTTCGTCTATTTGTTCTGGCTAATCTTTAAAATGGTTGGACCGATTTTGACGGGACTCGCTGGCAGATAGCTGATGTAACAAGGAGTAATTTAGGCTATTTAACATCTCGCTACGACCCATAGGAACGGAGCAACATGCGAATGAAGTCGCGCGGGCGGCTAGTATCACATATTTTTATACTTCTATTTGTAATCAGAAAGTAATAAATGATGTGATTATTTGTTACAAAATTGTGATCCTATTAGAACATTGATGTATAGCTGCCAGCACGTAAGAATAGGTTTAACCTTGAATGCGCAGAAGCCACTATTAGGCGCGAGAGCAGCTCGTCTGCTACATCACGGATGGAACACAATGCGCAACAAACCCCCCACTGTTTCAGTGTAACTTGTAAGAACGAATAATTATTTTGTTTCTATTATATCAGAAAATAAGTATAAATAAAACTATCCTAAATTAAAAAACACGTGGTTACTTTTCATTCAAAAATTTGCAGGCGTTTTCATTTGAAAAATATTTTCTTAAGCTGCTACTAGCGTCAGGTTACTCTAATTTTCAATTAGAATGACTAAATTCTTTGTTCCTAATATGTGCCGTTATTTAAACTCAATAAGACAAGAGAATAAGGCGTAAGAATCCATAATAAAATTCCAAAGGAGCTAAAACATTTCCGTAGCGCACTCAAAGAAAACTCATTAATGCTCCGCTCTATGGGTCGTAGTTGAAAAAATTATTTAGTTCGAACCAATAGTTCCTGAGATAAGTGTTAATGCGTTATACCAAACTAACTTCAGCTTTATAATATCAGTACAGATTACATAACTCGTAGGATAGGATTTGATGATATAGGTATAAAGTAACTGAAACTGTCACACCGGTTGTTTATTGCATTAACTCCTAGGTTACAAGCTTATAGGTAGCTTTCTCCAGTCCGTCCTGTCCTGGGCTTTCCTCAGGGCTGTGAGATTGGTAACTTGGTCAGACCATCGTGTGGGGGAGCGTCCTAGTGGTCGTTTTCCTTCAACTTTGCCAAGCACCATCAGCTTGTCCAGGCTGTCGGGCTTGCCTTCGCGCTGTGCCCAAAATAGCAAAGGACACGCTGGTAGCAAATACTTAGTATAATCTTAAAGTGGAGTATATATAAAAAAAACAAACAATATATCAAGATCTTATATTATTATTATAACCTATATATATTTAGTTATGCAGAGCACTTTAATATTAATCAATAATCATACACACAAAAATAATCATAAATTTAAATAAAAAACCACTATTTTTTTCTTATATTATTTATGTCGGATAAAATAAAGTATGAAGCATTTTATCTTAAAAAAACATTATTGGCCTATGAAATAAAAAAAAAACTGTATTAATAATAGACAAGGTAATTTAACTCCTCTTATTTTTAAAGTGCAATACATAACATATAGAGTTCACTATCGACGTTTCTTGTGTATCTTGGTCGGACCTTTCACGAAGCACCAGTCCACTGAAATCGCTTGTCCTAAGATGTCTGCGCCGTCCAGCGCTTCACGAGCACTCTGCAACAGTTGGGTAGCATTAATCATCAAAAAATATATATATTTATGGGTATTAAGTCATCTGTTAAATGACTCTGCCCACTACAAACATATCATGCTATGACCGTAATAGGGACGTGCCAAGCATCTGCGCCGTCGTGTTAAATACTCATGAGCACCTATTTTTTTTAATGGTTCTAAAGGAGCAGATGGTCCACTTGATGGTAAGTGACCACTATCGCCAAACAAGAGATATCCTCTTGTTTTATCGGTGCGTTACATTGCATCCTCAAAGATAGGGTAGTGAAGAAAATATGCTGCGGTTTCAGTGGACCCTGAGCCACAAGATCCGCAGTATTTCGGGGAACAGATCCCCTTAAAGACAAAAGAAAATAATTACTGTCTTAGCCCGCATACAATAGGGCGCATGATTGCGCCTCTAACAACAACTCATTATGGCGCTCCCTAAAAACTTCACGGGGCCTTTTCCACTCGGGCGCCGTCGTCTACCGATCGACCTTGCGTGTATGGACGGCGCGTGCCTGGGAACGTGTCAGCAAAACGATAGTTCAGAAGCGTCAGTAGCTCAGTGGTTCGGGCGTTGGATTCACGATCGATAAGTCATGGGTTTGGACTACTGCATAGCTTACTACGAGGGGTAAAGGGAATACTAGTGGGAACTGCGAAACAACAAAGAAAACATCACTGAATTTAGACTTTGTTCACTTGTAGCTCCGCTCCTATATCCGATGATATATAGCCTATAGCCTTCCTCGATAAATGGGCTATCTAAGACTGAAAGAATTTTTCAAATCGGACCAGCAGTTCCTGAGATTAGTGCGTTCAAGCAAGCAAACTTACAAACTCTTCAGCTTTATAGTTCAGTATAGATTTCATATTTCACTATTATGAATGTAAAGATATTATATTAATGGAAACTGAAGTATGATTTGAAGGTCTATATTTTAAAAGGATTCTGCCATCATAGACATCGAGTAATGGATAGTGCTTATGCAATTTATCATCAATTATACATGAGCTAGAGAATTTTGAATTTATTCAATGAGTATCTTAAACAAGTCTCTTTATCTCAGTAAGTAATTGTCTGCAAATAGTTATTATGGCTCTGTTGTAGTCTGTCAGCGTTTCACAATTGGTTGGTCGTGACTCGGTAGCAGGCCATCAAAATAAAATACCAGGTCGCAGCATTCCTGCCTTGTTCTAAAATAAAGAATGTTAATCTCCAATGGACTGCAACTAATGGATAAGAAATAATTTACATTCAAGTTAGACTTCGATATAAGGATATATACGAGACAAGGTCATTGATAGACTTTTGGTTATCTTGTTGTTAAAAAAACATACATATCCAATCAAGCAATAACTTAAGTGCCTTTTGTTTGTGTTTTGTAGTTTACCTTTAAAATAAATATAAAAACCAAAGTGGAATCAGACTTCAAAAAGTATATATTACAATGTAATTAATAACAATAACTGCATATCATTTTACTTGATCTAGCAGTGAGGAGAGAGGTCTAGACAATGAAGGTGCTTATTAAAGTACCATTACTATTAGAATATACTCACAGCTGCTTGTTTGTACGTCTCATATTCAACCAAAGCATAGCCCTTAAGGAATCCTGTGCGTCTGTCCAAGTTTAAGTGAATGTTTTTGATTTCACCAAACTCTGAGAATTGATTCTGAAAATAATTTTAATATGAAAGAAGTAAATACTTATGAGTAGTATTACATTTAGTTATGTTGTTATTTTAATACCTGTATGTCCTCTTCTTGAGCTTCTTCATGCACATTGCTGACAAATAAAATCCAACCTTCAACAGATCTCTGAGGTCCCGGTGTGTTGCCGTCACCTTCTGGTGCTAGACTGTCATACCTGAAAATGATATACAAAAACCAGTTGCTTTATTTGTTTATGATGAACTCCAAAACTACTTTGTCTCCTTGACGTTTTCACCTTTCATAATAGTACAATCATCATAAACGAATTGACCTTCAAGTCACCAGGATACATATAAAGGAACAGCCCAAAATGACTAATAAGTAAAGTTCATTTGCTTTAATGGTAAAGGAAAACATCGTGAGGAAACCTGGACTCCTCAGAGTTCTCCATGCTCTCAAAAGATGTGTGAAGTCTGCCAACCCGCACTTGGCCAGTGTGGTGGACTACGGTTTCATCCTTCCTCATTCTGAGGAGGAAACCTCTCACCAGTGGGCCATTAATGGGTTGTGATGATGATTCATGATCTTCAGGTCATGGATTCAAATTCATTTAGCATAAAAGGATTAGGCACTTCTTTAGAATAGTGCACCCCCCCTATTTTTTTTGTCAATAATAGTAACAATTCTAAATGTATTTCTGAAATCCGTTTTTATCGATTATTTCATTGAGATGTGATTTTTTGAAAATTCATGAAAAACCTCATTTTCAAGATGAAGAGGGAGCGCTTTACACAATCCTTTGCTTAATGTATTTTTGAAATCAGATTTAGCATAAGTTATTCTACTTAAAAAAAAAATCCAATACACACATTCAAAATTCCTATGAAAATGAGTATTTTTACAAATTCTCAAAAACTGAATTTCCTAAAAACGGATTTCAAGTAAACACTACTACAAAAATATAGGTGAGGGGGAGTTAATAATATATGTGACCGAAATTTTTTGTAATCGTTTTATCAATATTAACAGATACAGACCTGCCTCTATTCCCTCTTTCAGAGCCACCACCTCCAGTCTCAGAGCCGAAGCCACGACCTTTGCGTTTTCGCGCCTTCTCTTTAAGACGCGCAATTCCCTCTAAAAGTACAATTCAAATAAGTACTAATAATATTTAAAATCAATAAAGTTTATATAAGTATTATAAAATTGGAAAGCGGAACGTTCTAATTTAATGAATGCAACTTAACCTATTTATAATTTAACGGTAATCATTATTTCTTTTAGAAATCGTAGTATTATATTAAATGTAATAATAGAGATATGTTAAACATGAACCTATGTTTATTTTATAGCTATGTTAAACATTAACCTATAAAATAAACAAAAATATAAATCATTGTACTCACGTTCACCGTCTTCATCAACTTCGAATTCTTCAGAATTTTCGATATCTAACACATCTGCCATATTTTATATCTATAAGTAATCCAGAACACAATATGATTCAACGTTATATGACACTAAATAGTCCTATTTTTTCCAAAATTATCATTAAATTATGTTGTTTGTTTGACACGCAAAGATTAGGCTTGGTCAAAATATTGATGTTTTTCAAAATATAATCGATTATTTATCGATAATCGTTTTATTATTATATTTGACATTTTTTTATAAATTTTGTAGTTTGTGGATGAATTAACCTCAAACAAAAGAAAACAAATCGTAGTTATTTTATTTAAAATATCGATAAAATGTCGATATTTTTCCCATATACCACCCCTAATATTCAGACCACAGACCTCATTTCCAAAGACATCAAATACATATTCTATTCAAGAACAGTCAACATGGCTTCGGCCCTACTATAAAATAAATGAAATATCAACCTATTAAAGACAAGGCTGTACGGTGTAACATCTTTGCCTTTTCCGTTATGAAATAAAAATAGAGGGAAAAAAATTAAGAATAGTCAACATTGATAATAGATAGAATTATTACCTAGAACCGTTAAACAAGATAATTGAAAAAAATACAATTACTCTTTTAAAAAATGTATATAAGTATATAAAATGAATAAATATTGGTAACCTTGAAAATTGATAATTTATTATATAATTTTTCACAGTATTATATTTTGTTCAGTACATAATATTATGTTATTGATTTTAAAAAGAAGCCTTAAAAATAATTTCATAAAAAAAGGACATGAGCATGACTTGTGTCAAGTAGTGCTCAAATTATTTATTTGGCAGAATTTGAATAGTAGTAAGAACATATATCTAAATTTTAAAATGAGTGTATACAATTTATGGATTAATGAATTAAAAGAATCAAAAGTTAAAACATCTGTATCATCTGAAAAAGTGGTTAGATCTCCACTGACTTCTCGGTCAGCTTCTCCTCCCAGCCGTGTTGGTGAAGCAATATTTAACAATTACATTGAATTGATTAACTCTAAATCAAATTTAAACTCGGAGGCAAAACAGACAGAACCATTGGATAAGCCATTTGATTTTTTTGATGATGAAGAATTTGCGTTTGGAATAAATTTAATCAATAATAATGTAGCATGTGTGGGTGATAACATGACTAAATTAATTCAGATGGGTACGTATTTATACTTTTATGGAGAAAGTGAGTATATTATTCTACCTAATAAATGCCAGTAAAAAACAGCAACAAACACTTTCGGTTAGGTACGACGTTATATAAAAAAAGTATTTATGTAGCTACCGGCACCTAAGTATAGGTTTGACCTTGAATGCGCACAAGTCACTATTAGGGGCGAGAGAAGCGTTTCACACGCGATTGGCTGTTAACTTCTATTAAGATTTTAACGAATAGATGTTATCGAACGATTAAGTTATTTTTAATTATCCGTTTAGCGGATGACTTAGCCAATGTTTTAAAGATAGTAGTCTTGGGCCTAGTCGGTCACCAATGAGAGCGTTCCTTTTAGTCGTAATCCAAAGGCGAACTAGTTCGCTCTAGACTAAAAGATAGTATAGTGCCAACTAACTCTGTTTCTTTTGCGCATAATTGTGTCCTTATACAGATTTTTTTTAGTGGCAACACTTTTTTGAATGTCAAAAATTTCCTTCGATTTTCAAATCTGTCAAAAGTACGAAAGTAGGAAATGTTCTCGTGATTCTATTTTACAATTAAACCGTGATTTCTGACTCTATAGTGAGAATAAATGATTTGTATTGAGTTGTATTGTGTATAACTGAAAATATGCCGGAAGTATCCCTTACAGATACTATTATCACTTCTCTGAACGGTGAGAAATGAAATTCGTCATTATTTACATTATCATTACATAATTTTGTTTTCACCTATATTTAAATGCTTTGACACGATTATTTAATTATAGATGCAGGACGCCCTCAATAACTGAGGTTACATTGTTACATCATAAGAGAGTTTAGTTTCTTATAATGGCAGGGGATGATTTTATTTTTGGTATTGATAGTGTTTTGTGTTGATTGAGTTTTCTTGTGTATAATCCTTTTTTCGCCCTAGTTTTATTTGTGGGATTAACATAGTTTGATGTTATATAAAATCTCAGAGAAGCGAGATGATGTTGGTTGGAATTTCGGTATTCTTAGTATTTTTTAGTTAAGTACAAATTTTGCATGCATTTTTTGTATAATACTTTTTCAGTGCTGGCCCAACCTCTTAGTTGTGTGAGATTTTAATTTTTTGCTCAAACATCCTTTATTCGAATTAAATTGTATCTCATATGCCCCACTCTTTTTAATCCTTTAGAGAAGTAAAACTGAGAGTTTGATGTAATAAAATGGTTTATCATATAAAAATATTTTAAGAAATTGGAACTTGGATAGTTTTTTTTTTAATTATAAGAAACATGTTTCCTTGTTCATTGAAAGGTCAAGAGACAAAATTATTTGATTCAAATTTGTCTATCTGGTAAACCAATATCCTTTAATCCATTCTAGACCTGTAATTATGTGTTTTTGATACAAAAGAATCACATAACACATGTGTTATTAATTGTTGTGTAACTTAATACTGATATTTAAATTTAGTTCAATTAAACTAACACTTGTAATGTTTTTAGCCCAGGAACCGTGGCCGGACAATGTCAAGCTGTTTCAACCATATGAAGTGGAGCAAATACTGTTGCCAGATAATGCCAGTTGTTTAGCTGTTCAAGCATATTTAAAGGTAAATTGCCATCATTAATAATAATGGTCTATAATAAGCTGTTTGAAAACTTGGTCAATTATATACTTTAATATCTATTTTATTCAAAAAAATATTTTAAAGAAGAAGCAATATTTACTAATTATAATTATTTACATATTTTGTTTTTAAAAAAATCAATTTAGATTTCCCTCGAAAATGGTGAATAGTGTCATGGCGTCTTGAATGATGTCACAGTCTGAGAAGTTCTGCTCTGTTGTATGAAAAAATCAAAAACAACAATGATGTTTTAGGGTGGTGTGGCGTAACACTTTCTGATTGGTGTTCACTGTTGCATGTCTTTGTCTATTTTTTTATATTCATTTTCTATAAATATTAATAATGTTTAGCTTTTATGAGAAATAGACTGGTTTTTTTTTTCTATCTAAGTATCTTAATTTATAGTTAGAAACTATAAACCGAGCAATTTGTTATTAGTGGACACAAGCCTATTAAGGAATTCATTTTTTTCTTAAATCATAACATGTAATTTAAAAGTAATATTATATTCAGTGCCTGATATGAGTTTAACTAGTTTTAAGTTTAAAATAAATATTTATGACGATAATAATGATTTTGTTTTTACAGATGTGTAACCTACCATTTGAAGTAGAAATGCGATGGAATGCAGAATTCATGTCACCATCAGGTCGAGTGCCCTTTATTAAATGTGGAGCCTTTGTAGTGTCGGAATTAGAACCAATAGTACAGTTTGCTGCAAACAAAGGTGTTACGTTATGTTCAAAATTATCTACCGAGGAACGGGCAGAGATGAGGGCATATATGAGTTTGATTACGAATGTTTTAGTTAATGCAGAGGTAATAAGACTACATTTTTTTCTAAAGTTTACTAACAATTTGTATAACAAACTATTATTATTCTTAATCTATCTGTAACTAAGCTAAATGCTTGAGGTCGGAGCGAACACACAACTGTAGACCAAATGTGAATCCAACTCCTAATGATTTTGTTACTGTTGTTATAGTTTTTAAATTGAATCACCACCCTTCCTGGTTGGAGGATCCTCCTATTCGTTGGAGGGATGCTATATTCATTTTGGTGGTCCACTACTGTAACATTTAAAATTATTTTCCAGTTATACATTTCATGGGTAGATCAAGAAACATTCAACACGGTGACTCGAGTGAGAAACTCTTCGGTATACCCATGGCCATTAGGCTGGCTTCAGACAAGGTCCAAGAGATCCAGTGTGATAAAGAGATTAAAAGCCTTACATTGGCATGATAAGACACTTGATCAAGTATTAGCAGATGTGAGTATATGTATAATATGAAAATTACTAGTTCTTACATTTTTGTTGGACACCTAAAAGTCTATTTGTGGTTAAAAAAATGTAAGGGTTTTTTTTTGTTTAATACTTTCCATCGATCCAAGTATATTTTTTGAAGTACACTAACATTATTGATCAACTGATTCTTTGAGATTTACTTTATAAATAGCTTATTTTAATGATAAATTTTACCAAAAAATAGAAAACTATTAATCATGCATTTTGTTGTCTTTAAAACAACAAAATGCATGATTAATAGTTTTATACAAAATATGAAATATTGAAATGTTGAAAGATGAATAAAATTTCACAAATAAATTCCATACCAGCTGCCCGGACTGACTTTGTTATGCCATAAGTTATATTTTTATTTTTCTTGTTATTAAACCCTTCTGTGGAACTTAAGGAACATAAAAAAATTTTAGCTGAATTGGCCATTCTGGAGTTATGCGCTTAGCAACATTCATTTTTATGTATATAGATTATTTAAAAAAAAAAGAATATATCTTTTGGTCGGCCAACCCATGTGGCCAGCAATGTTTGAGCGTTGCGCAAACAACTAATAAATATATTTGTATGATGTCTTAAGCAAAATTTATTATTATTTGTATGATCTGCTGAAGAGTTAAAATAAAATGTCTTAATTTACATAGATTAAAATGGTTGAGGCCCCCTAGTAAATATAAAATAATGTCAGGGGGCTTCGCTCTTTTATTACAGTGAGATTCAAGAAAACTTAATGTAATTTATCTGTTTATTCTATTACATTGCAAAGTTTTGTGTATATGCGTGTTTGTGCGCCCACATATATATATATTATAATCGGTAAAAATCTTTGAGAATACTCAATATATTTTTTTTAATTTAAGGTGGAACAATGCTGTAATTCCCTGAGTCAACGGTTAGGCGATAAAGACTACTTCTTTGGAACGTAAGTTTTTTTAATTTGTTTATTTAATGTCCTTCATCCAGTATGTTTTGATTTTCCTGCTCCTCATCCTGTTTAATCATTTCCTTTATCCTAGTCCAACACCCCTGGATGCTCTCATATACGGCCATGTCAAAGCATTACTATCAGCCACTGGACCCAGGGCTGCGGTACTAATTAAACCCATCACGAGTGCTCTGTTGAGACACTTCTTGCGGATGTCTAATATAACACAAATTAAATTGTCGGTATGTTCATCATATATTGAGTTACTTTACATTATTTGTATAGAAAATAAAATGGAAGTACTAAATTTTTTTGTATTTAACGTTTCGTGTTAAATAAGGCAGATTATTTTTTTTCTATAAATCATTAACTTTTCAGTGTTTTCTTTTTCTTGTATATTAATGTCAATTTATTTTTAATTGTTAGTAAGTTTATCGGTTACTAAGGAAACGTTTAGTCTATTTATAACAATTATAACAATACTCAAATCTCAAAAATTAAAAAAAAAAATAATCGTGGGATACTCATGACCGTACTGGAACATAGGAGTTATGAAAAAAAAACAGATTATTTAAATAAATACCTCGCTATCCCTATCTTTTATTTTTCTAGCCTCAGGAAGAGTATCTAGTAACTCAAGCTAGTCAACTGTCTCGTCGTAACTCTCCCATACGTAGTGTGTCCAGGGTGAAACGATCTAGATTATGTCTCAGGAGTACTAGTCGAGATAACATGGTGTATAATAAGGATGTTTTTGGTTAATATGTCATTTTTTATAACTGAATAATATGCCTTAGTAGCAAATTAGAATTAATGTCATCATCATCTGCTGGGTCTCCTCTTCAGAGAGAGGAGGGATTAGGCCATAGCCCACCACGCTACCTCAACGTTGTGGCAGACTTCACACAGCTTTGAGAACATGGAGAACTCTCAGGAGTGCAGGTTTCCTCACGGTGATTTCATTCACCGTTATCGGAATCTCTTTTACAGGGACGCGCTCTTTTAGAGGCATGTATGGCCGGCGCGTCCCTGCTCTTCTATACTTAACCTTATAGTCAGTGTTGCTATCTGATCTTTGTAGTAACATTTCTTGCAAAACATATATGATTAAATTTTCTAGTAATACTATTTTGTTTTTACCAAATTTTTACTACATTTGATTAAATAACTATAGTAAAAAAAGTAAAAATATGTTAAGTTGAAATTAGCTAAATAATGTAGGTACTATTTTTTTAACTAGTTGACAACACTGACCAGGAGTTAGCGCTGTTTAGATCTACATCTCTCTTCGATCCGAATTGTAAAGTCGATCAAAATATCGATATTTTATACTCAACGATATTTTTCATTGACCATCCTTAGTTATGACGTAGGAAAAGAATTGTAAGAGAGAGATAGAACTAATATCTCCGGTATAATGTAGTCCAATACAAATTAAAATGTTCTAGATTAATCTTTAACTATCTTTTTTAATGTACTAGGTTTTAAACCTTTTGCATCTAAACAAATAATAATAATGACGTCAAAAGAAGGAAAAATTACATGCGAAAAATCGAATAGACACAAAAACGTTTTAACTGAAGAGAATTGCTTCGTTATCGATATAATTTACGAAATTTTCGATAAAGTCGATGCAATAACACAACATATCGATGATAATAATGAATTTGAAGTTGTTGCGTATACAAATGAGAATTTTGATAGAAATAATGATATTTTGGATACTATTGATGAAAATAGCGCTGATGTGACGGTTTCTGATGTTGTTGAAGAGGATATACAAGTTATTGATGTTGTTGATAGTGATGGGATGGTGACTGATAGACTAATTGAAGCTGAGGATATTATGAATGCTAGTTTAAATACTAGCGGTGTCAATTTAGTGGATTCTGGGTAATGAAAACATTGTTTTATTTTCTAAGAGATGAATACTCCAAATTTGTTCTAAATAATAGTATTTTTATAACAGATCCTACAGACTAGTAATAGTAACATTAACTACACTAAGAGAAACTGTTTACAGCGAAACATTTTTTTACAAATACCCTCAATATCGTGAGATAAATGTAGTTTTATTGAACGACTGAATAGTTTTGTTAAATGATATTTTTATAGACAGAACTGACTGACAATTTAGACTAATAATGATAACGATAACAGTGCTAAGAGAGATCATTTACAAAGAAACTAGTTTTTACAAATACCCTCAATATCGTAAGATAAATGTAATTATGATCAATAACTGAATAGTTTAGTTGAACAAAATTTGTACAGACCGAACAGACTGACAATTTAGACTAGTAATGATAACGATAACAGTGCTAAGAGAGATCATTTACAAAGAAACTAGTTTTTACAAATACCCTCAATATCATACGTTAAATGTAATTATGACCAATGACTGAATAGTTTTGTTAAATGATATTTTTATAGACAGAATTGATTGACAATTTAGACTAGTAATGATAACGATAACAGTGCTAAGAGAGATCATTTACAAAGAAACTAGTTTTTACAAATACCCTCAATATCGTAAGATAAATGTAATTATGACCAATGACTGAATAGTTTGGTTGAACAATATTTTTACAGACCGAACAGACTGACAATTTAGACTAGTAATGATAACGATAACATTGCTAAGAGAGATCATTTACAAAGAAACTAGTTTTTAGAAATACCCTCAATATCGTAAGATAAATGTAATTATGATCAGTGACTGAATAGTTTGGTTGAACAATATTTTTACAGACCGAACCAACTGACTGTTTAGACTAGTAATGGTGACGATAACAGTGCTAAGAGAGATCATTTACAAAGAAACTAGTTTTTACAAATACCCTCAATATCATACGTTAAATATAATTATGACCAATGACTGAATAGTTTTGTTAAATGATATTTTTATAGACAGAACTGACTGACAATTTAGACTAGTAATGATAACGATAACAGTGCTAAGAGAGATCATTTACAAGGAAACTAGTTTTTACAAATACCCTCAATATCGTAAGATAAATGTAATTATGATCAGTGACTGAATAGTTTTGTTAAATGATATTTTTATAGACAGAACTGACTGACAATTTAGACTAGTAATGATAACGATAACAGTGCTAAGAGAGATCATTTACAAGGAAACTAGTTTTTACAAATACCCTCAATGTCGTACGATTAATGTAATTATGATCAAATTGTTAAAGGTTTTCCTTTTTTTATTATAATTAATGTAAACGCATTTGACAGAGATGATACTGATGAAGAAGTAAATAATAAAACACCAATACCTTCGAGGAGTGCGTCCAAATCTAATGTCGTCATTGCGTCAGGTTTTGTTTTTCTTTTTTTTTTTAATTTTCAATAATAACGTCTTGGTTAAAACGTTGAACCAATTTTATTATTAGTTCAATTTTCAATCAATGTTTACCTAAGTTAGGGAGCGTTCAAGTATTACGTAGCGCAATTTTTGAAGATCCTCCCATGTAACGTACCGTAACGTTTTTCTGTACGTAAAACACAATTCAATTGCAATTACTGATCCTCTGTCCACGGGTTTGCCAGCCACCCAGACTTCATTGCTGGTATTCGGAAAGCAGTCAAAGAAAGTTCCAGTATTGTTAAACCACTTGCATCAAAATTCACAGACAACAGCAATGTGCTTCTGTGTAAACTCTGGGGCTACTGTTAAATATTTAGTTAGTGTTAGTGATATTTAGTGGCATGCTGGATAATAGCACGTCGTGCTATCTTTAAGCATACTTGTTGATGCGGGGGTGAAGGGTTAAAGGTGAACGCGTTTCCTTAATGAGCATGCTAGTATCGATCTTGTTTGCAAGGAGCGCGCTATTCCTATTCCTTTTTTTTCTCTTCCTAGCTGAGAGGTGTTTGGTTGCATTGCATGGTCAGTAAAAGTATAATTTTATTCAGATCCGTACGGATGGCTATTTGATTTTCCATAGTTTTGTTTCTAAACTGCAAATGGCATGTGTATTGGAGTGTTTGCTTTGAGCATGCTTATTCAAGAGCATACTTAAAATTAGCATGCTTATTTCTAGCAAATGTAAACAGTTCATAAGCATGCTTATAGCACACCTTTTAGCATGCTATTTTAGAGCATGTGTAATAGTAGCCTAATGAATACTGACATCCATAATAAAATAAAAACACGTACACACAGTCGAGGGATTCCCCGAAATATAAACTAAAGGGTTGTCAGCTTAGGAAACAAAAATAAACGTATAATACAATCGAGGGTTTCCCGTTAAAAATAAACGAAAAGGGTTGCCGATTTGGAAGATTCTTAATTCCCTAGTTTTTTTTTAATAAAAAATGTTCCGTAACGCGGTGTTTAAATAATCCCCCTCCCGCCCTTGTAACGCAGCGTAACGTTTTACAAGACCCTCCCCTCCACCCAAATTGCGTTACGTAATACTTGAATGCTCCCTTAGAGACTTATCCATATTCCAAATTCAAATTAGTTTGAAAATTGTATATTTGGATTCTATTCTTAATTCATTATCCAAAGATTATAGATTGAGTTTCACAAGTAAAAAAAAATTTTTTTTAAGACACCATGTAGAATTAAAAATTTCAGTTTTTTTAGTTTTTAAATTTAATTTAAAAAAGTCCGCTAAAGCTAGCATGAAAGTGCCCGTTTATATACATATTTAAATCAAATTAAATCTTATATCTTTGTTTTATCTAATTTTAGAATTTAGTGCGGAGTCTTTTACCTCAGACACTAAGGTGCAGTTTTGTTAGTCCATAGTATTATAGGTCAATGAAAACATTAAAATAATAATTCCAGGCTCCAACTCGACTTTAAAGATGCCGAGTAACGAAGAGATCAGTGTGGAGAGTTTGTTGAATTATTTGCGTAAACAAAATGCGTACAATATTACCTCTCTTGAAGTTGATGTGGATTAATAATATGGCAACATTATTATTAAATATCATTTTATTGTTTAAATTAATTGCGTTGTTTTGATTGGTTATTAAAGTGAATAAATTGTGTTTGTTTTATTTATGTAGGTTAGCGGATATTACTATAGTTTGGCAGTGTTGCTAATAATAAAAACTGAAGGACTGCAAATGCCATTGTGGGTCCCTTCCACAGCTCTTAAATATACTATAAATGATACTAGTCGACCCGCACGACTTTGTTCACGTATAGCTCCGCTCCTATTGGTCGTAGCGAGATGTTAAATGGCCTAAGTTACTCCTTGTTATATCAGCTATCTGCCAGTATAAGTCCCGTCAAAATCGGTTTAGCCATTTCAGAGATTAGCTGGATTAAGCAGACAGAGCCCAATTTTATTTAATTTTAACGTTATTCGTACTATAAGACAATTTTTTTTACATTACTTTATTTTTTTTTGTGTTACTTAATTTTTTAACAGGTTTAAAAAAGTTGGAGATATCAATTGTTTATGAATTGGTTGGTTTATGAATTAAAAAAAAAAAAATTTTTTTTTCCACAGTCCAACAGAGCTAGACGCTCTCGTATTCGGCCACGTATTCACGATCATAACGACTCGACTGCCGTGTCGCAAGCTCGCCGAGACAGTGCGACAACACGACACGTTAGTCGCGCTCGCCAAGCGCATCGACGAGCAATACTTCAAGCGTCCATAGCGTGAGGTTTTCAAGGACATCTCCACTGTCTTTAAGAGTCCTTGAAATACCTCCTACCAATAGACTATTATTTTATAGACAAAGTGCTACTAAACTTTTTTTTAATACAGTGAAAAAATCTGATAAAACAAATGCACTTGTTTTACTCCTTACAATAAAAAAAATGGTTTTTTTTTACAATATATAGTGTGTCCAAGGAATTTATATACTAATTGGAATGCACACGTGCAGTCATAAGACGTTCCGAAGAGTACAACCATTAAAGGAGATTGCATATCTTTCTACTAGTATGACCATGCTTCAAGGAATAGAGAAAAATTTAATATTGTGTTAATAATAACATTAACTTCTGCCTATTTAACTGCTTCAAATTAGTCGTATGGCACCATGTTACAAACACCTTAAGAAAGAGACAAAATTTATATTATAGATAAATATCGGGGTGTCTTTTTTTTTACGTGTTGTGTCAAATGCTTGGACAGAGTATATTTTATTTCTAGACAAAGTGCTGATTTTTTTTTAAATATATAAATTAAAAATATTTGACATTTTAAGATTTTATTTCTCTGTTGTTATTCCATAAGGTATTACACTTGTCTATATGTATATAGTTTTTTTAATTTTTAGAGTAATTATATGGTTAACATTATTTGATTGTTTTTGGTTACCCTAACACTTCCATAGACATTATCTTTTTATACAAAATCCTCTGTTATCTTGTGTTTATATTTCTTAATTATAATAATAAATAACACAATTAATTCTTTATAACAACAGATAATTCATGTTCTTTCTTCTTTAAAGTGTTAGTATTCAAATTGTATTAAAATGTGCTGTTTTATATTTAAATATAAAAATATATAAAACATCATTTAAATCCAAAGACAACTTACTTTTTTAACGAAGAGCTATTTATAATATATAAATCAAGTATGACATTAATTGTATTCCTTTTTTAAATAATTTCAATTTTTAAAATATGGAATTATCTAAAGATTATTTCCAGCTTGTTATATATAATAAGTTATTTTTTTAAATAAATAGTAACAGTAGAAAAAAACTTAACAGACATTTTAGAAGTTGAAGAATTATTTTTCATTTCAAATCCCGTTGGTCTAAAACTTTATTAAATATTTTTGATATTGTCAACATAGATATCACGTTATGGGATTTGTATAGAAAAATGTTGTTTGTTATTTTTTATATGATTTAAATTTAGAACTGCTTTGTTTAGTATTAAGTAGCAAAAATATTGTATTTAAATTGAATAATAGATTTATATTGCGTAGACAACTTTGTTTAATTGAATTTAATTGTATGTATCTGGCATCGTTTTTAAATGCTTTGAAAATTAAAGATATTTAAAGTAGATAGTATAATTTTTTCTTCTTACAATTATATACTAAATTTGTAATTTCTGTATTTATATTTTTACAAATATTCCTAATTTAAAGCACTTATTTTGAAAAATCTATTGTTTATAAACGCTGCCGGTAATACACTCTATGCTTAATAGTTAAATAAGAACTGTAGAAAGTTTGTAGTTTTAATTATAGTTAAAGTAAGTAAAATCGAATGTGCAAGCATTTATAAGTATTTCTTTTACATGTATGTATGTGTCACTGTTTAAAGTTGCACAAAATATGTCTAATGTATTAAACATATCTAGATAATTTTAAGTACACAAAGTATTTGAACACGTATTTTTATAACTATCAGCTTATGTAAATCTTCCAAGTTCAACTACTTTAATTTTTATTGTACAGCGTCATCTAGTTAAATTTTGTAGTATATATTTAATTTGGTACAACGCCATCTAGTTTCAGAGTGAAGAAACAAAATGTAGAGCTGCTTAAAAAATAAAGCTTATTATAATTAAATTAATTGTTTGACGTATTAACACGAATCTATTTAATAATTTTCAAATTGCAATTAACTGTAGTTTAGTGTTTAAGTTAAATGAGCAAACTAGAGATAAAATTTCAAATTATTTTGAAGTGGAACTTATTTGGTGGCTTTAGTGTATTGAAATTAATGATATTATTATTAAATTAGAGCTTGTTTTGGTTGGATCAGTTATTACGCGACCATCTTGATTCTACCTCGTCTGTGTATTGTATATCAAAACAAATTTTTAAGTAATAAGCGCATTCTGTTACTTAATACAATTTAAAGTACAACTTGTTAATCATGTATTTCTTTTGCATTTAGTGCAACTGTTGATTTTTTTGTATTTTCTAATGAATAAATGAGTAGTTATTAAAAGTAGTTTCATTTGTTACTCATAGATGGCACCACTAAACAGGTTTTAGTTATTACAATAATTTATCTATCTGTTGTTTTAGTGTTAATCAGTATAGCCAACATTCCCATAATATTTGGACATCTTCCAAATTTAAAAGTTTTGGCAATATAGTATTTAATTACATTGTGTCATTAAATAAAATATAGTATTGGATCGTCGAATATATTTTAGTTTTTTTATTTATTTCTTAACGCAAAGGCTTCTTTTTTTATATTTTCAGAATGCAATTACATTTAATTAATAAAATATTTATTCAGTATTACGGACAAGGTAAAATAAAACTCCCCATTCTTAGTGTCTATTTATTTGGTTTGCATCACAAATAGCAAAGCATTCAGTCACACACAACCCATCATTCACTTATAACTAGCACTTTCAATTTATTACTTAAGGAGGCGAAAACAAATAAATAAAATTTTACATAATTACAATTTTTTTTCACAATACTGTACAATTCTGGCGCTTACATAATCTGTGCGTTCAAAATTGGTTTTCGATCAATCCGGTTATATAGTCTGTCCATCATATTACGACATTCATCAAGACAAGGCTGTACGACGTAATACATTTACCTTTTCCATTATGGAATTAAAAAAAAATTGACACATGTCATTTAGATATTGACTGTCGAATTGATAGAAATGCAATAGGGTTGTGAAAATATTAATCGGTGGTGTTAAACTAATCGATTTATATTGTAACCATGGACAAACTTGTTGATTGCAATGTTGCCTGTTGCGGGATTTAAATTCGCCTGGACTGGCTGATGATCATCTGACGGACGCTGAAGGTAGAGAGGCCGAGACCGATGGCGGCTAACGCGAGGGCCGATCTGCTCATCATTTTTTCACGACTCGCTGGCTGTGGACAAAGATAATAAGTTTTAATTATAATTAAGAATCATATTTTTAAAAGAATCACATCTAAATTAAAGTTTATTAAGTGAAAGTAAAGATTGAATAGGACATGACCCACAGTTAAGAAAGAAATAAGCTAAGCCGATACCACAGATTAATAAAATGTGTCAAATCTATAGATTATTAATATAATCTAAAAGCTATTGACGAGCTTGTTGGTGGCGAGTGTTATCAAAAAACATATTAAAAATAGTTTTCCCCCTTAAATTTATCGTAAATCACGTTTTTCTTTAAAAAAAAAATATATTTTTGATAATTTTGAGACACTTCTATTCAATGATATCCAACTTAGGGGTACATTCAGTTATATCTTAAGAGTATTTGATTTAAGTTTTAGGGAGAATTATTTTTAAATTGGTAACACAATTATAGTGATCTTAGGAGTTTTTGATTTAAGTTTTAGGGAGAAATATTTTTAAATTGGTAACAAAATTATAGTGATCTTAGGAGTTTTTGATTTAAGTTTTAGGGAGAAATATTTTTAAATTGGTAATATAATTATAGTGATCTTAGAGTTTTTGAAGTTATAGGCAAAAATATTTTGAAATTGGTAACACTGCTTCTGTTCTGAAAGAAAAATAATCTGTTTACAAATTATTTTATATTTAATTTTGACGATCATTTATTAATCTTACTACAAAAAAAAATTTAGATTACATTGTTAAAAAAAATAATTTCTATAACGATCTCCATTATGTAATAATTAGTCATAATTAACATTGTAGTATATAATGCGACAACAAAGTGCGTAGTTCGGCGCCTATTTCAGCTTGGCATTGTGAATGTAAACGAGATGTGTAAAAATAATTTTTCGCAATTCCTAACGCCATTTTGGCAGACACACAACATTCTTTTTTTAAATTGTATATTTTTATTCCTTTGTTTGTGTGTAAAGGTAAAATTGCTATAAAACAGAGAGAGAGAGAGAGAGTAGAGTGACCTCACTGACCAATGAATTAATTATTAAATAATCATATTATGATATTAAAGGATCCTGTAAACCAGTTCCATAAGTTTTCGAAATTCGAACAGAACAATTTAAATGTTAAATTAAATATTAATGTATTTTTGGAGAATTCAAAGTATCAATGTATTTTAGGAGAATTCAAAATATCAATGTATTTTAGGAGAATTCAAAATATCAATGTATTTTTGGAGAATTCAAAATATCAATGTAATTTTGGAGAATTCAAAATATCAATGTATTTTTAGAGAATTCAAAATATCAATGTAATTTTGGAGAATTCAAAATATCAATGTATTTTTAGAATTCAAAATATCAATGTAATTTTGGAGAATTCAAAATATCAATGTATTTTTGGAGAATTCAAAATATCAATGTAATTTTGGAGAATTCAAAATATCAATGTATTTTTAGAGAATTCATAATATCAATGTATTTTTGGAGAATTCAAAATATCAATGTATTTTTGGAGAATTTAGAATATCAATGTATTTTAGGAGAATTCAAAATATCAATGTATTTTTGGAGGATTCAAAATATCAATGTATTTTTGGATAATTCAAAATATCAATGTATTTTAGGAGAATTCAAAATATTAATGTATTTTTGGGAAATTCAAAGTATCAATGTAATTTTGAAGAATTATTAATATCAATGTATTTTAGGAGAATTCAAAATATTAATGTATTTTTGGGAAATTCAAAATATTAATGTATTTTTGGGAAATTCAAAGTATCAATGTATTTTTGGAAAGTTCAAAATATCAATGTATTTTTTGAAAATTCAAAATATCAATGTATTTTAGGAGAATTCAAAATATCAATGTATTTTTGGAGGATTCAAAATATCAATGTATTTTTGGATAATTCAAAATATCAATGTATTTTAGGAGAATTCAAAATATTAATGTATTTTTGGGAAATTCAAAGTATCAATGTAATTTTGAAGAATTATTAATATCAATGTATTTTAGGAGAATTCAAAATATTAATGTATTTTTGGGAAATTCAAAATATTAATGTATTTTTGGGAAATTCAAAGTATCAATGTATTTTTGGAAAGTTCAAAATATCAATGTATTTTTTGAAAATTCAAAATATCAATGTATTTTTGGATAATTCAAAATATCAATGATTTTTTTGTTAATTTGTAATTGTTTGACCATAAATAAAAAACTTGAAGTATGTATTCGATTCCTAAATTTCGTTTAAAACTTTGGTAACTTCTATTGGCTGTGCTAGTGAATATAACTCCCAATTTTTCCGGGATAAAAAGTAGTCTATTCAAGCTATAAAGAATTTGTGTGCTAAAGTTCATTAAAATCCGTTTACCCATTTTTGCGTGATTGAGTAACAAACATCTAATATTAAATAGAATTCTAGTTATAGCAGAGTTTCTTAGACAGTAGACGATAAACAAATTATATTAAACTTTGATAGCAATTGCTCTTTGACTGATAACAATATTACTGATAAACCAATTGCATCTGCCGGCACGTAAGTATATGTTTGACCTTGAATGCGCAGTAGTCTCACCAACAAACCACCACCATTTTTTTCTCACCCCTAAAGTTAGCTGCCGGCCACTATACAGCGTGTCAACTAGTGCTATTTAAATTCCGTATAATGTATACAAGTTTCAAAATAATAATATTGGCAAACAGTTACATAGTTTTACAGTAATTACATAAATACTTGGCACAACTGTTGGTTGCGATCATATGACTCGATCTCGTTGGTAACACCACTCATTTAAGGGGTTGCCCTATGATTCAACATTATCTAACAACTACAGGCTTCACACACCTTTGAGAACTTTTAGGGAACTCTCTGGAGTGCAGGTTTCCTCAAGATGTTTTCCTTCACCGTTATTTAAAACACACACAACTCAGAAAAGTCAGAGGTGTGTGTCTGGGGGGTTAACTCGGACCCTTCCGAGTAACACAACACAGGCTAAACAGAGAGCCTGGGCATTGGAGGGGTATTACAATTGAATGAAAGGGATCCTTTAAGCCTACACCTTGGTCACAAGTCCAAGGCACTGCTTAGGATCCTGTCGAATTGTAAGAGATCACAATGTTTAGTTATATCGGTTCAGTAGCAGTGTCTACGTTGCGTTTACCCAATAGTCCATTCAATATTACATACCTGTTAATGTTTTCTCCCCCCACCCACTCTGGGTGGAAAAATTCTTGCTGTATTTGACAGCACATTTATCGAGGAAGACTATAGGCTACATAACACGTTAAGACCCATAGGAGCGGGACATGACTGAAGAGCTTAAAACAAACAGTTTCAGCTCCTTGCGCGACGTTTATTAGATTTGGTAAATTCACTATAGTGTGCTAGCAACACTGAAAATCATTTTAAAGGAAGAACAAACTAATAAAGCGTTTGAATGTAAAATGTGTCCGACATAATTCTGTATGTTATTTATAATAATTTAAATAAAAATACGAGTACTATTCGTATTGAGGTAGAATAATTACAACTTTATATAAGGGTTAGAAACTTGAAATTTTGCACAGAGGTTCCTTTTATAACGTAGGGGAGCATTAAGAAAAATTTTTTGAAAATTCACCCCTTAAGAGGGGTGAAACGGGAGTGCAAAGTTAGAACGAAACTATGACGTTTATTCGAATGAAATTCAGTACGGAGGTTCTTCGTTGAAAGTCATGAAACACGTGCAAAATATTTTTTTCGAAAATCATCCCTTAAAGGGGGTAAAAGGGGGGTGCAAAGTTAGTATGACTACCTAATAAAATTATTAAATATGTCTACAGACTCAATATCGTAATCGAAGTTGCGGGCAAAAGCTAGTTAAGGATAATACGCATAAATGTTTAAATGATAATAAAAATAAGACTCAATGTTTGTGGTCCAAGAACAACAGATAATGTAGTGAACTTAAATGTGCCCTCGCCCCTAATAGTGACTTCAGCGCATTCAAGGTCAAACCTATACTTACATGCCGGCAGCTATACAAAGGATTTGTATTGGCGAGTAGTTTCTATTGTTGAAGCATTCAGTCAGTTAGTCTAAAGTATTATAGCTTAAAATCATCTGGGATTTTAAATTCGTTCTTCAACCTGCACCTGGGTCACAATACTTAACACGGTAGCAGAGCAACGCCTGGGATTTGAGACCAAGAGAAAGCAATGTTAACTGTATGAAATTACTTGTACAACTGCCTTTTGTCGATGTGTTGTATCCTCGAAGATAGAGTGGGGGAGTGAAGAAAAAAGTACTGTGCTGAGCAAGATCCCAGAGTATACTAGATCCGTAGCATTAATGGGATGGGAGAGGGAAAGTCTGGCCCACATGCGGCTCGATCTGAACGCGTCTAAGACACTTGGCAGTCGGATTCGCATGGCTTCCACCAAGAGGGTGCTGAGTTACTCGGCTCTTACGAGATACTCTCCCAGCGGCAGAGGGGAATAGTATGCTAACCCGTCCCCCCACATTGGACATTGAATATATTCGACAACAATAAGAGTATTTATTTAAACAAGTACCACGTGTTACCCGTTAACATGTTAAATTGAAAAACGTCACACCAATTGAACGTTGAAACATGATCTGATACAATAAACTTTGTACTGTGACGTCACAACTACGTGTTATTGTATTTTTTGTACTGCGAAACGGATTTTAATGCAGTGTGTATTTTTATTATTTGTTCGCGATATTGAGGTAATTATTTATATTAGACTACAGTAGATCGTCTGTAGACATACTTAATAATTTTATGAGCTAGTCACACTTTGCCCCTCCCTTTACCCCACTAATGTGTTTCATGACAGCATGACATTCAATGAAGAACCTTCATACTGAATTTCATTTGAATAACTTCAAAACGGGAAAGCTTCATACTAACTTTGCACCCCATTTTCCCCCGTTAGGGGATGAATTTTCAAAAATCCTTTCTTAGTGCTCCCCTACATTATAAAAAGAACCCCTGTGCAAAATTTCAAGTTTCTAACCCTTATAGTTTAGGCCCTGCGTTGATATATCAGTCAGTCAGCTTCTCCTTTTATATATATAGACTAGTCGACCCTAGCCTATGTGTTAGTCCCAGGTTATGAAGTATCTGTGTGCCAAATTTCATTGAAATCCGTTCAGCCGTTTTTGCGTGATTGTCAAACAAACATCAAATATCTAGTTATATCAGAATTTCTTAGACAGTAGACGATAAACAAATTACATTAAACTTTGATAGCAATTGCTCTTTGACTGATAACAATAGACTGTCACGAGTTATATTTATACATCGAAAATTCTAGTATTTCTTCGCTTCTCTGAGGAAAAATTGTTATTTTTGGTGAGTAATTTAACTAAATTAGACAAAGCTTGTAAATTAATAAAAACCGAATTAAATTATGAATCGATTCTTATCGATTTTTGCCCTTCCCTACTGTCGTTGCCGCCATATCGTAAACTTCAGAGTAAATAAAAATTTTGTCAGATACTATAAAGTCACTTGTCAACAACAATTCGAGTATGTTTTATAATATTTAAGTATCGGATAGTTATTCAATACATATAGTTTATATCAACTTAACCATCACATAAACTTGGCACTAAATCTGATTTATAATTTACTAGAGACTACCCCCGGCTTCGCACGGTTTCTTAATCTAGTAATATTATGTATGTATTGAAAACCTTCCTCTTGTCTCTCTCTATTGTCTATTGGTGAAAATCGCATTAAAATCGGTTGTGTAGTTTAAAAGATCTAAGCGAAAAGACAGCGGGAAGCAACTTTGTTTTTTTGAACTAATATTATCTTAATAAATTGTTTTTATCTTGTCGAGATATGAAAAGAATGCAGGCGCCGATATAACTGATATAGTATATTAATAAAACAATTCTGTTTAAAATAGAAAGAACATTAATATACATATTATTTATATTAAGAAGAACTAGAGGCCTGCTCATCAATTTTTATTGCGATTCGATTAACGACTTAGTTCCGTCAATTCATCAACAGAATTTGCATTTAGTTGCTTATATTTTAAGAGTTAACGGTTAGAATCAGTAGTCATAAAGGATTTGATATTTAAACAACCGCAACTGAATTGAATCGCAATTAAAGTTGACGGTATAGTCCCAGTTCCTTAATATAACAAAATATGAATTTATAAATAAAGAATTGAATCGCAGCAAAAATTTGATGGTATGGCCTCAGTTCTTTTAATAACTACAATAAAATTTGAATCGCAATATGTGTTGATAATGAGACCCTAGTTGTTTTATTACAATAGAATTTGAATTTCGAACAACTAATTAAAAAACAAGAGTGTTTGAATGGCAAGGCTCCAGTTCTTTAATTATGATTTATGACGTTATTTAAACCTAGTCGACCCTTGCGACTTCGTTCACGTGTAGCTCCGCTCCTATTGGTCGTAGCGTGATGATATATAGCCTAAAGCCTTTCTCGATAAATGGGTTATCTAACAATGAAAGAATTTTTCCAATCGGACCAGTAGTTCCTGAGATTGGCGCTTTTAAAAACAAACTCTTCAGCTTTATATATTAGTATAGATAACGAATTGAATCGTAATAAAAGTTGACGGTAAGGCCTCGATTCTTTTAATACACCACGAACATTTTACTCTATTTAAAGAATGAAACAGTAATATTTAAGTGATATTTAATGTTAACAGCGACATGTTTAGCGCCCTATTTATAAACATTTCAATTTTGAACGCAATTGTCGTCGACGTTGGCTCCTCGCCCGTACGACGAAGGTCGCGTACTTTCAGTACAATAAATCACCATTTCAACTATTCATTCACAATTATTTAATTTTTTTTTACCTCTTTTTAACCTAAATGTTGTACAAATGACACTTGATCGAAAGGGCCTTCAGTAAATTGGCACTAAAAAAGGTAATTTAGGGCGGTGTTGGCACTCATTTGTTGCTGGGCTTCGTATAAGACTGAAAAAATAAGCTTCTTGTTTAGGAATTAAA
Organism: Limenitis camilla; assembly: GCA_905147385.1. Classification (NCBI taxonomy): domain Eukaryota; kingdom Metazoa; phylum Arthropoda; class Insecta; order Lepidoptera; family Nymphalidae; genus Limenitis; species Limenitis camilla. Next base: position 4,703,195 of record LR990251.1, on the reverse strand, counting down.
TAAGCTTCCTTTTTTTTTTAAAACGATAATTTTCATAGAGTCGATGGTCATGTACGCGAAGTTTTTTCGGACTAAAATATATATATGCAATCCGTAGACGAGTATATTCTTATTTTTAAATCATTGAGTGCAATTTATATCTCCATATTTTAAACTACGTTACGTTAACATTTTATCTAGTATAATGTCTTTTAGTTTCTATTGCCCGTTGAGTGCCTTAATTAATGACAGTCAATTTTGACTTAATTAAATGTTAGTAAATATTTATTACGTTCAATATGCTAGAAATAAGTAAAGGTGATTTTTTAAAGACCCTAAAGAGCACCGCATTTTTAAACCATCTATAGAAATTCAAACTGGTGACCCATTTTATTATCGACCTAAATAAAAGTTGTTAAATGGAAATAATATTTAAAAAATAAGGCAATACTAAAAATTGTATATTATTCTACTAAAATATGTTGTTCCCATAACAACACACAAAGATAAATCAAAACTTTCTAGAAAGATACGACAGAAGTAGATATAAATGGCCGACTTGAGACTTCAATAAATTAATACTTTCACATATCACGAATTTTTCTTATCATTCAAGTGAGAATGATCAATGGACTCGTTATCGTAAAGCAAAGTCGACAATAGAAGTACAAATACCAAAGTCCGTTTCTTGGTTTGTTGGTTCATTAATTATTTTAAGACCGACAGATCTACTTGTTTTATGAATAGAAAGTAACAGTAGTTAGTTCTTCACTCCAGAAACATGAAGAACTCATTTATCATCTGTGGCGGGAAAACTAAGCTCAGTTGCGTACGTAGTAAAACTCTTAGACAACTGACCGATATTGATACTACTAGCAATCTTAAACTCAGATTAAGAAAGTTTTGGAAGAGAGTAACTATCGAGGCTACCAATATTATGGCAATTTTGCAGAATATAATTCAGATTGCAAAAAATATTGAATAGCTTTAAATGCAGTACTCACCATTCCATTTGTACCCCCAATAACGTTCATGTATCTATTACATATTCTTGAAGCAGTTTTCAACTTCAAGTTACGCTAATTTAAATGTAAACTGTACCTATGGACTTTACGCTGAATAAGTAAATGACAATACGACTCAATTCGCCGATACTGATAAAACCAGATTTAACAGGTTTGTAAATAAATTGAGCGTGATAACATATCACAAGTTATATTGACACTAGCGAACCGCCCTCACTTCGGTACGGTATTGAACTATTGACGTTTTGCCATTAGACAGTGCAATTGAGATCATATTTTTGCTTAGGTTTATTACTAGATTGACGAATTAAGATGAGGATTAGGGTCCTGATTTCAGCCTTAGTGGCCTTCAATTCCTGCTATTTAGGCAAAAAAAATTGAGATATATGCTGGTATTACTTACCAGCATATATCTCAATTTTTTTACAGTAAAGCATAACTAATTTAGGCATTTTACTTTTGGTCTACCACAGACACAAAAATTACATCAATGCGGAAGAACCTTGCAGAGTTGTTCCTATTAAATTTCAACGTGTACTATATACTACAATTCTAAGCTGTCGCCAACCGGTAAAATGAATACTAAAAATACTAAATTTGGATGTTAGGAGCAGATAAAATTATTACACGAGCGAACAACTTATGAGCTAATATCATTAATAACCATAGCCAAATTATAAGTGTATTTGCGTTATTGGGAGAAAATGTCAGAATATGTCAAACAGATATTTACATAGGAATTTAATAATTTTGTTATATGCAATGGTCAGAGGACAACATACATATTAAAAGTTCCTGAACGTCTATACAGAAACATGCGTCTGTTCATTTAGCATATTGCGAGATCGCTAACCCTTCACCATGAATTTTGAACGTCACCAATCCAAGGTCAGTGTAGAACAGCAAGACGAGATGCTAGTTAACAAATAATATCAATAAGAATGTGAAGAATTAAATGACGTTTATTCACAAGTAAGAATACATATTTGTAATACAAAGGCTTAACGATCACCTTTTAGTATTATTTTCCTATATGAATCGCAATAAGAGAGGTTGGTAAGGCTACAGAGGCCTTAGCATCAACTTTTATTGCGATTCAATTTACTGTCAAATTTTGAATATACCAAATAATATAGAGTAAAAAGATCGAGAATGGAATCGCAATACGAGTTGATGCTACGGCCCCAAAACAACCCATATTGCGTTTCAATTTGTTTCTCGAAGATCAAATTTCACTTAAGAAATAAGAGTTGATGGTAAGCATTTTTTTAAATTTCTTAGCTTAGTTTTTTTAAGTCTATTACCAGTAGGTAGTACCAAAATAGTATGTGTTTAAGGATATTCCCTTAAGCAAAATTACTAAACTTTTATACATTTTCTTATCTTGAATAAACTTATCTCATGGACTAGATTTGAAACAATATATTTCATATTTATGTAATAAATTAGAAACCCTTATTAGATAAAGACAATTGGCAGTACATTAATAAACTACATTATGTAATTGCTATTACGTAAAATTTCTCAATATATAAAGATCAATTAATATAATGTGTAAGGTGACTTTCTATTAAATGTTTATTTATATACGTAAATCTTCTGGTTGGAAGGTCAATTAATAATTAGATTATTAGATATTTGTATTAATAATCTTTATTATATAAGTGTAACAAACAAATAGTTAAAGATAAGACTACTGAATGGCTTCAAATATGAATCGCAATAAGAGTCCAATCCAAGGTCTAAAAAGATATTAAAATGTTGATCCATATTTTAAAAAAATATATATATACATTTTCTTTTAAATGAAAAGAAAAACATGACAAATTATATCGATACCTCTACGATATAAATCGATATATTTTATCGATTTAACATCACTAACAAAACAGTACATAAACGAAACAAAAAATTAGAACATACATTAATTAGTTAAACGTTACGGTTGGCAACAATGTATTCCAAATTTAAATTGTTTAATTTTAGAAACAATTCATTGAGGAAATAGAATGTTTGCAGGAAAAACATTACAAATGTTTATGTTGCAACACAAGTAAAAACCTATAGATTGTATAAAATTTGTGTTTCCTCTGTCTGTTTGTACGCGTATTAAGTTAAAAGTACTGCACGAAATTAGATACGTTTTCATTTGTATTGCTGTAGGTCTAATCTATATCTATACTAATATATAAAGCTGAAGAGCTTGTTTGTTTGAACGCGCTAATCTCAGGAACTATTGGTCCGATTTGAAAAATTCTTTCACTGTTAGATAGTTCATTTATCGAGGAAGGCAATAGGCTATATATCATCACGCTAAGACCAATAGGAGCTGAGTTACACGTGAACAAAGTCGCGCGGGTCGACTAGTTTAAAAAAACAGACTAATTTAAGTCTAATGTCATTAGCTTAGCGTTAATGTTACAGAGTTTGTGTATATACAAACTGTATATAATATATATGCACAATCACGAGAGCTATAGAAAGTCCGCATACTGCACTCTGCAGTGACATAGCTTATAAAATACATGCGCAGTAGATACTTGCACGATATTGACTCTTTGTCTATATTATTACGTTATCTATATTACTGTTATTTAGTTAACGATATTTAAATAGGTGTTTTATTTACGAGGAGGAATTAATATATCTATTTGACATAAAAATATATTGAACATACTCGTAATATTAATTTTATTTTGTAGTTTGAAAAATCATTAATATTAAAGATGGCGATTTTGGCACAAAACCCATCTCTTCTCCAGTAATTTCATCTTTTATTGGAAAATAAGAAATTATTAAAAAACTCTTAATGCTTAATACAATCGAGTTTTTTTCAAATTAGCATTTCATAATTTTTAAAAACAGTAAGAGAGTTCGCCTAAGAAATCGATTGAAGGATCGATTTTAATAGTACATCCCTAGCTTCGTTGATCTCATAACTTTTGGCGGGAAACAGCAGAGATGTCAGATAATAAACAACAAAATAACTGTGTTCAATGACGCGTATGTTTAATTTTACATTGTAAAGTAATTGTAGATATATTGGAAGTTAAATACATAGAAATATATATATCTTAGGCGCATGCGCATATCACACAAAGAGGTAACGACGCGCACCTTGATTACTCTCAAACCGGAAGCAAAATACAGAAATAGGAAGCAATTGTCACGTCTTGATATTCGAATATATATTCAGGAAGAGAATTTTGAAAAATATTTTATAGATAAGTTATACTGTACAAAAGCTTATGGTTTGAATCATCCTATGAAATTACTCGTCAAACTTCCATCTTGCAAGCTATTCTTTTAGAAATATATAAAAAACTAAGTAGGTAAGTAATTGATATACCTATAGATAAAATAAAAAGAAATTATAATCAAAACCAAATAGTAAAGTAATTGAGGGTGGTGCACTATTCTAAAGTCCTTACAAAATTTGATATTTTCTAAGGGATTTTCAAAAAATCATTTCTCGAAAACTATGAATTTTCTGAAAAAAATAAGGATTTCAGAAATACACTTAGGAAGGTAAATTTTATCTAAAAAAAAAGAATATAAAAATATGTTCAAGGTTTTTAAAGAATTTTCAAAAAATCATAATATCTCGAAAAATATGTATTTCTTAAAAATGCTAATTTCAGAAATACACTTAGAATTGTTACTATTATCGAAAAGAAAACTATTTAAAAAAAATTGGTGGTGTGCCCTATATTCTATTTGCATTGGGTAACCACAGCACCATCTTTCAATGCGAATGTGTGGCTATCACCCATGCAGGTAACGCAGTTTATAACAGAAGAATAACCGACTCTTGGAGTCAGAATCCTCTCTGATAGCAAGGCTGTCCTCCAGGCGCTCGGAAGTGAAGTTATCACATCGAGCCTAATATACGAATGCCACCTTGCACTGCAACGCATTGCGGCAGTCAACAGGGTCGTCCTTCAATGGATAAAGGGGCATAGTGGATCGCTAGGTAATGACGCAGCAGATGAGCTAGCGAGGAAAGGATCAATGACCACAGTTTCAGGCCCTGTACCACACCTTCCTCTCTCCTTTAATACCTTTCGCTCATGGCTGCATCAGCTTACCATAGACACGCACAATGCGAGATGGAGGAACACGGCAGACTGTAGGCAGTCTAAACAAGCTCTCCCTACTCTGTCGAAGAGCTTATCCCTTAAACTGCTCAGTCTAAATCGCATGGATCTTCGTTTAATAGTGGGAGTAATGTCGGGACATTGCCCACTTAGTAAACATCTATTTACTATAGGCATGACAGTCCTACTTGCAGGGGATGCCTCCAAGCAGACGAGACGACTGCCCACGTTGTCCTGGAATGCGTGGGCGTCGCCATACACCGGGCACAAATCCTCAAGGACACGAGGTCGCTCCAAGAAGCCTGTGAAGCTGCCAGGATACTTCTGCGCTTCTGGAAGGAGCTGAGCTGGGCTATATATATATATATAGCCAGTCATCCCTGCACGCACAATGGACCGAACTAGAGTCTAAGTGCGGAAACAGGAGCCCACATACCTATATTCTAAAGAAGTACCAATTTAAATAAGGTTACATAATTTTAATTTATTTCCTTTTTTTTCTTGAGTGTCTCTAAAATTTGTATAATAATGGAGCTTGGGTTATTCACCTCCTACAACTCCCTTGACATTTCTGCTATAAATACCTTTTAACTCCAAGGGAGAGCATAATAATAGCTTTAGCTGACATCAAATATCTGAACGCTGAATATAATGGACAAGTTCCGATTAATTTTTATTTATTTAAAAGATAATTTAATCGAGATGGTTCTTAGCTATGTATTGTGAAGGTCTGTTCACCCGCTTGAAGACTATCAGCTCATTGCTCACTTGAGAGCTGTGTGACAATATGAATATATAGACAATTATAACAATCTCGTAACCATGGTAACACACTCACATTGCTTACACCGAGTTTAGATAAAACAGTATTTCTCAATACCTTTCTATCAATATCAAGTATCAAATAGAATATAGTATCAAGCTTTTTAAATGTACTTAATCTATCATTTTTTTCTACTTATTGGTATGTACTATTTGTATTGTTTTATAAGGCTTCATGAAGCCAGAGAGTATTTCCATCTTAAGTAGATTATAGAACAAATCGGAACAAAGTATTAAATATGTTTGTATATATCAAAACCATATTACACATTTAAGTTTTCTAATATTTTACAATTTATCACAAAAATTTGAAAAAAATTGTTATGATGACCAAAGGAAATACCATTCTAATAACTATACTTTATATTACATATTTAACTGTAACTTAAAATTAATGCTACCCTATATCTTTAACTACATATTCTACAAAATGTATATACTTTAAAAAAAAGCTATGCGTCTCGGAACGCTCGACAGAAGTGATAACTTCAACTAATCTAAGTTGAACTATTTTATATTGAAATTGTACACTGAGTAGAGAGAGGGGGAAACGTCTGTCCGAAATACGGGTAGTGCTGTGGGTTAAAGTGAGAGAGGAGCAGCCTCCCTACTGCTGCCGTATGTGTGAGAGAAAGGGAAGTCAGACACACAGTACACAGCAGTTTACCCTCACATAAGTAGTTATCACTTCAAAATATTTATTTATTTATTAATATTTAAGAGGTAAAGTTTGTGAGATAGTATATAAGGCCATGTGAGCATCATAGGCTATATATTAACCTGAAAAATGAAAAGACTTTTTTGTGGTAGTGGTAGTAGGATTTGCTGCAGTAAGCCGGAGAGGAACAAAACCTTTCTTACGAACACTGCCTTAACAATGAATGAGAGAGAGAGATGAGAGTTTGAAGGGACCTTAGCCAAACAAGAGCAGGGTGGCTAGTGTTAAGATTTAAAGCAAAAATGTTAAATTCCATGAATTATTGAATCTACATCAACCCCCATTGGTCAACATCTTATTACGTATGATGGGTTCACATAAAAAATTGGGGAAATCTTTAATAAAAACATAATAAAGTTTGATTGAGATACTGAAAGTTAAATATTTAGCAACAATAATTACATTATCTTTATTCTATATATGTTAAGTATGTCACCATTCATAATATAAGAAAGTTGCACTCACTTAAGATATGCATTGTTGAAAGGTGAATTTTGAACAATATATGTTAAAACTTGTTTAAAATGACACAGATAATATTTGCAATCCTTTTACCATAATTTATTAATTATTACATAAAGTCACCAAACCATGATATATTATATTAAATTATTTATAGTTTATGTACTTGACAAACAGATGGCACTAGTAGTTGATTGTATCGCTATTTGATTGTATCGCTAAGAGAAACCACCAAACTAGGCCGGTTCTGACCCGGTCGGCCTCCACCCTCTCTGGGTGAGCCCTCTGCTCATTTGCAAACAAGCAATTGGCCCACCTGATGGTAAGTGGCCACCATTGCTCTTGGACAACGGGAAAATTAGAGATACTCTTGTTTTGTTGCTGCATTGCATCCTCGAAGACAGTAGGGGAGTGAAAAAAAAATTGTTGTGATTTTAGCGGACCCTGAGGAAGATCCCAGAGTCCACTAGATCTGCAGCATTATAGGAATGGGAGGGAGAGAGCAGCAGAGGGAAAACAGTATTTAATGGGTAAAAAGACTGACAGACATCACTGGAAAGAGCTAGAGGAGGCTTTTACCAAGAGGCATGGTGTATTGCGGGACATATAATACCTATGAAAATATAAACAATTCAGAATAAAAAGGCTTAAATAAATAAGCAAGCTACAAATTTGTATATAAACTGTCTTTGCTCCCATTGCGTGCCTGTTTTATTACAACGACAGACCACTAGGAGATTGTTCAGCTTATTAAGAAGGCTTAGGTATATAATTTGTTAAAGTTTAAGTAAATTAATCAAAACCACATGACAACTGTTTGAAATAGTTAAGCAGCCTGGGAAGCTTTCATTGAAAATGCTGTGTTATCCCATTTTGAGTTGTAACAGAACACTATGTTGATATACATTTAGACATAATATGCCATTAAGTTTGATGGAGTTGTATAAATAAATATTAATTTTGCCGAAGATATCATAACTTATATTCTAATAAGAAAATTATTAAAAAAATCTTAATGTAAACTTTCTATATAATATATAGGTAAATGTAAATGATGGCAAGAAGAAATACTCAAAAATGGCAAACAATGATTATCAATGTTCTATTGTAACCACAAAGAATATTAAACAAAAAGCATATTGCTAAGTACTTATTATATTTGCACGATGTCAATTTACTAAAAAATTTATAAAACAATAAGTTAGTAAAAAAATGTGTCACTTCCTAATAATTTTTTTTTTAAATTACGATATATTTAAATCTTAAATTTCGAGAAATTTGAGATTTATATTACAACCGAATGGAAACCTATTGATTATTCTTACCTGCGAATATGTGAGTCTCAGAGCGTACTGGATAACTTGTGTTGTTTTCATTATGTGCGTGTTGATATGTCAGCTGCAAAAGAAATAAACTTTTCTAAAACTCACTTAAATTCTTATAAAAACGACGAAATATCACTTTTTAAAAACTTTTACATAACCTATACAAAATAGGAATGTCACTTGGGAATTTAAGAAAAAATCATTGACAGTCACTTCATTTTTTTTTAAATGAAACTAAAATCTTTAAGAAAAATAGTTACTTTCAAAATATTTTATTATTTCTTTTATTTATTAAAAAAAAATAAGTTACGTACATACACCCGCTAGAAACCGCGAATGAACGAAAAGTATTAGTTAAGTATGGTTTTACTTGTCATATCTTCTATCTTGACGTAATATTGTAATGTTTCCTAACTTGTTAATTGGTGTTGCCATGTATATATACAACTTCTCCTCTTTATGATTTAAAAATTAATTTTTACAAATCCTTTTCCTTGATATTTTTTTGAAGAAAAATAAAATTTATTTGATTTATTATTCACCAAAATATCATTCTTTATATGATTCTTTTTAACGCTTATATACTTAAAATTCAAGATTATACTTTGGACTTAGTTAGTCTTACTCGAGCCGCGATTTAAGTTAGGTTTGTGTTAGTCTAATCTTAGATTTAGACAGAGAAACAAAGCAGTGGAGGCGAGTGTTGTGATCACTTAAAGGACATCCTTAAGCCTACACCTTGGTCACAAGCCCAAAGCACTGCTTGGGTTCCTGCCAGAATTATTCCTGTCAGAACAGTACGAGATCGTAATGTTTAGTTATATCCTGACCGTGTTGCGCCCGTAGCTTATATTATAGCCCATCCGGTGCGCACATATGATTCTTATTAAAAGATTTTATATCCTTTCTTATATTCTAGGTTTTCCGACATATAAATAATATTATTGTATCTGTTATCTTTACGTATTACATTTAACAGGCACGATCTTCTGCGCCGGTGTGCGAAATACTCCTGAGCCTATACTTGAAGACCAGTTAATAAAAGGAATTCTCTCTAGACTCGTGTACATTAAGGTTGGCCCTCTCCAGTATTTTTTTGTATTCTGTAAAATTATTTGCGCCCTTTGAAGTACTTTCTGCCCTGGCGCCGTCGTGTGCCACATGACCTCGCACATATTGACGGCGCCTCCCTGACATTCAAACAAATAAAAACTGAGGCAAGAAATCAATCTACGTCAACTGATAAACATAATAAACCCATAAAAGCAAATATTTTCATATGTCAAGTTTAAATAATATTGAATAGAATTGAAATTAAAAATAAAGGTTATTTTAATATTACCCTTAATGTTTCCACTTATTATTAAGTAACAACATTTTTCAATACGAAGTGCTGCCTTACCAACTTAACATAGTAATATTTTTAATTTATTACTATGAATTATTAATTTTTAATATAATTTTTTCAAAGTAAAATTATTATTATTTTATTAATAATATTTCATTTTTTTATATTTCTGTTGAATATAATCTGTTCCCTTCGTGATAACGATTAAGTGCTTCATACAGAAAATAGATGGCGTTAATATAAATTTATTCCATATCAGTGAAATATAATTAAGGAAGATTTCTATTTTTAATTTGTTTATATCTTATACGTTTTTATAAAAGAAATATTAGATCACTCGACGTATTTTATTTACTATTTATTTTTCATGCCTATTTATGAAACTAGAAAGGATCAAAATCTAAGCAACGGATTTTGATGCGGATTTTTTAATAGATTCAAGAGGAAGGTTTATACATTGTATAGTAAAGAAAGTAACCGTGCGAAGCCGGAGGGGTCGCTAGTTAAAAATGAATTTTTAATAAGACTCCATGCTACAATCCACGTGTTTTAACAATCATAAAAATTCCACAACAAACATCAATCTTTAATTATTGTACTTCAACCTCAAAAGATAAACAATTTTGTTATTTAGCAGATGTTTATTGAAGATGGTGACTAATTAACACCAAAAGGACTTTTCCATCATACCTTTTAAAATCTAAATAAAAATAGAGAAATGTTAGTTAAGTGTTTAGTCTAGTATCCAAACTAAGCCTAGTATCCTGCATCTTAGAATAGTAACTACTAATTCCTAATTCTTCCTTTCTTTATATATTCTTCAAAAAATTAAAATTACATGTTAAATATCCAAAGAAAAAATCTTACTAATGTTATAAATGCGAAAGTTTGTAAAAATGTATGTTTATGATGTCTGGATGTTTATTACTCTTTCACGCAAAAACTACTAATTAGATTTTGATGAAACTTTACAATGATGCAGCATACACATCAGAATAACACACAGGCTATAATTTATAATGATATAGTGTGAATTATCCAAAATATAGCGGGTGAAACCGCGGGGCGCAGCTAGTACTGATATATAAATTGGTTATATATAAAAAAAATGGACAAACGATATATAGAAATATATGATAACACAAAATAATTTCCGTTGAATACAATTATATATAATCTTATGTACATGAATATTATATATGATTATATATAGGTTTTTTTTTCATATAATACAATCCTAACTAATATTATAAATGCGAAAGTAACTCTGTCTGTCTGTCGCGCTTTCACGCCAAAATTACAGAACCGATTTGAATGAAATTCGATATACAGATAGTCTAGAGCAAAGGACATAGGCTACTTCTTATTGCGAAAAAAGGGTTGTAAGGGGTTGAAAAGGGGGAGATGAAAGTTGTACAGAAGTAGCGCTTTTCCACGCGGACGAAGTCGCGGGCACAACTATTAATATTATAAATGGATACGACCGTTTGTCTTCCAGAGTTGTAATTTCTATTTCTTCGTACGACATCCAATTCTTCCATACTTAAATGGTGAAAGATTATCATAAATAGTATCATTTCGTCACATCATGTGTCGCGTAGATTGTGTACAGACACAGTTTGCTCTTGTTATCGCTATCTCATAAACGAGGACAAGATATTAGATGAAATTCGTAATAAGACATGTGGTATTACATTTTGAAGCTTGATTTAATTTACAACACAAGTAACCCATTCACTCACTCAATTTAACACTCAACCATCATCTCAACTACTAAACTGTACTCAAACTCAAACCCAAAATATTTTATTCAAATAGACTTTTTACAAAGTACTTTTGACACGTCAAAAAATTGGTCAGTTAGTCACTTTGTCTGAAGCTACCACCAGTTCGGAAAGCAGTTTCCTAATGAGAAGAACTGGCAAGAAACTCAGCAGTTGCTCTTTTCAAAATGCCATTGTTTACATCAGTCTGTTTTACAAAGGTATAATCATTCAGCTGAGCATCAACGTCATTTTGAATCCAAGCTTTGTCATCATTCAAATAATCTTGTACAGAGTAGTAAGCTTTATTTACTAAACACTTTTTTATTAGAGTTTTAAATTGCTGAAGTGGCAAGTCTAATATAGTCTGTGGAATCTTATTATAGATGCGAACACCAAGCCCCATGAAACTATTACTGACTTTGTGGAGACGATAGTATGGCGTTCCAAGTTTATTTTTATTTCTTGTATTTATCCTGTGTGTATCACTATGTTTGGAAAATAACGTAATGTTCTGCCTAATGTATACAATATTACAATAAATGTATTGTGACGGCACCGTAAGAATACCCATTTTATTAAAAACATCTCGAAGGGAATCTCTAGCTCTTAGATTGTAAATGGCCCGAACTGCTCTTTTTTGAAGAATAAAAATGGATCCTATGTCTGCGGCACTGCCGCACCACAAAAGTACCTCTTTACTTACCCTTCCATCACCAATCTACTGCACCCACTCAACACACAGCTTAGATCTTCGTAAATTATAGGTAAGAAACGTCTAGATCACCTGAAATATCGGGTATGAACAACCGTACCAAAATGGGTTCATTTATTAGGTTAGGGTATTATGTCTAACTAGTAAAACCATGGCGTCTTAATTCCATCTGCTTCCACACAGAAAATCCGCATCAAATTCCATGAAACCCAAACACGACTAGTTTACGTTGTCCCATGCCTGTGTTCCAGTACTTACCTTCCGGTGTCATCATCAACTGATGGTAGATGAAGCCGGAAAGTCTAAGAATTTACTGGTAACAGCAACATGATAAGTATTCATTTAAATTTCCTCACAGTTGCTTAACATTATTAACCATATAAAAGCTATACGTTGTCTTCCTCATCTGTTCCACTTCACCAAACGATAAGTTCTGAATGCAAATGCTTGAAACGCTTCTGAAAATATCAAAAACTCTATATGTGCGCCTATAACTTTTGAGGAGTTCTCTCAATTCCTTAAGACTTTATTTTGATAAAATGGGATCAATCTGTAAGCATATCTCTACGAAAAGAAATTTCCAATTCGGTTTATAAATAACGGAGTTCCGAGGTAACTCTTTTTTTTCGAGTTGAAATAAATTGTTTTTTTTAAATCGTTGCAATCGGTAACCCAAAATCAACAGAACATAGTAATACAAATACCAAATAAAATCATTAAAGTTTTATGTTTATTTAATAAGTTATTAGTTTGGGTTAATCTTGCAACTGAATTTTATTAGTAAGTAGCTGCGCTCCGCGGTTTCACTCGCTATATTTTGGATAATACACACTATATCATTATAAATTATAGCCTTTGTGTTATTCTGATGTGTAAGCTATATTATTGTAAGGTTTCATCAAAATCCATTCAGTAGTTTTTACGTGAAAGAGTAACAAACATCCATACATCCAAACTTTCTTACAAACTTTCGCGTTTATGATATTAGTAGAATGCTAAATCCAATATGGCGGATTCATAAAGATAGCAAACCAATAAATTTAATGATTCCGCCATTATTACGGCAATCTCATATGGTAGATAACAAAGAAGAGCTTGTTGGTAAGAAACCTTACAACAAATAATTAATATCTGTCTTACCATTTTAACTATCCTTACTTTTTACTAATATTATAAATGCATAAGTAACTCTGTCTGTCTGTCGCCCTTTCACGTCAAAACTACTGACTGATTTAAATGAAATTTGGTATACAGATAGTCTAGACCCTGAGAAAGGACATAGTCTACTTTTTAATGCAGTAAAAGGGCTGTAAGGGGTTGAAAGGAGGGGATGAAAAGTTGTATGGAAGTATCGTCATTTTTAGAGCTAGGAGCTTCAAACTTGATCGATATAAATAAATATGACCATCAAAGTTTATAAAAGTTTTACCCTCAAGGGTGTAAATAACTTACCATTTTAACTATTTTACTATATTATAGGTATTTGAGTTTCCAGAACAAGAAAATATCAGGACAAAGTAGCTAATAAATTACAATATTTGTTAAAGAATTACGCGTATCAACGTAACTAGGTCGTGCAGTAGTAAGGTCAAACATTACTTATACCTATCTTTACCTGAACAATACAGACAGACTGAAAACTGCTGAGACTAAAAATATTGCTTGTTGATATAAGAGATTTTCAAACCAATAGAGTATGATATCCATACGAATAAATAAAATTGTAGTGTCTGTTGTAATATTAAAATAACCGCTTACTAAGTGCATATGGATGTATACACGGTACATATACCAGAACAACATTTTTTATAATTTTTGTCTGCCTGTTTGTTCCGGCTAATCTCTGAAATGGCTGGACGGATTTTGACAGGACTTTCACTGGCAGATAGTTGATGTAACAAGGAGTAACTTAGGCTATTTAACATCTCGCTACGACCCATAAGAGTCGAGCAACACGCGAACGAACTCGCGTAGGTCGGCTAGTAAATTAATAAAATGTAGATCCATGTCCTATGGTGCAAAAGCTTCCATCCCCTTTGGAGGGTCGAAGAAACTTCACATATTTTTTTTAAAAGGATAGATAGTTAAAATATTTATTGCACACATAAAAGTTAATAAAATAAAAATTGAACAAGTAATATTAAACTAAAAACTAATAAGGCAAGGCAATCTCTTCCAGGCAACCTTCTGAGAAGGAATTGGTATACCAAAACGGGCAAGTGCTAAAGATTTAAAATATTAAGTTAACTTAGAAACGTGAAATTGAAGATGATTAGAATTATAAATTTAATAAATTTTACAAAGGTGCTCAAAACACTGGCAACATTACCACTTTGAATAGTCAGGCTAATTTGCTGACCGAGGTAGTTGTCCGCCTTTTGGTCGCCGTGGCTTGAATGAGGCGGGAGGATTCTGTGTCTTCATTTTTTTGGGTTCCGTACCTAAAAAGTAAAAACGGAACACTGTTATTAAGAGTGCTGTCCTTCCGTCCGTCTGTCCGTCTCCAGGCTGTATCTATGAACCGTAATAGCTAGACAATTGAAATTTTCACAAATTATACATTTTTGTTGCCCCGATAACAACACATACTAATAACAGAATAAAATAAATATTTGAAGGTGGCTCCCATACAACAAACGTGATTTCTTTACCAAATATTTTTAGGGGTTTAAGGTTTTTAAATAGGTAAATATGTAGGTATTTTAATTAAATAGAGAACAGTAAAAAGTTAAGTTTACATCATAGAGAAGACAGCCATGCTGGAAGTAACAAGTCATAACATCTATAAAGATATATAATTTTTGTTATTATTATTGAAGGTAGGTATGAGATTTATCTTCCCAAAGGTACTGTGCCAAAGATACACAGAATATATAAATTATTTAAAATTTAAATTACAAGTAATTTCATTATCTAAAAAATAAGTGTCAATTAGGCGAAGATTATAAATTAATATCGTGTATAAAAAATTCTCGTGTCACTATGTTAGTTACCATACTCCTCCGAAACGGCTGGACCGATTTTTATGAAATTTTATATGCATATTCAGTAGGTCTGAGAATCGGCTACTATCTATTTTTCATCCCCCTAAGTAATAAGAGTGGCCCACCCCAAATTTATATGGCAAAACAACGTGTGCGGGGTCAGCTAGTTTATTTTATATTAATTTATAATCTTCACCTAATTTGTTAATATCAAGTCGTTCTCATCCTATCTATAAATCACCAATATAGTAATTTAATAAGCAAAAACATCAATATCAAAGTTTATGAGTAAAGTTCGTTAAGTAAAATTCCTAATAAACAGTTCAAAACAAAGAAATTTCTAAAACAATAAAACAGGTTGGTGTAACCACATTCGATTCAAAGCTCCGTACTTAAACTGAACAATAGTTGGAGCTTGGAAACCGAAAGCGGCTAAACTATAATGTCAACTAAACATTTATACATGTAGGAAAGTTTAAAGTCAATAGAAAATATTCAAATAATTTAATCTTCTATGTATAATACACAAAATCCTTAATAAACCGTCTATACGTCTTCCATCATTCCTTGTCATTTTAGAATTCCTAACCCAAAGGGTAAAAACGGGACTTACTAAGACTCAATCAAGTTTTAAGCAGTTAAATATCACTTGCTTTAACGGTGAAGGAAAACATCGTGAGGACACCTGCACTCCTGAGAGTTCCCAAAAAGTTCTCAAAGGTGTGTGAAGTCTGCCAACCCGCACTGGGCCAGCATGGTGTCTAAACCCTTCTTCATTCTGAGGAGGCGAGACTAAGACTCTACTGTCCATCCGTCTGTCTATCACCAGATACAGCCTTGTGATAGACAGAAGAAAGGATATTGGTACGGAACCCTTTGTGCGCGGATCCGACTTGCACTTGGGCGGTTTTTATTCTTTCTTTTTTTTTAAATCATTATCGTCACTTGCGATTTATTTTCCAGCTAATCTATTTTTTTTTATTCGTAGAATTTGACATGTTTCTACACGTAGGTTAGAAAATAGGATTTAAGTCACATACCTAAATAGAACAGCTTAATCGACTTTGACATTTCTTTAGCAAACAGATTTTAATGATTTTTAACGAGTAAATAGAGTTTGGCTTGGAGCAAGAGACATGATTTACCTAATGTATCATTTATCAAGAAAATTGTTATCTTCAGTTTAAGTCTGAAGATAATTCTAAAATAATACAAAGTAAATAAAACCACTATATTCAGGAATTACCGGAATGGTTTAACGTTACCTTACCGACAATATTCACTCATTTGCGTCAAATCAATAAAATAAAATAATATGAAAAATGGGTACTGATTTGCAGAAAGAAACGTGTGTTGCCTTGTTGAATCGATACAGAAATTAAGGAATATTGGATTGAATTGTGATATGTGATGAAAAGTGGATTTCTTACGATAACCGTAAGCGAAAAATGCAATGGCTGACCCCTGGTGAAGGGCTGCAACAGTGTCCTAAAGCAAAGCTTATCAATAAAAAGGTAATGGTAACTGTTTGGTGGTCTCAGCATGGTGTTATTCACTATAGCTTTCTACGATCTGGTCAAGCAATAACGGCAGATGTCCGTCCGACAACATGATAACGCGAGACCTCATACAGCACGAGAAATCGTTTTAACTCTACAGGAACTAGAATTAGAAACCATTCGTCACCCTCCGTATTCGCCAGACCTTGCTCTAACAGACTATCATTTTTTTCGTGATTTGGACAATTTTCTACGCGATAAAAAGTTTTCTTCTCAGGAGGCTGTACAAAATGCTTTTATTCAGTTCGTCGAATCTAGATCACCAGAGTTCTATCGCAAAGGCATAAATGACCTTCCTATTAGATGGCGGCAATGCATAGATAATGGTAATTATTTTGATTAAATAAATATGTTAAATTAAAAAAAAACGAATTTCAATTTTTCAGTGCATATCTCCAATTTAGTACTTTAACCCCTAATATGTTATAGAACATATAAAACAGTTTTTAAATTTATGCGTGTTTGTTGGTTTGTTTGTATGTCTGTTAGTTTGTGCACGTATTACGTTAAAACGGCTGAACTGATTTAATTGTTATTTGGGACACGAATTTTTTATAAACTGGATTAACAAATAGGATACTTTTTATCCTGGAAAAGTACCCTATTATGTACTGTATAATATGGGTGTATATATCTCCTATGGGATTAATGAGTTCATATAAAAAAAGCTAAAGTAAAATTCTCTCAAATAGTGTGTAAATTGATTAAACATATAGAATAATGTTATCCCGGAACAAACAAACAAAAATTCCTGTCGGATGAATAGTTGTCATTCGTACAAGAGCACCTAAACAAATACTAATGAAATTTGTATAAATATAGTTTATAATATGAATCGACAAACTTAGAATACTTTAATCTTAGAAAAGACAAAGCCCTACGTGGACGTAGACACACGGGTCGATTTGTCTAAAATGAAATAAATATAAAACAATCAATAATTCCGAAAAATAAAAAAAATCCCATCCCACATACATCCATTTTTTAAAGAGTAAAAACAGGACCCTTAATGATACGAGTCCCACTCGAGTACATAGCATAACCACAAAAAACCCAGCGGTCCCTATACAGTCATATATGGATATCACAGGATCACTTAGTTTGGCCCCTTACTCATTATTTAACTGGAAGTGCCGACGTCTCCCTGGTCTTTGTCTGCGAGTAATATCTCTAGCACATTCCCGCGCCCACTGTGCAGCTTCCTTTAACGCCATAACGGATACACAAAAGGAAACTACTGCTGCCCAGGTACTGTCGCTTTCGAGCATAGCATACATGATAGATCTGTTCCTACTAATGCTGACAGTTCATCATCAGACGTACCGCACTCGCACCTACTTGCAGGTGACTCCTCTATACCGACTATCTGATACAGGTACTTACCAAAGCAATCGTGGACGATAAGTACCTGTGTCAGCCTAAACGTAAGTGTGCCATGTCACTGCTTAAGCCATCGTTGTAGGTGTGGGCGAATAGCCTCCACTATTGCCACGCCTGCGACCGAAAACTGCAGAGCCTCTTCCCACTTTCGTATTAAAGATTCCTTAGCGGAATTCCTAAACCTTCTTAAAGCATCTAATTCAAAACCCTCAATCGGGATCGAGAAATATACATGGAACTTAACATTTCCATTCTGTTCTTCTGCCTCTCACCGCTGCAGCTCCCAGTGAGGATCAGATGCAAGAAGTTTTGCGTTCTTCGCAAGAGAGCCGTTTTGCCCATATAGACGCACCGTACAATGCCATACTTATTAAAATTTCTGCTTATAGACTGTGACATGTTGATTCGGGACCTCTCAGGTTGAGCAAAAGTCTAGCAAGGGCTGCGGCTGCGTAAAATGCGCTCTAAAAGTCCATCTCCCATCCAGAACCATTCTAAGATATTTCATTTAGGTTTTTACCTCGACAGCCGTACCCATAATAATTATCTCTTAATAAGACATTTTGTTATTCAGTTAAAATTGACAATTATAACTATTTTTGTTACGAAAATAAGAATAGGTCAAAATATTTAAAACGTAAGCAAACACAAGCTTCTGATTAGAAATATTGTCAAAAATACTGATGCTTTAACAATCTTATCGTTTCCTTAAGAAGTTATTCCTTTTTTTTAATATATAAGAAGAAAAACGAAAAATATGTAAGGAAATTCATTAATATTAAGTATTTACCCAAAAAAAATACTTAGGTATATATAATCATATATAATAAAAAATCATATATAATAAATAAGTATATAGAATAGTGTTGTTCTGTGGTGTTCTCATGTTTTCGAAAAATAATCTTTTATATATATGGTTACTAGAATTATACCTATATAGAGTCGGTCGCAATCATTTAACTTTCAGGTTAATTGGTATTTTTGAATATAAACAGTGAAATGAACTACTTAAAATCAATGTTAACAAAAATTTATTAGTATACTGTATTTATTGCAGTTATATTTATACAGACATAATTGTCAACTAGTACGCTAGAATTATATTAGGTTAGTTAACAAATTATTACTAATATTATAAGTCATAGAAAAAACCAAATGACATTATTGTATTATTTATATAATAATTTCTATACTAAAATTTAAATAAATTACTTAAATAATCATATATGAATATATATAATATTGATTATATATAATCATAATTATGGCATTTTGCACAGTTATATTTGGTTATATATATATCATTATTCACATATAATCATATATAACCAATTTATATACAAATATATAATTATATATAAATATTTTTTCTTCCTTCTAACTTGATGATTTAATAATTAAAGTACAGCGAGCGAGAAAGAGAGTGTCTTATGTATTATTATTTTTAGTAAATACTATTTTTTTAAAGTTAGCAACCTTATTTGTGATTCTCATAAAAAGTTTCTAAATAATTTGGTTAAAAATGACATCTAAAATGTTGGCCCAAAGTAAGTAAGATCGATTTTCCAACTTCGCTTTAAACGATAAGAAAATATGAATAATGCGTATACAGGTGTGACGTAACACGTGAGTTGTATAAAACGCCTCACCTGTGGCGCTGCCGCCATTTTACCATTAACCTTACACGGGGTTCCTTCGCCTAAAATTTTATTTTATATTTTTTTAATTTTTGTGTTCACAAGTGTAATGTCAAATTTAAGCGGGAATACGTGTATTGTTTTATTGAAAAAATTTGATAGGTATCTGTAATCTGATTGGACGGAATATTATCTATGGATATAGATAGTTTTATTTCGTCTGTTCACTGATTGGTCACATGATGTAGACCATGATGAGATAAATGTGATTCAAAATGGCTGAACATTTTCAGAAGAAAATCCGTAGAGGAAGCTGCGACAGCGCCGGTTTTGGTGAGAATTTATTTGAATATTATCCAATTATTTTACTAAGCTATTATAGCTTGATAAGACAGTAATTGTTTCAAGTAATTTTACTGCTTTGATAATATTGTACTTCATGAATATTTAATATTAATGTTAATGATCTTTTTATTCCATTTTTTTAAAAGTTACACTGAATTTTGAAATCCCAATAACAGCATGATATTACAAAAAAAATTTAATATATAAAAGTTTGTTATCGAAATTTTCTGAAACTCCCGTCACAGATTAAATAGACCGTAGGTTTTTTTTACCCCTAGGTGATAAGCGTAGCCCCCTCCGGAAAAAAATTTAATTATAGAATAACTGACTCGGTAAACATAAAATGTTTTCATATATAAGAATTTCTATACTTTTTTTTTCAGTATTTTAATCTGTACTACAGTTTTATCTAATTTAAAAAACATTTCAACCTTCAGAAATAAGCATTTTCAAACAATTTTATCACCTAATACGTAGACCTAATTACAGAGAGCTTAATGAACAAATATTTGTACAAGAAATATCTTATACGGTCACATTGAATGTGTAAATATGTGATATCTTAGATTAAAGCAGTAAACGTTGATAAGGGAAATGGGGCTTATGGTTACATTTTACCGGTTATTGTGTTAGATTTTACGATTTTATTAATGAGACCAATAAACCGTAGATATCTTATTTTTGTTTAAAATATTTTCATTTACTAAAAAAGAGAGGAAGAAGATTTTTTTGGTAATTTATAAACAGAGAATTCTTACACAATTTCATTTTTTTGAAAAGGCAAAGGCATTATACCGTATAGCCTTGTCTCTAGCAGGTTAATTCTTTATTCATTTTATAGTAAGACTGAAGCCATATCTTGCATGACCAAGGCGGGCATCCCAAAAAACATCTTCACATAACAAACCTGAGGACAGGTCTTTCTACTCCTTATCCTCCTCATTTCCAAACAAACAATTCAAACTATAAAACAATTTTATTTTATAGAGAATTAGAGACTCTTGACATAACTTGACTATATAATTTTTTTCTTAATAATCTGTTACGATTTTTTTGTAATAGATTATAAATTAGTATAAATTGGTCCGGAAATATTTTCTTTTGAATTAGGTCAGTACTTACCTTATCATTAATACTTATCATTTTATCAATTCGGCATTTTTGAAGAACATCAAATATTCGCTATCCAATCTGACGACTTGGCACAAAAAAATTGGTAATATAAGTTTATATAAAACCCTCTCACTAGTCACATGGTCATAGATAATTGTTTTTTTAAGGCAAAAACTGAACACTATTTTTTCATTATATTAAACCGTGAATAGGTACTTTAATTTTACTTCAACGTTGAAAAGAGATAGAAAATTTATTTAAGATGAATCACAGAGTATAAATGATGTAACACTATATTTTTTTAATCTATGGCATTATTAGATTCTTTAGTTTTAATGGTGTCCCAGAAAATGTAATTTTCAGTAGTCATATTACGTAACAATAAATAGTACAATATATTTCGTCACCATGTTTAGTGTCTGTATAATAATTGGTTCTATAAACATATTTCGCACTTAATATTATGTATGTCAGTCTAGGTATTGATTTTCAAGGATATCTATAATATTATTCACAGTTTTGCACTTCAAAAATGCTTTGACAAATATGAAAAAACTGATTCTAAAACTAATAATAAAAAAATTGTATTACCATATCGTTGAAAGCTAAAGATTAAAATTCCTTATTTACTAGAAGCTAAATTAAAAAAAAAAGAATTTTCTTTGAGCCGTCTATTTATAGTCTCTTTGATGTAAAGATTAGATTTGGGGGTGATAGAAAAACTAATACCAAATACGACTCTAGTAACTCGTAATAAATTAATTTTAATTATATTGTTACGAGTTACTAGAGTCGTAGTAACTCGTAATAAATTAATTTTAATTAAATTGTTTTAAAAAGTTTTATAGGTTTTTTGTTTAATTGTTAACGAGTCACAATTTTTAATCTGTGGAAAAAAATACAATAGATACAGATTAAATATAGCGATTTGAGAAATAAAACAGTAATTTATAATCTACAGATTATATATTCTCAAAATTTAATTTATATCTTATCTGTTTTCATCTGTCTTGTCTCTAGTCCTTGCTTTTAACTATTTACTCAGCTGATAATAATGTTAATCAAAATTAGTCCTTATAACTATTAGATAAGGTACAAAATAGTTTTTTGAAAATAGTTTTGTAGTTAAGTGGGCGGTCTGTACATTCAGCTGAGTTTAATTTTATGATGGAATGTCTATATTGTTTAGTGAATAAGGTCTGTCCGTACGTGTTACTCATAACTTAATTTTTTAGAAAATAACATAGGTATCAGTACTAAACTAATCCAAACTTGGACATTAAAATTCTTAAAAGAGTTCCATCTTAAACTGTCATATCTGAATCTAAATAATGTCATAATATTTAGATAAAACTTCTTTATAAAATGTATTAGGGCTTAAACTCTCATAGTAAAAAACAAGAAAAAAGTCTAGAAGAAATTTTATAATTGTTACCATCACGGTGTAAAGCCACAGATAGTGTTATTCGTAGGTAAAGGCAAACAGTTTCTTGATAAAATGCTACATAAATATACATAGGTAGGTAAAATAATTTTCTATAAATAGAAAAGAAAATAGATTGTAGATGAATTGTCGTAATAAGTATTTAAGACCCAAGTAGTTATTCATAGACAAAAAAATCCTAAAAATTCGAGAACAGATTCTTGAGGAAATGTCATTGAAGGTATGAGGTGTGAGCCCTTCAGAAGTATAACTTTAAGGGAAGAGAAATTCCTTAAAGAAAAAAAAGTAAGCTCTTGATGCAATGCCATAATATGTGTTAAATTTCTAACAAAAAGATAAAAAGATATAAAACAGTTTCTAGATGAAATGTCATATTAGGTATAAGGATGTAAACTCCCAAGTAGTGTTATACCTAGGCAAGACAAATTCCTTTAAAACTTGAAACAGTTTCTAGATGAAATGTCATATTAGGTATAAGGATGTAAACTCCCAAGTAGTGTTATACCTAGGCAAGACAAATTCCTTTAAAACTTGAAACAGTTTCTAGATGATATGTCATATTAGGTATAAGGATGTAAACTCCCAAGTAGTGTTATACATAGGCAAGACAAATTCCTTTAAAAATTGAAACAGTTTCTAGATGAAATGTCTTGTTAGGTATAAGGTTGTAAACTCCCAAGTAGTGTTATACCTAGGCAAGACAAATTCCTTTAAAAATTTAAACAGTTTCTAGATGAAATGTCTTGTTAGGTATAAGGTTGTAAACTCCTAAGTAGTGTTATACCTAGGCAAGACGAATTCCTGTAAAAATTTAAACAGTTTCTAGATGAAATGTCTTGTTAGGTATAAGGTTGTAAACTCCTAAGTAGTGTTATACCTAGGCAAGACGAATTCCTGTAAAAATTTAAACAGTTTCTAGATGAAATGTCTTGTTAGGTATAAGGTTGTAAACTCCCAAGTAGTGTTATACCTAGGCAAGACAAATTCCTTTAAAAATTTAAACAGTTTCTAGATGAAATGTCTTGTTAGGTATAAGGTTGTAAACTCCTAAGTAGTGTTATACCTAGGCAAGACGAATTCCTGTAAAAATTTAAACAGTTTCTAGATGAAATGTCTTGTTAGGTATAAGGTTGTAAACTCCTAAGTAGTGTTATACCTAGGCAAGACGAATTCCTGTAAAAATTTAAACAGTTTCTAGATGAAATGTCTTGTTAGGTATAAGGTTGTAAACTCCCAAGTAGTGTTATACCTAGGCAAGACAAATTCCTTTAAAAATTTAAACAGTTTCTAGATGAAATGTCTTGTTAGATATAAGGTTGTAAACTCCTAAGTAGTGTTATACCTAGGCAAGACGAATTCCTGTAAAAATTGAAACAGTTTCTAGATGAAATGTCATATTAGGTATAAGGATGTAAACTCCCAAGTAGTGTTATACCTAGGCAAGACAAATTCCTTTAAAAATTTAAACAGTTTCTAGATGAAATGTCTTGTTAGGTATAAGGTTGTAAACTCCCAAGTAGTGTTATACCTAGGCAAGACAAATTCCTTTAAAAATTTAAACAGTTTCTAGATGAAATGTCTTGTTAGGTATAAGGTTGTAAACTCCTAAGTAGTGTTATACCTAGGCAAGACGAATTCCTGTAAAAATTTAAACAGTTTCTAGATGAAATGTCTTGTTAGGTATAAGGTTGTAAACTCCTAAGTAGTGTTATACCTAGGCAAGACGAATTCCTGTAAAAATTTAAACAGTTTCTAGATGAAATGTCTTGTTAGGTATAAGGTTGTAAACTCCCAAGTAGTGTTATACCTAGGCAAGACAAATTCCTTTAAAAATTTAAACAGTTTCTAGATGAAATGTCTTGTTAGGTATAAGGTTGTAAACTCCTAAGTAGTGTTATACCTAGGCAAGACGAATTCCTGTAAAAATTTAAACAGTTTCTAGATGAAATGTCTTGTTAGGTATAAGGTTGTAAACTCCTAAGTAGTGTTATACCTAGGCAAGACGAATTCCTGTAAAAATTTAAACAGTTTCTAGATGAAATGTCTTGTTAGGTATAAGGTTGTAAACTCCTAAGTAGTGTTATACCTAGGCAAGACGAATTCCTGTAAAAATTTAAACAGTTTCTAGATGAAATGTCTTGTTAGGTATAAGGTTGTAAACTCCCAAGTAGTGTTATACCTAGGCAAGACAAATTCCTTTAAAAATTTAAACAGTTTCTAGATGAAATGTCTTGTTAGGTATAAGGTTGTAAACTCCTAAGTAGTGTTATACCTAGGCAAGACGAATTCCTGTAAAAATTTAAACAGTTTCTAGATGAAATGTCTTGTTAGGTATAAGGTTGTAAACTCCTAAGTAGTGTTATACCTAGGCAAGACGAATTCCTGTAAAAATTTAAACAGTTTCTAGATGAAATGTCTTGTTAGGTATAAGGTTGTAAACTCCCAAGTAGTGTTATACCTAGGCAAGACGAATTCCTGTAAAAATTGAAACAGTTTCTAGATGAAATGTCTTGTTAGGTATAAGGTTGTAAACTCCCAAGTAGTGTTATACCTAGGCAAACTTATACCTAGGCGAGACAAATTCCTTTAAAAATTGAAACAGTTTCTAGATGAAATGTCTTGTTAGGTATAAGGTTGTAAACTCCCAAGTAGTGTTATACCTAGGCGAGACAAATTCCTTTAAAAATTGAAACAGTTTCTAGATGAAATGTCTTGTTAGGTATAAGGTTGTAAACTCCCAAGTAGTGTTATACCTAGGCAAACTTATATCTAGGCAAACTTATACCTAGGCGAGACAAATTCCTTTAAAAATTGAAACAGTTTCTAGATGAAATGTCATAATATGTATTAGGGTGTAAACTGTAAACCCACAGATAGTGTTATTAATAGACAAGAAATTTTTTTTAAAGAATAAAACTGTTTCTTCATGAGAAGGTAACTATAACAAAAAAGAAGGTAGGTAATATTGTTTAATTTAAATATATTTTTTTCATTAAAAATATTTTTTTTAATTTTCAATAATTCTGTATGTGTATAATATGTTTAACATTGTATTACAATTTCCCTTGTGCGTGACTCGGAGTGACATAAAATATAGTAAATAGTATTTGTGATTGCAACAACGTCTCAAGTCGTGAATGTTTGCTTTGATTTGGTTTGTTATTTAATGTCATTCACAATTATCAATGTATTAACCTTTTAAACATTATTAATATCCTATTTTTACCCGGCTATGTTAAAGCTAGCTTATAGCTACCCTGTCTATACAAATCAGATCAGTATGAAATATTGTATAAAAATTATTTTCGTACTCGGTTATAATCTATTTCAAGGTTATTCAGACAGTAGTTAGTACCTTTTAATTTAACCGTAAAGTATTAACAGCTAATTATTTTAAAACTATAGATGTTGCATGTTGAAAGCGCAATTTTTACCTCTTGGGTACGAAATACTCTAAATGTTGGGAGGGATACGATTTGTTGAGATAGTTCCAATTACCAAAGCGATGGTACATTACTCAAGCATTTTGGAATCAAATATCTGCCAATCTACACTCAAAAGTTATTCTTTTATTTCCCTTTATATTGGTGAAACAGATGAAAATAAAGATCAAAAAGAAAACAGATGAAATAGAGATGAAAAGTGACTTACATTTAAAGATCTCATCGAAGAGCAAGACGCTAGTAAAAATAGACAAACAGTAAAGAAAGAAGCTATTCATATTTTAAAAACAGCGTAAATAATAAGTTGCATACTAAGTGAAATAGGTCAGGTGTTGCATCACGAGTAGAATTAGTTAAGTTATGAACAATAGACCAAACAGATGTAAATAAGTCTGAAACAATTCAGACGGTATTTGTAAGGCATTTGCGTTTGAATGTGGACTGTCCTCAGCATCCTTGAAGACGACACGATTTTCATTTATAAATGTTTGTCTGTTAATCACGTAACTACTGTATAACTACTTGTCATTTGCTTACATTTTGGTTCTTATTGAAACTATTGCTAATATTTTGACGTAGGCTCCTAATTCGTCACTGCTTCGCTATTTTTATGATCTTGTATAACGTTTGATTATAATGTCCTTAACTTTTTAAACTATAGCGCCGAATTGCTAAATGTTTCCGGGATAAAAATAAGTCTATATTGCTCATTAAGAACATCTTAAGCTTCTAGAGAAATTCACGTAGAAATTGGTTTAGCCATATTGGAGTTAATGTGTGGTGTTCAACAAGGTAAGCTTTTGGGAACATAAATAGTAATTATAATCATCATCACGACCCTTCAATGGCCTACTGCTGAGCCGGGTCTCCTCCTCATTGAGGAGGGTATTAGGCCATAGTCCATCACGTTGGCCCATTGCGGATTGGCAGACTTCACACACCTTTGAGAACTTTAGGGAACTCTCAGAAGTGCATGTTTCCTCACGATGTTTTCCTTTACCGTTAAAGCAAGTGATATTTAATTGCTTAAAGCACACATAACTTAGTCAGAGGTGTGAACCTTGGACCTCCCGAGTAAGACTTGAAGTCTTAACCACTGGGCCATCACTGCTTACTCAACCACTGGGCCATTACTGCTTAGTAATTATAATAATATTCAAAAAAAATATTATATACTTACTACTTATTTTAGCACTGCACACTAAGTTTGATTGTTTTAATTCTGTTCTTAGAAAATTCTGTTTAAGTTTTCTCGTTTAAAAATTAGCCAATTTTTCGGAGAAGTTTTCAATCTGTCAATAAAATTTCTATACAAATTAATTTAGCTATTTTGTAGATGACGTACGGTTTTAGGATAGTTATACTGTATAGGTCAAAACAGTAATGCAATCTTTAGCGATCTCGATCAGTCAATTATTGAGATTCATCATGTATTTAATTATTTATTACACAAAAGTAAGCCTTTCGTAAGTAATCTATTTAACACCTTGCACTAAGTTTGATCGTAACGTCTTTAAACAAATGAAAAAATTCTTAAATATATTACTCTCTAAGAAGTTTTTACTCTGTTAGTACAATTCCTATCTAAGTTGGTTCAGCTATTTCGTAATGAATGTATCGTTTCTAACGAGATAAGCTTTAGGGTCATTAATACTTAATAAGTTATAGTAATAAATTTAATTGTAATGTCTTTAATTTTTTTATAACAATGCAAATTTGTTAATGTTAATGATATAATATATGGTGTTTAACAAGGCAAGCTATTAGGGCCGTTCACAGTTATGATTTTAAAAATTCAAAATACGGAACGATATGTTCCACATTGCATTTGTCAACTAACAATTTGAGCATATATCGAATTTGTAGGTAACGGTAGACTTGTGTAAGCCGACAATCAAATTAGGCGTTCGTGAGAGGCGAGTTCACGCTATTAGATCTACTGTGATAATTTGTACGTATTCTAACCTCATATCTATTGACATTGACCGATTTTACATATTATTTTTTTAGAGAAATGTTGCAAATATTAATGAACATAATGAAAGTTAACATTAAAATATATAAATTATTTTATAAATAAATTAATTTTGTTTGTAATGTTTAGTCGTAGGAGGTAGTAAATACACATAGATACATTTTATAATTAGTATTAAAATTCTTCTTATGTTTCTTGGTCCCCCAAATGGGGCAGAGGGCGTCCACAGTGGCTCTCCATTCCGATCGGTCTTGTGCTGTGCGCTTGACCTCACTCCAGGTTTTGCCTGTTTTCTCCGCTTCGTCTATGACAGTACGTCGCCAGGTTTGTTTCGGACGGCCGCGCTTACGTTTTCCTTGGGGATTCATTCCAGTCCATTGCCTGTTTAGGTATGTGTTCCGGACCTCTTCGGAGTGCGTGGCCTATCCACCTCCACTTGCGACGTTTGAGCTGATGGTCGATCGGGAGTATTAAAATTATCAATCTAATATAGTTTTAGGAATTCAGGGCTATAAAGTGTAAAGAAGTTTGAATTCTCTGATACTTATTAACCTCAGAATACTCTTCGTATTTTTTTGAGTTTACTCTGGGGATCTGCATGTTTGTTTGTGCATCGTAAGGCCCAAGATAATGGACTGATTTTGACGCGGTTTTATTTGTGTGAAAGGTAATTTAATTGAAATGTTTTTTAGCTATATTTTTTGAAGACCTGATCAGTCGTTTCTGAAAAAAATCATACGACCTTGGCTTTGGTACGACGGGAGTTTACGATTTTTTGTAATAGGTGACGAAAATACCAAAACTTAAGGGGATATTCTAACCTTTTTACTTTGTAATTATTTGTCCTTATCTTTTATAATTTCAAAATAACATACAGTACTATATTATGATTGGGTACTCGTGTCTCGTGCTCGGCTTAACAATAAATCTCAAACCGTCGTTATTTCTTGAATTTATATTCAATTGTGTTTTCATACTAAATCATATTACGGTTACGTACTAACATCGCTTATGTAAATTGGTTGTTTTTAATCAGATAAAATACACTTGTATCTAACTGAATAATAATATAAAAATAAAAATTTAAAGGACTCCCGGCTGAAACTATATATATACTAACTGACCCTACAGACATTGTCCTGTCTTAACTATGAATATTGAATTCATATTGGCTCTCAAAAGCTTACATTAGAAAAGTTAATATGGTCGTTAAGTTTTCTTAAATTTTCTAATTTTCCGCGCAACTTTTTTAATTTTCTCTTCCATAAGAACCTTCTCCTGACAATAACAAACATAACAAAAAAAGAATTAGCGAAATCGGTCTAGCCATTTAGGCGTGATGGCGTGACCAAGGGAAATAGGGATTCATTTTTATATAGAAGAAGATATACTGTTACTTACTTTAAAAATCTTGCTACTCGATTTTACTCGATATTTGATATCGAAAGAAAGGTATCGAGACATACCGTTTCATGTGTACTCAGTGTAAGCAATGTGAGTGTGTTGCCATGGTTACGAGATTGTTATAATTGTCTATATATTGTGAGGCAGCTCTCAAGTTAGCAATGAGCTGATAGTCGTCAAACGGCTGAACAGATCTTCACAATACATAGCTAAGAACCATCTTGATTAAATTACCTTTCAAATAAATGAAACTTCATCACAATCGGTCCACTATCTTGGGCGCTACGATGCCATAGACAGACATATAGATACACATGTTGAACTTATAACATCCCGGCCGTATAGTTTCGGAGGTTAATTACAGAAGATTTAGTAAAGGACGTATCTCTTTTATTCTTTTTAATTCTTACTGGCAGAAGGCGAAGGTCGCGACCTTTCAATCCGTTTTGGAAACCTGTATAAATACCTATCATAGGTATACTATGATTATTTATATGATTTATTGATGAGTTCCTCTAACATTACCATAAAACAGACATGGCTGCGACCACGGTTCTACCTTGACCATTTTGATACCTATGTATTTCTGGGTTTCTATCTGAATTATTTTCTTGTTTCGTCCTTTTAAGACTACTTTTTTACGTAGTCGGGTTATAGCTTTTTAACTTTATTTTTTTATTTAATAGTTACCTTTATAATCTCATATTGTAAGGTAATGTTGGTTTTTATTTGCTTAAAGGAGTGAATAACTGCAACGACAGGACCGTGCGAACTATACGACCGCATTTTAAACATATACCTATACTTAAACAATAAGATATATATACATATATGTAATATGCTCGCCAATACCTTTCTTTTGATACCAAACACGTGATAATTATCTCAATTTAATATTTTTCGAGGTCAGAATCTGAGGTAAACTTATATCACCCGCGCTATTATTACGAATCTATTGACACCTCATTCATTAAAATTGGTTCAGTAATTTAGGCGCTAGGGTGGAACATACAAACATACATACGTACATACATAGACTGCCAAAATCATAACCCTTCCTTTTGGCTTTGCCCTAGTCGGGTAGAAATTTGCCACATTTCATGACAAATTATTACAATATCGAGTGTAGAAAAATCGACATTGAATAGAATTAATCGAGTGCGATATGAAATTACATACAACATTTCATGTTAGGAAATTAATTTCGAGTAATTCCGTAACTATAAAGATTACTAGCAGTATGGATCACATACTGCTAGTATTCACTTTACCCCTCCTAGTAAGCTAATAAATAGCTTGTGTCAGGAGTGGGCCACGCCAGTAGTCTAATGTCCGGGGTTTGAACCCACGACCTATCGATCGTGAACCCAACGCCCGCACCACTGAGCTACTGACGCTTCAAACTTTTTAAGACAGCCGTTCAAATAATTTTACCTCTAGTGCAGTTTAGTGTTCTGGTGCTACGTCACCGTAAGGATCATGTGAGCAGGGATGTTTTCCCTATAGTGTAGTGTGAATTGCACACGGGAGCCACGATATTAGGGGCAGCTACTAGCTGGGAGCGCCGGCAGCGTAGTAACTTATTTTTAAAATGTAAATATTGAAATTTCTAAGATGAAGAATAAAGTCAACAAAGCCAACGAAAAAGCGACATTGTATTATGAATTAGGATGATAATTGCACACGGGCGCTACATTGAGGCGCCTCTGCATGTGAGTTAATTTTCGATGACAATAATTTTTTTATGATTTTAAGTTAGACCTACAGCAATGCAACTGTAAAACCGTATCCAATTTGACACACAGACAATAAATTAAAAAATTATTATTTTGGTTTCTATTAGTGTCCTATCCTCTTCCCCTGATATCTCTGTTTTGATGTATTTACTTTTTTATCTCTGACGTAATCACCACTCCCCCGTGTATTATCTTCTCTTTAATACGTAATACATGAACGGCGCCTACGTTTTTTTTTTTTATAGTAGAAAAGGTGCAAACGAGCAGATGGTCCAGCTGATGGTAAGTGGCCACCATCGCCCATGGACATCGACAAAACAATAGATAACCTCTTGTTTTGTCGATGCGTTGCATCCTCGAAGATTGAGTGGGGAGAGGGAATGAAGAAGAAAAAATGCTGTGGTCACAACGGCCCCTGAGCTAGATCCCAGAGTCCACTAGATCCACAGCATTAATGGGATGGGAGTGGGAGGAGGTAAGTCTGGCCCACATGCGGCTCGACCGGAACGCGTCTATGACACTTGGCGGTCGGATTCGCATGCTGGTGGTCGCAAGCTAGTCGGGGAACAGATCCCCTACCACCAATGGGTGCTGGGTTACTCGGCTTTTACGAGATGCTCTCCCAGCGGCAGAGGGGAATAGTATTCTACACGTACAGACATTTGTAAGGTTACAGATTGGGGGGCGTCCATAAATTACGTGAGATGTTTTAGAGGGGGTGGGGGTCGAGTCAAATCTCATCTTATCTTACGTTGGAGAGAGGAAGGGTTTCGGCAAATATTATTATTATTTTGGTCCAGCTATTATACAGTGCACCAGCTAAGCAAGCGCGTATGTTCCGCAAAGTGCGACCCTCACAGATTATTACAAGACGAGCTGATGAGTTACTGTGGGCAAGCGCCAAAAGCTTAGAGTGGCTAGCAGAACGAAGTTGAAGGAGCAGATGATTTTACTGAAAATCATCTGGACATGTTGGTTCCAATAGTCTCTCTTGAGACCGCGCATGATTCTCCATGAACTGAATTAGAGTAGATATTCTTTTTTTACACGCTTTTTATTAGCTTCACTTGTATGTCAGTATGTCAGTCTGTCAGTATGTCAGTATGTCAGTATGTAACTCTCCGTGGGTAATTTGCGCGCCTGCGGCCTTCCTTGGTTCTGGTAGCCGTTTCTCAAGCGTGATTTTTTTTAGTTTAAAAAAAAACTAAAAAAAAATCACGCTTTTATAAATAAATCAAACTAAAAAGTAAAAAATAAATAATAGTTTAAAAAAACTAAAAACACGCTTTTTATTATAGAAAACCAAACTAAAAAATAGAAAATAAATTTTAATAAATTTAAAATAAGAATAGTGTTAAAAATTTCAATAAATATAAATTAATAATAGTGTAAATAAAAAAAATGTATTTTATTTAAAAAAAAGCGTGGGGTGCTTTTTAAGATATTATCAAAATGATAATCACTCTACTCATATCTGTCAATAAAATATTTATAACTATTGACACCATGCACCCCACGCGTTTTTTAAATAAAATACATTTTTTTTATTTACACTATTATTAATTTATATTTATTGAAATTTTTAACACTATTCTTATTTTAAATTTATTAAAATTTATTTTCTATTTTTTAGTTTGGTTTTCTATACTAATATTATAAAGAGGAAAGATTTGTATTTTTGTATTTTTGTATTTTTGTATTTTTGTATTTTTGTATGTAACGAATAAACATAAAAACTACTGGACCGATTTCAAACATTCTTTCACCATTAGAAAGCTACATTATCCCTGAGTAACATAGGCTATATTTATTACAAGAAAAAATTAGAGATCCTTAGGAAATCTCACGAAAACCAACCCAAGGTGCCAAAAAATTAGCCATAAAATATCTTTCATCGCATGCGCTGCAAAAAGTATTGATGATAGAACAAAAAAATGTTCTACAATATTATAGAACGTATCAATATCTACAAAAAAGTCCGCAAGACCATATGTCCAACTATTATAATTACGTCACTATAACTACTTTTTTACATTTTAAAAGTTGATAAAAATGCCTATCAAAATCAGACCATGTTTTCTATAACTTTGTATTAATCCTTATCCAAATAAATTATTTCGTATTCAAGACTATTTCAATACCTGTAAATTACTTTTTGAATTATTAAAATCGGACTTTCCATTCAAAAGATATTACGAAATTAAAAATATCAACATAAACAAAAAATACACGAGGACGCGACGGGCCAGTATAGCGACGCAGCGCAGCGAGTAAAGCGGCAAGAGAGTGGGCACCGAAATGCGGGAGGGCCAATATATTTTTAAAAATAATATTCCACCCGCGCGAAGCCGGGATGGGCCGCTAGTCTATAATAAAAAGCGTGTTTTTAGTTTTTTTAAACTATTATTTATTAATCACAGTAGTTACGATTTTAGTAATGTATTGTTAAATTTTTATTACACTAATAATTAAATTCTCAGCAATATTGATATTGTAAATAAAAGCACGAAGCAATTGTTTTTTTCTTTCCAATAACAATCCAACGTAAGAAACCCACATTTTGAAAAATTTCACGTGAGATTGGCGGATGGGGGAGGGGGTTAAATAAAATCTCACGACATCTCACCAGAGGGGTAGGGAGGTACAGAAAACTAAAAAAAACACCTCACGTAATTTATGGACGTACAAAGGATTTCCTTAAAAAGTGTCTCAGCCGGCGCCTTAGAACGGTAGCGTCAAAGCATGTTTGAACAAACGTGCGTGCTCTACCAATTTACACTTGAAACTGGGACGGTATATACTAGCTATTGCCTCCTGCTTCACTACTTTTTTAATAGATAGTGATTCAAGAGGAAGGTTTATATGTATAATACATACATACTATAGTAGAGAAATTTTGTATTTTATTTGAAATACCGTTTAAGACATATTTTGTATTTGCAAAATGCTAAATACATTTTGTAATCATCAATAAATGAATGTGAAAAACAATTCTCACTATGGCAACACTGAATGGAATGATAATAAATGTCTGTTAATTTAATTTTTTTTTTTTAATGGCTTTATATGTGCTTAAGCACAAAACATTCTGCCAGTGTCGCGTATAATGAAGAAAAATCGAGGGAGACTGAGCAGTAAAAATTGCCAAAGATTCAGTGATAATTTCTGTAACTACATTAGGGTTAGTGACGGTGAAACGTAGAGATGGTTATGCGACAGGAACCCAGGAACAAAGAAATACAAAGATACAACCTACATTGCATTACAATTTAATATTATTATCTATAATAAATTTAACTAATTTTGTAACAAACGGGCTAAAGACTAAGGTTAAAATAGTTTTTAAATGTACTGGACGTGGAATGTAATCAGGGATAATATCATATAGTGAATATTTTAATTTTGGGCAGTCAAAAACAATATGATTCATTGAACCCTCATCTAAACCACATTCACAAATAGCATTGTCTTTAATTCTTAGCTTAGCCAGGTGTAATGGAGTACATGCGTGGTCTGTCAGTTAATAGAAAATCCGATGATATCTTTAACCAGCTTCTATGGTGCTTTCGTTTGACAACACAAGTGATCTTTGTTTTACGTACGTACATATATTAGAAGTAGTGGAACTAGTGATGGACAAGGAACAAACAAATTGTAGAATATATCACTGTAAAAGTATTTTATTTTAATAAAGTATTTTGCACAACTCTGGAAATGCATAAACAATTTAATACTGCTAATATAAAATATATACTTATATTATTATGAGATGTCTTGTTAAAATTTTTAGAGATCATATTTACAATTTTCTATTTAATTGCAAGTCTGGATATAAAAATTAAGCAATTTATAAAAATATATTTTTAGCTTTTGAATCACTCTATCTATTGATAAAAACTGCATTAAAATCCGTTGCGTAGTTTAAAAGATGTAAGCGAACAAACAGCAGAAGCGGCTTTGTTTTACACTATGTAAAGAAGATAAAGATAATCAAGCTAACGGATATATTGATATAATTACAAGGTATATGTAAATCGTTCACTCACTCACTCCCCATTTAACATTATGTGTTGATTGGGTGAACTGACAAGAAAGAGAGAGAGGGTTAGAGAGAGTGTGGCGTTAACACCTATAATACAATTCTAAAGGAGCTGAAACTTTTTGTTTTATTATTTACTAGCGACCTGTCCCTACTTCGGACGGATGCAAGTATTATACATATAAACCTTCCTCTTGAATCACTCTATCTATTAAAAGAAACCGCATCAAAATCCGTTGCTTAGTTTTAAAGATTTAAGCATACATAGGGACAGACAACGTGAAGCGACTCTGTAGTGACGCAGCGTACGCAACGGAAACTCATTGGTGCTCCACTCCTATGGGTCTTAGCTTGATGTTACATAGCCATAGTTTTTCTCAATAAATGAGCTATCGGATACTAAAAGAATTTTTGAATTTGAACGAGAGGTCCCTGAGATGGATGCGTTTGAATATACGAACTCTTCAGCTCTATAGTGAAATGAAATATAAAAAAATGTTTATTTCGTTTCCAGATATACATTATCATATACTAATATATGAAGCTGAAGAGTTTGTTTGTCTCTACGCGCTAATCTCAGGAACTACTGGTCCGATTTGAAAAATTCTTTCAGTGCTAGATAGCCCATTTATCGAGGAAGGCTGTAGGCTATATATCATCACGCTAAGACCAATAGGAGCGGAGCTATACGTATGACAATACCTGTGTCAGGAGGTCTCGCTCTTTAATTACAACAGTTTTTTTACATAGGAAAACTTAATGCTATTTACATATAATATTAGAAAGCAAATAAAAATAAATAAATAAATACAACTTATTAGTGTATGTGCGCGTACGCGCTTGTGTGTGTGCGTGTGTGGGTGAGATGTATGTGTGTTTATAAAGTATTATATTACGCCCCGCGTAGTAAAATATGATAATTTGATATTTAACTTAGGGGCTATTCATTTATTACGTAAGACTATTTTCGCTACTTTTTGACCTCCTTCCCCTCTATTATACAAAAAAATAAGAATAGGCCGACCCTGTTAAATATTTATTACGTAAGAATCTAAAGGAAAAAATGAATGTTGCCCGCGCTTTTTCCCACCCCTTGTAAGAATAAATAAGACATGGTCGACCCTTCCCCCCCTAAATCGTCATACGTAATTAATGAATGACCCTTATGATACTACATTTTATTATACCCTCCGTCTCATCATAGGTTAAAGTTATTAGCCATGAAATTAACGCGTGTTTGTCATCCCGCTTGATTAATATTAGTATTAATATATTTTCAGGTTGTTTCAGCAGTTTGTATATGAACTATGAAGATGAAGATATAAGAAGCCCCAATAATCTGTTAATGAAGAGAGCTATCCGTCGACAGTATTGACACTAAACACTGTCATGGAGTTGCTCTCTTTATGAACGGATACTGGGTCAACATTAACAACAGACAGGAGATGCTGAAGGAAGAAGATGGAAAACTTTTGTTATATTGAATTAAATTATGTATTGTGAAGATCTGTTCACCCATTTGAAGACTATGGGGCCATTCATTTATTACGTAAGAATCTAAATGGAAAATGAATACACTTTTGGTATAATTCCGACTTTTTGATGGATTGAAAAAAATGTTTTTGACTTCATTAAGGGTTTCAAAACTTATAGCTGTTGGTGTTGAAGCTGTTCCAACATTGTGGTGACCATTATGTCCTTGGAGTCATTTAAAATCAATCGGACAAAAAATAGTTTGATAAATAGATAATCTTGTGCCTGATTGAAGGATTTTTTTTAATTTCGATTTTTTTCCGAAAATCTTGAAAAAAAAATCCTGAGGCCGCCAATTACCAAAAGCCAAAACATTGTGTAATGATGGAATAATTTTATATTTTTTTAAATAATATGATGGCAAAAAAATACTAAAAATTCTCATTTTCTCTCTCTGACTACCCCTAACCCCTAATCCCCATTTAAGGAAAAAAATAATTTTGTCCAATATTTGGTTTTGGAAACTTTTTTTAACATCTTTACCGTGATTAGCTTTTGCTGCTTTCATTATAACATTTTTTGTATACATCAAATAACCTTTTATACAAATCGGCGTTTGACAAGGAAGCCATGATTAAAACACAATACAGACTGTGCAATTGACATACATCCATAAAAGAAACTATTCACACCCTTCTATATAACTGCAATATTAAAATCACCAACACAATAACGAGTGTTGTTTACGCAAACAAGTGACGACTTGTACACAAGCGGGGAGTTCCCAGGAGGCGCAGTGCTGGTAGCGTAGGTCCGTGGCACCATGGAAATAGAAATCGTTTGCCTATACGCATCCGAACAAACCTCGGAAATCGCGCGGTTGCCCTTTTTGAAAGTATAATTTTAACTTCGGACATTTTCTGATCTTACGTAAGAACTATCAAGACTCCCTCCCACCCCTAAATCGTCTTACGTTATAAATGAATGGCCCCTATCAGCTCATTGCTAACTTGAGCTGCCTCAAACAATTATAACAATGCTAACGTCATTGTTGTCTTGTCTATATCTTTCGTTTAAACGATTTTTGTGTTTTGTAAATACAACGTCGAGTGAGAAAGTAGATGTTTATATCAAATTTCCGAGCGATTACATTGTAACTTGAAATATAAAATATTTGAGTTGAATTAATATAATATATGGCGGGGTAGGATAATAATGGAAGTCGTGTCGGACTATAGTTAGAGTAGGATAATAATAAAGAGGACTTGTTGTCACTTCTGTCGCGTCATTTTAATATTTGACATGACCCTATCATCATCACGACCCTTCAATGGCCCACTGCTGAGCCGGGTCTCCTCCTCAGAATGAGGAGGGTATTAGGCCATAGTCCACCAAATTGGCCCAGTGCGGGTTGGCAGACTTCACACACCTTTGAGAACTTTTTGGTAACTATCAGGAGTGCAGGTTTCCTCACGATGTTTTCCTTCACCGTTAAAGAAAGTGATATTTAATTGCTTAAAACACACATAACTCAGAGTCAGAGGTGTGTGCCCAGGATTGAACCTCGGACCTCCCGAGTAAGACTTGAAGTCACAACCACTGGGCCATCACTGCATGATCCTATAGCGACACACTATTTAGTCCGAGAGGTCCAATATCCGTAATATAGGCTCACTATTTGTTACACTTCTACTCCAGGTGATGTTCACTCAAAGAGACTTGTCAAGAGACTAAAGTGTACTGCGTCAGTCGGGGAATATAAAGGGACTAGACAATGGTAGCAATGCTCCTCCACTAGTGGGGAGTAGTAAATCAACCAATAGGAAATATGGCGCTGGCGTTCCGATTAATCGATAATCGATTACTCGTTTGAAGCTATCAAAAATCGTTGAACAAAGTGCCGTAGATGTCGCTCGTATTCCGATTCGACCTCCATTATTATCCGACCCCGACATATATAAGATTTTTGATTAATAGTGTAATAAAAAGTGTTTTTAATGATCTTCAGGATTGTAAATAATTTTAGCTTTTTATGAGCAAAGTATAATTAATTTGTGTATTGCTCAAAGACTAGGCTTTTATAAAACAAGCGTTGTAAGTGAAAAGCTCTTTTAAAAGCTTATTAACGCTTATTAAATTAGCGAAATAATCATCTTAATTTAAAGATGGTATCTCAGCGAAGTGAGAGCGGTTTGACTAGAAATATGTAGTATTGTAACAAAGTAGAGATATTTAGACTCTATATCTGAAATAAGAACTAAGTAATCAAATAAGATATATTCATAATTCACATTGTAAGATAAATTATATGACAGACATTATCTCGTTGGTGTTCAAACAAATCTTTATAATTGTTTGAACAGCACAGATCCAGAGCTTTACTTATTTAATCAAGTGTATTATTTATTGTTACACCATATTTTCTACAACATTATATCTAAAACAAGCCGACCTTAGCGATTTCGTTCACGTGTAGCTCTGCTCCTATTAGTCAGTCTTAGCGTGATGATATATAGCCTATAGCCTTCCTCGATAAATGTCCTATCTAACACTGAAAGAATTTTTCAAATCGGATGAGTAGTTCCTGAGATTAGCGCGTTCAAACAAACAAACTCTTCAGCTTTATATATTAGTATAGATTTTAAAAAGTACTTGAAAAATGGGTCGATCGATGTGTGATGATAAAGGATACCTACGATCCAAGATTCTGTAACGATTAGACTCGTTATTTTATAAAACCTTTATTTATAACCCTTTCATGTAGGGAAAGGTGTACAAGACGTTTGGATATAATTTCTATCTACCTTTTTGTATACTTACCATAAACAATTTTATTTAATTTCATTATAAAATTTCAAGTTTTCCAAGACCATACCATATTGAAGACCCATGCGGTTAATTTCATCCCTGTGGTGTGGGTTAGATTATCATCTTCTTCACCTGCTAAAGAAAATGGCGGTATTTTTAGCCTTCCATAACTTCGTAAGTTTTCGACCTACCCTATTGGTTCTTAACTACTTAACATCCTCGGATATCTGTGGTGAAAACGCAGCCTTAGCATCTTCACAAAACTATATCAAAGCAACAATCTGTTTTGTGTAAGACGAGGAATCTTCCATTAGTAAGTCAAACAGAAACAGTTACCTAACGATATCACTATCACTATCAGATTGTGATAAGAGACGACTGATAACAAGTGAGGTGTCGCACACTACGAGTATAAGAGCATTAAGGTTATAAACTTATAAATATCTCGATTACCTACTAGATTTTCTATTTAATTTTGAGACATAACGTCCACACATCTCGACATGCATTTCACTCCCACGTCGATAGATGGCGTACTCTTAAGTAAAAGTATTCTTAAGAATTTTTGTCGCGATAAAACGTAGCCTATGTCCTTACTCAAGATGTACTTTATTTCTGTATCATATTTCATCAAAATCAGTTCAGTGATTTAAGCCTGATTGTGTAGCAGACAGACAGACGTCATCTATTCGTCAATAGATGGCGTAAGTAGTATATTAAATCACACTTTCGTTTTCGATTCTAGAAGGGTTTAGGCCCACCTAGACACCACAATTAACAGACCGATTTAGACGCCCCAGAAGCGTCTTGACCGACCCTGACGATCAGCTGACGTCAGATAACGCCCCGTACACATCTCAACTACACACACTACACCGTCTCCGTCGGCGGAGACGAGGGCCCCGTTTCGTAGCCGCTCGGCAGTGCCTAGGCGCGTGACCGAGTACTGCTACCCCCCTCCCCCCGCCGGTGCCGTCCTGAGCCGAGGTTCGTGCCCTACAGAGGGCGCCCTCAGCGACGGACACCAAAAAACACCCCGGAGGCTAGGCCGGTTCTGACCCGGTCGGCCTCCACCCTCTCTGGGTGAGCCCTCTGCTCGCCCGCCCCGCCCGGTGACGCTGTCGAGGCCACTAGGGCCAACAGCTTACTCAGTCCGAAAAAAAAAAAAAAAAAAACCTAGTTTTGTTGTATTTTCTACATCCACCTTCCACTATCGATGAAATCTAAATCGATTAATAAACTAATAAAGTGTTGCCATATATATATTGTTAGCATTTTTTTGTGGTGATTGATTCTTTCTCTCCCTCTCTTCCCATAGTTCGAATAGTGTTGAAATATATTGCTTCATGTTTATCTTTTCTTTCTTTCTTTTTTCAATGATAGAATAGAAAGCTGCTCCATTACGGCAAATAAATAATTTCGATAAAATATCTTTTTCAAACCTCTACTAGGAACTATAAAAAAAATTAATGAATGAAATAATTTAAAAAATGAATAAGAATATTTCAAAATATTTATTTACAAAATGTTTATTTCTGTTTACATATTGTTGTTTTATTTAACCCCATTTACATTTTTTTATTTTTACGAACTAAGTTAGCTCATACGTTATATAATACAAATGAAATTAAAAAAAAACAATTTTAAAACACAAGGAAGTGATTCCTTGAAAGAAAATAAATTTAAGAAATCGAACTTTCTAGCCTTGATGAGAACAACGTTTATAAATTAGTATTCAATGGTAGTTCATCTTATTTCGAGTAGACAATATATAACTTGTCACTTGTGACTTAGTCTGTCAAGTGATATTGGATTAATAGTGTAGTGTTGTTTGGTGGCGTGGTGCTAGCACGTGAGTATTTTATTATTTAAATATTCGATAGCAAGTTTGATGCAATGAAGGTGAGTTTACTGTTATAAAAGTCGTTTGTAAACCTGCTTCTGGGTCTCATGCCCCAGACACTACTCGGCTTCCATCTAGTTTACATGTTAGTATTATCGTTTGAGTTACTGCGCAGTATAGCTCCCATACTCTTGTGTGTCTTAAAAGGTAAGTAACCTTGTTAACGATAAGCTAACACATTGATGCGGGTTAGACTCCCGTTACGTCATCACTTGTATTTTAATTCCATATATATATCATCCATTGTGCGTGCAGGGATGACTGGCTATACCAGCCAGCCCAGCCTCCTTCCAGAAGCCCAGAAGTTTCCTGGGAACTTCACACGCTTCCTTAAGCGACCTCATGTCCTTGAGGATTTGTAACGGATACAACGTGTGGCGACGCCCACGCATTCCAGGGCAATGTGGGCAGTCGTCTCTTCTGCCTGTAGGCATCTCCTGCTAATGGGGCTGTCTGTCATCCCTGTAGTAAATAAATGTTTGTTAAGTGGGCAATGTCCCGACATTACTCCCACCATTAAACGGAGATCAATGCGATTCAGACTGAGAAGGAAGAGCTTGTTTAGACTACCTCCATCTCGCATAGTGCATGTTTAGGGTGAGCTGACGCAGCCATGAGCGGAAGGTACAGTCTCTCTGGTGTTGTCGCGCAGTGTACATGGAAGTTAGTGTTATAGTGTCGTGGTTAAGGTCACCCTTCATGAGGTCCACGTAGGTTAGCTTTATTATCTACTGTAGTTAGTGTTCGGAAGGCGAAGGGGAGCGTACCCTACACCTAAGTCGCAAGTCCAAGGCGCTACCCGGTACTTGTGTATAGGTACGTATTGTTGTACAGTGTGAGGGTATCGTTCCTCTCACATTCTATGACACTACCTCACAAGAGTATTCAGGTAATAGGCCTTTTGCCGAATCATTATCAAACTGTTAGGCGGTCGAAAGAAATTATCGAGAATTCTACTATATTATTTACTAGACGACCCTTGCGACTTTTTGCTCGTGTTCATACGCTTCTATTGGCCTTAGCGTGATGATATATAGCCTATTGCCTTCCTCGATAAATGGGCTATCTAACACTGAAAGAGTTTTTCAAATCGGACCAGCAGTTCCTGAGATTAGCGCGTTCAAGCGCACAAACTCTTCAGCTTTATATATTAAGTATAGATAATAGAATAACTAACAGACGTATCAACGTGCAGCTCAATTATGGGTCTCATTGACACTACAGGTTAGCTTTATAAAGGAGGGATTTTTTAATTTAACTTCTAAGGGGGTGAGAAATGCTACGAAATTTGTTTGAAAATTTGTCATTTTTTAATCCATTATTTGTTACCTACCGTCAATTTATGTTTGTGATAATCAAGGAATTAAATATAAAAACGAAAAAAATAATTTTATTTATACCTAATAATTCTTGAGCCAATTTAGGGCTATAAGCTAGTTTTCTATAGCAAACTTAACCCTTAACCGCCTAGCTCAGGTCTCACCCACCTCAATGAATTTATAAATTCAATTTTTTTTAGTGTCGAAATGAATTTTTAAATTGTTTTAGCAAGAGATGTAAGACGAGGACTGTATTGATGTGGACTGGATTAATTTGTTTAATTGTTTTTATCTTCCGTGAAAAAAATGTTGCATTGCTATTTTTTTAATGATAACAAGGACAAACAAATAGACAGTTCACCTAATGGAAAGTGGTCACCGTCGCCCATCGACATTGGCAATACTAGAGAGTATCCTTTGTTTTGCCGATGCGTTGCCGCCTCGAAAGTTAGGAGTTAGGGAGGGAAAGCCAAGAGAAGAATGCTGC
Organism: Limenitis camilla; assembly: GCA_905147385.1. Classification (NCBI taxonomy): domain Eukaryota; kingdom Metazoa; phylum Arthropoda; class Insecta; order Lepidoptera; family Nymphalidae; genus Limenitis; species Limenitis camilla. The sequence goes on along the minus strand of LR990251.1, from coordinate 4,659,892 downwards.
GGTTTCATTGGATTGGATAAGGAATGACACTTGGCGTTCGGACTGACATGCTAGTAGTCGCAAGCCAGTCGGGGGATAGAACCCCTACCACTAAGCTCGGCAGAGAGGAATTGTATTCTAACCCGTCCCCTCACGGATTAAAGTTTTTTGGTTTGTTCAAGTTTTTATTTTATTGTTTATTTGATTTTATAGATCGTTTACTGATTTATTAAGATTAATTGATAGAAGGCTATAGACCTCAATTTTTGTGCCAAAAATGCTTATTTCTAATTGTTTTATGTGTTTACAAGAATTTTAATATTATTTTGGTTATATCCATACAAATAAAAAATGTTGTAGTGTCTGTTTGTAATATTAAAATAACCGCTTTTTACTAAGTGCATATGGATGATCAAAACGATTTTTACAATTTTTGTCTGTCTGTTCCGATTAATCTCTCAAATGGCTGGTCGATTTTGACGGGACTTTCACTAGCAGATAGCTGATGTAACAAGGAGTAACTTAGGCTATTTAACATCTCGCTACGACCCATAGGAGCGGAGCAACACGCGAACGAAGTCGCGTAGGTCAACTAATCTAAAATAAAGATAAAGATTTTCATTAGATAGATAGATTCGTATACATTACAACTTAAATGTGGTAATTTATTAGCGGTTTCTGAGACCAAAGGTAGCTGGTTAACTGGCTGAAATAGGGGGTATGTTTTTAAGGGTTAAATTATAACAGATGTTTATGATTATAAGTATTCAGGTGAGTCAAGTTTGTCACCTAATTCAGATACTGTCTTTAGTGTCAATCAATGACGTAAATATATATTTATTGATCAGTAAACGATACTAGATATAATTGCTTTGTTCTACAGGAACCCTTAAATTCCTATCTTTTGATTAAAATATTTCTAATAATACTATCAATAAGTGATTATCACTGATAATTACAATAATCATTTCACAATAAGGAGCCGATACAGTGCAGCGGACAAAATGGCCGCGAAACATGTATTATTGTTTGTTTGTTTAAGTGTCTGCTATATTTGTGTTAATTGTAATATTATTTGCGAGACTGGATTTTGTAGAGTAAGTAGAACTTTATTAATTATTATTTTATAAATTATTTACTTCAATATTTTGACATAAATATAGGAAATATTTAAAACGTTAAATTATATACAATTTTATTTCTTAACTAGCCGACCCGCGTGAGTTCATCTGCGTTGAATTTAATAGTTTTATTTACGTGAAATAAATATATTTCGGGATAAGTAGTATCTATCGTTTTTTACTATCTGAATAATTCAGATAAAACCAATACTCACTATCCGGATATCCGAATAATAAGATAGTTGCCATTTTTTCAAACAATGCAGAGAAATTATAAATAATGTATTTGAATCAACATGATCATAGATAAATACAACTCAGCAACACCAATTAGCTTAATTGCATTGAATCCACAGTTCAGGCTCTCAATTAAACAGCGCCGTCTAACTAGCGGCCTGAATGATATTCGGCCATTTGACTTGGATCGATGACGATTAATTATTTGCCTAGCCTGTTCATTTCCAAGCGCCGAAACTCCCTAGACTGTTAATATGGCGTCGGAAAACAACAAATTTGATAGTGTTTTCCTGTTTCCCCTGCGTTATCAAATAAAGGCTTCCTTTAACCCACCCAAAAATAGGAGAAGGTTGGATAGGTTAGACTGGCGCCTGTTCTCTCTCAAAATATCACCAATTAGATGTATTAAATTAAGAATTTCTTGCCAAATGTTTCATCTTTTTTATTTCTGTAACATGGTCACCCCATCGTTCGAAAGACCTAAGCATTAGCCAGTCGGCTGAATATCATTCATTCCGCCAACCAAACGGCGCGGTTTAGCAAAGAAGCTAGGCAGCCAATTGAACGCTCAATTAAGCTAGTGGGCCGCAACATATACTACAGATTTATTTCATCTTGTCATTGAACAAGATATCCAAATATCCAGGTATCCAAATGAAACGAGACATAGTATAAACATGTTAGAATTATTCTATTTTTTTAACTATTTTCATCAAGCCTATTGTAATATTTGTGACTCTGTGGTTCATTCCTACCTACTTAATAATTACTATTTTATGACACAATTCTTAGGGGCCATCCATAAATTACGTCACACTATAAGGGGGAGGGAGGAGGTTGACGAAGTGTGACATCGTGTGACAAGAGTTGGGAAGGTGTAGTAAATATCGTAATGTAACATTTCAAAAGTAAAAAAATAATATTAAAACCTGAAACTTAAACAATTAACGAAATGTCTATTAAATTTTTTAGATTTTGATCTTTTATTTATTTTATTTAAAAATAATTGAAATGGACTTGAATAATTATTCCTGCATTTTGTTTTAATTAAATAATTTCTAAATAATTAATTACATAATATGTGACAAGGAGGGGGGAGGCGTCAAAACATCCTGAACTTCGTGTGATGTAATTTATGGACAATCCCTTAAAGTGCATTTATTTTATTTGACTGAGACCATTCTATTCATTCATTGCTAACTTTGTAGACACAGATCAGCCTACTGTAAAACCGACCAATGAGGGATACCCTCCGGACAGCAGTGTGTTACGATTCACAATCTTTCGATAGTTTAAACTCTCGCGTAATGCGACTGTAATCTAACGGTGTTTACAATTTTACGGTGACACATATAAAACTTTATCAGTTTCATTGATTTATTATATAATTTTCAGTCGCACACTAGCCAGACTCCATGTGCTGCTCCACGAGAAGACTGCTACTATAACAATGGTTCAGGGATATGGCTGCCATCACCTACTATTTGCAATTGTTGCCCTTATTGCTTATCTTTGTTTAGTAAGTTTATTATTTTATTTAGACTAGAAAATAGTAAACGATTATCGAATAATCGAATCGTCATCGCCATCTATGGCGCTAGAGTAAAATGTCCGTTGTTTTGACAGTCTCGACTCTTTATATTCCCTCAACAGTCGGACAGCAGTCTACGTTTTTCACGAGGTCTCTCAAAGAGTGGATATTATCTAGGTAGTGCTAGTGAAATTGTTAAGTGCAGTGTTGTATTAGTGCTGTCCGATTAAGTTCACGTGAGTACATCACAATGTAGTTGCCACGTGGTAATGTAAATACAACGTTAGGTTAGGTTAGCCTTGTGTTAAATTAGGTTTATGTTAGCCTAACCTTAGGCTTACACAGTCATTCTGATGTGTGTCTGTATTAAATAGTGTTGGTAACTCTAAAATCTGTGAAACGAGATAAGAAGTGTGAACACCCCGAATTATACAAACAAAATACTCTTAACGTTTTAATGAACTATTTCACTCATTCAGCAATTTTCCATTTATATCAAAAACTACGAAACTCTACGCCCCAGACGCCTTCCAGGATAAACCTAGATTAAATATACCAGCAATAACATTATTTATTTAATAATTCCAGCTGAAGGCAGTCCCTGCAGTCTCGGCGGATCTGGTACGGGAACAACAATAGGAAGATGCGGCGACGGCCTCATCTGTAACAATATTACTAGCACATGCGTTAGAAGTAAGAATAATATACTTTTTTATATAAAACCAGTTGACCTGTCCCGGTTTTGCCCGGGTGCCAGTTGCCAAGTGTATTTAGTTCAATTTCACATTTTAATCGCTATAATCCCAAACATATAACGGCCACACAGAAAGCCCCGTCTGCCACCCATCCATATAGTTACCGCTCTTACGGCGGCTTTGATGCCACGCTCCCTCTCTCTCGTCGACTCCACCTTTGCCGTCAGAACGGCCTCTGCGAATGCCGCAACAGCATGGCATGAAAGAAAGTAAAATTGATCAGTACATGTTTTCAAATTTTTAGTTCTCATTTCGTTAGTTAATATTCCTCGTTCCCTTTCAATGTAGTGTATTTTATTCTATTGGTCTAGCCCTTTCATTTGATACCCATATTGAGGAAGGTGTGAAAAAATGAAAATGTAATTCGCCATTTTGTGATGGTGGCCATCTTGGACTTGAAATTGATTATAGTGTATGGTATTCTACTAATCAAGTCCTTTCATTTGATACCCATATTGAGGGATTTGTAAAAATATGGTGGCGGCCATCTTGGACTGATTTTGATTTTGACGTGACAAATTTATAACACCCCGTCATTTTTGCGTCGGGGGTCTTTTCAGGTCTGGGTAAGGTCGTTTCTGATTGGGTGGTAGATGACGTTAATGAATATTCTTTTTAAGAATAAACAATTTTGACCTTGACTATAAAAATATTTTCAGTGAGTACAAAGTGTCATGACGCCCAAGACGACTATGACGCCCGTCACGAGAGAGGTGAAACTGGTGCTATGGAGAGACGGCCCTCCTGTGACAGTAAAGGCAAGTTTGCTACCTACGAATGTGTGCCTGCACAAACGTAAGTTTATCATAATACTTTATATCCTACTTTAAATAATAAATCAAACTTTTTTAAGAAGTTTGTAAGAATGTATGTATGGATGGATGGATTGATGTATGTTTGTTACTCTTTCACGTAAAAACTACTGAATGGATTTATGAAAAACTGATGAAACTTTACAATAATATATTTTTTATTATGCTTTATGTCAGTAACTTATATCTTATTGTAAAGGGTGGAGTTTCCAAATCCAACTTGAATATTATAGAAATTGCACAACGCTCCATCCTTAAAGTTTCTACTTTTAAACCACTTTTATTTCCGACCAACGAACTGTATATAAATTGTAATGTTCTACAGTAAGACAATTATTTCTCCTGGACGTCATACTTAAGCAACATTCCCTATTACCTTTTGATCCAGACATTCTAACTAAACGCCGCAGTTATATGGTGTGCACGCAGCCTAGCAACTCTTTTCTTGGCCCATATATCTACAATAAAATAAATAAAATTTTAAATATATACCCTTTATGTAGATCATCATGCAAAAAAAGTCTGTTCATATTTGCAGAAACTTTCGAACGAAGAGACGGAAGAATTTCTCAGTATCCCAAGTTAATTTCCTAATTAATTAACTTGTTGGTTTTTATAACTTTATGTGCAGAAAAACACTCAAATATCGCACGATTTAATTTAATTACTACATATTAATATTTTTTTGTAGTGCCTAATTTTTAACAAAATAAAGTTTCTCGAGGGGATTGCCGCTGTATGCCGAAATACTTTAAAACTAGTTCGGCTGCAGAGGCAATTAAAACTATCTGTTTAAATACACGGGGAGGTCCAAAAGTTCGTGGAATGGAGGGGATGGAGTGGGGATGGGGATAGGGATGCTTGCTTAGTGTCATACTAATTGCGGACTCATCATTAGTATATAAGCTGAGTTTCAGCCTAATTGCATCATTCGTTTACGAATACTCGCCTGATAAACAAGTCAATCCGGAAGAACACTAAAACTATGGAGAAAATTGAACACCGTGCTGTAATAAAATTCCTTACCAAGCAAGGAAAGTCCGCTCAAACCATTTTGAATGAAATGGGAACCGTTTATGGGGACCAGTGCCCTAGTAAATCAATGATTTACAAGTGGCATGGTCTTTTTAAACATGCTCGGGAGTCGATTGAAGACGACCCTCGCTCAGGAAGGCCGGTTGAGGCCACCACATCAAACATCATCGAAGAAGTGGAAAAAATTGTACTGGAAGATACCCGTTTAAAGAAAAAACAGATATCTGCATTAGTTGCAGTATCAAATACCACCATTTTGCGAATCCTACATGACCATCTGGGTATGACAAAAGTCTGTGCAAGATGGATACCGAGAATGCTCACGCCGCTTCAGAAACAGCAACGCGTCGATGCTTCAAAACAATTTTTGGAGTTGTGTGGAGATGAGCCTGCACAGATTTTGGAGCGAATTGTTGCCGGAGATGAAACATGGGTTCATCACTTTGAGCCTGAGTCCAAACAAGAGTCCATGCTATATGGTGTATACCGCGCGCGTACGCCGCTGTCTTCAATACGACTGTATCTGCCCGCGGCGCAACTAACACTACTCGCCGCGCGGGTTTAAAAATATAGTAAACAATTATTATAGCTTACACATGAGAATAACACATAGGATATAATTTATAATGATGTAGTGTGAATTATCCAAAATATAGAAGGTGAGACCGCAGGGCGCAGCTAGTAAACCGTATTCGAATATAGCTTGAAAAAGCAAGAGATTTCCCCAGAAAATATTGATTACGTGACGAAAACCTAATCCCCCTACCGCACCCCTGTGACCAAGCGTGGTATTTTGCCTTTACCCCCCTCAAAACGAGTCACATAGTATAAGTACGTTCCCTTAACTGTTACAATAAATAAATCATAAATATATAAATTTAGTAGTCACTGCATTAAAAATCGATTAAATCTAATAAAATATTTTATGAAGATTTTTGAAATTTATGAAATACTAGCTCTTACCCGCAACTTCGTTTGCGATATTAGGGCAGTTGTATACCTACAGGAGATTGTCTGTAGACATGTTTAATAATTTCGTATACATTTTTAATAATGACGTAGTCTTACTAACATTGCACCCCCCTTTTAGCCCCTTAAGGAATTATTTTCGAAGAAATATTTTACCCCTGTTTCATGACTTTCAATGAAGAACTTCATACTGAATTTCATTTGAATTCGTTCGAAGTTTCATACTAACTTTGCACCCCCGTTTTACCTCCTTTGGGGGTGAATTTTCAAAAATACTTTCTTAGTGCTCCCCTACGTTATAAAAGGAACCCCTGTGCAAAATAACAATTTTCTGACCCTTATAGATTAGGCCAGTTGATATGCCAGTCAGTCAGTCAGCTTCTCCTTTTATATATATAGAAGATAGATAGATATGTAAAACAAATTTAAATAATGTAATACGAATGCAGGAATTTCGGTGTTCATAGTAAGAAATACAGACATACATACTTATACAACTCAAACTGCTGTAGAAACCTTTAAACCAAAACATTGACTACCAGGGTGTTATAACTGTGTAGGATGTATGCGATAGAGGGAAAGTATTAAGCTTAGTCTACACTCGAAGACTTTCCATTTAATCAGAAAATACAAACTAAAAATATAATTCACTAGCTGTGTCCGCGACTACGTCCGCGTGGAAAAGTGTCTTTGGGTGCATTTTTAATAATTTAGGCTGATTATTTTACAAATAAGACACGTATAAAAACATTCACTTAAACATTTTACACCCCTGAGGGTAAAACTTTACAAACTTTGAATGTCATTTTTATTTATATAGAATCAACAGCCTAAATAATAAGTTTCATGCTAAACGTCACACAACTTTTCATACCCCCTTTCAAACCCTTGCAACCCTTTTTTCGGATTAAAAAGTAGCCTATTTCCTTTCTCAGGCTTTATACTATCTGTACACCATATTTTATTTAAATAGGTCTAGTAGGTTTGCTCAGATGGTGACAGATGGTCCACCTGATGGTAAGTAGCCACTATAGCCCATGGACATCGGCAAAACAAAAGATACCCTCTTGTTTTGCCGATGCGCTGCATCCTCGAAGATAGAGTGGGGAGGGAGAATGAAGAAAACAATGCTGCGGTTTCAGCGGACCCTGAGCAAGAGCCCAGAGTTCACTAGATCCGCAGCATTAATGGAATGGGAGAGGGAAGGGGTAAGTCTGGCCCACATGCGGCTCGACCGGAACGCGTCTATGACACTTGGCGGTCGGATTCGCAAGCTGGTGGTCGCAAGCCAGTCGGGGAACAGATCCCCTACCACCAAGAATTATCAAATTTAACTTATAGTGAGTTTTGAAATATACAACAGTAACATGACAGTGTGTACTCAGCCTATATACGAGGATTAATTTTTGTTTACAAACATGAAAGCGTCCTATAGTTGGAATGAGGGTAGTTATTGCAATTATATATTTAAAGAAATTTAAACCATACGTCTCTAAAATAAAGTCCATTCTTAAATGAACTATTGATAGAGAGAAAGAGAGATAGTGAAAATATCTCCTATATTGTCCTGATACCCTGGTGCTCTGTGTTTTGGTTTAAACGTGACTTCGCAAGCCTTGTCGGTATTACTTGTTACCCCGGTCATGAGTAGTATCTATACTAATATATAAAGCTGAAGAGTTTGTTTGTTTGAACGCGCTAATCTCAAGAACTACTGGTCTGATTTGAAATATTCTTTCAGTGTAAAGTAGCCCATTTATCAAGAAAGGCTATAGGCTATATATCATCACGCTAAGACCGATAGAAGCGGAGCATCACGCGTACGAAGTCGCGCGGATCGACTAGATAATAATAAATAGTATTTACGGATAGTAATGTTTAATTTTAAAGAAAGAGCAATTTCTAGAAATAGTGCTGTACCAACCTTTCCAACGTAATAGACGGAAATCCTTACTAATATTATGAATGCGAAAATAACTCTGTCTATCTGTCGCGCTTTAACGCTAAAACTACTAAATCGATTTAAATGAAATTTGGTATACAGATACTACTACTTTTTAATATTAAAAAAGGGCTGTAAGGGGTTGAAAGTGGGGGATGAAAAGTTGTATGGAAGTATCGTCATTTTTAGAGCTAGAAGCTTACTTATTTTTAGGTTATTAATTCCATATAAATAAATATGTAACTTGCAATAGCAATAAATATTTTGTACTTACTACTTTCTCGAAATCATCTTGTTCGTCACATACTTTTCACATTCACAACATTTCTAGTTTTGTAAATAATTCACAAATACTTGCCGACTGTAAATAATTGCATATCAACAAGTATATTTCCAAAAATGTTTACTTTTACTTTTAGTATTAGGGAAAGGTTAAACAAAGCTATAATTATTAGAAAAAATATAGTTTTTTTTAATTTATAAAATTAAATGAGAATCTAAAAATATCTCTTTTGCACTTCAAAAATCACGTAGACTCGTCACGTCACGTTTAAACCAAAACATACGTTACCAGGCTCTCATATACATGAGAGATGTATAAGAAACTAATAGAAATGCTCTTCAAAACTATTTTTGTTCTCATAAAAAAATAGTTATCTACATCTACACTATTATATAAAGAGGAAAGATTTGATTGTTTGTATGTTTGTTTGTTGCGAATAGCCTCGAGAACGGCTAAACTGATTTTGAAAATTCTTTCACCAATAGATAGCTACATCCTTTCCGGGTAACATAGGCTATGTGCTGTTGCCATAAATATTCTAATTAAAAAGATATGGCCATTTAAGTGCCATGACGTGGCCATTTTGTAAATTGAAGTTGTGAGTTTCTCAGGAACTACTGAACCGATTTTTAAATTTTTTCACTGATAGAAAACTACACTATTCGTGAGTGACAAAGATGGTTTAGTGTTGCCATATACATTTTTTAATTAGAACTTGGCCGTTTTGTTTGCTACTGATCCGATTTTAAAAATTCTTTATATATATATAAATAAATATAAAAACATCAATATTTATTTATATGAAATCAACGACATTATTATTCCTCTCACGTTTAATACACATAACACGAAAGAGAAATAGTACTTAGCAAAAACTATTGTTACAATCGGGTGGCTTTTACTATTGCTCGTACCGTATTTAATAAATTCAGTCTTTAAGGAAAACCCACATTTTGTTAATTTTTGACACTAATCCATCAGCTTCTTCTGCTTTATTTAAAATGGAATCCAGATAGATGAAGCTGATCTTGTAATATTCTCCGGAGGAAACTCCAAACGTTCTACTGACTTCTCTTAGCGGCATTCCGTTTCGTAAGGCTTCCATGGCGGAAGAGAGTTTCTCTGGAGGATACGCTATTCTTGGCGATATTTTGGGCTAAAAAAAAGGTACCTTTACAAACTACCTAAGTACATTTTATAACTATTTCAGATAAAACTAAAATGAAGTCTACCTACGTCCTTAAAAATACCACTTAAATGGGCACAATCGAAGATTATATTGTAGGGATATTTATGACCAATAAACGACGCAAAAGGCTGACCAATGGGTCCTGGCCGGCCACTGGCGCTGTTACCCTAACTCTCAAAAATACTTTGTATTATATCTAAATCATAGTAATTTTTAGTTTAATGTTACCTTTATGTGGTGTAGTTGTAATGTATTGCGATAAATAATAAATTAGAAAAAAACCATTTTGCTCAAAAAACTGCTCAACGCCGCTAAAGAAGTTTTCACTTCAAAAAGTACATCAAGAAGGTTCTGAAGTTTTTAACAAATTAAATAAGGTTGTATAATAAATTCGGCACCATGGAGGTAGAAGTAAATAGGTTTAAGTTGTATTGAATTCACAAACTCAGTACACACGTGGTTATAAATTCAATTTTACTTTATATTCTAGGTGTCTAGAGGATAAAAAAGGCACTCAAATATCGAAGAGCAAAAATATTCTTTATGAGATGGGGTTGAAAAGGTTTTTTAACTTAATAGAACTGTTCACAGTAAAACTTGGAGAAATACACATACTAGTTAAAGGTGTTACTTGCTAAGTAGTAGTAGGTATTGGAACATTTAACACCAAAACATTGAGTACCAGGCTCTTATAACCGTGCAGGATGTATGCGATACAGTGAAAATATTAGGCTGGACTACACTCTAGATGTGTAACGTTTGTATGTTGTTCAAAAATATACTTAATACTGAGGTGGTTCTATATATCACTCTAATATTTCATTATCAGAATATCAGGCTCTTATGTAGTGACTGGGCCCTGGTAACCAGTTGCCCCTTTGTTGTCCATCTGTTTGTCAAAACCTTTTTTCTCAGAAACGCGTGGAGGTATCGAGTTAAAATTAATATCAAATACTCGCGTGAGGAGACGGGTTAGAATACTATTCCCCTCTGCCGCTGTAACCCAGCACTCCCTTGGTGTTAGGGTATGTGTTCCCCGACTGGTTTGCGACCACTAGCATGCGAATCCGACCGCCAAGTGTCATAGACGCATTCCGGTCGAGAGGCCAGACTTACCCCCTCCCTCTCTCATCCCATTAATGCTGCGGATCTGGTATACTGTGAGCTTTTGCTCAGGGTCAGAGCTTGCTGAGACCGCAGCATTTTTTCTTCACTCCCCCTCCCCACTCTATCTTAGAGGATAGAACGCATCGACAAAACAAGAGTTCTCTTGTTTTGCAGGCGTCCATGGGCGATGATGGCCAGTTACTATCAGGTGGACCATCTATTCGTTTGCACCTTTTCTACCATAAAAAAATATACTCAGGCCCGCGGGCGCTTGAAGTTGCAAAAAAATCTATCGTCTAAATTAATACAATAAAACGATATGGCCGTTTATGTACTTACTTGTAAAAAATAGGGTTCTTTCCGTTGACCTAGAATCAGAAATAAAACTTGAAGTGAGGTCTTATCGCCAAAATGAAGAAAAAAATGTTATTAATGCCATGCGAGACCCTTTTTCTTAGAAATTATTGAAGGTATCAGGTTGAAATTAATATCAAGTACTCCAAAATAATCAAAATATTGTAAAATTATTTATTTTTTTAACTTAATTATTCAAGCCAACTCGGCCAACAAACTGCGTTTTTCGATATTTTTTTTGATATAACATAATTTATGTTCTTATATAAATTAATGTATGTTGTTGTATTTATGTTATTTATAAATAAATAAATGGTATAATTTAAAATCAAATACCAATTAACAATATATGACGAGTTGTACTTTTAAAGATATTCCAAAAATATTATAAAATATTTTGAACATGTGACGTTGTGTATTCAGCCTATATGAAGTATGATGGTTCAATAATTTTTGCTCCGCCCTAAAGTGGTATGAGGGTAGACTTCAGAATTTGTATATAAAGGAATTAAAACCTTATATCAATAATGTAAAGTGCATTATTAAATGCACTATTTGAATACAGAGAGAGATAGTTAAGACATTTCCTATGTTTTTATGATAGCCTGGTATCCCATGTTTTGGATTAAACGTGACTTCGCAAGCTTAAGCTATGACTTTTACCCGGTGTTGCTTAACATCAATTACTTATTAAAAAATTTATGTTATCGTTACAACAGCTGTATAGTATTCCTTAAACAGAAAGCCTGGAGCTTGAGACTTAGAAGCTGGTTTATAAAACATCTTTACTTAGTGCAAAGTCTAAAACCCAATCCAATGGATCGATCCATTTATTTAAAAAAAAACAGTGTTGCTAGCACGAAGCTAATGTAGAAATTTATAAAGTATTGTTAATAATTAACATGCTGCTGGCAATATTGCAATATTACGATAAGATACAGCTAATCAAATAAATACGCCGCCACGACAGAAATCAATATTATTACATCGCGAGTATTCTAGTTGTAATTCTAGAGCTCTGTGTCTAAAGTATAATCCTTTGGAGTAATATTCTAGTCCTGAAAATGTGACCATATCTAACATAGGGTCGAGTTATCGTTTTTTGTTTTTGACTTGGTTGGAAACTGGGTTGGAATCGGGGAGTAAGGAGAATCGACAAAAAAATTAATTATTGTTTTTCCAGTTTTCTTTTGTTTAGTTAGGGAAAAAAAAGCAACAAATTCCTTCATCATTTTTGATACGATACTGGTTGATTTAAGATGTTCCTGCTATATTGATATCAAGGTAGTAGTGACGCCGATTTATCGAGACCACCACGAGCAACAAAATCAATTATTTAGTAACTAATTAGGAACTTATTCCTGTATCAGTTTTATTTTATTCTATCTTGATAGAGCTCAAAGGAGAATACATTTATATATAACACTAACTCGCGACTTCGTCCGCGTGGAATAGTGTTTTTCCCTATTGTTATTTTACACTCTTGAAGGTAAACTTTTACAAACTTTGAATGTCATATTTATTTATTTCGAATCAACAGCCTAAACAATAAGTTTCAAGTGTCTAGCTCTAAAAATGAACCCTTTTATCGCATTAAACAGTAGCCTATGTCCTTTCATAGGCTCTAGACTATCTGTATACCAAGCTTATTTTAAATCAGTTCAGTAGTTTTGGCGTGAAAGCGTGACAAACGGATAGACAGAGTTACTTTCGCATTTATAATATTAGTAAGGATAAATTACAACAACTTTTGAAAATGACTCAATTACAAAGAACATCTTTGTTTTTCCTCTTATAGCATTAAGTTTGTATGAGCACGAGGATTAGTTTTGTTTACAAACATGAAAGCTCCGCGTACAGTTAGGATGTGAACCTGATGAACCACACATCTATGATATAAAGTGCATTATTACAATAGAAAGACAGGAAGGTAGAGTTAATGTCTCCTCTATTGTCCTGATAGCCCTTTTTTTTTTTTTTTTTTTTTTTTTTATCGATGGAAAATGCATTACGCATCCCACTTGGGCACTCCCAGGCGGGTATGTGAGACTCGCTGGCCGGAACTACCAGAATACTCACTAAAAACCATCGTGCCGTCACCGCTTTGTATGGACGTCACGGGATCGCTCTCGCATGCAACCGTGACCGTACCGGCGGACCCCTCTGCCGAATGCGCTACTCCTTATTACACGGAGGCGAGAAGGTGCGCAAAGCGCAGCCTCCTACTACCCGGTCGTCTTTGGCGATTTGCATCCTCAAGAGCATTTCTCTCTCGCTCCCTATTCGCAGCCTCCTTCAGTGCTACAACAGACTCACAGTAGGAGGCGACTGCTGACCAAGACCTGTCACCGCTGAGCATGGCATCAACCACTCCCACCAGCGACAGATCTCCGCCGATTTGCGACATCAGCGCATGCCGCTGTGGTCCCCAAGAGGCGCACTCCTCCAACGTGTGGCGCACTGAGTCTACTTGTGCTCCGCATTCGTAGCAGGCCGGAGTCGGCTCTCTACGGGCTACCTGATGCAGATACTTACCAAAACAACCATGCCCGGTAAGTACCTGCGTCAGCCTATATGTTAGCTTCCCATGTTTCCTCGTTATCCAGCGGGTAAAATGGGGCTCTATAGCCTCTACTGTAGCCAGACCTGCTATTGGACTTCTAAGGTCTTCTTGCCATCTTTCAATAAGAGCTCTTTCGGCATTAGCTCTTACCCTTGCTACCTCCTCTAAGCTCAAGCAGTCACCCCTGGCTCTAACGGCAGCCCGGAAACGAAACACTTCCGCTAGCACCCCTGCCTGTAGCTCCCAAGGCGGGTCGCTCGCTAGAAGTGTTGCCGCAGTCCAAGATATCGTGCGATACCCTCGTATTGCTCTTATCGCAATTATTCTTTGTGGCTTTCGCAGCAAAGATCTATTACGAGCGGAGAGAGCGTTCTCCCAAACGGGTGCTCCATAGAGTGCCATGGAACGAATGATGCCGACATATAAACGCCGGCATGGCGAGTTCGGCCCTCCAACATTAGGCAGGAGTTTACCCAGTGCAGCGGCGGCTCCAACCAACTTCTGAGTGAGCTGAGAAAAATGGGGTGTGAAACTCCATCTGCCGTCTAAAATCAAACCCAGATACTTCATCTGTGTCTTCACCATAATTCTCGTCCCTTGAATTACCATGGATGCTCCCCTAGTAGGACCTCTACGTGGGCCATGGAAAAGTAGAGCCTTTGTTTTTGAGATGGATACTCTTAGGCCTAGCATGGCAATTCGGTCTACAACCAAAGAAGATCCCACTTCCGCAAGGCGCACCGCTGCCTCATAAGTGGCTCCCCGTGCAGTGATGAGAGTGTCATCCGCATAACAAACGACTTTCATACCTGGAAGAACAGGTCCCCGAAGAAGCCAATCAAAACCGATGTTCCACAAGATTGGTCCTATGACCGATCCCTGTGGGACACCGCAACTGACTGGATACCGGAACAAATGCCCATTACTCCCTTCCCAAAGGACTTCTCTGTCTTGGAGGTAAGATCCCAGTAACCTCCGGAGATAAAAAGGGACGTTGTGATAACAGAGAGCCTCTTTGATAGTGGGAAAGGGAAGACTGTTGAAAGCATTTGCAATGTCAATTGAAACCGCCATCATCACCTCACCTCTGGCCACCGCATCAGAATACACGGTCTTTAGCGTATTCAGAGCATCCACAGTTGAACGACCAGGTCTAAAACCATATTGTGCTTCAGAAAGGCCCGGCCTTGCCTGTTCAAGGTGACGAGAAAGACGAATGGCGAGTATTTTTTCAAATACTTTTCCCGCTTCACTGAGCAATATTATGGGCCTGTATGCGGATGGGGAGTCAGATGGAACACCCTCCTTTGGTAGCAAGCTTAACCTCCCAATCTTCCATAATTTTGGAAACTGCCCGCTTGTTAAACATCTGTCAAATAGATCCTTGAGCCGTTCCCTCAGATATACGAGAGCAATATAAAGTACTCGCCCAGGTATACCATCAGGTCCTGGTGCTGTTTTCCTGGTTCGCAACCTATCTAGAGCGATATCTATCTCTTTGTCCGTAATGGCAGGGACGGATACGACGCTCCTTGTCATAGATGGTGGTGCCATTGACGGAAGTGTAAAGTTAGCAGGACAAGGAAACAGTCCATCTACTAGCTGGAGGACAAAATTTGATTCCAGAGACTTTATAACTGGGACGCCACGCACACTGAGTTTCTTCCAAGCAGCTATAAAAGGACGACCCCAAGGATCTCTGTCCAAGCTGGCCAACATTTCGTCACGAGCCCGATTTTTAGCTTGCTTAATTGCTTGCTGGAGAGATAATTTTGCATCGCGATAAATGCTTCGCAGTCGATTTTCGAGTTCCGCATCCAGACCACTAATCCTTCGACATCGGGTATATCTTCTTCGTGCTCTGTTACAGGCCACGCGAAGTTCAGCGATTTCCTGCGACCACCAGTATACCTGATGTCGTTGTCGCTGACTTCGGACTCTTGGCATAGCTGCATCACAAATCTCGGAGCAAACTTTACACATACGATTCGCGAGTTCATCAATGCATACATTATCGCTGTCACCAAAAGAGGACCATCTTTGCACTATCGCCGCTTCTTTGGCCATTTCTCGATCCAGACGACTCAATGCCCAACGTGGAAACTTGCTTGAGCCACGGAATGAGTTTGGCGGACTCGGGAGGTTGGAGATCTCAAATCAAATATAATTGTGATCGGAGAGAGTTTCCACCCCCTCTTCCACCCTCCATTCTCTTGATCTATGAGCTACAGCGGGTGAGGCAAACGTTAGGTCCACTATTGAACCTCCTTGGTTCCGTTCACACGTGTAAGCCGTCCCTCTATTTAAAAGATTTAACCCGGATAAAAGCGCCCATATTTGAACAGCTCTTCCTCTTGCATTTGTGGCAGGATTTCCCCAGGCTCGCGACTTTGCATTAAAATCACCAAGGACAATGGTAAGTTTCGGCGTCTGCCTGCAAATCGCATTTCTAACGGATTCAAGAAATAACTCAAACTCCTCCAAACTGCGATTAGGCGAGAAATATAATCCAATGACCATAAATTCTCCCCATTCCGTCACCACATAACCAGATCTTCGTTCCAACACCTTGAGCGGATGTCTTGAACCAGTTCTAACTAAAATAGCAACTGAATTATCTATATCTCCCGTCCAGTGAGCATGTGGAGGAACATAATAAGGCTCGCAGGCTATTACCATATCTATATCCCATTCCACCATATACTGCAACAAGAGATCTTGTGCGCCAGCGCAGTGATTTATGTTCGTCTGAAGAAAACTAATGAGGCGTGTTTACTAATTGTAATTTACTGTCTCAGGGGTACAATTACCCGCTCGCGTAATTGCTGCAATTACCTTATCCCTGGTAACCGAATCGTCTAGGCCCGATAATTGAATATCTACACGTTTAGTAGGCTTGACGACATTCGCTACTCCATCCAAAACGCTCCGAAGTCTCTCTGCCAGTTTCTCTGCTTGATCTGGAGTCTGATTCTTCGATAACTCCAGTAATCTAGCGCCAGTGGCGGCACGACGAACTTTTAGCCCTTCGGTAATGCCAAGTTCCTTTAGGTCAATACCCATTTCAGCTCTCTCGAGGACTTGAGCATACGATACTCCCTTCTCGGCTGCTTCTGGAAGCAGCGATATAATCACTGCAGCTGTTCGAGGAGGCACAAGTTTAGGCTTCTTCGGTTGCGATTGCTTAGCTGGGATAGGAGCCGCACGGAAAGACTCAATCTGTTTCTTGCTTTTCTTTTTCCCTCTTACAGCAGTAGCCCAAGTATTGTCTTGAGTCGTCCGTTTACTCCTCACACCGTCGGGAACTGATTGTTCCCCAGGAGGTTGTGTCCTAGCCGTTTTTCGCTTCATTGAGGCCATTGCTTGCGTAGGGTGCTCCGTAACAGGTTCTGCAACCCTCTGGGACAGTGCTTCACTCCTCTTATCCCCAGCAAGTGGTGGTCTATTTGTTTTCGCTGGCAGAAGACGGTCTTCAATACCGGCGATTCGCGCATCTACTAAATTCCCAACTGAGGAACGATAGAGGCCTTAAGCTCCTCCGTCATATCAGCACTAATAGAAGAATTAAACTCATTTCCGTTCGTTTGGTTCACGGATGCTCGCATCTGTTGAAACTCTCGTCGGTGGGCCTTCAACTCCGACTTTAGGTTTTCTACCTCTTTGCGAAGAAGGTTATTGTCCGCCCTAAGACGGCGAGTTTCTTCCGACTCCATCTTTCCTGCTAGAGTTTCTACAATGGCTTCCAAGGCAGCAGTAGAACTCAATAGCTGTTTTTTAAGATCTCCCTTTAAATTTCCTGATTTATTCAAAAATCATTTGCATATTGCGTCCAGCATCAGCCCGTAAATCTTCAATACTTATTGAGTTTTCACTTTCTTGCATTTCTACTGACGAGTTCTTTACCATGGGTGAAGCACATGTGTTCTTGCGGAAGGCCCGACTTCTAAGAGAACGTTCGAACTCTTCCTCTTTAGCTTCTTCCTCTCTATCTTTTAGTTCAGCTCTAGCACGGGCAAGATCAGAGCCATAGCCCCTCCCTCTTGCTTTACCACGATGTGACCTAAATACTTTATTGGCTGTCCTACATTCGTTCTCTGTCTCAGAGTCGTATACTTCAGTTCCAGGCCTTTTCCTTACAAGCAGGTCCTGTTGTCCACTATACCTCCTTGTCTACTTTCTTTACTTGCACTCCTACTACTTTCTTCAGCCGTAGATCCATCTTCTGTTCTAATAGTACTTCGACTCCTATTCCTATTTTTATTTCCACCCCTACTCCTATTTCCGCCCCTACTTCTACTCCCACTTCTATTTTTATTCCCGACCTGACCCCTACTCACAGATCTACTTCTTAGCTCTTCAATATTCCCCTGGCAGATGAAGTCCACAGGCTCCGTGCGGGACACCGAGTCTGTGGGCTTCACGAGGGACTCCCCAACCGCATGGCGATTGGTACCCTCCTGGGGTAGTTTATCTATTTCGTTTGCGTTTGCCATTGTAATGTTTTCCTTCTGATTTGAAAAGGCGAAGGAACCTTTAGCGCTAGCGGCCGGACACCCTCCGACCATACATCCTCTCGGCACGCTATACCTTAGGATTTAGGGTGACTTTTTAATGAGGTTTTCTACCTCACTCTCTCGGTAGTAACCCACCGCACGCCATTGTTACTCTCTAAGTCCACTCTGTTACTCAGAGAAGTACCAGGAGCAACCTAATGGCGGAACTTTCCATTTAACGCGAATATTTTACTTTCCCAATTCTATGTTTCAAGATTCCTTCCTGTCAGTCGTTTGCCATGGACCGTTGATCCTCCCTAAATACTAAGGAAGATCACCGGTCATGTTGCCCAGGGTGCACCACGGGGAGGTGACTGACCTGCACCCCGTCCTGATAGCCTGGTGCTGCATGTTTTGGTTTAACGTGACTCCGCAGACTTTGTAAGCATACTTGTTAACTCAACTTATCTACATTTAAACTAAAAATACCCTCGAATATCTTTTTGTGTTTATTACATGAGTATAATCTATACTAATATGTAAAGCTGAAGAGTTTGTTTGCTTGCTTGAACGCGCTAATCTCAGGATCTACTGGTCCGATTTGAAGAATTCTTTCAGTATTAGATAGCCCATTTATCGAGGAAGGCTATATGCTATATATCATTACGCTAAGACCAATAGGAGAGGAGCTACACACAGACGAAGTCACGCGGGTCGATAAATTGTAAAATAGTAAAAACTAACAGGTGAAAATAGTTAAAATAATAATATAAAAAAACACTAATGTTAGTAGTAGGGGTCAGTACAATGTCTTAAACAAAAACATTGAGTACCAGGCTGTTATAACCGTGTAGGATGTATGCGATGCAGTGAAAAAATTAGGCTGGACTACACTCTAGACCTGTAACGTTTTTTTGTTGTTAATTAGTTGTTGATAATTTACCTAACTATATCTAAAGCTATAACCATAGGTGTTGTTATCACTCTAATAATTCATAATGTCGTGGGGCTAGTGACCCAGGTTTATGGAAATAAATTTACATTTGGTAGTTTAAAAAAATTATCCATAAAATGTGTTTCACCGCATGCGCTGCGGAAAGTATTGATGATAGAACAAAAAAATGTTCTACAATATTATAGAACGTATCAATATCTACAAAAAACTCAGCGAGGCCATATGTCCAACTATTGTAGTTAAGTCACTATAACTACTTTTTTACATTTTAAAAGTTGATAGAAATGCCTATCAAAATCAAACCATGTTATCCACCCCACCCACCTTTGTATTAATTCTTATCCAAATATGGGGTGTACAAATCCCAGGTCAGTTAGGCGATAAAGACACAGTACTCACAAGTTCCTGATGATCTTGAATCTTCTTTCTGGGCATGCCCACGCACCACAACACATAATAACACACACTGCGCGCGTGCACCTCTCTCAATGCCTACATAACGACTACATCCCACCCCCCCCCCCCCCCCTCCCCGCCGCGCGCATTCAAATATATTAAAGAAAATAAATTATTCAAGACAGTTTCAATGCCTGTTTATTGAAATCGGACATTCCATTCAAAAGATATTACAAAATTAAAAATGCCAATAGAAAAATGTGTGTTAAATGTCTACCCGTGCGAAGCCTAGTTACATATAGACTTCTCTCTCGTTTTAGGCGAGTAACCCCTTGCGAATTCAACCGCTAAGTGTTTCTGCCGAGCCGCATGTGGGTAGACTTCTTGCTTCCCTTTACCATCCCAGTAAAACCGCAGTATTCGCTCTTCACTTACACGCCACACTCTAAGGCAATGCATCGGCAACAGAAGAGACACTGTCTTGTGTTGTAGATGTCGTAAAAAAATATATTTAACATTTTTTTTTGAACATCTAACATTGTGTATTCAGCCTATATAAAAAAAAAATTGTTTTGAAAATGTGAAAGCTCCGTACCGGAGTGGTGTGAGGATGGTTTTAAAATTGTAATTAATTTTAAACTATATATCAATGCAATAAAGTGCATTATTAAGTGAACTGTGAAAATAAAGAGAGATGGCGAAAATATCTCTTATATTGTACTGATGGCCTGGTGTCCCATGTTTTGGTTTAAACGTGACCTTACAAGCATTGTTGGCATTACTTGATACTCGTGTGTGACATAAATGAATTATATAAATGGGCTTATAAAAATCGTGGTTTTGACAGATCAACAATATTTTGTCATAGCATACTGTACAGCAACACGTATACACATGCAATTTTGACGGAGCCTAGGATTCAGACTTCAGACCCAGGCTTTTCATACTCTTTATATTCCATAATGTACTTGTATGTCGCCTGAGGCGAGGTAAAGTTTTGTATTCGTCTAACATCGTTCAACTTCGCTTAGTGTGACCACCCGTTAGGGGACGGGTTGGGGGGGTTAGAATGCAATTCCCCAGTGCCGCTGGGAGAGCATCCCGTAGGAGCCGAGTAACCCAGCACTCCCTTGGAGGTAGGGGTACCTGTTCCCCGATTGGCTTGTGACCACCAGCATGCGAATCCGTCCGCCAAATGTCGTTGACGTTCCGGTCGAGCCGCATGTGGGCCAGACTTACCCCTCCCCCTCTCATCTCGTTAAGGCTGCGATTCTAGTGAAATCTGGGTTCTCGTTCAGGGACCACTGAAACAGTAGCATTCTTCTCTTCTGTCCCCTTCTCATTCTATCTTCGAGGCGGCAACACATCGGCAAAACAAAAGTCACTTTCTTGTATAGCCGATGTCCATGGGCGACGGTGGCCACTTACCATCAGGTGGGCCGTCTACTCGTTTGCCCCTTAACTGGTATAAAAAAAAAGTGTACAGGAAACTTAATATCGGGACGAACTCTCGTCAAATAATTTGAAAACTGCACTGCACTACACTATACTAAATTTAGAAATCTAAAATAAGTAAAAATTAGGCAGAAGATACGATTTAAAGTTAAATAAAGCTTAAATATTATCTTATTATTTCATAAGAGACTGCCTGATGTAATACAATCCAACATATGTTGTATATGTTGGATTGTATTACATCAGGCCCTGCCAGTTGCGTAACTATAGGATGGCATTACGGCTAATGGCAGGGACCACCAACCGGAAGGTGCCCCCAAATCCGAGAGTGCCGTGAGCACAGGAAGATTATGAGGATATTGATAGACAGACAGACGGAAAAAATCAGACCAGGGCCATAACAGATATAGTTACGCCAGTGGGCCCTAGGTTGATTTTGTTTAATAATAATTTGTTGTATTTACAGTTGTTTTTGTCAATCAGAAGAGGGAGAGAGAATATTTGGAGAAGTACTTTACACTGGAAAAGCTCTCAGTATGCCATGCAGTAAGTGATATTTCTTTCTACACAACATATTATTTTAATTAATACAAAAATATATCTAAGCTTTTGCTCATTATAATATGGGTGTATCCAAAAAATAACTAGTCCGCCATCTTGGGCCGTCAGGCATATTGGATTAAGGTCAATTAGCTAACTACGCTTTGTTATCCAACTAAAATTTAGATATAAGAGTAAAATTGAAGTTTCCTTAATTTTCAATTCAGTTTTAATTTTAAGTAAGTAATTAATGCTTAGGTACTTTTTTATGGGATACACTTGGTTTTTTCCAGCATGTTCCAGAATGGCACACAAAATCAATTCATTGATAGCAGCTGGTCTCCCTTATCCAGTATTTGGTTTGAGATGTACATCAGATGGAAATTTTAACCCAGTTCAATGTTTGGGGAATAAATGTTATTGTGTGGATGTAATTACTGGAACTGCTACTAGTACAAAGAGAATTAATTTGGAGGAGAAACCAATATCTGATTTGCCATGTTGTGAGTATTTTGCATGTAAATAATGAATAATAAACTTGATTAGTTAAAACTATCCGCAATAATACATTAAACTAAGATGGCGCTTGTGTAGGAAAAATGACTTTGACTTGTGCTTTCTCACGTTACGTTAAAAATTAATTTGAATAACTAATTTTGTATTAACTTGTATACATACTTCTAAAAATTTACAGCTATCTATAATTTTTTTCATTCACATAAAAAAAATTTTTGGCCTTAACTCTTTATTCTATTTTCCACAGCAAAAGAAATAGGGAATTCCCGAACTATAGATATTTTGTAATGTTGCTAGCGGCAACCCTTTTTTTCCTTTAAAATTCAAAGCTATTAATATTCTTGTAAATTAGATTATTAACGTAAATTTTCAGATGATGAAAAATTAGATTTATTTCCCCAAGGAGAAGATGCAGAACCCCCATACAAATACATGACGCCGTGCCACGAAAGTGTCCAGGAAAGAGAAGAACTAATAGAACAGAGTATCGAAGAAGGATATAATGTGGATTATTTCTCTGGTTTCAGTAGTATCAGTTGTATGCCTGATGGCACTTTCGGAAGGATTAGTTCAAATTCTAATGGGTCGTGAGTATCAACCATTTTTAAAACATTTGGTAGTCTGCATGATCTAGTTCCGTTGGTTCGAAATCCTTGGACACGAAATTTTAAAGTGGTTGTTTGTACTGGCTACCGTATCTCCTAACTTTTTTCAAATAAGTAAGATGATTCTTGCTCTGGTATGTCCATCATACATTTAAAAGACTGTTTTATTTTAGAGCTCTATTGGTTTTGAATTAGCTGTCAGTTTTGTGATATTTGTATAAGGACCCGGCTTGCATAATAAAAGGATAGCGCAATTTAAGTTATTTATATTATAATAAACTCTACATAACGTTTGAGTCTTTGTTATATGAAGAGAAAAAATGAAACAAACATGTAGTGTTTTGAAAGACGTGCATGGAGTAAAAGTCCTTAAATAGTGCATAGCTAGTTACAGCGGTTAATATGTTACATATTTATCTTTTCATTTTTTATTTACAGACGGATATGTGTTAACGAGCGTGGAGTACAAATCGGTAATTTTTCAGCTGAGCCAAATACTCCTGCTTATACTAACATGGATTGTAGTAAGTAAAGATTCTATCAATGCCAATGATACTATCAATATTTGTAGCAATATTATAACTACCTCCCTATCACTCCTAAAAAGTAATAAGGAGTGATAGGGAGGTCCGGGTTCGATTCTGGGCACTGACCTCGGACTTTTCTGAGTTATAAGTGTTTTAAGCAATTAGACTTTACTTGCTATAACGGTGAAAGAAAACATGTTGAGGAAACCTGCACTCCTGAGAGTTCTCTTAAAGTTCTTAAAGGTGAGTGCGTGGTGGCCTATGGCCTAACCCCCTCCTTATTCTGAGGAGGAAACTCGGTTCAGCAGTGGGACATTAATGGGTTGTGATGATGATGAAGATAAAAGTGTATTAATTATCATATTTTATTTTCAGAATGTGCATTAACAACAAATTTAATGACATCATCACTAGAAACTCCACGTTGTTGTAAAAACGGTAACTTTAGACCAATCCAATGTCGTCGTGGGCTGTGTCGTTGTGTTGATGCGGACGGACGACAAGTTGGCAGAGAAAATGCAGACGTTACCAGACTTGTTTGTCATACTGCGGATTGGAGAAATTGTTAACCTTTTATGCAATTTTATTATACTGGTCAACAGTGTTTCTTTTTCCTATAGATATAAAAAATTGATTTCGAATATTTTTATGTCTGCACTCTGCACTTCATGAAGGCTCTGGTTTTTTAAATACTATTTCCATGTCACTCTACAAAAGTATATTCTACTCTTATACGAACAAGAAAGAAATTACTTCATTAAATAAAATTAAAAATTATTTAGTTTGCACTGAAATCTTTCTTCTTTTATTAAAATCATATAATTTCCCAGATTATCATGAAATATATCTAGATGAGTATAAAGAAAGTGCACCTTATAATCATTGAAACTCGACCTAATCCAGACCTTTCATAAATATATTCGTAATCCGTGTATTTGGAAATCTATTTAGAGAAACTAGCTTCCTCCTCTGGTAAGAAAAAGCGTTGTTTTTGTATATTGTAAAAATATATTATTTTGTTAACGTGTGTTAATTATTATCGTGTAGTGATGTGTGATCTCGTGAGTATCTTTTTTATTGAGATATCTTCGCCCTTTATTAGAAACAGTGATTAACGTAATCAATGTCTAATTAAGATAATACATCTTCAAGAGACAAAACACTGCTTAACTAATGAATCGATTAAATACTTTTATAAGTAAACCCCTTAAGAGCCATTTCACAATTTTTCGCTCTGCAAGTTTAGGTAAATTTGGTCGCATCGCACGTGAGTCTCACGAGCCGCGCGGTCTCTGTCCTACTCGGTATAGTGCGACATCCAAAAAAACATCTTAATCTTTTTCTAATATATTTATAATAAAAATTAATAACTATTATGTTACAAAATGTTTTTTACATAATTAATTTGTTAAAATTTCAAGTCTGTTATAACAACAGTCAAGAAATTTAAAACAAAAAATCAATTTTATAAAATAGGTTTTTAGAAAGATTTTTAAAATTGATTTTATAGTGTCTTGAGTTTACGAATTAATCGAATATTTACGATATCGAATATTTACGATATAAATAAAATAGCCTTTTATTATGCTCCAGAAAATCTGAATGTGAATATGTGTTGCACAGTTTTGGATGCAAGTAGAACATCAAATTTTTGCCTGCTTTAATTTATTTATAAACTTGATGACACAGTCAAACAGCCTATTTGTATTGATAAGATGAGAAAAACGATTTTAAATAATACATTTGTTTTACATAAATTACGATAAAATTTTACATTACTTTTCGTATAATTTTCACAATTTTTATTTTACCGTGGTATGATAATTAGAATAGAAAAAATTACCACATTAATCTATCTATTTACAAAAATACTCATTGAAATATAGCGGTATAAAAATTATTATTAGGGGTTAAAGTTTGCACTAAAAAATTGAAATTCGTTTTTTTAAAATTTAAGCGTCAGTAGGTCAGTGGTTCGGGCGTTGGATTTACGATCAACAAGTCGTGGGTTCAAATCCCGGACATTGAACTACTGACGACGTGACGTGGCCCACTCCTGACACAAGCATGCAAGCTTACTAGGAGGGGTAAAGGGAATACTAGTAGTATGTGATCCATCAGCTAGTAATCTTTCAAAAAAAAAAAAATAATAATAATTTAACATATTTATTTAATCAAAATAATTACTATTACTATCTATACATTGCTGCCATTTAATAGGAATTCGATCCTATATTCCTTTATTTTTGTATCGATTCAACAAGGCAACACAAGTTTCAACACGCGTTTCTTTCTGCAGATCAGTCAAATGAGGCACCCATTTTTCATATTTATTATTTTATTAATTTGACGCAAATGAGTCAATTTTTGGTAAGGTAACGTTAAGCCACGCCGCTAATTCCTGGATACTTTGGCTCGGATCGGCTTCCACCATCTCTTTCTATTCATTGTTATTCACCTGTGTGGGCGGTCTTCCACGTGATTCGTTCTTCAAATCAAAGTTTCCATCACGAAAGCGTTTAAACTAAAATCGTATTCTGTGTTTGCATACAATATGATGAACTCTGGTTCCTAGAACATTATAAAATAAATGTATTATTATAAATATTAATTTAAATGTATCTCTATAGGTATACAAAAAAAAATACAAGAATGAGAGTCAAAACTATATTCTTAGTAATATGTCAGTTAGTCTGAATAAACATATAGAAATGCACTCACTAGTGACTACACTTACCAAGATCAACTCTTCAAATTTATTCTCCTGTTGGTTTGTTTTGACTGTCCTTCTGAAAAAAGAGGCCATTTCATACATATCTATTTGTGATTAAAAAAAATGGTAAATAAATGATAAAAGAGCCTTAAAATTATTCAAATACCTATTCAATGATACCCCGCTTGAAGTAATTTATGACTTGAATTTTTTATTTTCACAATATGGCGTCAAGTGGTCACCATTTAGAATTTTTATATACACTGACACTGGTGAGAAAAAACTAACGAGAAATCGAACTTCAACATCCGTCGTGCCGTTTAGGTTACAGGGCGTCAAAAAGAATCGTATATCGAATATAAGGAGAATATATATATATATACTAGTCATACATACACCCTAAAACATAACCCTCCTTCTGAGCAGTCGGGTGAGAATATAAATGTAGAAGTAAAAGCATACCCTGCCTGCACTGCTTAGCATCGTAATTATGACGTTTCCTTTTTTTTATGCAGTAATAAGCAGTCTTTTTCCGACCCATTACCTAAAAAATTAATTTATAATTAGAAAAGA
This sequence comes from Limenitis camilla, assembly GCA_905147385.1. Lineage (NCBI taxonomy): Eukaryota > Metazoa > Arthropoda > Insecta > Lepidoptera > Nymphalidae > Limenitis > Limenitis camilla. The sequence continues at coordinate 4,633,242 of LR990251.1, read as the reverse complement.
ATCTACTAATATATTTGGAAAAACAAACAATTTAAATATTACTTACTTGAAAGTTTCAAATATGGTGTATCACACTATAACATCAGTCGCTTGGCGCGTGTGAGTGAGACCGATGTAAGAAAGAGAGCTGTTCAAAATTTGGCGTAGATCCTACCTCTAAGAGCGCTGGCGCTCGACTGATTTATTGGGCTTGATGCATGGTATTATATATTTTCTTTTTATTTTTTAATACAAAAGGTTATATATTTTATTTTTATTTTTTTCTATTCCTAAAAGATGTAAGTTTAACTTGGTATAGATAGTTCGTTAAAATTTCTTAGTTATGTAAGAAAAATATCGCTTTTAAAATTGTACTTATTTAGAAAATATTCGTAACTTTTAAAATTTTATTATGGATTAACGGAGATACTAATGTAAAAAAATCTAAATTGTGTATTAATAATAACATATTCCACATATTACGATATTTTTTTAAACAATTTCAAAGTAGTGGTTATTGAGAAATAGGACTTCAAAATATACTTTGCGAGCGTTTACCCAGGGAGGCGGCGGAGGAAAAGGGTAATAATTGTGTACACACAATATAAATCAAAATTCTGAAAAATTAAGTTACTACAACAAAGGTCACTCTATTATATTTCAATTATAGAAATTATATTATTGCATCCAATGCTGAGATTAACGACGTCAAAATGTTACAATTTCGCGGATTTTTACCGAATTTTGTGAAATGGCTCTTAATGTACATAAAACAGAAGCATTAAAAACAAATGATCTCATATTCTATATCTATTTAATAAAAATACTCGCTGTCGAATTTTGGTTGAAGTCAAACAAAAATAAGAATTTATTTAACAGTCATTTAATAACTAGTTATAATTAGTTTTCATACACTACTTTATCTACACTCACTCATATTATTATACATAAAATAAAAGACAACTGTGAAAGCAAAAATATAACAAACACACGGAATAACAAACGGAAGATTGTTAAAAAGGTTATTAGGGATAATGTTAACACTTGTACCTGTTTAATAAACATAGGGTACTAGGTATAACGACGAAAAACAAACCTTTAACGAAACAAGAGAGTAGAGTTGTAGAGTCAACACCTCCTGAAGATGCTTCGGTTAAGGAACGAAACGTACGTCGATTGTCGATCGCGATCTACTTGTGTGGTGTGTACTGGTTCGGGTTCGCGCGTCTCACTTTTATGTGGGCAGGGTGCTCTTCTGGGTTGTACCATACGAGACTGGTTGTTCAGATTGCCGCGGATTATAGCAAGGTAACCTTTTGATTCCTTTTAAATCATGAATTTCCGCAAAGTAACGCCTGATTCAATTCAATATTTAAGGTATAGTTTTTATTCCATCACGTACACACGCGCGCACATACACACATACACGCACACACACACTAACGCGCGCGCGTGCATCATGCACACGCACGGAACATGATGTAGTAAATATTTTAGTTTAGTTTATTTAGTTTACTTTTAACTCCTTTGCTTTATATATTTAACTTGTAAGAATCATTATTAGAAACAGTTTTTTTTTCTCTTTAACTACTTTTATTTATAAATTTATATAATTAGTTTTAATTAAATAAGGTCCTTAGGACACAATTGTAGAATACAATTTAGAGGAGGAAACTGGCGTCTGCAACACAGCACTAGCGCAGAAGCCAGGGTAATCAGTTTATTTAAGCTTTCTTTTATGTCGAATAAAGTTTTATTATTCTTATTATTATAATGGAAAAGACAAAGGTATTACACCGTACAGCCTTGTCTATAGTATGTTAATTCTTTATTCACTTCATAGTAAAGCCGAATCCATATCTTTCGTTATAATTATCTTAATCCTTGTAGTTGCAAAACATCTACTAAGGACATGGCCAAGAACGGGCTCTTTATCTTTTTTCTCCTCTCCGCCCCCTTCCACCCCTACTCATTCCATCTCCCAACTCCGAAACCCAAACCACACAATTCACTTCACAGAGACGCTTCCAAAAAGCCCGCACCACTCGGAGACTCCCGCGCTTCTCTGTTAATTATCAATTTTAATACATAAAATTTACTTGTATAGCTACATTTATAGCATACTGAGTGCCTGTATTTGTAATTTAGACATGTGGTCTTGTGTAAATATCTCTGGCAACATTGTATAATCTTTTGACACATCTCTATGGGATGAGGGTTGAGTTTAAGTTGTCATCTTCGACTGTCATTGTCAAATCGTCATTAACAATTTATTTCGCGTCCTATTTGTTTCGACTTCGAGTTTTATCTTGCTTTTATAATTTTAGAACAATTTACTCGGAAATGTGATCTGAAAAATTTTTTATAAGTGTAATATTTTCAATCCGTACTAGAAATTTAAATATTTATCGGCATTATAGGTTAAGATCTTCGTCATCTAAATACCGTATGTGTTATGAAAAAGTTATTTTTGGAAATAGTTGAAGTGTTTAAAAAGTGAACATTAGGTACCTGGAAAGAAAATGGGTCTGATCATATCAAGATTTCGCGTAAGTATTTTGATTGATATTAATATTTTGTACAGCGGCCAAAACTATTTCGATGGACGATGGCTACATTAAATAGTATCTGGCGCGAATTCAAATGACCTACTCTTACCAGTTAGAAGTACTATATTAATTAAACTAATTAAAAACGGATCATTGTTCCGTTCCTGTTAGAAAATATTCGTGTAGTTCATGAGTCATGCAGGTTGCCTATATTACACTTGTTCCTCTAAAACTATGATTAATACCAATAGTTTAGGGCCTGTCTGATCATTACAAATAAATATTTTTCATACTATATTATCGGGGTAAAGTTTTGAAAAGTTAGTTGAACTTGATGTATGATGACAGCACCAGACAACAGTTTTAATGATGTCAATTTATATAAAATTATAATAAAAATTATTTTATTCAGTTGCTAAACAAAAAAAGATACATTTATTATCTAATAAAATTAATAAAACACAAAATGTTACATTATTATTTTACTACCTACACTTTATTATTTAATAAAATAGAAAATGCTAATCCATCCCCCTTACTTCATTAAGACTCAGCCTTTTTGTTTTTTTTATTTCTCTTTATTGTACACAAACATTTTATACAACTTATTATTATAATTACAAAATTAGAGTGATGAGCTAATGTACAAATGCAGACTTATTCTACTCGGAAATCTCTGCCAGTCAACCTTAGAATAACTGATAGGATATTATAATAGGCAGAACAAGATTTTTAAATATAGAGGATTAGAGACAAGAGAAGACTAAAAAACATGATAAATATACAGGTATATAATTATATACACATAAATATATATACATAGGCCTTTTCATCGTTATATCCATCCATATCCTTATACATTAGGGTGTCCTGTTTTTGTATGGGGGAAATTTTCTTTTGAGCTACAAAATGAAATGATATTTAAAATTAAAAAAAGATGAAATTGCATGTCATCTTGTAGGCTTTATGGCCTTGAAGGGATGGCTGACCAACATGGTAGAAAGTCTCGGGATTTTTACATTCTTATTCGACATATTATTCATTTTTCTTGTTAGACTATTAGCTGATCTGTCATAGTAGTAATGTTAAGATGGTAATCTCAATGGAATTGAATGATCTTGATCTTAAACGAGTGCCCAATTTACTTTTAAAATATATAAAGTTAACGTTTGTTGATTATATTAACATTTAAATATAGTCCAGAATGTTCATTGTTTTTCTGTATATTAATTAAACATGGACAATGTTGGAACTGACTTTATTTACATTTTATAATTAAAAATTATTTAATTAATTATTTTACTGATATTTTCACTTATGTGAAACTGTTTCTGATCTAATACAGAATAACAAGATGACAAGATCAGAGATATTATTTTGATATCTATTGCGAGATGTACTGAGATAAGATATAATATGTAATTTCACAATAGATTTTTACTATCATTGTCCTCTTTGCGTTCATATACTGCTCATTACTTTTAAATAAAATGTTAGTAAGTTATTATAGGTGTGCTGGTGAAAGTTACAGAATGCTCAACTGATATTGATAAAACTTATCTTTATCTTAATATATCTCAACAAACTTTTCTTTCTCTTAGTAAAAACAGCATAATATCTTATAGATTCGTAAATATGAATTAATAACAAATATATATAATTAAATTACATTGTAGTTTACATTCAATTACCTATATTAATTGTAATGTACTAAGTTGTCCATATATTTCAATTTTTTAGGACAGTTTTAAAATAATGTTGAATTTCATTGGATATATATAATTTAGTTAATGAACTGCTGAAGCTAGTAGGCAAGGTGTGTGCCTTCGTGGATTGAACTATCTGAAACAATAAATGATTCTTCACAGAAATATACTATCTTATGTATAAAATTCTCGTGTCACAATGTTAGTAACCAAGCTCCTCCAAAACGACTCAACCAATTTTTATGAAATTTTTTTTTTTTTTTTCATCATTTTTTTCCCCTAAGTGAAAAGGATGGCCCACCCCAATTTTTTTTTAATGTATATGGCAAAACAATGTATGCTGGGTCAGCTAGTACAATACAATATAATATAAAATAATGGAAAGGTTTACAATTTTTTTTAATATTAATTGTAAAAATTAAAGTAAAATGAAACAAAAATTTGAAAGAATCATTTAAATACATATCTCAAATGAAAAAGTTATGGTACTTTAAAGTTGTGCCCGTAACAATAAATTTTTTTTATGCCTTAGGCCAGCGTGTGACATCATTTCACCTAGTCGACACGCGGCGCGTATACTCTTTGCTGTTATTTGCGCCGCTCGTATCGTGTTTTATTTATTATAATAATGGCAATACAAATATTGTATTGTCTCTATGTGTCAAAGGACGACAGTTAAAAAGAAAAAACATCCATAACAGCGTATATTTATATTATTATATTTTAAGGAAATTTATAATAAATTATCACTTGGTCCTTTTACGAAATCTTCTTCCATTATGCTAAAATAAAAACTACACTACTTATAATCAACAAACAGCTGTACGTAAAATGTCTACAAGCAGCGCAAGCGCTCTGGTGCGACTATAGGTGAGATGACGTCAGAAGCCTTAATGTGTTTCCATCATTTATTGACGGATTTAAAAAATGTTTTCACGGGTCATATTAGTTTCGATCTATATTCTATTAAGTTAAATAATGCATTATCAACATCATGAAACTTCTCCATTTCGGCATTTTCCCAAATAAATGTAGTATATAATATACAATTACATGGAATATTCCAATGTCCATGTGCAATGTTTTCTCTCTGTTTCATTAAACGGCACATTATCAAGATCACTTTGCCCAGTCTAGTAGACCAATAGAACTTTTTTTTAAATTATTAATTTGCCAATCTCTATGAAATGTGTATTAACATTTCATTCATTGTCATTGACAGAAAACTAGAAAGTGGACTTGCCTACGGACATAATGTTTAATATTGTTGCCATATTCATTCATGTTTATTGTATAATGCAAAAGGCTATTGTTCTATTATAGCCGCTTACCCTTTGCATGTTTCAATACAAATCAATGTACATTCAATTTATGAGCAGAGAATGAAATGATTTATATTTCTTTTCCAATCTCGGGTCAACAGTGACCCGAACCTCTGGAAGGCGTGCTCGGAGCCATAGCCAACACGCAGAGGCCCTTTAGACAATTTAATTTAATATGAGATGTGACACAAATAATGCTGGGTTATGGATTGTGGTGGACTCGGTAACTAATGCTATGGTCAACTATGGCGCCTACTCGACAATGTTTTTATACATTGACTCGCCAACTCATCTATAGGCTTCCATGATTTATATATTTATTAACTTACTCGATAATCTATAATCACTATCCCTATCGATCTGTGCCAACTATTCTATTGATTTCATACAGTTTACATCGTTTAAAGTCTCTCTCTTAACGTCAGATAAGTTTACTTCACTATCATAATAGTTGCTAGGGGTTGAGTTGAGTCGCAAGTCCCAGGCGATTTCTTGTTTTATTTATATATTTAAATAATAACTCTGCAGTAATTATATTAAACATCCAAAAGTAAAATATTTGACATTCTTCTATTTATGTTTTATACTGAATAACAGCATCTGACTAAGTGACTACCCTCTACATTGATTGTTGGTTTGTCTGAACAGAAAATTGTCATGAGCAAGGATTTGTTACTGTATAATACACAGGGACGCGCCGTCCATATCTGCAAGGACGTGCGACGCACGAAGGCGCCAGGGCGAAAAAGACGCTGTGAAGCTTTCAGTGGGCACCTTAATTATAAAAAAAACTTGGCTCAAAAAGCTCAAATAATTGTAGACGGAGACGCATTAAAAAAAATATATAAGCCTGGCCCCCCAATTACATTATAGATATAGGCGCGCATAAGTATTTCGTAAGTTTCATCGTGCCAAATACTGACGATTTTTAAGAAGACCTATAAACAAAAAACTACTGAAGGGGTAGTTTTTAACGCCCCTGTCTAAAATTACTTTAAGTCACAAATGTTTAATGAGGTGAGAGCAAAAAACGGGTTGCACTGGGGTAGTGCCGGTAGAAGTGAAAACTTGAACATTAACGTTGTACATTTTTGAATATTCCCAAAGAACAAAATTCAAAAAAACGAACTGTATTATTGAGATTTGGCGCTTACGAATTTTCAGGTCACGTGTCCTGACTCTAGTTTAACTCATTTTTAACCCATCCCAAAAAAAGGTACACAACTGCATAACTGCTTTTAAAAAAACGGGGATTGATTTCTTAAAGTATATGCAATTGTTAAGCGCTTCGCTCGACGCACTTTTTTTTATTCGAATCATACATTTTCATTTTGGCGCCACCTGAAAACTTCACGGCGCCGTCGTACGCTGCACGACCTTGCATGTATGGTCGTCGCGTCCCTGGTCCGTGCTATAACGACATGTAATATTTATTGGCTCGGTATATAAATAAACGCTAATACGCTTTTGCTGGGATTTGAAACTGAGCTATTGCCGCTATATTTTGATGGTTTTTACACGATATCACAGTGTAATCTTTTTTTTTTAAACTGTTTATCACTGGGGATTTGAGCGTATAAAATACATATAGTGAAGCAAAGATAAACTATTGAAATATATTTTGGACAGATAAAGTATATCTCTTCGTAGCGAATTATTCACTTCGATTATACTAGGGATTTTAATATGGTTTTCACCATTAGTCAGTTATTTAAGAGTAAGATATATATGTACAATACATGCATATTATAATGATGAAAACACGCGAAGTCGGGGCGGGTCTCTAGTATACATATAACATAAATGTAACATCGATATTTATTGTTTGTACGCTTTCACGCATAATCGGCTTAAAATGGATTTAAACGATGTTTAGATTGTTTAGCTCACAGATACCTTATAACTTACATTTAAAACTTTTTTAGTTTTCAGTACCAACGTAATTTATATATGTGACTTGGAGACATAAACGGTCACATAGCTTGACATGAGCTTCATCCCCTATTTTAACCCCTTAAAGCGGTTATTCGCGATAAAAAAAAGTCAATGTCCTTCTCCAAGCTCTTGTCTATCTCTGTGCAAAATTTTGTTAAATTCGTTATTAAAATCGTAAAAGTTATCCTCCTTTAGAGATACATATTTATATATGAAAGAAAAGGAGGAATACATACTGTTTGCTACAATCGGGTATTTGAAAAGGTGGAAAAATTTTCTTCCTGTAAAAACAAAAATTGCTTTAGCTCAGTCTCTTCTTTTGCCAATCTTAGATTACGCGGATTCAGGTTACCCAGACTTAACCGAGAACCAACTAGAACAGCTGGAGCGTTTACAGAACCTATGTATTCGATTTATTTTTAATTTAAGGAAATTTGATCACGTGTCTGCTTATCGCAAACAGCTTAAATGGCTCAATATAAGACACCGTCGTAACCTACACATGCTTTCCCTACTTTACACTGTAATCTACAATCCGTTCGCCCCTCCCTATTTAAAAGAGCGTTTTTCTTTTCTTGGCTCCGATTCTCAAACGCAACTCGAGCTTAGATCGCGGAGTGACAATCGTCTTAAATTGCCAATATGTCACTCTAATTTTTACAGCAATTCCTTTACGATGAAAGCCTCGATACTTAGGAATGAACTCCTAACCGATATTCGTCAGTCAAAATCACTTGGCATTTTTAAAAGTCGTCTCAAGCATCACTTTTTATCTAATCAAAATTAATTATTATTTTTATTAATAATTGGTACGGTATTTTCATATTCTTTTTGCTATGTATGAAGTTTTTTATAATTATTTATATATTAGGTATATAGTATTTATATAGGTACTTGTATTATGTAAATTTATGTTTATTAATGTACACATATGTTTATAAATATGTATTTTATTATATGTACGTATCTGTATTATATTTACAAATAGTAAGTCTGCACTGTCCCGTTTTTATTTATTAAAACTCTTTACTGCCAAGGGTTGTCTGTAAGAGATTGCTTATAGCAATAAGACCGCCTTTGCATACCTTTTCCATTTTTAATCTGTATCTATGTTGTTATGTTTTATTTATTTGATGTGTGTGCAATAAAGACTTTCTATTCTATTCTATTCTAACTTTTTAACTTTGAGATTTTCAGGTTATTTCATCGATGTGTGCTACAAGACCTGGCTTCATGATAAATTTTATGATTAGGTCAATTAGGTACTTTCTACCTAAATGTTTTGGTTCCTCTACAAGTTTTTATGTTAATTGCAATCTGATATCTTCATGAATTCCTGAAAAAAAATAGGGGTTCCTTTTGAAGTATCCTAATAAAAATCTAAATTCACATATCGATTTATCTAGATTAGTGCAAAGAGTAGAGTAACGAATGTATTCTGCAGCACTAAGTGGTTAGACACTTTCAAAACTTTTGAAACCCGACCATGCCGCCATATTTGAAAGCGTTATAGTTATACAACGACCGCAGTAATATGAACGGTATCAACTGGTAATAAGATCCAACCACCACAGTCACGCTCTGACTGCTTTACGAGTACTTTCATTTGAAAACATCGAGACTGATTTTGAGATTAATGTTAGATTTTACGGCCCTCGCTTCGGCAAGGCATCTTCTGCACCGTTGTGCAAAACACTCATGAAGCTTATACTTGAAGATCAAAAACAGGAATGTCTGCCTTAACCCACCTACACTAATCGCCCCTTCCAATATCTCTTTGGTACGCCCGTTCACAAGCGCTCTGGACCAAGTTTATTTTATTCGAATCACATTATACTTTCACCAACAAACCTTCCCCCCAAAAACTCACTCATATGGACCACTCGTCCCTAGTTCTAAGACTGCTAAGAAAGTGAAAAGGGCTGTAAGTGCGACACTATTACGACTGTGAGGAAGAGGAACTCTTATTGCAAACTAGCTTTTACCCGCAACTTCATATGCGATATTGAGGTAGTTATACTAGCCTACAGTAGATCGTATGTAGACATACTTAATAATTTTATGAGGTACTCATACTAACTTTGCACCCACCTTTTACACCCATAAGGGATGACTTTCGAAAAAATATTTTACACGTGTTTCATGACTTTCAATGAAAAACCTTCATACTGAATTTCATTTGTGTAATTTCGTTTTTCCCCCTTATGGGGTGAATTTTCACAAATCCTTTCTTAGTGCTTCCCTACGTTATAAAAAGAACCGCTGTGAAAAATTTCAAGTTTCTAACACTTATAGTTTAGGCCCTGCGTTGATATGTTACGTTGACTAATTAAGTCAGTCAGCTTCTCCTTTTATATTGTCAAATGAAACTTAAGTAGGACAAATCCGAGGAAACTCAGATGGATGGCAACACTAGCGTATATGCTACTTTAAAAAATGGAAGTCATTAAAATTTTGATTTCCAGTAATTTCAACCGCTTCGAACAATATGGAACGATTTTGCTTGTAATACTTGAACTTTTTATTACTTTCACTTCTGTAAGAGCTCTGATAATAAAATAGTACAAAAAATAGTATTACGACTTACGTGAGCGTTGTAAAGCTTGTTGAACTTCGCGAACGGTGACTGTGCGTCAATGGCTGTTGCCTCTGATAATTATCGTTTTAATTACTAATCTAACAGTATAAATACAACAGCATATTATAACACGTATCATAGACACGAATGCACTCAAGATGGTAGTGCCTGTGGCCTGAAACCCAGAAGTAGGATTAAGGACGTCTTTAAGATTGCTTCTACTGTATATTGTACATGTGACAGAATAAAAGGAACTACCCACGAACATAAATAGTATTAATTATAATTATAAACGATGTTGCCAACTTATCATTATTAAATTACATTAAGTATAAACGAGTTAAGGTAACGAAGACCCACTTTGTTAGTAATAGCTTACAGACTATATTAGTTGACTCACATTTAGGCTTGTAGTAATTATTATTATTATATTAGTATAATACAAGACTCTGATAGAGCTAAATCGTTTCCGGGTAACATAGGCTATGTGGTGTTGCCATAAATATTCTAATTAAAAAGATATGGTCATTTAAGTGGCATAAGGTGGCCATTTTGTACAGTGAAGGTTTTCTTTGGAACTACTCATCCGATTTTAAAAAATTCTATCATCGATAAAAAGCTACATACTTTCCAGGTAACATAGGTTATGTGGTGTTGCCATAAATATTCTAATTTAAAAGATATGGCCATTTAATTGCCATAGGGTGGCCATTTTGTATAGTGAAGGTTTTCTCTGGAACTACTCATCCGATTTTAATAATTCTTTTACCGCTAGCAAGCTAAACCATGACAGAGTGAGTGTTACCATAGATACCATAACTGAAACGATGTGGTCAATAAAATAGGGGCAGGAAGACATTAAATGGGCCTTTTTGAATAAAGGAAGTAATCTCAGGAACTAGTGATCCGATTTTGAAAATTCTTTTACTGATAGAAAGCTACAGCATTCGTAAATGACATATGTGATGGTAGTATTCAGGGATACATAAACGAAGTAACGAGGTCAAAAAGGTCAGATTTTAGCTACATGTTTATTTACACCACCTACTTTATTTTAACCTTCGCTCCTTCCAAGACTGGGTTGCCTGGACGAGATGGACTAATTAGCCATAAGATCTTCGCATTAGCTTAATTTTACTGTATCCTTATCGTTTTTTGGTGTACAATAAAGTAAAATAAAATATAAAATAGTTGGTAGATAAATTGAATCTCGATATAATATGATTCATCGTCTAGACTCTAGGTCATATCTAGTTTCCGTATGTTTATAACATAGTAATAAATACATCTACAAATATCAGATTTACTGACCTCTTTTAATTGAAATTAAATTTTGCATAATTCTATTGATGATAGTGCATTGTTCAGTGACGTCATGATCAATCCTTTCAGTGACGTCATGATCAATCTTGGGCCGTACGCCATGTACGGACCCAAGATGGCGGACTAGTTAGTTTCATAATATAGGTATCAAATGAAAGGGTTGGCCAAGAAGAATACGTAAGAAAAGTCGAATTTCGTTTATGTATTTTATTATCCATACAAGTGCCTGTTTGTAAAATTAAAAAAACCGCTAAGTGGATATAAGAACAACAACATATTTTACAATTTTGGTCTGTCTGTTTGTTCCGGCTTATCTCTGAAATGGCTGGACCGATGTTGACGGGACTTGCATTGGCAGATAGGTGATGTAACAAGGAGTATCTTAGGCTATTTAACATCTCGCTATGACCTCTAGGAGCGGAGCAACAGGTGAACGAAGTCGCGCGGGTCGGCTAGTTCAATTATAAATTACAATATAACAAACCGAGTAAACCGATTTAGTATAAGTGACGTAATGTATCCATAAAAGGTCCTTGAATTCGTCGAAGTATTGACTACATGAGCTATATATAGTAATAGGTAAAATATAATAATAACATGCATTTTAACAATGATTAGTGCCTGGGAGTTGAAACCCAGGTGCAGATTAAAAGAGCTATTGGACAAACTTTCTCCTACATTCAACTATGATGATAGTCAATATTTAATATAATAAACTTATATTAGTCTTGTCGCTGTCATTCTTTAATTTAGTGCTTGTAATAAATAGTGTGGGCGAAGCCGCAATAGTTTCAAAGGTTACCTACATTGTATTGAGTCTACGCCCACGGTCAACGTTTAACTATGAAATATTCAACTTACTAACAGCATACGTCCTATTACATGTACACAGTGTCATATGACACGTATACAAAACGTAGACCGCAATCTTCAACCTGAAACCACTATTAGGCTACGTTTCCACTAAAGACACATCCATTAGACACTGAGCGAGGATAGATAAATGAAGCAAATATATTACTTCTTAATAAACACATTCTTCGCTACACATCCTCGCTCATTTCGGATTGTGGGATAATAATCCTGAAAATCCTATCCCTTATATTTCTATCCAGGCACGCGCCAGGCATCATGTGCGAAATACTTATGAGCGCCTATATTGGAAGAGCAAAAAAAAAAGAAACTGTCTCCTCTGCTCGCCAATATCTTCTGTGCGCCAGCGTATCAAATACTGCGCTCTTACTTGAGTACTTGAGAAGAAAAAAAAAGGGAACTCTGTCTCCGCTCGCCAACCATCGTCTTCTGCGCCTATACTTGAAGACCATAAAAAGGAACTGTATCCGCTCGTCAAGATTTCTTCTGCGCCCCCTTCTACAATTATTTGCTCCCTTTGACCAACTTTTTTTTAATCGTCATGTCATATTTATTATCTTTTCGGTCTGGCGTCCCCAGAAACCTTGACCTCGCACATATGGACGGCGCGTCCCTGTTTCTATACTATCTTTGTTAAAGGGATTTTTGGGAAGGATAATTTATACATATGTATAAACTTAGCACTTGAATCACTCTTTTTATTGGTGAAAACCGCATTAAAATCCGTTGTATAGTATAAAAGATTTGAGCGTGCAGACAGCGGGAGCGACTGTTTTATACTATGTAGAGATTTTCAGCCAAGTAATTAAATATTAATATAAGCCAATTTTATATCACGCGCTAACTAGACTGGAACTGATTGATGATCTAATTGTGTAATCAAAAACCAAAATGGCATTCGAGGTTGCATCATATCAACGAATATCTAGAAATAGATCTTGCATTTAGCTAAGCATTAACTACCAAGCATCGATACCAACTCGACATCGATCGATCTTTTTGTTCTTTAAAAAGCTTGATACTCGATTCTATTCGATGCTTGGTATTGAAAGAAAGGTATCGAGAAATACTGTTTCATCTGTACTCAGTGTAAGCAATGTCAGTGTGTTACCATGGTTACTATAAAGATCAATTTTGAAGAGATATTTGTCTTTGTCATTTGCAAAAAGTAAAACATTGGTTTAGATTATTATGAGCATGAAAAACATAACAACAGTATTATTAGATATGTGTATAAAGACCGGACGGCCATATTTATTATAGATCAATATGTAAAAATCCTTACTAATATTATAAATGCGAAAGTAACTTTGTCTGTCTGTCGCTCTTTCACGCCAAAACTACGGGACCGATTTAAATCAAATTTGGAATACAGATAGTTTAGAGCCTGAGAAAGGACATAGGCTACTTTTTAATGCGAAATGCGGGTTGTAAGGGGTTAAAAAGGGGGGATGAAAAGTTGTATGGACGTATCGTCATTTTTAGAGCTAGAAGCTTGAAACATATTTTTTGGGCTGTTGATTCGATATAAATAAATATGACATTTAAAGTGTAAAAGTTTTACCCTCAGGGGTGTAAAATAACAATAGGGAAAAATAATATTCCATGCGGACGAGGTCGCAGGCACAGCTAGTAGATTATGAACAGATTTTCCTAGATATCAAATATTTGATCTACTTTAGTGTTGACTCCGTGGCGCAACGGTAGCGCGTCTGACTCCAGATCAGAAGGTTGCGTGTTCAAATCACGTCGGGGTCAATGGTCACTTTTTAACTTTTTTTTTTTCACAATAACTAATACTAGTCCACTCATACATTCGCTGGGCTAAAACATTTTTTCTGATATTCGATCTCTATTACTTTAAATTTTAAGTTAGACTTGCAGTAATACAATTTTACAGTTTTCATGTGATGCAAAAATAAAAAGTTTTAGATTCCTGTTGTCTGATTGTAAAGACCTAGATAATATTAAGTTTCAGTAAAAATATTCTAAATACAGACATTCGAGACCTTTTTACAATATATATCAATTAATAATTTAATGAGGAAACCTGCACTCCTGAAAGTTCCCTAAAAGTTTTCAAAGGTGTGTGAAGTTTGCCAACCCGCACTGGGCCAGCGTGGTGGACTATGGCCTAATACCCTCCTCATTCTGAGGAGGAGACCCGGCTCAGCAGTGGGCCATTGAAGGGTCGTGATAAAGAAGAAGAAATAATTTAATGACAAGTCGAAGTGGATCCACGTAAAAAAGGTCCTTTTTACGAATGAATAACATGCCATGTGATCTAAGACCCAATTAAGTTTGGGGAACTTTGCTTTAAAGCCATCCTCACCCTCTTAGGACATTCCTAATGAATTCCTTTTTTACTGAGTAATATTATAATTGTTGCAGCGCAAGAAAACAACAATAGAAATACTCGAAAACCTCGAATCAAAGATCAGAAGTATAGAACAAGATGGGCAATACAAGGAACAGACACACAAGCGGGTTATTGGTCACGTAATGGCGTACTCCGTGGGGTTGTATGTGTTGTTTGCTGTGTTGTACTACTACATGTATGTGGGGAGGAGTCAACACTGGTTACATTCGTTGTTGTACGCTTCTCCGTTGCTGTTCATACCTGTTTTGTGAGTATTTATTATATATTCGATTAACCTAGATAGCTAACGTTCGTCAAAATGATGACGACCAATAATTATTTGTCTCTTTGTAATTAAACGATGAAGCTGGTCTGCTGAGCTTTTTTCCTGATTCCTTGGAGGAAAAACTGTGTTATGTAGGATTTATACTCACTAAAATGGTGTCCGAGTGTATTGCGGGAAATCGGTTAACATCTGCTGTTCTTCCCAAATGTCGTGCTCCGTTTGCGGTTTGTGGAAGAGCGAAATTTGCTATGCTCCATACTTTTCGTTGGTGCTTAATGCAGCTCAGGGGCCATGCCAGTTGCCGTCCTCCTGAAGATCGCTAGCAAAAGCACCGAGGGAATGCTCTAATTCTTATGCCCTGGATAACGGGACTGGTACAACTTACAGCGCCAAAACAACACCGCCGTGTTCGGCGACCATTTTCAGCCCTTTCCGCTCTACTTTCTCTTTCTTGAGCGTTCCGGTCTCATAGAAAGCGGTATATCTTTGCCCAACATTGGAATTGACTGCTGGCAGCAAGAGATCATCTCCGATTTCTTCAATCGGGATCCGCCGTCCCAAGCTGGATACGTCGGAGCTTGTGCTCCCACTAGTGTAGCAAATCGCTGTCGCTTGACGACTGATCATACACAAATAATTGCGGAAACAACTATGACCTGGTGATTAACTGTGTAAGTCGATAGGTAACTCGGTGTTTCCTTCTAATTCCAACTTTCAAGGTTGGCAAGACTGTTTCTATGTCTTGTTTATGTTCATATCGTTCCTTGGCCGTGGAAGTAACCATATTGCGAAAGCGGCAAGCTTTTCTTAATTGTTTGTTACATTATTTATAAAAAAGTCAACTAATCTGGTGGTGTTTTTTTCAGAGTGATACTTCTGCGATTTTTAATATCCTGGTATTACAATTGGACGCTAAACAAAACCAGGGCGGAGCTGACCAAAATGAGATGTGAGAAAAAGAAGATTCTAGAGGACGTTATGAACACAGAGACTTATAAGGTAAAGAAGCTGTTGGAAACATATTATCTTACTCATTACAATGTCAAAATAATAATCTGAATTCAATTTAACCTTATTCAGCGCCATTTTAAAACATAATTGTCAAAACGTGTCGATACAACCAGTGTAGCCAACCCTAAAAATAATCGATAAAATGTATTTTCTAACGTAGTCCTAAATATAATTTCTCCCTTTTAAGGAAGAAATATCCCAAGATGCCATCATTATACTTTACCTGTTAAGTAGGTTTCTAAACTGTTAATATCATTTACTTAAGAATTCCTTTTGAAGTTAATACATGGGATTAGACAATATAGTGGCAAGTGGCAACCTATAGTACTGTACTGAAACCATAGTTCGGATGGTCCAATTTTAGTACATTAAAAATTGAGATAAATAAAGATTGATAGTTTTTTTTAATGCAATGTTTATTTACAAAGGTCGCCAAAGAAATTTTAGACAAATACGGAAGTCCAGAAGAATCATCGAAGGCATTAAAACCATTTACACCAGTCTCCGTTGCTGCGAACAACATGAAGTCACCACCAGGTAGCTTTTTTAGTAATTTGTTTGGTTCTAGATATAAAGGATATCATATTGTTTAATATAATATATTAATTGGTTAATTAAGATGATATTATAGTTAACTATATAGAGATTACTTTTATTTTAAATAATTAAGAAAATAAAAAACTTTAATAATGAAATAAATATCCCCATCTTGGGCAGTTCGCCATATTAGATTTAGATTGAAGGCTTTTTATTTTTTATATTCTTACAAACCCTGTTTTATTTGATACCGATATTGATATTGACAATTTTTTTATAATGCTATCTTAGGCGATCCGTCATATTGGATTTATAGTGACCTAATTTTATTTTCCGTAATCCTCTCATTTGATACCCATATCTTGAGCGTGCATAAAAAATAACTAGTCCGCCATCTTGGGCAGGCCGCCATATTTAAAAATAAACCTGAGGGAGGGCTTTCATCGTGAATTTCTATTTTTAATAACACATACACGTAAATAATGCATAATATTAATTAGATAAATAATTATAATATTTTTAGTTTTTAAATTACTTTTTTTAAAACATTGGTGCTCGAAAAACAGATATAAGTTTTGGCTTTAAATAAATATAGGTATAATACTTATGATCGACTTTATCTTGATCTTATATTTATATATATATATAATTACTTAGTTTACTTACTTTAAAGTTATTTTAAATAGTTAATGTAAAATGGACGGTTTCATGATACGTGAACGAATATGCATTTAGTATAAGTCTGATCGTGTTTATGTATAAAATTGTAAAATTTGAATACATTTTTTATGTTTTTTTTACAAATTGTAGTTTCCCTCGAAACCTTATCCCACGATAAAAGAAACAATTTAGTATAAAAATAATAAAATTACATTAAAAAAAATCCTAATAATAAAAATCAATTTGATTATTTTATTTACCATATTTTTCGGGGATTCCCCATCCAATGACGTTTAAATATTGCCATACAAAAATATTCTATTAAACTACATAAAATAAAAAAACCTTAAATTGTAATAAAATAATTGTTCTATAGATAAAAGTTAAAATTTTGCCATAGCATATTGTTTTAAAATAAAAACAACTATAAAGATTACTACTATAGTTATTTAATCTAGAAATCTTTAAGTAAATTCCTAGATCAAAAAATAATAGACCACCATTTTTATCTCTATATTCTGAAATATAATTTATTTGATACACGAACATATTTCTTCGATTTTTAAAAGGGAGTCCCCGTCCAAAGACTATAGAGCTCTTAAACTAACGTGTCTATAAATAGACGTCATTTTATCAATTGATGACTTCCATCCGTGTGGTCTTAATTGGCTTATACGTATTTTAATGTATATTTATTATTAGATTAGACTACTAGTCGAACCGCTTTCCCTTCGCTGAGATAAAGAAATAGTTATTTCTATTGTTATAATTATACACTCTAATATGCCGTCGGACATTATGACGGCTTGTTGACCAGAATATTACTGATTTCTATCATGGCGGCGTATTTATTTTGGTTAATTCTTATAAAAGATAAGCAGAGATTGGCACAATTGCATGATTCAGTGATTTGTTCAGTTGAATGTTGCCAATATCATAATAGAGGTTACCAGTTGTGCCAAAATATGCTAACCAGATCAATGTTGCCAACATGACACAAATATAGATTTGGACGGTTAGATGGTTTATAGAGTTTTGTTGTTGACAAAAAGAGCATACTAATCAGATCGACAAGCGTTTTATCGCTGACATAAAGGACCCTCCGCCCCCGTTTAATACATACGTAATACTTAAACGGCCCCAATTAGTTGTTGATTGTTGTATGAAATGTTTAAATATTCAAGACTTGAGTCATAATTGTTTAGTTTTTTTTACATGATTAATGTGAGGTATGTTATCGTTTGTTTCGTAATGAATACGATAACATTGATTGGTCATTGCATTCCTTTGTATACAATCGTGACAATTTAAAAAATAATAGACTCTATGGTTGACAAAAAAAATTACATATTCTATACAATCATTTTCTAAACTAGTATGTTTGTATGTTTCATCATGAGACTGCAAGAAATTGGATACAGTTTCCATAGTTATATTGCTGTATGTCAATGTATTGGCCCAGCGAAGCTCGGGCGGGTTAACTAGTAATATAATTAAAGCTAATATTAATAGTATTTTTACTCGACTCTGACACTGTGTAAAAATATGTACTTCTGAAAAAATTTTTGGTTATGTCTGTAGCGTTATAGACAGTGGCGTAGCTAAGGGAGGCGGGGACGGCCCGCGTGACCATCGTAGTGCCACCTATAAAAAATTCTAAAAATTTTGATTGCATACCCACCACTAATAAAATAATATATAATTATAAGAATAAAATGTAGGTACCTACTTGCCTATAGTCGCTAGTCAGGGCTCAGGGGATTGTTGATCGCTATTTCCGGGGAAATCCCCTGACTATCGACAGTTTTCAGCTACATTTTGGGGGAATCCCCGATTGACCCGGATGCCCGGTAGAGTGGGTTGTGGGACCTATAATAATTAATATCCGACCCGGGTGTTACCCATGCTAGCTACGCTGTTGGTTATAGACAGTTTTTATTGATAGATTATACTCAATTATAACCGATAAGGTACTTTGTTTGTAATATTAATACTGATAGCAACATTAATAATTTTGGTAAATTGGTTCTAGTGTTTTTTTTTTAAAAATACAAAAGACATAGCTTACGAGAAACAAATAAAATTAAAATTTTATAAAATAATATTTTTATTAAATTAAAGATTCAGTTGTAAGTTTTTTAGTCTTTTTTAAATATATTTTTTTTATTTACAGTTACACCAATACCCTTCCGACCGAAACTGGCAATACAGAACTCAACTCCGATATCGAATAATAATCTCAATTTAGTACCGGTCAATACTCCCATATATAGAGGACCTAGATTACGGGTAAGTTCATAAAATGGTAGTATATTGGTTAGCCCAGTGATTCCCAAAGTGAGATATTGACCTCCAAGGCCGGACGAAGTGTATCATTTACCACCAATATCCCAACTAATACTATAAATGCGAATGTAACTCTGTCTGTCTTTTACGCTTTCATGCTTTAATTACTGAACCAATTTTGATGAAATTTAGTAGATATACTAGACCTTGGCAAAAGACATTGGTTTGGAAGGTTACATTTTATCGCAAAAAAAGGTGCAGATGGCAAAGATCGATACCATTTTATTTCTACCCCATCCCACCAGCTGCAAAAATTAAGATTTGAGGTATAGAGTGAAGTTGGGACTAAATATGAGTATCTGGGCCTTTTGCTTGATGGGTGGTGGTGAGGAGCACTTCACGCAGTTCTCTCCAATCTTGGTGATTACTGTGGCCGCCTTAAGTAAAATGCTCCCGAATGTTGGCGGCCCTGGTTCTCTATGCAGAAGACTGTACTGGTTCTCTATAGCGCACCAATATGGGTAGGAACCCTGAACAAAGAGACCAGATCCGTGCTACGTTACGCCGACTACAAAGGGACAGTAAGGGCCATTAGAGCATACCGCATGGTTTCCTGGATGATGGCTACTTTCCTTGCCGGCGATCTACCATGGGAACTCCAGGCCGAGGTGCTGACATAGGTTTACCGGTTCTGAAGATCAGCGAGGCTTCAGCGTGGGAATCCTCCCAGAAAAGTCGTGGATCACATTTGGAAATGAAAAGCTCGGGAAGTCGTCGATAGATGGGAGAAGCGTCCTAACTCCGTCAACCGAATTACCCAAGTGGTAATTCGGTTGACGGAGTTAGGACGCTGGAGGCAGTCAGATCATATCTGCTAAAGTGGCTAGAAAGGAAGTGCGGAAACCTCACATTAAGAATGAAACGGGTACTTTTACCGGAGAGCTGCACCGGATTGCTCAAAGGGAAGGGACGGAAAGGGTTGGAGAGGTTTGACACGAGTGTGTCACACATTTGTGCAGTGTGTGGTGGGTAACGTGTTGTCGTTGGTGGAACGGATTGGGGGGATGCTGTCGGGCACAGAGGAGTGAAACCACGTTGTAACGTTTTGCGAATCGGTAATCAGGCTTAAAGAGACTGGAGCGAGAAAGGGACGACGATCGATTTGGTGAAACGGCGACTGTCAGTGGTCAATACGCTGGAAGCTGTCGTCGTCCACCGTTAAAAAAATGGGTGATGAAGCATGTCTTTGGGAATTAGTCATATATAAATTACGTTGATATTGAAAATTAAAATGTAAAGTGTAACTAATTTTATTTGTTTTCAGTCAGAACAGCTGCCTCGTCCATTGGCGGATAGAAATCGCTCTGCACTAGACAAAGTGGTCGACTATTTGTTAAAAGATGGACCGAATCACCGCATGGCACTTATTTGTTCCGAATGTTATTCGCATAATGGTATGTATATTTAAATTTTTCAATTAACTTATCCCTTTATCCCCTCTAGCGCTGAGAGAATATAAGACTTTGGTTAAGTGGGGACAAACACATTTGATCTAAACAGTAGTCTAAAATGTTAGCTAATCTTTAGATTTTGATTACTTTTTTCTGAAACATTTTAGCACTGTTTGCACTGATTCAATTGTGAGTCAGGAACATTCAGACATTCGAAAAGATATACAAAAATGCCACAAACTTTGTCTAGCTGTTAAGGAGAATTTTCAAATATACAAAAGCTGAAATAGCTTGATTGAATTTTATGAATTTTTTGTGTAAATAGGATATGTCGCAAACTAGTTTTGATACCCCTAAGTGACGATTTTTTATACATGAATTTTTTATGGTTTATCATTAAAAACAGATATAACCCTTAGTTTTTACCAACCCCCATTTTTTAATAGCAATAACAGTACTGTCAATCTATTTAAATGGCGAAACAACATTTGCTGGACTAGCTAGTTTGATTATAACGAAAATTCTCATAAAATAGTTCGACTGTGTTAGTAGTAGTGTGGTTCTCTCCCTTCCCCAGTGGAAGAGAATGAAAGTAAAATTGACTTCATATAAACATATACTTTTTTATCAAACTTCGTATAAAGGAAAAGAATAATTGATTTAAATTTATGTGAATTGAAGAAAATTCTTAACATTTTTAGGTATGGCAATGATAGAAGAATTCGATTACGTCTCATACGTGTGCGCTTACTGTGGACAACAGAATGCGGCCCGCAAGCAGCGACCCACCGCCCCACTGCTCACCCCTACTAGACCACCCCTACAACAACGGTGTATTACAGGTTAGTATTCAGTATATCTTTTCATAGTATAAAAAAAAGTCACTTCCCGCTGTCTGTACGCTTAGATCTCTTAAACTACCCACCATATTGCAATTGTAGTTATCACAAATAGAGTGATTCAAGAGGAAGGTTTATATCTATAATACATATTTCCCAAAAATCTCTGAAAATTTGAGCCATTAATATTATCTCGATCAAATGGTACGATTATTTTTCCCCATTCAAATACACGTAAACTATGTTTTCTTCAAAATTCTTGGATAATGATAGGATTTCTTCATAATTGCCGCGTAATCGTAATTTGTAACGTAATTGTCAAAGTTTTACTGAGGTAGGGCACAGCAGGAAATTTCCTGCTCAAATATGGAGTAGCCCGACTGGGGTAGTACCTCGACCTTACAGAAGAGCACAGCTAAATAACACTACTCTAAAGCAGTGTTGTGTTCCTGTTGGTGAGTAAGGGGACCAGAGCTCCTGATAGGATCGGATCGGCAACGCGCTCGCGATGCTTCTGGTGTTGCAGACGTCTATAAGCTACGGTAATCGCTTACCATCAGGTGAGCCGTATGCTTGTTTGCCGACCTAGTTACATTAAAAAAAGCCGTTTTCGAGTAATGGCATTAGCAGGTTAAAGAGGGATTTATTTTTATATACATACTAGGGGCCCGTCCCGGCTTCGCACGGGTGGATAATTTTTTTTTAACATTTTGGCTCCCGCATTCTGTCGCTCCCTCTATCGCCGCGTACTCGCTGCACTTCGAGTATCACCGAGATAGAACTACACTGGCCCGTCGCGTCGCGTCGGCGTGTATTTTTTGTTTATATTGATATTTTTAATTTCGTAATATCTTTTGAATGGAAGGTCCGATTTTAATAATTCAAAAAGTAATTTACAGGTATTGAAACAGTCTTGAATATGAAATAATTTATTTGGATAAGAATTAATACTAAGTTATGGAAAACATGGTCTGATTTTGATAGGCATTTTTATCAACTTTTAAAATGTAAAAAAGTAGTTATAGTGACGTAACTACAATAGTTGGACATATGGTCTCGCGGAGTTTTTTGTAGATATTGATACGTTCTATAATATTGTAAAACATTTTTTTGTTCTATCATCAATACTTTTCGCAGCGCATGCGATGAAAGATATTTTATTGCTATTTTTTTTGCACCTTGGGTTGGTTTTAGTGAGATTTTCTGGGGATCTCTAATTTTTTCTTGTAATAAATATAGCCTATGTTACTCAGGGATAATGTAGCTTTCTAATGGTGAAAGAATTTTTGAAATCGGTCCAGTAGTTTTTACGTTTATTCGTTACATACAAAAATACAAATCTTACTTCTTTATAATATTAGTATAGATAACTAGGTGACCTGCGCGACTTCGTCTTCGTCACATAACAGAGAGAGAGAGAAAGAGCTAAAACTTTCATTGTTTTATCGCCATTTACATAGCACAAGCAACGGCAGCTCATCCAAACTAATACTCAAACTCAAAATAGTTTATTTCTATTAGACTTTTTACTTAGAATTCGGTTAGTTTGTCTGAAACTACCACCAGTTCAGAAAGCGGTCTTCTGATGAGAAGAACTATCAAGAATTTATATATATATATCTCTTTTTATAACGCCATTGTTTACGTGAATCTGTTTTACAATTGTATTATGATTAAGCTGAGTATCAACGTCGCTTGGATTCCAAGCTTCAAGTCAACAAACAAACAAACTCTTCAGCTTTATAATATTAATATTTATTAATTTCTTACTGTCACCAGCAGGTGGTGGTGATGATTCTTCAGCACCCACTTCGGAAAGCGAGAGTGAAGATGAGAAGAAGTTATTAGAAGACGTTGCGATGACTAGCGGTAAATGTTAACATAATAATATTATTTTTATATATTTTCTGAGGTTAAGCCCTAATCCCCCAAGTCTCATGCTGATGTAAACATTGGTGGGTCTATTTTTCAATCTGTTATTAAGCTACACTTTAAAGGCGCTACTCTAGTTTTCCGTGTATGTGTATACTTTTTTTAATGGTAACGTAATCATTATGCACCTCCAGACCCCCCACCCTCTACTAGTCTTTACGTCATACTTAATGGCCCGCAATTACATTAAATTTTTCTTACATCTTAAATTCTATTTTAGGGCCAACTTTATATAACGTCATAGTAACTTATTTTTGGTTAGTTTATTAATCATTGTTAGTTTTTTTAATTCAATATACTAAAAAAAATCGAAAACCAGAAAAAAAATTCTCAATGATTTTGAAGTATCTATATTTTGTTCCAGAAGGTGAACAGGATCGTCCCCCCTCCCCAATGGAGGTGGAAACGAAATCCGAACAAGAGAAAAAAGAAGACTGAGCGATTTGTTACATTGTTATTTAATTATTATTAATATAAATATTGAATTAAACTCATCACTTAATCACATCAATATAATAAACAGATTTAATTTATTATCGCCTTTTTGATAAACGTAATAAAACATTTTACAATATTGTTATCTCTTTCTAACATTAACATAGTCGCAAGTGAGAGAGGGACAGCTATACGTTTATTAATAAAGGCTTTAAAGTGCTTGAAAACCTTCGCTTTAAAAATGGTGTTCATAATGTAAGAAGGTTATTTGTTTTTAATAAATAAAATTTCTTAAACATTTTAAATTAAATACTTTGCGGCATTTGAAATGGTGATGATGGTTCGAGGAGTATGGTAGTGGTCTCTTGATCTTTGATTTCATTACTAAAAAGGCAATATTACGGCGTTTTGTATGTTAGGTAGTAATTTATTCGAATAATATAAGTTTTTTTGAATCTTCCTAGATCTAGCATAGATTTATTATCCAAGATCCCTCAACGAACAGACCTTCGTTATTTTATAAAACCTGACTGTTTTACTCAGTTTTTATATATTTTATTTACAGTAAATAAAATATATAAAAATAATATTAGTAAATAAATTATTATAAATTGTTACCTTTCAAAGCGTCCGTGATCCAATCTTCATAGTTAGGGGTCTTTTATTTACCTTTTAGGGATATAACACAGAGAAACTCAGGTTTTATTAAATCATGAATGTAATCTTTGCGCGATTTTGCTCTATCAGGCCCGATACTTAAGTTTATTTGATGTATTTAAAAATAGAACGATTTCTTTCACATTTGCCGCCAAATCTTATCCACAGATAATAAAGGAAACTTTTCACATAATAGAATTTTCTAAATTTAAATGAAAATTTTATTTGTTTTTAAAATAATTTTGTTCCTATAATTATAAAATAGTAATACTTCCCCCCTTTATATATTTGGCATAATTTTTTTAATATTCTCATTTAACTTTTTATACTCAAACCTTTATCTAGTCAATTTTTTAAATTCATAATAGTATTTGATTTGTATATTGAGTTTTTTTCATAAACATTCCTTCTTTATTCAAATTTTGTGACATAATCTACAATTTTTCACTTGTCCCGCTTTTTTATATTGACGACAATAATTTTTATTCGAGAATGATGACGTCATAATGGTTAAGGTTTTTTTCAACGGATTGGGACAAAAAACGATTGACATGTAAAAAATTGATTTTTTCACATTTTCATATAAATAAAGAAACCATGTGAAGTGTTGTTAAATTTGTTATTTATTGCTTGTATCGTTGGTTAGCTGTTTTTTAACGGAACTAATATAATATAATAAGTAATTATGATGTTTTATTTATGTTACCTCCTAAAATTCTGATTTTATACATTGAAGGAAGAGAGAGAGAGAATTATTTTTTAAATATTGATACAGTACATTAGTATGAATATTATCATTTAATATTGGTTTCTATTGTTGTAAGAGATATCTAGAAAATTTAACCAATTTTTATTTAAATAATTACTGATATATTTTATTCCTTAATTAATGTTATTTTTTTTGATTTATTGAATGATATTATTAATAATCAATATATTATTAATAATAAATCTTTATATTATTAATAATAAATCTTCGAACTTCCCGCTTAAATTTTTCTTTTTTTTTTATCTTTTCTTACAATAATAAAAAAAATAAACCGAACGCTCATTTAGCCGTTGTTCCACTTGACGATTGTGGGCGTTGTGGTCGCGGCGAAAACCTCATTAATGATGTCATGATTTGTGCTCAATCGAACCCACGACGACCCATGTCAAGTTGTGAGCGTTTTAAAATAATAATCGGCATTTTTAAAACAACAAAAATGGCGACGATGTAAATAACTTTATTAGATACGGATAGAGATTTATTAGTGGAAGTGAATGTTTCTGCAGCGCATATTTATGTAAAATTAATTTTAGTTTCAATTTAATTATAAATATTAAAAAAATAAATCGGTTTATAGTTAAGACTTAAAAATTATAACCTTAATCTATTGAAACCATTGCTTTATAATTATAACTCGCCATTTGAATTATTTACGTTAACGCTCAAAACGCATAAGAACCCGTTCCACTTAGGTTAACGATCGTAACGCCCGCGTATAAGGGGAACGGGAAAAACCGCAGTCGTAAGTGTGGTCGTTGTGAACGCTTAGTGGAACGCACTGAAAACTTTATTTTTTTTAATTCAGCTCAATTTTGGCTCAAAAGTCTTGTTGCCAAGTTGTAAAATAAATTTTAAAAAGAACTTTATTTGTCAATATGACATTTGAATTTCGGAATCTGCTTTGATTCGGCTTTAGCTTTCGCTTTCAAATTTCACAAGGCCGTGCTTACAAACTATAAAAGAATTTATGATTTAAACTAAGATTAAACTCCAAATAATCTATCAGTAATTCCGTTATTAATTTATAAAACGTAATCTTTGCCACGCCTCTGTTTACGCTTATTGATAATCCAGTTCATTCACAGTTGTCGAGTTGTGCACACGTAAATAGTGATAAGAAAGTTTGTTTATTTAATATTTATTATTTAAGTGCAATCATGTCAGTGTTGAACAACTTTACAGTGTCTATAGCGAAGGGAATAAGGCGTAAGTATTTATAAATTATTAAATATTTAAAATTAAAATAAATATTGATAACAATAAAAGTTTATTTTTCTGCGATCTCGTCAAGGTTTTTATATTCTAGAATTTACTGCTACATATGGTCTTCAAATATTTTCTAGGTCTAATATTTTTTGTCTTAAAAATTAAGGATGGAGTAAAAAATCTACGTCATTAATTTCATTATTTTCTTTCTCTGTTTTTTTTCCATCATGAAAAAGACAAAAGTTACAACATACAGCCGTGTCTTTATAATTTAATTAATGAAGACTCAAAATTTTGATTTACAAATATTTGATCCTCATTAAGGTTGCAGTAATTATGCCAATGTTCATCATACATTCAATAATTTTTATTTATTAAATGGACACCCTAAAATTTTTAGAAGGCATATTAAGCAATTTAGGATTTTTTTTATTACCTTTTTGATAAAAAAAAATGATCATCTTTCAAAATGTTACACTATAGAGTTTATTTGTTGCTGTCTATTTCTTTTGGGCTAATAAATGTAGGTCATACGGAATTCATGATTTAGTAGACAATGTCACTGTCATTTTAAAAAAGAATTCTTGTAAACTAAGGCTTGAGAAGTCCATAACCTTTTTCATTAATGGATAAAATAAGGGCAAAACACTTGTCTATTATAACTAATTTAATAACATAAATACTTGAATATTTCTTCCTGTTTGTTAATAAACTCAAGTTATCTGTAAATAGATAATGGTTTGCGATAATTATAATAATATTATGATCAGTTTAGGATTCCCAGGGTTAAGGTCTAGCTAATTATAAAGCAATATCTAAAATAATATAAATATTTGTACTAACCCTTCTAGTGTCATGAATAAAGATGTTTTTTAATAGACAACTGGATACTTTTAGGTAATATCAATATAATTTTCAATTTAAACTTCAAAAATACATCAGGGAACTCCAGAAAATTAACTATAAAACATTTAATTGCATGAATGATTGAGGTATTGGTAGATCTTTTTATTAAAAATTGTTTTGTTTTTAAATTAGTCCATGGGACCATGATCGTAAAAGAGTAGTAAATTAATTAATATTACTGAAAATTAGTAACATTAATGAAAATGAATGGAAAAATCCTGAAATAATCTTGAAACTTGATTAAATATATATTTTTACTTGAAAAGCATATGTCCTTACGCATTAAACCACTTACTGATACAAAAACTGTACAAACACTTTTGATAATGTTATTTACTATACATATATTACATGAATAGAACTGCTATCTATTTAATGCGAATATCAGTTATTAAAAAAACAAGGACTGGATTATTTACACTGTTTAATGGGATACCCTGTACACATAGTGAAGTGGTCTACACCGACAGGTTGATTTATTTTTTTTGCATTTAATACTTAATCATGTAGAGAAACCCTGTCGAATGAAATATTAAATTTTTGCAATAGGACGTTGTTGTTTACTATTTGTTTCAAGTAAAGATTATTAAATTAAAAATTTAAATTAACCCAGACTGAAAATAATGTAATACAGTCACCTAGTATCGATCGATATCCACACACTCACAACATCAATTTAGAAGAATTCATATTAACTTGTTCTAAAAATTATAGATTATAAAAGTACTCTTACATACTCTAAAAAGGTTGCTACTCGATTCTACTTGATACTTGGTATCAAAAGTAAGATGTTGTGAAATACTGTTTAATCTGTACTCAGTGTAAGCAATGTAAGTGTGTTGCCATGAATACGAGATTGTTACAATTGTCAAGATATTAATATTGTGAGGCAGCTCTCAAGTTAGCAATGAGCTGATAGTTTGGACCAACCAACAAACACACTTTCCTTTTTATATTATTAGTATGCTTGCTTTATGTTTTAGTAGACATCTTATAATAGGTTGGGGAAAAAGTTTCTTCGCATTTTTTAAGAAAATTCAAAACATTTTTAATATAGTTTATTTACATTTAACTAAAGTATGTAGGTACCATTTTGTTGGATAACTTTTTGCCATCTTGTAGGTAGGGACATGATCCCATAGCTATAGAAATTTTGGGGCTTCTCATCCAAAAACCGCAACAAGTAGTTTTGGCAGTCCTCTCGTTATGTTAACCTGACACTACCTAAAGAATTCTGAAGAGACCGAAACAGCTTTTGCTGAGCGGCTTGCGTTGCACTTTTACCTTTTTTGTAGTAAAATTTTAAAATGTATCAAATTTCTTCATTAGATTCACTCATTTTCACAGTACAAAAAACAAATAAAAATCACACATTTTCCTAATTTGAATTTGGAATTATCTTCTTTAAAATGTAAACTTTGAATGATACCAAAACCAGCCAGATACAAACAGTATAGCTAAAGAGAATTTATTTAAAGTTCATACGTCATACTATAATGCGAAAAGACTTTTTCCCCAACCTATTATATAAAATTATCGTGTCACAATGTTAGTTACCATACTCCGAAACGGTTCGATCGATTTTTATGAAATTTTGTGTGAATATCAGCTAGGTCTGAGAATAGTTCAACATCTATTTTTTATACCCCTAAGTGATAAGGGTGGCCCACCACAATTATTTAAAATTAATATGGCAAAACAACTTTTGCTGGGTCAGCTAGTAAAAGATAATAATGTTCATGTTAGACAAAATCTGGGACTTGATTCAGTAGCAAATTTATCAAGCTCCTATTATTAACTTTTCATCTCCCCCTTCAACTCCTTACAACCCTTTTTACGCATTAAAAAGTAGACTATATCCTTTCTCAAGCTCTAGACTATCGATACACCAAATTTCATTTAAATCAGTTCAGTAGTTTTGGCGTAAAAGCGCGACAGACAGAGTTACTTTCGCATTTATAATATTAGTAAGGATAATTGCCTCACATCGTCCATGAAAATACTGTTAATTATAATGTTGGCTACACTAATTTGAGTAGCATCCTGTTATTTATGATATTGGTAAAAAAGATTACAAAATAAATACGTCGTCACTACAGAATAATGATTATTACATAGCAAGTATTCTAGTAGTAATGATGTTGGTTTGAGTCTTATTAAAGTATAACCCCCAGGAGGGTATTCTAGTCAAGGTGTCATACTGTTAGTCTGTATATAGACTCATTAAATGTTGAATCATCAGGGCAGAGCTTATAAGTTGTTATGTCAGTGAGGATCAGAAAACTATTTTTTTTTTTGTGCGGTGGAAAATGCATTTACGCATTCCCTCTTAGAGGGGTATGTGGGGCTCATAGCAATCAAGTGCCATACTACCCACTAAAAACCACCGGGACCATCGCCGTCTGCAAGGGACGCCGCGGGATCGCTGAGTTTCTTTCGACCGCAACGTTCCGACGGATACACCTCCCGAAATTCGGCGTTTACTGTTCGGTTAACTGCGCCTACCTTGCCTCCTTCTGCGAAGTAGGTTCGCAGCGGGATCTGTCTCTCTTGCTCGTTCTGCAGACTCCTGGCTGATTACCACTTCGCAGAAAGTGTCAACGGCCCTCCACTCCACTGTCCCCGACAGCATCGCCCTAATAAGGTCCGCCAGCGACGACACGTCACCTACCACACACTGTAGCCGGAAGCGTTGCGGCTCCCATGCTGGGCACTGCACAAGTGTGTGTTCCGCAGTATCCGACGCCGCGCCACACTGATGACAGACCTCCTCCGCCTCCCTTTGAGCAACCCGGTGCAGATACCAACCGAAACACCCGTGACCAGTAAGTAGCTGTGTCATCCTGAAAGTCAGGGTACCGTTCTTCCTATCTAGCCACCTACGCAGATGCGCTCTGACTGCTTCCACCGTCAGTATTCCCGCCACCGGATTGCTCAAATCCTCCTCCCATCTATCAATGAGGATCTCCTGTACTCTCCGGACTCTTCGGACGCGCTCCGCAACTTCCCTTGGAGGATTCTCACCTTCGAGCCTCGTTGCTCTCCTGAAATGGTATACCTCCGCCAGCACCTCCGCCTGGAGTTCCCATGGCGGGTCGCCCGCAAGGAGGGTAGCCGCTGTCCAGGAGACCGTGCGGTATCCTCTGATGGCTCTCACTGCCCCTACTCTTTGCGGTCTGCGCAGTAGGGGTCTAGTTTTCGTAGTCAAGGTTCCCGTCCAGACCGGTGCACCATAGAGAGCCATGCTCCTCACAATCCCCGAGTACAGCCTTCTGCATAGAGCGCCAGGTCCGCCGACGTTTGGGAGAATTCGGCTCAAGGCGGCCGCAGTATTTACCAACCTAGGAGATAGTTGTCGGAAGTGTTCCGCAAACTGCCACCTACCGTCAAGCACAAGCCCCAGGTATTTCATGTGCGATCCTATCCTCACCTCCGTGTCTCTGATCTTGAGGATCAGAAAACTATTGGCCAAGTGGTGATACAATCAGATTTTACGAAAAAAATGCATTTTTATCAACTGAACAAAGATTGAGTTAAGTATTATATCTGATAAAGAAAGTAAGCTTTTGATGTCGCAAATATTTTTATTGTACTGATTTATTTATGCTTACTTAAAATTTCATTTTTCATAAAGGGATTCTATTGTTTATTAACAAATAGATCCGTTGCTATCCTCTCACCTTTGGTAGAAAAAAATATTGAGGTATGTAGTTATATTAGACTACAGTAGTATTAAGTAGTCATACTAAATTTGATCCCGCTTTTACGCCCTTAAGGGATGATTTTCGAAAAAATATTTCACACGTGTTTCATGACTTTCAATGAAGAACCTTCATAACGAATTTCACTTGAATAACTTCAAAAACGATATAGTTTCATACTAACTTTGCACTCCCGTTTTACCCCCTTAGGGGGTGAATTTTCAAAATTCCCTTACTTAGTGCTCCCCTACGTTATAAAAGAAACCCCTGTGCAAAATTTAAATTTTCTTACCCTTATAGTTCAGTTCAGGCCCTGCATTGATATGTCAGTCAGTCGGCTTCTCTTTTTATATACATTAAAAATAATGTAAAACTAAATGCTATATTTAAAATACCCAAAAAGTGTTTTATCATCTATCTTACATGTTTTCATTAAAACTAACATTTTTGTAATAATATTTTTGAAACACAGACAAAAAATTTCTTAGACTTTAGTCTGTGACGTAAAATATTACTAAGCATTATAATGCTTAAGAATAATATAGATTTTTTTATGGGTATATGAATATAATACTAACGACCTTCGATATTAACATAAGTTCTATTGTGTAAAGAATAAAGAAACTTGTAATAATATATTAAAATTTATACAAAACTAAAAAATATTAAATAATTCTAAATATTGTAATATAATAGTTACGTTAACCACAAACATACTTAAAAATATTCTGTATTATTTTAGGAGCGAAATTGTAGATCAGATATTCCCAAACTTTTTTTCTATGGACCCCTCGTGAAACTTGTGTATTTTAAGATTTATTGGTATTGCAGCAAAAATGACTTTTAGTGGTTTGTAAATTATGTATTTAAAAATGTTGGATACATCAAATAGCCTTGACATTGTCAGACCTCTGGTTCTGTAGGTTATCACGGTTCTGAACGAGAGCGATCCCATGACGTCAAGACATAGTTCTACCCCAAAGTGCTATATAGTCGTCACTATGGTTTGCCGAAAACATAACTCGCCCTGAACGCGTCTTCACTTTATTGTTTATGGATTTAGAGGTCGTAAGATTTTTTTTTTAAGAAAAGTGGTAAACATACTTAAAAGGGCTGCTATAGATAACCGCAAAAAATACAGCGTACTAATTTTTTTTTTTAAATCTTAATAATGTTAACAGTAGCTAAATGGGCTATCACACCACAAATCATTAATCTAATTTTTATTATCGAACTCGTAATTAAATTGTAATTATATCTGGCGTCTTGTACCTCGTGTATATGTTGCGTATATCATGACATTATATAATATCATGAAAATTGGAACTCATTGTCATTAATGATAATCACAATAAGACGTGTGTCACTACATAATTGTAAAGAGCAATATCTAATCAATCATTTTTTGTTGTATGAAATATTGTTTTATATTTTATTTTTTTTTTTAAAAATTACTATATCATAGATTTACTGTCGTGAAATTGGATTAATGGAAGTCGAAATAGAAAAATAAAGTAATAGAGATTATTCACCCCTCAAAAGCTATGAACAATGTTGTTAACATTTTTGCCAAATCCATTATAAAGTTGAACTTAACCCAACAAGTCTGGTTTTCTTCATAAAGTTTAAATATTTTATCATAATTTTTTGCCCTCATTTTTTTTCTCGAACAATCTATCTAAAAGATAAGTATCGTAATACAAATTTTTATGTTCTGAATTTATTCTTTTACGCGTAAGATAAAGACTACAGATAGCATGGTTGGATAAATATGTTTAATAATGAGTTATATTTAATTTTACCTTGAAATTGACAATCATTTAAAGACCTATAATTATGAGACCTTTAATAAATTGCGTTGATTAGATAAGGACAACATGTGCTATTCTTGAAATGAAATATGCGCAATAGTAGACTTGTAAAAATATTATTCGTATGTTTTTAAAATTACGAAAATAGAAAAATTGTTATTGAACACACAGAAATAACAATATGATGAAAGTTAAATGTTGCGTAAATATTTTCTCTGCGATCTTCCAAAAAAGAGACCGTGATTCTTAATTTTATTTGTAAGTTTTAATATTTTTTTAGAGAATATCAGTGTGCTCTAAACTTCTAGGCACCATGCGCAATGTTTCTGGTGTTCTTTCTTATTCAAAGTTAAATTAAACATTGACTACGAAAAGACGTGTTAATAAACAATTTCAATGACAATTTTTTAAATATGTCTTGTATATTGATTTATACATCAAGAGGTATATTGATAATAATATATTTATATCACTGTCAATCACGCTTCAAGTTTCTGATCGCCTTTGACATACTCGCTAGGGGGTGACGTTATCACAAGTTATACATAAATGAAAGAATAAACTTGTTTTTGTTTATTTAACTGAATAATTTATTGTGCAAGTATAATATTGTTACATAATACAATATGTAACTACATCATTCATTTGGTTAGTGATTACCAAAGAACTCCAGGTGTCGATGAAGCGTGTGATGGGGTCCACGTCAAAGAAGAAAAAATCGATGAGATACAAAAAAGAGTCTACAAGTCCGGTTCTATGATCCTATCCTCTCTATGATAATATCCTAATTCTGTAGGTACATATATGATTTGGTAATAGAGGAAGGTTTACAAGTCAATAACATTTAAGAACATTGCTCTTAAAGGTGTGTTAGTTAATTTAACAGTTTGTTTTTGAGCACCGTATAAAGTTATTAATATAAATGAAATGCACAAACAATCAATAATTATAGAATTAATCAAGACCTCTAATAAATGTATTCTTTAAATAATTTGATAAGATAAAACGACCACCTACGGCGATAATACTATTTCAAATATTAACAATCGGTAAGCCTTTGTTTAAGCGTATTTTTACATTTGACATTTGAAACGCAAAAAAGAAACAAAATATACCTCTTTTTTTCTTTTTTAATTGATATCAATAAATCCTTTTTATTTAAAGGGTCTGCGATTAAAAAGCTTGGGAAAGGCTGTCCATCTTGCATCATGGTTATTTTTTCTCCTTTTTTGTTTTGAATAGTGCGTTGTATTGATTATAACTTGTTTTTCATTAAAATCTTATCAAAGGGCACTTGAAAAAATATTATGCGTACAGTTTATTGAACTGTAATTGTATCAGATTTTTTTGTTTTAACTATTTACCTAAAATAGATGTTTTCTTTCATAGTTGATGATTGTATTCGTGAAAATTAAATTTAATTTATAAGAGCAATATAGTTTCTGATGTCATTACTATGAATAGTTTATAATTGTCAATGTTGGTAAAGAAGTACACAGAGATATAACAAATACTTTTAATTATATTAATTTGTCCTTTTGTTATTTGAAAAAAATTAAATCGGACCTTTAATTGAGCATCTTTTTACTATCTTGTCTTCCCCAGAATTAGGTAAAGCCAAAATTGACACATATTGCAATATCTAAACCATTTAGACTTAAAGTAATGATACTACCAACATTGTCAAATGTTGAACATCTACTAATACAATGCTGGTGATTTTCATGAGGCATACATATATGCAAAGATGTTTAAAATGATGCATAAAGTCCAAGATTGAGCAAAAGGTTCCCAGATCATGGAATCAAAATCGTTTTCCGCTCATTAATTAAAAGGATATCACTTCACAAACAATGTCCAGAAATGCATTCCGAACAATTCCAGACATTATCGCGTACCCTCTGACCTTTCTCTGACCATTCAAACCAATTTACACCAGTCCATGTAAAAATAACTGGTGATGGAAAACTACTGGTGATAACAGAAGCATTCGGACATTGGGTCGATTTTAATCTTTTTTTATCGATACGCATTAGATTTTTTGTTATCTGATTATTGAAATAGGTTTTTGCAGTCTCAAAGATGTATTAAATTGTTTTTTATTCTTCGTTACTTCTTGAGATTGATTCGCCCACTATTAAAATTGTTTTGAACTTAAAAAGGAGCCGTTTATTTTGTTATCTTTACGCATTGGATTTTCTGTTACCCAGGGAATTATTGTATCAGTTTTTGCACAAGCTGTATTTTTTAGTAATTGCTTACGACTCCGTTATTTTTTGGATTCGCAATAAAGCCGCAGGCGCAAATACGGTCAAGGACGGTTTATCTAAAATTTGAAGTACTTTTGCCTTCTGTGTCGCAGCAGATATTTTTTGACTTACTTACTTCCTTTAGATTTTAATAGTTCGTTCGCAGACTCTTTGTACAATCTTGGATTGTTGCCTAGATTTAATATTTGATCTTGTCCAGTTTTTAAAAGCTCTTTCAATCAATTAATTACAAATTCTATGAAATATCTTATTAACTATCCTAAAACCTTTTATATTTAATTAAATAATGGCTGATCAGAAAATATAAGCATAAGTGGTTTTAACTTGTATGAAATATTTTAATCACACTGACCTAAATAAGTCGGTTGTCTTCCATTCATGACCGGATCTATCCAGAAGCCAAGTGGAAAGTAAATAACAAATATTAGTCACATTGATAATGTTGGTGGAAATTTGTTGTTTAGTAATTTACTTAGATACGAATTGTTTTTATTATTGCGCTGTTTTTATTACATTATCATGAGGGGTACTTGATTACCGCGATATTTGTTTTTTGGGATCCAGCTATATAACATAAAATGGTTGGTTGTCATTATGGATATTAATAGGGGTAAAAAAAACTTTATGAAATGCTAGTTTGAAGTATAGGTGATTATTCATTATTGTGGTGGTTTAGCATGGTTATTTTTTAATTATTCTAGTTATCCAGGTATTTAATTTAATTATTTTCATCGAAAGATCGTCGCTAAAAAAAGTATTAGAGAATTTGAATTTGATTTGTTTTTTTTGTACTAACATTTGTTTGTAATCTGAACGATTTAATTGATGCTCACACATTACCAGATTTACTCATTTTTAAGATAGTTTTACACTACATAGATTTTAAGGGGTCCATGAAAAAAAAGTTTGGAAAATACTGGTAGTAAATCAGAGGTTTGTATTTTATATTAATAATAATTGTCTACTTACAGGTCTTCGTCAAAATAAAGAGTTAAGCGATCTAGTGTCTGGTCTGGCAAGAAGACAACATGGCTCCAACGAACCAAAGCTAAAGTTGGAGAAATGTCTCATCGTCTCCAAAGTAACCAGATATGAATATGAAAAGTAAGTATTTAAAAATACTATTATATACCGATAATGTATTTTGATTGAAGTTTAAAATATTAAATTCCAGTTAAAACATAAATTGTAAAGGAAGCCAACTCTCACAATGTATTCTTTTCACTATATAAAGAGAGTATAGAGTAGATAATTCTATTTAATGGCTATGACCGAATCAATATTAGACATCTTTATAGTAAAACATAGTTTGACCTGAATTTTAGGAGATCTGGAGCACCGAAATTCTGGAATGTAAAAAAAATATAATGAACTTCTGGTTCTAGCTTTCGTATACGCAATGGTTGTTACGCCCTTTCATTTGCTTGACTTGGCGGTGGCACAACCTAGTCCTCGTATACCTTTTAAATCATAATCCTCCCCTCCAAGCGTCGTTTATCCTCAATATTGAGGGTCGTGGCCTCCAAATAACTATCTTTCGCCATTTCACTCTATATTCTGCAGCGTGTAAAGCATCACAGATCGAGATATTTAACGTGGAACGGATCTTGTCAGACCAGCGAGTTGGGCTGCGGCCTCTGGGTCTCTTCCTGTCCACCTTGCCGGTAATCAGCAGCTTTTTGAGGTGAGTGGCCAAAGAAATCGAAACTTCTGCGCAAGCATGTGGTGCTGAGTCTCATAGGAACATTGAGTTCAGTTAAGATGGACTCGTTGGTTCGATGTTCAATCCAATGAATTCCGAGCATCTTTCTCCAACACCACATTTCAATTGCGTCAACTCGCTGGCTGTCGGCTTTCTTAAGCGTCTATGTCTCTGCTCCATATAAAAAGATAGAAAAAACAAGGGTGGTAACAAGCCGTTTCTTCGTTTTTCTCGAGATGCTTC
Source organism: Limenitis camilla (assembly GCA_905147385.1). Lineage (NCBI taxonomy): Eukaryota > Metazoa > Arthropoda > Insecta > Lepidoptera > Nymphalidae > Limenitis > Limenitis camilla. The sequence continues at coordinate 4,595,916 of LR990251.1, read as the reverse complement.
GGTCGGCCCATATCCGATCCAGCTGAGACATAGCGTTCTTCGCCATGCCAATTCGTCTTCTGATGTCTTTCTCGCATGACCCGTTATTGGTTATGACGGAGCCTAAATAAATGAATTCTTGCACCACTTCAAGATTCAGTCTGCCAGTCATGGTAAGAGACGTACTGCGATCCACTATTACTTTGGTTTTCGCTCTGTTAATAAGAAGCCCCATTTCGCTGCTAATTCGCTCCAATCTTTCCAGCAGTGTGCAGCAAATAGTGTGGTATCATCGGCATAGCGCAGGTTTGTGATCTTTGCCCCGCCAACTGAGACTCCTCCCTTCCAATCTTCGCAAACGCGTCGCATGATGTACTCTCCATATATGTTAAACAAAATGGGGGATCGAATACAGCCTTGTCTGACCCCTTTTTTAAACGGAAATGTTTCGAGAGTGTTCGGTCCATCCTGACCATGCCTTGATTATTAGTGTACAAAGACTGAAGCAGAGCAGTTAGATGTTTCGGCACCCCTAGTTCGGAAAGTACCTTCCAAAGGCTTTGCCAATTGACGCAGTCGAAAGCCTTACTGTAGTCGATGAAACACATAACAAATGAAGTGTTGAATACGTAGGACTTCTCAATGATTTGCCTTATATTGAGAATTTGTTCTCGTGTACCTCTGCCCTTGACAAATTTAGCCTGTTCCTGAGGGATCTGCCAGTCGAGGAAATGCCTTATGCGGTTATTTATTATGTGCAGAAGGATTTTACTACTGTGCTACTACTGTGAGAGAGAGATTAAATCATAATAAAATAGTCTTAATAAAAAAATAGATCCACTTGGTATTTTTCTCGATATGAGTAAAGCTTTTGATTTTGTGTTTCATGAAATTCTAGTATATTTAATTTACATTTAATTGAAAATTGTTGACAAATGTAAAATGATCGGTCTTTTTTTAAAAAAAAAAACAATGAAAAAAAATATATTGTTGCATGTGTTAATACTTACTTATTGTTTTTTTTATCTTTATTCTTTTTGGAATGTAAATAACTGAATTATTTAAATGAAACAAAAATTTGCACGCCTTTAATGCAGAATATATGAGACATTGTAATTAATAACATCTTATGTATTAACTATATTCATGCAAATAAAGATTGATTGATTGATTGAAAAATGTACACTTTTACAGACACAGTCATGACAACATTGCCGACACAGAACTAGAGAAGATCCTGCGCCAGAGAGGATCAGACTATGACTCTATGATCAGTATTCACAAGGAGCAGAAGGCGTTTGAGGAGAATGTTGCGAAAAGCCTTAAGGAGATGGGGATACAGGTCGAAATGGCTAGCAGGTAAGATCTATTATTAATTGGGAGCTTCCTTTAACCTTTAAATGTCTATTATTTATAAATGTAGATTAATAAATAACACATTGTCACATTGTAGTAGTATGTGATCCGTTCTCCTAGTATAATTTTTTTATTAAAAAAAAATAAAATGTGGTGGTTGAATACATACATCAAATTTGGACAGCAGCAGATTTTTCGACTTTCGTTAAGTGTTGCCACACTATATTCTATAAGGGGGAAAACGTGGGTGAAAAAGTCTTTATGGAAGACAAAAAACCTAAAAATATATAAAACGTTAATTTTCTATTCAATATTTTTACGTTTTTTATCCTCTTTAAATTTCTCATATATTGTATAGTTCAACTTTGACCCTCAAAAACCCTCATAAGTATTTAAGGCTGATATTACACTACCCATATATATGATCATAAATGTTTGAGTCAATTTTATATGAAGAACATATGACAGTGTAATATCTACATTTGTCTAAGATCATAGATAAGGGATCCTATTTGAAAGTTAGCGTACAAGTAGGATCATATCCGTCATGCCCCTCTTTCTGTTCACCTGGCTACCCATGATGTAACCCAAATTGGTCTTTTATTTCTAGTTTTGTTTTCACCATTTTCTCTATTAATGCAATTAATAAAATTGCACTCATAGCAAAGTGAAGAACTGCATCATATAAATATGATCATAGAACTTGACGGATATGATTTCGGAAGCAACACTTAAGAAACATAAATATATATATAACATATATGTCGGAGGTGTGAGTTAGGGTTAGGTTAGCTTTGTGTTAGGTTAGGTTAATGTTAGTCTAATCTTAAGATTAACAGTGAAACTAAGCAGTGGAGGTGAGTGTTATGATCATTTAAAGGATATCCTTAAGCCTACACCTTGGTCACAAGTCCAAGGCACTGCTTGGGTTTCTGTCACAATAGTAAAAGATCGTAACGTTTAGTTATCCTGACTGTGTTGCGCCCGTAGCTTATATCATAGGCCATCCGTTGTGCACATACGATGCTTAGACATATAAGCAAGTACACCACCTACCATATTTCTGTGGATTGATATCCTAGCATCTTGGTTGCCTGGAAGAGATCGCTTTTAGCGATAAGGTCGCCTGTAATGCGTCATTACTTTATTCATTTGTCTTATTGTATGTACGTTTTATGGTGTACAATATTTGTTGTTGTTGTAATACTTAATACAAACTGAACAAACGAAAGCGCCATTTAATATACTACTTACGCCATCTATTGACGGAGAGATGGCATCTCTGTCTGATACACAATCCCTGAACAACGGATTTTTATGAAATATGGTACAGAGATAAAGTAAAGCTTGAGGAAGGACATAAGATATGTTTTAACGCGAAAAAAATTACTTAAGAATATTTAATAAATAAATGAGTGTGCTCGTACGCCATCTATCGACGTGGGGGTGAAGTGCATGTCGAGCTGTGTGGCTGTTATGTCTTTGGGAATTACTATTTATATAAATTAAAATGTTTCAGATTAACATATAACGAGGAATTAATAAAGTGGTGTGATGTCGTGGTGCCTTGTGGTGGGGATGGTACATTTCTCCTAGCTGCTTCTAGAGTTAGAGATGCCAAGTAAGTTTTAACTTATTATCTGTATTTCCGTTTTATTTTCGATCTAAAGCTTAAGGCAAAATACCGAATTTGTAATCATATTGATTGATTTGTTTTTTGTTTCAGTAAACCAGTAATAGGTTTTAATAGTTCTCCACATAAATCAGTGGGTAGACTGTGTCTACCCACATGGTGTTCTAATGACGTCAAGGGTGCGTTTCAGGCTTTAAAGGAGGTAAGTCATTTATTCTAAAATTATCCAAGTATCACCCGTACCACTCTTGGATATACATTATATACTAGCCGACCCACTCTAGCTTCACTTTTTTACTCATCCGTTGGATATCTATTCTATAATGTGTTGTATGTCACTGATTTGCAGTGGACACCACCATCTCACTGACTCACTCACTCTTCTGTCTCACTCACGCCTTGTGTGATAGAGGATTTTTATAATTTCTTAATTCCTTGTAGATGTTAATAAAAAAAGGGGGCCTAGCCAAGATGACTTTCTACAATTGTTAACGAATATAGAAAACTTTAAAAATGTATGGGAATGACATATGTCAACGATATATCACGTGATTAAATCAAAATGACATTTTTAACCCATGTGGAACGGGAGATTGAGCGTTAACGTAAATAATTCAAATGGCGAGTTATAAAAAAATAGTTTCAAGAGGTTAAGGTTATTATTACTCAATAATTCTTCATTCCTAAATAATTATTGGTTAAATTAATTTATATATGTCGGGCTCTAATTACAGTAGGGTAATGATAAAGAAAATTAATTGTCACTTCCGTCGCGATTTTTATATTCAAAGATTTTTAACAGCCTCAAACGACACATACATATTTTTATTTGATCGATATTGATTTTTTTATATTTAATTGAAACTAAAACTAATTTTACATAAATATATTTACATGTGTTATATATGTACATAAATATATATACAATGTTTTTGCAGCCGATGCTTAACGTACCGCACGTTGAGCATCGGCTGCAAAAACATTAACTTCCATTAATAAATCCGTATCAAATAGTATTATTTACATCTTAAAGTTATTTGGGCGTTGTGAACGCTTAGTAGAACGCACCAAATATGTCAACATAACTTGTCAAGATTTATCGCTTGAAATTGTAGAAAGAGAATAGAAACATACGTTTGTAACTTGGCTAGGCCCCAAGGAAAAAAAGTAAGTTATAATTTTACAATCTGCAAAAAAACAATAGCATTTGACACGACGTGATGTCACATTGTGTTTCATGTCACGTGACAATGCTTTTGTTAGAGGCCGTTCAAATATTACTTAAGCATTAAAGCGAGGCGGGGTGTCCTTGCTTTGCTTATTTTCGGTAACATGGGGGATTGTTGAAATTTGAAAAATGTATGTATCAATGTTTACGTAAGCACGGGGGGAAAAGTGAGGGCTTTGCTTACATGGAGGGATGGTGGTAAAAAATCTCCTTACGTAATACTTTCTTAATCGGCTTAGCTGAATTTATTTAACAAAATATTTATATTCTTTACTATTTTAATAAATCTCATTGTTTTTATTTTGTAATCTGTAATGATTATTAATAAAAAACGTATTTATATAATTAATTATTCTTAGTAAACATTACGTTATTAGTCAGACTGTCGTTACAAGTAAATTCTAGTTAAAATAAACATTTAATCATCATATTTTATCAATTTTAGGGCAGATTCACATGGATGAGGCGATCCAGGATAAGAACGACGATCACATGCGAGCCCAACTTGTTAGACACTATCACACCAGTTGATTTACATACATTACATTATTGCAGGTAAAATAATTTTTAAAATCTCTCTCTCTATGTGGTCGTTACTTCATTTTCGAAGATGATCATCTGTTTCACTACAGTGTGAAAATTATCGCCTTTGGAGTCCCTCAACTAGTCTGCCCATCTAGTTGGTGGTAGGCCTCTCAATCTTTTGCCCTCGGTGTTATCGTTTACTATTAAATTTTCTAGGCTTCCTTTGCCGCATGTGTCCGAAATATGAAAGCAAGCGTTGGAAATATAGATAGGAAAGTCGGGTACTGATCCCCAATTGTTCAAGGATAGATGTAACAATATAAACTAACTGTTAACATATGCCTCTATGACAAACGTGCGAATTTAAAAAGTTTAACGTTCATCAGAATCCCTATTTTTCAAAAAAAAAAAAAAATCATTTTCTTTTCGCATACTTTGTACTTATTTGATTTAGTTTCTACTTAGTATACTGAGTAGAAATGTATTTCTGAAATAATATACCATAATATATTCCCACTTCCGTCTACTGTGGATTTTATACATTAAAGGGATAATCACATGAGAGGGGGAGGGAGGTAGTCTGTAAAACAGTTGCGGTCAACGCGTCATAGAAATTTGACGGTAAATTTCCGGATTCGTTTACTGGTGCTCGTAAGCTACGAGGAGGGTACTTGGTTTCTCGGCTCTTACGAGACGCCCTTCCAGCGGCAAAAGGAAATTATTGTCTATTCCGCCTCCTCACGAGTAAACTCTGTCCCCATTCTGGATTTCTTTTTGCGTATTGGTTCTTAATGCCACGGACATTTCTTAAGTACTGACTGTGGATACGGCTTACTTATGGCCAATAATCTTTTTCTAGGTACCCACCTGTAACACATCCCATGGACAGTTCAGAGTCAACAAAAAGTGTGACAGACAGTTCGGAGACATCAAATTCAACATTGGCTACTAAAGTGTTGCCCTATTTGGCTTTAAATGAAGTAAGTTTTTTTATTATCATCACGACCCTTCAATGGCCCACTGCTGAGCCGGGTCTCCTCCTCAGAATGAAGAGGGTATTAGGCCAATAGTAATATTTTTTATTATAGGATTAACTTTTTCTTGGTTAACTTGATATTTCATTCGACAGAAGTTTTCAAAAGCTTAAATGATTTTTTGTTAGTAACGTATTCAGCAATCTATGGGAAACGCGTAGACACAATTTCTGTACATTTATAAACAGATTTATTTATTTATTTAAATGTACCCTCTTATATTTTAATTATTTTAATCGTAATACTAATCAAAAACGAACATTGTTTAAATTGTAATGTTAAACTAAAACATGCAAACCTTTAGCCTTAAATTATATATTACGTATATTACTAAATCTATCTTTCTTTAACTATATTATATTAATTCATGTAATAAGCTTATAATGATATTTATTATTCTATAAGCAATATTAACCTTAACATTGTTTTGTCTCTCCAGGAAATTGTAATGTACACTGGAAATGTCAATCTCGTAATAACTTATTTTATTTTATTGAATAAAGATTATTTGAAAACTAAAAACTATAAACAGAAACAAAAATCCCGCTTAAGTGTGAACAGTATAGAAATTAATTTTAGCTTTAGGCTGGCAATACACGAGAGGTTTTGATCGCGTTTACTTAAAAGAAGGAAATCTAAAATTGCAGGTATTTATAGGAGAAAGTGTAACGTCTCGTGTGTCCCTCCTACGGCTCCAGATAGACAACGGCCAATGGACGCACACGAAGAGCTCGGGGCTGTGCGTCACTACGGGCACAGGCAGCACTTCCTGGCATTATAGGTAACACACTAAATAATATACAAACAAACTCTTTAGATAATTCAGAGAATAGAATTCCCATCTGCCGTTGGGGAGCTTCTCTTAAGAGACGACTTACCCGCATTGGTGGTAGGGTATCTGTTTCCCGACTGCCTTGCAACCAACAGCATGCGAATCCGATCGTTACCCGTGAGGGGTTAGAATACTATTCCCCTCTGCCGCTGGGAGAGCATCTCGTAAGAGGCGAGTAACCCAGCATACCCTTGGTGGAAGGGATCTGTTCCCCGACTGGCTTACGACCACCAGCATGCGAATCCGACCGCCAAGTGTCATAGACGCGTTCCGGTCGAGCCGCATGTGGGCCAGACTTACCCCCTCCCTCTCCCATCCCATTAATTCTGCGGATCTGGTGGACTCGGAGCTCTTGCTCAGGATCCGCCAAAACCGCAGCATATTTTCTTCACTCCCCCTCCCCACTATCTTCGAGGATGCAACGCATCGACAAAGCAAGAGGGTATCTCTTGTTTTGTCGATGTCCATGGGCGATGGTCGTCACTTTGTCACTCTGTAATTACACAATTACTACTTATTAGTACTTATTAGTTTTTAATTAGTTGAAAAATGAGAGAGAGTAAGAAAAAGTTATAAAAAGAAAAATAATAGAAACAAAATTAAAGAAAAGCGACAGATGATAAAAGAGGGAGGACAGAGCAGAACTAAAATTGAATGGGTAAAGGAGAGAGAGAAAGAGAGCGAGAGAGAGAGAAATTATCGAAAGAAAGTGAAAAGACGCTAATCATTCTAAACAGATAAAAATAAAAATTAAAGTGGGAAAAAAGAGAGAGGGTGAGAGATAATGATAATATTATAAAAGAAAGAGAGAATGAAATACTATAGACCTCTCTCAGTAAAAGAATTTTTAAAATCGGATCAGTAGCAACAAAATGGCCATGTTCTGTTTTTTAAAAAATATATATGGCAACACTAAATCACTTTTGTCACTCACGAATAGTGTAGTTTTCTAACAGTGAAAGAATTTTTAAAATCGGATTAGAAACTACAAAATGGCCATATTTTATTATTTAAAAAATGGCAACACTAAATCACTTTTGTCACTCAAGAATAGTGTAGTTTTCTAACAGTGAAAGAATTTTAAAAATCGGGTTAGAAACTACAAAATGGCCATCGTCTATTTTAAAAAAAATGTATATGGCAACACTAAATCACTTTTGTCACTCGCGAATAGTGTAGTTTTCTTACAGTGAAAAAACTTTTTAAATCGGATTTGTTTTTCCTGAGAAGCTTTTCAATTTAGAAAATGACCACCTTATGGCACTTAAATGGCCATATCTTTTTAATTAGAGTATTATGGCAACACCACATAGCCTATGTTACCCGGAAAGGATGTATCTTCCTAACGGTGAAAGAATTTTCAAAATCGGTTCAGTACTTTTCGAGCCTATTCGCAACAAACAAACAAACATACAAACAATCAAATCTTTTCTCTTTATATAATAGTATAGATATAGATACATTATTCATCAGGCAGTTCCAGTCCGTTAGGTTAGCATACCATTCGTTCCAGTACTGAAATTTCGTTCGTCATCTTGGGTAGGCCACCATATTGGATTAAGTGTCATTTGATTTGTCGTATTCATCTCAGCAAATCTTGTCTTTGTACTCATATCATGGGTGTGCACAAATAATAATAACTTATAATTATACATTTAAATTGTAAACAATTAAAATTGTGTAAGCATCTAGGAGAGTGGGCGGGATTCTCTTTGCATTTTTTTGAAGAGGAGGAGGGGCTCCGTGGTAAATACTTAAGCAGCATTCTTCTTTTATATTTAAAAAAAAATAATATCAGTGATTAGGTTAGCTAAGGGTTAGATGAGTGAAGATCTTTGATCACCTGGTTTTAATCATCAATTTATATTTTTTAGCATAAACTGCCTCAGGACGCACTCGGTGATGGAACTGATGAAGATACTGGGTGAAGAGTTCAATGTTAAAATAGACACAACTATAGAGAAGGCAAGAGAAGTCGCTGAAAGATATAACCAGAAGCTTATGTTTCCTGCAGGTTGGTAAATTGGGGTTGTTGGTAAACGTAACTGTTCTTTTTGGTTTATTTTTAAGGTAGATAAGGTGCAAACGAGCAGATTATCCACCTGATGGTAAGTGGCCACCATCGCCCATGGACATCGGTGCAGCAAGAGATACCCACTTGTTTTGCCGGGGGAGGGTGAGTACAGAAAAAAATACTGCGGTTTCAGCAGACCCTAAGCAAGAGCCCAGAGTCCACTAGATCCGCAGCATTAATGGGATGGGAGAGGGAGGGGGTAAGTCTGGCCCACATGCTGCGACCGGAACGCGTCTATGACACTTGGCGGTCGGATTCGCATGCTAGTGGTCGCAAGCCATTCGGAGAAAGGATCCTCTACCATCAATGTTTGGATGTTTGTTATTCAAACGCAGAAACAGCTGAACGGATTTCAATGATTAAAATAATACATGTTTACTGTTAATATCCAACGTTACATGGCGCAGTCGGTAGGATAGTGGATTTTTTTATAAAACACTAGCTGACCCGGCAAACGTTGTTTTGCCATATAAATTTGGCGTGTGCCTGTAACTGATTCTCAGACCAACTGAATATGCATATAAAATTTCATAAAAATCCGTCGAGCCGTTTTGGTGGCGTATGGTAACTATCATTGTGTCAAGAGAATTTTATATATAAGATTATAATTTATAAGGTAGCTATTTTACATAATTTTTCATCTCTGTCGATACAGATTCAGAATATCTGGCGTATTCTGTCCGGGAGTACATAACGTTTGAGGAGTGGCCGGTGCCACGAGGGCTGCGCGTGCGGGACCGCGCAGGCGCAGTACGAGTGCGATCACATTGCACAGATGCAGGTACACTATAAACTAGAATCTTTAGAATTAGACTAACAAAAAATATTAGGAACATCAGCTCATATTTTTTTTAAATATATAAAAAAAATAATGCTATTTTCCAACAGGTCTTGTAGTCGATGGGAGTGTGTCTTTCCCATTCAACGACGGGACCGAAGCCCTACTGGAGATACATCCAGAGGATTCTCTCATGACCGTGCACATGGATGACTCCTTGCCATTTTAAAAATACGCAGCTAGCTCAGTGCCTATGGATTTTATAGAAAAAAAATCTTACGACCCCTATCGTAAGTTTAATGCAGTAATCATTGCACTACTTTTTTTTAATTTGTATAAGTAGACAAAGGACAATGTTCAAATTACGGAATAACTTAAAAAATCCTTTCATAAGCCAGCTATGTATGGAGGGTAGTTATGTTCTTTTTCTAGAAGTATTTATTGCTATATCAAAATTGTTATATTTAGTATAAGTATGAAATATAGCACATTATACTTATATAGGAATGTTGTATGTGTGTCTGTAGCCTAAGACTGACTTTAGCTAAGAAAGGCTTGTAGCTAAATTGTATGGCGTTTTTCATAATGACATGTGATAGAATTCATATAATTCAAATGATTTATTTCATAGTTGTGTGAAAATAGATTCCAAATTTGAATTTCCTATACACAAATTTGAATTTGTAATCTATATAACATAAAATCTTAGATAGATTCCAAATTTGAATTTCCTATACACAAATTTAAATTTGGAATCTATATAAAATAAAATCTTAAATAGATTCCAGATATGAATTTCCTATACACAAATTTGAATTTGGAATCTATATAAAATAAAATCCTAAATAGATTCCAAATTTGAATTTCCTATACACAAATTTGAAGTTGGAATCTATATAAAATAAAATCTTTGAAAAACAGATCGAAAATAGATTCCAAATTTAAATTTCTTATACACAAATTTGAATTTGGAATGGATGTTATTTATAAAATTATTTTTCTACAAAATAACTATTGTAATAAAGTTACTAGTGATTCTCAAAAACGTAAAATGATTAATAGTTTCATAAAAAAAATCATAATGTCATTATAGAAGACCCTAATATAGCTTTTATGTGATAGTTATTTATAAGTATAGTTTTATAACATCACAATATTTTGGGTACTGGTTTTTTTATATATTTTTTTATTGAAAACTGGTTGTGTATCTAGTTTTGTGATCCATCGAACTATATGGTTATGGTGAATTAATTAGTATTGGGGTTCGGGTTCATATTTTATGCCGTTAAATGGAGTTGTCGTTAGAAATTTGTATAGCGTATTGTCTGTTATCTTCGTGTGACGTCATTGAGTGCGCCACTCATTCAGTTGTTTTTTTTTACTTATTTAAAGAAAGAATTTCTAGAAGCTTCGATACACACACATACACAGCTGCAGATATTTTGATAGTGACGTACTGTTGTCGTTATTGAGAGAGTGACGTCACATAGACTGTACACTGTATGCTCTAAAAATGATTTAATAATCAGTACCCATTTTAAGATTATTATCGTACTTATGAGATTATTGTCACCTATATCTGCTTTGTTGTAATAAAATACATTTTTACTATTGTTTGTACTCTTCTATTTATTTCATATGACAACACTTCATCACCTACGTCACTCAGAAATAGGTGAAAAAAATGATTAAACCTTCACTATACAAAATTGCCACCTTATGGCACTTAAATGGCCATATTTTTTTTATTACAATATTTATGGCAACACCACATAGCCTATGTTAACGGAAAAGATGTGGATTAGAAGAATTCATAAAAGAAAAACTTTGGTTGACCGTTTAAGTAACAGTGCGTTCCACTAAGCGATCTCAACGCCCACGCCGGTTTTTCCCGTTCCACTTGCCCGCGAACGTTACTATCGTTAACCCAAGTGGAACGAGTTATTGAGCGTTTAAACTTTAATAATTATTGGTTACATTAAATTATACTCATGTTTTTTCTTAATTGTTTTTTTTTATATTTATAATTAAATTGAAACTAAAATTAATTTTACATAAACATCCGCTGCAGAAACATTCACTTCCACTAATAAATCTCCATCAGTATCAAGTAACCTAATTTACGTCGTCGCCATTTTTGTTGTTTTAAAAATGCCGATAATCATTTTAAAACGCTCACATCGACCCACAATTTGACATGGGTCATTGTGAGCTTCGAGGAAGCATAAGTCGCCGCGACCACAAGTCAAGTAGAACGGCTGAATGAGCGTTTTGGGCGTTGCGCTTTTGTCCGCGAGCGTTACGATCGTTAACCCAAGTGGAATGGGTAATAGAGCGTTTTGAGCGAAAATAATTCAAATGGCGACTTATAAATCAATAGTTTCAAGAGGTTAATTTATATTCATATTTTTTATTGATTGTTTTTTTTTACATTTATAATTTAATTGAAACTAAAATTAATTTTATATAAATATGCACTGCAAAAACATTCACTTCCACTAATAAATCTCCATCAGTATCAAGTAACCTAATTTACATCGTGGCCATTTTTGTTGTTTTAAAAATGCCTCCAATTTAATAACCACAGTTCACTAATTTTGCAACGCTCTGAACGACCCACGATTTGACATCGGTTGTCGTGAGCACAAGTCATGACGTTTTCGCCGCGACCATAACGCCTGCGATCGTCAAGTGGAACGTTTGGGGCGTTGAGATCGCTTAGTGGAACGCGCCTAACGTAAACTTAAAAAATGGAGCGTTGCTGTAATCGCTACAGCCAAAATTAGTTGGCAACACTGAATGTGAATTGTCATTTTGATTCGCGATATTTTCACCTATACAGTCCCACAAACTTATCTGCCCCGGTGGCCAAAAGAGGGACTAACGAATGTACGACGCCATTTTGAAATGACGCCAACTTGAAATTTTACACAGGGGTTCCTTTTATTACGTAAGGGAGCACTAAGAAAGGATTTTTGAAAATTCAACCCCTAAGGGGGTTAAATGGGGGTGCAAAGTTAGTATGAAACTTTGCCGTTTTTGAAGTTATTCAAGTGAAATTTAGTACGAAGGTTCTTCATCGAAAGTCATGGAATAAGGGCTGCAAAGTTAGTATGACTACCTTATAAAATTATTAAATATGTCTTCAGACGATCTACTGTAGGCTAATATAACTACCTCAATATTGCAAACGAAGTTGCGGGTAAAAGCTAGTAATATATAAATATCATATCTATTATCTAGTACCCATAATACAAACTTGTGTAGTTTGGGAGTAGACAGTGCTGTATATTATTATTAAATACTAGTCTACTAACTTGACATCGTCCGCGTAGATGTAAAAGTTAATTTGTAGCACCCCATAATTCTATCCCGGTACTTTTTTCTGGGATAAAGAGTATCTTATGTCTAAAGTATTTGTGTACCAAATTTAATTTAATTCATTCCATGATTCTATCATATGTATACAGATATAGATCCATATTAGATACTAGCGGGCTGCCCTCGCTTCGCTCCGGGTATTTAAAGCAATATTATAATTGATGTCCTCAATTTGTCTTTCTGTAATTGTGTTTTTTTTTTCATTATCAGTTTTTCTATCATTTATAGAAAGAGAAAAAAATTAAAGCGACAGATAATATAAGAGGGAGGACAGAGCAAAAATAAAATTAAGTAGACAAATGGGAGAGGGAGAGATAATCGAAAGAAAGAAAATGAAAAGAGACTGATCATTGTCAACGGCTCAATAAAGATAAAAATTAAAGAGAGAAAAAGAGAGAGAATGATAGTATATGAGAGGAAGAGAGACGGAAATACTGTAGACTTCTTTCAGTAAAAGAATTTTTAAAACAACAAAATGGCCATATTTTATTAATTAAAAATGTATATGGCAACACTAAATCACCTTTGTCACTCACGAATAGTGTAGTTTTCTATCAGTGAAAAAAATTTTTGAAGGTTATGGCAACACCACATAGCCTATTTTACCCGGAAAGGATGTAGCTTTCTATAGGTGACAGAATTTTCAAAATCGGTTCAGTATTTATCGAGCCTATTCGCAACAAACAAACATACAAACAATCAAATCTTTCCTCTTTATATAATAGTGTAGATTATTTATGTAAACCTCTTCAGATTGTGATTAATAAGGTTTAGATTTTAATTTAAGAAGTTCTTTTTTTGTAAAATAGTGAAACCAGACCGACAGTGTTCGTAAAAAAGAAGTGTGACCATGTAAAGCATGTCGATAAATAATCATATTCTTTGGTTATGTTATTAGGATATACCGTTTAAATCGGACAGTATTTTAAAGACTGTATAACATCGAAATACCTTTTAAACTTCCTAATTTATTGCGAAAAAGAAATTAAGGAAACACTTTTTAACTTCCGTTATGAAGAAGTAAACTTACCTTATAAATTCTGGGATTACCTACCTACTTGATTGCAAAATTTATTTTTACTGGCAACACTAAATACGATAGCAGAGACTCTCAGATAAGTTTGTGGGACTATACTTATGTGTGATTTTTCGTAACTATTAGGAATTTATTGTGATATTTTAATTTTGATTTTGGGACCCTACAGAAGAGTGCCTTAAAGTTATATCAAACTACAATGTAATTTTTTCTGATTTTATAGAAAAAATATTTCAAATAGTGTATTTCGTATTTTAAATACCTGCGTATAAATATTATGTAATTTGTTCATTCTGTACATCAAGTTGAATCAATGTCGGTTGAGTAGTTTTAGAGTTTTTTTACGAACAAACCTGTGATATGTTCAAAAAGGTTAAGAAAGAAAAAACGTAATTTTCAAGTCAGTATATTTGTTAAAAATTCGTACATATAAACCTTATGGTTTAACGTTTCGATATGGTTCCAGAACCCCATAGTGATACCATGGAGTCGTCAAACACATATCAAAATTCGTTGTTACATTAGAAGCGTAAAGCAATTCAAAAGCTTATAATAAAATAGCACCTATAGTAGTATTCTGTCAGTGGAGTAAACTGATAGTGACAGATGCTTACAGTGTTACCAAGTTGTAAAAATATTTCTCCCTTAAGGTTGTCAAAAATCTCTAAACTCACAATATTTATCTGAAAATATGTCTTAAAAAAATATAACCCCCTAAGTTGGTCTCAGTGTGTCACTGTGAAATAATGTTGCCATACTTAAGCGATTTCCCACTTTTGATGTTAACTTGTGATGTTTCAGTTTCCCAATGTCGTGTAGGTATAAATCCAAATAGTTATAACACTATAGATTATTTTATTCTGGTAACACTAACCAAATTCAAAGTAAAAACACAAATCTATGTTTTACCCAATTTCAAATTATTTTATGTAATGTATATTAGGCAACATTATTTAAATGACATTAGCATATGTCAGTTTACTCCAGTGAACTATTTATATTGAATGGATTACTGGCTACTAATATTAAATATGGCATCCACGTGATACAGATATCGATTTTAATGACCACAGATAATTTTTTATAACAGATAAGAGCATGCTACATATTTTTAAAAATTCTGTTTTTTTTTCAATATCACAGGCATTTGTAGTCATTGAATCGTTTAAAAAGGGACTAACCATTATATAGATATAGTTCCCACCACCGAAGATTTGCAAAAACTATCTGCATATCCCACGCCACTTTGTATTATATAGGGATTGCGATTTTAAAAAATCGATTTTAATTGACACACAAGCGATTACACAAAAAAATAAGTAATTGACAGTTGTGTTTTGTACCTAACAGTATACACTTTATAGTCATTGTTTATCGTTAAATCGAGTGGCGTACTTGTGTAAAGATTCTCAAAATGTGATTATTAAAGAAATCTAATAGTGTTGTTATAAATCGATTTTTTGGTTAATCGATTTTGTATCGCTATCCCTATTATACCTAATATTTAATTAGTAAATACAAGTCTTTAAAAATAAAACTATAAATCACATAAAATAGAAAATTATAGGAATGTTATCTCAACTAATATATTACGTCGTGTAAGGCAACCTTCTTACATCTACGGACGGATACGTTAATGCACGAATTATCACAAATTAAAAAAAAAATAAACTAGTTTATGGTAAAACCTAACTATGACTGAATCACATAAATATTTTAAATAAACATAAATGTTATGGACTGACAAATATTTCTAATTAAACAATCATGCGCATTCACACCTGTACACAAGCAGAACAATCCAAAAAATTTAATTTTTTATAATTATTCGTTGTCTGTTAAAGTCAATCATACTGACGTTGACATAACCTAAAAATCCAGTGAACACAACTGACGTTATTATTACATCTGTCATAATTATGACGTAATAACAAATAAAATTGTAGTATAATATATACCACAGATAATTAATACAGATCTCTTCACTATATAGTTGAATAAAAAAGATTTCCTTGATTTATAATAAAAAATAATAATATTCAATAAATAATAGTGCAAAGTGACATGACAGAATAAGTATGACTTTGTAATATATGACTTGACTTCAAAGTTATTTATGATTCACAAATTGTGTAAATAAATTATAATAACCAAGAATTATGTTATTTTTAAACGACACTGACATAATTATGACATCTGACGTGCTTGACGTTATTTTTAAAAATGTTATGTGCACTTAATGTCACGACAATATAGAGCACAGTAATAATTGAATCTTATGTGACTAAATTATGACGTCACGATATATAAAATATGACTTAAAATATAATTGTGTTCACTGTCTCCCATTCTTGTCTTACCAGCACTAAACATCTCTCATCTCATTCACACATTGGCAGTTATTAGCTTGTGTGTGAGTATCGAGTATCAGTGTAAGGGCCACTGTAGAGGGAGCTGCCTGTTCGTGAATACGTCTTAGGGCTTCGCCTCCTCGCTAGGATAAAGGCTATGGCGGCGATCACGCAGATCATCAGGATGACGCCGGCGATGCACACGCCGATCGCAAAGTTACGATTCGAAATGCAGATTTCATCTTCTTTCTGGAATGAGATATGATTATATTGATACATGATTTTATTTAATGTGAGTTTTGAAATAATTAAATGGTATAATACACCTCGAAATAGGGTATATTGGCAACACTGTTATTCTCTTAGCAACCATTTATTTTATTTTTGACAGCTTGAATTAGTGATGTTTAATACATTTCTGTTTCGATTTCTTATAATAATCGATTTTATTTATGCAGAAAGTTTAATCGATTTGTATATAAAGTATTATTTACTTTTCTTATTGCATGGATTATGAAGATGATGAAAAATTTTTTTGCTACTTAAAACATCATTTATTTCTTATATATAAATAGTCTGAATATGAAAAAAAATGTGTACTTATTTCAGAAACTACACGATGCCATAATGGATTTTTGCCAAAAACATTATAGACCATATATGGCTTGGCATGCATTCAGATGTTTTTTCTTTTACATTGATTAAATTATAATAATACTTAATTTCTTAGTTTAATGGGATGTCTTACGAATCTGAATGCATGCGAAGCCATATATGGTCTATAATGTTTTTGGAAAACATGTATACGAAGCCAAATACAGCAATATCAAAAAAGGCTCAAAAACAAACAAAAAAAATGCCATTAACTTATTTCTTATCCAAGTATATATATAATCATTTTTAAATTCTAGGATTTTTAATTTCCGTTTTATTGTCATTTTCCCATTAATAAAATAAGCACTAATTGCGCTGAACTTAATCTCCAATATTTTGACAGATCGCACTTACCATAGAGAACAAAAAATACGTTTCAGTAAACAAAGAAATGAGGTATAGGGATTTAACGTTTGTTGCTAAAGATTAATAATATAATCAATTGAAAAAAAAACTTTTAAAGCCATATAAGGCGTTGTATGTGGTAGGGGGTTAGAATATTTATATAATAAAATGTTATTAATTTTATTGGAATGGAGGTTCCAGGAAACTGCAGAGCGTGTATTTTTTTTTTTAATGGTGGTACCTGACAAAATGTATAGTAGTATATGTAGCTTCATTGGAATATTATGTCATAAATTTATGTACTAAATTAAGAATTAAATCAAGTCTCTTATAGAGATCACAGTTTATGGTCTAATTAGATTATAATATCCAAACCTTTATACTAGTAACTTCATCGTTATCGAGGGAATCAGCTTCATTCACGTAGAGACCAGAGAACACCTCCACAGTGGCGGGTGAGCCTTCATCAGATTGTCGACGCACGCGGTTCTTCTTGTGTGAACATGGCTCCTGCAAGTTTATTATTCATTAACATACTAATTCTAATTACCTTTATCACTAGCTGACCCGGCAAACGTTGTATGCCTTATAAATTTAAAAAAAATTGGGGTGGGCTTCCCTTGTCACTTAGGGGTATAAAAAAATGTTGTTGACCTATTCTCAGACCTACCCGATATCCACACAAAATTTCATAAAAATCGGTCGAGCCGTTTCGGAGGAGTTTGGTAACTAACATTGTGACTTTGAATTTTATATATAAGATTAATGAAAGATTTCACAAAATTATTTAATGCAAAATCTAAAATATATTGTGCAAAAATCGATAGTTGAAGATTCGATTCTATAAGTATAACAATATTGAAATTTTTTAAAAATCGATTCATAAATGTATGATCGACAACCCTAGGGATGTCTAGACGTTTTGGGCAATTGCTTTTCTAATAAATTAGGAAACTGTTTATTTTTTTATGTTTTTAAAATATCTTTCCTCCAACTTCAAGCATTGTACATCTAGGGACACGACAGTGGACAGTGACAGCAGCAATGACCATCGACTTTCGATTAATCGGTAATCGTTTACTCGTTTGAAACTATCAAAAATCGTTAAATATTAAAGTGATGCGACGGAAATGATAATTAATTTTCTTTATTACTATTTTCCCCTAACTAAAGCCCGACACGGCTTTTATACCAAATATCCCAAGTTTCATGGTTATAAATACTAATCTTAGCACAGCGCCATCTATTGGATGCTAACTCAAACTGGAGTTTAGTATCATTAAACTAACGTATACTGCCATCTGTTAGAAACATATACTTATTAATAATAAGAACCAATAGAATCGTTTCATTTACCCAACCACGCTCAGAGTTGTCGAGATGAAGCGATTCTATTGGTCCCTAACAAACAAACCCTAGCATATCTCCAATGAAAACGACTTACGCAATCAGTAGGATGATTAAGATCACAGAGTTTGACTTCGCAAGTGTAATACACGCTGGCAGTGTAGGGGAACTTGTGGGCTGGGAAGGACACTTTCGCTTCCTGCTTCTCTTTGGAGTACTGGAACAGACCCATGATTTCTCCGTCGAGGGGGCAGCTGAAAATTAACATATGGGATATGTCAATCGCATGTAGAAAAAAGGGTCAAATTTGGCACACGTGTGCCTGAATGCGTCTGCTTTTATAGGGATACAATATGCAGTGTTGCCAACCAACAAAATGAACTACCGATATGGATCTCGGCTTCCATTCAGTCCCATGTGTGCCGGCTTAGACAAACATGGCGGAGGAAGCTGTCATCATTATAGAAACTAGTGAGGTGAATCTTTATCGAACTCTCACTATTGTAATAATTAGTACGAAATCGATTTATTAAAATGTTCTTGTTTAGAGTATTGCTCACCCATCATCAGCTATAAGGCTCTGCTCTGCCCACCCCAGCCCATCTCGAACTGAACACTCAGAGACTAGAAGACCATACTGTCTTTGCTTCTCCAACGACACCACCAGGGTCAGGGTGTCGCCGATGCGCACGTTTGATGCCACCTAGAATAACAAAACTAATATTAATTTGAAAGTCTTGTTTGATGGTTTGTCTTATTTTTATTACCTTTGTTGATATACCTGAGGAATTATAATTATAATCGACTAGCCGACCCGCACGACTTCGTTCGCGTGTTGATCCGGTCCTATGGATCGTAGCGATATGTTAAATAGCCTATATTACTTTATGTGACATCAGATATCTGCCAGTGAAAGTCCCGTCAAAATCGGTTCATCTGTTTCAGAGATAAGCCGGAACAAACAAAAAATTGTAAAAAATATTGCTATACATCCATATGCACTTAGTAAAGAGCGGTTATTTTAATATTACAAACAGACACTACAATTTTAATTATTTGTATAGATTTGGAAGGTCTTCCTTTGTTGGAGTATATATATTAAACTACCGATATATTTTGTCAAAATCGACAGCTTTTTTCAACTTTCACTAAAACGCCCTCAAAAGTTTCATCAAATGTTTACGATAATTCATCTATTTTTGAACAACGAATTTATCGATTATTATATAAAATGATATTTAATGATTTTTTAAGTAGTTTCACTAAAAATATTATGGAAAAGAAGATCACTATTCTGTACTCCTCACGGAGAGAGGAAGTTGTAAATTCAACTATAAATCAGCCTTCGTGACTCGTGGACTTTGATTGCATATTAAATGTAATCATAGATACTAAAAACTCTTTACACTACAAATCAGATAAGTTTTTGTAGGTAGTTTATATTAATTACTTCATTGTGTTGTTACCTCGTTATCTTCAGGGTCTCCCTTGTAAATCTTCATCGTGACGGATGGCAGCAATCCTGACTCCTCGTCATATTCATCACTAAAAATAAAAAAAAATTATTTATTTGTTAAATTCTACTTTCAGACGTGACGTATTCTATATATTAGTAAATGTTTACACTCGGTCCAATAAAGCTCGATCAATGACAGCTGTCATCGCAAAACACGCTTACGAAATATTGTATTTTGCGACCATTGGTGACAACTAATCGTTTGACTAATTTAATAAAGTCGATAAAACAAGCAAAAATTATGGAAGAAGATTAGGAACTGATTATAAATCTACATAACTGCTCCAGAGAGTCCAAATCAGACCTTGATGATGACGATTTGGGGTCTCAACCATTTTTGTTTGAAACATTCAATAACTTTAGTTGGAATATCGATAATTTATATCGACCATATCCAGGTCTAGTTATGTCAAAGTGACAAGCTGTCATCGATCCAGCTATGATGAGCTATGATGACACTGTGTGCAAATTATTTGTTCTTAATTGACAACATTGTACATGCGTTCGCATAAATAATATTGTCTACTAAAGTTATCTGTATCTGTTTCCGCTTGAGCTGTCACGGCTGAAATTAACAACCAATCTCAATCCAATATTTTTTGAAAATCAAATTTGGAATTTATTTTTGATCCGTAACACACTATCTTTGAATCGAATTTGAATTTGGAATCTATTTTCTATCTGTAATATACAAAGATGTTTCGAGTGTTCATGTCTGAATTCAGTACCTACTCATTAACAAGAGATTTTACATCTCTAAACAATTTAAAAAGTTGTTTTTACTGAAGTCCTCATTAAATCACGTACCCAGCTACTTAAAAGATCGCTTTTGTTTCCTAGGTGCCGTTTCTGACTCACAACTTGAGCTCAGGTCCCGTAGTGATAATCGACTCAAATTACCCATTTGTCACACTCATTTTTATAACAACTCCTTCACGTTTAAATCATCAACGTTGTGGAATGATCTCCCCTTTGACATCCGACAGTCAAAGTCACTCACAGAATTTAAAAGTTGTCTTAAAAGGCACTATTTATCTATACAGGATTAATTTTTCATACTATTAGTTATATTATTATGCATATATATATATATTGGAATATATATTTAAATGAATATACGTATATATGTTTGTATGTATGTATATTATTTAAAGAAGTAAGTTTGCACTGTCCCATTTATCTTAATAAAAGTTCCTTAACTGCCAAGGGTTGTCTGTAAGAGATTGCTTGTAGCAATAAGGCCGCCTTTGCATACCTTTTATTTACTTTAGCTTTGTAATTATTAAACAATGTAATATTTTATTTGGTTGTGCAATAAAGACTTTCTATCTATCTATCTATCTATCTATCTATCTATCTAAATCACACAAACTAGTACAAATGATTTAAATAAAATACTTTTTATCCCGAAAAAAGTAACACTCATGTCAAATCCATACAAATAAATAAAATTGGAGTGTCTCTTTGTTGCGGCTAATCTCTGAAATGACAGAACCAATTTTGACGGGACTTTCACTGGCAGATAGTTGATGTAACAAGGAGTAACTTAGGCTATTTAACATCTCGCTACGACCTATTAGAGCAGAGCAACACGCGAACGAAGTCGCGCGGATCGTAAGTCATATTTTTTAACATTTTAATGGTTTGTAGAATTGAATTTGTAATTGAGTCGGAGAAAGGTTGAGTAGGTGGGTGAATAAAATTATAAGTAGCAGATATTGTAGGATAGTACATATTTATTAAAATGTGACTATCTCAATGTTGCCATTATTAATAAAAAAACGTTATTAATAATCTGTCTCCCTTTATTTTTTATTACGATATAATGCCAGTGTACACTATACTCATTCAAGTTCGACGAAGAATGTTTACCAACAAAGCAAATAAATGACAAGTGTCTCAATGTTGCCAGTTTACTAAAAGGACTTATAATTTAAAAAAAAGTCTAGCCTAGTCGCTAGTATTATATAGGTATAGTTGCCGGCACGTAGAAGTGCGGCAGAAGTCACTATTAGACGCGTTTCAGTTCCCGCGCGTCTGCTATGTGACGCTTACAATGAGCAACATTCCCCCACTATTTTTTCTCAGACCTAAACTTAGCTGCAGGGTACTATATCATAAGTGTATTATTTCATAAAGTTTTAAAATATTAACAATGAGGAACAATAGAATTAGATATGTCAAGATAATAACATGATGAAGTGTGTTACGTGTGTGAAGTAAATTTAAATAACTATTCAGTCGTGTAATAATAAGTAAATTAAGGTAAACTACCTACACATCCATTTATCATTAATTCTCTCCATCACTAACTCATTCGCTCACACACTTGTTCACCAACTCATTCAAAGTTTCACCGAATCACTTATAAATGCAATATAGTGAATGATTCACTTACCTACACACCCATTTATCAGCAATTCTTTCCATCACTAACTCATTCGCTCACACACTTGTTTACCAACACATTCAAAGTTTCACCGAATCACTTATAAATGCAATATCATGATTAATTCACTTACCTACACATCCATTTATCATCAATTCTCTAGATCACTAACTCATTCGCTCACACACTCGTTTACCAACTCATTCAAAGTTTCACCGAATCACTTATAAATGCAATATCATGAATGATTCACTTACCTACACATCCATTTATCATCAATTCTCTAGATCACTAACTCATTCGCTCACACACTCGTTTACCAACTCATTCAAAGTTTCACCGAATCACTTATAAATGCAATATCATGAATGATTCACTTACCTACACATCCATTTATCATCAATTCTCTAGATCACTAACTCATTCGCTCACACACTCGTTTACCAACTCATTCAAAGTTTCACCGAATCACTTATAAATGCAATATCATGAATGATTCACTTACCTACACACCCATTTATCAGCAATACTCTCCTTCACTAACTCATTCGCTCACACACTAATTCACCAACTCATTCAAAGTTTCACCGAATCACTTATAAATGCAATATAGTGAATGATTCACTTACCTATACACCCATTTATCAGCAATACTCTCCTTCACTAACTCATTCGCTCACACACTAATTCACCAACTCATTCAAAGTTTCACCGAATCACTTATAAATGCAATATCGTGAATGATTCACTTACCTACACACCCATTTATCATCAATTCTCTAGATCACTAACTCATTCGCTCACACACTCGTTTACCAACTCATTCAAAGCTTCACCGAATCACTTATAAATGCAATATAGTGAATGATTCACTTACCTACACATCCATTTATCATCAATTCTCTAGATCACTAACTCATTCGCTCACACACTCGTTTACCAACTCATTCAAAGCTTCACCGTATCACTTATAAATGCAATATACTGAATGATTCACTTACCTACACACCCATTTATCAGCAATTCTCTCCTTCACTAACTCATTCGCCCACACACTAGTTCAGAAACTCATTCAAAGTTTCACCGAATCACTTATAAATGCAATATAGTGAATGATTCACTTACCTACACACCCATTTTTCAGCAATTCTCTCCATCACTAACTCATTCGCTCTTACACTCGTTCACCAACTCACTCAAAGTATCACCAAATCATTTACAAATGCAATAAAGTAGACTTCTCGGTCTCTTACCTATTATAATTATTATTAGACGTCAACCGATCTGCATGAGGTCTGTGGAGGTGGTACAGGTTCAGATCACGGCGCCTGTACCTGCAGCGGACCTGGTAACCCCGACCCTGGCCCGTCACTAGGCGGAGATGTGGCTGTACTATTATGTTGTTGTGATATTCTACTGTGCCGTCATCCTGGAACAATCATATTTTATTAACAGTGTTTTCGACTGCCAGATTTTTAAAACATAATAAAAAAAAAATATTTTATGAATTGTGACGTCACAGTATACAATGTCAATAAATATCATTGATAACATTTTTGCTGAAAGTACTTGCAATTCGATTTTTTGTTTTTTCTATGGTGTTACTAAAATATTATTTATTATTAAATTATTATTATTAATTATATCAATATAAACAATATGTTACATGAAAACAGCGTTGCCAACTGATCCTTGTCTCTAATCTAATCTAATCTAAATCAACATATTGTCTGAACTAAATATTTTTCCAAATTTTATTTTTAAGAAATTGCAAAATTTCAACTGAGAAATAATACAAAATGTTTTATGATAAAAAGTAGCAAAAAAGTGATTTTGTGACGGATGTGTAAAATTTGTTTGAGCTGGCAACACTTCTTAGAAAGCGCGTCTGCACTAAGCTTAATAACAAGAACAGAAAGATGATAAACGTCATGTAAATGAAAGGGATGGAATGATATTCTTGAATCACGTAGTGTCATCTGGAATTTACCACAGATAAGGGTAAAAATTACGAGTAAAAAAAAGCTTCCAGTTTAGGAACATGGAGAAGTTGTGAAACTAAATTTTTGAAGAACCAATAGAATCGCATCATTTACTCATCCTCGAACATCTCTAGTTGGAACGCAGTCTAATAATATTCTCAATCCAAGTACTTCCTAAGAATATTTTTATACAAAAGATAATATCGCCATTGTATTTATTATTCTCATCGCACATATCCGCCTACTTCCGCTGTGATCGGATGTGACGTCATCCCTTGTTGCTCTTTGATCTTACTATTGATTAATCACTGTATTTTTAAATGTGAATGTGCCCCCCTCTTTATAACATCAATAGAACCCAAATCTATCTTTTTTGTTAATTTTAATTTATCTGTCTATTCGCATGTTTATTGTTTGTACTAATAAAGTGACTATCATTTAATAATGGTTTAGCCCAGCTAGATCAGCATGTCGACAAGTGGTATAATATTAGTTTCTCCATAATTGGCTATTTGTCAGTTTTTGGAAAGTATTTATCTTTTAGTAATCTGAAATTCGCGCGAAAACAGAACATCACGTGACATTCCTGGCTGTGACGTCACATTTCAATAAACTAAGTAAAGCTAACTACGATACTCCAACTCTTAAACATATTTTGAGGTGAGGTGCCCTAACCGGGAAAAAACGTCCGTAACGTAGTTATGCCCCCCCCCCTCCCCCCTCTCCCCTCACCTACCTACTCAACACATTTCAACTTTGATTCTAAAAACAAGCTTCACCCTAAACAAATGGTAGATTTTAAACAACATCAATGGCAACACTTTTATTATTTAATCGAATAGGCAAAGGTATTACACCGTACAGCCTTGTCTTAGAGATAAAAGAAAATTGTGTAATGCATAACATTACACAATTTTCTTTTATATTAGACACATTATTTTTATTCCATAAAGAAAAGGCAAAGGTATTACACCGTACAGCCTTGTCATAGAGATTAGAAAATGTGTGTAATGGTAACGTAAAAAACACATGATGTTTTGTTTTGTGACGCCCGCATTTCAGTATTTGTAATTCACAGATGATAAAACTAAAATTTATTTTTCAAAAACAATTTATTTTAAAGCAAAAAATTTTCAAATTAAAAAAGTGGTGTTAATACGAAAAATTGCATAAAGAAAAACGAAATAAATAAAATAAATTTAGTAAATTAGTAAAAATTGTAATTAATAATATTCTATTATTAATTACTATAAAAAACGACGGTTAATTTTTGACCTATTTGGCTTTTGCGAGAGAACCCTCAAAATACGGTTTCCGTTACACACCAACATTAGGGTGCCCTTAGAGCGTACTTCCGGTTGTCCAGGACAGACCACAGATGTTACCAACAGGTAGATTGTTTTTGTAACCTTCCACTCACCCCCTCACTCGCCACCCTCTCAGGACATCAATTATTAGAAATAAGAATTGGGGTTTGATTTATAAAAAAAATACGATATTTCGATATATCGGCTTTACTTAAAAAAAAGTAAGTTAAACAAATTAAATTCTTGGAAGTTACAAACACAGAATACTAATAAACTTTTTTCTGTTCTTATTTATAAAAAAGGCAAAGGTATTTCACCGTACAGCATTGTAGAACAATAACAACTATTTTAAGAAAAATTTAACAGTGTAAATAATGAAGATTAAGTTTCCGATGTTTTTGTACTTAAAAATATATCGACTATCGATGTCTTCATTTCAATATCAACTATCGATATATCGCCTAAAAAAATTATTAATAAATATCGATATTTCAAATAATTGTGACGTTATATTCCAAGAGCTGCGACTGCAGCCGACATGTTTCAACAATTATCGTCATATATCTACTAATTTACACAAAACTGTGAAAACTGTATGAAAATGCGTTCAGTACTTTTTGAGTTTATCGCAGACAAACAGACCTGACGTGGAACTCTGTACTTTGTACTAACTTATCAAATTAGTACAACTACTTACTAATAGATGGCGTTACCGTATTACTATACAAAGTTTGTAGTAGGTATTAATATTCGCCCTCACTTCGCTTAGGTATTTGATATATTAAAAAGCACTCTTCAAAATTCGAATCATTACATTGAGGCTTCCATAGACAGCAACATTGACATTTAACTTAAAAGACAATCACATCTCACCTGCACTTAAAAATACAAATATAATAAAAGCAAAAGGAAAGGCGTGTCCCACGTTAATATTCATAAGGAGTCACGGTCCACACCGCCTACATGCCTACATACAGCAAGGCCAACAAAAGGTCACTTGCTTTTAAAAACTATAAAATTTACACATCAAAAATAATCTTCCAAATGAGAAAATATATTTTTTTAAAAAGGAACATCTAATCTTTAATGTTATTTTTTTATTTCAGAGCGGTTCAATGTTATTGAAATGGATTCATATTGAGCTTATGGACTGTGACGTCACATTATAGTACAATGACAATATATGTGTATACTATTTGTAATTGTATTCTTTGCACTGAGGCTAACTTAGGGGTTTTCCCCCCTAAATTTAGGGGTATTTTCAGGTAATTATTGTGATTTAAGAAATTTATTGACTTAACTCCCAGAGTTTCAAAGAGTTACCAGGAATCATTTAGCTAACTTAGGTTGGAGATGCGCGGTTACTAATTTACTTAAATGAATTTGACAAATAACGTTTGGTTAGTGTTGCCAGAAAAAAATAATAGTTTTACTATTTATCAATAATAGTAGAGTGAAACAATAATGTTGACATGTGATAGAAAAAAATGTTTAACTTTTGTCACCTACAAGTGATAGAACTCATTGATTGAGTTAAGCTGTAGGGAGAAATATTTTTGAGAATTGGTAACACTGGTTTTCTTGTGTTGTTGTATTTATATATATTTTAGAACAGAATACTTTCATAACACTATTCACTATAGATTATAATTATATATAACACTGTCACATGTCAGATCAGAATTAATCTAACCTAGCCACAGATAATATAGACAAGTTAGCGTAAAAGTGGTATTCGCCTTATCGAAGCGAAAATCTTCAGTCTATTTCTGCGTCTATTAAAGATTATATTCGGTGTAAATTGCAGATTTGATATGATACAGGAACAGGTTGTGAGACAGGTTTTATAATTCGAGATCAAGTGGGCGATGGAGATACAGATTACATTTTAATGATTCAAAGCTCCGAGTATGGGGTTTGTTTTATACTTTTATTATTATTTTATTTTTATTACAGCATATAAATATAAATTTTTAACAGTGTTATAATTTTTATTTCACTCCTATCACTAGAAACCACAGATAAAAACTACTTCACTTACGCGCGAAACACATCGAATGAATTTGACAAATGACATTTGGTTAGTGTTGCTATTTGAGAATATTTCTGTCATCTATAAAGGATACTGGGGATTGATTGTTGTCATTTTTTTTCTTTATTACCATTTTTTTAAATTATTTGATATTTTTTTTTTTTAAAGATTACTAGCAGTATGGATCACATACTACTAGTATTCCCTTTACCCCTCCTAGTAAGCTAAAATGCTTGTGTCAGGAGTGGGTCACGCCAGTAGTCCAATGTCTGGGATTTGAACCCACGACTTATCGATCGTGAATCCGACAAATTGTTTAATGTTAGTCTGTTGTATTATTGGTTTGTAGTCTATGCAGTAATCTGTAATCTATTGGTTTCGGCAATGGCGGCCGTATATAGAAAGTTATATATTGTGAGAAGGAAATAAATATTATTTTACACTACGCATCGACTTTGCTCTTCATTTTGGATTACTACATCAGCGCCATCCATTAAAACCGATCAAGCGGTTTTGTAGCAGAATTACAAACGTACTTAAACATTTAAAACGTATTTATTTTAAAATCAACAGTGTAAGATATCCATCTAAGGCTGAGTTAGGTCCAAGTAATTACCTGATGGACGAACAATGGAATGAGATAAGCTATAGCATGGTTATAGCATTAGCATGAGCATGTTATATACTTATACCATTATATTATTGACTCGTTGACCTGACTCCTTCCGTCTAGACAGACAAAGGTGACTAAGTGCAAGTTGAGCTAACTTAAGGTTAATTTTTATATCTACACCTGTAAGCCTTAAAATATATTTCAAATTATTCATAGAAATAAATGTTGTAATTACGCAAGACCCAAAAGTTTTTAAGGTATTCCGCATGACCTAAATATTTTTAATTCTTTTCACAAGACTACGAGTTTTTAAAATTATTTTCCATAATCTGTGGACGTTCCTAATGTAATAATTTAAATTATTACGCAAGACCTAATTGTTTATAAAATATTTGTGCAAGACCCAAATGTTTTATTTTATTAAGATCTTTATCTTCTTAAATTTGGTTTAACCGTGTAAAAATACAATTAATAGTTTGATTTACGATCAAAATTAATAACTGCATATTGAAAATAAATTCCAAATTTAAATTTTATATACTCAATGAATTTGGATGCCATGTTCAATGAATAATTTAAAATCCTTTGAATATATACACAAATTTAAATTTGGATCCTATTTTCAATTCATAATTCAAAATCTTTCGATTAGAAATAGAAAATAAACTCTGAATTTGAATTTGGAATCTATTTTCAATCAATAACCCAAAGATTTTGAATTTAGATAGATTCAGTTCTAAAATCAAATGATCTCTCAAAGCAGTTTAATTGTAACTCACCCCCAGAGGGCGCTGTACCGTACGAGTATCTACTGTAATTTCTATAATATAATAAAATAATTGTTCCTCAATTACATATGCGTATCGTGTTGCAAGAATGCCTCTAAAGTACTTTATTACTTATGCAAAAACCACATCATTTATAGTCAATACAAGTAAAGCGTAAAAGGATCGTCATGGCGACTGCCCAAGAATTTCCAGACAAAAACACGTTTTGCAATCATAAAAGATTCCTTTTGATGACAGAATCCAATTTTTTTTCTCTGTTTTTATTTCATAATGGAAAAGGCAAAGGTATTATACCATACAGTCTTGTGTTTAGTTGATTCCTAACCATAGACAATTTAAATTAATTAATCAATCAAAAATATTTTATTGCACAACATTTACAGATTATATTACAAATATGTATTGGCGGCTTTATCACTTAAAGTGATCTTTTCCAGACAAACTTGTGTTACGCAACAGAATAAATTGTTTTTTCCTCTATTTTATTCCAAAATCAAACTCAATGCAAAATCAGCAGATTCCAAATACGCAAATTTGAATTTGGAATATATTTTCCATACACATTCCATATGTCATCTGCAGTATGTCTGTGAACTTGTGAAGTGATTTTTTAAATTTGTCTCAAAAGAAAGAGCGGTTTAAATATCCAAAGGTCTCATAAGGGTTGGGTTCCAACAAGTGATAAGTACTAAGTTGACATAAGTCTATCTAGGTATGCCTTTCAAAGAAAAGATATTATTTCCTCCTCATACATGTCATGAAGAGAATAAATTAGAAATAGCTGAGAGAAAGATCTTACGGAAGATTCTGGGATCCCACAAAACCGAAGAGGATTTGGAGGACAAGAAAGTACCAAGAAGTGGAAGACTTAGTAGCGTAAAAGGTACTTTTTATTCTCCTTACATATATTTAGTATTCAAATGATACATAAAAACGAATCGCTTAATATATTATTCATTCCGCCATTTTGTGCGAATTTGATCATTCAAAAGAAAATCGATTTTTTATTATCTGTGACAAATAATCGCTTTAAGATTATCTTGATTTATATAATCTGTACTACACTTTATTATTTATTGAGAACATAGGTAAAAGTTTCAAGGATGGTAATGAAATACGGAAAACCAATCATAACAGGAGGCACGCGGAGGAACGAATTTATTAGGAAAGAAATTAATTTTAATAGAAAATCTGGATGGTACGGAAGATTATAAAGGGGAGAGAAATGAAATATTAATGAATGAGTCTGGTAGTTAATAATCATGTTGCAAATATTGTCAACCAGAACGTAATGAAATGACGTCGAACGAAGCCTCACAGAATATTGTAAATTTTTCTGGAAAATATTCAAAATGAGGACCTTTTTTTTTGCAATGCATATTTGCAATATTTTGGATAATTTGTAATAAAAAAAAATTTAAATAATTTTTTTATTAAACAACACTAATTTGAGTAGCTGTTAGTTATATTGCTGGTAACATTTGATCTTTGAACCTAACCTAACTTAAAGATAAAAGCTAACCAAATAAATACGCTACGAGTATTCTAACAGTAACGCTGAAGGACTTTGTCTAAAGTATAACCCCCAGGAGGATATTCTAGTCAAGCAGCCACACTGTTGGTAAATATACACATTTTTTTCAAACAAGTATATAAATCTTAAACAATAGTCTGTTAAGAGCAAACAAATATTTTATGTAGACACTATCCCGCATTTCACAAAGACAATCTTAAGCAAATACTTGAGGAATACATCCTGTACAAATACTATGAATAAACATTTATATCTTATCTTTTTTATTTTCAATCATTACACAACATGTGTACATTTAAAATTGGTGGGACTTTGACATGGAGATATGAAGTCGATGGTTTTTAATTATCAATAATACTAGCCGACCCGACAGACGTTCGAATTGACTGTCAAAAGCTTAATATGGTCGTTGAGTTTTTTTTATTTTCTAATTTTCCGCGCAACTTTTTTAATTTTTTCTTGCACAAGAACATTCTTCTGACAATAACAAACAGATCAAACAAAGAAATAGCGAAATCGGTCCAGCCGTTTAGGCGTGATGCCGTGACCAAGGGAAATAGGGATTCATTTTTATATATGAGAAGATATATTTCTACGAAAGTTATTTTTATTGGTGTTAATTGTGATGTTGGCAACACTTATAATATGAGTAGCATTTTTTTTTGGACTTGACATCTTTTAATTTACACATACATTTAGAATACTGTTTCTTTTAAAAGTGACGTAATTTATAACAGGTAGTGACGAGTGACATCATGCTCGTGAGGAGGACCACACGAGGGTCACGAGCATATATGAATAATACTCAATGTTTTCTCATCTCATGTTATATTTTTTTTATATTAACTCGTAGAATAATTACACCTAAATAATTATAGTGTAATTATTCTAAGTATTGTTGTTGTTCTGGGTAGTTGGATGACTACCCAGAAGAATTGCGGAATCAAAATTTATGTGTAAAAAGAGAAACACAAAATTAAACTATAGAAAAATATTATATACTAGCTGCACCCCGCGGTTTCATCCCCTATATTTTGGATAATTCACACTACATCATTATAATTTATTGCTTATGTGTTATTCTGATGTGTAAGCTATATTATTGTAAAGTTTCATCAAAATCCATTCGGATTAATAAAGATTTTATATAGGATAAGATAAAGAGGATAAAAGAAGGAAACGACAGAATTTAAATATCAGAAATATACTAAAGATTGAAAATAGTGTTATTGAATTTAAATAACTTAAAAAAACAAAGTTTACAAAGTAAACCCGACAAGGGGGGTGATATTTAATGGATTATTGAGTAAACGCGATGTAGATACTACTGAACCGATAAATAATTAAATATGATTTCATACAATGACGAGATAAATCTCAGCAGTGCCTTGGACTTGTGACCAAGGTGTAACCTTAAAGACGTTTTTTATTCAAATGAAAGACTCGCCTCCACTGCCCAGGTTCTCTGTTTAAGCCTAAAGTTAACCTAACCCTAAGCCTAGAATAAAGATATAGAAAACAAAGACACATAGTTCAGTTTAGAGAAGAATACCGAAAAAATGGAAAATATATAAAAAGAATTACAGGAATAAAAGCTTTACAATGTAATAATATTTTTACGTACAACAGACACAGACCGTTAACCCGACATACCATAGTTCACCTTAGTCCACCATCGATTCCAATCACGCGCTTCCTATAACGTCTTACGTAATACACACCCACACACATACACACACACCTACAAAAACACTGTTTACTTTAACACTTAGTAACTTTGAGGTATTTGTTATTTAAAAATTATAACCTACTTGGAAGTACCAAGTTCTTGAATTTTTACGATGTCAGTAAGGTTTTTTTAATTTTTATGTTATCAGTAATATTTCTACGATGTCAATAAGATTTATATGAAGTCAATGAGATTTTTAAGTTGTCAGTTATATTTCTATAATGTCAATAAGATTTATATGAAGTCAACGAGATTTTTAAGTTGTCAGTAATATTTCTACAATGTCAATAAGATTTATATGAAGCCAATGAGATATTTAAGTTGTCAGTAATATTTCTACAATGTCAATAAGATTTATATGAACTCAATGAGATTTTTAAGTTGTCAGTAATATTTCTACGATGTCAATAAGATTTATATGAAGTCAATGAGATTTTTAAGTTGTCAGTAATATTTCTACGATGTCAATAAGATTTATATGAAGTCAATGAGATTTTTAAGTTGTCAGTAATATTTCTACGATGTCAATAAGATTTATATGAAGTCAATGAGATTTTTAAGTTGTCAGTTATATTTCTATAATGTCAATAAGATTTATATGAAGTCAACGAGATTTTTAAGTTGTCAGTAATATTTCTACGATGTCAATAAGATTTATATGAAGTCAATGAGATTTTTAAGTTGTCAGTAATATTTCTACGATGTCAATAAGATTTATATGAAGTCAATGAGATTTTTAAGTTGTCAGTTATATTTCTATAATGTCAATAAGATTTATATGAAGTCAACGAGATTTTTAAGTTGTCAGTAATATTTCTACAATGTCAATAAGATTTATATGAAGCCAATGAGATATTTAAGTTGTCAGTAATATTTCTACGATGTCAATAAGATTTATATGAAGTCAATGAGATTTTTAGTTGTCAGTTATATTTCTATAATGTCAATAAGATTTATATGAAGTCAACGAGATTTTTAAGTTGTCAGTAATATTTCTACAATGTCAATAAGATTTATATGAAGTCAACGAGATTTTTAAGTTGTCAGTAATATTTCTACGATGTCAATAAGATTTATATGAAGTCAACGAGATTTTTAAGTTGTCAGTTATATTTCTATAATGTCAATAAGATTTATATGAAGTCAATGAGATTTTTAAGTTGTCAGTAATATTTCTACGATGTCAATAAGATTTATATGAAGTCAATGAGATTTTTAAGTTGTCAGTAATATTTCTACGATGTCAATAAGATTTATATGAAGTCAATGAGATTTTTAAGTTGTCAGTAATATTTCTACGATGTCAATAAGATTTATATGAAGTCAATGAGATTTTTAAGTTGTCAGTAATATTTCTACGATGTCAATAAGATTTATATGAAGTCAACGAGATTTTTAAGTTGTCAGTTATATTTCTATAATGTCAATAAGATTTATATGAAGTCAATGAGATTT
Organism: Limenitis camilla; assembly: GCA_905147385.1. NCBI lineage: Eukaryota > Metazoa > Arthropoda > Insecta > Lepidoptera > Nymphalidae > Limenitis > Limenitis camilla. The sequence goes on along the minus strand of LR990251.1, from coordinate 4,562,018 downwards.
TTAAGTTGTCAGTAATATTTCTACGATGTCAATAAGATTTATATGAAGTCAATGAGATTTTTAAGTTGTCAGTAATATTTCTACGATGTCAATAAGATTTATATGAAGTCAATGAGATTTTTAAGTTGTCAGTTATATTTCTATAATGTCAATAAGATTTATATGAAGTCAACGAGATTTTTAAGTTGTCAGTAATATTTCTACAATGTCAATAAGATTTATATGAAGCCAATGAGATATTTAAGTTGTCAGTAATATTTCTACGATGTCAATAAGATTTATATGAAGTCAATGAGATTTTTAGTTGTCAGTTATATTTCTACAATGTCAATAAGATTTATATGAAGTCAACGAGATTTTTAAGTTGTCAGTAATATTTCTACGATGTCAATAAGATTTATATGAAGTCAACGAGATTTTTAAGTTGTCAGTTATATTTCTATAATGTCAATAAGATTTATATGAAGTCAATGAGATTTTTAAGTTGTCAGTAATATTTCTACGATGTCAATAAGATTTATATGAAGTCAATGAGATTTTTAAGTTGTCAGTAATATTTCTACGATGTCAATAAGATTTATATGAAGTCAATGAGATTTTTAAGTTGTCAGTTATATTTCTATAATGTCAATAAGATTTATATGAAGTCAACGAGATTTTTAAGTTGTCAGTAATATTTCTACAATGTCAATAAGATTTATATGAAGCCAATGAGATATTTAAGTTGTCAGTAATATTTCTACAATGTCAATAAGATTTATATGAAGTCAACGAGATTTTTAAGTTGTCAGTAATATTTCTACGATGTCAATAAGATTTATATGAAGTCAATGAGATTTTTAGTTGTCAGTTATATTTCTACAATGTCAATAAGATTTATATGAAGTCAACGAGATTTTTAAGTTGTCAGTAATATTTCTACAATGTCAATAAGATTTATATGAAGTCAACGAGATTTTTAAGTTGTCAGTAATATTTCTACGATGTCAATAAGATTTATATGAAGTCAACGAGATTTTTAAGTTGTCAGTTATATTTCTATAATGTCAATAAGATTTATGTGAAGTCAACGAGATTTTTAAGTTGTCAGTAATATTTCTACAATGTCAATAAGATTTATATGAAGTCAACGAGATTTTTAAGTTGTCAGTAATATTTCTACAATGTCAATAAGATTTATATGAAGTCAACAAGATTTTTAAGTTGTCAGTAATATTTCTACGATGTCAATAAGATTTATATGAAGTCAACGAGATTTTTAAGTTGTCAGTAATATTTCTACAATGTCAATAAGATTTATATGAAGCCAATGAGATATTTATGTTGTCAGTAATATTTCTACGATGTCAATAAGTTTTATGTGAAGTCATTGAGATTTTTAAGTTGTCAGTAATATTTCTACGATGTCAATAAGATTTATATGAAGTCAACGAGATTTTTAAGTTGTCAGTAATATTTCTACAATGTCAATAAGATTTATATGAAGCCAATGAGATATTTATGTTGTCAGTAATATTTCTACAATGTCAATAAGATTTATATGAAGCCAATGAGATATTTATGTTGTCAGTAATATTTCTACGATATCAATATGATTTCAAGAAATTAATAAAATTTCGATAAAACTTTTTTTTTTAAACAAATAACGTGACATCTAAGAATTTTTTGATCTCTATTTGTCTGAACAAATATTTAAGTAAAATAAAAAAAAAACAGCAGTTACTAATATAATAATTTGCCTCATACAAGTCATACATCAGTCGTAACATTTGATTGTTTGAATAAGAACTGTTAATTGAATTGCGTTGTTTGTGAAAGTTATATATTTAGATGATGTAAAGCTTAAACAGAAACCTACGCTTCTTTAAAGAGCTGTATCATTCGGATTAAGGACCCAAAAGGTAGATTTTCCATCTACTGTTGGTCTTAATAATCTTGCATAAAGTTTATAATAAGATAAGAAATATTAAAACTCTCCTAATCCTCTCCTATCTAAATATAGATTTTTATCTAAATTGTTAGAGCCGTTTTAGAGATATATATATATAGTATAGTACATCCCGATGTTTGTCCGCAATTTCACACTGTGTCCTAATTTGGTGAAACTTGAGAAATATGATAGTATTATCTCGATTAAAAACAGGTTTGTAATTAGTATGAGTATTGTATAAATGGCGGTGTAAGTTAGTATATTGTCACAATTCATTTGAAATAAGATGTACTGTTAGTAAGACAAAGTAAACAAACAAACAGACAATAAAACGAATATATAAATCATTCACAATACAAGTAGTAAAGAATTCAATGGGTAATATAAATTTATTTCATTTCATTTTAAATAAATAAGATTTGTACTGACAATGGCTGGAATGTTTGTATGTTTGCACTTTGCCTGTCCGTATTGTTAATTAAAAAATAAAGAGATTCTGGAGTTATACTTTAGACTCAGACATTCAGAGTTTCTGTTAGAATATTCGCGATGAAATAATAAATATTTCCATCATGGCGGCGCATTTATTTGGTTTGCTTTTATCTTTACGTTGGTACAACTAAGCGAATGATATTCAGTTGTGCCAACTTCTAAATTCAAATGTTACTCAGAATAATGTTGCCGACACACAAATCAGTGTTGCCAAAATGATAAATAAAATAATTAAAAAAAACTCGTCTACGGCTTTCTTGTACAACTTTTTTAATGCACCCTCTCTTGGTTTCTCATTTGGTCAAGTGTGAGTGGGACTCGCGCAATGAGAGTTCCGTACAATTTGAAATAAGGGACAAATTTATCCTTCCCGTCGGAAAAATGTATGAGACGTTAACATCGATGGGAGTAAATTTAGTAACTTCAATTTTCATTTTTTAAATCAACATCACAATCCGTTAATGGCCCAGTACTGAGCTGGGTCTCCTCCTTAGAATGAGGAGAGTGTTAAGCAGACTTCTCACACATTAGAGAACATGGAGAACTCTTAGGAGTGCAGGTTTCCTCACGATGTTTCCTTCACCGCAAGCAAGTGATATTTTATTGCTCAATAAACACGCAACTCAGATGATGATGATGTGCAAATATCATGATAATAGGTCTTTTGATTGATTTAAGTGAAATTTGATTTTAATTTTTTTGCAACACCATGGGATCACAGATGTGTTTAATTGTTTTTAAAAAGGATTCTTTCCTTTTATGGCATTATTTTAATAACATTTTATTTTAAATTATTGAGTTAAAATAAATCCTATCATGCGAGATGAGTATAAATTTTTTTGTACTTACATTATCTGTAGACATAGTATTGCATCCCTTTAACGGTACTGTGTATTGTAGATCTCCCCTCGCTGAGACGAATTCTCGTAAACATGAGGAATTGCTTCCCAGACCAGCTGGGTAGACGATGCCGTTGAATGTGTCGTATATACTGAAACAAATATATAATATATAGTTATATAAGTATTTATATTATACTAGAAATGTCATAAATTCTAGGAAATCATAATAAAATATCGAAAATGTTATTCACAACAGTTTGAGACGGAATATTGTATACACGATTAAATTCAGTGACAATGCATGGTTACCTAAATAACGGCATTCGTAATCTAATATGGCGGACGACTCAAGATGGAGGACTAGTTATTATCAAATGGTAGAATTTGTTGAAATTAATACAAATTGATTTTTTTTTTAATTTAGATAGTATTTAGGCTATAATGAATAGAAACATCAATCTCCTTTTCAATCTATTATATTTAATATTTATATTTATCCTAGTCATAACTTATATATGTCGGTATGTATATATAGGTCATCCATTGTGAACATATGATGCTAATAAATGATTGTATATCCTTTTTTAGTTTTCGACATATTATAAATTCAAAAGTAACTCTTAAGATACGTAGGTGATGCTTAAGAGTCCTATTACATTTTTTTACGCAAATTCAAGATTTTTGACGCTGCAATTTTCAGTAGCAGTAAGATATTTTAATTATATGATTATGAATAACGATAGTGCCATTCTCTGTCTTGTAAGTTGGATACCTCCAATACATCTACATTTTCATTTTTCTTTTCGTGTAATTTACTATAAATGTTTTACTAACTCAGTTTGCAGGTATAACCGTCGGCGATGTAACTTTGACGCTGAAATTCACATTGTTACATTCAATTTTTATAAAATATAAAATTCATTAAATATAAGTTGAACGTTTTACTTATTTATTGGAGTTTTAGAATTTCTTTAAATTACTTGAGTTTTCACGGAAAAAATCTTAAAGAAAGCCTAATTTAAGCCATAAATGTCTTGATTCAGCGTCCATTATATTCCAAATAAACACGATTTTTATTAAATAAACTAATATGATATAAAACTTCATTCTACAATTAATACATTTCATTAGTTTTTGTTTGTCACTATAATCAGAAAAAATTACAATAAATAAAATAAAATTACAACCGAACACCAGCGAGGGCGCGGTAAGCGAGTGTTTACTATTCGTAATAGGACTCTTAAGAACATAAATTAAATGAATGAAAGTGCGATTTAATATACTACTTACACAAAATAAGTTTATTTTGGTTATTATTTTTTGTTTTTTTTTACTCGTTAATTTTTTGTTTCTATATTTTACTTTATTTAAAATATTTATTAAGAATATGAGACCATTAAAGTACTAGTTATTAAGATCATTTTTTCAGTGAAGTTTCACTGTTTACAGTTGTAATAAAAAAATAAAATATTAACGGATAGATGGTCTGTCTGTCTGTTACGTAATTATGCTTAAATCACTGAACGGATTATGATGAAATTTGGTACAGAGATAGATTAGAGCTCGGGGAAGAACATAAGCATGTTTTATCGTGACATATTGAGTAATTTTTTTAAATCGAAGTTTACAGAACAAAAATCCTTATACATGTCTAAACAATATTATATTAAAAACAATATTATTAAATTATGGTTTAGACAATATGGTGTTTGTATATGCATATATATTTATATGTGTATAATGTAAATGTACTTAAATATGTCTTTGGGATTTTGTCATTACATATAAATTACGTTGGGGTTGAAAATCAAAATGTAAAATATTTATGATAAGAGAGGGTAGATCATTTTATATTATTTCAAATATACCCACGTGAAGACAATATATATATAACCTTTAGTGCGATAGATTAGTCTCAGTCTCTCTGGTGTTTTCGTGCAGTGAACATGGAAGTTAGTGTTATAGTGTCGTGATTAAGGTTACCCTTCTCGAGGTCCACGTAAGTTTACTTTATTGTCATTAGCGAGGTCGAGTGGTGGAGGTGAGAGTTAATATTTTATGAAAGAGCTCAAGCACCAGGCACTGCTCGCCTCAGTCTAATTGCATGTGTATACGTATTGCTGAACTATAGTGGGTATCATATATCTTTCGTCTGGTATTTAATTTAAATATGTCAAAAGTTGAATTAAATCTTGTAATGAATAACTCAGTTTATAAGGCTTTAGATCGACACGATTAGCAAAAGAATGTGTTACTAACAAGTATCCAACTACCCACAGATGGTTGTAATTATTTATTTTTTGTGTAATCCCATCAAGGAAACGTGTTCAGTTCCCTTTCTATACACGTCATATTAAATTGCCGGGAAGACGTTTCTTATAACACAAGCTTCCGACATCCTCACTCATTAATACTTCTATAATTATGTTTATACTTTTTATATGCACTCGCTTCGCTAAGGTATCAAGGAAATTCATTCTTTAAATAGTAGTCGCTTCCCGCTGTCTGTAAGCTTAGATTTTTTAAACTACGCAACAGATTTCAATGCGGTTTTCATCAATAGACAGAGTCAATCCAGAGGAAGGTTTATATGTAATACATGCGTATTAAAGTTGAGAAACCGTTCGAAGCCGGGATGGGTCGCTAGTATTGCATTTTAAAAGATATTATCAGATAAAGAAAATAAAAAATAAATAAACTATTGTATTTCCTACTAATATTATAAACGCGAAAGTTTGTAAGAATGTCTGGATGTTTGTTAGTCTTTCACGCAAAAACTACTGAATGAATTTTGATGAAACTTTACAATAATATAGCATCAGAATAACACATAGGTTATAATTTATTATGATATAGTGTGAATTAGCAAAAACCGCGGGGCGCAGCTAGCTAATAAAAATATAATTTTTATTAGCTAGCTCGCTTCCTGAAGGCATAGATATTTAAATAAAATTAAAAAAAAATCTATTCGTTCTCTACTGACAAATCTAATGATTCCTCAGTGAAGCGAAAGCGGATCACAGCGATTACTCTGCAGAGAACACGTGAATTTGTATAGTGTGACTTGGGCCCGAGGTGCCAACTGTAGAAGCTAGTAGTCTGGACAAAAGAACACCGTACAAATTTATAACACAATACTCAACGTAGGTTTCTCTGACTCCGGAGCATCTCCAGGAGATGTAGACTCTGCAACAGTTAGTGGTAAAGTGAGGACTGCGTCAATACAAGTCGTATATATAACCTACAATAGCATAATTATTATTATTACTACCTGTTGTTTACTATATATTACTAACAATCTTTTATTTCTCTACAATTCCTACGATTTATACAATTAAAAATATAAAAAATAGAAGCCAACCGACAGCGGGAACACGGTCTAAGCTACCGATGGTTAGGGCTCCAGAGCTCCAGACCTCCGCACGATACGTGTCGTGTCCAGTAGTACAGTTTTCCGCATCACGCCCTTGTCCTAGCCATCTATCGCTAGCCTCTTGATGTATTAATCGAAGCTCTTGGCCATTGACCGTAACGACAATCGGCATGTCGACAATCTCATGAGCTAAGTCAAGATATTTAATTTGTTTACCTTTCTCAGCTTTCACGAGATTCCCGTCATGTGGGGTGGTGACGTCAACAATCATTGTGCAGCGCTCCGATCGATCTATTCTATCTATATCAGGCTTATTGGCTACAATAGTCCTGTCTAACTAACAATTATTATTACATATAGTTAAATACTACAATTTATAAATAATTATTATGGGTTTGATTGGTAAACTTCCTTGGAGATATTTAGTAAAGGGGATTAGTAATTAAATTTAAGTATCAGTCCCGTATCGTTTAAATTTTAAATTTAATTGTTATATCGTAGAAATAAATACATATGTGATTGTGGCAATATTAAAACTATTTATATATTCATATTAGAGCAAATAAACATTAATTAAAGCAACATTTTTCTGTAAATCAAGTTTAAAATGCAAAACATACAGACGAAGCATTCTCTCGCATATTCCGAAGCGAGGACGTAAAAATAGAACAAAATGTCTCAGGTATCTGCACTGCTGTGGACTGGACTGTGGCTGTGGTCAAGGTACTTAAATACACGCGCCAGTGTTGCCAACTACACATTTATTATTTTAATTTTTTTATATGTGTACTGTGGTTTTAATTTCTATAAAGGAATTAGCATATCTACATCTACACTATTATATAAAGAGGAAAGGTTTGATTGTTTGTATGTTTGAACCGATTCTGATAATTCTTTCACCGATAGAAAGCTGAATCCTTTCCGGGTAACATAGGCTATGTGGTGTTGCCATAAATATTCTAATTAAAAAGATATGACCATTTAAGTGCCATAACCTGGTCATTTTGTAAATTGAAGGGTTTCTCAGGAACTATTAATCAGATTTTAATTTTTTTTCAACTGATAGAAAACTACACTATTCGTGAGTGACAAAGGTGATTTAGTGTTGCTATATACGCCTCTCTTCCTTTTATATATTATCATTCTCTCTCTTTAATTTTTATCTTTATCTCTGTTCAGAATGATCAGTTTCTTTTTACTTTCTTTCTTTTCTTTCTATATTTTTTTTTTATAACTTTTTCTCACTCTCTCTTTTTTCAAATAATGAAAAACTACACAATTACAGAATGACAATTTAATGACATCAATTATAATATTGCTTTAAATACCCGGAGGGAAGCGAGGGCAGGCCGCTCGTCTACAATATAATGCATTTAATATTATTAGAAGGAAAGATTTGATTCTTTGTTATATATGGCAATTTAAATGGAACTACTGATCTTATTTTGAAAATTGTTTCAAATGCTAAAAGTTATATACCATTCCTGCATGACATAGTTAATTCAGTGTTGCCATATTTTTTATAAAAAATAGCACATATTACTGTTACGATTAAATGATTTATAATTTTACTTTAAACATCCCGAATCATCCGCTGGGGGATTTTGCAGTAAGCACATTATTTAAGCGCCTTCTTGATTTGGACTATTAATTTCGGACAAATAAACGCATTCCTTCAAAGCAAATAAAGAAATAATCTTTATAAAAGGGGATGCTTACAATGCGTTACAATTTTCACTCCATACTAGAGTACCGATTGCTAAAGCTCGATAGGTAAAATACTGTCTCGAATTGTCGAAGTCGAATATAGCTCGACATGCACTTGATCCCCTCGTCGGTAGATGGCGTAATCGCATCTAACTCAATTGTTTGGTTTGTATTCTTAAGTTTCGATTATACAAAGCCTATGTCCTTCCTAAAGCTCTAAAAAATCTCTGTATCAAATTTCATCAAAATTAGATCAGTGATTTAAGCATGATTGCGTAACAGACATTACAGACCATCTAACAGATTTTTTTTTAATTTTTTTTTTTAAAGATTACTAGGAGATCACATACTACTAGTATTTCCTTTACCCCTCCTAGTAAGCTTGCATGCTTATGTCAGGAGTGGGCCACGCCAGTAGTCCAATGTCCAGGATTTGAACCCACGACTTATCGATCGTGAATCTGTACTGACGTTTCATCAAAAGATGGCGTAAGTAGTATTTTAAATCACAGTTTTATTTGTTTAGTGAGTATTACCTATGTTTCTTAAGAGTTACTTTCGGAATTATATTACATAGGATAGCATAATCAAAATTCAATACTGACAAGTTTTTTAATATCTTGTGTTACCAACTAGCAGATAAAAAAACCACAAATTATATGACCTCAAAAAAAATTTGTTTCCACCACCAACCGCGTTGCGTCACCACTTTTCTGAATTGCTCCCAATATTTTTAAACCATTATCCACACAATCATGTATTTAAAATGAAGACTATACCTGTTAGGATGTGAGTGAGTATTCCCAAGGGAGATGGTAACATGCATGTTGTCCTTCTCGCAGGAGACCGCGAGGGTGTCCAGGGGGGCGAGGGCTCCTGGCCACTCGGTAACCGGCTCTGTCGCCGTCGCTACTGTCGTCGTAGCTAAATCTGTGAATAATACATATACATTAAAAACTTAAATATTATTTATTAGTTATCTTGCATCTCTTTCTAGCTGTAATGACTGAGATTATGTCACACACAGGCAGAGTAATAACTCAAATTAAGAGGTTTAAAAATTAGAAATGAATAGCTACATATATATTTATTTATATCGAGCTTCTAGCTTTAAAATGACGATACTTCCATGCAAATTTTCATCCCCCCCTTTCAACCACTTACAACTCTTTTTTTCGCGTTAAAAAGTAGTCTATGTCCTTTCTCAGTCTCTAGACTATCTGTATACCAAATTTCATTTAAATCGGTTCTGTAGTTTTGGCGTGAGAGCGCGACAGACATACACAGTTATTTTCGCATTTATAATATTAAATTTTTATTTTATATAAGGAATATTGTATTTAGTATGTATGTCTATATTATTGTACACTACTTTATGCATCATATACTGTCTAATTACATACATTGGAGATGGTTGCCGGGAAGAGATCATTTTTAGTGATAAAGCCGCCTTTGCACATTTTATAAATTATGTTAATTTTTTCATATGTAAAATTTATTTTTGAATAGATTTGATACTGTAAATTAAATTACACTGTATTTCTAATATAGGCTGAATTTATTTATACAACAATAAGAATGATCGGTTTATTTTTTATAAACTTTGTCCGGAGATAATATATAGTATCTTAGTTAAACATACACCACATTCAAGCATATTTTCACCTTTTTTCTACCTCTCTTCTCTTTTCCCTCAAACTTAATTATATTATTATTTACACGCAAGTTTAAAAAAAATAGGAGTTCTGTGGCTACACCTAGTAGATTAATTCTGCTTGTGTTATGTAGTAATTGTCAGTCCTGGATTAATGACAAAATGTTAAAAGTTTGAAAATATTAAAATTAAATTAAAATCTGTAAGATACAGCTAATATTTTAAGTATTAGTAGTTCAAAGTAATTGTTGTAGAAAGTACGGAACCTTTACAGATGCGTGACGGAACCTACGAGTATGTTTGTTAATATATACTTCCTTCAACAGTTATTAGAGCATATCCAGCTGAAGAAAGAAAATTTTGTGTAGATATATTAAGACTATAATTTCACTTAATGTCTCGACTCGGCTACAACAAGAAAATACCGCTTTGCTCATTTTTTATTCGTACAGCCAAAGAGCAAAACGCACGACTAGCAAAGCCACAAAGAATGCTCTAAATTTCAATAATGTATATACTTCAAAGGTAAAAATACTATTTAATACTAAACAATATTATTAACAGTGTTGCTAGTAAATCCAGTTTTTTGCTGTACAAATAAAAATACCACAATAAACAGAATGCATAACGCCTGCCTACATTACATTAAGCTATTTTTAACTTTAGAGAGTGTTACAAGTTAATTTCGCTTTTTTATTATACAAATAAAAAATACTGTTTAGCTAATTTTTTCTCTGTACAACAAAAAAAAACAGAATATACAACGCTTGCTCTACATTTCGATAAATATTTTTTATCCTTGGTAACCTTTACCAAAGGTTTTTTTTACTTTTATTATATACTGTATGAAAGTGCTCGACAAATTAATCTAATCAGTTATCAGAGTTGTAAGTAAATCCCGTATTTTTGTTGTACAAATAAAAAATAGCACTTTACTCATTTGTTATCTGCACAACAAAAAACAGAATATACAACGCTTGCTCTACATTTCAATATATATTTTTTTACCTTTAATATATCCTATATGAAAGTGCTCGACAAATTAATCTGATCAGTTATTAGGGTTGCAAGTAAATCCCGTATTTTTGTTGTACAAATAAAAAATAGCACTTTGCTCATTGTTACCTGCACAACAAAAAACAGAATGTACAACGCTTGCTCAACATTTCAATATCATTTTTAACTTTAATATATCCTATATGAAAGTGCTCGACAAATTAATATAATCTGTTATCAGTGTTGCAAGTAAATCTCATATTTTTTGTTGTACAAATAAAAAATAGCACTTTACTCATTTGTTATCTGCACAACAAAAAACAGAATATACAACGCTTGCTCTACATTTCAATATCATTTTTAACTTTAATATATCCTATATGAAAGTGCTCGACAAATTAATATAATCTGTTATCAGTGTTGCAAGTAAATCTCATATTTTTTGTTGTACAAATAAAAAATAGCACTTTACTCATTTGTTATCTGCACAACAAAAAACAGAATATACAACGCTTGCTCTACATTTCAATATATATTTTTTTACCTTTAATATATCCTATATGAAAGTGCTCGACAAATTAATCTGATCAGTTATTAGGGTTGCAAGTAAATCCCGTATTTTTGTTGTACAAATAAAAAATAGCACTTTGCTCATTGTTACCTGCACAACAAAAAACAGAATGTACAACGCTTGCTCAACATTTCAATATCATTTTTAACTTTAATATATCCTATATGAAAGTGCTCGACAAATTAATATAATCTGTTATCAGTGTTGCAAGTAAATCTCATATTTTTTGTTGTACAAATAAAAAATAGCACTTTGCTCATTTGTTATCTGCACAACAAAAAACAGAATGTACAACGCTTGCTCAACATTTCAATATCATTTTTACCTTTAATATATCCTATATGAAAGTGCTCGATAAATTCATGTGATCAGTTATCAGTGTTGCAAGTAAATCCCGTATTTTTGCTGTACAAATAAAAATACCACTTTGCTCATTTGTTATCTGCACAACAAAACTCAGAATATACAACGCTTGCTCTACATTTCATTATCATTTTTAAATTTAATATATCCTATATGAAGGTGCTCGACAAATTAATGTGATCAGTTATCAGTGTTGCAAGTAAAACCCCTATTTTTTGCTGTACAAATAAAAATACCATTTTGCTCATTTGTTATCTGCACGACAAAAAAACAGAATGTACAACACTTGCTCTACATTTCAATATATATTTTTTACCTTTATTATTTTATATGAAAGTACTCGACAAATTAATGTGATCAGTTATCAGTGTTGCAAGTAAAACCCCTATTTTTTGCTGTATAAATAAAAAATACCGCTTTTCAATTTTTTTATTTGTACAACAAAAGAGCAGAATGCACGACTAGCAAAGCCACAAAGCCTGCTCTACATTTCAATAAGCTATTTTTACCTTTACAATATACCGCAGACTAAAAATAAGAATAAAGACAGACGTGGCTGAAATGTTAACTACTTTTGCCTTTAAAAATAGTTTTGTTTTTTACGACCGATGATGTTTATCTTGTCTATGATTTGGAGTGAATTTATTTTATTTACTGCAACATCTTTAACAATTTATGAATAGAAAAGTTTGTTTGACCTTTTTAAAAATAGAATTCTTGACTTACTTAGGGAAGGGAGAGCGATTTAATATTTATTTACATAATTGTTATTTAACTGTTTATTTGTTTACTAAAGAAGATTTTTTATATTATTCTTAGCCAAGTAAGAATGATTTTTTTAGGTTTGATGATTGGAAGTTTGTTACTCAAAAACGGCTGAACGGATTTCAATGAAATTTAGCACACAGATAGTTTATAACCTTGACTTACGTATAGGTTACTTTTTATCCCGGATTATGAGTATGTTCTTTATTCATGATTTATTTAACGAAAATACAGAACGGAATTTGCTAAATATTATCTGTAAATTAATATTTCTTCCTCAGAGAGGTGAGAAAATTAATTAGTATGTGATTTTTTGTACTGTAAAAAATGAAAAACATACAAACAGAAGAGGTTACAAAAATAATTCCCATTTAAGTAAAAATATAATAAAGCTTGCATTGCATTTGTATTCAGGAATCCGCTTGATATATTTATCCTTTGGAAGGATACGTTAAAGATGGCGGCGTAAGGTCGATGACTCGTTATAGCTGTACTTTTGGACATTGACCGGACAGTTAAAATAATCGTGACCCCATTATGTCTATATGTATAGTCGTGGACATTAAAATTAAAATTATATATACTAATAGCCTACCCCAGCTTCACACGGGTTCTAGATACCAATGATATTGTAATAAGTTGTCACAAAAATTAACAGAGAGCCATCTGTTATCAACTGAGTTGTTATCAACCCTTCAATAACCTATATCCCTTAATAATATAATTTATAACGCCATCTGCTAGAAGCTTATCCAGTGATAAACATTTAATTTACAATAAATGCTGTTGACTATTTCTTACTTATAATAAAAAAAATTGTCGGTCTGTCCGTCTGTCTGTTTGTTTGTGACGGGACTTTCACTGCCAGGTAGCTGATGTAACAAGGAGTAACTTAGGCTATTTAACATCTCGCTACGAGCCATAGGAGCGGAGTAACACGCGAACAAAGTCGCATGGGTCGTTTAGTTATAATAAAAAGGAAAAACGAGCACTGTAACTAGAGTAAATCAGACCAGACCGAAAAATACATGTACCCACCAATGTTTACGTTAGCATGAGACGGGGGGTTAGGGCCTTGATCACTTTTATTGGCATGGGGGACGGGGGGTTTGATTTTAATGTTATCTTTATAATTTACTAGTCGACCTATCCCGGCTACGCTCGGGTGCAATTTAACACGTGTATAGCCGTAACCGCTATGTTCCTGCATTTTAAATCTGTAATATCTTCGAAAATATTAATGTAAATTCCATGCTGTAAAGGGCCATATTGATCTATATTGAATGCACAATGTATTTAAGGTACTTAATTGGATAAGGATTAATGCTGTAATTGCTTAAAATCGCTTCGCAAAGTAGCCATTACTTCGCGTAAAAAGTAAAGGATAAAAAATGGTTATTGTGGGTTTCCCTAAGAGATAGACATATACCTATGCGGCCTTTTTTGTAAACCTTTTTTAGGTGTCCAATACTGAAGTACATTATTTTGATCTACCTCGTAGGGTTCAGCCAGCGTTTAAATTGTAAGCGAAAAAAATGTGTTTATTTACGACATCACATTAGAAACCTCTAAAATTATCAGTGTTTCTCTACTATATTATGCATGTATTATACATATAAACCTTCCTCTTGAATCACTCTATCTATTTAAAAGAACCGCATCAAAATCCGTTGCGTAATTTTTAAGATTTAAGCATACATAGGGACATACAGACAGCGACTTTGTTTTAGACTATGTAGTGATTACTATTAATATTTGTTACATACGAGAACCTTTGTAAAAGAGGCAACTAATAGAATCTCAGGATAAATGAGGCAACTAGTCGATCAACTAGTCAAACAACCCTCTGTAAACTAGAAAACTAACAAATGTCCTTATTAAATTGGGAAACCATTTTTAAAGAACTGAAAAATTTAAAATTAAATGAAAAATCTTTATAAAATACATATTAAAATATTGACTCTAATGACGTTTTGAGTTATTTTTTGCCTTTTTGAGTTCTTGATTTCTAGTTACGAGTTTGTTACTGAGTTTTTATGGATTTATGAACGTATTGGTTTCATTTGAGTCCTACAGTCATTGAAAGCATATTTATCAAGGTTGCACTATCGTACTTTGTACTTAATATTATAAACGCGAAAGTTTGTAAGAATGTATGGATGGCTGGATGGATGGATGTTTGTTACTCTTTCACGCACAAACTACTGAATGGATTTTGATGAGACTTTACAATAATATAGCTTATACATCAGAGTAACACATAGGCTATCCTACTAATATTATAAACGCGAAAGTTTGTAAGAATGTATGGATGGCTGGATGGATGGATGTTTGTTACTCTTTCACGCACAAACTACTGAATGGATTTTGATAAAACTTTACAATAATATAGCTTACACATTAGAATAACACATATGCTATAGTAGCCAGTAGCTAACTTTTGATCAGAGAAAAAAGTGTGGGGGTTTGTTGCGCATTGTGAGCGTGGTGCGTTCCATCCGTGACTTACGAGGGGAGGTCCAAAAGTTCGTGGAATGGAAGGGTTTGAAATAAAATGAAACAACAAAACTATTTTTCCTTTTCAATATAATCACCCTGAAGTTGAATACATTTATTAGATCTATGAATTAATTTTTCTACACCGTCGTAAAAATATTTTTTATCTTTTGCCGCAAAATGAGCCAAACTTGCCCTTTACCTCATTGTCGTCGGAAAATTTCCTTCCCCTTAGGTCTTTTTTTAAATTAGGGAACAAATAAAAATCACTTGTGGCCAGATCTGGACTGTAGGGTGTGTGGACTAGCGATTCGAAGCCATGTGTGTGCAGAGCAGCCATTGCAACTCTGCTCTTGTGAACCGGTGCGTTGTCTTGCAAAAGCAACACACCTTTGGTCAGTTTTCCTTGACGTTTTTCCTTGATGGACTCCTTTAATTTTTCTAGAATCGTTGAGTAGTATTCTCCTGTTATGGTCCTTCCCTTTTCTTTATAATCAATCAGTAGTATCCAACTCATGTTTTATCTCCGGTAACAATTCGCTCCAAAATCTGTGCAGGCTCGTCTCCACACAACTCCAAAAATTGTTTTGAAGCATCGACGCGTTGCTGTTTCTGAAGCGGCGTGAGCATTCTCGGTACCCATCTTGCACTGACTTTTGTCATACCCAGATGGTCATGTAGGATTCGCAAAATGGTGGTATCTGATACTCCAACTAATGCAGATATCTGTTTTTTTCTTTAAACGGGTATCTTCCAGTACTATTTTTTCCACTTTTTGATGATGTTTGATGTGGTGGCCTCAACTGGCCTTCCTGAGTGAGGGTCGTCTTCAATCGACTCCCGACCATGTTTAAAAAGACCATGCCACTTGTAAATCATTGATTTACTAGGGCACTGGTCCCCATAAACGGTTCCCATTTCATTCAAAATGGTTTGAGCGGTCTTTCCTTGCTTGGTAAGGAATTTTATTACAGCACGGTGTTCAATTTTCTCCATAGTTTTAGTGTTCTTCCGGATTGCCTTGTTTATCAGGCGAATATTCGTAAACGAATGACGCAATTAGGCTGAAACTCAGCTTATATACTAATGATGAGTCCGCAATTAGTATGACACTAAGCAAGCATCCCTATCCCCACTCCATCCCCTCCATTCCACAAACTTTTGGACCTCCCCGTGTAGCAGACGCGCTGCTCTCGCCCCTAATAGTGACTTCTGCGCATTCAAGGTCAAACCTATACTTACGTGCCGATAGCTATACCAGTAAAGCTAATAAATAATTTATTGTATATGTCGGAGGTGTGAGTTAGGTTTAGGTTAGCTTTAGGTTAGGTTAGCCTTATATTAGGTTTTTTTTTATAATAATGTTGTTTATTTTTGTCACGTATGGGGAATGGTGGAGCTCAAAAAGATGATTTAATGAGTCCCGGATTTTCTAAAAAAGGACAGTGCTGCGATTTGATACAGCAAAGACCTTCACATCGAAAAATGAGTGTCAACTCAATGACGATGAATAATATAACCTTGTGTTATGTTAGGTTTATGTTAGTCTATACTTAGGTTTAAACAGTGAAACTAAGCAGTGGAGGTGAGTGTTGGAATAGTATTAAAAGACGTCTTTAGCTTCCTTCACCTTGGTCATAAGTCCAAGGCACTGCTTGGGTTATATATCCTGACTGTATTGCCTTTAACTTATGCACATACTGCTTATAAACGATTGTAGTATCCTCTTTAGTTTACGACATATAGTGAAATTAAAAAGGTATCTTACCGGTATTAGAGGGTATTTGCTTGGCACGCGCGGTCGCGAATAACGCCGCTACCATCATTAGGCTCCACATATTTCAGTCTGGAACAAAAACAAAATATTATAGCAACTGAAACTCCAATTTAATAAAGTCACAAAGTATCGATACCCACATGACATCGATTTAGAAGAATCAATACTTTATAACAAATATTCTATGGCTATTCAAAGGTCAAGGTCAATTAATTAAATATCAGTTCGATTTATATTATAATAGCAACTAGATCACCTTTGTTGACTCCTTAACTATAGAGGCTTGCAAATAAATATTGTATACGAATTTATCCATGCTTTACTTACGTTTTTTATACACTCTATAAAAACAATTTTTTCTCGGTCCGACAAAATATTTATTATTCCCTAAATGTAATTTTTTTCTGGATTTTTTCTAAACTATGTAAAACCAGAACGTCATTATGGTATTATTGTATGAACTGTACGGTCTGATGGTTGGAGAATTTGAGTGGGTGAGTGATTGAGTGAGCGTAAAACAAAAAAAAAATAGTAATTTTGTAGTACCCGAACTTTTGGGTCCATTCATTTAATACTTAAGACTATTTTCGCTAGATTTTGAACCCCTCCCGAAAATAACCGATCCCCTTATGCTTTGAAAATGCTTTATTGCACACCAATGAAAGAAATTTACAAAGAAAACGTAAAATTACTGTAGACTACTCAGCATGCACAGGCGGCCTCATCACTAAGAGTGATCTCTTACAGGCAACCTTGTCGTAAGGAATAAAAGAGTATGTAAAAGGTAGTGCATCTTTTACTACGTCTACACAAATTTACATATATAAATACTACACTAATAAATATAATACTATATATATAATATACAATAATACAATATAATATATCTACATTTTATACTATAACAGAATATATATATACATATATAAGAATAACAATACATTTTTTACTTAAGAATCTAATTTTATTTATTAAGGAAGAAATTAATACACGTTTTTCTATATTTACTTTTCAGAGTAACAACATTTAGAAATGGTTAGTTTTACTTATAAAGGTACTTATTATTTTTTTTTTTGGTAGTGGTAAGCTTTGGTTTTAATCATTCATCTTTACCTACATTTACATTTTTAGTCCAGGAGCTCAGCTCAAAACCTATTCGATCCGAGCGAACCTCGACACTCGCGCTGTTGCCCGCGCTTCTTCAAACTTACGTAAGAACTATTTAGACTCTCTCCCTCCCCCTTGTAAGAAAACATAAGATAAGTTGACCCCCTCCTCCCTAAATCGTCTTACGTAATAAATGAATGGCTCCTTTGAGGTAGTTTGTCGTTAAATCAAGTAATGTTAATTGGAGTTTGCTTTATCTGATACTAATATAAAAGCTGAAGAGTTTGTTTGCTTGAACGCGCTAATCTCAGGAACTACCGATCCGATTTGAAAAATACTTTCAGTGTTAGATAGCCCATTTATCGAGGAAGGCTATAGGCTATATATCATCACGCTACGACCAATAGGAGCGGAGCTACACGTGGAAAAGTCGCGCGGATCAACTAGTTTATGTGTATTATGACAATAAGAAAGAAGTGTTTGAAGAGTAAAGTAGGGCACATGTATTAGGTAAATATTGCGTGGTAACTCGTAATGTAGAGCAGTATTCTTTTGTATGTAAAACAGCTGTATGTTAATACACTTGAGTAAAGCTTTAAATAGTGTGAAATAGTTAAATCTATAGATTTATTTGGATAAGCAAAATAAGAGCAGCTGCTTAGGATATCCATACTACAAATAAATAAAATTGTAGTGTCTGTTTGTAATATTAAAATAATCGTTTACCAAGTGCATATGGATGTATACACGGTACATATACCAACAACAACATTATTACAATTTTTATCTGTGTCTGTTTATTCCGACTTATCTCTAAAATGGCTGAACCGATTTAGACAGGACTTTCACTGGCAGATAACTGATGTAACAAGGAGTAACTTAGGCTATTTAACATCTCGCTACGACTCATAGGAGCGGAGCAACACGCCAACGAAGTCGCGCGAGTCGGTTACTTGTGCTATAAAACTCTAAGGCTGTATTTTTTTTAAAGATTGTATAGTAATGGAATCCATCGATTCAAGTTTCATTAAAAAAATTATTTTTATTTTCCAATAAAAGAACAAGTATCCATCATTCGGAAAAAGTACAGAGCGAGAGAGACAACAGAGATACATAAGTTTTTATGTACTTTTAATATGTAAACAATTGTATATTACTTTTCGAAAGCATCAATATAACATGAATTGTTTAATATATACAGTTATATGTAATGGAGGATAAAACCTAAACAGCAATACGTATAAATATATATTTTAAATAAATAGTTGAGCAATGCCTGGGACTTGCACCCCAGGAGCAGGTTAAAGGAAGTTTTTGGCATAAACATATCTTTTCTATACGTAATTATCTATATCTATATTAATATATAAAGCTGAAGAGTTTGTTTGTTTGAACGCGCTTATCTCCGGAACTACTGGTCCAATTTGAAAAATTCTTTCAGTGTTAGATAGCCCATTTATTGAGGAAGACTATAAGCTATATATCATCACGCTAAGACCAATAGGAGCGGAGCTACACGCGGACGAAGTCGCAAGTGTCGACTAGTCTGATATATAATTCAAAATAGTATGTACATAGATATAAAGCTATCAACAAATGTTATATTAAGTAACATTTAATATAACATTTTGTGGTCATTTAAGAGCTTATTAAATGCATAATTTTATTAGTATACTACTTAATGTTACATTACCTACATTATTTATATTTTTAAAGGTGAACAGGTCTGTTGGGTCGCAACTTGCACTAGTAGTTAGAGAAAGCTTATCTGGCTCGGTATTACACAATACCGTTCACTTGTGTATACACTACCATACCAGTATACCTTAGAAACTTATTATATTAGCAACCATATAATAGAGCTTTTATATATTTAAAAAATTTAACTTAATATTATAGTTTACTTACTAAACAAATGAAACTGCGGTTTAATATACTACTTACGCCATCTGTTGAAGGATAGATAGCGTCTGTCTATCTGTTACATGATCAGACTAAAATCACTGTACTGATTTTGCTGAAACGTAATACAGATATAAAGAAGAGCTTGAAGAAGGACATAGAGTATGTTTTATCGAAGTGGGGGTGAAGTGCATGTCAAACTGTGTGGACGTTATGTCTTAGGGAATTAGCAATATAGCGATTAAAATGTGAAATTAAACTCGAACCCATTTCTTGTCTATTTTTTTAGTAAAGCTATCTAAGAATTTATCTAGAAGAAAGAGTTTTACCAATACCGTGATAACACAATTTTTTGTTAAAGTCTAATTTTGATAGTACTAGGATCTAATATTATTCCTGACTGTTCAGAAGTTTAAGAAGGGCCATCATAAACATGTCCACTATCCAATGAATCATCAGAGGAAATCTACTGGCAGACATCTTATACTATTATATAAAACTGAAGAGCTTGTTTGTTTGAACGCGCTAATCTCAGGAACTACTGGTCCGATTTGTAAAATTCTTCCAGTGTTAGATAGCCCATTTATCGACGAAAGCTATAGGCTATATATCATCACGCTAAGACCAATAGGAGCGGAGCATCACGCGGATGAAGTCGCGCTGGTCGACTAGTGTTATATAAGAATATATAAATACTCCCTATTGAACGCAAACATGTTTTTTACAACATTTATTATGATAATAATATTTAATGACTTGTTGATTTTATTTATTCTCTAATAATAAGGTTGATTATTATATTTTTTATTAAATAAATTAATGAAGTTTTATAATAAAAATTAATATAGAAAGTTTGATAAAAACTTTTAGACAGAAGGTGATTTTTAATCTTAAGTGATTTCTGCTAAAGAAATGTCTACTGTCTAAAATATGAAAATTTAGTTTGTTAAATTAATATAATAATGCATATTTATTTTAGTTATTAATTAAAACAATAAAGTTTTTAGATTCATAATAAAATATATTTTAAGTTAAAAAAACTGTTGCTAGCTGTCCCGGCAAACGTTGTTTTGCCATAAAAAATAATTTCTGAAGGATCATCCTTAACACTTAGGGGGCCAAACAAATAAATATGATGTAATCTTAAACCTACTAAATATATATAAAAAATTTCATAAAAATCGGTCAAGCCGTTTCGGAGGAATTCGATAACAAACACTGTGACACGAGATTTTGTTAGTATTTAGTATCAAATTAGGACAAAAATTTGTATAATATGTTATATCCTGTTATTACCGACACCCACAATTATTTTTATTCCTCACCCATTATTTCTTTATATGTCATGCTTCGTGGAGCCGAACTTCTTCCGCGTTAACGTATAGACGGTCATTTTGTTAATTTTATATATTATTTCCACGAGAACCTTGACATACGTTTTTATCTAAAAATTCGTGGATATATCCACCATTTTATATCTTCACTATCAGTTAACTCTGATAACTGACAGTGAAGATATAAAATTCGGAAGCTGAGCAGTGCTTGGGGCTTGCGACCTATGCAGGATTACTTCTACTACCAGTAAACACTCTCCTTATAACACTTTTCAGCAAAACAGTTCTGCAGCAGTTTTTATAATGCAAAATACCCCCCTCATCTAATCCCACTATAATGACAGGTGTTAATATATGATGATCAAGATATTGATGTAAAACCCAACAATAGCCTATAGCACGTAAGTATAGGTTTGACCTTGAATGCGCAGAAGTCACTATTATTGGCGCGTTTCAGCTCCTGCTCGTCAGCTACATCACTGGAACTGGCAATACAGACACGTTCACAATGCGCAAAAATCCTTCACCATTTTTTCTCACACCTAAAGTTAGTTGCCGGCTATAATACCAAGCAACAGCTCGGCTGTCCCAAAAATAAAGAACAACAAGAAAAAATGGGTAGTTGAGCATTACAATCCCCAAATGAAAAACCTAGCAAGTCTTAATTTCCAACCAAAAACATAGTAAGTACATGCGGCTTGCAGTGTTTTGTATTGGTAACTGACCCTTGCTTTGTTTTTGATTTAGGGTTTGTGTATCAACCCGTGCCCTTACTGTGTTTTGTGATTTTGTATCTCTTGAACTGCCGCCTCTTTTTGAAAAAGGGTCTTTGGATATTGCGGGTAATTACTTGGTAGGAAACATAGTGCGAAAATCTCGGTCTTGGTCTCTCTTTTCTCATGATTACCAAACAAACTTTATTATTATGGACAGAAGCTTCCATTTTATATTAATAGGAACTGATTGGTTTCCGCATTTTTTTCAAACGAATAGGACTGCTTATAAGGATACATCGTGGGTTGAAAATATTTAAGGAAGTCTAATACATTATATTTTTATCTGCCGTATCGTAGAGCTTAAATAATTGACCGTTTCTGATGAAGTTTTATTTGTTTGAAAAGTAAATTAAATCGAGATGATTCTTATCTATGTATTGTGAAGATCTGTTCACCCGTTTGAGGACTATCAGCTCATTGCTAACTTGAGAGCTGCCTCACAATATTAATATATAGACAATTATAACAATCTCGTAACCATGGCAACACATTCACATTGCTTACACTGATGAAACTGTATTTCTCGATACCTTTCTTTCGACAGTACATATTTTTTTGGATGACGTGTGGTTGTAAAGTTGTCAACAGTATTAAATTAGAGTTTCAGTAGGGGGTCATTTAAAATAAACTCCTATGAGTAGAATAACAGTCAGTAGATAAAATTTTTTAATTAATTTAGGGGATTTTAAGGTGCATTTGGGGGTTCAGTTTCTATCAGTTTACAATGTTAATTGTAATATCTTAAGATTTAATTATTCTTGTGTAGTATTGGAATTAGTGTACAAGTACAAAATGAAATATTTAAATAGAAACGAGGGTTAGAAAAACAATATTTTGTACTCGTTATGAAATGTGTAATAATAATGTAATTCTGTAGTTTATTTTATTGAGTTTCTATCATTTTATTCAGTAAACTCAAAATGTGTGCATAATTAATATAGTTGAATAATGCACATATTTGTGTTTTAAGCAATAATATAAAGTCTAAGTGAATAATAAAATCATCTCCGGAACGAAATTGATGCTAAAAATATTTGATTTTTGTAATATTTAGTTATTTCTTTCAACATTTAAGAGAATTACTTACTAACAACTGGTAATGTTATTTTTCAAGAGCGAGGGATGTGTTTAAGAGGAAATCAGTCGACATTTTTTCATACTAATAGAAAAAAAATCTTTTAAAATAAAAAAACGACTTTTTTATTTACATTTGCAAACATCCAGCAAACTAATGATTACTAACAAAAACCAAAAAAGCAAAACGTACGGGCATAGTGTACACCCTGTACTGCACTTTAACGAAATAAATATTAAAATCGGTCCAGATTTGTAGGGGGAAACAGGGGATTACGAAAGGACGATTTTCTTAATTTTGCGTAGGTGAAATCAGTTCGAGTAATTCTATTGGTTCTTTATAAACACAGCTAATCACCTACTACACGGAAGGCTCACTGCACAAAAACACTCAAAAGACTACAATAATAATATATATAATGAAGCGTCAGTAGCTCAGTGGTTCAAGCGTTCGATTCACGATCGATAAGTCGTGGGTTCAAATCCCGGACATTGGACTACTGGCGTGACCCACTCCTGACACAACCATGCAAGCTTCCTAGGAGGGGTAAAGGGAATACTAGTAGTATGTGATCCATACTGCTAGTAATTTAAAAAAAAAAATACACAATCTTGATAGCAGCTGAGCTGTACCTGGGGCTTGCGTCCCCTGTACAGGATTAAAAAGGCTTTCTACTAATAGTTAACCTGTCAACCAGTCCTTCACCGCTCGACCTCCTGACCCTCTTGATTAACATTTCTTCTCCGTTTTTCCTTTTTATAATACAAAACACACTCCTTCTTCCACTATAATGACCAAAAGTGGGGTCGTATGCCAAGTTAATATTAAAACCTTTCTTTAAATCCTACTAATGTTAGCAACACTGTTTATAAAGTAGTAGTATCGGGTAGATCATTTTATATTATTTCAAGTATACCGACGTGAAGACAATATATAACCTTCAGTGCGATAGTTTAGTCTCAGTCTCTCTGGTGTTTTTGTGCAGTGAATATGGAAGTTAGTGTTATAGTGTCGTGATTAAGGTTACCATTCTCGAGGTCCACGTAAGTTTATTTATTATCTATTGTCGTTAGCGAGGTCGAGTGGTGGAGGTGAGAGTTAATATATTATGAAAGAGCTCTTCAAACCTGCTCCTGGGTCTCAAGCCCCAGGCACCGCTCGCCTCAGTCTAAATTGCATGTGTGTACGTATTGCTGTACAGTAATGGGTACCACATTTCTCTCTTATATACTTAGCACTAATATTATAAACGTGAAAGTTTGTAAGAATGTATGGATGTATGTTTGATACTCTTTCACGCAAAAACTACTGATTGGATTTTGATGAAACTTTGCAATAATATAGCTCACACATCAGAATAACACATAGGCTATAATTTATAATGATAAAGTGTCAATTATTCACAATATACCAGATGAAACCGCGGTTTGCAGCAAGTTTAATTTATGAAACTACTCGTCAAACTTAGTATATATTGAAGATTACTTTTTTAATTTAAAAACAATATTACAAGAGTGACACACATTCGTCCTCCCTTACGTAAGTGTTCCACTTTCACATTGTGTCAGTGGTATGGTCGTCTCGTCTTGCCTGTAACCTTGGATTTCATTTTGGGGTTACTTGATGCTTAAACATGTTCTTTTTAACCCCAATAAAACATGTTTTTAAATACTAGTCGACCCGCGCGACTTTGTTCACGTGTAGCTCCGCTCCTATTGGTCTTAGCGTGATGATATATAGCCTATAACCTTCCTCGATAAATGGTCTACCTAACACTGAAAGAAATTTCAAAATCGGACCAGTAGTTCCTGAGATTAGCGCGTTCAAGCAAACAAACAAACTATTCAGCTTTATATATTAAGTACTAGTCGAACTTCCGACTTCGTTCACGTGTAGCTCCGCTCCTATTGGTCTTACCGTGATGATATATAGCTTATAGCCTTCCTCAATAAATTGGCTATCTAACATTGAAAGAAGTTTTCAAATCGGACCAGTAGTTCTTGAGATTAGCGCGTTCAAGCAAACATACTCTTCAGCTTTATATATTAGTATAGATAGATAGATTATCATGCATTAACATGATATGGTCATCATAATTTTTATATTTTAACTCTTACTACAAATACTTTTTTTCTGTTTTTATTCCATAATGAAAAAGCAAAGGTATTACACCGTACATCCTTGTCTTTAGTATGTTAATTATTCATTTTATAGTAAGGCCGAAGCCATGTCTTCCGTCATAACTATGTAAATCTTTGTAGTTCTAAAATTCCTTGTAGTAGTAGATGTTCTTATAAATCAACGGATTCCTGCTCCTCATCCTCCTTATTTCTATCCTTTCTCCACTCTCCCCCACTCCCACACATTTTACCACACAGCTTTTATTGTACAACATTCAACATTATTGACAACTGTCAGAACTCGTATTTAAGTACTCATCGGTCACCTCTCACGAGGTAACAATAACTCCAGAACGCCTTGTTATCCAGAGAACGGCATCAGATCAGATCAACGATGGGTTCACTGCAGGAGAGGTGGTGATATAAAATATATATACTACGTGACCTATTTTTAACAACCCTTTCCCCCCTTCGGTGTCTACATGTAGAATATGCCAGAACCTCGCTTACTTCCCTTCCCCTTGATTTTACCTAGTAATTTATAAATAAACTTTTAAATCGAACTTGCTTGAAATGTCCCGACGTGTGTACGTCGGTGTTGCCATTTTGAATTTAGGATAAGATTTCCGTAGCAACAACCCTTCTCCCACCATTGTAACCCCACCTAAGAACGAGACACGTAAGTACGTTCCCTTATCAAAGCAATACACAACAGTATCGGTAATCGATTTTATTCCGATTGTGGTACATCACTAATTACCTAATGTTAATATAGTCTATGAAATAAAAAATAGAGAATAAAATCCTTGACCCCCCAACCCCCCTCGACAATCGTCTAACGCAATTTAGGTAAGTTAAACAAAGAAAGGAATGGTCATCGCCTCTAACGGAACTCTAAACTGATCGTTCGAGTTGAAATGTGACGTAAAGTAACCAGCAACCAGTCACCTTGTGCAATCAGACTGCGGTACAGTATACATTATACATTTGAATATAGAACACTGTCAAATATTTGAATTTCGAACACACTTCTTATACTGACTGCTATAACTCACTGCTTTAAAAACTCCTTTATATAGAGATAGCAATCACAAACACTGTTAAACCATTTTTAATGAACAAAAACTTATGATAAGAACCTAAGTATTAACTGGGGATTGTGACTTGGTTGTAAGTCTACATGCTATCAGTATAAGTTGTCATTAAAATAAAGTCTAACGCGCCCGATCATGGAATTTAGTGTCGGTCGTACACTCGTAAATGTCTCACAAAATCCATTATGACATCTGTCAATATTTTTTTCTGTTTTTATTCCATAATGGAAAAGGTATTACACCGT
Source organism: Limenitis camilla (assembly GCA_905147385.1). Taxonomy (NCBI): domain Eukaryota; kingdom Metazoa; phylum Arthropoda; class Insecta; order Lepidoptera; family Nymphalidae; genus Limenitis; species Limenitis camilla. The sequence goes on along the minus strand of LR990251.1, from coordinate 4,535,399 downwards.
ACAGCCTTTGCCTCCAAATAGTGTGGCCGACATTTTAAAATCAAGCAAAAAGAAAAAGCATTAACGTTGATTTTTTGTATGTTTTTTTAAAAACTAATAAAAAAGTTATTCAACCAAAAAAAGTTGTACAAATAAAAAAAAAATCGTAATCGATGAAGCTGTCAAATAAAAAGCATAGTTAAAGTGAAAACTACAGATACAACAAAAACCATCGACTTGACAGCTTACTTTTTTATCATGGAAAAAGCAAAGGTTTACAAAATACAGCCATCGTTGGTTTACAAATCGATTTTATAATTAATTTGGTTTTTCATATAATAAATGAAAGTTTGTATGTTTGTTTATACAATGGCTGATGTAAATAGTAGCCAGAACAGTAATAATATGGATTTACAGACATCCCATTAAGACCTGGGGTTTGTGACCTAGGAGAAGGTTTACAAGACCTTTAAATTCATATTCACTTCTCGATCTAACATCTAAACTATTAAAGTTATAATCACATGTTCTTCAATGGTTCCACTTCACTATGATTGTCAATAATAACTATGAAATTACTCGTCAAACTGCAGTTTCAAACGGATCTGAGCTTATACTGAATGTTACTAGAATTAGAAATTATTACTTAATTTATTTCGACTTTCTAGAAAAAACTCGTTCTTAGACTTCAATTCGAAATAGATTAGTGTCTACACAACACATTAACTGATAGTTTTTATTCACTTTTTACTAGAAAGGCAACATATTTGTTCTGTACAGCCATTACTAGATTTTGTACTAACATTTAAAAGGGCTGTATATTTCGAAAAGTAGAAAAATGTGTGTTAGTGTGAATATAAGTTAGACAGAATCATTTGTGGGTGAATCACAAAAATTAAAAGCCCGGTGTTTGTACGCTCAAATCTTTTAAAGTGCTCAACGGATTGTGATGCGGTTTTCACCTATAGATAGAGTGATTTAAGAGGAAGGTTTATATGTAAAATACTTGTACTAACAATAGTGAGTTTTCATCACAAATGAGCAAGGAACAATCTGAGCGAGGCTAGGTAAATGAAGCGATTCTTAACAAACACATCCCTCGCTCAACTCCGGTGGAAACGCAGCCTAACATTCTTATTTCTACGTAACTGTACTAGAATATAACGTTCTTTCTATTTTGTTAGTATTGGTTATTTCCTGTCGTTATGAAATATTTACCAGTTTTTGTATACTCATGGTTGCGATGACTTCATTTTGTATTATATAACGTCTGTGTGTATTAATCATATTTAGAGATATTTGTGATTCGTCTACGATTTGCTTAGCCATCAATCTTTTTACCAAAATGTCTGTAAATTCATTTGTGGCTTAGAAAATATTTCTCAAAATAAAATGAAGTTTTTATCACAACAGATCAAGATCAATAAATTTCATTAAAAATAAAAATAGTTTAGAAGAAAAACAAATGGCGTTAGAACTAAACTAGCAATCAATAATAAATAAAAAAATGAGGGACAATTTAACTTTTCCGTCAGAAAACTGTTGTCCTCATCCCCATCGACGGTAACAGACAGTTTATTAACTGCAAAAACTTCTCTATTATATGACAAATTTTCAGTTTTCAGTAAACTTTTGATTGCGTCGACTTAAAATCCTTATATTAATTTCAACTTGACTTTTGGTGTACAGAAAGCTAAAACTAGAAAATATGACTATTTTATGAAGTACAAAAAACGTAGAAAATCACGTTTTTTTTATATATATAAGCGATTATAGTAGCTTATAGACGTCTGCAACACCAAAAGCATCGCAAGCGCGTTGCCGACCCTATCCCCAATTCCCCCCAGGAGCTCTGGTCACCTTACTCACCAACAGGAACACAACACTGCTTTAGAGTAGTGTTATTTAGCTGTGATCTTCTGTAAGGTCGAGGTACTACCCCAGTCGGGCTGCTCCATGTTTGAGCAGGAAATTTCCGGCTGTGTCCTCAATAAAAAGTTGTATGGGAACCCCCCTTAAATATTTTGTTTTATTCTATTTTTAGTATTTGTTTAGCTATCACGGACAGACGGACAGCGGAGATTTTTTCGAATCGAAGCGAATGCAGATCAGTTATACAACCCATGTTTGGTTGCGTCTGTGCGTGCGCATGTTACTAACTGATGCATATCGGTATTGACCTTCTTAACATGTTACATGACAACCATGAACAATTGTTTCGTGACTGATATATAACGAATTGATTAAATTAAAAAAAAATGTAAACAAATGAATATATTTCGTATCGAGTACAAAATCAAAGCTATTTATAATATTTATATAAGTACTTGTTTAAAGATATATTATTAAATAGATACTACGAGGCGACAAGATTGTGTCGGCGGTCTAGACTTCACACAGTATTTGATATTTTGCTGATGATTACGGGATATGGTTATCTCTCACTCACTCACACACACACTCACTCATTCATTCATACTCTACCCGCATCCTATAAATCATATATCTCTCATGGTTAAGGCAGCGTTCGTAAGAAACGTGTTCATTCTCCGACTTACTGCAGCAAATCCGACTGTCACGAAAAAGTATTTTCATTTTTCAATTTAATATATAGCCTATGGTACTCTCAAATAATGTGGCTTTCTAATGATAAAAGAATTTTCACAATCGGTTCAGTAGATTACCCCCTACACCCTCACAAACTTTACCCTTCCCCGCTTCGTAGGTAATTTAGTATAGATAAAAATAACTACAGCCATTAACGAAAATTGGGTTTAATCGATTAAATAATAAAAATAGTTTTACAGTATTTTGATAGTGTTAATCGATTTATAGTTTTAAAATATATTGTGAAATGTAATTTCTAGAAATTACAAACGTACGCACTAAAGTTTGATCAAAATAATGTATACGGGGATCCTAGGGAGACTTGATCCCTACCTAAAATCTCCAGAGTGGTTGCCAGATTGTGAAAAAACTTTAATGAGGATGGAGGAGGTTTTTAAATTTAAAAACCTTACATTGAAAACTATTTCTGAAAAACTGACTCAAATATAGTGTAGTTTAAATTAGCACCGAAGACTTAAAAGAGTTTGATATAAATAGAGATTGAAGGGTACAAAATAGCTATTTAATAAACTGGCAACAATATGTCTAGTTTTTAGTACTTTTTTCCTTCTGGATCAAATCTCCTAGAGGATAAGAGGATGGAAGTTTAGATAAAGCAGTACCTGGGCCTTGAGACCCTCACCGTGACCTCGCTAACTAGATAATAAATTATACTTACGTGGACCTCGAGAAAGATGACCTTAACCACGATATTTACACTGTGCGAAAACACTAGAGAGACTGACTCTAATCTATCCAACATAAGGTTATATATTGTCTACAGGTGGGTATACTTGAAATAAAATTAAAGGAACTACCTGCAAACATCAATTTATGTTGCTAACAAAAATAGTAAGAAAATATTGTTGAAAACTCTTTCAGTAATTTGATTAAACCTCAAAAACAAAAGGGGGTATCATATCTCCCTTTTCCCCGATAATAGCAATTGAAATTCTGGCTGTTATGAATCGAGGGTAGATGTAAGTAATTATATAATATATAAATGAAGCAAAATATAAACAGAATGGTATCTCTATCTACATATTACAATACACCGTAACTCCAATTTCACAATTTTCTCAAACAACAAAGGCCTATGAAACGATTGTCGTAAGCGTGGAGTGAACAAAAAATATTGAAATATAGCTCTTTATGTAGTCTGTGGTCGTGTGATATTTACTATATTATTCTATTATATATTCATTTATCTGTTTTAAGCATAAATATATCGGATACAATTAAAAAAGGAAATGGATGGATGGCTCAATACGGTCAAAATATAACTAAACATTACGATACGTGATCTATTCTGACTAGAACTATTCTGGCAGGAACTATTATGACAGGAACCTAAGCAGTGCCTTGGACTTGTGACCAAGGTGTAGGCTTAAGGACGTCCTTTAAGTGATCACAACACTTGTCTCCACTGCTTAGTTTCACCGTCTAAACCTATAATTAGACTAACATTAACCTAACACAAAGCTAACCTAAACCTAGTACACACCTCCGACATATATATATATATATGCTATAGTTAGGGTAGGATAATAATAAAGAGGACTATCTGTCACTTCCGTCGCGTCATTTTAATATTCGCCGATTTTAGATAGCGAGTAAACGATTACGAGTGACATCTACGGCACTTTATTGAATGATCGCTTCAAACGAGTAATCGATTATTAATCGGGACGCCTGCGCCATATTTCCTATTTGTTGATTTACTTATCCCAACTTGTGGAGGGGCATTACTACTATTGTCTAGTCCCTTTATATTCCCCGACTGACGCAGTACACTTTAGTCTCTCGACAAGTCTTTTTGAGTGAACATCACCTGGAGTTGAAGTGTAACAAATATTACGGATATTGGACCTCCCGGACTAAGGATCGGAGTTCTTACGTCTTATTTATTGTGAGTCACTATATTGTATGTAGATGTGTTAACACAACCTTAGGTTTGGTTAGGTTACAGTCCAAGGCACTGCCTGGGTTCCTGTCCAAAAACTACAGAATAGTAAGATTCGATTATTCATTTATTCTTTTGGTTTTTGAGGGATATATCTAATACAGAAGCATCTAAGTCATGTTAATAAATATAGCTTGGGAGATAATACTTTTATTTCTGTGGAAAATTAACAACGACAGCTGGCAACACTGACAACGGAGCGTTGTTGACAATCGTGATACTTTAAATTTCTATAAATTGCTTTTGTTCCTCAGATTAATGTTGTTGACATTATAACTAACGAATGCTACTCAAATTTGTGTTGCCAACATAATAATTTACAGTATTTAAATAATTTATAATAATAAAATAGGGATAATAGGGAACTGCACAGCTGTTAAACATCCTTTGCAAATATGGAAGATATTTCCTATCGTATATTTCGTTTAACATCAAAATAGGTTATTATTTAACTTGCTATAGACAGGTGGAAGAAAAAGGGAGGGTATTGGGTTAAGAGTTATTATATGGCGGAATCGCTTCAGGACCTTGAAGAAATGCTGATCGATCTTAGCTGCTCTTCCAGACGAGTGGGTCTTAAGATGAACATAGACAAAACAAAAGTCATGTTTAACGAGCACGTTATCTCAAGACCTATCCCTGTCGACAATGTCAACATCAGACAAGGAGGCTGACAGATGAATCCAGCTGGGCTGGGCAGTTTTAAAGCTACGCCGGGTCTTCGAGTCGTCGATACCGCAAAGCCTCAAGACCAAAGTCTTCAACGAGTGTGTCCTACCGGTAATGACGTATGGAGCGGAAATGTGGACACTGACAGTTGGCCTCGTCCACAAATTAAAAGTAGCTCACTATGGAACGGGCTATGTTGGGCATCTCTCTCAAGGATAGAATCCAGAACGAGGAGATTGGCCGAAGAACCAAGGTTACCGACATAGCTCATAGAATTAGTAAGCTTCAGTGGCAGTGGGCAAGTCATGTCTGTCGCAGAACCGACGGCCGATGGGGGAGGCGTGTTCTGGAGTGGAGACCGCGTAATGGTAAGCGCATTTTAGGACGACCTCAAGCCCACTGAACCGATAACTAGAATAAAGTGGCGGGAAACGGGTGGATGAGGAAGCCGGAGGACCGTGTTTGGTGGCGCGCTTTCGAAAAGGACATATCCAGCAGTGGACAGGCTGATGGAAAAAAGAATGGAATGGAGTAATTCGGGCCGTGACATAGCAACGATATTGATAAGATTAATATTGCAAAAATATGTTGCGATAGATATTTATATATATTTAAATTACCTTTAAAAATGTGTATATAACGGAAACAAAACAATTGTAAACAATTTCATTAAGTTAATTCTCACTTGTAAAGAACCTTGAATTTGAAAAGGTAATACAGAACGTGACTGTAACGCCTTGTTCATATCTTTTCTATGAACTCTATGGTGTTACAACATTGTGAGCCACTTGTCAAACTGCCCTCGCTTCGGTAAGTAACTAAAATATTGATTAATACCATTAACAAAAACTATATTAGCGTAGAACATACTGAGTGCGATTAAACGAAATTTAGTTATTTGTACTTTCGAAATTTCGAAAAATTATATTTAAGGGGTCTTTCAATAATTACGTAAGCAGCAAAAGTAAGCAAATCCGTAACCCCTCCCCCCTGTGCTTACGTAAACATTGATGCATGTATTTTATTTCCTCCTCATTATGAGCCAGGATATTCTCGTTTTGATTGCGTGTTTATTTTGTTATCGTTGACGTAATCCCCATGCAGCCCCCCCCCCCCATTCCCCATGTCATAGAAAATAAGCAAAGCAAGGACCCCCCAGCACACATTTAATGCTTATGTAATACTTGAATCAACCCTAAATTGATTTTTACGACATTAAACAAAGTATATTAAATATTTATATTGTGGGGAGAATAAAATATAAGTGTCGGCAACACCGACGTAAACGAAAATGACAAGATTATATTTTTTTTCTCCGTTTTTATTCCATAATAGAAAAAGGCAAAGGTATTTTACCGTACAGACTTGACAGATTATAAAGGATTTTTAATAAATTTTGTTTTTAATGAATGACAATATAACTATAATTGGTTTTTGAATTGCAAGGATTTGTTTCCCATTTTTAGTAAAATTATGTCATTTTTGGAACTTTCTTAATAAAAGGGGTTTAATCTATATAAACCCCTTTTGATTTTATTTTTAATTTAATTTTTTTATATTAAAATTCAAAATTACTGAATGGTAATTGTCCCTCTTTATTTTTAGGAGTAAACAACGTGAAAGAATATTTAATTATGATTTTTAAAAAAGACGATTTTTGGCGGAAGAAAAAAAATCAATCTTTTATTAAAAACTGTTTTTGAAAAGTGTTACTCACTGAATCCTCCATATTGAGTTTTTTTTTAGATTTTTTTGAATTGTTTCAACAATATAAATATTTCCGTTTCCGTTAATAATAAAACATCTTTAAAATTCAACATAGGAAGATTTGCAAGGCGACTCCACGTCCTTTCAACACCAGTATACATAGATCTGTGTACGCAAACATTTTATATGATGCAAGGGTCATTTAAACTGGTCAGACCTTAAAACTAACCTCGTGGTCGACCTCACACTGTGTCAATTGTTACTACTATTATATAATGTTTAGTGTATGTATATAAATTACTTGACTAGGGATATATCATGAATATGTTAGAATCTTTGAATGTGACCACTATCATAACCATTCACATAATTTTTTAAAGAGATTATTATTATTTAAGGTATTTTGATTTCTTAATTTAAGCACTATTATATGAATTATTTATGGATATTTTAGTTTATAATAATTTTATATAAGGGTCCTATTTCAACCTTTTTTTGCAATAAAATGTAGCCTATGTTTTTAACCCAGCTTTAGTCTAGCTGTGTACTAAATTTCATCAAAATCGCTTAAGTAGTTTAAGCGTGAAAGTGTAACAAAGACAGAGTTACTTTCCCATTTATAAATTACTAGTCGACACGCGCAACTTCTTCCACTTGGTGCTCCGCTCCTATGGGTCGCAGCGTAATGTTATATAGCTTATAGCCATCCTCAATAAATGGGCTGTCTAACACTAAAAGAATTTTTCAAATCAGACTAGTAGTTCCTAAGTTAAGCGTATTCAAATAAACAAACTCTTCAGCTTTATATATTACTAGTCGACCCGCGTGACTTCGTTCACGTGTTGCTCCGCTCCTATAGGTCCTAGCGTAATGTTATATAGCTTATAGTCTTCCTCGATAAATGGGCTATCTAACACTGAAAGAATTTTTTAAATCGAACCAGTAGTTCTTGAGATTAGCGCGTTCAAGCAAACAAGAAACAAAACAAAATCTTCATCTTTATATTTTAGTATAGAAGATATAAGATAGTTGGAATGTTGGGATCAAAACGAATAGATTCTTTTGCAATGATTAGGTAATGATTATTATAAAACATGACTTCATAATGGTAATGCGGAAGGAAAAATAAGTAAACATATTGATTATTACCAGTTCTGTTCACCTTCATATTCCAGTTAGCGATTGCATTTGAATTTTATTAACATTTTTTATTGAAGAAGAGACAAGTCGTTCCATTAGAATATAAATATTTAAAAAGAAGTTTATTTCAATTGGTAAATAATAGTTTAAATGAAGGGTTTTCATAGAAATGTCACGAAAAAAGTGTCCAAGATACGGACACAACTAAATCTTACTTCATACTAATATTATAAATATGAGGGTTTGTATGTTTGTTACTCAATCACATAAAAACGGCTGAACGGATTTCAATGAAATTTGGCACACAGATAGTTTATAGACTGCATTAACACATAGGCTTACTTTTAATCGAGGAAAAGCTCAGAGTTCCTTAGGGATGGCGGCTAAATGTTTTTATTAAGCAACTATAGGAGAAATATATTATTTTGATTCTTTTACATTTATCTGCTATTTATTTAGTGAATTAATTCCTGGATCTTTTTTGCCAGAGACACTTTTTCTGTACCACAATAGGATAATTTATCTCTTTGAGAGATCTCTTCTAGTAGACCTTTTGTGAGCGGTAGATAGAAAGGACAAAATACATAAATATATATAAATCTTTATTTTTGGATTATACGTTAGTTGTTCGTGATTTTTTTAATTCAAATAAGTACTAAGTAGTATATGACCTCTTCTAAGGTCCCATTACATACGTCAAAACTTATCAAAATTAGATTATTTCAAAATAAAATCCACAGACTAAAATTATTTACATCACTTTTTTAGGAGATAAGAAACTGCTCAAACGACACGAGGATACTCCTGGGTCACAAACCCCAGGTACAACATGTTTTTTATCCTCTTATACAGTATAGTTTTTGTATGAAACGACCTTGAATCATTTAAGTTATCTATCTGTTCTACATACAGTTGTGCGTTGACATTACAACCCACATCATGACGTAACCCACAATGACATCATATTATTACTAAAGATACGTTATATGGGTGACAGAACCTTTTAAATAATTATTATTTACATGTCAGCTATACTGCAGAGTAACACGAAACTTTCATGATGGAGTCGCAGCATCATAACTGTCTCAAATCTATCAGAATAGAGGTTATATATTGTCACGTGGCTATACTTAATAAAATAAATGAAACTACTCGCGAATATCCGCCGCGCGGTTTCACCCGCTATATTTTGGATTATTCACACTATATCATTATAAATTATAGCCTATATGTAAGCTATATTATTGTAAAGTTTCATCAAAATCCATTCAGTAGTTTTTGCGTGAAAGAGCAACAAACATATATCCATACATTCTTACAAATTTTCGCTTTTATAATATTAGTCGGATAAACGGTGTTGCTAACTATTTTTAGACTCTTGTCAATTTTAAGGTTTATATCATAACTTGAGCTTGATTTTTGATAAAAAAAGACTGGATAAACTTTCCCGGAAAGGGTTGAAATATTCTTTTAACCGAACTCTTTAATTTTCTTAAGAATTTTGAATGATTTTGATAATATTTCTCCGAAAAATCCAAGATATTCTAACCAAATTAAAAAATCAATATAATCCTTAAATTAAGCTGACTGTAAAGATTTACAATTTATTTTAATAGTAATCTATTATTATTATATGTCTATATTTATCCTAATACTAGCTGCGCTCCGCGGTTGCACCCGCTGTATTTTGGGTAATTCACACTATACATTACAAATTATAGCCTATGTGTTATTCTGATGTGTAAGCTATATTATTGTGAAGTTTCAACAAAATCCATTCAGTGGTTTTTGCATGCAAGACTAACAAACATACATCCATACATTCTTACAAACTTTCGCGTTTATAATATTAGTAGGATTATAAAAAGGAATAAATAAATGAATAATTTCGTATTGAAGACTGTTTCATTAAATATAGATTACTTTTGGAATTATTTAAATCGGACATTTCCTTTAAAAGATATTACGAAATTAAATGCCGCCGCTTCGGTGTGGCTCTAAGCAGCGCATCAAGGGAGGGGGAGGGGGCACCGAAGTGTGGGGAAGGGATATAACAAACCATGCATTGTGGGATACATAAGGTATAATATGCTCATCATCTTTAGATGTTAGTTACTCAAAAACAGCTAAACGGATTTTAATAAAGTTTGGCATACATATACTTTATAACCTGTATTAACATATAGGCTACTTTTTATCCCGAAAAATAAAACAGTTCCTACGGGATAATACTAAAATATATTTGAGTATAAGTGGAAATACGATTCAGAATTTAATATTAAATAAAACCAATAATTACACACATTAAGGATATAAAGCCTCATTTTTTCAAAATTATTGTATTGTAAATCTATAAGCAATACAATTAAAATGTAATTTCATTTAAAAGTACTTATGAAGTAGTTTTAAAAAGGTTTAAAACCAGTTTCCTCACAAGCGGCCTTGGCTTGGTACGAATTTCAACATATGAATCACTATTAATTCTGTTCTCATATTTATAAATCCGTATTTCGTTTTTAAACATTTAAAACATACATTTAAAAATATACATATAAAATTGACGATGGATCTTCATACAAATATGAAAAAATTGTCCTAAATCTCATTATAAGTATTTTTGCTTCAAAAGTAAGTAATACTATATAATTAGACTAATCTGGCTGAAATGGCTAAAATGGCTGAAGTGATTTCTATGAATTTTTTAATTTTTTTATACACAGGTACTTTAGAAGATAGATTTACATATAAAGTACTTTTCATTCCGAAAAAAGGTACCGTTCTCGTGGGATAAAAGAAACTGAAGAACACTTAAATTTAGTCGACTAGTAGAATAAATAGAATGAATATTTAAAAACAGTTCCAACTTATGACGTATTTGTTATTCTCATCTCTGTAATTGTTCAAATTCCGTGAATTATTTATGAATCAGTGGTTTTTTTTTATAATTTATACGCAAATAAAATACTGATGTTTCTATATGTGACTAGAATTTCAAGATTCTTTTTCCTCTAGTTAACATGATTTTGTAATTATTTCCAATCAAAAAAAGTTTACTACACTCCTTTTCCTTGTAGGAGTTGGATAAATATACCGAAAGACAGAGTGAATGAAATCAAGATTATTTACTTTTTCGATATAAAAGATTTCAACGGAAGCAAAGCATGCAAAACAAAATAGTACGTTCATTGTTTGTACTTTTTTTTAATTTAAAATCCTTATTTAAGAAGGTAAAAGTGATTGTATAAATCAAAACAATAATTTTCTTACATCTTTGATTTCTAAACAAATAAATATAATGCATTCAAATTTATATCTAGTCTAGTATTTAATATCATGTGTCTATGCTATTGTGTTTAGTATATAGCGTCATCTAGTGTCATGTATATAGTGTCTAGTATGTATTATCTAGTGTCTATTAACTATCATATAGTATCTAGATTCTTTTTTTTTCTTTATTTAAAGGGCTTGTTCCCAAGATAGCGAACATGTCGCCCTTGTTAGTTATACACAATATATATATATATTATACATCCTTAATTATTAACTAAAGTGGACCAATTATCTAAGGCTAACTTAACTAGGTTATAAATATCTTTCGCCAACCTTGAGTGAGGGTTTGCTAATATTATATTACAATAACGTTTTCTCTCATTGATTCGTTTCGGATACATTCCATCAAAACATACAATAGGTCCTTTACTCCACAAACTGTGCAATTCGGTGATTGTTTCTTATTCTAGCAGCAAATTCGTTTAGTGGAATGTGCCCGGAACGAATTCTTAACCCCATCACGGTGGAACGTCTATCCAAACTAGAAGTCTCAAACGAAGGCGACATATATGGATCCGATCTTAAGGTCCTATACCAAATTCCTTTATCCAAAGAAATCTTATGAAACCGTTCAACCCATAACTTATAAATATATCGTTTGAATACAAGTAAAATATCCTTAGAAGGGAATACAGTCATTGGAATAAGAGTCTAGTATCTTATGTTTAGTATCTAGGGTCGTCTAGTGTTTAGTATATAGTGTCTACTATCCAGTGCCCATTTCCTAGAGTCCAGAATATAGTGGATTGTATCTATACGATTAGCTCACGGACTTGAGAGTATGTGAGTCTCTTTTTACCCTTAAATTAAGCATGATTGAAGCTTATGAGTTTGTTTAATTGTTTAATTGAACACGCTAATCTCAAAAACTATTCGTTCGGATTGAAAATAACATCACAGCTTTAATAAACAATATTGCAAAAATGGGGAAAATTTACCCCAGAGCTTGCTTTGTGTATAAATGTTGCCTACGCCATACTCGTACATTTCTTTCATGTTTTATGTAAATTCTAATTACTCGTTAAGTTGAAGTCTCTAGGAAATAAAACTCTCCTATCGTTGGATTTTATCAAAATAGTTACTGTCCTACAACAAAACCTTTTATAATGTGAACATATCTTTATAAAAGCAGAAGTCACAGGTGATTACGACCGACCTCGACTGGAGGACGCACAAACAAACATAAATGCATCAACACTTGCTTTATCTCATACACAATAAGGTCTATAATCCCATGAATATACCATAAACAAACTTTGTATCAAGAGCTGTGTGTGTTTAAATATTTTAATGGAAAACAAACCTTGGTTAGTGTAAATAGGAGATGTTTTTCTATGAGTAGGTCAGATGTTTTTTATTGGATAGATAATTTGTTATTTAGTAGCTAAATATGGCGTTGAGTTGATTTTTTATTGTTATTGTCAAGAAGTAGATTTTTAATGCATTCTCTGCGTGTTGGATGTGAGATATAAGTATACAGTTCTTTGCGTTAAGTCTAGTAATGTGTTTTTTTTGCCCTCAAATGGATGAAGAAGTGTGACGTCACATCACAAGAAACGAAGAAATATAATCACTCACAAAACTTTGAAAATAAAATGTTATAATTTTTTTTATTTGTTTTGTTTGTGTCATTTTAAACTTTATTTAAATTTATAAAATAACTAAGATTTTATTAGTGTTAATTATAAAAACAAACCAGCAAAATCAACCGCGCAAAATAGAATTAAAAAACAAAATCAGACTACGGACAACAAAACATTGTAAAGACAATGTTGCCTTTTTAAAAAAAAACCTGTGCCATCAGTCTAGAATAAAATATGAAAATGCTGTGTTGTATAGATATAGAAAAAATGTTATAATAATTTTTTAATTATCGTCTTATATAAAACCCGAAAAAATGCCGGTTTTTAATCTAGCTAAAACCGCGTTTGTAATTGTGTCGGTTAACCAGTTTTTTCGGTTTGCATGCCCTAACCTATTTCTAAAATTCGTTTCGTGAGGAAATTATTTCGAATATGATTTTTTGAAAATTAGTTAGAAAATACGAAATTTTTTCTAAACTTAACAACTATTGCAAAACTACAGGATAATAAAAGGAAATTAAATTTTGGTTTAACTCGACGTATCGAGTTTGGGAGATATAATTAGGAAATTAGGATATGCACTTGTAAGAAATAATTGCATTACAGTCACCATTAAACTGAACTTACATATTTAATTGCCGCAGAAAATGTAAAATAATTGAATCCACTTCTTCCATATTATGAAGCTAAAATATTTAATATAAAATTCGACACAAAGATGATAATAACACCAATATTTCTTCTTATCTTGCCTACCCTCTTTATATTTGCTTATGTATGAAATCATTCATTCAATTTTATCGCTGATTATTTAACAAGTGGAATGTTTGCTCTTTTTTCTCCATTAACAAAAAAAAAACAAAAAAAAGGTAGTTAGAATTTAAAAACCGTATTTTCCTTCAGACTAGCTACATCAAAACTATTTTACAATTCTATTAACTAACTCGTCTCTCTCTAGTCTATGGTCATACAAATGGAATGTTATTTTAACTAGCTGCGCTCTGCGTTTTTAACCCGCTATATTTTGAATAATTCACACTATATTATTATAAATTATAGCCTATGTGTTATTCTGATGTGTATGCTATATTTTTGTTAAGTTTCATCAAAATCCATTCAGTAGTTTTATGTGAAAGAGTAACAAACATCCAGACATCCATACATTCTTACAAACCTTCGCGTTTATAATATTATGAGCTTGACTACAATATCCTCTTAGGCGTTATACTTTAGACTCAGAGTTTCAGCGTTACTGATAAAATACTCGCGATGTAATCATAATTATTCTTGACGAAGTATTTATTTTACTTTCTTCGATTGATGTTTATTAATTATCCAACATTCAAGAAAGTAAAAATGCTACTCATAACAATCTAATATATAAAGCTGCAGAGTTTGTTTGCTTGAACGCGCTAATCTCAGGAACTACTGGTCGGATTTGAAAACTTCTTTCAGTGTTAGATAGTCCATTTATCGAGGAACGCTATAGGCTATATATTATCAGGATAAGACCAATAGGAGCGGAGCTACACGTGAACAAAGTCGCAATGATCGGCTAGAGTTCATAATAACAAAGCTGTAAATAGAAATCAAAATATATAGCTAAGGTTTTTAATATTTTTATAGTATTTTTTATTGCATTACATGCAACACTGATGTTTATATAACAACAGAAAAATCGATGTGTGAGTATTTGAATGTTTACTATTAACTTTATATTTGCTTATATTATTATTTGTTTACTCTAGAACTTGTTATATTAAATTTATCTCAAAATCATCCAAAAATTACATTGTCGTTAATTATGATGATGTTGGCAACATTGAGTTGACTAGCAAACGGTAAAAGGTAACCAAATAAATACGCCAACATGGCAGCGAAAATTGTTATTGCATCGCGAGTAACCAAGCAGTGTTGTTGAAGCTCTGTGTCTAAAGTATAACCCTCGGATGTAATATTATAGTCAACAAGCCGTTTTACTGGAGGTCTGCGTGTATAGTATAACCCATATTTAATGTCTAATGTTGTATATCAATAGCATTCAATAGGCAATATCTTGGATTACCATAATTCGCACAAAATCCACAATTTTGCAAATTTACAAAGAGACTATTAATACTCCAAATAAAAAAACCGGCCAAGTGCGAGTCGGACACGCGACGAAGGGTTCCGTACTAATATTTCAAAAATTTGCTGTATTTATTTTATTCTGTTTTTAGTATTTGTTGTTATAGGGGCAACAGAAATTGTATATCATTTGTGAACATTACAACTGTCTAGCTATGACGGTTTATGAGATATAGCCTGGTGACAGACAGACGGAGGGACGTACATCGGAGTCTTATTAAGGATCCGTTTTTACCCTTTGGGCACGAAACACCGAAAGATTATTGGGTAGGCTGTACACAGAATTGGCAAATATTATTTCACAATTGCAAAATATTGAATATGGTCATAAAAACTTTGTATGCTAATGTGAGTGATTCATTTTGAGACATTCGCACTGTATTTGGTGTGTTGTAGGCGGAGTGTGGGTATCACTATATACTATACATATAACATATGAGATGAAAATATAGTTTTAATCAAATATATATTGATTATTTGCTTATATTGTACTTGAGACCCAGGAACAGGATTAAAGAGCTCTTTAATAAGATATTAAGTCTCATTTACTAATATTGTAAAAAGTAACTCTGTCTGTCTGTCGCGCTTTCATGCCAAAACTACTGAACCGATTTAAATGAAATTTTGTATATAGATAGTCTAGAGCCTGAGAAAGGATTTAGGCTACCTTTTATTGCAAAAAAAGGGTTGTAAGAGATTGAAAAGGGACTTTAAAGGGAAGGGGGGTTGTAAAAAAAGTAGTCTATACTAATATTATAAAGAGGAAAGATTTGTATTTTTGTATGTAACGAATAAACATAAAAACTACTGGACCGATTTCAAAAATTCTTTCACCATTAGAAAGCTACATTATCCCTGAGTAACATAGGCTATAGTTATTACAAGAAAAAATTAGATATCCCCAGAAATTCTCACTAAAACCAACACAAGGTGCAAAAAAATTAGGCATAAAATATTTTTCATCGCATGCGCTGCAAAAAGTATTGATGATAGAACAAAAAAATGTTCTACAATATTATAGAACGTATCAATATCTACAAAAAACTCCACGAGATCATATGTCCAACTATTGTAGTTAAGTCACTATAACTACTTTTTTACATTTTAAAAGTTGATAAAAATACTTATCAAAATCAGACCATGTTTTCCATAACTTTGTGTTAATTCTTATTCAAATAAATTATTTCGTAATGAAGACTGTTTCAATATCTGTTAATTACTTTTTGAATTATTGAAATCGGACATTCCAGTCAAAAGATATTACGAAATAAAAATATCAAGATAATTAAAAAATAATCCTAGACGGGCCGCCGGCGCGGTGTGGAGTGCCTCGCAGCGCAGCGAGTAACGCGGCGATAGAGGGAGCGACAGAATGCGGGAGCCAAAATGTTAAAAAAAAATTATCCACCCGTGCGAAGCCGGGACGGGCCCCTAGTAGATAATAAAGTAAACTTACGTGGACCTCAGGAAGGGCGACCTTAACCACGACACTAAAATACTAACTTCCATGTACACTGCGCGATAACACCAGGGAGACTGACGGATTTAAAAAAATAAAAATGGAAGTACCCGCGAATACTAATTTATAAACGGTGAACGGTAAGTGTCACGCTTACATTTCGGCAAACGGTAATTATTCTTCAACTTAAGCTACCTACTCTGTACAGGATTACTTGAACGATGACAAAGTTGGAATCAAAATGACGTTGATGCTCAGCTGAATGATCATACTTTTGTAATAGAACACACACAGACTGATGTAAACAATGGCTTTTTGAAAAGACAAGTCTGACTGATTGACAAACCAATTTTGAAGTGTCAAAAGTACTTAGTAATTAAAATAAATTAGTTTAAATTTGAGTTGCTGTATACCTCTGTTTCTTTTTCTGTCTAATACTATAATATGGTACCCTTCCAGTCTATTATTAACTTGTTCATTTTATTTCCATTTATTCTATCAAAATTTAAACATCATAATTGTCTAGCGCCTGATACTAAGGCAAATGCCAACTAGTCTCATACACAGTGACTTTTTCATCCTATTGACACCTGTGGGCCTAGCAAAGTTGCAAACGTTATTTTCTATTCTCTTTCTACAATTTCAAACGATATGTATTGACAAGCCATGTTGACATATTTGTTGCGTTCCACTGAGCGTTCACAACGCCCAAATAACTTTAAGATGTAAATAAGTTTATTTGATACGGATAGAGATTTATTAGTGTTAGTGAATGTTTTAGCAGCGGATCCTCAACGTCCGCCACAGGTAAATTATTTATGTAAAATTAATTTTACTTTTAATTTATTTATAAATATAAAAAAATCCATATTAATCAATAAAAATATGTATATTAATTAATTTAACCAATAATTATTGAAGTTTATTGTTAAGACTAACAAATTATTACCTTAACCTCTTGAAACTATTACTTTATAACTCGCCATTTGAATTATTTTCGCTAACGCTCAAAACGCTCAATTAAATATTTCACTTGGGTTAACAATCGTTACGATGGTAACGCTCGCAAATAAGTGGAACGAGAAAAATTGTAGTCGTGAGTCTGGTCATCGTACTCGTGAGTGCTTAGTGGAACGTACCCATTAAGATCGAATGCTCATTCTACATACGTCATTTTAATTTGATCACGTGATATATCGCTAACATATGTCAATCCCATACATTTTTAGGTTTTCTATATGCGTTAACAATTGTAGAAAGTCAACTTTGCTAAGGCCCCTGACAGTCACACTAAAGCGGTATAAAATCACCTACCGTACAATCTCTTCAGAAGCATATGAGGAGAGAAGCAATTGTAACTGGTCAAAAGCCTCAAATTTGAAGAATATTCTCACATTGACATTGGCAGAATTACTGCTATTCAAAGCGGTAGAAAAGCCATAGACAAGAGAAGAAAAAAAACATCTACGTGCACTAAGAATACTATGGAAGTGTTGATTTTATTTCACCAGCTAGGCATTGACTGGAGTATTAAATAGAGGTTACAATAGTGTATAAATATATAAGGTGAAATAAATAAATACGTATGATTGCACAACAATCTAGTAGAAGAGTCGAAGCGGTTCGGAGGCCAGGAATCGAACCCGTTACGGCGACAAGGGCGTGCGCAGGCGTCACGCTACCTTGCCTACCTACACTACTTGCGAACTCATTGCGAATAACACTGAGCACGTCGTTGGACCAAAACTTCGATAGATAGATAGATAAACACTTTATTGCACACATTACAAAGAGGAGAAAAAAAAACAAAAACATTAAAGCAAAAGTCATACAAAGAACATGCAAAGGCGATCTATTGCTAAACAGACAACCTTCGATGAAAAGAACTGTTAAATAGAACAAAACATATAGTATATATGTCTTTAGGTTTAAACAGAGAGCCTGGGCAGTGGAGGCTAGTCTAGGCACTGCTCAGGTTCCTGTCGTAATTGTAAGAGATTATAAAGTTTAGTCCATTCAGTACACTCCTCTTAGTGTTTATCAATATACTTCCTCTCCTATTCTCATTTAATTTCTCCGAGTTTTATATACAGCAAGAATAGAATAGAAGAATAACGTATTATTGTTGAATATATTAATTGAACTGGAACGGACGTATGTCATACTTAACTTAGTGATATATTGTACAATAGTCATAATATAAACAGTACAAGTATCTGCAAAGTTCGTGAAAGATTCTGAATTTGTTCCAGAGTGAATTGACACACGAAAAGACACACCAACTCACTCTTCCGGAATAAAAAGTATAGGATCGATTTTTGAGATGGGTCAGTAAGAAAATAAAAAAAAAAAATTATGCCTATCGATCCCACTTCGTATGGGGATCAAAAGACTCTATGGGACCATTTAAGGTATAAGTACTAAAAATGTCAGAAATCGTCAAAAACTTATTCCATACAATTTGTACTGAAAAACGATAAATCATCTCGTAATATTCTTATTGCCAAATCCTATTTAAAATATACATAAAAAAATATTTTGAAAAGAGCAAGAGCTAACTAACTGTCCTTTGTAACATTATAGCATAGGATTTTTTACGAGAAAAAGAAGTTCATTACAGAAGAATAATATATAAGAACATGTAGGATGAAACTAAGCTTTTAAATATAACAAATTAAATAAATATGTACTATATTAATCATCATTACGACCCGTCAATGACCCACTGATGAGCCGGGTCTCCTCCTCAGAATGAGGAGTGTGTTAGGCCATAGTCTACCACGCTGGCCCAGTGCGGGTTGGCAGACTTCACACACCTTTGAGAACTTTAGGGAACTCTCAGGAGTGCAGGTTTCCTCACGATGTTTTCGTTTACCGTTATAGCAAGTGATATTTAGTTGCTTAAAACACACTTCACTCAGAAAAGTCAGAGGTGTGTGCCTGAGTGGGGGGTCAAGCTCCCGAGAAAGACTTAAGTCTCAACCACTGGGCCATCACTGCTTAATAGTTACAAAATATTATTACATATCAATATATTTTTTATTTAGAATAATCAAACGAGATTAAATTCTATATGAAAAGAATTATTATCAAAAAGGTCAATATTTCCTGTAAGAACTTTTAATTCTAGCTATTAATTAAAGTTTCTTCATCTCTATTAATCAATCTTAAAGCACATACACAATATTCCCATATAAAATTGATTTTGAAAGTTTACGATCGCCATCTTCGGATATAGTAGGCGTGTTTCAAAACGTGTTGCCTTACAAATAAAATGGTGTAATTTGTAGTAATAGTTTAACTATTAACTAATAGCATAGATGATTCTGATGAAGTTCTATTTGTTTGAAACGTTTAATCGAGATGGTTCTAGCTATGTTCTAGCTATGTATTGTGAAGATCTGTTCACCCGTTTGAGGGCTATCAGCTCATTTTTAACCTGAGAGCTGCCTCACAATATTAATATATTGACAATTATAACAATCTTGTAAACATGGCAACACACTCACATTGCTTACACTGAGTACAGATAAGATGATGATGATGATGATGAGTATAGAATCTTGATCAAGCTTTTTTTAAAGTATTTTATCCATCATTTTTAATACCAACTGATTAGACTAGAGTGCTGTTTTTTATGTAATTTTTTTTTGTATTTTTCGACTTAAATAAGTTAACTAAAAACATTCTTAATATCCAAATTACAACTAAAGCTATTATATAAAGTTCTCGTGTCACAATGTTAGTTACCATACTCCTCTGAAACGGCTCGACCGATTTTGATGAAATTTTATGTACATGTCGGGTAGGTCTGAGAATCGGTAACATCTATTTTTTATACCCCTAAGTGATAAGGGTGGTCCACCTCAATTTTTTGAATAATTAAATGTGTATGGTAAAGAGTATTTATGAATTGTTTAATTTCCAAAATTTGAAATACTAATATTATTCTAAGATTGTAATTAATAAATTAAATAAATAATTTAGACGAATATTAAACCGTTAAATGATATTAATATTATCTAATATTATAAATATTTTAATTTAGTATGTAAGTTAGTATTAATAGCGCCACCACTTGCCTAGCTTAGTTTGTGAGTGTTTCCATAAAAGGGCAGATACGGGTTGTATCTGAGTACTCTTGTTTCTACCCTAGTCGTTACGCTGTTGCTCTGTAACAAGGTGCTTGTGGTGATGCTGTTGGATATTCTTGGTTACTGTACAACCATATAAGTTACTAATACCTTGTATAAATACTGATATTTTGCTAAATAGTATTAATGTTATATAATGTTGGTAAATCTATATTTTGAAAGTAACATAATAGGATTTTCTTATTCTTCTCCTCAGATTAATATTATTCCGAACTAGCTAAAATGAATTGAAGTTTTAATAATATTTTAAATATATCATAGTTATACTCTACATCTGAATTATGTATTAAAATAAAATTGTTAGTACATCACGTTGATTGTGGTCTACATTGTGAAGAAACCAATATGTTATTATCTCAGCATAGTAGTTATACATTTTAACCGACTTCATAAAAAGGAGGAGATTTTTGGACTTGAGTCAGTGTTTTTGTAGTTAAATTTTATTGGCACGAATACACTTCTAGTAAACTTTTCTATAAAAAGAGAAGCTGACTGACTGACATATCAACGCAGGGTCTATACTATAAGGGTTAGAAACTTGAAATTTTGCACAGGGGTTCCTTTTATAATGTAAGGGAGCAATAAGAAAGGATTTTTGAAAATTCATCCCCAAAGGGGGTAAAACGGGGGTGCAAAGTTAGTATGAAACTTTGCAGTTTTTGAAGTTATTCAAATGAAATTCATGAAACACGTGTAAAATATTTTTTCAAAAATCATCCCAAATAATATGTCTACAGACGATCTACTGTAGGCTAATATAACTACCTCAATATCGCAAACGAAGTTGCAGGTAAAAGGTTGTAATATATAACATTAATCATAGGAATATTTTTATATTTATAAATGTACCTTTAAAAAAACGTCTAAAAAGTAGTAAAGTTAACATATAGTAATTTCTTCTGAGTTATTGCTAGAAATGTTCTTATATTCTTCGCATATATATATCCTTGTATCGTACATATAACTTAGCTAATCCTATTCTCTCTGATGTTTAAACGGTGGCATAAATCAAAGCTAATGTAATAGAATAACAAAGAAACCACTACCACGGCCAATTGGTCGACCTTCCCAACAAATATGGCAGAACTGCTATTACTGCATCGCGTGACGAGAATGTGTTTTCGTTATTTATGCTACTTTGACTACTAAATCGTGGGAAATTTAAATAAAATTGTCTATTTGGTAATCATCTTATATTACATTAAAATCCTGTATCAAAAACTAAATAGATCAATGACTTTTTAATTTTTTAACACTTTTTGTATGTTTATTTGTAGCATCGTAGCGACTAAGATAATGGACCGATTTTGAAGAAGTTTCATTTGTTTGAAAGGTAATTTAATTGAGATTATTCCTAGCTATGTATTGTGAAGATCTGTTCAGCCGTTTGAAGACTATCAGCTCATTTCTAACTTGAGAGTTGCGTGACCATTTATAATTATCTACATTGGCTTTTATACTGGTACATAAAATACAATAATGATGAATGACAAAAAGCCGAGCACCTGGGGCTTGTGACCCAAGTGCAGGACAATCAAGTTACACAAACATTCCCTCTCCTTGCATCATTACCATCTAACAATTTCCTTTACCGAACGAGTAATAATAACTTGACTTACCTGATTATATTTTACTAAGTTAATATTAATATATAAAATAATAAATATTTTTAAAATAATTGGAGAAAACTATATTTTATTTATAAGCGATTTTAAAAATGAATACAATAATAATTTATTGAGAAAAACAAATCATTAAATTTTCTTTTCTTCATTCATACTTGAACTAAAAATCCAAATATAATTTTAATACATAATCTGTTTCCTTTAATGGATAGATGACCTTAGATCAAATATGGCGGACCGTAGAGTTGCTTCAAGTCACGTGACAGGAATATCTGACGGATATTTATATTATTACTAACAACCCACCCTGACTTCACACGCGTAGTAATTATACATTGTTTTGTTATATCTCATAGAGAAGCGACTACAGCCGACACTTTCGAAAATTTTCGTCTTATTTAAAAAACTTAACAAATTATACACCTAAACCTTCCTGATGAATCACTCTGTCTATTAGTGAAAACCGCATTAGAACCGGTTAAGTAGTTCTAGAGTTTTGAACGACTAAAGAGACAGACAAAAATCAATCAATTTGACATCAAACGTCAATCATATTATAGAAGTTTAACATCATCTTTAATTATAAAATGTTTTTGAAAAAAAAGTGAAGTGTTGCTAGCTAGAAATATAGTGTAGGGAAGTAAGGATAAAGGTATTTTAATTATTGTTTTACAATAAGTCAAGGTTTACCACCCACCGTCTGCCCACGTTGTGACGTCACTGCCGGAACTACACTGACTCCATGTAACACGTCATATTGTTGAGAAAAATAATATTGCAAAATATGCACTGGCGTCTTTTTTTGTAGTTTGTGAGGTTGTACTGATGATCTACTGAACCGATTTTGAAAATTCTTTTACCAATATAAAGCTATATTATTTGTGAGTATCGTAGACTATATATTAACCCGAAAAATTAAAAGACTTTTTCGTGGTAGTCGGATTTGCAAAGCAAGCCGGAGAAAAAACAGTCGAACTAAAACGTTTGTTACGAACCATGAGAGATATATGAGTTATAGTTGCGGGTAGAATATGAACGAATAAATGAGTCCTCAGCGAAGCGAGAGCGGGTCGACTAGTGTTTAGAAGTATTATTTGACCAATTATCACACTCCTAACTTTATTACTTTGAGTAAAAGTGGATACAACCTTTATATTTTAATTTAGTTAGATAAAAAAGCTACTAAGTAGACGCATATTGAGAATTTACAATTTTCCAAATTGATAAAAATAGAAAAAGATGTTAAATAATTTAGGGGTAAATATTTTAGGTGTTAAAATTAAATGAATATTTTCATCAGAATTTCTTTACTGATTGACTATATTAAACATTTCTTACTGTTTAATTCCATTTGTAGAGTTGTCCTGTGTCTGCTGAGCCGGGTCTTCTCCTCAGAATGAGGAGGGTATTAGGCCATAGTCCACCATTAAAGCATTGTTTTCCTTCACCGTTAAAGCAAGTGATATTTAATTGCTTAAAACACACATAACTCAGAGTCAGAGGTGTGTGTCTGTGTGGGGGATCGCACTCAGACCTCCCGAGTAAGACTTGAAGTCTCAACCACTGGGCCATCACTGCTTCTTACTCGCTTGTCCGGCTTATATAGTGGTAATCATAAAGAGAGTTAAAGTCTATACGCTGAGCAACAGTATGACGACTAAACTAGAATATACTTTAGACTCAGAGCATCAAAGTTATGCTAGAATACTCGCGATGTAATCATAAATATTTCCGTCATGGCGGCGTATTTATTTTCTTTTAATTTTTACGTTGGCACAACAGAATGATATTCAGTTTGTGCCAACTTCTAAAATCAAATTTTAATCAGATTAATGTTGTCGACAGCATAACTAACAGGCTGCCACACAAATCAGTGTTGTCAACATCATAACTAACAATAGACAAAAATCATTCTAGTAAATAATTGATTAATCACTATGAACGAAATTGTTTATAGATTAAAATAAAAAAAAAGTAAGACTCAAAGAAATGTATAAAATAGTTATTGATGATACTTTTTAATTATTTTTTGTAATATAGTTTTTATTTTGACCATTAAATAATTTGTTTGATTATTTAACTTTAACTGGCATTTAATGAGTCTTAATGTCCTACTAATATTATAAACGCGAAAGTTTGTAAGAATGTATGGATGTTTGTTACTCATTCACGCAAAAACTACAGGATGGATTTTGATGAAACTTTAAAATAATATAGCTTACAGATCAGAATAACACATAGGCTATAATTTATAATGATATAGTGTGAATTATGTAAAATATAGATGGTGAAACCGCGGGGCGCACCTAGTATAAAATATAGATCCTAACCTTCCTAAAAAGGTCCATATATATGATGATTATTTTTTCTGCCTTAATTAACATTACGCAAATGTTAAGGAGAGCAGCTCTACTGACCTTTATCATAAATAAACTTTAATATATTGATTATTGAAAACGATTGGTTCATATCGGATTTTTATTAAAAAATCGGATATAACTTCTCAATTTAAAGGAGATTTTTTTTAACCTTTTAGATAATATTTTCCGACTTGTCTGTAATTTGGGGACTGAAAAAATTGCTTCTTTGGTTAAATAGATAAATTAATTATTATCTAATTTCAAAACAAACTCAAAGTCTATGTGATTTTAATTTTATTTAAATTTTTTCTTATAAAATACTAATACGCTATATCTACAGTATATATATTAAAAAAGTCGTCTAAATAGAATTTAATAAATTGATGAAATTTATTTATTAGTCATATAAATGGCGACAAACATTTATTTCAAAGATCAAAATAAATGTTTTATTTTGAAAAAGGTTGTTATAACTTGAACTGTTACTTAACCTTCGAGAAACTTTCAAGTTACTAACATAACACTGATGTAATTGATCTATGACTAAATCTGATTTGTCCGGGTGTTGCAATGCTCTTAAATGTATATAATTAGGGCATATAGACCCTTATTATGTTTCTACAATCTATTTGTCTGTTTCTATAAAAACTGGCAGTCTCTAGATTGCCGTATTTGTGCACGCATTTCATTAAAATAGCCGAACCGATTTTGATAAAATTACGTACACGGATACTTTAGAAGATGTGTTAACACATAGGGTACTTTTTATTTCGAAAAATAATCACTGTTCCCGTGGGATACAAAAAAAAAATGAAGCTAAAATTTAACATATATTTACTGCTACGTGGATGAAATCGTCTGAAACTTCTTAAACAATTATTTAAATACTAGTCGACACGCCCCGGCTTCGCGCGGGTATAGTATACCACGTACAATACTTAGATTAATCAAAAAACATTTAATTTTTAATATATTGTTGCTAAAAATATTCACGAGCTTAAAAAAGTGAACATATTTTATTATTATCCAACAGGAACTCGGATTTTTTCTGGGATGAATAGGAAGCCTATGTGTTAATACAGGTCATAAAGGATCTGTGTGCCAAATTTTATTGAAAGCCGTTTTTGCGTGATCGAGTAACAAACATACAAACTTTCAAATTTATAATAAAAGTAAGATTTACCGAATTTATGAAAATATTTGATTATCACCCTAAAACAATTAAAAGTATTTTTTAAGTTTAATTAACATTTTTAACTATAACAGCTATAACGAGTTTAATCTAAGAATGTATAATATATAGTTTAGCCTTTTATGTTTATCTATGAAGCTATTTTACCTGAAATACAAGCTATTTATGACCCTATTTGTTTTTATGTTAAGCGCATTCTCATATAAGGCGCACAATTTTGAAAAATGGTATTAATTTAATACATAATAATTGCTTTGAAGTGTGTTACTTAAATATATTAGAAAAGGTTATACAGATATACAGTATACTCGTCATAGTCTATATATTACCCTGAAAAATGAAAAGATTTCGTGGTAGTCGGATTTCCAAAGGAAGTCGGAAAAAAAAACAAAAATTTAAAGTTAAAATTAAAAGTATTTTTTGAGATCTTATAAGATTCTTTAGAAATTAAATTATATAATCTATATAAAAATATAGCTTAATTTTTTAAAGAAAAACTACATTCTAAAAAAATTTCACTTTGGATGTATTTGTCATCGAAAAAATAATATGAATTTTCTAATTAAATAGATTAAAAAAAATATACTTAGCATGAGTAGTTCTATGGAAAAAAATCTAATATTAGAAACTAGGAATACTGAGATAAAAATCATATTTCAAAAATTAAAACCTTTCTGGGAGGACGGACTTCAAAAAATATACAAATGTAACTAATGCTATATAATTATAAATAAAGACTTACTTAACTTTAACTTATAGTTTACAGAAAATGCGTGCAAATATTTGCGATTTAATAACACAAGTATAGCGCATGGTCAAGTACTAGCCAATAAAACAAAGCCTTACCTTTTTAAGCTTATTTTAGGCACAAAACTCAAACGGACACACACACAACACTAAACCTTATTACATTCACTTTAATTCCACATTTGGCAAAATCACATCCTTGGAGCCATATGCTTGAAAAACTCTTCAATTGCTACTACTTTAAAAAAGGAAATAACTTTTTAAATACATTAATATAATTGAGAATTT
The DNA here is from genome assembly GCA_905147385.1 of Limenitis camilla. Taxonomy (NCBI): domain Eukaryota; kingdom Metazoa; phylum Arthropoda; class Insecta; order Lepidoptera; family Nymphalidae; genus Limenitis; species Limenitis camilla. Next base: position 4,508,469 of record LR990251.1, on the reverse strand, counting down.
ATTAATTTTGAATTTTGAGTGTAGTTTTTATTATTTTGAGTTCGTTTTCGTTATAATCGTAGTGTTTTCTCGCATGGCGACCGCGCGCGCGTGAGTCGGATTCAGTACTAAGAACCGGTTGGTTCGACAAAAAGGTCGTAAGTATTGGTTTTTTGCTGCACAAAAATCGATGATGTCAGGATTTTAAACTTGTTGCCGTAACGGGAATTTTATGTTGTTCGATGATTTTAAACTATCGGTTGAAAGTTCACACAACATAGTTGAAAACTTACTTAACTAAAAATCAATAATATTTTTATTTTTAGTACAAAATAATTCGGCTAAGTGCGAGTGTGGAACTCGCGCTCTGAGGGTTCCGTACAATTTCAATACACGGACAAAGACTATCAAATTTAGATTTTCGTGTGCGGGTTAAAATATCATCAAAAATAGTATTGGGGGGCATTTATTCCCGACATTAGTAAAGCGTATTTCAATTGGCATATTTATAATCACTTACATAAAGAATATAAGAAAATATGATAAAGCATTTTTAACAAAAAAATGCAATAAAAAATAATTTCACTATAATAATTTTAAAGTCGGTGAAATATAAAACCTTCTTTTTTTGGAATCAATTAAAATTTGCTTAGGATTAGCGTCGATATAGCTTTAGATTCAGTTCACACGATACGACGACAAAAACGTCCATGTTTGCGATTTTACTAACATTCGAATACGTTATAAATATACAAATCTTCGGCGTAGATTTAGGCCTGAACCCTTCCTGTGAACGTTATGCTAGAGAGCTTTGAAAATTTGAGTAAATGGAAGAGGTCACTAACTAACTCCATAACTTATTCCCATAATAATTTTTTTAATGGAATTTATATTTTACGACATAAGCTTTTTAACATACATTCTACATTACAAATTATTCTTTCTTTCTTGGAAAAAAAATATTTAAAGTTTTTAATTTTCAATTTTATAAAATTAAACTCGTTAACTAGAGATAAAACTGTAAAATATTTTGTATCTGAATTGAGGGGAAGTGTGTTGTATAACATATTTTTTTGAGGAAGCACGTTATTCGAAAAGAAGTTAATTTTCTAGTGATGTTGAAAAAAAATTACAGTTTTTAAATTTTATCCTTTATTTGTGCTATGAGACCTTACTTCATGCTAAATTTCACGACGCTAGGTTATTAAGAAGTACCTTATAATTATATGAGTGACCACATTAACGGTCTTGGTCTAAGGCTTGAATATTTGATATTAATTTCAACTTGATACCTCCACGCGCTTCTGAGAAAAACTGACGGCAGACAGACAGACGATCTTGATCAGACAGTGATCCTTTAAGGGTTCCTTTTTTCCTTTTAAGGTACGGAACCCTAAAAGTCTTATACTTACGTTTAAAATAATCAAAAAATATATGTTAATAGATAATAATTGTTGTTTAAAATTGAGTTTATTTAAATATACGTATATTAGGGTGGGCCAAAAAAATGATGAAAAAAATCCTGGTAAAGAATAAATAGATTTGAAAACTAAACCAATCTGCAGAAATTCTGATTCGAATGAATAATTTTTCTTTTCTTTAAAATATTTCCAGTTTCCTTTTAAGATAACTAATTATATAAAGATGCATTTACCATATCAGTTATACGAGTTATACAATTAGGCGAGGGTCAATGACCTCTGAATCACATCAATTTAGCTTATACTATGATTGGATTTAACCAATTATAGGAAAACATTAATATTACTGTTAGAATATATAAAGATTTTATGGGATTATTAATCATGACTACAATAATATAATCGATGGCGATATAATAATAATTAGTCTACATAAGTTATCAACGGTGTTTCTTATAAATATATTACAAATGTAAGACATACAAACATACAAGTCTATCATATAGTTTAGTTAAGATTGGAGTTCATCATTACATGACATCATTGCGTGATGTAACAAACTCAATTAAACTGAACCTCATTACGACTACGTGCTAGATGTTTTGTGATGACACAATATCTACAAGGAATTTAATTAAAGCATCTAGAGTTTTACTTTAAGACTAGATTTAAAAGTGACTATTTAATCAAAGGGATCTTTTTCTCAACACACTATATATATATAAGTCGGGAAAATGAGACGGAGAGGGGGGTTCAATGAAAACATTAAAGACAATGTCAAGACCAAGGCAAGACCAAGACAACACCAAGCCAACACCAAGACAAGACCAAGACAGAACCAAGAAAGGACCACGACAGGACCAAGATAGGACCCAGAAAGGACCAAGACAGGACCAAGACAGGACCAAGATAGTACGAAGAAAGAACCAAGACAGGACCAAGACAAAATATTTTTTTAAAAGATTATATAGCACACAAATAAGTTTTTCTAAAAGAATTTGCATAAGTTTTAAAGAAGTCTGTCGGGCAGTCAACATATAGATATACCCAACAAAGACAACTAAAGCCTTTTGGACAAAAATATAACTGAACCAAAAATACTCTGTAAGGAAGTAGAGAAAGCTATATACAGTCAGAAAATAGATAAAGCTCCAGCTCTAGATAAAGTAACAAACGAACCTCTTAAAGGCACTTGAACAAGACGAAACGAAACGAAAAATAGCAAATAATTCCTGTACCAGTTTTATTAAAATCTCCTATTTTTGCACTGCAAAATACAGATTTCAAAAAACTTCTATACTTATTTTTTATCATCATCATCATCACAACCCATTAATGGTCCACTGTTGAGCCGGGGTCTCCTCCTCAGAATGACGAGGGGTTTAGGACATAGTCCTCCACGCTGGGGTTGGCACTTTTTTTTTAGGAAACTCTCAGGAATGCAGGTTTCCTCACGATGTTTTCCTTCACCGTTAAAGCAACTGATATTTAATAGCTTAAAATACACATAACTCAGAAAAGTCAGAGGTGTGTGCCAAGGATCGAACTCGGACCTCCCGACTAAGACACTGATGTCTTAACCACTGATCTATCACTGCTTGCTGCTGCTAGCTATCTATACTTGGCTTTTATAGATTATAAAAAAGGGTTTGATACAATCTTACATGTAATCATGTATACAACTCTCACTGAAACTAAAATAAACACAACATATATAGAAATATTGAATAATATTTATTATGGAAAATAATTCTTTTAATAATTATGTTAAGGCATTGGGCATAACATGACATTAAAAGAGGAGTTAGACAAGGAGACCCATTGTCACCCATAACTTTATGACTGTACTAAAGAATTTAAGATTTTTTAAATCTAAATTGGAAAAGAAATAACATTGATTATGTTATCTTAAAGTACCATAAACATGGATTGAAGATTCATTTAAAATGGCGGACTCATATCATCTTCACAAAAGCAAATTTTCCTGAGGTTTTTGCATTGCAAATATTATTAGTTCTTGAAAATCAAGTTTTTCATCTACTTTCTGTAATGTATTAAAATACATCTACCTACAAAGTAACTTAATCCCTATTTTCAGTACTTTAGAGTTTTTAATAATTCTTTGAGTTACGACAATTTAAATAAAATATACGTTCAAGAGCAAATCAATATTGAGTTTTTCTTTAAAGAAATATAACTTTTATTTCATTTAAAATAGAGTTTATTATTCTATCAGTATTTTCTGTATAAGACGTTTTAATTTAGTATAAGACAAATATAACTTAAGACTCAGGACACGTTGGTATATTCTAAACTCGCCTTTTGGTATTTAAAAAAGGCTTTTATATATATTTATCATGATGATCTGGAGGTAGCGTACCAGTTGCTAGATTAAGGGTTTCTTTATAATGAAAAATGCTCCCCTTGAGCCCTGATCTCTTTTATTCTTTGTTTTTATCACATATTTCATTAATTTTTTTATCTATTTTAATTTTTTATCTATTTTAAATTTCTATCTCCTCTCTATTTTATTCTTTCTATGTTATTTAAATTGTTTTTTTTTGTGTAATTTATCCAATTTGAGAGATAAAATTGTTTTTATCTCGATTATTGACCTTAATATTTTTAGTGCTATTAAGATGTTTATTACGTTATTTGTAATTATTTCTAAGTTATATAAATTACAAACAGTAGTAGTTTATTGACTACAAAAAATGTTTATTTATTTCTTTCTGTACCACAAACTTAAAAATAGTTTTTACAAACACAAAATGTGTACAATAGGATAGAAACTTATCTCTTTAATAGATCTCTTCCACTAACCCTTTTTGTGACAGAACGAGAAACATTCAATAGGTGGCGTAGTGGCGATGTCAACCGTTTAAACATTCTTTCTGTTTGCGGAGATTTTAGGGAATCGGAGGTTGAAAAGGTGCAAACGAGCATATGTTCCACCTGATGGTATGTGGCCGCCATCGCCCATGCACATCGGCAAAACTAGAGATATTCTCTTATAAAGTATTGAGACTAATTGTCTAATGTTGTTTGGTGGCATGGTGCTAGGCATTCGTTATCGAAGAGCACGTGAGTAATCTTCTTTATTATTTTAATATTCGGTAGCGATGTCGAGTGGTAGAGAGTGTGTGCACAGTAGAAGGCAATGCTCGGCTTCCATCTATATTACATATTAATATTGTCGTTTGAGTATTACTGTGCAATATCGCTCCCATACACTTAATAAGTAGAGTAGAGAAGATACCTTGACTTCTTCCAGGAACAACTTTGCGCTGCACAAAGACTTTTCTCAGAAGATGGAACCAGTTTTGTAACTGAGAACAATGTTCAACCACTTTGGTTAACCTTAACTTTAACCAGTTTATTTATTTTTATGTATTACTAATAACATTAAACAGAAAATGGCGGTTCTTTATTTAGGTTTCTTTAAAGTTCAGACTCGGTTCCAAAAATATGATTTTTTATCATTCAAGTAAAACTTTCAAACGCTGGAAATAGATTAGCCGATGAAATTAATAATCAATTTTAATACAAAATTGAAAATATATTCCAAATTATTAGTTTAGATCAGAAGTTATTTTGGGAACTAGAGAAACATGAATTTTAGAATTAGACTTTATGAATCTCAAACTCAAAAACTTACTCACTCTTAATGCCATTTTTAATACTAAAATTAAATACAATTTTTTAGGCATAAAGTCAGTCATTATTAAGATTACAGGATAACACCTAGAATTATAATAATATTTTACGAAAATGTATTTGTTTGTCCTTCTTTCACGCAACAATACAGCGATAGAATGATAATGATTGTTTGGGAAATAGAATCCAAATTTAATATTGTTGATATAATATTTAAATCTGGTATCTATATGATGGAAAACAAATTTAAAATTTGAAATTTCTGATCATAAATATAATGCATAATTCCTGCCCCGTTATTATCCCGCAGGAGCCATGGATTTTTCGGGATAAAAGTTAGCCTAATAATCAAAGTTATAAAGTATAAATGTGCCAAATTTTATTGTAATCCATTCAGCCGTTTTTGTGTCATTGAGTAACAAACATACAAACCTTCACACCTGTAATCTAATACCTCAGGTCGAGTCGGCTAGTTTATATTTTATAATACTAGTAAAAAGTAATCTTTTGATTATGAATTGAAAATAGATTCTCAATAACAGTTATTAATCTCGGGCGTTAGGTAGTATATATTAAAGCGGGATGACGTCATTATTTTTTGTGAAATGTAATTAGTATTCACGTTTATGAAGAACTCTTAACAAGAACTATATATAAAAGACTTCAACGAGCTCTCAGTGCAACTCAAGGTCATTCTTGAACGAGTTTTTCAAGAATATGGAAATATCGCTAACTTATATTATTTGTTTTTAGACTTGTGATCAAGGTATACAGTTAAAGGGCTCATAAAAAAGCTACCCTTAGCTGCCCGAATACTAACTAAAGTAGATAGTAAAAGTAACTCTCGTGGACCTCCAGAAGGGTGACCTTAACATGACACTATAATACACTGCACGATAACACCAGAGAGGCTGACTCTAATCTATCGCACTAAAGGTTATATATTGTCTACACGTGGGTATACTTAAAATAATATAAAAGGAAATATCCGCGAGAATTAATTTGACAAAACATGGTACAGACGTTGAAAAAAAATACAGAGAATTTATATTTATTATATTTATATTATAATTTTTTTATTACATTAGAAAGAAAGTCTGGCTTTCATGCTGCGAGTGGTAATACTCATGATTATGCACCAAGAAGAATTTATTAGCTTTAACTTATTCGTATAATATAGCGCCATCTATGTTTTACAGTTAGAAAAGAGATGTTAAACAAGATCAAGAATATGTAAGAGTACTTTAATCAACACATAGATGGCGTTTAATAAAAAAACAATTGATTACACCATTTTAAACCCACGGCTCTACAATGACAGGTGTTATGAGTTTAACGTGTGTATCTGTGTGTCTGGTAATTTAATCGAAATGGTTCTTAGCTATGTGTTGTGAAGATCTGTTCACCCGTTTCAAGACTATCAGCTCATTGCTAACTTGAGAGCTGCCTCACAATATTAATATATATTTTTTTGTATTTGTGTGTTAGGTTTATTAAAATATTTGAATTATTTGATTTATTAATATCTCGCTTATCGAATACACATTTTATATACTTTGTAAATACACTAGAGACCTTGGTCGGTCGTACTTTTGGGGTACCACCTAGTATGATGGGGCAGTGGGGAAGTGGAAGGTTGTAAGGAGGAAGGATAATATAAGGAATAAATTGAGGAATTACGAGTGTTTGAATATAACTCTGACCTAAACCCCCTATATATGAATATTTATAAGGATGTATTGACTGCTTTTTTATATTTTGTACAAAACAAAAATCCGAGGATTGTGATATCATTTTAAATAGCAACTCGCCACGCCTTCGCACCGTATACTATTTGAAGTAATATTATAATTGATGTGAAAAGAAAAGAGACAGATATTAAAAGAACCAGAAGATCAGAGCAAAGATAAAAATGAAAGAAAGAAAACGAGAGAAAATTAAAACATAAAAGAGAACGAGAGACGGAATACTATAGAATTCTCTCAGTGAAAGAATTTTCAAAATGGGATCTGTATAGTTCCTAAAATTACTTCCTTTAACCAAAAAGGCCATTTAATGTCTTGCTGCCATTTAATGTTTTAATTAGAATATTTATGGCAATACCAAATAGCCTATGTTACCCGGAAAGGATGTAGCTATCTATCGGTGAAAGAATTTTCAAAATCGGTTCAGTAGTTTTCGAGCCTATTCGCAACAAACAAATATACAAAAGTACAAACAATCAAATCTTTCCTGTTTATATAATAGTGTAGATGTAGATAAACCTTCTTCCCAAATCACTCTCTATTGAAGATAACCTTAATATCCGTAACATTGTTTAACAGATTTAGTCCAGACACGCCGAGAACCACGCGGTTTGAAAATCACACGGGAACTGTGCGGGACTTATTTACGTATTTATATCATCATTCAGACATAATCGCGCGGTTATCTCCACTCAACCGCTAGAAGCGGGCGCCCGCGCGATCCTATTACTATGGAGATCTTCCTCAGCGTGCAGTAGAGTTGCGGGCACTGCGCGATTACACAACAGCTCGTACGCGTGAGAAAAAAGACCTGCAATATGGAACCTTCAGTTTGTCGACTATTCGGATAAAATTGCAAAGAACCGAGTATGGCAAGAGTTGGTGGATATTTGGAAATGGTGAAGAAACATTAAAAAAAAAATTCTCTCTAACATTCTTGAATTGGGATATGTATAGCGTTAAGAATTAGCCACGTTCAGTCGATCTTAATATTGGATTGCCTTTTCCTTCTTTTCATTATATTCTGGAGCAACCACAGACACGCAGTCCAAATTTTTGCGGTTCAAACCGCACGATCTGACTATCGCCGATAGTCAGATCGTGCGGTTGAATATCGACTAATCACGCGGCTATCGCCGTGTCTGCGCTAGCCCTTAACGTAGACAGCTATAAGCAACTTTGTTTTAATACAATAAAATTTAATATCATATTAAATAATAAAGAAATACAAAAGAAAATAATGTTATCATTTATTTTGTAAAAGTGTAAAAATACAAAAGTTAATATTTAAAAATAAATAAATTTATAATACAAATAAGACCACATAGTCTCGCATCCTAATTTAGGATTTTTACTTACAACAAAAATAAAAAAAATTATATAATGTACATCTTATAGTTTTATTTTAAAGAACTATATGTTTAAAGGGCCGTTCAAGTATTACGTAAGCAGATTTTTTGCAATTATCAACGCCCTCGCTTCCCATGTCATTCTCCCGTGCCAATGTATGTAAACATTGATATTTACGTTTCGATTTGCTTGTTTACTTTTTATCGCTGACGTAGTCCCCCTTTTAATGCTTTCCTAATACTTGAACGGCCCCTAATGAAAAAAAATATTTTTTTTAATATTTACAAAATAGTCAAATACATAAAATGTATAAGAGATCTTTATTTTTATGTAATAAAGTAGAAATTTATTTATCTATATAATATATAGACTTCGAATCGAATAGAACCGATTTTCGAAAAATTCGTTATAATTTGGAATAAGTGAGATTTGTCATTTTTTTATTATGTACTATTAAAAAATAGACATTAGGAATCAATTTTCAGTGACTGACAGACAATCCAGGGTTTCGCTTAAGACGTATTAATTATAATTTCCTATAAACCTGACTCCATTTAAATATATGTTATCATCAGTGTTGCCAAGGCTGTAAAACCCACATTGTACTCATGGCATTCACCGGTAAGTCCCTCTCTGTGTTTGTTAAAAATCATCACAAAATTATACGAAAAAAAATATTTTGATATAAAGTGAAATTTTCCAGTTTCTTTTTATTAAATTATCTTAAATATGTACAATTAGTTACAATTTTATATACTAGCGACATGCCTCGACGTCGCACGGAATTCCTCCTGAATCACGTTGTTTATTGGTGAAAACCGCATCGGGATAGGGAAGCGACTATGTAGTAACAAGTTTATCAATCCAAGGCACGAATTTCTGTATGTTTGTATAAACTCCGGGTAAGTGTTCTCTTCCGCAGCCGATTCCCCATGAGACTAGTCCTATGAGGGTGCTTCGCCCTTCATACTTCATCGTCAATGGGCCTCCCGAATCACCTTGACATGAGTCTCTACCACCCTGAAAATTAACAACAACACATAAGTAGTCGACCCACGCGACTTCATCCGCATGTAGCTCCGCTCCTATTGGTCTTAGCATGATGATATATAGCCTATAGCCTTCCTCGATAAATGGGCTATCTAACACTGAAAGAATTTTTCAAATCGGACCAGTAGTTCCTGAGATTAGCGCGTTCAAGCAAACAAACTCTTCAGCTTTATATATTAAGTATAGATAATTAAGACAACAACGCCATCTATTGGCTCTAAATATACTTTGAGATGATCTAGATATTTAAACCGGCCTCGTCTCGCTGGGATATACTAGACTACAAATAAAAGTTGTATCAAAATCGGTTCAGTAATTTTATTATTTAGTAACCTTTAGCGGCACACCCGAAATAAATATTACATAGACAGATACCTTTATTAAAAAAGCGCCACCTACCGGCAATAGGGGTGTTAGAATAAAATTCATAATGTTACCAGATAATTCTAAATACCAATACAGTCTGATGAAAATAAATATTCTAATATAATATTATAATTCCGAGAATATCAATTAAGAAATATAGGAAAGTGTGATTTAATATACTACTTACGCCATCTATTGACGAATTGATGACGTCTGTCTTTTACACGATCACGGTTAAATCATTGAACCGATATTGATGAAAAATGATACAGAGATAAAGTAGAGCTTGAGGAAGGACATAGGCTATGTTTTATCGCGAACAAATACTTAAGAATACTTGGTAAACAAATGAGTGTGCTCGTACGCCATCTATCGACGTGGGGGTGAAGTGCATGTCGAGCTGTTTGGCCGTTAAGTCTTTGAGAATTAGTCATATATAAGAAACAATCTTACCTCTTTATATCCCGCACACAAGAACACATCGTGTATAGTTTCTCGCCTCCCCGCGGCTCTAAACCATCTTTGACAACGTTCATTGGGTATCACTTCTACATCCACCTCCTGGAAACATTCAATAATCGTATTTATATTATATGCTATACTGATTCTAAATCAAACTATCAGTTAGTCAGTCAGTCTGATGGTATCATAAGCTATTATTAATTATGATGTTGGCAATACTAATATAAGCAACACATGGTAGGACAGGAGCTACATTCTGGGGCCTTCTAGAACTTGTAGAGTGAAATGGAATTTTTCTTTCTCTCTATCATCATCGTCACAACCCTTCAATGGCCCACTGCTGAGCCGGGTCTCCTCCTCAGAATGAGGAGGGTATTAGGCCATAGTCCACCACGCTGGCCCAGTGTGGGTTGGCAGACTTCACACACCTTTGAGAACTTTTAGGGAACTCTCAGGAGTGCAGGTTTCCTCACGATGTTTTCCTTCACCGTTAAAGCAAGTGATATTTAATTGCTTAAAACACACATAACTCAGAGTCAGAGGTGTGTGCCCAGGATCGAACCTCGGACCTCCCGAGTAAGACTTGAAGTCTCAACCACTGGGCCATCACTGCTACTGCTCTTTCTCTCTATACATAGCAATAATATTATCGGATGTTCTGTTATACTCAGCCGGTCAATAAATTCTCTTTTATATTATATTACTACTTACTCGTCCTGTGTTCATAGAGAGAGAAAGAAGAGCGAGATAATTTTTTGCTACATTGGAAAAAATCTTTAAGTAGATAATAAATCCCTTGACTCCCATCTCTACTCAAGAGTATGTTCTCTTTTACTCATTCTGGCCGGGAGAGGAGAGCGAGATCAATTGATTTTTCGCTACATTTGAAACAATCTTTAAGTAGATAAAAAATGCCTTGACTCCCATCTCTTCTAAGGATTATATTCTCTTCTACTCATTCTTTAAGTAGATACAATATCTCTTGACTCCCATCTCTTCTATGTTCTCTTCTCTCACAGCAGAAGGCTTGTAATTTCTCATAGTGGGTATTAGTGGGTAGTATATAAACATAAAGTGTTCTGTTAGCAATTATATTTAGCAGTCTTAGTTATACCTGCAATACAGATGGCACTGTGCTTTGTCCGTGTCTCGTTCTTCCCCATCCTGCCACAGTCGCCATTTTGCCCGCCAACTTCATTTGCTTTTGTGGGAGACAAACCTGGAATTTATCAAACATAATATATAATTATTTTGATAAATTTAGTCTTATAAGTAATACGTAACTAAAGGGTGCTTATTTCTGATGACAGGAGGGAGGGGGAGGGTCTGCATGATGATTACGTCAGCGATAAAAAGTAAATACGCACACCGAAACGTGAATATTCCTGATCAGAATGAGGAGGGAGAAAAATATATACATCAATGTTTACGTAAGCATGGAGGGAGGGGTTAGGGCTTTGCTTACTTTTGCTGACATAGGGGATGGAGAGGTTGATGATTGCAGAGATATTTAAGTATGGAAAAAGGGAGAAAGAAAATGAATGCTAGCAAAGGATTAAGGAAGAGAAACAGTAAGGAAAAAAGAATGAAACCAAGGAGAAGTGAAAATGAAGTAAGCAAAAAGGAAGATGAAAAACCAAATATTTATCAATTTTTTTTTAAATACAAATATTCAGATATTATATTTACGGGTAAAATATGTTGCTTAAACACAACACTCCTATCAAGTTGTACTAAAGCGACATCGTTCCTGAAGTCAGCTGGTTCGTACGATGGATGGACCTCCTTCCTCTGGACTGCGAACTCCTCGTGGGAGTATCTCTCTCCAGCATCTCTTACATCCCACTCTCCGAGACGCACACGGAGCTGGGAGTTTGGTGTACTGGAACACACAACATAATATACATTTGAAGCGAAAAAATCGGGAGAATTATTATAAAAAGAACGATAACCACTAGGTTAAGACGCTGAAGTCTAAGTCTATCAGGAGGTCAAATTAATCCTGGGCACACAGACATTTCTGAATTAAGTGTGTTTTAAGCAATTAAATATCACTTGTTGTAACGGTAAAGGAAAACATCGTGAGGAAACCTGCACTCCTGAGAGTTCTCCAGGTTTTCAAGGGTGTGTGTAGTCTGCCAACCCGCACTGAGCTACCGTGGTGGACTATGGCCTAACCCCCTCCTCATTCTGAGGAGGAGACCTAGCTCAGCAGTACTTACCGACTTAACAGACTTTGCAAGTAATATTTTCCACACCTTCAAAGTAGAGCTGATTTTATCGTAGTTAAATTTGGGCCAGTCAGCTATTTAAACATTTTATAGAAAATATTAACTATGAAAATTGTTAAGTTACACTTTTTTATTACACGATTTGAACCAAAATATTTCAGTACAAATAACTTTTCAAAACAATTTTAATAATAATTCAAAAATCAATATTTTTAGTAAAATTTCTTTAATAAATCAATTTATGTCTTTAGTCAACAATTTCAGTAAAAAAAGGTAAGAGTAGAACTTTTTAAACTATTCCAGCTGATTACTTCAAAAACTATTATAGTAAACTTGGAAAAACTATTATAGTACATTTTAATAATTAACTAGGGCAGAATTTGAATCCATAGAATTATTAGGTCACTAAATAATAGTACTTACGTAGCAACACAATGAGCAGCAGTAATAACCCATCTATCAGATATAAGAGCTCCTCCACAAGCCAGCTTCTTACTCAGAAAACCTGACTTTATGAGCGCAGCCTGCCAGGGATGAGATCCGAAGCCAGTCGAATGACCACCAACTATCCGATTTGATCTGGTGTAGTGTTCTCCACAACCTGGAAAATGTTAAGAGAATATTAATAAGGAATAATGGCAAGTACAGCTAAAAAGTTGCATGAACTGATTTTGTTAAAAACTTTTGTCAACTATTTTAGAAGGCTCCAGTAAACTATTGTAGGCAACTATCTTAGCAAACTATTTTGATAATACTACCAACAACACAAAAAACTTGCATGATGAAACTTAAATTTTGTTAATCGAAGGGTACTTTATATTAAAGAAAATGGAGAAATAGACTTATCAGAAGATATTCATGATCTTCTATATTTTTAAAATCATGCAGAATTAACTACAGAGCCTTTACCTGGTTGTAAAATTGACAACATTTCAAAACCTTTGATTTTTTTTGTTTATTGTTTTCGGATAAAAAAAAATAAAAGCTAAATCATACGTGATGACGTCACATATACGGCGGATTAAGATAATGCCTTTGCATTATTTGTGAAAGCAGACATATCGCTAGTCAAACGTATCTATGACGTCATTGGACGTTTACGTCTTTTTAGAATAGATTAAATTTCAAAATAGATTTTAACCATTACCGGGTTCATATTTAAAAAAAAATAAAAAACCATGTATATTTATTTTTCTTCAAGTATATAATAATATAGATATGTTAGCAATATGAAAAGTTGTCAATTATGGCTAACTACAATAACCTTGAAATTATTTAAAAATATGAAAAATACGTAAGCCTAGTTTTACTATAAGCTAACATAAAATTATATATTTACCGGAGATAGGGTAGATTAAAAAAAATTAAAACATGCATAGTAAGAACACATAGTAGAATTATTACAGCTATTTTATAAAATTAAAAAAATAATTTTAATTTTTTCAAAAGTTTTATATGGTAAGATATTTTTGATGGTAACCAACAACGGCCAGAAAATTCGCTATAATGCGGCCATACCATTATGGTCATTGCCCTACTAATCTATTTCATGTGAAAAAGCTAAAGCAAGTGCTATACAATAAACAGAAGGTGCATGATGATTACGAAAACGCTGTGCAATAAAAAGCAAGAAAGATACAAACGAACATTTTGGAGAAAACTCAAGAATTTACTGCTAGATCAAAAAAATACAGGTCAACATTTTTTTTTATTTTTTTTTGTGGGATGAACTGTTGAATATGTGTCTGTCTGTTACAGCTGTACCAAATATATTTGCATCATTATGACATTCACAAAATGGCGTCAAAATGAAGTTCAGCCTGTATTATTTATTTTGGGCGATTTAGGGTAATTCTCGAGTTTTCCCAAAATAACAAGAAACAGTCCATTTCAGAAAACATCTCACCCGGATAACTAGGTCTCGGTGGTTTATGACTGTTCGTGTGCACCGGTACATAATCATCATCACCATCCGGTTTATTCGAAACTATATCCGGGTAGTAATCCGGCAAGTGTGTTGTACTTTCGTGATATGACGGCTTAACGTGGTAATAGTGGTTCTGATCGTATTCTGGTACATTCCAATCCGGTTTCGGCCGGTTCGAACCGGTTTGATCCAGTTCCGGCCGGTCTGTAACCGGTTTTGGACGGTTGTAGTGTGGTTTCGGGTTTGTATCCGTGTATATGATGATCGGGCCGTCGAACTGTGGGTCTGTTTGGTATTCGAAGGTTTCGTGTGGGAATGTGCCGATGAGTTCTATAAGGTCACCTGTTGTGGAATATTTGTTTATTTTGTAGTGTATGTTCGTATGTAATTCTAAATCTACGGTTTGTATTATACATTTTATTCATACATTTTGATATTTACTACTTACATATAGTACATATAGCAAAAAATTTAATCGAGTAATGACGTCATAAAGGAAAAAGTCGAATTGTCTATATCATCGGTAATAGTGTTGTCGTATCTTAAAAATTTGCTTCATTTTGGGGAAAATTTTATATGTATCTATATTTTTGTTTGTTTTATAAGTTTATTTACATACTTCTTTTCTACAAAGAAACTAATATATTACTTAATGGCGCCTCAGTAAACACGATTTTACAGAAAAAAAGTAGGAAATTAATTTTCCTATTACCCAACATCTTCATTTCCATGTCTACATCATAATAATTAATTTCATAAGCATAACATCCTGTTGTTCGTATAACAAATTACATGAACTGTTTTGTAATAATCACTTCTTTCGACATTTCTAATTTCTTTCATATCTATGAAATATTATATTTATGTGCTCAACGTTTGGATGTTTGTTACTCAATAACGCAAAAACGGCTGAACAGATTTCATTGAAATTTGACCCATAGATACTTTATAACCTGGATTAACACACAGGCTACTATTTATCCCGAAAGAAATTAGAGTTCTTGCGGGATAGTAATAAAATGACTGACATATCAACGCATGGCCTAAACTAAGGGTTAAAAATTTGAAATTTTTAACAGGGGTTCCTTTAATAACGTAGGGGAGCACTAAGAAAGGATTTTTGAAAATTTAACCCCTAGGAGGGTAAAACGGGAGTGCAAAGTTAGTATGAAACTTTGACGATTTGAAGTTATTCGAAATGAAAGTTCTGTGATTTTCAGTTATTTCTTTAAAATTGTTTTTGCGTTATGTTCCTATTATAATAATGTTTATTGTCGATATGCCTTATTGTGAACTCATTCCCTAAGGGGGTAAGAGAGGGGTGCAAATTTAGTACGTAAAATAGTCTTTATATATAAGTCCAAGAAAGGTTTAAAAGTTGAAAAACGTTTTTGATAAAACTTTTATCTGTAGTCTAATACACCTCAGCGAAGTAAAGGCGGTACGTTGTAAATAAGCACCCGTGTGAAGCCGGGGCGGGACTAGTTTAATAATATATTTTTTTTAATTTAAACGTAATTTTATGATTAATTTAATTTCATACAAGAGTTATTATTTTTTCTATCTATAATAAAATGATTTTTTATTCTTATTAAAAATTCGCCAAAAAATTTATTTATCAGAAAAACATTTAAATTTAATAAAATAACATTTACTTATACCTATATATATAAAAATAGTATCACAATTATATTCATGAAGCCACTGATACCTACTTTTTTTTTTTTTTAATTTTCCAGATGACTATGTATCTTCTACACTATTATATAAAGAGGAAAGATTTGATTGTTGCGAATAGGCTTGAAAACTACACAATTACAGACTAACAAATTAAGGACATCCATTACAATATTTCTTTAAATACCTGGAGCGAAGCGAGGGCAGGCCGCTTGTACTATTTAAAGTAACAAAAGCAAACTAAATTTAATTAATTGTTAATTATGATATCGGCAACATTAATCTGAGTAACATTTGATTTTAGATGTTGGCACAAACTGATCATTCGGTTGTGCCAACGTAAAAAAAAGGAAATTAAATAAGTACGACGCCATGATGGAAATATTGATTATTCCATCGCGAGTATTCTAGCAGTAAAGTAAAGCAGTAAGCAACTTTAACGGTGAAGGAAAACATCGTGAGGAAACCTGCACTCCTGAGAGTTCCCTAAAAGTTCTCAAAGGTTTATGAAGTCTGCCAACCCGCACTGGGCCAGCGTGGTAGGCTATGGCCTAATACCCTCCTCATTCTGAGGAGGAGACCCCGCTCAGCAGTGGGCAGTTGAAGGGTCGTGATGAAGAAGAATGTAGAAGAACTGAAGTATAAACCCAGGAGGATATTCTAGTCAAGCCGTCATACTGTTGGTCTACGTATAGACTATAAATCTAAATAAAATTTAACAGAATTTTTAAAAAAAGTTACTAATGTACTCAAATTGATAGATAAAAAGGCATTTAGAGTACTCAAGATTGCCATACTTAAAAATAAAAGCAATAAAACTCAGTAATTGCATATAATTATTGATATACTTTCGAAACTTAGATAACCACCGGATGCACAATTACTTTTTTTTACTTTTTAAGTGTCCACCCATTGTGTTAACGCTCCACTAGGCGTTACTCTGACTTTCACTGGATTTCTCTTAAATAGCGTCTTTGACCAGAAAATTAGGTAATTTTATGGCAATTTCTAGTTATTTATTATTCTGTATTTAATTTAACCCTTAAATGCATAGTTTATGAAAATTGAATTTACTTTCTCAGCTGTTTCTATTTTTTTTATATAACAATTTTAATAAATTAAAAATTCTTTTATTTAATTTTTTTAACTTAAGTTTTCTGATATATATATATCTTAAGTATTCTGCTTTCGGAATGCTCATATGACCCCCAAGAATAGATTTAAGGACCAACCAAAGGTACAAGCTACTCCACATAACGATAAACTCTCCAAAACATCAGTATTACTTGATTTTTAGTAATCAAATCTAATTAAATAAAGATAAAATATAATTAGAATTAACATTTAATCAAAAATATATTTCGCCTTTTATAGAAAAGCACGAAAAGACATTAAAAATTAAATTTTTAAACTCAAAATTACTTTCAGTAAATTACATCGTTTCCCATTATAAGAAACTGCAAAAGACTACCGAACTCACTGGTTATAAAATAAAATTCTATATAATATTTTGTACTGACTTGAAAATCTGTATTCGCTTTTATTTCTTTAATAAATTCCTTGAATATAATTTTGACAAAATTTTTTTCTAATTTAATTTATAGTTGAATAAATCAATGTTATTAAATTTAATCAAATAATATCAACATTTCTAATAATATTTCCACGCCATTGTCATGGCGAAAACATGCGGCCAATATACAGCTTATAATCGTATTGTATATGGTATATTGGCTTATGGGAATAAATGATTTTGAATTTGAATCATCTCACATACTAATGTCGAACTTAAAAAGAATCAAAAGGTTACCTTGCTAAAACCGCGGACAACTAACCTTTTGATTCCTTTTAAATCATGAATTTCCGCAAAGTAACGCCTGATTTAATTCAATATTTAATGTCGAACTATACCTTTATGATAGTAGAAAAAAATGTATTCGTAAAGTACAAAATAAAAGAACGATAATGCGTATAAAATGGAGTTTCATACAATATTTCATACCGATTTGAAAATCATCTTACTTGAGGCTAGAAAGTTAGATTAATAACTGAGTATGCAATCGAAATTTACATTCAAGATAGTAAAAAAATATGAAACGGCTAAAATGATGAATCTAGCACAAAATATGAATAATTTTAGCTAATAATTCGCATAAACTCAAAAGACCCACACAAAACCGGGTTATACGTAACCTTATAGAATCGGGGTCATTATATAATGAAATAAAAATACAATCGCACTCGTGAAAGTAAACATAATAACACATTACGACATCGCCTGAGAAGAAAATGAAACGTTAAATATACGAGTAGTTCCGGAAATAATTGGTACAATTATTTTGGAGTTAGATTATAGGTGAAATGTATTGTTAATTATGAGGTTGGTAACACTGATTTGTGTGGCAGTCTGTTAGTTATGATATCGGCAACATTAATGGGAGTAACATTTTATTTTAGAAGTTGGCACAAACTGAATATCAATCAGTTGTGCGTACGTAAAGATAAAAGCAAACCAAATAAATACGCCGCCATGATGGAAATGTTTATGATTACACTGAAGCTCTGAGTCTAAAGTATAAACCCCAGTATGATATTCTCGAAAGCCATCATAGCTTGTTGGTAGGGGATCTGTTCCCCGACTAGCTTGCGACCACGAAGCATGCGAATCCCATCGCCAAGTGTCATAGGCGCGTTCCGGTAAGGCCGCATGTGGGCCAGACTTACCCCTTCCCTCTCCCATCCCATTAATGCTGCTAATCTAGTGAACTCTGGGCTCTTGCTCAGGGTCCGCTGAAACCGCAGCATTGTTTCAGTCTCCCTCCCCACTCTATCTTCGAGGATGCAGCGCATGTTCATTCATTGTCCATGAGCGATGTTAGCCACTTACCATCAGGTGGACCATCTGCTCGTTTGCACCTTATCTACCATAACAAAAATACCAACAAGATATTTTAGAAAATTAATGTGGTCATCTTGATAACACCAATTGAAGTCAAAACAAGCATTTTATTTCGATCGTCTATCGGTCTCTTATGGTGGGGGACGCCATGATGCCAAATGGGGATTTACTCGAACAGCTTGGCGACAAAAAACAACAATTACATAGAGATACTTAACGTATCAGAAATTGATAGCTTAGATTCTCTGTGTCACTGATATGACAGTATATTCTCAGCTGACTTGTGTGGTGGGTGCAGCCGTCTAGATGGGTGGGAAAAAAATGTATTCCAGTGCATCAGATTAGAGGGGAATATAAGATGACTCGAATGTGATTATCTGAGATGACGTCATGGCGTTGGAAAGCAGTGAATATCAGATTTTCTAAGCTACGCTTCTTAGCTAGTCATTAACCCACCTTAAATCCAAAAAAACAATCCCCTTTTGGGCTCCCTTATACGCGTGTAACGCATAAACTGCATGAATTTTAATAATTTTTTGGCGCAGCGAAGCTAGGGCAGGTCAACTATATACTATATTTAGACGCTTCCGAAATTTCTAAATAAAGTATGAAATTAGTCTTGAATAGTGTGAAAAATTGTATGAAATTTAATTTCATACTCGGTCAAGTTCTTTTTAATTTTGGTTTCTTTAGTTTTTAGACTCTAATATAATTGTGACTAACGGTTTTTGAATTCAAAAAAAAATTGTTTAAAACTACCGTTATTAGGTCATGTATTGTACATATGATAGACAGGTTAAATAAAAGCGAACAATCGCCTTCAGCTCATTACTTAAGCTTTACGAAGAGAGTCCATTGTCCATACACTTGGTTTCATAATTCAATGTCTTTGGCAAACCTTTTGTCTAGATTCAGGTCAATTTTGAAATATTTCAAAAAATATTATTTCATCTAATAATGTGACATTAGAATGTTAATTGTTAGCACAGATGTTATCAAGAATTAGTCAAGAGTGAGACTTAGTTACTAAATTTTAACTCGCAATGTTTGTATGTTTGTATGTTCGGGTCAATTTGCAGCTAGGATGAGATTGCACGGTTAGCTTAGTAACGTCATTCTAAATCTAATATGGCGGAGATCCAAGATGGCAGACTAGTTATTTTTATATTAAATAATACGAAAAATCAAATGACTGCACTCTGAATCCAATATGGCGGACGGCACATGGTGGCTTTCTAGTTATACTTAAAGCACTCTCATAATATTGGTATCAACTAAAATGTTGAGAATTAAAATGTCTCCACTCTAAATCCATATCCAATCCTTATGTCGGACCGGTCAAGATGGCGGATTAGATGTTTTTAAGAATTCTCATAATATGGGTATCAAATAAAAAGGTTTGCTGAGAAGAATACGAAAAATTAAATGATTAACTCTAAATCCAGTATGGCGGACAGCACAAGACGGCAGACTAGTTGTTTTTTGTGCACGTCAGTTATATGAATATCAAATGAAAGGATTTTGTTGAAAGGAACTCGAAAAGTCACCTGACTTAATTTTTCAATATGGCGGACCGGCCAAGATGGCGGATTAGTTTTTAAGCGCAACGCACAGTAGCACAGTTGAATTTATGTCAACATATTTTGTTATCATCAGTAGATTTTTAATCATTTACTTACTAGCATTATGAATGACTGGAGCAATCTCGCTGGGTCGTTCAGTTGTATCCTTATCGACACAGCATGCCCATATCATACCCCCTGAGCAAAGATCAAGGGGTTTTCCACCCCCTAGGACACAGGATATGCTGAGACCACAGGGATATCTGGATCCTCGATACCGACAGGTTTGGGGTATCACTGGAAAGAGAAAAAGTTGTGGTTACAAATTGTTTCAATCTTTACTTATGCCGTGTAATACCCAGGGCTTGTTACCCAAATGCAGGTTTAATATATCCTTGATCTCATTACCTAATATAAAAATAAAGAAAATACATACAAAGTTTACCTTATAAAATCACTTAACTAAAAATTTTATGTCCTCTCGCATATTTTTTTGCAATCATCACCCCTTCCCCCTCCCCCCGCTCCCAACGCTTACGTTATTATTGATCCATCCATTTTGCATTTATCGCTGACTTAATCACCATGTAGATTGCAGACCCCCCATCAAAGAAAGGACTGCCACGCTCCCCTTTAATGCTTATGTAATACTTGAATGACTCCGGGAGTAAAATAAAAAAAATAATTCCAAATTATCAATATTTGAAGCGTCAGTAGCTCAGTGGTTCGGGCGTTCGATTCACGATCAACAAGTCGTGGGTTCAAATCCCGGACATTGGACTACTGGCGTGGCCCACTCCTGACACAAGCTATTTATTAGCTTACTAGGAGGGGTAACGGGAATACTAGTAGTATGTGATCCATACTGCTAGTAATCTTTTTAAAAAAAAAAACAAAATATTAGAAAAAAATATTGTTTTTGCTCTTACCTTCTAAAATAGTAATATTTTAAATAAAAAATTAATTTTGACAATTTGAAGTTCGAAATAAAAAGGTAAGAAAAACACATACATATTAACATAATACTTGTAAAACAACAGTAAATCAATATAATAGTGAATTATGTAAACAATCGCGTGTTTACAAACAAAACAGCTGAGCTGAGAGTAAAAGTGTGATCGGAGAAAATGATCGATCGGTCATTCACCGAACATTGAACGCATATTACGATATTTATGTGATTTTAAGTAAAAAATAAAACAATATTATAAATATTATGTCATAGATTAATTTAAAATACAATGTTATAAACTAATTAAGCTAGTCGACCCGCGCAACTTTGTCTGCATGTAGCTCCGCTCCTATTGGTCTTAGCGTGATGATATATAGCCTATAGCCTTTCTAGATAAATGGCCTATCTAACACTGAAAGAATTCTTCAAATCGGATCAGTAGTTCCTGACATTAGCGGGTTTTAAGCAATTTAATATCACTTGCTTTAGCGATGAAAGAAAACATCGTGAGGAAACCTGCACTCCTGAACATATTCTAAAAGGTGTGTGAATCTATGGCCTAAACCTTCCTCATTCTGAGGAGGAGACCCACTCAGCAGTGGGCCATTAAAAGGTGACGATGAAAATGTAAATAATCTTTGTAGGTAAAACATTTTTTTTAGGTAGAATTAACTGCTGAATTATTTAGTAGTAATTCTAGTACACATCACATCACTCTTATATTGCCGATGTCCATGACGATGGCCACTTACCATCAGGTGGGCCGTCTGCTCTTTTGCCCCTTAATTGCTATAAAAAAAAAAGAAAAACATCCTTATCTTCTTGAATATTTCCTAATTCGCAGATAATAGTAAAGTCTGTTTAAATGTACAAACTTTTCAAGTGCTATATTTTGTATGACTTTTGGTGGCCTGTGATTGGCCGGCGATTCCTATTGTTTCATTTCACTATTCTCCACTGGTCGAGGGGTGCTGGTGGGGGTTGTACTAGTAGTATCTTAGTTTACCCTATGGTCAATTCAAAATTACTTTTTAGTGTTTTAATACTATACTCTGAGATAAATTTTACGAGATAGCAGCAGAAATCAGATTTACGCACAAACAGACAAATGGAACGATTAATAATTTGCCACAATAGGGATACTTGAATTGTCTGGAGTTTTTGACCCAGGATTAGATTTTAAGACTTGAATGACAAGCATGTTAGTACAAATAATTGTACTTCATTTTAACTAGCCGACCCGCGCTACTTCTTTTACGTGTTGCTCTGCTCCTATGGGTCGTAGCGAGATGTTAAAAAGCCTTACTTATTCCTTGTTACATCAGCTATTTTCCAGTGAAAGTTTCGTCAAAATCGGTCCAGCCATTTCAGAGATTAGCCGGAACAAACAGACAAAAATTGTAAAAAATGTTGTTGTTATACATCCATATGCACTTAGTAAAAAACGGTTATTTTAATATTACAAACAGACACTGCAATTTTATTTATTTATATAGATGTATATTTGTAAATTAAACACAATTTGTTAGTGTCGTGTTTTCCAAGTAAGTTAACTGTAGGAGAAGTAAATAAATTTTAAACTTTCATAGAGAAAGTCGGGTATCGATTTAACATAAAACCTATGTAACGGTATCAATACTTCGTAAACTGCTTAATAAATATAATTAGTAATGCAAGGAACGAGAGGAATTGAGAAATTGAGAGGAATGATAACCATAAATCTTTTTTTTTTTACAATAGATAAGGTGCAAACGAGCAGATGGTCCACCTGATGGTAAGTGGCCACCATCGCCCATGGACATCGGAAAAACAAGAAACACTCTCTCGTTTTGTCGATGCGTAGCATCCCCGAAGATAGAGTGGGAACGGGGAATGAAGAAGAAAAATGATGCGGATTCAGCGGACCCTAGGCAAGAGCCCAGAGTTCACTAGACCCACATCATTAATGGGATGGGAGAGGGAGGGGGTAAGTCAGACCCACATGCGGCTCAACCGTAACGCGTCTATGACACTTGGCGATCGGATTCGCATGCTGGTGGTCGCAAGCCAGTCGGGGAACAGATCCCCTACCACCAAGGGGGTGCTGGGTTACTCGGCTCTTACGAGATGCTCTCCCAGCGGCATAGGGGAATAGTATTCTAACCCGTCCCCTCACGGGTCTAACGGGTTACTGTATAACAACACCTATACACTTGCAAGCCGGGCAGCGACTTGGACTTGCGACCAAGGTGTAAAGGCCTTTTAGTTATAACAACGCTTCTTCTGGTACGGGAGCTAGTGACAGATTGTCATGACCAAGTCCCTCCCAAGCCAAAATTCGTGAAATGCATAAGAGGTTAATATTATGATTACTCGTGACCGTCAGCTGCGATTCCGTGGGTAGGGAGAGCAGCAGTCTCTCAAATATGTAAAAAAAAAAAATTTCAGTCATTTCCTCTCATTTGAAAATCTGTCAGATTATAGTTTACCTAGTATCTTGAAGGAAAAATAAAGTCAGCTGACCATAACGTGGCGGAATATACGTCAGCTGGCTTGACCATGTAATATTTTGATTTTTAACTTACGTGGACCTCAAAAAGGGTGACCTTAACACGACACTATAACACCAGCTTCCATGCTTGACAAAACTTGTCTACACGTGGGTATACTTGAAAATTGAAATAATATAAAAGGAACTACCCGCGAATGCGTCTATTATCAGTATTGCCAACTAAACAAGTACGAGCAGTGTCAGAGGCTTGAGACCCAGCAGGTAAACTTTCACATAACGCTTTTTCATCTAATGTTTAATATGAAATGAATTATATGATTTAATTGTATGGATAGGAAAATAGTTGTAACTAGGTGGAAGCCGAGCGTGCCTGGGGATTGAGACCCACGAGCAGGTTTACAGACGTCTTTTATAAAGGTAAACCTTCATCGTCCAACCTAACCAAATATTACATTACTCACGTGCTCTTCGATAATGGGTATTAAGTCCACAGAAACTTCATCTCGGAAATAGTGTTATTTTCCTAGTGTATCTGTGTCTATCTGTAGTATCGTAGCGCCCAAGATAATGGACCGATTGTGATGAAGTTTTAGTTTGGAGACAGCTCATTTCTAACTTGAGAGCTTCGCGACCGTTTATATCTTATATATAAATTCTCGGCTCACAATGTTAGTTACCATACTCCTCCGAAACGGCTCGACCGATTTTTATGAAATTTTGTGTGCGTATCGGGTAGGTCTGAGAATCGGTCAACATTTATTTTTTAGACCCCTAAGTGATAAGGGTTACCCACCCCAAAATTTTTTTCAATCCAAAAATCCCAAAACATCGTTTTCCGGGTCAGCTAAACTTTTGATAAAATTCGAAGATTTCGCGACTTTTGGAGTACTTAATCTTTTAGTTTAAGTTTTAGTTATTATTTATGGATATCACAAAACAGTATTACACTCACTGTGAGTACAACATAAAGTATAGATGACTCTCAGAATCCTCAGATCGATTACAGCACGTCATCCAACAAATGATATAAAAGCACGCTAATCTCAATCTCACCCTAATTCCACATAACTCAGGAAGTAATTTGGCTCCAATCGACTTTCACGAAATACACCATTACGAGTAGAAAGCATTTGACATTTTGATCTATACTTTCTGATTCTGCTTTTATTTGGACACGCCCTCGCTTTGGTTTGATATCTGCATAGTAACACTCAAGCTACAATACCAATATTCAATCTAGATGGAAGCAATGTCTGGGCCAGGACCAGGGTTGCCAGATTGGGCAACACAGTTGCCAACTCTCAAAGTTTTTTTCCCCAAAACGAATAATGTTCTCCTTCACGATATTTCTTTGGTCCCTAAAAATAATTCCTGGCAACTATGTGTGGACGTAGTACTTTAGACGGTTTTTTGGATTAATCAAGGTTTTTCCCGCAAGGACTCGCTTATTTTCTCTCAGCATTCCTGGCAACCCTGCTGAGACTCATGCTTAACGCAGGTATTCACATGCTCTTCAATAATTATATACAATACAAACATTTAATATTGTTGAAAATCGAGCAGAGCTTTAATACACAGGAGGAATGAGGTCTTCCACACTCACCTATACTGCTCGATCACGTTAACCAACATTCAACTAACCTTTTTAGTGTGTATGTGGTCTTAGGCTATTATTTATACCCCCTAGATGATAAGGAGACTCTACAGAAATTAATTTATATGGCACAGTTTGAAATCACTTGTCAGACTGCATCAGTTCTATCGTAAGAGGTTATATTATCAAGCTAATAGGGTATTCTTAAAATCTCTTTGTTCATTTACTACATGGCTTAGAAGTCTCATTAATATTGATTCAGTAATAACGTCGTATTCTAAACAGATTACTTTATGATATATAGCTGAAAGTGATAATATAGGACATAAATAATTCATTGATTATAATCTAAGAGTCGTTAACCGTTATAATGTATTATTTATGAGATTGTGTATAATAGATGTATATCTATAAATCGACATTGAAATTGAGATCGTCACGCGAATATTAATCACAAAAAAAGCAGACTTACTCTTAACTTTAGAAAATTTAAATCAAACATGCAAAAACAATAATAAAATTACAAAGAATTACTTCAAGTATCAAAACCTGGGGACACGGCAGTGCCTCTGCCAAGTCTGTAACATCCTTATACCGAAACATCTCACAGCATTTTTAACTTCCTCCATCTTTTATAACTTTCTAGATAAAGCTGCTCCTAGCTTTTTTAGCTCAACACTTACTACTTTCATTCATTCATTAGTTAGCGAACTTTAGTTGGTCAAAGTTTTATCACTGACACTCATATCATCAAAATTCTAAATTATTTATAAAAGTCTCATAAATTTTAAATTAGGGTTTTAGTATTTAGTCTATGATGAAAGGAAAAACTCAAGTAATGGATATAAAACGTGGGATTACCAAATAATTATTCTTATTATAGAATAAGTCGAAGTTGTTGGATTTCTTCCATAAGTGGTAATAAAAAAATAAGTGACTTGGATTTACATTAGATCTCAAAAATTTTAACAGTGAAAAGATCATTGCGAGAGTTACTTCTTTACAGTTTATTCTTTTTATGGTTTTTTATACATATATAGATATAGAAAGTACCACTAACTCGAACGCGAACTAACTTATTACGTATGCAAAGTATTCATAACTTACGTAAGTATATTACAATACAATAGTCAAGTGCATATTCAATAGAATGCAATGATACTCTACTTTTGTTACTTATACTTTCTCTAATAAGAGTAGTACAATGTGTGAAACTAATTACTACTCAACTAACCCAGACGAACATTAAAATAATATTAGACAAGATTTTGTTTCATTAATTCATCAGATTCAGATAAGATCTGAATTTTTAGGAGAATTTTTTAGGTAAATAAGCAATCTCTAGTAAATCTAAAAAATATTCACTCAGTTAATTATAAACTTTTACTGAGACTGGTCATATTTTACAGAAGTACCATGTTTTACATTAATTTCTGCAAAATTGTGAGGTCTGTCTACAGTAATAATATCTTAGTAATAAAAAAAATAATTATTACAGTATTTTTTTCATTTTATGAAGAAATTATGAAATCGAAAATAAGCGATTAATTGCCACAAAAATTATGTCGTCTGGCAACACTAGTAAGAACATATAAAACCTTATAACGAAGCAGTTACTGGTACTCTAAATAACATTGTAATTAAATTAGATATAAAATCCGAAGACGGAAAAAAATCATAAAAATTACATGGTACTTAATCAACTTACTTTTTCCTAATAAATCCATGATAGAGTCATCCTCTTGCGAGTTGCTATGCGTGCTCTGGTAACCCTTCCTCCTCCCTAAAGCATCCAACAACAAAATATCCTTCTCCTGTCCGTTCGCAGGTCGCCGTCTGTCAGACACTTCATCACTTATATCCAAATTATCTTGTAAAGTAAAAACATCGTTTTCAATTTCCGAACACAAAGTCACGTCTAATGTGAAAATAAAAAAAATAATAAAGTTCAATCTTCTCCTGATTTTAAAGTTCTGTTTTCCCGCCATTACGTTTGTATCACACATCACTGTCACTTATTTTGGTACATCACAGATTCAAAATATTATAACACTATTAAAAAACAACGTGGCTTCTTGCCTTTTAAGACTGTTATTTTTTAATTAATAATTTATTTTGTTTCTATATATTAAAAAATCATTTTTTAAATGAATATTTATAGTTTGATATAATTATGTTTTATTACATAACTTTGTTTATTCCTCACATGTTATTTAATCTGTGCAAGACGTCTGTTCGCGGGAAGTTAGAATTCGGAAGTAAGCGTTATGTGCGGAGTCACGAGTTTTTCACTTTCGTTAACATTTTCACTGTTACGTAGTTAAGATATTTATTTATGTTAATAATATGTGAGCTGAATAATGATTGATGATGTCAGATTTCGTAAGTAAGATTATCTTTGTTACTTTTATTCAACGAATTTTGATAGAATCTATAGTTAAATTAGCATATTTATATTTATGTTAAATATTGATTAATTTATTTATTAGAATAATTATAATAATAGATATTTTTATAGCTACCTAAAACTTCTCTAAAATAATAAAAATAGCTATTATAAAAGTCTATGATTGATAATTAATTATTTTTTTATTATCAATAATTGTTCTTGTATACACGTAACAAGATTATGAAGTCTATTTTTTTCATAGACAAGATTTTTTTTAATAGAAACTTATGAAAATATTCTAATTAAACAAGTGATACTCGTCCGATCGTGCTGTTGACATTAAGACTCTATTATTGCTGAACACTTTAAAGGTTTTGATCATTGAATATTATTATTATTTCATATTTTTCAATAATATTATGTAAAGTTATTTAAATAGTCTACATAGTTAGTATGGAATAAACTAAAAAATCTTTCAAAATTAAGTTTACAGAGATGTCCAATAATCAGTTTTTAATAACAGTACTTCTTTAGGAAATATTTATTGTCAGGAAGTTTATGGTCGCTATTTAAAAAAATAATTACAAAAATACCGAAAAGAAAATATTAAATATTTAATATTATAATTTTAATATTAAATATTGATTTTGATATATTTTTTGGAATTTAAAAAATGTTCAATCATCATATCTGTAAAATAGAATCGATCAGGTAAATGAAGCTATATTATCTAATGACAAAAAATAATAATCTACACTATCAAGAGCTCACGGTTAAACTACAACCAGCCTCTACTTTCGCTTTAGCTTTCCAAAACATGACATTATCTAACATTAAAACGTCAGATCTCATCAATATAAGTACAGCAAAATGAACTCTATACCTATTTATTAAAGTACGAATTTCTTTGCCTTTGTTAATGATATAATATAATGTAGACGAATTAAGTAGTTTTGAACTTTAAAGATGTAGATTTAGAATTTAAATTCACTTGAAAATAGGTAAAGGACTTTCTTAAGTTATTCTAAGGTATATTATTATTTTAATCAAAAAACTAAAAAAAATAAGAGCCTTAAATTTCATTCAATATTTTCAAGTTAAAATAAAAAAGTGAAAATAGAGCCAGACAAGAAACTAAAAGCCAATGAGAGCCAATATATTTTTAATGGGTATTAATATTACATTTAAATTCCATTACAAGGCTCTTTTAAAGCGCATGGAAAATAAGAGCCACTGTGTTTTAATACTCGTAAATAAAAAAAACATTTTTTTTTCTTATAAGGTTCTTAAATAAAATGAAATATTTTAATCATCTATTTTTAGGGCTCCGTATCTTAAAAGGAAAAAAGGAACCCTTATAGGATCACTTCGCTGTCCATCTGTCTGTCAACACCCTTTTTCTCAGGATCGCGTGGAGGTATCAAGTTAAAATTAATATCAAGTACTCAAACCTGCGGTCTTATATATACTTCCCAATGACCTAGCGTCGTGAAATTTAGCATGAAGTAAGGTCTTATAGCACAAATAAAGGATAAAATTAAAAAACTGTAAATTTCTTTCTACATCACTAGAAAATTAAGTTTTTTTACTATCACGCAAGACCCTTTTTCTCAGAAAAACAGAAAGATATCAAGTTGAAATTTTTATCAAATATTTATGTCTCTAGTCTCTGGGATATGTAAAATATCAAACTGCTAAGTCAATTTAATAAAAAGATACAGCAGCTTTTATATCATCATCATCACGACCCGTCAATGGCCGACTGCTGAGCCGGGTCTCCTCCTCAGAATGAGGAGGGTATTAGGCCATAGTCCACCACGCTGGCCCAGTGCGGGTTGGCAGACTTCACACACCTTTGAGAACTTTTAAGGAACTCTCAGGTGTGCAGGTTTCCTCACGATGTTTTCCTTCACCGTTAGAGCATGTGATATTTAATTGCTAAAAACACACATAACTCAGAGTCAGAGGTTTGTGCCCATGTGGGGGATCGAACTGGGACTTCCCGAGTAAGACTTGAAGTCTCAACCACTGGGCCATCATTGCTTTTGTGACTTGCTTTTATGACGCTTTTATCTCTTGTATTGTAATTTTGATTTTGATTGATTTGATTTGTCTATAGACTCTTGAAGGTGTGAAAAAATTAAACCTCTAAGTGTAAGCAATCAATAAATATGGACATTTATACAGAAGTGATAACAAGTAGTTTTTCTATAGGGCATCCC
This sequence comes from Limenitis camilla, assembly GCA_905147385.1. Lineage (NCBI taxonomy): Eukaryota > Metazoa > Arthropoda > Insecta > Lepidoptera > Nymphalidae > Limenitis > Limenitis camilla. The sequence continues at coordinate 4,478,495 of LR990251.1, read as the reverse complement.
AAAAAAGTCGATGTTTGCGAAATATTTTTACCGTTTTAACTCCGATTAACGAGTTCAATTTTATGAAATTGAAATTTAAAACCTTTAAATAAGTTTATTCGACTATTTCGTTAAATATAAATTCCATTTAATTCTTTTCAATTTATTAAATTTTTGATTTTTAGACGGGTCAATAAGGTAAGGTATAATATATTCAAATGCTAGTAAAATCGCAAACATAGACGTTTTTATTGTCTCATCGTGTGAAATGAATCTAAAGCTTTTTTAGCGAATATCCTGTTAATGATATGACATGTTGTTTAATGACAACTTGGAAAATATTTTAATCGACTCCAAAAAAAGAAGGAGATTTTATATTTGATAATATATATTTTATTAATATATGTTCACTGACTTTAAAATTATTTAAGTGAAATTGGTTTTTATTGCATTAGTTTTTTTTAATGTTTTATCATATTTTCTTATACTATATATAATATGTTAATTGAAACACGCATTACGGCAGTTAGTGCCCTCAATACTAATTTAGATAATATTTTAACCCACACACGAATATCAAAATTTGATAGTGTTTGTCCTTTTATTGAAATTGTTCGGAACCCTTATAGCGCGAGTTCCACACTCGCACTTGGCCTAATTATTTTTATTTCTTCTCGTTGGCGTTGTCTTTTATATTTTAAACTGTACGTAACAAACAGACAGAACTCTCTATCATTTATATATTATTACCGCGCATATGTGGATTGTTAAGATGTTAGATACCATTGTTATAAGATTTTTAATTATACTCTGTATAATTAATCTTAGTAAAAAAAGAAATCTGTAATAATGTCTAATAAGATCACTAATATAAGTAGTTTGTCTGACATGAAGTTCAATTAATTATGAGGTTTTTATATGGCAACTCCGAGGTCTATTTGACCCGGAGAATGACAAGTTTGTTCTAGATGCTACTACCTCGTGGGAGGTTCGTGATTTTACCGCTTCTCTGAGTTTTCTTACCCATGGGAGGAAAAGGTCGTAAATGATTAAGGCCTTAGAACAACGTTCGTACCTTGTGCTTTCTATATAAAACTCCGAGGTCTATTTAGCACGGAGGATGACAGGTTTGTTCTGGACACAGCTATCTTGTGGGGAGTGGATGATCTTCCCGCTCCACTGAGTTGTTTTACCCATGGGCGGAAAAGAAGTCAAATCAGCTGCGGAAGCCGCGGTATACCGTCATATAGTGTGTAAGGCCTTAGACCAACGTCCGTGCCTTGGTGTTTCTATGAGCTACCTTAACTATGGGAGGAAAAGGTGTCGTCAAGATTACCCGGAGGATGACATGCTATAGTTCTGGATACTACTACCTCGTGGAAGGTGGGGGATTTTCCCGTTCTTCTGAGTCATCTTAGCCTTAAAACAACGTCTGTTCCTTGGGTTCTATCCTTTGGAGTGATTTAGTACTTGACCTGGAGATGAGTTTTCAACCTTTTCTCTCTCAGATTATCCTGAATCATGAGCCTTAAATGTAACGTAAAAAATTGAGTATCATTTCTAGGATTTTCTTTTTTCTATCCCCATCATTGTCCAAGATGAACAATATGTAGTGTTGTGACAGTGAAACATCCGGTATGCAAAACGACTTCTGCAATATTACGAAAAACGAGACGCGTCATGTTCTGATTCACATACGAACTACGCGGAACATATGCGGAAATTCCAAAATCTTCGGATAGGCCATTTTTTAAAATCTCATTGTTTAAAAAAGTTACCTACATCGTACGTACGTAGATGGCGTAAAAGTCACTAACCCATGTAATTCTTACTAATATTATAAATGTCAAAGTTTGTATGTTTGTTACTCAATACACAAAAACGGCTGAAGGGATTTCAATGTCATTTGGCACATAGATACTTAATAATCTGGATTTTAGGCTACATTTTATCCCGAGCGAAATCTAAAGTCCTATGATATGATAAAAACAAACGAAAGTGCGATTTAATATACTACTTACGCCATCTATTGATGGAAGGATGGCCTGTCTATCTGTTACGCAATCTCGCTTAAATTACAGAACTGATTTTGATGAAATTTGGAGATATATTGAACTTTGGACACCTTGGTTTTATCGCGAAAAAATACTAAAGAGTACAAAGTAAATAAATGAGTGAGCTCGTACGCCATCTATCGACGTGGGGGAAAAGAAAATCAACAAGATGTAATTTTTCTTAAAACTTCATAGAATGTGGCGTGCCTGAGAAAGTGAGTGAGTCTAATACTATATCATCTTTAAAGCTATGTCAAACGGTAACACTCATTTATTATTCAGGTAACTTGGTACTACAGTTTCGATCGCACGAACACGTTGTTCACCGAGCCGTCCGCGTCACCGCGAGCGCGTCCATTGGTTGAAGAAGATCGCCGAATGCGATTGAAACTGTAGTACCAAGTTACCAAAATAATATGGGAATGTTAGTTACCGTTTGACATAGCTTTAAAAATGACCACGTAAGTTTTTATTTACTATGAGAGGATGGGTGTGAGTGTATGTATCTAATACTAGAATTCAATCTAGACTCATAATGAAGTTATCACGAACAAGGTTACGAACAGAATCTATTCAAAATCACAGTTGAAAATGCCCAAATTTATATGTATATTTTGTCTGTATGCGATAAACGCTAAAACTATTGGAATTTCATGCGGTTTTCACTAATAGACAGAATGATTTATGAGGAAGGTTTTGGCGTCTAATTTGTTAAGGTTTTGTGTAAATTGGGTGAAATTTAACACTAATTATTGAAAATACCTTTTGCGACTAAACATCACTATTTGTTATAATTGTTGTCCAATGAGAGTATGGCGAGTTAGTGAGGTACCGGCACGTAAGTATAGGTTTGACCTTGAATGCGCAGTCACTATTGGGGGCGAGAGCAGCGCGTCTGCTACGTCACGGATGGAACTGCCAATACGGGAACGCAGCACGCTCATAAATCGCAACTTTCCCCCACTATTTTTTTTCCAGACCTAAAGTTACTTATACGTCAGGCAAGGTAGGGCGGATCGGTTACTATAATATAAAAAAAAACATTAATGATATTTTCTATACAATAAAACTACGATTGTGTGACGTCACGAGTAAACGTTTTAACACTAACTTTGTGCTGTTATTTACGTATATTATTTTTTTTAACTTCAAAAAAATTAATATTTTTGTTTGATATTGAATTTCATAATAATTGCTTATAAGTTTTAATTTATCTTTATATAGCTTACCAGATGAAAAAAAAAATAATTCAATAAATCTATAACACTTCCGTTCACGTAATAAATGCAGATGTTGGTAACATTTTTTTAATAATTTTGTGTATATTTTATATTATTTGAAACGCGTGTATATTTATATACACTGCACGCACTACTGTCTCTAGAGAGACGATACTGTTGCTTTGAGGTATTGTCAACATTTTTAAAAAATATATTTTTTAAATAAAAATAGGTACTATCTTATATTTTCTTCTTCTTTTTAATTTTCTTTTCTCATTATTTTAGATAGCTGAATTAATTTCTTGTATAATGGTTTGCTTCTTCCGTTTCTAACGAGTTCCGGCTAAGCCGTTTGCGGGCTAGACTCCCTCTCCCTCACACTCTCCCATCTCTTAATTCTAAGGTTCAACGAATTCTTAGCTCTGATTATGAATTTTGTACTAAAAAATTTAATGAAACACTGCTTTAGCAAACCAAGAGATACTTCTTTGGTTTGCTGAACTTAATGGACAACATCATCATCATCACCATTGAATGGCCCACTGCTGAGTCGGGTCTCCTCCTCAGAATGAGGAGGGATTAGGACATGTCCACCACGCTGACCTATAAGTGCGGGTTGGCATACTTCACACATCTTTGAGAATATGGAGAACTCTGACGAATGCAGGTTTCCTTACTATGTTTTCTTTCTTGGTGATATTTAATTGCTTAAAACACACATAACTCAGAAAAGTTGGAGATGTGTGTGTGTTGCATGGGATTGAACTCGGACCTATGGTCTTAAGGACCTCAAGCCTCTTACTTTCATAGTAGGGTTTACTATAAAATATCATATTATAAATGCGAAAGTTTAGATATTCGGATTTTTGTTTATTAATCACAAACTAACACAGATACATTATATATAACCCGAGGGGCTACTTTTTATCCCGAAAATAGTAAATAATTTTTTCGGACAAATTCGCGGGCAGATATTAATATTTTAATAAGCGTTTTGAAGCGTCAGTAGCTCAGTGGTTCGGGCGTTGGATTCACGATCAACAAGTCGTGGATCCATACTGCTAGTAATCTTTTAAAAAAAATATATATATATTTGTTTAATGTAGATAAAATATTTAATATAAAAGGTTGTTACCCACTGGAGATGGAGGCGCCAGAGAGAGGCGTCTAGAGCGAGAGCTCGAAAGCTGCCGGTTTTACTTTTTAATTCTATAATAATATCGACTGACTTCCGATCTAGATTTATAGATTAGGCCAATTGCTATTTCTTGTTATTTAGATAAAAACGTATTACGTCATTTTTTTAAATGGCGACCAGATAGATTGAAAGCTATCCGAACAATCAGATTTTTTTAATATCTATATTAATATTTTTTATTTTTAACCCAAAATTCTCAGATTTGAGGATTTTTTTTATTATAAGAACTTTTATATTAATTTTAGGGTAGGGTTCCATACTTCAAAATGAAAAAGAAACCCTTATAGTTACTTTGTCGTCTGACTGTATGTTTGTCGATATCATTTTATAAGGTGAGAATAATTAACAGTCCCCCCCCCCCCCTCCGCACCCTCCTCTAATGCTTGCGTAATACTTGAAAGGCCCCTAAACGAAAACTGTGAAATTTCCGACTGCAAAGTTAAATTTGTTTTTTAACTCAAATTGGAGACAACGAAGGATGGCAACCCAACCAAATTATAGTCCCATGGTATCACACAAAATGGTAGCAGCAATTCATCAACTTTCTATGTTATAACAAACATAATAATTGTTAATGGGTGATCGTTTTGTAATCTTACGACATTGGAGAAAGTCGCCTCCGGTTCCGCTGTTAGTCATCATCCGTCTTAACCGACCTTTTAAAATGAGGTAACACACTTTTAGACACTAAACAGAATTCTTCGAAACCTAACTAAAGAGTGAGATCCTGAGAGACTTATACACCAAAAAAACTGAAGACGGCTCTCATCGTTAAAGCTGTGTTCGTAGGAAACGTTTTCGTTCTCCGACTTACTTTGCAAATCCGACTACCACGGAAAAGTCTTTTCATTTTTCGGATTAATATATAGCCTATGACACTCACAAATAACGTGGTTTTCTATAGGTAAAAGAATTTTCAAAATCGGTTCAGTAGATCCTGAGATTACCCCCCAAAACCTCACAAACTTTACATCTTTATAATATTAGTATCGAAAATCATTATAGATGCTTCCTGACATTGTATTTAATTTATTCTTAAGAATTAATAAAATTCTGTCATAAAGGCTGTCTGTGGAAACTTCAAAATTGGGTCGAGAATAAATTGAAAAGATTTTGATTGAGTGAGTTGGTGTGTGGGTACACACCAACTCACTCAATCACTCTCCTACCCATTACTGAGTAAGTTTCTTTCCGGGTAAAAAGTACTCTGTATTTATCAAGATTGTCAAGTAAGTAAGCAGATTTCTTGCAATTATCAACCCCTCCGATCATAAAACCCCATGACAGCAAAAGTAAGCAAAGGCCTAAGGGAAGGGGCCCCTCGTGATAGCGTAAACATTGATGATTGAAGGATGTTTACTTTTTTATCGCTCATGTAACCAGGCATACTCTCCCTATACCCCATGTTAAACTTGTTGTCAAACTTTCAAAATTAAGTAAAGTAAGGACCCCTCGACCCCCCTTAATGCTAACGTAATACTTAAACACAAGCTCCTTTTCATAAAAAATCTGTGTGAAAACTCCCATTTTTCCACAGGATATTTTTTTCTTTACTCAATCAAAAGGAATCAAAAAAAGCTTATGTTTCTAATCTAAGTGTTTGTATGTGAAACACAGATTCCAACAGTTTTAAACCTTCAAGAATCGAAATCAATATGACCTTATTAATATAGAAAACTGAACATTGCCTGGGGCTCGCAACCCTGCCGGCTGCATTGCTCGCTTCATTATAGATATATATATCAGAGATCATTACCATAGAAATGAATCGTAAAAAATATTTTTTTTCATAAAAAGTATCCTATGTAACTTCTAATACCCTCAAGAATATGTGTACAAAGTTTCATGATGATCGGTTTAGTAGTTTTTGCGTGAAAGCGTAACAAACAAACTTACATTCACATTTATAATATTAGTAGGGTATATAATATATGGTAGCTAAGGTGCAAACGAGCAGATACTCCACCTGATGGTAGGTAGCCACCATCGCCCATGGACATCGACATAACAAGAGAACTCTCTTGTTATGTCGATGCGTTGTATCCTTGAAGATGGAGTGGGGAGGGAGAGTGAAGAAAAAAATGCTGCGGTTGCAGCGGACCCTGAGGAAGAGCCTAGAGTCCACTAGATCCGCAGCTTTAATGGGATGGAAGAGGGAAGGGGTAAGTCTGGCCCACGTGCGGCTCAACTGGAACTCGTCAGAGACACTTGGCGGTCGGATTCGCATGCAGGTTACTCGACTATTACGAGATGCTCTCCCAGCAGTAGAGGGAATTGTATTCTAACCCGTCCCCTCACGGGTATACGGCTAGCAATTGCTTTTAATTCACCTATTGTTTATTAGGATACGTGTTCAAGCCCTTTAAATGTTGAAAAGTTGGTCTTGTTTATGGATATAATAAGAAAGTTGTGTCTACAACAATTTAGATGGTTTTGATGGTTTCTTATGAGATAACTTTGATCACGTCTCAAAGGGAATGTTTATTATGAGAAAACTTTTTATGTAGAGAGATAACAGACTTTCAAATATTACGTAATCTAGAAAATATATATCTATATGTCGGAACAAAATAAGGGGATCACGCGTAAGGTTAGGCTAACATAAACCTAACCTAACGTTGTGTTTACATTACCATGTGGCAATTACATTGTATGTTACTCACGTGACTTTAATTGGACAACACTTTCAGCACTAACACTGCACCGCATAAAACTAACACTATCCAGTGACTATTTCACTCCTTCAGATACGGCGCAAGACTAAGACTTCGGTCAGACTGTCGAAGGTATATAAAGAGTCGAGACTGTCAAAATGACGGAAGTGACTACTACCCTACTCCAGCGCCATAGATACCAATGACGATTTGATTATTTCATAATCGTTTACTATTCTCCGACATAAATATATCTCGGAGATTTTATGATGGAAAGGAGGAGGTGAGGGGGAATATTGAAGAACATTATGAGGGGTGGTGATATTGAATGGACTATTCGGTAAACGCAACGCAGATGAACGGTTCATAATAAAATATGATCTATTATAATTACGAGAGAAACCTAAGCAGTGCCTTGGACTTGTGACCAAGGTGTAGGCTTAAAGATATTCTTTATTCTATCGAGACACATGCCTCCACTGCTCAAGCTCTATTTATACCCAAGGTTAAACTGACATAAACCTAACCCAACACGAGACGTGGCAACTAAATTGTAAGATACTCACGTGACCTTAATCAGACAGCACTCCAGCACTAACATTGCACTGCATAACACTAACACTATCCAGAGACTACTTCACTCGATTATTCGATAATCTTTTACTATTCTATATATGTTTTTTTATTATAGTTATGATGTTGGTAGCATTGGTTTGAGTAGTATTTTGATTTTTACGTTGGATAAACCGTATCAGATGTGCCAACGCAGAGATAAGAGGTAACAATATAAATACGTCGCTATGATAGGAATTATTTTTAAATCGCGAGTATTCTAGCGGTAATGCTGTTGTCTGAGTGTAAAGTATAACCCCCAGGAGTATATTCTAGTCAAGCCATATCACAAGACAATGTAAGTTAGTTTTTAAAAAGTGTCAAACTGATTTGACCCCTAAACCACTTAGTAACCACCACGTAATTTAGGGGTCACCCCTTTCTCATAATAACAAATCATATTATATAAAGAGATGTTGATACAATGAAACTGTTTCATGTGTACTCAGTGTAAGCAATGTGAGTGTGTTGCCATGGTTACGAGATTGTTATAATTGTCAATATATTCATATTGTGAGGCAGCTCTCGAGTTAGCAATGAGCTGATAGTCCTCAAACGGGTGAACAGATCTTCACAATACATAGCTAAGAACCATCTCGATTAAATTAACTTTCAAACAAATAAAACTTTATCAGAATCGGTCCATTATCTTGTGCACTAGGAGCTCAGATATTTAAAATAAGGTTAAATAGCGGTATAACATTAGCATGTACTTGTGAAGTTTCAAATCAATGAAATTTAGGTCATAACTCTCAATCCTACAGAATAACTGAATCAATATAGATATGAGTTTAAATAGGTCTATATTAAGAGAATGGGAGCTATACTGTGCAGTAACACTCAAACGATAATATTAACATACTGTCTGGAACTTGAGACCCATGAGCAGGTTTAAATATGTCTTTTATAACAATAAACTCTCACCTTCAACGCTCGACTTTGCTACCAAATATGCTCCTCAATAACAGAAGTGTACCATGCCACCATATCACTTGATAGACTAACTCAACCCTATCGGAACGAAGGTTATATATTGTCTACTCGCAATAAAATAAAATGATCTACCTGCGTATACTTATTTGTAAATGATGTTGCTTACATATATTAAGATATCTATAGGTTTACTAGCTGGCCCGGGGTGGGGTGGGCCATCCTTATCACTTAGGGGGATGAAAAATAGATAGTATTCGATTCTCAGACCTACTGAAAATGCATGTAGAATTTCACAAAAATCGGTCGAGCCGTTTCAGAGGAGAATGGTAACTAACATTGTGACACGAGCATTTTATATATAAGATTATATTAAATGTAATTTTTAAGATCTCAATCATTTAAAAGGATTATTTATAAATATACTATACAGGCTTTAATCGCAATATATGGTAAGGACACCACTTGTGGACACTTTAGAGAACAATTTTGTTGTTTTAACAATTTTTATTTAAAAAGTACACACTTATCAAATTTCTGTTCATCTAAAAGTTTTTTGATAACCGAACTTTGATCGTGCACTAAATTTTTAGATTCGTGTAGATTTTCGTTAATAATATCTGAATCTTGACGTCATTTTGTATCTAATAAAATATTAAACCTTATCTTTAAGCCAAAGTAATGATATAATCTATACCTACATATAATATAATACTAAAAGAAACCAAAATAATCATGACAATCGCAGCCGGATACGTCAGTACGTTTATACCCGTATTATGCAAAAATTGCTGCACAAAATTTGATACAGTTTTTAAAGTTGTAATTTAAAATATAGACTGTTACATTTTAATCGGATTTTAGAAAAAAAATATTTTATTTTAAAATATTATGGATCAAAAATCTTGGACGGGTTGACTGATATAAGGAAAAAAATGTTTGTTACTCAATGACATAAAAACGGCTGCACATATTTCTATAAAATTTGGCACACAGATACTTTATAATCTGGATTACCCTATAAGCTACTTTTTATCCCGGATTTTTTTAAAGTAAATACTACAAATACAAGTTTTTCCAATACTTACATCCAAGTTCATCAAAAAATTTAGATTTTTGTTGACCGCCTGTAACTTTAGTTCTATCACTATCACTCTCACTATTCACTTTGTCACTTTTAACCAAATTTAGCAACTTAACCGGTACTTTTGAAGCTGACTTATATTTCAAATTCTTCAACTGTCCATTGTCCAAAATAGTAATGTCTTCATACAAATTAACCGTATCAACATCTTTACCAACACTTTTCAATAACTCTTTATCAAATTTCTGTTCATCTAAAAGTTTTTTGATAACCGAACTTTGATCGTGCACTAAATTTTTAGATTCGTGTAGATTTTCGTTAATAATATCTGTATCACATTTAATTACTAAACTTTGTAATGTTAATATAACAATAAATTTAATAGCCATATTTAAATAAATAACTATAGTTTGTTTAAAATATATTTTAGTTATGAAAATCGAAAGTAGTCGCCTCGCGAGGAGACGACGTGCTTGTGACGAAAAATCGTCTCGTTTGAGTCGGTTTTGGAGAAATGTTTACATAACTGCTTTAGGCCTCAAGCTATTGAGTATTGAGTATTGACCGACTATCACTGAACGTGTTATGCATCACTAACAACTTGAACATTATACTATCTATAATAATATTGTAAAGCTGAAGAGTTTGTTTCGTTTAAGACGCTAATCTCAGGAAGTACTGGTTCGAATTTAAAAATTATTTTAGTGTTAGATAGCTCATTTATCGAGGAAGGCTACATAATATATAACATCGAGCTACGACCTATAGGAGTGGAGCATCAATGAAAAATGTTGCAAAATATAGCCTGTATACAACCACATTCTCTCTCTTTTTCTTATGCGACGAAGACAAAGTCGCACTGGGTCTGCTAATCATAATATAAATATCGAGTCGTCATATAAATATCACGAAAATAGCGTCAGAATCTTCTGAGTGCGATCACGATCAAATGAGCAACTTTCGCACGGGTAGTTGAACTATATCCCAAAAAGAAATGAGGCAGCGTTTTCGATGAAAAATCACAGGCGATTCAACGTAACCTAAACTCTTCCTCACGAATTATTCTATCTATTGGCAAAACCCAGATACAAATCCGTATACACTCTTTAAGAATCGAAAGAATACAAAGACGCTTTATGTACCATCTGGCATGCTCTGTAGGTAAGGCCAAAGCTATTTCTACGTACAAAGAAAGATTGGAATATTTTAAAATGCAGAAGTTGAGTAGCAGACGAGATATGCAAGATTTATTATATATCTACAAGAGTATGACCAATAAACACGATAATCCTTTTATTAGATATCCACGCAATCCTATTGCTCCACTAGTTAGACCAATCCGTAAAACTGTTTTGGGCACTAATTCGCCAATTTCCAGAATGAGTAAACTTCTTAATGAAAACAATAAAATTCTAGATCCACTCAGTGATTCATTGAGAAAATATCGGAACAAAATCTTATCTCTCAAGCTAAACAACTGATTTTGAATTTTTGTTTTATTTTATTTTTTAATTTTAATAAACTTTTTTAATTATTATAAATAGGATAGATTTTTTTATATCTACTAGAATAATTCTTTCTACTCCTTATCATAATCAGTGTATGCTGTATTTGCCTTAATAGGTAATGCATTTAAAAAAGTTTATGTGTAGCAAAATAACTATGTATGTATCAATGAATTTAAAATAAATAAATAGTATTTTTTTAGTTAATATATAAAAGAAATATAATACATTAGTAGTTGGGTTACAAGTCCTAGTCACTCTTTAGACTCCTGTTTAGTTAATAGGTTATAAAAAAGTTTTGGTAGATAAAACTTCTATTTCTTTAGATATCTTCATCTATTCTGTCCATTACTATTATATCTTTTCATTTATGGTAGTGGCAGACAGACTTCTATTTCTTTAGTTGATTTATCCTGTCTATTTCTATAATACTATCCATTCTATGTGGTTGTGGTAGATACAAACTTCTACTTCTATAGTTATCTTATCTAGATCTGCCCTGTCTGTAACTATCCTATTCTTTCAGATAAAACTTATATTTCTTTATTTGCTTTGTCTTTGTCTGGTTTGTCTATTCCTGATGTATCTTCTTTTTCTTTAGTTCTAATTCTGACCTGTCTATTCCTCCCCTATGTGTTACTGTATAATTTTTTGTTGTTGTCTTGATTTGTCTTGTCCCATCGTATTCTATTCTGTCCCATTCTTTGTGTTAATGTTATTTAAAACTTCTGTTTCATTCTGTCTTGTTTAATTTTATCCAGTTTTATCTAGTTTTAAGTAAAGATCTTGTACCACCTCCATGTTGTTTCGGCTCTGAGTATGCTGATGATACAGGAAATTATATAACAGGTTATGCGTCTTTATGATTATTACAACTATTACATTTTATGACCATCCTCAAGCTATTTCAATGTTACACTAACTTTCCTTTTAATTTATCTTTTTTTAATGGTCATGTACCATGAGATAACTTGTTCTGTATACGTTAAAGACCTTATAAATATAATTTATAGTTTATACTAATATTAACGGTTCGTTCTTACGATGCTGAGGTAGAGCGACTATAATATTGTCTCCAATTTTTAATGACAAAGTTTCATATAAAATTCACGTTATTTCTCTTTTTGGATGATTGGAATTTGTCTTAATCGTTTATACTAAATCTCATAAAAAAATTTAAGCATTTTGCCATATGGTTGGATGGAATTTTAAACTTGAAACTTTTACGTCCAAGACTCACTAGGAACTTATGTTTAAAAATCTCACAATATAATCTCTATCTCGCACTCATTAGAAACTTTGGTTATTTTCCTTTGTAATTGTGTTAAAAGACAATAATAATATGTACTTTAGACGGCAACTGATTAAATATTGTCATACTGACGAAATCTTTTACAATGGAGTCCCAGGATTACGACACCACATCAGTAGTACAGCCATGATGGTCAACATGCGAGTTCCGTTTGACAACTAGCACAAGTCTATCTGTACGGAGTTCGTACAGAGATAGTATAAGGCACCCGTATTTTGGTTTAAATGCGGCTACACTTATACTATGATGGTAATGGTATTAAGCAACGCGTACCGCTATGGTCTGGGTGTCGACGTGTATTGTAGTCTTGGATAGTTCGCGAACGACCTAGTTCAAAAGAGAGCTCCTTTAGGTGAACTATACGAACTAGTTCGTCGACTATCTCGCTCTTAGTTCTTTCTAGTTCTTATTGTTTTTTAATTGAATTAATTACTTTTAGAGATTCTTATGTTTCATCCACACTTGACTACTTGTTTTCTTGTAAAAATAAATGTGTTATAAATAAAAATAGTGGATTATTTCTAATGAAATATCGATATATACTTATATATTTAAAAAGTGATAGAAATATCAAAATATTGTTCATAAACATCGATATTTCACTTTTGAGAATATCGATGTTTTTTTTCCTTTATTTATTATTTTTACTAAATTATTTAAAAAAAGAACAAACGTACTAAAAGAGCGAACTAGTTCGTCATGAGATTACTAACTAAATTTTTTTTTCTTAATTTATTATTTTTACTAAATTATTTTAAAAAACTTGAAATTGAACTAAAAGAGCGAACTATTTGCCATTAGATTACAAACTAAATATTTTTTTTCCTTTATTTATTATTTTTACTAAATTATTTAAAAAAAGAACTAACGAACTAAAGGAGCGAACTATATTGCCTTTGGATTGCGAACTAAAAAGAACGCTCTCATTATAAATTGTCTTGTTATAAATTGTTACGTGGGTATAATTGAAATAAAATAAAGGATTATTAAAATAAAATATAGAATTAAAATCTACAAACTAACTAACTCTGATTTTACATAGTTAACAGGCACTATAACCGGATTTTTGAAATTACATCCTGCTAACTTCATGATACTCTTTAACACACCAATGCCTTTCATTATATAATTATACCGTAACGTATTATAGATTACATATCATTAGACACAGATATCATGTAAATTTTCTCTATTTACCCTCCTTTTGATTGACAGGGTACGATTTAAAAAATTACTGGTTTTACAAATCAATCAAACACTTAAAACTGACTCTAAACTCATGTTTGCTACATTTTCAAGATACTAAAGCAATTGTTAGCAACACTGTTTATAAATTTGTATTAGCGGGTAGGTCAAGTATACTGATGTGAAGACAATATATAACCTTTAGCGCGATAGATTAGTCTCAGTCTCTCTGGTGTTTTCGTGCAGTGAACATGGAAGTTAGTGTTATAGTGTCGTGATCAAGGTCACCCTTCTCGAGCTTCACGTAAGTTTACTTTATTACCTGTCCATGGTAGCTGGCGAGCTCGAGTGGTGGAGGTGAGAGTTAATATATTATGAAAGAGCTCTGCTCCTGTGTCTCAAACCCAGGGACTCGCATCTGTCTAAATTGCACGAGTATACGTATTGCTGTACAGTAATGGATATCATCCCTCTCTCATTCTATGACACAATATTGAAAAGATTTAATATTTGTTAGCAACACCGTTAGTCTGTCAAGAGGTGTTGTGTGCAGTACATATGAAAGTAGTGAGACTAATAACATCGTGTTGTTTGGTGGCGTGGTGAGCACGTGAACAAGCGCACTTTAAGCTGTGGAGTTGAGAATTTGTGCATAGTAGAAGACGTGTCTAAAGCCGCTCCTGGACTTGAAGTCCCAGGTATTGTTCGTCTTTCATCTAGATTACATGTAAATATTATCGTTTGAGTTTTACTGCTCAGTATAGCTCCCATACTACTTAATATAAAGAAGATGAAGCGTCAGTAGATCAGTGGTTCGGGCGTTGGATTCACGATCAACAAGTCGTAAAAAAAAAAATTATGATAAGCATTCTAAATTTCATATTGTTCATGAATTATATTTAAATGATTCTTTCAACCATTTCGAGTAAATTTAATCATTCATTCAAATTAAAAATGATGACAAATGATCGTATAAATATAAAAAAAATTAAAATTTTAACCTGATTTATTTATATAATCTGTAAGGCGTTTTAATAACTTTATTAGCTCGTGAGAAAATAGAAACTAATTTTTTTAGGATGGTAATAAAATACGAAAAAACAACAATGATGGCATTGGACGGTAATGATCATCATCATTATATATGTCGATGTGAGTTAGGTTAGGTTTATGTCAGTCTAAAAATAGGCTTAAACAGTGAAACTAAGCAGTGGAGGCGACTGTCTCGATCGAATGAAGGATATCCTTAAGCCTACCCTTGGTCACAAGTCCAAGGCACTGCTTGAGTGCCTGCCATAATAGTTCCTATCCTAATAGTAAGAGATCGTAACGTTTAGTTATATCCTGACCGTGTTGCGCCCGTAGCTTACACATACGATGTTTATTAATGATTGTACATTCCTTCTTACTAGTTTTCCGACGTATATTATATAATAATACATAAAAAGTACCATAGTAGAAGGTATCTAAGTATCTATTTCGTACATTATTGTAATTGCGAAAAAAGATGTTAAGATAAAATTAAATAAAAACGTCAGATAATATTTGATAACATTTATAATGTTACTCTTGAATATTATATACATTATCTGTAACACAGATAACATAATGAGATAATACAATAGTTTCAATCCATTATTTATTTTCTATTTGTGTCTTTCATGTGTACTCCTCGGTCTACGTTCGCTTCTCTCAGGCCTCAATAAGTTTGTTTAATTTCACCTAAATGTTTATAATTTACTTTTTGGTTGTAACATTTTTCTGAGTTGTTTACGCATAATTTTTCCACTAGGATTCTTTGGTATTTCTTTTACAAATTGTACTCCTCCTCTAAGATGTTTTGGGCTGGATAACTAGAAAATAAATATATTAAGTTAATTTAACTAAATAAAAATTTTAAATGTATTTAGTGGGTGATGTATATACTGGCTTATATACATCACCCACAAAATAGATTTAAAAACATTGATAATCAATTTAAATCATAGTCGCGTACCAATCATGTAATGAATCATCCTATAAGACATATGTGTGCTAAGAAACTTTTACTAGCAGCTATAATAGAAAGGTTTTGAAATGAACATATACAATATGGATCCTGACAGATGAGCTAAAAAAGTCAGGTTTCCAGAGTCACTACTAGCAAATCATAAGAATAACTGTAAAAGCAGTTGTAGATACTGGAGAAAAACTTCTCAGTAGTGGTAAAAAAATACAGTAATGTAGAACTTACTTTTTCCGCAATAAATTTCTTGATATCGTCTTCTTCAACTTTACCTCCAGGTTGTACAACAACAAATGCACGTGGAGCTTCACCTCCACTCTCATGTGGAACTCCTATCACACCAGCATCTCGTATCGATGGATGCTGGACGAGAATTGCTTCAATTTCTGCTGGAGCAACCTTAAAATATAAAGGCAAACTTAATTTAAATACTCCTTTTTACAATTAAATATTGCTCGAATTATTTTTCACCTGATATCCTTTATATTTAATAAGCTCCTTCAATCTATCCACGATAAAGAAATACTTATCATCATCATAGTATCCAACATCACCAGTTCTAAAGAAACCCTCATCATCGAAGTCCTCTCGCCTATCCTTGTTGATGTAGCCTTTCATTACTATGGGACCTTTAACGCAGATTGCTCCTGGTTGGTTTGGTCCTAGAACCTTATTGCTTTCTGTGTCTATTATCTAAAAATAATTAATATTCTTTATTGTGAGGATCATAAACAACCTAAATAAGTAATCACCGATACCCTTTTTTTTAATTTTACCCTAAAACATTTCTTATACGCTTTCCAAATAATCATATATGTATGTCAGGGATTTTAAATGGTAAGAAGGAAGGAGGAGAGGGGAATATTGGGGAACACTAACAGGGGGTGATGATATTGAATGGAATATTGGGTAAAAGCAACGTAGATACTGCTACTGAACCGATAACCTACCTAATACTAACCTAACCTAATACAAGACTCACGTAACCTTAATCGGACAGCTCTTTCAGCACTAACACACTACTGTACTTAACACTCACTGACACTATCCAGAGACTACTTCACTCCTTGAGAGTCCGCGCACGACTAAGACTTCAGTCAGACTGTCGATGGCATATAAAGGGTCGAGGGTCGAGACTGTCAAAACGACAGAAGTGACTACTACCCTACTCCAATGCCATAGACAGCGATGAAGATTCGATTATTCGATAGTCTTTTTCTCCGACATGTACCCATACCTAAACAAGATTTTACACTACAATAATATAACAAATATTTTGGCTATTGTTTCATAGATTCTTTTAGCTTAGAAATCAAACAATTTTAGTTACAGGAATTGTAGGAATGAATTTTTTGGACCATCCGAATTTGATTGAAATAGTAGTAGAACTATTTTTTTTTCGTCATTTGTGTCAGATCTTGGGTAAGTCGGAGAAACAGTGTGAGAGAATGCTTTACGCGATCTAAATTTCTCAAATTACGATCAGGAATATTCTATGCAAAAGCAGTAAAGACATTCAGTACAGGTTTTCTAGTCAGTGTAGCAATCAATCTTAATAGAGGTATAATAACAATAATTCTATACCTTAACAATACAGCTAGGTACAATACGTCCAACACCACCAGCTTTAGCCAAATGTACAGTATCATACGAATCCCGGGTAATAGCCAGGGTTGACTCAGTCATGCCGTAACCTTGTAATACATGTTTCAGATTTGGAAATCTGGAAATTTAAAATATTTAACGTATTATTTTATTTAACTTAGGGAGCGTTCAAGTATTACGTAACGCAATTTTTGAAGATTTAGATCCTCGCTCTCCCCCATGTAACGCACCGTAACGTTTTTCTAGCGTGTGTGTACAGGACATGCTACTATTGAGCATGATATTTAGTGGCATGCTGGATAATAGCACGTCGTGCTATCTTTAAGCATACTAGTTGATGCGGGGGTGGAAGGGGGAAAGGTAATAGCAAGTGTGAACGCGTTTGCTTATTGAGCATGCTAGTATCAGTCTTGTTTGCAAGGTCCACGCTCTTCCTATTCCTTTTTTTCCTCTTCCTAGCTGAGAGGTGTTTGGTTGCATTGCATGGTCAGCAAAAGTATAATTTTATTCAGATCCATGCGGATGGCTGTTTGATTTTCCATAGTTTTGTTTGAATTGGCAAAAAGCATGCTATGAAATAGCATGTGTATTGGAGTGTTTGCTTTGAGCATGCTTATTGCTAGCAATTGTAAACAGCTCAGAAGCATGCTCATAAAGCATGCTTATAGCACGCCTTTTAGCATGCTATTTTAGAGCATGTGTAACAGTAGCCTAATTAATACTGACATCCATAATAAAATAAAAATCACGTACACACAGTCGAGGGATTCCCCGAAATATAAACGAAAGGGTTGTCAACTTAGGAAACAAAAATAAAAGTAACGTACAATACAATCGAGGGATTCCCCGTAAAAAAAACGAAAAGGGTTGCCGAATAATTCTGTTCAATAATTTCATCTTCTTAATTTCTTCATAAATATAAGTATCAGTCTCTCCTAAATTCAAATTCTGTTGTGGAATGGCTATTGAATTAGGTCTTGTTGTTTCCTCCTGACTAATAAACTAATAAATAATTATCCAAAATCCTAACCTTTTTTTAAAATCATTTATAGTATCATCTCGTAATGGAGCAGCTCCACAATATACTAATTTCACTGTACTAACATCATAATTACTTTTAACCTTACTTAAAGCCACTAACACTGGTGGTACTACTACAAGTTGTTCTATCTGAAATTAAAGGAAAAGACACATTTAAAGATATTCAGGTATTTCAAAAGCTTAAAGTTCAAAAGGATATTTATGAGAGTTTAAAAGAATTTTTAATTATTTCAAAATCATTAGGTTCAGTTATATATTCAGTTAATTATTTTACGAACTTAAAGTTTAAAACGCCAATAATTATTTGAAAGACTTACTTTATATTTTTCGATCGTTTGTAAATAAAAATCACTCTCGAATTTTGGTAAATATACCAAATTACTTCCTTGGACAAAGTTACGTAGAGCACCCATCACGCCCATGGTGTGGAACCACGGTGTGATGAAGAGAATAGTTTCACGAGGGTGTGTTGTTGCTGGTCTACAAATATAAAACAGAGATCTGCAATATTTTGTAGTTAACATGGTTACGATATCCTGAATAATTAGAAAGATTACCAAAATACACTTTTAATTCTTGATAACAACACTTAGGCTGTAGAAGAGAAAAAAAGAGAATTTCGACATTACTCTTGTCATTAATAAAAAAAATGTCTCTGGCATTAATTAAAAAAACCGTAAAAATAAGTTAATTATCAAAAAAAATCTCAAAATAGACATTTAAAAATTGTAGTGTAGAAAAGACTTTAATCCCACAGTTAATCCATACATTGTTATAAATTGTGTCAATTACCACCTAAATCACAATTAAATAATTTACTAAATCATTTAAGAACAGGTTAAACGTTATTCCTATCACTACATTTTTATAGTACTTACAATTCAGTAGCAATAATAATATTCATATGCGTCAGCATTACTCCTTTCGGTAATCCAGTTGTTCCTGACGAATATAGAATAACTGCTGTGTCTGTTTGTCCTTCTACATCCTTAACTTCAAAATGTTCCTTACTAACACCACGATCTCTTCTTAAATATTCATAAGATGTTACATATGGAAGTTTTTCTTTACCAAAAACAATGGGTTTTAGAAATTTTATATTCCTAATAGTTTTTACGTGCGTCTTGTAAGCAAGCGGTGAACAAAATATTAGTTTAGGTTTTGATATATTTAAAACATGTGTCAGTTCATCTGAAATAATTCAATAGTAGTTAATACATAGTACATAACAAGGAGAAAACTATAATATATAATACATATAGTATTAACTAAGTTGGTCAGGAATACTGATCCTTTTACAACGACGTATTGGAGTATAATGCGTGTCGAAAGAAGGGTGCGGCCGATTTTATAGTCGAACAAAATTCAGTATCGCGGGTAGTCGGATAATATCAATCGGTACGCGTTACTAGTAGAAGCGCATCACATGCGTATTGATGAAATGTTTCTGATAATGATTTGTCTTCTTCTCTTTAATTTATACATTTTGATATACTCCAACATCAGATCCGGATTTTGTAAAATTTGAGATCAGTCAATGTAAAAGAATCAAAATCAAAATTCAAAAAATAAATGTAGGAAATTAGAAAATAATATTTGAGTACCTTCTTTTTTCGAAGGAGATTAAAAATAAAATAAAAAAATCGAAATGCAACGAGAGGAAATGAACGAAATGGGACTGAGCAGAAAAGAACGGAATGGAATTACGATACAATACAATACGATATCAAATGTGTAATATTATCAACAAATATTTAGAAACAGATAGAACCATTTAAAATTCATACCTGAAGTATACGCCATATTAGCAGTAGTAACAGTTGCTCCTGTACATAAAATCCCAACAAAAGCACTAAAATACTCCTGCCTGTTTTCTGAACAAATGGCAATAATATCCCCTCTTTTGATCCCCATTTCAGATAAGGAGATGGCAATATTTATGCTATCTTTAAGCATATCGCCAAATGTTAGTTGCTCATGTGTACTCGCATTTGTCTAGAAATAATAACGGCGAAATTATTTGACTTTAACACCGTTTGTTCAAAATTGCCAATAGATGACACTACGCTAAAATTTACTGTTAACTATATGAAGATACTGAATAAATTTTACAAATCTTTTCAAGTAATTTATTTTATATTTAAGAATAATTTAATACAATAGAAATAATAAGAGACACTAATTTTAATTAATAATAATATCGAAAAATACGCCCACACTTTGTGTAGGACGAATGCAGTTCGTGTAGATTGTATGCAGCCGCCGATAGGCAGACCGGTCGCCTGGCATAGATAGCGGACGGAATGGGGGAGTAGACACATAGAGACAATAAGAAGTTACAAAACGTTGTTGTGATAGACAGTTGGTGGTTGTCCATCTGTTTGTTGCTGGAGCCTGGCGTATCTTGTACGGTACACGAGATACCTTTTAGTGTGATTTAGTTAACTTTGAGAATTATTGTAGCAGATTTACCCCCATAACTAATTGTTATACTCAGAGGTCTCCTGGTGACTCTGGTGAAGTTGCTCGTGTCTATCACTCCGTGTTTTATACTTCAACGTCCTAATGTCGTAGTTGAAATCGCTGTGTCTATTACCTCCCAAATTGATATTCCAAGGTCTCTGTTGATTCACATGATACTGTTTGTGTCTCTCACTCTGTGATTTAATACTTCAAACATCATGGCGTCTCAGCGGATATATGATTGCAACGAATCCAACTGCTGAGCAGTGCGGCTTGGCTATAAGCCAAAGAGGTACCTACATTCTACTGCACGCGCAATCAGTCTGTGTGGTAAAAGTCCTTGTTGGAACTACCCTTTAGTTCTATTAAATAGAGATTGTAGCATATCATAGTGCTGGGACGTCTGGTAATTTATCCTTCTGGGATTACTTTTTCTAACGAATAGGATATTGTAAGTGTGAGTGTAAAAAGCAGTGATGGCCTAATTGTTAAGAAATCGGTGTTTTACTCGGGAGGTCCGGGTTTGATCTTCGACACTGAGTTATGTGTGTTTAAAGAAATTAAATATCACTTTCTTTAACGGTGAAAGAAAACATCGTGAGGATTTTTTAATCTTTAAAAAAAAAAAAACCTGAAACCTAACACAGAGTTCCCTAATCTATACTA
The DNA here is from genome assembly GCA_905147385.1 of Limenitis camilla. Lineage (NCBI taxonomy): Eukaryota > Metazoa > Arthropoda > Insecta > Lepidoptera > Nymphalidae > Limenitis > Limenitis camilla. Next base: position 4,456,982 of record LR990251.1, on the reverse strand, counting down.
ATATTATAAAGAGGAAAGATTTGTATTTTTGTATTTTTGTATTTTTGTATTTTTGTATTTTTGTATGTAACGAATAAACATAAAAACTACTGGACCGATTTCAAAAATTCTTTCACCATTAGAAAGCTACATTATCCCTGAGTAACATAGGCTATATTTATTACAAGAAAAAATTAGAGATCCTTAGGAAATCTCACGAAAACCAACCCAAGGTGCCAAAAAATTAGCCATAAAATATCTTTCATCGCATGCGCTGCGAAAAGTATTGATGATAGAACAAAAAAATGTTCTACAATATTATAGAACGTATCAATATCTACGAAAAAGTCCGCGAGACCATATGTCCAACTATTATAGTTACGTCACTATAACTACTTTTTTACATTTTAAAAGTTGATAAAAATGCCTATCAAAATCAGACCATGTTTTCTATAACTTTGTATTAATCCTTATCCAAATAAATTATTTCCTATTCAAGACTATTTCAATACCTGTAAATTACTTTTTGAATTATTAAAATCGGACTTTCCATTCAAAAGATATTACGAAATAAAAAATATCAATATAAACAAAAAATACACGACGACGCGACGGTTCACGCAGCGCAGCGAGTAAAGCGGCAAGAGAGGGGGCACCGAAATGCGGGAGGGCCAATATATTTTTAAAAATAATATTTCACCCGCGCGAAGCCGGGATGGGCCGCTAGTATAAGGATATAAATAATGATCTTATGACTCTTTGTTTAACTACTTGTGCGAGTTTTGCTTGTATTATTTTTGTTGTAAGCGAGCTCTACATAAAATATATATTGACAACCTAAAGCTTTGCTATTATTTATTTATAGTTTTATTGGATTCATTTCCATTACAATGCAGCCCTTTTTATTATCATATAGCAAACAGCGTCGGATGATTTACTAAAGCTTCGGCTTTCAACGCTGCAGTCTTTCTATCTGTATTACCCGGACTTCGGTCCTTGCTAATGTATTATCAACAAGTGTAGACCAACTATAAATAGCGTCCTACTTTGTATCAGGACGGTACAATGGGAAACATATGAACGGTAACCATAGTAGGTACCGGGTGTAGGACTACGGAATTCCTATTCCTTAAATGGTCAAATATTATCTAACTGGAGGGACGAACAGAATCAAACATCCTTCTGATGGTATTATATATAATTTGTTATTCCATATTAAATGCAAAACGATATTTATTCAAATGGTCTGATCATTATTAATTATTAAACCTAAAAGAAACAATAAATGTAATTAAAAAAATAGCAGATATCTATCACCTGTCTTTTTTCTATCTACCTGTTATCTAAGTACTAAAAATAATATTAAAACAACTTAGAACAATAATAATTATCCAAAATACTTACTAAGGCAACATTATTTCTAAATTTCCATAAAATATCCACCAAAAATTGACCCAAGTTCAAATGCGATGGAACTTTCACCTCATCATCTCCATAAATATATAAAGGATTTCTTAACATTATGATAAAACTCAGAAAAATATTAAAAAATACAATTTTCTATAATATCTTAACACAATTTAAAAAAAAGTACGTTATTCTTATACAAAAGTATGCGAACAACTGTAGTTAATAATGTTCGCATACGTTATCACACTACATGTCACTAAACTCTAATTGTTTTCACACTATACTTGTATAACAAATCATAATATAAGTGCAATAATGATAATTTACTGGCCTGTATAACAGTTTTTAAATTTAATTTTCTCCTAAACTATTAAATTTAGAGACTTGAAATAAAAAACAACATTTAGAACAGTTAAATAATATTTTTTGAACACAAGTTTATTTTACTTAACTTAATGTTTTTAACATAAATGAAACATAAAAACAAAAAGTAACTATTTTCAATAAATGGCAAAAACATAAAAAACTCTGAAAAAGGTGTTTGTAGTCTTAAAATCACATTTTTAATAATTGGTTCCCTTCTCTGACTCAGATCACAGCTTCGAGTCTATTTGGCATACTGAAGACAAGGTTCCGGAGACGATGTTGGGGGATATTTAAGATCATTGAGGGGTAACAGGAGGTCGTCTGCGTCGTCTGATCAGCCTTCCGAGCTCATATCAAGCGTGTTCGATCGGCCATCAGGACTCCTTGATAGCCAAATCATCAAGTTGATACCAATCTCCTGAATGTACTCTTGTACAACCAGAGCGGTGTGTGTCCGGGCGTTATCTTGCATAAGAATTGATCCATCACGCATATTTACCAGATATGGTCTGGATACTCATTGAGGATCTCTTAAGGATATTTCACACCGGTCATAGTGCCATTTTTATGGCCACTGACTCTGTTCTACAGAGCCCCCTCCGTATTTGACTCTTTCTACAAAGCAGGCTCTCACCAGGCCGCGCGCCTGTAGACTTTTCGCCTTCCGTCATGAGTGAATAATGAGAAACGTGACCATCATCCGTGAACAAGACTTTTGCCTATTCTTCTTCACCCCCCTGTACGTCGTCATGAGCATATTTCAATCTGTTAACCCAATGCCCTTGCTTAAGTTTGGGACCATTTGCTGGCCTATAGGGTTTCAGGTTTACCTCAGCAAGTCTTCTTCTAACCGTGTCTTCGTTAATGTAATCATCCCTCAACAGGAGAAGTTGCTGTTGGGCCTGAACTGCATTGAGAGGTGACGATTTCTCAAAATAATGCTGGCAGTATATCGGTCTTCTTTAGCTGTAGTGCATCTGGGACGGTCACTACGTGGTCTTCTGAGATGATTTCCGTTTTCTTCTTACCTTTGTTTCACCTTGAAGACCGTTCTTAATGTCACACCCACCATTCTTGCAGTACGACGCATACTAATGCCTAGTTAATGCCTAGTACACGTAAATATATATATATTAAAAAAATAGCATCAATTGAATAGTTTTATCTATACTATACCTCATTCTAGGTAGAAAGAGAAACTGCACCAATAAAAGCGCTGCCTAGCAACCAAATGTTTCAAACCTTTTTTATCATTTAATCTAAAAATCAAAATGGATGCAACTCACTTTATTAGTAAGATAAAATATGTCTAAATTTGACATTAAAAATTCAGACTCAAAATTCGTATTGACCGTTATTTAAAAACTAAATTACTTTCACTGAGCTAAAGAATTTTTTTACAATACCTGACGGCCCATTTTTTAAATTTCCAATGAAAAGTAACTAAAATTTAATTTTCATTTTTCGTTTATGCCATATTATTGGAGATACTTTAGAGATTTTAGTGTCACGTGGTGTAGAAATAACCGTGATTATATTTTTGTTAGTTAATGTATAGCAGTCAAGTGAATGTCGTAATTGAAACATTTTTCTCTTTTGAATTTGGCTGATGTATAGTTTAAGTTAGGTAGTTAAAGTTTCTTTTTGTTAATTTTATTATTAATGTAATATTATATGTTAAATAGACAAACACATTTACGAGACAATATTATTATAATGATAATCACTTATTATCTATATTTGTGTAGTCATCTAATTTAATCAAATAATTATCGTACAAAATAAGATTACATAAATATGACTGATAAAGGAGTTCGCGATAGGAAAATGTATTATATAACGTTGCTTGTTATATTCGTACGTCATAAACTGTCAGACAGTCAGTTTGTCTGCACCTACCAAGAGCTCCTTGTAAAGAATAGTAAACTTAATTCATTAAACATTTTTTAAATTTGAGATTTGAATCTTAGAAAAGGCGAATCTTATAAGACTATCTTCTCCGTTCTTTTCTTTCCTCCTTCAACTCTATGATGATATTCTATTCAAATATGTCACATATATATAAAGGAGAAGCTGACCGACTTATTGACTGACATATCAACGCAGGGCCTAATCTATAAGGGTTAGAAACTTGAAATTTTGCACAGGGGTTCCTTTTATAACGGCACTAAGCACTAAGAAAGGATTTTTGTTTATTGAATTTATTCAAATGAAATTCATTATGAAGGTTCTTCATTGAAAGTCTTGAAACACGCGTAAAATATTTTTCGAAAATCATCCCTTAAGGGGGTAAAAGGGGGGTGCAAAGTCAGTATGACTACCTCATAAATCATTAAATATGTCTACAGACGATCTACTGTAGGCTAATATAACTACCTTAATATCGCAAACGAAGTTGCGGGTAAAAGCTAGTTATTAACCCTAGATCACTAAACATATTTTGATGTAACTCTGTCACTAAACATTCGACTGATAGACTAACAAATAAAAACTCAAATATTTAATGTATTTATTATATTTATTGAAAAAAACTAACTGACTTACTTAAAGTTATCTTTATTATGAGATTCAGTTCGTGCAGTTATTATATATTGGAACCGTGTATTCGCCACAAATAGCTCGTTTGCACAAGTGAAATAAATATTTAATCATTCTGCGTATTTTGTATGGACAAAATCCGCAAATTTTTCTTTTATTTGTCTGTTCTTGAGTCGAACTCGATGAAACATTATCAATTTTTATGATATTTTTTATGTAATATTTGATATTTTGAAATGACTCAATAAGACCATCTGCCATGTTTTTAATAAAATTTCTGCGCTTCATAGGTTTCTGACGTGAAATTAACAATATTACGACTAGAAGAACGACATTTTGAACTGCGAGGGATAGTTGCCCATTAGTATTTATTTTTCCCATGAATGTAACCGTGTTCTAGTTGAATCACAACATTTTCGGGAGAATCCTGAAGCCGACGACGACATGCTGCCTGGAGAATAGTATCGTCATCGGAATCGATTGTCCTTCTTATATTACGGTTGCTTCTAATAACAATTAAATCTTGCTCAGATTCAGAAGACTCATCAATTTCTTGATCGCTTTGGTCGGTATCGACCAATGAATCTTGCTCTAAACTGTCTTCAGTTTCAGAAATTGATGAATTTACGAGTACCCTTTCTTCTTCAGCATCGCTGCTATCATATTGAAAAAGAATACATAATATCTTTTCCTCATTTCTTTCTAAATTAATCTAAAACAAAAAAAATATACCTTACTTTTGTAAGGTATATTTTTGATTAATACTCTTAGTAGGTATGATTTTTAAAACATAAAAAAAATTAACTAAACAGGTACATAAAATAAGGACAAGTCATATTACATTATATTTATCGTAAATATGTTACAATATATGATAAAAAAAAGTTATATTTTAAAACTTACCACAGTTGTTTTAAATTACGTTGTCACTGTCTGCGAGACGAACAAATCTCGTTATCTCGGAAACTAGGAGGGTGCACCCGGGTATACCCGGTTTCTTAATTACCCGGGTATACCCGGATCTGGAGTACATTGAATGGAACCGGTTCCGAATGTAACGATACCCGGTTCCCCCGGTTCTCTAAAAAAAGGAAAAATTAAATATGTACGCTCCCGCCCCCGCCATGCTCAGCTCTGTAACTTGTCGTGCGAGCTGAGTTGATTATTTTTTTAAGTAGAATAATTTTTAGTTATATACTGCATAGATATATAATTTTGTTTGTTCTATTTTATAACACTGATTATTATTATTTTAAATGGTTATGTACCATTAGAGATAAGTATTATTAATGAAGACTGATTTGGTGATTTATCTCTGATTAAAAAATATTGAAATGAAAACAAGGGTTATTTTTTTTTTTTATAGTAGATAAGGTGCAAACGAGCAGATAGTCCACCTGATGGTAAGTGGCAACCATCGCCCATGGACATCGGAAAAACAAGAAACACTCTCTCGTTTTGTCGATGCGTTGAATCCCCGAAGACAGAGTGGGAAGGGGGAATGAAGAAAAAAAATGATGCGGATTCAGCGGACCCTAGGCAAGAGCCCAGAGTCCACTAGACCCACAGCATTAATGGGATGGGAGAGGGAGGCGGTAAGTCTGGCCCACATGCGGCTCAACCGGAACGCGTCTATTATACTTGGCGATCGTATTCGCATGCTGGTGGTCGCAAGTCAGTCGGGGACAGATCCCCTACCACCAAGGGGGTGCTGGGTTACTCGGCTCTTACGAGATGGTCTCTCAGCGGCAGAGGGGAATAGTATTCAAACCCGTCCCCTCACGGGTTATTTGCTAATTTTTTATTAAATTTATATGATTGTTATTAAAAAACAATGTTTAGTTAGTACTAATTAGCTATTTTATTTGTAAATAGCATTTTTCTAAAATTGTTAACGATACTGAAATAAAAAACAAAGTAATTATAAAGATTAATTTTTAATTGAAAAGTTAATTTTTTTTCGTGTAAAATTTTATTAAAATGATTGTAAATGGAAAACAATTTAATTTAATTTCTATAAAATTCACATAGTATATTTTTATTAAAATTCAAACCGTATTTAAAAAACATGTGATGGAACCGGGTTTACCCGGGTTACCCGGTTCTGTTCCTGAATGGAACCGGTACCGGTTCTGCATGCCCTAGTCACGGGTCACTAATTAGTCAATCAAGAAGGTACTTAGATACATCGAATGCGTAAGGTGTCGATCGACTGTGAGACGAATGTTTAGTGATCTAGGGTTAACTAAACAAAGAGAGAAATTCATGAACATGTCTGTAATTAAACGCCAAGGGTAAAAGAAAGTATGTTAAATTAAAATTGCAATTCGTCTAATAGATTGCTATTAAAATCTAACAGGCTTCTTCAACACAACCCATTTTGAAGTTCATAGACACACGTCTAGATTTTAATTTAGGGAGCTCGATATTTGTAATTGATAATTATTAAAAGAAAGCTTCGTCATAAAAAATTATAGTTTCTGTCGGAGCTATTAAAAAAATGTACATTTTCAATAACTCAGCCTTATGTTTAAACAGAGAATCTGGGCAGTGGGGGCGAGTGTTGCAATAGTGTTGAAGACGTTTTTAAGCCTACACATTGGTGACACTAGTCGAAGGCACTACTTGTGTTTATGTCGTAATTATAAGATATCGTAGTGTTTAATTATTTATCGGTTCAGTAGCAGTTCAATCAATCGCCCCTCTCGCCCTCCACCACCTTGGAGAGATTTTTCAATATGGGGCATATTTCTCCTTTTATAGTCTCCGACTTCCGAAAAATCACATTGAATCTTGACGAATTGTAGAGTAAATAAAAAAAAACAATTTATCCTATCATTTTATTATACAAATACAACAGACGTAAATCACGCCAATCACAAAAAAAGTTGTAAAAAGTAACTATAGATACTTTATTTGCTTTGCTTTGCAATAAATATTTCTCTAAGTTGCCTATGTAGAGTTTTTCCATTTCTATTTTTTGGTATTTCATCAATAAATTCAACTCCATGAAGATGTTTTGCCTCAGGAAGCTGTAACAAATTAAATGTTAGTATATTTTGTTCATATTTAATTGCTACGTTAAAACAATCAGGCACATTACTTACTCTTTCAGCAACAAATTCTTTAATATCATCTTCTCCACGTTTATCCTCTGGATTTACAACAACAAACGCATAGGGCGCTTCGCCCCCACTCTCGTGTGGGATTCCTATTACAGCAGCATCAACAACTGAAGGATGCTTCACAAGTATCCCTTCTATTTCTCCAGGAGCGATCTTAAAATACAAAATAACAATATTTGTAAATATAGCCAAGGAATATTAAAGAAGACCTCTTTCATGTCCTCCGAAAACCTTTAGGATATCGTATTTATTGTAATAGATTTCCACAACCGCGCGTATAAGACCTACGCAGCCTTATAAAAATATTATGGACCATGTATCCTCTTACATAAAAGCAGTAAACGCCATTTTAAGTACCTATCTTACTAAATCTCACTTTTTATCCGTAAGGGGACGGGTTAGATACTATTCCTCTCTGCCGCTGGAAGAGCATCTCGTAAGAGCCGAGTAACCCAGCACGCCCTTTGTGGTAGGGAATCTGTTCCCCGACTGGCATGCGACCACCAGCATGTGAATCCGACCGCCAAGTGTCATAGACGCGTTCCGGTCGAGCCGCATGTGGGCCAGACTTACCCCCTCTCTCTCCCATGCCATTAATGCTGCGGAGTCTACTGGACTCTGGGCTTTTGCTCAGAGTCCGCAACCGCAGCGTTTTTTTCTTCACTCGAGGGTGCAACGCATCGACAAAACAAGAGGATATCTCTTTGATTGATGTTCATGGGCGATGGTGGCCACTTACCAACAGATGCTCGTTGGCACCTTATCTACCATAAAAAAATAATAAAAAACAAGTTAAAGACCGGGATAATAGTCTTTAGATCTCTTAAATACACTAAACATGAAGAAGAGCCAGATTTTTAATAAAGGTTTTTCCCCCTTCAACCCTTCTTGGATGGAATATTAGTATACATATTTGTTCACAAGCGACTTGAAAATCCCATTTAGGGATAAATTTATTAACGGATTTTTTAACACTTTTTAACGATTACTAGTAGTATGGATCATATACAACTAATATTATCAACACTTCCAACTAATTTAAATGCTTGTGTTAGGAGTAGGCCGCAGGCCACGCCAGTAGTCCAGTGACTGGGATTAATTCAACTCCTGAACCACCGAAATATTGATGCTTACTAAACTTATAGCAGGGGGAGTCGCAGGCACATCCAAAAACCAAATAAAACACATAAACTGCACGAAGTTATAAAAACATTTGGTGATGAACAAGAAAAAGCTGCTCTGCTATCTTTAACAGTTCGCCATATTGGATTAGATTTGAGATAAAATACAGTAGTTTACCTGGCAATCCTTATACTTAATCAAATCCTTTAGTCTATTAACGATGACGATATACTGATCGTCATTATAGTATCCCATGTCACCAGTCCTGAAGAAATCTTCATCATCGAAGTCAATACTCCTGTCCTTGTTGACGTAGCCTTTCATCACTAAGGGTCCCTTGACACAGATTTCTCCGAGTTGGTTTGGTCCTAGAGCCTTCCTGGATTCTAAGTCTACAACCTACAAACGCATCAATCATTTAAATGATAATTGCACTAAAATCTCTTTGGATGTCGTGGGTTACGACAATAAGAGATAGAAAAAAAGGAATGATTCAGTAGTGCTGCTTTATGTATGTACTGAGCTTTTAGAAAATATCGAATATGATACTAATTTGATAAGTCGAAATAAATATCGATTATAGAAATTTTGTTTTTTAAAATATCGACTATATATGTCGGAGCATAGTAAAAGATTATCGATTAATCGAATCGTTATCGTTGTTTATGGCGTTGGAGTGGGGTAGTAGTCACTTCCGTTGTTTTGACAGTCTCTACCCTCGACCCTTTATATGCGATCGACAGTCTAACTGAAGTCTTAGTCGTGCGCGGTCTCTCAAGAAGTGAACATCATCTAAGTAGTGCTAGTGATAGTGTCAAGTGCAGTGTAGTATGGAAGTGCTGTCCGATCAAGGTCACGTAAGTCCTTACAATGTAATTGCCACGTGGTTAAGTAAACACAATGTTAGGTTAGGTTAGCCTTAGGTTAGGTTAGCCTTGTATTAGATGCGGTTTATGTGCGTTTAACCTTGGGTTTAAACAGAGAACCTGAGCAGTGGAGGTGAGTGTTATGATCATTTAAAGGATATCCTTAAGCCTACACCTTGGTCACAAGTCCAAGGCACTGCTTAGGTTTCTCTCGTAATTGTTAGAGATCATTTATCGGTTCAGTAGAAGTATCTGCGTTGCGTTTACCCAATATTCCATTCAATACCATCACCCCCTTGTAGTGTTCCCCAATATTCCCCATCTCCCTCCTTCCATCTCCTTTCACATCGTTTTACAATCCCCGACATATATATATCGATATTTTTTTTTACCTAAGCCTAATCCGTCTTAACAAGTGAATCGCACGCACACAACACACGTACACACACTCACATCCTTATTGTTTTATACGTCATCTTGCCACAAGCAACAATTAGAAATTGTAGATAGCAAATCAAACTGATACGAAAGAAGGAAGGATAGCAAAGGCGCTTGTTATCCATACAAATAAATAAAATTAAAGTGTCTGTTTGTAATAATAAAATAACCGCTTTTTACTAAGTGCATATGTGTCGGCAGGACTTTCACTGGCAGATAGTTGATGTAACAAGGAGTAACTTAGGCTATTTAACATCTCGCTACGACCTATTAGAGCAGATCAACACGCCAACGAAGTCGCACGGATCGGCTAGTACGAGGTAAACTCAGTACTAGTGGCTTAGCTCTTCTTTTTGGTTTTATAAAAAAATATCTACTGATACTATGTTACCCGTTGAAGCCTAAAGATTTACTTAGTATTATTATGTAGCCTAAATATAAGTGTTTAATTTTACAGAAATAAATAAATGATGTCAAAAATGTTCTTCTTCTTAATGTGCCGTCTCCTTTTTTGGTTGGCAATCATTAGGGCGATTTCAACTTTTAAGACCGCTGCTCTAAAAAGTGATTTTGTGCTCTTCCCGAACCACTGGCCGCGATATCCTTCTGCGGCCCAGCCTCCTTCTGCCTGCCACTTTCCCTTGCATGATAACATGAAGGAGTTCATATTTCTTGGTGTTGCGCATAACGTGCCCAAAATATTCCAATTTCCTCCTCTTAATGGTTGTGAGTATCTCTCCAACCTTCCCCATCCTTTGTAACACAGTGCTGTTTTGTACAAGATGTTGCTATAGCTAAATATTTATCATTAAAAAAAATTCAGTGAGGGGACTGATTAGAATACAATTCCCCTCTGCCGCTGGGTCTTCTCGTAAGAGGCGAGTATCCTAACAACCATCACAGTTATAAGGGGTCAGTTCCCCGCCTTGCTTGTGGTTCTAATGAACTTTAAGTTCTCGTTCAAGGTCCACTGAAACCGAAGCATTCTGCTCTTCTTTAGTTTCCAGGTGGCAACGCGAAAAAAAGAGTTACTCTCTTGTATTGCCTAAGTCCATGGGCGACGGTGGCCACTTACCATCAGGTGGATCGTCTGCTCGTGTGGCTCTTAACTGCCATTAAAAAAAGCGGAACTCTTGACAGCAAAACACTTTATTGTACTGAGACAGATGGAGTGATCAGATAAGTACAATATCTAAATAATACATAGATTAATCTAGTATTGTACTACTGTTAAAAAATAAGAGAGAAACAATTTAAAGAAAGAAAAAATAGATAAATAATCCAAAAAATGGTACAAAAAATTCTGGAAGACTTACAGTAAATGCCGCTTTAAAATCAGTTCAATTTAGTGATAGTTTCAAAATGTGACATACCTTTACAGTACTTGTCTTACCAATGCATCCAACTCCACCTTTATATGACTGAGTGGTATCTAGAAAATCAAAAGCAACAGCAATCGCACACTCACTCATTCCGTAGCCTATGAATATATAGTTCAGGCCAGGAAATCTGTAATTTATAATAACACAATTAGTTAGGCTGTGATTCCACCAGACATGTGCGAGGCTAACGCATTCCTAAAAAAACTATAATTATTTGCATAATTGGATTATAAAAGACAAGAATTTATACTTGATATTATATGCTTTAAAAATCTATCATGGCGGCCATGTCATTAAATATTAATTTAATAAAAAAAGAAGCTGACTGACTTAATGACTGACATCAATGCAGGGCCTAAACTATAAGGGTTAGAAACTTAAAATTTTGCACAGGAGTTCCTTTTATGACGCAGGGGAGCACTAAGAAAGGATTTTTGAAAATTCACTTCATAGAGGGGTAAAATAGTGCAAAAGTAGTATGAAACTTTGCTGTTTTTGAAGTTATTCAAATGAAATTCAGTGTGAAGGGTCTTCATTAAAAGTCATAAAACACGTCTTAAATATTTTTTCAAAAGTCAACCCTTATGGGGGTAAAAGAGGGGTGCAAAGTTAGTATGACTGCCTCATAAAATGATTAAATATGTCTACAGACGATCTAGGCAAATATAACTACCTCAATATCGCAAACTAAGTTGCGGGTAAAAGCTAGTTAAGTATGTATATTTGTACTGAATTTCTTGGATTTTTCTTATTTTTCAAGATTTTGCAATATTAGATATTTGAAGGAATGAAATGGGTGAATGAAAAATAATTCAATAAAAAATAATTAAAATACAATATGGCACAAAGATACGCAAGGGAGATACATGTTTTTTTTACCTTTCATTTAATTTTTTAATAGTTTCATCTCGTAATGCAGCAGCTCCTGTATATACAAATTTCACAGAACTGACGTCATAAATACTTTTATTTTTACTTAAAGTTTCCAATATAACTGGTACACCCGATACATGGACTATCTGAAAACAATTACACTATTAAAAAAACAATATAAAAAAGACGACAAATGATATAAGACTATTTGTAAAGAAAGTGGTAGAAACAAATAATAATTTTTTATTAACTAATATCAAACAAAGTTATGAAATGAGATGAGTATAATAGGAGCACCATTCTCTCTCTCACTCTCACGTCAAAGTACAAAAGAATTTATACTCAAATCAATTCTGCCAACATCATCAATAACAGGATGCTACTCAAATTCTCAGGACAAGGTTTGTATAAAATAAATAGTAGGTGAGGCAGAGGAATGAGCGAATTAGTGAGATGGTGGAGTCAACTGCAACCAGAGTCAAAATCATCGGAAATTGTGAGGAAATAGTAAATTCATAGTTGCGATTATAATTGAATAAAAGATTGAGTGTATGAGTGAACAGTTTGACTACACCTCAGTGAAGCGAGGATGGTTCGGCTATATACCAATATAATATACCAATTGATATAAATGACGTATTTCCATACAACCTTTCATCATGTATTTCAACCCCTTCAAGCCTTTTTTTTACCTTTGCTCTCCTTTCTCTAGTTCTAGTCTATGTTTGAACTAAATTTCACGTTACTTTTTAAGTGGTGTAGGCGTTAAAGTGTAGCTAGACTAAAGATAGACAGACAGAGTTCAGAGACCCAAATAGGGGCGAGACATGGATTTTAAAACATTTTTGTAGTATGTGTATAAAACTAGGTTTTAAGATTGTAAATCAGTTTTGAAATAAAATGCTGGTATTTTGATTGCGCTCAAGAACGATATAAAACGTATACTACTTACGTAGGTACTTGTCTAGTATCAATTTATTATTTTATTAAAATTATCTTATGGAGTGCCCCAAGGGAGTATACTGGACCCCTTACATTTCTAATATGTATAAATAACGTACCAATATCAATATGAAGATAACTTGCAAATCTGAAAAGAGTGAAATTAAATAAGGGTTCCCTAGGTATACCCTCTACTGGGCTCCTTACTATTTCTACTATATATAAATAACATATCGACTCAAAATCTAAAATATCTATTCCTTGAACCTAGACTGAGAACAGAAAATCTAATACAGTCCTAGAAACGTCATCTTAAAACCTAGATCCTAATTAACGGCAATGCGTTATGCAAAATTTCAAATGTTATCTAAATGTGAATAATAATTAATAGTTATAATCATATTTAAATCTATTGTTTGTAACGTCATCTTACTCGATACTTTTCTATGATCTGCAAACACAAATCAATGTCAGGTTTTAATGCGTAAACAAAGGAGTTTCCTCGACAAAATATATTAAATGCATTTATGAGTCCCTTGATGTTCATCCATGGCATTAAACAAAAGATCATATATTTTGGCGGCAAAACCCTGGAAAGAAAAAAAAATCATATATAATTAGATATTATCAGCGTTTGAAAAGAAACACCCATTAATTATAATCAACCGTTAGCAAAAAACAAGTAGACTACTTAATATGTATCAACTGGAAAACAATTAGTACAGTATTACTAATTGTTGGATTGTTAAAATTCGTTTCAATTATCTTTGTTAGTTAATAATATTACTTACGAAATATTGCAAGCAGTAATAATATTCAGATGTGTCAGCATAATTCCTTTATGGACCCCAGTAGTCCCAGATGTATACACAATTACAGCAGTGTCTGTTTGTCCAACTACATCTGCTACTTTGAAATCCTCAATACTACCACGGTCTCTTATCAGATCTTTATATTTTAACACATCTGGTATATTTTCATTACCATAAATTATTGGTTTGGAACATATGGTTTTTTTGATAATTTCTTCATGAACATGATATGCGGTTGGCGAACAGAATATCATTTTTGGTTTTGACATGTTGAAAAGATTAGTGATTTCTTCTGTAACCATTCATTTATATAAAAATATCAATAAAGAATATTCAACAATATTCAAACAAAGAAAATGGATAGTAGGTCTGCCAAAAAGCTTTAAGAAATGATGGCTATATAACACGATCACGAAACAATTAATAGAATTCTTTATAATGGGACTAAAACATTTTGTGTTGTTAAAACTGAACGCAGGAAAGCTAAATCCGGAGATGGAACGTCACTGAGAGCAACAGAGCATAGGATGACGATAATTATCATACCTTTAGTACACGCCGAATCCAAAGGCGAAACAGTTGCTCCAGCACAAAGAACTCCAATCATGGCGTGTAAATTCTCCTGCCTATTTTCTGAACATATAACAACAGTATCTCCCCTCTTTACCCCCATCTCGGTTAACGAAAGCGCAATATTGATGCTATTCTCTAACAAATCTCGATATGTAAGTTTTTCATCGGTAGTTCCATTTATCTGTAAGTTAGAATAAACTTGTGTAATATTTACCATCTGATTAAAGAAAATATTTCTAGATCAGATGGAAAGTTAAACAAAGTAAATATTTTAAAAATCCCTAGTAGTATGATATACCTCAGTAATATTTATTATAGTTTAATGTGTTCGATCTAACACTATTTTTGTGTGCCATCTCGTGTGTAGGAAAATGCGATTAGGAGCTTATACTATAGTTGAAGTTTTGACACGTACTAGGTATTTCAGTGCATCAAGTTCGGATCAGACACCAGACACCGGATGACCGAACTATTATTGGCTTGATAATATTACTATAAACTTTTCTTTTTATACTATTTTCATATTATATATATTATAATCGTTTCATCATCACAACCCATTAATGGTCTACTGTTGAGCCGGGTCTCCCCCTCAGAATGAGGAGGCCATAGTCCACCACGCTGGCCCAGTGCGGGTTGGCAGACTTTACACACCTTTGAGAACTTTTAGGGAACTCTCAGGACAAGGTTTTCTCACGATGTTTTCCTTCACCGTTAAACTATATTAACATATAATCAGGAACTGGTTTAAAAAGTCTTCTACTATGCACATACTCTCACCTCCACCGTTTGACCTCGCTACCGATAATTTTTTTTTTTTTTTGATTATTAGTATTCCCTACCCACGACTTATCGATCGGGAATCCAACGCCGGAACCACTGAGCTACTGACGCTTCTGAATTAACAATAACCTACATTACTCACCCACTTGATAGACTAAGGTAATCCTATCGGAACGAGAGTTTTGTTTTATATTGTCTACTCGCAATAAGATAAAATGAACTACCCGCGAATACTAACTAAGGTATCCAATATTTCTAATTTTGTCCATTTTTTCGCACCAGGAGTAAGAAGTTCATTTTTTGAAACTGTTTGAATAGAACTCTGTTCGTCTGACTGTTTTGCTATCATGCTTAAACAACTAAACCGATTTTGTTGAAATTTGGTAAAGAGGTAGACTAGAGCTTTGGAAAGGGAATGAGCTACGTTTTATCTCGAAAAAACTTGCACGTATGCAGTCATCCCCTATATCAATCCCTTCAACATGTTTTTTTTTGCGATCAAAGGTGGCCTTTGTCTTTTCACAAGCTCTAGCCTATCCATGTACCAAATGTCATCAAAACAGTTCAGTGGATTAAGCGTAAAACTATAACAGACAAAATGACAGAGTTACTTTTTCATTTAAATTCTGTTTGGACTTATATAATTTTTCAGAGATGAAAATAGTTAATGATTTAAAAAGCCTACTTACCACAGCTATTTTGTCCCCATTTTTTTTAAAAGCGTCAATCAAGAACCGTCCTACATTTATATGCGATGGCACACTAACATCATCTTCTCCATATAAATATAAAGGATTTTTAAACATTTTTTTAACAAGTCCTGTATTCTTGAACAAACCGTTGGTACTGATAATGATATTTAAATACTTATTACTTTATTACTTAACTGATAATATTATGCTAATGATAAAATTGTTATTTCGGTGTAAAAGAATATATTTACTAACTGAACGTATCCCACGAGTTATCAGTACCCTCAATAGAGTTATTGTGACAACTAAAGACTATAATAGTATATATACGTGTAGATACGCAATATGTTCACATCATTACTAGTCAACTCGCCCGGCTTCTCTTACACTTTTTACATACTTTTTTTATGGGAGAAAACGAGCATGGACATCGGCAAAACAAGAGATACGCTCTTGTTTTGTCGATGCATTGCTTCCTAGAAGATGTAGTCGGGAGGGGGAGTGAAGAAAAAATGCTGCGGTTTCAGTGGATCCTGAGCAAAAATTCATAGTTCCCACGAGATAATAATAAAATATGTTTATAAAACGCCGAATATTTTATGTAGCAATATACTGTAAATTATTTTTTTGTTACACCTACCTACACATCCTACCTACACATCGTAAATTACACCTATCAATGTATTACAAAACTCATTAACTTACTTTTATTATCTTTTACATGAGAAAGTGTCAAGTTATTTAAATAAAATATGATTCAATACACTACTGTTAGCGAAAACTTGCTAGAGACATATTTTAATTGTTGGCAAGCAGTGTTTATTATGCACACTCGTGCGACCAGCTGCGGACTGCACGTGGTGTTACTTCCAGACACCTGCGGATACCACCTGCGCTCACAGCTGCGTATAACACCTGAGGACGCAGCTGCGAATTGCACGTGGTGTTATTTCCGGACACGTGTGAAATTGTGAAGACTTTCCCACTCTAGAAGATCCTATAAAAGACGTTGCATGCAGTGCTATGGGGTTCATTCGATTCTCGGTCGGCAGAGGAAAAAGATCTCCTCACTCAGTGTTAAAGAGTTATTCGGTCCCATATATCTGTATCTTTCAATTATAATTAGAACGTTTGCAGTAACTAGAGTTCTGAAATCTGAATGTTATATATGTATCTTTCGATTATGATTAGAACAATTGCAGTCATTAGAGTTCTGAATGTTATAGTATCAAATTATCTTTTGTTGTTTAAGTTATCGAATTGTGATTACTAATTAAATAATTTTAGATACACTTGTACTTTACTTATTTATTATTTTTATATTAAAACTGTCCTCATCTTCTGGTTTATAATACTACATAATATAATCCAATTTGAATATAAATACATTACATAAATATGCTTTAATCTATACTTTTTTTATTCTCAGTCTCTATGATTTGTTTGCATATAAAAATTAAAATTTTACACTTTTAAAATAAACTACTTCTATTAAACACTAATTAAATTAAGTAATATCAAAAAATGTTTCTATTCCACTACAGAAAGGTAGTGTGCCCAAAACGCTGGCAGCGTTTCCTTTTTGAATAGCCAGGCTAATTTGTTAGCCGAGGTGGCTGCCAGCCCTTTGGTCACCTTTGGTTGGTGGCTTGGATGAGGCGAGATGATATTTCAGTGAAAATATCAAAAGCTTCCTTGCCCCATGGCCCCATGGTTTCTACGCCGAACGGCACAAACATAAAGTTTCTTTCTGTCTCCATATGACAGAAGTCGCTTGTACATGAGAAGCTGCAAGTGTATCCACACATGTAGCATCCCACACAAGAGATCTTTCTAGCTTCCACGGAACGAGCGCCATTCCATCAAGTCTCTTGCCATCGCTACGCGCCAAGCCGTTTGGTTCTAAAATAGCTGGTACTTTAGCAGTGACAAGAGACCTGCGAATTATGGCATTCAAGGAAGCATGACGAGAGAAACAGCCTGCACTCCTTGTGCAAGACAAACCATGGTGTCCGTATTCGTCCACAGCCTCTCCGCAGTGACATCGATGTGGTTGATTTAACTTGGCGCCAATTCATAAGCCTACTGCTATTGTGAGAGTGAGATGGTCTAATAATGTGCCGATGTGAGGTGAAGGGAGAATCCAGATTCTTTGGTAGAGACAGCGAGGAGGCGTGCGCGATCTTTGGTGGACATAGAAGAACTTATAAGATTATTTCTTACGGTACCGTACAGTATCTCATCCCATTGTCTCTGTGAAGCCAAAGAATTTGGAATTTTATTAGAACATGCTGTTGAAAAAGCATTTCTGGCTTCTGTCAAATACGATGACTCAATGGAACCCAAGGATGTTCTGATTATTCTACGATAAAGTTCAATCGTACTGTAAGCAGAAGACAGAAAGGCAGGTAAAGCCACACTGGAAATTTTTCGTATACCTAGACCACCGAAACGAATTGGTAAAGAAGCCTGCTCCCACGCAGTGTCACTCAACGCACAATTTAGGACATTAATAAGTGTTTTTCTAATTATGTTATCCAAATTAAGTTATAAATAATCAAATTTCGAAAGATGGGAGCAGCGTATATAATAAAAAAATTTTGGTACGAAAAGACAAAACTTAATAATAAATAATGCGTCAAAAACTTGATGGAATTTTGAGACCTGATCGGAAATGAAAGCAGGAATAGCGGAGTCTAGTATAGAGGCCCCTAGGAAGCGAAGTGATACAATTTTTATACCGGGTGCCGGGTGAATTGAATTGGCTTATGATAATTTCTTTTCTATGGTTTGTAACATACAAAGGGATAAATATTTCACATTTCGAATAGTTGAGTTCTAAACCTATTTTCCAAATTGTTCAATTAATTTAGTGTTTACTATATTTTTTAATGTAACGCGCGCAGTGGGTAGTGTTGGTAACACTGCTTGCAGTCGTTAATGAGAACGGTTATAAGCCGGGCGCGTGCGGTGTGCATCCCTTGTTTTTAATCCCTTTGAATAATATAAGTGTTATCCCGTGTCCTGTGTGTGCTATTTCCCAAGAGTTAATTAACTGACCCTTCAGTGACGAGAACAGGCTGTGGTGATAAAGTGCGAACTATTTTGTGTTATTTGTTGGTGGTGAACGAACGGGCATGCCCAAAGAATAATAATAATAATTCTTTATTAGACACAAACATGATACATAAATTATTAAGATTTCACTGACTTCTGCACTAGTAGAACTGTATTGAGGAGCCAGTTTCTTCCCCTAAATTAAATTTCACATGATGCCCTTAAAGAATATATTTCTACTATTATTTACGTGATACGTTAATAACCTAACCTAAAAAAAGTCTTTAAAAAAAGAAAATAAATAAAATTACGATTTGTTTACATTTACAATAAGAAAGGTAACTAAAGATGAGAACAGTTGCACAATACTGTGTATTTGTGTGTGTGTGTGTGTGTGTGCGTGCGTGTGCGTGCGTATGTGTCAGTGTACTTGATTAGCGTAATTTATTATTTTTCTACTATTAGAAGTTTTTCTGTTTCAATATATCCTAAAGATTTCAACCAGGTAAGTACTACTTTTTTTAAATTGTAATTATTCAATGTTCTGACATTTAAGATTTTGTTGCATTTATTATAAATAACTGGTGCAAGATAATTATACTGCCTTTGACCAAATGCTGTTTTCTGATGGGGCACCGGACAACGAAATACTCTCTTTTATCTTTCTGGTAAGTTTGGTACAGATTTTTTATGATATCTTTTCAAAATTTCGTAAACATACGTATGTCTAACAGAGAGTACGCCAGCTTGTTCATAAACTTCAGTAGTGGGGTGTTTAAAAGGTAAGTATAGCAAGACTTTGAGAAGTGCTCGTTGGGCTCTTTCCGCATGTAACAGAAGCGTTTTACCAGCACTGCCCCATGCACAAATACAATATCTTATAATGCATTCACAGAGAGCTTGATAAGTTTCAATGAGCAATTTCTTATTGCAAATTTAACGTAAATTTTTGAAGATATATATTAACTTTCTGATTCTACCTATTAATGATATTAAATGCGGTTTCCAATTAAGTTGATCATCCATAATAATACCTAAGTATTTTATGGTGTCAACTCGACTAAGCGCATCACAGTGGCATTTCGATGTACCACGGTTTCGATTACAGGGGTATGTATGTATTTTCAGTGAAAACCTGGAGGAAGGTTTAACTGATGAAGTTTTACTAAAACATACATACTTAGTCTTCGAAGTATTCAGGGACTGCAGACAATCTTCTAGCCAAGCTGTGATCTTTGAAAGGCCAACTTCCGCTTTGCAAAAGACTGTGCTCCATTCTTTTCCATGAAATAGCAGGACAGTGTCATCTGCAAACATTGTTATATCGGTGTTCGATAACACTGCAATATTTCCAAGCTCATTAATATAAATAAGAAATAATGTAGGACCAAGCGTACTGCCCTGCGGAACGCCGAAGTTGCAACTGGTTTCATTACTCTGGATACCACCTACTTTTACACATTGCGATCTTCCCGATAAGTAGTTTGTGAACCATTCTAGAACCACGCCTCTCATGCCTATTTTCTCTAAACGCTTTAAAAGAATAGGTATCGAAACCGTATCGAAGGCTTTTTGGAGATCCAAAAAGACACCTAAACATTTATCTCCCTTATCTAGATACGAAACTATCCTTGTTGTGAGTGTTAGGACTGCATCTTCCATCGATTTTCTTTCTCTAAATCCGAACTGATGTTGGCTAATTAGATCATTATGTTCGAGGTATTTTATGACCCTATTGTTCACAACTTTTTCGAGTATTTTCGAAAGTGTAGAAAGTAGAGAAATTGGTCGGTACTTCGAAGGTTCAGTCTTATCACCACTCTTATATATCGGGCAGACCACAGCCTTTTAGTAAGCTTCAGGGAAGGTACCAGTTTCAAGACTAAGGTTGCACAAGTAGGCAATCGGCGAAGCAAGAGATACAATGTTATCCCTTAGTACTTTAGTTGTAATACAGTCCCAGCCAGGTGCGCTTTGCATTCTTAGTCCAAAGATAATACGCTTCACTTCAAATGAGTCGGTAGGTGCAAAAGACATTGATTGAAGTGGAGAACTTTTACTTTTTACTTGTTTAGATAGATCATGTTCGCTTAAAGATATTTTAGAGCGTATCTGATTAGCCAGAGTACCTCCGGATTGAGGAAAAAAATTCATTTACCCTATTTAGAGAATCTGTAGGAGAATCAGCTATGTGCAGTAAATCAGTTAAGGGTTTTTTAGAATAATCAATATTGCAAACTTCTTTAATGACTTGCCAAGTGTCTGTTAAGTTTCCTTTACTTTTATGTAATTTTTCTTGATAATACCGGTTTTTCAGATTTTTTATGATGGAATTACATGTATTTCTATATTGTAAATACTTTTGCTGTTTTTCTATGTCGTTAGGTGATTTTTTAACTTTATAATGTAATTTGTCTCTTTTTCGTATACATTTGACCACTCCTTTTGTGATCCACGGTTTTAAAGGTTTAAGTCTGTTCGGAGTTTTAATACTAATTGTATTATTTGTGATAGTCTCTATCAAGGTTTTTAATATTAATTCAGATGCAAGATTTATATCAGATATCATATATAGTTTGGTCCAATTCATATTATCAAGGAATTCTTTAATTTTATTGTAATCTATTTTTATTTAATGATGGTTACGTATATTTTTTACTATATAAGATTTATTTATAAATGATAATATTGGTGAATGGTCTGTGAGTTTTTGTTCAAATACTATAGTTTTACAAGGTAAAGAACACTTTATCATTATATGATCGATACAGTTATTTATTCGTGTGGACATAGTGATACCTTGTTTTAAACCGTATAATGAAATTAAATTTAAGTAGTCCTGCGCTGAACCAGATAGGTTTTCAAGCATTGTGTTAATATTTATGTCTCCTGTCAGAATAACATTTTTCGTTTGTACATTATTTAATATCTTATCTAGCGAATCTAAGTAATTGCTTGTATTTCTAAAACTAGGAGGCCGATAAGAGCAAATAATTGTATAGTCAGGTTTAATAGTTACAACAAGGCAATTACCCTCCTGGAATTCAGGCTCACAAACGAAAATTCTAATCTCATTACGAACATAGACAACCACACCATCATTTTGATTGAAATTCACTTTAGTCCGATATTTATGATAGTCATGCAAGTTTGGAGGGGGATTATTCTCATTTGTCCAGGTTTCTGTAAGTACAATTACATCCACAGGAATGTTCATAGCCGAAGCAAACGCAAGAAACATATCAAAATTGCAATTAATACTCCTTATATTTAAAGTAAGCACTGTCAGCAAATCAAAGAAGATTCGAGATCATCAACAACCTGTGAACTTGTGAGTACCTTGTGCCTTTCTTATCACTTAACTGACAATAATAATAACACCTAACTTAAGAAGCTGAATCCGGGCCCAGCCCTCCCTTTTTTTTTGTATTGTAGTTTTACTTAAGTTTCAGCCGCATTCGGCAGCCTTCCTCAGAGAGTGGACACACGCGCGTTGAGCCGAGCCATCAACGAAAAAAAAAAGAAAAAAAAAATTACGTGAGTGTTTACATTTCATCCATTTTTTATTTAAAAAATTGTTTTAAAAAAAGCATTTAAATAGCTTTAAAAGTGTGATTTGGACAGTACAATATCGTGTACTGCTGCATGTTGTCTCTAATCATCTTCGGTCAGGACACTCGTATAATTAGATATCAAACTTCACAAGGTAAGTTCGTTTGATTCTTAATTATAAAAGAGGTAAAGTTTGTGAGGTTGTATGGGGTAATCTAGTGAACCGATTTAGTAAATTATAAGATGTAAGTCAGATTTGCTGCAGTAAGTCGGAGAAAAAACGTCGAATGAAAACTTTTGTTACGAACGCTGCCTTAACTATGAGAGGTATGTGATTCATACTTGTGAGTATACAGTTTGAATACACCTCAATGTAGCTAGTATTAAATATACCCTAGAAGTGCCATTATTTCAAAGATAATAAATATCAAAAATGAAGTGTCGAAAAATAATTTAAATAGAAATAGATAGATAAACACAATAATATATCTGTTGATGTGTATTTTTCCAGTCAAGTTTCAAAAGTTTAAAATTAATTTATCTGGAGAGACGGGCTATAAAAAACTCCCAGCAGAACTTTCAAACTACCAAATAATATTTCGATTAAAAAATGCTCAGCAAGTTCCAAGTATGGAGAGGGTCTAATATGGTAAATGGTATACGACTACGTAAATATATTGCTATACCACCGCCTTTATTTCGTCCTGTCGTTGCGTTTTAAATACTTACGTTTATGAAAAAAAATAATAGACACGTGAAACTGCGTTCTAATGAAAGTTCGAGTTTATATATGAAAATATATAGTATTAAATATCATTTGCAGTTATAATAAAATTATTGCAATGCATGCAAACCAAAATATAATAACTGTATTTGCTACATTTCGTATTTTTTTACTATTTTCTTCAACCTTTGATAAACACGGAAATATGTTTTATTTTTTAAAATTTTGATAGCATCAAGATAAATGATTATTCTTAATATGTCAGTGTGATATTATTGCAACATGGTGAATTATTTCAATTTTTGGATAGGTTGTTTCCGCCTTTGGTAAGAAAGTGTTAATAAAACTATTCTCAAGATAGTATTAAATAATATACGAAATTTCTTCTCGTACTCTTCATTACGGCAACTTCACGCCGTTCAATAAAAAACCAAAATCACACGAATATGAGCAGACAATGCAGACATACAACTTCGAGCAATCCATATATCATGGACTGAGGATTAATAAAAATAATATTAATAATTCGTTCACACATCCTTTCCGACCAACATAATAACATAATGATAAAGCCGTGTTAACATAAATATTAAAATTATAGTTTATAGCCATTATCTGACTATAATACATTTTGTAAGTATTAAAAACTTAATAACTGCTGCTCACGAATCAATAAACATTGATAATTGTAAAATTTTAGTTCCTATTATAAATATTTAAAAAATGTTATTATTTAAAAAAAACATTACAATAAGGAAGAATTAAGATGATATATATATATATATACATATATTTTATTTGAGCTCATCTGTAATCAGTAGACAACTATAAGCAGATTGGTTGTATGATATTGTCGGGACGAGTAGCTCCAACAGCTGTCCTCGTTGGAGCTACTCGTTATAATCTAGTTAGGTCTCCCTGACTAGACAATATCTTTTCTTTTAAGACTCTTATGGTATTTCGGCGTAACCAGAGCGTCGGCAAGTACATTCGGGTGATTTTCCAGCCTTCTCTGGTGACTGGTAGGTATTTTTGTCTGGAGGCCTCAATTTCCTCTCTCTCAGTATTCATTTTTAATTATGCGTGGACTTCGGAATTGGTAACAAACCATGGGACTTGTGTTATTTTTCTTAAAATAGCGTTCTGTACTCTTAGTATTATTTCATAGTGCAGTATTATTTTTCCTCCAGAGATTTTCTTATTTTCTCGGCTACTCTGTGTACCTGCTCTATGGTAAAGTGTTGTTGCCTGAACCCGAATTGGTGGTGAGGGATGATATTCTTATTCTCCAATATTGGCATAATGCGGCTAAGGACAAGTTTTTCTCAGACCTTCGACAGGATGGGCAGGAGACTGATAGGCCTGTATGAGGTGGTTTGGCTTGCTGGTTTTCCTTTTTTTTTTGACCCGGAGGAATCTGCATACCGATACTGCAATTGTGATGGCATTAAAGCCACGTAGGCTCGGCGTCGTCGACCGCCTCTTCCCTGGCGCATAGGGTGGGAGTCTACATTGCGCTCCCTCTCCCTCTCCGCCGCTTCCTTCGCCGTCAACACAGTCTCGGAGAACGTCTTGACGGCTACCCAAGCCTGCTCGATCCCGACCATGGCTTTGAACAATGTCGGCAACGACAGGTCGGGCCCGATGACCGAGTTAAGACGGCGCGAGACTCCTCCCACGTGGATCAGATTTGTCGCGTGTGGTGCGCCTTTGCGCCACCCGACATAGATACCGCCTAAAGCAGCCATGCCCGGTCAGCAACTGTGTCAGTCGGTGCATGAGGGGACCGAACTTGCGGCCGACCCATTGTTCTAGTACGGGCCGGACTGCGTGTATCAGTTCCCGGCTAGCTCCCGGGGCAACGCATCTCTCCTTCCACGCCTCCAGCACTTCCGCCGCTGCTCCCAATCGCCACATCTCAACGACTCGTTGTGGTGGATCCCCATCGACTTCCCTGCGCGCGAGGGCTCGTTTGCGATATATCGCCGCAAGAGCCTCAGCTTGGAGATCCCACGGCGGTAATCCCGCCAACACACATGCCCCCTCAAACGATACCGTACGGTACGCTCGGGCAACTATCAGCGCCATAGCCCTCTGAGGACGCCGCAGCAGGACTGAGAGAACCTACCCATATGGACGCAGCGTACGCTCTGTACGTATCATAGAGCACACCACCCCAGTATAGAGACGCCGACATGCGCCGCCCGGACCACCAACGTTGGGGAGAATTCTCTGGCAACTCCCGGCAGGACCCACCAGTCTTGGGGCTAAGCGCCGGAAGTGCTCGTGGAACGACCACCGACTGTCGAGGACGAGCCCCAGATATTTCATCCAGGATCCGACAGCGATAACCGCCCCACCGACAACGATGCTGCTGTTCTGAGGAGGGCGATTACGAGGCCCATGAAATATCATGGCCTCCGTTTTTTGCAGTGCCACTTCTAACCCGAGCGCTTTTATGCGGCGCACGACTTGCGCCACACCTGCCGTGGCCAACACCACCGCCTCGCGGTAATCGGAGCCGTGGGCCGTCACCAGGGTGTCGTCAGCGTAGCACGTCATGCTGACACCCTGGAGATTGGTTCCAAGCAGAGCCCAGTCATAGCCGATGTCTCACAGAATTGTCCCAAGAACAGACGCCCTTTTTTTTATGTTGACCCGGAGGAATCTGTTCAGAAGATACCTTCCCAAGCGGGGACTTGGGAAAGGTTATGCGGGGATGGTGTTACTGCCTCTGAAGGAAACAGTCCAAAACTGCCTCAGAAGGAGACAGCCCGACCCGCTAAACCTCCGGAGTGTTCCTACACGACGCCTGACGACGGCACGCCACGGTATCGAAAACGTCCCGCGACTTGCCGGCGCCTGTCTTCTACCGGACCCTACACGGGGGATGAGGATGAGCAGTCCCTCCCTTCTAACAAAATGTCGCCCCTGGAACACCAAGGGGCATACACCTGCACTAGGCCTATTTGTGGGCAACAGAAATGCCTGTTCACTACCAACCATAGCTCTCACCACAGCCGGCAATGACAGGTCCATTCCAATGGCAACACGGTGCTCCTCCCAGGCAGAACAGATCCGGCGTGTGTGTGGTCTGCCGAGTCTTACGCACCGTCCCCACAGTGATGGCATGCGGGGGACGATTCCCTCTTCACCACCTGGTACAGATATCAATCAGTCAATATCTGTGTCAGACGGTATGTTAAAATGCCGAAATCATTACCAATCCAATCATGCAGAACGGGCTTGACCGCGGCCACCAGTTCCCTGCTAGCTCCCGGGTTCTCCATCCTCAGCTCCCACATGTAGACCACTTCTTCACGTGCCTCTCTTCTCCACTCGGCGATGACCCCATTTGGTGGGTCTCCTCCATTCTCCGCACAAAACAGTGCACGCCGCCCATGTACCGCCGCTAGAGCCTCTGCTTCCAAATCCCACGGCGGCACACCCGCAAGCACGCAGGCACCCTCAAATGACACAGTACGGTACGCCCGGACCACTCTCAAAGCCATGGTACGCTGCGGACGACGCAGCAACGCCGCAGTTTTAGGGCCGAGAGCATCCGCCCATATGGGCGCACCGTACAATGCCATCGAACGGATGACACCGGTATATAACCGTCTGCACGTCACGCTGGGACCACCGATGTTGGGAAGCAAACGCCCCAAACTCCCAGCCGCCGCTACCAACCTCGGAGCTAAGCGATGGAAATGCTCCTTAACTGTCCACCTGCTATCTATAATAAGCCCCAAATATTGCTGTGCCGAGTATCGCAGCTTCTCTATAATTTGAGCCACGTGCTGTGACCAGCGTGTCATCGGCGTAACAAGTTACGCTTACTCCTTGTAGTGTGGTTCCTCTCAGCACATAGTCGTACCCCATGTTCCACAGCACGTCATCCTTCTCGTCGCCCATGAGCCATCCTTCAGAGGGTATTTCACCACCCTTCCATCAAAATACACTTCCACCATAAGTCAAAGGTACCGCGGCACGTTATGGAACAGCAGAGCTGCCTTTATTGGTTCCCAGGGAAGGGTATTAAACGCATTTGAAATATCCAGCGAGACTGCCAGGAACACCCTGAGAGACCGCCTCCTCTGCGAGCTGCTTTACCCTCGCAATTGCATCTATCGCGGACCGCCCATGACGGAAGCCGAATTGTGTACTGTGCAACCCTGGTGACATAGATTGCACGAAGCGGGCAGCGAGCACGCGCTCAAAGAGCTTACTCACCTCGTTCAGTAGCACAATCGGTCGGTACGCCGATGGATCCCCTACAGGACGACCTTCCTTCATAAGGAGAAGGAGCCTACCAGTCTTCCAGTTCTGAGGAAAGACTCCCCTGGCGAGGCAAAAGGTGAAGAGCTGCCTCGCCCACTCGCCCATCTCCTTAAGCGCAACTGACAGTGCTCGCCCAGGAACACCATCTAATCCAGGTGCCGTCTTCTTTGTTTGCATCAGTTACTGACATTTTTATTTCTTCCTCCGTGACCGGTGGTGGTGCATTATCTTCGATCTGCTCAATCGAATCATCATGTCTAGTCATAACCGGCGGCACAAAACCTTCTGATTGTGGAAACAAGACTCCAACGATTTCGTCCACAAATCGTGGCTCTAAACTAGAAGTAATGGGGGGAGTCGGAGGCCGCAACTTAGCCCGAATTACCTTATACGGCTTCCCCCAAGGATCCCGATCTAAAGACTCTAACCATTCCTGCCATGAAGCCTCTTTCGCCTCACCTATACCAATTCGTACTACTTCACACGCTGTCTGGTATTCTAGGTACAGTTCATCTTCCCTTTCTATATCTCGAATTCTTCGTCTCCTTGCGTGAGCATATCGACGTACATGTATGCATGTTTGGCGAAGTTGTCGAAGTTCTGTCTTTCACCAATAAATCCATCGTCGAGGCGCGAACGACCGGGCCCGCGGCATAGAGGTATCGCACACACGGGCCACCGCTTCACAAAATCTCTCAGCATCCTGTTCAATGTTTCCAGACTGCACCTCCATTCGCCCAAACTTCAATTATTGCGGCTTTTCGTGCCAATGTACCATCCATCTTGTTCACAAGCCATCTTCGACCATCCTGAATAGGGGGGTGACTAGTTCCTGTCGACGGTGTCACAATGACCCGGAACCTAATATAACGATGGTCCGACAGTGTTTCTGCATCCACCACGACCCTCCAACCTTCGACTCGACGTGCTAGGGCTGAAGAGGCAAAGGTTATATCTACCACTGATCCTCCTCCACGGCGAACGCACGTCAATTCCCTCCCCCTGTTAAGGACTACGAGACCCAATCTTCCAGCACCTGACCCCGCAAATCTATCATCGAAGACCCCCACGCCCCAGATTTGGCGTTGAAGTCCCCAGCGACTAGTACAGGGTATGGGTGCACACTTCCCACCAAGGCCCCGACCTCCACGAGCATTTGCTCGAACGCAGCGAGACCCGAGTTTGGAGAACAGTACACCCCCACTACTGCAATGCCGTCCATGGAGGCCATCACGTATCCCCGGCCTCTAGTCTTAAACTCAAGAGTCGGGGAGCCATTGGCCCTCGGGGCGACGATGGCCACCAAGCCCTCGCTATCTCCCACCCAGTCATTTCGAGGGGGAACAACGTACGGCTCGGAGACCACCGCGATCTTCGTCTGCCACTCCGCCAGGGTCTGGATTAGAAGATCCTGGGCCCTAGCGGTGTGATTGAGGTTGGCTTGCAATACCTCTAGTGCCATCAAACTAGGCAGTGTCCATCACACCTCCAATGCCCTGTTCCGAGCTAGGTTGTGGGTCTTGAGTCTTTTCTCCCTTTCCTTTTCCCTTTCCTTTAAAAGTGGCCGTCTTTCTTGCTATGGTACAGCCTACTCTGCTAACCTGGTGATTCGCCGGCTTCTCTTCCGCCGCGCAAGATAGCCAGTGCGCCTCATTTTCGCAAGTCCGAGCATTATGACCGGGCCCTCCGCATTTATTACAGTGGCCAGGTGGTATGCCAACAGCTACTCTACAAGTCGCCGCCACATGACCCGGAACCAAGCACTTGAAGCATCGCTTCACTGGTCGATCAACTGCTACGACGCGGGCTGAGATCCATCCTACCTTTATTCTGCACAGGTCCAACACTTTCTTTGCAGCCTCAACAGGGACTCCTAGCAGTATTGCGCCAGTTTGTGAGATTTTGCCAGCTTGCACTAGATCTATGCTGCAACCACCCAAATGCGCGACGATGGAATCATCCAGCCCCGTAGCGCGGATGGAAGAGCGCATAACGGGACGATGAATTTTCACTATCTCCGGGCTAATTATCTCCCGCAGCTTCTCTGCTAGAGCGTCGGCCTTCTGATCTCTGCTCTCACCACCAATCTCCAGGACACGGCCTCCTGTCTGAGCCCTCCTAAAACGGAGGGAATCTATTCCAAGGGCAGCAATATCAACTCGCTCCCTTGCCGTCTTGAGAACCTTTTCATAGGTGAGATCCTCAGCCGCCCTAGGTTGCAACGTTAATGTAACCGCTGATGTCTTGGGAGGCCGCACTTTCACTTTACCCCTGCGGAACACCACATGACATGCTCAACCTCGTCCAATTGCCATCCTTCATCGGGTAAGTGATTTCCCGGCCATGGAAGTAATCCGCAACCACACCCAGTATATACTGAGGCACGTTTTGGTACCGAAGCGCCGCGCCGCTATCATTGTCTCCCATGGTATGGTGTTGAAAACATTGGAGATATCTAGCGAAACCGGTAGCAACACCCTGCTGGTTTTCCTGCCTTAAGTAACATCAGGATTTGCGACACCTTCCACAAATCCGGAAAGTATTGGCCTCTTAGTATTCCATTACATAACATTGTCAGAAAGACTATTGCTTTTCTTAGATGTTCTCTCAAAATTTCCTTGGTAATGAGGTCATATCCTGGTGCTTTTCTATCTTTAAGGCCATGGATAGATCTCCAAACCTCTCGCACCGTGACTGCAGCTGGTGGGAGCGACATCTGTAAGGGCTGAGCAAGAATAGATTCTACTTCTGTTTCGGCATCTGTGTCACTGACACTATTCGGACTGAACACGTTTGACAAATGTTCTGCAAACAGATCCGCCTTTTCCTGTGGTGAGCGGGCCCAGCCACCATTGTATCGTAGCGGAGACTTTGTGGTCTGTTATATGCCTTAGTAAATTTCCACTGTGAGTAGTAGTGGCCGCATTTGGTGTAAGGGATTCCATTTGAGCCTGGAGAGTCCTTTTATGCCAAGTACTCAACATATCCTTCAATAGTGACGCTTGCCTGATGAATTTAGTTTTATCTGCTGCAAGTCTGCTGGATTGCCAGATGCGTCGCAGTCTGCGTCTCTCTAAGACTGCTTTTCTTATTTCAAGAGGATAGTTGTGTATCCGCTCTTTGGTGTCTAGTATAGGAGTACTGCGCCAACAGGCTTCCTGGATAAGGTTGGCCAGATATTTAGTGGCGATGTCAATGTTCTAAGCTGTCTTAAGAGCTATCTTTAACTCGATGTTCTCCTCAAGAAATTCCCTGAATGAGAACCAGTCTGTTTTTTTGTTATATAGTCTTACTGAACTTTCGTGTTCTATGATTTTTTTTTTTTTTTTATAGAATAGGAAGGCAAACGAGCAGTCGGGTTACGTGGTGTTAAGTAATCACCGCTGCCCACGGACTCCTGCAACAATTGGGGAGTTACAGAAGCGTTGCCGGCCTTTAAGGTGGAGATATACGCGAGTTTTGAAGGTCCCCATGTCGTAGTGTTCTGGATATACCGCCGAAGGTAGATCATTCTATAAGTTGATTGTGCGTGGAATAAAAGTTCTAGAAAAACGCACTGTTGAGGAACGCCACGCATCCAGATGGTGAGGATGATATTTTAGTCTATGACGTGCAGTGCGATGGTGGAATTCGGCAGCAGGGATCAAATGGAAAAGCTCTTCGGAACACTCCCCGTGATATATGCGATAGAGGACGCACAATGAAGATACGTCTCTACGCAGTGCCAGAGGGTCCAGCCGTGAATGCAATACCGGGTCCTCGACTATTCGAGCAGCCCTTCTTTGAATGCGATCAAAGGGTACAAGCTGATACTTAGGTGCACCAGCCCAGAGATGAGCACAGTACTCCATATGCGGCCGAACCTGCGCTTTATATAGCGCCAGTCGGTGCTGGGGCGTGAAGTACTGTCTGGCTCGGCTGATCACACCGAGTTTTTTGGAGGCCAGCTTGGCCTTGCTTGCCAAATGATCGCGAAATTGACAATCACTCGAAATATCGAGGCCCAATATTGCAATACTAGGCGAGGCTTTAAGGGGAGTGTTATCGAAGAAGGGAGATACGACGAATGGGGTTTTTTTAGTGGTGAACGCGCAAACTTGTGTCTTCAGGGGGTTGACCTGGACCAAATTGGATTTAGCCCATTGCGAAACCTCCCCCAAAGAGATGTTAATAGAAGACACAAGTTTAATTCGGCTCTCATCGACGCTTTCCCGAGAGAGTCCTGCTCGGCCGGTATAAACGGCGTCCACCGTACTGTCATCTGCATAGCAATGAATGTTAGGATGGTCCAACAAATCATTGATATGCAGGAGAAACAGTGTAGGGGAAAGCACACAGCCTTGGGGTACGCCAGCATCAATGGGCTTGGGGTCAGAGCAAAATCCGTCGACAACGACACGTATGATACGCCCACTGAGAAAGCTGGCGACCCAGTTGCATAAATCCTCGGAAAGCCCATAGGCTGGAAGCTTAGAGAGAAGGGCCTTATGCCAAACACGATCAAAGGCCTTTGCTATATCCAAACCAACTGCCAAGCCCTCTCCTTTGCTCTCAATGGCAGCCGCCCACCGATGGGTAAGGTAAACAAGAAGATCGCCAGCAGAACGACCATGACGAAAGCCATACTGGCAGTCATTAATGAGCTGACGATCCTCCAGGTATCCCAAGAGCTGACGGTTGATGAGCGTTTCCATGACTTTGGAGAGCAGAGAGGTGATAGCAATAGGCCTGTAGTTGGCAGAATCAGAGCCATCGCCCTTTTTTGGGATCGGATGGACATGGGCCAGCTTCCAGCAGTTCGGGACTACGCCTCTAGAGTAGGAGAGCCGAAATAGACGCGTTAGCACGGGAGCTAATTCAGGAGCACAATTGGTGAGATGCCATCCGGCCCGCTCGACTTGTGAATTTCCAAGGAAAAGAGAGCTCGTCGCACAGCCTTTTGGGTAAACCTTATAATAGGCATTGAGCTCTGACACCGTGGGATGGTAGGCGGTGTACATCCTTGGTCATCCAGAGTTGAGTTTGAGGCAAAGAGATTACCCAGAAGTTCGGCTTTCTCTTTTGCCGTGTAGGCCAGAATGTCATTCTCCATGCGCAGCGGCGGAAGGGTAGGCTGGCTAAAATTGCCAAGGGCAGCTTTAGAGAGGGCCCAGAACTGGCGCGTTCCGGACGAAAGGCTCTCTAGCTTCTCGCCGATTTTGGCAACATGCTGGGACTTTGCTCTAGCGATGTGTCTCTTAAAGAACCTGGAGGCTCGGTTGTATTTTCTCTTCAGGAATTGGAGGTTCGGATCCTTAGTGACTAGTGCTTCAACCCAGGCTCGGTAAGCGTCTCGTTTGCTGATAGCGGCTGCTCTACAAGACGCACCGAACCAAGGCTGTGATTTGCCACCTATTGGCACTACAGAGCTTGGTATGAAAATATCCATACCCTGTAGTACCACATCGGTGACATCTTCGGCACAGGTACTAGGATCATGTGAAGAGAAACAGACCTACCTCCATGGGTAGGATGCATAAAATGATCGCAATCCATCCCAATCTGCCGACTTGTAGTGCCAAACGCGGCGGGTCGCGGGTGTTCTGTGACGGCGACGTTCAATGGGCACTACACTCCGTATCAGGCAATGGTCGGATGACCCCAAGGGAGTTTCAACCAGCACCTGATACTTTTCTGGATGCGTAGTCAGCAGGAGGTCCAATAAAGAGGCATTGTGGCTATCCACATCCGGGAGTCGCGTGGGCTTCTCAACCAACTGGGACAAACCATTCGCTATTGCAAAGTCAAAAACAGCTCTTCCTGCATAGTCAGTGGAACTTGACCCGAGCCATTCGGTGTTATGGGCATTAAAGTCGCCTAGGACAATGACTTCAGCAGAAGGAGTCTGTGAGAGCATGTCGTCAATACCCGTTTGAATGTGCTCCATGAGCCGCTCTGTTTCTGCGTTACCACTATGGGACCTGTAAAGGCACGCGTAGACTCGGATGCGGTTACCAAAGCCTACGCGCAGCCAGATGGTGGACAGGCCCCGACCTTCAAGACAGTTAAGGCGACGGTAGCAGATATCCTCCCTTACGAAAACGGCCACCCCGGCATGAGGCAAAAAGTTGTGTTCAATTTTGTAGCCGGGGTACTGTAAATAGGCAGTGTCGTCCGGTCGGGATATCTGCGTCTCTGTCAAAAATAACAAGGCCGGCCGTGCCGTCTCCAGATGGTAGTGAACGGCATTCAGATTGGAATGTAACCCCCTTATGTTGCAAATGCCACCCGTCATATAGTGACGTCATTGGTTTCATATTCATCAGCGCCTTTTTCCTCAACTCACGTCGCAATATTTTGCCGGTTGGACTCTTTGGTATATCATCTATGAATATCACTCCGCCTCGAATATGCTTTGGATTTGATAACTTGAAACAATAACATAGAATTAAATTTATTATATTAATTTATATTAATAGGATTTAGACGGTAGTTTTTTTTCCTTACTTTATCCCAGCGAAGCAACAAGCAGGTTGGCTTGGAAAACATAGAGACAATTTCTTTAAGTCATTAAAGCTTTTATTAATTTTTATTAAAGGTTTTGGAATTTTTACTTCATTACTATGAGCTACTCTTTTTAAAACTTTGTAAAACGATTACTTTTTTTGGAACGTGCGCGCATCCACTAGCTGAGGAAGTCCGCCGACCAAGTTACCAGAATAATTCGTGAGTGTAACCGTTTACTAAGCTTCAAAATGACTAATAACCATGTAAGTTACTATAATAAAATATGAGCTATTATAGCTTCACTTTTATGTAAGCATTGCCTAATTCACGGCATCCACGGATATTTAGTGGGAGAATTAGTATGAGCAAAGAAAGAATAAGGTCAATGTTTTGCTTCGAACTTACTGAAATGTTCCATTTCTCGGTCTTGCTTTTTCTTATGTTTTAATTGTAAAGAATTCAAATATAGTATATATAAATAATTCAAAGAATAACATACCCTCTCCGCCACATAGTTCTGAATATCAGCAGCAGTTAGCTCACCAGCATTTAGCTGTAGAGCGATGAAAGCCACTGGAATTTCACCAACTGAAAGATGAGGGATGCCAAGTACACCTGCCTCTCTTATACTGGGGTGTTGGAGAAGAACAGCTTCTATTTCTGCAGGAGGGATCTGGAAGTACATAAAGATGGCTGCAAATTGAATTTTGAAATGCATATAATTACTTTATTAGTGAAAATATCATTCATTGACATAGAAAATACTTCCTAGAAAAATTTTAATGCCAACCTGATAACCTTTATATTTAAACAATTCCTTTAATCTGTCGACGATATAGAAGTATCCATCTTCATCATAGTATCCAATATCACCAGTTTTAAAGAATCCTTCTCGTCAAAGTCATCATTCTTATCTTTATCCTTTCATAACGTGATACCTTTGATACAAATCTCTCCTTCTTGGTTAGGACCAAGGACTTCTCGGGTTTCTGGATCCACGGTCTGGAAAGGAATTTTTTTAACAATAAATAAAATAAAAACTTATAAGAATACCATAATATAGATAATAATAAAATTAGTGATAATATTTTAAAATCTTATGTAGACATGTAACTCACCTTGGGCCTTAGCCAAGTTGACATTCTACAATTGTTAACGCATATAGAAAACCTAAAAAATGTATGAGTATGACATATGTCAACGATATATCACGTGATCAAATTAAAATAACATATGTAGAATGAGCGTTCGCACATAATGGGTACCTTCCACTAAGCATTCACGAGTACGACGACCAAACTGACGAGCACGGTTTTTCACGCTGGACTTATTTGCGAGCGTTACGATCGTCAACCCAAGTGGAATGGATTAAGCGTTAAGAGCGTTAACGCAAATAATTCAAATGGCGAGTTACAAAGCAATAGTTTCAAGAGGTTAAGTTTTTTAATATTTGTATGTGTTAGCAATAAACTTCAATAATTATTGTTTAAGTTAATTTTTATACATGGGGCCTAGCCAATTTGCAAGCTTTATGTTTATATTTTCTTTCTGCAATTTCAAGCGTCTCGAATGTAGAAAACGATAAGTGTTGACATATAAAGAGCGAACACACATTCTTGTTATAGACAGCAAATAGAATTTAATCTGTGGTGAGCGTCCACTAACGTCACTCGCGCGGGCGAATTTTAAATGTTTAAATTTGTGTTGTGAACTGGTGAAATAGTTTTAAAAAAGTAAGTATAATATAGTGTAATTAGTGAATGGCTAAGTTAGTTCTCGTTGTTATGTAATGATCAAATAATTTAAGGCTGGACATCTTTGGGTCAAAAATTAAAACAAATGAAAGCTATTTATCAATCAATAACTAATTCAATAAATTGACTATTTTCTAGGATGGAATCTAGATCTCGATCTAGCCCGGAGCAATTTGCAACATTACTAGGATTCATGGAAAGGTGAAAATATTACTTATTTCGCCAATATTCTTTATCTTCTGTTGTTCATTGAAGTTTTATAATATTCGGGTACCAAACCACAAAAAACCAAGCTTGAAACTTCATTCTTTCCTTATTCTTTGTTCCTACAAAATAATTTTAGCTTACGTTTTAGCCATGGAGATATAATGAAACCACAGCAAGGGGCTCAAGGCAGGATAAAAGCTGACCGCTTGTGGTATGAGATAACTGAGTTACTTAATTCCATAGGTGGAGGAGTAACAAGATCTATGGAAAGATGGAAGAAAGTAAGATTGCAGAAATATGAGAAATAAAGGTTATTCAAAGAATTAGATAAAATTGTTTATTAAAAAAAATTAATATTAATTATTATTAATTAATTTACGTATTTATTTAAAAAATTGCCCACAAGATACAATAGATGCATATATGTAATAATCTGTAATATCATAATATTATACCCTTCAATTACTCAGGTGTGGGCTGATTGGAAAACTAAGACAAAAAAAGCCTTGTGCGTACATCGTGCGGCTCGTAGCACTGGTGGTGGTCCAAGCAGCAGACAAAATCTCACTGTTTTGGAAGAAAGGGTACTTGCTGTGATGGGTTTGTCAGCTGTCGTTGGTCAAGCAGGAATTGAAGAGCGAGGATTTGATGTTAGTTTTTTATATAGGAGATTTTTTAAATAGCCCAAAAGTGTTAATTTGAAAGTTAAATGTATTCTAAATATAGTTTTTGTAGGACCTACCGCAAGAGACAATACATCAACCTGTCCACACTGAATTGTATTC
The DNA here is from genome assembly GCA_905147385.1 of Limenitis camilla. Classification (NCBI taxonomy): domain Eukaryota; kingdom Metazoa; phylum Arthropoda; class Insecta; order Lepidoptera; family Nymphalidae; genus Limenitis; species Limenitis camilla. The sequence goes on along the minus strand of LR990251.1, from coordinate 4,420,235 downwards.
ACAATCAGTAGCAGATGGAATAACACTGAATATTCCTACAGGATCTTCTATAGAAGGTATTATTTTACACTTAGTTTGTTTGTTATTAAATATTTTTTTACAAATTTAAGTATTTAGTATAATATATATGTTATGTTGATGAATTATGCGGTAGCGGTAGTGTACCAATCTCCCAATGAAAAAATTGTTAAACAGGTATAGCACAATTTACTCTATAAACAAAGAACTTTAACTTTATATGCAAGTAGATTTAGATTGGCTTTAATAATAATATTTTTTTTGATAGGAATATCACCATTATTTCGTACACCACCACCAGCACCCACTATAGACTATAGACACGGCAAGATCCACCATCTCTAGCAGTGACATCATACGCTCCTGCATCAGTGTCGATGACTGCAACGACTGCACCAACAAATTCGCAACAGCATCGGCGCCCTGCTACCCCACTTGCGACATCTTCAACTACGTCCACGCCTCGCCGTCGCGAAATGCTACGAGTGTGATAGATTTATATCAAGATGTAAAGTAAAATGATGATAGATTTAAAATATTATTTACTTTAAAACATAATATAGAATTAGGAAAATTATTAATGTATAGCAAAATATACTACAATACTAATGTGTGGGTACCTACACTGAAATATTAAGTTACAAATACAATGTAAATAAACACAAGTAAACCAACTTCAAATCATGTATTTAATCTAGCGCCAGTTCGGAATAATATTAATCTGAGGAGAAGAACTGGCAAGAAACTCCTCTTATCTTACTTTCCAAAATATAGATTTACCAACATTATATAACATCAATACTATTTAGCAAAGTATCACTATTTATACAAGATATTAATAACTTATCTTTATATGGTTGTACAGTAACCAAGAATATCCAACAGCAACACCACTAGCACCTCGCTACAGAGCAACAGCGTAACGACTATACAAAGTAGAAACTAGAGTATCAGCACCTCGTTATAGAGCAACAGCGTAACGACTATACAGAGTTGAGACTAGAGTACCAGCTCCTTGTTATAGAGCAACAGCGTAACGACTAGATAAGAGTAGAAACTAGATTATCCCAATCCAACCCGTATCTGCCTTTTTATAGAAATACTGTCACAAACTAAGCTAGGCAAATGGTGGCGCTATTAATACCAACTTAAATACTAAATGACATTATTTATAATAGTAGACAATATTTATATCATTTGACCAGCTTAATATTCGTCTAAATTATTTATTTAATTTATTAATTACAATCTTAGAGTAATATATTAGTATTTCAAATATTGGAAGTTAAACAATTTATAAATAAGAAATTAATGGTTAACTTTCATTGAAGATCAAACAACTAACATACTAAATTACATTTACAATATTAGATAATATTAATATCATTTGACCGGTTTAATATTTGTATAAATTATTTATTTCATTTATTAATTACAATCTTAGAATAATATATCAGTATTTCAAATATTGGAAATTAAACAATTTATAAATTAGAAATTAATGTTAACTTTCATTGAAGGTCAAACAATTAAGATGTTGCCAGTCTAAGAAAACAAGTTTCCATGCTCATTTTATTATTTACCCTAATAATGTTATTATTTTATAACAAGTGCGTAGACGATCTCAAACTCCATTTGAACGCGCCTCAAGCGAGTTTGTGGCTGTTGAACAACGTCGCTTACAGTTGGAGATAGACCGCGAGAAAAACCATCATGAAAGGGAGATTACAAGGCTTCAATTGGAATCTAAAAGAATTGAAATGGAAGAGCGGCATATGGAAGTGTTTAGGCAACTTTCTGATAATGTACACAATTTAACAGTTGCTGTGTTACTACAATTGAGGCAATCATCATCCTTACCATCGACAGAGACTTTATCGCCGGATTCCTAAATTTAAGGGAAACTTAGGAATCTCATACAAATGACGTCTGAATTACAATACGTGTTAATTTATTAAATTATCTACAATATCAGAATTGAGTCATTCACATTTTAATACTTCATATTAAGATACTTCTTTAAGATTCCAATTTATAGTATAGCCTATAATTTATTGTAAATAGTTATAATATTTAATATAATACAACTATATATTTCTTTGATTGAGATATTATTTTAATTTACGTAATATATTAAAGAGTTTTTATGTTATTCTAAATAACACATTATCATTAACTAAGTATATTAAAACAGTATAAAACTATCATAACCCACACTATTATGTATAAAGAGAAAAGATTTGATAGTTTTATTTTTTTATGTTTGTTTTTTGTGAATAGGCAACTAAGTCTTAAAATAATTTATTTCAATTTGACTTTTTACAAGTACTTTTGGAACAACAAAAATTAGTCGGTCAGTCAGTTTAAAGCTACAACCAGCTCTGAAAGCAGTTTGAAACTACTGAATCGATTTTGATAATTCTTTCGCCGATCGAAAGCTTTTCTTTCTGGGTAACATAAACTATGAGGTGTTGTCATAAATATTATAATTAACAATATATGGTCGTCCAAGTGTCATAACGTGGCCTATGAAATGACTTTATGTTGCTGATTATCTCTGAAAGTACTAAACAGATTTTGATAATTCTTTCACCGATAGAAAGCTATAATATGCCAAAGTAACATAGTTTTTAGAGTTTTGCCATAAATATTCAAAAAACGTGTTATTAAAGATATATAATGGTCGGATATTAACCACGAACGCAGGAACTATTAACTCGATTTTATAAATTCTTTCACTGACTAGAAGCTGCACTATTCCTGTGTGATGTAGTGATGCCATTATTTTGTAATTAATAAGACAGACATTTTTTGTGCTGATCGATTAATTTTTTTTCACTGATGGAAAGCGTGTGTATGTCCTCTATTCCCATAGTTCGAATAGTGATGCCATATATTTAGTTTAAAATTCAACGACTAAAAGCTACACTATTAAAGTGTAGCAATTTAAAAATTTCGATTATAATTGTACTTTAAATGCCCGAAGCGAAGCGCTGGCAAGCCGCTCGTAATTAGGATTTTATTAAGTAGCATGAGACAAGGAATAAAAACATAAATCATGAATATCAATTCAATCTTTTACGATATTGATCTGTGAAGTTATCCATACTAAAAGACGTGTGCATAATTATAAATGTATTTAATTTTGATTAACTTCACTCTATTTTTTTATTATTATAATGCTCTATATACATATACTTTTTTAAATATGTGTTCTTAAAACTAAAATTCTAACCTATCGAATAAACAATCTAGCATAGCTCTACCTTGGATTAACTCATTTTGACTATCCACAGTGGAAATAGGAACTTGCATTAATACATCATCTTCATCTTCTGCAGTAGCTGGAAGTTGGTGCAACAATGGCAAGTTGCTTTTCAAAGCTATGTTGTGCAGCACACAACATGCTCTCACAATTTTGCTAGCTACAAGAGGATGATAATGAAGTACCCTGTCTCTGAGTAAACATCTCCACCGAGCTTTCAGTAATCCAAAGCAGCGCTCTATGCAATTACGAGCTTGCACGTGTTTCTGTGTGTAATAGCCTTTTCTAGAACCCACTGCTGCATTCAGGATAGGCGTCATTAGCCAAGGGCGTTGTGGGTATCCAAAGTCACCTGAAAAAATATTATGTACAGACAGTGCAATATTACCTGTTGATCTTATTTTTTTTTGTTGTAAATACCTACCTAATAGCCACACTTGTTCGTTAATTTGGTGAAGCTCACGCATGTATTATTAGCTCTACTGGATGACCAAATATGTGAATCATGTGTAGCTCCTCCAAACTTAGCATTAACATTTATGATGCATAGATCACTGTCACAAACCTGTAAAATAAAATAATTTAAAAAATTAACGATATTTAATAGTTATTTATAAAATTTAATTTTAAAATGATTTTAATATATATTATGTACCATTTGAATATTTAATGAGTGATACCCTTTTCTATTGTAAAACAGATGTTCATCAATACTAGGTTTTACTATAGCAACGTGAGTGCAATCTATGCATCCAATCACCCCTGGCAGACCAAATTTTCTTTGGAACCTATGAAAAAATATTGTATTATTTTTTATTTATGAAGCATTTAACAATAAAATATTAATTGATAAACGAAACTCATACTAACTTTTACTTTATGACTGATCTCTCTTGTTGAGTTTTTGGAAATACAATCCATTTAGCCATAACAGCATTGTGATTTAGTGCATCAATAACTTGACTGATGCACCTGCTGGTAGTGCGTTGGGTAAGATGCTGAGAAATGCCAACGATTGTTTGATATGATCCCGTAGCTAGAAAACTGAGAGCACACAATACCTACAAACGATATAACAAATGAGTTCATAAAAATTTTGAAAAATAAACCACTCAATTTTATTAGCAATATTAATTTTTATTTTTTTTATTTATTTATATTAACAAAAGAATTACATAAGGATGCTTTCAAAAACGGCGCAACATAAACCTGGGATTGGTTTTCCCGTGCACCGCTGATTCACTAACAATAACTTAATATTTACATTTTACAAATACAAAAGTGGGTACTAACAATATTTTAAGAACGAAAATATAATTATGAACAAGGTAGGTCGCTCGCATCATACTCGACGCTGGAATGCTTGCCAATCGTCTTTGTGTACTATTTTTATACAGGATGTTCCAGAAAATAAGCTTTTAGAATGTTTTTATTATAGTTCTTATCATTTAAGTTTTGTTTAATATTTTTTGGGAGATTATTAATGAGGTTGGGAATGACATAGGACAAAGCCTGTTTTCCATAATTATTATTGTATTTAGGAATTTTTAAAGAAGGATTTTTTGCCGGTCGTAATATTTTTGTGCTAACAATTCTCTTTAATTTGTAAGTTGTGTTAGCAACACTGTTTATAAAGTAGTAGTATCGGGTAGATCATTTTATATTATTTATATAACCTTTAGTACCATAGATTAGTCTCAGTCTCTCTGGTGTTTTCGTGCAGTGAACATGGAAGTTAGTGTTATAGTGTCGTGATTAAGGTTACCCTTCTCGAGGTCCATGTAAGTTTACTAAAATATAATAAAAACTAACTTAATAAAATATAATTTATTTTTGTATTTATAGGCATTATTTTGCAGTAATCAAATAATTTATGATAATCATTTTTGTACAAGAGCTTAATTTTGTTTGGGACAATGGTTTTTAATATTCTTAGTTGTAATTCATAGATTTGATTAATGTGTGTTTTATATGTAAGGCCGTAAGTGCTTAATCCATATGAAATGATTTGATTCAGCCAGGGCATTATACATCATAAGCAAGGTAGAATAGGGAATTTTATTCTTTAATAGGGTAAATTTTGAAAGCAGAGCGCGCATCTTGTCGCAGATGTAATTGATATGATCTTTCCATTTCAGATTTTCAAACCCAAGTATCTTTGCCTTTGTACCATTTCAACTGTTGGACATTCACATTTTTTATTAGTATTTTTATGAAAGCATTCATGGCTATGAGCTATAAGTTTTACATTATTGCTATTACATCTGTTTTGACTTTAACTTATATACATTAATTTTGTCTTAGTAACATTAATAATAAGACCTACATCGTGTGACCATTTAGGAAGCGCATCAAAATTCGCTTGGAGCCATTTTGATGCCTCGTGTATGTCTTGATGTGACGAAATGAGACAGGTATTGTCGGCAAATTGATACATTTCACAATTTTTAATAACATTTTCGAGATCGTTTACATATGTTACGTAATGAAGTGGCCCTAAAACAGATCCCTGTGCCGTTCCATGAGATACGTGTGCTTCATTACTAAGTGTTTCATTAATTTTTACATAATAAGATCTATCATTTAAATAGCTTTGACACCAATTTAATAACGGTCCTCTTACCCCATTATCTTCAAATTTTTCGATAAGTGTTTTATGATCCTGTGTGTCAAACGCTTTACTAAAATCTATGTATACTATTAGAACATGGTTTTTATTATTTAGATGTTTGTTAATTGAATCTGTAAAAGTTGATAATAGTTGAGATGTACTCTTTTTAGGCTGAAACCTAAATTGCTTGGTAGATAATATATGATTTTTCTCGTAAAATGAATTTATTAGTTGACAAAGATACTTTTCTACTATTTTGTCTTGTCGATGACTGGAAGAATTGTAATAGGTCGATAATTTTCATACTCGTCATTTTTCCCTTTTTTTAATATCGTTCTAACTAAGCCCGATTTCAGTTCTTTTGGATATTTACTCTGAGTGATACATAAGTCTATGAATTTAGTTAGGATAGGCGCAAGTTTATTTATTAATTCTTTAATATCAGTTACACTTATGTTATCAATACCTGGAGATTTATTATTGCTTAACGATGTGATAATTTTGGAGACTTCTTTGTTATTAGCTTGTTGGTATCTACAAGTTACATTGGCTGATTTCTTATATTCATTTTTATCTAGTAGAGGTATAGTGCACGATGGTATTATTTTCGTAACACCGTTTTGAAACGACTTTGCAAAATTGTTAGCTATTCCTTTTATAGAAATAGAATTTTTGCTAAAAGCCTTGGTTATTATTTTATCAAGTGAGGCTTGTGTTCTTCCAGTTAATTTATTTAAAATTTGCTATAATTTTCTTAGATTGTATTTATTTTTATATATTTCATTCCTGTAATATTTATTTTTAGTAAAATTTATGACTTTATTTGCAAAATTTCTCGCTTTGTTGTATTTTAATTTTATAATCATATTATTTGAATCGTTTTTCCATTCCTTGAATAAGTTATCCCTATGTTGACATGCTCTGATGACCTTATCGTTAATCCAATAATTTTTGGAACGGTTTGGATTTTTTTTTATTTTAATTCTAGTTTTTGATTTATTATAGCAATTATTTATTTCATTTTTTATGTACATATATATGTCATCCGGGCATGTCATACGGTCAGTGGGTAACCAGTCGATATCATTTATAAGTTCACGGAGACGTTTATAATCAAAAATCGTTGTGTAGTTTTGTTCATTCTGTATAGTCGAGCCAACACATGCCAGTGCAATCATTCTATGATCGGCCAGTACGGTGTCGAGCACTGCAGTGTAAAGGTTTAGCGAGTGGGATCTTGCGTATATGTGGTCTATTGATGATTTTACAATTGTGTTGTTTCTTAATTCAATTCGCGTATAATCTGAAATCCCACACACTAAGCCCGAACTGTACATCATGTTGTTATACTTATGTTTTATAGGACAGTTAATTTTTAGATCAATATTTACATGTCCCAAAACAAACAAGTCGTTCGATAAGTTAGTAGTGTTCTGAATAAGTTGATCGAGTTCTTCTATAAACAAGTGTTTGCTTTTTTTGCACCAAATAAACTTGTACTTATCTTTAAGTTGTTGTTTCGCGTTCCATAATAAGCTTTTATTGTAGGGAGTGAGGGCTTCACGTATAAATACTAGGTCGTAGGGAAAATTTTCGCTTGTTTTAGAAACAACGTCTGTTACAGAAAGTTTTTGTTTTTTTTGATGCTGCTATCCATTTATTTTGTGTCTCTGCATTTTTCATTTGGAGTTGAATTGGTCCAGGTGTTTCCTTTTGCAGTGGGAGCGCGTGCACCTTCACAACATCATCATTTGATAGTTGTAGCTTATTTGCAATATTTTCAACGATTATTTTTGCTTACGATTATTTTTGCTTCTTCGTTTCCGTTGCAAGTACATTGAATACTTCAAGTCTATCTCCCAGGTTTTGTTGCTCAATTTCTTGTAACCGTTGTTCCAATGCAGTGACCCTAGTTTCTAAATTTGAATTTTTATTTATCAGTTCAATATTTTTTCGTTTCAGGTCCTGAATTGATTGCTTACAAAACTCGAGACTTTCAATCACTTCGTCCATCTTGTCACTTTGGTACTGTAGCGATTTCATCATCTCCTTCATTTCTCTTTGTACGGTTTTTTCAATTTCCTTAGACATATCTTTTAAAATTTGTTTTAAATTTATTCGCATATCCTGAGAATTATCATCATCATCATCTTCTTCCGGCACGAAAAATAAATTACGTTTAAACGAATTGTTGTGACATTCTTGGACCATCAATAGACCTGCCATTCTAAATTTTCAGCGGCACGTAGTGCTGCTATTTGTTTGTTTATCGCACTTATTACATTCTAATCCAGGATTTCGTTTATTAATGTTTTTCGAACATTTTTCACATATTTTACTCATTTTAACAAAGCCGAGCACGAGCGTACGTCTTGTTTTTACGAGTTACCGTCAATGAAATATTAATATATTAATAATAAAGTCTCTAATAAGTTCTCCCTTACCTTGACTTCTACAGATATTTCGTTTGTTCCTTTTAATGAGGCTTTATATAGAAGTTCTTGACATAGGGCTCTAAACGTCTCTTTATCTAGCCGGAATCGCTGCACAAACAGAGAATCGGGCATTTCCCTTATTGTTTCAGCACATTTACGATGTAAATGTCTTTTTTGGCGTCTTAAACACACTTCTTCAATCTGAGCACACCGCAACATATTTAAAGTATGCATTTGTTAAATATAAAATCCAAAAATTTTAAATTTTTTTTTTTTTTTTTTTAATTGTATGGCTTTGAATGTGCTTATGCACAAAGCATTCTGCCAGTGTCACGTATAATGAAACAAACACGGAGGAGACTACGCGGTAAATCGTGCCAAAAAGTTAATGTAGTTATCAGTGATTATGATAAAATGTTGATGGATGCTACGATACAGGAACAACCTAAAACAATAAAGTGAAATAAAGCAGTTATACACAAGATTTACAATAGGTGACAGAAATGTTGTATTTATGCAAATAGGTATAATAAACAATTACTCAAACTTTAATTTTATTATCTGTAATAAATTTTACTAGATTCCTAACAAATGTGGTGAAAACTAGCATTAATAGGTATTTGATATTAACCGGCCTTTGAAGGTCAGAGGGAATCATGTTGTACAAAGAATAACTTAATTTAGGGCAGCTAAACACAATATGATCAGGAGAACCTTCATCTAAACCACATTCACACAGGGAATTATCTTTAATTCTCAATTTGAATAGATGCAAGGGAGTACAAGAATGACAAAGTCTAAGTCTACATATAACCGAAGTGGTTGTACTATCTGCACTGCGAAACCGGAAGAACCAAGGTTTGGCTGGAATATCAGGCTGGATATTACCATAATATGTACCTTTAATGAATTTAGACTCGTTCCAGAAACGATTCCATGACTTGTATAGATTTTTTTTTAGAAAGGGATCTTAAATCATGAGCAAAATTGTAAAAATGAGTTAGACATCCAATTTGTGCTGCAGATTTGGCATGCATATCGGCAATTTCATTATCTTGAATCCCAGAATGACCTGGAATCCAAACTAAAGAGATGTGAAGGCCCTGTTGATAACACAAATGTAATGCTGCTCTAATTTTGAGAATAATAGGAAATCCTGTTCTACATCTAAATGGATTTTGCAGCACAGGCTGTGTGTGTAATGAACTTAAACAATCTGTAAAAATAACAACCTTTCTCATTTTATGTGATTCAGCAAACAATATAGCTTCCAGAATCGCTAAGGACTCCCCTGAAAAAACAGAGGATTGAGGAGGGCATTTAAAATTCAGTATAATTTTGAACTTTGGAATCCAACAAGCAAGTCCAAGACAAGCATAATCAGATAATTTAGATGCATCTGTGAAAATTGAAATATAGTCTGGCCATTTTTTACACAAAGTTTCTAAAAAAAGGTTATTTGCACCAGGTTGATTTTTAATTATGCCCAGATTAGTTATAATTGAGGGACTAAATGTTAGAGAATAATAAGGGACAGAATAGAGAGGATTGAGATGACATTTATGAATTGGCGCTGGATATTGTGCAAGTTTTTGAAAACTTTTCAAAATACAGGGACTTTTTTGATTTGGTTTGATGGTTTGAGTCAAACGGGTAAGGGACGATAGAAGTTGATGGGATGAACACTGTAAAATTTTGGATATGAATCTATCTGCCAAATATTGTCTACGTAGGTGAAGAGGGGGATCGACACATTCTACCTGTAATGCATTGGTAGGGGTGGATTTCATAGCTCCTAATATGATTCGGAGGCATTTATACTGTAATATATTTAATTTTCCTAATGCATGTTTATTACCAGAGTCCAAGAGGAATGTACCGTAATCTAAATGACTACGGATAACTGCATTATATAAAAGTTTTTGTGTGTATTGATGAGATCCCCACCAAACACCTGATAAAGAACATAAAATTTGAATATTTTTTTCACATTTCTTTATAATATAATCTGTTTGAGCTACACCATTTAATTTTGAGTCTAGGTAAAGGCCAAGAAATTTAACTGAATTTGTAATGGGGAGAGCATGATTATTATATACAATGTTAAATTGAGGAATATTTCTTTTTCGCGTGAAAATAACCACATTACTCTTAGGAACTGACAAGGCTAAACCATGATTTGATAGCCATTCTCCAAGATAATATAGAGCAGAATTTAATTTAGACACAATTTCAGATACATTTTTCGAACTTACATACAAAACTATGTCATCGGCATACTGGAGAATGTTGCAGAAACTATCAACAGATTTTTCCAAGTCATAGGTATAAAGACTGTACAAAATAGGACTAAGCACTGAGCCCTGGGGAAGACCCTTCCATATCGTTCTTGGAGGGAGTATAGTACCGTTGTGTCTCACGCTAATAGATCTGCCAATGAAAAGGTTAGAAATTAATTGAATAATTTTAGTTGATAAATTTAAGTACATCATTTTAGTTCGTAAAACAGGTAAGACAACATTGTCGTACGCTGAGGATATATCTAGAAACACCCCCACAAGATATTCACCTCTTGCTAATGATAGACGTGTATCAGATGTAAAGATACTTAAGCTGTCCATAGTACCAATACCTTTACGAAACCCAAATTGTGTCTTTGCAATAATTTTTCTGCTTTCCAAAATCCAATCTAATCTATTTTTTATAAGATGTTCCATGACTTTACTTAAGGTTGATGATAACGCTATTGGGCGGTATGACATATGATCATCCGGGTTTTTGCCCGGTTTTAAAACGGGGATTATAATTTGGGATTTCCATGAAGGGGGGACACAACCTGATTGAAAAAAAATATTTGCTAATGAAAGAAAGAGATGTTTAGCTGTATCACTAGCTTTAATTAAGAACGAATATGGAATGCCATCTTCCCCAGGGGAAGAGTCAGTAAGTCCATTTAATGCACAGTTCAATTCATCAAACGAGAATGGGAGATCCATTTCCACTGGGTGAGTGGGAATGGTTAAAGTTATAAAACAGTCAAAAGGAGGAACAAAAGAAGGAGCCAGATGCCTAGCAAAATCAAGGAGCCATAGCGAGTTGTTTGCCGATATATTGTGAGAAAGGTCATTGTATGAAGATCTAAATTTTTTAATATACTTCCAAACTAAGGACGATGGTGTGCCTGGGCAGAGCATTTCACAGAACTTAATCCAGCCTAATTTCTTTTTCTTCTTTAACAATCTTTTAGTTGCAGCAAAAACATTTTTAAAAAAGATAAAATTTTGTAGTGACATGCAATAACGATATGTTAGCTCAGCCTCTTTTCGTTTTTTAACTGCAGCTGAGCACTCAGCATCCCACCAAGGCGGAGAAGATAACATTCTTGATTTTGTTTTTTTTACAGGAATGTATGTGTCTGCAGCTAAAAGGACGATGCTTTTAAACTGCTCATAGGCACTCAAGGCATTGTCAAAATTTAAATTCGGAAAGTCAACAATATGAGAAACAATAAAAGACCGAAATTCAGGCCAAATATTTAAATATTTTACAAATTTAAATATTTTGCAGTGACGTTAATGACAATGATAAATGTCATTTTAAACGTTATCTACCGCTTCTCGGCGGACGAATAGAAAACGTTAAAAACTAACGCTAACCTTGCGCATTTGCTTGTCAAACTTGTATCGAACTTATCTATAGCACTTGTAGAAACGCTTCCATTCTATTCTATGATTTGGATAGAATAGACAAACTATGAATTTGGCATACATTTTTCGATTATTTTAATTTGATCACGTGATATATCGTTGACATATGTCATTCCCATACATTTTTTAGGTTTTCTATATGCGTTAACAATTGTAGAATGTCAACTTGGTCTTTTATTGATTGATATTGATTTTTTTTTACTAAAATTAATTTTACATAAATATATTTCCCTGTAAGTCCTGCGGTACGTTGAATATCCGCTGCAGAAACATTCACTTCCACTAATAAATCTGTATCCGTATCAAATAAAGTTATTTACTGTTTACATCCTAAAGTTATTTGGGCGTTGTGAACTCTTAGTGGAACGCAACAAAAATGTCAACATGGCTTGTCAACACTTATCGTTTGAAATTATAGAAAGAGAATAGAAACATAATGTTTGCAACTTGGCTAAGCCCCCTGAACTGTTTGATATGTATAGACTCAATGAATTGATCATTTGGGTTAGTTAGCATCTTGTATTGTATTACTGATAATTATAATATGTATTGATTATTTTTGTAGTAATTGGATGATTTAAATTCCAATAGATACATTACTTGTCTACCTTGATTATACTTATTTTTGCTGAATTACTATTCTTTATGTTATGTAAAAGTAAACTATTATAAATTTAATTTAATAAGTAATTTGATTTAATTTTAATTTAGTTTAATAAGTAAACTATTTTAACTTTGTAATGAGTTTAAGCAACTATTCAAGGTTCTCCGATTGTTAGGTGTCCACCTGGAGCCGTGTCCGGGACGCACACGGTGTCAGGACAGACGATTGTTAGGTGTCTTTGTTTATACTTTTAGAAAATAGTTAAATTTGTAGTTTTATTTTTAATATTCTCATAATTATTAGTATGGCAACACTTTTGCTCAACGATCGGCTGACGACTTTGATTGGTCGACGACTTTACGCCAATCGGGGCAAGAGCTTGGCCGAACCGATGTCACCTTGGCCAGAGGTAAAAACCGACAGGGGCATTCTGTTACAAGACTCGGGAGTGAATTGTACAATTGCGGTCTAATAATCATAATCATAATCATAATTTATTTGGTAAATAATCTTTACAAGTCAGATACATAATTTTTAGAACATAATATTTATAAATTTCAAAAAAAGAATAATCAATTAAATGTCATATTTTATATAATGTCAATATTTAAAAACTCATTATAACTGTAGAAGGACTGCTCGGCTAAACACGCTTTGAGTTTATTTTTAAATATTTGTAAGCTCTCAGCGCTTCGTATATTTAAAGGAATCCTGTTGAACACCTCTGGACCCATCACTTTTACTGTCCGATCTAGTTTTGCTAGGTTATGTTTAATTGACAGTAACCTATTTGTGTGACGCAACTTACAGTTTCTATATTCATACACGTTTTTGTAATCCCTTACATATAGTGCTACCGTATATATTAATAAGGAAGTCAATGTTAAAATGCGAAATTTTTTAAAGTAGGATCGTGCAGACGTATCCTGTGATATTCTTGCCATTATTCGGATAGCTCGTTTTTGTATTATGAAGGCGCGTTACCAGTCAGCACCTCGTCCCCAAAGGTCTATGCCATATTGCATCTGTGCTTGAACAGACGCAAAGTAGCAAGCCCTTACTGCCTCCATGGATAGCGTTGATGCGACAAGACTTAGTGCAAAACACGCTGACGATATTTTATTACATCTGATCTATGTGTTTATCCCATTTGAGATTATGATCAATGTGAAATCTTAAAAATGGTGCTACCTCTACTTGCTTCAACGCATTACCTTTAATAGTAACCGTTAGTGGTCGAATTTTTTTACCGGCAAGGTTAAACTGCATAAATTGTGTTTTTCCGATATTTAATTCAAGACCATTAATTTGAAACCATTCGTGTACAGAACAGGCTATACTATTTAATTGCTGTTCCAATATATCAATCGATGGTTCACTGACTATGACGGCAACATCATCGGCGTACATATATACTTCGGCATCTTTGATATATAAAGGTAAATCATTAAGCAACAAGGTGAAGGCAAGATTAGAGAGCGATGATCCCTGTGGAACACCATTTCTGGATGTAAGGTTGGTAGATTTTAAAGACCCACCTTCACCCACTACACATTGTTTTCTATGATGCATGAAACTCTTTAACAATGTAAGGGCCGGTCCATTAATGCCGTAATGCTGGAATTTCATTTCCAAGACACTTCGATCAGCGACATCAAAGGCCTTGGATAGATCACACAACATCAGTGCAACCTCCTTTTTCTGTTCACGTGCCTGTAGGATATTGTATATAACCTCACGCACCAGGGCAGTTGTCGAGTGGCCGGCACGATAGGCGTACTGACGTGCTGATAGTGCACTTGTATCGTGTAGGAACTGTTTAAGCCGTACCGAGAGTCCATATTCAAATATCTTTGCGATCGCAGGAATTATTGAAATTGGCCTATAACAACTAGGGTCGTCTTTTTTTCCTTTTCCTTTATATAATGGACAAACTTTTATTTCTTTGAAAGATTGAGGGTATATTCCAAATTTTAAGCACTTATTGAATAATTCTTTTAATGGATAAGTTATTGAACAAGCAATAGATTTTAATAACTGTGTTGAAACTCCATATATATCTTTTGTAGATTTTAGGGCAACTTTCTTACTAATTATTAAAAGTATTTCTGAATTTGTAAATAATTTAAACTTGATACTCTGATTAGACGGAACACTTACATCATTCATAATTAATTTTGAAAGTTCAACATCAGTGTTGAATGAACCACTTATAACGGCTGTATCAATAAATTGCGAATTTAAATAGTTTAAACGATCTACTTTTGAACTAAAATTGTGACCATTTTTATTTTTAATTGTGTCAGTGAAATCTTGTTTAGGTATATTAACTTTTCCTGATTCACAATTAACTATATACCACATAGTTTTATGGGAATTTTTGCTATGTTTTATCATATTAGTGTAATATAACGTTCTCTCGATATTTAACTTATTATTGTAACACAAAGTAAAATGTTTTATTTTGTCTAGTAAATCGTTGTTATACGGAAATTTAATTTTAAGATCCATCATTAAACCTAATATTATTCTAAAATTTAAAATATTTCTTGTGACCCACGAGTTTTCAACTTTCGTTTTACTTGAGAACTTTTTGTAGGGAAAACATATATCAATTTTATTCATTAAGATATTCATGATAGCAGCAGCTAAACTGCCAGCTGATACATACTTTGTGCACAATTCTATCCAGCCAACACTCTCAACCGCCAACACAAAGGAGACACGAGCCTCAGGTGTGTATCTACGTATCTTTATCATCTGGGGTATAGATGGCACATGTTCACGCAGCAATTCACCACGAACGGCATTGTGGTCACCAACGGTAGTGTTAATAATCGATGTCAACATATTGCTATTATTAAAATTGATATATAAATGATCTAAGGAAGTAGCTGTGGATGATGTTATTCTAGTAGGGAAATTAACTGTATTTATAAAATTATAACATGTCAAAATATCGGTCAATTTTTTATAATTAGAATTGTCTATTAAATATTCTATATATATGTCACCAACTATAATACAATCCATTTTAGTTTGATTTATCTTATCGAGCAGTCCCTCTAGTACAATAAAAAAGTCAGATGTTTTCGTTAAATTTGATCTATACAAACATACAACAAGTAAATTAAAATCAACCATGAATATCGCGGTCACTTCGCATAAACGGTCAACTGATAACTTACTGATGTCAAGTTTTCTACCACTTTAAGATGTCTTTTTACATATATGCAAGAACCACCATGCATTACATTAGTATTTCGACAATAACTCGACACTAATATGTAATTTTCAATGTTAATACACTTTAATTGGTTGTTTGTTAACCAATGCTCTGTTATTGCTAATACATCACAAGATAGTTCATTTTGCAACAACACTTCAAGCATTTTTGTTTTATTATTTAAAGATTGAACATTTTGCTGGCATACAATTAATCGTGAAATGTGGGTAGTTGTAGTACGTTTACTGCTCGGTGTGGCCACGAGCGTGGCGGTTTTTGAGCGGCCGCACGGCTCGCCCGGCGCTTCTCCGAAACCATTCACTTACTTCTGTTCGTGCTGGCCAGTTTTCGGGACACATAAAGTACTCGAACTTACTATTGGGAATGGTTATAATAAATGATGCGTAATAATTGTGTTTTAGTTTCATTTTTTCTACACTATAGCAATCATGTGGATTTTTTCTTTCCATATATGATTTAAGCACTTCTTCTGTTGTTTCGGGTCTAAAAAAGCAAGCGTGGATTTTTTTAACTCTTTCTATTGTTTGTAATTCATTGTCGAAAGAACCACTTCCTCTGATAACTTGACGATTATTTGGGCGCGAACGCTTGTGGCTAACTTTTTGCTACTTGTCTTGACTCTGTAACTTCATCTTTTCCTTCTGATTGCAATGAATCATCAGATGGATTGGTGTATAAATGTTCAACAGCCAATATTGCAGCGTCTTGCAATTTAGTCGCTTCTTTCGTGGCTCCATTTCTTTCTGTTTCATTCGTAGCTGGTCTTATAAAATCATTTGTAGTGTTACAGCGCTTCGTTGGAGCGGGATCGCTTGCTATAGTCTTTAGACGAGCCTGACGAACCGGGCGCTGCAGCGCGTTTTTATTCTCGTCAACCGCCTCGGTTGATTTTGAATAACACTTTAACTGAGAAATCACAACAATTTGACTATCAATTAAAGCATTTTGCTCAGTTATTTTGGCCTCCAGGTTATTTACTTTTTCAGATAAATTTATCACAGTCTTCTGTAGATCGCGTATTAGGTTTTCAAGCACCTTCGACGACATTTTTGATAATTTAATATTTATTTCGCACGGAAGCTCTAGTTTACACACCGCTCACTCGAGCGCTCGCGTATTTATACTGTGTAAAATAAAAATATAATCAAGTTGGGTTACTTGTTTCCTTTTTACCTTGACGAGGAGTGGATTGGAGGTTTAGTTTACATTATGTACCATTAGAGATAAGTATTATTAATGAAGACTGATTTGGTGATTTATCTCTGATTAAAAATTATTTAAATGATCGAACTGAAAAACAAGGGTTATTTTTTTTATTTTTTTTATAATAGATAAGGTACAAACGAGCAGATAGTCCACCTGATGGTAAGTGGCCACCATCGCCCATGGACATCGGAATAACAAGAAACACTCTCTCGTTTTGTCGATGCGTTGAATCCCCGAAGACAGAGTGGGAAGGGGGAATGAAGAAAAAAAATGATGCGGATTCAGCGGACCCTAGGCAAGAGCCCAGAGTCCACTAGACCCACAGCATGTATGGGATGGGAGAGGGAGGCGGTAAGTCTGGCCCACATGCGGCTCAACCGGAACGCGTCTATATTACACTTGGCGATCGGATTCGCATGCTGGTGGTCGCAAGTCAGTCGGGGACAGATCCCCTACCACCAAGGGGGTGCTGGGTTACTCGGCTCTTACGAGATGGTCTCTCAGCGGCAGAGGGGAATAGTATTCTAACCCGTCCCCTCACGGGTTATTTGCTAATTTTTTATTAAATTTATATGATTGTTATTAAAAAACAATGTTTAGTTAGTACTAATTAAAACTGATATATGTTGCTTTATTTTATTTGTAAATAGCATTATTCTAAAATTGTTAACGATACTGAAATAATTATAAAGAAAGTAATTATAAAGACTTACTAGTTAATTTTTTTCGTGTAAAATTTTATTAAAATGATTGTAAATGGAAAACAATTTAATTTAATTTCTATAACATTCACATAGTATATTTTTGTTAAAATTTAAACCGTATTTAAAAAACATGTGATGGAACCGGTACCGGTTCTGCATGCCCTAGTCACGGGTCACTAATTAGTCAATCAAGAAGGTACTTAGATATATCGAATGCGTAAGGTGTCGATCGACTGTGAGACGAATGTTTAGTGATCTAGGGTTAACTAAACGAGAAGATAAATTCATGAACATGTCAGTAATTAAACGCCAAGGGTAAAAGAAAGTATGTTAAATTAAAATTGCAATTCGTCTAATCGACGCTATTGCTATTAAAACCTAACAGGCGTCTTCAACACAACCCATTTTGAAGTTCATAGACACACGTCTAGATTTTAATTTAGGGAGCTCGATATTTGTAATTAGTAAAAAAAAAGAGAGAAACCTATTTATGTCTTTTTAATATGTAATTGATAATTATTAAAAGAAAGCTTCGTCATAAAAAATTATAGTTTCTGCCGGAGCTATTAAAAAAATGTACATTTTCAATAACTCAGCCTTATGTTTAAACAGAGAATCTGGGCAGTGGGGGCGAGTGTTGCAATAGTGTTGAAGACGTTTTTATGCCTACACATTGGTGACACTAGTCGAAGGCACTACTTGTGTTTATGTCGTAATTATAAGATATCGTAGTGTTTAATTATTTATCGGTTCAGTAGCAGTTCAATCAATCGCCCCTCTCCCCCTCCACCACCTTGGAGAGATTTTTCAATATGGGGCATATTTCTCCTTTTATAGTCTCCGACTTCCGAAAAATCACATTGAATCTTGACGAATTGTAGAGTAAATAAAAAAAAACAATTTATTATTTTATTATACAAATACAACAGACGTTCATCACGCCAATCACAAAAAAAGTTGTAAAAAGTAACTATAGATACTTTATTTGCTTTGCTTTGCAATAAATATTTCTCTAAGTTGCCTATGTAGAGTTTTTCCATTTCTATTTTTTGGTATTTCATCAATAAATTCAACTCCATGAAGATGTTTTGCCTCAGGAAGCTGTAACAAATTAAATGTTAGTATATTTTGTTCATATTTAATTGCTACGTTAAAACAATCAGGCACATTACTTACTCTTTCAGCAACAAATTCTTTAATATCATCTTCTCCACGTTTATCCTCTGGATTTACAACAACAAACGCATAGGGCGCTTCGCCCCCACTCTCGTGTGGGATTCCTATTACAGCAGCATCAACAACTGAAGGATGCTTCACAAGTATCCCTTCTATTTCTCCAGGAGCGATCTTAAAATACAAAATAACAATATTTGTAAATATAGCCAAGGAATATTAAAGAAGACCTCTTTCATGTCCTCCGAAAACCTTTAGGATATCGTATTTATTGTAATAGATTTCCACAACCGCGCGTATAAGACCTACGCAGCCTTATAAAAATATTATGGACCATGTATCCTCTTACATAAAAGCAGTAAACGCCATTTTAAGTACCTATCTTACTAAATCTCTCTCATCTCACTTTTTACCCGTGAGGGGACGGGTTAGAATACTATTCCTCTCTGCCGCTGGAAGAGCATCTCGTAAGAGCCGAGTAACCCAGCACGCCCTTGGTGTTAGGGAATCTGTTCCCGACTGGCATGCGACCACCAGCATGTGAATCCGACCGCCAAGTGTCATAGACGCGTTCCGGTCGAGCCGCACGTGGGCCAAACTTACCCCCTCTCTCTCCCATGCCATTAATGCTGCAGAGTCTACTGGACTCTGGGCTTTTGCTCAGAGTCCGCAACCGCAGCGTTTTTTTCTTCACTCGAGGGTGCAACGCATCGACAAAACAAGAGGATATCTCTTTGATTGATGTTCATGGGCGATGGTGGCCACTTACCAACAGATGCTCGTTGGCACCTTATCTACCATAAAAAAATAATAAAAAACAAGTTAAAGACCGGGATAATAGTCTTTAGATCTCTAAATACACTAAACATGAAGAAGAGCCAGATTTTTATTAAAGGTTTTTCCCCCTTCAACCCTTCTTGGATGGAATATTAGTATACATATTTGTTCACAAGCGACTTGAAAATCCCATTTAGGGATAAATTTATTAACGGATTTTTTAACACTTTTTAACGATTACTAGTAGTATGGATCATATACAACTAATATTATCAACACCTCCAACAAAGTTAAATGCTTGTGTTAGGAGTAGGCCACAGGCCACGCCAGTAGTCCAGTGACTGGGATTAATCCAACTCCTGAACCACCGAAATATTGATGCTTACTAAACTTATAGCAGGGGGAGTCGCAAATCCAAAAACCAAATAAAACACATAAACTGCACGAAGTTATAAAAACATTTGGTGATGAACAAGAAAAAGCTGCTCTGCTATCTTTAACAGTTCGCCATATTGGATAAGATTTGAGATAAAATACAGTAGTTTACCTGGCAATCCTTATACTTAATCAAATCCTTTAGTCTATTAACGATGACGATATACTGATCGTCATTATAGTATCCCATGTCACCAGTCCTGAAGAAATCTTCATCATCGAAGTCAATACTCCTGTCCTTGTTGACGTAGCCTTTCATCACTAAGGGTCCCTTGACACAGATTTCTCCGAGTTGGTTTGGTCCTAGAGCCTTCCTGGATTCTAAGTCTACAACCTACAAACGCATCAATCATTTAAATGATAATTGCACTAAAATCTCTTTGGATGTCGTGGGTTACGACAATAAGAGATAGAAAAAAAGGAATGATTCAGTAGTGCTGCTTTATGTATGTACTGAGCTTTTAGAAAATATCGAATATGATACTAATTTGATAAGTCGAAATAAATATCGATTATAGAAATTTTGTTTTTTAAAATATCGACTATATATGTCGGAGCATAGTAAAAGATTATCGATTAATCGAATCGTTATCGTTGTCTATGGCGTTGGAGTGGGGTAGTAGTCACTTCCGTTGTTTTGACAGTCTCTACCCTCGACCCTTTATATGCGATCGACAGTCTAACTGAAGTCTTAGTCGTGCGCGGTCTCTCAAGAAGTGAACATCATCTAAGTAGTGCTAGTGATAGTGATAGTGTCAAGTGCAGTGTAGTGTGGAAGTGCTGTCCAACTAAGGTCACGTAAGTCCTTACAATGTAATTGCCACGTGGTTAAGTAAACACAATGTTAGGTTAGGTTAGCCTTAGGTTAGGTTAGCCTTGTATTAGATGCGGTTTATGTGCGTTTAACCTTGGGTTTAAACATAGAACCTGAGCAGTGGAGGTGAGTGTTATGATCATTTAAAGGATATCCTTAAGCCTACACCTTGGTCACAAGTCCAAGGCACTGCTTAGGTTTCTCTCGTAATTGTTAGAGATCATTTATCGGTTCAGTAGAAGTATCTGCGTTGCGTTTACCCAATATTCCATTCAATACCATCACCCCCTTGTAGTGTTCCCCAATATTCCCCATCTCCCTCCTTCCATCTCCTTTCACATCGTTTTACAATCCCCGACATATATATATCGATATTTTTTTTTTACCTAAGCCTAATCCGTCTTAACAAGTGAATCGCACGCACACAACACACGTACACACACTCACATCCTTATTGTTTTATACGTCATCTTGCCACAAGCAACAATTAGAAATTGTAGATAGCAAATCAAACTGATACGAAAGAAGGAAGGATAGCAAAGGCGCTTGTTATCCATACAAATAAATAAAATTAGAGTGTCTGTTTGTAATAATAAAATAACCGCTTTTTACTAAGTGCATATGTGTCGGCAGGACTTTCACTGGCAGATAGTTGATGTAACAAGGAGTAACTTAGGCTATTTAACATCTCGCTACGACCTATTAGAGCAGATCAACACGCCAACGAAGTCGCACGGATCGGCTAGTACGAGGTAAACTCAGTACTAGTGGCTTAGCTCTTCTTTTTGGTTTTATAAAAAAATATCTACTGATACTATGTTACCCGTTGAAGCCTAAAGATTTACTTAGTATTATTATGTAGCCTAAATATAAGTGTTTAATTTTACAGAAATAAATAAATGATGTCAAAAATGTTCTTCTTCTTAATGTGCCGTCTCCTTTTTTGGTTGGCAATCATTAGGGCGATTTCAACTTTTAAGACCGCTGCTCTAAAAAGTGATTTTGTGCTCTTCCCGAACCACTGGCCGCGATATCCTTCTGCGGCCCAGCCTCCTTCTGCCTGCCACTTTCCCTTGCATGATAACATGAAGGAGTTCATATTTCTTGGTGTTAAGCATAACGTGCCCAAAATATTCCAATTTCCTCCTCTTAATGGTTGTGAGTATCTCTCCAACCTTCCCCATCCTTTGTAACACAGTGCTGTTTTGTACAAGATGTTGCTATAGCTAAATATTTATCATTAAAAAAAATTCAGTGAGGGGACTGATTAGAATACAATTCCCCTCTGCCGCTGGGTCTTCTCGTAAGAGGCGAGTATCCTAACAACCATCACAGTTATAAGGGGTCAGTTCCCCGCCTTGCTTGTGGTTCTAATGAACTTTAAGTTCTCGTTCAAGGTCCACTGAAACCGAAGCATTATGCTCTTCTTTAGTTTCCAGGTGGCAACGCGAAAAAAAGAGTTACTCTCTTGTATTGCCTAAGTCCATGGGCGACGGTGGCCACTTACCATCAGGTGGATCGTCTGCTCGTGTGGCTCTTAACTGCCATTAAAAAAAGCGGAACTCTTGACAGCAAAACACTTTATTGTACTGAGACAGATGGAGTGATCAGATAAGTACAATATCTAAATAATACATAGATTAATCTAGTATTGTACTACTGTTAAAAAATAAGAGAGAAACAATTTAAAGAAAGAAAAAATAGATAAATAATCCAAAAAATGGTACAAAAAATTCTGGAAGACTTACAGTAAATGCCGCTTTAAAATCAGTTCAATTTAGTGATAGTTTCAAAATGTGACATACCTTTACAGTACTTGTCTTACCAATGCATCCAACTCCACCTTTATATGACTGAGTGGTATCTAGAAAATCAAAAGCAACAGCAATCGCACACTCACTCATTCCGTAGCCTATGAATATATAGTTCAGGCCAGGAAATCTGTAATTTATAATAACACAATTAGTTAGGCTGTGATTCCACCAGACATGTGCGAGGCTAACGCATTCCTAAAAAAACTATAATTATTTGCATAATTGGATTATAAAAGACAAGAATTTATACTTGATATTATATGCTTTAAAAATCTATCATGGCGGCCATGTCATTAAATATTAATTTAATAAAAAAAGAAGCTGACTGACTTAATGACTGACATCAATGCAGGGCCTAAACTATAAGGGTTAGAAACTTAAAATTTTGCACAGGAGTTCCTTTTATGACGCAGGGGAGCACTAAGAAAGGATTTTTGAAAATTCACTTCATAGAGGGGTAAAATAGTGCAAAAGTAGTATGAAACTTTGCTGTTTTTGAAGTTATTCAAATGAAATTCAGTGTGAAGGGTCTTCATTAAAAGTCATAAAACACGTCTTAAATATTTTTTCAAAAGTCAACCCTTATGGGGGTAAAAGAGGGGTGCAAAGTTAGTATGACTGCCTCATAAAATGATTAAATATGTCTACAGACGATCTAGGCAAATATAACTACCTCAATATCGCAAACTAAGTTGCGGGTAAAAGCTAGTTAAGTATGTATATTTGTACTGAATTTCTTGGATTTTTCTTATTTTTCAAGATTTTGCAATATTAGATATTTGAAGGAATGAAATGGGTGAATGAAAAATAATTCAATAAAAAATAATTAAAATACAATATGGCACAAAGATACGCAAGGGAGATACATGTTTTTTTTACCTTTCATTTAATTTTTTAATAGTTTCATCTCGTAATGCAGCAGCTCCTGTATATACAAATTTCACAGAACTGACGTCATAAATACTTTTATTTTTACTTAAAGTTTCCAATATAACTGGTACACCCGATACATGGACTATCTGAAAACAATTACACTATTAAAAAAACAATATAAAAAAGACGACAAATGATATAAGACTATTTGTAAAGAAAGTGGTAGAAACAAATAATAATTTTTTATTAACTAATATCAAACAAAGTTATGAAATGAGATGAGTATAATAGGAGCACCATTCTCTCTCTCACTCTCACGTCAAAGTACAAAAGAATTTATACTCAAATCAATTCTGCCAACATCATCAATAACAGGATGCTACTCAAATTCTCAGGACAAGGTTTGTATAAAATAAATAGTAGGTGAGGCAGAGGAATGAGCGAATTAGTGAGATGGTGGAGTCAACTGCAACCAGAGTCAAAATCATCGGAAATTGTGAGGAAATAGTAAATTCATAGTTGCGATTATAATTGAATAAAAGATTGAGTGTATGAGTGAACAGTTTGACTACACCTCAGTGAAGCGAGGATGGTTCGGCTATATACCAATATAATATACCAATTGATATAAATGACGTATTTCCATACAACCTTTCATCATGTATTTCAACCCCTTCAAGCCTTTTTTTTACCTTTGCTCTCCTTTCTCTAGTTCTAGTCTATGTTTGAACTAAATTTCACGTTACTTTTTAAGTGGTGTAGGCGTTAAAGTGTAGCTAGACTAAAGATAGACAGACAGAGTTCAGAGACCCAAATAGGGGCGAGACATGGATTTTAAAACATTTTTGTAGTATGTGTATAAAACTAGGTTTTAAGATTGTAAATCAGTTTTGAAATAAAATGCTGGTATTTTGATTGCGCTCAAGAACGATATAAAACGTATACTACTTACGTAGGTACTTGTCTAGTATCAATTTATTATTTTATTAAAATTATCTTATGGAGTGCCCCAAGGGAGTATACTGGACCCCTTACATTTCTAATATGTATAAATAACGTACCAATATCAATATGAAGATAACTTGCAAATCTAAAAGGAGTGAAATTAAATAAGGGTTCCCCAGGTATACCCTCTACTGGGCTCCTTACTATTTCTACTATATATAAATAACATATCGACTCAAAATCTAAAATATCTATTCCTTGAACCTAGACTGAGAACAGAAAATCTAATACAGTCCTAGAAACGTCATCTTAAAACCTAGATCCTAATTAACGGCAATGCGTTATGCAAAATTTCAAATGTTATCTAAATGTGAATAATAATTAATAGTTATAATCATATTTAAATCTATTGTTTGTAACGTCATCTTACTCGATACTTTTCTATGATCTGCAAACACAAATCAATGTCAGGTTTTAATGCGTAAACAAAGGAGTTTCCTCGACAAAATATATTAAATGCATTTATGAGTCCCTTGATGTTCATCCATGGCATTAAACAAAAGATCATATATTTTGGCGGCAAAAACCTGGAAAGAAAAAAAAATCATATATAATTAGATATTATCAGCGTTTGAAAAGAAACACCCATTAATTATAATCAACCGTTAGCAAAAAACAAGTAGACTACTTAATATGTATCAACTGGAAAACAATTAGTACAGTATTACTAATTGTTGGATTGTTAAAATTCGTTTCAATTATCTTTGTTAGTTAATAATATTACTTACGAAATATTGCAAGCAGTAATAATATTCAGATGTGTCAGCATAATTCCTTTATGGACCCCAGTAGTCCCAGATGTATACACAATTACAGCAGTGTCTGTTTGTCCAACTACATCTGCTACTTTGAAATCCTCAATACTACCACGGTCTCTTATCAGATCTTTATATTTTAACACATCTGGTATATTTTCATTACCATAAATTATTGGTTTGGAACATATGGTTTTTTTGATAATTTCTTCATGAACATGATATGCGGTTGGCGAACAGAATATCATTTTTGGTTTTGACATGTTGAAAAGATTAGTGATTTCTTCTGTAACCATTCATTTATATAAAAATATCAATAAAGAATATTCAACAATATTCAAACAAAGAAAATGGATAGTAGGTCTGCCAAAAAGCTTTAAGAAATGATGGCTATATAACACGATCACGAAACAATTAATAGAATTCTTTATAATGGGACTAAAACATTTTGTGTTGTTAAAACTAAACGCAGGAAAGCTAAATCCGGAGATGGAACGTCACTGAGAGCAACAGAGCATAGGATGACGATAATTATCATACCTTTAGTACACGCCGAATCCAAAGGCGAAACAGTTGCTCCAGCACAAAGAACTCCAATTATGGCGTGTAAATTCTCCTGCCTATTTTCTGAACATATAGCAACAGTATCTCCCCTCTTTACCCCCATCTCGGTTAACGAAAGCGCAATATTGATGCTATTCTCTAACAAATCTCGATATGTAAGTTTTTCATCGGTAGTTCCATTTATCTGTAAGTTAGAATAAACTTGTGTAATATTTACCATCTGATTAAAGAAAATATTTCTAGATCAGATGGAAAGTTAAACAAAGTAAATATTTTAAAAATCCCTAGTAGTATGATATACCTCAGTAATATTTATTATAGTTTAATGTGTTCGATCTAACACTATTTTTGTGTGCCATCTCGTGTGTAGGAAAATGCGATTAGGAGCTTATACTATAGTTGAAGTTTTGACACGTACTAGGTATTTCAGTGCATCAAGTTCGGATCAGACACCAGACACCGGATGACCGAACTATTATTGGCTTGATAATATTACTATAAACTTTTCTTTTTATACTATTTTCATATTATATATATTATAATCGTTTCATCATCACAACCCATTAATGGTCTACTGTTGAGCCGGGTCTCCCCCTCAGAATGAGGAGGCCATAGTCCACCACGCTGGCCCAGTGCGGGTTGGCAGACTTTACACACCTTTGAGAACTTTTAGGGAACTCTCAGGAGTGCAGGTTTTCTCACGATGTTTTCCTTCACCGTTAAACTATATTAACATATAATCAGGAACTGGTTTAAAAAGTCTTCTACTATGCACATACTCTCACCTCCACCGTTTGACCTCGCTACCGATATTTTGTTTTTTTTTTTTTGATTATTAGTATTCCCTACCCACGACTTATCGATCGGGAATCCAACGCCCGAACCACTGAGCTACTGACGCTTCTGAATTAACAATAACCTACATTACTCACCCACTTGATAGACTAAGGTAATCCTATCGGAACGAGAGTTTTGTTTTATATTGTCTACTCGCAATAAGATAAAATGAACTACCCGCGAATACTAACTAAGGTATCCAATATTTCTAATTTTGTCCATTTTTTCGCACCAGGAGTAAGAAGTTCATTTTTTGAAACTGTTTGAATAGAACTCTGTTCGTCTGACTGTTTTGCTTTCATGCTTAAACAACTAAACCGATTTTGTTGAAATTTGGTAAAGAGGTAGACTAGAGCTTTGGAAAGGGAATGAGCTACGTTTTATCTCGAAAAAACTTGCACGTATGCAGTCATCCCCTATATCAATCCCTTCAACATGTTTTTTTTTGCGATCAAAGGTGGCCTATGTCTTTTCACAAGCTCTAGCCTATCCATGTACCAAATGTCATCAAAACAGTTCAGTGGATTAAGCGTAAAACTATAACAGACAAACTGACAGAGTTACTTTTTCATTTAAATTCTGTTTGGACTTATATAATTTTTCAGAGATAAAAATAGTTAATGATTTAAAAAGCCTACTTACCACAGCTATTTTGTCCCCATTTTTTCTAAAAGCGTCAATCAAGAACCGTCCTACATTTATGTGCGATGGCACACTAACATCATCTTCTCCATATAAATATAAAGGATTTTTAAACATTTTTTTAACAAGTCCTGTATTCTTGAACAAACCGTTGGTACTGATAATGATATTTAAATACTTATTACTTTATTACTTAACTGATAATATTATGCTAATGATAAAATTGTTATTTCGGTGTAAAAGAATATATTTACTAACTGAACGTATCCCACGAGTTATCAGTACCCTCAATAGAGTTATTGTGACAACTAAAGACTATAATAGTATATATACGTGTAGATACGCAATATGTTCACATCATTACTAGTCAACTCGCCCGGCTTCTCTTACACTTTTTACATACTTTTTTTATGGGAGAAAACGAGCATGGACATCGGCAAAACAAGAGATACGCTCTTGTTTTGTCGATGCATTGCTTCCTCGAAGATGTAGTCGGGAGGGGGAGTGAAGAAAAAATGCTGCGGTTTCAGTGGATCCTGAGCAAAAATTCATAGTTCCCACGAGATAATAATAAAATATGTTTATAAAACGCCGAATATTTTATGTAGCAATATACTGTAAATTATTTTTTTGTTACACCTACCTACACATCCTACCTACACATCGTAAATTACACCTATCAATGTATTACAAAACTCATTAACTTACTTTTATTATCTTTTACATGAGAAAGTGTCAAGTTATTTAAAAAACATATGATTCAATACACTACTGTTAGCGAAAACTTGCTAGAGACATATTTTAATTGTTGGCAAGCGGTGTTTATTATGCACACTCGTGCGACCAGCTGCGGACTGCACGTGGTGTTACTTCCGGACACCTGCGGATACCACCTGCGCTCACAGCTGCGTATAACACCTGAGGACGCAGCTGCGAATTGCACGTGGTATTATTTCCGGACACGTGTGAAATTGTGAAGACTTTCCCACTATAGAAGATCCTATAAAAGACGTTGCATGCTATGGGGTTCATTCGATTCTCGGTCGGCAACGGAAAAAGATCTCCTCCCTCAGTGTTAAAGAGTTATTCGGTCCCATATATCGGTATCTTTCAATTATAATTAGAACGTTTGCAGTAACTAGAATTCTGAAATCTGAATGTTATATCTGTATCTTTCGATTATGATTAGAACAATTGCAGTCATTAGAGTTCTGAATGTTATAGTGTCAAATTATATTTTGTTGTTTAAGTTATCGAATTGTGATTACTAATTAAATAATTTTACATACACTTGTACTTTACTTATTTATTATTTTTATATTAAAACTGTCCTCATCTTCTGGTTTATAATACTACATAATATAATCCAATTTGAATATAAATACATTACATAAATATGCTTTAATCTATACTTTTTTTTTCTCAGTCTCTATGATTTATTTGCATATAAAAATTAAAATTTTACACTTTTAAAATAAACTACTTCTATTAAACACTATTTAAATTAAGTAATATCAAAAAATGTTTCTATTCCACTACAGAAAGGTAGTGTGCCCAAAACGCTGGCAGCGTTTCGTCTTTGAATAGCCAGGCTAATTTGTTAGCCGAGGTGGCTGCCAGCCCTTTGGTCACCTTTGGTTGGTGGCTTGGATGAGGCGAGATGATATTTCAGTGAAAATATCAAAAGCTTCCTTGCCCCATGGCCCCATGGTTTCTACGCCGAACGGCACAAACATAAAGTTTCTTTCTGTCTCCATATGACAGAAGTCGCTTGTAAATGAGAAGCTGCAAGTGTATCCACACATGTAGCATCCCACACAAGAGATCTTTCTAGCTTCCACGGAACGAGCGCCATTCCATCAAGTCTCTTGCCATCGCTACGCGCCAAGCCGTTTGGTTCTAAAATAGCTGGTACTTTAGCAGTGACAAGAGACCTGCGAATTATGGCATTCAAGGAAGCATGACGAGAGAAACAGCCTGCACTCCTTGTGCAAGACAAACCATGGTGTCCGTATTCGTCCACAGCCTCTCCGCAGTGACATCGATGTGGTTGATTTAACTTGGCGCCAATTCGTAAGCCTACTGCTATTGTGAGAGTGAGATGGTCTAATAATGTGCCGATGTGAGGTGAAGGGAGAATCCAGATTCTTTGGTAGAGACAGCGAGGAGGCGTGCGCGATCTTTGGTGGACATAGAAGAACTTATAAGATTATTTCTTACGGTACCGTACAGTATCTCATCCCATTGTCTCTGTGAAGCCAAAGAATTTGGAATTTTATTAGAACATGCTGTTGAAAAAGCATTTCTGGCTTCTGTCAAATACGATGACTCAATGGAACCCAAGGATGTTCTGATTATTCTACGATAAAGTTCAATCGTACTGTAAGCAGAAGACAGAAAGGCAGGTAAAGCCACACTGGAAATTTTTCGTATACCTAGACCACCGAAACGAATTGGTAAAGAAGCCTGCTCCCACGCAGTGTCACTCAACGCACAATTTAGGACATTAATAAGTGTTTTTCTAATTATGTTATCCAAATTAAGTCATAAATAATCAAATTTCGAAAGATGGGAGCAGCGTATATAATAAAAAAAATTTGGTACGAAAAGACAAAACTTAATAATAAATAATGCGTCAAAAACTTGATGGAATTTTGAGACCTGATCGGAAATGAAAGCAGGAATAGCGGAGTCTAGTATAGAGGCCCCTAGGAAGCGAAGTGATATAATTTTTATACCGGGTGCCGGGTGAATTGAATTGGCTTATGATAATTTCTTTTCTATGGTTTGTAACATACAAAGGGATAAATATTTCACATTTCGAATAGTTGAGTTCTAAACCTATTTTCCAAATTGTTCAATTAATTTAGTGTTTACTATATTTTTTAATGTAACGCGCGCAGTGGGTAGTGTTGGTAACACTGCTTGCAGTCGTTAATGAGAACGGTTACAAGCCGGGCGCGTGCGGTGTGCATCCCTTGTTTTTAATCCCTTTGAATAATATAAGTGTTATCCCGTGTCCTGTGTGTGCTATTTCCCAAGAGTTAATTAACTGACCCTTCAGTGACGAGAACAGGCTGTGGTGATAAAGTGCGAACTATTTTGTGTTATTTGTTGGTGGTGAACGAACGGGCATGCCCAAAGAATAATAATAATAATTCTTTATTAGACACAAACATGATACATAAATTATTAAGATTTCACTGACTTCTGCACTAGTAGAACTGTATTGAGGAGCCAGTTTCCTCCCCTAAATTAAATTTCACATGATGCCCTTAACACATTCAGTGCTCTTCGCTCGGATCCGAGTGGGGCGGGGCCATACTAGCGGTGCCGCCCACTCGGATCCGTGCGAGGTTCCTGTTCATTTTGTATTAGCCAGTAAAGTGCCGGCTCTCGAGGCTAGCTCACGTTGATTTGCGCGGCCACTCTGGCAATATAGTCAATTTACGAAAACGAGTATTGGTTTCATTCTAACAGTGTAGTGGTGATTTGTATACACGATAGAAAGGAAGCTATTTTCGTGCCAAAACGGTTAGTAATGCCCTGCCGTCCACTCGGATCCGTGCGAGCGTCCTGTTGATTTTGTATTAGCCAGTAAAGCGCCGGCTCTCGAGGCGAGCTCGCGTTGTTTAGCGCGGTCACTCCGGCAATATAGTCAACTTACGAAAAGGAGTATTGGTTTCATTCTAACAGTGTAGTAGTGATTTGAATACACGATAGAAAGGACGCTATTTTTGTGCCAAAATGGATAGTAAGGCTCAGCCGTCCACTAGTAAAATTAAACCGATTATTTCAACATCTAGTGCTAAAAAAAAGACTCGGAAAGATCTGAAGAATATAGTGATGAAGAAGTGTATTCGCAAGGAGCTCATGAAGAGAAGTTATCTTCAAGTTCAGAAGGATCTGGCAGCAGTGATTTAAGTATTTTTGACACAAGATCGAAGTCGAAGACGACCAGTCGTAGACCACGCGCTGGTGATATACCAACTCAACCTACATGGTCACAAGCATCAAAGCGAGGTCTGAGTGAGTCAGGCGGTAGCCCTATTATTCGACCTAAGCGATTGAAAGCTATGGTTAGTGATGGCCCCAAAGGAGCTAATATACCAGGTACGCGTGATACATCAGCTCAATCTTCAACGTTACCAGATTCAGATATTAGTTTCTCAGCATCGAGGCCTGCGCCTCGCCAACTAGACTTTGACAGGCGTGGTAATTATGAGTTCAACTACGAAATAGATGGTCGTTCGTCGCCATCTATCGTACAAAATTATGGAGACCTACTTCCTGATATACCAGAGAATCTATTCGTGGATAACATTTCTACGCCTAGCGTGTCGCTTTTGAGATCTAATGCGATCACTCCGAACTTGTCGCCAGAGCATAATGACGCCCCTCCGGCTTTGTCCGTTCTGAGATCTCAAAGTAGTACTCCCGACTTACCAAGCGATAACAATAATGCCCCATTACCTCAAAAATCACGCAATTACTCACCTTCTCATCAAGGAGCCACTACCACCTGGAGCAGTAATCCAATTTCAATAAAAACTATTGACTTTACCAAGGAACAAGGACTCTTAGTGCCGCCTCCATCAGATCCCTACCATGCGTTCCGTTTACTTATTGATGATGATTTATTAGATCTGATTGTTCGAGAGACGAATGCAAATGCAGTAAGAGTGAGTGTTGCAGATAATGTAAAGCAAAAGTCACGAATCAACAATTGGAAAGATCTGACTAGAGAAGAACTGATGACATTTCTCGGACTCCTTCTACACACTGGAACAATTCGACTAAACCGTATTAGCGATTACTGGAAACGGCACTATTTATTTAATCTTCCATGCTTTGGACAATTTATGTCTCGAAATCGGTTTTTATTGATATTACGATGCCTGCACTTTACGTCGGAATCAAGCGAGGAAGACCGCCTGATAAAAATTCGACCATTTATGGATCATTTTAATAATAAAATGATAAATGGATCATTTTAACTGAGGTAGGGTACAGCAGGAAACTTCCTGCTCAAATATGGAGCAGCCCGACTGGGGTAGTACCTCGACCTTACAGAAGATCACAGCTAAATAACACTACTCTAAAGCAGTGTTGTGTTCCTGTTGGTGAGTAAGGTGACCAGAGCTCCTGGGGGGAATTGGGGATAGGGTCGGCAACGCGCTTGCGATGCTTCTGGTGTTGCAGACGTCTATAAGCTACGGTAATCGCTTACCATCAGGTGAGCCGTACGCTTGTTTGCCGACCTAGTTACATAAAAAAAAAAAAAAAAAAATATTTACTGTCCGGGTAAACAGTTATCATTGGATGAGTCCATGGTTTTGTGGCGCGGGCGACTGCTGTTCAGGCAGTACATATAGAACAAGAGGCATAAATATGGCATTAAACTTTATGTCTTGGCAGAACCAGATGGCACTGTTTTAAAATATCAAGTTTACGCAGGTGCTCATGATGAGACGTCAGGACACGGCCATGCCAATAAGATCGTCCTAAAACTCCTCGAAGAGAGACTAGATTGTGGCTACCATGTATACATGGATAACTACTATAATTCTTATGGTTTGGCTGTGAAATTGCTAGATCGACAGACGTACTGCACAGGAACGTTAAAAAAAACCGCAAAGATAATCCTGTTGAAATTGGGACTATCTCATTGGAAAAAGGAGAAAACAAATCCTTATTCTTGAACGGTGTTCATATTGGTAAATGGAGAGATAAACGTTACGTCCTGTATATTTCCACAGAACATGGTGACGAGATGTTGGAAACTACTTCCAAAAGGGGATCTGTAGTATTGAAACCAAGCGCAATTGTCCATTACAATAATTTTATGTCAGGCGTAGATTTCCAAGATCAGATGCTGGCTTATTACCCAGTCCAGAGAAAGACGCTGCGCTGGTACAAGAAGCTGTTTGTGCATATGCTGCAAATGAGCCTCAGTAATGCATTGTACTTGTATAACAAATTTTCGGCAAATGGTAAGACGAATCTATACGATTTCCGTTTGAAGATATTGGAAAGGCTTCTACCTGATCCTATTGAAGTCAATCGACGCAATGTTTTGAAAGTGAAACACGAACTCACCAAAATAGAAAAGACCCGAGCGAGATAAAAGAAGGTAGGAAATGTCATGAAAGAAACCACCGAAGTGGCCCGAGAAGAATGCAAAGGCTGCAAAGCCCAGAAAAAGAGAGTGCAAACAGTTTATGAATGTAAGCAATGTGAAGGTTCTCCAGGCTTCTGTACAAAATGTTTTTGTCAGGCTCACTCCTAAGTTTTTTATTATATTCAAATCTAAGTTTTTTTTTCACTGTGTAGGTAACTCACCGTCATTCAGAGTGACAGTAATGTTTTTTTTATTTGATTTTTGATATTGTTGATTGTAATGCTACTTTGCATAGATTGATCAGGCACACTCCTAAGTTTTTTTATTCTAATCTAAGTTTTTTTTTCTTTGTGTAGGTAACTCACCGTCATTTAAAGTTACATTTTTCAGTTAAACTTATAATTAAGTATAATGTTTTTTTTATTTGATTTTTGATATTGCTGATTGATTAATATCTTCCTAAATAAATAATTCTCCAGTTGTGAATTTTATTTACTGACTATTTTTTTTTAAGTCACCACATGATGATGACACGTCTGAACTGTATACTGTATGCCATGTATAAGTGTGTATGTATAAGTATGTGTAAGCCCTGTGTCTGAGTTCTGTGTGTGTGTCCTATGTGTGTTCTGTGTGAGTATGACCAGTCTGAGTATGGCCAGCGTGTATGTCCTATATGTGTGTCCTGTGTTTGTATGGAATGTGTGTCATATGTTACAAGATTTTGGTCAAGGAAAGTAAAATAAGTTAAAAACTCGTTTTGATTACTTTCCTTAGATGATTTTGATTAAAACCCTAGAATTTAATTTAAAAAACACATGTCTGTCAAAATATTGTGACATATTAGTACGTAAAAACGCACTTGCGGAACAAATATCGATGATATTAGTGAATAAACAATTGCCATCCATAGCTCTCGGATCCGAGTATTCGGCACCCGACGTGCTGCATGCTGACCACTCGGATACGAAAAATGTTTTTTTTAATAATAATAATAATAATATACATTCATACATATTTTCAAATATTCATATTTACTTAATCAAAATCCGCCATAAAAAGTTTTGGTTTCTGGCTATTACTTTGTATCCATTGTTAAAGCATTCAATGTGTTAAAGAATATATTTCTACTATTATTTACACGATACGTTAATAACCTAACCTAACCTAACAAAAAAAAAGTCTTTTATAAAAGTAAATAAATAAAATTACGATTTGTTTACATTTACAATAAGAAAGGTAACTAAAGATGAGAACAGTTGCACAATACTGTGTATTTGTGTGTGTGTGTGTGTGTGCGTGCGTGTGCGTGCGTATGTGTCAGTGTACTTGATTAGCGTAATTTATTATTTTTCTACTATTAGAAGTTTTTCTGTTTCAATGTATCCTAAAGATTTCAACCACGTAAGTACTACTTTTTTAAAATTGTAATTATTCAATGTTCTGACATTTAAGATTTTGTTGCAGTTATTATAAATAACTGGTGCAAGATTATACTGCCTTTGACCAAATGCTGTTTTCTGATGGGGCACCGGACAATGAAATACTCTCTTTTATCTTTCTGGTAAGTTTGGTACAGATTTTTTATGATATCTTTTCAAAATTTCGTAAACATACGTTTGTCTAACAGAGAGTACGCCAGCTTGTTCATAAACTTCAGTAGTGGGGTGTTTAAAAGGTAAGTATAGCAAGACTTTGAGAAGTGCTCGTTGGGCTCTTTCCGCATGTAACAGAAGCGTTTTACCAGCACTGCCCCATGCACAAATACAATATCTTATAATGCATTCACAGAGAGCTTGATAAGTTTCAATGAGCAATTTCTTATTGCAAATTTAACGTAAATTTTTGAAGAGATATATTAACTTTCTGATTCTACCTATTAATGATATTAAATGCGGTTTCCAATTAAGTTGATCATCCATAATAACACCTAAGTATTTTATGGTGTCAACACGACTAAGCGCATCACAGTGGCATTTCGATGTACCACGGTTTCGATTACAGGGGTATGTATGTATTTTCAGTGAAAAACTGGAGGAAGGTTTAACTGATGAAGTTTTACTAAAACATACATACTTAGTCTTCGAAGTATTCAGGGACAGCAGACAATCTTCTAGCCAAGCTGTGATCTTTGAAAGGCCAACTTCCGCTTTGCAAAAGACTGTGCTCCATTCTTTTCCATGAAATAGCAGGACAGTGTCATCTGCAAACATTGTTATATTGGTGTTCGATAACGCTGCAATATTTCCAAGCTCATTAATATAAATAAGAAATAATGTAGGACCAAGCGTACTGCCCTGCGGAACGCCGAAGTTGCAACTGGTTTCATTACTCTGGATACCACCTACTTTTACACATTGCGATCTTCCCGATAAGTAGTTTGTGAACCATTCTAGAACCACGCCTCTCATGCCTATTTTCTCTAAACGCTTTAAAAAAATAGGTATCGAAGGCTTTTTGGAGATCCAAAAAGACACCTAAACATTTATCTCCCTTATCTAGATACGAAACTATCCTTGTTGTGAGTCTTCTTCCGTCGATTTTCTTTCTCTAAAACCGAACTGATGTTGGCTAATTAGATCATTATGTTCGAGGTATTTTATGACCCTATTGTTCACAAATTTTTCGAGTATTTTCGAAAGTGTAGAAAGTAGGGAAATTGGTCGGTACTTCGAAGGTTCAGTCTTATCACTACTCTTATATATCGGGCAGACCACAGCCTTTTTGTAAGCTTCAGGGAAGGTACCAGTTTCAAGACTAAGGTTGCACAAGTAGGCAATCGGCGAAGCAAGAGATACAATGTTATCCCTTAGTACTTTAGTTGTAATACAGTCCCAGCCAGGTGCGCTTTGCATTCTTAGTCCTAAGACAATACGCTTCACTTCAAATGAGTCGGTAGGTGCAAAAGACATTGATTGAAGTGGAGAACTTTTACTTTTTACTTGTTTAGATAGATCATGTTCACTTAAAGATATTTTAGAGCGTATCTGATTAGCCAGAGTACCTCCGGATTGAGGTAAAAAATTCATTTACCCTATTTAGAGAATCTGTAGGAGAATCAGCTATGTGCAGTAAATCAGTTAAGGGTTTTTTAGAATAATCAATATTGCAAACTTCTTTAATGACTTGCCAAGTGTCTTTTAAGTTTCCTTTACTTTTATGTAATTTTTCTTGATAATACCGGTTTTTCAGATTTTTTATGATGGAATTATATGTATTTATATATTGTAAATACTTTTGCTGTTTTTCTATGTTGTTAGGTGATTTTTTAACTTTATAATGTAATTTGTCTCTTTTTCGTATACATTTGACCACTCCTTTTGTGATCCACGGTTTTAAAGGTTTAAGTCTGTTCGGAGTTTTAATACTAGTTGTATTATTCGTGATAGTCTCTATCAAGGTTTTTAATATTAATTCAGATGCAAGATTTATATCAGATATCATATATAGTTTGGTCCAATTCATATTATCAAGGAATTCTTTAATTTTATTGTAATCTATTTTTATTGTATGATGGTTACGTATATTTTTTACTATATAAGATTTATTTATAAATAATAATATTGGTGAATGGTCTGTGAGATTTTGTTCAAATACTATAGTTTTACAAGGTAATGAACACTTTATCATTATATGATCGATACAGTTATTTATTCGTGTGGGCATAGTGATACCTTGTTTTAAACCGTATAATGAAATTAAATTTAAGTAGTCCTGCGCTGAACCAGATAGGTTTTCAGGCATTGTGTTAATATTTATGTCTCCTGTCAGAATAACATTTTTCGTTTGTACATTATTTAATATCTTATCTAGCGAATCTAAGTAATAGCTTGTATTTCTAAAACTAGGAGGCCGATAAGAGGAAATAATTGTATAGTCAGGTTTAATAGTTACAACAAGGCAATTACCCTCCTGGAATTCAGGCTCATAAACGAAAATCCTAATCTCATTACGAACATAGACAACCACACCATCATTTTGATTGAAATTCACTTTAGTCCAATATTTATGATAGTCATGCAAGTTTGGAGGTGGATTATTCTCATTTGTCCAGGTTTCTGTAAGTACAATTACATCCACAGAAATGTTCATAGCCGAAGCAAACGCAAGAAACATATCAAAATTGCAATTAATACTCCTTATATTTAAAGTAAGCACTGCCAGCAAATCAAAGAAGATTCGAGATCATCAAGAACCTGTGAACTTGTGAGTACCTTGTGCCTTTCTTATCACCTAACTGACAATAATAATAACACCTAACTTAAGAAGCTGAATCCGGGCCCAGCCCTCCCTTTTTTTTGTATTGTAGTTTTACTTAAGTTTCAGCCGCATTCGGCAGCCTTCCTCAGAGAGTGGACACACGCGCGTTGAGCCGAGCCATCTACGAAAAAAATTGAAAAAAAAATTACGTGAGTGTTTACATTTCATCCATTTTTTATTTAAAAAAATGTTTTAAACAAAGCATTTAAATAGCTTTAAAAGTGCGATTTGGACAGTACAATATCGTGTACTGCTGCATGTTGTCTCTAATCATCTTCGGTCAGGACACTCGTATAATTAGATATCAAACTTCACAAGGTAAGTTCGTTTGATTCTTAATTATAAAAGAGGTAAAGTTTGTGAGGTTGTATGGGGTAATCTAGTGAACCGATTTAGTAAATTATAAGATGTAAGTCAGATTTGCTGCAGTAAGTCGGAGAAAAAACGTCGAATGAAAACTTCTGTTACGAACGCTGCCTTAACTATGAGAGGTATGTGATTCATAGTTGTGAGTATACAGTTTGAATACACCTCAATGTAGCTAGTATTAAATATACCCTAGAAGTGCCATTATTTCAAAGATAATAAATATCAAAAACGAAGTGTCGAAAAATAATTTAAATAGAAATAGATAGATAAACACAATAATTTACGTGTGATCATCTGTTGATGTGTATTTTTCCAGTCAAGTTTCAAAAGATTAAAATTAATTTATCTGGAGAGACGAGCTATAAAAAACTCCCAGCAGAACTTTCAAACTACCAAATAATATTTCGATTAAAAAATGCTCAGCAAGTTCCAAGTATGGAGAGGGTCTAATATGGTAAATGGTATACGACTACGTAAATATATTGCTATACCACCGCCTTTATTTCGTCCTGTCGTTGCGTTTTAAATACTTACGTTTATGAAAAAAAATAATAGACACGTGAAACTGCGTTCTAATGAAAGTTCGAGTATGAAAATATATAGTATTAAATATCATTTGCAGTTATAATAAAATTATTGCAATGCATGCAAACCAAAATATAATAACTGTATTTGCTACATTTCGTATTTTTTTACTATTTTCTTCAACCTCTGATAAACACGGAAATATGTTTTATTTTTTAAAATTTTGATAGCATCAAGATAAATGATTATTCTTAAAATGTCAGTGTGATATTATTGCAACATGGTGAATTATTTCAATTTTTGGATAAGTTGTTTCCGCCTTTGGTAAGAAAGTGTTAATAAAACTATTCTCAAGATAGTATTAAATAATATACGAAATTTCTTCTCGTACTCTTCGTTACGGCAACTTCGCGCTGTTCAATAAAAAACCAAAATCACACGAATATGAGCAGACAATGCAGACATACAACTTCGAGCAATCCATATATCATGGACTGAGGATTAATAAAAATAATATTAATAATTCGTTCACACATCCTTTCCGACCAACATAATAACATAATGATAAAGCCGTGTTAACATAAATATTAAAATTATAGTTTATAGCCATTATCTGACTATAATACATTTTGTAAGTATTAAAAACTTAATAACTGCTGCTCACGAATCAATAAACATTGATAATTGTAAAATTTTAGTTCCTATTATAAATATTTAAAAAATGTTATTATTTAAAAAAAACATTACAATAAGGAAGAATTAAGATGATATATATATATATACATATATTTTATTTGAGCTCATCTGTAATCAGTAGACAACTATAAGCAGATTGGTTGTATGATATTGTCGGGACTCTTCTATTTATTATTTTTTATGTTATAATCTAGTTAGGTCTCCCTGACTAGACAATATCTTTTCTTTTAAGACTCTTATGGTATTTCGGCGTAACCAGAGCGTCGGCAAGTAGATTCGGGTGATTTTCCAGCCTTCTCTGGTAGGTATTTTTGTCTGGAGGCCTCAATTTCCTCTCTCTCAGTATTCATTTTTAATTATGCGTGGACTTCGGAATTGGTAACAAACCATGGGACTTGTGTTATTTTTCTTAAAATAGCGTTCTGTACTCTTAGTATTATTTCATAGTGCAGTATTATTTTTCCTCCAGAGATTTTCTTATTTTCTCGGCTACTCTGTGTACCTGCTCTATGGTAAAGTGTTGTTGCCTGAACCCGAATTGGTGGTGAGGGATGATATTCTTATTCTCCAATATTGGCATAATGCGGCTAAGGACAAGTTTTTCTCAGACCTTCGACAGGATGGGCAGGAGACTGATAGGCCTGTATGAGGTGGTTTGGCTTGCTGGTTTTCCTTTTTTTTTTTGATCCGGAGGAATCTGCATACAGATACTGCAATTGTGATGGCATTAAAGCCACGTAGGCTCGGCGTCGTCGACCGCCTCTTCCCTGGCGCATAGGGTGGGAGTCTACATTGCGCTCCCTCTCCCTCTCCGCCGCTTCCTTCGCCGTCAACACAGTCTCGGAGAACGTCTTGACGGCTACCCAAGCCTGCTCGATCCCGACCATGGCTTTGAACAATGTCGGCAACGACAGGTCGGGCCCGATGACCGAGTTAAGACGGCGCGAGACTCCTCCCACGTGGATCAGATTTGTCGCGTGTAGTGCGCCTTTGCGCCACCCGACATAGATACCGCCTAAAGCAGCCATGCCCGGTCAGCAACTGTGTCAGTCGGTGCATGAGGGGACCGAACTTGCGGCCGACCCATTGTTCTAGTACGGGCCGGACTGCGTGTATCAGTTCCCGGCTAGCTCCCGGGGCAACGCATCTCTCCTTCCACGCCTCCAGCACTTCCGCCGCTGCTCCCAATCGCCACATCTCAACGACTCGTTGTGGTGGATTCCCATCGACTTCCCTGCGCGCGAGGGCTCGTTTGCGATATATCGCCGCAAGAGCCTCAGCTTGGAGATCCCACGGCGGTAATCCCGCCAACACACATGCCCCCTCAAACGATACCGTACGGTACGCTCGGGCAACTATCAGCGCCATAGCCCTCTGAGGACGCCGCAGCAGGACTGAGAGAACCCACCCATATGGACGCACCGTACGCACACCACCCCAGTATAGAGACGCCGACATGCACCGCCCGGACCACCAACGTTGGGGAGAATTCTCTGGCAACTCCCGGCAGGACCCACCAGTCTTGGGGCTAAGCGCCGGAAGTGCTCGTGGAACGACCACCGACTGTCGAGGACGAGCCCCAGATATTTCATCCAGGATCCGACAGCGATAACCGCCCCACCGACAACGATGCTGCTGTTCTGAGGAGGGCGATTACGAGGCCCATGAAATATCATGGCCTCCGTTTTTTGCAGTGCCACTTCTAACCCGAGCGCTTTTATGCGGCGCACGACTTGCGCCACACCTGCCGTGGCCAACACCACCGCCTCGCGGTAATCGGAGCCGTGGGCCGTCACCAGGGTGTCTGAATCTGTTCAGAAGATACCTTCCCAAGCAGGGACTTCCATTATATAGCATTGTCAGGAAGACTATTGCTTTTCTTAGATGTTCTCTCAAAATTTCCTTGGTAATGAGGTCATATCCTGGTGCTTTTCTATCTTTAGGGCCATGGATAGATCTCCAAACCTCTCGCACCGTGACTGCAGCTGGTGGGAGCGACATCTGTAAGGGCTGAGCAAGAATAGATTCTACTTCTGTTTCGGCATCTGTGTCACTGACACTATTCGGACTGAACACGTTTGACAAATGTTCTGCAAACAGATCCGCCTTTTCCTGTGGCGAGCGGGCCCAGCCACCATTGTATCGTAGCGGAGACTTTGTGGTCTGTTATATGCCTTAGTAAATTTCCACTGTGAGTAGTAGTGGCCGCATTTGGTGTAAGGGATTCCATTTGAGCCTGGAGAGTCCTTTTATGCCAAGTACTCAACATATCCTTCAATAGTGACGCTTGCCTGATGAATTTAGTTTTATCTGATGCAAGTCTGCTGGATTGCCAGATGCGGCGCAGTCTGCGTCTCTCTAAGACTGCGCCAACAGGCTTCCTGGATAAGGTTGGCCAGATATTTAGTGGCGATGTCAATGTTCTAAGGTGTCTTAAGAGCTATCTTTAACTCGATGTTCTCCTCAAGAAATTCCCTGAATGAGAACCAGTCTGTTTTTTTGTTATATAGTCTTACTGAACTTTCGTGTTCTATGATTTTTGTGCTTAAGGTGAGCAGAACTGACGAGTGGGCTGAAGAAGTATCATAACAAGGCTCACACTTGACATAATGCGAGGAGAATCTTTTAGTAACAAAAAAGTCTATTAAGTCAGGTATTTTAGAGATGTCTGGTGGAAAATGTGTGGGTTCACATATCGAAGCAGTTACTAGTTTATTAGCATCCAGATTGATTTTTAGGTGTCTGCCTCTGGTGTTAGTCAACCGAGATCCCCAATATGTATTTTTGCAGTTCCAGTCTTCGCCCACTAGGAATCGATTCCCGAGTCTGTCAAAGAATCTCGTAAACATCTCCTCGGATATCTTATGTTTGAGCGGGCTAGTAGACTGAAGAAATATTGAAGCAGCCATATTTATCTTCGACTGCTATTGTTGTGGCTTGGATTTCGCAGGATCTATACTCGGGCATTACATAATGGTTCAATGATTTTCTGACAGCTATCGCAGTACCAGCGTGTCCTGTCCCACAACACCCAGTGTTGTGTGACATAGCACTCATAAATCTGGAATTTAATATTCGTGGAATCCGTGCAGTGCGCTTCTGAGATCAGTAAAACGTCCAAATTATGCTGAATCATCAAGGTTTGGGGTCAAACCATCTATGTTCCATGTTGCCATGCGAATTGCAGTCATTTTGTCAGTTTGTCGACAAGTTGTGTTATTAGGATCATTAGAGCACTCATTTGTTGAAGGATTAGGTCAAATTGTGCAGTCTGTTCAAACATTAGGAGAGTCTGCTCCGCCATATTCCACTGTCGCAAGGTGGGCTTCTTAATTCTTAGTTTCTTAATTTCGAGAGAGTGCCGAGAATGTTAACCGACAGTCAGAAACAAAATCGACTTGACGTTTCGAAGATATTGTTGGACAAGTTTCAAGAAGATTCTGAAAACTTTTTGTCTCGTTTCGTAACAATTGAACATGGGTCCATCATTTTAATCCCGAGACAAAACAGCAATCTTCGCAATGGAAACGGCCATCATCACCGACCCCGAAGAAGTTTCGTGTCGTGGCATCAGCGGGCAAGGTTATGACCTCAATATTTTGGGACTCAGAAGAAATATTGTTGGTTGATTACCTGGAGCGTGGAACCACTATTACAGGCCAATATTATGCAGCTTTAATTCCCAAGTTGAGGAATGCCATCAAAGTAAAAAGGAGAG
Source organism: Limenitis camilla (assembly GCA_905147385.1). Classification (NCBI taxonomy): domain Eukaryota; kingdom Metazoa; phylum Arthropoda; class Insecta; order Lepidoptera; family Nymphalidae; genus Limenitis; species Limenitis camilla. The sequence goes on along the minus strand of LR990251.1, from coordinate 4,377,060 downwards.
AGAAACTTCGAAAGGGCGTGCTGATCAATTTTTGATGCATAAATTAAGGCAATCCTGTTTCGCGGACCTTGAGACCTAGGGAGCCCTCGCCAGGAGCTAAATTAGTAATCAGAGGGAGACCCGTACTCGTAGAGATCTAAATAATGAGGTTTCCTATATCACAGGATAAGGGGCGCGGTGGCAGCTCCCGCTTTTGTTGTTTGGGAGTAACCTAGTCAATCTAGGTTCTTCCCAAACAACGAAGTGAGCAATATGGTTTTACTAAAGGTAAGTCAACAACGCCTGCAGGAGTTGCGCTCTTCAAGCATATTTACGACACGTGGGAGAAATCACAAAATGCTATTAGTGTGTTTTGTGATTTATCCAAGGCCTTTATGTTGAACATGAAACACTTAAAAAACTCCATTATCATATGGATCTGTCTTAAAAATGGGCGTTCCACTAGGTTCCATATTGGGTCCATTTTTATTTTTGATTTATATTAATGATCTGCCATACTACATGAGGAATTTATGCGACATTGTAGTTTTTGCTGATGCATGCGCGGACATGAAATCCATTTTTATCCTTCAAAAAAAAGCAGTTCGGGCCTGATTTGATTTAATTTACAATCTAAGACTTAGAGATTCCCTTCAAGATGTTTTTAATAAGATAGATATTGTTACGGTGCTGACACATTACATTTATTTTAAAATTTTATACATTAGGGAGAAAATTACTTTATTTTTCAAACATAGTGACTCAAACAGTATAATATCTAGAAATAAAAATAAACTTGTACACACACATTTAGTCTTTTTGCGATTAGTACTAAATTATGAATTGTAAACCATTGAAGAACCTGCGACAATGTACTGTTTACATCGTCGTAATTATGTTGGTTTCTCTTAAATTTAAATATAAGACAAGTGTCATCAGCATAAGTACAATGTCGCATAAATTCCTCAAGTAGTATGGCAGATCATTAATATAAATCAAGAATAAAAATTGACCCAATATGGAACTTTGTGGAATGCCCATTTTTAAGACAGATCCAGAAGATTTTTCACCATTAATAGAATAGCAATATTCTGGATCCATTGGGTAAGGTATTAAATAAACAAAAATCAGTTATAGTCGAACTTGTGTTTTAATCACAACAATTATTATAATAAAAGTCACAGCTCTTTATACATGTTTACCCTCTCCGACCGGGGCCCTTTTCGACTTGGGGTCCCTGGAATTTTGCGGAAATGCCACCCGTCATATAGTGACGTAATTGGTTTCATATTCATCAGCGCCTTTTTCCTCAACTCACGTCGCAATATTTTGCCGGTTGGACTCTTTGGCATCTCATCTATGAATATCACTCCGCCTCGAATATGCTTTGGATTTGATAACTTGAAACAATAACATAGAATTAAATTTATTATATTAATAGGATTTGGACGGTAGTTTTTTTTCCTTACTTTATCCCAGCGAAGCAACAAGCAGGTTGGCTTGGAAAACATAGAGACAATTTCTTTAAGTCATTAAAGCTTTTATTGATTTTTATTAAAGGTTTTGGAATTTTTACTTCATTACTATGAGCTACTCTTTTTAAAACTTTGTAAAACGATTACTTTTTTTGGAACGTGCGCGCATCCACTAGCTGAGGAAGTCCGCCGACCAAGTTACCAGAATAATACGTGAGTGTAACCGTTTACTAAGCTTCAAAATGACTAATAACCATGTAAGTTACTATAATAAAATATGAGCTATTATAGCTTCACTTTTATGTAAGCATTGCCTAATTCACGGCATCCACGGATATTTAGTGGGAGAATTAGTATGAGCAAAGAAAGAATAAGGTCAATGTTTTGCTTCGAACTTACTGAAATGTTCCATGTCTCGGTCTTGCTTTTTCTTAAACTTATGTTTTAATTGTAAAGAATTCAAATATAGTATATATAAATAATTCAAAGAATAACATACCCTCTCCGCCACATAGTTCTGAATATCAGCAGCAGTTAGCTCACCAGCATTTAGCTGTAGAGCGATGAAAGCCACTGGAATTTCACCAACTGAAAGATGAGGGATGCCAAGTACACCTGCCTCTCTTATACTGGGGTGTTGGAGAAGAACAGCTTCTATTTCTGCAGGAGGGATCTGGAAGTACATAAAGATGGCTGCAAATTGAATTTTGAAATGCATATAATTACTTTATTAGTGAAAATATCATTCATTGACATAGAAAATACTTCCTAGAAAAATTTTAATGCCAACCTGATAACCTTTATATTTAATCAATTCCTTTAATCTGACGACGATATAGAAGTATCCATCTTCATCATAGTATCCAATATCACCAGTTTTAAAGAATCCTTCTCGTCAAAGTCATCATTCTTATCTTTATCCTTTCATAACGTGATACCTTTGATACAAATCTCTCCTTCTTGGTTAGGACCTAGGACTTCTCGGGTTTCTGGATCCACGGTCTGGAAAGGAATTTTTTTAACAATAAATAAAATAAAAACTTATAAGAATACCATAATATAGATAATAATAAAATTAGTGATAATATTTTAAAATCTTATGTAGACATGTAACTCACCTTGGGCCTTAGCCAAGTTGACATTCTACAATTGTTAGCGCATATAGAAAACCTAAAAAATGTATTAGTATGACATATGTCAACGATATATCACGTGATCAAATTAAAATAACATATGTAGAATGAGCGTTCGCACATAATGGGTACCTTCCACTAAGCATTCACGAGTACGACGACCAAACTGACGAGCACGGTTTTTCACGCTGGACTTATTTGCGAGCGTCAACCCAAGTAGAATGGATTAAGCGTTAAGAGCGTTAACGCAAATAATTCAAATGGCGAGTTACAAAGCAATAGTTTCAAGAGGTTAAGTTTTTTAATATTTGTATGTGTTAGCAATAAACTTCAATAATTATTGTTTAAGTTAATTTTTATACATGGGGCCTAGCCAATTTGCAAGCTTTATGTTTATATTTTCTTTCTACAATTTCAAGCGTCTCGAATGTAGAAAACGATAAGTGTTGACATATAAAGTGCGAACACACATTCTTGTTATAGACAGCAAATAGAATTTAATCTGTGGTGAGCGTCCACTAACGTCACTCGCGCGGGCGAATTTTAAATGTTTAAATTTGTGTTGTGAACTGGTGAAATAGTTTTAAAAAAGTAAGTATAATATAGTGTAATTAGTGAATGGCTAAGTTAGTTGTCGTTGTTATGTAATGATCAAATAATTTAAGGCTGGACATCTTTGGGTCAAAAATTAAAACAAATGAAAGCTATTTATCAATCAATAACTAATTCAATAAATTGACTATTTTCTAGGATGGAATCTAGATCTCGATCTAGCCCGGAGCAATTTGCAACATTACTAGGATTCATGGAAAGGTGAAAATATTACTTATTTCGCCAATATTCTTTATCTTCTGTTGTTCATTGAAGTTTTATAATATTCGGGTACCAAACCACAAAAAACCAAGCTTGAAACTTCATTCTTTCCTTATTCTTTGTTCCTACAAAATAATTTTAGCTTACGTTTTAGCCATGGAGATATAATGAAACCACAGCAAGGGGCTCAAGGCAGGATAAAAGCTGACCGCTTGTGGTATGAGATAACTGAGTTACTTAATTCCATAGGTGGAGGAGTAACAAGATCTATGGAAAGATGGAAGAAAGTAAGATTGCAGAAATATGAGAAATAAAGGTTATTCAAAGAATTAGATAAAATTGTTTATTAAAAAAAATTAATATTAATTATTATTAATTAATTTACGTATTTATTTAAAAAATTGCCCACAAGATACAATAGATGCATATATGTAATAATCTGTAATATCATAATATTATACCCTTCAATTACTCAGGTGTGGGCTGATTGGAAAACAAAGACAAAAAAAGCCTTGTGCGTACATCGTGCGGCTCGTAGCACTGGTGGTGGTCCAAGCAGCAGACAAAATCTCACTGTTTTGGAAGAAAGGGTACTTGCTGTGATGGGTTTGTCAGCTGTCGTTGGTCAAGCAGGAATTGAAGAGCGAGGATTTGATGTTAGTTTTTTATATAGGAGATTTTTTTAAATAGCCCAAAAGTGTTAATTTGAAAGTTAAATGTATTCTAAATATAGTTTTTGTAGGACCTACCGCAAGAGACAATACATCAACCTGTCCACACTGAATTGTATTCACAATCAGTAGCAGATGGAATAACACTGAATATTCCTACAGGATCTTCTATAGAAGGTATTATTTTACACTTAATAGTTTGTTTGTTATTAAATATTTTTTTACAAATTTAAGTATTTAGTATAATATATATGTTATGTTGATGAATTATGCGGTAGCAGTAGTGTACCAATCTCCCAATGAAAAAATTGTTGAACAGGTATAGCACAATTTACTCTATAAACAAAGAACTTTAACTTTATATGCAAGTAGATTTAGATTGGCTTTAATAATAATATTTTTTTTGATAGGAATATCACCATTATTTCGTACACCACCACCAGCACCCACTATAGACTATAGACACGGCAAGATCCACCATCTCTAGCAGTGACATCATACGCTCCTGCATCAGTGTCGATGACTGCAACGACTGCACCAACAAATTCGCAACAGCATCGGCGCCCTGCTACCCCACTTGCGACATCTTCAACTGCGTCCACGCCTCGCCGTCGCGAGCTGCTACGAGTGCGTAGACGATCTCAAACTCCATTTGAACGCGCCTCGAGCGAGTTTGTGGCTGTTGAACAACGTCGCTTACAGTTGGAGATAGACCGCGAGAAAAACCATCATGAAAGGGAGATTACAAGGCTTCAATTGGAATCTAAAAGAATTGAAATGGAAGAGCGGCATATGGAAGTGTTTAGGCAACTTTCTGATAATGTACACAATTTAACAGTTGCTGTGTTACTACAATTGAGGCAATCATCATCCTTACCATCGACAGAGACTTTATCGCCGGATTCCTAAATTTAAGGGAAACTTAGGAATCTCATACAAATGACGTCTGAATTACAATACGTGTTAATTTATTAAATTATCTACAATATCAGAATTGAGTCATTCACATTTTAATACTTCATATTAAGATACTTCTTTAAGATTCCAATTTATAGTATAGCCTATAATTTATTGTAAATAGTTATAATATTTAATATAATACAACTATATATTTCTTTGATTGAGATATTATTTTAATTTACGTAATATATTAAAGAGTTTTTATGTTATTCTAAATAACACATTATCATTAACTAAGTATATTAAAACAGTATAAAACTATCATAACCCACACTATTATGTATAAAGAGAAAAGATTTGATAGTTTTATTTTTTTATGTTTGTTTTTTGTGAATAGGCAACTAAGTCTTAAAATAATTTATTTCAATTTGACTTTTTACAAGTACTTTTGGAACAACAAAAATTAGTCGGTCAGTCAGTTTAAAGCTACAACCAGCTCTGAAAGCAGTTTGAAACTACTGAATCGATTTTGATAATTCTTTCGCCGATCGAAAGCTTTTCTTTCTGGGTAACATAAACTATGAGGTGTTGTCATAAATATTATAATTAACAATATATGGTCGTCCAAGTGTCATAACGTGGCCTATGAAATGACTTTATGTTGCTGATTATCTCTTGAAAGTACTAAACAGATTTTGATAATTCTTTCACCGATAGAAAGCTATAATATGCCAAAGTAACATAGTTTTTAGAGTTTTGCCATAAATATTCAAAAAACGTGTTATTAAAGATATATAATGGTCGGATATTAACCACGAACGCAGGAACTATTAACTCGATTTTATAAATTCTTTCACTGACTAGAAGCTGCACTATTCCTGTGTGATGTAGTGATGCCATTATTTTGTAATTAATAAGACAGACATTTTTTGTGCTGATCGATTAATTTTTTTTCACTGATGGAAAGCGTGTGTATGTCCTCTATTCCCATAGTTCGAATAGTGATGCCATATATTTAGTATAAAATTCAACGACTAAAAGCTACACTATTAAAGTGCAGCAATTTAAAAATTTCGATTATAATTGTACTTTAAATGCCCGAAGCGAAGCGCTGGCAAGCCGCTCGTAATTAGGATTTTATTAAGTAGCATGAGACAAGGAATAAAAACATAAATCATGAATATCAATTCAATCTTTTACGATATTGATCTGTGAAGTTATCCATACTAAAAGACGTGTGCATAATTATAAATGTATTTAATTTTCATTAACTTCACTCTATTTTTTTATTATTATAATGCTCTATATACATATACTTTTTTAAAATATGTGTTCTTAAAACTAAAATTCTAACCTATTTAATAAACAATCTAGCATGGCTCTACCTTGGATTAACTCATTTTGACTATCCACAGTGGAAATAGGAACTTGCATTAATACATCATTTTCATCTTCTGCAACAGCTGGAAGTTGGTGCAACAATGGCAAGTTGCTTTTCAAAGCTATGTTGTGCAGAACACAACATGCTGTCACAATTTTGCTAGCTACAAGAGGATGATAATGAAGTACCCTGTCTCTGAGTAAACATCTCCACCGAGCTTTCAGTAATCCAAAGCAGCGCTCTATGCAATTACGAGCTTGCACGTGTTTCTGTGTGTAATAGCCTTTTCTAGAACCCACTGCTGCATTCAGGATAGGCGTCATTAGCCAAGGGCGTTGTGGGTATCCAGAGTCACCTGAAAAAATATTATGTACAGACAGTGCAATATTACCTGTTGATCTTATTTTTTTTTGTTGTAAATACCTACCTAATAGCCACACTTGTTCGTTAATTTGGTGAAGCTCACGCATGTATTATTAGCTCTACTGGATGACCAAATATGTGAATCATGTGTAGCTCCTCCAAACTTAGCATTAACATTTATGATGCATAGATCACTGTCACAAACCTGTAAAATAAAATAATTTAAAAAATTAACGATATTTAATAGTTATTTATAAAATTTAATTTTAAAATGATTTTAATATATATTATGTACCATTTGAATATTTAATGAGTGATACCCTTTTCTATTGTAAAACAGATGTTCATCAATACTAGGTTTTACTATAGCAACGTGAGTGCAATCTATGCATCCAATCACCCCTGGCAGACCAAATTTTCTTTGGAACCTATGAAAAAATATTGTATTATTTTTTATTTATGAAGCATTTAACAATAAAATATTAATTGATAAACGAAACTCATACTAACTTTTACTTTATGACTGATCTCTCTTGTTGAGTTTTTGGAAATACAATCCATTTAGCCATAACAGCATTGTGATTTAGTGCATCAATAACTTGACTGATGCACCTGCTGGTAGTGCGTTGGGTAAGATGCTGAGAAATGCCAACGATTGTTTGATATGATCCCGTAGCTAGAAAACTGAGAGCACACAATACCTACAAACGATATAACAAATGAGTTTATAAAAATTTTGAAAAATAAACCACTCAATTTTATTAGCAATATTAATTTTTTTTTTTTATTTATTTATATTAACAAAAGAATTACATAAGGATGCTTTCAAAAACGGCGCAACATAAACCTGGGATTGGTTTTCCCGTGCACCGCTGATTCACTAACAATAACTTAATATTTACATTTTACAAATACAAAAGTGGGTACTAACAATATTTTAAGAACGAAAATATAATTATGAACAAGGTAGGTCGCTCGCATCATACTCGACGCTGGAATGCTTGCCAATCGTCTTTGTGTACTATTTTTATACAGGATGTTCCAGAAAATAAGCTTTTAGAATGTTTTTATTATAGTTCTTATCATTTAAGTTTTGTTTAATATTTTTGGGAGATTATTAATAAGGTTGGGAATGACATAGGACAAAGCCTGTTTTCCATAATTATTATTGTATTTAGGAATTTTTAAAGAAGGATTTTTTGCCGGTCGTAATATTTTTGTGCTACAATTCTCTTTAATTTGTGAGTTGTGTTAGCAACACTGTTTATAAAGTAGTAGTATCGGGTAGATCATTTTATATTATTTATATAACCTTTAGTACCATAGATTAGTCTCAGTCTCTCTGGTGTTTTCGTGCAGTGAACATGGAAGTTAGTGTTATAGTGTCGTGATTAAGGTTACCCTTCTCGAGGTCCATGTAAGTTTACTAAAATATAATAAAAACTAACTTAATAAAATATAATTTATTTTTGTATTTATAGGCATTATTTTGCAGTAATCAAATAATTTATAATAATCATTTTTGTACAAGAGCTTAATTTTGTTTGGGACAATGGTTTTTAATATTCTTAGTTGTAATTCATAGATTTGATTAATGTGTGTTTTATATGTAAGGCCGTAAGTGCTTAATCCATATGAAATGATTTGATTCAGCCAGGGCATTATACATCATAAGCAAGGTAGAATAGGGAATTTTATTCTTTAATAGGGTAAATTTTGAAAGCAGAGCGCGCATCTTGTCGCAGATGTAATTGATATGATCTTTCCATTTCAGATTTTTATCAATTATCAAACCCAAGTATCTTTGCCTTTGTACCATTTCAACTGTTGGACATTCACATTTTTTATTAGTATTTTTATGAAAGCATTCATGGCTATGAGCTATAAGTTTTACATTATTGCTATTACATCTGTTTTGACTTTAACTTATATACATTAATTTTGTCTTAGTAACATTAATAATAAGACCTACATCGTGTGACCATTTAGCAAGCGCATCAAAATTCGCTCGGAGCCATTTTGATGCCTCGTGTATGTCTTGATGTGACGAAATGAGACAGGTATTGTCGGCAAATTGATACATTTCACAATTTTTAATAACATTTTCGAGATCGTTTACATATGTTACGTAATGAAGTGGCCCTAAAACAGATCCCTGTGCCGTTCCATGAGATACGTGTGCTTCATTACTAAGTGTTTCATTAATTTTTACATAATAAGATCTATCATTTAAATAGCTTTGACACCAATTTAATAACGGTCCTCTTACCCCATTATCTTCTAATTTTTCGATAAGTGTTTTATGATCCTGTGTGTCAAACGCTTTCCTAAAATCTATGTATACTATTAGAACATGGTTTTTATTATTTAGATGTTTGTTAATTGAATCTGTAAAAGTTGATAATAGTTGAGATGTACTCTTTTTAGGCTGAAACCCAAATTGCTTGGTAGATAATATATGATTTTTCTCGTAAAATGAATTTATTAGTTAACAAAGATACTTTTCTACTATTTTGTCTTGTCGATGACTGGAAGAATTGTAATAGGTCGATAATTTTCATACTCGTCATTTTTCCCTTTTTTTAATATCGTTCTAACTAAGCCCGATTTCAGTTCTTTTGGATATTTACTCTGAGTGATACATAAGTCTATGAATTTAGTTAGGATAGGCGCAAGTTTATTTATTAATTCTTTAATATCAGTTACACTTATGTTATCAATACCTGGAGATTTATTATTGCTTAACGATGTGATAATTTTGGAGACTTCTTTGTTATTAGCTTGTTGGTATCTACAAGTTACATTGGCTGATTTCTTATATTCATTTTTATCTAGTAGAGGTATAGTGCACGATGGTATTATTTTCGTAACACCGTTTTGAAACGACTTTGCAAAATTGTTAGCTATTCCTTTTATAGAAATAGAATTTTTGCTAAAAGCCTTGGTTATTATTTTATCAAGTGAGGCTTGTGTTCTTCCAGTTAATTTATTTAAAATTTGCCATAATTTTCTTAGATTGTATTTATTTTTATATATTTCATTCCTGTAATATTTATTTTTAGTAAAATTTATGACTTTATTTGCAAAATTTCTCGCTTTGTTGTATTTTAATTTTATAATCATATTATTTGAATCGTTTTTCCATTCCTTGAATAAGTTATCCCTATGTTGACATGCTCTGATGACCTTATCGTTAATCCAATAATTTTTGGAACGGTTTGGATTTTTTTTTATTTTAATTCTAGTTTTTGATTTATTATAGCAATTATTTATTTCATTTTTTATGTACATATATATGTCATCCGGGCATGTCATACGGTCAGTGGGTAACCAGTCGATATCATTTATAAGTTCACGGAGACGTTTATAATCAAAAATCGTTGTGTAGTTTTGTTCATTCTGTATAGTCGAGCCAACACATGCCAGTGCAATCATTCTATGATCGGCCAGTACGGTGTCGAGCACTGCAGTGTAAAGGTTTAGCGAGTGGGATCTTGCGTATATGTGGTCTATTGATGATTTTACAATTGTGTTGTTTCTTAATTCAATTCGCGTATAATCTGAAATCCCACACACTAAGCCCGAACTGTACATCATGTTGTTATACTTATGTTTTATAGGACAGTTAATTTTTAGATCAATATTTACATCTTCCAAAACAAACAAGTCGTTCGATAAGTTAGTAGTGTTCTGAATAAGTTGATCGAGTTCTTCTATAAACAAGTGTTTGCTTAAATTAGGCGGACGGTATACTGCACACAGATTTGCGATATAATGGTTCGGGGTCTCAATTTTAGCCATAATACATTCAAAATTTTTTGTTTGTGACTTTAATTTTATGAATTTATGTTTTTTGTGAACGTATATAATTATTCCACCGCCTTTGCGTGCTTTACGTAAATCTGTGTACATCTCAAACCCGTCCAGATTATACATGCCGCTTATAGAATCGGAAATGTAGCTTCTGTAATAATTATAATATCGATGGGCTTTTGACTAATATGTATACAATGTTCTAATGCGGAGAATTTTTTTATCATAGATCTTATGTTGATATGAATACACAATATGTTAATATTATTGCTATCGGGAATATTCAGCAAGAAATCTTGAATATTTATACAATTAGGTATCTTAATTATATCGTCGTTAATTTCTTCCATTGTTAACAGAAATTATGGACTACCTACTACTACTAGTATAAACATATGTAACATAAAAAAGAATATATAAAATAAAATGTTATTTAGGGTTTAAGAAAAAAAGTTAATCGGTGTAAGGTTTCTGTCAATTGATTTAGGTCTTTAATAGATCTTAGTATAATAGGTTTACAATCACTATCTTTACGTACACGAATAACACCTTTTTTGCACTAAATAAACTTGTACTTATCTTTAAGTTGTTGTTTCGCGTTCCATAATAAGTTTTTATCGTAGGGAGTGAGGACTTCACGTATAAATACTAGGTCGTAGGGAAAATTTTCGCTTGTTTTAGAAACAACGTCTTTTACAGAAAGTTTTTGTTTTTTTTGATGCTGCTATCCATTTATTTTGTGTCTCTGCATTTTTCATTTGGAGTTGAATTGGTCCAGGTGTTTCCTTTTGCAGTGGGAGCGCGTGCACCTTCACAACATCATCATTTGATAGTTGTAGCTTATTTGCAATATTTTCAACGATTATTTTTGCTTCTTCGTTTCCGTTGCAAGTACATTGAATACTTCAAGTCTATCTCCCAGGTTTTGTTGCTCAATTTCTTATAACCGTTGTTCCAATGCACTGACCCTAGTTTCTAAATTTGAATTTTTATTTATCAGTTCAATATTTTTTCGTTTCAGGTCCTGAATTGATTGCTTACAAAACTCGAGACTTTCAATCACTTCGTCCATCTTGTCACTTTGGTACTGTAGCGATTTCATCATCTCCTTCATTTCTCTTTGTACGGTTTTTTCAATTTCCTTAGACATATCTTTTAAAATTTGTTTTAAATTTATTCGCATATCCTGAGAATTATCATCATCATCATCTTTTTCCGGCACGAAAAATAAATTACGTTTAAACGAATTGTTGTGACATTCTTGGACCATCAATGGACCTGCCATTCTAAATTTTCAGCGGCACGTAGTGCTGCTATTTGTTTGTTTATCGCACTTATTACATTCTAATCCAGGATTTCGTTTATTAATGTTTTTCGAACATTTTTCACATATTTTACTCATTTTAACAAAGCCGAGCACGAGCGTACGTCTTGTTTTTACGAGTTTCCGTCAATGAAATATTAATATATTAATAATAAAGTCTCTAATAAGTTCTCCCTTACCTTGACTTCTACAGATATTTCGTTTGTTCCTTTTAATGAGGCTTTATATAGAAGTTCTTGACATAGGGCTCTAAACGTCTCTTTATCTAGCCGGAATCGCTGCACAAACAGAGAATCGGGCATTTCCCTTATTGTTTCAGCACATTTACGATGTAAATGTCTTTTTTGGCGTCTTAAACACACTTCTTCAATCTGAGCACACCGCAACATATTTAAAGTATGCATTTGTTAAATATAAAATCCAAAAATTTTAAATTTTTTATTTTTTTTTTAATTATATGGCTTTGAATGTGCTTATGCACAAAGCATTCTGCCAGTGTCACGTATAATGAAACAAACACGGAGGAGACTGCGCGGTAAATCGTGCCAAAAAGTTAATGTAGTTATCAGTGATTATGATAAAATGTTTATGGATGCTACGATACAGGAACAACCTAAAACAATAAAGTGAAATAAAGCAGTTATACACAAGATTTACAATAGGTGACAGAAATGTTGTATTTATGCAAATAGGTATAATAAACAATTACTCAAACTTTAATTTTATTATCTATAATAAATTTTACTAGATTCCTAACAAATGGGGTGAAAACTAGCATTAATAGGTATTTGATATTAACCGGCCTTTGAAGGTCAGAGGGAATCATGTTGTACAAAGAATAACTTAATTTAGGGCAGCTAAACACAATATGATCAGGAGAACCTTCATCTAAACCACATTCACACAGGGAATTATCTTTAATTCTCAATTTGAATAGATGCAAGGGAGTACAAGAATGACAAAGTCTAAGTCTACATATAACTGAAGTGGTTGTTCTATCTGCACTGCGAAACCGGAAGAACCAAGGTTTGGCTGGAATATCAGGCTGGATATTACCATAATATGTACCTTTAATGAATTTAGACTCGTTCCAGAAACGATTCCATGACTTGTATAGATTTTTTTTTAGAAAGGGATCTTAAATCATGAGCAAATTGTAAAAATGAGTTAGACATCCAAATTGTGCTGCAGATTTGGCATGCATATCGGCAATTTCATTATCTTGAATCCCAGAATGACCTGGAATCCAAACTAAAGAGATGTGAAGGCCCTGTTGATAACACAAATGTAATGCTGCTCTAATTTTGAGAATAATAGGAAATCCTGTTCTACATCTAAATGGATTTTGCAGCACAGGCTGTGTGTGTAATGAACTTAAACAATCTGTAAAAATAACAACCTTTCTCATTTTATGTGATTCAGCAAACAATATAGCTTCCAGAATCGCTAAGGACTCCCCTGAAAAAACAGAGGATTGAGGAGGGCATTTAAAATTCAGTATAATTTTGAACTTTGGAATCCAACAAGCAAGTCCAAGACAAGCATAATCAAATAATTTAGATGCATCTGTGAAAATTGAAATATAGTCTGGCCATTTTTTACACAAAGTTTCTAAAAAAAGGTTATTTGCACCAGGTTGATTTTTAATTATGCCCAGATTAGTTATAATTGAGGGACTAAATGTTAGAGAATAATAAGGGACAGAATAGAGAGGATTGAGATGACATTTATGAATTGGCGCTGGATATTGTGCAAGTTTTTGAAAACTTTTCAAAATACAGGGACTTTTTTGATTTGGTTTGATGGTTTGAGCCAAACGGGTAAGGGACGATAGAAGTTGATGGGATGAACACTGTAAAATTTTGGATATGAATCTATCTGCCAAATATTGTCTACGTAGGTGAAGAGGGGGATCGACACATTCTACCTGTAATGCATTGGTAGGGGTGGATTTCATAGCTCCTAATATGATTCGGAGGCATTTATACTGTAATATATTTAATTTTCCTAATGCATGTTTATTACCAGAGTCCAAGAGGAATGTACCGTAATCTAAATGACTACGGATAACTGCATTATATAAAAGTTTTTGTGTGTATTGATGAGATCCCCACCAAACACCTGATAAAGAACATAAAATTTGAATATTTTTTTCACATTTCTTTATAATATAATCTGTATGAGCTACACCATTTAATTTTGAGTCTAGGTAAAGGCCAAGAAATTTAACTGAATTTGTAATGGGGAGAGCATGATTATTATATACAATGTTAAATTGAGGAATATTTCTTTTTCGCGTGAAAATAACCACATTACTCTTAGGAACTGACAAGGCTAAACCATGATTTGATAGCCATTCTCCAAGATAATATAGAGCAGAATTTAATTTAGACACAATTTCAGATACATTTTTCGAACTTACATACAAAACTATGTCATCGGCATACTGGAGAATGTTGCAGAAACTATCAACAGATTTTTTCAAGTCAAGTAAGACAACATTGTCGTACGCTGAGGATATATCTAGAAACACCCCCACAAGATATTCACCTCTTGCTAATGATAGACGTGTATCAGATGTAAAGATACTTAAGCTGTCCATAGTACCAATACCTTTACGAAACCCAAATTGTGTCTTTCCAATAATTTTTCTGCTTTCCAAAATCCAATCTAATCTATTTTTTATAAGATGTTCCATGACTTTACTTAAGGTTGATGATAACGCTATTGGGCGGTATGACATATGATCATCCGGGTTTTTGCCCGGTTTTAAAACGGGGATTATAATTTGGGATTTCCATGAAGGGGGGACACAACCTGATTGAAAAAAAATATTTGCTAATGAAAGAAAGAGATGTTTAGCTGTATCACTAGCTTTAATTAAGAACGAATATGGAATGCCATCTTCCCCAGGGGAAGAGTCAGTAAGTCCATTTAATGCACAGTTCAATTCATCAAACGAGAATGGGAGATCCATTTCCACTGGGTGAGTGGGAATGGTTAAAGTTATAAAACAGTCAAAAGGAGGAACAAAAGAAGGAGCCAGATGTCTAGCAAAATCAAGGAGCCATAGCGAGTTGTTTGCCGATATATTGTGAGAAAGGTCATTGTATGAAGATCTAAATTTTTTAATATACTTCCAAACTAAGGACGATGGTGAGCCTGGGCAGAGCATTTCACAGAACTTAATCCAGCCTAATTTCTTTTTCTTCTTTAACAATCTTTTAGTTGCAGCAAAAACATTTTTAAAAAAGATAAAATTTTGTAGTGACATGCAATAACGATATGTTAGCTCAGCCTCTTTTCGTTTTTTAACTGCAGCTGAGCACTCAGCATCCCACCAAGGCGGAGAAGATAACATTCTTGATTTTGTTTTTTTTACAGGAATGTATGTGTCTGCAGCTAAAAGGACGATGCTTTTAAACTGCTCATAGGCACTCAAGGCATTGTCAAAATTTAAATTCGGAAAGTCAACAATATGAGAATCAATAAAAGACCGAAATTCAGGCCAAATATTTAAATATTTTACAAATTTAAATATTTTGCAGTGACGTTAATGACAATGATAAATGTCATTTTAAACGTTATCTACCGCTTCTCGGCGGACGAATAGAAAACGTTAAAAACTAACGCTAACCTTGCGCATTTGCTTGTCAAACTTGTATCGAACTTATCTATAGCACTTGTAGAAACGCTTCCATTCTATTCTATGATTTGGATAGAATAGACAAACTATGAATTTGGCATACATTTTTCGATTATTTTAATTTGATCACGTGATATATCGTTGACATATGTCATTCCCATACATTTTTTAGGTTTTCTATATGCGTTAACAATTGTAGAATGTCAACTTGGTCTTTTATTGATTGATATTGATTTTTTTTTACTAAAATTAATTTTACATAAATATATTTCCCTGTAAGTCCTGCGGTACGTTGAGTATCCGCTGCAGAAACATTCACTTCCACTAATAAATCTGTATCCGTATCAAATAAAGTTATTTACTGTTTACATCCTAAAGTTATTTGGGCGTCGTGAACACTTAGTGGAACGCAACAAAAATGTCAACATGGCTTGTCAACACTTATCGTTTGAAATTATAGAAAGAGAATAGAAACATAATGTTTGCAACTTGGCTAAGCCCCGAACTGTTTGATATGTATAGACTCAATGAATTGATCATTTGGGTTAGTTAGCATCTTATATTGTATTACTGATAATTATAATATGTATTGATTATTTTTGTAGTAATTGGATGATTTAAATTCCAATAGATACATTACTTGTCAACCTTGATTATACTTATTTTTGCTGAATTACTATTCTTTATGTTATGTAAAAGTAAACTATTATAAATTTATTTTAATAAGTAATTTATTTTAATTTTAATTTAGTTTAATAAGTAAACTATTTTAACTTTGTAATGAGTTTAAGCAACTATTCAAGGTTCTCCGATTATTAGGTGTCCACCTGGAGCCGTGTCCGGGACGCACACGGTGTCAGGACAGACGATTGTTAGGTGTCTTTGTTTATACTTTTAGAAAATAGTTAAATTTGTAGTTTTATTTTTAATATTCTCATAATTATTAGTATGGCAACACTTTTGCTCAACGATCGGCTGACGACTTTGATTGGTCGACGACTTTACGCCAATCGGGGGCAAGAGCTTGGCCGAACCGATGTCACCTTGGCCAGAGGTAAAAACCGGCAGGGGCATTCTGTTACAAGACTCGGGAGTGAATTGTACAATTGCGGTCTAATAATCATAATCATAATCATAATTTATTTGGTAAATAATCTTTACAAGTCAGATACATAATTTTTAGAACATAATATTTATAAATTTCAAAAAAAGAATAATCAATTAAATGTCATATTTTATATAATGTCAATATTTAAAAACTCATTATAACTGTAGAAGGACTGCTCGGCTAAACACGCTTTGAGTTTATTTTTAAATATTTGTAAGCTCTCAGCGCTTCGTATATTTAAAGGAATCCTGTTGAACACCTCTGGACCCATCACTTTTACTGTCCGATCTAGTTTTGCTAGGTTATGTTTAATTGACAGTAACCTTTTTGTGTGACGCAACTTACAGTTTCTATATTCATACACGTTTTTGTGATCCCTTACATATAGTGCTACCGTATATATTAATAAGGAAGTCAATGTTAAAATGCGAAATTTTTTAAAGTAGGGTCGTGCAGACGTATCCTGTGATATTCTTGCCATTATTCGGATAGCTCGTTTTTGTATTATGAAGGCGCGTTACCAGTCAGCACCTCGTCCCCAAAGGTCTATGCCATATTGCATCTGTGCTTGAACAGACGCAAAGTAGCAAGCCCTTACTGCCTCCATGGATAGCGTTGATGCGACAAGACTAAGTGCAAAACACGCTGACGATATTTTATTACACATCTGATCTATGTGTTTATCCCATTTGAGATTATGATCAATGTGAAATCCTAAAAATGGTGCTACCTCTACTTGCTTCAACGCATTACCTTTAATAGTAACCGTTAGTGGTCGAATTTTTTTACCGGCAAGGTTAAACTGCATAAATTGTGTTTTTCCAATATTTAATTCAAGACCATTAATTTGAAACCATTCGTGTACAGAACAGGCTATACTATTTAATTGCTGTTCCAATATATCAATCGATGGTTCACTGACTATGACGGCAACATCATCGGCGTACATATATACTTCGGCATCTTTGATATATAAAGGTAAATCATTAAGCAACAAGGTGAAGGCAAGATTAGAGAGCGATGATCCCTGTGGAACACCATTTCTGGATGTAAGGTTGGTAGATTTTAAAGACCCACCTTCACCCACTACACATTGTTTTCTATGATGCATGAAACTCTTTAACAATGTAAGGGCCGGTCCATTAATGCCGTAATGCTGGAATTTCATTTCCAAGACACTTCGATCAGCGACATCAAAGGCCTTGGATAGATCACACAACATCAGTGCAACCTCCTTTTTCTGTTCACGTGCCTGTAGGATATTGTATATAACCTCACGCACCAGGGCAGTTGTCGAGTGGCCGGCACGATAGGCGTACTGACGTGCTGATAGTGCACTTGTATCGTGTAGGAACTGTTTAAGCCGTACCGAGAGTCCATATTCAAATATCTTTGCGATCGCAGGAATTATTGAAATTGGCCTATAACAACTAGGGTCGTCTTTTTTTCCTTTTCCTTTATATAATGGACAAACTTTTATTTCTTTGAAAGATTGAGGGTATATTCCAAATTTTAAGCACTTATTGAATAATTCTTTTAATGGATAAGTTATTGAACAAGCAATAGATTTTAATAACTGTGTTGAAACTCCATATATATCTTTTGTAGATTTTAGGGCAACTTTCTTACTAATTATTAAAAGTATTTCTGAATTTGTAAATAATTTAAACTTGATACTCTGATTAGACGGAACACTTACATCATTCATAATTAATTTTGAAAGTTCAACATCAGTGTTGAATGAACCACTTATAACGGCTGTATCAATAAATTGCGAATTTAAATAGTTTAAACGATCTACTTTTGAACTAAAATTGTGACCATTTTTATTTTTAATTGTGTCAGTGAAATCTTGTTTATGTATATTAACTTTTCCTGATTCACAATTAACTATATACCACATAGTTTTATGGGAATTTTTGCTATGTTTTATCATATTAGTGTAATATAACGTTCTCTCGATATTTAACTTATTATTGTAACACAAAGTAAAATGTTTTATTTTGTCTAGTAAATCGTTGTTATACGGAAATTTAATTTTAAGATCCATCATTAAACCTAATATTATTCTAAAATTTAAAATATTTCTTGTGACCCACGAGTTTTCAACTTTCGTTTTACTTGAGAACTTTTTGTAGGGAAAACATATATCAATTTTATTCATTAAGATATTCATGATAGCAGCAGCTAAACTGCCAGCTGATACATACTTTGTGCACAATTCTATCCAGCCAACACTCTCAACCGCCAACACAAAGGAGACACGAGCCTCAGGTGTGTATCTACGTATCTTTATCATCTGGGGTATAGATGGCACATGTTCACGCAGCAATTCACCACGAACGGCATTGTGGTCACCAACGGTAGTGTTAATAATCGATGTCAACATATTGCTATTATTAAAATTGATATATAAATGATCTAAGGAAGTAGCTGTGGATGATGTTATTCTAGTAGGGAAATTAACTGTATTTATAAAATTATAACATGTCAAAATATCGGTCAATTTTTTATAATTAGAATTGTCTATTAAATATTCTATATATATGTCACCAACTATAATACAATCCATTTTAGTTTGATTTATCTTATCGAGCAGTCCCTCTAGTACAATAAAAAAGTCAGATGTTTTCGTTAAATTTGATCTATACAAACATACAACAAGTAAATTAAAATCAACCATGAATATCGCGGTCACTTCGCATAAACGGTCAACTGATAACTTACTGATGTCAAGTTTTCTACCACTTTAAGATGTCTTTTTACATATATGCAAGAACCACCGTGCATTACATTAGTATTTCGACAATAACTCGACACTAATATGTAATTTTCAATGTTAATACACTTTAATTGGTTGTTTGTTAACCAATGCTCTGTTATTGCTAATACATCACAAGATAGTTCATTTTGCAACAACACTTCAAGCATTTTTGTTTTATTATTTAAAGATTGAACATTTTGCTGGCATACAATTAATCGTGAAATGTGGGTAGTTGTAGTACGTTTACTGCTCGGTGTGGCCACGAGCGTGGCGGTTTTTGAGCGGCCGCACGGCTCGCCCGGCGCTTCTCCGAAACCATTCACTTACTTCTGTTCGTGCTGGCCAGTTTTCGGGACACATAAAGTACTCGAACTTACTATTGGGAATGGTTATAATAAATGATGCGTAATAATTGTGTTTTAGTTTCATTTTTTCTACACTATAGCAATCATGTGGATTTTTTCTTTCCATATATGATTTAAGCACTTCTTCTGTTGTTTCGGGTCTAAAAAAGCAAGCGTGGATTTTTTTAACTCTTTCTATTGTTTGTAATTCATTGTCGAAAGAACCACTTCCTCTGATAACTTGACGATTATTTGGGCGCGAACGCTTGTGGCTAACTTTTTGCTACTTGTCTTGACTCTGTAACTTCATCTTTTCCTTCTGATTGCAATGAATCATCAGATGGATTGGTGTATAAATGTTCAACAGCCAATATTGCAGCGTCTTGCAATTTAGTCGCTTCTTTCGTGGCTCCATTTCTTTCTGTTTCATTCGTAGCTGGTCTTATAAAATCATTTGTAGTGTTACAGCGCTTCGTTGGAGCGGGATCGCTTGCTATAGTCTTTAGACGAGCCTGACGAACCGGGCGCTGCAGCGCGTTTTTATTCTCGTCAACCGCCTCGGTTGATTTTGAATAACACTTTAACTGAGAAATCACAACAATTTGACTATCAATTAAAGCATTTTGCTCAGTTATTTTGGCCTCCAGGTTATTTACTTTTTCAGATAAATTTATCACAGTCTTCTGTAGATCGCGTATTAGGTTTTCAAGCACCTTCGACGACATTTTTGATAATTTAATATTTATTTCGCACGGAAGCTCTAGTTTACACACCGCTCACTCGAGCGCTCGCGTATTTATACTGTGTAAAATAAAAATATAATCAAGTTGGGTTACTTGTTTCCTTTTTACCTTGACGAGGAGTGGATTGGAGGTTTAGTTTACATTATGTACCATTAGAGATAAGTATTATTAATGAAGACTGATTTGGTGATTTATCTCTGATTAAAAATTATTTAAATGATCGAACTGAAAAACAAGGGTTATTTTTTTTATTTTTTTTATAATAGATAAGGTACAAACGAGCAGATAGTCCACCTGATGGTAAGTGGCCACCATCGCCCATGGACATCGGAATAACAAGAAACACTCTCTCGTTTTGTCGATGCGTCGAATCCCCGAAGACAGAGTGGGAAGGGGGAATGAAGAAAAAAAATGATGCGGATTCAGCGGACCCTAGGCAAGAGCCCAGAGTCCACTAGACCCACAGCATGTATGGGATGGGAGAGGGAGGCGGTAAGTCTGGCCCACATGCGGCTCAACCGGAACGCGTCTATATTACACTTGGCGATCGGATTCGCATGCTGGTGGTCGCAAGTCAGTCGGGGACAGATCCCCTACCACCAAGGGGGTGCTGGGTTACTCGGCTCTTACGAGATGGTCTCTCAGCGGCAGAGGGGAATAGTATTCTAACCCGTCCCCTCACGGGTTATTTGCTAATTTTTTATTAAATTTATATGATTGTTATTAAAAAACAATGTTTAGTTAGTACTAATTAAAACTGATATATGTTGCTTTATTTTATTTGTAAATAGCATTATTCTAAAATTGTTAACGATACTGAAATAATTATAAAGAAAGTAATTATAAAGACTTACTAGTTAATTTTTTTCGTGTAAAATTTTATTAAAATGATTGTAAATGGAAAACAATTTAATTTAATTTCTATAACATTCACATAGTATATTTTTGTTAAAATTTAAACCGTATTTAAAAAACATGTGATGGAACCGGTACCGGTTCTGCATGCCCTAGTCACGGGTCACTAATTAGTCAATCAAGAAGGTACTTAGATATATCGAATGCGTAAGGTGTCGATCGACTGTGAGACGAATGTTTAGTGATCTAGGGTTAACTAAACGAGAAGATAAATTCATGAACATGTCAGTAATTAAACGCCAAGGGTAAAAGAAAGTATGTTAAATTAAAATTGCAATTCGTCTAATCGACGCTATTGCTATTAAAACCTAACAGGCGTCTTCAACACAACCCATTTTGAAGTTCATAGACACACGTCTAGATTTTAATTTAGGGAGCTCGATATTTGTAATTAGTAAAAAAAAAGAGAGAAACCTATTTATGTCTTTTTAATATGTAATTGATAATTATTAAAAGAAAGCTTCGTCATAAAAAATTATAGTTTCTGCCGGAGCTATTAAAAAAATGTACATTTTCAATAACTCAGCCTTATGTTTAAACAGAGAATCTGGGCAGTGGGGGCGAGTGTTGCAATAGTGTTGAAGACGTTTTTATGCCTACACATTGGTGACACTAGTCGAAGGCACTACTTGTGTTTATGTCGTAATTATAAGATATCGTAGTGTTTAATTATTTATCGGTTCAGTAGCAGTTCAATCAATCGCCCCTCTCCCCCTCCACCACCTTGGAGAGATTTTTCAATATGGGGCATATTTCTCCTTTTATAGTCTCCGACTTCCGAAAAATCACATTGAATCTTGACGAATTGTAGAGTAAATAAAAAAAAACAATTTATTATTTTATTATACAAATACAACAGACGTTCATCACGCCAATCACAAAAAAAGTTGTAAAAAGTAACTATAGATACTTTATTTGCTTTGCTTTGCAATAAATATTTCTCTAAGTTGCCTATGTAGAGTTTTTCCATTTCTATTTTTTGGTATTTCATCAATAAATTCAACTCCATGAAGATGTTTTGCCTCAGGAAGCTGTAACAAATTAAATGTTAGTATATTTTGTTCATATTTAATTGCTACGTTAAAACAATCAGGCACATTACTTACTCTTTCAGCAACAAATTCTTTAATATCATCTTCTCCACGTTTATCCTCTGGATTTACAACAACAAACGCATAGGGCGCTTCGCCCCCACTCTCGTGTGGGATTCCTATTACAGCAGCATCAACAACTGAAGGATGCTTCACAAGTATCCCTTCTATTTCTCCAGGAGCGATCTTAAAATACAAAATAACAATATTTGTAAATATAGCCAAGGAATATTAAAGAAGACCTCTTTCATGTCCTCCGAAAACCTTTAGGATATCGTATTTATTGTAATAGATTTCCACAACCGCGCGTATAAGACCTACGCAGCCTTATAAAAATATTATGGACCATGTATCCTCTTACATAAAAGCAGTAAACGCCATTTTAAGTACCTATCTTACTAAATCTCTCTCATCTCACTTTTTACCCGTGAGGGGACGGGTTAGAATACTATTCCTCTCTGCCGCTGGAAGAGCATCTCGTAAGAGCCGAGTAACCCAGCACGCCCTTGGTGTTAGGGAATCTGTTCCCGACTGGCATGCGACCACCAGCATGTGAATCCGACCGCCAAGTGTCATAGACGCGTTCCGGTCGAGCCGCACGTGGGCCAAACTTACCCCCTCTCTCTCCCATGCCATTAATGCTGCAGAGTCTACTGGACTCTGGGCTTTTGCTCAGAGTCCGCAACCGCAGCGTTTTTTTCTTCACTCGAGGGTGCAACGCATCGACAAAACAAGAGGATATCTCTTTGATTGATGTTCATGGGCGATGGTGGCCACTTACCAACAGATGCTCGTTGGCACCTTATCTACCATAAAAAAATAATAAAAAACAAGTTAAAGACCGGGATAATAGTCTTTAGATCTCTAAATACACTAAACATGAAGAAGAGCCAGATTTTTATTAAAGGTTTTTCCCCCTTCAACCCTTCTTGGATGGAATATTAGTATACATATTTGTTCACAAGCGACTTGAAAATCCCATTTAGGGATAAATTTATTAACGGATTTTTTAACACTTTTTAACGATTACTAGTAGTATGGATCATATACAACTAATATTATCAACACCTCCAACAAAGTTAAATGCTTGTGTTAGGAGTAGGCCACAGGCCACGCCAGTAGTCCAGTGACTGGGATTAATCCAACTCCTGAACCACCGAAATATTGATGCTTACTAAACTTATAGCAGGGGGAGTCGCAAATCCAAAAACCAAATAAAACACATAAACTGCACGAAGTTATAAAAACATTTGGTGATGAACAAGAAAAAGCTGCTCTGCTATCTTTAACAGTTCGCCATATTGGATAAGATTTGAGATAAAATACAGTAGTTTACCTGGCAATCCTTATACTTAATCAAATCCTTTAGTCTATTAACGATGACGATATACTGATCGTCATTATAGTATCCCATGTCACCAGTCCTGAAGAAATCTTCATCATCGAAGTCAATACTCCTGTCCTTGTTGACGTAGCCTTTCATCACTAAGGGTCCCTTGACACAGATTTCTCCGAGTTGGTTTGGTCCTAGAGCCTTCCTGGATTCTAAGTCTACAACCTACAAACGCATCAATCATTTAAATGATAATTGCACTAAAATCTCTTTGGATGTCGTGGGTTACGACAATAAGAGATAGAAAAAAAGGAATGATTCAGTAGTGCTGCTTTATGTATTTACTGAGCTTTTAGAAAATATCGAATATGATACTAATTTGATAAGTCGAAATAAATATCGATTATAGAAATTTTGTTTTTTAAAATATCGACTATATATGTCGGAGCATAGTAAAAGATTATCGATTAATCGAATCGTTATCGTTGTCTATGGCGTTGGAGTGGGGTAGTAGTCACTTCCGTTGTTTTGACAGTCTCTACCCTCGACCCTTTATATGCGATCGACAGTCTAACTGAAGTCTTAGTCGTGCGCGGTCTCTCAAGAAGTGAACATCATCTAAGTAGTGCTAGTGATAGTGATAGTGTCAAGTGCAGTGTAGTGTGGAAGTGCTGTCCAACTAAGGTCACGTAAGTCCTTACAATGTAATTGCCACGTGGTTAAGTAAACACAATGTTAGGTTAGGTTAGCCTTAGGTTAGGTTAGCCTTGTATTAGATGCGGTTTATGTGCGTTTAACCTTGGGTTTAAACATAGAACCTGAGCAGTGGAGGTGAGTGTTATGATCATTTAAAGGATATCCTTAAGCCTACACCTTGGTCACAAGTCCAAGGCACTGCTTAGGTTTCTCTCGTAATTGTTAGAGATCATTTATCGGTTCAGTAGAAGTATCTGCGTTGCGTTTACCCAATATTCCATTCAATACCATCACCCCCTTGTAGTGTTCCCCAATATTCCCCATCTCCCTCCTTCCATCTCCTTTCACATCGTTTTACAATCCCCGACATATATATATCGATATTTTTTTTTTACCTAAGCCTAATCCGTCTTAACAAGTGAATCGCACGCACACAACACACGTACACACACTCACATCCTTATTGTTTTATACGTCATCTTGCCACAAGCAACAATTAGAAATTGTAGATAGCAAATCAAACTGATACGAAAGAAGGAAGGATAGCAAAGGCGCTTGTTATCCATACAAATAAATAAAATTAGAGTGTCTGTTTGTAATAATAAAATAACCGCTTTTTACTAAGTGCATATGTGTCGGCAGGACTTTCACTGGCAGATAGTTGATGTAACAAGGAGTAACTTAGGCTATTTAACATCTCGCTACGACCTATTAGAGCAGATCAACACGCCAACGAAGTCGCACGGATCGGCTAGTACGAGGTAAACTCAGTACTAGTGGCTTAGCTCTTCTTTTTGGTTTTATAAAAAAATATCTACTGATACTATGTTACCCGTTGAAGCCTAAAGATTTACTTAGTATTATTATGTAGCCTAAATATAAGTGTTTAATTTTACAGAAATAAATAAATGATGTCAAAAATGTTCTTCTTCTTAATGTGCCGTCTCCTTTTTTGGTTGGCAATCATTAGGGCGATTTCAACTTTTAAGACCGCTGCTCTAAAAAGTGATTTTGTGCTCTTCCCGAACCACTGGCCGCGATATCCTTCTGCGGCCCAGCCTCCTTCTGCCTGCCACTTTCCCTTGCATGATAACATGAAGGAGTTCATATTTCTTGGTGTTAAGCATAACGTGCCCAAAATATTCCAATTTCCTCCTCTTAATGGTTGTGAGTATCTCTCCAACCTTCCCCATCCTTTGTAACACAGTGCTGTTTTGTACAAGATGTTGCTATAGCTAAATATTTATCATTAAAAAAAATTCAGTGAGGGGACTGATTAGAATACAATTCCCCTCTGCCGCTGGGTCTTCTCGTAAGAGGCGAGTATCCTAACAACCATCACAGTTATAAGGGGTCAGTTCCCCGCCTTGCTTGTGGTTCTAATGAACTTTAAGTTCTCGTTCAAGGTCCACTGAAACCGAAGCATTATGCTCTTCTTTAGTTTCCAGGTGGCAACGCGAAAAAAAGAGTTACTCTCTTGTATTGCCTAAGTCCATGGGCGACGGTGGCCACTTACCATCAGGTGGATCGTCTGCTCGTGTGGCTCTTAACTGCCATTAAAAAAAGCGGAACTCTTGACAGCAAAACACTTTATTGTACTGAGACAGATGGAGTGATCAGATAAGTACAATATCTAAATAATACATAGATTAATCTAGTATTGTACTACTGTTAAAAAATAAGAGAGAAACAATTTAAAGAAAGAAAAAATAGATAAATAATCCAAAAAATGGTACAAAAAATTCTGGAAGACTTACAGTAAATGCCGCTTTAAAATCAGTTCAATTTAGTGATAGTTTCAAAATGTGACATACCTTTACAGTACTTGTCTTACCAATGCATCCAACTCCACCTTTATATGACTGAGTGGTATCTAGAAAATCAAAAGCAACAGCAATCGCACACTCACTCATTCCGTAGCCTATGAATATATAGTTCAGGCCAGGAAATCTGTAATTTATAATAACACAATTAGTTAGGCTGTGATTCCACCAGACATGTGCGAGGCTAACGCATTCCTAAAAAAACTATAATTATTTGCATAATTGGATTATAAAAGACAAGAATTTATACTTGATATTATATGCTTTAAAAATCTATCATGGCGGCCATGTCATTAAATATTAATTTAATAAAAAAAGAAGCTGACTGACTTAATGACTGACATCAATGCAGGGCCTAAACTATAAGGGTTAGAAACTTAAAATTTTGCACAGGAGTTCCTTTTATGACGCAGGGGAGCACTAAGAAAGGATTTTTGAAAATTCACTTCATAGAGGGGTAAAATAGTGCAAAAGTAGTATGAAACTTTGCTGTTTTTGAAGTTATTCAAATGAAATTCAGTGTGAAGGGTCTTCATTAAAAGTCATAAAACACGTCTTAAATATTTTTTCAAAAGTCAACCCTTATGGGGGTAAAAGAGGGGTGCAAAGTTAGTATGACTGCCTCATAAAATGATTAAATATGTCTACAGACGATCTAGGCAAATATAACTACCTCAATATCGCAAACTAAGTTGCGGGTAAAAGCTAGTTAAGTATGTATATTTGTACTGAATTTCTTGGATTTTTCTTATTTTTCAAGATTTTGCAATATTAGATATTTGAAGGAATGAAATGGGTGAATGAAAAATAATTCAATAAAAAATAATTAAAATACAATATGGCACAAAGATACGCAAGGGAGATACATGTTTTTTTTACCTTTCATTTAATTTTTTAATAGTTTCATCTCGTAATGCAGCAGCTCCTGTATATACAAATTTCACAGAACTGACGTCATAAATACTTTTATTTTTACTTAAAGTTTCCAATATAACTGGTACACCCGATACATGGACTATCTGAAAACAATTACACTATTAAAAAAACAATATAAAAAAGACGACAAATGATATAAGACTATTTGTAAAGAAAGTGGTAGAAACAAATAATAATTTTTTATTAACTAATATCAAACAAAGTTATGAAATGAGATGAGTATAATAGGAGCACCATTCTCTCTCTCACTCTCACGTCAAAGTACAAAAGAATTTATACTCAAATCAATTCTGCCAACATCATCAATAACAGGATGCTACTCAAATTCTCAGGACAAGGTTTGTATAAAATAAATAGTAGGTGAGGCAGAGGAATGAGCGAATTAGTGAGATGGTGGAGTCAACTGCAACCAGAGTCAAAATCATCGGAAATTGTGAGGAAATAGTAAATTCATAGTTGCGATTATAATTGAATAAAAGATTGAGTGTATGAGTGAACAGTTTGACTACACCTCAGTGAAGCGAGGATGGTTCGGCTATATACCAATATAATATACCAATTGATATAAATGACGTATTTCCATACAACCTTTCATCATGTATTTCAACCCCTTCAAGCCTTTTTTTTACCTTTGCTCTCCTTTCTCTAGTTCTAGTCTATGTTTGAACTAAATTTCACGTTACTTTTTAAGTGGTGTAGGCGTTAAAGTGTAGCTAGACTAAAGATAGACAGACAGAGTTCAGAGACCCAAATAGGGGCGAGACATGGATTTTAAAACATTTTTGTAGTATGTGTATAAAACTAGGTTTTAAGATTGTAAATCAGTTTTGAAATAAAATGCTGGTATTTTGATTGCGCTCAAGAACGATATAAAACGTATACTACTTACGTAGGTACTTGTCTAGTATCAATTTATTATTTTATTAAAATTATCTTATGGAGTGCCCCAAGGGAGTATACTGGACCCCTTACATTTCTAATATGTATAAATAACGTACCAATATCAATATGAAGATAACTTGCAAATCTGAAAAGAGTGAAATTAAATAAGGGTTCCCCAGGTATACCCTCTACTGGGCTCCTTACTATTTCTACTATATATAAATAACATATCGACTCAAAATCTAAAATATCTATTCCTTGAACCTAGACTGAGAACAGAAAATCTAATACAGTCCTAGAAACGTCATCTTAAAACCTAGATCCTAATTAACGGCAATGCGTTATGCAAAATTTCAAATGTTATCTAAATGTGAATAATAATTAATAGTTATAATCATATTTAAATCTATTGTTTGTAACGTCATCTTACTCGATACTTTTCTATGATCTGCAAACACAAATCAATGTCAGGTTTTAATGCGTAAACAAAGGAGTTTCCTCGACAAAATATATTAAATGCATTTATGAGTCCCTTGATGTTCATCCATGGCATTAAACAAAAGATCATATATTTTGGCGGCAAAAACCTGGAAAGAAAAAAAAATCATATATAATTAGATATTATCAGCGTTTGAAAAGAAACACCCATTAATTATAATCAACCGTTAGCAAAAAACAAGTAGACTACTTAATATGTATCAACTGGAAAACAATTAGTACAGTATTACTAATTGTTGGATTGTTAAAATTCGTTTCAATTATCTTTGTTAGTTAATAATATTACTTACGAAATATTGCAAGCAGTAATAATATTCAGATGTGTCAGCATAATTCCTTTATGGACCCCAGTAGTCCCAGATGTATACACAATTACAGCAGTGTCTGTTTGTCCAACTACATCTGCTACTTTGAAATCCTCAATACTACCACGGTCTCTTATCAGATCTTTATATTTTAACACATCTGGTATATTTTCATTACCATAAATTATTGGTTTGGAACATATGGTTTTTTTGATAATTTCTTCATGAACATGATATGCGGTTGGCGAACAGAATATCATTTTTGGTTTTGACATGTTGAAAAGATTAGTGATTTCTTCTGTAACCATTCATTTATATAAAAATATCAATAAAGAATATTCAACAATATTCAAACAAAGAAAATGGATAGTAGGTCTGCCAAAAAGCTTTAAGAAATGATGGCTATATAACACGATCACGAAACAATTAATAGAATTCTTTATAATGGGACTAAAACATTTTGTGTTGTTAAAACTAAACGCAGGAAAGCTAAATCCGGAGATGGAACGTCACTGAGAGCAACAGAGCATAGGATGACGATAATTATCATACCTTTAGTACACGCCGAATCCAAAGGCGAAACAGTTGCTCCAGCACAAAGAACTCCAATTATGGCGTGTAAATTCTCCTGCCTATTTTCTGAACATATAGCAACAGTATCTCCCCTCTTTACCCCCATCTCGGTTAACGAAAGCGCAATATTGATGCTATTCTCTAACAAATCTCGATATGTAAGTTTTTCATCGGTAGTTCCATTTATCTGTAAGTTAGAATAAACTTGTGTAATATTTACCATCTGATTAAAGAAAATATTTCTAGATCAGATGGAAAGTTAAACAAAGTAAATATTTTAAAAATCCCTAGTAGTATGATATACCTCAGTAATATTTATTATAGTTTAATGTGTTCGATCTAACACTATTTTTGTGTGCCATCTCGTGTGTAGGAAAATGCGATTAGGAGCTTATACTATAGTTGAAGTTTTGACACGTACTAGGTATTTCAGTGCATCAAGTTCGGATCAGACACCAGACACCGGATGACCGAACTATTATTGGCTTGATAATATTACTATAAACTTTTCTTTTTATACTATTTTCATATTATATATATTATAATCGTTTCATCATCACAACCCATTAATGGTCTACTGTTGAGCCGGGTCTCCCCCTCAGAATGAGGAGGCCATAGTCCACCACGCTGGCCCAGTGCGGGTTGGCAGACTTTACACACCTTTGAGAACTTTTAGGGAACTCTCAGGAGTGCAGGTTTTCTCACGATGTTTTCCTTCACCGTTAAACTATATTAACATATAATCAGGAACTGGTTTAAAAAGTCTTCTACTATGCACATACTCTCACCTCCACCGTTTGACCTCGCTACCGATATTTTGTTTTTTTTTTTTTGATTATTAGTATTCCCTACCCACGACTTATCGATCGGGAATCCAACGCCCGAACCACTGAGCTACTGACGCTTCTGAATTAACAATAACCTACATTACTCACCCACTTGATAGACTAAGGTAATCCTATCGGAACGAGAGTTTTGTTTTATATTGTCTACTCGCAATAAGATAAAATGAACTACCCGCGAATACTAACTAAGGTATCCAATATTTCTAATTTTGTCCATTTTTTCGCACCAGGAGTAAGAAGTTCATTTTTTGAAACTGTTTGAATAGAACTCTGTTCGTCTGACTGTTTTGCTTTCATGCTTAAACAACTAAACCGATTTTGTTGAAATTTGGTAAAGAGGTAGACTAGAGCTTTGGAAAGGGAATGAGCTACGTTTTATCTCGAAAAAACTTGCACGTATGCAGTCATCCCCTATATCAATCCCTTCAACATGTTTTTTTTTGCGATCAAAGGTGGCCTATGTCTTTTCACAAGCTCTAGCCTATCCATGTACCAAATGTCATCAAAACAGTTCAGTGGATTAAGCGTAAAACTATAACAGACAAACTGACAGAGTTACTTTTTCATTTAAATTCTGTTTGGACTTATATAATTTTTCAGAGATAAAAATAGTTAATGATTTAAAAAGCCTACTTACCACAGCTATTTTGTCCCCATTTTTTCTAAAAGCGTCAATCAAGAACCGTCCTACATTTATGTGCGATGGCACACTAACATCATCTTCTCCATATAAATATAAAGGATTTTTAAACATTTTTTTAACAAGTCCTGTATTCTTGAACAAACCGTTGGTACTGATAATGATATTTAAATACTTATTACTTTATTACTTAACTGATAATATTATGCTAATGATAAAATTGTTATTTCGGTGTAAAAGAATATATTTACTAACTGAACGTATCCCACGAGTTATCAGTACCCTCAATAGAGTTATTGTGACAACTAAAGACTATAATAGTATATATACGTGTAGATACGCAATATGTTCACATCATTACTAGTCAACTCGCCCGGCTTCTCTTACACTTTTTACATACTTTTTTTATGGGAGAAAACGAGCATGGACATCGGCAAAACAAGAGATACGCTCTTGTTTTGTCGATGCATTGCTTCCTCGAAGATGTAGTCGGGAGGGGGAGTGAAGAAAAAATGCTGCGGTTTCAGTGGATCCTGAGCAAAAATTCATAGTTCCCACGAGATAATAATAAAATATGTTTATAAAACGCCGAATATTTTATGTAGCAATATACTGTAAATTATTTTTTTGTTACACCTACCTACACATCCTACCTACACATCGTAAATTACACCTATCAATGTATTACAAAACTCATTAACTTACTTTTATTATCTTTTACATGAGAAAGTGTCAAGTTATTTAAAAAACATATGATTCAATACACTACTGTTAGCGAAAACTTGCTAGAGACATATTTTAATTGTTGGCAAGCGGTGTTTATTATGCACACTCGTGCGACCAGCTGCGGACTGCACGTGGTGTTACTTCCGGACACCTGCGGATACCACCTGCGCTCACAGCTGCGTATAACACCTGAGGACGCAGCTGCGAATTGCACGTGGTATTATTTCCGGACACGTGTGAAATTGTGAAGACTTTCCCACTATAGAAGATCCTATAAAAGACGTTGCATGCTATGGGGTTCATTCGATTCTCGGTCGGCAACGGAAAAAGATCTCCTCCCTCAGTGTTAAAGAGTTATTCGGTCCCATATATCGGTATCTTTCAATTATAATTAGAACGTTTGCAGTAACTAGAATTCTGAAATCTGAATGTTATATCTGTATCTTTCGATTATGATTAGAACAATTGCAGTCATTAGAGTTCTGAATGTTATAGTGTCAAATTATATTTTGTTGTTTAAGTTATCGAATTGTGATTACTAATTAAATAATTTTACATACACTTGTACTTTACTTATTTATTATTTTTATATTAAAACTGTCCTCATCTTCTGGTTTATAATACTACATAATATAATCCAATTTGAATATAAATACATTACATAAATATGCTTTAATCTATACTTTTTTTTTCTCAGTCTCTATGATTTATTTGCATATAAAAATTAAAATTTTACACTTTTAAAATAAACTACTTCTATTAAACACTATTTAAATTAAGTAATATCAAAAAATGTTTCTATTCCACTACAGAAAGGTAGTGTGCCCAAAACGCTGGCAGCGTTTCGTCTTTGAATAGCCAGGCTAATTTGTTAGCCGAGGTGGCTGCCAGCCCTTTGGTCACCTTTGGTTGGTGGCTTGGATGAGGCGAGATGATATTTCAGTGAAAATATCAAAAGCTTCCTTGCCCCATGGCCCCATGGTTTCTACGCCGAACGGCACAAACATAAAGTTTCTTTCTGTCTCCATATGACAGAAGTCGCTTGTAAATGAGAAGCTGCAAGTGTATCCACACATGTAGCATCCCACACAAGAGATCTTTCTAGCTTCCACGGAACGAGCGCCATTCCATCAAGTCTCTTGCCATCGCTACGCGCCAAGCCGTTTGGTTCTAAAATAGCTGGTACTTTAGCAGTGACAAGAGACCTGCGAATTATGGCATTCAAGGAAGCATGACGAGAGAAACAGCCTGCACTCCTTGTGCAAGACAAACCATGGTGTCCGTATTCGTCCACAGCCTCTCCGCAGTGACATCGATGTGGTTGATTTAACTTGGCGCCAATTCGTAAGCCTACTGCTATTGTGAGAGTGAGATGGTCTAATAATGTGCCGATGTGAGGTGAAGGGAGAATCCAGATTCTTTGGTAGAGACAGCGAGGAGGCGTGCGCGATCTTTGGTGGACATAGAAGAACTTATAAGATTATTTCTTACGGTACCGTACAGTATCTCATCCCATTGTCTCTGTGAAGCCAAAGAATTTGGAATTTTATTAGAACATGCTGTTGAAAAAGCATTTCTGGCTTCTGTCAAATACGATGACTCAATGGAACCCAAGGATGTTCTGATTATTCTACGATAAAGTTCAATCGTACTGTAAGCAGAAGACAGAAAGGCAGGTAAAGCCACACTGGAAATTTTTCGTATACCTAGACCACCGAAACGAATTGGTAAAGAAGCCTGCTCCCACGCAGTGTCACTCAACGCACAATTTAGGACATTAATAAGTGTTTTTCTAATTATGTTATCCAAATTAAGTCATAAATAATCAAATTTCGAAAGATGGGAGCAGCGTATATAATAAAAAAAATTTGGTACGAAAAGACAAAACTTAATAATAAATAATGCGTCAAAAACTTGATGGAATTTTGAGACCTGATCGGAAATGAAAGCAGGAATAGCGGAGTCTAGTATAGAGGCCCCTAGGAAGCGAAGTGATATAATTTTTATACCGGGTGCCGGGTGAATTGAATTGGCTTATGATAATTTCTTTTCTATGGTTTGTAACATACAAAGGGATAAATATTTCACATTTCGAATAGTTGAGTTCTAAACCTATTTTCCAAATTGTTCAATTAATTTAGTGTTTACTATATTTTTTAATGTAACGCGCGCAGTGGGTAGTGTTGGTAACACTGCTTGCAGTCGTTAATGAGAACGGTTACAAGCCGGGCGCGTGCGGTGTGCATCCCTTGTTTTTAATCCCTTTGAATAATATAAGTGTTATCCCGTGTCCTGTGTGTGCTATTTCCCAAGAGTTAATTAACTGACCCTTCAGTGACGAGAACAGGCTGTGGTGATAAAGTGCGAACTATTTTGTGTTATTTGTTGGTGGTGAACGAACGGGCATGCCCAAAGAATAATAATAATAATTCTTTATTAGACACAAACATGATACATAAATTATTAAGATTTCACTGACTTCTGCACTAGTAGAACTGTATTGAGGAGCC
The DNA here is from genome assembly GCA_905147385.1 of Limenitis camilla. Lineage (NCBI taxonomy): Eukaryota > Metazoa > Arthropoda > Insecta > Lepidoptera > Nymphalidae > Limenitis > Limenitis camilla. Next base: position 4,342,830 of record LR990251.1, on the reverse strand, counting down.
AGTTTCCTCCCCTAAATTAAATTTCACATGATGCCCTTAACACATTCAGTGCTCTTCGCTCGGATCCGAGTGGGGCGGGGCCATACTAGCGGTGCCGCCCACTCGGATCCGTGCGAGGTTCCTGTTCATTTTGTATTAGCCAGTAAAGTGCCGGCTCTCGAGGCTAGCTCACGTTGATTTGCGCGGCCACTCTGGCAATATAGTCAATTTACGAAAACGAGTATTGGTTTCATTCTAACAGTGTAGTGGTGATTTGTATACACGATAGAAAGGAAGCTATTTTCGTGCCAAAACGGTTAGTAATGCCCTGCCGTCCACTCGGATCCGTGCGAGCGTCCTGTTGATTTTGTATTAGCCAGTAAAGCGCCGGCTCTCGAGGCGAGCTCGCGTTGTTTAGCGCGGTCACTCCGGCAATATAGTCAACTTACGAAAAGGAGTATTGGTTTCATTCTAACAGTGTAGTAGTGATTTGAATACACGATAGAAAGGACGCTATTTTTGTGCCAAAATGGATAGTAAGGCTCAGCCGTCCACTAGTAAAATTAAACCGATTATTTCAACATCTAGTGCTAAAAAAAAGACTCGGAAAGATCTGAAGAATATAGTGATGAAGAAGTGTATTCGCAAAGAGCTCATGAAGAGAAGTTATCTTCAAGTTCAGAAGGATCTGGCAGCAGTGATTTAAGTATTTTTGACACAAGATCGAAGTCGAAGACGACCAGTCGTAGACCACGCGCTGGTGATATACCAACTCAACCTACATGGTCACAAGCATCAAAGCGAGGTCTGAGTGAGTCAGGCGGTAGCCCTATTATTCGACCTAAGCGATTGAAAGCTATGGTTAGTGATGGCCCCAAAGGAGCTAATATACCAGGTACGCGTGATACATCAGCTCAATCTTCAACGTTACCAGATTCAGATATTAGTTTCTCAGCATCGAGGCCTGCGCCTCGCCAACTAGACTTTGACAGGCGTGGTAATTATGAGTTCAACTACGAAATAGATGGTCGTTCGTCGCCATCTATCGTACAAAATTATGGAGACCTACTTCCTGATATACCAGAGAATCTATTCGTGGATAACATTTCTACGCCTAGCGTGTCGCTTTTGAGATCTAATGCGATCACTCCGAACTTGTCGCCAGAGCATAATGACGCCCCTCCGGCTTTGTCCGTTCTGAGATCTCAAAGTAGTACTCCCGACTTACCAAGCGATAACAATAATGCCCCATTACCTCAAAAATCACGCAATTACTCACCTTCTCATCAAGGAGCCACTACCACCTGGAGCAGTAATCCAATTTCAATAAAAACTATTGACTTTACCAAGGAACAAGGACTCTTAGTGCCGCCTCCATCAGATCCCTACCATGCGTTCCGTTTACTTATTGATGATGATTTATTAGATCTGATTGTTCGAGAGACGAATGCAAATGCAGTAAGAGTGAGTGTTGCAGATAATGTAAAGCAAAAGTCACGAATCAACAATTGGAAAGATCTGACTAGAGAAGAACTGATGACATTTCTCGGACTCCTTCTACACACTGGAACAATTCGACTAAACCGTATTAGCGATTACTGGAAACGGCACTATTTATTTAATCTTCCATGCTTTGGACAATTTATGTCTCGAAATCGGTTTTTATTGATATTACGATGCCTGCACTTTACGTCGGAATCAAGCGAGGAAGACCGCCTGATAAAAATTCGACCATTTATGGATCATTTTAATAATAAAATGATAAATGGATCATTTTAACTGAGGTAGGGTACAGCAGGAAACTTCCTGCTCAAATATGGAGCAGCCCGACTGGGGTAGTACCTCGACCTTACAGAAGATCACAGCTAAATAACACTACTCTAAAGCAGTGTTGTGTTCCTGTTGGTGAGTAAGGTGACCAGAGCTCCTGGGGGGAATTGGGGATAGGGTCGGCAACGCGCTTGCGATGCTTCTGGTGTTGCAGACGTCTATAAGCTACGGTAATCGCTTACCATCAGGTGAGCCGTACGCTTGTTTGCCGACCTAGTTACATAAAAAAAAAAAAAAAAAAATATTTACTGTCCGGGTAAACAGTTATCATTGGATGAGTCCATGGTTTTGTGGCGCGGGCGACTGCTGTTCAGGCAGTACATATAGAACAAGAGGCATAAATATGGCATTAAACTTTATGTCTTGGCAGAACCAGATGGCACTGTTTTAAAATATCAAGTTTACGCAGGTGCTCATGATGAGACGTCAGGACACGGCCATGCCAATAAGATCGTCCTAAAACTCCTCGAAGAGAGACTAGATTGTGGCTACCATGTATACATGGATAACTACTATAATTCTTATGGTTTGGCTGTGAAATTGCTAGATCGACAGACGTACTGCACAGGAACGTTAAAAAAAACCGCAAAGATAATCCTGTTGAAATTGGGACTATCTCATTGGAAAAAGGAGAAAACAAATCCTTATTCTTGAACGGTGTTCATATTGGTAAATGGAGAGATAAACGTTACGTCCTGTATATTTCCACAGAACATGGTGACGAGATGTTGGAAACTACTTCCAAAAGGGGATCTGTAGTATTGAAACCAAGCGCAATTGTCCATTACAATAATTTTATGTCAGGCGTAGATTTCCAAGATCAGATGCTGGCTTATTACCCAGTCCAGAGAAAGACGCTGCGCTGGTACAAGAAGCTGTTTGTGCATATGCTGCAAATGAGCCTCAGTAATGCATTGTACTTGTATAACAAATTTTCGGCAAATGGTAAGACGAATCTATACGATTTCCGTTTGAAGATATTGGAAAGGCTTCTACCTGATCCTATTGAAGTCAATCGACGCAATGTTTTGAAAGTGAAACACGAACTCACCAAAATAGAAAAGACCCGAGCGAGATAAAAGAAGGTAGGAAATGTCATGAAAGAAACCACCGAAGTGGCCCGAGAAGAATGCAAAGGCTGCAAAGCCCAGAAAAAGAGAGTGCAAACAGTTTATGAATGTAAGCAATGTGAAGGTTCTCCAGGCTTCTGTACAAAATGTTTTTGTCAGGCTCACTCCTAAGTTTTTTATTATATTCAAATCTAAGTTTTTTTTTCACTGTGTAGGTAACTCACCGTCATTCAGAGTGACAGTAATGTTTTTTTTATTTGATTTTTGATATTGTTGATTGTAATGCTACTTTGCATAGATTGATCAGGCACACTCCTAAGTTTTTTTATTCTAATCTAAGTTTTTTTTTCTTTGTGTAGGTAACTCACCGTCATTTAAAGTTACATTTTTCAGTTAAACTTATAATTAAGTATAATGTTTTTTTTATTTGATTTTTGATATTGCTGATTGATTAATATCTTCCTAAATAAATAATTCTCCAGTTGTGAATTTTATTTACTGACTATTTTTTTTTAAGTCACCACATGATGATGACACGTCTGAACTGTATACTGTATGCCATGTATAAGTGTGTATGTATAAGTATGTGTAAGCCCTGTGTCTGAGTTCTGTGTGTGTGTCCTATGTGTGTTCTGTGTGAGTATGACCAGTCTGAGTATGGCCAGCGTGTATGTCCTATATGTGTGTCCTGTGTTTGTATGGAATGTGTGTCATATGTTACAAGATTTTGGTCAAGGAAAGTAAAATAAGTTAAAAACTCGTTTTGATTACTTTCCTTAGATGATTTTGATTAAAACCCTAGAATTTAATTTAAAAAACACATGTCTGTCAAAATATTGTGACATATTAGTACGTAAAAACGCACTTGCGGAACAAATATCGATGATATTAGTGAATAAACAATTGCCATCCATAGCTCTCGGATCCGAGTATTCGGCACCCGACGTGCTGCATGCTGACCACTCGGATACGAAAAATGTTTTTTTTAATAATAATAATAATAATATACATTCATACATATTTTCAAATATTCATATTTACTTAATCAAAATCCGCCATAAAAAGTTTTGGTTTCTGGCTATTACTTTGTATCCATTGTTAAAGCATTCAATGTGTTAAAGAATATATTTCTACTATTATTTACACGATACGTTAATAACCTAACCTAACCTAACAAAAAAAAAGTCTTTTATAAAAGTAAATAAATAAAATTACGATTTGTTTACATTTACAATAAGAAAGGTAACTAAAGATGAGAACAGTTGCACAATACTGTGTATTTGTGTGTGTGTGTGTGTGTGCGTGCGTGTGCGTGCGTATGTGTCAGTGTACTTGATTAGCGTAATTTATTATTTTTCTACTATTAGAAGTTTTTCTGTTTCAATGTATCCTAAAGATTTCAACCACGTAAGTACTACTTTTTTAAAATTGTAATTATTCAATGTTCTGACATTTAAGATTTTGTTGCAGTTATTATAAATAACTGGTGCAAGATTATACTGCCTTTGACCAAATGCTGTTTTCTGATGGGGCACCGGACAATGAAATACTCTCTTTTATCTTTCTGGTAAGTTTGGTACAGATTTTTTATGATATCTTTTCAAAATTTCGTAAACATACGTTTGTCTAACAGAGAGTACGCCAGCTTGTTCATAAACTTCAGTAGTGGGGTGTTTAAAAGGTAAGTATAGCAAGACTTTGAGAAGTGCTCGTTGGGCTCTTTCCGCATGTAACAGAAGCGTTTTACCAGCACTGCCCCATGCACAAATACAATATCTTATAATGCATTCACAGAGAGCTTGATAAGTTTCAATGAGCAATTTCTTATTGCAAATTTAACGTAAATTTTTGAAGAGATATATTAACTTTCTGATTCTACCTATTAATGATATTAAATGCGGTTTCCAATTAAGTTGATCATCCATAATAACACCTAAGTATTTTATGGTGTCAACACGACTAAGCGCATCACAGTGGCATTTCGATGTACCACGGTTTCGATTACAGGGGTATGTATGTATTTTCAGTGAAAAACTGGAGGAAGGTTTAACTGATGAAGTTTTACTAAAACATACATACTTAGTCTTCGAAGTATTCAGGGACAGCAGACAATCTTCTAGCCAAGCTGTGATCTTTGAAAGGCCAACTTCCGCTTTGCAAAAGACTGTGCTCCATTCTTTTCCATGAAATAGCAGGACAGTGTCATCTGCAAACATTGTTATATTGGTGTTCGATAACGCTGCAATATTTCCAAGCTCATTAATATAAATAAGAAATAATGTAGGACCAAGCGTACTGCCCTGCGGAACGCCGAAGTTGCAACTGGTTTCATTACTCTGGATACCACCTACTTTTACACATTGCGATCTTCCCGATAAGTAGTTTGTGAACCATTCTAGAACCACGCCTCTCATGCCTATTTTCTCTAAACGCTTTAAAAAAATAGGTATCGAAGGCTTTTTGGAGATCCAAAAAGACACCTAAACATTTATCTCCCTTATCTAGATACGAAACTATCCTTGTTGTGAGTCTTCTTCCGTCGATTTTCTTTCTCTAAAACCGAACTGATGTTGGCTAATTAGATCATTATGTTCGAGGTATTTTATGACCCTATTGTTCACAAATTTTTCGAGTATTTTCGAAAGTGTAGAAAGTAGGGAAATTGGTCGGTACTTCGAAGGTTCAGTCTTATCACTACTCTTATATATCGGGCAGACCACAGCCTTTTTGTAAGCTTCAGGGAAGGTACCAGTTTCAAGACTAAGGTTGCACAAGTAGGCAATCGGCGAAGCAAGAGATACAATGTTATCCCTTAGTACTTTAGTTGTAATACAGTCCCAGCCAGGTGCGCTTTGCATTCTTAGTCCTAAGACAATACGCTTCACTTCAAATGAGTCGGTAGGTGCAAAAGACATTGATTGAAGTGGAGAACTTTTACTTTTTACTTGTTTAGATAGATCATGTTCACTTAAAGATATTTTAGAGCGTATCTGATTAGCCAGAGTACCTCCGGATTGAGGTAAAAAATTCATTTACCCTATTTAGAGAATCTGTAGGAGAATCAGCTATGTGCAGTAAATCAGTTAAGGGTTTTTTAGAATAATCAATATTGCAAACTTCTTTAATGACTTGCCAAGTGTCTTTTAAGTTTCCTTTACTTTTATGTAATTTTTCTTGATAATACCGGTTTTTCAGATTTTTTATGATGGAATTATATGTATTTATATATTGTAAATACTTTTGCTGTTTTTCTATGTTGTTAGGTGATTTTTTAACTTTATAATGTAATTTGTCTCTTTTTCGTATACATTTGACCACTCCTTTTGTGATCCACGGTTTTAAAGGTTTAAGTCTGTTCGGAGTTTTAATACTAGTTGTATTATTCGTGATAGTCTCTATCAAGGTTTTTAATATTAATTCAGATGCAAGATTTATATCAGATATCATATATAGTTTGGTCCAATTCATATTATCAAGGAATTCTTTAATTTTATTGTAATCTATTTTTATTGTATGATGGTTACGTATATTTTTTACTATATAAGATTTATTTATAAATAATAATATTGGTGAATGGTCTGTGAGATTTTGTTCAAATACTATAGTTTTACAAGGTAATGAACACTTTATCATTATATGATCGATACAGTTATTTATTCGTGTGGGCATAGTGATACCTTGTTTTAAACCGTATAATGAAATTAAATTTAAGTAGTCCTGCGCTGAACCAGATAGGTTTTCAGGCATTGTGTTAATATTTATGTCTCCTGTCAGAATAACATTTTTCGTTTGTACATTATTTAATATCTTATCTAGCGAATCTAAGTAATAGCTTGTATTTCTAAAACTAGGAGGCCGATAAGAGGAAATAATTGTATAGTCAGGTTTAATAGTTACAACAAGGCAATTACCCTCCTGGAATTCAGGCTCATAAACGAAAATCCTAATCTCATTACGAACATAGACAACCACACCATCATTTTGATTGAAATTCACTTTAGTCCAATATTTATGATAGTCATGCAAGTTTGGAGGTGGATTATTCTCATTTGTCCAGGTTTCTGTAAGTACAATTACATCCACAGAAATGTTCATAGCCGAAGCAAACGCAAGAAACATATCAAAATTGCAATTAATACTCCTTATATTTAAAGTAAGCACTGCCAGCAAATCAAAGAAGATTCGAGATCATCAAGAACCTGTGAACTTGTGAGTACCTTGTGCCTTTCTTATCACCTAACTGACAATAATAATAACACCTAACTTAAGAAGCTGAATCCGGGCCCAGCCCTCCCTTTTTTTTGTATTGTAGTTTTACTTAAGTTTCAGCCGCATTCGGCAGCCTTCCTCAGAGAGTGGACACACGCGCGTTGAGCCGAGCCATCTACGAAAAAAATTGAAAAAAAAATTACGTGAGTGTTTACATTTCATCCATTTTTTATTTAAAAAAATGTTTTAAACAAAGCATTTAAATAGCTTTAAAAGTGCGATTTGGACAGTACAATATCGTGTACTGCTGCATGTTGTCTCTAATCATCTTCGGTCAGGACACTCGTATAATTAGATATCAAACTTCACAAGGTAAGTTCGTTTGATTCTTAATTATAAAAGAGGTAAAGTTTGTGAGGTTGTATGGGGTAATCTAGTGAACCGATTTAGTAAATTATAAGATGTAAGTCAGATTTGCTGCAGTAAGTCGGAGAAAAAACGTCGAATGAAAACTTCTGTTACGAACGCTGCCTTAACTATGAGAGGTATGTGATTCATAGTTGTGAGTATACAGTTTGAATACACCTCAATGTAGCTAGTATTAAATATACCCTAGAAGTGCCATTATTTCAAAGATAATAAATATCAAAAACGAAGTGTCGAAAAATAATTTAAATAGAAATAGATAGATAAACACAATAATTTACGTGTGATCATCTGTTGATGTGTATTTTTCCAGTCAAGTTTCAAAAGATTAAAATTAATTTATCTGGAGAGACGAGCTATAAAAAACTCCCAGCAGAACTTTCAAACTACCAAATAATATTTCGATTAAAAAATGCTCAGCAAGTTCCAAGTATGGAGAGGGTCTAATATGGTAAATGGTATACGACTACGTAAATATATTGCTATACCACCGCCTTTATTTCGTCCTGTCGTTGCGTTTTAAATACTTACGTTTATGAAAAAAAATAATAGACACGTGAAACTGCGTTCTAATGAAAGTTCGAGTATGAAAATATATAGTATTAAATATCATTTGCAGTTATAATAAAATTATTGCAATGCATGCAAACCAAAATATAATAACTGTATTTGCTACATTTCGTATTTTTTTACTATTTTCTTCAACCTCTGATAAACACGGAAATATGTTTTATTTTTTAAAATTTTGATAGCATCAAGATAAATGATTATTCTTAAAATGTCAGTGTGATATTATTGCAACATGGTGAATTATTTCAATTTTTGGATAAGTTGTTTCCGCCTTTGGTAAGAAAGTGTTAATAAAACTATTCTCAAGATAGTATTAAATAATATACGAAATTTCTTCTCGTACTCTTCGTTACGGCAACTTCGCGCTGTTCAATAAAAAACCAAAATCACACGAATATGAGCAGACAATGCAGACATACAACTTCGAGCAATCCATATATCATGGACTGAGGATTAATAAAAATAATATTAATAATTCGTTCACACATCCTTTCCGACCAACATAATAACATAATGATAAAGCCGTGTTAACATAAATATTAAAATTATAGTTTATAGCCATTATCTGACTATAATACATTTTGTAAGTATTAAAAACTTAATAACTGCTGCTCACGAATCAATAAACATTGATAATTGTAAAATTTTAGTTCCTATTATAAATATTTAAAAAATGTTATTATTTAAAAAAAACATTACAATAAGGAAGAATTAAGATGATATATATATATATACATATATTTTATTTGAGCTCATCTGTAATCAGTAGACAACTATAAGCAGATTGGTTGTATGATATTGTCGGGACTCTTCTATTTATTATTTTTTATGTTATAATCTAGTTAGGTCTCCCTGACTAGACAATATCTTTTCTTTTAAGACTCTTATGGTATTTCGGCGTAACCAGAGCGTCGGCAAGTAGATTCGGGTGATTTTCCAGCCTTCTCTGGTAGGTATTTTTGTCTGGAGGCCTCAATTTCCTCTCTCTCAGTATTCATTTTTAATTATGCGTGGACTTCGGAATTGGTAACAAACCATGGGACTTGTGTTATTTTTCTTAAAATAGCGTTCTGTACTCTTAGTATTATTTCATAGTGCAGTATTATTTTTCCTCCAGAGATTTTCTTATTTTCTCGGCTACTCTGTGTACCTGCTCTATGGTAAAGTGTTGTTGCCTGAACCCGAATTGGTGGTGAGGGATGATATTCTTATTCTCCAATATTGGCATAATGCGGCTAAGGACAAGTTTTTCTCAGACCTTCGACAGGATGGGCAGGAGACTGATAGGCCTGTATGAGGTGGTTTGGCTTGCTGGTTTTCCTTTTTTTTTTTGATCCGGAGGAATCTGCATACAGATACTGCAATTGTGATGGCATTAAAGCCACGTAGGCTCGGCGTCGTCGACCGCCTCTTCCCTGGCGCATAGGGTGGGAGTCTACATTGCGCTCCCTCTCCCTCTCCGCCGCTTCCTTCGCCGTCAACACAGTCTCGGAGAACGTCTTGACGGCTACCCAAGCCTGCTCGATCCCGACCATGGCTTTGAACAATGTCGGCAACGACAGGTCGGGCCCGATGACCGAGTTAAGACGGCGCGAGACTCCTCCCACGTGGATCAGATTTGTCGCGTGTAGTGCGCCTTTGCGCCACCCGACATAGATACCGCCTAAAGCAGCCATGCCCGGTCAGCAACTGTGTCAGTCGGTGCATGAGGGGACCGAACTTGCGGCCGACCCATTGTTCTAGTACGGGCCGGACTGCGTGTATCAGTTCCCGGCTAGCTCCCGGGGCAACGCATCTCTCCTTCCACGCCTCCAGCACTTCCGCCGCTGCTCCCAATCGCCACATCTCAACGACTCGTTGTGGTGGATTCCCATCGACTTCCCTGCGCGCGAGGGCTCGTTTGCGATATATCGCCGCAAGAGCCTCAGCTTGGAGATCCCACGGCGGTAATCCCGCCAACACACATGCCCCCTCAAACGATACCGTACGGTACGCTCGGGCAACTATCAGCGCCATAGCCCTCTGAGGACGCCGCAGCAGGACTGAGAGAACCCACCCATATGGACGCACCGTACGCACACCACCCCAGTATAGAGACGCCGACATGCACCGCCCGGACCACCAACGTTGGGGAGAATTCTCTGGCAACTCCCGGCAGGACCCACCAGTCTTGGGGCTAAGCGCCGGAAGTGCTCGTGGAACGACCACCGACTGTCGAGGACGAGCCCCAGATATTTCATCCAGGATCCGACAGCGATAACCGCCCCACCGACAACGATGCTGCTGTTCTGAGGAGGGCGATTACGAGGCCCATGAAATATCATGGCCTCCGTTTTTTGCAGTGCCACTTCTAACCCGAGCGCTTTTATGCGGCGCACGACTTGCGCCACACCTGCCGTGGCCAACACCACCGCCTCGCGGTAATCGGAGCCGTGGGCCGTCACCAGGGTGTCTGAATCTGTTCAGAAGATACCTTCCCAAGCAGGGACTTCCATTATATAGCATTGTCAGGAAGACTATTTTTAGATGTTGCTTTTCTTAGATGTTCTCTCAAAATTTCCTTGGTAATGAGGTCATATCCTGGTGCTTTTCTATCTTTAGGGCCATGGATAGATCTCCAAACCTCTCGCACCGTGACTGCAGCTGGTGGGAGCGACATCTGTAAGGGCTGAGCAAGAATAGATTCTACTTCTGTTTCGGCATCTGTGTCACTGACACTATTCGGACTGAACACGTTTGACAAATGTTCTGCAAACAGATCCGCCTTTTCCTGTGGCGAGCGGGCCCAGCCACCATTGTATCGTAGCGGAGACTTTGTGGTCTGTTATATGCCTTAGTAAATTTCCACTGTGAGTAGTAGTGGCCGCATTTGGTGTAAGGGATTCCATTTGAGCCTGGAGAGTCCTTTTATGCCAAGTACTCAACATATCCTTCAATAGTGACGCTTGCCTGATGAATTTAGTTTTATCTGATGCAAGTCTGCTGGATTGCCAGATGCGGCGCAGTCTGCGTCTCTCTAAGACTGCGCCAACAGGCTTCCTGGATAAGGTTGGCCAGATATTTAGTGGCGATGTCAATGTTCTAAGGTGTCTTAAGAGCTATCTTTAACTCGATGTTCTCCTCAAGAAATTCCCTGAATGAGAACCAGTCTGTTTTTTTGTTATATAGTCTTACTGAACTTTCGTGTTCTATGATTTTTGTGCTTAAGGTGAGCAGAACTGACGAGTGGGCTGAAGAAGTATCATAACAAGGCTCACACTTGACATAATGCGAGGAGAATCTTTTAGTAACAAAAAAGTCTATTAAGTCAGGTATTTTAGAGATGTCTGGTGGAAAATGTGTGGGTTCACATATCGAAGCAGTTACTAGTTTATTAGCATCCAGATTGATTTTTAGGTGTCTGCCTCTGGTGTTAGTCAACCGAGATCCCCAATATGTATTTTTGCAGTTCCAGTCTTCGCCCACTAGGAATCGATTCCCGAGTCTGTCAAAGAATCTCGTAAACATCTCCTCGGATATCTTATGTTTGAGCGGGCTAGTAGACTGAAGAAATATTGAAGCAGCCATATTTATCTTCGACTGCTATTGTTGTGGCTTGGATTTCGCAGGATCTATACTCGGGCATTACATAATGGTTCAATGATTTTCTGACAGCTATCGCAGTACCAGCGTGTCCTGTCCCACAACACCCAGTGTTGTGTGACATAGCACTCATAAATCTGGAATTTAATATTCGTGGAATCCGTGCAGTGCGCTTCTGAGATCAGTAAAACGTCCAAATTATGCTGAATCATCAAGGTTTGGGGTCAAACCATCTATGTTCCATGTTGCCATGCGAATTGCAGTCATTTTGTCAGTTTGTCGACAAGTTGTGTTATTAGGATCATTAGAGCACTCATTTGTTGAAGGATTAGGTCAAATTGTGCAGTCTGTTCAAACATTAGGAGAGTCTGCTCCGCCATATTCCACTGTCGCAAGGTGGGCTTCTTAATTCTTAGTTTCTTAATTTCGAGAGAGTGCCGAGAATGTTAACCGACAGTCAGAAACAAAATCGACTTGACGTTTCGAAGATATTGTTGGACAAGTTTCAAGAAGATTCTGAAAACTTTTTGTCTCGTTTCGTAACAATTGAACATGGGTCCATCATTTTAATCCCGAGACAAAACAGCAATCTTCGCAATGGAAACGGCCATCATCACCGACCCCGAAGAAGTTTCGTGTCGTGGCATCAGCGGGCAAGGTTATGACCTCAATATTTTGGGACTCAGAAGAAATATTGTTGGTTGATTACCTGGAGCGTGGAACCACTATTACAGGCCAATATTATGCAGCTTTAATTCCCAAGTTGAGGAATGCCATCAAAGTAAAAAGGAGAGAGAAACTTCGAAAGGGCGTGCTGATCAATTTTTGATGCATAAATTAAGGCAATCCTGTTTCGCGGACCTTGAGACCTAGGGAGCCCTCGCCAGGAGCTAAATTAGTAATCAGAGGGAGACCCGTACTCGTAGAGATCTAAATAATGAGGTTTCCTATATCACAGGATAAGGGGCGCGGTGGCAGCTCCCGCTTTTGTTGTTTGGGAGTAACCTAGTCAATCTAGGTTCTTCCCAAACAACGAAGTGAGCAATATGGTTTTACTAAAGGTAAGTCAACAACGCCTGCAGGAGTTGCGCTCTTCAAGCATATTTACGACACGTGGGAGAAATCACAAAATGCTATTAGTGTGTTTTGTGATTTATCCAAGGCCTTTATGTTGAACATGAAACACTTAAAAAACTCCATTATCATATGGATCTGTCTTAAAAATGGGCGTTCCACTAGGTTCCATATTGGGTCCATTTTTATTTTTGATTTATATTAATGATCTGCCATACTACATGAGGAATTTATGCGACATTGTAGTTTTTGCTGATGCATGCGCGGACATGAAATCCATTTTTATCCTTCAAAAAAAAGCAGTTCGGGCCTGATTTGATTTAATTTACAATCTAAGACTTAGAGATTCCCTTCAAGATGTTTTTAATAAGATAGATATTGTTACGGTGCTGACACATTACATTTATTTTAAAATTTTATACATTAGGGAGAAAATTACTTTATTTTTCAAACATAGTGACTCAAACAGTATAATATCTAGAAATAAAAATAAACTTGTACACACACATTTAGTCTTTTTGCGATTAGTACTAAATTATGAATTGTAAACCATTGAAGAACCTGCGACAATGTACTGTTTACATCGTCGTAATTATGTTGGTTTCTCTTAAATTTAAATATAAGACAAGTGTCATCAGCATAAGTACAATGTCGCATAAATTCCTCAAGTAGTATGGCAGATCATTAATATAAATCAAGAATAAAAATTGACCCAATATGGAACTTTGTGGAATGCCCATTTTTAAGACAGATCCAGAAGATTTTTCACCATTAATAGAATAGCAATATTCTGGATCCATTGGGTAAGGTATTAAATAAACAAAAATCAGTTATAGTCGAACTTGTGTTTTAATCACAACAATTATTATAATAAAAGTCACAGCTCTTTATACATGTTTACCCTCTCCGACCGGGGCCCTTTTCGACTTGGGGTCCCTGGAATTTTGCGGAAATGCCACCCGTCATATAGTGACGTAATTGGTTTCATATTCATCAGCGCCTTTTTCCTCAACTCACGTCGCAATATTTTGCCGGTTGGACTCTTTGGCATCTCATCTATGAATATCACTCCGCCTCGAATATGCTTTGGATTTGATAACTTGAAACAATAACATAGAATTAAATTTATTATATTAATAGGATTTGGACGGTAGTTTTTTTTCCTTACTTTATCCCAGCGAAGCAACAAGCAGGTTGGCTTGGAAAACATAGAGACAATTTCTTTAAGTCATTAAAGCTTTTATTGATTTTTATTAAAGGTTTTGGAATTTTTACTTCATTACTATGAGCTACTCTTTTTAAAACTTTGTAAAACGATTACTTTTTTTGGAACGTGCGCGCATCCACTAGCTGAGGAAGTCCGCCGACCAAGTTACCAGAATAATACGTGAGTGTAACCGTTTACTAAGCTTCAAAATGACTAATAACCATGTAAGTTACTATAATAAAATATGAGCTATTATAGCTTCACTTTTATGTAAGCATTGCCTAATTCACGGCATCCACGGATATTTAGTGGGAGAATTAGTATGAGCAAAGAAAGAATAAGGTCAATGTTTTGCTTCGAACTTACTGAAATGTTCCATGTCTCGGTCTTGCTTTTTCTTAAACTTATGTTTTAATTGTAAAGAATTCAAATATAGTATATATAAATAATTCAAAGAATAACATACCCTCTCCGCCACATAGTTCTGAATATCAGCAGCAGTTAGCTCACCAGCATTTAGCTGTAGAGCGATGAAAGCCACTGGAATTTCACCAACTGAAAGATGAGGGATGCCAAGTACACCTGCCTCTCTTATACTGGGGTGTTGGAGAAGAACAGCTTCTATTTCTGCAGGAGGGATCTGGAAGTACATAAAGATGGCTGCAAATTGAATTTTGAAATGCATATAATTACTTTATTAGTGAAAATATCATTCATTGACATAGAAAATACTTCCTAGAAAAATTTTAATGCCAACCTGATAACCTTTATATTTAATCAATTCCTTTAATCTGACGACGATATAGAAGTATCCATCTTCATCATAGTATCCAATATCACCAGTTTTAAAGAATCCTTCTCGTCAAAGTCATCATTCTTATCTTTATCCTTTCATAACGTGATACCTTTGATACAAATCTCTCCTTCTTGGTTAGGACCTAGGACTTCTCGGGTTTCTGGATCCACGGTCTGGAAAGGAATTTTTTTAACAATAAATAAAATAAAAACTTATAAGAATACCATAATATAGATAATAATAAAATTAGTGATAATATTTTAAAATCTTATGTAGACATGTAACTCACCTTGGGCCTTAGCCAAGTTGACATTCTACAATTGTTAGCGCATATAGAAAACCTAAAAAATGTATTAGTATGACATATGTCAACGATATATCACGTGATCAAATTAAAATAACATATGTAGAATGAGCGTTCGCACATAATGGGTACCTTCCACTAAGCATTCACGAGTACGACGACCAAACTGACGAGCACGGTTTTTCACGCTGGACTTATTTGCGAGCGTCAACCCAAGTAGAATGGATTAAGCGTTAAGAGCGTTAACGCAAATAATTCAAATGGCGAGTTACAAAGCAATAGTTTCAAGAGGTTAAGTTTTTTAATATTTGTATGTGTTAGCAATAAACTTCAATAATTATTGTTTAAGTTAATTTTTATACATGGGGCCTAGCCAATTTGCAAGCTTTATGTTTATATTTTCTTTCTACAATTTCAAGCGTCTCGAATGTAGAAAACGATAAGTGTTGACATATAAAGTGCGAACACACATTCTTGTTATAGACAGCAAATAGAATTTAATCTGTGGTGAGCGTCCACTAACGTCACTCGCGCGGGCGAATTTTAAATGTTTAAATTTGTGTTGTGAACTGGTGAAATAGTTTTAAAAAAGTAAGTATAATATAGTGTAATTAGTGAATGGCTAAGTTAGTTGTCGTTGTTATGTAATGATCAAATAATTTAAGGCTGGACATCTTTGGGTCAAAAATTAAAACAAATGAAAGCTATTTATCAATCAATAACTAATTCAATAAATTGACTATTTTCTAGGATGGAATCTAGATCTCGATCTAGCCCGGAGCAATTTGCAACATTACTAGGATTCATGGAAAGGTGAAAATATTACTTATTTCGCCAATATTCTTTATCTTCTGTTGTTCATTGAAGTTTTATAATATTCGGGTACCAAACCACAAAAAACCAAGCTTGAAACTTCATTCTTTCCTTATTCTTTGTTCCTACAAAATAATTTTAGCTTACGTTTTAGCCATGGAGATATAATGAAACCACAGCAAGGGGCTCAAGGCAGGATAAAAGCTGACCGCTTGTGGTATGAGATAACTGAGTTACTTAATTCCATAGGTGGAGGAGTAACAAGATCTATGGAAAGATGGAAGAAAGTAAGATTGCAGAAATATGAGAAATAAAGGTTATTCAAAGAATTAGATAAAATTGTTTATTAAAAAAAATTAATATTAATTATTATTAATTAATTTACGTATTTATTTAAAAAATTGCCCACAAGATACAATAGATGCATATATGTAATAATCTGTAATATCATAATATTATACCCTTCAATTACTCAGGTGTGGGCTGATTGGAAAACAAAGACAAAAAAAGCCTTGTGCGTACATCGTGCGGCTCGTAGCACTGGTGGTGGTCCAAGCAGCAGACAAAATCTCACTGTTTTGGAAGAAAGGGTACTTGCTGTGATGGGTTTGTCAGCTGTCGTTGGTCAAGCAGGAATTGAAGAGCGAGGATTTGATGTTAGTTTTTTATATAGGAGATTTTTTTAAATAGCCCAAAAGTGTTAATTTGAAAGTTAAATGTATTCTAAATATAGTTTTTGTAGGACCTACCGCAAGAGACAATACATCAACCTGTCCACACTGAATTGTATTCACAATCAGTAGCAGATGGAATAACACTGAATATTCCTACAGGATCTTCTATAGAAGGTATTATTTTACACTTAATAGTTTGTTTGTTATTAAATATTTTTTTACAAATTTAAGTATTTAGTATAATATATATGTTATGTTGATGAATTATGCGGTAGCAGTAGTGTACCAATCTCCCAATGAAAAAATTGTTGAACAGGTATAGCACAATTTACTCTATAAACAAAGAACTTTAACTTTATATGCAAGTAGATTTAGATTGGCTTTAATAATAATATTTTTTTTGATAGGAATATCACCATTATTTCGTACACCACCACCAGCACCCACTATAGACTATAGACACGGCAAGATCCACCATCTCTAGCAGTGACATCATACGCTCCTGCATCAGTGTCGATGACTGCAACGACTGCACCAACAAATTCGCAACAGCATCGGCGCCCTGCTACCCCACTTGCGACATCTTCAACTGCGTCCACGCCTCGCCGTCGCGAGCTGCTACGAGTGCGTAGACGATCTCAAACTCCATTTGAACGCGCCTCGAGCGAGTTTGTGGCTGTTGAACAACGTCGCTTACAGTTGGAGATAGACCGCGAGAAAAACCATCATGAAAGGGAGATTACAAGGCTTCAATTGGAATCTAAAAGAATTGAAATGGAAGAGCGGCATATGGAAGTGTTTAGGCAACTTTCTGATAATGTACACAATTTAACAGTTGCTGTGTTACTACAATTGAGGCAATCATCATCCTTACCATCGACAGAGACTTTATCGCCGGATTCCTAAATTTAAGGGAAACTTAGGAATCTCATACAAATGACGTCTGAATTACAATACGTGTTAATTTATTAAATTATCTACAATATCAGAATTGAGTCATTCACATTTTAATACTTCATATTAAGATACTTCTTTAAGATTCCAATTTATAGTATAGCCTATAATTTATTGTAAATAGTTATAATATTTAATATAATACAACTATATATTTCTTTGATTGAGATATTATTTTAATTTACGTAATATATTAAAGAGTTTTTATGTTATTCTAAATAACACATTATCATTAACTAAGTATATTAAAACAGTATAAAACTATCATAACCCACACTATTATGTATAAAGAGAAAAGATTTGATAGTTTTATTTTTTTATGTTTGTTTTTTGTGAATAGGCAACTAAGTCTTAAAATAATTTATTTCAATTTGACTTTTTACAAGTACTTTTGGAACAACAAAAATTAGTCGGTCAGTCAGTTTAAAGCTACAACCAGCTCTGAAAGCAGTTTGAAACTACTGAATCGATTTTGATAATTCTTTCGCCGATCGAAAGCTTTTCTTTCTGGGTAACATAAACTATGAGGTGTTGTCATAAATATTATAATTAACAATATATGGTCGTCCAAGTGTCATAACGTGGCCTATGAAATGACTTTATGTTGCTGATTATCTCTTGAAAGTACTAAACAGATTTTGATAATTCTTTCACCGATAGAAAGCTATAATATGCCAAAGTAACATAGTTTTTAGAGTTTTGCCATAAATATTCAAAAAACGTGTTATTAAAGATATATAATGGTCGGATATTAACCACGAACGCAGGAACTATTAACTCGATTTTATAAATTCTTTCACTGACTAGAAGCTGCACTATTCCTGTGTGATGTAGTGATGCCATTATTTTGTAATTAATAAGACAGACATTTTTTGTGCTGATCGATTAATTTTTTTTCACTGATGGAAAGCGTGTGTATGTCCTCTATTCCCATAGTTCGAATAGTGATGCCATATATTTAGTATAAAATTCAACGACTAAAAGCTACACTATTAAAGTGCAGCAATTTAAAAATTTCGATTATAATTGTACTTTAAATGCCCGAAGCGAAGCGCTGGCAAGCCGCTCGTAATTAGGATTTTATTAAGTAGCATGAGACAAGGAATAAAAACATAAATCATGAATATCAATTCAATCTTTTACGATATTGATCTGTGAAGTTATCCATACTAAAAGACGTGTGCATAATTATAAATGTATTTAATTTTCATTAACTTCACTCTATTTTTTTATTATTATAATGCTCTATATACATATACTTTTTTAAAATATGTGTTCTTAAAACTAAAATTCTAACCTATTTAATAAACAATCTAGCATGGCTCTACCTTGGATTAACTCATTTTGACTATCCACAGTGGAAATAGGAACTTGCATTAATACATCATTTTCATCTTCTGCAACAGCTGGAAGTTGGTGCAACAATGGCAAGTTGCTTTTCAAAGCTATGTTGTGCAGAACACAACATGCTGTCACAATTTTGCTAGCTACAAGAGGATGATAATGAAGTACCCTGTCTCTGAGTAAACATCTCCACCGAGCTTTCAGTAATCCAAAGCAGCGCTCTATGCAATTACGAGCTTGCACGTGTTTCTGTGTGTAATAGCCTTTTCTAGAACCCACTGCTGCATTCAGGATAGGCGTCATTAGCCAAGGGCGTTGTGGGTATCCAGAGTCACCTGAAAAAATATTATGTACAGACAGTGCAATATTACCTGTTGATCTTATTTTTTTTTGTTGTAAATACCTACCTAATAGCCACACTTGTTCGTTAATTTGGTGAAGCTCACGCATGTATTATTAGCTCTACTGGATGACCAAATATGTGAATCATGTGTAGCTCCTCCAAACTTAGCATTAACATTTATGATGCATAGATCACTGTCACAAACCTGTAAAATAAAATAATTTAAAAAATTAACGATATTTAATAGTTATTTATAAAATTTAATTTTAAAATGATTTTAATATATATTATGTACCATTTGAATATTTAATGAGTGATACCCTTTTCTATTGTAAAACAGATGTTCATCAATACTAGGTTTTACTATAGCAACGTGAGTGCAATCTATGCATCCAATCACCCCTGGCAGACCAAATTTTCTTTGGAACCTATGAAAAAATATTGTATTATTTTTTATTTATGAAGCATTTAACAATAAAATATTAATTGATAAACGAAACTCATACTAACTTTTACTTTATGACTGATCTCTCTTGTTGAGTTTTTGGAAATACAATCCATTTAGCCATAACAGCATTGTGATTTAGTGCATCAATAACTTGACTGATGCACCTGCTGGTAGTGCGTTGGGTAAGATGCTGAGAAATGCCAACGATTGTTTGATATGATCCCGTAGCTAGAAAACTGAGAGCACACAATACCTACAAACGATATAACAAATGAGTTTATAAAAATTTTGAAAAATAAACCACTCAATTTTATTAGCAATATTAATTTTTTTTTTTTATTTATTTATATTAACAAAAGAATTACATAAGGATGCTTTCAAAAACGGCGCAACATAAACCTGGGATTGGTTTTCCCGTGCACCGCTGATTCACTAACAATAACTTAATATTTACATTTTACAAATACAAAAGTGGGTACTAACAATATTTTAAGAACGAAAATATAATTATGAACAAGGTAGGTCGCTCGCATCATACTCGACGCTGGAATGCTTGCCAATCGTCTTTGTGTACTATTTTTATACAGGATGTTCCAGAAAATAAGCTTTTAGAATGTTTTTATTATAGTTCTTATCATTTAAGTTTTGTTTAATATTTTTGGGAGATTATTAATAAGGTTGGGAATGACATAGGACAAAGCCTGTTTTCCATAATTATTATTGTATTTAGGAATTTTTAAAGAAGGATTTTTTGCCGGTCGTAATATTTTTGTGCTACAATTCTCTTTAATTTGTGAGTTGTGTTAGCAACACTGTTTATAAAGTAGTAGTATCGGGTAGATCATTTTATATTATTTATATAACCTTTAGTACCATAGATTAGTCTCAGTCTCTCTGGTGTTTTCGTGCAGTGAACATGGAAGTTAGTGTTATAGTGTCGTGATTAAGGTTACCCTTCTCGAGGTCCATGTAAGTTTACCAAAATATAATAAAAACTAACTTAATAAAATATAATTTATTTTTGTATTTATAGGCATTATTTTGCAGTAATCAAATAATTTATAATAATCATTTTTGTACAAGAGCTTAATTTTGTTTGGGACAATGGTTTTTAATATTCTTAGTTGTAATTCATAGATTTGATTAATGTGTGTTTTATATGTAAGGCCGTAAGTGCTTAATCCATATGAAATGATTTGATTCAGCCAGGGCATTATACATCATAAGCAAGGTAGAATAGGGAATTTTATTCTTTAATAGGGTAAATTTTGAAAGCAGAGCGCGCATCTTGTCGCAGATGTAATTGATATGATCTTTCCATTTCAGATTTTTATCAATTATCAAACCCAAGTATCTTTGCCTTTGTACCATTTCAACTGTTGGACATTCACATTTTTTATTAGTATTTTTATGAAAGCATTCATGGCTATGAGCTATAAGTTTTACATTATTGCTATTACATCTGTTTTGACTTTAACTTATATACATTAATTTTGTCTTAGTAACATTAATAATAAGACCTACATCGTGTGACCATTTAGCAAGCGCATCAAAATTCGCTCGGAGCCATTTTGATGCCTCGTGTATGTCTTGATGTGACGAAATGAGACAGGTATTGTCGGCAAATTGATACATTTCACAATTTTTAATAACATTTTCGAGATCGTTTACATATGTTACGTAATGAAGTGGCCCTAAAACAGATCCCTGTGCCGTTCCATGAGATACGTGTGCTTCATTACTAAGTGTTTCATTAATTTTTACATAATAAGATCTATCATTTAAATAGCTTTGACACCAATTTAATAACGGTCCTCTTACCCCATTATCTTCTAATTTTTCGATAAGTGTTTTATGATCCTGTGTGTCAAACGCTTTCCTAAAATCTATGTATACTATTAGAACATGGTTTTTATTATTTAGATGTTTGTTAATTGAATCTGTAAAAGTTGATAATAGTTGAGATGTACTCTTTTTAGGCTGAAACCCAAATTGCTTGGTAGATAATATATGATTTTTCTCGTAAAATGAATTTATTAGTTAACAAAGATACTTTTCTACTATTTTGTCTTGTCGATGACTGGAAGAATTGTAATAGGTCGATAATTTTCATACTCGTCATTTTTCCCTTTTTTTAATATCGTTCTAACTAAGCCCGATTTCAGTTCTTTTGGATATTTACTCTGAGTGATACATAAGTCTATGAATTTAGTTAGGATAGGCGCAAGTTTATTTATTAATTCTTTAATATCAGTTACACTTATGTTATCAATACCTGGAGATTTATTATTGCTTAACGATGTGATAATTTTGGAGACTTCTTTGTTATTAGCTTGTTGGTATCTACAAGTTACATTGGCTGATTTCTTATATTCATTTTTATCTAGTAGAGGTATAGTGCACGATGGTATTATTTTCGTAACACCGTTTTGAAACGACTTTGCAAAATTGTTAGCTATTCCTTTTATAGAAATAGAATTTTTGCTAAAAGCCTTGGTTATTATTTTATCAAGTGAGGCTTGTGTTCTTCCAGTTAATTTATTTAAAATTTGCCATAATTTTCTTAGATTGTATTTATTTTTATATATTTCATTCCTGTAATATTTATTTTTAGTAAAATTTATGACTTTATTTGCAAAATTTCTCGCTTTGTTGTATTTTAATTTTATAATCATATTATTTGAATCGTTTTTCCATTCCTTGAATAAGTTATCCCTATGTTGACATGCTCTGATGACCTTATCGTTAATCCAATAATTTTTGGAACGGTTTGGATTTTTTTTTATTTTAATTCTAGTTTTTGATTTATTATAGCAATTATTTATTTCATTTTTTATGTACATATATATGTCATCCGGGCATGTCATACGGTCAGTGGGTAACCAGTCGATATCATTTATAAGTTCACGGAGACGTTTATAATCAAAAATCGTTGTGTAGTTTTGTTCATTCTGTCTGCCAACACATGCCAGTGCAATCATTCTATGATCGGCCAGTACGGTGTCGAGCACTGCAGTGTAAAGGTTTAGCGAGTGGGATCTTGCGTATATGTGGTCTATTGATGATTTTACAATTGTGTTGTTTCTTAATTCAATTCGCGTATAATCTGAAATCCCACACACTAAGCCCGAACTGTACATCATGTTGTTATACTTATGTTTTATAGGACAGTTAATTTTTAGATCAATATTTACATCTCCCAAAACAAACAAGTCGTTCGATAAGTTAGTAGTGTTCTGAATAAGTTGATCGAGTTCTTCTATAAACAAGTGTTTGCTTTTTTTGCACCAAATAAACTTGTACTTATCTTTAAGTTGTTGTTTCGCGTTCCATAATAAGCTTTTATTGTAGGGAGTGAGGGCTTCACGTATAAATACTAGGTCGTAGGGAAAATTTTCGCTTGTTTTAGAAACAACGTCTTTTACAGAAAGTTTTTGTTTTTTTTGATGCTGCTATCCATTTATTTTGTGTCTCTGCATTTTTCATTTGGAGTTGAATTGGTCCAGGTGTTTCCTTTTGCAGTGGGAGCGCGTGCACCTTC
Source organism: Limenitis camilla (assembly GCA_905147385.1). Lineage (NCBI taxonomy): Eukaryota > Metazoa > Arthropoda > Insecta > Lepidoptera > Nymphalidae > Limenitis > Limenitis camilla. The sequence goes on along the minus strand of LR990251.1, from coordinate 4,319,666 downwards.
ACAACATCATCATTTGATAGTTGTAGCTTATTTGCAATATTTTCAACGATTATTTTTGCTTACGATTATTTTTGCTTCTTCGTTTCCGTTGCAAGTACATTGAATACTTCAAGTCTATCTCCCAGGTTTTGTTGCTCAATTTCTTGTAACCGTTGTTCCAATGCAGTGACCCTAGTTTCTAAATTTGAATTTTTATTTATCAGTTCAATATTTTTTCGTTTCAGGTCCTGAATTGATTGCTTACAAAACTCGAGACTTTCAATCACTTCGTCCATCTTGTCACTTTGGTACTGTAGCGATTTCATCATCTCCTTCATTTCTCTTTGTACGGTTTTTTCAATTTCCTTAGACATATCTTTTAAAATTTGTTTTAAATTTATTCGCATATCCTGAGAATTATCATCATCATCATCTTCTTCCGGCACGAAAAATAAATTACGTTTAAACGAATTGTTGTGACATTCTTGGACCATCAATAGACCTGCCATTCTAAATTTTCAGCGGCACGTAGTGCTGCTATTTGTTTGTTTATCGCACTTATTACATTCTAATCCAGGATTTCGTTTATTAATGTTTTTCGAACATTTTTCACATATTTTACTCATTTTAACAAAGCCGAGCACGAGCGTACGTCTTGTTTTTACGAGTTACCGTCAATGAAATATTAATATATTAATAATAAAGTCTCTAATAAGTTCTCCCTTACCTTGACTTCTACAGATATTTCGTTTGTTCCTTTTAATGAGGCTTTATATAGAAGTTCTTGACATAGGGCTCTAAACGTCTCTTTATCTAGCCGGAATCGCTGCACAAACAGCACATTTACGATGTAAATGTCTTTTTTGGCGTCTTAAACACACTTCTTCAATCTGAGCACACCGCAACATATTTAAAGTATGCATTTGTTAAATATAAAATCCAAAAATTTTAAATTTTTTTTTTTTTTTTTTAATTATATGGCTTTGAATGTGCTTATGCACAAAGCATTCTGCCAGTGTCACGTATAATGAAACAAACACGGAGGAGACTGCGCGGTAAATCGTGCCAAAAAGTTAATGTAGTTATCAGTGATTATGATAAAATGTTGATGGATGCTACGATACAGGAACAACCTAAAACAATAAAGTGAAATAAAGCAGTTATACACAAGATTTACAATAGGTTTCAGAAATGTTGTATTTATGCAAATAGGTATAATAAACAATTACTCAAACTTTAATTTTATTATCTATAATAAATTTTACTAGATTCCTAACAAATGGGGTGAAAACTAGCATTAATAGGCATTTGATATTAACCGGCCTTTGAAGGTCAGAGGGAATCATGTTGTACAAAGAATAACTTAATTTAGGGCAGCTAAACACAATATGATCAGGAGAACCTTCATCTAAACCACATTCACACAGGGAATTATCTTTAATTCTCAATTTGAATAGATGCAAGGGAGTACAAGAATGACAAAGTCTAAGTCTACATATAACTGAAGTGGTTGTTCTATCTGCACTGCGAAACCGGAAGAACCAAGGTTTGGCTGGAATATCAGGCTGGATATTACCATAATATGTACCTTTAATGAATTTAGACTCGTTCCAGAAACGATTCCATGACTTGTATAGATTTTTTTTTAGAAAGGGATCTTAAATCATGAGCAAAATTGTAAAAATGAGTTAGACATCCAATTTGTGCTGCAGATTTGGCATGCATATCGGCAATTTCATTATCTTGAATCCCAGAATGATCTGGAATCCAACCTAAAGAGATGTGAAGGCCCTGTTGATAACACAAATGTAATGCTGCTCTAATTTTGAGAATAATAGGAAATCCTGTTCTACATCTAAATGGATTTTGCAGCACAGGCTGTGTGTGTAATGAACTTAAACAATCTGTAAAAATAACAACCTTTCTCATTTTATGTGATTCAGCAAACAATATAGCTTCCAGAATCGCTAAGGACTCCCCTGAAAAAACAGAGGATTGAGGAGGGCATTTAAAATTCAGTATAATTTTGAACTTTGGAATCCAACAAGCAAGTCCAAGACAAGCATAATCAGATAATTAAGATGCATCTGTGAAAATTGAAATATAGTCTGGCCATTTTTTACACAAAGTTTCTAAAAAAAGGTTATTTGCACCAGGTTGATTTTTAATTATGCCCAGATTAGTTATAATTGAGGGACTAAATGTTAGAGAATAATAAGGGACAGAATAGAGAGGATTGAGATGACATTTATGAATTGGCGCTGGATATTGTGCAAGTTTTTGAAAACTTTTCAAAATACAGGGACTTTTTTGATTTGGTTTGATGGTTTGAGTCAAACGGGTAAGGGACGATAGAAGTTGATGGGATGAACACTGTAAAATTTTGGATATGAATCTATCTGCCAAATATTGTCTACGTAGGTGAAGAGGGGGATCGACACATTCTACCTGTAATGCATTGGTAGGGGTGGATTTCATAGCTCCTAATATGATTCGGAGGCATTTATACTGTAATATATTTAATTTTCCTAATGCATGTTTATTACCAGAGTCCAAGAGGAATGTACCGTAATCTAAATGACTACGGATAACTGCATTATATAAAAGTTTTTGTGTGTATTGACGAGATCCCCACCAAACACCTGATAAAGAACATAAAATTTGAATATTTTTTTCACATTTCTTTATAATATAATCTGTATGAGCTACACCATTTAATTTTGAGTCTAGGTAAAGGCCAAGAAATTTAACTGAATTTGTAATGGGGAGAGCATGATTATTATATACAATGTTAAATTGAGGAATATTTCTTTTTCGCGTGAAAATAACCACATTACTCTTAGGAACTGACAAGGCTAAACCATGATTTGATAGCCATTCTCCAAGATAATATAGAGCAGAATTTAATTTAGACACAATTTCAGATACATTTTTCGAACTTGCATACAAAACTATGTCATCGGCATACTGGAGAATGTTGCAGAAACTATCAACAGATTTTTCCAAGTCATAGGTATAAAGACTGTACAAAATAGGACTAAGCACTGAGCCCTGGGGAAGACCCTTCCATATCGTTCTTGGAGGGAGTATAGTACCATTGTGTCTCACGCTAATAGATCTGCCAATGAAAAGGTTAGAAATTAATTGAATAATTTTAGTTGATAAATTTAAGTACATCATTTTAGTTCGTAAAACAGGTAAGACAACATTGTCGTACGCTGAGGATATATCTAGAAACACCCCCACAAGATATTCACCTCTTGCTAATGATAGACGTGTATCAGATGTAAAGATACTTAAGCTGTCCATAGTACCAATACCTTTACGAAACCCAAATTGTGTCTTTGCAATAATTTTTCTGCTTTCCAAAATCCAATCTAATCTATTTTTTATAAGATGTTCCATGACTTTACTTAAGGTTGATGATAACGCTATTGGGCGGTATGACATATGATCATCCGGGTTTTTGCCCGGTTTTAAAACGGGGATTATAATTTGGGAATTCTATGAAGGGGGGACACAACCTGATTGAAAAAAAATATTTGCTAATGAAAGAAAGAGATGTTTAGCTGTATCACTAGCTTTAATTAAGAACGAATATGGAATGCCATCTTCCCCAGGGGAAGAGTCAGTAAGTCCATTTAATGCACAGTTCAATTCATCAAACGAGAATGGGAGATCCATTTCCACTGGGTGAGTGGGAATGGTTAAAGTTATAAAACAGTCAAAAGGAGGAACAAAAGAAGGAGCCAGATGCCTAGCAAAATCAAGGAGCCATAGCGAGTTGTTTGCCGATATATTGTGAGAAAGGTCATTGTATGAAGATCTAAATTTTTTAATATACTTCCAAACTAAGGACGATGGTGTGCCTGGGCAGAGCATTTCACAGAACTTAATCCAGCCTAATTTCTTTTTCTTCTTTAATAATCTTTTAGTTGCCGCAAAAACATTTTTAAAAAAGATAAAATTTTGTAGTGACATGCAATAACGATATGTTAGCTCAGCCTCTTTTCGTTTTTTAACTGCAGCTGAGCACTCAGCATCCCACCAAGGCGGAGAAGATAACATTCTTGATTTTGTTTTTTTTTACAGGAATGTACGTGTCTGCAGCTAAAAGGACGATGCTTTTAAACTGCTCATAGGCACTCAAGGCATTGTCAAAATTTAAATTCGGAAAGTCAACAATATGAGAATCAATAAAAGACCGAAATTCAGGCCAAATATTTAAATATTTTACAAATTTAAATATTTTGCAGTGACGTTAATGACAATGATAAATGTCATTTTAAACGTTATCTACCGCTTCTCGGCGGACGAATAGAAAACGTTAAAAACTAACGCTAACCTTGCGCATTTGCTTGTCAAACTTGTATCGAACTTATCTATAGCACTTGTAGAAACGCTTCCATTCTATTCTATGATTTGGATAGAATAGACAAACTATGAATTTGGCATACATTTTTCGATTATTTTAATTTGATCACGTGATATATCGTTGACATATGTCATTCCCATACCTTTTTTAGGTTTTCTATATGCGTTAACAATTGTAGAATGTCAACTTGGTCTTTTATTGATTGATATTGATTTTTTTTTTATTAAATTGAAACTAAAATTAATTTTACATAAATATATTTCCCTGTAAGTCCTGCGGTACGTTGAATATCCGCTGCAGAAACATTCACTTCCACTAATAAATCTGTATCCGTATCAAATAAAGTTATTTACTGTTTACATCCTAAAGTTATTTGGGCGTTGTGAACTCTTAGTGGAACGCAACAAAAATGTCAACATGGCTTGTCAACACTTATCGTTTGAAATTATAGAAAGAGAATAGAAACATAATGTTTGCAACTTGGCTAAGCCCCGAACTGTTTGATATGTATAGACTCAATGAATTGATCATTTGGGTTAGTTAGCATCTTATATTGTATTACTGATAATTATAATATGTATTGATTATTTTTGTAGTAATTGGATGATTTAAATTCCAATAGATACATTACTTGTCAACCTTGATTATACTTATTTTTGCTGAATTACTATTCTTTATGTTATGTAAAAGTAAACTATTATAAATTTATTTTAATAAGTAATTTATTTTAATTTTAATTTAGTTTAATAAGTAAACTATTTTAACTTTGTAATGAGTTTAAGCAACTATTCAAGGTTCTCCGATTATTAGGTGTCCACCTGGAGCCGTGTCCGGGACGCACACGGTGTCAGGACAGACGATTGTTAGGTGTCTTTGTTTATACTTTTAGAAAATAGTTAAATTTGTAGTTTTATTTTTAATATTCTCATAATTATTAGTATGGCAACACTTTTGCTCAACGATCGGCTGACGACTTTGATTGGTCGACGACTTTACGCCAATCGGGGGCAAGAGCTTGGCCGAACCGATGTCACCTTGGCCAGAGGTAAAAACCGGCAGGGGCATTCTGTTACAAGACTCGGGAGTGAATTGTACAATTGCGGTCTAATAATCATAATCATAATCATAATTTATTTGGTAAATAATCTTTACAAGTCAGATACATAATTTTTAGAACATAATATTTATAAATTTCAAAAAAAGAATAATCAATTAAATGTCATATTTTATATAATGTCAATATTTAAAAACTCATTATAACTGTAGAAGGACTGCTCGGCTAAACACGCTTTGAGTTTATTTTTAAATATTTGTAAGCTCTCAGCGCTTCGTATATTTAAAGGAATCCTGTTGAACACCTCTGGACCCATCACTTTTACTGTCCGATCTAGTTTTGCTAGGTTATGTTTAATTGACAGTAACCTATTTGTGTGACGCAACTTACAGTTTCTATATTCATACACGTTTTTGTGATCCCTTACATATAGTGCTACCGTATATATTAATAAGGAAGTCAATGTTAAAATGCGAAATTTTTTAAAGTAGGGTCGTGCAGACGTATCCTGTGATATTCTTGCCATTATTCGGATAGCTCGTTTTTGTATTATGAAGGCGCGTTACCAGTCAGCACCTCGTCCCCAAAGGTCTATGCCATATTGCATCTGTGCTTGAACAGACGCAAAGTAGCAAGCCCTTACTGCCTCCATGGATAGCGTTGATGCGACAAGACTAAGTGCAAAACACGCTGACGATATTTTATTACACATCTGATCTATGTGTTTATCCCATTTGAGATTATGATCAATGTGAAATCCTAAAAATGGTGCTACCTCTACTTGCTTCAACGCATTACCTTTAATAGTAACCGTTAGTGGTCGAATTTTTTTACCGGCAAGGTTAAACTGCATAAATTGTGTTTTTCCAATATTTAATTCAAGACCATTAATTTGAAACCATTCGTGTACAGAACAGGCTATACTATTTAATTGCTGTTCCAATATATCAATCGATGGTTCACTGACTATGACGGCAACATCATCGGCGTACATATATACTTCGGCATCTTTGATATATAAAGGTAAATCATTAAGCAACAAGGTGAAGGCAAGATTAGAGAGCGATGATCCCTGTGGAACACCATTTCTGGATGTAAGGTTGGTAGATTTTAAAGACCCACCTTCACCCACTACACATTGTTTTCTATGATGCATGAAACTCTTTAACAATGTAAGGGCCGGTCCATTAATGCCGTAATGCTGGAATTTCATTTCCAAGACACTTCGATCAGCGACATCAAAGGCCTTGGATAGATCACACAACATCAGTGCAACCTCCTTTTTCTGTTCACGTGCCTGTAGGATATTGTATATAACCTCACGCACCAGGGCAGTTGTCGAGTGGCCGGCACGATAGGCGTACTGACGTGCTGATAGTGCACTTGTATCGTGTAGGAACTGTTTAAGCCGTACCGAGAGTCCATATTCAAATATCTTTGCGATCGCAGGAATTATTGAAATTGGCCTATAACAACTAGGGTCGTCTTTTTTTCCTTTTCCTTTATATAATGGACAAACTTTTATTTCTTTGAAAGATTGAGGGTATATTCCAAATTTTAAGCACTTATTGAATAATTCTTTTAATGGATAAGTTATTGAACAAGCAATAGATTTTAATAACTGTGTTGAAACTCCATATATATCTTTTGTAGATTTTAGGGCAACTTTCTTACTAATTATTAAAAGTATTTCTGAATTTGTAAATAATTTAAACTTGATACTCTGATTAGACGGAACACTTACATCATTCATAATTAATTTTGAAAGTTCAACATCAGTGTTGAATGAACCACTTATAACGGCTGTATCAATAAATTGCGAATTTAAATAGTTTAAACGATCTACTTTTGAACTAAAATTGTGACCATTTTTATTTTTAATTGTGTCAGTGAAATCTTGTTTATGTATATTAACTTTTCCTGATTCACAATTAACTATATACCACATAGTTTTATGGGAATTTTTGCTATGTTTTATCATATTAGTGTAATATAACGTTCTCTCGATATTTAACTTATTATTGTAACACAAAGTAAAATGTTTTATTTTGTCTAGTAAATCGTTGTTATACGGAAATTTAATTTTAAGATCCATCATTAAACCTAATATTATTCTAAAATTTAAAATATTTCTTGTGACCCACGAGTTTTCAACTTTCGTTTTACTTGAGAACTTTTTGTAGGGAAAACATATATCAATTTTATTCATTAAGATATTCATGATAGCAGCAGCTAAACTGTCAGCTGATACATACTTTGTGCACAATTCTATCCAGCCAACACTCTCAACCGCCAACACAAAGGAGACACGAGCCTCAGGTGTGTATCTACGTACCTTTATCATCTGGGGTATAGATGGCACATGTTCACGCAGCAATTCACCACGAACGGCATTGTGGTCACCAACGGTAGTGTTAATAATCGATGTCAACATATTGCTATTATTAAAATTGATATATAAATGATCTAAGGAAGTAGCTGTGGATGATGTTATTCTAGTAGGGAAATTAACTGTATTTATAAAATTATAACATGTCAAAATATCGGTCAAGTTTTTATAATTAGAATTGTCTATTAAATAATCTATATATATGTCACCAACTATAATACAATCCATTTTAGTTTGATTTATCTTATCGAGCAGTCCCTCTAGTACAATAAAAAAGTCAGATGTTTTCGTTAAATTTGATCTATACAAACATACAACAAGTAAATTAAAATCAACCATGAATATCGCGGTCACTTCGCATAAACGGTCAACTGATAACTTACTGATGTCAAGTTTTCTACCACTTTAAGATGTCTTTTTACATATATGCAAGAACCACCGTGCATTACATTAGTATTTCGACAATAACTCGACACTAATATGTAATTTTCAATGTTAATACACTTTAATTGGTTGTTTGTTAACCAATGCTCTGTTATTGCTAATACATCACAAGATAGTTCATTTTGCAACAACACTTCAAGCATTTTTGTTTTATTATTTAAAGATTGAACATTTTGCTGGCATACAATTAATCGTGAAATGTGGGTAGTTGTAGTACGTTTACTGCTCGGTGTGGCCACGAGCGTGGCGGTTTTTGAGCGGCCGCACGGCTCGCCCGGCGCTTCTCCGAAACCATTCACTTACTTCTGTTCGTGCTGGCCAGTTTTCGGGACACATAAAGTACTCGAACTTACTATTGGGAATGGTTATAATAAATGATGCGTAATAATTGTGTTTTAGTTTCATTTTTTCTACACTATAGCAATCATGTGGATTTTTTCTTTCCATATATGATTTAAGCACTTCTTCTGTTGTTTCGGGTCTAAAAAAGCAAGCGTGGATTTTTTTAACTCTTTCTATTGTTTGTAATTCATTGTCGAAAGAACCACTTCCTCTGATAACTTGACGATTATTTGGACGCGAACGCTTGTGGCTAACTTTTTGCTACTTGTCTTGACTCTGTAACTTCATCTTTTCCTTCTGATTGCAATGAATCATCAGATGGATTGGTGTATAAATGTTCAACAGCCAATATTGCAGCGTCTTGCAATTTAGTCGCTTCTTTCGTGGCTCCATTTCTTTCTGTTTCATTCGTAGCTGGTCTTATAAAATCATTTGTAGTGTTACAGCGCTTCGTTGGAGCGGGATCGCTTGCTATAGTCTTTAGACGAGCCTGACGAACCGGGCGCTGCAGCGCGTTTTTATTCTCGTCAACCGCCTCGGTTGATTTTGAATAACACTTTAACTGAGAAATCACAACAATTTGACTATCAATTAAAGCATTTTGCTCAGTTATTTTGGCCTCCAGGTTATTTACTTTTTCAGATAAATTTATCACAGTCTTCTGTAGATCGCGTATTAGGTTTTCAAGCACCTTCGACGACATTTTTGATATTTTAATATTTATTTCGCACGGAAGCTCTAGTTTACACACCGCTCACTCGAGCGCTCGCGTATTTATACTGTGTAAAATAAAAATATAATCAAGTTGGGTTACTTGTTTCCTTTTTACCTTGACGAGGAGTGGATTGGAGGTTTAGTTTACATTATGTACCATTAGAGATAAGTATTATTAATGAAGACTGATTTGGTGATTTATCTCTGATTAAAAATTATTTAAATGATCGAACTGAAAAACAAGGGTTATTTTTTTTATTTTTTTTATAATAGATAAGGTACAAACGAGCAGATAGTCCACCTGATGGTAAGTGGCCACCATCGCCCATGGACATCGGAATAACAAGAAACACTCTCTCGTTTTGTCGATGCGTTGAATCCCCGAAGACAGAGTGGGAAGGGGGAATGAAGAAAAAAAATGATGCGGATTCAGCGGACCCTAGGCAAGAGCCCAGAGTCCACTAGACCCACAGCATGTATGGGATGGGAGAGGGAGGCGGTAAGTCTGGCCCACATGCGGCTCAACCGGAACGCGTCTATATTACACTTGGCGATCGGATTCGCATGCTGGTGGTCGCAAGTCAGTCGGGGACAGATCCCCTACCACCAAGGGGGTGCTGGGTTACTCGGCTCTTACGAGATGGTCTCTCAGCGGCAGAGGGGAATAGTATTCTAACCCGTCCCCTCACGGGTTATTTGCTAATTTTTTATTAAATTTATATGATTGTTATTAAAAAACAATGTTTAGTTAGTACTAATTAAAACTGATATATGTTGCTTTATTTTATTTGTAAATAGCATTATTCTAAAATTGTTAACGATACTGAAATAATTATAAAGAAAGTAATTATAAAGACTTACTAGTTAATTTTTTTCGTGTAAAATTTTATTAAAATGATTGTAAATGGAAAACAATTTAATTTAATTTCTATAACATTCACATAGTATATTTTTGTTAAAATTTAAACCGTATTTAAAAAACATGTGATGGAACCGGTACCGGTTCTGCATGCCCTAGTCACGGGTCACTAATTAGTCAATCAAGAAGGTACTTAGATATATCGAATGCGTAAGGTGTCGATCGACTGTGAGACGAATGTTTAGTGATCTAGGGTTAACTAAACGAGAAGATAAATTCATGAACATGTCAGTAATTAAACGCCAAGGGTAAAAGAAAGTATGTTAAATTAAAATTGCAATTCGTCTAATCGACGCTATTGCTATTAAAACCTAACAGGCGTCTTCAACACAACCCATTTTGAAGTTCATAGACACACGTCTAGATTTTAATTTAGGGAGCTCGATATTTGTAATTAGTAAAAAAAAAGAGAGAAACCTATTTATGTCTTTTTAATATGTAATTGATAATTATTAAAAGAAAGCTTCGTCATAAAAAATTATAGTTTCTGCCGGAGCTATTAAAAAAATGTACATTTTCAATAACTCAGCCTTATGTTTAAACAGAGAATCTGGGCAGTGGGGGCGAGTGTTGCAATAGTGTTGAAGACGTTTTTAAGCCTACACATTGGTGACACTAGTCGAAGGCACTACTTGTGTTTATGTCGTAATTATAAGATATCGTAGTGTTTAATTATTTATCGGTTCAGTAGCAGTTCAATCAATCGCCCCTCTCCCCCTCCACCACCTTGGAGAGATTTTTCAATATGGGGCATATTTCTCCTTTTATAGTCTCCGACTTCCGAAAAATCACATTGAATCTTGACGAATTGTAGAGTAAATAAAAAAAAACAATTTATTATTTTATTATACAAATACAACAGACGTTCATCACGCCAATCACAAAAAAAGTTGTAAAAAGTAACTATAGATACTTTATTTGCTTTGCTTTGCAATAAATATTTCTCTAAGTTGCCTATGTAGAGTTTTTCCATTTCTATTTTTTGGTATTTCATCAATAAATTCAACTCCATGAAGATGTTTTGCCTCAGGAAGCTGTAACAAATTAAATGTTAGTATATTTTGTTCATATTTAATTGCTACGTTAAAACAATCAGGCACATTACTTACTCTTTCAGCAACAAATTCTTTAATATCATCTTCTCCACGTTTATCCTCTGGATTTACAACAACAAACGCATAGGGCGCTTCGCCCCCACTCTCGTGTGGGATTCCTATTACAGCAGCATCAACAACTGAAGGATGCTTCACAAGTATCCCTTCTATTTCTCCAGGAGCGATCTTAAAATACAAAATAACAATATTTGTAAATATAGCCAAGGAATATTAAAGAAGACCTCTTTCATGTCCTCCGAAAACCTTTAGGATATCGTATTTATTGTAATAGATTTCCACAACTGCGCGTATAAGACCTACGCAGCCTTATAAAAATATTATGGACAATGTATCCTCTTACATAAAAGCAGTAAACGCCATTTTAAGTACCTATCTTACTAAATCTCTCTCATCTCACTTTTTACCCGTGAGGGGACGGGTTAGAATACTATTCCTCTCTGCCGCTGGAAGAGCATCTCGTAAGAGCCGAGTAACCCAGCACGCCCTTGGTGTTAGGGAATCTGTTCCCGACTGGCATGCGACCACCAGCATGTGAATCTGACCGCCAAGTGTCATAGACGCGTTCCGGTCGAGCCGCATGTGGGCCAGACTTACCCCCTCTCTCTCCCATGCCATTAATGCTGCGGAGTCTACTGGACTCTGGGCTTTTGCTCAGAGTCCGCAACCGCAGCGTTTTTTTCTTCACTCGAGGGTGCAACGCATCGTCAAAACAAGAGGATATCTCTTTGATTGATGTTCATGGGCGATGGTGGCCACTTACCAACAGATGCTCGTTGGCACCTTATCTACCATAAAAAAATAATAAAAAACAAGTTAAAGACCGGGATAATAGTCTTTAGATCTCTAAATACACTAAACATGAAGAAGAGCCAGATTTTTATTAAAGGTTTTCCCCCTTCAACCCTTCTTGGATGGAATATTAGTATACATATTTGTTCACAAGCGACTTGAAAATCCCATTTAGGGATAAATTTATTAACGGATTTTTTAACACTTTTTAACGATTACTAGTAGTATGGATCATATACAACTAATATTATCAACACCTCCAACAAAGTTAAATGCTTGTGTTAGGAGTAGGCCACAGGCCACGCCAGTAGTCCAGTGACTGGGATTAATCCAACTCCTGAACCACCGAAATATTGATGCTTACTAAACTTATAGCAGGGGGAGTCGCAGGCACATCCAAAAACCAAATAAAACAAATAAAACACACAACTGCACGAAGTTATAAAAACATTTGGTGATGAACAAGAAAAAGCTGCTCTGCTATCTTTAACAGTTCGCCATATTGGATAAGATTTGAGATAAAATACAGTAGTTTACCTGGCAATCCTTATACTTAAACAAATCCTTTAGTCTATTAACGATGACGATATACTGATCGTCATTATAGTATCCCATGTCACCAGTCCTGAAGAAATCTTCATCATCGAAGTCAATACTCCTGTCCTTGTTGACGTAGCCTTTCATCACTAAGGGTCCCTTGACACAGATTTCTCCGAGTTGGTTTGGTCCTAGAGCCTTCCTGGATTCTAAGTCTACAACCTACAAACGCATCAATCATTTAAATGATAATTGCACTAAAATCTCTTTGGATGTCGTGGGTTACGACAATAAGAGATAGAAAAAAAGGAATGATTCAGTAGTGCTGCTTTATGTATGTACTGAGCTTTTAGAAAATATCGAATATGATACTAATTTGATAAGTCGAAATAAATATCGATTATAGAAATTTTGTTTTTTAAAATATCGACTATATATGTCGGAGCATAGTAAAAGATTATCGATTAATCGAATCGTTATCGTTGTTTATGGCGTTGGAGTGGGGTAGTAGTCACTTCCGTTGTTTTGACAGTCTCTACCCTCGACCCTTTATATGCGATCGACAGTCTAACTGAAGTCTTAGTCGTGCGCGGTCTCTCAAGAAGTGAACATCATCTAAGTAGTGCTAGTGATAGTGTCAAGTGCAGTGTAGTATGGAAGTGCTGTCCGATCAAGGTCACGTAAGTCCTTACAATGTAATTGCCACGTGGTTAAGTAAACACAATGTTAGGTTAGGTTAGCCTTAGGTTAGGTTAGCCTTGTATTAGATGCGGTTTATGTGCGTTTAACCTTGGGTTGAAACAGAGAACCTGAGCAGTGGAGGTGAGTGTTATGATCATTTAAAGGATATCCTTAAGCCTACACCTTGGTCACAAGTCCAAGGCACTGCTTAGGTTTCTCTCGTAATTGTTAGAGATCATTTATCGGTTCAGTAGAAGTATCTGCGTTGCGTTTACCCAATATTCCATTCAATACCATCACCCCCTTGTAGTGTTCCCCAATATTCCCCATCTCCCTCCTTCCATTTCCTTTCACATCGTTTTACAATCCCCGACATATATATATCGATATTTTTTTTTACCTAAGCCTAATCCGTCTTAACAAGTGAATCGCACGCACACAACACACGTACACACACTCACATCCTTATTGTTTTATACGTCATCTTGCCACAAGCAACAATTAGAAATTGTAGATAGCAAATCAAACTGATACGAAAGAAGGAAGGATAGCAAAGGCGCTTGTTATCCATACAAATAAATAAAATTAGAGTGTCTGTTTGTAATAATAAAATAACCGCTTTTTACTAAGTGCATATGTGTCGGCAGGACTTTCACTGGCAGATAGTTGATGTAACAAGGAGTAACTTAGGCTATTTAACATCTCGCTACGACCTATTAGAGCAGATCAACACGCCAACGAAGTCGCACGGATCGGCTAGTACGAGGTAAACTCAGTACTAGTGGCTTAGCTCTTCTTTTTGGTTTTATAAAAAAATATCTACTGATACTATGTTACCCGTTGAAGCCTAAAGATTTACTTAGTATTATTATGTAGCCTAAATATAAGTGTTTAATTTTACAGAAATAAATAAATGATGTCAAAGATGTTCTTCTTCTTAATGTGCCGTCTCCTTACGAAGGTTGGCAATCATTAGGGCGATTTCAACTTTTGAGACCGCTGCTCTAAAAAGTGATTTTGTGCTCTTCCCGAACCACTGGCGCAAGTTCTTAAGCCACGATATCCTTCTGCGGCCTAGCCTCCTTCTGCTTGCCACTTTCCCTTGCATGATAACTTGAAGGAGTTCATATTTCTTGGTGTTACGCATAACGTGCCCAAAATATTCCAATTTCCTCCTCTTAATGGTTGTGAGTATCTCTCCAACCTTCCCCATCCTTTGTAACACAGTGCTGTTTCGTACAAGATGTTGCTATAGCTAAATATTTATCATTAAAAAAAATTCAGTGAGGGGACTGATTAGAATACAATTCCCCTCTGCCGCTGGGTCTTCTCGTAAGAGGCGAGTATCCTAACAACCATCACAGTTATAAGGGGTCAGTTCCCCGCCTTGCTTGTGGTTCTAATGAACTTTAAGTTCTCGTTCAAGGTCCACTGAAACCGAAGCATTCTGCTCTTCTTTAGTTTCCAGGTGGCAACGCGAAAAAAAGAGTTACTCTCTTGTATTGCCTAAGTCCATGGGCGACGGTGGCCACTTACCATCAGGTGGATCGTCTGCTCGTGTGGCTCTTAACTGCCATTAAAAAAAGCGGAACTCTTGACAGCAAAACACTTTATTGTACTGAGACAGATGGAGTGATCAGATAAGTACAATATCTAAATAATACATAGATTAATCTAGTATTGTACTACTGTTAAAAAATAAGAGAGAAACAATTTAAAGAAAGAAAAAATAGATAAATAATCCAAAAAATTCTGGAAGACTTACAGTAAATGCCGCTTTAAAATCAGTTCAATTTAGTGATAGTTTCAAAATGTGACATACCTTTACAGTACTTGTCTTACCAATGCATCCAACTCCACCTTTATATGACTGAGTGGTATCTAGAAAATCAAAAGCAACAGCAGTCGCACACTCACTCATTCCGTAGCCTATGAATATATAGTTCAGGCCAGGAAATCTGTAATTTATAATAACACAATTAGTTAGGCTGTGATTCCACCAGACATGTGCGAGGCTAACACATTCCTAAAAAAACTATAATTATTTGCATAATTGGATTATAAAAGACAAGAATTTATACTTGATATTATATGCTTTAAAAATCTATCATGGCGGCCATGTCATTAAATATTAATTTAATAAAAGAAGAAGCTGACTGACTTAATGACTGACATATCAATGCAGGGCCTAAACTATAAGGGTAAGAAACTTAAAATTTTGCACAGGAGTTCCTTTTATGACGTAGGGGAGCACTAAGAAAGGATTTTTGAAAATTCACTTCATAAAGGGGTAAAATAGTGCAAAAGTAGTATGAAACTTTGCTGTTTTTGAAGTTATTCAAATGAAATTCAGTGTGAAGGGTCTTCATTAAAAGTCATAAAACACGTCTTAAATATTTTTTCAAAAGTCATCCCTTATGGGGGTAAAAGAGGGGTGCAAAGTTAGTATGACTGCCTCATAAAATGATTAAATATGTCTACAGACGATCTAGGCAAATATAACTACCTCAATATCGCAAACTAAGTTGCGGGTAAAAGCTAGTTAAGTATGTATATTTGTACTGAATTTCTTGGATTTTTCTTATTTTTTAATATTTTGAAATATTAGATATTTGAAGGAATGAAATGGGTGAATGAAAAATAATTCAATAAAAAATAATTAAAATACAATATGGCACAAAGATACGCAAGGGAGATACATGTTTTTTTTACCTTTCATTTAATTTTTTAATAGTTTCATCTCGTAATGCAGCAGCTCCTGTATATACAAATTTCACAGAACTGACGTCATAAATACTTTTATTTTTACTTAAAGTTTCCAATATAACTGGTACACCCGATACATGCACTATCTGAAAACAATTACACTATTAAAAAAAACAATAGTAAGACAAATGATATAAGACTTATATAATATTTGAAAAGGAAATAATAATATTTTTTTATTAACTATCATACAAAGTTATTAGAAAGAGTTGAATATAATAGTACCACCAATCCTTCTTTCTCACTTCAATATACAAAAGAATTTATACTCAAATCAATTCTGCCAACATCATCAATAACAGGATGCTACTCAAATTCTCAGGACAAGGTTTGTATAAAATAAAAAGTAAGTGAGGCAGAGGAGTCAACTGCAACCGAGTCAAAATCATCGGAAATTGTGAGGAAATAGTAAATTCATAGTTGCGATTATGAATGAATAAAAGATTGAGTGTATGAGTGAACAGTTTGACTACACCTCAGTGAAGCGAGGATGGTTCGGCTATATACCAATATAATATACCAATTGATATAAATGACGTATTTCCATACAACATTTCATCATGTATTTCAACCCCTTCAAGCCTTTTTTTTACCTTTGCTCTCCTTTCTCTAGTTCTAGTCTATGTTTGAACTAAATTTCACGTTACTTTTTAAGTGGTGTAGGCGTTAAAGTGTAGCTAGACTAAAGATAGATAGACAGAGTTCAGAGACCCAAATAGGGGCGAGACATGGATTTTAAAACATTTTTGTAGTATGTGTATAAAACTAGGTTTTAAGATTGTAAATCAGTTTTGAAATAAAATGCTGGTATTTTGATTGCGCTCAAGAACGATATAAAACGTATACTACTTACGTAGGTACTTGTCTAGTATCAATTTATTATTTTATTAAAATTATCTTATGGAGTGCCCCAAGGGAGTATACTGGACCCCTTACATTTCTAATATGTATAAATAACGTACCAATATCAATATGAAGATAACTTGCAAATCTGAAAAGAGTGAAATTAAATAAGGGTTCCCCAGGTATACCCTCTACTGGGCTCCTTACTATTTCTACTATATATAAATAACATATCGACTCAAAACCTAAAATATCTATTCCTTGAACCTAGACTGAGAACAGAAAATCTAATACAGTCCTAGAAACGTCATCTTAAAACCTAGATCCTAATTAACGGCAATGCGTTATGCAAAATTTCAAATGTTATCTAAATGTGAATAATAATTAATAGTTATAAACATATTTAAATCTATTGTTTGTAACGTCATCTTACTCGATACTTTTCTATGATCTGCAAACACAAATCAATGTCAGGTTTTAATGCGTAAACAAAGGAGTTTCCTCGACAAAATATATTAAATGCATTTATGAGTCCCTTGATGTTCATCCATGGCATTAAACAAAAGATCATATATTTTGGCGGCAAAAACCTGGAAAGAAAAAAAAATCATATAGTATTAGATATTATCAGCGTTTGAAAAGAAACACCCATTAATTATAATCAACCGTTAGCAAAAAACAAATAGACTACTTAATATGTATCAACTGATAAAACAATTAGTACAGTATTACTAATTGTTGAATTGTTAAAATAAGTTTCAATTATCTTTGTTAGTTAATAATATTACTTACGAAATATTGCAAGCAGTAATAATATTCAGATGTGTCAGCATAATTCCTTTATGGACCCCAGTAGTCCCAGATGTATACACAATTACAGCAGTGTCTGTTTGTCCAACTACATCTGCTACTTTGAAATCCTCAATACTACCACGGTCTCTTATCAGATCTTTATATTTTAACACATCTGGTATATTTTCATTACCATAAATTATTGGTTTGGAACATATGGTTTTTTTGATAATTTCTTCATGAACATGATATGCGGTTGGCGAACAGAATATCATTTTTGGTTTTGACATGTTGAAAAGATTAGTGATTTCTTCTGTAACCATTCATTTATATAAAAATATCAATAAAGAATATTCAACAATATTCAAATAAAGAAAATGGATAGTAGGTCTGCCAAAAAGCTTTAAGAAATGATGGCTATATAACACGATCACGAAACAATTAATAGAATTCTTTATAATGGGACTAAAACATTTTGTGTTGTTAAAACTGAACGCAGGAAAGCTAAATCCGGAGATGAAACATCACTGAGAGCAACAGAGCATAGGATGACGATAATTATCATACCTTTAGTACACGCCGAATCCAAAGGCGAAACAGTTGCTCCAGCACAAAGAACTCCAATCATGGCGTGTAAATTTTCCTGCCTATTTTCTGAACATATAGCAACAGTATCTCCCCTCTTTACCCCCATCTCGGTTAACGAAAGCGCAATATTGATGCTATTCTCTAACAAATCTCGATATGTTAGTTTTTCATCGGTAGTTCCATTTATCTGTAAGTTAGAATAAACTTGTGTAATATTTACCATCTGATTAAAGAAAATATTTCTAGATCAGATGGAAAGTTAAACAAAGTAAATATTTTAAATATCCCTAGTAGTATGATATACCTCAGTAATATTTATTATAGTTTAATGTGTTCGATCTAACACTATATTTGTGTGCCATCTCGTGTGTACGAAAATGCGATTAGGAGCTTATACTATAGTTGAAGTTTTGACACGTACTAGGTATTTCAGTGCATCAAGTTCGGATCAGACACCAGATACCGGATAACGACAAGCAAATAAAGATAAAGTTGTAATTCTTTTTATCTTACATCGAGATTACAAGAGATAATTTTAGAAGATATGAACCGTCCTTTATGAAATATTTACTAAAATGTCGTAGTTACTAAAGATTGTAATATTATGTATTTATTTTATTTATGAATGCTCGTACAGAACTTCTTTGTTAATAAAACAACTATCAACCCACTTCTACCCGGCTTCGCATGGTTCCTCTACTATAATATGCAATTATTATTATTAATTAATAATGGAAAGAAGAGTTGTTGTAGTCTATACACAGACTAACAGTATGACGACTTGACTAGAATATCCTCCTGGGGATATAATTAAGAATTAGAGCTTCAGAGTTACTACTAGAATAATCGCGATGTAATCCATAATTATTCCGTCATAACGGCATATTTTTTTCTGCAATTCCCACTTCCTCCGTGCTACCAATAAGTAAGAATACTACTAACATCAAATAAAAATGCTACTCATATCAGCCATATCAATAACAAATAACAGGGTGCTACTCAAATTATAAGTGTTGCCAACATCATAATTAACATTATACATGTACCTTCCTACTGAATCACTCTCACTTTGTTTGTTTTGCAAATTTAATACAATTTATCTAATTTAATACTTATAAGTACTTACTCATACCTTAATAATATTACTATAAGCTTATCTTTTTATACTATTTTCATACTATATATATTATAATCGTTTCATCATCACAACCCATTAATGGTCTACTGTTGAGCCGGGTCTCCTCCTCAGAATGAGGAGGGTATTAGGCCATAGTCCACCACGCTGGCCCAGTGCGGGTTGGCAGACTTCACACACCTTTGAGAACTTTTAGGGAACTCTCAGGAGTGCAGGTTTCCTCACGATGTTTTCCTTCACCGTTAAACTATATTAACATATAATCAGGAACAGGTTTAAAAAGTCTTCTACTATGCACATACTCTCACCTCCACCGCTTGACCTCGCTACCGATAGTTTGTTTTTTATTTTTTTTTGATTATTAGTATTCCTTACCCACGACTTATCGATCGGGAATCCAACGCCCAAACCACTGAGCTACTGACGCTTCTGAATTAAAACAATAACCTACATTACTCACCCACTTGATAGACTAAGGTAATCCTATCGGTACGAGAGTTTTATATTGTCTACTCGCAATAAGATAAAATGAACTACCCGCGAATACTAACTAAGGTATCCAATATTTCTAATTTTGTACATTTTTTCACACCAAGAGTAAGAAGTTCATTTTTCGAAACTGTCTGAATAGAACTCTGTTCGTCTGACTGTTTTGCTTTCATGCTTAAACAACTAAACCGATTTTGTTGAAATTTGGTAAAGAGGTAGACTAGAGCTTTGGAAAGGGAATGAGCTACGTTTGATCTCGAAAAAACTTGCTCGTATGCAGTCATCCCCTATATCAATCCCTTCAACGTGTTTTTTTGCGATCAAAGGTGGCCTATGTCTTTCACAATCCATGTACCAAATGTCATCAAAACAGTTCAGTGGATTAAGCGTAAAAGTATAACAGACAAACTGACAGAGTTATTTTTTCATTTAAATTCTGTTTGGACTTATATAATTTTTTAGAGATAAAAATAGTTAATGATTTAAAAAGCCTACTTACCACAGCTATTTTGTCCCCATTTTTTCTAAAAGCGTCAATCATGAACCGTCCTAAATTTATATGCGATGGCACACTAACATCATCTTCCCCATATAAATATAAAGGATTTTTAAACATTTTTTTAACAAGTCCTGTATTCTTGAACAAACCGTTGGCACTGATAATGATATTTAAATACTTATTACTTTATTACTTAACTGATAATATTATGCTAATGATAAAATTTTTATTACGGTGTAAAAGAATATATTTACTAACTGAACGTATCCCACGAGTTATCAGTACCCTCTGTAAGGTCATGGCTAATTGAGATAATCATTTCGACTTACTTCATTCGAATCTGCTTTATTACTGCTCCTTAATCTAAGACATTATACATTTTATAACGTCTACTTACACACTACACGCCCACCGGCAAAAAAAAAATAAAAATAATGGATTACATTTGTTTTTATTTAAGTATATGAATTATATTGAGAAAAGAAAAAAAAATTATCATTAAAAGATATTAAACATATTAATAGGGTTACATTAGTGGGGCGAACAAACCCCGCACACGTGGAAGCTTGCTGGGCCCTTTATTTCAGCTTCTTTAAAATTAAGGCAGTTATCTATTGTCAGTTAGGCGAGAAAGACGCAGTACTCACAAGTTCTTGATAATCTTGTAATCTTCTTTGAGCATGCTCATTACACATTTCACACAATAACACAAATAGTTTTAAATAGTTTTCACTTCACCGCAAGTCGGTTTTCGTCAGGGAAGGGTCAATTAACTAGCGTTTAGGAGATATATCACACACAGGACTCGGGATATTATTCATCAATAATCACTCTCTTAAGGTGGGCTTTTGCAGACTTAACACTGCTCTCGAACCAACCACCCCAATGCGGGGATGCAGCAGGGTTAAAAAACCAATCTATACCGCGCTTTGATAGGCTATCACTAATATTTAAATTAATTTTAGACAAAAATTCATACACATCAGTAAGGTAATTCGAAGCTCCAAGGTAATTTCTACCGCAATCTGATCTAACTAACTAAGTAGGCCACGTCGGGAAACAAAACGGGAAAACGTAGCTATGAAGGCCTCAGTCGTCAATTCTGAGACAACTTCTAGGTGTATAGCTTTTGTAGAAAGGCACACAAACACGTAAAGGTAACTCTTGACTAATTGTCTATTTCTAAACCTTTGGGTTTTAGTCATGAACGGACCGGCAAAATCCGTTCCAACTCCATCAAAGGCCCGGGAAGGTGTAACACGGTCGCTAGGAAGGTTACCCATAGGTTGGGAAACAGCAGTTTTAAGACGGTAGCAAGGAAGACACTTAAAAATCACAGTTTGAATAGCTCTGCGAGCAGATACTATCCAAAACTCACGGGACAATATCGCTTGCAGGGCATTAGCACCAATATGGGAATTCTCAACTTGATAATGGGATATCAAAAGGGAAACAAAATGACATTTTTTGGGTAGAAGTATAGGATGACGAACATCAAAGGGAAGGTTGGAATGTTTCAGACGTCCGATATTATTATTATTATTATTATAATAGGTCACACTAATTAATTTTGTAAATGAACTATACCGCTCTAAGTAGGAATGAAGGATCAATCGGAGGTAAGGGTACAGTAGTTAACAAACAACGAAGGTCAGGTAGGTTAGAATCAATGCCGCCGACAGGTTCTGTCGATGGCCATTGACTATTAGGATGTAACAACCAGGTCCCCTACCTGGTACCACCATAATTGATGATTAAGTATGGAAGATGCTGATAAGCCACGGGATGCACAGTCACAGGGATTCATCTCACCAGGAACGTGACGCCACTCAATAGGTATATCTGAATTTACAATTTGGGATACTCTATTTGCTTCAAAGGTCTGTAGTTGATGTAGTTGATGGGGAGTCTTTAGCCATGCTAACACTATTTTGCTATCACACCAGGTCAGGATGGATTCTAAATTGATCGACTTTCGCAAAGGAGGGACAACATGACTGATCAATTTAGTAAGAAGAACTGCACCCATCAATTCCAATTTGGGAATTGTCAGTCGAGTTCTTATAGGGGAGACTTTAGTTTTAGATATTAAAACGTAAACAAAATACTGACCTAAAGGATTCTCCGCTCTTAAGTAAACAACAGCTGCAAAGGCTGACTCTGAGGCGTCACAGAAGCCATGGAGGGAATAGTAAAAGGAACCATCAGGATGAATATGCCGCGGGATTGAAATCTCTCTGATACTATCAAGGTCTCTAATAAAGGAAATCCACTCTGAATTAAGATCAGCGCCTAAGGTATCATCCCAGGAGAGACCTAAAAGCCACAACTTTTGTATGAACAATTTAGCTTTCAAAACTATGGGGGATATCTAACCGCAGGGGTCATAAATTCGTGCTATCAGGGATAAAACTTTACGTTTGGTAATTATCTCCGGGGGTTCAAATGAAAAACGATAGGTAAACGCATCACTAGTAGGATTATATAAGACACCAAGGATCGCAACAGTTTGGGGATTATCAGGGTCTTGAAAGGAATGAGGTGACTGTAAATGATCAGAGGGTAACTCCGCAAGAAGTTCAGGTCTGTTACTAATCCATTTTCTAAGCTCATACCCACCAGAGGTCATTATACCTTCTAACTCGGATTTAAGGGCATAGGCATTCTCAAGGGAGTCAGAACCGGTAAGGCAATCATCTACATACACGTCATTCTCTAGGACAGAAGCAGCTCGGGGAAAATTTGCACGTTCTTGCTCCGCTAACTCTAATAGTGCACGCATAGCAACATAGAGGCTCGACCGCAGGCCATAGGTAGTGGTGTTCAAGGAATAGGTAAGTAGGGGCTCAGAAGGTGACTCACGCCATAAAACCAGCTGATATTTACGATCATCCTTTTGTAGCCAAGACATACGAAACATCATGCATATATCAGACACAAACACTACTACATGCTTACGAAAGGATAAGGCAAATTTTTTCTTTCTTTTGTAATTTAGGACCACTATGTAGGCACTCATTAAGTGATACACCACTAGACGTAGGACAACTACCATCAAACACAACACGAATTTTAGATTTGTCTACGGGCTTAAACACACCATGGTGGGGAATGAAGTAATGCTCAGGGGGTAAGGAAATAAGCTCATGTGATTTAATTCTAAATATTCACGCATAAAGGCTATATACTTCTCACGTAATTTAGGGTTGGTTGACAGGCGCTTCTCGAGACCAAGGAAGCATCGTATCGCTATAGGTTTAGAATCACCGTGGGTAGGTCGATTACTTAAAAAGAGAAGTCTCACAATAAATCTACCACCTGTATGCCGAGAAGTAGTATTTTTAAAAATTAATTCACACTCATTATCTAAAGGGTTAGGTATTAAGGGTTGAGGGATCTCTTCGACCTGCCACAATCTCTCTACTAAACAGGATAAGGATACACCAGTCATAGGGGGTTCAAGATCACCATAATCTCCAGGGACAGGACCGCAAACAATATAACCAAAAATTGTAGGTATTGCACTAAGACTATCAAAGTTTAATGTTTCACCTCTAGTAAAAAATGATCCCAACACATCAGCTCCAAGTAGTATATCTATAGAGCCAGGTTTATTATAGGTAGGGTCAGCAAGGGAAAAATCACTACAAGGGGACATCACACGATCGGAAAACTCAAACTCGGGATGTGTACCGGCAATCACATCTATAACCATGGCAGAGGTAGATATCTCGGGATAGGAATAATAAATAGGTCTAAAACACATAGGGATATAACCGCGGGACACAACTATTTGTATATCACTTATGCCACGAACAGGGGCACATGAAGCGGAGATAGGCATATTAAGGTGATTATCAACAAAATTAGTAGTTATGAGGCAACCCTACGCACCGGTATCACATAGGGCTCGCGCATCTATAAAATAACCACTAGCTGTTCTAGCATGAATTATAGCCGTAGGTAATAAAACAAGGGAGTTAGGTGAAACATTAATAGAACGGGGTAGGGGGGGTAAACACTTCGCTAGCTATTGGGTAGGTCTATCTCTATGGGCTCCTCACGAGGTCTATAACTATGGTTAACACGTCTAGTCTGCGGCAGGTAAGTCTAAACGCTCTAAACAACTATACAAAAATAGATTCGTAATAATGGCGCGGGTGACGTAGGCTATAAAAACTTTATGATTTTTTTTATGACGGAATTTAAACCCCAGATTCTAACCTCGAAAAAAAATGAAACTGAGATAATTATCACGTGTTTGGTATGAAAAGAAAGGTCTTGACGAGCACATTAAATATATGTATATATATCTTATTGTTTAAGTATAGGTATATGTTTAAAATGCGGTCGTATAGTTCGCGCGGTCCTGTCGTAGCAGTTATTTACTCGTTTAAACAAATAAAAGCCCACAGTTACGTTATAATATTAGATTATAAAAGTTATCTTGATCGGGAAACGGAAAATTATTAAATAAAAAAATAAAGTTTAATCATAGTAGGTATACATAGTACATTTTTTTATTTCAAAATTCATATAAATAGATTTTTTTGTTTAATCAGCTGTATATATCACTCAACTGAATAAATTTATTTTCATGTACTTTAGATAGCTATGTTGTACTCGATATACTAGGTATGTAGTATGGGAGCTATACTGTGCAGAAATACTCAAACGACTATATTAACATACTAGGGGCCCGTCTCGGCTTCGCACGGGTGGATAATTTTTTTTTAACATATTGGCTCCCGCATTCTGTCGCTCCCTCTATCGCCGCGTTACTCACTGCGCTGCGAGGCACGCCACACCGCGCCGGCGGCCCGTCTGGGATTATTTTTGAAGTGAAACTTCTTTAGAATCGTTGTGATTTCAAACCGGATGCAACGGAAAAAACGACAGGTAAGAGACACAGATACAAAAATGTGTAGGAAAGAATGAGACAGAAATATACAAAACGACAGGTAAGAGACAAATACAAAAATGTGTAGGAAAGAATGAGACAGAAATATACATACTATTTTATATTATTATATATATGTCGGAGCATAGTAAAAGATTATCGATTAATCGAATCGTTATCGTTGTCTATGGCGTTGGAGTGGGGTAGTTGTCACTACCGTTGTTTTGACAGTCTCTACCCTCGACCCTTTATATGCGATCGACAGTCTAACTGAAGTCTTAGTCGTGCGCGGTCTCTCAAGAAGTGAACATCATCTAAGTAGTGCTTAGTGATAGTGATAGTGTCAAGTGCAGTGTAGTGTGGAAGTGCTGTCCAACTAAGGTCACGTAAGTCCTTACAATGTAATTGCCACGTGGTTAAGTAAACACAATGTTAGGTTAGGTTAGCCTTAGGTTAGGTTAGCCTTGTGTTAGATTCGGTTTATCTGCGTTTAACCTTAGGTTTAAACAGAGAGCCTGAGCAGTGGAGGTGAGTGTCGTAATTACTTAAAGGAATTCCTTAAGCCTACACCTTGGTCACAAGTCCAAGGCACTGCTTAGGTTTCTCTCGTAATTGTTGGAGATCATATTTGATCCTTTATCGGTTCAACAGAAGTATCTACGTTGCGTTTACCCAATATTCCATTCAATACCATCACCCCCTTTTAGTGTTCCCCAATGTTCCCCATCTTCCTCCTTCCATCTCCTTTTCACATCGTTTTAAAATCCCCGACATCAGAAGTGGGATCACAAGCCCAAAAGTTCACGTTAAAGGTTATTTGCGTATTATCCTGACGGTTATCTTAGTTTCAATGCGAGTAAAAATAATTTTCGAAAAAGTTAAAAGTGGGTAGTTTAAAAAAAGAATTCAGAAATAGTTGAAATCAGAAATAGTTGCGAAGGTAGTTTAAAATCTTAAAATCGTAATTATTATTTGAAGTAGGTACGCCTTCGCTTTACATGAGGCTCATCAGCCGTTTCGGTAGTAAATTATGGTGTTGACAGTTTTTACGCATTGTTTGGAAATTACTGATCATATTAACGTTTTATTAGTGCGACAGAGAGCTTTTACGCTTTGTCGGAAAGATGTACTGGAAGCGTTGTCGCTTTGTTGTTATTGAGCCGTTGTAAGGTGGCTTTGTAGGCCCCGACGGTTGGGGCTGAAAGCTGTTACGCTTTGCTACGAATTTGAGATGTTTTCTGTAAAGAGTGTTGAGAGCTCTTTGTTTCTTTGTGTGTTAATGATTGAAATTCTTATGTCTACTGGAAAATAGTGCTGAAAGCTGTCACACTTTAACGAAGTTATTGGTCTATGAAACTAGTGTTACGTGTTACGTATTTTGAAACTGTGTAAAGGCAACGCGAGAGCGCGTTGATTATCAGAATGGCCGTGTCGGAGCATAGTAAAAGATTATCGATTAATCGAATCGTTATCGTTGTCTATGGCGTTGGTGTGGGGTAGTTGTCACTACCGTTGTTTTGACAGTCTCTACCCTCGACCCTTTATATGCGATCAACAGTCTAACTGAAGTCTTAGTCGTGCGCGGTCTCTCAAGAAGTGAACATCATCTAAGTAGTGCTTAGTGATAGTGATAGTGTCAAGTGCAGTGTAGTGTGGAAGTGCTGTCCAACTAAGGTCACGTAAGTCCTTACAATGTAATTGCCACGTGGTTAAGTAAACACAATGTTAGGTTAGGTTAGCCTTAGGTTAGGTTAGCCTTGTGTTAGATTCGGTTTATCTGCGTTTAACCTTAGGTTTAAACAGAGAGCCTGAGCAGTGGAGGTGAGTGTCGTAATTACTTAAAGGAATTCCTTAAGCCTACACCTTGGTCACAAGTCCAAGGCACTGCTTAGGTTTCTCTCGTAATTGTTGGAGATCATATTTGATCCTTTATCGGTTCAACAGAAGTATCTACGTTGCGTTTACCCAATATTCCATTCAATACCATCACCCCCTTTTAGTGTTCCCCAATATTCCCCATCTTCCTCCTTCCATCTCCTTTTCACATCGTTTTAAAATCCCCGACATATATTCATCTCATTCTTTTGTCGATTTACTGAAGTTTCACTTCTATCGTGTGTGAATCGCACACACACCTTTTTATTTATCTTGATATTTTTATTTCGTAATATCTTTTGACTGGAATGTCCGATTTCAATAATTCAAAAAGTATTTTACAGGTATTGAAACAGTCTTCATTACGAAATAATTTATTTGGATAAGAATTAATACAAAGTTATGGAAAACATGGTCTGATTTTAATAGGCATTTTTATCAACTTTTAAAATGTAAAAAAGTAGTTATAGTGACTTAACTACAATAGTTGGACATATGGTCTCGCGAAGTTTTTTGTAGATATTGATACGTTCTATAATATTGTAGAACATTTTTTTGTTCTATCATCAATACTTTTCGCAGCGCATGCGATGTAAAATATTTTATGGCTAATTTTTTTGCACCTTGTGTTGGTTTTAGTGAGAATTTCTGGAGATCTCTAATTTTTTCTTGTAATAAATATAGCCTATGTTACTCAGGGATAATGTAGCTTTCTAATGGTGAAAGAATTTTTGAAATCGGTCCAGTAGTTTTTATGTTTATTCGTTACATACAAAAATACAAATCTTTCCTCTTTATAATATTAGTATAGATATAGATTATCAGGAACAGGTTTAAAAAGTCTTCTACTATGCACATACTCTCACCTCCACCGCTTGACCTCGCTACCGATAATTTTTTTTTTTTTATGATTATTTGTTAGCAACAATGTTTATAAAGTAGTAGTATCGGGTAGATCATTTTATATATCCCGCGAATACTAACTAAGGTATCCAATATTTCTAATTTTGTCCATTTTTTCACACCAGGAGTAAGAAGTTCATTTTTCGAAACTGTTTGAATAGAACTCTGTTCGTCTGACTGTTTTGCTTTCATGCTTAAACAACTAAACCGATTTTGTTGAAATTTTGTAAAGAGGTAGACTAGAGCTTTGGAAAGGGAATTAGCTACGTTTTAGGCTGGACTTTCCAAGTACTGACATTACGAATGGAGGGGAGGGGTAGTAATTAGGGTAGATGGGGGTCCCCTCTATCGATCCCCCTATTTTTTTCTTGCCGCTGACGCATATTTTGGGAATTATGGGGGGAGAAAGAAAAATTGTACCTGACCTTTCCAAGTGCTGACGCAGTGGTTTCGCTCTAAAATTTTATTAGAGATAGGTGTAGGCCCACTAGAAGCACTCACTCACAAAATTTTGAACTGCAGAAATCAATAGTTTCCGAAATATAACACTTTAAAATCCACATACAACAAACATTATTCACAATAATAAAATGTCACACTGATTTAATCCATAGAGTTTATTTTCAATATAGTGTTGAATTGACAGCTTGGCAACGAGACTTTTAAGCCAATCTTAAATAATATATTTAAATATTTTTTAAAGTCATTCTAATAAAATTTTTAACAGAACAATAAAATTAAGAGGAAATTAATACTTAAAAAAGTATGGCTTTATACTAAACTATTTTTTTTATTTGATTTAACTTGCTCAAAAAAATAGATGATGCAAGGAAAAAATTCAGATTTCGGGTATTATAGACTCGTAATTGGCAACACTTACAATGAAAAAATTAGACATCCGTTTGCCTTCGTACAGTTGAGCCTAATTGGTTAGGTTAGTGTTTGGATAGGTTTATGCACCCAGAAGGAGGAGCCCCGCGAAAGCGGGGCGACGTAGACTGGGTTTCGGAATAACTTTTCCTCCTTCTCCCCCCTTAGTTGGTTAGGTTAGTGTTTCCCCCCTAATTGGTTAGGTTAGTGTTTGGATAGGTTTATGCACCCAGAAGGAGGAGCCCCGCGAAAGCGGGGCGACGTAGACTGGGTTTCGGAATAACTTTTCCTCCTTCTCCCCCCTTAGTTGGTTAGGTTAGTGTTTCCCCCCTAATTGGTTAGGTTAGTGTTTGGATAGGTTTATGCACCCAGAAGGAGGAGCCCCGCGAAAGCGGGGCGACGTAGACTGGGTTTCGGAATAACTTTTCCTCCTTCTCCCCCCATAGTTGGTTAGGTTAGTGTTTGGATAGGTTTATGCACCCAGAAGGAGGAGCCCCGCGAAAGCGGGGCGACGTAGACTGGGTTTCGGAATAACTTTTCCTCCTTCTCCCCCCATAGTTGGTTAGGTTAGTGTTTCCCCCCTAATTGGTTAGGTTAGTGTTTGGATAGGTTTATGCACCCAGAAGGAGGAGCCCCGCGAAAGCGGGGCGACGTAGACTGGGTTTCGGAATAACTTTTCCTCCTTCTCCCCCCTTAGTTGGTTAGGTTAGTGTTTCCCCCCTAATTGGTTAGGTTAGTGTTTGGATAGGTTTATGCACCCAGAAGGAGGAGCCCCGCGAAAGCGGGGCGACGTAGACTGGGTTTCGGAATAACTTTTCCTCCTTCTCCCCCCATAGTTGGTTAGGTTAGTGCTAGGATAGGTTTATGCACCCAGAAGGAGGAGCCCCGCGAAAGCGGGGCGACGTAGACTGGGTTTCGGAATAACTTTTCCTCCTTCTCCCCCCATAGTTGGTTAGGTTAGTGTTTGGATAGGTTTATGCACCCAGAAGGAGGAGCCCCGCGAAAGCGGGGCGACGTAGACTGGGTTCAGAAAAATCCTATTTTTTGTGCAAGTTAAATCAAATAAAAAAAATAGTTTAGTATCAAATATTTATTCATTACCAATAATAAAATTATTACAATTAATTTTTATCATATTAGGGCATACTTTTTTAAGTATTAATTTCCTCTTAATTTTATTGTTCTGTTAAAAATTTTATTAGAATGACATTAAAAAATATTTAAATATATTATTTAAGATTGGCTTAAAAGTCTCGTTGCCAAGCTGTCAATTCAACACTATATTGAATATGAACTCTATGGATTAAATCAGTGTGACATTTTATTATTGTGAACAATGTTTGTTGTATGTGGATTTTAAAGTGTAATATTTCGGAAAATATTGATTTCTGCAGTTCAAAATTTTGTGAGTGAGTGCTTCTAGTGGGCCTACACCTATCTCTAATAAAATTTTAGAGCGAAACCACTGCGTCAGCACTTGGAAAGGTCAGGTACAATTTTTCTTTCTCCCCCCATAATTCCCAAAATATGCGTCAGCGGCAAGAAAAAAATAGGGGGTTTGATAGAGGGGGATCCCCCCCTCCCCCTCCACCCCCCCTCTTTTCAATTCATGATGTCAGCACTTGGAATGTCCTTCCACGTTTTATCTCGAAAAAACTTGCACGTATGCAGTCATCTTCTATATCAATCCCTTCAACGTGTTTTTTTTGCGATCAAACTGTCTTTTCACCATGTACCAAATGTCATCAAAACAGTTCAGTGGATTAAACGTAAAACTATAACAGACAAACTGACAGAGTTACTTTTTCATTTAAATTCTGTTTGGACTTATATAATTTTTCAGAGATAAAAATAGTTAATGATTTAAAAAGCCTACTTACCACAGCTATTTTGTCCCCATTTTTTCTAAAAGCGTCAATCATGAACCGTCCTAAATTTATATGCGATGGCACACTAACATCATCTTCCCCATATAAATATAAAGGATTTTTAAACATTTTTTTAACAAGTCCTGTATTCTTGAACAAACCGTTGGCACTGATAATGATATTTAAATACTTATTACTTTATTACTTAACTGATAATATTATGCTAATGATAAAATTTTTATTACGGTGTAAAAGAATATATTTACTAACTGAACGTATCCCACGAGTTATCAGTACCCTCAATAGAGTTATTGTGACAACTAAAGACTACAATAGTATATCTACGTGTAGATACGCAATATGTTCACATCATTACTAGTCAACTCGCCCCGGCTTCTTTTACACTTTTTACATACTTTTTTTATGGGAGAAAACGAGTATGGACATTGCTTCCTCGAAGATGTAGTCGGGAGGGGGAGTGAAGAAAAAATGCTGCGGTTTCAGTGGATCCTGAGCAAACATTCATAGTTCCCACGAGATAATAATAAAATATGTTTATAAAACGCCGAATATTTTATGTAGCAATATACTGTAAATTATTTTTTTGTTACACCTAAATACACATCGTAAATTACACCCGTGAGAAACTACTCGAGTTTAACAAAAAAATTAATGAATATTTTAACGTCATTCTTTTATGTCAATGTATTACAAAACTCATTAACTTACTTTTATTATCTTTTACATGAGAAAGTGTCAAGTTATTTAAATAAAATATGATTCAATACACTACTGTTAGCGAAAACTTGCTAGAGACATAGTTTTACTTTGGGAGCTCGAGGGCGACTTTTTAAAAATTAAAAATTAATTATAAAATTATACAAGTGAGTTTATTGAAGGTTGACAAAGGAATGAATTAAATCTAAACTTAAATAACTACAGGGCAACATATCGCCCACCGAGAACATCTTATCTTATTCTAAGAATTCACTAGACGCACGGATATGGGCTAGACGCCTAGTCAGCGGATCTAGTGAATAGGACAGGGCCGGGCTCAGGTCGCATGACTTCTCCCCCCTGAGATTCGAGATTATCCGAAATTACATGTTCTGGAGAATCTCGAAAATTACATGTATAACCTAATTTTACCAAATTAATATAGAAGATAACTCCTCCGAAAACTACTATAATTAAATATAACACAATCGTCCAAACACTGACACTATTTACTCTCACTATTTCATCTTCACTTTTGGCATTGAATTTTATAGAATTAGTTATCTCTTGTATATTTTCCAGATCCATATCTTTTAGTTCTACGGGTTTTCCTTGCTTCATTTTTATTTCACTTATGTGAGGCAGGTTCACGGTTGGCAGTCTTACGTAATCCATTTTCATTATCTTGTGGGGGTGTGATTTTAATGAATATTTGTCTATTTTTACTTCACATGCATCTTCTACCGTAACTATGTATGTTCCTTGAATGTTCCTTTGGTACACATCGTTAGGACAGAAACTCCTAATTATTGAATTTTCCTCGGAAAACACGATCCATCGGCTAGCTTGAATGCGCTGGACAAGGACACCCTTATATCTTACAGATATTAATGTGCATGAAGTAATATTTTTAGCAAATTGCATCAATTCTGAGATGCAAGTGTCTTCATTAATTTTTCCAATGTTCGAGACGTCTCTGAAGCAGACGAAGTTATTGATATCCGTTTGCTGGCATGGTGTAGACAAAGGCTCAGAGGTAAGTCCTTTCACTAATAGGTAAGGATACTTTGGAAGGATAATATAAGTCTTATGATCATGGAGTATGGGAATAGGATACAATTTATAGTATACATATGTTTCTTTATACACTAACGGAATTTCCATAACAAAGGTTAACTGATTTTCTTTAATAAATGACTTAACACAAATGGTTTGTTCTATTTTCACAAGATCTTCAGGCCTAGCAGAGAAAATTAATCTTTCGGTAAGTTCAATTTTATTCAGTAAAATTAAGAGAGTATCTGAGTTTATTATAGAATAGTGTAGAGTTTCGAGCTTGCTGAAGGCCATTGCTGTTTCTACTTCATTTAATTTTATTATTATCATTTGAAAATTATGTAAAATCATGGAATACACATTGATTATTATATTATTTAAATAATGTCTCTGTTCTGTTTCTTTTAACTTATCTAATCCATTTTGAAACTCTTTTAATTTAAGATCAATTTGTAAAACATTATCCTTAATATTTCGTGAGATATTATACAGATTTTGAACTACCTCGGTTAGCTTATTTTTCAAAAACTCTTGCTTAGACTGAACATTCTCTATGAGGTTGTCATATTTAATTGCATCTTCGTTATCTAAGTTTCCTGAAATAATTTTTATAATTGAACCCAATGGGTTAATAAGACCTCTTTTCACTCTATATCTAGGCAATATCTGCTTAATTTTATTTATCGTTAAATTCATGGCAAATTCGGTTTGTGATTTATAGTCGGAAAATAAAAGAAAGTTATCTTCTATAATTCTATTAAGGTCATTAAACCTAGCTATATTGACGTTAATATCGTCGCATATTAAATTTAAATCTAATCTCTTAATAATTGTCCATTTTTCTGAACTAATGACAGCTGTTCCTTCCTTTACAGGCAACACACCGGGATTACCTTCCAGAGACTGCAGTTGAAGGGCCTGGATCGCTGCAGCTAGGGCCAACCACAAGACTGGGACGATCCTGTGAAGGACGTTTTATGTCTTTAATGGGGATCTTAGTCTCGCGATTCTTTGTTGCTATCTTTACTACATTCCTATCTACTTCACCTATAACCTTGCCTTTATCATATCTAGGTTTATCTTTACCTCTTCTTACATTTGTTCCCCTATAATAGATATCATCATCAGGTTTAATGTTAAAATTAGTCTCACCACCTTCTCTGTTTTGAATATTTTCCTTTATTTGTAACATTTTATTAGTTAAATTTTTATAAAGAAATTTAGTTCTTTTCTTATGGTCACGTATCAAAACTTGCATATATTCTCTATCAAAATTTACGTTAAAGGGACTTGTTGATTCAGTATGCCCAAATACCACTTCAAATGGTGTTAGTCCTATCACAGAATGAATGCTATGATTGTAAGCTAATAAAGCAAAAGTCATCACTGATGCTGCATCTGTTAACTTACGTTCATACTTCGCTAACCTATAAGTTTCTGTTATCGTGGAGTGAAATTTCTCTATGAGACCCATTGAATTAGGGTTGTTGGAGGTGCCTAAATGTAATTCTATTTTATAAAAGTCTAAGAGTTCTTTAATGAGTGCGTTATTAAATTCTGATCCTGAATCTGAACTAATTTTAGTAGGTGTCCCGTAAAAAGAAAAGTATCTAATCAAAGCTCTGACCACTTCTGGTGCAGATTTGTTGGGAATCTCAAAAGCCTGTCCTAATTTACTGAAGGCATCTATAACTGTAAGGAATGTCTTTCCTTCAATTTTAAATAAGTCTATAAATATTTCTTGAAAAGGTTTGTTCTGTGTTTGAGTTAACTGGATTTTAGGCTTAAGTGGTTTTCTGTCGTATTTTAACCTTTTACATGTTTCACATGAATTGATAATTGCGGCTACTGTTATATCCATGTTATGCCAAAAGTATGTTCGTTTAATATGTGCTACAGTTTCTTTAATTCCTCTGTGACAATTTTTACCTATGTGATATTTCTCTATTATTTCCTTTTGTTCGTCCTCATTTTCCACATACACAACTCGTTCGGTACATTCCAAGATATTTACTGTTCCCTTCTTGAACAGTGTTAAAACGGCATTTGTAAACTCTAATCTATGCTGCGGATTTTCAAAATAGATAAAGTATTTTATTTTAGTACGGATGTATCTCTTCAAAAAGTCTTTTATTAAATCAGGTCTTTCTAATGGCAAATGCACTTCTAAAATCTTTTGTTTTATGTTAGAAATATTCTTGATAGCTATTTCATCCCTAAACCAAGTGTGAATTAAAATTTTGTTCGGTTTAGTATCGACGGCTTCTTTTAATATAGGGATTCCTGTGGAATCCATGTTATGTGCAGAATGAGTAGTTTCAGATCCTACATGTGATTCTGTTTCAGATGCTGTAATGGTACCACTTGAAGGTCCTGGAATTGAATAGGGTGAACGCTTACGTTTGGGTCTACTTCCTGTGCTTTCTGAATCTGATGAGAGTGATATAGGTTTGTCTGAATTTGGTGAAATAGGGATTGGACTCCTATTCCTACTTAATTTAGATATTTCCTCTGTAATTTCTTCACACTGCTTTTGAATTTCCAAATCCTTTTCATCTACATTTACTTGTACTGAACTGTTATCTTTAATATTTTTTCTTAATGCATTTATCTTGACTCTTGATAGAGCGTCAGCGTTGGTGTTTTGACGGCCGTTTTTATATATTACGTCGTAGTCGTATTCCGCTAACCGTAATCGCCATCTCGTGATTTTACTGTTGGGTTCTTCGAACGAATGTAACCATGAAAGTGGCCTATGATCGGTATAAATGGTGAACTTTTTACCGTAAAGATATGGGCGAAAATGTTTAATGGCCCATATTATAGCCAGTGCCTCCTTTTCAATGGTACTGTACCTACTTTCAGCCTCATTAAGAGTCCGTGACGCATATGCTACAGGACGATCACTTCCTACTGGTCCTTGTGACAATACTGCACCAATAGCGAAGTTTGAAGCATCTGTTGTCAATAAAAATGGTTTCTCAAAATCCGGATATTGTAACAGCGGTGCGTTTGTTAATAATTCTTTACATTTTTCAAATGCTTCTACATATTCCTTATTAATTGTTATACCACGATTTTTCTTTAAACAAACTGTTAAAGGTCGTGTGATTTTAGCGAAATCCTTGATAAATTTCCTATAATACCCAATTAAACCGAGGAAGCTTTTAATTTCAGTTTGTGTTTTTGGCAGAGGAAACTTCAGAACTGCATCTATCTTGTCGTTATTGGGTTTTAACCCTTCTCGCGTTATTGAATGCCCTAAATATAGAACTTCTTTTCTTAAAAACTCGGATTTATCTAGCTGTATTTTTAAATTTGTTTGCCTGAGTTGTTCAAATATTTTACGTAATTTTTCTATATGTTCTTGAAGGCTTGATGAAAATATAATTATATCGTCCAGGTATACTAAACAATGCATTCCTATTAGTCCTCGTAATATACTATCCATGACTCTCTGGAAAGTCGCAGGAGCCGTTTTCAAGCCAAAGGGCATGCGTAGGAATTCAAAGTGACCTGCCTGAGAGCTGAAAGCAGTTTTCTGTCTATCAGCTTCACTAATTTCGATTTGGTGATAGCCGCTAGCTAAATCTAACGTGCTGAAATAATTGGCTTTACCTAATTTATCGAATAGATCGGATATATTTGGCAACGGGTATTTATCGTCGATAGTCATGTCATTTAAACGTCTGTAGTCTATAACCATTCTGTACTTTTTCTCTCCAGAAGCGTCCATCTTTTTAGGCACAAGGTGAACGGGAAAATTCCAAGGAGAAAAAGACTCTTGGATAACATTGTCTTTGAGTAATTTGTCAACTTGTCTATTAATTTCGTCGTTTACGGTCTGTGGCTGTCTGTAAGGTTTTAAGTATATTGGTTCTTCATTTTTAGTCCTAATATGTTGTTTTACTTTATTTGTGAAAGTTAATGGTAATTTGTCACAGTAGAAAATGTCTCTATATTCGTAACATAAGTCACTAATAGCTTTCTTTTCCTCTGTGTTCATATGGTCAAGTCTTAATTTGTTTAAGTTTTCCTTCAAATAGTCATCGATGTCAAGGTCGTTTTCAGATACTGCGTTGATTTCACATGTTTGGGGTTCGTATGGAGTAATTGGAATTAATTGGTTAATTGTCAAACATACAGCTGTATCTAAAGAATTCTGTATAATAGTATGAGCTTGACCCTGGGTGCAATTAACAAGTGCAGAAGGCATTCTAACACCTGGTTTGAATGTACGATGTTCTATTATTCCTGTACCATTATTAAGGTCCGTCGGTAGAGTTACCTTGGTTTCAGATCGCGGTTCTAATTTAACTGTAATTTGGGGATTATACACAATAGGAATGTCAACATTACGAGTCCTTAATATCTGATTTTTCATGTCTATGTTAGCGTCAAGTTGTGATAATAGATCAGATCCTATAAGTCCATCATAGTCCTTGTCTACTTCATATATGTAAAAAGTGTGTGAATCTGAAGTTTTAAAGATTTCAGAGAGTGGGATGTAAATTGCCTCATCGTGTAAACTTCGACCATGTGTGCTAATTACTTCGAAAGGAACTGAAAACTTATACTGCTGAAAATATTCATTTGCCTTTTTAGGACTTATAAAAAAGCGAGAACTTCCTGTATCTATCATAAATTTTGAATTAATTTCTGGTAAATAAATGTAGGGAAGCTTTGCAAAATTTTCACAATTTAAATTTATTAATTCGGTGGATTCATGTCCGAGGCTATTTGATAAAAATTTTCATCTGTAATATCATTATTAACTTGATCTGCGACTTCCTGACCTTCATAAGTTTCGTTATAATAATTATCATCTGCGTCCTGAACATAATAACAATCATCATCCGTCTGAGGAGGTGAATATACTTGTAGCTCATTATGGTGAGCCTGATTACGAGCAGGTAATGCAGTGCGCATAGTAACATCAGTGTCCATTTTTGGATTCTTTTGCTGTACTGGTGGTATACCGAATTTAAACTGATGTTGAGGGTTAACAGGTGGTCTGTAGTATTGTTGGCCTTGGCCAAACGCTGGTCTATAACCTTGAGGAATTTGTGGGGTATCGAATCTGGGTTGAATATTCGGCGGTCCAAATTGAGGTCTTCTCTGATTATTATGATGTATGCCAAATTTGAACTGCTGATTACCAAAATTAGGTTGCTGTTGAACCTGCGGGCGGATTTGATTAGGTATACCAAATCTGAATCCCTGGTTCTGTTGAGGGTTCGAAGTAATAAATGGTTTAAGACCAAATTTCTCTACATA
This sequence comes from Limenitis camilla, assembly GCA_905147385.1. NCBI lineage: Eukaryota > Metazoa > Arthropoda > Insecta > Lepidoptera > Nymphalidae > Limenitis > Limenitis camilla. The sequence goes on along the minus strand of LR990251.1, from coordinate 4,281,750 downwards.
AGGGTTACTAGTGTTAGCTGAAGGCTGTGAAAATTGTTTTTGAACTAATGGTCTTAACATTCTATTACGTTGTTCATACTGAAATTTGAAGTTTACTTCTTCAAGGACAATGCTGAGGGCATCTTCAAGTGTATTAGTGCCCTTGAGCCTTACTATACGAATTAAATCCTCAGGTAAATTATATAGAAATACGTTCAGTGCCATATTATCATATATAGTTATTTTACTTCGCCTAATATGATCATCTGTTAAAAGATTAACCTTCGCGAATAATGTGCTCTTAACCTGTTGTATACGGTTACAAAAATCTAAATAGGATTCGTTATTTTTAATCCTTAATGTTTCTAATTGAATAGCAATGCATTCTTCCGAACGCGGATCTCCGAAGTGTTGCGTTAAAACAGATTTTAATTCAGCCCAGGATTCTATATCTGGCCTCTCACTAATTAAGTGGGCCGCTTTACCGATTAATTTACTAGAAACTACATGAATAACGTATAAATCCTGTGCTGGATTATTTTCCCTCCTATAACATCTTATAACATATTCACATTTTTTAATATATAAATTTAAGTCTTTCATCTCCATCAAACTTAGGGATAATTGACGATATTTCTTGTGGAATTGAAACAAGAGTTGTAGCCATTTCTACCATCTAACTTAAATACAATATAATATAAAATGTAGTATAACGTATTACCGATTTTAGTGCAATACAATTAAAATTAAAATATCTAACTCTATATACGTAACTAATAAAACTAACTCTACATATAATTGCCGATTTTTAGGCAATCAATTAAAATAAAATATGTAACACGATGTACGCTACGTGTAATTACCTATTTTCTGTGCAATTACCTTGAAAATCAGTTAACCAGTAATTAAGAGTCTCTACAATCTAGTTTAATACAAATAAAAAGGAATAGATTATGGAAACAAGGAATAGTGAATTTGGACTACTCACAAGCCATCCATACTCCTCCAATGATGATCCCTTTGCACTCACTTGTCTTCGCCGCGCGTCCCGAAAACTTATTTCTTTGGTTCGAGGATACCGATCTACTTTTTCCGCGCTTTTCGCCCAAAACCCGATTTTTGAGTTTTTACGAATGGCAAGCAACACGGCCGTAGAATATACGGTATCCTACCGGCTGCGCCAGTTTTACTTTGGGAGCTCGAGGGCGACTTTTTAAAAATTAAAAATTAATTATAAAATTATACAAGTGAGTTTATTGAAGGTTGACAAAGGAATGAATTAAATCTAAACTTAAATAACTACAGGGCAACATATCGCCCACCGAGAACATCTTATCTTATTCTAAGAATTCACTAGACGCACGGATATGGGCTAGACGCCTAGTCAGCGGATCTAGTGAATAGGACAGGGCCGGGCTCAGGTCGCATGACTACATATTTTAATTGTTGGCAAGCAGTGTTTATTATGCACACTCGTGCGACCAGCTGCGGACTGCACGTGGTGTTACTTCCAGACACCTGCGGATACCACCTGCGCTCACAGCTGCGTATAACACCTGAGGACGCAGCTGCGAATTGCACGTGGTATTATTTCCGGACACGTGTGAAATTGTGAAGACTTTCCCACTATAGAAGATCCTATAAAAGACGTTGCATGCTATGGGGTTCATTCGATTCTCGGTCGGCAACGGAAAAAGATCTCCTCCCTCAGTGTTAAAGAGTTATTCGGTCCCATATATCTGTATCTTTCAATTATAATTAGAACGTTTGCAGTAACTAGAGTTCTGAAATCTGAATGTTATATCTGTATCTTTCGATTATGATTAGAACAATTGCAGTCATTAGAGTTCTGAATGTTATAGTGTCAAATTATATTTTGTTGTTTAAGTTATCGAATTGTGATTACTAATTAAATAATTTTACATACACTTGTACTTTACTTATTTATTATTTTTATATTAAAACTGTCCTCATCTTCTGGTTTATAATACTACATAATATAATCCAATTTGAATATAAATACATTACATAAATATGCTTTAATCTATACTTTTTTTTTCTCAGTCTCTATGATTTATTTGCATATAAAAATTAAAATTTTACACTTTTAAAATAAACTACTTCTATTAAACACTATTTAAATTAAGTAATATCAAAAAATGTTTCTATTCCACTACAGATAGGTAGTGTGCCCAAAACGCTGGCAGCGTTTCGTCTTTGAATAGCCAGGCTAATTTGTTAGCCGAGGTGGCTGCCAGCCCTTTGGTCACCTTTGGTTGGTGGCTTGGATGAGGCGAGATGATATTTCTGTGAAAATATCAAAAGCTTCCTTGCCCCATGGCCCCATGGTTTCTACGCCGAACGGCACAAACATAAAGTTTCTTTCTGTCTCCATATGACAGAAGTCGCTTGTAAATGAGAAGCTGCAAGTGTATCCACACATGTAGCATCCCACACAAGAGATCTTCCTAGCTTCAACGGAACGAGCGCCATTCCATCAAGTCTCTTGCCATCGCTACGCGCCAAGACGTTTGGTTCTAAAATAGCTGGTACTTTAGCAGTGACAAGAGACCTGCGAATTATGTCATTCAAGGAAGCAGGACGAGAGAAACAGCCTGCACTCCTTGTGCAAGACAAACCATGGTGTCCGTATGCGTCCACAGCCTCTCCGCAGCGACATCGATGTGGTTGATTTAACTTGGAGCCAATTCGTAAGCCTACTGCTATTGTGAGAGTGAGATGGTCTAATAATGTGCCGATATGAGGTGAAGGGAGAATCCAGATTCTTTGGTAAAGACAGCGAGGAGGCGTGCGCGATCTTTGGTGGACATAGAAGAACTTATAAGATTATTTCTTACGGTACCGTACAGTATCTCATCCCATTGTCTCTGTGAAGCCAAAGAATTTGGAATTTTATTAGAACATGCTGTTGAAAAAGCATTTCTGGCTTCTGTCAAATACGATGACTCAATGGAACCCAAGGATGTTCTGATTATTCTACGATAAAGTTCAATCGTACTGTAAGCAGAAGACAGAAAGGCAGGTAAAGCCACACTGGAAATTTTTCGTATACCTAGACCACCGAAACGAATTGGTAAAGAAGCCTGCGCCCACGCAGTGTCACTCAACGCACAATTTAGGACATTAATAAGTGTTTTTCTAATTATGTTATCCAAATTAAGTAATAAATAATCAAATTTCCAAAGATGGGATCAGCGTATATAATAAGAAAATTTTGGTACGAAAAGACAAAACTTAATAATAAATAATGCGTCAAAAACTTGATGGAATTTTGAGACCTGATCGGAAATGAAAGCAGGAATAGCGGAGTCTAGTATAGAGGCCCCAAGAAAGCGAAGTGATACAATTTTTATACCGGGTGTTATTGAATTGAATTGGCTTATGATAATTTCTTTTCTATGGTTTGTAACATACGAAGGGATAAATATTTCACATTTCGAATAGTTGAGTTCTAAACCTATTTTCCAAACTGTTCAATTAATTTAGTGTTTACTATATTTTTAATATAACGCGCGCAGTGGGTAGTGTTGGTAACACTGCTTGTAGTTAATGAGAACGGTTACAAGCCGGGCGCGAGCGGTGTGCATCCCTTGTTTTTAATCCCTTTGAATATTATAAGTGTTATCCCGTGTCCTGTGTGTGCTATTTCCCAAGAGTTAATTAACTGACCCTTCAGTGACGAGAACAGGCTGTGGTGATAAAGTGCGAACTATTTTGTGTTATTTGTTAGTGGTGAACGAACGGGCATGCCCAAAGAATAATAATAATAATTCCTTATTAGACACAAACATGATACATAAATTATTAAGATTTCACTGACTTCTGCACTAGTAGAACTGTGTTGCAGGAGCCAGTTTCCTCCCCTAAATTAAATTTCACATGATGCCCTTAAAGAATATATTTCTACTATTATTTACATGATACGTTAATAACCTAACCTAACCTAACAAAAAAAAAGTCCTTAAAAAAAGAAAATAAATAAAATTACGATTTGTTTACATTTACAATAAGAAAGGTAACTAAAGATGAGAACAGTTGCACAATACTGTGTATGTGTGTGTGTGTGTGTGTGTGTGCGTGCGCGTGCGTGCGTATGTGTCAGTGTACTTGATTAGCGTAATTTATTATTTTTCTACTATTAGAAGTTTTTCTGTTTCAATATATCCTAAAGATTTCAACCAGGTAAGTACTACTTTTTTTAAATTGTAATTATTCAATGTTCTGACATTTAAGATTTTGTTGCATTTATTATAAATAACTGGTGCAAGATAATTATACTGCCTTTGACCAAATGCTGTTTTCTGATGGGGCACCGGACAACGAAATACTCTCTTTTATCTTTCTGGTAAGTTTGGTACAGATTTTTTATGATATCTTTTCAAAATTTCGTAAACATACGTTTGTCTAACAGAGAGTACGCCAGCTTGTTTATAAACTTCAGTAGTGGGGTGTTTAAAAGGTAAGTATAGCAAGACTTTGAGAAGTGCTCGTTGGGCTCTTTCCGCATGTAACAGAAGCGTTTTACCAGCACTGCCCTATGCACAAATACAATATCTTATAATGCATTTACAGAGAGCTTGATAAGTTTCAATGAGCAATTTCTTATTGCAAATTGAGCGTAAATTTTTGAAGATATATATTAACTTTCTGATTCTACCTATTAATGATATTAAATGCGGTTTCCAATTAAGTTGATCATCCATAATAACACCTAAGTATTTTATGGTGTCAACTCGACTAAGCGCATCACAGTGGCATTTCGATGTACCACGGTTTCGATTCGGGTATGTATGTATTTTCAGTGAAAAACTGGAGGAAGGTTTAACTGATGAAGTTTTACTTAAACATATATCTTTGAAAGGCCAACTTCCGCTTTGCAAAAGACTGTGCTCCATTTCCATGAAATAGCAGGACAGTGTCATCTGCAAACATTGTTATATCGGTGTTCGATAACGCTGCAATATTTCCAAGCTCATTAATATAAATAAGAAATAATGTAGGACCAAGCGTACTGCCCTGCGGAACGCCGAAGTTGCAACTGGTTTCATTACTCTGGATACCACCTACTTTTACACATTGCGATCTTCCCGATAAGTAGTTTGTGAACCATTCTAGAACCACGCCTCTCATGCCTATTTTGTCTAAACGCTTTAAAAGAATAGGTATCGAAACCGTATCGAAGGCTTTTTGGAGATCCAAAAAGACACCTAAACATTTATCTCCCTTATCTAGATACGAAACTATCCTTGTTGTGAGTGTTAGGACTGCATCTTCCGTCGATTTTCTTTCTCTAAAACCGAACTGATGTTGGCTAATTAGATCATTATGTTCGAGGTATTTTATGACCCTATTGTTCACAAGTTTTTCGAGTATTTTCGAAAGTGTAGAAAGTAGGGAAATTGGTCGGTAGTTCGAAGGTTCAGTCTTATCACCACTCTTATATATCGGGCAGACCACAGCCTTTTAGTAAGCTTCAGGGAAGGTACCAGTTTCAAGACTAAGGTTGCACAAGTAGGCAATCGGCGAAGCAAGAGATACAATGTTATCCCTTAGTACTTTAGTTGTAATACAGTCCCAGCCAGGTGCGCTTTGCATTCTTAGTCCAAAGATACGCTTCACTTCAAATGAGTCGGTAGGTGCAAAAGACATTGATTGAAGTGGAGAACTTTTACTTTTTACTTGTTTAGATAGATCATGTTCACTTAAAGATATTTTAGAGCGTATCTGATTAGCCAGAGTACCTCCGGATTGAGGTAAAAAATTCATTTACCCTATTTAGAGAATCTGTAGGAGAATCAGCTATGTGCAGTAAATCAGTTAAGGGTTTTTTAGAATAATCAATATTGCAAACTTCTTTAATGACTTGCCAAGTGTCTTTTAAGTTTCCTTTACTTTTATGTAATTTTTCTTGATAATACCGGTTTTTCAGATTTTTTATGATGGAATTACATGTATTTCTATATTGTAAATACTTTTGCTGTTTTTCTATGTCGTTAGGTGATTTTTTAACTTTATAATGTAATTTGTCTCTTTTTCGTATACATTTGACCACTCCTTTTGTGATCCACGGTTTTAAAGGTTTAAGTCTGTTCGGAGTTTTAATACTAGTTGTATTATTTGTGATAGTCTCTATCAAGGTTTTTAATATTAATTCAGATGCAAGATTTATATCAGATATCATATATAGTTTGGTCCAATTCATATTATCAAGGAATTCTTTAATTTTATTGTAATCTATTTTTATTTAATGATGGTTACGTATATTTTTTACTATATAAGATTTATTTATAAATAATAATATTGGTGAATGGTCTGTGAGTTTTTGTTCAAATACTATAGTTTTACAAGGTAAAGAACACTTTATAATTATATGATCGATACAGTTATTTATTCGTGTGGGCATAGTGATACCTTGTTTTAAACCGTATAATGTAATTAAATTTAAGTAGTCCTGCGCTGAACCAGATAGGTTTTCAGGCATTGTGTTAATATTTATGTCTCCTGTCAGAATAACATTTTTCGTTTGTACATTATTTAATATCTTATCTAGCGAATCTAAGTAATTGCTTGTATTTCTAAAACTAGATAGACACGTGAAACTGCGTTCTAATGAAAGTTCGAGTATGAAAATATATAGTATTAAATATCATTTGCAGTTATAATAAAATTATTGCAATGCATGCAAACCAAAATATAATAACTGTATTTGCTAAATTTCGTATTTTTTTACTATTTTCTTCAACCTCTGATAAACACGGAAATATGTTTTATTTTTTAAAATTTTGATAGCATCAAGATAAATGATTATTCTTAATGTCAGTGTGATATTATTGCAACATGGTGAATTATTTCAATTTTTGGATAGGTTGTTTCCGCCTTTGGGAAGAAAATGTTAATAAAACTATTCTCAAGATAGTATTAAATAATATACGAAATTTCTTCTCGTACTCTTCGTTACGGCAACTTCGCGCCGTTCAATAAAAAACCAAAATCACACGAATATGAGCAGACAATGCAGACATACAACTTCGAGCAATCCATATATCATGGACTGAGGATTAATAATAAAAATAATATTAATAATTCGTTCACACATCCTTTCCGACCAACATAATAACATAATGATAAAGCCGTGTTAACATAAATATTAAAATTATAGTTTATAGCCATTATCTGACTATAATACATTTTGTAAGTATTAAAAACTTAATAACTGCTGCTCACGAATCAATAAACATTGATTATTGTAAAATTTTATGTAAAAATATAATATTTGTGGCCTGCAACCATCGTAGACTTACCTACCACAGTTTTTGGCATAGTCAGTTAAATGACACACAGAAAAACACACTAATATTTATTTTTATTAATAAAGAAATAATAATTAGGTATTTTCAGAAATTAAAGAAGACCAGTATTTTTCAAATCTAATTTATTAAACTAATTAGTTTCATCCAGTGGCGTAAGTACACCGTTCGAGACCCCTGGCAAATTCATCAGACGCTCTATCCTCCAATATTAAGAAACTTAACCAATTACATAGTATTTATATTTTATAATAACCTAGTCGACCCGTCCCGGCTTCGCCCGGGTGCAATTTAACACGTGTACTTAGCCGTAACCGCATGTCCCTGCATTTTATATCTGTAATATCTGTATCCTAATTGGATAAGGCTTAATGCTGTCTTGTTTAAAATCACTTCGTAAATTAGCCATTATTTCTCGTAAAAAGTAAAGGATAAAAAATGGTTATTGTGAGTTATCCTTAAGAGATAGACATATAGCATCGCGGACTTTTTTGTAGTTCTTTTTTAAGGTGTACAATACTGTAGTAGATTATTTTGTTCTATCTCGTAGGGTTCAGCCAGCGTTTGCAATGTAAGCTGAAAAAAATGTGTTTATTGACGACATCACATTAGAAACCTGTAAAATTATCAGTGTTTCTCTACTATATTATGTATGTATTATACATATAAACCTTCCTCTTAAAATACTCTATCTAATAAAAAAACCGCATCAAAATCCGTTGCGTAGTTTTAAAGATTTAAGCATACATAGGGATATAGGGACAGAGAAAGCGACTTTGTTTTATACTATGTAGTGATCACTACGTGAATTAGATAGTAGGTACATATAAACGCTATTACAATAACTTTATTTTCATGTAACCTTTAATGCAGGTCGTATTGAACTAAAATTACAACTTTTGGTTAGAAGTTCCTAAACTACTTATAAACATAATAAGGAAGAATTAAGATGATATATATATATATTTTTTATTTGAGCTCATCTGTAACCAGTAGACAACTATAAGCAGATTGGTTGTATGATATTGTCGGGACGAGTGCAGCCTCCAACGAGGACAGCTACTCGTTATAATCTAGTTAGGTCTCCCTGACTAGACAATATCTTTTCTTTTAAGACGCTTATGGTATTTCGGCGTAACCAGAGCCGCGGGTTTCATTCGGGTGATTTTCCAGGCCTCAATTTCCTCTCTCTCAGTATTCATTTTTAAATATGCGTGGACTTCAGAATTGGTAACAAACCATGGAACTTGTGTTATTGTTCTTAAAATAGCATTCTGTACTCTTAGTATTATTGCATAGTGCAGTGTTATTTTTCCTCCAAAGATTTTTTTATTTTCTCGGCTACTCTGTGTACCTGCTCTATGGTAAAGTGTTGTTGCCTGAACCCGAATTGGTGGTGAGGGATGATATTTTTATTCTCCAATATTGGCATAATGCGGCTAAGGACAAGTTTTTCTCAGACCTTCGACAGGATGGGCAGGAGACTGATAGGCCTGTATGAGGTGGTTTGGCTTGCTGGTTCCTGCTCCTACCGCGCGCTCCTTACGCGTTTCCTACCTCCTGCCTTAAGTAACATCAGGATTTGCGACACCTTCCACAATCCGGAAAGTACTGGACTCTAAGTATTCCATTATATAGCATTGTCAGGAAGACTATTGCTTTTCTTAGATGTACTCTCAAAATTTCCTTGATAATGAGGTCATATCCTAGTGCTTTTCTATCTTAAAGGCTGAGCAAGAATAGATTCTATTTCTGTTTCGGCATCTGTGTCACTGACACTATTCGGACTAAACACGTTTGACAAATGTTCTGCAAACAGATCCGCCTTTTCCTGTGGCGAGCGGGCCCAGCCACCATTGTATCGTAGCGGAGACTTTGTGGTCTGTTATATGCCTTAGTAAATTTCCACTGTGAGTAGTAGATGCCGCATTCGGTGTAAGGGATTCCATTTGAGCCTGGAGAGTCCTTTTGTGCCAAGTACTCAACATATCCTTCAATAGTGACGCTTGCCTGATGAATTTAGTTTTATCTGATGCAAGTCTGCTGGATTGCCAGATGCGGCGCAGTCTGCGTCTCTCTAAGACTGCTTTTCTTATTTCAAGAGGATAGTTGTGTATCCGCTCTTTGGTGTCTAGTATAGGAGTACTGCGCCAACAGGCTTCCTGGATAAGCGTCTTCCTCTAATTGCCCCCTAAAAAAGCCAACTGGTCAGAATTCAAGACATCACTAGCCACGCAACTTTCAACCTGTAATATTCTCGATCAGAACATCCATGCACTTGACATTCCACAGTTAGAACAACTTATAGATTCGATTACTAAAATCATCCACATCGCTTGTCAATCCTCTATGCCCATCCGAACCGGCTCTTCAAAGAGTAAGCCACTCTGGTGGAGTGACGCCTTGGAAGAACGTAAAAAGAAAGTCATTGAGCTTCACAGGAGGTTACACGTGGCTAAACGTCGCAATAAGATCACCGATGAGATGGTTGCTGATTTGTCTGAGGTTAAAAAGAAATATTCGGAGGAGCTCAAAGAGGCATCATGCGCGAGTTTTAAAGAGTTCTAGAGTTGCAGACAAAGGAGAACGTCTGGTCGTTGACAAATAGACTTCTTAAGGAGACGAACCCCAGAAGACCTCCTAATACCTTTAAGGTAGATGGGAAATACACAGAGACTAACCGCGAGACGGCGCTTGCACTTCTTGAGCACTTTTACCCCAATGATTCATCAGACTCACTCGCACGCCATCATGAACTGAGACGACAAACCCTGGAAACACCTAACTCACTTGACGACCCTCCCTTTGCCGAAGGCGAAGTGTTGGAAACATTAAACCGTATGAATCCCAATAAAGCCCCTGGCCTCGACAATTTAACAGCAGACATTTGTACACAATTTACCATCTTTTATCCAAAATTAATCACCGACATCACCAACCGTTGCCTTGATCTCCAACACTTCCCTCGGCAATGGAAGAAGGCGTATGTCAAAATAATATCCAAACCGAACAAGGAGGATTATACACTCCTCGGATCACACAGACCCATAGGACTTATTCCAGTATTCGGTAAGATGCTGGAGAAGTTACTCATAACCAGAGTAACATATTTAGCCGGATCGAACGGCAACCTACATCCTATGCAGTTCGGCTTTAGGGAGCAGACTAACACCACGGCGGCTGTCGACACTGCGCTTCGAACCATTCGCGGAGCAAAGGCCGATGGTCGACGGGTCTTATCTGTCTCCCTAGACATTAAAGCGGCGTTTGACAACGCCTGGTGGCCGGCGCTGTTACATCGACTTCGAGCAATCAACTGCCCAAAGAATATTTTCGGACTTATTAAAAGTTATTTGTAAGACCGCGAAGTTATTTTAGACCACGCTGATGTACGCGTCAATAAAAAGACCACTAAAGGATGTGTCCAAGGGTCCGCATGTGGTCCCCTAATGCGGAACTTCATTTTAGACGAACTCCTATCTATTAATTTACCTGAAGGTTGTCAAATTCAGGCGTTTGCTGACGACGTATTGCTGATTGTCCAATCCAACACCATCCAGGAATTACAAAGAATTATCAATAGCGCACTTGACTCCATCGTCAGCTGGGGCAGCGGAGTAAAGTTAGAATTTGGACCTGCAAAAACCCAGTTAATCGCATTCTCTCTTGGAGTGAAACTAGCCTCTATCACCATGGCTGGGCAGGTTCTCAAATATGACAAGGAGATAAAATTTTTAGGGGTTATAATCGACGAAGAACTACGGTTTAATAGCCACGTCAAGTATATGATATCGAAAGCGACTCGAATTTTTAATAAGCTGTGCCTTTACTGTAGGCCGACATGGGGTGCACACCCGGAGAACGTTCGGACCATATACCGGCAGGTAATTGAACCTATTATTACTTATGCTGCCGGTGTATGGGGTCATGCGGCCTACAGACAAAACATTAAGACCAAGCTTTTAAGCTTGCAACGCTCTTTTGCCTTGAAAGCGATCCGATGCTTTAGAACTGTCTCCACTACAGCAAGTATCGCACTTGCACAGTTCACTCCTCTAGACTTAAAGATCCGTGAAGTATATGACATTGAGTCTACAAAGCTTACTGGCATTACTTCACATCTACCGTCTGACATACAACTCGAATCACGCACACCACCATATCAACTACTTCATCCATCTCAACGAATTTCACTCCCTTATAAAACATTTACAAATCAGACACAAATCAACGATCACTGCCATTCATCAAATTGCCGAATAATTCAAATTTACACCGATGGAAGCAAGCTTGTGGATTCAACTGTTGGGGCAGCTTTTGTCGGTTTTGATGGAGAACGACAAATAATTACCAAAAAACTTAAGCTGCACAGAAGTTGTTCGGTATTCCAAGCCGAACTATTAGCCATTGATCGAGCTTGCTTCTGGGCCCTAAAACACAAAACATCTCAGTGCACTAAATATTCAATTTTTTCAGACTCACTTTCATCCATTAAGGCCATTCAGAACAGGAGCAATCCTCATCCTCTCATAGCATCCATCCATCGAACAATTCATTCCATTCACACCAGTTCCATTAAGACAATAGAGCTATCCTGGGTGAAAAGCCATGTAGGGATACCTGGAAATGAAGCTGCTGATGTGGCAGCTAAGGCCGGAGCAAATTTGCACAGGGCCTCAGATTACAGCGTATTCCCTATTGGCTTTGTCAAACACTCAGTTCGTACGGACATACGCAGAGAGTGCGAAGAAAGATATCATGATTCAGTTCAGGGGGCTTGGACCAAGAAGCTTCTTCCCACCCTCGGGGATATCAAAAAATTATGGAGTAGGACAAAAGTATCATTCAGTACCTTCTTCGATTTCATATCACGGACGATGACACCTGTCCATGTGACGGCTCTACAGTACAGACTCTGTCTCATCTAATCGAAGAATGTCCTCGCTTCGATCCTCAACGGTTGGAACACACAATAAAATGTGAAATTGCGGGTGTCTCTCCCTTCGTTTTGACCCAAGTCATGGAGAAAGAGGGTAGTCTGCAATCATATATTAAATTTACGGAATATATTATCAACCAACTGAAACACTTCAATGGTACTTAAGAGTCCTAAAGTGACGTTGTATATATGGAAATTAATGTTATATATGTAAAAGCGCAAAAAAAAAAAATATATATGTCGGAGGTGTGAGTTAGGTTTAGGTTAGGTTAGCCTTAGGTTAGGTTAATGTTAGTCTAATCTTAGGATTAAACAGTGAAACTAAGCAGTGGAGGTGAGTGTCTCGATCGAATAAAGGAATTCCTTAAGCCTACACCTTGGTCACAAGTCCAAGGCACTACTTAGGTTCCTGTCATAATAGTTCTTGTCATAATAGTAAGTGATAGTAATGTTTAGTTATATCCTGACCGTGTTGCGCCCGTATAGCTTTTGAGATAGGCCATCCATTCCATTAGTTTTTCTTTTTTGCTTCCGACATATATATAAAAATAAAAAAATAATAATAAAAGTAAAGGAAAAAAAAATGAATAGATAAAAAAAAAAATTAATTAATTTTATTATACTTTTTGTTAACATGGAAATGTTAACCCCCTTTTTCTGTGTGCAAATCCTCAGCTGTATCCAATAGCGGATGAGACATTTGTCTTGAAATATGTGACTTTTTTTTTTCTCTTTCTACTTGACTTAATAGTATATAATTAATTTATAAGTGACGATTCAATAATTATACAGGACAAACTTATTTTGATAAAAAAAAAAAACCTTCCATGGTCAAAAGTGGGGTCTGACATCATTCAGTATCATATTAGATACTATATAATACTAGTCGATTATTTCTCTGGTTTCATAGAAGTAAATGTTATTAATAGTATTGGTAGTAAAGCAGTTCTTGCTGTTATGAAAGAATAGTTCGCATGACACGGAATTCCTAGTGTTTATAACACATAATGGGCCTTAAGGCTTATAAATCATTCAATAAAAAATAAAATTTTCAATTCAATTCAACAATTCAATAAAAAGAATTCAATGACTTTAATAAACAGCGGGATTTCAAACATACTACAACTTCTCCAAATTACCCGCAAGCTAATGGTTAACAATTCAATGAACCACCACCAATCTATATTGCAAAAACAGGATATTGCGAAGAAATATTACGACCGGCATTGTCGTGTATTACCAGAGTTGAAGCCAAGAGAAACTGTCATTTTAGTAAATGACACAAATAGCAAGCGTACGCGCTCAGGTTGAAAGTTGTGCACCTCAACCTAGGTCTTACTTCGTGGCGGATATGTCTGATAAGCGTTACCGTAATAAAAATTAACCCAGGTGCTAAAGAAAATGTTGAGGATAACTGGAACAGCGCAGAGAGCGAACATGAAGAGTATATAGACGAAGAGGTTCCTCCAATTCCTACCATCCCTACCGCGACCACTTCTGCTCCTGTCCCTGATCGCGAGTGTAGTACTCAGAATGAGAATAGCTGACAGGGAATAGCAAATAATACCATCGCGCAGATTGGCCGCTGTTAAGGCCCGAATTAAGCTGAAAGACATTAAATTAAGGATAATGTAAGAAAAAAGTTTCATTCTTATTAAGTACTAGCGGCCTGCCCTCGCTTCGCTCCGGGTATTTAAAGCAATAAGATATTGATGTCCTCAATTTGTCATTCTGTAATTGTGTTTATTTTTTGTATAATTTTAATATATTATTTTTTTTTAAATGTAAAGATAATATAAAGTTGTAGGTACTTTGATTCAAGCGGGTATCTAAAATATTAAATTAATAAAAATCAGTTATAGTCGAACTTGTGTTTTAATCAACAATTATAATAATAAATGTTAAGTTACAGCTCTTTACACATGTATACCCTCTCCGAGTGGGACCCTTTTCGACTCGGCGCCCCTGACAATTTGCCGAAATGCTACCCTATAGTGACGCCTTTGGTTTCATCTTCATCAGCGCCTTTTTCCTCAACTCACGTCGCAATATTTTGCCAGTTGGACTCTTTGGTATATCATCTATGAATATCACTCCGCCTCGAATGTGCTTTGGATTTGATAACTTGAAACAATAACATATGATTAAATTTATTATATTAATAGGATTTGGACGGTAGTTTTTATCCCAGCTAAGCAACAAGCAGGTTGGCTTGGAAAACATACAGACAATTTCTTTAAGTCATTAAAGCTTTTATTGGTTTACTTCATTACTATGAGCTACTCTTTTTAAAACTTTGTAAAACGATTACTTTTTTTGGAACGTGCGCGCATCCACTAGCTGAGGAAGTCCGCCGACCAAGTTACCAGAATAATATCTGAGTGTAACCGTTTACTAGGCTTTAAAATGACTATTAACCACGTAAGTTTCTATTTATTTATTTATTAGTCACACCAACAGAGTAAACATTAAAATAACAATGTAATAAATTAAATATAAAATTTTAAAACTAAATGCTCCTCTTAGTACAGGTGCACACAGCATGCATTTAATGTTGACACAATACAATATATATTTTATAATAGTTATACATGTTTCATTTATATTTAATTAATCACAATTATTCATTTCTCAATTCATTATTTCATTTTTCTTTATTTCGTTGAATGTAAGTAACAAATTAAACAAACTTTAAATTAAATTTGTACATATTTACAGATTCTTCATAACTAAACAAAGGCATTACAAGGTTGCACATACGATGATATCAAATGTCAGTGCAAGATATTAGAAATTACATCAATATATTACATAAAATAACAAAAACATAGGTAAATGAATTAAAGAGACATAATAATATCCAAATCAATGAAATAACAAGTCAACAAGTCAGTGAAAAACAAAATTAAATAATATAAAAAAAACTAAAACTGATTATTTGAATTAATTATTATCCAATGTCAAAAGTAGGTACAAATATCAATTATTTCGATTTAAAATATTTAATACTGAAAATTTAAATTTAATGATGGAGTCATGCGCTATATCTAAAGTAGATGATATTTTTGTCAAGTCATTATATTTAGCAAGAGTTCGAGGAGTACATGAGTTTCTACAATTTATTTTTGTAAAATTTAATATTGAAAAAGGGTTGTAGATATCTAGGAACTCTGCGTGGTACATTCATGTTAAGCTGATTGAAAATAAATTCACAATCCACTCAGTTATTAAATGTCTTGTAAAGAAATAGCAAGTCTATAATAATCCTTCTATCTTCTAGCGATAACATTTTGAGATGGTCTAGTCTTTGTCTGTATGACAAGGTCTTAGGCAAATTATATTATTCTATAATAAAATATGAGCTATTCTCGCCTCTCTTTTATGTAAGCATTGCGTAATTCACGGCATCCACGGATATTTAGTGGGAGATTAGTGGGAGAATCAGTATGAGCAAAGAAAGAATAAGGGCAATGTTTTGCTTCGAACTTACTGAAATGTTCCATGTCTCGGTCTTGCTTTTTCTCAAACTTATGTTATAATTGTAAAGAATTTAAACATAGTATATATAAATAATTCTAAGTAAAACATACCCTCTCCGCCACATAGTTTTGAATATCAGCAGCAGTTAGCTCACCAACATTTGGCTGTAGAGCGACGAAAGCCACTGGAATTTCACCAACTGAAAGATGAGGGATCCCAACTACACCTGCCTCTCTTATACTAGGGTGTTGGAGAAGAACAGCTTCTATTTCTGCAGGAGGGATCTGGAAGTTCATAAAAATGGCTGCAAATTGAATTTTGAAATTCATATAATTACTTTATTAGTGAAAATATCATTTATTGACTTAGAAAATACTTCCTAGAAAAATTTTAATGCCAACCTGATAACCTTTATATTTAATCAATTCCTTTAATCTGTCGACGATATAGAAGTATCCATCTTCATCATAGTATCCAATATCACCAGTTTTAAAGAATCCTTCCTTGTCAAAGTCATCATTCTTATCTTTATCAATATATCCTTTCATTAACATGATACCTTTAATACAAATCTCTCCTTCTTGGTTAGGACCAAGGACTTCTCGAGTTTCTGGATTTACGATCTGGAAAGGTTTTTTTTAACAATAAATAAAAACGATGTAACTCTTAATCATACAAAAATCTTGCTCGGCGCGTTCTACACCCCTAACTCAAACATAAACGATTTTGATAACTTTGAACAACTCATTTCAGTGCATAGACCTCAATATGAACACATTCTGCTCATGGGCGACTTTGTGTCACACACGTGTCTTATCAAAAAATATCATCATACACGAAATCTCCTGTCTGCTCTGAGCTCTGTAAATATTAATGTTCTACCTCTCAAGGCTACACATTTCCAACATAATGGTCCTCCTTCCTAATTAGATCTTATTACTACTGCTTCTCCGGACTTAGTTTAGGCTCATGGTCAAGTTAATAACTGTGCGTTTTCTATGCATGACTTAATTTACGCATCATACAAGATCCGACCACCCAAGCGAAGGCATAAATTTATCCTTATGCGCGATTTTCGTAACATTGAGTATGAAGCCCTCAAAGAAGACATTTAATGCTCAGATTGGGATTTTTTAGACGCTACTGATGTTGATACTGAAGTTCAGAAATTCAATGCTATTATTATGGAAATCTATGACAAACATGCTGTGATTCGTGTAAAGCAATATCCTGCCCCGTGGCTTACTCCGGAAATCAAGAATCTTATGTTTAGGAGAAACAAAGCGCATATGATATATCGAATGGCCTCATCTGATCTTAATCGTGAAAGCTATTATGAGCTGGAAACTTCTATGTTATAAGATATGTCGCAGAGCTAAACGTAAGTATATTCATTCCTCAATCGAGAAATCATCTCCAGATAGACTTTGGAATTTCTTAAAATCTCTTGGGATCGGCAAATCTCCTAGTATCTCAATAGGGTGCGTAGACTTAGACTAGACTGAAATAGCTTTTTTTGTTCTCCTCCGTCAACTATTGACCCGCAACAAAAAGCATTAAGTTTGCACGAGCTGAACAGCCTACCCCTTCCAAATGCACTTACTTACGAATTCGAAAAAAAATCAGCGGTAGATGTCGTCAAAATTTTAAAATCTGTTAAAACTCGTGCAGTTAGATATGATAACATAGGATTAAACATCATCATCACGACCCTTCAATGGCCCACTGCTGAGCCGGGTCTCTTCCTCAGAATGAGGAGGGTATTAGGCTATAGTCCACCACGCAGACTTCACACACCTTTGAGAACTTTTTGGGAACTCTCAGGAGTGCAGGTTTCCTCGCGATGTTTTCCTTCACCGTTAAAGCAAGTGATATTTAATTGCTTAAAACACACATAACTCAGAGTCAGAGGTGTGTGCCCAGGATCGAACTCGGACCTCCCGAGTAAGACTTGAAGTCTCAACCACTGGGCCATCACTGCCTAATGACTGATCTATATACCTTCCCATCACAATGGAAGTGTGCCCATGTAATGCCAATACCTAAAAGATCTAACTTAAGTAAATTTGAGCATATATCGGAATATCGGACAAAGTTAAAGTTGCTTCCGATTAGATCAAGAAGACTTCACTATATATATTTATATATATATATATATTTATGTGTGTGTGTGAATATATATTTATGTATCTGTACACTAATTATATTCTGTTCACCGATTCCTCTTTTCTTCATCATATATAATTAAAAATCTCGTCCTGCCCATACAATATCCTATCAGTTATTCTAAGGTTGACTGGCAGAGATTCCCGAGTGGAGTAAGTCCGCCTTTGTACATCAGCTCATCAATTTAGTAATTATATTATTAGCTGTAAAATATGTTTGTGTACATTAAAGAGAAATAAAAAAACGATATTTTGATGAAGGTCAGTACAGTATACGAAAATATTGAAGGAAAGCATGCAGAATTTAGTCCACCATCGTTAGAAGTCTTCCAAATTGAATTTTACCTCATTTTCGAGTTATTCTTAGCATTCCCTTAAATTTGATATCCATACTATAGGAGTGCATTAAAAATAACTAGTCCGTTGTTTTGGGTGTTCCACCATGTTGTATTTAGGATGACACCAGCTAACCATGCATTGGCATACAAACCAAATGAGCATACAAAATTTTTTTAAAAGAAAAGGTAATAAAAAACTTATAAGAATACCATAATATAGATAATAATAAAATTAGTGATAATATTTTAAAATCTTATGTAGACATATAACTCACCTTAGCTGTAAGAGATACAACAGTGCCCACACTACCAATCTTTTCAGGATTGGAATTAATAGTAATGGTTTGTGCCTCTGTCATTCCATAACCTTGCAACACTTTTGCGTTAGGAAATCTGGAATAAATAAGAACACTGTAAAAAACTTTATGTAGAAATTGAACTTTCATAACCTATTAAACATTATTTGAAGTTAAACTTTCTAGATCAGTGCGAGATGACTCTCAGGTCAGTATGAAATATTGTTTTTTATTTCATTTCGAACTCAATAAGGTTCTTCAGTAGTCAATTTCAATTACATTTTTTACTTAAAACCAGTTGCTCGGAAACTTGCTGAATCTTTATTTTTACTTTATTAGTGTTACCAGGGGCGCAGAGCGCCACTGGCCATGGGAGCCGGTAGCATAGGAATGGCAATTCTTTCGAAAAGACCAATCTCTCAACTAATTTTAGGAGTCTACATTTACATACTAAAAAAGGTCACTATCGTCATGAAAGCCTTTTTGCACCCGCTAAGGTGAAGAGTTATTTTTAATTAACAAGGGTGCTAGGGTTAGGTCCCTATCTATATCTCTGATATATACTTTAGAATATTTTTGGGCCAATTCATCATGCACCTTTATGGCAAAAATACCTCTGTTTAACAGCTTTAGCAGTCTCCTCGTATAACGGCGCAGCGCCGCAGTACACCACTATCACTGAGCTGGTGTCACACGGAAGACTGGACTTGCTCAACGTTACTAAAGCTGCTGGTACTACTGTTATTTGTTCTATCTGAAATCAAATAATTGATGACTTGATTATTACGCAATCCCGTAGTTGATAGAATGAAAAGACCTCACATTTGACAGGAAAACTCTAAGAAGATAACCATTTTTTTAGTTTGTTCTCATAATTTTAATTTTACCTTATATTTTTCAACAGTCTTCAAATATAATTCACATTTAAACTTTGGCAAGTACACGTTAGTCCATCCTCTGGCGAAACTGACTAAAGTGCTGATGAGCCCCATAGCATGGCACCATGGGGTTATTGTCAGACCTTTCAATTCTACTGCGCCTATAGATATCCTGGAAATAACATTTAATACACTCATATAGAACTATATTTCCTACTACCTATCAAATAAAGTTAATATTTAAGAAATTGCATAAAATTTTATTTTATACTCGATTAGGTTCTTTTTGAGGTCATATTGTTTATACGTAGTAGTAGTAGTGTCGTCGCTTACCTTACAATGTCATAAAAATTGAGAAAATGCCGAATTTTCAGCGATTCTGATATAAAAATTTAAAGTCATAGATTAAATATCGTTTGTAGACAACTGTTCTTATACTATATTATATATGTCGGGGTATAGTTGGGGTAGTATGATAGTGAAGGCCGTGTCGAGCTATAATTAGAGTAGGATAATGATAAAGAATATTAATTGTCACTTCCGTCGCGTCATTTTAATATTCAACGTTTTTTAACAGTCTCAAACGAGTAAAAGATTATCGGTTAATCGGGATGCCAGCGCCCTATTTCCGTTTTGTTGATTTACTTCTCCCCACTAGTGGAGGGGCATTGCTACCATTGTCTAGTCACTTTATATTCCCCGACTGACGCAGTAAACTTTAGCCTCTCGACAAGTCTCTTTGAGTGAACATCACCTGGAGTTGAAGTGTAACAAATAGTGTGTCGCATCACGGATATTGGACATATCGGACTAAGGATCATGTGAGTTCTTACGTCTTATTTATTATGAGTCCCTACATGTATTTAGAAGTGTTAACACAACCTTAGGTTAGGTTTAGATTAGGTTAGCCATATGCTAACCTAACCTCAGACAAACAGTGAGACCAGGCAATGGAGGCGAGTGTTGTAATTACTTAAAGGGATCCCTTAAGCCTACACCTTGGTCACAAGTCCAAGGCACTGCCTGGGTTCCTGTTCAAAAACTACAAAATCGTGATATTCGATCACTTCATTCATTCAAATTGTCTCTCTGTTCTGACATATACATTGGATAATAAATTTATCAGTACTAATGGGTGCATTGGATTCAACTTGTGACAAATTAAAAGAAATAAGATTTTTTAACATTTAAATATAAATACTACTTACGAACATAATGTGACAACACTGATATGTGTCAACATGACTCCTTTCGGCAGTCCCGTTGTCCCGGACGAGTACAAAATGAATAACAAATCATTCTGTCCCTCCACCTCAACCGGTAGGAAATCCTCTGCCTTTACATTCACTGTATTTATTGCTAGATATTTATATAACACTATATTTGGTAGTTTATCGTCTCCAAACATAATTATTTTTCGTATAAATGGCAGCTTTTTGTAAGTATTGAAATGATTTGTAAAAGCCAAGGAAGAACAAAATACATATTGTGGTTTAGATATATTCATTACGTGGACCAGTTCATCTGGAATTCATAGTGTGAATATAAATTTCAAGTGTTGATCAAAAGCAAGGTTAAATAAAAAAATAAGATTATGATAGTTCAATCCACGACTGCTCCCTCTGCTCACGACGACTCGCCAAGTATTTCGAAAGACGAAAGGCTAGCAGCCAAACGTCGTTGATCTATAGAGAATCTTAGGTCATCGCAAAATATTGTATTAAATTGTATTCTGTAATTTTTTTTTTTTATTATTTTTTTTTAAAGATTACTAGCAGTATGGATCACATACTACTAGTATTCCCTTTACCGCTCCTAGTAAGCTAATAAATAACTTGTATCAGGAGTGGGCCACGCCAGTAGTCCAATGTCCGAGATTTGGACCCACGACTTGTTGATCGTGAATCCAACGCCCGAACCACTGAGCTACTGACGCTTCTATAGATTCTATAGAATTGGATAGATAGATCTAGATCCTAACCTAAAACATAGTGTAATTCAAGTTTAAAACTTAATTTTTCTAGAAACTTACCGTTAGTATAATCAGTACTAATGGTAGTGACAACAGCTCCAGTGCAAGCTACACCAATTACAGTACTCCAGAACTCTCTACGGTTCTCAGAACTGATGGCCACGACATTCCCCTTTTTAACCCCCATCCGTGTTAATGATACTGCTAAATTCCTGGCCTCTTGGGCTATCTTACTGTACGTTAAGGTTTCATGAGTAGAGCCATTTATCTGAAAATTTCGATTATGACAGAAAAAGTGATGTAAGTTTAATGATTTTTTATCATTTTTCATTTCACATTCAATTTTTTTTTAATTTTGAGGGGAATGAAAAAAGGGGTTTTATATAAACTTACCAAAGCAATATTTCCTCCAAATTTATTAAAACTATCCAACATGAAACGTCCCAAATTTATGTGTGATGGCACATTTATCTCCCCTTCCCCATATACATACAGAGGGTTTCTTAACATTTTGGTATTGAAAAAATACAATAAGAAAACCAAAAATATATTGAACACGCGCAAACTAAATGAAGACTTTTATCAATAAGTACTTCATTGAAAATTCTAATTTAAATAAATTAACTTAACCCTAGAAAGATAATCATATTTTGTTGTACAGAAAAGATACTCATGCGTAAAATTGACGCATGTATTTGAATTAACTGTATGTCTAGGTTTATTAGTTTATTTTAATGAATTGTATGTTATTATATATACACATATATTAGAATAATTAATACTACAGATAATTTTTTTTTACTCATTTATTTATATTTAAAAAAAAACAAAACTTTAAACTTCTTCTATAAATCAATGAAATTTTATAACACTTACTCTTTTAAATAAAAACTTATTTTTTATTCTAATAATCAGTCTCTTTTGTAGTAGAAAATCAACAGTTAGCTTATCTTATAATTTATGAATATAAAGTTATATAAAAGTAAGTTACAAACAGTTTTGGCACATCCCCGAGGGGCACACCGTTTGTCTGGGTTCCTCTTCCCAAATAAGGCATTCCATTTATCATGTACTTAGTACCACTGTCACACATCATAAGGATTTTTATGCCATACTTACTTGGCTTGTTAGGAATATACATCCTAAACGGATAGCCTCTAAAGCCAAGTAACTGCTCGTCTATGGTCAAATGAGCCCCTGGAGTGTAATTGTGTGTACATTGATAGATAAAAAGATCCCATATTTTTCTAACAGGAGTAAAAACATCATTTTCTCTGAGTGTGGGCCGTATAGTTTTGTCATCTATTCTAAGACATCTTATCAAGAAATCAAAACGATCACGACTCCTCACAGAGACATACACCATTGACGAAGATTGATCAAAGAGCTCGTCTGTAGACATATGATCATCTTTTCTCACTGCTGTCATTACCATAATACCAAACAATGCGCGAATTTCCTCCTCATCAGTATCACGAAATGTAGCACCTGTCATAGAATCACGTCTTTTCAATGATATCTCGGCGTTAGTCCATCGTACGATTTCCATAATTATCCCATCAGTAAAAAACATATTGAAGCATAACACGGGGTCATATACATTACGGCACTTGCGGCTTGGACCTCTTTGAGCTCGAACAATATTTACCGCAGAGACTTTACCACGCCTTGTTGGCTTTGACTTCGACCAACAATGTTTATTCCTACCTCTGACAGTCCTCTGTTGTAAGGCTACGATCCTACGAGAGGCCGATGGAGACTGGTTGTTCAGTACTGCTTTGCCCTTCTAAGATTTCACTTCCACTTGGCGTCGGCTGTTCTTCTAGTACCTCGTCTACAAAACCTTCTTCAGTTTCGCTCTGCACGTCATCTTTACTTTCATGGTCTGCTACTTCACTGTCGGTGTCCTCACACGGAAACTCGTCGTCACTTTGCATAACAGCGGCCAGGATATAGTCTTCGTCTAAATTGCTACTCCCCATTCTGTTATATATTTGCCTCAATATCTATAAAAATAAAATTATAATATTAGTTATGATATAAAGTACTGAAAGATACGAAACGGAATAAAACTGTCATATAAGCCAAAATCATAAAAGTCACGTTAAAGATAATTATGCGTAATTTTGACTCACGCGGTCGTTATATTTCAAAATCGGTGGCACTTACCTTATTGACACGTACGCCACGCGGCAGCTCCCAGCGATGAATGAGATGTCCTAAACGCGTAGCTATGGATTCGCGCTAATTTGAAAGAAACAGCAATTATTCGAAAATGCATGCGTAAATTTTACGCAGACTATCTTTCCAGGGTTAAATATATACAGCAGATACCAACATGTCTACATCATCTGGTATTTAAATTTATTTAATTTATTTAAGGGAAAGTAAACATTTTAACCGTAACTTCATTACTACTTGGTCTAACTACCGTATGAGATTTTTTGCAGTTAAATACAAGTACCAAGAGCACTTCACACTTTTGTTCGTCGGTGGCTATCATGAATCACTCATATTATATGAGTGTAAATTGTGCAAATATTTGTTTGATTTGTAAGTGAAGTGTTGCTAATGTAACTTTATCTGTTTGTCTCTCAACGTCAAGCTTTGGGAAGAATACCTAATTCCTGCCTTTGATGAAAGGGCTCAAAGCAGTAGCATAGCTACGTAGGGGATAGGCGGGGCAATGCCCCGGGGCCCTCAGGCTCCTCGCCAGAAAATCTCTGTGAAACTGAAAATTCCACCCATTTCAAAATAAATATGACAGGTTGCAACCAGACTTTAATCATGGCAACTCAGTTGAGAGAAATTCGAAAGTTATAGCTAGGGATTTCCCCTAAATTCTTTCTATGGGATGGCAGTATTATCAATTTGACATATAGCGATATGTGGGTTTTATTATTCATCGATGTGCGTTTTATTGTGAATTCAAGTTAAGATTTTATAGAAATGATTTTGAATAATTCAAGTGCAAAGCCAGTGAAACTGCTAGAAAATATGATATAGATACCCATTTTCAAGAAAAAAGGCAAAGGAAAGTTAAAAATAATTTGGTGAATTAGCTGCTGATCATCGATTTCCAAACAGAGAAAAAATATTTAAAATTAATATTTTCAATAATGTACTAGACGCGTATGAGTGCAGTCTGTAAAATCTAACACCAACATTTTTTCTACATGTTGATCAATCAAATTTATTAAAAAGTGTGATAAATTCCAATAAAAACATTCAGATATAACAGACCCCTAGCTTTTCACTTCAGTTTATCAGTATTTACCACCAGTTTTACCTTAATTAACTTAAGCATGAACTGTTCACAAATTATGGAAGGAAATAATGAGCTGATATAGAGTGCTAGAATGCGGCCCAACAGAAGTATTTACAGCAATATTATGCATTACAATTCCTATCAATTCTGCAGCAGCAAGCAAATTAAAAATAAAAATATTTAAGAAATAGTATGGGCCAAATTCGACTCCAACATTTATCGCTAATAACAATTAAAAACACAACCGTATCTAGCCTGATTTAACCGAAGTCATTGATACTTTTGCGAAAACGAATGCCTGTCCCAGGGCCCTTAGTTACCTAGCTACGCCACTGGCTCAATGTATTATTAAGCGTCATTAAATGGCACAAGGATGCTATTGTTATACTTGTAAACTCTACCACATCTATAGGCAATCTGAAACATACGAAATACATTAATTGATCTATAAATGTAATAAAAATGTAAATTATCGAATGTCTGTACATGAAAGGTATCCAAGAAAACTTCATGTGAGTCTTTATAACACACTGTGTGTCTATATGTTTGTACGCGTATCAAGCTAGTACGGCTCTACCTGAATGATAGAAACGCTTAGAAATATGACTCCTTATAAACACATTGTGATAACAGTAATGTGTGAACGTGACTCCTTTCGGCGGATCCGTGGTCTGGACAAGTACAAAACGAACAACAGGTCATCCCATCAAAAACATTCTGTAAAAAACTAGCCAAGTCTCGATGGAGCTGCTTGTTTACCTCTAAAAAGTAATGAAATCTAAGGTCCTTACTGCGATTTCTTTATCGATGCGTCGAAAGTTGCGATTGGTGCAGTATTGTCCCAAGGGCCTGTTGGCTCAGATAAACCTGTCGCGTACGCGTCTAGGACGTTGTCAGAAACGGAAACTCGATATTCAACTATAGAGAAAGAATTGTTGGCTAGGATATGGGCAGTAAAATATTTTAGGCCGTATCTGTACGGTAGGAAATTACTAATGTCTCTAAAAGATCCAAATTCGAAGCTAACGCGCTGGCGCCTAAAAATAGCGGAATACGACTATAAAGTCATTTATAAAAAGAGTTAAAAAACCCTAATTCAAATTCTCCGATTCCACTCAACTATTGACAACTGGATGGAGCTTTAACAAAGAAGACTGATGACTGCATCATCGCCATGGTACAACATGAACCTGCGACTTGCACACGAGCTAAAATGGTTTTGAAAAAAGGGAAAATACAACGCACCAAAGACAACAGCTGGATTGTTATTCCGATACAGGAAGAGCTCAATAGGACAATATACAATGGGAGGACTCAGTACGAAAAAAGACATGGACAAAATGTGCATACAAATTTCTATTTCTAGTATTAACATTATGTTTGTCACTGTGTTTTGAATACGAATCGAAATTCCAGTAAATGAACAAAATATTACAATATGTCGGAGAATAGTAAAAGACTATCGAATAATCGAATCGTAATCGGTATCTATGGCGTTTGAGTAGGGTAGTAGTCACTTCCGTTGTTTTGACAGTTTCGACCCTCCACCCTTTATATGACATCGACAGTCTGACTGAAGTCTTAGTCGTGCGCGGTCTCTTAAGAAGTGAAGTAGTCTCCGAATAGTGAGTGTTGTGCAGTGCAGTGCAGTGTTAGTGCTAGGATTGGTGTCCGATCAAGGTCACGTGAGTACCTTACAATCTAGTTACCACGTCTTGTGTTAGGCTAGGTTTATGTGCGATTAACCTTAGGTTTAAACAGAGAGCCTGAGCAGTGGAGGCGAGTGTCGTGATCACTTAAAGGAGCTCCTTAAGCCTACACCTTGGTCACAAGTCCAAGGCACTGCTTAGGTTTCTCTCGTAATTGTTAGAGATCATATTTGATCATTTATCGGATCAATAGGAGTATCTACGTTGCGTTTACCCAATATTCCATTCAATACCATCCCCCCTTTTAGTGTTCCCCAATATTCCCCATCTTCCTCCTTCCATTCCCTTCTCATCGTTTAAAATCCCCGACAAATATATTTATTGAGATGGGACAGTAAGGAAGTCTATTTATTTATAAGATAGATTTGATTGTTAGTATGTTTATTTGTTGCGAATAGGCTCGAAAACTACTGAACCGATTTTGATAATTCTTTCACCGATAGAAAGCTACATCCTTCCGGGTAACATAGGCTATGTGGTGTTGCCATAAATATTCTAATTAAAAATATATGGCCATTTAAGTGCCATAACGTGGCCATTTTGTAAATTGAAGCGTTTCTCAGGAACTACTAATCCGATTTTAAATTTTTTTTCACTGATAGAAAACTACACTATTCTTGAGTGACAAAGGTGATGTAGTGTTGCCATATACACTTTTTAATATGTAGAATATGGCCATCATTCATCACACCAAATAAAGTGTTGTTACATAAATTGAAGAAAATTATATATAAATGAAACCAGTATTAATGACAAAAGTAATTTATTATAATTTATAATCACAGCTTGCTCTTCCTCTTCGCCATTTTCCTGAGCTCACGTCGCAATAACTTTCCAGTCTGACTCTTTGGTATTTCATCTAAAAATATTACTCCTCCTCTAATATGTTTTGGGTTTGATAGCTGGAATTAATAAAAACTTTAATTAATAATAATAAAATTATTTTAAAAACCTCTTTTGGGTGGAATATGCGTATAAAATATGAAAATACACTAACAATGAGAAGGTGAATAATGGCGTTAATTTGTACTAAATACTTATACGTAATTGATAATGTATATGCAATGAGTGCGCGCTATTATAGGCCGTAACACTATTATAGTACGGGTGATAATGGCGTGCGCCTTTTATAAGCGGCGAGCAAATAGAATAACAGAAGCGAGTGCGGTGATAGCATCGTATGATCGTGACGTCAGGTTTAAACAATAGGCTCGGCAACAGGCACGACGTGAGTTGGACGGAGAGTATATTTATAAAATTAATGTTAGATGTATGTTTGTGTTTCGTATTTATTTTTTGTATGAAAGTGTGAATGTTAAAATGTATGAATGTAATTGTGCTTGCTGTGTTGTGTATAAATATGTAGAAGAATCCCCACACTCTAAAAAAGTAAGAACTATGTGTTAGAGGTGAGTGACGTCACAGTATAAAGTTTTACATAAATTTGTCTAAGCAGAATAGTACAATAAAACATTAATTTGTTAGTTTACTTCTAATATTTAATAATATATTTTTCTGTACGTATGTGTGTATGTGTGACTAGAGATTATTTCCTAATCCAGGTTATCTGTAGCAAAAGTAAATATATTTTTTAACATCATAATTTAAAATAATTGTGTATAAGGCCACGTTTCCAGATATGTTCGAAGACGTGCGCGAGCAATTTGTTTGTTAAGTACCAATAGATTCGCCTCGCTCAGAAGATTTTATTATTGTTCAAAAGAAAGTTGTATTTCTTTTCATAGCATACCTTCCATCAATATTTTGTAGTAAATATATTTTTTTAATTTACTTTACGGCTTTTCTATTTGCAATTGGGGGGGGTCGATTTGACATCAAATTAAAATAAGTCACCTAAATTTTTTACTTTCTTTTTTCAAACGGTTTTCGATTACCAAAAAATCTACTTTTTGTTTTAATTTTATGTGTAAAAATACACTTACCCTCTCTGCTACAAACTTCTGTATATCCTCAGCAGTGATTGCTCCAGCATCTGGCTGCAGAGCGACAAAAGCAAGAGGAACCTCTCCAGCTGAAGGATGAGGGATACCAACCACACCTGCCTCTCTTATACTAGGATGTTTGAGAAGCACTGCTTCTATTTCTGCTGGAGCGACCTGAAAATATAATAAAATAGCTGAAACGTCACATTGATCAAGTTATTTACTCCCTATATACAAAGTAGCGCCATCTGTCAGAAATCGATTGAACTACGTGAGAAAGTATCAACTACATCCATACAAATAAATACCGCTTTTTACTAAATGGATGTATACACGATTTGTTTGTTGCTAATCTCTGAAATGGCTGGACCGATTTTGACGGGACTTTCACTGGCAGACAGCTGATGTAACAAGGAGTATCTTAGGCTATTTAAAATCTCATTACGACTCATAGGAGCGGAGCAACACGAGAACAAAGCGCGGGTCGGCTAGTTCAAAATATCAGTAAGAAAGTCTTTCTCAAACTCAGCCTACCTAGACAGGACTACCTAGTTTAAAAGTCATTAGTTATTGTAGTTTTGCATAATTATTATGCATTTCGTCACAGACGTTAAATGTGAAAAAATGATAATTATAAAGTCACATTACATTGTAATATTGAATTACCAAATTTATTTTCCTTATCACTACATAGTATAAAACGAAGTCGCTTCCCGCTGTCTGTCCCTATGTATACTTAGATCTTTAAAATTAAGTAACGTAATTTGATTCGATTTTTTTTAATAGTGATTCAAGAGTAAGATTTATATGTATAATACATGCATATTATAGTAGAGAAACACTGATAATTTTAGTGGTTTCTATAGTGATGTCACAGGTGTAAATAAACACATTTTTTGCTCTTACATTGCAAACGATGGCTGAACCCTTTGAGATAGATCAAAATAATGTACTACAGTATTTTACACCTTAAAAAGATCTACAAAAAAGTCCGTGATGGTATATGTCTATCTCTTAGGATAACCTACAGTAACCATTTTGTATCCTTAACTTTTTACGAGAAATAATGGCTTTTCTACTGAAGCGAAGCGATTTTAAGCAATTACAGCATTAATCCTTATCCAATTAGGTACCTAAAATACATTGTACATTTAATATAGATCAATATGGCCCTTTACAGCAAGCAATTAAAATGAATATTTTCGAAGATATTACAGCGTTAAAATGCAGGGAAATCGAATTGATGTCTACAAATTTTCTCTCTAACTGATAGTTTCGGTGATATAACGAAAAAGGCGCTTGAACCCCTTTTTTCAATATGGCGACCGCGGGACACAAATCCTAAGAATAATTGCAGCTACAAATAAAATTATTTTAATGTTGAGGTCCTTTTTATATTCCTTCCTTCCTTCACATTTATAATATTAATTAAAAGTATTACTACTAATAGGTGACATTTAAAAAAGTGGGAAAATTTCTAAATGTGTACCTTAGGTTAGGTTCCATTGCGGGTAGTTATAGTTTGGCAGAGGGAGGAGCGTTTGGTAGTGCTTAGGAAGTGGAAGGAGAGATTGGCGAGTCCGGTGGCTAGCCGGGAATTGGTGGCCGCGATTCGGCCTGTTCTCCATGAATGGGTCGATCGTAAATTTGGCGCCCTCACTTACCGCCTGACACAGATTTTGACGGGTCATGGGTGTTTTGGTCGTTATCTGTACCAGGTGGTGGGGAGGGAACAATCTCCCGAGTGTCATCACTGTGGGGATGGAGAGGAAGACACGGTGCAACATACACGCGAGGTTTGTCCAGCTTGGGAAGAGCCCCGTGCCAATTTGATCGCGGTCATTGGGGGTGACCTGTCGCTGATGGCCGTTGTAAAATCCATGGTCAGCAGTGAGCAGGCTTGGGAAGCAGTGGCGGCCTTTGCTGAAGCCGTTATCACTATAAAGGAGGCGGCGGAGAGAGCCCGGGAGAATGACCCGGAGGCTGCTGTCATACGCCGAAGGCGAATTGGTCGCCGACGTCGCGCTTTCGTGGCGGCAATGCCACCATAGCGTAAAAGTGCTGTTTGATGTGGGTCTATGGGTGATGGACGGGGGCTTCTGTCACTCATGCAAAGGCCATGTGCAGGTGTGCGTCCCTAAATGTTCCTGGGGCGACACTATGTGTAGGATTGAGGGGAGAATTACTCCCTTTCCGTTATCGGACAGGCGCAGGCAGGTCGCGGTGCGCTTCGATCCCCTGGCCTGCCTTTCTAGGCGCCGAGTAGGAACATCCCGGATGGTTTAGCGAGTCGGGCTACCTCCTTCAGAGGTAGTTTACACCAACCCCGCATAACCTTCCCAAGTCCCCGCTTGGGAAGGTATCTGTAAGCAGATTCCTCCGGGTCAACAAAAAAAAAAAAAAAAGGTACCTTATATTGTCACAGACGTTATGTCGAACAGCCAGCAGGAAAAATATATTAAATTAGATTTTTTTGCTGTCTAAATTCTCATAATACTACGAATGATATACTAACCTGATATCCCTTATATTTAATCAGTTCCTTTAACCTATCCACAATATAGAAGTATCCATCTTCATCATAGTATCCAATATCACCAGTTTTAAAGAACCCTTCCTCATCAAAGTCATCCTTCTTATCTTTACCAATATATCCTTTCATTAACATGATACCTTTTACGCATATTTCTCCTTCTTGGTTAGGACCCAAGGGTTCTCGGGTTTCTGGATTTACAACCTGGAAAAGAAGAAAAGAAGTAATAATCAACAAGCAGTTTTTAATCAGCGTTATGTTAAGAAGAGTCGACCCGCGTGAGATCTTTTTATAGACAGATATAGGTGTGGGTGTGGGCGTAGTTGTAGATGTAGAATCAAAGGCTGTGTTTCTGTCGCAGTCATCAGGTTGAATCTGCTATTTGATTAAATGACTAGCGCGTTCATTGAATGACAACATTCAATTGAATGACTAGGGTGAACGTTGATTGAATAAGCGTCACTCAACGTCCAACTAGTTAGCGGATTGTAACATAGCCCTTTAAACAGAGCGGACGTAAAATCAGTCAGGTGATTGAAATTTAGTTCATTTTTGTCCCACTGCGGCGCTAGTAGTCACTAAAACAAATATGGCGTCAAACAGCTCGCACAGATAGCACTGTGTTGATATTATTTGATTAAATTTACTTTAAATAAAATATTAAATGGCTCTCCTAGACTTTGATTCTTTGAATTCCTTGAATTAGTTCTTAAGACTTAAATAATCATAATAAGGTGTGTCATGTCATGTCTTCATTTTTGTTATCTAAAGTAAGTTACCTTTTAAGTTGCTAACGGTCGCCCTAACCAAACATTACAAAGTCGGCTATATCCCATTCAACGCTATGCTAAATGACGTTCAGTCAAGAACGTTACATTAAACAACTTGACGAGTTGTCCTTTAGTCATGCAACTGAATGTTGTCATTCAAGGAACGCGCTACTCATTCAATCAAACAGCAGATTCAACCCGATGACTGCGACATTTCCACCAAAGATGTGTTTGTAAAGAACCAATATAATCACTTTTTTACCTAGTCTCGCTCAGATTCTATTGGTTCTTAAGACATCCCTCGCTACGCATCTTCCTTAACAGAAAAGTCTAGATTATAAAAATAAAAATTATTTAAATAATTTCTCACCTTAGCAGTAATATGGGATATAACAGTACCAACACTACCAATCTTCGACGGGTCGAAGTTAAGTGTGATGGCTAGTGTTGTTTCTGTCATGCCGTAGCCTTGCAACACTGCTGTTGCGTTTGGGAATCTGAAATTAAAATAGTAAAACATAAATCTAGCATAAAGATGGATGATATAATACATGACTATAATGATAATGATGATTGACGAATACAAAGAATATTTAATACATAAAACAGTAAATCGCGTTTTCAAAGAAGAGACCCCCCCTTCGCCTTCTTTCTCCCAGCTGAGCAGAGAATTATATTTAATCACACTATCAGGTAGATAATAGTTGTCATCAAAATAATTGTTGCCAAAAAATTATATTTTACAATCCAACTAATCTTGCACTATATAAAAACGTTTGTCTGTATGACGATTGTAAACTGAAAAAAATAGGAAAAAAATGGAAATGTCCTCTAAGTCAACGTTTTTGACTGAATTAATCAATTTTAGAGATGGTTTTAAAGTAGCGACATTAAAATTCTAATTCGAAAATATATAATTCTCAATATATTGTAGCTAAATAATAATATTCAGGGGCTTACGACAGTAAACATATTTTATTCTTATCCCGCGGGAATTCTGAATTTTTGTAGCCTACGTGAGTATCCATACTGTAAAGTATCTGTGTGCCTTGAAATCCGTTCAGCCATTTTTTCGAATTGAGTAACAAACAAACATGCAAACTTTCCCGTTTAGCATATTAGTAAGATCAATCACTGACCTCTGTTTAACAGCTTTAGCAGTCTCCTCGTATAACGGCGCAGCGCCGCAGTACACCGCTATCACAGAGCTGGTGTCACACGCGAAATTGGACTTGCACAATGCTACTAATGCTGCTGGTACTACTGATATTTGTTCTACCTGAAATCAAAAACAATATTAGCAGTCATATGCTCCGCTCACTTTACTTCGTGAGCTTGCAGAGGACACCGTCCGGGGAGACCGCTGCGCTGTATCATCCAAAAGTGTGTCATATAGTTTTATTTATGGCAGTTAAGGGGCAAACGAGCAGACGGTCCACCTGATGGTAAGTGGCCACCGCCGCCCATGGACATCGGCAATACGTAAGTGATTCTTGTTTTGCTGATGAGTTGCCACATCGAAGCTAAAGTGAGGAAGGGGAATAAGGAGAAGAAACAAAACACTAAACCGTCGGGTAACAGATCCCCTACCACCAAAGGGTGCTGTGTTACTCGGCTCTTACGAGATGCTCTCGCAGCGGCAGAGGAGAATTGTATTCTAACCCGTCCCCTCACAGGCTTCGGCACGGGATTGTTTGTCTTTGGGAATTTTAGATTAGCAACGCATGTCTGAGTTAAAACTTCAACATTTACTGTTATTGCACAACATACCTACAGCTTTAATAACTGAAAATTTCTTTAAACTATATGATGCTCTCCCTTCTTCTATCCCTCGTCCTATTGATGATAAATATTTCCTTTAATTAGTGTTCTGTCCGCGTCATGTAAAATTTGTGTGTACATTTATTAAGTGTAACAAAATTAAACTGTAAATAGTATACTTACTGTATACAATAATATTTATTAGAATGTAAGCTATTTTTTTTGGTGTTGGATACTAACGAATATTGTGTTGTTGTAGATTGATATTAACCTGTTGGAGTCCTCTTATTATAAAGGAAGTCTCTTAAAATAAAATCTCTGATTCACCGGACAAACTTCACAAGTGTGAAATTGAACGTGACATTGAACGTGACATTGAACGTGACAGTGAAGGATAAAGGAATCGGTCTACTCTACTCTTTTACACTCTAGAACATTCTAATTTTATTAAATACTAGGGGGCCGTCCCGGCTTCGCACGGGTGGATAATTTTTTTTTTACATTTTGGCTCCCGCATTCTGTCGCTCCCTCTATCGCCGCGTTACTCGCTGCGCTGCGAGGCAAGCCACACCGCGCCGGCGGCCCGTCTGGGATTATTTTTTATTTATCTTTATATTTTTATACATGGTCTGATTTTGATAGGCATTTTTATCAACTTTTAAAATGTAAAAAAGTAGTTATAGTGACTTAACTACAATAGTTGGACATATGGTCTCGCGGAGATTATTGTAGATATTGATACGTTCTATAATATTGTAGAACATTTTTTTGTTCTATCATCAATACTTTTCGCAGCGCATGCGATGAAAGATATTTTATGGCTAATTTTTTTGCACCTTGTGTTGGTTTTAGTGAGAATTTCTGGGGATATCTAATTTTTTCTTGTAATAAATATAGCCTATGTTACTCAGGGATAATGTAGCTTCCTAGTGGTGAAAGAATTTTTGAAATCGGTCCAGTAGTTTTTATGTTTATTCGTTACATACAAAAATACAAATATTCCTCTTTATAATATTAGTATAGA
The DNA here is from genome assembly GCA_905147385.1 of Limenitis camilla. Classification (NCBI taxonomy): domain Eukaryota; kingdom Metazoa; phylum Arthropoda; class Insecta; order Lepidoptera; family Nymphalidae; genus Limenitis; species Limenitis camilla. The sequence goes on along the minus strand of LR990251.1, from coordinate 4,247,367 downwards.
TTTAACTACACCACATTTTTGTAATTTTATTAGGTAAGGATAAATTTGCGGATAATAATTTTATTATACATAGATAAGATTAAAGTTATTAACCTTATAACGCTCGACAGTCTTCAAATACAATTCAACTTCAAACTTCGGCAAGTACACATAAGTCCATCCCCTGATAAAGGCGATGAGGGTGCTGACGAGACCCATGGAGTGGTACCAGGGGGTTATGGTCAGACCTTTCAGCGAAGCCATGTCCATGGACGGCCTGGAATTTACAAAATACATTAATTTATGAAATCTCCTGTTATGTAATCGTCCTTAAAGTATCTTCTAGTCTTTTTTATAGAAACTTATCTGATTATTATTTTATGTTGCATGTAGATTACATATATAATAAATTAAGACGTTTACTCAGTAAATTATCAATTATTTTATATTTCAATATAAAATCTCATATAAAATGATTTTAAAATGCTCCCTGCAATGAATGCTCCTTGAACTTACAAATGCTATGTACTGATATTGTAAATAACATTAATATATAATCATAAGTATTAAGGAACTCACTATCCAGGCAGAAACCACAACGGCTTTAGTCGATAGGTGTAACTTGTTATAAAATATGTATATTTTTTGTTTTTGGTCAGTAAAAAAAGTTAACATTTAATAATTAATTTTTCTATAGAAATTATTATCTATATCCATAAAAAATTATATTTTTCATACTAACTTAAGAAAAAAGTACCATTATATTAATTTCGATAAAGGAACTTTCCAGTTCTGAGAAATGACTTTCAGGTCAGAGTGTAATGTAGTATGATATTTCATTTTGCAATAGGTTAGGTCTCTTTTAAAGGTTTTTTTTAATGTTCAATACCATAGTCGAATTAATTCTACTTCGCATTTTCAAAGATGGTGTGAAAATTACAAAATGGCCACTTTATGACACTAAAATGGCCGTAATTTATTAATAATAATATTTATGGCAACACATGTTACGTGTAAGTTTTAATTCGATCCCAGCGCCAACACGAAGTAATTTAATAATATTTTTTGGTTACTAAACTAGATGGCGCTGGCGGTATAATTATGTGCATGACCAATGATATAGGTTAGTTTAAGTTTTAATAGGTCGTCGTTTTCATCAACACTACATAGCCTATGTTGATTTAAAAAGATATCACTATCGGTTCAGTAGAACAAAAAATTAAATCTTTTGATGCAGACAAATACTTACGAACATAATGTGACGACACTGTGATGTGTCAACATGACTCCCTTCGGCAGTCCCGTTGTCCCGGACGAGTACAAAATGAATAACAAATCATTCTGTCCCTCCACCTCAACCGGTAGGAAATCCTCTGCCTTTACATTTACTGTATTTATTGCTAGATCTTTATATAACACCATGTTTGGAACTTTATCGTCACCGAAAATAAACGTTTTTCTTAAAAATGGCAGTTTCTTGTAAATATTTACATGATTTTTGTAAGCCAATGGTGAACAGAATAGATATTTAGGTTTAGATATGTTCATCACGTGGGTTAGTTCATCTGAAATAAAAAAGGCAAAAATAAATGGAAAGGTCTGTCGAATATAATGGAGCTGATGGTGGTGTTTTCTTAATAATAAAACCTTCGTCTTCTATAAAGCTTTAATTTCTTTAACTTTAGATTCTTGTGCAAAAAGTCTGCTTAAGACTTGATTGAATTATAATATGTATAAAGTAAAGAAAAGAGTCTGTCAATGAGAGTGTTAGCAGTTTTAGAGATACAAAACCAGTCCTGCTTTTTGCCCTAAATTACTATTTTTTATGTAAATGAGCCCTTCATTTACTAAAGATACCTATTTGCTACGTATGTCGGCTTAATCCTTGCGCCAGTAGCGCCAGTTAATTCTTCCAGATAATTTTTTTACTTTCTATCCTTTAGCTGTTTATTTTATAATTATATCATAATAGGAATTATCAATAATACAACAGTTATCTGCAATAACGCTTTATCTGATAATATACAACAATAAACTTGTATAGCGTGACGCGTAGAAATAAAATAAACATCGCGAGTATTTGTATAATCATTCTAAATTTAAAAGATAGTAAAAATTTAATTTATTTTCTTTTGTTTAGATACGAATATTATTACTTATCCTTAATTGACTAATTTTAGTTTTTGTAAATGTTTACTAAGTTTCTAAGAAAGAACTTTCTGGTTTAGATTTAAGTGTAAAATAGTACATAAAATTTCACAGTCGCTAATTAAGTTCTTTTTAAGGGCAGATTGTTCAGACACTATATTTGATATGGAAAATATTAAGAAAATGAGCATATTTTTTAAAAACTTTTTCTGATGTTACTACATCAGGAAGGATCAAAGAATTTTCAAATACAGTAGAAAAAATAGGTAAATTGGGTCTTTTAGTTTTATACGAATCATGCTGGATTATTAATTGTATCGTAATCGTAATATTGTTATCATTTTAATCATTAATGTCATATTAACTCATCATTTATATATAATGTTAAATTCCCATAGAAATTAAGACATTAACTGACCCTCTGAAGTTATCTCAAAGTATACAACTTAGTAGTGTTTTTTTGAAACTTACCTTTGGTATATGCAATATTGATAGTAGTAACAACAGCTCCAGTGCAAGCTATACCAATTATGGTACTCCAGAACTCTCTGCGATTCTCAGAACTGATGGCCACCACATCCCCCTTTCTAACTCCCATCCGTTTCAATGAGACGGCTAAATTCCTTGCCTCTTGAGCAATTTCATCATATGTAAGATTTTCATGATTGCACCCATTGATCTGAAAAATATGCATATATACAAAGTCAATACTATTGAAAATTTATTACAACAAAAATCCTGCCGAAATTCTTACTTCTTTTAAGAACATTATACTCGGATATATAATAGAATTGCAGTCTAGTTAAAGAAAATATATAAAAACACCTATATTTTCTACTACATCTAAATAAAAACATCTACATCTAAATAAAAATTATAAGGAATAGACAAAGTTATCCTTTACGATTTAAGATTGGTCTTTAACCTCGAATAACTTCTAAACAAGTCAACTTAGCGAAAAATCATCTCAGACATTCATTCGTTCAAATGCCTTAAAAATCCAAACAAAAAATCCTATGTTATTTAAATGGGAAATAAAAAAGTACGATGAGTCACCTCTTAACATTAATATTAAGGGCTCAAAATTTATCAGATTATTTTTTTCGTTATCTCGGACGATATTTTCATGGTAACCAAGAAAAAAAAATTTAAAGTTTTTTTGGCCCTAATCAAAATAATCAAAATAATTAATTATTACCTATACTAGGGTACCAAAATAAGTGTAAAGTTAAAAAAAACAAACGAATTTCAATTTTTCAGTGCAAATTGGCCCTTCGAATCCCCTTTTTACGAAAATTGAGCGGACGGAGGAGTATGTAATTTCCCACATTTATAGTATATATATAGAGAAGGAGAGCAGAATGCTAATGTCTTTTAAAAATTATGCATAAAAATATATTAGATCCATAAAAAAAAAATTCACACACTACCTTGTATTTGACGCACACACGCATATATACTATATTGTACACTGTTAAAGTAATTTAAATTAATTATGGTCGAATTTCGACCAATAAGCGACTACTTTACAGTATTATGTAATTACATTTCGTATTCCTAAGTGACACTGGATATTATACACATGATGAAAATGAATAGCTCATTTTTTTTAAATATAAAAATTGTTGTTTGAAGGTGCGATGGCATTGGCATTGGTTGTCTTTACTAACACCTGATACTGATTATACAAATATTTAGCACAATTTGTGTATGTGTTTGTAAACTGAATATGTAGTTATTTGTTCGTATCCGATCTATTAATTTCCGTATAACAGTAATTCATTACCTCGTTGCAAAACAAACGAGTAAAAAGTATTACATAAGTATTAAAGGGGGTGGGGGTACTTGCATTGCCTATATTTGATGACAATTACGTCAGTGATAAAAAAAAGTAAACATGCACATTGAAACATGAATATGAACGTGAATACGAAGAAAAATGCTTGCATCAATGTTTACGTGAGCAGGAGGGAGAGACTACTTTTGTTGACATGGGGTATGATGATTTGAAAAAATCTGCTTACTCAATGCATAAATAAGTTAATATAATTATTGCATTATTTGTCCTTAAACTCTGTCGAATGCTATCACTATCACAATAAAATTATTCATGATTTATAATAGTGATATTGAAATATCTGACAAATATTATCAACGCATTTTATAATACTTACTGTAATCATTATTTGTTTATACTTATTACACAATATTTGTACAGATGTACAAATATTTTGAACTACAAGGATAATTTACTCAATTTTAGAATAAAAATTGTTATCCTAAAATAGCCGCAAAATACAAAAAAAATTTTTAACAATTAATAGTTCTTCGAAATCCATAAGTTAAAGTTTGACAACTTTGTAACTGAAAATAATTTTTATTTCTAATCATAATTTTTTTTAAAGTGATATGAATCCAAAAATATTTAAAAAATAGTCAAAAATATTAGTTTTACAACCAAAATGACTACGAAGGGAATCATACGACTATACAAAAATAAAAGTAATAGTTATAAAATATAATATAAACGTATTAAAGGTCATACGAACAAAAAGCAAAAAGAGCCGTCAGTTTCGGTAGTGACGTCATCAGTTACAAAAACCAATTACAAATTAAGGAAAGAATACATTCGAAGGTTGCAATAGACAGAAGAATCCAATAAACTATATTTTCCTATAAACTGAAATGTAATTTTACGAGTATGAAAATACTTGAAAGTCATTTTGCACCGAGTCCAGAAAGGTCGTTCTTAGAAACTTATTTAATTATATGATGGAACTTTTTATTCATAGTTGTAGAATAAAACGTTATTAGTAATAAATTAAAAACTTAAAGAAATTCATTAAAAAGTTAAAAATAATTTATTAACTTATGAAGTCACTGCCAGCCAGGTGAACAGACGTGTATTGAGATAGAATAGTAATAGGTATATCTATTGAATGAACCTGTAACAAAATATTATGTACAATTGTACTATTGCTGGCACTGGCTACAAAAGTAAGGTTACCTAATAAATAACGGAATTATTTTTTAATGCATTTTTAAGAGTTTTATTTGTATCTCATTTCTTGAAGAGATAAGTTCAAAACTTGTGTGATAATCGGTCAAGTCATTAGGGAGCTACGATAAGACAAACATGCTTATGTTATCATTAAAAATGAATTATACACAAAGTACATATTTAAACCCAAACCCGACTTTACGTTATTCCATGCATGTGTTCCAGTACATACTTTCCGGTTACATGATGTTTAAAAACGTGAGGAAATTCAACAATTGAATAACTTTAAACAAAAACTAACAATTTTAAGTTTTTAATTTTGGTTTAATTATGTGGTGTTCCAAGTCAAACTCTAAAGTTCAATATAAATGATATTAATTATTAACCCTAAATAGCTAACGTTCAAAATGACAACTTATTATTAAAAACTTTAATGTTTATTTAATTAATTAATTTGCAAATAATTTTTAACTTATAATAATACATAGGATACATTTTATTCTGAAAAAATATATATTAAATGAAATTTCGTCACAAATACTCTATAAGATAGGATATATTTTATCCAGAAATATAGCTTAATACCAACGACGTACAATAACTGAATAGATTTGAATATAACTTAATAAATATACATCAATAACCTTGATAAGTTACTTGAATGAATGAAATGAGTGTGATCATATTAAACTGTTTTAAATACTTTTTAATATCCAATTCTGAACTTTGACGATAAAATTGGTCGTAGAAAAATTGAATAGTTACTCTATATGGTTATCTGGTTAATGCTACCTACCCTTATAGGGTTAAATTAAGTGAATAAACAAACAAGTTAACTATAAATACTTTCTAATATCTTTGAAATTGTAAAGTTGGTCAAAAATCTGTTTTATTATAAATATTATAACTTAATTAACTTTGTAAACGCGTTACTAGTACGCGACATTACTACCACTTCTATATATAGATACAAAATCACTGCTTACCAAGGCTGTCGTCCCACTATGTCCGTCTATTTTACCCAAAATATATTCACCAAAGTTTAAATTAGCTGACACAACCCGATCTGAAGGACCGTATATATATTTAGGATTTCTTAACATTATGCTGTGTAATAACGTCTGATCTGTATTGCGATACGAGACGATCTGTTAACGTGTTTGTGTTGTGTGACGTTGTGTGGTACTGGTTATAGCGGTCAGTGTAGCGGAATATAATACGTGTGTATAAAAAAATAATATGCTTCATTTATAACGCAGATCTGTTTAAACACTTGTGAAATTAAGACTTGTATAATTAAGTACTTCACTTCACAACTTGATTAATAATAATAATAAATATACTTTATTGTACACCAAATATTACAAAAGTAAGCCAAAAAATTTCACCACAAAAGAAATATATGTACAATAGGCAGCCTTATCGCACAGAGCGATCTCTTCCAGGCAACCTTGCGGTGGAAGAATCATTATTAAAAAAAACGGTAGGCGCACTCATTAAAAATAATAACCAAATCAAACACTTCTACTTAAATATACATTCATAAACAGGTATATATATTAATACATACATTACATACATAAACATAATATGCCTACATATATACATACATACATACATACACTACATGGATAAATACAATATGCCTACATATATACATACATACACTACAAGCATAACTGCTGACTGATTACTGTAGTGTTTGTGTATAACTATAATTTTCTAATGTACCTTTTGGACATTATCTTTCTCATGGTGTGACAGGGCTGACTTAAGTATAGTTCAAGTATTATGTAAGAAAAATGGGGGGTCTGCATGGTGATTATGACAGGAAAAAAAAGTAACCACGCATATCGAAATATGAATATTTTTGATCAGAAGAGGTGGAGGAGGGATAAAAATGTGTGCATCAATTTTACGAAAGTACGGAGGAGAGGGGTTAGGAGTAGGACTTACTTTTGATGACATGGGAGCGGAGGGGCTGATTATTGCAAAAAATCTGCTTACGTTATACTTAAACGGCCCCTAATATGTGTTATATGGCGTACATACATTTACAATTAATGGAAATATTTAGTTATCTCTGAGTGTACTCATATTATATGCTGTGGTAACTGTTAATAATGTAGTGATCGACATCGACAGTTTTGGTGACACAGGATATTTCCTTAGCAGGCCTGTGACCACTGTTATGCTCGTTGATATTTTCAACCATTTTTTCCTTCCTTAGCTTTTTCTCTTTATTTTCATGTTAATTACCTATAATAGCTCCACGAGCAACGGCGTCAGATATTTTATTTTACCAATAAATTGTGTGGTTAAATTAAACAATAAATCTTACCCGGGTAGTGATCGAAGAGAGGAGCAATAATTTTAAAATGGCTCCATAAATCTACCCTTGACGCAAAGCCCAGACACTGCTTGGATTCTTTATATATATATATATTCTATTACATATCTATTCCTATCATGGAAGCTACTATATACGAAATATAGTTAGGATATACTTACAAAACTCGCCTTCACCGCCCAGGTTCTCTGTTAAAACCTAAGGTTAGGCCAACATAAGGCTAATCCAACACAAGGCTAACCTAAACCTAAACCTTACACTTCCGACATAATAGATTTTATTATTAGTAGAATTGCTTTGTGTACGCAATCGATTTGAATAAAATTTGGTACAAGGATTTAAAAAAATTGATAGACACGTAGGGTATTTTTTATCCTGAAAAAAGGCACAATTCTCTAAAGATAGAAGAATAGGGTGGTACAATTTTGTACATCCACATTCAATTTATCGTATACTTCTACTTCACGGACGAATTCACGTGAATCAAATAGTTAGCTAAATCAGTTCAGTAATAATGTTTGTATAATATGAATATTATAACGTCGCTATCACTCGCACCAAACCTTTCTTATCAACAGAGAGCAAAGTTTATTCTTTAGTCGACTCGTACCTACATGTTGATTTTTTTTAATAGTTCCGTCTGGTTTTTATTACATTTTGGCCCTCGTGCAATATAACCAGATTCGCGTCAAATATTGTACGAAATTTCATTTCGTATTCAATTAAGTTTCTTTTAAGGTTTTTCATGACGAACAGATCATACGATATGACTAGTGAATTGTTTAAAGTTTTTTTAATTCGCTTCCTCCCTTAATGTAAAAAGCTATATTTTAAATTCAACTTCTTGGCTGTAGTTCATTTCGTATTATAAGTCGAGTACGAAAGCTGACTTTCAAATTTTTCCGGCACTTGATATTGGTAAGGTATAGAAATTCATACAATATTTCGTACTGACCAGAAAGTTTCTTCGCACCGATGCCAGAAAGTGCGAAATCAGAAATATTGCAATAATTTCTTGTCTAGCAAATAAACTAATATTTATTAAAGCGATAATTTGTTACAGAGGTGACGGCCATTGTCGCACTGTACAGTACGAGTTCCTACAAATTCCGACAGATGGCGTTATTTAAAAATCATTACCATTTTCAGAACTCAATAGCTTGGACCTGATTGAATGGATGCTGAAAGGATTTTAATTTTAATAATAATAATAACGGGATAACGAATAATATTTATTACCTGAATATTTATATATTAGTAATAAATATTGTAATTTTAAATGTTTCTGTACAAGTGGTAAATTGCACCTATGAGAAGCCAGGGCTACCCAGGGGTTAACTAGGTATTATTATTAAAAGGTGTGAACGGTCGTAAGGTCGATTCCTCGCGTACAATGTCTATTTGTTTATAAGATAAGATATAAATTCACACATACTAATAGATAACGGTTATCTTGTGATTCAATCACGATAGATGGACTGTAATTTATATATCTATATAAAAGCCAAACTGAAGAGAGAATTCACCAAAACAAAACCAATTTAGGGTCATCACAACGATGAGTTAAATAAAATGTTTCAATTACAATTTATTCACTTGACTCCTCCTCCTCGCGTTGTGCTCCTCATTATTGAGGGTCATGATCCCTTGCAGAAAGTGATTTTTCTGTATCTGTATCGGTCCTTGACGTTGTGAAGTGCCTCGAGTTTAGGGCTGTTCGAATTTGGTCAGACAATCCAATTTGGCTGCGGCCTCTTGATCTTTTGCTAGTAACCGATGTGGCCAAAAAATTCGAGCATTCTTCGCAGACAGATGGTGGAAAGCCTGTCTTTGATATTAAGTTCACGAAGGATAGACACGTTGGTGCGGAATGCGATCCAAGGAATTTGCAACATCTTCCTCCAGCACCACATCTCGAACGCATCAATGTGTTCTCGATCTGCCTTTCTCAATGTCAACGTTTCGGATCCGTAACTAAATATGGAGAAAACTAAAGAGTTGATTAGTTTAATTTTAGTTATCCGAGATATGTTACGATCTCTCCATATGCACATTAACTAATAAATATGTTATAATAAATAACTAACAATTATTTATACACCACGTGACACTAAAATCACTCACGAAATTCAATATACTCGTATGTATATGTCGGGGTATAGTTGAGGTAGGATAATAATAAAGAGGCGGAGGCGCAGCAGTCTAAAGCGCTGCGCACAATCACAGATGCCCTGAGGTTCGTGAGGAACTCCACGACGCGACCTCCGACATGGAGACGGTGGAGGCGTTCGAGCGACAGCTCGCGAGTAACCTCTTCGCTCGATCAGACGCGTCGGACGTCGTATAGACGCCAGCTATCCGGTCGACACGCGACCATGACAATTTACAAGGATTAGACATATTTCCACGGCACATCATCTCGCGCTGCGCTTGACACTACATGACAAAGGCATAGCCCCCACACCCTTACAAGTGTTTGAAGAAAACCAGGACGTACACTTTAGTTTCACGATAAGTCTCTTTAAGTGTACATCGCCTGGAGTGCTGCTGAAGAAAGTGTAACAATAGTGTGTCACCATATTACTGATATTGGACCTCTCCAATTAAGGATCATATGAGTTCTTACGTGTACTCTTCACCACTCGACCTCGCTAACTATAATAGATAGAGTAAACTTACGTGAACCTCAAGAAGGGTGACCTTAACCACGATACTACAATACTAACTTCCATGTACACTGCACGATAACACCAGAGAGACTCACTATAATCTATCGCACTAAAGGTTATAATACACGTCGGTATACTTGAAATAAGACAATTTATAGATACATTTAAAACAGAATCAGAAAAATTATATAATAATAATCACATTTACACTTACATTCAGATTTATAATATATATTATTTAATTGAATAACATTTTTCATTAAAAAAATCAAAACACGTCATGATAACAAAGTTTAGAATATCTGGCAGTGGTTGCTAGGTAAACATTTCTTATCGAACTTAATAAGCTATAGTGTAATGGCAACTACGAAGGTCACAGCTGGAGGAGTCAAAAAAGTACTTTTTACTTATGAAACTATTTAATGTAACTTAATTACATTTAAAATTACTTATATTAAACTTAAAACAATAAAAATTACGTCTCTAATCGATGTGTGATTAGAAAGTGGACAAAAATTGGAATCAGCTTGTACGGGCTGCAATTGCTCGAATTGGTTTCAGCAATTCTTTTCGGTGTCGGTGCTGCATGGATGTCTAACACACCGTCGGGCTTCGCTTAACACCGATATGTTACTTGGTTTTAAATTTCAACTATCGTTATCGCTAAAAAAATTAAACTTGTGGCGTGCTTGTAAATAATACGAAACTTCTATAAAAGTCATTTATTGTTCTGTTCTACAATGGTTTCTTTTAACTTTTAACAAAAGAAAATCAACGTAAAAGTGAACGCTGCCCGGCCCGCGCGCAGCGCGTGTACGACCAACCATTAGGGGCCAATTAGGGGCTCCGAAAGCCAGTGAGCCAGTGGTCTCAAACGTCAGTGTTACCAAGTTAGTTGTCCCCCTAAAAAATATATAAATATAAATTCATAATTATTTAGAAATAATTTGTTGTAATATGTTTCAAAAGTCTTTTTATTATAAATTATTTAATACAGTAAAACCTGGTTAAGTGAGACATCAAGGGACCTGCAAATTGGTTTGACTTATAGAGGTATTCCACTTACCCAGTGTCTCAGATATCCAGGTATAAATAAATATCTGACTCATTTACAGAGGGTTCCATTGAGGTCAGAATACAGGTTATTTCAGTTATAGAGTTGCGATTATTAAATAAAATAACGTGTTATGTAAACATTATAAATAAGTTTTAATAAAAAAAATAATAACAAAGGTAATACACATACATATTATGTAATTCTGAATTATTCTACAAAGAGTAGATTTTGGCACATTAAATTCGACACAGTTCCTTCCACTTCCCACTTTCATAAACAGATATTAACTTCAGTTTTTCTCGTACTGATAAAGATTTTAGCCTTCATTTTGACATTTTTCAAATAAACATTCGTATGATAGTAAAGAAAATCTAAAACTGAAAGTCATTGAAGCTCAAAATTACTTACGAAGTTAAGTTTGCGGCTAGAATAAAAATAAGTAAACAAACAAACAAAACGATATTATCTCAGTTACAGAGGTTTATGCATATAAAATTCACTCGCTATCTCAGTTATAGAGGTAACTATTATGATAAATCGAAAGAACGAATCCCAGATATAGAGGTTTGCTTCGTCCCACTAACAGAGGTAATTCAGTGTCAAAGTGTTGGGACCTCAGCATGAGTTCCAGTTATGGAGGTTTCTCACTTATCCAGGTCCCACTCAACCAGGTTTCACTGTACATAAAATATTTCGGCTTCATCTGAAGATTCAGATTTTTTGAAATTTTTAGAAGAAACAAGAAATAAATATTAATATTATCAATTTATTATTGTCTTATGAATTTTGTTCTGCGTAGTTTCTTCACAGATTCCCGGTAACATTAAACATAAATGAAAAGGGTTGCCAACACAAAATTGTGAAATCGGTAGAAAAATCAGGAGAATTACCATGTATTTTCTGAAATGGTGGTAAAATCATTGCTTTTCGTTAGTACAGAGTCCATGTAATCACTACGTTTTATGGCGGGAGTCGCTGGCGACATGGCAACTGTTTGGTGGGACGGGAAATCACGTCTGCTACAAACTACATTTTGTCTTAGATAACCATCAGAAACCAGTAAAACTGGCACTATGTGTTGGACACTCTCTTGATTTAGTTTCTCAACTCTTTTGTCTTGTCACTCAATCTGAGTTCTCTGAATTAAATCTCTGTTCAATAGTTTTGGAGTTTATCCAGTCTCTAAAGGCTTTTTGTCTTTAGAAGAAAAGTGGACTTATCCTAGAATTATTATTAATGTTTCCATATAGGCCTTACTAGCAATTTGAATTTGCAAATCACTAGTATTCTTAACCTCTTCAAGTAAACTAAACTGCTTGCTTACTGACGCTTATTATAATAGTATTCCTATTCTATTCTGTTATATTTTTACTAGTCGACCCTCGACTCGTGTAATTAGATTTAACGAAAAACAAATATTATTTAACCCGCAGCAACTGAATGTTTCCGGGATAAAAAGTATCCTATTTGTTAATCCAGGTTATAAAGTTTCACTTGACCATCATCTCACCAACTATCTTCCTTCTCACTCACGTAAGTTTTATAGAAAATCTTTTGTATATATATTGCTGTTTTAAACTAGCAATTATTTCAAACTAACTATTGCTCCATTTTTTTGTCAGGCGCATATATATATAGAATTTATATTTTAAGTTTATTTCTTTTTTAAAGATAGGTAATTTTTTAAGGCATTTTAGCCATGTTATAAGTAACATAGTGTAAATATTATTAATATAACATATTTGATTTTTTTTTAATTTATATTTTATTATTTTTCTTAAATTTATATTGAAGTTGTCACGACGTGTGTTATGTGTTCTACTTTTTCTGTCGAATAAAGATTTTTATTATTATATTTTAATAATAAATAATCCCCCGCGTTCAGGATATCTGGGGCTTGAGACTCAAGAGCAGGATTAACGACGTCTTTTAGATAGCAAAACTCTCTCCCACATATCAACCTCGCTGCACTAAAAATACCATTTTAATACTCCTTGCGAGATGTGCATTGTCTGACTACATCTATCGGGACCATACAATCTACACGTGACTATACTTGCGATGAAATAAAAGGAACTACCCACGAACAAAATGTTAAAAATATTACATTGAATTGAAATTAAAAGAAAACACGTTTAAATTCAGAAACTTTATTACATCTATGGAATAGATGGTCTGTCTGTTACACGATCAGGCTTGGATCACTGAACCGATTTGGATGAAACATGATATAGGCTACTGTTACACATGCTCATTACTGGCACGAAAGCATGGTATTATTGAGCACATACTACCTACTAGCGTGTGTGTACAGGACATGCTACTATTGAGCATGCTGGATAATACTCGCCGTGCTATCTTTAAGCATGCTAGTTGACGCTGGGCTGGAAGGTGTAAGTGTGAACGCGTTTGCTTAATGAGCATGCTAGTATCGATCTTTTCTTCAAGGAACACGCGCTTCCATTCCTTTCTTTCCTCTTCCTAGTTGCTAGAAGTTTTTGGAGGCATTACATGGTCAGTAAAAGTATTAATTTTATTCAGATCTATACAGATGGCTGTCTGATTTTCCATAGTTTTGTTTGATTTGGCAGAACATGCTTATTGCTAGCAAATTAAACAGTTGACAAGCATGCTCATAATAAGCATACAAGCATGCTCATAATATTTATCGCGACTAAACAAAAACAAATCGGTGGGGCTGAAGTGCATGTCGAGCTGTGTGGGCACTGTCTGCCTTTTTTTATTTTTTGTCAATCTAGGGATAAATAAAAGTCACATACAGATAATAATAGTTTATTGCAATCACGCGAGATAGCTATACGTGTCCTTCTCTCCTTCCGTGCGTTCGAGGTACTCCTTCTCTATCAGTATGTCGATACATTTCTGAAAAACATTAAATACATATTAAAATAATGATATACTTTAAACACAGAGCTACATTACAGCTTGATTACTAGCGAATACCTCTACCTATTCAAGTCTGTTGCCAACATCATAACAAAGTATAATTTAGAGGGAGAGGGGTAGATGACATTGTCTGGTAGTGTCTAGATGCAAAGTAGTACCTGGGCTACCAGAATCACTCACATGTTTGTTTGGCGATTTTAATAGTTTTCGATTTGACTTTCTTTCGTATTTTTAAAAATTTAAGAAGAATTTAAAAATTTATTTCTCCTGAAAAACTAAAAAAAAAGTAAAGCCTGAGATTGTGTTGTCCTCTAAGATCCCAATACTATGCATACTTCAGTTTACTTTGTTTAATGAAAATAAGTTAATCGTAGGATTGCTGTGTTAGTGCACGCATGACGTAAAAACGGCTGAACCGATTTTAATGAAATTTTGTACACGGATTCTTTATAAACATATGGTACTTTTTGTACAAAAAAAGCACCGTTCCCGTGGTATAGAATGGAAGGATGGCAACAAACATTTTGTACAAATACTTAATTTAAAGTGTCGCCGCTTAAGTTAATGCTTTCAATATACCTCCTCTCCTCCTCGCTTCGTTTTCTCCAAGTGTACCTAAATCTACGCGAACAAAGTCACGCTATCAACTAGTTAATACAGTTGTAGTAAGTGCAGTGATATTACCTTAATAACGGGCACTCTCGGCTTGAAACGTGAAGAGAGCTGGTTCAGTACTTCGACCACAAGGTGTTGGTGCTTCAGCGTCTTGCGTGTCTTCATTATCCGCACTATGGCGGCCTGGAACACCATCAACATATAATGAATATCCGTAATTAGAACTACATTGGTAGCCGGCAGCTAAATTTAGGTCAAACCCGTACTTACGTGCCGGCAGCTATATAAGATGTTAATTCCATCTCTGAGATGGAACTGTACTGCTATCATTGGTCTTATAATAGACTCAAAGTAAGCGCTTTAAAGGCGTTTTAATTCTAAATTTATTCATAATTCTAGTGATAGAATACAATATGTCGTGACGTAGACGCGCGTGAGCTAAATGTGTTGCTCTCGCGCCTCATTCAAGGTCAAACCTATACATTTGTGCCGGCATCTATATAAGATGTTGATTCCATATACATTCCATTCCAATAATTTCTACATTTCTTTATAAATTCTAGGGATAGAATACAATAGGTCGTGACGTAGCAGACGCGCGGGATCTGAACGCGCTGCTCTCCCCCCTAATAGTGACTTCTGTGCATTCAAGGTCCCGTGAGAGGAAGGGATAGAATACAATTCCCCTCTGCCGCTGGGAGAGCATCTCGTAAGAAGTGAGTAACCCACCAGAGCCTTGGTGATAGGCGATCTTCTTCTTATCTTCTCTCCCACTCTCCACACACTATATCTGTCTCTTGTATTGTCGAAGTGTGCGTGCTTTGGACACTTTTTAGTAATACTTGTAAGAAGATCCGGAATGTATATAATCATCATATATTTATTACCTGTATAAGCATCTTGCGGTCCTCCTCGATGTGCTTGTGCGTGGCCTCCTGCTCCACCTTCAGTTCAGTTTTCAGTGGTATGTTTATGTTCACGCGGAGTTTTTTACTGAAATTAAACATATATAATATTGAGTCACTCTGTTTGTACGTGATCCACTCCAAAAACCGATCACAATATTTTTTTTTAATTAAATTTTTTAGTTCCATTTTTTTAAGAAATGGCAACAAAAGATATTTATTTTTAGCCACACTGATAATTATGACAGTGAAATCTATAAAGTTACCATTTCATGGTATTTTGACCCCCTTAAATCTGGCCACATTTGTGAACTCTCTGCTTAGTGTGACGTCACATATCTAACAAACAACTATTTTTCATTTAAAAATATTTTTTTTATATAATCAAATATGCGGAATTTTGACAAGTTCAAAAAGCAATTAAAAATTTTGGACCCCTCGTTCCTTGTCACACAATGTCACATTTCATCATATACCTCCCTCCCTCCTTCCCCCTCAACATGTGATACAATAACTATTACACTATATTTTAGCTAATATGCAAATAAACTCAAAACTTAACCGTCAATAAATTCTAGACTCTTCCAGAACGTTCCTCGGACACGTATATGTATATTCAGACTATTATGTATCTTTGTAATTTACAATCAATGATTGAACTCACTTTTTATATCCTACGTAAAGATCCACAACAGATGACTCCATCAGTTCAGATTCGTCGTCCTGGCACACTAATAGCTTCGCTTTTAACAATATCTGTAACACCTACAAAAGAAAGAAGAATATTATAAAGCTGAACAGTTTGTTTGTTTGGTTATGCGTTAATCTCAGGAACTACTGGTTCAAATTAAAAAAATATTTTAGTGTTAGATAGCCCATTTATCGAGGAAGGCTATAGGCTAGATAAAACAATGAAAGTTTCACCAGAGATATGCGAGGATATGTAGCGAGGAATATGTTTGTTAAGAACCAATAGAATCGCTTCATCTGAGCAACTCCGGTAGCTTATGTAATCCAGATAATGTTTATCTGTTTGTATGTTCCGGTCAAATCTTGCCACTGAATTTTAAAACGGTCCTTAAACCAGTGAGATGCATTTTCTAATTCTAATATGGTGAATTATCCAAGATGGCGGACTAGTTATTTTTTGTGCATGTCCACAATAAGGGTATGTAAGTGTTCGCTGAAAAGCTTCGCTAATTAATGATTTTTTTACTATCGAATTGAATCGTTATCGCCATCTCGACAGTCTCGACTTTATAATCCCTCGATAGTCGGACTGTGGTCTTAATCTTACTCGAAGCCTCTCAAGGAGTAGTACTAGTATATTATCTGAGTAGTACTAGTGAAAGTATTGCGTGCAGTATTGTTGCTGGGAGTGCTGTCCGATTGAGGTCACATGAGTACCTTACAGTTTAGTTGCTACATGGTAAACATAACGTTAGGTTTATATTAGCCATCGAGTTTGGACTCTTTTGATTTGTTTTGATAATGACTAAGAAATTCCTATAAAAAGTTTGTGATTTGGTATAAATAGGGTATAATTGTGTTTACCTGTATGAGGAAATCTCCCTTGATCCCAGTATGCTGTTCCAGCTGCCGGACAGTCCAGCTTGTGTTCTCGTTGTACTGGAGCAAGACAGCCATTTGGAAGGTACTTGCTTGGAGGGTATATCTACAATACAGAATATTAAAATGTTATTTCATTAACTGTTTCAATGATTAAAATTTACACAATGAACAGTTGAAACAAAATGGCAGCAAGGCATAACTTATCTATGCAAGAACAAACTGTGAAACCGAATTTTCTAGAAAAACAAACTTTACCCTATTTTTTAATTAGTAAGGACAAAAAACAAAGACCATAGGAAGACAAGCAGTGATAAGTAGATTTCATAATTTCAACGATGTGATCTGAATACTCTACTTCCGAAGCAAAACGTATGTTATACTGATTGGTGTGAAGATTTTTTTTTCAATATGGCGTATCGTTTTATAACATTTGTAAAGTTCATAACTTTATAGGAAATTAGATGCATAATTTAAAAAAAATTGTATCGCAGTTAAAAACTAAAAAAAAAGGTTTTTTCAAGGATCTTATAGACGGATATAGCTTTTAATTTTTTTCATAACAGCTGCTATCAGCTCCCAAAAAATATCTTAAAATTCAAGTCAATCAATTCAGAAGTTTCTGAGAAAAAAATTTTTTTTCTGATTTTCAGCTCATTCCGACTTGAAGAAGGTTGAAGGATCAACATACCCTGAAATGATGAACCTATATACCTATATACCCTTCCGAAGCCGATGCATGCTATCCATAACAATAAATACCTGTTTTTAAAGCAATTGGTGACTAGTTCTCCTTTGCTCATGTTGTACAACCAGTTGAGTTTTCTGCCCGAGTGCTGAGATGAGTAGAATGTTGTGAACCTGTGCACTGAACGTTCCAACTGGAAGAAAAAGAACACATAAATATATTAGGAAATCAAACTTTAAAATCAATATAAAATTTGTGGTTGATGAAAAAGAAGTCTTCCTTATTCATGAGTTCTAATTATGAAATGAAAAACTATATATGATACACCGTCTGAACTTACAGAAGAGTTCTAAAACTAGCACACTATGGATGGATGGATACTACAAATGAGAAGTAAAAAAATATTGGAACTCTTATAGCGATCAGAACGGATATAAGATAAAGATAAAAATATTTAGATCCATTAATTTAACATAACATAGAATAACTATGAAGTAATAGATACTGCAGTTAATGCGCTAGTTTAATATAATTCTAGCGCTTGCCAAACCTCGGCAAACCATCATAAATTAAACTCGTATGGATACAATGTTTGTTTGTATGTGCTTGTAGCCAATCAGATCCGTGTCGGATTTTTGTCACAACTCAAACGGGTTTGTCACAAGCGCATGCCACGCGTTCACACGTATGTGCCTAATTTGTCTCGTTTATGGAAACAGGGACATTATATACATATAGTTTTGTAGGTTTATCAAACGACCCGTCAATGGCCCACTGTTGAGTCGGAATGAGGAGGGTATTAGGCCACAGTCCACCACACTGGCCCAGTGCGGGTTGGCAGACTTCACACACCTTTGAGAACTTTTAGGGAACTCTCAGGAGTGCAGGTTTCCTCACGATGTTTTCCTTCACCGCTAAAGCAAGTGATATTTAATTGCTTAAAACACACATAACTCAGAGTCAGAGGTGTGTGCACAGGATCGAACTCGGACCTCCCGAATAAGACTTGAAGAAAACAATTCGCATGTCTAGACCAAGCTTTAGTTTTCGAACTTGCAACTTAAGACGGCAAGTAGTCTAGTCAACAAGTTCAAAAACGTGTTAAATAGAAATAAAGCTCCTAAAAATATGTGAGATTGAATGAGCTATTCAATTCGGAATGACGTCTAGAAAAATGTTTTTAGGGGTTTATTATTATTAGCACATAAAAAATTGCGATTGTTATTAACAAAATAAGATAAAAAAAGGTATTTAGTTTTCCGTTAATAATTTCGAAAATAATGATATTTGAGAAATTTTGAAAAAAGATCCTGAAAGAAGAAGAAATTTCCAATAAAAAACATCCGTAGGTACCCCCGAAACTCTATTTCTATTATTTATAATTTTTTTTAACGTTGAAAATAGGGCTCCGCGAGGCCGGTATATAAACTAAAATAATTTTTTTATCATATTAAATAACAATATAAAAATTTGAATGAATTATGGTCTAATTTCACATATTTTTAGGAGCTTTATTTCTATTTAACACGTTTTTGAACTTGTTGTCTAGACTAAAGATGAACCGGGAGAGACGGCAAAATGTCGTTTCGCCAGAAGTTTCGCAAGTCTTCGATGACTGACATTTAGAAAAAGGACAGCATTAGGCAAATTTACGTGTTGGAATAAGATGGGTATATCCCTAGATCTTTCCAGGGTTGTCAGAATAATCTTTTTTTTTAAATTGCTAGAATCATGTTGCGAGAACTTTCTATATGAAATCTATACTAATATTATAAAGAAGTAAGATTTGTATTTTTGTATGTAACGAATAAACATAAAAACTACTGGACCGATTTCAAAAATTCTTTCACCATTAGAAAGCTACATTATCCCTGAGTAACATAGGCTATATTTATTAAAAGAAAAAATAAGAGATCCCCAGGAAATCTCACTAAAACCAACCCAAGGTGCAAAAAAAATTTGCCATAAAATATCTTTCATCGCATGCGCTGCAAAAAGTATTGATGATAGAACAAAGAAATGTTCTACAATATTATAGAACGTATCAATATCTACAAAAAACTCCGCGAGACCATATGTCCAACTATTATAGTTATGTCACTATAACTACTTTTTTACATTTTAAAAGTTGATAAAAATGCCAATCAAAATCAGACCATGTTTTCTATAACTTTGTATTAATCCTTATCCAAATAAATTATTTCGTATTCAAGACTGTTTCAATACCTGTAAAATACTTTTTGAATTATTAAAATCGGACATTCCAGTCAAAAGATATTACGAAATAAAAATATCAAGATAAATAAAAAATAATCCCTGACGGGCCGCCGGCGCCTCGCAGCGCAGCGAGTAACGCGGCGATAGAGGAGCGACAGAATGCGGGAGCCAAAATGTTAAAAAAAAATTATCCACCCGTGCGAAGCCGGGACGGGCCCCTATCCTATATAAAGGGTTGTATGGATGATTGCAGTAAGTCGAAGAAGTGAGTCAAAAGTGCAGAGAAAGTGGTGCTTAGTCGTAGTGGTGGAATATTGTGAAGTGTATAGCGACGTACAGCGGTGGAAATACAGTTTCGGGAGTAGTGCGCGCCTTATTGCGCTGGAATTGTGCAGATTAGAAGTAAGAACTGTATATACCGGACATGAGAAAACAGTGCGAGAACGTAGTGTAGTAGTGAACATTATAATTAAATTCCATACCAACGAAGCATCTATCAATTTGTTTCAATCCAGAACTCAAGCTCGTAACATTATATTAGATATTCTGGTTATTAAACTAATAAGATAAAATGATTAGAAGGGTAAAATCTTCAATGAATACTTAGAGAAATCATTTTGGAATAAACAGACATACTAGTAGTATTTAGGGCCTCACATTTATATTTATTTAGCTCTTCAATAACTATTACAGTAACATTAAATACTTATATTTAGCGTATATAGTAAATAACACTAAGTACATTTTATCTGTTTTGTCTAATTTAAAAATTTTTAGATAAAAAGTAGGTTTTGATTTTTTATTTAAAACAAAATAGAGAGAAGAGCTAGGACACTCGTACTGAGTTTATCTCTTATTACAAGTGCCTTCACTGTCCTTCCTTCCTGCGGACCAGTTTCATTTGTTATCTACAATTGTAAGTAAAATTGTTGTTTGTTGTGTTTAGTATAATATGGTGTATTCCAAACACATTAAGAAAATAATAATAATAACTATGAGAGTGAGTGTATTGTGTGCGTGCGTGCGTGTATGTGTATGTCATGCGCTTTCTAATCATCTATACACCAACAACAAATTAATATATATATATTTTTTTTTTCAGATAATGTCCGTCAGTATTATTTCTGTCTCTTTATGCATTTCATTACATTATGTAGTTAATCTAAGCATTACTTGGAAAAAAGGTACTATGGACATAGTTTACTGGCATAAATCTAACATAGGTACTTTCTTTTTGTATGAAAAATATGACTTTTCAAACGGAGATGCCTTAAATTTCCTAAAATATTACTGTTTATGATGTATGTTTTCTTTTTGTGACAAAAATATGTATAATAGCCGACATGAGTTGAATGTTCGACATGCTTGTCTCCTCAAAACTTACTAATAAACTCGCAAGCGTGTGGTGGTTTGTTTCCCAAAATCAATTTCATTTAAAAAAAATATTATACAAAAGAGTGTTACTAAGATGTACCTCTGTTGGCAGTTGGAAACTAGAAGACTGCTGGAAGGGCCACGAGCCAGAGGACAAGACTTGTATGCTGAAGTCGATGTGTAACGGCTGCTCTGAGCTGTTGACCATGTGCTTGCGGAAGTTCTCGTTCAGGTCTTTGGATACTCCTATATCCTGAAAAACAACATGGATCGTAAACCAAATATGTAATAACAAATTCTATGTGATCCATACTGATACTAATTAAAGCAACATTACTGTTTGATTCTACTATTGTTGTAGTAAAATAAAATAGTAACACTATTTTTTTCTAGCAACACTAATTGAACGTAATTTGCTAAATTCATTAGTAGTTTATAGAATTTTAATTTTTTGATTTAAATATAATTTATTTTATTTTAAGAAAAATGGTTATTTTTAGTAAGGAAACGTACCAATAATAAATGACTTTGTTGAATTTTTCAGACCCCCCCTAGGTGACCACCCGTAGTTTATGTTAAGACCCTCCCTTCTCTAGTCTTCACGTAGTAATTTATAAATAGGTTAAGTAAGGTAATCATTTTAAATCAATTTTTATAAACGAACTCGTCAAATAGCTTGAAAACTACGTCTGTGTTGCCAACTATGACGAGATTTCCTTAGAGGATATTGAATACATGATGAAAACCTAATGTACGGGGGAGGGCGTCCCTATGACTTAACTTGGTATTTTGAAGACCCCCTCAGAAAGGGTCACGTAACATGGGTATATTCGATATTCGAAGAATGGGTTAAATATTCCCTATATTTTTATTTATAATTTTTTTTATTCTCAGCTACATTTCTTTTGTAACAAAAAATGATTTAAACAAAGTATGATTTTTAGGATCATTTTCAAGTTTTCGAGATGATTTTCATACTTACTTGGAACATTCTCTGTAACTTGCTTGTGTATTCGAAACCACACGCTTGTTTCAACTTTGAGATCATTGACGCCTGAAAAATAAATAAAACTGGTTTATTAACTGTTTTTAGGGAATGTTTATATGTTTTAAAATATAAGAACATATTTAAAAAAAAAATAGTATATTTCAAAACACAGTCATATTTTAGAAAATAAAAATGCAAGTTTTGTGGGAGGAATAAAAGGGAAAGAATATATTTTAGACAATTTTTTTTTAATGGCCACCGTCGCTTATGAACATCGCACATACAAAAGATACCATCTTGTTTTATCTATGCGTTAGAACCTTCGAGATAGCATGAGGGGGAGTGAAGAGAAAGATGCTGTGATTTCAGTGGACCCTGAGCAAGAACCCAGAGACCACTAGATCAAGATCCGCAGCATTAATGCGTAATGAAACGCGTCATAGACACAATAAACCTTAAATGAACAATATATTTCGATATTTCAAGTGTTAGATTTCAAGAAAAACTATATTTTGGAGAAAAAAGAAATTCAGGAAAAGAATGTATATTGAGGGGATAACGTTTGGGAGCCATTTAGAGAAAACAAAGCAAGTGTAAAGGAGAAATTTTTGGGTAAATGTTATTCAGTGTTTACCTCTGCATCATCACTAGCGGACATGTGTTGCACAAGACGCTTAGCCAACATCTTGCTGTAGAACTTCTGGAAAACGTCCTTATCTTCGATGTATTTGAATACCACCATCTAGACAATAAACCAAATATTATTTCAGTAATCTATAATTATGAGGAAAAAATTAAGCATATGTCTTTCAAAAAACTTGGTTCTGCTTTTTAAAAAATATAATTCATTTAATTTAAAAATTTAATTTGTTTTCAATTAACACATAATCAGTTACATTGTTGTTAGAGGCTTTAGAATAGATTGGGAGGCGTTCTAGAAGGCTAATATGAGACTACACTTTACTCAAGTATCCGCTGCAAAACCTGGAGCACGGTTGGAAGGTTACCTTTTTATCGGATGCAATTCCCCTTGCCCTATTCTGGCTATCGAACAGCCAAACCTAAAGTACCTTCATCATTTGCACTGTGTCAGTGTGAAGAAGGACGAAGGAGAACCTTCTAGGTAAGTGTGATACATCCTAGACCGTGTTGTGCTTAACATCAGGCCGATTACAGTGAAACACTTGCCTGACCTCCTAGTAAGTATACAAATACTTGTGGCTAATACAATGATTTAAATCACTCACTAACTGTATAATGTGTGTGTCAGTGTATCTGTACGAATATTTCCTTAGTTTCTCAAATATAGGATAACACGTACTAAGGAAATCTTTTTAGATTTTTAATTTCAGATGTCATCTTGAGTTTTCCTGACTACAACATGAAATTTTTTTTTTGGATGACTAAGCTCATTACTACAACTGGCTTTTTCAATGCGAAAATTGTATAAAAGTTATAAAAATATTAATATATGTCATTGTCATGAAAAAAGTAGGTTTATGCTATTTTATTTTTTTTAAATATAATTTATTGCTAATTAAATAACTGCTAAATGATATATTTAAAATGATAATTGATTTTCCTAGTGAATGCACCCGGTTTGATTTATGTCCGTCCGTGTTGATGTATTTTGGTGTAAGCATTTTTCCCGAACTGTATTATTTATTTGAAGATAGTCAGTAATTCTACAAAATTCTATTAAAGGTTAGGAAAAATTGATCAAATCTAATCTTTTTGTTTAGTTTTAATAATCTCTACAATATTAGAAATAATAGTATTAATTGAGTAGTATTCAACTTACAACTTGATTAAGTGTATCTTCAAGTTCGGCCTCCTCTGGATTCTTGCTGGACTTCTTCAGCAAAAGATCACAGTATTTTGCGAGAAGCTCCGGACTCTTTGATGATGAGTTTGCAGCCTTTGTTACAGCATTACCTGATAAAAAAATAATATAAATAACTAATTGTAAAAGAGTAACGACATCTGTCAGAACCCCTCGTACAAAGTAAACGCTAAAAAAAAACTGAATAAAGAGCTTTACGTAAGATGACAACTCGTTAAAGGCTGTCGAGTCTATAAAAATTATCGCTTTAAAAGAAATCAGTTTATTTAATTGCTCCATCAAAAACAAATACAAGACAATAGGCAGTTTTAAATTTGGAGGAGATTCAATACTAGGGCCAAGTACAGAAGACATTTTATACGTTCGTAAATCTAACGCCAGTAATAGCAAGTCAATGCATTTACGTATGAGCATATACTGCACTTCAGCTATTTGAACGTCTGGTGTTAAGATTTTTTTTATAATAGATAGAAAGTGGCCACAGTCGCCCTTGGACATCGACAAAACTAGAGGGTATCTCTTGTTTTGTCGATACAATGCCGCCTCGAACATAGAGTGAGGAGGGGGGGGGAGCAAAAAGAATGCTGTGGTTTCAATGGACCCCTAACAAGAACCCGGTTCATTAGACACGCAACAGTAATGGGATGGGAGAGGGAGGGGTAGTTCTGGCCCACATGCGGCTCGGTTGGAACGTGTCAGTGGCACTTGGCGGTCGGATTCGCATGTAGATGGTCGCAAGCCAGTCGGGGAACAGATCCTCTACCACCAAGGGGGTGCTGGGATACTCGGCTCTTACGAGATGCTCTCCCAGATAGGGGAATTGCAATCTTACTCGTCCCCTCACGAGTAAAAAGGTAAGTAGTAGGGATACTTCCGCATTGTGACAAATAGCAGGTGCGCGGGAGCAAAACCATCGCGTAAAAACCAATCACGTCTAGCGTGAGCGTCGCTAAAAAGGTCCTACTAGTGAATCGAATGATATAGAGATGAACTTACTATTAATAAACCTTCCGCAGGCCTTGTCAAGAGCAGCCACGAATCCAGAATCGTTGTTAAAGGAGACCAACACTAATGCATTGTACTTCTTGTGTACTTCTAGTATTGTCGACACATACACCTTCGGGTCCTGAAATAATTACAAACGTTCAAAAGATATGCCAGGATATTTCACTTCCATAACTTGGATTAATAAGTAGGCTACTTTTTATCCCGTATTAATTCAGATTTCCTGCGGGATAATAATAAAATATAATTTCTAATAAATCTGAGTTTACGTGGTAAATTGCACCCGTGGGAGATCAGGGTGGATATTACTGTTATACGGTTGTTATATTTATAATAAAGGTGTTTGACTAGTACCGTATGAGCGCACGCGCCACACTTGTCAACAGCCTGGAGCCCCTGCACGTGTATGTGCTGCTCCAGCAAGCGCCGCAGCTCCACCAGCCCATCAGGAATGCGCGCCACCAGCGAGTACATCCTCCCCAGGTCTGCGTTCTTGTCTGCGTCTAGAAGTTTCTACAACAAGATAGCTAGTTATACTAAAGAGCACGATCAAACTTTCGTGATTTTATAGAACCTGAAAGTGTTTTGTGTGTATGTAACTAATAGAGATATAAACGTTCCCCAAGAACTTAGAAGGTCCTGTACATTCGTAATGTATAAACTGAAGTATCTTTTGATTACATTGATTTGGAATCTAAGATGTTTTACTGACTTTAGATTTAAATATTAGATGTTAAATTTAACCTTATTAGGTCATCTACGCATCTCTAAGAAAAAGGCGTTAACAGATAGACAAAAAATGATACTATAAGGATTCCTAATTAGAGGTGGACGTTTAAACGAAAAGCTCTATATAATGTTCACAAGCACGCTTTTAAGTGTAAGTCGATTCGCTTAAACGAAATCATTTCGGTGACCCATGCTTTCGTTTAAACGATTTTTGCGTTTTATAATACAACGTTAATGTGCGTTTCACTGTCAACGAGTGTGAAAGTATTTTTCGACTCCATTTCTGGACTCTGACTTGTTTGAATAAGTATAAATATTTGCCACGCAGGTTTTTTTTCTCTGGTATAGATAGATATTATAGATATAGTAATAGACTAGTATAGATCTGGTCTTCTGGTATAGATAGATACTGTAAGTAATGTAGCTTTTCATGAACAAAGTATAATTTATTAGTGTTGTGTAAAGAACAATATTGCTGTTTGCTACGTAGGCTTTTATAGAAAAAGCGTTATAAGTGAAAAGCTCTTTTAAAAGCTCGCTCATTAAATTAACGCGTTGTCAATTTTAAGCCGTTTATATCATCACTATTCCTAATGTAAACATATTCACTTTTGAACTTATTATTATGTCTATTATGAAAATTATTAGTTTTTTATATCTGATATATAAATTTCAATCAATTTACATTTAATAGGATTAAAAATGTAAAATATTTATCATAAACAGTGACGAGTAATTCTCATTTAATTAGTATATTTTATTTATAAGTATAGAATAAGTGTGATCTAAGTAGTATACCTGGAACTCCGAGTGAAATATCTCCAGATGCTTCTCAATGAGCACCCTGTCGCAGGTCTTGGCCAGCTTCTCAATGGTCGTCTCGTGCAAGTATACCTGGACGCGTCTTTGTTCTTCTTGCAATCGCTGTTCTGCCTACAAACAATATATATACAGATTATCACCAAAAATATCTATGTTTAAACCTCGTTTAAACATATTCTTTGTTGCGTGTTTCATAATATTATTATATTATGAAACACGCAACAAAAATAACTATTAATAGTAAAGCAAAAGTTTGTAAGAATTATTATTTAATTTTTATTTTATTTATTTCTTTAACATAAACCTAAAAATTATAAAAATTTTTTTTTTAAAAACCAGTGCAACCATAAACAAACCCCTGTTGTTTTTACAGTTATTATTTTTATATACCTTTAAAAAAATTGATAAGTAAGAAAAAAGAATAGCTCTCTAACCCATAATTTAAAAGGAAACATAAAGGTTGCCTTGCTATAATCCGAGGAAATCTGAACAACCACACTCGTACGGCACAACCCAGAAGAGCACACCGTCCACATAAGAGTGAGACGCGCGAACCTGAACCAGGACACACCACACAAGAAGGTAGAAGACTGCGCAAACGACGCTTGTAGAGTCAACAACTCCTGAATATACTTCGGTTAGGAAGCGAAACGTACGTCGAGTGTCGAACGACCTACTTGATTTCTTTTAAATCATAAACTTCCTTCCAAAGTAACGCCTAATTCAATACTCTTAACTCATAAACTGAAACACAGTCTAACAGTTATACAAACATATAGTTAATTTTTAATGTGGTACCTCAATTAAAACTTTTATAAATAAATTAAAGTTACCTTAATCATGTACTCGGTGACAGGGTTATTTCTAAGGAAGTCAATGCTCTCTCTGGTGTAGAACCGCTCCGTGTCCTCGAGGAACACAGCCTCGAATGTGTCCTTGTACACAGCCAGGTTCTGTCCACGGGCTGAGGGCTCCTCTTCATTCAGACCGAGGGCTACGTAGCAGTTGATTACCTGGCAACAAGTATATTATAGGTTACGCTATCACGCTTAAACTACTGAACCAATCTCGACGAAATTTTGTACAGGGATAGATTAGAGTTTTGGAAAGGATATAAGATACATTTTATCGCGAAAAAAAAGCTTGAAGGGGTTGAAATAGGGGATGAAGTGCATGTCGAGCTGTATGACCGGTTATGTCTTAGGGAATTAGTCATAATATACATTATATTAATGTTGAAAATAAACATAAAATATAGCGTTATAGCTATAAAGCAATAAATTGTAATCAAAAATTGTATCTGGGCAATACCAGGGCACCCGCCCTTTTATCTACTAGTAAAAATATTAAGTTTCATTAACAACAAATAAGATTCGAAGAATTAACTTAAAATAAGTGGAAATTTTCAATAAATCCCTCAAAGGCATTTAAGTACATATTTTCAACGCATAACTCAAATATGTTAGATCTCCATATCTCCAATATTTACAAGACCGCTTCCCAAAATAGTTTTTATTGACCCCTAGAGCTCAAAGACGAGTTTGAGTCCACGTGAAACAATTGCGGGTCTGTGATATATATAGAGGGCCTTCTGTCTTCAAATAATACAAAATATGACAAGGAAAAATATAATAAGACATAACCCCCGTCTCAAAAAATCGTGAAATCCTGTAGCAATGAAATGATAGTCTTCGAGCGGCTGAACAGACCTTCACAATACATAGGTAAAAGCCATCTCGATTAAATTACAATCAAAATCGGCCAAAAGTTGAACTTACCCCAGAAACCAATCTGGTGTTAATGGTCTCCCCATTCCTCTCCCTCTCAATAAGCTTCAGAACAGCATTGGTGACTTGTTTGTTCAATCGGTGGAACAACTGATCGCGCCATGTGACTAACGCTAGTTGGTAGATTTCGTACACTCCCTGAAAAATATAAAAGATAAACGTTATAACGCCATGTCACAAAATGTTCACCAACATACATGTAAGGAGCAGGAGACGGATAGTCGTCTATTTTGGTATGATTGATTATTCCAGTATACGTAGCTGTATTAATTTAAATAAGGCAATATTATTTAAAAATAATAATCATTATTTAAAAATAATATTGCTTTATTAAAAAATAAAATAAAAGTTAATAGTGTAAAAACAGATGATAAAAGTAGTAAAACAGATAAGGGACAAGGCGAAAGGAAAATAATAGGGAAACCAAAATAATAGGTAGTAAAGCAGACGCTATTAATGAAAGAAATAGTAAGTTAGATGAAGACAATAATGAAAATATAAAGGATACAAATCCAAGAAAAGATACAGTTGAAAGTAATTCCAAGAATTATAATGGTAATGTTGCCATTTCTAAAAATAATACAGATAATGGAAAAACTAGTAAGACAATTAAAGATACTTTGAATAAAATAGATAAGAATTCGAAAAAAACTGCATCAAGTGGTTCTAAGCATAATAATAATGACAATGTTGCCATATCAAAATACAAAATACCGAAAGCTAATAATGAAGAAAATGATAATTTAAGAGATAAGAATTCTAAAAATAACAATAATGTTGCCATGTTAAAAAACAAAGATACTATAGTTAGATAAGAAAAAAATATATTCTAAAAGATTTAATATTTCTAAAGGAATACTTATTTTGAAAGATAAAGGGATATAGGGAGCAAAAAATACAATATACGAGGACGGAGTAACAAGCCGTCCGTGAATGATTTTTTTTATATGACCTTGACAATTGTTCAGTCGTTAAAATGTATGTTTCTGTGTCATACCTTCCTCCCCTCTTCGCACTCACGCCTGACCCAATGCCTGTTGAGGTAGGAGCAGACTCCGTTGAGCACTCGTGAGGAGAACTGGTACGCCTCCCATTGCGTGGTGTAGAAACCTAACACGTCTTCACCCATTAGATCTACGCCATGCTGTTAAAATAAATAAATAATTTAATGTACAGTAAATGTTTTTATGACAAGTGATAAACGAACAGACGGTCCACCTAATGTTAAGTGTCCATGTCCGTGGCCCTTGGACATCGGCAATACCAAACCTATCTCTTGTTTACCGGATGCGTTGCCGCCTCGATGATAGTGAGGAGAAGGAGCGAAAAGAAGACAAGAACCTCGAGCAAGAACCCGATGTTCACTGGAACCACAGCATTAATATGGATGGGAGAGGGAGGGGGTAGATCTGGCCTACATGCGACTACCGGAACGCGTCAGAGACACATGGCGGTCGGATTAGCATGCTGGTGGTCGCAAGCCAGTCGGGGAACAAATCCCCTACCACCAAATGGTGCTGGGTTACTCGCCCGTCACGAGATGCTCACGCAGGGGCAGCGGCAGCGGCTCACGGGTAGGCGTTTGTCTTTGAAAATTAGTTAGATACACTAACACTACACACAATACAATATAATGTAAACGTGACGTCATTTTGTCGTATAAAAATATAAACAAATACTAAAAAGTAATAACTTTAAGGAAAGGTAATACTACCTGAAGTAAATTAACAAGATAAAATATGAGGAAATCGCGTAGCCTCTTGTACAATTCAAGACCGACCAGTTGCGCGCCGCCTTGTACAGGTCCCTGTAATGAAATATAAATATATTAAAATATACTTAATAAGTTAGTCATTAAGTATTAAATACTAGTGGTATCTACATCACTCATCATCACAACTCATTAATCCCCACTGCTAAGTCGTGTCTCCACCTTAAATCGAGGAGGGTGTTAGGCCATAGTCCACCACGCTGACCCAGTGCGGGTTGACAGACTTCACACACCTTTGAGAGTTATTTAAACTCTCAGAACAACAACAACAACAACCCATGTCCTACCAGGCTACCAGCGCAATTACTTGCCTCAGAAACTTGACATAAATTAGGTTAGAAAATATAGCTTTATGAATTACTAAATAACGTGAAAGTTTTTGGGAATTCTAAGCCTCTGGATCAGAGGTTCTCAAACTTAACTGACTCGTAAACTACTTGATATGTTATTCAGTTTTAAATAGATACTCCTTCTTATATAACCAAATGATATACACGATTTCGAAGATATAAAAAAAATCTGTAACTCGTCATCGACCCCCTGGGAATGGATATCGGTGTGTCGATGGTATCACTACTCCTTAAATCATAAATACAATTTCGTACCCATTGGGCCCTATCACTCTCATATTTGTTTTTTATTATTATCCTTTTTCATAGGAAAACTGATTTTAATAAAAACATTTCCTATCGTGTATCCCATAAAATTGTAAGGTATTATACTACTCCTACAATAAAAGGTGGACTCCAAGGGTCACACAAGGGGATCTTAATTAGGGTCACATCTTGAAGTCAACGACGACTTGTAAACTTTGCATGTCATCGATAAATAATACTACGAAAATTTGATCCCTTTGATAAAAACCTCTCAATTCAATCAAAGACGAACTGCAACAATTCTAAATTTAAAAAACTGGGGGTAGGACGCAATAAAAATTAGCATCATGTGGTGTGATATATGTTACCATAAAATTGTCAACACCGTTAGACAATAATCTGTCTAGTAATATTGTGAACTGTCTCAAGATTGTAAACCATAAGATACTTCTTACAATTTACCGTTGAATTACAAAACTATTACAGTGAGCATAATGAAAGAAGACTGCGAAGACGAGCGTATGTTTTCGCACTGTGTTACGCAAGGGCGACGGGACTACCATATTCATAGCTCCGAAGACATCACAGAAGTCCTTAAGACAATATTATTATCTATTCTAATCTTTTTACTATTTTATTTTGCCAAATTATGTAAGTTCATCCTGAGTCACAATTTGAGGGTTTCACTTCGATAGATTTTATTGATTCTTACTAAATAATAAATACAAGCAGTGATGGCCCAGTGGTTGAGACTTCAAGTCTTACTCGGGAGGTCCGAGTTCGATCCCCCACTCAGGCACACACCTCTGACTTTTCTGAGTTATGTGTGTTTTAAGCAATTAAATATCACTTGCTTTAACGGTGAAGGCAAATATCGTGAGGAAACCTGCACTGGGCCAGCGTGGTGGACTATGGCCTAATTAATACCCTCCTCATTCTGAGGAGGAGACCCGGCTCGGCAGTGGGCTATTGACAGGTCGTGATGATGAATAAATACATACTTTATGTCACAATTCTTGAAGTGCATTTATTTTGTTTGATAGACACCAGTGTTTCATTCCTAACTCCGTGGACTCAGAACAGTCTGCTGTTAGACCTACCAATCAGGGACAGCCTTTGGACATCAGTCTTACGGTTCACAATCTTTCGGCAGTTTAAAATCTCGCATAATAGATTATAAACTAATGGTGTTCACAATTTTACGGTGACATATACAGACTGGATTTTTGAGACGGATCAGTAAGGGCAGGTACCTTAACCGTTATAGTTACAGATAAACGTTCTAAAAGAATCTTTTAAACACTGTAAGAAATAGGATTGTTTAGCAATAAAAATATTACGAGTTGATTTATCGTTTTTCAGTAAGTAGGATCGATAGGCATAATTTTTTTTTATTTTGGCACTTTTTTCGCTAACCATACATTTTCTCAGAAATCTATAAATGCAGTTCAGAATATCTTAAAAAGTTATGAATACTCTCCTAGGAACTTTTTTTTGTAACCATAACGGTTAAAGTACCTGTCCTTACTGACCCGTCTCAAAAATAGATCCCGTATATTAAACGATGTATGATGTATTTCTTGTATGTATAATCAAATAATATGTAAAATGTAAACTTACAGTTTTTTTCCCACTTAAATAGGAACTCCTTATGTGATTATGCTGACTGCTACTGCTGGACCTGCTCGAGCCGCTGGGAGCGTTCGGGATATTTTGATGGACTGATGTACAGTAGTTATATACATGACTGGTATTATATTAAGGATATTATTATTAAATTAACTATTAATGTAACTAAGTACGAATGATATTCTTTTTATATTGTATGAAAATATTTTTAAACCGAAAGCGTACGTAAGTGGCGGCATGGCAGCGGCGCGGTACGATGGGTAAACTTCATATGCCACGACTAAGGAATTTGTATAGTAGTTAATTAAATATGTATTATATACATGTATGTATATGACGAATACAACATATATCAAATTTGACAAAAAAAAATAAAAGAAAGAACATTTTAATGTTCATCACGTCGATACGGTAAACTCTCCCCTCAAACGAAAGGTCGAGTTTAATTAAAGGTTTCGGAATCGACAACATATATCCACAATATTCGGATAGTGGCGTATTTTAGATTTTCAAAATGTAGAATAATGTGAATAATGAAAAAGGATTGATATATACATTGGTTGTCAACAGTTCAGCTAATCCGTAACACGACATTTATTGACCGTTAGGCGGTACGAAGTTCACCGGGTCAGCTAGTATTAAATAAATTAATTAAAAAATAAAGTTGTTTGTTTCATTTATTGATAGAGATAATCATATGTACATTATGTTCGATATTTTATCTACTACCCAATATTTCGCTACTAAGTTAGAATTATTTTCAGAAAAATTACCATAATCTTAATGTTCCACGTGAAATAACTTGACAAACTGATTCTGAAAGTTCACAAAAAAAAATCATGGAAAATTTGTAACAAATGATTATTTTTCCAATGCATGTCGTGCCGCGCCGCAACCCCGCCGTACACTATCTTACTTACGCATGCTTTCGGTTATTGACTATATAGATTAACCAAAAGAAACATTTTTGAATATGTTTCACAAAGTAGTTAGGCTTATTAAAAAAGGATACGTATAAAGTATCATATATCTGTCTTTGATTAAAGAGTGTCGAGAGTAAATTTGTTCGATTCCTTCTCGGAGATCGCCCCAAATCTGAAAAAAAAGAAAAAGTATTATGAGAAAGTTCTAAAATGATAAAAATTGAAAACGAACCTTTCTGTAGATACTGATACGTTCTATTTTTTTTTTTTTTTTATGTAACTAGGTCGGCAAACAAGCGTACGGCTCACCTGATGGTAAGCGATTACCGTAGCGTATAGACGTCTGCAACACCAGAAGCATCGCAAGCGCGTTGCCGACCCTATCCCCAATTCCCCCCAGGAGCTCTGGTCACCTTACTCACCAACAGGAACACAACACTGCTTTAGAGTAGTGTTATTTAGCTGTGATCTTCTGTAAGGTCGAGGTACTACCCCAGTCGGGCTGCTCCATATTTGAGCAGGAAGTTTCCTACTGTGCCCTACCTCAGTTCAGGGATTAAAGGAACCTTACTTAAAAGGGATCATAACATTAATATATATTTTATGGGATTTATAAAATATTTATTAATTGGCTTAAGTTAACCGTATCAACAGAATAAGTACAGAAAAACGCTTTTTTAAAAAGATAACGAGGATAAGAAAAACTATTTTGTACCCCCGGAAAATGGCCATAATATTCTCAATGATTTTCCGTTTAATATTTGGCCCTTTACAATAACACGGAGTAATGCTGAGTATATAAAAAGACCTTTAAAATGAAGCAGCGATTACGAAATTTAATTTTATACATTATTTTGTACTGAAGTCAATTTATTAATTAAATTTTAAATTTTTTTATGGTACATAAGATGCAAACGAGCAGATGGTCCACTTAATGGTAAGTGGCCACCATCGCCCATGGACATAGGCAAAACAAGAGATACCCTCTTGTTTTGTCGATTCGTTGCTTTCTCAAAAATAGCGTGAGGAGGGGGAGTGAAGAAAAAAATGCTGCGGTTCAGCGGACCCTGAGCAAGAGCCCCAGAGTCCACCGGATCCGCAGCATTAATAGGATGGGCTCGACCGGAACGCGTTTACGATACTTGGCAGTCGGATTCGCATGGTGGTGGTCGCAAGCCAGTCGGGGAACTGATGCCCTACCACCAAGGGGGTGCTGGGTTACTCGGCTCTTACGAGATGCTCTCCCAGCGGCAGGGGAATAGTATTCTAACCCGTCCCTTCACGGGTTAAATTGTTATGATTCTGAAATAACGTTCAAATTCCTATCTTTAATTATGCAAATATTTCATACAAAGAAGCTCCATAACAAAAACATGAACCACATCATAAAACACCCTTTTGAAGTTCGTTTTAAATATACAGACTTTTCCTTTCCAATAACACTACGTTCTAAAAACACTTATTATGAAACGCATTCAGTTCCGTGAAAATAAAAACGTGCTGTTAAAGAAAGACAACTGTTTATTTAGATAATAAGCGAATTGAGCAACTGTGTGTGGAGTTGAGCAAGCAGTCTTACTCATTACTTTACATATCATTTCACTTTTATTTCTTTTTAAAATGAGCGACAAGCGTGATAAATAAACCGTTATTTTAACGGCGAACACGGTTCTGGTGTGAAATGACTCTAAGGTCAGTGCAAAATATTGTAGTTAATATCATTTCACCCTCATTTTGTTTATTTTTAAGGCAAGGTTTGAAACATTCTATGGTATGGGCCCATGGTTACCAGATACTGGCCTAGATATCACAAGAAATGTCGTATTTAAAATAGGTAAAAAATACGTTTAAACTTTTACACATACAGACACAAACGTTGACAAGCGTAATATTTACTGTTTTTTATATTTTATTTGTTAACTTATTCTTACGCGTTAAAACTAAGTAATATCACACTTTCACTGCGTTATTCATAAGTATTATTCGTACCTAGTACAAAAACGTGTAAAACGAAGGAAAAAATCCCCGAGATAAAACCTGAAATTCCGATACTTCACTAGAATTAACATTTTCAGACAAATTATAACGTCCTTCACACGTCTAGAAATACTGATCAGTATAATACTCATGCCGAGTTTAAAATACAATTGCATACAATATTTCACACTGACATGAAAAACATTGCTTCCAATCCTTTTTCGAAACAACCTTTATTTTGTCAATGTAATGAAATTTTAAATGTATTTAACTGTAATAACTTAATTACAACTTTAATTAAGAATATCACACAATCTGGTTCTTATAATTACAGTTATCATATCACTTACCAGGAAGTCAATATCTTGTAAAATATATTAATTTGTGCAATATTAATAATCGATATTTCACTTCTCAGTCATTATCGAGTTCCGGTATATAATATAACAAAAATGACACGTCAAAATGTCTTTCAAAAAAATCAAATCAAATTTGATCAGGACATTCTGACCCCATAAAATACCATATAATAAATACCATAACGTGGACACGAACATTATTTCGCACCCGTGCAAAAAACGTTGAATTAATTATCACTTTCATTAATAATGGCTATATATTATAACACACGGTATCTAGCAGCGTCTGTCTATTTGTTCGTGATCAACTCAAAAACTACTGAACGGATTTTCATGTACTTTTCACCATTAGACAAGAGTTATTCATGAGGAAGGTTTGGGTGTAGACTTCATCGAAATCGCTGCTTAATCTTATTATGACGCGAGACCGATGGGGTGGGGTAGTGATCGATATTTCACTTTTGAGTATTTATCGAGTTCGGGTATATAATATTACATCAGCGGTGTGCAGTTAACTCGTCATACAAACGGTAATAAAACTACAATTAACGTCTACATACCACACCAACAAGGTATTTAATAACTCAGAGAAGAAGAGGATATCATTCTGTTTATAAAAACTGACCCATTTAAAAACAACCGAGTACGAAAAAAAATTTCATACAATATTTCGCACTTCTGTTTTCATCGAATTCCGGTATATAATATTACATCAGCGGTGTGCAGTTAACTCGTCATACAAACGGTAATAAAACTACAATTAACGTCTACATACCATACCAACAAGGTATTTAATAACTCAGAGAAGAAGAGGATATCATTCTGTTTATAAAAACTGACCCATTTAAAAACAACCGAGTACGAAAAAAAATTTCATACAATATTTCGCACTTCTGTTTTCATCGAGTTCCGGTATATAATATTACATAAACGCAAGTAGTTAGCAGTTAACACGTCAAACAAACGGTAGTTAAACTGCAATTAACGTCGCCATTCCGTTACATCACGGTAACTGCTGAACCGATTGTACGATTTTATTTATATTAGAGAAATTTATTGTACTTAGGAATACATTATTTACTTTGGATTATTATAGTTTATACATTTTATTTATTTATTTTATCACATAATCACACTTCACTGTCTGCTATATTTTTTAGAAGATGTAAATAAAAATAATTGGCTAATCTTGACATCAAAGTGCGTCACACACACAAGCATATGACGTAAAAATAAGTCGAATAATTCACGTAAAGTCAATGGCGACAACAAGTCTAAAAATAATAAAACTGTTACTGGACCGATATAAGCTTTTTAATCATAAAGAGTTAAGATTCCATTGGCATCATGCCAGTTGGTGCATTAAAAATATATATGTACCAACATGCCAATACACCAACACGCCAATACGCCAACTTACATACTGTGGTTACTCTTACACACTTCAATAAATAATACCTATCGTGTTACATCTATACCTACTAGTATTTTCTCGTCTATACTCCCGCGAAGTCTTGAAAATTGGGTCCAGAATGTAGAATACACACTCATTTACATTTTACACCATCCCACTAACACTCTCTCAGGCATGTTGTTGCTTCACACAAGGATAAAAATCCTACGAAGAGTAATCTTCTTTTTGTAATACGAAATATAGAAATTTTGCTTTTTTTTCCGAATAGTTTTCTTGATCAACACATACCTAAAGTATCTAGGTATGTGTTGATCAAGAGTGAGTGATTGAAATATGGGTTCACAGTGCCTACTTGTAAGTTAAGTTTAGGAGGTGAAAGAATTCTAAAAACATAAACAAATAAAATCTTAAATATATTTTCCTAATAAATTAAAACAAGTCAAGGTTTAGTTAAAACTTAAGAAACACACACACATTCAATTGTGGCCTTTGACCTATAGTATTTTAATAACTACCTTTATTGCCACTTTCAAGTTAGCAACAAAAGTGAAATTACAGAAATAAGCACGAATTCGGAGTAATATCTGGTTTGTGTTGCACTTAAGTGCAGTTGTACTACAGAAACATTTATTGCAGTGCGCACAATATCCTGCGCAAAGAGAAAGTCTGTAATTAAAGGATGTGTTATATGAGTAACAAGTCTCAGGATATCTGATTCCTTTGCGCTTATATTACATTATACGTCATCTGTTCAAAGTTCTTAACCATATTAATAATCAGCGTTTATATTCAGCTTTCGTGGACTGTACGAACGCATTAGATAACATCAAGCATACACCGACATTTACCGCATAAGTAACCCAAAACTTATTTGATACCTATAATTGAACTAATTAAAATCATTTATAGATATCGTAAAGCTGCAATCGACTTACACGATTTGGACAAAAAAAAATAGTATACACAAAGGGTTCAAACTAGGTGACCTACTATCCCCACAGTTATTATTAAGATTTTCAAAATCATACATTCTCATGACCACAGTTCTCCTAGGGATTACTTTTAGTTAAAAGATATATCTTAGTTTTAAAGTATGTTACAGTGTAAGAATAAGAATTAACCTGGTTAGTACTTCATAAGTCTTATAAGATACAAATATTTACAGTCTATAATAGTCAAATTCATCAAGCTTGTTGAAGAGTGTATATTCTACTTAAAACAAACAGATAATAAATTTAACCGGCTCAGTCCGCTTATCTTTTACTAATCCTACTAAATCCATATTATGGTACGCCTATATTATTAGGCCTTTGCCCTGCGCTACAAAATGAAATACAAAAAAGAAGTCGTACTATACTCGTCTTGTCCAAATACGGTGATTCAAGACATCATATACTGGATGTGATATGTTGTCTAGTTACCAGTTCGGTCACTAGACAAATTGTTAGTGGACTTTAATATAAGTTAAATATTATTTATGACAGACAAGCGTCCTGACCCAGCTTTGCATAGATGTGGTCTACCTCTCCACCCATAATAAGGTTGGTTATCAAAAATCATAGATGCTAGTGCATGTTGCACTCTCTTAAGTGTTTTTTCATAATTTCCCGGATAATTTAGTATAATTATACTACTAAGGTATATTGTACGTATAATCTAGTCTATTTTTAACAGTACAGGACGACTTTGTAGATTTAATCACGATAGAAGTCGATACAAAACAAATGAGAGCGTTGAACTTAATAAAATCAATAACGTGTAGAACAACTGTGCTTAAGTATTACGCTTATGTTTAAAGGCAAAATTTCACTCTTAAATTTCATTACGAATTCTCACTTAAGAGCCTAAAGGTTTGTTATGTTAAATTGACAATGTAAGTACGATGACTTCTAATCTCTTAAATGGGCCCTATAACAAAGACATATAATCAAATTAAGCTATCAAAATGAAATGGATTGGACATCGAAAATCGTAAAGTCAAAGGTGGCGAAGAAGAAGAGAAATACTTAGAAAATGGAAAGGACGTAGCAGGAGTATTATGGCTTAGATCTGCACTAAAAATATCGAAGTGGTGGAGACTGGATAAGGAGACGAATAAATTAGAAATACAACAAAAATCAAACAAATCTAAGTTGTTGCCAAAGTACAAGAGTAAGGTCAAGAAAAATATATTCATGGATTTGGGCTCTACGAAATATAATAAAATGGGAGTTGTTGAGTAGAGTTTTTATTAAAACAGAAGTGAGACGAGGACGATTTTTCCGACGAGGAAACGGAATCAAGAAATATGATCAAGTTACAGGCATCTCTACTTATACATCTTTATCCTTTATGGCATTTATAAGAACCTTCAAACCTTAAATAAGGAATAATGATTGGTTAGAATTTATTATTTGATCTGATTTTACTAGTGCTCCTATATCATGACTCGTTGAAATATTTGAGCTTATAGACTTTTTTAGAACAGAAATGAATGTATGAATCACAAGTGTGGTTTTGTTCTTGCTATACTAATCGATATTTCTTTTCATTTCTACGTTCACGTATTACTTGTATTGATATGAATTAGGTATGTCTCAATACATACAAGTAACAGCACTTTGTTTTGATATGTCTCAACTGTGAAGTGTTTAATAGGCCAATGACGAACTGTTAATAGAAACGATGCGGTTTGGCGTCTGGGGATTAAGTAAATATTATATTAACGATACTATTACATATTATACATCTCTCGCTTCGATCTGTCGCTTTATTTTATTATAATGCATGATTACCTAAGTCACTTCACTCAAAATCCAATATGGATGACGGCCCAAGATTGCGGTCTAGGTATTTTTTACATACGTCCATTATATGGGTATCTAATCAAAGATTTTGCTGAGAAGAATAAGAAAACTAAAATGAATTTGCTCTAAATTCAAAATGGCGGCGATCCGACCAAGATTTCTGAATTATTTAGCATTTCTGTTTGACATACGCGGAAGCTATGTATTACTAATCCAACACTCATGTCAGATTCGTAACTAATGTCGTTACAGTGAATTCGTTTTATTATTAAAGTGAATGTGCCAGTCAATGTCAGTGGATAAAAATAGATAGAAATCAAGAAAATCGATTAATACCACTTCCTTTTGATGACGATTGCGTACGTTTCTCTTTTAGTTTATGACCTGGATTAATACAGGCTACTTTTGTCCCGAGTCCACGAAAGATCCTAATAGAAGGGTGTTACTTTTGCATGAGCCAATGTCTTTCAACACTCTGGACCCCTATTTCAAGGTTTTCTCAGACGTTGATATTATACTTTGATTTTTAATGTCTTCGAATGTCGGTCGATTAATAAGCTTATTTATGTCCTCAGCAAATAGAATACTACTTAATAAGCAAAGAGAATAATACGATACAGAGTAAGTAAGTAAGGATAAATCTTCTACGTCTATCCAGACGGATAGATATGACATTGACCGCGAACCCCACTTTGCATATCAATGTATTCAAATATTAGAAACAGAACACGATAAACAAATAGGGTGCTAGCCCTAATACTAACAAGGTCAATAAATGACTGTATCTTTCTTTACCTTTACCATTTTAAACGCAACAGATTTTGATGCGATTTAAGAGGAAAGTTTTAATACATATTATAGTACAGAAAAGTCCTAAATTGATTGTCGAACTCAATTCCTTATTATGTATATCTTGTGTTACACAAACAAACAGTTATAATTACATACTTTACATACTTTGAATTGTAATTAAAAGTTTAAACTTTTCAAAATAATGATGACTTAATCATTTTTTGCTTTTTTTTTTAATTTAATGTTTTATTCCTCTTATTGCAATCCTCACTCACTGACTCCCATCCCATTATAAAGCTTCATTCGTCATCACTATCTTACTCTTTCACTCATACTAACATTATTTTCGCTTTCAGTCACACGAACCCTTCTGAAACATTCAATCCCACATTATTACCTGAATGGTACGCCAATGGGATAAAAAGAACCCACATATTCCCTGTTTAGAGTTGGAGTGTCGAGGGTCCAAATTGGCATGATGGTCACCAACTTTCAATAGAAAATGGCACTCAAAGAAGAAGGTAGACTGGATGGTGGAAAAACAATCTTGAATCTTCCGAAAAATTCGTATGTTTCAAAAATTTTAAAATTTCAGAATAATTAGATATTTATATTTCACGGAGTTTCCCCATAGTTTGAAATTTTATTCATTAATTAATTTTTTATAGTATTAGGTACGAATTATTCGATTTGACATTGAATCGAAAACTTTTAAAAATCTGATAGAAAATAAAGAGGGTATATAAAAATTAATTTTGAATCTAAAATTTGAAAATATAGCAAATCTGTGTGGCTTGGTTTTAATATTATTACATTGTATAGACTTTAAAATTTTCAAAACTGTTTTTTTTTCATCTCAAAATATGTGTATTTATTATGTATGGCCGAAGTAAATAAAAAATTCTACTCATGGGAAAGCCGCGGGCCTAACTCATTGACACCTTAGCGAAACGAGGGCAGGTCACTAGACCTGAATAAGAGGTTTAAAAGACATTCCTAGATTTGTTAAAAATTCTATTCATGATGTAAAGAGAAAGTTTCTAGTTAGCGTCGTATCTTTTATGACTACACTAATATCGAAAACTGAATGACTCAACACTCGAGCATCGTTGGGCTAAAATATTTTGAAATTAAAAAACAAAGCCTATATTTTAAGTTAAACCTGTAGCAAAGTAAGTATACACTTACAATTTCGTCCAAAATTGTTTGTTGTCATGTGTATGAAATATACCCATCAATTCCAGAAGAACTGCGCATTTTTTCCGGGATAAAATGTACTCTATTTGTTAGTCCAACTTATAAAGTATCCGTATACCAAATTTCAATCAAATCGGTCTAGCTGTTTTAACGTAATGCGTGCACAAACAAACCGACAAAAAATTTAATCATTTTTTAAATGTTCCATTTATTCCGCTACTT
The DNA here is from genome assembly GCA_905147385.1 of Limenitis camilla. NCBI lineage: Eukaryota > Metazoa > Arthropoda > Insecta > Lepidoptera > Nymphalidae > Limenitis > Limenitis camilla. The sequence continues at coordinate 4,205,048 of LR990251.1, read as the reverse complement.
TTTTTTTCAAAAATATTTAATGACAGACTCGGCATGTCTACGATTTTATTATAAATAGCCGACCCACGCGATTCGTTTGCGTGTTGCTCCGCTACTATGGGTCGTAGCGAGATGTTAAATAGCCTAAGTTACTCCTTGTTACATCAACTATCTGCCAGTGAAAGTCCCGTCAAAATCGGTCAAGCCATTTCAAAGATTAGCCGGATCAAACAGACAGACAAAAATAGTACAAAATGTTGTTTTGGTATGTGTACCGTGTATACATCCATATGCGCTCAATAAAAAGCGTTTATTTTAATATTACAAACAGACACTCCAATTTTATTTATTTGTATAGATATAAATAGATGTATATATTATGATATTTCCCCGGGGTGTTTGTATATTAAAAATTGTCGTAGCTATAATCACACTCGAGCTTTAGCTATATTACGAGTAGATGGAAGGAAATCCCTAGCGACTGTCTATATGAAACTAATTAAGCTCGACGAGAAATAAAGCATTAAACTTAGGACTTTTATACCAAAATATTTAAGAAAAGAAAATTAGCTATGAAACAACTCTAGTCGTAATAAAAGACAATGAAACCGAAAACTATTATCCCAAACAAAGTCATTCACAATGGAGTCCCACCAAAACGACACTACACAATTCGTACAGCCATTATTGTCATCACGAGTTCCGTTTGACAACTAACCTATGTTCCGATAGATTTGCTATCGGAACATAGGCTATATTGGTACGGGAGCCAGATTCAAATTCGGTCAATCATTTCCTCTCGAGTCAAAATTCGTTTACTGCATAAGGAATACATATTATGAGTACTCGTGATCGTCAGCTGCGATTCCGTGGGTGGGGCTAGCAGTGGCAGCCTCCCAAACATGTCGAAAAAAAATTTTTTTCAGTCATTTCCTCCAGTTTGAAAATTTGTCGGATTATAGTTTACCTAGCATCTTGAAAGAAAAATAAAGTCAGCTGACCATAACGTGGTGGAATATCCGTCAGCTGGCTGTTTGAACATGTAACATTTTGATTTTTTATAGCAAAATCAGTTACCATTTAAGTAGCTTTTTACAAACAGGAGTTTCGCGAGTTAATGAACGGAGTCGAAGTCAAAAATATTTCATAATATTAACCCCTTATGCATTTCACGAATTTTCGCTTGGGAGGGACTTGGTCATGACAATCTGTCACTGGCTCCCATACCATATAGTATCTTGTTATAAATTGTTACGTGGGTATAATTGAAAAAAAAAAAAAACAAAGGGTACAAAGTTATAAAGGATGTTGGTAACTATAGGTAGTCTTGCCTATCTATTAATTATTAATGACTTATTTAGCGAATAAAGTAGTTAAAAAATAAAAATAAAAACCTTACTCTTTCCAGATTTAAGTTAATCTTTCTTTAGATAAAGGACGTTTTCTTTTTTTTTTTGTAAATGGTTATGGCTGCCGGCATCTAAGAAAACTTTTGACCTTGAATGCGCAGAAGTCACTATTAGGGCACTTTTAGCGGAGAGCACGGGGAGAGAAACTGAATTTACGTGACAGATCAGTTCCCGCGCACCTTATTCCAATCATTATAATATATTTGTTTTCATCATTATATGTTATTATTTGGATAAGCATATTATGAACGTAATGAGCTTGGATTTTCCGCCGACAATTCGAAGTTAAGTTAATCTACCCCGTTTTTTCCGACGTAATGACTGGATTACTTGCCATTTGTCAGTCAGTCAGTATGCAGCTCGAGCGCAGAGCGGCGGCTGACGGGATTGTATGACATGGTGATTATATGAAAATAGTGTTTAAGTAGTCATAAATAATGTTGTCACGAAACACGTACTTAATACTACTAACTAACACTAGACAAACCTCTGTGGTTTTTTTGTGTGTTAGTAGACGTTGCGGATGGAAAAGCCAATACAAACAAGCAGCACCCTCATAATGCGTAACTATCCCTATTTTTTCTGCTCAGACCTAACCTTACGTTTAATTAGAGAACCTAGGCCTGGAAGGCGAGTGTTTCAATTGAATGAAGGAGCTCCTTACAAAGTTAAACCTACACCTTGGTCAAAGGTCTAAGGCACTGCTTGGGTTCCTGTCGTAATTGTAAGAGATCATAATGTTTGATTATTTATCAGTTCAGTATCAGTATCTACGTTGCCCATACCTAATAGTCCATTCAATATCACACCCTCTTAGTTTTTTTCAATTCAATACAATATATTTCTGCGAGTTATATATGGATATTGGTCTTGAATAGTCGGTCTTGGTTTTGTTGTTATCTAAATTTAAACTAGCTAATTTAGGCCATTAAAAGTAAGGTAAGAACAAGTCACTAGTGGATTGAAAGTTCTAAAATAGGAAAATACGTTGTGAAAAAGTAACGGTAATCTTGTTTGAGTCATGGCCGATTAAAGCCCTATCATTGCTACTAAAAATAAAAGTAGACATTTCGATCGAGTCGATTCGATCACGTTTCAAAACAATAATAACGCCCTCGCTTCCCTTTGGTTGTAGTTTGTACTAATTTTGCTAGATTTTATAACTGAAAAGGAAATGTTATGTTATATATCTTACTGACTATTTGTATGTTTTTTTTATGGACGTCTACCCACCCCCTATATAGGATCCTTGGAATTTTCAAAAATCAATTAATTCTCAATATATGTTCGCTATATAAAAATATTTAGGCTCTTACGACCGAAATATATTTTATTATTATCCCACAGGAACTTTAAATTTTTCCGGGATAAAAAGTAGCCTACGAGTTAATCCAGGTTATAAAGTATCTGTTTGACAAATTTCATTGAAATCCGTACAGCCGGTTTTACGTGATTGAGTAACAAACATCTAAATTATTCTTTTTTGTTGAAAATGGATGATGATGAGAATATCCCATTATAACTTCCAATGGTATTCAGTACTAATTGAGATACTAGGTAAGTCTTGTTACAAAAAAGGAACTGTGCCCTGCGTCGTCCTCGATTGAACTACCTATAGCTCAAAAGAAAAAAAAAATTGATGACCTTAAAAGATCGAAAAATTAATATCTCACTAATATTATAAACGCGAAAGTTTGTAAGAATGTATGGATGTATGTTTGTTAGTCTTTCAAATTATAGCGGGTGAAACCGCGAGGCGCTGCTAGTGTGACATAAACAGCAGTATAGTAGGCGGCACCTAACTTTAGGTTTCAGAAAAATAGTGGGGGAAAGTTCCGCATTGTGAGCGTGCTGCGTGCCTGTATTGTAGTTCCAGTCCTGACGTAGCAGACGCGCGGGAACTGAAACGCGCCGATAATAGTGACCTCTGCGCATTCAAGGTCAAACCTATACTTACGTGCCGGTAGGGCTTCGTAGTGCTAAGAGCTGATTGAGTGAATATTTATAATTAATTTTAACATTACAGTTCTTCGAGTTTTGAGTATAAAAGTGATCGACATTTTGCATATTCTTACAATTATTGCAGTGTGCATCGTAACGCGAAACAAAGAAATACAGTTACGTGAATTAACGGTGTTTGCGAAACACAAGATAATATACAATTGTTTGTAAGTGGGTCATAGCACATAGGCGAATAGTTACGCCCGCGCTGCATTTGATAAAGCTAAACTATTAATTGTAATGAGATACAATACACGAAAACAGATTTATAGCCAGATCATTGACTTATACTGGCGTAAAGATTTCGCCCTAAAACGCCAATTTAGGTCCAACGCACCTCATACATCGCACGGTTATTCGTTAGTTGCGAAAATTATGATTCATAGTTAAATAAACTAATATTTGTTAAAGCGATAATGTTCATTGATGGCCATGGACGCGCTGTCATCGTACGCGAAGTTCAAATACCTTTTGAATGCTTTCCTCGTGTAATGCATACAAGTTTTGATAGATGGAGCTAATACTGAATTGGTGTTGATTATATTTAGTGGTTACTAAAAATAAAAATTTCCGGACTTTCCTTATATGTCTTCGAAGGCCAAGGTCTAATGGCAAAATATAAAAAAGTGGCTATACACCTTGATATACAAGCGATAAGAAAGAAAGATTTATGTAAATCAGATGTGCCCAAACTTATCTGATCACTTGGCATAATATTCTATTTCTTGCTTCTGTTGTATATAGCTTCAGTGATAAAAAAAATAAACAAGGTCATCACGAAACGTGAATATATAAACGAGGAAGAAAAGTGAAAGCATCAATATATATATATATATGTCGGCGCAAAATAAGGGAATCACTATAAGCCTAAGGATAGGCTAACATAAACCTAACCTTACACAAGACGTGGCAACAACATTGTAAGGTATTCACGTGACCTTTATCGGACAGAACTCCAAGCAGTAACACAACACTGGACTTAACACTCACTGACACAATCCAGAGACTAGTTCACTCCTTGAGAGACTGCGCAATACTAAGACTTCAGTCAGACTGTCGGTGGCATATAAAGGGTCGAGGGTCGAGACTGTCAAAACAACGGAAGTGACTACTACTACTCCAACGCCATAGATACCGATGACGATTCGATTATTCGATAATCTTTTGTTATTCTCCGACATATCTATTTTATGGTATATAAGGTGCAAACGACCAGATGATGGTAAGTGGCTTTCATCGCCCATGGACATCGACGAAACAAGAGATATCCTTGTTTTGTCGATGCGTTGCATCCTCGGAGATAGAGCGGGGAGGGAGAGTGAAGAAAAAAAAATGCTACGGTTTAGCGGACTCTGAGTAAGAGCCCAGAGTTCACTAGATCCGCAGTATTAGTGGGATGGTAGAGGGAGGGGGTAAGTCTGGCCCACATGCGGTTCGACCGGAATACGTTAATGATTCTTGGCGTTTGGATTCGCATACTTATGTTATACTTAAACGGCCCAATTTCTGAGGCCAAAAACTACAGACTGACGTACAATGAAGTTTCATCCTGATTGTATATTTAATATCTAAACTGCCCCCCAACTCAACCCGTCATCGATCTGGTGGTTTGGCAATCTCTGATTTAAATCGAAAACCTAATTTTCTTGTTGAACTTAGTTCAAAAACAGAAGTACCTACCTACTTATAACACCGTTTATAAATTAGTATTCGCGGGTAGTTCATTTTATTTTATTTCAAGTATACCGACGTGTAGGCATTAAACTTTAGTGCGACAGATTAAGAGTCAGTCTCTCTGATGTTGTCGCGCAGTGAACATGGAAGTTAGTACTATAGTGTCGTGGTTAAGGTCACACTTCATGAGGTCCACGTAAGTTTACTCTATTATCGATTGTAATTAGAGAGGTTTAAACCTGCTCCTGGGTATCAAGCCCTCGACACTACTCGGCGTCCGTCTAGATTACATGTCAATATTGTCGTTTGAGTGTTACTGCGCAGTATAGCTCCCATGCTCTTAATAGTAGTATAGGATTTTGTGTGACAGACAGAAGAATAGTCAGTTTGTTATAGATAACTTAATAAAACCTAACGGTATTAACATGAGAAAGTTAATAAAATTATATAACTTGATTTCACGGATTCGCGGTTCAAATAATTGACTATTATGGTTATTGATACCGCAGAATGTTTTGTCTGGCATTACTGTGCATATTTTAAATGAAAGTAATCACATGAAAACCGGCCAAGTGCGAGTCGAATTTGATCAACAAGGAGTTCCGTACGAATTGGATTGACAAACTTAACTTTGCCGTTGGAAAATTGTTGTCCCCATATATAAATGTATGTAGATGTCAGTTTACCAACCGCAAAAAGATTTTTGTACATAAACTTACAGTTTTCGGATTTTTTTCCTTTACTTGTGGATTATGATATGACTTCAACAGGAGGTATGGTATAGCTTTTGATTTTCTTTTATAGGGAATCGAAACCTACTGGTTATTGCATAAACTGTTGTATTTTTTATTGAGTTAGTCACTTAGTATACTACTTCAGCTCCTAGGCATGGCAGACTTGACAAAATTAATTATCAAGAAAAACCACACACTTGCAACGCAACTTCATCCTGGTTCCAATATGGCGGAACACCCAAAATGGCGAAGTAATTATTTTTAACTCATTCCTACGATATGGGTATTAAATGAAAGAGCTTGATAAAAGTAACTCATAAAATAAAGTGGCGTCCCTCTAAATCGAATATGGCGAACTTTTAAAGATGGCGGACTAAGTTTTTGATGCTTTCCTACAATATGGGTACCAAATGAAAGTACGATTCAGTTGTGACTTCAAAATAAAAACCTTAAGTACGACACTTTATACCGTACCCAAAGGGTAAAACGGGACCTATTACTAAGAATCCACTGTCCGTCCGTTCGTTTGTTACCAGTATTTCTGTTGCCCCTATAACAACAAATACTAGAAACAGAATAAAATAAATATTTAAGGGGGGCTCCCATACAACAAACGTGATTTTTTTGCCAAATATTGGTACGGAACCCTTCGTGCGCAAGTTTTAGGTGGTTGTCTGATTAACACCAGACACTGCGATATTGTTTATTTTTCTACTAGTCAGTTATCTAAATAACATTTATTTGCCGATTTCCTTTCAAACAAAGAAATCTAGACATAACAATTATTATTTATTTAAAAAGTGTTATCAAAATGATTAGATTAAGATAAAAGATATATATACTCTTTTACTTGTTGTACTTGTTCTACTTGTTGTATCCCTACCATTAGGAAAAGTAATTTTTTCGGGATAAAAAGTATCCTATATGTTAATCCACCTTCTAAAGTATACATATACCGAATTACATTCAAATCGGTTCAGCCGTATTACCGTAATCCGTGCACAAATTATTTCCAGGACCACCCAGAACAATAAGGGCTATCTTCACTATCCGTTTAGTTTTATACTTTAATAAACAAAAGAAATGAGTAACAAAAGGTCCTTAAAAATTGAAAAGAATATAAAAAAGGATGTTTTGAAAAGATGTTAAAACCTTATACACATTAACTTATCTAGACTTTAAATATTTGCATGACTTAATAAAAACACATGTAAATAAACAAATTTTAGGGTTCCACTTTGATATAATAAAAACCTCACAGAATAAAATATTTAAAAAAAAAATTGATCTAGATACAATATTACATTCAACATACAAAATTACATCCAAACATACAAATAGTTATGGAAACATATTTAGAACAGGAACATACAGACGAAATAAATAATCAATGTCGATCCAAAATCATTGAATTATGGATTAAAAACAGATACAAAATTCAATTTTTTTTCTATACAAAATTCAAATAGTGTGTGTAAAAAAAAAAAGATTTTTAATGTAACCATAGGTAGGTTCGGAACAAGACCTGTTGCCCTGAAAGAATCGGACTGACATCGGGACGTAAAACTGTCCTGTTTTCCGAAATCGCGCGCAAGCTATCGGGTAGCTGGCAATAAAACGATCCTTATTGCATAGTATATTTTTTTTAGAAAATCTAGGGGGATACCTCACAAGTTCTCCTACCAAATGGAAGGATATGAATTTATGATTATAATCAGTGTCTTTATTCGGTGAGATTATTGTCGTCCAGAGGACAAATTGTTTTGTTTGATTGTGATTTGTCACCCATAGATGTGTTGAGTGAAAAATAAAATGGCCACCCAAATGTTTAAATATGCAAAATTCTAATACTCTTTATATTAAAACAAAGACAAAGATGCTTTGCGTGAATGATTTAATAGATTTCTCTTCTCTTATCTTTATTACATACGTCACTATCATCAAAGATAACGCATTACACTTTGTTTTAAATGTCTATGTCTCACAAATAGATCTAAAGTCTTTAAATTATCCTATTTGAATGAAGCAAAGTGACCTGACCCTAATATTTAACACTTCTTCAGCAAAACAGGAACTACAGTAATTAATTAAGTATTCAGCAAAATGTCAATACAGAACACTTTGAAGTCACACGAACTCCGAGAGTAAACCTTCATGCTTAAAAATAATATTTTTTAAAATACAAAATATCCCCTCATCTCTCCACTATAATGACGACAGCTGGGGTCGTAGGCCTGTGTTACCAAGTTACCTCTCTTTACATCTATACTAATATATAAACTAAGCTGAAGGGTTTGTTTGTTTGTCTGAACGGGCTAATCTCAGGAACTACTGATCCGATTTGAAAAATTATTCCAAAAGGAGCGGAGCTATACGTGAAAAAAGTCGCGCAGGTCTTCTAGTACTTTATATACCTACTATTTTAAAAAATATAATACTTTTTATCCCGGAAGAAAGTGCAGTTCCTGTAGGATAATAGGATGTTACTAAGACCAAAATTACAGCTCGAAATTATATAATTTCGACTAGTTAAATCTATTGATACTTAAACTATATGTCGGAGAACTGTAAACGATTATCAAATAATCGAATCCTCATAGCCATCTATTGCGCTGGAGTTGGGTAGTAGTAACTTCCGTGATTTTGACGGTCTCGACTATTTATATGCCATTGACTGTCTGACCGAAGTCTTAAGTCTTGCGCGGTATCTCAAGAAGTGAAGTAGTCTTAGATAGTGTCAGTGAAAGTCTTAAGCGCAGTGTGTTATTGATGTCCGATTAAGGTCACGTGAGTACCTTGCAATGTAGTTGCCTCGTCTTGTGTTAGGTGAGGTTTATGTGAGTTTATCCTTGGGTTTAAACAGAGAGCCTGAGCAGTGGAGGCGAGTGTTGGAATTCTGTTAAAAGACGTCCTTAACCCTACACCTTAGTCAAAAGACCAAGGCACTGCTTAGGTTTCTCTCGTAATTGTTAAAGGTCATATTTGATTATTTATCGGTTCAGTAGCAGTATCTACGTTGCGTACCCGATAGTCCCTTGTAATTTTCTTCAATATTTCCCCTCCCGTCCTTCCTTCTCATCATAAAATCTCCGAGAATATTATACAGATAATGTAAAACGTGTAGTACTTTATGTTAAGTCCAGATCACAGGTCCAGATTGTAGACTATAAATAAACCTAACATCACGCTTCATACACATGTGAACGAAGTCGTTTAAGTGATACATTAAATAATCTATAAGTTTACTAGTCGACCCGCCCCGGCTTCGCACATGTACACTTTACACATGCACTTATGTGTAACAGAAACATATTCACAGTTCAATGAAATAACTCGAAAAATAGGGAAGGAAGAGAGAGGATATATTGAAAACAAACAAATATTGAATGAACTATTCGTTATACGCAACGCAGTTGTTTAACCTAAGGTTACGTTAACCTAAGCCTAACTTACGCGCCGACAAACATATTTTGTTATTATCCCGCAGAAACTATGAATTTTTCGGGATAAAAAGTAGCCTGTGTTAATCCAGGTTACTAAGTATCAGTGTGCTATCATTTCAGCCGTTTTTGTGTGATTAATAATTAATATGCAGGGTAGATTAAAATTTTCAAAGATTGTAAGTGTAATTATGTATAGTATAATCTTATTTTTTTTCTATTTTTATTGTCTCTACAACTACTTGTTTATGGTTTAGAATTAAGCAAAAATGCAATAAAATGTTGTTAGTTTTTATGTAATTTTACAGTTTTTTTTATTGTGTTGACCTAAAGGCTTCAATGTATCTAAATAAGATATTCATTTCAAATTGATACATGGATATATTCCTGAGAAGAAAAGTTCTCAACAGACAAATAGAAGGACATCAAAGTGATTATATTTCCTTTTAAGGTTTGGAACCCTAAAAATGTACTAATATATGAATTTAGAATATTACCTGGTCCAAGTCAATCTGTCGTAGCGGCATCTGTGTTGGTTTCGGATGTGAGCTCATTGAACTCATCTTGATTGCACTATTGATCACGAATCATAAACAATTACACTGTCACAAGATCACAGATTATAATAACATAACTTCTTCTTTGACCACTATTGGTTATCCTGAAACAAAAGAAAAAACTATGATTAACTGTTTTCTGAATAAATAGATGTTAGTTTGAGGCTTATATTGTTTTATAAAATTTTAATTGGAGTTTCATTTAATTATAAAGGAAATATTATTTCACCCACCTACAAAGGTGGGAGGCCATTTTATAAAAAAAAGCAATTGCATTAGGGTTCATTTTTAACTTAATTTGTATGCTTTGAGCGGAGGCTAGCTAACATATCAATATATTTAACATACTGCACCAGAGTGAGGAAAATCTGGGCACACTGAGGCTATGTAAATGAAGCGATTCTATTGGTTCTTGTCAAAACTTTCCACTCTGACGGAAATACAGCCATAAACTTGCACAGATATATAGAACAGACAAACAGAATACAACTAGAAAGTAAAATATGTCCAAAAATATGTTTGTACTCGCATCACTTCAGCACAACTACACCAAATCTGATAATTCTTTTTTATTATTGTCTGGATAATGTTTTCATAAAAGAAAAAGTAAGTGAGACATAAGAGTGATCGAGACAGTGAGATGGTGGTGTCCATTGCACATCAGTGACATACTATGCATTATAGAATAAAAGAAATTCAAGTAAGTGTGCATGGTTTGAGTACACCTCAGCGATGCGAGGGCAAGCTAGTTTATTATAATTATTACTAAGCAACTAGTACAGATAAAATGAATCATTACATTTTAATGAAAACAATAGTCTTAAGGACAATGACATCGACAAACACTTCCTATAATATTTAATCTAAAAATATCCTACAATGTGTCTGTTTTTTTGTGAAGTCTAGTCTATATCTAAATAATGTTCATTACTTTTGTTTACAACTATTTTATATGAACATCCAATTCCATTATTCTTGTTATTATGCAATCAGAAAAGCCTTCAAAGAGAAACAAAACCCTTTGTCTTTATTACACAAAATACTATTATTAAACTTATTGTAGAAAATTGAATAATCATAATCAAAATCAGGGTCATTCAGTCAGGTCAGGGAAAGATCTCCTTCCACCAAGGGGTGTTGGGTTACTCGCCTCTTACGAGATACTCTCCAAGCAGCACAGGGGAATTGTATTTTATCCCTCACAGGTAAAAAAATATGGAGACACTGAGAGGGTTACCAATTAATTTATAACCCAAATTGCTAATAATATTATTTAATCTATGCTACTATTTTTATAGTATTAAATACATGAAAGAATTGTTTTTAATCTGTCATTGTAAAGTAATAACCCCGGCTTTCACAAAATTCATGTACTCAAATAATCTTGAAGGCCTAAAAATATCACTGCATATCCAAATCTTTGGAATACGATTAGAATAAAATAGATACCCAAAGAACAGACTTTTGTTCTTTGTTTGTTTGAAATATAAAATTAGTGGCTGAAATAGCCAAATTATTCAATATTATAGATTTATAAGTAAACTAACTAGAAATTATTACATAGTAAACGAAGTCACTTCTTGCTGTCTGTATGTTTAGATCTTTTAAATTATGCAGTATGTTTTAATGTGATATTCATCAATAGACAGTGATTCAAGTAAAAAGCTTATATATTATGTAAAATAAACATATTATAACAAATAAAAAAAAGCAGTGATAGCCTACTGGTTAAGACTTTGATGTCTCACTCGGGAGGTCCGAATTTGATCCCCCACACAGACACACACCAACAACTTTTCTGAGTTATATGTGTGTTTTAAGCCATTTAATACCACTTGTTTTAACGGTGAAGGAAAATATAGTGAGGAAACCTGCACTCCTGAGAGTTCCCTAGAACTTCTCTGTTTTTATGTGAAGTCTGCCAACTTGCAGTGGGCCAGCATGGTGGAATACGGTCGGCCGTAGACAGGTGATGATGATACATCTTATATTAGAGAAACCATGCGATGCCAGGGCGAGACACTAGTAAAACTATAGTGATACATTATTGAGGGGAGTCTCAAATAAAACCTTAAAAGTTTAAATAAAATAACAGACGTCTTAATTTCCAAATTTAGGTATTTAGGTCAAAATATAAATAATTACATGAAAATTATAAAATTAACATACATATTGTTTACATAATCAATGAGAACCATTTGTTAAACAATAGTAGAAAGGCAGTATTAATCTCAAGGAGCAAGTTATTTGATGTTATGAATTTTAACAAAAGATTTCACAAGTAACATGCCCTGGCTTTGCATGAGTATACCAAATTTCATTTCATTGTCTACAGGATTTGGTTAATTTTTTGGTTCTACAAATTGATACTATGAAGAATGGGATCTAAAAATTACAGCTCAAATAAGTTTATGGACTTCTGGTTTAGATTATGTAAACAAACAACTCTACCAAACAAGTTCAAATTTAGGACATCAAAATCTAGACTAACTGCATTTCGAGTTGTAACAAAAACTCACCAAACAACAGTTAAACTATTGAAGCATAAACTGTGCCCTATTAACATACCAACAGTTGTTAAACTAATGTGACCATATATCCCTTTTTGAATGGGACTATACCATAATTTGGTTATCTGTCCTATTATCTTACTAAATTATTTTTATTGTATTATATCATCAGGCAGTTTTCTTTTGCTTGTAGGTAGCCCCTGCAGATAGGGCTGTCTATCAAGCCTATGGTAAATAAGTGTTTAATATGTGACCAATGTCCCAATATTAGATGGAGATCAATGGAGACCTTAAAATGACAACTGGTGTACAATGAATGTAGTGAAATAGCCAAAAAATGGATTTCTGGACTGTGAACAAGTATTCATACTAGTCCCTATAAGCTGACAACAACAAAAACTATAAAACAAATACCAATAACAAGACTGCTAAGTAATTTACAGAACATTAAATACTCAAGAAAGTAAACAAGCAATTCTTATTTATTTATTATACACTTTTAGAAATGGACTGTATATTCTTTTCGGCTGAATCTATTCATACAACAACTAACTAAACAGAGTAACAAATCCAGTTGTCCGTCCATTTTGGGTAAAAATATGGTTACTTTCTAAACATTAATTTTCTACCCACACTTGACAAATAAAACGCAAAAAGTTGAGACACATTACAATACATTAAAACTGTAGTAATGTATTGTTCCAACTTTTAGCTCAGTGGTTAAGTTGGATTCACAATCGTAAGGTCGTGGGTTCGAATCGTGACGTGAACCCACTCATAATATAAGCATTTAGCTTAGTTAAGCATAAGAATAGATGCTTCTGCTTTATGAAAAAAAAATCAATTACAAAAGTAAAAGTATAACATCTGACAAAGGAATCGAGATTTAGCAATCAACAAGGGCAAATCAAATTGTTTTTTTATTCCTCATTCTTCTCTCACCTTAGCTAATCCGATCAATACATGGCACAATTTAACACTATATACAATTGTTTATACGATATATTATTACACTGATTTACGTTCACGATTGTTCAATAAACTGCTATAATCAAGTCAATACTGAAGCTGTACTCTAGTGTACACCTGAATTTACTTGACACTTGAGTTTGACAGATGCATTAATCTACCAAATTGAAAAGTCGGATCAATTGTTAGTTTCCCTAAACTAAGTTGCCCTAACAGAAAATATGCGTGCTATATACAGAACCATAAAAGTAAGATTAATTTAAGGAATTTACACACAAACTGGAATGCGTACGTGCATTCAAAATACGTTCCGAAGAGTTCAGCCACTATAGAAGATTGCATCTCTTTCTACTATTATGAACATGCTTCAAGGAATAGAGAAAAATTAAATATTGTGTTACTAATAACATCAACTTCAGTATATTTAACTGCTTAAAATTATTTGTATGGCACATTGTTACTCTTTACTCTTTCCTGTTTACTTGTTGGAAACAAATGTCAATCTTATGCTAGTTATAGCTAGTTATTTCAAGGTGAATTTGAATATACAATATTTTTAAGTGAGAGTTCCAGTTATGATATAAATTCCCTGATTCTATCATATAAACATTAATAGCTTATGGTGACGTCAAGATATATAATAAAAGTGACAAATATTTAATTTATGAATTAGATATTTTCCAACTGTTATGCCAAAGAGCAACACTAACAGCAATTGATTCTGTATTGGTTTTGATTTTACTTTCTTTTTATTTCTCACACTAGTCACTACTCTACTCCATCTAATGTATGATTTTGTGTTCTTACTCAACTACTAGGTACTTGGTGTACAATAAAGAATATTTAATATGATTTTTTCTTTTAAATTGGCACTTCTTTAGAAAATCCCCCCTATATTTTTGAAATATGTTTTTTTGACAATATTTACCATTCTAAAAGTATATGTCAAATCCGTATTTCAGGAAATTCATAGATTTCGAGATATGAATTTTTGAAAACTCGAAATACATTACAGAACTTATATTTATTTATATCTTTTTAATAGCATAGAAATTAAATTTTTTCACTAAGCATTAAAAATAAGGAAAACGAATATCGGAGAACTACGAAATAAAGGAGAACTATTTGAATTACACGCATCTTCACTATCTATAATAGTATATGGTATCCCTTTCAAATAATAAATTTCCAATTTATAATTTTTTCCTAATTTATCTTACTCCATTAAAAACTTCGATATAGAAATAATTTAATATTTTCTTTACATTAAAATCGTTATTTGTCTCGAAAGTGTAGTAAACAAATAATTTTCAATTCAAACGATTAAATCTTAAATTACCTAAACAATGCGGAAATAACTTTACACTAGCAACACCGTTTAACATACAGTAATATTAATGTATTCTTAATTTGGTAAAGTTATACTTACGTAGCAATCACCCGTTTTACACTGTCATCAACCACATTTTATTTCGATTAACACTTCTTATAACTTTAAACGATTATTTGATTATATAAAACAACTTTTTAACGATTAATAACGAGTAGCTTTGAAATTAAATTTAACAGGCCCTTTTTCTATTAACTGTCTCACGCACTTAAATCTTGAAACGAAAAGAAATACAAGAAAGAGTCAGCATGCTTTGTGTGAGAAAACTATATTGATTACCTTTTATTGACGCTAGGTGACGCTCAAAAATGATATATTGGATGCGTTCAAGTTAAATTAATAAGATTCTTTAAAGAGTATGCACATGATAAAATATGATATAAATAGAGGAACACGATATGATTATTATTTTTATCTCCTAAATTAATAATTATTCTATAAATATTATATATATATATAAAAATGAATTGATACTTCTTAACTTGAGAACGACTAGATCGATTTGAATAAATTTTGGTTTTGAAATATTTGTGGTAGTCCATTCTATGGAAAGTTTAAAGGATGAGAAATGCTAAATCGATTTTTATAAAACTTTTACCTGTAGGCCAATACACCTTCGCGAAGCGAGGACGGGTCAAATAGTACCTACTTAATATTTATACCAATGTACTAATATCTAAAAAATATAACAGGAATGAAACAACTTCTTCATAATTCTTCAGAATGTTTTATTAATAATAAAACAATAAAAATAGTATATCTTTTTACCAATGTTTTAAATGTATGTTATTATACTAATTTATGGTCAAATATATTTACCACAAAGTATTTTGATATAGAAACACAACAATTATGTTTTTAAAGTTCGCAGATTTTGTAGAGATTCTTTTCGAAATATTTCGATTTTTAAGTCGATTCGAATTGCAATCTCATGAATCGATTCACAAAAATATCACATAAAATCAAATAAAATCGTCCACCGATCAGTTGATTTTTAGAAAAATAATCGAAGAAATCGAATATCGACTTTCGGCTAGGACCATTCTTGGTTGATAATTATAACGGATGACATGACTTCGGCCTTACTACCTATAAAATGAATAAAAAATTATCCTACTAAAGACAAGGCTGTACGGTGTAATACCTTTGCCTTTTTCATTATGGAATAAAAACAGAGGAAAAAAATACTCAAATGTCAATTGTCGTTTGTGACAGCTTTAGCACAGACCATATAAGTTTGCATCGTCTTCGCAATTTGTGTATTTATCAATGTAAATGTATTCACAGACCTAAATAATTACCATAACTGGACGAAACTGGTGTTAATCTAACAGACTGAACAACAATGTGCTACGTTATAATTACCGGGCGGAGTCTAGCGTGGTTGCTGCTCAGTTTGGTCGCATTCATGCTAATTTTAACCGGTATTATGACGCCCAAATGGCTTTTAGGTCAACCTGTTGTGTTGAACGAGAATAATACTACTAAGTTCTATGTACCGAGTGTCGGGATATACAATAGGTTTGTATCTTTGAATAGCCTGTAGAAAGTAATGTTGGTCCACTTTATTGATGGTGATGAATGTTTTTAATACACCCCGTATTCAAATAATTTATTCACTCACACGCCTATTAAATTTAATTGTAAAATGCATATGTCACTGATTAGCAGTATACACCACCATTTCACTGAATGTCTTCTGTCTCACTAACTTTTTCTTTTATACATACCTCGTCCTGATAATAAGTAACACAATAAATAAAGAATTATTCAATTTGGTGCAGTCATTCTGAAGTTGTGTGCATACAAACAGAGGTAATTGATTTTTATTTATATAGATTAGTCCTTTATATTACTTGCAATGACTGGGCCTATAACCTGTTGAATTTTTCTTGTGGAAACTACAGCTCTCCATATATTTCCTAACAAAATAAAATAATATGTATATCTAATAATCATCTTTCTAACTGATCTAAAGTTTAGTATAAACATCAAAATTGATTTAGATATTTTGTTCTTTTACTTGGGAATAAGTATTTTAGAAATACAAACTCCACAACATTTTAATACATTTCATTTACTAATAAATAAAAATTTCAGATGCATCCGCATGAGACATGGTCATTACAATTGTGCACCATTCTCCTTATATGGTCTTGCCACAGATTCCACCCTCTATCCTACACCTTGGAAAGCAGCTTTATTCTTTTTGTCATTATGTAAGTTTACTTATGCTAAAATGTGTCATTAACTTGGGATATTAAAAAAAAATTGGATTTTTCTGTTATTCATGTTTTTTTCTGTTATTTCATTTTAGATGAATTAGTAGGTAAAACTTAGTAAAATTAAATAATCATAATGTTATTAATAAATAAAAATCAGAATTTTTAACCACCTTTTTTTTTATTTTTTGTAAAGTTTTTGAGTTGTGTCACTTTAGTTTTGTCAAGATATTATTGGTAACATTTCATGATATAGTGTTTGATTTAGATTTTTTTTTGTACAATTATTTTACACACTCAATTAGCTTTTCTCCTGTCACATGTTATGTAAGTTCTTCATTCCACCACTTTTATGGTTATCGCTGTCTGACTCAAGGATCTTACCACAACCCTAAAAAGATAGTGACTTAACTCAAAAATGCAATTTATGTCAATGAGCTAGAGACCTTTCAAAAAAGCATAGCAAGTAAATATGTTTCATCATCCATGTCTTTTTTATTCATAATTCTATCTTCTTTTTTTTTAATGTCATTTTATGCCATAATCTTCTGATTATTATATTAGTCGCAAGAGTTTGAGTTGAGTCACTTTTGATAAAGGTGCCTAATGATAACAGCAGTGCAGTCAAAGATCATACAATAATAATAATAAAATGGTGATACTAATTTTCTTTTTAGAAATATTAAACTTCCCTCATAAAGACATTTTATCACCAATCCACATTTTTGTTTTATAAAGATTTTTGTATTTTCAGGTGCAGCAATACAATTCTCAACTGTACTCGGTGGTGTGATGGCGTGCTGTGTCCAGTCTGTGTTTAAAAAGAGTGTTATTTCGTTAGCAGGAGCAACTCAAGCTTTAGGAGGTTTGTATAATATTATAATCTATTATTTTATAATTAGATAATTTGGTTAGAACTATTATCCAAATGTTTTGCCTCTATTTCTTTAAAAGTAAAGCTAACAAAGTTCAATATTTAATTTCACATTTGAGTGGTCATGGATCAATTTTGGGCTAACTCATTCACTCAATTCATTTATAGCAAAAATATTTAGCTTAGTTGGAGTGCAGAGTTTTAGGAGACATTTGTAATAACAGCATTTTAAATAAATAATTGCGCAGTTTCTTTGTATTGTACGTCTGTTACTTTCCAGGTCTATTTGGAGTCTTAGGGCTACTTCTTTACCCATGGGGTTGGGGTGCTCCTAGAGTGAAGCGAATGTGTGGAGAATATTCCGAGCCTTATATTCCTGGAGACTGTTCTTTAGGTAAGTATATAATACATATCTGCAACGGAATAATCTCTTATATGATAATAATGGAGATCCAATGAAAGAATATTCGGCTTCTACTCGGATCTAAATCTAAAGCTAATACCTACTAGAGTCCTAGGTATATATGGGTAGGAAAAGAATGAAGGAGGAGAAGAAGGGGTAACTAAGTCTGGTCTAAACATGGAGTGACTGGAATTTTTCAAAAAGACAGGTATAGTTAAGCGGTCTACCATCAAACATATTTAAGGTTACTCTCCTTTAACTTCATTCTTACCTATCTCTTTTTATTGTTGGAAATGAGCCTTATGCATGCCCCCCCGTCGACGATCGGAAGGTTATGTTAGGTTCCTTGACGCCATCCGCAGAAAGCGGGCGACCTTTCAAGGCATAACCACAAACACCAATGGTAAATTACCTCCGCTGTAGGACGCCCCCCACAGGAACGCTTACGTATCCTTTTTTATAATTTTTGCTAGGAGATAACGCGCAAACGAGCAGACGGTCCACCTGATGGTAAGTGGCCACCGTCGCCCATTGACATCGGCAATACAAGAGATATCTTATCGTTTTGCCGATGCGTTGCAACTTCGAACATGAGTAGTGAGGAGTGAAGAGAAAAATGCTGCGGTTTTAACGGACCCTGAGCAAATGTACATAGTGCACTATCCGCAGAATTATAGCGGTACGCCATTTGAAGGTCGGATTTGCATGCTGGTGGTCACAAGGCATTCGGGGAACAGATCCCCTACCACCAATGAGTGCTGGTTTACTCGCCTCTTTTGAGATGCTCTCCCAACGGCAAAGGGTATTCTAACCCTCACGAGGGGACCTCACGAGGTAGAACTTGTTGTAGATAAGCTTTAATCAAAGATTTAACTTTAATCTTTCCAGGCTGGGCGCTTTTTGTAACAGCGACAGGTGTAGCACAAATATTCATAGCCAGTGCATTATCAAAAGCAGCGGATAAGGCAGCCAATTCTGATAAAGTGCAATTCCAGATGGATGAGGGAAAACAGCTCATCTGTCTCGTTTGATCTGAGCTAAGTAAAACATTTTGGGATAAAAGGGGGAAAATGAAACGATGTTAAAATGATACAGATTATAATCTAATATTATTAACAATTTTAACCCACATATATTTAATATTAAGAAACAATAGGTGCTCGTAAATTCCTAATATACACGTTTTATACAATAGTTTACCAGTTTATAATAATTGTTACCTAATCTAGTATTTATAAGACATATACATAGTAATAATAAATTCTAAGAAATCTTTTAATTATAAAAGTGTAGCTAACTCCATATTTTTTTAGAAACATGTTTTCATTATTATCATCCTTTAGCAAGGTTTTTTTTAATAAAATTAATACTTAATTAAATAAAGACTCACAATAAATAATGATTGACAACAACAAGCTAGATTTAATTCAACATTCCAGTTAGGGTGCTTTTTTGTAACTATTTTTTTTTTCAATAATAAATCCCTAAATATTTTAGGGGTCACTAAAGACCCCTAATTTAATTAATCAAGACTATATTTTTTTAGTAAATTTTCTACTAATTTTAGAAATGTGAAAGTTTCAATGAAATTTACCATACAGATACTTTATAACCTGGATTAAAATATAGGTTACTTTTTCTTGTAGGATAGTAATTTGGGTTTGGGAATTCCCGACAATTTCAAAGTCCCGGGAATTCCGGGGATGTCGAGACATTTTCTTTTGTTTTTTTTTTTAAAGAGGGATAAGCCTTTTTGAAGAATTTTAATTCAGTTAATTTCTGTTAAAACGTATTAAACAAAGGCATTCTATTGTAAATATCAACATTTATCAAACATTAAGTAAGTAAGTCCATCTGCCACCAAGCGGGAAATTATTTCAGACAAAGAATTTTTTACAGCATATCCTGTAATTTCGGACGGTTTTTCACGTTTATTTTTTTTTGATTCCAAGATGTTGCAGACTGTATAAGGCCTGAAGTATTCGACTGTTTTCATGAAATTTGTTTTCGACATAACGTGCACTCTGCTGTTGATTAGTTTATTTTTTTTAATGTTTCCACACTTTCGCTCAATATTAAACACTCACATCATAAATGAAATTGACGACTAACAGGCAAAGATACAATTATAATTAAAACTTCGAACAACCAATATGGTATAGTTCCGTAGTAGACCACGTAATTATTCATTAAAGTAACACATTGCGCTAGGGGAGCCTTCAATTATTTGAAAATAATCTTAACTTATCTCGTCTCGAGTCTCGACTCGAAAGTCCCGGGACTCGAGACACGAGATGTCCCGGGGCCCAAACCCTAATAGTAGAAGAAACTTTCACATTTTTATAAAAAATTAGCAATACGAGAAATATTCCATGAGAACAGAAATTTTGAGTTAGGTCACTTTAACTCTAAAGATGGAAAGAGATCCAATTTATTTTAATTTCTAAAAAAATATGGAGCTAAGCTAAATGGAAAATCTCATGACAACTATAGACTGATTGTTACTTCCATTTTATACATTGAAAACAGTTTTTTAGTCATTTTATCAAAGACATTACTCCGTAATACTCAAATAGGTTTTTAAGATTGAAGTGACGTAAACATAGTTATATATTTTTTTTTAAACCGAAAGTATATATCTAAGTATTGAGTCTACCGCTTGTATTATTTATTTATTTGGGAAGGACTTTCCAGTCGACTATTTTTTGCCTTTTTCTTACATACAAACATTGTTCTACCGAAATCTAAGTAAGAAATTCCATCATAATTAGGCCATACTTTTTTAAAATAAATTTCTAAAAATCCCAAAATGGGGAGAAATCCTGCAAATCGGCAACACTATTAAATATTTAATCTGTGGAATAAATCACAAAGATCACAAGTGATATTTGGCTATTGTAAACTTTTAAACAGTATTTGTTGTAAAATTTTAAAATGTTTTATTTCGGAAACTATTGATTTCCGCAGTTCAAGATCTTGTGAGTTCTTGTGATTCTAGTAGGTCTAGATTTATCTCCAATAAAATTTTGGAGCGAAACCATTACGTTTGCACTTGGAAAGTTCAGGAATAATTTTTCTGCCAGGGAGGAAATTATGTTTCTTCCTAAAATATGAGTTTCCGGCAAAAAAAATGGGTGGCTTGATAGAGGGGACCTCTTCGTTGCATAAACAGCAAAATATACTAATTTTACTATAATATAGTATTAAAATTGTATTTCAAATTAATTTCATTTTAAAATGTGACAGTTTTTGATTAACACACTTACATATCTAACCTGATTCACAAGCTCCAGGCACTACACGGATTTTTCTATAAAGTCCATGGAACTCATCAGCTTGCAAATACTTTATACTCACTAATAAGAATTGTACTTTATTTTCACAAACTACAACATTTTCTCACTTTACTCGCTCCCTTCGACAAGTAATAACCCTAGCTAATATTCTTTTTCTGCAGCACAATTAAATGGAGAAACGCTCTCCCACCATCTTGCTTTTCCGGTTTCCCGCCATTACTTGTAGTCAATAAAACAACTTATATAAAATATGCTTTCTATAATCAATGAAAAATATTTATACAATTAGACATTTAATCTTTTTTCCTCTGCTTTTATGCCATAATGGAAAAGGCAAAGGTATCACTGTACAGCCTTGTCTTTAGTAAGTTAATTCTTTATTCATTTTATAGTAAGGCTGAAGCCTTAGTAGTAAATATTTTTGTATTCATAAGTCAACGGCTTCCTGCTCCTCATCCTCCCCATTTCCACCCTTTTCCCACTATCCTCCACTCCCACTCATTTTAACACTCAAATCTGACATTCAATTTACAAAACATATGTATTTTATAGATATATCGCTTCCTCTATACATTTAATCTATAATAATAATAATTGTTAATCAAATCTGTCACATTTTTTTAATATTATACTTTTGCATGTATTTACGAAAATTGTATTTATATCAGTGTTGCTATAATCAGAAATTATATATTAATGTATTTTTGGTTAGTGCCATAAATTTTTTGGCTTTAAAAATCAGTATTAAAAAAATTGGTTGTAATTAAAATTTTGACTTATAACAAGACTTTGCTTTATATTGGCATTTTAGTTTAAATTATTGTAATTTTAGTTCTTCGTAGTAAAATATGTATTTTTGTAGTTAGGACACTTTTTCTTTGCGTTTGAACTGCCTTATACTTTGTCTAATTAAGGATGATAATTTTGACATTTTCGTATTTTTTTTCGGTAATATGTACTACAGATAATATCGTACTTTATTGATGTGTATCGCCCACTTTCCGTAGTGAAGTGCCACGAACTACGAACGCAGATAACCACAGACAATCGACTATCGAATTATTCGATAGAGACGGAACACAAAAAAGTTTGTTTTGTATTATAATACATTATGAATGATCGATAATCGAATCGATTCAATAACGTCAAAATTATCATCTTAGATTAGACAAAGTATAGTGAGGATTTTTACCTAGTCTCGTTCAGTGTTTGAAATGAAGCGATTCTATTGGTTCTTAACAAACACATCCCTCGCTACGCATCCTCACACATCTCTGGTGGAAAAGCAGACTAAGTTAACACAAATGTTTCTTAGAATAAAGGAGATCTAGCTCAAAATTCCAATTTGTGAATAATTAACAAGTGCACCAGATATATAGATTTTTTTAAATTTATCTAGACAATTTTTTCGCCTTTAATTTATAAAAAAAAAGTTAAACTATTTTTTTTTAAATTTTGAGTTATATCACTTTTACTCTAAGAGTCTTAAGTAATATTATATTAATAATAAATTATTATTCTTATACACAATATATGCATAATAATAAATAAATATAAGTTACCTAAAAGTTCTGGATTTCGAAAAAAAAACTGTAGTGTAACAAGAGTAAGATAAATAATTAGGGATGGCTACCAGTTCGAATCGAAGAATCTGTATTGCTCCTGAAAAATCGATTTTTAAAATCAAAATCAAACATTTAACTATATAATAATAGAATTTAATTAGTCGCCCCACCCTCAATTTTTAACTCACTCGTCTGAGTGTTTGTCTGTCTCACTCAGTTGTCCTGACAATAACTAACACAACGATTTGGTGAAGTCGTTCTGAAGTTATGCACATATGTACACAAATCACGTTTGTTGTAGGGGAGCCCCCCTTAAAGATTTATTTTATTCTGTTTTTAGTATTTGCTGTTATAGGGGCAACAGAAATACATCATTTGTGAACATTTCAACTATTTAGCTATCTCGGTTCATGAGATACAGCCTGGTGACGTACAGATGGACAGACAGACAGCCGAGTCGTAGTAATAGGGTCCCGTTTTTACCCTTACCTTTAGGTATGGAACCCTAATAAAAACGTTAAAAGTAAAAGTATGTTATGAATCGATTAATCGAGAATCGATTGGTGCGTTCGGTTCAGATCGAATCGGAAAACAACCCCATCTCTAGTTCGAATATTTAGCAACGTTCCTAATTCAGAAACTTCTACACTTAATCTACAATATTAATTTTAAATAAAATGCTTATTTTCGAAATATGCTTTTTTGTATTAAAAGTTCTGGTAATGTCAAAGGTACATGGCTGGTAAATCCAAGTGTAGTCAATAACCGCCATGTGCTTTGAGTCTTAAGAAAAATATAGCATTTATTGTGACTATTATATTTAGTTATAAGAATTATACTATTTTTGACATTTTATTATACGAATTATACAATTTATTTTTTGTCTTTTATTTATCCTGTTATTTATAGGTTACACTTTATCCCGAAAAAAGCAAAAGTCTTGTAGGATGAAAGGTAGTTGATCACCTAAAAACAGGTTAACAAAGTCGTGGGCAGATAGTAATAATATACACGCAGAGCATAATATACAGCACGCATGTTGTGATGTTAAATAGCCTAAGTTACTTTTTGTTACATCAACTATCTGCTAGTGAAAGTCCCGTCAAAATCGGTCCAGCCATTTCAGAGATTAGCCGGAACAAACAGACAGACAGACCGAAAGACAGACAAAAATTGTAAAAAATGTTTTAATAATATGTGCACCGTGTATACCTACATCCATATGCACTTAGTAAAAAAACGTCTCCTCTTACGGGAGAGGAGTCTTGCCGTAGCCTCTCGAAAACTATGTGAGATTTTTGAAATTTGAAAAAAGATTCAAAGAGAGCAGGAATTTTTCCAGGAAAAGTCCGTACTCCTGAAACTGTAGGACAAATATTTATAATTTTCCCAGAGGGTTGAAAATACGCCCGAAATGGAGGCTACAATTTAAAAAAAATCTGATTATATAGTGCGATACCAAATACCCTTTATAGTCTACTCAACAAGTGCCTTTTTGGTCAACTTTTTTCAGCAGTCTTCGAAAATTATGATCGAGGTGTCATTCAATTCGGAATGGCATCTAAATATTTTTTGAAAAAAATGAAGTTCCGCTTGCAAAAATTGCAAAAGTTATTAACAATTAACTAAAAAAAGGGGGTTTAGTTTTTTGCATTTTGAATATCTCAAATCTAATAAAGATTTTTCAAATTCAAAAAGAGGAGGAAATGTCCTAAAAAAAGTCTCGACTCCCGGAATTGTAGCACCAATATTTATAATTTTCCCAGAGGGATGAAAATACGGCCGAAAACGGGTGCTCTGGCTTGCGTAAGCCACGCCTACTTTAGACTCCTTATTAATAAAAATTATTTTAACATAGTCAATATTAAATTTAAGAAATGAAAAAAATCAGGGGCTTACTGGATAGCCTGAAAGAAAATTTTATCACAATTTTTCGATTAGTTATGCAATAGTTAATTAATAATTTTTTTCTGCTTGCGATTTTTGATATAAGTTTTTTTTTAATATTTAAATATAAGTTCTCTCTAATTTCTAAATCTCTCTAAAAAAATCATATCTATTTTTGTGACAGTAAGTAGAATAGGAAAAAAAAATATAAAGTAAAAATTTATTTGTTTATAACAAATTGTTTATTACATAAACAATGAAAAATTAAATAAATCAAATTTTTTTTTATAAACTGCTAAAAAAAGTTGACCAAAAAGGCACTTGTTGACTAGACTATTAGTACATTTTATTTTTAACTGATGAATATAGTCACTGTTTAAATCATTGCCTTAGTGTTAAATTCCACAAGCGCAAGGCCTCCTGTCACAGGTATTAGTAAAACATATCCACCCATTTAGGAAGGGATCAGTTATTATTCTTCTAATCATTTAGTTCAACGAAAATAAACACAATGCTGCAATAGAAGAAACGACATTTCATGTTATTCATCGCTCTTTATTTTCATAAGAAAACAAAATATTTTTTCTCTGCTGATCCTGTGTGCCCTAGATTTGTCAGAGGGTGTCCACAGTGCTCCGCCATCCTACTCGATTTCGCGCTTTATTTCGCTTCATCAATGACACTCTTCCGCCAGATGTTTTTTTTAGGATGGGGGTCCAGTCTATGGTTTACCTCGGTATATGGTCTGGATCGCTGCTTTCCCAAAGTTGATCATTAGAAATTCTGTCAGGCCAGTAGATATCGAGGATTCTATGGAGAGATTTCCTGGACTTGTACAGTAATACAGACTTTTCATTGGACCGGGAGATTTTGAGCTTGACTCTCCTTGTAAGTTTCTGTGATTGCGATAGGAGTCGAAGCTCTGATCCTCGAAGTGATGTCCTCTCCTATTTTATCTACCTACCTGGTAATTATGTTGCTCGCAAAACTGGTACCTACTGAATAAATACTCCGACATGACAGTAATCCTGTTATTCTGAGTCTAAAGTACCCCCAGGAGAATATTCTACTCAAGCCGTCAATACTGTTGGTTTGCGTATATACTACAACTCCTTATTAATTAACACTACATAAAATTTTATTTCTTTTTTATTACAATGGTTTAAAAATACTATTTTATATATTACTTTTAAAGGTAAAGAATTGTTTATATTTCGTCCACAATTTTAAGTTTATGACAAAGCTATACGAGTATAATGAAAGTGCTTTATCATGTCATTATACAATTTTACTTCAAGACGTGATATTAACTAGCGTATTAAATATTCTAATAATGATACTAGCCACTTTGAACGGTTGTCAGATATCTATATAAACTACTAGCGGCCCGTCCCGGCTTCGCACGGGTGGACAATTTTTTTTAAACATCTTGGCTCTCGCATTTCGGTGTTTTCTTGAACCACACCGGCCCTTCGACGAGTATTTTTTGTGTATATTAACATTTTTAATTTCGTAAAATTTTTTTAGTGGAATGTCCGATTTTAATAATTTATAAAGTGATCTACAGGTATTGAAACAGTCTTGAATACGAAATAATTTATTTGGATAAGAATTAATACAAAGGTATGGATAACATGGTTTTAAAATGTAAAAAAGTAGTTATAGTGACACAACTACAATAGTTGGACATATGGTCTCGCGAAATTTTTTGTAGATATTGATACGTTCTATAATATTTTAGAACATTTTTTTAGTTCTATCATCAATACTTTCCGCAGCTCATGTAATGACATTTTATGGCTATTTTTTAACACCTTGGGTTGGTTTTAGTAAGAATTTCTGAGGATCTCTAATTTTTTCTAGTAATAAATATAGCCTATGTTACTCAGGGATAATGTAGCTTTCTAACGGCAGAAGAATTTTTGAAATCGGTCCAGTAGTTTTTGAGTTTATTCGTTATAGTAAAGGTTATAGATAAAGGTTTCCGCCTTGCTTTTCTCGAGTTTGAATAAAACTTCCTTTACGTTTGACCAAAAGTAGTGGAGACGGGAGCAGAATTGTTGCGCTCCACTCGCCCCGCGTTCCCCGCTAAAAAGGCCCTTATAGTGACTTCTGTGCATTATCAAGGTAAATATATTATTATTATAAAATTGTAACTTATTTAATACTAATCAACCCTTGCGACTTTGTCCGCGTGATGCTCCGCTCCTATTGGTCTTAGCGTGATGATATATAGCCTATAGCCTTCCTCGATAAATGGGCTATCTAACACTGAAAGAATTTTTCAAATCCGACCAGTAGTTCCTGAGATTAGCGCGTTCAGGCAAACAAACAAATTCTTCAGCTTTATATATTAAGAGGAAATCCTTGTTTGTCTATCTATGTGTATGGGGTCATTCAAGTATTACGTAAGCGTTAAAGGGGAGAGGGGGATGGAGGGGGTTGCATGGTTATAACACGCACATCGAAACGTCAATATTTCTGCTCAGAATGAGGAGGGAGAAAACGCATGCAACATTGTTTACGTAAGTACGGGGGGATGGGTTAGGGCTTTGCTTAATTTTGCTGTCATCGGGGCGGGGGGTTGATAATTGTAAAAAATCTACTTACGTATCACGCAAAATCTCAACCTTAAATTTTTTTTTTTTATTTATCTTATGTCAGGAAAAAGAGTTATGGTAATTTATTACTATTAAATTGGCAACATTGATACGAGTAGAATTTCTTTCGAAGTTCAATAAAGTAAGAGATACTTAAATAAATACGCCGCCATTACAGAAATCATTATGATTAACATCGCGAGTAATCAAGCCGTAATATTCTAGTCAACAAGCTTACTTGCTGCAATTGTTCTGATTAAAAAACAATAGTTTGTAAAACATTGGATATGTTACTTCAGATTTTTGAGGAAGAGACACAGATTAAAAAATCAGAATCATCTGACAGATAGCATTTTGAAAAACGTTTCTTATTCTAACTTACAATTAAAATTGCATTGAAATTTGGATGATCACGAGCACGAAGACGCAAGGGTCGGATAGTTGTTAAATATAAAAGTATACAATACATCTATCTCAGTGAAATACGTGACAACGAAGTGCACACAAACACACACACACACACACACAATCCGTGTGTCATCGTGTATACATACAGCCAAGCTGGTTCCACAGGAGCTGCGCTAAATGAGCCTAAGTAAATGAAGCGAATCTGTTGGTTCTTACGTTCACATCCTCACACATCTCAGGTTGAAAGGTAACCTATATTTTTCTCTGTTAAATCAAAAATATCGCGGAATTATCATAGTCAAATGAAATGCAGATTTTTAAAGACACAGATTAAAAAATCAAAAAACGTTTCTTATTCTAACTTACAATTCAAATTGCATTGAAATTTAATCACAAACAAACTGACCGTCAAACATTTTATAGATATACAATATTAGTAGTTAAATGTCATAACAAGAAAGGACAACGTAATAAAATTACTAGTTTCACATAATTGGTGTAAAACTTGAAATTCAATTGGACTGGGGATTGCATAATTAATTAACAAACCGTCAGCCGCCATTTTGTGATTTGATATTGTTATGGCGGTCGTTTTGTTTCCATATTCAAATTATAGGGCAAGTGTAAGGGTTTGAAAGTACCTAGATTATTTTTAATGTTACTATTCTAGTTCTGAATTAGGCTGCGTTTTCACTAGAGATGTGTTAGAGAGATTATATAAAGGTTTTTTATCCATATATAGTCGATATTTAATAGGTTGGGTAGGTATCCAAAATCTGTGCTGTTTACTGTGACCCAAAGATAAAGAGTAATAAGTTATGTGTTTTCTCACCTTCACTTGTTACTCTTTCACGCAAAAACTACTGAATGGATTTTGATGATACTTTACAATAATATAGCTTATACATCAGAATAACACATAGACATATAATGATACAGTGTGAATTATCCAAAATATAGCGGGTGAAACCGCGGGACACATCTAGTAGGCTATAAAGTATGAAATATTATTCATGTAATATGTTTTATAAGTTTCCATAGTATATTTTCACATAGTATAAAATGAAGTCGCTCCCTGCTGTCTGTACGCTTATATCTCTTAAACTACGCAACGGATTTTGATGCGGTTTACACCAATAGGTAGAGTGATTCAAGAAGAAGGTTTATATGTATAATACATGTATATTATAGTACTGTAGTATACACAGTAGGTATATCTGTGGTATTATATGTTTTAGGGCAGAAAATAAACAAGTAAAATAATATGTAATCACTAGAGGGGGGACATGTCCTTGCTTTACTTATTTTTGAAGATATGGGAGGGAGGGAGTGTTAATACCTTGTTTTACGTCAGCGATAAAAAAGTAAACACGCTCATCGAAAATGGATGCATCAATGTTTTCAAAAAATTATATATATTAGGGTGATTTTTTTTCTTTTTCAATCCTATCGTGAAATTTTGTTGGAAATACCCAAAAAAAATCCCTGAAAGTTTGAGCCCTTAATATTTTTGTTTGAGCCCTTAATATTAATTCCGCATTTTTAAATGCGAATTAGCGATTTGGTCCATAGAACTTTTATTGTAGGAATTTAATTCCCTTTAGATATTTTATACCATTTCCCTTGGCCCTGATTAATTACAAAAGAGTGAGTGAGTGAGTCAGTGTATGAACAAATAAATGCGTAAGTAAATAAGTCTTGAAAGAACAAGTAGATAGAATATAAAAATAATATTGAACGTGGTGTATGTAACTTCATTGTATTAATTGCATGTTCACAGGAAGTCCGGCTTACATACAGCAGAAACGAATTACCTCCACAATTTGATAATATTATAAACACATTTAGCACCCATAAACAGAACCTTCGATTCCTAAAATATAAAGGGCTCGAGGGTCAAATTACAGAACGAAGTGGAAAAATAGAAGTTTGATTGATGAGCATACCCTGAGGAAACGTCGGGTAATCACTGCCTCAATGCCTCGCTGCCTCGCTTTGATTGATTTACTGGATTTTAAAAATATTACTTTTGCTTGGGATTTTATTATGGATTTCTTGGAATTAACCCTTAACTGCCTAACTTTTCATTTTCTACCCCAAACAAGTGCGGTCCTAAAGACAGCTTTTCATGCACACGGGAAAGTAAACAAAAAAAATTTAATACCTATATTCGGTACCCGACCTAAAAAAAATCCGCGGGTAGACGTTTAGTGCGATAGATTAGTCTCAGTCTCTCTGGTGTTGTCGCGTAGTGTACATGGAAGTTAGTGTTATAGTGTCGTGGTTAAGGTCTTCCATCTAGAGGTCCACGTAAGTTAGCTTTAGTGTATATCGTAGTTAGCTAGGTTGGAATTGATATTAACCTGCTCCTGGGTCTTAAGCCCCAGGCAGTGCTCGACCTCGTCTAAATTGCATGTGTATCACACTCCTCTCTTAACAAACTAAAGTGCGATTTAATATACTACTTACGCCATCTATTGAGGGATAGATGATCTGTATTGTCTGTTACGCAATCACGCTTAAATCACTTAACCGATTTTGATGAAACTTGGTTCAGAGATACATTATAGTGAGGGGGAGGACATAGGCTATGTTTTATTGCAAAAAAAAACAACTTAAGAATACCAGCGAGCAATTACGCCATCTATCGACGTGGAGATGATGTACATGTCGTTATGTCTTTGGAACCCCAAACCCCCAAACAAACAAGTATACTCTATACTAATATTATAAAGAAGTAAGATTTGTATTTTTGTATTTTTGTATGTAACGAATAAACATAAAAACTACTGGACCGATTTCAAAAATTCTTTCACCATTAGGAAGGTACATTATCCCTGAGTAACATAGGCTATATTTATTACAAGAAAAAATTAGAGATCCTTAGGAAATCTCACGAAAACCAACCCAAGGTGCCAAAAAATTTGCCATAAAATATCTTTCATCGCATGCGCTGCAAAAAGTATTGATGATAGAACAAAAAAATGTTCTACAATATTATAGAACGTATCAATATCTACAAAAAAGTCCGCGAGACCATATGTCCAACTATTATAGTTACGTCACTATAACTACTTTTTTACATTTTAAAAGTTGATAAAAATGCCTATCAAAATCAGACCATGTTTTCTATAACTTTGTATTAATCCTTATCCAAATAAATTATTTCGTATTCAAGACTATTTCAATACCTGTAAATTACTTTTTGAATTATTAAAATCGGACTTTCCATTCAAAAGATATTACGAAATTAAAAATATCAATATAAACAAAAAATACACGACGACGCGACGGGCCAGTATAGCGACGCAGCGCAGCGAGTAAAGCGGCAAGAGAGGGAGCACCGAAATGCGGGAGGACCAATATATTTTTAAAAATAATATTCCACCCGCGCGAAGCCGGGTTGGGCCGCTAGTGTAAAATATAGCGATAAGTGATATAGTAACATAGTGATATAGCCATTAAAATAATAATAATAATAATCCTTACTTAATATTATAAATGCGAAAGTAGCTCTGTCTGTCTGTCTGTCGCTCTTTCACGCCAAAACTAAGGGACCGATTTAAATGAAATTTGGTGTACTGATGACTATCTGGGCCTGAGAAAGGACATAGGCTACTTTTTAATGCGAAAAAAGGGTTGTAAGGGGTTGCAAAGGGGGGTTGAATAGTTGTAACATATTCTTTAGGCTGTTGATTCGATAAATAAATAGGAAAAACACTATTCCACGCGGACGAAGTAGCGGGCACAGCTTGTAAGAAATAAAATCATTGTCAAATTGCTAACGACTGGGAGTCTCTCTCTGCTTAGCTCTCCTAGTCACTCTTCGCCAGGACGCTCTGTCCTGGGTTGTCTCAGGTGTAATGTGCATCTTTTACATCTCTGTTTATGATGGCTATCTATGGGAGGATTCTTCCTCACTTTTTTGACGCCGGAAACTTCTCAAGTAATTTTTGCGTTAGATGTTCGTGTTTAGCATTTAAGTCGGCTTTCTAAGAGCTTCTCTGCAGAAGCTGGAAGATTATTTTGGATGCGATAGTAACTGACAGTGTCTCACGTAAACCACTGAACCGATTTTAACCGACTAGATCCAAATTACGTAGGCTATATTTAAAAAAAAATTGATTTGCTAATTACAAATTCAGTAGCCACGTTTAAACCAATGTCTGGCTTCTGTGGCTTTTAAAACCAATATTTTTCTTTTTGTTTATAAAATAAAAAAATATACCTAACCATCATGTCGGAAGCAAAACAAATTGGAAAAAAATTAACTGAAAAGTATGTTTATTGTTAGATTACTTTTAAAATCATGCCTTTTCTTTACATTCCAATTTGACAAGCAAAATAAAGAATCGATGAATATCGATCAGCCAATAAGAAAGCGGTCAGTTCGAACCGCGTCACGATTCGATGGGTTATTTACTTTTTATTTTAAAGGGTTGTGGACTGTGGTTACATTTGTATGTATAAGTATGGAATTACATATTTGGACATTCACTTATATACTAGTCGATACTCCCTGGCTTTGCGCGGGTATAATTTATTACTTATTTATCAAATGTTTATGACGAAATTCCAACCAAACTTTCATCCCCTCTTTCAATAACTTCAAACTTTTTTGTCGTGATAAAAGGTAGACTACGTCCTTTCCCAAGCTTTAGTCTATTTCTACACCAATTATGATCATACTCGGTTCAGTGGTTTAGGCGTAAAACCGTAACAGACAGATGGAGTTACTATGCTAATCTTGAACAAAACTATCAAATAATTAATAAGTTTTAAAAATTCAAATAAAAGGAACTTCATAAAATCATAATTTAATTATTTAAAAAATATATTTTTGAGTTTATTTTCTAAATCTATATTGATACTAGCTGACTCGGCAAACGTTGTTTTGCCATATAAATTTATATTTAAAAATCTATGGTAGACAACCCTTATCACTTAGAGGTATAAAAAATAGATGTTGGCCGATACTCAGACCTACCCGATAAGCACACAAAATTTCATAAAAATCGGTCGAGCCATGTAGGAGAAGTTTGGTAAAAAACACCGCGACACGTGAATTTTATATATTAGATTTCCGATTATAAAGAAGTAAAATTTGGCAGTTTGTGAGAATGTAGGGGGTTATGTCTGTATGTATTGAACCGATTTTGAAAATTCTGTTACCAATAGAAAACCACGTTATTTGTAAGTGTCATAGGCTATATAATAACCCGAAAAATAAAAAGACTTTTTCGTGGTAGTTACATTTGCAAAGTAAGTCCTAGAAAGAAAACATTTTTTACTAACGCTGCCTTAACGATGAGAGATATAATTCACAGTTGTGGGTAGAATATGAATGAGTAAACGAGTCCTCGGCGTAGTCACAGAATCTGTGGTTAACCGAAAGCCATATGTAAAAGTACGTTAAACCACATTCTATTGTTTCAAATACAATAATTACAAGTTATTACAGAAACTGTATACTGTATATAGATTGCTTCACTTCACCCCCATGCTTTGCACGATTACTCTACTATAGTATACAAATATTATACGTACAAACCTTCCTCTTGAATCACGCTATCCAATGGTGAAAACCGCATTAAAATCTGTTTCGCTTAAAAGATCTGTGCTTACAGACAGCGGAAAGCGAATGTTTTATCAAGCGACTTCCTTTAAAAAAGGGGAAGATTTTTTATGTATGTTCACCGATTTCTCCTTCAATTGTGGACCGATTTTCAAAATTCTTTTTTTATTCGAAAGCGTGCACTTCCGAGGTGGTCCCAACAAAGTCAGGATCTGATGGTAGAATCCGGAGAAATTGAGGGAAACCTCAAACTTCAAAATCACTCAAAATGTCTTTCACATATTTTGATCTAAGTATAAAATAATCAGATATTGTGTATAATGTTATAGCTGAGCTGATGTGATGGAAGACACAACTCCTCAATGGTTAGGAGTTAGAGGATACTTCTTTACATATTACGGGGACCTACTGATAACTAATTGTAAAGAGAAAAATAAAATATTTTTACTATGTAAAGATTTCTCACAGTATTTCATCGCGTGATGTGATATATGAATAGAGAAGTCAAAACATTCAATTACTTTCTACTGCTTCTGCATTATAATTATACAATTATATACTGTTGTAAAGCTGTAATTATAAATACATTTTATTGGAGTTAAGCAATTTTCGGAAGCTTAGAGGTTTAACTATGATTTTTTATTACAAATTTTTTGAGAAATAGTATTGTTTAGTTATTAGTGTGTAATTAAATAAAATTTAAATAATAGGTTGGGGAAAAAGTCTTTTCGCATTATAGTATGAACTTGCAATAAAATCTCTTTGGCTATACTATTTGTATCTGCCTGGTTTTGGTATCATTCAAAGTTTACATTTTAAAGAAGATAATTCCAAATTCAAATTAGGAAAATGTGTAATTTTTATTTGTTTTTCGTACTGTGAAGATGAGTGAGATTGAAGAAATTCGATACATTTTAAAATATTATTACAAAAAAGGTAAAAACACAACGCGAGCCGCGAAACAAAATTTGCGATGTTTATGGACCTAGTGCAGTGTCTGTGAGAGTAGCACACATTTGATTTAAGCGTTTTCAAGCTGGAAATTTTGATGTCAAAGATGCACCTCGCTCTGGTCGCCCTATTACGGATAAAATGGATGCCATTTTTGAAAAAGTGGAGCAAGATCGGCATATCAGTAGTTACGACGTAGCTGAAGAACTGGGAATTGACCACAAAACAGTTTTGGCGCATTTGAAAAAAACTGGGTACACAAAAAAGCTCGATGTTTGGGTACCTCACGAGCTCACTGAAAGAAACTTAATGAACCGTGTACTCATTTGTGATTCTTTATTACGACGTAATGAAACCGAACCATTTATGAAGAAGCTGATAATTGGTGATGAAAAGTGGATCACGTACGACAAGAATGTGCGAAAAAGGTCGTGGTCAAAGGCCGGTCAGGCTTCACAGACTGTGGCGAAACCCGGGTTAACTCGCAACAAGGTGATGCTGTGTGTGTGGTGGGATTGGAAGGGCATTATTCATTATGAGCTGTTACCACCAGGCAGGACCATAGATTCTGAACTCTACTGCGACTAACTGATGAGATTAAAGCAAGAAGTTGAGAGAAAGCGGCCGGAATTAATCAACAGAAGGGGTGTGGTTTTTCATCATGATAACGCTAGACCTCACACATCTTTAGACACTCAGCAAATTAAGAGAGTTTGTCTGGGAGGTGTTAATGCATCCGCCGTATAGTCCTGACCTTGCATCTTTAGATTTCCACCTGTTTCGGTCTCTTCAGAATTCTTTAGGCAGTGTCAGGTTAACATCACGAGAGGACTGCTAAAACTACTTGTCGCGGTTTTTTGATCAGAAGCCCCAATATTTCTATAGCAATGGGATCATGTCCCTACCTACAAGATGGCAAGAAGTTATCGAACAAAATGGTACCTACATACTTTAGTTAAATGTAAATAAACTATATTAAAAAATGTTTTGAATTTTCTTAAAAAATTTACAAATTTCTGTGATTTCTTTGAAAAAAAATTTACGTTTGGTCTCATTCATGTTTAATTAGAACTAGTTGCGCCCCGCGGTTTCACCGGCTATATTTTGGATAATTCACTATATATCATTGAGCTATATTTTTGTAAAGTTTCATCAGAATCCATTCAGTAGTTTTAGCGTGAAAGAGTAACAAACATACATCCATACATCCACACATCCCAGATATCCATACATTCTTACAAACATTCGCGTTTATAATATTAGTAGGACTAGTCGAACCGCGTGACTTCGTCCGCGTGTAGCTCCGCTCCTATTGGTCGTAGCGTGATGATATATATCCTATAGCCTTCCTTGATAAATGGGCTATCTAACACTGAAAGGATTTTGCAAATTCGACCAGTAGTTCCTGAGATTAGCGCGTTCAAGCAAACAAACAAACAAACAAACACCAAACTCTTCAGCTTTATATATTAGTATAGATATATGGGAATTGAGTACATAATTAAATAAAAAAAAAAAAAAAAATAAATATGAATAAATTGAAAAAAAAT
Organism: Limenitis camilla; assembly: GCA_905147385.1. Taxonomy (NCBI): domain Eukaryota; kingdom Metazoa; phylum Arthropoda; class Insecta; order Lepidoptera; family Nymphalidae; genus Limenitis; species Limenitis camilla. The sequence goes on along the minus strand of LR990251.1, from coordinate 4,169,054 downwards.
ATGTTAGACGGAGATTAATGATTTTTTTTTCTATATAAATCATCATTTAAATGTTTGATCAAAAAGTGCGAATTCGCCGCAATTTATTATGAGATCAAAGATTTTCACGTATCTAAAATAACATACAATTCAAATTGGCTTTGCGGTCTACCAGATAATGTAAGGTGACCAGGATATAAAATATTTCTTTCTTTTTAATTTCTTTAAGTGAGTTAAAATGCTTATTTCACATGAAACAACACTATTATTTGTTATAAAATTTTAACTTTTCAGCGAAGTCGTAGGCACTGTAATTTTTTCGAGATAAAAACCATTAGGTAAATTAAATTGAACGAAAGTTCAGAGTAAGCAATATCAGTGAGTTGTCATGGTTACGAGATTGTTATAATTGTCAATATATTAGTATTGTGAGGCAGCTCTTAAGTTAGCAATGAGCTGATATTCTTCAAACGGGTGAACAGATCTTCACAATAGATAGCTAAGAACCATCTCGATTAAAATACCTTTTTAAACAAATAAAACTTCATCAGAATCGGTTCATTATCTTGTGCGCTACGATGCCACAGACAGACAAATACAACGGGGTACACACATTAAACTTATAACACCCCGTTGTTGTAGCGTCTCTTTGTTACAGCGTTGAGAAGGAAAAACTAACAACTACACTTACATATTATTGTCTGATATAATCTAGAATTTTAAGGTTGGTAATCCTTCTTATATTATAAATGTATATGTACGAAGGTTTTAATTTTTTAAGATAGATAGTAAAGATAATAGTAACGCATTTGACTGTCACTTGCCCGATATTAAGCAACAGCAGCGTCTCATCAGTAATCTTTATGAAGTGATTTATTTAAGTTACAGAGGATCCAGGTAAAAGAAAAAAAAAGAATTGGATGTCAATGAGATGTAAAGGTGTACAGCCTATAATTTTTTTTTTGGGTTGTCCAATTTTTAATAAGATTTGATAATATGAGCGGCTCATTGAAGCAAAATGACTGTTAAGTGACCTACGGATCAAATAACATTTTTGATCTTTGTTCTGGATATATATTTGCCTATCTGACAATTAGTTTAAGACTAATTTAGATTTAGTAACATAGTTTGGTTACCCTACAGCACACCCCAATACATCAAGCCGTGAGAACTGCACGGGATCGAACCCCCTATAATCAACCGATCGCACCGCAATTACTGGACGTATATATGTACTGGTAATTAAACCGACGTGGATTGACACTGGTATGTAGAGCTGTCTGTCTGTACCTGTGTCTGTGTGGATATAAACATACAGGTGAAGGTTTTCTATTACATAAAAACCTTAACACAAATGAATCCCTGTTTTTTTTATTGCTTAAAGATTTTACTTACATTTTAAATCCTAATTCCTGAATTTGGTAAGTGGGTAAAATTTTAAAGATTTTAAAGGTCACATACTCCAAGTATTCCCTTTTTCCCCCTTATTACATTAGGTATTTTACTTCTTAGACACAATTCTACTCACCTTACAGAGTACTGGATGTGAAATATTTTTTGAGTTTCTGTTACTTATAATAAATGGAAAAAATAGTGGCGAAAAGATACTTTTAGATTTTAGATTCGCGAGAGATAAGATGAGATAATAAGTACTGAAAGCCAATCTTCTCTTGGTGGAAAACGACCTGAAAAAGAAGAAAAACATGTATAAATTATGTATTGAACATTGTACTTATCACAAAGGTAATCAATAAATCTTCAATTAGTTATGAAATAATATTTATTTGAAGGTTATTTCTAGTCAAATCACAGTTAGTCTTGTTATAGATATACTAATATTATATAATATAATATTAAATTTAAAAAAATGTGTAGTTGCCTTATTAAGTAAGAAGGGAGAATATAGGACTCCTTGAGCTAATCCTCAAGATGTTGAATAAGTTAAATGTCTATCTTTCGCGGATTGTAATTTTAGAACTCTTTTAAATAAACAATTTACAAGATACTGATATATTTTGGAGTCAATTTTTAATGTATGCAAAAATTAAAATAATGGCTTAGGATAAACATTATTGTAAGCTTTAGGTAAACCTATAGTTGTTTCCTTGTTAGTCTCTCATCTTACATTACTTGTCTTTAGGATTTTGCTGATACCAATTTATTGGTGGCTGATAGATGGTTTTACTCTTCAGATCTTGAATTCCTGGCGTCAGACAAATCTGATTTTTTATTCAAAGATGCTAATGACATAGATCTTTCATTGGCTGTGTTCAAACCATTCTGAAAAAAAACTGCATTTCAGTAGATAAAAAGATGATGTCCCTCATCACCATTAACAAATGTGACGATAAATGATACTTGGTTTATTAGGCTTCACATTTAATTTATAAATGATCGTGTTTTAAATCCTACTATTTTTTAACAGCCTTAATTGCTGAACAAAAAGGATGAGGTTTTCTTACTAAAATCAACCCATTATAGAAACTATTAAACAATACATCACCACGGTTCAGGGCAATTTTGAAATGTAGAAAGATCTAAAAAATGTAAGGTATGTGAAAATACTTAATTGGAGCTAATTCGTACCCTTGGGCAGATATTGCTGGATTCGAACCCGTACTGTAATTGTGGTATTTGTGATTTATTGTGTTTTAGGTTTTTAGAGTGTACTTATTGGTATATAGTCTTAGTTCTCTGTTTTAACCTTCTTTTCTATCTTTTTTTTAGTTTTCTATATTATTTCTTTCGTTTCGTTGTGAACCAGTATAGATTCTTACCTTTTAAGAGCTGAAATTTTTCATCTATATATTAAAGAAGAATCTGTGGAAGAAGTCCACTGCAGACGAGCATTTAGCATTTTTGAAAATTCAACCTCTAAGGTAGTGAATAGAGGAGTTAAAGTTTGTATGAAAGTCCGTACTGTAACAATTCCTACCTAGCCACATACATCGCAATACACACATAGTATTATTACAACATGCACTTTAAGTATGAAGCCAGGCAACGACTGGGGCTTGCGACCCAGGAGCAGGATTAAAGGGTCTTTCTACTACCAGTAAACCGCTCTCCTTCATTGCTCGACCTCGCTCGCCCATACACACTGTAGACAAAAATCACTCACTTGATCATCATGAACACTGAACTAAACGCTATTGATACTAAGGTCCAAAATGACAGTCCGAATCTGTTGTATATACGCTTATATGTATTCTTCAGTATACTCGCGGTAACATTTAATGAACTACCCACGAACACAATTGCCAATTTCTCATAATTAAATTACACTAAGTAAATCTTATACTAATATATAAAGCTGAAGAGTTTGTTTGTTTGAACGCGCTAATTTCAGGAACTACTGGTCCGATTTGAAAAATTATTTCAGTGTTAGATAGGCCATTTATTGAGGAAGGCTATAGGCTATATATCATCTCGCTACGACCAATAGGAGCGGAGCTACACGCGAACGAAGTCGCAAGGGTCGACATATAGAACTGTAAAGATTCATAAATATTCGTTAGATATTGTAACAGTCATAAGACAGAATTTTTTTTTCATCAAATTGTTGAGCGAATCTAATATTATCATCTCATTTAAAAAGACATTTATTTTGTTCAGTTTTTGAGTGATTTTTGGTTTATTTTTCTAGAAAACCAGCCAGTACCTATGTTAAAATTTATTAACTGTAATTCGAGATCCAATTGTTTAGAATTATCTGTATCTCTAGTATTTCATATGTATTTCCAAAAAAGCAAATTGACTTCACATCATTACGATCTTATCTTTAGTTTAAGTTGTTCAACATAGCGTTATACATTTAAATTAAGTATCTACTAAACACATTTGTGTACTGGGCGACTCGCCCCGGTTTCGCATGTGTACAATTTAACACCTACTTAGATTAAACAAAAAAAAATCAATAAAAAATATATTGCCATATAAAATTATTCAAGCGTTCATAAATATTTTATCCATATCCCGCATGAATGATAAATTTTTCTGGGATAAAAAGTATCCTATGTGTTAGTCCAGGTTATAACGTATCTGTATGGAAATTTTTATCAAAATCCGTTCAGCCGTTTTTGTGTAATTGAGTTACAAACAACTAAACATCCAATCTATTTGTAATAATAAGTTTACAAGTTTTATTGTAAGCTATTGCGACTAATGTTATCTTATGAAATATTTGCATCATTTCCAAAGCTAAAGCAACAATGTATGTACATCATTTTCACACAATATATATCTGTATATATAAATATATGTATATAAACAGCATCTTGATTTACGTTGCGTGCTCGCGTGCGTCCGCGCAATTACCTTCGCATACCATGTATATTTTATCTTTTATTCTTTTACTTGCCTTTGTTTTTGTTAGATCTTATTACTTGTGTTAGGAAATATTTTTAGTTATTTATATTCTTATTTAAAGTCTTATCTTATGGATTTCATTTAAACTTATCTTAATCTAAGGTCTATAAGGAAGCACGCTCGTTTTAGTCAACAAATTTCGAGGAAAATTCAATAAAAGTTAAAAGCGATATAATAAAGAACAAACACAAGTTAAAAACTAAGTCTAATTATGGTAAAGCAATAATATTATATGTTATGTTTAGCTCGGCCTTAAAACCCGCAGTTACCTTACTATTAAGTTCTTAACCTTCGACCAAAAAATAGGGTTTTTTTTTTTATAGAATAGGAAGGCAAACGAGCAGTCGGGTTACGTGGTGTTAAGTAATCACCGCTGCCCACGGACTCCTGCAACAATTGGGGAGTTACAGAAGCGTTGCCGGCCTTTAAGGTGGAGATATACGCGAGTTTTGAAGGTCCCCATGTCGTAGTGTTCTGGATATACCGCCGAAGGTAGATCATTCCATAAGTTGATTGTGCGTGAAATAAAAGTTCTAGAAAAGGGTAGTTATGTATACTAAGTCACATAAAAACGGAGAAATTTAGCTACGTATGATTTAGTCATATTATACCCGCTCAGGTCCATTTTCACATGAAACGATTCTCGCACATCTATAATGGAAATCCAGCCTTATGTTGTATTTTGGCTAAACTGTAACAAATTACTTTTACTAATATTATAAATATGAAACTTTGTATCTTTGTTACTCAATCACACAAAAATGGCATTATCCTGAAAGAAAACAAAAATCTTGAGAAGCGAGAAAACAAGAAGAGGTTAACGGATTTAAACTATTTTTTTTTTAATAAATGACTCCTCCACCGCAAGGTTGCCTGGAAGAGATCGCTCTGAGCGATAAGGCCGCTTATTGTACATATATTTCTTTTGAGATGCAGTATTTGAGTGATTTGATTCAGTGAGTGAGTTGGTGCGTGAGTGTATTTCAATTAACTATGGACCTAATTCAGAACTTCGATGTTATAAAGAAAGTAACTGTCTGTCTGTTACGCTTCAACGCTTAAACCGCGGTACATAGATAGACTAGTGCTTTGGGAAGGATATAGGCTACTTTTATCAGGAAAAAAAGGCTTGAAGAAGCTGAAATAGGGGATGAAAGTTTGATCTGCGTGACCGTTTGTCTTAGGAAAAAATTTAAAATAAAATACGTTGCTCCCGGGTAAACCCAGGGCGGGTCGACTAGTATATAGATGAGTAATCCAAAAACAATACCAAACAAAAGGGAAACGATCGATATAGATCAATAGATTAATTGCAGCTTAGATCAATGGTAATGATACGCTGCACCAAAATAATGGATTTATTGCCATCCTTGATTGATCGCTGATCCCTCATCGATCATCAGTACGGTTTGGGAAACTTAGGAAAGCTATAGAGACGAAACGTACAAGTAAATTGATGTTTATTTTCTTTATTTTCTGTTGATTGGGTCAAGAAATTGAAAAGTGTGTGAACAGACTGACTCACTCTCTCAGGGCACACGCGTTCACTCAATAAATAAAAAAAAAATAAATAACTTTCGCAAATAAAATGGGTTTTATTTCGGTGTAAAAAACATCTTTAGACTGGTGATTGAGTTTATTTCCCGGATAAAAAAGTATCCTATATGTTTATCAAGCTTAAAATGTATCTTATAAAATATTTCGTTAAGATCCTTTTTGAGTTTTGAGTGAATAAAATCTTTGTTTCCCACAGGACCTCTGCTCTTTTCGGGATAAAACGTATCCTCTGTGTAGTAAATTGTAAAGTATTTGTGAGCTAAATTTCGATTAAATCCATTTAGCTGTTATTGCTATTGTAACAAACACCTAAATGTACAAAGTTTCACATTGAAAATGGGGGCCTTTTAAGTATTACGTAAGCATTAAAGTGGGTGGAGGGGGAGAGGGTTTCTTGCTTATTTTTGATGACATGGGTGGGGGGTCTGCGTGGTGATTACTTCTGCGATAAAAAGGTAAACACATCGAAACGTGAACATCCTTGCTCAGAATGTGGAGGGAGAAAATGCATGCATCAATGTCTACGCACTGTTTACACACAATGGTTTAGCAGGGGGAGGGGATGGGTTATGGCTTTGTTTACTTTTGCTGGACATGGAGGGAAGAGGTTAGTTATTGCAAAAAATCTGCTTACGAATACTTGAACGGCCTCTTATTGGTAGAAGGATCAAAATTTAATCCGATTTTACTTCTCTTCTTGATTTCATTTAATATCTTCTCATATATTTTCTCTTCACTTTATAATCTATATATATAAAAATGAATCCCTATTTCCCTTGGTCACGGCATCACGCGTAAACGGCTGAAGTGATTTCGCTATTTCTTTTTTTGTTGCGTTTGTTATGGTCAGGAGAAGGTTCTTATGGAAGAAAAAATTAAAAAAATTTAGCGAAAACTTAGAAAATTCAAAAAAACCTAACGACCATATTAACTTTTTTAATGTAAGCTTTTGACAGCCAATTAGAATTCAATATTCATAGTTAAGACAGGACAACGTCTGTCGGGTCAGCTAGTTTCCATTCCATTCAAAAAAAAAAAACATTGTGGAGTCTCCACAGTTTTCTTAGTGTATATTTTAATTGCTCGCTTCCCTCACTCTTTTAGGAAACAATCTGAATATAACCGAATCTGACTGATTTAGTGCCCTGAGGGTATGAGGAGCGGGGGTGGAGGGATAGGAGGGTCGATCAGACGCGATGGACCTTCAATTTATTGTTTATATGGAATCTTGATCATCACGCCAACCTGCTAAATATTAAACAATTTTAATTTACACATACTAACATTGACTCCTGACTCGGTCCATTTGGGTTTATTGTGAGTATACACTCAAAAGAATAGCAGTGCCTGGGGTTTGAGACTCAGGAGCAGGTTCAAAGAGCTCTTTTAAACTCATCACTTACTGTCATAGAATGAAATGGGAATGATACCTATTACTGTACAGCAATACGTATACACATGCAATTTAGACAGAGACGAGTAGTACCTGGGGCTTGAGACCCATGAGCAGGGTTAAAAAAGCATTTATAATATATTGTCTACACGTCGGTATACTTGACAGAATATAAAATTACCTACCCGCTACTACTACTTTGTAAACGGTGTTGCTAACATCATTCACTACGATAATAAGTCATTATTTAGTCTTCGAAATCACTCGTCAAACTGACGTGGGATCAGTGAGGGAATTTTTCAATATTACCCACCAGAAAGTACTCAATAATCAAACGATAACAACAGTGTTACTAGCTCATGAGTGACGTCACGTCGTATAAAACTGTTGTTATTCCAAAATGGCCTTCCACACGACGTGGCGTCACTATGTTTCACGTTTCAATGCAAAAATATAATTTTTTTTTGATATTTGATGATTAATAAATAATTTTACCATAACCAAAATGGTGATAGTTATTTGTTTGTGTGTATTGATTATTTTGACACATTTGACACGAATCCTAACTAGTCAACTCGCCCGGCTTTGCTCGGGTGCATTTTCCACGATTAGTACTTGGATTTATCAAAAAACATTTAGTTTTCAATATATTGTTACTAAATATAAATATTCAGGCGCTTACAAAAGTAATCTTACAATATTTATCCCGCAGGAACTCTGAATATTTCCGGGATAAAAAGTAGCCTATGTGTTAATTCAGGTTATAAAGTATTAATATGCCAAATTTAATTGAAATCCGTTCAGCCGTTTTCGCGTGATTGAGTAACAAACATCTAAACATATAAACCTTCACTTTTATAATAGATTAAAGAAGTTCTAGCTCAGATTCTTGATTGTAAAGTTGAATCAATTTTTTGGAAAAACTCTACCTAAGTTCACTAAGAACCACTTAAATACTATTTAAAAAGAAATGCGTTGAAAAATGATTTTTAAAGAGGCAAAATATTATTTATGAGAATACAGTAGCGATACTGTTATTACAAATTTTGAAAATTATTATAATCGTGACGTGAACAAAATTCCGTACAACACTGTGTACTGTTTAGTATGGATAGCAAAAAAATGATCTATATAAAAATATTTTATTATTATTACGCTCACTCACTCACTTTTCGTATAATTATAAGAGGACTTTATACAAGTAAGTATGTTCAATTATTAGCTAACATTTTTGAAAATAAATACAAAGTAAGGGGTCTTTGCTTTACTTATTTTTGATGACTGCTCAGGGATGCTCAGGGATGGAGGGGACCTGCATGGTGATTACCACAGTGTTAAAAAGGTAAACACGCTCATCTAAACGTGAATATCTCAGCTCAGAATGAGGAGGGAGAAAAATATATGTATCGATGTTTACGTAAGCAAGGTGAGTTTACTGACGGACGGGCAGGGTGTATATTATTAATATCAAAATTGTTGAAAGTACTTTTAGGTATTTAGATACAACTCCAAAAACATTGTCGTTATTTAACTTCAAAACAGAATTTTAAACAGATGTTATATGTTTGAACGAATTACAATTTGTGAGAAATAAGCATTAAAATCATAATGTTGAGACGCAACATAGCTAAGCGTAAATATAAATATAATTCTACAGAGACAAATTTTGAAAAATATAAACATCTAAGGAATAAATGTAGTCGTGCGTGTAGGGACACCCAACGTAGGTTCATCCACGAGTCGATTAATAATTGTAAGCCTGGTAAAGTGTGGAGGTTCTTAGACTCTATGGGAATTGGTCATCATCGAGACAATATCCCCCAGGAAATTGATATAGATAAATTAAATAAACATTTCACTGCGGATAGCACCAATAATCTACGTAAATCAGACACCATTAACGCTACTCTTTCAAAACCTAGAAATTGTCCGTCTTTTGAATTCAAACACGTATCCACCAGTGACATAAGTAAGAACATATTGGCTATCAAATCTGATGCAATTGGCAGCGATGGAGTAAGTAGGAAAATGATACTTTTAATCTTAGATTCCGCTATTCCTTTACTTGAACACATTTTAAACTACTCCCTGGCTGCCTCCACCTTTCCTAAGCACTGGCACTTAGCCCATGTTCTACCTATTCCTAAAGTATCTAATCCGTCCCTGTATTCACAATTTCGTCCAATTTCAATATTACCTTTTCTCTCTAAAGTTTTAGAACGAATTGTTCATAGTCAGGTATTCGAATTCTTAAACCAACATAACATCTTGAGTCCTTATCAATCTGGATTCCGTCCCGGGCATAGTACAGTGACGGCACTAGTCAAGGTTTGTGATGATATACGTGTAGGAATTGATAATAAACAAGTGACTATTTTGGTACTCTTAGATTTTTCAAATGCCTTTAATACAGTTGACTTTGATATCCTTTTGGCAGTCTTACAAAGTTTAAATTTTACACCAAAGGTAAAGGTAGAAATGGTTTAACTCATATCTGTATGATCGTCAGCAATGTATACGTCATAATGACAAGTTGTCATCTTCCTGTTGTCTTCAAGCCGGGGTTCCACAGGGAGGTGTTTTATCTCCTCTTCTTTTCTCCATTTTTATTAACACAGTTACAGAACTTATAAATATTCCATATCATCTCTATGCTGATGATTATAGATATATCTATCAACTACCATAGATGACTTACCAAACGCTATTGAACGGATTAACTCGAACCTCAATGCTATATGCAGATGGAGTAAGTCATATGGATTAACTGTTAATCCCAATAAATCTCAACTTGCAGTAATTAAATACGACACATTTACCCACAGTTGTATTCGATGGCGTCGCACTCAAATATGACGATAAAAGTAAAAATTTAGGTGTGATATTTGATAATACCTTAAGTTGGATACCGCAGGTTAGTAATGTAAGCCGTAAGATTTTTGCCTCAATTGGTTATCTAAAGAGGTGGAAAAATCTTTTGCCAATTAGTACCAAAATTTCTATTGCCCAATCACTTCTCATTCCAATCCTTGACTATGCCGACACATGTTACACAGATTTATCTCAAGCACTTGTTGATAAGTTGGAGCGACTGCAAAATATGTGTATTCGCTTTGTTTATGGTCTTAAGAAATTTGATCATATAACACAGTATCGCTCCCAACTACAATGGCTTACAATACGATATCGTCGAAATCTCCGTACTGTTTCACTTCTTTACACGATATTATACAATCCTCAAACTCCTAATTACCTGAAAGAGCGTTTTACATACCTTGGATCCGATACACTTCTACATTTCAGACTTCGTTCCCAAGACGACAACAAATTGAAGTTTCCTACTTGTTTCTCTCAGAATTATAAAGAATCTTTTACTTTTAAATCAGTACAGTTGTGGAATGAACTTCCTAGGGAAGTTCGTGAGGCACCATCGCTATCTGTATTCAAGGCACTCGTCAAAAAACATTATTTGTCCTTACAAAATTTATAGTATAGTTTATATATGTGTATATATAGTATAGTTTATATATATATGTATTTATAATATGTATTTATGTAACATGTACAATTTATATATATAGTATAATAAAAGTTATTATTATTTATATGTTTACACATATTATATGTACCAAAAACATATTATTGGTTTTATAAGTTAATACAGGTTTAAAACTGTTTTGCGCACCACCTATATTTTTGTTTGCTAAGGTTTCGTACGACCAGCAGGTTGCCTGGAAGAAATCACTTTAAGTGATAAGGCCGCCTTTGCATGCTATAGCTTAAGTTACTGCTTGTAATTATTTTCGTCATTGTATTTCACTGTGTGTGCAATAAAGTATTTTATTATTATTATTATTATTAAAATCTTCAAAGAAAAGCATGGCAACCTCATGCATTGTATACTCAATTGGTTGAAGTGAGTAAGTAGATGAGATTGGCTCTAAAAATAATGTGCCTGGCGAAGAAGAAGATGAAGATTTTGAAAGAAGCTCATAAAATTAGAGCTATTGAATATATTAATAGAATTTATTTATTTATTCAAGAAAACTATGAGCTATGTAAGCGCGTAATGCAATTTATGAAGAACGGAATAATTTAAATTTCTCGTATTAAATAATATATTTGAAAAATCGTAAAGAAATTCAGTATAAAACAAAAAACTTTAAATACTCAGTCTGTACTCCCAAAGTTGAAACGCCAGCGGCCATTTTCTGAACGTGATTTAAAAAAAAATATTTCGGTCGGTCTGCTTAGAGGCGTCGGATTTTTTGTTTCCCTCACATTTTTTATTAATATAGGTTTCTTGTTAAGTTGGATATATAAAACTTTTACTGTTATTTTTTATTCAACTTTCAGTGTTATTTGAAAAATATAACTTTTTTTTTGTCTTGTCACACTTTTTTGATCTTTTATATAAATCCGTTGAATAAAAATAAACTTTTTTTTTATTATATAGCTTTTTTTCTACTAATTTTTGAGATATCGGTATGACATGACAGATCAGATGTTTGCCTGTCTAATGTTTTTTTTTTAAATAAACATAGTTTTATATATATTTGGAGCTTTATAAAACACTGTATTTTTTCAGGTTGTAACTCATTTTCATATTTTATGAGCAAAGTATATAGAACCATAATATTTTGGAAATATTGATAATATATTGCAATTGATTCTTGTTTCTTAGTAATTTAAAGTACGACCTGACTCATCAACCATCACAAACAAAGCCACATTCTATCCCTAGTACACATCTATTCACCAAAATTCTCAAAACCAAAGTAATATATAACCAAAAATGAAAAAGAACTCCCAAAGATTACTTCGTGTCGATAAATTTATAATTATAGGTTAGAACGTACATTTATCGCATTAATCGATCTGAACGCATCAAATTCGGGACAGGCTTCCGATGGATTGTTAACTAGTTTAACCTTCGGTTTTACTTCAGTAGGGTAATATTATAAATGTTAAATTTCTTACTTAATCACTCAAAAACGGATATAATTTAGCACACAGATACGTTATATGTTTACAACTTGGCACATACTTTTTCTCGAAAAAAAGCTTAGTAAAAAAAACGGATTTAATTATTTTGAAAATAAATACTTCAGAATCTGGCTTAATATATAGGATACCTTTTTGTACAAGAAAAAAACATCGTTTCAGAGGAACATCGGCTTAATGGATGAAATGGGATATATTGATTGGATTCTAATTATTAAGTATAAAGCACAGTTCTTGTGAGATAGATTATGTGCTCTTATATTTTGAGTGAGTCAGTGAATAAATGAGTGAATTAAAAAATGAATATTTTGAACGTTTGAAAATAATACTTTTCAATTCCCTCTGGAAATCGGAATTTTTCATTGACGAAGTTGCTAGTTATCTAAATTATATTTAAGAATGTATATTTTTTATTAATTTAAATTGAGATATTGTGACTGAATTTAAAGTCATAATTCAAAAAGCTTCATTGTTACTCCACAAAAACCCAACAAAAATATACTACAAAATAATTGATTTGCTACTAAAAAAAATATACGAAAAATTGTTGGTGATTTATATAGAAAAATCATAACATAACATTTCAAAAATATTTTCTGCAAATGACACAACTAATAACCACTCTAAAATTGCTATATCAAGATAAAATATATCAAAATAACTCCATCGATGTCATGAAAAGTAACGCATCAATTATTACACGTTTATAAAACCATTTTTAATATAAAAATTACATTTTGTGACTTATTACGTTCTTGCACTTTAACATCGTTCGGTCAAAGACAGGACATAAATCATTCTTTTAAAAAATAAGTCAATATCTCTATTTACTTATATTTAAAAATAAACTTTATTTTGATTGATATAGAATGTAAAATTGATTGTTATTTCTTTTGAAATAAATTTCATTGGATTCTCTTATCATTCGTATCGTTTGAACTCGACAGAACTAAAACGTAACAACTCAAAAAATTACATTTTTGTTAAACTTTATTTTCCAAGGAATACAGTCGTTTTTTCGTTATTTTTTTATTATTATTGGCTGGTTAAGTTACTTGCTACTTTGAGGTGTAGGTTCGAACCCCGCCTGGAGCGTTTTATGTATGAATTATTGAAGGGTGCATGTTTGGTATTTTTTGCTACAATCTACAGGCGTATTTTTATTTTTTTACATGTGTAATAGACGGTAAACCTAGAAGACCGTTAAATTATAATATTTCCTATGAAAATGAAAATTTAAATAATCATTTCTTACCTATACTTACCTAATGTTTGAAAAAATAAATCGTTTCGTTCTTTGATGCAATAATGACGTCAAAGTTACAGTTTCTATATAATAAAACATATTAAGGTATCTTTTATATTAATAATAATAAAAATTAAATTAAATATGTAAGTATTCAAATAACAATATCATTAAATTTATTCTGACTTTTTTATGATTTTTTTTCTGTCGGTATACGTTTGACTTAGATAAAAGCAACTTTGTAAAAAGTGTCTTTAATTTGGATAATTGGAATCTAAAGGTCTAAATTGAAAGACATTTTTTTTCTTCATACATGCATACCAAAAATTTAATAATAAAAAAAGAAAAACTGTTAAATAGGATCTCTAATGTTTCCAAATATTACTGACACATATCTTCAGCAACTTTTTTGATGTTGTCAGCATATATTCCATACTAGTTGACAACTCTGATTTTCCGGGATAAAAAGTAGCTATGTTAATCCAGGTTATCAAGTATCTGTGTGCCAAATTTCAATGAACTCCATTTAGCCGTTTTTGCGTTATTGAGTTACAAACATCCAAACATGCAAACTTTCACATCTTATACTATTATATAAAGCTGAAGAGTTTGTTTGTTTGTACGCGTTAATCTTAGGAACTACTGGTCCTATTTGAAAAATTCTTTCAGTGTTAGATAGCCCATTTATCGAGGAAGGCTATAGGCAATATATCATCACGCTAAGACCAATAGGAGCGGAGCATCACGGGCACGAAGTCGCAAGGGTCAACTAGTTTATAATATTAGTAAGATTAAGAATTGATTTATCTGTTCCCTAGTCATTTTTAACTCAAACGTATAGATAGGTAAGAAAGAAAATATATTTCATATTTACAGTATAAATACGCCATTTTGAAGTCAGTATTGGTTTCTTTTATTTTGTCGGCGTCGGCATTAGAAAAATCAAACATACTAAATGTTACGTTACCGAGTTATTAAATATTCAACAAATGAACGCTCGATGTATCATTATAATATATTTTAGGCCAAAAGCGAGCGGGTTACCATACAGTAAACTTCTGGAATTTTTCTATACAGGCTGTTAGTATCTAAATTAGAAACTAAAAGCGAATCTAAACATTTTGAAAATTCTTGTAAGATTGTAATTTCGTGAAAAACTCTTAAACTACTGAATAGGTTTTGATACAGTTTTCATAACTAAACAGAGCGACTCATGAGGAAAGTTCAGATGTATAATTTGTCAAGATTTTGTGTAAATTGGTTAAAATATAACGATAATTGTTGAAAAGCTCAGCTGCAGGAACATTGTCTGAAAGCTGCTGCATAATGGACTTATATTATGATCTATCCGTGCGAAGCCTGGACTAGTCACTAGTATATTATAAATTATATTTAGATAATTAAGAGGCACGTTCTATATATTAAGAATTCAGTTGAGAGCGAAATAGGGAAATAGAAAGAACGAGAGCAGATAACATTGGTGACCAATAAAATAATTGATTCTATATATAGTGTTCCTCTTTAAAAGACGATTTCAAAAGTTCTGAAAACGGTGATTAATATTATCTATGTAAAGGAAGAAATATTAAAATATCAAGAACCTTGCACACTGCCTACATTTGAGGCTATTAAAGTTTCTAGACTGTTTTTCCTAACAGATATCTGAAACTAATCATTTTCCTAGAAAGAGTAGTGAGAACATCAATAGCAACTCTTCTTATTTCTCGGTTTAACTTCTAGAATTTTCCTTCTCAAAAAATTTTAAAAAGAATATCAATATTTTATAATAAGTGTGTGAATCAAGTGATTCTATTGGTTCAGTGGTGGGAATCGTTGCCTTATTGTTTGTTGCGAGCATTTTCTTGTCATTGATAAAAGCCCTTTTATGAGAGTTTTATGGAATCAAGATAATTTTTAACGTAATTGAGAACACTCTGTATAACAAGTTTTCGCCTTAGGCCCTCGTATCATACTGTATAATTACAAGACCTTTCGGGGAACAGCAGTCTTTGTTTGCTACCGTGATTAGATGCTACACAGATAACCGAGAAAAATATTAACAAGCGCGTATCCTGGCTTCAGTCGCTATACCCTCTTAAGACCACAGGGACATATAAATACTAAGTAGACAGAACAAAGTGTTTTTAATTTCATACTAAATTTTACAAATGATTAGGATTTATTAATAAAATTTCAATTTATAAATAAAGAAACTTATAAAGCCTTATTTGTTATAATGTGCCGCGCCGAATGTGAGCGATTTCCCCCCTCTCTTCGTATCCCAATAATGCTGCAGAACTGCTGGAATCAGCCTCGGCTGTATCTGCAACATTCTTATATAAACTCCTTCTTCTTACTAGCATCTTCCATCTTCAAGGTGTCATCGGAAATACAAGAGACAGTTAAATGGTGGCCACTTACCATCAGATGAGCCGTCTTTGTCCCCTTAATTGTCATAAAAAAATAATTTAGTTTATAATGTATAAGTTTATGATATGAGTGTGAAGATATTGAACTTACCTATGATGTTATTTGTCATATTTTGATAGCCAATGATTGTGATAAGTACCATATTTATTATATAGAAAGATCAGGGATTAATCAGGGATCAGGCTAGTTTGGATTATTTGTCTACTTAACTTGAATATCGTAAAAAATTAAGTATATATGTCATGTCTATTTACGTTAAGCCAATGATAGAGTTGTTCTTTTTCTTGTTAAATATATTTGGTATAGTAGCCGGCAGCTAACTTTCATCATCATCACGACCCTTCAATGGCCCGCTGCTGAGCCGGGTCTCCTTCTAGAATGAGGAGGGTATTAGGCCATAGTCCACCACGCTGGCCCAGTGCGGGTTGGCAGACTTCACACACCTTTGAGAACTTTAGGGAACTCTCAGGAGTGCAGGTTTCCTCACGATGTTTTCCTTCACCGTTAAAGCAAGTGATATTTAATTGCTTAAAACACACATAACTCAGAGTCAGAGGTGTGTGCCCGTGTGAAGGATCGAACTCGGACCTCCCGAGTAAGACTTGAAGTCAACCATTGGGCCATCACTGCTTAAGCAGCTAACTTTAGGTCTGAGAAAAAGTAGTGGGGGAATGTTGACTTCTGTGCATCAAGGTCAAACCTATAGTTACGTGCCGGTAGCTGTACTATATGAATTATTACAAAACCGTGTGGTCTTTGAAGGGTTAAAGTATTATATTTAAAGAAATAGCATTGTGGAGGAACGTCACGAAAGGTAGAAAAATATCTTTTCATAATATTTGTTTGAAGACCCGGCGTCTATATAATACTTAATTTCCCCGTTCTCACCTGCCCTTTATAACTTAATCGATAATTTTTATCGTTCCGGTCATAGAGTTGATTAAGGTCAATATCATAAACGAATTTAAAAGTAAAATTAGTGTAAATAAAATTAAGTTATATTGAACACCTTTAGACAGTGAACCATATCTGATTTGTAAAGTTATTATTAGGTACTAGCGACCCACTACAGCCTCGCACGGTTTCTCTACTATAGTATGTATGTATTATACATATAAACCTTCCTCTTGAATCACTCTATCTATTGATGAAAACCGCATTATAATCTGTTACGTAGATTAAAAGATCTAAGCATCCATAACGAGGACAGCGGGAACCGACTTTAAGATTAATAACCTCTTACATAAAAGAATGATCTAGACAGGTAGTCGAATAATGCCTGGGCTTGTGACTAAGGTGCTAGTTTAAGGACGACTACTTCAAAAATAAACAATTTTTTAAAATTTTGTTTTGTTCAGGTTAGATTTATTCAGGTATCTTGTAGATAAGTATGTGTAAATCTGAAAAAAATACATACCTACTTTTGTGGAACCAGTAATGTACAAAAAAATCTGTAAAATAAGAAATAGTAAGTATATAAATATAATTTTGAGTATTATTCTCATTTTTGATATAAACATAAGTTATTATATAAATTTATTTTGGCAACAATTTCAAACTTGAATTGAATCTTAGCCATTTTTGTAAATCATTTGATTTTCTTTAATGGTTTGAGAGTTATGAGACAAAAAACGGCGTAGAAAAAATATCGTAAATTGCGATGATAATATCATAGAATGAACGCTTATATAATCTCTCTCTCTGCCTAACCTTATCCCATCATTCGAGGTCGCCTCTCCTAGTCACTTTTCACCAGGACAGACCCTGAGTCGTCTTAGGCGTAACATTTGCATCCTTTATACCTCTGATTATAGTAGGTAAGTATTCCTCGCTTTTTTGGCGCCGGAAACATCTCAAGTATTTTTCTCGTCATCGCCGTACCATCTAGGTCTGCTTTACAAAAGCTTTTCTTTGATTGGTTTTACCCGGAAGTGGGTATTCCGGATGCGGTCTAGCAGCATTACACCTCACGCTCAATACAACATCCTCATTTCAGCGGCATGCAGTCTATTCTCTAGTCAGCACTCGGCTCCGTATGTTAGTGCTGGTCGTTTAATATACTCCTCTTCCACAATACTCCTGTTAGCTCTTCCCATTTCATCCACCCTCTCTTAATTCCTTAGTTTATACCTATATCAATATTTGCGTCTGTGGATTTTTTTTATCGACAATAGATAAGCGCTTGACTACAATCTTACCTTATGGAAAGTGGTGATGTACCGCGCTTATCTAAAAGATGCCTATTCACTCTCCTTTTAAAGATATCCAAATTGTAATGACTGAACCTAGATATATAAAACAATCTATCATACTTAGGGCAAGCATATTTTCAATGTACAATTTAAAATGTATTTTGGTCCAGTGCTAACCCGGGTCAGTATACACCGATGGAGAACTTTAGGGAACTCTCAGGAGTGTACATAATTCATATTAACAACAATATACTTAAAAGTGAAATTTCTCAAACAAGTAAACTAATCTTAAACCGTCCATGATTAGGGTGTTTACTATATATCTAACTAACTACATTTTAAAATTCAATTTATATAATAATATAATATCGAACAATTTACAAAACTATATGTTACCAAAAACAAGGTAAAAGGTTTTAAATTGATAAAACTTTGTGTCATAATATAATGTTGTTTACAGAACATAGAGCTATGAATATAGAAATGACATATTAATGAATGAATAAAAATGTATCGCCTGTGTGTATGTACGCGGATATCTTCAGAACGACTGCAGTTATTGACTGGACAAGGTGTGAGTGAGACAGAAGAGTGAGGGAGTTAGTGAGATACTGGTGTTCACTGCACATCATACACATGAGAATGAATGAATGAGTGAATGAGTTTGTTTCTATGACGAATATATTTTCGGTAGATTCTTCATCAGCATTCTTTTCTACAATCTATATGACGTCACTTAGTCTACGTCATCGTTGAAGAATTTAATTAATTTCAAGAATATTTTCTGTTAATTATGATGATGGCAACATTGATACATACAAACACTGCAAGTCTAATAAAAACATTTTAAATAAAGGCTGAATATAAATTTAAATGACAAATTAAAATCATTTTATAATCTATGGCGTGAACAGTGAACAGTGAAGACAAGATGGCGGCGGCCACACCTCGCAGGGTGTGTGACAGCGTTGACGGGGTGGCATTACTCATTTATTATATGCTAAGCATGTATTTTTGTGTATTCTCCATATTAACCTATATTGGAAAGGTACATTTATTATATTACATTACCTTTGAATATAGAAGCGTCAGTCGTGGGTTCAAATCCCGGACTAATATTATAAAGAGGAAAGATTTGTATTTTTGTATGTAACGAATAAACTTAAAAACTACTGGACCGATTTCAAAAATTCTTTTGCCGTTAGAAAGCTATATTATCCCTGAGTAACATAGGCTATATTTATTACTGGAAAAAATTAGAGATCGTCAGAAATTCTTACTAAAACCAACACAAGGTGTAAAAAAACTAGCCATAAAATGTGTTTCATCGCATGCGCAGCAGAAAGTATTGATGATAGAACAAAAAAATGTTCTACAATATTATAGAACGTATCAATATCTACAAAAATCTTCGCGAGACCATATGTCCAACTATTGTAGTTATGTCATTATAATATTATATGTTATTCGAAATACATTAGAAACTATTTCAGCTAATAATAAATACGCGCGCGACTTTGTTTACGTGTATCTCCTATTGGTCTTAGCGTGATGATATATAGCCTATAGTCTTCCTCGTTAAATGGGCTATCTAACACTGAAAGAATTTTTCAAATCGGAGCAGTAGTTCTTGAGATTAGCGCGTTCAAACAAACAAACTCTTCAGCTTTTTATATTAAACTTAAATAACAATGTATAAATAAAACAAATATAAAAAAACTATATTTATATACTAATAGAAAATTTCGAAATGTATGACGTCACACAAAAAGGTACTGTCTGTAACGTTTCCTTGTAATAATATTTTTTTTTTAAATTTAATATTTTTATTGCGATTATTATGAGAGTAAAAAATGCAGTTTGATAATAATTATATTAAATTAAATTTCAGGAATATTTTCTGAAATTTGAATCTTAAAATTAAAATGATAATTTAAATTATATCAAAACCTCGCTTCTTGTAAATCGGTTAAACAGTAATCAAGTGATACAGTTATTACGTGAATTCATACAAAGACAAGTCTATTATTACGATAATAGACTTGTGATACAAAATTCATACTTAAATGTCACAGCTATGACATTCTTTAATTAAGTATGAAATTATTTAATTTGTTTTAAATCATTTCAACCCCCTTATAATTGTGTACAACTAAAATTTCTATCATAGAATGAGAGAGGAAAATACATATAAAGCTGAAGAGTTTGTTTGTTTGAACGCGCAAATCTTGGGAACTACAGGTCCGATTTAAAAAAAATCTTTCAGTGTTAGATAGCCCATTTATCAAGGAAAGCTATAGGCTATATATCATCACGCTAAGACCAATAGGAGCGGAGCATCAGGCAGACGAACTCGCGCGAGTCGACTAGTAAGTGAAATTACTCAGCAAACATAACTTTAGTCCATGCTACTGACTAGTAGATGGCATTAATGTGCTAAATAAAAGTTATTCATGTAAAAGATCAATTTTTTTTTCATAGTCTAGCCGGTACTTATCAATCTACTTACTTGTATTGTTTTCTAATTTATTTTTGATTTATCTGACGATATAAAATATTGTTCTACTACTCAATGTTGTAAGATATTAATAAATAAAAAATGAAGAAAAATGTCGACTGTATAGTATATTATATATAATAAGTTTGTATATGTTGATTTTATCACTGGCATAGTAAAACTTACGGTTTTATTTTTTAATTGTAATACCTAGAATAAAATTTAAAATTTTTGATTGGTGACTTCAACTAAATATAAAATGATATAGTCGACATTTTTCTTTATTTTTTATTTATTACCTTTTTACAACAATATTTTACAACACTTAGATTATATTTTTTCAGATTACCTACAATATAATTAATTTGAAAAAATCAAAACCTTTAAACCCTAAAAGACTATATAACTGAATCTAGTTATTATTAATCACTTTCATGTTTTAATATTTATATATTCTTCCTTAAATTTGAGTAATTTACGCATTTTAAGCAGTAGTCGCCTCTTCGGCCTAGGTCTGCCCTTAGTCATCCAGTTTACTCCCCCCCTTTTTTACAACAATATCTTTCCATCTATTTCTCGTGCGCCCCACTCATCTGCTATTATCTCTAGGTATATCTGATGATATAGGTTAATCTAATTCTGTCTATAATGAGAATGATTTTCAAGTAATTTTTCGCTAACTCATAGTTCTATTAAATAAACTAGTCGACTCACCCCGACTTTACACGGCAGTTATCCTGTATAGGATCTTAGATTTATAAAAAAAACATTTAATTTTCAATATATTAACAACTTGCAACATTAAACATTTTAATTTATCCCACTGAAACTCTGCATTTTAATGGGATAAAAAATAGCTTATATATTAGTTCAGTTTATAAAGTATCTGTGTACCAAATTACATTGAAATCCGTTCAACTGTTTTAGCGTAATTAAATAACAAACATATGAACATACACACTTTAACATTAGTAATATTAGTAAGAAATAAGATATGATTTAAAAACAATTGTTAAAAAAAATACCTTTTACAATTAATTAAGTCAAATTAAAAATAGAAACACATATAAATTATAATAGTGATTAATTTATTATTTATATTTTGTCAGTGTGTTTGTGTCAAAGTTATGGTTCAATTTAAATTATAGTATTACTAAATATACTAAATGATGCTCCGCTCCTATTGGTCGTAACGTGATGATATATATAGCCTATAACCTTCCTTGATAAATGGGCTATCTAACACTTAAAGAATTTTTCAAATCGGACCAGTAGTTCCTGAGATTAGCGCGTTCAAACAAACAAACTCTTCAGCTTTATATCAACCCACGTGACATCTTCCGCGTCGGAGTTAAACCCTAACCTTTTATCTCACGGGAACGCTGCTTATCCTAGGGATAGGTAAAAGTACCCGTATACCAAAAATTTCATACAAATTGGTTCAGCCGTTATGATAATGCGTTTGTGCACGCAGCAATGATTTTATTATATACTAGCTGCGCCCTGCCCTTTCAGCCGCTATATTTTAGATAATTCACACTATATAATTATAAATTATAGCCTATGTGTTATTCTGATGTATAAGCTATATTATTGTAAAGTTTCATCAAAATCCATTCAGTAGTTTTTGCGTCAAAGAGTAACAAACATATATCCATACATTCTTACAATCTTTCGGGTTTATAATATTAGTAGGATTAGTTTCCGGCTACTCAGTACTAGATGGCGCCACATGTACAATTTTTTTAAACACCTAATGATGTTAATTGCATTTAACTACATTTAAATTGGCTTATGCGAATATTTGAGCGGTCAGTACGTTTTTGTGTTACACAATGTGATAAGAATGTCATTATATTGAGTTATTAGAACCAACCGCCCGTTTCTTATATATCTATTTATTGTATAGTTAAATTGTCCGTTTGTCTAGTTCTGAAGAATTAGAAACGAAATGTGTAGAGTGTTAGAAAATGTATTTACCTGTAAAATTATTTTCACAATAGTTGATTGTTGATAGTGAGTTATGACGTCAAGAAGATTCAGTGTAGAATAGAATAAATGAAAGAAATAAAGAAACTACCTACTTCTGGAAAATTTTCCGAATTTGCTTTTTGTAATTTAATCAATAACCCAGCACCCTCTTGGTGGTAGGGGATCTGTTCCTCGACTGGCTTGCGACCATCAGCATGCGAAACCGACCGCCAAGTGTCTGACGCGTTCCGGCCGAGCCGCATGTGGGTCAGATCTATCCCTCCCTCGCCCATCCCATTGCTGCTGCGATTCCAATGAATACCGGGTTCTTCCCCGGGGTCCATTGAAACCGCAGCAGTCTTCTCTTCACTCCCCCTCCTCACTCTATCTTCGAGGCGGCAACGCATCGACAAAACAAGATACCCTCTAGTTTCGTCGATGTGTATGGGCGACGGTGGCCATTTTCTATCAGGTGGACCCTCTGTTCGTTTGTCCTTTAACTATCAATAAAAAAAAAATCATTAAAAAAGCTTTGTTTAAAAAAAAGTTAAATTAGTAAAAAAGATTATATTATTTAAAAAAAAATATTCATTACATATGAATACAATTGTTTTGTAAAGAAAATGTCTAACATAGTATTACGTAATAAAAGACACAAAATAACCATATTCTTACCATTTTAAAACACCACTATAATCTAAATTCTGATGCTCCGTTGCTGCGTAATTGAATAAAAAGAGTATATAGAGATGCTTGTATAATAAAGGAATGAAACAATTAATTTTTAATTAAAATGGCGAAAGAAAACACTTTTTAAATATCTTGGGGGGAATTAAAGGTTAATAATGACAGTTACGATCTTAATACACCGCGAGGTAGTTAAACAAATATTCTAGATATTTAATTAAGGCCTATTAGGCTGCGTTTCCACCAGAGTTCGAAGTCAGAGATATGTTCATTTAGCTAGCCTCGTTCAGTGTATCAAATGAAGAGATGCTATTGGTTCTTAATAAACACATCCCTCGCTATACATCCTCGCACATCTCCGGTGGAAACGAAGCCTAAATAAGATAAGGAAATTATGTTATAATGGTGTGATATAATTCTACTAATTGTAATGAAATGTTTTTGTGTTTTAAGCCTATTAATGGTGAGGCTTAATAGTCTAAAAAAAGACGTGGTCGATAGCTAGTGACCATTTTATTTTTCCCTCAAAACGGGACAAGGAAAATTAGACAGGAGTCTTTCAGATATTGACGGGTGAAAAGACAAATTCAAAAAAAAGAATTTCTTCTCGGGTATTTGTAACAAGCAAACCATAGTGATGACAATAGTCTCACCAAAAAAAAAATACAAATAAAAATCATAAATTCATAACCTTCCATTTGGTAGGTGGTTATAAGGTATCCCTAGTATTGCCAGCTAGTAGTTTTCACACGATTTCGGAAAACAGGACAGTTTTACGTCCCGTAGCTTTCTTTAGGGACAACGGGACTGGCAACTGAATAACGGGTTTGTCCCGTTCAAAACGGATAAACGTAGACAAATACGAATTTATATAAAAAAATAACTATGTGATAGTTTGTACGTTTACTTAATTACGCAAAAACGGCTGAACGGATTTTAATGAAATTTTTCACACAGATGCCTTATAACCTAGATTAATATATAGGCTACTTTTTATCCTACAAAAATTCAGAATTCCTGCAGGATAATGGTTCTGAGTCAAAGTAATATTATTCTACGCGCTAATATCATAAATAGTAATTGTGAATATGGAACAATGTTGCTCTATCACGCAAAATATATAAAACATAGTTTGATAAAACTTTACTATACGTAGCATATATATATCAGAATATCAAACAAAATGACCCTTTTTTCAGGATATATTTTATCCTGAAAAAAGGGTCATTTTGTGGGATAAAATTAAAATTAAAAAATAGAGTAATTTATCATAAACTTATTATTTCTTTTCAGATATTTTAAATATTATTAAGTGGATTATCGACAGATTCTAATGCGGTTTTCACCAATAGATAGCGTAATTCAATGTAGAGAAACCGAGCAAAGCTGGGGCGGGTCGCTAGTAGACAATAAAAGGATACAAGAAGAGTTCACCTAAATTACCTTTCGCCATCATAAAAGAAAATGTAGTTTAGTGTTCAAAAGGTTGTTAGATAATATATTTAGTTATATCTAGATAGATCTAATGAAATCTAGGGCTTAGTTGTACCTAGGCGGTGTTTTTGTACTGAGAAAGGGTATTGCGGCGAGCTACTTTGATATCAAAGATTATGTGTTCTCGCAGAAAAGGTGAATACGATAAAATCTTAATTAATATGATTTATTAACTATATATGAGTAACACTACGTAACACGTAAAAACTTAGCTAAAAGCTAGTAGGGATATTTTAAAAATAAAACAATAAAAATTTCTACCCACTCATAATAAAAGTGAGTAAAAATCTAGGTCAACTAACGCTGACTAAACAACACTTTGTTACCTGATAGATCAAAAGCAGTTTAACAAATAATTTTGTGAAGAATAGTCTCTAGTGATAAGCTGTATTCCAGTGTAACTTGCGGTTATAAGCCGACAGCTCAAATCACTATCTCTGTCACACTATCCCTCTCTGTCACAAACGCGCTACTAGTATTAGTCGTCCTTTAATGAGAATCATGCAAATTATAAATTTAGCTCAAATAATGGAGGCCAATGTTAATGCATTGGAAAAGAATCTAAAACTTAATAGAATTATTTAATAAGTTTTGGATTGGAATCAACTTTAAATCGAGCAGTGGACGTGCTGTTGCATTGGATCCCAAAAATGTCATATCTAGTCAAGGACCAAGGAATTGTACTCGACTTTGATACTGTCATGACAATTAGGTAATGTAGTGTTAGATACTCTAGATTTTTAACAATTCTTTTAAGATTTTTAAAGAACAAGGGTAGAAAACTTTTTTTATATTATAAGCTATGCCCTTGTTAAACGCTGACCGTGTAAGAGCTGTCCTTTGTTATACAACTGCGTCATTAAGGCAGCGTTTCCACCAAGATATGTAGCGAGGGATGTGATTGTTAAGAACTAATTGAATCGCTGCATTTTACACTCTTTTACTGAGGAGACATTCACTCGATTATTTAATTATTAATTTGATCGATCAGTGGAGGCGAATGTTAATTCAATGTAAAAGGATCCCGAAAACTCTCACTTGAAGCATCAGTAGCTCAGTGGTTCGGGCGTTGGATTCACGATCGATAAGTGGCCCACTCCTGACACAAGCATTTTAGCTTACTAGGAGGGGTAAAGGGAATACTAGTAGTATGTGATCCATACTACTAGTAATCTTTTTTAAAAAAAAAAAAACACTCACTTGGGTCACAAACTATAAGTATAAAGCGTCTCGTGACTTTAAAATAGTTTTTTATTATACTGCTAACAATTTCTCTAAGAGTTTTAGAAAATGAGGGTAAAAAACTCAACTTAAATGTTACCTAAGCTTTGTCCACGTTCGACGCTGACCGCGCAAGTCGCTATCTCTGTCACACTACACCTCTCTGTCACACAAACGCGCCGCAGCTTTTTGTACTGATTCCACGAGTTACTCTCCGTTCATTGTCACTAAGTCGTTATTTTATTATACCACTTCAAATATTCTATTCATTCACTCTTTTTAATGGAATATCGAGAATATTTGAGATTTTACATTTTGGACTTTTAATTAATAAGGGGTTATAGTCTACGCAGACTAACGGGATGACGGCTTGACTAGAATATCCTCCTGGATACCTTAGAATCCGATCAATAGCATTACTCCTAGGATACTCGCGATGTAATAATAATGATTCTGTCGTGACGGCGTATTTATTTTGCTATACATATTGTGATGCTTCATCATCTCAGGCACAGGACGTCCACTGCTTTACATAGGCCTCCCCCAGAGATTTCCCCCGCATCCAGCGGCTCCCTGCCGCCCTGACCAGGTCGTCTGTCCATCTTGTGGGAGGTCATCCAATGCTTACCAGTTGTCTAACATTCAAGAAAGTAAAAATTAGAGATACTTACCACGAATATTCGGCAACTATTCGGTATTCATAACAGTAACATTCGGCCATTTTTTTTACACTATTCGGTATTCGGCCGAATAAAAAAGAATGCATAATATTACTTACAAATATTTTTGTTTTATCATACTACTTAAAATCTTCCAGTAGTAAGTTATCATGAATGAAAACAATTTATATAGAATTTGTTGACAGCGAACGTTTCACCACATTTCAAGAAAAAAAAAATTTTTTTTAGAAGATAAAAAAAATACCTAAAAACTTATTTATTTGATTTTTTCACATAAATTTTAAGATTTTTGAAAAAAATGTAAATACTTTGCCATTTAAATTTTTTCCATAAGATTTGTAGTTTTGCCGGGAATCGAGATAAACCGTTTTTTGCCCTTCATAAAGGGGCTTTTTCGACCCTAGTCTATTAGTAATCATCATCATCACGACCCGTCAATGGCCCACTGCTGAGCCGGTTCTCCTCCACAGAATGAGGAGGGTATTAGGCCATAGTCCACCACGCTGGCCCAGTGCGGGTTGGCAGACTTCACACACCTGTGACAACTTTTAGGGAACTCTCAGGAGTGCAGGTTTCCTCACGATGTTTGCCTTCACCGTTAAAGCAAGTGATATTTAATTGCTTAAAAAACACATAACTCAGAGTCAGAGGTGAGTGCCTGTGGGGGATCGAACTCCGGACCTCTCGAGTAAGACTTGAAGTCTCAACCACTGGGCCATCACTGCTTTTGCTATTAGTAAAACGACCAAAAGGCTCGCCGAATATTCGTAAAAATGCTACTCAATTCAATGCTACCAACATCATAATTAACTTTTAATTGAATACGAAGTGGTGAACTCAAAATGTTACCTATTTCTGATTTAAATTATCAATTCTCATAATAAGAAAAAATCTTTACGATATCAAGTCTGTATTTCTTAACTTTTACAACAAAACATTTCAACAATCTTCTCATATATAAAAATGAATCCCTATTTCCCTTGGTCACGGCATCACGCCTAAACGGCTAGACCGATTTTGCTAATTCTTTTTTTGTTGTGTTTGTTATTGTCAGGAGAAGGTTCTTATGGAAGAAAAAATTAAGAAAGTTGTGCGGGAAATTAAAAAATTTAAGAAAACTTATATTCATAGTTAAGACAGGTCGACGTCTGTCGGGTCAGCTAGTTCTTTTATAAAATAAATATGCAAAAATAAAGATTTTTTGAATTTTTAAAACTAAATTACACATAAAGATAGGGCGATTAAATATAAATTTTTTTATTACTGTTTCATAAATCTCTGTACCAATCAAATTATCAAGACCTAGCAGATTTAAATTGTATGCAATGATATCTTCAAAATCAAACTTGGGCCAACATGTCCCTATCCCTAGTAGTTGCCCTAGTATATATTTACTTTCATAATATTACTAATTATAATTTCGCAAGTATCACATTTAAACATAATTGTACCTAAAATGTAATTTATAGTAATAAAGTACAGTCAAATTTTATTTTTATTTTTTTAACTAAATTTTTATTCCTGGTAAACACATTTTTTTTTGCTTATATAAATCTTTTTATTTCTTTAGTTCTTAATAACTTTAAATGTGTTAATAGGTAGCTACATAATAAACTAGTCGACCCGCGCGACTTCGTCCGCTTGTAGCTCCGATCCTATTGGTCTTAGCGTGATGATATATATTCTATAGCCTTCCTCAATAAATGGGCTATCTAAAACTGAAAGAATTTTTTAAATCGGACCAGTAGTTCCTGATATTAGCGCGTTCAAACAAACAAACTCTTCAGCTTTATATATTACTAGCGGCCCATCCCGGCTTCGCGCGGGTGGAATATTATTTTTAAAAATATATTGGCCCTCCCGCATTTCGTTGCCCACTCTCTTGCCGCTTTACTCGCTGCGCTGCGTCGCTATACTGGCCCGTCGCGTCGGCGTGTATTTTTTGTTTATATTGATATTTTTAATTTCGTAATATCTTTTGAATGGAAAGTCCGATTTTAATAATTCAAAAAGTAATTTACAGGTATTGAAATAGTCTTGAATACGAAATAATTTATTTGGATAAGGATTAATACAAAGTTATAGAAAACATGGTCTGATTTTGATAGGCATTTTTATCAACTTTTAAAATGTAAAAAAGTAGTTATAGTGACGTAACTATAATAGTTGGACATATGGTCTCGCGGACTTTTTTGTAGATATTGATACGTTCTATAATATTGTAGAACATTTTTTTGTTCTATCATCAATACTTTTTGCAGCGCATGCGATGAAAGATATTTTATGGCTAATTTTTTGGCACCTTGGGTTGGTTTTCGTGAGATTTCCTAAGGATCTCTAATTTTTTCTTGTAATAAATATAGCCTATGTTACTCAGGGATAATGTAGCTTTCGAATGGTGAAAGAATTTTTGAAATCGGTCCAGTAGTTTTTATGTTTATTCGTTACATACAAAAATACAAAAATACAAAAATACAAAAATACAAAAATACAAAAATACAAATCTTTCCTCTTTATAATATTAGTATAGATTAAATAAATAAACATTCCTATATTTTAGTATTGATTTTTGAATTTCCAAAGGAACTCAAATTTTTTTAATGTGTTAATCTAGGTTATAAAGTATCTGTGTGCCAAATTTCATCAAAATCCGTTCAGCCGTCGCTGCATGATTGAGTAACAAACATCCAAACAATCACATTTAAAATATTAGTTAGATAGTAAGATTTTCTTGGATCATTTTTATCTCCAAGCAGTTCTAACTATCAACTTTAATAATAACAAAAAAAAGTGAGTGATTCTATACTTCCCTAATACCAATGAAAACCCTCTAATAACAAAAGAATCGTCCGTCTGTTCACACTGTTGTTGGTTCTCATCTATTGGGTCGGAATAATCTGGTCACGTGACCACTAATATGGCGTAATGTTGCTATAAGAGAATAAAAAGGTATTGTTAACTATTAACATGATTTTAACCCCCTCAAAGAGTTTATAAAAATTAAGTAAGATGACAGTAGAAGTGAGAAAGAAAGAGAGTTTGAATCTGTAATTAGACCAGCACTTTGGGACTTGTGAAAGCTCCTGTTGCACTTGACAGAATAGTCTCATGTGATCCTCAATTCCTGGAAACGAGGAGATTAACCAAACGGCACAGTTTTATATAGAATTCCAGGTTATTCTTACTCGTGTGGAAGAAGATCGAAGATCTGTGTGTATCTGATCGGAAATCTGTGTGTGTATGTCTTTCTGTGGCATCGTAGCACCCAAGATAATGGACCGATTCTGATGAGGTTTTATTTGAATGAAAGGTAATCTAATCGAGATGATCAACCGTTTGAAGACTATCAGCTCATTGCTAACTTGACAATATTACTATATTGACAGTTATATCCATAGTCCATAGGAAAGGGATGGCGATAATTGTCGGAAAAGATTTGTCTTTTCGAGCTCATCATTTTTTTTGATTCATCATTCATTAGATTTTGATGGTCAATACCTTTTTTTTGTTAACAAGGGCGCTAGAGATAGTACACGAGAGCTACATAGGGTAGAGACACGTCACTTGTATAACTGCATTATCGGGAATTCTTTTAAATTTTTACCTTGCGGAAGGGAGGGCGCTCCATCACTGAATGGCTCTAATGCATAATGACGTAATCATAATACAATAATGAGCGGCAGTCGCAGTCGACACACGCGCTCAGTGTTGCTGTTGGCAAATCTGCGGGGGGTCAATTCATTGAGTCAAAATATTTAGTTAGGGTCGCTTTGGTTCTTGGATGATTAGTGTAACTTGGATGCGGTATTTTTATCCTTGGAACTGGTCAATTATAACGCCTAATCATCTAGTAATCCTAAGTAATGTTAACAGAGCCGATTTACGTATAAAAAATGTATAGAAGAGCTGATTTACTACATTTTTTTTTCTCTCGGGGGACAGTTGCCCTTACCTGCCACTATTCGCAATACTAAGGAAAGCTTAGGCTTTTGTATTCTTAATTACATAAGATACTATTCATCCTGAAAAACCATACTTTATTCGTAGGGTACGTTTCGGGGATTTGAATGACATAATGTATCACTCATCATGTGTCATGAAAAAAGTTATTCTCCTTAAAATATGGACCTAATAAGGAACTAGTAAATAAATAAAATTACACACAATGGCAGGGTATTTGCTAGAAGAAACTAATGGTTAACATTAAACCTGTATATACTCGTTGGATACTCATAAATCGCTCATTATTGGGCAGCATCGAGTGATATAAATAATTTGTGTCTATATCGCCAATAGAAGCCAAAATAATAATTTACAGAGAACTTAAAGTGCCATTAGAAAGTGCCTCCTCCATATATCTCTACTTCGTACATCCCACTATCCTAATAGGTTTAACACATATCACCGCATCTCGTGGGACACTTTGACATTGTGTAGTGTAATCTGTACTAATTCACAACTACCCTATTTAGTTAATTACTATATTGTTTAATACATCTTATCTAAAACATTAAAAAATATTAGCAAAAGCTAAAAGTTCATTTTGCAGTTGATAATTTCTTTTTCTTCCCTCTCAATCTCTACACCAGGTTATCTTTCCACCACATTGGTAACGTTCCTCCCCACGTTTCTATAACCAATTCTGGGTCTTCACTGTAGCACCTCATTGTCCCTGGTCATTTCTGCAACTTATGTGGCCCTCTTCCTTCACACGCTTTAGCGATAGTCTCGTTCATCTCCAGATCACTGTTTCTTAGAGCTCTATATTTTGTTATTATAACTATTACTATGGTTACTGTTAACCTATTAAACTAGCTAAATAAAAGAATCATCCAACACACTTATTTAAAGAAAGACTTCAAAGGAGATGGTCTAGAAAAATGCATTAAAAAAAAGAATTAGGTACGTTATGTATTCATTTAAGTAAGAGTAAGTTGTTGAATGGATCAGTATTTTGGTTAAAGAAGTTCACGTTCATCGAACCTATAAATTAATAATATTAAAGTTATACGAAATATAAAATGTTTAAAGTAATAAAACTCTACAAAAGAGTCATTATTTCATTGTAATGAATTTACAAAAAATATTCTAAATATTTAAGTTAATTTTTTTATGTTTAATTAGAGTTTATTTTCTTTAGACATTGCCGTTTTAAGGTCATTTTATAACAAAATCAAAATGAACAAGGATTTTGTGCTATGTCAGTTTAATTCTAAAGGTGCGAAATACTTAAATCTAACACATTAACTTTCTTAGCCAGTAGAAACTTATTTATATTAATATACAAAAAGTTTAAAGTATTTTTTCTAAAAACTGACTATAATAAAAAATCTAAACTTTAAAAATGACAGAAAATCTAAAACACAAACATCGCGTGTCATGGCCGTGATAAAAAAACCGGAAAGATTCGACGACGTCCGAACAAAACGTAATTACACACAAACAAACAAAAAGTCGCAGAATTATAGTCCCAAATTATACGTGGCGAGACCCTGAGAGCAATTTTGAGAGTTTTCGGACCTCTTGCGTGTCATTTAGAACCGAAAAATCGGCAAAAAATCGACTCGACGATTAGGCGGTGGTCTTTTGAATTTTTGGTAATAACATAGTCTAGGTAGACTGGAATTGTTTGGGTTGGGGTGAATCTAAAATTATAAATGACAATTTTACACCAGAAAAAATGGTATTTTTTGCTGCTTTATAAGAGAGAGAAAGAGAGTCAGAGAGAGTGTGGCGTAGCCACACATGATACAATTCTAAAGGAGCTGAAACGTTCTTTGTTTTATCATATACGCACTGCACTTAAAGGAAGCTTAAGAGGACTTCGTACGAACTACACTTATGAAATATAGATTTTGACCAAAAATATTGGTGTCGCGCTGAGCCCCAAGCTTACCCCTTACCGTGTGATAGAGAGAACTACAGCTCGAACTGATTTTACCTACGTAACATTAAGAAAATCGTAGTTTCGTAATCCCCTGTTTCCTCCTCGAAATCTGGACCGATTTTAATATTTATTTCGTTAAAATGCAGTACAGGGTCTAAGTTATGCCCGTACGTTTTGCTTTTTTAGTTTATGTTAGTAATAATTAGTTTTTTTTTCTATTATATTAATCAAATAATAAAAAAAACAAAACGTACAGTCATGGCAGAGGTACATATATATCGCATGGTATTTTTTTCTTCTGTAACTTCAATACCCTAGGAGGAAACAGGGGACTACGTTTGTATGAAAAAAGTGTCGACTGATTTCCTCTTAATGCTCTCCTCCTATGGGTCGTAGTCGTGATGTTATATATTCTATAACCTCCCTTGACAAATGAGATATCCAACACTAAAATAATTTTTCCATTCACATTTAAGTTTTAAGTTTTAAAATTGTTTATAGATAGCTTTGAAACAAAATGGCGGCAAGAAGCGTAGTTTTTACAGTGTTACAGTTTAACTTATTGTGCCCATTTTAGCCCCGATGTATTAAAACATTATGGATTTTAATTCAATCCTTTACTACCTTTTTTACCCGACTACAGCGAAGCCATATGGCAGGGTTATGATTTTGGCAGTCTATGTATATATGTATGTATGGTTGTATATTCCAATAAAACAATTTTCATTAATGAGGTGTCAATAGATTCGTAATAATAGCGCGGATGACATAGACTCGAAAAAAATTAAACTGAGCTAATTATCACGTTTGATATCAAAAGAAAGTAATATATAATATATATATCTTATGGTTTAAGTCAACATATATGTTTAAAATGCAGTCGTATGGTTCGCGCGGCCAGTCGTTGCAGTTATTTACTCGTTTAAGCAAATATAAACCAACATTACGTCACAATATGAGATAATAAAGGTTATCGATCGATTAGGAAACGGAAAACTATAAAACTTTTTTTTTTTAATACTTATTATTTGATTTTCAAAAATCCTAATACGCGGCATTTTAATCAATATTGACTCACATTGTGAAGAGTGAGTGTACGAAGGTGCTGCCTTCGCCTGGTTTCTGTACTATGATATACAATAAAACTTCCTCTTGAATCACTATCTATTGGTGTGAATTGCATTGCAATTCATTGAGAGCAAGAAGCGACTTTGTTTCTCATTGCTAGGTCTCAAGCTTACATACATACTATTCGACCAGTTTAACATGTATAATCCATAGATTTATCAAAAAAACATTAATTTTCAACATATTGTTTCTAAGTAAATATATCCAGGTCCCTACAGTTAAATATTTTATTACTATACCGCAGGAACTGTTTCCAGGATAAAAAGTAGCCTATGTGTTAATCCAGGTTATAAAGTATATGTTCGGCACACATTTCATTTAAATCCATTCATCCGTTTTTGCGTGATTGAGTAACAAACATCGAAAGGTCCAAATATTTAAACACAAACTTTCACATTTATAATATTACTAGTCGAGCCGCGTGACTTCGTTCGCGTGTAGCTCCGCTCCTATTGGTCTTAGCGTGATGATATATAGCCTATAGCCTTCCTCGATAAATGGACTATCTAACACTGAAAGAATTATTGAAATCGTATCAGTAGTTCCTGAGATTAGCGCGTTCAAGCAAACAAAGAAATAAACAAAAACTCTTCAGCTTTATATATTAGTTAAGATATAGATTAAGACAAGTAGGTAATCTAAGATTCATTACAATTAAAAATCAATAAAAACAGACGACAATTCCCCTTCATCACATCGATACAACCGTAAAATTGGAGAGCACTCGAGCTGCAGACGAGTGGCGTAGCGCGGTGGCGGTGCTGCACTAGTGCACGCACACGAGTGCTCTTTGTTTCTGTGCTTTGTTTCCTTGCTATTGTGCCTACAAGTTAATTATGCCATCTGTCTACTTGCTACTGTATTTTATTATTTTTTATTTAATATTTTAACTAAGGATATAACTTCCAGACTTTTTAAAAGAAATGCAAGTTAAGTTCGACTCCCATAGATATTAATTGCAGGTTCTGCAATAGATGCATCAGGTACATCTTTAATATGGATTAAGATGCATGTTAAGATACATCTTCTCATATTAATTCACCATCTTTAAACAAAGGTTTTAGGTACATATACATATATATTTAGGCACTTTTAACATAGATTTAGACACATTTTTAGATTCATATTATTTTTCATGGATATGGATACATCTACAGATACATATTTAAATTTACACACTACAAATTCATCTTTTATTAATCTAGATTTTTTTATGGCAATTAAGGGGTAAGCAGACGGACAGAACATCGATAATACATGAGAATGATTTTTGTGTTGCCATACCTACACACCTCGAAAATAGAGTAAGGAAGAGAATAGTCCACTAGATCCGCAGGATTAACGGGATGACATTCCTCTCGGATGGGGTACATTTCAATTATCATTATATTGCTATTAAAAATTATTCAGACATTCAATAAAATATATTTATTTTTATCTTACAGGAATTATGATTTTTTTCAGGATAAAAAGTAGCCTATATATTTATTCGGGTTATAAAGTTTCTGTTAGCCAAATTTCACTGTAATCCGTTCAGCCGTTTTTGTGTGATGGAGTATGAACAGACAAACTTTTACATTTATAATATTAGTAATAATATGTAGACTAAATTATACAACTTAAGGTTTATTTAAAATATTTCTAGATTTCCTAAAGACTAGAATAGAATTAAATATATTATTTAATACTACTGTCGTAATTATAGTAATAACTATTATTTACAAGTCACTTCATAGTATTACGAAGTATAGAACGTGTTTATAAATAGAAATAATTTATTTATTAGTAATATATCTATTATATAATAAACTGGTTGACCCGCTCTCGCTGAGCTGAGGTAAAACTATATATAATTATTAATTTTTGTAATAATTTTGTCTTGAAAAAAATGACCAATAATAGCTTAAGATACACTATACCTATGCTATTTGGTTTGGTATGGCAAGTAATAAGAATATCTTATTTTTAATCATGCTTAACTATTGTATATTGTCCACAAATGTAGCATAATATATTTGGATTGATTTTGCAAATCCTAGAAGCCTTCGTTGTAAATTAATACAACACTATTTAACAGCACCTTGATACGTACATCTGTCAACAATGGCGAGCTTTGTACTATTTCTTCAGATAGTTTTAATCATTATTATTACTTACAGACTACATAAAACGGTTAGTAATAGACTATAGAAGGGTTTGTCATAGAGTACAGAACCGAAAACATGTGAATTTAACGATTCAACTATTATTCATTTATCTATATTGTATACCTTTGTATACCTTTGTATTTAGACCAACATCTACAGATGAATTTATTCGAAAAAAACTGTCATCGTAGTCATTTTTTTAATTTTTTTTTAAGATTACTAGCAGTATGGATCACATACTACCAGTATTCCCTTTACCCCTCCTAGTAAGCTTGCATGTGTTAGAAGTAGCCCACGCCAGTAGTCCAATGTCCGGCATTTAAACCCACGACTTAATAGATTAAGCTTGATTTTATGTTACCTAGGAATAAAAAATGTGTCTAGATCAACAGTAGACACCTACTTCACTTTTTTACTTAATAAAAATAATAAATTCTCCCTAAATATAACCCCGACACAATCTAAAAACCTTTAGGTCTATTATTTCTTTATATAGGTTTAAGACCTTTTGGAATAGTTTTATCTATACTCTATTATATTATTTTTAAGTCTGATAGTTTTAGACTAACTTAAATTAATCTGACGGTTTAATGTGAATACCTACATAATATAAATATTTAACTAAAACGTACAAACTTCTAAGCCAGTAAACCCAAAATTAAATTTACCCTACAAAAACGTAGTATATCTTGACAAAACAAATTCTTATATAATTGTAACCCCTATGTACGCGACGTTGCCATGGCGACCGACAGGGGCGGGCTCGTACAAGGGAAAGGGTGTACGTGAAAATTTACTTATTTTCCTTTAAAATAAAAGTACAAAACCTATAGGTATAAAATTATTTTTAAAAAATCGTTTCCCGCTGTTTGTGCCCTTTTATCTTTTAAATTACGCAACAGATTTTAATGCGGTTTTTACCAATAGATAGCGTGATTCAAGAGGAAGGTTTGTATGTATAATACAAACATATTACCTATAGTAGAGAAACAGTGGGAAGCTGGAGCGGGTAGATAGTCCTATTAATATTATAAATGCGAAAGTTTGTAAGTAAGTATGGATGTATGTTTGTTACTCTTTCACGCAAAAACTACTGAATGGATTTTGATGAAACTTTTCAATTATATAGCTTACACATCAGAATAACATAAAGGCTATAATTTTTAATGATATAGTGTGAAATATACAAAATATAGCGGATGGCGCAGCTAGTAGAAGATATTTAAGACATGAGGAGTCTTTTAAACAGCAATAGAAACAAAAACAATCTTCTAAAAACATTGACAATCGGTTTGTATGTTTGTACGCACATCACGCAAAAATTACTGATCGAAATTGGATACGGTTTTGCTTTTATTGACAATCCAATATTATGATGATGATGCTGGAAGGTGGATATGAGAACACTGTTTTTAGGGTTCCCTACCAAAAAGGGTAAAAACGGGACCTTATTACTAAAACTCCACTGTCCGTCCGTCCGTCTGTCTGTCACCAGGCTGTATCTCATGAACCGTGATAGCTAGACATTTGATATTTTCACAAATGTTGTATTTCTGTTACCCCTATAACAACAAATACTAAAAACAGAATAAAATAAATATTTAAGGGGGGGCTCCATACAACAAACGTGATTTTGACAAGTTTCTAATCTTTTCAAACCGAAAAGTAGTTGAAAGCTCCCAGTTGCCAGTTTTCTGACATTTTCACCAATTATCGTCATTTTTTAACCATTTTAAAAAACTTAGGTACTCAATTACAATAGTTATAATCCTTCCTCATCGATCACTTTATGTATTAATGAAAACCGCACAAAATTCCGTTAAGTAGTTTTTGAGTTATTTGCGAACAGACAGTAGTAGTGATAAGTAAATAAGTGAATTCTCCAAAAAAGTCATTTACAATATTAAATGTTGTTTACATGGGTCGTTTAGCTAATTAATCAATAACTTTCTTTAATAAATGAATTACGTATTTATAGATAAAGATTATTTTGGTAGAAATATTATTTAAATTTTCCAGAATTTTCCATGAGCGCCATTTTCGTAACAAGACCGCGTTGTGTTTCAGAGTATTATAAAGCGCTCCAGTCAAATGAAGAACGGTTTATTTAATAGGGTTCAGCAAACGAAGAGAGAAAACCTTGACTGATTTATTACTTATTGGAAATTGAATATTATTAAATCATTTAATATTTACATTATTGGTTATTAAATTAAGTATTATTTTTTTACGGATAATATTGTTCACTAATAACGACAGCAGTAAGCAATTATACAACATTGAATTATCCTATAAAGTGAAATATTAAAAAAAGACAATAAAAGCAGGATAAAGATTAAGATTGGGACAGAAATTTAATCTTTGTCCTACTTAGTCATACTTAGACTTCATTTTGGTCTTGCTGATATATAAAAGCAAAAGGAACAAAGGTCAAGAATGGAATAGAGACAGAAAATAGTCAATTATTCAGTGTTGGTATCAATATTGATAATGATAAAAATATAGTATTGGTCCTAAAGAGCTATAAGAGGTATAATATATAATAATAATGATAAAAAACATGATCAACATTGAAGATAAATCAAATATAAATACCAAGAAGGAAATTAGAACAGAAATTTGGAGAGCGAGTAATTTGGTCTTGCATATTTTATTTTGGATTGGTCTTGCTAGTGTAAAGCAAGACCAAGACTAATTTTACTCATCACTAGTTTCAGATAATTACTATAGCCATTAAGTCACATTTTGTGTAGGTCTATCAATAATTTATTGAATTGTAAAATGACAATAAATAATAGACAGAACCCAAGTCAAAAAACAATTCTTTCTCAACATAAAATATTTTCGTTCCGCGAAAATCCAAAGCTTTTATGGCAGTCGAAATATTAGTGCTTAAGTCTCTGTTTATAAATACTATGTAAATGCTGTAAGTCTGTCTATATGGAAATAAAAACCTCTTACTTTGCATGTTTAAATTTTTTCTATTTTCCCATTCTATTTATGTTATTATTTTGAGTATCTTGACATTTACTTTTGATCTCGTGATAGGTTCATTTTGATAGGAGTTAAGAGTCGCTAGAACAGGCGGTTTTCCATACGAATCATCTAAACATTTTACTCACAGAAAACTAAGTAATTCTGTTAAAATAACATAAAAAAATCCTGCTATTAAATTACCAAATAAATCTTTTGAGAAACTGAAATTTAAAAAAATGCATAAAGCTGACAATTAATGAAAATTTAATGTAAAAATTAAACGAAAATATGTGAAAGTATTGTATAATCATTTAATGAAAATATTATGTACCTAATAATGAAATTAAAATGTGTAAAAATGTGAAGATGTAAAAATGAGACGAAAATTTAATAGTCTAATGAAAAAGTTATGTAAAAATAAAACTAAAATGTGTGAAAGTAATGTGAAATGTTGTGTTACATATAATCTAATGAAAATGTTGCGTAAAAATGAAACCAAAACGTGTGAAAATAATGTGAAATGTTGTGTAAATTTGAAACCAAAACGTGTGAAAATAATGTGAAAATGTTGTGTAAAAATAAAACTAAAATGTGTGAAAGTAATGTGAAATGTTGTGTTACATATAATCTAATAAAAATGTTGTGTAAAAATGAAACCAAAACGTGTGAAAATAATGTGAAAATGTTGTGTAAAAATGATATATTTTGGATAAATATAATCAAATTCAGTATAATAAAGTGAAATACTTTAAATTTGTTTGTTTGGAACCTTCGGCCATTTGTATGGAAAGCCGTCTTTTCAGTCATCTCTTAAGTCTATAATGAAAATGATAAAGTTGTATTTAACTCTTGCTTTGTAGATTTTAATAGAATTTAGTATTTTTTTACTTGAAATTCATCAACTATTTCTATAAATTCTGTTCACATTATCTTCAAGAGAACTTAGAAAATAGATTTTTATGGAAAAAACTTTTTAATAGCATATGTAATTACTTCGTAATTTAATACTTATAAATACTTTTTAATTTGATAGATATAATATATCAAAATTAATATAAATGAATTTCAAAGATTTTTAAGTATTTATTAAGTACTTTTGTACTGATTAAAGACAGTAGATCAGTGATTCCCAAACTGGTTTATATCGACCCCCAAGAGTCTATGACAAGATACAGGGGTCCACGCCAAGCTTAGTCCAAGCGTCTAAGCGTTTAATATTTGTTATACATTTTTAGTTTGACTCGTGAAGGGCGAGTTAGAATACTATTCCCTTCTGCCGCTGGGAGAGCATCTCACAAGAGCCGAGTAACCCAGCTCCCCCTTTGGTGGTGGATCTAGTAGACTCTGTGCTCTTCTTAGGGCTCATTCTCTTCGGTCTCCTTCCCTTCTCTATCTTAGCAGGCAAGGCATCGACAAAACAAGAGGGTATCTCTTGTATTGTCGTCTGTCTGTATGTTTGTTTGCGTCTTATCTAACGTAAAATAATACATTGCATTATAAAAGAGTGTCTAATTATTTTTTTTTTGGAAATTTAATATGAAGTCATAATACAATTTTAAAATTCCGACAATATTTATTTTTAATACCACTTCGTTTTATTTGTTTTTACAAATGAGTAAGCAACTATGAGAAAGGGGGTCAACAAGAGACTGATGAAGATGACTGATATCAATACTGCTAGGCTAGTTTACTTCAGTTACTTTCACAGTATTATGTGTTATGGCATTTTGCTGTGGGGTAGGGCCGCGGACATTGAATCCATTTTTGTACTTCAAAAGAGAGTTCGGGCCATTTATAATCTTAGAGCACGAGATTTACTTAAAGATGTTTATAAAAAAATAGACGTCAGTCCCATCTCTATACATATATTGTTATATTTTGTTCATTTACCAGAATATAGATTCGTATTCAAAACACAGTGACAAACATAATGTTAATACTAGAAACAGAAATAAACTTGTAACGCCTTACTTTCATCTCCACAAAGTGAGGAATAGCTTCATGGGGCTTGGTGTTCGCATCTATAATAAGATTCCACAGCCTATATTAGACTTGCCACTTCAACAATTTAAAACACGGATCAAGAAGTAATTAATAAATAAAGCATACTACAATGTACAGGATTACTTAAATGATGAGAATGCTTGGAATCTAAGTGACGTTGACTCTCAAGCTAAATGATTTGTATAACAGACTATGTAAACATGGCTTTTTGAAAAGAGCGACTGTTGAGTTTCTGGCCGGCTCTTCTCAACAGAAAACTGCTTCCCGAGCTGGTGGTAGCTTCAGACTTCAAACGGACTGACCGACCAATTTTTGACGTATCAAAAGTACTTTTATACAAAAGTCTAATTGAAATAAAATATTTTGAGTTTGAGTTGAGAGAATAACATGCAAAGTGGTCTACAGGTCAAGAAAGTTTGGGAGCCTCGGAAGATTTTAGGATATTTTTAATTTTTATATTGTAAATAATTATAGAATAATAAAATACTTAGTATCTAAAACTCTATATTTGAAATTATTATGCGAATAAATTAAAAAAAATGAAATCTTTTTTGAAATCACATTTAAAATTACTTTACTATTTTCAAACTCTCTGCTTTTCTA
The DNA here is from genome assembly GCA_905147385.1 of Limenitis camilla. Classification (NCBI taxonomy): domain Eukaryota; kingdom Metazoa; phylum Arthropoda; class Insecta; order Lepidoptera; family Nymphalidae; genus Limenitis; species Limenitis camilla. The sequence continues at coordinate 4,127,590 of LR990251.1, read as the reverse complement.
CTTATTAATATAAAATAGAGAGAAAAAAATCAGATGCTTCTAAAAATAGCTAAATATTTTTCTTGAATTCTTAAATACCTATTTTTACAAGTTTTTTAAAAAAAGATTTCTCTAAACAGCTGGCAACACACTATCGGCAATTTATATTTCAAAAGATTTAGGTATCTAAGTAAGGTAGTATTGCTCGCACTTTTTGGTACAAAGAGGTTTTAGGTTTCTCCAAAAATAGCTGGCAACACACAATCGGCAATTTATATTTCAAAAGATTTAGGTATCTAAGTAAGGTAGTATTGATCGCACTTTTTGGTACAAAGAGGTTTTAGGTTTCTCCAAAAATAGCTGGCAACACACAATCGGCAATTTATATTTCAAAAGATTTAGGTATCTAAGTAAGGTAGTATTGCTCGCACTTTTTGGTACAAAAAGGTTTTAGGTTTCTGGCAACACTACCAACTTAAATTTTGTCCTGTCAATAAATGACAATAAATAATGTCATTTATAATTCAATGTATATCTGTGTTAAAATGACATTAAATATTATTAAATAAAAAAATATGAAGAATTCAAAAATACTTTAACACTCAGCATGAAACATACAACACGTAGTTTCCGCCATTTTGAATATTTATTTACAGTTATTATTGTTAATTTGCATTTTAAGGTAAGTTTTATAACTTAAACCTACGTTACGTTAATCAGTATTTTTTTAAAAGTATACTAGCTACTAGTTAATATACATCTAATAAATTAAATTAATTGGTATTATTATTTATTACTAGCCGACCCGCGCGACTTCGTTCGCGTTTTGCTCCGCTCCTATAGGTCGTAGCGAGATGTTAAATAGCCTAAGTTACTCCTTGTTACATCAGCTATCTGCCAGTGAAAGTCCTATCATGATCGGCCCAGCCATTTCAGAGATTAGCCGGAACAAACAGACAAATTGTAAAAAATGTTGTTTTGATATATGTACCGTGCATACATTCATTATTTATATTATTATTATTTTAATATTAGAAACAGACACTAAAATTTTATTTATTTGTATGGATATCTACTTTATAAGAGACTCATTGCAATAAAAAAAGTAAAAATAAGGTTAACGCCTCTATTATAAAAATATATTCAGCTCTATACTTGATGAAATCCGAGTCAACGCACGTATTCGAGCAATAATATTTTCATAGTAATATTTCATGACTCACTCACTCGCACATACAACTTTAAATCACATTAAAAAGAGATAGCATCATTCTCTCATTTCCCGCACAACTTATAATGCCGCCCTATCTCTATCACACTCTTACGCATTATAAGAAATTAAGTGTGAAAGAAATAGCACTACATTCAGTTGTTCGTTGAAAATCATTATGTGGCAGCCATTGTAAATAGATCCCTTCGTGTCCAGTTTTTTAAAGGATATCCGCGTATTTTAAAGGGGAGGAGGGGTCAAATAGAAATAGTCAAGAAATGGTAATTTTTCATGGCTACAAATATGACAGATAATAAATTTTATTTACATTGAGTTGACACATGTAAATGATGTTTTAATGGCGGCGTGTGATTTATTAGTGCTAGATTGTAACAGTATGTAATGTGCTGTTAATTTGTGAACTAGGTAGAGGAACCATGAATTATTGGAGTTAGGTAGTTCACGCAAAATTATTGGACTAGCTGTGTTATTTTCATCTTTGAATGTCATATTTATTTATATCGAATTAACAGCCTAAAAAATTAGTTTCAAGCTCTAAAAATGACGATACTTCATTACAACTTTTCATCCCACCCCCCTTTTATCCGCTTACAACCCTTTTTTCGCATTAAAAAGTTGCTCATGCCCTTTCTCAGGATCTAGAATATATGTATACCAAATTTCATTTTAATCGGTTCAGTAGTTTTGGTGTGAAAGCGCGACAGACAGACAGAGTTATTTTCGTATTTATAATATTAGTAAGTATTAGATGAATGTAGGTCATATTATAAAACAAAGTCCACAACGCATCTGTCTGTTTGTTCGCGATAAACTCAAAAAATACTAAACGGATTTACATGCGGTTTTTATTAATAGATAGAGTGATTCATAAGGAAGGTTTAGGTCTACAATTGATTAAGGTTTTGTCTAAATTGGTTGCAATATGACAATAATTGTTGAAAGTGTAGGAAAAGTCAAGTTTGTATTAAAACCAAACTTCATATACAAGTCTGTTAATAATTCAATTTTATTCAGTCGCGAATGTAGAAAGTTTGAATTTTTCTGAGATAAAAAGTAGCCTATGTGGTGATCCAGGTTATAAAGTATTTGTGTGTCAAATTTCATTGAAATCTGTTCAGCCGTTTTAGCGTGATTGAGTAACAAACATACAAAGTTTTGCATTGGTTTCAACAATCAGAAATAAATACATGAAAAGTGAAAATAAAAAATAAATAATATTAAAACATATCTAATTAAAAAAAGTACTGTTCTTACCTTTAATTTCTCTTTTACTTGTTTACATTAAATACTTTATTCATTTTACTTACATTTCCATTATAATAATTTCAGGCTATAAAAATTATTAAGTACGTATTCATTAAAATAACGTTTAACTTTTTAAATGAAATTTTCAATAAACTACAAGCTACAAGTATATGGAAAGTAAATATTAAATAAAGTATCTCATGGCTTATTTTTTTTATATGTTAATGACTTACATATACAATCTAGTCTATCACTTCTTTTTCCTCTACACAGCCTCCAAATATGAATATTTAGGGATCTGCTTTTCACATACGTTTTTACACTTTCTACTTTTCAAAAACCTCTATTTTCTTGAATCAGTTGATAAATATTTTATACAAAAGTATGTATCTTATTATCTACTTATCTATCTCATAGAATCTAAATTTTGAAATTAATTTTAAGTAGGTAATGAAACCATTCTGATGAAGTTCTACTTGTTTGAAAGGTAATTTAATCGAGATGGTTCTTAGCTATGTATTGTTAAGATCTGTTCACCTCTTTGAAGAATACCAGCTCATTGCTAACTTGAGAGCTGCCTCACAATATTAATATATTGCCAATTATAACAATCTCGTAACCATGGCAACACACTCACATTGCTCACACTAAGTACAAATGAAACGGTATTTCTCGACACCGTTCTTTTGATATCAAGTATCGAATAGAATCGAGTATTAAGCATTTTTAAAGTACGTAACAGTATATATTTTATTTATCGCTAGTCGACTCGCATGACTTTGTCCGCATGTAATTCAGCTCCTATTGGTTGTAGCGTGATGAAATATAGCCTATAGCCTTCCTAGATAAATGGGCTATCTAACACTAAAAGAATTTTACAAATCGGACCAGTAGTTCCTGAGATTAGCACGTTCAAGCAAAGAAACAATCTCTTCAGCTTTATATATTAAGTATAAGATTAGTATAAGATTTGTTAGGTCAGACTAAACATTTGCAATGACCATATCTTTTTATATGACATCCCATTTAAAAGAAACAAAGCCTATATTTTAAGTTAGTCCTGCAACAATATAACTGTGAAAACCGTATCCAATTCTGTTCAGTAGGTTTTTCGTGATGCGTGTTCAAACATCACAAGTCGTTTTCTTTAATATCTTCCATGCATAGACATTCGATAAGTTATATTTTATAACTAGCCGATCCTTGCGACTTTGTCAGCGTGTAGCTCCGCTCCTATTGGTCTTAACGTGATGATATATAGCCTATAGCCATCCTAGATAAATGGGCTATCTAACACGAAATAATTTTACAAATCGGACCAGTAGTTCCTTAGATTAGCGCGTTCAAACAAACAAACTCTTCAGCTTTATATATTAAGTATAGATATGTATGTATGTATTTACATCAAATACAGTCAAAATAACCCACGATATTGTATAAGGTTCACCCTCGCAACTTACCCCATATTTTCTGCTTCAAAACCCACACACAATGCTATTGATTGAAACTACCCTTCAGAGTAACTACTATTGTATATAAGTAATCTACTTTTTGACTTTTTATTTATAAAGGTATTAGAAGTAGAATTGGGTTAGAATTTCAACAGAGCTACTGAATGTCATAGAATGAGAGAGGAATCATATTATAGTTAACTTACATGGACCTCAAGAAGTGTGACCTTAACCACGACACTATAATACTAACTTCCATGTACACTACACGACAACAGAGAGATCTAATCTATCGCACTAAAGGTTATATATTATCTACACGTTTGTATACTTAAAATTATATTAAATGAACTACCCGCGAATACTCATTTATAGATGACTAGCGGCCCATCCCGGCTTCGCGCGGGTGGAATGTTATTTTTAAAAATATTTTGGCCCTCCCGCATTTCGGTGCCCACTCTCTTGCCGCTTTACTCGCTGCGCTGCGTCGCTACACCGGCCCGTCGCGTCGGTGTGTATTTTTTGTTTATATTGATATTTTTAATTTCGTAATATCTTTTGAATGGAAAGTCCGATTTTAATAATTCAAAAAGTAATTTACAGGTATTGAAACAATCTTGAATATGAAATAATTTATTTGGATAAGGATTAATACAAAGGTATGGAAAACATGGTCTGATTTTGATAGGCATTTTTATCAACTTTTAAAATGAAAAAAAGTAGTTATAGTGTTGTAACTATAATAGTTGGACATATGGTCTCGCGGACTTTTTTGTAGACATTGATACGTTCTATAATATTGTACAACATTTTTTTGTTCTATCATCAATACTTTTTGCAGCGCATGCGATGAAAGATATTTTATGGCAAATTTTTTGGCACCTTGGGTTGGTTTTCGTGAGATTTCCTAAGGATCTCTAATTTTTTCTTGTAATAAATATAGCCTATGTTACTCAGGGATAATGTAGTTTCCTAATGGTGAAAGAATTTTTGAAATCGGTCCAGTAGTTTTTATGTTTATTCGTTACATACAAAAATACAAATCTTACTTCTTTATAATATTAGTATAGATAAAATTAAGCAATATAAAAAGGAGGTTGGAGCTTTCAAAATGCGATCTAACTTACAGACCCCCCTCCCAATCCCTCTTTTTCAGTTAAAACATTGGCACAAATAATCCATCTTTAAAGACTTCACTTACAGTTAAAAGGTATAAATTGTTACTACATCATCACTGTTTGTTCGCGATTAACTTAAAAACTACTGAATATATTTTCATGCAGTTTTCACCAATAGATAAGAGTGGTGTATAATTTGTTAAGGTTTTGTATAAATTGATTAAAATATGATGATAATTATTGAATTGAATCAGGCGTTACTTTTTGCTTTTCGCTATTGACGCTAGTAGAGTCAACATCTCCTGAAGATGCTTCGGTTACGGAGCGAAACGTACGTCGATTGTCGATCGCGATCTACTTGTGTGGTGTGTCTTGGTTCGGGTTCGCGCGTCTCACTTTTATGTGGGCAGGGTGCTCTTTTGGGTTGCGCCATACGAGTCTGGTTGTTCAGATTGCCGCGGATTATAGCAAGGTAACCTTTTGATTTCTTTTAAATGATGATAATTGTTGAAAATGTCGGAAAAGTCCAACCGTTAGTTGGGTTGGGTGGGTCGTTAGTTTTTAATACTATTACCATTGTAGAACTATAGTATTTTTTTATGAAAAACCCCCCTTTTCATTCGTAGATATGAAATATTACTTTGTAATTCGGGGATAGATTATAATTTAATTTTATAAATAAGTTGGAACTTTGAAAATTTTTGAACTCTTTTATTTTACTCAAACCTAAAATAGGTTTATAATTCATATATATATGCAACTCGGAGAAAGAATGATGCGAAGGGAGAAGGGCGGAAGGGGCGGGGGCGGTGGTTGATATATAATGGACTATTGGATAATTACAACGTAGATACTGCTACTGAACCGATAAACAACTAAATATTATGAAGCAGTGCCTTGGACTGTGACTAAAAAAAAAAAAAAAGCCTAACTTACGCGCCGGTATAATATAAAAGAGTATATAAACCAAAATATACTTTCAAGTAGGCACAGTTACATATAAGTAATATATTTATAAATATGTTTTTCCTGTACAAAAATAAAATACGACACTTTCCCTTACAAAACCCCATCCACCCCCACGTCTTACCCCTGCGGCGGCTCACGCTCGACTGCCGCCTCACAATGTCCCTGATTCAAACTACCCGCCTCGCTGATTGGTCCTTACGACAATTTTACCGTTTAAACTACTGGAATAATTCACTAGTTAACGGCTTTTGTTATTTTTATTGCTATATTGTTATTAATTTGGATATTCAGTAACGAATAAGTGACTTTAATGTATAATTGGGTTGTTTGAAAGAGGTTAGTCTACCGGAGATATTTTTGATTATGTTCACGTGTTCAATTAATTGAGGTTCAAAGTTCAAACCCTTCCCGAATATACAAATTAGGCCCTTTAGTAGAATTATTAAAGACTAGCTGCTTCCAGTGATGTCCCACTCCTATGAGTCGTAGTATAGGCAGGTATAAAATAATTTTTGAAACCAATATTTCCTGAGGTTATTGTGTATTTACAAATAAACAAACTTTTTAGGACATTAAAGAAATATTTGACTTTTTGACCTCCTACCCCATCCCGTATTAGTTCCTTGTTAACGTCACATATTTTTCAATTTTTATATTTACATTAATATTAATGCATTTTTCGAGACTCAGATATATTATATTAAACTAGTCGATCCGCGTGACTTCGTCCGCGTGTAGCTCCGCTCCTATTAGTCTTAGCGTGATGATATATAACCTATAGCCTTCCTCGATAAATAGACTATCTAACATTGAAAGAATTTTTCAAATCGGACCAGTAGTTCCTGAGATTAGCGCGTTCAAGCAAACAAACTCTTCAGCTTTATATATTAAGTATAAGATTTTAAAGTGTGACGTAACAAAATAGGTAACTTCCAGAAAGCGTGACGTCATTTATGGATAACTAATATATAATAGTTCCATATAGAATTTTTATGTCAATTTATGAAATCCAGTCCTATTAAGCTTTTAATTATGGATACCCAGCATCTCGACACCACACCACTGCACAGCTATAATGGTTATCAGGCGAGCTCCGTTTGATAACTGCGCGAATTTATTTATATCGATTTATTTTAAAAATATAAAAATAAATCGATTTCATTGACAATAATGACTATAACAACCGCAACTAAATTGCACCCCAACATCAACCCTTATTTATCCAACCCAATGACTATATTTTTTTCAAAACCGCAGTCGTATCGAGACAGCCGTGTGGCGCCTGCGCATTCCAAATTTGAATTTGAAATTGGAACGTAATGGCGTCCCTGGCCATTAAAAACAGATCATAGACTAAAGTTTTTTTAGGATAATTTTAGATCTTTTACTCGATTCTTGTAATCGATGTTTTAATATCCTCTAAGTATGTTTTTACGTAAATTATTGTAGATTAATGTTTTGGAAATATTTTGGAGATAAAGATAAGTTAGGGTTGATATCGTGGGAGGATTTGTGACGTCACAAATGTATAGAAAAAAGAGTCAAAACTTTATATTATGTATTAAGTTCTTTTACTTAAAAAAAAGGAATTTCTATTTCTATATTAAGTAGAGTCGTTTTCTACATCTGTCTCTAACTCTACCTTTCATCCATTCATCCCCTCTTTTTTTATGACATATAACATACCAGAAGGTACAAGTAAAGAATACCGGTAGAATTGTTTGAAGGTTTTAGAGCCCTCCCCTTCCTTAAATATACAAGGACACCAATAAAGTTTGGTACACCTTCAGTCTAGAGTTGAGACTAAAAAAAATAGATAAAACGCGATAGTCCGGGAGCCCTGGACATCCAGACCAATGGTAAATTATGAAATCTGAGAAAAATTGTTCGTTACCTTACAGTTAACATGTTTGTTAGTCAATCACGCGAAAACGGCTTAACGGATTTTAATTAAATTTGCCATATAGATACTTTATAATCTGGATTAACATATAGGCTACTCTTTATCCCGGAAAAATTCATTCCTGTGGGATAATAATGAAATATGTTTAATGTCTTAAGCGCCTAAATATTTTATTCAGTAACGATATATAGAGAATTAAATGTTTTTTGATAAATCTAAGTATGTAGGTAAATTGCACCCGCGCGAAACCAGAGCAGTTCGACTAGTAGATAATAACCGTCAGCTACTATGTAGATTTAGCTGTACATAATAATCAAAACACATAAGTTTCAAACGCCTTATAAAATAATAAAAATGGTTTTATAATATGACGTTGGTTGACATATTTGATTTTACTAAAGTCATCATGACTGGTGATGATGATGGTCTTCATAGCAAAGATGGTATCCACTAAGATTAAATCGAATAGATGTAGATTGTAAAAAAACATTAACATTAATTAAAATATAACCATCATGTGACGTCACTACGTGTGGGACGCCATTGCTAATTTTGCGTAGAGCTACTTCAATACAATACATTTTTTCCACTCATCAATGTGACGTCACGCCATGACAGTTTTTCAAATTTGGTTTATTAACCTATTGTTTTGTTACAATCTATGTCAATATTCTTATCTAAGATAGTTTGTTAGATAACTTTAGTGTAGATATGGCTGTCCAGAACTCTTGGACTATGAATTATAATTATATATAAAAAATCTTAACCCGATTAGCATAACGTTTACTGTTGGCGCCGGTCATTTATGTTCGCTTTTAATTTATTAACTTTACATAATAATGTTATACGATAAACTGTAACAATTAGGGACTAAAGAAATAACATATTAGTCAAGAAAACTCTATTTAACAATCGATTACTTTCTGAAATATTGACTGTTTAGTTTCAAGTTAAAGCTTTGTAGTTTTTTCTACATTTAATAAAAACTATCTATAACGTTATCAAGTGTAGATAAGTCAGTCTGAATATCATTACTATAATTAGGGATAACATAAAAAATATAATTGTCAAAATTTATTGACTTTGTTTAGTTAAACCTTAGTCTTTGTTGTTATTAACAAAAAAAAACTTTTATATCATTCTTCTATATCTATCTATGTATATAAAACTAAAATGGTGTTCGCTTTTTGTTGTGTGTTTATCGCCGAATTGCTTTAAAACCACGCAATGTATTTTGATAGAGTTTTCACATATAAATAGAGAGATAAATAAAGAAGGTTTTTGTATACAATTATCAGATATTTTGTACAAAATGGCTGAACAACTTACAGATGCGACTAATGATGAAAGTCTAGTCTAAAAAAGTCTACTTTTCTTTACATATTTATACAAAAGGGAAAACTATTGATACCTCAGCGAAGCGAGGGTAGATAACTAGTAACTATAGATAAAAAAGTCACACATATAGTTACCTAAATATATACCTTTGTTATATACTACAGCAAGAGCTGGTAGTAGTAACTATGAATATGTATATCTATTTGATCATAACTCCAATTCTTTTGATTGAAACTCAGCCGTTTGTTTCACTAGTACTAATTAAGTGAGCCGTTATCATTCCTACGTAATTCTAGTATATTATAACACTATCTCATAACGGATAAAAAGTATCCTTCATACTCAAACACTTCCACCAAACACAATCATCACTGTTTTCTTCAGATGTCATCTGTTACTAAAACACTTCACGGATAGAAAGTATCCTATATCTAGTAAGAGATTACATATAAATGAACTAAAGATAACTATCTGTTGATACCTCAGCGAAGGAATTTGACAGTGATAAAGTGACGTAAAGAAATTCTGATGGAAAGAGCACATATACCCATTTGGTCATAACCTAAACTATTTGGGCTAAAACTCAGCCATTTTTTTCATAATGAGTAATTATGTGATTTGGTGATCATTCTTTATTAGTTCTAGTATATGACGACACTATTACAACACGGATAAAATGTATCCTTTATTCATATTTTACACACTTTCACAAGTAAAACACTTGAATCCATCACTGTTTTCCTCAGACGTTATCCGCTTTTAAAACCACTTTTTATGGATAGAAAGTATCCTATATCGATTTATAGCCACGTATAACATTAAGAAGAAAATACTAAGCAGATTTTTATGCGACTCGGTCCGCCCCGGTAGACGTGTAATGATAAACTATCGGGCATAGCAGCGCGGTATACCAATTACATATAATTTGTAAGGAAGCAACTCATTTAATGGTTTATTGAATTTCGCATTATTTTACCACTTTTAGGTCTTTTTTGATTGGTTATTATTATTGTATATAAGTTGTTAATGTTGTTTTCATCCCCAATAATCATATATATACAATGTAAATATATATACAAAGTAGAAAGATGATAACCGAAGTCAATATTGTCGATGTTTTGTTTCTATGTTACTCCACTAAATGTAGTTCGTCGACATTTCCTTCATAAGATGGCGTCTGGTTGGCGCCATATTAGATTTTCATTACTAGTGGTGGGTCTATCTACCTATATGTTAATGACATATTTGTCCTTTAGACACATTACATCTCCACTTCTATTGAATGCCTGAAAGGGATGTCTTTTAGAGTACATATACATAAGTACATATCTTTATAAAGATATCTTCTATTACAATAACTCTACACTTCTTAACATAACTTCTTTATTATATTCGCTATGTTCTTTATTCCTTAAGCTTCTTTCAAGAGAAGAAAACAGACTGAAACACAGAGAGAGTTAAACTCTTTATATGAAATGCGAGAATTTCTCTCTTACTCTTTTAACAGGCTTACATTTAGCACTTCGATAGTAAGTAACACCAATGTGGGATATTGATGCGTTTTTTTTTAATAGATAGAGTGATTCAAGAGGAAGGTTTATATGTATAATACATGCATATTATAGTAGAGAAAGTAACCGTGCAAAGCCGGAGCGGGTCGCTAGTAAATTATATATGAAAAACTCTCAAACACAGCTTGGTATGCACTTAATGCCTTATTTCATCCTCTTTAAGGCTTGTTTTCTCGATTAAACATAGGCTATGTCCTTTTCCAGACTATAATCTATCTCTGTACTAAAGTATATCAAAATCGGTTGAGTGGTTTAAGCGTTAAAGCGTAATAGAAAGACAAGAAGGCTATTTTTCTAAAGAAAAGGCAGACTAAGGACATAAACTTAATAAAAAAAAAAAAAATTACCCGTGAGGGGACGGGTTAGAATACTATTCCCCTCTGCCGCTGGGAGAGCATCTCGTAAGAGCCGAGTAACCCAGCACCCCCTTGGTGGTAGGGGATCTGTTCCCCGACTGGCTTGCGACTACCAGCATGCGAATCCGATCGCCAAGTGTCACAGACGCGTTCCGGTTGAGCCGCATGTGGGCCAGACTTACCCCTTCCCTCTCCCATCCCATTAATGCTGTGGGTCTAGTGGACTCTGGGCTCTTGCCTAGGGTCCGCTGAATCCGCATCATTTTTCTTCTTTATTCCCCCTTCCCACTCTATCTTCGGGGATGCAACGCATCGACAAAACGAGAGACTGTTTCTTGTTTTTCCGATGTCCATGGGCGATGGTTGCCACTTACCATCAGGTGGACCATCTGCTCGTTTGCACCTTATCTATTATATTATAAAAAAAATAAAAAATAAACAGTCTCACAGAGTAAAACTCTCTATATGGAAATATCTCTCTTTGTCTCTCATTAGTGTAGGGTCAAATTCGCCCTTTTTTGTGTCCCCTATATATCAACATTACTTTCATAAGTCTAAGACCTTACATAGGAGGTATGCTGAGATTTTGTAAATAGAATGACGAATGTGTGACGTAACTACAATGACGTTTTATGTACCGTGAACCCACAATAGTGTCACCGGACAATGAAGGTGTCACACACTGAAAAATACAGAACAATAAAAAAAAATGTCCACTACTTTGACCTTATAAGGATTTTTATTTTATTTATGTTTTCCATACATCTTAGACATATTATAAATGTGAAACTTTGTATGTTTGTTACTCAATCACACAAAAACGGCTGAACGGATTTCAATGAAATTTGGCATACAGATACTTTATAACCTGCATTAACATATAAGCTACTTTTTATCCCGGAAATTTAGAGTTAATGTGGGATAATGATAAAAAATGTTTACTGTCGTAAGCGCCTAAATATTTTTATTTAGCAACAATATATAAATGTTTTTAAAAGACCAGTTTGACTAGTATTAAAATAAAGATAATATCCTCCTTTTCCAAGTCAGGTAAACCAAATTTGTTTTTTTAATTCTCAGGATCGTTTAATATGCAAAGGTAATAAACTGGACAGATGCGTATCATTATTCTATCCCACATTAGCCCAAAACTAGCTTAGTGTATTAACATAATTTTGTATAGAGTAATGAACATACAGAGTATTAAGTTTTTAATTTTTTTTTGCATGCACGAACCTTCGCCTTTACTGCGCTGCATTTTTACTTTAATGTGATAGTCAATAAAAAAAAGTTCTAATTTTTTTATATACTTAAGTAGGTATATAACCTCTTGTTCCTTTGATGAAGTATTTTGTATAGTGGTTGAATATTTAATATTGTCTATGTTTAATAATTAAAAAAAAAAACAGAAAAAAACCTTCTTTATTTTTTTAACAGTCATGAGATTTCTGTAGAAATATTTTGACATTTAAAAATAATAAAAAAAATTGAATTGAGGCTTTGTTTAATGTTTTCAGTTAGTCCATAAGATTCTTTAAAAAAGAAAAAAAATATTCTACTTAAAAAAAATATTTTTTTTTTTATAAATGTTGAATATTGTGTTTATAAGACTTATAACTGCTCTGTACAGCTATGTCATCTAATACATATAGTGAGATAGTTACCAAAAAATACATAATAATGTATCGGAGTTACAAATTATGAATATTAAACCGATCTGCCGATGCCGAACTCGGACATGCTCGTTTTAATGATAATCATGTACCGATTATAGTATGATTTTGGTTTTTGGGATCGTGATACACTGGAAGTTGATGCTATATCTCTTTACTTATCTCTATATTTTTAATATTTAGGGTGAGTTAGGGTTAGTTTAGCCTAACTTAAGCTTTAAACAGAGAACCTATGCGGTGGAGGCGAGTGTTCACAAATGTGGAAGGGGGGACCCTTCCTTTAAACTTACACCTTGGTCACAATTCCAAGGCACTGCTTAGGTTCCTGTCGTAATTGTAAGAGATTATAATGTTTAGTTATTTATCGGTTCAGTAGCAACCTCCTTTAAATGTTTTCTATACCCCTTTCCTATTTTTTTCGCCGATATTTACTCTCACTATCCCAATTTAGAGAGGAAAATTAAAGCTATAGGAAACGGAAATGGGAGAGATAAAGAAGATAGAAGAAGTACTGTAAAAGTAAACTCGCTAGAAAGACAAAATGAGGTACGATGAGAAAGCGGTGTTAGAATTTAAGGACACTTACCTTAGAGGCCCTTGATGATGCGCTATCTAACTCATAACTGATGACATGACTAGATATCCGGAAAGGCGTTCAGGCGTTGGATTCACAAGACCTGTGGGTTCAAATCCTAGTCATTGGACTTCTGGTGGACGTGGCCCACTCCTATAATAAGCGTTTAGTTTACTTGGAGGAGACTTAGTTGAGTCGGAAGCTTTAAAATAAACAGAATATAAGCAGGGGCGTAGCCAGTATTTTTTTCTGAGGGTGACCTGGGGGGTGAGGAGGGGCCGGCTGGAGAAAAAAACTGCTGTTATTCATAGTAATGTTATTTTTTAATAAAATTTACATAATCTATACTACTAAACAGAGCTAAAGTTTGTGTGTTTGTGACGTTTTTGGAGATAATCTCTGGATCTACTGAACCGATTTTGAAAATTCTTTCACCAATAAAGAGCCACATTAAGTGTGAGTGTCATAGGCTATTTATCCCCATATTCTCACGGGAACGGGAACAGCGGGTGAAACCGCGCTGGTCTGCTAGTAATAAATAAACACGTAATAAACAAAATATGAATGCTTTGCTTTAATAACAATTTAATGTTTTATCGCGATTCGCGGCCTCTTTGTACTCCTCGTCCGTAAACGTGTATCAAAAGTTGAATGCTTATTTATTGTAATAAACTTACAAATAAGTAATACTAGCATTCAATCTATTTTAATTATAAAAGTAAAAATAAAGGCGTTAGTGGGAAATTGAACCAAGGACTCGGGCCTTGTAGCAAAAAACAGTAAAATAGTGCCTCAACTAGCACTATTATATATATGATAATATTATCGGTAATATTGATAGATTTGAATTTAAATATTTTGGATCGCTTTTTTCTGGGAGGGGTCACCAGGCTGTCTGGCCCCCCTAGCTACGCCAATGAATATAAGATAATTAAAAGCGAAAGTTACAAGAGTTCACAATAGAAAACAAACAGAGAAATCTTTTATTTTCACATTGAATATACTATAGCTATATATCTATATTTTATTCATTCTTAAGTTCAGCCTTAAAATTGTTAGTGGCTAAAGTATTGTAAGCACAAAATTATAGTATTTTATAGTACAGCTCTTTTAGTGTTCCCAAGCTTTGAATTTTCGGTAACATCACATCGGAAATTGTATCTCGTAGGATATGGGATATGGGAAAATGCTGGTATTTTCAAATTATATCTGCGAGTGTATCATTAAACGCCAAATTGTATGTTCCAAAACTTTACATCTTTTATACTACACATTATATTAAGTTTTACCTGTTCGCCTCGCTGAGGGGGAATTGCTTTAGATTCAATATGTATAATTACAGAAGAACTCTTTCAGAATTTGAGAATAAAATCGTAATCAGTATTTTGACTATTTTTTTACCCAAAATCAAAGTGTTTAGGGGATACAAGTAAGAGAAATAGGGATACTGAGCTGGGAGCGATATTTTCTATTTTTTTTTTACTTTGCTCAAATACTTCTTGTATTTATTGTAGTGTAGTTGAAATGCTTCTAGACTTAGTCGTACTTTTTCTTAGTAGGTAGGTCTTAATCAAGTTCTTCTATTCTTGTTCTCCTACTGCTGTTTTTCCTAGTAGTCTGATGCATAATATATTTAGCTGAAGTTACTGTTTAGTCTTGGTCTTGTCCCTTGCTTAGGGTCATTTCTGTTTACATATACTAATAATATATACTAGGGTGGGCCAAAAAAACTGTTAAATTTTTTTCCTTAGTTACCATCAAAATATCGTCTGAGATGACGAAAAAAAATTCAGGTAAATTTTAACCCCTAATATACTTAAACTTATAAGTGGTAAAAATATATTTTGTGATAAATTATAAGAAATAGTCAAATCCTTTACGATTTAAGGTTGGACATTAACCTCGAATAACTTCTAAACGAGTTAACTTAGCGAAAAATAATCTCAGACCATTTTTGTAGATCGTTAAATTTCCTACAAGAATATGTTTTGATTTTCAAGAGACATTCATTCGTTCAAGCGCATTAAAAACCAAACAAAAAAATAAAATTCCTATGTTATTTAAATGGGAAATAAAAAAGTACGAAGAGTCACCTCTTAATTTATTTTCATGGTAACTAAGAAAAAAAATTAAAAGATTTTTTGGCCCACCCTAGTATATACAATATATAATCAGGTTCTAATAATGGCGTATCATAAAATCATTTATATAATGATGTGTTCATTGCAAAATAATGATGGTAATTGTAGCACTATATTTACTTTAATCTGTCTTTTTTACGTTATTGAATCATCTGAGATTTTTAACCTCACTTTTTATAAGGGACTAGTCTCACTCACTCAGTCACTCACTCACTCACCACCATCTCATTGGACATCAATTATTAGAAATAAGAACACATTGTGTGCAGTGTGACTGCAGACGACATGTTCAGGAATATCGTCATATTTCAACTAATTTACACAAAACCTTCACAAATTATACACTTAAACCTTCCTTATGAACCACTGTATCTATTGATAAAAACTACACAAAAATCGGTTCAGTAGTTTTTGAGTTAATCTCGATCAGAAAGATTTTATTGCTAGATTATGTTATTTTAGTTCGCATTGCATTTAAATGTTATTAATCAACAAGACTATGTTAAAGATTGACATATTTTAGACTGGAAGCACCTGGGCCTTGCGACCTATATGTATGTTTATGTCTAAGACTAATAAAACTAACTAAGAATTGAAATTATCTAAAAGTAAGTAGTAGACAATAATACCAAATAGACGGACTGCTCTATAGATATTCTATTACACTTCAAACAGATAATATTGATGATGGTTTGTTTTGTCAAACTACCTCACTCATCAACACCTTATTACTATATAGATAATCAGATAATCGTGATAAAAGTATAGAAACAGTTAAAGGTTTAAAAAAAAATTTTATTCTGATTATAATAATATAAATATTTCCAAAAGTAGTAGTAGTAAGTAGTTTCCAATTTAAAGTTTAAAATAAACTGAGATATGAACCATATATTGATTTTCAGCGCCATCTATCGTTGAATAGCATGCATGACGCTAAGAATACTTTCTCTTTATCTGTTTATTACTAGCCGCGCTCCGCGGTTTCACCCGCTGTATTTTGGATAATTCATCCTTTATTATTATAAATTATAGCCTATGTGTTACTCTGATGTATAAGCTATATTATTGTAAAGTTTCATCAAAATCCATTCAGTAGGTTTTGCGTGAAAGAGTAACAAACAACCACACATCCATACATTCTTACAAACTTCGCGTTTATAATATTAGTAGGATTACATAATGAAATTTCGTACATGGTTACTTGAGAAGGTTGATTAACACATAGGGTACTTTTTATCCCGAAACAAGGTTCGTTCCTGTGGGATAGAAAAGTAGTAATCGAAATAGCTGTAGCTGAAAATTTTGTACACATAGTAGGTACATAATTTAACATAAATATAATCTATGCAGACAAAGTCACGCAGCTTGACTAGTAATTGATTCTTAAATATTATCCTTTCAATAATTGTTTTAAATATATTTAGGTTTATTTATAAACATATTGACTAGTCAAAGTTAATCCTACTAGTATTATAAACGCGAAAGTTTGTAAGAATGTATGGATGTATGTTTGTTACTCTTTCACACAAAAACTACTGAATGGATTTTGATGAAACTTTACAATAATATAGCTTACAAGTCAGAATAACACATAGGCTATAATTTATAATGATATAGTTTGAATTACCCGAAATACAGCGGTTGAAACCGCGGGACGCAGCTAGTATCGAATAAATTAATCATTATTATGTTAATATGAATGCTGCGTTTCTACCAAAGATGTGCGAGGATGTGTAGCAAGAGATGTGTTTGTTTAAAACTTCATTTGACACTTTCATCCTCCTAAAATAGTACAGAATAAAATGTTTACTTATTCTTGTATTCTTGACCTCCTTTTCTTTAACGACATCTACTTAAATAACATCTACAATTACGTCAACGAAGATAAAGTTCTAGACTAGTACAGAATCATTGGTTTACTTTTAAAATATAAACTAAAACGTATAAATGTAAGAAATGGAAAGGTGTATTTGTATACACTGTTTTTATTTATTTCTTTTAAAAATTATGTAAATTATAACTATGTTTTTAGCGTATGAACTATGTCAAATTTAAGAATATCTTGCCATAATATATTTCCTATTTATTATTAAATGCAAAACACTTTATTGTAACTTTTAATAGATATTAAATCTATACTAATATTATAAAGAGGAAAGATTTGTATTTTTGTATTTTTGTATGTAACGAATAAACATAAAAACTACTGGACCGATTTCAAAAATTCTTTCACCATTAGAAAGCTACATTATCCCTGAGTAACATAGGCTATATTTATTAAAAGAAAAAATTAGAGATCCTTAAGAAATCTCACGAAAACCAACCCAAGGTGCCAAAAAATTAGCCATAAAATATCTTTCATCGCATGCGCTGCGAAAAGTATTGATGATAGAACAAAAAAATGTTCTACAATATTATAGAACGTATCAATATCTACAAAAAAGTCCGCGAGACCATATGTTCAACTATTATAGTTACGTCACTATAACTACTTTTTTACATTTTAAAAGTTGATAAAAATGCCTATCAAAATCAGACCATGTTTTCTATAACTTTGTATTAATCCTTATCCAAATAAATTATTTCGTATTCAAGACTATTTCAATACCTGTAAATTACTTTTTGAATTATTAAAATCGGACTTTCCATTCAAAAGATATTACGAAATTAAAAATATCAATATAAACAAAAAATACACGACGACGCGACGGGCCAGTATAGCGACGCAGCGCAGCGAGTAAAGCGGCAAGAGAGTGGGCACCGAAATGCGGGAGGGCCAATATATTTTTAAAAATAATATTCCACCCGCGCGAAGCCGGGATGGGCCGCTAGTAGTAAATATAATACACAAAAATCCACTATATACTATATGTTCATTGGGTCTATGACGTTGCCAAGAGATGTGGATATTTGGCGACCATGAGCACCTCGGACCATTGGGTGACTTCTCTGTGAAACAAGCATAAAAAATATTTATAGGTAAATACTCATATATTCTCATATAAAATATACATAGACATACATTACATAAGGCCAAACTTATCGATACATATTCATAATGTATGATTTACGCAGAGAACACGTGAATTTGTATAGTGTGTCTTGGGCCCGAGGTATCAACTGCAAAAGCTGGTAGCCTGGTCCAAAGAACACCGCACAAATTCACGCACTACTCAACGAAAGTTTCGAGCATCTTCAAGAGATGTAGACTCTACAACAGTCAGTGGTAAAAAAAACTTGACTTAAAAAAATTAATTTACAATTTATAAGTAAATCAAAATATAAAGAATTAGTATAGATAGAGTCTTCTACTCATTCTAAGCCAAATTCCACCACACTGGCCAAGTGCGGGTTGGTAGACTTCACACACCTTTGAGAACTTTTTGTGAACTCTCAGGAGAGCAGGTTTCCTCACGATGTTTGCCTTCACCGTTAAAGCAAGTGATATTTAATTGCTTAAAACACACATAACTCAGAAAAGTCAGAGGTGTGTGCCTGTGGGGGATCAAACTCGGACCTCTCAAATAGACGCATCTAGATCTTAACACTGATATTATAGGAGCGTATAAAAATATTTTTAAAAATATAACTAGCAGGAATTCACTCAACAGTAATTTAGCAGAAACTCACTTGGAATGAGATGGAACTCAGACGGAACTAAACTAATATTTAGGATGGAGGAAGAGCTTATATAATAAAATGATAAATAACATCATGTCGTTAGTTACATCCTTTGTGTTTCTTGGATCCTTAATTAGTTTCTTAATCATTTGTTTATAAGATTTTATATCCTGTTAACGTGTTTGATAATAACTATAATATTACCCAGACACCTATAACGGGAATCTCTTAAGATGGCGGCGTTCAGCCATTATTCGTTATGACAATCAACATAAACATTACTAAATCTGTATATCACATATTGAAAAACTTGGATTGAGCTAAGCTAATTCATTTTTTCTATGTATTTAGAAGAGTAGGTATTTGGTTCACTAGGTGGCAACACTGTTACTGTCATTATTGGCATTCTTTTTGACCATTACTTATTTCGAAAATCGGCACAAACTCATTTGCATATTTATTAATAATACTTGTCGTGTTTACCACGTGTAAATTTAATGAAAAACATAAAATGTTTTATCCCACAGGAACTATGAGTGTTTTCGGGATAGCCTATGTGTTAACCCAGACTATGAACTATCCGTGTGCAAAATTTTATTGAAATACGTTCAGCCGTTTTTGTGCTAGGCATCCAGACATCTAAACATCCAAATAAAGGCACACATAACAACAACGCCATCAAGTGGAGTTTGAGGTCACTCAATAATAAAAACGTAAATATATAATTTACTAGGTTGCGTTTCCACCAGAGATGTGCGTGGATGTGTGGCGAGGGATGTGTTTGATGAGGTCCAATACAATCGCTTAATTTGAAAATATCTGACCGAATCATCCTGTATTTTTCTGATACATAATTTTTTTGGCAATTATTAACCTTCCGCCCCCATGTTAGTAAAAATAAGCAAAGCCCTATACCCCATCTCCCCTATGCTTACATAAACATTGAAACATACATTTTTTTCTCGTTTTGATGTGAGTGTTTATTTTTTATCGCTGACGTAATTCCCATGCAGATCCCCTCAAAATCATCAAAAATAAGCAAAGCAAGGAGCTCCACCTTTAATTCTTACGTAACACTTGAACGGCTCCATATGGTTGAAATATATAGTCATATAACATATATAACAATTATTTAATATGATATGGAATCATAAGCGATTTTAATAATATTCTATATTTATATTATTTGGTAAAATATCCTGTATGTCATAAGAAATGAGTGCTGCCGGCGGGCGGAGCTAGTGTATTGTAAGAATGTCGCTACGCCAAATGTCGTGCGGTGGAATTACAGGGATGGATTTAGGAATATCTTTTTATTTTTCTAGTTTTCACATGCAGTTTACATGGAAAGTGGAGCGCAGCAGCTGTGATTTGAGATCCATGAGCAGGGTTAGATCACTGTACACTTACGCTTTACTATGATTATCAGTATGTATTTATTCTGTGAAACTACGTCAAACCGTTGAGTTTAAACAGAGTTTATAAATTGTAGAGCGTATGCAGCGAGAGTATTTTTAAAACAAACCAATTGAAAATTATAGACATTCAAAGATTATTAACAGTGTTGCTTCCTATCAAATGTTTCCGACTCCGTGTTGGGTGAAATCTATAATAGTTTTAATAGTTCTGGAATGAATTTCCATAATAAAAATAGTAATGAAAAGTGGTAAATAAGTATTTTCTGTAGCAGTTTTTTAAAAACTTATCTAAAATTTAAATTCGTTTGTACTCGCTAGACATGGTAAATACTGAAATAAGTACTTTTCTTTCCTAGGAGAAGATTTTATTGCTCGGAGGTGGCCATTTTATTTTATAATGTATCCGGCATGTAAGAATAGGTTTGACCTTGAATGCACTGTTAGGGGCGAATGCAGATCGTCACACGCGATTGGTTCTTATGCAACGTTTCAGTTCCCGCGCGTCTGCCGAATTAACCTCCGATATCTATGAGAGACATCGACACACGGGCAGTTTTCACACACCTACAGAACAATTTGAACTCTCAGGAGTGCAAGTTTCAACACATTTCTTTATATACTTACCTAGGATACTATCGCTGTATATAAAAGTAAATTGTGGCACAATGACTGTTCCAACTCCAGACTAAAATTATCAAGGTTAAAACCCGAATTTATTTGCCTATTTAGGAAATAAAACCATTAGATAACTTTTAAGTAAAAGAAACCTTAAAATCTTTCTAATATGTATATTCTTACACTGCAATTTAATGTACAATATGTATATTAAATTTTTGTACCTATACAACATTTGCTCGGTTGTTAGATCTTTTTGCACAATAAAAAACATTGTACAAGTTCATTTTAATAATAAAAGTTCTTTTTTTGAATTCTAGATGATATCAATATACTATTATATTTCTTGCAATATTGTCATATAATTAGAGAAATGATACTCATTACTGTACAGCAATACGTATACACATGCAAATTAGACAGAAAGAAAAGTGTAGGGTATATAATAATAACGCTCCTAAAAGTATATATTGTCTACACGTCAGTAAACTTGAAATAAAATAAAAGAAACTACCCGCGAACACGCGAACAATTTATAAACGGTATTGCTAACCGTTAACCGCTAAAATCCGACTGCCATGTGTCTTAGACGCGTTCTGGTCAAGCCGCATATGGGGCAGACTTACACCCTTCTTCTCCCATCCCATTAATGCTGTGGATCCAGTGGACTCTGGGCTGCTCTTCACTCCTCCTCTTTCTATCTTCGAGGATGCAACGCATCGACAAAAAAGGATATCTTTTGTTTGTTGATGTCCATGGGCGATGGTGGCAACTTACCATCAGGTGGACTATCTGCTCGTTTGCGCTTTATCTACCATAAAAAAATAACAGTACGTCACGATATCGCCATAAAAAATAAATAAAACCTGAGTACACCTCTGTAAAAATACCGTGGGAGTTACCATTTGACACACGCCATGTCGTGACAGAGACAAAACTGCCTTTTTCTCTGTCCCTTTACGTGCTATCGAAAAAAACTTACATATTCAGTATTAAACAAGCTGGATTTTTATATTTACTATTTATATTATTTATTTTTTTAATATTTTATTAACTTAGAACTTCGTCATTAATGCACTGATTTGTATGTCCATACAGATTCGTCCCATTTTTGCAAAATCCAGTTCTAATGATGATCCTTAAGATATTGAGAGAATACCCCAAATCTTATATTTTCTTAGATTTTTATCTTCAGTTTATATTTATTTCAATTTATTTTTAATAATTTCAAATTAATTTAATGTTAATCTTAGTTTATAATATTTTTTTTATTTTTCTAAAAAAAGATGAAATAAAAAAAACACCATCAAGTTTTTTTTTATATAAAACTATTAAATTGCATTTAAATCAAAATTCAAGTAAATCTTTATAATCGATTTATACACTTTAGTTCCGCTACTGACAACTAGATGGCGTTAGTAGGCGAATTTATAATTGAAATATTTTTGATACTATTACAATAATTATAAATATATATATCCTTCTAAATTATTATTTATTCTCTCTTCCCTAAGATTTCAATAAATTCTTTTATAAATAAAAATATTTTTAATTTATATAAGATTAATTTTTATTAATCAAATATGGCGGTTGCTTAGCTTATAAGAATTTTAACTGTTTTGCGGATAAAAAATAATCTTCATTTTTAAAATATTTTTATACATAACCAATTTATCCGTCGGTCTACTAATGATGAAGTAAAACAGTCAGACGGCAATAAATTAAATAGTTTACGTAGTTGCTTCTTAATTATGTATGTCTATATCATTTACCATAAAACATTTGAGACAAATGCGATTACTATGTGGAAAAATGTTCGTATGTTAACATTTACATTTTTATTTTTGACATTATTAATAAATATAAATTGATTGTAAACGTATTAATATTGCAACTAGTTGACATGCAATACTTATATTTATCAAAAACCATTTATCTACCTTATTTTCAATGAAATAAAAAAATTTAGGCTCCTCTGAATGCAAACATATTTTAATATAATCCCGCAGAAACGTTCCAATTTTACGGGATAAAAAGTAGCCTACATGTTAATCTGGTGTATAAAGTATCTGTGTTAAATTTCATTGAAATTCCTTTAGCCCTTTTTATTTAATAAAACATCAAAATTAGTAAGATAAATAAGATAAATAAATTTAAAAATATTTTTGATCAGACTTTATTAGAATGTCCATAAACTTGAAAAGGAAAGATATAGTTTTAATAATTATGTTAAACAGCACATTTATAGATAGTTTACTATCACCTGTGTATATATAGATACTCATAGTTTAAAATCCTATGTTTTTTTTAAAAGATTACCAGCAGTATGGATCACATACATACTGACGCTTTATCTTAATGTTGGCAACACTAATTATGATGTCGGAATCATAACAACGACATATATAGATATTCAGTCACACACTGAATCGTACTAGTCCTACTAATATTATAAACGCGAAATTATGGATGTCTGGATGTATGTTTGTTACTCTTTCACGCAAAAACTACTGAATGGATTTTGATGAAACTTTACATTAATATAGCTTATACATCAGAATAACACATAGGCTATAATTTATAATGATATAGCGTGAATTATCCAAAATATAGCGGGTGAAACCGCGGTGTCTATATATTTCCGAAATATTTAATGTAATGGATAGCATATATGAAATAGTGATGGAAATGAATGTATTGATTAAATATGATAAAGAATAAAAATATCTGAGTGATAAACAAGGTAGACAAGTCCTATCCTCAATGTTGGTACCACGTATCGGTGTCAGTCCCATGTATATAACATAAAAACTATAGGTTAAAAAAAAATGTTAGGACAATATGAAACTTAAAGTGAAATAAAAAATCTTATTTATAAATGTGAAAGTATGTTTGGATGTTTGTAACTCAATGACGCTAAAACGGCTGAACGGATTTCAATGAAATTTGGCACACAGATACTTTATAACCTTGATTAACGTATGAGCTACTTTTTATCCCAGAAAAATTCAAAGTTTTTGCGGGATAATGATAAAATATGATTACTGTCGTAAGCGCCTGAATATTTTTATTCAGCAACAATATATTGAGAATTAAATATTTTATAATTAATTCAAGTATTATTATTCAAATCAACAGTGTTGCTAGATTAAACTGGAATTTAGTACCAAAATGAATTGAACCCGCATCAATTATGTCTCTCGAGTTGAAACTTCCACTAGGCCATCTTGTCCAATACTAGTATTGTAATCAGGAACTAATTGATTAGGAAACTATTGTTAATGGCGAGCTGATTTATCGAGGATAATATAAGCTGACCCATAGTTGTCTTTATACTATTGTTAAACAGTTCTATACGGAAATACTATTATCTTATACTTAATATAAAAAGCTGAAGAGTATGTTTGTTTGAACGCGCTAATCTCAGGAACTACTGGTCTGATTTGAAAAATTCTTTCATTGTTAAATAGCGAATTTATCAAGGAAGGCTATAGGCTATATATCATCACGCTAAGACCAATAGGAGCGGAGCTACACGCGGACGAAGTGCGCGGTTCGACTAGTTTGAGAATAAAGTAAAATAAATTACAGTAGTTTTGTATAAATAAAAAAAAAGATTTATATAGGTAAAAAAAAAGTATTTATTATAAATTTGATAGAACCAGTTATGGACAAAAAAATTAAGTAATTTGTTTTTATTTTTCATTTCCGTCGTCTTGATACAATGTAGAGAACAACTTGCTTGTGGATCTAACTAAAGATTTTTTTTAGTTGCAACGACTTGGAATAAAATAAAAGGTACCCGCGAATATAGTTATCAATGGTGTTGCTAACCTAGCAATTTATATATCACCTGTATTTGCCCTATTACCCGACGCGTGTCACTACTATCAACCTCCTTTAGGATCGTCTTAAATTAATCGAATTGATTTGATTTATCTCAGTGTTGCACCCCTTTTCCTGCGTTAGAGGTCAAATGGTTCAAACCTCAAAAACTTAAATACAATCCTAAATTAATACTAATAAAGTTTAAACTCCTTTAATTTGGAAAATCTGGATAAATTCCCAACAAAACTAAAAGTTGTAAGTCACTAATCAGTCCTTGATTAATTTTGAGTTCTATTACTATAAGCATTAAGTCGATTTTGGCTTAACTTTCAGTCAAGTGCAGTCAAATAGAGAGGAAGATCCAATTACTGTCAATTCAGCTGAATTAGACAAACAGTGGGATTTTTGGGAGCCCCGATAGCAACCGAAGGCCGACACTTTAAGACTTCCTAGTTATTGTCTTTCTAACCTAATATATAAAATATTCACGCTTCCCTGAGGACTCATTTATTCACTCACTCGCAGAACCATGAATCATATATCTCTCATGGTTGAGGTAGCATTCGTAAGACTTACTTTGCAAATTCGACTACCACGAAAAAGTCTTTTCATTTTTCGGGTTAATATATAACCTATGACGCTTACAAATAATGTGGTTTTCTATTGGTAAAAGAATTTTCGAAATTGGTTCAGTATATCCAGAGATTACCCCCTACAACCTCACAAACTTTACCTCTTTATACTATTTCATGTTCATCTTTATTTTAATTCCAGTTGTATCATTCTATAGACTTGTATCTATAGGTATCCCTTTATAAGGGCTAAAATAATTAAAATTTATAATAAATAAAATTATAAAAAACATAAATAAATTATTTATTCATTTCATTTTTAACATAATTTTTTTTTATATTATATATTTAATAAACATTAATAAATTTTTATTATTTCTCAACAGATATAACTAGAAAATATTTTTTTCTTAAGAATGTTTGGTCTAAATAAATATAAAAGGATTTTCTAATTTTTAGAAATAGGTTATAAAATAGGCTATAAAATTGTTATATAATAAATGAAGGGATTAGGTATTTTTTATATACTTTCTATCTATAGTATCTCTATACTATCTAATTATCGAGGAGATATTCAAATAAATGTTTTCTTTTTAAGGTTTTGAGACACTTATATATTTTTACAAATGGACGATTTATGAATGAAGTTATGGAAGTAAGAAACGAAGGAAGGAGAGAAAAAAAAATTGTTGACCCTACTAAACCCTACAATGTGCGCGTCATAGAAAATATTGCCGCCTTTGAGGCCAAAAAATATTATTTTTTAAATTTGCCTGTTGAGTTTAGGATTTTTAATGTCTCTGTTTATAGTAATATTCATTATTCTAATTTTATTCTTTGTTAATTTATATTGCTTATTAGACTACTATAATATAATACTTGGGCTTGTGACCCATTTGTAGAATTAAAGAGCAGTTCTACTCCTCCTACTGAATATATTATAATGTTCTTTTATTCTTCTTTTAGTCTTTTTAAAGATTACAAGCAGTATGGGCCACATACTACTAAGCTAAAGTGTTTGTTTTAGGAGTGAGCCAAGTCAGTGTGTCCGGGATTTGAACCCACGACTTATCGTTTCAACACTCATCAGCAATTACACCAATTATTTAAACATCGAAGCGTCAGTAGCTCAGTGGTGCGGGCCCCTGCGGGCTCAGGGGTAAAGGGAATACTAGTAGTATGTGATCCATACTGCTAGTAATCTTTTATAAAAAAAAAAAAAAAAAAAAAAAAAAAAAAAAAAAAAAAAAAAAAAAAAAAAAAAAATTAAAACATTTAGCAAAATATATTTTAATACTCAACACGAAGTCACAAGAGTTTAGTTCAATTCATCATCCTTTTTATCATTATAACGACCAAAGGTGGGGCTTAGGCCTGTGTTGCCAAGTTTAAGGTCAAAACATCCCCTTTAATAATTATATTAAACAGAAATATACTTTTATAATTTTTTCTGACACTTAATTTTTTTTTTTTTTAATAATAAAATAGGAAGGCAAACGAACAGACAGGTTACTTTGTTAACATTGTTTTACTAATTTACATGTTTTGAATAATGTATATGGCTAATATATTGAATATCAGTCGCTTTCCGTTGTGTGTACGCTTAGATCTTTAAAACTACGCAACGGATTTTGATGCGGTTTTTACTAATAAACAGAGTGATTCAAGAGGAACGTTTATATGTATAAAACATATATGTTATAGAAGAAAAACTGAGACAAATGGTAAAATGAAGAAATAGTATGAACTAAATTTATATTTATTTGCTACTCTACAGTTGAAGTGGATAAATCAAACTTGATAAAACTTTCAATTCAAACCGTAAGTATCGCTTCATTTATTAACAGTTTGCAAGTATACTTAAACATTATAATGGCCTCTACATGTCACCGTTTTAACAACATATTTATTTAAATTTAAACTTTAAGTTTAAAGTACTAAAGTTCATTTTTAACTAACATCAGATATTTTTTTCAAAATTTACTCTTTAATGGAATTTGAACTTTATTTCCTAACAATTACGGTTTGTTTAAGTATTATACTGGTAATACGTTAAGTATACTTGAATGAAGAGGTCTATAGATCTCATGCATCTGTAGTCTACATTAAAGTTATATCTTTTTGTGTTTAGTAGCTATTGTAATTGAGTGGAGTGGTCAAATATAGACGGTGAGTGGTTAGAATGGTTTATAAGAATTTCACTTTTATTTAATATCTGACTGACTGACTGACTGACTCTATTTAACACCATTCGATTTAGCGACAAATTCTATATATATAGCAACACTTGAGGATTAAATACCGTTGTATAGTTTACACAACAAATATCCTAACTTAATGTGAAGAGTGCTGTCTGTCTGTAGAAAAAACGACTGGACAAAATTGGATATGGTTTTCACAGTTGTATAGCTGCAAATTTAACTTAATTGAGCCTATATTTTAATTAAAAAAAATTATTGTCATTTAACCTATAACTACCTACCCCCGGACACACCGATCGCAACCAAGCAGCTTGATAGTTACGATGTTGGTAATACTGATTTGAGTGCCAGTCTGTTAGTTATGATGTCGGAAATATTAATCTGAGTAACATTTGATTTTAGAGGTTGGCACATACTTAATATCATTAAAATAAATACGCCGCCATGATAGGCATTATTATTGTTATTACATCGCGAGTATTCTAGCAGTGAAGCTTCAGTACTGAAGCTCTGAGTCTTAAGGACATCTCCCAGAAGGATATTCTAGTCAAGCTTTCATACTATCGGTCTGCGTTTGCAGGATGAAGACTGTGAATCTGAGTTCTTCTACCTCAGAGAAGATGATGAGGATGCAGCTACGTTAGAAAGCCAGATTCAACCTGAACCAACAAGCATAATGTCTTTAAGATTACTTTTTTCATCCAGACGGTGTGACTGTAGATAATTAATTGGCAGTGTCCAAAAATATGTCCAAAAAAATTAATAATGTAAATTGTTTCAGCTTATTCAGTTATATGTTTAACGTGCTGACCTGTCCTCGCTTCGGTGAGATGCATTAAACTATAGGCAATACATCTCACTATTCGGAAGGTCCGAGTTTGATCCCCCACACAGACACTCTGACTTTTCTGAATTATGAGTATTTTAAGAAAATAATTATCACTTGCTGTAGCGTGAAGGAAAACATTGTAAGGAAATCTGCACTTCTATGGTCTAATCTCTCCTCTCAGATCTTCAGATTCAATATTCAGAATTCAGATTCAATATCCAAATTAAGAGTAACAATCAGCGGTCTCTGAGACCGCACGTCGTTGGTGAGGGTTAAAAATATTTTAGCACAGTAAATCTAGTGGCAATTAGTATTATAATAAAATCGAAAACCACATTTAAACAGCTTCAGCCATTGACATTGACATACACAAAAGCTGACAATAATTATAACAGAAATATGTACAGGTATTGCCAGTATAAATAAACCATCGGGCCGTGATACAAGGGTTATGTAATTACACACAATGTCCTCTATTCTATCAAAATCCGTCATAATCTGTTCATAACAGTTTACATTTTGTATCGTCATGAACTAAAATGTTATTAAATCTATTAAATATTATGAGCATCATATGTAATTCGCCATTTCGTGGTGGCGGCCATATTGGATTTCAAATTTGTTATAATGTAGTATTCTACTAGTCAAACTCTTTCATTTGCTACCCATATTGAGCGATTTGTAAAAAAATATGTTATACGCCATTTTATGGTGGCGGCCATATTGGATTTCAAATTTGTTATAATGTAGTATTCTACTAGTCAAACTCTTTCATTTGCTACCCATATTGAGCGATTTGTAAAAAAATATGTAATACGCCATTTTATGGTGGCGGCCATATTTGATTTCACATTTCTCATAATGTATAGTATTCTACTAGTCAAACCCTTTCATTTGCTACCCATATTGAGCAATTTGTGAAAAAATATGTAATCCGCCATTTTGTGGCGGCGGCCATATTGGATGTCCAATTTGTCTAGTGTATAGTATTCTATTAGTCAAACCCTTTCATTTGCTACCCATATTTAACGATTTGTAAAAAAATATGTAATCCGCCATTTAGTGGCGGCGGCCATATTGGATGTCCAATTTGTCTAGTGTATAGTATTCTATTAGTCAAACCCTTTCATTTGCTACCCATATTGAGCGATTTGTAAAAAAATATGTAATCCGCCATTTTGTGGCGGCGGCCATATTGGATGTCCAATTTGTCTAGTGTATAGTATTCTATTAGTCAAACCCTTTCATTTGCTACCCATATTGAGCAATTTGTGAAAAAATATGTAATCCGCCATTTTGTGGCGGCGGCCATATTGGATGTCCAATTTGTCTAGTGTATAGTATTCTACTAGTCAAGCCCTTTTATTTCCTACCCATATTGAGCGATTTGTGAAAAAATATGTAATCCGCCATTTTGTGAAGGCGACCGAATCGAACTAAGAAAGGGGTGTGTGTTTATTAAGAAACAATATAATTGCATTAACACACTGAGTGTAAGCAAATAAAACGATTCTATTGGCTCTAAACAAACCCATCCATCGCTACACATCTCGCGCATCTCTGGTGGAAACGCAACTTAGTTTACTCCAAGGCTACTTCTAGAAAACAACTTGCTACCAGACGAAAGATATACGATACCCATTATTGTACATGCAATTTAGACTGAGCCGAGCAGTGCCTGGGGCTTGAGACCCAGGAGCAGGCTTAAAGAGCTCTTTCATAAAATATTAACTCTCACCTCCACCACTCGACGTCGCTAACGACAATAGATAATAAAGTAAACTTACGTGGACCTCAAGAAGGGTAACCTTAATCACGACACTATAACACTAACTTCCATGTTCACTGCACGAAAACACCAGAGAGACTGAGTCTAATCTATCGCACTAAAGGTTATATATTGTCTTCCCGTGGGTATACTTGAAATAATATAAAATGATCTACCCACTACTACTTTATAAACGGTGTTGCTAACAAACTTTAATTCCTGATGAATTGGTTGTTCAATAATTCTTACACCAAACTCTCCGTTATTGGTCAGTTTTTGATATTTATTCCTAAAGTAGGTATATATGATACATTTTTCTACCCACAACTACCGCTACCCGCTGATTTTTCGCTACAACCCAGCATTATACAACAATAGGCTTACATCGCTCGAGTGCGCATTGCTCCCTTTGTGCTACCTACCTGTGTTACACATTAGGTTAAAAAAGCTTAGAAATATTAAACATATATCATCATCATATCTTCATAACCCGTGGATTGGATCCACTACTAAGCTGGGTATCCTCCTCAGTTTAAGGTGTTAGACCATAGCCCATCATGCTGGTACAGTGCAGGATGGCTGACTGTCTCAGGAGTGCCGGTTTCCTCACGATGGTTTTGGATATTTAATTGCTTAAAAACATTTAAGTCGGAAAAATCAAAGGTCTTCAAAGGTCATTTAAATACAAGTTTTAATTACATATGATAATAAAACGCCTTATTAGCTTTTTTTTATTTTATTTATTTATTTAATATAATTTATTTAATATAATTACTGCTATACATTTATATAATTTCTGCCAAACTGCTCAGCAGTTTATTTACTTAAGCAGTAAAGATATAATTAATTAAATAAAAACTAACTAAACTAACGCAAAGTATGAACTAACTCATAACTTATTACTAGAATAAGAACTTGCGATTTTAAAATTAAATTACATTAAACGCGGGTACATTGGAAAAAGACGCAACTTCGGTCAGTTGCGCGACTTATTCTCGAAATTGGCGGTAGGTAGTTAAATGTGCTCAAATGCAAATATCTTTTTCGTGTCAACCTGCTTTTCGCTATCAGTCTTTTCTCGGTTCTATTATCAGATCAGCTCAAGGATATCTTAATCTTGACGTAAAAATGGTAACTTTTTGAGGTTAAAGTTATAATATCAGTCCTATTGGTAACCTACACCTTAGTCACAAGATCTTGAAGCTTTTTTTGTGGTAGATGAGGTTTCAAAGGACTAAGTGGTAGGTCACGCTAACATGCGGCTCGACCGGATCACCAAGGAAGTGCTTGGTTACTCGGATTTTACCAGATCATCCAAGGCTAGCGGCGAATTTTATGTTATCTATATGGGACCGATACCGCACAAGACAATAATAATATGCACTTATAATAGAAACCGAGTGACCAATATTAAACAATTACTTCAAAACTTAGTAATCAACTATCAACGGTGTTGCTAACTTGTATTCTAATGTACATATTTTATGAAAGAATCGCGTAGTGTGTATCAACAAGCCGCGGCTAGTCGGCTACCCTACATACATTGTGGCAGTATAAAGATATTTTGTAAACAATATCAAAGCCCATCCGGGTCTCATGTTATACATAATACATTGTCATATTTGTTGTGGGCAAAAAATTGTTATTAGCTCAAATATTTAAACCATATTTAGATATTATTAAAGTAGATCCCCACTGAAGCTATAATTTTATACAGTCACCAAGTTGACTAGAACTTAATAAATAAAACTACTTACTTACATAGGAGAAGCGAAAGATTTACACTTTAGCTTAGTGTGAGACAAAATGTAAAAAAAAAATCAATCCCACTAAGGCCATTATGTAAAATATAGCCAAGACGCATTGTCAAAAAGTTATCAGATCTCATATAGAGCCAAACTTCTATCCTATATAGAAGGCCTCATTTCACAAACTTTACACCAAAGTCAATACATGTGGCTTGGCTTATTCGTTACTACAAAAACTGTTGTATTACAGAAAACTAATGAACAGTAATTGAACATGATATATATGTCAGAAGAGAGACCAGAGAGAGGTTTTAATGAATGAATAAATCGAATCTTACGATTTCCTTAGAATTTTAACAGGAACCCAGACAGTGCCTTGGACTTGTTACCAAGGTGTAGGCTTAAGGAGCTCCTTTAAGTGATCACGACACTCGCCTCCACTGCCCGTTCTCGCTGTTTGTCTAAGGTTAGGTTAACATAAGGCTAAGACTTACTTACAGACTTAAAAATCGTTGAATATTAAAATGACTCGACGAAAGTGATCATTAATTTTCTTTATCATATCCTACCCTAACTATAATCCGGCACGGCCTTCACTATTATGCTACCCCAACTATACGCCACATATATAAATATATAAAACAGTAGTGTATATATAGATCAGTGCAATACCGATTTCAGCTCTTATAAGACTTCAAGAAGTACCCTAAAGATTTTGGTTAAGATCAGTGAGTTAATAACGAAACAAAAGGTAGTAGTGCCTTTGCGCTTCGCTTGGCTCGTCTTGGCGGAGGCACTACCGTGCCCCCGATAATCTTAAGTTTTAAGTAACACTGTAGTATAAAGTTGTTAATAAAACAAAGGTGATTAATATCCGGAATCACGGATGAGGATAAATCTAAAAACAGTCCAAATGTACTCGTATCCTTAGAAACGTTGGTTCTGCAATTGTTTTTGTGTGCCATATTGAAATTTGATAAAAACTTATCATTTTGGGTTTAGTTCACTTTGCTCTTTCTCAATATAATATTATATTTATAGCATACTAGTCGAACTGCCTTGACTTAGCTCGTGTGCAATTTAACACGTGTACTTACTTAGATTTATATACATTTTATTTTTATCCCGCTGGAACTTTGAATTTTTCCGGGATAAAAAGTAGCCTATATG
Source organism: Limenitis camilla (assembly GCA_905147385.1). Classification (NCBI taxonomy): domain Eukaryota; kingdom Metazoa; phylum Arthropoda; class Insecta; order Lepidoptera; family Nymphalidae; genus Limenitis; species Limenitis camilla. Next base: position 4,094,271 of record LR990251.1, on the reverse strand, counting down.
TTGATCCAGGTTATAAAGTATCTGCGTCCCAAATTCCATCGAAATTCGTTCATCCATTTTTGTGTGATTGAATAACTAACATCCAAACTGGAGTAGGATTTAAAGTTATCCTACATTAAACCAAGAAAGCAACATTATCAGAGAGTCACGTGACCCTCGATAATGGTTCACATTCATACTTTACTACGGTAGTCATTATAATTCATGTAACTACTCGTCATACTGCCACAGATCTCTAGGAACAGTGCTTACAAATTGTTGAGCCGGTGGAGATAAAAAAAAATTATTTTATGTTATTAACATATTACACAAACACATCCCTTAATTACGCAGCCTTAAAGTTAATCATATAATTTATTTTATTTTCAATTTATATAGGTACTGTAAGTGGAACGAACTCCCAGCTTCCCGTGCCTAAAGACGAAAAGACGGACACACAAAAAAGACATTTATATGAAGATCCATCAAGAGTGAATTAATGCGCGCGGCGGTGTACAGAAGCCGCGGCTTTTTGTCTGTTTGGGGGTCCTTATGGGTCTCATTCTTAGTGCAGATTCATGGGAAAATACACTTTGGACTTTATTTTATATATTACAACAATATTTCAAGAGAATTTACAATATTGTCATATAAAATAATTTCTGTAGAGAACCACCTGTATCACCTAATGGGTGTGAAAATAGGCTAATATACATAATCATCACTACATAGTATAAAACAAAGTCGCTTTCTCTGTCCCTGTATCCCTATGTATGCTTAAATCTTTAAAACTACGCAACGGATTTTGATGCGGTTTTTTTTATTAGATAGAATATTTTAAGAGGAAGGTTTATATGTATAATACATACATAATATAGTAGAGAAACACTAATAATTTTACAGGTTTCTAATGTGCTGTCGTCAATAAACACATTTTTTTCAGCTTACATTGCAAACGCTGGCTGAACCCTACGAGATAGAACAAAATAATCTAGTACAGTATTGTCCACCTTAAAAAGGACTACAAAAAAGTCCGCGATGCTATATGTCTATCTCTTAAGGATAACTCACAATAACCATTTTTTATCCTTTACTTTTTACGAAAAATAATGCCTTATTTACGAAGTGATTTTAAACAATACAGCATTAATCCTTATCCAATTAGGTACCTTAAATACATTGTGCATTTAATATAGATCAATATGACCATTTACAGCATGATATTTAAATAAATATTTTCGAAGATATTACAGATTTAAAATGCAGGGACATAGCGGTTACGGCTAAGTACACGTGTTAAATTACACCCGGGCGAAGCCAGGACGGGTCGACTAGTAAATCATAAAAATCGGCCATCCGTTTTGGAGGAATTCAATAACAAACTTCTTAATGCTTATTCACACAAGTTATTCTACTTGAAACAGCTTAGATCATAATGTTTATTGTATGAAATCACTTTAAACTGCATCAAATATAACTTTCATAGAAACTATAGGAAGTACAAGCAACCAGAGGATATCAAAGTAATGGGTGTTTCAAAAAGATCGCTGGAATTGAAAGGACCGTTATTCTATTTTTTCGGTGCTGGTAACATTATTTTTGTGATTCTTGATATCTATTATCATTGAGGTTTTGTGTTGTCAAGGAATTTTGTTATTCTTAATGATTGTATTTATTGTGTTGGTCATGGAAATGTAACTACACTACGAAATAACGAATTTTGATCGTTCAAACTTATTACAGAGTCGGTAAAAGACGATTTTCGGGCATCCGTTTCACCGTGAGGCCATTGGTGGTAGGGGATCTGTTCCCCGACTGGCTTGCGACCACCAGCATGCGAATCCGAGCGAAGTGTCTCTGACGCGTTCCGACCGAGCCGCATGAGGGCCAGATCTATCCCTCCCTCTCCCATCCCATTTCTGCTGCGATTGCAATGAACACCGAGTTCTTGCTCAGGGTCCATTGGAACCGCAGTAGTCTTCTCTTCGCTCCCCCTCCTCGCTCTATCTTTGTGGCGGCAACGCATCGACAAAACAAGAGATACCTTCTAGTTTTATCGATGTCCATGGGCGACGGTGGTCACTTTCCATCAGGTGGACCGTCTGCTCGTTTGTTCCTTGTCTATCATATATATATATATGAAAAAAAAGCATTATGCTCCGTCCTCAAAGTGGTCAATGTGAGGCAAATGTGGGTCTTGGGTGCATTTCAGTTTCTTGTGAGTCTAAAGAAATCTCGTCGCCGTCGAGCTTAAGAAATGAGTACGTCAGTATCATCCATAGGATAGGATTTTGGTATAGGCAGAGTTATTGCGTGTAGGGCTAGTAGGGGAAGACATATGCCTAAAATTGTTATTCACGTTTAAACCTCAAGATCTTCTGAATCAAATGGTATGATTTTTGTGCTATTTTATGAAAATCCGGCGTTCTTTCTGAAACACCCTTAATTTATTAGTTTATTGAAACAGACAATAAGGATAGATATAATTTGATTTTAAAAATACCTACTGTCTCGACAACCTGTAGCCAATCTAGATAGATAAGCCAATCTGTCACGTGGTCTCTCACAAAGATTGTTTAAAGTAGTTTAACTAGTGTGATTTAGTGTCGTCTTTCTTAAACCTGTTTCTAGTTTGCAGGTCCCACGCACTGCGTATCCAATGGAAATAATATATATTATATTATTACATACAGAACCCTTAAAATCTGAAGGGTTCGTCCCTGCCAAAATCGGCATCGCGATTAGGCAGAGGTCACAAAGAGAGACAGCGGGGCGCCGCCGCCGGACGAGTCTATATACGCAGACGTGTGAACACGGGCTTATTGGGTGGTGCAAATGGATATTATTATAAAGCATTATTTCCCATCGTAACTAATATTATAATTTCGAAGGAACTCTTAAGAAACGTAGGCAATAATTAAGAAATTCACCTGAAAACACCAACTTCTCTCTACTACTCCCCGTCTTCTGAAATATCTTTCTATGGATAAGGAAAGATCATCCAGAAAGTCTGCCCGCCTATCGATACCTAGATGTATCCTCTGGTCATCTTTATTAAGATAGATACAAATAGTACACTGTTTCTATAAGAATGTTAGGTAGCGAGTTTGGGAAGAGGATATCGATTATTGTAATCATATCAATTACGTCCTGCTCTTAGCCCGTGAGAAGTGAGGAAGCGTTAGAATACAATTCCCCTCTGCCGCTCGGAGAGCATCTCGTAAGAGCCGAGTAACCCAGCACCCCTTGGACTGGCTTGCGACCACCAATATGCGAATCCGATCGCTATCGCGCCTCATGTGAGCCAGCCTTCCTCTCCTATCCCATTAATGCTGAAGTTTAAGTGGACTCCAGCTTCTTACTTAGAGTCTACTGGAACTGTATCATTCTTCTTTTCTTTCCTACTCTTCCATCGAATATACAATAGATATATATATAATATAATCGATTTTCATTGGCGGTGGTGGCTATTTACCATCAAGTATACCGTCTGCTTGTTTAAAAAAAATATTTTAATTTTATTAAGTTAGGTTTTCCGCTCATTCACCCGCTTCAGCCTGCATTTTAGCCACAAAGTTAGTCTTTTTGTGTGCCCAGCTTTATAATACAGTGGCACTAATAGTGTATGGTGTCCCACTGAGCAAAGGTGTTTATGGCATTATGGGAATCGATTCCGGATAAAGCTTATTATTATAAAAAATAGATTATTTTCCTTTGTTATTAATGTTATTTTTTATCTAATTTAATGTAATCTCAACACTTTTTTAACACTCAACGACTCGCCCTGACTTCGCATGGTTAATCTACTATAGTATGTATGTATTATACATATAAACCTTCCACTTGAATCATGCTATCTATTAGTGAAAACCGCATTAAAATCGGTAGCGTAGTTTAAAAGATCTAAGCGTACAAACACCGGGAAGCGACATTGTTTTATTCTATGTAGAGTATGTTAGGACAACTTTTTCGAGAAGTGATTAAGTAGTACTTTCACATTCTTAAGTATTTTTTTTTTTCGCGATAAAACATAGCCTATGTCATTTCCCAAGCTCTAATCTATCTCTGTACCAAATTTCATCAAAATCGGTTAGGTGATTTAGGCATGATTGTTTAACAGACAATACAGAATATGTATCTGTCAATAGATGGCGCAAGCAGTATACTAAATCGATTAATTTCACACACTGAGCGTAGCTAGGTAAATTAAGCGATTCTATTGGTTCTTAACAAACACAAATCTTGTGGAAACGCAGCTATAAACTCTTGTTTTTTACTAAACTATTTAAATCCAAATATTCTTTATAGAATATTATTTTTTCTAACCTCTCACCTTACTTCCGCAATAAAAGGGAAGGGGCGTGGCCCTTTTAAAAAAGTAAAAAAGGTCCAAAGGACATTGTTAAGCTTCCTGGGATCCTATTACATACCGTTCCATAATGAAATAACGTTATAAAGAAACAAAAAAATAAAATAATCAAAATCAAAACCAGAACCTTCCAATTTTTAAATGAAAATATCAAAATCTCTATATGTGTGGCCAGTGGCGTAACTACACCGTTTGGGGCCCCTGGCAAATTCATCAGATGGCCCCCGCCTCCAATATTAATTAACTTAACCCAGACACAGCTAAGCATCTTTAGCGCCGGTGTGCGAAATACTCATGAGGGCCTATAACAAGTATCCTGCGTGGCAAATATTTATCAGCGCCTATACCTGTACTCACAGCCTTCTCTGACCTTCGACTCAGGGCCCTTGGTATTTTGCCGAAATGCCACCCTATAGTTACGCCACTGTGTGTGCCTATAACTTTTGAGTAGTCAATTCCTTAAGGATCCCATCATCAGAACTGGATTTAAAATAAATGGCTTGCAACATACTTATCCTACAAAATACAAAAAGAAATTTCCAATTCGGTTCATAATTTATGACGGAGTTCTGAGGCAAGGAGCCATTCCAGTATTATGTAAGCATTAAAGGGGGGCGATTTATGCTTTACTTATATTTGACTACTAAGGGATGCTGAGGGATGGGAGGGGGGGTCTGCAAGATGATTTCGTCAGTGATAATAAGGTAAACACGCTCATCTAAATGTGAAAATCTCTGAGGGAGAGAAATACATGTATCAATGTTTACGTAAGAATGGGGGGGGATATCATAACATGAAAAACAATACAACTGATTCAGTTGATTAACCTCCTTTTTTGGAAGTCGGTTGAAAAATTTGTCTGAACTTTGAAATAAGTCAATTCTTCTAATATTATAAATGCGAAAGTTTGTAAGAATGTATGGATGTTTGTTACTCTTTCACGCAAAAACTACAGAATGGATTTTGATGAAACTTTACAATAATATAGCTTACACATCAGAATAACACATAGGCTATAATTTATAATGATATAGTGTGAATTATCCGAAATATAGCCGGTGAAACCGCGGGCGCAACTAGTATATTATATTTACTAATTAATAATTATATATTTTTTAAAATATTTTGATTAATTTTAATTTGAATAAATAAAATTTTGTTAACATATAAAAATTCTCTTATTAAATTAATTTTATAGAGATTTAGATTAGATGTCCTAAAGTAATAATAAATGACAGAGTAGTAGGTATATATGTCAACTATGATCTGGGTCATAAACCCCAGAAAATGATCAGTTTATGAAGCAGTAGCTGTAACCGAATCTATCCGATATCTGAAACGTTTGAATCCGATTTTTTTTCTGCTTCTCTGTTTGTTCCGGTTAATCTCTGAAATGGCTAGACCGATTTTGACGGGACACTCACTGGCAGATAGCTGATGTAACAAGGAGTAACTTGTGATATTTAACTTCTCGCTACGACCCATAGGAGTGGAGCAACACGCGAACGAAGTCTAAGCTAGCTACTAATATTATCTCAATCCAAAATCTTTGGATTATAGATTGAAAATACATTCCAAATTCAAATTTGATTATGAGAAATTTAAATTTGGAATCTATGTTGATATTTACAGATATATTATACATATTTTTTGTGTTTAGCCGTATTTTTTGAAATATTACTCATGCTACTCTCCTATATCCGTAAGATTCGTACATTTATAGCTTTACTAGCAACTTGCCCCGGCTTCGCTTGGTTTCTCTAATACAATGCACGTATACATATAAACCTTCCTCTTGAATCACTCTATCTTTTAGTGAAAACTGCATTAAAATCCGTTGTGTACTTTAAGAGATATAAGCGTACAAAAATGGATGAAATAATCACCTATTCTTTTTGTTGTGGGTAAAGGGAATTTAAAAATAAATTCACAATAAGTCTCCAACAGTCAACAAACACTCAAAGTCTTATCAAAAGCGGTTTATCCGGATCGCCACGCCTACCAAACTAGGAAGTGGGGTGTTCTATAACCATTGTGTGTATTCAATAGAGTACGTTACAAACATATTTGCTGATTTTTTATATATACATGTGATAGTAGGATTATAAACTTGAATATTTGTACTGAATTTTAAAATTATCAAAAATAAAGATGAAATTTTGCATAAACGTTCAGAATGAATGACACTGTATAAGTAACGTCATTCTATATCCAATATGGCGGACGTTTCAATATGGTGAACTAGTTAACTTTTTGTGCTTGCCCATGTTATGGATGTTAAATAAAAACTCTTACATGACAAGAATACGTTAAGAAAAATGACTTCTCTAATTCCAATATGGCAGACGGTCCAAGATGGTGGACAAGATTAAGTATTGTGCTTTCCCATGTTATTGATGTCAAATGAAAACCCTTACATGACAAGAATACGTTAAGAAAAATGACTTCGCTCTAATTCCAATATGGCAGACGGTCCAAGATGGTGGACAAGGTTAAGTATTTTGCTTTCCCATGTTATTGATGTCAAATGAAAACCCTTACATGACAAGAATACGTTAAGAAAAATGATCTCCCTAATTCCTCCTCCTCCCTAATATGGCAGACGGTCCAAGATGGTGGACAAGATTATTTATTGTGCTTTCCCATGTTATGAATGTCAAATGAAAACCCTTACATGACAAGAATACATTAAGAAAAATGACTTCTCTCTAATTCCAATATGGCAGACGGCCCAAGATGGTGGACAAGATTATTTATTGAGCTTTCCCAAGTTATGGGTGTCAAATGAAAACCCTTACATGAAAAGAATACGTTGAGAAAATGAACTCCATAATTCCAATATGGCAGACGGTCCAAAATGGTGGACAAGATTGTGCTTTCCCAAGTTATGAGTGTCAGATGAAAACCCTTACATGAAAAGAATACGTTAAGAAAATGAACTACATAATTCCAATATGGCAGACGGTCCAAAATGGTGGACAAGATTGTGCTTTCCCAAGTTATGAGTGTCAGATGAAAACCCTTACATGACAAGAATACGTTAAGAAAAATGACTTCTCTCTAATTCCAATATGGCAGATGCCCAATGATGGCGGACTAGTTATTTTTGTACTTTCCTATGTCCTCGATATCAAATGAAAACTCTTTCATGACAAGAATGCGTAAAGAAAAATGAACTCCCTAATTCCAATATGACAGATAGTCCAAGATGGCGGGCTAATTCAGCCACTTGAAACCCTATTAAGCTTCACTTGATGTTGATCATAAACGGTAGAGCATTAGAATTTAGGCTAATGCATTTTGTTATCATAAGTATTATCAAGCAGTGTTTAGAGCATGGTACTTGTGCCCCAGGTGCCAGGTCTCGCTATTCAATTCTTAATTAAACGTAATAATAAAATGATATTATCTTTACTAATATTATAAAGAGGTAAAGTTTGAGAGGTTGTAGAGGATAATCTACTGAACCGATTTTGAAAATTCTTTTACCAATAGAAAACCACATTATTTGTGAGTGTAATAGGCTATATATTAATCTAAAAAATAAAAAGACTTTTCCGTGGTAGTCGGATTTGCTGCAGTCAGTCGGAGAAACGCTGCCTTAACAACGAGAGATATATGATTCATAATTGCGGGTAGAGTATGAATGAATAAATAAGTCCCCAGCGAAGCGAGGGCAATTTTTTAAAGAAATCAAATCTAACTACAGGGTGTTTTGAACACGATATTAAATTGTAGCGTAATGCAATACCGTGGTATTACAAGCGACGACACGCGTCGGAATATGAGATGAAAATTGCTATACATTGTTCATTTTATACTTACAGTTCAGTTTCTAATTAGAGGGGGGGACTTTTAATGCCTTTTAATTATTTTATTTTTTACTTTGAATGATGTTTTTGTATCAAATTGTTTTGCAGTAGTTTGACTAGTTATTTTATGGATTAATTGGAATGACACTTTTTTAATATTCGTTGTTTATTTTAATGTGGGTGAGCTGTGACAACCTTAAACCTGATTCTAGGTCATAAACCCCAGGCACTGCTTGTATTTTAATTCAACTAAATATGTTATTTGAAATAGTCATATTTCCTAACAGTTATAATTTAAAAAAAAATACAATTTAAAAAAAATGTTTTGAACGAACGCTGACCAGTAACGGCTGATATTAATAATCAATCTCGATACAAATCTTTGGATTAGGGATTTCATATACATTTCAAATTCAAATTTGTGTATTTTTTTTTAATCTGTAATTCAGAGATTTTGGATTGAGATACATAATTAAGTTTGGTCGTAAGTTAAATTTAAAAGAGGTCTAATTGTATCTAAGTTATACAATACAATACTTATTAAAAATTATAATTTATAATAATTAAAAAAAAATATATTTTTGGCATGTTGTCAATCCTCTCTTTTTTTTTTGTTTAAAATCTTTGCAGTTTTTTTTTGTATGAAATTTGATACAGAAATAGACTAGAGCATGGGGACATTGCGACCTAGCGATATAGCGAACTAGAGAACATACAAACCTAGATACCTAGCTACTTAGCTGCCTAGATAACTACCTACCTAGCCATCTACCTATCTATCTAGGTGGTTAGGTAGCTACCTAGGTACTTAGTTACTTAGATAACTACCTACCTAGCCACCTACTTATCTATCTAGGTGGTTAGGTAGCTACCTAGGTACTTAGTTACCTAGATAACTACCTACCTAGCCATCTACTTATCTATCTAGGTGGTTAGGTAGCTACCTAGGTACTTAGTTACCTAGATAACTACCTACCTAGCCATCTACTTATCTATCTAGGTAGTTAGGTAGCTACCTAGGTACTTAGTTACCTAGATAACTACCTACCTAGCCATCTACTTATCTATCTAGGTGGTTAGGTAGCTACCTAGGTACTTAGTTACCTAGATAACTACCTACCTAGCCATCTACTTATCTATCTAGGTAGTTAGGTAGCTACCTAGGTACTTAGTTACCTAGATAACTACCTACCTAGCCATCTACTTATCTATCTAGGTGGTTAGGTAGCTACCTAGGTACTTAGTTACCTAGATAACTACCTACCTAGCCATCTACTTATCTATCTAGGTAGTTAGGTAGCTACCTAGGTACTTAGTTACCTAGATAACTACCTACCTAGCCATCTACTTATCTATCTAGGTGGTTAGGTAGCTACCTAGGTACTTAGTTACCTAGATAACTACCTCCCTAGCCATCTACTTATCTATCTAGGTGGTTAGGTAGCTACCTAGGCACTTAGTTACCTAGCTACTTACCTACTTAGCCATCTACCTATCTAGCTAGGTGGTTAGGTAGCTACTTAACTACTAAGCTACCTAGCTGGACGAGGTCACGCGGGTCGACTAGTAGTTTATATTTTTGACATTGAATGATTTTGTTGGTTTTTGAACTCTCTCTGTCAGTTTTCAAATTAAATAATATTAATGTACAAATATGTTTTCAATAGTGATTGTTAAATTAAATCTATTGAGTAAATAATTAGCTGGTTTACTATAATAGTGTAAGGGTAGTGATTGTAGTAATTTGTACCGCTGCGACTCTGCGGGGTGTTGCCACGCGACTGCTATTTGCTAATAAAATATTCATTTTTAATATAATTTAATTTTTTTAAAGCTCTTGCTGTCAGAAATTGATGATTAAACGAACTTACCTGTATGTGAAGTTCATTCATAATTATTTAAGAGCTTCGTTCGAAAATATTAGAGTCCCTCCCTCCCCTAAAGTGCGAAATAGCGGTGTCTACGACGTTGTGTTATAATACTGATGTACAGAACGAAGCTCGAAGAATAATCAATGTTGACAACATTTAATTTTACACACTCATCAATATCAATTTGTTTCTTTCTGTGGTCGCTCTCTCATGGCTGAGGACCTTGGTCATCGACAGTATGGATGGTATACACCTAGTGTATGTATAGATTATCTGCTTTCACCGGCGTCTGTTCATCGCGTCTCTGAGGACAAAAACTTAATTGAAGAGGAGTAATGGGGAGAATGACAATAACACCTTCACGCGCGCTCTCTACAGTGGCAGCCTTCAGCTGTGGTGCTCCCTGCTAGATAACGGACTAGGCTCTGGCGCCCGAGCGATGGCCATCCATACCCCCGACTAGGCAACCGATCGGATGAGGCAACAACGGCCTTGAGGTCCTCTCTTTCCATTTTACATTTTTTTGAAATGTATATAGTCAATTTGATTTAGAAATATTATTAATTTGAAAGTAAAAGGATATAAGATATTTCTTTTACTAACCAGTCGATTAACAGGAAAGCGTGCTCCATCGTAGGCCGTGTCGTTGCCTGATGACGTACCTGAAACAATCAGGTACGTCATGTTTAAACGCTGACCGTAAAAAAACTATGGATTCGCAATCTGTGTTTAAAAGCGTCTAAAATAAATAGATACAAAAGGCGAAATCAAATGTAATCCTACTTTAATTATTTCGCAGTCGACTTCATGAGAGCTCCGCAATATCGATTGTGCGCGGACTTTAGAATTTTCTTTGTGATAATTGTACAAAAAGCCGTAGTATTGGACCCCCCAGCCTTTCCTATAATATTCCTTATTGCCATGCTTTAATGGCCCTCTGCTGAGCCGCGTCTCCTTCTCAGAATGAGGAAGAATTAAGCCATATTCCAAAACGCTGGCAAATGCGGGTTGGCAGACTTCACATTACTTTGAGAACATGGAGAACTATCAGGAGTGCAGATTTCCTCACTCAGTTTTCCTTCACCGGTAAAGCAGCAAGTGATATTGAATTGCTTAAAACGCACATAACTCAGAAAAGTCAGAGGTGTGTATCCCTAGAAAGTCATGACGAAAAACAGGGCTTGGAGACTTTTTTCGTGATATTTGTATGCAGATCCACTTAAGAATTTAAATTTTATTGATTCAAACGATTCTCTCAGTAAACGTAAAAGGATGACAATAAAGTGTTGCAATGCTTCACAATATGACGCCAGGAAGTTCCATGTTTTTATTGATATAGCGAGAAACGCCGCGGGTTGCCACTACATAGTAATGAGACAGGACTGTCTTCAACGCATAAATTATAGATATTACTTGTATTAATTTGAGAAAGAAATGTGTATTTATGTGGGATTGCTAGTATTGTAATATTATTATTTTAGGTTTTATAGTAAGGAAGAGGTTGTAAGTGATACGACGTGCTGAATAACCGATAAGAAATGTACACAATCAGGAACAATAAGACCATTAAAAAAAGAGTAATGAAAATTAAGAAGTATATCACACACAAATATTATAAGGGGCATTTCACATCAAGTATTTTTTTTTGGTTGTCCAAAAAAAATTAAGTGGTGAATTTTGTTTATACTCTGGTCAGTTACACTTTTAGGTGACGTGGATGAGTACATACAATTTTTTTTTGTATGAAGCTTTATTACTGAGCTTTTAAAAATTGACTAAGAATGATTTCATGAATATTTGGATGCTTATTATCAGTATCAATTAATTTGTAAAAAAAAAGTATCGTTTCTTATAGTTAAAAAGTTGAAGTTTTTAATTTTTTTGTTGAATTCTAAATTTGAATTTTTTTACGTGTAGTAAACCGGAAATGAAAATTTCAAATCGATGTTTGAGTAACTTCCACCCTTTTTTTTTAATATTTTAACTTTGAATTAAAGCTTTAAATGTACTCATTCTTCACAAAAAAAAATTAAAACGTGATCTCCAATAGTTTAAGACTTAAAGCACATAGGGTACATGCACATAGCTAAAAGCACTTTCTAAGCAGTCGGGTTTATTCTATAACATGCTAAAATACTACGCTAATAATATTATATTCCTTCATTCTAACATGCAAAAACATTAAAATATAGAGATTTATTTTGTAATTTTTACAATTTTACTATTTTTAATTTTTTTTCTAATTTTAATTTTACTAGCACTAATTCTCTTTACACATAAGCCCTCGTTGGCTTTTTAAAAAATACTGCACCAGTACCTTAATAAGCACAGAATTGCGGTTTCTCTCATAAGATACTTCACAGATGGGGCTCCCCAATATTTTAAAAATAGGTTCAATTTTGTGAACATCTTGGGTGAAAAACCAACGCTGACGGCTTGGAAGAAGCACTCGTTCCTTATTCAGATCGCGGCATCAAAGTTACAAGTTGCCTTAACGACCTTCGAAAGAAGATGACACTTTAAGAAGAAGAAGAAGACGGTTGTGTCAGTTGTGTGTTACCCGTCGTGCTGGATGGTATAGAGGTAGTGGTGTAAACAGTGGATACCTCACTGCCTAACCTGAAAAAGACTTTTATAATCACTTTAAACGAAAGAAAGGGAAAGGATATGAGTTTATAAACTCCATCTGTTATTAATGGAATAGATAACAAAGATATTCCCAAACTTATGAAAGACCATATCACATAATAATATTAAGTCGTTAACATTGAGGTTGCTTAGCCTATATATGAAACACTGTATTAACTACACCGTTTATAATACAATAATGGCTCTACAAATTTAGATGAAATTTGGTAAAGAGGTATAGTAGAGCATGAGAAATTACATAAGCTATATTGTATCACGAAAAAAGGCTTTAAGGAATTAAATTAGGGGATGAAATTTACCATCTCAATATGGGAGTTCGTTATATAAAAATTAAATATGTTTGAAAATTAAAACTAAAATTTACAAATACTTTTGTAAAATAAGAAGTTATTGAGCTGCTTTTAAAAATTATGATATTTCTGTATTGGTGTAGTTTATATTATTACTTCAATATATCTTAACGAGGCTTTGTCTAGAACTACGAGTATTATTTGCAAGTATCATGGTATCTGTGGCGCAGTGATGGTTAATTTTAGGGCGCAAGACTGGATACAATTTATTGTCGCGTAAATATCGAGTTTAGTATACTCTGTGATTTACTAAATGTGGAGAAGGCATATTTATTTAAAATGGTGGTCAGACTGAATGCCGAAAGTTTGGCCGAACATCATGAATGCATGTTTTATTGGAATAGATTTCTATGCTTTTAAATATATTCTAACTGGACACTAGATGGAAGGAAATTTGCGCTCGATAAAGCGTTGAGTATCGAAGCGAGGATATGGTTAGTATTTTAGGCAGAAGCTCTTTCTCAATCTTCCCGTGAGTGGACGGGTTAGAATACTATTCCTCCTCTGCGGCTGGGAGAGAATCTCGTAAGAGCCGGGTAACCCAGCACCCCCTTAGTGGCAGGGGATCTGTTCTCCGACTGGCTTGCGGCCACGAGCATGCGAATTCGACCGCCAAGTGTCATAGACGCGTTCCGGTCGAGCCGCATGTGGGCCAGACTTACCCCTTCCCTCTCCCATCCCGTTAATGCTACGGATCTAATGGATTTTGGTAACTGCTGTAACCGCAGTATTTTTTTTTCTTCACTTCCCCTCCCCACACTATATTCGAGGATATAATTCTTTACAGAAAATATTATCAGTTACGAGACGTATTCTCGTACAACACAGCCCTACCCCATTTTTTTGATATTTGAAAATTTCTTTCATAACGAATGGTTATGAAAGAAATTTTCATAACCTTTCGTTAAGTGGTCAAGAAATTACAAAATTTAGAAAGCAAATATCGCCTGATACTGTTAAGTTTAGAAATTCCTAGGTTTTAGTAGAAAATATTGGGATTTACGAGCTACTCCTTTCTTTTACTGTAGCAGTAGTATAGAGTAACTTACTAAGATCCAAAATACTAAATATTTCAATGTAAAGCCTTCTCCACGTATTTGTAGTAGCAATCCAAAGCACGCTTTGAGGTCGCCGGTGCTCCGTCGCAGTATTCCTCTTGTTTTTGCAATAATTCTTTCTTTCACAAACGGCATGTTATTTCAGAGATCTGTAAACCACATAAAAACCTTTAATTCGACCCTGCTGGACCATTTCGGAATGTTTTTAGGGCCAGCAATGTCGGCATTCTTTGCTTGCATCGCTGTACGGGGTGCTGTGGATTGCTGCGGTTCGTGCTTGGCTTATTTTTTGACATTCTCGGATGGCAGCTGCTAAGTTTTAAGATCTAACTTTAGAGATTTAATTATATATACAATGTGCTTTGTAAGCATCATGCAGTTGTCGTATCTATATGGAATTCAGGAATATTACTAATATTATGTTTAGATGTTTATTACTCAATCACGCTATAACAGCTAAACGGATTTCATTGAAAGTTACCATACAGATACTTTATATCCTTGATTAACGTATAGGCTACTTTGTATCCCGGAAAAATTCATAGTTGCTGCGCGATGGTAAAATGTTTTTAACTGAATATTTTTACGTAGCAATATATTAAACTGTTTTTATTGTTAAGTATTGATTTATTTTTAAAATGAAAAATCTTAGGCGCTTAAATAAAGGTTTGTATTACAAAAAATACAAAGCTTCTGCTTTGACAGTAATTTTTAACTGAAAAACATGTCTGAGTTCCATAACTATGATATTAACAGACGGACGGAAGTGGTGGAGAAAAGAGAGAATATTTCCCAATTTTTTTTACTAATATTTTGCAATTTTATGGTAGAAATATTAAGGATGTTTTTAAAAACATTAAATAAATAATTACACTCTATCTCTCTCTATCTTCCTCTTCCTAGACATAGGATATTTAACTAAAAAGTTATTAATATAATATTTAGGGTCTAGAACAGTAGCGAAGAGAGGGCCAATTAGCAATAATAAAACACAGATTGTTACGCTTTTTTTACAGTATCCTAAGGCATGTATAAGTAGAAATAGAAGAAATTATGTCATATATCATGAAGTATCCCTGTATCCCAGTATCCCAGTATCCCAGTATCGCACAATCTCATAATCTCACGTAGATATACAAATAAGTAATGTTGTTCAAATTAAATTACGAACAAAACATGTGTACGCTACTTTGCATACCGACTTCGTTTAGCAATTTGTCATTCTTGATTGTTAGGATTAGTGTACATGGGGGAAAAAGTAGCTTAAGATTCTTCTCATTTATAGGCATATTTACTATAATTAAATATCAGTTTGTGACTTCGTGCCCAGATAGAGTACAAAGTGATTGGAATGTAAGACACTCCCAATCTTTCAACAAAAAAAAAATCGAACCGTATCAAAGACTTGCATAGTTTCCAACTGGAAGTCTCTATAATATTCCCCATATATTTTATATGGAAAAATAAATTCCGCCATCATCAATTTTTTTCTATTCATCAAATAGATCTTGAGGCCCTAATCATATTTTTCAAAAAACCACTCTTCCATCTTGTATACTTTCTGAGATAGACGCCGACGAAATTTGTATGGACGCCATCTTAAATCCGCCATTTTGGATTTTTTTTTAACTCATTGCCAATTGGATTAGGTTTCGAATGATAAGTACCTCGGGTGCTCTTCCCCCGTCTCTGAAACCCTCAATCATCAGCTCTCCTCAGATTTTTCCTCTGAATGAATTTTCGTCCTCTGTACGAAACCATGAGTCAAAAAACCTTTTTTCATTTTACAGGAGAGGTGATCAATCAGTCAGTGAATCAGCACAAGCAGCTATATATGGGTCATTCCATGCCAAATCGGCAAATTTTTTACCTGATCTCCTTCGATTTCGCTAAAAATTTTCTATCTTTTTTCACCCCCCGAAAGACATTTTTCAGAATTATTTCAATTTTTTTTTCCAGACTCAAAAAAAGTTACGAATTATTGAAAAAAATACCGCTTTTTTTTTGAACTTTTTCAAAAATTGACCGTTAGGGAATTTTGTTTTTGTTGTCAAATTTAGTTTTAAAATAAAAATATGAAAAAATTTTCAGAACCCCAGATGTATGAAATATTTAGTTTTTTTATTTAAAAAAAACTTCAACTAATTCTGCAATGATCCCTGCCAATTTGAAGATGTGATGACAATTGCTTCTAATTTTTGTTTTAATATATATGTTAATATTAATATACTCACTCTATATAACGTATACACTCTATGTAACGTATCCATTCTATATAATGTAGGTACTCCCTCTATTCTTCTAATATTATTTCAATCTCTTTATAATCTCACTAATTTGTTTGTAAGCTTTTGACTCAATAATTTTTATGAAAACTAGTACACTTCTACAAATTAGTAATATAACACAAAACTGCATTTAAATCTGGTTTTGAATGGTTTAGGAGATAAGCGAAGAAACAGACACCGTTTAATAAATAAATGTTATGTATCCGTTAAGGTACTTTTGTGTGATTTATTAACAAACATACAAACTTTAAGATATTGCTAAAATATAACACAATGTTGACAAACAGTGCTCTCTTGAAGATTGGATCCCTGCTGAAGTTTACATAATTTTTTTTTATTATTCGGAATATACCTACACATAATATAATATATATATATATCTGACTGTTTAATGCTTAAATAATTTTAATACAAAAATATTTACTGATTTCAACTTCTTTAAGCTATTTTTAGCTTTATTTCTGTAATAAACACACCAAAATCTCTTCAGTTGTTTAAGCGTAACAGACAGACAGACAGAGTTACTTTCGCATTTATAATGATATATAAAATAATAATTAACATTTTAAGATAAAATTTAAGTTCATAAGTTTGCATAATATTATTGTACACAAAAAAGTTAAATAATTATCTAAATCTACTTTTATTAGGATCTAATTTCCATACAGTGTAACCTATTCCTAACGTTGATATTCAAATGAGGTACAAGACTCTAAATGCCTTGCGATTTATCTTGGGATAGGTTTTTATCTTCGGTTCTGTGTGAAGATTTAATTATATAAACCCTGTATATAGAATACTAATAAAATCCAGAATATATTTAAATATAATACACGAGTATATTTATTATACAAAATTATGTAATTTGTAAAAAAAGTGTAATTGAAATAAATAATTTTGAGTTTTAATTGTTTGTGTTTGCAGTCCTGGGAGAGTTCTGGGGGTCGTGGTTAAAAAAAAACAAGTGTTTACATATTCTACAACAGTTTACCCCAAAGTAATCTATGTCGACGACGTAACAGATCTTCGAAAAAAAATGAATTGGAGACTGATGAGATGAGACCGTGGTTTTCTCTTCTTGTCCATATATTTACACAATGACTCCTATAATTTATATATTGACGTTTGTCAAACGTTAAGTAAAGTTTAACGTAGTAAGTAGTATATAAATAAATTATATATATCCCAGTAATAATTATTCACCTGCCATTTTTTACCAGCACATAGGAGTTCCCTAGAAACCATCACAAAATACTAAAGTAGAACAAGTTTCATTGAATTTAATTCAGCTGTTTTCTCGTGATGGTGTTACTATATATATATATATATATATATATTACTAGCTGGCCCGGCAAATGTTGTTTTGCCATATAAATTTGGGGTGGGCCACCCTTATCTCTTAGGGGGATGAAAAATAGATAGTAGCCGATTCTCAGACCTACTGAATATGTATATAAAATTTCATTAAAATCGGTCGAGCCGTTTCGGAGGAGTATGGTAACTAACATTGTGACACGTAAATTTTATATATAAGAGAAGATAATAAAATTGTAAAATTTCACGTTACGTTAAAACGGCTGAACCGATTTTAATGAAATTAATTACACAAATGGTTCAGAAGGTTAATTAACACATAGGGTACTTTTTATCCCGAAAAATGCACTGTTACCGTGGTATAGAAGGTACAAAAAAGCTGAAGCTAATAATTTGGTACACATATATTTAATTTAACATTATATAGTTTTACGTGGATAAAGTCGCGTGGATCGACTAGTATATTAGTATACCTAATTAAATTCATATTATAGATAAGCTAATTATTTTTTTGACCTTAAAAGCGTAATTGAAATCATAACAACGTTTAACAGCTGTCTGTCAGATCGCATTACTCAAAAACTGTCACATCGATTTTCATGAAGTTTTGACTAATGAATAGAGTGATTCATGAGGAAGGTTTAGGTATAACATTTGTTAAGGTTTTCTGTAAGTTGCTTAAAATATGATGATATACATTAAAAATATCGTCCAAGAGTTTTCATCGAAAATACTGCTTAATGCCTTTTTGGTATAATCTTCTTATTTATATAATTATATTATATGTAATTGTAAATAGATTTATTACTATGATATGAAATAATAATTTATTTAAATACTTCTCATTAACTTATTAGGTAAATTGATAAATTATAAATTGTTTGTTATGTGCTTATGTCCTAACAAATTTTGTCAATGAAATGTAATATCTAAATAATAAGGAATTGTATATATATTGTAATTTAATTTTTAATGAATTTAATGGAAATAAATGGCTTATTATTATTATTATCTGCTAGGTATTATTCTTTTTGTTTTTAAAATGCATTAAATGATATAGTTTTAAAAAGAAATATTATTAAAAAATAAAAAAATTCCAAGTAAATAAAACTTAATTTATTCTCTAATTTTACTTAGCTAAGTTTTAAAAAATTTAATGAGTATAATCCAAAACTAGATTGTAACTTTGTCTGCGTCACATAAAGTAGAGAAAGAGAGAGATATAGGATTAGAGAGAGTGTGACGTAGACACCTATAGGTAATACAATTCTAGAGGTGCTGAAACTTTCTTTGCTTTACCGCCGTTTACGCAGCACACGCAACAGAAGCTCATTGATGCTCTGCTCCTATGGGTCGTAACGTGATGATATAGTCTATAGCCTTCCTCGATAAATGGTCTATCTAACACTAAAAGAATCGTTCAAATCGGACCAATAGTTCCTGAGATTAGCGCGTTCAAACAAACACACTTTACAGTCTTATAATATTACTATAGATTTAGATGTACAGACATTCGATAAGTTACAATTATATATAGATATAGTAAGGCAGTTACAGAGTAACCTCCTCCCTCCCCTCCCCCTCCCCGAGGAACGTTTGAGTGTAATTAAAATGACGATCGGCAGCCAATTATATGTGTGCTTATTGAATCGTACCGGCGTTGTATATTTTTTTCCAGTGCGGCCTTACCAAAGGGATTATTCGTTTTTTGTAGTTGTATCCATATGTGTGCAGCAATGTACCGACTACATACAAGTTGTGTTACGTGGCTCTGCCTGGGGAAGAATTTATTATTAAACTAACCAACTGCGTATTGTCTAAAGACATAAATGATTACACAGCTCGACATGCATTTCATACCCTATTTCGACCCCATCAAGCCCTGTTTTCGCGATAAAACGTAGCCTATATCCTTTTGTAAGCTTTATTCTATATCTGTACCAAATTTAATCAAAATCGGTTCAGTGGTTTAACCGTGGAAGCGTAACAAACAGAGAGAGATATCCTTATCTTTACTAATATTATAAATGCGAAAGTAACTTGTCTGTCTCTGTCGCGCTTTCACGCCAAAACTACTGAACCGATTTAAATGAAACTTGGTATACAGATAGTCTGTTGCCTGAGAAAAGAAAGGGGGATGAAAACTGGATTTATTTAGTTTGTAACTTCTTCATTAGGTTCTATAGTAAACCTTTAGTTACATTCTAGAAGGTTTACTCAGTTTTTATCAATATTAGCGTGATATTACAATATATCCTTAGTAATCTATCTTTATTATAATATCTAATCATCTACATCTATACTAATACTACGAGCGGCCTGCCCTCGCCTCGCTCCGGGTATTTAAAGCAATATTATAATTGATGTCCCTAAATTGTCATTCTGTAATTGCGTAGTTTTTCATTATTTGTAAAAAGAGAGAAAGTGAGAAAAAGTTATAAAAAGAAAAAAAAAGAAAAGCGACAGATCATATAAGAGGGAGGACAGAGCAAAAATAAAATTGAGTAGATAAAGGAGAGAAAGAGTGAAAAGAGACTGATCATTCTGAAGAATTCTTCTTCTTATTAACAACAAAATGGCCATATTCTATTAATTAAAAGTTTATATGGCAACACTAAATCACCTTTGTCACTCACGAATAGTGTAGTTTTCTATCTGTAAAAAATATTTAAAATTTGATTAGTAGTTCCTGAGAAACCCTTCAATTTACAAAATGACCAGGTTATGGCACTTAAATGGCCATATCTTTTTAATTGTAATATTTATGGCAACACCACATAGCCTATGTTACCCGGAAAGGATGTAGCTTTCTATCGGTGAAAGAATGTTCAAAATCGTTTCAGTAGTTTTCGAGCCTATTCACAACAAACAAACAATCAAATCTTTTCTCCTTATATAATAGTGTAGATAAAGCAGAAGAGGTTGTCTGTTTGGTTGAACTTGGCAATACAATAACATTAAGCTACGACCCATAGGAGCGGAGCATCAATTAAGAAAATGTTAACTCTAATTATTATAGTATTTTTGTTTGTTGGGAATAGGGTCAAAAACTACTGAACCGATTTTGATAATCCTTTCGCCGATCGAAAGCTACATTCTTTCCAGGTAATATAGACTATGTAGTGTTGCCATAAATATTATAATTAAAAAGATATGGCCATTTAAGTATCATAAAGTAGCCATTTTTCATTTTTTGTCTAATCCGATGATTATCTCTGAAAGTACTAAACCGATTTTGATAGTTCTTTCACTCATAGAAAGCTACGCTATTCCAGATGACCTAATTTATTTAGTGTTGCCATAAGTCACATAGTGAAGTGATCCAAGGTGCATTAATCCCAGGAACTGTTAATTTCATTTTGAAAACTCTGTCCGTTCCTTTTTTTAACAAAAATATACTTTTTATTTTTTTTTTAATAACATAATTTAATATACTTTTCTTTAGCTTTACAAAATATTATTGAAAATCAATTTTTGTATTTTGCGAAATGAAATTTCATACAATATTTCGCACCGACCTGAAAGTCTGCATAAAATATATTTTATTAAAGACTAGTGTTAACTAGCGCTAATTTCACACACACACACACTTGAAAATGTTTTTTCAAATTGCATTGTATTGGCTATTCGTATATAGACATCATTTGTTTCTCAATATGTTCATCAGCTGTTTTATTCTTAAACTTACTGAGAATACCATGTACCTATGTGTTCATTTAAATAATGTATTATTTTAAATTAAAAAAAAACACTATTTTATTTACTTATTTAATATCATTTATTTTTAATTAATCACGTTAAAAAAATTTTTTTTTGTTAATTTTTTTTTGCTGATTTCTGTGATCACCACCCACTGAAAGAAAACTAAAATATTCATCCTGGATTTATACAATTAGCAATACTACTTTGATTGCTGGTAATTCCTCTGTCCTGGTAGAATTGAGGATATTTGACAAGTGATTTTATACAGCAAACATTGTCAAAATGTGTCTTTTCCTTAATGGTTCCTTAAAGGTAGTATGTTAAAACAAAATGGCTGCAAATCGCTTATTATAGGTACTATTGCCTATATCTATATATTTTTCAAGCTATTGAGTCTAAAAAATCTTTAAACAACTTATTAAAAATTACCTCAAGAAAATATCTGAGCCCAAATATTTGTGTCCCCTTTCGCATCGTAAAGATAAGAAACTGTTTATTCCAAAAAATCAGGTTAATACCTTACTCTGTTACCATTTAAAGAGAAACTAACAATCAAATCATTTAATTTACAATATAAAAAAAATATTTACCAAAATGAAGTATTTGTAACACAAAATAGTAATTTAATAACGAATAAAAAACAGCATATGCGCAAAACACCCTCGCAGTATAAAGTGTCACATTTTGTTAAAAAAAACTAAAAAAGGGAACCCCAAAATGAGTGAATGCAACGGAAGTGGACGAGTCCACGCCCACGGAACCCTTTTAAAAAATAATAAGTCCTTTATAAAGCTGTTTTTGATACAAAAAGTATTGTTAAAAGTTTTTTATAGAACATCTGTCTTACCGGTATTAGTAAGATGTCTGGTTTTTGCATTTATTAATATACTAGCCGACTCGCACGACTTTGTCTGCTTCATAATAGAGAGAGATAGATAGAGAGGGTTAGAGAGAGTGTGGTGTAGGTACCTACAATACAATTTAAAGTGAGCTTTCTTTGTTTTATTGCCGATTATGCAGCGCAAGCAACGGAAGCTCATTGATGTTCTGTTCCTATGGGTCGGGGTCACAGAATGTGATCTCAATCTTTACTTCAATTATGAAACAAAAATTTATACGATATTTTGTATTGACCAGAGGATAATAATAAGAGCAGGTATATTCGTATTTATAACTCATAATCGAGTATGAAATGAAATTTCATATTATATTTTGTAATGACATGAGAGAAGGAGCCAGAAATTTATAAACGAAACTTATTAGTAATAAATCTTTTTTATTTTTTTTTCTACTGTCTGTCTAAATGTATTAAAATATTAAGTCAGCACTAGACAATAAAGTAACTAATCATATACGAAATGAAATATCGTACAGTATTTCGTACTGATCTGCGAATAATTCATTAATCAATTTGTATTTTTTTAATGTTTTATTATTTTATACACAATTTTGTGTAAAGATGATGTGGAATTTGATGCTTATTTTGTTATTAGTTCAGAGAAATGATACGTTTTCCGGTATAAAAAGTATCCTATGTTATTTTGAGATTCATAAGCTATCTATAAACAAGAAATCAAGTTAATCCGTCGCTTAGTTTAGGCGCAATAGGACAAACAAACACATTATGGCATTGTATATTAATATCTATTTGATGGATAAAATGAAAACACAAAATGTAATCTTTTTCAATTTTTATTTGACAAAAGAAATTAATTCACTTTTTTTTGTTTCCGTTTTCCTTATAATACATAGTTATAAAGTAATTATACTATCTAAACTATATTTATATGTATATTCTCTCTATATAATACAAAACGTATGTACAGACCTCCTGTAAGACCCATTCTAAATTTATTATAATCTATTTTCAGTAAAAAAATTTAAGAAAAAAAAAGGAATGCTATGGTTTGTTTTTTTTTTACTTCAAATAGACTATAATATTACAAATTAATACAAATTGCATTACAAATAATAACAGCTTAAATATTTTGCATAAAGAACACAATTTTTAATAATAAATACAATTCTATAGTTCACCGAAAAAAAATCTGCCAAAAAAAAAAACGGAGCTTTGTTATACATAAAAGGATTTAATACAAACTTAAAATTATGTATCACAACAGACTGGTTTGTGTTCCCGTTTGTTTTTTATTTCTAAATAAATAAAAATTTGTCTTTAAAGCTTATGGTAGCAATTTGTCAGCCATCTTAAAAAAAAGCACCAACAGGCTGCTTGGAACTTTACAAGTTTACATACAAATTATTTAAAAAAAAACTAGTCTACTTGACGGCTGTTTTAATGGAACTTCTCAATTTTACACAAAAATACATGTTTTAAAAATTAATTGTTGTGGCAATTCATCATTTTACATTTCGGTGACCACACAATTTACATTACAATCAGAAGCAAAAAAAAAAAATTATTGCACAAATATTGAAAAGTGACATTTACATTTAAGTTTTGTTAAATATATACAAAAAGATTAAATTACACTATACCATACATTTTGACAATATTATGTACATCAGTCAAAATTTGATGTTCCTATTCTAACTTTGATAAAACTTTAATGGCATACACTATCCAAAACAAATGTGGCCACCGACAGTTATACAATCAATAAACATTTAATCCTATTTATTAAAAATTTACATATTAAATATTCTTATCTTATGTTGGTTGTCCGCCATTTTACGCGCAACGCCAATTTTAGTGAATTTTATAGTAATAGTTTTAGTTTTTCAGTTTGTCCGTCGATCGTTACACGGCAGGCCAGACCCTGTTGACAAACAATTTCTTTGTTAATAATAATATAGAGCCAAATCGAGAAAGGACGTAATTCTAAATTTTGTTTGCCTATACTACTGAAAAAAAAGAAATTACGTCCTTTCGTAAAAGAAAGAAAGATGTATGCCATTATAGTTTTATAATTCTAGAAACAATGACCATAATGTCATGTCAAAATACATGGTCACAGTTTCTTGTGTAAATTATTAGTTTAACATTTAATAAAATCTTCAGCTGTCATAGTTATTCTGATCGTTCCCCAGGAACTGACTCCTCAAACCCATCCGATGGAACAGAGCTAGACCGTTATCACTGTAAATAATATTATATTTTTAACAATTTTGCAAAATAACTCAACTTTATACTTAGACAGTATTTAATCTTTCAGAGGTAGCGTCTTAAAATATCTTACGCAGATTAAATTTTTTTTTAAGTGTTACAACACCATATCAGGTCAAATTGAGCTTAAAAAGAGTAAGTATGAAATGAAAGTTCATATAAAATTTCTTAATGACCTGAAAGTTTGATCCGTGCCAAAAAAACGATCTTCAAAATTAAGATAATAAGAGAGAGATGGAAATATAATATTTCAAGTGTAAGAAAACCACTTTAAACTCAGTACTATTTTAATAACCTAAAAATCTAAAAACTTAGGTAAAAAATGTGTGAGTATGAAATGAAATTTCATATAAAATTTCGTACTCACACGAAAGTCACTTCAGATTACGGCCAGAAAATCCATGACTAATTTTGAGTAGATAATATGTATTTGAACTTTAATTTAAAATTCATTTACAAATTTTTTAACTATTATGATAGGTGTGACCTTCTTTAAAAAAAAAACACAGATTGTTCAATATAATTCAATACTAGCAGTAAATATCAATACTAATATTTTTTTTAACTTAACGCACTCAAATCAAATAAGTATAAAATTATATAATACTTACGTCAAAAGTCCTGGATTCGCATCCGCCTGATACCAGGAGTACTGGGGCACGTATGGTGGATGGGGCTGTGGGGCTCCTTGATGGAGAGCGTGGTGACCTTTCATATCCCAAGGTCCAGGAGGCGCACCCTGTTAAAAAGGAATAACTAATATTAATATTAACGTTTAGTAATTCTTTTATTTAGTATTTTTTTATGATAGTTAAGAGGCTAACAAGCAGACGGTTGCCAACTTATAGATAGAGTGTAAAGGGGGGTGAAGAGAAGAATACTGCGGTTTCAGTGGACCCTGAGCAAATACCCCGTGGTAAATGAATCCGCAGCACAAATGAGGGCTGGTGACGTTGTTTTATTTCGCTTTTAAACATGAATACACTCTCTTATGATATAACTCAGTTAAATATTTAATGTGTTTGTTTGATCGTGAGTTTAGAATTTAACTTCTTACTGTTACTTCTACACTTCAGTTGAAAGTGCAACTGACTTTGTTTTTATTGTAAAAAGATCTATAATATCTACAGATATTAAGGCAGTTACGGAAATTTTCCATTTATAATTAGATCACTAGTTAAGTAAAATATTGTGTGTAATATGAATTACGAAATTATTTATGATATATATATATAGAAAGATTTATTCACATATTTTAAGGCACAGATATTAAGGCAGTTACGGAAATTTTCCATTTATAATTAGATCACTAGTTAAGTAAAATATTGTGTGTAATATGAATTACGAAATTGTTTATGATTTATATAGAAAGATTTATCCACATATTTTAAGGCACAGATATTAAGGCAGTTACGGAAATTTTCCATTTATAACTAGATCACTAGTTACGTAAAATATTGTGTGTAATATGAATTACGAA
The DNA here is from genome assembly GCA_905147385.1 of Limenitis camilla. NCBI lineage: Eukaryota > Metazoa > Arthropoda > Insecta > Lepidoptera > Nymphalidae > Limenitis > Limenitis camilla. The sequence continues at coordinate 4,068,272 of LR990251.1, read as the reverse complement.
ATTATTTATGATATATATAGAAAGTTTTATTCACATATTTTAAGGCACAGATATTAAGGCAGTTACGGAAATTTTCCATTTATAATTAGATCACTAGTTAAGTAAAATATTGTGTGTAATATGAATTACGAAATTATTTATAATATATATAGAAAGTTTTATCCACATATTTTAAGGCACAGATATTAAGGCAGTTACGGAAATTTTCCATTTATAATTAGATCACTAGTTAAGTAAAATATTGTGTGTAATATGAATTACGAAATTGTTTATGATATATATAGAAAGTTTTATCCACATATTTTAAGGCACAGATATTAAGGCAGTTACGGAAATTTTCCATTTATAATTAGATCACTAGTTAAGTAAAATATTGTGTGTAATATGAATTACGAAATTATTTATGATATATATAGAAAGTTTTATTCACATATTTTAAGGCTCAGATATTAAGGCAGTTACGGAAATTTTCCATTTATAATTAGATCACTAGTTAAGTAAAATATTGTGTGTAATATGAATTACGAAATTGTTTATGATATATATAGAAAGTTTTATCCACATATTTTAAGGCACAGATATTAAGGCAGTTACGGAAATTTTCCATTTATAATTAGATCACTAGTTAAGTAAAATATTGTGTGTAATATGAATTACGAAATTATTTATGATATATATAGAAAGTTTTATTCACATATTTTAAGGCTCAGATATTAAGGCAGTTACGGAAATTTTCCATTTATAATTAGATCACTAGTTAAGTAAAATATTGTGTGTAATATGAATTACGAAATTATTTATGATATATATATATAGAAAGATTTATTCACATATTTTAAGGCACAGATATTAAGGCAGTTACGGAAATTTTCCATTTATAATTAGATCACTAGTTAAGTAAAATATTGTGTGTAATATGAATTACGAAATTATTTATGATATATATATATAGAAAGATTTATTCCCATATTTTAAGGCACAGATATTAAGGCAGTTACGGAAATTTTCCATTTATAATTAGATCACTAGTTAAGTAAAATATTGTGTGTAATATGAATTACGAAATTATTTATGATATATATATAGAAAGTTTTATTCACATATTTTAAGGCACAGATATTAAGGCAGTTACGGAAATTTTCCATTTATAATTAGATCACTAGTTAAGTAAAATATTGTGTGTAATATGAATTACGAAATTATTTATGATATATATATATAGAAAGATTTATTCACATATTTTAAGGCACAGATATTAAGGCAGTTACGGAAATTTTCCATTTATAATTAGATCACTAGTTAAGTAAAATATTGTGTGTAATATGAATTACGAAATTATTTATGATATATATATAGAAAGTTTTATTCACATATTTTAAGGCACAGATATTAAGGCAGTTACGGAAATTTTCCATTTATAATTAGATCACTAGTTAAGTAAAATATTGTGTGTAATATGAATTACGAAATTATTTATGATATATATATAGAAAGTTTTATTCACATATTTTAAGGCACAGATATTAAGGCAGTTACGGAAATTTTCCATTTATAATTAGATCACTAGTTAAGTAAAATATTGTGTGTAATATGAATTACGAAATTATTTATGATATATATATAGAAAGTTTTATTCACATATTTTAAGGCACAGATATTAAGGCAGATACGGAAATCTTCCATTTATAATTAGATCACTAGTTAAGTAAAATATTGTGAGTAATATGAATTACGAAATTATTTATGATATATATAGAAAGTTTTATTCACATATTTTAAGGCACAGATATTAAGGCAGATACGGAAATTTTCCATTTATAATTAGATCACTAGTTAAGTAAAATATTGTGAGTAATATGAATTACGAAATTATTTATGATATATATATATAGAAAGTTTTATTCACATATTTTAAGGCACAGATATTAAGGCAGATACGGAAATTTTCCATTTATATTTAGATCACTAGTTAAGTAAAATATTGTGTGTAATATGAATTACGAAATTATTTATGATATATATAGAAAGTTTTATTCACATATTTTTCAAACTAATACAATATTTAAGTAACTAGTGGCTCCCTCCATCTACAGGTGTCAAGTCTCACAGAAGCACGAAATAAAATTTAATTACAGTCCTAATAATATTTTGTGCTAGTCCTTCCTTATTCATTAACCTCGTGCGAAAGGAGAGTTCAATTAATTTAAAAAGCAATTTCTCATCATATAATAAAGAAATCATTATAATTACATACGTTTATACAATTTAATCAGTAACAATGTCAACATCGCGTGACAAAACAAACATTATATATACATAGAGGGCGCGGGCGAAGACACACCTAGCGTTTTATATAAATTGAAATGATTCCACTTTATTGTATTAACTTAGATTAGGTGGGGGGTATAGGGGGTTAATTAATGTATAGTTTTTATACTACCTTGAAAAGTTTCATTACATAAGCCAGTTCGAAATATTGTATGGAATTTATTTTTTTACTGAGTTATGTTCTTTTTAATGTTTGTACTGACTATCTAATCAGTTTCGATAAATAACTTTTGATTTCTAGGTCAGTGCGAAATATTGTATGTAATTTTATTTCGAACTCGGTTAGATTCTTTTTAATATTTTTTAGACACCACATTATATTGCAAATTACCTTACAATTAGACAAGAAAACGCTGAGAAATGATTCTAATGCATTATTTCATCGGTTACGAAAAACATACTTTTTGTTATCATTGTGAAATGACTCTCAGATGAAAAATATTATAAATATAATTTTCTGTAAGTATGACTAGTAATTTCTTAAAGCATAGATAGAGTTATCATAAAAAGGATTACTAAATTAGTAGAATAGTGTGTGTTTATATAATAAAACGGCCTTTTAAACCTGCTCTTGGGTCTCAAGGCTCAGGCTCTGCTCGTTACATATATATTAAAATACTTACGTATCCCACTCTTGGATCCCACGACTGTTGGTGCGGAGGTTTGATATCACATGAAGTGCCATCTGGTGACCGGCCTGCTGTTGGCTGGAAGAAAATGTAATGTCAAAAATACTGACAACACACTAATGCCTATTTATACAATTACTGGATGAATAATATGCTAGCTATACAGAGAGCCTAAGCAGTGGAGGCGAGGTGAGAGTTTCAATTGAATGAATGGATCCTTTAAGCCTACACCTTGGTCGCAGGTCTAAGGAACTGCTTGGGTTTATAATGTTTAGTTATTTATCGCTTCAGTAGCAGTATCTACGTTGCGTTTACCCAATAGTCCATTCATTATCACCCCCCCTTTTGTAGTGTTTTCAATAGCTTCCTCTCCTATTATTTCTTCTAGTTACAAAATATATCAAATTTAGAAATAACTATCAAATCGGTTTAGATGTTATTGTCTACTAGCCGACCCACGCGACTTCGTTTGCGTTTTGCTCTGTTTCTGTGGGTCGTAGCGAGATGTCAAATATTCTAAGTTACTCCTTGCTACATCAGCTATCTGCCATCGCGTCTAAATCGGTCCAGCTATTTTAGAGATTAGGCGGAACAAAAAGACAGACAGAGAAAAATTACTGTGTATATACATCCATATGCACTTCATTATCTATTTTACGGGACTATACTATTCTTTTTACAGGATAAGAAAATACGACGCAAAAAGAGAGGGGTATTTGTGTATCTGTCTGTGGTATCGTAGCTCCCAAACGGGTGAACTGATTTTCGTTTAGTTTTTTTTGTGTCATAGATAATTTTATCCCGAGTGTTCATAGCCATGTTTCATGAAAATCTGTTCAACCGTTTGAAGATCATCAGCTATTTTCTAGTTGATGAGGGGATCTGACTAACTTCCTGATGTCCGATCGATTCGAAATTTGGTACCGTATTACATCAATGATATTGAAAGAACATGGTAAGGTATGACTTTAAATATGACATGTTAGGGTAAGGTTTGGATTTTTTTATTGTTGACAAGGTGCAAACGAGCAGCCCATGGACTTCGGCAAAACAAAACCCTTTTGTTTTGTCGATGCGTTGCATTGTACCGTAGGCTGCGGTTTCAGCGGATCCTGAGTCCACTAGATCCGCAGCATTAATGGTATGGGAGGAGGTTTCTGAACCATGCAGTTCAACCGGTATAAATTAAATTATGAGCTTTATGCTAGGTTTATAGAAACTTTATTTACTCAAGAACGATGTTCACTTACATGAGATTCAATAAAAAATATATTAATAATTTTTTTTAATACAAAGTAGTGACGTGACGTATAAGTAATTTAGAACAAATATCATAAGTTTGTTCATTCTATATATTTGGAACTGGTATTAATTACATCTATAGGTAAACTATTATATTATATTACGTATTTTTTCGTTCTTGTAATAGGTAAAATTAGCTTATGTTTATTTCTTATAGCATATTTGCTTGATTTGTATGTAAATTTAGTGTGTATGTGTGTGTGTAATGTGTCTGTGAGTATTTTTGTTGTTTTGTAAACTTGGATTTTCTTCGGATTTCTTTCAAATTTGTTTTAGCAGCAGATCCCCAAATTTCTATTAGATATTATATTTGTGAATTAAAAAAGCGAATTATAAATATGCTGCGGTTTACAATCTATCGACAGATTACAATATTGGGAGATAGATTATAATCTAACGGTATTTACAATTTTACAGTGAAGGGAAGGGAAGCCGGAGATGAGAAGTCACAGAAATACTTTAGACAATAAATAACTAATAATAAACTACATGATATTTTCCATTCAGTTATTGTATAAAAGCAGTGATTGCCCAGTGGTTGAGACTTCAACTTCTTACTCGGGAGGTCCGAGGTTCGATCCTGGGTACACACCTCTGACTCTGAGTTATGTGTGTTTTAAGCAATTAAATATCACTTGCTTTAACGGTGAAGGAAAACATCGTGAGGAAACCTGCACTCCTGAGAGTTACCAAAAAGTTCTCAAAGGTGTGTGAAGTCTGCCAACCGGCTGAGACCCGGCTCAGCAGTGGGCCAGTGAAGAGTCGTGATGATGATGATGATGATGTTGTATAAATACAAACAAAATTAATCGTCCTGTTACTGGATATTAAAACTTATTTGTACAAATAAATTCTCCATATTAATATAAAAATTCTCTTACATATCCAACCTTTACATCCCAAGAAGGTTGTGGTGGCTGCTTCACATCCCAAGGTGTGCCTGTGGGTGATAACCCTGGAGACAGTTCAGAGACTGGCGTGGAGCTGGGCGTGGGCGAGTGAGCTTGGGTAGGCCCACTCTGGTACGCGGACGGGGAATGTTGTGACCCACTTGAGCTGCCGCCCCCACCTGTACACAAAAATTAAAGTAAGTATTATAATAAAAAATCCACTATATAGCCATTGATCTATAATAAAATGGACGCTGGTACTTCATACAAATATCACAAATCTTCACATTTTTTTTTGTATTTCATTCTTTCGTGAATGTTTGTAAATAATCTACTCTCATAGTTTCTCTTTTCTTGAAACCTTTACAAAATGTAGAAGAGAGTATGCTATATATACTAGCTAAGCAACCTGGCTTTGCCGAGGAATTTATACTGAACATGTACGTACAAAACATTTTTGAAAAGAGATTCTACCAAGTATATGAGAGAAATATGATACACATTACTGTACAGCAATACGTATACACATGCAATTTAGACTGAGGCGAGCTGTGACTGGGGCTTGAGACCCAGGAGCAGGTAGATAACAAAGTAAACTTACGTGGACCTCGAGAAGGGTAACCTTTATCACGACACTATAACACTAACTTCCATGTTCACTGCACGAAAACACCAGAGAGACTGAGACTAATCTATCGTACTAAAGGTTATATATTGTCTTCACGTCGGTATACTTGAAATAATATAAAATGATCTACCCGCTACTACTACTTTATAAACAGTGTTGCTAACAATTCTTTTTAGTACATTTAGAAAAGAATTAGTTTTTGACTTACTTGCTGGATTTCTTTCTACTATGGTTATGGGAGGTAGGAGTTTGAAACAAAATGGCCGCTAGTTGCATAGTGTACTATGAGAGTGCATGTTTACAACTGTACCAAATGATTGAGTCACTCACTCAAAATGGCACGAAGACTTTACTAAGTAATATGTTTCTGTGGGAACCATTTCAAACTACCCACATTACTCGAGCACATTATAAATTTCTTGATTCGGACACATTTAAGTCCTGACTATGCGTCCATAGTATAATAGATCAATAAGGATTTGCTATAAGTATAATTCTATATATATAAAAGGAGAAGCTGACTGACTAACATATCAACGCAGGGCCTAAACTGTAAGGGTTAGAAACTTGAAATTTTGCACAAGGGTTCCTTTTATTACGTAGGGGAGCATTGAGAAAGGATTTTTGAAAATTCACCCCCTAAGGGGGTAAAATGGGGGTGCAAAGTTTGCCGTTTTAGAAGTTATTGAAATGAAGGTTTTTCATTAAGTCATGAAAAACGTGTAAAAATTTTTTTCGAAAACCATCCCTTAAAGGGGTAAAAGGGGGATGCAAAGTTAGTATGACTACCTCATAAAATTATTAAATATGTCTACAGACGATCTACTGTAGGCTAATATAACTACCTCAATACCGCACACGAAGTTGCGGGTAAAAGCTTGTATAATATATTTACCATGTAAAAGTTGGTTGTTATTGGGCGGGCTCCCGGGCGGGAGGCCGAGGCCGGGGGGCGCAGCGCCCACTTGCGCAGCTTTCATCATCTTTTTGTATTTACTGCGCCGATTCTGGAACCAGATCTTCACCTGAAAGAGATGAAACATGTTAGTATTACAATAAATAACCTGTACGCTTGTTACGCCTAAACCACTGTTCTGATTTTGATGAAATTTGGTACACAGATAGACTAGAGCTTGTGAAAGGACATAGGCTATGTTTTATCGCGAACATCTAGTTTGTATGAAAATTCACGAAGGGTTCACACAGACATAATTTGAGCATTGTAATTCAGCTCGTCGCCTAGCAACAAAACAAATTTGTATTAAAAGACAAGTTATATTAATAACTATCTAATAGATGGCGGTGTAAGTTAGTTTATTGGTGTGTTCACATTCTTATGGTAGTGAAAGAAAGAGAGAGCACGAATGTTTTACATTAAAAACAAATGATATATATTACTTAGTCCCTGTAGTTTTATCACTATACAAGTCGACCCTTGCGACTTCGTCCGCGTAATGCTCCGCTCCTATTGGTCGTACCGTGATAATATATAGCTTATAGCCTTCCTCGATAAATGGGTTATCTAACATTGAAAGAATTTTTCAAATCGGATTAATAGTTCCTGAGATTAGCGCGTTCAAACAAACAAACAAACTTTTCAGCTTAATATATATCACTATATTAAAATTAATTTAACAAACTTACTAATTTTGTATGTATATGTATAAATATTATTTTTATATGTAGGTAATATATATATATATATAGTATAAATGTATAAAATTGAAATGTATTTTTTTTCCAATACAACACAACACGCACAGGGTTGCGTGAGCGTGGGCGGGGCGAGGGTTAGCCGTTAGCTGGATAGTGATGTGATAGCACTTTCCTTTTTCACCTTATCGATGAAAGATTATATTTTAATTTACATAAAAATAGTCAAAAGTATTTTTTGGTTGCTCTATCCCGTATTTGTATAATAACTCCTTTCAACAAAGGTTATCTGTTAGAAATAATGCTATTTTAGCAGTAACATGGCCAGAGGTTGTCCAGATATTGCATGCGTTCCTTTTTTTTGTATTAATTGTGTGTGTTAATATATGTATCTAAATAAACCTCTTTTTTTAAGTTAAGTAATTACATATTATCGCTACTCTGAGGGATTTTATGTTTTTTTTAAACTCCATTAAAGTGTCATCGCCATTACAACCGAGAGACTTTTAATTTAAAGTCGTTCTTTCATATTAATATTTTTAGTGGATTTGGTTTTATTATTCGCTCATTTAGTTTTATTAGTTTATAATATAATAAGTTATGTATTATGTATAAAGAAGATTCACTGAACAGACAATTTCTCTTAAAATATAACATTTTATTAATGTTTATTATTAAAAACTCAACGAAACGAAGGCGTTTAATTTATTACTAAATAATATAGTTATACAATAAAAATTGTGTTAAATTAAAACTTACTTATTTGTAAACCAATTTATAACTGATTAATATCCTATAATAAACTCATTACTTCTATAAATAAAGTAATTTATCAAAAGTATCAATTTATTATGTACTTAAATAAAAATAATTTAGGCATTTATTGGCGTTTAAGTGAATTATAATATAATTGAAGGTTTCTGGTCTATAATCAAAAACAATTAAGTGATTAATTGATACTTGTATAAACTTAAATTTCTTTTTTTTCGATAACTTGAAAATCAATAATTTTGTGGTTCCTTATTTTTTTCTGCTTTTTCTTTATTTTTTTTTTTTTTTTTTTAGTAAACAAAATTTGATCAGTTTTTTTTAAGAAATATACACCTGAGCTGACAAATACATTATTTACAACATTTTTATTTGAAAATCAATAATATTCATTTATATTTATATTTTATTTGTATATTTCTTAGAAAATACAAATTTGAGGTTTACTAATGAATTATTTATAAAATTACTGTAGATTTATGTTTACTAGCAATTAATATTAATTGAAAAGCGTCTATTCTGAAACGTTTCAATCTTTTGAAGTGTCATAAATGTAATAAAAATAGCTAGTTTATATAAATTCTTGTATTTTTAAAGAATTGACATATTTCGATATTATTGACGCGATTATAGATAAATAATTTTATAAACCAAAAATTTAGATTTTTCTGTCACAAAATCTACAAAGTTCTCTATAAGGTAGAGTATCAGTGGCGGCGCTAGACGAAAATCGAAAATAAGTAACTCGGTAAAATCAGTTTTGCAATTCTCATCATCACGACCCTTCAATGGCCCACTGCTGAGCCAAGTCTCCTCCTCAGAATGAAGAGGGTATTAGGCCATAGTCCACCACGCTGGCCAAGTGCGGGTTGGTAGACTTCACACACCTTTGAGAACTTTTTGGGAACTCTCAGGAGTGCAGGTTTCCTCACGATGTTTTCCTTCACCGTTAAAGCAAGTGATATTTAATTGCTTAAAACAGAGGTGTGTGCCCAGGGTCGAACCTCGGATCTCCCGAGTAAGACTTGAAGTCTCAACCACTGGGCCATCACGGCCATTTGCAATTCTAAGAAAATATTTGTCATCAAGATTGCAGCAATTCGACATTTCCAAATTAATATTAAATACTACTAGACATGGATGGAAATAAATAGTCAAGTTATTAAAATCTTAACGAAATGCGAGGCCTCCACCGGTGCGAAGCCGTCGGCGATTGGCGATGATATTTATTGTTATTTCCGATGTCTAACGCCGCCACTGTCCCTAATTAAGTTATTGTACTGTAAATAGTGAAGGTAAGCGTCAATGTGTAGTACAGTGTTATATTTATAAAAAATAGTCATTTATTTCTGTGAACTACCGACGTAATTGTAACGCTTGGTCTTGTAACTAATGTCAAGTAATAAATGAAATGAGGTGTATTTTAAACAGACAGACAGTGTACTGATATTATTCTTAATGGTTATATCAAGACAAATTACTTACACCAACAGGTTATTGCTTATTGACACTATAATATCGTTTCATATTAATTTTATGTAACACTTCATTATATAAGCTGAGTGGGTTTAAAAATTGTTTATATTTTATACAGATATCAAGAACATATTGATTTTTAAACTTATAGGAATACAATTAATAGCCAAAATATTTAACATTTGATAAAAAATTGAAAATCAGAAAGTTAGTCAACATATGTATGTTTACCTATATTTTAGAAATTGCTAAATAAATTTTAGAACAGTTTCAAAAGTAGATAGACCTTAGATTGAAGCTGAATCAATCAGTTATCAATTTTCAGAAAAGAGAAAGTTTCTCGACTAGTAGTTATTTATATTAGATCTATTTACTATAAAACAATACCTGAGTGAAGCGAAAATTTAGAATATCTTGTTTTTATTTAATTCTAGAAGCAATTCTTAAGATATTTCGGTAGAGAGGCTACATAGCTCCGAGCCCTGAATAACTCAATAGTAAAGGGCCGGGTGACTTGCAAGGTCGTTGATTGGATCTTGACCCATATAAAGATTTTTTTTAATATAATGTGAATCTTGTACTATCTGTTAAAATATTTTTATAAATACATTTAATGTGTCTAATATCTAATGTTTCTATAAAACTTCAAACTTAAACTTTTAAAGTTTACAATAAAAATTGAATCTCCAATGAAAGTTCTTTGAAAATGATATTATAATAACTATGATTAATCAGATTTTAAATCGTTTTTCAATCTAAAATCTTTAACTATTCGCATTATTAAAAAAATTTGGTCTTTCAATTACTTTTTTATAAAAGCTATAGTCTATTTTGAGTGTTTATGTTTAAATTATTGAGTATAATGAACTTACATGACAAAAAGTATAATAATTGACCTTAAAAAAACTAACCTAAACGACATTCAGCAATTGTAACATTGAACACCCTTGAGGTTTTTGTTAGGTTTAAAAATATCTATACGTGCGATTTAATGTTCTGTTGAGGTAAAATCTACACTATCAAGTCATCAGAACAAAAATCTAGATATATTTAAAATATAAGTCGTTGCATAGTAATACGTAAAACACAATAATAATATGCATTTTAGACGGAAACCGAGGGATGAAATCCAAAACACTCGCAAAATCCTTAACAATGCAGTAATGAAATAAAATCTGCATTTTCTACAACGCCATCTAATGGTTATTTAAATTTGTTAATCGTATGGAAATCATAAATATCTTTATTGTCATTATAGTATGAGATAAAATGCAATGTAATAAAAACATTCCAACTTTTTTTATTCCTTAACAAAAAAAATATCAAATATTTTTTCATCGATATATTCCCAACACTAAAGCCCACCCCAGTATTAGCTCGGTAGGTCAACTCACGCTTAACCTCATACCTAACCTATTCTATTGGTATTCACTCCAATTGACTCCCTCACAAGGTTATATCCAGATTATTAGTATACTAGTATCTACCCGCGACTTTTATTACATAAAATTAAAAAAAAAAAATTTTAATTAATAAATACTTTAAAAAAAATATAAAAACCTTATCTGAGCTATTTATTATAAATAATCTTACTAATATAATAAATGTGATAGTTAGTATGTTTGTTACTCTATCACGCAAAAACGGCTGAACGGATTTTGATGAAATTTGACACACAGATACTTTATAACCTTGATTTTAATATAAGCTACTTTTTATCCCAGATAAATTCGGAGTTCCTGTGGGATAGTAATAAAATGTTTTTGGCTGTTGTAAGCTCCTGAATATTATCTGATAAATTGCACCCAATCGAAGCCAGGGCGGGTCGACTAGCGTGCTGAGTAAATTATTAATAATATTTATACAATTCGTGGTTGGCTGCAACACAAAATGGCCGCCACCGCAACATATGCCGACCGCAGTGGAACTGTTTCCTTTATTGTATGTACAACAGATTGTTTAAATACATGGGAAACATTGACAAGGGTTTTGTATAGTTTTATAATAATTATTAACTTTTTTTTTTTTAATTTATTTTGATATTTAAAATTGACAAATGATATGTTTACTTAAATAAAAAAATTATACAAAAACTAGTTGACCTGCCCCGGCTTTGTACGGGTGTAATTTATTACAGATTTACCAAAAAAACATAAAGGTATACATTGTTGTTAAAATATCCTACAGTAACTCTTTTTTTCGGGATAAAAAGTAGCCTATGTGTTAATCCAGGTTATAAAGTATCTGTGTGCGAAATTTCATTGAAATCCGTTCAGCCATTTTTGTGTGATTGAGTAACAAACATCCAAACTTTCACATTTATAATATTATAGGAATAATAAAATGTTCTGTAAATAATCTAATCATTAGAAAGATTTGTATTATTAGCAACACAGTTGATAAATTAGTGTTTCAAGTGCCCATGTGTAGACAATATATAACCTTCAGTGCGATAGATTAGTCACTCTCTCTGGTGTTGTCGCGCAGTGGACATGGAAGTATTGTAGTCTCGTGATAAGTTAGTTTTATTATCTAAACTTGTAATTATATAAAAGGCCTATAACCCTACAACTTGGTCGCAAGTCCAAGGCGCTACCCGGCTTGTATGTGTATACGTATTGCTGTACAGTAATGGGTATCATTCCTCTCTCATTATATGACAGTATAAACATTAAAATGTATTTAAATGTTTGGTTATAACATATGTTCCTATGATGAAATACAAATCATTATTATTGCCATTTCCTTAGTTTTGTCGGTTTTTCCCAAGCTTCCGACAAACCGACCGACCTAGTTATGACGCAGTTTTTAAAAGTAATCGAAATATTTTGAGTTTGTCAGTACGTCGTGCGTCAGTGCGTCGGTCTGCCGGTATGTCGTGTCGGTTTGTCGGTCGGTATGTCGTCGGCGGCGGCGGCATCAAACGAATATCCGACATAGACCGCATAGCACTAAGAACTTGGTCGGTACAGCTATTCTACCACTTGAATGGACGGTGTTATGTACTGAGGGAGTTGGGTTTGTTTAATTGCTTGATTTATTATTAACTTTCACTTAACAGTTTAAGTAATGCTATTCAAACATTATTAACTATATAGTTAAGTCAAATTGTGAAGTTTCTCCTCAAAAGAGTTCAGCGTATTTTCTTCCCCTATAAATTAAGATTTTGGCTATGGAAAGGGTATTGCTGGATTTCTAAGGAAAATATTCAATTTTGTTCTGATCTCTTCCGCCTTCATGCATCATCTCAGCTAAGTACAGTTCAGCCGACAAATTTGTTGACCTATTTGAAAACTGTGTGAGATAAAGAGGTAAAAATTTGGGTGAATTATTTTTATTTTATGTTCTCCAAGTACAAATAGAAAAAGGGCATATTTATTTTAGAGACTATACCCTTTACCGCTATAAAAAAAACCTTTTGGCAATAGATATTATAAATTAGCTGTAGGCGCATCCTATATTCTGGGAAGCACGTAAAAAAGTTAGGATGGTTGGCCGGAGCGCTGAAGCAATGCCTTTAAGCGCAGCAAGGAGGGAGGGGAGTTGGAGGAGGAGGAGTGGGAGGAGGAAACGTGGTTCTAATAGAATTGTAGTAGTCTAGTTCACAGAAGTCGAGAGGATACTGCAATTTTGGAGCGACGCATCACATCCCTGGGCTTCGCAGGTTGTAACCCATCGTCATTGCTGGTGGTAGCTTCAGACAAACTGACTGACCTATTTCGACATGTCATATGTCTAATTTAAATTAAGTATTATGAGTTTGAGTGAGTGAGTCTCAGCGAAGCGAGGTTTGCCTTGTGATATGAAGTGATTAAGGTAATAACAAATCGCATCAATTACATTACGTCTCAATTTGCGAATTACATATCCAGAACATATAAATAATTAAAAAGTTATCAATATTAATGCATTGTCCGATCGCGCATGACGCGGTTCTTACTTTTTTTACTAAAAAAACGGTAGCTGGTATAAAACTGCATGCCGCGGCTGGACACTGAGTGACGTGGAGTCGCGTTCCTTCTCAAATTGTTTTTTTTTTCAAGTATGCTATTTTTTTTAATTGTGCTGGTATTTTTTTTGCATATTTGTTAAGTATTTTTAGATGTGAACAGTAATGTGAGGGATTATAGTAAGAAAAGTACAAACTCGCAATTTATGTTGGATATACAAATATTTGAATAAGTATAAAAATCTAGGACTTTTTATTTAAATGGAATTAGTATAATATTTTTAAAATTATTTTTTAAATTCATCAAAATTTCTGGCTCACTTTCTTTTGTTGTAGATGGCGCAAAATTAAGGGGTATAAGAATAGAGAAAAGATAAGAAAAGAAATTATTTATTATTTTAGACAGACCCTAGTTCTAGTTTTTTAGAATGTGCGTATAATAAAAAAAGAAAATAATATTTTTAACTTTGTTGAAACTGCGGATTTTTTCGAGGTAAGATAGGAAAGGAAGTGAGTGGCTAGAAAACAGTCTGAAACTGTGCATATTTTTTATATAACGATAATAGTACTGTCCTACTAAAATAATTATTTTGACTAACTAACTTAAAAAAAAATCATTTACATCGTGAAAGAATGATAAACTAACAAACACTATTACTACGGATTCGAAAAATAAGTATTTCTATAGATTGTCAAAGCGTGCGAAAATGAAGTGCTATAAAAAAGTTAAAATGACACAATTTTTCTATGGAACTATAAATTATTCTTAACACGAAACATAATGATTGGTATACACGCAACTCCATTAATGTATTTTAATATTATAATTTAATAAATAGTAGTAATAATAGGATAAATTGTGTTGGACATATCACTTTCTATTGTCTACATAATTTTAAAATAAAAAAGGTATAAAAATAAAAATTAGCTGACGTTTTGCATATTAAGAAATAGGAATTATTTTATACCGAATACGTCGATTAAAACTCCCACATATGCTTGTAACGATTTTTGGATCAAAAAAGTATTTCCTGTGACGAAAAATCTATGATTCTTTCAGAAAAGTAAAATCTGAATAAATTAATGCAATTTATTTTTTAGTGTAATTAGTACAGTAAACAAATAATATATTAAAAAGGCAAGAAAACCGCCAAGTAAATTAAAATAATTGAATGTATTCTCTTTGTCCACTTGGTAGTCTGATTACAATGAAATTCTCACTTTCTCTCTTAGGTGATGTCAAAATCAAGTATTGACGAGTTCATTTAATTACTTTTTTAGTCGATATGTTAGTTTTCTTTCTATAGCTGTCAATTTTAGACTACAATTAGCATTATTTGGAGCTTTGAGCTTTAATTGTAAAATTTTGTGTATTCCATTGTTGTGTATGTATGCACTTAATTGTAAATTTGCGCAACTGAGAAAAAATTGTATTGAGAAATCGTCATAATAAAATCATAAATCATTCGTGAACATAAACTATCTAGCCAATTTCTACATAATTAGGTTTAGTTTTTTAAAGTCATAGTATTACTAAAACAGAAAATTGGATACTTCTCTTTACTCTTTTTGAGCAAATATTGCATAAGTACTTATTTTAGCTCCCGGTAATAATTTTAAATACCATTTCTTATACGGATAAACATTATGAGAGATACTTGTGGGTTAAATCCTAACTTAATATTATAAAGTAACTCTTAAGAAACATAGGTGATACTTAAGAATACAAACTAAAGAAATAAATATACGATTTTTTATACTACTTACGCCATCTATCGACGATATAGGGTTTGTATATTTGTTACGTTTTCCAGCTTAAATCATAGAACCGATTTAAATGAAATTCCGTATGACACACTGTTTTATCGCGAAAAAATACTTGAAGGGGTTGAACACATCTATTTTAGATTAGATTTTTAAGTCGTAATTATTCTGTCTTATTTTACCATTGCTATACTATAACACATATGTATAAAAAACCTTTTTTTTCCCTTTAAACATCAATTGAAGTATACTCCACAGTTTTCTATATCTCTTTGGCACAAATACGTCAAGTGGTCATCGTCGCGGTCACATCGTTGCCGCTTCCACTTGAATTTGTCTTTCGATTGCAAAATAAAACTCAGGATAAAACTATTCAAATACTTTTATTGTGCGGCTTCACACAAAGCTCACTCACTCACTCACACACTCACTCATTTATTCATTCATACTCCCACCTATAGCATATAAATATGGTATTCCCATTGTAGTTGAATTTCTATTCTATAAGGCATAGTATGACACTGATGTGCATTGGACACAACTATCTTACTGAGTGAGTGAGACAGAAGAGTGAGCGACTCTTCTGTCTCACTCACACCTTGACTTTTGACAATTACAATATATAGAGAATACTAGTCGACCCCCCCCCTCGGCTGCGTACAGGTGCTATTTAATAACATGATCATGTTTTTAGATTACATTTTCCTATATATTGTTATCCCTCAGTAACTATGATTTTTTCCGGGATAAAAAGTAGCCTATATGTTAATCCAGATTATAAAGGAGCTGTATGCCAAATTTCATTGAAATATGTTTAGCCGTTTTTGCGTAATTGAGTAACAAATATCTATATCTAAACTTATAAAAAATTGGTAATGGCTATACTTTGAGAGTAGTTATCAAAGCTGAAGTGGAGAGTACATTACTAAACTGATTTTCATGAAATTTGGTACAGAAATAGATTGGATTTTAGAGAAGAAAACGACGCGTAAATAATACTTGAAATAGATAAAATTGGTGATGATGAGCAACACTGTTGATTAAGTAGAATTTATTACAATCAATCCGTGACAGTTTGACGAGTTTATGTATAGTGGAAGAACTCTTTAAACCTACTCCTGGGTCTCAAGTTCCAGGCACTTGAACTTCTTTTCTGTAGGCTCCATTTTGTCGCGGAAATAATACTTGAAGTAGATTAAATTGATGATGAAAGTTATACAATCATTTCTCAAGTAAATAAAGAGTATAAGCGAATGCAAGCGAAGTCACAGAAACCAGCTAGTAATGAATAATTCAATGTTTGGTGTAACAGAAATGAATGAAAGGCTTTCATATCATTGATTGCTAATCACGTTTATGGCGTATCGATGTCGACACTTTTTATCGAGTTACGAGCGTCACTAATGGCTTACGCAATGAGGATTTATTGCCGTACTTTGTGGACATATACGGACTTTATATTCTTTGAACTGAGAGAAGGGAAATTAAAAAAAATCCAACTTTCTCCTAAACTGATTTGAGACTATTTATGGTGGTGTTCTCTCTATTAAGTCATGATGAATCATATTTTGTTTGTATAATAAATTACTTCATAGTTTTTTTGACACAAAAAGTATATTTGGATGTTTGTTACTTAATCACGCAAAAACGACTGAAAGTAATTTGATGAAATTTGGCACACGGATAATTTATAACCTGGATTAACACATAGAATACTCTTTATCCCGGAAAAAATTATAGTTCCTGCAGGATAATATTAAAATGTTGACGACGGTACTCTTATACTGCAATAGATTAAAGATAAGATTAAATGTTTTTTGTAAATATATCTAAGAAGGTACTTGTATAAAAATGCATCTATGCGAAGCGTGGGCAGGTCGACTAGTTAGATAGATAGATATATGGAGTTGATCCTTCTTAGGTTCTTTCATAACAACATTTTTTATAATAAATTGCTCCCAAAATGTAACAAAAAAATTTTTTGTAATGTCAATACTCGAAATTAGTTTAAAAAAATGTTTTACTGTAGCAACACGAGGCATAAAATAGTGTAGAAAAAAAAATCTGTATATAAAGTAGCTTGATTTATCGAGAAGACGTTCCGGTGTTTTAATCAAAACAACTACTTATGTATAGAAATATTTAGTACTACACAAGATCAAAAGAGGGTAAAGAAACCTTTTATTGATTTTGATGACATAAAGACCTATAGAGACCATGATATCAATGGTGATCACAAAAACATAAAATATCCAGGTTAACGTCGATATTTCCGGATGCTTAACATTGACACATGGGAATCGATAAACACTCTAAAATAGAGTTGCCCAAACTATTATGATGGGAAAGATCGACAGGAAACGCAAACCAGGAACGCGCAAAAATCATGGCTAAGGAATATCTGAGAATGGGCTGGGATTCAAGGAAAAGTTACGGAGAATGACTGCCAATCTCCAGTAATTGGAAAGGGACTTTATATCACCTAGTAGGTATGTTATTTGCATATAGATGGACCTCCTTCTCATCTTACGTACTTAATTTCGAAGAAAAAATTACAAGAAAGATGGATCACAGTGACTTTTTACATCTCATTGAACCCTGGGTTGATATAAATATATTTGAAACTTACTGCTCTAGCCTAAACACTGAGAATCCCAGCAAATTTCATCACAATCAATCCACTCGTTTAGGAGTTCAGTGACATACACACATACAGATATATATAAACCTCAAGGCCTTGTACGAATTCAAGTCGGAGCCGGTAAAAAGCAAGAAAACTTTTTGTCCGTATAGGTGAAAGCCCGCGGATCCTTCGCAAAATGTCTTTATCCTTGCCGACACAGTTTTATTACTGACGCGCGGGCATCCGACCTCTTTTGTCGGATTCTACTGATATCTTTTATCGATATCCGAAAAAACTTGTTTGGACGTCACTAATTCATTACGGATGCGTTTGTCATAGTGTTGTGTTGACAGATGTTTCTGTTAGTGGATGAATATATATTTATTTTTAATAAATATTTATTATGTTAACTGTTTATCCATCCATCTAATAAAATGTCTGTATCTTTCTGTTTCGAATACGGATTTTTAATTTGAAAATTTTGACTCCGACTTATTTCTGTCCCTTTTATTTTTTTCTTCATCATTATTTCAATTATTTATCCTTTTTTATTACCTATAGGTATGAAGTGTCTGAAATAATTGACTTACTATACATTATGAATGTGAAAGTATGTATCTTTGTTACTCAATCACACAAAAACGGCTGAATAGATTTCAATGAAATTTAGAACTCAGATACTTTATAACCTCCTTTCTTATTTCCGGGATAAAAAAAACATTTTATCCTTGAAATCAAGGATCGATAGACATAAAAAAATTTTTTTTTGGATTTTAGCAGTTTTTTCGCTGACCGTACATTTTCTCAAAAATCTGTGAATGCAGTTCAGAATATCTTAAAAAGTTATGGATGGTCTCCTAGGAACGTTTTCCTGTCACTATAACGGTTAAGGTAACTGCCCTTACTGACTCGTCTCAAAAATCAACCCTGTATTTACTGTAGTATATTAATCCGGGAGAACTCGGGGTGGGTAGACTAATATGAAAATAGATATACAACAGATATCGGATATTAAAACATGGAAAAAGACCACCAGATGTCGCTACAATCGTATTCAAAAGTACAGTTATTAGTGTCAAAATTTTTCTCAGAATTTCTCTCTTAAGTATTTCTGTTTCTTCGATTTAACGTGATATGAATTTTTAATCATAACTAAGAATATAGTTTTTTAAAAATGAGGAACTTGTGTAGCCAAAAATGTTTATACATTCTCTATACTTCCCAAAGGACATTCAGAAATATTTTTTTTTGCGTGATGCCTTCTATTGGTGAATAAAAT
This sequence comes from Limenitis camilla, assembly GCA_905147385.1. Taxonomy (NCBI): domain Eukaryota; kingdom Metazoa; phylum Arthropoda; class Insecta; order Lepidoptera; family Nymphalidae; genus Limenitis; species Limenitis camilla. The sequence continues at coordinate 4,048,983 of LR990251.1, read as the reverse complement.
GATTGTTTTGACTTCTATTGGTGTTATAAGGACACATAAAGTTTTCTTAAATATCTTCTATTTGAGATAAGTTTTAAATTTGTCTTTTTTTCTGAAATGAAACCCATTGGGTTGGTTTCTAAGAGAGATATAAAATTGTGAACCTAATTAACCAATGTGAAAACATCTCAAAAATACTTTGATACACATATATTCCCTAGGAAATATATAAAATTAAAAAACTTTTAAAAATATTTGTCAACGGATCTATTCATATAATCTATTCATATTCTTGGGTTTCAACCCAAGAAGACAAGAAGACCATTTCCTAATAAATATATAAATTTTCGAGCCTATTTAGGTATTAAATATATCTATAATATTTACACACACATGTATTTCCTAAGAAATATATAACATTTCGATCCTATTTAGAAAATGTGTAAGTATCAAAAAATACTTTGTTACACATATATTTCCTAGGAAATATATAATATTCGGAGCCTATTTAGGCAGTCTGTAAGTATCTCAAAAATATTTATACACACATATATTTCCTAGGAAACATACACAATACAAGGTCTATTTAAGAAAAATAATTATTACATGTATAGATTAACACTTACAACAATCAAAATATCCAAAATCGACCAAATACGTCCAAAATGGATGCTTTTTCAAAAAATATCTATCAAACACATATGTATCATTCCGAAAATCGGGATTGAACACCAAACCAAACCAAAGAAATATACTGAATTATTCATATGACATTCTCTCCGTGTCAAGTCGGTAAAAAGTGGGTAATGCTGAATATTTTAGCTACTGTTAAATTCGATTTACGTCTCATAAATATTCATGGTTTGTTCCGCCATTTTATAAATGTTATGTCGAAATTTAAAGTCGATATAGTCATTATTGCTTTAAAAACATGGTTTTGTAGCTTTCATCGAATATACAAATGATAGTAGGGGTTTATTTCTAGTATTTCATAGATATAATCCAGTTTTGAGGCCACAAATTTTTTACAGGATTGTTTTTTGTAATTTTTATTTATTTAAAGTTAATTTAAAAATAAATACATCCCCGTTGAGTGTTGAATTTAATATCCTATTCTTCAATAAAAAAATATATATTTTAAAATTAAATCCATATAGATCAAATGAAAAGTAAATTCTAAATAGGATACTACAATTTCGAAATTAAATTTATTAACCCCCACTATTGAGGGTTTCTGTTTACAAAATAACGAGGATTCAAAGCACCCTCGTAAGATGAAACTTAAATGGGAAGTAATTGTTGGGTTATAGCATATGTTTGATTTATTGACTATCTAATATAATAGGGATATGATTCTGTAATGCTATATGTAAGCCAGAGAACCAGCCTGTTCTCTTCTATCAGCAACAACAATTTATTTGAAATTGAATTTTCTTGGCCATTGAGCACTAATAGAAACTTATTGAATAAAAATTAATTTTAAATTTAATTCAGTACAAATAAAAAGTATAGTAACAACAAAATATTTTATTTTCGGTCACAATTAAATATAGAAAAAAATTTAATTAAATAAGAAAATAGTAGAAAATAAAATTCCAATTCACACTTGACGGTTTTTGAGTTAGTATAAAAATAAATCAGAAAATAATTTTTGATTAGTCTGATTAGTAATACAAAATACCAAGGGTTAGAACCCCTAATCTGACCTCGACACCCCGTGACGTCGTGACGTCACTATAGTAACCCCCTAAGAGACCAATTACAATTAGTACCATTATATAAGTTTGTTTGATCAATCAAGTTTTCATTATGGGAGATTTATGAGGAAAATCGTTCACAATTTGGCCTTTTTTTTTAATGATCTCTTAAATATATCTATCGTCGGAAATATATGAAACGTATATCCTAGGAAATATATATTATTCTAAGCATATTTAAGCAATATGTAAATTTCTAAAAAAAAAAATTATGTCTAAGAAATTTATATATTTTCTAGGAAATATAAACAATTTCGAGCCTATTTAGTCAATGTTTAAATATGGCAAAAAATCTTTAATACATATATATTTCCTAGGAAATATATACAACATTTTATAGGAATTGTATGTATTTCCAAAATTATACAGGGAAATATATAAAAATTTCACACTGCGTTGTTGAATTTGTGTATAAAAACATATATTTTTTTAAAGTTATTTTTTTATTACAATAAAACCGTAACCATTTGAAAATTGATAACATATACAATGTCTTTATTTTCTGTAATAATTTACAAAACTATTTCAAATTACAATTACAAGAACACAACATTGCTCTATCAAACAACTAAATAACATTTACAAGTATACAATAAATTTAAGTTGCTACAAAAAATGTACATAAAAAAATAAAAATGGCGTGAGAAACGTCACTTCGATATCAGTTTTACATAAAAATCGAAGTTCCTATGACATAGCAGTAAGGTCTATATTTTATTTCTTTTTTTATAGTTTGTGTAGCACGCAACCGAGCAATTGTGGTTTTTCTCATAAGACGGAAGTGGGTTCCATAATTATTTTCGAATTAGTCACAATTTTTAAGATTTTGGAGTTGTCTACTTTGTCGCTGGGCCGTGAGAAATGCAGCCTAGTAGAAAATTACAATCTTTTCAAAATTCCATTGTATTTGTTATTGTTAGAAATCATTCGTGTAACAGAAATCAGAATACATACAATGATGGTCAATCTCGAGTATGTACGGAAATACAGGAGAGTTTGTATATTTCGATGTTGATTTTTATACTACTAATTCTATTTTAACTCACCAATAGATGGCGCTGTGGGATAGATACATTTCTTGGTCAGTCAATAATTGTTCTCTCTCCTTTTTGTCTTCTCTAAAATTGAGAAGAGTTAGATTGATATAATTGAAAAAAAGCTAAAAATTATGAAATTTGATATTAATATACGCAGAACTAGTTGGCTGGATTGATTTTGATAGTTTGATTTTGATAGATACACAAATGCGCCTTGTAGGTGGCACTGTGATTGGGTTTTAGGATTTTTACATTTATGATCCTTTTGAACTAGCGGATGAATAGATTTAAAATTAAAATAAACTAAAACAATAATTAAATTTAAAAAAATATTCTACTAATATTCTACACTATTCCTGATTGGATTTTACTTTAAAGTGAATGTTTAAATATTATTAGTTCTGGTCCATCCATCATCACTAAGAAGGTAAAAGGAGATCACAAACAAGGACGGGCAGTTAATAAATTATTATACTAATCGATTCATACAAATATTAACCTAATTTGAGAATTATTTATATCTAACAAACATGTCCTATTTGTCAGTACAGCTAAGATATAGCCTCGGCTAATTTACTGCAAAACGTGAGACTGAGAACTGAAGGTTATAGTTGCCATGTTTATTTATTGTATGGGTTTTTCATCATCTAGACAGAACTTTATGTCTAGTGATTTTCCTTGGAAATAACTAGATTGTTTATGTTTGTTTGGTTAGGTATAAAATAATATTGATCACTTGTGGAAACCGAACCAACAATAACAACCACAAATTATTTATTTTTCAAATATAATAAATAAATTATTATTTCCGACAAATATATAAATATATATGTCGGCGCGTAAGTAAGACTTAGGTTAACCTAACCTTGGGTTTAAACATAGGGCCTGGACAGTGGAGGCGAGTGTTTCAATTAAACTAGTCCTGTCGTGATTGTAAGAGATCAAAATGTTTAGTTATTTATCGGTTCAGTAGCAGTATCAACGTTGCGTTTACCCAATAGTCCATTCAATATCCCACCCCTCCTAATGTTTTCAATATAACCCCTCTCTCAAACCTTCTCTTCTTCGTTTTCTCCGAGTTATATTAATTTAATGATATTGCCTGCGGTCCGACACTATAAAATATTTAAAACCATACTAGTATTTAATTTTATTATCCTCTTATTATATTTGTAATTTCATTATATACCAAATACATGAAGTCTATAAATAATTATTGACACAGAATTTAATAACCTTACTTAGCTTTGGTATATTCTCATGGGGAAGTTCTTTACATACGAAATGAACGCTAAATATTTCCCTATTTGAAAATCTTATCAAAATCTATATGTTTGTTAAAATTATCCTAGATAACAAATAAATAATTATTTTATAAGTAATTCTTAATTTATTTATATAGACAGAAGTCATTAAAGTTTCAACACATTTGGATGAATGTTTTAATATTAAATGATTTAATTTTCACGGCAAAAATTTAGAGATACGAAAACTGTATGTGTTAATACTAAAAAGTTCCATCACAATGTCTTATTCAAAGAAATATGGAAAAACGTGTTGATTTAATACAAAACACTGCGTTCTATTAACACGTTTTTATATTATAAATATAACGCATAGTTAAAACATGATTCATATGAAATACCTTGGAAAATTATAATATTACTAACTAGAGCACACTACACTAACTTATCTACATCATTATTCATATATATTACAGGAAGTATATTTTTGTACAATTACTAAGAAATATATAAAATTTTAAGACTATTTAGTTATGTAAAATAATATTTTTTCTAATAAATATATATTTTTCCTAAGAATTTATGCATTTCCATTACATTTAGAAGAAAAAACTATATCTACTAACCTCTGTATTTATATCCACAGACATCACGAAATACATTTCCGATAGTTATAAAAATACTGAAGTGAAGATAATTATATCACATGTAAGGATAATTGGATTTGTTTTGATGGAAGGAAGACGGGACTAAGATGATATTTTAGCAGGATTTCCCCTCCTCTTTCGAGGAAAAAAGAGAAGCATAAAGACAGTTGGAAGATGGCTTTGACAACTGACATATAGGAAAACAATATAGTTTAAAATATATATATATATACCTGTGGTAAATGTTTTAATTTATTATTACAAGCGGCCTGCCCTCGCTTCGCTCCGGGTATTTAAAGCAATATTATAATCCTTAAATTGTCATTATTTGAAAAAAGTGAGAAAGTCAGAAAAAGTTATAAAAAGAAAAATGAAAGAAAAAGAAAAAACAATATTAATAAAAGACGGAGGACAGAGCAAAAATAAAATTGAATAGATAAAGAAGAAAGAGAGAGAGAGAGAGATAATCGAAAGAAAGAAAGTGAAAAGAGACTGATCATTCAGAGATAAAGATAAAAATTCAAGAGAGAGGATGATAGAGAATTATAGTATATAAAAGGAAGAGAGACAGAAATACTATAGCTTTCTATCGGTGAAAGAATTTTCAAAATCGGTTCAGTAGTTTTCGAGTCTATTCGCAACAAACAAACTTACAAACAATCAAATCTTTCCTCTTTATATAATAGTGTAGATGTTTGTGAGGTTGTAGGGGGTAATGTCTGGATGTACTGAACAGATTTTGAAAATTCTTTTACCAATAGAAAGCCACATTATTTGTGAGTGTAATAGGCTATATATTAATCTGAAAAATGAAAAGACTTTTCCGTGGTAGTCGGATTTGTAAAACAAGTCAGAGAACGAAAACATTTCTTTAGAACGATGTAAGATTTATAGTTACGGTTAGAGTATGAATGAATTAATGAGTCCTCAACGAAGCGAGAGCGGGTCGGCAAATGTTTTATAAAAATATGTTTACGCAAATATGTATTATAAAATTTTGATTAATGTTATTTCTTATCTATTCTTAGAATCTGTTTTTTTATCAGCAATATACTCTGCTTACAATACTAAAAGATAAAATCGGATTTCGGTGAAAAAATTGCTTCCATACTCACTGAGCATAGTGTTGTACTAAATCTATTTTTTTATTAACTTAAAATAATCGATAGATATTTTTTTTAAGGTAAAGCAGGATTTTGAAAATATTTTCTGTAATTAAATTGTAATATTACTGAAACTATTATTTGATAATGGGAAGAAATAGCCATAGATTTTTTTTGGTATAAATTGTATTTAATAACTATACTTAAATAAATAATTAAGGTTATCCCAGATAAATTTGGGCTTGAAATTAGGTAATCCCGGAAAAGCGGGATTTCTTGAAGACATTTATTTTTTGGTTAATATGTAAGTCTACTAACGAAAGTTTATAGAGACTCATTTTGAATTTCAAATATCTCTGATGACCTCAGGGTTTTTTATTCAAATATAACAATTTCTTTAAATAAACCTAGTCTAGACCTATTTATAGATTTTTAGAGGTAGCTATCTCAAGAAATCGGACAAATCTATAACCTACAATATAAATTAAATAAGTAAAAAATATCAGCCATTTGAAACCATTGCTTCATTTAGCGTTGCACGCAATTTAAAAAGTTTCTATTATTATTTTTTTAATTTTGAATCTTAAAATAGTGAAGTGAAGGTTGAAAATTGAATATATAATAGTTGTCACTAGGTGGCGCGGCATTGCGGTACTCACGTAGCGTCTCGACTTGATCTGTCATTATTGTGATAACACTGTCGGTCTGTACGTGCGTGGATTGTAGTGTGGCGAATGTTCGATATTTTAATATTTTTATTTATATATATTAGTTAAAGAAAATCGAAAAAATTTCGAATTCGAATAATCCGATTTAGGGATAAGATGTAAAGTAAATAAATAAAATTAAATGAAAATTGCTTAAAAAATAAGATTTCTCTATAGTTCTAGTCAAGATTTATGGAAAAAGTAGATAAGATAGAAAATTTATTAAAGTTCAAACCTAGACTTTTAGACAGTCACTTAGACCACTTGATCTAGAATTATCAACTTATGTGCTACAGTTGCTTCTTTGTAGGTAAGCTATAAACAAGTAACGAAAGATTCTGTAGTAAAAAAGGAATAGATTTAAAAAATTGTTTCTTTAGTTGTCTTGTCTGTTTATACGCTAACAACACAATTAATTTTGATGAAGTTTTCACTAATAGATAAAGAAATAAACGAAGCAAGTTAGCATGTATTATTTGTTGAATTAAGAGCGAAACTGGGACGGTCAATAGTTAAATCTATAAATATTTAAGTAACAATACAATGTTTATTGCTCAATCACGCAATCAGTTATAGAATTTGAATGAAATTTTTAGTTTACATTCATCCTTGACATTCTTTTATATTAAAAACGACAAATATTGAGAACACGTAAATGAAATAACGTAGTTGCTACTACTACTAACTAGAATAAAATTTATATAATACCAGCTTTTACCCGCGGCTTCGCTCGCATTGAAGCGAAATATGTGTACAAAGTTTCATGATGATCGGTTAAGTAGTTTTCGCGTAAAAGCGTAACAAACAAACTAACATTCACATTTATAATATTAGTATTTATTAGTTAGAAGTTTTTGAAGTTATTTTTCAGCTGAAGTTACAATTTATTCATCGAAACGACCCGATACGAGTAGAAAGTTAAAGTTTTATTAATTCTTATCTAAACACACACTTTATTTGTCACTATTTTTTATAGTAGATAAGGCGCAAACGAGCAGATGGTCCACCTAATGGTAAGTGGCCACCGTAACCCATGGACATCGCCAATACAAGATGCAACCTCGAAGATAGAGTCGGGAGGACACAAAAATGCTGCGGTTTAAGTCGACCCTAATCAAGAGCACTGAGTCAACTACATCCGCAGTATTAATGGGAAGGGAGCGAGAATGAGTATCTGGCCCATATGCGGCGTAAACGGAACGCGTCATAGTTTATCTAAAAGAATCTTGGAAGAAAGCTCGGTCGAATATGCACTATATATACTTTGCTTACCACTTCTCTTCTCCCTTCTTCTCTACACACATCTCTTCTTGATGAATTTCATCAAGAAGAGATGATAGGAGTAGTGCTAAAATTGGGCTAGTTCCAAGCTGCAGCTGCACTTTATTGACCCTTTCACTTTTCAAGTAGGGTCGATTACTTTTACAAGGTGGTTCTGCGACCCATAGTGAGTGACATGACTTTGCGCCAATTGTTCCAGTCCTGATCGAATAGTAAAATCATTGCTAATGATTCTCAGCTCAAGACAATGAAAATCATTAATAGAGAAGACATTGACTGAAGTATATATAGTTCTAAGCTAAATATAATACTTTGATTTATCGAAGAAAATCAATGGGAGTAAAAATATCCCTTCAATGTTAAATTTAAGGTGAGAAAATAACAATAATCGAGTCGATAGTCATGTCCCATCACTACGCTATAGCTAAGTATATGGTAGTGTTTGTAAACATATAATTACTTGGTAGGTCGATGCATATCAATTTTTCCTTTGTGTGAGTGCTTGAACTAAGTTGAAACTGTGGATTCGCTTGGGTTGCTTAAACTACTTTTTGATGAGGAAGAGTGACATCTTAGGATTTATTTTGACAATTTTTACTACTATTTTTGACATGTCAAAATAGTTTTTTTTTTAACAAAACAAAAACCAAGTTTAAATATACTTTCTAGGACCGTAAGAAATTTACAAATGTATTTTTAATGAACCTTTTTTTTTAGTTCTTAACCCTTAATTACTATTGTAGGTACGCACGGACCCCAAGCAAATGTTTTTTAAATTTTTTGTTATTTTTTAATTTTAATTTTAAAAGATAGAAGATATTAAAAAAATAAGGAAATCTTTATAACACCAAGAGAAGCTAAAACAAACATATAGACAATTTTGTATGTTAATATGTTTGTACATCACACATACCATCCACAAAACCCCCTGATAATATTTTATATATGTATAAATATAATGTTTACGTGTGTGTGTATACATATACACGTTTGTATGTGTGTGTTTGAAACTAGTTTCTCAAGATTATGAGTGATTGTAACTTGGTTTAATTTCGCGACCACACGTACGATGTTTATTTAATTATTTATGGTGTTGCCATTAATATGGATTCTCGTTTCGTTAAGAAATAGTTTTTTAATATTTTAGTTTCATACTGCACTATCAAGCTATTGGGTTAACACTAGAAATACGGGCGGGGGTCATATGTTCCCTGATCTTACTCGATATTATTTTTTCATATATATAGATGATGTTAACTGGAATAGTAATTTAAGTTTTAGGAAAGGGAATACGAAATAGTACCTCAGATATTTAATAATAAGATTTAATTTGAAAGGAAAGGGGTTGAGAGGAATATTGGAGAACACTAACAGGGGGGATGGTATTGAATGGAATATTGGGTAAACGCAACGTAGATACTCCTCCTGTAGGCTTAAGGAGCTCCTTTAAGTGATCACGACACTCGCCTCCACTGCTAGGCTCTCTGTTTAAACCCAAGGTTAAACGCACATAAACCTAACCTAACACAAGACGAGGTAATTACATTGTAAGGTACTCACGTGACCTTGATCGGACAGCACTCCTAGTACTAACACAACACTATCACTATTCAGAGACTACTTCATTTCTTGAGAGACCGCGCACGACTAAGACTTCAGTTAGACTGTCGATGGCATATTAAGGGTCGAGACTGTCAATTAACGGAAGTGACTACTAACTTAGTTATCATACAGGAAGCTCATATAGTAACTGGGGCTTGAAACCAAGGAGCAGGGGTGCAAAATACATCCTTTATATTGTGATATTTAAATATATAAAAATATGTTTGTTCCTCAGGGAAGCAATTTCCATTAGAAACCACAACTGCTAAATTGAAAGTTAACTGCTGCGCTATGTCGGTATAAAAAATACAAGGTCTTCTTTATACCAATTAAAATTATTTTTAATTTAAATTAAGTAGTTACTTAAAACAAAAAATGTTTAATCTTAGTCATAATGTTATTTTTCTTATATTCATTATAATAATTTTAAATAATAAATTAGGTGAAATAAACTTAAGTAGTTGTTACTATATAAGTAAACAATTCGAAAAAGAAAGAGTCGAGTATTACAACTTGACTCTTTTTTTTCGAATTATTTAAAAAAACATATATATGTCGGCGCGTAAGTTAGGCTTTAGGTTTAAACAGAAGGCATGGGCAGTGGAGGCGATGTGTTTTAATTGAATAAACGATATCCGTGAGCTTACACAATGGTCATAAGTCCAAGGCACTTATTTTTTATCGGTTCAGTAGCAGTATCTATGATGAGTTTACCCAATAATGCATCCAATATCACCCCCTTTGCAGTGTATTTCAATACACCTCCTCTCCTTCTCTTTCCCTTACATTTTCTCCGAGTTATATGTCGGGGATTTTAATGATGAGAAGGAAGGAGGTGATGGAAATATTGGAAAACACTAACAGGGGGGATGATATTGAATGGACTATTGGGTAAACGCAACGTAGATAAATAATCAAATATGATCTCTAACAATTACGAGAGGAACCTAAGCAGTGCCTTGAACTTGTGACCATGGTGTAGGCTTAAGGAATTCCTTTATTCGATCAAGACACTCGCCTTCACTGCTCAGGCTCTCTGTTTAAAACCAAGGTTAAACTCACATCAACCTAACCTAACACAAGAGGTGGCAATTATATTGTAAGGTACTCACTTGACCTTAATTGGACAGCACTCCTAGCACTAACACTGCACTGCACAACACTAACACTGTCCAGAGACTACTTCACTTCAGAGAAGACTTCAGTCAGACTGTAGATAGCATACAAAAGGGTTGTGACAGAACGACGGAAGTGACTACTACCTTACTTCAACGCCATAGATACCGATGACGATTCGATTAATCGATAATCTTTTACTATTCTCCGATATTTTCGATCAATATCGAAAATATTAGCATTCAAATTATAAATGGCGTTAAGACACTATTGTAAATAGAAAAATAAAACATCACTAGAATTATGAAAGGAATCCACAGTTTTTTTATAAAAATGGAAAGGATTTCCTGACTTATTTGTATAATTGCTACACATTGAAAAACAAACATAATTTAGCATGTTCTCTTAGTAGATTATGTAACAGATTATATAAATATTATTAAGGAAACTATCGCGGTTTTCAATTCTAGAACATATTTGCGTTATAAATGATTACATAAACTAGATTCTCGTAGGTTGGAAATAACTCGTGCATACTTAAGATTGTTTATAGGAGATGATCATGGCCGTCAATGTAATGGTGAGTGGTCACCATCAACTTTATAAAAAGCTATGATTAACCTTTGACCAATGACGTCAGGTTTATCATGCCATCGTCTATCTGCGGTATAGAAACAACATGAAAAAAACTTGTGACTGTTCGGAAATCTATATAAATATAATATTTAGAGAAGGTTGTTTTTCTACCTGTCTATCTTATTATATTATAACAAGAAAGATAAAACCTTCTGTATAAAAAATTGCAGCCTGAGCAACCTAACTTCGATGGTAAGACGGTTAAAGCGTACACCATTTTGTATTCTCTACGTAATGATCACGACCCTTCAATGGAGGGTATTAGGCCATAGTCCACCACACTGGCCCAGTTTGGGTTGGCAGACTTCACGCACCTTTGAGAACTTTTAGGGAACTCTCAGGAGTGCAGGTTTCCTCACGATGTTTTCCTTCACCGTTTAAAGCAAGTGATATTTAATTGCTTAAAACACACATAACTCAGAGTCAGATTGTGCCCAGGATCGAACCTCGGACCTCCCGACTTAAGACTTGAAGTCTCAATCTCTGGGCCATCACTGCTTTAGCACATTATTAACACATTACTAGGGAATATCCCAACAAATTTTACGTATAAAAATAATTTCAGAAATTAAAAACAAATACAGGAGTCTAAACGACCCCACGACAACAGTTAAACGGTTGAATTATCAAAGAACCTAACTTTCGGACCATAAAATATTAAGTTTAATAATAAAATTAAGTTAAGTGCCCATACAAATAATGTAGCCTTTTTTAACTTTTAGCCTAAAACTATAAATCACAGACAATAAATTTCATATACAACAGATAACATAATATTCGGTAATTTTTAAATGATATAGATGATATCAGTTAGTGTCTAATTGTTGTAATTGTTGTTTATTATCCGTTCCAACAAAATTTAGCATAACTAACGACCCGTGTAACAGATACTTATGTATTGTGTATTTACATTATATATGGTGACAGCCATTTTTATAAGATATACTGATAAATAAACTAAAAAAAAAACTATATTTATGTTATGTTATTTTATACATAAATGTAGTTTTTAAGCAACACAGATTAATGCACAAAAAGCAGTGATGGTTAAGACTTGAATGTCTTTCTCGAGGGCTCGAGTTCGATCCCAAGCAACAGGCTCACATCGACGACATTTCCGAGTTATGTGTGTTTTAAGCAATTAAACATCCCTTGTTTTAACTACTAAAAACTTATAACTTGGTGAAGGAAAACATCGTGAGGAAACCTGCATGAGTGAGAGTTCCTTAAAGTTCTCTGTCGGTGTGTGAGGTCTGCCAACCCGCACTGAGCCAACGTTGTGTACTATAACCTAACACCTTCCTCATTCTGAGGAGGAAACCCGGCTCAGCAGTGGGCCATTAAGTTAGACTTAATGCAAGATTAATGAAGTTTGAGTTTGAGTTTGTTACGCACTTAAGCAGATTTTTTGCAATTACCAACCCCCATCCCCATATCCGCAAAAGTAAGTAAAGCCCTAACCAGGAGGGGAGGTTGCGTAAACATTGATGCATGTATTTTTCTCCCTCCTCATACTGACCAGGGAGAGATTCACGTTTCGATGCGGGTACTTCTTTATTGCTAATACCTAATCACAACGCTGTCCCCCCTCCATCCCTCCGTCGTTTCATCAAGCATATGCCCCGTCTATTGTCATTACAGCTTGGCGCTTCTGTGAACTGTGGTTATGTAATGGCACGTAAATATAGATTTTAACTTGAATACGCAGAAGTCACTATTAGGGGCGAGAGCAGTTCACAATGCGCATTACCCCACTATTTCCTCTCAGACCTAAACTTAGTTGCCGGCTACTATACCTTGATTCTCTTGAAAAATTTATAATAAAAGCGTTATAGCTCTGTCTGTTATATTTTCAAGCTTAAACCATTGAACTGATTTTGATGAAATTTAGTACAGAGATTAGATTAGGTTAGGTTGGCGACTATATGGACCATGGGTGACAAACGGGGGTTTCTGCCAGCCATGTAAAGAGGTCCAGTGGTGGAATGGTTAACCCAATCCAGACGTGGATGACTGCTGACGAGGTTGCGGAGCAAACCTAATATCCCGTGACTTCGCCCTATTAGCAGTGAAGTGAATCACCCCGGAGGTTTAGCGGGTCGGTCTGTTTCCTTCTGAAGCAGATCCCAACCCCGCATAACCATCCTGAGTCCCCGCTTAGGATGGTATCTGTCGAGCAGATTCCTGCCGGGTTAAAAAAAAAAAAAAAAAAAAAAAAAAAAAAAGCTTTGAAGGGGTTGAAGTGTATGTTAAGCTGTGTGTCCGTTTTTGTCTCTGTTGAGTGTTGATGTTGAAGATTTAAATAGGTCACTATTTAGGGTTTTTGTCACTAGGCAGAAAACCTAAATAGTTTTCCATGTAATTTGGCGAAATTTAGCGCATATATATATCCGGTGGTGTGTTGTCGGTGGTCACTGTTCGCTGTCCGCTCGTTAGCAAGACGTGACCTCCGAATCGCCCTCGACGGTTCCGCGCAGTGCTTTTATAATTGATGTGCATGTACACGCCGCGCCGCGGTACATTATACAGTGTGTTTCTACTTACCATTGTTTATCCTTTTTTTTGAGTATAAAAAAAATTCGGAGATAAAAATATAAGTTAGTTATTTGTTAAAAAAAAATACGTGTCCGTTTATTTTTTTTTTAAACTTACTAATATTATAAATGCGAAACTAACTCTGTCCGTTTGTCGCTCTTTCACGCCAAAACTACGGGACCGATTTAAATGAAATTTGGTATACGGGTAGTCTAGAGCCTGAGAAAGGACATAGGCTACTTTTTAATGCAAAAAAAGGGTTGTAAGAGGTTGAAAAGAATCCCTTCTTTTGAAAAGTTGTATGGGCGTATCGTCATTTTTAGAGCTAGAACCTTGAAATATATTTTTTAGGCTGTTGATTCGATATAATTAAATATGACATTCGGATATGACGCGGACGGTGTCGCGGCCACAGTTAGTTTCATATATTGCTGTATTGGTGGATGACGAGTTAAAGATAGTCTACGTAATAGATAAAAGAATTAGGCGGTTTAGAAGGAGTTGTCCTTTATAATATGAGAAAGGAAGAACCTTTTCTACCTAAACTAAATCTACAGCTAAACAAACGGGTCAAATAAGTTTAGGGACTTTTGTTTTAACATGTTGTCTGTCAGAAGTATTATTTTTGAGTTATTAATGTATGATGTGCTTACGTAGCATCCTAAAAACCGATTTTGAAGATTTGAATCAAACAATGCCTGAGGACTGTAACCCAGAAGCAGGTTTAAAGACGTCCTTGTGTCATAGCCATTGTTGTAACATTGTTTCAATGACTACAAAGGACATGACCAATGTTTCCAAGGCTGTAATAATAACCCTCCCCTCATTGTACTCATGGCATTGGCATGGCAAACGCACAGTCTTGACAATAATTTTTTTGTGAAAACCTTGAAGTGTCCGTCAGTTATAGAAAGGTGATTTATGAGTGTAAAATTAAATAAGTAATTCTCGTTATGATGACATGTTATTCCGTTCGTAGGCCAATTTGAACATTCTCCTTTAGAGACGGGAGTAATCTGTACTCGACGGTAGTGAGGTAGAAAGTGAATGAGTGAGTAGATTTAATAATAAAATAGTCAGTCAACAACCTCTATACAAGCAAATTTTAGAAAGCAAACGAAAACGCTGCAATGAATCAATCATCAAACATCCTATACACATACACAGAGCGCAACAGTGCGTAAACTTATTTTGTATGGACAAAACTGTTATTTTAAAACAATAATTGATGTGCACTGTACGAGTCTGTCTGTCCTTTGTGTTGTATCTATTATCTTTTTGTAAAGGAAAATATTTTCATAATCAAGGTCTCTCATCTGACTATAAATTATTATTTACTAGTAGACTAGTGTGGTTAGCGATAATGGCTTATACATAAAAGATATATGGTGAAATATGGTTTCGCGGGTTGTATATATATTTATTATATACGTGACACGCACACACACACAGCAGCGCACGCCACTACACACATACTACACGCTAGCGAGTCTACTTACTACTTACTGCACACTTATCCTTATATTTTAAACAATTCATAGAATATCTTTATAAATGATAGCCTATGTGTTATTCTGATGTATAAGCTATATTATAGTAAAGTTTCATGAAAATCCCTTCAGTAGTTTTTGTGTCAACGATTAACAAACATCAATGCATACTCACAAACTTTCGCATTTATTATATTAGTAAAGAAGTAAGGATAATAACCATTGTTTTACTGTGAAGGTCTGGAGGAAGGACTGGAGGTCATTGACCCATTTTTCAGCTGCTGCAAACAATAACTAAGCAAGCCAATTTTATCAAAAAATCATAAAAACATATGAATATTTATTCATATATAAATTCATAGTTTGGGATCAAGATTATATTTCTGATGGACAAAGTCGAAGTAACTTATGAAAATAATTGACCTCGCTACCAAAGATTATAATAATAATATTCATTACTCACGTGCTCTCTGATAATGGAAGCCTAACACCATGCCACCAACAACATTACACTTGTGAAGTAATTGTAAGTCGTCTTGTGATGGTCAACTTAGTTCAACCTATGGATAAAATATTTTTTTGTCGCCGAGCTTAATGTTTATTATGTACAATTCAAATTATACATATTTAAATACACATAACGGCAATAATCAATCTCTATCCATAATCTTTGGATTGCAGATTGAAAATAGATTCCAAATTTGTATTTTGTTTCAAAAAAATCAGAATCGGTCATATTTGTTCTAAACTTTCTAACTTAATGTATAAAAACACAATATTCAGCTTCAGATTTTTGGGTGGATCCCACGGGAACTGTGTTTTTTTTGGGATAAAAAGTACCCTATGTGTTAATATACATTCTAAAGTATCCGTGTACCAAATTTAATTGAAATCGGTACAGCCGTTTTAACGTGATGCGCGTACAAACTATTTTTGATAAACACTCTGTATATAAACCGGTCTAGTGTTAACCGAAGCGAGGGTACTAATAAAAAAAGTAAAAAGGTCAATAGCAAACCTTTATTATTTAACAAAACATGTCGATAGTAACAGATGTTGTGTTTATGCGATTTTAATGACATACCCTCGTATAGGGGTTGAGGGTAGGGGGAAATATATTTTATTTTTAATGTGAAGGATGATACCTGTATAGTAATCAGCAATACGTATAGCAGTGTCATAGGCAATGTTTACTGTATGAAATCACTTAACAGACTGCCTCAGACCATCGGGCAGGTTTTATTTAACCTCTCCCATATAACGCTACAGAGCTTATAAGTAGTTGAATATTGAATAGTTTTGTTACATAACAAATCAAAATTTTCCATGAATATAATCAAAATAATATTATTGTCGGAATATTTTCGTTACAATGTTTAGTTTCTTGCGGATTCCTTATCTAACACATTAATATGAAGCAAGTTGAATCAAACGCAACGCTCCGTTAACCATGGGAACTCGTAGGCAGGGAGACGACTGGACAAATTGCTATGTTTTGAATCTATAATTTTTTTTAAATATTCATATTTTTTTAAATTATCCTAAACGAAATATAGCTTAGATTATAAACAATATAATTGTGAACTGGTGTTATAAATCCCTCAAATAAATTTACTTTGACAGATTGTTTGATTATATATTTGTCTCTCTGACAGACTGTTTGATTATATATATATCAGCCCATACATCAGCCCATGCCCAGGCGTTGAAGGCGAGTGTTTCAATTGAATAAAGAAAGTCCTTAAGCCTATACCTTGGTCATAAGTCCAAGGCACTGCTTAGATAGATAAAGCAATATGAGATGCAATAAAAGGCTTTATTGCATACATCTTACGATGACTTATAAAATTCGCTAACTATTTACATATATGCCAGATTATGCACATAAAGCGCGACCTTATCACTGGGTAGAGATGTCTTCCAGGTAACCCCTCCGTTAGAGAAATACCGTAAGATAAGGCGATAAGTCAACAAAACGTCATATAATATTTGATATATAGTTAGTGATTGTAAGCTTCTAATGAAATAAAGGTTTTAAAGGTTTTAGGTTCCTGTTGTAGTTGTAAGAGATCATATTTGATTATTTATCGGTTCAGTAGCTGTATCTGCATTCATCATCACGACCCTTCAATGGCCCACTGCTGAGCCGGGTCTCCTCCTCAGAATGAGGAAGGTATTAGGCCATAGTCCACCACGCTGGCCATGTGCGGGTTGGCAGACTTCACACACCTTTGAGAACTTTTAGGGAACTCTCAGGAGTGCAAGTTTCCTCATGATGATTTCCTTCACCGTTAAAGCAAGTGACATTTAATTGCTTAAAACACACATAACTCAGAGTCAGAGGTGTGTGCCTGTGTGGGGGATCGAACCTCAAACCTCTCGAGTAAGACTTCAAGTCTCAACCACTGGGCCATCACTGCTTGTACTGCATTGCGTTTACCCAATAGCCCATTCAATATTACACCCCTCTTAGTGTTTTCAATATAACTCCTTTCCTCCTCTTTCTAATCCTTCCATTTTCTCTCATATTATCTTTAATGCTTACGTACTTTAACGGTTCCTTACATAGTGCCCTCTGTAGTGTCGCATAACCGATCGTAGCTCTAGCAGTCGTCTCTTAGACTACTCATATAAGAATGAATCATGAGTGTATAATTTAAAAATGTAGTACAATGTATTTTCAATTTAAACTAAACTTGTAACGGTTGCTTGCTGCCTGTCATATTGGATTTGAAGTTTAATCTGTATTAATATTACTTTTATTTAAATACATTACTATATTAGTAAGCAGATTAGTAATTCTATAAAATGTAGTTTTTGATATCTTTGTGACGACATTTATTTTGCCTTTTACATTTAAACATTATTATATAATTCATATATAATTAATAATAATTGTTTTCTATAATGTTCGCGTATTATAGAACTGCAAACTGACATATCAACGCAGAGCCTAATCTATAAGGGTTAGAAACTTAAAATTTTACACAGGGGTTCTTTTTATAACGGCACTAAGCTCTAACAAAGGATTTTTCAAAATTCACCCCCTAAGGGGGTAAAATGGGAGCGCAAAGTTAGTATGAAACTCTGCCGTTCTTGAAGTTATTTGAATGAAATTAATTATGACAATTCTTCATTGAAAGTCATGAAATACGTGTAAAATATTTTTTCGAAAATCATCCTTTAAGGGGGTAGAAGGGGGGTGCAAAGTTAGTATGACTACCTCATAGAATTATTAAACATGTCTACAGACGAGCTACTTTACTTTAGCTATTTTTTAGTCTACAATAATTAGTCGAATGTTGAATAGTAGCCGAATGTTCTTTACAATGAGCTAACCTTTCTGCGTTTTTTTATTAAAACCAGTTATAGGCTTTCTAGACAAATAGTTTGCTGTAATAAATAGTAACTAGAAAAATAATAATTTTAAGGCCAAGTTCATAGGATGCACCTAAGGCCACGTACACACTTAAGATGTAGCGATAAAGACGATTACCGTGTGTGTCGCCCGTGACCAACTATTAACTACGCTAGAAATAATTATGGGAAAAATATGGTGAAACTAAATTGGTTTTGTGTTCTCCTCAGCTTTGTTATTCTGTTTCGACAGGATGTATTTTTGATAATTATGATTTAAATGTAAAAATACCTATAGTAATTACAGTTCAAAAATCAGACGACCTTTGCTACCTCCACGCCTTTAACTACCACCAACTTTTATGTGATCCAATTCACAATATGTCAGCATCATTTCGAATGGGAAAACCGGCTCTAGCTTCGCTGAGATGTTTTCAAACTGCTAACTCACTATCTAATCAATTCATTCATACGCTATCCTCAACTATGAATCCTATATCTCTCATCGATAAGGCAGTGGGCGTAAGAAACGTTGTCGTTCTCCGACTTACTGCTGCAAATCCGACTATCACTAAAAGTCAACTAATGTGGATTTTTATTGGTAAAAGAATTTTCAAAAGCTGGTCAGTAGATCCAGAGATTACCCCCCCATATTCTCACAAATTTTACCTCTAGATAATACAAGAAGCAAAGCCAAGGCGAGTTTTTTTAAAGTAATAAATTAATGTTATATTCAAGACATTTGAAACAATGGACATAGTAACTGTTTATGATTATATGAAGATATAAAACGCTATAAAAAGAAAATAAAATGTTTTATCTGTGCAATCGTAATGAGAGCAATAATATAGTGAAGAGTCAACGGCTTTATATCTTGAATATCTATACTAATAAAGTCTGTCTGTATGGAAATATTTTAGGTTCACACAGTAAAAAATAGAGCCTAAGAAATGGTGGTATGGGATAATTTTATGAGGTGATAGGGGTCATAGAGTATGTATGGTGTGGTTAGGTTAGACATTCGGCTACTTTTATGCTACTCGTTCTCTCTCCTTTTCTTTTCACCAGTGAGGGGACGGATTAGAATACTATTCCCCTCTGCCGCTGGGAGAGCATCTCGTAAGGGCCGAGTAACCCAGCACCCCCTTGGTGGTAGGGGATCTGTTCCCCGACTGGCTTGCGACCATCAGCATTCTTCTTCATTCCCCCTTCCCACTCTATCTTCGGAGATGCAACGCATCGACAAAACGAGAGAGTGTTTCTTGTTTTTCCGATGTCCATGGGCGATGGTGGCCACTTACCATCAGGTGGACCATCTGCTCGTTTGCACCTTATCTATTATAAAAAAAATAATAATAATTCGAGTAATAGCGAAAACGTTATGATAGAAAAATAGCGCAATATAACGTAGGAATGAGAAACAAACACTTTGAAACATTCGGCTACTCGAATTCTTATCAAATATTTAGTATGACTGAATATCCTCCTGGAGTTTATACTTTAGACTTAGAGCTTCAGCGTTACTGCTAGATTACTCGTAATGTAATATAATGATTTTAGTCGTTCGATTGATGTTTATCAGTTGTCCAACATTTAAGAAAGTTAAAGCTACAACAATATTTATTACAATATTTACACCACATGTTGAAACATTCGGCTAAAACTGACCAAAAACATTAGCCGAATGTTCAAATTATTTTTGTTTTTTAATTTTAGCCGAATGTTTTACAGATATATAAACTTTACAGAACAGAAGCGTCAGTAGCTCAGTGGTTCGGGCGTTGGATTCACGATCAACAAGTCGTGGGTTCAAATCCCGGACATTGGACTACTGGCGTGGCCCACTCCTGACACAAGCTATTTATTAGCTTACTAGGAGGGGTAAAGGGAATACTAGTAGTATGTGATCTATACTACTAGTAATCTTTAAAAAAAAAAAAATGAAAAGGGTACCTCCAAAGCGTGCCGCTTTAAAGAAAAAGCACAAACCTTTTCTAACCAAATTAGTCCATACCTGTAACAAATGAAAATTGATGAGCATTACAATCTGAACAAATAAAAAAAATGTAATTAAGTTACTGACATTTGGCGTTTTGACGCGGCTTTATAAATTGTAGGTCAGCGTTTTCCAAATTGTGGGTCGTGCACTTGATTAACTCGACTAGAGGGCCTTTCAAGTGTTACGTAAGCATATTTTTGAAGAAATTAGATGCAAAAAGGGATATATATATACTAGCTGTGGTAGCTGTTTCACCCCCCCTCCCTCTTTCAACCCCTTACACCCCTTTTTTCAATTAAAAGTAGCCTATGTCCTTTTTAGGCTCTAGACTATCTGCAAACTTTCAAGCTTCTAGTTCTAAAAATGACGATACTCCTATACAACTTTCATCCCCCCATTTCAACTTCTTACAACCCTTTTTTCGCGATAAGAAGTAGCCTATGTCCTTTCTCAGGCTCTAGACTATCTGCATACCAAATTCCATTTAAATCGGTTCAGTAGTTTTGGCGTGAAAGCGCGACAGACAGGCAGAGTTACTTTCGCATTTATAATAATAGTTAGGCTTCTATAGACTGCGTAATTTTGTTGTTTTTTGGGAGAGGAAGGGGAGGGTTTCTAAATTTTGTGACGTCACATTTGACTAATTTCAAAATATGTGACGTCACACTACGGAGAAGGAAGTGTTTCAAGTGCGCACTATAAATTGTAAACCATTGTTTTTAAAACTATCATAAAGTGGTCTACAGTGGACTTTTCTAAGTTTATCGATTTAAGGGGTCGCGTCCTTAAAATTAAGAACCACTGTAGACCAATAAAAAAGCAATTTAAAAAATTTAAATTTGTACTACTCTAAAAACCAAAATACACTATGTTATATTTTATTTATATATAGTTATGGTATATTTTTGTGTGTCTGTGGGTCGTGGGCACGCGACCGTGACGTCATCGTTCGGTAACCACGAGCTATCGTGAGATTATCAATAAACTGTACTTTTATTTCGCATAAAATTGTGGAAAATCATTGTTTTGTATGAGATCGATATCATCATTATATACTAGCCGACCCGCCCTCCCCTCGCTGAGGTTTATTCAAACCTTTCACTCAATCACACACACACACATATTTATTATATAGAAAAGTCAATAGTTCTCAAGTTGTTTTAAATATATAACAATAGTATGGAAATTTGTAAAATTTAAGCAATACCTGGGGCTTGTGACCAAGGTGCAGGTTCACATGATACTTTTAGAATGCATTAATATAAATGTAAGAATCTTAATACATGAAGTTTAGAAGAATAATAAAAGACACTTTTTAGTCAATATAATCTTAGTGAAATTACTTGTCATACTGCCTCTGATATATCAGGAAAGTCATATAATATAGTAATACTACTTTGCTGTGTAAAAAAATTAACATTTATAACATTTATAATATTAATAATTACAGTTAGTAACATTAGTATACTTGTACTTATAAAAAAAAAAAATTATACAAAAACCCGCTTTTTAAAACTCCTGAGGCGTGACGTGAAGTTACAAAAATTACATTTTGACATTTCCGCTTCCAAAAGTCGACACCGACAGACGGTACGACTTTGTTTATCTTTACTTGAACCAGCTCAAGGGAATAAGGCTCGAGTCACATCTGTTCGTTGCTATTCGCATTTTATATATGTTCCATCCTATGGGTCGTATAATGAAGGTATATACTACTAATACTAGTAGTTATATAGTATACTAGCCGACCCCGACTTCGTTTGCATGTCCCTCCGCTCCTATGGGTCGTAACGAGATGTTAAATAGCCTACGTTACTCCTTGTTACATCAACTATCTCCCAGTGAATGTCGTGTGTAGTAAAAAGCGATTATTTTAATATTACAAACAGACACTCCAATTTTATTTATTTAGCGATAGGAATAGCGATACTTCCATATAATTTTTGACACCCTCCCCCCCTCTTTCAACCCCTTACACCCCTTTTTTTTCAATAAAAAGTAGCCTATGTCCTTTTTAGGCTCTAGACTATCTGCAAGCTTTCAAGCTTCTAGCTCTAAAAATGACGATACTCCTATGCAATTTCATCCCCCCTTTTCAACTCCTTACAACCCTTTTTCGCGATAAGAAGTAACCTATGTCATTTCTCAGGCTCTAGACTATCTGCATACCAAATTCCATTTAAATCGGTTCAGTAGTTATGCGTGAAAGCGAGACAGAAAAAGCGGTTATTTTAATATTACAAACAGACACTCCAATTTTATTTATTTGTATGGATACTCTGAATTGAAAATCAAACTCGGTAGGAAATAGAAAACCCACAATACCTCTCAAACTTAAGCATCAGTAGGTCAGTAGATAAGGCGTGGGATTCCCGATCGTGGTGGATAGGTAACACAAGCATTTAGCTTACTTGGAGGGGTTGAGAATGGAGGGAGGCTCTATGCTTTTCTTTTTTTGATAACACGGAGGATAGGAGGTTTGGTGATTAAGTCAAAACGAGGAGGGAGAAAGCTTTTGCTGACATAAGGGGTGGTGGGAGTAGATAATTGCAAAAAAAGCTTACGAATCAATGCGAATAAATGTGAGATTACCCTTAAATTTTTTACTTAAAAATCCACTTTTTAAAATATTATTTTAATATAGTTTATAACTAGTTACGTCTTCGTAACGGCTGAACGGATTTTGATGAACTTTAGCAAGTAACAAAAACAAATACGCTAACAAGAATTAATTTGAATATAATAATATAAACTTTAACTGGAATCTAATGCTATTGTGTGTAAAATAGAAAAACTACTTGTTATTAAAACACCTTTATAACTAGTGTAATAGAGTGTCTTTTCTTGTGTTTTTTTACAGCAAGGTCTTGATAATTAACCACTAATGACGTAACAGACAAAAAAGACATCAAAGAATCGATCAATCATTCGTTTAAAAAATATAATCGAATGACCATTCATATTTGAACGCGTTTGGAATCGTAGATATGGGAGCTATACTGCGCAGTAACACTCGAACGACAATATTAACATGTAATCTAGATAGGATCCGTGCATTGCCTGGGGCATGAGACCCAGGAGTAGGTTTAAAGACGTCTCTTACTATGCACAAACTCTCACCTTCATAGTTTGACCTCGCTACCAAATATTAAAATGATAAAATAGGTACAGACGAACTCAATCCTATTAGAACGAAAGTTATATATTGTCTACTCAAAATAAAATACTAATTATTTTAATAATTTCTTGTTTATTTTAATAGTTGTCCAAAATGTTACCCATAGTTAGCAAGAGTATATGAATTTTAGTTAGTATTATCCCTGTAGGTGGCGAGGGCATGTAGTATAATATACACAATAAAAAAACTAATCGGCTGTACTAATTTTAGTAAAATATTTCCAGAATTAAATCAGTTTTTTATGCTTTTAAATTCACATTCACGTTTTGAGAATTTTTTAAATAAAAGACACAACAGTATAACTCACCATAAATTGCACTCATAGTTAGCAAGAGCATATGAACTTTAGTTACCAATAAATTTATCCCTCTAAGAAGCGAGGGCATGCTATACTAATATTGAGAATTTCACATTCAAATTATGAAGATTTTTTTCACCTATAGTTAGCAACAGAATAAATAGTAAATGGAATTATTTATACCATTTATACTTTACTAACTATATACAAAGAATCGATCAATCATTCCGTTTCAAAAGATATTAATAAGTAAAGTGATAACTGTAAATAATTTTGATAAAAAATACTTCAAAAAATCAGTTTGAATATTTTACGCGCGATATAATTGACAGTATCAACCAAACCAAGTAAATTACAAGTACCGTATAAGGCTGCACTCATTTTTGTCTCTTTGTTTTCGACCGCAATGACATTTATTGCATAACCTTACTAATTGGAAAATCAAAAAAATACTGTTTTTTATTTATATTTTATGATCTTTTTCTTCTCTTTCTTTTTAGCCCGTCGCCACCTAATGCTGAGTGTAGGCCTCTGCCATTGCACTCCATCTTTCCCTGCTATTTTAACCAGGTCATCGGTCCATCGCTTTGGTTGCCTACCCACGTTTCTGAATCCAGTTCTTGGTCTCCACTCTAGCACCTCATTGGCCCATCTGGTGTCATTCCTGCGACATATGTGGCCCAATATGTGTGTATATTTTATGATATCAAGTTCTTAAGTTTTTTAGTTTGAATGTATGACGTAATTTTCTAGAACTATGGGCAGTGCAGTGATATAGTAGTTTAGACGTTGATATCAAAGGAGGTCCGAGTTCGATGTGTGTTTTAAGCAATTAAATATCACTTGCTTTAACGGTGAAGGAAATCGTGAGGAAACCTGCACTCCTGAGAGTTCTCCTTGTTTTCAAAGGCGTGTGAAGTTTACCATCCAACACTTGGCAAAGTGGTGGACTTCGGCCTAATCCCTCCTTACTCTGAGGGGGAGACCCGGCTCAGCAATGGGCCATTTAATGGTGGTGATGAAGATTTTGGGTATAAAGGTTATTTTCCTAAATAGCATAGTCAATACACAGTATCTATATGTATTATTATGTTCAGTATTATTTTATATCTACGTTAGTTAATATTAAAGTAAACTAACGTAAAACTCTCTAAGCCTAATAAACTTTCTTATTTAAATTTGTACTGTTGCTAACTACGCGTAGTTTTGCGATAATTATAATATATATATATATATAGAAAATTGTCTAAACCAATCGTACCGACCGCTATCGGAATTATGAACCTAAAAAATTTATAGTCTATAAATTTTATTTGGAATTAGTTAATGGAAGTACTAAACATAACCTAGAAAATATTATGTAGTGTGTATAGTGTTTTTTGTTAAATTGGGCGAAAAAATATTAGTCTACTGTTTTACAATGAATCGTATACTTGTGAATATTTTCAGTAGTTGTGTCGGATTGATAAATACAGCTCTTTAGGTGTAGCAGATGGTGTAAATTAATAAAGAAATAATCTTCACAACATAAAGCAATCTCATTAAATAATAAAATGTTAACAATTCCCTTTTAACACGTAACCTAACATGCGATACTCGATGATTGATGGCAACACTAAAAAATCGATTTGTTTGAGTGGCATCACTTAAATGGCATTAATAAATTAAAGGATGTGTTAATATGTTTTTTCTCTTATAAGTCAATTTTCATTTTAGATAAAAACAATCTTTCTAAATTGAATGTCGTACATCAGTCCCCGAGCTTCTGTTTGACAACTTAAAGAATTACTGAATAAATTTGCATGCAGTTTTCTCTATTATGATCTGTATATATATATATATATATATATATATATATATCTGTAATATTTCTGTATATTTAAAATTAACCTAAATATTATAGGGGCTGGGTATTAACGATATTAGTGACATCAGAACGTATAACTCCTGAAGTCTGTTCTTCTGTATCACAGCAATTATCTTGGGAATTACTAAACCAATTTGCATGCGTTTTTTATTATTGTTATCTCTATATGTTTAAAATATTTCTGTATATTAAAAATAACTCAACTTCTTTTACAAGCAGAGTATTAATCGTGTTAGTGACGTCATAACGTATGTAAGCTAGTGAAAGTATTTACATCTATACGAACATACTTATCTCAAGAATTACAAAACTCATTTGGATGGGATTTTTATTATTTTGATCTATTTATCTCTAGAAGTAATTCTATATATTAAAAATCACTTTATCTTTTATAGAAGCTGAGATATTAAGGCGTTAGTTATAACATTGTAAGCAGTAACGAATTTATGAGATTTGATTAATAAGTGAAAGGACACAGGGAAGAGAGGGCACACTATATATCTATATAAATCATATTAATCTCAACTTGTCAATAAAATTAATGTATCCATTCTAATAAAGACATGATTAATTTTCTCATACTAGTACGAGTATAATGACTTTATTAAAAACTAGTGAAGTAAACAATGTGATGTGAAACATCTATTTCTCAGACTTGTGACTGACAGACAGACAATGTATAATTGTGACTTGTTTATATTGAACTTGGCTTCATTTTGTCAATGATATTTTATGCTTACTTTAAAAAATGTAGTTATACTCAATAATTGAGATAGTAAGGGACTCTCTCAACTGTTATGCAAACACTACCATGTAAGAGAATCTTGGACCTCGCTTACCTGAGGTCTAAGCTATTAATTCCCTACTCTCTGTTTTATAAAGTAAAAGTAACTGCATCCTTCCTGTAATTAATTAAATTCTTCAAACTAACAAACGATGTAACCTCTTAATAACATAAACATAATTGTAAGGGCTTTGTTTATCTTCATTGAAACAGACAATTCTACCGACTGCGCCACTGTGATAATTCAGTGTTAGTTAACTGTGATAATTAATGTTATGGTAGAAATTAGGAGTCATTACAACATAAATCAATTTCGTTTATCAATTAGAGGCAATCTGACAAATGATTTGGATTGAATTAATAAGTGTAAGTAGGTCTCCCTTATCATGTGAGTAAACTTTATTGGTTTATTTAAATAAAGTCGTGAAAGTAGAGATCAAGCGTTAATACATTTACATAAACATCTACCTGGGTCACACGCTCCAGGCTTGTTCGCTTTTTATTTTAAATTAATAAAACATATACTAAACGATAAAATGTATTTTTAAAAGTTAAAGTTGTATCAATCAATGTTTTTCAACCTGTTGCAATATGTCGTGACAGTAAATGTCATACTTTTAAGGCAATTAAAACTTTGACCCGACTCTGACGGCTGACAGAAAAAAACAAACTTAAATTGTGAAATTTATATACATATAAATAAAACTAGTGTACGTCTGTGTATCATTTTTTTTCATTCTAAATTGAGGCTCATGTTTATAAACTAGCTGACCTGGCAAACGTTGTTTTGTATAAATTAATTTCTGGAGGATCAAACTTATCCCCTAGGGGTATAAAAAATAGTCTACAACCTACTCTATGATCTTCCAAATATACATATAAAGTTTCATAAAAATCGGTCAAGCCGTTTCGGAGGAATTCGATAACAAACGATTCGATATAAGTTGGTTAGTCATAGGATAAATATAATTTTAAATTACAAGTAAAATTTATAAATCTGTTAGTTTGCATATTGTTAGGTGAATAAAAGTTCTTCGGTGATACACGATCACTTCTTTAGCTCTCTCTCTCTCTCTCTCTCTTTCTCTGTATCAAGTATTTTTTATAGTTAGCAACATTATTGATAACTGTCTTAGCAAGTATTTCTTTTGTTTTTTTTTAATTTAAAGTGTATCAATTGTTTGACAATATTAATGACAGGATCTAAGGCAATCAATCTGTCAAGAGAGAGAGAGAAGAAGATATATAAGTTAATATGATCACAGAGTTCGAAATTCAAAACATTCGAATTTAAAATTGGAACAAATCTCAGCACAGTCCGCTCGGGGAATAAGTAGGAAGTCCCGATTAAACTCGTAATGTGCTCAAGTGACGTCCTAGTTGTTAAACGCGACCAGTTTATTGTGACCTCTCCCCCTCTCGGTACTTATGGCTATTGATCTCATATTTTTTGAGACAGGTCAGTGTATATTGGTTATTTGTAATAGTTGTATTAATAACCAGCTTGTTATGAACTTTAGATACTACGTTAAGTGTTGTACTGTTTCTCGCCTCGACTTCGCATGGGTTCTCTATTATAACACGCATGTGTTATACATATAAATATTCCTCTTGAAACACCTAATCTATTGGTAAAAAATCGCATTAAAATTTGTTCAGTAGTTTTAAAGATCTAAGCGTATAGACAGCATAAAGCGACTGTTTTATACTATGTAAAGAAGAAAAGCTTTACTAAAGCTTACAGATAAACTGACTGACTGACCTATACTGACGTGTCAAAGTACTATTTTGATAGGTCAGTACGTTAATATGGATAAATGCTCAGTGTAAATCATTTAGAGTAGAGCTCAACTTATATTGGTCGCTATATTGGCTTCTATTGATGTACCGGATGCTTGCTCAAGACGTCGGTGTTAGCGGTTTTTGTCGGTGTTGCAACGAATAATAACCTTGCTCGTTTTCCCTGATGTAATCGTTTGTTTACCTAACGCGATCAATATATAATCTGTTATGTATGACTGATTAAATATGAGTACGTAATTTCAAATTCAAAAAGTTAAGTGACGTCATAACGTGTAGAATAATCTATCGTTACGAGAATGCGACTCACATGATATGATGTAGAATAAATAGCAAGTGTGATTAATATATGTATGCATGGATGGATGTTTTGCTGTGTGGATGTATTGAAGTATGAATGTAT
Source organism: Limenitis camilla (assembly GCA_905147385.1). Taxonomy (NCBI): domain Eukaryota; kingdom Metazoa; phylum Arthropoda; class Insecta; order Lepidoptera; family Nymphalidae; genus Limenitis; species Limenitis camilla. The sequence goes on along the minus strand of LR990251.1, from coordinate 4,020,163 downwards.
ACTGGTATAGAAAGATGTATGCATATCCAGCTATATCTATAGATGTGTGAATGTATGGGCGTGTGCTATGGATGTCTTAGTGTGTGGATGAGTGGATGTATAGTTGTATTGACATATGTATGAAAGAATGTATGGATATGTGAATGTTTCTCCATACATATCCACATTGAGGATGTATGAATGTATGCATGGATGGATGTATTGAAGTATGAATGTATACTGGTATAGAAAGATGTATGCATATCCAGCTATATCTATAGATGTGTAAATGTATGGGCGTGTGCTATGGATGTCTTAGTGTATGGATGAGTGGATGTATAGTTGTACTGACATATGTATGAAAGAAAGTATGGATATGTGAATGTATATCCGCACATATCCACATTGAGGATGTATGAATGTATGCATGGATGGATGTTTTGCTGTGTGGATGTATTGAAGTATGAATGTATAATGGTATAGAAAGAGGTATGCATATCCAGCTATTTCTATAGATGTGTTAATGTATGGACGTGTGCTATGGATGTCTTAGTGTGTGGATGAGTGGATGTATAGTTATATTGACATATGTATGAAAGTATGTATGGATATGTGAATATGTATCCATATATATCCATGCCTGGCCAGATATACTTACCTACAGATATGTAAATCTATTTTCGTGTACTATGGATATCTATATGTATGGAAAGATGTATGAATATATATATATAGTGTGGTATGGATGTCTTAGTGTATGGATGAGTGGATGTATGGTTAGATTGACATTCGACATTATGAATGTCTATATGTATGGAAGGATGTATGTATTGTATTGATATATGGATGTTTATATAGTTGAATGGATGTGATGATGTATGGATGTTTATTGCTCAATCACACAAAAACAGCTGAACAGATTTTAATGAAATTTGGCACACAGATACTTTATAAACTGAATTACCACATAGGCATTTTTTATCCCGGAGAAATTCATAGTTCCTGCGGGATAATAATAAAATGTTTATTCAATGCTTCATTATACATATATTGAAGAAATGTTTTGAGTGAGATATGCATGTAAGGGTGTATGATGAATATGTGAATGTATGGGTGTGGATGTATTCATGTATACTGACTGACTTCATGACTAAAGTTTTATTAGTTGTATGAAATTAGTTATTTCAAAAACAGTTATAAAAAACGTTTTTAGCAAATAACATTTTCTTCCATATAATTAAATGTCACTATAAAACGTTTATCTTGAAAAACTATCATATTTTAAAATGATACCATCTTAAATGCATACGACCATCGATGTAGTATGATAGAGAATAACAATTTAAAAAAAAGAAAAATACACCCTATAGTTTTGTCATAAGGTTTAGTTTATGATGTTGTAATAAAGTTGTTTATTTATAGAGGATTAATGTAGTTTTTGTGGTCGCCTAGATAATGACATTATTGCTTTTTAATCAACTCGATGTGAGGGCTTTAAAATAATAGTCAGTCAGTTACAATGTGCGGGTTTTTGTGAGTAAAACTGACCTTTCTGGTTTAGGGGCCGTTTTATAGAGTTGTCTTTGTTTATTAGGGTTCCTTATACAAATATTTGGTATGGACTCACTAATACTATTATAATGCTTAATATCTGCTGAATATATTTTTTACGAGCACTGTGATGTGTTGGCTAATTTAAATGCACACCCAAAAATTCAAATGGGTGGACACTTACTATAGTTATGTAGTGTATTAGGTAATTTTAGCTTTTCATAAAAACGATAAGTCTGGCATAGATACAGCGCGACTTTAATGTACCATAAAATAATTGTTTCATTTCGCACGGATAGAAATTTTTGACCTCCAAAGACAATGGAAAAGAACTGGCTACTAGAATAAGTCTGGCATTAATACCGCGTGACTGAAACGCATTATAGCACACTTATTGTAATAATTTCCAAAAATCCTTTTCAGTCAGTCAGTCATAAAATATACTCTTAAGTACTCATAATATTATGAATATAAAGTTTGTATGTTTAGATGTTTGTTACCCAATAACACTAAAACGGCTGCACAGATTTCGATGAAATTTGGCACACAGATACTTTATAACCTGAGCTAACACATAGGCTGATCCCATCCCGGAGAAATCCATAGTTTCTGCGGGATAGTAATATAAAGTTCAATCAACGCCTGAATATTTTAATATAGCAATATATATTTAAAATATGTTTTTTGGTAAAATCTATTGAGTAATGAGAAGCCAAAGCAGTTCGACTAGTGCCTATATATATGAATTAGTAGTAAAGCAACATTATTACTGGAATGCAGATTGATTACACCACTTTACTGAGTGTCTTTAAATTCATTTATAAATTTACTTTTACTTCGCCGACATTTTTTACGATTAATTCTAAATTATGTTTCCAATAAAACAGACAAAGTCATATAAAAACTATGATTAACTGTTTACTAACTCCTATACTAAAAGAGGGTTATACTGATTTTATATGCGAAAACATTTATCGTTTATTGCTCTCTTTATCGGTGAAAACCGCATCAAAATCTGGTAATATTTTTAGAAGAAATAAGCACACAAACAGACAGAGGAAGACAGTGACTTTGATTTGCATGTAGTTCAGCCATTTTGTTTAATATATCTAAAAATTATAAACCAAAATCTTCCTTATTTTTTGCTCTTTTTATTAGTGAAAATCGCATCAAAATCTATTAAATAGTTTAAAAGAAATAAATAAATAAACAGACAAAAGTAGAGAATGACTTTGTTCTTATACTACTGGTAAATTATTCGTTTTTTCTAACCTCAGAGAAGTGAAAACAATTGAAGGTCAAGGTGAACATACAGATAAGTATGTGTATAAAAATTCTATATATATGATATTATGTCTGACTGTATGTATAATAGAAAAATCTGCATTATAATGTACTAGAGAATCCGTAGAAAAAATGCTGCAGTATTTTTACTTAGAAACCCGCATCGCATGCAAGAGACGACGAATAACTATGTTAAATATACAAAAAACACTAATATATGCATGTTACTTTGCTTGCAACTCACTCACTCACTAATGTTAAGGTTATAAAGATTATAATTTAAATATTATATTTAACCTGCACAGTTAACATTCGTCAAAATGACGAACAATAATTACACAAGTCTGAATGATTTTCGCTTCCTTTCAAATTGAGGAGATTGGGAATTGTGATCCACAGATATAGCTCCTTTATTATCCATTAACACTCACCTCCACTGTTCGATATTGCTATCTATTATGTAAACAAACTAAGTTATTGATAATAACAATATAATGTTATATAGAATTGAATAAGATAGTTTACTTAAGTAAGGAAGGCGATTTGCGAGGGATGTCACACTCTGAGCGAAGCTAAGTAAATTAAGCGATTCTATTGGTTCTTCACAAACACATCTCTGTTGTAAACGTAGCCTGAGAGTTCATCCATCAAAAGGTGTAGAGCTGCACTTGGGTCACATTTTCCAAACACTACAGGTGTAAAATGACTACAAATATTTCATAATGACATTAAATTGATTCATAAAAATTAATCGGTAATTAATTATCATTTTTATGAGTTCTAGTAAATGTAACTGCGGGTAAAGACTAAAACCATTGATCTTTAATACTATGGACCTATAGTCATTTTAGTGTTGGAGAATCGTTGTTAAAATGATGTGACTGATAGTCTAAGCTACGTAATGTCTTTGTAACTTAGAAACATTTATTTACTTTATACACTTTTTCAGTGCTATTTATATGAAAACCTGTCGTACATAGTTTATGTCAAAGATTAAAACATTGTTTTTTTTATTCTAGAAATAGTATAGAAAATATGTAATTTTAAAATTTTAATTTTTATAGTCTATTTTATATTTTTTCACATATTTTGTTAGTCGAGTAACTAAGTCACTTACGCTGGACTATAACTTTATTTCCTGACATCCGATTTAAATGAAACAAAGTTTATATTTTAAGTTAGACCTTCAGCAATACAACTGTGTAAAATTTATCCAATTTTGTTTAGTAGTTTTTGCGTGGTGGGCGTACAAAGGCAAGCAGGCCAACAAACAAGAATTTAAAATTCACTCTCACATTAAGTTTTCTTAAATATACAGACAGTCAATAAGTATCGAGGTGTATTATATGTATGTGTGTATGTATGTGTGTGTGAATGAATGGAACAGAGGCGGCGCTTCTGGCCTCCATAAAACGTGTACTATCGAGAGATAAATCTTTACATTAACATTATAATATATTCATAACGTTCAACTTTTCATATTAATTCATTATTTATTATATTTCAACTTATAGATATCAAAGTTGAAATATGAAGAAAAATGTTCAGGCATAAATTACTGAACTGATTTTGATGAAACTTATTTAATAGAATAATATAGATACAACAATATATTACGTCGAATATAGCTGTTCGTATAATTAGGTTCGAGCTTCACTTGATAAGTTCGTTTGATCAGTAATTATTTAGGAACAGTATATCTATTACTAAAAATCGTAAATCTATGCCTCGATTGAGGCAGTCTGTCCAGTGATTTCACACAGTAAACATAAAAAATATAAACACATCGAGGTATTTACTATCGTGGTAATATTTTCCCTTGTTTTTTGGTATATGCGAGAGTTTGTATAATCTAAAAAGGTCTTATTAACTTTATCTAGCACGTTTTGATTCTATTTTTATACTCTTCTCTGTCTAGTATATCATAAAATCGAGTAAATACTGTAGTTAAATATTTCTTCTAACAAGTAACTAGCAAGTTACGGTTAACTCGGAGTTTTAACTGTCGTTGGCGCCGTTCAGTCGTTATCAATATCAGCTTTCTATCAAGCGGGAAATTATGCGAAACAGATTAGTTATTACCATACTAGGGTTACCAATATTGATGGCAACACTGGCTAGAGAAATAATAATTTCATGATAGACATGAGAATAACTTGTTAAAAGGTATGAGAATAACTTCATGTTCAATATGTATGACAGTAACTTTATGATAGAGATGAGAATAACTTTGGTAGAGCTCCAATCTGAGGTGGAGACCCAGCTCAGCAGCGAGCTATCAATGGGTTGTGATGATGATGTAGAGGACATCAGCATTGTTTTTCATATCTGAAATAATGTTATTATTGTTTTTATGGTATTAAAAAAAATATATCTTCGTGTGAAATTTTTTGTCTAGAAGGAAAATATGAGAAAAAACTTAAACATTTATATAAAAACATTTTAATAGATAGGATAGAAATATAGCAAATAATGGACGCCCTACTAAACATTTTTATAAACTCGTTTTATTTATTAAAGTGCCGCAATAAGCAGTAAACATAGCGAGCTTTACTTGATGATATATGATGATATATAATACTAGATGACCGAGCAAAAGTTGTTTTGCCATATAAATTTAAAAAATTTGGGGTGGGCCACCCTAGTCACTTAGGAGTATGAGAAGTAGATAGTAATCGATTATCAGACCTACCTGATATGCACACAAAATTTCATAAAAATCGGTCAAGCCGTTTCGGAGGAGTATGGTAACTAACATTGTGACACGAGAATTTTATATATAAGATGAAGCCCCTTACTTCATGATAGGAGTGACACTAGAATCATGGTAGGAATGAGATTAAATTCACGGTAGGGATGATCCAGAATTCCAAACAGGTATGACTTATGAGACTAAATTCATGAAAGGAATGAGAATAATTTTACGACAGGAAGAAGACTAAAATCAGTAGGGATGAGCCTGACTTTATGATAAAGATGTGTCTAAATTCTTGTTATAAATAAGACTAATTTCATCATTTCATTAGTTAAATGTTAGTAAAACTGATTTTTTTCGTTTAATCCACGGACTCCACAAAACTACTCGTAAAGCTGTTTTTCACTTTCTCTATAAACAACTATTTTTTTTTAACTAATTTATTGTAGAAATATTTAGGATTTTTGTGCAATCCTCATAAATGGGTCAATGTATCATTTTAAACTGATGAAAAAAACTTTAATTTCATTCAGTCACGAATGTACCAAAATCAGTAATAACTTCACCTCTGGCTTTAACTGTTTTTTATCAATGTCAATTAAAAGTCAAAGCCGACCGCTTACCTCACCTCACCACTTTCCCTACGTAAACGCATTTCGCGCATTTTATTATATCATTACTACACAGGTGCTTTTGTGACTCATGTTTAATTATAAAATAATATATCATTGGTAATTGCCTCTTAGAAGTTGCCTCAAATCAGTCAGTGCTTTTAATTTACAAGCTACTAATAAATCAGATTATGTTGACTTACTACATAATAGAAATGAGACTAATCTCATAACAGAGATGAGCTAACTTCATGACATTAATGAGATTAACCTTAAGGAATAAGACCTAAGTCATTATCGAAATAAGATTGACTCATGACTTATGGGCCTTATCGTAGTGTGCAATTTTTCTAAACAACCTAAAAAGACATTCGGTCCTGGCGATCTATTTTGTATGATCGGGTAATTTTTTTTTTTAAAGATTACTAGCAGTATGGATCACATACTATGACTTATCGATCAATAATCCAATGCTTGAACCACTGAGCTACTGATGCTTCTTATTTATGATAGAGATGAGACTAACTTCAGGATAGAGTTGAAAATAACTTTATAAAAGGAACGAGAGTAACTTTAATAAATCTAGAATTTTTTTTAAGTGAGTATTACTTCATAAAAGGTATGAGAATATGGAAAATAATCTAATAATAAAGATTCGTGATAGGAGTGATTATAACTGTATGGCAGGGTTCACACTAATTTCATGGTAGGAAAGAGAATAACTGCAAAATAAGAATTAAAATAGGATAACGGAGATGAGACAAACTTCATGAAAGGAATGAGACTTACTGCATCTAGGGTACTGTAGAGATGAGGTCAATTTGATGATAAGTAAGCTCAACTTCATGTTATATATGAGACTAACTCCACAATAGGCATGACTTCATGGTAGGAAAGAGAATATCTGCATAATAAGAACAAAACTAGCATGAAAGAGATGAGACAAACTGCATGAAAGGAATGAGACTGTAGGGATGCGACTAATGGCATGATAAGAATGAGAGTAACTTTCTCTTTTCATGATATGGATACTAAGTAAAATGTCTCAAATTCAAAAAAATACCATTACACTTAATAAATTAGATATTATATATTAATAAACATAAATAATTAAACGTTATTTAAATCAGTTTAGTAGTTTTCCACAAACAAACATTCATATTTATATAGTTATTATGAGATTTCCATATTTTGGACTCTATTTTGACTAAGTTAAAGCCTATATTAGTCAGTGAAGAGTTTTTATCGTCGTAATAACGTGCATGGAGCGTAACAAGTTTTTGTCGGCGAAATTTTTATTAATTACTCTATTTTTTGATATTCTTAGCATACTTAGTTACAACTGAATAACTTTCTCAATTTGTGAAAGTGAACTTATATTACTAAAATCGTTTAAGTTATATATTACGAGGGAGGTGTAGCGATGGATGGATGGATTAAGAACCAAAAGAATCGCTTCATTTACCTAGCACCTCAGGGTGTGTCAAATCTCAATCACATCTTCGTACATCTCTGGTAGAAACGCTGCCATAAGCACGGATATGAGATAGAGTTTTATTCTATCCTACAGGACTTTTGCCTTTTTAGAAAATAAGGTACTTTACCAACTCACTTATTTAACTCACTAAGGTTTACTTGTGATAAAAACTATCCTACGTGTTCTTACAGATTAAAAAGTATCTGTATGCAATACATTAAATACGAAGAGCTACTTTTGTGTAGAAAGCTTTATCCCCTCTCACAGGACCTTGTCTCTTTAGAAAATTAAGAAGTTTACCAACTCACTTATTTAACTCACTGAGGCTTACTTGTGATAAAAACTATCCTACGTGTTCTTACAGATTAAAAAGTATCTGTATGCAATACATTAAATACGAAGAGCTACTTTTGTGTAGAAAGCTTTATCCCCTCTCACAGGACCTTGTCTCTTTAGAAAATAAAGTAGTTTGCCAACTCACTCATTTAACTCACTGAGGCTTACTTGTGATAAAAACTATCCTACGTGTTCTTACAGATTAAAAAGTATCTGTATGCAATACATTAAATACGAAGAGCTACTTTTGTGTAGAAAGCTTTATCCCCTCTCACAGGACCTTGTCTCTTTAGAAAATAAAGTAGTTTACCAACTCACTCATTTAACTCACTGAGGCTTACTTGTGATAAAAACTATCCTACGTGTCCTTACAGATTAAAAAGTATCTGTATGCAATAAATTAAATACGAAGAGCTACTTTTGTGTAGAAAGCTTTATCCCCTCTCACAGGACCTTGTCTCTTCAGAAAATAAAGTAGTTTACCAACTCACTCATTTAACTCACTGAGGCTTACTTGTGATAAAAACTATCCTACGTGTCCTTACAGATTAAAAAGTATCTGTATGCAATACATTAAATACGAAGAGCTACTTTTGTGTAGAAAGCTTTATCCCCTCTCACAGGACCTTGTCTCTTCAGAAAATAAAGTAGTTTACCAACTCACTCATTTAACTCACTGAGGCTTACTTGTGATAAAAACTATCCTACGTGTCCTTACAGATTAAAAAGTATCTGTATGCAATACATTAAATACGAAGAGCTACTTTTGTGTAGAAAGCTTTATCCCCTCTCACAGGACCTTGTCTCTTCAGAAAATAAAGTAGTTTACCAACTCACTCATTTAACTCACTGAGGCTTACTTGTGATAAAAACTATCCTACGTGTCCTTACAGATTAAAAAGTATCTGTATACAATACATTAAATACGAAGAGCTACTTTTGTGTAGAAAGCTTTATCCCCTCTCACAGGACCTTGTCTCTTTAAAAAATAAAGTAGTTTACCAACTCACTCATTTAACTCACTGAGGCTTACTTGTGATAAAAACTATCCTACGTGTTCTTACAGATTAAAAAGTATCTGTATGCAATACATTAAATACGAAGAGCTACTTTTGTGTAGAAAGCTTTATCCCCTCTCACAGGACCTTGTCTCTTTAGAAAATAAAGTAGTTTACCAACTCACTCATTTAACTCACTAAGGCTTACTTGTGATAAAAACTATCCTACGTGTCCTTACAGATTAAAAAGTATCTGTATGCAATACATTAAATACGAAGAGCTACTTCTGTGTAAATGGCTTTATTCTATTTCACAGGACCTTTGCATTTTTGGAAAATAAAGTTCTTTACCTACACACTCATTTAACTAACTAAATGAGTTTATTGTAGTTCGAACTCATTTTTTTCTATTTTTAAGTATATATAGTATTTTAGGAAGTAGATATTTTTTTTTTTAAAATTAAAACAAGTATTATTGTATGAAGACTCGACTTCCATATTATTATTACTAAAAACATTTTCAAGGGTTCCGAAAAGTAAGCTACAAGTAAATACAATTTTAATTATTTATTTGCTCAGCGGGAATCTCATCAAAATCAGCTTATTTTTTAGCATAAATATCCAGTTTATCTCGTGAGAGTTTTAAGATAAATATTTACGATTACACAATTATTTATTTATACATTAGAGAATGTTTAATGTGATTATTAATACTAAGGCTGCGTCTCCACCAGAGATGTGTCACATGCGTAGCGAAGGGTGTGTTTGTTAGGAATCAATAGAATCCCTTCATTTGATACGCTCTGTATAAAAATATATTAACATTTTATAAAAGTCTAGACTTTCCCGCAAAGATGATAATGAATCAAGACGATTAATATAATTGGAGCCTGGAGCGTGTGACACAAGTGTAAGATAAGACACTCACCTTCACTAATTAAACTCTCTCATAACAACGTAATTTAATATACTAACAAACATTTCCTTCAACAACGAGTATAGGAAACATTAATAACGATTTATATATGTAAATAGATCTTGTAAAGAACTTAAACTTGTTATAGATGAAACTTAGAAGAACTTCACTTACAGGTAAGTTCGTTTAATCTTTAACTCCTCTAAAGGATTTTCACAAAACATAGTATCAGGCGATCATGAAAGAGAAGAAGTATTACTTGGAAATGTACCAACGCCGCGCCTCGCTGTTGTGCGATCACACTGTGTGACTGTGTCTACGTCATCTAATGCTACACAGGTTGTCGTATAGCAGTATGTATTATTATCCATCTTAATCTTTATTCAATATGTATATATATAAAAATGAATTCATATTTCCTTTGGTTACGGCATCACGCGTGAACGGCTAAACCGATTTCGCTAATTCTTTTTTTGCTGTATTAGTTATTATCATGAGACGCTTCTTATTTAAGAAAAAATGAAGAAAATTACTCAGAAAAGTCGAAAATTAAACAAACAATTTAGGTTTCTAATGTAATCTTATAGCTTCTGATAGTATAAATTTTCCTAATGATAATTTATGTCGTTTGACATAACTTTCAGTCATTTGATCAAGAGTCATAGTTAAGACAGGACAAAGTCTGTCAGGGTAGCTAGTATATATAGCTATAAAAGGACTATGTTTTCCTCTAAAGGATTTACACAAAACAAAGTACCAGGCGATCATGAAAGAGAAGAAGTATTACTTGGAAACCTAACAACGCCTCGCCTCGCTGTTGCGCAATCACACTGTGTGTCTGTGTCTAACTAATCTACTACCACACAGGTTGTGAGTACTATGAAATAAAAGACCTGGCATATATAAAATGTTTCTTTTATTATGATTGATGCATGACTTAACAAGTCATTTTATAGAGTGAAACATTACACTTATGTATTGTAAGTGTAATGTACTTTTTATTGATGTTTTCCTATTGTGACCTAAAAAAACTTCACATTCAACTTTTCACGCCGTTTTTTTTGCCGCCATATTGAAAAATGTCTATAAAATGTTTTTATATGCATATTTTTTTCCCATGTATTTCATAATAAAATATTTATCCCATAAAGCACGAATTTTGATGACAGATAATATCTCTGCAGTCAGGTAACATATTTTGATGCGGTTTTGAATAATAGATTGAGCAATAAACAATGAAGGTTGGCGTATTTAATTTTTAGACATTTTATACAAAATATTAATTCAATATGCTATTCAAAACTTACTGATAAACTACAAGTTTTGTGAGTAAACATCTGCGATAACTATCAGAATCTTTACCTGAAACCTTATTTTTTTTTATTAGCTGCCAGCTCTATAAACTTGTAGTACACTCGAGATAATACACAGTGTTCGACACAGTGTTCAAAAGGAAAACGTAAGTAAACGTTGATTACCTTGAACAACGCCGTGTGCTTCTAACTTGAATGTTTTTGTGTTGCCATCTCGCTCTAACGTTCGTTGCGAAATGAAAGAATGTACTAACGTTTTCTAATAATGTTATTTTTATTTAATTATAAAAACCTACAATAATAATGCTTTTAAAACTATTTTAAGACGTATTAATACTTCGGATGGATTTTGTCAGTCTTTTTATACAAAATATCACCATATTATATATATAAAAACCTTCATCATTTATCACTCTATTTATTATTAAAAACTGTATCAAAATACCTTCCTTGGTTTAAGAGAAATAAACGAACAATGAGAAAGAGACAGACAAAGTCTTTGATTTATCTATTTAGAAGTGATAGGTAATGGGAAATATATTTTTCAGCCATTTTGTAAAAAATATCTACAAAATAAATACGAAAATCTTTCTCGTTGATTACTCTATTGATTATTAAAAACTGCATCAAAATATTTCGCTTAGGTTAAGAGGAATTAGCGAACAAACAGTCAAAGGTAAAATAACGACTTGATTTAAAATATATGTGAGCTATACTGCGCAATAAAACTCAACTCCTGCAAATAGAGAAACAAAGATAAATTGAATAAAGATTAAACTTTGGAAACTATAGAAAATATTATTAATATCAAAGACAAATTAGTAATGGCTTGCATTTGTTACTTAACGACGTGTGAAACTAAAATATATTTCAATGGTAGTATCAGAAAAAAAGCGGAAATAAGCTTTGAATATGTATACCATATCATTAATCTCGTGAGAAATAGTAGTTCATCTTGGAACGTCCTTGAGATTGTAAAAAATATGTTTTATTTGGAAATTATACTATATTTTTATTTCATAATATTATAAGGTTGAGTTTCTATACAAAATAAAAGAAAAAAAAATAACTCATTAAGTCAAATGGTATTGTGATTTGTCTAAAGCCTTTGATTGTATTGAACATGAGAAATTGTTAAAGAAATTTGATACATTTTGTATTAACAGTATAAAACTAAATTTAATTTCTTTATGTCTTAACCAAAAGAGCCAGTGTTGCTATTACAAATGAGAAATATTTTGGATCAGTTTTAAAATAGGTGTTCCACAAGGATCCGTATTAGGTCCTGTCATATTTTTAATATACAAAAATGATCTGATCAGGATTTTTGCCTTTTTTGATTTAATAGAGATGCACGCATAGGAAAGTTGATCAAAGTTCTTCATTAAATAATTTAGTAATAAAAGCTAAGAAGACCAAATTTCTGGATATTAAGTTTTATAACTATTATCTGTTAATTAATACTATTTTAAAATGTTAGTAAGTTGATACTTCGAGATAATTAAATATTTACACATATGCACAGTTAAAATGTTAAATATGTTTTTTTACTTTATTTGACTTAAGGAAGTTGCTTGACGGTACTTTCAAGTTTTTATACCAGATGATATCTAGTAATCAATGAATAAAATATTTCTGATTCAATCCAATATTTTATATTAATGGCGTATCTGAAAAAATAGAAAAGATTTCGGTTGTTAATTAACCATGCTAATATAAAGCTTAAGACCATCCGTTCCCGGGGTAAAATAATATCTTATTAAATAGCCTTTTTTTAGTGACTGACGACCACGTAGAAGAGCACTAGACCCTGAGTCCTCTGAGAGACTCGCAAGGGACCTAAGTTTTTCAGAGTAAATCGTTTCTCCTTACAACGTGAAAGAAGAACAAATCAATATACAAATTATTTTTGAGTTCATAATATTGATGGTGTGGATTATATGCAATTCTTTATAATGCAACAAAAGCCGCACAACATCCATTGTGTTTATCTGATATCATCGATAGTATAAATGATATTGTAGAAGAAAAAAAAACATATTTTTTATAATATAGTCAGAGATAAACAATTACACTTTGTAATAAATAAGCGTTTGCGTTTAGCGGCCATAGCTAACGCATAATAACTGTTGCGTAATAAATATTACTCAGTGACTGACTCAGGAACGGAAGTGTTTAGATAAATGTAGCAGAAAATTATTTCTCACGGAATCGAACCTACGAGTACATCACCAACAAACCATATAGCAAATCCAATCATTTTTCATCCATCCATTAATAACACAATGCATGTGAATAGTTCTCTAAGATTGTAAGAGACACCTAAAAGATGGTGAAACGTATTTTTTGTTAAAAGTTCTCTAACTGGTGATAGACGGTTACGTAGAGAGGGGAGAAGGGGGATAACGGGTTGTCAAAACAAGCATAAACGTTTCACTTCTTTTATCAATTGTGATTAAAATAATAAATTGATTTTTTATTTTGGAACTTTTTGTCGTTAATAATAATTTTCTGAAAAGACCCCTTAGACTGTAGATTGGAAAACGATGTTATACATAGCTCTCTATCTCTTTCTTTCAATTGTGCTCGTTCTTCGTGAGTGCTGCATATTATCAAGCATTTCCTCGGCTAAGCGAGAGAAATGCTTGATAATTTGGCTTTTAGATAAAAAAAAAGAAAATTGATATTAATGTTTATATCAATAACTATAATGTGCTTATAAATGATTTAATCGATATTCTTTACACATCAATTATTATAGTGATTTGATCTATTACTAATAAAGTGGTTATGAGTTATAACTGACAGTTAGATTTATTAAACTCAACATTTTCCCTCACTTCCCTGCGATTTCAACACACTTTGAAATTATTAGAAAAGAAAAAGATACTGTTGATTTCCAAAGGTTGTGTTTATCCCCCAGAGTTCACAAATCAAGGAAAAAAGGTCAAGGTTTTATTCGTTTTTGGAATTATACAATGATCTGCTAACAAGGTTAGCATCTAATACTAACAGACTCACTCTGCTGTTTTGAGTTGTTTTTATGTGATTGAGTAACAAATCAAACATTAAACATACAAACTTTTACATTTATAATATTATTATGATGAGATAACGAGGGGCCATTTGATAAATAGGTCAGTAAAGTTAAGGAACCTCTGCTCTACAGTAACATTAATTTAATATCGTAAAAAAACTTGTGACGTCACTACTAATAAATAAATACTTAAATGTTTTCGCAATAATAATACCACAATAATAGTATACGGAATAATATAACGTGATTAATCATAACATCCTTTTCCATCAGATGTCATTTGCAAATGTTAATAAAAAATGCATAAACCTGGAAAAACACAAAGGAAGTGACGTCACGGCTCAGTCGGAGCCGAGCTAACAATACTGCGCATGCACGTATAAAGAATAACTACATATTATAAAACAATCTAACAAGTATATCTGTTTGTTTGCCATTTACTCAAAAACTACTGAATGGATTTTCATGTAGTTTTTACTAATAGATAGAGTGATTAATGAGGAAGCTTTAGGTGTATAATTTGTTAAGGTTTTGTGTTAATTAGTTGAGATATGACGATAATTCTTGAAAATGTCGGCTGTACTCGCACTGCTTGGGAGTTTTCACCTCTCTTAAGATATAACAAAACAATTATAATGCTTTAAAACCAAGCGAAGGCAGGGAGCAGAGCTAACAATACTGCGCATGCGCACTATAATATATTTATATATAATATATTCATAATATGTAGCATGAATAAGAAACCTCGAAGTTGTTTAATTGCAGGAAACGCACACGTTGACAGTTACGCACACAAACACAAATGATAACTCTATAATACGCTGATACAGATAGCAAAAAAATTAACATTAAACTAACACCCGCAACGCAAGTAAATTCATAGAGTGAACATGACATAAATCATTGTCTCTAGTTAAATGTGTCAATGCAATCTGAAAGAGCTCTTTAAACCTATACATGTGTTTCAAGTCCCAGGCACTTCGCTGCTTACTGTCTAATAGGTTAGGTTAGTTTTTCGTCCTCGTCTTTTCTCGTTATGCGGGGTCGGCTTTCTCAATCATGGGCCGCTATTTTTCCCGATGCCAGGCGTCTTCTTCATTTAGGTGCCTCTGGACAATTGACAGCTATGGGGCTTGTGGCCTTCCTTCCCCCTTTTTGTAAGGTTGGTAATTATGAATGAGACGCAGGATGGACTTCGATTAGGCATTTATTGATCACACACAAGGCATAGGACATTAGACAGTAATTAACAGTATTGGGAAAGTGACGTTGCCATTTAACAATGTTGCCAGTCTATTCTTACATGTAACATCTCCCTTTTAAAAAAAAAAAACAAAACAAACTTAGGTATAACTAATTACATTCTTTTTCCCCTTTTTTTTAGAGACTGCTGCTTGTAGCCATAGAAAGGAATGTTTTCACAACATAGATTTCGGTCCTACGTACAATGTGTCCATACCATCTTCCATTATCACATGGCAACAAAAATCCAGTGTAAATTTCAAACAGGTATGTGTGTAGCTATAATAAATATGGGTGACGTCATATTTATCAAAAGCTAGTTTTGAAATTTAGAGCTCTTTTGCCTGGTACAGAACCAGAACTAGTTTATCACTGAATCCGCTTTAGAAATGGTTGCATTAGAGAGTAAAAGTTATATTATATTTATAACTAACCTAGTTTCTAACGCATGCAGATTATAGATTACTTAGTCTTAGGCTTTATAAGACACTTAACTTAACTATAAGTGACTCATAGTAATGATAGACAAACAGAAAATATTTCAGCGACTAAGTAATGGTGGTAAATAGGTATATTGAATGGACTATTGGGTAAACGCAACGTAGATACTACTACTGAACCAATAAACAATTAAACATTATGATCTCTTACAATTATCACAGGAACCTTAGCAGTGCCATGGATTTGTGACCAAGGTGGAGGTTTAAGGAGCTCCTTCATTCAATTTAAACATTTGCCTTCACTGTCGAAGTTCTCAGTTTAAACCTAAGGTTAGGTTAACCTAATTTACGAGTTGCGTCTCCACATAAAATCCTTAACAGTTTGTTTAGTGTCCTCTAGTACAGACACGTCACACACTTTTACAGACACCAGCATGGCGCTCTCGGCCTACAGCCTTCACTCGACTGAGATGGTGTGCGCGTGATTGTGTTTTTATGTTTACTACCCTCTAATGTATAAACATAAATATTCAAATAGTTTTATCTGAAAAGCATATACTACAGTTTGAGTTGATTTAATATTGAGTAATCATAGTGTTGCTAGCGGAACATTGGATTGATGTAATTGTTTTTAGAAAAAGATAGGATCCTAGAAAATAATTTTGTACCGTACTGAATGAATTTAGATGATAATTTTCTACAAGAAAGTGAGATGATATTAATTTAAAATATACAAAAATGCATCTACAAAGAGTCTTAATAATAGGTACTCGTATTAACATAAGTAAGTACCATTAATTTAAAAAATATTATAATACTAAAAAAAAATATATTAATTAATTTTTTTTGCTACCATTACCTCGTTTTCCTCCTTCCAAATGCATCTAGATTATAATCAAACTTACAAGATATTACTAAAATATGACGGAGCATTAAAATATTCCTTTTAAATACAATGCTCTTTATAGCGACCATTACGTTATTGAGAGTTGCTGTTAAATGTCAAGTAAAAAGTATACAAACCTATTTTGACATTTTGGGGTTCGTCGTTAAATAACCACTTTATTTAGAGACATTAAATGGAGTATAAAAATTCAAACTGTTTTCTCGTTAATTATCGTATATAATAGACTTCCGTTTCTGTATCAAAATTTGCGGAAGTTCCGCTTGTTTGCGGAATATTTATATGGCAATACCTTTCCTTTTTCTCTTTGACTATCTATGAGATTTTATAATGACATTTTAAGTACAAAAAATTTAAAAAAGTTACCCGATATAACTCAAAAATTAAAATTTAAAGTTGTAACTTAAAATTCATGTTTTATATGAAATATTTTTATTGATGCGATTTTAATCATTTTTTGACACATATAAATAAGAATAAAATTTAAAAGTATTAAACGCTTTTTTTGCGAACCTTACCATTTAATGAAATGCATCTAGATTGGAGTAAAACAAGATATGTATATGTCAAGTATGATAGAGCATTCAAATATTATAATTCTGATGCATACACAAGTACCGTTTAACTATGCTGTTACACACCTTCCATTGGTGTGGTGGGTACGAATACTATTTAAATATAAAGAAGAAGATATAGTATTTATTTAATGAATGAATGTTTTATAAAAATGTTTCAAAGACTTGTTAAAAGAGTCTGAAGAAGAATGCTTCATTATAAAAAAAACATGGAGGACCTACGTAACAAGTACAGGAAAAAATTTATAGATTTTGGAAACGTCTAGTGAGTACAGCTGTAATAAACAAACTACAATATACTAAAGAATGACTTGCCGCCATTTTGTTTTAAGCAAAGGTATTATTAATTCTAGTAATTTGATTTTGGTTACTTAACATGTGGAGAAAAATAGTTTTATTAAACAACTAGTCGACCCATGCCACTTTGTTCACGTGTAGCTCCGCTCCTATTGGTCTTGGCGTGATGATATATACCCTATAGCCTTTCTCGATAAATGGGCTATCTAAAAATGATAGATTTTTTCAAATCAGACCAGTAGTTTCTGAGATTAGCGCGTTCAAGCAAACAAAACATACAAATAAACATACAAACTCTTCAGCTTTATATATCAGATTATTATTATTGTTTTATATACAGGAACTAATGAACAAATTAAAAAAAATCTAAATGTAGTTCAAGAACAGGAAAAATAGTTTTTTGGTTATGATTGCTTATACCTTATCTTTTTTTTGTGTTACTTATAACACACAATATAGTGAAAGTTATTATAAAAAATAGTAGCTTAATTTAACTATGTTTTTCCTTCGTTTTTACTCACACACTATTTAATTATATAAGATTACGTGAGGAGATGGGTTACAATACAATTCCCCTCTGCCGCTGGAAGAGCATCTCGTAAGAGTCGAATAACCCAGCACTCTTATGGTGGGAGTGGATTTGTTCTTCGACAGGCTCATTGACGCGTTGCGTCCATCCCGTTAATTCTGCGGTTGTAGTGAACTCTGGGTTCTCTTCATTCCCTTTCCTTTATCTATCTTCGAGGTGGCAATGCATCAGCAAAGCAAGAGTCACACTCTTGTATTGCCGATGTCTGTGGGCGACGGTAGCCACTTACCATCAGGTGGACCATCAGCTCGTTTGTCCCTTAACTGCCATAAAAAAATATATTTATTTAGTTAGCAACAAATCAGTAGTTACAATTTATAAAGCCCGCAGTATCTTAGATGTATGATAAAGATACTTTCGAGTAACTGTAACGCGGATCCATGTTTTGACGTGTACGCGCCGGAGCGGAAATTTTTTTTTACCCTGACACATAACATTTCCTGTTTAAATGATATGCAGTTTTATCAATTTTTATTTTTTTAACCGACTTCAAATAGATGTTTCTTATTTTGAATGTATTAATGACTTTTTTATGATCCGATTTAGATGATAAGAAGAACCGGGAAGACCGGGAACTCCTCACAAGGAAATAACTGTGAGAATAGTAACAGGAAGTGATTGAAATATTAGGAGGTTTATGAAAATACAATTTAAGTTCATTTTTTCTTGTTCTTGTAAAGTTATAAATTTACAGGAACAAGAAAAAATTAAAGAACAAGAAACGATGCATCTGTGCAAATATTAAATTTAAGTTACTAGTCAACCTATGTTCTGTATATAAAAATGATTAATTTAATCAAAAAATCATCCAAATGTGTAAAGCCACTTAGGAGAAGAATAAAAAGGTTTTCGCCTCTGAATTTTAATGGCCATATTTATTTCATAATCTGTATAATACATAGTTATTGTTTCTCAGGAATAGCCTAACATTCAATTCATAAAAAAATTAATTACAAACAAAATTACAAGCAACTATAATATATTATTATCATGACATTGTAAGTCAGTCATGTTTTAAGATTTTATCCTCCATTCTTTAAGGTCGATTAAAATGATATTTTAAAGTTTATAAACAAACATCTGGCTATCGTGACAAACAGTCTGAGAAGTATTTCCTTTTATTTTATTATTGTTAATATATTATTTACAAGTTTGCATGTAACAGTTTTTGAACTCAGCTAATTTAGACTTACTTGATACTTATCATGGTATTTTAATAAGTATAAATAATTTCTTTATTATTTATGAATTATATACTATTTGGGTATATAAACTTTATTACTGTTCATTTACATCGAAATCTGTTTAGTAGTTTTAGTGTGAGAGGGTAACAAACAATAATCAATCGATTTTTATTTTTAAAATTAATTCTGACTTACTTGATAATCAACCCTCATATTTCTCGTTACATACTTATATCTTTATAATTTATATCTTATATGTAATTAGGATATATATTTTATATTCCTGTAAGGTTTCATCAAATTCAGTTTAGTGGTTTATGCGTGAGTAAGAAACAAATATTTATAAGTCAATTTTAATCGCGTCTTTAATATGTGACTAGTTCCAGAGATTAATTACCACATTCAAACAAACATATTCTCCAGTATAGATTAGATATAGTAGTATAAAATATAATAATTAGTACAACGATATACAACGTCGCGTTTTCCCTTGGCCCGGAGGTTTTTGTAGGGCCTTACTACCTACTAAATCATCTAGCGAAACGAAACGGTGACCACTTATCTTTAAAGTAACGGAATTTCCTTAAATTATTCTCGGTACAAACATACTGTAACCTTTATTGTAATAAGTGTATTCTTACACATAATCTTTACATAGTAATAATATATATAGTTCGATTACATACTCAATATTATACAAATTGAACTTTTGTTATTGGACTGCAGTACGAAATATTGAATGAAATTTCATTTTGTACTCGGATAGCAACTCGAGGTCTTATAGTTGACAGATTGGTGTTGGCCCTTTCATGTCGCAACTTTATATTGTAAAGGTTACCTTACGATTTGATAGTAAGACAGTAATATATGGACTATTGATAGATGGGGAAAGTATGAACTGTGGGATTTCACCTTCTCCTACCTTCCTCCCTCCTAACTTCCTTGGCCACGCACTGGATTCGTAATGAAAACAAAACGGCTTAGATTTAGGCAGAAACTATTAAAATATTAAAGCATATTTCTATCTACTACAATAATTAATTAATACTTAGATAATAATTATGTTTCTGACTTGAAAAAGAATATCAAGAAACATGTTTCTTTTTTTAGCCCTTGTATTGTATAACGATATTATAGATTATACGATTTATTTCTTCAGACACTCATTAATATTAAAATGGCTTTGTTAACTGTCTTTCTAAGTTTTCTATAATTTCTTTCACATTTTACAGTACAAACCCTACTATTTAATTGTCATACTGCCTTAGAGTATATCGGAAGTTATCGACCTAATCAACAGTTAAGAACACTGTTAACACTCCGATTCAACAATTTATAAGCTCAATTCCGATTAAGGAGTTTGGTGAGTGGTTTTGTGAAGATTTTTTTAGTAGGGTCACAAGCCCCAGGCTTTTAAATAAAGTGCACGTTATTATTGTCTATAACACTTGTACTTTAAAATACAAAATGATATCCACACTAATACCTCTATCTGAGATTACCATACAATAGCGCCGCGTCCTTGGCCGTATCTATCCATCTTCCTACTCGTAGCGACTAAGGGGTAGCCACTGGTGAAAATACTATATCAAATATAACAACTCAATTTATACCTTTGTTTATCTGTACATCAATCTTAGAGAGTGTGAGATTTGATATAAGTTATTGTTAGCGACTACGTCCGCGGAAATTGTCTAGAATTGATTAACATTTATTAAATGATCTTTAATTTTGTACTCACTCACTCATCAGGAAGTTTATGTACTTTATTTCAGGATAATAAACTTGTATATAAAGAGACTAAGCGTTTTTACGGGATAAATAGTACACTATACATATTATGTGTAACAGTATCAAAACAAGTTAATTCCTTCTATGTATTGAGTATGAATAGAATACAGAATATTTTTGAGCAATAATTCGTTTAAAAAGGTCTTTTTCATCTGATGATGAAAATTTATATTTTTAATTAAATGTTTATGGTTACCCTAGCTACATATTTTTTTAAGATTTTTTCTTGATCTTCTAAAGCGATAAATCTTATACTTATATATATATATATACATATATATAATATAATATAGCTGAAGAGTTTGTTTGTTTGAACGCGCTAATCTCAGGAACTACTGGTCCGATTTGAATAATTCTTTCAATATTAGATAGCCCATTTATCGAGGAAGGCTATAAGCTATATATCGCCTCGCTAAGACTAATAGCAGCAGAGCTACATGCGAACAAAGTCGTGCAGGTCGACTAGTAAATAATAATGTTGAAGTGTTTGTTACACCGCTTTTGATGAAATTACGTTATCATTTTATTTGATGATTTTGATGATGAAGTGAAGTTTAATAGTATCTGTAAAAGAAGCTTCAGTTGTAGTCTTCAGTTTCTTATTTTCAGCCGAAAACGAAGCCAAAAAATGCTTTAGACATTTTCGTTGTACATTAACATCTTGTATTCTTTCCTTATTTTTTTTAATACACAAGAGTTCTGTTAATATGGCAATATTAACAGTAATTGTTATATTCTTAAATAATATACATCCATCCTGATTTACCTCATACGACAAAAGTCATGGCCAAATTAGCCGAAAATGAAGCTTCTTTATATGTAACTAGCTGACCCGGCAAACGTTGTTTTGCCATATAAATTCGGGGTGGGCCATACTTATCACTTAGGGGGATGAAAAATAGATAGTAGCCGATTCTCAGACCTACTGAACATGCATATAAAATTTTATAAAAATCGGTCGAGCCGTTTCGGAGGAGTATGGTAACTAACATTGTGACACGAGAATTTTATATATAAGATAATATAAAGTTATTGAACCATTTTAAAGAACTTCTGCATCATAGATGTTAATCAAGATACATTTTTTCTGTAAAATCATCGGATGATTTGACGATGATTAATGAATAATATCATTAATGATTAGATCAGTAGAGGAAATGTATCCGGTATAGATATACTTGTTTGCATATTTAAGTAATTTGGTTAGATAAACTAATATTTTTTTTAATTTTTTTTTGTTGAGGAACAGCAAAACAGGTGATTTCTTTTTTCTCACAGAAAGTTAGTAACCGAATTTTTTTACAATAATTAATTATTATTAAATCGTTATATTTATATTAAAATACCTGTAACTTGAATTTAAATATTTTTTTTTTATTTTCTGTTGTTTTTTTTTATATTTTTTTGTTGAGATACAGAAAAATTGCTGATTTCTTTTTCTCACAACAACAAAAGTTACTTTTTACAATAATTCATTATTATTTAACGATTTATTTTTTGGTAATAAAAAAATATTATTTAATTTTTTTTTAATTTCTGTTTAATGATAATTTTCTGTTTAATAATATTTTAGAGGCAAAAAATTAAATTAATTTTTTTTCCATACATTATTGGTTCTTTGTCCATCACTGGTTCCACTACTACATTTTTTGTAATACGACTGCGTTGCCGTTTTTCTTTGACATGATTGTGTTCTTGAACAAATAGATTAACTTGTAATAGTCAGCAGGTGAATTGTATAATCTATTAAAATATACTTTACTTAGACTTAAGCAAAAAATTGTAAAAAATGAAAGTGCGAGTAATAAACCTACTTAATTTTATTACGTATTTTGCATATCTATATATAAAAATGGATGTTTGTCTGTCTGAAATTAATGGACTTCTAGTGTAATTGAAATTTGCTAACAGATGGCGTTGTAAGAAGTTTATTTTGATAAGAAAGAATCTCTAGAATCATATTAACTGGTTTCGATAAATCTTTCTACTATTTATAAGATAAGCTGAGAAGTGCCTGGAGCTTGCAACCACAGTGCAGGTTAACAAAGCCTTTCTTGTATTAATGCTCATGTCTACTACTTATTTAGAAGGTAGACTAATCACCAATTATACTTACACTACAAATATTCACTACTAAGATTGTTTTAAATTGAAAACTTACTTATATAAAAATTTCAGGCAATACTCACTATGAAATCAATCAGGACAGAGCTTATAAGTAGTGAAACCAGCTAGGAAGTGCAAAATCAATAATAGTACACAATTAAATTAGAATTTAAAACATATAAACTTTTCAAAGGTATGGCTATATTTGAATTTGAAATTAAAGTTATACAGACAAACCCATAGGAGGTCGCTAGTGACATATGGACGCATAAAAGTGTACCAAGGGACAGGAAATGTTACTCCTTGACCTTTTACGAGACCCTTCTCGTGTGACCTTAATGTTGAGATCTTTGATGTAAACATTGAAAAAATATTTCTTTTTAATTTTAAAATTAAATTTATGAGGTCATAGTTTACCCCCCTCTACTTAGGTACTCATTAAAAAAAATTGTCTTCTTTAGTGTCGTGGTACTTGTCTTTAACGATACGTAGAAAAATCGATCATTAGATGGTGTGTGAGTCTTAATCATATTAAGGATGTCCTTAAACCTACTATTGGGTCACAAGATCCTATTCAAAATACCTTTTTATGCTTATGTATCTACAGTAACACATACTTGGAATGTGGTAAACATTAAAATAATACAAACTAGTGTAAGTAGTGTAATTTAGTGAATCATGTACTTTATTGTCTTCGAAAGTGACGCTTGTAGAGTCGACAACTCCTGAAGATGCTCTACTTGTGCGGTGTGTCCTGGTTCGGGTTCGCACGTCTCACTTTTCTGTGGACGGTGTGCTCTTCTGGGTTGTGCCGTACGAGTCTGGTTGTTCACGACACAACGAGGTGAGTGTTTTGTCAAGGACAACCTTTAACTTACGACTTGGTCACAAATCTAAAATTTATGTTTGTCTCTATGTTCATTCATAAGTCCGAACTTGATACACAAGCCTACCAGTTAAGGCAAAAAATATGTCGGCACGTATGTTGGGCTTAGGTTGACCTAACCTTAGGTTTAAACAGAAACCTGAGCAGTGGAGGCGAGTGTTTCTATTGTATAAAAGATGTCTTTAAGCCTACACCTTGGTCACTTGAATTTGAATTCAATATAACCCCTCCCCATCTCTTTCTCTGATTAATATGTAATTTTAAATGTACTACTACTATACTTGTTGTGACTACGATCCTGACGTACAGAGGTGCGTCAAAATCTTTCTCTTTCAGTCCATTACTGGTGAGTTTACCCTACTAGATTTTGCAAAATATTAGAAAAAATAGTTATTTTTCTTTAAAAAAAACGTAATTACATTAACATCCTACAGGATATCAAGCAGTTAAGTGTATTTAAATCGTAAATAAAAAACATTGAACTGAGATCCGTTTAATAACTTCATTCGATTAATTACTCAATTGAGTCGATTATGTAGCAATATAAGGAAGGTAGGAGACAATTCATTATTTACTTAATAAACCGGTTGGGTGAGTTATAAGACACGATAGGGCTCTGGGGGTTACGACCCAGGTGCAGGGTTATGCAGCTGTTTTATGATAAAAACGCTAACTTCAACTTCTAAGTACAATTTATCTACAAAAAAGTCGGGTTAGTTACACCATTTATTACTCAAGAACTGCTGCATCGATTTTAATGAAGTTTGGTAGAAAGATAGACTAGAGCATGGGAACCTTTCGTATTCCAAAAAAGGTTTTAAAGTATTGAAATAAGTGATGAAAATTTATATGGGAGTTCATTTACATATAGAGAAATATCTTGAAAATTAAAGTAATGATATTAACTATATGAAATCACTTAATGGATTGAGACAGAGTTAATGTAAAAATTAAAAGAAAACTCTCCTCAGTCTCTAGTTTTTCTCCTCTTTTCCTTTTTGGAATGTAAAAATTTTTTTTTTTTTTTCAAATAAATCTGTTTGCTTGTTTAAACGCGCTAATCTCAGGAACTACTGCTTCGAATTGAAAAATTATTTTAATGTTCGATAGCCCATTTATCGAGGAAGATTTTAAGCTATATAACATCACGCTACGACCCATAGGAGCGCAGCATCACGCGGAAGAAGTCGCGTGGGTTAGCTATTCATAAACTAAGATTTTAATTAGGATTTCTAGACTCAGTTATATCTTTACAACATAATTTTAACAATTCATACCAAAATCTACTTTATACCCAAAACATAAGGTTCAAAATGAAATATATAAATACAAGTAATTTATCATAAAATCTAGATTTAGCCTAGGATTTGATTTGCTGTAGGAGTGACATACATGTTTTTTATAGATATAGCTTAAGAACATGAAAGAAACATAGGATAGTTTTTATCCCGAAAAAATCATTAATTCCTGCACGGATTGTACTTGCATGAAGCCAGGGCTAGTCGCTACTAAATCCCAAGTGACAAATCATGAGTTTGTTTGTACCTTCTTAACGCGACAACGGAGCAACGGATATATATAATTTTTTTTATATATATAGCTTATAAACCAGAAAATAATATAGGATACTCTTTATCCCGAAAAAGTAATAGGTAATAAAATGTTTGATGTTTGATTTGATCTATCATAAGAACTTTCTTTATCTATCTTCTATACATATAATACAATCGTAGAGTTGCCATGTTTATGCACGCATCATGTTAAAACGGCTGAACCGATTTGAATGTAATTTGGTACACGGATAGTTTAGAAAATGGATTAACACATAAGGTACTTTTTATCCCGAAAAAAAAAACATCGTTCCCGTAAGATAGAAGGGTAAATACTAGTGGTACCTACAAAAAAGTTAGAGCTGAAAATTTTTAACATATATGTTTAATTAATCATAAATTTCTGCGTGGACGAAGTCACGCAGTTCGACTAGTAATAAATATGCAATAGCAAAAAATAGCATAAATGATTGTGAGGATAATATAAAGAATGTCTTAATAAGGAAAAACGCGGATTTTATTATGAATACCTTTTTTATAGAGCATAATGAATTGTTTTACATATATATCATCTAACTAGTCCACCCGCCCGACTTCACACGGGTGCCATTTAATACCTACTTAGATTTTTTTTAAAACATATATTTTTTGATATATTCAATATAAAAATATTCTGGCATTTAATAAACATTTTATCATTATCTCGTAGGAGCTATGAATTTTTCCGGAATAAAAAGTAGCCTATGAGTTAATCCAGGTTATAAAGTATCTATGTGATAAATTTCATCAAAATGCGTTCAGCCGTTTTGTGTAATTGAGTAAAAAAAGCCTACAAACTTTCACATTTATCGTACTATTATTATAAACGCAAACGCGGGGCACATCTATAAATATTAATAAGAATGTAAGATAGAAGAAGAGATACTAGAGTCCGCCCCGGATTTGCACCGTTTCTTTACAATAATATGCAGGTATTATACCTATAAACTTTCCTCTTGAATCAAGCTATGTATTGGTAAAAACCGCATTAAAATCCAATGCGGAGTTTAAAAGATCTGAGCGTATAAATGTAGAGCATTTTTTAAAATAGTATTCATTAGTCTATCCTATCCTCGTATCCTAAAAACTTCTTTTAGTTATTTAAAACCCTACGATCGTTAAATTATTTGTACAATTGGTTCCCAACTTGTTCAATTACAGTTAATTGTTTGAATTGAAAACAATTTTCCACTTTAGTTTTGTTTTTAATGTTCCAGTGGGACAAAATAATTAAAACTAGGGTAACTTATAAGTTACTGATAATTAAATTGTATTGGAAACTTTTACTAGAATATTCATTACTAGCGACCCGCTCCGGCTTCGCACGGTTACTTTTTCTACTGTAATATGCATGAATTATACATATAAACCTTCCTCGTCAATCACTCTATCTATTAAAAAAACCGCATCAAAATCCATTGCGTACTTTTAAAGATCTAACATATATAGGGATAGACAGTTTTGTATGGAAATGTATGAACAGCAGAATTTTTTTGGATTAAACTTTATTCATTAAAAAGGATATCTAAGTTTTAAGTCTTGTATGTAAGTTAGGGTGCATAAGCCATTCTGATATGTATGTTTTCATCAAAATCGTAATAAACATACATGCAACATTCACCGGCTCAACAGAACTCTTTAATGTGTGATCATGAAGTTTTGTATGGAAAAATGTATGGGTAGTGGGAAATTTCTTTTACTTACAATGAATGAAATTTCTTTTAAGCGTTTAAATCAGTAAGTAGTTAGTTTCTTTCCGGGATAAAAATTATCCTATATTTTATTTCAACATATAAAGTATCAGTATACGAAATTTCATTCAAATCTGTTCAGCTATTTTTGTGTGATTTAGAAACAAACATTCATCCATGAATTCATACTAAACTCAAACTATATTTATGTCACATATTCATAGTTATTTCTTTCAATAAAATTTACTAAGATTTATTTTTATTCTTTTATTAACCTTATTCCATATATAGGTACCTTCTCTGTACTTCTTTTTCTTTCCCAGATTATAAAAAATAGCACATAAGCATTAGTCACTAGCACTAATAATACCCAGCATAAAAAACTCAATACATTGTCAATCAAAGGCCATACAAAAAAGCCACTTTAACAGAAGCCGATATTTTTTATCTATTACACAATTGTCAAGTCACCGCATTTGAGGAGCTGTGATTGGTTGACAGCTGATCTTTGACAGCCAATCACGGGTGTTCCAAATTTGAAAGTCATCTCTACTAACATTTAGTATGATGACTCGTAAATCTATTGTATATATAAGTAGCTTAGGTATTGTTTTATATATAGATAGTATATGAATATATTATCTGTGCTAGTAATGCATTGACTGAAGTATTCATAGTTTAGCATTAAAGGGTGGCGGGGAGTCTTTGCATTGCTTATTTTTGATGACATGGGGGATGGGGGGGTCTACATGGTGATTACATCATTATGTATTGAAAACAGATTCCAAAATTGAATTTTCTATACACAAATTTGAAGTTGACGTTTATTGTGAAATGTCGTGAATAGCTTCTTTGTTTCGTTTAAGATGGCAACACTATTAACTGCGAGTATTAGCTATAAAATTACATACAGATACTAACTAAGCCAAAGAACCAATTTTGATAAATTTTAGTAAAGTATTTTGTCCCGAAGATATAATTAGAAGGTGATGAAATAGAGGATGAAAAGAATTAAGGAATGTTTGAACTCATGTATCAGTTTTTTTCTATCAATAATCTTTATAATCTGTTTCTATCGATTTTGAAGAATTTTAGTTCAAAGATATCACTACCTATATAAAAAGATATAAATGATAAAGAAGGGGGGAGTAAAGTAAAGTAAAGTAAAAAATCAAAATCTTCAAACTATAGGTACTCGTGAATTCAATTTTTATTTAAATATTGATAAACTGTAGGTAAAGAAGGATTTGTGCTAGTATTTACGGCTAAATAAAATTTTTAAGGTAAGAAATAAGGAATAAGTGACAATCTTTGAACCTGTAGGTACCTGTGAAGTTAATCATCATCACGACCCGGCAATGGCCCACTTGCTGAGCCGGGTCTTCCCCTCAGAATGAGGAGGTTATTAGGCCATAGTCCACCACGCTGGCCCAGTGCGGGTTGGCAGACTTCACACACCTTTGAGGACTTTGAGAACTCTCAGGAGTGCAGGTTCCTTCACGATGCTTTCCTTCACCGTTAAAGCAAGTGATATTTAATTTCTTAAAACACTCATTACTTAGAAAAGTCAGCATAGTGTGCTAAGGTTCGAACTCGGACCTCCCGAGTAAGACATTGAAGTCTCAACCTCAGTTTATTATATAACCTAGTAAAACTAACTAGCTATATAACCTAAAGATTGTGAAATAGAGGAGATAAGCAGTAATGTTTTGAACTATAGGTAGATTCCTACTCGAGAATCAATTTTTTAAGGAAGGGTTTGGTGACGAAAGTAAAATGTGATGAACCAGGAAATCAAAAGTAATGATGTGAATTATGCTCGTGCAGTTGAGGATCACTTTTTTACCTAAATCTGATCTAATTATGATTAAATTTAATTTAGAGATCGATGAGACTATAAAGAAGCATTTGCGCTTGTAATTGTAGCATAAATTTTGGAAGTGATGAAATAGGGGATGATAAGTATTGAAGTTTAAAGGCGTGAATGAGTTTATTGTCTCTTTACAATCTGTTCCCATCCGAACAATATTTAATCTATATGGGAAACTACTAGAAAGCAGTAAAT
This sequence comes from Limenitis camilla, assembly GCA_905147385.1. Classification (NCBI taxonomy): domain Eukaryota; kingdom Metazoa; phylum Arthropoda; class Insecta; order Lepidoptera; family Nymphalidae; genus Limenitis; species Limenitis camilla. The sequence continues at coordinate 3,990,607 of LR990251.1, read as the reverse complement.
AACATTACTAGAAATACAGAGAGGCCGCTCATTTCGTCACACAATATATTACGAATTAAACCCATCCATCATCATTTTATTCTGACGCGGACGTGACGCCTTCCGATCCACAAATGAGTTTTTTTACAATATGCGGGAGCTTTTATGTTTTTTTTTTTATATTTTTAGTCTATTGTTTACAGTGACACCTTTGTTATCTGTGGGTATTTTTTACTGTTATACAAATTATGGGTAGATTTTGATGATACGATATGAAGTTGTAATTGGATTAATTATTTTCCAATGTTGTATTTAGCGCTTCAAATAAAATTAAAAAAAAATCAAACTGATTTGCAGTATATGGTAAGGTTTATGGAAATTCATTTCGAAAAGCTGGAAATGTCAAAAATTGGGTATTTTTTGTATGAAAACTTCAATAACAAAATGACGGACTTTTGAAGCGTCCGTAGGCTTATTTTTAAATATTTATTTTCTTAAATTTGTGAATAAATAGATACACAAACAAGGCAAAAAATATCCTAAATAAATATGGTGTACATTTGACCATTAAATATTATTTTAAATTTTTTTTATTTCCATTTATAATACAACAAATATGTAATGTTTTTTAGTAATAAGTAAGTGTTATAATTTCTTTTCTATTTTTACAATTCAAAAATATTTAAAATTATTTTTTTTAAGCAATAAGTGTGTTTATTTTTTTTTAATATTTTGACAATTATTTTTTTTTTAATAACTGGATACTGTCGAGTGTAATGTGATCGAAGAATACCAGATTACCAAATCTATTGTTTCCACGTTAAACTCATTGAGTTTTTGTTAACAAGGTTTTACCTGAAATAAGGTCAAATGTAATTTATTACCGGTAAAAAAAATGATTGATTGGTCTTGCCTTTCACTGCTTTTGGATACCTACTTACCTACTTGTTCATGTTATGAAATTTGTGTTACTATGTTTAAATATACTTGTATATTATCCCAAGTTAATATAATAAATGCAAAAGTTACTCTATCTGTTACGCTTTCACGCTTAAACTACTAGATTGATTTTGATGAAATTTGGTACAGAGATAGACTAGAGCTTGAGGATGGACATAGGCTACGTTTTATCGCGAAAAAAAGGCTTGAAATAAGGGATAAAGTGCATGGCGAGCTGTGTGAGCTAATAGTTTTGTCTGAAATAATATTTTTTTTTTAAATTAGTTAAATTAAAAAAATATGTCAAATGATCTTATGTTATTTATTTAAATGTAATTAAAGAGTTTTGATAATTTTTTTACTAAAATCTATTTATTTTATATTAGGTAGGTTAGATATACCTAAGTAGGTTTTTAAAAACTTTTGGTTTTTAATACTTATTTTTTTTTTTTAAATCTCAAAAGAATTAAACAGCTTAACTAACATATGATATAATAAAAAAAGTGTTTCAAACTTAAATATAATTTTTTAAATAATTTATTTCGTGTCCAGTTATGGAGAACTGATTCTCATACAACTGATATTAATGATCGAACAGAAGCTCGTTTTTTGAACTTAAAAAACTTCACATCGGCTCATCAAAGTACGTCAGTCAGTCAGGGAGTGGGAAATATTAAATTATAATAAAATTGACTTGATACGTTATAGAGCAAGAGCCCGCGATCAGACTTTCGTGATATTATAAAACCTGAAATGTCTAATAGAGATATACACGATTCCTAACTATACCAACAGTTTGGATCACGGTCGCTTTGAAAAAATATTTTTTAATGTGTCTCACAAGGTGTGAGAACTTTCGAAACTATCTGATTACTTAGAAAACATCTTTTGATAGTTCTTCAACTAACATATATAACATTAAGCTTTTATACTATATTTATATATATAAAAATGAGTTGCTGTTCGTTAGTCTCGCTAAAACTCGAGAACGGTTGGATCGATTTGGCTAATTTTGGTCTTGAATTATTTGTGGGAGTCCAAGGAAGGTTTAAACGGTGAAAAATGCTAAAACAATTTTGATAAAACTTTTACCTGAAGTTTAATCACCTCAGCGTAGCGATTACGGGTCAGCTAGAGAAGGTGAGTAAATATGAAAAAATGCGTATAATATAGTAAAAAGAACAATTTCGCTTCCCCTTAGAAACTATTTCTACCTGTGAAACATTTGATGTTCGTCCTGTCATTTATAAATCAATTAAATTTAAAAGACTACTTTTGTTGGTTGGTTTGGTTGGTTTCCATGGTTAGGTTAGGCGGTTTGATTGTTTACGAAGTTTGCCGGGTCAGCTAGTAGTAAAAATAGTTATGAAAGCGTCTGACAGGAGGTTGCAACTGTACTGTGTTTGACAATAGACAATGTGATTTCTAATATTATTCTAAATAATATAAGTCGAAAAAAATGAGTAGTTGGTATATTGAAAACACTACAAGAGTGATATTAAATGGACTATTGGGTAAGCGCAACGTAGATACTGCTACTAAACCGATAAATAACTAAACATTATGGTCTCTTACAATTACGACAGGAACCTAAGCAGTACCAGCCTTGGACTTGCAACAAAGGTGTTAGTTTAAGGGCTGCTCTTTATTCAATTGAAACACTGGCCTTTACTGCTCAGGTTCTGTATTTAAACCTTAGGTTAGGTTAACCTAAACGTTTGCAATTATGAATTTGAGGTGCAATTGTATATACCTTTACTACCTTTAAAGCAACCGTGATCTAAACTTACACAGATAAACTATCAAGTTTTATAATATAACGAAGGTCTGATCGTCGCGCACTCTTGGACTATTATACTTTAAATACCGTTACCGTACAACGTATACTAGGAAACGATAGAAGGAGCACAATTATATGCTTCAATTGACTATCGATAATTATTAGTTCTTACACTATCGGCTTATCTTTGATTTTTTTAGGTTTTTCAGTTCATTAGCTTTGTGTTGTTTTAACTGACTTAGCAAAAGATGATTCAACTAGTAAAACTAGCTAACATGTGAGATCTTTAAACATAAATATTTTCATCATTTTTTTTTTTTTTAAATAAATTTTGCATTGTAAAATGACATACCTACTGATAATAAAAAATATGTAATCAATAACAAAAACACACACGATAGAAGTGAAACTTCAGTAAATCGACAAAAGAATGAGATGAATATAAATAATAATATAAAATAGTATGTATATTTCTGTCTCATTCTTTCCTACACACTTTTGTATTTGTGTCTCTTACCTGTCGTTTTTTCCGTTGCATCCGGTTTGAAATCACAACGATTCTAAAGAAGTTTCACTTCAAAAAAAAATAATTCTATAACATAAAAGATCTAATTCCACTTCACGATATACATCTACATATATAATGTTGACTCAGTTGACTAAAATCAACAGGATCAGATATTTCTTGATATTTGTATGAAGATCCTATGTCCATATAAATCAATGATTAACAGTTCTTTTTACGTAACAAGTATAAGACAGAAAGGTTAGTTCAATTTCCGTCATTTACATAACACAGTGGCCGCTCTAATTGCAAAATTAGCATACGTCAGGGGATACGTTGAATTTCTTGTTTTTGTGTAAAACATGTCGGCACTGTCGTTTGTAACAATTATATTTTAAAAAAGCTATAAGTGATGTGAAGAAAGCTTTAATCTTGACTACGTTACTCCCTGTTTGGGTTTATATTGACTACATAACCCCTTTGGTAGACTTCAACTTTATAGGAGTCTCCTTTGCCTTGTAAGGAACTATCACGATTTTGACTAAGTGACTCCTTCTGGTTGAATGGTTTGAAATCACGTGACTAGCCTTAGCCTAACAATTTTGACCTAAGATTCTTCGCGTCTTGAGTATATGAAGTACTTTTAATTGGTCTCCATTATACGGGTATTCCTGATTTCATCTTGACTACGTAACTCCTTTGATTCGATTTAAGACTTAAATATGTGACACTGACTACGTGATTCCAACAAGAATTTTGACTCATTTTCAACAAGTTTCGTGATCTCCCTTAATTTTGAATCATGACTATGTTACTCCCTCTTTCGCAAGAGACTTCTTCGTAGCTCGACTTCGACTATGTGACTCCCTAACTTAGAGTATATGGTCAGGAGTTCATTGATGCTTACATGACCCCTTAAATGCCGCATGAAAAGTAAAATATTTAGATATTTCTTATGTTTGATTTAATTACATGTTAAGATATCCAGGCGTTGCTCTGCTTTTTGTCTAGTTTATTAACATTATCTTTGAGTTTTTTTAAGCACCTATACAGATAATATATTTAATTTAGTTTCTCACGTCACCTCTACCCGTTGTTAAGGCTGCAATGCCAGCACAGCGATTATTCATTCAACACGGTGACACATGACGAATCAATTCGTCATGAGCGAACCAATCGGATAGTTACCAGTATGCCGCGAAAATATTATTATTTTTATATATTTCTTCATCAAAACATCTTTAGTACTAATAAAGGATTGATGCAATAAAAATTGCAGAAAAGACTCGATTAATTGGACTAATTGATGTAAATAACCATACGGATGATCAAAACCGGATAATCGAATGTATCTAACAAAAATCATAGACTGTCACAATATTTTTTAAATAATTAGGAAAGTCGGGATATTACCTATAAATTTAAAACTCGTTAACTGGGACTGAAGTTGTCTTGCATCATTTTTTACTAAATAAGATCACGGATTGGAAATCCGTATAATCTAGGTTCAGATAGTAAATAGTATGTATAAAAAGTATTTGAGGTTTAAAAAAAATGTGTCATGTTAATGGAGGGTAATCCTCCAAAATCAGAATTCTAATTTTTTTAAATTATTTAAAATATAGATAAATAGCTGGTGAAACCGTGTCATCCGCTATATCTTGGATATTTCACACTATATAATTATAAATTATAGCCTATGTGTTATTCTGATGTGTAAGCTATATTAATGTAAAGTTTCATCAAAATCCATTCAGTAATTTTTGCGTAAAAGAGTAATAAACATACATTCAACCATACATCCACACATCCATACATTCTTACAAACTTTCGCGTTTATAATATTAGTAGGATAAATGATGATTCAACTTTATTAGGTTACAGATTATATTAATAACTATCAGTTAACGTATACCTAACTAATAAATAGAAAGTATGTTTAAATCAAATACTCAAAATAAAACGTCAAAAAACCAAAGACAACGCTATTTCTAAACGCTATCCGTCACAGATTAGATATGAAAAAATTCTTGTCTTTTAATTACACGTTATGTCTAACTACTACTGACTTATAACTATCATTAGCTACGCCATTTTGTTTTGTATAGCCATATCCAGAAAAGCTATTTTACTATGCACTAGTAATAAATAGGAAAAAATACAAGAACATACACACTTGCTTAATTATTGCCTTCACGACATAATTACTATGTTCGTGTACGATTTTACTTTTTATTTTTTTTTAAGTCAATTGATAAGAATTTTTTTTTCATATTTTATTATATAGACACATTCCTATTTAAAATAACTGTATTGTCCTCGATCGAATATTTTATATTTTTTTATTTTATTTATTTATTTGCACTGAATTTTACAGTAATTCTGGTTGAATTACTTTCTGGCATGCAACATATAAATTCTTAAAACTAAATTAGGTACATGTCAGGAATATAATGATAATCTAATACAAATAATTATTTTTTTTAGAGCTAGTTTTTTTGTTTCTAAGAATATTTATATATCTTTGGCCCTATTTGTAAAAAGTCTTTTGTAAAAAGCTCGCAATTTGCTTGGTAGTGTTAGTATACCTAGTTTTTTAAATATAGGTTTACAAGATTCATACGGTGGTATACCACATATTGCATGGATGCATTTTTTTTGTGCAATAAATGCTCGAGTTGCCCCAGATAAATATTCCGTACTTTAAAGTTGTGTATATATATGCATAATATGCCATCATTACTGTTTTTGGGGAAGCGGCATTACGCATCAATCTGGATTTAAATTGATACAAAAGATATTTATGGCCTGCAAGTGCTAGTAACTCAGTTTTAAACATGAATTTGTTTCGATTAAAAATCAATATTTTTTCAATTAGTTAAACGAATCCAAGGCATTCATCACTTTCGTTAGTTGAACTTGATTACGTTACCACTTTATTGTAAAAGCTGGATATAATCTTGACAGTCCCACTTCTAATAACGAAGACTATACCTAGTAACAATATTAACGAATTGAGAGGTTACTAGACCCCTACGTGATTCAACCTTGACTACATAAACCCATCACGAATCGAGAGGCTCATACGGTTTATGATCTAAGTTGGATCATGACTACTAGACCCCTTGGTGATTCGATCTTGTCTTAAGATCTCATTATATCCTTGACTGTCCAACTATTAATCATAATTGTTAATTGATTATGAATACCATAGTCCCTTCTTTAACGAATCCAAGGGTTTATGATCTAAGCTAGATCTTGACTACGTTGTTCGATCTTAATATATTCTTAACTATCTTTAACCGTTATGTTCAATTGATTCTGACTATGTGATCCCTTCGTGGCTACCACAGATAATAAAAGATACACCACTTACCTGTGTCTGAGTTAAACCTAAACTAGCAGCTAGTTCAGCTCGTTCTGGTAACGCGAGGTATTGCGTTCTCTGAAACCTCCTATTCAGCTGCTGGAGCTGAAGGCTGGAGTATATCGTGCGTGGTTTCCTCATCTTCTTGCCTTTGCCGTTTACCCGAAGACCTGGGTCGTCGGATAGACCACATTTTTCTGTAAAAACACATAATATGTTATTATTTTGCCACAAAGAGTCAATTAGGTTAACTAGCCACAGACCAGACGCATTAGCTTAAGCTATTTCTCATTAAAAGAAATTATAATCTATGTATGCATTGTCATCATTGTAATCACGATCCGTCAATGGCCCACTGCTGAGCCAGGTCTCCTCCACAGATTGAGGAGGGTATTAGTTGAGAGGGTCCACCACGTTGGACTAGTGTGGGTTGGCAGACTTCACACACCTTTGAGAACTTTAGGGAACTCTCAGGAGTGCAGGTTTCCTCACGATGTTTTCCTTCACCGTTAAAGCAAGTGATATTTAAGATGCTTAAAACACACATAACTCAGAAAAGTCAGAGGTGTGTGCCCAGGATCGAACTCGGACTTCGCGAGTGAGACATTGAAGTCTCAACCACTAGGCCATCACAGCTATATATTCTATATATTTAGAATTTATTAAGTAAAAAAATACACATACAGATGAGACGCATTTAAAGTGCTTTAAAACTCCTCCAAAAATGAATTACTTACTATAAAATATATATACTAATTAACTCATAAAATGTCTTTATTTGCATATAAAAATTATTTTTTTTTTAAAATAAACTAGTTCTATTAAACAATAATTAAATTATGTAATATCAAAAAAAAATTCTATTCCACTACAGAGAGGCAGTGTGCCCAAAACGTTGGCAGCGTTTCCTCTTTGAATAGCCAGGCTAATTTGTTGGCCGAGGTGGCTGCCAGCTCTTTGGTGACCAGTGGCTTGGATGAGGCGAGATGATATTTCAATGAAAATATCCTTGCCCCATGGCCCTATGGTTTCTACGCCGAACGGCACAAACATAAAGTTTCTTTCTATGTCTCCATATTTGCGCCGCTTGGCAGATACAGCGTTGGTCGATTAACTCATTGATTGTTATGAATCCTATCACAAACGTGTAGAATTTGGCAATAAAAAAAATATGTTTAGAAATCTAAACGACCACAGACCAGACGCAGTAATTTTTAACCATTTACTATACCTATTAAAAAACGTCTATTAATTATTATTATTTTGCAATAACTGATAATTTTATTTCTTATGTGTATTTAACATTTAGGTCAATTAATTAAAAAAAAATATTGAATTGAAATGATGGACTATTGTTCATTAGCTACTTCGCCGCGACTTCGCACGGCTTCTCTACTAACATATGCATATATTATACACATAAACCTTCCTCTTGAATCACTCTATCTATTGGTGAAAACCGCATTAAAATCCGTTGCATAGTTAAAAAGATCTAAGCGTACAGACAGCGAGAAGCGACTTTTCTTTATACTATCTAGAAATATAACTCATTTTAACAGTATAGTCCAGTTCAAAAAAGTATGAATAAAAAGAGTCTCACCGTCTGTCGAGATCGGTTGATATCAATAATTATAAGTTGCTATCAAGTAGCGGCGTACGGACGTACACGATTTATTGTTTCATATACGTAATATCGAAATATACTTCCTTTCTATCAATCGAGAAGACTACATTATTTGCCCTTTCTTCGCTTGGTTTGATGGGATAAAGATCAGTGGCGGTGCTAGGCCAAATGCCAATATTTCACATGTCAACTTTAATTACTCTTTCATTTTCCACTCAAATTTTTTTCATAATGTTGCCAGTCTATAAATTTCAGATACAGTAATCGGCGAGCTTCCAAAGGTTTGGGAGCCTAAAATGTCAGTTAATTTATTTGATTTAGTATCTTATTGCCTAAAAGTTATACTTTTGAAGTTAGCCTTTTTCTAAGAAAGAAAAATAACTGATAATTTTACTTCTCATAATCAAACGAACATACCAAGTGAAGTTGATCCTAATAAATGTTACAACTAGTTTTGATTAAGCTAACCAGAAATGGCGTACAAATAAAAAGCGTATACCCGCCAGGGTACGGGTTAGAATTTATTCCCCTCTGCCGCTGGGAGAGCAACTCGTAAGAGCCGAGTAACCCAGCACCCCCTTGGTGGTAGCGGATCTGTTCCCCGACTGGCTTGCGACCACCAGCAAGCGAATCCGACCGCCAAGTGTCATAGACCCATCCTATTAATGCTGTAGATCTAGTGGACTCTAGGCTCTTGCTCAGGGTCCGCTTAAACCGCAGCATGTTCTTGTACCAAAAAAAAACCGTCGCAAAAATGACGTCATACATCTAAATTACGTATCTCAGTAATTACGACATAATTTTATTACGTCATAAGCAATACAGTTAAATATAAAAGATATTTACTGACTTAGCTATAATGTGCGAAAACGAACGGTTATAATCCAGGTAACTTCCTGTAGTAATAAAATGTTAACTTTAAGAAATTTCGCACATATCGTTAAAACTACTGAACCGTTGTTCATAAGGTTTTGCTATTTAAACGTACTGATTTGTATGAAAAAGAAAAAGAGGAGATTTGTTCTATAACATAAGTTACGCTACTGAAAATGTAGTCGTCAGCATCAGTCATTGATGATGATCATCATCTCATTCAGTCATCAATCAGGTTCGGGAGGAATCTTCAATTTTAAATATGGATATTTTTCTTCAGAATGTTGCCAGTGTATTATGGATAAATAAATACTATTATTTAAAATCTTACAAGACTTTTTTGGGATGCGAAGTAATCCTAAACCGCTGACTTTTCCGATGTCTAGCTCCGCTACTGGATAAAATGCCAAACATGTTTATCGCTGCGTATTATATTCATCCCTTTTTCACTACATAAGAGAAGAAACAAACTAGGAAATACGTTATAGAGATTATCATCAATATCTTCATAGTAACAAATCATATCAACAATATATCTTAAGATCTGTTGATGCATAATTACATGTTATACTGACTATTATAAAGTAGCTTCACTTATGTTTATTGACCATTTATTGTGCAAAGTGTGAGTATGATGCTTTACACTATTGATCAAAAGAATTCCAAAAGTGTAATTGTTAGAAAGAGACAGATATATGAGTTAAATTTGTTTATATTTTTACGAACATCCACGAAAGATCATTTAATTTAAAACATGCGTTTCCATTTTAATTTTCTGGCGCGAACAAATGCCAAGTTTGTGCCATAGATTATAAAAACATTGACATGTTACAGATATCGTGTATCCATTGATTCATTATATTCATCAGCTGCTACTTATTTAAATAAATTAAAAGACAATAAATTAATTGCCGATTATTTCTTTACGTATTTTTATTTGCTTACCTGTGTGCTATGACATGTTTTAAGAGAAGTATAAAGGTGTATTATATATTCAGGATGGCGCTAGTGTAGCCCCAGTGCTAAATATTAGAATAGTAAATTTAGTCTTTAGTATGTTTTTACTTTAATGCTTTAAACTTCTTTAAAATTTGAGAATAACATAGACTACTTTCTATCCCAAATCCCGATAAAATTCGTTATACCTGTTGAATAATAACGTTGTAATAGATAACTCCAGCAAGAGTGTCGATAATTATATTTTCCTTTAGCTCCAGCAGCGCCATCTAAATCTCATACATTTTAGGAGACATTTCTTTTTTTCGAAAAACAAGCATATTATAATAGACTTAACACTGTGCCTATTTTATTTAAAACTAAAACTTCCTTAGTGTATTTCTATGCAAAATACAACAACTTACCGATTGTATTACACAAGCAATTCTAGTTGCATTTATTTATTACCTCATAGGCTACTTAATAATTTTGATATATGGCGTTAGAAAACAAACATTTACATTCTGTTATACCTAAAATATGATACTGCAAGATATGTCTAATAAATTATTTATGTTTGGAAACCATTGCTTTTGGGTTATGGAAATTTATTGTAAAGAGTTCTGCTAAAGGGTTATAGAACGAGTAGTTTTATTATACAAATTGTTTCGTCAAAGTCAGAAAACCCACGCGTTTTAATGTTGACCATTTTCCATCAAGAAGAAGCTATTATGTCGATATTAATATTAAAATGGCTCACATATACATACATACACTAGTATTTACAGTTTATAAATTCTTTGATCTAAGTAAGAAAACGCAACACATTAAAGTATTAATGGTGACCATTTTCCATCAAGAAGAAGCTATTATGTCGATATTAATATTAAAATGGCTCACATATACATACATACACTAGTATTTACAGTTTATAAATTCTTTGATCTAAGTAAGAAAACGCAACACATTAAAGTATTAATGGTGACCATTTTCCATCCAAGAAGGCAATGCACTTGATATTTCAACTCTCACTACCTCTAATATGTTAAGATTTATACGAATTAACATATTAGTGGTAGTATATACTATCTTTCGCTACCACTAACACGTTTAAGTTAATATTATTATGTATTTTAAGTCACTGTCATATTTACCAGAATATTTAGTTTTTCCATTATGAGGTACAATGGAAAATAGCCACACAAAATACACTACATACTATATCTTGTGCATCTACTATTATCAAATGTTACAATACGTATTTCTATCAAAATCAGAACGCAATATATTAAGTTAATAAAATGGCCATTTTCCACCACAAGTCAATACAATATACTCCCTTTTTTGTGTACTATTAATCAAAACAATAATATCAAAAAAAAAATATTTAAATTATTAATATATAGTACAGAAATAGTCTGCAATTTTTATTTTAAACATGATATAGTGGATGGCGACCATTTTTCACTACAATAGTCTAACCAACAGTTATTAACTAGAATTACTAGCCATATCTATAGACATTACCTCAATTGATTCAAGTAGTCATCAAAGGAACATTCGAGAACATTCCCATGGTTATACAGTCGGCTCGACAGACAGACGGACAAAACAATGCGAGCCCGAGGTCCGGACACACCCAGCCACTCAGTGATGGCCGGTGGGGTACTTGTCGATGCTTTTACTTTACTTTATGGGATCTTTTTTTATTTAACACTAATAGTGTTGCCATGCGATGGTGATTATAAGTTCACACATTTATTGGTTACACTTAAGGCTACGAACACATCCACACTCATCCGTAGCTCTCGTAAAACTAACGCTGAGTGTACGCAATTTCTGCGTGAGGGGTTAGAATACTATTCCCCTCTGCCGCTGGGAGAGCATCTCGTAAGAGCCGAGTAACGCAGCCCTTTGGTGGTAAGAGAACAGTTACCCGACTGGATTGCGACCATGCGAACAGGTATGCTGTTCGCCAAGTGGCGTTTCGGTCGAGCCGCATGTGGACCAGACTTACCCCCTCTCTCTCCCATCCATCCCATTAATGATGCGGATTTCGTGGACCCTAGGCTCCTGCTCAGGGTTGGCTAAAACCGCAGAATATTTTTCTTCGCTCCCCCTCCCCACTCACCCCATGGGCGATGGTGGCCACTTACCATCAGGTGGACCATCTGCTCGTTTGCACCTTACCTACCATAAAAAAATACTAATCAAGGGGCCATTCGAGAACATTCCCATGGTTATACAGTTGACATACAGAACAAAGCAATGTTGCCATGTGTCATGCTAATAACTTCCTGAAATGTTAATCTTTCACATATCAGAGTATATGACTAGAGAATTCAGGGACAGTTTGATGAATAGTATTGTTGACTATCATTGTTGTGTTCGTGTGTCTACAAGATAGCTCAAGCAGTTTTTGCCAACACGTCCACACTCGTCTGTGGTTCTCGTGTAACTGACGTGATATGTAGTGTGTGCGAGTGCGAGTCTATACAGTTGAATGAATGAATGAATTGTAAATGCATACACTACAACAGTGAAGGGTAAGTGTAGAGAAATGTTGTCCTAATTAAGGATTAGACGAATTTTTTATATTACTTGCTTAGTTAAACATAGTGTAGGCGAGAGTTTTTAAAATCTGTAAAGGCTTTGTAAACTTGATTCAAGTCACAAGTCCCAGGTAGTGTGTTATTATTGTCTTTCTCGTACTTCATTCTAGATAAACTACTCTATAACCGGATTACAACAGTATTCTTATACATTATTCATTCCAATATTTATTATAATTTTACGTAAAATTATGTGAATTAACAATTTATAATTTATTTTAAAATTTAAAAACTAGTTTCTCCATTGATATGCTTTTAGCATTTATTTTTGTTTTTATTCTGACCACACTATGTTTAAACAGAAAACTTCTGTATAATATAAATATAAAAATGTTCTTCAATATTTATGCTTAGATATGAAGGAATCACAGAAAATAAATAAAGTAACTGAATCGTACCTTTGTAATAGTAATCGTAACGTATCTAAAAAATAGTAATAAACCGATTCATATCCTCATCGTAGTAACCGAATCGTATATTTAATAGCCAACCAAATTGTATTGTGTATCTAATAATGATTTTTATTGAAGCGTAGTGGTTCAGGCGTTGGATTCACGATCGATAAGTCGTGGGTTCAAATCCCGGACATTGGACTACTGGCGTGGCCCACTCCTGACACCAGCATTTCAGCTTACTAGGAGGGGTTAAGGGAATACTAGTAGTATGTGATCCATAGTAGTATTTTTTTTTAAAAAGAAAAATAGCAAAAATAGTGATTGTAATCGGTTAGGTATTATATTGATTACAATTACGATAGTACGATACTTTTAACTTACTTTAGGACATTGCAATCGAAACGTATTTTCGTAATACGTATAAGTAAAATCAACCGAATCGTATATCATATTCGTCATAGCAACAAAATCAAAAGTTTATAAAAATAGCCGAATCGTATCATTATAATAGTAACCGAATCATATCTCCCTAATAACAACTGTACTATAGCTTTATTAGGTATAGTAGGCAACCGAATCGTACCTTCTTAATAGTAATCGCATCTTAATAATCTTACCGAATCGAATGTTATACTTTTCATAGCAACAGAGTAGTAGCCGAATCGTATCTCTGTAATAGCGATTGTATTGTAACTTTTTATAGTAGTTAACGAAATCGTAACTTCATAATAGTAATCGCATTAGCAATATCGTCATTGCAATCGAAATATATATTCGTCATAGTAACACATTTTGCAAATAAAAATAAGCCGAATCGTATATCGAAGTTTAATAAATTTAATCGAATTTGTTACCAACACTATTTTATAATAAAAAAGAGATAAAAGTATTCCTGTCAAAAAATGTGAAAACCGTTGAAATATAAAAGCATGAAGCATGGTAACCCCATCGCGTCGAAACCGCCCCGCCCATAGAGCCGCCTACCGAAAAGCGAAGATAAAACCTAAAACAATAAAACCCTTAAAACATTTAGCCTAAAATACTTTAAAATAATATTTTAGCAGACAGACGACTTAAATGTCGCGGTATTTAACTTTTTTTGTAAATAAAAATTTAAAAGTATTTCATACTTTAATTTCTATACTTTTTAGATAAACTTCTTCCGACGCGGTCTAATTTCAGTTGCATATAATTTATACTCTTCTTTCTTTCTTTCCTTTTAAAGCCAAGTTTACTCACTATGATGTCATCTAATACGAAGAGTTTATCTTAGGATCCATCTTGACTACTTCTAACATGATGAGAAGTTTTGTAAAACAGAACTCTTCTTTAGGATATCGATTCTCTTAGTTAGGGCTTTCTTGTCCCATGATTTGATGGCGAAACGAATCCAATCAACAATTGGAAAACTCTCACTTACATCTCTATTAAATAAAAAAAAGAATTTATTTCACAGTCATTTATCATATATATTGAAGTGACAAATTTTTGTGCTTGGTGTTTTATGTGTAACTTCAGTTAGACTTTACTTACAACTTTATCCCTCTAGATCTAACGACAGAAGCTTTTATCCCTTGTATTTAAATACAAAATGAAGGTGAGAAGGCTATTAAATAGATACTTGCAGATAATCACCATCAAAATATCCAGAAGCCATCATTATTCCATTGCTACTCGAACTTTGCACAAATGCCCGCAAGCGACCATAAAAAGTACAAGCGATTATTTTCTCTTTGCCTGTATTTAGCATTACATTTGAACCTACTTCAAAAAGGAGGGTTACAATTCAATTTCGATAAAGTTATGAATGAGGATCACTCGAAAAGGGCTTATCGAATTCAAATAAAAATAAATGAAATATTTGTCACACGGAAGCTTTATGTCCTGTACTTTTATTAAGGATACTTTTTATACTAAATAAAAGCACAGTTTCTGCGGATCAAAAGCCAATTATGTACTTACCAAAAATATAATACATTATGAGAACAGTCGTATTTTCTAAAAATTTCAGTCAGTAAATGAATGAAAAAAGATTATTTCTATTAATTCTTGTATAACTTTACAGAATCAGAATATTGTCAAATACAGAGGAGCTTGCAATACTCATATTATATTTTGAATTTAACATTATAGACAATTAATTGAACATTTTAAAATGATAATTATTATTTATATGTTCGTCTATTGTAAATTAACATTTAGTTTTTTTTCAGAAACTCCTCAATATGAAGTAAGAAATATATTAAATCTAAAGTCGCTCGTCTACTCTACCATAAAAGCCGTAACAGACATCAAAAAAGACAAACAGAAAATATTATGAGAATCGAATTATAATTTTTAATTACTTTCACTTCATATTAACTTGTTAATAATATTTAACAGCGTGTTCGTTTACATCATCATGTAATACTAATAATTTGTATGTATATCTGTGTATTGAAGAATAAAAAAACACAATGAAATCTATGGAATGTGTTTGGGTATAATTCGGTATTTTATAGTCTATGCAATACCAACTGCGCCAACCGGAAATGTGTGAAAAAGACTCCTTCTTTTCTATCATCATCCCTGCCCCTCCTTCTTTACCTTCTTCACCACCACCGTTTTATCATGGTCTTCTGTAACGCTATGGGGAGTGTGGCCTCTCGTACTTGCGTAACATAGTGCGAAAACCTATAACCTATACTCGCCTTCGCCGGCACAGCTTGCACGTGTTTTCGCACAGTGTTACAGCGTTGCCTTACGTATAAAATACTTTAATTATACTGGTTGCCTTACATATATACCTATATTATATTAACTATAGGTACACACCCTTTTTACCACCTAGATTTTATCCCTCATTTTTATTTTTATTTTTTAAATTGTCCGTCAAAAGAATAAGGTTAAGATGGCGCTACAGGAGCAAGTGGATATATTTGCTCTAAATAAAAATCGTTGGTAGGATTAATTTGAGTATGGTTTGGGCTTACCTTTGGCTGTATCAGTTGTACCAACGCAGGGATAAGAGGTAATCAAATAAATACACCGCCATGACAGAAATCATTATTATTCACATCGTGAGTATTCTAGCTTTAATTCTGGATCTCTGTGTCTAAAGTATAACCCTCAGGAGCAATATTATAGTCAGCAAGCTTTCATACTGTTGGTCTGCTTTTAGAGTAAAACTCATAATTCTATTCTAAAGAAGCAAACCCGTAGGAAAAGGTATGTAAAGGTCGAAGTTAAGGCGGATCTTCAGTTTCGTCTATAAAATATTAAACGTTACGCCCATATTGCCAAAATAGCTTTCACATGCTTTATGGTGTATTGATTTATTATTCATTAATATATTCGTGTATTACGTGTTTACAGGCATTTTATTAATATTATTAGTAAATTATAAATTATATTTATTATCATGACAAAAAAATAACATGACATTTTAAATTATAAAATTATAAGGTATAGAACATACAATAGTATAAGTAGTTAAAAGAGATAAAAAAAAGAAGAAAGAAGAGTTATTATTTTATTTTACTGATGAATAGAAAATTCAAATTGCTTAAAAGGTTTAGTCTTTCTACATAAGATTTAAAATAAATTGTAGAAACTTTTGAACCTAAAAAATCGATTTTATTAACGACATACAAAAGTCAGTGAATCGATCTTGGTCTGTAGGTATGACAACTAACGTTTTATTTTTTTGTGACAAACATAATTATAATAATATGTGATAAATTGAATTTCATAATTATATGAAAATATTTAACGTACAAACTAAATAGTACAAACAAAATAGTACAAACTAGACAGAAAGTAACTTCAAGTAATTAATCGATTAATCGCAAATCGATTCTGTTCCGTACGATTTAGATAGATTTTTAGAAAATCGTTCATATTAATATTATAGGAATTGACATGAAGTCTACTTTATATTCTGAAAAGAATAAAATGTCTTGATAGAAGGGTCTTATTCACGCAAAAAAAACTCAATTAAACCTCGAAAAATACACAGCATACTTTTTATCTCGGAAAAAGTAGTCTCTGTGATATAGAAGTATTTTTTATCTCAAAATTAAGGCAACTCCAGTTCACATTAAACAAATTTTATATATAGATCACAAGAACTGTAGAGGTTATAATATTATATTATTTTAGATGAAAGAGATATAGATATAGATAGAAAAGATACAGATAATCCAATTAATAAATAACATTATTGTGACATAATACGTACAAAGGGTCAAAGTGTCAAATCCGGTTAACCATAACCCGTTTATAAAAAGTAACAGGTGAATGAATTATAAAAACGTCATCGATTTTTTGTTTAGCCGGAGAGATAAAAGATAAGGTTCGTAGTAAAGGGGTGTGGACTACGCCTTAGGATCTTGTGGGCTCGAAAGTGGTTTTTTATTTTTTATTGGGTTTTTAGGTTCGGGTTCGTTTGTACTTCCTCGTTTGAAAATTCTTTTTAATACCCAAAAATAAGATTATAAATAAATTTTGTTATGAAGTTTTGAAAAAAGGATGTGTCCTTAAAATGTATTAAATTAAGATGGCGCTATCAATCACATGTCATTAAATAAAACAGCGCCATCTTGACTTCATTTGTTTCACTGACGAGTCTACCCGATGGTAAGTGGCCATCATCGCCCATGGACATCGACAAAACAAGAGGTATACGTATGATATGTAGAGATAGCCCAGAGTCCACTACATCTACAGCATTAATGGGATGGGAGAGGTAATATATTTTATCCTTCAAAATATATATAATTAGGATGGCGCTGTTGTTGCTAAAGAGTGCAAAGACAATACGTCAAAATGGGGGACATAACCCATATATCGTCTAAAAGATTTAAATTGTATGTCTAAACACCTCAGTAAATTTATATATTTATAATAAGGCAATATCTAAAGCTAAAAAATATTTATGTAAAATTTATTGGTATTGTGGAAAACTTTAGTTACAGCAGCGCCATCTTGTCCTTTTATGGATATTTCATTTCAGTAAACTGTATTAATACTCTGTGGTTGTTACTAAAGAGAAAAATATTTTATCTGTATACATTTTACACAGGATTATAATCTGTTTTATTTGTTGCCATATTTAATTTATTACCTCCCATAGTAATGGAGAATTATATTGAAAATTTTAATTTTAAATTACAAAATAAATAGTATCTCATTTTAATTTTGTGTATATTTCAGAATTGTAAGCAATACCGTTTATAAATTAGTGTTAAAGTAGTGAGACTATTGGTGTAGTGTTGTTTGGTGGCGTGGTGCTTGGCCCCCCGTTATCGAGGAGCACGTGAGCGGTGGAGGTAAGAGTTGGGATCTCAAGCTTAGATTACATGTGAATATTGTATAGCTCCCATACTCTTAATAGAATTAGTGATTAACTAATATTAATGGTAATCAAAATTGCGTGCAGTTTTGCGCTTGTAAGTGTTATTTAGATGCAAATTGAGTAATTATTGAATACATAATTATACACACATCTTTTGATTGGCATTCAACTATCATTACTAGTAGTTGGAATGAAAGTTTTGTTTACACTATGCTTTGCTGCATCTATGTATCTATACTAATACTATAAAGTGGTAAAGTTTGTGAGGTTGTAGGGGGTAATAAATAATACTTTACCGTGGTAGTCGGATTTGCTGCAGTCAGTCGGAGAAACGCTGCCTTAACGATGAGACATATATGATTAATAGTTGCGGGTAGAGTATGAATGAATAAATTAGACCTTAGCGAAATAACTTAGTCCAAGAGATTTTTGTAGATTTATTCTCATGACATTTTATACATATATGAATAAAGTATATAGTACACATATATAACTCACATCATTCTAATTTATCCACGATTTTTTTGAAAATTTATTTATTTATTTACTTTTTTTATTTATTTACTATAAAATTATAATTTTTGAAATTCCTACAATGTATTTAGGGTCCCATAATAACTTCCGAGTAGTTAAATGTCATTTTCAACCGACTTCAAAAGATCCAAAATAGGTTCATATTTATTAACCCATTTAGATTTTTTTATTTAAAAGAAAAAATCCAATCCAAAAAATTTTATGATAACAGTTTGATGTTTTCGGAAAGATTTCAAGAATTTAAAGAAGAACAGGGACTGAATACTGATTGTAAATACTTGAAAAAAAAAATTGAAAAATATATTATTAATTTATTTTTATATTTGAGTTGAGGAGTTGTGTCTTCCATCACATCAGCTCACCAATAACATTATACAAAATATCTAATTATTTTATAGATCAAAATATGTGAAAAAATTGTAAGTGATAAACCTCACTGTATAGTAGTCTGTATTTAAAGATAGTGTACCAATATTATTCTTCAAAAAACGCTCCGACTCTGTAGGACCATTTGTTTCGGGGTCTAGCAAAGCCAGGGACAGTGTAGAAGTTAATAAAAACCCACTTGTACCCGGAACGTATAGGTATTTATTAAATAAATACTTAAGACTACGTTATTCGTAACGAAATAAACAATATCGCGATATAACAACATAAACTAGCGCCATCTAGTTCATAAGTTTATAATTAAATAAAAGAAAATACAAAATATCCTTAAATTTAACACCTTTGAAATTTGATTCCCTCGATCTCTCCGGATTCCACCATCATATCCTTGGTTCCAATGGGATCACCTGGAAAGTACACTCTTTCGAATAAAAAAAGAATTACTTAAATCCGTTCAGGCGTCTTCGAGAAATCGGACTCCGACGAAGTGAGTCGTTCGGAAGGTTTATATGTATAATACATATATAATATAGTAGAGAAAGCATGCGAAGCTAGTATCCTACTCTAATATTTTATATAATCCTACCTGCGCTCCGCGGTTTCACCCGCTATATTTTGGACAATTCACACTATATCATTATAAATTATAGTCTATGTGTAATTCTGATGTGTAAGCTATATTATTGTAAAGTTTCATGAAAATCCATTTAGTAGTTTTTGCGTGAAAGAGTAACAAACATTCTTACAAACTTTCGCGTTTATAATATTAGTAGGATAGTTTAAAAACACTTCTGCGGTCACCAGTACGCACGCGCGTCGCTTGCGAGATATTTTTTCCACAAAATGTTTGAATTTGAACGTAGTTAATAATTAAAATATGTCCATATTGTTGTAGGGTATTATTATAAAATAATGCTTGAGGCGACGGGTATCTGTAAAAGTATAGCTATGATATAAAAAGTTATGGTGCAATCCCTTCTTTTTTGTAACTTAGGCTAAAGTAACTAAACGGATTCAATGACCTTAAGAATGTATGGATGTATGTTTGTTACTCATTCACGCAAAAACTACTGAATGGATTGTAATGAAACTTTACAATAATATAGCTTACACATCAGAATAACACATAGGCTATAATTTATAATGATAAAGTGTGATTTATCCAAAATATAGCGGGTGAAACCGAAGGGCACAGCTAGTTAACAATAATTTATTTAAAACCTCCACATTTTTATCATATTGTTTTTAGTATTCGCAGGTAGTTAATTTTATCTTTTTGCGAGTAGACAATATATAACTTTCGTTTCGTGCAGTACACGTTAAAGTAGTGAGACTGATAATATAGTGTTTTTATGTACTTTATTATTTTTATATTCGTTAGAGAGGTCGAGCGGTGGTGGTGAGAGTTTGTGCATAGTAGAAGACGTCTTTAAACCTGCTCCTGGGTCTCAAGCCCTACGCACTGCTTGGCTTCCATATAAATTACTTGTATAATAATACTTAGGATTACAGAAGCCAAATAAAGCTTTGGGGAAACAAAGAAGAACTAAGCTACCAACTAGATTTATAGAAGAAGAAAATAGATATATAAGAAGAAACAGTAACAAAACTTATTTATTTTTAGTTGCTATTAATGGATAACAGATGGCGCTACATTTTTTTAAAGATTCAATCTTAGTGCATAGCTAATGCGACAATTTAGACTAGGGATGAGCGATTTTCCAAACTCATTAAGAATCGAATACACTAGAATCGAATCACGGTTAACCGATTTAAATTTACGAAATTGATTAATTTTACTACAAAAATTATTCCTTCCTTAACTTAATATTGAGCTTAAAATTAGGCTGTTTGTTTAGTGTTTTTGAAATGAATTCTCTTACATTATTACCGATTTTCTATATATATATAATAGCATCATTTCTAAATATTGATTAAAAAAATATTTGATTCATACATTTTGTTACTCTGCTCGGGAGCAGCTAGTCGCTATTACAACTCTTCAAAAGAAAAAGTCATTTCTTTTTAAAATTACTTTCAGTGTTAAATTTCGGTTAAAAAAAAGTGATTTTTGAATTCGAAAGATTATATATAACTCGAATAAATGAGAAAGAGAAGGAGGATCTCTTACAATTACGACAGAAACCTAAGCAGTGCCTTGGAATTGTGATCAAAGTGTAGGCTTAAGGATATCCTTTATTCAATAGTAACACACGCCTGTACTAACCAGGTTCTCTGTTTAAAACTAAGGTTAAGTTAACCTAAGTCTAACTTACGCGCCGATCTATAAAAATTGAAAACAAAGAGGCAAACCTAACCTAAAAAACTTTAGTAATGCGTAGGTAAACGTATTCCATGTCATTGTACGACTAAAACGCGTTTAAACTAATTCATTATAATTCCAAACTCCCTATAACGATAATGATCTCTATTACAACGTAATAAAGTTAACTTTTAGGCAATTCCGACACTCATAAATCTAAGTTAAATGTTTTGTAAGTTAATTATATAATTGTTTATTGCCATTTGTTTAACTGTCTGTCAATTAGATAATAACTAGTGTACATAACTTTAATGCTGGTTTTTAATGGGCTATTTGAATTTTGTTTGTACGAGCCGTCAATTTAAAAGAAAGAGACAGATATAGGTACCTGTCTACATTGCGTTGTAAGGAAAAATCGATAATTTTGGGACATTGTCGTTGTAAAGAGTCGCGTTAAATGAAGCTATGAATCGAATAACCGATAATCGATTCTGGTGAATTCAACTAAACCGTTTTTAAAGAAAATCGTTTTTATTATTTGGCATTTAGGGTAGCGTATAAAAAACTATATATGATATGTCACATAAGTATATATATTAATTTTAAGTAAACCTACCCACCGCTCTACAACTTTATACATAGAGTGAATAGGTCTTGTAATGCTGAGTCGCAAGCCCTAATCACTACACAGCTTCCCTTCTAAAATGCGTTATTATTATTAGTAGGTACTATTTATTCCCGCTGTCTGTACGCTTAGATTAAACTACGTGACACAATTTAATGCGGTTCTTACCAATAGATAGAGTGATTCAAGATGTAGGTTTATATGAAAAATATATAGATATTATAATAGAGAAACCGTGCGAAGCCGGAGCGAGTCGTTAGTAACTTGAATAGTGAAGGTATCCCTCATCGAAGCGAGGGTGTGTTGTATAATATGCAATAGGCAACACCGACAACACAAAGGAAGTTCATGTAATTTAGACTTTCGGATGCGAGTTTCCACGCGGCATCGATTTTCCTTGACTGTTTCCGTTCTTCTGAATTTTTAGATTTCTACTTTCTAGAACGAAGGTCTTGTATAGGTTTCTATTTATTTACACAGAAAAGAAGTTTGATTTATTCATAATACAGACTTTTACGATGTCAGATACCTAGATACCTTTGTAAAATCATTATTTCACAATTGTTTGGGTGCCTCTATTATTTACTAAGGACAATTTAGACTTTTATTTCATTGACTTACTAAATTAAATATTAATTATCAAATTTATTAATTCTGTAAGCGAGTACCTCTGTAAACGACTGTCAGAGGGTCTTTTTGTAAATAAGATAACTACAGGGACCTCTGTAAATGAGACAGTTGAAAGATAGCGAGACAACGACAACCTTTCTTCTGTTAATTAGACAACTAATACTGGTTCCTTTTTTTTATGTATGACAGAAAAGTGCTTGACTACGATCACATCTAATGGTGAGTGAAGTAGTCTAAGATGTAGCGGACTTTTCCAAAAGATGCCTATTCACACTTCTTTTAAATGAGTCCAAATAAAGGAATTCGGAAACACTGACGCTGGTAAAGAGTTCCATACCCCAGCCGTCCGCATCAGAAACGAGGAAGCAAAACGCTTCGTATGTGCTGGTGGTGTGTTGACTACGAACGGGTAACTACGAACCTTTAAGGCGCCTAGTAGTTCGGTGGTAAAAAAGTAAGAATCCACTGTTAATTTCTATATGAGAAAACACTCTAGGTTCCTCTGTAAATGGTGCAAATGTCATTTTAATCTGATTATTTAAGAAACTATTTAAATGAATATAACTGCCAGTAGGTTTGTCTGTATATTATGCAACAACTATTTTCAGTATAGGTACCTATTTGAGAAATAAATGATGTGAGTATATGAAGTGATAAGTTCTAGATCATTGAGCATTAATATAAATAACATTCATATGAATTATTTATTTATGCACCTTAAATCTAATACATATATTTACAATAAGAAATATTGTGTACACAGGATGATTTATCTCTTCCAGAAATCCCGAATAAATATAGGGAAATAGGAATCATTTATATTTAATTATATATGAAAACATCATCTATACTATTATATAAAGAGGAAAGATTTGATTGTTTATATGTTTGTTTGTTGCGAATAGGCTCTAAAAGTACTGAACCGATTTTGAAAATTCTTTCACCGATAGGAAGCTACGTCCTTTCCGGGTAAGATAGGCTATGTGGTGTTGCCATAAATACTCTAATTAAAAAGATATGGCCATTTAAGTGCCATATGGTGGTCATTATGTAAATTGAAGAGTTTCTCAGGAACCACTCTTCCGATTTAAAAAATTCTTTCACTGATAGAAAACTACACTATTCGTGAGGAAGACAAGTGATTTAGTGTTGCCATATACATTTTTTAATTAATAGAATATGGCCATTTTATTGCTACTGATCTATACATATATAAGACATATTATTAAGTCTAAATTGAGAGAAAACTAAATGCTAAGGCTTTACCTTTAAGGTTTACTGTACTGTTGGAGTGTATGTATGTTACAAATATATATATAAGTAGCAAGTAAATGTATAATGACAGTTAAAAAATTCAGCATGAGGTAAATCGTAGAGTCACTTCGCATGTAATATTCAATAGAGGGGGCACTAGTTGCGTTACGAGTATTGTGTTAGGGATAGGGTGTTTTAGATCTTACGACTTATATATTAAGTTATACAATATTTTTTCTACTTATAGTTTGATGATTTTATTCTTGTTAAACATCCTCAACAAATATTGATTTATTTTATTTATTTACAGCAAATAAAACAAATATCAAATTATTTACTCTCTGTATCATAAGCAATGAATTGAAGATCTAGATCTTCAGGATCGACTAGATAGAGAGAGTTTTATAGATGAGCTTGACTTAGCTACATAAAACATACGTGAATGTTATAAATAGAGCAAAACCAAATTAAGACAAATGATTTTTATAAACTCGTCTAGCATTACTGTAATTTAAACATGCTATTCAAACTCTTTCTCTTTTAACGGACCAGTTAACTACTTTAGTTAGTCAATTTCTTATGCATTATAGGGTAAAGTATTACTGTAATAAATGTATCATAAAATAATAAAACATACGAACACTACAATTCTATAATCTCTTAGTAAACTGATAGAAAAAAAAAAAGTTTAAAAAACTATAACCCGACTACGTCCTTTTCAGACAACTTTTTTACGTAGTCGGGTCAAAGTTTTTTAAACTTTATTTTTTTATTTAATAATTTTCCGTTTCCCGATCAAGATAACTTTTATAATCTAATATTATAACGTAACTGTGGGCTTTTATTTGTTTAAACGAGTAAATAACTGCAACGACAGGACCGCGCGGACTATACGACCGCATTTTAAACATATATGTTGACTTAAACAATAAGATATATATACATATTTGTAATGTGCTCGTCAAGAACACCAAACACGTGATAATCAGCTCAGTTTAATTTTTTTCGAAGTTAGAATCTAAGGTTTAAATTCCGTAATTTAAAAAAATCATAAATTTTTTAAAGCCTTTGTCACCCGCGCCATTATTACGAATCTATTGACACCTCACTCATGAAAATTGGTTCAGTAGTTTAGGCGCTAGAGTGCAACATACAAACATACATACATAGATACATACATAACCCTTCCTTATGGATTCGCCGTAGTCGGGTAAAAATGATTTAAAAGTAACCTGCAACACGACATTTAAATAAATTATCGCACTACAATGTAGTAGACTTTTCTATTTAAATATTCAGCAATGCGACATATCATTTGCTGACAACGTTTTGACGTTGTTTGACACAAATTTTAGGTTACACGACTACTATACGACTTTAAGCGGAAGTTCTGATGTTAGAGATAATTTATATTATGATGTATACGTGAAGGATGTTTCCTCTATTATGCTTCCGTCTATGAAGTTAAAATCCTATCAAATATGATGCAAAATCCTTCAAATCAATTTTAATTTATCTTTTTAGTGCTTCTTAAACTTGTAAACGGGTTTAGATAAAACTTTACAATAATTTTGTCCACAAAATACATTTAACTTCAAGTTTTCATTACAAATTTTATTTTTACTATCCCAAACAAACCCAAATATTAAATTAATAGTAATGTTAATATATAAATAGGAACTGAAATCGTATCGTAAAGCATAAAAACCAATACTAATAAAATATTGATAGGAGTCTTTTCCTTTGTGTAGAATTTTTTTCTGTAATGTAACCGTCGGAGTCATCGTTTAACGCCTTCAAAATGAACAGTTATTATAACGTTTATAACACTTTATTACTTGGAAAAAAATCGAAAAACGACCCAAAATTATAGAGGACAAGTGACATAATTTTAGAGGAAATTGAAGCAATAGACAATGATATGCTATTATGTTTATGGAAGTTAAATTGTTTTTTGTTAAGTAAATATAGCTATTTAAAGTGAATTTCAAATAAAGGTATATTTGTCTATATTCACCGTAAAATTGACTATTAATATTATTTGGAAAGTTGTACTATTTAAACAGAAGAAGAAGGTTATGTGTCAAAACTTCTGCAATTGGACTTTTTAGCTCAATTTTATATCAATATTATTTGATGTCTGATGGTAAGAGTAACAATAATAAAAACAAAGTCACTTGTCACTTGCTTTAACGGTGAAGGAAAACGTCGTGAGGAAACCTGCACTCCTGAGAGTTCCCTAAAGTTCTCAAAGGTGTGTGGAGTTTGCCAACCCGCATTGAGCCAGCGTGGTTGGCTATGGCCCAACACCTTCCTCATTCTGAAGAGGAGACCCGGCTTAGCATTAAGCTATTAATGGTTTGGTTTGGACTTCCTTAAATGAGAGTATTAAAAATAATAATTTAGAAGGTGCCAAAATTAATAAGGTACTTCTCATACCTTCTATAGATTATAAATAGATACAATCTGAAAGCAAAAGTCTTTGTAAATTACACGAATGAGCTTTAAATCCTTTACAAATGACACAATTTATGGTTAGTTCCTTTGTAAATAGGATAAATCACGATTTGACTCTCTGTAAATGATTAAATGAGATAAATGACAGCAGGACTTTATTGGCAAAACACAACATAAAATGAAATTGCAAATACAAACAACTTGAAAAAAAATATATATATATATATATAAAAATTAAAAAATAGCATCTAGAACTTAATCTACAATCTAATTTGCATTGCCAAAAGAAAACCACTCAGACTCTTAAGAGACTATATGGCCCTCAGCTGATTTTCAGTGTCCCTCTGTGCGACACATACAGAGTCAGTGTAAGCCGACGAATAATTTATAAATTAAATAAATAAATAAAAAAAGTAGAGGATGGTACGTATATAAACACTATTTGGTTATAACATGAAAGAATAATAGAGTACGTTAATTTACATATGTATTTAAATTATGATTAAGTATTAAAATATAAAAGATATATAAACAAATTTATTTTAAAGTGGTACAAAATATAAGCGAGTATATGTATTATTATAAGTATGATATGAAGGTACATGTATATGTTCATATAATATAGATATACATATTTATTTATATCGTTATTCGCATGAGATTCTAGAAGGCAAAAGCGAAACTGGCAGTTTATGTTTGTTTCTGTAAATCAAATAAATAATAATAATGAATTACTTGACAGTGGGAAGTTGGGGACCTCTTTAAATGAGGTAAATGATAGCAAGAGGTTTTTAATGAGTATACTCACAGCGGTATAGCTTATAGCGGTTCCCTCTGTAACTAAGGTACCTGGACTTCTGTATATGATGACTTTTGGACTTTCATTAATTCCCTCTTGTAAGAGAAAGAAAAACAAACTTAAATTATATAATTGAAATTTCATACAAAGTTATTTTTTTTTTATAAAGAACAGTTAATTACCGGCGCAGTGACTACGTGATGTACAAAAAATACAATCAGATAACCTGATTCTTGAGGCAAAAAGTTTAAATTATAATAATAACTAAAAACACGGTAAAACCAGGCAAACAAAACAATCCTCTAGTACATGTCAATTTTAATAGTGTTCCCCACTTTTTCTAAATATATTTTAATTTTTACCCGACTACGGCGAAGCCGAACGGAAGGGTTATGATTTTGGTAGTCTATGTATGTATCTATGTATCTATATTATAAATTACTGAACCAATTTTCATGAATGAGGTGTCGATAGATTCGTAATAATGGCGCGGGTGACATAGGCAATAAAAATTTTATTTTTTTTTATACCTCAGATAAGAAAAAAAATAAACTGAGATAATTATCACGTGTTTGGTATCAAAAGAAAGGTCTTGGCGAGCACATTACAAATATGTATATATCATATTGATTAAGTCAACATATATGTTCAAAATGCGGTCGTTTTCTTGTTTCATCCTTTTTAGACCACTTTTTTACGTAGTCGGGTTATAGTTTTTAAACTTTAGTTTTTTTATTTCATAATGTATGTGTCTTTATCATCAATCTTCAATGGTATTTATATTTTTTTAAAAATAGAAATTCTTGGTTTTTATCGAATCAAAATTTTTAAAAAAATGTAGAAGTTAAATTAAGTTAAATTTATTATTTAGTTCAGATTTAAAAAAATATTTAAATATAATTAAGTTAAGGCGCGCCAATTAATGATGGCGTCCCACATGACGTGACGTCATGTTGTGTTTCACGTCACAATAAAATATTTCATAAGACTATAAAAAAACTCACCATCTTTTGGCGGACTTGCACATTGTGGAGCATAGGAACCTAAATGATAACCATATGTGTTTTGGTGCATAGGAGGAAATGGATACCCTAACGACCTAGGACTTGGAAACCCTGATGCCTCATGAGGATTCTGCTGACCACCAGGACTACCAAAATGGTGAGGATGTTGGTAACCACCCTTGAATGGACCATAACCATGTTGTTGCAGCTCAATGAACGCCGATTTTGATGAAACATTTGTAGGAGTGGAGTTCGTTGAGTTTGATATATCATGAGGGGTTTGTGTACCCCCTAAATGATGGTGGTGGTCCAGCTCCTGCGTGGTCATGGCGGGTTGGGGGGTGGATGGGCCCCCTCCGTCCGTAGACTGAGGAGGCCCGAAGGGATCTGAGAAACTCAGGGTGCCGGGTTTGGTGTTTGGGGATTGAATTCGTGTAATTTTGAGGGATTTCTGCTGCTCGTCTGGTATTTTGCCGCTTGTTGAGCCTGAAAAGAAAGTTTATATTATTTTTAAATAAAAATATTGTTTTTTTAAATATCTTCGATCACTAAATAATTCTTAACTACTTGTGGATGATTTTTTTAGGCCTTGCACCATTTATGAAACGAATAGTTGACCCTTGCGACTTCGACCGCGTAGCTCCGCTCCTATTGGTCTTAGCGTGTTGATATATAGCTTATAGTCTTCCTCGATAAATGGGCTATCTAACACTGAAAAAATTTTTCAAATCGGACCAGTAGTTCCTGAGATTAGCGCGTTCAAACAAACAAACTAATTATTATAGATTTAAGTAGTAGTATATTTTTTTGTAATCTTATCTTAATTAATATTCTTCTTCATTTAATTAACAAGTTTATGAATAAGGTAATCTCAGTATAGTGTGATTGCATGTTTATATGTACGTGTAAGTTCGTGTGTGTATGTGTCTTACTGTAAGGTCTTATGTTGCAGTTTTTAGGTTAAGATTACTTCCATTCTGATATGAAACGAAATAATAAATATTATTATACTCATGATAACAACTAGCTGCGTCCCAAGGTTTCACCCGCTATATTTTGGATAATTCACACTATATCATTATAAATTATACCCTATATGTTATTCTGATGTGTAAGCTATATTAGTGTAAAGTTTCATCAAAATCCATTTAGTAGTTTTTGCGTGAAAGAGTAACAAACATACATCCATACATCCAGAGATAAGCGGCATCATGCGTGTGTATCTATATCTTATAAGATCGATTCTATATAAAAGCTATTTGTTTTAACAGCTGACCCTTGTATTTAAAAACAAAATACCAAGCAACGAAGGGTAACGGTAATAGCTCATGAGGTCAAGAGAGTTCAGAATTTTCTGGAAAACAATTTGTACGTCACGCTCAATTGTGTACGGAATTGGAGTTCGATATCTTTGATATTGCCGTCATGATATTTTGTTTTTTATTTTTTTATATAAAAACTAGTCGACCCACCCGGCTTTGCCTGGGTGCAATTTATCATGTGTATTTAGATTTAATTTCCAGCACATATTAATTTATATATAACTAATTCCTAAAGACTTAAACGCGCACACAGCTCGCCATGCACTTCATCTAAGGGATGAAGTGCATGTCGAGCTGTGTGCTTTCATTTTCAACTCGTTCAAGCTTTTTTTTCGCAATAAAACGTAGCTAATGTCCTGCCCCAAGTTCTAATCTATCTCTATAACAAAAATCATCAAAATCAGTACAATGGTTTAAGCGTAACAGACCGACAGACAGAGTTACTTTTGCATTTATAAAATTAAGTCAGATTGTTTCAAAACCTGAATTGTGTAATAATTCCAACTACGATAGAATTAATTATTAAAAATGGTGGCAGTTTGACTAGTTATTTCGTGATAAATATTAAGTTAACATAGATAAATTCTAAGTCATAAGGAGGTTTGTTTCTAACATATTTTACTTAAAGGGTTATTATTAAAACGTGTTACGGGGTCTAAATAAAAAAATAAGTTTTCTATTTTATAAGTAGTTTAAAATAGAGATCAGAAAAATCATAATGCATATTTGTTTTCATAAAAAATATAAACAATAAGATAGATTCATTAAATAAAGTATGATGTCTAAACCAGAGCCCTCTTGGCTATTTGGCCTTTAACAATGACCTTCCTGACATGTTCTAATAATACTATAACCATAATGATCTGAATCTAAACTTTAATAGAAATTAAAAAATATAGAAACAGAAACAAGAAAGAAACAAATTTTATTGGCAAAAAACAACAACATAAAATAAAATTACAAATATAAACAACTTAAAAAAATATATAAAAATTAAAAAATAGTATCTAGAACTTAATCTACGATCTAATTTGCATTGCCAAAAGAAAACCACTCAGACTCTTGAGAGACTCTGATGATTTCAGTGGCCCTTTGTGCGACAAATACAGAGTCAGTGTAAGCCGACGAATAATTTACAAATTAAATATATAAAAGAAGTAGAGGATCGTACATATATTAAACACTATTTGGTTATAACGTAAAATAATAATAGGGTACGTTAATTTAGATATATATTTAGATTATGATTAAGTACTTAAATTGTATAAAACTAATTTGTTTAAAAAATATGTATTATTATAAGTATGGTATGTAGGTACATGTATAATGTATATGTTCATATAATATATATATACATAGTTATTTATAACATTATATCTAGTAATACTAATAGAGCAGAACACTGCTGTCTATTATTGATAATATTGAATCGGAAGGTGAAACATCGATTCTTGATTAACTGATTCATATCTTGGTCATCACTTGAAGTTTTTTAAAAAAAATGATACAACAAGTAAAACAGATAAAAATCTTATATTTCTCGGATTTTAGATCATTTAGTTATAATTGTATTTAAATCGATTTTTAGGGTTAAATTAAATGCCCTTGCCTGTTGTATTTACATAAATATTTTGAAGTAAAGTATAGAAATTTTTAAATAAAATTCTAGCAATGTTTTTGTCAGTCAATCCTAATTTAGCGATAGTTTGACTAGTAATTAAGTGGATAAATTATTATTGTAAGTGTGAAGTATAAAGCTTAATTAAATTAAATGTGTACTTAAAAGGTATCATTAACGACTACAGTCGTCCAGGACTATCATCTCATTAAGGGTTATGCAAATGACGTCCAACTTCAAATAACGACAGGTAACAACTCCCTCTAAGGGCCTAAAGAGGTCCAAAGGAGTGCAAATCAATATAAGAGGTTCATTTGATTTTATTACTCTTTTATTAGAAAAAACTAATTGGCTATCGCCTCACAAACATTCAGGGAACAATTTCTCACAAAACTAACGCGAGAAATGTTGCCTTTATGTGTTCCAGTGGATTCCAAAAGCTATATCGCTTTGCTTTTTGTTATTACGTACAAATTATGACTTTAAAGTCAAAATTGGAAGACAACAAATGGTTATATATTTGTTAATGAGTAAAAATAAATTGCTAGTATATCAATAGTAGGTATGTAAACAAAAAAATTTAGCTAACAATCTTACAATATTATTGTCTTTTTCTATCAATTGCGCTTTAGATGAGGATGATGATGAAAGGGAAAATATATATTTTGACTGCGATTTTTTTTAATATTAAATTCAGATATACATAATAGCGAAGCAGTGATGGCCCAATGGTTGAGACTTCACCTCTCTCCTCTGACTTTTCTGAGTTATGTGTGTTTTAAGCAATTAAATATCACTTGCTTTAACGGTGAAGGAAAACATCGTGAGGAAACTTGCACTCCTGAGAGTTCCCAAAGACTTCTCAAGTGTGTGAAGTTTGCCAACCCGCACTGAGCCAGCGTGGTGGACTATGGCCTAATACCCTCCTCATTCTGAGGAGGAGACCCGGCTCAGCAGTGGGCCATTGACTGGACGTGATGATGATGATGACCTATACTAGATAAATTTAATCATTCTGAAGGCAAAGGCGCTCAGGTAGGTTTACTCCTGAAGCAGGTAGCTTAGATTGGATTTAGGAGCAGTTAGAATGTGCTCTTGAAATGCTTTATGCATCTCATCTGGGCAAACTTTGACAAGTATGTGTGACTCGAACCCATCTAAAAACCAGCGGTGCCTTCTTTCGTCAATATGAGTCATCACGGGATCGCTTAACCAGATACTAGAAGCTGGGACACCAACTTAATCTTCTGAAATACGGAGAAGATGAGGATAGCGACGCATTCTTCTCTCTAGCCTCATATTTAGAGCATCAGCGAGAGGACGGACCACCATTACTCCAAAAACTTTATTATGAAACTGTTCACAGTCAGAACTGAGCTTATATAAATTGTCTATCATATAAACCTTAATTTTTTAATTAAAAAAGAAGTAGAAACATTCTACAGCAACCCATTGTGTGAAAGAATAACCATCAATCTAAAACTTTGTAGCATGAACATTAATATATTAGTTATCCAGTGGACAACAAGCCCCAAAACAAATGACCCCAAGAATTGGTTTAAAAAACCCTTTTCGGCAAGCTCTTTGAGTTAATTACGACATCTTCTATCTCTCTCTAATCAATACAAACATACATCCATCTCATGAGATCTTCTCGGCGCTTGTAAAAGGTCGGGTCAAAACGTTTTGTTATTTTTTTTATGTTTGTTTGTTTGTCCGTTGATTGCTCATCGTAATAATAATGTTTAGGGCCAGTTAATTGGTGTAAAGTTTTATTGAAAATTATTACGTCTTTGGATGTCGGTTAATTTAAAAGTATTGGTTGGTATTAAAATGTAGTTTGTACTAAATAGTGGTCTTTCAATTGAATAATAGATTCTTTTGCTGATAGCAACACTGTTTTTAAAATATTTACTACCTTAGAGAAGCGTAAATGTGACTCTAACCTTCTTGGGTTTCACATCCCAAATCATAGAATATGACTAACTGAGATTCCATGATGTGAACTAACAGTACAAGGTACAAGGTCACAATCCAAATAAAAATATAGACCATGGTCACCTAATGCTGGACTGGTTAATCAGATCAGGTAGACCAATAACTTCAGACAAGTGGGAGTGGTTAGACATTCAACTAGACTTACATTTAGCATCTAAAAGTATCCGAGAGCAATAGAGCTTCACTTCGCGACTGTCTCCAAGAGAGCATGGACACTTTTCCGTGATATTTGTATGAAGACTCAGCGTCGATGCTATTATAGATCAATTATTTCAGCTTCATAAAAAAATTAACGGTTTGACATAGCATTAAAAGCAGAATTATCATAAAATTACATAAAAACTAATGGTCGCTGTGACAAATTATATTTACTCATTACACCGCGTTTAAAATTGCTATAAACCGCTTCCTGATCACATAAAAAACCAGTTAAACCTAAGATTAGGTTAATTAGTCCATGAATTTATAATTTTTGCAGAAAAAATGGTTAAGGGTGAGCCGTTAACTCGGATAGTGGGTTCCATACAAAGAACATACTATTATAGAAGTGTAGTGCAGTTTCTTAGACTCTATTTCTATTCCTTCCTCATTGAAAGGAGCAATTATTTTCCCTTTTCATTCAAGACGAGATGAACATAATATATAGTGACTCAATTAGCGCACTCATTCACTCATAATGAGTGCATTTTTTCCTTTATGTAATTTTGAGTTCCTATTCTTGTAAGGTTAGATGAACATTTATAATCAGAAGGTTATGTTATGACTTAATTACTGCAATAACTCACTCAGTTACTTAAAATAAGATTGCTTAAATATCAAGAGAGTATGAGCTCTCTTCCTTTCTTTTCCTAATAGGAAAGTGAAGTAGTTTCGACGGTCTATCCTGTGCTTTTGAACATTCATTATCAGGGGACCATGAAGAGGGAGATATAATAATTTAATTATCAAAATGACCAGGACAAGGCGCCATTTTATTTTTATTATTTTAGTGTACTTCACTCACAGGATCGAAACAACTATATGCAAAGTTATTTGACTGTCTTCTTGTACTATCTTTCTCATAGGAACGGAATAAGAAACTAATTTATTTATCATTCACTCATTAACTCGAAAATGTCCTAATATATTTTAGCCAGACATTAAGAAGGATGATTTGTGTTAGTGATGGTTTAATATAACTTTATACAGAACCCTAAAACCTATCATAAACCGGCTTCAACGTTGATAGCCTGCATAATGTCACCCCCATGACATTTGCAACCCTTACCACCTATTACTGGAATTATTATGAATATTAATATAAAGACAAAGCAAATACTTTATGAATTATTAATCATTTCTAATTATTTTTAGTAAAAAATGGGTCAAAGAGAAACGGGTTACAGAAAAAGGACTAATTTGTCTGTTTTATAGTATACCTATAATAGTTTTCAAAATATTGCAGTATAAAATTATATTATCCCGCAGGAACCATGGATTTTTCCGCGATAAAAAGTAGCCTATATGTTAATCCAGGTCATGAAGTATTTGTGTGCTAAATTTCATCAAAATCCTCTCAGCAGTTTTTGCGTGATTGAGTAACAAACGTGTAAACATCTAAACATCCAAATGTATAAACTTGCACATTTATAATATTAGTAAGATAGTGAGATAAGATCCTCGCTTCACTGAGGGAAAATTAATCTCTTCTCATCGCCATCTGGTGGTTAATTACAACAATACACATAAGAAAAGAAGATCATTTTGAAAATTTGAGCCAAAATCGATTAAATCCATTGGAAATCTATCGAAGCTTAAGCATTTTTGTTAATCATTTACGGCCGAAATTAATAATCATTCTCAATCCAAAATCTCTTAGTTACAGATTCCAAATTTGAATTTCCCATACACAAATTTTCATTTGAAACATATTTTCAATCCATATTTCAAAGTTTGTTTGAGATTGATTATTAATTTCGGCAATTAATGATTTTTGAAAATTTGTATCTCAGCTTCAATATAACTTAGAGATGTTATTTAAACGATATTATTTTCTGAATATCTTCTTGATTTATTTAAAAAATATATGTTTGCTTTAAACTTATATTTCGGTTACTTGGATGCTTCCAACTAAATCAATGTATAAAATAACCGAATCAAGTTCGATATCATTTAAGTTGGAATTTTCAGGACTTTTAATAATTGGAACCAATAGTTTTAACTGAGGTAGGGCACAGCAGGAAATTTCCTGCTCAAATATGGAGCAGCCCGTCTGGGGTAGTACCTCGACCTTACAGAAGAGCACAGCTAAATAACACTACTCTAAAGCTGTGTTATGTTCCTGTTGGTGAGTAAGGTGACCAGAGCTCCTGGGGGGGACTGGGGATAGGGTCGCAATGCTTGCAATGCTTCTGGTGTTGCAGACGTCTATAAGCTACGGTAATCGCTTACCATCAGGTGAGCCGTACGCTTGTTTGCCGACCTAGTTACAAAAAAAAAAAAAAAAAAAAAAATTAAAAAAAAAAAAAAAAATTGCGATTTTTTTTAAATTCAGTTGGCTTGTGAAATACACGGTATAGTATTTACCTATTTCTCCTTTATTTTTTTTATTAATTATACGTGGTTTAAAATAGTTTAAAAACATAATAATAAAGACACCCGATTTCTGTGTGCGAGCTTCGGAAACTCTTTTCGTAATATTTAATTAAATATGTCTTTGTCTGTCTTTAAACAAAGTTTCTTGTATTTAATATAAAAGGAATTCATCGTAGTTATACAACTATTGGACCAAAACGAAAGGGTCATGGGAAAGGAGTCCATAAACGATTGGACCCCATAAAATACTATCAAATATTCATTAAACTCTCAACGCATCAGTGACTAGAATTTGACGCAAATTGTTTACTTTGAGATGTCTTTACTTATTTGTCGCTTCGCTGAGGTAAAAATTCTTTAAATAAAGACTTCTTCCCAATCTTATTTAATCCTTAGACTACTTAGCGTATTCACTTAAGGAATGAGAAGCCCTTTTCTCAGGTTACCTCAATTTTTTTTAAAACAAAGTCGAGTTAGTTACAACGTTTATAACTCAAGAACTCCAGTATAGATTTTGATTAAATTTTTTTATTTCGTAAAATTATTACGTAGGTAGGATATAGGTTTTATAAATATCAGTATATTTCTAATTCATAATTAATCTCTATTAATATTCGGAATAAATATACATAGACATAAATATTCTTCAATCTGTGAGAATATTAACTATAAAATAAAAAAATGACATCCTATAACCGATTACTTCTTTTAAGTAATTCAATGAAATATTAATATTTACATAATTAACGATTTTTACACAACTTTTTAATATATTTGTTAATTAAACAGGATTTCTCGGAACTGATGTAACAAAGATAAATTCTCGAAAGAACCTTCAGTAAAAAAATACAGTTTTTGTCATTTTATAATATTTATGTGTTCTTCATATGAAAGTGTTGCCAACAACAAAACATAAATTTCCTTACATTAATTCCATTAAAACAGCATGTGTTATGACACTCATTCTTAACAGTGTTGCCATTAATCAACACAACTGATAATGGAATTACTATTTTTTTCTAGTAGCACTGTTCCTTGACATTGAATAAACATTCTGGAAACAGTAGTTCATTATAATGCACCAATAAAAGTTTTTCTATATAACAGTAAGTGACAGTTAAGTTTATCTATCATAGAATACATATAGACTTATTTTAAAGTGTCATATTTGTTATCTTTTTCCATTCATTAAATCATATCATCAAAAAAATTGTTTTTTTTTTCTATTTTAAGAAAAAAATATGAATGATAGTCGAGAGTTGTCAAATAAAGGTGGCGCTACAGTAGCAGTAGCTCTACGATGACATTGTATGATCAAACAGTATCATTAGCTACTAGTTGGCCTACGTGAAAAAACGGCCAAGTGCGAGTCGAACAGAAAAATGTAACTTTGTTTCGATTCAAGTTACAAGTTCATTCATATCCCTTTAGCTGCTCTTGTACGAACTCTGCTGCAATTGCTTTAAAGAACTCTGGTTTGTTCCAGGATAAAAATATACTATACTTTATTTATAAGTAATCCAGTATTTGTGTAGAAAATTTTACTTATATCCCTATAACAGTTTTGTATGAACAATACCTTTCAAATAAATCCACAGGCACTGTCTATCTTTGTCCAAAAAGTATCTTGTAAGTTAATCCTTGTATGAAGTACATGTGAAGCATGGACAAACGAACTTACGACAAACAGACAAAAATATTTTTATTACAATATTTATAGATAGATTTAAGTTTTTAACTTCATTACAATCCATTTAGCTGTTTTATCATTGAGTTACAAAAATTCAAATAAATAAATATACCTACAGGCAATTACATCCATACCTTACCCTTTACTTACACTAGCGCCATTCTGGGAGGTTTTTTAACTTTTATTTACAACTTACAATTGGACTTTGAAGTTGTCTTCACTAAAAAGTATGATATGCATTAGACAGAATATAAAATCATACACCGTCAAAGACTAAATTAGTCCGAGTTGTTGCAAGTTGCAAATATTCGCCAAGCTCCACCGACCAATCTCATCATCATCAATAAACTGTCCTGAGACAACACGAAAAAACTATTAATTAGTAAAAACAATAAATTTAGTTGGTATAATCAGTTCGCGTGCTGGTTTTACGATCGAAAATCGTGGATTGGTCACGGTTTCTATACAGATACTAATGGTGGAGCGGCATGTTTGATGGTACACGAATATGTTTTATAATAGTTTATAAATATTTTTAACGGCCTTGCCTTTAAATGAACTTGTACGTAAAATTTTGTAAACTAGCCGCGCCTTGAAACGCCTTTCGTTGTTCTTGCTTCGTGTATTTGAATACAATTGAGCTCTAAATGGTGAGGTTATGTCATATAGTTAATTCATTTTATTAAAATTTACAGTAAGAAGGATGAAGAAGGTCCGATAGAACTACTGTCATGTCTAACTTAAACGTCACTATTAATTTAACTAAGTTACTGAGTGTTACTTAAATTTTTTAAGTCTAACAACATTAATCATCCACAACTAGAAGCTATTAAGCCAAGATGAAGAATAAAATGTCAAAATCTAAACCTCAAGGAAGAGTGAAGAAGACTCAAAGCCATAAAAAAAAGAGTAACAAATGTATTTTGTCTATCTTGCTTTTTGACTGAATCTGTTTTTATTTTTAGCTAATACTTTAGAATGTAGAGTATATTTTTATTCTGGGACAGCTTCCAGCAATCAGAGTAAGACTAAACAAGTGAAGCTCCTCAGTGAAGAGACTGGCAACATAATTTTTTTCTACTATTTGAGCTGTCATATCTGACTTTTGAAATGACTTTTAAAAAGTGTATCTATAAGGTATATTGAAAAATTTCTCTAAGCTCAAAGAAGTCTAGAAATAGACAAAAACATTTGTTGTGGGCAACAAAAAATATACTAGATTTATTTTATAATACTATCTAATCAATTTCATGCTGAAAAGCATTATTTTAAAATATTCAAAGAAAAATAAGACTGAAAAAATTTTGAATGTTTTTAAGCGAAGCGAATATTGACAGCGTCTGTATTTTTTTTAATACCTTAAAGAGAAGAAATCTAGTGTCATTACATACTTTACTATTTAGTTACATCACTAGTCATAATAAATTCATACAGTAGTTGAATTACAAATCTATATTAACAAGAAGCAATAATTTCGTACAATTAACATAAAATAGACAACGTATAATTTAACAATAGCAAACCTGTAATTACAAATTGGCTATAGAGTCGCGTGTCAAAGCGGCCATTTTGTGTTAGCTGTCATTATTGACAGTGACAGTTATAACGTAATGGCCGCCACTTGTTGCGCGGGTAATGTCATAACAGACTTCAAATGGGAATATTTCTTATAATGTAATTACTTACAGTTTAGTGACTTTATCAACACTTTATTATTTTGTGTTTTGATTTATTTCTGTTTGATGTATTATTTTCCCGCGTCTCCTAATATTTGAAATGTCCCGATTTTTCGAAAAGAAGACGAGAAGCTAAAAGTTGTAAAGTATTTTAATAATAACAAGCGTAATTACAAAACGTTCTGCCAATATTTTTTTTTCATATCAACGTTTTTAATCAAGAACATTTGGGAACGTTCGGGAACGGTGTCCTGCTTTTCATTTATAAAAGACTGATTATCTAATCCAAGATTTAATACGTGTACGTACTAAAATTTAACAAAAACCACATTTGATTTTCAATAAACATTTTCTGATTTTACAAGCAGTGATGGCCCAGTAGTTGAGACTTCAAGTCTTACTCGGGAGGTCCGAGTTCGAACCCGGGCACACAACTCTGACTTTGAGTTATGTGTGTTTTAAGCAATTGAATATCACTTGCTTTAACGGTGAAGGAAAACATCGTGAGGAAACCTGCACTCCAAAGAGTTCCCTAAAGTTCTCAAAGGTGTGTGAAGTCTGCCAACCCGCACTGGGCCAGCGTGGTGCCCTCCTCATTCTGAGGGGGAGACCCGGCTCAGCAGTGGGCCATTGACGGGTCGTGATGATGATGATGAAAGATAAGGGGTATAAAAACGAGAGATACTTCTGAATTGAACGTCAATTAAAAAAAAAATTCAGACGGCTTTTACTAAAGTCTATTTTTGTTATTTTACAAAACGGTTTGATAGACAGATGTTTGATTTTATAATAAGGTAACTGTTAAAACTTCGAAAATATCATTTTATATGTGAAATTCTTTTTGTACCGTAAACTAGTTACTTGACTCGAGAAAACGCTTAGGAACAGAGTCCTGCTTTTCCTGTTATAATTGTAAAAGCAATGAAACTTCGAAATCTGTCGCCCAGCACCTTCTGATCAACTCGGTGACTAATGACTGAATTGTAAACTAAACATTTACTACGTGCATCTGATACTGCTTTCAGATGCCATACTCACTAACTTATACTGAATCACAAACTGACTGATTAAACTGGTCTAATAAGCTAATTCGCATGGAGCAAAATCCTCTATAAGTTAATCTGATTAACTCTAAATACTTCTTCACTGCTTCTACAACACAAACACTAATCTACTTAGAGACCCATAGCGACAGACTACTCCGCCAAAGGTCCGAATAATAAGTGAGCTTACTACCCTCACTATCACTCCCCCAAATTTATGATTAAAAAATAGAATGTATTCACGAATATTTTACTACATTCGCGACAAAATCACCATTTTATGCGAGATACTAGAAAATTCTCGATGACAATTTTTATGTCCCGTAAAAGAATTATTTGAGAACGACAACGCTCGGGAACGGTGTCCCGCTTTTCCTATTTTAAAGTCTAGTCGTTAATAAACCAAACAATGAATCATCTCAACTAATTTTGGTTTTTAGAGTTTTTGATACGGGTATTAAAAAAATTATAAATAAGTAGGTGTGTCTGCTATTTTGGACAATTATTACGATTGATATACTCTTCATCTATCTTAATTAAAACCATTCGTTTTAAGAGTTTGTTTAACTAGTTGTGTCTTTGACTGCATACAAATGGAGTTTTTGATAAAGTACTTTTGATACGTCAAAATAGGTCAGTCAGTCAGGCTGCGTTTCCATCAGAGATGAGGAAGCATGATCATTTGATAGACTATGAACGAGGGTATTACACATTCCTCGCTACACATCCTCACACATCTCTGGTGGAACCTACCAGCTCGAAAAGGATCTGTTAAAAAGAGATGGCGAGTAATTCAACAATTGCAAAGAAACGATCTGATACACTACAACTTGAGTGTCATCGTGATTTACATTCAAAGCTCTCTCATCGTTAAAGTAATCCTGTACAGAATAGCATGCTTTGTTTATTATACGCTAAGTTAAATTATTCTATAGTTAATGTTCAATGAATAAAGATCCATCTTTATCAGTCACCACCGTCGGTGTAGAACATTAATCAAGTTAGAAAATGGAAATTCCATGACCATATACGTTTGATGGAATATCTTTTATTAATTAACTAGTTACCCTGACCCGGCTTCGCATGGATTCTCGAATATAATATGCATGTTATACATATGAACCTTCCTCTTGAGTCATTCTATCTATTGTTGAATACCGCACTAAAATCCGTTGCGTAGTTATAAACATTTGTACCTATGTATATCCCATTTCTTTTTATTCGCTATTTCTTCCTAAATCACGCAACAGATTTGGATACGTTTTTCACTAATGTGAAAACCATAAACGAGGAATGTTTGTCTGTTTGTTGTATAAATTGTAAAACTAATTTCTCAAATTTTAGAGATCAGACTTTTCAAAACTTCGAATGACAATTTACGTAACAATTTTTAAAATTACAACACTGTCTAAAACAATTCTAAACCTCCCTTCAAATACTAGTCGGCAAGCTCTGGGGGTCGTTTCGATCCCTTTGGGTAGGTATAAGTGACCTAGACTATAAGACTTAGGCGTTTTATCGAAAATATATTAGTAGGTATTTATTATTTTAAATATATTAAAACAAAAATATTTATTACTTACAAAGCTACAAGTTTAAAAAAAAAAGGTAAGCAAAACATGTTATTCACAGTTATAACATCGACAGGGTGTTTAAAAAGATCCAAATAACCGATCGAATTAACTCGTCCCTAAACTTTATATTTGACATGTTAATCATCATAAATGAAAATAAAAAGTTCATATTCGTTTTTGCTTTTACCGAACAGCTGCAACTGAATTATTGCGAATCGCATTTGTTATAAAAAATAAATTCAATGCCTTATTAAATCTAGAATTTTTGTATTTTTATACAAGTTTTGCTTGTTTCTCTATATCTGTCTCTCTTTGAGATATAACTTGGTCATCTTCTACGTAGACTTTCTCATTCTTTCCTTCGCTCTCCACCACTGTGCTTATTTTTATAATGTATCAATAATAAAAGATTCATTCTAGTCATTAAAAAAACATTGAAAAAGACAAACAAAAAATTTGACTTGGTAGGTATCGGATGTTATCTCGCTTCGTTTGGGATCTATAAATTTTTAATAGAGGACAGTTTACCCAAAAATTAATTTCGAAAACCCTGGGTTGACTACGTACATACGCACGTACTTACTAGATATTTTTACAGAGGTCAGTAATTGACAAAACAGGCCAATTTGTGTCGGATTAAGTAATCTTAAAAGACCTGTGACACTTGATAAGACAGGAAATAATTAAAAACATGACAAATAACTCCAGAAACTTTAGCTAACATACGCAAAATAACTCATAAATACAAAGATACATTCATTTTGATTCTATATAGATGAGTCAACTGATAGTCAGAGGAAAGCGTTAGCAAAAGCTGTTCCCTCGATTCAAACCCACTTCAGTAGTTATGGAAAACATGAAGAGGATGATGATAATCTAATATTGTTAGATATTCCAGTTTATTTTCACTTTCCATACACCGTTTGATCGCAACGGTTTCCCGACTGGTTGTTTTAGATAATCTACGACACTCAACAGATACGATCACTCTCTAATAACATTAACGGATGTTTGTATTTAAATAAAATTTTATTTTATCATGTATTTCAAATTTTATATATACCTTCACTTTATTTTTTTTATGATAGATAAGGGACAAAC
The DNA here is from genome assembly GCA_905147385.1 of Limenitis camilla. NCBI lineage: Eukaryota > Metazoa > Arthropoda > Insecta > Lepidoptera > Nymphalidae > Limenitis > Limenitis camilla. The sequence goes on along the minus strand of LR990251.1, from coordinate 3,947,713 downwards.
GAGCAGACGGTCCACCTAATGGAAAGTGGCCACCGTCGCCCATGGACATGGACAAAACTAGAGGGTATCTCTTGTTTTGTCGATGCGTTGCCGCCTCTAAGAAAGAGTAAATAGGGGGAGCGAAGAGAAGACTGCTTCGGTTTCAATGGACTCCAATCAAGAACCCGGTGTTCATTGAAACCGCAGCAGTAATGAGATGGGAGAGGGAAGAGTAGATGTGGCCCACATGCGGCTCACAACTATAATGTTGAAGTCAAACAGAGAACTAATGTTTGAGATCGATAAACGTAAAGAAATCAAAACTCACGACGATGATGATCCTCAATAAGAGTATGCTCTGTTAAAACAATACTTAATGTATGAAAACTGTGGAGGATTTCGTTTAGCTGAATAAAGGCAAATGAAGCTAAAAAGCCTACAAAACGACGTTATCAGCATGAAATAATAATACATATACTATTGTATATCTAAATTAATATTTTTAATATTAAATTGTAATATCTTAAATGTTATTTTTTTTTATGGTAGAAAAGGTGCAAACGAGCAGATGGTCCACCTGATGGTAAGTGGCCACCATCGCCCATGGACATCGGCCAAACAAGAGATACCCTCTTGTTTTGTCGATGCGTTGCATCCTCGAAGATAGAGTGGGGACAGGGAGAGAAGAAAATTACTGCGGTTTAAGCTGACCCTGAGCAGAGCCCACTAAATCAGCAGCATGAATGGGATGGGAGAGGAAGGGAGTAAGTCTGGCCCACATGCATCTCGAACGGAAGCCGTCTATGGGACTTGGCGGTCGGATTCGCATGCTGGAAGTCGTAAGCTAGTCGGGGAACAGATCCCCTACCACCAAGGGGGTGCTGGGTTACGGCTCTTACGAGATGCTCTCCCAGCGGCAGAAGGGAATAGTATTCTAACCCGTCCCCTCACGGGTCTACATCTCTCTTCAATTCAAAAAACTAGCTTTAGTTATCTCTGTGCTCCATTGCTGTTTGAAAAATACTAACATCCCTAATATATCCCTAACTATACCTCTCAAGTTGTGTAAAGTATCCTGAGCTACTGCTACTCTATGACTGTAAGTAAGTATATTTTGTTACTATATACTTAAATTAATAATAGGACACTTTTTATCACTATAAAAAGGCTTTTAATTTCTCTCTGGCTTCTAAAGTGACGAAGATTACGGTACGATACGATAGTTATAAGATATAATTTCTACAAAATAAAGAATATTTTTTAAATATTTTTGTCATGATATTACTTGGGGAAGTAATAAAACGTAATATGAAAAGAAATATATGTTTTTGTCGAACAGATCCAGCTAGCCAGATCGCTATCTCACGCGATGTAACAGCGTTATACTAATGTTTTATGACTTAAAGAGTTTTCTAAGGGTTGGTATTCACTGTCACAAATCGCTTCTCTGAGAAAAAGGCAACAAAGGCCTCAAATATCAGCCATTTGTGCGATGGAGACAAAGTCAATAGGAAAAAGGACTCTACCTAGTCATTTAAGTTTCAGATTTATTTTATATCATTAATACCCAAGAGGGACTTTTTCGATACCTAATCGTCCCAAGGAGTCCACGTGAGCGATAAAACTAATAAGAGATTTAGGGATCTACGAATTTAACCGCATTACAGTCAAGTAAAAAATAGTTTTTTATAATCGTCAATGATGTGAGATTTAGAGAGACTGAATTTTCAGATAGACCAGAAATAGGACTTGTCAGAAATGATGTAACTGGCACACACAGATGATTTTATTGCATTGGTTTCGAGTTCATCAACCACCAAAAAGATTTTATGTAATCCATACATACTATTATTATTCAATTTACTATAAGTACAAAAAAACCAAACCAACACGTAAGCAAAGGATCTCTCTATATTGTCATAAAAAAAACACCCTATAACTTTACGAGACCTTTTCAATCCCCTTAAAACAGTGAGCATGTTACTTTATATTTTTTTCTTAAATCGTTTTTATTTCCTTTAAATTTTTAAAATTCATTTGTAAATATTTCTTAATTTATTTGTAGGTCAGAAGAGAAAGCATAGAAAATAAACAGTAATTTGCACATTTATAGATTTTACGGTACGAATACGATTTTTTATTCTAACTAGCAATTAATCGCATTTCACAAACTTGACATATGAACGTTAGTTAAGTCTTAACTAGACAAAATCTATACTAATTAATTTAAATACTTTAAAAAATTATCGTTACCAGGACTATTTATGTCTATCGATACATTGAACGTCGATATTTTGTCTTTTCGAAGCGTCACACCAACGACAAATATTGAAAAACAATCGAATATAGACATGTGGTTTAATAAATCTATATATCGATTTTGTAGCGAAGTAGAAATTATCGATATATAAGTACTTCCATACAATCTATACTAATATTATAAAGAGGAAAGATTTGTATTTTTGTATTTTTGTATTTTTGTATTTTTGTATTTTTGTATTTTTGTATGTAACGAATAAACATAAAAACTACTGGACCGATTTCAAAAATTCTTTCACCATTAGGAAGCTACATTATCCCTGAGTAACATAGGCTATATTTATTACAAGAAAAAATTAGAGATCCTTAGGAAATCTCACGAAAACCAACCCAAGGTGCCAAAAAATTAGCCATAAAATATCTTTCATCGCATGCGCTGCGAAAAGTATTGATGATAGAACAAAAAAATGTTCTACAATATTATAGAACGTATCAATATCTACAAAAAAGTCCGCGAGACCATATGTCCAACTATTATAGTTACGTCACTATAACTACTTTTTTACATTTTAAAAGTTGATAAAAATGCTTATCAAAATCAGACCATGTTTTCTATAACTTTGTATTAATCCTTATCCAAATAAATTATTTCGTATTCAAGACTATTTCAATACCTGTAAATTACTTTTTGAATTATTAAAATCGGACTTTCCATTCAAAAGATATTACGAAATTAAAAATATCAATATAAACAAAAAATACACGACGACGCGACGGGCCAGTATAGCGACGCAGCGCAGCGAGTAAAGCGGCAAGAGAGGGGGCACCGAAATGCGGGAGGGCCAATATATTTTTAAAAATAATATTCCACCCGCGCGAAGCCGGGATGGGCCGCTAGTAATTTATAATTCCGTAGAATTCTGACATTTCATTAGTGTTGCTAGTCATAAATATTTCCACAGAGAAATTTAAAAAAGAATTTTGTAAAAGAAAAAGATGCTTATTTAAAATACTTACGTTAATAATACTAAAATATTGTAATTCATATTTCGTGTGGGTAGGTTAGTTTTTTCAATTTATCAATTATGAAAAAGTAAAAATCAAAGACTATAGAGCTTCGTATTCATCATTCATGGTAGGTGTAAATAAATAAATATAACTGGCTCCGCCATCTTGTTAAAATTAAATTATATTATTTTTTTTTAAATAATAAATAACGTGTTAGATAATATTCAAATTAAATAAAACAAATAAAAATCAAATATAAATTTATATCCGGCATTACAGACAATACCAATGTCAATAAAAGAATGAAAAATGGCGGGAATTATGACAGGGCGTCGATACGTCAACATGGCGTCTAATTATAGTTGAATTAATTGCATCGTAGTGCATTGTATTTGTGTTATGATTGAGATATCTTGGTGTAATTCGTAATGGCGTCGGATCTAATTGTATGAATTATTTGCAAATAAATCATTGGTTGATAAGATATGTTGTTATATTTGACAGGTAAGTTCTTAGCATAGATTACTGTAAAATGTTGGTCTAAAAAGTTAATATAAATTTGTTTTTCAGGATTTTAAAGATATAAAGTGTATTTTCGATATAGGCAGAATAGGCAAAGGTATTACACCGTACAGCCTTGTAGACATACAACAACTATTTTAAGAAAAATATAACAGTGTAAATAATGTGGATTAAATTTCGATGATTTTGTACATTTTGAGAAGAGAAAAAATTAAATTTCACTTTAAAATATATTGACTATCGATATCTTCAATTGAATTTTTAACTATCGATATATCGGCAAAAAAAATTACTAGATAAAATTAATATTAAAGATGTTTTGAATTTTCAAGGTTCAAAGTGATGGGGAAGCTAAAGCATGATCAAATGAAATCATAACATAAAAGATATTTAATGTCAAATAACTATCGACAAGTAAGTAAAGTAAAAGATTGCGAACTGAGATCGACTAACCGATAAATCGATATTTAGCGCTGAATCGATCTTACATCCTATTAATTGACATTTGTAACATTTTTTCTGTGTCGACTATTATCTTATCTTACTTCTTACTAATATTATAAATGTGAAGAATATTTAAATGTTTGTCACTCTATCACACAAAAACGGTTGAAAGGATTTTAATGGAATACGGCACACAGATTATATATTATCTATATTAACACATAAGCTACTTTTTATCCCGGAAAAATTGATAGTTCCTGCGGGATAATAAAATGTTATTCAACTCCAGTATATTTTTATATAGCAATACGTTGAAAATTTAATATTTTTTGTAAAATCGATTTTGGAAAAATGATGAAACCTAAACACTACAATAATATATTTCAAGTAATACTTAGACTTATTAGTGTTAGAGTAGGACGGAAAATACAAGAAGACCAACAGATGGCATTTGCAACATTTAACATTACTTTACAATACACATCAATTACAAATAAATATATATCTTTGTTTCGTAGAAGGAACATTGCGTGCATTTAATACCGAGACGAAAATATGTCCGTAATTTGTTTAAAATTGTATTTTTTTTTTATTTATTGGAACTAACTCCTTCTTTGAATTCAGGAGATAAGTTACTAGTATTATGAAAATTGTAGTGTTTTTACATTATCAAGAATTGTATGGTTTACAAAGTTACGAGGACTAAAAGTGTAAAGTTTCATCCCATAAATCCGCTTTTTTAATTCTAATTTTCGGGATAAAAAATATACAATGTTCGTCTCGAATATTCTACCTATCTTTAAAATCAAAATTTTCAAAATTGACTCAATGGTTTAGGACTGAAGTACCTAATTATATATATAGGTATAATATAGGCATTAATTCCTAAAGTGATCTATTTTGAAAGCAAGTGGTCAATGATGAGGTGATAAGGTACCTAAGTAACTTTTATTATACCTTTCTCTTAATAAAATAATTCTTTCTCCAAGTTTTAAAAGGAAAAATCGTGTTAAAGGGTCTGTGGATCAATTTCTGCTATAGAGTGCTAAAAAATAAAAATATCTTAACTATCTTTCTCTTTTTAAAGTTTACTAAAAATATTTCAAAAAAAAAATCTGTCCTAGAAATAAACTATTCTAAAAATATATATATGTATACTTTTTACTTGACATTTGTTTGGAATTATGTTAACAATTAAAAGTTAAATAGATTATCTATGGAGTTAACACATTTTTCTGACATTTAGAATGTGCGTTTGACATATGGATGGAAATGTCATTGACGTTAGTTGTCTTGTATTGTTAGGTTGGTTCGTACTAAAAAAAAACTTATATACATGATGACTGAGTTCTACCTTTAGATTATCAAAAATTTAAGGATCAATTTTTATATGTTTATTCAGATTATAGAAGAAATCTCTCTAGAATATGTTACAAAGTGGTGATTTTTCACGACAAATGTATCTCAAGTTCTACCTGAACGTTCAATCTACTATCAAACTAAAATATATCAAAATATGTTTAACGGTTTAGACGTGGAACAGAGTAAAGAAGACACATAGACTATAAAGACCCCTAGACATAAAGATTTTAGTATCTTGACTCTAATGCGAACTTTCCATTCATGGTAAAACTATGTCCAAGTATTACTTCCTCAATCAGTTTTTTTGCTCTTCAAACTTGTACGAGTCATTTTCTAAAACGAAATATCTATCGACAAAAAACATGACATGGTTAACGGGTCAGTTTAGTTTGAAGATGTCTGCCTACAGTAAAACTCTTTTTGAGTATGCGACCCCCTTTAGAAATTCATAGTCCATAAAGAAACATTGTATTTAGTTATTTGATTATTACATCTGATCAATCCCTATACATTCTTTTTATGTGAACTTGTCCACATTGGGGATCTAAAACTAGTGTAGAATCTTATCAATATAATTTGATTCCTTTTTGCCGGCGACCCTCTAACTCACTCTCTTTTTTTTATGATCTATCTTTTGCCATGATAACAAAGCGACTACTTTTGAATCCAAAAAATGGACAGCCAGAATCACCCAAACATTTTCACATAGCAATATCTTGAATATATGTATGTAGAGATGAAAGTACCCTAATTTGAAATCATTCAGCCATTACCAAGTGACTAAAAGGACATTAATAGTATTTTCCAATTTAGGAGCTGGACAAATTTGGTCAACACGCCTTTTATTTAAAACGATGAATCAACAAGTTCTTTGTTCTTTTGAAGTAGTAGCCCTGGCTTTACACGGTTTCTCTACTATAACCAATGTGTTATATATAAAAACCTTATGAATTACTCTGTCTATTGGTGAAAATCGCATTAAAATCTGTCGCGTAGTGTAAAGATTGTCAAAATAGTTTGTCTCACATATTTTAGACCTTAAGCTATTAATAGCTTGAAGTTTATCAGCTCAAATATTTCAACCAGCTATACGGGAAATAGGTTATCTTGGTGTTATAGATATTATTTTTTTAGTTTTTATTTATGGCAATTAAGGGTCAAACGAACAGATGGATCACCTTTACCCACCATGGTAAGTGGCACCGTCGCCCATGGACAGCGCCAAAACATGAGAGTGATTCTTGTTTTGCCAGTTTTTGCCGCATCGAAGATAAAGGAATGGGAATGAGGAGAAGAATGCTACGGTTTCAGTTGAGAATGAGCGGGAATCCAGAGACCACTAGGATTGCAACATAAACGGGATATTATTGGAGGTATTTTTAAAGCATTATTAGATGCGATGGTACACCAAATAATTCTAACAATTCCTAAATCAACACCATTTTTAACAAGGAGTTAAGGCCATTAACTAAATCAAGACCCCCAAACTCATTGACCATACTATTTCTTGCTTTTGGGTCCTTTGTATAGACAAATCGTTTCTACAAAAAAACAATCAATTAAATTTTAACGTAACGTATGTCTGTGTGGCATCGTAGTGCCTAAGTTAATGAACCGATTGTGATGAAGTTTTATTTGTTTGAAAGGCAATTTAATCGAGATGGTTATTAGCTATATATTGTGAAAATCTAGTCACCCGTTTGAAGACTATCAGCTCATTGCTAACTTAAGAGCTGCCTCACAATATGAATATATTGACAATTATAACAATCTTGTAACCATGGTAACACACATTGCTTACACTGAGTACACATGAAACGGTATTTCTCGATACCTTTCTTAGTCAAACGATAATTCTATTATAAGGACTAAAATGAAACGCTTTCCTTTATTAATGAGGTCGTCGGGTTGTTCTCTAAATTATTAATGGTTATTGATTTGTTGTAACGACGATTGAATGAAATACAGTGTTTTGGATATAATTATAGACAAATAACGATACTTTGTAGGTTTGTGTATATAATTTTTGCTACTATTTAATAGAGCAAGAACCCGCGACGATCAGACTTTTGTTATTTTATAAATCCTGACGGTTTTACTGTTTTTTTCCCTAATAGAGATATAAACGATCCTCGATAAGGTCTGTCAGATGTAAAAAGGATTTGAAGTTGTCTATTAAGTTCGGAAAGTTCTGACTTAAAGTTCTCTCTAGTGGAATGAGTTTTTCTAACTCTACCATGTTAATGTGCGAAGACCAATTTGAGACCACAACGGCCATTTCAGTTCTCTAAATTAAAGTAATGTTACATTAACCATGGGACTAATCAAAATATTTCAAAAATATATAGATTTGATACTCATCCTATGCTGATTGCTAATGCTCCTTGTGATACCGCGAGATAGAGTCTAACTATCCTATTTTCTAGTAGGAGGATATGAGATTGATGATGAAGAAGAAATCTCTGCATCATTCAACACTTAACAGTCAATACGAATATATGATATTAATAAAATAGATATTTTTTTATACCTAAAGTTTTACTTTTGAAAAACTATTTAATATTTATAAATATTTTTGTTAGAACGTAGATATTTTCCCGGGATAAAAAGTAGCCTATATGTTAATCCAGGTTATTAAGTATCTGTGTGTCAAATTTCATCGAAATCCGTTCAGCCGTTTTTGTAGGATTGAGTAACAAACATCTAAACATAGAATATTTACATTTATAATATTAGTAAGATTTCTAACGTATGTGGGTAATCTTGAATTTATTGAAATTTTATTTAAAAATATTTGCAGTTAAATTAATACTGTAAAAGTATAAAATATTATTATTTAATTAGTAAGACAAATTCAAGGAAAATATTAATAAAAACATGGAATATTTGCATAAAACTTAAATCCGGGTTACAATTTTTTGCTTAACAAGCACTGCTCATATTTTAACTCGAAATTTATTTAAATACGAATTTTTCGTGTCAAAAACATCTGTCATTTCAATTTGTTGCAAACTGTTAAATTGGTATAAAAAATTAAGACAATGTTTGACTGATGGTAGAGTTAAAAACTAAGTAAGTTTTCTAAAGCAGAATTCAAATGCTAACGATAATGTTTATTATATGATTATCCCATAGAAAGTATAAATTCTTCAGGTATAAAAAGTAGCCTTAATGTTAATTCAGATTATAAAGTATCTATGTGCTAAATTTTATTGAAATCTGTTCAGCCGTTTTTGCGTGATTGAGTATCAAACATACATACTTCGACATTTATAATAGTATTGAGATTAGTTAATAGAACATATCTAACTATACTTGCTCTACATTATAAAATCTGTTCTTCAATAAAAAAGGATTCAAAGTAATAAATCTAAACTCTACCTCGGCCCTTCATAACATTTGTTTCAAGCTGTCTAATTGGTATTAAAAAAAAATAGTTTATTGACAAATTTTTATTTAATCATTATGGTAGAGTCTTAAAACTGAGTTTCTTATTAAAAAAATGTACTCTACATTTTTTTGCTTCTTAGCTGTATAGTTAATTAGTTAGTAGAACATATCTACTATACTTAAACTCTACCTCTCATTACTACTAATATTTCATTTCAAAAATATCTGTCATTTAATTGATATGAAAAGTATAGTTTATACAATATGTATTTTTTAATATGCAGGTTATTTAAAAAGACTTTAACTCTACCTCTCAATATACCTACTGAAACTTAATAATTAATCCAGTAAACAGTCAGTCAAAAGTAAAACTTAAACATTTAATACTTTAATTTAATTGTAATACAGATAATACCACAACTAACTCAATATAAAGTTTTATTACCTCTTCCGCTGGTATTAATAACCTACTTTTAAATTAGTTACTTTTATTATAAGTAGGTTCTTTCAATTACTTTTAAATACCTGAATAACACTAATTTATTTCTAATTAGAATCTTTTAGTTAATTATTGAATGGGATCCACTATTCCTAGTATTTACAGTATTATAACAAACTTACGGTAAAGTTGAGGCTCTAAACTGGAGAACACAGCATCACTATCACAGATAACAATTCACTAAAAGTTAACACTTGTCTATTCACAGTCGTAAAACTTTGAGAAACTGAATCCGGATAAAATAATAGACGAATCAAAATTATAATTGGTACAAAGCGATAATTACAGATTAATTAAACGATTCATAAACAATTATAGAGCACGTGGCGTCATTTTTTAACTTTTCACGTCACTGATGTCATTTTTGCCACAAATTGACCACATACGTCCTTTATCGTCGTTAATAATCGCACTGGCTATCACCGTACACTATACTCGAATAACAGTCATCATTCGTAAAAACAGTCAACAAAAAAATCAACGCACACAAGCACAAAATTCTGTGCAATTAAAGATAATGTTTGTAGATTTTAATAGCGCACCCCTCCGAAGTAACCCGACACAACCAACTCCCGTTGAATTTAAACACTTAATGATCGGTTCGAAGGAAATTGTCCGAGAAACGAACGGCCCAGGCTATGTCTGTCTCTGTCTAATTAGTGTGTGACTCCTCCGCTTGTATGGAGTTCGTGGCGCTAGTGTGTTATTGTGGGCGGAGTTTATTTGAAGGTGTAACGTTAAAGGGGCGTGGCCTAGCTCCGATTGGTGGGTCGGAATGGCGCGATTTTTTCGATTGTACGTGCACTGTGTTTCGGTTGGTAAAGCGAGATCGATCGTAGAGCTTGGGTTGCCATTATATTTTTTTATGGGTATTTTTTGACGGTGCTCGGTACTTAGTAACCTGTTATGGTGGCCACGCCCAGCTGGCTCGTAGAACGTGCAGACGGCTATCAATCCAGACTCCGGCCGTAGGCTTTTCGTATTTTTTTTCGGAGTGCTTTTTTTAGTGACGGTGTCTTTGATTTGTGTGGTGTCAGTTTTTTTAGGTTTTTTAGTTTGTAAGTATTGGTAAATAGGATTGTATGTACTTTCGGGTTTGTGTTTTTCCGATTGATGGTATGCTGTGAATCTGTAATTAGAATTTTTATTGTTGCATTCTTAGAAAATATAATTATAGTGCAATTCCTGAGTATTTTTTATACAAATTCTTTATATAGAATATTGAAGGTCAGTGCAACAATATAATTAAATATTACTGTACTGATAGGAGGAAAATTAAAACAAAAATGTATAATTTGGTAGAGTATGATTTCAACCCCTTCAATCACCTGTTACATTTTAATAATATAATTTATCGAAGTTAGGGCATTTTGAATTAGTTTCATAGTTCTTTTATAGTAGAGTTATTAAAAGGATATTTTTATAGAAAAAGCTAGCTAACCCGGCAAACGTTGTTTTTAAAGAATAAATCTTAAACAATGATAAATGAAAAACAATAAACTCTATCAATTTATTATTCATAAATCTAGACATTAAAATTACCTATACCTGAATGATTTTATAAGCACCAAGTTATACTTAAATAAATTTCTAAGTAACTTAATATATACCTAAATATTAAAGTAATCATTGTAATGACTTATTTTCTAGTGGCTCTACAAAGTTATCAATTTTGTGTCTAAGTGCACTGCGTTACAAAAAAAAACTAAATACCCACTTCATGTATTCTTGTTTTTTTATTTATTTATACACTTAAATTAATAAAACCACATATTCATTTTTTTTCTATATCGTCCTAAATATATATAAATTGGGAAACATACAGCATTAATTATACATCTAACAATACAAAAATGTTATACATACATAAGCCAATAAAGCTTCCACTTATATTCAAACTTATGGAGAGAATTTACAATAACTAAAATAAAAAAAGTTAACTTTCAGTTGCGTTGATTATTAAAGACTTTTTTTATATCATTTGCAATTTTTTAAATTTTACTTTGAAAATTCTATATTAGTCAATAAAGACAATTTTTCCTCATATTAATACTTTCTTAATCTCAAAAAAGAAACCGTGTCACACAGTGTTAAGTACCTACGTAGAGTTTCTGAAATTATTTTGTGTTTGAGTTGAGGTAATATTGTAGAGGTATTTATAACTAAGCAAGTTTATAGGTCATATTACAGAACCGGTATTTAAAATACAAGCTAGTATAAAATGATCAAAGAAAAATGCAAATTAGACTCCTTTACAAAAAGTACTACAATTGCAATAATAGGTTTGTTCCCTTATTAATAAACTGAATATATTCACTTTGTGTTTCTTGTGGAAAAACATAATTACTAACATAGTTTTATATTTGTATCTAGATATAATTAGTAACTTTTTATTATGTCATACTAGCCCCCGCTTCGCTGAAGTGTATTAAAATCACTCAGTAATTCGCTAACTCTCCTGCTCAGCTACTTTTACACTCACTCTTTTATTCACTCATACTCTACAACCTGCGACTATTACTATAGTATTTGTCGTTGAAGGTCTATTGTATACCACACCATCTCACTGACTCACTCACTCTTCTGTCTCGTCTCACTCACACCTTGTCCTGACAATAACCAACACAATCACTATATATTTTTCAAAATATCTTTTATCAATAAATAGAAAAATTTCAAGAAAAGGCAATGGACATAATATGCTTTTAAATGGTAACACTGTACAAAAGCAAAGGTTTAACTATGCTTTGTATATTAATATAGCTATTTCTTGCGTGATTTTTTTTTTATTATTAAAAACATTAGAATATAAACAAATTTAATTTTATCATAAAAAGTATCCTTTGTTAATTCTAATACCCTCAAGAATATGTGTACAAAGTTTCATGATGTTTGGTTAAGTAGTTTTCGCGTGAAAGCGTAACAAAAAAAACTTACATTCACATTTATAATATTAGTAGGGATGTTACTACTACTATATTAGGTATAGTTAATTTTTTTTTTAAAATAAAATTTGGTTACTAGCAATTTGTGTGTCACACAGTGTGAGTGCGCCACGTCGATTTTAGTATTTATACATCACAATTAAAAATAATGTTTCTTCTACTTGATCGTATCTGGCAGAGATAGAGATAAGTAATCCTATGTGCTATAAACTTTATTTAATAGATTGTGTAACTTATATATTTTTGGTACATAAATAAATATGTTTTTTTTAAATATAAGGTATAGGATAAATTCATCAATTTAATTATAATAAATTTATGATTTAATAGTGCCAGCCCAGTGATTTAGACATGGGTGTCTTACTCCGAGGTCCGAGTTCGATCCTGCACTCCTGAGAGTTTTTTAAAGCTTTCAAAGGTGTGTGGAGTCTGCTAACCCGCGCTGGGTTAGAAGACCCGGCTCAGCAGTGGGCCATTAATAGGTTGTGATGTCCTGACGGCTCTACAGTACAGACTCTGTCTCATCTAATCGAAGAATGTCCTCGCTTCGATCCTCAACGGTTGGAACACGCAATAAAATGTGAAATCGCGGATGTCTCTCCCTTCGTTTTGACCCAAGTCATGGATAAAGAGGGTAGTCTGCAATCATATATTAAATTTACAGAATATATTATCAACCAACTGAAACACTTCAATGGCACTTAAGAGTCCTAAAGTGACGTTGTATATATGGGAATTAATGTTATATAAACATGTAAAAGCGCAAAAAAAAAGAAAATAAATATAAAAATAAAATAAATGAATAGATAAAATTTAAAAAAAATAAAAATAGAATTAATTTTATTATATTTTTGTTAACCCCCTTTTTCTGAGTGCAAATCCTCAGCTGTATCAAATAGCGGATGGGTCATTTTTGTCTTGAAATATGTGACTTTTTTTTTTCTTTCTACTTAACTTAATAGTATATCATTTATAAGTGACGATTCAATAATTATACAGAACAAACTTATTTTGATAAAAAAAAAAAAAATAGGTTGTGATGATAATAATGATTTAATGTTGATGTAGAGCTCATCTGTACATAGAAGATATTTAAGGAAACTTAATTTGTTCAGTCTTTATAACCAAAAGAAGCCAAAATATATTTTTTTATGTTTTAGTTAAGTTCGTTGGCGCATCAACCAAAAACTACTGTACGAAATTGGATACAGTTTTCACCATTTTATTACTGCAGGTAGGTCTTGGGTTTTTTTGTTTAAATTTAAATCAGATTTCATGAAAACTGTTATTTTTATTTCTTATCTTATAGGTTAAGTATAATAATAGTTCGATGTTTTGGACCGACTCTTTAAAAAGGTACCAAGTATAAGAAAAACTCTTGTGTAATCTGAATAGAGTCAACAGAAAATATGACTTAGACATAAAGCCTTTTAATTAGACGGAAAAGGAAGTACATACTTATACAGACATATAGTTACTATATGTTTTTTAACGTACGTTACTTAGATTTAACAATACATTTAAATTGCTGTATAAAAATATTTATCCTGCAGGAAACATGAATATTTTCGAAATAAAAAGTAGCTTATATGTTATTCTAGGTTATAAAGCATCTGTGAGTAAAATTTTATCAAAATCCATTCAGCCATTTTTGCGTTATTAAGTAACACATGCAAACTATCACATTTATAATATTATATACACAAATTACAGTAATTCACCGATGCAGTTTATGACGTCACGACTCAGTAAACGACCTTTTTTTGTAAACCTGACTAAATTATTTTTGTAAGAATGTTTTTTCTTAAAATCCTAACTATTATATTTTTGGAAGTTACTCTTAAGAATAAAAACTAATTCTGTCTGTTACGCAATCACGCTTAAAACTCTGAACCGATTTTGATAAAATTTGCTATAACCATAGATAGCGCTTGTCCTTCGACATTGGCTATGTTTTATCGCGAAAAAATACTTAACCTTAGTAAGCAAATGAGTATGCTCGTACGCCATCTAGCGACGAGAGGATGAGATGTCTTTTACCTAGCACACCCTTAAGAAACTCAGCCTAAAGATTAATAAAGAAAATATGACCTCCATGAAGCAGAGCAGTAGCTAGAGATTGAGACCCAAGAGGACTCTACACCACTTGAGCTCGTTACCCAATATTAAGAAGATTAAGTTAGCAATAATATCAAAGACTTACTTGATGACTAATAAGGGATCAAGTTCACTAACTTACAATGTTACTCTTTCACGCTTAAACCACTAAACCGATTTAGATAAAATTTGGTACATGGATAGGGTAGAGTTTGGGAAAGGACATAGACTACGTTTTGTCGCGAAAAAAGGCTTGAAGGGGTTGATATATGGAATGAAGTGCATGTCAAGCTTTGTGATAGCTTAGGTTAACATAACCTTAGGTTTAAGGAACTTGGGCAGTGGAGGCGAGTGTTTCAATGAAATAAAGGACATCTTAAACCTACAACTTGGTCACAAGTCCAAGGCACTGCTTACGTCTCTATCGTAATTGTAAGAGATCATAATCTTTAGTTATTAATCGGTTCAGTAGCTCCCCTTTGTAGTGTTTTTCAATACACCCCTCTCCCTTTCTCCTTCTATTTCTCCGAGTTATATTAATTATATTGATGTTGATCCGGACGAAGCCGAGTCAAGTCGACTAGTCTAAAACATAACGGTACAAAACACGTAAGTTTTATATTAAAACTTGAAAGAATACTTTAAGTTGGAATATTTTATTTTCGCTAAATAATTAATATAATCGTCGGAATAAATCAATTCGACACGCTGTTTATTATTTCGTCTCATTCGTTTATAAACAAAATATAAATGTAAATTGTAATAACTGTTACTTGTGACTTTGTACGCTTCAACTTTTTTTGAAGTTAATCACGCAAAAACGGCTGAAGGGATTTTAATGAAATTTGGCATAAGGATACTTTATAGCCTGGATTAATAGATAGACTTTTCATCCTGAATAAAATTCAGTTCCTACAGGATAAAATTTGTGTATTGTCATAAGCGCCTAAATATTTTGATTTAGCAAAAATATATTTAGAAATTAAATGTTTTTTGATATATCTAAGTACTGTATGTGATAAATTGCACGCGAGCGAAGCCGGGGTGGATCGACTAGTATATCACTACTCGTAGTATAAAACAAAGTCGCTTCCCGCTTTATGTTTAGATCTTTAAAACTACGCAACGGATATTGATGCGATTTTTTTAGTTAGAGTGATTCAAGAGGAAAGTTTATTTATATAATACATACATAATTAGTAGAGAAAGTAACTGTGCGAAGCCGGAGCGGGTCGCTAGTAAAACATATATAATAAATAACGTTAAAACGGCTGAACCGATTTGAATGAATGGTCCATTATTTATCCTTGCACGATTATTATACCTAATTATATATACATATTTGTAATCAAAAAATAGGTTTACAGGATCTTTTAATTATAACACACATTTTTTTGTAACATTGATGTTTTAAGGAGACAATGATCAACACAACTCTACGGATAGAGTTACGCTGAGAATTGATACTCTTACTTACATCAAAGTAAGAAAAAATCAATAATTTATTTATGTATTAAAGTAAAACTATATCTAAAACCCTACACGGATAAGCCTTTAGCCTAATAAGCCGTTTTTAATCTGCATTTTCATGGTTTTTGTTCATATGCATACATCAATGTTTACGTAAGCTTGAGGGGAGGTTAGGGCTTTGATTACTTTTGCTGACTTGATAAAATAGTCCTCACAATCGTTTTGATAATTACTTCGATTTGGGGACATATTTCTTGATGGTCTTATTGGATAATCCAAGATTTACTTCAGGAAACCCAGAGGGTCTGTAGAGTCGTTCTCTTTCATTCCGACAATATGACAAAACTAAAAGTATTACACTTTAGATAATATTTATTTAATAAAATTATTGTCAGACTATCCTTAATCTGTCTTCTGTAACATTCGTCTAGTGTTGCCATATCACAAGTCTCGCACCAACAAATATTTTATTTATTTTAATTTCTTCTAAACTAAGGAACTCTATGTTAAAGAGTTCAAGCAATGAGTCACAAGTATCAGGCACTGTTTAGCTGTTTAATTTAGTTCTTATAGGTTATATTGTTGACAGAACGTTTTACCAGCTACCTGTGATATTTTAGGTAATAAATCTTACCTCTCAACGGCGACCGGTGAGCGGTGAGGCGGCAGTTAATGAAGTTCTGTCATAGTTTATGTGACATTTATTATTTGTTACCTCTAACATAGATGAGGCGTGAATAATTTGCTACTACGTGGTAGGTCGTTAAATAATTAATTTAATGATTTAACAGTCTCTAGAATAGTTTTTTTTTAATGAATTTTATAATAATTACTGTGTGACATAGTTTAAATTTGATTTTCATCAATGTATAATAATGAAGTCGAATAAATTCGCTCCTTTTAAAGAAATTTTGCTATGAGACCAATCCTGAAATGTCGAAAAATCAGGCAGGGCAGGGCCCCTAAGGCCCTCTTATTAAATCGACTGGCGAGGCCTATTTTTGAAGACATATACTTATACTTAATGTAGCTTTTAAAAAAAGTTACTGATCCTCCAAATTAACTCGCTATATTTTCTATATTGAAAATTATGTCACACACTGTTATTAATAAATTTATTTTTCAATGACAGAATTCAATGAATTGTTTTTTAAAGAATTGTGATTGGTATTGTTACTAAAAGAAGGTTATTTAAAGTAATAAAAAACTCCATTTTAACTTTACGAAGCGAAGGCAGGGTCCTAGTCACCCCATTCATGTACTAAAATTAACGCTATGACTAGTAATAGTTATACTATGAATTATTTAAATTTATTTATTTTTCACCTTGTAAACAATTTGACTGTACCAATTTTGTTATAGTTATATAATTTTACAACAACCATCAACAAAACAATCGCAAACACCATCTAATAAAGTTTTTAGCCCAACATCATAATTAGGCAACCCTTAAAAATCTAATCAAGGGTCAAATTGACCCTTAATAATTACATTACAATTATAATGTAAATAAACCGCAGTTCCAAGTAAAATAAATAAACAATAAAGATATAAAATGGCTATTAATGTTTCTAGGAACGGCGCTTCAGACCATTTTTATAGTGTAATAAAGTTCTGTGTTAGTTTGAGGCTTCGGGTTTACTTGCTGCTGTTTCTTGACGTTCAAGACAGAGCTCACACGCTCTCGCTTCGTTGAGGACTCATTTATTAATTCATACAGAACATTCTGTCACGAAAGTCTTTTCATTTGTTCAATTTGGAATAAATCAACCGAATCTAATGATTCTGTAGTTTTTAAAGAGGAACCCAGGCAGTGCCTTGGACTTGTGACCAAGGTGTAGGCTTAAGGAGCTCCTTTAAGTGATCACGACACGTTAACATATAACATACAAACCTAACTTAAGTTTGTGTTAACACATCTAAATACATTGTAGGGACTCATAATAAATAAGATGTAAGATCCTTAGTCCGAGAGGTCCAGTATCCGTGATATAGCGACACACTATTTGTTACACTTCAACTCCAGGTGATGTTCACTCAAAGAGACTTGCCGAGAGACTAAAGTGTACTGCGTCAGTCGGGGAATATAAAGAGACTAGACAATGGTAGCAATGTAACTATAGCCCGACACGGCCTTCATCATTATCCTGCTCCAACTATACCTCGACAGATATAATAACTAGTCAATGAACTATTTTACATCTACACACTATTTAAAATCTTACAACTAACTAAGATTGTTAATAAAAATATTTTAGATGTCACGTGTCTGTTAGTAAATGTAAACAAAACTTAACTTTTTGTTCCTGTCCCTATGTACAGATAGCCAATAATTAAATAGAGGACAAGGTATCCCTTCACTAACTGCGTTCAGTATACTATTGCCAGAGCAACGCAATCTGTCCCAACACGATGCTATTCGTCCTCTAATAATCGTATAGAAGTCAGGAAGTATCGAAACACTGAACATATTTACCACTGAACATGTTGTCCAGAGTTGACAGGTGTAAAATGAGTAACAAAATGCTATGAATAGGATAATTTTTACTTCCTTTGAGCATTTGCCAAATCTGCGTGCAAACATATTGCAACGAATCAAAAGTGCCCTCCCAAAAATGCGCGGGTATTATTTTCTATATAAACTACCATCTACTTACGACTTCACTAAATCTGAAATAGGTGTCAAATACTCTTCTAATAGCTTTTAAAATATGAAAACAAATTTCTTAAAATTGGTCTACATATCATTAAATATACACAGTCAAACATACTCCTCCTTTTTTGGTATTTATGGTTTAAGTAAGCAGTGATGGTTCAGTGGTTGAGACTTCATTGTCTCACTCGGGAGGTCAGAGTTTGATCCTGAGCACTGAGTTATGTGTGTTTTAAGCAATTATATATCACTTGCTATAACGGTGTAGGAAAACATCGTGAGGAAACCTGCACTCATGAGAGTTCCTTAAAGGTCTCAAAGGTGTGTGAAGTCTCCCAACTCGCACTTGGCCAGCGTGGTGGACTATGGCCTAATACCCTCTTCATTCTGAGGAGGAGACCCGACTCAGCAGTGGGCCATTGACGGGTCGTGATGATGAATATAGTAAAGTCCTCCAAGTATATTATATTACAGTGAAAGTTGTTGTACTCTATAACTGGAACTCATGCAGAGGTCCCAACACTTTGGCACTAAATTACCTGTTAGTGAGACCAAGCAAACCTCTATATCTGGGATTCGTTCTTTCGATTTATCATAATATTATTCATAAACATCTGTAACTAAGATAACACAACGTAAGCCTCAATGACCTTCAGTTCTAGGTTTGCTTTACTATCATATGGATGTTTATTTAAAAAATGTCAAAACGAAGGCTAAAATATTTATCAGTACTTACGTGAAAAACTTACGTTAATATCCGTTTATGAAAGTGGGAAGACACGCGATGAAGTCTGTGTCGAATTTAATGTGTCAAAATGTACTCTTAGTATAATAATCCTTATAAATAAATAAAATTGGAGTGTCTGTAATATTAAAAGTACTGAACCAATTTTGACATGACTTTCACTGGCAGATAGATGATGTAACAAGGAGTAACTTAGGCTATTTAACATCTCGCTACGACCAATAGGAGCGGAGCAACACGCGAACGAAGTAGCGCGGGTCCGCTACTACGGTCTGAAGGATGAGGAAAACTAAAACGTGTACATTGTCTTAACAGCTACACGTAATTTAAAAAAAAAAATTCCTTATATTTTTGTAAATCTAAACTAGACACTGAACAATACTACTAATAATATATTAGAGTACCTACAGATACAAAAAAACCTCTTCAAACCGACAATACCTTAACGCCAAGCGCCAATTTCGTACACTGTCACAAAATCGGTACTTTAAGATGATACCCATTACTGTACAGCAATATACACATGCAAGCCGGGTAGCGCCTTGGATTTGCGACCAAGGTGTAGGGTTAACACTAACTACAGTAGATAATAAAGCTAACTTACGTGGATCTCAAGAAGGGTGACCTTAACCACAACACTATAATATCGCACTAAAGGTTATATATTTGACTAGCCGCGTCCCGCGGTTTCACCCGCTATATTTTGGATAATTCACACTACATCATTATAAATTATAGCCTATATGTTATTCTGATGTGTGAGCCATATTATTGTAAAGTTTCATCAAAATCCATTCAGTAGTTTTTGCGTAACAGAGCTCTAGCTCTGCTAAGATAGATCCATGATAGATTGACTAGTGATTTGATTTAGCATAGTGATACATATAATATGATAATCTCGTGAGTGTCTTTTGCAAAGTGTAGCTCATGTATACTTAAATACAAATGAACAGACATTGAACACTATACTCACTACAGATAAAAAATCCTCTTCAAAAACCGACAATACCTTAACGCCATGCGCCAATTTCGTACACTGTCACAAAATCGGTACTTCAAAATGACAATCGAACCTTGCTAATTTTTTTCTCCATTCAATTGTTATGGGGGGTCGTTTAGACCCCGTTTTTGCAATGAAGGGTTCGCCTTTGTTACTAAAGAATAGACTAATAATCTAAATATGTATTGTAATTTGTTTTGGTGGATTTTGAATGCTTTTATGTGCTATCGATATTATGATTATTTTGTATGTATGTTATCTTTATATTGGCTAAATCGATTTAGATGCTGCTCAAACGAATAAGTAGAAGATCTGTCTATTAAAAACATGCTAATTTATCGTATAATATTATTTAACTTGTAACAAAAAAAAACATTGATATAATATGTAATTATTTATTTTATATTTATTATTCAAAGTGAGACAACGATCTTAAAATTTTTTTTTAAAAATTTTTTTTTAATAACAGAGGGCAAAATTATCGTCTTGCAATCAGTGTTTCAATTTTTTTTCTATTTTTTTTTGGCTAAAAGTCTTTGAAACGAATTAATTAAACTAAAATATTATTAAATCAAATTATATTATTACTATTTAATGCTTCCGAATTAATTTTTTTTTAATTTGAATTTTTCGTTCGCTGTAAAAAAAATCACAGCAGCCGCAGATTTCTCATGGACATAGGTATATCCTTCTGTTCTTTTAAAATCACTTAAAATAACACCATTAACAATATAGTTATCTCACAGTGGCAAAATGAAGCACAAAATGCCGCGTCATGACCTAATGCATCCACTTCAGCCGAGTCATGCAGTCACAAGTGACTTTGTCAAAACATCTCCATTTGGAAAGATGGATTGTTAAATAATTTGGAAAAATATTTGCTTTTTATGATTAATGAACTGGACTATTTGACTTCATTATTATAACTAAATTAATGGCTCACTGCTGAGCCAGGTTTCCTCCTCAATGCGGTTTGGCACACTTCACACACCGACAGAGAACTTTGGAGAACTCCCAGGAGTGCAGGTTAACCCAGAAAAGTCAGAAGTGTGTGTTCAGGATATAACTATGACCTCTCGGGTTTAAAAGATTGAGTTTAAAAGCGGCAAATATTAATATAATTTTATAAAATAACTATATAGTGGCGGCGCTACACAAATTTTGGGTGTCGGCAAATTCAGTCTACATCTCACGACTTTGTCTATAAGAAATTAATGAAAAGGAATGCACAATGAATTGACTTATAGAGTATAGAGTGTACTCTTAAAATTAAAAAAAAATGTCTCAAAAGTGGCCCACAATTGGGCAAAGTGGATCAAAAAAATCGGATGACATACATAAAAATACATAAAATTGAACAAAAACTTCTTGGTTTTTAAAGTCAATTAAAAAAAAACATTTTTGTTTAAATGTATTTATTTATTCTATAAAGTGGTGGTGCTAGACGACAAAATCTGGACGTCGGCAAAATCAATTTTTGGCTGCAACTCAAGCATAGGAAAGACGAGATAGACTTAATACAGTTAACTATTGAACTCTAAGACTACATTCCAGTTTCCATAAAAGATGAACGAAGATATGCTCATTTGATCTCTGAGCGGGGTAAATGAAGCGATTCTATTGGTTCTTAACAAACAAGATCTCTAGTGAAAAGGCAGTCTTAAAATCTAATTAAAATTTAATATTAATGCAAAACTCTAAAACTCATAAACTTAATCATAAAAACAGGTAGCCTTCTCAATATATTCTCGGACACAATCAAATAAACCATAAACGCGAAATGCAATTTGTTTTACACATATCTGT
The DNA here is from genome assembly GCA_905147385.1 of Limenitis camilla. Taxonomy (NCBI): domain Eukaryota; kingdom Metazoa; phylum Arthropoda; class Insecta; order Lepidoptera; family Nymphalidae; genus Limenitis; species Limenitis camilla. The sequence continues at coordinate 3,925,534 of LR990251.1, read as the reverse complement.
GGCGTAGACAATATTGTTTTCACAAACGTCAAACTCAACCTTATGACTTTGACATTAGGGGTTATATAATCTGTGCAGGTAACTCAATTAGTACAAGATCTCGCGACGATCAAACCTTCGTTATTTTATAAAACCTGAAAGTTTCTTTGTGTATGTCCCTAATAGAGATATAAACGATCCACAACTATAAAGTTGGTATCACTGCTACTTTGAAATTTTTAACTTGTCTAACAAGGTGTAAGAACCATTGTCTCAAAAGGGGGTTGCAACAGTACTGATTCCAAATAAAATATTGTTAATAATGACGTTGGCAACACTAATAATTTGTGTAGCATCCTGTTATTTATGATGTTGGTAAGATTAATATGAGTAGCATTTTTAGATTCTTGAATGTTGGACAACTGACAAAAAAAACCAATCGAAGATTAAACTAGGAGTAACGCTGGAGCTCTGAGTCTAAATTATAACCCCCTGGAGGATATTCTAGTCAAGCCGTCATACTAATATTCTACGAATAGACTAGAACTCCTTCTATTAAACAATGTATAAAAACTGAGATTTATACATAAAGAATTTGAGGTGGAATTACAATTGCAATACATTACCTTTCTTCCTTACAAAGTAATCGATGATGGATTCACGATCGATAAGTCGTGGGTTCAAATCCCGGTCATTGGACTACTGGCGTGGCCCACTCCTGACACAGGCATTTTAGCTTAGTTGGAGGGGTAAAGGGAATAATAGTAGTATGTGATCCTAGGCTAGTAATCTTTCTAAAAAAAAAAGAAAAAAAAATCGTGATCCAAACTTTCGGGGAGCGTTTGTATCTCTATTAGGGACATACACAAAGAAATTTCAGGTTGTATAAATTAAGGAAGGTTTGATCATCGCGGGATCTTTGACTATCAAAGGGTCTAACAAGGTGAGTTTTAATTATTTTTAAACCAGCGTTAATTTATTTTTTTTGCCGGTCCCCTTGAAGCGGCGCCTTTATGTTTTTGTATAATCTGTGAAATGGCATGTTAGCGCCATTTTAGTTTGATCTTTTTATAATTATGTCGAATATTTCGACGTTTCCGGTCGTTATGTGTTTTATGGCCACCCGTGATTTTATGACAATATTAGTAGATTATTATAACTATTAATTATTAGATGTTAGTAATAAAATCTTATATAACATTATTTTTAATATAATCATAATATTACCTATTAGCTGACTCGCTCTCGCTTCGCTGAGGATTTATTTATTAATTTGCAAATCCGACTACCTCGTAATAGTCTTTTTATTTTTCACACTCACAAATAATGTGGTTTTCTATTGGTAAAAGAATTTTCAAAATTGGTTCAGTAGACCCAGAGATTACCCCCTACAACCTCACACACTTTACCCCTTTATAATATTCTTTAGGTATGCTGTGATGTAATAATTTATTCGTAAATTCATATTTATAAAATAATAAAAAAAATTATGTTATAATATAAATATAAGAATTAAATACTCACATACGTTTTTTTAAATAATCGCAACGCAAATTTGGCAAATATTCAGTTAAAAAATAAAATCGTATCGTAGCCGTGTCGTACGGTGTCGGCACTTTCTCTAAGAGAAATGGTCACCCGTAGCGAAGCTAATAGTTATGATTGATGTGACAGGCTATGTAGTGCCGCTAAACTGTAAAAATATGACATTACTAAATAAAAACAAATGAATCGCGAAATATTTTAGCAAACACTTAATATTATTATAGATTAATTACAAGAGAGGGTATCAACCTATTTTTAGACCTACCTAATATTCAAAAAATCATAAAAATCAGTCAAGCCGTTTTGGAAGAACATCCTCTTTATTAAGACAACTCTTAGCGGATGGGGGGCTGCAAGAGCTCAAAACTTAGTGTTGCCAACTATCCGTCACGGATGCAATACTACGCCCACAGTCATACTGTTATCATATTGTTATAAAATAATCAAAACCTACCCTCGTCCCCACCCCCCACTGACGTAAACATTGGCAGGCACATGTATTTTTTAATCTGTCCTTGTTTCTTCATTGAGTTTTTAAAATCGGATCATTAATTCCTGGGATTATGTCCAACTTACAAAATTTATGTTACTATTGCAGACCCCCCACATCCCCATCTCATCAAAAATAAACAAATCAAAAACTCTCCCGCCCCCCATTACAACTTACGCCTTACGTTATAGGTGATTCACAAACAGGTATTTATTATCCCAAAGGGTAACCTAGTTTCAGAGGGTCTTTGTGAGCCAAAAAAAAATTGGAATCTGTATGAGCAGCGGTCTAGAGTCCAGGATCAATATCATACATCAGTGTTGCATTATTTCTAAGTAATACAGAAACACCGAATCAAATAAAAATTTTGCATAGAATATTATTTTAATTAGGCTATTGCTATATTATAATAAAATTACCCCATTAATTTATTTGCAAAAATAAAATAATTTTAGATTCTTATAGAAGCGAATGGGAGAGGATAAAATCTTTTTTTTAAATATTCTCTGGAACTAATTCTGCGTTTTCTTAGAAATATTTACACCACATTATTTATATCCATATTCCACATATCCATTACATACTTCATCTATATTATTTTAGTAAATTTAGTTATTGTTGAATAATATAATTATCTGTAAAAAAAAACAAATAATGGAGATAGTTGTACACAAAAATCGTATCAAAATCGAATCGCAATCGTACCATATAATTATATTTAGCTTTCACCGACGCGCAACACAGCGCGGTCACAGAGCGCCGACAATCATCTATGATTGATGTGACTTGTAGTACCGCCAAAAGGTACAAATACACACATATAATATATAAACATGTTTATAAGTCTTTCCCGCTTATTGCTATAACTAGCAACCCTCGCTACACTGAGGTATATTATAATAGTTCACTAATTCCCTCACATACTCTCTTTAGATATCAATTATTACAAATAAGAACACATTGTGTCGTTACACTTCAAATGGCGTGAATAAATTATACACCTAAACATTCTTCATGAATCACTCTATTTATTAGCAGAAACCGCATGAAAATCCGTTCAGTAGTTTTTCAGATATCGCAAACAGACTAACGCGGCGTGGGACCTTGCTTTATAATACAAAATATTTTATTGTTATTGTGTACATAAAGTAAAAGCCGGATAGTTGCCCCACTTTTCAAAAAAGCTCTATAATTTAAAAAATTGTACTTAGGGGCCATACATAAATTACGTCACACTATAAGGGGGAAAAAATATCGTAATGTAACATTTCAAAATTAAAAAAAATAATATTAATGATAAAACCAGAAACTTAAACAATTAATGAAATGTCTAATGTAATAAGTAATTACTTTTTAGCGATTTTTTTAAGATGTTTGGTCTATTAATAATTTTTTTAAATTACTTCTAAATATTAAATTACAAAATGTGACAAGGTGGAGGTCAAAAAATCATGAAATTCGTGTGATGTAATTTGTTTTGTAAACATAATTTACATTACTTTTTGAGCAAATCCTGTTTTATTCGACTGTCAAAGTTTCACTGCGGATTTTTGCTCACACGGACAAAACGCTTTTCTAACTACTTACATTAAACTAAGGTTTGCATTAGTTTTGCCAATTCAACATCGCTTTTTAATGCGACTGTTGAGTTTCCGGCCAGCTCTTGTCAACAAATAACTGCTTTCCGAGCTGGTGGTAGCTTCAGACAAACTTACTGATTGACCAATTTTTGACATATCGAAAGTACTTTTCAAAAAAAGTCAAATTAAAATAAAATATTTTGAGTGTATTTAAAACCGAGGCATATATCCTTCTGAGGCAACTATCCCTGTTTTATTCTAGATTTAAAAAATCCACGATTTTGATGAAGTTTGGTACAGAGATAGACTAGAGCTTGGGAAAGGAAGGCTATGTTTGATCGCAAAAGATTTTGTTTTTTTTTTAACAGGATAATACCATAACGGTCCTTTCCAATGCTACTGTACTTACCGGCTAATCTATAACGGTGGATGATTTCCAATAGTGTAATCCTTCTGTACTAAATAATCACATTAGACACGATTGGCCGAACACATTTTGATTGGGTTGAATAGGTTTTGTACAAAAAATGGGTTTTTTAAGCTCTAGTTTGTTGATTTTGTTGTTGTTTTAATGAAATTGATTCTACAAGGATATCCAAATACCTAATCAAAATTAAAAAAAACCGGTCAAGTGTGATTGGGTGTATTCTTCACTAAGGGTCCCGTACAATTTGAATTAATAAACAAACTTAACTTTGCCGTCGGAAAACTGTTGTCCCCATACATCAACATAGGCCGCGGTTAATTTACCAACTGCAATAAGATATTTTAAGTTATTTTTCTTTACGTATGCTGAAACTTTGATTTTTTTAAACGACATAAAAGGAGAATGAGATTTCTTCCACGTCACATAAGAGAGAGAGAGAGAGAGAGAGAGGTTCAAAGAGAGTGTGGCACCATACATACAATTCTAAAGGAGCTGAAACTTGCGTTATTTTGATTGATGCTAATGCTAAGCTCATTGATGCTCTGCTCCTATGGGTCGTAGCGTGATGTTATGTAGCTTATATTCTTCGTCGATAAAGGAGCTATCTAATGCTAAAAAAAAAATTCAATTTGAACTAAAACTTACTGAGATTAGCGCATACAGACAGATAGAAAGATGGACAGCAAAGTAATCCTTTAAGAGTTCCTTTTTTCTTTAAAAAATATTTATTCTCACCCTAACAGATTTTAATGATTTTTGGCACGCAGTTACTTAACACTTGATTAACATATAAGCTACTTTTTATCCCGAAAAATTTAGAATTCCTGCGGGATAAATAAAATATTTTTTGTCTACTTTCATATAGCGAAATTGAAAATTAATTGTTTTAACCGTGCGAAGTCGGGACAGGTCGACTAGTATATTATAAACGAGCATAAAAATGATTATTATAGAAAAACATACATAATTTATCTTGGCAACATCAATTTGTTCACAAATAGCTACAACTGTAATGAATTGGCGTAGCATGAGCACAAAATGGCAAATTATGTGAATAGACAAATGGGAAACTGGATCTTTTTTTTATTATACGTAATCGGTGCGTCTCATGCTATGCTCTATGGTCATTGACTAGGTTCTCTTCACATCTTTGTTTGGAGAATTTGGTTTAGATTTAAAAGCTATTTAATACTCACTCATTTACTAACTCAATTTCTCACTAACTCACATAATCAGATTCTACTTTATTCACCAGGGACGGGTTAGAATACTATTCCCCTCTGCCGCTGGGAGAGCATCTCCCTCTCCCATCCTGCGGATCTAATGGACACTCCCCATCCCTACTCTATCTCTAGTGCAACGCATCCACAAAACAAGAGATACCTGTTGTTTTGTGGATGTCCATGGGTGATGGTGGCCACTTACCATCAAGTGGTTTCATTGCACCTTATCTGCCCTAAAAAATGGAAATATTGATTTTTACGGGAAAATACGTTTAAAATTTTTGAAAAGAGGCAGCATATATACAACTGGGAGAAAAATGGGAGAAGGAGAAAGGGGGATATTAAAAGGACTATTGGGTAATAGCAACGTAGACACTGCTACTGAACTCTACGAAGCTCTTACAATTACTACAGGAACTTAAGCAGTGCCTTGGACTTATGACCAAGGTTAACGACGTTCTTTATTCAATTGAAACACCCGCCTCCACTGCCCAGGTTCTCTGTTTAAATCTAAGGTTAGGTTAACCTAAGCCTAACTTACGTGTTGACATACATTTATGGATCATATAGCCTAAGATATGTTATAATAATGCTATACTCAAATTTATCAAAAATCATATTTTATTATTATCCCGCAGGAAATCCGATTTTTTCTGGGATGAGAGTAGCCTATGCTAAGTTAGGTTATAAAGTATCTGTATGCCAAATTTCATTGAAATCCGTTTAGCTTTAGATACTACATGATTATATTTTCTAGCTGTGCCCCGCGGTTTCACCCGCTGTATTTTGGATAATTCACACTATATCATTATAAATTATAGCCTATGTGTTATTCTGATGTGTTAGCTATAATATTGTAAAGTTTCATCTAAATCCATTCAGTAGTTTTTGCGTGAAAGAGTTACAAACATACATCCAGACATCCATACATTCTTACAAACTTTCGCGTTTATAATATTACTAGCTGCGCCCCGCGGTTTCACCCGCTGTATTTTGGATAATTCACACTATATCATTATAAATTATAACCTATATATTATTCTGATGTGTAAGCTATATTATTGTAAAGTTTCATCAGAAAGAGTAACAAACATTCATCGATACATCCAGATATTCTTACAAACTTTCACATTTATAATATTAATAAGATAGTAAGATTAATATCGCTAAGCTACAGATGATGTAATATTTATATGGCAGTTATAACTGCCAAATTTGATAGTTCTTTACAACGGACAGGAGAAAAATTAGCCAGTACCTAGTTTTTTCAACAACGGCACCTTGTAAAGAATCTAAAGACAAATTAAACTGAGATATCCCAAAACATAACGCGTAATAAATCCTTGTTCCACGTTCCTGTTACTAATACCAATTATGTTCGAAATGCTTTTCTTTTTAGATCATCTGGTAGGGGATCTGTTCCTCGACTGGCTTGCGACCACCAGCATGCGAAACCGACCGCCAAGTGTCTCTGACGCGTTCCGGCCGAGCCGCATGTGGACCAGATCTATCCCTCCCTCTCCCATCCAATTACTGCTGCGATTCCAATGAACACCGGGTTCTTGCCCGGAGTCCATTGAAACCGCAGCAATCTTCTCTTCGCTCCATCTTCGAGGCAGCAACGCATCGACAAAACAAGATACCCTCTAGCTTCGTCGATGTGTATGGGCGACGGTGGCCATTTTCCATCAGGTGGGCCCTCTGCTCGTTTGTCTCTTAACTATCATAAAAAGAAAAAAAAACATGTGGAACTTTAATACACATTTTAGTGTTTGTACAATCCGTAAATTAAAAAGATTATTGCACAATACCATTAGAAATTAGCCTGAATTTTGTGTGTTATATGTACTTTATTTTTTGAAACTTGATTGGTTTATGTATTGGATTATGTTTTATTATTAAGAATTGTTGTACTGTCTGTTTCCTTAATAAAATAATTTATATTTTATTTTTTAGTTATTTATTAGTTTATATTAGTGGGTACCTTTTATTTTATTATAAGACTGTATATAACCTCTGCGTAGAGTGGTATCGTGATGAATTACGAAGGGATGTAGTAATTTTTGTTATTGGTTACTTGGTTTTCGTTTTAAGTGCATATTATTATTTGCGTTACTGTGCGGCATCGGTCCCATGTATATAAATAAATCACTAAGTTACAGATGACGTAATATCTATATGACAGTTTCTGTCAAATTTAGGGGTTTTTCATAGAATCATTTTGCCATGTAATATAACTTCGTCGGAGTTTGTAGAAATATATTCGTTAAAAGGAATACAGGAATAAACGGTTCGCGTGTCAGTACATAGGCAGTGCCAGTGCCAGTGTCGGTATAATTGTATATAATACGTATGTATTGTAAGGTAATTTGCGTCTGCGCTCCGAGTATAATGACAGGGCGTAGCACGCATGCGCAACACACTGCACACTTTTGAAATTCTAATTCTACTACCAATATATGTAAAAATGTATCCCTATTTCTCTTTGTCATGGCATCACACGCGAACGACTGGACCGATTTAGGTAATTCTTTTTTTGTTGTAATTTTTATTGTCAGGAGAAGATTCTTACGTAAGAAAAAATTCATAAATTAAAGCGGAAAATTAGAAAATTTAAGAAAACTTAACGACCATGTATATTAACTATTCTAATGTATCTGATATCCGAAGTTTTTTCGTAATTCGTTTTGTATTTATAAAAATACCGGAAACACAATTTTTAAAAGCTCTCGGTATTAGTTGTAGTCAACATAGTCCATCCTTTATCTGTATTTTCTATTTAATATATTTTATTAAATAAAATAAAATATCAAGCAGTGTAGATCGATTCTCTTGAAAGACGTAAAAACAATCGCGTTTCCTCCCGCAGACGTGATTGAAGTCTTCTATTTCGGTACAATCACAAGCTAAATTATAATATTATCTGCCCTCGCTTCGATAAGGTTAACAAATTATATATTAACGCCGGGTCTTCATATAAGTATTACTTAATAAGTGTCCGATCCTGACATATAAATAAACTCACAAATAATTAATTAAGATTTAAAAACTTCTGTATTGAGCATTTAGACTCAGAATAGAATTAAAAAATAATCATGCACCGACTCACTCAACCACCCTACAACTTATAAACTCGCTCAATGTCTTACATTAGGTATCTATTGCCAGGGGATTGCGATTGAAATGATCTGCGATTGAAATCACCTACTTACTCAACCACCCTGCTCACTCTCTTACATTTTAATATATATAAGAAGAAGGTAGAACTCTGTGGAACAGAAAACAGAGTTACGAATGTAATACATATCATCATCACGACCCTTCGATGGCTCCTCCTCAGAATAAGGAGGGTATTAGGCCTTAGTCCACCACACTGGCCCAGTGCGGGTTGGCAGACTTCACACGCCTTTGAGGACTTTTTGGGAACTCTCAGGAGTGCAGGTTTCCTGATGTTTTCCTTCACCGTGAAAGCAAGTGATTTAATTGCTTAAAACACACATAACTCAGAGTCAGAAGTGTGTGCCCAGGATCGAACCTCGGACCTCCCGAGTAATACTTAAAGTCTTAACCACTGGGCCATCACAAAAAATACCACGAAGTATACTTAGCATCGATTGTGAATCCATAGACATAGGGTATTTAAGCATCCAATGGATGGCGTTATAAGATTCTAAACAATAACTATTTATTGATTTTATTTATGTAAAAAATTCCATTGTTTGGTTGTTTGTTAATCACGCAAAAACAGCTGAACGGATTTCAATGAAATTTGGAACACGGTTGCTTTTTAACCTGGATTAACACATAGGATATTTTTTATCCCGAAAAAAACCATAGTTCCTGCGGGATAGTAACAAAATATTTATTGAACGCCTGAATATTTTTATATAGCAAAATATACAACCCGTGCAAAGCCGGGATGACTAGTAATTATACAGAACTTTAATGTATAAACAATTTCCAACGTAACTGTACACAGCAAGTGGCGCCATTTCTTTCAACGCGCTCTCACTCGCACGTATCCCCGTCTCACTCTAACGCAATGTCACTCTTACTTTCTAAATACGAAAGCAATAATTTTGTTCTTGTTAAAAATTGTAAAACTATTACATTCACACACAGAATTGTGTTTACACTTTTTTGTATTAATTACCAAAAAGTCTGTCAGTTTATTTAAAATTAAAAAATTAAATACTTTTTTAAAGACGATTGATCCCATTTTACTCAATATCAGGATTTAAAACCTACCCTTAATTACATTTCTTATTTAATTAAAATATCTTAATGTCCTTACTAATATTGTAAAGAGTTTGTGACTGTAGGGGGGTAATCTCTAGATCTACTGAACAGATTCTGAAAATTCTTTTACCAATAGAAAACCACATTATTTGTGAGTGTCATAGGCTATATATTAACCCGAAAAATGAAAAGACTTTTTCGTGGTAGTCGAAATTGTAAAATAAGTCGGAGAATGAAAACGTTTCTTAGGAACGGTCTTAACGATGTAAGTAGTATGCGAGTAGAGTATAAATAAATTAATCAGTCCTCAGAGAAGCGAGAGGTCGGCTAGTAATGAATAAATATCATTAGGCAATTTTACAATAGACCTCCTATAAATTTTATTTTTTTATTTTTAAAACCTTTTATAGATAATGTTGTATATAAATATTTAAATTATAAAGGTACTTGTACTTTATTAATTATTCAATTATTTTAATTAATCGTAACTTTAATAACTTAATTATTTAAAATAGATTAAAAGAATAAATAAATATTTTGACATTTCATTAGTCCACATCTTCAAAATTATTATGCATTGGCAACACTCTTAAACTATTAAAAAATATCAGTAAAGGTTTATAATAAAGTCAGTAAAAAATCTGTTTTTACCAGAAAATTGGGCATTCATTCATATACTGGCAACACTGTATTTTGTACTGCTAAAGTGTTGCATTTATTTCATTTTCTATTTCAATGTTATTCTTAATCATAACTTTAAAAAATATATGTAGTGTTACATTTAAGTAAGTTTAGTTTGTGTGTTATCTGTCAGTTATTTATCAACCTATCAATTACAGTAAAACTTGCCTAGATTATTTTCTAGGAATTAAAATAGCCTGAAGTCAGAACCAACCTCATAATAGTAGCCGACCTTCTGTAAGAAGCTTTATACATATATGTATATAATAGACAAATTAATTATTTTTTCTTTAGTAGGTAACCTTGAATTAAGGATGTTAGAAATATTTGAAAATAAAATGTAGGTGATAACATTTTTTTTAACTACCTTCAACGTTATGAAAATTCGCCTTCAATCTAATCCGCTCTAATACATAGAAATAGAAAGTTATACAGGACAAACAATTTAGAACAATGTCCAGATATTAATTCAAATTTTAATTTCTCAAGAATATAGTTTTCCTGGACCAGAATACAATTGTTAATGATTAAAAAATATAGTTCTCCTGGACCAGAATAAAATTATTAATGATTAAGAATTTAGTTCTCCTGGACCAGAATACAATTATGAATGATTAAGAATTTAGGTCTCTTTGACCAGAATAAAATTGTTAATGATTAAAAAATATAGTTCTCCTGGACCAGAATACAATTGTTAAAGATTAAAAAATTAGTTGTCCTGGACCAGAATAAAATTGTTAATGATTAAAAAATATAGTTCTCCTGGACCAGAATACAATTATTAATGATTAAGAATTTAGGTTTCCTTGACCAGAATAAAATTATTAATGATTAAGAATGTAGTACTCCTGGACCAGAATACAATTATGAATGATTAAGAATTTAGGTCTCTTTGACAAGAATACAATTGTTAATGAATAAAAAATATAGTTCTCCTGGACCAGAATACAATTATTAATGATTAAGAATTTAGGTTTCCTTGACCAGAATAAAATTAATAATGATTAAGAATGTAGTACTCCTGGACCAGAATACAATTATGAATGATTAAGAATTTAGGTCTCTTTGACAAGAATACAATTGTTAATGAATAAAAAATATAGTTCTCCTGGACCAGAATACAATTATTAATGATTAAGAATTTAGGTTTCCTTGACCAGAATAAAGTTATTAATGATTAAGAATGATGTACTCCTGGACCAGAATACAATTATGAATGATTAAGAATTTAGGTCTCTTTGACAAGAATACAATTGTTAATGAATAAAAAATATAGTTCTCCTGGACCAGAATACAATTATTAATGATTAAGAATTTAGGTTTCCTTGACCAGAATAAAGTTATTAATGATTAAGAATGATGTACTCCTGGATCAGAATACAATTATTAATGATTAAGAATTTAGGTTTCCTTGACCAGAATAAAATTATTAATGATTAAGAATGTAGTACTCCTGGACCAGAATACAATTATGAATGATTAAGAATTTAGGTCTCTTTGACAAGAATACAATTGTTAATGAATAAAAAATATAGTTCTCCTGGACCAGAATACAATTATTAATGATTAAGAATTTAGGTTTCCTTGACCAGAATAAAATTAATAATGATTAAGAATGTAGTACTCCTGGACCAGAATACAATTATGAATGATTAAGAATTTAGGTCTCTTTGACAAGAATACAATTGTTAATGAATAAAAAATATAGTTCTCCTGGACCAGAATACAATTATTAATGATTAAGAATTTAGGTTTCCTTGACCAGAATAAAGTTATTAATGATTAAGAATGATGTACTCCTGGACCAGAATACAATTATGAATGATTAAGAATTTAGGTCTCTTTGACAAGAATACAATTGTTAATGAATAAAAAATATAGTTCTCCTGGACCAGAATACAATTATTAATGATTAAGAATTTAGGTTTCCTTGACCAGAATAAAGTTATTAATGATTAAGAATGATGTACTCCTGGATCAGAATACAATTATTAATGATTAAGAATTTAGGTTTCCTTGACCAGAATAAAGTTATTAATGATTAAGAATGATGTACTCCTGGACCAGAATACAATTATGAATGATTAAGAATTTAGGTCTCTTTGACAAGAATACAATTGTTAATGAATAAAAAATATAGTTCTCCTGGACCAGAATACAATTATTAATGATTAAGAATTTAGGTTTCCTTGACCAGAATAAAATTATTAATGATTAAGAATGATGTACTCCTGGACCAGAATACAATTATGAATGATTAAGAATTTAGGTCTCTTTGACAAGAATACAATTGTTAATGAATAAAAAATTAGTTTTCCTGGACAATTATACATTTATTAATAATCAAGAATATATAATAGTTATCCTAAGTAAGAATATTTTCTCCTAAGCAAGAATATAATTAATCAATAAGAATTGTTTAAGGAGTATTATTTTTCCCTCGGACAATACTCTTTTTATAGATAGAATAGTTATTTGCTAAGAATGGAACCACTAGCATGTCAAAGTCCAACTATCCAATTTCTTCTTACACTTTTATTATAAAAAGGGGCAAATATTACTTTGTCCCTTTGGGTAAGTAGGTAGGTATGGTACACCTGATGGGAAATAGCTGCCGTCACCCATGGTTATACTGAATTCGGAGTATAAATGGAATGGGAGGAGATAGAGAAAAGTCTGGTTAACATGCGAAAAATCCTCTATCACAAAATAGGGGGCTGTATTACGAAACAATTTGCACTTGAGAGTAACTCATAGAAGACCAACAAAGAGGAACGTCGAAGACAAATATTTCAGTCGTCTTTCAGATCGTAATCTAAAAACAGACAGACCAACTAGCGGTATATTCAAATCTTGTTTTAGGGTTCCGTATCCCAATGGTATAAACGGGACCCTATTCCTCCGCTCTGCTGCCCGTCTGTCTGTCACCAGGTTGTATCTCATGAACCGTGATAGCTAGACAGTTGAAATTTTCACAAATGATATATTTATAACAACAAATACTAAAAACAGAATAAAATAATATTTAAGGGGTCCCCCTTACAACAAATGTGATTTTTTCCGTTTTTTGTTTGATATCAGATAAATACACACAATATTTAGATGTATACTAATTAATTTCAACAAAAAATAGTTTAATTATAATAAAAAGGGGGCTCACATACAAAATTTTTATGATCATCACTGTTATACTGAAACAGATAATGTGTTCAGCAATTTTGACTTAAATGCTGGCACATGCTGTAATCATTTTGTTACCATAGACCATTATGGATACAATTTATAATTGAGCAATAGATTTTATCTAAACTATCTGAAAAATTAGTAGAAAATCACAACCAAAAGTGGGCCGTCCTATCGCAAAAACAAGTTATTTTGCGAAATATTGGTACAGAACCAATCGTGGGCGAGTCCGACTCGCACTTGGTTGGATTTTTTGTTTAATATCCAGTGATAGACCGTCAAAAGCTTTCCACTTTACAAAGCATGTTAGCGCCATAGCCATTAATTGTTTTAATTGGACATAAAAATACTGGTTCTATATTACAATAAAATACCATGAAATATAGAATTGCCGTTATAAATTTACATATACAAATATTATAATTCGAAAGTAACTTGTCTGTTTGTTATGTCTTTAAAGTCCGCTGAAACTAAAGTTTAGACTGTTTAAAAAGCATGGTAACCAATTTTTCAAGGAGAAAGTCACGGACATAAGTTACAAAATGGAGGCGTTAGTTTGTTTATATATATCTACATTTTTACATCAAAAGTGTTGAGCAATTTTAATTAATTTTGGTAGAGATGAATAAAACCTTAAATAAAGGATAGAACTACAGGCACAAGTTTGTAGGTATCTCTGGCATGTTCTTCTTTAACCTTATAGTTTAACACTCAATATGAATGATGACTGATGAACAACCTTCACTAACACATTCAAATTTCAAGCCACGTAGCTAAACTTAAATCATAATCATATTTTAGGCTTTTATATAATCCTAAAAATAGTAAAAACAGATTTAGACTATGTGTTAGCAACACCGTTGATAAAATAGTAGTAGTGGGTAGGGTAGGTGTCAAGTATACCGACGTGAAGACATTATATAACCTTTAGTGCGATAGATTAGTCTCGTGTGTGTAGTGTGATAGTGTCGTGGTAAAGGTCACCCTTCTTGATGTCCACGTATTTTTACTTTATTGTCTATTGTATTTGACGAGGTCGAGTGGTGAAGATGAGAGTTAATATATTATGAAAGAGCTCTTAATACCTGCTCCTGGGTCTCAAGCCGCAGGCACTGCTCGACTCCGCATAAATTACATGTGTATACGTATTGCTGTACAGTAATTTTATGACAGGTTAGCCTCTTCTTCTTATTTTATGAACTTGTACCGCTATTAAAAGCAGTAATTTTGCCACAGTAAGAATGAGCGGTAGTGACGCTGTACTCTCTTCTATGCTTAGACTTTCTGAAGAGACTGTTCGGTACTGTGGCTATACCGCTTATTGGTTCTGTCGTCTGTGGACGTTGAAAAATGCAGTGTGATTGGATCTCGGATGACTTTAATAATTGCAATTAAAACAGATTGTTTGGTGCCTTTGTTATACCTGCAACCACACATAAAAACTATCTGAGTGTTAAACTAACCCACTACTTTTGTTAGTTATAAAAAGCAATTAATAAACTTATGTTAATCTTAAATATACTTAATAGCTTACTTTAGAAACTGCTTGCACAAATTATTAATAATACAAGGGTCAGGGAATGAAAGGAGAAATTTAAATTTAGTAGGGCGAGGGATTTTAGTAGGTAATACATCATACAGGGAAGAAGGGAATTTTCTACAGCCGAAAAAAATGTGATCCAGGGTTCCTTCGTCTAGGCCACACTCACAGAGGGTGTGGTCTCGCACCTTTATCTTGGCTAAGTGAACAGGGGTACATGAGTGACCTAATCTTAATCTGCAAATGGTTGAAGTCACCCACTTGCAGGCTTTCTTGTGCTTAAAGAACCAGGGCTTTTGGGGAATAACTGGTTGAATTGACCTGTAGTGCCTAGCTTTTTGTTGATCTTTCACATTCCAACGTTCACTCCAGGAATTTAAGAGATCACGCTTAGCATTTAACACAATATCTCTTGAGTAGTTAATGGAATGAAGTACTGGCCCAGACTCAGCTGCTGTAGGTCAGCCACCTGTCAGCTAGTTCATTACCGGATATGCCACTGTGCCCAGGAATCCATATGATGGTGACCTCTAGTCCTTTAAGGTGACAGAGGCTTGACATTTTAACATGACGTTCGTAGTGACAATCATACATCATTATTCAAAATAGCTTCCAATAAAACTTGTTGAGCTTGAGGAGGGGTAACACAAATAACCCTACTTTCTGCCCTGTATAAATCGTGGGTTAATAATAAGACCTGATATCTAAAAATTTAAATTTCATTACTGTTATAAAAACAAATTAGCATAGCACGAGTGTGTGAGCGCGGAAAAATGATAATTTCTGCGAATTTGATTCATGCGCGGTTTTACTTGGAAATATCTTGATATCGTTTTATGTTTATTGATTGTTTATAAACGGTCACTCTTTTGTGGTTTTACACGCGATACTAAATTATAATGAAAAGTGTCTGTCAACCACAATAATATATAGAAATTAAAGGCTTTCTTTTCATCATTCTTAGCATCACCTACGGTTGCGAAACATGGTCCCTTACAAAATACCATAGAGACAAACTAGGAAAGTGTCAGAGAGCTATGGAACGAAGCATAACAGGAACGAAAGAAGAAGGCAAAATAAAATTAGCAATGTGCAATTAAGGGAAAAAACCAAATTAACCGATATCTTGGAATAAATAGACCTCCAAAAATGGAGATGGACCGGCCATATGTTGAGATCCATACAAGAAAAGTGGAGCCAAATTACAACGAATTGGTATCCAAGAGATGGCAAGAGATGTCGAGGACGACAAAAAATGCGCTGGGAAGATGAGCTGAAACTTACTGCGGGCCCTAAATGGAGGAGAGTTGCTCAAGACAGGAAGCAATGGAAACTACTGGAGGAGGCCTTTGCCAAAAGGCACACTGTGTTGAGAGACATCCTATAGTTAAATGTATCAAATAATACAGTTATAAATATTAATCTCACCCAGTTTAAAAGGCTAAATAAATAAAAGGCTTTCTTTTATAATATTCCTCGACTATAATATAATTATTAAGAATATAGTCTTCCTAGACACGATTATAATTAATGATAAAACGAACTTATCTGTATTATGTGATGTAGAAGAAGATAAAAGCATAAGACTAATAAGGACCGTTCAAGTATTACATAAGCAGATTTTTTTGCATACGATATCAACTCCCTCACCACTCGTGTGATCAAAAATAAGCAAAGCAAGAACAGCCCTCTTTTAATGGGGAAAAATATAATTCCCAATAAAAATATTTTCCTTAAACAACAAATATCCTAGACAAGATAATATTTCTCAAGAGAGTAGTTCTCATAGAGAAGAACATAATTATCTAGAATATATATATAAAAGTTATACAAAAACGTATTTTTACTACGTAAGAATATTTTATTTTTTATCTCCTATGAACATAGTTGTCAAGAATATAGTTTACCAAGGCAAGAATATAATTCTCCTCTGTCGGAATATATTTTTTGTATTCTGTAATAAAGGTAGACGTTTGCTGATAGAACAAGACCACTATCGTGTCAAACCCACAACCGGAAGTTACTCTGTTAAAGAATTTGCAAATAAAACCAGTATTGTATTGGTCAATCAAAATTTCTGAGAATCAAGTCGGTAGTTGAGAGTTAATAAATTACATTAGTGCATTTATACAGTGAACGTCAATATGACAGGGGTTACTAAAGGCGCCGGCTGTGTACTGCAGGACAAATCATCAACTATACAACTTATTTAAACATAGATCTTACTCAAGATTTTTTCGAAGAAATATTGATAATGTAAATTTGAACGGGGATTCTGAATCATCTTATTAAAAACTAACTAATAAGCTTTATACAAAGTTCATATTAAACCTTTGAGTTTTTCTATATCGAAGGAAAGAAATAATTATTCAAGAGGAAATTCAATTTTTTTATTATCTTTTTGTATATATTCCTCTCTTTTTTTTCTTATTTACTTGCCTTAATGGTTTTAAACTTAATCCCGTTGGGCGATCTGATCGAGATATAAATGTTTTAGAATTTATTTAAAACTAGCCGGCCCTTGCGTCTTCGTCCGCGTTTAGCTCCGCTCCTATAGGCCATAGCGTGATAATATATGGCCTATAGCCTTCCTCGATTAATGGCGATCTAACACGAAAGAATTTTTCAAATTTGACCAGTAGTTCTTGAGATTTGCGCGTTCAAACAAACAAACTCTTCAGCTTTATATATTAGTATAATATAAATATAGTATTGATAAAACGCCCAAATTCGCCTAAAAGATCGATCGATCTCTAGTATTGAGAAAGTTTATTCTAATATTATCACTGGCCATGGCTAATAAAACTCTTTATTCATATATAAACTTTATCTGCAATTAGTGCAAATAAACCTTAAAGTTTATTAATTAATATTTCTAAAATATTAACAAAAAATACGGAAATCAATAACTAAATTTGACATTTAGAAAGAGGTTCAAATATATTATTGTATTTGAATAAGTAATTTGGAAAACGTTTGATACGCTCGTAAATTTAATAATAACGGTGCAAAATTATAATATTAAATGATGTTAAACCGTTAAATTATAATAATTATTTTATAAAGCTATCAATAAAATTATAACTATTAAATTGTTACCTATAATAATATGGTCATCTATAATTAAAACTGTATGTTACGATATAAAAAAATCTTTCTATTAGGTTAATAAGTAGAGGCTTACTAAAACCTTTTAAAAGCCATTGAAGAATAATTTGCGAAATAAAAAAAAATAAAAATGTAAGTTTTCATTATCACAATTATAGAAAAATAAAAATAACATTGCGAAAATTCCTGACACAGACAAAAAAAAATTCACTTTATTTCTCTAAAAAAAGGCTTGAAGCCTAAGCGAAGCGAAGGGGGTAACTAGTACTTTTATAATTTAAAAAAATTGCGTTGTTATGATATTTTTCACACAAGTTACTAAAGTTTTATCACAGTCGATTTAATGGTATGGAAACACAGAAAATACACAAAAAAAAGGGAGTTGTATGACCAAAATCGACAGTTGTATTTTATATTTAGGTACTTTTTCTGTCCTGCCGTGTACCAACTAAGCACGCTGACACAGCATTTATTGTTAAAATCCAAACCAATATAATAAAACAAGGCAATATGGACCTTATATACATACACTATAGTCTTACGTTTTTATTTCTTTTTCTTTACTTATACAGTACAAAAAAATATTTAAAAAATGTAAAATATAGCTGAAAGTATTTTCTATTAAATAGTTAAATTATAATTTAAAAAAAATTATTACTGTTTGAGTTATCATCATATAAAGTTAAATATTATAATTCAAACAGAGTTGAAAATACAAAGAATTGGATTTTTTAATAAAAAAGACTTCAATGAAAAGATATTAATTAGTGATTAGATATAGAGATATCTCAGCTACCTGGTATTGTTTGTCTTTCTTTTGTTATAATATAATTATATATTAATATTCAAGGTACTATGTACAGATTGACTGACGTATAGAATAAATCGCTTTATATTTTAGGTACGATTTTTAATTGTATAAGTATTAAAATGTATAAAATAAACATAACATCAACACACACCCAAACACTCTAGGCAAGAATATAATTCTCCTAAGCAGAAATATAATACGCAAGAATATAGTTAACCTAGGCTTTATCATAGTTTTCCTGTGTGAAAAGAGACAATGACACGTAACAAACAATGCCTGAGGCTTGCGACCTAATCTTATAATTAAATCTTAATGATGAAGGTCTAATGATTACTCCTAAACTCTCGCCTAAACCGCTTGATCTCGTCAACCAAAGTTAAAGGCAAGTCTCCAACAATATCAATGACTTATCCGCCTCAATATAGTTTAGACCCCTACAAAAACTACTCGTCTGACTTCCGTAGATTTTTCAGAACAAAGTTTATGAATTAACTTCTCATAGATAATAATATAAATGAATGTTACATATTCATCTTAAAATAAAAATGGTACCTAGTAGTTTATTGGAAAGAAAATAATTCCTCAGTGAAGTGAGGGCGTGCCTTTAGTTTAAGAAGAAGTAGTACATGACTTTGCAAAACTGTCAGTCAAAATAACGGTTAGAGAGAATTGTGTGACAGACAGTTAACGGAAAAAACGTTTTAGCGACCCATAACTCAAGTAGACCAGGCCTCACTTCGCTGAGATTAATCGAATTTGTGGTTTACTACAAGAAAAATTGCAGGAAAACATTTTTATTTACTGTGTATTATTCTACAGGTAAAAGTTTTATCAAAATCGTATTAAGCATTTCTCATAGACACCCACAAATATTCCTACTCAGCCTCAGCTGGTCTCGAGACTTTATTCTTGTGAGTTATATATTCTTGCCCAGGAGAATTATATCCATGAGAGTATTCTTACTTGGAAGAATTATATTCACGAATATATTCTTGCCTAGGAGAACAATATCCATGAGTGTATGCTTACTTGGAAGAATTATATTTACGAATATATTCTTGCCTAGGAGAACAATATCCATGAGTGTATGCTTACTTGGACGAATTATATTCACGATTCAATATATTCTTACCTAGGAGAATTATATTCATGAGTATATGCTTACTTGGACGAATTATATTCACGAATATATTCTTGCCTAGGAGAATTATATTCATGAGTATATGCTTACTTGGACGAATTATATTCACGAATATATTCTTGCCTAGGAGAATTATATTCATGAGTATATGCTTACTTGGACGAATTATATTCACGAATATATTCTTGCCTAGGAGAACAATATCCATGAGTGTATGCTTACTTGGAAGAATTATATTCACGATTCAATATATTCTTACCTAGGAGAATTATATTCATGAGTATATGCTTACTTGGACGAATTATATTCACGAATATATTCTTGCCTAGGAGAACAATATCCATGAGTGTATGCTTACTTGGAAGAATTATATTCACGATTCAATATATTCTTACCTAGGAGAATTATATTCATGAGTATATGCTTACTTGGACGAATTATATTTACGAATATATTCTTACCTAGGAGAATTATATTCATGAGTATATGCTTACTTGGACGAATTATATTCACGAATATATTCTTGCCTAGGAGAACAATATCCATGAGTGTATGCTTACTTGGAAGAATTATATTCACGATTCAATATATTCTTACCTAGGAGAATTATATTCATGAGTATATGCTTACTTGGACGAATTATATTCACGAATATATTCTTGCCTAGTAGAACAATATCCATGAGTGTATGCTTACTTGGAAGAATTATATTCACGAATATATTCTTGCCTAGGAGAACAATATCCATGAGTGTATGCTTACTTGGAAGAATTATATTCACGAATATATTCTTGCCTAGGAGAACAATATCCATGAGTGTATGCTTACTTAGTCGAATTATATTTACGAATATATTCTTGCCTAGGAGAACAATATCCATGAGTGTATGCTTACTTGGACGAATTATATTTACGAATATATTCTTACCTAGGAGAATTATATCCATGAGTATATGCTTACTTGGACGAATTATATTCACGAATATATTCTTGCCTAGGAGAACAATATCCATGAGTGTATGCTTACTTAGTCGAATTATATTTACGAATATATTCTTACCTAGGAGAATTATATCCATGAGTATATGCTTACTTGGACGAATTATATTCACGAATATATTCTTGTCTAGGAAAATAATATCCATGAGTGTATGCTTACTTGGAAGAATTATATGCATGAATATATTCTTGCCTAGGAGAACAATATCCATGAGTGTATTCTTACTTGGAAGACTTATATTCACGATTATATTCTTGTCTAGGAAAACAATATCCACGAGTGCATTCTTACTTAGAAGAACTATTGTATTCTTACCCAGAAGAACTATATTATTGTAAAATATATAATTTTATTGATAAACTCTATTTGGATAAATCTGCAGCAGTTTGACAAGTTATTTTGTGGAGATATTGACTGTTATAGTGAAGTGTGAGTGTAAATAAGTAAAGATATTTTTTATTACTTACTCTTCATTGTTTCTCTATGTAATGACAACTCCCAATAACGCAAAAAAACTCTCTATTAAGTGACGTTATAGAGATATAGAGGTTCAACTTAACACAGATAAAACTATCTTTTTTATCACAAATTAGAAAAAAAGTCATTACACTTGCTTGTGTAAGAACAGTTAAAGTTACAACCGGAACGAACAATGAATTTGTGATATAATCTAAAATACCGGTTTTGCGTGTTGTTAGAAGTTTTTTTACCAATTCATTAAAACGGCTAGACTTTAGTCTTTCTTCTTTCTCTAGTTTTAAGTTATTTTGACATTTCTAATTTAATCTCTTTATATAGTAAAATAAGAGCTTTTTTACATAATATAAAAAACCGGTCAAGTGCGAGTCGGAGTCGCGCTCGAAGGGTTGTAGTGTGGGAGCCTCCCTTAAATATTTATTTTATTCTGTTTTTAGTATTTGTTGTTATAGGGGCAACAGAAATACATCATTTGTGAAAATTTCAACTGTTCATCTATCACGGTTCATGAGATTCAGCCTGGTGACGGAAAGACGGACGGACGGACAGCGGAGTTGTAGTAATAGGGTCCGGTTTTTACCCGGAACCCTAAAAGAGCTCCTTCACATAGTAAAACAAATTCGAACAGCTGATTTAATGCGATCCAAATTCGGTCAATCATTTCCTCTCGAGTGAAAATTCGTATACTGCATAAGGAATATATATTATGATTACTCGTGACCGTCAGCTGCGATTCCGTGGGTGGGGCGAGCAGTGGCAGCCTCCCAAACATGTAGAAAAATATAATTTATTCAGTCATTTCCTCCCGCTTGAAAATTTGTCAGATTATAGTTTACCTAGTATCTTGAAAGAAAGATATAGTCAGCTGACCATAACGTGGTGGAATATACTTCAGCTGACTGGTTGACCATGTAACATTTTGATGTTTTTTATAGCAAAATCACAGTGTGATTTGCTGGGAGGATGCCACTGCTCGCCCCACCCACGGAAACGCAGCTGACGGTCACTAGTAATCATAATATTAACCCCTTAAGCATTTCACAAATTGTCGCTTGGGGGGACTTGATCATGAAAATCTGTCACAGGTTCCCGTACCATATGCTTCAATACAAACAAACAAGTTGGATAAAGTAACAAAAACGTGAAACGGAAGAGGCCGGAATTAATTGGTTTTTAATTCGCCATTTTGGATGCGTGGAACCGATTCTGTTTTACGAACAATTGTTTGTTTGAGAAAGTTAATCAATCTTATGTTACTTTGAGCATTACTTCAGAATTAATAGTCTACGGAATACTCTCAATAAATAAAAATATATTTACAATAATTACTTTAAAGTTACACTTAAAAATTGAAAAAATTTCCTTCCTATACTGTTCCTAAAAACTTACATCGTGTTTTCGCTCCTCCTTCTAGGTAGATTAACCTAACCTAACATAACCTAACCAACCTGCTTTTTTTTTATATTTAGTATCAAATATTTATTCATTATTAATAATTATAATTTTTGAGTATCAATTTCTAATATCCCGAAATCGGGGAGAAATCCTGCAAATGGGCAACACTATTAAATATTTACTCTGTGGAATAAATCACAAAGATCACAAGTGATATTTGGCTATTCTAAACAATATTTGTTGTAGAATTTTAAAATGTTATATTTCGGAAACTATTGATTTCCGGAGTTCAAGATTTTACAGTGAGTGATCCTAGATCTAGATTTATCTATAAATATATATATATTTATATATATATGGATAAATAATAATATATCATACATCCGTATATCCGTATCAATAGTCACTGCGTTTATGTATAAAATATCACTTGATTTTTTTTACAATAAAGCAATAACAGACTTGAGTATATACATACTTTATCAGGACTAATCTTCTAAGAGAAAGGTATCGGAAACTACCTATAACTACACTGTGTTGCCATGGTTACCTACTAGATTGTATAATTGTCAAGTTAGCAATTAGCTGATAGTCTTCAACCAGCTGAACAGATCTTCACAATACATAGCTAAGAACCATCTCGATTAAATTACCTTTCACACAAATAAAACTTCATCACAATCGGTACATTATCTTGGGCGCTACAATGCCACAGACAGACATTCAGATACACAAGTTAAAAATAGAAGTGTTTCATTTCGGATCGAAATTAATATTAAAAATCCATAGATTATAAATTTTAAATAGATTCCATATTTATATTCTGTTAATTATGATGTTGGCAACACTTATAATTTGAGTAGCATCCTGTTACTTGGATGTTGGCCAACTGATAAACACAAACCAAGGAAGTGGGGATTGCAAAATAAATACGCCATCACGACAGAGTAATCATGGATTACATCGCGAGTATTCTAGGAGGAACGCTGAAGCTCTGAGTCTATAGTATAACCCCAGGAGGATATTCTAGTGAAGCCGTCATAATATTAGTTCGCATAGAGTATTTACAACTTCTTCTTTCTTTATTAATTAACAATTATTATACTTTTTCATAACAACATATATTTTTTTTTATTTTACTCAAATTAATAAATGCGTTTTTAATATTTTAATACTGCACTTTATTAAATAACTAGTCGACCCTTGCGACTTCGTCCGCGTATAGCTCGGATCCTATTGGTCGTAGCATGATGATATATAGCTTAAAGCTTTCCTCGATAAATGGCCTATCTGACACTGAAAGAATTTTTCAAATCGGACGAGTAGTTCCTGAGATTAGCGCGTTCAAACAAACAAACTATATAAATTAGTATAGATTTTTTAAACTATATCCTAGTTATTAAAAAATCTATTACGTTTTAAAACATCAAACAAACTAGTTTCTTTCCATTTTTTTTACAAATACATAATTAAAATGGCGGATTCAGTGATGATTCAGTGATTTTTTCCTGCAGCCATTGTCCATTGTTGTAGATGAAGCAAGATTTTCCTCAGTAATTATCATTGTTTTGCGTTGATAGTAAAAGTGGATTAGTAAATGTTTATTAGATTACTGTCACGCAGCGGAATTATTGGAATGTCTAGAATATTGAATAGGTCAAAGTTGACAGACCTACCCTTTCCATTTTGTTGTGACGTCACGTTCTATAACAACAATAAACAATGAACTGTATTACTAGCTGCGTCCCGCGGTTTCACGCGCTATATTTTGGGTAATCACACTATATCATTATAAATTATACCCTATATGTTATTCTGATATATAAGCTATATTATTGTAAAGTTTCATCAAAATCCATTTAGTAGTTTTTGCGTGAAAGAATAACATCCACACGTACACATACATTCTTACAAACTTAAGCATTTATAATACAAGGAGGTTATTAGTTATCAATATTTTGTATTTAGCAATTGTGACGTCACAGTTCAACAAAAGTAGATTATTTTTTTTGCAAATGCTAGAATATTTAACAGTTTGTTGTGACGTCACGATCTTTAGACAATAACAAAGAACTGTGATGTGTATTTTATTATATTAGTTATCAATATTTGGTATTTAGCAATTGTGACGTCAGTAAATGTTAAAGCTGATGAATAAACGTACCGTGTGACGTCACGATCTATAGAATATAAGTTTTATAGTTTATAACATATTCTTACTAGTATTTTATGTACCAAAATATACGTGTTGATATTGTAATGTATACTGTGACGTCACATTTCATAACATGACAGTAATATGGATTAGAAAATGTTTATAGAGAATCATATTGTCTATGAAGTATCAATGCAATTAAAGTAAGATTTTTTAAATGGACACATCTTTTATTTTTGAAAAATAAAAAAAAAAATTAAAACTCAATCATTGTTTTGTTTTATATTTAATGTTATAAAGATCACTCACATTAAGTTTTCTCAAATATCTTCTACTAGTTGTCCCGGCTTCGCCCGGGTGATCTATAATAAATGCACAATGTATTTTAGGTCCTACTTAATGTGTTTCCTTACTATATTAAGCATGTATTATACATATAAACCTTCCCCTTGAATCACTCTATCTATTAAAAAAAACCGCATCAAAATCCGTTGCTTAGTTTTAAAGATCTAAGCATACATACGTAGTATGTCAATGATGTGCAGTGGTCACCACCATCCCACTGATTCCCTCACTCTTCTGTCTCACTCACACCTTGTCCTGACAATAAGTAACACAACATACTAGTGAAATCAAGTAAAACCATACAAAGAAGCTAGTCGATACCATTAAACTCTGGCGCCGAGGGCGTGTCCGATCTACAAAAGCGAAGTGTCAGTGGCGCCGAAGCTTTCCGTCTTTACTTTTTACTTTTTTTATAATAATTTTTATTTTATTTCTCATCCCGGTAAAACGACGATAATTTAATTAGTTAATGGCTTTTATATTTTTGTTCAACTTGTACAGATAATAAATGTTTAGTTACTTTATAATCTGTGGTATATTACTTATCTGTATAATAAAATATTTTGATAATATCTATGGTTGCCATATGTACTCATTACCCCGAAATATTTATTTCCTATTGTGATTATTCCCTCATGGCACCATAAGGGGGTTTTTTTAAATCTCTTTATTGTACACAAGTAAATAGAAATAAAACATACAAAATAAAATTAATACAAAGAGTACACAGGCGGACTTATTCCAAAAGCTATCTCTACCAGTCAACCTTAAATTCATTAAAAGGAATAACAGCACAGATGGGTAGAAACGTGAATACAAAAATAATTAAAATAAAAGGTGTGTGTACGTTAAAAATGTATAATATCAAAATAAGCCTTATAAACATACAAACTATACAAATTATATACATCCCTACATACATAAATATATACATACATACATGATATTTAAATGATGCCAGAGAAGGAGATTTGCGTATTTCTACCGGTAACTCATTCCAGAATGTCACGGATGAGAAAGTGAAAGACCTAGCGTATGTTCTAGCGGAACACATTGGCGTAGCTAGAACAAGATTGCCCGAAGACCTTAGTCGTCCATCACTACCCGTGTGCTGGAAGAGCATCTCGTAAAAGCCGAGTAACCCAGCACCCACTTGGTGGTAGGATATCTGTCGAATCCGACCGCCAAGTCTCTCGTGTACCGCCCCCCCAATAGTGATTTTGAAACTTTTGAGTCCACTATTGATGACGTACTTAAACGTATTTGCATTAAAAATAAATCTATAATCGTGTGTGGAGACTTTAATATAGATATATTGATAGACACAACTTTCAGTCGTCGGCTGTTAAATTTATTTAAATCATATAATTTATTAAACTTATTCTCTGAGCCGACTCATGTTGGTGATAATTTTGCAACGTGTATAGACAATGTGTTTTTTGACTGTGAAGTGTTTGAAACTATAATAATGAAAAACCTAACTTCGGATCATTATGGACAGAAATTCACGTTAGTAGACCAAGAAATTAAAAATTCAAATAAGATTTCATGTAGACCAAAGTCGAATAATAAAATTAACTTGTTTAAGGATAAGGTAGTACAAAAAATTTCTAGTTTGTGTTTGATTTATAAGGACCCAGATACGCTATATAATAATTTATTTACTATGATTTTAAATGAATTTAATAACACATTTAAAATAAAAACTTTTAGTAAAAATTTAAAACTGAAATTTAGTGACTGGGCTACCTTAGGTATATTTAGAAGTAGAGATAAATTATATGAATTATATGGTATGAGGCAATATAATCGGGATCCAGTATTTTTAGAACGCGTTAGGTGTTATTCTAAGATCTTTAAAAGTGTTTGCATCCAGGCAAAGGCAATTTATATTAGAAACAAAATACTTAACTCAGACGATAAAATAAAGGCTACCTGGGATATTATTAATAGCATAACTGGAAGATCTAAAATAGAAAACGAACCAATTAAATTAAATGTTGATAATATATTAATTAATTCGGAAGAAGAAGTGGCAAGCACGTTTGAAAAATTCTTTACTGATATACCTATCAAAGTAACATCTGCATTAAAATCATCGCCCTTAGATGCTATTTCTCTACTTAAAAATAAACTCCCAGGCTATGCTAATTACTTTGAGTTTAAACATATTACTTCATTTGATATTATTAAGAATTTCAGGACACTTAATATAAAAAAAACTGGTGATTTATGGGACATCTCAGTAAAAATATTAAATACAATAATCAATAATATTGCCCCACATCTAGCTGATATTTTTAATAAATGTGTCGATACAGGAAAGTTTCCGGTCTTAATGAAGCACAGTAAAATAATACCTCTATTTAAAAATGGAAACAGGAAAGATCCCGGTAACTATAGACCAATCTCTATATTACCATCACTGAGTAAAGTTTTTGAAAAGATTATTTTAAACCAACTTTTAGAATATTTTAATGAAAATAAACTATTTCATAGTGAACAGTATGGTTTTACTAGGGGTAGGTCAACAACAGATGCCGGAGTTGCTCTTCTTAAGCATATTTATGAAGCATGGGAGAAATCACAAAATGCGATTGGTGTATTTTGCGATTTGTCCAAGGCCTTTGATTGTGTTCAACATGAAACACTTTTAAAAAAACTTAATTATTACGGTATATGTGGTGTTTCTCTGGATCTAATTGCCTCATACCTAAATCAAAGAGTCCAGAGGATTACTATTAATGGTGTAAAATCTTCTGGATCTTTGCTACAAATGGGTGTTCCACAGGGATGCATTTTAGACCCGTTTTTATTTTTGGTTTATATTAATGATCTGCCATACTATGTGAAGAACTTGTGTGATATTGTACTTTTTGCTGATGATACATCTCTTATATTTAAAGTAAACAGAAATAAACATAATTATGACGATGTAAACAGTGCATTATCGCAGGTTCTTCAATGGTTTACGGTAAATAACTTAGTTCTTAATGCTAAAAAAACCAAATGCGTTGAGTTTGCTTTACCTAATGTTAAAAAACAAAAATTTAACCTACGTTTAAATAATGAAATTTTAGATGTGGCGGACTCGACGGTATTTCTGGGTATAACTTTAGATTCAAAACTCCAGTGGAACCCCCATCTATCATCTCTAGCGGGAAGACTCAGCTCAGCTGCCTACGCAGTAAGGAGAGTCAGACAAATGACTGATATCAATACTGCTAGGCTAGTTTACTTCAGTTACTTTCACAGTATTATGTCTTATGGCATTTTACTGTGGGGTAGGGCCGCGGACATTGAATCCATTTTTATTATTCAAAAGAGAGCTGTTCGGGCCATTTATAACTTAAGAGCGCGGGATTCCCTTAGAGATGTATATAAAAAAATAGACGTTCTTACAATCCCATCTCAATACATATATTGTAATATTTTGTTCATTTACCAGAATATTCATTTGTATTCAAAACACAGTGACAAACATAATGTTAATACTAGAAACAGAAATAAACTTGTAACGCCTTACTATCGTCTCCACAAAGTGAGTAATAGCTTCATGGGGCTTGGTGTTCGCATCTATAATAAGATTCCACAGCCTATATTAGACTTGCCACTTCAACAATTTAAAACTCGTATCAAGAAGTCATTAATATATAAAGCATACTATAATGTACAGGATTACTTAAATGATGAGAATGCTTGGAATCTAAGTGACGTTGACTCTCAAGTTAAATGATTTGTATAACAGACTATGTAAACATGGCTTTTTGAAAAGAGCGACTGTTGAGTTTCTGGCCGGCTCTTCTCAACAGAAAACTGCTTTCCGAGCTGGTGGTAGCTTCAGACAAACTAACTGACCGAAAATTTTTGACGTTTCAAAAGTACTTTTCAAAAAAGTCTAATTGAAATAAATAATATTGATTTGATTTGATTTGATTTCTGATGCGTTCCGGCCGAGCCACATATGACCCAGAGCTACCCTTCTTTCTCCAATCACATTACTGATGAGGTTCCAGTGAACACCGGGTTTTCGCTCGGGGTCCATTGGAACCGCAGCAGTTTTCTCTTCGCTCCCCCTCCTCAATCTATCTTCAAGGCGGCAACACATCGACAAAACAAGAGATACCCTCTAGTTTTGTCGATGTCTATGGGCGACAGTGGCCACTTTCCATCAGGTGGACCGTCTGCTCGTTTGTCCCTTATCTATCATAAAGAAAAAACTATGTTCAGCCATATAGCGGAACCTTTCTCGAAGGTACTGGGGAAAGAGAGAGGATTAAAAAGGTCGTTGTAAGAAAGGGATAAAATATGTAAATTACGCCTTAATCTAACAGGTAGCCATTTCAATTTGTTACGATATTCTGTAATATGTTCAAATTTGCATAGTCCGTAAACGATACGGCAGTATTTTGAAAACGTTCAAACTTAGTTACTGACTCTTCCGACGCGTCAAGGAAAACGATGTCACCATAATCTATATAAGGCAGCAAAAGAGAACGTGCAAGCAAAATTTTAGTTTCCAAGGGAAGGAAATTTTGGAGACGTCTCAGTGCACGCAAAAATGAAAATAGTTTACTACCAATCTATACTAATATATAAAGCTGAAGAGTTTGTTTGTTTGAACGCGCTCATTTCAGGAACTACTGGTCCGATTTGAAAAATTCTTTCAGTGTTAGATAGCCTATTTATCGGGGAAGGCTATAGGCTATATATCATCACGCTAAGACTAATAGGAGTGGAGCTACACGCAGACGAAGTCGCGCGGGTCGACTAGTATAAGATACATGAGGAGCCCACGATAGTGTTTTTTTCTTTAAATTTAGGGGGAAAGTCTACAGGAGGTTTTTAGAGGGTAATAATTGTGAATTTAAGGACATTTAACATTTTTTGAGTTGTATTATTGTAATTTTTTAGGGGTATTATCTAGTAATTATTGTGATATTAGGAATTTTAATTTAAGATTTAGGGAGAAATGTTGTTGAGAGTTGATAACACTGTGATTATTCAGTTATTTAAGTGTACCTACTAAAAACAAGGCTGAACGGTGTAATTAATAACTTTGACATTTCCATTATAGAATAAAAACCAGGAAAATGTGCAAAATGTCACATTAAGCGTTGACGTTCGTGACGTCAACATAAAAGACTGTTGTATAATTTGACGTAACATTACATAACTATTATGAAATATTTGTACATTTTTTATTATGTAGGTAAATTTATTATGTATTTTATGGTTATGTTGTTTCTGTAATTAAGTCTTTGATATTTTTTGTTTCCACTATCTTTTATATTTCTATTAAATCTTTCAAAAATACTGCTCAGTCTCCGTCAAGTATTTTATTCACTAAACGTGACATTGACAGTATACTTATATAGTGCATAGGGCTCATCAACTTATGAACCTAACACAATCATTATAGCTTACTTGGAGGGTTTAAGGAATACGTGTAGGTACCTAGTACTTATGAGATCCATAGGTACTGCAAGTAATTTTTTTTTAATTCATATAAGTTTTACATTTATTAATTTTCTATAATAATTAGTGTTTTATAATATTTTTTTGCTCTAACTGTTATTATGTTGTTCTAGATGTAAACTGACATTTTAATCCTATTATGGTGTGTTCTAATATAACCGACCAATCTCCTTTGTGTTTTGCTCAACGTACATATTTGACATTGGCGGAGTATTACATGACGAATCTGTATTGTCTATAATCTTTGCCTTTCTCATAAGAAAAAAAAGATTGATATAAATTTATGAAAGCTATATTAGCTAACCTAACCCCAAAATGATTCATGTAGGTACCTACCTAAATTTGGCAAAATCTAAGTTTCTAAATAATCCGCTGCCGTCAACAATTAACTGTTCCTCTGAGATACGTAAACCTTCAAATGACTGTAATTATAAACGATTTTATTAAAAACAAAAAGTTACAAAGCACGCGCCGTGCCCTAAGGCTAAACAAGATGGCGCCACTGGATTTGGCGGGAAAACTAATGTTATAAGCAGATAAAAAAAACATTTTTTAACTTTTTCTTAAATGAAAAATAGACATAGAATATTCATAATATACATTATACTTAGATAGACACCTATATCGTTGATATCCAATAAAATCAAAGTCAAAGAAATACCTAGAATACAAAAAAAAATAAGTCCCATTCCCGAAAACTGAACCCAGACGTATCATTACATCCAACACGCAATTTCTTAAAAAAAAAAAAACAAAATCTCTAATTTACCGAAAAAACTGTATCATTCACGACCCTTTACATTTTTTTTCCTTTTTTAGTATCCGAACGCGTGACTTTTGACTGACTGTTTTGGCCCACGGCAATCTTCTATCCTTAAAAAAATAAAAATGGCGCCGACGCGTGCTTCGGCGGGAAGGCTTTCGAAAAAACTTTTACCTGTTGTCGGACGAAACAAAGGCAATAGAAATGGTCTAAAGATGTAATTATTTTTATTGGTCGCGATAGTTTTTGCGTTTAACAAGGTTTGCGGTTAAATACTACAAAAGAAAGTTAAGCTTTAACTATAATTTAATTGTACTTCTATCCTGTTTTTTTTTAGTAATAAAAATAAACTTTTTACGCAATACTATCATCTCCTCAAAGTCAGTAATAGCTTCATGGGGCTTGGTGTTCGCACTAGTCGACCCTTGCGACTTCGTGCCCGTGATGCTCCGCTCCTATTGGTTTTAGCGTGATGATATATAGCCTATAGCCTTCCTTGATAAATGGACTATATGAAACTGAAAGAATCTGTGAAATCAGAGCAGTAGTTCCTGAGATTAGCGCGTTCAAACAAACAAACTCTCCAGCTTTATATATTACTATACAGTATACTTTTTCCGAACTGGTGGTAGCTTCAGGCAAACTGACTGACTGAACAATTGGAGTTAGTTAATGAACAAATGTACATGTATTTTTTATTATGACTATCACATTTAAATGTTTTCAGTATCTAAAACGTATGTACGCATAAACAAACTGAGTAGACAGACTTTGCTTATCCTCAACTAGAGTTTTATCAAAAACATGTTAAAAGATCTCCATAACTAAGCTTAAGTCGACTATAAGGCCGTAGTTAATAATCATTCTCAATCCTAAAATCGATATCTTTGGAACATGGATTGAAAACAGATTCCAAATTCAAATTTGTATCTAGAAAATTCAAATTTCAAATCTATTTTCGATTTATTATTCAAAGATTTTGTATTACAAATTAAAAATACATTCCAAATTTGAATTAGGTACATATTATGCATCCGTTTGAATTTAGATTCAGTTTTCTATATAATCGAATGATTTTAGAATGAAGTTACGATATGTTAATTATATTTAAAGTTAAAAGTAAAATTGTCCATTATTGGAGCATATACTCTAATATATATCGTTTGTCTGTCTGTCTTGGTTCTCCCACAGGAATCAACATATATTATGGGTTTAGAAATACCACCTGTAATGAAATATATTAAATACTAGTCGAACCGCGTGACTTCCTCCGCGTACATATACCCATTTTTGTTAACTATCCATAAATCGCTCACAAAAACTGCAGGTCCGCGTATGTATTACACTTTATTTGGTTTTTCCTCTCTTTTACATTATATTTTCTTGATATTTAATTCTCGTAAAACGATTTTTCTTCAAAATTTACAATTTTGTCATTTTATTGACAATGGTTTTCTTTATGTTCTTATATGCTCAAGGAGTATTTTTACTATGTTTACCTCTTTTCTTGGACAATTAAAAAGAAAACAGCGCAATTTTAAATATTGAACGTTTTTATTAATTCGAGTCTCCATTATGAATCTCAAGTCACTTTTGGCTTTTTATTTTCTTTCGAATGTTGCAGTCAACCACTGCCGGCCTTGGGGCCAACAGGCGACCTCTCTGCTAATGCGGCCAGCCAGCGAGCTTCGTACATCTGCGGCCAGTCTGCGATCAACCCATGCCAAAGGCCAGCTTGTAACTTACCTGCTCCAGCCGCCAGTCTACCCATTTGCTCCTGTGGCCCGTCTGCGTCCTGCTTGTCAGAGCCGCCTGCCGAACTCTGCAGGCCAGCTGTCAGCGCGCTCTCCCTCTCACCTCTTCACCTCACCTACACCACTACACTTGATCCTTACACTCTCACACCCATTTTTTGTAAATAATAATTGTTAGATCTTGTTTTTCTTTTTTATTTTTTTTGTGATAAATTCTGTAATATCTAAAGATTTTCATCTTTTAATTTAGTTTTTTTTTTCCTTATTAGTCTTTACGACAAATGCTCCGCTCCTATGAGTCGTAGTGTGATGATATATAGCCTATAGCCTTCCTCGATTAATGGGCTATCTAACACTGAAAGAATTTTTGAAATCGGACCAGTAGTTTTTTTTATTCAATACTAGCGGACCCACACAACTTCGTTCGCGTGTAGCTCCGCTCCTATGGGTCGTAGCGAGATGTTAAATAGCCTAAGTTACTCCTTGTTACATCAGCTATCTGCCAATGAATTCCCGTCCAGATCGGTCCAGCCATTTCAGAGAATAACCGGAACAAACAGACAGACAAAAATTGTAAAAAAATGTTGTTCTGGTATATGTACCGTGTATACATATATATGCACTTAGTGAAAAGCAGTTATTTTAATATTACAAACAGACATTCCAATTTTGTTTATTTGTATGTATGTGTATGTATTGGAATTTACATTCTCTTATTGAACGTCGGAATCTACCACCCTTTCGGAAATGAATTAACCTAAACCTAGACCAGACTAGGAGGATCGTAAGTAGTTGTAAGTTGGCTTTGGATTTTCAACCGACTTCAAAAAACAAGAAGGTTATCAATTCGGTTGTATTTTTGTTTTAATATTTGTTACCTCAGAACTCCGTCATTTATGAAATGATTTGGAAATTTCTTTTTGTATTTGGTAGTATACCTATGCTTACAGATTGGTTCCATTTTTTTCAGAATCCAGTTCTGTTGATGGAATCCTTGAGGAATTGAGAGAAAATCCTCCTCAAAAATATAATGATTTTGATATTTTCAGAAGGGTTTTATTCGCATCTTCTATTTCTCACGAGATATCGTTTAATTCGTAATTACAGTCCACTACTGAGTGCCGTATTGGGATATTACTTTCTTATATTCTGTAAAGATTAACGTAGATATTGTATGTGAGTTTATCTACAGTAATTAACAAGAATATTATATCAAACTCCTTATAAGATAATTTAGCAACACACCAGACACAACAGACTTATCATTGCATTCCATATTTTGTTAGGAAACTATTAAAGTAAATCAAATTAAAGATGTTGGAATTATAGCAGATTCTACAATTTAGTTAAACAATCATTTAAAATGACAGGTTTTAATATAAGATGATAACTCATTAGTACGAAGTAAATTGGAATATTGTTTAATAGTATGAAACACCTATTATGTAGTTCATAAATTAAAATTGGAGAGAGTTCAAAAAAATTTTTTCGACATCTAGTTTATATGGATAATGTGCAAGAAACCAATCGCAGGAATTTATTAGTACTTCCTTCAAAAAGTTTTAAAAGGTAATATTGATTGCCCTGCAATAACATATAAAATAAAGTTGTGCATACCATACCCAAATACTAGATACCATAAACAAAATAATATTTTTGGAAGGGCATTATTCATTATGAGCTGTTACCCAGGCAGGACCATCGATTCTGATGCGAACAACTGATGAGATTAAAGCATGAAGTTGAGAGAAAGCGGTCGGAATTAATCAACAGAAGGGGGGTGGTTTTTCATCATAATAACGCTAGACCTCGCACATCTTTAGCCACTCAGCAAAAATTAAGAGAATTTGGCTGGGAGGTGTTAATGCATCCGCCGTATAGTCTTGACCTTGCACCTTCAGATTTCCACCTGTTTCGGTCTCTTCAGAATTCTTTAGGCAGTGTCAGGTTAACATCACGAGAGGACTGCCAAAACTACTTGTCGCGGTTTTTTGATCAGAAGCCTCAAAATTTCTATAGCAATGGGATCATATCCCTACCTACAAGATGGCAAAAAGTTATCGAATAAAATGGTACCTACATACTTTAGTTAAATGTAAATAAACTATATTAAGAAATGTTTTGAATTTTCTTAAAAAATGCGAAGAAACTTTTTCCCCAACCTATTATATCAATTTTTAGGACAAGAGTTGACAAAACCAATTTAGGAGTGACAGCTCCAACGAATCGGGAAATTAGTTCTTACTAGCTGCTCCCCACGGTTTCACCCGCTATATTTTAGATAATTCACACTATATCATTATAAATTATAGCCTATATGTTATTCTGATGTGTAAGCTATATTATTGTAAAGTGAAAGAGTAACAAACATACGCGTTTATAATAGTAGGATCCCTTCCTATAGACATATTGATATTTTTAAGGATTCTGAGAAACAATTTAAAAGTAATATTAAGAAAATATTGCAAATTTTGTAATAATATAGTTTTATTTAGTTTAACATTTTTTATTTGTTCGTCATATTTTTGATTTTTAAATATAAGTTTTTTTTTATTGTTGCTATTTTGCCATCGTATGTCAAAAGTTTAGCATGTTTACTGTTGCCTCTTTACTATTATTTCTTCTTTTTTTATTTAATATCATTTGCATGTCATGTTAGCCTGTAAGTGGGGGTATACAATGTGATTTAGATAATTCAACATTGGCTTCTTATTTAAATAAATCTTTAATTAAATAATATAAAACATTACTTCTTTCCTTCTTCCTGTGTAGTTAGGCTAGATCAACAATCTGTCTTAATTGTATTTTTATAGAAAACTGAACCACAACCACGCTGCATTTTTTAACATTAACATCGGACAGAACCAATAAAGTGGTATATCCAATACTGAACAAACTCTTCAGAAAGTATATCCATGGAAGAAAGTTCAAATTTATTAAGGCTCGATATTCTCCTACATTGACATTGGCAAAATTACCGCTGCTAATTGCGGTAGAAGGCCATACAATAAGAAGAAGAAGATACAAAGAAAACAACATGATATTAAATTGTGACATGGGAGGAGGCTAACATTCAAGATCCAGGCTTGGCCTAGTTTGAATGTTAGTGCACAAACATTGAAGGCTCTGTTTTCATATCATATTTTGATACTGTACTTCTTCTTCTTCTCTTGTCTATGGCTTTTCTACCGCTTTTGATAGCAGTAATTCAGCCAATGTCAATGTGATAATGTTCTCCAAATTTGATGCTTTTGTCCAGTTACATTGCCATTTTACCTTCTGAAGACGGTTGTTCTGGAAGGTTGTACGGTAGGTGATTGTTATACCGCTTTAGTGGGACTCAAAGATTATATAATCACTACGTTGTGTGACGTCATGTGTCAATAGGATGAAAAAGTCATTGTGTATGAGACTAGTTGGCAATATGTGTATTATAATTTTCTAAAAAGCTTAGTAGATATTGCTTTTTTTCCTTGTTACAATGCCTACAATAACACATAAAAAATAAACTGTCATATCAAAAAATTCTGTCAAAGTTTTACTTGTAAATTGTATGTTTGGTAAAGGTCAGTGTCACCAATAAACATTTAATAAAATCTGCAGTCGATTTTTAGAAAAATAATAGATAAAAATCGAATGTTGATTTTCAGGGGTGAAATATCAATTTAAAAGATCGATTCATCGACTAATCGATCTCTCGAATCTCATCCCTAATGTCTTCACTAGGGCTGATAATATTTTTTTAATATCGCATTTTCGATATATCGATATTTTCAAAAATATCAATATCGGAGTTTGATATATCGACAAAAATTATCGATATTTCGATATATCAAAAAAATAATTACACAGGCTCAAAAATAATTTACAGTTTACAATTAAAAAATTTATTAAAAAAACTCAAATTACAAATGTTTTGAAATGTCAGTAAGTTTAGTCAGTCAACATGTGCCTTTTTGATTTACTTTTTTTGGCAGTCACCGAAATAAACAATTAGATTGAGGAGTCATTCAATTCGGAATGGAATCTAGATGATTTTTAAACTGCTAAATGCTAATCACCAGACGATAGATTATAATATGTCATAGACGAAGTAGAGATGCTAAATAAATAAAATTGGAAGTTCTGTTTGTAATATTAAAATAACCACTTTTTACTTAAACAACATTTTTTACAATTTTTGTCTATCTGTCTGTCTGTTTGTTCCAGCTAATCTCTGAAATGGCTAAACCGATTTTAACGGGACTTTCACTGGCAGATAGCTGGTGTAACAAGATGTAACTTAGGCTATTTAACATCTCGCTACGACCCATAGGAGCGAAGCAACACGCGAATGAAGTCGCGCAGTTCGGCTAATAGTTAAATAATTAGTGAGAAAAAATACTTAGGTAGGTATTTAAAAAAAATATCGAGTGTCAATATCTAGATTTCAATATCGAACTATCGATATTTATCGATTTCGCCAAAAAAATATTCGTAATAAATATCGATAATTCTAAATAAAAATATTGATATATCGATACTTTATCAACAGTCCTAATTATGATTATTACATAACAACGAAGTGATTATATACTCTTTGTACATAACAAGTGGAATTATTTTGACAACAAGAACAACCGGTGTAAACATGGCACGTAATATATTAAAACTTGGCGCTTTAGAAGCTCAACGGACGGTATTCTTGTTGTGCGACGTCCAAGAAACGTTTAGGCCTCATGTGAAACATTTCGGAGAAGTTGTGAAGGTTGCTAATAAGATGGTTTGTATTTAATTATATTATGTAACTTATAAACCATAGATTAATTGAACATTGGACCATTGACCTCTTGGACTTACAAATTGATTTTTTAACTATAATAAATAAAGTTTACAAATTCAGCATAATTAGTAAGGCTGATAGACATTATTAAATAAATTAAATTTGCATATTTAAAATTCCGGGTTGGATCTTTGTCCCAGCCATCTAACTTGAATCTCTTAAGGTGTTGTTTAAGGCTCTTGGTCATTAAGACAATTGGCACAACAACTGCTGAGTCCACATCCCACATGTTGAGAATCTGATAGGCTATGTCAAGATATTTCAGCCCAATAATTCCAAACACAATAATTAATGTTTTAACTAGTTTACAAAATGTATCTTAGTTATTTAGGCCTTGGAACTTGGCACATATATATTTGTGTAGCTTAGGGTTAAAAACCCACTCCGTTATCCAAACCACACAATAAAATTTATTTATAGAGATGTTCCCAAAAAGCCCGATCCACTTGGAGATTTGGACTTTTTTTTTTGAAGAGGTTCTGGCTAATAACCACTGAACAGTATATCTATAAACATTTGAATTTTAAATACTATAAAAAATGTATCATGATCATCACAACCGTCAATGGCCCACTGCTGAGCCGGAATGAAGAGGGTATTAGGCCATAGTCCACCACGCTGGCCCAGTGCGGGTTAGTAGACTTCACACACCTTTGAGAATATTAGGGAACTCTCAGGTGTGCAGGTTTCCTAACAATGTTTTCCTTCACCGTTAAAGCAAGTGATATTTAATTACTTAAAACACACATCGCTCAGAAATGTCAGAAGTGTGTGCCTGTGGAGGATCAAACCCGGATCTCCCGAGTAAGACATTGAAGTCTCAACCACTGGACCATCACTGCTTCAAAAAATTTATATCTAAATGCAAATTTAATTTTAAATTTCCATAGATAATAGAATCTAAAAATATATTTAATATTCCAGTTAGAAGCAGCCAAACACTTCAACATACCAGTATATGTGTCAGAGCAGTACCCCAAAGGCCTGGGTCACACAACCAAAGATATAAACCTGGATAATGCTGCACTTGTCTATGAGAAGACCAAATTTTCCATGTTCACTCCAGAATTGCAGGATAAATTGAAAAAAGATGTTCCGAACTTGGGTTCTGTTGTTTTATTTGGAATTGAGGTATTTAAAATTTAGGCTACATTTCCACCAGAGATAAACGAGGATGTGTATCCTCGCTTATATCTAGTGGAAAACATACACACATCTCATAAAAATACCATATTTGGTTTTCTCCTACTATTACATCCAGTAGTACAAAATTATAATTTTTAGTTGATGTTCTATACATCGGCCAAATTCAAAAGAGATATTATTAAAACAAATAAATTTAGAGTTATCAGAACACTGAGTAAAACAAAATGTTTCAATTAATACTTATGCACTTGCTACTACACTAACTAACAAATATGTAATCATGATTATTTCTACACCACATGATACTAAAATCACTTTCATAACTTCAATAATTTTGTTTTCATTGGAACACCTAAAAAATAACCCAAAATTCCAAGTCAGGGTATTCCAAAATTTTTCGCTTAATCAAAGTAATTTAGCTTTTAAATAACACTACTTATTCAATAAATGTTTTGAGTCTGATATCTGATGATGGTTTTATTGTACTAATAGTGACTTGCCACCATTATGGTTTAAATTATTACCACCCACTGTTTAACTGTTGACAAAGAACTTTGAAACTTAATTATCAAAAACAAACAAAAGCTAACTCAAAATATTTTGGACATTAAAACAGAGAATCAGAAAAATGACTTTTTGTTAACTTTTGTAATTAATTAACAATATATTACATAAGGAGCCGTTCAAGTATCTGTAACCAGGAGGGGAGCTGATGTAAACATTGATGCATGCATTTTTTTCATATTCATGTTTCATTGTGCGTGTTAGCTTTTTATCGCTGATGTCAGCACCATGCTGATCCACCCCTCTTTAATGCTTACGTAATACTTGAACGGCCTATAATCACATTTAAAATTATAATATGTGTCATCATCACGACCCGTCAATGGCCCACTGCTGAGCCTGGTCTCCTCCTCAGAATGTGGATAAATTAGGCCATAGTCCACCATGTTGGTTTTGAGAACATGTAGAAATCTCAGGAGTGCAGGTTTCCTCACGATGTTTTCCTTCACCGTTAAAGCTAGTGATATTTAATTGCTTAAAACACACATAACTCAGAAAAGTCCGAGGTATGTGCCCAGGATTGAATTCGGACCTACTGAGTAAGACATTGAAGTCTCAACCACTAGGCCATCACTTTTTTTTTTGTTGGTAATCTCTTTAGAATTTGTATAAGGTATAGATTATTTTTATATAATTCCAGGCCCACGTATGCATAGAACAGACAGTAATAGATCTGCTGAATGAAGACATAGCAGTCCATGTACTAGCTGACGGAGTATCATCCAGGTCTTTGATGGATCGAGGACTTGCTTTACAAGTAATTTTTTTAATCAGCTTTTTTTACAAAACTTTTCTTATACAGCATGTTTTTATTTACTAACATTGTATGTACTATTTATTTTTTATTTCAATCACATTATTATAGGAACATAGTTATTAGTCTACACGTAGGCCAACAGTATGACTGCTTGACTAGAATATCCTCCTGGGGGTTATACTTTAGACTCAGACCTTTAGAGTTACTCCTAGAATACTCGAGATCGAGCTTTTATCTTTAGGTTGGCACAACGGAATGATTACGGATATTCAGTTTGAGCCAACTATTAAAATCAAATGTTACTCAGATTAATGTTGCCGACATCATAATTAACAATATTTTACAAATTTTTTAACCAACATTGAAAAAATGGGTATAAAGGACAATTTTTAACTGGATATTGACATAATGCTCAGCCATTATTATGTTAAAGTATTGCCAGGTTGTAGAGGGAAGTTTTATTTTAATATGCCCTTAGGGGTTCTTTAATTCGTACTTGGTAGTAATTCACCTAAATGTTCAGTTTTGGAGACTCAAAAAGAAAAATATTTTTTTCCTGAATACCTACTATTAACAGACATAAAAATAATTGGTAATGATTATCAATTCAAAAGCAGATTTTATAAAAAATTAAAACTGTCACAGACCTAATTTTTTTTCAAAAATGTCTTCTGTACTTTATATTCAGGATATTTTTTTCATCATTGAGTTTTTCATTATTGTTATGTCTATATGTCCTTTCCCAAGTGACCCGGACCTTTGGAAGCACACCTTCCACGCGGAGCCGTAGCCAACGCGTAGAGGCCCTTTAGACAATTTAGTTTAATGTGAGATGTGACACAAACCGGTGATTATTACCAGGCTTGCGTAGGACGTTGGCAATATATGGAAACTAATAATGCTGGGCTATGGATTGGGGTGATAGTGGACTCGGTAACTAGTGCTATGGATGAAACTATGGCGCCTACCCGACAATGTCTTTATACATTGAAAAATGGGTAGACGGAAACTCGCCAACTCATCAATAGTCCATGAAAGGTCGCTTGTACGGTGCAACATTTGCTGAGCGGCTTAAGGGTAGGATTGGGTAGGGACTCCCGTGGGGAACCTCACGTGCCAACTAACCACTTAGGTGACACCCTTAGAACGAAGTTCTCGCGGCTCCACTCTGATCGTTCGGTTAAGGCAAGCCAGAGGTAGAGGATCTGTCCCTCTGACCTTCCCTGTGTGTTCTCTCCCACCAGCCAGTAAAGGCAAGCTGGGTATGAGGAATAGGACCTTCCCTTGAGAGTGCTCAGGTCTGTAGGTTACTCCCAAACAGCTCGCTTTAACCTGCTCTACGGATGACGCAAGTTAAATGTTCCTATAATAATGTTTTTCATGTGTGTCCGTATGTTTTCCAGCGCATGCAATCTATAGGGTGCTTCATAACAACAGCTGAGAATGTATTATTTAAGCTACTAAAAGATAAAGAGCATCCAGCTTTTAAAAATATATCCAAATTGAATAAAGAGCCCACCGCTGATACTCTGGGCCTTGTTGCAGCTAAATTATAATGTATGTTTATTTTCTTTTTTTTTACATTAACACAGGATTTTCATAAATTGAAGTATATTTAGATCATTCGAATTGTTAATAAATCTGCATCTTCAGCTTTTATTCCATGTTGCTGTTTTTTTTAATCCAAGTAGTTCATAGAATACTATTACTTAAAACGCTGAGTGACGTCACATCGTGTAAAATTTTCTGTATGCCAGCTACATTATTTTTGCTTATTGCTCTACAAAAATGTACACAATCATGGCATCATACACGACATGACGTCACGTTGTATTAAACGTTACGTGACATATTGCAGTTAAGTCTTACTTATAAATATCTTTTTTTTTCAGCGTCTCCAGTCAATCGGCTGTTTTGTGGGTACATCGGAAAATGTATTATTTAAACTATTGAAGGATAAAAATCATACTGTATTCAAACAAATATCGAAATTAAATAATACCCCCACCGCAGATGAGTTTGGAAAAGAATAGTCAGTTTATTACCTAGATAGAGATAATATATCGACTTTTATAACATAGTAAAGGAGTTCCAAAACTGAAAAAGAAATCCAATATAGTTTTACGCCATTGTTTTAATTTTAGTAAAACTGTTAATTACTTTTAAGAGCTATATTTTTACAAAATAATTAGAGGACAACCCTAGTGACAGCTGACAGTACACAATCGGTGAGACGCCATCTTGGAAATTGATAGATTACAACATTTCATATTTTTAACATATCTATATTATGTTATATGAAACTAGAAGAAAAATAAAAGGACACGTATTTTTTATTTTTTCAAAATATAAACTCGGTAATGGTTAAAATCATTTTTGAAATTTAATCTATTCTAAAAAGAATTAAACGCCAATGACGTCATATTTGAAGGTTGAATATGGTCTTTAACAAATAAGGCAGTCATTATCGTATTCCGCCGTGTATATGACGTCATCACATTTTTGTTTCAAGTGCTGAATATTTTATAATTAAATATTTAATGGATTTAAAAGAGCATTTATTATTATTGGTATTTGTTATTTTTATTTTAAGAAAAAAGTGGGTGGGTGTTTTTTATTGACATTTACAGGAAATAAAAGATATTGTATTTTAAATGTTGGAATTAAATTATTTTATATTTAAATTAGTTATCATTTCAACAGCGACCATTTTAG
Organism: Limenitis camilla; assembly: GCA_905147385.1. Lineage (NCBI taxonomy): Eukaryota > Metazoa > Arthropoda > Insecta > Lepidoptera > Nymphalidae > Limenitis > Limenitis camilla. Next base: position 3,882,217 of record LR990251.1, on the reverse strand, counting down.
TTGCTCCTTTGCCGATTGTAGTACCTGAAAAAAAAACATAATGGAATATATATTTGTGATGTCACAATATAGTCTAAAAATTCTAAATAATATAAATTTATAGTAACATTAAAAAAAAATTATGAAAAAACAAAAAAAATATTTTGGAAGTAATTTGAAAATATTGGAAAAATGATATCTAAGTATGGCAACACTGTTAGTGACAATCATATATATAAAACTTTTTCTTGTTATAATGGTTTAAACAGAAATAAAAATATCTAGTATTCGAAATCAAATTAAAATACTTCTATTTTAGACAAATTATTGCCAGATTAAAAAATGTCAAATAAAATATTATCAGATAAATATTTCTTAGTTATAAACAGTCCTTATCTCTTATCAAGTATATATTATGTTTACTTTATGCTAATATTTAACATCTTAAAACGTTACATTTTATATAATCTGTGTCAATGTAAATTACCAGACTACGCTAATGTAATGACATGATCCCTGCGTTCCACTAAGCGATCTCAACGCCCACGCTCACTACCGCGGTTTTTCCCGTTCCACTTGTCCGCGAACTTTACTATCGTTAAATTAAAGGGAACGGGTAATTGAGCGTTAACATAAACAATTCAAATTTAATGGCGAATTATAAACCAATAGATCCAAGAGGTTAAGTTTATAATTATTGGTTAAATTATTTATATTCATATTTTTTATTGATTGTTTTTTTATTTTTATAATTTAATTAAACTAAAATTAACTTTTCTTAAAACATTCACATCCACTGAAAAATCTCTATCCGTATCAAATAAAGATATTTACATCTTCGCCATTTTTGTTGTTTTAAAAATGCCGCCAATTTTGCAAACACAGATCACTAATTTTGCAATGCTCACAACGGACACGATTTGACATGGGTCATCGTGAGACGTTTTGGGCGTTGTGATCGCTTAGTGGAACGGACTGATTATAATCTGTTTCAATCTAACTTACTATAGACTACAATGTCAAATAAACATTACTATTAGTAAAAAAATCGATTATAACATGGAAATAAAAAATATGAACAAAAATTAAAAAAGTAAACTGCTATACAGAATAAAATAATAATTATGGGTCTGTGTGTCAATTTAAAGCAGCAATATAAATTGATATTAATTTTTTCTAGAATATTCCCAAACACGTGCAAAGGAATGACTATTTCACTCATTCAGAAATCAGATGTTCAGATCTATTTTTAGGACAAAATCTAGCTCCAAAATGATTGAACATTTGACAATAGTAATAATGAACTTATAAGTCGATTAATCGAGACTATTTAATCGAAAAAATATTTTTCTTTAATAAAAATTTCGACAGCAATCGCATTTGTTGTATGGGAGCCCCCCCCCCCCTTAAATATAAATTTTATTCTGTTTTTAGTATTTGTTGTTATAGGGGGCAACAGAAGTACATCATTTGTGAAAATTACAACTGTCTAGCTATCACGGTTCATGAGATACAGTCTGGAGACATACAGACGGACGGACGGACAGCGGAGTCTTAGTAATAGGAAAAAATAATTAAAATAAAATTAAATGAGTTAAACAAGGTAACATATAAAATAAAAACAAAATAAAGTTTATCATAGATATATTCTAAAATAACATAACAAACTACTTGTAATATAGTGTTGCCATATCTTGATTATAATTAGCTATTCAATATGTTGTACAGAACCTGGAATATGGAATTATATACATATTAACTAAATAAACTAATTTTTAAATATTGCCAGATTACAAAAATTATACATTTTTAATCTGTGGTATGTGTCACAGATTATGTTTACATCATTTATATGTCTTAAAATATATTAAAAATGAAAACACAAAATAACACAAATATAATTTGAAAACAAAAAAAACATTCGAAATGGGGTTGTTAAAAATGGCGGGAAAATCAATTCTTTTTTTTAAATTTATTACTTAGCTTAGTTTTATTTATAATGTAAATATTAAGAAATAAATCGACGTTTATTACTTTTTTTCCCTGTTTTTATTCCATGATGGAAAAGGGTATAACACCACACAGCCTTTGACGTTTATTAGAATATAATTTTTACTTTGTAAAAAAAGAAGATTTTTTGAATAACTATAAATTTTGTTCAATTATTTTTATTTGATGTCAAATCGACCTTCCAAGTACTTTTTTGATTGGTTTAAAAAAAGTTAAACAGTTCAGAAACCTCAGCAGTGTCAAATCAATATTTAATAACACTTCGAAAAATTAAAAATTTATGGGATTGACGTAAAGTTAAGAAAAGGTCACGTGACTTACAATCGAAAAACAAAAATTTACAGCAAATCTAGAATCAATTTAGACGAATGAATTAAAGTAAGAAAATAAGTATTTTCATACAAACGTCTTTTGACAGTAGTTAACGATAACGAACTAAACGAATTAAACTAAAGATAGAGTCGCTACAAGGCGATTGCGACTTTGCTCAGGCTTCAGTGCGTGTTTCCGAACGTATGTATAAACACATAGACTATAGACAAAAAATAAACTTGACGTTACTATTGGCGGGAAAAATATATTTTATTTCTGTGGTCAGTTATTAATTAGAGGATTAGATTTTATCAATTTTAAATATCATTACATTAATTGAGTATATCGTCGTTAATGAGTGCGTGTGACTAGTACTAATATTTAGTTTGATGTAACAAATCACTTTTTCAATTTATTTAAATTACTATGGAGACGTGCGCCTGGTATGTTTTGCGCATAATATAGACAAGTGACTATTAATAGGACTTCGATTACTAAATGAGAACTAGATACCAGAGATGTGACTTTTTCAAATACATGTATTTGAAATAAAAGATACTAAATACAAAATATAGGTATTTCCATTTTGTATTTTATTTGAAATACCTTTTAAGACATATTTTGTATTTGCAAAATGCAAAATACATTTTAGCATTAATTAATTTAGTCATCAATAAATTAATGCGATAAACTATTCTTACTATGGCAACACTGTTCTGATGGGTAATAGACATTCGTTAATTTAATATTTTATAGTTCGTCCAAAATAGCTTGATACGGATGTCAAAAAGAATGTGATTGTGTCAAAAAAAAACTTAGTAATAAAATAAAGGCAAATTCTTATAAACCTATAAAAGTATTTTATTCGAATAAAGCATTTTGGAAATATGTATTTTGTATTTAGTATTTTTAATATAAAATGAAAAACTATTTTGCATTTAGTATTTGAATACTTTTTTATAAACTATTTTGCACATCTCTGCTAGATACATAGTCCTACAACTATGGCAACTATGAGTAGTTATAGATAGGAAGTTATGTTCCTTCTCGCTCACTCTACAACACAATAAGTCACAACTATTATCTAAATATCTGCTCAATAAATCAAACTATGATTTTTTAATTTCAAATGGGTGGCCATTTCTGGGATGGGATATTATTTACATACAATCAAGGGTAAATATCTCTTACTTTTATTTAGAAAGAGCTTCTAGAATTTCCTGAAAATAAAACTAATATAAATCAAATGTTCACGACGTGACGTCACTCAATTTTTTTATAATATATTATTTTGTACAATTAAACTATATTTTGAAATAACATGGCACTATATATTGATATTAACCCATTCCTGGGAAGGATTCCTGTCCTATTTTTAGGACACCATGTTTTCTTCAGAAGTTCACATTCTCTTTCTTTTATCTTATTAAATCTATATTTGGTCCTATTTATAGGACAGCCTGATTCAACGCGAGAAGGGGTGAACTATATTTTTTTATGTTCTGTTATTTTTTATGTGTTAACGCATTACTTCCCAAGAAATGTTAAATTTAGCATTTAAATCTTAAATATGTTATAAAATATCAACGAAAAGAATTCTCTTCCCACCCCTTCCTGCGGAATCAGTCAGTCCTATGTAATATAATAAAATCAGTTTTCTTCTGTGAGTTCTTTTTGGATATGACAGAAATTCCTATTCCTCATTATTAAATGTTTTAGGTCGTCTAACCATAATGCACGATGTTAATTGTGAGACACCTTAAAGTCAAGTTTTTGCCCAACTTGACATTTGTTTGAGTTTTCGGAAAGATATTTTAAAACATACGTAGGTTTATTTTATACCTCTCACAATAATTTTTTTCTGAAAAAAGCGTTATTTATTCGGAAAACAAAATATTTATCTTTCAGTAATCTGAAGTTCGCGCGAAAACAGCACATCACGTGACATTCCTGGCTGTGACGTCACATTTCGATAAACTTAGTAAAGCTAACTACGATACTCCAACTCTTAAACATATTTTGAGTAAAAAGTTTGCAGCTTTTACCTTGGAAATAACAAGCTCATATAAGTAAATATATATTTAGAATATAAATATTTTACTACAATTAAAGATCCAGACAAATTGTTTATACACGTTTCTAAATGTCCCAAACGTCGAAAGCAGTGGTTACAATTAGCACGCCGAGAGTTGAATTTTACGTCTCTGATCTACTGAAATAAATTAAACTTAACCTAGTATTTTGTACATTAAACATGTCATAAAACAATTATTTTTATGAAATTATTTTTTTTATTATTTTTAAGTTACCGCACCACCACAGCCTCGATCAGCTGTAAGTAAAAGACGACGAATGGACGTAATACAAGAAATATTAGCTGAGGAAACTGTGAAATGTGTCGTCACACGCTGCTCAAACATGGCCGCCCGCGTTTCCGTATTTGTAATCCAGAGATGAAAAAACTCAAATTTATTTTAAAGCAAAAAATATATTGTATAATTATTGTGAACCCATAAGCTACTGTGTGTACCCAACATATTAAATATATTATCGTTACAATTGTCAAATAGCCAATCGAGCAGCGTGTTACGATTGTTGAAGCCTTTTACGAATATGAGCGTTCAAATCAAAATGCATTTCGTGCACTTCGTGATTTTTTTGTTTCACAATCGGTAGAATTGTGCATAAATGATGAAAAAGCAGTGATGGCCCAGTGGTTGAGAGTTCAAGTCTTACTCGGGAGGTCCGAGGTTCGATCCTGGGCACTCACCTCTGACTCTGAGTTATGTGTGTTTTAAGCAATTAAATATCACTTGCTTTAACGGTGAAGGAAAACATCGTGCGGAATCCTGCACTCCTGAGAGTTCCCAAAACAGTTCTCAAAGGTGTGTGAAGTCTGCCAACCCGCACTGGGCCAGCGTGGTGGACTATGGTCTAATACCCTCCTCATTCTGAGGAGGAAACCCGGCTCAGCAGCGGGCCATTGAAGGGTCGTGATGATGATGTGCATAAATTTAAACTAACCGGGTCTGTAGGCAATGTAAATACACCTGTGCATGCTCGCCCAGATCGTTCGAAAACATTGATGTTGTTTGCGATAGTGTGGCCACTTGCCACACGGCCAACGATGGCTCCTTTGCGCGAGAAATTAAATGGCCGTATTATCTCACGTGGCGATGTTAATGGCCACGATCATGTGATTTGACACCGTTGGATTTCTTTCTTGTACGAAAAGTACTATAAAGTGTACGTCAATAAGCCAAGAACAATTCAAGAGCTAAAGGATGAGATAATTCGGCACATTAACGACATTGAACCTCAATAATGTCTCAGAGCCATTGAAAATATGGACCATCGGATGTATGCCACCAAAGCCGTTGCGAGCATTTAGCCGATATTTTGTTTCACACATAATTGTCATAGATATTATAATCATAATAAAAAAATATTAAACTTTTTGTTTTATGTACAATTAATATCGTGCTTTTTGGTTGGACCACCCTTTAATATATTTTTTATATTCTGTTATTAATAATATAACATACAAAGAATTCCCTTCTTACTGAATCAGCCTGTCCTATAAAGAGGAATAAATATATATTTCATAAAATAAAATAAAAAAAGAGAGCATGAACTTCAAAAAATTATCTCAAACATGGTGTCCTAAAAATAGGACAGGGAGAATGGGTTAATATTCTTGTTCATATGAAACTAATAGTTCCCAAATTTAAAGCTAACGAGTTTATTTTTCTTAGACTGAAATATAGATAAATAGACAATAGGATAAAAACCCTTATCTATTTTTTAAAAAAATCATCAAAATTGGTCTAGCCATTTGGGAGGAGTTCGATAACCAACACTGTTATTTATTTAATCTAGAATCTATTTTGGAAGAAGAGAATTCGATTAGTGTTATCGACAATTGAATGACATACAGAGTATATATCTTAAAGTAAGTTAGTTATGAACAAAAGACAAAAAGCAAATTAAAAAAAAATTAAAATCTTGACTTTTACATGTTCAGTCTGTTCCGTTTCATCTTGAACTTATATTCCATACCGTTGTAGTAACTACAAAATTAATATTATTATTATTACACTACACATTATATGTTTCTCTCCGACTCGCTCTCGCTTCGCTGAGGACTAATTTATTCATACTCTACCCGTTATGAATCATATATATTTCATCGTTAAGGCAGGTTTCTCCGACTTACTGCAGGATATCCGACTACCACAAAAAAGTATTTCATTTGTTCGAGTTAATATATAGCCTTTGACACTCACAAATAATGTGGTTTTTCACCAATAGAAAGAATTTTCAAAATCAATTCAGTAGAACCAGAGATTACCCCCTACAACCTCACAAACTTTTTTTTTACGGTGTCACTGATTTTAATGTATAATCAAAATAACAAGATTTTTTTACTATTTCAATTTTTTTCCCTTGTTTATGGGATAATTTTAAGTCTTGCAACACTGACAAACTGTCAGAATTCTCCAGAATTATGAAACCGAGTATATTGACTACAGAATATTATAAAATTATAGAGGGTAGACGTAACGATAAATATCTTATATGGAAGAGATAATTAGAATCTTATATGATTGAAAGTGTGGCGCTAGTGTAGATAAAGGGCATCTAGTTACTTCTAAGTTTGAACGCATAGAAGTCATTATTAGGGACTTTTTAGTGAGGCAAGAGGAGCGCGCCCTACGTGATTTGATCTTACACAACAACTCAGCTCCTGCGCGCCTGGTATTTAACAATATTTTAGATGTGGATGCAGTCCAAAATATTCTATCAGTATTATATGTTATACATAAAACAATATTAGTTAAGCTGCTGCTACTGCAGCGCCATCCATTTAACGCTTTTTGACTGACATTTTATAATGAACTACAATTTTCTACCAAAACAACCGGTTAAACTGGTCCATTACCTGCACTACTGTCTGTTCTCCGAGCGGCACGTCCTCTGTACGGAGGGCGGCGCGACTCACGATCGATGTTGGGTCGGAGTCGAGGATTACCCTGAAAACATACAAAAAGTTATTAAAAACCGATGTTGTGTATTTGTTTGCTGCAAAAACATCTACTTCTTCTGTCAAAGTACTATTTAGGGTATCGATGATTGGAAGTCTCCTAAAACCTCTGCATCATCATCTTAACCTGCAGAGCCAAGTCTTCTTCTCACGATGAGAAGGGGGTTATATAGCCTACAGACTAGACTTCACACATCTTTGAGGATATTATGGAGGACTCAGATGTGCAGATTGTCTCACAATATTTTTCTTCACCGTTAATATATATATATATCGGAAAATAGTAAACGATTATCGAATAATCAAATCGTCATTGCCATCTATCGCGCTAGAGTAAAATAATAATCACTTTCGTCGTTTTGACAGCACACTTTTATATTCTCTCCACAGTCGGACAGCAGTGTTAGTGTCACGCGAGGTCTCTCAAGGAGTGGATATTATTTGGGTAGAGTTAGTGGAAGTGTTAATTGTATATTAGTGCTGGGTGAGCTGTCCGATCAAGGTCAAGTAAGTCCTTACAATGTACTTGTCACGTGGTAATACAAACACTAAGCTAGGTTAGTCTTGTGTTAGGTTACGTTTATGCTAGTCTAACCTATATAGACTTGTAGTGATTCCCTTAGTTTGCTCCGACATATATGTCGGCGTAATTTAGGTTAAGGTAATATTTAATATCACTTGCGCTGTCATATTGTAACGAAACGCCTATTAGTGGCTTGTGATTGCTATTCACTATTATCTCCACTAGTGGAGGGGTGCTCCTACCACTGTTTCGCCATTTTTTACTCTCTTTCTTGACGTATCGATCTATCGATACGTTTTAATCTCTTTGAGTGAACATAGTCTGAAGTGTTGCTAGTGAAAGTGTAAAAATAGTCTTGTGATGCTGATGCTCTCTGATTACAGTCACCACTCACCATTACAACCTAATACCACCAAAAATGTATAATATGTGACTCACCCGCCATCACAGATCTCGTCAAACGCCAGCATCACAGAGTCCAAGTTATCCAATAATACTCTCTTCTCAACATTTCTTCTTAACAAGAGGCTGACGGACTCGTATAAAGCATTCAGTACAGACTGCAGGATTAACTGTAACATTAAAATGAATATATTAACTTTTGTGTAAGGCGTTTACACTAGAGAAGGACGAGGATGAATAATTAATAGAATCACTTCATTTTATACGTTCTGAGCGAGGTGAGGTTAATGAAGTGATTCTATTTCTTCTCAACACACACATCGCTTGCTAAACATCCTCGCATATCTCTGGTGGAAACTGATCCTAAATTGTGTATCAAAGACTAAATAAAATTAATAAATATTTTGCAGCTGAAATTAATTAACAATCTCAATTCAAAGTCTTTGGATTATGGTCAGAAAATAGAATCTATATTTAAATTTGTGCACCAAAATCTTTGAATTTTCTATATTATTAATTTCGGACGTAAAAAACAACATTAGAAGATCGTAGTAGGTCAGTTGGACAAAGAAATCAAAGTAAATAATAAGATACTAATTCTAGGTGTACCTCAAATTTATATGGGTAAGCAGGGAATCATGATCCCCCTTGTTTTTAAGCTCTAATAAGAGTACTCAAAAGGGTTTTAATATTTTGGCTCTCCCGCACTTCGGTGTCCCCTCTCTTGCCGCAGTGCTCGCTGCGGTGCGTGGCGTTCCACACCGGCCCGTCGGGGTGTATTTTTTATTTATACTGATATTTTTAATTTCATAATATCTTTTGAATGGATTGTCCGATTTAAATAATTCAAAAAGTAATACAGGTATTGAAACACTCTTGAATACATATACTCTTGAATATATATAATTATATACGAAATAATTTATTTGGATAAGAATTAATACAAAGGTATGGATAACATGGTCTGATTTTGATAGGGATTTTCATATATAATATCTGGACATATGGTCTCGCGTTTTTTTTGTAGATATTGTTCAAGCAGTGAAGGCCCAGTGGTTGAGACTTCAAGTCTTACTCGGGAGATCCGAGTTCGATCCCCCACACAGGCACACACCTCTGACTTTTCTGAGTTATGTGTGTTTTAAACAATTAAATATCACTTGCTTTAACGGTGAAGGAAAACATCGTGAGGAAACCTGTACTTCTGTGAGTTCCATTAAGTTCTCAAAGGTGTGTGAAGTTGCCAACCCGCATTGGACCAGCGTGGTGGACTGTGGCCTCATACCCTCATTCTGAGGAGGAGACCCAGCTCAGCAGAGAGCCATTGACGGGTTGTGATGATGATTATTGATACGTTCTATAATATTGTAGAACATTTTTTTTTCCATCATCAATACTTTCCGCAGCGAATGTTATGAAAGATATTTTATGGCTAATTTCTTTACACCTTGGGTTGGTTTTAGTCCGAATTTCTGAGGATCTCTTTTTTTTTCTAGTACTAAATATAGCCTATGTTACTCAGGAATAATGAAGCTTCTTAACGGCAAAATAATTTTTGAAATCGGTCCCGTAGTTTTTAAGTTTATTCGTTACATACAAAAATATAAGTCTATCCTCTTTATAATATTAGTATTAGTATAGATATAGATACACATATAAGTAAAAATCGAGAGGTATGTAACTAGAAGTCTTCTAGAATATGGGAAACCCCATCTTCTAGTTTAGACTTTAGACAGAGGAAAAAATCAATTAGACTGAAAACTAGTTACAATGAGGCCATATACTATTTTTCTAGGAAGTTTTTTTACATTTTGGCAAGCATTCGGAAGATTTTAGGGATCAAGTCTCCCATAAAAGAATGTGCCAAGTATCCCTGCATACATTGAGATTAGATAGTACAGACTATTTGACAATCTTTCTAACTAAATCTCTTTAACTTGTAATATTTCTAAATTATTATAAATTGACTTTGATTTATTAATATGTGATATAAATAGTCAAAACCAATGTTACTAATTTTAAATAGTGCTGGGTCCACAATAGCTTGGTAAAATGACTGTACTCCCCGACTAAGTCTCCCGGGGGACCCTAGTGTCCCTATTTTCCCCTAATCATCTTTAAATATATAAATCTTAATTGTTTTAAATTACAAAAGAAAGAGGGATATTTGAGATTTTATTTAGGTAATGTGGTGGTTTTCCATCAGAAAAAAAATCACTTCCACCATATGTGTATGTTAACTTTTTTGGTGATGAAACTGATGTGAGGCAAAACAAGAAATTTGTAATTCAAAAATACTAGTTCATCATCATCCGTTAATGGTTAACTGCTGAGCTGTGTCTCCTCCTCAGACTGAAGAGGGCTTAGGCACCATGCTGGCCAGTGCCAGTTGGCAGATTTCACACACCTTTGAGAACTCGGAGATCTCTCAAGAGTGCAGGTTTCCTCACGATGTTTTGTCATGAACAATGCTAGTAAATTTTTTAAATTCTTATTTGGCAAAAAAAATTACCTCATTTTCATGTGAACTGCCCATGACATAGAAGAACAAGTCCACATTACTCTTGTATACACAAGTCAGTCCATCTAACATTATGATCTCTGCGTTGGCTCTGAAAAATGAAACAGTTTGGATTTAAATATAAAAAAATAAAAAAACGCATTGGTATGGATACTTTAAAATATTCCATAAGGTTAAACCATACATATTGTGTATTCAAATAATCCACATTTAACGACAAAAAAAGTCACTAATAACATTGGATTAAATAATTTTTTAACCGACTTGAAGAGAATGGTGCCCTATATGTTAATCCGTCTTCTAATTATAGTTCGTCTATTTCTGTATCAAAAGAAACAAATATGTTGTTAATTAATAGGAGTTATAGTTTATTCACAGACTAACAGTAGTGACCGCTTGACTAAAATATGCTCCTGGGTTATACTGACACAATATCAGACTGACAGCATTACTGCTAGAATACTTGTGATGTAATAATCATAACGATTATTTTGCAATCCCTACTCCAATTGATTTTTATTTTCACAGTTGTACAACATTCAAGGATAAGTAACAGGATGCTACTCAAATTAGTGTAGCCAACATTATAATTAACAATATACAAACAAAGAAAAGAAATGTATTAATTCACTTGTACCAAAGTTATCCTAAGTTTAATTATTTTTATGTGTATCAACAATTGCAAACAGTTTTATTGAGTTTTGTTATTGAAGTTAGTCAAGATAAAGAAATTTTTCAAGACAGATGTCATAATGAGTTTATTTGTCACACTATGCGATTGAGCATAGAACTTCTTTTTAATTACTTGGTACACAAGTAACTGAGATTTGCCAGTAAGTCCTGCCACCTCGACCATTGCTCCTCTTTTGTGGGGACCCTGTTTTAAATATCACTGCTTACCCCCATAGACTGTAGGAATATTCAAATCTTTTGGGCAGTGATCGATTGTATCTCTTTTGGGTTCATCATATGTCGCCCTAGGTGGATACTTCTTTTAAACATGAGCGGGCCACATTCACAGTACATCATAGCAGTCTCGTCTGCTTCATTGCAGAATCTGCAACTTGGACTGTTACTCATGTTTAAGTTAAACAAATGTTTGTTTAACTTGCAGTGTCCTGTCAGGATTCTGGTTACTGCGCTTAACTAGAACTTCTGGAGTTCAAGGAGCTCTTTCGTTAGCTTCCTAATATAGCCTTTAATCAGAGTTTTCAAATGCTGTAGTCCAGGTGCGGACGTCCATTTTTTGAGAGCTCTTGATGCACAGTGTGCCGTGAGAATGTTGTAAGCACGTTCTTTTGAGATGCCACAGAATGGTTCAGGGCCGATTTGAGGGTGGTCGGCACTGGCTCTCGCTTTTTCATTCACATCTATACCCGAGTGACCAGGAACCCATCTAAGCATTACTATGTAGGATTTTCCTAGATCGTTTAGGTTATTTTTACAATTTTGGACTATTTTTGAATTACTTTCAAAAGAGTTTAGTGTTGTTTTGGTGTTTTAGGTTTCCTCCTAGGTTGATCTCCGCACATTTGTTGATTGCGAAGATTTCAGCTTGGAAGATAGAGAACTCTATACCAAGATTGACGCTCTTCCTGTAATTTGGTCTTTGACCGTAAACACCACATCCAACATCAGGCCCTTTTTTAGACCCATCAGTAAACCTTTTGTTATGGACTTTGTGACTAGTTGGTCTAACCATTCAGTCCTGGTAGGAATGTCTACAGTGTATAGTTTGCTGAAGTTTATCTCTATATTTGTGCCATCTGATGGCATTTTCAGAGATTTGTTTAAAGACCAGGTCTCGAGTTTGTTCAGTGTGCTAGACCGCCATCTGGTGCTTATTTGAAACTATCCTTTACTGTTTTTTTTTTCAATATCAATTTGGAATACTTTACAGTCTATGATTGAAATTTTTTTTTAATTAATTTTTTATTATATCTTGTTAGTATGTACATGCATGATAATTTTTTTACATATATTTTATCTAATTACATTTAAAAAAAATATAAAATAAATTATAATGAAATTCAAATTCAATAATTTGCTATTTTTATTTTTAAATTACTTATTCACTTCCAAGATCTACACTTTTGTTAAGGTTTTTCCAAAAAAAAAGCTAAATTGTCAATAGATTGCTTTTGTTTTATAACCTGTCGAACATTTATTACAAAACAAAATTATTAAAAAGAAAATTCCATATTTATTTTATAAAAAAATAAAATGGCTATGAATGTTTACCTGTGTGTTTTATTAAAAAGATTCTTTTCAAATGCTTTCTGGTCTTTGGAGTTAGGTAGAACATCTTTGTCATAGTACTTGGCCAGGATTCTGTTGCCATCATTGTCTAATATACACATGCCCTTAACAATGTAGAGCGTTGGTTCCTGGAACATATAATGTTTTGTGAGTTATTGGAGCATATCAGGAGCTTAAAGGGAAGCATTTAAAGGACAAGTTCCAAATCATCTTCTTCTTTTATGATTTGTATATTTGATTCTGTTTTGTCATGTTGATTTTGATTATTGTAAATATTACATGCATAATACAACATTAAAAAAAATACATTAAACTCTATTATTTGGACTACAGTTATGTCAATTCTTGATTTTTGAAATTTGGGTTTCTAAATTTTATTGAATCGCACCCTAGAAGCAGGTTTAAAATTACTTGTAGGTAGTCAGGGATTTATCTACAAATATAGACCTAGGCCTGTCTAGAATGGCAGTAAATTCAATACTTAAGCGAGTCCTAATGGACCGAGCTAGAGTCTAAGTGTGGAAACGGAGCCCACATACAATACTGAAGCGAGTATCCAAAGCCACATTAACAGGATCTTACCAAATTTGGCTTGGATGGGTGAGTAACATGCACAAAACTCAATTTCCGAACATAATTGGTTATAGAACTTATAGACAAAAACTATATTAAGCGAGTATACCGAAATTAGATATTTAATCAATCTGTTCTTATAAGAGGAGCAAGATAAAAGAGGATGTTTAAAAAATTAATCAAATAAGCAGTAACATGTTTTATTGTAATTCATTGAAACAAACGAGATATATTGCAATATCTCTTGGTTAGTCAACAAAAACTTGCGACTTAATTTTTGCCATTAAGAAAAGTAAATACTTACAAATAAAGCTCCTTCAATTGTTCCTGTATGAACCATTTTTAGTATATTTGCAGCGATTTGTTTTAAAATACAAGATTATTTTATTTGATTAGTTGACGTGTCGTGTCGATGTTTATCTGTTTGACGTGTATGCCGGTGTTGCTAGATCATAGATCGAAATACTGCCTAATAGGCTTGGGTAGTTCGCGAACCACCTAGTTCAAAAGAGTGCTCCTTTAGGTGAATTATACGAACTAATTCGTCGACGATCTATCTCTTAGTTCTTTTTAGTTCTTATATTTTTTTTAAATTGAATTAATTACTTTTAGGTATGCTTATGTTTCATCTATACTTGACTACTTGTTTTCTATAAAAATATATAAGTAATAAATAAAAATAGTGGTTTATTTCTAAAAAAATCGATATATACTTATATATTTAAATGGTAATAAAAATATCACTTTTGAGAATACCGATGTTTTTTTCCTTTATTTATTATTTTTACTAAATTGTGAACTTAAAAGAGCGCTCTTTATGGTGATCGACTAGGTCCCAGATTACTAAAATAGAATATTTTGGTTTTTTAAAATTAGAATTTTAACTAGACACAAACCCCACAAAGTAAGGAACATGAAAGTAAAATAAAAATTTCACGTCACTTATTTTAAAATTTAATGTACAAAAATAATAATATAAAGAATGTATTTCATCTATATTGTTTCATTTAATAGTAGAAAAATTGTCAAAGATTATGATAAATGGAATTGTTTCATTTAAGTAAATGTCATTCCTCACTATTATATCTTACTAATATTATAAATGTAAAAAAATGTATATTTGGATATTTGTTACTCAATTACACAAAAATATTCAGCAGATTTCAATGAAATACACAGATATTTTATAACCTGTATTAACACAAACATAACTTATTATATCGCAAAATTTTATAGTTTTAGCAATAACAATGTTTATTGCGTGCCTGAATATTGTTCCATAATATTGAAAATATAGTATGAAATGTTAGATTTAATGAAATCTTTGTACGATAATTTATTACTCATGTTTGTATCTGTATTTTTTATATGAAATTATAGTATTTATTGTGAAAATAACATAATAATTCATTAATTCTTTTATGACATAATTATTGACATTTGTTACCAAAGTGATGGATAATTCTTTTATTATTTAATTTTTCTCTAGATTAGACCACGAAAAATGATTTACTTATTTGCATTTATATTACATTGTAATTAACCAAAACCACGAGTTAACAAAAAAAATATTATATATCTCCAGAATTCTAACATAAACAGATATGACATTGGCGGAGTGAAATGTGTTGAATTTCACGTATAAAAGCCATAAATCTCAAATTAAATTAAATTGGACTATTTTTAAATATTAAAATTCATATAAAACAATACAAAAAAGAACTTGAAATTTGGGAATTTTTTTTAACTTACAACATTGAACACAGATACATTATCGATTTGTGTAGATGAATACCATAGATAAATATATATCGTTTGGATATTTGTATTAATATAAATCTTAACAAACTTATAGTCAGTACTGTTTTTTTATATGAAATTTACTTTACTATTTTAATATTTGGATGTGAGCTCGAGCGTTGAAGGTGAGTTTGTGCATAGTAGAAGACGTCTTTAAACTTGCTACTGGGTCTAAAGCCCCAGGCACTGCGCAGTTTCCATCTAGATTACATGTTAATATTGTCACTATGTTCATAAAATGCTGTTAAATAATTACTATAAACAAAATAGTGTTCCTACATAAAAATATCCTAATTAACACCAAACAAAGATCAAAACATAATTTCATAAATAAAAAAGTTAATTATTTCGCGCCATAATTTGACACGTCATGGCGGAAGACGGGAATAGAGCTTTGATGTCGCCGAATCAAATTACTGAAGATATTTCTAACTTGGACGTAATTTAATGGATTCTGCGTCTAAATTCTATTTATGTTTATAAAGACCGTAAGACAAGATATCTGTATATAAAAAATATTATATAAGAAAAATTAAAAAAAAACGAGTTGCACTGGGGAGTAGAAGAGAAAACTTGAACATTAACGTTGTGCATTTTTGAATATTTTGGAATGGTTAGTATTGAGATCTGGCTTACATACGGCGAGACCAGAACGTGTAACCCAAAGATAAAATTTATAAAAAACCAAACTGTGTAATTGAGATCTGACGCTTACAAATTTTCGATGAGGTCACGTGTCCTGACGGGAGTTTAAAATTTATTTAACCCAAAAAAAAAGTACACAACTGCACAACGCCTAAAGAAGTTTTTCGCTTCAAAAAACTGTTCATCAATTCATGGCATGTTGTACTAATAGGGTACATTCACGCTGCAACTTTTAGACAGTTTTTTCAAAAATCGGAAAAATTAAAAATCGTAAGAAAAGATGACAATTATAATTTTTTTTTAATTACTTATCTAATTTCCTGTAAAACTATAAACGTTTCTAATTTTAAAAAAACGGTACGCCATATTGAGAAATGATAATAATAGATTTAAAAAAAAATTTTGAAGCTATTATTGAAAAATTATTATAATCTGCTCTGTGCGCCCTTAAGTCAAAATTTAATTAATGTACCTAACAGGAGTACATCATTAACCTAAAATACCCTTCCTTATTACCCACATATTTTGATCCCTCCAGTATAGCATTTCACCGACTAATTACTAAGAAATGCTACCAAGAATAGATTCCTCAACCGTAACGATCTTAAACGTTTTAGAGCCAAACTATATGTTATTTGACCTCTCATCTAATATTAGTTACAGGGGAGCATAGATCAAGAAATACTGGCTGTTATTTTCGGTTTCATAAATTTCGCTGGACTAGGCTCATCTAAATCATTTTAACGCCAAAACTGACTTTTAAATTATTTTTATACAGTGCGATACGATTTTAATATCTCATTGTACCTAGTCGTAATATAAAATTATTCAGGTATTCAATATATATTTTGATATTATCTAGCAGGAACTATTATTTTTTTTCTGGGAGATAAAGTAACCAATATTTTAATCCATGTAATAATAATAATTTATATTAACCCCTAAATTGTCACTCAGTAATTGTGTAGATTTTCATTATTTGAACACAGGGAGAGAAAGTAATAAAAAGTAATAAAAAGAAAAATAATAAAAAGAAAATGAAAAGAAAAGCGACAGATAATAAAAGAGGGAGGACAGAGCAATAATAAAATTGAATAGGTAAATAAAGATAAAAATTAAAAAGAGAGCATGAGAGAGAATGATAGTATATAAATAGGAAGAGAGACGGAAATACTATAGACTTCTATCAGTGAAAGAAAACGAAATGGCCGTAATCTATTTATTAAAATATGTACATGGCAACACTAAATCACCTTTGTCATGGCAACACCACATTGCCTATGTTACCGGGTAACATAAGCGGGTAGAAGAACGGGTAGAAAGCTATATCCTTTCCGGGTAACATAGGCTATGTGGTGTTGCCATAAATATTATAATTAAAAAGATATGGCCATTTAAGTGCTATAACGTGGTCATTTTGTAAATTGAAGAGTTTCTCGGGAACTACTAATCCAATTTTTAAATTTTTTTCACTGATAGAAAACTACACTATTCGTGAGTGACTAAAGTGATTTAGTGTTGCCATATACATATAATATAAAATCAGATTATGATTTTATATTTTTTACTGATAGAAAACTACACTATTCGTGAGTGACTAAAGTGATTTAGTGTTGCCATATACATATAATATAAAATCAGATTATGATTTTATATTTTTTACTGATAGAAACTACACTATTCGTGAGTGACTAAAGTGATTTAGTGTTGCCATATACATATAATATAAAATCAGATTATGATTTTATATTTTTTACTGATAGAAACTACACTATTCGTGAGTGACTAAAGTGATTTAGTGTTGCCATATACATATAATATAAAATCAGATTATGATTTTATATTTTTTACTGATAGAAAACTACACTATTCGTGAGTGACAAAGGTGATTTAGTGTTGCCATATACATTTTTTTTACTCATCCGATTTAAAAAAAATCTATAGTATTTTAGTATATAAGTCTAGTATTTCCGTTTTCCTCTTTTATACTTTCATTCTCTCTCACCCTCCCTCTTTTTTCTCTCTTTAATTTTTATTTTTATCTCTGTTCATTTTGTCTATTTTCCCATCGTTTCTTTCTATTATCTCTCTCACCTTTCCCTCTTTTTCTCTTTCTCCTTTATTTATTTCTCTTTCATTTTATCTTTTTCCTGTTTATCTCGTTTTATTATTATCGCTCTCTCTCTTCTCTTTTTTTCTTTCTCTATTTTCTCTTTTTTGTCACCTTTTCTCACTCTCTTTTTTCAAAGATTTAAAAGCTACACAATTACAGAGTGACAATATAAGGACATCAATTATATTATTTCTTCAAATACCCGGAGCGAAGCGAGGGTAGGCCGCTTGTGTTGTATATAAAATTATAAGTATTTTTTTTAATTACTACTTGGTTTTTAGAATCCGATACAATAAGGTCCGATTGCTGGACACGGGACAATGTATAAAATAGCAACCCTAGATATTATCAAACTATTGCTAGTTACGATACTGGCAACACTCACTTGAGTGGAATTTTAGAAGCCCAATTTAGAGATAAAAGCAAACAAAATAAATAAGCCGCCATGACAGAAATATTTATAATTACATTGCGAGTAATCTCGGAGTAACACCGAAGTACTGAGTCTTAAGTATAACCCCCAGGAGGATATTATATCTATTCACATTTTTATATTTAGAGAAACCATAAAAATCGGATCGTATATTATAAAAGCTCTCATATCACTCGTACTGACAGATGTCGCACTCGTACCGCGTTTATCACGACAACTGAACTAATACCACTATAAGTATTGTCATTTACCATCATTTTGAGGCTGAAAAATGTCATAAACATTGTAACGTACTCACGTGACCTTAATCGCACAGCACTTCCAGCACTAACACATCACTGCACTTAACACTTTCACTATCACTTCCCAGATAATATCCACTCCTTGAGAGGCCTTGCGTAAGACTAAGATCACAGTCTGACTGTCGAGGGAATAAAAAGAGTCGAGACTTTCAAACACTTTCACTACCACTACCCAGATAATATCCACTCCTTGAGAGGCCTTGAGTAAGACTAAGATCGCAGTTCGACTGTCGAGGGAATAAAAAGAGTCGAGACTTTCAAACGCTTTCACTATCACTACCCAGATAATATCCACTCCTTGAGAGGCCTTGAGTAAGACTAAGATCGCAGTTCGACTGTCGAGGGAATAAAAAGAGTCGAGACTTTCAAACGCTTTCACTATCACTACCCAGATAATATCCACTCCTTGAGAGGCCTTGAGTAAGACTAAGATCGCAGTTCGACTGTCGAGGGAATAAAAAGAGTCGAGACTTTCAAACGCTTTCACTATCACTACCCAGATAATATCCACTCCTTGAGAGGCCTTGAGTAAGACTAAGATCGCAGTGCGACTGTCGAGGGAATAAAAAGAGTCGAGACTTTCAAAACGACGGAAGTTATTATTATTTACTCTAGCACCATAGATGGCGATAACGATTCGGTTATTCGTTTCCGAAATATATAACAACCTTCAGACGCCCACAGGTGATTTGACAAATCGAAATCAAACAAAACAATTTCTCCTCAGGTATTTGTAACAGCCAAATCATAGTGACGACGATAGTCTCACCAAAAAAAAAACAAATGCTTGTCGGAGAATAGTAAACGATTAGCGCTGGAGTATGTAGTAGTCATTTCCGTCATTCTCATAGTCTCGACTCTTTATATGCCCTCGACAGTCTGACTGTAGGCTTAATCTTGCGCGGTCTCTTAAGGAGTGAAGTAGTCTCTAGATAGTGGTAGTGAAAGTGTTAAGTGCAGTGCAGTCTTGTTAGCGCTGGGAGTGCTGTTCGATTAAGGTCAATGTACCTTACAATGTAATTTCCATTACTAATCATTAATTCATAACCTTCCATTTGGTAGGTGAAGTTATGAGGTATCCCTAGTATTTTCTAAAAAAAATTAACTATGGAATGTTGATCGGTCTGTCTTATTGCCGACTACGAGGTAAAATTCGCGTGATTTTGGAAAATGGGACAGTTTTACGTCCCGAAGCTTTCTTTCACGTATAGAGAGAGCTTTGGGCCGAGAGTGACATGCTGGTGTCTGGAATAGTGTGCCAAGCCAGTGCTATGTACTAGAGCAAGTGATATGTGTTAGTGTGTGTCCACAGGTATGTTAATCCTTGACGACTATAATCCAATTGTTAATTAAACGAAGTAAACTGACTTACTGATTGTTAGTGTTTGGGTATCCAGCCAGCCAGGTGAACAGACGTGTAATGAGATTGAATAATAATAGGTATATCTATTGAACGAAATAGTATGTACGATTGTACGTACTATACTATTGGTGGCACCGACTACAAAAATAAAAATAATTGTTTATTATTGTCCTAATAAAGAGAGGTTAATAAATAATAGAATTATTTCTTACTTTTTAGTGCATTTTTAGTTTGAAGTCGGTTTTTTGAAACGTAGGTTTTTTATTTTTATGGTCTGTAAATCAGGTAGACTATATCATTTCGTTGCTTTTCATTGTCATATATTGAATAGTAATTTTATTTTAAGTAGATATGGGTAGGCCTACCTAGTGCCGCGCGCCTTAAACTACATATATAGACCCCCAAGAAACAGAAACGGACGGAATGTTCACAAAATGAAAACTACTGCTCCGAACTATGTTAAATTTTTATGGGACCAAATAGTAACTATTTCGCATCAAATTAAAGAAGAATCACGTAAATCGAATCATAAATCTCAGCGTAATCGGTGCACATACATAAAAAAAGGTACCGCGCGCTTTAAACAATACTAATCCCAAGGTACGGGAATGGAAAAAATGTTCATAAAATAAAAACTACTGGGCCAAACTATATTAAATTTTTATGGGACCAAATAGTAACTATTCCGCATCAAATTAAAGAAGAATCACGTAAATCACATCATAAATCTCAGCGTAATCGGTGCACATACATAAAAAACGGTGCCGCGCGCTTTAAACAATACTAATCCCAAGGTACGGGAATGGAAAAAATGTTCATAAAATAAAAACTACTGATCCAAACTATATTAAATTTTTATGGGACCAAATAGTAACTATTCCGCATCAAATTAAAGAAGAATCACGTAAATCACATCATAAATCTCAGCGTAATCGGTGCACATACATAAAAAAAGGTACCGCGCGCTTTAAACAATACTAATCCCAAGGTACGGGAATGGAAAAAATGTTCATAAAATAAAAACTACTGGGCCAAACTATATTAAATTTTTATGGGACCAAATAGTAACTATTCCGCATCAAATTAAAGAAGAATCACGTAAATCGGATCATATATCTCAGCGTAATCGGTGCACATACATAAAAAAAGGTGCCGCGCGCTTTAAACAATACTAATCCCAAGGTACGGGAATGGAAAAAATGTTCATAAAATAAAAACTACTGATCCAAACTATATTAAATTTTTATGGGACCAAATAGTAACTATTCCGCATCAAATTAAAGAAGAATCACGTAAATCACATCATAAATCTCAGCGTAATCGGTGCACATACATAAAAAAAGGTGCCGCGCGCTTTAAACAATACTAATCCCAAGGTACGGGAATGGAAAAAATGTTCATAAAATAAAAACTACTGATCCAAACTATATTAAATTTTTATGGGACCAAATAGTAACTATTCCGCATCAAATTAAAGAAGAATCACGTAAATCACATCATAAATCTCAGCGTAATCGGTGCACATACATAAAAAAAGGTACCGCGCGCTTTAAACAATACTAATCCCAAGGTACGGGAATGGAAAAAATGTTCATAAAATAAAAACTACTGGGCCAAACTATATTAAATTTTTATGGGACCAAATAGTAACTATTCCGCATCAAATTAAAGAAGAATCACGTAAATCGGATCATATATCTCAGCGTAATCGGTGCACATACATAAAAAAAGGTGCCGCGCGCTTTAAACAATACTAATCCCAAGGTACGGGAATGGAAAAAATGTTCATAAAATAAAAACTACTGATCCAAACTATATTAAATTTTTATGGGACCAAATAGTAACTATTCCGCATCAAATTAAAGAAGAATCACGTAAATCACATCATAAATCTCAGCGTAATCGGTGCACATACATAAAAAAAGGTGCCGCGCGCTTTAAACAATACTAATCCCAAGGTACGGGAATGGAAAAAATGTTCATAAAATAAAAACTACTGATCCAAACTATATTAAATTTTTATGGGACCAAATAGTAACTATTCCGCATCAAATTAAAGAAGAATCACGTAAATCACATCATAAATCTCAGCGTAATCGGTGCACATACATAAAAAAAGGTACCGCGCGCTTTAAACAATACTAATCCCAAGGTACGGGAATGGAAAAAATGTTCATAAAATAAAAACTACTGGGCCAAACTATATTAAATTTTTATGGGACCAAATAGTAACTATTCCGCATCAAATTAAAGAAGAATCACGTAAATCGGATCATATATCTCAGCGTAATCGGTGCACATACATAAAAAAAGGTGCCGCGCGCTTTAAACAATACTAATCCCAAGGTACGGGAATGGAAAAAATGTTCATAAAATAAAAACTACTGGGCCAAACTATATTAAATTTTTATGGGACCAAATAGTAACTATTCCGCATCAAATTAAAGAAGAATCACGTAAATCGAATCATAAATCTCAGCGTAATCGGTATACATACATAAAAAAAAATACTATAAAATCGAATTGAGAACCTCCTCCTTTTTGAAATCGGTTAAAAATGTGTCAATATCTGTCTGACTTTTGGCAGATTCTTGAAAAGGTTTAATTATCGAAGTTATTCTTCAGGCTATAATGTAGGTTCAAGGTGTGTTTCTACCTGAGATGTGTGTTTGTTATTAACCATTAGAATCGCTTTATTTGACACAGCTCTCAATACACATCATCTTTCCATCTCTTAGGTCAGATCAGCTACAACACACCAAATGAATAATATTTTGAGTTTGTTTTCGAAAAAAGTATATGCACCTGCATTCGTATAATATATATCGGTACTAAAGATACTGAGTACTTTAAACTTAGTAAGGACGTATTTCAATACAAGCTTAAATAGGAGGCGCGAAGCCGCTCGCTGTAACATGTTTTCGCACTGTGTTACGAAGACCCCTTCCCATAACGCCGGAGACGTCACAGAATTTATTAAGGCATTATTTTTGTCCATGTAATGTGATTCATTCATGTATAGAATACGTTAAATTAATAGAAATGAGTGAAAAACACGTTCAAACTAAAAGCTTTACTCATCACCTACGTAACTCTTCTTCTTCTTTGCCCTCGCCTCTTCCCGTTGCGCGAGGTCGGCTTTTTTTAATCATGTGGCGCCATTCACTCGGGTAATTTGCAGTCTTTACCTCCTCTACCTCTCCTCTTTGTAGCCATGGAAAGACACTTTTTCACGATATGGTCATCGGGTCTACGCATAACATGTACGTACCACCTTAGCCTGGACTCTGTAATCTTCTCAGTAATAGGCGTTACTCCTACGTAACTGATCACTGGTATTTTTTTTTTACAATATATAAGGTGCAAACGAGCAAATGGTCCACCTGATGGTAAGTGGCCTCCATCGCTCATGGACATCGACAAAACAAGAGATACCCTCGTTTTGTCGATGCGCTGCATCCTCGAAGACAGAGTGAAGAAGAAAAGATATTGCGGTCTCAATGGACGCAGAGCTAGATCCCAGAGTCCACTAGATCCGCAGCATTAATGGGATGAGAGTGGGGAGGGGGTAAGTCTGGCCCACATACCGCTCGACCGGAACGCGTCAATGACACTTGTCGGTCGGATTTGCATGCTGGTGGTTACAAGCCAGTCGGGGAACAGATCCCCTACCACCTAAGAGGTGCTGGGTTACTCGCCTTTTAGGAGATGCTTTCCCAGCGGCAGAGGGGAATAGTTTTCTATCCCGTCCCTTCACGGAATAAAATTTTACGATGACACTGATTTAAATTATGCAAAATTAAAATCTATAGCAAAAATAGGTACTTACTAAAGGTTTGTAATTTCTTCTAAAATAGGGAGTAATGTCTACTACAGTTATATATTTCCATTTCTAATTAATCTAACTTTACCAAAAAAATCTTATTAATATGTCGATCACATTTTAACGTTTTCATTTTTTTATATAAAATCTCAATATAAATTTCTAAGTCTAGCAATTGGCAGAATTACGAAATTATATCTGTATGAGTTTGTATGTAAACTGTGGTTTAATAAAGAGTTAATACATCTCAAACCAGTTTCTTTAGAGCACCAGAACAACAAAATATCTATTAATTTAGTTCATTGTATCTCGAACCATTCTATTGTACGATGTCACGGTGTGTGTTGCTCATCACTAGTTTTTAGAAAGGCGTCGTTAAGTGTGAATCGAATATTATCTATAGGTTCCGTACAAAAAATATTATCAGAAATATTTAAATAATTAGAATACAAGCGTGAACTACTATTAGTATTGTTACGAGCTTGAGTTCCAGATCAATAAATTGATAGATGCTTCGTTGATAAAGGATTTATTCAAAAATGTTTACAAAGTCCAAATAAATCTTCACGAAAATAATCCTGCACTATTTACACGTCTCCGATATCTGCAGTACTTATTTTCAATATGCACGTTTCCACACTAATTATACGCACTACCCCCGAATCACTATTTCCTCCGCTATTCGTCGCTATACACTTCACAATGATCCACTAGTTTGGTTATGCACCACTTTCTCTGCACCTCAATATCTCTTTGAACTCACTTCTTTACTCTCGAGTAATAGACTGACTGCAATCGTCCGTACAATACAACCTTTTATATAGGATTTCATATAGAAACTTCTCGCAACTTGATTGTAGAATTAAAAATGATTATTTTGACAACCCCTGGACAGATTAGTATATAATAGTAGACTTATACTCATCCCACTCGAACACATAATTTGCCTAATGCCGTTATTTTCCCACATTTCAATCATCGAAGGCTCGCGAAATTTCCGGCAAACGACATCTTGACGTCCCTCTCGGTTCATCTTGCTGTCTTATTCTATTTTGATATTTTTCAGCAAATTAGAACTAAAGCTTGGTCTAGGCATGCGAATCGACATCAAACAGGGCCAGCGTGGTGGACTATGGCCTAATCCCTCTTCATTCTGAGGAGGAGACCCGGCTTAGCAGTGGGCCATAATACATACTTTTCTCATTATACTCGTGTTTACATAAACAAATTATAAAGACTTCTCGCCCCAACTTCATACGGATGTAGTTACCACGTATTGTATTGTATGTGGGCTCCTGTTTCCGTACTTAGAGTCAAGTTCGGTCCATTGTGCGTGCAGGGATGACTGGCTACACTAGCCAGCCCAGCTCCTTCCAGAAGCGCAGAATTTTACTGGGAACTTCACAGGCTTCTTGGAGCGACCTCATGTCCTTGAGGATTTGTGCCCGTTGTGTGGCGACGGACACGCATTCCAGGACAACGTGGGCAGTCGTCTCTTCTGCCTGTTGGCATCCCCTGCAAATGGGGCTGTCTGTCATGCCTATAGTAAATAGATGTTTATTAAGTGGGCAATGTCCCGACATTACTACCACGTATAATATAAGGATCTTTTAAAATAATAATCATTTATTTAGACCAAAAAACAAGTACTTTTTTCTTAATTATTTTACACATTGCCTAAAGATTTTTTATTACATAATTTAAGGATGCATCTGCAGTTAAACTAGAGAAACCTGTGTTTCAATTGCAGTGCCAAACCCCCTAAGAAAGCATATAAATGGCTAAATTCTAAAGTCTAGCTATATCTAAATTTAATTGTAAGTTACTAAATCGATTATAAGAATTCGATATTTGTGCCTCTTTTGTAAATAGTGCGAGTGTGTGAAAATATGTTTGTGTGTGTAATGATGTGACTACGTAAGTGTGTGATAAGTGCAATGAAAGAGAGTGAGTAGTACGTAATGTTTAGATTTTTATCAAAAGATATTAATTTCAAAATAAAAATTTGCAGGCGCTACCGACACTGTACACATTTTATTAATATCCCGTACGAACTCTGAACTTTTCCAGGATAAAAAGTAGCCTATGTGTTAATCCAGGTCATAAAGTATCTGTGTGTAAAATTTCCATGAAATCCGTCCAGCCGTTTTTGTGTAATTGAGTATACAAACAACCAAATATATAAACTTTTACATTTTTAATATCAGTATGAACTGATACCTATCAACAGCGTTGCCATTTATATCATAATATTAGTAGGACTATAACCTGACGAGTGTTTTTCCTTTAAGGTTTTTTTTCATTTACCAAAGGAACCCTAAACAACAAGTAAATTGAGCGGCGTCGCAAATCGATCTCACGGCGACTGCTTAATTGTTACCGGCGTTTTTGTTTGACGATCCTATACTATTGACTATTGACTACAGTCTGATCTTACTGATTAGTTGATTATGGTATGTGGGAAGATAAGTGTTTTATCCTATCCTAACTTTATATTTTTTATTATTACAAATGCGAAAATAACTCTGTCTATTACGCTTTCACGCTTAAATCAATGAATAGATTTTGATGAAATTTGGTACAGAGATCTACCGCTGGGAGAGCATCTCGTAAGAGGTGAACCAGCACCCCCAGTGGTAGAAGATCTATTCCCTGATTGGCTTGCGACCACCAGCATGCGAATCAGACCTCCAAGTGTTGCTGATGCCTTCCGGTTGAGCCGCATTGTTCTTGCTCAGGGTCCACCGAACTCGCAGTATTCTTCTCTTAGGCTAAACAAGAGATACTCTCTAGTTTAGCTGATGTCCATGGGCGACGGTGGCCACTTTCCATCAGGTAGACCGTCTGCTCGTTTGTCCCTTACCTGTCATAAAAAAAGTGCATGTCGAGCTGTGTGATTGTTTATATATAAAATTCCTAGTTGACCCGTCCCAGCGTCGCCCGCTATGTCCCTGCATAGTAAAGAATAAAAATGGTTATTGTGAGTTATCCCTAAGAGATAGACATGTATCATCGCGGACTCTTTTGTAGACCCTTTTATGGTGTACAATACTGTAGTACATTATTTTGATCTATCTCGGAAGGTTCAGCCAGAGTTAGCGATATTAGCGCAACAAAATATGTTTATCTACGACATCACATTAGAAACCTCTAAAATTATCAATGTTTCTCTACTATATTATGTATGTAATAAAAAACCGCATCAAAATCCGTTGCTTAGTTTTAAAGATCTAAGACATACTGACAGACAGACATGAACTGGAGCTGTTCATGTGGGGAAACTATATAAACACATTTAATAACTGCGTAACACGATTTCCAAACACGAACAGCTGATTGCTATAATTATGTTACTATTAGAGTATTAACATAGTTTTCAGTTTGGATACCAATTCAAACAAGTTGTACTCTGTAACGAAGTGTTATTATTAAATTATATCAAACAGTAGTTGGTTGGCAACACTTTATTCAAAATTTAAATCATTATTAAAGTGTATAGGGTGTTTTTTAAATACAGATAGTATGACCATTGCAACGAGATAGAGCAGAATAAAGTATTTTAAGACATTAGTCGATAGGCAAATGTTGACATATTTATAGTTTGTTATTAAGTGTTTGAACGAGCTTATAAGTACAAATCAGTAACACGGGTATCAATGAGTAACCGATAGGAGGAAAGCCTGGCAATCCGCAGTCAATGACTCGTCAATGTATTGACACACCAACCTCTTGTATTCTGATTGTTAATTACAAAACTTTTATCCTTGCCGTGAATCATCATAATGATAAGTGTGCAAAGTGTGATCACTCGATGAAATGATTATTGACCGCCCACGTATATCTCAAGTACTTAGGATAAATTACATCAAACGAGCTAACGTCACTTGAAGTCGTCACCAACGAAAGATATCGATGAGTACCTGATTTCTTTGAAATAAAAATGTAATTTTGTCCAAAGAACGAGTGAAGGTAACAAAATTAAGTCAGCAACGAGTTGGTATTAAAAAATGATCTACATAGACTAAACTTAGAATTAGTAAACTATACTTACCTATTACTTTATTTTATTTTTTATTCGCTGGTTTATGAGATGAGATATAATAATTAAGAAGATCACAATTATAAATTTATTCATATCTATTACACTTACCTCTTGCAAGTCAAAAAGTTTATTTCAAAATAGAAATATACATCCATCTATTGAACATCAGAACATCTACTTTAAAATAAAAAAAAATATCCATTGATAGAATTTCAGATCACTTGCCTCAAAATAGAATTGCACATCCAAATATTGAACATCAGAACGTCTTCTTCAAAATAATAAAATACATCCATTGATAGAAATTCAGAACGTTTACCTCTAAATCGAAATATATATACACGTACATCTATAGAACATCATAAAGTCTATTTCAAAATAAAAATAAAATATCCACTGATAGAATTTCAGACGTTCAAAATAGAAATTTACATTCAACTATTGAACATCAGAAAGTCTACTTCAAAATTAAAAAACATATTCACTGATTGAATTTCAGAACTTTAACCTCAAATTAGAAATTTACATCTATTTAATGATAGAACTTCTGCTTTATAAAGATTGAAATTTAAAACTTTATTGTTTACAAACGTTACAGAAATTGCTTAAACTTAAGTGTAATACAAAAAAATGTACATTGACGGTATTATTGATAACTAAGCAATCTCTTACAGGTAACATGTGGGTGTGGAATTCATTTTAGTAAAGGGCAGTGTGGCATGAAGTTTAAATTTAAAATAGTATATAGAATTTTACATCCAACTATTGAACAATAGAACATCGATTTCCAGAATCTCAAATATACATTAAAAGTACATGTATCGAATAACCAAGGCTTTGTAATTGTAAAAATGTATGTATGTCTGTACCATAAAACATGCCATTCCACGTGTCTCCGAAGGTCAGCTTTCTATATCCCAGCAGACCTGCGATATTTCATTATAGATCATTTAGAGACACTCTTATACAGCGTGTTAGATTTTATTAATATTACTAGCTTTTACCCGCAACTTCGTTTGCAATATTGATGTATTTAGTTATATTAGAATACAGTATATGGACTTCTGTAGACATATTTAATAATTTTATGAGGCAGTCATACTAACTTTGACCCCTCTTTTACCCCCTAAGGATGATTTTCGAAAAAATATTTTACACGTGTTTCATGATTCAATGAAGAACCTTCATACCGAATTTCATTTGAATAACTTCAAAAACGGCAAAGTTTCATACTAACTTTGCACCCCCGTTTTACCCCCTTATGGGGTGAATTTTCAAAAATCCTTTCTTAGTGCTCCACTACTTTATAAAAAGAACCCCTGTGGAAAACGCCCGTTGATATATCAGTCAGTCAGCTTCTCCTTTTATATATATAGATAAAGGTGGAGAGTATGTTTGGTTGAACGCGCTAATCTCTGGAACTATTGATTGGAATTGAAAAATTCTTTTAGTGTTAGATAGTCCATTTATCGAGGAAGGTTATGGGCTACATAACATTACGCTATGACCAATAGGAGCGGAGCATCATGCGAACGAAGTCCATGCAATGATTTACTAGCGCTTGCGGTCTCGTACGATATTTTGGATGAAAAATAGCCTATAACTTGTTCTGAGATTTGGACAATAAAGGAATTTAGACGACTTTCAAAAAAAGGACCATTTGGTTGGAGAATGATTCACGATCCAGAGGTTACAGGTTCAATAAGGTCATTGCACTTATTTTAGTTATAAATACTTAAAATTTAACTATCCTAATTCTATATTTTCATATATAGGATTTAAGTTTTACTATTTATTTCCAGTTCTAGGAATACAAAAGATTTTTTAATCTGTCGCAAACTGAATGTAGATATTTTTTGCGTGAGATGTGTATGCTTAGCGAGGAATGTGTTTGTTAAGAACCAATAGAATCGCTTAATTTACCTATCCTCGTTCAGTATGTCCTGCCCTAAATATTTATTGTTTCATAAAATGCACTTACAACATAAAAATTGTAAAAAGCCAAAATCTTCCAGTACAAAGTAAAATAATTTTTAACTGTCAGAAGTGGGATCATGCTCCGGATCACCGCTAAAGGATTTACATGAAATCTTTTTTTATTACTTTAAAAAAACATTATTACTATTTTTTTTAAAGGCTGACAGCAGTTGGCACTGGTGCCTTTACAATCAATCGAGACAATTGAGATAATAGGCTTAGGTTAACCTAACCTTAGGTTTGAACAGATGGCTTGGGCAGTGGAGGCTCATCAGTAAATCTCCCAGTTATATGTGTACAGACATCAGATATTTTATATTAATAATTTTTTAACGAATATATTTAACATCATTCTGTATATGATAAATGCAGACATTAATATCATTCTAGTGCCATCCATCAAGCACAATCGCGTACTATGGACGGAGTTATGAATTATATACGTTGTGCAATCTGCCCTCGCTTCTTTTAGGTACACAAGACGAACCTTAACCTACAGATAAATCATTCATCAGGCAGTATCATTCCTAACCTGCCAAATTATGGTAAAAAATTAGCGTGAACTCTTACAATTACGACAGGAACCTAAGCAGTGTCTTAGTGGTAGGTGGCACTGCGGTTGGCTGCATAATTTGCAGTTACCTACACTCGGGTCTCTAACTCCAGGTACGATTACTATAGTGATAGCACAGGAAATGTATGATAACTCAAAAAATGTGTTTTTCTCTTAGACTCACCAGTAAGAGGATGACAGCAGTGCCAAGAGCTCATTTTGACACAAAACACACAACAGTCATAGATCTGTGGGTATTTATAAAATAAACTAGTAACAGAGAGTGTTTTTTAAAAGTAATAACAAACAAAGTATTCATGTGAATTCATCGGCGGTGACCCGGTGCAGGTTATCCCACTTCTGATAATTAAAAATGTATTTTAATTTTTACTGAAAGATTTTGTGCCTTTTTAAAAGTTTTTTTGTTGAAAGTCACTTTACAAGTAGTCTACTCTAAGGCTGCATTTCCACCAGAGATGTACGAGGATGTGTAGTGAGAGATGTGCTTGTGAAAAAACTGAGCGAGGTAAATGAAGAGTTTCTATTGGTTCTTAACAAACACATCCTTCGCTATCTCGCACTTCTTTGATGGAAACGCAGTCTCAGGTTTATTTTTCAGGATAAATAGTGCCCTTATAAAGTCTCTGTGTACCAAATTTCATTGAAATCGGTTCAGCCGATCTATTCTATTCTACCTCACCGAAGGGAGGGTCAGCTAGTTTATTCAATACACGTGTCTAGAATATTATTTCCGTATTTCTATTTTATGATATTGATATTGTAAAATCAGGCGTAGGTTGAACTACGAGAATATTCTAGATAAAAACTGGTTTAGAAAATATGGCTTGATCCTTCCTAGTAGAAATATTGTAAGCTTCACTTAGATTACATAAGAAATGGATGCACAATAAAAATCATACCAAACGTACCGCCTAGTGTATTAATTACAAAAAGCAGCGCGCGAAGTTTAAATTCAACAATTTCTTTTTTTTTTCACTTCTAATTCCCTTCCGTTTTATTTACTTTTATTGAGGATTTCTTCCATACCCTCTATAATGTATTGTCTTTACTTATATCGATAATTCATAACTGTATTTGTTACATTTTATTTTCGTTTACAATTTTTTTTAAATTTCTATTTTAAATTTCTTTTTAAACTATCTGTAGTCACATATTAACAAAATTTAATAAATTTATTTCTATCTATAATCGAGAAAGGGGGAGGGTAAACATGCCGATCGAAACTTGAATATCTGATCTGATCCGGATCCAGAGCAGTTATGGCCCAGTCGTTGAGACTTCAATGTTCCTCGGGATGTCCGAGTTCGATTCTGGGCACACACGGACGGCTTTTCAGAGTGATGTGCTGTCACTTGCTTTAACGGTGAAGGAAAACATCGTGAGGAAACCTGCACTCCTGAGAGTTCTCCATGTTCTCAAAGGTGTGTGAAGTCTGCCAACGCGCACTGGGCCAGCGTGATGAACTATGGCCTAATACCCTCCTTATTCTGAGGAGACCCGGCTCAGTGGGCCATTGAGGGTCGTGATGATGATGATGATGATCTGATCCTCATTCTTAAGCAGTAAGACAAATGCATCAATGTTTATGTGAGTGTGGGGTTAGGGCTTTGCTTAGTTTTGCTGACATTGGCAAAGGAGTCGATAATTAATAGATTGACAAGATAGTGCTTGGTGTGATAGAAAATGATTTCTTTAATGTGACTGTGTATCTATTTATTAAATGATTGAAGACAAAAACAAAACAAACAGTAAAAAAAATCGAATCATATAAATTGGATGAAAAAAAATCCATTTGGCAGAAAGATTTTCTTTTAAATTACATACATCAAAAGCTTTTCGATGAAGTTTGATGTTTACCGGAAACGGCGAGGCGGCCATCTTGCCTCGCGACCGGAAGTAGACGTTTTGAGGTGTCAGCGATTGATAACAGAGTATAGAAGGTTGAGAATTGCTTCAATTTAAATTAATTTTAATATAAAAATGTAGTAATAACTTGTTCTTCTTAATAAATTAATTTATAGATCTATTTAATTATAGACATCGCACTCGGTAATAATGAGAAATAAAATGGTCATTTAATTTACCCAAAAGATAAAAAGGAGACATTATTACTAAGACTCCGCTGTCCGTCCGTCCGTCCGTCTGTCTGTCACCAGGCTATATTTCATGAACTGTGATAGCTAGACAGTTGAAATTTTCACAAATGATGTATTTTTGTTGCCTTCATAACAAAAAATACTAAAAACAGAATAAAATAAATATTTAAGGGGGGCTCCCATACAACAAACGTGATTTTATTGCCAAATATTGGTACGGAATCCTTCGTACGGGAGTCCGACTCGTACTTGGCCAGTTTTATATGGTCATGGTAGTTATCCAACAAAACAAAATACACTGCTGAAGTTACAATCGTTCGAGGGATTTCATACTCTTCAACTTTGTCATGGTAGTCACGTGATTAGTTTCTTTGCTTGGATGTAAACCTACACCTGAGTCATAAGCTCCTTGGCTTATTCTCTTAAATGCATGATTAAAGATATCCCTGTATACTGTACAGAAATGTAGCTATGCTTACTTAAATATATTTAATATTTAAGTATAATACAGTTTAAAATATATTCAAATGTACGGCAGGTCTAAGTATTTATAAGACTATATGATCAGTTAGACGCGTCCATCGGAAGCGGGCGTGGCACGCTTTTACAAAATTGCCAGATGTCTGTCTGTTTTTCTTTTTACTCTAATAAAACTGGAAAACGTGAATTATGTTGAGTAAACTATCAACATGATGAAATACTAATATGTTTTTTTTTTGAGAACACTCGCTTCGCTGAGAAAATGATTTTGAAATATTTAAACAACACAATTGAGAAAACTGCATCTAATCTTATGTACTATGTGTAAGTAATGTTCATATAGACAGACAGACGTCCATTGACACGGAGGGAAAGACACATGGAGGAATAAAGAGACAGACAGGCATAACAAATGATACAGAGAAATAGGGAATTAGAGAGATAGAGAAAAATGAGACACATAAAGAGCAGAAGGATAGACAAGGATTTAAAACAGAGAAACAAAATGAGGGCAAAAACCGCTAGAGAGAAAGATACAGAGATACTTCCAAACAGAGAAAGGAAGTGAGAGTTATAAAGATTTAGAAGTACCATAATAAGGTTTTTTTATGTAATACGTATAGAAGTCATTGGTAATTTTTTTTAATGTGTTTATATAAAGGTGTGAAATTCAAGATCAAAGGATGAATGAATGAAATTGAATGATTGATTAACATCGAATGCTTCGTTTGTTTGGAACTTCCGCTATTAATGGGAAATCAAATAATTCCTCTTTGATGTTGATTATAAATAGAATTCCAAGATTGGTGAGTTTGTGTGGAATAAAACTTCCGTATTGTTCAAAAAATTGTTTATATTTTACAGGATTGGCAACCCGGCATGCTGAAGGTATGCGTACATACATAGATACGATATACTTTCATATCTTATATTTTAACTAATATATGTAAAAAGCTGAAGAGTTTGTTTGTTTGAACGAGTTAATCTCAGGAACTATTGGTCCGATTTGAAAAATTCTTTCAGTTTCAGATAGCCCATTTATCGAGGAAGGCTATTGGCTATATAATATCGCGCTATGACCAATAGGAGCGGAGCTATACGCGGATGAAATCACGCGGGTCTACTAGTATGTAGATAAATAGATCATTAAAAATCAATACTTATTTGAAACTCGCTTCACGGTAGTTCTAACGTTTAAAGAGATTTTAGGGTGCATTTCCACCAGAATTGTGTCAGGTTGTGTAGCGAAAGATCTGTTTGCTAAGAACCAATAGAATCGCTTCATTTGACACACTGAGAGAGGTTTGGTATAACAACATTGTTTGACATTGACAATAGCATTTTTTAGTCTACTTAAGTCCTATGCAACAAAATAATATTATGTAGGTAAATTATAAGTAATGTTATGATTTTATTTTGTAGTATGGCAACCGCAATAATTTAATATATCATCTAGTGGCAACATTAGTTCATATCTCATTAGCCAATGACAAACGACCATAGATGTTCGCTATTCTGTTAGTCAATCAGTTTTTCGCGTAAACGATTGATATGTGACGTTTTGAGATATAAAAGTATTTTGGAAGAGGTTTCGTACATTCCTCGATATGCATCCTCACCAATCTCTTGTGGAAACACAGCCTAATGTATAGAATAAACGTATATCTGAGTTGACACTGGATTTGATTCATAGAAGGATGATAAATATCCTCATATCCGTGGACATATCATGTTTACAACTGTAATATTCGCATTTAATTCAAATACAATTTCCAACGCCATCTATATTTCTTAATGGTAAGCTCATTATGATGTTATTATTTGCGATTAATAAAGCGTAATTTTGAACGAGATTGAGACGTCGCTTAGAGGCCGATGGGGGTAATAAGTTACGGTAATGCATAGAATATTTCACGTTAATAGATGCTGGATTGTGAGGTAACCGGTTTGGGTTTGTTTCCATTGACGCACGATGAAATCAATCTATATATCTAACTATGGAGAGGGTATAGAAGAACCAGAGTTGACATAGCCCAGTGGATTGGCAAGTTAAAATGGTAGTGGGCTAACTCAAAGCCCATAGAATCGATGGTCGTTGGGGCAGAAAGGTTCTCGAGAGTAGACCACGGACACGACGACGTAGTGTGGGAAAGCCACCCACAAGTTGGGCGGATTGTGGCGCCGCAGGGCTGACGGGTTTAGCGTTGCAACAACAACAGGTTTAGTGTTGCCAGGCAGGTCTGGCAGGCTCTGTATATAGTTATGACAGGAAATATACGAGACTTTTACATAGCAGGACCTTGCTGTCTAACATCTCAATGACTCACGTGTTCTTCAATTTCATAGAAGAATGGGGTATTATAGACAGTATGTAGCTACAAGATGGAGGTGAAGGCAAAGCTTATTTATTGTTACATTAGTGAAGCGAGTTGATAGCTAGCCGAAAAATGTTATATACGACAAACTATTATCATAAAGTTTAAGCTACCACGAATGGATATTAGATGACGCCACTAGTGATCTAATATTACCTTTTACTCTTGCTTTCCTGTGGCGCCAAAATAAATACCATTTTTGATATATTTTCTTATCTATGTATTGGATGAAAACTCTATAAATTGACTATTAACATCGTATTATTCTTCTTTATCTTTCTCTTACTTCGCTGTGTATGATTGAGCTCTAAAGACCGTAAATAAAAATATACACACAGCAAAAAAAGTAAAATCTAACCAATGGCTCTACTATGTTTTGCAGTTTTTTTTAATCACTTCATTTATCTAGCCTCGCTCAGAATGTGTGAAATTCTATTGGTTCTTAACAAACATAATTCTCGCTCATCTCTGGTGGAAATGACGTATAAAACCGTTGTAAAATGCAAACGCACCAATATACGCAATGCTAAGTAATTTTTCCCACTGTCGCCAAGCCCAGCACTGGGATAGTTTAAATATTCTCCAGATCTGATAAGCGTTATTAATTACATTTATACTATAACGTATTTAGCAGTTAAGTTATTTTTCTCGTTAACATAAGTACCTTACAGCTTGCATATACTTTCACTATTTATAACATGCGCATGCGCAGTTTAAAAGGCTAAGATAAATATATTTGTTGGAGCGTGAGTTAGGGTAGAATAATAAAGAAAATTTATTATCAACTCAACCTACCCCTGTATTCCTTATTTCCTACCAGGTTACATTCTTTTTACTGATAGCTAGGAGTGATCGTTATCTGGAGTAGTGGTAGTGTAGTGTTGTGTTGCTAGTGCTAGGCGTCTCCGATTAGCGCTATCGTTTTCTACAAAAAGCAAAAAGAAGTTAGTGACTTTATGAGCTGTTTCAATTCCGATTGGCTTAACGGGATCAGTTAAAAGCAGTGATAGCCCAGTGATTGAGACTTCAAGTCTTACTCGGGAGGTCCAAATTCGATCTTGGGCACACACCTCTGACTCTGAGTTATGTGTGTTTTAAGCAATTAAATATCACTTGCTTTAACGGTGAAGGAAAACATCGCGAGGAAACCTGCACTCCTGAGAGTTCCTTAAAGTTCTCGAAGGTGTGTGAAGTCTGCCAACCCGCACTGGACCAGCGTGGTGGTCTATGGCCTAATACCCTCCTCATTCTGAGGAGAAGACCCGTCTCAACAGTGGGCTATTGACGGGTAGTGATGATGATGATGATAACGGGGTAGTTGGCAAGCAAACTAACTTCAGATGTGCATTAATGATGGGAGCTGGATCGAATCGACTCCAGCTTTAGGATATTATATACCCGGCCAACGACAAAGACATCCAATTGGATGTGGAACATAGAGACTCCGAGGATCATGATTAAATAACCGAAATAACTCTTAGGTTAGACTTTGGGAATCAATAGTATAAACAAGTCTATTTATCCTCTTACTTCTTTTCAATTCTAAACCAAGCAACTCATATGTATGGTCTTTTATATTTATTTATGTTCAGGGTTCTGCATTGTGATATCACGTTGGAATTAATATCAAATGTTTAACCAAACGAAATCAAAAGATACGGCGGAATCGTAATGTATTGGGTATTTATCGTTGACCTTGAATCATGAAATTTGGTAAGAATCAATGAGTTTCAGCACACATTAAGTAAATAATCCAACAAACACTGAAATTACATAAAAAATATTTGTTGCAGTTGGTAAACTGACTGCAACCTATGATGAGGTATGGGGACATCAGTTTCCTGACGGCAAAGTTAAGTATGTTCTAAATGTTTATTGGTTAGTCCAAAGGTTCGGCTGTTTAGTAGATCAGTTAGTAGATTAACCGTGACCTATATCACTGTATGGGGACAACAGTTTTCCAACGGCAAAGTTAAGTTTGTCCCTCAATCCAAACTGTACGGAACTGTTAATTAAAGTCAATTCGCGCTTGACTTTAATTCTTTACGTTTAAAGTAAACACCGATAATTATATTAAATGGCCAATGTCATATTAATGGCCGCCATAAATCTTAGGGTTTATGTGAGAAGAACCAGTAAAAGAGTTATAGCATTAATTATATAAATATTTACATAAATCTAAATTAATTATTTACTTAATAAGTTGATCATTTGCATTTAAGTATTATAAAGGAATGCGATCAGGTGGACTAAAATGTTACAACGGAAGTTATAATAAGGTGCATTTCCGATGGAAGTATGACAGTTGAGCTTCAAATTTTTTTGTTGGTCCAAAACATTCATAACTACAGATAATTTTTTTACAATATGATTTACTGATTTTTATTATTCTTTTACTCAGTGTTGCTACACATATTATAATTTTTTAATATAGCCACAAAATAGCTGTATTACTAGTCTGGCTTACATGAGGCTCGACCTAAATCTTCAAGGATACATAAGATCAGATCAGCAGCAGCGCACACCAGAATAGGTCGCTCGTCTACTGGCTTCACACTTATCCTTATATTTCGGATAATTTGCAAAATAGCTTTTTAATTTATAGCTTATGTGTTATTCTGATGTGTAAGCAATATTATTGTAAAGTTTCATTAAAACCCATTTAGTAGTTTTTGCTTGAAACAGTAACAAACATCCAAATCAACATACACTCAAGTTCTATGATTATACATTTGTAAATCAGATGTAAATAATGGCGTTATGATGCCAGCCCTATGTCAAGCCCATGTCCCTATGTATGCTTTGATTTTTAAAAG
Organism: Limenitis camilla; assembly: GCA_905147385.1. Lineage (NCBI taxonomy): Eukaryota > Metazoa > Arthropoda > Insecta > Lepidoptera > Nymphalidae > Limenitis > Limenitis camilla. Next base: position 3,843,755 of record LR990251.1, on the reverse strand, counting down.
TAAATAACGGATTTTGATGCGGTTTTTTTTAATAGATAGAGTAATTCAAGATTTATATGTATAATAAATGCATATTATAGTAGAGAAACACTGATAATTTTAGAGGTTTCTAATTTGATGTGGAAATGAAAACATTTTTTGCGCTTGCATTGCAAACGCTGGCTGAACCCTACGAGATAGATCAAAATAATGTACTACAGTATTGTACACCTTAAAAAGGTCTACAAAAAAGTTCTTGATGGCATATGTCTATCTCTTTGGGATAACCCACTATAACCATGTTTTATCGTTTACTTTTTACGAGAAATAATGGCTTATTTACGAAGCGATTTTAAACAATACAGCCTTAATTCTTATCCAATTAAGTACCTTAAATACATTGTGCATTTAATATAGATCAATATGGCCCTTTACAGCATAAAATTTTAATGAATATTTTCGAAGATATTACAGATTTAAAATGCAGGGACATAGCGGTTGCGCGACACTTGCCTATGAAAACATGTTTGTATTGTCTAATGACAAAAAAGCTGTGAAAGTTGTGTATTATATTTAGTATCAGCATTGCACCCATGCGATGCCGGGGCGAGTCACTAGTGTAGAATAAAAGAAAGTCACTTAGATCTATAACTATGCAACGGATTTTAATCCGGATATCACAAACAGATAGTGATTCAAGAGTCACTAGTTGTCGGTCTTGTAAACATTCTTTTGATGTGTGTTACCAATGTGATAACTCATAGATACGGAAATATTTGTTTAGTGTATACACATTGTTACACAATAACTCGTAAAGTATTACAATGAGTAAGTAAAATAAGATTTCTCATCACCACCATCACCATCACCATCGTATGAGCTGTCATTCGATCTCGATCGGATCTGGGATATTATCTACAATAATTGCTATTGTACGACTTCGATCGCCTCTCAACGGGCGATTCGGCGGATGTAGACCTAACAATGTGGTAGATGCGACAATAATATAACATTATGTTTTTCAAAAACTAATAATTGTAAGCAACACTGCGTGTTATTAAGTAGTAGTAGCGGGTAGATAATTTTATATTTTGTCAGGTGTTGTCAGCCTTTACTGCAATAGATTAGTCTCAGTCTCTCTGGTGTTTTCGCGTAGTGTACATGGAAGTTAGTGTTATAGTGTCTTGATTAAGGTTACCGTGGTGGAGGTGAGAGGTAATATATTATGAAACAGGTCCATAAGCCTGCTCCTGGGTCTCAAGCCCAAAAAGGAGGTTATGAATTCAGTTGATTTTTTTTTTTTTTTTTATGTTTGTTACCTCAGAACTCCGTCATTTATGAACCGAATTGAAAATTTCTTTTTGTATTTGATAGTATGTGCTTACAGATTGGTCTCATTTCATTCAAAATACAGTTCTGATGATGGCGTCTTTGAGGAATTGAGAGAACTCCTCAAAAGTTATAGGCACACATATAGTAATTTTGATATTTTCGGAAAGGTAACAAGCATTTGCATTCAGAATGTATTATTTGGTGAAGTGGAACTGATGAGGAAGACCAAAGATAGCCATAATATGGTTAAGAATGTAAAGCTACTATTACTATGAGGAAATTTAAAAAATACTTATCATGTTTATGTTACCAGTAGATTCTTAGACCTTCCGGCTTCATCTACTATTAGTTGATGATGACACCGGAAGGTATGAACTGGAACACAGGCATGGGACAACGTAAACTTGTCGTGTTTGGGTTCAATGAAATTGTCTTAAAGTGTACTTTGGCTGTAAGTGATTTTTTTTATTAATGGTAATGTTTGTCTGTATCGTAGCTCCCGAATAACTATACCGATTTTAAAGCGGATTTTTGTGTGTGGAAGCAGATGGGATTAAGATGCCATTGTTTTACAAGTTTAACTATGTATATGTGTCTGTCTGTAACATCGCAGCTCCCGATAGACTGGGATGTTTTTGATGCGGGTTTTTCTGTGTGGAAGCAAATGGGATCAAGATGACATTGTTTGATTAGTTTAACAATGTACCTGTGTGTCTGTTTGTGACATCGTAATAACGTTATAAATGAACCAATTTTGGTGCGGTTGTTTATACTCGATATTTCAGATGATCTAGATGGTTCTTACATATAATTTTTGAAGAGCTGAAGGCTATCTGTTGAGTGGGTGAGTAGAGTGGTACAGTTTAGTAGTTGAGATGATGGTTGAGTGAGTAGGTACTTTGTAAATGGTGAATTGATGATTTAGTGAGTGATTGAATGAGTAAACAGATGAGAGAGTGAATTAGTAGATGAGCGATAAATGAGTTTCAGAACATATTCACTAAAAAGCAAGAAATAAAACATTTTTAACAAAAAATTTAACCGACTTCAAACTGTAAAAAATGCACCAAAAAGTAAGATTATTTATTAAACTCCCTTTATTAGGACAATAATATACAATAATTGATATTTTTGTAGTCGGTGCCAGCAACAGTACAGGAAGTAGTAGTATAACAGTACAATCGTACACACTATTACAGGTTCGTTCTATAGATATACCTATTACTATTCTCTTCCACTACACGTCTGTTCCCCTGGCTGGACTGGCCGGCAATACCTAGGTATTGTTGGCAACAATAGTGAGGGTTAGTTGCGCATTGTAAGAGTGCTGTGTTCCATCCGTGTCGTAGCAGACGCGCGGGAACTAAAACGCGTCGCTTTCGCCCCTCAATAGTGATATCTGCACGACAGGAACCTAAGGTGTAAGTTTAGAGACGTCTAATGAATTCTAAAAATAAATAGCTGGCAATAATGCAACATAGTCCAGGAGGAATCGGCGCATGAGTACCGAAAACTATTCCACCACAATTTTTTTATGCGATCCTCTTCAAATCGCCCTACTGATGATATAAATGCATGTTGCCATGGGGCAACCCCGTGCCATATTGTTTAAACCGAAATTGTTTAAACAAGCAAGGAATTGTTATTTTTCAACCGGACAATTTTTTTAAAATTCTTCTTTGAAACACAAATAAAAAAAGTCCTATGATTTTTCACGATAAAGTTAATATTTTTAGAGATATGAATTTTTAAAGGTTCGAAAAATCTCAATTTTGGGTACTTTTGACCCATGAAAAATATATTTAAAAAAAAAAATATCGGGGATTTTAAATGATGTGAAAGGAAATGGAAGGAGGGAGATGGGAAATATTGAGGAACACTAAAAGGGGTGATTGTAATTTACGGATCATTGGGTAAACGCAACGTAGATACTTCTACTGAACTGATAAATAATCAAATATGATCTCTAACAATGCCTTCCATTTGCATGCACTTAGAGCTTTTGCTCAAACATACATTTGGAAAAATGCATTGAATCCCCAATATAAAACATTAGATTTTACGAATTTCGGATACAAACTAGAGAATAGTACTTTGCTACCTTTATTTATGAATAAAAACCGTGGTTTATAACATTCATTCAAAGAGATTAAGCGCCAGATTTTAGTCCATTGGTTAAGCGAATATATATAAACAAGGCAGTAGTAGGAATATCCCTCCATTGATTAGGATAGTAGTAAAGCCGACCAATGGGATTCTTTAGCCAAACACTTGCCTCCACGTCCTCTGTTTAAACCTAAGGTTAACCCAAGCTTATTTTTAGCGCCGACATCTTATGCTAATATATAAAGCTGAAGAGTTTGTTTATTTGTTTGCTTGAACGCGCTAATCTCAGGATCTACTGGTCCGATTTGAAAAATTCTGTCGGTGTTAGATAGCCCATTTATCGAGGAAGGCTATAGGCTATATATCATCACGATACGACCCATAGGAGCGGAACTACACGCGGACGAAGTTGCGCCGGTCGACTAGTATATTATAAGGAGGTAAAGTTTAAGAGGTTGTAGGGGGCATCACATCAAAATTCTTTAACCAATAGAAAGCCACATTATTTGTCATATCATATCATACCACGTTTTCGTGGTAGTCGGATTTGTAAGGTAAGTCGGAGAAATGCTGCCTCAACGATGAGATATAATTCATAGTTGCGGGTAGAGTATTTTTTTTTATAGCAGTTAAGGGGCGGCAAATGAGCAGACGGTCCACCTGATGGTAAGTGGCCACCGTCACTCATGGACATCAGCAATACACGAGAGTGACCCTTGTTTTGCCGATGCGTTGCCACCTCGAAAATAGACTGAGGAATGAAGAGAAGAATGCTACGGTTTTAGTGGACCCTGATCGAAAACTCAGAGTTCACTAGAACCACAGCATTCATGGGATAGGAAAGGGAGGGGTAAATCTGGCCCACATGCGGCCTGACCGGAACGCGTCAAAGACACTTGGCGGACGGATTCCCATGCTGGTGGTCGCAAGCCAGTCGGGGAACAGATCCCCTACCACCAAAGTGGTGCTGGGTTTCTCGCCTCTTACGAGATGCTCTTCCAGAGGCAGAGGGGAATTATATTCTAACCCGTCCCCTCACGGGCAAAAAAATACTATAAATAATATATATCTAGTTCCTATAGATCCGTGTAACCAAACTTTTTCTAACCCAGACGGGCAAACAAAGCGAGGCTTTGTAATGATAGCGGCTGATACCTATCTGCTGACAGCTCGACCCATACCTACCCATATCTATGCCCATGTCCGAAAATGTTTCCATTACTAATTAAATTAAACATTTTGCAAGTAAATATTATCTGCTAGCTGAGCCCTCGCTTCGCTAAGGTATATTCAAATCGTTCACTCACTCATATAATGCGTAGTATGTGTACACAACCATCTCACTCCCTCGCTCACTCACCCACACCATAACTAACACAATGATTTGGTGTAGTCGTTCAAGAGTTATGCGCATACATAGAGGCGGGTAGTTCCTTTTATTTTATTCCAAGAGAGAATATAATCTCTGCTCCGATAGATTTGAGCCAGTTGTCAAACGGACGTCGTCCGGTAATTATTGGAGCTGCAAATGGTGCGTTACTGTATAGTAATCATCAATAATCAACCCCCCGTCCCCATGTCAGCAAACGTAAGCAAAGACCTAATCCCAGCCCCCTGTGCTTATGTAAACATTGATGTATGCATTTTTCTCCCTCCTAATTCTGAGCAGGGATATTCACGTTTCGATGTGTCAGTTTACTTCTTTATCGCTGATGTAATCACCATGCAAACCCCTCCCCATTCCCCATGTCATCAATAACACCACCCCCCACGCTCCTACAATACTTACGTAATAATCGAACGGCCCCTAACTATCTAGTATCTAGGAATCAAAACGTGAATGAGATATGAATGTCTAATTAAATGTTAGACCAAAATGTAGGGTAGATTTAAAAGCTGACTCTATCTCTATATTGGAATGGTCTGAATTATTGAGCACTTAGAGGTGAGTGTGGGTGGACGTTTTTAACTGAATAGACAGCTGATTGAGAATTATCTTTTCATTTGACTTTTACATGTTTTAATCTGTCTGTGTGTATTTTTGTTTTTAGTGATTCTAACGATCTTATAGTAATAACGTAAAATATAGGAACATATTACTTCCTATATTTTAGGTTATTGTCACTTAAAACATCTCCAGGAAAACTAACCGCATCCGATCCGAATCCGAGAAAATTGTGCTGAAGCTGGATTTCCTCCTCAGAATTATGAAGGTGTTAGGCCATAGTCACACTTCACACACCAACAGAGAACGTGGAGAACTCTCAGAAATCCAGGTTTCCTCACTGTTAAAACAAGTGATATTTAAATGTGCACCTAAGCAGTGCCTTGGACTTGTGACCATGGTGTAGGATTAGGTTTCTCTCGTAATTGGTAGAGACTTATTTGATTATTTATCGGTTCAGTAGAAGTATCTACGTTGCGTTTACCCAATAATCCATTCAATCTCATCACCCCTTTTAGTGTTCTTCAATATTCCCCTCTTCCTCTTTCCATGTCATCATTAAAATCCCCGACATCAGAAGTGAGATGTTTTTGGATGATACCCCATCGTTGCTCCCGCGGGTTCATATGGATTCGATCTCGAGGCTTATCTGTGTCTACCGTGTTGCCAGTATTGAGCTGTCATTCGAGATAAAAGTGATCGACTGAACTGACTTGCAACAGTCTGACACAAACTGTCAAAGTCGTACCATCGACAATCAACCATCTGTCACTGACTCTGAATCTAACACTGTACTTTTTATTAATCTGTGACATTATAGTGTTGCTATTCATATAAAATAAATTACCACCTTTATAACTATCGACGACTTATACGAAAACGATTATCAAATAATCGAATCGTTATCGCCATATATGGCGCTGAAGTAGGGTAGTAGTCACTTCCGTCATTTTGAACAGCAATTTTAGTCTTACGCGAGGTCTCTCAAGGATTGGATACCTGGGTAGTGCTAGTGATGAGTTAAGTGCAGTGTTGCGTTAGTGCTGGGAATGGTCCGATAGAGGTCACGTCAGTACCTTACAAGGTATTTGCCACGTCTTGTGTTAGGTTAGATTTATGTGTTTAACCTTTATCCGTTCAGTAGCAGTGTCTGCGTTGCTGTTGCCTACAGTCAAACTTTGTCAGCAGCAGCTTGACAGCTGCAGTTTGACAAGTGATTTCATTAAGTGAATATAGCGAAATTTTAACCTTTTTGTGTAAAAGTCAAATAGAGAGAATATAGATCCTAACTATCGCAGATTCGGATCTGATGCAGTTCTCTATTAGACTTTATCGATTTTTTTTTAGATTACTAGCTGTATGGATCACATACTAGTACTCCTTAACCCCTTATTCATGTATAGTATTTACCTGTTAAACTAAAGCATATATTGCAGAGTTTTCTTAAGGTAAAAGTATCCATCCTAAGCCAGAAGTCGCCACCCAACTTACTAGTTAATCTGCAGTTGGAAAAGTTTTGGGGTAAACGTCAAATGAAAGAGATTCGGATCTGATGCAGTTCTTGATTAGACTTGTAGGTAATGTATACAGTATTTATCTTTATGTAATATTGTTTTAAAGTAGGTAAAAGTTTCCTAAGCCAGCAGTCGGCAGTCGACAGGCAGAAGCCATCTCGTACAAAGTGAAAATGTTGTCTGCGCGAAAGTACTGATAATCCAACTATGAAATGATTCAGAGTGCATGTCAGACTGCCAAAAACCTGCTTGAGATACACTGGAACTAACATTATATTCAGTGTTTTAGTGATTACTTACACATAAAGATAGGTATATGATGTCGCGGGTTGTATGGTGTTGTAGGAGTATTTAAGATTAATATTTTCATCATAAATTATATATGTGACACGTGTAGCTCCACACACACACTACACACTAGCGAGCCTACTTACTACTTACTTCAAATTTTTTCTTATATTTTGGACAATTCACAGAATATCTTTATAAATTACAGCTTATGTGTTATTCTGATGAATAAGCTATATTATTATAAGGTTTCATTAAAATCCATTTAGTAGTTTTTGTGTGAAAGGGTAACAAACATTAATATTTATGAAGTGTTAAAAAAATACAATAAAAATATATTAATTTTTTTGTTTGCAACCTGGTAACATTAACAGTTGAAAAAGAAAGTTTCGTTTTTTTCACTCATCCATTAATTACATTTATAATTTCCCATATTAAAAAAAAAACGAAAAATAAATTAGGTTTGGTCCAAGTCATGAATTTAAAGTCTATTTTTTATAATATGTGTGATTTGGCGACTAAATTAAATAAAATGGTTAAAAATTCATTCTTTTTAAATAATACTATTATGTTGGCAACACTAATCTTAGTAACATTTGATTTTAGAAGTTAGCACAAAGTGAGTCTAAAGTAGGATAGAAGAACTATAAAGATATTCTAGTCAAGCCGTTATACTGTTAACATAATATCTCAGTGTACCCCCAACCTACACATCCAGGAACACCGTCCGTACTCCGTAGCCGTAGTAACAGACGGGCTTTGACTATCGATCCTCACTCTAGTGATGTGCTGTTTCACATTAGATTATTCTAATTTATTTGTACTTTTAAAAGTTTTTTTTAGTCTGGATGTTGTATAACTCATCAACTTTATTTTTAGTCCTTTATGAAATACTAGTCGACCCGCGCTACTTCATCCGCGTGTAGCTCCGCTCCTATTGGTCTTAGCATAATGATATATAGCCTATAGCCTTTCTCGATAAATGGGCTATCTAACAGTGAAAGAATTTTCCAACTCGGACCAGTAGTTTCTGAGATTAGCACGTTCAAGCAAACAAATAAAAAAAATCTTCAGTTTTATATATTAATAGGTATATAAGATAGAAAATAAATTTGAAATTTCTATTGAACCAAGTATTACTTAAGTGCAAGGGAAGGGGTTAGGGCTTTGCTTACTTTTGCTGAAATGGGGGATAATTTTATAAACTCAACCTTAGGGAATAAAATGCAATACCCATACAAACATACCAATCTGGGACAGACAGGCAATGTTTTAATTTCTATTTGTGTTACCCCTACCCTATATAATGTTAAGGAGAGAGGGGGGGGGGGGGGATAGAAACCACGTCCCTGTATTCGATTCATGGCAATCTGTATGGGGACGCTCTTACTTCTACGTACTACTACGTACATAATAAAAACTTAGTACAAACCTTAGTAATGGAGACACCTTATCACACCACCGCCCAGCCGTAATGGTCTCCAGGCGAGCTCAGTTTGACAACTGGCTTAAGCCATTACTTATTAAATTTTAAGAGTAGCCAGGTAATAATATCAGGAACATCACTACGCCCATCCCCAAAGTTTGATTCGTTTTTGATAATTAGAGGTTTTAACGTTGGATTTAAACCATTTATTCTTCATTTAAACTTTACCTTTTGTTTTCTATCTATTATTATATTACTTCCACTATAATTAATATTAACCCAATCAAATTTGCTCTATTAATTATTGATTGTATTGTAGTGTGTTAGTAAAACATATAGATTTCATACAGTTAACATTATTTGAGATTATTTTGTAATTTTTTGTTTTCTTCTTACTAATATTATACATGTGAAAGTTTAGATGTGTGTTACACAAAAACGGCTGGACAGATTTCAATGAAATTTAGCACACAGATACTTTATAATCTGGATTAACACATAGGCTACTTTTATCCCGAAATAACTCATAGTTCCTGTGTGATAATAATTAAATAGTTTATTCATCGCCTCAATATAACTGTCGTCATTTTACAATCTACTCAAACTGAGGGATAAAACTTCTATTTATACCTTGTTTAAAAACAAAGAGGGTAGATTTAATTTAATATATAAAGATACAAATCCTGTATGATAAATATACACGGAGAGTATTCTTAAGTGATCACGTGACACCAAGTGATGAATATTTAATGTTGCTCCAACAAAGGCCTAAAAAATTCATTCGTTAAGAGGGTGAAAACGAGAATCAACATCTTATTCTATTATGAGTTGAATATATTATTATTATTATATTCAAGGTTTTTGTACTAAAAGTCACGCATGTAAATATATTATTCACAGTGCACCACATGTGGTACATTTCGACATGCTTTTGAGACCTGCGTGCTCCACATATGACTCACTCCATGCAAAGATGGTTGCCAAGCAATAAGAGTTAAAAGTTACTAAAATTCATCAAGAAAATAAACAAAAAAAAATCGTCAAAAAACAAAACAAACTCGATAGAAATTTCGTCCGTGTGGAATAGCGATACTTCTACACAACTTTTCATCCCCCCCTTTCAACCTCTTACCATCCTTTTTTCGTATTAAAAAGTAGCTTATATCCTTTCTCTGGCTCTAGACTATCTGTATGCCAAATTTCATTTAAATCGATTCAGTAGTTTTGGCGTGAAAGAGCGACAGACAGAGTTACTTTCGCAATTATAATATTAGTAAGGAGTAAGGAAGTAAGGATAAGGATAGTAAGGATAAATGCGTTCAGTTGAAAATCATTCATTCCCCTACCCTATACGTGGGTGGGTCACTGAATCTTTAGTTCGTACGTGAGTGCACCACATGTGGGTCATTAAAATATATATTTATGGTTCCGTCGACTTCTATACCTAGTAAAATAAACGACAACGAAATTAATTCAATATGAATACTTTTTTGGGGTTCTTTTTGGAGCCCTATTTATGTCAGCTTTAACCTATTTAACAAATATTATTGATCAACTAGTATTCGATTTTCATGGTCAAAAAATTGAGCACCATTAATTGCAAAATGTTAGGATTCTATATATGTCAAAGAATGATACCAATTACTTGACTGATGCTGCCTTGGACTTGCGACCAAGGTATATAATTAAGATCCCCTTCGCTGCCTGAACACTAACTACAGTAGATAATAAAGTTAACTTACGTGGACCTCAAGAAAGGTGACCTTAACACAACACTATAATACTACACGACAACACCAGAGAGACTGACTCTAATCTATCTCACTAAATATTGTCTACATGTCGGTATACTTAAAATAATGTAAATGAAACTATCTGCGAACACTAATTTATAAACGCTGTTGCTAACATATTATGGAGCCGTAAAAAAATAAAGGTCAGCTTAGAATTAATTAAGCGTTTAACTTGTTTTAAATGAACAGTATCTACAGGACATATAACAAAAGAAATAATATAAATACTAATTATTTTCAAAAGACAACAATTAGAGGAAGTGGAGATAAAAGACATGATAACATCTAAATTTAAATACAAGTTTCTCAGCTTATTTCATTACATTTCAGAGAGAAAACAAAAAATATAACAAGTCCAGTTATTCGACTTCGCGACACTTTTGGTGAAATTTAAATAGATGCTCTTTTAGATAGAAATCGTGATTTAAATCAGATTCTCAATGGCGGCGACATGCACCTTTTAATTATAAAGGAAAATGTATTTAATTATAAAGGTATTTGGACATGTTAAATTATATAAATTAACTGATTTATTGGTCTAGATTTAATTACACGACTGAGATTGCGATCATTTTTCGACTAAATTATATAATAGTCAGACTAAAGTTACCTACTACTCGAACTTTCTGACTTGTATTTTATATAGAAAATCGATCCGAACCTGAGTTTGTAGCCCAGGTGCAGATTTATAGAACTAATTATGTTTTAGCTGACCCTTAGAAATCTGCTCAACAGATACCTCACCAAGCGGAGATTTGGCTAAGTTACACGCGGTTGGTGCGACAGTCCACAACTATCTCAGAAGTCCGCTAAACCATCCGGGGTGATTCTCTACTCTGCTATAGAGACGAGACCACTGGATTTGAAAAGTGCCTTCGCGACCCCGTCAGCAGTTGTCCGCAAACAGACCCTCATCTGGAAGACTGAAGCGGAGAGTTGCCGCTTCAAACTCCACAAAGTGTCACCCCCAAAACACGGAGGGCGGAAAAGAAAATTTATTGCCATCACTCTATATTACAGTCCTTTTTTTAATGATAGATAAGGCGATAATATGAGCAGACAGTCCACCTTAGGGTAAGTGACCATCGCCACCCATGGACATCGCACATACAAGAGAGTGTATCTTGTATTGTCGATGCGTCGCCACGCTTAAAACAACTTCAGACAATCTTCACTATTCAAAATCAATTGCCAGACTGCCTCAGATCTATTCAGACAGAGGATATATCTTGTCAAGCAAATCTTGATATGGAAACTCGAGCTTAACTTATACCGTACCTAATAGAGACATTACACGGCTGCGCTTTTTCAAACTGCAAACTTGAGATGTCTTTACAAAAATATCTTTGACAAATTTTCTGAAATCTCTAATTATATTGAAGTTGGAGAGTTCAAAAGATTTGTTGTGTACGTTTTAATGGACGCTGGCAAATTACGGGAGATATTTGTTGTTTATAGATCTTTACTAGCTTGCGACACATCATCGCTTAGCTGAGGTATTAATATACTATCACTAATGACTGATGAGAGACGTGATGGTGTAGTTACTAAACAGATTTCAAATAATGAATCAAATTATCATGCAAAAACATGATAACGTCATGATGAAGTAGAAAAGAGGTAATAGTTTGCGCTAGGAGTTACACTAGCAGCATTATTTTTTAGCGAGTTAAATAATACGGCCGAGTGCGAGTGTGGAACTCGCGCTGTACAATTTTAATATCTTTATTGACTACTAACAAATATTCATTTTCGTGTGCGGGTTAAAGGTAATAATATCATCAAAAGGAGAATGTGGCGATATTACTTACAAAAATAATATAAGAAAACATGATAAAACATTGTAAAAAAACCATTAAAAAAACTTTAAAAACAGAAAAATGCAATAAAAAGTAAAAAATAGTACATTAAAATAATTTTGAAGTCGGTGAACATATACCAATAAAATATACATTGTCAAATATGAAACCTCCTTCCTCCTCCGACTTCAAACTCTAAAAAATGAACTAAAAAAGTAAGAAATAATTCCGTAATTTATTAACCTCCCTTTATTAGGACAATAATCGTACGTACGTACGTAGTAGTATGATAGCGATTTTACTAACAATAGAATATGATATACATATACAATATACATGTCTTCGGTACAGATTTAAGCCCCGATGAACGTTAAGCTAGAGGCTTTGAAAATTTGAGTAAATGGAAGAGGTATGGCCTTACTTTAACCGTTATTGAACAATCTAAAAACTAAAAATTTAATAAATTAAATGGAATTTATATTTTACCAAATAATCTTTTGAAATACATTTTGAATTACAAATTATTTCTTTCTTTTTTGGAATAAAATAATTTAAACTTTTAAAGTTTAATTTCATAAAATGAAACTTGTTAACCAGAGCTTAAACGGTAAAAATATTTTGTATCTGTATCGAGGGGAGGTATATATATAGGTGTGGAATGCTGAAAAACTACTTGTGACGACATCAGTATAAATGACCATTTTTATTGATTGCTTATACTTAGAAGTTTAATTTTTTAACAGCTTCGAGATACTTAAGACTGACGTGTCTAATTTAATTTTAACTTGATAACTTCACGTACTTTCAAATATTGTCGGAGAATAGTAAAAGACTATCGAATAATCGAATCGTCATCGGTGTCTATGGCGTTGTAGTAGGGTAGTAGTCACTTCCGTTGTTTTGACAGTCTCGACCCTCGATCCTTTATATGGCATCGACAGTCTGACTGAAGTCTTAGTCGTGCGCGGTCTCTCAAGCAGTGAAGTAGTCTCTGAATAGTGTTGTGTTGTGCAGTGCAGTGTTAGTGCTAGGAGTGCTGTCCGATCAAGGTCACGTGAGTACCTTACAATCTAGTTGCCACGTCTTGTGTTAGGTTAGGTTTATGTGCGTTTGACCTTGGGTTTAAACAGAGAGCCTGAGCATTGGAGGCGAGTATCTCGATCGAATAAAGGAATTCCTTAAGCCTACACCTTGGTCACATGTCCAAGGCACTGCTTAGGTTTCCCTCGTAATTGTTAGAGATCATATTTGATCATTTATCGGTTCAGTAGAAGTATCTACGTTGCGTTTACCTAATATTCCATCCAATACCATCATCCCTTGTAGTGTTCCCCAATATTTCCCTCACCTTCATTAGTAACGGTCCTTCCTTCTCATCATCGTTTAAAATCCCCGACGTATATATCTTTTTTCTTCGTGATGTATCAACAAATTGCAATTTTTCGGATTTTCTCATTACCAGTACTAAAAGACCTTGCTTCTTGCCAAAAATCATGTTCCTAGGTCAAAAGACAAAACCTAGGAATTTGGCTTATAGTCGTAAATCAAAATTACAATACATGAAATAAAAGCGGTTTGATTTTTTTACATATCTGAGAAACTAGAGACATGAATATTTGATATAAATTGCAACTTGATATCTTCATCTCATTTTGTGAGAAAAAGGATCTCGACAGACAAAAAAAAGTAAATTTTCTAGTGATGTAGAAAGGAATTTACAGTTTTTTTTTAATTTTATTCTTTACTTGAGCTATGGACCTTCATGCTCAATTTTACGATTCTAAGTCATCGGGAAGTACCCTGTCATTTTGTGAATGACCACATTAACGGTCATGTCTTTTCAATGCGTGGACTTAGAAGTTTGATTTTTTGCCAGTCGCAAGAGACCATACGCTTGAGTATTTGATATTAATTTCAACTAGTACCTCCACGCGATGACGAGAAAAAGGGTCTTGACAGACAGACGGACAACGAGGCGATTCTATAAGGGTTTTTTCTTTCAAATAGCATAAAAAGCTACGGGGTCAAAATCGTCCGCATTAATTTTATGAGTTTAAATATAGTTAACAGTTAGTACAATTCATACATATTTAAGGTGAAGCCTTTCTCCCGTCACAAAAGGTGTTTAAATTTAAAACACGACTTCCCTTTTAGTATTCCGTATGAAAATAAAAAATATACTGTCTCCGGTATTTTTAGAAGCTGGATGCTAAGCTTTAGCACTAAACGTATAATTATTGATTACAACGGATTCTGAAGCTTTATTAAGTTCTTTATCCTGTACAATTTTTAATGAAACTTGATTTACATTTACAGTCTGAATTTTATCATCATCAGCTTTCTTAGTTTTAAAAATAACAGACGAATATGTACCATCACATTTATTTTTGTTTACTAGTCCATTTATAGGATTATTGACTAATTTATCTTTATCTTGTAAAACTGTAGATGAAATTAGATTTTTTTATAGTCTAGTATAGATATAAAAATCATACATACACACAACAGAATACTAAAAAATAACAATTCAAACATAAGTTATTTGAAGTCTCGGTAAGCAAAATGTCGGCCTTCCATCCAAACGACAGGATGATTTAAACGAACTGAATGTATAAGTGAACGTAATAAATTCCACGATTCTAGGCTTTCTCAGATATTCAGAATTTCAAAATAGGTCTATGAAAATAGACAAGTATACGATGAACCGATTTTAGTTAAACCAAATATGGTGGGGGATCAAATAAATTGATATCTTTTGGACGGACATACTTTAATAAATTCTTTGGGTATGGTTATAGATATTATATATGGCGGGGAAAGTCTTCAGTTAGACTAGAGTTTACTCAATCTGTACATGGAATATAAATGGATAAGACTTACCGAGAAATACTCCTTCACCGGTGAGGGTCGTAGTAAACTTGGCTGAGTTGGTTGATGGCCAATCAGATGGTCTCAAAATCGTGAATATTGTAATGACGTAACGAAAGTGATAATGAATACATCTTGCGCCGATATCTACAAAAGAATTAGTTTATTATTTAGTAGCAAATTATCTCTTTGAAAGGGCCACTATCATATCAAAATTCTTGATGAATATCCTAGCACAGGTAATGCTTTATGAGCAGTAGGTGCTGCTATTTAATGGGCTTTAATAAATAACTTGTTTATTAGTAAACTAGATGTAAAAAATAATATACTAAAGTTCACTAAACCCTACACACAAGGCGAAACGATGTCGTTAGGCAGAAAAAGCTGTACCAAGATCGAATTTTACATACAAAACATGTAAATGACATGACTGATTTGGATTCACTGGGATGCGCAGGCGCATTCAATGGAGAGTTGTAGGGTGACAATTTATATTCTTATCGCAAATACATATGTATGTATGTCCATGTTCATCACGTCTAGACGTACGTAGCTACACACACTTTGTTGATATTTTTTTCTTATTGAAGAGAAAGCTTCAGATAGTTTAAAGTAACCATATTGCGCTTTTTTAGAGGGATAAGGACGCCAATAACCAAAAAAATTAAAAAAAACTCTTGAGACTTCACGCGTTCTTTCTTTCGACAGTTTTTTCTCTGACTGACTTTGAAAATCTGGCTATCACGAAAAAGTTTTTTAATATTTTGGGTTAATATATAACCTATAACACTTACTAATAATGTGGCTTTCTTTTGGTAAATTTTTAAAATCGGTTCACTAGATCTAGAGATTACCCCCTACAACCTCACTAATTTTGATCTTATTCTATATTTTTAAGAACGTTTTTTGCTGACTTCCTTAATCCTGCAAAGGTTTTTATGACTTAGAAGGGAACCTTCTTCTTTTTTGAAAAGTCAGTTAACATTAATACTTAGCTTAGATGTATGATAACAAATTCGATCAGTAATTCTACTATTAAATTCCCAAAGACATGGCGGTCACACAGCTCGACATGAACTTCACCCCACGTCGATAGATGGCGTACGAACACACTCATTTCTTTACTTTGTCCTTCCTCAAGCTCTACTTTTTCTCTATATCATATTTCATGAAAATCATAACAGACAGACAGGCACCTACCATTGTCAATAGATGGCGTAAGTAATTATTAAAATGGCAATTACGCTTGTTTAGTTTGTATTCTTTAATATTTCCTACGTTATAAGTTATATTCAAAATTATAATATTATTTAGGATTAAGTGGACATCCATTAAGTGTTTTATTTGTGTCCTATCACGCAGTATATCCTGGTCACCCTGCTTTTGAACGCAGTGCACGCTACACTCGCTAAGCCGTCGCGAAATGACTTCGTATTAGTACTCATTTCATTTCATATTGCTTACATATCGCCAACTCTGATCTTGCTTTTGTTTAATAGGATTTCTATTTTAAGATTTAAATTAAATTGTTTGAAATATTTATTATATTATATATCGTTTTTTATCCAACAAATAACTGTTAAGTATTATCCCTTAGATATCCGGGATGGAAATGACAAAATATTGATACAAAATAAAAAATGTATATCTTATCTTACTATATGTTTGGATGTTTGTTACTCAATCACGCTAAAACGGCTAAACGGATTTCAATCAAGTTTTTATCGCGGAAAAATTCAGAGTTCCTGCGGGATAATAACAAACTATGTTATCAACACCGTTTATAAAGTAGTAGTAGCAGGTAGATAATTTTATATTATTTCAAGTATACCGACGTGAAGACAATATATAACCTTTAGCGCGATAGATTAGTCTCAGTCTCTCTGGTGTTTTCGTGCAGTCAACATGGAAGTTAGTGTTATATATAGTGTCGTGATTAAGGTTACCCTTCTCGAGGTCCACGTAAGTTTACTTTATTATCTATTGTCGTTAGCGAGGTCGAGTGGTGGAGGTGAGAGTTAATATATTATGAAAGACCACTTTAAACCTGCTCCTGGGTCTCAAGCCCCAGGCACTGCTCGCCTCAGTCAAAACTGCATGTGTATACGCATTGCTGTACAGTGATGGGTATCATATATCTTTCGTTTGGTAGCATATAGCAACAATATATTGAAAATTAAATGTTTTTTGATAAATAATAGCAACTATTGTAGACATAAAGCTATCTGGAACTTGTGACTCAAATGCAAGCTTAAAAGTACTAAGTGGAGTGATTCATTGTTAGCAACACTGTAGATCAGCTGGTAGTATTTCGGTTTATTTTAAAAATACCCACATCAGCTTGACAATTATTGAGGTTGTTGACTTAATTTGTGAATCATTGGTATTGTTACATTATTTGAAGTTTCTTTAAATACAACGATTAGTAGTAGCCTAGAATTAGAAATTTATAAAAAAAAAATTAAAATATCTGTGGTGGTATGGTAGTATAAAATCTAATTGATAATATATACGGAATTCAATATTCGGAGAACCTTCTGAGTATGGCAGGGTAGCGGGAATTGTTGAAAATACTCTAACGTAGGTCTAGCAGACCTTTGCTCTCGTATTTATCTGAATTTGAACCTTATTGTAGATACAATAAATAGATAGAGCTGGAGGAGGCTATTAGTGGCGCTAACCACCTCACCACACACACTAAGTAAATGGTGTTTCATACTGGCTGCATTAACTGAGCGTTTATACTAGAGTTAGAGTTTTGTTTAGTAAAAGAATGGATGAAAAAAATTACATATTATATTACAGAAACTAACTTGGTAATTAGTCATTTTAAAGCTTTATAACACGGTGAGACTCACGTATTGTTTTGTCACATGGACTATAGTTTCAGCTGCATGCGGCGGCCTTCTTCAGCAAAGCAAACAAAATATTTATTAAATAATTTATGTGCAATCGTTTCGCTCAGTGATTAATGTATGTTTTTTCTGATTTCAGACTTGTTAGTCTGTTTTAAAATTATACTTGTTACACAAATAAATTCTGAAATTCTTTTTTACTGATTTATTACTTCTTCTTTTTTCATCTTAATATTGGGTAGAACATTTAAGGATAAGAAACAGCGATGCTGTATTTTTACATTAATTATTATTTTTAGGTGTAACGGAAACTACATTTCGCGTGTCATTATTACCTAAACTAATGACATAATAATAAAACGCTCTTTGATAGGAAACAGAGCAGGGGCTTTTAACATAGGTACAGGTTTACAAGATCTTTATAAACTGTTATTCTCTGACTAGCGACAGTTATGCAGCGAAATTAGAAGATAAAAACAACTAAATTCGGATATCCCCGACTGATTATAAACACACACTGAAAAATATTTTAAGTATCAATTTATTCTCTAAACATCCATTTTAAATTTATGAAATTAATTGTTATACTATCTCCGATCTATTCAGACAGAGGCTATAAGATATCTAAATCCAACAAGAAATTACAGCAAACTGCTTCGCTTCTGTCGTCAGTATGAAACGCCTTAAGTATAATGAGTGCTAAGAGCGCGCGTACACGTCCGTCCGTCCGTCTCTTTAGCACTTCGTTAAGAAATACATATCAATCTATACTTACAGACGACTTCACTTAGAGACTTTACTATAGTTTGGAATAAACGTTATTTCTTTTACATGAATAAGTCTCGATTTAAAGTGCACTCGCTTCGATAAGGTATGAATTATAATTACAAGTTACTACTAATTAAACAGGATTAATAATTAATCAATATCACAATATATTTTTTAAATGTAGTTTTATCTATCTAAAAAATTTAAAATACATTAAACATGTTTTAAAATAATTACAAAGACATGTTTTGTATACTGTGACGTCACATTCCACAAGTTCGAGCGTTTCATTTCTTTGAATTTCACACTAAATCTGACTTGATACGTAATAAAGTAAAAATAAAAATAAATAATAAAGTTTACATAAATATAATTGGCTTTGTGTACAAAATTAAGGGATGAAAAGGGTCGGAAAAATTGAAATAGTTTTTGTCCTTTTTCAGATTTTACAACATATCAGAAATATTGTCAGAAAATTTAGAATCATTAGGAGCAAAACTTTTCGAGTTATAGACCATAGAGTCTCCGGGCGGTTGATTCACTTCCCATATGATTTATATCTGTTTCTCTCTTGTAATCGCATTTTTCTCAAAACCTGATTTTTTAAGAAGGTAGTCTAAATTTCTCGAAAAGCTTTGAACCAATTTCAACCAAACTTTGCATACTTCTTTTACATATTAGGTGCTCGATCCTGAATGAAAGTGTTTTTTTTTAATTTAATTTTTTTTTATTAAACAAAAAGATAGAATTTTTTAGCAAAAATCCAAGATTTTTGTTTGCACCTTTGCCAAAAATTCAAAAATGAATATTTCATTAATTCCTTCGTTAAAATTAGAGATAGACTTTTGTACTAAAGAATTTTTTTGGTTTTTTAATTTCAGACAAAGAAATCTTGAGTTATCCTAAGTAACGTAAGCAAACATCTTTGAGATGAGTTCTCCCCACTACTAATTTTTAATTCAATATTTAATTATGAAAATTTTAGATAATATTCTCACCAATAAAGCTTAATGATGTACAACAATTAAAAAAGTATTGATATATGTCGGGGATTTTAATGATGCGAAGGAAGGAGGAGAGGGAAATATTGGAGAACACTACACTGATGATATTGAATGGACTATTGGGTAGATATTGCTACTGAACCGATAAATAATCAAACCTTATGATCTCTTAAAATTACGAGAGAAACCTAAGCAGTGCCTTGGACCAAAGTAGGGCAAAGTTGAAGCGTCAGTAGCTCAGTGGTGCGAGCGTTGGATTCACGATCAACAAGTCGTGGGTTCAAATCCCGGACATTGGACTACTGGCGTGGCCCACTCCTGACACAACCTATTTATTAGCTTACTAGGAGGGGTAAAGGGAATACTAGTAGTATGCGAGTACTGCTAGTAATTTTAAAAGAAAAAAAAAAGTGTAGGCTTGAAAGGCCTTTCTACAGAATTCTAACACTCGCCTCCACTGCTTAGGCTCTCGGTTTAAACCCAAGGTTAAACTCACATAAACTCACTAACCTTCTCGTACTCACGTGACCTTAATCGTATAGGTCTCCCAGCACCAACACTGCACTTACAACTTTCACTGACACTATCTAGAGACTCCTTCACTTGAGAGATAGCGCAAGACTAAAACTACAGTCATAGTCTCGAATGCATATAAAGAGTCGAGACTGTCAAAACGACGGAAGTGACTATAATTGAATCGTCATCGCCCATCTATGGCGCTGGAGTACTACCCTACTCAACCCTATTCAATTATTCGATAATCTTTTACTATTCTCCGACATATATAAGGAACTCTTTAAAAAAAATAAAAAAAAATATGTTCTTATTTAACGAATCTACTAAATTTACAAGATTTTATTTAATTTACAATATTTGTATGTATAATGTATTTATTTTGGATGTGAAATTTTAGAAATGAATTTTTTCTAAATTGATTGAGATGAAACTTTGCATACACGTTTGGATTGAATGGCAATGCATGATTAGCTATGTGACGTCATTATATCTACGACCAATATGACCCAAGATTGTAGACTACCTATTTTTATGCCCTCTTATGATATTAGTATCAAAGGAAAGTTTTAATGAATAGAATACGAATAATATAAAGTTCACTCTAAATCCAATATGGCAGACTACCTAAGATGTCAGAATAGTTATTTTTAAACACTCTCATAATGATACGAAATAATTAAAGCTAATAATGTTTTTTATATCCAAATAAAAAAAATTTACATCTCTATTATACATTGACCTATGTATAATAAGGTGCTCTGTGTACACATCGTTGCGTCAAACTATATTTGGTGCTAAAACGCCGCCTTCACTACACAAACACCAAACCATGACATTCTATTAAAATTACTTCATCGTGACGAAATTTTGAATATCTCTTGCATTTAAAAATTCATTTGTTATTATAGCCGGCAGCTAACTTTAGGTCTAAGAAAAAATAGTGGGGGTTTGTTACGCGACGTAGCAAGCGCGCGGGAACCGACGCCCCTAATAGTGTTTTGCGCATTCTAGGTCAAACCTAAACTTACGTGTCGGTAGCTACACCTTAAATATTTTACATTGCTACATTTTTTTTTGAATAAGAAGATCTAGATAACACAAAGGCAGCCTACAAATATTATAAATGAGAAAGTTTGTATGTTTGGATGTTTTTTACTTAATAACTAACCCGTGAGGGGATGGGTTAGAATACTATTCCCCTCTGCCGCTGGAAGAGCATCTCGTAAGAGCCGAGTAACCCAGCACCCTTTTGGTGGTAGGGGATCTGTTCCCCGACTGGCTTGCGACCACCAGTATGCGAATCCGACCGCCAAGTGTCATAGACGCGTTGCAATCGAGCCGCTTGTAGGCCAGACTTACCCCCTCCGTCTCCCATCCCATTAATGCTGCAGATTTAATGGAATTTGGGCTCTTGCTGAGGGTGAGCTGAAACTGCAGCATTATTTTCTTTACTCCCTCTTTCCACTCTATCTTCTAGGATGCAACGCATCGACGAGACAAGAGACATTCTTGTCTTGTCGATGTCCATGGGCGATGGTGGCCACTTACCATCTGCACGTTTGCACCTTATCTACTATAAAAAAAAACCAAAAATTGCAGAACGGATTTCAATGAAATTTGGCACACATATACTTTATAATCTGTATAAACACATTTATCCCTGAAAATTCCAGAGTTTCTGCGGGATAATGATAAAATTATGTTTTTGTTTACTATGATATACTAACAACACATCAATTACATAGATTCGGACAAGTGACTGCGTCCCGGAGACGTTCATCATCCGCGACAGCCACTAACAGATTGTGACGTACCCTCGCATCTATATTTATATCTAATAGCTAAAATTTTGCAGCTACTTTAGCGATAACAATAAATGAACATAAAAATTTTGAAGAAACTCACTTAGAGGTGGAATTAATTGGTTTTTGACCATAACTGCCTCTACTAAGTGGTGTCGTGTTAGCATCACCGTTTATAAATTCGTTTTCGTGGGTTATTCTTTTACTTTATTTCAAGTATACCGACGTGTAGTGTAGACAATATATAACCTTTAGTACGATAGATTAAAGTCAGTCTCTCTGGTGTTGTCGGGAGTATTATAGTGTCGTGGTTAAGGTCACCCTTCGCAGTATAGCTCCCATACTCACAAATCTTTTTTCTAAATTATCCAATAATACTTACCTCAGCGAAAGGAGTGCTTAAGTATAAAAGAGCTATAAAGTAGCAAGTATAATATAAAAGGGTCCCATTAAATGAAGTAATTGTTAAATTTCGTAAATGGCGTCATTACATGATTCTGTTACGAGAGCTTTCACGTAGCTTTGATCATACATTATTACTTGAGCTTAATTTTTCTTCAATTTACAAAGTACTTGGAACTTTGTATATTGTATGAGTATTATTGC
Organism: Limenitis camilla; assembly: GCA_905147385.1. Lineage (NCBI taxonomy): Eukaryota > Metazoa > Arthropoda > Insecta > Lepidoptera > Nymphalidae > Limenitis > Limenitis camilla. Next base: position 3,821,154 of record LR990251.1, on the reverse strand, counting down.
GCGTATTTTATACTATTTTTGATTCTTTTTTTACGTTTTTATTTTTATTACTAACTAGCCGACCCGTTCTTGCTCCCTCCCTCACACACGTTCATACTCTGCTACCCGCAACTATTCTCTAATGCATAGTATGTCAATGATGTGTAGTGTACACCACCATCACTTAGAATCACTCGCTCTACTGTCTCACTTACACCATGAACGATTTGGTGCAGTCGTCGCGTATTACCCCCGTTATTTCCAGGATTATACCTCTATAACTTATCAGATTTTTGTGATCCTGTATCTTCTTTATACTATATCTCATCTCTTTTAATATTAAGATCTTTACTGGTTCCAATCTCCTCTATATTCGTTTTAATACCTTCGATTTTTTTATTTTTTCTATCCATGCAAGGCAATGTGTATTGCGATCGTTATACTCTGAGATCGAGATCCAGAGACGAACGAGGTTTACAGACATTGGCAAAGTGATAGCTCAAAGAAAGTCTAAACGGTGACACATATGTCACAGAAATGACACCAGATCGGGGGATGAGGTGCTAGAGTGGAGAGCCAGAACTGGTCACAAAAACCTCGAGAAGATAGCTGATAGAGGCTGGATTAGGTAAGCTCAACACCGTAAGGAATAGTGTGCAATAAAAGAGACTTATACCTACTTAACCAACTAGGTGGTTAATAAAACTGTAATAGGGGGTAGTTGGTTAAGGATTAATAAGTAACATCATCTCTTTAAAATTAATGTTTGTAGATGAAATTGAGATATCAATTGATTTTTTTAAAGCTCCCGCTACTCTCTCAAATGGCAGGACTTAAGAAAAACAAATAATTGAACTTTCAATATATTTTGAAGTACATCCTCATTCTTTAACCCCTTATAAAAACATTGTTTACAAACAAAACTCAACCCTACAGCTAAAAAAATTAAATACAAAGCTTATAAGTTATGCTAGATTGGTTTTGATGAGATATAAGTACTTTTATAGCAATTGAGAATCCATTAGATTTGTTTTTATTGGGATCGTTAAGTAATATCGATCTATGTTTGTACTGTCATCATAAATTTTATTGAGAGTTGTCGTTAAATGGAGAGTAGAAAACAATAAACAAGTTGTAAGATTATTAAATTTATTTTAATAATAAAGTGTATTATATTTTCTAGGAAATGTAAACGAATACTTGTCGGGGATTTTAAATGATGTGAAGAAAGGAGGTGCGGGGAATATTGGAGAACACGGAAAGGGGTGATGATGATATTGAATGGACTATTGGGTAAACGCAACGTAGATACTGCTACTGAACCGATAAATAATCAAATATGATCTCTAATAATTACGAGAGAAACCTAAGCAGTGCCTTCGTGTAGGCTTAAGGATATCCATTAAGTGATTACGACACTCGCCTCCACTGCTCAGGCTCTCTGTTTAAATCCAAGGTTAAATTCACATAAATTTAACCTCACACAAGACGTGGCAACTAAATTGTAAGGTAGTCACTTGACCTTAATCGGACAGCACTTCCAGCAGTAACACTGCACTACACAACACTAACACTGTCCAGGGACTACTTACACTTCTTGAGAGACCGCGCACGACTAAGACTTCAGTTAGACTGTCGATGGCATATAAAGGGTCGAGACTGTCAAAACGACGGAACTGACTACTACCCTACTCCAACGCCATAGATAGCGATGAAGATTCGATTAATCGATAATCTTTTGTTATTCTCCGACAAAGGGTAGCAAACTATATATTTTTTTCTTTTTTTAAAAAAGATTACTAGCAGTATGGATCGCATACATCACATACTACTAGTATTCCCTTTACTCCTCCTAGTAAGCTAACAAATAGCTTGTGTCAGGAGTGGGCCACGCCAGTAGTCCAATGTCCGGGATTTGAACCCACGACTTATCGATCGTGAATCCAACGCTCGCATCACTGAGCTACTGACGCTAATATTTGTCGGAGGTGATGTTGGTTTAGGTTAGCCTTAGGTTAGGTTAGCATTATGTTAGGTAAGTTTTATGTTAGTCTAATTTTAGGTTTAGATGGTGAAACTAAGCAATGGAGGCGAGTGTTGTAATCACATAAAGGAGCTCCTTAAGCCTACATCTTGGTCACAAGTCCTATGCACTGCTTGGGTTCCTGTCTCAATAGAGCGAGATCATAACGTTCAGTTAATCCCGACCGTACTGCGCCCGTAGCTTTCATAATAGGCCATCCATTGTGTACATACAATGATTGTATCAATTTTAGTATTCCGACATATTTAAAAAAAAAGTATAAATATGTATAAAAATGAATTGATGATCGTTTGTCTCGCTAAAACTCTAGAATGGCTGGACGGATTTGGCTAAATAATCTTTAAATATTTGTGGATTATCAGCGAACGTTAACACGGTGAGAAACACTAAATCTATTCTGGTAAAACTTACAACTGTACGTCAATACCTTCGCGAAGCGAGGACGGGTCAGCTACATTGTATATATGTTTTAGGAAATGGCATTTCTTGGGAATTCTAGATCTTAATGTTTCTTTGTTTAAAAAAGTGATCGGATTCTAGATTTTTTAGTAATTCATGTAGCTTCGGTAGGGCTAAAATAATTTTACCCCTCTGTTTACCCTAAGTTACATTTTTATTATATGTATAGATATATGTAGGTAATCAATGTAAGGTCTCTACATAACATTATCTTCGTACTTATACGACAAAGTAGGCTTTAATGAGGACAGGTAAATGACACGGGACACCATCTTAGGCGAACGGTGAGTTCTACTACGCTCTACGAGTATACAATCACAAATATTACCACCATTAGAATGTTTCATTTGTTTAAATAACAACAAACAGTATAATATTAATGTTAAGTAAGTGACTCACATTTTAACTTAATTAAACAAGCATACTCGATGAAGTCGAGTAGTTTTATTACAGCGTTCCCATGCAGGACTTCAACCTACATTATCATCAGATCAGCTCCATATTTATTTTACACGTATGCTATAACGAAATGTAATTAGTAATATAATATGCAAATGAGATAGGAAGTTCTACCTAGGGATTTGAGACCCAGATGCAGGTTGACAAGGATTTTATGCTATACATATCCTCTTACCTACATGTAATAAAGACTCATGTGATCCATAAATAACGTCTTATTTGATGATGAATCAATATTTAATTTGTGGCGAGTAAAGAATGTATGAAGTCCTAGATCGCGCAGGTAAAGTCTTTTAGGCAGCTGAGTATATATACATGTTGAAAGCGCTAACCATGAGTCTGCGGTCCGCCAGGCCACATCAGCCTGGCCGGAAATCCTCCTTTTTCATTGGAGAGATCCTTCTCCCACTACAAATCTTATTCAAAATGACCTCATAAATTATTGTGCTAGTGTTCCTATTGGTTTAATTTTACCTTTTCATATAAAAATTTTGGAACCAAGTGAAACCAGCCCTTTTCATCCCCCGCATCCCTGAGATATTGATTTTGGTTGTCAGGGATTATTTACGAGTGGAGCATTTGTTAAGAAAATATACAAATATTTTGCTTACATTTTTTATTTAAGAAAAGCTAATGTACTTACAAATCTCTTAATAACTTATAATATAGTTATATGAATCTAAAAGTAAATGATAACGGCTCTATTTTCAACCACTATCGTGATATAGGTGACTATAATACTATTCCCCTCTGAAGCTGGGAGAGCATCTCGTAAGAGCCGAGTAACCCAGCACGTCCTTGGTGGTAGGGGATCCGATTCGCGGCTGGCTTGCGACCACCAGCGTTAGAATCCGACCGACAAGTGTACCCCCTCCCATTAATGCTGAGGATCCAGTGGGCTCTAGGCTCTTGCTGAGGTGCTGAGGGTTCGCTGAAACCGCAGAATTTTTTCTTCACTCCCCCTGACCACAAGTGGATGCAACGCATTGACAAAACATTAGGGTATCTCTTGTTTTACCGATGTCTATAGGCGATGGTGGCCAATTACCATCAGATGGACCATGTGCTCCTTTGCACCTTATCTACCATAAAAAATTCCTCATTTACTTATTTAAGACTTTCGTATATATAAGTCAATTGGATGAATTCAAAACCTACTACGATGCGAATGCGAAGCGAAGGCCCATTCCACTTCTGAAGTCGGAGAAATGAGGAAGAGAAGAGGGCTATATTGAAAAACATTACAATATCACCCATATTCAATGGACTATTGGGTAAACACAACGTAGGTACTTCTACTGAAATACTGCGATAAATAACTAAACATTATGTTCTCTTATAATTAGGAGGGGAACCTAAGCAGTGACTTGAACTTGTGACCAAACTGGTTAACTCGTCCTCGCTTCATTGCTGGGAAACCAATTTTTTTTTCTCTTCTAAATATGCATATATTGTTTGGAAGCAAACTAAGTAAAGCCAATCCTAAGTTACCCGTGAGGGGACGGGTTAGAATACTATTCCCCTCTGCCGTTGGGAGAGCATCTCGTAAGAGCCGAGTTGCCTTTTGATGGTAGGGGATCTGTTCCCTGACTGACTTGCGATCACCAGCATGCGGATCCTACCGCCAAGTGTCATAGACGCGTTCCGGTCGAACCGCATGTGGCCCATACTTACCCCTTCCCTCTCCCATCCCATTAATGCTGTGGATCTAGTGAACTCTGGGCTCTTGCTCAGGGTCCGCTTAAACCGCAGGATTGTTTTCTTCATTCTCCCTCCCCACTCTATCTTCGAGGATGCAGCACATCGGCAAAACAAGAGGGTAACTTTTGTTTTGCCGATGTCCATGGGCGATGGTGGCCACTTACCATCAGGTGGACAATCTGCTCGTTTGCACGTTATTAAAAAAAATTCAGTTAATGGCAGAGAAAATTTTTCCTCTTTCTATATATGAATATATATTCTTTGGAAAATAGTACATTTTCAAGATGTTCGGGTTAAAGAGGTTTAGGATAAGCAGTAGGTTAAAAACTATTATAGGACTACTTTCAAATGAATATGAAAATTCGATATCAATGATCGATATAATCAAGAATCGATTATGATGCAGACCCATCGCTTTATAGCAGGGAAACATTTATTTTCCTCGTCTGAATCTTCTTATATATAAAATTCTCGTGTCACAATGTTAGTTACCATACTCCTCCGAAACGGCTTGACCGATTTTTATAAGCATATTCAGTAGGTCTGAGAATCGTCTACTATCTATTTTTTATCCCCCTAAGTGATAAGGGTGGTCCACCCCAAACTTATATAGCAAAACAACGTTTGCCGGGTCAGCTAGAGTGTTTATATATTCTTTGGGAACAATCAAAGTAGAACTCATTAATTTTAAACAGATCAGTTGTATACTTAAAACAGGAAACGGAAGCAGTATGCTAAAAACTAATCTACTTCCTATGAATATTATAGGTAATAGATAATTCTGGCTAATGGCTAGTCTAGACTGAAACTCGAAGGTTTTAGTCTGATTGGAGTGAATAAACTGACCTTGCGTTTGTTTTAATTGATGTAAAAGCCTTCCTCTTACATGTTATTAGCTGGCCCTCGCTTCCTTGAAAAGAATGTATTTTATATATGTAAAATTGCTCATACTGAAATAAAATGTATGAAATACTTCTTTACAATATAATTTTCATAGGAAATCTGTAAATTTACGACATACCAATAAGAAAATGTAATAGTCAGTAGATACAGCGAAAACTCTCTCTCTCTCTTGAAGAATAAAACCGACTTGGAATATTTATTTTTTTAACCTACCTCTATGATACATTGTTAATTTTATACATTTTCTAGTATTGTTCCGCAATTGCATACAATTCCTAGGAAATATGTAAATTTTACTTGTCATGACTGTATTATTGAATCTTTGATAAATTACTTTAACTCATAAAAGTTCAGGACTATATATATTTTCTAGGAAGAGTGTTTAATTTCTAGATTTCATATAGTTCATACAGATTTTTAAAAATTAACATGTCGGAGATTTATGATGAGAAAGAAAAGAAAGAAAGGGGGTATGTTGAAAACATTAAGAGGGGTGTGATATTAGATACTGTTACTGAACCGATAAATAATCAGACATTATGATTTCTTATAATTACGACAGGAACCTAAGCAATGCCTCGGACTTGTGACCAAGGTGTAGACTTAAGGAATTCCACTCCACTGTCCAAGTCCTTTGTTCAAACCTAAGGTTAGGTTATGTTTATTATATCCTTAATATACACTTATATACTATATAATAAATATGTTCTTTAATATTGGTGGTGGTTCCGCAGAGGGAGGGGGTCCACGCTGTAAGTGTAACACATTGGGAAAACACGTGCGGCTCGCAACCGAAGCTGCGGACACGAGCGTATGTTTTCGCACTGTGTTACGCAAGGATGAAGAGGTTACCCTTTTCATATCACCGAAGACGTCACAGAAGTCCTTAAGAAAATATTTTCTATTTTTTTATATAATGCATTAAATTGTAAGTGATATGTTACGGTTTACAATCATGCGACAGTTTACAATATCGCGAGATAGATTATAATATAACAGTATTAACAATTTTATAATGACATATATTATATAAATAAAACGATACCTGAGTTTCCCTCGGTTAGGAACATCGTTTAAATATCAAGATTGTCTCATTACTCACGTCGCGCGTCGCCACAGCTAAGAAAATATACTATTGTGATTGTTTCCAGTCAATTGGAAATGCTATGCTGTACTATACCTTTTAGGATAACCATGTAGAAACTTCTATCTGTCCATCTGTTATAGAATGACTTACTGACTTACCATCTGTTATAGAATACAGCAACTTGGACTTGCGACTAAATTGTTGGGTTAAAGGCTATTTTTAGTAATTACAACACTCCCTTTCGTTACAATAGATAATAAATGAAATTGACGTGGATCTCATGAAGGTTGACCTTAACCATACTGCTATACCTACTAGTTTCACCACTTCCATGTACACTGCGTGGCAACATCAGAGAGGTTAACTCTAATCTATCGCAAAAAGGTTTTTTATCGTCTACCTGTGGGTATGTGCGGCGTTACTAACTTTATATATATGTCGGGGATTTTAAAACGATGAAAAGGGGATGGAAGGAGGAAGGAATGGGGAATATTGGGGAACACTAAAAGGGGGTGATGGTATTGAATGGAATATTGGGTAAACGCAACGCAGATACTTCTACTAAACCGATAAATTATCAAATATGATCTCTAACAATTACGAGAGAAACCTAAGCAGTGCCTTGGACTTGTGACCAAGGTGTAGGCTTAAGGAGCTCCTTTAAGTGATCACGACACTCGCCTCCACTGCTAGGCTCTCTGTTTAAACCCAAGGTTAAACGCACATAAACCTAACCTAACACAAGACGCGGCAATTACATTGTGAGGTACTCACGTGACCTTGATCGGGCAGCACTCCTAGCACTAACACAACACTGCACAATACTATCACTATTCAGACACTACTTAACTTCTTGAGAGACTGCGCACGACTAAGACTTCAGTCAGACTGTCGATGGCGTATAAAGGGTCGAGGGTAGAGACTGTCAAAACAACGGAAGTGACCACTACCCTACTTCAACGCCATAGATACCGATGACGATTCGATTATTCGATAGTCTTTTACTATTCTCCGACATATATGTCGGAAACTAATTAAAAGAAGGAATGGAATGGATGGCCTATTATAAAAGCTATACGGGCACAACACGGTCAGGATATAACTAAACATTACGATCTATTAATGTTCTGACAGGAACCCAAGCAGTGCCTTAGACTTGTGACCAAGGTGTAGGCTTAAGGGATCCCTTTAAGTAATTACAACACTCACCTCCACTGCTTAGTTTCACTGTATTAACCTAACCTAACCTAAACCTAATTCATACCTCCGACATATAGATATAGCAGATAAACAAATAAGAAAAAAAAACAGTTTTACAAGATACTCACTTCAATGCTTTTTATTCCAAACCCATAGTTTATACTGTTAGTAACATCGTGTATAAATTAGTATTTGAGGGTAGTTTATTTTATTTTATTTCTAGTATACTGACGTGTAGACAATTTATAATCTATAGTGCGTTAGATTAGAATCAGTATCTCTGGTGTTTTCGTGTAGTGTACATGGAAGTTAGTGTTATGCTGTTGTGATTAAGGTGGAGGTGAGAGTTAATATATTATAAAAGAGCTCTTTAACTTGCATGTGTATACGTATTGCTGTACAGTAATGGGTATAATTCCTACGAATTACATTGAAACTTACTAAATTATTTTATACTAAAGCGATAAAGGAAGATTTATCGCTTCTTATAGTTCTTATTTAGTGGAAATAAACCTTTTCCCTCTAAGAATATATTCCGCGACACGAAGTGTTTTTCTTCGCTAAGCATGTGATGAATTACATTAAAGTTTTCATGCTTTAAATAGATAACATTTCCGCTTGCTAGTCATGAACTTTGATGACCACATGTATACTTGGGTATCTGTATGTCTGTCTGTAGCATCGTAGCGTCCAAGAAAATGAACCTATTCTGATGAAGTTTTATTTGTTTGAAAGGTAACTCAATCGAGATGGTTTTTAGCTATGTATTGTGAAGATCTGTTCAGCCGTTTGAAGACTATCAGCTCATTGCTAACTTGAGAGCTGCCTCACAATATTGATATATTGACAATTATAACAATCTTGTAACCATGGCAACACAATGAAAATGCTTACACTGACACACGAAACGGTATTTCTCGATACCTTTTACCATTTGAAATTTTAAAGATTTTAGTCTAAATCTGATAAGAAAATTACGTTTACAAATGAGCTTAAAATTTGGGCCACCTCAAAAGCCCTCACAATATTTGGGCCCGCCCTAATTACTGAAACGTCAAACAGGTGACATGGGTGAGACAGGAAGTTACCTCTACCACGTTAACTCGAACACATGGAAAACTTGTTTCTAAAATTATTAGACTATAACGCTGCGTTTTTACTGGAGAGTTGCGAGGATGTGTTTGTAAGAACCAATAGAATCGCTTAATTTAGTTCTCGCTCATTTCTACTGGTAATACAGCCTTAGTCTTTTTATTTTTTAACGATGATGAAATTATTTATTTCATCATCGTTACCTACTAATATTATAAACGCGAAAGTTTGTTAGATGTATGTTTGTTACTCTTTCACGCAAAAACTACTGAATGGATTTTGATAAAACTTTACACTATTATAGCTTACACATCAGAATAACACACAGGCTATAATTTATAATTCATCATCTCAGCCACAGGACGTCCACTGCTGGACATAGGCCTCCCCCAGAGATTTCCAGTACGACCTTTCACCTGCGACCTGCATCCAGCGGCTCCCTGCAGCCCTGACCAGGTCGTCTGTCCATCTTGTGGGAGGCCTTCCAACGCTTCGGCGTCCTGTCCGTGGTCGCCACTCGAGAACCTTTCTGCTCCAACGGCCATCGGTTCTACGGGCTATGTGCCCAGCCCACTGCCACTTCAACTTACTAATCCGCTGGGCTATATCGGTGACTTTGGTTCTTCTACGGATCTCCTCATTTCTGATTCTATCACGTAGAGAAACACCCAACATAGCCCTCTCCATAGCACGTTGAGCGACGCGGAGCTGGCGCACAAGGCCTTGAGTGAGAGACCACGTCTCAGATCCATACGTCATCACTGGTGACACACACTGCTCGAAAACTTTCGTCTTCAGGCACTGAGGTATTTCCGACGAAAAGACGTCTCTTAGCTTCCCGAACTCTGCCCATCCGAGTTGGATTCGACGATTGACCTCCTTCCTGAAGTTGGACCTACCTAACTCGATTGCTTGTCCCAGGTAGACGTAATCGTCAACAACTTCAAGAATAGAGTTCCCAACGGATACTGGAGTGGGTATAACATGGACGTTCGACATGATTTTCGTCTTGTCCATGTTCATACTTAGACCCACTTGTTGGGAAACCCTGTGGAGATCATCGAGCATATGGTTGAGATCTTCCAGGGATTCTGCCATGACTACGATGTCGTCAGCAAATCGAAGGTGAGTGATGTACTCGCCATTTATGTTGATGCCTCGTCCTTGCCATTCCAGGAGCTTGAAAGCATCTTCCAGTGCAGCGGTAAAAAGTTTAGGGGAGATGACATCTCCTTGTCGGACACCGCGCTGCAGAGGAATGGCTTTCGTGCAATGCTCCTGTACTCGGACTGACATGGTGGCGTTATTGTACAAACACTTCAACACTTCGATGTATCGATAGTCGATACGGCACCGCTGGAGAGACCTCAACACAGCCCATGTCTCGATCGAATCAAAGGCTTTTTCATAGTCCACAAACGCTAAGCATAATGGCAGATTATACTCCTCGGTCTTCTGTATAATCTGCCGCAGCGTATGTATGTGGTCTATGGTACTAAAGCCTCTTCGGAAACCAGCTTGTTCGGGAGGCTGGAAGTCATCAAACCTGCGTTCGAGACGGTTCGCGATAACTCTCGAAAACAACTTATAGACATGGCTCAGGAGTGAAATGGGTCTGTAGTTCTTTAGAAGGGTTTTGTCACCCTTTTTGAAAAACAGAACCACCACACTCCTGTTCCATGCCTCCGGCGTTTTGCCCTCAAACAAGGCGGAAGAAAACAACCTATGGAGCATTCTGAGGATCGGCTTACCGCCCGCTCTCAGAAGCTCCGAGGTAATTCCATCCTCGCCTGGCGCCCTGTTGTTTTTAAGTTGCTTAAGAGCCATCCTGATCTCGTACAGGCTGATGTCCGGGATGTCTTCGGTGTAATGTCGGGTAAGTTGAGCTCTTGGGTCTTTGGCCGAACTGATGACAGGCTTAGCAACCGAGGTATAAAGTTGTCCATAGAAATTCTCTACCTCTCTCAAAACTTCAGACTTGTTCGACACTACCTTGCCACCATCCGTCTTCAGCTTAGTCAAACGGCTCTGTCCAATTTATAATTATATAATGTGAATTATCCAAAATACACCGGGTGAAAGTTAGTACAGTCATAAATCAAAGTCAAACTGAACGCGATTATAAACGCCGTTACTGTCATCATTTCTGTTTCCCGCCGTAATCGAAATTGACAGATGTCAAAAAGGGTGGCCTAAGTAATCGTCTTATGATTCTTTATGTACCCGACTTTGTCTGAACTGTTAAACATCATATTTGCTGTTAAATACTCATTGAAAAAAAAAACAAGAATCTGAGGATATATGTTCAGTGGTCGCGTTTTTTTTATGACAAATAAGGAACAAACGAGCAGGCGGTCCACCTGATGGAAAGTGGTCACCGTTGCCCATGGACATCGGCAAAACAAGAGATACTCTCACTGGAACCGCAGCATTAATGGGATGGGAGAGGAGGGTGTAGATCTAGTCCACATGCGGCACGACCGGAACGCGTCTACGACACTTGGCGGTCGGATTCGCATGCTGGTAGTCGCAAGACAGTAGGGGAACAGATCCCCTACCACCAAGGGGGAGCTGGGTTACTCGACTCTTACGAGATGCTCTCCCAGCGGCAGAGGGGAATTGTTTTCTAACCAGTCTCCTCACTTAAGCGTTGGATAATGAACCGACATCTTTAAAAATTTAGCTATTTATTTTATCATCCGAATCTAAAATTTATTTAGTCTGGCAACATTAAAAAATTAGTCTCTGTCCTCAATATGTTTTAATAATAGTAAATGATTGAATGCTATCTCTAGCATGAGTCTATCAATATCGCTAAAACCTATTGCTTTGTTATGGATATATTCTTTTACTCCGAAAAACAGTAAACCTGTGGGATAAAGGAGAGTTGTTACACCATTATGAAATATAGCTATGATGCTGGCAACATTAATCTAAGTAGTATTTGGCTTTAGAAGTTGGCATAAACTGAATAATCCAATACTAACACGAGTAATCTAGCAGTAAAGTTGCTTTGTGTGTAAAAAATAACCCTTGGGTGTAATAGGCAACAAGCCGTGATACTGTTGGTCTGTCCCTTAAAAATTTCAATGAGTGAGTGTATCATAATTTTTTTAATTCAAAAAAAGTCGCAGACAAGTAAAAAAAATACTTAAATTAATTTATGTTCCAATAGTAGTGTCCCAGGTACGCCATATTGGAGCAGTGAAGAAGAAACCGAGATACGGTTGCCATGGCGACGCCCCGCTGCATCAGCTAAATGTCAATATTTATGTCTAATATGAATATGAGTTATCTATAAATATACTTGCCCTCGCTTCCCTTGCTGATGAGTTTTTTGTTTGAAAACGCTTATCTCATGAACTGCTGGTTCGAATCGCAAAATTATTTTAGTGTTGGATAGATTTATCAAAGAATATAACATCATGCTACGACCCATAGGAGCGGAGTACCAAGCAGACAACGCGACGCGAGAAATTCGCATGGGTCAGCTATTTTAATCATTATACACCAAGAAACCTTATGACAGTTATTAAAAAAAAAGACAGTTCTCATCAGAAGTTGGATAAATTTTTGTACTAATAATTAATAAAAAAATCTTTACATGAGATTGATAAATATGATATATTGATAATGATATATAATATACATGATATTTTCTCTACAATTAAAAAAAAAAAACAAAGTAAATTTAAAAATATAAAAAATAGTGAAACACGGTCCAAGCTACCGACAGTCAGAGCTCCAGAGAGAGGAACTTCCGCACGATACGTGCCGTGTCCAGTAGTACCGCTTTCTGCATCAGGCCCTTGACCCAGCCATCCAACGCGAGCCTCTTGAGGTATTGATCGAGGCGGCTCGTGGCCATTAGGCCATTGGCCGTTACGACAATACGCATAATGACTCCACATCCCAGATGTCAACAATTTCATGAGCTAAGTCAAAATATTTCATTTGTTTATCTTTCACAGCTTTCACGAGATTCCCCTCATGCGAGATGATGGACAACAATCATTGTACAGCGCTCTGATAGATCTATGACCACTATGTCAAACTTACTGGCAACAATAGTCCAGTCAATGATGATAGTTCGATCCCAGTACAACGTGACACGACCATTTTTGAGAACTGGATCGGGCGCATATCTATAGTACGGCACCTCGAACTCCACAAGGCCGTATCGAAGAGTAAGTTGTTGGTGGATAATCTTGGCCACTTGGTTGTGTTGATAATACTCGCCGCAGCAAGACGAGGACAAACGGAAATAATATGTCTGCGTAATTCGTCCGGACTGTGACATGCCCGACATATGTCCACCGTGCCACCCCTCACAATATACCTACGGTAGTTTCTCGTCGTGATAACTTCGTCCATAATTGCACAGTCAAAACCTTCGGATTCCCCTAATAGGTTTCCGAACTGTAGCCAAGACGCGGACGCCTTAAAGTCTACTTCGTTCCCGTGAAGGGCACGGTAGAAGCGTCCATGTAACTCCTTGGTCTTCCATACCTCCTTACGGTTGTAAATTTTGCTAAAATTAATATTTATAAGAGCGTTTGGAAGTTAAAGTTCCAACTATTTAAAGAACTGCATTGCAATGGGGCACAAGCCCCAAACACTCCTTTTACGTGTTACTCAGCAATATTTATAGCTCCTATAATATACATAGTACATATTACTAGTACTATTCTTATCTTAAATATAAAATCTGTAAATTTTCATTAAAATCGTGACGGCGATATTGAATTCAAGCGAAACCATTTAATAGTCTGAGAACGTTAGGAATTTGGCGATAACGTATGATACTTATAACGTCTACTATATTTTTTTGTTATATTTATACAATCGTAGCGCCTTCTATGGCGTTCAATTGAAAATCTTCCAATGAGGGGAAAAGAGGGACACTTGTTCCTTGGAAACTTGGTATATTCATTATACAAAGCTTTTTTGAACTAAAACTAGCAATATTGGTCTATGGTACAAGTAGATTTTGTGCTATAAAAACATATCCCCTAATTGAGTAGTTTAAGTGGCAATACAAAAGAGTGTCTCTTGTATTGCCGATGCGTTGCCACCTCACCAGACGAATGTTACGGTTGCGGAGTTTAAGGAGTCCTCTGAAACCGCAGCATTAATGGAATGGGAGAGGGAGGATGAAGGTCTGGCCAACGGAAAAAGAAATGGCAGTCGGATTCGCATGCTGATGGTCGCAAGCCAGTCGGGGAAGAGATCCCCTACTACCAAGAAAAATGTATATTTAAATACCTATAAGTTTGTAAAAATAAAATGATATATGTCTGGGATTTTAATGATGAGAAAGAAGGAGGTGAGGGGAATATTGAAGAACACTACAGGGGGATGGTATTAAATGGAATATTGGGTAAACGCAAAGTAGATACCTCTACTGAACCGATAAATAATCAAATATGATATTTAGCAATTACGAGAGAAACCTACGCAGTGCCTTGGACTTGTGACCAAGATGTAGGCTTAAGGAATTCCTTTATTCCATCGAGACACTCGCCTCCACTGCTAGGCTCTCTCTTTAAACCCAAGGTTAAATGTACATAAACCTAACCTAACACGAGACGTGGAAACTAGATTGTGAGTCAGAATAGAGACAGAACTCCTAGCACTAACACTGCACTGCACAAAAACACTATTCAGAGACTACTTCACTTCTTGAGAGACCGTGCACGACTACGACTTCAGTCAGACTGTCGATTTATATGCCATAAAGGGTTGAGGGTCGAGACTGTCAAAACAAACTCCAACGCCATTGATACCGATGAGGATTCGATTATTCGATAGTCTTTTACTATTCTCCGACATACATAACTAGAATGTCATATAACTAATAATTATAATAGAATTTGAGTTTATGTCAGAACCAAAGGTTTAAGACAGTATGATATAAATAGAGAGAATACAAAATAACAACTAATTAAACTGCCCACTTCTGGTTGATTCTTAGACTTGTTGATTTTTTCCCCCATAATTTGAAATTAAAAAAATTATACAGATCTTACGCTTTTTATTTATACACTACATATTTTTAGTGAAAAAAAGTCTTGTAAACTCTTTCATTTAATCTTAAAAAAAGGAGGATCAATTCTCCCTCTTTACCCTACTCTCTCACAAAAAAATACTCAAATTCTTTCCCGCTTTAGAATGATTTTGAAATGTAAATATAGGAATTAAAGCTAGTAACATTTTTATTATTATTTAAATAGATCTGGTTGAATAGTGACCTAATTTCAGTATATCGGCTTATTTACCTGCACAGTTCTGGCCAGTTTATGTAGTGCGGTACGAAAGTAGTGGCGGAAAATGTATATTCCATTTGTACAACTTAGTACACGCAACGACTAAAAAGCCAAATTTGTCCCAACGACACAATAATGACCAACCAACAACAACCAACGAGAAACCAACGACAAAACCTTAGACATCGGGCATGAATTTATTTCGCGGTACAATTCAACGCCAGCGCCATCTAGTTGAGCAGATACAAATTAGTATTAAATAGCTTTGTGATGGCGCTTGGATCGAATTAATTCTTAACATCATTTATATTAAACCTTTCCTTGCAATACCATTGTTAGCAACACCATTAATAAATAAGTATTCGCGGGTAGTTCATCTTATTTCGAGATGACAGTAACTTTCGTTACGATAGGATTGAGTTAGTGATATTGATAGGCACGTGAGTGATAAACTTTATTTTTATTATTTTTAAAGATTTTTTTAGTCACAATATACTTTAGCATATAATACAAAAAAAAATATATGTCGAAGAATAGTAAAAGACTATCGAGTAATCGAATCATCATCAGTATCTATGGCTTTGGAGTAGGGTAGTAGTCACTGCCGTTATTTTGATAGTCTCGACCCTCAACCTTTTATATGCCATCTACAGTCTGACTGAAGTTTTGGTCGTAGGCGGTTTCTCAAGAAGTGAAGTAGCCTTTGAATAGTGTTAGTGTTGTCCAGTGCAGTGTTAATGCTAGAAGTGCTGTCCGATCAAGGTCACGTACCGAGTACCTTACAATCTAGTTGCCACGTCTTGTGTTAGGTTAGGTTTATGTGAGATTAACCTTAGGTTTAAACAGAGAGCCTGAGCAGTGGAGATGAGTGTTAGAAATTCTGTTAAAAGACGTCTTTAAGCATACACCTTAGTCACAAGTCCAAGACACTGCTTAGGTTTCTCTCGTAATTGTTAGAGATCATATTTGATTATTTATCGGTTTAGTAGAAGTATCTACGTCACGTTTACCCAATAATCCACTCGATATCATCACCCCCTTTCGGTGTTTTCCAGTATTCTCCTTCCCTCCTACCTTCTCATCATTAAAATCCCTGACATATATAACTAAATGAGTAAAAAATGTGACGTCACGTCACCAGAGCAGAAAGTCACAGTATGATCACATTTGCAAAGTGTTACGTAATTATTCCTAGTGATGTGATGCTTATCCTAATGGTTTATAAATTTAGCAACACAGATATCTTTGTTTTATTCCAAGACTCTATATAACCTCTGTTCCGATAGACGTGTGACAGTATTTGCTCGGTTTCCATCTAAAGTGTATATTGTGATTGCCTTTTCATGTCACTGTGCAGTATATCTCTTTGCCTTAAATTAAATAAATAAAATCTCTAGAAGCCATTTTTGTAGCGAACTGTAAAGTGTGCCTCACAGCATCCCAGCTTACCCCAGATTTAAAGAAAACAGTGGCGCAAACTAGGAGATAAACTACACAATACACTATACTGACCACTTCACACACTACATATTTATATTCTGAGGTATATTGAAAGTGTCACTCACGAGCATTGGACATAAAAATCAACACCAATAATAGTAATTTTTGTTAAAGACAGGTTTTTTATTTTATTTTTGCTATAAAAATAGACTGGATTAGAATCAAATCTCATCTTGATTCGTCTAGTCATGACTGGAGTCTAGTCTAATATAGTTTCGTCTCTCTTCATCTAATATGGACTATATTAGATGATGACAGTCTCGTTTTATATTCTCTAGTAGACTATTCAAGTCTGGTCTTAGTCCAGTACAGTTTAGGCTATTACAATATCGGCTGGAGTCTAGTTTCAATTACTCTAATACAGTCCAGTCAAATCCAATCTCGTCTAATCTAATTTAGTCTTGTCTTGTTTAGTAGTCTATTGAAGTTTCGTCTCGAGTGATCTAATCCAGTCTAGTTTTATCCAATCTCTTCTTACCTAGTAATCTATTCAAGTCAGGTCTTACTCTAGTACAGTTTAGTCTAATACAGTCTCGTCTGGAGTCTAGTCTAAAACAGTTTCACTTCGAGTCATCTAGTCTAGTCCAGTCTAGTCTCGTCTCGTGTTGTCTAGTTATCTATTCAAATGTGATCTTACTCTAATACAATTTAGACAGATATAGTCTCGTCTAAGATCTGGATAAAAGACTGGTCTTTTATAGTTTCGTCTTGAGTCATCTAATCTAATCTAATCTAGTCTCATTTCGTAGTTTTTTGCAAGCCTCATCTTACCCTAGTGCAGGAATGTCTAATATAGTCTCGTCTGGAGTCTAGTGAAATACAGTTTCGTCTTGGCTCGTCTAATCTAGTTTAGTTTAATCTACACTCGTCTTGTCTCATCTGGAGTTTAGTCTAATACAGTTTCTTTCGAGTCATCCAATCTAGTCTGATCTCGGCTTATCTAATAGTCTTTTCAAGTCTGGTCTTACCCTGGTACAGTTTAGTCTAATTTAGTCCCATCTGGAGTCTAGCTCATTACAGTTACGTCTCGAGTAATCTAATCTAGTTTTATCTAATTCAATATTGTCTAGTCTTGTCTAGTAACACTAGTGCGGTAGGGATACGACTGGCACTGAGCTATCATACTTTCCCTATATATAATATCCTGTTCATTGTGCAGCTCAGGACATTATGCGACTACCTACTCTCATGTGTTAACATACACAACAATTGGAACATGTAATTCCTTATTTTTTATATAATAATAAAGTAATTTGTAACGTATAAGCTCTGCGCGTAGGTGTAAGAGTGTAATTTCAGTTTCACATCATTAAACAATCTCACAAACTCTTCGAATCCTCTTATAACAAACTTTTAATGGAATAAATTAGATATTGATCACACGCATGTATGAATATATAAATTAACTAGTCGATTCATCCTGGCTTTGCGCGAGTACAATTTACCACGCGTATTTCGATTGCTTTTATTAAAATATTCAGGTTCTATATAGTTATAGTTATTTCGTAGGAACTACGAATTTAACCGGGATAAAAAGTAGCCTATGGGTTAATACAGGTTATAAAGTATCTGCGAACTAAATTTCGTTAAAATCTGCTCAGCCGTTTTTGTGTGATTGAGTAACAAACATCCTAACATCCTATTAACTTTCATTTGCGCTACTAAACTTTAATGCAGTCTAGAAATATTCTAATAAATAATTAATAAAAAAAACGAATTACAGCAATTTCGACATGGAGAGTACTTCGCTAAGTCGACTGCTGTTATATTAAGTGTTGTTAAATAGAGTGTTTAGCTATTAAAATACAGTTCTGGGAACACAGTAAAATCTTTTTGAGTTAATATTTCTTAATAACATAATATTTTTACTCAATTAATACCCAAAATACAGTGAAAACTATGTAAATATTATTGAGAGTTTTCGTTATAGAGCATCAATGTTGTGGCGTGTATAACGATTGCCTTGGACTAAAATGAGATAAATTTACCACTAACCTCTTTTCCACCTTCTCCTAGCGATGCGATTAGGAAGAGCACAGTGTACGGCACTGTTTAGTGGTGTCAGTTTTAAATAGATATTTATAGAGTGGTCTGGCAACCTACCCTCATCTTAGGCAAGGATCGAAAAAATATATAGTCATTATTGGGAGCTGTCATTATAGAGAAAGAAAACATCAAACAACAAAGAAAACCAAAACTAAGTCAAGTTAGAAAGTACGTCTCACGTTATATGGGGTGTCGTTATTGGGAATTGTTGTTATAGAGAACAACAATAAAGAAATGAAACTAAACTTCATCGAGCAACATCTACGCTGAGGAGTGAATTTCGTTTAATTGGTTGTTGTTAAATAAAGTGTTGTTACAAGGAGTTCACGTTATTAAAATATAGTTTTATAAACCGTAAATAAAGTGTAAACTATATATAGTTGTTATTGGCAGTTGTCGTTATAGAGAGAATAAAAACAATTTACAAATGAAACCAAACTTCATCTAGCAACATCTACGCGTAGGAATGAATTTCGTTTAATTGGTTGTTGGTCAATAAAGTGTTGTTACAAGGAGTTCACTTTATTAAAATATAGTTTTGTAAAACGTAAATAAAGTGTAAACTATATATAGTTGTTATTGGCAGTTGTCGTTATAGAGAGAATACAAACAATTTACAAATGAAACCAAACTTCATCTAGCAACATCTACGCGTAGGAATGAATTTCGTTTAATTGGTTGTTGTTAAATAAAGTGTTGTTACAAGGAGTTCACGTTATTAAAATATAGTTTTATAAACCGTAAATAAAGTGTAAACTATATATAGTTGTTATTGGCAGTTGTCGTTATAGAGAGAATAAAAACAATTTACAAATGAAACCAAACTTCATCTAGCAACATCTACGCGTAGGAATGAATTTCGTTTAATTGGTTGTTGGTCAATAAAGTGTTGTTACAAGGAGTTCACTTTATTAAAATATAGTTTTGTAAAACGTAAATAAAGTGTAAACTATATATAGTTGTTATTGGCAGTTGTCGTTATAGAGAGAATACAAACAATTTACAAATGAAACCAAACTTCATCTAGCAACATCTACGCGTAGGAATGAATTTCGTTTAATTGGTTGTTGTTAAATAAAGTGTTGTTACAAGGAGTTTACGTTATTAAAATATAGTTTTGTAAAATGTAAATAAAGTGTAAACTCTATAGAGTTGTTATTGGGAGTGGTCGTTATAGAGAAAGAATACAAACAATTTACAAACGAAACCAAACTTTATCGAGTATCTATACTATGGAATGAATTTCGTTTAATTGGTTGTTGGTCAATAAAGTGTTGTTACAAGGAGTTCACGTTATTAAAATATAGTTTTGTAAACCGTAAATAAAGTGTAAACTATATATAGTTATTATTGGGAGTTGTCGTTATAGAGAGAATACAAACAATTTACAAATGAAACCAAACTTTATCGAGTATCTATACTATGGAATGAATTTCGTTTAATTGGTTGTTGGTCAATAAAGTGTTGTTACAAGGAGTTCACGTTATTAAAATATAGTTTTGTAAAACGTAAATAAAGTGTAAACTCTATATAGTTGTTATTGGGAGTGGTCGTTATAGAGAAAGAATACAAACAATTTACAAACGAAACCAAACTAAGTTCAGAAATTTCGACATTCTGGACAGCAGATCGTTAAATGGGATATTGTAATATGGAGTGCCGTTAAATAGAGTTTACGCTATTAAAATAATATAGTATAGGAATCAATATAAAAGCACTTAGAGACAATATTTCTCAATCCCGTACGACCACACAGGTAAACTATAAATTAGGGTACAGGTGACAATCATCGACATTGGTCCGATAAGCTACATTACGTCTTATCGTTTAAAAAATGGCCGCCATTGGGCTGTGTATACATTAGACTGGTAAGTAACTTCTTCTTCTTTTGATGGAAAAATGCCTGGAATTTTTTTACAGGAATAAAAATGACAGGGCTACCAATGTTCTAGTACAACTGAATTCTAACATAATAGATAACTGACTGATTAGGGTTTTATATAATTAATTAATTACGAAAATATCTTTAATAAGGCTGACAGATTAGCTCAGCAGTATCTGGGGATTGTGCCCTAGGTGCATTTTCATCTGCAGCCTCTTTATGATTACAATATCAGCCTACATTGCTCAACTTCGCTGTCTAACCCCTAATTAATATGAATATTATCATAGTGAAGCCTATAAAAGTCAGTATTCACTCTGAAATCACTAGTCAAACTGCCGAATTTACCGGCAATTTATATTGTGAAATCAGAAGAAGTATTGATAGGTCAGTACCTTTCGAATGTTATATTATAATTATATTGCTATAATTTTATTTATATATTTTTATTTAATTGACAATTTTGTTTAAGGAAGTATTTATTATTAGTATACAATAAAAATCTATGACACAGAACCTTTTTTATAATACGTTTTAATGATATTAATTTTATTGAAAAAAAAAAAAAAAAAATTTTTTTAATCAGAAATTTTGTTCAACTCTCAGTTTCTCTATGTCCTGTACTAGGATTTTCACTTTAATGAAAAAATTAAATAATATCAATGTGACTACACCCTAAGTACTCATGTCATCCAAGGTGTTAATAGCGTCCCATATCAGACTTCTTTGTTTTATACACATTTATTTGTTTTACCCTCATTCCTTATATAAACTCGTTCATACGATAACTAATATTATAGAAGTTATATTTGACATTGATAGATGCAGTGATGGCTCAGTGGTTAAGACTTTAAGTCTTACTCGGGAGGTCCGAGGTTTGATCCTGGGCACACACCTCTGACTCTGAGTTATGTGTGTTTTAAGCAATTAAATATCACTTGCTTTAACGGTGAAGGAAAACATCGTGAGGAAACCTGCACTCCTGAGAGTTCCATAAAGTTCTCAAAGGTGTGTGAAGTCTGCCAACCCGCACTGGGCCAGCGTGGTGGACTATGGCCTAATACCCTCCTCATTCTGAGGAGGAGACCCGGCTCAGCAGTGGGCCATTGAAGGGTCGTGATGATGATATTTGACATTTGTTTTTTTCTTAGAGCAAGAAAATACACACACTATCTATCTGTCTGTTCGCAATTTATTGGAAGACTACTGAATGAATTATACAAGTAGTGATGGCCCAGTGGTCTTACTCGGGAGGTCCGAGGTTCGATCCTGGGCACACACCTCTGACTCTGAGTTATGTGTGTTTTAAGCAATTAAATATCACTTGCTTTAACGGTGAAGGAAAGAAAGTTCTCCATGTTCTCAAAGGTGTGTGAAGTCTGCCAACCCATACTGGGCCAGCGTGGTGGACTATCAATGGCCTAACACTCTCCTCATTCTGAGAAGGAGACCGGGCTCAGCAGTGGGCCATTGATGGATCGTGATGATGAATGAATTATCATGCGGTTTTTATTAATAAATAAAGTTAACAGGTTAGATATATGACGATAATTATTGAAAGTTAAAAAGAAGTCAAGTTAACTGCGAGGTTTCATCGAAAACGCTGCCTGAGCACTCTTGCTTAGAGTGATATGAATGAAAGAATGAGTGAGTTAGATAGAAGGCCTAGTTGTAAACTGTGTGAAATCAACTCTCAGACTGTTAGGATAGAAATTCTTAAAATAAATGTATAAGAACTACCGATCGAAGACTATTTAGTATTGATAACACAAATCTCCCATATTGGGCACTCATTTTTTTCTCTCAACAAAGTATAACTTTTCAATGGATCCCGAAAAATCTTAGGTGCAGGAGCAGTGTAGGCGAGAGTTGATATAATCCGAATAAAAATGAGAAAGAAAAGGGTAAGGGTATTGGGTAAACACAACGTAGATACTGCTACTGAATTGATAAATAACTAAACATTATGATCTCTTACAATTACGACAGGAACCTAAGCAGTGCCTTGGACTTGTGACCAAGGTGTAGGTTTAAACAGCTTTTCAATATAATTGCAATACTCGTCTCCACTGCCCAGGTTATCTGTTTAAACCTAAGGTAAGGTTAAACTAAGCCTAACTTACTCGCAGACATATATAGCATAAAGAGCATTGTTCCTGGGTCACATGCCCTAAGCAAAGTTTGGCTTCCTGTCAAAAGTGCATGTTTATACACATTGCTGTACGTATATAATTATTTACATTAGTGTTTCGGTGTGAACGAGCAGTAATTTGTGGCTCGTAAAAAGATTTTCTAATAATCATTTGAACAAAAAGCAAATTTTCATAATCTTTCGTATAAAAATAATGATTTTACACAGAGTAGTGTTTAGTGTAATAATAAAATGGCGGTTTAAAATATTAAAAACCTGTCAAGTGTAAGTCGGTATAATTGATATGGGTTCCGTATATTATGATACAGGAAGTAAAGAAATAATATTCAAACGGCATTAAAGGATTAAAAGACCTCTTGTCTTTTATAACCGTAAACTCTTGCCTTCACCGCTCGACCTCGCTACCAAATATTAAAATAATAAATTATTAATAATATATTAATAATATTTCATAGCAACGCAATCTAGATAGAAGTCGGGCCAGTGCCTGGGGCTTGCGACCCAGGTGCAGGATTAAAGGGCCCTTCTAGTAAACGCTCTCCTTTACCGCTCGACTCACTGACTTTAATATTTGAAACTGCTTCCGCAAAACAGCAATTAAACCCAGAATAACTAAATCTGATTCCTTTTGTAATATAAAATACCCCCCCTCCTCTATCTACTCCCACTATAATGACAAGTGGGGTCGCGGGCCTGTGTAGCCAAGTTAATATTTAAAACCTTTAATAAAACCTAACAGTATAGATAATAATTTAAAAATTCAGGTCAAAGCTTATTAATAACTAGCGTTCTGCTGTTCTTCGGCTGAGCGCGGGTAGAAGAGTAAAAAAGAATGAAAACATCAGCAGTCGTTATTTCCAACAATTATTATCACATGTCAACAGACTTCCTTATAAATCACTCTGTCTATTAGTGAAAAAGGGGTTAACGACTTACCCCCTTCTTCTCCCATCCCATTATTGCTGCGGATCTAGTGGACTCTGGGCACTTGCTCAGGATCCGCTTAAACCACACCTTTTTTCTTCACTCCCCCTCTTTACTCTATCATCAAATACGCAACGTATCCGAGAGGGTATCTCTTGTTCTGTATATCTACCATAAAATAAGTGAAAACCGCTTGAAAATCCGTTCAGTAATTGTTGAGTTTATTGCGATAAGACAGACAGACGTGGCGTGAGACTTTGCTTTATAATGTGTAGGGTAAAGACCCTACGGGACCCTAAAAACAAAATTTTATATATTTTTAAAGTGTCTCCAATTTACATTTAGCTATGGACTAAAATGGCACTGATTTTAATAAAACATGATTTTTATTTTTTATTACAAACAAATGCAAATTTAAGTTCACGAAGTTTTTTAAACTGCCGCCATTTTGTTTTAAAATACTATTCATGTTTATGATAAATATAAACGTAACGTCAACTATAAGAGATCTCTTCCAGCCAATCAATGATGTGTGATAGAGTAACGTAGCGGGTGTTGTAGTGCAAACTAGGTTTTATGAAATATAAATACTAAATATATATATACATACATATGTACATACTACATGTAAAAATATAATTATTTGTCATCAAATTAGAGACTCAACCTCTATTTTGATTCCTTGTCCATTACAGGTACGATTACTATATGCGTATTATAGTACAGTCGCTTATCTTTTTTTGAACACTTATATCTTTTAAACTACACAACCGATTTTAATGCGGTTTTCACCAATAAATAGAGTGATTCAAGAGAAAGGTTTATATGTATAATACATGTATATTATGGTAGAGAAACCTTACGAAACCGAGGTGGGCAAAGATGGGTCAGTTAATAGCTATTATTAAGCAGAAATGATTACGATACTTAACAAACTAAAATTATTGCGCATGCAAAAGTATAATATTACAAAGCAATTAAAATTATGAAAAATTGCTGTACCACAATCAATGAAACGTTATACTTTGCGCAAACCGGACTTCGGATTCGGATCCTCTCCTTTTACAACAAAAGACTATGGGGAATTCGAAAATAAGGGCTTGCTTTATTTTAGGATTGTGTCCTTTTAAATGGGTAAGGGTGAGGCGAGTTTATATATGAGGGTTCTGTATTATCACCAAAATATTTTTGGATTATGTGATCAGAGGACTTTTGGAAATAGTGCCATCTATAATGTCCTCTTCAGAGGCAGTCACTCCAACCCCTCATAAACATCCGTCCCTGCTTGGAGAGGTATAGACAACAAAAAGAAGGAACAATTTAATACCTGTATACATAGAGTTCTTCTTCTTCTTTCGAGTGATTAGTTCGACGAAATAGTTATTATATTCAGACTCCATTGATTCCCCTTCTTTATAGAGAACATCTCTATTCTTATAAGTTAAATCAGTTGTTACCCTTATTTTTTTTTTTTTTTTATGTAACTAGGTCGGCAAACAACGTACGGCTCACCTGATGGTAAGCGATTACCGTAGCTTATAAACGTCTGCAACACCAGAAGCATCGCAAGCGCGTTACCGACCCTATCCCCAATTCCCCCCAGGAGCTCTGGTCACCTTACTCACCAACAGGAACACAACACTGCTTTAGAGTAGTGTTATTTAGCTGTGATCTTCTGTAAGGTCGAGGTACTACCCCAGTCGGGCTGCCCCATATCTGAGCAGGAAGTTTCCTGCTGTGCCCTACCTCAGTATAAATTATTTTATGATTATTAATTATTTTATGAATTTTTCGATAGCTTAGTAATCATCCCTTTACAGCATGTTATTGTCTTTTAATAAAGAATATCACCACCTTCCATATTTAGTTGGCCTACGAACGAAATAACATGTCATCATAACGGAAATTACTCATTTATTTTTAAACTTAAGAATTAATTTTCAGTAACTGAAGGACACTCCAGGATTTCGCAGATATTTTAAGAAGTACTAATTATAATTTCTTCTAAAGCAGACTCCATTTAAATCTATTAATATTGTACTCATGGCATGCATCAGCAAAACGCACTCTGTGTGTTTTGAGCATCAACTAGATTTTGATTGTGCAAATCTATATATATAATCTGATAATATATATGTCGGAGAATAGTCAAAGATTATCGAATAATCGAATCGTTATCGCAATCTGTGGCGTTGGAGTAGGGTAGTGGTCACTTCTGTTGTTTTGACAGTCTCGACCCTCGACCCTTTATATGCCATCGACAGTCTGACTGAAGTCTTAGTCGTGCGCGGTCTCTCAAGAAGTGAAGTAGTGTCTAAATAGTGATAGTGTTGTTCAGTGTTATGTTAGTGCTAGGAGTGCTGTCCGATCAAGGTCACGTGAGTACCTTACAATGTAATTACCTCGTCTTGTGTTAGGTTAGGTTTATGTGCGATTAACCTTAGGTTTAAACAGAGAGCCTGAGCAGTGGAGGTGAGTGTCGTAATTACTTAAAGGAATTCCTTAAGCCCACACCTTGGTCACAAGTCCAAGGCACTGCTTAGGTTTCTCTCGTAATTGTTAGAGATCATATTTGATCATTTATCGGTTCAGTAGAAGTATCTGCGTCGCGTTTACCCAATATTCCACTCAATACCATCACCCCCTTTTAGTGTTCCCCAATATTCCCCATCTTCCTCCTTCCATCTGCTTTTCATCATTTTAAAATCCCCGACATATATATATGCAACGGGGGTGCAAAGTTAGTATGAAACTTTGCCGTTTTTGAAGTTATTCAAATGAGTATGAAGGTTCTTCATTGAAAGTAATGAAACACGTGTAAAATATTTTATCGAAAATTATCCCTGAAGAGGGTAAAAGGGAGGAGCAAAGTTGGTATGATTACCTCATAAAATTATTAAATATGTGTACAGACGATCTACTGTAGGCTAATATAACTACCTCAATATCGCAAACAAATTTGCGGGTAACAGTAGCTAGTAAATAGATAAATGTATAATTTTCGTCATGACATGTTATTCAGTTTTTTAGTCAGTGACCAATTTGAACACGGTCCTTTTACTTATGTATAATTTATTTAAAAAAGTATTTACAGAACCCTAAAACGTACAATACATGCGACATCCTTTGTTATATCCGAAGATCAAAATTTAACGCCTCAAGGAGTTTTAAGTCTTTTGTTCAAGATTTAGTTAAGAAAAAATCTAGAAAAAAATGGCAGATGTTCGCAAACAAAGTCGAGTACCATTTGAGAATAATTGACATTAAATGAAGTGTCCTTTGTGGCAACACTGGTTGACTTTCGGGACTTGATTGATGCTTTTATTAGTACCAGGTAAAAGAAATTCGGTTGTAGTCGTCACCTGTTAATTTGATTTTGATTTTCAATATATTTTTATAGATTTTAGAATCTCATCGGATACTTTATGGACGTTAGCATCTCATCGGATATTTATAATATCTGTTAGCTTTCATCGGACATTTCTTGGAGATTCTTTATTAAAGTTTCTTATTTCTCCCTCGCTTAAATAGTCTTTTAGAGTTCCGTTATATTCTGTATCTGTTTTTAGAGTCATTAAAATCTCCATACCCCTATCCCCCCCCCCCTCCATAGCAATTAATTTGGAGGCCCACATATTCCCAGCCCACTCAAACTCAAAATATTTCAATTAGACTTTTTACAAACTTTTTAATTTTGACACGTCAGACAATCAGGTATATCAGCCAGTTTGTCTGAAGCTACCACCAGCTCGGAATGTCGTTTTCTGTTGAGAAGAGCCAGCAAGAGACTCAAGTCGCTCTTTTCAAAAAGGCAGCCTTCACAATCAATAATTTTATAAGTCACTTAACTTGAGAGTCATTTAATTAATCTCGTCTGTTGTTCTGTTGAGAGCACTGATATAGACTAGTTATTGTCTTTAAACCTCAGCTAAAAGCCGACGAAAGAGAGAAGAAGAATATTAGCATCTCTTCGGACACTTAAATACATGTTAGTATCTCAGCGAACGATTTTATATAATATATATATGTTAGCATATCCGATGAGATATTTCATTGATGTTAGCAAGTCATCTAATATTTCTACACATTTTAGTATTTTATTGGACATTAAAGCAGAAAGATTCTTCTTAGATAATTTTAAACCATTTACTGTAACTAACATTAATTATTATTTGTCTTTTTTTGTAAACAAACACTTTCCGTTTGAGAAATAAAATTAAAGATAAATCCTTTATTTACCTTGTCCTTGGATACAATTTCTTAGTAAATATTTGAAGAAACAAAGTATCGATAAATAACATAAGCTTTCATTCAATAATTATTTTGTAAAAAATCGCTAAGATCAAATTTCGTATAACATATCTAATAACGATGTCAAAAAGGTAAAGTTTAATACTAAATTTCTGTCTGTCTGTTATTTTTAATCTTATATTCATATAATTATTACCAAATTATAATTTAGTCTTTTTCCAGACAAATCCAGATTTATTTAAGAAATAAATCTGATGAGACGAATACTTATAGCTATTAGCATTCAGTGATGACAACATCTCATCAGAAGATTCTTTTAGATGTTAGTATCTCATTAATGAATGCTTTTAGTCGTTGGTACTACTTCTAAATGTTAGCATTTAGCGATGATAACATCTCATGGGACATTTCTTTTAGATGTTAGTATCTCATTGATCAATTCTTTTAGTCGTTGGTAATACTTCTAAATGTTAGCATTTAGCGATGATAACATCTCATGGGACATTTCTTTTAGATGTTAGTATCTCATTGATCAATTCTTTTAGTCGTTGGTAATACTTCTAAATGTTAGCATTTAGCGATGATAACATCTCATGGGACATTTCTTTTAGATGTTAGTATCTCATTGGTCAATTCTTTTAGTCGTTGGTAATACTTCTAAATGTTAGCATTTAGCGATGATAACATCTCATGGGACATTTCTTTTAGATGTTAGTATCTCATTGATCAATTCTTTTAGTCGTTGGTAATACTTCTAAATGTTAGCATTTAGCGATGATAACATCTCATGGGACATTTCTTTTAGATGTTAGTATCTCATTGATCAATTCTTTTAGTCGTTGGTAATACTTCTAAATGTTAGCATTTAGCGATGATAACATCTCATGGGACATTTCTTTTAGATGTTAGTATCTCATTGGTCAATTCTTTTAGTCGTTGGTAATACTTCTAAATGTTAGCATTTAGCGATGATAACATCTCATGGGACATTTCTTTTAGATGTTAGTATCTCATTGGTCAATTCTTTTAGTCGTTGGTAATACTTCTAAATGTTAGCATTTAGCGATGATAACATCTCATGGGACATTTCTTTTAGATGTTAGTATCTCATTGATCAATTCTTTTAGTCGTTGGTAATACTTCTAAATGTTAGCATTTAGCGATGATAACATCTCATGGGACATTTCTTTTAGATGTTAGTATCTCATTGATCAATTCTTTTAGTCGTTGGTAATACTTCTAAATGTTAGCATTTAGCGATGATAACATCTCATGGGACATTTCTTTTAGATGTTAGTATCTCATTGGTCAATTCTTTTAGTCGTTGGTAATACTTCTAAATGTTAGCATTTAGCGATGATAACATCTCATGGGACATTTCTTTTAGATGTTAGTATCTCATTGGTCAATTCTTTTAGTCGTTGGTAATACTTCTAAATGTTAGCATTTAGCGATGATAACATCTCATGGGACATTTCTTTTAGATGTTAGTATTTCATTGATCAATTCTTTTAGTCGTTGGTAATACTTCTAAATGTTAGCATTTAGCGATGATAACATCTCATGGGACATTTCTTTTAGATGTTAGTATCTCATTGGTCAATTCTTTTAGTCGTTGGTAATACTTCTAAATGTTAGCATTTAGCGATGATAACATCTCATGGGACATTTCTTTTAGATGTTAGTATCTCATTGATCAATTCTTTTAGTCGTTGGTAATACTTCTAAATGTTAGCATTTAGCGATGATGAAATCTCACGTGACGTCTCACGTTGGTATCTCTTATAGATGTAAGCTATCTTTGTCTAAAGATGTAACATCTTAGTAGGAGGACTTATCAGAGAAAAAGGGAGGATAGTTTTTTATTCAAAAGCAATTAAAGATTTTGTTTAAAATTTTTATTTTTTTATTTTCACAGAAGTTAACATCTCATACGATATTTTTGTAGACGTTAACATCTTTTTGATATTTTTTATATATGTTACCTTTTAATGGGATTCTCTAAAACTATTAAAAGTTTTTGCTTTAAATTTGTAACTACAGACTAAAAATATTTCTAATGTTATTATACAATTAAATTAGCATGGTATCCTATTTTTCTTAAGGCGACAACAATTCTATTCTAGACGAAAACCAATAAATATGGCGCCGATAGGATCTTAGACAAATACAAATAAAGTACAACTAAAAAAGTTATTTCGGTCTTACTCAAGGAAAATAATAAATCTTAAGAAAAAAAACTTTTTTTATTTACATTGACTGATGGTAATATGGACGTCCAGTGTCGGGTTGTAGTAATACGTGTAAAGAAGCTTTGAACAGGAAGATCAAAACACCATCTAATTCTCGTCTTTGCTACTCTTTCTTGACTCTACGGGAGATCTATAGGAATTCAGCATAGTTTGGGAATTGTGACTCAAGAACAAGATTAAGAACGGTCTTGATAATCGAAATTGAAAATCGAGAATCGAAATTGAAGATCAAGACACTCACCAACTGCTAGACCTCACTACCCACCATTAAAATAAAACGGATAACGGGTGATATACAACTGACACTGAATTCTTCTTCTTTGGGTGCCATCTTCTATCAAAGGTTGGCGACCATCAACAATTTGGACCCTCGACACAGCAGCTCTAAACAGTGAACGTGTGCTCTTTTTGTACCAAGCCAGATCTTTCTCTGGATTATGAGCTGTAACAGTTCATATTTGGGACGCCATTATATACCCTAAATGATTCTCTTAATGACCTTAAGAACTTCAACCTTCTTCCCAATTTTTTGCAACATTATTTTGTTTTGTATTTTATCTTTAGGATATCCTTAACATTCTTCAGTAGCACTACCGCTATTGTTGTGTGTAATCACATTGTTGTTGTTACGCGGATGCATCACTGTCCTCTGACCATCTGATGGACATCGGCAATACAAGAGAATGACCCTTGTTTTGCTGATGCGTTGTCACCTCCAAGATACAGTGAGGAAGAGGAATGAAGAGAAGAATGCTTCGGTTTCAGTGGACTCTAAACGGGAACCAAGAGTTCACTAGAACCGCAGGATTAAGGGGATGGGAGGGGGAGGGGTAAGCCAGCACGTGCGGCGCGACCGGAACGCGTCGCTTGGCTGTTGAATTCGCATGCTGGTTAGTGGTCACAAGACAGTCGGGAAACAGATCCCCTACCACCAAGGTGCTGAGTTACGCCTCTTACGAGATGCTCTCCCAGCGGCAGAGGGGTAGTATTCTAAACCGGGGCGGTTTAAGCCATCGCCAGATGTTACCCAGTTTGAGATTGTACCCTACCCAATTACTGCAAATCTAAATATTTTGTGTTGATAAGATACTGTGACAGTTTGTTAAAGAATCAAGAGAAAGAAAGAAAGAAGAAAGAGGAATCTCAGGCACCATATGCATATACTTTTGTTTTTTTTCGCGGGTAGTATTTTTATTTTATTCATAATTTATTTATATATTTTTTTTTAAGATTACTAGCAGTATGGATAACATACTACTAGTATTCCCTTTACCCCTCCTAGTAAGCTAATAAATAGCTTGTGTCAGGAGTGGGCCACGTCAGTAGTCCAATGTCCGGGATTTGAACCCACGACTTACCGATCGTGAACCCAACGCCCGCACCACTGAGCTACTGACGCTTCAGTGACCATTATGGCTGTGTACTGGTGTGGTGTCATGATACATTACTACTAGTTACTCGAGTTCCTAAAATGTAGTTGTTTTCATAAAGACCTCAATTGCTAATCTATAATATGATAGATCAATGTTTATGATAATTTTAAAAACTAATTTACAATTAGTACTCAACATTTAAATTCGTATAAACGTTATCAAAATCCTAAATCTTTATTGAACAAACATTTAAAGTTACAAAACGACAGAAAATACTTAATTTCAATAAAGAAGATAAAGTGTAAAATATAACTTTATACTTGCAATAAGAAAAAGCTGTGGATTTTAAGGTCAAGTTTCCTTACACACGAAGTTTTATTTTTGTCATAAGTATTTTCTTTATTTACTAATAATAGTCACTATATGTAAAAATCCAAGCAGTACCTGGGGCTTATGACCCATATTGCACAGCTATATACTTAATCGTGACAGTCAATGTATTCATATAATTTAACTATGGAATTACTTGTCAAACTGCCGCTGATCTAACAGGACTCTTAGCGAGGAGCTAGTAAGGATCATCATAATAAATTAAATTAATAAAAAATTATAAATAAAATGAATAAAAAGAGCACTCGACACGTGATTGCGTCTTTCGCGACGGGTCTGCTCCCGCGCGCTTGCTATTTATAAGAATAGAAGACGTAGTGGCTTAAACTATACAAGCACGCAGCACGCACACAATGCGCAACTACCCCCACTACTTTTACTTAAACGATTGTAATCTACGTGTATAGTATTGTCGATAAGGTATATAAGTTTACTCGATAAGATAGTTTCCTGTCAATATACTTTCGTTTGTAAGGAAACAAGAGGTTATTAAACTAAAGTAATGTAATAACCATATTGTAGCGTTTATCTTTAAAAGAGATTCATTCATCAAATTCAGAAAATAAAGGTATTTTCATACAAAAAATATAATTCTACATTATTTAAAAAATTTGGAATAAAACAATTCATTGGTATAACTATATCATTGACTTCATCTTATCTCATCATTTCACTTCATCATCAAAATCTCAATAATCTCTTTGTAATGATGGTTTAAGTATGTTAGATCTGTGCTGTCAACACTGGCACTACGACAGCTGTCATTGTGCTCCGCTCACTTTACTTCGTGAGCTTACGGAGGATACCGCCCGCGTAGACGACTGCGCCTGTAGCATCCAACAGAGATCCACTTCATCATCAAAGATGTATTTAGAGCTAGTTTACCCGTGCGACTTGCTCCACGTGGAGCTGAGTTTGTTCTAACATAAAGGTATATTTCCTTACAAACTTTCATCCCCTATCGCCATACTAAATCGCTATTCGCTATGTAGCTAGGGCTGTAAGTGGCTAGGTAGCTAGGTGGCTAGCTCGCTTAGTGGCCGGGTAGCTAGGTCGCTTTAACAACAGTAAGGCATTGTAAAAATAGTAGATAGACTATTTCATCATCACGACCCTTTAATGGCCTACTGCTGAGCCGGGTCTCCTCCTCAGAATGAGGAGGGTATTAGGCCATAGTCCACCACGCTGGCCCAATGCGGGTTGGCAGACTTCACACACCTTTGAGAACTTTAGGGAACTCTCAGGAGTGCAGGTTGCCTCACGATGTTTTCCTTCATCGTTAAAGCAAGTGATATTTAATTGCTTAAAACACACATAACTCAGAGTCAGAGGTGTGTGCCCAGGATCGAACCTCGGACCTCCCGAGTAAGACTTGAAGTCTCAACCACTGGGCCATCACTGCTGATAGACTATTTAATTGTATTCATTTAATCTCATCTCACCTTATCTTCTAATGTCATTGGGGTGTACAAATCCCATACACGTGGAAGCTTGCTGGGCCCGAATTTCAGCTTCTTTAATTAAGAGTTATCTATTATCAGTTAAGCGATAAAAACACAGTACTCACAAGTTCTTGATGATCTTGAATCTTCTTTCTAATCTTCTTTGCAATGCCTCGTCAAAGATCTATTCAGAATTATTAATAATCTATAACTATATCTGAAGTAAGATCAGTGGCGGTGCGAGACGTTTAAATGTAACTTAAGCTCCCACTAACAAGTGTATAGTATGTGTGAATATGGTAGATAAACTATTTCATTGAATTCATTTAATCTCAACTTCTTATCTCATTATTTTACTTCATCATCAAAATTTTAATAAAATATTAATAATCTCTTTGTAATTATGGTTTAAGTATGTTAGATGTGTGCTGTCAACGCTAGCAGTCACTACGACAGCTGTCATTGTGCTCCGCTCACTTTACTTCGTGCCTCCTGGACTGATCATCCAACAGAGATCCCTGGGCTTCCCAGGCGAACGTAGAAAGTTGTGTGATTGTTATTGTGGTTCAGTGCAGATCCAATATATCCATATACATAGTCCACATTTTTTTCATGAGAACAAGTATAACGTTCGTGTTCGTACAAAGTAAGATCAGTGGCGGCGCGAGACGTCGAAAATGTCAGTGACTGATGATAGCATTATTTCTGTGGCCCTCCTCGCAATAAAGTTTAAAGAAATTTTAATACTTTTTATAATTTTTTTAAAATTATTATTTATTAGAGCCCCATCGACCCTACTTTCGCTAGACATTATAAATCACAAATACTGTATTACGTTTTTGTGTGATATACATACTTTCAACTTACAGACAAACAATATTTTAAAAATGACTGTTTCGACTTCTAATGCAGGTTGTTATTTACCCACATTAAGTTTCCTTGAAGAAAGGGGGGATACAGAATATTAAAATATCCGCTCCAAGTACATCCCGTGAAGATGAAAGATAGCACTTATTGTATTTTTAATCTGTATGGCTGTACCCTAACAAGTAAAACATTAACAAAATAAACAAGCGTTAGATAGCATCGCACGTAATAACAGGCTGAGATTTTTCGACGTTTCGTATGAAATATGCGAATTTTTGCAACAGGCTATCTGTGATCTGACGTTAGGGTGGATATCATGTAGGAACCAATATACGGATAATATACATATATTTTAAAGACAGTTAAAATAAATTGAATTTGTATAAAAAATTGTAATATATGTCGGGGATTTAAAATAATGTAAAAGGAAATAGAAGGAGGGAGATGGGGAATATCGGAGAATATTAAAAGAGGGGGATGATATTGAATGAAATATTGGGTAAACGCAACGTAGATACTTCTACTGAACCGATAAATGATCAAATATGATCTCTAACAATTACGAGAGAAACCTAAGCAGTGCCTTGGACTTGTGACCAAGGTGTAGGCTTAAGGATATCCTTTAAGTGATCACGACACTCGCCTCCACTGCTCAGGCTCTCTGTTTAAACCCAAGGTTAAACGCACATAAACCGCATCTAATACAAGGCTAACCTAACCTAAGGCTAACCTAACATTGTGTTTACTTAACCACGTGGCAATTACATTGTAAGGACTTACGTGACCTTAGTTGGACAGCACTTCCACACTACACTGCACTTGACACTATCACTACTTAGATGATGTTCACTTCTTGAGAGACCGCGCACGACTAAGACTTCAGTTAGACTGTCGATCGCATATAAAGGGTCGAGGGTAGATACTGTCAAAACAACGGAAGTGACTACTACCCCACTCCAACGCCATAGACAACGATAACGATTCGATTAATCGATAATCTTTTACTATGCTTCGACATATATATTGGAGAACAACGATTATCGAATAATAGAATCGTCACCGCCATCTATTGCAGTCTAAGTCTTGCGCGGTCTCTCAAGGAGTAAAGTAGTCTCTAGATAGTGTCAGTGTTAAGTGTTGTGTTAGTGCTAGAAGTGATGACCGATTAAGGTCGTGAGTAACTTACAATGTAGTTGCCACGTCATGCGTTAGGATAGGTTTATGTAAGTTTAACCTTGGCATTAAACAGAGAGCCTGAGCAGTGGAAGCGAGTGTTGGAATTCAGTTAAAGGACGACCTTAAGCCTACTCCTTGGTCACAAGTCCAAGGCACTGCTTAGGTTTCTCTCGTAATTGTAAAAGATCATATTTTTTATTTATCGGTTCAGTAGCAGTATCTACGTTGCGTTTACCCAATGGTCCATTCAGTATCATCACCCCTTGTAGTGTGCTTCTTCAATATTCCCCCTCCTCCTTCTCATCATAAAATGTCCGATATATATCCGAGTACACATAGTACTTCGAATAGTTTCTCTCTCTTTCTTTTTTTCTTTTCTTTCTAAAAAAATAATGAAATTCGATGAGTTCCTGAGGTTTGAAACCCAGGAGCAGATTTAAAGAGATTGTTTATAATATATAACTCTTCCATCCATCACTTACTCTAAAACGACTATACCGATTTTGATAAAATATTTAGACTACCAAGCTTAACTTATCTTGCCAAATACTAATGCTAAAACAGCATTTGGGTGATTCTATAAAGATTTTTTTATAATTTATTTTTCTCAGCGAAGCGAGTAAATATATGACTTACATCGGTGGTGTGCTGATATGTACAAGATGGCGTCAGTTATGGCTGTCACTAGTGTTGGATTAGTCTGTTGTTAAGTGTTAGGCTGTGTTTCCACTAGAGATCTATGAGGGTGTCGTTTCATTTGACAAGCTCTGAACGAGGTTAGGTAAAGTTAAGAATTCTATTGGTTCTTATCGAACACACCCTCCATTGGTTTCCCCGTTTTCTTCGTAATATAAAAATTGACTTATTTCACTATGATAAATCGATTTATTCCAAAGAATTACTCGTCAAATCGTATCCCGACTTACAAATTATCGAGCTGGTGGGATTATTTTTAAAATGAACTATAAAAATCCACAGTAAAATATACCAATGGTCACCCTACCTTAATCCGATACGAAGGCATCGAATTTACTTTAGTATTAATCGAAACCTCGCCATAAACATATTATTTTAAATTTTGGCCTCTCCTTATTTATGTACTAGATTGTACACGTGACTGCTCTTGCTTCAATGTTTAAAGCTTCTCATATTTATGATAATTTTTATTATCTATATGAAACCCTAACCCGACTCATGCTGACGTAAACATTCGTGGGTGCGTATTTGTTATTAAGCTAATCTTAAAGGCCCTACTGTCGTTTCCGTATCTACTTTTTATTGGTGACGTAATCACCATGTCATTAAAAATTAGCGAAGCGAATAATCAATATTTATTAGATAGTTATCGTATACTTGAAATAACGATGAAATTGAGCGTAAAGGATGATCTTATAGTTCCAGTAAAGAAGAAAATTTAAAATGTGTAGCAACATAAACGCTATATCATTTTGAGTGACTGTTCCTCAAGATTATTTTACTCAGGAACACGTAGAGACGATAGGTTTACTACAACAATCAAAAGATACGGCCATTTTTGTTAATACCTTTAAGTTAATTAAATTTGTAAAAAAGCGATGTTTTAGAGCATTTAATTTAAAGAAAAAGATCTGATTTTTTTTATGGTAGATAAGGTGCAAACAAATGGTTCACCTGATGGTAAGTGGCCACCATCGCCCATGGACATTAGAGAGTATCTCTTGTTTTACCGAGGCGTTACATCCTCGAAGATAGAGGGAGAAGGGTGAACGAAGAGAATGCTGCGGTTTCAACGGACCTCGAGCAACACGGTGTTCATTGGAACCACAGCAGTAATTAGATGGGAGAGGGAAAGGGTAGATCTGGCCCACATGCGGCTCGGCCGAAACGCGTCAGAAAGATACGCATGCTGGTCGCAAGCAAGTCGAGGAACAGATCCCCTACTACCAATGTGGGTGCTGGGTTACTTGGCTCTTATTAGATGCTCTCCCAGCGGCATAGGGGAATAATATTCGAACCCGTCCCCACCCGTCACCGGGTTAGTGATATCACATTTTTTTTGCGGTTTGTAGTTGCCCGTTTTGTACATCGATGTATAGGGACAACAGTTCTTCGAACGCAAAGTTAAGTTTGTCTATTAATTCAAATTGTACGGAGCTCACATTGTGCGAGTTCCACTCACACTTTGCAGAATTTTTATTATATTCTAGTCTCGTAAATATGCACTACAAAACATGTTTTGGACCGACTGACTGAACAGTAAATTAAATTGGTGAGTGAGTGAGTGGCACACAGTAGTGCGGAAGTGAGTGAGTTGACGTTAAATGAAAGGGTCGTGTGTTCAATAGTCAGGTCAGCTTGTGATTTACATATCTTACTATATAAGATCTTTTCCTTATCTAGTTTGATTTTAAACTGCTGTTTGGTTATTATTTTTATTTAGACTTGTATTTTTATTTGCATTTTATCATGTATTAAATCTTAGATTTATCAAAAAACATATATTTTTAATAAGTATATTGTTGATCAATAATTTTTTTTAAAGCCTTACGTCAATTAACATATTTTATCATTATCCCGCAGGAATTTTTCCGAGATAAAAAGTAGCCTATATATTAATGCAGGTTATAAAGTATCTGTGTGCCAAATTTCAAAGAAATCCTATAATATTTATTTATGATATTTTACGTCCAAATAATTCTTATTTTCGGGTTCCTTTTGTAATATTTCAAGTATACTGACGTGTAGACAATATATAACCTTTAGTGTGATAGATAAGAGTCAGACTGGTGTTGTTACCACCCTTAAGGTCAACCTACTTGAGGTCCACGTAACTTAGATTAGATTTATTATCTAGTGTAGTTAGAGTACGGGCAGCGAAGGGTAACGTTGTATTTATATAAAAGGCTTTTAACCCTACACCTTAGTCGCAAGTCCAAAGCACTGCTGGGCTTTCTGTCTAAATTGCATGTGTATACATATGCCTGTTTATCAGCTTCTATTACGTCCGTTTTTTAGTTCCAACAGGAGTCAATTCACACGTCAATAAATAACACCGTTTAAACTTTCAACCCTAAAAGCTTTTAACAAATATTAGTAAACAAGATGGCACAGATTCACTATTTATCTCAAGTTTCTGAGGTATGTAACACTTGAATACCGGTAGACAGATGTTCCCACATGTGGGTTACATTTTTTGTAAAGTACAGTCAGCTGTAGAAACTAGCAAACGAGATCGCGTTAATATTATAATGTATATATTGACTGTATTAATTGGCCATATGTTTTTAGTTGAATATATAGTAACACTAATTAGTGTAACTTTCTAACAGTGGAAGATTTATCTACAAATTTATATATATACGAAATTAACATATTTTCAAAATAGGTCACCTGAGAAAATACTTGTTTACTGACTTACCTCACAAATGTATACACTTATAAATGTATACACTTAGTTTAATAAAATATTACTTACTTGCAAGTACACTTAAACTTATACTTGCCAAAATCAACTCTTGAAAACTTGCTTAACATTTTTTTATCTTACAAACATACATGTATTCACTTATCAATTTTAAAAATTTATAAACTTTGAAGACTGAAAACGTTCAATCCTACAAATTTACGCACATCAATTTACAAATTTACTCTCTTACCAACATACATACTAAAAAACTTGCAAACTTACATAATATTTATAGACTTATACACATTTATCAACTAACAAATATACACACTTATCAATTTACAAATTTACACTCTATCCGACATACAAACTTAAAAACTTGTAAACTTACATAATATTTATAGACTTATACACATTTATCAACTAACAAATATTCACACATATCAATTTACAAATTCACACTCTGACCGACATACAAACTTACATAATATTTATGGACTTATACACATTTATCAACTAACAAATATACACACATATCAATTTACAAATTTACTCTCTTACCAACATACATACTAAAAAACTTGCAAACTTACCTAATATTTATAGACTTATACACATTTATCAACTAACAAATATACACTCATATCAATTTACAAATTTACACTCTATCCGACATACAAACTTAAAAACTTGCAAACTTACATAATATTTATAGACTTATACACATTTATCAACTAACAAATATTCACACATATCAATTTACAAATTCACACTCTGACCGACATACAAACTTACATAATATTTATGGACTTATACACATTTATCAACTAACAAATATACACACATATCAATTTACAAATTTACTCTCTTACCAACATACATACTAAAAAACTTGCAAACTTACATAATATTTATAGACTTATACACATTTATCAACTAACAAATATACACTCATATCAATTTACAAATTCACACTCTGACCGACATACAAACTTACAAACTTGCAAACTTACATAATATTTATAGACTTATACACATTTATCAACTAACAAATATACACACATATTAATTTACAAATTCACACTCTGACTGACATACAAACTTAAAAACTTGCAAACTTACATAATATTTATAGACTTATACACATTTATCAACTAACAAATATACACACATATTAATTTACAAATTCACACTCTGACCGACATACAAACTTAAAAACTTGCAAACTTACATAATATTTATAGACTTATACACATTTATCAACTAACAAATATACACTCATATCAATTTACAAATTCACACTCTGACCGATATACAAACTTAGAAACTTGCAAACTTACATAATATTTATAGACTTATACACATTTATCAACTAACAAATATATACTCATATCAATTTACAAATTTACACTCTATCCGACATACAAACTTAAAAACTTGCAAACTTAGCTAACATTTATTGACTTATACATACTTATCTTCTTAAATATTCATATAAACACATCAATTTACAAATTTACACTCTAACCGACATACAAACTTGCAAACTTACATAATATTTATATACTTACACACAGACTCCTTACATAAGTATGTTAATTTGGTTTTATCAGATCAAAAGGTTTTGTATTTAAAGTTTGTTTAAAAAAAAACCAATGCAATTGGTAAAAGATAGTAAAATTAATTACTACTAATAATTTATGCGTCCGACTGTACGTAAATAAAAAGTCAATCCGCCATCCCATAAACACGAGTTAACATGACAAGAACATCTTTTGAAAACGTTTTTTGTCCTTTTTTATCAAACACTCAATATCTTTTTTCCGTTACGGGAGAAATAGTTTAAAGATTGTTTACTATTCTGATGATAAATTATACATAAATAGCATTGCCTACTGACTAGCGTTTGATTGGCTTGCAGATCTGACAGTCTGACGAGTGATTTTGTGAATCTTTGATATATTTATTATCTTTATAGGTAGTGTAGGTAAGAGTATTGGTTGCTTTTTGCAATCTAAAAATGTTTTGTTTACTTGCTTTTGGGTCTTAAGCCATTGTTATGCGTCTTGCTCGTCACTGCTTCTGCGCAGTGCAGGTCTTTTTACTTTTAAGTTTGCAATATTGTTTGGTGCAAAGTCAAGAAATTTCAGTATTAATAATTCTAAAAGTATGTGTGGTTGTGTATATTGTTAGTAAGTTTTGCCGATTTTCTTTGCTTTGTCTAAGACAGTATGTGATCAGGTTTATTTGGGATGACCACTATAATTATTTTTAATGTCTAGTATAGAATCTTAGAGAAAAGGGGGCATAATAGCTTCTGTAATAAATTTAACTTACGTTACATAAACAATATACATATCTACATAAATAAATTCGCGTTTAACAGCTTTCGATGAGGTTTTCAGTAATTAAAATAGCGATAAACTAAAATAGCTCGCTAGTTTTATAAAGAATATTCTTTGTTTTAATGCACGTTCAGTTAAATGCTAACCTATTTATAACTGATATCTGCACTTGATAAAAGAAACGTGAGAGGCATATTAGTATGGAACTAATTATTGAACTCTTCTAAAGACTTGTTTATCTTCGCTCCGCTGAGGCCTTCATAGTATTTGTCAATAATTTTGTGAAGGAAACTCAAAGACAGAAAGTACTGTAGTTCAGCCTTTTAGATTGTAATCCTAAGATTATAAATGCGAAAGCAACTCTGTCTTTTTTCCGTTACGTATTCACGTTTAAACCTCAAAATCGATTTTGATGAAATTTGATACCGAGGTAGACTAGAGCTTGGAAAAGGACAAATGTCTTATCCCGAATAATGGTTTGAAAGGGTTGAAATAAAGGACGAAAGATTGCTGCTAAATCGAATAATAGATAATACAAGATACGATATTTATTTCACTTTTTTATAACTCTTTTTTGAATAAAATGTATCAGTCTCTAAATAAGTCAATCATTTTCTTAATAGGTAAGTTAAGTTAAAATTGCTATATCTAAAAATATGGAAAATTGCATAAAAATTGCTCATTAAAGCCAGAGAGTTAGCAAACTCTATTTATGGCGTTAGATTGACTTTTAATTTCCCTCAGTTTAAAAACTTTTAGTGGCGTAATAACTTATAAGCACAGTTTTAGTAATTTAGTGGCAGTTTGACTTATGGGTTGGTCGAGTGAATCACATGAGTCATTGATTTTGTTGTTTGCTAAACATGAATTAACGAGGTTAAGCAGTGACAGTAAGTACTTTTGCAGTATAAACGTCTGGTTTTAGCGATCCACCTTGCATCTCGTGCTACCAGCTCTGCTTGGGTTTTTGTCTATAGTGCATGTTAAAAATTAACGAACGCATCTAAAAAATAGAAAATTGCACAGAAATTTTTCATTAAAAAGCAAGCAAGAACGTTTAAAAAAAGGGTAAAGTAGGTGTAGAATATAAGTAAAATCGAAGTGAATCGCGTCGTATCTAAAACATGATATTATCTTCAAGAGTGTGAAGGCACAATAAATAACCCTGTTTAAAATTTATAAATAGTATTTAATTAAAAATATCTCCCCATCGGCGCCGGATTTGAACCCCTTATCTCCAAGTGATAGCTGATTGAATATACACGTAAACCCACTCGCCTCGTTAATTTGCTTTAAAGATGGTGCGAGTACGCGGTTAAAATATAATGGATGTATTATTATTGTTCTTTATGAGTTTTTGACGTGCTTTATATAAGCCAGACAAGGTAGGTAGAGTCTACACTAAAAATCCAGTAAAAGATTAAGTTACTAAAGGTTTGAAGTAAGTGTGTAAAGTAGTGAGTTTGGAACTTTGTAGATTTAAGTGTGTATGTAAATTTATAAGAGTGCTGGTGTGTAAGTTTGTAAGTGTTAGACACAGTGAAAGTTTGTTAGTTAAAAAATGTGCAGGCTTACAAATATGTATGTTTCTAGATTTGTACTCCTTAACTCCGTAAATCACTCTCATTGTTAATTTGTTTTAATGAAGGTGCGAGTAGGTACGCGGCTACGTGTTGAATTATTCACGGTTGTATTAAAAATACACAGGATATATTTTTAGTGCTGTATATAAGTCAGGATAAAACCTAACCAACTAAAATAATATTATAAAAGACATAAGTCAGCAAGTTTGTAAGTTTGCAACTTTGCAACTTTGTTGTTTATAAGTGTATAATTTAGTTAAAGTGTTATTTACACTTTTTCCAAGTTTAATGACTGTAATGTGTTTGTATAATGTATATAGGTTAGTTAGTAAGGTTTTAAAACTGTATGGTCATAATAAGTATGTACAACGTGTGTAAGTTGTGTGAATGTATGTGTATACATATTTGTAATTGTATGGAAGTTTATAGCTATGAAAGGTTTTGTATAAACTATTACATTTTTTTTAATGTGGTCTACCTGATGGTAAGTGGCTATCATCGCCCATCCTCGAAGATAGAGTGGGAGGGGGGAAGAAGAGAAAAAAATGCTGCGGTTTCCGTGGACCCTGAGCCACATGCGGCTCGACCGGAACGCGTCTATGACACTTGGCGGTCGGATTCGCATGCTGGTGGTCGCAAGTCAGTCGGGGAACAGATCCCCTACCACCAAGGTATACTGCAAGTTTTTAAATCAGTAAATTTTGTAAGTATTTTAGTAAGTCTGTAAATCTTAAAGACAACAAGATAGTAACTCAATACTTATTGCTAATCTCATTTTGATAATACTTCCACTATTTACTACTTTGCTAATATGTTAATTTGACCCGATTTAGACTACATAGTGACCATAAACATAATTACAAAGATATGGCCATTTAAGAGCTCAGGCATTGATCAATGAAATTCACAATTAGTTGGTCAAAAAAACGATAAACAAAAGGGTTTTAACCGAATTAAAAAGAGGCGTAACACAAAATTAACGGTTAGCTGGTCATAGATAATGAAACGGTCTGAGTGACAGCTCTTAGAGTATTTGACAGCTAAATTATATGGCTCGTATCTTATATTATAGCGTAGGAGGTGGGTTTTTTGTTGTTATGCTTGGAATACTTTTGATTCTATCATTATCGATGTATTAAGAGAAAAAGGAAAGTGAGGTTGTATGTTGTTATGAGAATTAATTTTAATTTTCAACATCAACATAATTTATATATGACTTACTTGATAGAACGTAGTGCATGTCCTTTTCCAAACTATAGTCTATCTCTGTACGGAATTTCATTAAAGTCGGTTCAGTGGTTTGAGCGTGAAACCGTAACAGACAAACACATTCGTCGGGATTGTGATCAAACTCAGTCTAAGATAAGATGGCCTTATCTTGTATTTGGTAGTAGGGAATTATGTTTGGGATCATGCTGATCTTACAATCTGTCTTTGTCTCGTTTTAGTCACCGATGTATACCGTTGGTACATAATTATATACTATAATATAAAATTATCCCGGAAAAGAGCTCAGCTTAATCCTGGTACGGTGTAGATTTAATCATAGTGTTGAAGTTATTTTATCTCGATTTAAAATAAAATTTAAAAAAAAAT
The DNA here is from genome assembly GCA_905147385.1 of Limenitis camilla. Taxonomy (NCBI): domain Eukaryota; kingdom Metazoa; phylum Arthropoda; class Insecta; order Lepidoptera; family Nymphalidae; genus Limenitis; species Limenitis camilla. Next base: position 3,776,800 of record LR990251.1, on the reverse strand, counting down.
AACAATTTTGTATCTTAAGATTTATAAATAAATGCTCTAGTCTGTATGTAGTTGAGTCAGTTGGCAAGTACATGAGTAAATAGTGGAGAGTATTTCAAATATGTATGTAATTTTAATTAATTCTGAGCCCAATTCAATGTGTAAGCTTGTATGTGTATACTACTAGCAAGTAATATGTATACTTTACATAAGGTTCTAAGTTTGTGTATTCTTCGAGTAAGTTTTCTAGGTTATATATATGCAAGATTGTGTGTAACCTTGTAGGTTCCCAAGTTAGCAAATATATGTTACTAATATTATAAATGTGAAAGTCTTTATACTTAATCAAGCAAAAATTTGGAACAGATTTTAATGAAATTTGACACACAGATACTTTATAATCTGGATTAACACATACACACATTCACTCTTTATTTAAAAATTAATAGTTTCTTAGAAATAATAATAACATATTTTTTTATCACCTGAATATATTTATTTATTTATTATTAAGATCACCGACATAGCAACCCTTTTAATCTATATTTAATTATTAATACATTTTAATCTATGAGAACAAAAAATATATTAATGTGCATAAAACTAGTAAGTTTACATAATTTGTAAATTTATTATTTTGCAAACGTATAAGTATAAATTACGCACGTAAGGTTCTAAGTGTGTAAATTTACAAGTGTGTATAGTGGATTAAAAAAAAAGTAAAAAAGAATATTGAAGCAAAGCAATGGCCAATAACGTGTTTTTTATTTCAATATAACTTATAACCATTTATTAGAAAATAAATACAATAAATCTCACAAAACGTAACTTACCCAAAAATAAAAGTTTTTGGCGAACCCAAAACAACTAGTCATTAATAAATCTCAAAATAAAAATCGCTCTCGTACTTTCACACGAAACAACCGACATTTTCGTAATGACCGAAATGGCGGACATGGCCAACATGGCCGAATTCAATTTATATCAAGTCAGAGATAAGATAAGGTGCAGATATCGCAAATCTCTTGGAACTTTCGAATTACTGCAATAAGTATTCAGAAAAATATATCAGAGAACAAAAACAGGGGCTGTCAAAGTTTCTACGCGTTTGCACTGGTTTTCAACCCGTGGCACGTTAACTATAGGAAATATATGATTATTTTTTAATGGCCCAATGCTGAGCAGGGTCTCCTCCTCAAATGCGGGTAGGCCGACTTCACAGAGCTTTGAGAACAAGCAGAACTCTTAGGAACACAGGTTTTCTCACGATGTTTTTCTTCACCGTTAAAGTACGTGATATTTAATTGCTTAAAACACACTTAACTCAGAAAAGTCAGAAGTGTGTGCCTGTGGGGGAGATTGAACTCGGACCTCCCGAGAGACATGGACGTCTAAACCACTGGGCTGTCACTGATCACCGTCCAAGACTGTATATATCCTCTGTTCCGATAGACTTGAGCCCGTTGTCAAACGGAGCTCACCTGGTACCCATTAAGGTTGTGCTTTTTTTTATATATTTGAAAGTTGGCAGATTACTCTACTCCACTGACTACTGATGGTAAGTGGCAGTAGAGTCCAAACACGAGGGCGGCTAATAGAATTGCAGAATGCAAACTGCACTGTCTGCCACCGCCCTGCCCACCCGCAAGATGCCTCTTCACGCCTCGTTTGAAGGACCCCAGGTTATAAGAAGGAGGGAACACGTGTGCCGGAAGTGAATTCCACTTTTTCGCTGTGCGACAAAGAAAAGAGTTCGCAAACTTTTTAGTTTTCGACGCCACAGTTAGTCGGTGATTGTACTTGTTATTATTGTCTTGTGTTACTGTGCCGTATCGGTCCCAAGTACCTAGATGATGTAGATAACATTTGTTTGTTGCAAATATGCTCAAAATTTACTGTACCAATTTTGATAATTCTTTCACCAATCAAGTAGTAACATATGCTATGTAAGATGACCATAAACATCATAATAAAGATGATGTGCCATTTTGAAGGAATTACTTAATCCTACTAAAGTCTTCTTTCACGATCTTTTTCTCTTTTTTTCAATGATGGAGAGCTAATATTTCTTTGCGCACTAAGTGGGGTTGATATAAATGGAAGATAGGGAAAAAATGAATTAAGGTGTTAAGTAAAATTAATGACTAAATGCTTTTTAAAATGGACCAATGTTATTGGCAACTATTTCATCCTTTACCCCCTTTTCCTGCTTCCTTCCGACATGTATGTACATACAAGCGATCGCCAAGTAAAACACCGTGTTACGTCTCTCGAACAAATAATTAGAAAAACGTGTGTTCAACCCAATGTCTCCAATTTCTTCAATCTCCATCAGCAGACCAGGTCACTGGTGGGGTGATTTGGTGATTGTTTCGTGATTTCAGAATCGGTCACATAGTAAAAGTTCGCAAAAACAGGCAGCTACATCTTTAGACTTGGCGACGCCCTAGATTAATAGCCAAATACCCTCACGAAGTGACTAGTTTTATGGTATTCATCCTTCTTCTTAGTTTTCGTACTAAGTATACCCCTTATTTGTATTGCCAGTAATTAAAAAAAAAATTGAATTTAGGATGTTGGTTTGTTTTGCTCTTTTAGTCATATACACGCCATACAAGTTCTAAAATTATAATTTAAAACTAAAGGGGTTTAAGATCACAGTGTTTGGAAACAGCTGCACTGTCAACCGTATCTTTTTAAAGAGCGTGTCTTATATACGATTATTGTTGCGGTAGGATCCTACGTTTAAAGTCATTATCGTGTTAAATGTGCTAAATAAACTTTTTAAAAACTTTAATCGTTTTATATGTAATAAATGTCACAATTAAAAGAAAAGATTTTTGGATGAAGACAATTTAATTTAAAAAAAAATACTGCCATTACTTCCTATTGGATTAGAGGGGGGCGGGGGGTCCTTGCTTTGCTTATTTTTGATGACGTGGGAGATGGGTGGGTCGCATGCAAAATGTGAGTATGCATGCATCAACGTTGACGTAAGCACGGGGGGATAGGGGGAAGGACTTGGAAGGCGGGGGGTTGATAACTTACAAATAACAGATACCTGTACGGCCCCTTATAGATATCTCAGAGGCAGTTTGACGAGTGCTTTCATAAAGCAAATATTGACGCACAGTTTAACTCTTATTGAGAATCAATGAATGAGTCAACAAGATTGAGTAGATGAGGCGAGTCTTTATACGTAGTAAAAAGCTTGTAAACCTGCTCCTGGGTCACAATCTCTAGGCCGTGCTCAGCTTGTTATTTATTAGTAAAGTCGTCATTGTATTAAATGTTTGTAAGAAATAATTTGTTAGTTAATCAAAGTCTCAAGACACCTCTGTTTGTTACTGCAATAAAATCAAAAACTGCTGAACGGATTTTCATGCGGTTTTCACCAATAAATAGTGTGATTAATGAGGAAGGTTTAGATGTATAACTTATAAAGATTTTGTATTGTGTGTAATTTGAAATATGACGATAGATGTTTCTGCATGTCTTTTTCATCCCTTTAGAGATATGGGGCTGTTCAAGTATTACGTAAAAATTAAATTTGTTTTGGTCTTTGTTTCGCTTATTTTTGAAGACATGGGGGATGGAGGAGGGGTCTGCATTGTGATTGCGTCAGTGATAAAAAAGTAAACAAGCATATCGAAACGTGAATCGATCGAAAGGAGAAAAATGCATACATGAGAAGGGGACGTTGTTAATGGCAAAAAATCTGCTTACGTAATACTATAACAAAACAAGGTATACATGTAGTCATATGCCGTACTATCCGTGCAAAGTTAGTATGTTTATATTATTTATTTAGTTTAACATAACATTTACATACAATACAGACCGTCGTCCTAAATCAGAAGTTTTCTATTATACAATGCACGTCTCCCATCTCCCGTCTAGCTTGATTGACGTTCTCACAAAGACTCGGGAAACACTGACTTCTGTTATGTTTGCTTAAATGTTAAAATATGCATATTTACTTAATGTATTTGTTATATAGTACTTATATAATATTATTATAAAGTTGAAGAGTTTTTTTGTTCAAACGTACGAATCTCAGGAACTACTGTTTTGAATTGAAAAATTCTTTTACAGTTAGATAACTCATTTATCGAGGAAGGCTATAAGCTATATAGCATCATGCTACGACCCATAGGAGCGTAGCATCACGCGCAAGAAGTCTCAAGAGTCGGCTTTTATATGTACTATATACATTATAATAATATGGAGTTAAAGAGTTAGTTTGTTTGAAAGCGCTAATCTCAGAAACTACTGTTTTGAATTGAAAAAAACTTTTAAAGTCAGATAGCCTATTTGTCGAGGAAAGCTATAAGATATATAACGTCACGCTGCGATCCATAGGAGCGGAATATCACGCGGGTGAAGTCGCAAGAGTCGGCTTTCAAAGCAATAATATTTATTGCATGATAATACTAGTCAAAAGTAGTCGAGGCAGTTGAGCTATCATTAAGTTGATAGAAACTATTAGACAATACATAAAAGTATAATATAATTATAACAACATCCAAAAGTTTGGGAATCATAGCATCAGAAATTAACGAATGTCTCGAAAAATTCAAATAATTCCACATTTTTGACCCTTTCTTCTTGTGAGGGGTATTTGAAACAATTAGGAGCTTAATGGGTTTTTAATTGCTGGATTTCTTTATTAGAATGTGCTAAAATACTTAAAATTTGTCCTAATTGATGCAGTTAATAAATATTTTAGTTTAAGTATCAAAATTTGATCGTAAAATCAAATAGTTCCATTACTATATTAAATTCGAATCAAAACGAGAAATATTGAAATCGCATCAAATAGTTCCATTACTATGTTAAATTCGAATCAAAACGAATAGCATGGTAATCGCTTCAAATAGTTCCATTACTATGTTAAATTCGAATCAAAACGAATAGCATGGTAATCGCTTCAAATAGTTCTATTACTATGCTAAATTCGAATCAAAACAAATAGCATGGTAATCGCTTCAAATAGTTCTATTACTATGCTAAATTTGAATCAAAACGAATATCATGGTAATCGCATCAAATAGTTCTATTACTATGCTAAATTCGAATCAAAACGAATAGCGTTGGAATCGCATCAAATAGTTCTATTACTAGGTACGTTAAATTCAAATCAAAACGAATAACATTGGAATCGCATAAAATAGTTCCATTACTAGGTACGTTAAATTCAAATCAAAACGAATAACATTGGAATCGCATCAAATAGTTCTATTACTAAGTACGTTAAATTCGAATCAAAACGAAAAGCGTTGGAATCGCATCAAATAGTTCTATTACTAGGTACGTTAAATTCAAATCAAAACGAATAACATTGGAATCGCATCAAATAGTTCTATTACTAAGTACGTTAAATTCGAATCAAAACGAATAGCGTTGGAATCGCATCAAATAGTTCTATTACTAAGTACGTTAAATTCGAATCAAAACGAATAGCGTTGGAATCGCATCAAATAGTTCTATTACTAGGTACGTTAAATTCAAATCAAAACGAATAGCATTGGACTCGCATAAAATAGTTCCATTACTAGGTACGTTAAATTCAAATCAAAACGAATAACATTGGAATGGCATCAAATAGTTCTATTACTAGGTACGTTAAATTCAAATCAAAACGAATAACATTGGAATCGCATCAAATAGTTCTATTACTAAGTACGTTAAATTCGAATCAAAACGAATAGCGTTGGAATCGCATCAAATAGTTCTATAACTAGGTACGTTAAATTCGAATCAAAACGAATAGCGTTGGAATCGCATCAAATAGTTCTATTACTAAGTACGTTAAATTCGAATCAAAACGAATAACATTGGAATCGCATCAAATAGTTCTATTACTAAGTACGTTAAATTCGAATCAAAACGAATAGCGTTGGAATCGCATAAAATAGTTCTATTACTAGGTACGTTAAATTTAAATCAAAACGAATACCATTGGAATCGCATCAAATAGTTCTATTACTAAGTATGTTAAATTCGAATCAAAACGAATAGCGTTGGAATCGCATCAAATAGTTCTATTACTAGGTACGTTAAATTCAAATCAAAACGAATAGCATTGGACTCGCATAAAATAGTTCCATTACTAGGTACGTTAAATTCAAATCAAAACGAATAACATTGGAATGGCATCAAATAGTTCTATTACTAGGTACGTTAAATTCAAATCAAAACGAATAACATTGGAATCGCATCAAATAGTTCTATTACTAAGTACGTTAAATTCGAATCAAAACGAATAGCGTTGGAATCGCATCAAATAGTTCTATAACTAGGTACGTTAAATTCGAATCAAAACGAATAGCGTTGGAATCGCATCAAATAGTTCTATTACTAGGTACGTTAAATTCAAATCAAAACGAATAGCATTGGACTCGCATAAAATAGTTCCATTACTAGGTACGTTAAATTCAAATCAAAACGAATAACATTGGAATGGCATCAAATAGTTCTATTACTAGGTACGTTAAATTCAAATCAAAACGAATAACATTGGAATCGCATCAAATAGTTCTATTACTAAGTACGTTAAATTCGAATCAAAACGAATAGCGTTGGAATCGCATCAAATAGTTCTATAACTAGGTACGTTAAATTCAAATCAAAACGAATAACATTGGAATCGCATCAAATAGTTCTATTACTAAGTACGTTAAATTCGAATCAAAACGAATAACATTGGACTCGCATAAAATAGTTCTATTACTAGGTACGTTAAATTCAAATCAAAACGAATAGCATTGGACTCGCATAAAATAGTTCTATTACTAGGTACGTTAAATTCAAATCAAAACGAATAACATTGGAATCGCATCAAATAGTTCTATTACTAAGTACGTTAAATTCGAATCAAAACGAATAGCGTTGGAATCGCATAAAATAGTTCTATTACTAGGTACGTTAAATTCAAATCAAAACGAATAACATTGGAATCGCATCAAATAGTTCTATAACTAAGTACGTTAAATTCGAATCAAAACGAATAGCGTTGGAATCGCATCAAATAGTTCTATTACTAGGTACGTTAAATTCAAATCAAAACGAATAACATTGGAATCGCATCAAATAGTTCTATTACTAGGTACGTTAAATTCAAATCAAAACGAATAACATTGGAATCGCATCAAATAGTTCTATTACTAAGTACGTTAAATTCGAATCAAAACGAATAGCGTTGGAATCGCATCAAATAGTTCTATAACTAGGTACGTTAAATTCGAATCAAAACGAATAGCGTTGGAATCGCATCAAATAGTTCTATTACTAAGTACGTTAAATTCGAATCAAAACGAATAACATTGGAATCGCATCAAATAGTTCTATTACTAAGTACGTTAAATTCGAATCAAAACGAATAGCGTTGGAATCGCATAAAATAGTTCTATTACTAGGTACGTTAAATTTAAATCAAAACGAATACCATTGGAATCGCATCAAATAGTTCTATTACTAAGTATGTTAAATTCGAATCAAAACGAATAGCGTTGGAATCGCATCAAATAGTTCTATTACTAGGTACGTTAAATTCAAATCAAAACGAATAGCATTGGACTCGCATAAAATAGTTCCATTACTAGGTACGTTAAATTCAAATCAAAACGAATAACATTGGAATGGCATCAAATAGTTCTATTACTAGGTACGTTAAATTCAAATCAAAACGAATAACATTGGAATCGCATCAAATAGTTCTATTACTAAGTACGTTAAATTCGAATCAAAACGAATAGCGTTGGAATCGCATCAAATAGTTCTATAACTAGGTACGTTAAATTCGAATCAAAACGAATAGCGTTGGAATCGCATCAAATAGTTCTATTACTAGGTACGTTAAATTCAAATCAAAACGAATAGCATTGGACTCGCATAAAATAGTTCCATTACTAGGTACGTTAAATTCAAATCAAAACGAATAACATTGGAATGGCATCAAATAGTTCTATTACTAGGTACGTTAAATTCAAATCAAAACGAATAACATTGGAATCGCATCAAATAGTTCTATTACTAAGTACGTTAAATTCGAATCAAAACGAATAGCGTTGGAATCGCATCAAATAGTTCTATAACTAGGTACGTTAAATTCAAATCAAAACGAATAACATTGGAATCGCATCAAATAGTTCTATTACTAAGTACGTTAAATTCGAATCAAAACGAATAACATTGGACTCGCATAAAATAGTTCTATTACTAGGTACGTTAAATTCAAATCAAAACGAATAGCATTGGACTCGCATAAAATAGTTCTATTACTAGGTACGTTAAATTCAAATCAAAACGAATAACATTGGAATCGCATCAAATAGTTCTATTACTAAGTACGTTAAATTCGAATCAAAACGAATAGCGTTGGAATCGCATAAAATAGTTCTATTACTAGGTACGTTAAATTCAAATCAAAACGAATAACATTGGAATCGCATCAAATAGTTCTATAACTAAGTACGTTAAATTCGAATCAAAACGAATAGCGTTGGAATCGCATCAAATAGTTCTATTACTAGGTACGTTAAATTCAAATCAAAACGAATAACATTGGAATCGCATCAAATAGTTCTATTACTAAGTACGTTAAATTCAAATCAAAACGAATAGCGTTGGAATCGCATCATATAGTTCTATTACGAGGTACGTTAAATTCGAATCAAAACGAATAGCGTTGGACTCGCATAAAATAGTTCTATTACTAGGTACGTTAAATTCAAATCAAAACGAATAACATTGGAATCGCATCAAATAGTTCTATTACTAAGTACGTTAAATTCGAATCAAAACGAATAGCGTTGGAATCGCATCAAATAGTTCTATTACTAAGTACGTTAAATTCGAATCAAAACGAATAGCGTTGGAATCGCATCAAATAGTTCTATTACTAGGTACGTTAAATTCAAATCAAAACGAATAGCATTGGACTCGCATAAAATAGTTCCATTACTAGGTACGTTAAATTCAAATCAAAACGAATAACATTGGAATCGCATCAAATAGTTCTATTACTAAGTACGTTAAATTCGAATCAAAACGAAAAGCGTTGGAATCGCATCAAATAGTTCTATTACTAGGTACGTTAAATTCAAATCAAAACGAATAACATTGGAATCGCATCAAATAGTTCTATTACTAGGTACGTTAAATTCAAATCAAAACGAATAACATTGGAATCGCATCAAATAGTTCTATTACTAAGTACGTTAAATTCGAATCAAAACGAATAGCGTTGGAATCGCATCAAATAGTTCTATTACTAAGTACGTTAAATTCGAATCAAAACGAATAGCGTTGGAATCGCATCAAATAGTTCTATTACTAGGTACGTTAAATTCAAATCAAAACGAATAGCATTGGACTCGCATAAAATAGTTCCATTACTAGGTACGTTAAATTCAAATCAAAACGAATAACATTGGAATCGCATCAAATAGTTCTATTACTAAGTACGTTAAATTCGAATCAAAACGAAAAGCGTTGGAATCGCATCAAATAGTTCTATTACTAGGTACGTTAAATTCAAATCAAAACGAATAACATTGGAATCGCATCAAATAGTTCTATTACTAGGTACGTTAAATTCAAATCAAAACGAATAACATTGGAATCGCATCAAATAGTTCTATAACTAAGTACGTTAAATTCGAATCAAAACGAATAGCGTTGGAATCGCATCAAATAGTTCTATTACTAGGTACGTTAAATTCGAATCAAAACGAATAGCGTTGGAATCGCATCAAATAGTTCCATTACTAGGTACGTTAATGAATGAATGAATGAAAACACTTTATTGCACACTATCAAATATACAAATAAACAGGCTTATGAACTAAAATATGAATAAATACTAATTTGTACACAAGAATGTGTGCAAAGGCGGTCTTATCGCTATAAGCAATCTCTACCAGACAACCTTTGCTGTGTGGACTTTTGAGATTGGTACTGGGCAGTGCAAAAAGTGTTGTAAATTAATTTATAACAAATATTATAATCAAATATTATACTATATATAATAATATCTATAGAAATTACTAAATATCAGATATATGTTTATTTATTTATACATACATACCTACATACATACTTACATACATACATGCATACATACATACATACCTACATACATACATACATACATATATTACGTACTATATCTACATAAAATACTTTACATATATAACTATATTAATGTTAAGTAGTAGTTTTTTAATCGACACTTGAAAATATTCAGTGATTCTGAATGACGAATATTTTGCGGTAAGTCATTCCATAAATTAATAGTTTGCACAGTAAAAGAGTCGTTGTATGACTTTGTATAAAAAGGAGGCAGTTTGAGTCGGTTGTCGGTTTGTGATCGTAATGTGGGGCACTGGTCCGGATCTCCTCCGAGAAATGTAAATCTCTCTTTCAGGTAGGAGGGGCTATTTGGCATATACAACACAGAGTATAGTAAGCAGAGAGCATGGAGGTTCCTACGTAACCTAATGGGTAGCCATTTAAGCTGTGCACGATATTCCGAGACGTGATCAAATTTTCGCAGGCCATAAATAAAGCGTATGCACAGGTTTTGTAATCGCTCTAGTTTATTTAACAAGTCCTCCGTCAAGTCAGTGTAGCATACGTCAGCATAATCTAGTATTGGGAGGAGGAGTGATTCAGCCAGGGTGATTTTTGTTTTGACTGGAAGCAAATTTTTCCACCGTCTCAGAGATCCCACAGCTGCAAAAAGTTTCCGACTAACTTCACCAACTTGCGGTGCCCAAGTCAGAGACCGATCAATAGTGAGACCAAGATTTTTAACAGTGCAATTTATTGGCAGAACAGTGTTATTAAATATAATAGGTGGCAATGAATCAAAATCAATTTTAGCGATTTGTTTTGGTCCGCCAATAATTGCAGCCTGTGATTTCTTAGCATTGATAAGTAAGCCATGGGTTCGACTCCAATCTGAAATTTTTTTCAGGTCAATATTAATATAGTCTATGACCTTACTGATGTCATCCACGGGAGATGTGACGTACAATTGAAGGTCATCAGCATAAAGGTGGTATTGGCATGATAGTAATTTTGAAATAGAGTTAATAAAAATAGTAAAAAGTGTTGGAGAGAGAACACCACCCTGTGGCACACCGGCTTTTAACTGCTTAGTAGAGGATGATTTGTTACCAGCTCGAACAATTTGTTTACGATTCCAAAGGTAGGAACGAAACCAATCAACTACATCTGATGAGAAGTTTAAGGACTGCATTATTGCTATGATCACATCATAATCAACATTGTTGAATGCGTTGCTAAAGTCAAGGAGTGTTATAACTGTTATCATCTGTCTGTCACGTCCGTATCGCATATCCTCACAGATTTTAATTAAGGCTGTTTGAGTACTGTATCCTGGTCTAAAGCCAGACTGGTAGGGACAAAGGAGATTATTTTTAAGTAAATAAGTTTGTAATTGAAAGGACACAATCCGTTCAGCAACTTTTAATAGAAACGGTAATATCGAGATGGGACGATATTGTGAAGGGGACGTAGGATTATTAGTTTTAGGTATGGGGATAATATAGGCGTTGCGCCATACGTCTGGAAAACTCCGCGATGTTAAGGAAAAATTATATATGTGGCATAAGACTGGTAGCACGGTATTGAGTACCATAAGTATCATCCGACGGCTTATACCGTCACTACCAAGAGCCTCTGATTTTATGGCTAAGATATTTCTCCTTACATCTTCTGTAGTCACACAAGAAAATTTAAATTCGTCACAAGCAGGTTTAGGTAAAAGGTTAATTTGATTTAAGGTGTTTTCTTTAATATTTTTATCTAGCGGCGTAACCAATGTAAAGTATTGGATAAGATCATCCAAGTTGACGTTGGTATTAACCTCTTTATGCTGTCGACCAATTCCAAGTGTCCCCAAAAACTTCCAGATTTGTGAAGTGTTACTGTTTTCGATGGAATTTTGTATGTAATTTCGCTGTGCGTCTCTACAGATTCTGCTGCATCGATTCCGTAGTTTTTTGTATTTAAGTAAATTATCATCTGTAGGTTTTAACTTATATCTATGTTTAGCAAAATTACGTTTAGCCATCAGCACTCTGATGTCATCTGAAAGCCATGGGGCTGGAATATGTTTTAACTTAATACGTCTTAGCGGTGCATGTACATCAAATAATTGTGTTATAATCGAATTGAAAATGTTTAATTTGGCATCCAGGGTTGGAGCTTCGAAGACAGAATTCCATTCAGTATTATTGAGATCCCGCATAAACGCATCGTTGTTAAACTGTTTAAAACTACGTCGCATAACTATGGTGGGTTTGGCTTTAGGTGGACGAATTTTGTAGGATACATATATAAGATCATGGTAGGAAAAAGATTCCGCCGGCAACTGACCGTGGGCATCAACGTGGTTAGTGGAAGACACTACAATCAAATCCAAACGTGTAGGGATGCAATTAGGGAAAAAGTGAGTAGCATTGCTTTCTAAAATATGTAAATTTGAGCTGCTAACGATGCTTTTAAAACGATGAGCACGAGAATCATCTTTTAGCAAACACGTGTTAAAGTCACCCATTATGATTGTGTGATCGACGCTTGGTATGTACTGTTCTAGCAGACTTTCAAACTTATCAAAGTAATTTATATGAAGGGATGGACTGTAAAAAACACCCAGGAGTAGTTTTAAATGACCGAACAGTATCTCAAGGAAAATGTGTTCAGAAGTTTTTGAGTACTGTGAGGGCGATTTGTTCAAAATAGTAAAAGGTATATGGCTACGCAGATAAATAGCTACGCCTCCACCTCCCTTTCCAACTCTGTCATTACGGATCAGGTGGAATCCAGGAATGGAAAAAGAAGTGGATGGTAGTGAGGGTTTAAGAAATGATTCCGAAACTAGTATGGCATGAATATCTTTGTTGTCGAAACATGTTAACAGGTCGGCATAATGTGCAGGGATGCTTTGCGCATTAATGTGGATGACATTAAAATTTTTGGAAAAAGATGCAAACGTGGAACAAAGGGCTAAGTCAAGAGGCATACAAGCACTGTGAAAACTGTCATTGGAAAAATCTGAAATTGATGCATAACTATCATCACTAATATTACTATCACGAGTGTCGTTCATAATAAGATATAAAAATAAAATAAAAATTACAATAAAAATATATAAAATAAATTATAAACTATAAATAAAATAATATAAATAAAATAATAATTCTGCAAATAAAATACTTTTGAGTACCTATTAAATAAATTCATCAATCTTGACCTACCAGATAAACTTTGAGATTGCTAGATTATAAAACCGTCTTTCCATTTCTGGCTAAAAGTATAGAAATAATATAACAGGAATCACTTATAATTAATAATCACGGTATTTATATTTACATTCAATAGATACAATTTTTCTTCAAATTATTATCAATAGTATTGACCGTTAATAGCATTGATGCCGTGTGTAGGCACCTTTATAACTGTCACTTGTCAAAGACGTATTGTCACAATCTTTGATTGTCACACTATTGACATTAGTTTTATACCGTGTACCGTGTTTATATCATCATACATAAGTAAATTAAAGCAAGAGATGTAAATTTATGACGGTAAATATAAATCAAAATACAAAAACACTTCAAATATCGGCACTTCTCCATAATGTATGAAAAGGATAATAACTTAGCATATGTTTACTTTTTAGAAACAATCCTTTTGGGCCTGACAGTAGTGGATTTGGAATCTTTTTGAGTGGTACTTGCGGTATTGGATGGCGGCTGTGGAGCAGTAGTAGCACTTTGTATTCTAGTGTCTTCAGGAGAGGACAGGGCCCTCAATTCAGCCATGTTAGTGATGCGGTGACGAGATGAATCGGGCATGCAGATAATAACATCCCCTTCCTTTGTCCAACATTTCTCAATTCCGTACCGTTGGCGAGCTGACTGAAATGCTAGGTGTCTCTCTTTAGTCAGAAATTCTGACAATGTTTTACCAGAACTTTTAAGAGCTGTTTTAGCATACCAGATACGGTTTCTTAAAGATAAGTCATGAAACTTAATCAATATGGGCCTGGGTTTATCATCTCTAAGCTTACCTAGGCGATGAGATCGGCTGATAGTGTGAGAGGTTACCTCAGGCATGTTAAGGTGATCAGAAATGACACTTGAAGCCGTTGCAGCAACATCTTCTTTTTTGACTTCAGGGACACCGTGAAGTAGTAACATCTTCCTTCTGCTTCTCATCTCAGTGCGGTCCACTTGTTTTGCAAGACAGTCAACCTGCATTCTGAGATTTTCGAGTGCAGACATGACAAATGCTCTAAACAAGCTGAACTGGGCTGCCACATTAGAAGTAGGACTTGACGCAGGGTTAGAGGAGCTTTGAAGACTGACTTGAAATTCTGCCATTTTTGTGTTAAACTGTTCGGCTAAGTCAGCTATGGACTTTTTTACCTCTTCCATTTTTGTGTCTGTGACTTTGAGGTTAAAGTGCAAGTGTATTCAAATAAAAATAATTAGTTGAAAAGTTGTGAAAATTTGTTTGGAATTTAGTGGCTGGTAGGTACTGAAGATTGTTTATTCCATTTAAATTATAATATTGTATATATTTTCACTTTTAATGAATATATTATTAAAGAACACAAATCTATCAACTATACTTTTATGCTCCTACCCACGAAAAAAAAAAAAAAAAAAAAAAAAAAAACGTACGTTAAATTCAAATCAAAACGAATAACATTGGAATCGCATCAAATAGTTCTATTACTAAGTACGTTAAATTCGAATCAAAACGAAAAGCGTTGGAATCGCATCAAATAGTTCTATTACTAGGTACGTTAAATTCAAATCAAAACGAATAACATTGGAATCGCATCAAATAGTTCTATTACTAAGTACGTTAAATTCGAATCAAAACGAATAGCGTTGGAATCGCATCAAATAGTTCTATTACTAAGTACGTTAAATTCGAATCAAAACGAATAGCGTTGGAATCGCATCAAATAGTTCTATTACTAGGTACGTTAAATTCAAATCAAAACGAATAGCATTGGACTCGCATAAAATAGTTCAATTACTAGGTACGTTAAATTCAAATCAAAACGAATAGCATTGGAATGGCATCAAATAGTTCTATTACTAGGTACGTTAAATTCAAATCAAAACGAATAACATTGGAATCGCATCAAATAGTTCTATTACTAAGTACGTTAAATTCGAATCAAAACGAATAGCGTTGGAATCGCATCAAATAGTTCTATAACTAGGTACGTTAAATTCGAATCAAAACGAATAGCGTTGGAATCGCATCAAATAGTTCTATTACTAAGTACGTTAAATTCGAATCAAAACGAATAACATTGGAATCGCATCAAATAGTTCTATTACTAAGTACGTTAAATTCGAATCAAAACGAATAGCGTTGGAATCGCATCAAATAGTTCTATGACTAAGTACGTTAAATTCGAATCAAAACGAATAGCGTTGGAATCGCATCAAATAGTTCTATTACTAGGTACGTTAAATTCAAATCAAAACGAATAGCATTGGACTCGCATAAAATAGTTCCATTACTAGGTACGTTAAATTCAAATCAAAACGAATAACATTGGAATGGCATCAAATAGTTCTATTACTAGGTACGTTAAATTCGAATCAAAACGAAAAGCGTTGGAATCGCATCAAATAGTTCTATTACTAGGTACGTTAAATTCAAATCAAAACGAATAACATTGGAATCGCATCAAATAGTTCTATTACTAGGTACGTTAAATTCAAATCAAAACGAATAGCATTGGACTCGCATAAAATAGTTCCATTACTAGGTACGTTAAATTCAAATCAAAACGAATAACATTGGAATGGCATCAAATAGTTCTATTACTAGGTACGTTAAATTCGAATCAAAACGAAAAGCGTTGGAATCGCATCAAATAGTTCTATTACTAGGTACGTTAAATTCAAATCAAAACGAATAACATTGGAATCGCATCAAATAGTTCTATTACTAAGTACGTTAAATTCGAATCAAAACGAATAACATTGGAATCGCATCAAATAGTTCTATTACTAAGTACGTTAAATTCGAATCAAAACGAATAACATTGGACTCGCATAAAATAGTTCTATTACTAGGTACGTTAAATTCAAATCAAAACGAATAGCATTGGACTCGCATAAAATAGTTCTATTACTAGGTACGTTAAATTCAAATCAAAACGAATAACATTGGAATCGCATCAAATAGTTCTATTACTAAGTACGTTAAATTCGAATCAAAACGAATAGCGTTGGAATCGCATAAAATAGTTCTATTACTATGCTAAATTAGAATCAAAATAACCAGCTGATCCATTACTTGGAAGATCACTGTCTTATTAATGACCGACAGTACGGGTTTCGTCCAAAGCGGTCCACAGGTGATCTTCTGGCGTACGTGACTCATCTTTGGAGTGAAACTATCGACAGGTATGGTGAATCATTGGCCATCAGCCTGGATATCTCCAAAGCTTTCGACAGGGTTTGGCATAAAGGTCTTCTCTCCAAGCTCCCTGCATACGGTCTGCCAGCTCAGCTCTGCACCTGGGTGGCTAGCTTCCTGCCCAAGCGTTGTCTCCGAGTTGTTGTGGATACATGCGCTTCACAATTATTTGAAGTGAACGCTGGTGTACCTCAAGGCTCTGTGCTATCCCCTACACTCTTTCTTCTGCATATCAATGATATGCTTTCCCTTGGGAACATACATTGCTATGCAGATGACAGTACTGTGCACGAGGGTTATCATGGGCATGCAGCCGCTGGGCGAGTAGACATCGGTGAGAGGCGCGTGAATCTTGTCATTGGGATCGATCAGACGCTGGACCGCATCGTCAAATGGGGTACTGATAATCGAATTGATTTCAATGCCATGAAGACACAGGCGTGCGCCTTTTCTTCAAAAAAGTCTCCTTTCTTCCCTCGTCCTTCCCTCTCTGGCACCACACTGTCGATGCAAAGCAAAATTGCCATGCTTGGAATGGAGCTTCGCTGCGACCTGAATCCTAGGTATCACAGCGTCACGTAAACTCGGAGTCCTGAACAAGGTGCGGCGTTTCTTCACGCCCCAGCAACTGTGCCTGCTGTATAAAACTCAGGTACGGTCTTGTGTTAAGTATTGATCGCACCTCTGGGATGGCTCCACTAAGCACTTGCTTGAAGCCCTGGATCGGTTGCAGCGGCGCGCTGTTCGTATTATAGGCGATACAGAGGTCTCCAACACCCTCGAACCTCTTCAGCAGCGTCGTGAGATTGTTGCCCTCAGCGCTTTCTATCGACTGTATCAGGGCGAGTGTTCAGAGGAATTGTTCTCCCTCATTCCCCCCTTCCCTTTCCGTACAGGAACTACGCGTGCCAGTCTCCGTTGTCACCGACTAACTGTGGCATCGATTCCATCGCGAGCTATGAAGTTTGCGAACTCTTTTCTTTGTCGCACAGCGAAAAAGTGGAATTTACTTCTGGCACACGTGTTCCCTCCTTATAACCTGGGGTCCTTCAAACGAGGCGTGAAGAGACATCTTGCGGGTGGGCAGGGCGTTGGCGGCTAGTGCAGTTTGCATTCTGCAATTCTATTGGCCGCCCTCGTGTTTGAACTCTACTGCCACTTACCATCAGGTGGAGTATAGTCATCTGCCAACTATCAAATATAAAAAAAAAACGTATATCATTGTAATCGCATCAAATAGTTCTATTACTATGCTAAATTCGAATCAAAACGAATATCATTGTAATCGCATCAAATAGTTCTATTACTATGTTAAATTCGAATCAAAACGAACATCATTGTAATCGCATCAAATAGTTCTATTACTATGCTAAATTCGAATCAAAACGAATATCATTGTAATCGCATCAAATAGTTCTATTACTATGCTAAATTCGAATCAAAACGAATATCATTGTAATCGCATCAAATAGTTCTATTACTATGCTAAATTCGAATCAAAACGAATATTATTGTAATCGCATCAAATAGTTCTATTACTATGTTAAATTCGAATCAAAACGAATATCATTGTAATCGCATCAAATAGTTCTATTACTATGCTAAATTCGAATCAAAACGAATATCATGGTAATCGCATCAAATAGTTCTATTACTATATTAAACTCGAATCGAATTGAGTAGCATTGGAAAAGCAGATGGGGCTTGTAGTCCGGAAAAAGATATTTGATTAGAAGGACATTGCAATTATACTTAATTACACTTCCATCACTCTATAATTACTAGTCAAACTGCCGCTTTAGAATAGAATAAATATAGTTTAAAAAAATGTGTGAATGTAGGGCAATTGCCTTACTTTTTAGTTGCATGTAACTAATTATAAATAAGGGTGATCTCTTTCCATCACAATTTATATAATAGATTTTATGATAGTGATCGGATGATGAAGATGATGATGTTGATGAAGATGGTGATGGTATTGTTTTACGTAGGTAGTATATTTAATTGTAACGCCCGGCCCACGCCCACGGATATTTGGTGCCTGGCACTTCGAAATCAATGGAGGCGTATTAAGACTTTTATTTTTTAGTTAAAAATCAATTATGAGTTTTTAATCTGATTTAAAATTAATTAATAATTGCAGGGGAATATTTTATTTGTACTTTTAATTTCATCAGTGGTCCCCAAACTTGTCATGTTTATTGATATTATTTTTAATCATTACCTACTTTTAAGAGTATGGTAGATGAACGACAATATTAAAATGTAAATTACTCACGTGCTCCTCGATATTACCACCAAACAACACTATGCTATTAGACTCACTACTTTAATACGTACGATATCAAAACGAAAGTTATATATTGTCTACTCGCAATAACATAAAACGAACTACCATTAAATACTAATTTATAAACGGTGTTGCTAACACTCCTCATAATCCCTGGACGAGTAACAGCTTCTGACATATTGGAACAGTTATGCTACTGTTACACATGCTTATTATTGGCACGAAAGCATGCTATTATTGAGCAATGAGCTACCTACTAGCGTGTGTGTACAGAACATGCTACTATTGAGCATGCTATTTAGTGGCATGCTGGATAATAGCACGTCGTGCTATCTTTAAGCATGCTAGTTAATGCGGGGGTGGAAGGGGGAAAGGTGTAAGTGCAAGTGTGAAGGCGTTTGCTTAATGAGCATGCTAGTAACGATCTTGTTTGCAAGGTGCAAGGGCTTCCTATTCTTTTTTTTCCTCTTTCTAGCTGATAGAAGTTTTTGGATGCATTACATGGTCAGTAAATGTATAATTTTATTTAGATCCATGCGGATGGCTGTTTGATTTTCCATAGTTTTGTTTGAATTGGCAGAGAGCATGCTATCAAATGGCATGTGTATTAGAGTGTTTGCTTTGCGCATGCTTATTAAGGACCATACTTAAAACTAGCATGCTTATTGTTAGCAATTGTAAACAGTTTATAAGCATGCTCATAATAAGCATACTTATAGCACGCCTTTATCATGCTATTTTAGAGCATGTGTACCAGTAGCCTTAGAATATTTCAGCAACGGCAGCGGCAGTAATTCAGTGATTTAGGTGTTGCATTCATGATCAATGACATCTTCTTAAAAAGCTTTTAATATTAATCTTACTAATATTTTAATATGAAATTATGGATATTTAGTTGGTTGGATGTTTGTTACTCAATCACACAGAAACGGCTTAACAGATTTCGGTGAAATTTGCCATACAGATATTTTACAACATGGATTACCACACAGGCTACTTTTTATCCCGGAAAAATTCAGTTCCTTCAGGATAATAGTAAAATAGCAATATCTTGAAAAATAAATGTTTTAGTTAAATATAAGTAAGTACACGTGTTAAATTGCACGTGCAAAGCCGGGATGGGTCGACTGGTTAAATATAACAAAGAAATAATTGAATTCCACGATTTTTTAGA
Source organism: Limenitis camilla (assembly GCA_905147385.1). Lineage (NCBI taxonomy): Eukaryota > Metazoa > Arthropoda > Insecta > Lepidoptera > Nymphalidae > Limenitis > Limenitis camilla. The sequence continues at coordinate 3,756,869 of LR990251.1, read as the reverse complement.
CGTTTCGACTCCACATATTTGTTTATTCCGCAGCTATTCCTACAATTCCCACGTAGCGCTAGCTTGGACGCAGGCAGCTAATTATTGAGTTATTTTTTATAAACGCATTTACATACCGACGGATATCATTGTGTTTTAAATATTTGACTCACTGGTTAAACCGCGCAACTTCGTCTGCGTCACATAAGAGAGAGAGAGAGAGAGAGAGAGAGAGGGGATTAGAGAACCTACCACCACCACCTATACAGTTATAAACTTTCTTTGTCTTATCATTTACGCAGCGCACGCTTAATGCTCCGCTCCTATGGGTCGTAGCGTGATGTTATCTAGCTTATAGCCTTCTTCGGTAAATGGAATATCTAACACTGAAAGAATTTTTCAATTTTAAGCAATATTTCCTGAGATTAATGCGTTCAAACAAACATACTCATCATGTAATATCGAATGTAAACGTGACATTTTACTTACATAAGTACCGACGTTGGGTCTGCCAGACCACCATTATTAAAAAAAACTTGAGTTTCTTAATAATTATGTTACATGTTTTTAATATACATACATATATGTGTCGGGGATTTTAAATGGTGTGAAGGAAGGAGGTGAGGGGAATATTGGAGAACACTAACAGGGGGGATGGAATATTGGTTAAATGCAACGTAGATACTTCTACTGAACCGATAAATAATTAAATATGATCTCTAACAATTACGAGAGAAACCTAAGCAGTGATCACGACACTCGCCTCCACTGCTAGGCTCTCTGTTTAAACCCAAGGTTAAACGCACATAAACCAAACCTAACACGAGACTTGGAAACTAGATTGTGAGGTACTCACGTGACCTTGATCGGACAGAACTCCTAGCACTAACACTATTCAGAGTCTATTTCACTTCTTGAGAGATCGCGCACGTCTAAGATTTCAGTCAGACTGTCGATGGCATATAAAGGATCGAGGTCGAGACTGTCAAAATAACGGAAGTGACCACTACCTTACTCCAACGCCACAATAATTAATATTATGTATTATTATATTGAAGCTACGCTGCATAGTAACATGTAAAAGACAATAGTAATATATACTTTAGACGGAAACCGAGCAAATACTGTCACACTCATGAAATCCTTCCAATGAAGTCCCAGCATTACGACACCGCATACACGCTCCCTTTGACAACTGATACAAATCTATCGGAACAGAGGTTATATACAGTTCTATACTATGTAACCACACTGTCTCATGCTCATTGATATGTCGCCAATTGGGCTGAGAGTCGCAAGTCGAGAGCTGGCTACTCATACAATGTACTTAGAGCCAGTTATATTTGTTGTGTGTGATATGTATTATGTGTTATGTGTTATGTGTAACGTATACACTACAATCAGTTAGACAATTAATAAACAATCAGCTGTTCTCAGAATATTCACACAGCATTAAATTGTAGAAATTTGTTTGAAGACTGTATAATTTGGTCTCAATTTCTTGCCCTTCACATAATACCCTTAATACCCTTTTAGACAACAGGACGGACTGTTTGCAATTTTGATAACATTTCTTCATAGTTTTTGTTTTGAAGCGATATTATTTTTATTTTTTTTTTCGCGGAGGAATGCATTTACGCATACCTGACCAGCCCTGTGGGGGCTCCATCATATTAAACGCTGCAGGATCGCTTACGCATTCTACTGCAGACGTCTCGATTGTCGACCCGCACTATAGAGGGCCTGCTAGCCTATTCGGGTTTGTACCGAGTAACGGGGACCCCCTCAGTACCCCTCCATCGTGCGAGAGAAGAAGGTGGGCGTAAGCAGAGAACTTGCGATCTAAAAAAACTAGAACAAACCGAAAAACAGAAATAACACGAAACCTTATAATGTCTTTTCGTCCACACGTAGATAGTTACAGGTTAAGAAAACTTAGTGTGAGGAATTTTTGTAACACCAATAGAAGCCTAAAGTCATTTTTAAATTTTTGTCAAATCTGTGTATATATCTACTGTTTCATTTATAAGTTGGATGTGAGAAACAGTTATTTAAAAAAATTATATCGACTAGTTTTTAAGTAAAACTACACTGTCAAAATGACACTAATTTTCATCAAAAAAAGTACATCATATTTAAATACCTTAGCTGTTATAAGGGTATTTTTAAAATATCAAAAAATGGTTTGTCCGAACAAGATTCCAACACGGAATACATTTTGTCTTTCTATCTTTGTATTTTGATTTTATCATTATAAGTTTTTGCAAATTTGAAAACATAAGGGTTATTATAACATCAAGCAAACAATCTTATACTAATATATAAAGGTAATAGATTGTATGTTTGTTTGCTTGAACGCGCTAATCTCAGGAACTATTGGTCCGATTTGAAAAAATCTTTCAGTGTTAGATAGCCCATTTATCGAGGAAGGCTATAGGCTATATATCATCACGCTACGACCAATAGGAGCGGAGCTACACGCAGACGAAGTCGCAAGGGTCGACTAGTTAAGTATGAGATTTGGAAAATTTTCTGGAGCTCCTTATTAACGGAAATTACGGAAGGCATTTGAGGAAGAGGTCAAGCTCAAAGTAATCATATGTTACTTTATGGAAACGGAGGTCTCAACTAATAATCGTAATAATAAAACATGTTCCTTCGCTAGAATAAATCCAACGCACTAAAAAAGACATATTTTGCAAAAATCTTACTAAGATTGAAGAGGAAGGGAGTTGAGTTAAATCTCACGACATTAGAGGAGGAGAGAGGGTCGGAAAGTCGCCACAAACGCCTCACGTAATTAATAGACGCCCCCTTATTCGGATATCGAGGTTGGCTTTGGGAAATGTAAGAAAAAATGTATTTATATGATATTATTTACGGGATATCATTATAATTCTCATCCTCGAGAATAAGACACGTTGATAGTTACAACCTTACAAGTGTTAGCAACACTATTTATAAAGTAGTAGTAGCGGGTAGCTCATTTTATATTAAGCCAAGTATACCGACGTGTAGACAATATATAACCGTAAGTGCGATAGATTAGTCTCAGTCTCTCTGGTGTTTCCGCGCAGTGTCTTCTTGAGGTCCACGTAAGTTTACTTTATTATCTATTGTCGTTAGCGAGGTTGAGTGGTAGAGGTGAGAGTTAATATGTAATGAAAGAGCTCTTTAAACCTGCTTCTGGGTCTCAAGCCCCAGGCACAGCTCGATCTGTACCGTGTTTGTTACTTTGTCTTTTTTTGTGGTATAACTTTGTATTGTACTTTGTATTCTGAAAAATTGACGGATACGTCTGACTGTACGGATATGGATTATATAATGTTGGCAACACTAATTTGAGTAAACAAACGAGCAGACGGTCTATCTGATGGAAAGTGGCCACCGTCGCCCATGGACAAAACTAGAGTGAGTCTAGAGATAGAGTAAGGAGGGGGAGCGAAGAGAAGAATGATGCGGTTTCAATGGACCCCGAGCAAGAACCCGGTGTTCAATGGAAACGCAGCTGTAATGGGATGGCAGAGGGAGAGGGTAGATCTGGCCTACATGCGGCTCGGCCAGAACGCGCCAGAGACACTTGGCGGTTGGATTCGCATGCCGTTGGTCGCAAGCCAGTCGGGGAACAGATCCCCTACCACCAATGGGGGTGCTGGGTTACTCGGCTCTTATGAGATGCTCTTCCAGGGGCAGAGGGAAATTGTATTCTAAACCGTCCCCTCACGGGTCATATTATTCTAGCAGTAACTCTGAAGCTCTAAGTCTAAAGCATAACCTCCAGGAGGATATTCTAGTCAAGCCGTCATACTTTTAATATGTGCATAGAGTATAGTTGTCATCAACGGTGTTGCTAGTTGCCCGTATGTTTTCACAAAGGTATGCGATGGCTATCCTATATAAATTGTTTCATACAATTAGACCCTTTCAAAATTCCGTGTTACAAAATTTGTCATAATTTTTTCACACCCGGTATGTTATTCATTGAGTTTTGTATTATTAACTTTTTTTAAATAATATATTAACCACCACAATGCACATATTATGGTATTAAGTGAATTTATTTAAAAAAAATGAAAAATTAGTATATATATATTCCTCGGAGATTTCATGATGAAAAGGAGGAGGAAGAAAAATATACCCCATATTGAGAAACACAACAAGGGGTGTGATATTGACTGGGATGTTGGATAAATGATAAAAAAAATATTTTGGGCGCTACTACGATGTCACAGATAGACATATTGATACATACGTTAAACTTATAACACGCCTTAAAATAGTTATTTAAATAATTATTTATATGGGACACGTATGTCTCCTGTCTGTGGTCTTCAAAGGGTTAAACAGTTTTAATTTCTAGTGATCAATTTGATTACGCAAAAATATCAGAAAGTGAGTATATTGGGTTATGCGACAATAGAGTAGTTTTTTGTAGAAAAATAATCTTTAGGCCTTTTAGCGTCTGTACATATAGCGTCCGTGTGCAATCATCACACTAGTGGGCTTTTTACAAAAAAAATCTCTTCTTAGAAGGCTCAAAACATAATATCAATTTACATCAAACGCTTTTAAGATTTTTTTTTTTTAAATAATCGCCATCTCTACGCTGGCGACGTCCGTGTGCATGGCGTTGTCTTGGCGTTAATTGTCTCGCGCTATAATCATGTTCTTGGCCGTAGTTATAGGTTAGTTTCAATAACAATAGGTTTGTCGTTGTTCGGTCTTTGCTCGATCGTTGTTCAGTCGTTGGTTTGATAGTTGTTCGATCGTTGTATGGTCATCGGTTTTTGTTTGGGTGAAATTAGGTATTGGAATAAAATTTAGGTTGTTGGTCTTTTAGGAGTGTATAAACATATATTATATAATAGGTGTAAAATTAGAAAATTAAAATCAGAGGTAAGGAGTAAAATATAATATATGGGGCATTCCACACGAAGCTACTAAAAACATTTCAATATCATGGCTCTTTACAGGGATCGATGTTATAATACGTTTAATTTACCTGTACTTAGAAAAACTAAAGTTTTGAGAAAGTCAACACATTCTAGTCATTAAAAGTGTAGATGTAACGTATTTTTGTATTTAATAAGTATTAAAAATGTATTGGTGTTATTAAAAGTATACTAAACATTCCGTCAAGTGATTTTATTAGATTGACAGTTTTACTAAACTCGTACAAATGGCGGCGGTGCGGTGCAGAACGCTACCCTTCGGCAGTATTTTCAGTCTAGCTCCTAATCCACTTCTAAATCCATTATAAAAATTGGCAAGAAGGTTCTATACAACATTAGCTATTTACATAAAAAAACATTTTTTTTTTAGGAAATAAGATTTTTTTTTCGTTTTCAAAAATACAATTTAAAAGCTCAGTAAATGAAGTAACAAATCCATTGGTTTAATTATTTTAATATATAATTTTGTGACTATAATCGGCTTTGAAGTACATACTACATGCCTACCGGTTGTCCAAAATTTCAAAGTCCCATAACTCTTTAACTAGTCATTATATTACAAAAATATTTGGTGCACGTATCAATAACATGTATAGGTAGAACATACTCAAATATTACTAAAATCGGAAACATAGTTTTTTTAACTGTCCGCTTCGCGTGGAATGCCTGCCCCATATAAAAAAAAACTTTCATTTTTTTTCTGACGTATTTGAGAATTTTTTATTAATTGCCAAAAAGAATAGGAATATAGTTGACTTTGAAATAATAAATGAAGGAACGGATTTCTCAAAAATAACTTTGCTATGGAATCTAAAAAAACAGGTTCAGCTCCCGCTGTGTTACTTTTTGAATAAAATAATAAAAAATTGACCTCTGTCATACACTTGTAACATTAAGACAGATATAGATCACATTAAACATTTTTAAAATAAACTAGTAACATGCTCTGACTTCATACGGTTTTTGTACTACAATATGCATGTGAACCTTCCTCTTGAATCACTCTATTTATTGGTGAAAACCGCATCACAATCCATAGCATAGCTTAGAAGGTCTAAGCGTATAGACAGCGGGAAACGACTTTGTTTTATACTATGCAGAAAGAAATAAAGAAATATTTAATACGACAAAAAAGTAAGGTAATTGCCCTACATTCTCTTAATCAAGTCACACACCAGCCAGTGTTATTTGGGTTTGTGGATAAAATGAAATCAAGACTCTCATTAGTTTTCTTTATTAAAACTATTGAATTCTCTCTCCAAAGTTTTCCCACTAGATTTAATATAATGAACACTTTTAATATTATTCATCTTTCTGATTTCATACAGTTCACGTCTTCAACAGTGTCGTGGTGCTAGGTTACAAGTTTTTTTTTATGGTAGATAAGGTGCAAACGAGCAGATGGTCCACCTGATGGTAAGTGGCCACCATCGCCCATGGACATCGGCATACTCCCTTGCTTTGTCGATGCATTGCATCCTCGGAGATAGAGTGGGGAGGGGAATGAAGAAAAAAATGCTACGGTTTCAGCGGAACCTCAGCAAGAGGCTAGAGTGCACTGGATCCGCAGTCTTAATGGGATGATAGAGGAAGGGGGTCTGGCCCACATGCGACTCGGCCGGAACGCGTCAGAGACTCTTAGCGGTTGGATTCGCATGCTGTTGGTCGCAAGTCAGTCGGGGAACAGATCTCCTACCACCAAGGGGGTGCTGGGTTACTCGGCTCTTACGAGATGCTCTCCCAGCGGCAGAGGGGAATAGTATTCTAACCCGTCCCCTCACGGGTAAAAGCTTACTTTGTTAAGTAATAATTCTAGTTAGAGGTTCGACAGCACTGATGACGTAATGGAGCTCCGTAACCCTGAAACTTCTATGACGAGTATACTCGTGAAATTGTTATGGGTAATCGACTAATTTCTGGTCAAATTCCTGTCAAAAATATGTCATCCTAGGTCTATAACTATAAGACACCTTAATGGTCACTAAAGTCAGATGTTTATCAGGATCATTAAGTAAAAACGCAGGCAGAATGACAGCTCATACATTATTAGGTAGAAAATAAATAAAAAACAGACACACATTAATAAGATAGCCGCCTCCGAATTACTATGTGTCGCGGGTAGGTGTTTTTGTATTGGGTAGTGTAGACAGGAGACAGAAATGTCGTAGCAAATTTTTTTTACTTTTTAATTAGATCATAGAATATGTAACAAACCCGATTTAGTAAATTTTGGCACTTTAAAGGAGTTTCTCATGTAGTTTTATTCTTTTTGTAATACGCACAAGACAATAATAGTATACACTTAAAACAGAACACCAAGTAACTAATATTAAACACTTACTTCAAACCTTAATAATGGAGAATAGGATCACGAAACCACATCACTCCGTTTGGCAACTAGCTCAAGTGCATCGTAACAGAGGTATACAATCTTGGTATAAAAGGCACTATCCGGAAATATAAAGTTATCAACGGTGTTGGTGACTGAACTTTAATTAGAATGTTTATATGTACAAATATTCAATGCAGGTCAATCAAGAGCATACAGGAAATGTAATATAAATGAATAGCTTAGACAAAAAAAATAATTCTGCTTTAGAACTCTTCCTCCACGTCGCTTACGTCACGTACTCTCACATCTTCTTAAACTCTTTACACTCGAACGTTATGTTTAATTTACCAAGTATTTGTGTTACATACTAGAATACTGGCGATGTATTATCATCATCACCCTTTAATGCCCCACTGCTGAGCCGGGTTTCCTCCTCAAAATGAGGAGAGATTAGGCAGCACGCTGGCCAAGTACAGGTTGGCAGACTTCATACACCTTTTGAGCACATGGAAAACTCTCAGGAGTGCAGGTTTCCACACGATGCTGCACCGTTAAAGCAAGTGATATTTAATTTCTTAAATCACACATAACTCAGACAGTAGTGTTTGTTAGCGACCCTGTGGAGGACGACAACTGACATACCGCGAGCTGCCGTAAGCACCAACAAGTATAAGAGCATGTTTTGCTCTTTCTAAACGAGCTCCACAAACCACGAGTGGAGCACGACATATGAGAAGAACAGCGGATGCGTCTCAACCGATTTCCCGCGGTTCTTCGTCGTGTAGACGGCGGAAGCCCAGGGGTTTTTGTGGGTACAAATCCTACATAAGGCTCTTCCTCGGAGCCGGGTATCTTAAGAAAATTTCCCCTGCGTAAACAAAAAAAAAGACAGTAGTCTACCCAGGATCGAACTCGGTCTTAACCACTAGGCTATCATTGCTGGCGATATATATGAAATGTTAATTACAAAGAATGATGGCTTTAAACTAGATTAGCTCCTAAGGGTTATACTTTACACTCAGACCTTTAGCGTTACTGCTAAAATACTCTCAATGTAATAATGATCATTATGACGCAACGGCGTATTTATTTTGCAATCTCTAATTCTTCGTTGTTGTCCAACATTCGAGAAAGTGCTACTTAAATCAATGCTACCAACATTATAACTAACAGGATGTTACTAAAATCAAACTAGTGTTGCCAACATCACATTTAACAATAATAAAGTATTTTTTGTCTCAAGTCTGCGCTGCCAGCTTATCTAGTATCGGAGTACCCATGTCACTGCGCGTCGTTTGCAAACGCCGTCCAAATCACTGTTCATACTATGAATAATAATGGATGTTATATTTTTTAACGTCTAAATATTGAATAACTTCACCAATACATTCTAATTTATATATATTGTTTGAATTAATTTTGTGTGTTATTTACACAAACACAGATCAACAAGAATTGTTGATTGTGAAAAGAAATGTCATAGAAAACGTGAGAAAGTGAGTGAGTGTTTAAGTGAACTAAGGTTGAGTTTCCACAGAGGGATGTGTTTGTTAAGAACAAATAGAATCGCTTCATTTACCTATAAAACTTTTATATACATTTTTATAAAACAAGTTGATGTGCCCTCGCTTCGCTTGTTGATAGAGTTGTTAATGTCACTTTTGATAGCGTTCAATTGGCTAATGGTTTCTAATGATTTATTTAAAAATATCTCAACTGAATTGACAATTTATAAGCTTTGTGATTATAGATTTGTGGCAGTTTGATAATTTTATAATAAAATATTGAACATCATAGTGAAGTGTAGAGTAGGTTGTAATAACTTGCTGCTAGCTTGGTTTAATTTTGTTCAAGTAGTGAAGACGAGTTTACATGACGTGAAAAGGTTTCGCACGTTAATATGTCTTACGTATTACTGATTATGTTTTTAACGTATAAATCAAAATCTACTAAACCAATTTTGATATTTTTTTCACTGAGAGAAAGCTACATGCTTTTTGAGTAATATTATCTACAGTGTTACAATAAATATTATAGCTGCAGGAATATTAAGCAACCATTTTGTATCTCAGGAAGTACTAATACAATTAAACAATAATTTAACTAGATATATCATTTTTTATTTTTTTATTACTTTAGTATCAAAACTTCATAATATAATAAATTCCTAAACAACAGTTTTCCGAGCGCAAAGTTAAATTCCCTTAATTCAAATTGTACAGAACCCTCCCTGCGCAATCTCAATCGCATTTAGCCGAGTTTAATTTATTTTTAGTTTTTCCCGGTGAAGAATACAAGTATTTACCAGTTAAAGCGAGTAACCAGAAGTAATTTTGTGATAAGGGATGAGTTGCTAAGGTTTCAGAAGAGTTAATTAATGACGCAGCTCTCAATTAAAAATGAGCTGATTGTCAGACAACTGAAAAGATCTTCACAAATTATAGCTAAGAATCATCTCGATTAAATCAGCTTCGCATTCTAAATCATAAAATAGAATCTCTTCATTATACTCGCTCAGAGCATGTAACAATAGAAGTTATAATATATGTTCGTAACAAACACATTACTCTGGTGGAAACGCAGCCTTAGTAAGGCCAGACTAATACAAGTAAACATAGTTTAAACTGTATATAACTTACAACACTCTCTTTTTAGCTTGTAGGTTAATATTTAGTCATGTTAGTGTCGGGTAATTCGAGAAGACTTAACATGGTGTAGCTATTAAATATTTTATGGTCTGACGCTTGATTGGTTTCATATAATGTTACCTAGACATCCTAGGTTCAGCGGATGCCAGGCAAAAAACGTGTCAAATTGACACCAGGTTTCTTATGTAACTTTTACATACTCATACAAGCTAAGAAACCCTGGCGTTACTTGCTTTTTGTGCAATATATAGAGTACATAAAAACTTTTTTCGTTTTTAGTACCTTATGTTAACAGTACGGGGTGTGATACGTTAAACTCCTATAGCGTCCAAATTAATGGACCGATTGTGATGTAGTTTTACTTGTTTGAAAGCTGATTTAATCGAGATGATTCTTAGCTATAATTTGTGAAGATCTATTCAGTTGTCCGACAATCAGCTGATTTTTAATTGAGAGCTGCGTCATTAATTAACTCTTCTGAAACCTTAGCAACTCATCCTTTATCACAAAATTACTTCGGGTTACTCGCTTTAACTGGTAAATACTCTTCACCGGAAAAAATTAAAAATAAATAAAACTCGGCTAAATGCAATAGAGAATTGCGGAGGGAGGGTTCTGTACAATTTGAATTAAAGGAATTTAACTTTGCGGTCGGAAAACTGTTGTTTAGGAATTTATTATATGAAGTTTTGATACTAAAGTAATAAAAAAATTAAAATGATATACCTAGTGAAATTATTGTTTAATTGTATTAGTACTTGCTGAGATACTGAATGGTCACTTAATATTCCTGCAGCTATAATATTTATGGTAATACTGTAGATAATATTACTCAAGAAGCATGTAGCGTTCTCTCAGTGAAAAAAATATCAAAATTGGTTTAGTAGATTTTATTTATACGTTAAAAACATAATCAGTAATACGTAAGACATATTAACGTGCGAAACCTTGTCACGTCATGTAAACTCGCCTTCACTACTTGAACAAAATTAAACCAAGCTAGCAGCAAGTTATTACAACCTACTCTACACTTCACTATGATGTTCAATAGTTTATTATAAAATTATCAAACTGCCGCAAATCTATAATCAAAAAGCTTATAAATTGTCAATTCAGTTGAGATATTTAAAAATAAATCATTAGAAACCATTAGCCAATTGAACGCTATCAAAAGTGACATTAACAACTCTATCAACAAGCGAAGCGAGGGCACATCAACTTGTTTTATAATGTTCAATAGTTTATTATAAAATTATCAAACTGCCGCAAATCTATAATCAAAAAGCTTATAAATTGTCAATTCAGTTGAGATATTTAAAAATAAATCATTAGAAACCATTAGCCAATTGAACGCTATCAAAAGTGACATTAACAACTCTATCAACAAGCGAAGCGAGGGCACATCAACTTGTTTTATAAACACTAGTCGACCCTTGCGAATTTGTCCGCATATAGTTCCGCTCCTATTGGTCGTAGCGTGATGATATATGGCCTATAGCCTTCCTCGATAAATGGGCTATCTAACACTAAAATCATTTTTCAAATCGTACCAGTAATTCCTGAGATTACCGCGTTCAAACAAACAAACTCTTCAGCTTTATATATTATGCTATAAGATTCCCTGACGATTATAAGAAATCTTTACAAATTTAAAAATATTCTATCTTGATACGAAAATGCCGACAGTTTATGTACATACATACATATTTAAGACCTTACTTCTTTTATAATAAGATCCAAAATCAATTAAAACGTCACGAGGTGCCAAAACTAGATTTTTTTGGTATTTTTTGTAAATCGCGACACATTCTCGAATGTCAAAGTCTTGTTTAGACAAAGAGTTGTTGAATGAGAAATGAGAATGTTTTATTTTATCTGTTATAACATTGATTGTTACTTCTTTTTAGGGTTCCGTACCTTAAAAGGAAAAGCTCTTATAGGATCTCGTCGTTGTTTATCACTAGCGTGGACAGGTTAAGTCAAAACAATCAGAAGATACAGCAGTTCATGTCGTTACCCATAAAGGTATTATAGTCCTCCCGTTTTTGTGGCATCATAGCGCCCAAGATAATGGATCGATTCTGATGAAGTTTTATTAGTTTGAAAGGTAATTTAATCAAGTTGGTTCTTAGCTATGTATTGTGAATATCTGGTCACCCGTTTAAAGACTATCAGCTCATTGCTAAGTTGACATCTAAAATTTTTTAACAATCTTGTAACCATGGTAACACACTTACATTTCTTACACTGAGTACAGCATATAATTTCATATTTCTATTTCTATGAAATTGTACATCAATTTCAAGTAGGATATTTACTAAATCCTTCTTCAGCAAGCTGTTAATATCTTAGAATATAATACAGAAATGGCATAGACAAAAAATAATGTTTTTATTTTCATCCGGGCCGAGCCGGGTCTCCTCCTCAGAATGAGGAGGGTATTAGGCCATAGTCCACCACGCTAGCCAAGTGCGGGTTGGCAGACTACACACACCTTTGAGACCTTTTTGGGAACTCTCAGGAGTGCAGGTTTCCTCACATGCTTAAAACACACATAACTCAGAGTCAGAGGTGTGTGCCCAGGATCGAACCTCGGACCTCCCGAGTAAGACTTGAAGTCTCAACAACTTTCTCTTTGTGAGAAGATAGAGGATCCATTTGCATTGGATATTTCTCTTTAGCAAATCAAAAATATTGTCTCTTTCTCTATGTCTCAATGTGTAATGGATGATGTATTTGAAGAGAGATGTATGTGGAATAGATTTGCTGGAATATTTAGGAGCGAGTAGGATGTTAACCATTTCCATCTGGACCGGAACAGTCACCAAGAAGAGGAGGAGGATATTTTCCATCTCAATCTGGTATTTGGGTTGTATGAAATACTTTCTGGTCTTATTCATCCATACATAATTCGTACATAAAATTCAAATTAAGAGTCTTGTTTTTATGATGAATTGATAATCAATCTAAATGTAAAACCTTCGGATTATGGATCGAAAAAAGAATCTAAAAAAAAAAGAATCCGTATAATTTTTTTTTGGATATAATTCATAATTTTGTAGATTATATTTACCGTTAATCTGTAATTATTAAGTATAGATCTAAGGCAGTAGTAGTAAACATTGTCTATAGTAGTGCAAGTGTATTTACTCGTGATCACGTGAGTCGTAAAGTAGGTCCTGGAACTTTGACCTACGTCATAAATCCCAGTCGTTACTCTGCTTATATAAATTTTGGATAAATAAACAACCTAATCAAACACAATTTATCTATATTGTTCTATGTACACTTGAAGGAAAGGGGAACTGTTTAAATTTTAAGTCTCTTAATTGGAGAGAGAGAGTTAAGGACCATCCCTAATACTAAAATAATTAAATCGTTAATTTGTCTGCGCCTAATTGGATTATGATGATGCTTTTATTATTGCACTTGTTGGGATTCTGGCAACCATCTTGTTTGTTGTTTCATGAATATAAAGGAAATTATTCTTTTTAATCTCGTTTAAATTGACCAAAACAGAATTTAAAAAAATCATTACGTCACATTACAGTACATCGTATCACAGCTCATTACGCCATATTCCATCATATTACACGTTGTTATATCGCTCACATATATAGAGCGAATACTGGTCTCTTTCCTGACCATTTAAGCACTACACTTTTTACCCAGCTTCCTTTAGCGTCCAGACTTCTTCGAGTAATTAATGTTCAATCACAACACTTTCTATTTGATTGAAAGGAGTTTTCTGTTATGTCCCTTGAGGAAAAGGGTTGGGATAAGACTTTTCTTTGCTACTAGGAAGAGAATCGGTAAAGTAAGTCCCCTTTAGAGGCCAAACTTGCCCGAGTGCTTAATACTCAATTAATCAGTCTATCTAATAATAATAATCTAATTCCTCTTAACTCAGTCCCCCTTTGGTAGCTAGACTTCCCCAAGTACTGAGTATTCAATCGCTATATTTATTATTTGTTATAATTATTTAAAGGAGTTCCCAGTGATGGCCATTAAAGCAGTGATGGCCTAGTGGTTGAGACTTTAATGTCTCATTTCGGAGGTCCGTGCTCGATCCAGAGCACACACTTCTGACTTTTCTGAGTTATGTGTGTTTTAAGCATTAAAATATCACTTGCTTTAACGGTGAAGGAAAACATCGTGAGGAAACCTGCACTCCTGAGAGTTCCCTAAAGTTATCAGCCGGGAGCTTAGAGCCGGGCCATTGACGGGTCGTGATGATGATGACACGTTGTCTCATCTCATTTTTGTCCCATCACGTCTCATCACAACCAATTAAGTGATTCTCTAATGTTAGATAATTTTACATCCTTTTCTCGTATCATTATTGTCTCCCCTTTTCTCATCGTCAATATTACGTCACTTTATATCCCATTACATCCTGCTCTTGTTTCATTCTTGTGTCGTCTCCTAGGATCACATCACATTAGATTACGTCACGGTACATTACATTTCTCTTAATACTCGCCCCATTATTTTTTCATCTCGTTCTATTATAGCAAATTAGATTACGTCAAATTATTTTTTTTAATAAATAATTAAATACACTTTTAATAATTTTTTTATTAATGAAATTTTTTAATTAAATTATATAATCAAAATTAAATTACGTAGTACGATTATTTACATCACCTTACATATTGTTCTCGTTTGATGGTATATTAAATATTGGTCAAACGACTGACAGTTATGTCAAACGCCATAATAGAAAAAATAATATCAGTCATTAAGTTTTCTTAAATTTTCTTATTGACCACGTAATTTTCTTAATTTTTTTCCTACATAAGAACCTTTTCCTGACAATAACACAACAAAAAAGTTATTAGCGATATCGGTCCAGATGTTCAAGTGTCTGCCGTGACCAAGGTGAATAGGGCTTCCTATTTTTATATACAGCATTTATCTATAAAGGAAACTTTAAAAATTAAGATGTGCAAGAGCCTAAGGATCAACATAAACTTAAAGTTATTATCAACATGTTAAAAAAGGTAATATAAATTCAAAGCCATTGTCTGTACGTCTGTAGAGCATTTATTACAATGAGCAATATATCGTAATGTCATAAATGTCGAGAGTGAAATACGGATTTTACGATTAATTAGTAAGTTTCTTTTCAACATCTTTATTACCCAATGTTTTCTTAGCTATATATATTAATCGATCTGTACTTCTATAAAGCAAAATATATTTTTACCTCGTTGCACACGTATATGCAACGTTACGTCAATGTGATTGTCTCACACTTTTTTTTAAACCGGCAGGAATCTGCTCGACAGATACCATCCCAAGCGGGGACTCGGGATAGTTATGCGAAGTTGGGTTCTGCTTCAGAAGGAGACAGTCCGACTCGCTTAACCTTCGGCGTGATTCTCTTCGAGATAGTAAATTGCTGCGCAACCTCGTCAGCAGTTGTCCACATCTGGACCCTCTCCTTGGGACTATATGATACTCAATGTCCCTGTCCTTGGCATACTGCCACCCCCAGAACATGGAAGGCGAACACTACCACTAGACCTTTTTACATGGATGGCAGATACCCCCGTCTGCCACCCATGGGTCTATATAGTCACCGATTTTACGGCAGCAGTGATGCCAACCGTCAAAACAAACCGTCGACCGCCTCTGCCCCGGCGCATAGGATGAATCTGTAGCTCGCTCCCTCTCTCTCTCCGACTCCTCCTTTGGCGTCAGCACGGCCTCCGCGAATGCCGCAACAGCATGCCATGCAATCTAGCTACCAACCATGGATTTTACCAAGACTGCCAGAGACAGATCATGCCCCACGAAGTTTGTTCTGCACGCCAGTTTGTTCTCTTTTTAGCTCTCCAGGTCATCACACCATATAACATTCTCGTCTCAATCCTGTCTTGTCTCATATTATCACATCATATTTAATCACGTTATATTATATCAAATTTCATTTTATTTTATTTTCATCCTTTTCTTGTTTTATCTGGTCTCTTCTCTCATATTCTCTTCTTATTTCATTTTACTAGTTTATTATTTTTCTTAAATTATAAATTTTATCAATTATTAAAATTCTCAAATCTTGCAAAGTTTCTTTCCGACACATTTATCATCCAATGCATAACCTATAAAACAATATTATGTACCTATGTATTTTTCCGTCAGTCTATATACACAGCATTATTATTTTACATAGTTTGAGTAACATATTGGCAAAATGAAAAGTTTCCTCGGTCTTAATATCTAAATGAAGTTTAATGTAAATTTCACGCGTCATATGTGACAAACGGACATACTGACATCCGTCGGAATGATGTACGGCCTCTATTCATTACTGGATACATAAGTTCTTGGGGTTCCTAAGGATTTGTACATCATAAACAATCTTTAAACAGAAATTTGGAGATTTGGGAGTGATCCGAGATGTACTGATTAGTTTTAATAATGATTTAGTTTTAGTAAGACAAGAGAAGAATTCATTAATTTACCTTTCCGTAAGTATAAAATAGTTATAAAAAAGATATTTTGATATTTATTGAGAAACTCAAACAATCAATGAAATACCTAATAGATATTTAGATAGAAAAATAAACAGAGTAAATAATCATCATTTAAGCACGAAATTATGCAAGTTTCAATATTATTTACGCAAATTGTACACATTATCCTCTTTTTCCTCAAAAGTAGGTGAATTGTGCAATAAATAGATGAAGTGATATCGTAAACGCGTCCTAATTTCTGAAATAGCAACGGAAGCCGCACCAGACAGCGCGGCACATCTGCGATTTATTTTGACGAGTACTCGGAAACTGAAAGAATTTTGTAAATAACCAAAAATATTGCACACTACATTCTTATATAATATATATACACAATGTATATGTTATTGTTAACGCTGGAAATAAATCCAAAAGTTTTCTAACAATTAAGCAAGGCAGACACTTTCAGACTTGTTTATCTTTATAAATTACTAGCGGCCCATCCCGGCTTCGCGCGGGTGGAATATTATTTTTAAAAATATATTGGCCCTCCCGCATTTCGGTGCCCCCTCTCTTGCCGCTTTACTCGCTGCGCTGCGTCGCTACACTGGCCCGTCGCGTCCTCGTGTATTTTTTGTTTATATTGATATTTTTAATTTCGTAATATCTTTTGAATGGAAAGTCCGATTTTAATAATTCAAAAAGTAATTTACAGGTATTGAAATAGTCTTGAATACGAAATAATTTATTTGGATAAGGATTAATACAAAGTTATAGAAAACATGGTCTGATTTTGATAGGCATTTTTATCAACTTTTAAAATGTAAAAAAGTAGTTATAGTGACGTAACTATAATAGTTGGACATATAGTCTCGCGGACTTTTTTGTAGATATTGATACGTTCTATAATATTGTAGAACATTTTTTTGTTCTATCATCAATACTTTTTGCAGCGCATGCGATGAAAGATATTTTATGGCTAATTTTTTGGCACCTTGGGTTGGTTTTCGTGAGATTTCCTAAGGATCTCTAATTTTTTCTTGTAATAAATATAGCCTATGTTACTCAGGGATAATGTAGCTTTCTAATGGTGAAAGAATTTTTGAAATCGGTCCAGTAGTTTTTATGTTTATTCGTTACATACAAAAATACAAAAATACAAAAATACAAAAATACAAAAATACAAAAATACAAAAATACAAAAATACAAAAATACAAAAATACAAAAATACAAAAATACAAAAATACAAAAATACAAAAATACAAAAATACAAAAATACAAAAATACAAAAATACAAAAATACAAAAATACAAAAATACAAAAATACAAAAATACAAAAATACAAAAATACAAAAATACAAAAATACAAAAATACAAAAATACAAAAATACAAAAATACAAAAATACAAAAATACAAAAATACAAAAATACAAAAATACAAAAATACAAAAATACAAAAATACAAAAATACAAAAATACAAAAATACAAAAATACAAAAATACAAAAATACAAAAATACAAAAATACAAAAATACAAAAATACAAAAATACAAAAATACAAAAATACAAAAATACAAAAATACAAAAATACAAAAATACAAAAATACAAAAATACAAAAATACAAAAATACAAAAATACAAAAATACAAAAATACAAAAATACAAAAATACAAAAATACAAAAATACAAAAATACAAAAATACAAAAATACAAAAATACAAAAATACAAAAATACAAAAATACAAAAATACAAAAATACAAAAATACAAAAATACAAAAAAACAAAAATACAAAAAAACAAAAAAACAAAAAAACAAAAAAACAAAAATACAAAAATACAAAAATACAAAAATACAAAAATACAAAAATACAAAAATACAAAAATACAAAAATACAAAAATACAAAAATACAAAAATACAAAAATACAAAAATACAAAAATACAAAAATACAAAAATACAAAAATACAAAAATACAAAAATACAAAAATACAAAAATACAAAAATACAAAAATACAAAAATACAAAAATACAAAAATACAAAAATACAAAAATACAAAAATACAAAAATACAAAAATACAAAAATACAAAAATACAAAAATACAAAAATACAAAAATACAAAAATACAAAAATACAAAAATACAAATCTTTCCTCTTTATAATATTAGTATAGACTAGGGGCCCGTCCCGGCTTCGCACGGGTGGATAATTTTTTTTTAACATTTTGGCTCCCGCATTCTGTCGCTCCCTCTATCGCCACGTTACTCGCTGCGCTGCGAGGCACGCCACACCGCGCCGGCGGCCCGTCTGGGATTATTTTTTATTTATCTTGATATTTTTATTTCGTAATATCTTTTGACTGGAATGTCCGATTTCAATAATTCAAAAAGTTATTAACAGGTATTGAAACAGTCTTCATTGCGAAATTTATTTGGATAAGAATTAATACAAAGTTATGTAAAACATGGTCTGATTTTGATAGGCATTTTTATCAACTTTTAAAATGTAAAAAAGTAGTTATAGTGACTTAACTACAATAGTTGGACATATAGTCTCGCGGACTTTTTTGTAGATATTGATACGTTCTATAATATTGTAGAACATTTTTTTGTTCTATCATCAATACTTTTCGCAGCGCATGCGATTAAAAGATATTTTATGGCTAATTTTTTTGCACCTTGTGTTGGTTTTTGTGAGAATTTCTGGGGATCTCTAATTTTTTCTTGTAATAAATATAGCCTATGTTACTCAGGGATAATGTAGCTTTCTAATGGTGAAAGAATTTTTGAAATCGGTCCAGTAGTGTTTATGTTTATTCGTTACATACAAAAATACAAATCTTTCCTCTTTATAATATTAGTATAGATTTGTTAGGTTACCTAACAAATCAAAAAATTTAGATGTTTTTAACATTAAATAAATGATAAATACACTTATTATCAGATCATGTTACGTCACATCACATTACTTAATCTCAGACTTTGTCACGTTACATCACATCACATTTTTCGTCTCATTTTGTCTCGTCACTTTAGATGCATCACGAATTCACGAGTATGATAGTTATAATCAAATATTGTTACAAGTTTGGATCTGTGGATGAATCTCTTCGTCCATGTGTTAGCATCCGTTTTAAATTTATATAAATGGTTGTTATATGTCCGTACAATGCTTGAATATTATCTATGGTATATGATAAATTGTTTACCGTACAGGAAATGAATTGTCTATGAGTTAGATCATATTAGTGATGAATTGTCAGCATTGATACTGTTTCCGTTATTTTTTTAGGCTAAGGTAGGATATAAAAAGATGATGCAAGATGACGGAGCGCAGTATTTCTTTGATTTTTGATGTAATAAGTGCTATTAAAGTGGTTAGGTGTGTAAGTGCTGGTGTTTTTCTTACGAAATATCTGTGTTAATAGTTCTAGAGCTAACACATGGTTCACTCATTTAAGTTTCACTTTAACTTCTTTGCTGCTAAATATAATCGTAGCTTTTTGATGTTGCCAGTAATTTCTACGTCTTTATTCCATCTTATTTTGTTATTGTTTGTTAAGATAAAAGAAGAATCTGATCCCAAATCTTAAAGTCAGTATCTTAAATCTGAAAACTTATGCTTTAGCAAAGCTCTCGATTCTGAAACTTGAAACTTAACGTGTTCTTATCTGTTGGAGTATAAAGGAGTTTAACACAATAGGGAGATATACGAGAATTATTTATATAACATTCAATCTCGCTTCCCTGCGTTTTTATAATAGTCGTAGGGGACGATGAGTCTTCAAACAAATATTTCGAAAAAAGTGTCTAAGGTTTGTGCTATATACATAAAGTCCCCGAAGTCGACCACGAGTTAGAGAGGATCCACCGTACTTGTAAAAGAAAATAGAATGGGGAAAAGGGGGTCTATTTACAAGCTAATAAGATACTAAGTGGTCTACGGGTTAAATAAAATTGGGAATCTGTCCTACCTCTTCTTAACAATTGTCTCATGTTATGTTTGTTAATATGGATAAAAAAATACTACTCATAAAATATCTAATGGTGTATCCATTTGGATCTGTAATATTCGTCTGTAAAGTTAACCTAAAATTTTTTAGAAATTAGAGGAGATTTTTGAGACACAGAATCGTCGTGTGTTCGAAGAATAAGAGCCAAATTCTGTGTAAAATTATTTGGATTGTTAAATATATGTTTCCCAACCCGGCCTCGTACGGGTGCAGCTTAACATATTAACCTCAAAAAATTATTTAACTATTAATTTTTCCGGAATAAAAATTAGTACTTTTTTTTATGGTAGAAAAGGTGCAAACGAGCAGATAGTCCACCTGATGGTAAGTGGCCACCATCGCCCATAGACATCGACAAAACAATAGATACCCTCTTGTTTTGTCGATGCGTTGCATCCTCAAAATAGAGTGGGGAGGGGGAGTGAAAAAAAAAATCCTGTGGTCTCAACGGACACTGAGCTAGATCCCAGAGTCCACTAGATCCACAGCATTAATGGGATGGGAGTGGGAGAGGGTAAGTCTGGCCCACATGCGGCTCGACCGGAAGGCGTCTATGAGACTTGGCGGTCGGATTCGCATGCTGGTGGTCGCAAGTCAGTCGGGGAATAGATCCCCTACCACCAAGGGGGTGCTGGGTTACTCGGCTTTTACGAGATGCTCTCCCAGCGGCAGAGGGGAATAGTATTCTATCCCGTCCCCTCACGGGGGTATATATATTAATCCAGATTATAAAGTATCTCAATGCCGAATTTCATGGAAATTTTCGCCGTTTTTTGTGATTGCTTAACGAACATCCAATCATCGTAATATCCAAACACACAAATTTGTAAGTCAAGATAGTAAGGCTAAGGAACTTTTCAAGGAGGAGGTTCCTCCTGGGACTCAAGCCTCAGGTGCCGCTAAGCTTCCGTAGATATTGTAGTCTTTGAGTGTCATTACGCAGTGTATTCATATATTTAACAAATCTTACTTTTTACGTCACATTACATCACATCCTATTCTCATCACATCACAGCCCGAAATGTCCGAATTTTATATTTATAGATGTTCTATTTTATGTCCACAGATAAATAGCTGTATCTTTCTACAAATCCTTAGTTACTCCAAATGTCCATCTTTGGCTATCTACATCTATTTTTAGCCATTTATTAAAAACGGCAAACGGTCACCAACCTCTGTCAAGATCTGTAACAAGATCAGACATCCCTTTATTTAAATTCTCTCTCACCTCATAAACTTCAAAACAAGGCGAAATTACAGACAGACTTATTTCTGATAAATAAAGTCCAAAATGGCGCGAAAAATTAGCTAACAGCACCAATTATCGGGTTAGTATAAAATAAATAAGAATTTGACTGACCAACTTATTTTTGCGATTATATTAAATTTTATTACAAAGGAATAAAGGTTGTTTTTGAGTTTTAATCTGCAAATGTAAGTTTGTTTTTTTGGAGCTGAACATGTAAGGTACAATTCCGCACAATTAAATTTGAAATAAAAACTTTAATGGCGTACCATTGATCTATAATATAGTCGACAAATATCAAAAACTAGCCGACCCGCTCTCGATTTGCTGCGGTGTATTCAAATCGTTCACTCACTCACACATCATCATCACGACCCTTCAACGGCCCACTGCTGTGCCGGGTCTCCTCCTCAGAATGAGGAGGGTATTAGACCATAGTCCACCACGATGGCCCAGTACGGGTTGGCAGACTTCACACACGTTTGAGAATTTTTGGGAACTCTCAGGAGTGCAGGTTTCCTCACGATGTTTTCCTTCACCGTTAAAGCAAGTGATATTTAATTGCTTAAAACACACATAACTCAGAATCATAGGTGTGTGCCCAGGATCGAACATCGGACCTCCCGAGTAAGACTTGAAGTCTCAACCACTGGGCCATCACTGCACTGAAACACCCTTTGAATTTTTATTCTATTATGCGTATTGAAGACCAAAGTCTTCGAACAGTGTGCATCACCAGTGATGACGTACGGATCCGAGACGTGGTCTCTCACTCAAAGTCTTGTGCGCCCGCTCCGCGTCGCTCAACGTGCTATGGAGAGGGCTATGTTGGGTGATTCTCTACGTGATCAAATCAGAAATGAGGAGATCCTTAGAAGAAGCAGAGTCACCAACATAGCCTAGCCGATTAGTAAGTTGAAGTGGCAGTGGGCTGGACACATAGCCCGTAGAACCGATGGCCGTTGGGGCAGAAAGGTTCTCGAGTAGACTACGGACAAGACGTCGAAACGTTGGAAGGCCTACTACAAGATGGATAGACGACCTGGTCAGGGTGGCAGGGGGTCGCTGCATGCAGGTCACAGGTGACCGGTCGTACTGGAAATCTCTGGGGGAGGCCTATGTTAACAATGGACGTCCCACGGCTGACACGAACGAACGATTTGTAATATGTCACCGATGTGCAGTGGACACCATCATCTCACTCTTCTGTCTCACTCATACCTTGTCCTGACATTAGTTTTTAGATTTGGTACAGTCGTTCTGATATGTAAAAAAATTAATATTTAGATGTGATAGTGAGTCAGAAAGATTGATTGAGTTTTGAATTGTGAATGCGTAAGTCAGTAGAAAGGTGAATGATTGAAAGAACAATTGAGTGAGTCATTACTGAAACAGACAAAACAGCTAAACGGATTTGAATGAAATTTGCACTATAGATACTATATAAACTGGAATCAATTATGGGATACTTTTTATCCCAAATAAGTACAGTTTTTGAAGAATATAAGGGTTATAATGGAGAAATTCGCGGACATATGCTTTTAAATAAATATTTTTATTCCATCTTTTATCGATAAATCTAAACGAATGTAAGTCATATTTGTCAATATTATGAATTTATGAGTCCATAATATTATACATCAATATCACATACAAAGTTGTTTTGCATATAAATATCAAAAAACATTCAAAAATAGCTCTTATTTTCGAAATAATAAAGTCGAAAAATATTTATTTTACCTAAATTAAATTTGTACACATCCGTTAAGAAAAGCGTAAAAAATTTGTCTTAAGTTTTGTATCATCGTTTTTGACATTTTTGCCTTTTTTGGTATATTTTGACATTGTTTTTGTAGTACGAATTTAGTGTCAATTAATTTACAGTGTAAATGTTTTTTTAATGAGGACATGATTTATTAGGGAAGAGAATACTAAAATCCTAATATTGTAAATTCGAATGTTACTCTGTCTGTTTGTCGCTTTAACGCTTAAACCACTTAACCTATTTTGATGAAATTTAGTACAGAGATAGACCAGAGCTTGGGAAAGAATATAGGATAGGTTTTGTCGCGAATAAAAGATATGAAGAGGTTAAAATAGGGGTTGAAGTGCATGTCGAGCTGTGTGATCGATAATGTTTTTTTTTTAAATTTCCAGTTTTAATTTTTTTTTAATACAGAAACATTTATTATACAAATATGAATATTAAAAAGTTAACTAGGTAATAAAAAATATTGTTCAATTAAAAACTCAATTTATATATCTCTTAAACAAATAGGTTTTTAATAACCTACAAGCAATTACTATACTAAGGCTGCGTCTCCACTAGAGATGAATGCTTCATTTACTTAGCCTCGCTCACACTCACAGTGTGTCAAATGAAGAGATTCTATTGGTTATTAACAACTATTAACTAGTCGAACCGCTCAGACTTTACTTTTATGCAATTTTATATACATATACGTTAAACAAACATTTTATTATTTTACCGCAGAAACTATAATTTTATCCGGTATAAAAAGTAGCCTATATGTAAATCCAGATTATAAAGCATATTTATGCCAAATTTCATTGAAATCCGTTCAGCCGTTTTTGCGTAGTTGAGTAACAAAAATACACATTTATAATACTAGTTATGTGATAGTTATAAAAAGGTAGTAAAACAAAGGAGTCTAATCAAATAGTAATAACTATAAAAATATCATTTTACTGTCAGTATTACTTATTGTTTTATATACATAAAATCGTGGGTGGTCTTTACTACTATATACCTACTCTATATAACGACCATTACTATGTACTTTATTACGTTATTAGGAGTTGTCGTTACATGGAGAGTAATACAATATACAAGGAACACAACATAGGCCACAAAATGAAGCTTTATTTTATAAATTTAAGTCTCATTTATGCTACCTTTTATTAAATTCATGTTGATCCAAAATGTTAAAAATGGAGCCACAAAATGTTTTGGACCAACTTGGTTAAAAATAAAAGAAAGCATAGATAATACTTTATTGTAAAAATAAAATCATTTTGGTCCAAAACATGTAAATATAAGCTACAGTATGACTCCACTTTATTTTATAAATTTAAGTCTCATTTATGCTACCTTTTATTAAATTCATGTTGATCCAAAATGTTAAAAATGGAGCCACAAAATGTTTTGGACCAACTTGGTTAAAAATAAAAGAAAGCATAGATAATACTTTATTCTAAAAATAAAATCATTTTGGTCCAAAACATGTAAATATAAGCTACAATATGACTCCACTTTATTTTATAAATTTAAGTCTCACTTATGTTACCTTTTATTAAATTCATGTTGATCCAAAATGTTAAAATGGAGCCTCAAAATGTTTTGGACCAACTTGGTTAAAAATAAAAGAAAGCATAGATAATACTTTATTGTAAAAATAAAATCACGTTGGTCCAAAACATGTAAATATAAGCTACAATATGACTCCACTTTATTTTATAAATTTAAGTCTCACTTATGTTACCTTTTATTAAATTCATGTTGATCCAAAATGTTAAAATGGAGCCTCAAAATGTTTTGGACCAACTTGGTTAATAATAAAAGAAAGCATAGATAATACTTTATTCTAAAAATAAAATCACGTTGGTCCAAAACATGTAAATATAAGCTACAATATGACTCCACTTTATTTTATAAATTTAAGTCTCATTTATGCTACCTTTTATTAAATTCATGTTGATCCAAAACGAGTAAATGTATAAGCCACGAAATGCTTTGGACCCACTAGGTTGTTGATAAAAGAAGGTATAGATAATACTTTAATGTAAAAATAAAATCACATTGGCCCAAAACATGTAAATATAAGCTACAATATGACTCCATTTTATTTTTAAAATAAAGTTTTATTTATGCTACCTTTTATTAAATTCATTTTGATCCAAAATGTTAAAATTTAGCCACAAAATTTTTTGAACCAACTTAGTTATTAATGAAAGAAAGCATGAATAAATCTTTCTTGTAATATTAAAATCACGTTGGTACAAATTAATTTATGGTACCTTTTATTAAAATAACGTTGATCCAATAAATGTAAATATAAGTCACAAAATGTTTCCGAACGACCAACCTGGTCGAACCATAAATGAAAGAAAAAACTTTATTGTAAGAATATAATCAGGTTGGTCCAAAAAATGTATATTTAAAATATATAAGCAGCACATATTGAATCCATTTTATTTTAAAATTAAGTTTCATTTATACTACCTTTTATTAAAATGTAAGAATGTATAAATCACAAAATAGATAAAACTTTAGAGAAAAATTAAAATCGCGTTGGTCCAAAACATGTAAATGTAAAAACGATATACATAGAATGAGTACTTAATAACAAAATACAAACTTATTTGTGCAAAAATAACACTGATGATAATCACAACTTGATAAATTATTTAAAAAATTGAATTGATTATTTACCGTAGTTTGATCACAATCGGTAAAGCTTAATTGGTAATTATTTTAATCTCAGAAAAGATTAAAATCTTTCCTTTATAAATTAAAAGAGGTATTTTTTGTCATTTTTCAGGTGCTGAGGATTTCTTCATTCTTACTCTTTATTTAACGATAACTTCTAATAGCAACTAATATTATAAAGAGATAAAGTTTGTGAGGTTGTAGGGGGATAATCTCTGGATCTACTGAACCGATTTTGAAAATTCTTCTACCAATAGAAAGCTACATTATTTATGAGTGTCATAGGATATCTATTAAGCCGAAAAATGAAAAGACTTTTCGTGGTTTGTTTAATTTGTTATTCTAAAAAAACTACTAATTCTAAAAATGACACAACATCAAAGACTAAACATTCACATTTGCTAGTCGAGGCCCAACCCCCCTCCCCCTCTATACTTCGCGCGTTCATTTATCATATCACTTAGATTTTTCAAAAAAACATTTAATTTTTAAATATGTTGCTACATACAAATTAAAACGTTCAATAAACATTTTATTATTATGCCGTAGGAGTAATTACATTGATTTTTCGATGAATCTACCGCGCAGTCTCCTTCGTGTTTACTGGCTCTATACTAATATATAAAGATTCATAGGTAGGTATAGTATGAATGGATAAATAAGTCCTCAGAGAAGCGAGAGCTGGTCGGCCAGTAAATAATACTGCGCAGTATAGCTATAAGATGTAGATATTAAAAACTTAAATTTTAAAAATAAAATAGAGTAGTTTTGTGGCTTGTGTATGTATCACATTTGCACGTTTTGGACCAACCTGAGTAGAGGCTAACAAGCAGTAGTTATTTAGTATAGTTATTCTCAATAGAAAACACGGTGTATTATTAAATAGACATGTCAGTATTGTATTTTGTGATAAAAAGTGTCACGAAGCAGATCCTACGAAGCCATAACTTGGTGCTCACGCGATGTTAACGATACGATACTATGGAGAACGCTTTTATTACTTAACTAGTTGACCTGCCCTGGCTTCACCCAGGTTACACAGCTCGACATTTTTTTTTTTTATGTAACTAGGTCGGCAAACAAGCGTACGGCTCACCTGATGGTAAGCGATTACCGTAGCTTATAGACGTCTGCAACACCAGAAGCATCGCAAGCGCGTTGCCGACCCTATCCCTAACTCCCCCCAGGAGCTCTGGTTACCTTACTCACCAACAGGAACACAACACTGATTTAGAGTAGTGTTATTTAGCTGTGCTCTTCTGTAAGGTCGAGGTACTACCCCAGTCGGGCTGCTCCATATTTGAGCAGGAAATTTCCTGCTGTCCCCTACCTCAGTTAAAACATGCACTTCATCCCCTATTTCAACCCCTTCAAGCCTTTTTATCGCGATAAAACATAGTCTATATCCATTCCAAAGTTCTAGTGTATCTTTGTGTAGTAGCCGGCAGCTAACTTCGATCTTTTTTTATATTATTTTTTTTTTATTTTCCGTAACGTATCAGACGCGCGGGAACTGACGCGTGACGCGCTGCTCTCGCCCCTAATAGTAAACTACACATTAAAGGTCAAATCTATACTTACGTGCCGGCAGCTATACCTAAAGTAAGCAACACCATTGATAACTTTATATTCGCGGGTATATTTTATTTTATTCCACGACTGTATATAACCTCTATTCCGATAGACTTGAGCCAGTTGTAAACGGAGCTCGCCTGGTGACCATTATGGCAGTACTGTGGCGTGGTTGGTAATTTTTTAATAATGGTTACTCGATTTCCGTTTTAACAGATAGAGTTACTATCGCATTGAAGGGCACAAATAATATTAACTTGGGATTATGTTTAACAAAATGAATAATGAATTTGATACAAAGCTTTTAATTCAATATTTCACTATCACTTAATTAGCACTCGCGTAGTGGCTTTTGGTTTTGATGCGGTTTCACATATCACTTTAAATGTACATGTCAATGGGATTTGTTTATTCTACTAGACGGACTAAAATTTATATAAATAGTATAGTAATTGAATTAATCTCTAGATAATATTAATTTAAAGTTACTTTAAAATAAGATCGACTTGATTTTAATTTTTCAAAATCATTTTAACTTACTTTTGACACTTGGTGTTAAATTTGACATTTCAAAAAACTGTTTTTCAGTTTAGTGTTCTTTTTCAGGTCTTAAGTATTTTTTGTAACTTTTAAAGTGTTTAAAAATTTTCGCATTAAAATAATGTTTTTATTGTCATGTAAAAATATATTTTTTGGCAGTTTGACGAGTAGTAGTAATCTATGAGATTAAACATTGTGTTTAAGGATCACTTCATTGGTTATTACTTCTATAGTTTATAAATGTTTGGGTGTCAAGCCCCAGGCATTCCTCGACCTCCTGTATGCACAGCATGCATAGCTTGGGGGTCGTTCAAGTATTAGGTAAGCAGATTTTTTCTAATTATCAAAATGTCAGCAAAAGTAAGCCATACCCTAACCTACTCTAATGCTTAACTAAACATTGATGCATATATTTTTGTCCTTCCTCGTTCTGAGTTGGAATATTTTTCGATGTTCGTGTTACCATTGCAGAATCCCCCCCCCCCCTCTTACTGCTTACGTAATACTTGAATGGCCCCTCACACAATACTTTTTAATTATTTTTTTCTACTTTAAGTAGCAAGTTCTTTCCATACTTATAAGCTAGGTCTTGGAAACCCACAAGTCGTATGTTTTTATTTTAAAGGGTGTAAATTCTAACACAATTTATTTTATACTTTAACTAGTCGACTCTCCCGGTTTCCCTCATTTTAATTTATATATGACTAATTCCCAAAGACATAACGGACATACGGCTCGACATGCACTTCATCCCCACGCCGATAGATGGCGTACGCGCACACTCATTTGTTTACTAAGTATTCTTAAGTATTTTTTTTCGTGATAAAAAACTCCCTTCGCGTCCTTCCTCAAGCTCTACATTATCTCTCTATCATATTTCATCAAAAGCAGTTCAGTGATTTAAGCCTGATTGTGTAACAGACAGACAGACACCATCTATCTGTCAATAGATGGCGTAAGTAGTATATTAAATCGCAGTATCGTTTGTTTAATTTGTATTCTTAAGTGTTATTTTCGAAATTTTAATATAAGTTGGGATGTATTTTTTTTTATAATTTACATACAAGCTAGATTATTTTTGAGGCCAACTTTCAATTAATTATCCAAAGATTTCGGATTGAGATTAAATTATCTTTATATTGTATAGTCACAATGTCGCTTGCCGCTGTCTGTACGTTTATATCTTTTAAACTACTCAACTGATTTTAATGCGGTTTTCACTCATAAATAGAGTGATTCAAGAGGAAGATTTATATGTATATTATAGTAGAGAAACCAAGCGAAGCTGGAGCGGTTGCTAGTTTAACTATAACTAGAACTAAACTGGCTTAGGAATTCCACTGCTTAGTAGTTAATTATTTTTAGTATAAATATTTTATGGGAAAGGAAAGAAGAAGGAAAAAGAAGGGAGAAGGTAAAGAAAATAAACAGCTGAAATTAATAATCAATCTTAATCCAAAATTTTTGTTAATATCTAAAATTGAAATTTATTATCCAAAATCTTCATATATGAGATATATTGAATTTTATATACAGAAATTTAAATTTGGATTATATATTCAATCCGTAATCTAAAGCAAACTGGACAAAAAATATAAAAAATACCGTCAAACACTAGAATCAACATAGAAACTACCCTCCAGCTCCAGGGTGTTCACCTCACTCATTTCCTGGTTCCTACATAATATTCCCTACTTTTTATTAAGACCCTCTAATTAAAGAAGCCCTGTATAACAACTATTGCAGTACACTGACCTCGAGGGGCGACACCTTTCTAAAACTTTTTTTTTATTTAATGTATCATTTTTATATAAAAAGTGTGAAGTGTCTGTCTGAATGTCTGTGTATCCTAATATTATAATTTCGAAATTAACTTAAAAAAAGTAGCATACTTAATAATAAAACTAAACTAACATTACTGCGATTTAATATACTACTTACGCCATCTATTGACGGATAGATGACCTCTCTGTCTGTTAAGCAATCACGGTTAGGATAAAGTAGAGCGTGAGGAAAGACATAGACTATATTAATTTATAAACGATGTTGCTAACACTACTATTTTAAAAAGGTTTCTAAACTTTCGAGAAGACCCAAAATTGAAGGGCACAAATGCGTAAGAATCTCGAAAGACAAATTAGTGTGACAGAGTAAACAGACCACCGGCTGGGAAACACTGTATAAATACATTTACCTATTTATTCACTCGGTTAAAGTGGTGTAGACCTTTCAAATTTAGACATGACAAACTCACACTCATTTACTAACTCACACTCATTTACTAACTCACACATTCATACTCTCTCACCCGCTATGAATATACTATTTTTCGTCGAATTTCTATTCCATAATGCGTAGTATGTCACTGAATTGTAGTAGACACCACCATTACACAAACTATTTTCTGTCTCACTCACTCACTCACTCACGAGCCTTAACCTGACAATAAAGAACAAGACATAAAATAATAATCCAATTTGTTGCAGTTCTTCTGAAGTTATTCGTGTATGATATAAAATAATAACATTATTAGGGTAAATAATTAAATGACTATTGTAAATAGTTTTCTTAGACTGGCAAAATTTTAATTTTTCACCTTCAAGTAAAGGTAACCATTAATTTCTTATTTATAAATTTATTAATTACAATCTTAGAATTATATATCAGTATTTGAAATATTGGAAATTAAACAATTTATAAATAAGAAATTAATTGTTAACTTTAATTGAAGGTCAAAAAATTAAAAAGTTGCCAGTATATATTTACCCTAATAATGTAATTATTTTATAACACATACATATATGCTATTCATGATTATTTATTCATAAACAATAAGCTGAGAAGAGTCAATATTTACTCTTTCATAATGTTCATAATCCAAAAAAAAAAATATTCACGATAATAAAAATCTGTTTCGGTTTTTCATGTGAACACACACCATGAAAATTACCTTTTTTTTTACTTTTCATTTCGTCCGCGTTCTATTCTTTTCCATTTCGTCAAGTTTCACGTGTGGTTTTGTCTATAGTTTTCCGTTTATTCGATGTTCCATTCATCATATTTAGGTATATCAAATTTTCAGTATTATTTAGTTTTCGCTTCTATTCCATTCCATTCAGTTCCATTCAATTTCATTCCCGCCTTTTCTTTGTACATAATTTGGTCGAATATCATAAAAAAATAGTTTAAGTATTTCATAAAGCTTTTTAACATTTTCTTTTTCATGATATTTCATTTTATTTATATAGTTCTGTTATATATTTCTATTGTGCTTATGTATGTTACTATTTATTGGATAGGGACCGGAATTAGATGTCAGCTCTATATATTCCTTACACTATACTGTACTTAGAGGTTATATTTACTCTATTAGAGACCGCTTCGCCGCCCTTGTGTTTGTCTACCTTCTAGTATGAACTATTTTATTGACATCTTAAAATAATAGTTCGGTAGCACGAAAGGAGCTCAAGTGTTGACCATTAGTGGCCTGGGACATGGAATTTTTGGCCATTATGACACCATTACTACAAAATCTTGTTTAGTGTTTAAAATTGCCGTTTATATTTTGATATCATTCTTTTCATAATTAAATTTTGAAAAAAAAGACGGTAATAATGATATATGAATTGAATAGAAAATTAGATAGAACGAAATGGAGACAATACGAAACTAATTTATACGAAAAAAACAGACTGATGACTAAGAGGACAGAAAATACGAAAAACAATATGAACAAAATTTTTCAAAGGTGGAAATTAAAATGGAATGAACCTTTTAAATGATACAAAAATGAAGCATTTACTGTTACTTGAGACGTAATGATATTCCAAACTAAGTAAGCAAAACAGAATATAAAACAATGACGAAATAAAAATAATTCCTTATTTTAGACACATTTCAACTAAACTACTCTGAATAGAATATAGAACAGTGACAGTGGATTATTTTTTTGAAAAGCTCGATTAGTATGAAAACTTAAAACATAATAAAAGAGACAGCATATAGCGCTAATCAATACTTTTTTTTTTACATAAAAATATAACGAAATAGAACAGAATATAGAACCGTGACGAAATGAAAGTAAATTAAACAAATATTGGTTTTACATCACAAGTATTTTATAAATCCTATCTCATTACCTAAATATACAGTTATGTAAGTAAAGATATACAAAACTACTAGTCATAGGCTTTTATATTAAATATCCAGAACAAAAACGATCAGCGAAGTCATCTTTCTCACAATTTCTGCCAAAAATATGAAGCTCAAAGTAGTAACTGGGTTTAGTATGATTTTTCTTATTAAAATGGGACAAAATATTTTTGTAAATAACTTCGCTTGAATATATAACATTGTGGTTCTTATTGGCTGTCTGTAGAATATAATATAGTTATTTAATAGTAGATATAGTTATAACACACACCTCTACACCTTTGGCTTATGTGTGTTTTAAGCAATTGCGTAAGCGGTGAAGGGAAACATCGTGAGGAAACCTGCACTCCTGAGAGTTCCCTAAAAGTTCTCAAAGGTGTGTGAAGTCTGCCAACACGCACTGGGCCAGCATGGTGGACTATGGCCTAATACCCTCCTCATTCTAAGGAGGAGACCCGGCTCAGCAGTGGGTCATTGAAGGGTCGGGATGATGATGATGACAGTTATAATACATAATTTTTGAATTGGATCTACAGAAGATTCATTTATTCATTTACTCATCTCTCCACCTATTCAGCCAAACCTTTAACTGAACCTCATCAGCTCGTTTTAGGGGGTAATCTCTGGATCTACTGAACCAATTTTGAAAATTATTTTACCAATAGAAAACCACATTATTTGTGAGTGACATAGGCAATATATTATCCCGAAAAATTAAAAGACTTTCGTGGTAGTCGGAGAAACGCAGCCTTAACGATGATATATATAATTCATAGTTGCGGGTAGAGTATGAATGAATAAATGTGTCCTCAGTAAAGCGAGAGCGGGTAGGCTAGTCGTTCACATTTGTACTAGCGATACATTTTAAATAGGATTGTCCTGAAAAACCAAAAATACTAGTCACGAGATCCATAACGCTAACCTTCATAAAGAAAAAGCACTTTGGAGCCTAAACGTTTCATTTCATCACTTACCGAGAAGTCACCTTCATATAGAATTTATTAATTTTGTAACGAAACCGACTAGAAATGTGATATTGAAAAAAGTATATTTTGAAAAAAAAAGATTAAATCGTCGATTACTAAATATGAAATGGATACACACTATATAAAATGACAGCACTGTCCTAGGTTAATATTTTCTAGTACTAGAACATAATTATTCTGCTCGAAGATAAGCAAGCAGACTGAGAGTGTTCTAGGCAGCTTGCTGATAGGGTTTTTTTCAATACACCCAATTATACCCGTGAGACGGGTGAGGAGAATGAGTGACTAGGAGAGGATCTCGTAAGAGACGACTTACCAGACGTACCCTCATCGTCTTCCATCAATGCTGCGATTATAGTAGACTCTAGGTTCTCGCTAATAGACTTCTAAAACTACATTAATCTCCTCACTCTATCTTCGAGGTGGCAATTCGATGGTACACGGGTAATGATGTTCTTTAAGGTTATCATCAGATGGATCGTCTGATCGTTTGTTCCTTAACTATCTTAAAAATATGTTGAAATCATGTGTATCTGGTCGCAAATGGTCCATGAAAAGTTTCCGTATATGAATGATGATGAATTAAATATTGATGGCTTTATCTTCTAGTACATAACAGTTTGACAATCCTTTCGCTGATGATGATAAAGCTGTCCAATTGCCCAAGCTCATCACCCTGCCAAAATCCTTTCGCAAGAGAGAAGACGATGTATTATGGAGGTTGGTTGAAGACCAAACACTATACACAAGGCAGGATGTTTCAGTATATAAATAACTAGTCGACCCGCGCGATTTCGTCCGCGTGATGCTCCGCTCCTATTGGTCTTAGCGTGATGATATATAGCCTTCTTCGATAAACGGGCTATCTAACACTGCAAGAATTTTTCAAATCAGACCAGTAGTTCCTGAGATTAGCGCGTTCAAGCAAACAAACTCTTCAGCTTTATATATTTAAAATATAGATATAGATAAACACGTAGGAAATGATAGTGCGATTTAATATCCTACTGACGCCATCTATTGACGAGTAGATGACGCCTGTCTGTCTGTTATACAATCAGGTTTAAATGACTGAATCAATTTTGATGAAATATGATACAGAGATATATTAAAGCTTGAGGAAGGACATAGGCTATGTTTTATCGCGAAAAAAATACTTAGCTCGTACGCCATCTATCGACGTGGGGATGAAGTGCATGTCGAGCTGTGTGGCGATAATGTCTTAAATACTATGCGAAGGGAGGGCTTCGCTAATCTAATGACTATAAAAATGCCGAAACTTTATTTAACGTTATCACCCTTCTAAGATAAAAATAAAAAAAATGATAAAGTCCTGGTTGAGCGATCACTCTTCCTGTTTGTGTTTAAGATGGATTGTCTGGAGATAGTGGAATTCAATAACGACGTTGTTTGGTACTGTTTACCTTTTAAATTATTTACCATTATTATTTTAATGGAAATAGAGCAAACAAATAGAGAGTTGTCTGTGTTAAAAGTACTGGGAAAGTAGAAGTTAAGAGATACTGGAAAAATAAGAATAGCTATCCTACAGAACCCTGGGAATCCAAAGTAAACACATTTTTCATTAAATAACCAAAATTGATTGTCTTCTATGGATTCATTTAAATTGGTGATGAAGTCGTTTATGAGAATAATTACGAAGAATGTTACTACAGAGTACTAATAATAAGGCTGCGTTTCCATCAGGTGCGAGGATGCGTAGCGAGGGAAGTGTGTTAAGAACCAATAGAATAGCTTGATTTGATACAGTCTAAGCGAGGGAAGGTAAATGAGCCTTTTATCCCATTAAAATATTCCAATTCCCACAGAGAATTATAGTAAAATACAGTTTTTAAAATAAAAGATATTTTTTAATTAAATTAGATGTTAAAGAAAAAAGTTATTTAATAATATTTTAGACCAGCTCACATCTATAAAAAATCTACACTGATGTTTTTTTGTTATAATAGATTAGGTGCAAACGAGCAGATGGTCCACCTGATGGTAAGTGGCCACCATTGCCCATTAACATCGGAAAAACAAGAAACACTCTCTCGTTTTGTCGATGCGTTGCATCCCCGAAGATAGAGTGGGAAGAGGGAATGAAGAAGAAAAATGATGCGGATTCAGCGGACCCTAGGCAAGAGCCCAGAGTCCACTAGACCTACTGGGATGGGAGAAGGAGGGGGTAAGTTTGGTCCACATGCGGCTCAACCGGAACGCGTCTATAACACTTGGCGATCGGATTCGCATACTGGTGGTCGCAAGCCAGTCGGGGAACAGATCCCCTACCACCAAGGGGGTGCTGGGTTACTCGGCTCTTACGAGATGCTCTCCCAGCGGCAGAGGCGAATAATATTCTAACCCGTCCCCTCACGTGTATGGTATAATGTCTTTTTGACATTGGTTTATATATTGCTGAGAAAAAACAGGTTTTTCTATGAAACTGTGATAGACATTAGAATTTAGTAAATGGGATTAAAAGGTTCTGACTAGACTGATATTGTGATTTTTTTCCATATTCCAGTTAATTTTTGTGGCTATCATTAGAGATACATCCACCAAAAAAATCACATAGAATCATTATTTCCCTAACTATAATGGGTAGTAATTACACGAATATGTGACGGGGATAGCATATCTAAAATTACAAAACTTTCATGAAGGCCGATGCAGCATTGTGAACCATGCTATTTGCACCAACGCGACTTCATCCGTGTGATGCTCCGCTTCTATGGGTTATAGCATGACTTTATATATCCTATAGTCTTCCACGGTAAATGAACTATCTAATATTGAAAGATATTTTTAAATCTAAACCAGTAGTTCCTGAGATGAGCGAATTTGAACAAACAAACTCTTAAGCCTTAAAATATGATTGAGAAACACAGCTCTTGTATGTTTCATCAAACGTCTATTTTAATTACTAAATAAAAAACTATATCAGCAAAATACCAAATACGGGAATGAATACGGATAAGGAGTCGGTAATAAGTCATATTTATTGGCCCCGCCTTTACTTGTATATTGATTCGGTTATAGTGAAAATATCTTGATACTTTATTATAAAATCATATATAATATTCAAAAATAGTAGAGGAATATTCATGCAGCTTTCATCAATAGATAGAGTGAATCATGAGGAAGGTTTAGGTGTATGATTTGTTGAGGTTTTGTGGGAATTGGTTGAAATATGACCTGGGATACATGTCTTAGTTGGCATAAAGACCTGTAAATTAGGATAACATTTTTCTTGACATCCTATTTAAATGAAACATAGCCTATATTTTAAAATATATCTGTAGCAATAGAAATAAAAATCCACCGTAGATTAAATTTTCTTAAATATTTTCATATACAGAAATTCTATAAGGTCCATTTTTATTTTATTTATTTATTTATAAGAAATAAATGTTATTGTCTCTGTACACTATTTATGGCTTCTATGGTCCCACAGGTTTGTGTAGAAGCTGACAACTATAATTATGACATTATTTAATATAATTTATTATATTTTATAGGTTTTCTGTAATTAAAGGATAACCTTATAAGTTGTTGTACAACTTGTGACAATTGTCTCCTTTAGGTATTTAGGCAAACGGCGGATAGTCATTATATCCTGATGGTGTTAAGTGAGGTAGCTATCCCAAGTATTAACGTTTACTCTGCCACAATCAATTCTTCAAGTATCGAGCAGGCAGGCAGCACTTACTTATAACCAAAAAATATATATTTCCTATTGTAAGATTTATTAAATTATTTAAAGAAAAGTTTTAAATAGTAACTTGGTAACACAGGCCTACAACCCCACCTGTCGTCATTATAGTGGAGAAATGAGGAGGGTATTTTGTATTTTAAAAAGGATGATTTTTACGCAAGAAGATTAAGTTATTCTCGGAGCTCGTGTGACTTCAAAGTTTTGTGTATTTAGTTATTTTGCTGAATATTTAAATAATTAGAATATTTCCTTTTTTGCTGAAGAAGTATTAAACATTAGGTCAGGAGGTAGAGCAGTGAAGGAGCACCTGGGTGGTAATTCCCAGATACTGCTCGGCGTCCGTCTTTATTGTATATTATTGTATTATTTTGAGTGTTATTGTGCAGTTAAGCAACCGTGTAGCGTACACAACGATATATAAAATTAGTAATGTTATTTTAGTTTTAACTAATTTCAGTATAAAAAAAAGTATTAATAAAATTATAACAATGATGCCATTATCTACGACATGAATAGTATTTTAATTGAATAGAATGTTACAGTTTCCTCCTAATTATATTCACAATTGGCAAGCAACAATAATGCCGTATTGTTTTACAGTTGAATGTAATGAAATTTTAAATATTATTAACACTACTATCATCAAATATATCATTTAATTTATTTTTTGTTTTAATTGAACACTTACTTAATCATCATCTACTCACAAGCATTGACCGTCTTACTTATTAAAAATATTAAATGTTTTTATTGGGTTTTCTTTAACTTTGCCTACCATTCGAGTGAAAGGGACGTGTAGATCGCTTTCTACATAGAAATGAGCGAGAGCGGATTATGACGACGTTGTCGTTGCTAATATTTTTTTTCTCTTTGATTTCGAATAATTTAATCATAGGCGTCGGCAACTGAAAATCATCCCGGTGGTAAGTGTAATCATATTAGCCTTCTTTTTTACAAATTTTATCTAAAATGGTTCAGGCAAGTATCAAGACTAACAGTGGGAGCACAACCCACGCTATGCTAATCTCTAATATAATTATAATGTATGCCACGGTAAGCGCAGCACGTGATAATGGGATGATTGATGGGTGACCGACGGGAAAAGTGTGGGAGACGGAGGGATACTGTCACGGAGATAAGTGCCACAGGAAAGAAATGTCAAATTAGTATAATAGTTTTACTATGATATGAAAGTAAAAAACAGTAATTAAGTTAGTGGAATGTTACTCTTTTTGAAAATTACGTCACTTTTTGGCATATTTAATCTGCGTTTCCACCAGGCATTTGACATGCTCCAAGTAAACGATGCAATTTTAATGGTTCTTACCAAACATATCTCTCGCTTCAATTCCTCGCTCATCTCTGGTAGAAATGCAGCCTAACGTAACATTAAACTAAGATAATTAGGCTGCATCCACCAGAGGTGAGCAAGGATGTGTAGCTAGGATTGTGTTTGTTAATAACCAATAGAATCACTTCATTTTACACACTCTGAGCGAGGGTAAGCTGTTTGGCTCTGGCTAGGTGGAAACAGTGTTAGCCAGCTTTCTTATAACCTGAAATAAAAGGCTACATTTTATACCGGAGATAAACGTCGTTTCTGTGGGATAATAATAAAATATATATCGTAAGCACCTGAATATATTTATATGTTAACAACATGTAGAAAATTAAATTCTTTTTTGTTAAATATAAATACTCATGGTAAATAGCAACCGTCGGGTGCCGGGGCGGTTTGACTAGTAAATAGACTTGTAAATACACTAGTAAATAGACTAATAATTAGAGTAGTATAGAGACTAGTAAAAAGACCTTATAATTAACGAGACTAGTAAATACACTAGTAAAGAGACTATAGTAAATAGACTAGTAACGAGACTAGTAAATACACTGGTAAATAGACTAGTAATTTGACTAGTAAATACAATAGTAAATTGACTGGTAAATACACTAGTAAACAGACTAGTAAAAAGACTAGTAAATACACTAGTAAATAGACAGGTTGAGAGACTAGTAAATAGATTGTCGATCGCGATCTACTTGTGTGGTGTGTACTGGTTCGGGTTCGCGCGTCTCACTTTTCTGTCAACGGTGTGCTCTTCCGGATTGTGCTGTACGAGTGTGGTTGTTAGATCGTCAAGCTACCTACTTGTGTGGTGTGTCTTAGTTCGGGTTCGCGCGTCTCACTTTTGTGTGGACAGGGTGCTCTTCTAGGTTGTACCATACGAGTTTGGTAGTTCAGATTGCCGCGGTTTATAGCAAGGTAACATTTTTATTCCTTTTAAATAGACTAATAATAAGGCTAGTATAGAGACTAGTAAATAGACTAAGAATTAGACTAGTAAATAGACTAATAAAAAGACTAGTAAATAGACTAATAATTAAACTAGTAAAGAGGCATGTAAATAGACTAGTAAATTGACTAGTAAATAGACTAGTAAAGAGACTAGTTAATAGACTAATAAATTGACTAGCAAATACACTAGTAAATAGATTAATAAATAGAGTAAAGTAACAATTGTGTTAGTAAGTATACATGCAAATGAAGGAGTGTATGTAGAAGTGATTCGTTACATTTCTTTACCGACTCGTTGTTTCGATAAAACTGTTTTAGTTTACTAAAATAAACATTCATATTTAACTACTACCGTTAATTGCTAACTATGTATATTAACAGGCTTTTGCATTTCTACTATTATGCTTATATGACGTCACCAATATCATAAATGTGATTGTGTTTGTATGTTTAAATGTTTGCAACTCAATCACGCAAAAATGGCCGAACGGATTTCAATGAAATTTAGCACATAGATACTTTATAACCTGGATTAACTTATAGGCTACTTTTTATCCCGAAAAAGAAATAAAGTTCCACCTAAATAATAATGTGAAAATTGAACGCTTGAATATTACTAATATTATAAATGTGAATGTTACTATCACACAAAAACGGCTGAACGGATTTCAATGAAATTTAGCAAACAGATACTTTATAATCTGGTGAACTTATAGGCTACTTTTTATCCCGAAAAAGAAATAAAGTTCCCGCTAAATAATAATGTGTAAATTGAACGCTTGAATCTTCCTAATATTATAAATGTGAATGGTTACTATCACACAAAAACGGCTGAACGGATTTCAATGAAATTTAGCAAACAGATACTTTATAACCTGGATTAACTTATAGGCTACTTTTTATCCCGGAATAATATATAGTACCTGCGGGAGAACAAAAAATTAAATGCTTATTGTTAAATATAAGTACATAGAAAATTGCACGCGGGTGCGACAGGGCGGGTTGACTAGTAATAAAATATACCTTTAAAGCAGTGTTGCCAACTGATCTTTGTAGCTAGATCTGTTGCGAAAAACAATAATAATAAAATAGGAAATAACTAATAAAAATAATTTTATAATTATTTTTATTAGGCACAGGTTTATCGGAACAGAGGTTTTCTTGTCATAAATTGTAACGTGGGTACAATTGAAATAAAACTATGAAACTGCTCGCGAATACGAAGTTGTAAAGGATGTTGCTAACAACCGAACAAATCTAAAAC
Source organism: Limenitis camilla (assembly GCA_905147385.1). Classification (NCBI taxonomy): domain Eukaryota; kingdom Metazoa; phylum Arthropoda; class Insecta; order Lepidoptera; family Nymphalidae; genus Limenitis; species Limenitis camilla. The sequence continues at coordinate 3,716,260 of LR990251.1, read as the reverse complement.
AACTATATAGAATATAGATATATAATAGTATAGTTATAAACAAACTGACAAGTTCATCATTTGGCTGCGGAAGAATATCCTTTTCAAATCCAATCAGGATTTAAAATGCTTATAATCGATACCGTGATGGACGACGAATATAGAACGAATGGATTCGTCAGTCAGTGCGAATTAAAAAGTCTACCTTTTTTACCTCTCTCTCTCCTTATCTCTCTTTCTCTCTATTTTCACTTTATTTGACTCTCTTACTTTCTTCCTCTATTTTTTCTTTACTCTTTCACACAAAGTGGCTTTTCTTACCCTTGGTATGAAAGCTTCCTCCCTCTACATCTGGTAAGAAAAATATTTTTTTCATATGCGATGCAAAATATACAATGATGGTAAGTGACCACCATCGCCCATGGACATCGGCATATCAAGAGATACCCTCTTATTTTGTCGAGCAGATCCGCAGCATTCATGGTACGGGGTAAGTCTGGCCCACATTCGGCTCAACCGGAACGCGTCTATGACACTTGGCAGTCAGATTCCCATGCTGGTGTTCGCAAGCCAGTCGGAGAATAGATACTATCTTTCGCTATTTCACTTTACCTTCATCAGTCAGGCTTCGGAATTATATATTATAAAAATATAGATTCTTGCAGATTACTTTTAGAGATTTTTAAAAGACACTCTAGGGTCTCAAGCCCCAGGCGCTGCTCGTCTTCCATCTAGATTACACGTTAATATTGTCATTTGAGTGTTACTGCATAAGTATATTTCCCAAATGTATCGCCCCTGTGGGCACAACTTTAGACCGACTGCGCCAATTCTTTGTGTTAGTTATTATCAGCTTAAGGTGTGAGTGAGACAGAAGAGTGAGCGAGTGAGATGGTGGTGTCCACTGCACATCAGCGATATACTGCGAAGAAAAAATGTGTGAACTATTTTAATGCAACTCAATGAAGCGAGGCGGGTGAGCTATTTATAATACATGTATTATGTATGTACGAATATCTACTCCATTCCTTTCCCTCTTCCATAGTGATGGACGATCTGAAGCGGGGTCTCAAAATCTGAATTCGCAAACGAAATTAAACAGCATTGTTTCTCCGTTCCAAGGAATCCAATCTCTCGATTCTTACTCGATTTATTTTCAAATTAAATCGATTTGTTTATTCTATTATGTACTATAATACTATGGAATCATAATCAGCTATTAAAAGTGTCCGAGGAAAAAGAGTTCCAAACCTCAAAAAGATAACAAAGAAAGACTTGATTACATTTCAAAAGTTTTTTAAGTACTTTTAAGTAAAGTAGGTGATACTTAGGAATATATACTCGAACGAGAGTGCGATTCATTATACAACATACGCCATCTATTGATAGATAGATGGCGTATGTGTGTCTGTTACGCAATCGTGCTTAAATCACTGAACCGATTTAAATGAAATTAGATACAGAGATAGATTAGAGCCTTGGGAAGGACATAGGCTATGTTTTATCGCAAAAAAACACTATTTGCTCGTACGCCATCTATTGACGTAGAGATGAAGTGCATGTCGAGCCGTGTGGCCGTTATGTCTTTGAGAATTAGTCATATTTAAATTAAAATAGCGATTAAAATATGAAATTAAACCTCATCATCCCTAGATGGGAAAGAGGATGGGGATGCGAATGAATGGATATGGATTTGGTGGTAGTATGAATAATAATTGGTCACTGGCAATAAGATGAGTGACGTCACATTTGTTACTCGAAGGAAACTATAAAGTTGGCGTTTGGATCCCAATTTTAGTACTCCTGCATATATATCAGAATAGTATTGTTGTAGTGAATCGGTCGTTTTGTAGTATTTATCCTAAGAAAGAGATAGAAGATGAAATTAAACGTAATATATATGACATAAAGTAATATAATTAAAGGTAATCAAAAGAGGGAGAGGTCAGATATTTTATATTATAAAACTACTTAGCCTTTTTATCATGGGCGGTCATCTCGGTGCGTCCCACGGGAGTGATTCAATTGCGTGCCCTGTGGAGGTGGATGGAGATAAAGCAAGGGTATATAAGATTAAAAAAAGAGATATTATAGGTGCTTGTGCCAATAGACAAAGTTGTGGGCTAGTTAATAGCAATATAACAAACAATATCTTATATCTATAATACTATCCTATCTCTCAACAACATTTAATTAAAATCGTATAGTATCCTAGATTAGTATGAATATTGTGAAATATTGGAGATAGTTATAACTCGGAGAAAATGAGGAGGAGAAGGAGGAGGGGGTTGTTGGAAAGCACTAAAAGGGGGGTGTGATATGAACCGATATATAACTAAATAATATGATCTCTTACAATTACGATAGGAACCTAAGCAGTGCCTTGGTCTTGTGACCAAGGTGTGGGCTTTTTTTATGGTAGATAAGGTGCAAACGCATCCTCGAAGATAGAGTACGAAGAGGGGGTGATAAAAAAAATGGTGCGGTTTCAGCGGACCCTGAACAAGAGCCAAAAGTACACTAGATCCGCAGCATTAATGGGATGGGAGAGGTAGGGGGTAAGTCTGGCCCACATGTGGTTCGACCGGAACGCGTCTATAACACTTGGTGGTCAGATTTGCATGCTGGTGGTCGTATCCCAGTCGGGAAACAGATTCCCTACCACCAAGGGGGTGCTGGATTACTTGGTTCTTACGAGATGCTCTCCCAGCGGCAGAGGGGAATAGTATTCTAACCCGTCCCCTCACGAGATAAAATAAAAGACGGGATTAAGGCTGTCCTTTATTCATTTGAAACATTTGCCTCCATTGCCCTTGCTCTCCGTTTAAACCTAAGGTTGGGTTAACATAAGCCTAACTTACGCGCTGACATATATTAACATTCCTTCACACAACACAACAAAATATAATATTTATAATTTAACCTAAAATCTTACTTAGCTCAAAATCTAGCCTCCTTGGATTTTGGATTTTGATTCTAACGTGCCAATACGTGTATATAGTAGTACAACTACAACACACTAAGCATACTAACTCACTTCCTGCCATACATCGGCCCTCCGAATAGCCATATTACCGATAAACTCATTCTACTCAATACAAATTGTAGGTATTTGCTATTTAACCGACTTAGGAAAAGATTTGTGTGCTTCACCTAGATTTGTTGCCAAATGTGAAAGGTCAAATGAAATGCTTTCAGTTAAATAGGTAAAAACTTTTTTGTATACAATAAATTTTTTTACAAATTTACTAGCGGGCGCTCGCGACTTCGTCCGCGTAGAAGTTCTGATTTTCTATGAGATTATAAAAAGATAATTTTTCCCGCTGCTGTAATAATCTAAATGCCAATTTTCATATACCCGCTTTTCTAACCTCAAACTTTAAAAGCATAGGACTTTCATATAACCTTCAAACCCCCATTTCACCCCTTAGGAGGGGCACCCCCGTAAAAAAAATCTTAGCTGACACCTACCCTCTAGAGAGAACCTACTTTCCAAATTTCAAGTTAAGAGTGACAATAAATTAAACTTTCCCATACAAACTTTCATCCCCTATTTTACCACCCTTAAGGGGGTATTTTGCAAAATAAATTATACAGATTTTTATTATTGTAAGTTATTAATGTAAATACCGATTTTCATAAGTCTAACTTCAAAAACATAGGACTTTCATATAACCTTCCAAACCCCATTTTACCCCCTTAGGGGAGGATTTTCTCAAATCCGTTTCTTAGTGGACACCTACGTCCTAGAAGGAACCTACATTCCAAATTTCAAGTTTGTAGGTTTTATAGTTCCTGAGATTCGTGATGATCAGTCAGTCAGTCAGTCAGTGACTTTTCGCTTTTATATATATAGAAGATAGATAGAAGATATAGATACTAGTCGATGCATCCTCGATTCGCTGAGGTTACTCCCTCACTCTTCCCGTCATTCACTCATTCCCTTACTCGTTCATTCATTCCATTCCGCGAGTGACGTGAGCTGTCAATTTCGATTCAGTTTCAAACCTAATTTATTAAAAAAAAATTTTTTTTTGAATATTAGTTCTGTTAATTGGGACTATGACGAATCTTACAAACCTAAGCTCATCAAAATCGATCCAGCCATTCTTGAATAATAAATATATTTAAAAAAAAATGAGCTCAGCTATATCCTGCTTCAAATTTCTTTCCCTCTCTATGAGCTATTATATTATTCACAACACCACGTGACGCCTGAAAACAGTTCTAGTTTATACACTAGATAGTATGGTTTTAATAAAATGTAATAGTTAAGCTAAAAATGAGGAATTTCAGTTTTTCATGAAAAAAATACGTTATTACTTGTATTGTCTCCTGGGATTGGTTTTTTGATATGCTTGACAATTTCTCATTTTAACTTTTAGGGTTATTTATGAGACTGAAGAAAAATATATTCTTTTTACTCACTATCCTAAATAAAGGAAGATCTTTTACAATTCGTCGGAATCATCTTTTTTATGTAAGTATGTTTACCGATTACTCGAAGACTTCTGAACCTATTTGGAAAATTCTTTTTTTGTTTCAAAGAATATACTTTCCACTAGTAGACCTCAATACGATGTGATGTGATGAGAAGAGATAAGATGTGATGCGATACGAAGAGACGAGACGCTGGGTTATGCAATGAAATGTGATGAGATCGAAAAATTTGGGTGATGCAAAGTGATACGATGAAATGAGATGTAAAATAAAGTGATGAGATGAATAATTATTATTTTGTTTATTTCCATGGAATAATTTAATTATATATAAGTTTGTAAATGGTAGAGATGAGATACGATGAGAAGGAATACGATTTTAGGACAAGAGAAGATGCAATCAAAATTTGCTAATGGATAAGCAAGGTGATACGATAAGTTGAGATGTAAAGATGAGTCACTAGGAGTAGATGAAATACAATGTAAAAATGATGTGATGAGATGCGATGTGATGAGATCAACAATTAATATTTTTCTTTGTCTCGAGTTATTTGCCTTTTACGAATCACTGCCAAAAGTAATTACAGTACGGAACCTGTAATGTAATAAATATTCAACCAAATAACACGTGTCCTGCATGATTTATATTAATTTCAAATGAAAAATCTGTCGATACACTGAAGAGAATGAAAAATTGGTGACGTGTTCAATTAAAACAACCTTTGGTAAATTGTTTCCAATATCAATATACTAGTAAATCTCCCAACTTATTATATGTCGTGTAAATCAATCTTGTTTATCGTTCTTTTCATAAGTGAAATAAACAGAATAATAATTATTACATCGCGAGTATTCTAACATTAACACTGAAGCTAAACCCCTAAAGTATAACCCCCAGGAGGATATTCTAGCCAAACATACTGTTAGTTTGCGTATAGACTATAACTTCTTTTTTAATTATTTCTAGGTATGTTTTTTAAGAATATTGTGTCAATAAAGAGGCCCCCAAAAAGGTTTTGACGTATCTTTGTTTTTTATATCTTCATTATATTTAACTTTAAATTCTTGTTAGGCAATAAAAACTATAATTTAGTGTAATAAATTAGGCGAGTTTATAAAGTGTTATCTTGGAAGTGACAAGTGTCTGATAAAAGGCGTGAATATCTGCGTTAAGTGTTCAAGATGGATAAAATGTATATTATATTGGAAATTATATCATTTCGTAAAGTATATTTTTTTAAATAATAATCAAAGAACTATAGTTTTTGTTCTACAAGAGCTTGAATTTGATTGATTAGATGAGATAATGATGATGTGATAAAATGCGATGAGATTTATTATTCCATAGTTTAATAAGATATCTAAGTTATTTTATTTTTTTAACATTATCTTTTTAAAAAAAAACGAAGAGGCTTTAATTTATTTTACTTAAAATTTACAATCTGACATGGGTTGTTTTTTGAAGATGTGGAATCAATATATATTATATGTGGCTTCAAATTTTATTACAAGTGGAATCAATTTGTAATAGACGTGGTCTCAAATTGTATTAGATAAGGCCCTAATTTTGTATTAGATGTGGCCTCAACTTGTATTAAATGTGGAATCAATTTGTATTAGATGTGGTCTCAACTTGTATTAGATGTGGAATCAATTTGTGTTAAATGTGGCCTCAACTTGTATTAGATGTGGAATCAATTTGTATTAAATGTGGAATCAATTTGTGTTAAATGTGGCCTCAACTTGTATTAGATGTGGCCTCAACTTGTATTAGATGTGGAATCAATTTGTATTAAATGTGGCCTCAACTTGTATTAGATGTGGAATCAATTTGTATTAAATGTGGCCTAAACTTGTATTAGATGTGGAATCAATTTGTATTAGATGTGGCCTCAACTTGTATTAAATGTGGAATCAATTTGTATTAGATGTGGTCTCAACTTGTATTAGATGTGGAATCAATTTGTATTAAATGTGGCCTTGATTTGTATTAGATGTAGAATCAATTTGTATTAAATGTGGCCTCAACTTGTATTAGATGTGGAATCAATTTTGTATTAAATGTGCCCTCAACTTGTATTAGATGTGGAATCAATTTGTATTAAATGTGACCTTAACTTGTATTAGATGTGGAATCAATTTGTATTAGATGTGGTCTCAACTTGTATTAGATGTGGAATCAATTTGTATTAAATGTGGCCTCAACTTGTATTAGATGTGGAATCAATTTGTATTAGATGTGGTCTCAACTTGTATTAGATGTGGAATCAATTTGTATTAAATGTGGCCTTAATTTGTATTAGATGTAGAATCAATTCATATTAAATGTGGCCTCAACTTGTATTAGATGTGGAATCAAGTTGTATTAAATGTGGCCTTAATGTGTATTAGATGTAGAATCAATTCGTATTAAATGTGGCCTCAACTTGTATTAGATGTGGAATCAATTTGTATTAAATGTGGCCTCAACTTGAATCAATATTAGATATGGCCTCAACTTGTATTACATGTGGAATTAATTTGTATTAGACGTGGTCTCAAATTGTATTAGATGAGGCCCAAATTTGTATTAGATGTGGAATCAATTGGTATTAGATGTTAAATCACCTTATACTAGATAATATGGAAAAACTACTGATATATTATATTACAAATCTCTTTTTCTCCTTGTCCTAGTTATCTTTTCTCTTCTCTTTGATAATAATGATAGAGCCCTCCTTGATATATACATGATATTAAATAAATTATAATTTTAGTACACTTATCTGTCAGATTTAGGCGTAAAACTGACACATTAGATGAAATAGTAATTACAAAACATGTTTATGTAAAATTTACCTTAAAAGTGACAATCTATTTTTTTAAATATACATATTAACATAGTAAAGCTAGCCGCAAAACTATATAACTGTAATTTTTAAATTACCTACACTCTTATAATAATTGTAATAAGGTTTCTTTTAAAGAAAATATTTTTTATTACAAATAAAAATAATTCAAAGAACCTAAACAAAGTTTTGAGATAAGTGTTTACGAGTTGGTTTTAGTAGTAATAAATTATTTTTATAGAGACGGCATTCTGTCGGTTAGTACTTAGATTTTGTAATTATGGTTAAAATTCCAGTTGAAGTATGCCAAAAATTTGTTAAAAAAAATGTCAAGGAAAATTGTACTTCACTGTTTCACAAACAAACATTTTATAGTCAAAAAATAAAAATATAAATATTATCTAGGTAGTCTAATTTCGAGACTATTCGCAGTTATTTTTAAAAAGCACTATTTAAATTTATACAAAAATTACTTAATTGCGCAGAGTTGTATGCACTTAAACTCTAACTTAAGGTTCTAACTTAAACTAGTAAGTTGACCGTACAGAATTGGATGTTCGTATCAGTCTGAGGATTCTTCTCATGGTGTCTGTCCAGGTAGCATTCGTTTCCTTGTTGACACCATAAGAAGGTTCCGAATAATGCTATCTAATAACTAAGGAATGCGCTTATGGCGCATTATTTTTCTATGAAGCTAACAGAGGGTGTCAACTTAACTAGGTATTATTATTTTTCCCTACCATAAATAAACACTTCCATACCACAAGGACTATCTTTTTTCTAGGATAAGGATAGGATAATAAAAAAAGTATGTGCAACATTTTATTTTAATCTGTTAAACTGTTTTTGTGTAAACAATTTCATTTAATCGATCAGCATAATACTTTTCATCGGGATGAATAGTAGTATTTTTATCAATCCAGGTTGTAGAGTTTGTGTGAACAAACATCTACTAAGGTATTCTGTGAGATGTTATTGGAAAAATAATCGAGTAAGTGAGTTGATCCAGAAGTTTTAGCGGACGAACATGCGGCTAATCTAAGTCTTACTTACCTTCCTATAATATTATACATAAATGTGAAAGTTTATAGATGTTTTGATGATTGGTACTCAATCACACAAAATCGGCTGAACTTTTTTCATTGAAATTTAACACACAGAAACGTTATAACCTGAATTAACACATAGACTACTTTCTATCCCGAAAAAATTCAAAGCTTTTGCGGGAATAATAAAATATGTTTACTGTAGTAAGTGTCTGAATATTTTAATTTAGCAAAAATATATTTATGAAAATAAAGGGGCTAGGCAGGTCGAGTAGTATTTAATAAAATAAAAAAATCTTCATTTACACAATGTTTTCCTTAACAGTTCCAAGTTAAATGATTCACTTGTCTGGTTAAAAACTTGATTCATACACTTAACTCATACACATAACCATAAATTGTGTAATAAAACAAACAAATGTATTTTTTTATATTAAGATTGTCTTTGATAAAACCGCAGTGACCTTACTGAGGTCTGGGAATATAAGTGAGTTATCTATGAAAAATGCAAGCGATGTTAGTTAAAATATTCATGGTAACATTTTAATATTTCAGAATACTTTTTTTCTATGTAGTCTATATCCTTTTAATATTTTAGACCAAGTTCTTTCTTCATAGTCCATATTCTTTTAATATTTTAGACCAAGTTCTTTCTTCATAGTCCATATTCTTTTAATATTTTAGACCAAGTTCTTTCTTCATAATCCATATTCTTTTAATATTTTAGACCAAGTTCTTTCTTCATAGTACATATTCTTTTAATATTTTTGACCAAGTTATTCCTTCATAGTCCATATTCTTTTAATATTTAAGACCAAGTTCTTTCTTTATAGTCCATATTCTTTTAATATTTTAGACCAAGTTCTTTCTTCATAGTCCTTATTCTTTTAATATTTTAGACCTAGTTCTTTCTTCATAATCCATAATCTTTTAATATTTTAGACCAAGTTCTTTCTTCATAGTCCATATTCTTTTAATATTTTAGACCAAGTTCTTTCTTCATAATCTATATTCTTTTAATATTTAAGACCAAGTTCTTTCTTCATAGTCCATATTCTTTTAATATTTTAGACCAAGTTCTTTTTTCATAGTCCATATTAATATTTAAAAAAAAAAAATCATTCTTTAGATATTTAATTCTTAATTTTTTAAATCTATAATTATACTGTATATGTGAGTGTATTATTGTATTACTTTATTTATTCAGGATATCTGCCATAAAATATTAGCATAATAATATCTACAATTATATTGTGTCAAAACACAATTCTAATTCATAATGACATTTACTATTGTACCTAGTTTATGGCAAATGGAGTGTCGGGATCTAGAAGCCATTTTAATGTTTCCGTTCTTAGAAAAGGTTTACTATTTGTTATTTATAGTCATGTTATCCTCTTTCATATTTAAATTTAAATAAGTTCTATAAGTTTCATTGGTATTAAATTAATCTAAAATGTTTAACATACTTAAGGGTTAGCTTAATATGAGCTACCGGCGAGCTGCCCCGGCTTTACACGGTTTTATATATATAATCACTCTGTCATATAATGAAAACTGCATTAAAGTCCGTCGCGTAGTTAGGTCTAAGTGTACAGACAGCGGGAAGCAACTTTATTCTATATAATGTACAGAAACTGCAAGTAACTTAAAAGACAATAGTAACATGCACTTAAGACGAAACAAAGTGCCTGGTGCTTGAGACTGAGAAGCGGGCTCAAGGAGCTCTTTTACTATTTATATCAACTTCCACCTTTACTACAATTTAATTAAGATAATATCATAGGCTCTTCTGTCACTTCACAAACTTACACTTAACCATAAGTAAATATATACTTCACTATAGTACTCGTCAAACTGCTGATAATCAATCTGTAGTCTGTATACATGAAGTTGCAACACCAGCACAACAAAGAAATTATTGTTTTTTTTTTCTAAAATCTTCTCTTTTTCATTACCCGTACCGTAACGTAACCGTATCTTGAGATTGATGGGCATTACAAATTTCATCGAAATCAGTCGATTCAAATAACTGAAAACATTCAGGATCAGAGAGAATTTTCATTATTTATAATATTAGTATATTTTTTTTAATTTGAATTATACAAACATGAACATTTGAAGTAAACCATAATATCCTTCATTTTATGCGTTTCCCTCCCATGGTTTTATGAAGTATTGAATCATTTTCAAGTGCAAAAAAAATATAAAATTTAATTGAAACAAATTCAAAATGTAATAAAATTGTTATAATAATTATCCGAGTATGTTATTCAGATGTCCTAAGTTAAGTAGCCGCTCCAATGCCGTGTTTTCGATTCCTTATTGTAGAACAAATTATTCTAAAAATAGATTTCTGGTTAGAGCTTACAACAAACATAACTATCGTTAACATCACATTGATATATTTAACTGTAAATTTTGCGTATTTATTTCATCTATTAAGAAAATTTGCAACGTCTATATTTGTGTTTCTTTGTATTAAATTGTTTCAAATAAGTAGTAAGTAAAGTAGTATAGCCCTATTTTATATTTATTTTCATTATTTAACTATGTAATCAACTCAATATTTATTGTCAAACAGAATAAATCTTCACTATGTAATTTTTTATTGTTGGAAACCGTTTTGGCTTAAGAAATATCTATTTAAACTTTACTCATAAGAAATATTTATGCTGTATGTTTCTTTTAAGAAATGAAATAATAAAAATGTTTGTATATGATTTTTAAATTAATACTACTATTATATATTATATGTTATCTACATTGGACCGATAATACAGTAAAACGCACAAGACAATAATAAAACGAAGCGTCACTAGCTCAGTGATTCGGGCGTTGGATTCACGATCAACAAGTCGTGGGTTCAAATCCCGGACATTGGACTACTGGCGTGGCCCTAAGACAAGCATTTTAGCTTACTAGGAGGGGTAAAGGGAATACTAGTGTAGTATGCACAGCTATAATGGTCACCATGCTCCGTTTGACAGCTGGCTCAAGTCTACCGGACCAGATGTTATTTACAGTCTTGGAATAAAATAAAAGGTACTACCCGCGAATATAAATTTATCAACGGTGTTGCTAACTTATAGATAAATAATTATATTGTTATTAATAATTGTTATAATGTATTCGGACGAATTAAATGTGGTGATATTTCTATTTGTTCGAATAGTTTTCTAGCGAGATTCCATCGAGTTTAACAAGTACTCAAAATCTATCCATAATTTACGAGCGATAAAACATTTTGAAATTATAATTACGGGTGTCGACTCAGCTTTTGGATGTTCAGTGTGAATGCAACCGCATTGTTTTTTGTTTAGTTTTTAGTTTGATTTATATACTCGAAATATACGAACAGCAGCTGAAGTTATCGCCATTTTCGCTTGAGGGTTTTAATTTTTGGATGATAAATTTAATCCACGATCTTGTAACAATGAACGAGGTCATGAATCTCAATAAACAGTTTTATTGAAATTTTTGGACAAAAATATTAATTTATATTAAAAATTAGTTGTTTATCTGAAACTGGCATCCGAATCTTCAAACGCGAAATTCTTGAAATTTGTTTTAAAATATGTAACACATTTCGTACATTAATTCACTCGCACACATATTCTTATATCGTTCACTTAGGTAACTCACTGATTCACTCATTCGGTCATTGGAATTTAGGAAAATATGCTTTCTAAAATATTAAAAGTTGTTATGAAAGAAAGTGTTCGAAAATATTAAAAGGGCATGGACTATTAGGAAAAAATATTGTGAGATATTAAAAGGATAATTAATGAACAGAGATATTTTTTAAAAATAGTTTGTGCGATTAAAAATTTTTTAACCTATCGAAGCGAGGGCAAGTCTACTTGTTAATAAAAATGCGATTATTTATCAAAAATAAAATGTATTTTTGAATTATAACTCCATAATTAAGTTAAAGGGTTTTTTCAAATAAAACTCCGCCCTCTGGTTTTGGAGATCCAAATTCTTTTTTTATGAGCGCAATATGTTTTATAACCTGTTTCTGTTTTTGTGAATTTAAGACTAGTGGTCCACCCTCGCTTCGCTTAGGTTTTTATTTTTAAGGTTCTGATGGTTAGAATTGAAATATTTTGACATTAACATTATTGGTTCTCTGTTGAGTTTTGGAATTCTTTTGCTTCTTAATATTAAAGGTTAACATAGGTTAGGTTCACTTCATTGTCTATCTCTCTGTCAAGACCCTTTTTCTCAGGAACACGTGGAGGTATCAAATTGAAATTAATGTCAAACGCCCCACAATATCACTTATAATGATATATGTGACATATTTTGATTTTCGTATACGGGTCAAAATATATATTTCTTGTGCAGTTCGCGAGTTCCATACTCGCACTTGGCCAAACTATTATACAAAATGAACAAACAAACATACCAGCATATTCTATATATAAAAGTTCACATAATCACGCTCATCTTCATATCTTCAGCATTTATTATATTTTATCACTTAAAAATCTCAGGTAGCACTTTTATAAATGCAAAGAAATAAAATGTTTCATAAAAATTGCCTCTTGACAGTAAGAAACGCCATATTTGTATGTACATAACTTTGGGTCGCCAGTTTGTTCTCATAATCATAAATTATATGAGGGTTTTGGTTCTGTTAATATAAATCCGCAGATTTGTGGTAATCTCTGGTACTACCTTCAATTTTTGAAAATGTGTGTAGATTAAGGCTGTGTATCCACCAGAGATGAGCGAGGATGTATAGGGAGGGATGAGTTTGTTAAGAACCAATAAAATTGCCTATCTTTACCTAGCCTCCCTCAGAAAGTGTCAGATCCCTGGTGTAAAAACCTAAGCATTGACAAGTAGCTAACAGAACTGGATAGTTGGCATTTTGTTGGAAAGATTTTGCAAAAGCAAGCTTTACATCTGTTAAATCCAACTAAATCTGGGTGGTTGGACAATTATTGGAAAAATTCTCCTAATCTTAAAATATTTTTCATCTAAGAATTCGCAAACTTTTCTCTTATCTGGACTATCTCTATGCATGCCCCAAATATTAGAAAACACCCTCCACTGTGTGACGGTTATAAACTTTACATAAATAAAGTAAATTCAACATTTAAGATAACAATAATAATAAATAATATAAAGAGGTAATAAAATAGTAATTAATAAATATTATAACATAATATGTACAAATAAACATAAAAAGTAATTTATTTTATATTTAAAACGTCATTTATTACATTAGAAATAATAATTGATCATAATTTTCAATAATAGATATATTAAAAATAATGCAAACGGTTCGTGTATTATGAAGACGGTTCGTGTATTAGCTAGTATGGGGAAGTATCGAAATGTATGGAACTGCCGATAGTCAGACCGATCGCCCAGCATATATAGGGGGGCATCGTGAGATCGTCGGCACAGCATCTCACATTCATGTACTACATATGATACCGATATAATAAGAGGTCATAAAAAGTATTTATCATAGGTGGTTTGTGGGTGACCATCTAAAGAATTATAACAATATAAAACATGTATAGGGGCGATGCATGTAATAATAATGAACCTCTTAAATAATGAATATAAATATGTTTTAATAATAATATCTTATGTAGTTACGATGTTATGGTGATGCATGTGTTTAGATCAGCCTCCTTATAAAAGTGTTCTGCGAGAATAGTCTTGCAGGACCGCCATATTTCGAACGAGCTTTGGCATACGGACGGAAGGTGACTCTTAGATGATTTTGATTGTCTTTGAGAAGTCCATCTGTCTGTTGCTGGAGCCTTGCGTATCTTGGTGGTACGGACGCGAGATGCCTCTTAGTGTGATTAAGTTCTACATTGAGAATTCTTGTGTACGGTGCCGGATATGCTTTATTCTTGACGATGCGCTGTGGACTGGTTTGTAGGCTTTGTGGCTACATCAGCTACTGGCAGACTACCCCCATGACAAGTTGTCTTGAATATTTCGTGATTTGATACTCCGAGGTCTCTGGTGACTCAGACGATGTTGTTTGTGTCTATCACTCTATGATTTGATACTTCAACGTCCTGATGTCCTAGTTGATATCGCTGTGTCTATCACTCTGTGATTTGATACTCCGAGGTCTCTGATGACTCAGACGATGTTGTTTGTGTCTATTGCTGTGATTTGTTACTTCAACGTCCTGATGTCCAGTTTGATATCGTTGTGTCTATCACTCTATGATTTGATACTCCGAGGTCTCTCATGGCTCAGACGATGTTGTTTGTGACTCTCACTGTGATTTGATACTTCAACGTCCTGGCGTCTCAGTTGATATCGTTGTGTCTATCACATCATCGTATCCTGCTGCTGAGCGGTGCGGAGGCTGTAAGCCGAAGTGGTACGTTCTAGCGATGCTGGGTACAACCACGAACATTGTCCGTGGACTTTGTTTATGGACATTGTGAGTGGCATCAATAGTCCTTGTCAGGACTGCCCCTTAGCTTAGTGCTTTTAAATAGACATTGTAGCATGTCATAGTGCTAGGGCGTCTGGTGAATTATCCTTATGGGATGTTCACTAGCATATAGGACAGTGTGGCCTACTTTGTCTCTTTACTTCCGTGGCTTGCCACGTAAAATAATGATCTGGCGTATTACGTCTCTTTGTTTGACTCATATGCTCGATGGGAGTGTTGCTTTTTGTAAGCGAGTTGTACATATATCATATTTCACATTCCACTAAGGTGGACCATAACACATATTTATATCAGCTCCGGCTGCAACGATTATCAGCTCCGGCTGCAACGACTTATCCACTACGGTGGTTTTTACTTATCAGCTCCGGCTGCAACAATATCCACTTCGGTGGCAACATTTTATCAGCTCCGGCTGCAACGATTATCAGCTACGGCTGCAACGATATCCACTCCGGTGGCAACGATAACACATTTATGTGAATATGAATATGTGCATTCCTTGCAATCAGCCGCCTAAGTGCTGTGAGTTCTTACGAACTGATGTTTGAACCAGTGATTTATTTATCACTTTATTTATAACCAGGGCTTGTCCCTTTGTCTTCGGATACCTTGCAGCTTTGCTGTTTTAATGGATTTATTTCCATCACAAGGCTCACGCCTTTTTATTATTACAGCTTCGGCTGATTTACTAAGGCTTCGGCTTTCAACACTGCAGTCTTGACTGTATTACCCGGACTTCGGTCCTTGCTAATGTAGCATCAAAAGTGTAGGCGCACTATAAATAGCTCCCACCTTCTATCCTGGAGGGTTCACGATTTGGTTGGAACCCATTGTCGGTGGCGGGTGTGGGGCTGCCGACCCCTTTTCTCTTTTATATTTAAATATTATAAGAGGAAGGGAGAGACTCCTTCAGCTATCTTCTTTATCACTAACATCCTTCTGATGTCATTATTTATAAAATTATTATACATCTATGCGTCATCACAGCATCGTTATTACATTAATTTAATAAAATGCAAATCGATCTTTATTTAGTTTAATTTATCTTCTTCGATGACCTATTGAACACATGCCTCTGATACTCTAAAAGAACTTTGATGGTTATTATTTACACAACGTATTAAGGGTCCTAACTAGATGATCACATGCCTAATTAAATATTTTATAAATGCATTATTAGCCGTTATTGATTTGCCGTCTTCCTCTTGCGTTATTTATTTATATTTTTATGTATTCTATGTATATATTTTATAGAGTTAGCTCGATATAGTTACAACTGGCATTGGAAAAATCATTCTTAAGCTTGGCTAATCCAAATTCAGCCTAAATCTAGGTGGTAAATTTGGGTAGACGGTTCATTCAATCATTTTTATCAATAAAATCCTTCCACATCAGGATTTCTGGCACCAGACAAATTCCTTTAATAACTTGATCACAATCATCATCATCATCACCCGTTAATGGCCTACTGCTGAGCTGGGTCTCCTTCTCAGAATGAGGAGGGGGTTAGGCCATAATTCACCACGCCCGCGCCATTGCGGTTTGGCACTCTTCACACACCTGTGAGAACATGGAGAACTCTTGGGGGTGCAGGTACACATTCTCACGATGTTTCTGCAAGTGATATTTAATATCTTAAAACACCCGTCTATGTCATCGAAGTGGGATCTCCCGAGTAGAACAAATCTACGCGTTAACCACTAGGCTTATCATAACTAGATGATAGATGATAACTATATCCATTCGTTGGGAACATCAGTCCAAATCTAGATTAATTTAAGAGAAACCTACATCTATCCAACTATGAATCAAGTAATTTTATGATCTTTCAAAATTAGAATATTTAAATTCAATGGTAACACCACTAAGGATTACTTTTCAAGTGTAAGTTTATCATCTCATGCGAATATAATCCAAAGATTTACAACGTTGGTTGAAAAAGACCATAAACACACAGTTTAGGTTTTATATTTTTTATGGTGGATAAGGCGATGATACTGGCTACCGTCGCCCATGGATATCCCACATACAAGAGATACCCTCTTGCTTTGCCGATGCGTTGCAACCTTGAAGATAGAGTGGTTAGGGGGAGTGAAGAGACAAATGGTGGGGTTTCAGTAGACCCTGAGCAAGAGCCCAGAATCGAATATATCCGCAGCCTTGAGGGGATAGGAGAGTTAGGGGTTAAGTCTGGATCGCATGCAGAGCGACCGGAACGCATCGTCGTTTGCAAGCCAGTCGCGGAACAGATCCCTGGGTTACTCGCACGCTCTTACGAGATGCTCTCTCAGCGGAGAAAGGGAATAGTATTCTAACCCGTCTACTTACCGGAAAATTTTAAAAGTACTGATTTTTAATACTTCAAAATTGTATTCATGTCCGATATTAGTCACAATAGCTTCTAATAAAACTTGTTGTATACAAAGGGTATCACATTAAAAAATCAGGTACAGCTTCTCTTATTATTATAATATCATTAATAATATCTGTTCGTATCTCATCTATTGTTAATATCATCATCTCCAGTAATGACAAGAGTCTCTCTCTCTGTATCAGAGAATAATATAAATCTTATAGTAAAGGGGGTGATGCTTAAGAATGTGTTTGTCTGGTCAAAAGCACCAATCTCAGGAAGTACTGGTTTGAATTGAAAAATTATTTTAGTGTTAGATAGCTCATTTATAGAGGAAGGCTATCTAATATCACGCTACTACCCATAGGCGTGGAATAACAATAAGCTTCCTAAACGGCGATATTACAAAAGTTTCAGCAGAGAGCCTTTAGAATTATATTTTTGGTGTCTACGTCACACATTCTCTAACCCTCTCTATCTTATGTGAAGCAGACGAAGTAGTGCGGTTCAGCTAGTATTATATTCAAATATATAAGTTGTACTAAGGTACAGTAACTGCGTGGGCGCAGCTCATTACAATACAGCTCTATTGTGCGTTTTATGAGTATGTAAACAACTGATGTGTTAGTGTGGATGGGTTTACTGACTTTAGATTTTCTCTCTTCACTGAGGTTAATTTAATATATTTAATACTAAAATCACTTCAAATTTCACTTACTATGTAAACCCCATGTACACTTGTATTTATAGGCTGATATACACTTATCTGGACGGACCACTAGTACGTCCACTCTCGACCATGGCTCTCGTGTAACGTGGTGTGCACGAAATTGTATTTTTGTATGAATGCCGTAATGAATTAAGTTGCATATGTAAATCTCAAACTTCAGTTGCAAACACAAATAAATACCATTTTACCTATAGATAACATTATCGATGATATAGATCATTGTACTGTTTACATTGGATGTAGGAATAAAAGAACATTTGTTGATGACAGTAACCGTTTAGGTAAACAAAAGGCAAATGAGCAAACAAACAATAAAATAATACAGAAATTTAAATAAGTGCATTCTCGCTAATACCACCATTTACCGTCAATAAATTCCAGTTCCTACATCCATATGCCAAGTAAAGGTTAATAGAATACCAGGAAGTTGTTAAAAGTGTAGTCCGCCTTATAGGATTTGGAGTTAAGGCATTTTAAGTTTCATATTCTTCTTAGCGTACCTTTTCATTTGATACCCATATTATGAGAGTGCTTAAAAATAACTATTCCACCATCTTGGATGATCCGCCATATTGAAATTAGAGTGAAAGGAACTTTATTTTTCCTATTTTTCTCAGCAAACCCTTTCATTTGATACCCATATTATGAGTGCTTAAAAATAACTATTCTTCCACCTTGGATGGCCCGCCATATTGGGTTTAGAGTGAAATCATTGCAAATTGTAAAAATAAACGCTATTACTTACCTGGTTCGAATTTCTGCGAAGCCTATCCATATTATCATTAGTCTACAGAATGACTAGCTTAGTCTACTACACCAGTTACTAGCCCGGTGTTACATCTACAAAGGATTATTTAGGGACATTGTTAGACGATGACGTAACTACTATACTAAAATATTATGATTGTTTGAGTTATAGAAAAAAAAAAATTACTAGTTTAGGAAGACTACGTTTATCTAGATTCTAGGACCCTAATCGCATAAATTATGTGTATTGTTTACATAAGAAGCAGTTCACTCTTGACCCTAGCTTAAACATCATCAAGAAATGTTTTATGCCCTATCTTTGATTGGACAATACAGCAGATGAGTTCGCGCCGCATGGGAGCCAGACTTATCCCCTCCTGCTACTAGGTTCTTGCTCAGGGTTCATTTTAAACAGTTGCATTATTTTATAACAGAAATTAACTGTGTCTGAACTAAAAGACTGAAGGATTGTTTTGGTCTCATGGACTATAGTTTCAGACGCATTTGGCGGTCTTTTTCAGCCAGTGAACGAGTGCACGATGACAGATAGTAGTACTATAACTTCTTCTTCGTTCGTTCTCTTTAATACTCAATTTTGAAGTCAGCATCAGCAATTGTTAGCAACACTGTTTATAAAGTAGTCAGAGCGGGTAGGTCATTGGAGCGACAAGAACCCCACACACGTGGAAGCTGGCTGGGCCCGGTTTCAGCTTCTCAAAATTAAGGGTTAGGATAGGGTGCGTTCGGTAAACTGTCCGACGTGCTCAAAGGTGACATACCTATAAACCTTAAACGCAAAGCCTTTGAGCAATGCATCCTCCCCGTCCTGATATATGGAGCCGAGACTTGGACGCTCACTCAGCAAGTCATCAACAAGCTGCAGGTCATCCAGAGAGCTACGGAGCGGATCATGTTAGGTATTTCTCTCCGAGACAGAATAAGAAACGTAGAGATCCGGAGACGAACACGACTTATAGACATAGCAAAAGTCATAGCTCTTAGGAGGTGGAAATGGGCGGGCCACATATGTCGCAAGAATGACACCAGATGGGCCAAAGAGGTGCTAGAGCGGAGACCAAGAACTGGATTCAGAAACGTGGGTAGGCAACCAAAGCGATGGACCGATGACCTGGTTAAAATAGCAGGGAAAGACTGGATGCGGAAGGCTAAAGACCGCATGAAATGGAGTGCAATGGAAGAGGCCTACACTCAGCATTGGGTGGCGACGGGCTGAAAAAGAATCTTCTTTGAGCATGCCCATTACACGTTTCACACAATAACACAAAATAGTTCTAAATAGTTCACACTTCACCACCAGTCGGTTTTCGTCAGGGAAGGGTCAATTAACTAGCGTTTAGGAGATATAGCACACACAGGACTCAGGATATTATTAATCAATAATCACAGGGGATGTATATCGCGCGCGTACGCCGCTCTCTTCAATAATACTGATACACCACTGCCTTACCCGGTGGCGCCACTAACACTACTTAACACCCCCCGCCCCGCGGGGGTTTATAGTAAACAGTCATTTTATATTATTTCAAGTATACCGACGTGAATACAATATATAACCTTTAGTGCAATAGATAGTCTCAGTCTCTCAGGTGTTTTCCTGCAGTGAACATGGAAGTTAGTGTTATAGTGTCGTGATTAAGTTGACCCTTCTCGAGATCCACGTATCTATTGTAGTTAGAGAGGTCGAGCGGTGGAGATGAGAGTTAATATATTATGAAAGAGCTCTTTAAACCTGCTCCTGGGTCTTAAGTCCCAGGCACTGCTCGCCTCAGTCAAAATTGCATGTGTATACGAATTGATGTACAGTAATGGGTATCACACATCTCTCTTTTATGACTCTTTTATGATTTATTAAATTTTTCTTAGTCCAATGTATCCTCTATCTTCGAAGGACAATCCAAGTTGACCAAAGTTACCAATTAAGCCGGTAACATGGTAATAACTCACTTTCCAATCAGGTAGATCGTTCTCGTTAGCTGTTACCAAAGTGTGTTGATTTGAGAACCTTAATTTTAGCATAAAAATAAACAGATAAAAGATAATACCTGAATCTGATAAAACATATCTACAGTAATCTTTTGGAACGTTCACACAGAGATGATTGATATATCTAAACGTATGGAAGCTATACTGCGCAGTAACACTCAAACGACAATATCAACATGTAATCTAGATGGAAGCCGAGAAGTGCCTGGGGCATGAGACCCAGAAGTAGGTTTAAAGATGTCTGTCACAATGCACAATCTCTCAGCTTGACCACTCGCTTTACCAGATATTAAAATCATAAAGTACATTACTCATGTTCTCCTCGACCCACCAAACAACAGATTAACTCAATCCTATTGGAACGAAAGTTATATATTGTCTACTCGAAATAAGATAAACCGTGTTGCTAACACTATACGTTGAATAGCTTTCTGTAACTGATTGATCACGTGACACTTTAACTTTATTACATACTTGCAGTCTGTACTGAGCAATGAAGCAATGTTGGTGTTTATTAAAAATGACTCTTAAACCTAAATCTGTGTCACCATCCCCAGACACTACAGGCATTAAAGTAATTTAATATCCTACTATATTAATATTATAAACGCGAAAGTTTGTAAGAATGTATTGATGTATGTTTATTACTCTTTCACGCAAAAACTACTGAATGGATTTTGTTGAAACTTTCCAATAATATAGCTCACACATCAGAATAACGCGTAGGCTATAATTTATAATGATATAGTGTGAATTATCCAAAATATAGCGGGTGAAACCGCAGGGCGCAGCTAGTTATACGTAAGGACATATTGAAATATTATTGATATTAAATACAATTTTCTTTTTCCCCCCACAACTAATCATTCGGGTGTCGATATATACTTTATTGGGAATCAGTAGGTTGATACTGTTTCCATAGCAACCGTAAAATAAACTCGATCTACGTGTGACCGATTGAAACGTCAAAAAAGGAATTAGTATGGATCCGTCCGCAAGTAATTAAATGTCAGACGGTATGTCCGTATCACTCAGAATTAAGTTTTAAATTTTATAGGTCAAGAGCTTAAGGTTAAAAGTGTTTCGATATGTAAAATAATAAATGGATTTAATTTTTAAATGAGTCCTGCAATTTGGTTTAAAGGATAAAAGCTTATTTAATACTAGCTGACCCGCCCTCGCTTCACTAAAGTAAAAAATCAATCAGTAATTTTTTAGTCAATGATTAATAAAAAAGCTAGTAGTATCTAATAGAAATTTTTTTCATAATAAAATATTCTCATGTCATCATCATCATAACCCGTGGATGGCTCACTGCTGAGCCTAGTCTCCGTCTTCTCCATCTCCTCCGACTTCTCAGTGTGAGGAGGGGGGCGACGCCACAGTCCACCATGCTGGCCTAGTGCAGGTTGACTGACTTCACACATCTTTGAGAATTTTTAGGAGTGTAGGTTTTCGATGTTTCCCTTCACCGTTAAAGCAAGTGTTTTCATTTTTTTAAAACAAATTCCATTCCTCTCAAAATATATGTGACCCAATTAAAACATGCAGCTTCAACGCTTGATTCACTACTTAACAGTTAAAGTATTAAAACCACACACTTGATCCTAAATAACAAAACATCACCACCACACTAAACTACACTACTTGAACTACTTCAGATAATGTTAACTGTATTAAATCGAAGTCCTGAATACTATGAAGGACTATAAAGTAATCCAGCTTTTGCAAGCTGGCCATACTAAATACTTTGGCCATATTATGAGAAATAAAAAATACAATCTTCAGCTCATAACAAGATACCTGGAAAACGACCATCTGGCCAAAGAAGCACATCTTGGCTTGAAAATCTACTTCAATGGTTCGGGAAGAGTACTTGCACCTTGTTCAACGCAACAGCGTCCGAAATACAAAAACTGGCCTTAATGATTGCCAGCCTCCGATAGGAGAAGGCACTAGAAGAAGAAGAAGAAATATGAAATAGTGATTTCATATAAGCAGACATCTCAAATTTTTCCAAACAGAGGTTGTAATATGTTAGATTATTGAATGTGCAACAATTGCGTAATTGTAATGTTAATATTCATCATCACGACCCTTCAATGGCCCACTGCTAAGCCGGGTCTCCTCCTCAGAATCAGGAGGGTATTTATTTGAATATTTTTTTAAATATTCAAATCTATAGATAACGGTCTCTTACACTACATTCGTGTTCATCGCGTATATTTCAAAACGCGAGACCCTCCCAAAATTTAGATTAACCTTTTTAAATTTAAAATTTAAACTACCTTATATCAATACAAGAAGGGTTTTAAAACTGAAATACCTTATCAGTTTGTCGAAATGAATTAAGCACTGATACTGATTACTGATACAGTTTTAAATCAGTTTTATTTAAATATTTTTTGTCAATACTTTTTGGTTATGTTTGGTCAACAAACTGTCGATCGCGACCCCCTGGGGGTTAAAAGACAAAATAAAATTGTGAGTCTAATAAATGTGAAAGTTTATATGTTTGTATGTTTGTTACTGAATCACGCAAAAACGTCTGAACGGATTTCAATGAAATTTGCCACACAGATACTTTATAACCTGGATTAACACATTACTTTTTATCCCGAATAAATTCAAAATTCCTGTGGGATAACAATGAATAAAACGCTATTGAAAGCGCCTTAAAATTTTCATTAAAAAATCTAAATACCTCTTGTACGTGATAAATTATACCAGTGCGAAGCGAGGGCAGCTAAACTAGTATTTTGTATATGTATCGCATATAGTAGTATTTATTCTACTAGAAAAAAGTTGCGTTTTATTTTATTTTTTTATTTAAAAATTTTTTAAAATATTTTACTCTTTCAATGATGTTTTGGTTTAGTCAAATTTTCTTATTTTTTTTACTTTGATGGTTAAGGAGTTTAGTATGGGATAAAATAGCACTCAGTAAAAAAATTGCAGTGATACTCTAAATATCAATTTTTAGCATTCAAATTTCCACTCTGTCTGTTATGCTCTCACGCTTAAACTACTGAACAGATTTTGATGAAATTTCGTACAGAGACGCGATAAAACGTAGCCTTTGTGTTTAACCTAGCTTACCTCTATAGAGAAATAGAATCTCTGAAATAGGGGATGAAATACTTGTCAAGCTGTGTGACTTTTGTTTGATGTCCTGTATGTATATGTTGAAAATCAAAATGTAAAATATAGCGATATACCTACTGTACTACAAGGGTGAAGCCGATTCGACAAGTTATATAATAATAAAAAAATGAAAAAAAAGTATTTCCAATTATTTAAACACAAACATACAGAAGCTGAATTGTTATATATAGAGTTAAAAAAACCTATAAAACTCCCTATTCTTTTAAAAATTTACGATGATACTCAATCAATTGAAAATTGATTTTTCATATGGTTTGTTTGTTCTGTCTGTTTACAATGATAGCTCCACTGATTGCCTTCTCCCACCTGTACAAACGGACACTTCGATATTTATTATATATGGAAGATTGGAGTTCAGCCATTTTGCAGAAAATATCAAAAAGTTAATATTCTTTCAACTAGTGAAAACTGTTTCAAAATCATTTTAAAGGTTTAGAAGAAATAAGTGTATATATAAACAGAGGCCAATGCGAATTAAATTATATATATGTCAGAATATAGAATTTCAATTTCTCTCTGTTTAAACTTAATGTTAGACTAACACAAACCTAACATGGTAACTACATAGTAAAGACTTACTTGACATTAATCGGACAGCACTCCTAGCACTAATACAACACTGCACTTAACACTTTCACTAGCACTACTTAGATAATATCCACTCCTTGAGACCACAAGTAAGACGGAGCTCCACCGTCTTGGTACGAGAATATAAAGGGACGAAACTAGCTAGAATTCCCCTCCAAGTGTGGGGCAGACGGAAGTGATTACTATTCTGCTCTAGCGCCAAAGATGGCGATGAGGATTCGACTCATCGATTACTCAGACATATAAATAAAGTTTCCTTGCTTATTATTCTTTCCATTACAGAAAACGGTATCAAAATCCGTAAAGTGGTTTAGAACGAGTAAGCTTAGAAACAGACAGAGGTGAAGAGTGACTTTGTTTTATTCTATTTATTAGCATTTTTTTGTGTTTAATTTCCTACAAAATATTTATAAATTATATAAATAAACCTTCTTTCTCAATCGCCCTTTCTACTAATAAAACCCCTATATATTTATATATATAGGTTGGCTTAATAAGAGGAAGTAAGTAAGTAGAGAAACAGCAAGAGGTAGAGGAGCGATGTGTGGTTTTGAAAAAATTAGCTTAGAAAGAGATGAACAGTAACTCTTTTATTTTATGTTCTCTAATCTAGAAATCTTCGCGGCTTCACATGTAGTTCAACCATTTTATATCAATTTCTATAAGTGAAAACAGCATCAAAATCTATCACGTAGTCTTAAAGAAATAAGCAGAGAAACAGAGAGAACTGTTCTATACTATGTATCGATGGTTTGTTGTAGTAACCTGTAAGAAGATTCTATGACGATGAAGCTGACATACATTATGAGATTCTCTTGAAAGAAGTTAACTCTCCATCACTAGAA
Source organism: Limenitis camilla (assembly GCA_905147385.1). Lineage (NCBI taxonomy): Eukaryota > Metazoa > Arthropoda > Insecta > Lepidoptera > Nymphalidae > Limenitis > Limenitis camilla. The sequence continues at coordinate 3,691,091 of LR990251.1, read as the reverse complement.
CCTCAAACTTCCCAAAAACTCATACGCGAACTATATAAGTTATAATTAAGTGTTAATAATGAAATAGCGTAACCGCAGAAAGAGAACCACAAATCGATTGTGGTTTTTGTTTATTTTCATTTATGTTCTGACCACAATTGATATAATCTAAGCTGTTGACTATAATAGAGCTGAGCCTCACTTCGACAAGGACTTTACGTTAATCGTAGAAGATGAAGATGAGCATGATGATAGTAAAGAAGACACACAAGAACAGGAAAAGAAGTAGATGATTTTTACCAACTTTTAAGATTTCGAACTTTTGGGTTAAGCAAAATGGTGTTTGAGTAACATAGGTAGTAGATCAGCAAGCAATCTACAATAAAGATTACACAAATTTCTATATTGACAGAGATCAGCATGATTATAATAGAGTCGAAAAAGTAGAGTGGAAGAAGAAAGAGAAGATTATCAGCAAGACGAGCTAAGTAAAGTAAGACATTGTTCAAATCACTTAAATGGTTACAATACAATCGTCACAGATGTAAATGAGCATAATAAAGATAGAGTGCAGAATCCAGAATTGTAAAATGAAACAAATATGCAAGAAATCATGCCAATTATATAAATACCTAAGAAGTTATAATTACAGATGAAAATCCAAGCAATTATAATAGAGTGAAAAAGATAGGAGTGGAAAAAGAAAGCGAACACAACAAATCGTCATAGATGAAGATTAATCAAAGAGGAAAGAGATGACGATGGAAAAGCCAACCTCAACAATAAACTATTAATGCAAACCCATTTAAAGGTGATACAGACCAAGTTAAGGATGAGACGAGAAAGACAATAGAGATAGTCACGATGCAAGTTTATATTAAAAAACAATACTGTCTGGTCCTGGCAGGAATATCAGTGGAATAAGATCTCGATCACATTACTTTCAAATCACGTAAAAATTCCAACGGAAGTTACATCAAACCTTCATGTGTGGTCTGTACTTTAATAGTTATTGCTTTTCCATGTGTAGAGTATGCGAGTTTAAGGTGTTTTATAGGTGTAAAGGTTCTATAAACTCGTGCGCAGGTATTATTGTTTTATAGCAGTTATGATTGTTATAACAAATTGGTCAAGTAAACTGCAGTTTTATTGATGGTTGCATCACCATAACCCGTTAACGACCTAGAGCTGAGCCGGATCTGCTCTTCAGAATGAGGAGGGTTTAGGTCATAGTTAGTTGGCAGACTTCACACACCGTTGAGAACATGGATAACCCTCAGGAGTGCAGGTTTTCTCACGATGTTTTCCTTCACCGTTATAGCAAGTGATATTTAATTACTTAAAACACACATAACGTCACACATAGAGTCGTCGGTATGTGCCTGTGTCGACCGGATCGAATCGGATTGGGTAAGACATTCAAGTCTTAACCACTGGGCTTATACTTTCACCTTCTAGAAAAGAGGTTTCTCAGCGAAGTGAGGATAGATCTTGACGAGACTTTAAACAATAAAAAATTTGGCTAGTGGCGCCATAACCTAAAAAACATACTTCACACCTAAATAGCTAAAATAAACAGAACCCTTTCACAGAATTCTTAAGATTGTAGTATTTTAGGGTTCCTTTAGTTATTCAAAATAATAATAATAAAAATGACAATTCTTCCTATTTTTTTTAATCTAAAAAAAATATTTTGTGAATCGATAATTAAATAAGTCCTTCCCAGATTTCATCTGATTATCACATTGTACTGAATCGATTTTGCATTGCTCTTTTTCAACTCCCTTAGGCCTACGACGAGTTACGGGTCTAATTAAAAAAAAAATGTTTTTACCAATTTGACTTTTTAGAAATATTTTTTAAATAAGAGTTACTAAAATATAAATTTTAATTTATTTCAATTCGAAAAAATAATAACTGCGCCAGCTGTGACTCAATTATTTTATTACTAATCCAATATCTTTAGATTATCGATCGACAATAAATTCCAAATTTGAATTTGGAATGTATTTTCAATCCATAACTATCATTTCCACAAAAAAAAATATTTTGTTGAAAAAAAAGAAAATAATAATGTTTTATTGCGTTTGTTAAACTAACCGTGCCTTATATATATGTATGAAAACAACAGTTTTCGAACGGCAAAGATAAGTTTGTCGTTATATATAGTACAGAACTTGTATAAAAATATTTTTAACTGATGGTAAACTGACGTTACCATACAAAAATGTTGACGATAGTTTTCCAACTTTAAAGTTGGGTTTGTGCTTTAATATTACACAGAACCTTCAGTACGTGAGTCCAACTCGCACTTGGCCGTTTTTTTTATTTAAAAAATATGTTTTTAGTCAAAGCTTGACCCTTGGCGCCTAACACATGTCGCGACATAAAAAAAACTAATTTGCATGTGTTAACATAGACAAAAATACATCTCTATCCGATAGCAAATGGCTACTGATTTATTTAATGGTTTTCTAAAAACTTGTATTATTATAATATCTACAATTTTAAGGCCACATGACTTTAAGGGGGGAGTCCAAGAACAGAAGTCCATTGAAGAGCTATAGAAATCTCAAGATAACTATTTATATTTGCACTAGTCGACCTACGCGACTTTGTTCGCTTGATGCTCCGCTCCTATTGGTCTTAGCGTGGTGTTATATAGCTTATAGCCTTCCTCGATAAATGGGCTATCTAACACTGATAGAATTTTTCAAATCAAACCAGTAGTTTCTGAGATTAGCGAAAAAAACACAAAAATTACTGGACTGATTTCAAAAATTCTTTCACTATTATAATACTACATTATCTCTAAGTAACATAGGATATATTTATTTTGAAAAAGGTTAAGGGTTTTTATTAAAATTTAAATATTGTAACCTAAGATTTAAAAAAAATTGCAATAAAATGTCTTTGATCGCATGCGCTAGGGAAAGTATTGATGATAGAACAAAAAAATGTTCTAAAATATTACACCGGTCAACACGGATTTTGAGTCTGACAACAAAACGTCAAATTTTGATTTATTTTACCTTACTTATACTGGGTAAAATAGGTTTTTTGGTTAAAGTTTGCTTTTCTGGAAATTTCGTTTTCATAGAAAATTTCATATTATTTCGACAAGTAAAGTCTGTATGCTATTTTGCGACTCAGTCATATACAAAAGTAGTTGCTACAGTTTGTAATAGACATACATACACTCAATACAATAGAATGCGCGACTTGTCGCCATTTTGTTTTAAAGTATTAGCAACTATTATTTTACACTCCACTAAGAACTTTAAAACTTAATTATCAATATAAAACATACAAAAGCAAAATTATTTCTTCATAAATTGAGTTTTTGGTTATTTTTCAATGTAAACACTCAGACAATAGTCATTAAATAACAGACACAAAAAAGTTTTTTTTTTGTTGACTTGTGTTATAGAACGTATCAATATCTACAAAAAATTTCGCGGTACTATATGTCTATCTGCTGTATATGTATATGTTGGTATAACTACTTTTTTATATTTTAATTATTTATATGGTTTAACGTCTCAGTTGTATTTCTGTAGGTCTAACTTAAATCATTCATTTAAATAATACATTCCACGTCAAGCGGACAAGAAAAAAGTATTGATGTATTCAATTTTAATAATATTTGAATATGTTACACCTATACACGTCCTCAACACAGATACAACAATAATAATTTTTACAGTTTAAACCCTACTTAACGAGCTAGAGGACTTTGAAAATTGAAAAAACTGAAATAAGTGTCCTTCTTCAAAACTTATTAACTATTTTTAAAAAGTAAAAATATAATAAATAAACGAATCTAATTTATACATTATTAAATAAGCTTTTTAATTATATTTTTGTATTTTAAATTATATCTTTCTTTTTATGGTTAAGTACTTAAGCTTAGGAACCAGGAACTGCTCCATCCAGTATGTTACTTTATGGGAATAAATACAATTGAATTCTTGTTCGACAGTCATGTGTTGTGACGTCACAACTCACTAGTATAGTACTTTACACACATAATACAAAACCCTAAACAACAATACATGTCAAAGTAAATTAAATATAAACACTTTATCAAAACATGTCTTACACTAGTCTGGTTGTTTATTGGAGATGAAATCTCATTTGCATTTTTTATTTCGTGAGCATCTCTAAAGTTTGGCTCAAGTTATAGGCTTACTTTAAATATACCTGCCCTCGCTTCGCTAACTTTTTATGATACATGGATTCAATAAATAAAAATAGAACTAATCTAGGCATTTGTTAAATTTAATTTATCTAAGCGATAACAAATATTAAAAATAGTCCAATAGTGTATACTAAAGTGTACAGAAACCTGGAAGTGTATAAAGTGTAGTAAGTGAGTGAGGAACTCTGTGGTAGTGGTGTGATTGAGCAATAAGTTTAAGGATGATATACAGTTTTGATTAAGCGTTGAAGGAGGAAGGTTGTAAAGTGTGAGAATAAGTAATAAAGTAAGAAAATAATACGAAATGTAAAAATTATAGAATTGCGAGAAAGTGAAAACAGTCTATAAAATGTCGAAGTCAGTAGCAAAAACAATGCAATAAGTGAAGTAAATGTAGTTGTGTAAATCGTGTAGAAATACAGAAGTGTACAAAGTATAGAAACTGATGAAAATAGAGGAAACGGTGGACATTCATCATGTCGGTAGAAAATAATAGTATTACGCAAAGAAAGTGTATAGAAGCAAAGGAAATGTGAAAACCCTATATAGCATAGACATTCTAAACTGTAGAAGTATAGAAGTGTGGAAGTCTAGAAGGTGCCGGAATTTAGAAAAATGAAGAAGTTTAGAAAAAAGTGTATTTAATGTCCTTAGACCACAATCGATGTATTTCAAGAGATATATCATGTACAACATATTACCGTACATTACAAGAACATGTACATTGTAAATGACAGTTTCCCCCTAAATCATTCCTTGGAGGTTACGAGTTTTATACCGATTTATGTTCAGCATTATCGTAATGAGTAATAAGATTTCACTTACCAGACGGACCACCATCTTGGAAGGGTTGTCTATGGTGTCCACTAACTGGAGGATACTACAGTCTATCTATTATAATATAAACTAATATACAAGTAAAAAAATAGAAACGTTAAACTTCAGAAGTGTAGAAGTGTAAATGCAGAAGCGTAGCAGTGGATATGGAACAGTAGAACTGTAGAAAGGTAGAAAAGTAGAAGTATAGTTTAAAAATCATTTTAAAATTCCAACCAAAAATTAAAAAATTACTACCTAACCCATGCGCTGAGTATCTTGAGAGGTTTGTCCACGGTATCCACTTACTGGTTACTGTCTATTTATTATAATTCAATAGATTAAGGTTAAACATTTCGTTTCAAACGTAAAACTAATATACAAATAAAAAAATAACTAAATAGTAACGTAAAACTTCAGAAGTGTAAGTGTAGAAGCGTAGCAGTGTAGAAATATAGAAATATAAAAAAATAGATGTGTACGTGTAGTTGAAGACATATTTCGAATATTCAAAAATTAAAAATAAACTTAACTAAGCCATGAGCTGACCATCTTGGAAGGGTTATTCATGGTGTCCACCTAATGGTGGATACTATTGTCTCTATTATAATCCAACTGGTAGACATTAATCACTGGAAGGTGTGTGAAAACTAATGTAGAAATAAAAGAAAAATGAAAATGTAAAACTTCAGAAGTGTAGAAGTGTTAGTGTAAGTGTAAACGTAGAAGTAGAGAAGTGTAGAGATATAGAAACGTAGAACTAAAGAAAGATTGAAAAGTAGAAGAGCTCTCCTCTTGGAAGGGCTGTCCATGGTATCCACTTATTGATGAACTCGTGTGACGAGATACTTCTGTTTGTCTTTTACTATTCAATAGATAAACATTACATACAGTTGATTATGTAAAAACTAACAAAAAGCTAAAAGAAGACGCAGAAGTGTGAAAATATTGAAACGTAGATAAGTTGAAGTGTAGTAATGTACATTGTACAAGTATAAAAGTGTAGAAAATATCTAAAGATTTTTTTTACTAACCCAAAAACAGACCTAGATGTTGGAAGAGTTCATAGGCAACTGTTATACAAACGAAGAATATAAAAGTAGAAATCCAGAAGTGCAGAAGTATGATGTTGTAGAAAAGTGCAGAAACAGTGAAAGTGGGGAAGTGTGTTTGGAATTGTGAAATACAGAAATAAAGATCGTTTTTATCTCTACTCAAAGAAACTTTATAAAATCATGAAAATTTTATGATATTTCGGAAAGTTAAATATACCTTCTCATATAAGCTAGATAGTAAGAATTTTGCATCTAATATAGCCTGGGATAGTTTTATACTTTAACTTACAATTAGCGTATGGAATAAAATGTAAACAGGTTCAAAGACATGCTTAAGATAAATTTTCCATAAAAACTACTAATGAAACCTAAAAACGTTTCCATGTACCTTAACATAGTGACTTGGTCTTCATTTTTTTTTCTCATGTATCTGGTGGCCACCACATTAAATTTTTGATGTCTTTATAGACACAAGATTAAAAATGAATCGATTAACGTTAGTATTATCAAAATCGGCTTACAGGTTTGGTCTCCAGAGAACCGTAACTTAGCACGGTTTAGTAACAGGAGGGAGGAGGGATCTCCTAAAATCTATTTCCGAATCCCTAGCCGTAGGTATAGTTTAGCGTCTAAAATGCATATGTATGTATTACTATCAAACCTTACGCTCACCCAAGAGTTTTTCTCACTGCCTTCTGAACTGAGGCAGTCTAACAGTGATATCATACAGTATTTTTTTTTTTATGATAGATAAGGTGCAAACGAGCAGACGGTCCACCTGATCCGGTAAGTGGCCGCCATCGCCCATAGATTTGGATTTGGACGCGTTGCATCCTTGAAGATAGAGTGGGGAAGGGGAGAGAAGAAAACAATGCTGCAGTTACAGTGGATCCTGAGCAAGAGCCCAGAGTCCACTGGGTCCGCAGCATTAATGGGATGGGAGAGGGAGGGGGTAAGTCTGGCCCACCTGCGGCTCGACCGGAACATCTCTATGACACTTGGCGGTTGGATTCGCATGCTGGTGGTCGCAAGCCAGTCGGGGAACAGATCCCCTACCACCAAGGGGGTGCTGGGTTACTTGGCTTTTACGAGATGCTCTCCCAGCGGCAGAGGGGAATTGTATTCTAATCCGTCCCCTCACGGGTGTTAATAGTATGAGAGCTATACTGCGCAGTAACACTGCTTGGAGCTTGAGACCCAGGAGCAGGTTTTAAGACGTCTTCTTCTATCCACAAACTCTCACCTCCATCGCTCGACCTCGCTTCCAAATATTAAAATAATAAAGTACATTACTCACGTGCTCCTCGATAACGGAGACCTGGCACAACGCCACCAATCAACACTACACTATTAGACTCACTTTCATATATACAGCGTGACACCACTTGATAAACTGACCCAACGAGAGAGAAGTGTTGCCATCACAAGTATTAGTTTAATGGGTAGGTGTTTTCTTATAGATAATCATGTGATTATTCTATTATTTAGCAGCAATTGGAGCTTGCGACCCTGCCTTTGCATATTTTTATTTATATCCTATTTTATGGAAAATCGATTTTATATTATACTTATAAGGTTAACGAATGTAGATATAGTTTTTATTTTCGTTTTCAGTTTTTATCTTAATAATTAAAATTCATAGACAGACAGACAGGTACCAAACTAGGATACCTGTCTCTCCATACTATTAACAAGCGTAGCGAAAATAATTCAATGTTGTCATACTCTTTATTTAATTTTAATATAAAGAATCTAAACTAATATATAAAGCTGAAGAGTTTGTTTGCTTGAACGCGCTAATCTCAGGAACTACTGGTCTGATTTGAAGAATTCTTTCAGTATTAGGTAGTCCATTTATCAAGGAAGGCTGTAGGCTATATATCATCACGATACGACCAATAGAAGCGGAGCTACATGTAGACAAAGTCGCGTGGGTCGACTAGTATAAAACAAATTCAAGACGTCCTATGTAAGAAGATATGTCCTTGAATAGTATCAGTGGCGGTGCTAGACGATATATATTTTTTTATGAATCACCCCCCTAATAACCCACTTTCTCAAATACACACATTTTTTCAATTAAATTTTGAATTATTTTATGTATGATCCTTGTAGACCACAGATTCTATAGTTTTATTGCGTTTTGTAGGATCAAAATTTTATTGAGTGAATGCATGTGCTTAAGAGAGTAAGTGAGTGTGTTAGTGAAAGTAGTAAGTGAGTGAGTTGACGCGTAAATGATTCTAGTTATCATTAGTAGTCTTTTTTCGTAATATTTGTGTTCCAGTTTTTTGAGAGTGAGTGACAATAGGGAGGGCAATTAAGTGAGTCGTAAATCTTTCTATTCGTCCTCAAATAACTATTTATATACACTATTTATTTCTTCTAAACTTCCTTTAACTTAATAATGGAACCACTAAAAGCTGACCTCCCTTTAATATGAAGTTACTTGAAATTGGAGGTCATGATATACTGGTTTAAACTATTTGATGGGCTTTGTTTTGTCATTACTTGTTTATTGAGTACTTGGGCGACTAAGGTCTCTCAAAGATATCATAAGAAGAGATGAGTTTGTATTCTTTGAGAATCTAACTTTTTGAGATCCACTTCATATTGACCTCCATTAGTATACAATTACTTGAAATGGGAGATCACGTTATACTGGTTGGAATTTTTTATAGCTAAATATATAAGACAAACTATTTTAGACTACCTGGGGGGCGACTGAACTTTGCTCAAGATTATGTTCTTGAAAAAATTATTCGCCCAAGAGGTGCGAAATATGGATTTATAAGTCATAAGTCATACAATTGTGAATAAATTGATCTTAATATTGATGTATGGATCTGAACACGCTGTGCAGTAATTTAAAGCTGCATTCACGTCAAACATACGATTTATCTTTACTCCTATACTATAGTTCTTAACTTTACTACACAAGTTACGTAAGAAAATGAACTTGCAATTTTTAGAAGGCTTATTTCGACTACAAATCATGGCACAAATTAGTTATATTATGTAAAGTGTACTATAGATGGCTTTTCAATGAAAAATGCAGTTTACGCATCTCTTCCAAATTATGCCCCGTAGGGTATGTGGTTCACAAACGCACTGCCAGAATACCCACTAAAACCATTGCTCCGTCACCGCTATAATTGGACGAAACGGAATCGCTCGCGCACACAACCATGACATGCCAGGATATCATTTCATTTTAAAATATTTACCCTTTTATAGCGGGGGGCGAGATTTCGTAAAGCGCTCCCACCTCATCTCCTGTCTCCTTCAGCGTGTAGGAATTATGAGATCTCATAGTTCCACCGCCGCTGCTCTGCCTCCTTTGCGTAATTTAGAGCTATCACTGTCTTGCAAAAGGAAACCATTGCAGACTAATTCCTCTCACTGCTGCTAAACGTCCACCACATCCACTATCTATTTCAGATGCCAAGATCGACGTAAGGGTCCCCACGCTGCACATTCACACAAAGTGTATTATGCGTACAATCAATGATAGAATTATTATTTATTATCATAAAGAAGAGAGAGTGGAAGGAGGAGTGGTTACATTTATATGTTTGTTTTTAATTAACTTGTTATTGTTATCACCAAAAATAAGAGGCTGGGTTGCTTCACTCCTTAGTACGCCGATGATTGTGGATGCTGGTGGACGTCACCTGGTAACTATTACCAGAATTATTTATACAGTAACCAGTGTTAAGTATAGGAGTAAAAAAAATTATATTAATGAATAGTTTTTATTGCAAAGCATGTATTTCGTTAAGAATAGCTGACTGATACACTCGTTTGTATATTTTTTCAGTTAACGCAATCGCTAGCGAGTATCGATTATAAAACTTAGTACCAAACATTAAATTTTTAACACTGTCATAATCCAGACACGAGATCTGTCAAAAGATATTATCTCAGTACATTCGCTGACATATTTTAAGTGTAAAATCCAACTGCCTGTCATCCTCTTTGATTTTACAGTATGATTAGTCCGAAATTCATTCAGTTATTTCCAAAAAAAAATACAACCTTTTACTACTTATGATTACAAAATACATTAACCTAAATTCTACCAACGGACAGATCCAGTCCCTACAACCGAAGAAAGAACGCCATATTGGATTTGGTGAGAAGTGATTTTATTTTTCTCCACAAACTCTTTCATTTGATACCCATATCATACGGGTACATAAAAAATAACTAGTCCGCCATCTTGGGTGTTCCGCCATATTGGATTTAAAGTAAATTAATTAGATTAATTGTATTCTTCTCAGCTAACTGTTTCATTTGATACCCATGTCACAGACAAGCATAAAAACCAGTGGCCCAACACCTTGGCCTGTACGCCATATTGGATTTGGAGAGAAGTGATTTTATTTTTCTCCAAAAACTCTATCATTATATACCCATATCATGCGGGTGCGTAAAAAATAACTAGTCTGCTATCTTGGGTATTCCGCCATATTGGATTTAGAGTAAATTAATAAGATTAATTGTATTCTTCTCAGCTAACTGTCTCATTTGGTACCCATGACACAGGCAAGCACAAAAAAATAAAGTAGCCTTGCCCTATACGCCATATTGTATTTATAACATTGTCAGTTATAGGAAAGGATAAAAAAGAGGTTTGTTTTGAGTAAGCAACACCATTCATAAATTAGTATCGCGGGTAGTTCTATTTATTCTTTCGTGCGATAGATTAGAGTCAGTCTCTCTGGTGTTGTCGCGCAGTATACATGGAAGTTAATATTATAATGTCGTGATTAAGTTCACTCCTCTTAAGGTCCACGTAAGTTAGCTTATAATTTACTTACTTGAAATTGTGTTTATTTTTAATGTAATTGACAACGTAACGAAGCGAGGGCAAGCATGATGCAAACTCGATTAGTTCAAACAAAAAATTCTCAAGTCATCTTTCCTTAAATTGGTTACACAAAAGACTTAAACGCTTTCTGAGAGACATAATTCAAAAATTATATATACTAGTTTACCCTCCCTGGCTTCGCCTGGGTGCAATTTTTACATTTAACATTTTAATTTTCTAGACTAATTCCCAAATATATAAACTCGACTCGACTATAAAAGTTTGACACTTTTTTTGTTGATCCGGAGGAATCTGCTTACAGATACCTTCATAACCTTCCCAAGCGGGGACTTGTGAAGGTTATGCGAGGTTGGTGTAACTGCCTTTGAAGGAGACAGACCAAAGCTACCTCTGAAGGAGGTAGCCCGATTCGCTAAGCTATCCAGGATGTCGTACCGCGATCTACCTGCTCTTGTCCGCTAACGGTCTCTAGTCTTGGGGAGGAGGACGAGATGGTAATTCTCCCTTCAGTCCTACATAAAGTGTCGCCCCTGGAACACTTAGGGACGCATACCTCTTCAGGATGCACTTCATACCCTATTTTAACCATTTCAAGTCTTTTTTCGCAATTAAATGTAGTCTATATCCATTCCCAAGTTCTAATCCTTCTTTGTACCGAATGTCATCAAAATTGGTTCAGTGGTTTAAGCATGAAAGCGTAACAGACAGACACAGACTTTTGTATTTATAATATTAAAGTTAGGAAAAATATCTGAGATCTAAACGAATTTGTAAATGTAATGAAAAAGATTAATAAGATTTTTTTATAAACAAATTTTCATGCACATTTGTTAAGGTTACGCCGTATGTAAGCAGGTCATTACTTCGCTGAGGTATAGTTAAATTTATTTACCTGTATCTCTTTAGTGCAATTATTTTTAAATCCAAACAATGTTTTATCTATTTTTCATTTAAATTATTAAACAATTTTTGATACAATTTTGACCATTGGAAAGAGAGATAAACTGGGGAGGGTATCCTAAATTATTTTTAGATATTTTAATTACACAAAAATTGCTAAATTACGTGCGAAGTTGGTGCGCATTAATTCTTTCTCCATATTTGTCTGATGGGTTTTTAGCCACAGATCACTAGTGGTCTGATAATAATTTGCTTATATATTTTGTTGTATATTTGTATGTCATATACGCATTCATTCCGCCTTTATCTGTTTATTTCCTTATTTCTCCTAAACCATGCATCAGAGTATGGTACAGTTTTTTACGATTAAAATACCAATACAATGAGGAAGATTTGAGTAGATAATCTGTGGACATTTTATATAAAATAACTGAGCTGTCAAAGAAGTCTAGACTCTTATCTATACTAATATATAAAGCTGAAGAGTTAGTTTGTTTGAACGCGCTAATCTCAGGAACTACTGGTCCGATTTGGAAAATTCTTTCAGTGTTAGATAGCCCATTTATCGATGAAGGCTACATGCTTTATAACATTACGCTACAACCTATAAGGGCGGAGCACCACGCGGAAGAAGTCGCGAGGGTCAACTAGTTAACAAAATATAATCAAAGATGCTCTACACGTCTGTAAGTTTTATCGATTATTTATTACAGTTTTTACTAATGTTAAGAGTTTTAATCGAGAATTATTTTATACATAAATATTTTAGACAAATTATACAAAATGGCTGAACTACAACGTAAAGTCATTGTCCGCTTTTAGTTTAGTTCTGTGCTTATTTCTTTTAAATTGCAATTGAAGTGAAATGAGAAATATTTCTGTGTATAATTTTTAAGATAATAATTATCATTATGATTGCTACTGTATTCCTTATTTTCTCTATGTTAAATTTGTCAAAGCTGTAATAATTTTTAATCTGTGCTAAAATATATAAAAAACAACAACACACAAACAAACAGGCCACACATAATATAAAATAAGTAAAAACTATTAAAGTAATAAGCATTGACAGCATTAAACTTCTTAATGTTCAAGAATTGTGAAAGCAGCAGTTAATGGGACTTTTTCTACAAAGAACTGCCATCAGCTCGTGCGCGTGAAAGGTGCAGTAAGAAAGAGACAGATATATCAAAAGCATAGGTGTAAAGATGAAACACGAAAGTGACGAGTTTTAGTGCTGTGGTTTTTTTGTCGATATTTTTCTTTCTATACAGTTTAAACTCTATTTTTTATTAAGAATTTTATGTTATTTAGAGTTTTTCTTAAATTATGAGATAAAAGCAACAAATACTTGACAATATTAATCAACAGAGTTTCTCATTTTTAACCGACTTCAAAAAGGAGGAGGTTCTCAATTCGATTGGTATATATTTTTTTTATTATATGTATGTATATTAATTACGCTGAGATTTATGATCCGATTTACGTGATTCTTCTTTTGTTTGATGCGGAATAGCTGCCATTTGGTCCCATAAAAATTTAACATAGTTTGACCCAGTAGTTTTCATTTTATAAACATTTTTTCCGTCCCCGCTTTTTTTCTTTTCTCAACGATTTTTTTTGTCTGGAAGTCATCTGTACTGTATATGTGAGTGTGTTACCATGGTTACAATATTGTTATAATTATCAATATATTAATATTGTGAGGCAACTCTCAAGTTAGCAATGAGCTGATAGTCTTCAAATTGCTGATCAGATCTTCACAATACATAGCTAAGAACCATCTCGATAAAATTACGTTTTAAACAAATAAAACTTCATCACAATCAGTCTATCATCATGGGCGCTACGATGCCACAGACAGACATACTGATACATAGATACACACAGTAGGGGGTTAATAAGAGAGGAATAAATAAAACTAAGTTGTGTAATAAATTGTCAATCGAATTCAATTAATATTTAACACATAAAATTTCTTTCAACCAGTTTGTAAGTCAATAACAATTTAATCAAGTAATTCCGAAGCCTAATATAAATAATTACAATATAATCTATACTTATATATATGTCGGGGATTTTAAAACGATGTGAAAGGAGATGGAAGGAGGGAGATGGGGAATATTGGGGAACACTAAAAGGGGGTGATGGTATTGAATGGAATATTGGGTAAACGCAACGTAGATACTCCTATTGAACCGATAAATGATCAAATATGATCTCTAACAATTACGAGAGAAACCTAAGCAGTGCCTTGGACTTGTGACCAAGGTGTAGGCTTAAGGATATCCTTTAAGTAATTACAACACTCGCCTCCACTGCTAGGCTCTCTATTTAAACCCAAGGTTAAACGCACATAAACCGAATCTAACACAAGGCTAACCTAACCTAAGGCTAACCTAACCTAACATTGTGTTTACTTAACCACGTGGCAATTACATTGTAAGGACTTACGTGACCTTAGTTGGACAGCACTTCCACACTACACTGCACTTGACACTATCACTATCACTACTTAGATGATGTTCACTTCTTGAGAGACCGCGCACGTCTAAGACTTCAGTTAGACTGTCGATCGCATATAAAGGGTCGAGGGTAGATACTGTCAAAACAACGGAAGTGACTACTACCCCACTCCAACGCCATAGACAACGATAACGATTCGATTAATCGATAATCTTTTACTATGGTCCGACATATATATGATGAAAGTGTGCTTGTTGGTTTGTTTTTCTTTCAATTTTTAATTTTAATGCCATACTTATAACACTCCTCAGACACGGGGTAAGTTGTAACATTTTATTATAAAATTTATTATATTCTCAGAAAAACATTTTTTTTCCGATTTTTGTGTGTTTTGAAGTTTTTTCATGATTCTTCGTCTTGTTACCTTTGTCATTCTTCTTGCTTTAAAATGATTGGTACTTCCTTTTCCTCCTATTTCCCTCTACTTATACTTTGAGAGCTTTGTCAACCTTGTTTATAATTTGAATTTATTTTATATTAATTATAATATTAAAAAATATGCTTTGTATATTTAAAACATTTGTGTATTTAAAACTGTTAAAATAACCCCTACCTCCATGTGAAGCCTGAGCGTATAAGTTATAGCAAAACCTCGATAAGCACAAGTCCAGTCACTAAAGGTCACGGCCCAAACGCCTCAAACCAGTTCGCGAGATACATCGACTAAATATACCAGAAAAATAAAATGTACGAACAATACAACTAACACTCACACGGATGGAATTTTAAATGAAGATGTTATTTTCTGTTAATATTATTATGTATAATTTTTCACTCACTCCCACACACACTCGCCTCCCTCACATTGGACTGCAATTATTACAATTACAAATAAGAACACATTTATACATACACGATATATTTCAACCTATTTGCACAAAACCTTAACATATTATACATGTAAACCTTCTTAATGAATCACTCTATTTATTATTAAAAATCGCATACAAATCCGTTCAGTAGTTTTTGAGTTAATCGCGATTGTATGTTTGAATATTGTGCGACGGGTAAGTTCAAAAGAATCCTTTTCAAACTGTAATAAAAAAAGAGTGTTGAACTCATGACTCTTATAATTTACAATAATAACAACACTCATAATCACAATAACTTTCTATAATATAATGTTGTTATTGACTTCTAGCAGCCAGCGACAAAGTGATGTAAGTATATAAAATTGCTTATGATTTTTTTCTAAGAATTGATACTTATATTATATATTACTGTACAGCTATACGTATAAACATGCACATAAAGTTAAAGTTAGTTATACTGCGCAGTAATATTTAAAAGATAGTATTTAAAGTGAGCAAAACTTGTAAACTATAATATAATACTTAAAAAAGGATCTTAAATATGTGAGGAATTTGATCAAAGCCTTTTATGTATATAAAAAACTGATAAAAAAATGAAAGTGTCGGCAGTGGCACAATGAATATAAAACGCTCACACTTAAACCCAAAACACTGAATGAACCTTTGAATGGAATTTAAAAACTAAAGCGAAATGAAGAATACGTGAATAGGAGGTATTTCAAGTACTGCACAGCGTATAACAGTTTACAATTGCGTCTGTCTATTGAAATAAACAGGAAGAATAATGATGATGGTTCTCTGTGAAGGAAGAATGATGGTAGTTTTTATTGGTTTATTTTTAAAAAGCCTCTGACCTGATAGATCTTAAGTAGTATAGTGATTTTATTTAGTAAACCTTGTCAAAATTAGTGTAGTCAAGTGGTGGTGCTAGATCGATTGATTAACCTTTAATCGTTTTTGCAAGCCCCAGGCACTGTTTGGCTTTTAGTCTAAGATACATGTTTGGACGCATTGCTGTACAATAATAGATAATATTATTACAATATCAATAAAATATATATTATTTTATTTACTTACATCATTTTGTCACTACGCTGTTTAAAGTCGAAAATAAAATTATAATATAGAAAGAAATTGTGAATATAAATGTTGTTATTATGAGTTCAAGTCAAAATTAACTCATTAAGTTACTATTTGAGAGAGCTTGAATAATGAAGGTGAGTCCTACCACTATAATATTATATTATTATGAATATGTTTGTATGTTTAGATATTTGTTACTCAATCACTCAAAAACGGCTGAACGAATTTCAATGAAATTTGGCACACAGATACTTTATAACCTGAAAAACACATAGACTACATTCCTCACAAAAAAAAGAAAACTCCTGCGGGTTTAAAAAGCGTTTTTTATCGAATCAAGCAGCTGCCAGATGATGGATCGCTAGCCTTTTGAGGTAAAAAAATCCTTTCTCCCAATATATGCTTTTATTTACGAATATAAAGTAAAATAACTTTAAATAACATTTTGTATTAAGTAATAAGTAAAAAAGCAGAACAGATAAGAATGTGAAAAGAGTAAAAATATAATATTCGTGAAAATAAAACGAGCTACCACAAGACCTGTACGGAGTAGCGCTAGGGTTGCATTTATGCATAAATTACTTATTTTATAGAAAAACTATTTTAGTTTTGACTGTTTGATTGTTCTTCGTCCATGATGAGTTTTGCGATTTTACGTATGTTATGTTATCGTTTCTGTTTTATTTATTTGGGTTACACTAGATATTATTTTAATGCTGATAGTTTAGGTCTTCCTATTAAACATCTTGAAATTTATAAATTAAGTTGAATATAAAACAGTGAAATTGTGCAGCGGAAGCAAGATAAAGTGATTGTTGCTATTATAATATTATAGTTATGGCTGCAGTTTAATAATTTGGTAATATAAATTGTATTTATAAATTAAGTACAACCCTAAACAGTATTGCACGTTGACTCACATGTGAACCAAGACTATGTAAACCTATTGTTTCATACTAAATATTCACTAGCAACAGTTTGCGGTTTTACTTCTTAAAGACCTGCACACATATCGACATAGATTTAAATATTTTCTTAAAATTAAAAACTCTTAATAATCATTCAGAATCTTTACTCTCCATTTGTATCATTATGATATGTAGATTATTAAAATAATAATATTACAAGCAATAGTTGATAACTATTTATTCATACTTTAATTAATTGATTGACTGATTCAATCGTACAGAAAAATACAATCTCGTTCACACCACGTTAGTTTTACCAACCTCCCAGAATACTGTGGACGTGTCTGTGTAACTGTGGAGGAACGTGACGTCTACGCGTAACAATGGGTGTCTACAAGTACACAACATTTGAAATATTGGTGTTACTATCTAAACGATTAACGATGTCTTTAGTCAAATATATGAGTTTAGCTGCAATAAAAAAATTGATAAATAGTTTTTAAGCTGTTTCTGGGTCACAATCCCCAGGTACTACTCAGCTTTTTATTTAAAGTGCGTGTTACTATTTTCTTTTAAGAATAATATAAAAATGAAATCTCGATTTATATTCTTAGGTCACTTTATAACTGTGCTGCTCGAAGTCGAAAATAAAATTATATTATAGAAAGTAATTGTGATTATATGTGTTGTTATTACTTGTCAACCTACTCCTGAGCCGCAAATCCCAGACAATATTTGTTAAAGATCAAGTAGTTATTATGTGAGACTAATAAAACATTGTAATTATAATCCTTAGTGTACATTAACGTATTAATTGCCGAGAATTACAAGCAAATGCTCGCAAAAAGCAGCTTGAATAAGCTATTGTTTAGTATAATGTAACCTCGGTTTTATATTATACTATATAATTCTACCCTCGTAAAGTGTTTGTTTCCATTGGGCGTTAAAATATTATAAGATGACCAAAAAAAATTATACATATTTTACTTTAAATATAATATTAGATGGACGATCTTCTTCACAGTTATTTTTTTAAAGGTGTCATATGACGTTAGTAGTAAAAGCAGTGATGGCCCAGTGGTTGAGACTTCAAGTCTTACTCGGGAGGTCCGAGTTCGATCCCCCACACAGGCACACACCTCTAACTCTGAGTGATGTGTGTTTTAAGAAATTAAATATCACTTGCTTTAACGGTGAAGGAAAACATCGTGAGGAAACCTGCACTCCTGAGAGTTCCCTAAAGTTCTCAAAGGTGTGTGAAGTCTGCCAACCCGCACTGGGCCAGCGTGGTGGACTATGGCCAAATACCCTCCTCATTCTGAGGAGGAGACCCGGCCCAGCAGTGGGCCATTGACGGGTCGTGATGATTATCCAAATAAAATATTTTTTTAGGATTTTGTATGCTATTGGCCCTTACGAATTAACTGCGTCAATGAACATTGAATTGAGGATGGAGCCTAGTTTGATTTTAATTCAACACTTCTTTTTCGAAAGTACAATAAGATTTTCTTTTGAAGTGATTTAAGAAATAAAATTATTTTATTATAACAAATAGCTTTAACATGCAACTTTGTCCGTGTGATGCTCCGCTCCTATGGGTCGTAGCATGATATTATATACCTTATATCCTTCCTAGATAAATGGGCTATCCAACTCTTAAAGAATTTTTCAATTCAAACCAACAGCTTCTGAGATTAATTTTAGTTTTTAGTTTATTCATCCATATTGTACATATAAAGCAAAATACAGTTAAAAAAATAGAGACAATTAAAAAAAATTTACAAATGCGGACTTATTCCTATACTGAAACTCTTCCAGCCAACCTTAGACTAACTGAAAAAATATTTAATTTAAGGTATATAATAAAATGTTGGTAGTAAAGTAGTTTTAAGTTTAATATTTTAATTAAATACATACAGATATACATAAATAAATACAATTATATATATTACAGACATAAGTAGCATTTATGGGATGAGAGAGGGAAGCGGCAAGTCAGGCTTACATGCGGCGCGACTGGAAGACAGGACATTTGGCAGTCGAATTTGCATTCTGGTGGTGAGTCGCACGTTACATTTATTACATAAAATATATCTATATATGTTATGAAAAAAGTTAATATAGTACAATGGAAACGGTATGTATCTGTGATTTATGGGCGGAGCGGTGTTGCTTTAGAAAATATTTAATTATTCCAGTTTTGCCGACTCACCGCTACAGTACACTGCCACCAACCATCCGCTGTGACATGTTTGCTATTTTAATTACGTGACAACACTTTTTATATTAGCCCTCCCAAATAATTGCGGCTAACCTTTAAAAAAAATATATTTATTTTTTATATCTAGAAAAATCAATGTTTCATTTATTTGAGTAAACTACTTAAACTTGAAAAACAAACAAACTAAATTAACGAAAAGAGATAAAAAAAGAGATAAAAAGTGAAGTCTAGCTTAAGTGTACACGAATTCGCATTGACATCATCATCATCGTCACAACCCATTAATGGCCTACTGCTGAGCCAGGTCTCCTCCTCAGAATGAGGAGGGGGCGTTAGGCTAGCCTTCACACTCACTTGAGAACTTTTAGAGAACTCTCAGGAGTGCAGGTTTCCTCACGATGTTTTCCTTCACTGTTAAAGCTAGTGATATTTAATTGCTTAAAACACACATAACTCAGAAAAGTCGTCGGTGTGAGCCCAGGATCCGATCCGGTCCTTCCGAGTAAACACCGATGTCTTAACCACTGGAATTTTTAGGAAATTATCCTCTACCACTAAACAAAGAGCAATCTAGCTTGCACTGTACATACGAGTGTCATTTGGATTCATGTGATAGTGATTATGTGACAAGAAGGGAGGAGGGTTCCCCTAACACCAAAATTGTTAGGATACTTAAAAAAACATAATTGTCATAGATCTTTCTTTAAGAGAGAGAGAAGTTGTAAATTTGTTTAAAAGCTTAATAACATTGTAATCGCATTGCTATTGATATGATAGTGTTTGCGTGTCAGTAGATGGACAGATCCTCTAACATCTAAGGTTCGGAAAGCGTAATACACATATTACAATCGACACACTAATAATAGTTATTATTTGTGTGGAATATAACGCATACAGACGCAATAGTGCAGCACTGAACGCAATGAGCATAGATTAACAATGCTCTTATACCAAATATCTATATATAACTACATGAAGTTCACCGATAGCTGACCGAACACCTATATTTCATGTCGGTTAAGAAAACTGAAATATTACGGACATTGAATAATGTAATATAATTATTTTCGTATGAGTAGAATCAAATCGACTGAGAACTGACCGCCAGTGGGTAATTAAGTGGAATTGTATTTGCTGAAATATGTAGAGCCGTTTGATGTGATTAATATTAAATAGTTGGGCCAATTGTATCTCTACCATAGAGAGACTTCGGAATGTTGGAGAAATAATATCGACGTCCATGTTGATGTGTGACATGTGATATTACATATATGACTTATGATATATGACACTACAACTAACATATGACACGGGTGTCTTAGAATATACCTAAATCATGATATATTATAACACATGACTCACGTGCATTAGCCCTTGCCCCTTACACGTCACATGTGGGACCTAAATACATGAGTTATAACACATGATATCAGCTCTACATATGACACGTGAGACCTAAAACTTGATATATTACACATGGCTTATGTGTCGTAATGCATCACATCAGACCTAACACATGACATGAACATGATATGTTACGCATAACTCTATAACACATGATATTAATCCTAACACATGACATCAGCCCTACACCTTAAACATGATATATTACACTTGACATAATTCACGAGAATACACAACATAATTGTAACATGACACAGAATAACTTGTAGGATATTTAATAGATTGAATAAGAATTGAATAAGAAAAATAGACAACACTTTATTGAGAGAATCTCTCAAGAAAATTCAGAGGGTCTGTCATCATCATCATCCTCTGGTGGAAACGCATCTTAAGTCTCTATTTCTTTCTCCAAAATTTTATTCTCAATAGTCAATATAGAAGCAATAAAAAAGATTGATTGTTATCCAACCAATTATTATCATCTCCATACCATTTTAGCCAATCCACAAATAATTTATATAGATATTAATTGAACTATTAAACCGCCGTCTGTTTGCTCGGTCGGGTCAACTGCAAAAACTTGTTTAAAATTCATTTCATATTGCGAATGTAAATTTGAACGATTTTATTATTGTGTAAAATAGTGATATGTTTGAAATGTAACAATTGTTTTTTAGCAAGCAGACCGTTAATTGATTATAATTGGTCACTGTGACCCATGGATTAGTTAAATACATCAAAAAATTCAAGCTTAGCAACAATTACTGCATTACAAAAAAACAAAGCATTACACAGCTCAATTTTATTCTGGCCTAGATTTCTTAATGGATTATCAGATTTCTAAGTACATAGTGTGAATTGATAAGAGAGAAAGAAGAGTTGTATAGACACGCAGACAAACAGTATAACGGCTGGACTATAATATCTTCCTGGGGTTATACTTCAGACTCAGAGCTTCAGAGTTACTCTATTATTCGCGATGTAATCCATTCATTATACAGTGAGTCGAGATTCTGCAATCCCTACTTCCTTGATTTGTATTTATCAGTTGTCCAACATTCAAGAAAGTAAAAATGCTACTCCCAACATCAAATAACAGGATGCTACTCAAAGTATAAGTGTTGCCATCGTCATAATTAACAATAGATTATTGAAAGTTCTGGATTGTCTGGTATAACAATGTAACGAATTCTTTTTTTTATAATAAGCAGACTGTCTATCGAAAAGATGTGGTCACTGTTACCCATCGACATCTTAAAGGAACTGGAACAAAATGTGTTACGGCATGTGTCATATACCATCATGTTTTATGATTTACTTGACGTGTATCTGATGTTTATTAATGTGTCATATACCTATCATATTTTGTGTTTCATTTGTTGTGTGTCTGGTTCTGATGTCATATCCCATATATGCCATGTATCATAATTGTTTCTACCATATTTTATGTCCTAGTTGTTATACGCGTAAGGTTCATAGTATTCAATGAGAAATAAGATGGATTTATTTGAGCACGCACACAATACGAAGACATTATACAATTTACAGACAAGACATTGTATCGAAGACAGTGTTGCCGATGTCTGTTAATTATATTTAACTCATGTGTGTAATTCTTTAAAATTTTTAGGACCAAAAATGTTATAAACATTTAATTTTTATGCAACACACACAGGAGATCTGAAATTATTCGGGATAAAAAGTAGCCTATGTTTTAATTCAGGCTATAAAGTATTTGTGTGATAACAAATCGTTATTTTTACGTGACAACAATCTAAACATATAAACTTTTACATTTATAATATTAGTAAAAATACAATAAAGTGGTTGAATTGATCGAAATTCAACCACAAGCGAGTATAATTTTCATTAAATTTAAACAATGTATTTGTAAAACAAAGCGCATTTACCCCTAAAATGGTAAAATGCGTGGTGTTAGGACATAATAGGAGCATAAGCTGTTCGACCTAAATATCACTATAGCTCATTAACACGCGATTAAACACATTTTGTATTATTACAAACATAAATTGTGATCATAATTTATTTTTAAAATTAACAGGCTTATTTATATAAAACAATTCTAGTTTATTAATATTAATACGATGAGAGAACTATACTACTATCTTATTTAGTTACCCATTCACTCACCCATCCACCCATAGTTTATCCACCCACCTCCTTATTGTTGACTTACTTACAAAAAAATATACTCCCTTTGGTTAATACAGCACTCAAAAGCAGAAAAATCCTTTTACCCGTTAGTTCACCTGCTCACTCCCTTATCCACTTATCCACCCACTTTCACACAATTTATTCACCAACTTAAAAACATAAAGTACAATGAAAAATTATCCCTAAGGCTATTTCAGTTTCTGTAATTTTAAAAAAATATTATGTGATATGTAACTCTTTTTTTTTTAACCGGAAAGGAATCTGCCTGGATTAACAGATACCATCCCAAGCGGGGACACAGGATGGTTATGCGGGGTTGGGATCTGCTTCAGAAGGAAACAGCCCGACCCGCTAAACCTCCGAGGTGATTCACTTCACTGCTAATAGGGCGAAGTTACGGGATATGGGATTGCTCCCCAACCTCCTCAGCAGTTATCCACGTCTGGATTGTGCTAACCACTCCACCACTGGACCTCATTACATGGCTGGCAGAAACCCCCGTCTGCCACCCATGGTTCATATAGTCACCGCTCTTGCAGAGGCAGTGATGCTAAGTAAGCCCGACGTCTTCGACCGCCTCTGGCCCGGCGCATAGGATGAGAGTTTGTAGCTCTCTCTCTCTCTCTCTCTCTCTCCGACTCTTCCTTTGCCGTCATCACAGCCTCTGCGAATGCCGCAACAGCGTGCCATGCATCCTCGCTACCGGCCATGGATTTTACCAAGACTGGCAGCGACAGATCATGCCCCACGACTGCTGTTAAAACGGCACGGGAATCGTCCCATACAGAACAGATTTCGCGCGTGTGGTATGCCGAGTCTTCTAAGTCCTCGCTGCAGTGATGACAAGTGGTGGTTAGCTCTCTTCGTACAACCTGATACAGATACCGCCCGAAGCAACCGTGCCCAGTCAACAACTGCGTCAGTCGGTACGTAAGGGGCCCGAATTTGCGGTCGATCCACTCTTTAAGATCCGACCCGGATTGCAGCCACCACTTCTCGACTAGCTCCTGGGTCCCTCATTCTGCAATAAGTTCCAAATTCTGAAAATGGTAAAAACCAATCAAATAAATTGCGTGATTAACGAAAAAACTTGAAAGAACATGAAATAATTTATGAATCTGAATTCATAATTGACTAATAATAACATCAGCATCTTAAATAGAACCGTTTGTAAACCACATTATCCCTTACAACTACACAAACTCTATAATATTAGTATAGATTAATACAATCCTTTGAACATCTGGTTTTTGGTAAAAGGTTTCTAATATGCATAAACGATAGAAACCTCTTCACCATCAAAGGATTTCTTTTGCATCAAAATTACATACCTGTTTAATTCAAAATCTTAATATAAATCGGCTTAGTGTAACTATCAAAATATATTCACGAAAATATGAGTATTACCATAAGTCAAAATATTCTTAATATAAAGTAGGTAAATATTGCTGGCGTAGAATCAATCCAAGTGATTGATTATGACAGAACGCCAAACTTACTACTTTTCTATATAATTATGTGGTCAGCGGATTACATCAGCATATTTATAACTTCGCTTCACTTCGGTATTTATATTGGGTAGAGTTGAATACTGGTATGCAGATAAATAAAAAAGCTTACACTCATTTACTCAACCCATCACCAACCCGTCTAGTTTTTTATTTACCAACTCACACACTCTTAATTTACCCACTAATTCACCCATCTTGGGTCATCATCAAGTTTTGTTTAAACGCTCCACCATGGTCTCTCTTTGAGCCTGAATTTGTGCCTCACTAGCTCTAGCGTTGGGCATGTAGCTCTCGACAACAGTGCTGTCGTCTGCGTACCCATAAATACCGGGTTTCAGCAGGTCATTGATGTGCAGCAGAAATAGTGTCGCAGAGAGTACCGACCCCTGCGGAACACCGGCATTAATAGCGACTTGATAGAAGATACCTGTCTACCTTTGAGGACACCCATATTGTACTTATCATGAAACACAGACTCCGGCAGACCGTTCCACAGTTTCACGGTGCGAATAAAGAAAGTGGATTCGAAGCGCTTGGTACGTATTCGCGGGATATCCACCATGTACCTATGGCGCTTGGTTCGCGTTTGTCTGACTGTTCGATAGAAGAAGGGGGCGGGCGGAATTTAATTGTACAATTCCTGGGCACACTCACTGAAATGTATCCGATAAAATACCGATAAAGAGGCGACCTTGCGACGATGTTCAAGGCTTTGATTGAAGGCAGCTTGATTTTGACCAAAGTATCGTCTCCGATTAGTCTTCTGGCACGTTTCTCAATTGACTCCAGAGCCTCGAGCTGGTACTTGGCAGATCCGTCCCAAAGGTGAGAGCAGTACTCCATACATGACTTGATTTGCGCTTTGTATAAGCTGAGCAGTTGTTCTGGAGTATAATAATGCCTTACCTTCGATAGGATACCAAGTTTCCGAGCGGCTAGTTGAGCCCTTGACTCAATATATGAGCCGAAATTTAGAGTCGACGTGAGACTTACGCCTAGAAGCTCCAGGTGATCTGTTATCGGTACGGACACATTTCGGAAAGTAGGAGACAGTTGGAATTGTCTTTTCTTTGCGGAGAATAAACACGCCTGTGTTTTGGTTGCGTTAAACTTGACAAGGTTGGCATCGCCCCAGTTGGAGACTGCCTTTAAAGTCTTGTTTAAACGCTCCACCATGGTCTCTCTTTGAGCCTGAATTTGTGCCTCACTAGCTCTAGCGTCGGACATGTAACTCTCGACAACAGTGCTGTCGTCTGCGTACCCATAAATACCGGGTTTCAGCAGGTCATTGATGTGCAGCAGAAATAGTGTCGCAGAGAGTACCGACCCCTGAGGAACACCGGCATTGATAGCGATTTGATCGGACGAGCAGCCATCAACTAACACTCGTAAAGACCTGTCCCTCAGAAAGTCCGATATCCAAGCACACAAGCCAGCAGGCAGGCCGTATGAGGAGAGCTTACTTATAAGGCCAGGCCATCGTGCCAGACCCTGCCGAAGGCCTTCGAGATGTTCAGAGAAACGGCAAGCGCGTCCCCGTTCTCTATTGCCTCACTCCAGATATGTGTGACATACGCTAGAAGTTCTCCAGTAGACCGGTTTTGGCGAAATCCGTATTGACGGTCACTGAGGAGGTCATTGTCTTCCAGGTACGTCAACAGCTTCTCGTTTAGGATACGTTCCATGGTCTTGCATAGTATGGACGTAATCGAGATGGGTCTATAGTTACAAGGATCAGCACGACTACCTTTTTTAGGCACTGGCTGCACATTAGCAAGCTTCCAGGACTTAGACACTTGTCTGGTTTTCAAAGAGAGACGAAAAAGACGTGTTAGGATCGGAGACAGTTCTGGTGCACAATTCCTGAGTATAATTGCTGGAATTCCATCAGGTCCGCTGGCCTTGATCACGTCCAGATTGCGCAGCATTTTACGAACCTCCATCTGTCGAATTTTTATGTCACTCATAAGAGTCTCGGACTTGGGTGGAGATGGAGATGTCACGCTACAAGCATCTAAACGTGAAGACTCCGCAAATACAGATGCAAAAAGATTTAATATTGATTTGCAAGGGGGGCAGTGAGGGGCGGCAGAAGTTCGCTTCAACCGATTTAGCTAGGGTCCAAAACGCTTTGCTTCCCGGAGGGTGCTATGCGAGTTTTGTCCCTATTCGGCGAATGTGGTCAAATCGAGACTTCTGTAGTTTATTCTTCTTCTGCTTACTAATTTTGTAACTTTTTAGAGTTACAAAATTAAATATTAATTTATTAATCAAATTATTTCCAAAATCTATCAATTTCAAGTAAGGCCATAAACATTAACTAGTCAACACGTCCAAACAAGTCCGCCATGTTTGGCGTTCACCAAATACAGAATACACTTTTGCTATTCTTATTTGAATTTATGCAAAAACTGATATACCTAATATGTATTTCAATTATCGAGAAAGGTATGGACTGTGTGAACAGGATAGCCTTGGATATATTTGAAAATTCTTTAAAATATTATACAAGAACTTCCTGTGAATTTGTCTGCATGAACTCCAGAGTCCTTAAAAAAAATTTTTTTAATAAAAGTTTAATTTCATTTATAAGGAATAATTCGTTACAACTCTTCAACGTTTTATTATTTATAAACGTCATTTATAGGAAAAGATAATTACATACTTACTTGTTACAAACTTCATATGTAGTGAACATTGCAATTTTTTATTTTTTTATTAACTTCAATTATAGGAAAAAATATATACTCACCAACTTGTTACAAACTTCATATGTAGTGAATATTGTAATTTTTTATTAACTTCAATTATAGGAAAAAATATTTACACACTAACTTGTTCCAAACTTCATATGTAGCAAACATTGTAATTTTTTATTTTTTTATTAACTTCAATTTTAGGAAAAAATATTTACTCACTAACTTGTTACAAGCTTCATATGTAGTAAACATTACAATTTTTTATTTTTTTATTAACTTCAATTATAGGAAAAAATATATACTCACCAACTTGTTACAAACTTCATATGTAGTGAATATTGTAATTTTTTATTAACTTCAATTATAGGAAAAAATATTTACACACTAACTTGTTCCAAACTTCATATGTAGTCAACATTGGAATTTTTTATTTTTTTATTAACTTCAATTATAGGAAATAATATTTACTCACTAACTTATTACAAACTTCATATGTAGTGAATATTGCAATTTTTTATTAACTTCAATTATAGGAAAAAATATTTACTTACTAACTTGTTACAAGCTTCATATGTAGCAAACATTGTAATTTTTTATTTTTCCATTAACTTCAATCATATGAAAAAATATTTTTTTTTTTTTTAGAAAGATTACTAGCAGTATGGATCACATACTACTAGTATTCCCTTTACCCCTCCTAGTAAGCTAATAAATAGCTTGTGTCAGGAGTGGGCCACGCCAGTAGTCCAATGTCCGGGATTTGAACCCACGACTTGTTGATCGTGAATCCAACGCCCGAACCACTGAGCTACTGACGCTTGTTAAACACACTAACTTGTTACAAACTTCATATGTAGTGGATATTGTAATTTTTTATTAACTTTAATTATAGGGAAAGATATTTACACACTAACTTGTTACAAACTTCATATGTAGCAAACATTGTAATTTTTATTTTTTCATTAACTTCAATTATATGAAAAAATATTTACACTCTACTTGTTAAAAATTTCGTTTATAAGGAAACATGGTTGTAAACTTTATAGGGATATTAATATTATTTATAGATATATAAGATTATTTATAGGGGAAAAACTCTTACATACTTTACTTATTACAATTAACTTCATATATAGGGATTATAATACTCTTACTTTACTTGTTAAAAAATTAATATATAGGGAAAAGCTGTTTAAAATGAATATAATATATGTCGAAGCATAGTAAAAGATTATCGATTAATCGAATCGTTATCGTTGTCTATGGCGTTGGAGTGGGGTAGTAGTCACTTCCGTTGTTTTGATAGTCTCTACCCACGACCATTTATATGCGATCGACAGTCTAACTGAAGTCTTAGTCGTGCGCGGTCTCTCAAGAAGTGAACATCATCTAAGTAGTGCTAGTGATAGTGATAGTGTCAAGTGCAGTGTAGTGTGGAAGTGCTGTCCAACTAAGGTCACGTAAGTCCTTACAATGTAATTGCTACGTGGTTAAGTAAACACAATGTTAGGTTAGGTTAGCCTTAGGTTAGGTTAACCTTGTGTTAGATTCGGTTTATGTGCGTTTAACCTTGGGTTTAAACAGAGAGCCTAGCAGTGGAGGCGAGTGTCGTGATCACTTAAAGGAATTCCTTAAGCCTACACCTTGGTCACAAGTCCAAGGCACTGCTTAGGTTTCTCTCGTAATTGTTAGAGATCATATTTGATCATTTATCGGTTCAATGGGAGTATCTACGTTGCGTTTACCCAATATTCCATTCAATACCATCACCCCCTTTGTAATGTTCCCCAATATTCCCCATCTTCCTCCTTCCATTTCCTTTTCACACCATTTAAAACCCCCGACATATATATAATTCAGCTTTGAACTAAGTTTTTCTTACATCAGTGGACATTTTGGGTATCCATTACTTTTAATTTTCTTCGAAACCGTTCAGCAGTTTCTTCTCTCCTCTTATTTCAGATTATCTACGACAAATTTCTCTTTCCTCCATATACTGTTCTTGAAGCTAGATCTTTCCTTTTCTTCTAATTTTATTGAAGAAGGAGTACAAAAAAAGCAATTGAAAAGGGAATCTTATTACAAATATCTATAGTTTATAATAATTGGAGTTTCCCAGCAATATACATTGAGTCTTAAAAAGCCACTTTATTCACAAAACAACAAACTCAACTATCAATAAATAATTCCCTTTTACAATAAGAAAACAAAATAAAATTTACATTTCACAGTGAATAACACGTATTGCAATATATTTTTATTTTTTATTTTTATAGGCACAACTATATGCATTGAATATATATTGTCTGTGTGTCTTTAGGTTATTATTATAATAAGTATGAAGAAAATGAATAATTTTATTAAATAGATTAAAATACCTATCAAGACACGTCGGCAGCGTGTTAAAGCCAAGTGAAGCGGCGCAGCTGTGGTAGGTTGGTTATGGTAGGTGTATTTACAAGAAACATTTCGAGCTGCTCTTGACCCACTCGTATCTCTAATTTGTTCTTATTAACTTTCAAACATGAAATTTGTATTTATTAAAGTTCCTTATTTTATCTTGAATCCAAAATTTCATTAGCGTAGTTCAAACATTTTTTGTATGCCTGACTGACTGACTGACTTATAGATATAAAACCTAAACTACTTCCAGGTGAGCCGTGTTTACTTCTCAGAATGTTTAAATAACATCTCAAGTGAAATAATTTTGTTTGTAAATAATTGTTTGGGTATCAATTCTTTTGTTGGTGAAGACGATGCATATTCTTTATATTGAACTTGGCTCTCATTTCACATTTATGATTTTGTTGGTTTAGTTATGTTTAAAGCAATTTATTCAAAATGATGGAATTTGTTATTTTGTATATATTATTAAGACAGGTTCAACTTTCGATACCAAAATGCTATCAGAATTATTACTATCAAAATTATAGCTAAAAATAGTAAATGGCTTATTAATAATTATTGAAGTTGACATAAATTATTTTAGAAGAAAGGCCAGATAAAAACGATTGATTGAGGAGTTATCTACTTTTCATCGTCACAGAGACCAATACATAGCTTTAAAAGTCAGTTTTCTGTTTTACCTCGCTACCTAATATTGAAATAATAAAGTACATGGTACTCACGTGTTCTATAAAGGAGGCCTAGCACCACGCCACCGAACATCACTACACCTTCTTGTATCAATACTTCAATATAAAATAAACTACCTGCGAATACTAATTTATAAACAGTGTTGCTGACAATAATTAGCTGATTTTGTTATTATGTTATATATCATCGATATTGATTTGGATTCACTCATTGTCACCCTTTTAATGGCCCACTGCTGAGCCGGGTCTCCTCCTCAGAATGAAGAGGGATCAGGCCATAGCCCACCATGCTGACCTAATGCGTGTTAGCAGACTTTGAGAACATGGAGAACTCTCAGGAGTGCAGGTTTCCTCACGATGTTTTCCTTCACCGTTAAAGCAAGTGATATTTAATTGTTTAAAATACACATAACTCAGAAAAGTCAGAAGTGTGTGCCTGTGTGGGGGATGGAAATTGGACCTTCCAAGTTTTTTTTTTTATTTTTTTTTTTCGGACTGAGTAAGCTGTTGGCCCTACTGGCCTCGACAGCGACACTGGGCGGGGCGGGCGAGCAGAGGGCTCACCGAAACCCCAAACAAGGACCTCCCGAGTAGACATCAATGTCTAAATACTGGGTTGTCACTGCTTATTTGGATGCCATCTTGTTTTATTACGAACCAGAAGTTAATTTAGAAGAAAGACCGATACAAAAAATTATGATGGATCATAATTAAAAATCACTCACCATATTATTACACAGTTATTATTAAAATTTGATATTTAAAAAATATATAAAACAGGTCTCTCAGATCTTGGCTGCGTATGTTTAATATAAACAAAGCAATAGTACATAGCTAGTGTAATGTAATCGTAAAGATCTTTGTGATTATAGATACTCGCTATCGCAGATCGATCTCTATTCTATGAAGCTGTAGCACGCCAATTAACTTTGATGTACTAGTCTTTGAAGTTTCTCAATGCACTTGTTTGATTTGGATAATAAGTAACCTTTACAAAAAATTGGATATATATTATCTAAAGTCCCTCCCTCCCTCCTACAGCAAAGTCAGGGTAAGAAATCAAATAACTCGACAACAAACGAAAGTGCTATTTAATACTTACGCCATCTATTGTCACATAGATAGTCAGTCTGTTTGTTATGCAATCACGCTTAAATGACCTAACCGATTTTGATGAATTTTGGCACAGAGAAAGGTTAGGGCTTGGAGAATGATATAGGCCATGTTTTATCGCGGAAAAAATACTTAAGAATACTTAGTAAACAAATGAGTGTCCTCGTACGCCATCTATCGACGTGGGGATGAAGTGCATGTCAATATGGCAAAGAACAATCAAGAGAACTTGTTATTGCATATTAAAGACTTTTTAAGTAATATAATAGGTGTCTTATTGACAAATAGATAGTGTTTTCATCTGTATTTACATAACCTAAAAAATAGCTACCGGCACGTAAGTATAGGTTTGACCTTGAATGCGCAGAAGTCCCTATTAGGGTGTTTGCGCACGAGACGCGACAGGTTCTTAAGCGACGTTGGACACAGATGGAACTGCCAATACAGTTACGCAGCAGTGGTGTCGAATACATTAAAGTATTGAGACTAATAGTGTTGTTTGGTGGCGTGGTGCTATGCCTCCATTATCGAGAAGCACGTGAGTAATGTACTTTATTATTTTAATATTCGGTAGCGAGGTCATGCGGTAGAGGTGAGAGTTTGTGCATAGTAGAAGACGTTTTTAAACCTGCTCCAGGGTCTTAAGCACCAGGATCTGCTCAATGCCAATAACCTAGACCTTTAACTATGTAAATTAAAAATGCCTAAAAAGTACGAGAACTTTTTTCGAAATTCCAATTTAAGTCTGTCTGTCAATCAAGAACAAGAACAAGGTGTTTTGCATAAGATTAACTTATATAAAATACTTCTGCTGTATACGGATACTGGATGTCAACGGGTTGAATTGTTTTAATGTTAAGGTCTGGTTTCCCTGAAGTCTTAGTGAGATCATAAATCATCATCATTATTATAGTTCGTATGCTTAGAAAGCTAAAAATTTCGAGTTGAGATAGTTCAATCACTTGAACTAATTTTTTTATTTTTGTATGACAGAAACAAGACAAACCAGAGACGAGTTAAGAACCAATAGAATCGCTTCACTTACCTAGCTTCGCTCAGGGTGTGTTATTAACAAACAAAACCCTCACTACATATCATCGCTCTAGTGGAAACGCAGCCTTATACTAAGCATCACCTTAGTATATAACAATAAATATCTGATTAGCCTTTGCTTTACCGTGGGATAAGAATATTCCCTGCAGGGCCATCTAGTGGCAGATTACAAATTTAATAGCGCAAAGCTTTTTCCATAAAAACATACCCAAAATAAATGAAAAATATCAAATATCTTCTACGTAAGCAGTGATATCCGAGTGGTTAAGACATCTGTGTCTTACTCGGAAGGTCCGGGTTCGATCCAGGTTCGACATCTGACTTTTCAGAGTGATGTGTGTTTTAAGCAATTAAATATCACTTGCTTTAACGGTGAAGGAAAACATCGTGAGGAAACCTGCACTCCTGAGAGTTCCCTAAAAGTTCTCAAAGGTGTGTGGAGACTGCCAACCCGCACTGGAACAGTGTGGTGGACTATGGCTTAATCTCCTTCTTTTTTTGAGGAGGAGACCCGACTCAGGCTCAGGAATGAAGAGAAGAATGCTACAGTTTCAATGGACCCTGAACGAGAACCCAGAGTTCACTAGAACCGCAGCATCCTAGAGAGAGAGAGATCCGCAGGCTAGAGAGAATTAATAAAATCAATTTTTATTATACGTACATACAATTTGTATTGAAATTCGATCTTAACGTTCTTAAACAAGCTCGCTATTATAATGATGAATGCAAAAGAGTCTTCTGTTTAATGTCGCAGCAAGGAATCCCTTTTTCCTGTTTATAGTAAGAAATGCATCTTGTGTGAATGATAGAGGTCTAATGTACCTTATAGAAAAATTGCCAATGGTTTTAATATTCTCTACGTTTGTATAAATACCCTTCATAGTTATGCTCCAATACTACTACCATCGATTAGTTATAAGTTCAAATCCCATTCAATATAACTATTGACGTGGTTCACTCTTAAGAACTACTAAAAAATAATTTAAAAAATGTTATAGTGTTAGCTATGATTAGCTCCTTGTTAATGTTCTAAAAACTATTAATGTTTAAAAAAATCAATAATTCATTAAATATTGGGTAATTACCGTAGTTTTTGTTACCATTATTATGAGTACTTTCACTCCCAATCTTTAGGTCATCGCCTTGATAACAAACATACAGACAATCAATTTTATTGTTGTGAATAAAAAACCCATTCACAAAGCGATATATGTATAATCCCTATTTATGTTTGCTTCTGTCCAATAATTCTGACTTTACAAATTTAAAATGACATAAAAAACCCACGCGACTATATTGTATGTTATACGAATTCCATAAAAGTGGACCGTATCAAAATTGGTTAAGCTATTTACAGTAATGTTTGTTTTTTTAATAAAAACCATGAGAAAGAGCGCTGAAGAAAAAAGTTGCTATCTCTACATTGTATAAATGAGAGGAGAATTTGATGCTTCTCTCATTTCTCTCTCTAGTTGTAGTATGAAATTTAGGAGTAAGTAAGCTAAGTCTTATAAAATATACTTAACCAAAGATTAATTTGTCTATTAATATTTTTTTTTGCTTTTTAACTAAAAGTTGACGCCTTTCTCTCTCTCAGCTCTCTTGAGTCGTGAATGTCTGACATACTCGTACCAAATAGCCGCTAATAACTATTTTATAGGATAGCACATGTTGGACATGTATTGCCTCTCTCTTTTTCTGTGGAGTTACTTAAAGTGATTCTCTCTCTCTCTAGTTTCGATCTTCTAACTTCTCAAAGAAGAGCTGAAGGCATTATAGATGAGTTTAAAAATAAGCAAGTTAGAATTTATCTCGTTAGGATGTATATAGACAATAGAATTATTTTAATTAAAAGTTGATGACTCTCTCTCTCTCTTCTCGCTTGACTCGCGAGTGTTTGACATATCAAATAGTTGGAGGTTAGCAACTATTTTGTAGGGTAACACATGTTAGATATGTAAACAATTAATGCCTCTCTCTCTTTTTCTTTGAAGTACAATTAAGAGGAGTTAAAGAATGAGAAAACTAAGTTTGATAATGATATGGTAATTTATTTACAGCTAAACTTTTGATGTATTATTCAAATATTTTGGATTACAAATTAAAAATAGATTAACATACACAAATTTGAGCTTGGAATCTATTTTTAATCCATAACCCAAAGATTTTCGATTATGATAGGTATTAATTTTGGGAGTAATCAGTAATCGTCAATCTGAGATTCATTTTTAACTAACATATCAGTAATAGTGATTCTCTCACTAGTTTCGAAAGTTTGATTTCTCAAGAGGATCTGAAAACACTATAGAGGAGTTTAGAAGTAAGCAAGTCATGTATTGTAGATTAATATCTCCTAAAGCTGGATATTTCCATCAAAAGTTGATGCTCTTCTCTCTCTAGTTGTGAAACTCCGACAAGCAGCTTGAAGTTCAGAATATTTTCTATTTATAAACCTTTAACTTAAATATTTGTTTCGCGTGTCATCTCTCTAAATAGTACAGATTATATAGTGCTCAATTTTTTTTAATTGATGCAAGAATAGGATATTAAATGGTCGATAAATCAATCGAGACAGTCATTATGAGAAACAAAACCAGAATAATAATTAGTAACCAAAAAAATATGCAAATTATACAAAAAACTATACAGATATATAATTTTTTATACATAACTCAAATTCAATGATAATATAATAAATTAAATTATTCAAATTTATTCATTCATTCTGATTAGCGCCAAACGGAATTTTTGTTTTGAGTTCATTGTCAATGTTAAATCGATTTTGGTGAAACGTGATATTATTAATATCGACAAAATATTTAGGATATATTTCCTTCGTTTACAGATATTTCAGAGTACATTCGTTAGAAAGGGTTTAATTAGAGAGAAGACCATCAATACAGATACTTCTTTAAATATAGATAAACTCCTCCAAATGTAAAAAATACTTGATAATATTATATTAGTTGGTAAACCGTATAATTTATTTATTAACTAGTCGAACTGCGATTTCGTCCACGTATGAAGTATAACTTTCAGTCTACAAAATTTTCAGCTTCAGCTTTTTGGACCATTCTGTCCAACCAGAAAGGATATAATGCAGTAACTTGATCCGTGAAAACACGGAAATACTATATTTTAAAATTAGTTTGCACCAGCCCGTTTACGTTCATGAATTCCTCTCTTCAAGGGTTGCCTGGAAGAGATTGCTTTAGGAATAAGGCCGCCTTTGCATGCCTCTTAAAATTTTGTCTGTATTAATCTTATGTTTCTTTTTCTGAGTGTGGAATAAAGTTTTTATCTATCTATCTACTATAATTTTATTATATGTATAGATTTCATAGAAAATGTATAGTTTTAATAAAAATACGTCATAATAAGTCTTTTTAGTGTTGACATATGTAGTTCCAATTACATAGTTTAATATTATCTATACTAGGTAATCACTCGCTTTTCTGAGACATTGTACGAATATTTATGTTGCACGCTTTTGTTTGTTATTATCTGCCATCGATGAAACCTATATTCGCAATAAATTAAATTAATTTCATTTCATCTACATAAAATATTTTTTTAGTTTGAGTTTAATATTACTTCTTTCTATCTTCTTTATTTAAAATATTCTGCACATGTGTTGAAATCTTACAAGAAAGAGAGAAAAGCATCAACTTTTGACATACACCAAAAAATAATTGTATTGAATGTTATGGTACCATTTTGTTTTATTTATAATAAAAGAAATAATAGTTCCAAAACATTTAATGCAATTGTTATTAGGTGAGTACAAAAGTTGACGTTACTCTCTCTTCGCGATTTAGTCGAAATTTTTAACAATTATCGTCATAAATTAAACCTTCCTCATGAAACACATTCATGTTCAGTAGTATTTTTTAAAAATTCACTTAATATATTCCTTATGCATATATCATATAACAGCATAATATATTAAGTTATTCAAATGAATTCTTTAATTTAGTTAATTAGCGTCAAAATATGGCGTGTATCATATTTCTTTATTAATAATGTTTTTATATTTATGTTTGTTATTTATGCCATAACTTAATTTGTTTTTAACTTTTTAAATAGTTGGAACATCCGACTATCGATAATATATCATCTGTTACATTCAGGAATGATGGCATGACAGTGGTTATATGATCAATACTTGTTTAAGTCATCAACAGTTTTAATTAGAGCATGAGTTACCCCACCCTAAACAATATGACACATAATATGAGTTACCTAGCACGAGTTACCTGGACACACATAATATGAATTACCCTACATCAACAACTTGAGTTACATTGTCATAAATTACCGTCAAATATGAAATATATTCTGTTAATAAACATCAGTTACCTCATGAATTATCAATAACATGAGTTAGTTTATCCCAATAAAGTGAGATACTTCATCATGTACACAATCACAACACCAAAACCTTGTTATAAACAAAATGTTACATTGT
Source organism: Limenitis camilla (assembly GCA_905147385.1). NCBI lineage: Eukaryota > Metazoa > Arthropoda > Insecta > Lepidoptera > Nymphalidae > Limenitis > Limenitis camilla. The sequence continues at coordinate 3,654,238 of LR990251.1, read as the reverse complement.
CACCGATTTCCACAAAATATGAAATACTTTGTTAGTTACCACTACACACCACTTACCACTTTATTGATAATGTTAGTTACCCTGTCAACAAAATGAGTTACCTTGTCACCAAACATTGACCTTGCTATCAAAGAATAAGTTATTGACTTACCTTATCATCATCAATGTGAGTTACCATGAGAATATGGCGTCTAGCACGAAAATTTCAGATATATCCTAAATTGAACCCGTAACCTTTACCTCAATACTCACTTAATAACCACTAGGTTTCTCTCTAAAAGATATTTATCAATATATCGAATCGTAATTGCGATTGTATAAGGAATGACTCATGGGCCAGCGTATATGGTAGTTTCACGCCTCTTCCTTTTGTGGTCCATCGGGTTATCTCCAATCTTTCATTGATTTCTTTATCTATACCTTTTAAGAAAGATCGTGAGTTTTAAACTTTGGATTGAAATAAATTATATTTGAATAACATGGATGGAAAAACAGCGTTCTCTCGCTTCTCACCAATCAAATTGCTTAAGGATTGAATGTCCTGGGTATAAGATGGACAAATAGGCATTTAGAAGTAAGCTGTATTTAATTGGTAAGTAGAAAGAAAGGAGAAAATGGTTACTCTTACGTCAACAAAGTGAAACGAGAAAGAAGAAAACTGAACGAGACATATAGTCAATTTTAAGATTTTACTGTCACGTGACTGTTATCACAATCTATGTCATAAGGGGCTATTCAAGTATTGAGTAAGCCAATCATGTCAGCAAAAGTAAGCAATGCCCTAACCCCTCCCCCATTCTTACGCAAACATCGATGCATGCATTTTCTCCCTCCTCATTCCGAGCAGGGATATTTACGTTTGGATACTGATACGGATCACGTTAAGATAATGATTGCATGATAGATCTATCACATGATATCGCAATAAATGAAATCATATAACATGTGATAGTCCAATAACCTTTTAACGGTAAATATAGGAAAAATAACTCATACAAATATAAATATAGTTGAGACGGAAGTTTTAAAGAGCATTTACATCGCTCGGAGTAACTATACTAGAAATCAAGTCAATCGATCGTACAGTTTCAGACATCAGTTCCACCATACCATAATCTATCTTAAACAGTTGTCTGCATATTTAAATTACACTATCGTCATCAATATGAGTTAGCAGATAAATTGTGACAGACTTCAAAATAAACCTATCACACCATAAACTTTCTCAACAGGTGGAGGAAATGAGGCGTGAGATCGCGGACTTGCGTCTGAGCCCAGTTGTCTTAATAGAAGAGGTGACGCGCAAGGCTATTGATGCGATTGGCGGTATGGTGAATGCTTGGCTGGCTGACTTCGAAGACCGGCTACTGCTGGCACCACGCATGAGACTGCCATGCCGCTAGCTGCAGACAAGAAGAAGCAGATGGCCACAGCCGTAGCAACAATCTCGGAAGTCGAAAAATCGTCGGAGGCTCCTCAGGTTCAAACTTCTCCCCCCTCAACTATATCAACTTATCCGGGGGACATTACACTAGTTCCGCAGGAAGGAGGGAGAAGTAAAAAGAAGAAAAAGAAAAAGGGGAAGTCGATGGCAGCGAAAGAAGCGGCTGCATCCATGTCGGCGGCACAGAATCGCAGCCTACCCCTTCCGTCAGTTCGACTAAATTAGCGCCCACATGGAGTGCGGTGGTTAGAAGAGGAGCCCAGAAGGAGGTCGGAAAAAAGTGGCCCCACCAAAGGAAAACAAAAGAAGCTGAATGTGAAACCCCCTAAGACAGCGGCAGTTACATTGACATTGCAGCCGGAGGCGGTGGAAAATAATACGTACGAGTCGGTATTTAGTGAGACCAGGAAGAAGATAGACAGACTTAAGTATCGACTCCCTAAGGTTTAAAAGAGCGGCAACAGGTGCCCGAATGTTAGAGATTGGCAGGGTGGATGGAGCTTCTAGGGCCGACGCCCTTGTTGCAAAGTTAAGGGAGGTATTAAGCCCTGAGATGGTTAAGGTACACCGTCCTGTTGTGCGTATCGACTTCCGCATCAGCGGCCTTGACGATTCAGTCACGAAAGTGGAAGTTGCTACTGCAATCGCGAAGATTGGTGGCTGCAATATGGAAGAGGTGAGGGTAGGCAACGTCAGTTCGATGGGTGCCATTTTGGTGGTTGCTCCAGTAACTGCTGCCAAAAAGGTTGTGGAAGATGGCCGAATGGTTGTAGGCTGGATTTCAGCCCGCGTTGTGGCAGTTCTGGCGAAAATTCTACGCTATTTCCGGTGTCTTGGGGTTGGTTTTTTGGCAGGAAGATGCGAAGCTACGGCGAATTACATGGGCCTAGGCTTTAGATGTGGGTGACCGGATCACAAGGCTCGTAGCTGTCGAAACGAGCGTAGCTGCTTAGTTTGTAGTGCAGAGGACAAACCTGCAAACCACCTAGTGGGTAACAAGGGGAGCACTGCCGCCAAACGAGTTAAGGCGGGCCAGTGGAAACGAGGCGATGAGAGGCCTAGAGCTGCGCAGTCGTCCCAAGGTGGAGGTCCTAATAAATGGCAATCCAAGTCATGCAGGCAAACATCAACAACAATATGAGTTAGGAGGTAGATTGTGACAGATATTAAGTGATAAATTTGTCATAAAATTATTTATCTCGATGCATTGACTGATATTTAGATTAACTTGAGTTATCCTGTCATCAATAATATGAGTTTGCAGGTAGATTGTGACATAGTTGTCACATGATAAATCTATCACGTGATATGTAACAAATTATTATGAAACAAATATTTTACGTCTAGTCGAAGTGAAGGTAGATAATAAAATTAAATAGTAAGGCGAATTTCTCAACTCTCTATAACCATAAACAAGAATTAGCGGTCATATAAATATGACAAGTGACAAACCTATACAAACAGGCAAATATTTATTCATGTGATGGGATTTAATATTTTTTGTTTTAATTATTTTTTATGTTAAACAACATCCGGGTGTAAATTGCTTTAATTATTCGAATTTAGAAGGTTTTATTCCATACGCTTTGTATTTCACCACAAGATGGCGCAGAAGCTTAAAATTAATCTATAGTATGCGAATACTATTCAAACTATTCAAAATTGTTTTTAGATTCATCCGAATAAATTGTTTATATAGTCCTAGCATCTTTATAATTCATTTATATTTCGAAGCAGCCAAATAATTTATTTATATATCAATGAATCCAAATATTTCATTGATATCTCGAAGCATCCAGATAATTAATTTATATCTTGAGGCATCCCAATAATACTTTTATATTTCGAAGCATCCAAATAATTAATTTATATTCGATACTTCCGAATATTTCATTTATATTTCGTAGCATCCAAAGAATTTAATTATATGTCGAAGGATCCGAATAATTAATATATATCGAAGCATCCGAATAATTCATTTATATTTCGAAGCATGCAAAGAATTCAATTATATGTCGAAGGATTCAAATAATTCATTTATATATCGATGCCTCCGAAGAATTCATTTATATTTCGAAGCATGCAAAGAATTCAATTATATGTCGAAGGATTCAAATAATTCATTTATATATCGATGCCTCCGAAGAATTCATTTATATTTCGAAGCATGCAAAGAATTCAATTATATGTCGAAGGATTCAAATAATTCATTTATATATCGATGCCTCTGAAGAATTCATTTATATCTCAAAGCATCCAAAAAATTCAATTATATGTCGAAGGATCCAATAAATTCATTTATATATTGATGTAACTGAATAATTCATTTATATTTCGAAGCATCCAAAGAAACCAATTATATGTCGAAGGATCCGAATAATTAATATATATCGAAGCATCCGAATAATTCATTTATATTTCGAAGCATGCAAAGAATTCAATTATATGTCGAAGGATTCAAATAATTCATTTATATATCGATGCCTCCGAAGAATTCATTTATATTTCGAAGCATGCAAAGAATTCAATTATATGTCGAAGGATTCAAATAATTCATTTATATATCGATGCCTCTGAAGAATTCATTTATATCTCAAAGCATCCAAAAAATTCAATTATATGTCGAAGGATCCAATAAATTCATTTATATATTGATGTAACTGAATAATTCATTTATATTTCGAAGCATCCAAAGAAACCAATTATATGTCGAAGGATCCGAATAATTAATATATATCGAAGCATCCGAATAATTCATTTATATTTCGAAGCATGCAAAGAATTCAATTATATGTCGAAGGATTCAAATAATTCATTTATATATCGATGCCTCCGAAGAATTCATTTATATTTCGAAGCATGCAAAGAATTCAATTATATGTCGAAGGATTCAAATAATTCATTTATATATCGATGCCTCTGAAGAATTCATTTATATCTCAAAGCATCCAAAAAATTCAATTATATGTCGAAGGATCCAATAAATTCATTTATATATTAATCGCTGCATCCGAATAATCTATTTATATTTCGAAACCTCCGAATAATTAAAAAAAAATTTTTTTGAATTATAATTTGAATTTTTTTTTTAAATAAACTTTTGAATTATACAATTTTTTTAAATACTTCTAGATTTTTGTATTATAGAAGTTTTTCCACAATTTGAAAACAAAAAAAACTATTTTTTTACCATATATTTATAAGTATGGAAATATTCTGAATATCCGAATTATTTCCAAATTAGGTAATATTTCATAAATTAATTCGGAATGCTTGAATTATTTTGGTTCAAATTTCGAATCGAATTATTCGTATTATAAGTCAGATTTTAATTTAGGACTACCTTGAATAATTAGGAGTTACATATCTACAGATAGGACATTTTTTTAATTTTTTTAATGAAAGATCGGCTTTTTTACGGTTTTAATACTAATTGTTTAAATTAACAATTTTGTCTATAGTTTGATTTTTTTAATAAAGTTGTCTGTCAGGTTATAGCATAATGAACAACTATATTATGAGCCTCATTTATTTTTAGTTGAATGACCCTTGTTTCTTTATACCAGTCGACCCGCCCTCGCTTCGCTGATCTGTATTCAAATCGTTACTTACTCACACACCCATTGAATGTCTATTCTATAATGCGTAGTATGTCACTGATGTGTAGTGGTCACCACCATCTCACTGACTCGCTCACTCCACTGTCTCACTCACACCTTGTCTTGACAATAATTAACCAGTCACTCGTTTGTTGAGTATTTTGAGTTCTTTTCCTTCACGTCTATTTTCAAAATTAAATTAAATTTTCGCTACCAAACAGAGAAGAAATTTTTATTCATTACTATTGTAGTTTCATCAAAATCAATACATCCTTTATATATCTCTTACTATGAACACATTAACATATCCGGGAATCTCAATCGAAGTCATTCATAAGTTACAGCACCACTAACATACAAGATTTATTTATAAATAATATTGTGAAGCAAAAAATTATTACCCTTATAAAAAAAAAGTTATTAAAATTAATGTGATCAAATCCACGCTTAAAAGCTAGTAAATTTGTCCGTTGAATGAGAAATCATAAATTTTTCTTCGAACATAATTTAACTCATTGAAAACTGTTTTTAAAAGTTCTGTCGATTTATTATGAACTCTATGGTAATATGTATAGGGTTGTCAATGTTATGATAATTTATTTTGTTAATGAAAAATGGGTTTTATGTTGAAGTAATAAGGTTGATGGTGTGAATTCTGATGGATCTCTTACACGATAGCCATTTGCTGTAAAACTTTATAAACATTACCGGTACGTTATTAGGTGTACTAAAATGATCGTCTGTGATATTAAAAAAATAGCGTAAAGCAGCAGTAGATTGTGATGACGAGTTACAGAGGATACCGAAAGAAAAATTGGAGGAAGATAAGGGACTAATGAGATTAAAACCTCCCAACCTGTTACCACGTTACCTGGAGTCCATGGAAGTATCATAGAGGGATATATGTTTTCCTATTGGATGTGGCGCTATCGAGAGATGTCTAAGACACTTGGCGATTGGATTTGCATGATGATGGTCGCAAGACAGTCGGGGAACAGATCCTCCACCAAGGGGTGCTGGGATCGACTCTTACGAGATGCTCTCTCGACGGCTGAGGGGAATTGTTATTTAACCCATCCCCCCACGGGTGAAAAGAACATGCATGTAAGCTTTTTTTCATTGTCACGGCGTAAAAAGCTTTGCTCGTGTCGGATGTCAGTGCGGTAACGTAACACATTTGGTGATCAAAGAACGTATTTTTTTGAAAGGTCTTTTAGTTTGCAGTAAAAATCACCTCTGTAATATTTACATATTTTTATTGTATAGTTATTGTCAAACACGACAACAGGAGATACAATTATCTTATAAACAAATTGTTAAGGATCCAAGAATCCCAAAGGATGTTTACTTTAACTAACGATGTCCAATGTTCGTTTTGATAATTACTAACGACATAATGTTATCTCTATCATTTTATTATATAAGCTCCTCCATCCTAAATAATAGTTTAGTTCCGTTCACGTTCCGTTCAAGTTCAGTATGCTTAGTGCGATTTTTTTAACTTCTCGAACGCGTCAACGTTAACTCTAATTTGTGTGGAATTGGTACAGCGCCATCTGGCGGGTAACTTATGAACCATATTTAGCGAGTTTGAGATTGATAAATTAACTTCTTACGTTGCGACTATCGAATCACTTAGTGAAGTGAACATGTAAACATGCAAGATCTAAATTTTTGTGAGTGTGAGTTGTCATAACAATCAATTTTGACATTTCCTGCGTTAACTTCTTCACTTGCGAGTATGTTAACGCTGTCACTAAGCTTTTAACGGTGAGAGAAAGAAGTGAATACACAAAATAGATTTCTCTGTGATTTTATTGTGTTTAAGAGTCACAAAAAATATGGCATCACGTCACTATTTAGCGTGGAAAAGCTCGAAAGCTAGAGAGAGAGATGAACGGAATGTCATGATTAAAGTACGGACAGAAGCTCGCAGTAATGATAATCCAGTGTGCGATTTAACAAACATGGAATTTGAAAGGAATTATCGCCTTTCTAAAGAGGGTTTCAAATTATTGTGTGAAGAACTACGAGAATTAACTGATTTGAGGAGTTAACTAAATATTTTGTAAGTTAGTTCACATCAACAAGAATTATTATCTTCTTTACTTACTGTTCCATATATGTTATCAATAAATCGAATTGATGCCGGCTATAAACGTAAATGTTTTTTTCCACAGCAGCCCACAAACAAACTTCAAAGTTTCAAACTTCAAGAAGTAATGTAATCCTACTAAATTGGATACGTACTACGTCTCCTCACGCATAACGTTACATTAGCGCATATCAAATTTGGTTGGTTTGTATACGTGCTGCCAATATACGAAAAAAAACGAACGCGGTGAATGGTGAATAAACGTCGCGCGAGTAGTATAGTTAGCCGTTCACTCGCACTCTGCATTTTTCGCTTTACGCCGTGAAGAAGTATATTCACTTATAACGTTGTTAAGTCATTCGGTTTGTTTTGTCGCAACTCGCACTACGCACATAGTTCAAGTTCTGTTCTAAGTTCCAGTCAGTTACACGTAATTGTGAGTTAGTTATAGTTCCTGCGACTTATATGTTAATAAACATCAATTTATACACTGCTGGTTGTCATTTCAAAAACCCCTTCTGACCCTGAACATTACAATTCTACTGTTCAACTTAGCCTCCCAATATTTAATTAATCAACTAGTTGATCTGCCCTGGATTGGCACGGTTACAACTTACCGCGTATTTAATCTATTTCTAATCTAATTTAATTATGTCGGAGCATAGTAAAAGATTATCGATTAATCGAATCGTTATCGTTGTCTATGGCGTTGGAGTGGGGTAGTAGTCACGTGCAGTGTAGTGTGGAAGTGCTGTCCAACTAAGGTCACGTAAGTCCTTACAATGTAATTGCCACGTGGTTAAGTAAACACAATGTTAAGTTAGGTTAGCCTTAGGTTAGGTTAGCCTTGTGCTAGATTCGGTTTATGTGCGTTTAACCTTGGGTTTAAACAGAGAGCCTGAGCAGTGGAGGCGAGTGTTATGATCATTTAAAGGACGTCCTTAAGCCTACACCTTGGTCACAAGTCTAAGGCACTGCTTAGGTTTCTCTCGTAATTGTTATAGATCATATTTGATCATTTATCGGTTCAGTAGAAGTATCTGCGTTGCGTTTACCCAATATTCCATTCAATACCATCACCCCCTTGTAGTGTTCCCCAATATTCCCCATCTTCCTCCTTCCATTTCCTTCTCATCATCATTAAAATCCCCGACATATAGTTAAGATTTTTTTTCCAGAGGAACTATGATTTTTTCCGGGATAAAAAGTAGCCTATATGGTAAACCAGGTTATAACGTATCTGTGTACTAAATTTCAATAAAATCTGTCTATCTGTTTTTGCACGATTGAGTGACAAACATCCAAACAATCTTTGACATTTATAATATTAGTAAGATATTAAAAAAAAATCCAAATAAATATTAGATGAAATTATAAAACGGATTGCTAACCCTAACTCAGTATGGTTCATAAACCATAGACCTAAATATAATAATAACAAAAAACAATTATAATTTCCAATAACGCGCAGCATTTTATCCACCCAGTTCTGACTCACACGTAAATATTTACGAAGAGAACGCTGCTCGCCAAATGTTCTGTGATACAGACCTATTAATATTTAGAGACGTAATTTTTATATATTTTATACGAATTATATGCCACGGTTTTGCATAGGTAGTAGATCATATTATGTCTACATTTGTCCTACCATATATTGTTTTGTTATATATCAAAATGAAATTATGCAACAGTTCCCAGACGAGATGCGACTGGCAATTTCAATAATTATGATTATATCTCAACCAATTTACACAAAACCTTAAGAAATACATCTAAATCTTCCTAATGAATTACTCTGTCTATTAGTGAAAACTACATAAAAATTCGTTCAGTAGTTTTTGAGTTTATGGCAAACAAACAGACAGACATCAGGTGGGATTTTGTTTTAAATTTGAGTATAGTGATAATATTTAATAATCGAATTAGTTATATATTTAAGGGAACGATGTATGCCAAGACTCCCTAATGGTAATATCAATCACAAATTATAAATGAAATGTATCTTTAGAATTTGTATATAATTTAAGGGTTAAAGGAATCGCTTTGAAGACGTTTTTAATATTGCTAATGGTGTTATTTAAATAAGAATATTCCTTGAGCATTTATTCAAAGTCGATGAAGAGAGAGAGCAAGAGAAGAATGTAGAGTTTTTTGTTAGATATTGCAGTCACTTGTGGGATGGCTCAGCTAAATATCAACTCGCCACACTGGACTCAGTGGAACGTAGAGCCAAGCGGCTATTCGTTAACGCCAGTTTGGTGGAGTCTCTTCACACTCTGGCTCACCGAAGAAAAGTTGCCAGTCTAACGGTCTTTTACAGATTGTATTTTGGGAAGTATGCCCTGGAGCTGCAAGAGCTCATACCCTCATCAGACGCACCGCAGGCTTTCATCCCCTCCTGATTGATATACCCTTCATACGTACAAAGCGCTTCAAATCATCTTTTTTAATGCGCACGGCCAAGGAATGGAATTTCTTGCCGGCGTCTGTATTTCCGAGTACATATAACCCAAATGTGTTTAAAGCGCGAGTGAACAGGCTTCTTCTGGGCGAGCTCGCTCCATCTTCGATCTCGTCTCTGCTCTAGACCTAGACTAGGGTCAAGAGTAAGCCCATTATACAATAATAAAAAAAAAAATACTATGCGAAATCTCTTGACAGACTGTCACGATACTATAGGGACGAAAGTTCCAAATATTTAGCGACAGTGACAGACAAACAAAAGCACCTATTTATGCCAATACAAGATCAAGTGTTTCTACCTATCCTGTCTATACATTCATAGGCGTTGCATCATAAAATGCATTACCGGGTAGGAATTAGCGTTAACGGGTTCTCCTCTGAGGAGAGGGCAAACAACTAAATACATTACCAACGGACGACACCTGTCGTATTAAGACAAATTAATTTTATTAGTAAATAATTGATTCATGTTACATTTAGACTGGTGGTGCCTGGGGCTTGTAATACAGGAGCAGGTTTCAGAACTTTTCACAGTATCAAGACATTCCAATCTACAGTCCGATTTTACCGAGTCACCTGATCTTTATAAGTAAAACTTTGCTACTTACACTACTTTAGATAAAAAATCTCTTGGATGAATTCTTCAGATCGATTGATGCAGAGAGTATAACTCGCCAATACAATGTAATCAATAGTGTTGCGATCTGTCCTGTCTATATATTCGTAGGTGTTACATCATAAAATGCATTACCGGGTAGAAATTAGCGTTAACGGGTTCTCCTCCGAGGGGAGGGCAAACAACTAAATACATTACCAACGGACGGCACCTTTAATGACGTATTAAGACATTTTCATTTTAATACTTAATTATTGATTCATTGTGGAATTTATGGAGATATTGTTTAAATTAGATTATTTTTGGTGCTTGGGACTTGTGTCTCAGGAGCAGGTTAAAGGACGTCCTTGACTATTACATATATTAAAAATGTTTTAATAAATTTGACTGGTGACCTTTACATTATCTTAATATGAGTTGAAATTTATCGCCAGAGAGAATATTTTGTATCCTTGCTATACCAACGTCAATCTTACCTTTCTAAATGCTCATGCAACCGAGTTAAGTCTTCCCGCAAGAGATGATAGGTGGGAATATTAAATATGTGAGAATGATTTTTTTATTATTTATTTATTAATTTATGGTTATGGTTTATTTCTAAAAAAATAATTAAAACCTTATACATATAGATATATATAACCGATTTTAATGATGAAAAGGAGGAAGAAAAGGCGAATATTGAAGAATTTCTACAAGAGGTGATGATATTGAATGAATATCTTACAATTACGAGAGAAACCTAAGGCAGTGTCTTTGACTTATGACCAAGGTGTAGGCTTAAGGATGCCCTTTGAGTAATTACAACATTCGCCTCTATTGCTCTGGCTCTCTATTTTAAAACTTTCAATAACATTACCCAGATATCCTTCATCCTTGAGAGACCGCGCAAGACTAAGACTGGAGTCCGACTGTTGACGCTATATAGAGTGTCGAGACTGGCAAAATGACGGAAGTGACTATTACCCTACTCCAGCGCCATAGATGGCGATGACGATTCGATTATTCGATAATTGTTTACTATTCTCCGACATATATACATATATATTGTAGGAAATATTTTAAATTGATGTATTTTTTTAAAAAAAGATCATCATCACAAGATAAGCAATAATAAATAAATACATTAAACAACTTTTTGATTGTAATCAGCGATCGATGTTATGTTAAAAAAACATTTTTATTATTCAATTAAAAGTATTCAATTTAAATTACATTTACCGTATTTATACTGATTTCGATAAAAAAGCCAAAATTATGTGTACCGTTAAATTCTGCCTTTACAATTAAAAGGCCGTAACTGCCTAAAAGTTACTTTTAAGAAGATTTTTAATAGGGTAGTTTCGGGTAGCTTCTCGAACAGAAAGCTGTTTTAGCTTTCTGTTTTTATTATTTACTAGTCGATCCTCCCTGGCTTCGCCTATCAATTTACCACTTGTATTTAGAATTTTATTATATACTAACTCCCAAAGACATAAGTCACACAGCTCGACATACACTTCATCCCTTATTTCAACCCCTTCAAGCCTTTTATTTGCGATAAATATACTTATGTCCTTTCCCAAGCTCTAGTCTATCCCTGTACCAAATTTCATTAAAATCGGTTTAGTGATTTAAGCGTAACATACACTTACGTCCTTTTTTCGCATCGAAAATTTTGGTACTTTATATATTTTATATCCTACTACGGTTTGGTACGTTTTATTTTCAATTAAGATTGACATTTCATTCCCAAGTTATTTCCTTTGATTTTTTACGTTTATTACTTTTTTTATAGATACATCAAAGAAAACTTTTTATTGGCAACCCTATTTTAAAATTGCAATTTCTTGATTTTTCTTGAGTTGATAGTATGGTCTTCAAAAGTGTCTAAAACCGGCACATAAGTAGGTCTATATATCTAGTTAAATTATCTCCGTAATAATTTAAATTAATGTAAGTCACACACATATATGTCGGGGATTTTAAATGATGAGAAGGAAGGAGGTGAAGGAAGATGGGGAATATTGGGGAACACTAACAGGGGGTGATGGTATTGAATGGAATATTGGGTAAACGCAACGTAGATACTCCTACTGAACCGATAAATTATCAAATGATCTCTAACAATTACGAGAGAAACCTAAGCAGTGCCTTGGACTTGTGACCAAGGTGTAGGTTTAAGGAATTCCTTTAAATGATCATAACACTCACCTCCACTGCTCAGGCTCTCTGTTTAAACCCAAGGTTAAACGCACATAAACCGAATCTAACACAAGGCTAACCTAACCTAAAGCTAACCTAACCTAACATTGTGTTTACTTAACCACGTGGCAATTACATTTCACATGTTACAATTACATGTTCACTTCTTAAGAGACCGCGCACGACTAAGACTTCAGTTAGACTGTCGATCGCATATAAAGGGTCGAGGGTAGAGACTGTCAAAACAACGGAAGTGACTACTACCCCACTCCAACGCCATAGACAACGATAACGATTCGATTAATCGATAATCTTTTACTATGCTCCGACATATATTTATCATTTTTTTACAATTGCAATATTAGGAGTAATAACAAATACATTATTTCGTAAAAATATAATACATCTACATTTAGAATGTCTCTGGCTCATCCTAGAATAATTCACATGGCCTATCTTAGAATGTTCCAACTGGGCAACCGTGTAAAGCTCCATCTGTTTTATCTTAGAATGTTGATGGCTTATCCTAGAATATTCCACATGGCCTACTTAGAATGTTCCAACTGGGCAACCTTGTAAAGCTCCATCTGTTTTATCTTAGAATGTTGATGGCTTATCCTAGAATATTCCACATGGCCTATCTTAGAATGTTCCAACTGGGCAACCGTGTAAAGCTCCATCTGTTTTATCTTAGAATGTTGATGGCTTATCCTAGAATATTCCACATGGCCTACTTAGAATGTTCCAACTGGGCAACCTTGTAAAGCTCCATCTGTTTTATCTTAGAATGTTGATGGCTTATCCTAGAATATTCCACATGGGCTACTTAGAATGTTCCAACTGGGCAACCGTGTAAAGCTCCATCTGTTTTATCTTAGAATGTTGATGGCTTATCCTAGAATATTCCACATGGCCTATCTTAGAATGTTCCAACTGGGCAACCATGTAAAGCTCCATCTGTTTTATCTTAGAATGTTGATGGCTTATCCTAGAATATTCCACATGGCCTACTTAGAATGTTCCAACTGGGCAACCTTGTAAAGCTCCATCTGTTTTATCTTAGAATGTTGATGGCTTATCCTAGAATATTCCACATGGGCTACTTAGAATGTTCCAACTGGGCAACCTTGTAAAGCTCCATCTGTTTTATCTTAGAATGTTGATGGCTTATCCTAGAATATTCCACATGGCCTACTTAGAATGTTCCAACTGGGCAACCTTGTAAAGCTCCATCTGTTTTATCTTAGAATGTTGATGGCTTATCCTAGAATATTCCACATGGGCTACTTAGAATGTTCCAACTGGGCAACCTTGTAAAGCTCCATCTGTTTTATCTTAGAATGTTGATGGCTTATCCTAGAATATTCCACATGGCCTACTTAGAATGTTCCAACTGGGCAACCTTGTAAAGCTCCATCTGTTTTATCTTAGAATGTTGATGGCTTATCCTAGAATATTCCACATGGGCTACTTAGAATGTTCCAACTGGGCAACCTTGTAAAGCTCCATCTGTTTTATCTTAGAATGTTGATGGCTTATCCTAGAATATTCCACATGGCCTACTTAGAATGTTTCAACTGGGCAACCTTGTAAAGATCCATCTGTTTTATCTTAGAATGTTGATGGCTTATCCTAGAATATTCCACATGACCTACTTATAATGTTTTATCTGGCTTACCATGGAAAGTTTCATCTGTTTTATCTTAGAATGTTGCTGGCTCATCCTAGAATATTCCACATGGCCTACTTAGAATGTTTCAACTAGCTTACCTTGGAAAGTTTCATCTGGTTTATCTTAGAATGTTCCTGGCTTATCCTAGAATGTTTCACATAGTCTATATACTATATGGGCTATCTTAAAATGTTCCTGGCTCATCATAGAATATACCACATCTTAGAATATCCCATCTGGCCTATCTTAGAATGTTTCAACTGGGCTATCTTAGAATATCCCATCTGGCCTATCTTAGAATATCTCTTACCCACCTTAGAATATTTCACATGGCCTATCTTAGAAACGTTCCTGGCTCATCTTAAAATGTTCCTGGACCATCTTAGACTATTCCATCCTACCCACCTTAGAATGTTTCATCTGACTTATCTTATAATGTTCCTAGCTCCTCTAAGAAAACAAGCTTGTGTTAAGTTTTATGTAATTTAGATTAGATAGTTTAAAAGAAAGTTATTCTCATTTACATAATACCTTATTTTCTTCCACAACAGAGTAAAAAGGCTAAGATTAAGATATTATCTGTGACATTACTTACAAGCTCGCTAGATATTGTGTAGTGCCATGAATAAACTATACGCCGTGAAAGGCTTCAAACTTGGCTGATCTTACACACCGTATTATGGAAGCTATCTGATGTTACCTACTAATAACTAAGCTTTTAGCTGACAGCATTCTTCGCTTCCTTGAGGTATTAATAAATTAAGACTCTCTTTTCCTATACTAACATATAAAGCTGACGAGTTTGTTTGTTTGAACACGCTAATCTCAGGAACTACTGGTCTGATTATAAAAATTCTTTCTTTGTTAGATAGCCCATTTATCGAGAAAGGCTATAGGCTATATATCATCACGCTAAGACCAATAGGAGCGGAGCTACACGTGGACGAAGATGCAAGGGTCGGCTAGTTTTTAAATAAACGTTTAATGTTAAGAACAGCGTCCTATTCTACCTTTATATGTTTCTTTGTTAAGTACTTTTAAACTATTTAGCAAATTATGATAAAGTTTTCACTATTAAAAAGAGAAATTAATTTAAAAAAAATGGTGTAGGTATTATTTGTAAATAATTTCTATAACATAGTTGAATTAGGTACAAACTCGGGTTGTATCACTCGTAAATTGAATGAAATAACAATCTTCTATTTCTTCTTTATTTCTTCTAATCTTTGCATTGAATTTTTATACGGTTTTACACTAATAAAAGTAACAATAAATAAGGATAGTTTGTGTAAATAATTTGTATATATTATGTATATAATGACTGGATTATGAGCTAACTCGTCAAAGATCACTAATATAACAAAGCAAATCCACTGTATTATACGTTTCTTAGTTTCTTCGTTTAATTCCTCTAAACGACAGAACTGATTTTGATGCGATTCTACTAATAGACATAGTGATAGCCTAGAAAAATATAGATTTTATAATTTTTAAATATTTTGTACATAATGGCCGAATTATGAGCGAAAGAATGTAAGGATGATTAGTATAGAAAAAATTAACCAATTCATGTATCAAATGAATGATCTCTTCTTCTGTTTAAAACTCTCTATCGTTTTGTAAATAATGAAATAGAGAGAGAGTGTGTGAGAGAGAAGGATAGCTAATTTTGAGACCTTAAAATACTATAGTTATATCTTAATTAAGTATAGAGACCTTCTATATAGAGAAAATTAATTCCAAAGGTTGAGGATGATTCCTGTTAATAAGCCGGGATGACGTCTTTATGGCGTTAATGTGGAATGAGATAGTGTCATGCTTCTATATAACGTCATTAATCTAATATCTAAAGGGGTGACTGACTGACCTAAATACTAGGGATAACTGGAACTAAAGATGTAGTAGTTTTGTTGAAATATTTTATTCAGTAAACTCCACTAATATCAAATGATTGACAGCGTATTAAACAAATTACTCGCCTTCGCTTCGCTGAGGTATATTTTAACCGTTTACTTACATATAAACTTTCCTCATAAATTACTGAGTTATCACGATCAGACAGATGGGCTTTGTTGATCTAATTAACTTTGCTGATCACGAAAATAACTTTAGTTTTTGACGGCTCTTCTTAATGCTAGATGTAAAAAGATAAACAATATTTTAATGTTACATTTAATTGGACAGACTACCAACACGTCTACTCTCGTGCTATTCGTGCTAGCTCTCGTATAGCTGGTGGAATACACGAGACTACAGTGCAGTTATCATGATTTTTCGGTCAGTCACTTTAGTCTATGATTCATACTATTTTTAATAGTCAGAACTTAGACAATATTGCAGACAAAACGTCAATAAAACTAAAAACCTTATCAACGAAAGACGGTTCCATTTCATGGATTTTAACTACAAAATACTTGAGAATTAAATTACACGTCCACGAAGTTATGCACAAATACTCCTACTTCCATACTAAATATGCGAAAGTATATTTATTGGTTTATCTTTCTATAGCAAAGATTTGAAAGATTTTCTACAAGTAACTTTTTTTTTCCAAAACTGTATATTAATTACTTCGATAGACTTAAGCCAATTGTCAAACGGAGTTTGCCTGGTGACCATTATGGCTGTGTAGTGGTGTGGTGTCATGATACTGGGTCTCCGTTAATGAGGTATTTAGATTTTGAAGCAAAATTGTAAAAAAGCCTCGCATCTGGGTCGCAAGCACCATACAATGATGAACTTATAGTTTAAACAGGATGTCGATTTGACTTATAGGTAAGTGTTGTATTGTTAAAACTTACTAAAATAGCTAGTATTTCATATGTATTTATGGATAATATTAAATTATGTGACAATCTAAATATAGGTCTTAAAAATAGTGGAGAATATTTAGATAAGAATTTTTTAGTAATAATGAAATTATTTTCTGATATCAGCGATTTACGCTTTGAGAGAATGAAGTCACTTTTCAAAATCATGCAGTATATTTTATTGTAAAATAAAAAAAAATTATGAATCTAAAACGCCAATAAAATGAATTAATTAATAAGTATGTCGGGGATTTTAAACGATGAGAAGGGAAATGGAAGGACGGAGATGGGGAATATTGGGGAACACTAAAAGCGGGTGATGATATCGAATGGGTATTGGGTAAACGCAACGTAGATACTTCACTGAACCGATAAATATCAAATGGATCTCTAACAATTACGAGAGAACCTAAGCGTGTTCGTGTTGTGACCAAGGTGTAGGCTTAAGGATATCCTTTAAGTGATCATAACTCTCACCTCCACTGCTAGGCTCTCTGTTTAAACCCAAGGTTAAACACACATAAACCTAACCTAACACAAGACGAGGTAATTACATTGTAAGGTACTCACGTGACCTTGATCGGACAGCACTCCTAGCACTAACACAACACTATCACTATTCAGACACTACTTCACTTCTTGGGAGACCGCGCACGACTAAGACTTCTGTCAGACTGTCGATGGCATATAAAGGGTCGAGAGTCGAGACTGTCGAAACAACGGAAGTGACTACTACCCTACTCCAACGCCATAGATACCGATGATGATTCGATTTAATCGATAACCTTTTACTATTCTCCGACAAGTATAAAGACATGCTGCTCATTGTATTAAGCTGCGTTTTCACCAGAGGTAAGCCTAGCCTCGTCTCAGTGTGACAAATAAAGTGAGCCATTCCTGGTTGAAACGGAGCCTAGAAATAATGTTTACTAATAAATAATATGTCAATATTAAACATGACCAAAAACATTAGGAGTATCATCAAAAACATTGTGCCATAATGGCTTTTTTGAATGAATTAGAATGATTACTTTAATTTCACAGACGTCCGCAAGGTATGAAGTTTCGATCAAGATTGATTAATTAAACATCTCGTGTTCCTGTTTATAAAAAAATTAAAGTATTCTTGCTGCCACAAGGTCGCGAAGCATCATGAGTTTCTTAGCCTCAAACTAGCGCTGGGCTCACCCCCCTTCGTTTTAAGGCATACTTTTATGAACATGTATAAAGAAATATATTCATAAAAAAATGTTCCAAGATTTTTGCGCTCCTGACGACGACCAACCCACCTAGTATATAACATTACGAAGATATAACAAAGTTTTTTTATATTATCTTAACTTACGTTTTATTTTAATGTACACCAGAATTTGTAATATGAGTAACGTTATTCCTTTCCTTCTATATTTTTACCAGAACTAATACTTTTTTAGAAAAATGTTATGTGCATTACCACTTCAAAATTAGCTGCGGATATTTTCGCATGCATCGAATGCGATTTTATGGTCTGGGTTCGAAATATTTCCGAAAATTCCTTTACGCCATTTTACTTCTTCGGAAACAGAAGATCGTTGGTTCAATTTCCAATTTACTGCAGAAAATTGGAATTAGAAAAAATTTAACAAACTATCGAATCAAATATGAAGACTTATTTCTGATATTAGAAAGTTCAATAAAAAAACAATAAAAGTAAGAAAACTAAAATAAAAGGAAGGAGGAGAAGAAAAGGAGTGAGAGAAGAAAATAATTAAGGAGCATTTAAAGGAAGAAAAGCAGGCAGTAAGACGATGAGACAGTGAGACGACGGTGAAATAGTCTGACGGCACTGAGATAGTCAGATGACAATGAGATAATCTAACGGAGCTAAACTGAGAAAGTCAGACGATAGTGAAACAGTATAATAATAAGACGGCATTGAAATAGTCTGATGACAGTGAGATATTTTGACGGTTCTGAGATAGTCAGACGACACTGTGATAGTCAAGTGATACTCGGACAGCGACCCAAAAAGGCAATGTAACAGGGAGAGAGTAAAACGAACGACAAAACGTTGAAAGAGTGAAATAGTAAATCAGTGAGACAGTGAGACAGCGAAATAGCGTTCAGTAACGTCACAGAAAATAAAAAAACAGGAGGATAGTAATACGACGTCACAGCAAGACTGAGAAGCAGAGATTGATTTTCTTACTTCAATACTTAAAAAGGGAATGAACGAAAGGAACTTTGAAACTTTGGAGGAATATTAAGTAATCCACGATGAACAAATAAGTACAGAAGTCACAACATTGTTGTCATAATAAAACAAAAAAGACTAATAAATGCAACCTTTTTGTATTTGTAGGTACAAAATCAATTAAACTTCATGGTCTATTTCAAGATTTCTACTCCTACAGAAACGTAGGCGTGTCCCTAAAATAAATCATTTAGAACTATATAATTGAGTTACTAATAATTAAAGTTACGTTTCTATCTCATTGATTGATGACCGGCAGATGGACAGACCGACAGAACGACGTATTGTATTGCATATCTAATTACAATCTTATTATGTTTCTTTTTAAACTACTTTGACCTGCGACTCCAATTGCATACCACTGTAATGTTAGGAAAGTCTGCATTATTGTATTTCCTTTTAAATAAGTTTATACACCTAAGCAAAGGGAGGACAGGTAAGAAAATTTCCCACCTGACTGTAAGAAATCTTCAAAACAAATTTATCCCTGCATAATATTTTGTAAAATAAAATAAATAATATGTTGGAAAGGAGAAGCATATGAGATGGTTGTAAAAGAGAAAAAAGTTAGAAGGATATTGCTACCAAAGAGATGATAAGATAGATTGTTAGAAAGGAGAAGCAGGTGAGATGGTTATAAAAGAAAATAAGTTAGAAGGATGTTACTACCAAAGAGATGCAAGTAAGGTAGATGGTTAGAAAGGAGAAGCATGAGCTTGAGATAGATATTAGTATAAAGAAAAAGTCCAAAAAGAAAAATCTTGCAAAGATGATACAGGTAATAATATAAATATTATTATAAAGAAGACAGTGGTAACATAAATAGTACTACAAGGGAGATAAAAAAATATTTGGATATTATTAAATGAGAAGTAGGTTGTTACAATGAAGAAGGTTATAAATAAATTGTTACCACTGAGAAACAAGTAATGTCATAGATTAGGTGATAAGATGATAATTTTTACATAGGAGAAGCGATAAGAAGTTATAAATTATATTTTGAAAGGAGATGAAGGTAAGTGAGATGGCGGTGTGTGTCGGAAATAGTGAAAAAATAGTTAAGGGTGGAGTAAGTGAGTGAGTAAGCTTGTTAACGTTTTGAATACACGTCAGCGAAGCGAAGACGAGTCGGCTAGTATCGTTATAATAGAGAAGGAGGCAAGTAGGAACAGAAGAAGAGCAGGATAATAGACATTGGTATAAAAGAGACAGAACAGTGAAAAGATTGATATTATACTACAGAGAAGAAAAAGCAGAAGATAAGAAGGATATTATTGTATAAATCTACAGAAGTTCACTGCAGATAATGATATTCTGACTAATCCTCTCAAAGGCAAAATATATGGCAACACCAAAATTTTTTACAAAAAAAGCGACACGGGGAATAGTGATTCATCACTGTAATATATTAAAAAATATAAATTTTAGTCCGAGCGGTACGCGTGTATCAATTATCGCCTTTCTGTGATTTTTTTGTCTGTGTGTAATGCAAAAACCTTAACGCGTTATGAGTGAGCTATTTAAAGGAATATTGGTTCTGTATATTTTATTTTAATAGCTACCTGTAAAAATTAATCTATCTCGAAGTTATAAGTACCTTATTTGATCGTAACCTTATTTTATTGTGGATTAAGCATGACGGTTTTTAATTTTGTATTCGCGAGTAGTTCCCTTAATCATTTAATTTCAATTATACCCTCGTAAAGATTAATAACAGGACAATATATAACCTCTGTTCCGATAGATTTGTATCTGTTGTCACGCGGAGAGACTGATACTGCATAGTAACACGCACAAACACGGAACACCGATTCACCAATATTAAATACTTACTCCAAACCTTAGTAATGGATACCCAGTATCACAACACGACACTATTGCACAGCCATAATGGTCACCAGGCGAGCTCCGTTTAACAACTAGCTTAAGTCTATCGGAACAGAGGTTATATACAGTCTTGGAATAAAATAAAAAGTACCCCCACGATTATAAAGTTATCAACGGTGTTGCTGTTATAGTTGTGCAGCGTTTTTCCATCAACTATTTAATAAGAAGGAACTCCAAAACGTAAAGCTTTTCACGCTTTTAAAGCACAGATCCATTCGTAAAGGTTGTTGCGAGAACCCGCTCCTTGACCACGCCCTCTAGACACCTTAGAGCAAACACATAGAAGTGATATTGATCCAAAATAAAATACCCACAATGCATTAAACGCTTACTCTTAATCATGATGTTGGCAACACTAATTTGAGTAGCATCCTGCTAGTTATCATATTGGCAACACTAATTTGACTAGCATCCTGCTAGTTATCATATTGGCAACACTAATTTGAGTAGCATGTTGGTAGCATTGATTTGAGTAACATCCTGATAATTATGATGTTGATATGTTGATGATTATGATTGTTGCGTTGATTTGAGTAACATTCTGTTAATTATGACGTTGTTAGCATTTATTTGAGTAGCATCCTGTTAGTTATGATATTGGTAGCATTGATTTAAGTAGCATCTTGTTAGTTATGATGTTGGTAGCATTGATTTGAGTAACATCCTGTTAATTATGACGTTGATATGTTGATGATTATGATTGTTGCGTTGATTTGAGTAACATTCTGTTAATTATGACGTTGCTAGCATTTATTTGAGTAGCATCATGTTAGTTATGATATTGGTAGCATTGATTTAAGTAGCATCTTGTTAGTTATGATGTTGATAGCACTGATTTGAGTAACATCCTGTAAGTTATGATGTTGGTAACATTGATTAGAGAAGGATCCTGTTACTTATGATATTGGTAGCATATATTTGAGTAGCATCCAGTTAGTTATGATGTTGGTAACATTAATTAGAGAAGCATCTTGTTACCTATGATATTGATAGCATTGATTTGAGTAGCATCCTGTTACTTATGATATTGGTAGCATTGATTTAAGTAGCATCTTGTTAGTTATGATGTTGATAGCACTGATTTGAGTAACATCCTGTAAGTTATGATGTTGATAACATTGATTAGAGAAGGATCCTGTTACTTATGATATTGGTAGCATATATTTGAGTAGCATCCAGTTAGTTATGATGTTGGTAACATTGATTAGAGAAGCATCTTGTTACCTATGATATTGGTAGCATTGACTTGAGTAGCATCCTGTTACTTATGATATTGGTAGCATTGATTTGAGAGGCATCCTGTTAGTTATAATTTTGGTAGCATTGATTTGAATAGCATCTATTTAGCTATGTTGTTAATAGTAAAAAATAAAACTAAAGAACTCTCAAGTACTCATCTAAAATAGAGATTTAGATCATCAACTATATCAACCCCTACAAAACTTTTTCGTGATGATAGGTAGCCTATATCCTCCCCCAAGCATTCTATCTCTTTTATTAAATCAAATTAGTCGTTTAAGCGTGAAAGTGTAACAAACAGACAGAATTACTTTCGCATTTATAATAGTCGGAATTAGACTGATAACATTTCTAAATAAAGTTGTCTAAACAACAACATCGATTGCTGTTCGCAATATACTTTTTGGTTATCGAGCAAACGAAACGGCCAATGTATGATGAAAATTTACGACTTTCCATTTGAATATACATTTTTTTACTGGCTTTGTGGATATTAAACAAATACAATACCTAGATTTAGTTTTGTGTTTATCTCAAAAAAGATGCTTATGTCTTCATAGAAGTTATCTTAAGAACTCTAGCAGTGCCTGGGCCTTGTGACTTGAACTTTGAATACCTTTATCTGCAGTATTTTGACAAATGATTTAGGTGGGGTGAATAATGATCATCATAGAGAAGATTTTGATATTATTATTTGCTTGGTTAAATTTTGGGTCAAGACAATGTCCGGATGAATGGAAGACATGGTCCTGGGTCTCCATCGCTGTGCACGGCTCGGTTTCTCTCTCGGATCTTAGTAAGCTAATAAAATTATTGTAAAAACTCCAATAACCTTTATAGCTCGCTACTATCACTTGAAGTGATGTCACGCCGTATATAGACCAGACCTTTATTCCTACTTTCCTTTTGACTCTGACACCTGAGTCTGTCGCTATAGACTATTTGCACATTCACCTTTTTATGATTTGTTGTACGAAGATATTTTAGTACCTTTTGTCTTTAAAATCGGTTATTGTTGATAACCCTTGACGAAAGTACAATACCTAGAGTATGTATTGTACTTTTCGAGCTTAGCCCTCGCTTCCTATATATTAAAATCTATTTTTTATTTACTAAGGAATGTTTTGCGTGCGTAATGTATTTTTCAGTAACATTAGCGACGGTCGCGATGACCCCTTGAATTATTTTTTATTTTTTATTAAGTATAAATATTAGAAATTAAATTCAGATTGTCAGAAGAAACGTTTTATAATAACAGTTATACTTTTTAAAACAAAATACATAAGGCAAATGAATTTTATATTATTAATTTATTAACATATACTTTTAGTGTCTGAATCCAAATTTTCAAACCACCTAAAGAAATAATAGCCTATATTATACAATAAAAATATAACATGGACTTCATAAAGAAGCTTAGCACGGCTTACAGTTTGCGACTCAGCTACAGGTTTAAAAACCCATCTCTATACCAACTAAATTAAGTAAAAAAAGTTAGTGACTCACGTGATACTCAGTAAGGTAGACCTACCATAGTTTCACTATACTTCATAACATTTCCACATGCACTATCATAGACAATATCAGCTTTAAAAACCCTTAGGACACTGTGACCACCATTACGTGACGTACAGGTTAATAAAAAAAATGAAATAAATCGTACAATTAAACAAGAAAAGCCAATAATGAAGAACATCATTGCAGTATACAATAAAGCAGTATTAAAAAAAGTAAATTAAAAAACTGCATAAAGCAAAACTCAATCAACCCATCAAAAGGCATAACGATCTTCAAAAACATTTTTTTTTTCAACAATTAATCAAAGGTACGAAAAAAACGTCTAAGAAGTTTGCATCCACGCATTGACGGACCTCCTTTCAGCGAGTGTCAAAGTGACATTTGATTTATGGTTTTCCATTGTGGCAACACTCGTTCGTTATGGCAGAACCCATTTATACTGCTAATGACATTTGGAGATATCTAAAACGTTATAAGTGGAGTACTAAAAATGTTTACTGACAAATAATCGATTTGTCTGTTTATTACAAAACAGTGGAAATGTTTCCGAGTATGTTTTATATGCGATGTTCAATGTTCATCCAACACTAATGTATTGTACAATGAAAAAGTATGATAAGAATGTAATATATAATAAAGAAGATTCAACAGATAAGAAGGTAATAGACAATAAAGAAGATGCAATAGACTTGAATGTAATAGACAATAATGAAGATGCACGAACAAAGAATGTAAACTAGATAAGGGGACGGGTTAGAATACTTTTCCCCTCTGCCGCTCGGAGAGCATCTCGTAAGAGCCGAGTAACCCAGCACCCCCTAGATCATCTATTGCCCGACTGGCTTGCGACCACCAGCATGCGAATCCGAACGCCAAGAGTCATAGACGCGTTCACATGTGGGCCAGACTTACCCATCCCTCTCCCATCCTATTAATGCTGTGGATATAGTGGACTCTAGGCTCTTACTAAGGGTCTGCTGAAAGCATAGTATATTTTTCTTCTCCCTTCCCATTCTATCTTCGAGGATGCAACCTCTTGTTTTGCCGATGTCAATGGGCGATGGTGGCCACTTCGCATCTAATGTACCATAAAAAAAAGAGATGAAGGTGCTATGTAAAAAATAAAGAAGGAGAAAAAACTGTAAATCGATGGTATCGTTTAATATAAAAATGTATTATTTTTGTTAATGAATCTAGATTATTTCTAAATATTATTTAGACGGTGATGACCTTTCGCTCTTGATTATAAAAAAGATTTTCAATTCAATCTAGATCATAATTTAATATCTAATACAGTTTGAATCTTTCAATTCTAAAAACGATTGGTATAATATATTTTTTTGGCTATTAGTTCCCACTACTTTATTGTTAATATCACTATCTTGACTACTAATAACTACTATCACGGCTGATCAGGAGCAGTTTGACAAGTAATTATATATAATAAATATTGTATATTGTAATGCAGTGTAATCTTATCAAAATATATTATAGTTTGAGTTAGAGTTTGCACCTGTATCATAATCCTCGAACATAATAGGTAATTCTTGGTGGTCGTGCGTAACACAGAGCTTAGAATAGATCAGTGATTAGTAAAGGCTTTTGATACTGTGATTCATCACAATTTATTAAAGAAGTGATAGATATTAGTATAAATGTAAATGCTTTTGACTTTTTAATACATATCTATTTAACAATTTTCAAGTTACTTAAATAGGCTTAACACAAAGTAGTCTCAAAGAATTATACAGCGGCGTATCACAAGGTTCAATACTAGGTCCCCAACTTTTTTTATATATCGAGATCGAATTAAAGATCTCTTTAAACTTGCTCCTGGGTCACAAGTCCCAAGCACTACAAAGTAATCTCAAAGAATTAAACAGCGGTGTATCACAAAGATCAATACTAAGTCCCCATTTTTTTTATATATCGAGGTCGCATTAAAGATCGTTCGCCGAAAGTTAGGTTTTGGTTAACCTAAACAGAGTACTTTAAACAGAGCAACAGAGCAGAGAACACTGGGCAGTGGAGGCAACTGTTTCAATTGAAGAAGGATTTCTCCCTTAAGCCTATAACTTTGTGACAAGTCCAAAGCGCTGCTTAGGTTCCTCTCATAATTGTAAGAGATCATAATGTTTGATTATTTATTGGTTCAGTAGCACTTTACTCTCTCTCCTTCTCTGTCTCATCATTTTTCTTCGAGTAATATATATAAGTATAAGCAAAGCCACTTTATAAACATATATTACCAGTACATTCCACAAGGCGTGAGGTATTGTGATTTATTTTTTATTCATACGTACGAAGCTGGCCTTTGACCGCACAGTAATTACTTAGTATTGACTAATTGCTTCAATATCGAATTAAGTGATAGAATAAATTGCGATTTTTTATCCTCTTAGCTTTTAAATTATGGGAAAACATATTTACAATTTTTTTTGGAATTTTATTTACCTATTTTGATATACTTGAATAAGAAATTTACTGTTAGGTAAAACCACACTATAATCAAGACTTTATTTTAAATGTTATTGAAAACCTAAAATGTAAAAAAGCCAATCTCGCAAAAGAGTCGTTACTGTCTGTTTTAGCAATAAGACCGCCATTGCATGCTCTCTGTTTTTGTACTATTTGATACAAATGCTGTTATATTTAATTTCCTGTATTTGTTGTTTTGTAATTTTATCCGTGAATTGACTGCTCTTTCTACGTATGCCGGCATTCCGTGTAGTCCATTCTACCTGCTTTGCTATGCTTTGTTCACTAGAAGACTTCAGGTATTAATTTTGGGTTCATTGAAGCAATCTTCTACTCATAAAATTTTCGTCAAAAACTATGTTTAGTATTGTTTGTAATATCTCATTGTACACTACTTAGACTAACTTAGCAGTTGATATTAATCATTTTTATGTATTTATGATTTCCAATTCATTATACTTATTATAGAAATAAAGATTTCTATAAATGTGGTGAAGGCTGATGGACCATTTTCCCAGGCTCTATTTGGGTTCCTGTTTGACTTATTACTGTGATATAAAAGTTTAGTGAAATAAAACATACAATCGCTCGTTAAATATTATCGATATTTTACGAGTGTTTAATTACGTCGTCAAATAAATCTGCATCTCATTGACACTTTTACTGACATTTCATGCGATATTATTATGTGATATCAATATCATAAATAGTAATAAAAAAGTCATTAATAGTAAATTTTTGTACAAATTTTCCATCAACAACGGGTCGGTACAACGTTTATAACTCAACTGGTTGACCGATTTTGAAGAAATTTAGTTCAGAGATAGTATAGAGCTTGGGAAATAACATGTTTTATCCCGATAAAAAAGGGGATGAAAATTTGTATGGGAGTTCGTCATAATTGTACAGGGAATTATTAGGTTGGGGAAAAAGTCTTTTCGCATTTTTTAAGAAAATACAAATCATTTTTAAATATAGTTTATTTACATTTAACTAAAGTATGTAGGTACCATTTTGCTCGGTAACTTTTTGCCATCTTGTAGGTAGGGACATGATCCCATTGCTATAGAAATTTTGGGGCTTCTGATCAAAAAACCGCGACAAGTAGTTTTGGCAGTCCTCTCGTGATGTTAACCTGACACTGCCTAAAGAATTCTGAAGTGACCGAAACAGGTGGAAATCTGAAGGTGCAAGGTCAGGACTATACGGCGGATGCATTAACACCTCCCAGCCAAACTCTCTTAATTTTTGCTGAGTGGCTAAAGATGTGTGAGGTCTAGCGTTATCATGGTGAAAAACCACACCCCTTCTGTTGATTAATTCCGGCCGCTTTCTCTCAATTTCTTGTTTTAATCTCATGAGTTGTTCGCAGTAGAGTTCAGAATCTATGGTCCTGCCTGGTGGTAACAGCTCATAATGAATAATGCCCTTCCAATCTCACCACACACACAGCATCACCTTGTTGCGAGTTAACCCGGGTTTCACCACAGTCTGTGAAGCTTGACCGGCCTTTAACCACGACCCTTTTCGCACGTTCTTGTCGTACGAGATCCACTTTTCATCACCAGTTATCAGTTTCTTCAAAAATGGTTCGGTTTCATTACGTCGTATGAAAGAATCACAAATGAGTACACGGTTCATTAGGTTTCTTTCAGCGAGCTCGTGAAGTACCCAAATATCGAGCTTTTTGTGTACCTAGTTTATTTCAAATGCGCCAAAACTGTTTTTTGGTCAATTCCCAGTTCTTCAGCTACGTCGTAACTACTGATCTTGCTCAACTTTTTCGAAAGTGGCATCCATTTTATCCGAAATAGGGCGACCAGAGCGAGGTGCATCTTTGACATCAAAATTTCCGGATTGAAAACACTTAAACCTAATTTGTGCTACTCTTACAGACACTGCATTATGTCCATAAACATCGGAATTTTTTGCGTTAACTTGCGTTGCATTTTTACCTTTTTTGTAGTAAAATTTTAAAATGTATCGAATTTCTCCATTAGATTCACTCATCTTCACAGTACGAAAAACAAATAAAAATCACACATTTTCCTAATTTGAATTTGGAATTATCTTCTTTAAAATGTAAACTTTGAATGATACTAAAACCAGCCAGATACAAATAGTATAGCCAAAGAGATTTTATTATAAGTTCATACATACTATAATGCGAAAATACCTTTTCCCCAATCTATTATGTACTTACAATATTCTGTATTTCAAATTGACATTTGCAAAAACAAGTAATGAAAAAAAACAACATCATAAATATCTTAAAACTGTAGTTTTTGAAATTACCCACAAACTAACAATTTCTCGAAATTAAAACTTAACAAGAAGCCCATGGTGTAATAAATTCAAATATAACTACCAAGTGTGAACTAAGTTAAGTCTAAGTAGAGCAACATAACTTTAAGTCAAAGGCATAAACACCAAAATTGCTTAAATTAAAAAAAGAAATTCTAAATTTAAATTTACTGACCGGTAATAAACGTCAGATCTTGTTAGATATGAATTTCAACTCTTTCTCTATGGCGGTAGAGTACAAAATAGGTTGTTAATAATATTCCTTTGTGGTGACGTCACAAAGCTATCATACTTCTTAATCTAGTTTTTATGAGGTCACTACAACGTAAATGGTCAAACATTTAAGGTTGTTTTTTCCATACAATTTTTGATTATATTTTAAACTAGTTGACCCGCCCCTGTTTTGCTCGGGTGAATACAGTAATAATATTATTAAACGGCAAACCACATTACAGTCCTAACATAGTACAGTACTACACATTACAGTACAGCATTTAGCAGCACTAGATATATAGATAATTTGTATTTAATTTTCTACATTCTTTTTCTTAATGTAAATGACGAACTCACATATAAACTTTCATCCCCTACTTCAACGCCTTTAACCTTTTTTTAGGGACAAAAGTAAACATGTGTGTTAAAAAAATTCTATCGAAATCGGACCATCAGTTCACGTTCACGAGTTATAAATGGTGTAACTAGTTTTTTTTTATTAAAAAATTAAATTTCTTATTACAGATTGCAATGGGAAGAGAGAGAGAGCACGGCAAAGTCAAGCACAATACAATAATAGCACAATAGAGCGATTGTTAGAGCATCATACAGCAAAGCACAATATAGTCATAACACCGTACTACGCTATTATAGCTCAGTACAAACCTATCACAGCACATCACAATACTTTTATAGCATACTACAGTCTTATAATCGTACTGTCATACAAATTAAATACAGAGTAGCACATATTTAGTTAGTCAGTATTATCATAGCACACTGAAAGTACAGTCACAATAGAATAATACAATCAGCACATTATAATTGTAGCATAGTACAATCATAGCACAGTACAGTATAGTACTAAACATCACAGTACAGCATTTAACAGAACTTAGAAATAATAATAGAAAATTTGTGTTTAATTTTCAACATATTATTTTTCTCTATGTATATGACGAAATCACATACAAACTTACATCCCCTTTTTTTTTTTTTTTTTTTTTTTTTTTTTTTTTACCCGGAGGAATCTGTATACAGATACTTGCCCAAGCGGGGACTTGGGAAAGTTATGCGGGGTTGGTGTGACTGCCTCTGAAGGAGACAGCCCAAACACTGCTTCGGAAGGAGGCAGCCCGACCCGCTAAACCATCCGGGGTGTTCCACTCTCCTGCTATAGGGACGAGGCCACGGGAAATTGAAAAGAACTTCTGCGACCCCGTCAACAGTTGTCCGCAACCGGACTCTCATCTGGGAGACTAAGGTGATGAGTCTCCCCTTGAACTAAGCATAGTGTAGCCCCCGAAACACGAGGGGGCGTGCACCAGCACTAGACCTCTGCATGGGCAGCAGAATCCCCCGTCTACCACCCATAGTCTACTCGTCGACGGCGCAATTATCATGGCATTAAAGCCACATAGGCTCGGCGTCGTCGACCGCCTCTTCCCTGGCGCATAGGGTGGGAGTCAACATTGCGCTCCCTCTCCCTCTCCGCCGCTTCCTTCGCCGTCAATACAGTCTCGGAGAATGTCTTGACGGCTACCCAAGCTTGCTCGCTCCCAACCATGGCTTTGACCAACGTCGCCAACGACAGGTCGGGCCCGATGACCGCAGTTAAGACGGCGCGAGACTCCTCCCACGCGGAACAGATTTGTCGCGTGTGGTGCGCCGTGTCCTCCGCACCGTCTCCACAATGATGGCATGTGGTGTTCGGCTCCCTTTGTGCCACCCGACACAGATACCGCCCAAAGCAGCCATGCCCGGTCAGCAACTGTGTCACTCGGTACGTGAGGGGACCGAACTTGCGGCCGACCCATTGTTCTAGTACGGGCCGGACTGCGGCTATCAGTTCCCGGCTAGCTCCCGGGGCAATGCATCTCTCCTTCCACGCCTCTAGCACTTCCGCCGCTGCTTCCAATCGCCACATCTCAACGACTCGTTGTGGTGGGTCCCCATCGACTTCCCTGCGCGCGAGGGCTCGTTTGCGATATATCGCCGCAAGAGCCTCAGCTTGTAGATCCCACGGCGGTACTCCCGCCAACACACATGCCCCCTCAAACGATACCGTACGGTACGCTCGGGCAACTCGCAGCGCCATAGCCCGCTGCGGACGCCGCAGCAAGACTGCAGTTCTAGGACTGAGAGAACCCGCCCATATGGGCGCACCGTACAGAGCCATAGAGCCCACCACCCCAGTATAGAGACGCCGACATGCGCCGCCCGGACCACCAACGTTGGGTAAAAGTCTCCCTAGACTTCCGGCAGCACCCACCAGTCTTGGGACTAAGCGCCGGAAGTGCTCGTGGAAAACTTACATCCCCTACTTCAACCTCTTTAAAAAATTAATTGGCCAGCATATGTGATATGAGAGAGAGAAAGAGAGATGGATGGAGCGCGGCAAAGTCCAGCACAATACAATGATAGCACAATAGGGCGATTGTACTGTGCAAGTTAGTTACAGCATCATGCAGCACAGCACAATATACATAACACCGCACAATGCTATTATAGTTCAGTACAATCCTATCACAGCACATCACAATACTTTTATAGCACACTATAGTCTTAGGATGGTACTGTCATAATATCATAACACGGCACAATCATAAAACTCAACACAGAGTAGCTCATATTAGTATGGGAGCCCAAGAGGGATTTTTTTGGATTTACTCGAGCGCGCCTGATTAAGGTAAGGTGGGTTAATTGCATGATAGAATGCGTTTATTTTGAAAATCTGATGATTTGGGCGTGGCAGACCGCGGACGAGCTCGTACCATCATCACACCGCTTTCCGACGTCATAACATCATCACAGATAATCACAAAACAACGCATTCATGTCATTTTATGTATGTATGTATCACTTAATATCCCCTCTGAATATATGACGGCACTTGAATACATTTTTTTTCTACCCTTCTAGATGGCCACCCCACAACTCAAGCCGCTAGATGAACATACCGTCACATCAGTGACAAGTCGGACCATCTTAACTTCATCAATATCTGACTTCAGGCTTATTATCTTCATGTAATTTTTTAATTTTACAATTTTTGAATAGCTATAGATGTTTTTCGGAACATTAAAATGGGAAACGTAATATAACCTTTTATTCTCACCATCATCTAATCTACAAAATGTTATATGTCCCTAAGACGCTCGAGTAAATCCCCATTTAGCATCATGGCCTCCCCTACTATATATAGCTAGCCCATTGCACAGTAACATAACATCATAGCGCACTGAAAGTATAGTCATAATAGAACAATACAGTCAGCACATTATAATTGTAGCATAGTACAATCATAGCACAGTACTGAGGACAAAGTACAGCATAGCACAGTAGAGCCCATTCCACAGAACAGTCAGAGCTTAGAACAATTTTTGCAGGGTACGTTCATAATAGGATAATACAGATAGCACAGTAGAGCTAAATGCACTGTGCAGTCAATGCACAGTACAGTTTTTGCACAGTACAATCATAGCACAGCCAACCAGCATAATATCCTAATACAGTATAGGACAACATATCACAGTACAGCACAATATAGTACAGCACTCAGTAGGACGAGGAAATAATAATAGAAAAGTGTGGGTATGGGGAAATATTATATCATCAAAATCCATTTAGTAGTTCTAGCGTCAAAGAAAAAAACGACGGAATTAAATATTTAATTCAGTTTGTATAGAAAACTAACCTTACTGATTTTCAAGATGTATAATAGTTTTATGGTTATGGATCTAAACAGATAGTGACGAAATGTATGTTTGACTGTCATGCGAATTTATGGAGTATGACCGGTTTAAAGTTAATCTCAATGAGATCTGGAAACTATGAAGTAGATAATGTAGTTCTATATTTTGACTTGTTTAATGTAAACAACTTTTATTAGTTTTAGAACTATTCAAGATGGAGACCTGGATCGCTGCTATCTCTAAAATAATATAAAAAATATATTAATCGGTACTACAGTCTATTAGGAACTGTTGATTTGAATTAAAAGGAGAGATTCGATAAGATAAAAAGAGAGTTTGCAAGTCTTTTACAAGGTCCAGTCGTGCTGTATGTATAATTCTTCCAGCTGGATATGTATCGTAAAAAGGACTTGAAGATGGACATGATAATGAGATTTTCTTTAAAGAGTTCTTTAGTGACTTTAGTATCTCATAGTTACTATTCTTCTATAAACAGCCTGTGAGGAGGGTTATCATCATCATCATAACAACCCATTAATGGCTCACTGAGCCGGGTCTCCTCTGGTTGAGGGGAGTGTTAGGCCGTAGTCCACCTCGCTGGCCCAGTGCGGTTTGGCAGACTTCACACACCTTTGAGCACATGGAGAACTCTCAGGAGTGCTCTTTTCTCACGATGTTTCCTACGCCGTTAAAGCAAGTAATATTTAATTGCTTATCCACTGGACTATCACTGTTTCTCGTGAGGAGGGTAGATTTCAAAAAAAAGATAATTTCCTCACACACTTGGAGAATTTCCTCTTGATTTTGATGGTCCCACAATTTTTAGTAGATAAAATAACGGTAGATGAAACTTAACTATTTTGGAAGACGAAGATTTCCTAATTAATCTAAGTAAAACATTAGCAATGAACACTTGGAATTGATATCCCCAAAATTTTCCAAAATTTGCTAATGGTCATCAACCATAAGGCGGTGGAGTTGTAGTCCTTACCAACAAGGTATTTTAGTGGTAAGTTAGCATTAAGTGATGACAAAAAAATTTAGCTCTATGAAACTCTAGACTATTAACTAAGCTATAAGTTCTCAATTTAAGTTCAAACAAAAAACCACTCTGTTACAGTAAACTAATTGTCGCAGTGCACGCGTCTATTACCAGTTTATAGGTCACCTGCATACTGCCTACCATTTATAGCAATTTGCGCGAGTTATGTGACCTGGTTTTGCTTGGACGAGATTGGAACTTCAAAAGATATTGTGGAAATATTTTCTTTTTAGACGCAGAAAATGTTTTATAATGACCTACAAAAGAAGAGCTTTGACTTTGATCCAATTCTGAAGGTTACCTAGTTGGTTTCTGAGACCAAGTAGATCATGGAAGTATATTAATACTTAAATTACGTTAAAAACTTCAACTTTGACTCCTAATAATGACCAAGCCTCTACTGTCGATTTCCGTCGTGTCGATTTTTCTCATGATAACCAGAGAAGGTTTTAAAGAAGGAAGTGATAAAATAAAAGATTTACAGACTTCTGAATCCAAAATTGTGTATTGTGAAATAAAATATCTAAAATCATAAAAAGCAATAGAATTTCACTTAAATAGTTAACTGCTTTGAATCTATTTTGGACGACATTCAACTCCTTGCCTCAGTGGAGGAGGTAGAGGTAGTTCATCCTTACATGGCAATCTTTCTCGTAAAACTACTCCCTTATTACACCACTTATTATAAATAGCTAGGAGAACAATCCCAGTGTGATAAGACATATTTCTGAACACATGATCAGTTTCCTCTGGAAAGCATAACGCACCAGCTGATAAGAAACCAAGTGTGGTCATGAAGACACGACGAGGAATTCCGCCTCCAGATCCTAGAAGATAGCCTGTGATTCCTCCAGCAGCAACAACAGCCTGTCTTACAACTAAATTATCAGGATCTCTCATAGTATCTTTAATTTGTTTCTTAGTACGACGTATAGCTGAACAAGTTTCATTGCAAGTTGTTCTTACAGCACATTTTACTTCACAAAAACTTGTACCTGCTTTCTTTCTATATTGTTGAATATGTGGCAATAGATATCTATGTAATAATTTGATATTAGCATCGGGACATTTTTCGGTTTTGTCCACGTAATCTTTATATTCATAATGCGGACATTCGTATAGTGGTAAATCCTTATATTTCATTGGAGGAGGCTTTTTTGGTGTTTCTGCAGGTTTGGCTGCTTCAACAACTGGAATGAGATTTAATTTTGCTCCAACTAACGCCATTTTTAAAGCTTCTATCCAGATTCTGCCGATAATAAATAGTACATCTCTATAATTTGGTCTATCTAGCGTTTCATTATTTCTGTTTTCATTGATAAAAACTTGTTTACTATTGTTATTGTCTTTATTTTCTTTTATAATTTCTATAGTATTATTTGATGATTTCATTACACTGAGATTTGTACTATTGCTGTTTACAATAAATTTTTGGTTGTCAAAAGTTGAATATTGACATGTTTGTCAAGCATGTTTCGAATTATAACTAAACTGAGATTTTTTTGGAAATTATTAAAAAAAAAAAATTCTTTTCGACAAAAAAATCCATAAAAAAATATTGTAAAATGAGGTTTCTATTGGGGTTAATATATGAAAATAACTTTTTTTTCTGATTTACATAAGAAAGCGGATGAAAGTCTTATCATTGGAAAGGACAATACCATGTACATACTCGTAAAAAAATAAATCATGTATGTAAAATGTCGTTAAGGTAAAAAGTGAACACATTATTCAATTGCTTTCGAAACGATATTTATTATCTATACAAAATTACAAAAAATGGAAGTTTTTTTATTTAACTTATTGTAACAGTATTTTTTGATATGATTTTTATGTTATATATATCTATTGCACAGTACCTTTCAATTAATATAATTTACATAAACTTTTCTAGGAATAGGTAAACATGAAATAAATACACAAGAAGTTACATCTTCATATTTATATTTTTACGACTAAGTATATGAATTTTTTTTTGGACATCGACAGGACCATGAATAAAAAATATATAAAAATTATTCATGATGTTTGTCCGCGATGTACTCCAGAACTATTAAACAAGCTGAAATTGGAACACTGCATGTAATTTAGATATGTTTTTATCACGATTTTATTGGATTTTATTGGCTAAATTCCATAAAACTAATAGATGGCGGTGTAAATTAGTTTATTGACACAATACTTCAAATGTTCTCAAGATTGGATACAAAGTTATTGGTTAATCGCACTCATATAAAGCCAGGTAAGTCCCTAGTATTATTATAGATAAACATATAAAATTTAAAATACAAAAGAGAAATAGTAACAGAGTAATCTATTTAGAAATGAATAAAAGAAAGCAAAGAAAAAGAAAAGAAGAGAGAAGAAAGCAGTAAGTACAATCAAGAAAAACTTGTAAGCAACGAAAAAGAAGAACAAGCAACAAATCAAAAAATAGAAGCAAGTTACAATAATTGATGAAAACAAATAAAATAACAAATATAAAGCAAAAATAAAAAGAGAGTAAATATAGATGACGCCATTTGAGATGAATGAAAGCAAAGTAAAAGCAAAAAGAAGAGAGAAGAAAGCAGTAAGTACAATTTAGAAAAAACCTGCAAGCGATAAAGAAGAATAACAAGTAATCAAATCAAAAAGAAAAATTACAAATTAGATGATAAAGAAGAAGATGATAGAAAGAAGATAGTAAATATAGATGACTGAATGGAAAATAAAAGCAAAAGGAGAAGGAAGTAAGAAATAGAAGCAAAATTCAAGAAGGAAGCAGGACAAATCTAAAAATGAGATATTAAAAGAAATCTAGAAAAAGCCTAAATTCAAATACCATTCACTCGAACATCAATTGACAGCCAATTCCGAAATAGAATTTCAAACTCGATTACGCAAACCAATTCTCAGAATAAAAAGTCCTGCTTCATACACGTATCCTATTCCTATTTGACCAGCTATATCTAGCCTATATTCAGCGCGTTTTTACCCTTAAGTGCAGGTGGTAGGGTCTAAAGTACCATGTGGGATAGTTTTGAGAAGGTCAGGACTAGGGTTTTGTAATAAAGGAAATATAACCGTTGCTGTGTAGATAAATGTGAGTTAGGGCTTTGGTTTTTATTGCAAAGTTATATATAGGCCACTTTGAGGAAGTATAAAATGGTAGCAGAGCGTAGTTCTTACTATATGTTCTAACTAATATTATAAATGCAAAAGTAACGCTGTCTGTCTGTCGCGATTTCACTCCAAAGGTACTGAACCGATTTAAATGACATTTGGTATATAGTCTATAGCCTGAAAAAGGACATAGGCTACTCTTTAATGCGAAACAAAGGTTGTAACGGGTTGAAAGGGGGGGGATGAAAAGTTGTATGGAAGTATCGTCATTTTTAGAGCTAGAAGCTTGAACCTTATTTTTTACGCCATTCATTCGATAAGTTTGTAAAAAGTTAACCCTCAAGGGTGTAAAATAACTAGGGAACAAGGGGTGAAAGTTTGTATGGAAATATGTACCTAAGGTTTAATTGAATGTTATATAAGTTTGCGACAAGAGACAAAATGCTAACCAAAGACACTATTCCACCCGTACGAAGTCGCGGACACAGCTAGTCAAAAAGTATATTATGGATTAGTAAGGCTGCGTTGCCACCAGGGATGTGTAGCGAGGGATGTGTTTGTTAAGAACCAATAGAATCGCTTCTTTGACAATAACACATCCTACGTTACTCATCCTCGCTTATATCTGGTGGCTGTGGCGGTGATCCAGACAATTTTTTTTAATGTTCTGTATTAAAACTGACCCTTATAGATTACATCAATTTCCATATGGGCTTTTTTATAGTAATAAATTTGAAATTGTATTTTGCAGTTGGTAAAGCCATCGTGATATATAACGATGTATGGAGACAACAGTTTCCCAACCGCAAAAATAAGTTTGTCTAAGTACTAGTTTGTAAGATTAATAAAATTACACATAATATAAAACAAAGTCATATCCCGCTGTCTGTACGTTTATATCTCCTAAACTACGCAACGGATTTTAATGCAATTTTCACCTATAGATAGAGTGATTCTAGAGAAAGGTATATGTTTAACTAGTCGATCCGCCCCGGCTTCGCACGCGTGCAATATACGTGTAATATAAAGCTGTATACATAAATAAAAATATTCAAGAATTCAATCAACATAATATTATTATTCTCCCGCATAGTAATGATTTTTTCCGGGATAAAAAGTAGCAGATGTGTTAATTCAATGAAATCCGTTCAGCCGTTTTCGCGTGATTGAGTAACAAACATCCATCCATACAAACTTTCACATTTATAATTATATGCAGCAGGAGCAGGTTGCTAGTTTAGTATAAGCAAAGAAATTCCTAAAATAATATATTAGGATGTGTTAAGATAAAAACATAATAGGTTATATGTCGAGGATTTTAATGATGAAAGAAGGAGGAGAGAACGATATTGAAGAACACTAAAAAGGGGGTAATGATATTAATGGACTATTCGGTAACCACAATGTAGATACTGCCACTGAACCGATAAATGATCAAATAAGATCTCTAACACGTCCTTTATTCGATCGAGATACTCGCCTCCACTGCTCAGGCTCTCTGTTTAAACCAAAGGTTAAACTAACACGATTCAGGGATTACTTCACTCCTTGAGAGACCGTACACGACTAAGACTACAGTCAGACTGTCGATGGCATATAGAGACGAGACGGTGATAACGATTCGATTATTCGATAATCTTTAACTATTCTCCGACAAATATTATTAAAATAATAACATTACTCACGTGCTCCTCGATTACGAAGTCCTAGCACCACACCACCAAACAACACTGCACTAGTCTCACTACTTTAATATGTACTGCGCGATATCGAGATCGAGATACTCGCCTCCACTGCTCAGGCTCTCTGTTTAAACCAAAGGTTAAACTCACATAAAGCTAACGTAACTCAAGACGTGGCAATTACATTGTAAAGTACTCTCACGTGACCTTAATTAAACAGCACTCCCAAGCACTCACACGATCCAGGGACTACTTCACTCCTTGAGAGACCGCACACGACTAAGACTACAGTCAGACTGTCGATGGCATATAAAGAGTCAAGACTGTCAAAATGACGGAAGTGACTACCACCGTACTCCAACATATATTATTAAAATAATAACATTACTCACGTGCTCCTCGATTACGAAGTCCTAGCACCACACCACCAAACAACACTACACTAGTCACACTACTTTAATAATCAATCCTATCGCAACAAATGTATTACATATTACAGTATATTGTCTCGAAATAAGATAAAATGAACTACCCCCGAATACTAATTCATAAACGGTGTTGCTAACATATTAATACTGTATTTCAAAAATACTATAAAAGTACCAAAAAAGTACCTCCACGAAGCTTTCAAACAAAATAAGAGTAATGCCTTAAATATTATATACTGACCATTGTTTTTCTGAGCGGCCTCAGTAATCTTGTTTTTACACGGATATATAGATACTAGATGGCGCTTTTAATAAACTCAATTTAATGGCCTGGGACTTGCGACCCAGTTAGAAAGAAGGTTAAGAAAGTTTGCCATAATTTAATAAAGTTAGCAACACCGTTGATAACTTTGTAGTCGCGGGTTCCTTTTATTTTATCCCAAGACTGTATATTACCTCTGTTCCGATAGACTTGAGCCAGTTGTCAAACGGAGCTCGCTTGGTAACCATTATGGCTGTGTAATAGTGTGGTGTCGTGAGCTGGGTCTCCATTACTAAGGAGTTGAGTAAGTGCATACTATTATGCGGTATCGGTACCATGATGATGATGATAACATTAATAACAAACAGTGCAAAGTAATATTTAAAAATAGCCGACCTACCCTCACTTCGCTAAGATGTATTCAAACTGTTCACTCACTCACACACAACGTACATACACAACTATGTTCCCTACTATATCCTATAATGCGTAGTATGTGAACACCACCCTCTCACTGACTCGCTCACTCTTCTGTCTCACTCACACCTTGTCGCGAATGTAGTAAAATATTCGCGAATAGTTCTTATTGATGTCTAAAATCGATTTTATAATAATACATTTGAAGGAGTGGTAGTGAGGGTAGTAAAGTATGTAAAGAAAAAATATTTAAATATTAGCTCACTTATTATTCGGACCTTCGCTGGAGAGTCTCTGAGTGGATATCAGTGTTCGTAGATGAGAGTGGATATCGTGCTTATGCGAAATAGTTTATTAGACCAGTTTGTAATCCAGTGTCAGTTAGTAAGTGTGGCATCTGAAAGCAGTCATGATGATGAGCACGCCATCGTAAATTAATGTCAGTTATATCAGTTTAGTTACAGTAGAATGAGTGATATGAGCAGACCAGTATCATCAGTTGATCAGAGCAGTAGTCAGTTGTGGGAGGCTTGGGTGGCTATAGGGGAGGTCGGAGGCCACTAGCGGGTCAGATCCCGCGTTAGCAGTTAATAATTTAATAAAGTCAGTATCAGAATGATGTGAAATTGTACATGTTTGTTGGTTTTCATTTAGTCATTCGCTCGGGCACCGAGTAGATCAGATAGTGCTCGAAGACACACCTTGTCCTGACAATAACTAACACAACACAAAAGAACTACCCGAATCGTTCAGAGTGACACATTTTTATTTATACATAAGTATATAAAAATCTGTACCATGGACAATTAATAAAACTGTGTTCAAATATTGGTTCACTTCCACACACCTTTAGTTCTATAACCCTGATATGCCCGAAGCGGTTCAGAACAATAGACGATTACTTTTACTGCTCATTGTAGTTAAACACCGGGACTTCTTGTTAACTACGCTCAAATTTTATTATGATCGCGAATTTGTTTAAGTAAGTCTTTTATTTATTGGTTGTCTAAAATCCACTGCTGGGCTAAATCCAGGAAGAACTTCTCTTATAAAATTTCCGATGAATGAACATTCAGTAGAACCTGGATCTGGATTCGATCAATACCACCAGCTACTGAAATTAAGGCAACCATGAGAACATAAATTATTGCACGGTAGGCTAGCAGAATCAACATACTCAAACTCAATGTAGTTTATTTCAATCAGACTTTTTACAACGTTCTTTTCACAATCAAATTTAGTCAGTTTGTCTGAAGCTACCACGAGTTCAGAAAGCAGTTTCCTGATGAGAAGAACTGGCAAGAAACTCAACAGTCGCTCTTTACAAAATGCCATTGTTTACATCAGTCTGTTACAAAGGTATAATCATTCAACTTAGTATCAACGTTATTTTGATTCCAAGCTTTGTCATCGTTCAAGTAATCCTGTGCAGAGTAGTAAGCTTTATTTACTAAATAAATCTTTTTTATGTCAGTTTTAAATCGCTGAAGTGGCAGACATTCCTCGTATTTGGACCAAACGCTTTGAGTCCACGTCTGTTATTCGCACTGCGAAGTTGTGGAACGATCTGCCGGACTCTATATTGCTTGATAAGTACAACGTTGGTGCTTTCAAATTTAGAGTGAACAAGTAGCTTCTAGGAAAGCGTGCTCCATTCTAGACCATGGCGTTGCTTTGTTTTAGGCCAGTCATGGTCAAACGCTGATCTATATTCCATAAAAAAATGTGTTTTCTGGCAGAATCTGCATTTTGCGATATATGTTCTTCTAAAGTTCAAGTAATAGTTTCAGTATTAATGTTTTGATCACAACGAGCTACATTTATCCAGATTTTAATTTTTGATTTACTGTCCCATTCTTCAGTAGTCTAAGTGCTAAGATATTTATAACCTAAACTGTTTCCATTACTTGATTTGCCACTTAAACTGCCATTTTCATTAATTTCTACTACTGCTTTTTAATTCCATTCAATTATACATGCCATATGCTCGTGTAAGCTACACATTAGTCCCCATTGAAAGTTTCCTCATTTATTACTCAATTTGCATACAAACCCGCAACTTGTCATTTGAAATTATCTTGAGAAAGCAAAATGAAATGGCAAATTACATATAAATTGTTAATATATTTAAATATATCAATATTCCTTAGGGTTTGGAGTAACGGAGTGTAACGTGATACAGTGCTTATATTATTGTTAAGAGTTTTATATTAAGGTCTTTTTTCTGTACAAACAAGCCAAAAATCATCAATCAGATTAGGAACAAACGAGTAGACAAACCACCTTATGGAAAGTGTCGCCCATAGACATCGGCAAAATTAGAGTTTTCTTGATTTGCCAATGCACTGCCACCTCTAAGTTAGAGTGAGGAGGGGGAGCGAAGAG
This sequence comes from Limenitis camilla, assembly GCA_905147385.1. NCBI lineage: Eukaryota > Metazoa > Arthropoda > Insecta > Lepidoptera > Nymphalidae > Limenitis > Limenitis camilla. Next base: position 3,612,467 of record LR990251.1, on the reverse strand, counting down.
AAGAATCATACCCTGAGCAAGAACCCGGGGTTCATTGGAATCGCAGCATTATTGGGATGGGAAAGAGAGGGATAGATCTAGCCTACATGAGGTTCGACCGGAATGCGTCTGAGATATCAAACCCATCCCTCGCTACACACACTCCCGATGGAAACGCAGCCTAAGTGTAAGTACTTATATCGTTTTTTTAAATATATTTACGCATTCCAATAGCGTAAATGTTGGTGTCTGTTGGTATGGAAAATAATCCTTATGGATTCCTAATTCCTCATGTCAGCACTAAAGGCTTACCCTCACAGTCACGGTGTTTAGGCAAGAAAGAGATAAAAAAACACAACCCACTACCGTGACTGAATCCAAAACTTCAATTTATTCCAGTTTATCTATTAGATAAGTTTCTTAGTAGACAGATTCCAAATTGTTATAAACCTTTTTGCTTGTTTGTGGATTTGCTTACTACTCCTAAACTAAACAACCGATTTTGATACGATTTTTACTAGTAGAAAGAACTATTAATGAGGAAAGTTTGTGTTTATATTTTTTTAGATATTTTGTAAAAAAACATATAGTAAACGTTACAAATAAATTGTTATAACCAAGTCACTGTCTGCTTCTGTCTACTTCTCTGCTTAGTTCTCCTAAACCACGCCATTTATTTTGATGCAGTTTTCACTAATAGAAAGAACAATTAATGAAGAATTTCTATATATATAATTTGTAGATTTTTTAAACAAAATGGCTGAATTATATGAGAAACCAGCGCAACAATGCTAATAAATTGATAAAACTATGTCGCAATCTTTCTTTGCTTACTGCATCTAAACTTCCAAAAAGATTATGATCTAGTTTTCCCTTATAGAAATAGCAATAATTGAGAAATATTTGTGTATATAATTTATAGATAATATATACAAAACGGCTGACCTATGTTAGAAAGGTTGCTAGTAGATAAATAGGCCGCGTTTCACCTCTTTCTATTTCTTCGCTTACATATTCCAAAGTAAACATCTGATTTTGATATTAATTTAATTAATGGAAATGATGATAAATAGGGAAGGTTTGTGTATTTAATCCATAAATATTTTCTACAAAATGGCGGAACGATATGCGATGATAAACGGATGACTATCTGATCTCTTTGCATTACATACTTGTTGGTTCTTCTAAAACTATTATTTGACTAGTCGACCCGCGCGACTTCGTCCGTGTGTAGCTCCGCTCCTATTGGTCTTAGAGTAATGAAATATAGCGTACAGCCTTCCTCGGTAAATTAGCTATCTAACACTGAAAGATTTTTTCAAATCGGACTAGTAGTTCCTGAGATCAGAGCTTTCAAGCAAACAAACTCTTCAGCTTTATATATTAGTATAAGATTATAATACGATTTTGACTAAATAAAAGAGTGTACAAAAAGAACATAAATAAATGCAATCTATATATTAAATATTGACATTAAATTTTGACAGCAAGATAAACAAACTGTCAATTAACAGTGATAATGCGTCCATTAAAAATGACATTTTGAGATATAATAAAAACTTATCGAATGTCTGTACATAGAAGATATTTAAGAAAACTTAATGTTTGATCATTTATATGTTTGTACGTAAAAATTACTGCCTGAAATTGGATACGGTCTGTCTTAAAATATACGGTTGCTCTACTATAATATGTAAATACTATACATACCCGTATAAACCTTTCTGCAAATAGGGTTGCCATAAAAAACGTGAAGGCTATAATTAATTCAAAATATAATTTTTTTTGTTTTCAAAATTCTGAACTTACCTTCGAAAGAAATCGTATAATATGTAAATTAATATGTATGTGCCTCAGCTAGATTGTCTGCATTTATCTAGGCCCTACCTCAGGGTTGCCGTGTTCAAAGTGGTAAGTTTATATTAGTAATTGCGCTCATCTGCTAACCAATTGATATAAAAGACATATGTTCTTTTCTATCGCAATTGCTCCTTTTTTTTTATTTAAAAGCCTGTCAACCCTTATATTCTAAATCTCTTGTCTAGATCTCTTGTCTTGGTCTTGTCTTGGTCTCTTGTCTAGATTTCTTGTCTTGTTCTTTTGTCTTGGTCTCTTGTCTAGATCTCTTGTCTAGATCTCTTGTCTTGGTCTCTTGTCTAGATCTCTTGTCTAGATCTCTTGTCTTGGTCTCTTGTCTAGATCTCTTGTCTTGGTCTCTTGTCTAGATCTCTTGTCTAGATCTCTTGTCTTGGTCTCTTGTCTAGATCTCTTGTCTAGATCTCTTGTCTTGGTCTCTTGTCTAGATCTCTTGTTTAGATCTCTTGTCTAGATCTCTTGTCTAGATCTCTTGTCTTGGTCTCTTGTCTTGGTCTCTTGTCTTGGTCTCTTGTCTTGGTCTCTTGTCTTGGTCTCTTGTCTTGGTCTCTTGTCTAGATCTCTTGTCTAGATCTCTTGTCTTGGTCTCTTGTCTTGGTCTCTTGTCTAGATCTCTTGTCTTGGTCTCTTGTCTAGATCTCTTGTCTAGATCTCTTGTCTAGATCTCTTGTCTAGATCTCTTGTCTAGATCTCTTGTCTAGATCTCTTGTCTAGATCTCTTGTCTTGGTCTCTTGTCTTGGTCTCTTGTCTAGATCTCTTGTCTTGGTCTCTTGTCTAGATCTCTTGTCTAGATCTCTTGTCTTGGTCTCTTGTCTTGGTCTCTTGTCTAGATCTCTTGTCTAGATCTCTTGTCTTGGTCTCTTGTCTAGATCTCTTGTCTAGATCTCTTGTCTAGATATCTTGTCTAGATCTCTTGTCTAGATCTCTTGTCTTGGTCTCTTGTCTAGATATCTTGTCTAGATTTCTTGTCTAGATCTCTTGTCTTGGTCTTGTCTTGGTCTCTTGTCTAGATTTCTTGTCTTGTTCTCTTGTCTTGGTCTCTTGTCTAGATCTCTTGTCTAGATCTCTTGTCTTGGTCTCTTGTCTAGATATCTTGTCTAGATCTCTTATCTAGATCTCTTGTCTTGGTCTTGTCTTGGTCTTTTGTCTAGATTTCTTGTCTTGTTCTCTTGTTTTGGTCTCTTGTCTAGATCTCTTGTCTAGATCTCTCGTCTTGGTCTCTTGTCTAGATATCTTGTCTAGATCTCTTGTCTAGATCTCTTGTCTTGGTCTTGTCTTGGTCTCTTGTCTAGATTTCTTGTCTAGATCTCTTGTCTTGGTCTTGTCTTGGTCTCTTGTCTAGATTTCTTGTCTTGTTCTCTTGTCTAGATCTCTTGTCTTGGTCTCTTGTCTAGATCTCTTGTCTTCGTCTCTTGACTAGATATCTTGTCTAGATCTCTTGTCTTGGTCTTGTCTTGGTCTCTTGTCTAGATTTCTTGCCTTCTTCTCTTGTCTAGATCTCTTGTCTAGATCTCTTCTCTTGGTCTCTTGTCTAGATCTCTTGTCTTCGTCTCTTGACTAGATATCTTATCTTTGTCTCTTGTATTGGTCACAGGCAACCTATCAGAGGCACATTTTCGTTCGGAGTTTAGTTCATTCGGTTCGTTTAGCACGTCGGTGAATTTTGTCAAAAAAATATTATAATTTCAATTAATTATAGCCTTGACCATATTTTTATGGCAACCCTATAAATATATGTTCAGAAACAAATTTTATTTAATAAAATATGATTTTCAGCTGGTTAGTTAATCGGTTAAAATCGACCTTACTTGGGATCGTAGACCGTATGTAGAGATTTACTTTATTACAAGATCTACAAACATACCTGATTAAAAAAAAACATTCATTCATACACACAAAAAAGTTGAACCAAATATTTTTCTATGTATTTTTTTGATGAGGGTCACACTAAACCTCAGGTAGCTAACCTGATTTCTTACACTTTTAATTTATGTTTGTTCATTGTTGGGAAGTGACGTTAGTGGGAGTGTTAACAGGCTTGATATAAAGCCAGGTAGTTTTCTTAGTTATTTTAACATTGACAATATATGCTATGGACTCACAGTCATCGTTTATGAGTGTCCGAAAAATCTTTTTATTCTCCTCCATAGATTGTTGTGCTTAGGTAGGTCAGATATTTCCTCAGACTTTTTAAGGTCCTCTTCAATCTGTTGTGCCTTTGATTTAGGCTGCGTTTCCAACTAATGAAACGGAAAGAGACCAATAAAATACAATATTATTGAATCGCGAGTAATCAAGCAGTAATGCTGTAGCTCTGTGTGTAACCCTCGGAAATAGTATAATATAACCGAAAGACAGAACATCTATTTATGTGTGTAGATTTCAGAGCATAAGAACGAGGAAACAGCGTCCATATTATAAAACGTCAATGAAATTAAATAAAAATAATATTCTAAAAGGGGTGAAAATCAAATTACCCCCAAAAGTAACCCCCTAATTACATAAATCCCGCTTCCCTTGTCTATTGATATCGAATTATTTCCAATACATTACACTTCAAAGCGTTCACAGCGACGCCTTCAAAATATGTCTTTTCAGAACAAAAATGTTTACGAAATTTCTTAAATATAACTTGGCGAAAAATGAAGAGAAGGAAGAGGGGGGGGGGAGGGTATTGAAAAACACTACAAGGGGGGTGTGATTTTGAATGAACTATTAGGTAAACATAACGTAGATACTGCTACTGAACCGATAAACACCTAAACATTATGATCTTTTACAATTACGACAGGAACCTAAGCAGTGCTTTGGACTTGTGACCAATGAGTAGGCTCAGAGGGCTCCTTCATTCAATTGAAACACTCACCTTAACTACCCAGGCTCTCTGTTTAAACCTATGGTTAGGTTAACCTAAGCCTAACTTACGCGCCGACATATATACCAAGTTGAGTCTAAATATTTCTAGTTTGATTTATAACGCCTTCACGCTTAAATCACTTAACCGATTTTGATGAAATTTGGTACTGATATAGACTAGAGCTTGGGAAAGGACATTAGTTGCGTTTTATAGCGAAAAAAAGGATTGAAGGGGTTTAATTAGGGGATGAAATGCATCTCGAGTTGTGTGTCTTTGGGAGTTAGTCATATATAAATTATATTAAATTTTCTTAAACTTAAAAGACGTAATAAAATACACCCAATCGAAGCCGACGCGGGTCGACTAGCAAATAAATGAAAGCGTAAGTCAGTTTAATCAATAATTTTGGTTATTTTTTTTAAATATTCGTCCAAACTTTTGGCTGAATTTTAATAAAATGTATTTACTTGTTTTTGAATTGAGTACTATTTATAAATACACCAGCCTGGTCAGCCCTCGCTTCGTTGAGGATTCATTATTACTCTACCCACAACTATGAATTATATATCATCATCGTTAATGAAGCGTTTCTCCGACTTACTCCAGTAAATCCGACTAACACGAAAATCTTTTTATTTGTTCGGGTTAATATATAGCCTGTGACACTTACAAAATGTGGCTTTCTATTGGTAAAAGAATTTTCAAAATGGGTTCAGTAGACCTACAGATTGCCCCCTACAACCTCAGTAACTTTAATTCTTTATAATATTAGTATAGATAAGAAATTTGTTAGAAGCGCAAAACCTTAACATTACGTCTAGCTCCGCCACTGATCCTAGATTTTATCCTAAGGAATCTTAATGCAACCTTTCCTTCATCTTTATCTGTTTATTGGGTAGCTTTAACTTTAATTTTAAATACTCATACATGTCGAATAAAACCAGGCTAATAACATAGTAGACAATAATTAAAAAATATCTTAAAACAATAAACAAAGCTTTGCAAAAGTAAAAGTAGATTGTATCTGTCACAATCTTTCATTACAAAACGTCTTTCTATAATGCTATTGTAATAGATATTATCTGATTTTGATACATTGCGCGCTTTGTATGCAAGCTATTTAAACCTTTATTACTCCCTAATCCTGCATTTTCACCAGAGATGTGTTTTAAAACCAACGCTTCATTTAACACACTCTGAGCAAGGATAGGTAGATGGCGCGATTCTACTGCGTCTTAACAAACACATCTCTCTCATTTCTGGTGGAAAAAATATATCTATACATTCTCTCTTGCTCGCTATACATCCTTGCACATCTTTGGTGGAAACGTGGCCTTAAATGGTATAAACAATGTTATTAATTACGAGGAATTTCAAGCAACGTAGCATCGAAGTAATTCATGTATTAAAATAAAGTTTCTTTTTACGACCATCAGACATAAACTCAAGTAATATCTGTAACTTTCGATCTGGACGTAGGATTTTGGAGAAAAACGTCTTTGGGTGAAGACTCCTCGATAAATCAGTAAATTCTAGAAGAAGTCGTTATCGGTACTAAATGTCGCTTAGTCTACGGTCTATGCATGTTTTTTAAAAAAAACACAGAATATCGTAATTAAAGTCAAAATTGGAGATATCAGCAAAATCAGGTTTCAGGCAGATTGTTTTAATAATGTTGCCAGAGGTCCCTAAGTAAATATTTTTACATTATGAAAAGGACTAAAGGGAAAAAGAAATGTTGCAGACCAACAAGACGTTGGGCTGATGACATAATGGAAGTTACTGAACATGACTAGATAGTCTTGGGCAAGGACAGAAAGATGTGGAATAGGGAGGGGCCTCCTCCATCCTACTTTACCCAAAGAGGGCCATATTTCAAAAAACAAATAACGATTTAAATAGCTGTATTATTATAACTATTATAATTAAATAGCTAAATTTTCAAAATCTCAAATAATATATTTTTCGAGATCATTAGACATTGTTGATATTACTGACGTCTAGCGCCGCCACTGGATAGAATAAAAAGCAGCAATGTATACTAAATAATATTAAGAAATCGATTCGTATTCGTTGATGAGGTAGTGTGTAGTGTATCGATAATCGTGATTGTTAACGAAATAGCTGACTCATTGAACCGTTTTCTAATGTTACTTGACCTCGAGCTTAAATCAACTATCATTTGAAATATTTCTGATTGACTGTAGCCTGGGGAATGTGAACCTAATGCAGGTTTATAAGGCTTTTTGTTATCTACATGGGGCCGATTTACTTAAAACGGAACACCGAATAACCAATATTAAACACTTACTCCAAACCTTAGTAATGGAGACCCAGCATCACGACACCACACTACAGCCACAATTATCTATCGGAACAGAGGTTACAGAATATAACAGTTATATGTAAGAGTGAATGTTTATATTCCCTCACCGAAGCGATGGAATTAAGTGAATGACTACCTGATTCAATAGAGACAAGATACAAAATACAAATTATTAAATTAAATCCTTTTAAATTTATGCTTTGCTTCGGAACTGTTTTACGCTGCTTCAGCCGTTTTTGACTAGAATAGGGTTCCGTAGTGAAATGTAAAAAGCTATCTCCTTTTTATTAATTGATAATTCACACTCATGAAATCCTTTACAATGCAACACCACAACCTGTACAGCCAGGATAGTCAAGTCTATCGGTTATACTATATTGTCTTGTTGTAAATAGTTACGTGGGTACAATTGAAAAAAAGGAACTACTCGCGAATTAAGTTATAAACGGTGTTGCTAACTATAAAATATAATATTGTAAAAAATTTAGTATAAACTGGAGTTACAGATAATGTCATCAAAATCACGTTAAAGCTATCTATTCGATTTCTTTACGACCTAAATTTAATTTTTTATTATCCCACGAGAATGGTGATTTTTCTTGGAATAAAAAATACCTTCTGTTTTAATATACGTTCTAATGTGTTTGTGTAACAAATTTTATTCAAATCTGTTCAGCCGTTTTAGCGTGACGTATGCACAAACTCGGTAATTCTACAATTTTATTGTATGTATAGATATATATAAATTTTGAAATATAGGGTATAAATAAAATATATCTATTACCATTTCTCTCTTCTTCTCTTCTTCAAAATCTCCAAAAATTTGACATTGTTTTTTTTTATTGGCGGCTAGAGATGGAATTCGTCAAAACGACTAATATTCAAAATGAACTTAAGATTTACATCTGTGAGTAGCAGATAGTAGATAATTATTAGATACTAGTCGACCCGCATGACTTCGTCTGCGTAGAAGTATATATTAAATTATGTATACCTAATTATGTAAATAAAATTCTGCTTAATATTTTTTATCACTACCATTCTATCTCAGTTTTTTGGGACATGTTCCCTATGATTTGTGTACCAAAACTCATAGCACTAGTATTCCTTAACCCCTCCAAGTAATCTTAAATGCTTTTGTAAGGAGTAGTCCCATGACTGGGATTTGATCCCACGACTTATGAATTGTGGATCCAACGCCAGAACTACTAACGCTGATTATTATATGAATAGACTCGTAATTGTGACGAACATTAGCTATCAAGGGTTAAATTAAATTAAACGTTGCGCACATTCATTCCCGCAATTAAAAACAATAAAAAAACAATTTAGAGAATACAATAATAAATTAGACGGAACCAAAGTGTATCAAGACGGGGTTTTTTCGTCGTATCATCGGTTATTACCGATCATTAAGTCGCATTGTTGACCGCAGTCCGCAGACAGTTCCCCGCTGTTTGGGTACCTTTTTGTGCTTGTAGCAATACCTCTGTATCTATACTAATATATAATATATACAGGAATATACCTCATGTTTTATATTCTGTATTTGTAGTATATGCATTTTTGATATAAGTATTTCAATATTTACATTTACGAATATATAAAAACAAATACAAGTAAAGATGAGTACAATCGGTTGAATATCATATTAAACCAATTCCACTCATATTAGATGTCTAGAATCATAGACTCCAGTAAACTCTGGACACATAACTATCAGAAGAAGGACTAAGCTGCTTTGATTGAATAAAATGGGCACCATTTTTTTTATTGTTAAACCGACTGCGCTTAGAGTGTGTTAAAAACTAGAAAAAAAAAGGAACTTTTGGTTTGAAGACATTGTAGCTACCATTTTGAACTGCTGCATACTAATATGTTACAAGAATATACTGTCTATGTTTTATGTTCTTTATGTCTGTAATAACCCAGATTCGTTTGAGTCAAATTGTGAACATTCTAATATTAACCCGATTACGCTCATATTATGTTAAGTTGATCAATGCTAATGTTTTGAGAAAAAATGTGACTGTTTTGGTATTAAACCGATTGTGCTTACGTCTAACGTCTTAAATATTGTCGTAACTCTAAATACATTGGAAGCCACAAATGAAACACAATGTTGATTTTATTTCCAAAAGAAGTGGTGGCCATTTTGATTAATCTGATTGGACTGATTGAGCTCAAAATTAATGTTAAGTAGGACTTTCTGGAATAACAAAACAATTCATTTAATTTAAGTAAGTAGCCAACTTTGTACCTTACTTTTTAACCGACTTAAAAAAGGAGGAGGTTCTCAATTCCAATTGTTGCCATTTGGTCCCATAAAAATTTTAAATAGTTTGGCCCAGTAGTTTTTACTTTATGAACATTTTTTCCGTTCCCGTACCTTGGGATTTGTATTGTTTATTTATGTATGTATATCGATTATGCTGAGATTTATGATCCGATTTACATGATTCTTATTTTATTTGATGTGGAATAGTTGTCATTTAGTCCCTTAAAAATTTAACATAATTTGGCCCATTAGTTTTCATTTATGAACATTTTTTCCGCTCCCATTACGATCTACATTGTTTAAGGCGCGCAGCACCTTTTTTATGTATGTAGACCAATTACACTGAGATTTATGATCAGATTTACGTGATTCTTCTTTAGTTAGATGCGAACTAGTTATTATTTGGTCCCATAAAAATTTCACAAAGTGTGACCCAGTGGTTTTCATTTTATGAACCTTCAAAAAGGACGAGGTTTTCAATTCGAATGGTGTTTTTTTTAATTTATGTACGCCGATTACGCAGAGATTTATGATCCGATTTACGTGATTCTTCTTTAGCTAGATGTGGAATAGCTGCCATTTGGTCCCATAAAAATTTAACATAGTTTGGCCCAGATGTTTTCATTTTATGAACATTCTTTCCGTTTCTGTTTCTTGGGGTCTATATAGTAGGCCTACCCATAGCTACTTAAAATAAAATTACTATTCATTTATTATTACAGAACAACCTATTACAGACACTAAAAAGTAAAAAATAAAAAAAACTACGTTTTAAGTGGATTTTTTATATATTAGACTACTATTTTAGTTTTAAAAAAACCATTTTAAATGTAAAATGCAGTCACTATAATGGTGTAAATTGATTTTGAGACACTTGTCAGTAAATTGATTGCGCTCAAAATCGATACCAATTTTTCTCTCTCATGTTACTCCTGAATACTAAATATTATTAGATTTTAAATAAATGGCCACTGCCTTACAGTTAGTGCGCTAAAATTAATATTACGACCATCCTTTCCAGAAATCTAATGATATAAAAGAAACTTGATAACATTTAAGTTCGAAACTTAATCGATTAATAATGAATATTTACCTTACAATCATAATAAACCATATCATTTTGATTATAATATTAACGTTAAAATTATGCAAAATAAACTGATTTTGATGGAATTAAAGATAATATTGTTTACGACTTATTTGCTTAAATTAAACGGTAATGATTTGGAGGTATTTAAGAAATCGTTACCCGTATCATGGTCCATAGATAATCATATCATTTTATCAGATATTTCATTAAGATATTAATATATTTTAATTTATGTACGCAAATTAGCGAAAATCATATAATTTTAAAACCTTATTGTATACTTTTTCATGTATGTTACTGCCGAGTAGTGTTTGAGGCTTGAGACTCAGGAGCAAGTTTAAAAAGCTCTTCTTCTTGACATTTATTCAAGCTAATTATATATTTTAGTACATTAACATTAATATTACAGATTTCTTTAATTACGGTTGAATATGATAATCAATCATAATCTGAAGACTGTGGATAGTGGATTAAAAACAGATTCCAAATTAAAATTTCTGTATAGAAAATTCAAATTTAGAATCTATTTTCTATCTATAATCTGAAGATTTTGGTTAGAGACGAGACGAGACTTTTACCCGTGAGGGGACGGGTTAGAATACTATTCCCCTCTGCCGCTGGGAGAGCATTTCGTAAGAGCCGAGTAACCCAGCACTGCCTTGGTTCCGGTTGAGCCGCATGTGGGCCAGACTTACCCCCTCCCTCTCCCATCCCATTAATGTTGCGGATCTAGATGCTGATTCTGCATCATTTTTTTTCTTCACTCCCCCTTCCCACTCTATCTTCAAAGATGCAACGCATCGACAAAACGAGAGTGTTTTGCCGATGTCATTGGGCGATGGTGGCCACTTACCTTCAGGTGGACCATGTGCTCGTTTGCACCTTATCTATTATAAAAAAAAGAGATTTAATTCAGTTAGATTTAATTCAGTCAAACTGAATTAACTTCCAACTAAGGCATTTTCAGAAACTCGTGAATTAAGTTGCTATACGTTTGAAAAATGTGGCCGCCATTTTTACTGTTGGATTGATTGCGCTTAGAGTACATTGTCAAGTTGGAGGACGACAAGCCTTAGAGACTACTCAACTCATAGTGCAGTAGAGACTCCACCCGTGAGGGGACAGGTTAAAATACAATTCCCCACTGCCGCTGAGAGCATCTCGTAGGAGGCGAGTAACCCAGTACCCCCATATAGGGTAGGGGATCTTTTCCCCGACTGGCTTGCATGCGAATATGCCAAGTGTCTATGAAGCGTTCTAGATCTGCCCCCTCCCTTTCCTATCCCACTAATGCTGCAGCGTACACCGGGTTCTTGCTCAGGGTTCACTGAAACCGTAGCAGTCTTCTCTTACTCTACCGTCTGCTCGTTTGTCCCTCATTTATAGTTGATGAAAACCGCATGGAAATCCATTCTGTAGTATTTGAATAAACCGCGAACAGACAGACAAACGCAGCGTGAGACTTTATTTTATATGTAGTGATATAAAAATAAAAACCCGTTTCCAAAAGCAAAAGGACCTTAAGGCAATAACTTCAACATTTTACAGTTTCATTTCACTTATTTTAATGTCTGGTTATATTACAACGTCGGATATGTTTTAAATTATTGCAAATTAACGTTTTAATTCTGTTATTCTTTGTTATTTGCCGAAATTGTATTAGGAATTGAGGGTAGATTGATAAATATTGGTTTTATGATATAATAATTGGATACCTATAAGTAGTTTAGTAGTTAAGTAGGCTTGAATACTGAAGCATTCTCTACCTTGAAGCAGCATCTGGGTCGTAAGTCTTAGGAACTACTTAGGCTCCTGTCAATAAATAAAATAGTTCTGTCTTGTAGTATGTAGGCCAGACGAGTTTCTCAATAATCGGTAATCAGAATTTTAACATTTAAATGACAATAAAACGCTTTTTATTGGTCATTCAACCTTTACTAGTCTCAGGAATAAACAAGATGGTCACTAGTCATAATTGCTTTTTGATATCATAGTTAGGTAACCTTTAAGATGAAGATGTGTCATATGACTAGCCCTCGCTTCGCTTATATAAGCGAAGCGAGGGCTAGTGTCTAAAGTGAGATTTGATGCTCATTTTAGTATGTCTTAAACTACCTTGAGTCGATAATCCCAGGAGCTACATTAATGTTTTTACTCAAAATTTCAAGTAAACTGTAGATTAAAAATTTAGGTTAGAAATAATTATTGTAGTATCTTTTGAATCAACGCCAGTGTCACTATTCCCAGACGCTACTTGTGTTCCTGTCCCTTCCTTCTGAACTATTCTATAGTCCTATAGTCTTTACTAAACTACCGCGATCGCAAGTCCCCGATGCTAGTATCTATCTAGGGCATTAAATACTTTAACTAGCTGCGCCCTATATCATTATAAATTATAGCCTATGTGTTATTCTGATGTGTAAGCTATATTTTTGTAAAGTTTCATCAAAATCCATTCAGTAGTTTATGAGTGAAAGAGTAACAAACATACATCCAGATATCCATACATTTAGACATCCATATATTCTTACAAACTTTCAAGTTTATAATATTAGTAGAATGATGATAACCTTTAAATTCCAAGTCTATTCTCTATACTCACTTTAGTTAAATATCTGGTATAGATAGTTTAATCCATGAGGGCGCCCATATTATGCTCTCCTTAAAGACTAAGCAGAGTCCCTTAAAACTATACATGGGTTGCCAATCCCTAATGCTAGACTCCTGACCCGCCTGGGTAGTAAGTCCCAAGGACTACTTAAACTCCTATATGAAAACTTAGTTTATAAATCAACGTAAAAAATGTTTTAGTATCTATTTTAAGGTCGGTTAAACATATTACTTCTTACTAACCCAATCTAATATATAAAATTCTCGTGTCATGGTGTTTGTTACCAAACTCCTCCGAAACGGCTCAACCGATTTTTATAAAATTTTGTATGCATATTCAGTAGGTCTGACAATCGGCTACTATCTATTTTTCATCCCCCTAAGTGATAAGGGCGGCCCACCCCACTTTTTTAAAATAAATATGGCAAAACAACCTCTGCTGGGTCAGTTAGTAATATTAGTAATATTATAAATGTGAAAGTTTTTATGTTTGTTATTCAATCACGCAAAAACTACTGAACGGATTTCAATGAAATTTAGCACACAGATACTTTATAACCTGGATTAACATATGTTACTTTTTATCCTGGAAAAGGGTCACTACTCTTGCGGGATAGTAGAAAAATATTTATACAACATCTGAATATACTTATCTGATTATATTTTTTTTAAATCTAAGTATACGTGTAAAATTGCACAGGAGCGAAGCCAGGGCGGATCAACTAGTAAGTAATAAAAACAGCCAATCCAATATTTTTTGTTGCCTTACATTAGATAAATTATATCCTAACTTCATTAGCATATTGGGTCTTCAATTGGATTGTTTCGAGAAATCGATTCCGTTTATCATTTATATAGGATTTTGATAATAAGTGGCTACTGTTAAAAGGTAATATGAAAAAAAATGATTTTTGGAAATTACTATCCATTTTTCTTTTTTAGAATTCCTTTGAAATCTCGCGTTGTTTGGACTTAAAGCCATAATTAGGAGCAGGTTCAAATTTAGATAGAATTTACCTTATTTATTTATTTTAATAAATTTCCAAATAATAATTTCCTATTGAACATAAGTAGTCTTAACTTTAAAAGGCTTAAGTGTATCGGTCCTTTTTTTACGATGGGAAATGCTCTTCGCATCCCCTCTGAGTTGGATGAGTATATGGAACTCACAGCGAGAAGCACCGAATATCCACTAAAACCCATCGGTACCACCGCCGTCGCTTATTGGGTGCTGGGGGTTAATGGGATAGCATTCTACCTCAGCACTCAGACGGACACACTTGCTTGGGGTTCCAAGGTACAGCTGCGCGAATGCACGCATTTTCCGACCGGGTGTTCTCCGGCCCAAGGAACCACAAGTAGGAGCCTCTTCTCTACGGCATTTTGCAGCCTCCTGTATTCTGACCACAGCTTCAAAAAATACCACACACTGTAGCTGGAAGCGTTGTGGCTCCCAAGCTGGGCTATGGTCTAGTTTGTGGTCTACGGCTTAATTTAAATGGCTCATAGACTGCTAGTGCAAATTAAAATACACTATATTATATAATAAGATGAAGTAGAACGAAGTTTCCTATTGAACATAGGTAGTTCATTATGTTTATCGGTCACAAATTTTAATGGCTGTATCTTTAAGCACGCAATAAATAGCTTATCGATGAGAATACATCTTATTCTATTATCTATTTCATCATCATCACCCGTCAATGGTCCACTGTTGAGCCGGGTCTCCCCCTCGAAATGAAAAGGGATTGGACCATAGTCCACGCGGGCCTAGTGCGGGTTGACATACTTCACACACCTTTGAGAACATGAAGAACTCTCAGGAGAGCAGGTTTTCTCACGATATTTTTCTTCACCTTTAAAGCAAGTGATATCTTTCTTAAAACACACATAACTCAGAAAAGTCAGAAGTGTGTGCCCAGGATCGAACTCGGATCTCCCGAGCTGCTTATAAAATAAACAATTATATCACAATTAGATGAAATAGAACGAAATATATCATTGAACCTAAGTAATGTACTGTCTCACATTTAAATGGATGTATCTTTAACACCTCTATTTTTATATTAGTTAACTAAGCGAGGGCAATTCACTGGTTTTTGTACTGTCCAAAAAATTCCACGTCAATTTATCAATTTGTATTTTTAATATAGAAAAAATTAATTCAATGTAAATAGAGTCACGTAGATATTATTATAACAAGGTATTGATTACATTGGTTATACTGCGCTTGTGAGGTTTTGATGCTTTGGCATTATCAAAGTATCAAAATTATTGTTAATATTAATAATTTTATTTTGTATGTTACTATCTCTATACCTAAATTTTCTAAAGTACGTAACTGATGTTAATGCTGTTGTTATGTATGCATAATATAGCAGAGAAACCATGCAAAGCCGGGCGCTAGTTTATTTATAAATCATTTTTTATTAACTCATCCATTGTTCCATTCGTTCACTATTCTATTCGTCGACTTGTCCATTTATCCGTTATCTCCTTGTCTACTTTATCATTTGATTATTTCATCTACATTCCTCACTACACATACAAACATACACACAACAAAAGGACGTCAAATATATGAATTTTATTATTTACAAGAAAATACTGATTGATTAACAGAAAACGAATACCTCTAAATAGCCTAGTAAGAATAAAAATAGGGATATTTTTAATATTTATTATCCATTTTTCTATTCGTATTTTTCCATTTGTCGATTAGTCCTTTGATATTATTTTTTTCGTATATGGACATTATATATGACATATATATGTAACAATCTATTAAATATGTATATGTCTATATTATTGTACATCCTATAGGAGATGGTTGCTTGGAAGACATCACTATGATGAGGATAAGTTTTGTTCATTTATCCTTTTATCAGTTTTCTATTCGTCATTTTGTCCATTTATATATCCAATTGTTCCAATTATACATTTATTAGTACAGATATTTATGACCGTACTAATATTTCTTCAACTATCTCCTTAGTGAAGTGAGGGCATGGTTTTGTTAGTAGCGTATTGGTCAAAAAAGTTATAGGAAAAAACCTATTACTTACATAAATTGAATAAACACTGACTACCGTTTAATTTATATAATACAATTTTTGTATTATAATACTAGTTGAGTAACCCCGGCTTTGCATGGGTGCAATTACCACGTATAATACTTAAATGTATTAAAAAATATTTAATTCCCAATATATTGTTGCTAAGCAAAAATACTCAGGTGCTTACGACAGTAAATATATTTTACCAATATCCCACAGGAACTGATTTTTCCGGGATAAAAAGTAGCGAATTAATAATCCAGGTCATAAAGTATCTGTATGCCAAATTTCATTGAAATCCGTTCAGCCGTTTTCGCATATTTAAATAACAAACATCTAAACAAACTTTCACATTCATAATATTAGTAAACGAATTTGAAGTCAACATTAGTTACCATAACTATTGTGTGACGAAATTTAAGGAGGTCATAGACCACAGCTAATGTTTCTGAAATCACACACAAGATAACTATTCCACTTTTTTATGGTCGACTTAAAAATTTAGTCAGCAACACTGTTGATAACTTTGTAAAGTAGTTTTTAGGTGTTCTTTAAAAGGAAAAAAAGAATCCTTTGTAAGTAACACCGTAAATAAATTAGTGTTCGCGGGTAGTTTTTTTTAATTTAAGTATACCCACGTGTCGACAATATATATAACCTATAGTGCTATAGATTACAGCCAGTCTCTCTGGTGTTGTCGCGCAGTGTACATGGAAGTTAGTATTATAGTGTCGTGGTTGAGGTCCACATACGTTAACTTATCTACTGTAGTTAGTGTTCACGCAGCGAAGAGGAGCGTTATAATTATAAAAAAGGCCTTTAAAACTACACCTTGGTCGCTAGTCCAAGGCGCTTTTTCCAAAAGGCAATCGTTTTTAATTTTAACCTACCTATTTTTTAAAGTTTCTATATTTGATTATTTTTATAGATAGTTATAAAAGTTGATGTTTTGACCCCCCCGGACTCGTATAAATTCATTTCCTTTTTGATGTCGTTGTCACGCTTCGAATAAGACGTTTTTATTCTCGAGTGCAATCTCGTTAAACTCGCGAGATCTCGCCCATTTTTCGGCCGAGCTGATCTCGCTAAAAAGAGCCGAAATCTCGCGAGGACTTTATTGTTTGACTAGTGAATATATATTTTTTTATTTTTATAATGGAATAGTCGACCTGCGCGACTTTGTTCGCGTGTAGCTCGCCTCCTATGGGTCGTAGCGTAATGATATATAGCTTATAGCCTTCCTCGATAAATGGGCTATCTAATACTGAAAGAAGTTCTCAAATCGGACTAGTAGTTCCTGAGATTAGTGCGTTCAAACAAACAAACTCTTCAGCTTTATATATTAAGTATGTACAAATCAAATCTATAAATATAACTGTAGACAGTAGGCCAAATATGTCCTGGGCCTTGTGACCCTGGTGCAGGCAATGTTTACTATAAGAAATCAATTGACACACTACTTAAAAAAAATAAAGTGTTGCTAACTAAAAATGATTATTAAAACTGAACTGTCGTTGAAAAATACACTTTATGACATTGCAATAAAGTCTATTCTTTATTAAAATATCCTCCATATCCTATGGCGTTAGACGTTTTGATAGACCGTTGAACATTTAGAATTGGCAACCGTAACTAAATGTTTTAACATTTTAAATGATGAATAATGATTATTTAAATAGTTGTACTGAATTTCACTGTTATTTCATGAAATTAGTATTCGCGGGTAGTTCACTTTATTAGATTGAGTGCTACCAGACGAAAGATATATGATACCCATTACTGTACAGCAATACGTATACACATTCAATTTAGACTGAGGCGAGCAGTGCCTGGGGCTTGTGACCCAGGAGCAGGTTTAAAGAGCTCTTTCATAATATATTAACTCTCACCTCCACCACTCGACCTCGCTAACGACAATAGATAATAAAGTAAACTCACATGGACCTCGAGAAGGGTAACCTTAATCACGACACTATATATAACACTAACTTCCATGTTCACTGCACGAAAACACCAGAGAGACTGAGACTAATCTATCGCACTAAAGGTTATATATTGTCTTCACGTCGGTATACTTGAAATAATATAAAATGATCTACCCGCTACTACTACTTTATAAACAGTGTTGCTAACATGAGTTAGTCTGTCAAGTGATATCGCGCAGTACATATTAAAGTAGTGAGTCTAATAGTGTTGTGTTGTTTGGTGGCGTGGTGGATCACGTGAGTAATGTACTTTTTATTTTAATATTTCTATATAACATGTTATTATTGTTGTTTGCTATAGCTCCCATACTCTTCATATAAGCATATAAATAAAAATTGGTTTCTATAGATCTTTCTAGATCTCTAGCGGAATAAACACCCGGTTATTACGATTAGAAATTGTTTATTTCGGTTGAATCGGAGTAAGTATAAAATTACATGTGTCTGCAACTGTATATTAATGTGGGATTCAAATTTCATGATACTATAATTAAACATATTCTGCCTATTCTACATATTAATAGATCTGGTTTTTTAAATAAATGGTTATGAACCTGCCGTTTAAATAGGTTTGCCAAATGAAAACATGGATTGAGATTGATTATTAATATCGGCCGTAAGTTTATTGTAGGGTTGATGAGAAAGAGGAAGATGAGGAGAAAGAGAAAGTTACATCAAAATCGATAATGGGTGGGTATTATTTTCAGAGGATTTGATATGAAATGACTCTAAATATAGTTCGTAAACTGAAACTGTCTAAGAAGTTAAGCCGATAAGAAGGAGATTATAATTCGCTAAAGGAAGCGAGGGCTAGTATGACGCAACAGTTCGACTATTGGCTCGATGCAAGCAGCAAGGTCACGCAAATAATTGCTTTGTTTCGCATGATTCATTAGGGACTAGTTTATAGGACACACTGCTGTTTAAAATTATGAACAAAGAAAAAGATTTTTTTTTTCTTAATTACTAGTATTCTTAATCTAACCTACAGAGCTAAAGCATCTCGTACTCGTGGTAGGGGGATGGTCTATTCCCTATCTTGTGACCACCAGCGTGCAAATTCGACCGCTAAATGGGCCTACATCTGGGCCAGATCTACCACCACCCTCTGCCATCCCATTAATGTTACGATTCCAGTGAACTCTGGGTTCTGGCTCACGGTCCACTGAATCTGCAGCATTCTTCTCTTTGCTCCTCTTGCTAACCGAACTTCTGAGGTGGCAAGGCATCAGCAAAACAAGAGATACCCTCTAATTTTACCGATGTCCATGAGCGTCAGTGGCCGCTTCCCGTCTGCTGGACCGACTGCTCGTTTATCGAAAACAAGCATAAAAAAAACATTTTTTGATCAAACAAAAAAGTTTTTTAAAAATAAAGATCGTAGGCCAATTTGAATATTATCTTTAAATTTCCCATCCCTTGAGGTAAAGGTAAAAATAAGGGATATGATAAATTCTATTTGTTTGGTAATAGTACAGTCCATGTGTATCAGCGGTCAACAGTCACAATGAATAATGGATAAGTAGTGACCTAGATATTCGATTGTTACCGGTTCGATTCTCGTGCAATGTAAGATAAGAACTATCTTAAATACTTATATTACATTTTAGTTTCTAAGTTTAGTATTGTGTGTGGTCGGATTTCGTTATAAACTATACTAGCTGATCCGAAAGACCTCTTGTATTAACTATGAATATTGGTAAAATAACTGACACTTATGTCAAACGCCATAAACGTTAAATTAAAAAAGTTTAAATTTTTTAATTTTCCTTAATTTTTTCTTACATAAGAACCTTCTCCTGAAAGAATTAGCGAAATCGGTCCAGCCAGTCACGCGTGATGACGTCGCCAAGGGAAATAGGGGTTCATTTATTGATGACCTGAAGAAAAAATACCTTAGGCCGTTAGACTCTAAATGCCGTAGACCCATAGAGCCATAGAGACATAATATAGCTTCAGAGCCATATAGTTATAGTCTTAGAGACATAACTATAAGTAGTAATCAAATAATTATAGAGTTATAAAACAATACAGCTGTAGAGTTATTTAGAGCTTTAAGTGGTATACCGTTAAAGTCATAGAACTGAATAATCGAATAGCCTAAAAATCATGCGGTCAAATACTATTTTAGAGCATTAGGTTAGAGCCTTAGATCCACAGTGCCATAGAGCTATAATACTATACACCCATGGATTCTGTAAAACAATAGGATGGTAGACCCGACCCATAGAGTCAAATAGCTATAGAGTCTTTTAGATTGTTAGGTAGTAGATCTTTAGAACTACATAGCCATAGAAAAATAGAATCTTAGAATCATATTATCATAGAGCCATAGAACTAAAAACAATAGACCCATAGTGTCAAAGAGCTAATGGTTATAGTCTTTTAAAGCATTAGGTGGTAGATATTTATAGCAATAGAACTGTAGAGTAATAGTAACTTAACTCAAAATCCAATATGGTGGACCAGCCAAGATGGTGGACTATTATCACTATCATAATATGGGTTTGCTAAAAAGAATTCGAAAAAGCTTGATTTCAAATTAAAGATGTCTGCATTTAAGTACGTCACGGTACTTTTTTAGAGCCAAAAATCAAAGCTAGTTAAAGACAATAAATCAAAAGAGCCATACCATATAGAATCGCGCACAATCGTTACACTGAATCGATTACGCTTTACGGTACAATCGTAACGGCATGGATTTATTCAAATTTTATTTTGGGAAATAACTAACTGTTAGTTAATTTGCTATTATAGTAAAATAACTCCATAAAAGGACACTCCATGTAACGTAACGGTATCGATTTATTCAAATATTTGGGAATTAACTAACTCAACAGTTATAAGCTAATTATTGCATAAGAACTTAAAAAAATATTGACTTTGATTGGTTTACTTTATTCCCGATTTATTTTATTCTAATAACGCAGAATACTAATGTAATCCTTCAATATCGCTATACAGAGTTTACATCATAACATCGTTATATAACTCGATTTAACATCGCCCTTTATAACTTTAGCCTAACTAAAGTAAAAGTTGCTGACTTTGACTCTCCCTATAACGATTATGCTGTATGGTACAATCGTAACGGCATCAATTTATTCAAATAATTCCTTTTAACGCTTCTACTTTCTATTTAACAATAATTCCCAATAACACAGTAAACCATTGGATCTCTTACATGTTACTATATAGAGTTTAAATTAAAATACTTAACTACTAGACGCCGCAAGGGTCTCCACCAGCACATACGAAGCGTTTTGCTTCCTCATTTCTGATGCGGACGGTTGAGGTATGGAACTCTTTACCAGCGTCAGTATTTCCGAATTCCTTTAATTTGGACTCATTTAAAAGAAGCGTGAATAGGCATCTTTTGGAAAAGTGCGCTACATCTTAGACTACTTCACTCACCATTAGATGTGATCGTAGTCAAGCACTTTTAAGTCATACATAAAAAAAATAACGATTTAAGATCACTCGATTTAACGACAAACTTCTCAAAATATCGAAATGAATTGGATTGATTTATTATGTTTGTTTTTTTCTGCTCTCCATTTAACAACAATTATTTACGTATTTATTTATTACGTAAGATTATTGTCGCCCCTCTCCTCCTATTGTAAGAAAAGATAAGAATAGGCCGACCCCTTCCCCATTTGTTTAATATATATTACGTAAGAATCTAAAGGAAAAAAATTATTTTTCCAGGTAACAATATTTTAGTATTTTTATTTCTTGGTAGTAATAAACTTTGGTTTTTTCATCTTTACCTGCATAAGATTTTCAGTCCAGGAGCTCAAAACCCACTCGATCCGAGCGAACCTCATGACTCGCGCATTTGCCCGCGCTTTTTCAAGGTATAGTTTTAACTTTTCGCATTTTTGTGATCTTACGTAAGAACTATCACGACACCCTCCCACCTCTTTGTAAGAAAAAATAAGACATGGACCCCCCTCGCCCCCTACATCGTCTTACGTAATAAATAAATGACCCCTAAGTAGTTTGTTATTAACTACATTTCTCACTTGATTTATTGACAAACTTTCATGGAACATTTACTTTGGGTGCTTTAATCTCTATTTAACGACCACTCCCAATAACGCAGAAAATTCTTGATCTCCTTAAGTATCGCTATATCGAGTTTATTATAGTATTTATTGTGAAATAACTCTATTTAAAGTCTCTCCATATAACGACAAACTTTTGAAGTAATGTAAGTTACTTTAGTCGGTTAAACTTATGACTTGTTTGTTGAGTTCAGTAGTCACTCCTTTAATATTGTTATATAGAATTTACTCACTCACTCACACACCCGTGGACTCACTGACTCTTCTGTATCACTCACACCTTATCCTGACAGTAACTAACAAGGATTTGGTGCAGTCGTTCTGAAGTTATCAGCTTCCATAATATATAGACGAATTATTTTTGTCCAAGTGTTGCTATATAGTTTAGCATCAAGTTCCTTTGGTCTCATCGAAAAACTAGACCTTATAAGTTTTACCAAACATACGCCACATATCAATAAAAATAATTATTACTTCCTAACATAACACAATCAAAAACATGTTCAAAATTGAGTTAAAAAGACAACCCCTATAAACCACCCTAATACGAAAAATCCCTTGAAATTTAAACGTTATACCCATTTTGATACGGTTGGAATAATTTAATAGACCCCCTATTGAGAGTTAATTTGTACAATCCCTAAAGATTGAACGGTACCCCGATTCGCTGACATTTATACTATTATTAGGGTTGTCGATACTAAACTTCTTATTTTAGTCATAAATATCTATTGATGAGTTAAAATACAGTAAATATCATTAAAATCTCACTCATTCAATCTCAAACTAACTCTTTTTTTCATTAGTTACTTTATTCTTTTTTTTTTCAAATAATTCATACACTTATTACACTCACTCACTCGGTTGGTCATACATGAAAATTAAAAATTAGCTGTCCTGATAAAGAATAATATCTCATTAAATCCCTCATATTGCAGTGATGGCCCAGTGGCTGAGACTTCAAGTCTTACTCGGGAAGTCCGAGGTTCGATCCTGGGCACACACCTCTGACTCTGAGTTATGTGTGTTTTAACAAATTAAATGTCACTTGCTTTAACGGTGAAGGAAAACATCGTGAGGAAACCTGCACTCCTGAAAGTTCTCAAAGGTGTGTAAAGTCTGCCAACCCGCACTGGGCCAGCGTGGTGGACTATGGCCTAATACCCTCCACATTCTGAGGAGGAGCTCAGCAGTGGGTCATCGAAGGGTCGTAATGACGAAATCCCTCATACAATAACTAACTCACTTGTTCATTTATTTAATTAGTCGTAAATGATGTGATACTTACTCATTTCATTACTATTCACTCACTCAGTACTTCATTGGAATTAAAAATTAATTCATTCAAATAAAGAAATAATTCTTTATAGTCGTTTCCTCAGGATTAAGGGTCGTGACCACCATGGTCCAATCTCTGCACGAGCACTCGCCAAGTCTGGCGACATTCGGTCAGTTTTAAAGCGGTTGGAATGTTCAAGCCATGCTTTACTGTGTCCGTCCATCTCGAGGATCTGCCACGACTCTTACCTTCCACGTAGCCTACTACTATTAGTTTTTCCAGGTTATCTCGTTCGCGACGGGCCACGTGACCGAAGTATTTGAGTAGTTGTTGCATACAGTACGCGCCGTCCATGGAATGCCCGACATCTTACGCCAGCACCACATTTTAAAAGCATCAAGAAAATAGCATCTAGAAAAAGCAAGAGTAGGAAATGTTTGAATGGTATAGTATGGAAGTGAGTTATTGCGTCAATTGAGAGTGAGTTGGAGCGTGAGTGGAAACTGAGTGAGTGGTTAGGTAAGTGTCTGAGTTGGTGTGCGCGAGTGACAAACTGAAATAGTGGTTAGGTAAGTCTGCGAGTTGGCGCATGTACGTGTGAGTGACTGACTGAGTGAGTGAGTTGATGTGAGTGGTTAGATAAATGAGTGAGTTTTAATTCACTCTGCACCCGATTTTGAAGGTTTATACGAACAAATTTGCGGGTAAATGCTAGTATAAAATAAATGAAACAGCGTAGGCGTCAAATCACCAAACCACAGTTTATTGTACACCTAATACAAATTCTTACGAATATTTATATTACGATAATTGCTATGCTAAAATATGGACAAACTGACACACCTATATATAGATACAAACATTAGTTTTAATTATATCGATGACGTTTTGAGGAATTAAAAAAAATGGAGATTCATTAGCTACTATTATAAACATGAAAGTTTGCGAGTATGGATGTTTGTTACTCATTCACGCAAAAACTACTGAATGGATTTTGATGAAACTTTACAATAATATAGATTATACATCAGAATAACACATAGACTATAATTTATAAAGATAATGTGTGAAATGTCTAAAATATAAGGATAAGTGTCTCAGTAAGTAGTAAGTAGGCTCACTCGTATGTATGTTACTATGATGGTTAATATTATGTTAGTCTTTGGCTCATTTAGTTCCATAAAACTACTTGTCAAACTGCCTCGTATTTCTTCGATTAGATCTTACCTCTTTTTGCTAGCATTTAATTAAAAAATGTTTTACCAATTACATATATATAGCGAGTAGCGACGCTTAAGTCACTTGTTGTTATGTTATTGGCAGTTGTCGTTAATGAGAGTGGTGGTAAATATAGTTAGTTACATTAAACATTTTTGTACGTTTCTGATACTGTAATAAAAAAGAATAATATTTTATTTATAGTGGCAACCCTATTACCACCCCTCATCTATCTAACATCCAAATCTGATCATCCCTTATCGAAATCACGGTGTTAAATTTGATATATCTATAATATTATTATATTTCACGTATGTTTTAAAAACATAATAATTCATTTATAAACGAATGAATGAGTGAGTGAGTTAGATTTAGATAGCAAGAAACAACTTTGTTGTACCCACTAATTGTGTTATAAATATGAACGCGAGATATTTCACAGGTCAGATTCGATCAAGACATCATCCAGTGAGGACGTCTGAAATAAATGCAATGATGATGTCACTTAAAAACTCACATATATACGTTATATATTTATTTTAATATATATAAAAAGGGTATCTATTTTAATGTTTTTTATGAAGTAAAAATATTGTACTCACTACAAGTATAGACTTAAAAAACATTAAAAACTATTTATTTTCGAGTTGCTTGTGATATGTTTTTAGTTTAACATATTTTAAGAGTCAAAAAATTTGTTCAGTTAAAAAAAAATTAGAGGACGCTCAAGATTTAAAAAAATTATCCAAAAACGTCACTCTTTTTTTTCTCGTCCCGATAGTATTTTCAAATTACTGTTGTACAATATAAACTATTTAACACCAATTCGATTTAATGACTCACAAAAAGTAATAATCAAATCAGTTAGAGTCTTATACTTATTGGTTTTTTTTTCAATGTTATGAGACATCAGAAATATTAATTAATATTTTAAGATATTAGAAAATTAATCAATGTTACGATTTAACTCCCAGTAATACAATCAAAAGGAGTGAGAGCCCAGTGGTTTAGAAGTTGATGTCTACTCGGGAGGTCCGAGTTCTATCCCCCACACAGGCACATACCTCTGACTTTTCTGAATTATGTGTGTTTTAAGCAATCATCACTTGCTTTAGCGGTGAAGGAAAACATCGTGAGGAAACCTTCTCTCCTGAGAGTTCTCCATGTTCTCAAAGGAGTGTGAAGTCTGCCAACCCGCACTGGGCCAGCGTGGTGGACTATGGCCCAATCCCTCCTCATTCTCAGGAGGAGACCCGACTCAGTAGTGGGCCATTAAAAGGTGACGATGATGATTGTAATAAAGGATTAATTTACTAAGTGTCGCTATACGGATTGTACGGATATTACTTTGTCTAGTACCTTCTAAGAGAATAGAAGTCAAACCAATTAAGAATAGTTCAGATTTCTTGATTACTAATACTAATAAGAAAAAGTATAATTTGTACAAATGTGAACTCTCTAGATTCTTTATTTTCTATAACTATTGGTCCGTAGCATTTCAAGTCACGATCTTTAGGGTTCCTTTGTAAAATCCAAAGTTCAGTTAATAAATTGAGACATCAGAAAGATCAATCAATAACTTGAGACATTAGAAGGATCAGTCAATATCTTGAAAGATTTAAAAGATCAGTCGATTTTTTGAGATATCAAAGATAAATCATTGTTATCAGACATGAGAAAAATTTATTAATATGTTGAGACATGTGTTTGAGATATCAAAACGATTAGTTAGTAATTTGACATCATCAAAAAACACTTCTCTAAATTATTTTTGACATTAAAAATATGAAACAATTTTACAAAACATCAGTCGAAAGTTGAATATATGAAAAATATCAATCAGTAATTAATATTTTTATAATATACTATCAATAGTAAGAGTTCGCGATAATCGAAATCTAATAAATAGATTTTCGTGCTGTTGCTACTAATAAATAGAGTGATTAATGAGAAAGGTTTAGGCGTATAATTTAATCATGTTTTGTTAACTGGTTGAAATATGACGATAACTCCTGAATAACATTGTAATAATTGCTATCTAATGAGATAGCGGCGAGTGCAAGTGAGTGAACGATTACAATATACCTCAACGAATCGAGGGCAGGTATTTGGGTATAAATAGTTTTATACGGAACCATTTCAATATAAAAGTTAACTCAATTTCTATAACGATGTCAAAGATTCTCAAGTTATAGAGGTCACTGTCACGATCGATACAAGGTCACACTAAACTTTTTACTAACTCTTCTAACTTCGAAAAAAAGGGGTTTTGTATTTGTAATTCTTTTCTATTATTAATACTGAACTAGGATTTTTTCCCATATTCCCTTTTGTGACTCTTAATCAGCAATTGTGCTTCTTTAAAGGGAAATCTTGTGAAGCACTCTTCTATACTGGAATTCTTTGATAAAAGACTTACTTGTATACAAGTTATGTAATCTCTCTCTCTCCCTCTCCCTCTCTCTCTCTTTCTTGCCCCAGAATATTATAAAATGGATTAGTTCTCTTTTTGTTACAACCTTAAAACAACAACATTGCCTTTACAGTGAAAGGGCTGCAAAGCAGTCAACTTGAGGCTCAAGTCGCGCTGACGACAGCTAAACATTTTTTGAGCAAACATTCCTCAAAGTTTTTACTTGTTCCCATAAAATATTTATGAATTCGTGACCTCAAATCGATGAACACGCTCGTGACGGTCACCTTTCTAACCTTTGGGAATCTTTGACATCGTGGGTCATATCTTAAATTCTTTAATCAGTTCTAGTTCCTCACTTTATGTACCTACTTCACTAGAAGTAAAGCAGTTTATTAAAAATAAAATATTCAGAGGGGAGGTGGAGGGGGTCAACATCTTTGCAGCTTGCATTTTATAATTTTATAATGGTACAGAGAGAAAGAGATTCTACGACTTGTACAGAAGTCTAGTATAAGTAGAATGCGTTGAGACATTTCCCATTATTGTAATAGAGATAGAGAATAGACTGACAAAGAAGGAAGTCTTTTATATCTTTTAAGGGTGACATCTAGTCTAAGAACTTCTATTACTTTATGACAGTTAAGAGGCAAAAGAGCAGATGTTCCACCGGATGGTAATAGACATCGCAAAGACAAGAAAGTGACTCTTGTTTTGCCGATGCGTTGCCACCTCGAAAAGAAGAGTGAGGTAGGGGAATGAAGAGCAAACGAGCAGACGGTATACCTGATGGGAAGTGGCCTCCATCGCCCATGGACATCAACCAAACTATAGAGTATCTCTAGTATTGTCAATGAGTTGCCGCTTCGAAGATTGAGTGAGGAGAGGGAATGCAATGGTATGTGAGAGGAATCTGGTAGATATGGCCTACTTCCAGCTCGACCGAAACACGTCAATGACACTTGGCGTTCAAATTCACATGCTGGTCGCAAGCCTGTCGGGAAACAGATTCCCCAGATGCTCTCCCAGCGGCAGAGGAGAACTGTATTCTAACCCGTCCCCTCACAGGTATTCTATTAATCATCTTCTTCTATTAGTATCTTCTTTTATTAGAAGCAATATTGCTCCTTGAACCTTTCTGTTAGTTGGACAAGAAATCTTTATAAACCTCCCTTTTCTTAGGTTTTCGAGGAGAAGAGAAAGAGAGAGTACCTCTTTAATACCTACGTAATACTTGAAAGTCTTCTAGCTTTTATTAAAAGAGGAATTATTTTAGTTGGTTTAAAACATTGATACAGTAAAGTAATTGTCAGAGCGTTTAAATTAGAAGTTTTTGGGTCAACGTATGTAGGTTACGTATTTTAACGTTACTTTATAGGTAACTTGGCTTGGGTTTAAGAAAAAAATGTTCTATACGACTTCCTATCAAGTTATTTTATGGCTTTAGGAACATTGATCAAGAACTAGATACACAGTTTCTGTAATGACTATTGGCACACTCTATTTTTGATAATATATAACTACATATATTAGTTATATCAATATTCGTATTTTTGACGAATGTTTTAAGAATGCGCATCCTGACTCGATATCCAAAATTAGGCATTTTGGATTATGTTACTTAAACATGGTATATATGCTATAATCTATGAAACTACTAGTCAGACTGCCGCAGATCTTCATATTTTTGATGAATGTTTAAGAATTATGATTTAAGCTAAATAAATTTGTAACAGGGTTAGAATTTTTAATGTGAATTAAAGATGAATAATATAAAAAACATTTTATAATATGACGTCATTTTAATTGTTATGACGTCATCTGACATGTCTTAGTTCTCGCAATAAATTAATTTCTATATTAAACGTTGTATTTTCCTGTAAATTAATTTCTGGAGAGCCATCCTTATTACCTAGGGGTATAAAAAATACCCTGCGACGTATTCTTAGACTTAACAAATATATACTAAAAATTTCATCAAAATCGGTCAAGCCGTTTCAGAGAAATTTGTTAACAAACTCATCACGAAATTTATTAAATTGTCATAAGTAAATATTGTGTTAAAATTATTTCTTTTTCATTTAATCTTTTTTGGTTGATGAAAAAAAAAATAAAAATAGAGAAAGAATATTTCTTCTTCTTTCCCGTACCGGGAATCGAACCCGAGCCTCCTGGGTGAAAGCCAGGTATCCTAGCCACTAGACCATACGGGATTGTGATAAAATGAATAAAATTGACTATTATGTTATACTCTACTACATAAAGCTGAAGAGTTTGTTTGTTTGAACTCGCTAATCTCAGGAACTACTGGTCCGATTTGAAAAATTATTTCAGTGTTAGATAGCCCATTTATCGAAGAAGAGTATAGGCTGTATATCATCACGCTACGACCAATAGGAGCGGAGCATCACGCGGATGAAGTCACACAGGTCGACTAGTATGATAATAAAGTTAAAAATAAAAAAAAGTTTTTGCAATAAATAAACTATGTTCTTATCCAAGCTCTACTTAGTCTAGTCAGAGGGACAGTTACTTTCGCATTAATAATTATGATAAAAAAAAGTCCCCTTAAATATTTATTCTATAGTATTATTGTTATCTATTTTTAGTATTTGTTGTTATAGGGGCAACAGAATCATTTGTAAAAATTTCATTGATAGCTATCACGGTTCTTGAGATACAGCCTGGTGACAGACAGACGGACGGACAGCGAAGTCTTAGTAATAGAGTTTTTACCCTTTTGGTACGTAACTCTAATAAAAAAGGATAATTATGATTACATACATGATGGCGGACTATTGTTTGGTACTTAGAGATAAATATTCCAAATAATTTTACTTATATGTTATATTGTTATCCCTCTATAATATTATATCCCAGGATAAAAATTTCATCAATCCATTACTCCGTTGTAGCGTAAATGGACAAACCAACCACCCATTTACAACACTTGTATGAACATAAATTCTGCGAGAAAGTTTTTATCCTGTCTACTAGATGGCGCTGAAATATTACTGTTCAATAATACGGTTATATTACTTATGTATAATGTATGTGTATGTATATTTGTGACGCTTTCAAGTTTCCAGAATGAATAAAACAATGACTAGTACTTCAAACATTACTATGACTAATCTTTAAGACGGTATTGCTAATGTAAATAATAGTAGTTTATACTTTAAAAAACTATATTTGCTGTCCCGCAGGAACTATAATTTTTTCCAGGATAAAAAGTATGCTATGTGTTAATCTAGGTTATAAAGTATATATATGCCAAATTTCATCGAAATCCGTTTAGCCGTTTTTGTGTGATTGAATAACAAATATCCAAACATCTAATTATTACTGTAGGTATCCAAATATCGCTTTTTATTAGGACTATTTTTAGTGATTTAAATTCACAATTAAATACAGTACGTGTCCTGATTAAGAAATACCTAATAATCCCTGAGGGAAGAGAGGACTAATTAGTACTGTTTAATTTATGTATTTCGTCCAAATTACTTATTTAAATTACACAACTTTTGAACCAATTTTCATAAGATTTTTAACATAAAATAGAGGGTTATCAAAGAATAATATTAAATAACTCAATCACTGTGTATTTCCTACTAGTCAACCTGCATGACTTCGTACGCGTTTAAATAAATAAAAATAAAAAATAAAATATAATATGTAGCATTTTCAGCTACAGCTTGTATGTAACATTCTATCCCACCGAAAAGGTCCTTTTATTCTTTTGTTCGAGATAAAAAGTACCTTATATGTTAGTCCACTTTCTAAAGTACACATATCCTAAATTCCATTCAAATCAGTTCAGCCGTTTTAACGTGATGCGAGCACAAACACGACAACTCCACGATTTAATTAAATGTAAAAACATATAGTAACATTGAGAACCTCTTTTGTCGAAGTCGGTTAAAACCAACAAGCGAATTATTACAGTATGTGTACAATCATCCTAAAAGGTATAGTCATCATTTTATTACTCAAAATTTCATACATAATTTATAATGCGGCTTACGTACGGAAAAAAACAAATACCATTGTTTTTCAATAGGTATTAAGTGTTTGGAGGTCCCCAGTGTGTCATTAATCTATACATATAATAAAATTGTGAGTGTCCGATGTCTGTATATAGGATATATTTTATATAAGAAAATGCAAATAACGTATATCAATTCTCCAAATATTTCTACTTATTTTTCAATTTTTTTAAGTAATATTTCTCAAATACGTAGAGATATGACTCAAAGATCGAGGGATATTTCTTAAATACGTAGAGATATGACTCAAAGATCGAGGGATATTTCTTAAATATGTAGAGATATGACTCAAAGATCGAGGGATATTTCTTAAATATGTAGAGATATGACTCAAAGATCGAGGGATATTTCTTAAATATGTAGAGATAGGACTCAAATATCGAGGGAAATTTCTTAAATATGTAGAGATATGAATTAAATATCGAGGGATATTTATCAAATACGTAGAGATATGACTCAAATATCGAGGGATATTTCTTAAATATGTAAGGATATGAATCAAATATCTATAGATATTTATCAAATACGTAGAGATATGACTCAAATATCGAGGGAATATTTCTTAAATATGTAGAGATAGGACTCAAATATCGAGGGAAATTTCTTAAATATGTAGAGATATGACTCAAATATCGAGGGATATTTCTTAAATAGGTAGAGATATTAACCAAATATCCCTTATTTTTCTTAAATATGTAGAAATAAGACCCTAAAATTAAGGAATACTTCTCAAATATGTAGAGATGTGACTCAAATATCCAGGGACATTTCTTAAATATCAACGCCGAATCTCTTTGGATGTTGTGATGAGATAAGAAAACTTCCCAGATATCTAAAGACATTTCTGAAATACCTAGAGATTTTCCCAAATGTCAAAGGTTATTTCATAGATGATTTGGATAGAAAATCGTCAAGAATCAGCTGTAATCAAAAAGTTTTACCCGTGAGGGGACGAATTAGAATACAAAATTGTACAATTCTCCACTGGGAGAGCATCTCGTTAGAGTCTAGTAACACACACCCCTTTCAAACCAAATCGAATTGATCTGGCTGTGGAATAATTAATTTGTGTCGTAACAGTGGTAGAAGACCTGTTCCCCGACATACCTCTTCCATCTCATTAATGTTGCGGTAATAGTGAACTCTGGGTTTTGCTTAGGATCTACTGAAACCGCAGCATTCTTCTCCAACAGGAGGACCGTCTGCTCGTTTAAGAGGCAAACGAGCAGATGCTCCTCCTTCTATCATAAAAAAAAATTTAGTAGACGAGACCACACACAGTAACTTAATATTTTCCATAATTATGTTTGTCATATCATTATTTGTATAGTTCTTTTAATAAATTACCCACAATACATGTTAAGTTGAAACAACATCAAAATAAAACGCAATATGACAACGCCTGCTGCGTTATTCATTACATGGTGGGTCCGGTTTTGATGGATTTTGATAAAAATAAATTTACATATTAATATAGCTAACATTCTATATTAAATGATATTAATTTACTTGTAGTCCGAGTAGTTATTACGTGATACGGCGACAAACAGACAGACAAAGTATTTGGCTATAAAAACTCTCAAATTAAGTTATCACATTAAGTAATAAAAATTATAAAAAATCATACAGCGCCATCTACCGGTTTCAATTGCGTATCTAGGTATAAATATGCCGGAAACGAGTAGTCATTATGACAGCCTATGATTGGTTAGTGTTTGTTCTCTATTGGTTGATTTACTTCTGCCGCACCCGTGGAGGGGTATTGCTACTACCGTCTCGACTCTATATTCCCTTGACAGTCGGGCTGTTTAGTCCTGCGCGTGGCATCATGGAGTAGACATTATCTGGATTAGTAATAATGGAAGTGCAGTGTAGTGTATTGTTGTGATACTGCTGCTACGCGTCTCTGATTAAGGTCAAATACCTTACAATGTACTTGCCAGGTGGTAATGTAAACACAACGTTAGGTTAGGTTGGCCTTATGTTAGGTTAGGTTTATGTTAACCTAACGTAGGCTTACACAGTGAAACTAAGGGGTAGTTTTCTCCGACAAATATAATATGCAAAATAGTACTACTATTTCAGATCAATCCTTAGGAGTTAAGGAAAACTATAGTCTTCGGTATTTTAAAAATAAATTAAAATTTGTCTTGTTAGATCTGAAGTAGTCTGACGCGTAAGTTCACAGCAAGATTCGTCATGTTGTCGACGGTGTGTTGTAAGTTTAACTTAAATGTGTGTCTGTCTGTGGTATCGTAGCGCCCAAGATAATGGACGGATTTTGATGAAGTTTTATTTATTTGAAAGGTAATTTACTCGAGACAGTTCTTAGCTATGTATTGTGAAGATCTGGTCACCCGTTTGAAGACTATCAGCTCATTGCTAACTTGAGAGCAGGGACTTGCCGTCCATGTGTGCGCCAGGGCTAGGAAGCTTTCTGGGAGCACAGAAGATGCTTGTCGCATGCCTGCTTGAGAGCTGCATTACCGTATACATATTCTGAAGTTCCTACGACCTTGACTTTGTACTGGTAATATTAATTTAATTGCGATTAGTACGTTTGTACCTAAACTGTAACGGCATCAGTCATCCAAGACAGCACGTTCAGGCGAACCATTTCTAAGAAATCGAAGTATGTTTTTAGTGAGATAAAAAATATGGATCTCTTAGTAATTGGTTATAAGTGTCAAATGATTATCCCTACTAATATTATAAACGTAAAAGTTTGTGAGTATGTATGGATGTTTGTTACTCTTTCACACAAAACTCTCTCTAATTTTATATGTACCTATATGATGATGAATTCCCTCACAAACTTTTATCGTCTATTTCAATCCCTTCAAGCCTTTTTTCTGGAAAAAAAATAGTCTACGTAATTTTTCAGGCTCTAGCATATCTCTGTACAAAATTTCATCAAAATCGGTCTAGCAGTTTTTGAGTTATAATTGGTGTTGTTAACCCTGTTTTACTTTTACAATACTTTCGTTAAGATCTCTTATATTATAGGTCTTATTATTTCACCAACGAAGGACGAAGAAAAGACTTTTAGGCTGTGCGAGGATGTTTGCTAAGAACCAATAGAATCGCTTCATTTCTCATATCTGGTGAAAACGCATTTTATTAGGAGAGAGGTTCTCATACTAACTAAAAATATATTTCTATATAAAGTATAAGTTAAAGTATTTAAGAACAAACACTTTATCTACACAAAAAGAACAAATCAGTGTGTCAATAAGTGTCCGTACATCCTGTCAAATATTGGATATTTGTTGACGTTACTTCAAACAGCCCGGCCTAGTGAAAAATGCGAAAACCGGAATATCGGCTTTTCCTTTATAGTTATTACTTGAACTGCCCTCGCTTCGGTATGTTAAATTACCTAACTTCAATTGTATTGTCATAGATTTTAAGTTTTAATATTATAAATGCGAATGTCACTCTGTTACGCTTTCGCGTTTAAACCACAAAATCGATTATGATGAAATTCTGTTCAGTGGTAGGCAAGAGCTTGGGAAAGGACATAAGCTAGGTTTTATTGCGAAAAAATGCTTGAAAAGGTTGAAATACTTGATGAATTGCATGTAAATTTTTAGTGATAATATTGATTTTGAAAATTTGTCACATTATCGCATAGTACGGAGATAATGGTCGTCTTCGAAAACGTCGTTTATCTCGAAAACAGATAGTAGGATGGAAAAAATTTAAAAAACATTTTTTAGATAGTAAAATTTTCTTTCATTATGTAAAATTATTTTTTTCTGTAAAATCAATATTTAGATAAGTGTTTGAGAGTCAAAGTTTGATCCTTAAAAATCCAATGTAAAAATATCTTTTCTTCTTCTAAATAACCTTTCAAATGATATAACTTCTATCTCTCTTTATTAAAGTAATAGACATAAATAACTGAAAGAGAGATATTATTCAACAAATAATATAGACTGAAGATTTTTTTCACATTTTCCATATAAACGAAACATCGGGAAACGATGTCAATCTGGAAATAGTGCCAAGTGTTTTATTTATTAAAATATCGGTTCCGTATAATTTTGTATTATTATATTTTGAACTTAAAGATACATGCTCCTAAATAGAAAGCCGAGCATTACTCGTAGTAACTCCTTTTTACACTTCACTATGATAGTCATTATTTAATATATGAAACTATTCATCAATGTGTAGCGGATATATCGGAAACTACAAGCTATATTTAATAAATACTTATTTAAAAAACATGATCATTCATTACAATATTTATTCATAGTAGTCATCATCATCACCCGTTAATGGTCCTCTGGTGAGCCGGGTCTTCTCCTCAGGATGAGGAGGGATTATGCCATTGTCCACCACGCAGGTCAGGTGCGGGTTAGCAGACTTCACACATCTTTAAGAATATTGAGAACTCTCAGGAGTGTGAATTTCTTAAAACACACATAACTCAGAAAATCAGAGGTATATGCCCAGGGTCGAACTCGGACCTCCTAAGAAGACATCAACGTCTTAACCACTGGGCCATCACTGCTTCTTCAGAAATAATAAAAATTCTTAAATATCTATACTAGACATATAATAAAATTAATGTTAAAAATGAACCGATTTGAAAGAAATTTTGTACACGAATACTTTGGGATGTGGATCATTTTATAGGGTACATTTCACCCTGCAAAAAAACACATAAATCTAAATGAATACGGGCATGGAAATTATAAACCCATTTCGTAAAACTTGACAGAACCCTAAAACCAATCCAATATTTATTCAAAACCGATATTGTACAGTGCCGAAGTGATTCTCATTCGTATTTTCGTCCCCATACAAATTGGCTTAGTTTGTGGTGGAAAATTATTTTTTACAAAGAAAAATGTTTTTATTTCTCATTTTAACCGACTTCGAATAGTGTTTATATTAAGTTAACAAGTAAAACTATTGATTTAGATTGTTGGATATATGACTATACAAAGTAACCATATTATTTTATATACAACATTTATGGCCATACACTTCTGCATAATATAACACATAACATACAAAGTGGCAATATTCTTATATTTTTAATATTTATGGCCACTTTATATAGCCAATGTTACTCAAGAAGGATGTAGCTTTCTATCAGTTAACCTTTTATATACAATCTTTACCTCTATATTAAGCAAAGTGACCATATTCTTTTATTCATAATGTTTATGGTCACTCAAAAAAGATGTAGCTTTCTATCAGTGAACCTTTTATATACAATCTTTACCTCTACATTAAGCAAAGTGACCATATCCTTTTATTCATAATGTTTATGGTCACTCAAAAAAGATGTAGCTTTCTATCAGTGAACCTTTTATATACAATCTTTACCTCTATATTAAGCAAAGTGACCATATCCTTTTATTCATAATGTTTATGGTCACTCAAAAAAGATGTAGCTTTCTATCAGTGAACCTTTTATATACAATCTTTACCTCTATATTAAGCAAAGTGACCATATCCTTTTATTCATAATGTTTATGGTCACTCAAAAAAGATGTAGCTTTCTATCAGTGAACCTTTTATATACAATCTTTACCTCTA
Organism: Limenitis camilla; assembly: GCA_905147385.1. Taxonomy (NCBI): domain Eukaryota; kingdom Metazoa; phylum Arthropoda; class Insecta; order Lepidoptera; family Nymphalidae; genus Limenitis; species Limenitis camilla. The sequence continues at coordinate 3,575,828 of LR990251.1, read as the reverse complement.
CATTAAGCAAAGTGACCATATCCTTTTATTCATAATGTTTATGGTCACTCAAAAAAGATGTAGCTTTCTATCAGTAAACCTTTTATATACAATCTTTACCTTTCTATTTCCGGACGTTATAAATGCAAGTTTTGGTTTTATAATACACAAAGTGGTCATATCCTTTAATTAGAATATTTTTGGCCATTCTACGAAGCAGTAGCAAACAGACATTCAAAAGATTCAAATGTATAAAATGTTCCAAAAGTGACCATATCTTTTTACTATGACCACCCATGTCACAAAATCCTCTACTATATAATACAATAATAAATCTATACTAATATATATAGCTGAAGAGTTTGTTTGTTTGAACGCGCTAATCTCAGGAACTACTGGTCCGATTTGAAAAATTATTTCAGTGTTAGATAGTCCATTTATCGAGGAAGGCTATAGTCTATATAACATCACGTTACGACCAATAGGAGCGGAGCTACACGCGTTTAAATTAGGCTTTCTTTACACAAATGTCAAAAAAATATTTTAATTTTTGTTCAGTAAGCATTTGACGTTGCGTTCAATGCGCGATGGTAACATACATACAACGCGTTTAGCAAGGCGTTTTACAAGCGTTAAGAGTTGTCCATACTAGGCTCCATTCGGAGATGGACGTCCAAGTAACTGCTTGTATGTGACTCCTATACCGTCGGTTTATAAGGCGAAGGATTTTTCCATGTGCCGTATAGCTACGGTTTATAAATTAGAATTCGGGTAGTTCCTTATATTTTATTTCAAGTATACCCACGTGTAGACAATGTATAACCTTTAGTGCGATAAATTAGAGTCAGTCTCTCTGGTGTTTTCATGTAGTGTAGATGGAAGTTAGTGTTATGCTGTCGTGATGAAGCTCACGCTTGAGGTCCAAGTTAGTTTACTTTATTATTTATTGTAGTTGGCAATATGAAAGAGCTCTTCAAGCCTGCTCCTGGGTCTCAAGCCCCATGCACTACTCGACTCAGTCTAAATTACATCAGTGTTCTCAGTGCATACTCAGTGGTTCGGGCGTTGGATTCACGATCAACAAGTCGTGGGTTCAAATCCCGGACATTGGACTACTGGCGTGGCCCACTCCTGACATTTAGCTTAGTTGGAGGGGTAAAGGGAATACTAGTAGTATGTGATCCATACTGCTAGTAATCTATAAAAAAAAAAAAGAAAAAAACCTATATATATATTGAGGGTTACTGCGCAGTATAGCTCCCATACTCTTAGCACGGACTTTTGAATGTCATCGTGTGAAGTGCTCAATCTCGCTCTTGGTGAACATTTCTCACGAACGCGTAAACGTACATTACCAAATCTACGACATAATGACGGGTGACGCCTTCGAAACGCGCGTTCGACAGACTTCTTCAATCTCAAAACGTGCGTCCCAATGCGCGCGCTTCAAAACGTCTAATGTGTACTCGCCCTTAGTGTAAGTGTACAAAAGTAACAGACATTATTAATTTTGTACTTCACTACATAGTTTAAAACAAAGTCGCTTCCCGCTGTCTGTCTATCCCTATGTATGCTTAGATCTTTAAAACTAAGCAGCGGTTTTTTTTAATAGATACAGTGATTTAAGAGGAAGGTTTATATGTATAATACATACATAATATAGTAGAGAAACACTGATAATTTCAGAGGTATGTAATGTCGTAAATAAATACTTTTTTTTCGCTTACATTGCAAACGCTGGCTGAACCTTACGAGATAGATCAAAATAATGTACTACAGTATTGTACGCCTTAAAAAGGTCTACAAAAAAGTTCGCGATGGTATATGTGTATCTCTTAGGGATAACTCACAATAACCATTTTTTATCCTTTACTTTTTACGAGAAATAATGACTTATTTATGAAGCGATTTTAAACAAAACAGCATTAATTCTTATCCAATTAAGTACCTTAAATACATTTTGCATTTAACATAGATCAATATGGCCCTTTACTGCATGAAATTTAAATGAATATTTTCGAAGATATTACAGATTTAAAATGCAGGGACATAGCGGTTACGCCTAAATACACGAGTTAAATTGCACCCGGGCGAAGCTGGAACAGGTCGACTAATTTAGAATAATACGCTATTATCGGAGATTATCAAAGTGGTCAAAATAAAAAGTGACCATATAAAATATTGCAATTTATATAGTAATTTCTAGTATCAGGGTTGTGTATTTCTCGAAGCCCACGTTTAAACCTAACTGTACTATGACCCTAATCGGAATCGTTATCGACATTTTGTAATAATAGATTTTACCGCGAACTCGATTCGATTACGTGAATCGATTATCGCGTTCACACGATTACTGAAACTGTCATACCGTATTTATTGTGTTATCTCCTTTCAGTTCAGGCTGTGTTTCCACCAGTGATGATGAGATTAAGCTTGTCTCGCTCAGTGTGTCAAATGAAGCGTTTCTATTTGTTCTTAACAAACACATCCCTCGCTACACATTCTCGCACATCTCTGGTAGAAACGTAGCCATAGGTTTCAATAAGTTTTATCAGACGCTGGATATGTCACATCTGCGTATAGCTAAAAAATTAGCTTATTCGCTGAAGGTAGATGGATTTTTCATTCAACTACATTTTATCGATTGGTCCAGTCAGCAGAACCGTTTAAAACATTTTTATTTGTTTATTTTAAGCCAGTTGACAAACGGATCTCACCAGGTGAACATAATGGCCATACAAATGCTGTACAGGCGTGTATAGAGTGCATATTATAATTGTCTTTGTCGTGTTTTTGCGCTATAGATCCCGCATAATAATAATATCTCTCAAATTAAATTTAGTAATAATTGTTAGTAACGTCTGTCCCATTGGCGTAACTACACCATTCGGGCCCCTGGAAAATTCATCAGATGGGGCCCCCTCCTCCATTATTATGTTCGTTCGCCAAAAAGTATATTTATGAGCGCCTATACTTGAAGAGCACAAAAAAAAACAAGTATCCTGCGTGACAAATACCTGCAACTAAATATTTCAATAGTAAATATTAAGATCCACCTATGCTCACAGCCTTCTCTGACCGGGGGCCCCTTCGGCTTGGGCATGGCATTTTGCCGAAATGCCACCCTATAGTTACGCCACTGCTCTGTCCTGATAGATTTAAGGATGTCTAATAAATTTTCAGTAACTGACAGACACTCCAGGATATCACACACATTTTAAGAAGTACTAATTATAATTTCCTTTAAACCTGACTCAATGTAGATCTAAGATAACATCAATGTTGGGAGTGGACTGGAGTGTCCGTCAGCCATTTTGACCATTGTCCTTTAGTGCAGTGATACTAGGTCCCCTTCTTGCGAGTCAAAAGTAGAGGAGCCGAGCGTAGTTAACATTGAAGGTTACTAAAAGATGAGGATACAGAAATTCAGTCACAAGCCTCTAGCGCTCCTCCACTTCTAATGTAAAATATTAGGTGTATATAACAATTGGTATCTTTCCTAAAACAATTTTGCTTTTGAATGTGGCAACAATACTTACACTTATTCGTTACTGATGTTTGTTTCGTTACTTTGGGTCTGCTTTAAATATTTAAAAAAATAGTAATTGTGTCTTTTTTTGAAGTGATAACTTCTTATGGGAGGGTAAACTGCTTTGTAACGTAACTCGTTACGGCGCCACTATGTCTGGCTTCCCTTTCTCTCACGCATACGGCAGCAGTAGGCAGGCTGCTCCTCTCTCACTTTAACCGACAGTACTAGCCGTATTTCGGACAGACGCTCCCCCCTCTCTCTACTCAGTGTACAATTTCAATATTAAATAGTTCAACTTAGATTAGTTGAAGTTATCACTTCCGTCGAGCGTTCCGAGACGAACACGTTTTTTCTCTGATCTATGGGGCCATTCAATTACGTAAGCTTTAAAGAGGGAGGGGGGCTTGCATGTGAGAGTGATTACGTCACCGATAAAAAAATAAACACGCCCTGATCAGAATAAGGAGGGAGAAAATGCATGCATGTTTACGTAAGCAGAATAGGGGCTAGGAAGGCCCTACTTACTTTTGGTAACACTGGGGATTAATAATTGCAAAAATCGCGTAATACTTGAACGGCCCCCGTTGTCATAGCAACGCCAATAAATAAAAAAGTAACTTCGTATAAACGAGCAGCAAACTTTTATAGATTATAATTTCACACAATCAAGTAAATTGTTAAAGCTTAGAAGTGTTACAAATTCTTGTAATACCTATAAAGTGACTCATGCAAGTCACTCCAACAAACACGAATTATTTTGACTTTGACTTCAAAGGCATCCACCAGAGATGAGCGAGGATGTGTGTATCGAGGGATGTGTTCGTTAAGAATCAATTTAACACATTCTGAGCGTGGCTAGGTAAATGCTATTGGATCTTAACAAACACATCCTTCGCTCATCAAACGTAGCTTAAATAAAAAAAGCTACTTTGTTACTGCTCATTGTATATATTAAAGGAAATGTATGAGACGTTGAATTTGTATGCAATTACTATGAAAAATATTTAATCCAAACCTATTTAGGATATGTATTAAATAATATGACGAATATAAAGAAATATAAAACATTTCTAATTCCTTTTTGTATGCAATTCCGTTCCAATTAAATTATAACTAACGGTAAATTTTTAACCATTTAAACTACCGTCAATTTTAAATCATCATATTTCCAACTGCTAGGAAATTTATAAATTGTCCTTAGAAGTTCCGAATTTTTTTTTGACATAAGGGACAAGCGAGCACACGATGGAAAGTGGCCACCGTCGCCCATGGACATCGACAAAACTAGAGAGTATCTCTTGTTTCGTCGCGGTTTCAGTGGACCCTGGTCAAGAATCTAGAGTTAACTGGAATCGCGGCATTAATGGGATGGGAGAGGGAGGGAGTAGATCTGGTGGTCGCAATCCAGTAGGAGAACACATCCTACCACCAATGTAAATATTCTTTTTCTCATTGTTTACTGAAACTTTGTTTTTTTTTTGTTTTTTATGATAGATAAGTGACAAACTAGCAGACGATCCACCGGATAAAAAGTGGTCATCGTCACCCATGGACATCATGAATACAAGATGTCTATTGTTTCGCCTATGCCACCTTGAAAGTTGAGTTAGGAGAGTCCACCCAAACCGTAGTATTAATTGGACGGGAGAGGGTAAGTATGGCCAACATGCGGCGCGACAGGTGCTTTTACCAGATACTAACTCTCACGAATATTTTAATTTTAATTGTGAACAACGATTTTAAATTAATTACTAATTAATTCAAAAAAGCCTTGCATAAAGGGGTGTATCTACAATTATAATGGCTATCCTCAAAAACTAATTCTGTAAAATACTTTGTTGGATTTTACTGAATTAGTCATGTTGAAGCGCTAATATTTTAACTTGAAAAATATTATTGTTGAAACTTAGACCTTATCTGTAATACATAAGGTTGAAATTAAAATGTTTTTAATTAAATGAATTTGTTTGTACAAAGCTTACACGCGATTTTATTTCTTATTACTGTATAGTGTATGTCTAAAATTGCGTGTATAATTAATTTCAAATCACAAAGTCAACAAAAAGGATTTTTCTAAATTTTAATTCTATGTATAATAAAAGCTTGTTTTTGCCTGTTCTGAATTTCTTACTTGATAGTGTATATTTTATCTAAAATGTATAAAATCCGTCAATGTCCAATATTAATTTCCTAGGAAATCTATAGTTAATAATACAGGAGATAAAATGAGTTTTTATTGTAGTTTCTAACTTAATCCTTTATTTTATTTTTATTAAAAGCTATATTTAAAAACATGAATCCAAAAATGATATCGATGTTAATATTTTATTCACAAAAATATGATATAGTGTAAATTTAATACATTTCCTAGTATCATTTAGGAATTGTATAAAATCCCTAGAAAATATATTATTAATATTTATTATTATCCAATGATAGTTATATTATCAACTAGTCGATCCGTCCGGCTTCGCCCGGGTGCAATTTTACACATGTATTTAGCCGTAACCGCTATGTCCCTGCATTTTAAATCTGTAATATCTTCGGAAATATTCGTTTACATTTAATGCTGTAAAGGGCCATATTGATCTATATTAAATGCACAATGTATTTAAGGTACCTAATTGGATAAGGATTAATGCTGTATTGTTTAAAATCGCTTCGTAAATAAACCATTATTTTTTGTAAAAAGTAAAGGATATTAATGGTTATTGTGGGTTATCCCTAAGAAGTAGACATATACCGTCGAGGACTTTTTTGTAGACCTTTTTAAGGTGGACAATACTGTAGTACATTATTTTGATCTATCTCGTAGGGTTCAGCCAGCGTTTGCAATGTAAGCGCAAAAAAATGTGTTTATTTACGACATCACATTAGAAACCTCTACAAATTATCAGTGTTTCTCTACTATATTATATATGTATTATACATATAAACCTTCCTGTTGAATCACTCTATCTATTAAAAACCGCATCAAAATCCGTTGCGTAGTTTTAAAGATTTAAGCATACATAGGGATATAGGGACAGAGAAAGCGACTTTGTTTTATACTATGTAGTGATTACTATACATCATTAAAGACATCATCACCAATTGAAGTAAAGGCTGGTTTAGCTATATACCTATATACTCCATATACTCAATCTTCAAAGTCGGTTGCAAGCATTTGATATGACTTTTTATGATGACAATAAAAAATTACGATCTGCTAGTGTAGGTCTCTTTGAAAGGAAATGTTTTATGAAATATGCTTTTATTACTATTCCTATTTAAGCTTTTGAAAGCTCTCTTTATATAGAAAAAAACATTAAAATGTAATGTCGACATAATAATGTTGCTTTTGATATATAAGTAGGTCAGTCAGTCACTTTGTTTATAGCTATTGTCAGCAGGAACCTTTTTTTGCTGATACGAGGAAAAAATGAGGTGTAAATATTTTTAACTCTAAGAGACAAATAAACATCTCTGGCTTACATAACATACGATCTGATAGTGTCATAAGAGGAGATAGTTATTTGGCGATGCTTCTTTATAAATAATAGGTGCAGGTATATGTAATAATAATATTTTATTTTTATTTATTTATTTAAATAAAAATGACATTTTGGTGAATTCAAAATTATATTAAATTATTTTAGTATATTTATTTTTTTGTACGGCTTTGACTTTTTTATATCTATTTACCAGAACTCTCTTTTGACTACTAACCCCTCTTCTCATTGCTAAATTTACCTTGTTACCTATTTATCATTAGAATTGTCATCGAAAACGATCGATCAATTTAACAATTTCTAACAATTCAGTAGTAAGGTTTAGATGGTTTTCTATAAAAAAAAACAATTAAAAACCCATATAGCATCAAAGGAAATAATTTCATTTCAAAAACCAGATGGAATAGAGAATCAGACAAAAAACAAAGCCGATGGTCTGTTGGTATGCAGACTATCGATCTGCACCGTAGTACTGGATACAAATCTGCAATTAATGCAAGAAAAAAAAACATTTCTAGTCTACTCCTATGGTTAGAAAAACCGTTGATCTCTTGTTATTGCATTGTACCAAAATTTGATGGAATATGCATTTTTGTTACACAAAATTTAGCACAATATTTCACTTTACTTATTTTCTATAAAATGTATACAATTTCTAGGAATTGTAAATTTAAATTAATACTAGGAAATGTATTAAATATTTCCGGTAATAATTAATTATAATAATCAGTTACATTGATAATAAATCTAAAGGTGATGTGATAACTAGTGAATATAAAAATAAGTATTAAACAGTTTCTCAAGAGGAACAAATTCCTCTGAAAAATACAATATATAATTTTATATTTCATGATATTTTTTATTTTAAATAATATGTCTTTATATGTGTATTTTTCTATATCACGAAAAAAAAATTCAGAAAAATTTTTATATAATTTTTTTCTATTAGATTACTGGCAACTATCGTCGCCTCGCTTCGATGAGAGATCAAAAGATATTTTTAATAGTCTAGAACTAGGTTATTTTGAATATTATATTTACTCATAAGTCATGAGGAAGGATAAGAGGGAAATGGAGGGTATATTCATTTCAAACAACAGATAGTTCTCTCCAACATTTATTGGTCGAAAAATAAATTAAAAACTTTGGATTTTAACAAAGGCCCGAAATCGTAAAAATAAATACCTACAGGGTCTACTCTTAATAACAACATATTTACAACGTCTTACTGTTTACTTAGTAGGTACAATTATTTTTTATCCCCTCCCCTTTTTACAATTACCAATTTTTTCAACAATTTCGACTTTTATAGAGGCAGAGACACAATACGAATTTCTTTACATAATTTACAAATAAATCATTAAATTATATATCCAATAATAATTTACAATAATAATCAAATATATCATAATATTATGCTGTCTCTGTCTAATATAAGAAATTACACTGTGTGACAAAGATAGAGTGACTACAAATTTATTATGCGATAATTATTTGAATCTTTTTTAAATAAATTATTAAAATTTTATGACAATAATTGCATAATATTATGTTATATTAGATTATATTTATGTCTCGCCTCCATTACAGAAAATTCGAGAACTCCTGTCAGATACAGAAATATGGCCGCTCAGTAAAATAGCATTAATAATACAATTGCAAAAAATATACGTTCATATACTAATTGGAGTAACCTACGTGCTATTATTTTTTTGTAATAACCAACAATGTTTTAGGAAAATTGAGGATTCTGAACATTTTTTTAGGAAAGCGCCCAAATCGTTTCACGTTGCAAGATACTTATCTAAGTTAATATATATTTTAGATTTAGAGGTAGCTGAAGCATACTACGCTAAAACTTAAGTACATAGAGCGTTAAAAACTCTAAGTGTTAAACTGCTAAATATAAATAAAATTAATTCATTTTTTTTTTATTTTATACGAAAAGTTTCGACAAACACGCATTGCTATAAAAAAATGGACGTTTCTACAGCGCCATTTATTGGCAATTTATAACAAAACATCTATTTTATTTATAAAAAACAGTCTCTTTGTGACTTTAAGTAATAGAAATATAGAAGAAATATCATTGTATAGGCACATTTCCTAAGAAATATATCGATATATAAAGAAATATGTATTTAAGAATTTTTGAGAAATAATATCACACATTTCCTAAATACGCTAGGAAATGTATATATATTTCCTAGGAATTGTATGCCTAAAGTTTATATATTTCCGTTTAAATTTATAATTAGTAAAATAGGATTAGCAGTTCAACACTTTTACATGAAATATAATTTATTATAAATAAATAGAACTAAGTACTTTAGATAGTCGAAAAAAGAAAAAATAAAATCTTTAAAAATATCTGGAAAGTCTTTTTAGCACCAACGCGGTTAAAATTCTTTAAGAGCAAAAACTAATATAAAACATCAATCAATACCATCACCACTCCATTCATTTTTTGTCTAAAAGAAATTAGCATAATTTAATGAGTATGAACAAAAAGAATAGATTTTCCTGTTAATATAAAAAAGTTTAAGGTCATAAGTTAATTAATTAACACTGTTAAATTAAAATAAAAAAGTTACTTGTGACTCCGTTTTAATAAGATATGCTTCTGATCTTCCGCTTATTTCTTCTAAACTATACAACTAATTTTGATACAGTTTTTATTAATGGAAAGAGCAATAAATGAGGAAGTTTAGCGTATATTTTTTTTTCAAAATGGTTGCCTACAAGTGACATACGAACGGATCGTTATTAAACATTATAAAATAAAGTCATTGTCTACCTCTATCTGTTTCTTTCGTCTCTTTTTCTAAACTATACAACGGATTTTGATATGGTTTTCACTAATAGAAAGAGTGATAAACGAGGAAGGATTGTGTAATATTTACAAAATGGCTGATTACATGCGAAATAGTAATGGGTTGCTCCTGAATTGTATAAAACAAAGTCATTGTTTGCCTCTATCAGTTTCTTCAATCTCTTCTTCTAAACTATACAATAGATTTTGATACAAATTTCACAAACGAAATGAGAAAGCGATAAACAAAGCATTTTTATGTATGTAATTAACATATATTTTGTACTAAATGACTGAACTACATGCGCAATTAAAGCCGTAGACACTATAAAATTATTTTCAGCAACTATAATGTTAATTTAAGATATAAAATCTAACAATTCATTGCAAAAACATTTTAATAGTATTCGTGATCATAAAATGCAAAACCCAAATTAAAAGACATAAAGGCGAGGCGTTAACAAATAAATTGAGTTTTTGTTCATTAACACTACGATAGATACTAATTAAATAGTGTAATAACTGTATTTTATTAGCTGAATAGATATTTTCCATAATAAAAATGTCTACACCAATAATTACTGTAATTTACTGAACGATTTTGTAAAACGAAGTCACAGTTTTTAGAAAATATTTAAATAATTAAAAAAAATAGGCGGTTCATACAAAAAACAATAATAAATATTTAAGTTATCAAACAATAGGGAGTTAAAAATATTACAACCTCCACTGAGCAAAGAAATTTATCAATATTTCTCACAGGCTTTTTACAATATAAACTGTTGAGATAGGAAAACTATTTTATATGTTATAGGAATTTTTCATTTTTTACTAGGAAATGTATTTGATGTTATTCTTCCTAGGAAATATATAAAATTCCTAATTAATAGAACAATTTTAGGCTCAATCAAATAATTGTTCTGACCTTCAATTTACATAATGTTCTATTTAAAAAGGTTTATAGTATATTCTTAATTTAATATATTTCCTAGTATCGCTCTGGAATTAAATACACTTCCTAGGAAATTTATTTTTCACGGGAAATGTGAAAATTTAATTTCCTAGGAATCAAATATTCTAAATTTTATATTCAATAAATAGTTCCCGTAGTTTTTCCAAAATACAACAATTTATTTTGTAATTATTAAGCCTAAGAAATAATAAAATGAGGCACAATTTCGAGGATATCTCCTTGCAACACTGAAACGATTTGGTTATTTAATAGCTATACCGTAACGAAACTCACATTATCCTTATAAATTATCAATTACTTGTAATTTCCAACAAACACAGTATTAAAAAAAATCTTATACATGGCTATTGTTTTACAATTTTTTTATAAATAATACTGATAATTCCACATTTATCTATTCTTATATCATAAAGCTGAAGAGTTTGTTTGTTTTGAACGCGCTAATCTCAGGGCATATTCGTACAAATTAAAAAAAAAATATTTTCAGAAAGCCCATTTATCAAGGTAGGCTAAAGGCTATATAACATCACGCTACGACCCATAGGAGCCGAGCATCACGCGAATGACGTGAAATAGAGATTGTAACATAACAAGATATGAAATTAGTTTCGTAATTGCGTATTTATTTCTTAATACTGTCTGTTGTTTTACATAATTCTTAATTTTAGTTGAACAATAGCCATAATTTAAATAATTTAGACATAAAGTCTGGCTGATAGTTTGCCAACCGTAACTTGTGTTGTTGGAAATCACCCAAGATTTAGTTAAATATAAAAGTATCATTTCCATCATTAAAACTAGCGGACTGATTTTCGAGATTCAGAAAACGAGGTCATCTCGTTAGGCAATTATTCTAAGTACACAGCACATCTAAACAAAAACTAATATGAGAGAGAAATACTAATAGAATTGGTTTATTATTTAGATTTCACACTGCATTGTTTTTCTCCCTACAAAAGTCGCCTTTGTCTGTTTCTCTGTTTACTTCTTCTAAACTAAACGGATTTTGATATCGTTTTAACTAATAGAAATATCTATAAACGAGGAAGATTTTTGTAATACAAATTATGCATATTTTGTATTAAAATCAGCAAAGTCAGAGAAGATTTTTAGTAAAAAATTACAATAATAAGTGTTGTTCGACTCTTTCTGTTTAGCGCCTAACTTCTTCTAAACCATCAAATGGATTTTGATACGGTTTCAATTTAAAGAAAGAGGAACAAACGAGAGAAAAATTAACACTTAATTTAGAGATATTTTGTATAAAATGGCTGAGCTAAGTCTAAGCCGGTTACTTGTAAATAGAGTGAAAGAAAGTCTAAGACTACCATTATCACTTTCTTGGCTTATTTTTCTTCTAAACCATCTAACCGATTTTCATATCATTTAAACTAATAAAAAGAGCGATAAAAGAGAAAGTTTTTGTATAATAAATACTGTACAAAACGGCTGAACTACGCAGAAGTGACGAATCCCTTGTAAATACAAAAAGCAAAGTCTGTTTCCGTTTCCTATCTGTTTCTCACCTTGCTTCTTCTAAACAATACAACACATAGTTTGTGTAATAATTTATAGATTTTATACAAAATGGCTGAACTATGGAGTATTTTAAATAATAGATCTCAAATCCGGCTCACACTCATCCGGTTTTGTTCTGAGATTTTCCTTAATCTGTGATAATCCATACAGGTAAGGATGCTGCAATTTTTAACAATACCAAATATTTCTTGGAATACGCAAATTACGTTTCAAAATCTAAATCCCTTTCACTTCTACTACTAATCCTTAACGTTTATGTCTCACAGAAGCGAAGAGATGTTAAAAATAAAAGAAGTTGTATTAAAACAAATGCGTTGTCATCAATTAATGCAACGGAATTTCTTTTATCTGTCAGTTTAGTTCTAGCGAAGTGTTTTTCTTGTATAATATATTATGAATGATCGTAACCAATTTTTATATTGTCTTTATTTATTTTTCAAATGGTAGTTTTATGTATTAATTAATGTCATGCTCTACTTTATCTTTCTTATTATATTCATTTAAAAGATTTCTCATATTCTTCTTCTTGTTTATGAACTTCAAATTTTGAATCTATATCTATATGTGCTGTTCGTTTAATCTGCATTTTTATGTTTTAGATTTCCAATAAATATCTTTATTGTTTCTTTAGTATGTTGTTATTACAACGACAGCATTTACTCTACTCTTGCAAATCCATCATATTTTGTATGCTTATCAAGCAAAATCTAAGTAAGAATAATAAACAATTAAAAAGGTGAAGCGTAAGTTAGGTTTGTTAAATCCATAGTTATATCTCACAATATTTTAAGCTCAGAACAAGTAAACACGCTCCAAAGTTATTACGAACAGGTTAGCCGATTATCCCTTCACAATCCCTTCAGGGTCGTAATCTTAAAATAACCATTAAACAGTCTGTACCACGAAACGCTTATTGTATAAATAGATACACTCAGCATATGGCAACTTAATAGATGTTACTTATTGTTTTGTCTTTTAGTTTTTGGTGAAGTTTTTGAAAGTGTGTGCTTATTTTTCCATACAAATAACAACAAACAAAACTTATAAATTCTTTCATATAAAAAATGACCTCTAGATATTAGAAAAATATCTCATGACATTCAGACAGTAACATTTAAATAATAAAGACATCTCTAAGACTCATTTATATACAGGGGTTCCTCAAGGATCTGTTCCGGACCATTCATTTTCCTAAATTTTAAACTTTCACTAATTTTGTAGACATAACATATGGTAATTACTTATAGATTGTATGATGTATGATATCAATATCATATATGTTATTTCGAGATTCACATTAAAAGTCTGATGTCATATTTAAATTATAAACTTCAAAGGGTTGACGTAAATGGCAAGGGATCTCCAGGGAATCATTTAGATTTAGGGATCCCTCAAGGATCTATCCTTGGACCGTTGCTCTTTCTCATTTATAATAAATTATTTGAGTAACCTAGTGAAGAAATAGTACAAACTAATTAAATGGCTGACTGACTTAGTAATGCAATGACAATATCATTTACTTGCTTAGTAGCACTTTTGAAGGAATGTGTCAATGTCCTTTGTAAAGTAGTGGCTATATTTTATGTTATTTACAACACCATAAAATGTGATCACCAAGCGTTTTGTATGGAAACAGCAAAAGAGACGACTTTTAAGTTTTTTTTTGTAGAGACGTAACCGTTTAGTTTCGTTCTGGGGTGAAATATGTCATTAAGAATCTATTTCAAGAGGAATGTATGTAAAATGCTTCGTTGGTAGTCTTTTGTCTGTAAGGTTAGGTCATTACCGTTGAATAAAGTAATTAGTGTCCCGTTGTAAAAAACTACTCACTAATTATTCTTTATTTGAATATTTTTTTATCAGATTATTCAGTTTTAATGCTTTTATTACTTTAACTATTCATGTGGTCTTTAGAACATTAATTTCCTTTTTTTAGTTTTTTTATTCAGTATCTACTTTGAGATTTTTAATTATTTTATTTACTTCTTTTTTATCAACTGAGTTACAGTTTTCTTTTACTAAAATTACAATTTTTTGTTCTGCTGTATTTGATTTGTTATTAAATTTGTTTATTATTTCTTCATTCATTCAATGCAGTATGAAATTTAAATATTTCCTTAAGCACTATTTTAAAAATATACCAACTGCCACTAAATGCGTATGTCTAACTGAAAACCGGTCTATTTCAACTACTATTTAACTATATGACTATTTATTAATGAACAGATATTAGTTCAACGCACAATGTGCTCATGTTTATACTTTAAACCAGAAGTGTTTACTTATTCTCGTACAAATCCATTACTTACAAAAGGCTAATTTTAATTCAAACTTTGTAAATACAACAGCACGATGAAATAAGAAAAGTACTTTTGAAACCAACTTTTCATGAATCACCTCTATCAGATTTACAAATTTTGATAATTAGCTAGTTTTTCTTAAGTTTTGGACCGACTAAAAAAGTTTCTCCTTTACAGATCTTTAACTTAGTGTTGCACAAATGATTCCGTAATGTTTCACAATATTGTATAAATAGAAACTGTGTCTAATATTTATTTAATTATGACAACATATGAAACCATTAAAAATGGTATCTCTTTCAAAATGTGAAGCTGTAGTTAATTGTTCTAGTAAATCAATAACATTACTTCTGGTTTCAAGTATAAAATCATTTGAAGTGATTATTTACTAATCAAGATTAACAGAATTAGCTTAATAAATTAAGCAGAGGCTGTATCTGATGTGTATGTTCGCCTGCTGAGCAATATGCCCAAGATGTGACCAAAGCCACTAAAAGCTGTTATACATTAAAAATGCGTAAAATAAAAGAAAAGCATTAAATCAGTCGAGTGTAAAATAATATTATGAGGTGAAATGCAACGTTTTTTAAATACAACGAAATTTATCACATAATGAAAGCATAGAAAAATTACATCCTAAATAAAACCAAAATCACAGTGAGTCTGGACAAGATTTACAACTTGTCCCATTTTTTTTTCATATAAATAAATTCTAAACCGTTAGGTCATATGGAAAATAAAAAAAATGTCTTTTGAACTAAATTAAAGTTAACCTAACACGTTCTATATAAGATTTCTCCTATTTCAGTATTTGAATCCTATTTCTTAATCAAATATTCCTTCATTGCATTAGTGAAAATATAAAAATTTAATTCCTAATGGTTTTAAGAAACCTATATTACCATTATACACGTTAACGTTTTTTATATTTATATATATGTATATTAAAATGAGTTCGTAACTACCGTCGCAGCATCTGCCGACTGCCATCCGATCTTCGTTAATATAATAGTTCGATTATTTAGTAGGCCAGATATACTTTAGTTAATAGTAAAATTAGGCTCACGTTCCTTATGGACTAAATCTGTCTGGGAACTTTATGAAATAACTAGGAATTTTGCACAACTCTAATGAACCAGTCAGTAATCCATTTCGGCACCGATCTTGTTAACGCATTAACGCACTACGTACTTACAATATCCAAAAAATCCTTTATCCGAGCACATTATACCACAAACAATCCAATTTTAATCACTAGAGTTTTTGTTCACACCCACACCCACGGTCTACGTCCACCCGTAACGTTCACGTAAAGACTAGAGAGTCCGGATAGTTCAGAGACTGAAGGGATTGTAGAGTTTGTGTCGTGTGTGAACAGGGCTTGGCCAAGAGATCGGGTCGCGGTGGCCGCGCCGCTTTAGCGCACATTCACCGAGCCAGTGGCGCCAGCACGGCGGTCGCAGCCAGAGCCAAAGCCAGGGAGGAAGCCAGCGCCGCCCCGCGAGAGTATGAAAGCTCCTCGCTCTTCACAACCTCGTTTTGCGTCTTATCATATTTGTGCGTCTTTTTGGTGACCGGCTTGAAGGTGGTGGTAGTCGTGGTTGTTGGAGGCATCGTCGGTGGGGGTGGAGGAGGCGGAGGAGTAGGCTGCATCGGGGGAGCGGGCGGCTGGTCTTCCGGCTTGCAGCAGACCCGGAAAACCAGCTTCATGTTATGACTGAGACAGCGTCCACCTATACGTCTGTGCAAGTCGTCCTTGCTGGACGTGGATATGAAGTAGTAATCCTTACCGGGCAGGAACTCGAGCCCGCCGGGCTGAGGAGTGAACGGTCTGAAGGTAATCGTGAAAAACATCAGTTTGTGCGGTTTATCGCATATCGCTATAATACGCGGGTTTGGATTCGTTATCCTACAAGTGTCGTATTCCTCTTTACTAACGTTGTATATGATATACTTCTCCGTATCCTCGTCGTATGTACCGGGCGCGTACACTGGACATATTATATTCACTTGGTCGTATTCGAACTGAGCGTTTCCTTTATTGAGATCGAATACATGGTCGGTGTTGTCTATTCTGAATATACTATTCGTTGTGTTCCAGTGTATATAGAAAGATTTAGCATAGTTTCCCATAACGCTTTCGATGAAAAAGATAAGGACAAGTAAGGTCCAAGGCGCCTGTCGCATCCCGAAGTAAGTAAACGACACCATTCTGTATGTTTATTTCACAAACTCATATCCGACAGACGAAGCGAGCCAGTTTTTCTAAGCTTCAGCTCGAACATACCAATCCATATTTAGACACGAACTTTATTCACTGCAACCATTATAAAAATCCTTTTCACACAACAACAAGAGCAATTTCACTCATCGCGTATAGTCCACCATGTTCGCTCTACACACTAGATTCTATTCATCGATAAATGTGGAATTTCATGGGACGTGGCCCGCTCGAAACGCCTCTAGCTTCACTTAAACATGAGTTATATATAAGAAAACGTTGTTTAGAACGACCGCTGATGGTTTATGTTTTTGTAAAACGTTCAAATTAATCAATACATCACAGATTTTTACAATACTGAGGCGTTCTTTGTATAAGCGTGCGTCGCGGGGAATGTTAGCGTGGCGCCGCGCGGGCCTCGGTCGAACTACTGGAATGCTGGCCGAGCTGATGGTACGCATGCGGCCCGCACCCCTCGCACCCCTGTCCCGGCCCCTCCACCAGCACACCGACGCGTTCAAGCTTTGAACGAACTTTTACTGTATTATGAGAGACCCAATCCGCCGTTTTGTATTACGTGAGACCCGAAGTTAAGTATAATGTAGAGTTCCCTTGAAAACTCTATATTGAATCTACTTTATTACATATTATTGTAAAATTGATTAATGAATTTAATAATTTTACAATAAAACATGAATAAAAATCGGTTGTAAATATTTGTAGTTTTTGGAGTTAAACTGAACGCAGCCGACGCGTCGGTAAAAAAGTGCATTGCCACAAACAAGCTTTTAAGCTCGCGAAGCCCGAGCAAAGGCTTTATGGGGTATACGGTACAATATGGGCTACATATTTAAATAGATCTTATGATACTTAAATGACTCTATTTTCTACGAATTTTCTATGAGAAAACTTGAAATTTACTTCAAAATGTTAGTGTAGAGTTATATTTTTGATATACAATAGCTTTTTAACGGCAATAGAATAAACATATATGTATATAAGTACTACATATATTACTAAAATGACTTTACTACCTGAAAAGTTTTAAAAAACATAAAATTATAATCAAAATATTAACTTAGAGTAGATAATTCTATGTAAATATTTTGATTATAAATTCATTTAAAGTTATATCATAGAAAAGCTATGGTGTTACAACGTCCACACATACATATATAAATTTGTTAAAAGACTATAATTTTCGACATTTTGAAATTATGAGACAAATTGAAATTAATAGTCAAAATATAAATGTAGAGCTTTGTAAAATTAAGTATATTATACATTTGCTACAGAAAAAACTATATATAGTGTACATATATGAATTTATCTAGTTTATAAATATATATTTCTTGTTTATAATTTCCCTATCGATTAATGGTATATATAAATAGTTTACGTCATTACACTGGGTACGTGACGAATTTACTGAGAAAGTTTACATATAGTACGTAGAGTTTGAAATAATTTTTTAGTTCAAAAAGAACTAAAATAACAAAACTTTATATTTAGAAAATGATTGACAATGTTATGACTTTGTTTTTAAATTAAATGATACAATATATTTTTCTTTATAATTTTTAAATGTCTATTATATAAAATATATTTTTTCTATTTTTTGTTTAATAAACTTTCAATTAAATGTGATTTACCGACTTTGTGTACATGTATATAAAGTTATATGTAAGGCTTGTCTGATGTATAAAAGTTCTGTATGGAGTAAAAGAAGTCTGTATAGAGGAAATAGAAAATGAATAATTAATAAGACAGCAGAATACATAAGACAACCAAACAAATGAAAAAGAAAAAAGAACACGGAAAAAAAAATGAAAAAAAGTTGAATATTTTATATAAAAATATTGAAAATTAAATAATAGTCTTAAAAGTTATTTTATTAGGAATTTTAGAATTATGAAATTAAAATAATATTGGCTTATAGTTATTTCATTAGTAGTATTAGAATTATGAAATTAAAATAATATTTGCCCGAAAATTATTTTATTAGCAACTTTAGAATTATGAAATTAAAAATAATAGTGACTTGGAAATTATTTCATTATAACTAGAATTTTGAGATAAAAATAAAAAAGTCTTTAAAGATATTTTACAAGTAACTTTAGAATCATGAAATTAAAATAATAGTGGCTTCAATGTTATTTCATTAGTAGTATTAGAATTATGAAATTAAAATAATATTTGCCCGAAAATTATTTTATTAGCAACTTTAGAATTATGAAATTAAAATAATAGTGGCTTCAATGTTATTTTATTAGTAAGATTAGAATCATGAAATTAAAATAATATTGGCTTAATAGTTAATTCATTAGTAATATTAGAAATATGAAATTAAAATATTAGTGGCTTCAATGTTATTTTATTAGTAAGATTAGAATCATGAAATTAAAATAATATTGGCTTAATAGTTATTTTATTAGTAATATTAGAAATATGAAATTAAAATAATAGTGGCTTCAAAGTTATTTATTAATAAGATTAAAATCATGAAATTAATGCAATAGTGAGACTAAATTTATCTACATCTACACTATTATATAAAGAGGAAAGATTTGAATGTTTGTAATGTTGCCATAAATATTCTAATGAAAAAGATATGGCCATTTAAAGGTCATAACGTGGCCATTTTGTAAAGTGAAGGTTTTATTTAGAACTACTGATCCGATTTTAAAAATACTTTCACTGATAGAAAACTACACTATTCCTAAGTGACATAGGTGATGTAGTGTTGCTATATACATTTTCATTATAATTTTTGGGATAAAATAACAGTGGCTTGAAAGTTATTTTATTACTAACTTTAGAATCATGAATCACTATTATTTTCATTCCCGCACAAAATTTAGGTTTCTAATGTTATTTTAAATTTTTATTTATATATTCATTCGTGATAAAACTATCGTGTTTACACGTGGGTAGTGGTTATCTACAGATCAACTCAAAACCCCTACCATAAGTTGAGTAACAAAATAATACGAAACAATTGTCCAAAATTAGTTTATCATTCATCTAATTACGAAACTGTCCTCTACGGTTTCTCTTGTGGCTATAACTTTTAGAAATACTGGATAGTCTCTATTTCGTTTCGATAGATTGGCTGGACAGACTGCCTTTGTTTTCACATAGTAAACATTGTCTTAATTATCCTACACCTGGGTCTCAAGCCAAAGGCACTGCTCAGTTATCTGTTATAATTGAATGTAAATATAAACTGCGAAGTCAGGACGAGTTACTAGTATAATATAAAATATGTTCGTCAAAATTTATATTTTCATTGAGAAAGTATTTTATACAACTAGATGGCGCTGCGCGAAGCTTATGGGATGCTGTTAAGAAAGAAAAAAAATATTTATAATTATTTTTATCCCACAGGAACTCTTAATTTTTACGGGATGAAAAGTAGTCTATGTGTTAATCCAGGTTGTAAAGTATATGTGTGCCAATTTTCATTGAAATCCGTTCAGCCGTTTTTGTGTGATTGAGTATCAAACATCCAAACCTACAAACTTTTACATTTATAATATTAGTAAGATAAAAAGTGAGATAGTAATTTCTATATGTAACTACTGATAGTTAATTAAATGTAAATATGAAACAGTATTTATTTTGTTATTTAGTACTATCCTCTATATATATAAAATGATGGAAACTCTACTAACCATTCTGCTCTATTTCATACGACCGTGCCATATTATTGTATATGTCACTAATTCAATTATGACTAAAAAACTGTAGCTACTTACGAAAACATTATCCTTAAACCTAAATGATAAAATGATGAGAAAGAGAAAGCAAAAGCTTAAGGAAAGCAAAGGAAAAAGAAAAGCAAGAGAGAGGTAGAAATTGAGAGAAGAGTGTAACTTTTTATAAGTTTAATATAATTATCTTCTACTTATACTACTTATGACAACACTACATTACCTATTTTACTCGGAAAGGATCAATGAAATAATCATCAAAATTGGTTCAGTAGTTTTTGAGCCTATTTACAACAAAGATAATGTAAAAAAATTATATCTTTCCTTTATATAATAGTATATAGAAAATATATATCGATGATTATAGAAAGATAAGATGGCGATAAGGAGGAGAGGGGGTATATTGAAAATATTAAGAGGGGTGATGATATTAAATAGACTAAATTACTAAACATTCTGATCTCTTATAAGTACGACAGGAATCTAAGCAGTGCCTTGGATTAGTCACCAAGGTGTAAGTTTAAAGGATCCTTTTATTCAATTGAAACACTCGCCTGCACTGCCCAGGTTCACTGTTTAGTTCTCTGTTTAGGTTAACCCAAACCTAATTTACACGCCGAGATATATATGTGTAGCTTCGTTTTTATTAGCGGAATTGCGGTCTGTTTTTGTGTTTCGAAATTAAGGGAAGCGAGGGCTGTAATGTACATACAACAAAATGATCAAAGATAAATATAATGGAGCATTTCATAATATTTAACATGTTGTTCGACATGTTTAGATAACTACCGTTACTATTTGTTTGGTTTATCTGTCTGTAAATAAATTGACATTTATAATATTAGGGATAAACTATCATCAATATATTGATGAAAAAATGTAATATCATTGACCTATAATATAGACGACCAGTCTTTATATAAACATAACTAAATATCTTAGTATACGTGAAAATAAGTGATTCCAAATGTAGTCTATATCGACCCCTAAAGGTTGATGACAAGTTTCAGGGGTCCGTAAAAGAAAAAAGTAATAGTCTGAGTGAAAAATAAACGTTAGTTTATTTAATAAAGTCAATTACTACTAATTTTAATTAGATTTTTATATATATATATATATATAAGTGAAATTATTAAAATATTGTTACTACACCTCTCTCTCTCTCTGTCTCTGCTTATTTTTTCAAGCCACTGAACTGATTTTGGTAAGATATATAAAGATCAGTAAACGAAAAATATTTATATATATTTTTTTTTTAAATGTTAACTACGAGTAGAGCCACCGTGGAACGCTAGAGAATGGAACAAAACCAATCATCTGTCGACCTGTATCTCTTTCTCTGCTTATTACTTCTAAAACACTCAACAGATTTTGTTACACTTTTCACAAAAAAAAAAAATTCTGTTTATAAATTATACATATAGTATATTTTGTAATAAATAGCTAAACTACAAGCAAGCGGGGTCGCTAGTAAATGTAATAAAATAATGTCACTTCATCTTTATCTCTATTTTCGCTTATTTCTTCTAAATTACTAAACATATTGTAATACAGTTTCTTAACTTAATAAGAGCATTAAATAAATAATGTTTAGAGATATAATTTGTATATAATATTAGCTAGTATTATAAAGAAAAGTTAAATTTAAAAGTTTAAACAAAGTAGCCGGGTATACAACAAAGGGTTTGATGCATTAGTAACTTGAGACCTGTGTGTTTGTTTGTTTGTTTTATTGATAGCTCTGACGGTGGACTTAAGGTGGGGGTATACTGAGCTTTAATTATGATAAATATTTAACTAAATAATACTGGCCTCTGCATTCACAAATTTTTATTTTCTAAGTAATAAAAAAATATGATGATAAATCTTATTTTATATAAGACTAGCGGCCCATCCCGGCTTCGCGCGGGTGGAATATTATTTTTAAAAATATATTGGCCCTCCCGCATTTCGGTGCCCACACTCTTGCCGCTTTACTCGCTGCGCTGCGTCGCTACACTGGCCCGTCGCGTCGTCGTGTATTTTTTGTTTATATTGATATTTTTAATTTAGTAATATCTTTTGAATGGAAAGTCCGATTTTAATAATTCAAAAAGTAATTTACAGGTATTGAAATAGTCTTGAATACGAAATAATTTATTTGGATAAGGATTAATACAAAGTTATAGAAAACATGGTCTGATTTTGATAGGCATTTTTATCAACTTTTAAAATGTAAAAAAGTAGTTATAGTGACGTAACTATAATAGTTGGACATATGGTCTCGCGGACTTTTTTGTAGATATTATTACGTTCTATAATATTGTAGAACATTTTTTTGTTCTATCATCAATACTTTTTGCAGCGCATGCGATGAAAGATATTTTATGGCTAATTTTTTGGCACCTTGGGTTGGTTTTCGTGAGATTTCCTAAGGATCTCTAATTTTTTCTTGTAATAAATATAGCCTATGTTACTCAGGGATAATGTAGCTTTCTAATGGTGAAAGAATTTTTGAAATCGGTCCAGTAGTTTTTATGTTTATTCGTTACATACAAAAATACAAAAATACAAATCTTTCTTCTTTATAATATTAGTATAGACTAGTCAACCCTCCCTGTCAGGATTTGTCAGGAAAACTAAGCTGTTGGATGGATGATACCTATTATTGTATAGCGTATAAACATGCATTTTAGATAGGAACCCGAACACTACCTGGAGCTTGTGATCCAGTCGCAGGTTATTGGCATGATCAAGGCACTAACCGACCACTGCAGGATTTCGCTATCCATTCAAAATAAGTATTTTATTAATAACTCACATTATCCTCGTTGTGGATCTAATACGATGAAACTTAACTATACTACTTTAGGCATTGTTTACTGTCTCAGATCTATCGGAACTAGGGTTGCCAGATGGCTGCTAAATTTGGCAAAGAGACTAGATGGCAATAGGCAATAATAGCTCTTTTTTCGTAGACGACCTTTTTTGTCGTCGTGTGGGAGTCCGACTTACCTTTTGCCGGTAATTTGGCAACCCTAACTGGAACAGATATATCACTAAAACAGTGTTCAAGGTATACCTGCCGTCATCTAAGTATGCTTTGTGTTGTAAGTGTTTGAGGCGAGAGGAGCGCGAACATTCTGCTCACATACGCCTGCTATTTGTCAAAATAGTAGCCGTCCTGGATTGAACTACCTATACCGTCACGCAGGATGCTTACAATGTTTGCGAATAGTTGCCGAAGGTTTAAAAGCCCAGTGTACCACAACGTAACCACCTCACGATGCTTTTAACGCTTTTTAGCGTTAAAATTACGTGTTTGGCTATCCGCGGACGTGCGAAATACCTTTTGTTTTAGAAATCCTGTATTCATATATTAGCTTTAACAAGAGATTGGTGATATCTGAAGCTTGTGACCCAGGGGCAGGTTCAAAACAGCCTCGCCCACAATAAAAAAATATATAAGCATCATAACACTAATACTCACTACTTGCACTACATTAGACAATATTTGCAGTGTGAAATCACTTGACAGACTGTCTCAGACCTATGGACACAAAGGTTTGTCAAAATTAATTCAACCATTTTTATTTCACAACAATCTTTAACTATTTGATTTGGATATATGTATATTTTATTTAGTAATTTTAAAATTACGACCAACTTCACTTCTTATAACTTCTGTCAGTTAAGTCTGAGCCAGTTTAACAGCTGATTACATACTTAGAATATTGACTATCATAGTAAAGTGTAAATTTGGTATAGAGTGACTTTTATGGAGGATCACATGACTCGTTTAGGTCACGCAAGAATTAATTCTAAATTTAGAAATTAAAAGATTTTGTAATAAGTAACGTGGTTGACATAAGTTTTGGTTTTTTTAAATTTATAAACCATTTGAAAGACATTACAACAATCTCATTAACATTAAATAGGAAATGACATATAGACAGATATTGGTAGGTTTATCTTCTATCTCTTTCACTCCTATATAATTTATATAAACCAATCTAGATAAATAACTACGTATTTTAAAACATTTCTGCAACTTAGCTGAATCTTCATACGATCACGTGCGGAATCGAATTTCGTGGGAATGGATATCAGGATCTGTCTGTATACTAATATATAATTATATGTAGATATATATAAAAGTATAACTTATCGAATGTCTGTATATTATGCTTGAAATTGGGAAGAATTAAGGAAATGTTTCATCTGTACTCAGTGTAAGTAATGTGTGCTGCCATGGTCTCAAGTTAGCAATGAGCTGATAGTCTTCAAACGGCTGAACAGATCTTCACAAAACATAGCTAAGAACCATCTCGATTAAGTTACCCATCAAACAAATAAAACTTCATCAGAATCGGTCCATTATCTTGGGCGCTACGATGCCACAGACAGATACATACACACGCTCACTAATGAGTTAATGCTTTTCTAAATTCATCATTTCCTTCTATCCCATACAAACTACAATTTTTACGGGATAATAAATAAAGGTCGTATTTATACGATTTTCACGCCATCTAGCGGAGATCATTTCAATCAAAAGCAATGTTATAATGCAAAATTTCTCTCTGTAATAAAAATATTTCCAAGAACATTTAATGACGGAAAAGCAAAAATATTTAGTTATGACTAATCATTTGTATTAACAAAACAATCCTTTCTCTAACGGTCTGTAATAAAACTGTCGGTTTGTTTGTTCAACCCGTTATTACCTGGACAAAAGACTTTCTATATAGCTACATACTATATACATTAAAAGATACTACTGACCTATCCTTTCTTCGCTCGGATGAAGTTTAAACCTACAAAGTAAATGTAGTAATCAAACTAATCATATACAGTTTAAAACTTCAATGTTATTACGTTTTTATCCAAAATTGAACATAAACATAGACTAGTTAACAATAGTGATTGATCCCTAATTAGATAAACGAGTCGACTCACCCTGTTATCCCACAGGAACTCTGAATTTTTCCAGGATAAAAAGTACTTTAGGCATTAATCCAGCTTACAATGTACCTGTATAATAAATTTCATTGTAATCCGTTCAGTCGTTTTTGCGTGATTGTGTAAAAAACATCCATACATCTAAACATCAAAACTCACGCCATAGCTTCGCTGAGGGGTTTTGGATGTAGTTGGTTGGTAAATTTTTTGGTTGGTAAATTTTCTTCATATTTTTTGTCTGCCTACGAAGTAGTACGAAAACAGAATAGATTTAAAGACAAGTTTAAACATTTATCCATTACTGAAACTATTCCACTTCAATGTACTAATAATAAACAACATATTGTTGTCTTTGTTACCTTTGTCATCTTGATTTCTTGGACAAACCAACTGACAAAACATGTTCTGTTATTCTATATATTTAAATGAATAAATTTAATATTAGTAAATAATATTTAGGGGGCATTCTAACTTATCTTTATGTCAAAATAATACAGGTCTTCTACTGATTACTCTTGAAAAACTTAAGTCTTACTTTATAATTTTATTAGTCGACCCGCGCGACTTCGTCCACGTATAGCTCCGCTCCTATTGGTCTTAGCGTGATGATATATAGCCTATAGCCTTCCTTGATAAATGGAATTCTAACACTGAAAAAAAAAATTAAAATCGGACTAATAGATCCTGAGATTAGAGCGTTAAAGCAAACAAACAAAAAAAACTCTTCAGCTGTATATATCAGTATAAGACCCGCCCAGGTTTTACACGGTTTCTTTATAATATACACACTATATTATATACGTATTTCATATATAACCCTTCCTCATGAACTACTTTATCTATTAGTTGAAAACCGCACTAAAATCCATTGCACAGTTTAAAAGATCTAAGCGTACAAAGATAAGACTTTACCGAAATTCTTCAAACAAATGTTTATTACAACCCCAATAACTAAACTTTCTTTAGAACTCAAAAACAATCAGTTTTATGAGTTAAAACTTTCACTAACGGTCACCATTGATCTGTCGTACTAACCCGTTACGTAAAAGGATTAACAAAAGAATGGATGAACAGTTTTATTATAGCTATTTATCCTGTTTTATTTTTAGTTTATTGATTTTTCTTTACCTGTTTGAAAAAAATTAAAATTGATGTCAATGTTAAAAGAAGTCGCTCAAAAGTTATCTTCATATTCTGTTATTTGTATTGCCGGTCCCGAAATTTAACAGCCATTATGTTCGGGTATCTAATACCCGGCAGTTTTTAAACATTTATAACTTTAAAATGAAACACACAAATTATTTGAGAATCGCAGTTTATGATATGTATGATATTACATATCATATTGCTATTAAAAAAATTTAGGCATTTAATAACAGTATTTTAACACTACGAATTATTCTGGGATAAAAAGTAGCCTATCTGATAATCCAGATTTATATTATGCTGTGAGCTAAATTTCACTGAAATCCATTCAGCAGTTTATGTGTGATTGAGTTACAAACATCCAAGTATCCCAACATTTTTTTTTATGATAGATAAGGGACAAACGAGCAGACGGTCCACCTGATGGAAAATGGCCACCGTCGCTCATGGACATCGCACATACTAGAGGGTATCTCTTGTTTTGTCAATGCGTTGCCGCCTCGAAGATAGAGTGAGGAGGAGGAGCGAAGAGAAGACTGCTGCGGTTTCAATAGAGCCCGAACAAGAACCCGGTGTTCAATAGAACCGCAGCACTAATGGGATGGGAGAGGTAGGAGATCTGGCCCACATGCGGCTCGGCCGGAACACGACAGAAACAGTGGTGGCAAGCCAGTCGAGGAACAGATCCCCTAACACCAAAGGGGTGCTCGGTTACTCAGCTCTTACGAGATGCTCTCACAGCGGTACAGGGGAATTGTATTCTAACCTGTCCCCTCACAGTATTTAATTTAATAAGGAAGAAGGGAAATACAAGTATGTGAATAGTATAATAAAATAATAATTAAGGAAAAGTGCAAAAAATAAAATTGATTAATTATTAAGTTATGTAACGTTATGTATATATAAGTTGTCCTTAAGACTATTAGGTTTATTTAAGTTACTTGTAAATATTTCTCTCCCCTATTGACTCATTTCTTCCTAATGAAACCGTTTCTTCTCAACAAATTGGCTTTTGGCAAATGGCAATGCAAGTAGCATCCCATAGCGAGGGCCAAAATATAGCCCATGCACTACAGTGCATTTAAAAAAAAAAAAAAAAACCCGTCCACTCACGGGTAAAATAATACATTTCAAAGTTGCATTGATTTTGATGACGTTGAATTATATAAAAAACAAATACAAAATAAGGTTTCTTTTTAAATCAACCATGACACCGGTCAACATAGATTTTGAGTCTGACTACTAAATGTCAAATTTAGAACTATTTACCTTACTAATAAAGGATATATATGTCGGAAGTGTAAGCTAGCCTTAGGATAGGTTAGGTTTATGTTAGTCTAATCTTAGGTTTAGACAGTGAAACTAAGCATTGGAGGTGAGTGTTATTATCATTTAAAGGATATCCCTTGTTCACAAGTCCAAGGCACTGCTTGGGTTCCTGTCATAATAGTAAGAGATCGTAACGTTAGTTATATCCTGACCGTATTGCGCCCGTATAGCTTTTTTTTTTTTTTTTTTTTTTTAAAAGATAGGCCATCCATTCCATTCCTTCTTTTAATTGTATCCGACATATACAATCGTTTTTTGGTTAGTTTTTCTTTCCTAGATTCGGATCGGAGAAAATTTGCTTGAGAAACACAAAATATTTTATTTATTTAATTATGTTCTAAATAAATTTTAGAGTCATGGGTAATATTTACCCGGCCAAAACGGCCGTGTGCTAATTAGTTACAACAATAGTTTGGGGTAAAATATATTGATGTTTTTTTTTTTTTAAAGAGACACAAGTAATTCCTAAAAAGTATCTTATATGTTATTGCGAAACTATCTGCATGCAATATTGTTTTAAACTATTTTTTTTTGGATAAAAAGTAGCCTATGAATTAATCAAACATACAAACTTTCACTTTTACAATATTAGTATTAGATTTTTAAGTCCAATCCCACGCCAACATTGTTTACAATAGAGAAATACTTCCAAGAAATATCTGCGCAAAACAAGGTGTCGCTTCATTGTTTTTAAAATAGCTGTGACAAATTCAAAAGCAAGTTCTTGTCAATAGCTAAGGTTTTATTACTTACTAGTCAACTCCTGCTTCGCCCGGGTGCAATATACCACGTGTAGGTTTAATTTTCAACATCAACATAATTTATATAATATGACTAATTCCCAAAGAATTAAACGATCACACAGCTCGACATGCACCGCATCCTCTATTTCAACCTTACAAGATTTAATTCGTGATAAAACGTAGCCTATAACCTTTCTCAACCTTTAGTCTATATCTATACCAAATTTCATCAAAATCGGTTCTGTGGTTTAAGCGTGAAAATGTAACAGATAGACTCAGTAGCCTCGATAGCTGAAGAAGAACAAGTTACACACAATAAATTCCAAAAATTTTTTTTTTTTTTAAACTAAATTTATAGAATATGAAAACTCATTTCGTTTTCAGTAAAGTTCTTTTTAAGGTCAGTTTTAATATCAATATGTAAGAGTTAAGCAATCCTACTT
The DNA here is from genome assembly GCA_905147385.1 of Limenitis camilla. Classification (NCBI taxonomy): domain Eukaryota; kingdom Metazoa; phylum Arthropoda; class Insecta; order Lepidoptera; family Nymphalidae; genus Limenitis; species Limenitis camilla. The sequence continues at coordinate 3,546,666 of LR990251.1, read as the reverse complement.
GTATAATAAATATGAATATTTGTATGATTACATATTTGTTTACATAACCAGAGCTCAACATATTTAAAAAAAACATTGCATACAGATACTTTATAAAATCAAAAAACACACAGGATAGTTTTTATCCCGAAAGGACACTTATAGACCAGTGCCGAAGTCTTTGATGAAGTAGTAGGATGATATCCATTGGAAAAGAAAGTATATAACAAAAATAAAAGGAACAATACTTTACGGGCGATTTGAGTTCAGGAAGTGAAGGGGGGGTGTGCGGATTTGAAGAGGAAAAACAACCGGTTTATCTCGATTTCCGGCAAAACTACAAGTTCTATGGAAAAACAGTGTTATGGCAAAGTTGTAGGTAATTTAAATAACCAAGTTTTTCGTTTTTTATTTTTATCTTCTACATAAACAATTTTTTTTTCACGAAATTTGATGAAAACGTACCTTTTTATGTCCCAAATAAACTGTTTTTTTTTATTTAATATACTTTTTTTTTCACCTTATTTTGATTTAATATCAAAAAAGCACCCCAATTTTCAGTCAAAAAATCTCACGTCAAAATATCTGTTTTTTTCTTATAGTCGGTAGCGTTTAAGTTCGTTAAAATCTCTACTTTCTGATGATGTAAAAAAAATATACATTACCATAGTAAATGTTCTTAGTATGAGTAATAATTTTAGACAAGAAAATAAATCTGTGGAAATAAAAAGAAAATAAATGTTTGGATGTTTGTTACTCAATCCCACAAAAACGGCTGAACGGATTTCAATAATATTTGGCACAAAGATACTTTATAACCTGGATTAAACATAGGCTACTTTTTATCCCGGAAAAATTATACATAGCTTTCGCGAGATAGTGATAAAAATTATACTGAACGCCTGAATATTTTTAAATAACAATATACGGAAGATTAAATGTTTTTTGTTAAATCTAAGCACACATGATAAATTGCACATTGACTAGTATTTAAATATTATACATATTATAGTGTCACAATCGTACGTGCAAACAATTGTATTGTTGTAATGGAATTGTTTTATTTTGCTTAAAGTAACCACTACGGTGACTATGATACCTGGAATTTAAATCCTCACTAATATTATAAGATAATACTAAGTTTGTTTGTACCAAACGAAACTGCGATTTAATATACTACTTACGACATCTATTGACGGATAGGTGGAGTCTGTTTGTGTGTTATAAAATCAGGCTTAAATCACAGAACCAATTTAGATGAAATATGAAACAGAATTAAAGTAGAGCTTGAGGAAGGACATAGGCTATATTTTATCGCGAACAAATACTTAAGAATACTTAGTAAACAAATGAGTGTGCTCGTACGCCATCTATCGACGTGGGGGTGAAGTGCATGTCGAGCCGTATATAGCCGTTATGTCTTTGGGAGTTAGTCAATATGATTTATAGACAACTAGTCGACCTGCCCAATCTACCATGTATACTTATTTAACAAAAATACATTTTAATTTCCAATATATTCAGGGGTCAGCTTATTTTTATGCAATTCTGTTATCATCCCGCAGGAATTATAATTTTTCCCGGGTTAAATAGTAGCCCGTTTTATATATTATAATATTCGTGTGTGTTTGAAAAAAAAAATAACTGATAGTAATAATTTTTTTTTATTCAAGAACTTCTAGACTGATTTTTATGTAATTAGGTACAGCTACAGAAAAATGGGCGAGATCTCGCTAGTTTAACGAGATTGCTCTCGAGCATAAAAATGACGGAACACAATCAAGGATTGTGTTGATTTATTGATTGCGTTTGAGTATTTTTGTGGTTATTTATAACAAGAATAATAATAGTTTATAACGACTAATTGAGTGTGTCGGATGTATGGAAACACTTTCTAAGAGTGGAAAATGGATTGTGTGAGATGATTATATACAAAGTTTACTACATACAAGTTTATTGAAAAAAATCGTAAAAAAACAACACAAAACTGCCAATCTCGCGAGATCTCGTAATTGGCGAGTTCTTGCGGTATTGTATCCATAAACTCACGAGATCTCGTCTGAACCCCAATCTTGCGAGATTGCATTCCCTACTTTTATCCCGAAAAAATACTTGAAGGGGTTGAAATAGGAGATTAAAGTATTTTATCTCGCTAAAGGAGGTTACCCGGGACACCTCTCGGGAGGCGCACAGGCCCATTTTAGTATGGGTCGACCGTCGAGGCGTTTGCGGTAGAGTGCGTTCAGCGTCCCCGCAACGTTTCTTTATGACGGGGAGGGTAACCGCGGAAGTTTAGTGGGTATTGCGGTCGACCTGCTCGTCGGTGAGTCCCACATAACCCGACCGGCCCCACCAGGGTCTAAAAGGGTATGTGTAAATGCATTCCTCCGCGAAAAAAAAAGGAAAGTATGTACAGGAGTCCTTGAAAGACATATACAGGTAGAAAAATATGTAATCATCATCATCACGACCCTTCAATGACCCACTGCTGAGCCGGGTCTCCTCAGGGTATTAGGCCATAGTCCACCACGCTGGCCCAGTGTGGGTTGGCAGACTTCACACACCTTTGAGAACTTTTTGGGAACTCTCAGGAGTGCAGGTTTCCTCACGATGTTTTCCTTCACCGTTAAAGCAAGTGATATTTAATTGCTTAAAACACACATAATTCAGAGTCAGAGGTGTGTGCCTGTTGGGTGAGATCGAACTTGGACCTCCCGAGTAAGTCTCAACCACTGAGCTATCACTGCTTTTTCGTGCTGTTGCTTTCAGTTTCAAATAAAACGTGATAAAATTCATACTGAGCTAAGCTAGTATTAAATATCAAATTGATATTATTAATAAAATTTTGGAGCCAGTGACGAGAGCGGACGTGTTGTTAGTCAACCCAATATAGCGTGAGAGACCTGTTAGCAACACTGTTTATAAAGAAGTAGTAGCGGGTAGATCATTTTATATTATTTCAAGTATACCGACGGGAAGACAATATATAACCTTTAGCGCGATAGATTAGTCTCAGTCTCTCTGGTGTTTTCGTGCAGTGAACATGGTAGTATTATAGTGTCGTGATTAAGGTTACCCTTCTTGAGGTCCACGTAAGTTTACTCTATTATCTATTGTCGTTAGCGAGGTCGAGTGGTGGAGGTGAGAGTTAATATATTATGAAAGAGCTCTTTAAACCTGCTCCTGGGTCTCAAGCCCCAGGCACTGCTCGCCTCAGTCTAAATTACATGTGTATACGTATTGCTGTACAGTAATGGGTATCAGATCTCCCTCGTCAGGTAGCAGACTTTTGGTCGCCATCTTTATTTTTTTGTTTTAAGTCCAAAATATCCTGTATTTTATTCCATCATATTCACTTATAAATTACATAGTATTGTGACTCTTTACAAACTTTTACGACTACCTTCTGTTTGAGAGTTAATGTTCTGAAACTGTATTGTATTTTTATTGAATAACAACAGTTTAGTCATATTTTTAGTCGTAAAATATTAAATTTATGGTTACTAATATTGCCCGTGGGATAAAAATAGTAGTTTTTTTATAGTAATACTAGCGACCCTCCGAATGGGATAAAAGTCTTGATTACTAAGGTTAGAAGAATTGTACTTGAATATGTTTCCCAAATATATAAATAAAAAAATAAATCATCCGTTCACAAATCATACATTCAAGCTCAAACTCTAAATAATTTATTTAGTCAGTCAGTCAGTTTGTGTGAAGCTACCACTACTGTTACAATGTTGATACAAATTACCATATTCGAGTGATGCTTTATCGAGGACCTGGGTTCTAGACTCTTGAACTGGTAAACCCACTTATAGAACACACATACATACTATATCGTGTTTGTTAATTCAATAGAGAGAGAGAGCTTAAGAGGGATAAGGAGAGAGATAAAAAATGGCAACACTTTTTGAACTATGGGAAGAGGAAACCGATTTAGTTTCGTACTTACAGAGATAATCACCAACTTATAAAATGATTTCTTTATGATACTTAAATGGCCCTATCTTTTTAAATATAATATTTGTGGCAACACGACTATGTCTATGTTACCAAGAAAGGATCGATCGGCTAAATAATTATTATAATCGGGTCAGTAGTTTTTGAGTATATTCGTAACAATCAAAATTATAAACAATCAAGTCTTTCCGCTTCACTACATAGTATAAAACAAAGTCGCTTCCCGCTGCCTGTCCCTATGTATGCTTAGATCTTTAAAACTAAGCAACGGATTTTGATGCGGTTTTTTTTAATACATAGAGTGATTCACGAGGAAGGTTTATATGTATAATACATATATATGATAGTAGCGAAGCACTAATAATATGAGAGGTTTTTATTGTGGTGTCGTAAATAAACACTTTTTTTGCGCTTACATTGCAAACGCTGGCTGAACCCTACGAGATAGATCAAAATAATGTACTACAGTATTGTACACCTTACAAAGGTTTACAAAAAAGTGTATGATGGTATATGTCTATCTCTTAGGGATAACCCACAATAACCATTTTTTAGCCCTTACTTTTGACGAGAAATAATGGCTTATTTACAAAGTGATTTTAAACAATACAACATTAATCCTCATGCAATTAAGTAACTTATATACATTGTGCATTTAATATAGATCAATATGGCTCTTTACAGCATGAGATTTAAATGAGTATAGTTCTTCAGCTGTTAGTGGAGAATTGCAATTTCGATGAAAATGGATGAAGAATCTGATCGTGGCGATATCTACTCTGACACTAAAACACTTCATTCGATTTAAAAAATGTAACACTGATAACATTGTAAACTAGAATTTTTAAACCTAAAAACGTACACTCTCATACATTGCATGTGATGTTAACTTTTAATAAATTATTACACTTACTGCTACACTCAGAGACACTCATTAATTTAAGACTAATGGTTATATTGTAGAATCATCCTAAAGACAAAATTTAATCGTTACATAGTTAATGACAAGTTTATATCTTCTCGTTATCGATAATACCTTAGTGTGGCCAACCAAAAAAAAAGGTTTTTTTAATTTTAGAAAGTATATTTTTAATTCATTTAAAAACCATAATTAAATGTATTATGCATAAATAACTTGTTTGACTGTTATATAGATTTTTTGTTTTTATTCTTTTGACAATACTCTCATATTATGTCATGTCATCTATAAATAAGTTTAGAATGTCAAACTGTCAATTTAAATTTCGTTTTTGGTTTAAAACAAACCTAAGACATATTGAAATTTAACAGATTTTCTACTGTATAATGAAAAAAATATAATAAAATAACAATAATACAAATAAAATAAAATTAAGGTAAATTGGGAACAGAATATGAGTTATTTAACTGAGTAGTCATTCACTTTCCTTTATATTCATTTTTCATTGAGGAACCACATGCTTCGACTTTGCTTTTAAGGGTGACTACGACTAATTTCACGGCAAAAAAAAATCTATTAAATCTAAAGTCAAATTTCGTCAAATCACTCATTATCAAGGTTAAGTGAGATTTTCCTAGACTAAAGTTTAATGGTCATTAATGGGAGCTAATTGATCACTAACTGACTCTAGGGGCCGGTTTTTTCAAACAGCCTGTCATCGTAAGCTACGTTAACGATTACGTACTCGTAAAATCTATAACGTTCGTGACTAGTCTTGGGTAGTTCGCGAACGACCTAGTTCAAAAGAGCACTCCTTTAGGTGAACTATACGAACTAGTTCGTAGACGATCTCGGTCTTAGATCTTATATTTTTTTTTAAATCCAATAATTTACTTCTAGGGATGATTATGTTTCATAAATATTTGACTACTCGTTTTTTATAAAAATAAATGTGTAATAAATAAAAATAGTGGTTTATTTCTAATAAAAAATCGATATATACTCATAAATTTAAATGGTCATAGAAATATCAATACACTGTTCATAATTATCGACATTTTTAACATCGATGTTTCACTTTTGAGAATATCAATTTTTTCTTTAATTAATTATTTTTAATAAATTATTTAAAAAAAGACCTAAAAATGCGAACTAGTTCTCCATTGGATTGTGAACTAAAGATTTTTTCCAAATTATTTAATAACGAACTAAAAGAGCGAACTAGTTCACCATTGGTTTGCGAATTAACAAGAGGCCAAGACTATTCGTGACGTCTAAGTGACATCGTTGATCCATCGTAAAAGAACGGTCTGTAATTGTTATTTGGGTTGCCTGTTATAAAGTTCGCATTAGCTTAATATTTTTAGGGAAATTATTTTTATAACAGCAACATACAGGAAAATATTGTCAATTATTAATTTTAAAAGTGACAGAAGCATTCGTGAAATCAAATATATATATATATCATAAACGTCATAAACCTAAAATTTTAAAGCCATAAATAATTAAGAAAAAGAAACCTAAAATTGAATTTATAAATATCATTACCACTTTTGTTAAAGAAATTTCTCTTATTATATACGATATAAACGTCATTTTAAATAATTACTTTTCTGTGTCACTTTTTTTAAAGGAAAGGTAATGATTTTGGTTGTCTATGTATGTATGTAAGTATGTGTCTATGTACGATTGTATGTTTAACCCTAGCGCCTAAACTACTGAACCAATTTTAATAAATAAGGTGTAAATAGATTCATAATAATGGCGCGGGTGACATAGGCTATATATATTTTTTTATGACGGAATTTAACCATCAGGTTCTAACCTTGAAAAGAATTAAACTGAGATATTCATCACGTGTTTGGTATTTCTTTTAAAAGAAAGCTTTTGGCGAGCACATTACAAATATGTATATATATCATATTGTTTATATTTGTAAAGTCAAAATATATGTTTCAAATGCGATCGTACAGTTCGCGCGCTCCAGTCGTTTCAGTTATATACTCGTTTAAGCAAATAAAAATATATATGTTATATTTATAAATACGCTTACGTAACACTTTATTTTTTTTCTAAATTATTTATTTAATCTGCAAATAAACTGTTTTCGAGAATAACATTGCATAAAAGTGAATTCATGATGAAAATTGTCTCTAAACTTGTTTATTTGTTTCGCTATTTGGTAATTTTACAATAACCAGTTCTAGGATCACCGGTTAACGTAAACGTTGTCTTTTGACGATAGGTAACAATAATATCGAGTTAAACGTCACTTTTATGTCACTTACGTTCGTGAACGTCATATTTGACGATTACATGTTCGTTAAAAACTGTCGATGCAACCGGCCCTAGGAGTGATTAATTATAAATTAATAATAATGACCGACTTAAGTAACCATTTGACGTTTCTGAGTGTGGCTGTTTGTTAGTTATCGACATAGAATGTTATAATAAATAAATAAATAAAAATAAGGAAAATTATTAATTGGATGTTAATTCTGGGTTTAGATATTTCGATGTTTGGATTTTATGTTTTATCCCAGAAAAATTCATATTTACTGTCTTCAGCGCCTAAATATTGATTGAAATTAAATTTAATTGAAGTCGGGACGAGTCGACTAATTTGAGAAAAAAAGGTCTGGTCTCATGAAGTCTCTGATCTTCACAGCATTGACACACCTGATTTATCTACAAGAACATCCCCATAGAGGAAAAAGAGAGGAAGATATAATAAAACTATCGAAAAAACTTATGAGTATTAGATGAAGTATTTGAAGGTTTGATAGATGATCCTGGTCCTGTAAAAGTTTTCTTTCGGACTCTAATACCCGGACAGGAGGTTGATTATGATTGATGCTGGTTGACAGCTACATGCCTAATGGCATGCTTAGGGAGGTGCTGGACATGATGGAATTATCGATAAAATCACGATAAAACCAAACGGAAACGGAGTGTAAACCGTGTATAGAAACATTTATAGTATGACCCAAGGCCTTCTTAACCAAAAAACCTGTCTAAGGACAGTGTTACGGGTATGGTCCATGGAAGATATATAAAATAGGAAATTGTGGTTCGAATCCAAGAATAAAATTTGATTTTTGATTCTGTTACATCGAATGGTGTTAAAGAGTTTGGAGTTCTGACTATGACAGTTGTGATTTGTGAATTAATAGAACACAAGACTTTGTGAGTCCCTAGACTATTGATGGTTTTGGTCTTTAATTTCGGCGGTCTTATATATCCATAGGATCCTGGGATGTAGCCCAAATAGCCATCTTTTCATATGTTAGATTCACCCTTCAAAAATGGCCATCTTGGACATAAGGTTGCCTCAGAATCGTTTCGCAAACTTTTTGTATAAATTACCTATGTAAACAGCTTAAAATCTACTAGACTGCATCAACATTTACCTTGATTTATTGATGAGATTATTTATGATGTCACCATAAGTTTACTAATCTTATAATAGAAAGGACAAGTTTGTGAGGTTGTTGGGGGGTAATCTCTGGATCTACTGAACTGAATTTGAAAATTCTTACAAATAGAAAGACACATTATTTGTGAGTGTCATATATAGGCTGTACATAAACCCGAAAATTAAAAAAAACTTTTTCGTGGCATTCGGATTTGCAATGTAAGTATGATAAAAAAACGGTCGAACGAAAACGTTTCGAACGCTGCCTTAACGATGAGAGATACGTATATGTTTGTTTTCTATAGAAAAGTTGTAGAGCTTGATAATGCCTATAAAAAAGTCAGCAACAGTATATGTCTAACTATTATATTTAAGCCACTAAAAGTAGTTTTTTATTTAATTTAAATCGTTAGGTTATGTTTATTGGTCTATATTATTTTGTATTATGAATTCTTATCAAAATAAATAAACTTATCTTCTCAAATACACTTCAGCTATGCGAGGGCGGGGCATTTTGATCGATATTTTGCTCTCCCATCACTAAAAACCTTCCCCACGAAAAGCGATCTGGTAATTTCTTAATAGCACAATGACAATTCAATAGCATTGTTGGAGTTTAAGTATTTTCGCAATTGATACCATTTACAGGTTTCTTTGCACCTTGGTAGACCAAGAAAGAAGGTGTGATCCTACTTTTGCTTATATGTCCTTAGGTCCTACATGTTTACAAATTGTTAGATTTTCAAGGTATCAGGAACTTTTCATGACCTTAGCTAAATTCTTATCTAATGATTTTTTTTATTACTGATAGGATAGCGATCATCAAAATTTTTCATTTCAAAACATTAGTCATATTACTATATCATGTTATGAAGCCTTAACCTTGGATTACAACGCCCAGGGACTGTTAAAAGTGTGCTCTTCACATTTCCTACCGAATCAAGACAGTTTTTTAATCAATCGACTTTTTATTTGGCAATTTTGTACTTTTTTTTAAAGGAATACTAGTAGTATGGATCATATACAACTAGGAGGAAATTAGGAGTGTCTAGCTATCACGGTTCATGAGATACAGCCTAATGACAGATAGACGCACAGCGGAGTCTTAGTAATGTCCCATTTTTACCCTTTGGGTTTAAAGTAAAAAGAACCTAATCGAGTTCCATACCGGGAGTAGGAGGAGTAGTATATAATGAAACATTTCATTTAAGTAGAAATGCACAAATGACTGATCCTCGCTTATACTTTAATAGAAACAATAATTATTGCCCTTTGAACGACAATTTTTTTCCCTTTTTTGCTTGATGCATAAATCCGGATCATCTCTAGTGACCATTCATGTCATTTTCATTCACAACGCACTTTGTACTAGATTTTGTACCACAAAGGGATATAAAATCTATTTTTAAATCATATTCATATTGTCGAGGGTCTACTGAATGATTTTTCATGGGGTTTTTGCTATAATTATCAGAAAAAAATTCAATCTTCCTCTTCATAACTTACATGAGACTTGGGCAAATAGTAGAAACCTCTTTCACTCACCTTTTTATTAACTCACCCTTCATTCTTTCATCTCCAAATTTTGAGCAAATTTTTCCCATTTTAAGAGTAGTCAAACAATCTTCCGAATTTGTCGAAATCGGTTTTTGTCATTAAATATTTTATTATGAGCTATATTGTAAAAAAAAGATTAGTTAAAAAATAATAAGTTTAAGCAAGAATTTCGTTCTGCTCAACCTGAAGCGATCCTCAATAGGAATATCTTCCTTACAAACTACCACTGTTCTATAATTAATGGTACGATATACGATACGATTAATATAAATAAAAATATGGATGCAATTTATCATCCTTTTAAATAATTTTTTTTTCGAAAGCATTTGATAAGTTGTAGCCGCATTTACCTACATATAATTCCATTGATGATTAAAAATTAAAAAATATTGAGCAATATATTTTATATTTTTAAATGTTTTTAACATAATTAATTAAATTTAACTTTAAAAATAATTAGTAGAAACATACACGCATTAGGTATATACTAAATTACCATGGTCCAACATAATAAAATTCCTAATTTGACTAATCATAGACCTCTTCTTAATAAAAATTTAAAAGAAGGAAAGAAAGAGTAAGCAAAGACATGACGAGAAGTATAAAAAGGAAGGGGTCTCACAACTAAAAGACAATAGTTTATCTGATTGTCGCCTTGAAAGATAAGTAAGTAGAGAAAAGACAGGAAGGGGTCACTGCACTTAAAGCACTTAAAGAGGACGATGTATTTAATGGTTGCCTTGATTCATCAGGGGTAAGTGAAAAAAAAGAAAAGAAGGAATTTCAGAACTAAAAGCGTAAAAAAATTGGTTAAGGAAAAGAAGTAAAGAAAAAGAACAGAAAAGGTCAAGCTAGAAGACATCCTAACTGATGGTTGTCTTGAGAGTTAAGGAGATAAAGGAGAAATTTATAAGGAGGGATGTGAGGTAAAGAAAGGAAGGGGTCTCAAACTAAAAGAGGAACTGTTTGCGCTCACTAAACAACGACAACTAGTCTTCTAACCATGTTAGCTGGAAGATCTTTTTTCTTCTTTCTTGACCGACTCCTCCGATTTTTCATTTTCAGCAAACAATTTAGGTTCAGATTTATTAATTGGTTTTACATTTTCTGGATGAAGAAGGTCATCTGCTTCTTTTCTCCGCTTGATTTCATCTAATTTCTTCTCAAAATCTTTCTTCTGCTTGACTCTTTTTAATCGAAATACTTCTTCTCTTTCTTTCTCTTCTAGTTCTGATAAAATGTAATGCGATGTGACGTTGAGTCTGGGTATTACGATTTTTGATAGAACGTTTGATTTTCTGAAAAAAAAAATATTTTGAAAATATTGTTTATACTTTTGTGGAGCGTCCCAAGAAATAGTTTAACAATTAATAATGAACAATTATTTGTTATCGATATATGTTGACGTGTTAAAGAATGCTGACTCTTACAACACAGCATTTTCTTTTTGTGGAGCAACAATTTCAAGTGTAGTAAGTGGGCAACATTATATACAACATAACAATTATTTGTGGTAAGTATTGTTAAGTGGATGATTGAAGTTAAGTGTCGGTAAAAGATTGATTGAGTGAGTTGAAGAATGAGGGTTAATTGGTGAGTGAGCAGAAAGAAGTTCATCACTATACAGTATCCAATTCTTTTTGGAACCAAAATTGAACAAAATATCCTTGAACGAAATCATGGGATTTATTAAATGTTGTAAGTATATCGCCATGTTAGATGACATCGTCAAATTTTAAAAGGCGGTCAACATGTGGCATCAACATTCGTTATCAGTAGTAGTTGTGATAGCTTAGCAACTCGTTTGAATTTAAAATTAACTGCTGTGTGGTATACAATATTAGTGTTGTCCATCATCTTACGTACATGTAGACAAACATAGGAATAATACAGAAAATAGATAACAAGTTACAAAAATACTGAAATTTTTAAATCACAGAGCTGCATCTGGAATAGAGGAAACGCCACGACGACGTACATCCATGAAACTTTCTTTTTAGGGTTGTCACTATACAGATTTGAATGTTTTTATATTTTTTTCTGCTTGCTCTTGTAGTGTCTGTACGTTAAAGATAAATAAAAGATCGGTAATAGAAAGCAAAACAACAAATTTTGTTTGCTTGTCTATTTATTTATTAAATAACCCACAACTCTGAAATTATTAAAATGTATATAGATATATCTTGGATTGCAAAAGGGCAAATTATGGCTCTATTTTATTAAAAAGGGAAGGCAAAAAAACCTTATATAAAGAGCTTTAACCTTATTTTTTAATGATCATTTTAAAAAGTATTAAAATAAAACGATGCCAGCTATAAATAGTATTAGGATTCATGTAGATAAATGAGTGTCATGACTGTCTCTGTCTTTCCATATAATAAAGTAGGTTTTTCAAACTTTTAGAATTTATTTATCTCATAAAAAACGACACCTCTTTCTTACTTTTGGGAACCTTTAAATCCTTCTAGCTGTTGTTGAATAAAATCTTATAACAATTGTAAACTGTATTACATTTTTTCATTTCAATATGAAAAGTGATCAGCAATAAAAATGTATTGTTGCATACTTTAAAGTGCAATTTAAGATTTTAGAAAATAGTGCTAGCACAAAACTTAATTCCTGGTTTATTTATGTAAATTTTAATTTTTAAACATTCAGCTTCCACTGGTCTGAAGTTTGCCCCTATTGTACATAATTGCAATCAAATGCTTTTGCAAGAACGTCAGAGCGTATCTAGCTTTTCGAAGGACAAACTGGAGTATTAGCACAAAAGAACTAGGCAGACCGAAAACTGGAGAGATCAAACAGTGTGTCTCAGCAAGTAGGACGTAAAAGAATCAAAATTAAAGTCAGTGGAACCATTTTAATTAAACAAATGACTTAAAATCCGCTACATATATTGTCATAAATTGATCCTAGGCTGAATCTAACTTTTTAGTTTAGTCGTCATAATTATGTTTATTATCTTCTTAGCGGTTGGGAAAATATTAGATTCTTACAATTTTAAAAATAGTTGTTTTAATTTAGGTTTAAGTAATAAGAAAAGATAAATGAAAGAGGTTGTAAGAGAGATTGAAAGATCAAAGACTTAACCGCATCCTTCCTACGTAATATATCTCTTGTCGAAGATTGCAACAGAACGATGCAATAACTGGCAACCCTAACACTAAAACTCGAGGCGGTTAAATAACAGGGGTGTCACTCTTGTAGTCAATTAACAGGGACAACTCTGGCTATTTCAGTTCGTTTCAATATTTAACAGATATTACAAAACTTTGCGGTTTGGAAATAGCTCACGTTTGTAATTTTACATTATTACCGTCTGTTATGAGGAGTTGTCGTTAAACGGAGAGTGGAAAACAATAAACAAATCAAAAGACAATCAGACATAGTAGTTTTGGTGATTTGGGGTAGAAGTGGGAACGGTACAATCACCAGTTATGGACGGTTTTGTCTGTACACCACATGGAACACAATAATGGTAATTTAACATAAAAAAAATGGGTTATCAGCCATCTCTTCCAGATTATTCTCTTTAGTTTTGGAAAACTATTACGAGATGGGTATAGGATGGTGCTACCATAAGCTGCATACGAATAATTACAACCTAATACATATACATTTACTCATATACTCTAAATATCATATATGTGTTAATAATAAACTAATAAATATTCGGATAAAAATAAACTAAGTATAATTGAGAAATATACATATATACACAAATTAGGTTATAAATATCAAACGTCAATATGATCTGAATCATCCTCGTTCAGCTAGAAACGAATCTGAATACATTATAGTGTTATGGACAAGCGTTTTGAGCAATAAACTTTTGGACGTACATGACCTATTATGTGATTCAATACACTCGAACTTCTCCTTCAAATAAGAAGGAGTATCATCACGATCCTTCAATGGCCCACTGCTGAGCCAGGTCTCCTCGACAGAATGAAGAGGGTATTAGGCCATAGTCCACCACGCTGGACCAGTGCGGGTTGGCAGACTTCACACACCTTTGAGAACTTTTTAGGAACTCTCAGGAGTGCAGGTTTCCTCACGATGTTTTCCTTCACCGTTAAAGCAAGTGATATTTAATTCCTTAAAACACACATAACTCAGAGTCAGAGGTGTGTGCCCAGGATCGAACCTCGGACCTCCCGAGTAAGACTTGAAGTCTCAACCACTGGGCCATCACTAAGAAGGAGTATTCGGATGGAATTACACACAGTACAGAATAGAGAAAACATGTAGATCCCGGCGACGGCATATAGGGAGCCACTTGAGCTTTGAACGAAATTGTGATACGTGGTCATATTTTCGGAGTCCGAATATGAACCGGATTACGAGATTTTGAATTCGCTTAAGTTTATTAAGGTGTTCCTCGGTCAGACTATGGTAACATTTTCATAGTAATTGTACAACTTTGACCTTTGTACACCAATAAAACCAATTTTTGTCCCAAAAGACACAACAACGAGACCAGACAACGACAACCATTTTTTTTTAACCTAGCAGGAATCTGCTCAACAGATACCATCCCAAGCGGGGACTCAGGATGGTTATGTGGGGTTGGGATCTGCCTCAGAAGGAAACAGCCCGACCCGCTAAACCTCCGGGGTGATTCACTTCTCTACTAATAGGGCGAAGTCACGGGATATTAGATTGCTCCGCAACCTCGTCAGCAGATGTCCACGTCTGGACACTCTCATTGGAACTATACTATTGTGCTAACTACTTCACCACTGGACCTCTTTACATGGCTGGCAGAAACCCTCGTCTGCCATCCGTGGTCCATATAGTCACCGCTCTTACGGCAGCAGTGATGCCAAACCAACGAAAAAAACAACGGAAGAACCAACGAAAAAACCAACAAAAAAAACAACGAAAAAACCAACGAAAGAACTAACGAAAAACCAACGAAAAAATGCATGAATTTATTTCTAGGGCGATACAATTCTACGCCAGCGCCATCTAGTTGAGAAGATATATATTAGTATTAAATAACTTTGTGATGGCTCTGGGATCGAATTAATTCTTAACAGTATCAATAATCTAATAATAAACATGTCATAGAAATCCAATGTATATAAATGAAAAATAGATCACCACTAAACATCAGAACGACTGCACCAAATCGGATAATTCTTTATTTATTGTATTAGTTATTGTCAAAACAAGGTTTGTATAAAGGAAAAAGTTAGTGAGATAGAAGACCTAAGCAATAAGTGAAGCTTAAGCTAAGAAATGCGGTATGAATGAATAAAAGTGACTGTTTGAGTGAGTGAATGGTTTAAATACACCTCAGAGAAGGGAGGGAGGGAACATAAAACAACAAATTTTTGAGCACGAATTTCTGTGATTAGCAAAATTAGTTTATGTTCATGTCAAAGACATATAGTACAGTGTTTGCCTACAAACATATTTTACACAGAAAATCAGGCAGGAGCAGGGTAACGGATCCCTTTATACCTTAAGCAAGCCCTTGCGTTACCTTAAAGGATACAACATAGTATGAAATTAAGAATCTGTACTCTTAAAATAAATCTACAACCACTACTTACAATCAAAGATAACAAAACAGGAGAGATAGATATAAATCGATAAAATATCGTACAAGTTGAAAGTCTCTACTCTATTTCTTTTCCCTATTTCCAAAAATGGGCATGTCGACTGTTTTTGAAAAACTAAACAATCTAGACAATATGCTGTTGCTGAAAAACATATTATATTCGCTAAAAATATGTCTTTGCTTTAAAAAAAGTCCGTGACGTCTGTTTTAAATAAAGTTTTAACGGTTTTCTGTCTTCTCGATTACGGACTATCCAATTTAGGTTATGTACGATATTTCAAAAATATCAATATTTTTTGTCGAAATATTACAAAGTATCGATATAACATTATAAATATATGTCGGAGAAAGTAAAGAATTATCGAATAATCGAATCGTCATCAATATCTATGGCGTTGGAGTAGGGTAGTAGTCACTTCCGTTGTTTTGACAGTCTCGACCCTTTATATGCCAGTCTGACTGAAGTCTTACTCGTGCGGGGTCTCTCAAGGAGTGAAGTAGTCCCTGGATAGTGTTAGTGTTGTACAGCGCAGTGGAAGCGCTGGGAGTGTTGTCCAATTAAGGTCAGGTGAGTACCTTAAAATCTAGTTGCCACGTCTTGAGTTAGGTTAGGTTTATGTGAGTTTAACCTTTGGTTTAAACAGAGAGCCTGAGCAGTGGAGGCGAGTGTTGTGATACCGCTAGGGGTTCTCTCGTTAGAGATCATATTTGATCATTTTCGGTTCAGTAGCAGTATCTACATTACGTTTACCCAATAGTCCATTGAATATTATCACCCCTTTTAGTGTTCTCCAATATTCCCCTCTCCTTCTTCCTTCAAATCATTAAAATCCCCGACATATATGTACGAGAATAGTAAACGATTATCGAATCGTCATCAACATCTATGGCGCTAGAGTAGGGTAGTAGTCACTTTCTATGCTCTCGACAGTCGGACTGTAAGCTTAGTCTTACGCGAGGTCTCTCAAGGATTGGTTATCTAAGTAGCGCTAGTAAATGTTAAGTGCTGTCCGATTAAGGTCATGTGAGTACCTTAAAATGTATGTCGGGGTATAGTTGGAGTGGGATAATAATGAAGGCCTTGTCGGGCTATAGTTAGGGTAGGATAATAATAAAGACGACTTGTCACTTCTGTCGCGTAATTTTAATATTCGACGACTTTAGCTAGCGAGTAAACGATTATCGACTAATCGGTATACGAGCGACATCTACGGCACTTTATGCAACGAATTTTGATAGCTTCAATCGAGTAATCCATTATCGATTAATCGGATTATCGATTAATCGAAACGCCAGCGTAATATTTACAATTTGTTTTCCAATTATCCTACCCCAACTATACCCCGACATGTAGTTGCCAAGTCTTGTGTTACGTTAGGTTCATGTGAGTTTAACCTTGAGTTTGATCAAAGAGCCTGAGCAGTGAAGGCAACTTGGAATTCTGTTTAAGCCTACACCTTGGTCACAAGTCCAAGACATGTGTATTGGTTTAGTAGCATTATCTACGTTGCGTTTACCAAATAGTCCATTTAATATCACATCTCCCTTTGTAGTGTTCTTCAGTATTCCCCTTCTCCTCTTCTTTCTCATCATAAAATCTCCGAGATGTATATACCAAAAAATACACACATCAAAAAAGTCTAAGCAACATACATGATATTACAAATTTACCATTTATATTAATTAATTTCTAAGTATTTACTCACTCAAAGTGCATAGGTAAGTAAAGTTTTTTATCCAATTACGAATTTTGTACACTATACTGGGTGGTAGTGAAAAAAATTTTCGATTATGTATCTCGAGAGATACGTTTGAGGCTACAAAATTCAAGTGGTGTTGATGTAAGTTCCAAAACTGTGCGAAATCGACTGCACGAGCTCGACGCCCAATCAGGTGCCCACCGATACGTCACGGGAATCGCGCTCGTCGAAATGAATGGTGTAGAGAACGCATTACATGGACCCATGAACAATGGGATAAAATTATTTTTTCCGATGAGTCGCGATCCGGGTTTAGGCCTGATACAAGAAGGGTGCGAGTGTACCGTCGGCCCGGAAATACTGAAAGGCTCAGGTGCGTTCAGGAAGTTCATCCATACAGCGGCTCAACAGTTGTGGTATGGGCGGGTATTGTAAAGAACAGGCGAACTGAGCTCGTTTTTGTAAATGGAAACATGAACGCTGAAAATTACATTGAGGATATTCTCAGACCTTATGTCCATCCATTTGCACAAACCTTTGGCTCCAATTTTACGTTAATGCATGACAATGCGCGTTCACATACAGCTCGGCGAACCAGTGAATACTTGGCAACGGAGAACATCCGGGTATTGCCCTGGCCTGCACAATCGCCAGACCTCAACCCCATCGAGCATGTATGGGACATGCTCCAGAGACGTGTTTTGAAGGACTTGGACGGAGTGACAACAACCCAACAGCTGAAGGATTTGCTACAATTCCATTGGGAGCGAATACCGCAAGATGACATAAACAGTCTCATTAATTCAATGAATAATCGTTGCCGACAAGTTCTGAATAGCACAGGAGGCCATACTTTGTATTAAATTGTCCTATTCTTTCACAATAAATTCATTTTCTTTAGAAATTTCATTTTGTAAAAAAAAAGTTTAGTTTCTTATGTATCTTAGTTTCTACAGTATATTCTAATATTGTTAATTTCTGTTATTAAAAGAACTTATAAAGACAACAGCTGTTATTTTTACATCATAGAACCCTAAAAATATTATTTTAAAAATAAAATACAACGTTATAATGTGAAGAACCATGCTAAAATTTTATTAGTACATGTTGCTTAGACTTTTTTGATGTGTGTATATCGATTTTTCATTTAGATGAACATTACTGTAACAGAAGTGTTATTTTGTCGTCCTTGTCTATTACTAGTTCCACTACTATATAGATTAGTTCATGCTTTTTGTTTTTCACAACAGCATATGCTATTATTCCAAGATATTCTTGAATGGATAATGAGTATTGTGATTATGCAAATCAAATGTATCGAGGGGTACTTATATCGTAAATAACTATGGGGCGTGGTCTACGAGGGATGGGCGGGGTTCTTGTTGATAATAATGGATAAAAAAGGGGGATAGATTAGGTTAGGGGGATAGCTAAGAAGAGTATACATTGACTTTCATTTATTTCACCCACAACGCCATCTGTTGGTTCTAGTATGTTTACTATATACTAATCGACCCGCTCTCGCTTCGCTGAGGACTCATTTATCCATTCATACTCTACCCGCAACTATGAATCATATATCTCTCATCGTTAAATCAGCGTTCGTAACAAACTTTTTAATTCGGCCGTTTTTTCTCCGACTTACTTTGCAAATCCGATTACCACGACAAAGTCTTTTCATTTCTCGGGTTAATATATAGCATAGGAGCGGCCTGCCCTCGCTTCGGTTCGGGTATTTGAAAAAATTTTATAATTCATGTCCTTATATTGTCACTCTGTAGGTAATTGTGTAGCTTTTTAGTATTTGGAATAAGAGAGAGAGAAAGGGTGTATAAGAGAAAATATAGAAAAAAAGAAAAAAGCGACAGATAACAAAAGAGCGAGAAGGACAGAGCAAAGATAAAAATTAAAGAAGAGAGCAAAAAAAAGAAAGATGATGAGATAAAATGAAAGTATAAAAGAGGAAGAGAGATGGGAATACTGTAGATTTCTCAGTAAAAGAACTTTTCCAATCTGTAGCATCAAAATGGAAATATACTATTAATTACAAAATGTATATGGCAACACTACATCACCTTATAACTCTCAGGAATAGTGAAGTTATCTATCAGTGAAAGAATTTTTAAAATCGGATCTGTAGTTCCAGAGAAAACATTCACTTTAAAAAATGGCCACGTTATGGCACTTAAATGGCCATATCTTTTTAATTAGAATATTTATGGCAACACCACATAGCCTATGTTACCCGGAAAGGATGTAGCATTTTATCGTTGAAAGAATTTTCAAAATTGGTTCAGTAGTTTTCGAGCCTATTCGCAACAAACAAACATACAAACAATCAAATCTTTCCTCTTTATATAATAGTATAGATGACACTCACAGACATTGTTCAGTAAATCCAGAGATAAACAATCATCCCCGGCTATCCTCCTTCAATTTTTATTTTTAAAAATACCACAAATCCTTTGCCAGGATATGAACTATTTATTTACAAAATTTCATCGAATTTGGTTCAGCAGTTGAGACATAATAACTAATAATAAAACAGTAAAAGAAAGTTCGTGTAACTAGATATGAAATGATTAGTAAAACTTTCCACCTAAATTACATCATTTTATTGTTTTGTTATGGCAACATAAAGTATTTATTTATTCTCCAAAATATCGTTTATCTCTAGAACAGAATTCTTCAAAATAGATACAGCAGTTTAAGCGTAAAAATGATACAAACTGAAGCATACTAGACATAATGTTCTACACTTTAAAAAAATAAATCATGGATTCTGTATTTAGTTAACAACGCCATCTATCGTCACTAATAATAACATCTCAGTTTAAACTGTTGACCTGACATATATAGTTTTTTAAATGATGAACACACAGACAGAACACTACAGTAATTGTTATATATGGAGCTGTACAGTCTATCAATTGATATTTATTAATATTCAATTATATAGACGTATTATAATATAGACGACGAGTTTTCATACAAGTGTCATGAAAATTAATAGTTATTTTAATTGTAATGTTTTTGAGAAACACTTTTGTTCAGAACCAATAGAATCGCTTTATTTGCGTAGCCTTTTACCCGTGAGGGGACGGGTTAGAATACTATTCCCCTCTGCCGCTGGGAGAGCATCTCGTAAAAGCCGAGTAACCCAGCACCCCCTTGGTGGTACTGGATCTGTTCCCCGACTGGCTTACGACCACCAGCAAGCGAATCCGACCGCCAAGTGTCAAAACTTACCCCCTCCCCACTCCCATCCCATTAATGCTGCGGATCTAGTGGACTCAGGGATCTAACTCTGAGTCCGGTGAGACCGCAGCATTTTTTCTTCTTCACTCCCTCTCCCCACTCTATCTTCGAGGATGCAACGCATCGACAAAACGAGGGTATCTCTTGTTTTGTCGATGTCCATGGGCGATGGTCGCCACTTACCATCAGGTGGACCATCTGCTCGTTTACACCTTATCCACTATAAAAAAAAGCCTCGCTCGCGAAGCCTCAGTGTGTCAGATGCAGACAAACACAGAAACACATCTCTCGCTACACATCCTCGCACATCTGTATAGAGTGTCTCATGTGAAGACTGTGTGACTAAAACTCTTTTACCTCGGACACTTCCAAACGCTGACTATAAGTTCAACTTGCGACCTAACATTAATAACTTCTTTGCAAATGTCAGACAAACAGAGACATATATATGTCGGGGATTATATATGATGTGAAAGGAAATGGAAGGAGGGAGATGGGGAATATTGGGGAACACTAAAAGGGTTGATGCTATCGAGTGGAATATTGGGTAAACGCAACGTAGATACTTCTACTGAACCGATAAATGATCAAATATGATCTCTAACAATTACGAGAGAAATCTAAGCAGTGCCTTGGACTTGTGACCAAGGTGCAGGCTTAAGGAGCTCCTTTAAGTAATTACAACACTCGTCTTCACTGCTAGGCTCTCTATTTAAACCCAAGGTTAAACGCACATAAACCTAACCTAACACAAGACGAGGTAATTACATTGTAAGGTACTCACGTGACCTTGATCGGACAGCACTCCTAGCACTAACACAACACTATCACTATTCAGACACTACTTCACTTCTTGAGAGACCGCGCACGACTAAGACTTCAGTCAGACTGTCGATGGCATATAAAGGGTCGAGGGTCGAGACTGTCAAAACAACGGAAGTGACTACTACCCTACTCCAACGCCATAGAAACCGATAACGATTCGAATATTCGATAGTCTTTTACTATTCTACGACATATATGTCGGCGCGTAAGTTAGGCTTTTACTGACCTAGGTTTAAACCGAGAACCTTGGCAGTGAAGGCGACTGTTTCAATTGAATGAAGGCATTCCTTGAACCTACACCTTAGTCACAAGTCCAAAACAGTGCTAAGGTTCCTGTCGTAATTGTAAGAGATTGAGATTGAGTAGTGTTTTCAATATACCTTTCCTTCTCATTAATTTTCTTCAAATATTGCAAAATATTTTGGGTTTTTGCAAATATCTCGAAAACTACTTGAGATTTTTGAAACTAGAAAAAAGGTCTAAATAGAACAGGAAATTTCCTAAAGAAAGTCCGTACTCCCGAAATTGTAGGACCAATATTTATAATTTTCCCAGAGGGTTGAAAATACGCCCTAAAACGGATACTCCGCTTTGAACATTTAATGAATAATTATTATTTAACTTATTAAATATGAAAATTAAGAAGCAAAAAAATTCAGGCGCCTACAGGATCTATCAATAAACAATAATCCATGGTCCAAAAATTTTCATCGCGATTTTAAATATATAAATTGAATTATATACTGTTTTTGCCATTCCGAATCAAACGACACCTAAATCATAGTTTTTGGAGAATTAGAAATTGTTTCGACCTAAAAAGCACTTAATGACTAGACTTCCATTAATGTTTCGATCAGTAGTTAATAGAATATTAAAGTCATTGTTCCTATAGTACTTGTGGAGCTTAGTGTCCAAGCCAAAACTCAAAAGGAGACCCAATCCTGTTTAAATCACTTTGCGACGCTCCCTTGACAACTCATCGATTTTTATCTCCTGATATCCATTTATCTGTCCTTGTTATTGTTTCCACCAAATGATCATACATTTGCCATACTCTGAGCAAGGCTAAGTGATTGAAGCGATTCTATTGATTCTTAACACACATCCCTCGTTACGCATCCTCGTACATCTCTCGTAGAAACGCAGCATTATAGTGAAATCCATGAAAGATTGAAAAATATAAAACAAATATATTTACGCATACACTTCTGACACTTAATAATATCTGTATGAAGACTCAGCGTCCATATTATTATACGTCAACGTAGATTATTTTTTATATAAAAGAGCATGGTTTCAACATTTTCGGATTCGCTATTTCGAAAAAACTATACGAAATTTTTACGTCGACATTTAATCGGATTTCCGTGCAAATTTAATTTAGTGTGATATTCCAGGCAGAATAAAATTAACAGATCCTTTGTGAACATGGAAAATCAATTTGACGTTGGAAAAAGTAAATGGGGATCTAGACAGGCTAATGGCGAATCATTTTTCTTTTCATTTTCCTGTCATGTTTTTGTGTCAAGGTAGATAAGATATTATATCAAATGTAAAATTTCATTTAAATCTCAATCTTGCCTATGCTATAGTGATGTTTGAATGTTTGTTACTCAATCACACAAAAACGGCTGAATTGATTTTGATGAAAATTTGCATACGGATACTTTATAACCTGGATTAACAATAAGGCTACTTCTTATCCCGGAAAAATTTATAGTTTCTGCGGAATGATCTAAATAAATTATATGATTATTAAGACAGCGTAACACGCTTAAATATTTTAATTTAGCAACAATGTATTAAAAGTTTAATGTTTTTGTTAAACCAAAATACACCAAAAACTTAACACGTACCAAAATGCACACGAGCGAAGCAAGGTTGAGTCGACTAGTCTAATAAAAAAATATATTATATACCACAAACACACTTTACTTTTAATTTCAAAAATATATCAATTGATTTATTTATCGATATTTTTGCCACCTCAGCGAAGACTAAAATATCGCTAAAAATATCGATAAGAATACTAATAACTATCGATATATTGATAGTTATGACACTACCTCGAACAGCGTCTGTGCATTGCGAAACAAATGCAGGTTTATAAACAGTCACGCGCTTAATTTTGCTTTTCTGTGCATTTTTCTTTTTACTAATATTGTAAATGCGAAAGTTTGGGTGTGTGTGATTGAGTAAATCACGCAAAAACGGCTGAGCGGATTTCAATAGAAATTAAGCACACAGATACTTTATAACCCCGATTAACATAAAGGCTACTTTTTATCCCGGAAAAATTATTAGTATATGCGGAATAATTAAATATATTTACTATCGCCTGAATAATTTTATTCAGCAATATATTAAAAACTAAATATTCATTGCTGAACCTTAGTACTTAATATGTGTTAAATTGCAAACGTGCAAAGCCGGGCAGGTTGACTAGTATTTTATATTTTGTAACACAATAAGTAAGTAACAAATATTATAGACAAGAAAATATAACCTAATAAACTGTTCACGTAATTTGATCCTTATTTATTATTCCTACTAAAATTGTCGTAACTGCCATAAAATGGCGGCAAATTGCACGGCGGCCATTTTGTGACAATTTGGCGCGATCAATGACGTTTGTTTTTAATATTTAATCTGTTCAAAGAAGTCTTTTCTAACTAGGTTATGTATGAATAAGACCTCTCTCGCTTCGCTGAGGTAAAAAAAGAAAAACTGACGAGATTAATTTGTATCTCGAATCAGAAATACTAAGTGAACTCTTCTTTCTAATAAACTTGTTCTTTTATCAGTATAACATAGGAAAACTCCATAAAGCGACATATGACATTAAGTAATGGAATACTTTATTCCGTCAACGAGATGATGTTAAGTAGGCAAACATTGATGAGATTAATTTGTATCTCGAATCAGAAATACTAAGTGAACTCTTCTTTCTAATAAATCTGTTCTTTTATCAGTATAACATAGGAAAACTCCATAAAGCGACATATGACATTAAGTAATGGAATACTTTATTCCGTCAACGAGATGATGTTAAACAGGCAAACATTGCGAGATTAATTTTAATCTCGGAACAGAAATACAGCGTAAACTATTTTCGTTAAATATTTGTTTGTATTTTCAAGAATTAATTTTTATCTCGTAAAAGAAATATATATACAATGTAAACGATATATAGTGATACTGTAATGAAGCGAGTACTTTATTTCCTTAACATGTTGACGTTAACTAGATTTAAGCGATTTAGAAATTTTAACGAGATTAATTATCATCTCGGAATAGAAAAAAATACAAAGACACCGTAAAAATATGTTTTAGAAATTTTAACGAATTTTATTTTTTTTTATGCCTAAAACTTTTAATATGTTGTTTTATCATTTTAGCTTAAAGGAATATTTTAAGATGTTTCTAAAAGACGCTTAAAAAGATTTTTTATTTATTTAAAATGCTAAGACTTTACTGAGGTTACTATTTTACTAATATATTTTCACATTGTTAAAAAAAAATGGAATAATGGGTTGAATTTTTCCGTAATACAAAATGTGTTCATTATTTTCTGATACTTAATTTATTTGAATTTGTATATTCCATTAATTACAGTTGGCAACACTAACCTGCATAAGTTAGAAGATATCGATTACCTGACATTTACAATAGCTATATTCCTGATACAGTCTGTAATTAAAAACTGTAATGACAAGCCAGGTAAGGGCTGCATAATTTATGTCTTTGCCTTTCGATCATTTCTTTACAAGTGGCTGAAAACGATACGATTTCAGTGGCTATAACAAACAGGTGGGTATCGTAAAAAAATATGGGTTTCCCGGGTACAAATTAATTCGTAGCCACACGTAATCACAATCGTTTACATTTGTAAAACTCTTACATATTATCGTTAAATAAACTTTGTCGAGATTAATTGTTATCTCGGAACAGAAATATATGTCGGCGCGTAAGTTGGGCTTAGTTTAACCTACACCTTGGTCACAAATCCAAGGCACTGCTTGGGTTCCTGTCGTCATTGTAAGAGACCATAATGAATCAACTATTCATCGGTTCGGTGGCAATATCGACGACGCGTTTACCAAATAGTCCATTCAATATCACACTCCCTCTTAATGTTTTCAATATACCCCCTTCTTCTCATCATTTTTCTCCGAGTTATATAAAATCTATATAATGGAACTAGAAAAGTGAGAATTCATTACGATAACGAGTAGATTTAATGAGTTTAATTTTTATCTCGGAACAGAAATAAATAGCAACACTTGAAAGAAGCAAGTGTTTTGTTGTTATAGAGTTGTTATTATATAGAAGTACAGTATAAACTCTATATATAACGCCATAGTAAGGAACGAACAGTCAGATTAACATGATTATTTTTATCTCGGAATAGAAATACTGTATTACTTCTTATAGCGACGCTGTCTAATAAATAAATTATGAGATTATTTTCATCTCGGAACAGAAATACAATGTAAACTGTTAACAGAACTGAAAGAAATTTAGTGCTTCATTGCCTTAACAAGTCTTTATATAGATTATTAGCCGATCCGCTCTCGCTTCGCTGAGGACATATTTATCCATTCATACTCTACCCGCAACTATGAATCATATATCGCTAAGGCAGCATTTCTCAGACTACCACAGAAAAGACTTTTCTTTTTTCGGGTAAACAGCTTATGACACTCACTAATAATGTGGCTTTCTATTGGTAAAAAAAAATTCAAAATCGCTTTAGTAGATCCAGAAATTACCCCCTACAACCTTTTCGTAATATTATTATAAATTTAGATAATAGATATAGATTCAGTATAAACTTTGAAAAGCTTAGTAAAAACTCTATTTAGCCACACTGGAAGAAAGTTACATAATTGCGTTAACGAGAGTTTTCGTTAAATAAATTTTTTCCTATCAGAAATTTTAACGAGATTAATTTTAATCCCGGAACGAAAATACGGTAACAACGTTAAATGGAGTCTGTACTCGAAATTTCGATGTTTAGCTATTATGTTACTCAATCACGCAAAAATGGCTGAACGGATTTTAATAAAATTTGGCACACAGATACTTTATAACCTGGACTAACATATAGGCTACTTTTAATCCCGGAAATTTTCGTAAATCCTGCGGGATAATCATAAATTATGTTAACAGTTGTATGCGCATAAATATTTTTATTTAGCAACAATATATTTATTTTTTTTAATAACTTTAAGTATTATCTAAGTGTTGAAATGCACCCGTGCAAAGACAGGGAGGGTGACTAGTAATCAATAATAATAATAATACAAAATCGCAAGTCAGAAATGTACTCGTACCAGTTTAAAATTCCCTTTGAGTCTAAAATCTGGCGGAGTCGATTATGAATATTATATGTCTGACGTCTATCGATTCTGTTTCGATATCGGAAACTCGGAAATCGGAAATAGTATCGTTTAATTGTAACTTAATTATATGCTCTTTGTTATTAATATTATGTCGATTTTATTTTAAAAAGAATAAGTAAAAGAGAAGTAAAATGGCTCCATGGTTCTCTAAGTTGCTTATTGTATTTAATAATGACTGAGAAATAAAATAATAAAAAAGGTGTCTCAATATACTAATACTATAGGGCTACACCAGAGATGTGCGAGAGATGTATTTGTTAAGAACGAATAGAATCGCTTCATTTGATACACTCTAAGCGACGCTAGGTAAAACAACGTAGACAGTAGACGCTAGGAAGCGATTCTATTGATTCTCAACAAACACATCCCTCATTATAAGTACATCCTCACATATCTCTGGTGGAAGCGAAGCCTAACGATGAGGATAAAAAAATATTGAAAGAAATACATATCGTTAATAATAGATCTTTTACACAGCCTCGCTCAGAGTGTGTCAAATGAAACGATTCTATTGGTTCTTAACAAACACATGCTTCGCTACACATCCTCGCACATCTCTGGTGGAAAAGCAGCCTAACCATGAGAAATTTTTTTATAGAAATACATCTCGTTATTAAGAGTTCTTCTAGAAGAAGAAAGAATACTAAATAAAATAATTGTTTATTTGTAACTCTGTCTGTATGTTACGCTTTCACACGTAAACCATTGAACCGATTTTGATGAAATTTGGTACAGAGATAGACTGAAGCATGAGAAAAGATATAGGAAACTTTTTATAGCGAAAAAAGGCTTGAAGGGCTTGAAATAGGGGATAAAGAGAGACCGTTTATGTCTTTGGTAATTAGTCATACATAAATTATGTTGATGTTAAAAATAAAAATGTAACATTTAAGCAAAGCCGGGGTCGTCGACTAGTATTATATTTCAGTCTATCTTTGCATACCATTCAAAGAAAGTTATTTCAAATATGTTTACACTGCAATGACTTTTCGTCTGAGAAGTATAAACCCTTTGCTCCACTATACTGTGATATTTAAAATAAAATAAAAAAGCACATTTGTTTGAAATAGAACCAGTTTGACATTTAATTTCATACATTGAATATTGACTATCTTAGTAAAGTGTAAATGTATTAAATTACAGTCTAAATATCAAGTTAAAACGGTCATTCAGAATCATTTCACTTATTACCTTACTAAATTAGATTGGCAGTAGACTACATTTGGGTCACAGTCCCCAAGTTCTGAATCCCAGAATATAAATTATATTATATATTTATGATATTATTTTATTTTACCTGCTAATAAAATAGTTTTTTTCTTCAGCGCCATCTAGTAGCGAATCCAGACAAGTTCCAAACAAAAATATACTGAATACATAAGCAATGATGGCCCAGTGGTTGAGACTTCAATGTCTTACTCGGGAGGTCCGAGTTCGATCCCCCACACAGGCACACAGACGACTTTTCTGAGTTATGTGTGTTTTAAGCAATTAAATATCACTTGCTTTAGCGGTGAAGGAAAACATCGCGAGGAAACCTGCACTCCTGAGTTCTCCATGTTCTCAAAGGTGTGTGAAGTCTGCCAACCCGCACTGGGTCAGCGTGGTGGACTATGGCCTAATACCTTCCTCATTCTGAGGAGTAGACCCGGCTCAGCAGTGGGCCATTGACGGGTCGTGATGATGATGACTTATTATAATATTAAAATAATGTAGTCAAGTCCCAAGCAAACCATAACATTTAATGTAACTCTACGAAACTCAATTTCCTGAATGAAGGTAGTCTGGCACTTTCTCGTCTTGTTTGTTACATGTTTCGGAACGTATTTATAAAGGTGAGGCTACACCTGTTTTATTATATTTATCTTACACATTCGGCTAAAATTGGTATTCCGTCACGTGACGAGTAACACAGTGTGATGTCACGTCTTGTAATGTTAGTTTCGTATAGCAATGATGATAGTCGTATAATAGAACTACTACTATTAGCAACACCATTTTTAATTAATGAAGAATTAATTCTGCATAATCTATATATATAAAAGCGAAAAGTCACTGACTGACTGACTGACTGATCATCACGAAATCTCAGGAACTATAAAACCTACAAACTTGAAATTTGGAATGTAGGTTCCTTCTAGGACGTAGGTGTCCACTAAGAAACGGATTTGAGAAAATCCTCCCTAAGGGGGTAAAATGGGGTTTGGAAGGTTATATGAAAGTCCTATGTTTTTGAAGTTAGACTTATGAAAATCGGTATTTACATTAATAACTTACAATAATAAAAATCTGTATAATTTATTTTGCAAAATACCCCCTTAAGGGTGGTAAAATAGGGGATGAAAGTTTGTATGGGAAAGTTTAATTTATTGTCACTCTTAACTTGAAATTTGGAAAGTAGGTTCTCTCTAGAGGGTAGGTGTCAGCTAAGATTTTTTTTACGGGGGTGCCCCTCCTAAGGGGTGGAATGGGGGTTTGAAGGTTATATGAAAGTCCTATGCTTTTAAAGTTTGAGGTTAGAAAAGCGGGAATATGAAAATTGGCATTTAGATTATTACAGCAGCGGGAAAAATTATCTTTTTATAATCTCATAGAAAATCAGAACTTCTACGCGGACGAAGTTGCGGGCGCCCGCTAGTACTATGTATAATAATATATATCATACGTATGTATATATACATACACACATATATATTTATACAACACACAAACACACCCTGCGATACAAAGTTGCATATAATTATAATATTTTATTTTGTTATATTTTTGTTTTTCTCAAAAGGTAATGTCGATTGTTTTTTTTTTGTAGTCTTGCTTTACTTATTTTCTTTTTTAATTTACCTTCGAGTGTTTTAATTATCCCACTAGTTTAGGAGTGAGGGCCTGGTTGTCTGTCATACAGGTAGCCCTAGTACAGCATCCAGTCTCTCACAAACATTATTTTCATACTTTTGTACTACTCGATAAAATTGTTCATCTAGAATAAGTTAATTGTTTGTGAAAGAAGAAAATAAAGATTTTGAATTGAATAATTTATCTTAATATAAATATGTGTCGTGGTTAAGGTCACCCTTCTTGAGGTCTAGCTTATTTTACTTTTTAATTTAGATTTTGATTATAAGTCTCTTAAAAAAATCAATAATTAGCAAGGAATTAAAAATGTTTTATGATTGTTACATAATCTTTCATTGCTCTACAGATGTATCGACAAAGTCGGCGTTCAACACGATATGACGTCACCGTGACAGAATAGTTATTTTAGACGAATTTGACACTACCGAAAAATCTAAGATGGCGCTACTAATATTAACAATTATCTTTGCATGACTATTACAATGTGTATCACGTCATGTGACAGAATGGGTATTTTAGCCGAAATTATTTTGTAAAAATATTAATAATGTTTTTTGTTATCTAAACCATACCCAAAAAAATCCAAGATGGCGCTACTAGTATCAGTTAGTTAATTCGTACTTTTATAAATTGGATGTGCAGCAAACTACACCAGACCAGCAAATGATGATGAGGTGAAAAAGTTTGATAGAATTTCGTTTAACAGGAAATCAGGTTATTTTTAGCTACACAGTATTGGCAAAGTTGTTAACCGTAATAGCTAAACATTATCAAAATCACCATACAAGCTAACTATTCGACATTTTTACGATCGAATTACAAATAAATTGTATCCAGTCGCCGAAATTGTATTTACAACTAGACAACCCGAGCGAATTCGTTCCCTTGTTGCTCCGCTCCTATGGGTCGTAGCGAGATGTTAAGTAGCCTAAGTTACTCCTTGTTTCATCAGCTATCTGACAGTGAAAGTCCCGTCATAATCATTCCAGTCATTTCAGAGATTAGCCGGAACAAACAGAGAGACAAAAATTGTAAAAAATGTTATTATTGCTTTAATAAAAAGCGGTTATTTTAATATTACAAACAGACACTCCAATTTTATTTATTATGGACTAGCTGATCCATCATCGCTGAGAAGTTTTTGGTATGAGAAATCCCGAAGAAATTAAACATTTTGGTGGAAAAGTGAAAATAAAATAAACTCTAGTCGCGCCACCAACAACCGTTGCTAGGTGACGCGAAATAAATGTAATCCTATACAAAATAGAAATAGAAAAATAGACTTGTAGTTCTGCCGGAAATCGAGATAAACCGTTTTTTACCCTTAAAACCCCCTTCTTTTCCACTTCTCGTACTCAGATCGCCCGTATATTATTTTTCATTTTATTTTTGTTATATTCTCTTCCTTATCCAAGGAGTTATAAAGTTTTAATAGTTTTTTTTATCCCGTCCGAACTATGAATTTCTCCGGGATAAAAGTTAGCCTATATGGTAAACCAGATTATAAAGTATCTGTTGGCCAAATTTCATTATAATCCATTCAGCCGTTTTTACACGATTGAGTAACGAACATCCACATCACATTAAAATGGCTAAACGGATTTGAATGAAATTTGGTACACGGGCTATTTTAGAAACTTGATTAACATTAAGGGTACAATTATGCTGAAAATGTGATATATATATACTACTTAATTTATACACATAACATACTGTTATACGCAGACAAAGTTACGCGCATCAACTAGTATGTATATAACAGAAGAAGATATTATAAAATGAGCACATCAAAGTAATAACTTTTTTACTATTTGCCCAAATAAATCATTTAAAGTTGAAACGTTCGCAATTAGAGCATCAGACGTCCGTCCGCGATCGATGTTTATAAATAACTGACCACGCCCACCCCCACCGGTCAACGACATTTTGCGGGGTTGCAATATTAAATATATTGCTAAATTAGCTCTTATTAACCATTAAAAAATTTGTGTTGTCTACCGCACAGTAACACGCAAAATACAATAATAATATGCACTTAAAACGGAACATCGAGTAACCAATATTAAACTTACTCCAAACCTTAGTAACCCAGAGACCCAGCATCATGATACCACACCACTACATAGCCATTGGGGTCACGAGACAAGCTCCGTATGACAACTGGCTCAAGTTTATCGGAACAGAAGTTATATACAGTCTTGGAATAAAATTAAAGGCACTAACTACCCTCAAATATAAAGTTATCAACGGTTTGATTTAACGCGCTAATCTCAGGAATGAATGCTAACTGAAAAAATCTTTCAGTGTTAGATAGCCCATTTATTGAGGAAGGCTATAGGCTATATATCATCACGCTAAGACCCATAGGAGCGGAGCATCAATGAAAAATGTTGAAATATTTGCTAATTTTGAGAGCTTCCGTTGCGTTCACTGCGTATAGTGCAATACTCTCTAAACATCTCTCCCTCTCTTTGTCTCTTAACGCAGACAAAGTCGCGCAGGTCTGCTAGTTTTTTTTATGGTAGATAAGGTGCAAACGAGTAGATGGTCCACCTGATGGTAAGTGGCCACCATCACCCATGGACATTGAAGGTTGTCAATGCGATGCATCATCGAAGATAGTGGGGAGGGGGAGTGAAGAAAAAAATGCTGCGGTTGGAAGTGGGTTTTGAGATGGGAGAGGGAGGGGGTAAGTCTGGCCCACATGCGGCTCGACTGGAAAGCGTATATGACACTTGGCGGTCGGATTCGCATGCTGGTGGTCGCAAGCCGGTCGGGGAACAGATCCCCTACCACCAAAAATTGATCAATAATGGAGTCGGAACTTATACGTTAGTTATACCCTGTAATGTTGCATTAAAGCAAAGACTTCCCAACTTTATTACTATCTATAAGGAAGCGTATACGTAATGACAATAAAACGACACGATATTTACACGGAAGCCGATTTGTGTTCAGTGCTTGAGACCAAGAAGCAGGTTTAAAAAGTGTTTAGCTAATCAAACCTGGCCATTAAATATGATGAGATTAGAGATTCACGTGATCCTTAATAAAGTTAAAACTTCAGTAATTTGTATTTCACTGTGATAAGTGAATATTTACTTCAGGATATCACTCGTCAAACTGTTGAGGATCTATCGTAGTAGATCATATATGACTGGACTAACAGACCTGTTCCATAGAACCCTTTTTTAAATCGCACTGACTTCATATTTTTTTACATCATCAATCTGGGAGTGAATTAGTGGCTATTGACTAATGTGGGAGTGGAATGTAATTAGCCCAACAGTGGGATGTGATACTGTTACGTTACTCTAAATTCGGTAGCTAAACACGCTAGCGCACGCATGATCGCGCGCTATCGGGTATCCAGACAGCCGAGATGACAGCCGGGCACCTGACGTGGTTAGCTTTGGTGTTGGGTCTAAGATAAAGACTTATATATTATTAGCCGCTCGGGTGCATTTTATTTCGTGTACTTCTAATTAACAAAAATCATTTAATTTTTAATATATTCATATTTTAAAAAATCCCCTATTTCAAACCTTTCAAGGCTTTAATCGCTATAAAAGTTAGCCTATGTCTTTTCCCAAGCTCTTTTTTTTTTAACGCAGCGGAAATTTTATAAAGATTTCCGATCCTCGATTTGTACCCACTAAAACCCCGGCGCCTTTCATACTCAACTCGACGAAGAATCGCGGGAAAGCGGTAGAACCACATCATTTGCGGTGCTCTTCTAGGAGGAGCGAAACTTGCTCTACCCTATATTTTTGTTGGTGCTAACGGCAGCTCAGGGTACACCAGTTGCCGTCCTTCACAGGGTCTATCAGGGTATCTCTGTACGACGTGAACAGACATACAAATCAATAATTAAATCTCTTTTAGCTTTACTTTTAGCTAATGGCTGTGTTCAATAATTTTACATTTAAAAACAATAGTACCATGCACTTTAATTACATACAATACTAAACCTGGGGCTTTTAATCCAAGTACAGGTAGCATGTTGTCTGCATTACAACAACGTTGAATATCTATACTAATTTTAAAGAGTTTATTCGTTTAGTTGAATCCGCTAATCTCAGAAATAATTGGCTAGAATTGGAAATTTATTTAGCGTTAGATAGCCCATTTATCGAGAAAGGCTATATACTGTATAACATCATGCTACGATCCATAGGAGCGGAGTATCGCGCAATCGAAGTCACGTGGGTTGGCGAGTAATACATAAAAATGCAAGCGAAGCATGTCTGTTCGATCGCTTGTAACTTGCACCATTCATGAAATAAGCCGATTTTATAGGCATATTTGCGTGACAGGTTAGCAAGAGATTTTCTGACTGATCTGTGTACTGTGTATCCAATAAATTTGTATCACTAATTGCTCCGCCCCACTTTGCATGGACAGGCAGGGAATTTGTGTAAAGGAAATGTTACATAACATACCAAATTAATATAAATGTAACTTGTCGAGTGTCTGAACATAGAAGATATTTAAGAAAACTTATTAGAAGAATACATGTTCTAGGTCAAATGAAGTAAGCGTTTTTTGGATTTATCGTCGATACGTCAATTAAAAATTATAAATAATGAACTTTCTTACTAAAATGAATCCGAAATTGTATTCGTAACAATCACCACTATTAAGATATAACGATTCTAAAGGTACGTAGAGTTCAATACTATTATTGGGTACAAAAATAAAATTGAGGATTTTTTCTAAAAAAGCGAATCAACGCATTAAACTTACTATCAGAAGCTTATGTGTGTATCTGGTGTTTATATGTAAGCATACTTCTGCAAGGTCAGAACTAAAATCATTAGCAAGAAGAATTAGTTTTTTCAACACTAGTTATAAAACAAAGTCCTACACCGCGTCTGTATTTCTTATTCGCGAAGCTCAAAAACTACTGAACAAATTTTCATGCTGTTTTCACCAATAGACCGAGTGATTCATGAGGAAGGTATAGATGTATAACTTGTTAAGATTTTTTGTAAATTAATAGATATATGACGATCATTGTTGCTGCATGTCGGCTGTGGTCGCTCCTCCCAGGATATAATGTCACAATATATTATTTTTTGTAATAATTGATATCCAATGAGAGGGTTGATTAAGGCTGCGTTTTCACGAGAGATGTGCAAGGATATGTACCCAGGGTATGTGTTTGTTAGAACCAATAGAATATCTTCATTTAACTAGTCTTGCTAACAGTGTGTCAAAAGAAGCAATCTTCGCTCTTTTCTTGTAGAAACGGAGTCTAAGTCAGTTGTCTCAGTATTTTTTGATAAGTGTATATAGTAAAATATGTATTAATTTATATATTTATGAAAAATAGGGCAAGTGAACAGTTCAGCGGGTAATATAAACAATAAATTGCAGATATTGCGGTGGGCGGGGTAGCTACGGCTGCGGCTGTGATCTTCGTGATCCTTATATAGAGTGGATTAAAAATAAAATAAACTCAATTTATTTTATGAAACTGACTGACATTTTTTAACACCAAATATCTATTAAGAGTATGGGAGTCCCGTTGTCCCGTAAGAAAGCTTTTAGAGGAAAACTGTCCCGTTTTTCGAAATCCAGCGAAAATCCGAAGCCGAAAATAAGACAGGCAGATACCTATTGTATTTGTATTTTTTATAGAAAATACTATGGCTACCTCATAACTTCACCTACCATATGGAAGGTTATGAATTTATGATTATTATTTATTTCTATGTTGAGACTATCTTCGTCACTCTGACTTGCTTGTTACAAATACCCGAGGAGAAATTGTTTTGTTTGATTTTGATTTATCTTTTCACTAGTGGATGTCTGAAAAATTTATCCCATTTTGAGTGAAAAATATAATGGCCACCATACTCTAGTGTAATGTTGATGCTTTTCTGCCTTAATTTAGAGTGTGGAAAGGGGAATTTTTAGACTAGAACTGCAGTACTAATAGGATGGTAGAAGGATTCGTACGTATGCTGGTGTTTCACCAAGGAAGGCTTGGGTTTTCGTTTCTTCCAGCTGCAAAGCTTGCAAAAACTGCATATTGTCGATACAGTAGATTAATAGTAAATAGTTATTTAATTTATTTTTGACATTACTAAAACTTAAAAATAAATATAACAATCTCAAAACATTCTATATAACATAAAACCGCTCACATTTTAATCATGTCTTGGAGTAAAATTCGTTGGCGAAGTCTCCGCGACCCCGTTCCTTAGCGTTAATGTGCATACTAGTGTTATACTGTGACTTGCACTGCGTTACTGATTGAGGTCACTGGACCATCACGATAAAAGCCTCATTTAAATTGACACATATTACTGAAGCAAAGACTCACCTAACGTAAGCAGAAAGTGTCTCTAATAAATTGACCTTAATGTAAACAGTTTAGGGCCAAATCATCCGACTCTAAGACATTTCACAGAAGTACTTTTGAAAAATCAAAAATTCTTCGGTCAGTCAATATCTGAACTTTACTGTAACTCTTCTCTATACTACTCGACCTCATTACGTAATATTTAACTAAGCTAACATGAAAAGTCATGTGATCGTCAATACTTGAATGAATACTTTATTTATGATTATTTAATTCACGACACTCCATGAATATATCCAAACTGAACTTATCAATTGTCAGCAGGTAAAAAAAACTCACTCGAACTCTGTAGAAAAATATTTTTTTCTTGCAATTTAAAAAATATATATTATTCGACTAAAGCTTCGGCTTAGGCTTCAGCCATCTTTAGCCTAAAAAGGCTACAGGAAAACCCAAAATTTTGACCTTTGAAGTTCTATCATTTTTAGCTTACTCGTTCGATAGGAATTATTGACTAAAAAAATTAAGTCTCGTAAATAATAAATAAGGCAGACAAATCTAAATAATATAAATATCTTAAAAGTATTTTTTTACAACTGAACTGAATTTCTTTCGGCCCCTGTAGGGTTGGGCCCGGAGCTGACCCAACAGTTACATTACAAAAGTTTACATGTTCGTTAAGTTTCCTTAAATTTTATAATTTTGCGCGCAACTTTCTTAAGAAGTTTCTCCTGATAATAACGAATACAACAAAAAAAGAATTAGCGTAATTCGACAAGCTGTCCACGCGTGATGCCATGACCAATATACGCACAGAATGATTCAGTAATTGGTGTTACAAACGAATAAGTATTTAAACCAAAAAATTTACTACCAAAAATATCAGCAAAAACATAAGCTAAAATACCACAGAGTATATTTTAAATATTCTTATTAGCAGCAGGAGCCGGCGTCCGGTATAAAGTTACTGGCGTGGTGGCGGCGGCGTAACAAGAGATTGTCACGCGAAATACATTCGAGCGATTAACTCGTCATCTACTCAACTGGCAAATTGGATGTGACGTATTATTGTGCTGTATAAAAAGATGTTATAAAAGTATAGTTCATTCACCCAACTATCGTAGTTGTACACGTAATGACGTCATCATCAATAAAAGTTTCCATAAATGAAAAAAAATCATATACATTTTTTACCTACAGAGAACAGTAACGCCATCTGTCAGAACTCGTACGAACTGCGTAAGTAAAGTATTGGAATGTTGAACTTCGCGTAACCTCAATGAAAATTATCGTTTTTATAAAAATGATGATGAACGAGATGCGTTGGCCTAAAACTGCTATTTTAGATCCCATTTACTGGAGACACTTTCTACGTAAGTTTACTTAAATAGTATAGAATAAATGTTAGTAATATTTGAATTCTCAATACAGCGCCATCTATTAAATGCTCACATGAAACAGACCATATTATCTTACTAATATTATTAATGTGTAAGATTTTATATTTGGATGTTTGTTACTCAATTACACAAAAACGACTGAACGGATTTCGATGAAACTTGATACACGGATACTTTATAACCCGGATTAACATAAATGCTATCCCGAAAAAAATAATAGTTGCTGCGGGGTACTAATATTACTGTAATATATCGAAAATATTTTTTTGGTATATCTAATTATATACATATATTAAGCTTCTCGTATGCGAAGCCGGGGCGAATCGACTAGTAAAAAATATTTAGGCAAATTTCGTTTCCCTTCAAACTCATTCGCTTCTAATTTTCGCGTTTCCCAGGAGAAGCTCCCTCGAGAAATTCTTTTAAAAGACAATTAGATAAATGTCCCTTAATCTTTTTCTATATTATCTATTGCTGTGATATTTAAGGATTTCTGTTTTATTCCCGGGTGCAATTTACAACGTCATTTAATTACGAATTTCAATCACTATATCATTTTTCCAAAGACATAACGGACACAACTCGACATGCACTTCACCCCCACGTCGATAGATGGCGTACGCCCACACTCATTTGTTTACTAAGTACACTTAAGTATTTTTTTCGCAATAAAATATAGTTTATGTCCTTCCTCAAGCTTTACTTTATCTCTGTATCATGTTTCATAAAAATCGATTCAGTGATTTAAGCCTGATTGTGTAAAAGACAGACAGACGCCATCTATCCGCCAATAGATGGCGTAAGTAGTATTTAAATCGCAGTATCGATTGTTTAGTATTTCCTACGTGTCATAGAGTTACTTTCGAAATTATGTTTTAAGTAATTTCAAAGTAATAAAATTTAATATTATACATAAAAATAATTTTAAATAGGGTAATCACCCCAATTATGGTACACCCCATAACGTTAAGTAACGTCTAATGTTAATTCTATATTTTTGATTTATTTTATTAAAGAGTACTCCGATCAGTTTTGGAACCAAACATGAACACATGTAAAGCAGTAGTGGACATGAGCAACTAGTACTGCACATAAACCAGTCATTAACTTCTATTAGACTACGTTTCCATCAGAGTAACGTGTTTGTTAAGAACCTTTTAGCTAAAAAGTTTTTAAC
The DNA here is from genome assembly GCA_905147385.1 of Limenitis camilla. Lineage (NCBI taxonomy): Eukaryota > Metazoa > Arthropoda > Insecta > Lepidoptera > Nymphalidae > Limenitis > Limenitis camilla. Next base: position 3,508,333 of record LR990251.1, on the reverse strand, counting down.
AAACACATCCCTCGCTTATCTGTGGAGGAAACGCAGCATTAATCAACAAGCCTGTTATAAATCTCTAATTGAGGACATATAAGACTTTTGTGGACCACGTTGTTCTTATTCTTATTAGTCATGCGAGACTTTGTTCACGTGTAGCTCCGCTCCTATTGATCTTAGTGAGATGTTATATAGCCTATAGCCTTCCTCGATAAATGGCCTATCTAACACTGAAAGAATTTTTTAAATCAGACCAGTAGTTCCTGAGATTAGCGCGTTCAAGTAAACAAACAAACTCTTCAGCTTTAAAATGAGATAGTACAAAGACAGAGAGAATGCAAAAAAAAATTCGGTGAAAGAATCTTTTGTACAAATACGGGATAGTGCAAATATTTTTCTAGTAGGTAAGTAATAATCGCGTCTAAACTTTAGTAAAAAATGATGCAGCACTATAAGTCTAGAAAATATATTAAATTTCAAGTAAAAAAAAAATATGTAACAACACGAATATCATTAAAAAACATAGCATAATAATGACTTAAGACGTGCATCTAATAAAAAAATACGAAAGCGGTGTATTTATATAAAAAAACTGACAAATGGCAAGTGACAGGCGCGTTCAGGGGTAAAGAGGAACACACTACACGCGAGCGCAGCTAGTCATCTGTGATGTCTACTACTGGTGCTTGTGAGTTCGAGTTTGGAGGCGAGAAAATAGTGAGTTTGAGTCACAACACTCTCGCCCTCGATAAGACTTAACGCTACTTTGGATAATGTTTACTGTGTGTGTAGTACTTAGGACTTGTGATCTATGCATGTGAGCAAGAAAAAACGTCCTTGACATGATGACAACACTCACTTCGTGTGTTGGACGTGGTGACCTAAGAGCTGGTACCCTTCGACATAATAACGATTCACACCATCTACTCATAACCTCAAATATAATACAAATAACTCACGTGGTAACAACTACACTATTTGCATCATTTCAAGCAATGGTTACTGTATGAAATCACTGATTATATTATCTATCATTCTTATATTTTTACATCGCTTTATACAATGATTTATAATAGTATAAATAAATTGTCTTCATACAAATATCAAGGAAAAAGTGGCCGATGTTACCATATCATCATCAGTATTCATACTTCACTCTCGTAGTCTTTAGAATTTAGATATTGCGGGAGTGGGGTAAGGTAAGGGAGTATAGTAGAATTAAATCTGTTTTTCTATTCTTCCATGTTTTCCTTAGACACTTTAAGGCTACATTTTCACCAGAAATAAACGAGAAGCTTGATGATTTACCTAGCTTCGCTCAAAGTGTCTCAAATGCAAGTGTTAATTATAAATAAAAAAAGTGTAAATAAAAACATATTACAAGCCAATTTCCCATTACCTACAGTAGGGGTGAGATTGACTCAGTGTACTCAAGCATAACCGAAAAAACGTGTACAGTACATCCACGGAAGCCAGATGACGAAATAAATAAAAACTCAAATTCCAGACGCGACGTAAAATATTACTTTAGCACTGACGTGTTCTGACAATCGGCAACAAAGAGCTGTTTGTACATGTTAAAATGTCTGTCAGTAAAAAACTAGTAAACGAATCATATTTTATGCTTTTCTTTATTCTTGAACAGTCGACTTTTATGTAGGTCTTGTCTTGGTGAGAGCAGTGATGATTTTCTCGCACCAACAATCTCATGAGTAACATTCAATTCTATTTTATTTTGTTCTTACTTTCAAATGGCCACCTCAGCTCTTTAGACAATATTATTCACAAAGTCTAAATATCTACCTCGCTGCTTTAGACAAGCTATTATTCATGCCGTCTAAATAGCTACTTTTAATCTTTCGATAAACTATTCATATCAACTAAATTATCTCGCCCTTTTGGAAGAACTATGCACATTGTCGAAATGGCCACTCAGTCCCTTTAGACCAACCACTTTTAGCAGTGTCTAAACGACAACCTCGCCTTATTAGACAAGCCATTATTATCAAACCATTCCGTCTAAATGGCTTCTACACTGTGTACATAGCCACATTACCTCTTTCGTTAAACTATTCATACCATCTAAATCGCCGCCTCACTTTTTCGGATAAACTATACCATCTAAATGGCCACCTTTTCAATATTTTTACGGCTAATTCTACATATTTTTGTTTTATGACTTACTGTGCAGTTCTATTCTCTTCTCGTATTTTTCATTAATATTATATTATGATCATATAATTATTTAATATGTTTATATTTCTTTTTTTAGTTATTCTTGTTTTTATAGACACTCTTCCCTTCTAAATGTTTCTTTTAGGTCTGTCTCGTCTCATTATTTCGTTTCCATCTTTAGTTTTAGTCCATATATCCATTCAAACAAAATTGGAGTGTCTGTTTATAATATTAAAATAACCGTTTTTCAATAAGTGCATATGGATGTATACACTTTTTTACAATTTTTGTCTGTCACTCTGTTCCGGCTAATCTCTGAAATGGCTGGACGTATTTTGACGGGACTTTCACTGGCAGATAGCTGATGTAATAAGGAGTAACTTTGGGTATTTAACATTTTGCTACGAAACATAGGAGCTGAGTAACACGCGAACGAAGTTGTACGGGTCGGCTAGTATGTTATATTATTGCTTTCTCTTTCAATCTGTTCTGTCTCTACAACAACATCAATGCCAGCACAATAATGCCATAAAAAGTTATTTTTGTTAATAACTATAATTATTCATTGAGCAACTATTAATTTAGTAATATAAAGCGAATTCTGAACTTAATCAATATAATTTTTATCTACAGAAATCTTTTAAGGGTTGTATTACATAACGAAGCACTGCTTAAGCGAAGATATAATATGTTTTCTATGTTAAAAATTAAAATCCCTTGCTTCACTTAAATGTTGTTAAGTTCTAAAACTTGTCATTAATATTAAAATAAATAACTTCTGCAAGTATAGACACGTCTTACCATTTTATACATGGTTTTTGTTGGCAACATAAACATGTCGAACATTATACTTAGAGATGGTATAAACGGCTTAAAATTGACAACGCGTTTAAACGTTTTCCTAATTTAATAAGCTTGCTGTTAAAAGAGCTTTTCACTTATGACGCTTTTTTTATGAAAGCCTATAGTCGTTGAGGAAAATATTTGTACGTCTTTCAAACGCGTACGTTATTTATGTTGAAAAAGTGTACAATGTGGTGTTGCGTATACGTTAAGAAATACAATATCAATGAACTTGCCTTCGTACTTAACAGGCTTAGGACTGTCTGACAATATTTACACTAAATTAACATTTTTTTTTAATTTTATAAATACTCGTGAAGTCGGGCGTAGTTAGAAGTTCATCGATTTTATGTACATTATCAGATTTGTTCTTACATTATTTATTTACTCATTTATAATATTTATTTTATTATAAACTAATCGACAACTAACCTAAAATATTATAAACCTAAATTATATACAGTCATTGTTTATTATACTACTATATGTTTTTAGCCTATACCTAAATAATTAATATTAACACAATTCACCAAAAATGCAACGAAACACTACAACAAAACATCGAATGTTAACAACACAACATCGAATAACATCGACACAGTACACACTCGTTGACAGTGCAAAGCACACTAACGTTGTATTTACTAAACGGAAAAATCGTTTAAACGAAAGTATAGACAACAAAACAATGAGATACGGTTAATCAAAAGAAATATTACGTAAATATGTCAAACGTAATTTAGCCGGTTATTATGGATATACTTAGTGATTTCTAAAATGAGTCTTATAGCTATAGGAATAAGGTTCTTTTTCAATCAAAGAAGCATGGTTCAGTCCAACGAAAGGATTTCGTTTAAACGAAATCGAGTTACTCTTGCAAGCGTGCTTGTGTATTTTATTTGAAAAGCAGACTGTTCTGGGAGCTTTTCGTTTAAACGTCCACCTTTAATTATACTTATCTCAAAATAAAAGGCCCGTTTTGACATTTGTCTTCATGACTTAACTAGCGATGTAAGTCGATTCGAGTTTGCATGAGTATTTGATCGATTTGAATATGTAAAGTACATTGGATTAAAGTTCTTTTAAAAATTTAACTTAAACTTTAGTATTTTAGATGTGTATTTTGAAATGATACAATGTTACGAAAGGTCAATTTTGTACTTTTAGTTTCAAATGCGAGCAAGGTATCATTCACAAAACCTCCCCCAGCTTATCCGCCATGGCAGACGTAGGCCTTTTGCCATTGGCACTTTCGAGTAAGATGCCTTGGTATCATCCGTCCGCGACTGACGCACGGTATGATTCGAGTTCAGCCACAGCTGGTGAAATTCTGTAATTAATTAGTCTAAGCACAAGTATAAATAGAACCAGCCAAGTGCGAGTCAGCCTTAAAAAAAATATGTTCATCGATTTAGTTTTTTCTTTAACCGATTGTTATTAGTCTGTGAACAATATGAAAAAATCATTAAGCACAGCACTTAGCCAAGTGGGCGGTACCCATCTATGAAAAATGTAATTACCTTCAGAACATTTCGATCGGTAAAAAATAGAAAACTTCATGGGCGTGAACTGTCAAAACGGGCCTTTTATTTTGTGATATGTTTAGTGTTCTTGAACGGCAACATTAGATGTCATTGTTAAAGTGACTATTCTATATCGTTCAGACATCCACGGGTGAAAAGACAGTAAAATCAAACAAAACAATTTCTATTCGAATATTTGTAACAGACAAATCATAGCGACTATAGTCTCACCAAAAAAACATAAATTCATAACCTTCCCTTTAGTAGGTGAGGTTATGAGGTAAACCTAGTGTTTTCTAAAAAAATACTATACATTAAGGATCGACCTGCCTTATTGCCTGTACGTAAATTTCACACGATTTCAGAAAACGGGACAGTTTTACGTTCCGAAGCTTTCTTTCGGGACAACGGGACTGACAATCGAATAACGGGACTGTCCCGAACAAAACGCGTATGATCACACTAATATAAAATCTTTGTCAGATTTAGGAAAGACACTAATTAAAGAGCAAATAGTTAAGAAAATAAAGAAATATTTTATTCATCATCTGCTGTGTTGTTTACCTTTGCTATAAACCGCGGCAATCTGAACTACCAGACTCGTATGGTACAACCCAGAAGAACACCCTGTCGACACAAAAGTGAGACGCGCGAACCCGAACCAGTACACACCACACAAGTAGATCGCGATCGACAATCGACGTACATTTCGCTCCGTAACCGAAGCATCTTCAGGACGTGTTGACTCTACAAGCGTCACTTACTAATGCATATTTTAGTTAAGTTGTGAATTAAAGCAATGAAAATTAGTGTTTTAAACATAATCCCGGGTATTATTATTATGCGGTATTATCTTATAGTATCCTAGGCTATAACTTTTCAGTGGAAGTAAGGTATAAAACAGCATAGTTTCAAAGGGACAGCATATTTAATTAATTTTTCATCAGCGCGCCGCCATTACGCAGCGCAAAAATATACCGCCGCGGCCGTCGCATATTCAATTTTATTGGAGATTACATTCATTGTTGCCGTGCGCCGGAAAATGTATGAATTATTACATATCCTCCCTTTATGGTGAGATTTTCCATAATATTATTGTATTTAATGCAATAAAAGGATTGATATATTTTCCAGACTTTAATAACAATTTGACTGAGCAACTAAATAAGCTAAAAACTTAAATTATATGAAATTTAATATAAACTATTTACTACGAGTAGACAAGATAACTTTCATTACGATAGGATTGAGTCTGTCAAGTGATATTAAAGTAGTAAGACTAATAGTGTAGTGTTGTTTGGTGGCGTGGTGCTAGGCCTCCGTTATCGAGTAGAACGTGTGTTTATTATTTTAATATTCGTCAGCAAGGTCGAGCGGTGGAGGTGAGAGTTTGTGTTTAGACGTCTTTAAACCTGCTCCTGGGTCTTACGTGAGTGTTGTCAATTTCTACTTGATCTTCACATGTATTATGTTTGTATACATAGACAAACATCGTATATAAAGTTGTATAATTTTATACACGTACCATTCGAGTTCTTTATACAAGTTATATATTTAACGTCATACCATTTTATACATGTTAAGTGCATGTTGCTTTGTAGTATTACTCATATAGATAAAATACAGGAGCTTCTTATATAACATCGTACTATTATATTTATCAAGCAGTGATGGCCCAGTGGTTGAGTCTTCAAGTCTTACTCGGGAGGTCCGAGTTCGATCCTGGGCACACACCTCTGACTCTGAGTTATGTGTGTTTTAAAGGAATTAAATATCACTTGTTTTAACGGTGAAGGAAAACATCGTGAGGAAACCTGCACTCACGAGAGTTCCCAAAAAGTTCTCAAAGGTGTGTGAAGTCTGCCAACCCGCACTGGGCCAGCGTGGTGGACTATGGCCTAATACCCTCCTCATTCTGAGGAGGAGACCCGGCTCAGCAGTGGGCCATTGAAGGGTAGTGATGATGATTATATTTATCAGCTTACAACAGCATATTATTTAATACATAAGCTTAGTTTTACACACAACCTTTTTATATAACATTTTCATTCATATTATTTTATACACAAGCTTTATATTATACTAGTAGACGCTCTCTGATACATTTCTATCGATATTTGCGGAAAAAGAGCTCTAGCGTTGAATAAACATTTTATTATTATCCCGGAGGAAGTATTAATTTTCCTGGATAAAAAGTAGTTGTTTTAAATTATTAAATTTTCATATTTATAATTTTAGTAAGATAAGATGTTGTACTATTTTAAACACTACCATTTTTTACTGTCATACCATTTTATACACAAACTTACATCTATATCTATACTATTATATAAAGAGGAAAGATTTGATTCTTTGTATGTTTCTTTGTTGCAAATAGGCTCGGAAAGTACTGAACTGATTTTGAAAATTCTTTCACCGATAGGAAGCTACATCCTTTCCGGGTAACATAGGCTATGTGGTGTTGCCATAAATACTCTAATTAAAAAGATATGGCCATTTAAGTGCCATAAGGTGGTCATTTTGTAAATTGAAGAGTTTTTCAGAAACTAAAAATCCGATTTAAAAATTCTTTCACTGATAGAGAACTACACTATTCGTGAGTGACAAAAGTGATTTAGTGTTGCCATATACATATTTTAATTAATTAATAGAATATGGTCATTTAGTTGTTACTAAACCGATTTTAAAAATTCTTTCACCAATAGAAAACTACACTTTTCGTGAGTAACAAAGGTGATTTAGTGTTGCCATATTCATTTTTTAATTAATAGAATATGGCCATTTTGTTTCTACTAATCCGATTTTAATAATTCAGTCACTGAGAGAAGTCTATAGTATTTCCGTCTCTCATCCTCTTATAATACTATCACTCTCTTTGTTCTCTCATTAATTTTTATCTTTATCTGTTCAGAATGATCAGTCTCCTTTCACTTTCTTTCTTTGGATTATCTCTCTCTCTCTCTCCCCTCCCCTCTCTTTTTCTCTTTTTCGCTCTCTCTCCTTTACCTATTTAAAATTATTTTTGCTCTGTCCTACCTCTTTTATTGTCTGTTGCTTTTCTTTTTCTTTCTATTATTTTTTTTATAACTTTTTCTCACTCTCTCTCTCTCAGGCAGCTAGTATTATATATAAGTAATAACTTTCACATGCAATTATTTTTATTGTTAGTACCTCAGATATGTGTATGTAAATTACTAGTAATAGTAAAATGACCTCTTCTATATACATAGATTATGTACAGACCGACCCAATTGTAGAATAGTCCCCTCGTTAGTAGAGAAACAAGTTTTACAATATTCTGTTAAAACGTGATCGTTCCCTTTATTTCTTAAGGGCTATACATATTATAATTCCCAGACATTTCTACTTTTACCCTCTACCTGGTCGCAATTAAGTTTCATATAATTTAAAAAAAAAACGATTTCATAACCTCCATATAAATAATAATGTATCGCTTCTATGTATGTAGGCACATAAGGTGTGAGTGAAACAGAAGAGTGAGTGAGTGATCAGTGAGGTAGTGTCCACATACTACGCATTATAGAATAGAAATTCAACAGAAATAGTAAGTTCATATTTGCAGGTGACAGAGTATGAATGAATAAATGAGAAAGTTACAAGTGAATGAGTGAACGGTTTGAATACACCTCAGCGAAGCGAGGATGGCAAGTGTAGTAGTATTGAGTTAAATTTAAAACTGTAATATCAAATCTTTAAATACTGCTTTGAAAAGACTTAATTAGGATAGTCATAATTGTTAAAATTAGAGATCCTTAGCACAAACAAATGAGAACCCATTTCTTCATTTGGGTGAAGCTTCTGGGTTCCATATCTTATAAGGATCACTTCGATGTCCGTCTGTCTGTCTGTATGTTAAGACGCTTTTATCAGGAACGCTTGAAGGTACCAAGTTGATTATAATAACAAACATTCAATTTTACTCACTTTTAATTAAAAGCAATCAAAAAATTGCTAAATATATGAGAGAAATATAATACCCATTACTGTACAGCAAGGCGAGTAATGCCTGGGGCGTGAGACCCAGGAGCAGGTTTAAAGAGCTCTTTCATAATATATTAACTCTCACCTCCACAACTCGACCTCGCTAACGACAATAGATAATAAAGTAAACTTACGTGGACGTCGAGAAGGGTAACCTTAATCACGACACTATAACACTAACTTCCATGTTCACTGCACGAAAACACCAGAGAGACTGAGACTAATCTATCGCACTAAATGTTATATATTGTCTTCCCGTCGGTATACTTGAAATAATATAAAATGATCTACCCGCTGATACTACTTTATAAACAGTGTTGCTAACAAAATACATCCGAACAAAGGTACTTCGCGTAGACCTAGAATTATAAAATAAATTAATAATGCTTTTTGTCGTAAACAGGATTTGACTTACATCACTAGGTACCTACATGGGGAAAACTCCTGAAAGATCTCCATTTTCTCAAAGGTGGGTGAAGTCAACCCGCATTTGGCTGGCGTGGTGGACTATGGCCTAATCCATTCTGAGGAGGAAACCCGGCTCAGCAATGGGCCATTAATGATAACAATGATGATACAGTATGGGGACACTACTTTGCCGACAGCAAAGTGAAGTTGATTCCTCAATTCAAATAATACGGAACCTTAACCCGCGAGGCGGCTCGCTCTTTTTATAAATATCTATGTATATATTATTGTATGGGTGTGTGCTGTGTATCTAGTTCCCATTTAGTCACCAACCAGCCATATTACCTGAAGGAGTTACAACACTCCTTTCACAAGGGGTTAAACTCCATTTGACGTGCAAACTGGTAGATCAGTAGAACACAGCGAGTATTGTTCTCAGCTCGTTAGTTGCGTTGGAACGAGTCGTGTTGTGCAACTACTGCGACAGCGCTAGTGTCGTGATCGCGGGTTTTGTTAAGGCGATATACAATCCAGTACAAAATTAATTGTAAAATAAGATATACTTATTAATGTACATCAATATGTGTAAATATTAGACTAGTCTCTACACATTTTTTTAACCAAAAAAGTCCTTGCACCTAAACATACGCACACCTCTACGTTTATTTATCCAAACTTACCCCTTTTAGGCTGCGTTTCCAACAAGATAAGCGAGGATGTGTTTGTTAAGAACCAATAGAAACGCTTCATATATTTTTTATTTTTATTAATGTAAATTTTCAGATTACATTGATCTATCGTATTATATACGATTAAATTTATGTTACACACCAAAACTATACTATTCACATTAAAAAAATACAATTTATATATATATATATATATAGGTAAATTAAACAAAACACTAAGTACACAATATGTATGATGCTAATTAATAAAATTACATTAATGCAAAGCCTCTTTAAAAAAACAACATCACATTAAATATAAATAAGCTACAAACAATTCGAAAAACTAAATAAAAAGTTATCATCAAAAATTAAAATTAAAAGTACAACAAAACAAAATAGAAGTTTTAATCTGAATTACCCCCTAAGTATTACCCCCTATTAGGCCTCGTAAGAGCAACCAAGCAATGTCGCATGATAGACGAATTGTATCTACACGCTATGGTCTTCTGGATGGGATTATTTCATTTATCCTAGACTCGCTCTATGTGTCCAATAACGCGATTCTGTTCGATACTTGCGATTCGGTTCTTTCAAAAATATTTCTCGCTACACATCCTTGCTCATCTCTCGGAGAAAAGCAGCCTTTGGAGGGCATTGTAGATTTAGGACCAAGGTTAGGGGCCTCTTTACAACAAAATATACATGCGGTATCCTCAATAAGGAGAAACTAGCACTGCAACACTTAACATACACTAAGTCTACTGTATGATATCACTTAACTGTCTAACTTAAATCTATTGGATTGCCATTATAGCCTACTTGAAATAAAGTAAAACGAATATATCGCAAGTACAAAGTCTTTACCAACACATAGCTACTGAAACTCTCCTGATTACCTGATTATAACAAATTCATTCTTAAATATTCATTCTCTATCTCTTTATATACAGCAGCAAAAAAAGGAAGTTAGAAACTAAAACCAAAAGTTGTATGTTCTTTTCTCAGTGAAATCATATGTATACCCCCAAGATTTTTAGAGAACTCTAAACCTTTCTCGATGAACAGAAAATACAAAGAACTTTATAAACGTGTTCTCCTTAAGAGTGTGCAATAATCAAGTCCACAATACGATTGTTGTCTTAATAGATAACTATTGACGCGGACCACGGACACTGTGCTCTATACTCTATGCTCTAGGCTATTCAAATTCCACTATATATAAAATAAAAACTTATATGTCCTCCTACTAATTTTAAGACTAAACTTTGATACTAAGATTACTATTTTGATATTAAATATGACGAACTACCAAGGACTTAAACGGTCACACAGTTCGACATGCCCTTCATCCCCTATTTCGACCCCTTAAAACTTTTTTTCAAAATAAAAGCTATCCTATATTCTGTCCCAAGCTGTAGTCTATATCTATAGCAAATTTCATCTAAATCGGTTCAATGGTTTAGACGTGAAAGCGTTACAAACACAGACATAGTACTAGTTTCTGCTTTTGATTGTTATAGCTGGGTCACAAGCCCTAGGCATAGTGTATGCCCTAGGCATAGTACCAGTCTCAATTATATTAGTAGGGATAGATGTTGTATCTGTGTGTGTGTTTTATTAATTATTCACAAACAATACTGTCCTACAATAGCAACATTTCAACACAGTGAGGTCATGGCAACATTACGCATTGGTCGCACCTAATAAAATAATTTAGATTTAATCATTACACGACTTGTGCCTTGTATTATTACTGTTATAGCGCCTGATATTACCCGAGGGTATTTATAAAAAGTTATTATCCTTGTCCTAGTATCTCCCAAACTAAAAACATTTAAACTCAACCATTTAACATTATTTTATTAATTATAATTAAATCTATTTATATTAATTATACAAATAATTTATAGGGAAATAGGATAAGGAAATTCACAGATAATTATAGTTTCTATATCCTAGTTCTATTCTATCTCCTTATCTCCTAATCATCTCTAAAGTGCTACATCCTTCAAAACACAATTTTATAAATGCAAATGTTATAGTAGGTCTAGTCTTATTAATATAAGGGTATTCATGATAAAAAATTTAGATTTAGTCATTAGCCGACAAACCTTGCCGTGAATAATGTTCTTAGACCCTACAGTTTAATATCTTAGTTCTAGTCTAAACTATCTTTAAAAATAATAAATGAAAGTGGTAAACTAACCCTAGTATTATCAACCTGGAGGCAAAAACAAAGAAGAGAGGATAAGGAAATTCATCCCTTATATATAAAAAAAGTTCTTAAACCCTATAGTTTCTTATCCTGGTTCTAGTATATCTCTTAACAATCTTTGAAACGCTACATTTTGCAAATCACGAATTACAATGTAAAATATTAAAGCATGTTAAACTTATCCTATTTCTAGTTTATATTCTCTAATTATCTTAATTCTAGTTTTCTCAAAAAAGTAAAACATTTTCAAGGTGAGGTCGAATATTAATACGCAATACCTCCACGTGGGTGACAAACCCCAAGCAACGCTTTATTGAAATTAAATCTAAAATTAGCAATTTCCAAAGAACAGCACGCGTTTCTAAAATTAGCTCAATTTATATACATTAGTTATTTAAATGGCCTGTAGCTGATTTCAGATATTGCTAACAGTGTTCGTAGCTACAATGTAACACCTACCATTGTTAAGATTTTAATCTAATTTACTATTTATATTGAAAATAATCTAATTTACTGGAATTTGTCGCTTGTTTTATAAATTCGAAGAATTACAGTTTCTACTTCGGTCAAAACAAAGCCAATTTAATATATGTTACCGTAAAATTGTCAACAGCGTTAGATTATAATCTATCAATTTATAAGCAACACCCTTGTGGTGAACCAAAACCTCGCCATCATTGCCACCGTCACTCATGGGCATCTTACATATAAATTAAGTCAGGAGGTGGAAGAGAAGAATACTGCGGTTTCAGTGGACCCAAAGCAAAAATCTGGATCTGATCCAATTTGAACTGCCAGAACATATTAATGGGATAGGAGATGACGATAGGAGTCGCATACTGGTGCTCTCTTACCAGTAAAGGAGAAATATATTCTTCCCATAGCTTCGACTAAAAGATTGGGCGAATGTTCACCCAAATAACTTCTAAAATAATTACTCTGTAATAGATTTACAACTACGCCATAGTAACACGCATCAAAATAGTGAAATGACCTTACCCACTCCACATCTAATAATAAATCGACAAAATTGTGTGGAACGCTGTGACGTTACGTCTGCGTACTACTGCGTCGGCGCAGTCGTGACGTCGACTGGCTATTGTTGAGAGCTGATACAACTAATCACAAGCTTTTAATTCCTTAGTAAACGGAAACAAGGTCTTCTCAAACAAAGCTAGTACGCAGCGAAGAAGGTTGCAGAACGTGGAGATCATTAATGGAATTAAGACTCACTATGGCCTTCCTCTACCGTAATATGGGAGAATACCAAGGTTTTTAACCCTCAGTATACAAGGTGGGGTTTAGCATACCCTATTAATAAAATTAAATAAAATCAACAGATTATATAACTCGGTGAAAAGGTGTACCGGAAAGTCATTATCGGTTTTTTTGAAAAAATAACTACGTAATTTTCTAGAAAATAAAAAAAAATATTTATTCAAAGTATTGGCCATTTGATTCTACACATCTTGCCCATCTCTCTGGTAATTAATGGATGCCATCCCAAAATAACTGTTTGTCCTTTGAGGTAAACCATTCATCGAGCCATTTTCTAACTTCGAAATTGGCGAAGTGCTGCTCTGTAAGCGCATGTCCCATCGATGCGAAAAGTTGATAGTTGGACGAGGCAAAACCTGGAGAGTACGGCGGGTGCAATAATATGTCCCATCTAAGTGCTTTCAACGCTTCCTTGACCGGTTTTGCTTTACGAGACGGCGCGGTATCGTGTTGTAAAATCACTTTACCGTGACTTCAGTTTTTTGATCAATGCGTGGTTCAAATTGCGATCACTAGTAACTGTTTCACCAGGTTTCAACAGTTCGTAATACACCACGCCACTCTGGTCACACCAAACACAGAGCATTGTCTTGCGACCGAAACGTTTTGGCCTTGGAGTCTATGGCCCGGCTTCGCCAGGTGATAATCATGATTTTTTGCGCTTAGGATTTTCAAAGTAAATCCACTTTTCATCACCCGTCACTATTCGATGCAGAAATGACTCCCGATCATATCTTTGAAGCAGCATTTCAGACGATTATTCGATTTTCCATTTGCCTGTCATTCAATTTATGTAGCACCCATCTTCCCACTTTTTGGATTTTCCCCATTGCTCGTAATCGGTCTTAATTATTTCTTGAGCCACATTTAACGCTTCTGCCAATTGTTTTTGAGTTTGAGTTGGGTCTTCATCCAATAACTGAAGTTTCGCATCTTCAAACTTTTTTGGTCTACCAGAACGTTCTCTATCTTGCACATCGAAATCACCACTTTTGAATTTTCGAAACCACACCTCACAAGTTTTTAAGGTTAGAGCATGCTCACCGTAAGTTTCTACCAGCAAACGATGACTTTCAGCGGATTTTTTCTTTTGATTAAATAAGAAAAGTAATGCATGCCGCAAATGCACGTTTTCAGGCACGAAACTTGACATTTTCAAAGAGGTATAAATCTATGACGGTGTTACTTTTACAAAATATAACATGTACAGCTTTGAAGCTAGATGTCAGTAGAATAAAATAAATGTGTCAAATCATAACATTGCATACTTAATCCTAGCGACATCTGTTAGAAAAATCGGTAATGACTCTCTACCGGAGAGTCATTAACACACAGGTAAGAAAGAAAATAAGAAATATTGAAAAACACTACAAGGGGGTGTGATATTCATTGGACTTTTGGGTAAAGGCAACCTAGACACTGCTACTGATCCGATAAATAACTAAACGTTAAGACCTCTAATAACTACGACAGGAACCTAAGCAATGCCATGTACTTGTGACTAAGGTGTAGGTTTAAGGAGCTCCTTACCGCATTTTTTAAACACTTACCTCCACTGCCCAGGTTCTCTGTTGAAACCTATGGTTATTCTAACCTAAGCCTAACATACGCGCCGTCATATATAGAATATATGACATTTATTTATTATAAATTGTTTTACCAAATATAGATCGGTTTAAGTTTAATTCATCTTCATTTATATATAGAAATTTAAAACCTATATACTATTTAATCTTTGCTTAAGTCCTGTTTTTAAATGGTACTATTATTTTAGTTAATGACATAAAAAGTCAAACATACTTGCCCAAGCTTAACTATAAGCAGATGTAACGCATTTTGAAGAAGAGTTTGGACTGTATGAATTGAACTAATCAGTACGAAACAACATCCTTTAATTCGCAGCTACTGAGAAACGAATTAGCACATCTATCTAGTGTTATTTGATGCTGGCAACATTGAGCCTGTTAGTTTTAATGTCGGCAACATTAATCTGAATAATATTTGATTTTAAAAGTTGGCGCACACTGAATATCGTTCAGTTGTGCCAACGTAAAGAGCAAACCAAATGATTACGCCGCCATCATGAAAATATTTATTACTGGATCGGCATCATCAGATATTTGGAATGTGGCGTATATGGAAGGTTAATATAATAAATAACTGTATGTTTTTAATTCAATACTAAACACCATGGAACTGAGACAAATGTGCGTGAGGTTTGTGTTCTAATGATGAAGGTGTTAATTTGCACTTTGTTCACGTCGCCATCTTGTGCGACAACGTTGTTGTTCACGTGAAATATCCATAACTGTTCTATAAGTCACTACATTTCTTCTATGTATATTCAAGTGTCTCTAGATGTTTTAAAGTCATGATTAGACTCCTAACAAATATAGCTGAATGTCCTGAAATATTTTGGGGTTACATAAATATAAAAAGATAAATTAAAAATATTGTTATTGCGCCACATATCTCCTAGGAAACGTTCCTTGGAGACCATCCATAACTTTGAGAAAACAGATTTTTGGGAAAATGTATCAATAGACTCTATGGGACCATTTAAGGTCAGAAATCCCCATCCCCATACGAAGTAGGATCGATAGACATAAAATTTTTTTTTTTTGGATTTTAGCACTTTTTTCGCTAACCATACATTTTCTCAAAAATCTGTAAATGCAGTTCAGAACATCTTGAAAAGTTAAGTATGGTCTCCTAGGAACGTTTTCCTGTAACTATAACGGTTAAGGTACCTGCCCTTATTGACCCGTCTCAAAAATCCACTCTGTATAAAAAATTTACTTTTCAGAAAGTTAGTAATAAATTATTGAAACATCTCCGCAACATTACTGCCCGCACGCGATGTAGCAACACATACAAAAAGTGTGTCTATCCGTCGTTTTGTCCGTACCTAATTACTTCGGTTCGTATGCAAGGTATGAAGACAACGCTAATTATTTTGCAACGTTTATTATCAGACGCCGTCTAGACTGATTTCAAACTAGATCAAGATTGTTGTACACTAATATATTCAAGATTTTATCGCTTCAAAAGCTTCTTAAAACTCTTTACTAGCGACCAGCCCCGACTTCGTATGATTTCTCTACTATAATATGCATGTATTAAAATATACATTTAAATCTTCCTCATGAGTTACTCTATCTATCTAGACATATCCTAATATCAACACCGTATGTACACCACTTTAAACAACATTTTCTTTTCACTTATTGAGCAAGTAGAGGGTATTCTATAAAATACCAGCGATCGTATGCTATCAAGTGTTGCTAGCTACGTTTTAACGATTGTAGTGTAGTACCTCGCAACGTAAGTAAATAAATACCTGTACCCTACACTAGGGATATTGATTTGTAGCACAGCCTCATGAAACGATTCACAAAAAAATCGAGTCGAGTCTACATTTACAGTGTAAGTTTGGTCGATCGATTTTTGGAATAATAACAGAAAAAAATCGATTTTCGAGGGCGAAAAAAGATTCTGTGCTGTATTATATCGACTTCAAAGATCGTTTTTTTGTCCGAGAAATCGATTCTATCATTAAATTTAAATACCTTTACTTACTGACAGTAAGTATAATCCAGAGAAAATTATCCACGCCTCCCTGATGACCTAAAACTTCCAAAAAGAGGACGTCATTTAACAAATCTAATTTCAACATTACTAATTAGAATTTAAGAATAAAAAAGCGGATATACTTAATCTATCTCACAAACGTCACATCTTACAGAAGACTGTCAGGGCGATGTTTTCTAAATTGCGAGTAATTGACTCAGTGTGCTTTGCGCATTGTACAACTTGCAAAGAAAATGTACATTAAATAAGTATATCATTCAATGTACAATCAGCGTTATATTTTGTAACATAATAATAAATAAGTGCTAACCGTACAACAAAAGGTAATGGCCCGATTAATTTATGTTCAATTTTACTCCAAAGACACTTAGATAGGAATGAAAAAAGAAGGAAACGGAGAGTTGAGTGAGTGTTACGTCGGTTCTAATAGTAAGACACATAAATAAAACATTGTTACCGATTTTATTGTATTATTTAATTAAAACTTCTTTATTGTTAACATTAGTCACATCAATGAAAAATTTGATGATATCAAAACAATATATTATGATCAAGTAAATGAAAGAAGATAACTAGAAATTTTAAAGCTACTATATTTCCAAAGATTATTTTGAAGGACAAAAGTAATTTTTATGATGATAAAGAAATAACCAAGCATTTTAGATGTTTATTACTAGAGTTATCATTATCAGTATAAAATATGATGATATTAAAGCAGTAAATGGAGATAAAGTGAATGATAAAATAAACCTAATTATTCTGAAGTTTGAAGCTTCTGAAAAAAACAGAAGTAAACTGAAACAGCAACAACGATAAAGAAGTAGTGATAAAATATTACAGATATTTATAATAATCATTCTCGTCATACAAAGAACGGCATCTTCGCACAGAATTTTTAGGATTCCTATGTTTTATAATAGCAGAATCAGATTTAAAAGGACAACGAGGTATTTTAGGACCTAACGGGAAATCCCTAAGCGTCCTAACATCATATCTATCTGATAATCTAGTTGATGTTGATGCATCGTTCTTTCCACAAGAACATTGTGATTCAGCATGAGTTGAAGCACACGTTTGGAAAGAATTGTATGAACTTTTATAAGAAATATTTGAAGACTTAATTGAGTTTTGAGATGATTCAGTTGCAAGTTCAGAATAGGTCTCGTTACTGGCCATAGATTCCATACTTGTACAAGAAGTAGTAAATGAGCAACATTTTGATTCTAATTTGTAATCAGAATTAGAAATATTGGCTTGTGTCGATTTATTTATTTTATTTTTTGTGCATTTTTGCTGCATATCGTTCTCATTTTGATTATAACAAGGACACTTATGAGTTTTGGGTACAGATACATTTTCTGCGTTACATTTACATTGACCAGATTCTGTCCTACTTGATTTTTGATATTGCCTACAATTATCTACACTTGGTGCATCAGATTTGCAACTAGATGGACATGGTGAAACTTTATCTCTCTTTATACATGAAGGACATTCTGAAATGGGTTTTCGACAAACGCAAGGACATTTATTTTTATTATCTTCTATTTTAATGGGCTTTGGCTGACCACATAAACACGTCGATTTATTTTTAACTCTTCGCGGATTTAAATATGATTTATTACAACTATATTTATTTTTTATGTTGGCTTTTATTTCTCTATTATTTCGACAATTTGTAGAACTATCTGATAATTTCGATTTTACACTAAAGCAAGGACATTCCGACTCTTTTTCAACTTTTGAATATTTTGGAGATGATACTTTAATCGAAGATTTACATGAGCATTTTTTATCTTTATCGTGTATGTTACATATTTTATTTAAATGCTCTAACCGACAACTACAGATTCTTGAATTTGGAGAAATTGATTTCACACATCTACATTTTTGTTTATTACGATCAAACTTTTGGTTATTATAATCATAAATGTCATCTCTTTTCAGACAACTACAAGACTGTTTTATGATATTGACTTCATTATTTCTTCTAGAAAAACAACAACTGGATTCAGATAAAAATTGTTTAGACATAAAAGGATCTTCTGTCATTGTGCTACTATTTTTAGTTTGTTTCTTACAGGTGCAGTTTTCATTATGTTTTTTCCGAAGAATAGATTTTGACTTTAACGTTGAAAACTTTTCGCTCGTATCGATTCCAACATCTATCGTTTTATTTTTATCTTTAGAACAAACACAAACGTTTTTTCTTGTTTCAACGTTAGGCAACCTATCCAATAAACAGGTTTGGTTTCCAATTGATGCAGATTCAAAAATTTCAAAATTATCAAAATGAATAGATTCGTTTAAAGAAGAATTATTCGTACATCTCGATGATTGCGCCTTCATCTTAAATTATTTGTGAATTATTTATAACAAATGTTAATTAAATAAGAACGTTATCTTTAATATTATTTACATATAAAAACTTCTACTCCTAGAATTAAAATATTTCGGTTTTGTAATTTTATTTATAGCTGAATCAGATTGACATGGGTAGTTTACACTTTTAGTTGGTAATTGTCTAAGCGTTCTAACGTCATATTTATCTGATCTTCTAGTTAAAGTTGATGCATCTTTTTTTTCATTCGAACTTAATGATTGACTTCGACATGAAACATAACTTTGAAAAGAATTATTAGAGCATTTAGAACCCGTTGCGGAACCTGAGTACTTATGAGTTGAGCTACTATTAGTTCTGCAAGTTGGAGTTAAAGAAGTATCATTAGAAAATTTTATTGTTTTCTGAAATATTTGTGTAGTGACAACTCCAGGGCTCATCTGGTTTTCAATTAATATAGATTCCAAGCTTCTTAATTCA
Source organism: Limenitis camilla (assembly GCA_905147385.1). Taxonomy (NCBI): domain Eukaryota; kingdom Metazoa; phylum Arthropoda; class Insecta; order Lepidoptera; family Nymphalidae; genus Limenitis; species Limenitis camilla. Next base: position 3,488,821 of record LR990251.1, on the reverse strand, counting down.
GGTTTTTGATGACCACATAAGCATTTATGTGCATTGATGGAGTTTGTATCTGGCCGTAAAATATCTATCGAAGATGTTTGGTTCGCAATAGAAACTGTTCCATTGCTTCCCGTGTAATAATCTAAGCACATAGATGGTTCAAGTGATTTATTTATACTATGTGAAGATCTAATTCTTGTGTTAGAGCATTGACATGATAGTTTGAAGTCATTATTGAACTTAGTTAAATTAAATATTTTTTTATTTATTGACTGCTTAGATTTTTTAGGGACACATGGTGCTGATTTAGATAAAGGAACGTTTTCGATATTATTGCAAGTACATTTAGCTTTATTGCAAACACATTTCGCTGATGTCGGAGTACTTTGAGATTTACATTTACAGCTCGATGTGCTTTTATTAATTTGTTCTTTTCCAAAAGACCTGCAACTATCGGCAGATTTACTGGTATAAGATAAAATTTTCTTTAAAATAATTATACTGCTTGTAGTGAGCTCGATTTCTTCTGCGACACTATTTTCTCTAGAATTTTTATCTATATCTACAATTTCAATTTTGCAGATACTGGTACTAATAGAATTATTAGTATCGCTACATTGTGAAGCTGCATTCTTAGCAGAAACACAGGTCTGTTTAATTTGAATGGAATCAATTGTGTTCGTACTAGACTGTTGTTTACGATTATTTTGACTTGAATTTGACTTACATGAATTTTTTGATGACACACAAGAAACATCCTTAGGAACTTTTAATATACTACTTTCTGTTTTTTGTTTATTATTTCCTGATTGTGTTTGTTTTATTGACCGCTTTAATCTTCTTTTATACTTGCTTGTTTCACCTGTAGTTGTAATAATTTGCTTTTTAGTTTTTGTAGTTGTTACTTCGATTTCTTTCCGAATCATTTTATCGGTATCAGATATTTTTTTTATCTTTACAACTTCTGTTAATGTCTTCGTAATATCTCCTACATTTTTTGAACCTTCTGGACACGTACAGGGAGCATTAGATAATTCTGAATAACAACACGATGAAATAGACTCTTTTCTATTAAAGTTTCTTTTTTGCTTTGCAATACAGCTGTCGCATATTGAATACCTATCAGAAATTGTTATATCATCTTCATAATTTTCAAATGTCTGACAACTTACTATATCGGAATTGTCACATGTAGTACTGCTAGATGATATATTTTTAAGTGAACTTTTATCAACACTTTTAGAACTAATTTTTGATTCTCCCGAATTAATACGACAAATTTGATTTGTAGTGTTAACAATATTATTTTCCATATCTCTTTGATCTATGAATTCTATATTTTTGGAACTCTTTCTGTGTTCTAATTTTTTAGACGATAATGAACATTCTATCGGAGATTTTATTTCCCGTTGGTCAATGAACTCTATATCCTTAGCCCTATTCATATCTATGTTTTTACAATCGGGATATACAATATTTAGACTCTGCGATCTTCTTTTGTAATTTTGTTTATTACTTTGATTACTGTAGCATTTACTGTTTTCAAATGAATCACTTGTTGTAAACGGAGATGAATTTTCTATTGACGAGTGTACCTTGCGTTGATCAATAAACTCTATATTTTTTACCTTATTTACAAAATTATTTTTAAAACCGGGATTTAAGTGTTTTCCCCTAGAAAAAGATGATTTTATTTCGCGTTGATCAATAAATTCTATATTTTTTATCATATTAACATCGTTATTTTTAAAAGCGAGATATTTATTCTTTTCTTTAAACGATGTTTTTTCTATTTCGCGTTGATCTATGAACTCTATATTTTTTATCTTATTCACGTCATTGTTTTTACAACCAGGATATACTGAGTTCAGACTTTTTGATTTTAGATAGTTGTTATGATTATCACTTCCGCAATTGTAGCATAGACTATTTTCATCCGAAGCTTTTATTCTAGACGGTAATGAATTTTCCATTGATGATTTTATCTTTCGTAGGTAAATTAACTTTATATTTTTTAGCTTTTCCTCGTCTATATTATTACAGGCTGGATATGCATTTGTTTTTCTCGACAATGATGAAAGTTTTGTTAATTCTATATCGCGTTGGTCAATGAATGTTATATTGTTAACCTTGTTAACATCATTGTAACCGGAATATAAAGCATTTATTCTAGGCGATGATAAAATATCTATTGACGATTCTATTTCGCGTTGGTCAATAAACTGTATCTTCTTTACCTTATTATTTTTAAAACCGAGATATAAATGTTTTGTTCTAGACGATGATAATTCTATTTCACGTTGATCGATAAACTCTATATTTTTTATGTCATCCACTTCATTATTTTTACAACCAGTATATACTGTGTTTAGACTTTTTGATTTTAGATAGTTAGTTTGCTTAGCATTTCCGCAATTGTAGCATAAACTGTTTTCATCTGAAACAGAAAATGAATTTTCCATTGATGATTTAATCTTACGAAGGTAAATTAACTTTATATTTCTTAACTTTTCCTCATTAATACTATTACAGGCTGGATATGCATTTGTTTTTTTCGACAATGATGAAATTTTTGTTGATTCTATATCGCGTTGATCTATGAATTCTATATTGCTTACCTTGTTAACAACATTATAACCGGAATATAAAGCATTTGTTCTATGCGATGACAAAATATCTATTGATGATTCAATTTTGCGTTGGTTAAAAAACTGTGTGTTCTTTACATTATTATTTTTAAAACCGGGATATAAGTGTGTTCTAGACGATGTTGGTTCTATTTCACGTTGGTCTATAAACTCTATATTTTTTATTTTATTCACATCATTATATACTGAGTTCAGACTTTTTGATTTTAGATAGTTATTTTGTTTGGCAATTCCGCAATTGTAACATAAACTATTTTCATCCGAAGCTTTTATACTAAACGGGGATGAATTTTCAATTGATGATTTAATCTTGCGAAGGTAAATTAACTCTATATTTTTTAACTTTTCCTCATTAATATTATTACATGCTGGATATGCATTTATTTTTCTCGACAATGATGAATTTTTTGTTAATTTTACATCGCGTTGATCAATGAACTCTATATGGCTTATTTTGTTAATAACATTATTGTTACCGGAATACAAATATTTAGGTTTAAATGATGCTAAAACATCTATTGATGATTCTATATCACGCTGGTCGATAAACTCTATATTTTTTATCTTATTCACGTCATCATTTAAGCAACCAGGATATACTGTGTTCAGACTTTTTGATTTTAGATAGTTATTTTGCTTAGCATTTCCGCAATCGTAACATAAACTATTTTCATCCAAAGCTTTTATACTAAACGGGGATGAATTTTCAATTAATGATTTAATCTTGCGAAGGTAAATTAACTTTATATTTTTTAACTTTTCCTCATTAATATTACTACAGGCTGGATATGCATTTGTTTTTCTCGACAATGATGAAATTTTTGTTGATACTATATCGCGTTGATCAATAAACTCTATGTCGCTAATCTTGTTAACATCATTATTATAACTGGAATAAAAATTGTTTGCTCTAGGTGATGACAAAATATCTATTGATGAATCTGTTTCGCGTTGGTCGATAAACTCTATTTTTTTAACTTTATGGACATCATTTTCAAACGTGGGATATAAATTTGGAATTCCAACTGTTGATGATTCTATTTCGCGTTGGTCAATAAACTCTATATTGTTTATCTTATTTACATCATTGTTTTTACAACCAGGATATACAGTGTTCAAACTTTTTGATTTTAAATAGTTGTTTTGATTATCATATCTATTATTATAACGTAGAGTTTTATCATCAGAAACATTAAACGGTGATATAATTTCTATTGACGATTTTATTTTGCGCAGGTAAATAAACTCTAAAAATTTTAACTTTGTCTCATTATTATTTTTACATCCTTGATATGAAACTTTTTCTCTAGATAAAGAGGAATTTTTCGTTGATTCTATTTCGCGTTGGTCAATAAACTCTATATTGTTAACGTTGTAGTTCAAAGTATTTGATTCTGTATATTTATTATATTTATCTTTTGTATCATTATATACACAACAATTATACAAACGATAAACAGAATTACGATTCTTATTTTCTTTTCTTCTAGATTTTGATTCAATTTCACGTTGGTCAATGAACTCTATATTTTTTAACTGCTTCGTATCATTATCATTGAAATCAGGATTTACATGTTTTACTCTAGATGTTGATGATTCTATTTCGCGTTGATCAATGAACTCTATATTGTGTACTTTATTCACATCATTATCATCAATACCAGGAAATACATTTTTTACTCTACACGTTAGTGATTCTATTTCACGTTGGTCAATGAACTCTATACTTTTTGCCTTTTTCGCATCGTTATTTTTAAAACCGGTATGTTTCGCTCCAGTTGATGCTGATTCTATTTCACGTTGATCAATGAACTCAATATTATTAACTCTGGTACTTTTATAATTTTTCTCTACCACTGAATCCGTTACTTGAAATAAGCTATCTCTTTGATCAATATATTGAATACTTTTAATTTTTGTCATGTAAACCGAGTACATATTATCTTTATTGTTTGACTGATAGTTGCCTAGCTTCTCTTCTAATTGTAAAGCATATGAATATTCATTAGTCAAATCAATTTCACGTTGATCAATTAATTCAATTGCTTTAATAGTACCTGTGGTATTTTGTAAATTGGATAAATCTTCTTTTTGTATATTATCAAAAGACTCCTTATTTTTCTCAGAACGTATCTCACTTAAATTTTCTGTAACTTTAGGTTCATCCTTACCTTTTTTATTTTTATACTTAAGTTCTTTAAACCGTTTCAATCGAAAATTATCTTCTCTCTCTATTTCTTCTAATTCGGACATAATGTAGTGACAACTTAGGTTGATTCGCGGGATAACCATTTTTGATAATACATTCCATTTCCTGTGGAGATAAATTCTTGACATAAAGTTGTTCTTATAATATGAAGCTGCTGATAACCACCCTTCCTTTTCTTAAATTTAATCAATAATAAATTCTGCTATATTTTTTGGGAAAAATTATAGTTTTATTATCAAGTGAAAATAATTATGTCAGTTTATATGAAAAGATTTATAAATGAAAATTTAATAAAATATTATCTCTGCAAATAATACTAGCAGGATTTTTTTTGCTTTTGATTGAACAACTAACCAAGTGTTTAAATCCTATGATAATAGGCAGCATCTTCTGCATCAATTGATGATTGTCGTCATTGCAAGTGTTACTGTTATTGCTATTCTAATATTTTTCTATTACTTTCGCTTTGTCTGCTGTATTATTTTGTGATTTTACTATTTAATTATTTCTTCTTTTTCAGCCCGTCGCCACCCAATGCTGAGTGTAGGCCTCTTCCATTGCACTCCATTTCATGCGGTCTTGAGCCTTCCGCATCCAGTCTTTCCCTGCTATTTTAACCAGGTCATCGGTCCATCGCTTTGGTTGCCGTTAACGTTTCGGAATCCAGTTCTTGGTCTCCACTCTAGCACCTCTTTGGCCCATCTGGTGTCATTCCTGCAACATATGTGGCCCGCCCATTTCCACCTCCTAAAAGCTATGACTTTTGCTATGTCTATAAGTCGTGTTCGTCTCCGGATCTCTACGTGTCTTATTCTGTCTCGGAGAGAAATACCTAACATGATCCGCTCCATAGCTCTCTGGGTGACTTGCAGCTTGTTGATGACATGCTGAGTGAGCGTCCAAGTCTCGGCTCCATATATCAGGACGGGGAGGATGCATTGCTCAAAGGCTCTGCGTTTAAGGTTTATAGGTATGTCACCTTTGAGCACGTCGGACAGTTTACCGAACGCACCCCATCTTAACCGAATGCGGCGGTCAATTTCATGGCCTTGTCCGTTCTTTTCTAGACTGATGTTTTGTCCTAGGTAGACATACTCTTCAACCCTTTCAATAGCTTCCCCGTTAACAGTTATGTGGTCGACATCGGTGTTTTTGCACATAAATTTTGTCTTGGATATATTCATCTTTAGACCTACCATGACTGATATATCATACAGTTCTTCAACCATGTATTTCAAGTCATTCAGGTTTTCAGCGAAGACTACAATATCATCTACAAACCGTAGATGAGTAAGACGTTGCCCATTTATGTTAATGCCTCTTTTTGTCCAATCGAGAAGCCTGAATACGTCTTCTAGACAAGACGTGAATAGTTTTGGGGAGATTGTATCCCCTTGTCTTACACCTCTCTTAACTGATACTGGGGAAGTGAGATCATGCAACTTGACTTGCAGAGAAGCTTTGCGATAAACTGCCTTGATAGCCTCCACATATCTAGTGTCCACCTGGCATCTTTGTAGAGAGTTTATTACAGCCCAGTGCTCAATTGTATCAAACGCCTTTTCATAATCTATGAATGCCAATACAAGAGGTTTATTGTATTCGTTGCACTTCTCTACTACTTGCCGCACTGTATGTATGTGGTCGACTGTCGAGAATCCACATCTAAATCCTGCCTGCTCCACTGGTTGGGCTGAGTCGAGCCTGGTGGTCAGACGTAGGGTAATCACCTTGGTGAATAGCTTGTAGATGTGACTAAGCAATGAGATGGGGCAATAGTTACATAATTTCGAGATATCGCCTTTTTTATGTAAGAGTATAACTATCGCATTTCCCCAAGCCTCCGGTATTGTCCCTTCAAACAACATTTTGTTAAACAGTACCTGCAGCTGCTTTAGTACGGCTTTCCCTCCATGTTGCAAACTTTCATAGGTGATCCGGTCTTCCCCAGGTGATTTCCCCTTTTTCATAAGTTTTAGAGCACTTTTGATTTCATAAAGGCTTATTTCCGGAAGGTCTTCAGTGTGGTGTCTTCTCAACGGTGCTCTTGGGTCTTGAGGGGTTCTTTCCTTTTCGTGGCTTTGGGAACTGTATAGTTCCGAGTAAAACTTATGAACTACTTCTAATATTTGGGTTCGGTCAGTTGTAATGACTTCCCCTTCCATAGTTAACTTATGTATCTGTTGACTCCCTCTTTTCAACTGTTTCCTAAACACTTTTGGGCCCCTGTGCTTCTGAATCATATTTAGAATCAAGCTGTTCTTTCTCTGTCTCAACAGTTTTCGTAGCATGTGTCTTATTCTGCTATTGATTTTTGAGCTTCACCTTCACTTCCCGCACCAACCATGTTGATAACATCAACATCTTCGCAGATATATCGTTTGGGACTTAGTATGAAATCGATTTGATTCTTTGTTCTGCCATCAGGGCTTCTCCAAGTCCACAACCTTTGATTCTTCTTGCGGTAGAATGTATTCAAAGCGAATAGCCTTTGTTCCTGCAGGTAGTTTGCCAACATATGTCCTCTTAAGTTTTTCTCTCCTAAGCCAAACTTGCCTACAAACTCTTCATTATTATGGCCCTTACCCAATTTAGCATTAAAATCACCGATAACTGTAGTGTAGAAGCACGGGTTCTCTCTTAAGGCAATGTTAATGTCATCATAGAATTTCTCCATGTCTTCATCTGAATGCGAAGATGTGGGGGCATATACTTAAATAACCTTAAGTGAATAGCGCTTATTTAAGTTAAATGTGGCATAAAGAACTCGTGGGGACACTGCCACAATATTACGCAGCTTTTCCGTCATCGATGTGTTTATGAGTAATCCCACTCCACCTTCCGACCTGTCTTCATAGCCCTTGTAGTAAAATAGATGTCCAGATGTGAGTTTAACAAGCTTCTCTCCTCTTCGTCTGGTTTCGCTCAAACCGATAATATCCCACTTGATCTTATTGAGCACTTCGGATTCCAATTCTTGATATCGCTCTTCCGTGAGTAGAGTTCTAACATTATACGTAGCCAGGTAAACGTCGTGTTGGCAGCCGTATCCGTTCACCCAGGGATTCTTCGCACCCTCTGTCCTGCTGGATTCCCGACCGCTGCCGTAGTCAGGCCCAGCAGAGCGGCCCCTATTTTATTTAGTGTAACTATGTTATAATCATAACTATGTTATTTAATTATTTAGTGTAACTATGTTATAATCATAACTATGTTATTTAATTATTTAGTGTAACTATGTTATAAACATCGACTATATTTAATAATACGATATAAGTATTGCAAATAATTTTATTCAAATATAATTAGAGAGTTCTATTCATTAAAATCTCATCATTATTATGTACATCATTTGAATTTATAATGACGAATATTGTTTTAAGCCTGCGTCATTGAAAAATTTAAAATCCTAGAACTTAAAAATATCTTATGACCAGTTTCCTAATCAGCATCAAGATCTGTAGATAACAGAGAAACTGTGGAAATACAAAATCTTACAGCTGGATCTGACATTGGTGGAAATGAGTTTAACACTTCAGATTTCGTTTTTCTCACTAGTTTAGTTCTTGGACAATTTTCATTCGTTTCTGGTCTTTTGGAAGTAACTAGACCAATTGTTCTTGAACCTGAATATGGGCTAGATTGAGAAGAATATGAAAACTGAGTTTTTGGATTAGGTTTGTTTGCAGATGTCTTACTTGATGACGGTTTACTTCTATTTGGCGTTTTAATTTCTTTTTCGACTTTTATCACTTTCTTTGTTACGGTTATAGTTCCGTCATCATTTATAGTTCTAGATATTTTTGTTATTTCCTTTACTTCTGTTTTAAAGGTTCCTAATTCGGATCCTGAATCGTCTTCCATTGTGTCTAGGGAACCTTCGTTTTCTTCATCTGATAGTTGGATATCTTTTCTTTCATTATTGCACGCATCACATAATGTTTTTTTATCAATATTATCTGATACGTTTTTACTAGGAAGTGGCTTGACATCTTCTTTTATTTCTTCTACTTGTTTCTGGCCTAATTTTAATTTCAGTATTTCTGCAGTTTTTATGAATTCATCTATACTAGAATTTAAAAATCCTTTTTCCTCCATATCTGTGGTTTTATCAATTAATTCACTTATTTTTTTTATTAGTTTATCAATTTCCTCTTGTGATTTACCAGCTTGTGTTGGAGATGGCGATGAAGGTGTCAAAATGTCATAATCAGCTACCGATGTTTTATCAGAGTATTGAATATCGTCGCAAATACAAGGTGTTAATTTAACAATATCAATATCTCTACAATTTGGACAGTCATTGTAATCTTTCGACAGTTCAGAAACTTTTGGAATATCTGAAACTTTTCTTGAAACTGCTGGAAATTTTAAATCTTCTGAAGGTTTTGGAACTTCTGTGAGCTTTGAATCATCTTGAACTGGTTTCTTCTTATTTTTATCATTCCCTCCGTACATTTTGCGTTTTATTTCCAAAACTTTTTTTAATCTGAAGAATTCTTCTCTAGCATACTCTTCTAATTCATTATTTATGTATCCCATAGTCACATTGGTCCTCGGTATCACAATTTTCGCTAACACGTTCATCTTCCTGCAGAAAATTTGCCAAGCTTTAGGATATTCTGGTCATTCATCAATTATATTGCCGATTTATCTGCCAAATAAGGACTGCACAGAATCAATATTTTCATCTCTTCTACTTCTAAGCTTTCTTTTATTAATATTTTAAAAGCCTTAGCGAGACTTTAGGGACTTAATCTCCGTTTTTTTTTTTTGCTTTCACTTTATTATATTTGTGAGGTAAAGTTATTCTAGACAAGAGCACCAAAAACTAATGGAAGGGCGCAATCAGATTATTGGGAGCTAAGGCAAAAATAAATCAAGGTTATAAAATAAAGGCGCTCATGAGTATTTGGCACGACGGTGCAGAAGATGCTTGGCGCGTCCTAGCTAGTAAGACAGAATATTACTGATATAAAGGATTTCTAAATGGCTAGACAGATTCTGACGAAAAATTATGTCATAACAGTTATGATTTAAGAAAAGAGGTCCCCTACATTTATAGCATGATATCCTTTTTTGATGAGATGATGGTCGCGAATTGAATCCAAATTAATCGGATTAAGCTTTTATTGGTTTATTTTAGAAATACCCCCACTTGATCGAAACTTAATAATCTCTGTTTTATGTAAAGTTACTGGCAATTACACTATGCAAATAATTTTGTATAGTGAATTCTGAATATCATTAGTGTGGTGAGTCTTTATGATATTGTTGGCTTAGTTTGGCTTGTAAACTGGCCCCTGGGCTTCAAGCCACACGCGCTGCTCGCTTTCATGCGTAAATTGCATGTTATTGCTGTCTTTTACGTGTTACTGCGCAGTCTAGTTCAGATAAATAATAAATAAACTTCTGCCTGTGAGGGTAGTGTAAAAATTAAATTATAAAATATATTTGTCGGAGAATAGTAAACGATTATCGAATAATCGATCTATGGCTAGAGTACAGTCTCGACTCTTTATATACCTTCGACAGTCTGGCTGTAATCTTAGTCTTGCGCGGTCTCTCAAAGATAGAAGCAGTCTCTTGATAGTGTTAGTGAAAATATTATGCAGTGTAGTTTTGTGATAGCGCTGGGAGTGGTGTCCGATTAAGGTCACGTGAGTACCTTACAATGTAATTGTCACGTGGTAATTAATTGCCACAACGTTAGCGTCGTCGCGAGAAGTGAGCCATGCAGGGTGCCACGAGTGTAGTGCTACTGTGGATATTGCGGCACACACACTTGTGAATTGTTCGGCTTGGGAACCACAGAGGCACTTGCTCAAAGAGGTGGTAGGTGAGTTTCCGTCGCTATCGGAGGTGGGATTATACTCCCCGGTAAGAGAGTGGGCGGCTGTGGTCACGTTTTGTATGTCTGTGGTCTCAAAGAAAGAAGGGGCGAAGCGGAAAAGAGAAGCTGATCCTGCTGCAGTGCCGCAGAAAGCGGTCAGGGGTGCGCAGGTGTAATATTTTTTTGTTCTGCAAGCCCACGCTTCATAAGCAAGCAATTGGAGATGAGAACTGCTTCTCCAAGAGGGATTGAGGAGCATGGCTCTTTAGGTCAATCTCCGTCTAGGCAATATGGTTGTATGCTGAATGAGTTCCTGTGGTGCCTGCCTCATGTCTGCGGTGGATCCGGTGGTTTTTAGTGGGTAGTACAACGCTCGCTGTGAGCCCCACATACCCCTTTGACCCACGGAGGTAATGCGTAAAGGCATTTTACACCGTTATAAAAAAAAAGTTTGGCCATGTGTAAGGTTAGGTTTATGTTATCCTAACCTTAGGATTACACAACATTTCCCTTATTTTTCTCCGACATATTGTTGTAGAAAGAGAGCATAGATAGTGAAGGTAAGCTTTAATATGCATTATAAAAACTATACGTATGTTTTAAGAAACATTTTGAATCAAAGTGAATCAGTGAATGTCTGTATTATTTAATAGGTGAGTATGTGCGTAAGGTTGAGATATGCCAGGGTGAGTAAGAATATAGATGATATAAAAAGTTTATAAAGCTGAAATTATTAAAAAATATATATTGTAAATTTTTAATAGTTAAAGAATTATTTAAAAAAATAAAGGATCCCGTCCAGTCCTTAAAAGTCGGAAGGGTGTTCATCGGCAGCTTCGCCATTTTTGGCTTTTTCTAACTACATTATAACTAAGGAAAACGCACAGATAATAAAAAACCGCCATCTTGTGACTGGTTATGATGTCATTTACTAATTTTTAATATAACCTAAAAACTTATGGCTGTTTTATTTTAGGTCTCAAATAAATTAAAAAATCGAATTTTTAAACCAATAAAATCTATTTTTCAAATCTTATTTAAAAAAGTATTTTTACTTGTGTGTTCTTTAGACATTAATATTATCTGTGCCTTTTCTATTTAACTGAACTATAATTACATATATCTATTATTTAATCTACCAAGCCTTAATATAATTAAGAAAGAAGGAAAGAAAAATATATATATTTTAAACAAACCCAAGTAGTTAACGTAAAACGATGCTAGTTAGGTAAACAGTTAATCATTAGGTACATTTACGCTATTGGGATTCTAATCAATTTTTTATCTGTAGCTAATTATAATATGATTTCCAATGCCAAAGTAAACTCCCGAATAAGCTATTTGCAACTTATCCAGCAAATAAGACGTCATAATCTTTATAATTGTCAGAAATCTACTCACCGGCAAATAAGGTGCCAAGTAAACTTTATTAATAACAAGTTTATGTATTATGTAAGCATTAAAGAGGGACGCAGAGGGAGGTTTGTCTTTGCTTTGCTTATTTTTGATGACATGGGGAATGGAGTCTGCATGATTATTACGCAAGCGATGAAAAAGTAAACACGCACATTGAAACGTGAAAATGCTCAGAATGAGGAGGAGAAAAATGCGTTACTGTAAGTAAGAACGGGAGAAGGGGGGACGGCTTTATAGGAGGGCTGATATTTGCAAAAAATCTGCTTACGTAATACTTTAACGGAATATCTTAATTAATTTCTTAAAAAATCTTTATTCTACAGCTATCTAAGATGATTATTAAGTAATAAAAGTAGTTTTGAAGGAAATGCTTTATATAATATCTGATAACTTCGCCCGGGTGCAATTTACCATTTATTTAATATTTCAGACATAAAAAGTCACAAAGCTCGACATGCACTCCACCCCCATGTGGATAGATGGCGTACGAGAAAATTCATTTGGTGACTGAGTATTCTTAAGTATTTAATCCTCTATAAAACATGTCCATCTTCTAGCGTTACTTTTTCTCTGTATCATAGTTCATAAAAATTGAATAAGTAACAGACAGACAAAAAAAACAGTGATGGCCCAGTGGTTGAGACTTCCAAGTCTTACTCGGGAGGTACGAGTTCGATCCCCCACACAGGCACACACCTCTGACTCTGAGTTATGTGTGTTTTAAGCAATTAAATTTCACTTGCTTTAACGGTGAAGGAAAACATCGTGAGGAAACCTGCACTCCTGAGAGTTACCTAAAAGTTATCAAAGGTGTGTGAAGTCTGCCAACCCGCACTGGGCCAGCGTGGTGGACTATGGCCTAATACCCTCCTCATTCTGAGGAGGAGACCCGGCTCAGTAGTGGGCCATTGAAGGGTCGTGATGATGAACAGACAGACAGACCATCTACTCGTCATTAGATGGCGTAAGTAGTATATAAAATCGCAGTTACCTACGATTCTCAAATGTTACTTTCGATATTATAATATTAGTTAGGATATAGATAAAATAGCATTTAGCAACAAAACCCAGAAATCAAAGTATATATATTTTAATAAAGCAAATGTTACCATAATGATCAAATCGACTTCGAACCCGAGATATATCTTTTGACGCTCCACAGTAACTTGTTTGGAATCTTTTTCTCTTTCAGTTATCTTTACGCGTCCCGAGGGACTTATTTCTTATCTTTTATTATATTACGCTTTTACTTAAATATATTATGTATATAAATTTAGGTATTCCTATTAACTCTATAGAATTGTGTGACTTGTAAAAACGTAAAAACATTTTTAATAATTTCATTTTTTTATATAATTATCTATTTATTTCTCAAAATACCATATATAAAATTGTCACCATCTATAGCTGTTTAAGACTTAAACATATAAATGCAACTTAAACATTTAGAATGCAAACATCAACTCTTAAAGTGCGATAAATAAAGCATTTCCATCAAAACCCATAAAAATCAAAATCCACCTACTTTGTAGCGTTCTTGTTAGCCAGCTCCACCATGAGGAAGCTGGCTCGGAGCTGCATCATCATGATGAGTCGCTTCAAGAGGTCCAGCCACGCTTTTTTGGCTTCGAGGATTGCTTGACCACCCTTTTCTATTCCCAGATGAGCGTAGGGGGGATATTCTGTCTATTAAACAAGGAGAACCTTAGTATATTATAAAGAGAGTTTGAAGAGTTTTTTGTTTGGTTAAAATCTCAGGAACTACTGGTTTAAATTGAAAAATTCTTTTTTTTTTGGATACTCCATTTATCGAGGAAGACTATGAGATATATAACATCACGCTACGACCCATAGAAATGGAAAATCACCTAGATGAAGTCGCGTGGGTGTGTGTTCATATAACTGCGAAGGTATATTTGTTTCCATTCCGGTATTTGACTGTGATATGGTTTTAAGTATTAATCAGCGAATCTTATAGGATGTTAATTAATCGGCCCCAATAAAATTTATAGGTACTACATTATTTTTAAAGGTTTCAAGATCTTTATATATCACCATTTTTTTCAAAAAATCTAAAAGGAAAGGAGATTTGTTTCTCCGAAACTTCGGAAATGAGTTTTGAGTAAGTAATAATGGCCGAGTAGCTTCTAGAACACTTAAAGAAGGATTCTTTTAATTTTAATTTCCAATTAATATCATTTTAAACAGAAAATTTTAAGGTAATTTAAAACTTCTAGTAACTACAGATGGTCATGTGGTACTTCTACTGAATCTTAAATTATGTTGTTTTTCTTTTTCAAATTCTAAGAGAGAAAAGAAGAGACGAAAGGAAAGTAAAGAAAATGAGTATCATTCAAAATCAAAATCTATACTAATATTATAAAGAGGTAATGTTGTATGAGTGAGTGTGAGTGAGTGAACAGATTGAATACACCTCAGCGAAGCAAGAGCTGAATATACTTAGAAAGGAAAACTTACTTCAAATATTTCAAATTGTACAATCTTCACGCCAGATATTGATTTAGCGTTCTGTTGGACCACAACACCGGCCTGTAAACAAAAATATCTAGAATTTAAGTTTGTATGTAATCTGAGGAACTACCGATCTTATTTTGATAGATTTTCTATAAAGCCTTAAAATTGCTTCGATGATTAATAAGAACTAGATATTTACAGTGACTATATTCGTCAGAAATAAAATTTATTGAGTTGTAGAAAGATTCCTTTCATTTATGTATTCACGTTCACAAATACATACACAAACACACACACACATACACTATACAAATTAAATAGGATTTTTTATACATTTTCATTACTTAAATATTAATCTTAGATATAGAAGAGTGTTGGTTTTTGAGAGTAAAAGAGTAGCTTTAGTAGAGTAGGGTTGCCAAGTGAAAACATCATGTCCGGGACAATTGTAGGAAAAATTCCGGGACAATTCCGGCAATATGGCAACCTTAAGAGAGAAGTATATTTGATATCCTTTAACATTTTGGATACGCAACTGTTCCTTTAATAGGAGTATATTAGTGGATATAATGAGGATACATGCTGGATACAGTCCTTCGAATATATTCGCGTACTTGATGGGCTTCCTCTAATTGTTCTGGTGGAGGATAGATGCCACATTAGATTTGAATTTCTTTGGTACAAATCATTAAGGTGGGAGGATTTTAATTCCCAATATTATGAGAATTAGGTGGGTGTAAGCAATGGCCGAACATTTGCCTGAGTAAGTCATCGCATTATTACGGCTGGCCAGAAAATGTCTCCTACTTCCACAGAAAATGTCTCCCATCTAGCATGCTCGCATAAAAGCGAAATGATGAATTCTATACCATGATCAGAAAGAAAGGAGCTTCACTTGAGGAAAGATCGCTGGCGGGCAATAACAGTATTCTGACGACGTTGGCGTTTAAGACAAATTCACCAATTCTGGAGCATTACATGAAAATACTTGTGTCTAACATAGTTACTATACTGGGTAATTAGTTGCCTTAATAAAGAATAACGTCAACAACCAAAATAATCATACTCATAGACAACAGAAATCAGGGAGTTCATAAATCAGGTAGATAATTTTGATATCAACACTGTTGATAGTGTTTATCATTTATCATATTATATAATTTATTGCATACATTTTGAGATTGTATAAATAATTGTTAGTTTTTAACAGTTTGCCATAGAAGGCGTGCAATATTATTATTTTAAAAATTACAGTATTAAATCTCATACTAATATATAAAGCTGAAGAGTTTGTTTGTTTGAACTTGCTAATCTCAGGAACTACTAGTCCGATTGGATAAATTCTTTCAGTGTTAGATAGCCTGTTTATCGAGGAAGGCTATAGGCTATATATCATCACGCTACACAATAATTATAATAATAGATTTACCAAAAATAATATTATTAATTGAAACATTATTCATCGTTTAAAAACTCATTAATAGCGTAGAAACATTTAGATAAAAGATGTTCATTTGGCAATGCATTGTATGGTTTAGGCACCATAATAATTAAACTATGTATTACTCAATTTCAAAGTATATATCTATTACGTTACTATGCCATATGCGAGGATGTATAGTGAGAAATGTGTTTCTCCTTTTAATTACCAATAGATATATTTGTTTATTTTATATATGCCTCCGTGGCGCAATCGGCTAGCGCGTTCGGCTGTTAACCGAAAGGTTGGTGGTTCGAGCCCACCCGGGGGCGAAATACATTTTTGTAAAAAAAATATTATACTAAAAACAAAATTATTGGTCTATTATCTACAGAATAGTATAATTATATTTTTTATAATTTAAAACATATTTAAGGAATAGCAAATTTTAGCTCATTGCTACCTCTTTGCCTACCTTCAGTATTTTGTCATTTATCATTTCGAAATAGAAATAAAACTTAAGCTAATTAAGTCTATAAAATTTTATAACTTAATATATTCCAGGTAATATGTTTACATGTTAAGAAAGTTTAACTTATCTATCATAATAGTTTATTTAAAAAAATACACCACTTTATATAGATACTTAGTGTCTATATTAAGATCTTCAACTTCGAATAAATCAAAATCGTTTATAAGCAATAAAAAGAGATTAAATACATAAATACCTGTTTACAAATATCTTCAGTAACTATGTAGTTCAGCTGTGGACAGAAGTACCGAGCTCTAGCCAGCATGATGAAAGCATTACGCATGTCTTCACCAAACCCCTGGTACACACTATGGAGAATATGAAAAAATAAGTGAAAGCTTATACAAAGAACTTCTTTGAGACTTTCAATAGAATATAACTCCGAAGTGCACGCTTATACAAAGAACTTCTTTGTGATTTTCATTAGAATATAACTCCGAAGTGCACGCTTATACAAAGAACTTCTTTGTGACTTTCATTAGAATATAACTCCGAAGTGCACGCTTATACAAAGAACTTCTTTGCGACTTTCATTAGAATATAACTCCGAAGTGCACGCTTATACAAAGAACTTCTTTGTGATTTTCATTAGAATATAACTCCGAAGTGCACGCTTATACAAAGAACTTCTTTGTGACTTTCATTAGAATATAACTCCGAAGTGCACGCTTATACAAAGAACTTCTTTGTGATTTTCATTAGAATATAACTCCGAAGTGCACGCTTATACAAGGAACTTCTTTGCGACTTTCATTAGAATATAACACCGAAGTGCACGCTTATACAAGGAACTTCTTTGTGACTTTCATTAGAATATAACTCCGAAGTGCATGCTTATACAAAGAACTTCTTTGTGACTTTCAATAATATATAACTCCAAAGTGAACGCTTATACAAGGAACTTCTTTGCGACTTTCATTAGAATATAACCCCGAAGTGCACGCTTATACAAGGAACTTCTTTGTGACTTTCATTAGAATATAACTCCGAAGTGCACACTTATACAAAGAACTTCTTTGTGACTTTCAATAATATATAACTCCAAAGTGAACGCTTATACAAAGAACTTCTTTGCGACTTTCATTAGAATATAACCCCGAAGTGCACGCTTATACAAGGAACTTCTTTGTGACTTTCATTAGAATATAACTCCAAAGTGAACGCTTATACAAGGAACTTCTTTGCGACTTTCATTAGAATATAACTCCGAAATGCACGCTTATACAAAGAACTTCTTTATGACTTTCAATAATATATAACTCCAAAGTGAACGCTTATACAAGGAACTTCTTTGCGACTTTCATTAGAATATAACTCCGAAATGCACGCTTATACAAAGAACTTCTTTGTGACTTTCAATAATATATAACTCCAAAGTGAACGCTTATACAAAGAACTTCTTTGCGACTTTCATTGATATGTAACTCCTAAGTGAACGCTTATACAAAGAACTTCTTTGTGACATTCATTAGAATATAACTCCGAAATGCACGCTTATACAAAGAACTTCTTTGTGACTTTCAATAATATATAACTCCAAAGTGAACGCTTATACAAAGAACTTCTTTGCGACTTTCATTAATATATGTAACTACTAATCGAACGCTTATACAAATAACTTCTTTGCAACTTTCATTTAGATATAACTCCTAAGTGAACGCTTATAGAACATCTTTGTGACTTTTAATTTACTAGATAAACAGACTTACTCATATAATTCACCGGCTAGTTTCCTCATCTCCCTTCCAGTGGCCAGAGCTGTCCATTTCATCAGCTTCCTCCCAAGAAAGGCCAGATGCAACCTGTTCCTCATCTGTTGTAATGCCACCAGAGATGGCATGCATGGGTACCTGGTAACACCGAAGGTGTTTTCTTCTTCATCTGTATAGTATTAATTTTGATGTGACTAAAATTTTAATAGTATTAAGGCTGCGTTTCGCCCAGAGATGTGTGAAGAATATGTTTGTTTACCTAACCTCGCTCAGTGTGTCAAGTGAAGCGATTCTATTGGTTCTAACGAACACATCCCACGCTACACGTCGTCGCACATCACTGGTGGAAACGCAGCCTTAAACTAACTTTTTCTATCTTGTCGGCTGAGACTTAAATAAGGCGGCATTTAACGGAGATTAATTATAGTACATCTTGAAATAACCGCGTCTGTCTATTTCTACGCATATTTCTTCTAAATGACTTAATTAATTTTTATGCAGTTTTCACTAGTAGATAGAGCAATAAAAAAGGATGGTTTTTGTATTATTTTTTACGAATTAAAATACATAATGGATAAACCATGACCAAATATCAAATATGATCAATTTGCTACATACCATCGTCATCTTTAAACATTGTTGCTGTTTATAAAAGTACTTTTACACAAAATATATCTATTGTTATAAACATTTTGATGAAATTCAGTCTATTTTGAATGCCATTTTGCTATTTTTCTACATTATATAGGATGTAAATTTCACTGAAATTTTGTAGTAGACATTTCTGTGTTGCTTTGTTTTATCTGACAGAAGATTTGATTTTTAAAATCTTAGTGACAATTCTTTATCAAATAGGAAAAGTCTATATTAGTCCTAACTAATATTATAATACTTTAGAATACAAACTAAACAAAAGAAACTGCGATTTAATATACTACTTACGCCATCTATTGACGGATAGATGGTATGTCTGTCTGTTTCGCAATCATGCTTAAATCACTTAACTAATTTTAATAAAATTTGGAACAGAGATAAATAAGAGCTAAAGCTATGTTTTATTATCATATCGTATTTGATCACGTAGTCAACTACTTATAGATATAAATGACATTTATCGTCCACCTTTCGCTTCGCTGAGATATCAACATAATGTTTGCTATAAAAACTGTTGTTTTGGATTTATATCTTTCGCAGATATATACAAAAAAACTTATCAAGGTTCCTCCGTAATAAATAAATAATTTAGAAATACCAAAGGCTATACAGGAATTTGTTTTTATTTATCTATATAAATAAAAACTTTAATAATTTTTGACAAGCTAGTGTTGTTCTATATCAAAAATTATCAAAATGTGGCCCAAAAAACAAAATAAATTTAAATAAGGATTTTGAAATCCTTTACTGACTTATGGTCTTGAACTTTACTCAACTTAACTGAAAATAATTTATTTAAAATTTATAAAAAATAAAATAGTGTTACAGCTTCTATTAACTTTAAATATTTATATTATTATCTTCTTAGATTAAAGTATTTTTACGCTAGTAATAACAATATTTTATTTTTATTACTAGTCGATACGCCTTGGCATTGCTCATAATATATAATTATTACTATTCCGCTATGTATTATTCAAGGTTATAGAGTGTGTCAAATTTCATCGAAATCTGTTAAGTCATTTTTGTGTTATTGAGTAAATAAACATTCAAACATAAAAACTTTCACATTTGAGAACAATTTTTTTATTTTATTGCGGTTTATGGACACTTTTTCCTAATACTATTAATTGCGTTATCCGCAGATTGTCTTAAACAGAAAAAAAAGAAATAACCCATAAACTTGTCAGGTCATTGACCTAAACAGAAAATAGCATTAAAATCTCGAATCACTACAAAATCCATTCAAATAGATCCAAACAGGAGAACATCATCAAAACCACCCTAACACTTAAAACAAAAACCTCTCACAATAATAATATTCCCTACATTATAAAAAACCGTCCAGAAAACATTGAACTACCCTCGCGAGTGTCGTGTATCACAAAATGGCGGATCACAGGTCTAACAAGATGGCCGCCTGAGAAAGTACGTGCTAAAATTGTACAATGCCTATTATATTGGAACAAAGAAAGGGACCCTCTTTCACACCTCGCTTTGATTCTTGATTCGTGGATGAAGAATCGGTTAAAATAGGCGTAGTTTTAATTATTTATATTGATTTTCTATACATTTTATAAATTATTTAATATTTTAATGGTAGAAGAAAAGAAATTATCACGTGATTTATTTAGTAAAAGATAACGTAAAAAAACGTATCTAACGTTACACAGTGTCTAGAGCTTGTGACCTTAATTAACTATATTATAAAATAAATTAATCTATAAAATTACTTTGTTAATAACTTGAAATTTTGAATTTTAAATATTGCCTAAATATTATAGGTTTGATTTCAAACACTGTTCTTGTGGGAAAAAGAATTTTAATTGAATTTATTAGAGCTTTATCCCACAAAAACAGTGTTTCAATCTAGGGATAAAAATTTTATAATCCAATTCAAGTTATAAAGTGTGATGTATACAAAACTTCATTCTAATCTCTTCAAGTAATACTTTTTAAGGGGAACAGTTTTTTGGGATAAAAAGGATCTTTTGATAATTTAGGTTACAAAAAATTTCTTTTACAAAATCCCGCTATTACTTTAAGCCTTATTGGATATCAACTGGATCTCATATAGATAGGAAGTTCTAGCAGTGGAGGAGAGAATAGTGATAATCGTAAACCTGCTGAGTCACAAGCCCTAATGTGACTATTAATAATTTTATTTAGATTTAAGATAGAATATATAGAGCTCAGTTATGGCACTTCTATTTTTTTTAAATCTTTTTCACACCTAACATATCTCCACTCCAATTATATCGGATGTCCTCACAATTAATGTAAAATGAACCTGTTCAATGAACCTTTATATCCATTCAATTGAGGCAATGCTTTAATTTAAATGAGAAAACTTTTTTATTTAACACTGGTTTTAATGTCTGATATTCTACAGCTGTGAAAAGAACTAACCATCCCGAGTGACTTTGTCCGCGTGTAATTAAGTTTTCCTACTTTCTTATTATACCTTTAAAGTATCACTCACACACCAAAAATTCTATCCCACATAAACTGTGGTTGGGATAAAAGAAATGTATTTTTCAATTGAAGTTATAAAGTCTAGGCACTTTGTATTTTATTCAAATCTCTTTTTAATACGCTTTCATTAGCTTCATACGTAAGTTAGTATGTATGTAACGGAATCTTTGAACATGATTTTGACCCCTTTCAAAACGTCGGATTATCTCGAAATTTGGCATACTTATTAAGGATCGATGACAATTCAGTATTTTAAACAGTTTGATCCGTTATCCTTACTAGGATAATCAGGATTAGCGATTTTTCAGTTTTCATATAATTTTATATGAAATCAATAAAAATATTGTTTTTACGAAATTTCTCATAAACGGTTCGTCTCACACCTCCGTGCCCATAGTAACTATTGATCGGTACATTATCACCTATCGATTGAGATAATAAAAATTTAAATTATAAAAATAATGGTCAAACCGAGGTTAATAGGTAGATCTAAACATTTCGTTTCAATATATTGAAAATCAAATAGTTTAGACATCATATACTCTAATTTCTTCAAATTTTTTTTGTTTTCTTGTCAATAACAATTAGTATTATCAATATCAATAGTGTTTTTGAAGATTCATATTATAGTTTTTTAATTAAAAATTGGTTTAGTCAAATTTAAAGTAAAAAAATAATAGTGTAAAAACAATTATTTTTAATTCAAATTTATTAAAACTTATTTTCTATTTTTAGTTGGATTTTCTACAAAAGCGTATATTTTTAGTTTATTTAAACTATTATTCTTAGGGGATAAAAAGTATCTTGTGTAACAATTTAGGTTTAAAACAATTTCTTTACAAAATTTCATTCAATTCTATTCTCAATTCTGTCCCATTGTTCTATCCGACATAACTGTGATTGGGATGAAAATAACCTATTTTACAATTCAAACTTCTATCCCACAGATATTTTTTGTGGGATAAAAAAGAGAAGAGACAAGATCTTCTTTCTGAAAGAGATTAGATATAGTGTCAATTAAAAATTTCATTAAAATTTCTTTGAATAATTCTTTATTCCAGGGGAACCGTCTTTTTCGGGATAAAGAAGTCACAATCAGTTTTTAGTTCATTGCGAGAGTTGACTTCTTTTACAATTTTTTTCTTACTCCTAAAAATGTATATTATTTAGGTGTTGTCAAGCTTTTCATCTATCTTGGTAGTAATAGTCAATCTGCTTGCAGATTCCTTATCCTAATTAGATGGACCCTAATCTGTCAATCTCCTTCTCTTGACAGGGATCTATTACATGTTCTAGTTACCAAAAATACCAGGAAAACCCTCAATATACAACTATACTTAAATTCCAATGTAGTAATTAAATAAAACAATTCAAAAATTAGCCTAATTTCAACTGTTACCATCTTAGGCTGTCTGCCATATTGAATTCAGAGTGAATACATTTTATATTTTTTATTCTTCTTAGTTAAAGTGAAAGAGTTAAAAATATCTAGTCAGCCATCTTGGGTAATCCGCCATATTAGATATGGAATAAAATCTATATATTTTTAAAATTATTAGAAAGGAATGAAAATATCCCCTTCTCGCTCAACACGAGTAGTATAAGCAATTCTACTAATATTATAAACACCGATGTTTGTTACTCTTTCACGCAAAAACTACGGAATGGATTTTGATGAAACTTTACAATAATATAGCTTACACATCAGAATAACACATAGGCTATAATTTATAATTATATAGTGTGAATTATCCAAAATATAGCGGCTGAAACCGCGGGGCTCGGCTAGTGTTCAACAAAACATTATATAGTCTAGACCCTGGCTGGTGTGCGTCTGTCGGTTTATTACTTTACCCTCGCCATTTCTCCAGTTTTTTATTTCAAACATTCTTTTTAGTATTGTTTAAAAAAAGGCATTTAAATTATGAATAGCTTGCATCCAGGACAGTTTCATTGTCTCAACTGTCTTCTGCATGAGACAATACGAAATAGGTCGATAATAGAACTATACTTCGAGGATATGGGAGGCGCGCCCGATCGCTTAAGCCAGTGGCAGTCGACTTTTCGACACTCACAATATATTCACGTCGACTGTGAAGCGTCATTTATCCCCAATAAAGGATTACTGAGTGTAGCAGTTACTTCTTCCTGATTTCTACTTCTTCTATTCTTCTTTCCAACTTTATCTGTGGAATATTCTAGACGTTAAGAACATTCGAGACATTTTAGATTTTTAATGTTGTTCTTTCCCTTCTCATTTACATGAGAATCTTCTTTCTGTTCTTGTCTAGTATATACTTTTTATTAACATTTTTATTAGAAAATTTTTGAAGCAAATCTAAGTCCTGAAGGAACAAACATAAAAATACACATAACCTTTTTTTAAGTTGGTTAAGAATATCTTTATAGGATAGTAAAGCTCTTCAATGACTATCAGATATTCTGGTAATAAAGAATGTTATCACAAAAACTTGTAAAGTAAATTTAACCGACAAAATATTGATTTCTCCTATGATGATTATATGTAGCCTTATAACTGTCCCCTTGCTTAGACCACGCCCTACGCAACCCTTGCGCGGTCTGCGGAAAAAAAGTCGACAAGACCGAACAGAGAAATTGGTTTGGTTCTGTATCTCACACAAATGATGTAATTTACCACGTGTAATACTTAGATTTAGAGGACACTTCCCATAGTAAATATATTTTACTAGCTGACCCGACAGACGTTGTCCTGTCTTAACTATGAATATTGAATTTAAATTTGCTAATTTCCTGCGCAACCTTTTTAATTTTTTTCTTCTATGAGAACCTTCTCCTGACAATAACAAACACAACAAAAAAAGGATGAGCGAAATCGGTTCAGCCGTTTAGGCGTGATGCCGTGACCAAGGGAAATAGGGATTCATTTTTATATATAAGATTATTATTCCACAGGATTTGAATTTTTCCGGGATAAATAACTTGTGTATTGATCCAGATTATAAAGTATTTGTGTACCAATTACAGGGAAATTCGTTCAACCGTTTATGCTTGATTAAGTAACAAACATCCAAACACAAAGTTTACCATAATTAGGATTAGTAAAGATAAATATAAATGAAATACAATGATATTCACGAATTATTTAAATTTCATGTCATTCAATTGACATTTGTTTACAAGGAACTTTGATTTTCAGTGATCGCCCAGTGGTTGAGACATCAAGTCTTACTCGGGAGTTCCGAGGTTCTATCCTGGGCACACACCTCTGACTCTGAGTTATGTGTGTTTTAAGCAATTAAATATCACTTGCTTTAACGGTGAAGGAAAACATCGTGACGAACCTGCACTCCTGAGAGTTACCAAAAAGTTCTCAAAGGTGTGTGAAGTCTGCCAACCCGCACTGGGCCAGCGTGGTGGACTATGGCCTAATACCCTCCTCATTCTGAGGAGACCCGGCTCAGCAGTGGGCCATTGAAGGGTCGTGATGATGAACTTTGATTTTGTATTGAGTTAAGTTTTGTAAAAATTTTTTTAATAATAATGTATCATCTTGTAAAGCAGGCAGCTTAATGAATCTGATACATATAATTAAAATATTGTCTGCGCTTTGAACGATATCTCGCTATGTTAGCAACACTGTTTTTTTTTTTTTTTTTTATTCGTGAAGGGATTGCGATTGGCCTTAATCTCACCTGATGTTAAGTGAAGATTAGGCCGAAGATGGAGCTCGCTTTCCCGTAAATAGCCTATTCACTCTTTTCTTAAAGATTCCCAAGTTGTATGCTTGAGGAAACACAGACGAGGGGAGAGAATTCCAATCCTTAGCTTGCGCATGAGAAAGGAAGCTGCAAAGCGCTTCGTGCGAACTGGTGGTATGTTAACAACATAAGGGTGGAAACCCTCACCCCGCCTAGTGCTCCGATGACGAAATGGTGATGGAGGAACTAAATCGTGAAGTTCCGCAGCACACTCTCCAAAATGGATCACTCTGGAGCTTAGACTCAGTCAAAATAGTGTCGCAGATCAGCTTTTTTGCACGACGCTCCACCGAATCAAGGGCTGCCAGCTGGTACTTGGCTGAACCATCCCAGAGGTGACTGCAGTACTCCATACACGGACGGACTTGAGCTTTATAAAGATTAAGAAGCTGTCCAGGTGTGAAGTACTGCCTAACCTTGTTTAAGATCCCAAGTTTTTTTGCAGCTGTTTTTGCCTTAAACTCAATGGATTCACCAAAGTTTAAATTTGAGCTTACGTGCATTCCTAAGAGCTCAAGATGGTTGGTGATCGGTACAGATACATTTTGGAAAGTAGGAGTTAAGGTGAAGGGACTCCGTTTAGCGGTGAATAGACACGCCTGCATGTGTATACGTATTGCTGTACAGTAATGGGTATCATATCTCTCTATATATTATTAGCAGTTACTATAACAATTTTGTGCGTTGACTTGTATTTGAGTCTTAGATTTGCTAAAATAATTATAATTTTTTTTATAGTAGAGGTTAT
Organism: Limenitis camilla; assembly: GCA_905147385.1. Taxonomy (NCBI): domain Eukaryota; kingdom Metazoa; phylum Arthropoda; class Insecta; order Lepidoptera; family Nymphalidae; genus Limenitis; species Limenitis camilla. Next base: position 3,462,980 of record LR990251.1, on the reverse strand, counting down.
AGGGTTTTAAAAGATATTAGTAAAACTAAAGTGAATTTATATGAATCTCAAGTAAGGGAGACTTTAACCACGAAAGTAAACCATATCTTATATGTTATTTACTATTTATTTTTTTTTGTATTTAATTTTATAATGCATAATTGCTTACTGTTTAGTTCTTTTCATTATATTAGTCTTTGTTCTGTAATATACTTTATTGGTTTATGTTATACTAGCTTATACCCGCAACTTCGTTTGCGATATTGAGGAAGCCCACAGTAGATCGTCTGTTTCATGACATCCAATGAAGAACCTACATACTGAATTTAATTTGAATAACTTCAAAAACAGCAAATTTTCATACTAACTTTGCACTCCCGTTTTACCCCCTTATGGGGTTAATTTTCAAAAATCCTTTCTTGGTGCTCGCCTACGTTATAAAAGGAACCCCTGTGCAAAATTTCAAGTTTCTAACCCTTATAGTTTAAGCCCTGCGTTGATATGTCAGTCAGTCAGTCAGCTTCTCCTTTTATATATATAGATAGATATAGATTTCGTTTACTTATGTTTATTGTAACACTGTTTGTTTCCCAAATAGAAATAAAATGAAATAATAATAAAAAAATCACTTGTACTAGTTTCAACGATGTTAACTATATGACATCACTTGAAAGACTGCCCGAGATCGACTGGAATAAAGAGTTAAAATAAAATAATAAATAGTGGTTTTTATTTATTATTTTATTTTAACTCTTTATTGCATACCACATACAAGAATACATAAAATAAAAGCTACAAAAAAACAGTGGCACTGGCTTATTGGCCATCTCTTCCAGACTACCTTTATTTAGGTTAGGAAAACTATTACGAGGTGGGTATAGGGTGGTGCAACCATAAACTACATACAAATAATTACAACCTAATACATGAATATTTTACTTGTATAAATACTATAAATATTATAATATATATGTTAATAATAAACTAATAAATATCCGAAAAACAATAAACTAAGTACTATTAAGCAATTTATATAAATACACAAATTAGATAATAAATGTGAATCATTCTTATGATCTGAGTCATCGTCGTTCAGCGAGAAGATAATGTTCTTTTACGGATTTTTTAAAAATTTGAAGGGTCTTTGACAGTCTTATACTTAAGGGCAGATCATTCCAAAGTTTTACTGCTTGAACTGTAAACGAATCCGTATACATCTTTGTGTTATGGACAGGCGTTTTAAGCATAAAACTTCGTGGCGTACGTAATCTACTTGGAGATCCAGTAAACTCAAACTTTTCCTTCAAATAAGAAGGAGTATTTGGATGGAATAACACAAAGTACAGAAGAGAGAGAACATGTTAATCCCGGCGACGGCGTATAGGGAGCCACTTGAGCTTTGAGCGAAATTATGATACGTGGTCATATTTTCGGAGTCCGAATATGAACCGGATTGATAGATTTTGTATTCGCTTAAGTTTGTTAAGTTGTTCCTCCGTCAGGATAAGATAACTTGCATCCGCGTAATCAAGAATAGATAAGAGAAGAGAATTTGCTAGCATAGTTTTGGTAGGAATTGGTAGGATGTTTTGTAGGCGACGTAGGCAACTAAATGCTGCAAAAGTTTTCCTGCTAGTTTCTTTTACTTGCTCTGACCATGAAAAGGTTTGGTCCAAAATTATACCGAGGTCTTTAACAGTAGAGCAGTAAGTTAAATTTTCATCGTTATAAGTGATAGGCGGGATTTTTGCGTAATCGAGCTTTGAAATAATGCTCTTGCTACCAATAACAATAGCCTGGGACTTCCCAGCGTTTATATTAAGCCCATATAGTTTAGTGGTTATATATAATCGCACTATATATATATAAGAACTAACAATCAAAAGACAAACTCTAGTACAAGTTGTGTTATTGAAAAAAATCAATAGAAATAATATAAAAGGTTTTTAGTAAAGGCAAAGGATCCCTAAAAATAAGCAGAGTGCGTGTCGCACATTGAGGTAGGTCTTGCTGGAGTTGTTTTATTTTAATACACTTCGCCTCTTGATTTGATGAAAGGAAAAAAATGTAAACCGGTTTTATTTGCGTGCAAACCTTCATAGATTATGCGTATAAAATCTATACGTTAACGTTTAGTTCAAGAGCTTTTAAGAGTAAGTTTTATACCCCTTTTAATAGTAGTAGAAATTTTAGTTTACACAGAAAGTATCCTCAATAATTTTTGTATTTGCTTTTGCAGGAAATTATGCTCGAATTTTTTAACTAGGGAAAAAAAAATCTACCTTTTAAATCGATATATAGCACTGAATCCATTCAGTAATCGATATCGACGATCATTTTCCAAAAGAACGCCATCCCTTTTCTTTATCCCTAAATGGGTGATGTTCGTCAAAATGATGTACCTATATCATATACTCGTAAGAAAAAAAAAACGTTTTCAATGTTACTAATGGTCGAAATTTGACTTTAATATATGTCAATGAATGTCGTTTTACAGATTAGCTGAACTGATGAATATTAAATCAGCATTTTGTATTAATAGTTTATATTTTCGGCAATTTTTCCAATTATTTTAATAGATTTTTTGCTATTCGGGACGGTGACAAATACAACAAATCAAAAACCATGAAAATCAGTCTAGCCGTTCTCTATAATATGTATCAGTTATAAATATAATCTTTCCTTTTTATTCACATAGTAAACACACAGTCTATTGGTGAAAATCGCATTCAAATCTGTAGAGTAGATCTAAGCTAGACCAAATCGTAATAAAATCGAATTGTAAGGCTATATAGTTATTTTACGAAACCTCTCCGTCTTAATAATATTGTTGTTGTTTATGAGAGAGAGATAGAGATCCAAGACTTTTATAGACAAGTAGAAGACACACTTAGAGCCCTGCCTCGACGATTTGATGGACGATCTCAATGCAAAAGTTGGATCTACTAAACAGGATGGAAGTATGGTCTTGGAGAAAGAAATGAGAGAGATGAGATGTGGCTGCAATTCTGCGCGGAAATCTCCCTTTCCATCTTGAATACTTGTTTCCAGAACCAACTAAAATGTCTATATACGTAGATCATTCCAGGAGATCGTGCCAGAAACCAAATTGGTTACATTTCAGTTACTAAGCAATGGAGATCCAGTATCAACAATACAAAGACGTACCCTGGAGCTGATTGCGGGAGTGATAACAAACTCTTAGTGGCAGAAATTAATATAAAACTTAAGCGGTGTCTGAGATCCACAATCGACCCTCACCACAAACACTACACTATCTGCTCTTAATAAAGAATTTAACAACAAAGCACATTTGACGTTAGATAACACGTTATTTGCTACTTCTGAACGGGAGTTGGCCGAACTGTTTAGGAGAGTGAGATGGTGGGTCTCTCGGTTAACAAGACGAAGACAAAGGTTAAGGTAACCGATCCGAATTATTCATACGAACAGGAGAACTCTCAGACCTGAATTTCGTAGCCAAATTTGTATATCTGGGATCACTGATTAGCAACCAGGGAGGCTGTGATGGAAAAATTCGGAGACGAATACAGGTGGCCAAAGCAGCAATGAGAAAGCTAACCAGAATGCGCGTGCCCTTTGGTCTTCTCAATATTTCTATACGGCTCCGAATGGAGGTCTATTCGCGCAGCTGACTGGAAGAAGATTTTGAGATGTGGTTGGAGGAGAATGCTGCGCATACCATGGGCAGCTAAAAAAACATATCAATCTATCGTCAATACGTCGATACGGGAAAAATAAGAAATTTGTACATAAAACAATATGTCCATAGGAATATAACTAACTACCCTTCTCTGACTATGTGCATATATTCCGCGGACCAGACAAAACAAATATGTGCAATGTAAATCAAACCCGCAACCATTTCTATTATAAAAAATTCAGTAGAGTAAATTCTAACACACTTCACTGTACGGTGCCCAGATGGCGCTGCACACACAGACTAGTTGTCTAATAAACATTAGAAAAATGTAGGCTGAAAATACTAGATTTAGATTTTGATACGTTTCATTTAGTTTGATTCAATATGGAAGTAATATAATGGACGAATTGTAAACGAAATAAATTGAGACACAATGCGTTAAAATAGGATGTAATGAAATTCATTTAGACGCTGAAATTATGTTAATTTTAATGAGATGAAACTCTTTGAAATTAAATAGTATATGATAAGTAATGATATGATGTAATGATGACGGAACAATTTTAAATGTATTTAATTCGGAAGAGTTCGGAATCAGGAGATCCGCAAGGGTCGCTGCAGAAGGAGAGCGCAGGAGGTCCTAGGCAATGTGGTAGCTGGATCCGGACGGTGGAGGCCTTGAGACCGCATTTGAGGTTCAAGGTTGTACGTAAGGAGCCTATCATGAGTGTGGTGCAGACATGGATAATGTGAATCGCTTAAGCACTGCCCGGCTTGGGAGCCTCATCCGAAATTATATAATAATTTTATATTAATGAGATAAAATTATAGTCAGATGAAACACATTACGATTATATGAAGTGATGAGATGAAAGGAACTGAAGTCAGATGAAAAAATGAAACGAAACGAATTGATAATTTAATGAATTAAGATAAAATAACATTAAACTTTATTTGCAAAATATCTGCTTTTGTCTTTCAATAAATTCAAATGTTTTTCAATGAAATTGAACAATTTTTTATTATTCACTAGTCGACCCACCCCGGTTTCGCCCGGATGCAATTTACCACTTATTATTTAGGTTTAATTTCAACATTAACATAATTTATATATAACTAATTTGCAAAGACATAAACAGTCACACAGCTGGACATGCATCATCATTTATCCCTTATTTCAATCTCTTCAAGTCTTTTATTTGCAACAAACGTCACCTATATCCTTTTCTAACCTATAGTCTATCTCTATACAAAATTTCACCAAAATCGGTTCAGTGGTTTAAGCGTGAAAGCCTAACAGATAGACAGAGCTACTTTGTCAGGTTCATATGTAACTAATAATAAAATCGTAGAATTGCCTCGTATGTGCACGCATCACGTTAAAACGGCTGAACTGATTTGAATTAAACTTTGTACACGGATACTTTAGACGGTGGATTAACACTTAGGATATTTTTTATCCCGAGCATTTTTATTTAAGAGCATCGTTTCCGGTATAGAATGTTGGTACAAAAGTAGCTAAAACTGAAAACTTTCTACACATCATTATAGTTAATTAAATAAATACGCAGACGAAGTCACGCGAATCGACTAGTAAATAATAATATAGAAGTGTTCTAAGCTGTCTCTTCCCAGTTTATAATTTTAAATTCCCTCAAAGGAGCATGTATTTCATAATTTAAAGGAGTAACTTACCTGAAAAAAAGCTTTTCTTAATTAATAAAAGAAACTACATAAAGCCCCCATCTATACTCCCCTTACACTTTGAAGTCGATGTATGTCAAGACTAAGTCGCATCCCCGAGGGTCTTGAGGACGCTTTTATTTTTAATTCAGACCAGAAATATTTTCAGTTAGACATTTTACTTTATGTACAAGTATCCTCAAGTTAAGACAAATTGTAGTCAGTGAGTGCTTTAGTAATATTATGTAACGTGAAGGTAGTTGAAGTACTTGGTGTAAAAAATTACTTATAAAGTGTTGAGCCGAAGGAAAAAATACAGCTTTTTTTATATGGAAAATAGAAAATGGAAAACTTCAGTATTGTATGAATTATTCATTATATTTTTATTTGCGTTTGTATTTTCTTTATATGTGCAGTGTTTTTCCACTTTAACACAAAATGGTTTATATAAACCCACTATTATGCTGCGTTTCCACCTGTCAAGTTAAGCGATTCTATCCATACATCCTCTTACATCCCTGGTGGAAACGCAGCCTCGGTTTTGGCTTTAAATTTTCTTTTACAATATCTCTTATGTTTAACTGACTTAAAAAGTAGGTTCTATATTCGGCTGTACGTTTTTTTTTTTTATTTATTTGCCGGGAACGACTAATCGATTATCCAATATTCGAATCGTCACCGCCATCTATGGCGCTATTGGAAAACTAATTATCACTTCCGTCGCGTCATTTTAATATTCTCAAACTAGTAAACGATAATCGAATAATCGAATCGTCACCGCCATCTATGGCGCTATTGGAAAACTAATTATCACTTCCGTCGCGTCATTTTAATATTCTCAAACTAGTAAACGATAATCGAATAATCGAATCGTCACCGCCATCTATGGCGCTATTGGAAAACTAATTATCACTTCCGTCGCGTCATTTTAATATTCTCAAACTAGTAAACGATAATCGAATAATCGAATCGTCACCGCCATCTATGGCGCTATTGGAAAACTAATTATCACTTCCGTCGCGTCATTTTAATATTCTCAAACTAGTAAACGATAATCGAACAATCGAATCGTCACCGCCATCTATGGCGCTATTGGAAAATTAATTATCACTTCCGTCGCGTCATTTTAATATTCTCAAACGAGTAAACGATAATCGAATAATCGAATCGTCACCGCCATCTATGGCGCTATTGGAAAACTTATTATCACTTCCGTCGCGTCATTTTAATATTCTCAAACTAGTAAACGATAATCGAATAATCGAATCGTCACCGCCATCTATGGCGCTATTGGAAAACTTATTATCACTTCCGTCGCGTCATTTTAATATTCTCAAACTAGTAAACGATAATCGAATAATCGAATCGTCACCGCCATCTATGGCGCTATTGGAAAACTTATTATCACTTCCGTCGCGTCATTTTAATATTCTCAAACTAGTAAACGATAATCGAACAATCGAATCGTCACCGCCATCTATGGCGCTATTGGAAAACTAATTATCACTTCCGTCGCGTCATTTTAATATTCTCAAACAAGTAAACGATAATCGAACAATCGAATCGTCACCGCCATCTATGGCGCTATTGGAAAACTAATTATCACTTCCGTCGCGTCATTTTAATATCTTCAAACGAGTAAACAATAATCGAATAATCGAATCGTCACCGCCATCTATGGCGCTATTGGAAAACTAATTATCACTTCCGTCGCGTCATTTTAATATTCTCAAACTAGTAAACGATAATCGAACAATCGAATCGTCACCGCCATCTATGGCGCTATTGGAAAATTAATTATCACTTCCGTCGCGTCATTTTAATATTCTCAAACGAGTAAACGATAATCGAATAATCGAATCGTCACCGCCATCTATGGCGCTATTGGAAAACTAATTATCACTTCCGTCGCGTCATTTTAATATCTTCAAACGAGTAAACGATAATCGAATAATCGAATCGTCACCGCCATCTATGGCGCTATTGGAAAACTAATTATCACTTCCGCCGCGTCATTTTAATATTCTCAAACTAGTAAACGATAATCGAACAATCGAATCGTCACCGCCATCTATGGCGCTATTGGAAAACTAATTATCACTTCCGTCGCGTCATTTTAATATTCTCAAACAAGTAAACGATAATCGAATAATCGAATCGTCACCGCCATCTATGGCGCTATTGGAAAACTAATTATCACTTCCGTCGCGTCATTTTAATATCTTCAAACGAGTAAACGATAATCGAATAATCGAATCGTCACCGCCATCTATGGCGCTATTGGAAAATTAATTATCACTTCCGTCGCGTCATTTTAATATTCTCAAACGAGTAAACGATAATCGAACAATCGAATCGTCACCGCCATCTATGGCGCTATTGGAAAACTAATTATCACTTCCGTCGCGTCATTTTAATATTCTCAAACGAGTAAAAGATAATCGAACAATCGAATCGTCACCGCCATCTATGGCGCTATTGGAAAACTAATTATCACTTCAATCGGATCGTCATCGGCGTCTATAGTCTAGTGTGCTAGTCTCGTCCCTATATATTCTCGTACCAAGACAGTGGAGCTCAGTCTTACTCGTCGTCTCAAGAAGTGAATATTATCTAAGTAGTGCTAGTGATAGTGTCAAGTGCAGTGTAGTGCTGGAAGTGCTCTCCGATTAAGGTCACGTAAGTTCTTACATCCTATTTATTGCGAGTCCCTACATTGTATTTAGATGACCTTAGGTTAGGTTAGCCTTGTGTTAGGTTAGGTTTATGTTAGTCTGGGGTGCATGTCAGTCACCTCCGCGTGGTGCACCCTGGGCAACGTGGTCGTTGACCAACCCTTAAAATAAGAGATGTTCACCGACCACGGCAAACGACTGACAGAAGGTGGGAAACGTGATGGATTTCACATATGTGTATGGTTCCGGCATTTGGATCGCTCCTGGTACTTCTCTGATTAGCAGAGTGGACTGTGAGAGTGACCTAATGTCGAAGGGTAGGATCATTAGAGGGGAGGAAGACAACCTCATTAAAAAATTACCCTGAATCCCAAGGTCTAGCGTGCCGAGGGGATGCATGGCCGGAAGGTATTCGGTCACTAGCGCTTGGGGGGGTGGGATAAGGTTCCTCCACCTTTAAAATAGGAGGAAAACATGAAAATGGCAGACGAAATGAATAGTATACCCCAGGGAGGTACCGGCTGCGCCGCAGTCGGAGAGTCCACCGTGAAATCAGTAGCCCCCGTGTCTACCGCAGAGGCTACGGATTTCAGTCGCCCCTTTTCGAAATCTGGGGGGGGCAACGTATGCCAGGGAAATGAGATTGAGTTTAGGAGCAGAAATAGGGGTAAGGGTCGGGGTACAAGACGGGGAGGCAGTAGGAAAGGGGAGATAGTACGAGTAGGGGAGGGAGTAGTAGTAGTGTAACTAGGAGTAGCAGCAGGGGTGGTAGAGGGAATAGGAGTAGAAGTAGAGTCAGGTTAGAGGATAAATCTAATAAAAGAAGTAAGAGCGTTGACGTGGATAAGCCTGACTCAAGGGTCTCAAGGAAGAGAGGTAGGAGTAATTTCAATCTGAGCTCCCGGGATTCAGACTCAGACTATTTAGAAGTGGCATCGCCAATGAAAGGGGCAGCCCATAAGTCTAAGAGAGGCCGTGGAAGATCACCAACATCCGGTAAGTACGTAGGCTCAGGTAAAGAATTATTTTTGACTAAAGCAAAGGAGGATCAAGTTACTGTCGAGGAGGACATCGATAGAATGACAAAGGAAGTGGTGCACGTACGAGATCTGTACCGCTCCAACAAGGAATGTGATGTTTCGGTACAACCAACGGAAGCGTTGGAAAAAATGGTAGTTGGCTCGCTAGCTGTTATTGGCGACGTGGCCCAAAAGTCGAAGAATTTGAAGGGCACGATGGTTAAGAACTTGAAAATGGCGGCTGGTATCATCAGAGAGGCATTTGCGGAGCTACAGAATCGGACGATTCCTGATGAAGTGGCCTTGCTCAGGGCTGCGAATGCGTCTCTTGAGAGACAAGTGGAGGAAATGAGGCGTGAGATCGCGGACTTGCGTCAGAGGCCGGCTGTCGCATCCTCGCAAAGCAACGCGACAAGCTTAATAGAAGAGGTGACGCGCAAGGCTATTGATGCGATTGGCAGTATGGTGAATGCTCGACTGGCTGGCATCGAAGACCGGCTACTGCCGTCACCACGCATGAGACCGCCGCTAGCTGCAGACAAGAAGAAGCAGGCGGCCACAGCGGTGGCAACAATCTCGGACGTCGAAAAAGCGTCGGAGGCTCCTCCGGCTCAAACTTCTTCCCCCCCAGACATATCAACTTATCCGGGGGACATTACACTCTTTCCGCAGGAAGGAGGGAGAAGTAAAAAGAAGAAGAAGAAAAAGGGGAAGTCGATGGCAGCGAAAGAAGCGGCTGCATCCGTATCGGCGGCACAGATATCGCAGCCTACCCCTTCCGCCAGCTCGAATACATTAGCGCCTATATGGAGTGCGGTGGTTAGAAGAGGAGCCCATAAGGAGGTTGGGAAAAAAACGGCTCCACCAAAGGCACATGAAAAGAAGCTGAAGGTGAAGCTCCCTAAGACAGCGGCAGTTACACTGACGTTGCGGCCGGAGGCGGCGGAAAATAATACGTACGAGGCGGTACTTAGTGAGGCCAGGAAGAAGATAGACCTAGCGGCTTTAGGTATCGACTCCCTAAGGTATAAAAGAGCGGCAACAGGTGCCCGAATGTTAGAGATTGGCGGGGTGGATGGAGCTTCTAGGGCCGACGCCCTTGTTGCAAAGCTAAGGGAGGTATTAAGCCCTGAGGTGGTCAAGGTACACCGTCCTGTTATGCGTACCGACCTCCGCATCAGCGGCCTTGACGATTCAGTCACGAAAGAGGAAGTTGCTACTGCAATCGCAAAGATTGGAGGCTGCAATATGGAAGAGGTGAGGGTAGGCAACGTGAGTTCTATGGGTGCCATTTTGGTGGGTGCTCCAGTAACTGCTGCCAAAAAGGTTGTGGAAGCTGGTCGAATAGTTGTAGGCTGGATTTCAGCCCGCGTTGTGGCAGTTCCACCGAAAATTCAACGCTGTTTCCGGTGTCTAGGGGTTGGTCATTTGGCAGGAAGATGCGAGGCTACGGCGAACTACATGGGCCTATGCTTTAGATGTGGGTTACCAGATCACAAGGCTCGAAGCTGTAGAAACGAGCCTAACTGTTTAGTTTGTAGTGCAGAGGACAAACCTGCAAGCCACCTAGTGGGTAACAAGGAGTGCACTTCCGCCAAACTAGTTAAGGCGGGCCAGTGGAGACGAGGCGATGAGAGGCGTAAAGCTGCGCAGTCGTCCCAAGGTGGAGGTCCTATGGACGTCGCCCAATAAATGACAATCCAAGTCATGCAGGCAAACATTAACCACTCTGCCCGGGCCCAGGATCTTCTTGTCCAGACTCTGGCGGAGTGGCAGATTCAGGTCGCAGTTGTCGCGGAGCCCTATGTTGTTCCTCCACGGGATGACTGGATCGGAGACAGTGAAGGTGTAGTGGCTATCGTCGCCCCGAGGGGCAATGGATCGTCGACTTTAGAGTCGAAAATTAGGGGACGCGGTTATGTCATGGCCTCCGTAGGCGGTACCGCAATCATAGGGGTGTACTGTTCTCCCAATTCGAGTCTAGCTATTTTCGAACAGCTGTTGATGGAAGTTGGGGCTCTAGTCGGGAGGATTTGCCCTTGCCCTGTGCTAGTCGCCGGTGATTTTAATGCCAAATCTACGGTATGGGGGTCACCGAGGACTGATGCACGGGGTGAGGCACTGGAGGAGTGGGCGGTCGGCTTGGGTCTGGCGGTCCTCAATAGAGGGACAGAGAATACCTGCGTGCGGAGACAGGGGGGGTCAATTGTCGACATTGCTTTTGCTTCTGTCCCGCTGGCACGTCGTGTCTCAGAGTGGAGAGTGGTGACGGATATAGAAACCCTATCGGACCATCGATACATCCGGTTTCAGGTAACCGCGTCACAGTCCGCATCGGGTAGGATAGTTGTCGGTGATGGTCGAAGATGGGTGTTAGGTCGACTGAATGCAGATGTCGCCAAGGAGGTCGCCATTGTGGAAGCCTGGGTGCAGGGTTCACGGACTCTGGCGGACGCAAATGACGAGGCCACGAAATTTGGAGAGGCACTTACGCGGGTCTGTGATGCCTCTATGCCAAGGGCTAAGCCATATGCGCCCCGCCGCTGGGTATACTGGTGGCGAGCGGAACTTCGCGAATTACGCTACGCATGTCTTCGTGCCCGTAGGCTTTTCTCTCGTACCCGAAGAAGAAGGGTTAGAGACAGAGTAGAAGAGGATGTGCTCTACGAAGGCTACCAATCTGCGCGCCGGGCCCTTCAGATGGGTATAAGTGAAGCAAAAGAAGCGTCGTGGGTTGAATGGCTTGATTCCCTCAATAGGGATCCGTGGGGTAGACCCTATAAAGCTGTAAGAGCGAAGCTCAGGCCATGGAATCCGCCGGTTACTACAAGCCTGCAGCCACAGTTCTTGCGGGAGGTGGTTGAAGTATTGTTTCCCCGAAGGGATGTGTGGCAGGCGCCGCAAATGGTTTCCACCGCTGATCGGAGTCAGATAGCAGAGGTTCCGCCAGTGACTGAGGCAGAGATGCGGACGGCAGTGCGGAAGCTTCGCGCCAAAAAGACAGCCCCGGGCTTAGATGGTGTGCCAGGAATTGCATTGGCAATAGCACTCGGCGAGATAGGAGAGTGGGCGAGACAGCTCTTCACCTTATGCCTCGCCCGTGGCGTGTTTCCCAGGCAGTGGAAGACGGGAAAGCTCGTGCTGCTCAAGAAGGAAGGCAGGCCGGCGGATGTACCTTCGGCGTATCGCCCAATTGTGTTGCTGGATGAGGTGAGCAAGCTCTTTGAGAGGGTGCTCGCTGCCCGCCTCGTGCAGTCCATGTCACCAGGACTACATAGCACACAGTTTGGGTTTCGCCAGGGTCGATCAACCATTGAAGCCATTGAGCGGGTGAAAGAGCTCGCAGAGAAGGCGGTTTCGCGGGGCGGGGTGTTGCTGGCGGTTTCGCTGGATATTTCTAATGCGTTTAACACCCTGCCATGGGAAACAATCATTGCGGGGCTGCGGCATCACAATGTGCCGCTATATATCCGATACATGGTTGCGGACTATTTTTCAGAACGGGAAATCACCTACCTGACGAGGGACGGCAATTGGGCGAGGTGGGAAATGTCGTGCGGTGTTCCACAGGGGTCTGTTCTTGGGCCCCTCCTGTGGAACATTGGCTATGACTGGGTGCTTCGAGGAGCCAATGCCCGGGGTGTCAGCGTGACTTGTTACGCTGACGACACCCTGGTGACGGCCTGTGGCACCGACTACCACGAGGCGGCATTACGGGCCACAGTTGGCGTGGCGCAAGTGGTGCGTCGAATCAGGGCACTCGGTTTAGAGGTGGCACTGCATAAGTCGGAGGCTATGACATTTCATGGCCCACGTAAAGGACCTCCTCGAGACAGCAGCATAATTGTGGATGGAACGGCCATTGCTGTCAGGTCATGGATGAGGTATCTCGGTCTTGTCCTCGACAGTAAGTGGACGTTCCACGAGCACTTTCGGCGCTTAGCCCCGAGATTAGTGGCTGCAGCCGGAAATTTGGGGAGAGTCCTTCCCAATGTTGGTGGACCAGGCGGCGCGTGCCGCCACTTATACACGAGTGTGATACGATCCATGGCACTGTACGGTGCGCCCATATGGGCGGGGACTCTCGGTCGCCAAACCGCAGTCCTGTTGCGTCGCCCACAGCGAACTATGGCACAGAGAGTGGCTCGGGCATACCGGACGGTGTCCTTTGAGGGGGCATGCGTGTTGGCCGGAGTGCCGCCTTGGGACCTTGAAGCCGAGGCTCTCGCGGCGGTGTACCGGCGACGCTCTCTTGCGCGAAGTGAAGACGGAGGAGATCCGCCACAGCGTGTGATCGCAATGTGGCGAGCGGATGCAACCGCGGAGGTACTGCAGGTGTGGGCCGAGAGATGTGGTAACCCGGGAGCTAGCCGGGAATTGGTGACCGCAATCCGGTCCATACTCAAGGAATGGGTCGGTTGTAAGTTCGGCCCCCTCACGTACCGTCTGACACAGTTGCTGACTGGGCACGGATGCTTCGGGCGGTATCTGTGTCGGGTGGTGCGCAGAGAGCCGACAACCACGTGTCACCACTGTAGGGATGGCGTGGAAGACTCAGCGCAGCATACGCGCCAAGTCTGTCCCGCTTGGGAGGAACCCCGCGCCGTCTTAGCTGCGGTTATCGGGCCTGACCTCTCGCTGCCGGCGTTGGTCCAGGCCATGGTGGGCGGCGAGCAGGCTTGGAATGCCGTCGCGGTATTTGCAGAGACCGTGATGACGGCTAAAGAGGCGGCGGAGAGGGTGAGGGAGTGCAATTTAAACTCCCACCCTATGCGCCGAGGAAGAGGCGGTCGACGGCGTCGAGCCTATGTGGCCTCACTACCGCCATAAAGACGCTGACGACGAAAGGACCTATGGGGCAGACGGGGGATTCTGTTGCCCATTTAGAGGCCCAGTGCTGGTGCACGCCCCCCCCGTTCTTAGGGCGTCAGTTTGCGGAGAAATAGGGGGAATTGGCACCTCCATTCCCTTGGAAGAGGGTCTAGTTCTGGACGGCTGCTGACGGGGTCGTGGAGCGCTTTTCATATCCCATGGCCTCGTCTTACTGCAGAGGAGAGGAACACCCCGGATGGTTTAGCGGGTCGGGCTACTTCCTTCAGAGGTAGTATTTTGGACTGCTTCCTTCAGGAGCAGTTGCTCCAACCCCGCATAACCTTCCCAAGTCCCCGCTTGGGAAGGTATCTGTAAGCAGATTCCTCCGGGTTAACAAAAAAAAAAAAAAAAAAAAAAAAAAAAGGTTTATGTTAGTCTAATCTTAGGTTTAGAAATTAAGCAGTAAAAGTGTGTCGTGATCACTTAAAGGAATTCCTTAAGCCGACACCTTGGTCACAAGTCCAAGGCACTGCTTGGGTTCCTGTCAGAATATTAAGAGATCGTAACGTTTAGTTATATCCTGACCGTGTTGCGCCCGTAGCTTATATTATAGGCCATCCATGGTGCACATACGATGGTTATAAATGATTGTGTATCCTCCTTTTCTAGTTTCCGACATATTTATATTTATCCCAAGGTCCCAAGGGCATTGAGGAAAATCTGAAAATTTTATCAAGTCAATTGGGGGTAGATTTAGTGTTTACAGTCAAAGTTAATGCTGTTGTTAAAAATGTTTAATTATGGTTTTTATAAGCAAACTAGTTTCTTTAATCGAGCTATATTTATATAATAACATGCAGCCTCACGACACCACACCACTAAACAATCATAATGGTCACAAGGCGAGCTCCGTTTGAAAACTTAAAGCGTAAGTCTATCGGAACAGATGTTATATACAGTCTTGGAATAAAATGGAATGGATGGAAGTCATGGAATTTGCTTTACCGAATGTTAAAAAACAGCAATTCACCCGTTTATTAAATAATGAAATATTGAATTTAACTGACTCAACGGCCTTTTTGGGAATAACTTTAGATTCAGTGGAACTCCCATTATCATCTTTGGCGGGAAAACTCAGCTCCGCAGCTTACGCAGTAAGAAAAGTAAGACAACTAACTGATATTGATACAGCCAGATTCGTTTATTTTAGCTACTTTCACAGTATAATGTCCTACGGAATTTTGTTGTGGGGCAGGGCCGCGGACATAGAATCCATTTTTATTCTTCAAAAAAGAGCAGTTCGGGCTATTTACAGTCTAAGAGCTAGAGATTCCCTTCGAGATGTTTTTAATAAAATAGGTATTCTTACAGTGGCGACACAATAATTTATTGTAACATTGTATACATTAGGCAGAACATTACATTATTTTCCAAACATACTGACACACACAGTATGAATACTAGAATTAAAAATAAACTTTTACCGCCGTACTATCGTCTCCACAAAGTTAGTAATAGTTTCATGGGGCTTGGTGTTCGCATCTATAATAAGATCCCACAACTTATATTAGACTTGCCACTTCAGCAATTTAAAACTCTAATAAAAAAGTGTTTAGTAACTAAAGCTTACTACTCTGTACAAGATTATTTGAATGATGACAAAGCTTGGATTCAAAATGACGTTGATGCTCAGCTGAATGATTTTACCTTTGTAAATCAGACTGATGTATACAATGGCATTTTGAAAAGAGCAACTGTTGAGTTTCTTGCCAGTTCTTCTCATCAGGAAACTGCTTTATGAACTGGTGGTAGTTTTTGATGTGTCAAAAGTATTTTGTAAAGTCTATTTGAATAAAATATTTTGAGTTTGAGTTATTTATTCTATGGAAAATGAACCTATAGGTTTTAAGTATAACAAAAATTATATTTTTAATTAAAAGTATATCAAACGAGAACATTTAAAAAGAAAACAATCTCGGTGTCGTTTTGTCTTCAATAGTAAGAGACAATATTGTAATAAAGCACCCATAACAAGAAAATACGTACCCAGGTTTTACTTTATTGGAATTTTTGTTCTATCTCTTAGCAACACTGTTTATAAATTAATATTCGGGGGTAGTTCATTTTATATTATTTCCAGCAGACAATTTATAACTTTCGTGTTAGTGTAGTGTTGTTTAGCACCGTGTTACTAGGTCTCCGTTATCGAGGAGCACGTGAGTAGTGTATTTTATTGTTTTAATATTTGGTAGCGAGGTCGAGCGGTGGAGGTAACCTTCTGGGTCTCTAGCCCCAGGCACTGCTCGGTGCAAACTCTGATATTTCTACGTTTTGATTTTCACGAGACATTCATTCGTTCAAGTGCATTAAAAAACCAAACAAAAAAAAAACATATTTTATTTAAATAGAAAAAAAAAAGGGCGATGGAGTCACCTCTTACCATTAACATTAAGGGCTCAAAATTTACCAGAATTATTTTTTCGTCATTTCAGACGATATTTTCATGGAAACTTTTACCCGTGAGGGCACAGGTTAGAATATTATTCCTCTCCGCCGCTGGGAGAGCATCTCGTAAGAGCCGAGTAACCCAGCACCCCCTTGGTGGTAGAGGATCTATTGCCCGACTGGCTTGCGACCAGCTTGCGAAACCGACCGCCAAGTGTCATAGACGCGTTCCGGTCGAGCCGCATGTGGGCCTGACTTACCCTCTCCCTCTCCCACCCCATTAATACTGCGGATCTAGTGAACTTAGGGTCCGCTGAAACCGCAGCATTGTTTTCTTCACTCCCCCTCCCCACTCTATCTTCGAGGATGCAACCATGACGATGGTGGCCACTTACCATCAGGTGGACCATCTGCTCGTTTGCACCTTATCTACCATAAAAAAGAAATATATATATATATATAAATTAAAAGGTTTTTTTGGCCCATCCTAATAGGTAGTATGAGGTGTTTTGAAAGAAAATGCCTTGTGAACTGTAGCTAGCAAGCTGCATGTATTTGTCTTTTTGAGCTGTACGGTTTGCTGTGTATTTTAAAGTTTTCCATGATATTTCCATTTTCCAGTTCACCTCATTCCCCCACATCTAGACGCATCTAGGACAGATCGCAGCATTATGCGAGCGCGCGTTAAACAGCGATTATACGCACGGCACTCGCGCGGACGAAGACCCCGCATTGGGGACACCTAACAACGTTTAGATACGACAGTATTTAATAAAAACCGGCCAAGTGCGACTCGGACTCGCGCACGAAAGGTTCCTTAAATATTAGTTTTATTCTGTTTTTAACCGACTTCAGAAAGGAGGAGGTTCTCAATTCGGTGGGTATATTTTTTTTATGTATGTATACTGATTACGCTGAGATTTATGATCCGATTTACGTGATTCTTCTTTTGTTGGATGCGGAATAGCTGCCATTTGGTCCTATAAAAAATTGAAATAGTTTGGCCACGTAGTTTTCATTTTATGAACATTCTTTCCGTTTCTGTTTCTTGGGGTCTATATAGATTAAGGCGCGCGACACCTTTCATAGGCCTCCCCATAGCTACTTAAAATAAAATTTCTGTTCAATATATGACAATAAAAAGCAACGAAATAATATAGTCTACCTGAGTTATAGAACAATCTATTACAGACACTAAAAAGTAAAAAATTAAAAATAATTGTTATTTTTGTAGTCGGTGCCAGCAATAGTAGTAGTTAATTTTTTTTAGTTTGAAGTCGGTTTTTTAAACGTACTTTTTTTTAGTATTTGTTGTTATAGGGACAACTGAAATACATCATTTGTGAACATTTCAACTGTTTAGCTATCGTGGCTCATGAGATTCAAGCTTGGTGACAGATAGACGAGCGGTCGGACAGCGGCGTCTTAGTAATCGGGTCCCGTTTTTACCCTTTGGGGACGAAACCCTAAAAACTAGCTTTCATTGTTGCTGCATATAAACTGAACTTTAATTTTTAATATCTTAGTTACCCCACTAATAATATTATGAATATTTTATATGTTTGGATATTTGTTACACAATTACTGAAAAATTACTGAACGATTTTAAATAAACCAACTAGAATAAACATAGGATTTTTATCTAATAACTAGCTGACCCGACAGACGTTGTCCTGTCTTAACTATGAATATTGAATTTGAATTGGCTGTCAAAACCTTACATTAGAAAAGTTAATATGGTCGTTAAGTTTTTGCAAATTCTCTTATTTTCCGCGAATCTTTTTTAATTTTTTCTTCTATAAGAACCTTCTCCTGACAATAACAAACGCAACAAAAAAAGAATTAGCGAAATCGGTCCAGCCGTTTAGACGTGATGCCGTGACCAAGGGAAATAGGGATTCATTTTTATATATAAGATGAAAAAGACTCGGATGGGTATCTTGTGTCTATGTGTGTAAAAATCGGAGGTAATGTAATGTTATTTTAGAAACTGCTCAATTGCTAAAGGATCAAAAAATCGAATTAAGTGTCAGACGTATCGTAAAAGACGTTGAAGCAAGCGCCGCCATGTTGAGACTGATGTCCTACCGAAGTTCATTTAATTCTCCATCAACACATAATTTTTTAATATTGTTAGTTATATTATTAAAAATTATAAAACGTAATTATTTATTCGCAAAAATATCCTTGACATGTTCGTTTCGTAGGAAATGTATTTACGGTGAAACATAATGAAGTTTATCTTTATTAGATGGCGAGTAGATCCGCAATACTGTATATCACCTACATTTTTCGTCTGCCATGTCTATAGTTCATAACTCTCCACCCTCCACTAGGGGCGGCCTAGGCACACACTTTTATACTTAAATTAGACCACGCGGTTGCATTAATGCGGTACCGAGGAAACGATTATGTACAAAGCTAACAATATTGCTTGCTAACTTTCATTACATGGCTCAACTGCGTTTTATATACACTGCTACACAAGTTGTATATAGTTTACATACAAAGTAGTAACGTAGAGTAGTAACATTGCTGAAAAGTAGCAGTGCTATTGCTATAAAGTTGCAGTTGTCAGGGTGACATTTGGTAAGAGGAATATGAATTTGCTTCTTAACACTATAGTTGTTAATGCGGTATAGATAGTTCAATTGAAGCGTCAGTAGCTCAGTGGTGCGGGCGTTGGATTCACGATATATCAGTCGTGGATTCAAATCCCGGACATTGGACTACTGGCGTGGCCCACTCCTGACACAAGCCTTTTAGCTTACTAGGAGGCGTAAAGGGAATACTAGTATTATGTAATCCATACTGCTAGTAATCTTTAAAAAAAATTCATGACCGATCGCCCACTAAATGTCAAAATAGTATGCGAGTTCGCGGATTAAACTATCTACACCAAGGAATCGATTATGTACAAAGCTAACAATATTGCTTGCTAACTTTCATTACATGACTCTACTGCGTTTTATATACACTGCTATACAAGTTGTATATAGTTTACATACAAAGTAGTAACATTGCTGAAAAGTAGCAGTGCTATTGCTATTGCTGTAAAGTAGCAGTTGCACTGCTAAAACTTGTTGTAATGTATTACGGTCAGCATAACTTTTGGTAGAGGAATTTGCTTCTTCACACTATGTATAATTGTTAAAACGATATAGATAGTACAATCCACGATGTCTCTCCGCTCGACTACTAGTTGTCTTTTAAGGGAGCCGCGAGTCGTCGTAGATTATATCTTTACCAAGGTATCGATTATATACAAATCTAAAAGTGTTGCTTGTTAACTTTCAGTAGACGAGCTAACTGCGTTTTAAATACATTATAAATGATTGAAATCTGTGAAGAGACTCGTAAAAAGCAAAAAGTTGAATAAAAGTCACTAAAAACCTAGTTACTATCAAAATTGAACTATGAATAACTTGTAGTGTATCATAAACTTAAATATTTGTAAATTAATAAAGATAGACAAGCAATCTTTATTGCACATATTTTATATGACAAAATACATATAAAGGAACATATTTAATTAAAACTAGAAGGTATGTAAAGGCGGCCTTATATTATATATTGCTGCTAGCAATCTCTACCAGATAACCTTTGGCGAAAGAAATTGTTTATGGAACAATGGTACGGTGCACATTTACAAAAACTTACATAAAAATACTACTATATTAAATAATAAATAAATATATATACTAAATAATAAATACACTATAGATATATAATACTCAATAGATATATAATAATAAATAAACACTTACAAATATGAACTTAGCAAATTATCATATCAGCTGTTAAGTAGCAGTAACATTGCTGTAATGTAGCAAAGCTTGTTGTAGTGTAGTGCTGCCCCAGGCAGTGTTTCAGGGCAAACCAAAGTTTTTGCATACTTTAAATGTATTCTAATACTAAAGTATTATGTATGAATAGATTTTGATAGCGACCATGATGCATGTTGCAAGAAACTTTAGTGCAGTAACTAAAGAGCAGATGTTGCATTAATGTAGTTTGCTGTAAAGTAGCTTTACAGCACCAGTTGCGTTACCATAGTACATACTGTTTGTTCTACCGTTTGTACAATGGAATGTGTTCCGAGGAATTGTTTGAGATGATGCCGACATCGTCTTTTTACCACCGCACGGCTCGCTGTCGACAAAGTGTTCATCCTCACACTTTGGAGCCAAAATTTCCTCCCGCGAACAATACAGATGTGGGATGAGCTTCCTGCCAAGGTTTTCCCAAGGAGCTACAATATATGGTACTTCAAAAGGGAGGTGAATAGGTTTCTGAAGGGTTGGCAACGCACAAGTGACATCCCTGGTGTTGCAAGTGTCCATAGGCGTCGGTAATCACTTATCATCAGGTGGACAGTATGCTTGTTTGCCACCATCGTGGTATAAAAAAATAAAATGGAATAAGATGTAAGAGATTAGCTGATGTGTCGCTTATATAATGTAACTGAAGAGTAACAGTTGCATTGTTGTAGCTTTTGTGTTGCTGTAAAATAGCAGCTATGTTACTGTAGCTTACTGTAGCTGTAGCGTCGCTGCAATATAAGAATAGAGTAACAGCGAAATTACTGTTGCTTATTTTATTTTTGCCATAATATAGCTGAAGATCAACGTTGCTGATGTTTAGCTATAGATTATCAGTGACGTAGTTGCTGTTGAAAATAAAAGGTAGCAGTATCACTGCTGTAGTTTAGTTGGAAAATAGCATTCACTTCCTTCAGATCTTCCTTCGATATTTTTTTGTTTTTTTTCTCAAAGTTTTCAAACAAATAAGAAGGCTTTTATATAACTGAAAAGAAACTTACTTAACAAATAGCTCTATTTAAAATGATAACAAGGAACATTTAAGGATATTATTAATCTACAGCGACAATTCAAAATGTTTCATAAAGTAACCAAAAGAAATAAACTTAAAATCAGGTCAGTGATACTAAGAACTTTCGCACATTTTAATATTTCTGCATTATTATGAAAACATAGACATAAATACTAGAAATTAATGAACTTACTAACTCACAGACTGACTAAAAGATAGATTTACAAACTGCAAAACTTTTAGAATGGCCACTCAATAACAAATTGCTTAACTTAGTAGCCGAACAAGCCAAACTTACAGATAGACTACCAATTAAGTATATTGACTAAAGTACTAGTAAATAACAAATACATTGATCAATTGATAGCTTAATAGACGATGAGACAAATCTACATAAAGACAGACTATCAGACGTATAGCGCGTTTTTCATACATGTGAGGGTAGTAATATATGTAGATAAACACAATCTCGTGCACAACATGTCAGTTGAGTGAGAGCCGTGGGCCGCGACAGACACGCTGGTGTCTGTAACAGTGAGATAGTGTGTGCTAAGCCTGTGTTATGTGCTAAAGAAAGTGTTCTAAATGAGCAGATGTTCCACCTGATGGTAAGTGGCCACCATCGTCCATGGACATCGACAAAACAAGAGATACTTTCTTGCTTTGTCGATGCGTTGCATCCTCGAAGATAAAGAGGGGAGGGGGAGTGAAGAAAAAAATACTGCGATTTCAGAGGACCCTGAGCAAGAGCCCAGAGTACACTGGATCCGCAGCCTAAATGAGATGGGAGAGGGAGGGGGTAGGCCTGAACCACATGCGGCTCGACCGGAACGCGTCTACGACACTTGGCGATCGGATTCACATAACGCGCGAACAGATCCCCTACCACCAAAGAGGTGCTGGGTTACTCGGCTCTTACGAGATGCTCTCCCAGCGCCAGAGGGGAATAGTATTCTAACCTGTCCCCTCACGGGTAAAAATAGGGTCTTGTGGCTACTAGGACTCTACGAACTAGCATAATAAATAAATCGATGATAAATTTATCAGACATCCGCTGATGACATTAAGTCGTCACGATAAAGTAACAGATGTGTACTTCCTCTAAAAATCTCGAAAATAAAGAAAATGTCCATTTAACGCGGTGTAAAGTAGCGAGAATTGTAGCGAAGTCATTTTAAATGCCGTTTTGCTGATTTCTGTTATTCATTCAACAATTTATTTCTTTTTTGAAAATGTAGTTTTCATATTGTCAAACTCTATAGCTGTTTCTTCGAATCCTCGTTTATCTGACCGACAAAACAACAGATACTCTCGTTTTGTCGATGCGTTGCTTCCTCGGAGATAGAGTGGGGCGGGGAGTGAAAATGCTGGGGTTTCAGTGGACCCCAGCATTCATGGAACGGGAGAGGGAGTTAGAATAAACAATGAATGGAATGTATACACAACGTAGAGCTTCTTTTCTGATCATCCGGTACAATGTATTCCTTTTCTCGTCTGATCTTGAGATGATATTAAAGCTTTCCTGTTCTGTTCTTTTCGTGATTGTACGAAAGAAAAATTTTCATTCAATTTATAGTAACTGAAATATGCATAAATAGGAACTATATTCTATTCCAATCGTACTATGCAAGAATATGCATTTAGAGTTTATAAAACGTCATGCAAGAATAAAAGCTTTTAAATAATTGTTTCTAACTAATGTTTATGTCCCAAACTGCTACTGCTGCTTATGTTTCCTGTTCTCCTTCAAAGAGTAAGTAAAATTATAATGTAAAGTATGTAAATTGTATGTTACAACTCTGTTCTGCTCGTACGATGCAATTATCTTACATACTAATATATAAAGCTGAAGAGTTTGTTTGTTTGAACGCGCTAATCTCAGGAACTACTCGTCCGATTTGAAAAATTCTTTTAGTGTTAGATAGCCCATTTATCAAGGAAGGCTATATACCATATATAATCACGCTAAGACCAATAGCAGCGGAGCTATATGCGGACAAAGCCGCGCGGGTTGACTAGTATGCAATAAAAAGAAAATGAGTTTGAGTTTGAAATAAGAGATTCTTCTTTTATAATGTGTGATCCTTTTACCCCTCCTAGTAAGCTTGCATGCTTGTGTCAGGAGTGGGCCACGCCAGTAGACCAATGTCCAGGATTTGAACCCACGACTTATCGATGTGAATCCATCGCCCGAACCACTGAGCTACTGACGCTACTAGTAGCTGAGTTGTAGTGCTACAACGTGTTATGTACAGATTTACATACATTTTTTGTGATATACACATTTAAAAAGTAACGTAAATAAATGTAAATGTTGGTTCATTTATTTTTTTCATCCTGAACTGCAATTTACTTGAATGCCGACAAACCTAGTTCCTGTGCGTACAAAGGACGTAGTTAGTTCCGCTTACTAGTTAAAATACTTGGATGTCTGTCTGTATACAATTAATATCATTTAAACGGATATATAGTATTCTTTTGGGTCAATTTGTGAACTATGAGTAACTAGCTGCTCCCCGTGGTTTCACCCGCTATATTTTGGATAGTTGACACTATATCATTATAAATTATAGCCTATGTGTTATTCTGATGTGTAAGCCATATTATTATAAAGTTTCATCAAAATCCATTCAGTAGTTTTTGCGTAAAAGAGTAACAAACATCCATACATTCTTACAAACTTTCGCGTTTATAACATTATCGCGTTCATTCAAATCCGCCATTTTTATGTTATCTGGAACAAACATGCAGATTGACTTATGATTTGAATGTTTAGTGGTTATCAGCTGACTGTGGCAACACTGAAGACCAATATTCAGTCGCTATACAAAAATATTAAATGATTAGCAGTTATCGATTAGTGTGTGTGATTGGCCTTTGCATTACAGTATTTAAAGATGAAAATATTAAACTTTGAAGCAATAAGAAATGGCAATGATAGATTAGCTGTGGCAACACTATTTAATTTAACAAAAAACTAACTAACTCCTTAGTCTTTTTTGTGCAAGCAAATCCCACTTTATCTTTTCCTTACGAATATTATAAATGCGAAAGTTCTCTGTCTGTTTGTCGCACTTTCACGCCAAAACTACAGAATCGATTTAAATGAAATTTGGTATACCGATAGTCTAGAGATTGAGAAAGGTGATAGGCTACTTTTAAATGCGACAAAAAGGTTATAAGGGGTTGAAAGGGGGGATGAAAAGTTGTATGGAAGTATCGTCATTTTTAGAGCAAGAAGCTTGTTTAGTTGATTCGATATAAATAAATATGTCATTCAGGTGGAAAATAACAATAGGGAATAATATAATTTTCAAACGGAATACACGTAAAGTCGCGTTTTCAAACTAGTATAAACATGCAAAGCATTACGAGTTCGTATTAGAGTCATTCAAAGTAATGTCTGTGTTAACTTATATATTCACTTCGTAAATTATGCGGAAACGTTTCCAGTTCACTTTTATACATGCAGAGGTAGGTTTCCTTTAGTAGTTCTAGCAATCTACCCTCAATTTTAGTTAACGAATAAATAAATATATGTCGGGAACGAGTAAACGATTCGAATAATTAAGTCGTCATCGCCGACATTGGCGCTAGAGTCAACAGTCTCTACTCTATATTCCCTTGATAGTCGGACTGCATTCTTAGTCTTGCACGAGGTATCTCAAGGAGTGGATATTTTCTGGGTGGTGCTAGTAAAAGTGTTGTGTTAGTGCTGGGAGAGCTGTCTGAATAAGATTGCTTGGCTTGTGTTAGATAAGTTTATATGAGTTTAACCTTAGGTTTAAACAGTGAAACTGAGGAATGAAAGCGAGTGTTGGAATTTTGTTAAAAGACGTCTTTAAGCCTACACCTTGGTCACAAGTCCAAGGCACTACTTGGGTTCCTGTCAATCAATCCGTCGTGCACATACGGTGCTTACTGAATGATTGTATATTTCAACTATCCCTCCTCCCCTCTTCCCAATTATACGTGTATAAAAATATTCAGTCGTTCAGGAATCATTTTATTATTATACAGCAGGACCTATCAATTTTTCCGGGATAAAAAGTAGCATATTTATTAATCCAGGATATAAAGTATCTGTGTGACAAATTTCAATGAAATCCGGTCTTCCGATTTTGCATGATAGAGTAACAAACATCCAAACTTCATCATTTTTGCTTTATTTGTCTAATTCGTGATTTTTTTCTATTAAAGATTAAAGAGGTATATTCAAATCGTTCATTCACTTCACTACATACTCATTAATTTATACATTCACTAACTCTCTTGCCTACATGCTCGTTCATTCATTCATACTCTCACTGTAGTATGTCAAGGATGGGGTGCAGGTCAGTCACCTCCACGTGGTGCACCCTGGGCATGGTCGGCAGTTTTTGTTTTTCTGGCAGGAAACTGCCGGCCATGGCAAACGACTGACAAGAATGGTAAATTATAAAGGTGTTTAGTGGTTTATTACAAGGCGTTTTGTCATAACAATAGTTCCTGGTACTACTCTGTTTAGCAGAGTGGACTGTGTGAGCTATCTTATGGCGCAAGATAAATGACAGGAGTCATTATCTGTAGACAAGGAAGACAACCTTGCAAAAAATTACCCTGAATCTCAAGGTATGGCGTGCCGAGGGGATGCATGGTCGGGAGGTACTCGGCCGCAAGCGCTAAAAAAGGGTCCTCCCCCTTTTTAAATTAGGAGGAAAACATGAAATATGGCATACGCAAAGAATAATATACTCCAGGAGGGTACCGCCCGCACAGCGGTCGGAGAGTCCCTCGTGAGATCCGTAGACTCCGTGATTCACGCGGAGGCTACGGACCTCGGTAGCCCCATTTCGAATTCTGGAGGGGGCAACGTCTGCCAAGGGAGTGTTGTAGTATCAAAGAATAATAATAGGGGAGTTGGTAGGAGTAGAAGGGGAACTAGAGGTAGGGGGGGAAATAATAGTAGAGAAGCAAGTAGGAGTGCGGATAGAAGTAGTAGTAGAGGTGGAAGCACGAGCAGAAGTGCTAGCATTAGAAGAGGTAGGCCTAGGCTAAGGAGTCGCAGTAGAAGTAGAGTAAGACTCGAGTCTGAAAACAAGGCTGGCAAAAACGATCGCAATATGAGCGGAGATGAAAAACAGAAGGATCTGGAAAAGGGCCCGACACTTAGAAAAAGGCCAGTGGAAAATGTTTATGAGTCTGATTCGGAATCTGAACCCATAACAACAGCGGTGAAGATCTGTAAAGTAACTCGAGGTAAGCCAGCCGAGAGAGGCCGCAACTCTGAGCTTTCTCGGGCTAGAGCTGAGCTGAAAAGAAGAGAAGAGGAAGCAAAGGAAGAGGAGTTTGAAAGATCTCTCAGAAACCGGGCCTTCCGTAAGAATGTGGCAGTCATATCCCAGGATCTTGATGAACCCATTTTATCAGACGACCAGAGATTGGAAACTCCATCAGACCTCAATGCGGAGGAGCTGCGTACTATCGCTACTCGCAATACTGCAGCAATCCTTGAAGTAGTAAGGAAATCGGGAAATCTCAAGGGAGAATTTGCAAAAATGCTCAAAGAGTCCACCGCTGCTCTTGAGAATGTGATAGAAGTATTAGCAAATAGAACGGAGGCCGAAGAGAACCGACGTCTTAGAGCCGATAATAACCGACTTCGTATTGAAGTCGAAAATCTCAGAACGGAGGTAAAGGCATATCGTCGGGAATATTCCGAAATGCGAGCGTCAGTGGCTACAGCCAATGTTTCAAGTGATCGTCAATCTTCCCTAGATGCAGATATGCTGGAAACACTGAAAGCCGCAATTACGAAATCTATTGGTGCCGTAATCGATGCTCGCTTCGCTGGTATCGAGGATCGCCTTCTTCCAGCCAAAACGCTTCGGCCAGCATTGGCTGCGGATAAGAGGCGGTTAGGGATCCAGGAGAGAACCCCTAGCGTAAGTACACCAGAAGTAGGAGTGAGTTCGTACGTTGTAGCTGCTTCCAATGCATTGACATCTGCCAAAGATGGTCAAGCTTCTGAAACTCCAGCCCCAAGAACTAGGACAGAAAATGGCGATTGGACTACGGTTAGTAAAGGAAAAAAGAAGAAAGATAAGACAAAGAATGTATCCTCTTCAAGAGACATGATAAAGTCGTCTAAAGAAACAGCGGCGAAAGAGCGAAGTGTCAAGCCTAGACTTACAACACCTCGTACGTCTGCAGTGGTCATTACCCTGCGCCCTGAGGCAGCCGAGAGTGGAGTTACATACGCACAAATACTAGAGAGGGCAGAACAAAGCGTTCAATTAAACGAATTGGGCATCGGGTCTGGAATGAGAATGCGACAAGCTGCTACTGGTGCTAGAGTGCTAGAATTGCCGAAGGAGCAGTCGCCGGAGAAGGCGGAACAACTAGCGGAAAAGCTTCGCATTGCACTGGATGGAGTGGCAAATGTTGTTCGACCCATCAAACGTGCTGATCTGAGGTTGACGGGCCTGGATGATTCTGTCACTAGAGAAAAGATTATTGCTGCCGTTGCACGAGTAGGTAACTGCAACTCAGATATGATTCGAACTGGGGAGGTACATTTTGGTCCAGGGAGAATGGGTATGGTGCGAGTGTCATGCCCGATCTCGGCTGCCAAAATATTGTCTGATGCGGGGCGTCTTCTGGTTGGATGGAGCTCAGCAAGAGTAACAGTATTGGAGGAGCGACCGCTACGATGCTATAAGTGCATGGAAGTAGGGCATACTAAATCGCTCTGCACATCGTCAGTAGACAGAACTGGACTGTGTTATAGGTGCGGCGCTAACGACCACATAGCTAGGAATTGCACTAATGCTCTTCACTGTGCTGTGTGTTCAGATATGGGACGTCCTTTTGATCACGTGATGGGCTCTAAAAATTGCAAGCCTCCGAAAACGAAAGCTAAGGAGAGAAAAGGTCCTTGTAAACCCACGGTCCATGCAAATACGGCAAGGTGCCACACACAGGAGGAAGCCAATAATATGTCATCATGACAACTGGATCTACCAACTTTCTCCAGTCGAATCTAAACCATTGCGCTGCGGCTCAGGATCTTCTCTTGCAGTTTGTGGCGGAGTGGAGTATAGATATAGCGGTGGCCTGTGAACCCTATTACATCCCCATCTCTCCATGTTGGGTAGGGGATCTGGATGGAACAGTGGCAATTCTGACGAGAAGCAACAATGGATCACCCATTTCACTATTAGAGAGAGGTTCGGGTTTTGTAGTAGCTGGATGGCGAGATTATACCATAGTTGGTATGTACTTCTCTCCAAATCGCAGTTTAGCGGACTTTGAGATTTATCTCGATAATGTCAGAGCTGCCATATGCCAGCAGGCCAGGGGGAATTTTATACTTCTTGGTGACCTGAACGCTAAATCGCGTGCCTGGGGAAATCCTGAGACCAATGCAAGAGGGAGAGCGGTTCAAATTTGGGCTATTCTTTCTGATCTGTTTCTCCTTAACAGAGGGACAGTACACACATGTGTTAGGCACAACGGAGGATCGATAGTGGACGTAACCTTTGCATCTCCTACTATTTTCCGAATGATTAGGAACTGGAGAGTAATGGAGGACGTGGAGACTCTTTCGGATCACAATTACATTCGATTTGAGATCTCCTCTTCTCCGCCAATTTCAGAGCGATCCTCAAGAATATCAAGTAATTTTCCACGCTGGTCCATAGGTCAACTAAATAAGGACTTGGCAAAAGAAGCGGCAATAGTCCAGCGATGGGCCTCTCGTAGTGACCTCGTTGGGGAGAATGTGGATGCCATGGCAGACCGCCTACGTGACATGTTGGTAAAGGTCTGTGACGCAGCTATGCCGAGAGCAGAACGGCGCTCCTCACGACGTCGGGTATATTGGTGGTCACCCGAAATAGCAGAGCTTCGGGAGGCCTGTAATAGAGCCCGGCGAGCCTTTGTTCGGAGTCGCAGGCGACACGGCTTTAACCTGGAGTTAGAGGAAGAGCTGCGGAACACATATCGCCAAAGGAAAAAAACTCTCCAAGAGGTGATAAGTCAGGCCAAGTCACATGCCCGTAAAGAACTACTGGCTGGACTAAATAATGATCCGTGGGGGCAACCATATCGTGCTGTGCGTAATAAACTCCGCGCTAAGGGCACTCCAGTCACCGAGATAACTCCACAGGCGCTTTTACTACGACTGGTAGGAGGACTGTTCCCTCAGCCTCCGCCTCATGTTCCTCCGAGAATGTCTCCCCCAATGTTTGAGGAGGATATTGCAGTTCCATCTATCACAGCGGAAGAGATGGACCAGGCCCTCAACCGCTTAAGAGCAAAAAGGACAGCTCCCGGGCCTGATGGTGTTCCTGGTAGGGTTCTATCCGTAGCTCTGGAGTATCATAGAGAATACCTTCAAAGGCTATTCGACAGGTGCTTATGTAGCGGTCACTTTCCAAAGTTATGGAAAGAGGGAAGACTGTGCTTACTACCAAAGACAGGGCGACCATTGAATTCTCCTTCAGCTTATAGGCCAATCGTACTGCTGAACGAGACAGGAAAACTTTTTGAAAGAATTCTGGCCACACGTCTTGTTCAACACCTTGAATATGTGGGCCCTAACCTCTCTGATAAGCAATATGGATTCAGAGCCGGTCGTTCTACAATTGACGCACTAAATTTGCTAAAAAGGACTACTAAAGAAGCGGTTGAGGCAGGGGACGTTGTCCTTGCTGTCTCCATTGATGTGGAAAATGCATTTAATAGTCTTCCTTTTGAAACTCTAAGAGAAGCAATCCGTTATCATCGTGTGCCAGCCTATCTAAGAAGACTATTGGAATCATACCTCGAGGAGAGGGCAATCCTGTGGGAGAATAGTGACAAACAACTGTTCCGGCATCGGGTAGGATGCGGTGTTCCACAAGGCTCCGTTCTAGGGCCGGCCTTGTGGAATATCGGTTTTGACTGGCTTTTGAGGGGCCCTCTTCTTCCTGGGATGAGGATTATATGCTACGCAGATGATACACTTGTCACAGCAAGAGGGAAAAATTTCCGGGAGGCGGCTCGCCGAGCCGAGGTCGGGGCTTCTCTTGTAATTGACAGGATTAGGATGTTGGGATTGAGGATTTAGGGGCGGATCTCTCGTTGGCAAGTGTGATCGGTGCTATGCTTGATAGCGAGAGGTGCTGGAGAGCGATGGCTTCCTTTTGTGAGGATGTCATGATGGTAAAGGAGGCCGCGGACCGAGAGCGAAGGGATAACGCCCACGTCGAGCCTGTCCGCAGAAGCAGAGCAGGACCTAGGAGAAGGCGTTACGCGCTACTTATGCCCCAGACATAAAAGTTTGGATGTGGTGCCAATGCGGGCGCCGTCGGAGTGTCACGGTAGAATGCTACCGCGATCCTGTGGCATTCCTTTCTTGACGGAGAATGGAAACCGCTGGGGTTTAGTGGGTAGGACGGCATTTGCCGGGAGTCCCACATAACTTCCACTTGTGGGAGTATGCGTAGATGCATTCCCCAGCGTCAACAAAAAAAAAAAAAAAAAAAAAAAATGTCAAGGATCTGTACTGGACATTACTATCTTACCAACAGTCTTCTATCTCACTCACTCACTCACAAACCTTGTCCTTAACAAGTACTATTACATCTTTTAAACAAAGTTGCTTCCCCCTGTCTGTACGCTTAGATCTTTTAAACTACATTACAGATTTTAATACGGTTTTCACCCATAAATAGAGTGATTCATACTATAGAAGAGAAACCATGCGAATCCGGGGCGAGTCGCTTGTTTATATAATCTAATTCCATTAGCTTCAGACGAGACTAAACAAACCTGCCCAACCCTTTATAGTAAACTCATTTAAAACTCCGTTACCGCAATCTAACAAATATAAAACAATTTCAATACAAACCTTTGAACTTTGTCGCTAGACCCCTTGGTCAAGCTACAGGTTTGGAAACACTGGATTTATAGCGCTACTTCAATCTATAAACTCACTTATAGTAACAAGCTCTTTACACAAATATCACGAAAAATCCAAGTAAACTCTAATTGGCAAATAAGGTGACAAATAAACTATAGGTCCCTGCGTTCCACTAAGAGATCTCAGCGCCCACGCTCACGACCGCGGTTTTTCCCATTCCACTTGTCCGCGAGCGTTACGATCATTAACCCAAGTGGAACGAGTAATTGAGCGTTTTGAGCGTTAACGTACATAATTCAAATGCAAGTTATAAATAGTTAGTAGCAATAGTTTCAAGAGCTTAACTTTATAACTATTGGTTATATTTATTTACAGAAACATTCACGTCCGCTAATCCGTGTCAAATAAGTTATTTGCATCGTCGCCATTTTTGTTGTTTTAAAAATACCGCCAAATTCTGTAACGCTCACAACGACCCACGATTTGACCTGGGTCGTCATGAGCTTCGAGTGAGCACAAATCATGACGTCATTGATGACGTTTTCGACCACAACGCCCGTGATCGCTTAGTGGAACGCGCCTAATGTGATGGTTAAGTTGATATGACATCTGTCAGTTATACATGACATATTAGTTAAAATATTTGTTTAATAACCATCCGATACTTTGCTGTCATTCTGCAGATGATCAATCTGTTTGTCTCTTTTTAAAAACTATACTATTAATTGTAATGACAAATATATTGTGTTTATTTTTACTGTTTTTGTTAACTTAAAGTCAGTATTCAAATTTTTTTAAGTAAAGTGTTGGCAACACCGTTTGTAGATTAGTATTCGCTGGTAGTCCAAGTATATAGACAATAAATAACTGTCGTTCCAATAGGATTGAATTAGTCTGTCAAGTGATGTCGCGCAGTACTTTATCCCACCTCCTTATATGACACATTACCTAGCGATATCTCTCGACCCATCAACTTTGAAACTATTCTCTCTATTACTAACCCTTTTCTGTTTTTAGCCCTTATTAAATATATTAATTCTAACAATATTAAATTATAAATATTTATTCATATTATATACAATTTTATGTTTGAAGGTGATTTAGGTTGTTTGTTTGTCTGTTATTTGTATAATGTTGTGATGTCTTATATGTATAATGTTGTCCTACAGGTATGCACGCAGGCCACCATACTAAATAACTAACAATTTAAAAAAAAAATCTTAGCACAAACATATTACACCGATCAATCTCAACAAACTTGAAAATACTCTACATTGTCATTGGCAGAATTACTGCTAACTATAAGCAGTATCAAGAGCCATGAAGAAAAGAAGAAGAAGACATTAAAGTAGTGAGAGTAATAGTTGTTGTTTGGTGGCGTGGTGCTATGCCTCCGTTATTAAGGAGCACGTGAGTAATGTACTTTATTATTTTAATATTTCGAGCGGTAGAGGTGAGAGAATATATAATGAAAGAGCACTTTTATCTTGAGACCCATCAAACCTCAGGCACTGCTCGGCTTCTATCTAGATTACATGTTAATATTGTCGTTTGAGTGTTACTGCCCATACTGTTGAAGGATCACTTCTATCTACATTACATGTTAATATTGTCGTTTGAGTGTTACTGCCCATACTGTTGAAGGATCACTTCTATCTACATTACATGTTAATATTGTCGTTTGAGTGTTACTGCCCATACTGTTGAAGGATCACTTCTATCTACATTACATGTTAATATTGTCGTTTGAGTGTTACTGCCTATACTGTTGAAGGATCACTTCTATCTACATTACATGTTAATATTGTCGTTTGAGTGTTACTGCCCATACTGTTGAAGGATCACTTCTATCTACATTACATGTTAATATTGTCGTTTGAGTGTTACTGCCCATACTGTTGAAGGATCACTTCTATCTACATTACATGTTAATATTGTCGTTTGAGTGTTACTGCCCATACTGTTGAAGGATCACTTCTATCTACATTACATGTTAATATTGTCGTTTGAGTGTTACTGCCCATACTGTTGAAGGATCACTTCTATCTACATTACATGTTAATATTGTCGTTTGAGTGTTACTGCCCATACTGTTGAAGGATCACTTCTATCTACATTACATGTTAATATTGTCGTTTGAGTGTTACTGCCCATACTGTTGAAGGATCACTTCTATCTACATTACATGTTAATATTGTCGTTTGAGTGTTACTGCCCATACTGTTGAAGGATCACTTCTATCTACATTACATGTTAATATTGTCGTTTGAGTGTTACTGCCCATACTGTTGAAGGATCACTTCTATCTACATTACATGTTAATATTGTCGTTTGAGTGTTACTGCCTATACTGTTGAAGGATCACTTCTATCTACATTACATGTTAATATTGTCGTTTGAGTGTTACTGCCCATACTGTTGAAGGATCACTTCTATCTACATTACATGTTAATATTGTCGTTTGAGTGTTACTGCCCATACTGTTGAAGGATCACTTCTATCTACATTACATGTTAATATTGTCGTTTGAGTGTTACTGCCCATACTGTTGAAGGATCACTTCTATCTACATTACATGTTAATATTGTCGTTTGAGTGTTACTGCCCATACTGTTGAAGGATCACTTCTATCTACATTACATGTTAATATTGTCGTTTGAGTGTTACTGCCCATACTGTTGAAGGATCACTTCTATCTAGATTACATGTTAATATTGTCGTTTGAGTGTTACTGCCCATACTGTTGAAGGATCACTTCTATCTAGATTACATGTTAATATTGTCGTTTGAGTGTTACTGCCCATACTGTTGAAGGATCACTTCTATCTAGATTACATGTTAATATTGTCGTTTGAGTGTTACTGCCCATACTGTTGAAGGATCACTTCTATCTACATTACATGTTAATATTGTCGTTTGAGTGTTACTGCCCATACTGTTGAAGGATCACTTCTATCTACATTACATGTTAATATTGTCGTTTGAGTGTTACTGCCCATACTGTTGAAGGATCACTTCTATCTACATTACATGTTAATATTGTCGTTTGAGTGTTACTGCCCATACTGTTGAAGGATCACTTCTATCTACATTACATGTTAATATTGTCGTTTGAGTGTTACTGCCCATACTGTTGAAGGATCACTTCTATCTACATTACATGTTAATTAATATTGTCGTTTGAGTGTTACTGCCCATACTGTTGAAGGATCGCTTCTATCTAGATTACATGTTAATATTGTCGTTTGAGTGTTGAAGGATCACGTGAGTCCTTGATATTATTATTGGCTTAGACAGATAATGAGGTCGTAAGGTAAAGAGTTCCGTCCTTGTCCTAGGGGCAAGCCACAGGCGCGGCTCAACATATTGTCTAAAGTAGACCCGTAGACCTCTCAACAGTAAGACCTCTTTCATATTACCAATTTGGAAGATTAAAAAAAAAAATATTGCTGAATATATCAGAAATAATCCCAAAAACGAGAAATTACTTAAAAAAATGAAATGTAGTTGATAAATTAACTGCAGCCTATGTTGATGTATAGGGACAACATATTTCTGACGACAAAGTTAAGTTTGTCACACAATTCAAATTCCACACTCGCACTTGACCAATTTTTGGCGCTCACCACCTATCAAAAAGATTTTTTAAAGATATTAAGAGCGATTGAAAGCTACTTTTAGTGTTGAACAAGCATTAAATAAAGAAAAAGTAATAAAAAGCAAACTAACATAATAGTGCCTATTCTCATAACCGTAGAGTCTTATTTTTTTAGCAACAATTGTATTGAATATGAAATGACCTACAACCCCATGTAGCATAGACAATGAACTTTAGAAGCACTGGCCGACGTCCGAACTAATAAATATTATTAATGAATAATTTTTTAAACATAGATGTGACCATTAAAAAAATTAAAATAATATATAACTCCTGAATAAACTTGAATTCAAATATCTGCTGAATAACTTTCCAATACTTTACTAGAATATTGTGAAACAGAAACAACTATACTTAATTTTTATATAATCTGTAAGTCGAATCGTAATCGCCATCTATGGCGCTAGAGAAAAATAATAATCACTTCCGACTTTTTGGGAGCCTCTGATTGGCTAGTGTTTGTCAATTACGTCTTCGTCACACGTGGGTTATTACTAGTAGCGTCTCGACTCTTTATATTCCCTGGACATTCGGACTGTAGTCCTAGTCTTACGCGAGGTCTCTCAAGAAGTGGATATTAGTTGAGTAGTGCTAGTGAAGGTGCAGTGTTGTGTCAGTGCTGGGAGTACCTTACAATGTATATTTACGTAAGGTTAAGATCAAAATAATTCATTTTACGGTTATAGTTTCACTCGCAATCCATGGTGATCTTGGTTTTGGATTGCTTTAGTGCAGATGAGGACTGAGAGACCAGCAACGAGCTGGTAAGATCCATATCGAGGAATATTCCCGTTACTCATTAAAGATGAACTGTCAATGGCATCAGATTAAGACATCATATTCGTTCCCCTTTTCCTCCCACATAGTGGCCCTTCAAGTTTTAATTAAGCATTACGAAGAGTCTTTGCTTTGTTTTTTTTTGATGACATAAGGGATGGGGGGGGGGGACTGAATAGTAATTACGTTAGCGATAAAAATATAAACATGCATATCGAAACGTACCTAAATATATCTGTTCAGAATGTTTATATAAAGATTGGGAAGAGGGTGGAGATTACTTTTGATAACCTGGGAGGCGGGGAGGTTGATAATTGCAAAAAATCTAATGTAACATTCATAAGAAATCTATTAAAAATAAATCCAAGTAGGCATTAAACTACATTTAGCAATAATCTTTGACAGACCGGACTTCCAAACAAAGGGTAAAGAAATGAATAATTAAAACTTCATACAAAGTACTGAGTGTACTCCATGGCGTACTGGACGCACAACACATAGCAGCTGTACCTGATAAATAACCTAGGGCTTTCTATTCTAATACATACATACATACATCTTCTATATATACAATAGAATATTACTAGTCGATACGCCTCGGCTTCGCTCGATAATTAAATAAATTACATTTTAAATAAAATTATTCAGGTCAGTAAATATATTTTATTATTATCCCGCAGAAACTATTAATTTTTCCGGGATAAAAAATAGCCTATGTGTTAATCCATGTTATACAGTATCTGTGTGCTAAATTTCATTAAAATCTGTTCAGCCGATTTTGTGTGATTGAGTAAGTTACTTAACAACACATATCATATTGTGTTTATTGATTTATCCCCTCTTAAGTTGCTGCAAGTTTTAGTGGATTATCAACATTAACTTTAGCATCCTGTTAGTTATGATTTTCTATGTTTAACAAACTGTATCAGTTGGCAACACAGAGATATCAGCCCGTAATCAGTCAGTAATTCCGGACCCCTGTGTCTAAAGTATTACCTTCAGGAGTAATATTCATTATTTAACAATATTTATATATACAAGAAAACAATTTCTAATCTTCATCTGTTTCTAATAGAAAACTCCAGATCTTTAGAACACAATTCCCCTCTGCAGCTGGGAGAGCATCTCGTAAGAGCCGAGTAACCCAGCACCCTATTGGTGGTAGGGGATCTGTTCCCCGACTGGCTTGCGACCACCACCATACAAATCCAGCCGCTAAGTCTCTTTGACGCGTTCCGATCGCGGTGAATGTGGGCCACACTTGCCCCTTCCTCTCCCATCCCATCAACGCTGCAAATCTAATGGTCTCGGGCGCTAGTTAAGGGTCCTCTGAAACTGCTGCATTTTTCTCTTCTATCCCCCGCCTAATTTTATCTTCGACGTTGCTGCGCGTAATGCAAGTGGGAATCTTCAATTTTTTTTTTTAATTATAAACACTAAATATTAAAATAGAACAAAATTCTCCTAAATTATCTAGATATAAAAACCTTAAAAAATGCTATACTTCGTTGAGAAAAAGAAGTACAGAGACGAGCGTGTTAGGAAAAAAAATCGTGTGGTACCCACGCCTAACCTTCCTCATGACCCTTAGAAATATTTACACTAAATTAGTCTTGAGTAGTTCGCGAACGACCTAGTTCAAAAGAGGTCTCCTTTAGGTGAACTATACGAACTAGTTCGCCGATTATCTCGCTCTTAGTTCTTTTTAGTTCTTATATTTTTTAAATTAAATTAATTACGTTTAGGAATGAAACATAAGCATCCATACTTGACTACTTGTTTTCTATAAAAATAAATGTGTATAAATAAAAATAGTGGATTATTTCTAATAAAAATCGATATATACTTATATATTTAAATGGTGATAGAAATATTAAAATATTGTTCATTAACATCGATAATCCTAAGATCGATGTTTCACTTTTGAGAATATCGATGTTTTTCCTTTATTTATTATTTTTACTAATTTAAAAAAAAAAAGAACTAACGAACTAAAAGAGTAAACTAGTTCGCCTTTAGATTGCGAACTAAAAAGAACGCTCTCATTGGTGACCAACTAGGCCCAAGACTAAAAAAGACGATTTTATTCGTTCGTTTGAATTAACGAACTAAATGAACGAACTAGATCGCCATTGGAAAACGAACTAAAAGGAGCGCTCTTTTTGGTGATGGACTAGGTCCAAAACTACACTAAATTATGATGAGTACATTATGACATAAAAGATTTATGTGGGTGAATGTATGTGTATGTGTGTGGATGTGTGTGTGAGTGTGTGAGTGTTGTATGTATTATAAATGTGTTAAAATGTTTGTTTCTCAATAACACAAAAGTGGTTGAACGGATTTCGATCAAATTTAGAACATGGATACATTATAACCTGGATTAGCATATAGCCTACTTTTTATCCCGGAATAATTCATAGTTTCTGCGGGATACTAATAAAATGTTTGTTGACTATAGTACATCAAACTTTTTTTTAAGTATGTGCTAAAGTGCAGACGTGTGAAGCCAGGGAGGGTTGACAAGTATTGAAATATTCTCCTTGATAAGGAAGAACGAAACTGTAATGAGTGCTAAGTAAAGTTGGATTTTTCCTTAACATTCTGAAAATGTTTTAATTCGAATGTAATGAAGAGTTAATTAATTCTGTCTCTCTTTCTCTCTCCCCTCTCAGGTAAATCGTAATATAACGTAATATAAGTGTAAGGCATTATACTTAGCTTAGTTTAATACAATTGACGATTAAAAAGCATTTTTTTTTCATAAAAAATTAGGATTTTGATAAGTTAAGAAGAAGTCGGTTTTCTGGTTAACAATGCTTTTTTTAATGTAAATGGGAAACTAAAAATATTATGTTATTTATGAAGTGTTTGCATAGTTTTTTGTCTTTTTTGTTTCTGTATTAGTACATTCAAAAAATTAAAAAAAAAAATTATATGATTTTAAATGTTGTGTTTCCAATAATTTTTATTTAAATAAAATACATATTAAGTATATGTGAATATAAAAAAAAATAAAGCATCACTGTAAAAATTTAAAAAAAAATATTCATTTTATATACTTTTTTCTGTAAATATCTACTGCGCTGTCATTTGCTTTTTTTTCACTTTTCATTTGAAATCAAAGACATTTTCTGTTTGTTAAGAATCATCAAGTTACACTATTCACGTAGGTAAGGCAAAGGATCCACGCCCTTTTTTTATCTACCGCCATTTTTACATACACATTTAATAGGGCAGCGACATCAGTTACACTTTAAAGCTAGGACACACTGATGACCATTTTTTTTAATTTTTGTATATTTTTTATTATATTTTGTATTTTTTTTCGATTTATTGTAACTTTATGGATAAACAGCTGCAGCTGGAACTAGGGGCGTCTCTATTCTATGTATCTCCCGTGTGCAATCATCACCCTAATGCCCTTGTTGACGAAAGATAAAAAGGTTTTCACCATCAAATATCATCATTATATAATTCATTGATTATTTTCATTATTTTATATAAATTCAGACTAGAGAATAATCGATCCTTTGCTTGCACCTCTAAAACCGCGGCGCCCGTGTGCAACCCTGCTTTATAGGTATATATATATATATAGTCATGGGCATGACTGAAACTGTTGTGTGTAAAAAATATTATTGACGATATTGTAAAATATGAATTTTTCTTTCTGATCGAGATATTAGTAATACTCTGTTACAGCTAGCTGCCCTCTCTTCGCTGATAGAGAAAAGAGAAAATATATAAAAATCTCGTATTTGTTATCGAATTCATGCGAAACGGTTCGACCAATTTTAATAAACATTTTTGTGTATATTTGGTAGGTCTAAGAATAGGTTGTAGGTTATTTTTTATACCCCCAGATGATAAGGGTCACTAGAAATTATTTCTACAAAAATTTTAAAAAGGTATAAAAAACATTTGTCTAAAGCTTTTCCAACTTCTAAAGTTTTAAGCCTAAAAATTGTTCTCTAAAAAATACTTACACATTGTATCCTAACCCTAACACCCGTAACATAACGATATAAATTCCACCATTTCAAAGTGGGGTAAAAAGTTCAATAAACTTTATACATAGCAAGGTACATAAGGGTAGGGGCGACATTGTTCTAGCCTAGAACCAGCTATGATCTAGCCATTCAGCATAGTGTGAATGTGGCCTAGAATACCTTTCTATGATACATGAATACGGGCTAAATCATTTTTTAATACGGAAGTAATTTCATAAGAAAGAATTTTACACACTGCAAGTAACTTGAGATTTTTTTTTTCTAAAAACTGTTTTTTTTTGTAATCGAATATTAATTTTCATTTCGTAAAATTTTTGCGTAATAGTCCAAGATCCCGCGGCGATACGACCTTCGTTGTTTTATAGAACCTGAAAATTTATCTGTGTATCTAACTATAAACTTTGGATTCATCATCATCATAGCCCGTTCATAGCCCTCTACTGAGTCCTCGTTAGAAAGAAGGAGAGTAGACCATAGTCCACCACGCTGGTTCACCGCGGGTTGGCAGATTTCACATACCTTTGAGAACTTTAGGTAACACTCAGAAGTGCTGGTTTTCTCACGATTAAAGCAACACTGCTTTTCTCCCCGTGAGTGGACGGGATGGGATAGAATACTATTCCCCTCTGCCGCTGGGAGAGCATCTCGTAAAAGCCGAGTAACCCAGCACCCCCTTGGTGGTAGGGGATCTGTTTCCCGACTGGCTTGCGACCACCAGCATGCGAATCCGAGTGCCAAGTGTCATAGACGCGTTCCGGTCGAGCCGCGTGTAGGCCAGACTTACCCCCTCCCACTCCCATCCCATTAATGCTGTGGATCTAGTGGACTCTGGGATCTAGCTCAGGGTCCGTTGAGACCACTGCATTTTTTCTTCTTCACTCCCCCTCCCCTCTCTATCTTCGAGGATGCAACGCATCGACAAAACAAGAGGGTATCTATTGTCTTGTCGATGTCCATGGGCGATGGTGGCCACTTACCATTAGGTGGATCATCTGCTCGTTTGCACCTTATCTACCAAAAAAAGGGAGGCAAGAGTATATAAAATAGAACCTCAATTATTGCACAAGTCAACAAAAAAAAACTATTTTTGTGTCTGTTATTTAATGACTATTGTTTGCTTTTGTCTGTTTTATATTAATAATAAAGTTTTAAAGTTCTTAGTGGAGAGTAAAATAATAGTTGGTAATACTTTAAAACAAAATGGAGGCAAGTCGCGCATTCTACTGTATTGAGTGTATGTACGTCTATTACAACTGTAGCAACTACTTTTGTATATGAGTGAGTCCCAAAATAGCGTCCAGACTTTACTTATCGAAATACTATGGAATTTTCAATGAAAACG
Source organism: Limenitis camilla (assembly GCA_905147385.1). Lineage (NCBI taxonomy): Eukaryota > Metazoa > Arthropoda > Insecta > Lepidoptera > Nymphalidae > Limenitis > Limenitis camilla. Next base: position 3,422,194 of record LR990251.1, on the reverse strand, counting down.
AAATTTTCAAAAAAACTATTTTACCCATTATTAGTAAGATCCGTGTTGAACGGTGTTATACGATAAATTACACTGAACTAAACTAAGTAACATTTGATTTTAAAAGTTAGCATAAACTGAATATCATTCAATTGCGCCAACGCAAAGATAAAAGCTAACCAAGTAAATATCATGTCAAATCATGATTACATCGCGAGTATTTTATCAGTAACCCTGTCGGTCTGAGTTTAAGTATAACCCCCAGGAGGATATTCTAGTCAAGCCGTCATATTGTTATCCTGCATAAAGACTATATTATTTTTTACCCGACCATGGCAAAACCAAAAGGAAGGTTAATGATTTTGGCATTCTATGTATGTATCTATGTATGTTTGTATGTTCCACTCTAGCGCCTAAACTACTGAACATGGGTGAGGTATCAATAGATTCGTAATAATAGACCGGATGACATAGACTATATAAATTTTATCATTTTTTTTATGACGGAAGATAATTATCACGTGTTTGATATCACACTTACTGTATACTATATCTGGTGTTGTTCCTCTAATCATATATACATTCGGTGCGACCACGGATCTACCTTGACCATTGTTGTATGTATTTCTGGGTTTCTATCTGAATTATTTTCTTGTTTCGTCCTTATTAGAGCAGGTTTTTACGTAGTCGAGTTATAAGTTTTTAAACTATATTTTTTTGGAATAACCACGTCGGACACTACCGAAAGAGGTTTTCTCAATAACTGAACAGGTCGTTAAAAATTGTTACCTTTTAAAGTGATCATAATCCAAACTTTATAATTCGTCGTTTACTTTATATATCGTTTATATCTCTATTAGGTACATACACAGAAAAACTTTCAGGTTTTATAAAATCATGAAAGTGTGATCATCGCAGGCTCTTGCTCTAGTCGAGCTTATATTTCGATTATTGACAGTAGTAAAATCTCAATCCCTAATTCCCGGATTACAGATTGTATATACATTACAAATTTGTAATATCCATACCCAAATCTAAATTTGGAATTTATTTTCAATTCATAATCCAAAGATTTTGAATTGATTTTGATTGTTAGTTTCGGCTTTTAGAGAAAGTTACCTATCTAAGTATCTCTAAACTCGCTTCCCTCTGTCTGTACACTTAGATCTTTTAAACTATGCAACAGATTTTAATGCGGTTTTCACCAATAGATAAAGCAATTCAAGAGGAAGGCTTTTATATATAATACATGCAAATATAGAACAGAAACCGTGCGAAACAGGGGTAGCTCGCTAGTGGAGTATAAAAACATATTTTGAAGTAATCATCATATCTTAACACTTATTAACATATTTTTTTCTTGAAAATATTCCGGGTTCCTTAAAGAGGTTTTAATGTCCTTCCGAAAGCTCTCCACAATCCGACCGCTATCTTGACCTTTTCACTCTGTACATTTAAAAAAAAAAATATAAGGAGTTCTTGAAAAAATGGCGCTCCTGGAGTAAGGACTGCGTGAATTGAAATAAATAATAAAAAGTGTCTGCTTGTGACTTTATTTGGAATTCAAAATTGAGTCTGTGGTAACTCGTAGTCGACTAGAAGGTAGAGTTTCAAATCTTTCTGTGGTTGTAATATAGGCGTGGCCAAAGACTGGAATAACAACTTGAGATGTAACTCGTTTTGGTCAAAAAGGATATCAGAATGTTGCTGAAATGACTAGTCCGCCATATTGGGTTTAAAATGAACATCTTAACTAGGTTGATGATAGACAGGAAGATCTGAAATTTTAGGTTTAAAGACTGTTCATTAATAATAATAATAAAAATTAAGTAATTTCTCAATTCCTAAAAAAAATGTTACACTGACAGACATGTCACTTGTCAAAGTTCGCATTGCCATAGACAAAAATTAATAGATAACGCAAAAAAATAATGATTCCAATCCAGTATCTGCTCGCTGCTTTATGGAGGAAAACTTTATATCTCTATGTCTGTCTCTGGCATTACAGCGCCCAAGATGATGGACAGATTCTGATGAAGATTTATTTGTTTGAAAGGTAATTTAATCGAGATGATTCTCAGCTATGTATGGTGAAGATCTGTTCACCCGTTTGGAGACTATCAGCTCATTGCTAACTTGAGAGCTGCCTCACAATATTAATATATTGACAATTAAAACAATCTCGTAACCATGGCAACACACTCACAATGCTTACACTGAGTACACATAAAACGGTATTACTCGATATCTTTAATCGATATCAAGTATCGAATAGAATCGAGTATCAACGTTTTGAAAGTAACAGTATCTTTTGCATTTTATGAATATTTGTTAAGTCTGAATTGACTTCTGTTAATATCGATTCTCCTAAATCGATGTCGTGTGGGTATCGATACTTGGTGACTGTAACAAATAAGAGTTACATTGGGGGGTCATTTAAATTTCTAATTTAATATTATAGATAATAAATAGATAAAGCAATAGTGTAGTGTATTTAATGACTTAGATTTTCCATCTCGTACAGAGGCTTGTATTTATATGAGAGGTGTGATGGTCTTTGACAGCACCCCAGTTACATACTGGCGTAGGGTTGCCACAATTACGCACTTCATAATTTATTAAAATCCAAAGAAATTCACCTTCACCTCCAAATATTACTCCAAATATAATAATAGGTTCTTTTATTTTTTATTCACTCAATGTAATTACTTGACGTGAATGTACATGTACATAAGTTAACCATTGAATGAGTGAGTTGTTCTAGACACATGACTGAAGAAAAAAAACATTTTATTTCACTTAATTTATAGACCTTTCTATTATTTTTACTCACTCAATTACTTGACGTGAATTTTTGCATGACTTACTACATTAGTGCATCGTTGAATGAGTGAGTTGTTACCTAACTGGGTGAATGAGTTAAAAAAGAACTAATTAGTGAAGGAATGTCTCTAATACTTTTAGTGTCGAATTTATGTGCATAAACAAAAGAAAGGATATGTGTAAGTGGGAAGATTATTGAGTGAGTGAGTCTATACGGAAATATTTCACATAACTTTTATAGACGCGTCTATTATTTTTACTTACCTTATGTAATTACTTGACGTGAATTTTTGCATGACTTACTACATGAGTGCATTGTTGAATGAGTGAGTTGTTACCTAAGTGGGTGAATGACTGAAAATAGAACTACTTAGTGAAGGAATATTTGTTTAATACTTTTAGTGTAGAATGTATGTACATAAGAGAGTATATGTGTAAGTGGAAGATTATTGAATGAGTGAGTCTATACGGAGTTGCATTATTTCACAATTTTTATAGACGCATCTATTATTTTTTACTCACTCTATGTAATTATTCGTCGTGAACGTTTGTATGTTTGGATAACTTGTAACATGAGTGAGTAGTTAAATAGCTTGAATACTGAAAAAATAAATAATTAGTGAAGGAATGATTGTTTAATACTTTTTGTGTCGAATGTATGTATATAAGAGTGTATGTGTAAGTGGGGAGATTATTAAGAATTGAGTGAGTGAGTACATACGGAATTGATCTTTGCACTATTTCACATAATTTTTGTACACTTTTCTATTATTTTCTACTCACTGTACGTAAATACTTGACGTGAACGTTTGGATGACTTACTACATGAGTGCATGGTTGAATGAGTGAGTTGTTTCGTAGCTAGGTGAATTAACGAAAATAAAAATAATTAGTGAAGGAATGTTTGTTTTACTTTTTGTATCGAATATATGTACATAAGAGAGTATGTGTATAAGTGGACAGATTACTGAATGAGTGAGTCTATACAGAATTGAGCCTTGCCTGACTGGTATAATTATTTATTCATTTTGGACTCAATTCTGAAGTTTCGACGGAAGTTGAAACAATTCTGTAGCAAAAATACGACGACATGAAATTATCTTGTTATTTTCTGAGAGTCGTTGAGAAGCTGAGCGCGAGAGTTATTAATGTTTTTATATTTGCTGCCTTTATTTACTATAACGTTGTATATTATTATTAATATTGCTTAATTACTTATGTATCTAGCTACAACCCCTATCAGTCGTGGGAGAAGCCCTCCACGTGTGGGGGTAGTAGTAAAGTCAACCAATAAGAACTACTAGCCAATCAGAGGTTATTAAAAAATAGTTGAGTGTTGCAACTACATCGCGAAATTGATATTAAATATTACTTGTATAATTTTTGGGCATAATGCTAGCAACACTGTTGATAACATTTCTCTCGAACTAGTAATTTATATTTGGTGTTTTTCCACACTTCTTTCTATAGTTCAAGTTATTAAAATCTTATATGTAATATATAATAGAGTATAGATAATATTTTAGAAATATATCGATAGTGCCAACCCTATACCTAGATTCCCCTAGGGCTGTACAACAATAGCGCCGTGGGGTAGTAATTAAAAAAAAACGCAGAACCGTGCTAGGGCGTGAATTTTCACGCGCACTCGACACATGTACGCATTTCATCAGAATAAGGGTTATATTGAAATAGAAATAGGGAAATATAAATGGAAACTCAATATCACATTAATTATATTTTTTTAATTTAATATATTTTTTTATGACGTCTGTTTGATATAAAATCAGGGCGTGGAAATTAAAAAGTTGTTTTCCCGCTCTATTTAATGTCATCTCTATTAATGTTAATTAAAAAGTATTATTAATATGAAAAGAAAATATAAATGAAGACTCCAATTACACATTTTTTTACACTGGCTGTTTATAATAGGTCGGGGAAAAAGTCTTTTCGCATTATAGTATGTATGAACTTGTAATAAAATCTCTTTGGCTTACTATTTGTATCTGCCTGGTTTTGGTATCATTCAAAGTTTACATTTTAAAGAAGATCATTCCAAATTCAAATTAGAAAAATGTGTGATCATTATTTGTTTTTCGTACTGTGAAGATGAGTGAGTCTAATGAAGAAATTCGATACATTTCAAAATTTTACTACAAAAAAGGTAAAAATGCAACTCAAGCCGCGAATAAAATTTGCGATGTTTATTGACCTAGATGGAAATTTTGAAGTCAAAGATGCACCTCGCTCTGGTCGCGCTATTACGGATAAAATGGATGCTATTTTTGAAAAAGTGGAGCAAGATAATATGCCATTAGTAGTTACGACGTAGCTGAAGAACTGGGAATTGACCACAAAACAGTTGTGGCGCATTGAAAAAACACTGGGTACACAAAAAGCTCGATATTTGGGTACCTCACGAGCTCACTGAAAGAAACCTAATGAACCGTGTACTCATTTGTGATTCTTTATTACGACGTAATGAAACCGAACCATTTTTGAAGAAGCTGATAACTGGTGATGAAAAGTGGATCACGAACAACAAGAACGTGCGAAAAAGGTCGTGGTCAAAGGCCGGTCAGGCTTCACAGACTGTGGCGAAACCCGGGTTAACTCGCAACAAGGTGATACTGTGTGTGTGGTGGGATTGGAAGGGCATTATTCATTATGAGCTGTTACCACCAGGCAGGACCATCGATTCTGAAGTCTACTGCGAACAACTGATGAGATTAAAGCAAGAAGTTGAGAGAGCGGCCGGAATTGATCAACAGAAGGGGTGTGGTTTTTCATCATGATAACGCTAGACCTCACACATTAGCCACTCAGCAAAAATTAAGAGAGTTTGGCTGGGAGGTGTTAATGCATCCGCCGTATAGTCCTGCCTTCCACCTTCAGATTTCTACCTGTTTCGGTCACTTCAGAATTCTTTAGGCAGTGTCAGGTTAACATCACGAGAGGACTGCCAAAACTACTTGTCGCGGTTTTTTGATCAGAAGCCCCAAAATTTCTATAGCAATACGATTATGTCCCTACCTACAAGATAGCAAAAAGTTATGGAACAAAATGGTACCTACATACTTTAGTTAAATTTAAATAAACTATATTAAAAAATGTTTTGAATTTTCTTAAAAAATGCGAAGAAACTTTTTCCCCAACCTAATATGTGATAACATAGTGTATATTTTGAAATTAAAAAGTATTTTTCCCGCTCAATTAAATGTGGTCTATTTGTAGTATTAGTTTTAAATTAATACTATTATTAAAATTATAAAAATGAAAGAGATGTTTGAAAAAGTACTCAACAAATATATTTTTTTCTATGCTAGCTATTTCATATAACGTCTGTGACATAATATAGTATATAGATTAATGTATGGTATTATTTCTATATCTTATTGTAAATCTTATGTATAACTTTTTATTTAATTTTATTGTTTTTTAGATTGGTTCTGTATGTATAGCATCCATCAATATTTTTTCGTCGTCACTTAATATCATTATCTTTTTGGCAATAATTAGCGCGCAATCTCCTCCTTGTTTTTTTTTCATTATACGTGACACTGACAGTATGTTTTATGCATAGACATATATATAAAAAAATAAATAATAAATCTATGGTATTATTAATATTATAAATGTTTGAAGTAAATAAATTTGTTAATTTAAGATTGAAATATAATATGTTTTTAATTATTATTTTTTACTGGCTTTTTGATAACGTCTGTGACATAATGCGTGATTATTAAAAAGTAGTTTTCTCACTCAATTACGTCACCTCTCCTATATTTTATATCTATGGTATTACTAATACTATAAATTTTAAATGTATTAGAAAATTAAATTTGGTATTTAAATATTACAATATAAAATTATTTTTTAATTATATTAATTTTTTTATGTTGGCTGTTTGGTGTAACGTCTTTTATATAAAGCGTAATAATTAAAAAGTAGTGTTCCCGCTTTCTTTAATGTCATAAGTCACCTCTATTAAATTTAAACCTTTTAGATTAATACTATTTTATTAATATATAAAATCATATTATTAATATTATATATCCTGCAGATTATTATTATATATCATACAGACAAAAATAGGTGTGAAAAGCTATAAACTTTTTTAACATAAAGTATATTAAAAATGCATATCAATTTAAAAATAAAAATCTTATGTATAAAATTCTCATGTCACAATGTTTGTTACCATACTCCTCCGAGATGGCTCGACCGATTTTTATAAAATTTTGTGTGCATATCAGGTAGGTCTGAGAATCGCTCAACATCTATTTTTTATACCTCTAAGAAATAAGGGTGGCCCACCCCAATTTTTTTAAATTTATATGGCAAAACAACGTTTACGGGGTCAGCTAGTAAGATATAAAAAAATACATTACGAGCTGTATGTTTAGATCTTCTAAAAAATTAAACAGATTTCAATGCGGTTTACAGCAATAGACAGATACGGATATATGTGAAAACTAAGAGGTACGATATGGGGGCACAAACTGCCCAATCAGATGATTTCTGTGATCTTCGGCTTCATTGTTAGGGTTACGGAACAACACCTTAAACAAACCAGAATAATCTGAATTTTTAGGGTTCCTTATCTTAAAAGGAAAAAGGGACCCCTTATACGATCACTTAAAACTCGTGAAGTAATCAAGTTAAAATTAATATTAAACATGTAAGTTTATAATCTCTTTAAGCTGTGAAAAAATCTAACTTCTTAGTGTAAGTAATCAATAGTAGTGTAAGTAATATAAAGTATAGTGTAAGTAAGGCGTTTACTGGTAACCGGAATCATGAAAGAAAAATTTGAAAACGATATTGTATATTAATATAGGAATAGTAACTTACTGGATTCTTATCGTTGACCATTATCATGAGATTTGTGAGGAAGCAATGAGTTTCAACACAAGTTAAAAAATAATCCAAAGCCTATAAAATTACTTAAAATATTTTATTGTAATTGGTAAACTGACTCTGACTTTTGTTTAAGTATGGACAACAGTTTTCCGACGGTAAAATTAAATTTGTCCTTTAATTCAAATTGTACAGAACCCTCAGTGTGTGAGTTTCACACTCGCACTTGCCCAAATTTTAATTAATAAAAAGTGTGTGCAGATAAATAGTAGCAGTATTAGATTTTAGACCAACGCAACATTTGTTAGAATAAAACAAACATTTAATTAAGAATTTCTACGTGAAGCAGGTATTTAATGCGAGCTCTTCAAAAATATATATTTTTTATATTTTTCCCTAGTTCCTGTTTAGATACAGGTCGTTGCTCCATGGGGGAAATTCCCTCTTCTCTACTTAACCTCATTGCAGGGAAATTATTTAAAATTATTATTTTTTTAAATACACTACCTACACTATTATTTAACAATTTTATTTATTAACAAGTAGTGATAGCCTAGTGGTTAAGACATCGGTGTCTTACTCGGGAGGTCCGAGTTCGATCCCCCAGGCACCTCTGACTTTCTGAGTTATATGTATTTTAAGCAATTAAATATCACTTGCTTTAACGGTGAAGGAAAACATCGTGAGGAAACCTGCACTCCTGAGAGTTCTCTAAAAAGTTGTCTGTCTGTGTGTGAAGTCTGCCATCCCCCTAACCTAAGCCTAGCCCCCTCCTCATTTTGAGGAGGAGGGCTGAGCAGTGGGTCATTAATGGGTTGTGATGATAATTATGTTGAGACTTTATTAATCCCAACTGTAACATAATAAATACGAAAGTAATTCTGTTTGTTTGTTACTCTTACACGCTTAAACCACTGAACCGATTTTGATGAAATTTGGTACAGAGATGGACTTTTATCACTAAAAAAAGTCTTGAAGATGTTGAAGTTGGATATGAAGTGTATGTCGAGCTATGTGAGCGTTTAAGTATTTGGGAGTTAGTCATATTTTTTTATGGCATTTAGGGGGCAAGCGAGCAGACGACTCACCTGATGGTAAGTGGCCATTGTCGCCCATGGACATCGGAAAAACAGGAGAGTGATTCTTGTTGCCATCTCGAAGATAGAGTGAGGAAGGGGAATGAAGAGAAGAATGCGATTACAGTGGACCCTGAGTTAACCGGAACCGCAGCATTAACGGAATGGGTGGGAGAGGGATAAGTCTGAAATCTGAATTCTGTGAGATAAAAGGGAGTTATTCTTACAAGAACAGACGAATATAATCCCAGAAATAAACTTAGTCAAAGCAAAATTCCTTTGCCTTAGACTGTGAGTATTTTTTAGAGTTTCATTTCAAAATGTAAGCCTAATGGAGTGAGTGAGTAGGAGGATAGGTTAATGAGTGAGTGTATGTTTTACACTTTTTTGTTCACTTTGGACCCAATTATTTAGTGTGAAATAATGTATGAGTAACATCGTGCTTACCGAGTACAAAATGGATGTAAGTCAGAATAAATCGTTTTTTTTTCAAGGATGTTATGAACCGATATAGCTCTTTATTTTTTTTCTTAGAAGCTATCATCAGCCCTTAAAACATATCTAAATTTCAAATCAATCGATTCAGAAGTAGTTATCGAAAAAAAAATGTTTTTCAACTTTTGCCGACTCCCCAATAAACGGCAATGTAGATCTGAAAGTTGGAACATCAATGTACCTCATTGGTACCAACATATCCTGAAATGATGGACTAGATATCCTTCGGGAGCTTATTCCATATGCTTATAAGCCTTTGAATTTGGATTTTATTTTCAATCCATAATTCATAGATTTTGGATTGAGTTTGTATGTTTGGATATTTGTTATCAATCACGCTAAAACGGCTGAACTGATTATAATGAAATTTGGCACACAGATACTTTATAATCTAGATTAAAACATAGGCTACTTTTTATCCCGGAAAACCCCAGAGTTGGTGCGTCATAAAAATAAAATATATTTACTGTTAGATTTTTATTTAGCAACAATATATTTAAAATTCATTGTTTTTTGATAAATCTTTGAGCCAAAGTTCTAGTAAATTTATAAACTCAAAAACAGATCAACAAGTTTATATGAAAGATTAGATACATACTTTATATCCTAGATTTATATTTTTTATCCCAGAGTAAGTTGGTGCGTAAGCGTCTTGGAATTCAGAATCTAATTCAAATGTAAGAAAATAAAACTGTTCGCACTCTTCATGGATTCATAGCAACATTAGAATTATTTTATACCATATAATTTATTTAAAAAAACCTTAAAAGCACTTCATAATAAGCCGGCGACAACCGCCGCGGGCACTCGCATGTCTACGTCAATATGCGGTTAAAAAAACTATTTATTCTTTCCTGTTTAACATTTTAAGGGATTTCCTACCTTATTCCTTTAAAATAAAAACTGTATAGGTAGAAAGTAATATGTTTGTATGGTGCGAATGTAAAAATGTATTAGATTTTGGACGTTAAGTGAATGGAATAAGGTTGAATTTTATGTTTGTTTTGGTGGTGTGAGTTAGAAGGGTGCGTGTTGAACTGTTTTCGTTGTATGACGACATTTTTATCGTCGGTAAAATAATTTATTAATTTTAATATTTATTTAAGACCTACACCAGATAAGTGGCTATCGTCATACATGGGCTTCAATATTAGGTACAGCAGAAAAGGTTCTCTAGTTTTGCGGAGTTATCTTCATGAAAATCGAAGGAGGAGAAGTTGAGATAAGATCTTTTTTTTATGATAAGGGACAAGCAGACGGTTCACCTGATGGAAGTGACAAAACTAGAGGGTATCTCTTGTTTTGTCGACGCGTTGCCGCCTCGAAGATAGCATGAGTAGGGGGCGAAGAGAAGACTGCTGCGGTTTCAATGTACTCCGAGCAAAGACCCGGTGTTCATTGGAGCCGCAGCACACTACTGCACAGCACATACAGCAGTAATGGGGTGGTAGAGAGAGGGATTTGCATGCTGGTGGTTGCAAGCCGGTCGGAGAACAGATCCCCTACCACCAAGGGGGTGCTGGGTTACTCGGCTCTTACTAGATGCTCTCTTAGCGGCAGAAGGGAATTGTATTCTAGCCCGTCCCCTAACGGGTAAAGAATGCTGAAATTTCTGTAAATACAAATTAAAAACCTAGATGACACCGAACGGGAAGATGATTTAAGATCTCGGAACGGGAGCAATACGTCATAACCATCTTAGACATTGGATTTTGTTGATAATCAACAAGGCAAACTTAGATTTAGACTGACGCAGGTGCTTTTCCCAAAACCTGCCTCACTCAAGGATGTGGTTCGATGATTTCAAGGAAAGTTAGCAACACCGTTGATAGCTTTATATTCGCGGGTAATCCCTCTGCAGATCCTAGATCTACAATCTTCTATTGTGAGGCAGCATTGACTCTTAGGGAAGACAAGGACCGTGTAAGCATGATGCAGAGGCCACCACGAATCTTAATCGGAGACCAATAACAAGGATGCAAGGAGCAAGAGTTTTCGAATGCCATTGCCTGCTGAAGAACTGCCTAGGTGATTCTACTACTACTATTCTGCCTACCAGTGAAAACTACTGTAACCGACGTTCAATATATCAATTGTTAATTAATAGGAGATATAGTCTATACGCAAACCGACAGTATGACGGCTGGACTAGGATGTCCTCAAGGGGATTATATATACTTTCAAAATTAGTTATTGAATATTCGCGATGTAATCATAAATATTTCGGTCATGATACATAACTAATGGGCTGCCACACGAATCAGTATTTCCAGCATCTTAACTAACAGAATACTACGCAAATTAGTGTTGCCAACATCATAATTAACTCTATCTAATTATCCTTTTTTCAGCTTCACACTTTTCGTCATTTCTGATATAATATGAATGATTCCACATCTGAGGATAGTTATATACACAGACAAATACAATCTCGTGTACATCATGACAGTCGAGTAAGAGCCGTGGATCGAGAGTGACATGCTGGTGTCTGTAACATTGAGATAGTGTGTGACGAGCCTGTGCTATGTGCTCTAGCACATGATATGTGTTACTGTGTGCCTAACATTTAAACATGGCATCAGCTGTGACATTACAGACATTGGTCATCAATCAAACTTTCCATAACCTAAAATGGATGCACGGTAAGTCGTATTAAAAAGAAACAATGGAGACACGCACTCGTCTTGAAAGTGCGTACGGTGTGTACAACCCTTATAAATACTTATAGTATATACACTGCAGGTATATAAGTACTAAGCGTTAGTTTTTATAACGTTTGCAGTGACCGCCTTCTAATGAACACCTCTTATATCATATACATTATATATTTGGGACGGTCTGCCCTCGCTTCCTTAAGGTATGTAATCGTTCACTCACTCTCTCTCTCACACACTTGCCTTCTCTCATTGAACACATTGTGTCGTTATATCTCAGGCAGAGCGACTGCTGACGGCATTTTTAACAACTACCGTCATATTTCAACCAATTTACACAATACCTTAACAAATTATACGTACACCTAAACCTTTCTCATGAATCACAATTTCTATTGGTGAAAACAGCATGAAAATCCGTTCAGTAGTTCTTGAGTTTATCGCGATCAAAATGATATGTGTTGTGATATTTTACTAAATATGTAATATACTGATTTGAAATTATTTCGAACACGTTATGTGACGTCATACCGTGTGTTAGCTGCATAATATTTGCGATCACACGACGTGACGTCACATTGTATTAAACATTAAATTTGTGTTTTATAATCCGATGATGATTGAATCATAATAAACTGTCATCCATTCAAATCATTCTGACACAACTCTATTTTGTCTTTGGATATGTTTTTGTAGAAAAAATCTGCCAGTGTCATGTGATGAGAGAAAAGAACATGGAGACTGTGCGGTATAATTGTCAGAAAATTAATAGAAAAATAAGCATTTAATGAGCATGATGAGTACATTCGTAAGACATTAATAGAAACTTCAAGATTTTTCTTTTACTTCTACGGTACAAAATTATACTGGCCGGCAGCTACCTACCTACCTTAACGTTTAAGCAAAAGTAGTGGGGATAGTTACGCATTATGAGAGTACTGCGTACCGGTATAGGTAGTTTAATCCATGACGTTGATGTCGCCCTGTTGTTAAAGATAGAACAATATCAAAAAGCCATAACATTTATAGAAGAGGAGAAGAAGAGAAAGAAATACATTTTTATTTCTAGTCTATTGATTAAACCATAGACTATAAAGAGAATAGATTATAAACATTCGTAGTAGTAGCAGGTGCAGTAAAATTACCCTCGACTAAACTATTTCTAATCTCCATTACGATAAATCCGCGGAAGTTTGACTAGTAATTTTATGGAGTAGATATTGACAAGAAAATTATAGGAATAAAAAAGTGTACATAAGTGTAAACAATTTAAAGGATCATGTGTCACTTTGATATAGCTGCCAATACGACGGTTTTGCTCCCGCGCGCCCGTTATTTGTCAAACTAGTTGAGGGCAATTAAGAGCTCTTTAAACCTTCTTCTGGGTGTTAAGTCCCAGGCACTGATCGACGTACATATTACATATAATTGTCTTGGTGCAGTATTAAAAAATGTTTAATCTTACTAATATTAAAATGTGAAAGTTTGTACGTTTGGATATTTGTCACTCAATCACACAAAATCGGCTGAACGGATTTCGATAAAATTTGGCATACAGATATTTTTTATTTTACTTTTTATCCCAAAAAAAATCATAGTTCCTGCGGTATAATATTAAATATTTAGTTAAGGCCTGAATACTTTTATACAGCAGTATATTAAATATTATATTTCTTTTTGTTCTTAAACCTGAGTGATATTCCACCCGTGCGAAGCAGGGGCGGGTTGACTACTATATAATATAAAAAATGGAGTAAAGTCATATGTTGTGATAGTATCACTAGCACTCCGCACTCTATCAAACAAAACAACATGTAGCGTGCATTTTTCCTGAGCATATAAAGGCTACATATTACACCGAAGTGTAACTTATCAAGAAAGTCAGTTATATTCTTTATACTAAGGACATAGAAGTAAAGGCTTTGTTTCTACCAGAGATGAGCGAGAGTGAGTTTCTTAACAAACATATCCCTCGTAACACACACTCTCTCATCTCTGGTGGAAACGCAATCTAAGAAGAATCTGAACGAAATACTGAAAAAAATGCCATTTAAATAAGAATGCCAAAGAATTTACAAAATTTTGAATATAATCAGGAACGCGCCAAGCATCACCTGACCACCTTATGAGCACCTACACTTGAAGACAAAAAAAAAGACTTCTGACTTGGCCTGCCTACAATAATCTGATTGGCGCCTTCCAGTATTTTCTGGCGCTCTGTCTAGAATATAAGAAAACATTATGCAATTATAGGCTGAATACCTCATGACGCCTTTCGTCCTGGCGCCGCTATGCGCCTTGCCCACATGGCCGCAATAAAATAATATCAAACTAAGGATAATAAAGAGTTATTTAAATTGGTCCAAAATATGTGAAATATCTCTAACCGAAATCAACGGTATAGCTTGGTGTCGTAACACGAAAAACCAATAGACATTTGTTCTAAAGCCTGTGTTACTTTCACATTACAATGAAAAATCTGTTATTATTGCACAGTGAAAGTTAGCAACACAGACCATGTGGGGCATGTGGGGCACACAGTCATCATTATAGTGCAGATAAGGGGGATATTTTGTATTATAAAAAGGATGATTTTTATCCAAAAAGTTTAAGTTATTCTGGCAGGTCGCAGTGTTGTGTATTTACAAATATTTAAATTATTATTAATGTTGCTATTTTACTGAAGAAGTTTTATGACACACACACACATGGCAACACAATTATTAATTCCTTAGTCTACATTATTTATAGTACTAATGTAATATTAGATACGGTTGAGTGTGAGCGACGGCCACTAAGTGCATGCAGGAAGCGCGCCTTCAAACACAATTTGTGCTCACTTTCATACCGACCCCGTTTCAGCGATTACTCTCTACTCTCTACCAGCTCCACCAAGCTTCTCTCTATCACTGAATATCTCCTGAAATGTACTTTATTAGGTGTTGTGCACAATATTATGTTACAAGTATACGATATATTACAAATATATCGTATATACGATCCCAGGTCCCAGGATACTTCTGTCTATCTGTTCGTGATAAAGTCAAAAAATACTAAACAGATTTTTATGCGGTTTCAATAAACAGATTAATTGACGAGGAAGGATAAAATGTATAATTTGTTAAAGTTGAAGTCCTACTAATATGATAAACGCAAAATTTGTTACTCTTTCACGCAAAAACTACTGAATGGATTTTGATAAAACTTTACAATAATATAGCTTACACATCAGAGTAACACATAGGCTATAATTTATAATGATAT
Organism: Limenitis camilla; assembly: GCA_905147385.1. Lineage (NCBI taxonomy): Eukaryota > Metazoa > Arthropoda > Insecta > Lepidoptera > Nymphalidae > Limenitis > Limenitis camilla. The sequence continues at coordinate 3,407,043 of LR990251.1, read as the reverse complement.
AGTGTGAATTATTCAAAATATAGGTGATGAAACCGCGAGGCGCTGCTAGTATGACAATAAGATGTTCTTATTTCTAACTAACCGAACCGCGCGACTTCGTTCGCGTGTTGCTCCGCTCCTATGGGTCGTAGCTAGATGTTAAATAGCCTAAGTTACACCTTGTTACATCAGCTATCTGCCAGAGAAAGTCCCGTCAAAATCAATCTAGCCATTTCAGAGATTAGCCGGAACAAACAGACAGACAAAAATTGTAAAAAAATGTTATTTTGGTATATGTACCGTGTATGCACTTAGTAAAAAGCGGTTATTTTATTATAACAAACAGACACTCCAATTTTATTTATTTGTATGGATGAGAGAGTGGCGAATGTATGAGGGAGTGAGTAAGTGAACGATTACAAAGTACCTCAGTGAAGTGAGGCCGCGTCACCTAGTTAAAGTTTTTCATTAATAATATTGACCAACATGAGCGTAGTAAGGTTTTTTCCGAAGAGGCTTCTTGTTAATTCCTGCAAACCTTCCATAGATATAAAAGACTATTTTATGTCTTTTTTTATACCCCTCTCCTCCCCGGAAAGCCCTGGATTATAAAGTATCGATTTTTTTTGAAGGTGCAGAAAGATGCGGGATAGCTTTCCCTTTACTACATAAGGTGAACCCGATTGAAGTGAAAAGTGCTCGTAGTTCTACTAACGGTTGAAATTAATAATCAATCTCAATCCAAAATCTTTATGTTAGAGATTGAAAATAGATTCCAAATCGAATTTTTCATAGACTTTGAATTTGGAATGTACACACATCAAAAAAGTCTAAGCAACATGTACTAATTTAAATTTTAGGATGGTTCTTCACATTATAACGTTGTATTTTATTTTTAAAATAATATTTTTAGGGTTCTATGATGTAAAAAAAACAGCTGTTGTCTTTATAAGTTCTTTTAATAACCGAAATTAACAATATTAGAATATACTGTAGAAACTAAGATACATAAGAAACTAAACTTTTTTTTTACAAAATGAAATTTCTAAAGAAAATAAATTTATTGTGAAAGAATATTACAATTTAATACAAAGTATGGCCTCCTCTGCTATTCAGAACTTGTCGGCAACGATTATTCATTGAATTAATGAGACTGTTTATGTCATCTTGCGGTATTCGCTCCCAATGGAATTGTAGCAAATCCTTCAGCTGTTGGGTTGTTGTCACTCCGTCCAAGTCCTTCAAAACACGTCTCTGGAGCATGTCCCATACATGCTCGATGGGGTTGAGGTCTGCCGATTGTGCAGGCCAGGGCAATACCCGGATGTTCTCCGTTGCCAAGTATTCACTGGTTAGCCGAGCTGTATGTGAACGAGCATTGTCATGCATTAACGTAAAATCGGAGCCAAAGGTTTGTGCAAATGGATGGACATAAGGTCTGAGAATATCCTTAATGTAATTTTCAGCGTTCTTGTTTCCATTTACTAAAACGAGCTCAGTTCGCCTGTGCTTTATAATACCCGCCCATGCCATAACTGTTGAGCCGCTGTATGGATATACTTCCTAAACGCCCCTGAGCCTTTCAGTATTTCCGGGCCGACGGTACACTCGCACCCTTCTTGTATCAGGCCTAAACCCGAATCACGACTCATCGGAAAACATAATTTTATCCCATTGTTCTTGGGTCCATGTTATGCGTTCTCTACACCATTCATTTCGACGAGCGCGATTCCCGTGACGTATTGGTGGGCACCTGATTGGGCGTCGAGCTCGTAGGCCGTACTCATGCAGTCGATTTCGCACAGTTTGGGGACTTACATCAACACCACTTGAATTTTGTAGCCTCAAACTTATCTCTCGAGAGGTTAAGTTCCAAATACAGGAAAACATTTTGAAACATCTAACAATTTCAATGTGAATATATGAAAATGTGCACCCACACACTCACACACACCCGCATTTTTTCAGAAACATATAAGTTTCTGAAAAAATGCGGGTAAACTATCAAACTACAAGTTTCTCTATTTTGCCTTATACTATGACGTCATTAACCTCTAATACACAGTTTTTACTTTTTCCAACCGACTTCAAAACAAAAAGGGAGGAGGTTCTATGTTCGACTGCTTATATACTTTTTTTTGTATGTTCATTGATTTCTCCGTCAATTGTGGACCGATTTTCAAAATCCTTTTTTAAATGTTAGAGGTTTTTAAAAAATGTGTAACAATTAAAATTGATAATAGATTTTTATTTTATATCTCTTTTGAAATAAAATGAAAAGTTCGATTGACTTGAACAGCATTAATATTTTATTTCTGTACAACTATCCGAATTGTCATAGACAAGAAACCGCTACTATAATGTCAATGTTATAAGTATTGTGCGTCAAAAATATAAAAAAATATATTCGTCACATCTAGTGTGCTTCTTTCTGGATATACATTAAATTCTTCAATCTAACTATTCAATGTAAGTTTTTTTAAATATATTTTTTAAACTATTTCTGTATAGAAATGAATGTAAGTGAAATATTATAGAAAAGTTTTTAAAATGGAGGTTATATTAGATTTTACCTTTAATTCAGGGCTGTCAAATCGTATAATTAGAAATAATTAAAATAATGTTATTAGGAGGATAGGAATATAATAAAAATTTCTTAAATAACTCAAATTATATTATGCAATAGTTTTTTAATGCTTAAACGTTTCGTCTACCCTCAAACATTTTGTTTAAAAAATTATAGTTACAAGCAGTCTTTTAAATCCATACAAATAAATAAAATTAGTAGGGTTGGTTGGTTTGTTATATTAAAATAACCGCTTTATACTAAGTGGATATGGATGTATACATGGTACATATAATAAAACAATATTTTGTTTTAATTATAATTGTTGTCCGTCTGTATGTTCCAGCTAATCTCCGTAATGGCTGGACCCATTTTGGCATTGACTTTCACTGGTATTTAGCTGATGTAACAAAGAGTAACTTAGGCTATTTAACATCTCGCTACGACCCATAGGAGCGGAGCAACACGCGAACGATGTCACGCGGGTTGACTAGTCCTAACTAAATATTTTGTAAACTCCATGTAACTTCAGTCGATTAAATGACAAACTTCCTAAAGCATCGAATTCACTAGAAGACTTGGAATAGTGGTTTTCGTACTCTGTTACACAACGATGAAGAGGCTACCCTTCCCGTAGGGCCAAAAATTTCAAAGTCCTTAAGATAATGGTCAAATAACATAAATATATTTCAGATCTTGAGAAGTGTAAATTTTTGGATAACCTGATTTCGAATTGATTTCGAAAAATTTCCTCAATTCACCTCTTGAAAAAACATAAAAGAAGTTTTCAAAAATTCATATCTCGAAAATTATGAATTTCCTAATAAAACAGATTTCAGAAATATACTTAGGATTTATTCTTTTATGAAAAAACTTTTTCATAAAAGAATAAATCCTTGTTTTCTATTACAACAATACACTTTGTATTGCATCACACCCCACTCTCAATAACAAAGAAAATACTTTCTACTACTTTCTAAGTCGTGACTATTAAGAAGAACTGCTCCCGTGTGCATTCATTTATTTATTGTTGCTTTATCAATTGTCGGATTCTTATTACGTCACTATCAGCCATAAATAAAATAAGTAAAGAACCACTTTTTTATCAACTAATTTGATTGCAACAAAATTTGTATTTTGCTCTATCAATTGGCTAACTATGCAAAACGGTAACACTCACATATTATTGTGGTAACTTTGTACTATAGTTTCGATCCCATTGGGCGATATTCTTCAGCCAGTGGACGCGCTCTCGAAAATTTGTTCAGTAATTATCCTTTTATAGTAATACTTTCTATATTATTGTATTATAACACCTCGATGCTTGATAATATATATAGTCTCAATCGATTGGAAACAGTCATCAAAGAGATTTCATACAGTTAATAATAATAATAATAATAAGCCTTTTTTATTTTCCCAATATGTTACATTACAGGTTAGTATTGTTAGATTGTTGAAATATTTTAAGGGTTTAGTATTGTTAGTTTAATTCTGCTTTGCTTTAATTAAATTTGGGACCCTTGTTGGGTAAAGGCCTCCTCCAACCCTGTCCAGAATTCCCTCTCTTTTGCCTGTTTCATCCAGTCGGATCCTGCCACCTGAATGATATCGTCGACCCATCGTTTGTTTGGTCTGCCAGCGTTTCTTTTCCCTGCTGGCCCTTTCCATTGGGTGGTCACTTTACTCCACCTTTTGTCCTGAATGCGGGCAATGTGTCCTGCCCATTGCCATTTGAGTTTGAGGGCTTGTGTGAGTGCATCTTTGACTTTTGTTTTTTTTCTTATTATGTTACTTCTTATTTTTTGAACTTTCCGAATATTTAAAAGGCTCCTTTCTATTCCTCTTTGACATGTTCTGATCTTTACTTGTGCATGTTTGGTGAAGACCCAGGTTTGGCTAGAATATATCAGGCAAGGTAAAATGCAAGTGTCCACTACTGTTCTCTTCATATTTATGTCGTAGTCCCCTTTGAAAATCTCTTTATGTGCCCAATACTTCTTCCAAGTTATATTTACCCGCCTTTCTATTTCTTCTACATTGTTTGTTTTGTTGAATGAAAGTTGTTTCCCTAGATAAATATATCTCTCTACATATTCTATTTTTTTTTTCATACAGTTAACATCATCTAAAGTAGTGTTGTACTAGGTTCCCTTTGATGAGGATCATGTGAGTTAATGAAGCAGTGATAACTTAGTAGTTAAGACATTGATGTCTACTCGGGAGGTCCGAGTTCGATCCCCCACATAGGTACACACAATTCTGACTTTTCTGAGGCGAGGACAAACATTGTGAGTAAACCTGCACTCATGAGTGTTCTCCATAAGTGTGAAGATCCTAAAGTTGGCTAGCGTGGTGGACTATGGCCTAATCCCTCCTCATATTGAGGAAGACACCCGGCTCAGCAGTGGGCCATGAGCCCTCATCTGCGCGAATCTCAGGAACTACTGGTTCATATTGACAAATTCTTTTACTGTTGGATAGCTCATTTATGGAAGAAGGTTATAGACTATATAACATCACGCTACGACCCATAGGAGCGGAGCAAAACTGACCTTCTGTTGTGTATGCTGCGTAAACTATGTTAAAACAAAGTTTGTTTCAGCTCCTTTAGAATTGTATTATACTTCCTTCGTCTATCTCTCTCTAACCCGCACTCTCTTCTTGTCTCTCTCTTTCTCATATTACATAGACGAAACTCGATAGTATAAATTAAGTGATCTCTGACAGCCCTATTTTATTGTGTTGTGAAGCATTTGTTCAGTGCGACATATATTTAGTATATTATGTCGTTTAAAGCCGAATGCAATATTAAAATGATTATAATCCTAATTTGTAAATTTCATTTATATTTACAAATATTAATATATATCAAACATATAGATATAAGTTGTAATAGATTTCTTCCCTTTTTCTTTTTAATTTTTTTTTTAAATAGTCTTTTTAAATATACTTGTATTATATGATATACAATTTACTATTTAAATCAGATGTCAGTGATAAATTGAATATTTAATCAAATTCATATTCTCAATTGATTCATTATATTATATTTAAAAAAAAAACGATTTTTTTTTTAAGTTTTTAATTTAAGTTAATTAAAAAAAAAAAATTTATTGCTGACATGTCAGGCAATTCAAAATTTTCCTCCTAAAGAAAAACATTTAATTAAAAGTCTAATTGAAATAATTAAAAAAAATATATTAAATATATATTTTTTTGTGATGACATTACCTAGTCAGGAAGTTTATAATTTGCCTCCTATGGAAAAACGTTTCTATATCTGTGACAATAATTGTTGATAAATTTAAAAAAGAATTCAAAACCAAGATGGCCATCCCATATTTAAAATTGTAGTGTATGCTCTCAAAAAAAAAAGAAAAAATAAACATTTTTCTTTTGTACTGAAGTGGTGATGAAAGTTCAGAATTTGCCTCTTATAGAAAAACATTGTTTCTACATCTATACCAATGGTTGATTAAATAAAAAAAAAAATAAGATTAGCCATCCCACATTTAAAATTGTAGTGTATGATCACAGATAAAAAAAGAAAAAACAAACATTTTTCTTTTGTACTGAAGTGGTGACGAAAGTTCAAAATTTGCCTCCTATAGAAAAACATTGTTTCTACATCTATACCAATGGTTGATTAAATAAAAAAAAAAAAAAAGATTAGCCATCCCACATTTAAAATTGTAGTGTATGATCACAGATAAAAAAAGAAAAAACAAACATTTTTCTTTTGTACTGAAGTGGTGATGAAAGTTCAAAATTTGCCTCCTATAGAAAAACATTGTTTCTACATCTATACCAATGGTTGATTAAATAAAAAAAAAAATAAGATTAGCCATCCCACATTTAAAATTGTAGTGTATGATCACAGATAAAAAAAGAAAAAACAAACATTTTTCTTTTGTACTGAAGTGGTGATGAAAGTTCAGAATTTGCCTCCTATAGAAAAACATTGTTTCTACATCTATACCAATGGTTGATTAAATAAAAAAAAAATAAGATTAGCCATCCCACATTTAAAATTGTAGTGTATGATCACAGATAAAAAAGAAAAAACAAACATTTTTCTTTTGTACTGAAGTGGTGATGAAAGTTCAGAATTTGCCTCCTATAGAAAAACATTGTTTCTACATCTATACCAATGGTTGATTAAATAAAAAAAAAATAAGATTAGCCATCCCACATTTAAAATTGTAGTGTATGATCACAGATAAAAAAGAAAAAACAAACATTTTTCTTTTGTACTGAAGTGGTGATGAAAGTTCAGAATTTGCCTCCTATAGAAAAACATTGTTTCTACATCTATACCAATGGTTGATTAAATAAAAAAAAAAATAAGATTAGCCATCCCACATTTAAAATTGTAGTGTATGATCACAGATAAAAAAAGAAAAAACAAACATTTTTCTTTTGTACTGAAGTGGTGATGAAAGTTCAAAATTTGCTTCTTATAGAAAAACATTGTTTCTACATCTATACCAATGGTTGATTAAATAAAAAAAAAATAAGATTAGCCATCCCACATTTAAAATTGTAGTGTATGATCACAGATAAAAAAAGAAAAAACAAACATTTTTCTTTTGTACTGAAGTGGTGATGAAAGTTCAGAATTTGCCTCCTATAGAAAAACATTGTTTCTACATCTATACCAATGGTTGATTGAATAAAAAAAAAATAAGATTAGCCATCCCACACTTAAAATTGTAGTGTATGATCACAGATAAAAAAAGAAAAAACAAACATTTTTCTTTTGTACTGAAGTGGTGATGAAAGTTCAGAATTTGCCTCCTATAGAAAAACATTGTTTCTACATCTATACCAATGGTTGATTAAATAAAAAAAAATAAGATTAGCCATCCCACATTTAAAATTGTAGTGTATGATCACAGATAAAAAAGAAAAAACAAACATTTTTCTTTTGTACTGAAGTGGTGATGAAAGTTCAGAATTTGCCTCCTATAGAAAAACATTGTTTCTACATCTATACCAATGGTTGATTGAATAAAAAAAAAATAAGATTAGCCATCCCACACTTAAAATTGTAGTGTATGATCACAGATAAAAAAAGAAAAAACAAACATTTTTCTTTTGTACTGAAGTGGTGATGAAAGTTCAGAATTTGCCTCCTATAGAAAAACATTGTTTCTACATCTATACCAATGGTTGATTAAATAAAAAAAAATAAGATTAGCCATCCCACATTTAAAATTGTAGTGTATGATCACAGATAAAAAAGAAAAAACAAACATTTTTCTTTTGTACTGAAGTGGTGATGAAAGTTCAGAATTTGCCTCCTATAGAAAAACATTGTTTCTACATCTATACCAATGGTTGATTGAATAAAAAAAAAATAAGATTAGCCATCCCACACTTAAAATTGTAGTGTATGATCACAGATAAAAAAAGAAAAAACAAACATTTTTCTTTTGTACTGAAGTGGTGATGAAAGTTCAGAATTTGCCTCCTATAGAAAAACATTGTTTCTACATCTATACCAATGGTTGATTAAATAAAAAAAAATAAGATTAGCCATCCCACATTTAAAATTGTAGTGTATGATCACAGATAAAAAAGAAAAAACAAACATTTTTCTTTTGTACTGAAGTGGTGATGAAAGTTCAGAATTTGCCTCCTATAGAAAAACATTGTTTCTACATCTATACCAATGGTTGATTAAATAAAAAAAAAAATAAGATTAGCCATCCCACATTTAAAATTGTAGTGTATGATCACAGATAAAAAAAGAAAAAACAAACATTTTTCTTTTGTACTGAAGTGGTGATGAAAGTTCAAAATTTGCTTCTTATAGAAAAACATTGTTTCTACATCTATACCAATGGTTGATTAAATAAAAAAAAAATAAGATTAGCCATCCCACATTTAAAATTGTAGTGTATGATCACAGATAAAAAAAGAAAAAACAAACATTTTTCTTTTGTACTGAAGTGGTGATGAAAGTTCAAAATTTGCTTCTCATAGAAAAACATTGTTTCTACATCTATACCAATGGTTGATTAAATAAAAAAAAAATAAGATTAGCCATCCCACATTTAAAATTGTAGTGTATGATCACAGATAAAAAAGAAAAAACAAACATTTTTCTTTTGTACTGAAGTGGTGATGAAAGTTCAGAATTTGCCTCCTATAGAAAGACATTGTTGCCATAGAGTTGCGAATAAAATTCATGTGACTTGTGTCCTTGTTCTTCTGTTAGTGTATTGAAGATGCTAATTCTGTTCTGACCTTCACTATTTCTGTTTATATTATCTATATATATAAAAATGAATTCCTATTTCCCTTTGTGACGTCATCTCGCGTCAACGACTGGACTGATTTCGCTAATTTTTTTTGTTGTGTTTGTTATTATCAGGAGAAGGTTTTTATGTAAGAAAAACGTTAAGGAAATTGCGCGGAAAATTACAAAATTCTAGAAAACTTAATGATCATAGTAACTTTTCTAACCTTATCGCTTTTGTCAGTATACGTTTTTTTTCCCATAATGAAAAAGGCAAAGGTATTACACCCTACAGCCTTGTCTTTAGTAGGAAAAAAATGACAGTATAAACTTTTCCTCTTTTTACTTTTTTTTCTTTTTACTCCATACTGGAAAAGGCAAAAGTATTACACCGTACAGCCTTGTCTTTAGTAGGAAAAAAAATAACTGTATATACATATTTTTCCTCTTTTTACTTTTTTTTCTTTTTACACCATACTGGAAAAGGCAAAAGTATTACACCGTACAGCCTTGTCTTTAGTAGGAAAAAAAAATAACAATATACACATATTTTTCCTCTTTTTAGTTTTTTTTATTTTTACTCCATAATGGAAAAGGCAAAGGTATTACACCGTACAGCTTTGACTTTAGTCGACAATATATACTTTTATAATGGCGTTTGATATAACTGTCTGTCATTTAACATTACAATTTTATTAATGTTAATGTTGCCATTATATCAAAAACTACTTCCCTGATTTTTAGTCACCTAGTTATTTAGGTCTTTGTGGGTAAGTTAAACTATTTCAAAAGTTGTTTTGTTCCATTACAGATGTCTGGCCGTGAAGGTGGTAAAAAGAAGCCCCTAAAGGCTCCTAAAAAGACTTCCAGGGACCTCGATGAAGATGACCTGGCTCTAAAGCAGAAGTTAAAGGAGCAGCAAAAGGCATTAGAAGTAAGTTTTAACCCCCTCTAACCCCTTTATTATACTCCTTCCTTACGTCCGATTTGAACAATTCTTTCAGTGTTAGATAGTCCATTTACCGAGGAAGGCTATAGGCTATATATCATCACGCTACGACCCATAGGAGCGGAGCTACATGCGGACGAAGTCGCAAGGGTCGGCTAGTATGAAATAATAAAGAGCTAATCTCCAAGCAGGGTTGCCAACTATGCTGTTTTTCACTACATTATACTTTTTATTGAAAGTATACAAAATACTGCTTTCAGTATCAAAATTCTTAACACTATAAGTGTTACACTCAGACGCACACGCATTTTTTTACCATGCCACAAACAGGTCTAATGAAGTTTTAGAATGAATCTGTCAATATCAAATATTTAAGACATCAGGAGTCATTCACTGACTCAGACATGCGGGTGTGTGCGTTCTCAGCATTTACCAAAAGTATTTTTAGTTTTCATTTATTTTAATTTTAGTTATAATTGTCGTGAGGCGTATGACGTTATTAAAATGTTGTGCGAACTCTTAAAATAAAATACTGTAATTTTTTCTAAAACACTGTTTAATATTCTTCTCAGACTACTTGTGCAGAATGAATAGAATAGTATTTTAATCTTCCCGTACGAATAGTATGATTTATAGAATCATAATTAAAAAGTTTTGTTCGTTAATTATAAGTGATTTTATAATTGTATTTTTTTTTTTTTTTTTTTTATTCGTGACGGGATTGCGATTGGCCTAAATCTCACCTGATGTTAAGTGAAGATTAGGCCGAAGATGGAGCTCGCTTTCCCGTAAATAGCCTATTCACTCTTTTCTTAAAGATTCCCAAGTTGTATGTTTGAGGAAACACAGACGAGGGGAGAGAATTCCAATCCTTAGCTGTGCGCATGAGAAAGGAAGCTGCAAAGCGCTTCGTGCGAACTGGTGGTATGTTAACAACATAAGGGTGGAAACCCTCACCCCGCCTAGTGCTCCGATGACGAAATGGTGATGGAGGAACTAAATCGTGAAGTTCCGCAGCAGTATATTAAAATAGGAAAATAATACGTTTATAAACACATGTAAAATAAATAAACAAGAAAATGGCCGTATCGGCTCTCGCTACGGTATTGCTCCGAGCCATACAGACCCCACCTTGTTTCACAACAAGTGTGAGCGAGACAGAAAAACGGTCGTACTCTAACCAAAGCCCTTAGCTTCTATTGTATAAAATTGGTCAATGTTTTGTAACTAATTAAAAGAGCTACATTTTTGTTAAAATTTTAATATAAATATTAGATAGAAATTGTATCGGACACAGTTCAGTTAACTCTACCAGCGGTAGTAGTACTTAAAGAAAAATAAAGAAGAAGTCAACATGGAAGAACTGTAGTTTCTCTTCGGTCACAGGCGAGAAATCCCTGCCTGTCCTTCTGGCAATCCCAGCAACAGTTTCCAATGTGCTAACCGGTACACTACTATATACTTTATTTCTTGTAAAAAAAGCTGGCAACACTATCTTCAAGTAGATGCGACTCCACTTTTTCTACCTTAATGGACTATGCGACACTTTTCCTAGTTTGAGATTGATTTAAATCGATATCAACTTGATTTGACACATAAAAAGATAATCTGCAAACATTTGCATCCATAAAACGAGCCTTAGCCTCACTAAACTAAAAAAAATATAATGTCAAAAGATTAAAAAATTTAAATGAATATAAAGAAATAATATTTGTGATGATAAGTTAGTTTAAACGTTTCGTTTTTGCTGTAGCAGCAAAAACGTCTAGCTGACGGCATGTAAGTATAGGTGCGCATGCGCAACAAACCCCCACTATTTTTCCTCAGACCTAAAGTTAGCTGCTGGCTACTATACAGACTATAAATTTTTGTTTCTTTTTTTCAGGAGGCAAAAGCGAAAGCTTCACAAAAAGGTCCTCTCGTCAGTGGTGGGATAAAAAAATCAGGCAAAAAGTGACAACATTTCCTCTATATATTATTTTAGGTTTAAATTATTTGTAAGAAACTGAATATTTTTTATTTCTGCCGCTTTAACATGGTGCGACCTGCAACTGCACTGCCAGTGTAGTGCCTACAATGTACATTGCATTTTAATTATCAATAAACTTGAAGTTATTATATTTGGTTTTATTTTAATTTTTTTCTTATTACACTATTGACCCACATCTTATACTAATATGTAAAGCTGAAGAGTTAGTTTGAACGCGCTAATCTCAGGAACTGCTGGTCCGATTTGATTTGATTCTTTCAGTGTTAGATAGCCCATTTATCGAGGAAGGCTATAGACTACATATCATCACGCTACGACCAATAATAACGGATAATGGCGTATTTTATGTAAGTAATGAAGAAGGATTGACATATATATCGTCTACGTCTCGGACACGCATGTACACCTGTGCACTTGGCTAAGATCAGAGTTAGGGATCACTCGTGTGAATGCGGACTTGACGAAGGTTCTGCCTCTCACATCCTTTTTAATTGTAATAAACTTCTACACCCTCTCTATGATGTTTGTGTTTAGTCCCTTATGTACATTTTTATGTAAATATGTGAAAATTAACAACATTAAACTATAAAACTAATTATTTATTACAATATGATATCAATTTACATTTTTAAATATATCTAAAAAAAAATACATTTAAAAATATAAAAAATAGAGGCCAACCGGCAGCGGGAACACGGTCCAAGCTACCGACAGTCAGAGCTCCAGAGAGAGGAACTTCCGCACGATACGTGCCGTGTCCAGTAGTACCGCTTTCTGCATCAGGCCCTTGACCCAGCCATCTAACGCGAGCCTCTTAAGATGTTGATCGAGGCTATTAGGCCATTGGCCGTCACGACAATCGGCACAACGACTGCTGAGTCCACATCCCACATGTCGACAATCTCATGAGCTAAATCAAGATATTTCATTTGTTTATCTTTCTCAGCTATCACGAGATTCCCGTCATGCGGGATGGTGACGTCAACAATCATTGTGCAGCGCTCCGATCGATCTATCACCACTATATCAGGCTTATTGGCAATAATAGTCCTGTCAGTGATGATAGCTCGATCCCAGTACAACGTGACACGACCATTTTCGAGAACTGGGTCGGGCGCATACCTATAGTACGGCACCTCGGACACCACAAGGCCGTATCGAAGAGCAAGTTATTGGTGGATAATCTTGGCCACTTGGTTGTGTCTGTGCAAATACTCGCCGTTAGCAAGACGAGGACAACCGGAAATAATATGTCTGAGTGATTCGCCCGAACTGTGACATGCCCGACATATGTCCACCGTGCCATCCCTCACAATATACTTCCGGTAGTTTCTCGTCATGATAACTTCGTCCATAATTGCACAGACAAAACCTTCGGTTTCCCCAAATAGGTTACCGAACCGTAGCCAAGATACGGATGCTTTAAAGTCGACCTCGTCCCCGTGAAGGGCACGGTAGAAGCGTCCGTGTAACTCCTTGCTCTTCCATACCTCTTTGCGGTTGTCGGTGCTAAGTATTATAGGTTTGCGCCAGTTCTCTTTTGCCAAGGAGAGCGGGGTCAGTCCATTGCAACCACATCCCGATGCATTCCCACGTCGGTTTGGAGGAAATACTCCCTGAGATTGCACACCTCCCGGTTATGGAGAGTCTTAGCATTCAAAAAGCTTCGACCCCCACATTTCCGAGGGATGTACAATCTCATTACCGAAGATCGAGGGTGATGCATTCGATATGTGGTAAGCAATGCACGAACTTTTCTATCCAAGTCGTCTAGTTCTTTCTGAGTCCACTTGAGTATGCCGAAGGAGTACATGAGAATTGGCATGACCCAACCATTGTAGGCGCGCACCTTATTCCCTCCTGACAAAAGACTTTTCAATACTTTTCTCAGGCGGGCAAGGAAGCGTTCCCGCACTGATTGTTTCATGTCAATCTCGATAATCCCTAACGCCTCCTTATTTTATATATTTTTATGGTTACTTTATTTATGCATATTTTACTGTCTTGTCCATTTTGTTTTAGGTACTAACAATAAATACCACATACTCCAAAAGTTTGGATATACAAGTTAAAGTGTGAAATTCTTTCCTCTACCGAACAGTCTCTGTGGCTGCTTTCTCCATTTCACGTGACATTGGCGGAGTTAACTGTGCTCTACTGGCACGCCTAAAAGCCATACACCTAAAATTGTATTGAATTGTTACACGACAATGAGTGATTAATTATAAATTAATAATAATGAGCGACTTAAGTAACCATTTGACGTTTCTGGGTGTGGCTATTAGGCTGATATTTCACGAAGAACATATGACAGGGTAATATCTACATTTGTCTATGATCATAGATAAGGGATCCTATTTGAAAGCTAGCGTACAAGTAGGATCATATCTCAGTTCCTGAGGTTAGCGCGTTCAAACAAACTCTTCAGCTTTTTATATTAGTATAGATTCAAAATGGAATCTTTTGACATATTGAATTCCATGAATATCCATTAAAAAAACAAAGGTAGGATAAGTCTTGATATAAATCTTTTTCTTTAAGCTGAGCTGTAAATTTGATTTTGATTATTAAAAAAAAATTACTAGCAGTATGGATCCCAAGTACAACCACGGTTTAAGGGATGTACGTCATAGGGATGTCCCTATCTCTTTGAGGAAATTATTATTATTTTTTTTTTTATATAACTAGGTCGGCAAACAAGCGTACGGCTCACCTGATGGTAAGCGATTACCGTAGCTTATAGATGTCTGCAACACCAGAAGCATCGCAAGCGCGTTGCCGACCCTATCCCCAATTCCCCCCAGGAGCTCTGGTCACCTTACTCACCAACAGGAACACAACACTGCTCTAGAGTAGCGTTATTTAGCTGTGATCTTCTGTAAGGTCGAGGTACTACCCCAGTCGGGCTGCTCCATATTTGAGCAGGAAATTTCCTGCTGTGCCCTACCTCAGTTATGAAAGTTAATTATGATCAAAGGTAGGTAAAGTTAAAAATATCGATATTTCCAGATTTTGCTTTCAATAGACGGAATTGTAAAATGTATAGTGTCAACTATCATACTTTATTGACAACTAATGGTTCGACAAATTTAATCGAGTAGATAAATAAGAAAAATGATGGAAGTAGATTGGGAATTGATTATAAATCTACAAGAGTGCTCCAGTGAGTCCGAATCAGAATCTAATGAACAATTTTAACAAGAATAAAAACGTGTTACTTCCTTTTGTTTGAAACATTCAGTAGGTTGGAATATCGATAATTTATATCGAGTTATGTCAAAGTGACAAGCTGTAATCGATCAAGCTTTCGTAGTGTAGACTACACTACGAAACAATATGGCCGTGTTCCGAAATGCACTGGAACACTGTAGGGTGTGACGTCACTTCAGTACACTGGGAAGCCGTTCCTTTATAGTTAGCTACACTGGACCACTGTTTAAAACGGAACAGCAGCAGTATGTATACTGTCATCTGTCAATGTCATTCATGTTTAAAGGTTTCTTTGATAATATTACGATTTTACATTTTTTATAAGGCCGGATTTCTTAAGATAACAATTTAAATAATTATTTATTATCAATAGTACAAGCATCAAGCGATCAATTCTTGACCCTGTTGATCACGTGATCACAAAACTGGGAGCACTGTACCTCGGTAGCTCCAGTGGTTTCAGTACAAAAATGGCGTCGATTGATGACGTCATTGATTTCCATATGATACTGCGCCAGTATACTGACAGTTATAACGGAACACATTTCTGGCCAGTGCTTTCAGCGTATTTCGGAACACGGGGTATATTGTTAATTGAAAATGAAGTTATAGTCTATACTCATACTAACAGTATGTCGGCTTGACTATTATATCCTCTTGAGGGTTATACTTTAGAATCCAGAGCTTCAGAGTTACAGCTAGATTACTCACGATGTAATAATATTTCCGTCACGGCGTATTTATTTAGTTTGCTCTTATCTGTACGTTGGCACAACTGTATGATATTCAGTTTGTCAACAGGCTGAAACAAAATTCAGTGTTGCTAACATCATAATTAACATTATATATTGCTTTTTTTTTTAAATCATTAAATTTCCAAAGAATAGAGCGCATCTACCAACGTTTGTCATTGGCCAAGGAAATACGAACTAATGTTTCCACTAGAAATATTAAATAATTGACAAGTGTCCTAAAAACAGGACATTCGTTTCCACAAAATTTATTAATGAAAAAAGTTAGTTAAAAATGACGTCATAGTATAACATTTGAATTTAAAAAAGATCTTGCGCTGACGGACGGTTGTCTATTCTGTGTATAATGTGTGTACCCCCCTCCCCCTGCTGCTCCCATTCGTTAGAAGCTAGAACGTTTGCAGTCTGCGAATATGGAGAGTAGACATCTTTTCACTACTAGTATTCCTTAACCCCTCCAAGTAAGCTGTATGCTTGTTAGGAGGGGGAAACGTCAGTAGTCCAATGAGTGGGATTTGAACCCACGACCCGAAATGAAGACCAAAATAAAAAATCGGTATAATTTAGAAAAAAATTATGAACTATTTTAAATATTTACAACTCTTAATACAGTCAGATACTATGTACTTTATATAAACTAAACGAAACAAAATGTTATAAGGCTGCGTTTCCACCGGAGATATAGAATATCGCTTCATCTAGTCTACCCTCGCTCAGTGTTGCTAGCACATCTCTAGTGGAAACGCAGCCTTACTATAGCCTTAGTATAAACTATTATTATTATTACTACAAAATAATTCTATAACTTACGTTGTTTTTTGATACAAATAACGTCACGTCCGCGTCGGTCCAAAACTTACTATATTTAAAAAAAAATTGTAAAAAACATCTTATGTCCTTTGTATAGCACTATGTACTTTTTATAGTACACGTTCGATATATAAAAAAATATATGCAGTTTTATTCAATAACGTAAACATAAATTAGCTGTCCTTTTTAAAGTACATATTGATTTTGTTGCATGTAGTATTTTATTTAATAATTAATCTAGACATAGATTAACGTATGTCCTTTTTAAAGTACATGATTTTGTTCACAGTCATAACTCATAATATATTATTTAAATATATATTTAATATTCTTTATTCATTAGTCACTTTAATATAAACTTGTCCTTTGTAAAGGACAAAATACATAAACCCTTATTTTGCGAGTTTTTCACACATATTTTTAGAGCCTTTTAATAGGACATTTTACTAAATATCGTAGTCCTTCGTATGTTTTAACAACTGTAGTTCTTTATAAAGGACAACTTCTCGTTTCTTTGCCTATAAATAGGACAGTGTACTAAATAAAGCAACACAATCTACTTTAACCCTTATTTTTAGGTTATTCACGTAAAATTGAAATTTGTAGTGAAAGAAAAACGAGAATCATTTGTTTTAGGTACTTTATAAAGGACAATGTACTATTTAAATTTTCATACAGAACAAATGTTTTTTTTTTTTCAAAATTCAAGAAGCGATTAAATGGAGAAAAAGAATTATGATGTAAAACATTTTTTTTTTATTATATTAGATATTACAATTGTGACGTCATAGCGCATCAATTTTTTTTTAAATTTTGGAATTTAATTTTTATTTTAAAAAAAAAAATTAATGACGTAAATTCCAATTTTATTTTTATTTAGAAAGAAAAGGAGGGGTTTGGAGGGGGTTCAAAAACATCTGTCCTGTAAAATCTCTAAATATAATTAAAAAAATATGATTCTAAATATTTATTAGTGAGCACTATATACAGTTATATGAATTATATTTACTCGGTTACGTTGACGTACAAACGTATGGATATACATTGTGTAATGCTTTCAAAATACCCGCAATTTTAAAAGAATTTATAATGACGTCACTGAACCACCATTTTTTTTAATTTCTTATCACTTGAAGTAACTCAATGTGACGTCACGACGTGTTAACACCATTGCGTACCTTTTCATACAGCTAAATAAAGATTATTGCACGTTATGACGTCACTCAGTGGTTTTGAAGTAATTTATGTCTGGTCAAAAGAAACACATACAAAAAAAATATTTTTTAACAAAATTCATCAATGACGTCACATCGTGTTCGACATAGTAGAGCAATATAACCAAGACGATCGTTCTACACTGTGACGTCACTAATGTCATATTTATTTTTTTTCGAATTCTTTTAATATGAGGGTATTTTACATTTTTTTTAAATTTCCAAATAAAAGGTTGAGCATTTAAATAAATGCTCGAAAATAAAAATAATATTTTATTAAACCTTCTTCAGTAAGGTTTCAATATGATAACAATAAGTGACCTATAATAATATGGACATAGTCTTCGTAGACATGTCCTATTTATAGGACATCGCATTTTATGACGTTAATTAGTACAAACCGGTATCTTCGTTTCAACGCTTTGGGGAATTTGTCGATAGAGTGACGTTAAATGTTACCAACTCTTAAAAAAAGTATCATTAAAAATATTATAGATCAACAAATAAATATGGTAATGCAGCAAAAAGTACATCTCCGCGAAGCGAAGGCAGGTCGGCTAGTAAAAATTTTTTTTTTTTTTTTTTAATAAATATCACTTGCTTTAACAGTGAAGGAAAACCTGCACTCCTGAGAGTTCCCTAGAAGTTCTCAAAGGTGTGTGAAGTCTGCCAACCTGCACTGGGCCAGCGTGGTGGACTATGGCCTAACCCCCTCCTCATCATGAGGAGACCCGGCCCAACAGTGGGCCATTGATCTTTATTATATAGAAAATAAGCTAAACCAACTAGAGATGAGTGAATTCAACGCTTTAGGGAGTTTGTCGTTAAATCGAATGACTTTAAATGTACATAATGTACTTCCTAATTATTTTTTTATTATATAATGGGCTTACTCTTGACCCTAGTCTAGCTCTAGAGCAGAGACGAGGTCGAAGATGGAGCGAGCTCGCCCAGAAGAAGCCTGCGTTGTTGCGAACGACAAACTCCCTTAAGCGTCGAATACACTCGACTCTGGTTACACTTGATTAATAATAGAGTTCTCCGTTTAACGCGTTATCTTCAATTGACGTTAAATCGAGTGACGTTAAATGGAGTTGACACTGTATTTGTATGTTTCATAAAGTAATAATATACTTTCTAAAAATATGACAAACTACAACGAGCGAGCGATTAATACACTCGACTCGGTCAAACATGTATGTGCATTATTTTGTATTCTCTAAGTTTAACGACATAAAATGCAAATTTAGTATCCATATTATTATAGGTACATAACCTAAAAAAAACAATATCTAAATATCCATCATATATATATCATGTATGTGTGTTTATGTTACTTTAGACTTTCTTTTAATTGGTGATCGGGGAGGTGGTTCAGTCTTCTTACTCTGGAAACAAATATATTATTAAAGTTGGATTAACTACGCTCTGCTACCAGACACTAATGTGACGATCACATATAAATATATCGCATAAACTACGCTCGACTACCAGACTTGATAATTAGATATAAATTACTCGTAGTATTGTAAGTCATTTAATGGTGAATTACGCTCTACTACCAGAAAACCTACGCTCTTCTACCAAAGGAGAAAGAGTTCAGGTAGTTTAGGTGACCAGGTTAAGAGAGAACTACGCTCTGTGACCAGACGAGAGAGCTCAGACTATTTAGATGAACAGCCTACACTGTCACTAGACTTCTGTTACTCTCACTCTGCATCTCCACTACATGTCTTAGAGCACTCTCATTGATCACAGGATAGACAGTCAGTTTAAGGGAGAACTACGCTCTGATACCAGACGAGAAACCTCAGACTATTTAGATGAACAGCCTACACTGTTACTAGACTTCTGTTACTCTCACTCTGCATCTCCACTACATGTCTTAGAACACCCTCATTGATCACAGGATAGACAGTCAGGTTAAGGGAGAACTACGCTCTGATACCAGACGAGAAACCTCAGACTATTTAGATGAACAGCCTACACTGTTACTAGACTTCTGTTACTCTCACTCTGCATCTCCACTACATGTCTTAGAGCACCCTCATTGATCACAGGATAGACAGTCAGGTTAAGGGAGAACTACGCTCTGATACCAGACGAGAAACCTAAGACTATTTAGATGAACAGCCTACACTGTTACTAGACTTCTGTTACTCTCACTCTGCATCTCCACTACATGTCTTAGAGCACCCTCATTGATCACAGGATAGACAGTCAGTTTAAGGGAGAACTACGCTCTGATACCAGACGAGAAACCTCAGACTATTTAGATGAACAGACTACACTGTTACTAGACTTCTGTTACTCTCACTCTGCATCTCCACTACATGTCTTAGAACACCCTCATTGATCACAGGATAGACAGCCAGGTTAAGGGAGAACTACGCTCTGATACCAGACGAGAAACCTCAGACTATTTAGATGAACAGCCTACACTGTTACTAGACTTCTGTTACTCTCACTCTGCATCTCCACTACATGTCTTAGAGCACCCTCATTGATCACAGGATAGACAGTCAGTTTAAGGGAGAACTACGCTCTGATACCAGACGAGAAACCTCAGACTATTTAGATGAACAGACTACACTGTTACTAGACTTCTGTTACTCTCACTCTGCATCTCCACTACATGTCTTAGAACACCCTCATTGATCACAGGATAGACAGCCAGGTTAAGGGAGAACTACGCTCTGATACCAGACGAGAAACCTCAGACTATTTAGATGAACAGCCTACACTGTCACTAGACTTCTGTTACTCTCACTCTGCATCTCCACTACATGTCTTAGAGCACCCTCATTGATCACAGGATAGACAGTCAGGTTAAGGGAGAACTACGCTCTGATACCAGGCGAGATACCTCAGACTATTTAGATGAACAGCCTACACTGTCACTAGACTTCTGTTACTCTCACTCTGCATCTCCACTACATGTCTTAGAGCACCCTCATTGATCACAGGATAGACAGTCAGGTTAAGGGAGAACTACGCTCTGATACCAGGCGAGATACCTCAGACTATTTAGATGAACAGCCTACACTGTCACTAGACTTCTGTTACTCTCACTCTGCATCTCCACTACATGTCTTAGAACACCCTCATTGATCACAGGAGAAACAGTCAGGTTAAGGGAGAACTACGCTCTGCTACCACTAGTCACTATATTTCTGTCTTTCTATCTCTCTTTCATAACTACTTACATTAGCGTACTAAGTCTTAAAAATAGATCAACTCACCTCTCTCGATCGCTTAGCCCTAGGCTCATCTTCATTCTTTTCCTTCTCTTCTTCCTTCTCCTTCTTCTTATCTTTCTCATTCCTATCTTTACTCACTTTCGTATCTTTACTCTCCTTTTTATCTTTATTATCATTTTTTTCTTTACTATCCTTCTTATCTTTATTTTCACTTTTGTCTTTACTTTCACTTTTATCTTTACTCTCTTTTTTGTCTTTACTTTCTTTCTTGTCCTTACTTTCTTTTTTATCTTTAATATCACTCTTTTCTTTACTTTTATCTTCTTTATCCTTTGCTTCTTCCTTTTCTTCATTACTTTGTTTAGAATCATTCAATTCTTTTTCTTCACTATCTTTATCTGGCGTTTTCTCTTTTTCTTCTTCTTCTACTGCGTCTTTATCATTACTCTCTTTTTCTTTATCATCATTAACCTCTTTGTCTTTTTCTTCTATATCATTTTCTTTATCAGGTGATTTTTCTTTTCCTTCTTCAGTTTCTTTTTCATTTTCTTCTACTACATCTTTTTCTTTGTCTTCTTGGAGTCTTCTAGATGATTGTCGCTTAACTGGTGCTTTTGATGGAGTACCGTTTGTCTTCTTTGATTTTGCTGCAAAATGAATACTTCTTTTATATATACCCTCAAATTTTAGAATTACTTATTATGTTTAGTTTATGTTACCTGGTGTATTCTTCTTTTTAACAGGTTCTTCCTCCTGATTTTCTTCATTTGATGCTTCTATTGATGATTTCATTGTATGCGATGTTGGTGCTGTCATTTCTGAAGAAAGTATTTATTTATCAAACTTACTGACTTTCATAGATAAACAAGAAATAATAAGTTATTTTGAGATTTCGTAGAGAAGAAAAAGAAATAATTTTTATTAGTAGACTTTTAATATTTAATGTTTGAATATTTTAAAATCTTTTTTAATAAAAAAAATGTCAAGACGAAATATTAGTGACGTCCAACTGAAATCCAACATGGATGACCGCCCAAAATGGCGACTTATTTATTTTTGTACACGTCCATATTGGTATTAAATGAAAAGATTTGCTGAGGAGAACATAAAAATAAAATGACTTAACTAAATCCAACATGGCGGACGGCCTAAGATGGCGGTCAATTTATTTGTTGTGTACGTCTATGATATGAATATCAAATGAATGGGTTTATTGAGCAGAACATGAAAAAGAAAATAACTTTACCCTAAATCCAACATGGCGGACGGCCCAATATGCCAGACTAGTTTATTTAAAAGCCTTATAATATGGGTATCAAATGAAAGGGTTTGCTGAGAAGATTACGAAATGACATCTAATTTGGTAAATGTAAATTTTTTTGTTTTTTTAGTTTTTAGATTTATTTATTTACTACCTAAAGGTTCATGTATTAGTTCCAATAATTCGTCTGAAGTGAGTTTGGCTGTTACTTTCTTGAACTGCGTGACTCGTTCCGAGAAGAATTCCCAGAATGATAAACCTTCTGGTGTTGTGAAGAGTTCCTGTAACAAAATTTTGATTTATTAAACCAATGATAGGAAACTACTCTTTGTAAATATAATTTCAGTCTTTGCCATCAATACCATCTTCTTGAACTACTGCAAAATCTCAGGAACAGGATTTTTTTTCGGGATAAAATAAAGACGTTTTTCAAGTCAATCCACACATACAAACTTTCAGTACTAACATTCATAGACCTTATTTTGTATGTTATCTATCCTTGGGGGTGGATATAGACCCACTATATTCTACACAATCTTATAATTGAAAATACCTGTAAAAAAACAGAAAAATACAGCTCCTGAATACTACACATACGTACATACACACAGATGTGAAACATGGATGATGTCAAAAAGAATTTCCCACAAACTTATATATAAGAATAAAATAAATGAAAAAAATTAAAGAATACTTTTAGAAGCAACCTTTATAAGATTAAAAATTTCGACTGAGTGAAATGAATTAAAACTCATCAGCTCTTAGTCCGGCTATTGATTGCAAAATAAAGTAAAAAAAAATAATAATAACGGAATCAGCAGAATAGACAAAAGCGTCACAGATTTACGAACATCAAAATAGGAAGACGATGGTCCAGGCATATGTTGTGGATCTGGATGAACGGACAGGAGCACAATGTGGTTACCTCAATAGACACAGAAAGAGGGGAAGACCTCACGTAAGGTGATCCGGTGATATTCTGAAACCTGCTGCTCCACTAGGGCTGTTTGGTACTCTAACCCTCCGTCAAGTGGCGCCACTGTCTCCAATTCAAACCCAACTAAAAACTGTGATGCATACGTTCCCTTAAAATTAAATATTAAACCAGGAAGACTGAAATGGGCAGTGGAGGCGAGTGTTTCATTTGAATAAAAGATGTTTTTAAGCCTACACCTTGGTCATGAGTCCAAGGCACTGCTTAAGTTGCTGTCGTAATTGTAAAAGATCATATTTGATTATTTATAGGTTCAGAAGCAGTATCTACCTTGCGTTTACCCAATAGTCCACTCAATATCACACCCCTTGTTGTGTTTTTAAATATACCCCCTCTTCTTTATATATATGTGCTGCTTGGTGAAAGGGTGAATTATGGAATTAATAAATTTAACTCTAGTTATCGAATAACCAACCAATGGTAAAGGGTAGCAAGAGTCTGGGTTATGTGGAAGTTGTTGGGGGCCTCCGTGTCAACATGGCATGCTAAACGAGGGATGTATAGATTCTAAGCGTCAGTAGTCACGATTAATAGGTCGTGGGTTCAAATCCCAGTCATTGGACTACTGACGTGGAGTTTCGTGATTAGGGCTTAGTTGGAGGGGTTAAGGAATACTAGTAAGATGTACCTTCATGTGCTGGTAGAGCTTATCAGCACTATCTCGTATCTGCTTGGCTCGTTGGCTGAAGACAAGAGCATCATCGGTGCTGAGGTCCCAGGATGGAGTGTTCCCTACGTAGGCCCGCATCCGCTTTATCGTCTCCACACAACTGGGGTGCTTCAGTAGCATGAGTGGTTTGAGGTCAAGTTCTGTAATTACAACAGTTTCCATTAAACCTTACTCTGTTATTATTAGATTTCAAGAAACCTCTATGACTTCATTAATTCCCTAAATGGTCTTTGCTGAGCTCCAGGTCGTTTGTAATAGTCTGGACATCATCATTGTAGTCTCAAGATTCTTTTTTCCTTTTTTTTGTCTAAAATTTTGGTATTTATGTATGGTATGGTAGAAGCAAGTTAAAGTGGCAGCGGACTGGGCACATAGTGCAGAAAGGTTCTCAAGTGGAGACCACAGACAGGACAACAAAGCATTGGAAGACAACCTGGTTGAGGCAGCAGGGAGTCCGCTGGATGCAGGTTGTAGGTAAAGAATTCTCTTTTATAAAAGAGCATCAAAACCTGTAGGATATTTCCCATAGGAACACGTTTAGATTATTTTGAAGTAGATCATATAAAAAAAAATTACAGCTATTTTAATTAATTAATTTCTAGACGTAAATTGGCTAAACAAGTGACGAAATAAATAACTGTACCACAGATTATCACATACAAACTTACCTGTAAGTTCATCCAACAACTTCAAACACAATTCTGTATCAGCCTTTTCTAAACACAGACAAGTCTTGATTTTCGTATCTATTTCTATTAGCTTCATTTCAGTTTTCAAGAACTGGACACGAGATTTTTTCTCCTCTGTCAAAAAATAGCAAAAAAATTTTTTTTAATTCCAATACCAAACAACAGGAACCATCTCAAACATTTTGATTCCAGTGTGACGGTATCTTCTTATTACGTTGTCATAGAAATTAAATATTCATTACAAAAAACGATTATCTGAGGAAAAGGTTTTAAAAAAAAAGTTATTCTTCTGTTTTTTCATACTATCTATGATTTTATGAAAGTTTAATCTTTTGCAGATCTAAGGGGCCTCAGACTTCAGTATTTGATATTAATTTCAAGCGTTGATGATTCTGAGAAAACGGGTCGGATTCGTGCAGCAAAAAAAAAACAAACGTGATTTTTTTCTTGGGAGCCCCCCTTAAATGTGTATTTTATTGTTTTTAGTATTTGTTGTTATAGGGGCAACAGAAATAAATCATTTGTGAAAATTTCAACTGTCTAGCTATCACGGTTCATGAGATACAGCCTGATGATAGACAAACGGACGAACGGACAGCGGAGTCTTAGTAATAGGGACCTGTTATTACCCTTTGGGTACAAAACACTAAAAAGCCACTATTGAAATTATGTGTATAATACCTGTTTCTCTCCCCTTGTCTAAAGTAGCTTTTTCCTCTTCCGTTAGATTGAGGTCCATTACGAGTTGTTCTTGAACTGACTTTGGTGTTATTTGACCCTTTTCTATAACAAAAGAGAATTTAAATTAAAAACATAGTATGACTTTTTTACTATAGGATACGAGGAAGGATAGAAGCAATGCGATTTGAATTTTCTATAAACTATTTTTTTATATATGACAGAGTAGCCTCAAACGAGTAATCGATTATTGATTAATCGGATTATCGATTGATCGGAACGCCAGCGCCATATTTCTTATTTGTTGATTTACTTCTACCGACTAGTGGAGTGGCATTGGTACCATTGTCTAGTCCCTTTATATTCCCCGACTGACGCAGTACACTATAGTCTCTCAACAAGTCTCTTTGAGTGAACAGCACCTGGAGTTGAAGTGTAACAAATAGTGTGTGGCTATGTTACGGATATTGTACCTCTCCGATCTAGGATCATGTGAGTATTTGGGTGTGTTAACACAACTTTAGGTTAACTCCTTAAGCCTACCTTCAGTCCAAGGCATTGCCTGGGTTGTTCCAAAACTACGGAATAGTAAGGTTCAGTTCATTCTTTCATTCAAATCTGCTCTCTGTCACGACGTATATTTTTTATTTTTCTACCAAATTTGTAACATGTGTCAGGAGTCAGAACAGATGAAAAGTCATTTTCTGGTCGGATTTTTATAATTCTCTCATTAATAGAAAACTATTGTTAAAAAAGCAGGGAGTGGGAGGAGCCAATCATTACTAACAAGGAAACTGTATATTTACTCAATATTAAAGTTGAACGGCAGTCTTCAAAGAGTTAGATAATTCAGTAACTTTGCTCCTTCACCCTCGCTCCACTGCTTTAGACGCGACCTCACAAAACCTTTATTCATAGCTCCTTTAGTTAGGGTATAGCTACCAGCACTTAAGTTTAGGTTTGACCTTGAATGCGCAGTAGCCCCCGCGCGTCTTTTTTTATGGTAGATAGGGTGCAAACGAGCAGATTGTCCATCTGATGGTATATGGCCACCATCATCGGCAAAACAAGAGATACCCTCGTCTGCTACGTCACGCTCACAATGTGCAACTTTCCCCCACTATTTTTCCTCAGACCTAAAGTCTTCTGCGGGCTACTATAATAGTAGTGTAAATAGTAGTAATACGTTGCTTAGTCAGCAATGGCTATGAAATGAAATAAATAGTTTTTAAGGGAATAATTATAGCAACATTGTTAAAAATGAGTTCCTATAAGAAACCAAAAAGGTTCTTAAAAATAAATGAATAATTTTTAAGAACCTTTAGCAATCTTAGATTTGAAGTTCTCTAAAACATCAAGCACGAGTCGATTTTTTCTATTAGCAGGTTTCCTTTATTAAGTTATGCATTGACAGAACCATTTGACAGAGTTAAAATTATTAAAATTTCTCTAAAATGACCATTTTAGCCAAAAACTTTGAGAACGCTCAGTCCTTATGGAAATGAAATGAATGACTGATGTATGTTAATAAAGTTTTACGTGTATGAGGAAAAAATATAACAGTTGAGTTACAATAACTAAAGGGCAATGGACTTGATAGCTCCACCACTGATAGTAGATCTAGTGTTCTTGTAGACACACACTAACACATATCACAGGCTTGGCACACACTCTCTCTCGGACCACGGCTCTCATTCGAATGACATGGTATGCACGAGAATACTACTACTATTTGTATTTAATACTACCCTCAACTTGACTACTAACTATCGATTATCGAGTGTTCGAATCGTCATCTATGACGTTGGAGTAGGGTAGTAGTCACTTACGTCTTTTCGACAGTCTCAACTCTAACCTGGACAGTCTGACTGTAGTCTCCTCAAGATCGCTCCAAGAAGCCTGTAAACTTCCCAGGAAACTTCTGCGCTTTTGGAAAGAGCTGGGCATCTCCACACGCACAATAGACTGAATAAGAGTCTAAGTGCGGAAACAGGAACCCATATACAATACTTACACACTAAGGGAATCACCCTTAGTTTGCTCCTACATATACTATGTGAACGCTACTGTTAGTAATATTTTTATAAAAATTAAAATTAATTAGTTATATCAAAAATGCATATTATACTACCTAATTGTGTCTTCAACGTCAAAGCATTAGCAGCCGCCTGTCTGTCCCACTGCAGCCGCGCGTTGTCGTTCTTGAATAACGAAGGTCGCGACTGGAACAGCCTCACGCCGATGTATTGTCCGGAGGGTAGGTATGTTATTATTATGTTGTCCTTTTCTGCATCTTCTGATAATAACAATATATAGGGAAATGTTTTAATACATATTACGACTGACGTGGTCCACTCCTAACACAAGAATTTTAGCTTACTTGGAGGGGTTATTGGATACTAGTACTATGTGAGCTATACTGCTAATATTCATTAAAAAAATAATAATAACAACAACAAGTCCAACTTTATATGAAGTGGTGGAAGTATATCTTAGTAGGGTTTACTAAAATACTTTGATTAATGAAAAATTGGTGGGTAAAAAATAAAAATATGCGATTTTCTTTATTAGTTTCGGAATCAATACATCTAATAGTATATAAGTTAGTGAAAATGATTGAAAAATCTATTATTAATTTTATAAACAAGCAAATCCCCCCATAGCTTATCGTAGAAGTGTAGTTATTGATATCTCCCATCAGAAAATTTATTTAAAAAAGGACTAACAAACAGTACAGTAAATGTGAAAGTTTGTACGATTATTACTCAATCACACAAAAACGGCTAAACAAATTATAATGAAATTTGGCACATAGATATTGAATAACCTGCATTAATCTATAGACTACTTTTTATCCCGAATTTTTTTTAATGATAGAATAATTAGTGTTAGTCATAATCGCAAATGTTATTTCTGTCTCGAAAATATCATTTCGGCAGTGACTTTTACTATATGGATTATTTATACATATGGCATTCACTTGAACGCCATTTTGTTTTGTAATCCAATTAAATGACATAATAATAATTTTAAAAAACTTACCTGGAGTAAAAGGCTGCTTTAAATCTTCAAGTTCAAACTGTAAATAAAAAAAAATCTAATTAATGATAAATACGCTTTTTCTTACCAGAGGAAGGAAGTTAGCTTCGACGTGAGCTGAAGGCGAACTAATAACAATTTAGGAGTAATATACAATAATATACTTTTAATAATGCTTTGTTTAATTAAAACTAAATATATACTCTTAAATTTTGAAATACAAAAATATTGTTTTAAGGACTTCTGTGACGTCTCAGTGCTATGCGTAACACAGTGCGAAAACATACGCTCGTCGTCACACGTGTTGTTTCCACTGTGTTACAGCGGGCAGGGTGGGTCTCCCCCTCCCTTTGCGCCTCCGTTTTTTATATACTCATAGTGAAGGAACGAGTAAAACTCTTTTATTTGTCCACTGTAATTTTTAACTATTTTTATTATGCCCACTGTAATACTTTTGTAATTCTATGGAACAGTTCACAATATCGTGAGATATAGATTATAATCTAACGGCATTTACATATTTTACGTGGATGACGTCTATATCCCAAAGTAACTGACTATCATGAGGGTTTTTAACAATGTCGTGGGGAGGGGAATATTATAAAATATCAATTTAGATGAATAAAGACCTTGTGAAGAACCTAAAATTGCATTGATGAAATTTCCATATGACATTTATACACGATTTTAATAGAGCAAGAGCCCGCGACGATCAGATACGGATATCACGCATTCAGGCAAACAAACAAACAAACTCTTCAGCTTTATATATTAGTATAGATTTAGATTCACCTTTTATCCTATGACGTAAGCATAGTTATCATTAATATTATCAAGTTTAAGGTTGTCTGACAAAAGATTGCAACTGTGTCTGACAATAGATAATATAATACAAACTGAGCTTTATACCTTAACGAATTGAGGAGCAATTAAAAAAACCATGGCTACCTTGGTTGTTACTTTTAGCTTATCGAAAAAGGGCTCCCATTTACTTGTTAGCTGGCATCCAGTAATTATTATCCATAGGTTTACTCTACATACATAGCTTTTATACGGTATTTGATTTATTTTAATCAGCATGTGCAAGCCAGCAAAAGATTTGATACTACACTGGACAGCCATCTAACGGCGTGGCGGGGTCGCCAGTGACGTTGTGGGAGCGAGATAGATCAATAGCTCAATAGTTACATATATTATTAGTATAGCAACTGTGATCTAAACCTCTTTTATTAAAATGAACACAGTTCTTACAAACTGTTTCTTTATTGGGTTAAGAACCAGGATCCTATGGTTGCGAAGCTTGGACTATAAAAGACCTACGCAAAAAACTAGAGGCCTTTGAGATGTGGGCTTATTGTAGAATGTGCGCATAAAATGGACGAACAAAGTTACGAACGCCAAAGTTCTTAAACGTGTGCGCAAAAAAGTGGAACTCGTCCGTACCACCAAGCAAAGGAAAGTTGCATATCTCGGCCACATCTTCAGAAACAATCAGTACAAGCTTCTACAATTATGATGGAAAAGATCGCCAGGAAACGCAAACCAGGAAGGCGCAAAAAATCACGGCTGAGGAATATTCGAGAGTGAACTGGGATCAAGTTTGTGGAACAACTGTTCAGACTCGCCATGGACAAAGAGGCACCTTAAGAAGAGAAGATCCAAACTTCATAGTGAAACTTTCAAGTTTTATAAAATAACGAAGGTCGAATCGTCGCGGTCTCTTGGACTATTAGTGAACCTCATATACTAGTCGACTCTTGCGCTGCTATTGGTCTTAGCGTGATTATATATGGCCTATAGCCTTCCTCGATAAATGGGCTATCTAACACTGAAAATATTTTTCAAATCGGACCAGTAGTTCCTGAGACTACCGCGTTTAAACAAACAAACTCCTTTACCTGTGGAACAGCATTGAAATGTTTGATGTTCTTCTCCGTCTTCTCTTTAACAGGTTCAGATTTTTCTTTCTCCTTCTCTATGACGGGCGATGCGCCACGACGCTTCTTTGGCGCCGGCGCTGGTAATGTTGTATTATCTTCTGTTTGTTCGTCTATGTATCTATAGAAACAGATATGTATATGTAAACCGTCTAACAGTGAATGAATGTCGTGTTATAGATTAGCTGAACTGTTGACAACCAATATACAGACTGGATTTTTAAGACGGGTCAGTAAGGGCAGGTACCTTAACCGTTATAGTGACAGGAAAACGTTCCTAGGAGACCATCCATAACTTTTTAAGATATTCTGAACTGCATTCACAGATTTTTGAGAAAATGTACGGTCAGCGAAAAAACTGCTAAAATCCAAAAAAAATTTTTTTTATGTTTATCGATCCTACTCCGTATGGGGATCAAAAGACTCTATGGAACCATTTAAGGTTTGAGTACTAGAAATGTCAGAAATCACCAAAAACATTTTCCATACATCCATACATTTAGTACTGAAAAACGATAAATCCACTCGTCATATTTTTATTGCCAAACAGTCCTATTTCTTACTGTGATTAATAGATTCTTTTAGGCCAACTGAAATTTAAATACAAAAACTACGGTACGACACAACATGTCACACCAACTTCAAAATAGGTGATCTACAAAATTAAATTGATCTACGAAATTTGAATAGGACACAGACATGGTGGGACACAGTAGATGGAACACATTGTCCAATTGGGTGGCTAACTCGCAGTCCCGATCTAATGCCTCTAGATTTTTTTTGTGGGGCCACCAAAGTTACAAGGCATTAACGAGGATTTTAAATAATATCCATCAAAGACAATTATCCGCTGCTACTTGCTCAGTACAAAAACGAATGAAATTACGTAGAAAACGGCGGACATTTTGAGCAATTTATATTGAGCAACTATTTTGAAGTTGGTGTGACATGTTGTGTCGTGCCGTAGTTTTTGTATTCAAATTTCAGTTGGCCTAAAAGAATCTTTTAATCACAGTAAGAAATAGGACTGTTTGGCAAAAAAAATATGACGAGTTGGTTTATCGTTTTTCAGTACTAAATGTATGGAAAATGTTTTTGGTGATTTCTGACATTTCTAGTACTCAAACCTTAAAAGGTCCCATAGTCTTTTGATCCCCATACGGAGTAGGATCGATAAACATAAAAAAAAATTATTTTTTATTTTAGCAGTTTTTTCGCTGACCGTACATTTTCTCAAAAATCTGTGAATGCAGTTCAGAATACGGTTAAGGTACCTGCCCTTACTGACCCGTCCCAAAAATCCACCCTGTATATGTCAATACTTTTTTTTAAAATACGCCATTATTCGGATATTGTGGATATATGTTGTCAATTCGAGACCTTTAATTAAATACGTTGTTTAATTTGAGGGGATAGTTTACCGTATCGACGGGATGAACATTAAATGTTTGACAGTTACCAAACCCATCAGCATTTTGTATGGAAAATGATTTTCCTTCTATTTTAATTTTGCGTCAATTTCCCAATGATTTCCAATTGACGGAGACAAATACAACAAATATAAAAACAATGAAAATCGATCCAGCCGTTCTCGAGTTATAAGTGTTCGAACCAAATTGACTTTGTTTGTATGTTTGTTATTCAATCACGCAAAAACGGCTGAAGGGATTTCCATAAAATTTGGCACACAGATACTTTATAACCTGGATATATACCTGGATAGACCAATTTTTATCCCGGGATTAGAGTTCCTGCGGGATAATAAAATATGTTCACTGTAATAAGTGCATCAATGAAATTATTTAGCAAAAAATTTGAATAGCATCCTGCTAGTTATAATATGGCAACACTGATTTGAGTGACAGTCTGTTACTTATGATGTTGGCAACACTG
This sequence comes from Limenitis camilla, assembly GCA_905147385.1. Lineage (NCBI taxonomy): Eukaryota > Metazoa > Arthropoda > Insecta > Lepidoptera > Nymphalidae > Limenitis > Limenitis camilla. Next base: position 3,374,965 of record LR990251.1, on the reverse strand, counting down.
ATTTGAGTGACAGTCTGTTAGCTATGATGTTGGCAACACTGATTTGGCTAGCATCCTGCTATTTATAATATGGCAACACTGATTTGAGTGACAGTCTGTTACTTATGATGTTGGCAACACTGATTTGAGTGACAGTCTGTTAGCTATGATGTTGGCAACACTGATTTAAGTGACAGTCTGTTAGCTATAATGTTGGCAACACTGATTTGAGTGACAGTCTGTTACTTATGATGTTGGCAACACTGATTTGAGTGACAGTCTGTTACTTATGATGTTGGCAACACTGATTTGAGTGACAGTCTGTTAGCTATGATGTTGGCAACACTGATTTGGCTAGCATCCTGCTAGTTATAATATGGCAACACTGATTTCAGTGACAGTCTGTTACTTATGATGTTGGCAACACTGATTTGAGTGACAGTCTGTGAGCTATGATGTTGACAACACTGATTTGAGTGACAGTCTGTTACTTATGATGTTGGCAACACTGATTTGAGTGACAGTCTGTTACTTATGATGTTGGCACCACTGATTTGGCTAGCATCCTGCTAGTTATAATATGGAAACACTGATTTGAGTGACAGTCTGTTAGCTATGATGTTGGCAACACTGATTTGAGTGACAGTCTGTTACTTATGATGTTGGCAACACTGATTTGGCTAGCATCCTGCTAGTTATAATATGGAAACACTGATTTGAGTGACATTCTGTTACTTATGATGTTGGCAACACTAATTTGAGTGACATTTAATTTTAGAAGTTGCCACAAACTAAAGATATTTAAGAAAATAAATACGACGCCATGACAGAAATCAATATTATTACATTGCGAGTAATCTAGTTGTAATGCTGTTGTTCGTGTCTAAAGTATAAAGTGTTTACCTCTTAGGACGTATTTTTCTCCCACTTCTGCTAACAATTTCTTCCTCCTTCTTATCATCTTCCTTAACTTCTTCATCTTCTTTCTTTTGTCTGCTGCTGCGAGGTGTTTTTGGTTCTTTCGCCTTTGGTGTATCTTTAGCTGGAGTTTTGGCTGTTGATTTTTTACCTTTTTGCTAAAATATAAAAAAAAACGATTTGAATGTTGGACAACAAAAAAAATACTACAAATAAGAATAATTATTAAAAATGTCTAGTCCCTTTATATTCCCTGACTGACGCAGTACACACTACATTAGACTCACGACAAGTCTATTTGAGTGAACATCACCTGGAGTGCTGTTGGAGGAAGTGTAACAATAGTGTGTCGCTATATTACGGACATTGTTCTCCGACTAAGGATCATGTGAGTCCCTTAATTGTATTTAGATGTGTTAACACAAATCAGTTCTCCAAATCGATTCTCTGCCCCGACATATATATTTGTAATTGAACGGAACTCTCAGTGTTGTGACTCGCACTTAGCTTGAATTTTTATTGAGTGTCCTTCTATATACATTTATAGAGCCAGATACCAGATACCCTCGATTACAGAAGAATTATTATCTTTAGATGTGACGCAGGTACAAAAAATAAAATAAATATTTGTCTACATGGGGAAATTTAAATATAATACACCCAGACAAAGGGTGGGTTGACTAAAGATACATACAGCAGGTGTCTTTCCTTCATCAATAACCAGAGCACCAGTTTCATCAGAATCTTCTATACCTGTATCATTTTGCGTTGTATTCTGAAAAAAAAAAATTATATACTTTTAATTTTTTTTAAATGGTATTCCAGCACTATTCTACAATGCCCCCACCGAATAAAAGTATCAAGAAAGTGACCACCTTTACAAAGTTGGCCTACGAACAGAGAACATATCATCATAACGTACTTTACTTATTTGTTTTTAGTTAAGAATCAATTTTCAGAACTGACGGACACTCCAGGATTTCGCACATATTGTACCCCCCATTGTACTCATGACATGCACCGACAAAACGCACTTTGTATGTTTTACGCATCGACGTGATTTTAAAGTAGTTAATATGGATTCTATATACATACAAACAATTATATACCTGTATATATATTAGTTTATGTAAGGAATATAGTATTTAGTAGTATATAATATGTCTTTTATATTGTATAAAACTTTATGCAACTTATACTGCCTAATTACCTACATTAGATCATATAGGAGATGGTTGCCTGGAAGAGATCACTTTTAGCGATAACGCCGCGTTCGCTCATCTTTTTTATGTTACTTATTACAATATGTACATATGTTAACTTTAAATGTGTGCTCAAAACTTTAAAATCTCATTAATGCGCAAAACACGCAAGCTGCGTTTTGCAGGTGCACGCCATGAGTACAATAATACCCCCCCCCTATTATTACAGCATTGGCAACATTGATATCTTAGATTTAAATGGAAGTCGAATTATTTCTTTTATACATACGACCAGTCTTTGTATAATGGATTTAAAAATTTTGGATTGCGATTAATTAATTTTGGCCGTTAATGAGCAATATAAAGTGATTTTACAGTATTATTCGGTGGGCACATTGACAGTTGGCAACACTGAGCATGTAAGATTGTTAGACCTCTCGACAAATGTTTACTATATCTTAAAATAAATACTTTGGCTACAGTCTTATTATATATGGATTGGTATTTAAATGCATTATAGTTTAAACTGCATTCCTCACAAAACAATCCAATATTAATATATACATATATATGAAAAAAGTTTTTTTCACTCATGGTTTCGTATAGAGGACAAAAATTAATTCAGAGGAAAAATATGGAGACAGGTAATGATTGAGGGTTTCAGAGATGAGAGAAGAGCACAGCCAGGATATTTAAGATAGTTGGGAGGTGCTCGAACAAATATCATTCGAAACCTCATCCAGTTGGCAATGAGCTGAAAAAAAAACCAAAATTTTTAAGATGGCGGAATTTATTTTTCCATATAAAATATATGGGAAGAGACTACAAGTTGGAAACTATACAAGACTTTGATACGGTTATTTAGAAAAATATAGATCCGTTTAAGTCAACGATCATAGAAAAAAAGGAGGATAAACGTTAAGATTAGATAGATGCATAAATAGACTACCAATAACTAATCATCATCTTTCTGACAAAAGGCTAACCCAACACAAGGCTAACCTAATAAAAGTACGGAATGATGAAAATTACAGTCGAGGCGCAAAGTCACGAGTCATGAAAAACTATTAAATAAACTCGAGGGTTTTGGTACGTAGTTTAATGCTTAATTGGTTAAAATCATATCTTACTAATAGAAAAAAAAAACAGAGGTCTGTTAGCAATTAAACACATATTAACCAGGCTACAGGAATAATGATTCTGGCGTGCCACAAGGAAGCATACTAATGTGTGTGTAATGTGTTTAAAAAATCAATCATTATTATTTGCCGATGACACTACTGTTATCTTCTTCTTCTTTTCTTTATGGCTCTTGATACACATTACTGTTATTATACCGTATAAAACTGACATGACATATGAATTTGACATAACATAAGAAAAAAATCTATCAGTAAATAGAACTAGAAAATATCCTATTTATATTTGTATGCATTAATATGGTAGAATACGAGGACCATATAAATTGTAAAATCTAATCTGTACCGTGTTTAGCAAACAAATGTCATTTCATTATAAAATCATTACAATTAGTACAGAATTTTCGGTTAGTGGATTTGATGCGCACATATTTTTTTGTATTATACTTAATGTAAGTAAGAATATTATTTAAATGCAATAAAATTTAATTTAAAAAAATAAGAAACCTCTATCCATACTTTTGAGCCTGGCAGAATACGTCAACTACGTTACGTCAGACGCGACGTCGCATTTGATTAACGTTTTAGTTTGAAGTACTGTATGTACTTTTTTTCTATTATCGTTGGTTTAAGTCTGTCTGTTTGTTGGGCTTTCACGCTTAAATCACTAGACTGATTTGATGAAATTTTGTACAGTGATAGACTAGAGCTTGGGGAAGGATATAGGCTAAGTTGTATAGCGAAAAAAAGGATTAGAGGGGTTCAAATAGGGGATAAAGTGATGATTATGTAATATTACCTCTTCAGTAATAGTGTCGTCTGCCACAGTAGTGTCGCCCATTGATTCGTCTGCTGTCTCGTTAGCTGATTCATTTATTGTGTTGTTTTCACCTTCTGCAGGCTGGAAATATTATTTATTAATATTTATTGATTAGACCCCATAACCCCTTCCCATTAGACAAACATACTGTACAATTAACTTGACACAACAACAACCACAGAGACAATTATGTGTCGCAAGTAGACAAAGGATTTAAACAGATACTGAGTTTTTACTAATTGAATTGTTTTTTTGTTTAATTAACTGCTAATTTTTTTATATTAGAATAACCAAATTAAAATATTAGAAAGACTATTATTTTTTACATGAAGATAATATTTTAAAAAATTAGAAAGAAAAAATCTCAATAATATATACATTAAATGTACTATAAATTTATAAAGACAATAAATCCTATAATTTGATATCACCAAAAACCTTATAAATATATATTACCTTAGGATGGGCAAAAAAAATATTTTTTTTTTAATCTGATAAGCTTTGATTCAGCTTATTAATAGGTAATTAGAGATTTTTTGATTTTACATACAAATCACTTAGAAAATAAATAGATGTTGGTGCGTAAGTTAGGCTTAGGTTAACCAAACCTTATAACCTGGCCAGTGGAGGCGAGCGTTTCAATTGAATGAGAGGATCCTTTAAACCTACACCTTGGTCACAAGTCCAAGGCATTGCTTAGGTTCCTGTAGTAGTTGTAAGAGATCATAATGTTTAGTTATTTATCGGTTCAGTAGCAGTATCAATAGTCCATTCAAATTCACACCCCCTCCCCTTCTTCTATTTTTCTCTGAGTTATCTTATACTAATATATAAAGCTGAAGAGTTTGTTTGTTTGTTTACTTGAACGCGCTAATCTCAGGAACTACTGGTCCGATTTGAAAAATTCTTTCAGTGTTAGCCCATTTATCGAGGAAGGCTATAGGCTATAGAAGTAGCAAGGGTCGACTAGTATATAAAATAATAACCTCCACAGCCAATCCAACAACTTGCTCCAACGGTATATTATTAGCAAAGTCATGTTCAATCTGTTTAACACCATCGTTGAAGTCTCGCCTCTTCACTGTTTTAGTCAAAAACTTGTCTTTATTTTCTGCATAGTCAAATATCATGTTGGGTGGTAGGTTTGCTCTGAAAATATTAAAAAAAAAAATTATTAAATAAGTACCTGAGCAACCAAGGTTTATCTATAAACAATAACAACAATTCAAGCATCTCTCAAGCATTTTTTAGGAGAGTTATATAGATAAATTAAATAAAACTTTATCTAAATATTGAAATTTATCCAAATTGTTAAAGCCATTGAAGATATATAATGTGACCATTTTATTTTTCACTCAAAACAGGACACGGACAAAGGGACGGAAGTCTTTCAGACATCCACGGGTGAAAATTAAAAAAAATTTAAATGTTCAAAACGGGTCGTATGGTCCCTATATATGTATATACATTACAAATTTCATCAAGTATTTTAAAAATTAAAAAAAAAACATTTTTGTCATACACATAAATACATAAAAATAACTCATTATTTCCCAGTATCACTTGTAGAATTTTGATTTTTTTTCTACGACATGGAAAAATTATTGTTTCACTCCACTAAAAAATTAAATGTGGAATACTCACCTCATAAAAATGGGGGTAAATGAATCTAATTTTATTTATTTAAAGACAAGTTATGTTTGGAAACTTAGACATGGGAATTAAAGAGTTAATTATTTTATATATCCTTTATTTCACAGAAAAAAAACACATGTTTAAGAGAATTAATAAAGGCAAACTTAGAGATAGTGTGATACAACGGGATATGTTAATGCAAATCCAAGGAAAAAAATGTACATACACAAAATAAATTATTACTTACGTTTCCCCAGTCCCATAGAAATATACAAAATATTTCTTTCCATTTGGTCTTTGTACCTACAACAACAAAAAAAGTTTTAAATACACACAATTTTATCTTATCAGCCCGTATACCGTGTCATAACTATGCATAACATATTTTATGTCAGTAAAAAAAAAGGAAAAGAAAGCACAATTGTCAGAATCAGGGCTCTAATTGGAAACTAAATGAAGACGAGTAAATTGTGAATGTGCCAAGTATCAAAATGCAAGATGAAAAGAAAAAAAATGGAAACTAAATAACATGAGATAAGATGACATGGGTGTCTTACTCGGGAGGTACGAGTTCAATCCTGGACATACATTGACAACTTTTCTGAGTTTTGTGTGTTTTAAGCAATTAAGTATCACTTGCTTTAATGGTGAAGGAAGATCTCGTGAGGAAACCTGCACTCATGAAAGCTCCCCATGTTCTCAAAAGTGTGTGAAGTCTGCCAACTCACACTGGAATAGCTTGGTGGACTATAGCCTATGCCCTCCTCATTCTGAGAGGGAGACAAATCAATCGAATGCCAATTTTATGAAATTTTTACGACTTTGTCTTTTTTGACTGCTCTTCACCTCGACAAAAAGTTCGATTTTTAAAGAATCATTCTTTTTCGCAAATAATCTTCACTTCTTGCAATACCAAACAATTAAAAAAATATTCAAACCATCAAACTAAATATTTTATAAATGAGAAAAAATATGCTAATTTTTTTTTACAGTATATCAAGTGCACTATATACTTTTTTTTAATTGATAAATATATTACTAATAATAATGTGAAACAAACCCATCAGCAAAACAAAACATTCTGACAATACGAAGCCATATTTATAAAAAAAAGATGGCAGTTGTTTATATTATATTACAAGAAATAAAGAGAAGGAATTAGAATTCTCCTCATGGTATATTATTTTATCATATAACCAACTTAACAACTATACAACTATACACACACAAAGGTAGTCTTCTCGCTTCAAGTCAAATTCTTTCCGACAATCTTTGACAAATGGAAACTATGGCAGAGTTTAATAGACAGTGTAAACTCTTTATAACGTTATTCTTTATAACAACAAGCAGAATTTGGTTGGTTTACCTTAAAACCCATACATTGATACACTCTTCTCATGTTTTCATATTCAGACACCAAAAACATTGATTATCAGTATTATTGTTCATGTTATCTAAAACAATGACAACTAAACCTTTGAGAATGAGAAACTTCTGAGATTGTAAACAGCTGTCATGCTTTTGTTATTGTTAATCGCTTTGAACATGTGCATTATTATGCTTGGTTTGCTTTTTTTTTATGATAAGAAAAGTTGCCACCATGGACATCAATGGACCCCAAACAAGAACCCAGTGCTGGCAAGAAGCCAGTCAAAGGGTGCTGGGTTACTCGCCTCTTACAAGGTGCTCACCCAGCTGCAGAGGGGAATTGTATTCTAACCCATCCCCTCACGGATAGAAAATTATTATTACTATTACATATCCATCATAGAATACATAAGAAAATACAAAACTGGAAAGACATTGTGGATTTGGTTGTTTTTCTTTCCTCACTCCATATAACGGATAACACTTTCTTTACTACATGTAATGATAAAAAAATGCTTGTTTTCTTTAGTTTTGTTATAAAGAGTTTAAACTGTATATGTAAATAAATTAAATATTAGTCTCTAGTCAAATCGCCTCAGCTTCCCATAGCAGTTATCAAAAAAAAACATTTAATTTTCAATATATTGTTACTAAATTATAATATTCAGACACTTACTACAGTAAACATATTTTATTATTATCCCACAGAACCCCCAATTTTTTCTGGGACGAAATAGCCTATGTATTATAGAATATAAAGTATTTGTGTGCAAAATTTCATTTGAATCCGCTAAGCTGTTTTTGCATGATTGTGTAACAAACATTGAAATATACAATCATACAAACATTCACATTTATAATATTAGTAAGAAGAAAGATAATGCATATATCCCATGTACATACAAACTAATAAGTAAACATGCATATTATTATAATGATATATACTACACTGATATCATTGCAGATGCAAAAACTAATTAAATCTACTACCCCCTACCTACATTTTGCTTAGTATGAAAATAACCAAAGAATGTTAAGGGTATTCTGAAATGGAAGAACTTGAATACTGCGAAATCATTCAGTCACAATATTTTAATTAATTGAAACTGAAATAACTTCAATATTCATTTAGTTATAAATTTAGGCCAATTCAGGCGATTAGACTGTATAACTGAGGTACAGATAATCGAGTCTCTACTGTAAGTGTATATGTTATCAAACCAATACTGTCATTATAAGTAAAAAGAGTTTTAGATATTAGCAGACAATTAACATATCATAATAGACGAGAAATATTTTCACAAGCTTGCTCTTTTTTTATGGTTTTTATTGAATTACTTGTTATGAAATTTTCCTTACACTCTTTCTTCATATGATGGCAGAATACTATTGTGAATATAACACAATTTCTAATAAGATCACAAGTTATTAAAATTATTTAATGCTATTGTTAAATCAATATCTTATTGTTTACTTTTTAAAAACTACTAGCTGATGCGTCTTCACTTCTCTGAGATTTATTAGACTACAGGTAATTTTTATCTAAATCGTTTTAGCGTTATTTATGTGTGTAAATAGCGAAATCAGTGCACAGTACTTAAGTTTTAGCGAGACTAACAACAGTCAATTAATTAATTTATATATAGAAGAGGATTGAGCTGGGACGCTCATGCAGGCGTCACTAAACATGTCTTCCCGCGCGAACAATACTCCAGACTTAAACACAAAAACAAGCCAATACAACATAGTTTATCAATGTTTTTCAACTCACCCTGGCCGGCCACGCTGGATATCCCTTCACTTTAGCGAATATAAAGTCTCCCGACTTATATTCGCGGACTTTTTTACTCATCTTCATTGGGACAATCAAAATATCTGCAGTTTATCAATAACCGCTGTATCACGGATACTGGAAGTAAAGAACAATTACCATTAATACACTCTATTCCCTATTTCGTTGTTTACATTTGTAAATATTTTTAATTTTCGAAAAGACGCTATGATAAGAAATAACCTATAAAATCTTACCGCGGTAATGAAATGACGGCAAAGAAAAGAAATAAACATGGCGTGCTGTACTCAATGTCGCCAACTGTTAAAATAAAATCTCCCTAAACTATACATAAGGCCTATATGTAAACTTTTTCTAAAGCAGAATAGTGAGAAACGAGAATAAGTAACCACCGTTGACTGAATTAATTGATAAATAAAGCATACTATAATGTACAGGATTACTTAAAGGACCAGAATGCTTAGAATATTAATGGCATTATAACGTGCGCAACCTCGCGAGTGCCGAGATCCTCTCGGATGCGTATAGGCAGACGATTTTCTTTTCCATGGCATCAGACCCACGCCACCTGGGAACTCCCTGCTTGTGGACTAGTGGTCACTTGTTTGGCTAAACAACACTCGTTATTGCGTTAATGATATTAATCTATGATCGAGTAAGTTCTTTTGTACCTTATAGTTATATTAAAATTACTTACTACCATAATTTTAACAATACAAAAGATGTTCCAGTGGTAGATCGAGTTTCCTAGTGGGTTTTAAGCCCCTGGACTGAAAACCTTATGAATGATTAAAACCGAAGTTTATTAAGAACCGAAGCTACAAAAACTAGCGAAAATAGTCTTACGAAATAAATGAATGGCCCTATAACAGATTATGTAAACATTGCTTTTTAAAAAGAGCGACTGTTGAGTTTCTCGCCGGCTCCACGCAACAGAAAACTGCTTCCGAGCTGGTGGCCTGAGACAAACTGACTGACCAATTTTGACGTATCAAAATTCCTTTTAAAATAAAATATTTTGAGTTTGAGTATGGACATGGACAATAAAAGAGGGAATCTCTAGTTTTGCTCATGCGATGCCACCTTGAAAATTGAGAAGGGGAAGTGAAGAAAAGAATTTAGCCGTTTCAGTGGACCCAAAGTTAGAACATAAATACCACTGCAACAGCTAATGCTTACTAGGATGGGAAAGAGAGGGGGTAAGCCTGGCTCACATGCAGCTCGACGGGAACGCGTCAACGACACTTGGCGATTGGATTCGCAACCCTAAGAAGTATAACTTAATAAGCTTAACACTTTTTTTCGTCCTTACTTTATTTGCAAACTAATGATATAGTATGATAGAATTCTCTAAAAATATATATTTTGAAAGAAAGTAACTCTGTACATATGCGTGTTACACTTTCATGCCTTAACCTCTGACACACCAGAAAGGACATAGGCTTCGTTTAATCGCGCAAGTTGCGTGATCGTTTATGTCTGGGAGTTATTTATGATAGGAAAATATATTGAAAATAAAAATGTAAAATATATGTGTATACTATAATCGAATCGTCAACGACATCTATGGAGGTCTGGAGAGGCCTTCGCCCTTTTTTTTGTAATAAAACAGTCTGCATGTTTTTTACGTTGTTTTAAGTAAACAACATTTATTATACCTAAATTTTGACATCAAATACGTCTAAAATATTAGAAGTTATAACCATTGGGTTTTTTATGAATCTTCCACTACAGTCTTTACCCGAAATAAAAGGTAAAACTACCTATACTGGCTACACTGAAAGTAGTGCTGCCAATTTATTGTGTCTACCGAAGCGTTGCCAAGTCTAAAGGCGAGGGGTGAGCCGGTTCACGGAGAGGAGGTCAGAAGGATCAGGGCTCAAGCCCAGCGAGCCTTGATCCAGAGGTGGGAGGAAGATCTGAGGACCCCCACATCTGGGTCGGCGACTGTGGAAGCAATTCGTCCGCACCTTAGTCGCTGGCTCGGGAGGTGGCATGGCGTCCTGACTTACCGACTCGTGCAGGTACTCACCGGGCATGGCTGTTTCGGAGGATATCTGCATAAGATAGCTCGGAGAGAAGTGACGCCGGTCTGTCACGATTGTGGTGCGGAGGAAGATAATTCGCGACACACTGGCAGAATGCCAAGCTTGGGGACCACAGCGCCAAGCCATGTGGTCAATTATTGGCGGGGGCCTCTCGTTGTCGAGCGTGGTTGGGGCCATGCTCGAAAACCAGAGGAGCTGGTTGGCAGTGGCCTCCTTTTGCGAATCGGTGATCTCGCTGAAGGAGGCCGCGGAGAGGGATCGTGAGGCTGATACTCTCGCCGACCCGATCGGCAGACGTCGACCGGAGGGAAGGAGACGCCGATATGCGCATCTTCTTCCTCCCCCGAACTACAGTGTGACACTGGGCGTGTCTTCCGTACCCGGGACACGTCCAGGGAGGGCAGGCCTGCTTTAGAGCGAGCCGACCGTTGAGGCGTCGCAGTAGAATGCGAATAGCGACCCTGGGGCGCCTCATTTTTGACGGAGAGGGTATCGCAGTAGGTTTAGTGGGTAGGACGGCGCTTATCGCTGGAGAGTCCCACATAATGATTCGATCCCCCCAAAGGATCGGGTGGTATGCGTAAATGCATTCCCCTGCGACAAAAAAAAAATGGGGTTAGTGAAGTAAACACAACAGTACACAACAGACTGTAGAAGACAAGCTATTTATTTGTCACTATAAAAAAAAAAATTATTAACAAAAAATAATATTCCTGCTTGCTCCGAATTAACATATACTATTTAATGATAATGTAAATAAGTTCTCATCATTATTTATTTATATTAATTAATATTTTTTTATCTGAATCATGAAAAAGAAAGCCAAAGAATTTTAATGTTGGCAGCACAGTTATTAGGGATGCAAACGTAGAAAATATATCGATATTTTTGTCCTTTGCCTGTTATACAGTACGAATGGTTGAAAGGCGTAGTATAAAGTAAAGAATTTACATAAAAACTGGAATACGCACGTGCACTCAAAAAAACGTTCCAAAGAGTACAGCCATCAAAGGAGAAGTTTTTGAATTAGTTAACGCAATTATTTTAACTGCTCAAGATTATTTGTATGGCACATGTCACAAACACCCTAAGAAAAACACCATAAGAAAGAGACAAAATCCTCTTTAGTCCGTTCCTGCTCGGAATTATTTTTCTGTTTTACATGTTCAACGTTTGTACTGGAAACAAATGACAACCTTATAATATTTATTTCGAATAAAATAAAATATGCACATATTTGAATGTATAATATTTTTAAGTAAGTGTTCCAGTTATGATATAAACCTTGGTATATAGACGTCCTTTAAAGATAATCATCTCTCGATATCGAAGACGCTTCGTAAAGATTATTAACAAAAAAAAGATAAACAGATTTACCCTTTTCAAATACTTTAAAATTGCACTGTTTTAATTATGACAACCGATTTTATAATCAAATTGAATCACTCAAAAAACCATGACTTGGATTTAAGTTTAATTATAAAATAAATTAAATATTTCTTTTGTTTCTAAGAATTTTGATGCCCAGTGTTGGAAAACTAATCATCATCAATATAACAGATATCTATCACATCATCATCGATTAAATTAAAAATTCGATTGAGAATAAATCCGAAGTCATATCAAATAGGGATAACGATTCTATTCAAAAAAGATCGGTTTTAAATCGATTCAAATCACAACTTGATGAATCGATTCACAAAAAAATCGAGATCAGAAGATCGTCTCCTCTAATCTGAATTGAAATATAGTTAAGATATTGCGTCGTCTAGCTGAAGAAAAAAAATAAGGCCACTGTCGCCAATAAACTTTTTTTAAATCTACAGTCAGCTTTAAAAAAATAATAACAAAATAGAATGTCGAAATTCGAGGGCGAAATATTGATTTACTTATTCGATTCAATACTATATTTCGATTGATAAGATCTTTTTTTTTATTTTTGGTTCAAGAAATCGATTCTTTGATTAATCGATCGCGTATCGTCACCAAATAATTACTATAAGCGTAGTCAAAACCATTTAATTGAATAATCTATATTTGCACTTAATTTATTAGATTTATTTTACAATTTTTGAAAAGTATCTATCTTACAGTAGTACACTACTTTGAAATATCTGATGTATCGATATTTTTCGACCAAGCCTATCAGTTACTTTCAGCGGTCGTGTCAGATGGATGCTTTGGGCGAGCATTTTCGCGTAAACTAATTGATTCTTAATTAAATTATTGTGAATATTTGTTGGCGATAATAGTGTAATGTGAGCCATGCGATATATTGTGTTATTACGAGTGACTTTGAAATAGGGGTGTATGTTGGAAATAAAAATGGCCTCGGGAGATAGTGATCATATTGAGGTGATGGATAGTAAGAAGGAAGCGGGACAGTCGGGCTCAGAGGACGATGGTACGTGTATACAATATACAGTACGACTATTGTTCTTTGTATTTCTGACTCAAAACGATATATAATTTGATATTGAGTCTTGGATAGACCACAATTAAAAAGAATAATTAAAAAAATTAAAAAAAAAAGATTTTTAGAAATTGGGTCTTTCAGAAGACCACTATTGATTTTTTTTACAGAAATCAAGTAAAATTATTTTTACATTGATTATTAGAAATTGGGTCTTTCAAAATACCACTAATTAGAAAGACAAATTAAACAAAACCATTTATTTATCAAATCAGAAAAAAAATTAGTTAATGGAAGTACAAGTATTTGCTAAAAAAATAAATAGTTGGAAGTACCTGTGATATTTTTTCAAAATAATGGACCTTTTACATTTTTAAATATTTTTTATGTTTTGTTTTGAAAAAAATTATTATTGAATGATATGAGAGTAAGCTAATTATTCATAAAAAACATATGTATTTTACAAATTTAATTTAATGCTAAAAGGAACAACAAAAGTAATGAAAGATCTATGTAGTTCTGACTTAATTTCTTGATAATGATTCATGATATTTTTGTCAATACAGATCGTGATCGGGCATCATTGGCAGATAAAAATGCACCCTACGATGTGAGTACTGTATTTTTGTAACATGATTAAATTTTCATTCATGTATGCTAAATTTATGGAGAGAAAGTTTGGGGTTAGGGTTGCCACTTTCTTATTGAAGAAATGTGGAACATGTTATCACATATTTCATTAAGTATTATTTAGATTTTTAATTACTATATATATTAATATTCTTAGCTTTGGCCATCAATATATTATCTCTTTATCTAATTAACTGGTCATAGTTATGCAATCTCATTTAATCAACCTTCATTAACATTAAATGTAAAAATTTGTAAGTATTTTTTTTTAAATAATGATGTGATGTGGGTAACCAACTCAGAGTTTGTGGTATATAATATATATTCTTAAAACTAGATGATCTTTCTTTTTGCTATTTTACATTCATATAAGTAAATGTAAAAGTTGTAATAATGGAGAAAGAATTCTACAACCTCAACTCATGCCTAGTATTGAAGACCATTAACAATAAAAGTATTTATTATATTTTCTTTTTATATCTGATCTAATTTCAAAGCATTTAGATGCTTACAGTAATATTTTTAGATTTCAGAAACCTATAGAAATAGATGCCTTACATTTGACATAATTTCACTTAGACTGTAATTTAAATATACTTTTTTGCCATAAAAGCAATTATTTATTCAATCACCTCTTTATATTGCTTACATTTGATATAATTCCACTTATGGATTTCTTTTTTTATAATATCTAGTCTTTATGGCAACCCTAATTAAGGTAAATTATTCCACATAATTTTTTTTTCTGTAATATCTAGTACTAGCTTTTACCTGCGACTTCGCTCGCTTTGAAGCCATTAAATAAGTATCAGAGATCATTACAATAGAAATGAATTGTTTATCTTCTGTAATAAATATATTTTTTTTTCATAAAAAGTATCCTATGTTACTTCTAATACCCTCAAGAAAAAGAAATTTGTACACATACAAAGTTTCATGATGATTGATTAAGAAGTTTTTGTGTAACAAATATATACTTACATTCACATTTATAATATTAGTAAGGATGGCAACTTTTCCACATACTCTGTTATTATTAAAATATATTTTTTTTTCTGTAATATCTAGTATGTATGGCAATCCTATTTGAGGTAAATTATTCCACATATAATATTATTATTTAAAAAAAATCATAATTTCAAAGTAATTAATTAGTTAATTTTAAGCTTATATAAGTAAATGTAAATATATTAATGAGAATAGATATGCTTGGTGTTGCTCATCACATAATTATGTTAGTCATTAGTCACTGATTGTGATTGTAATGAAAACAAAGACCACAGATTATTCAATTTCTTTTTTAGAGATGTTGCTAGAATCATTTATTATTCAATCTTACGAAATTCATATTAACTTTGATTCTCATACCAAGAATGATATTTGTCTGTTTGTATGTGCACTATGCTAAAACTATTGTATCAATATGAAAAACAGAACCCAGTGAAGCCAGGATAGTTCATAGATATCAAATGAAATTTGAATTTAACAATTCTTCTCTTCGCTCCCCCTTTTCACTTTTTTTCTTATCTATGATATCATAACAAAAATTCAAATTTAATTTAATAAATAATTATGATAGTAATTATATTGTTGTTTGCTTTTTAACATTTTTAAATATTGAAATAAGTAAATACTATCAAGCTGGACAAGGATCCACTGATCCATACTTCTATTCACAAATCTATTTAAAAAAAAATTGATATAAAATATCCCCTTTAAGTATGCTAAAATGCTTGTATTAGGAGTAAGCCACGTCACTAGTACAAAAACTGGGATTTGAGTCCATTACCTAACAGTTGTGACTCCAATACCTGAACCACTAAGCTACTGATGATTGACCTTTCACAATTGGACCCTTAAAATAAATGCTGTTTTTTGGAGTACCATCGTCTATATCAGACCGTTAACCATTTATAAGGAGGCGTCCATTAATTACGTGATGTGTTCATGGGTAGGGAGGAGGCGGGGGTCTTAGCAAATACCACGTAATTATTTTCTAGCAGAAAATGTTGGAAAATCGAAACATTCCCAAAAATGCCTCACATTATTAATCAACACCCCCTTAGGCCTATAGTCGTAACGTCTTGGGTTATTCAAAATATTTCACTCATTTCTCATTCTCTTGTGTTTGTAGTGGCGTAGTTTTCCAGCAAGCCTCTTGTATCAGCACGGTAATATTTTTAGTTGCCTCTTCAATATCTTCAGGACACACAAGAGCTATTTTTAAGTTTATATTATCCTCTAGATATTCACGAAATGACTCCCAATCGGTGTGATTGTTACATAATGTAAGTGGTCTCTCAACGTCAATCACCATAGTGCTTACAGTAAGTAGTACAGGTGTGTGGTCTGAGGAACCATCTAGGCAGGATTCAGCTCGGAAATAAGAACTACATAAGCCCTTAGTAATGAAAAAGTCCAAGAGGTCAGGGATCTTGTTCGGATCTGTGGGCCAGTATGTGGGTTCACCTGTCGATATTGTGCGCAAGTCCAATGTTGTTACGCTAGCTTGCAACTGTCTGCCTCTAGTTGAGGTTAACCTGGAGCCCCAAAATGTGTGTTTAGCATTCCAGTCACCGCCAGATATGAATCGGCCCCCCAAGGTGTTAAAGTAATTACTAAACATATTCTCAGATATAGTGTGTTTGGGCGGGCAGTACACAGCCGAAACGTTGCAGTAACCACAACCATCCCTAACCGCTATCGTAGTAGCTTGGATATACGCGGTCTTAAATTCTGGTAAGATGTCGTGTTGGATGTTGTCTCGGACTATTATTGCTGTGCCGGCATGTCCTGTTCCGTCTGGATGGTTTGTCGTGTATGTTTTATATCCTCTAAACTTAACATTTGATGAGGTGGTGCAGTGTGCCTCCGAGATGAGCATAACATCGAGTTTATGTTCATTTAATAGGAAGTTTACGTCATCTTTGTTTGGAACTAAACCATTCGGGTTCCATGTGGCCATACGTAATGCTCCTATTTGTTAAGTTTATTGAGCAGTGATGTTATGAGTTGCATTAATGTACTCATGTGTTGTAGGATAAGCTCAAACTTCTCATTTTGTTTTATGAGTAGTTTTTCTAGTGCGCTGTTCTCTTGAGGCTCTGCAAGGGTGACTTCTTTTGTAGGGGCTTCTTTTATAGTTGGCCATGGTCTGCTAGATGTTGTGGCTTTTGGGTTATTTCCAACTGTACCATTATTAGCATTTGATGTTGACTGTAGTTTGTCAGCTCCAAGGATAGGAAAATCTGAGTGTTTTGGTGGAGGTATGGTATTTCTATTTGAAGGCCTTGATGTTGCTGTTTTTCTAGCTAGGATTTCCCTATACACTTCACATCCTTTGTAATTAGCGGGATGGGGTCCATGACATAGCGCACATGTAGCAGGAGTGTTTCGGTCATGTTTGGTGCACTCCGAGGTTTTATGAGAGTCTCCACATTTAACGCATCGGTACGGTCTCATACAGTAATTTTTTGAGTGGCCATACTGTTGACAACGTTGACACTGGACTATTGACTTTCTCTTTTTTGGGTCTTCTATAGTGACTAATTGGTGATATACATACTTAAGTTCCTTCACTGCTCTGTTGTTGGGACTAGGTAGAAGGTTGACAAAAAAGGTTGATGTTGGTCGCTTATCAGGTCCATATTTTGCATTAATTATTTCTCCTATTACAGAGTTCCCAGTACTTTCAATATCTTCCTTTATAGCGCTTATAGGTGTTGAATAGTGCAGATTTCTAATGACTATTCTATAATTTCGTTGGTCTTTTCTATTGAATGTATGTCCTATAAGTCCTTTTTCACGAACAAGTGTGATTAGTTTTTTGTAAACATCTACATCTGTGCAACTAATTCGCATTTGGTTCCGATTAACTATTTTAAAAGTAAACAGATCCCTATTGACTACAGTTTCTAACAGGCCAGTTAGTTTGCTGACATCCTCCACACCATACAGGACTATTGGCGGAGGCTTGCTCTGTTTTATTGGTATAGTCTCTTCATCCTTTTCAGGGCGGTCGACAGGTAGATCACTGTATCTATTGGAAGTTTTGATTCCTTCAGGAGATGGAGTTGTAGAGATTTTCTTCCTTTTACGGTTATTTCCTGATGGTATTCTTTGCCATTTTGGAGGGTGAGGACTGGTTTCATTAGGGCGTTTTTCTTTCAATATATTCTTCTCCACTACGGTAGGTGTTTGAATAATGGAAGTAGGAGGTTTGGGTATGGTTCCGACAGAGGAACTCCTCGGCCTACTTATAAACAGGCTAGGATGAAACACCTGTTGAATCATCTTGTTTCCAGTAGCATTTGCTGGTGTAGAAGCCTGGTTACCCGCTTCTACGCAGCCTTCGGTAGCCAATTTCACACCCTCTGGCCCGGATACCAGAGGGCGCCGGGGGTTAGCCGGATCGCATGACAAATTACTCTCGTTATCTAGACTTTCCATGATTAAAAAGAGGTTGGGATAAGAAAATGAGACTTTCCCAAGGTCTCATTCTACACTTTTAGAGGGTATTTGGTTCCTCTAGGCCCGTAGTGGCCTTAGACAGGTTAGTTTACCGCCGCCCGTTGCTCGGCGTTGTTGCTCTTTTGGCGCCACCCGGGGGGGACGTGTAGGGTAGCAATGGGCAATCTTCCTACGGACGCGAACAACTTACCCCCCCAAACACAAAAACGCAGTATTACCTCAAATTGGCCGCTAGAAATTAAAAACCGAATCCTCGAAAAACGGCGACTACGACGTGTTTGGCAACTTAGCAGAAATTCGGCAGATAAACGCGCATTTAATAAAGCCATACAAGATCTAAGAATTTTCCTCAGAGAATGGCATGATGCCACACTAGAAGCCAAACTAGAGTCACTTACGCCCTCAACATCAAGTAATTATTCATTGTGGAAATTCATTAAGTCATGTAACAAACCCCAGGTAGCAAAACCACCTATAAGAAATAGCAATAACAGCTGGGCTAAAACCGCTCAAGAAAAAGCTAACGTGTTCGCCGACCATCTTGCTGCTGTTTTCTTACCTAACGAAACAGTCGATTTTGAGGCGCAAAGAGATGTAAGAGAACTTTTAGATCAACCGTATCAGATGGCGTTACCACCACACCCAATAAAAGTAACCGAAGTGTGGCGAACGATCAATGACCTAAAAGACCGAAAAGCCCCAGGATACGACCTAGTAACTAAGGAAATATTAAAACAATTGCCGAAAAAAGCAGTAGTTTACTTGACCATCCTCTATAACGGAATTCTGAGAGTGCAATACTTCCCTGCCCTATGGAAAGTCTCAAAAATAATAATGATCCACAAGGCAGGTAAACCACCAAACGAAGTCGAATCTTATCGACCGATCAGTCTCCTACCAATTCTTTCCAAGGTCTTCGAAAAAATTATATTACATAGAATATTGCCTATCCTAACTGAGCACAAAATACTACCTGATCATCAATTTGGGTTCCGGCAATTCCACACAACAATCGAACAAGTCCATCGAGTGACCTATACAATAAGAGAATCCCTAGAAAATAAGGAGTATTGTTCTTCGGCATTCCTCGACATACAGCAAGCCTTTGACAAAGTATGGCACGAAGGCCTTCTTTTCAAGATCAAAAAATATATACCACATAGTTACCACATGTTGATGAAATCTTATCTATCGGACAGGATTTTCCAAGTCCAGGAATCAGGAGAAACATCAGACTTCCATGATGCTAAAGCAGGTGTCCCGCAGGGGTCAGTTTTAGGTCCAGTGTTGTATACAATCTTCACAGCAGATCTGCCAGTGGTAGAGGGAGTCACCACAGCCACTTTCGCCGATGATACAGCCCTATTAGCAAGGAACAAAAATCCGGCTATTGCTTCCCATACGCTACAAAACGGGCTAAACGAAATAAATAAGTGGTTGAATAAATGGAAAATTAAAGCAAGTGCATCCAAATCAATCCACGTAACATTTACATTGAAAAAAGGAGTATGCCCCCCAGTACGTCTTGGAGATAACATATTACCCCACTGTGACAGAGTTAAATATCTTGGACTCCACCTAGACCGTAGACTAACCTGGAAATATCATGTTAAATCTAAAAGAGATGAGGTAAACATAAAATATAAAACTATGCTCTGGCTGCTACGTCGAAACAGCAAATTGTCAATCGACAATAAACTCCTTATCTACAAAATGCTCTTGAAACCAGTGTGGATGTATGGGATACAGCTCTGGGGAAGCGCCAGTAACTCAAATATTGCCATCATACAAAGATTACAAAATATCATTTTGCGCACCATTTCCAATGTACCTTGGTTTGTTACTAACAATGAAATCCATGCCAACCTAAAAATGACCACAGTGAAGGAAGAAATTAGAGCTGCTTCACAAATCTACCAACAACGGCTTGCCCTACACCCCAATCAATTGGCAGCCCAACTTAAAAGTCAAAAACATCCTAGACGCCTAAAGAGGCATGATGTTTTACAACTGCACGAGAGGGTGTAGCACCCTCATAACAAGAGAAGTGCCCTCGTTGGAGGTCACACTCATCACGCCAACTATCGCACCACCTATCCGCTTATAGTCCAGGGACTGATTGCAGATGTAAACACAGAAAAAAAAAAAAAAAAAAAAAAAAAAAAATTTCTCATTCTCTGATTCATATGAGTTTTCATGAGATTCTCGTCATGTCAGATAGGTTTTCTCTTGATTAAAAACATAACCTAGAAATTATACAAAATCCTATCAACCAGATAGATTAATAACCAGGTTAGGAAATCATGCAATAAATCTATTCAACCATACCAATGTTTTATTTCTTATCTTTCTCCTAATAATACATATTTAAATAATAAAATGTTTCCCTGTATCACTGTACGGGTTCTATACTATACTCTCTATTGCAGTGGTCCCCAAATTTTATTGTCTTATAAACCACTTGACCTGTCTTTTCTCATTATATGTGATAGAAATACTTTTTGTTATATCCATCATCAGGTGTAGGACAATATTTCTTTAATAGTTGCAGTAATAGTAGACATATGACCCCTATTTTCTTGCTCATATGGACCCCCTTAATTATAACATTAATTCTTTTCCCTAAAACACACATCAACAATAAAACTGAACTTGAAATTTCAGAGATAATCCTATGTTTTTGTATAAAATGATAACATTCTTGACTTCCACTGATTAAATTTTTGTAGTACAAATATGTTGCTAATATTTGCACCTTTATCTATACTAATATTATAAAAAAATATTTTTTGTTTGTAATTAGTGGGTAATCTTTCAAACAGGTGATCTCATCTAGTCGACCAATAATATTTTATAGGTTAGTGGTAATCAGAGACATGAAAAAATGAGAATATACAGTAATTTATTTGCCATTAAATCATTTTATTTTTTAAAATTAATAATATGGCATCATTACAAAAAAAAAATTATAAATTCAAAAGTTATATTTGTTTGTGTTGACCCAGTTTCAACAGAAGGGTACTTGCAGTGACCATCATAAGTCCTTGGAGATTCATTTAAAATCAATCAGACAAAAAAAAAGTTTTATAAATAGACAATCTTGTGTCTGATTGAAGAATATTTTTATTTTTTAAATTTCGATGTTCCATAAACAATTGATTTTTTTCACGAAAACCTAAAAAAAAATCCTGAAGCCGCCATTTTGTTAATTTTTGAAGAAAAAAGCTTCGATCAAGATCAAAGAGAACTAAAACCTCTTCATTCCCCTTCCTCACTCTATCTTTGGGGCGGCAACGCATCGACAAAACAAGAAATACTCTAGTTGAGCCGATGTCTATGGGCGACTCTGGCCACTTATCATCAGGTGGACCATCTGCTCGTTTGTCCCTTAACTCCTAAAAAACCTTTTCTTTACAACTGATCCAAATCAAAATTAATTTATTGATATCAATCTATATTAGTGATTCTCAGACTCGTTTCTATCCACCCAAAGGCATCTAAGGCTTTTTTTCTTAATACTGTAATATTTGCTAAGAACATGGTAAGTGGTCTATAGGTCAATAAAGTTTGGGAACCTCTGAGCTACTATCTCAGACTGTTATAGGCTATATTAAGAGGTATAGCTATTTAAACGAGCTCGAGCAAATACACAGTTTAAGTAATGTTAAATAATATTTACTACAATGTTGCTCCCGAGGGTTATACTTTAGACACAGAGCGACATTAAGTAAATTTAAGTAACAGTAAATATAATTATGTAAAGTTAATATAAACATTTAGATGTAAAATACTTTATGTATAAAATTTTATACATCCAAGGATAATCAAAGTCTAACCAGTTTACATTACATAAATCTTTATATAATATATTATGTGTTGGTTTTTATTAACTAAGATAATTATTTATAGAATAAATTTTACCTAAGAGGAATAGTCATCGTCTGATTAGACTAGTCTACTTCTGTGTGGGTTGGCAGATTTCACACACAGAGAATATGGAGAACTCTCAGGAGTGCAGGTTTCCTCACGATGTTTTCCTGCACCGTTAAAGCATATAATATTTAATTGATTAAAACGCACATAACTCAGAAAAGTCTGAGGTGTATGTCTGGAAGAGATATAACTTTATAAGGTCTAATCAGACGTTAGTCTACTTCTGTGTGGGTTGGCAGATTTCACACACATAGAATATGGAAAACTCTCAGGAGTGCAGGTTTCCTCACGATGTTTTCCTTCACTGTTAAAGCAAATAATATTTAATTGATTAAAACACACATAACTCAGCAAAGTCTGAGGTGTATGTCAAGGATATAACTATAAATGGCTATTTACTATTCACTACATATTATAATACACAATCCCACACCGTTTCTGTTCTCGTTAAACGCAATAAATACTGAACTGATTTTCATGTGGATTTCAACAATACATAGAGTAATTCATGAGGAAGGTTTAGACGTATAATTTGTTTAGGTTTTGTGTAAATTAATGGATATATAATATAGTGATTGTTATAAATGTGAAAGTTTGTATGTTTGTTACTTGATCACGAAAAACTGAGGGGAGTTTCTAAGTATTCGTACTTAGGGATTCATTTAGGTTTTGAATTAAAATAATTCTGACAATTTTTTTGCCATTTATATCAAACAGGTTTTCTCTTTTTTTCAAATAAAAACTATTTTCGATTTAATTTTTTTTCTCATAGTCAAATTATGATTCTTCAACAAAAAAACGATTTTAGGTGGAAAAAATCTCTCTGAATTTTGTTAGAAAGTGTCTTATTCTCCTCCATTCTGAGGATTTTGTTAGATATACTGAATTGTTGGAACAATATAAAAAAAAACAACAGGTTGCCCTGGGGGAGTGCTGGCAGAAGTGAAAACTTGAACAATAATGTGTATTTTTGATCCTTTGAAATGTTTTTATTTTTATTTTGTGTACTATAAAAATAACAGATAATTACAAAGTTGATCTATTGGCATTTACAAAAAAACCACTAAGGTTTGAAAACAATGCTGAGGTTAGGGAATAATTTCGCACGAGTTGGTTTATTTATCAGTATAAAAGTACTATCATTTATGTGGTTAAATACCAATATTCATCTATTGCGCTATGGTACACAAACATAACAATTTATATTACATAAAAAATTTAACACTTCAGAACTTTTGCTATTATTTTACATTAAAAAGTTTATCTCTCAAAATCAACTTTCATCCATAATCTTACGAATTTTCGATCAGATCGCGTGTCCTGACGCGAGTTAAACATTTTTTACCCATCCTAAAAAATATTTATTATGTTGAGTATTTGATAATTTAGTGTTATCATAACTTACTATAGAAAAAAAAGAATTTTCAGTAATATTGTTTTTTGGCATTAAATAATTTTATTTTATACAATTACTAGCTGACCCCGAAAACGTTGTTTTGCAATATAAATTTGGGATGGGCTTCCCTTATCACTTAGGGGGATGAAAAATAGATAGTAGCCGATTCTCAGACCTACTGAATATGCATATAAAATTTCATAAAAATCGGTCGAGCCGGTTCGGAGGAGTATAGTAACTAACATTGTGACACGAGAATTTTATATATAAGATAATATGTCATCATTACATAATGTTTTGATTTGAAGTCACGAAAATTAATAAAAATATATTTATAATTTTAAAAGTTATAGCTGTTTGTGTTGACCCAGTTCCAACAGAAGGGTCCTTGCGGTGACCATCATAAATCCTTGGAGATTCATCTAAAATCAATCGGACAAAATAGTTTTGTAAATATATAATCTTGTGCCTGATCGAAGGACTTTTTTTATTTTTAAATTTCGATTTTTTATAAACAATTAACTGTTGATTTTTTCCGAATAACTAGAAAAAAATTTCCTGAGGCCGTCATTTTGTTAATTTTTGAAGAAAAAGAAATCCTCCGATCAGGCACAAGATTATCTATTTATAAAAGTATTTTTTCTGTCCGATTGATTTTAGATGAATCCCCAAGGACTTATAATGGTCACTGCAAGGGCCCTTCTGTTGGAACTGGGTCAACACAAACAGCTATAACTTTTGAAATTATAATTTTTTTTTCAAATTTTCTTGACTTCAATTCATAACATTATGTAATGATGATATTATTATTGTATAAAATAAAATTATTTAATGGCAAAAAAAAAATACTGAAAATTCTCATTAATACGCTTTTATTAGTTTCATACGTATGTTAGTATATTATGTAACGGAATCTTTAAACATGATTTTGACCCTTTTCAAAACGTTGGATTATCTCGAAATTTGGCATACTTATTAAAGATCGATGACAATTCAATATTTTAAACACTTTGATCCGTTATCCTTACTAGGATGATCAGGATTAGCGATTTTTTGTTTTCCTGAGACCCGGAGTGTCTGCGTCAAGGCACTTTATATTTATGTTTTATATTTTCCCTATCTTATACGTAAATCATCCCCCTATATTCTAAAGTAGTTTTCATCCCCGTTTTATAGTAAAGTTTATGGAAATTTTGACTAAAATTGTTAAATTTTAACAAAATTTGGTTCAAAAATCAAGTTTTTAGTAGACAATAGTAATATTAGTTTATCCGATTTCGCTCGTGTATATACTCACGCTTTTTTTACAATAAAATCATTTTTTTTTTATTTTCTATAAAAGGGTATTTTTTTAGTTTTTTTAAACTATTATTTATTTTTTCATGTCTGACTATCCCTAACTCCTTAATCTAAGTAATTGTATATCGTATCGAATATTATTTAATATAATAGATTTATGTTCTAGACGCGGAATAACCCAATAGGAGCGCGTCTGGCGGTCGGCCAGTTCTCACCCCGAAATGGTTGCACGATATGACTCACAATATTAACATAGGACAATGCCCTGTCATATCACATATAGCCTTTATTTGTTAACCATATCTTTTTATTTACTATTTTAATCGCAATGTATGAATTAGTGCTCGATGTTATAGTTAACCCCTTTACGCCTGTTGTCCCAACATATTGTGTCCCTCTTTTATTTTTGGGAAAATCTCAAAGAAATGTTATCATCATCATCACGACCCTTCAATAGCCCACTGCTAAGCTGGATCCTCTCCTCACACTCCTCAGAATGAGGAGGGTATTAGGCCATAGACCACCACGCTGGCCCAGTGCGGGTTGGTAGACTTCACAAACCTTTGAGAAATTTTTTAGGGAACTCTCAGGAGTGCAGGTTTCCTCACGATGTTTTCCTTCACCGTTAAAGCAAGTGATATTTAATTGCTCAAAACACACATAACTCAGACTCAGAGGTGTGTGCCTGTTGGGTGAGACCGGACCGGACCGAACTTGGACCTCCCGAGTAAGACTTGAAGTCTCAACCACTGGGCCATCACTGCTTTTTTCAAAGAAATGTAATACAAATCAAATCATATTATTTATTTCCATAAACATCGTTAATTATACGGTGATCTTTTTAAAAGCTTTGCGTTACATTTGACGTGGAAACACATTGAATAAAAATACTAATGCTTCAAAAAATAATTACAATTTCTTATTATAAAGGGCCACATCGGGTCAGCCAGGTTTCTATGGAATATCTTGCCCTTGGGGCCTTTTCTATTCGTATTTTTTAATGTATTATGAAAACCAATAATTCAGACAAATTTTATATTAAACACTTATCTGGTTTAAAAAAAAACTTTTTGAATTATTTTTTTTTCTAGTATTTACAATATTCATAGTAAAATTCAAAATTTCTGATATTTTTGGCGGAAGAAAATAAAATTTCATCCTTTTTTTTAATACTTTTTTGAAATTCCGAAATTATTTCTTTCGCCAAAAATAGTAATTTTATTAAAAAAAATATAAAATATTTTTTCACGTCTTTTACTCCTAAGAATAGCCATAATATCAGAAATTTTGAATTTTACTATGAGAAAAAAAATTAAATCGAAAAAAGGAGTTGTTTTTTTTAATAAAAACTACTGGGCCAAACTAAGCTATTCCGCAATAAACAAAAGAAAAATCACGTAAATCGGATCATAAATCTCAGCGTAATCGATATACATACATAAAAAAAATATACCAACCGAATTGAAAACCTCCTTTTTGAAGTCGGTTAAAAACTAGAAAACTGTTTAATATAAATGGCAGAAAATTTGTCACAAATATTTTTATTCATAACCTAAATAAACCCCTAGGTACCAATAAAAAAGGGCCCAAGGGCAGATATCACATACAAACTATACCCTTTGTGACAAGTAATCTTTTATATAGTACCCCATTTTTAGCAGCAATTTTTTTATTTTGTTCTTCAATGTCATTAAGTTCAAACTCAGTCAGCCAGTGATGCAGGTAGTCCGTTAAAATTTTCAGAAGTCATATTAAAAACGCTGTTGCCGAAATATGCATATCTGGCGCTCATTGTGAATAAAAATAGTTTTAATGAAAACCAACACTTAATAGATATATAGACTTGGACATGTAAAAACTTTCAATTTATCAAAGTATGGTATGCTTGAATCCGTGGGTCTCAGATGTCATACGACTTAAGGTGGATTTATATTTGTCTGACGTGTCGTGTCGTGACGCGTCAGAACGGTATCGGTTTCATACATTTAGTATTGTAACGTTCATACTAGAAATGCGTAATGTGTTGTGAATTGTGTCGTATCAGCTACGATCCCGATTGAGTCAGAGCGAAGGGGCTGGGGGAACGGCGTCGTCATGACACATCACACACAGTGTTGCCAACTTAACGGATTTTCCGTTAGATCTGACGGATTAGAGTCAGGCACTAACAGAATAAAATATATTTTAACGGCTAACGGATTTGTTGATTTGGAAATATAATAATATTGAATAGCAAAAAAAATATTCACAGGCAAAAGTTTTCTTTATTTTCGCGACATTCAAATATCTGAAGAGCAAAAAAAAAAGGTCGTTCACCAACAATTATCTTCCGCGCCTGTGGTATCATTATTATTTACGCCCTCATTTACGAATTTTTATTTGACGGTTTTTTTTTGACGGAAAAATTTATAAATTCACGGATTTTTAACGGGAAATACCAACTTGCTTAACGGAATTTTGAATTTATTGTTGGCAACACTGGTCAGACAAATGTGCAAGCGCCAGTGTCGTGTTCTGACGCGGCAGAGTATTTTATTTTTATTTTACCCTGTTTTCATGTTGGTATCACTTTCAAGTATTGACAACTTAATTGAAACTAAACGAAAATATAATGTGATTTATGATACAAAGTTGCCAGCATCATAAATTGAATATCTTCTTCATAATCTGCACCAGAATCGGAGAACATTGTAAACATGTCACCTTACCTAGAGCTGCTGCTGTATTGATTCAAAATATCGTCAGAAGGCGTCAGATCACGACATATAAATGTAAAAACTAGCCGTCACGACACGACACGTCAGACAAATATAAATCCACCCTTACATTTGTTTTGACATTTCTCTCTTTATCGGTTGAATTTCTCAAAAAAATATGATTCCGTATCGAAAGCCGTTAAGACTACTGATTGAATTACTATCTTAGCTAACATGTGCAGTGCGAAAGAATATCTATCAATATGATTTTATTAATAACTAGTCGACACGAGCGAATTCGTCCGCTCCTATTGGTCTTAGCGTGATGATATATACTATATAGCCTTCCTCGATAAATGGGCTATCTAACACTGAAAGAATTCTATTCAATACTAGCCAACCCTTGCGACTTCGTCTGCGTGTAGCTCCTCTCCTATGGGTCGTAGCGTGATGATATATTGCCTTCCTCGATAAATGGGCTGTTTAACACTGAAAGAATTCTATACAATACTAGCCGACCCTTGCGACTTCGTCCGCGTGTAGCTCCTCTCCTATGGGTCGTAGCGTGATGATATATAACCTATAGCCTTCCTCGATAAATGGCCTATCTAACACTGAAATTATTCTATACAATACTAGCCGACCCTTGCGACTTCGTCCGCGTGTAGCTCCTCTCCTATGGGTCGTAGCGTGATGATATATAACCTATAGCCTTCCTCAATAAATGAGCTATCTAACACTGAAAGAATTTTTCAAATCGGACCAGTAGTTCCTGAGATTAGCGCGTTCAAGCAAACGAATAAACAAACTCTTCAGCTTTATATATTAGTTAGCTATAATATATAAAGCTGAAGAGTTTGTTTATTCGTTTGCTTTTAATTTCGTTTTTATATAATACATAATTAACACTAATAGTATAGCTAATATCGTTATTATAAACCCCTTTTGTAGTCTTATATATCCCCTTCCAGTTAAACCATTTCCCCTTCCAATTAAACCATTTTCTTGTGAAAAATGTGGGTTTATATCAGGAACGCAATGACTAATGAATAAAAATAAATTTTTTACAGTTGAAAGTTGATGAATGAACTATTAATAGAAACAATAAGAAATCCGTCACTCCAAATTGATTCATATAAGATACTTCCTTCTCTCAATCATCAAAAGTATCAAAATAAAATCACGGTTGTTGTATGGGAGCCCCCCTTAAATATTCATTTGATGACAGAAATACATCATTTGTGCAAATTTCAGATGTCTAGCTATCACGTTTCATGAAATACAGCCTGATGAGAGAAAGATAGAAGGACAGTGGAGTCTTAGGAATAGGGTTCCGTTTTCACCCTTTGCAATCCTAAAAAGGGGCATTAGTTATAATAGTGTTTGTTAGCAACACAACTTATAATTTAGTGTTCCGGGGTACCTTTTATATTATTTCAAGCATACCCACGTGCAGACAATATACCTATAAATCTTTAGTGCGATAGATTACTTAGTGTCACGGTCAAGGTCACCCTTCTTGAGGTCCATGTAAGTTAGCTTTATTATCTACAGTAGTTAGTGTTCGAGCAGCAAAGGGGAGCGTTGTAATTATATGAAAGGCGTTAAACCCTACACCTTGGTCGCAAGTCCAAGTCGCTGCCCGGCTTGCATGTGTATACGTGCAACGTGTATAATCACCAGTATAAGATAGGGGTGGTAGTGGCGTAATCGTAGTCTATGTTCGCCTTAATCTAAATTAATGTTAGCTAGATATCTCGGTTAACTGGTTCCGAGATTTCTGAACTACTTACGTAAGCGGCCATTAATTGTGAGAACCTAAACTTGCGAATTGCAATGCTAAAAGCATATCATAAGATTACTTAATTTCAATGGCTTACTCGGTTAAAATATTTTGAGATGTTAATAAGTATCTTTTGCTGACTTTACTGGCCAATTTAAATGCAAAAAAGTCTAAATTAATACGCTTTTATTAGCTTCATACGTATCTTAGTATGTAACGGAATCTATGAACATGATTTTGACCCCCTTCAAAACGTCGGATTATCGAAATTAAGGATCAATTCAATATTTTAAACAGTTTGATCCGTTATCCTTACTAGGATAATCAGGATTAGCGATTTTTTATTTTCCTGAGACCCGGAGTGTCTGCGTCAAGACACTTTAATTTATGTTTTATATTTTCCCTATCTTATACGTACATCATCCCCCTATATTCTAAAGTAGTTTTCACACCCGTTTTATAGTAAAATTTATCGAAATTTTCAGCAAAATTGTTAAATTTTAACAAAATTTGGTTCAAAAGTTTTTAATAGACAATAGTAATATTAGTTTATCCAATTTAGCACGTTTGTATATCGTTGAATAGCGTTTTTTATTACCTACTCAACGACACCACTCTTGTTAAGATATCTTTCAGGACGAACGAAAAATTAAACAATTCATTGATATTCTCCACACCAGCAGTGATGACCCAGTGGTTGAGACTTCAAGTCTTACTCGGGAGGTCCGAGGTTCGATCCTGGGCACACACCTCTGACTCTGAGTTATGTGTGTTTTAAGCAATTAAATATCACTTGCTTTAACGGTGAAGGAAAACATCGTGAGGAAACCTGCACTCCTGAGAGTTCCCAAAAAGTTCTCAAAGGTGTGTGAATTCTGCCAACCCGCATTGGGCCAGCGTGGCGGACTATGGCCTAATACCCTCCTCATTCTGACGAGGAGACCCGGCTCAGCAGTGGGCCATTGAAGGGTCGTGATGATGATTCTCCACACCGAGCCTACCTTATAGATTCGATATCTTATAATAAACATATACAAAATTTCAAAATTTAACTCAGTGTCCGTCTCGTTTTTGTTGTCAAATTTTTTATATCGTCTCAAAACATCCCCCTGCATATTGTAAAATATAATTTATCAAATTTTAATTATTTATAAAATAATAATTTAAAAATACTTAAAAATACGCTAAAGAAAATTCAACTAAAAATAAATAATCGTTTAAAAAAACTAAAAAAAATACGCTTTTATAGAAAATCCAACTAAAAAATAGAAAATAATTTTTAATAAATTTGAATTAAAAATAGTGTAAGAAAAAATGATTCAAATTTATTAAAATTTATTTTCTATTTTTTTAGTTGGATTTTCTATAAAAGCGTATTTTTTTAGTTTTTTTTTTAACTATTATTTATTTTAAATTAAATCAGCAGCAAAGACAGATAATACATTTCGGTTTCTTCTTCTATTGGTGCTATAAAGGCACCTTATTTTATCAATTCCAGTTCAGACTTCCTGTTATCTGATTAAGGTGGAATTTTGGATTGCTTATGTAAATTCCACCAATAAATTAATGGGGTGATCTGATGATGGATCTGAAATATAGAACCTCAAATTCCGCGATGGAAAATATATGGACAGTGTAAATTGGGCTAATATTTTTATGAAAATGGTGGAAAAAAGTAGTCTATAGGTAAAGTGGTACAATTAAGCTTGGGAAGCTTTTCTGTAGATTTATTTATCAAACATTTATTGGTATTAACAGTAGCATCTGGAGGTCATTTTCAGATCTTATTGATATACAATTTCTTAGATTGGGATAAATTAAGATGGTCATGGTTATTACTGTTCCGAAAAGTTAGTGCCTATCAGGCTCCACTAGCAATATGAAAGGGTTAAATTTAAAATCATAATTATGTTTCGCAATCTCAAAACTTCAGCGCCGACAACTTAGTCACTTAAGTCAATGACCGGACAGATTTGGCGAATCCATTGAAATTATACCCGTAGGCGGCTTTACAATTTGACGGGAATAATACGTGATCTGCTTCCTTATCATTTGATCTTAAAATACAGCATCCTATTGCCAAAATAGGATGGGATTCATTTTGGATTAGACCTGTTCATGATGGTAAGGGGCCGTTCAAGTATTATGTAAGCAGATTTTTTGCAATCATTATTAACCCACCCGTCTCCCACGTCAGCTAAAGTAAGTTAAAACCCCTCCCTCCCCGTGCTTACGTAAACATTGATACATGCATTTTCTCCCTCCTTAATCTGAGCAGTGATATTCACGTTTTGATGTACATGTTTACTTTTTAACGCTGATGTAATTATCATGCAGACCTCCCCAACCCCCATGTCATCAAAAATAAACAAAGCAAAGACCCCGTCCCCTGCCCCCCATCTTTTTGATGCTTACGTAATACTTGAAAGACCCCTAGTAACAGAAACTGTCACAGCGGTGTATGTGTAATGTCGGACATGTTAA
Organism: Limenitis camilla; assembly: GCA_905147385.1. NCBI lineage: Eukaryota > Metazoa > Arthropoda > Insecta > Lepidoptera > Nymphalidae > Limenitis > Limenitis camilla. The sequence goes on along the minus strand of LR990251.1, from coordinate 3,342,960 downwards.
AATCACTATATTTTTCATGGTTTCTAATTTTTATTTAATATTTTCAGCCCGCGATGGGTCCTTCAGGGGCCATCAGCAAAGTCCACAAGTCGGACCGGAAGATCGGTCATCGGCGAGTCGGAGAAGGTGGAGAGATCACATATAAGAAGATCCAGTCTTCGCAGATTATGGGATCTATACAACTTGGTAAGTTTAGATGATAAAATATCCCATGCACTATACAGTCATCTATAAATCAGTTCATAAATAATAAGTGTGCCAATTGAATTGAGTACTTCCTTCTTTTAAAGTCGACTAAAAACTTAATAGGCTCCGAATTATAATCATATCCCGTAATCTAATCAAAATATCAAGTTTTATATTTTGATCGATACCTTTCTTGCCTGATTTTCCGAACCCACCACCTACACCATTGGATATTCAAAATAGCCTACCAATGAGAATGTAGTATAGTAATGAAGGCCGCGCCGGGCTATAGTTAGGGTAGGATAGTAATAAAGAGGACTTGTTGTTAGTCCCTTACATTGTATTTAGATGTGTTAACACAACCTCAGGTTAGGTTAGGTCAGCCTTAGGTTAGGTTTATGTTAGGTTTAGGTTAGCCTTATGTTAACCTAACCTAAGAGAAACAGTGAACACCAAGCAGTGGAGGTAAGTGTTATGATCATTTAAAGGATATCCTTAAGCCTACACAAGTCCAAGGCACTGCCTGGGTTACTGTCCAAAAACTACGGAATCGTAAGATTCGATTACTTAGTTCATCCTAATCGGCTCTCTCTGTTCTGACATCATTAGATTCGATCACTTCATTCATTTAAATTGTCTCTCTGTTCTGACATATATGATTCATAGTTGCAGGTAGAGTATGAATGAATAAATGACTCCTCAGCGAAGCGAGAGCGGGTCGGCTAGTACTGTAATGTAGTAAGACATTAATATTATAAATTTCAAGTATGTAGTTCTTGTATATCATTCTTGTGTCTTAGAAGTTAATTACTGTAAGTATTTAAAATGTTTTAACCTGAAATTAACATATTAAAGATGGTTGTTAGTTTTTCTAGTTACTGTTTAAGTTTAGTTTACATTGAGCTGAAATATTTGTATCAATATGTGATATATATTTGAGTAAATTCGATTCTACGATTAAAAAAAAATAACACTAATCACGTTTGTTTTCTTTGCATTCTAAAAGAAATCGTTTCTCCATATTCCTATGTATTAAGAGTATGGGTGTTATAATGTGCAGTAACACCCAAACGACAATATTAAAAGTAATCTAGATGGAAGCGGAGCAATGCCTGGGGCTTGAGACCCAGGAGCAGGTTTAAAGACGCCTTTTATAACCGTAAACACTCACCTTCAACGCTCGACCTCGCTACCAACCAAATATTAAAATAATAAATGAGGCCGGAAAAACGGAGGCCTAGCACCACGCCATCAAATAACACTACACAATTAGTCTTAATACTTTATTATGTACTACGCGATATCACTTGATAGAGTAACGTAACGAAAGTTATATATTATCTAACGACCCGCGAATATAAATTAATAACTGGAGTTGCTGACATATGATGCAATGATAACAATTATATTTATATTACAAACTATCCTTGTTTTGCGAATTAGCATGACCTTTTGTCGTCTTCTGGCATCAAAGAAAACTTTCAAAATTCGCTGAGAGAATCTTTTAAATTAACTGAATGTAAACTAACCATGAACGCGATATTTTTAGAATATTACGACGGGTTTTCCTGATCGTTGCGCTGTCTTATTAATGATGCCGAAATTGTGGAAACGTTACTTAATAATAATTAGCTTTTGCGTAGATAATCACGTAAACAGTATTCCGTGTTTCTTCTATGGAAATAATTGCGAGAAACTTCTCGAACTGTAGATAAATTTAATTTATGCAAAAATATGTATATAAATAATTAGCAGACTTATTATCTGTTCATAATATTATTCTTTAAGTAAATTTCTAAATAATTTAGCTTACGCTTTGCCCAGAAAATCATTTTTTACTACTTTTAATAAAAAGTCCAATTACTACTCGTAACTAGTTTTTAAAATTTCCAAATCTGATACGAAATTATTCTGAGGCCAGTGCGAAATATAAGGTATAATTTAAACTCGATCCGGACCTTAAAAAGCACCTTTTTAAAGACAGTTTGCCTAGACTCAAAATTATCTTGCGACCTTGGATATACAGATCAATTACAGAATCCTGATGAAGTAATTGCGTTTCTTTTCTTCGGAATGATAAATTTTGATTAGCTTTATTCGTTTACATTTCGTAACGGGATCAAAAGTGAGGGCACAGTAATCGGTTGTATCAGAAAAGATTCAATTTTATACTCCGATGACCGGCATAAGCTGCAAATGCATTGGCAACCCTATCTTTGGATTTGGTTACTGGATTTTTTATTGTTTCATGCATTGTCTTATCTAGGTGTTTATTGCACAAAACATTAAAGGGACATATTGTTAATCTGAAAAAAAAATCAGCTATTGCCTGTTTTCCCTAATTGAGATAAATATTTAACCTAAATTCTAATCCAACAAACCACATGACATGTTTAACCGAAAATGAAACATTGTCACACACACAAACACATTTAGCATTGTCCTTTGCTCATTGATATGTCAGGGCGTGGTTTCCTTTTGCGAGACAGTGATGGCTCTGAAGAAAGCAAAAGTGGGAGAGCATAAGGCAGCAAGCCTCACAATTCCTACACGTCGAAGAAGGCAGGGGATAAGGAGGGAGCGCTTTCCGCAATCTCTCCCCCCGCTACAAAAGACGACACGGTTATGTGCGCGAGCGATCCCATTTCGTCACTAGGTAGGTATTCTAGCAGTGCGCCTGTGAGCCCCACAACCCTCTCCGGGTATAACTTGGGAGGGATGTGTAAACTGCATTTTCCATCGAAAAAAAAGGGTGCACGCCAGTTGGACTGAGGGTCCCAAATCGAGAGCTAGCTAGGCTATAGAAAAATCCGACCATCAAGTCGGAAGAACTTAATGTTGGAACAAGTTAAAAAAAATCAGTGAAATGTGTTGTATGTGATATGAGTAACGTATACACTACAATACTCTTCGAAGTCCAAGATGTTAATGATATTAAAAATGCCATTACCTTTATCCTAACAAATTAAATAAAAAGAAGTTACCAAGAACATACATTAAAATTCATTCATCAATCAAATAAGAACCTACTCCTGCTGATCTGCGCATTCTTAAGTATTTTTTTCAATCAATATTACCTTTGTATTTCTTGTAGATGTAACCGAATCAAATATTCAGTTTACATCCGAATTATTCGCGATCACGTTTCTCCAATATTGTATAATAAATATTCAATACTCCTCCTACTACTATGTAAGTGGCACGTGATCCTGAACCTGGAGTGAAAATTAAACGATGCGTCGGTTGTACCACTTTACCAAACCCTAAAAAATGAATAATTTATGAAACTACGTATGGGCAAATCCATAAAATAGTTCACATTTTCGTCGAAAACTATACAGCTACAGCTGAAAAGGATACTTTTACATTTGACGCCGATACGATTAATTGCGGCATCTGGAAAATTTTTAGAAATTTAAGTCAATGTTTTATCTACTTTTTTAAATTTATATCTGGATCTAGTTACAGATTCGATGAAAACAAGGGAGAAGTTGTGTCCTATCTTAATGCTACAAAATTTTTGCCTTCATGACGAGAACTGTGCAATTATTCCTGAACTTGTGGATTAACTCTTTCCTTTGGCTAATAAGCAATCATCGAGTTTTAACTACTTTTTATCGCTCTGTATCTAAACCAGTGATAGCCCAGCGGTTAAGACATTGGTGTCTTACTCGGGAGGTCTGAGTTCCTGGGCACACATCGACGACTATTCTGAGTTATCTTTTTTTAAGAAATTAATTATCACTTGCTATAACGGTGAAGTAAACATCGTGAAACCTGTACTCCTGAGAGTTCCCTAAAAGTTCTCAAAGGTGTGTTAAGTCTGCCGAACCCCACTGGGCTAGCGTGGTGCACTATCGCCTAACCACATTCTGATTAGGAGACCCGACTGAGCAGTGGACCATTAACGGTTTGAATGATCATGATTATAATGATCTAAACCAGTCCATTAAAACTTTATCTTTAAATCGTTGAAGGCCTAACAATTTTTCATCCACTCTACTATATTTTCTTATTAGACTAGCGAAGCGGTTGCTTTGTTTTGTTTCATAGTAAAGCCCTATTGTGAGTTTGGCTATGCAACACCATGATGAATAGGGACTTTAATACAAATGTTCACTCCCTTTTTGATTTCATCTGTTGGTAAGTGACCACCGTCGTCCATAGACATCGCACATACAAGAGTGTATCCTGTTTTATCGATGTCTAGATAGAGTAAGGAGAAGAATGTTAGGGTTTCAGGAGATCCTGTTACGAAAAATGTATCACAACTGCAGCTTTAATGGGATGTGGAGCAATCTGGCCCATATGTTGCACCGGAACGCATCAAAGACACTTGGCAGTCGGATTGCCAATCAGTAGTTCTTTTATATGTGTTCATGTTAAAAATCTTAATCTTATCTCATTCCTCATTACAATGGACATTAATACTAACGTTATTAGACAGATTTATATAAATTTTCTCATTTATTTATAGTATACAATGCAAACAGCAAGTGGGCCGTGGGAACGGTTCGTGCTGAGTGATTAGATAACATTGCAAAAGTTCGTGGAACCGCCATTTGTGTTTGTTAGTTTACAATGCGTACATATTTATATGTTAAGATGAAATCTGTATTATTAGCTACTGTATTATTTAATCATTGACTCACTCACTTTCGCACATATCACACGCACTCCCTACTCTATGATGATAACTACAATCTCATCATCACCATCTCAACAGCTTGTACTTGTTCTGACGGACGGTGGATGATTGTTCTGAAGTTTTGCGCGTACGTAAATTTTTATTTATATACTAGTCGACCCGTCACGGCTTCGCCCGGATGCAATTTAACACGTATATTTACCCGTAACCGCTATGGCCCTGCATTTTAAGTCTGTAATATCTTCGAAAATATTCATTCAAATTTAATGCTGTAAAGGGCCATATTGATCTATATTATATACACAATGTATATAAGGTACCTAATTGAATAAGGATTAATGCTGTATTGTTTCAAATCGCTTCGTAAATAAGACATCATTTCTCGTAAAAAGTAAAGGATAAAAAATGGTTATTGTGGTTTATCCCTAAGAGATAGACATATACCATCGCGAATTTTTTTGTATACCTTTGTAAGGTGTACAATACTGTAGTACATTATTTTGATCTATTTCGTAGGGTAAAACCAGCGTTTGCAATGTAAGCGCAAAAAAATGTGTTTAATTACGAAACCCCTAAAATTATCAGTGTTTCTTTACTATAATATGTATGTATTATACATATAAACCTTCCTCTTGATTCACTCTATCTATCAAAAAAACCGCATCAAAATTCGTTGCTTACTTTTAAAGATCTAAGCGACTTTGTTTAATGCTATGTAGTAATTCGTCGGCGCGTAAGTTAGGCTATCTACGTTGCGTTTACCCTATATTCCATTCAATATACACCTTTTTATAGTGTTTTTAAACTCTCCCTTCTCCTTCACTTCTTTTTCTCCGAGTATTTGTGATATAAAAGGCACTAATAACATGGACTCTCACAGGAAGCCGACCAGCTAATGGGAATTGAGTACAAGTCACTCGCTTTCACTGTTCGACCTCTTAATCCAACTTTAAACTAAGCTAGCAACAATATCACTCGCGTAACTCTCAATAGGTCCTCACATATGTATTTTATTAAACTACTCGTCACACTGCTGCGGATCTATCTAAACAAAGTTTATAAATTGTCATATCGCAATAGTTATCTGGTTGCATTTTAACTCCTACTGCAACGGAAGTTATAATAATTCAAACAAATTTCCGTTGTAGTTAGGGATTTAAAGTGTAAGGCTTCGTTTCCACCAGAGATGTGCAAGGATGTGTAGCCAGGGATGCGTCTAAGAACCAAGAGAATCGATTTATTTACCTAGCCTTGCTCAGTGTCTCGAACTCGCACTTAAAATGGAAAGCCGAGTAACCTAGCATCACGACACCACACCGCTGCACAAGACAAGACTCTAGTCTATCGGAACAGACTATATATACAATCTTGGAATAAAATAAAAGGTACTACCCGCGAGCATAAAGTTATTAACAATGTTGCTAACTAATGCTTTGTTTATTAAATATTTTTTTAATCTGATCTTGCCTAAAATTCAGATGTTTTTTAATGAAGTAATACCGGAAAGCTGAAAAACCGCTAGCGCTGTTAATAATTTATGAATATACGGTACCTGTTCTCTCGTGTTTGTGTAACAGTAAATGGAGCTTGCGATTTTATGTTAAATACTTCCTATCTATACTAATATTATAAAGAGGAAAGATTTGTATTTTTGGAATTTTTTATGTAACGAATAAACTTAAAAACTACTGGATCGATTTCAAAAATTCTTTTGCCGTTACAAAGCTACATTATCCCCGAGTAACATAGGCTATATTTATTACTAGAAAATATTAGAAATCCTTAGAAATTCTTACTAAAACCAACCCAAGGTGTAAAAAAAATTAGCCATAAAATGTCCTTCATTGAATGCGCTGCGGAAAGTATTGATGATAGAACAAAAAAATGTTCTACAATATTATAGAACGTATCAATATCTACAAAAAACATCGCGAGACCATATGTCCAACTATTGTAGTTATGTCACTATAACTACTTTTTTACATTTTAAAAGTTGATAGAAATGCCTATCAACATCAGACCATGTTATCCATACCTTTGTATTAATTTTTATCCAAATTAATTATGTAGTATTCAAGACTGTTTCAATACCTGTAGATTACTTTTTGAATTATTGAAATCGGATCTTCCATTCAAAAGATATTACGAAATTAAAAATGTCAATATAAACGAAAAATACTCGTCGAAGGGCCGGTGTAGTTCCAGACAGCACTGAAATGCGGTAGAGCCAAAATGTTTTAGAAAAAATTGTCCACCCGTGCGAAGCCGGGACGGGCAATGGGAAAATTTAGTTTTCCCTCTGCGAAGCGAGGGTAGGTCTAAAATATACATTTTGGAGTAGAACCCTTTCTCGTTTTCCCTTTCTCCTTTCGAACCAGATGGTTTGTTAGCAACACCGTTTTCGAGTAGACAATATGTAACATTCGTCCTGATATGATTGAGTTAGTGTGTCAAGTGTTGAGGATGATAGTGTAGTGTTGTTTGGTGGCGTGGTGCTAGGCCTCCGCTATGTTACAACGTGAGTAGTATGCTTTATTATTTAAATATTTGTTAGCGACGTTGAGTGGTGGAGGTGAGAGTTTGTGCATAGTAGAAGACGTCTTTAAACTTGCTCCTTGGTCTCAAGCCCCAGGTACTGCTCGACTTCTATCTAGATTCTAGATTACATGTTAATATTGACGTTTGAGTGTTACTCAAAAATATGATTGTTGGTGTATGCAAAATAATAATATGGGGTCGCAGGCTCTATCAAAATAATATCAAAATCGGTCCAGTCGTTACTCGTATAGAAGATTTTTTAAAAACGCAGCAATGGATTTATTTGATTGTGCAATAAATAATATCATAAAAAAAAATTATTTACTAGTTCAGGCGTTCAATCAAATCCCAGTCATTCAGCTTACTTGGAGGGGTTAAGAATACTAGTAGATGTGATACTGCTAGTAATCTTTTTTTTAAACTATTACTTTACATTAAAACAAACATCTCTAAAATCTGATATAAGTTTTATATTACAACTGATAGACGCGTTTAACTTGTCTCTCTGTCACGTTTTTGAGATAATATCAGATTGTAGAGATAATTATTTTTGATTTGTATCCATATTATCAATGGTGGAAGATTAAAATAAGACATGTCTCTGGAAATAATGAAAATTACTGGGATTTGTGACTCAGATATAGATTTAGAATATACCTTAACGCTTTTTTCATGATAATGAAGAATTAAAATCATTTTTTTTTTCGTGAAGTCAGACAATGTATAAGGGACTATCTCCAAATTTTACAAGAGCAACACTTATAAAACTTAGTATTTGTGGATAGAAGTGATCCTACCTTCCATCAATCGACCCTTGTATCGCAAATATTCATGGGATAGATACCTACCACATATTGGCCAAGTTTCAGAACATCAAACGGGCAACTTAGACAAATATTAATAGAATCAAGTAAACAATTTCACACAAAACATATTTCCTCGTATATTTTAAGCCAAGTTTATGTGTTCTATAAACATACAGATTCCGATACTGGTTCGCGTAAACGCGGTTTACTGACATTGAACTTTACACCTAAAATAAATATTAGGAAATAGTTTTATAGCTCGATTAATGTCAGGAACAAATGGACAAACATACATCTGTTATTGTGTACCGTCTTACTCACAGAATTATTTTTCTCTGCCTCATTGTACTGTTTATGGATTTTTGTGTTTATGTAAAGAAATAAAAGTCAAGTAGCGCCTGGGGCTTCTAACCCAGGTGCAGGTTTACAAGGCTTTTACACTGAGCATTAATATTGGCCTTAACAGCTTGACCTTTCTACTCAACCTAAGTAATAATTTTAATGACTCAAGTGATTCTCAAAACTCGTGGAAACACTTGTCAGACTTCCTCACGGTACGGAGGTGGAAGATATAGCCTATTAAAAAATGTTGGTCCCAATCTTGAACTTAAACAAAGTTGCGGTAAGATGGTTGTAGTTGCAATCTCTGGACATCTAGACCTAGTAGAAATAATTTTGAAAAACTGTACGTGGAAGGATAGCAGAAATAGAAAATAGTTTTTCTGTCTGTAATTACACCATCTGTGGTTATTCATCCAGTGACCCACAAAGTATTGTTAGCGGTTTGTTAGAACAGATCAAGGCTGTAGTATATTTAGTATCCTGTATACTAACCGCTGTTTATTTTATCTACCAGTTTTAATTATCCACAACGTTGTTTCATAGTGGATCTGTGGGCTATATTTCATAATCTAAAATATTTTGTTTGACGTAAAGATCAGAAATTTGGGATGAAAAGCATATAAGTAAACGTAAGACTTAGCATTGCCAAGTTTTTAATAAAATTTGGCAAAATATTCTCATTTTATTAAAATTAATTTCCATTAGCTTTGATTTTACAAAATCCAAAAATGATTTTAATAAATTTACACTTTACTGTGCCCTTCTCTCCCGAATCTTCATCACCATCGACCAATTACAATGAGATACAGTCTTGATCATGAACGTTCGTCCTCAAGGATTCCAATATTTCAAAGTTCAATTTCAAGTAAACTCTGATTTTTGCCCTAGCGACTTTTACACCTCCCATTTTAAGTTTTCTCCTTCCATACCTTTCGCCAATTCCTAGTGTTTTCATAATAGGCAACGCACAAGACACTTAAGCTTTGAGTGACTCAAGTTATGATCCTCGTCGGTGTTGGGAACACTTACTATGACTGTTTGATCATATGTTCTTTCTGCCATAAAAATTGAAGATCCAAATATTCCATGGACATCGTCATTCATATCTGCACGTATAACTTTATTTTAATTAAGGCCAATGTCATTATTTTTATTAATAAAACTCAACATAACAACCAATTACATTATATCATGTAACGGTTAATCTACTGACCTACTACATAATATTTGCCACTAATATGTAGTCGTCGTTCGAGTTATGATACTTTAGTGTAAACATTCGGGTTGAATAACTACGGAGTAAACTCCATTTAACACCACTCGATTTAACGATAACCTTTTTAACCCTTGGTAATTTCTTACTCTAATTGGTTTACCTTTTTGATGTTTTCTACTCTCCATACTGCGAACACTCAACACAACAAAATAGAGGCCATAAAAGAATTCCTAACAATCGAAATAGCAATCTAGATACATTTTAAACAAGAGTAGCTTTTGTGGTTATAAAGAATAGGGAATCGTTAAAAAAGTCTCTTGCTGGACGAAGGTCATCCCAAGTTAATGATCGTTTAGCCATAAGTTTACTTGATAAAGTTCACACACCATTAAGATTGATGTCATCACATTTCATCGACAGATTAATAGGATACTTAGATAAGCAAAATTGGGATATTTATGATATTTCTACGGAACTGATAGTTATTGCAGTTTCTTACTTATTTTTACTAAAAATTTCTAAATATTATATCACTGGATTGTTGGGCAAGTGCTGGGACAGGCACTAAAATATAGTCTCTTTTCTTCATAAGTGGCTAAGGTTTTGGGTTTGCTATTCGAGATGATCCATAATTGCACTCCTGAGATTTCCCCATAATGTCCTCAAAGGTGTAAAGTCTACCACATTGCACTTGGAAAACATGGTAGTCTATAGCTGAAATCCATATCATCCTGTGAGGAAATCATTTTTTTGTAGGGGTTGTATCTACTAAGCCTCACAAACTCGTGAACGAATTATATCTATTTAAACGTAACGTTGCTAAGCTAGCTCAAGGCCAGGATGTGTCGTTAATTGATGCTGTGACGCAAAACATGCTCTATTTTATATACAAAATACTCGTACATATAAACGGATTAAGTTCGGGAAGATTTATAGGTCTGGAACTACTGAAAATGTTTCTGCAAATCTCATGAACTTGCTTGGCTGGGTTTAATTAAATTTCACTACAATTACTTGAAGGATATCAACTGATAGCTTTATGTAAGCTATTATAATATGGTCTTTAGATAGGAAGGCAAATTGAAATGGGCTTATGATCCAGGTGAACTTTTACATAGGTAGGCCTTTTTATTGTATAAACACTCGCCTTGACAAGGATTACTCTTTATTACAGTCACATTTAACTTTGATAATCAGATTTTTGAGTCATAATAAATTGTTGTTCTTAAAACCAATCAACTTGCCAATCATAGCATTTATACATATAGCATATTGACTATTGTAGTTAAAGACGAGGTGCAATAAGTACATGTTGTTATCTATTCTAATCATCTGATCATTAACATAAGAGGAAGAGGACAGTTTTTTATATAAATGTGATGTATTATAATGTATTCCATGAACTGCACTCTGAGTAACATAAAACATTCTAACAGCCTTGGTATAAACCCTTCGTTAAAAGAAGCCATTTTTAATGCGGGGACGTAAGTCAATCGGTTTAGTTAATCGTGTTGTGCACTACATTTTATATTACATGCTCTTCCATGGGATTCAGTTTACTCCATATCAAGTGTAAATAAGCAATGGTAACATGCACTTTAGACTAAAAGATAGAACTGCGAGTTCCTTAAAGTTCTCAAATGTGAAGAGGAGGAGACACGACTCAGCAAAGAGCTATTAACGGGTAATGATGATGATGATCTATACATATAGTACAGAGCTGATGAATTTGTTTATTTAACGTGTTAATCTCAGGAACTACTGGTTCAAATTGTATGTAGTGTTGGATTGCGATATAGCTTCTATCGAGGAAAGCTATATTCATATTATGAGCAATAGGAGCTGAGCATCACGCGGACGAAGTGGCGAGTCGGCTAGTACGATAGTTGAGTCCACGTCAAACAGGAAAGTTTTAATAAAACCCAAATGCTTCCAATTAAAAACGCAAAGTTGTACTTGTAATATTTATATTGGGGGTGGGTAGTCCGGTAGGTCCCAGCTTCGCACGAGTGGATATTTAACACACCGGCGCGTCGGCGAGTATTTTTTTTTTATATTGACATTTTTAATTTTGTAATATCTTTGGAATGGTCGATAATTTAAAAAGTAATCAACAGGTATTGAAACAGTCTTGAATACAAAATTATTAATTTGGATAAGAATTAATACAAAGGTATGGATGGATAACATGGTCTGGTAGTTCTGATAGGTCTGTAGTTATAGTGACATAACTACAATAGTCCTATCATCAATACTTTCCGCAGCGCATAGGATGAAAGATATTTTATGGAAATTTTACACTATTTTACACCTTGGGTTGATTTTAGTAAGAATTTCTGGGGATGTCTATTTTTTACCCGACTATGGCGAAGCCAAAAGGAAGGGTTATGATTTTGGCAGTCTATGTATGTATGTATGTATGTATCTATGTATGTATGTATGTTTGTATGTTCCACTCTAGCGCCTAAATTACTGAACCAATTTTCATGAATGAGGTGCCAATAGATTCGTAATAATGGCGCGGGTGATTTAGGCTATAATTTTTTTTTTATACCTCAGATAATAGGCAAGAAAAAAAAATAAACTGAGATAATTATCACGTGTTTGGTATCAAAAGAAAGGTCTTGGCGCGCACATTACAAATATGTATATATATCATATTGATTAAGTGAACATATATGTTCAAAATGCGGTCGTTTAGTCCGCGCGGTCCTGTCGTTGCAGTTATTCACTCTTTTAAGCGAATAAAAACCAACATTACGGTTCAATATGAGAATATAAAGGTTATCTCGATCGGGAAACGGAAAACTATTAAATAAAAAAATAAAGTTTAAAAACTATAACCCGACTACGTAAAAAAGTGGTCTGAAAAGGATGAAACAAGAAAATAATTCAGAGAAATGCATAAGTATAAAAATGGTTAAGGTAGAACCGGGGTCGCACCCATGTATACCTACCATGTCTGTTTAATGGAGATGTGTTCCTCTAATCATATAAATAATCATCATAATCATTAATCATTACGTAGTCGGGTTATAGTTTTTAAACTTTATTTTTTTATGTCTAATAATAAATATAGCCTATGTTACTCATGGATTATGTAGCTTTCTAATGGTGAAAGAATTTTTGAAATAGGTACAGTAGTTTTTGTGTTTATTCGTTATATACAAAAATACAAATCTTTCCTCTGTATAACATTAGTGTAAGATAATGAGTTTTTTTTTTATTTCGAGTAATAAATTACTATTATATAAGCTTTGTATTGCCTGTATTGGATTTTTCTAGAGGTTTTACCTTCAGTACTGGTTCTCGCTGCGCTATAATCGCATGACCTCATTTAAAAATTAAATTCTCATCTTCTATTCAACTGATTTTGCAAAACATGGAAGGCTATGTAGGCTTTTCATGTATTATTGCCGGTTTATTTAATACACAAGGTACTCGTAGGCTCTGTTGTTAATTCCTTAATATTTAAATTATAAATGTGTCAATTCTTGTTGGATCTAGTGAACGTTCAGTTTTTTTTTCGTTTTTCTTATCTATATATAAAACAAAATCGGGTTAATTACACTATTTATAACTCGAGAACTGCTGGACCGATTGTAATGAAATGCTCTCTTTATCCTAAGAAAAGGATAGAGCGGGGTTGAAATAGGGGATGAAATTTGTAGTTCTAGTTCATCATATGTATGTAACGTATAAGAGAAATATGTTGAAAATTAAAATAAAAATATAAAATGACGGGTGGGTGTCCGTTTTTTAATATAATTCATTCGATTTGTTTTCACTCTACTTTTGTTTTTTTTTTACTTAAAATTTTAAAAGAAAAGTATCAAAGCTAAATAAAACTTTGTTTAATTCAAGCAAGTTACTCCTTGTTTACTATATTTGAATTTTTTTAAAATAATAATTAATTTATAATATAAAATATTGCAATTGTTAGAAAGAGACGGGTTTGAATACTATTCCCCTCTGGGAGAGCATCTCGTAAAAGCCGAGTAACTAAAACCGCAGCATTTTTTTTCTTCACTCCCCCTCCCCACTCTATATTCGAGATTGCAAAGCATCCACAAAACGAGAGTATTTCTTGCTTTGCCGATGTTTATGGGCGATGGTGCCACGTACCATCAGGTGGACCATCTGCTCGTTTGCACCTTATGCATCATAAAAAAAAGAGACAAAAATATGTCTTCCATTCGTTTAGACTTAAGATCATTACTAACATCCGCAAGAGATCGGAAGACGAAACAAATGGAAATATTTGTGTCTGGGCTTCGTACACTATTTTCGTGATATTTATATGAAGATCCGGCGAACATAACTTAGTGTATTTATGAGTGTAGTTGTATTAATGAGGTCGTTACTGCCCACAGACTGCATTAACGTAGGAGTCGATGCATTCGTAAACAAGCGTTGTATAACTTCTTCCTTTATTGCGTAATCTATTGTCTATAAGATAAACTATGATAAGTGTAGATACAAAAATTTTTTTTTTTTTAAATGGCTGTATTTGTTTTCCTGTTATCTACATGGGAGCTATACCGCATAATAACACGCACACGACAATAATACACTTAAAATAGATACCGAGGAACCAATCAATCAATACACCACACCACTGCACAGTAGTAATGATCACCGGGCGAGTTCTGATCAAAAACTGGCTCAAGTCTATCGGAACAGTGGTTATATACAGTCTTGGAATAGAATGAAAAGCCCTACCCGCGAATATAAAGCTGTCAACGGTGTTGCTAACTTTTGTAACATGCTATTTAATGAGTGACTAACTACTGATATTTTATTTACTCAAGCTGCAGGTCGGACTTAAAATAGGCTTTGTTTCATTTTAATTAGATGGCAGAAGAGAGAATAAACTTACTATCTTACTAATGTGAAAGTTTGTTTGTTTGTTACTCAATCACGCTAAAACGACCAAACGGATTTTAATAAAATTTTGCATACAAATACTTTATTTTATAGCCTTGATGATGAATTAATTAATTTAATAAAAATAAATGGTGGGATAAAAAATTTACATGTTTTAATAAATTGCACCCTTTCGAAGCGAGGGCGGGTTATGTAAAAATAAATTTTTATTTTAGAAGATTTTGTAAAGAAGGACGCATGAAAGAGGTTGTATGTATTATGATTGATCGAAGACTTATAGAAGTAAAGACTATTTAAAATATTATTTAAAGCTGCATTTTTTGTATATAAAAGATTAAATTTATTTTAAACTAGTCGATCCGTGCGAATTCGTCCGCGTGTAGCTCCGCTCCTATTGGTCGTAGCGTGATGATATATAGTCTATAGCTCGATAAATGGGCTATCTGAAACTGAAAGAATTTTTCAAATCGGGCCAGTAGTACCTGAGATTATAGCGATCAAGCAAACAAACAAACTCTTCAGCTTTATATATTAATGTAGATTTTATACAGATCTGAGCTCTTGGACTATTAGTAGTCAATAAACAAGTCCACGTATCAAGGGGCGTCTTCCTTTATGGCGCAATCGATCGAGACTCATAATAGTAATTGTGACATCCACCAAGGGGGATTAAGCAACTGACCATATCAATTACTAACCGACCTGTCTCGGCTTCACACGGGTGATGCTTCGCTCCTATGGGTCGTAGCGTTATGGTATATAACCTTTTTAAATGTTATCTATCTATCCATCCAACAGTTCTCTTGTAAGTATTTTATTGAAGAGCAACTTAGCTTTTGTATTAAACACAAATTAATTCTTGTATCGAGTACTCCTTTTACGTATTAGGATGACTTGGCTAGGTACAGTCAGGATATGGCTGCTCAAATCCTTACTGGATGCTTTTCGGTAATTAGGTTGCTTTATTTGACACACTAAGCGAGACTAGGTAAATGAAGCGTTTTTATTGATTCTAAACAAACACATCCTCGCACATCTCCGGTGGAAACGCAGCTTAAAATAAAAATCGGTGTTCGTATCAAAATCGTTCAGGCCGTCAGTCATTTTCATATCAATGAGTAATATAACACATGACGTGACGATGGGACACGATCTCGTTATGATTCATATTTATCATCTGTGGCAATAAACCGAGCTTTACACTGTTATTAAACACATGATTAAATAGTAATTACGTACACTATTTTATTTATGACTAGTCGAACTGCCCTCGTCTCGCTGAGGTAAAGAGAGATGAGAAAATCTTACGTAGTGAATCATTATTATTTAGTGTATAGTAAACATGCATCTGAGTCACAAGTCTTAATTGTCAATATGATACTATGGGTGAGGACTAATAGACTAATGCTTGTAAAATTTCTTAAAAGGTACTTGAACAGTGTTTGGGGCTTGTGACGTACGTGCAAGTTTACAATGCCTACTAGGGCTCGTCGGGTAACAAATTGGGACTCCATTATGTAAGCGTTTGATATTGTTTGGTTGGTTAATCCGATGTCGGTGTTTTGGGCTGTCTCCTTCAGAGGCAGTCACACCAACCCCGCATAACCTTCCCAAGTCCCCGCTTGGGAAGGTATCTGTAAGCAGATTCCTCCGGGTTAACAAAAAAAAAAGGGGGTTCGGTTTTGCGGCTTGAAAAGTCTTTTCTAGATGTACTCTCACAGACTCGGTTTAATCGCCTAACTTTACGCAGTATCTGATAAAAAAGACTTTCTGACCCTGTTGTGTAATGACTAGGTTTAGTGCAATTTTGATATACAATTCTATTTCACGGCCCCATAGTTGACAAAAAGATATTGGCCATATTGCGCTCCGCCATTAACCGATTGTAGACCTCATCCTTTGATAGTTAAATAAAAAACAAAACTATCGTATATATTGTATATTTAAGAATAAATATAAGAATTATTTCATTAATATTTTTTACTATTCGACATATTTATAAACAATATATTGCTAGGTTACGGATAACGCTAACAATGTTCTTGACAATATATATCCTTTTCATCCTCATACTATTCTCGTCATCCTCGCATAGAGTGCAAATGACTTTTTATACTCTAGAATGAAATCTTTTTTTGACATTAACAGCTTGCCTCGTTGGATAAAAGCTTTTTTTTTCTATTTTTTGAAGTGCTTTATTTTATTTAAATAAAAAATATCCTTCTCGTTACGTCTTGTATTTAGAGAAAGTAATATCTTTAGTAATTATTTAAAATTTTATTGAGTATATTAAATAATATCGTAGAAAGTTTATATATTTTGATTACACCAATATATCTCTCGTAGTAATTAAATAAACCGTAATCTCTAATAACAAGTTTCACCGGATCTCGCTAATTTCATTTTTGATTTATATGTTATGATAAATTGTTAGAATATTTGAAGGTTCCGTCATTATTAATTACTAGCCGACCCGCGCGACTTCGTTTGCGTGTTGCTCCGTTCCTATGGATCGTAACGATACGATAAATAGCCTAAGTTACTCCTTGGTACATCAGCTATCTGCCAGTGAAAGTCAATTCCAAAATCAATCCAGCCTTTTCAGAGATTAGCCGGAACAAACACTGACGAAATTTGTAAAAAATGTTATTTTGATTATATACTAAACTAGCCGATCCGCGCGACTTTGTCTGCGTGTTTAATACTCTGCATGCTCCCACGTCACTCATCACCACGTCTCCAAAGTAGCTTGACTTTTTACGATATTTTCAACAACTATCGTCATATTAATTTACACTAAATCTTAACAAATTATACACCTAAACCTTCCTCATGAATCACTCTGTCTATTGGTGAAATAAGTAAGGTATCGGTTTAGTAGTTTTTGAGTTAACAGACAATTAAATGATGACAATAATAACGTGCACTTAGGCAGAAAGCCGAGCATTCCGTGTGGGTTGAAACCCAGGAGATGTCGCGACACTAAACTGATACGATAACTGTCCAACATATAACTTGCGAATAATCTACATTTCCAAAAAATATGATACACTAGTTTTTTTACACTTTGATCTTTACAATTTTGTAAATTAAAAGCAGAAAACTTTAGTCGGGAGGTCCAAATTCGATCTTCCATAAATCGACGACTTGCAGGAGTTAAGTGTGTTTTAAGCAGCAACGAAAATAAATATTACTTGCTTTAATGGTGAAGGAAAACATCGTGAGGAAAACTGCACTCCAGAGAGTTCCCTAAAGTACTCTGTCGTTGTGTGAAGTCTGGTGGCCAGAGTGGACTCATTCTGAGGAGGAGACCCAGCTCAGCTTTGGGCAAACCCCTGACATTACCATGCCCCCTAAGATAACAGTTTCGAATTTATTTCTTACTAGTAGTCCCGCCCCGGCTTTACAGACAGATGTTTGGCTATTGTTACACATGCTTTAGAATTGCATGCTATAAGTAAGCTTCTGAACTATTTACATTTGCTAGTAATAAGCATGCTATTGCTAGTTTTAAGTATGCTCCTGAATAAGCATGCTCAAAGCAAACACATGCCATTTGGTAGCGTGCTCTCTGCCAATTCAAACAAAACTATGGAAAATTAGACAGCCATCCGCGTGGAGCAGAATAAAAATATACTTTTGCTGACCATGCAATGCATTCTCAAACTTCGCTCAGTTAGGAAGAGGAAAAAAAGGGATAGGAATCGATACTAGCACCTTTCCCCCTTTTTATCCAGCATGCCACTAAAAACATGCTTAATACTAGCATGTCCTGTACACACGATAATAGGTAACATTTACTCAATAATAGCATGCTGTCGTGCTAGTTATGAGCATGTGTAATAGTAGCCTTATATATTGTTTACGCGTGGGTGGGGTATACTTCATACTTTAAATAAAATAATAGAAACCCCTCGCGAATATAAAATTATCAACAGTGTTACTAACTTATCATTAATTTAGTCAGTCCGTGGGAGGAATAACAAATAAAAACTGATAAAAGAAGATAGTTTACGCGGAGATAATGTTCAAATTTTTTCATTATTTACTTTGAGATTGTATTTCATCATCGCTACGGCACGTGTTTGTCATATCTATATTACACTTACTGAGATGTGTCTGTACGTATTGTCATAGAATAAGAGAGGAATGATACGTATAGCAAACTGAGCAGCGCCTTGGACTTGCGACCATTACAACCACGGATTACAACGCTCCCCTTAGCGGCCTGAACACACTAACTTACGTGGACCTCAAGTAGGGTGACCTTAACCACGACATTATAATACTAACTTCCATGTACACTGCACGAACTCACCAGAGAGACTGACTAATCTAGCGCAATAAAGGTTATGTATTGTCTACACGTGGGAATACTTGATATATAATAGGAAGCCTTTATCCAGGAAGACGAGAAGCACCTGAGACTTGTGACCCAGAAACAAGTTAAAGGACATAATAGTTGGTAATTCTCGATAAGGAAGATCTAGTCTAGAATGTTATACTTGAAATATATATAAAACAGTGTTGCTAACTCACTGTTGATCACTATTATTTGAGTGAGTTTAGCTTGCTTTACTCCTATGGATCGTAATGTTTTAGAAATTTCAAATATGATAATATAGAAGCTCTTCAAACTGTGGACAAATGCACAGACAGATGGCGTAGGTTTAGTTGTAGGGCTTCGTAAGGGATCTAAATTACTTTAATTATTTTGTTTATAATTATGGTAATACTTTAATCCTATAAGCTATCTTATTTAATGGATGCTCTAAAACTGTTCGATCTCGCTACATCACTTCTTTTTAATGTGAGGGAAATATTACCATTTACCAGAGACTGGCAACCTTTTGAGACGAAAGAGCCGGTTCTACGTTTATAAAGAGCCATTAAATTATTTCCTTTCAATTTCATACAATATTTATTTAAAGAATGTTCTAAAACTGCTCAATCTCGCTGCGTAACTTCTTTTTTAATAGTGAGAGAAATATTATCATTTACCAGAGATCAATAACCTTTTCGGCACAAGAGCCAATTCTACGTTTATAAAATTTTTCCTTTCAATTTCATACGACGCATAATGAATGGATGCTCTAAAACTGCTCGATCTCGCTAGATAACTTCTTTTTTAATAGTGAGAGAAGTATTATCATTAACCAGAGATTGACAACCTTTTGAGACGAAAGAGCCGATTCTACGTTTATAAAGAACCATTAAATTTTTTCCTTTCAATTTCATACAATATTTATTTAAAGAATGTTCTAAAACTGCTCAATCTCGCTGCGTAACTTCTTTTTTAATAGTGAGAGAAATATTATCATTTACCAGAGATCGACAACCTTTTAGGCGAAAGAGCCAATTCTACGTTTATATAGAGCCATCAAAATTTTTCCTTTCAGTTTCATATCAACTAACTAAGCTGACTTGCGCTACGATAGACACTTAATAAAATACTAGCGACCGCCTCGGCTTCGCACAGTTACTTTTCCTACTATAATATACGTGTATTATACAAATAAACCTTCCTCTTGAATTACTCTATTAAAAAACCGCATCAAAATCCGTTGGGCAATTTTAAAGATCTAAGCATACATAGGGATTAGGGACACATGTAAAAAAATAGTTCTCTTTAATTCCGACGTTAATATCTTTTCGATTTAATTTATTTCGGATAAACCCGTCGACCAAAGCAAGTTTCCTAATTAATATCATACGTAACCACAAATTTAATAAATGAACAAATATAACTTGTTCATTACACTTTGTTTTTGATACACCATATTTATGGTTTTCCTCTACACTAAAACACGTTTCAAATGTTAATAATTGTGTTATTAATAAAATATTTTGTTGGAATTGTGATGTGAGTGCGTGAGTTATATATGTGCATTTCCTAGACAAGTTTTGAGTGCAAAATGTCTATAAGTACATACAATGGACGACATTATGTTAACTATCTAAGTGCTGAAGTGATAGATAAAGTGTATGAAGAAAGCCCTTCGAGTAGTCATCAGGCACAAATGATTGCTTATGGTATGATTTTTTTATACATTAGACTTCAGCGGGAATCGGAAACCTTTTTAGACAATTGAAATACAATAATCAATAATATTGCCCCGTAACTAGCTGATATTTTTAATAAATGTGTCTATACAGGAAAGTTTCTGGACATAATGAAGAACAGTAAAATAATATTACTATTCAAAAATAGAAACAGGAACGATCCTAGTAACTATAGACCAATCTCTATATTACCATCACTGAGTAAATTTTTTTAAAATATTATTTTAAACAACTTTTAAAATAGTTTAATGAAAATTAACTATTTCGACAGTATGGTTTTACTAGGGGTACTACAACAGCAGATGCTGGAGTTGCACTTCTTAAGCATATTTATGAAGCGTGGGAGAAATCGCAAAATGCGATTGGTGTATTTAGTGATTTGTCCAAGGCCTTTGATTGTGTTCAATATGAAACACTTAAAAAAAAAACTGAATTATTATAGTATACGTGGTGTTTTACTGGATCTAATTGCCTCATACCTAAATCAAAGAATCTAGAGGATTACTATTAATGGTGTAAAATCTTTTGGACCTTTTACAAATGGGCGTTCCACAGGGATCCATTTTTATGTTTTATTGCGTTGCCCGTTTTTATTTTTGATTAATTTAATATTAAAGATCTGCTATACTGTGTAAAGAATTTGTGTGAAATTGTACTTTTTGCTGATGATACATCTCTTATATTAGAAATAAACAGAAGTATGACGATGTAAACAGTGCTTTGTCGTAGGTTCTTCAATAGTATACGGTAAATAACTTAGTTCTTAATGCTAAAAAGACTAAATGCGTTGTGTTTGCTTTACCTATTGTTAAAAAACAAAAATTTAATCTACAGTTAAATAATGAAATTTTAGATGTGGTGGACTTCTTTAATTCAAATTCAAAACTCCAGTGGAACCTCCATTTATCATCTCTAGCAGGAAGACTCAGCTCAGCTCCCTACGCAGTGTCCTAGGAGAGTCAGACAAATGACCGATGTTAATACCGCTAAGCTAGTTTACTTTAGTTACACTTTCACGGTATTTTGGCATTTTACTGTGAGGTAGGGCCGCGGACATTGAGTCCATTTTTATTCTTCAAAAGAGAGCTGTGCGGGCCATTTATATTCTAAGAGCGCGGGATTCCCTTAGAGATGTTTCTAAAAAATTGACTTCCTTACAGTCTCAACTCAATACATATATTGAAATATTTTGTTCATTTACCAGAATATCCGTTCGTATTCAAAACACAGTGACAAACATAATGTTAATACTAGAAACTGAAATAAACTTTTACCGCCGTACTATCGTCTCCACAAAGTCAGTAATAGTTTCATGGGGCTTGGTGTTCGCATCTATAATAAGATTCCACAGCCTATATTAGACTTGCCACTTCAACAATTTAAAACTTGCATCAATAAATCATTAATATATAAACAGACTGCAATGTACAGGATTACTTAAATGATGAGAATGCTTGGAATCTAAGTGACGTTGACTCTCAAGCTAAATCATTTGTATAACAGACTATGTAAACAAATATGGCTTTAAAAAAAAAAAGGGTGTTTGAGTTTCTGGCCGGCTCTTCTCAACAGAAAACTGTATTACGAACGTAGCTTCAGACAAACTAAATGACCAACCAGTTTCAAAAGTACTTTTTAAAAAAATCTAGTTGAAATATTGAAAATTTTGAGTTTGTGGGAAGAGTCGGCTCTAGTTTTAAAAGAGCCGCCAAAGATAATAGATCGATTCCGATTAAGTTTTATTTGTTCGTAAGGTAATTTAATCGAGATGACTCTTAGCTATGTATTGTGAAGAACTGTTCAGCCGTTTGAAGTGTATCAGCTCATTGCTAAATTGAGAGCTGCCTCACATTTATTATATTGACAATTATAACAATCTCGTAACCTTACAACACTCTCACATTGCTTACACTGAGTACATGTGAAACTGTATTTTTCGATACCTTTCTTTCGATATCAAGTATCGAATAGAAGCAAGTATCAAGCTTTTTTAAACTACGTAACATTTTATGAATATTTAAGTCAAGTCTGTATTGTGTGCTGTTTTTATGTCATAGAATAGTAAATGATTATAGAACAATCGTATCGCCATATATGGCGCTGGAGTAGGGTAGCAGTCACTTCCCTCATTTTGCCAGTCTCTTATGTGCCTGATAGTCTGACGGTAGTCTTAGTCTTGCGTGGTCTCTCAAGGAGTGAAGTAGTCTCTGAATAGTGTTAGTGCTGGGAGTCTGGTGTGAGTTTAGGTTTGTGTTAGCGTAACCTTAGGTTTTTTATACTATACAAAATTGCATCGACTTTTACAAGTTTATATCGATTCTTTTAAATCTATGTCGTGTGGGTATCAATACTTGATAATTGTATTAATTAAGAGTTTCAGTTTTATACAAATCATTTTATACGAGTATTTTGTATAAGGAAATATTCGCTTTGTTTCCTTCCTTAACAACCACATATGATTATTCATAAAGATAAATATAAGATAGATTAATGGGTATTAATTTAATAAAAAAAAGAAGTTTTTATATAGCTTTGTTGGGCAAAAACATTTTAAAATTGCAATGACCTAAACAAAACCTACAAACAAATAAACATAAATTTTAAAATGATTGTTTTGGCTTCTATAAGGTATAGTGTTGGCAACATTAGGATTGGCAATAGTAGGATTTACATGAATAACATTTTTACTTTCTTTAATATTGGACGACTGATAAACATCAATCGAAGAAGTAGACAACATAGAATAATCATTGTTACATTGCGAGTATTATAGCCGTAACTCTGAAGGTCTGAGTCTAAAGTATAATTCCAGGAGAATATTCTAGTCTAGCCGTCATGTTAGTCTGCGTAACGACTACAACTCTTTTACATACATATTATAAAACAAAGTATCGCGTCTTTCTATTCACGATAAACTCAAATCTGCTGAAAGGATTTTCATACGGTTTTAACCAATAGATAGAGTGATTCATGTTGAAGGTTTAGTGCAGTCGCTCCGCATGGAATATAACTTAAAATTGATTTCTAACTAGTCGACCCGTCCCGGCTTCGCCCGGGTGCATTTTTAACACGTGTATTTAGTCGTAATCGCTATTTTAAATCTGCAATATCTTCGAAAATACTCATTTAAATTTAATGCTGTAAAGGGCCATATTGATCTATATTAAATGCACAATGTATTTAAGGTACCTAATTTTATAAGGATTAATGCTGTATTGTTTAAAATCGCTTCGTAATTAAGCCATTTTTTCTCGTAAAAAGTAAAGGATAAAAAATGGTTATTGTGGGTTATCCCTAAGAGATAGACATATACCATAGAGGACTTTTTAGAAGACCTTTTTAAGATGTACAATACTGTAGTACATTATTATGATCTATCTCGTAGGTTTTAGCCAGCGTTTGCAATGTAAGCGCAAAAAATGTGTTTGTCTACGACATCACATTGGAAACCTAAATGTATTATACATATAAACCTTCCTCTTGAATCAATCCGTTGCTTAGCTCTAAAAATCTAAGCATCGAGTGTCCTCAGCCTCAGCGAAGCGAGGACGGTACTATCTCCCTATAGACAATTTATATCGTCCGTCCTTCGTCCGTCCGAGGACAATGGTAACTATTATTCATTAATTGGAGTAAAAGGTAGACTTTATTATTAGACATAAAGTAATTGTATTAAAAACGTCTCTTGAGTCATACGTAATTGTTTTGCTGTATTAAATGAATCATCTAGAAGATTTGTTTAATCAAAATATTATGAGTTAACGTCATTAATTGATTGCTTTTATTTTCTTTACTCATCAATTTTCCTTTATTCAATTTTAAATATTATACTAGTCGACCCGCACGACTTCGTACGCGTGATGCTTCGCTCCTATGGGTCTTAGTGCTAAGTATATAAGAGAGAAATGTGGTACCCATTACTGTACAGCAATACGTATTCAAATGCAATTTAGACTGAAGCGAGCGGTGCCTGGAGCTTGAGAGCCAGGAGCAGGTTTCAAGAGCTCTTTAATAATATATAAACTCTCACCTCCACCACTCGAACTCGCTGACGACAATAGATAATAAAGTAAACTCACATGGACCTCGAAGAAGGGTAACCTTAATCACGACACTATAACACTAACTTCCATGTTCACTGCACGAAAACACCAGAGAGACTGAGACTAATCTATCGCGCTAAAGGTTATATATTGTCTTCACGTCGGTATACTTGAAATAATATAAAGTGATCTACCCGCTACTACTACTTTATAAACAGTGTTGCTAACAAAATATTGTAAACCGTAAGATTAACGAATTATTCTTCTAATTGTGAATCAGGTATTTACCATAGAGTTACAAAACTATTATAGTGGGCATCATGAAAATAGTTACTACGTATTATAGAATAGACTCAACGAGTGATTGAGTGAACGATTTGTGTCTACCTCGGCGAAGCGAGGGCGGCTCGGCTTGTAATATATATTACCCACATAAGGAAACTTAACAGTTCGTTGAAGCGAGACGTTGATAACACTCCAGAAATTCAAGCACGAACTTCAATCGAGTATCAATCCCGATGTATATGATATACGTGTATATCTCTTAGCAACACCGTTTATAAATTAGTATTCGCGGGTAGTTCATTATATCTTATTTCGAATAGACAGTATATAACTTTCGTTCCGATAGGATTGAGTTTGTCTGTCAATTGATATCGCGCAGTACATATTAAAGTAGTGAGACGGATAGTGTAGTGTTGTTTGGTGACGTCTTCAAACCTGCTCCTGGGTCTTAAGCCCCAACACTGGTCAAGTTCCATCATGATTACTTGTCAATATTGTCATTTGAGTGGTACTGCGCCAAACGATAAATCAATTCGTAATATTCTTTATTGCTCCTCTTTATTATTTTAGCAAGAAGGGAGTAAATAACTTCCAATATGTTTAAACCTGGGGTTTTGAAAAATTTTGCCCCTAAAGTTATTTTTTTTTTTATTGAAAAAGTCTGTTCTTTGTTTAGGTGTTTTTAATATGAATAGTTTTATCTAAAAGTAATCTATTCGTATTAGAAGTTAAATGTAAATTGAATGGATTTTATACCATTAGGTTTCCGCTACTTTGAGGAAGTCAGCCAACGGCCAAGGTTGGTTGTTATCTCGTCCAATGTCAAGTGCCAACGCACTCGCAAATTGTATACAAAATAGAGGAAAATATATACTTAAAATTTGTGATTTCCTTTTTGACCTATAATACTGTGGACACACAAACAGAGTACTTATCACTATTACTTTTTTTTAATATTTAGAATACCAACAACCAAAAAGTACTTAAAGCTAAACACAATATACTAAAGTAGTTTCCTAATTATAGGTTTACAGCTATACTTTTTGTATAGTTATGTACACCTATAATTTAGGAAACTACTTTAGTATAGGGGTAGTATAGGATTCTCGTCCAAGGTTCAGTCAGAAATAGTACGAGTACCAAACAGAACCTTGGACTTGTGATACTCACCTTCACTGCCCATGTTCTATATAAGGTTAGGCTATCATAAGACTAACCTAACACAAAGCTAACCTAAGCCTAAGTTACATTTGCCGGAAGAGTAAGTCAGGCTTTTAGATTAATGTTGGGTTAGCCTTATGTAAGCCTAACCCAAAGTTTGGATGTGACTCACCTCCACTGCATAAGTTCTCTTCCTATACAGTGGAGGTGAGTCACATGTGTGTCCGTATCACGCTTAGCTATAAGACAGGTCATCCATTGTACGTCTAGAATGTACATATACGATTGTATATTCCGTCTCCCTTTCATTTTTTATTACCTACTCCCTCTTTTCTCGGATATATATTTATCCTTATCGTTCAAAAGGAAGACAGAAAAAAAAACAATATTTGTATAAAGAACCAACGGATATGGAATTTATATTTTATCCTTTCACGTAAAATAACTCGTGTAGATATTTGAAGAGTTTGAACATAATGGATTTATTGAATTGGAAAATGTTAGGGACAAAATTTCCATCCGCCAACCCTTAGGCAGAGTTTCCTAACCTTTTTTCATCGACCCTACTCACATTAAGTTTCATGCCTCTATTATGTGCGAAATGAATTTTAGCTAATTTTGAAACGATATATGAAGTTGGAAAGTGTGTTTGTTAATTTGATTTATTATTTTTGAACACAGTTTATAAATTAGTATTAGCGGGTAGTTCCTTCATTTTATTTCAAGTATACCGACGTGTAGTACAATATAATCCTTAGTGTGGTAGATTAGAGTCAGTCTCTCTTCTGTTGTCGCGTAGTGCACATGGGAATTAGTATTACGATGTCGTGATTAAGGTCACCCTTCTTGAGGTTACTTTAGTCAGCGACTTTAGTGAGAGTAACTATATTATGTAAGAACTCTTTTAACCTGCCCCTGGGTTTCAATCCCTAGGCATTGCTCGGCTCTGCCTTAATTGCATCTTTTTATCGTACCTTAAGTGTTACTACCCACTTTTATCCCAGTAATATGCGGGGTGTGCAAGGAACACAAGCAAAGCCTGGTGCTTGTGTTTTTGAACTTGCTTTGCACCCTCCTGGTGGTAAAGCGTTCTGGTCCCTAGCTGAAGCAAACTTCTGTCACCCCTCACTGCCTCCTCTGCTGAAGCCTGACGGAACGCTTGCCCACACTCTTTTTGCGGAGGCTTGTAGTGCAACAACTCCTCTTACGAGTCGGCAAAAGGCAAGAAGCTATGCTGTCTGGATGTGAACAAGGCTAGTGGACCTGATGGTATTCCAGCAATTGCTTTAAAGTATTGTGTGTCTGAACTATCTCCTGTCCTAACGCGTTTATTTCGCTTCTCTTATGAGACTGGTTTAGTCCCGAAGTCCTGGAAGCTCGCTAACGTGCAACCTGTGCCCAAAAAATAGGTAGGTAGTCGTGCTGACCATTACTTGAAATTACTCGCCTCTAATCCATCTAAACATTCTTACCATGTTGCTAGTATACGTGAATCGATATGAAGTCAGGTAAAGTTTAAGATTGTCCAGGTAAAAATAGCCCAAGACTAACAATGTACTCTGAACAATGGGTAATGGGTATCGGTGGCGACGCGCGACGTTGAGTGTAGCCTTGCTTTTTGTGATTAGACATGCCGGACTGCTGGTGTATTGGGATTCTATTGTTTATTGTATTGTGTTACTTACTAATACTATAAATGCGAAAACGTTTTTTGCACAGAATATCCAAAAACCAACAATATCAACAACAATTTTAGGAGTATAGTCCGTGTTTCATACCTATATATATCTAGTCCACTATCTTTGGCCGTCGGTCATATTGGATTTAGATTAAAGTCATTTTATTTTTCGTATTCTTCTCAGCAAACCCTTTCATTTGATAACCATGTCATGGCTGTGGACAAACAATAACTTGTACGCCATCTTGGACAGTCCACCATATTGGATTTAGAATGACATAACGTAGCTACATGCAAACATAGTTAATTAAATAGAAGTTTGTAAAAATGTATTATTTTTTTCAGGTATCCAACACGCTATAGGTGGTCTAGCATCCAAACCGGAAAGAGATCTGTTGATGCAGGACTTCATGACAGTCGAGACCACGAATTTCCCCTCAGAAGGCTCCAACCATACACCCGCACACCACTACTCCGAGTTCAAGTTTAAAACATACGCACCGATCGCCTTCAGATACTTCAGAGACCTGTTTGGAATACAGCCGGATGATTTCCTTGTAAGTACTTACTGTTTATTATAGGGCAGATGTTTTCAAACTGTGTGACGCGCCGCGCTGGGGGATATAGACCTGATGACTGGGTCAACGCACAATTATATTTCTAACAATAACAATAATGCCGCATACGTGAAATGAAGATTAGTCCAATTGTTGTGTTGATAAATAGAAAATGGCGTCTCTTGACAGATTGTATCAATAGCGTTGTTGACGTTTGTTGTTTAGTGCTATATAAGTGATTCGGTACAAATTACGGATATTTGACTCTCAAATATTATCCAATTAATTGATTTTTTTCCAAAACATTTCCTACATTTTCTTTAGTTATAGCCAAAAAAAGCGGTAATTTCTTAAATATATTGCCGCCATTTTATCTAACAAGCAATAAACAAGTTATTATACTACTTTTCTAAGTAAATTGTGATTTTTCTTACTAAAATGCTTGTATACAACATTATTCCGACATTGACCTATGTCTATCCCCAAGGAATAAAAGGAATTTTGAAGACTTATGATATGTAAAAAAGACTTAACAATATAAATTTTTTTTTCTCCGAAATTAAAATATCCAGGCGTTTACGACTATAAACATATTTTAGTATTATCTCTCAGGAACTCTGGATTTTTCCGGGATAAAAAGTAGCTTACTAATAAAGGTAAATAAATAAAGTATTTGTGTGACACATTTCAATGTAATTCGTTCAGCCATTTTGCGTGATTTAGTAACAAACAACTAAACATACAAACTTTCACATAATATTAGTAAGATATAAGATGAAAAAGCAAGGGGTATATCCACGAGTTTTGGAACCTCTGCTATAGGCGAATTCACAGTCATATTATATCTCTTATAATAAAATATAATATTGTTTTTGAGTAATTCTAGGTCAATGTTTAAAATAATTATCTTTTCACGATATATTTGCAAAATGCCAAAGTTTATTAACCTGTTCAGTGTTCACGCTTTTTGCTTCGGAGCTGCTGTCTCATTTAATTAAGATAACCAGATTATATTACGTTAATGAAGATATATATTATTTATTTTTATATTAACGTACCAAAAATGTATATAATAGAAAGATAGATAGAAAGACAAAAGAAGCTTATATAAAATTACTTTTATTAAAAGTGCATATATGGGAATGTCTAAAACCCTAAAGATCGTTCATAATCTATACTAATATATATATAGCTGAAGAGTTTGTTTGTTCGTTTGCTTGAACGCGCTAATCTTAGGAACTACTGGTCCGATTTGAAAAATACTTTCAGTGTTAGATAGCCCATTTATTGTGTGTGTGTGAAGTGATATCATCACGATAAGACTAATAGAAGCGGAGCTACAGGCGGACGAAGTCGCAAGGGTCAGCTAGTATTATATAAAATTCTTTCAGTGTTAGATAGCCCATTTATCGAGGAAGGCTATATATCATCACGCTACGACCCATAGGAGCGGAGCATCACGCGGACGAAGTCGCAAGGGTCGGCTAGTATTATATAAAATTCTTTCAGTGTTAGATAGCCCATTTATCGAGGAAGGCTATAGGCTATATATCATCACGCTACGACCCATAGGAGCGGAGCATCACGCGGACGAAGTCGCAAGGGTCGGCTAGTATTATATAAAATTCTTTCAGTGTTAGATAGCCCATTTATCGAGGAAGGCTATAGGCTATATATCATCACGCTACGACCCATAGGAGCGGAGCATCACGCGGACGAAGTCGCAAGGGTCGGCTAGTATTATATAAAATTCTTTCAGTGTTAGATAGCCCATTTATCGAGGAACGCTATAGGCTATACATCATCACGCTACGACCCATAGGAGCGGAGCTACACGCGGACGAAGTCGCAAGGGTCGGCTAGTATTATATAAAATTCTTTCAGTGTTAGATAGCCCATTTATCGAGGAAGGCTATAGGCTATATATCATCACGCTACGACCCATAGGAGCGGAGCATCACGCGGACTTAGTAGCAAGGGTCGGCTAGTATTATATAAAAATCCTTCAGTGTTAGATAGCCCATTTATCGAGGAAGGCTATAGGCTATACATCATCACGCTACGACCCATAGGAGCGGAGCATCACGCGGACTTAGTAGCAAGGGTCGGCTAGTATTATATAAAAATCCTTCAGTGTTAGATAGCCCATTTATCGAGGAAGGCTATAGGCTATACATCATCACGCTACGACCCATAGGAGCGGAGCATCACGCGGACTTAGTAGCAAGGGTCGGCTAGTATTATATAAAAATCCTTCAGTGTTAGATAGCCCATTTATCGAGGAAGGCTATAGGCTATATATCATCACGCTACGACCCATAGGAGCGGAGCATCACGCGGACTTAGTAGCAAGGGTCGGCTAGTATTATATAAAAATCCTTCAGTGTTAGATAGCCCATTTATCGAGGAAGGCTATAGGCTATATATCATCACGCTACGACCCATAGGAGCGGAGCATCACGCGGACTTAGTAGCAAGGGTCGGCTAGTATTATATAAAAATCCTTCAGTGTTAGATAGCCCATTTATCGAGGAAGGCTATAGGCTATACATCATCACGCTACGACCCATAGGAGCGGAGCATCACGCGGACGAAGTCGCAAGGGTCGGCTAGTATTATATAAAATTCTTTCAGTGTTAGATAGCCCATTTATCGAGGAACGCTATAGGCTATACATCATCACGCTACGACCCATAGGAGCGGAGCTACACGCGGACGAAGTCGCAAGGGTCGGCTAGTATTATATAAAATTCTTTCAGTGTTAGATAGCCCATTTATCGAGGAACGCTATAGGCTATACATCATCACGCTACGACCCATAGGAGCGGAGCTACACGCGGACGAAGTCGCAAGGGTCGGCTAGTATTATATAAAATTCTTTCAGTGTTAGATAGCCCATTTATCGAGGAACGCTATAGGCTATACATCATCACGCTTCGACCCATAGGAGCGGAGCTACACGCGGACGAAGTCGCAAGGGTCGGCTAGTATTATATAAAATTCTTTCAGTGTTAGATAGCCCATTTATCGAGAAACGCTTTAGGCTATACATCATCACGCTACGACCCATAGGAGCGGAGCTACACGCGGACGAAGTCGCAAGGGTCGGCTAGTATTATATAAAATTCTTTCAGTGTTAGATAGCCCATTTATCGAGGAAGGCTATAGGCTATATATCATCACGCTACGACCCATAGGAGCGGAGCATCACGCGGACTTAGTAGCAAGGGTCGGCTAGAATAATATAAAAATCCTTCAGTGTTAGATAGCCCATTTATCGAGGAAGGCTATAGGCTATATATCATCACGCTACGACCCATAGGAGCGGAGCATCACGCGGACTTAGTAGCAAGGGTCGGCTAGAATAATATAAAAATCCTTCAGTGTTAGATAGCCCATTTATCGAGGAAGGCTATAGGCTATATATCATCACGCTAAGACCAATAGGAGCGGAGCATCCAGCGAACGAAGTCGCGCGGATCGACAGTATTTAATATACGCATCACCATAAAATTGTATTGTAATACATATAACAACGTTATATATTATAATATATCTTGCGAGATTTACAAAATCTATCGAAAGATTGTGAAGATATTGCTGTCTGAAGGCGGTATCTGCTGATTGGTCGCTCTTACTGCAGTTCTGTGTCCACAGAGTTCAAAAATCTCAAATAGTTTTCAAGATACTTACAAAAAACCAAACCCGCTCTTTTTTTCACATAATTGTTTATAACTTTTGCAATATTTGCGAGCGGCCCTTCAGTTTTCTCAAAAACGACATGCCATTCCGAATCGAACGACACCTAAATCATAAGTTTTGGGAAAATGGGGAAAAGTTTCGACCTAAAAAGCACTTGTTGAATAGACTATTACAAATGAAACACAGTCAGTCAAATAAAATAAATATATTTCTAGAATTGTGATACAAAGTATGTATTTATTATTTGGTTGGTAATCGAGAAAATCTATCCAAATTCTATTCAATACTTGTTACCGTAAGAAAGGTATCGAGAAATACCGTTTCATCTGTACTCAGTGTAAGCAATGTGAGTGTGTTGCCATGGTTACGAGATTGTTATAACTGTCAATATATTAATATTGTGAGGCAGCTCTCAAGTTAGCAATGAGCTGATAGTCTTCAAACGGGTGACCAGATCTTCACAATACAAAGCTAAGAACCATCACAATTAATTTACCTTTCAAACAAATAAAACTTCATCTGAATCGGTCCAATATCTAGGGCGCTATGATGCTACAGACGGACATAGAGATACAAACGTTAAACTTACAACCCCCGTTAGTTCTTTTCTTACTTCATATACTAATAAGTACCATTCTGCCAACAGATGTCTATGTGCAGCGCACCTTTACGTGAATTGAGCAACCCAGGAGCATCCGGGAGCATCTTCTATCTCACCAACGATGACGAGTTCATCATCAAGACCGTGCAGCACAAGGAGGGGGAGTTCTTGCAGAAACTGCTGCCTGGGTACTACTTGAACCTCGATCAAGTAAGTCATTCTTCGACGTCTACACTATTATATAAAGAGGAAAAATTTTGTCTTGTTGGTATTTTTGTATGTTTGTTTGACGCAAATAGGTTCCGGTAACCGAAATTCTTTCACAAATAAAAAGCTACAGCCTTACATATTATAATTAAGAAGATGTGGCCATTTAAGTGCCATAACGTAGCCATTTTTTCAAAATAAAGGTTTTCCCCTGTTCCACTTTAATTTATATATGACTAATTACCAACGACACAACGGCCACACAGATCGACATGCACTTCATCCCCACCGAGATAGATGGCGTACGAGCACACTCATTTGTCCGCGATAAAACATAGCCTATGTCTTTCCCCAAGCTCTACTTCACGTCTGTATCATATTTAATCATATTCGGTTCAGTGATTTAAGCCTGATTATGTAACAGACGCACAGACTCCACCTATCCGTCAATAGATGGCGTAAGTAGTATATTAAATTGCAGTTTCATTTGTTTAGTTTGTATTCTTAGGTATCTCCTACTTTTATTAAGTGTTATTCGAATTCTAATATTTAACTAATATTATTAGTAAGATATATATCTCATACGAACCAGATTTTAAGAGACGGTTGTTTTTTCAGAACCCCCGCACGTTACTACCAAAGTTTTTCGGCTTATACTGCTACCAGTGCAACAGTAAAAACGTGCGGCTCGTCGCTATGAACAACTTGCTGCCGTCCTCGGTCAAACTACACCAGAAGTATGATTTGAAAGGATCCACTTATAAGAGAAAGGTGAGGGGTAAAATAAATAATAATGCATATAGCCATACCCGTCCAATATTACCAGCAATAACCACAATTCTGATCCGCTATTATAAATATTGCATGGTAGTGGCTTTGGAAGATATCAGATAGCACAGATGTGGGTAAATTGACATCTTCAAGAGTCAAGATAGATGACTTTATAATTAACATCCTCCAATGCTTGATATCTTCAAAACTCTGAAATCCAATGAATTAAGTATAAATAGCGGATCTCTTCTCATCTCTTATCTTCTTCCTCCTACTACTCCTCTCTAGAAACTATAAATTCTTACACTCTTTTGTTGTGTGCTAGAAAAGGAGTATAAGGTTTTTTCGTTTCACGTTAATGTAATATATGTATATTTTTCTCATCAGGCAAGCAAAACAGAGAGACAGAAAAATTCACCAACATACAAAGACTTGGACTTTATGGAGCACCACACTGAGGGTATATTCCTGGAGGCAGACACTTATACTGCACTCATCAAGACCATGCAGAGGGACTGTCGTGTCCTCGAGAGTTTTAAGGTATTATACTTACTGACGTAGATATTAACGGACATCCTCGGGCTGTGGGTGGGTACAAAAATTTTTTGGGAATTTTATTTCTGAGATGATGAAAAAGGAAAGCTGGGTCGTAGTAGTCGCTTTTTTTAAAAAGATTAATAGCAGTATGGATCACATACATATACTAGTATTCCCTTTACCCCTCCTAGTAAGTAGCTTGTGTCAGGAGTAGTCCACGTCAGTAGTCCAATGTCTTTGAAAGTTCTTTCTGAGTGCATTATTCTCTTCTCCTTCTTCTTTTTATTCTATTTACTGCGACTGCTTCCACTACTAAAATATTATGATACGTCACATTTACTAGAGCTCAATGACAATGAATATACCTACCTTGAGGCTTATATGCCTACCTCAAAAGCTGCTCAACTTCTGCATCTCCTTGTTTTGTGGGACTGTTTACTTGTATCCTTGCCATCATTATCCTCATAATAACTCACAAATTACTTACTCTTACTATTGCGCCTGGTCTCTTCGGAGTTAGGAGAGTAGGCAAACTTCACACACTGACAGAATATATTTCAAATCGTGTGAGTGGACCCCTCAAATAAAGCATCAAAGTCTTAACTAAATTTACCAATTTTCATTACAGATCATGGACTATTCACTTTTAGTCGGCATCCACAACCTTGACGAGGCACAGAGAGAGAAGACAGAAGCTCGAAATCGTACTGAGTCTGGACAAAGCGATGATGAGGCTGACGGAGAACCTAAGAAGGGATTAAATAGGACCAGGTTTGTTATACCATAGATTTTTTTATTAATGAGTTGTCTATCTAATGGTCAATGACACAAACATAATAAGGGTTTAAACTTATGACTTTAGTGTTTTGAAACAAAAGTTTAATCTGTTCTATTATATTATATTTATTTATTTACGTCTAATATACATGACAACATAATATTCCTTGTTGCCTATCCATTGATGACGTCATAGCTTTCAATAACGTCATAATTTTGGTTTTGAATTATTTGTGGAAGTCCAGGGAAGGTTTAAACAGTGAAATATGCTAAAAAAAATTGTAATAAAACTTCTACCTGTAGTTTAATAGACCTCAGAGAAGTGAGGACGGGTCAGCTGGTATTTTTTTATTTTTATCTGATCAGGATAGGGGTTTAAAAAATCAGTATATATTATTGTTCAGACACAAATACCAGAGAAAGCACCCGAATGTACTTGCGGCGATTCTGGGTACGCGTCTTAAAAGAAAAGACATTATCTAGTCAGGGAGACCTAACTAGATTATAACGAGTAGCTGTTCTCGTTGGAGGATGCACTCGACCTGACAATACCATACAACCAATCTGCTTAAAGTTGTCTATTCATTTATAAACCGATTTTGATTATTATTTTATTTTTTAGATAGAGACAGGTATATAGTAGTTTTATGACATTGATATTGAGATTTTTTTGAGGTCAGGTAAGTCTAATGAAAATTCATGTTAAATACAAATTTTGAATATTATAGTATATATTTTTATGCTTTGTTACTATGCGTATATAGATCTTCCAAATTGGTGACGGAACTTTTAAAACTTTTCCAGATTAGAGCAAAGCAAAGAGGATTTTAAGAATCAAGTGAAACGGACACAGTAATTACTTTTTTTTTAATATATTTATGTTTTGTCCTAACGCACTAACTACGTGTTGTCCTAACGAATGCATGGTAAAGACTAACTTAGAAAACGAGTGATACTTTTCCAAAATTTTGGATAGTTAGAAAAGTTATTAAATATCTGACTCACTTACTTTTTTCCTTTTTTTTCTTTAAATAGTATATTAGCAGAATGGGTCACATACTAATAGTATTCCTTAACCCCTCCAACTAAGCTAAATGCTTGTGTTAGGAGGGGGACATGTCAGTAGTCCAATGAGTTAGTAATATTTTGGGTCTGATTTTATTTCTGTCTTATTTTGGTTAAAGTTTGCTTTTCAAGTTTTTCTTTTCTATAGAACACTTCTAGTTTAATAAGCAATGTCTGGACGCCATTTTGTGACTCGGTGATGTACAGAAGTAATAGACAGACATACACCAATACAGTGCATTGCCACCTACAATGTACAAATCAAAAGCAAACTTTATAATGCAAAAACTAATAATTTCTATTGACCCTTGTAATATAGCATGTTATGGAAAATCAATTTTTTAATTCTGTAAAATTCTGACAGCTGTCATTTTTGACGTTTCAGTTGTCATAAACCTTTTCCAATAACAAAAAATTATAAACTAATTTTTTAAAACTTGCAATACTTAAGTAAAGAATTCTACAGAATTAAAAAATTGAATAGATATAACAATATTAATTATATATAGATTCTCGATTAGATTGAAGATGCGTTAGTTTTTTTTTTAATTACGAAACTTACTGAAACAGTCTTAGTCTACTCGGAAGGTCCGAGTTCAATCCCCCCCACAGACACACACCTCTAACTTTTCTGAGTTATGTGTGTTTTAAGCAATTATATATCACTTGCTTTAACGGTGAAGGAAAACATCGTGAGGAAACCTGCACTCCTGAGAGTTCTTCATGTCCTCAAGCCAACCCGCATTTGGCCAGCGTGGGGGACTATGACCTAATCCCTCCTCAATTAATGAATGTAACTTATTACATTAACACATATATTACACAAATATTACTATATTTACAAAAAGGTTTCTTTCTTTATATAAGCATGTATGATAGATAAAAAATTGTTTTATGTTTTAAAAAAAAAATATAATAGTTTATTTATATAATTTTTTTTTTGGATTTCCAGGTCTATAAACCGTCAACGACTAGTGGCGCACTCTACCGCGATGGAGAGCATTCAAGCTGAAAGCGAACCCATTGATGAGGAGGAGGATGTTCCGTATGTATCTCAGCTCTTATACATCTATACTAATATTGTAAATAGGTAATGTTTGTGATGTTGTAGGGGGTAATCTCTGGATCTACTGAACCGATACCAATAGAAAGTCATTATTTGTGAGTGGCATAGTATATATATTAACCCGAACAAATGAACAGACTATTTCGTGGTAGTAAGTCGGGGAAACGCTGCCTTAACGGCGAGAGATATGTGATGATTATTTTTTTGTACTTTATAAGAGGGTAGGCGACCCGCGCGACTTAGTCCGCATAAAGCTCCGCTCCTATTGGTCTTAGCGTGATGATATATAGCCTATAGCCTTGCTTGATAAATGGACTATCTGACACTGAAAGAATTTTTCAAATCAGACCAGTAGTTCCTGAGATTAGCGCGTTCAAGCAAACAAACTCTTCAGCTTTATATATTAAATATTAAAATTGAATTAGCTGCTTACATACATAAAGGTAAATAAATAATATAAAATGGGACAACATCAAAACATAAAACACAATGTGACGTCACGTCGTGTAGATCTATTATTGTCAACCTTTTCGTACAGCAATAAAGAAAGTAGCAATATTTCACTCTCTTTCTCTCACACACTCTCATAACAAAATATCTATCCTTCTCTACATGCCGAAATTAACAACCAATCTCAATCCAAATCTTTATGGATTATGGATTGTAAATAGATTCCTAATTCAAATATTGTGTATAGAAAATTCAAATTTGGAATTTATTTTTTGATCCAAAGGTTTTGTATCGAGATTGCCAGATTGGTTATTAATTTCGGCCGTACGTCAACTTGACAACTCGCACTAAGGCTGCGTTTTTACCAGAGAGGAACGAGTTTGTCAAGAACCAATAGAATCGCAAATTATCTCATCTCTGGTGGAAACACAGCCTAACACAAGTCGCTATATAGTCTTTACACTTTGTCGATTTTGTTCCAGGCCGGGTGGTATTCCAGCAAGGAACGCGCGCGGGGAACGACTCCTCCTGTTCCTGGGTATTATAGATATATTGCAGTCGTATCGTCTTAGGAAAAAGCTGGAGCACACGTGGAAGAGCATGATACATGATGGAGTGAGTATTTTGTATTTACAACTAACTTTGCACCCCCCTTTTACCTTTATAAGGGATGACTTTGAAAAAATATCTTACCAGTGTTTCATGCTTTCATACTGAATTTAATTTGAATAACTTCAAAAACGGCAAAGTGTCATACTAACTTTGCATCCTCATTTTACCCCCTTAGGGGGTGAATTTTCAAAAATCCTTTCTTAGTGCTCCCCTACATTATAAAAGGAACCCCTGTGCAAAATTTCTAGTTTCTAACCCTTATAGTTTAGGCCCATGCGTTGATATGTCTGTCATTAAGTCAGCTTCTCCAAAAAGTCAATGACTATTCTAGTTAAGGATTTTTTTTTTAATTTAATTTATTATTATAGTCTAGTTATATGGAAGTTTTGGCCCAACTTAATGATTAAACTTTTTTCAGGACACAGTGTCAGTCCACAGACCGAGTTTCTACGCAACAAGGTTCTTAGATTTCATGGCCAAAACAGTATTTAAGAAGATTCCTTCATGTAAGTGTGCATTTTATATCCTTTTATTATTACTGGCGAGTGAAAGAGATGGAGCTATATTGGAAAAAGTAGGGAATAGTAAACCCTTCATGAACTACAGGGACATATGTGTCCCAAGTAAAAAAAAACAACTGTTTTATTTAAAACAGGTTCAAAAGTTTATAATAAATTATTCCCGAAATTATTTCTGGAAGGTCTGAAGAAGTGCCATACATATATTACGTCATACAATTTTCTTCTACTTGTGACGTCACAAGAAAATATTAAATTAAAAAATTTGATACAAAAATATCGTGTTTTAATAGTATAAATATTATATTACATTTTGAATAGTGATATTACGAAATTTAGGGTTTTTTTCACCCCCTTGTCACTTTTTATTAACCCCCTCCCTAATATGTGACGTAATAATGGATCAATTATAATCGAATTTTTCTATTGATCATTTTATTGTAAAAAATATATATATTTAAGTATGTAAGGGACACTTATGTCCCTAAGATCGTGTAACGGTTAAAGGTGGACAATAGGTGTGAGAGGGACAGCAATACTCAATAATTGGTCGAGCTTTTCTTCTTTCAAACTACTCCATTTGCTATTACTGTCATTGTACAGCTATTCCTATTTTAGACGAAAACCAAGTAGTTTTTATATACCGTAGATTATATACTAATAATAAGGTTGATATTTCCAAAAATAAAAAAAAAATTTGGAAGTCTCAAATTGATCATATCATATTTATTTTTATTTTCGAAAATATTTTCTATTAACTATTTATGTCATTTCATAACATAAGTTATACATAACTAACTCGTTTATATTGTCCACGAATTTGTGAAACGCAAGAAGATATTTTATACAAAAAAAAATGAGACCTGTTGTCAAAAGAACAGAAAAAAAATAAAAACTAAAAGTGATGACGACGACGATGATTTATTTGTTAATGCAAAGATTCAACGGTATATATGAAGTCATATGATTAAATTTCAAAATTGATTTTAACCATTACCAGGGTAATATTTTGAAAAAATAAAAAATACGTGTACATTTATTTTTCTTCTACTTTCATATAACATAATAATATAGATATGTTAAACATATGAAATGTTGTGAACTAAGTCCAATAGATGGCGTATAAAATGTGAAGAACAAGTTGCTCAAGTGATCTTTTTTCTTTTTTTTTTTAAATACATTTTACATTGGCGAGATTGTCTGTCCGAGATCCAAAGATTATAAACATTTTTTTTTCTTAAATTTTTTTTACTATCGACATATAATGCTTAATTTCAAATGCAAATAAATAATATTTGGTTGACACAAATGTATCCGTTAGGTGGCGCTGTAATCGATTATTACGTCTTTTCCATTTATTTTTTTCAATTTCTTTTTTTTCTTGTATTTATGACATTTATTCGATATATATAGTTCGATTTAACCTTAGTTTATATAGATTTTAAATATAACAGAAATGTCTTATTGCGTTTCACACAA
Source organism: Limenitis camilla (assembly GCA_905147385.1). Classification (NCBI taxonomy): domain Eukaryota; kingdom Metazoa; phylum Arthropoda; class Insecta; order Lepidoptera; family Nymphalidae; genus Limenitis; species Limenitis camilla. The sequence continues at coordinate 3,302,765 of LR990251.1, read as the reverse complement.
CATCATTGGTTAATAAAGCTTATACGAAAAAAAAAATAACAAAATTGTCTATATCAGTGGACCTTCCGGAGATCAAAGGCAACCATCGCAAGTTCAGAACCCTCGTGACCAGCTATATAGGTATTATTGTGTGTTATACGATTATGGGTGTTGGTGGATTTCAAAAAAAATAAATTATGAGCTGGATGAACAGATAGAATAAAAAAATAAAGTAGGTTAAGAGATTTCGATGTTTCTATGATATCTATTACTATTAGATATAGGTGTTTTTTTTTACATAGTTTTCTATTTTTTTCTTCTTTGTATACCATCACCTCCTTTGGATGTTTACTTTAAAAAAACATCCTGATTTTTTTTTTCATAAACCCTTGCGATATTTTTTTTTAAAAAGATAGTCTTTATTTAATTCTCTTCTGATAAAATAATTATTTTTTTAGTGGATTAAATAAAATAATTTAAAAAAAATGTTCGTCTTTCGTTTAGCTCATAATGTCATTAGTCATAAATAAGCTTGAGGTTTTTCAATTTATATAAAAAAAACTAGAGGTGTCTTTTTGTAGATAAATTTCTAGGAAATAATTATTAATTTGATTTAAGAAAGTGTAGATAAGTAGTTAATACTAGATTATAAAATGTAGTAACTTTTTTTTTCAAAAAAAAAAAGGATTCATATAATACACCAACACCCAAATTTATTAGCGTAGGCGTTCACTATTGTCAGTGAATGTGATGTTTTATTAACCCCCTAAACCCGATCGTTTATTTTATTCCAATTTTTGTTTTGACACTTCCGAATTGGGCATGTACCATATTTTGTTTTTCGATTTTTTTCGCATGATTATTTTAACGTGAAAGTCATGCACGTCCCCGAAATAAAAATGTTTTTGCGAGAATAATGTCTGTTTTTCCTTTTTTCCCAACAATTGTCCGAAATTGGATACTGGCGCGCGTCCGTGGAGGTTTGAGTAAGTCGTGAGAATACGTCGATAGCATGTTTATCATTATCTGTGGTCCTTTACGAAATTGTTATAATCTGTACCGATGATAGGAACACGAAATACTACAATAACACTTATTTCATATTACGGAGTGTTAAGACAAGATTGTGTATCCCTTAAAATGTATGACTTATAGATGGCGCTGCTGTAGCTAGCTTTAGACCCTCATTGAACAAAACGTTGGATGAGAGATAAAATAATAAATTGGCTAAAAATATATTAAAATGCTACTATACTATAAAAGTATAGATAGTTCAATCCACGACAGCTTAGTAGTCAAGCGGAGAGTTTTCTTGGATTTTGGATATGAGTATAGAAAAATCATATTTGGAATCTATTTTCCATCTCTAATTTTAAGATTGATTATTAATATCGGCCTTATAGCTACAGTAGCGACCTCTGACTATTTATGGAACATTCATTTCGGTAGACATTTTTTGTTGTTGATCTCTCTTATCTAAACACTCCATAGGCTAATATTATAGATTAAATATGGCGCTGTGACATGATTTAAAAATTTATTTCACTTTTGACATAAGCACAACTATAATGGGTTTTTAATTTATTTTAATTATTAAGCGTATGTTTGTCCAGCCAAGACTTACTTATGCAATTTATTAATTGTATTTCCTTATTAAATTAAATAATAAAAAATAATTATGTTAGCAGATGACCATATAATAAAAAACAATAGTTCGTGGAAGCTGAAATATGAATATATTCATAAGGGGGCGTTAAATTACGTGAGGACTTTTTAGTGAGATTTCTTATTATTTTCCTCCCTCCCCCTCCCCTAATCTCACGCGAGATTCATCTGTGAAGTTCGGAAGAATATGACAAACACTATTGTGTCAGATTTGGCCATATTTTATTCTAGAAATATTTTACACCGCTTTCTGCTAGAGAAAATAATTGAAAAGATTTGGCTTGATCCCCTCCATCCCTAGAACATTGTACTGTATGTGGGCTCCTGTTTCCGCACTTAGACTCAAGTTCGGTCCATTGTGCGTGTGGAGATGCCCAGCTCCTTCCAAAAGCGCAGAAGTTTCCTGGGAACTTCACAGGCTTCTTGGTGCGACCTCATGTCTTTGAGGATTTGTGCCCGTTGTGTGGCGACACCAACGCATTCCAGGACAACGTGGGCAGTCGTCTCTTCTGCCTGTAGCATCCCCTGCAAATGGGGCTGTCTGTCATGCCTATAGTAAATAGATGTTTATTAAGTGGGCAATGTTCAGACTGAGCAGTTTACGGGATAAGCTCTTTGACAAAGCAGGAAGAGCTTGTTTAGACTGCCGACAGTCCGCAATCCCTAGAACACCTCACGTAATTAATGGACTCCCCCTAAAATGTCGCAAAGAAAATAAAATATTAAATTGTTAGATTAAAATGTATTCGATAAAATCGATTATTATACCAAATGGGTTTCATATAATTAGGACATCACTAGTTTCAAGCTGTCAAAAGTGAAATACTGCATCTTCAGGACATGTTGACTCGACAAAAGTCGATTGCAGACTAATAAGCGGCTCTATATAAAGCTGGTTTTTTACTACCTACAAATATCTACAATATGAAGATGAACTTTCTAATGGCGCTGTATTTTATCTTTATATCATATAGACAACAAAACATTCATGTATTATAACAATTTCATTGTAATTGTCGTCATTGAAACCTCTTTACAAACTTAGTTAATATATGTCCGTCCGTTTGTAGCTAGACCCTAAACCCCTTTGATTTTCATAGCACGATTCCGAAAAAACTATTTATTTTTTACTTGCACACATCTACTATATTTTTTTCAAAAAAAAAAAAATTACACGTCCTACTCTAAATCTTTAAAAAATCTGTGATTTGTTATTGTTCGCGTTTACCTCCTTTTCAATCTTCTAGCATGATTTTCATCGATACTTTGTTCTTTCTTTGTCTTCTTTATTTTTCTTTAGATAAGCTTGGAAAGATTTATTTTTGCGTTGAAATTTGACAGAGAAATGTCATTTTTGTGCTTTTTATAACTTTGTTTATTTGTACTGTTAAAAGTACTATTGTGGTATTTTAAAATTGACGACACAGACATTTATTTCAGTATCACAATAGTATTAAATCAAACAACGGATTTATTTTTAATGACAACGGAATGTTTTAAAATTTCGTTGTAATTAAAAATAATGAAAGAAATGCTCGTGAAATTTCAAAAATTAAAGAAATGTATTTTACAGCACTAAAACATTCTCCGTCGAAGAGGAAAAGCATCGCGAAACCGGCCAGACCTCAAGAAGAAATCGATACTACAGGTATGGTCTTTTCTTTTTAAAGAGTATTTTTTTAATACAAAAAGTTAAAACAGTCACATTTTTGTGCCGGTTATAAGGGAATACGCATGTGCAGTTTTTATATATTTATTGTATGCATGTCTTTAACAATAGTAGCTAGTAGTCCTATTCCTAACAAAGAATGTGGATTTTTTTTTGGTACCTTTATATTATATACATTTCAGTTTATTTTGTCCCCTATCCTTTATCCTATCTGGTGTTTGTTCATCATCCTTTTAGCTGTGCGTATTTTATTTCGAAAAACATCGGTACGTTGCCCGAAACGTGTTTAAAGTGTGTGCCAAGAGTGATCGACGGACCGGGGTGAAATAAACTGAAATGTACCAAAAAGTGATAGAAATTAACCCGCCGGTTTGTACACAGGGGGTAAGATCATCGGGCGACCAATTAAGGACTATAACCCAGATTATCTCAGGCAATCCAGATTGTCCCCCAGGTCGTCTATACGGTCTAGTATGAGTGACTTTACAGACACGACTATATCTACATGGAACCAACGACACCAAATACCTACTGAGTATCCCTCAGTGTTGTCGGATAGATTAAAAATACTAGACAGGGATAGATTGCCGTTACGACGGATAGATTTTGACACTTCAAATCTAAATCCAAGAGAACCAGGAACGTCCTACGCAGACAACGTATATAGATCATCCATACAGGAACGTATGGAATCTCTATCAGACCAGTTGACTAAAGTATTAAGCACAGGAGCCGGTAGCTCACACATAAACGGCAGTTTAGCAGATAGCGGCATACAAACAGACAACACGAGCACCAGTGTTCCACAAATATACGTATCAGATACACAAATATTGACACCAGTTGTAAAAATTCTAAAAGATGCAGCCGTTGATACGAGAAATGACAATAACCTCCAAGACATACCCTTCATAGACGATGAGGACGACGATAAATGGAAGCGACGTAGCAATCTCGAGAAACATAAAAGCACTTCGAACATTCCAGAAAGAATCGACGAAGTCAGCCGCGAACATTCACACGAACGATTATCCAGTAGTTTAAATCGAGCGAAATCACCTACATTTGTAGAGAAGTTTAAGAAATTCTTCATTGACATTGGCTTTGTCAAATCCGATACAACTACAGCTACGAGTACAACTAGAGAAACAAACACATTGCCGAAGAGTTTAACTTCCAGTTACAGAACGAGGAGTGTCTCACCTACCATAGAAGCGAGAGAAACTTCAACTTTACCGAAAGATATGAGATTTCGTAAAGTCAGATCCACGCAAACTGTGTACATAAAACCAGAATCACCCCTTCATATTAGAGAAAAAGAACATGTGTCTGTAGTTCAATTAAATGGCGACGAGCATATAAGAGATTCGGATTCTGAACGATTTATCAAAGAGGTTGTATATGTGAAGAGTTTGGAAAAAGCTGCCATTTATCAAGGAAAAGAGAGTGGTAGTACAATTATTATTGTGCCACCAGCTGATTGAAGACAGAGTTATTAGGTTCTGGTTTTATCGTTGCTATTCATGGGTTATATATACAGAAAACCCAATAACATATACGCTTAAAAATGGTCACATCGTTATTTTTTATTACAACGGAATATATTAAATTTCGTTGTAAATAAAAATAATGTTTAAAACATGTTAAGGTCACTTTCATAGTTATTTTTGATTAAAAATGATGTTTAACGTGTTAAGGTCAGTTTAATCGTTATTTTTGACTACAACGGAATACATATAAAATTCCATTGTTATTAAAAATAATGTTAAAAACATGTTAACATCACTTTTATCGTTACTTTTGATTACAACGGAATACATGATGAAATTCCGTTGTTATCAAAAATAAAGTTTAAAACATGCTAAAGTCACGTTCATAATTATTTTTGGTTACAACGGAACATATATTAAATTCCATTGTAATTAAAAATAATTTATTTTTACTGGCAATCTGTAAATTTGTTTTTTTTTAAGGGTTTTTTTCTGAGGTTTTTGAAGCAGGCTCTGGTAGAGTTTTTGCAATTCAACTTTATTTATATAACAAAAAAGTTTATATTACAATACAATTAATTTAAACAGAACTAGACAATAATAAACAAACTTTTACGCCGTGTCTGTCTGTTCGCGATAAATTCAATAATTACTGAACGGATTTTCATGCGGTTTTAACTAATACAAAGAGTGATTCATGATGAATGTTGAGAACTGGTTGAAATGTATTTTGAGCTTTATTGTTAAATAAATAAATGATATTACAATGTTATTGTTATTATTAATATATAAAATATTACATCACAGTGTTTATTATAACCAGTGTCTATAGTAGTATTTATTATTATTGTTAATTTATTGTAATTGTCACAATTTTAGCGCATAGATTGTAAATGCATATAAAATGTATATTTTGGCATTTTACTTAAAATAACTTAATTCCCACTCATTGCACTACTGTTTCAAAAAAAATAGGTTTTTGTTACACATTTTTTTTTTTTGGATATTTTTGCTAACAAAATTTCTTACTATAAAAAAAAAAAAATTTTTACAATAAGTTTTACAATTATCAATTTTAATTAAATAAAATATAATTATATTTTTAATTAGGGGCCGTCACGCTGTGTCACACTTTCTGTGACCCCCTGTAAATATTTAGTCACACAACTACGACTCCCCCAATTTATTAATGGCCCCTTATGGGATACAAATATTCCCAAAAAAAAAAATTTATCTATGCTAAAATAATCTTTAAAAATAATGTTTTTTTTTTTGATGTTAAAAATAAATTATTTGACTGTATGTCATAAAAAAATATGTTTTAAATTTAAATGACAGTAGAGCAATGATTAGGGTTCCCAAAAGAACAATATATCTAAGACTGCGTTTCTGCCAGAGATGTGTGAGGATGGGATTTATGGATGCAGATCTCTGGTGGAAACGCAGCCTAAGTCCAATATTTATTTCATTCCGTATAAAGACAATGCATATTTTGTTGCGCACTTTATTGTAATATTCAATTGTATGTAAATGTTGAAATAAATTCATTTTTTTTTTGATATTGTTGTATTACTTATACCTGTTTTATAACTATATTTTTCTTTTTTTTTTACGTCACATTAAGGTGTTTTCTCCTTTTTTTTTCAAATACCGAGTTTTTTTTTTGCAATATAAAATAAAACACGAATAATTACTAAAATAATGTTCTTCTTGTTGTGGAAAGAGATATCTATGTGTACCTTTTTAAAAAAAAAAAAAATTTTTTTATTCTCAAATAATTTTATAGTCAAAATAGGAAATCTAAAAAGATGTTTAATACAATTTTTTTTGTACTAAATAAATATTTTTAAATTTTAAAACCGACTTCAAAAGATCAAAAAAAAGAGGTTATTAATTCGGTTCTATTTTTTTTTAATTCATTTTTTTTTAAATAATATTTTGAACATATAATTTTTTTTCTAAAGAATAATATAATTGGTGAATCAATCTCTCCAATTTCCTTTTAATCCTTCCTTTTTTGATATTTGTAGTGTATAACACCACATACATAACAGCTTAGCTATGCTTAACACTATCAAGTATTTAAAAAAAAAGATTACTAGCAGTATGGATCGCATAACCCCTCCAAGTAAGGTATAATGCTTGTGTAAGGAGGGGGGGCACGTTAATAGTCCAATGAGTGGGATTTGAAGCTTACATTTGCTGACTCTATTTAGCTTTAACAACCTTAATATTAATATTGTATTTATATGAAATATATAAATATTTTGCACGCTAACACGGATAGGTGCGACAACTTCCAGCGTCACCATGAAAGCAGGTGAGACTGATATTAAAAATATAGTGGTATGGTGGGTTCAAATTGGATTGGTCTTATTACAAATCTAGTCAATATATATATGTTTACTAGCCGCGCCCCGAGGTTTCACGCTATATTTTGGATAATTCACACTATATCATTATAAATTATAGCCTATGTGTTATTCTGATGTGTAAGCTATATAATTGTAAAGTTTCATCAAAATCCATTCAGTAGTTTTTGTGTGAAAGAGAGAAACAAACATAACATTTGATAAATTCCCTCCCGCCAAAAACGCTGCTGTCAACGCGCTGTCACGCCAAACACATGAACAGGGTTGCCAGATTAGGCAATTTTCCGCAATTTGGGCGGTTTATGAAAGTGTTTTTTTTTGTTTGTTGTTTTTAACAATACATTAGATGTAACCGACTTCATTCCTGAATCCTAGATTGCGACACTAATGCCAACTCAAAAATATTTCCCCCTAAAACTTGAATGAAAATCCCCTATAATTACGATAATACTCTGTATGTATATTTATAATTGTATACTTATAAAGTATTATTCCTTTTTTGTATCTAAGAAAAGGTTATAATTGAATTAAAAAAATAGAAAAAATATTAGTAACTTTATTTGGTAGAAACCTCTATCTTCATAATTTGAATTGGAATCTTCACCCTTATTCTGTCTTCGTTCATTGAGGTAACTAAACTGACTGAAAATAAACAAAAGAGGATCTAAAATAATGTTATCTATATATATAAAAGGAGAAGCTGACTGACTGACTGACATATCAACGCAGGGCCTAATCTATAAGGGTTAGAAACTTGAAATTTTGCACAGGGTTCCTTTTATAACGTCAAGGAGCACTAAGATAGGATTTTTGAAAATTCACCCCCTAAGGGGGTAAAACGGGAATTAAGTGCAAAGTTACTATGAAATTTTGCCGTTTTTGATGTTATTTAAATGAAATTCAGAATAAAGGTTCTTCATTAAAAGTCATGAAATAAGTGTAAAATATTTTTTGAAAATAATCCCTTAAGGGGGTAAAACGGGAGCGGGAATTTTCATATGACTACATCATGAAATTATTAAATATGTCTTCAGACGATCTCCTGTAGGCTAACATAACTACCCTAATATCGCAAACGAAGTTGCGGGTAAAGCTAGTACATTATACTCTTCTAAAATCAAATAATACATTTCATTGAGTTAAAGTAAGTGACACACGTCTACTCGATCGCGCTTGCGCAGCACTAAACAATGGCGAAAAACAAATGAAGAAGGTTCTAGAAACCGCAAAGTCACAGTGTTGAAATATTTGGAGAAAACAATGAATTATTAGTTTGTCATTTGAAATTAATAAGTTAAGTTACCTAACCCCTTTAATTATAAACATCCGCCAATAATTTAGGGTTAAGTTAGCAACAGTTTGTGAAGACTTAGAACTTAGGATTAGTCCACGCTTTTTCCTGCAAGGACTCGCTACTTTTGACTCAGCATTTCTGGCAACCCTGCACATATAGTGGAGCCAATGCCGCTAAGATCGAACTAGCAAACGCCACACTCTCGAAATTATAAAATAATAAACAAAAAATTACTATCTTATTGTGTAAATTGATGGCATGTCAAATGCATGAGTCGTAAAATTAATAACCACTGAGGGTATAAAAATACTTTACTACTTCATTGATAAAATAGTCCACTATAAGGCTGCGTTTGTACAAGATATGTGAGAGGATGTTGTTGTTAAGAACCAATTGAATTGTTTTATTTGACACATTCTGCGAAGCATAGTAAATAAAGCGATTCTATTGGTTTTGAACAATCACATTCCTCACTTATCTCCCGTGGAAATGTTCCCATGTCTAGGGTTCTAAAGATACCGTTTTTCTTTAAATGAATTAAATTTAGATAACATAAAAAAATTAAAATAATAAAAAACTACCCTCATTTTTATGAGAAAGTCTTCCAATGTTTCTAGTGAGCATAGTGCAGTGAAGCTTAAATAACATTTGGTTAGTGTTATCAAAAAAATAATAATAAATAGTATTACTATTTAGCTTTGCTATAGCAATAACAGAGTGAACCAATAATGCTTCCATGTGGCAGAAAAAAAATATTAAACTTCTGTCACCTACAAGTCACACTGGGAATTAATGAGTTAAGATATATAGGCTTGATGGAATATAAAAAATGTATTGTTTTAAAAACTGCCAACTATTAAAAGCCAACAGATCAATCCTATTTGAACCCGCCATCTTCTTATGTAGTATAACTAACCATTTGGTTATTACGAATTCAAAGATAAAAAACATGTTTGTAAAGATTTTTCTTTACGGTAATTCTATCGCATGCCGTCGCTGGATCTATAAATAGAGATAAAAGGATTAAAGACAGATAACATTAATATTTCTGTTAAAAATAACGTTTAATCAATTTAGGAAATGTTAAAGTAATTTTATTGTCATAATTCTGTTCTTTCCACGCTGCTGACCTGTTGGATCTGTTACTATTGGGTATACTTACTTTCAACCTCCTCCTTCATCTGCATGCTTATTTCACTACTCTAACGATGCACCAATAATACGATACATTGGCGGTCAAGCTCAACATAAAAAATATAAATACAAACACGCTATTTTCGATATCTAAATATCGCCAACTAACGCTTCCTGAACACAAATGTTTTGTTACTCCGTGCTTATCAATTCTCCTTCCGTGCCAATTAATTGTATTATTTCTACAATGTATTTAAATGAATAAATCTATACAAATTTTGCGAGTTTTTTTAATACCCTGTAGTGTCCCTTACTGATGTCACAGCTCAAATAACGCCCACTTCAGTGACATCACCGATTTCTACTGCTGCTAAAGTTTCTCAAGCGCCACCAATGACTACCGTCTCCGAACCGGATGTAGCTTTCCCAGCTGTTCTCAAAGGATCTCAAAAACAGAGGGTTCCACCACCCGTCCCTCCAAGAGGGTCACCAAAAACCAAACGAGGGGGAGGGAATATCCTAACATCCAGCTACGATTCTAAAGGTGACTATCGCACGTTGCACTTATCGGTTAACGATATACCACTGCAAACTCCTATCACAAGTAGTGATGATGATTTTCGTTTTTATGGGCATGATATGAGATTTAGAGAACCTATTGCATGTCGTCCTCCACCTTCTATATCCGATCACTCTCTTAATCTTACTAAATTAGGAGCTTCTAACTCTTATCTGGATTATGATGGAGATGCTGACAGTATTCCTGAGAGAACCGTACCAAGAAAGAATTTGAATGCTCAATCGACAATGATGGCCAAGTTTAATATTGATAAAACTGTACGAGAACATTTAGATACAGGAGACTATGATGATGCATCATTTACAGAATCCAGCAGTGATGAAATTATTGTAGTCCATGAATATGTTGAAGGCAATAAAGTAGTAATCGACACGCTAGATAAATCCAAATCAAAATATTTAGATGAACTTTCTCCAATATTAAATAAGTCCTCTCTCTATAAAAATGATTCACCAAAAGAAAGTTTTAGTAAACCAAAAGCAAAATCTCCTGGATTTATGTCTAGAATAAATACATTGAAAAAGATACCTACAATACAAAAAGATTTACAGTATGCTGATACTGAAAAGTATCCGGAGAAAAATAACTCCAAAGGAGGTATTATGTCTGGAATAACAAAGAAATTGAACTTTAATCAATCAAGGAAAGATAAAGGTCGAGGACTATCCCGAACTAAAACAAAACCAAGGATTGAAATAAAACCATATGTAGAAGAACATTTAAAAGGGAATACTAATGATGAAGAAGTTTGCCACAAAAAAGCAAAGACAAAGATTGATTTATTCCAAAAGCAGATACTAAAAGTCCAAGCAGAATCTGAAACATGTTCAGTATCTTCTTCAAGAGACAGCATTCTGTCGACTGTTGAAAAACGCGCTGTCGTTAAACAAAAGAAAGAAATATTTGAGCATGCTCAACCAAAGAAAGCAGGACCTCCAAAAAAGCCTAATTATGGTAAAAAGTATCGAGCTCCAGATCCCATTGCGCTTAAATTGAAGCCTGGGAATGTTCATGATAAGATTAGAAAATTCTCAGTAACAATAGTACCGGAGTCAAATCAACCGCAAATGATGGCTAAGAAAAGGGAAGAAGACAAACAGACAGAAATATTCCGCAGCTTTGACAACAAGATCATATTTGCAATGAGGAAAGAATTTGAAGAAGTACTTTAAATTGACGTTTGTTTATTAACGACTAACTGTAAAACATTTGTTGCGGAAGTGATAATTATAGCATGTTATGAACTAATGTCTTTGTATTTTTGAATACGTAGTTTTAATTGGTTTTAACATTTAGTCATTGTATTGCTTATGTGTTTGTTTTGCAATCAAATAGCTAGAGAACTGCCATTTTGTTATTTAGTATTGTAAAGTTTATTTTTATTAATAAATCATTAGACTAGTTGTCATTTCATTTTACTGTTATTACCACTAACATTGTTGTCATTAGAAGTTATTTTTTCCTTCTTTTCCCAAAATGTTGCATTATTTTAAACATTTTCCATGAAATTTTCATTAACTAGTCAGCGCATTTCAAAAGCTAGTTAGTAACGCTAGTTGTTTATAGCTGCTGCGCCGTTGTCCTGTTGTTCGACCCCTCCACCACCCTTCGAAGAAGCCCCACCACCAAGAACAAGTCGTACTAACTCATCATCGACTACATCATCAAGTGCGTCAGGGAGGAGACGAGGAGCGTCAAGTGCTGCGAGTGTCATGACGACGTCATCGGCTTCGTCCTTGGCATTGACACCTGCTGCGTTGAGCAGTGCGAGAAGTAATGAAGCTAGGTAAGAGAACAATTTTACAAGCTTTTTATTTAGCTCGCAACTACCGACAGACATGATTTTAAAACCAATATGCCAGAAGGTCCTAGATGTCCCAAAGTTATTTTTTGTGCGTGACGATGATATCGAATAAAAGGGTTTTTTAAGAAAAATATTAAAAATGCAATGATTTTACTCTACATACAATATGGTTCACCTGAGAGGTTAGTTATTTACAATTAAAATGGGTTTGCTGAAAATACAATGACTTCACTCTAAATCTAATATGGCGGTCCACCTAAGATGGTGGGTTAGTTATTTACAATTAAAAGGAATTTGCTGAAGAATACAATGACTCCCTTCTATATCCAATATAGCGGTCCGCACTACAGGTTGAACGTCATTAAAAAAGAGATTTACTATAGAATATGCTCAATTTTTTACAGCGTATGTTGGACCCCTCCAGCGTCTGTGGAAGGATCAACACCAACGTGGACGGAAGGCACCCCGAGTTTCACTGAATCTAGTAGTAGTGAACAAGGTACGAAAGCAAACATCTGTAGTCATTGATGACTGATTAATATTAGTCGGCAGAAAAATTACGTAATTTCAATCAAGGAAGTACGTCATCAAGGAGCTACTTGAAGTCTTTGGCTGAGCGCAGGTGCTAGGCGATGGGATTGATATAAATATGATGGTGTTTTCACATTTATATCAATCTCATCGGTTAACATTTGTTACAAACGTACGTCCGTCAAGATCCTTCCTTCGACGTGCAAGCTGTTAAATTAACTGTTTCCCAGAGGGTTTTTAAATGGACCTGTACTCCCAGAGGTATCTACGAGGTCGGCAACCCATCGGCCGCTCGTCGTTCGCTCTTTTTTTTCTAAAAAAAATATTTCCACTATTAGACCGAATTTTACAATTTTTAAGAAAAAACTTCCTGCTATTGGAACTCGATCTCCATTGTTTACGATACGATATTTTTCGTTTGCGTGCACGCGTAAAAAGCGAGTACGACACATTGATTAATTTTTTTATTTTTTTAAAAAATATTTTAAATTATTCGTTTAAATAACTGTCGTAATTTTTTTCGTGGAGCCTTAGTTTCTTATATAAAAACTTAACTCACGCAATAAACGTTTAAAAAAAATATTTATAATTTGTTAATTAATCATTTTTCTAATTGTGTATATATAAATATTAGGGTGGATTTCGACTTGAGATTTTCTGGATCTTTATCATTTTTGTTGACGATTCTAGAAAAAACATAACCCTTAAAAAATGTTTTTGCACCTGCCGTTTGGAGGGGGCTTCTTAAAACATTATAAATTTCCATATTTTGGTATGAAACTCGAAAAAAAAAGTATATGAAATATTGCTTGGATTTTTCAGATTTTTAAATTAATCAATAAAATAATATTTTCAGGCTACCCCATAACACCAATGCGTGGTGCTACACCAAGCTCAGGGCGCCGGTCGCCACGCCCAGCTCCTCCCCCTCGCGCTACCCCCATTAATTGTCTTACTACTGAAATGGTGAGTTTTTAGCTTATATACATTTGGTATTTGTAGAAAGACCTTTGTTATTAAATTCATCCATTATTTAAAAAAATCTCTCAATTTTTTTTTTTTATAAAAACATAAATTTTCGCCACTCGGATTTAAAAAAAAATTATAAACAAAATGAAATGATAAGAGGTCTTCCTACAATAACGTCACTAACTCCACTAAACATACTGTAGGTAACACAGCTTAATAGCTCTTTGGGGTTGCCAACTTCTGTAAATATTTCCCTAAATATTTTAAAATTTCCCTAATTTCCGTTAAGTTGGCAATTCTAAATAATATACAGCCAGATTATAACTATTCTAAAAAAATACTTTCTACACATTTTTCTTTGTTACAAACATATTTTTTTTAACTGGTTTAGACCGGTTATAACTGGTTTTTTTGTAATGATCAGCTTTTATTTAGGTGGAGGAAAACTAACAACATTCACTAGATGCACAAAAAAATCACATACACATTTTTTTTTGTATAATGTGCAAATATACATAGCAAAGCTTATACATAATATTAATTTATATATTGAACATTAAGGATGGAATTGAGGCAATTTATTATTTACGTAAGAAATGTTTTTGACTCCCCCCTACTCCATGTAAGAATATATTTTCTTTCATATCATTTCTCCTTATAAGATTTTAATTTAAAAAAAATAATGTATAAAATAATATTATTTTTAGTTCAATTTTTGATCGATATTTTAACAAAAAAAATCTTTAAAATTAATAAAAAAATGTATTAAAAGAGAAATAAAATTGAGTGAGTGTGTGAAAGAGTCGGTGAGTGATTAGGTAGTTGAGTTAGTGAATAGAATTAAATAAATAGTAATCATAGCTTTTCCCGAGAATGATTTGTGATATAAAGTTTCTTATGTAAGAATGAAAAACCTCGCCAGCCAAAGACATTCGATGGCGGGAGAGGGAAGGGGGCGGGGGGTAGTAGATATAAAGGGGTTAGGTTAGGTCTCTTGATAAGAATCCCATTTTAAATCCTTTTATAATTCTTACGTACATAATAAATGACTCAATATATCTTCACTATAACTGTGAAAAGTATTTTTTTAATATTCTTTTATTTTTTTTAAATATTTTTTGACATTTCATTCTATACATCTCTAGCATATTTAGACGACAGCATATGCATATTTAATTAATGCTACATAATTTTTTTGGACGCTGCTTTAATGGTGGGTAGTTGCAACTAAAACAGAGAGTAGAATTCGATTATAAATGATTTTTTTCATTAAACGCTTAAATTTGAACGACGCTAGCTTTTTAGAATGTTCTAGATACTCAAACATAAATGGGCGCTTCCATTGTGGAGTGCAAGAGACTGGCAGTGTTGCCATCTTAAATAAATATGCCAAATGTTGGACCTTTTTTAATAATAATTCTTTTTAATAAGTGGCTTTCTTTAATTACGTTAGGTGTTTTGTAAATTTTTGCAGATTTTTTCTATCTAGCAATAATTTTTCGAAGTATTTTTTTTGTCCTTTTACATCTCTAAATGTTGTCTGTCTGTTCTTATATTGTTTTATCAATAAAAGTATCTGCAAAAATCTATAAAAAAAAATAAAAGGTCACGACTGAAATTAAGAGTAGGAAATATATTGTTTTCAATCCAATATAATTATTAAAAAAAAAATATATTATACCGAGTGCTTTATGGTCTGTCTTAAAAAATATGGCGTCTACATGGTTATCACTTCTATCTAAGTGAAAAAAAAATATTACAAATTTATTCACCGCCCCGCGTCGCAACGAGCCGCATCCTGCGCTATATATTAAAAAAACCGCATCAAAATCCGTTGCTTACTTTTAAAGATCTAAGCATACATAGGAACAGATCTATGATAAATTGGTCGATATTTTTTTACATTTCATATGGGGCCATTCATTTCTTACGTAAGACTATTTTCGCTAGTATTTGACGCCCTCCCCCCTACTATAATAAGAAATAAGAATAGGCCAACCCCTTACCCCTATTTAATATTTATTACGTAAGAATCTAAAGGGAAAAATGAATGTTGCCCGCGCTTTTTCAAGGTATAATTTTACGTTTGAGTACTTTTTAATCTGACATGGTCAACCCCTCTAAATCGTCTTACGTAATTAATGAATGGCCCTTAAACAGATTTATAGTAAACGGTGAAATCGTAAAATTTTACGCCATATTGTTTTATTATTGACCAGAAAAGCATCCGCTATTTGTCGTATAATTTAATTTGCAAAGTACAAATTCGAGTATGTTTAGTATATTAGTAATGGTGAGGTTAGTAACTTATAAGTCCGTTTGTTTGTTTATACGACTAGTTCGAAAATCATGATACTGGTCAATATATTAAGAAAGTGTTTTAGGAGGACATCTATTAATTAAATTGCGAAAGGAATCTCGAAATATTTCATTAAATCTCATTTAAACAATTCTTGTCAGTTGTACTTTTTTTCAAGAGAAAAAAAATGTTGAATAATTATTAAAAAAAATTTACCTTTGGAAAATCCTATTGTTTAAGAACATGTCGAAAATAAAAAAAAATAATATAATTTTTTTTCCCATTTTGAATATTTATTTCGATAATTCTTAGAAAAATCAAAAATCTCAGAAATGACGAGAATAAGGAGAATAATGTAATTAATGGATGCTCTCTTAATACTTCAATATTTAGGCTGCGTTTTCACCAGAGATGTGCAAGGATGTGTAGCGAGAGATTTGTTTATTCTTAACACACGCATCCACGCACTTTTCTTGTGGAAATGCAGCCTAATCTCAATCTAAACAAATACATTTCATCCATTACTCAAATGAGAGAGACTTTAGCACTATTTAAATAAATTCAGTTTTGATAATATATTCTAAATATAGTACAATCTGTATAACTGTTCTTCAATATCTACCGCCGATTGACATTTAATTTCTGTGTTGCCAGTATTGCTTACATAGATAATTAGTAGGAAAAATCAACCTTCCAAATCCTTTTCATTATTTTTAAATATAATCGAAGCCATAATTAAATTTATATAAACTACTCTAAGTTTTTTTAATTTTTAGTCTAGCAATATTGAATGATACTCTTGGCAAGACATCTAAATAAATTATTCAATTCAATTTAGGTGTATGGCTTTTAGGGTGCCAGTTGAGCACATTTAACTCCGCTAATGTCACGTGAGATGGAGAAAGCAGTTGTAGAGACATTGTTCGGTAGAAACGAATGTTACAAATTAACTGGTTTTTCAAGCTAAAAAAATAGTTGGATTTTTTATAAAATAATGAATCACACAATGAAATTACACAGATAAAAAAAGATATAAAAAGAAAAATAAGACATATAAATTGATTAGTTTTTATAGCTTAATATTATTAATTTTGAAGTATTTACATAAGAATGTACATAATAGACTAAACACATAGGGGAACTTTACGAGGGAGAACATCATAGAGAGGGTGTAAAAGTTTAGGACAATTAAATAGAATATGTGAGGCAGAACCTTCGTCAAGACCGCATTCACACAGCGAGTGATCTCTAACTCTGATCTTAGCCAAGGGATTTTTTTTTTTTTTAATTATATGGCTTTGAATGTGCTTATGCACAAAGCATTCTGCCAGTGTCACGTATAATGAAACAAACACGGAGGAGACTGCGCGGTAAATCGTGCCAACAAGGGATTATTACATAAATAAAAATAAATTTATAAATAAATAGTCTATGTCAACTGTCAAGTATAATGTCTACCTGTCAAAAACATATCTACTTATATGCCACAGTAACGCCATCTCGTGAATTTTTGCCGTAAATTAATTTAGCTATTCGATACGTACCTACTGCTACAGTAAGATGGTGTTGCTGTAAAAAAATGTGAGCTAAGTTCGGTTGCCCAGGTACTTTTCTTTATACAACAAATTCTTTAAATATCATTCTCTTAGTCAAAAGTATTCTGAAAGAATTGTCTATGCAAGCAATCTGGCATTTCAACTTAAGTGTTGCCAACCTAGTCGACCAATGTTACCGTTGATAGCTTAGTGTTTGTAACCGCAGTTAAGGTTGTTCGAAAAGCAATCAATATTCGCTTATATATAATCGGCTTCTTGTGGGTGTCTAATATTAATATACTTGTATCCCTTTGATCTGTTTGTAATTTGAAAAAAAAATAAAACATAACCTAAAATGAAGTTGTGGTTCGGTTTAAAAAATTATCTGAATCAATTACTCTTGATTTACGGCCGTAATTAATAATCAATCGCAATCCAAAAATCTTTGGATTACAGATTGATAACATATTCCAAATTTGAATTTTCCATAGACAATGGCTTCTATACTCTATTTCATAATTCCGTAAAATTCTGACAGCTGTCATATTTTGACATACACTTCTTTTGATGTCGTATTTATAAAATCTAATGGATTAAAATGGATATTATTTAATTAATTAAAATTGCTGGATTTAAATTAATATTAAATATATAATTTGATATTGTATGTATACACGTGAATACATATGTATGTGAATGATACATTAATATGTAGAATACATTAAATAAAATGGTATAGAAGCCGGCAGCCAACTTTAGGTATGAAAAAAAATAGTGGGGATTTGTTGCGCATTGTGAGCGTGCTGCAGACGCGCGGGAACTGAAACGCGCTGCTCTCGCCCTTAATAGTGACTTCTGTGCATTCAAGGTCAAACCTATATTAACTGATGTTTTTTACGGTGACAATAATTTTGTAATAAAATTCAAATATATAATGAAAATCTAAAAGGTTTGTTACTTCTACTAAAATGGCGAGTAATGCCTATTATATTAAAATGTCTCCATTTCTAATTAATCTAACTTTTACTTTAATGTGTCGCCTTGGTGGGATGGTTTTAAGTCTTGCAACACTTACGAACTGTCAGAATTCTAAGGAATTGGAGATGCACAGGGTACTCTGCCAATGTCAGGTAGTAAGGACAAAACACTTGTGGAGATTGACCGGTGTAACAGTAATAACAATATTAAAACTTCCCTTATAATAGGACTTCTTAACAGGACTCCACCATGTTAATATAAAAATAAAAAAATTATAATTCAAGGTTGTTCATGCTTCAGATCAATCGCAAAATCGATTTTCTTGCTCCTAGAAATCTATTTTTCGAATGATTGATCTCAAATCCCCATTTAAGATATTTTTTTTATTTATGCTTATTATTGGTATAAAATTACAAACAGATCAATATATTTAAAACTTCTTGTAAGGGTTCACTTCAAAAATTATATATTTTTACTTTATTATTTGCACAAAAAATATTAAAAACATTTTTTTAATACCACAATTTTTTTTAATACATTCCTTAATTTAAAAAAAAATCACTCAATTTTTTCTGGCTTAGGTATACCTAATTGAAAATACTCAATGATTTTTAAATTATTTTTTAATTGTTGCCAACATCAAAAAATATTATCCAAAAGTAACTCTTACAAGAACTGCGTGTGTGAAATATTCCGTTACGTCGTTGTTACTATTACACTGTATATTCTGTTGTTGTTAAATATTTAAGATGTAGAATAAATATTATTAATAAGATCAACGTTATTTTTATTAAAAAAAACGATAAAACGCTTGCATGATTTTAATGAAACTGAGTGTTGAGGTAAGGAAAAGTGTCTAAAAACGTGTCTGTTCGTGCTTCCATAAACTGTCAAAGTAGCGCTACTGTAGCAAAAGGGTATATATTTTTAGTTAACTTTGTAAACAAATAAATGACAACAATTTGAAGTAATTAGTAGAATGACATATATTCTTCATTCTATATCTATTGCTATCTCTTTCATATTCACCGTAGAACGATATCTATAGCCTCCGCTACACTACTCGGAAGTTGAAAGAGATAATCTTATATATAAAATTCTCGTGTCGCAATATTAGTTACCGTACTTCTCCGAAACGGCTCGACCGATTTTTATTAAATTTTTTATGCATATTCAGTAGGTCTGAGAATCGGCTACTATGTATTTTTCATCCCCCTAAGTTGTAAGGGTAGCCCACCCCAAATTTATACGCAAAACAACGTTTGCCGGGTCAGCTAGTTTACTTATAATATTAAGAATTTGATAAATTATAAAACTTAATTTAATGAGAAGTCTTTTAATTATAAAACTTTATCAACAACAATACATTTGAGAAACAAATTAAAAAAAGTTTATTTCAATTCGACTTTTTATATAGTACTTTTTACTCGTCAAAATACCACCAGCTAAGAAAGCAGTTATCTGTTGAGAAGGTCTGCCAATGAACTGAATACTGAAAACGTTAAAAAGGGAGGTGTGATAAAAGGGGGGCCTCCACTGCCCAGTCTCTGTTTAAACCTAAGGTTAGGTTAACCTAAGCCTAACTTACATGCCGACATATGGATGAAATACTCAACCTTCTACTGATACTTACAACCCACTTGCCTCAGCAGCGCCATCTACATTTAAAGACACTTTATGATTACTATTACCTCAACATTCGAACCAAACGTTAACATTGCGCTTTGCATGATTTTGACATTTGTTCAAGGTTGCCATAAAAATAAGTATAAATTAAAAAGCTGTAAAATTAAGGTAAGATTTACTAATATTAATATTATTTTTGGAATAGATAAATTAGTTCGGTTATAACAAGTAATTTATTGACAGGTGGAAATCACACATCTAACATCGGAGACGTCGAGCATCTCTATATCGACGTACGAAGTGCAACAAGTGCAAGGAAATATTAGCTAAGGTCCAAATATCTGATGGAACTGAATGTACCTTAACTCTATATTAGACTGATCGTTAGAAATTATTTTCTTTTATTATGAAAAAGCTTCTTTTTGAGGAAAAAATGTGAGGGATCTCATGATACAAGATGATCCAAATTAATTTTATTCTAAATCCAATTGTAATATTTTTTTTCAATTATATTTTATTACTAATCGGATCACTCGACGTCGCTCGGATACAATTTAACTTGTGTATCGACTTAGATTAAACAAAAAACATTTAATTCTCAATGTATTGCTGTATAAAAATATTCATACGTTCTATAAACATCCCGCAGGAACTATGAATTTTTCCAGGATAAAAGTTAGCCTATGTGTTAATCCAGGTTATAATGTATCTGTCTGCTAAATTTCATCAAATACTGTTTAGCCGTTTTCGCGTAGTTGAGTATCAAACATACAAACTTTTACATTTATAATGAAAAGGAAGCTTTTTAGGAGAAGTCGAAAAAAATGTTTTTTAACGATCAGTCTAATACACAAACGTACAAACCGCCAAGCAAAAAATCTCAGTAAATAAAGCTTTACGATATTTAAAATAAATAAAATTTCGGATACGGTACCGATGTCGTTTTAAGACTCAGTGAAAAAACTGAATCCGAAAGTATTTGAACCACTTTGAGCGCTAAAGGTTTCCAAAATCCAAAATTAGTTAACCTCACAATGTCATTTAGGAACCTAATTTAGACAGAAGTTGAACAAACAGAGTTTAACATTAACCCATTCCTTCCCACCATCTTTTTTTTATGACTATATTTGAAATTATTTTTAAAGGTCATGTTTTTTTTTAAATTTATTTTATTAAATCTAAAGTTATTAATATTTATAGGACAAGTTAATTTAGGAAGAGGGGATGAACTATAACTTGTTTGAACATATTTTTTTTAATCCAAATTGATTGGGAAGTCATGGGTTAAGTATTCGGAATTTAGGATCTGAAAAGTTACAATAGTCGGTAACGGATGTACAGACTTCATATTCGAAAGTATCCGAAACTTTCTCGGTTACGGATACGAAATTCCATAACATCCCTATCTGTCATACAAATGATTAGGTATTGCCATTTAAAAAAATATATGCTCAATAAACAACCTCAAAAAAAAATTATAAATAATTGGCCAGTAATTTAATTAAGTAACATTGTGTTTATTATAAAATGTTGCCAGTAAAATAAAATAATTTTTGGTGCTTTTTTTTAAACATTTAGTTACCTATTACAGTGCTGCTATAAAATATTTAAATACCCTCATAACGTAGACATCTCGCTAGAATTTCATGTTAAGCTGTTGAAACTTTGTAAAGGATGTAACTTTTTTATTATAATAAATAGGAATAAGGGTAATAATCACATAATTTAAATGGAATCTCAGAAATAATTTAATATAAATAAATTATTTAAAAAAAAACATAGTTATCTAATAAATGCCATAAAGAAGAAATAGGCTGATAGATTTGTATTTTTTTTAACAAAACTTTTTTTTTTCAATTCTTAAACTTTTTTTTTCATAACCATTTATACATTTTATTCACACAGATTTTTTTAAATAATAAAGAATAGTTTTACAAGTTTTAATATATTTTAATAAAAACTTTTTTTATCATGTTTTCTTAGTCTTTTTCTTTTTTTGTAAAAAAAAACTAATCATTCTTGTAATTTAAATATCAAGAAAAAATATCAAACGCCATAAAAAAACTTATATGTAGGTATTAAAAATGATGTGTGTTACTTAGTGAATGTGAGGTTGATCATAAAATATTTTTTTATCCTTCGTGTATTATTTTTTCTTTTTTTCTCTCTTTACTTAATGCTGAATCTGTTTTTTTATTTTTTTAATCATATTTTATGATCAACTGGTGGTGTGTTCCACATTTTAAAATAAGTAATATTTTTTTATTCTCTATCTTTTAGGTTTTATTTTTTTTAATGTCTTCAATACTTTTTTTATATAATGGTCACACCTAACTATCTTTTGTCTATAGCTCATTTATTAACTCTTAGCTCAACGTTATTTAATTCTCAAATGATGATCTGATTTTTTATTATTTTATATGAAGGATAGATCATAGAAGTAAGGAGAACATTGAGCTTTTAAAAATTTCTTTGAAAAGCGTTTAATTAGTGATGGCGCTGCAGTAGCAGAAAGGTAAATTTATAAGACTAGTTTAGAGAATAATACAAAGTGTTTCTAATGAGAATTTTCCGTCGTCTCTCTCTTTCTCGGGCTTCTCATACTCATACATTTTTCTATCGTTCTATTAATAAACTATTTTCTCAGTCCTTTACTGGACATAGATCTCTCCAAATTTGCGCCACATTGCTCGATCCTCCGCCTCTTTCATCCAGTCTACCCAGGCTATCCCTAGGGCCGTTGCATTTTTGTAGCGCTTATCTGTGTGCTCTCTCTCGCGCCGGTGACGCTGCTGCCCATCCAGTGGGTCCATACACCTAGGAAGATCCATTTATGATGGTTATACCGCCAACTATTTTGATATATAGCAGCGTGAGTTCCACGTGCAGGTGGAAACAAAGGACTCACCCAACTATCACAGCTATTTTTTTTCTTTAAGGTTTCCATGGATTACCGAAAAAAAGACGCGGTCTGTCAAAATGACGTGAACGTTTTTCATCTATTTTTTTTTATCTACCGCAACCTTTAATAGTTTAATAGTTTCTTCTTAAATCTAACCTCTACCATTTTTAATCTGTACATTTACTTGAATCTATTATTATTTAGTCTGTATTTTAATTTTGCTCAAATACTATCGTTTTTTTATACTCCATAAGTAAATCTTTTTGTATTATAAATTTATAATCCAATAAGTTGAAATTTTTAATCTGTATTCTACAAAAGTATTATTTAAAATGTAATCGAATTAGAATTAATGTATTTATTAATGCATTTACATGCTTTGGATATCTTGATGGGTTCCATTATACAGTTAGGTCCCAGCTTAGGCTATACTTGGGGTATTCTAGTAGATTTATATGGCAACACTAACTTGTTTTTGCCTATTTTTAGCAGTGAAAAATTTAACGCTGTTATAAACACATGTTAGTATGGCAACATTAAAAAAAATATCTTGCCAATTTTTAGTAGTAAATTTAAATATTGATTGATATATGCTTATGATTTATAAAATAGTATAATTTGATTTTTCATTACAAAAATATTATTTTATCCCTATGTTCTTCTGCAGAAAAAAAATTTGAATGTTAAAAGATTATGCTATTTACTTAGTTTAATCATATTTTATCCATGGCAACACTAAAACATATCAAGATTATTAGAAACAGGTTTTTCATATGGCAACATTTATGGAAAAGTTTGAGTTGTTCTATGCTCTTTTTATTCTTAAGGAACAACATTTAAATCTTAATAGATAATTATACGATTGTAATTTAAAGATATTTCATATGGCATCATTAAGATAATTTTACGCTTGATATAATGTGTTTTTTTTTTAAAGATATCTTTAAAATAATAATTTTAATCATTTAATTAATTGTGTCTTTTTTTACTTCAATTGTCAAGTTTAATAATTTTTAATTTGTTAACTGGTATTTTTTGTGCAATTAACTATCAGATGTTTTTAATCTACTAGAATATTCCAATAGAATTGTTCAAATGTAGCGTAAATTGTTGTTTAATCTATAACTGTACAGTGTTTTGTATCTGTTGAACGCTAGCTGTGTTGTATCTGTGCAAGAACGTACTTATTTGTATATCGAGTTTCGATTAAACGTGTTTGAAAGTTTATTGTCTTTTATTTGAAAAAAAAACGCAGACATAGTGTCGAGAATACGTCAGTTACGATAAACAATTTCTTCGTTGAGAAGCAATGGACGCCATTTTGTGAGTCAGATAACATTTATATGACTTACCGCCATTTTGTTTTAAACCATTTTCAACTTCGTTGATATATATTGTTTTTCTTGTTTATTTTATCTACTAAAACATTGAAAGTTTGTCTTTTATTTATAACAAAGAATAGTTGTTTATGATAAAGTTTGCTATTCTAGAAGTTTATTCATTAATTAGTAATGCCTGGGCGCCATTTTGTGAAACGGTGGACATTCACGTGTATTGTCGCCATTTTGTTTTAATGTACTGTCTCACATTGTTTGTACAGAAAATATCAAATTTACAATATAACTTTAAATTTAAAAAATAAATATTAAGTTATATTGTTTCTATTTGCACGTGCACAATTTGTTTATCACTGGTCACATTGAGTGTTTTTGTGCTAACATTTGGTTTTGGTGAAAGGTAAGATTTTGTGTTAAATGTGGTTTGTCCTAATAATAAAAAAAAATCATATTATATTCACATTTTTTTCTTTTTCTTTCCAGACGAGATTGTGAACATTCCAGTTGGTTCCTGCTAATTGTAATAGTTAACAATTAAATATTTACAGTTAAATAAAAAAAAACTACTTCAAGTGGAACGTCATGAACTTAGTTATATATTTATTATAGACAATTTGTATATTGTTTGGTTTGATCTCTCGCATCTTGGTGACAACCCCAGATTGGGAGATTGGGAGTTTCTCTTTGGGGACCAACGTTCTAGAATCTAGTTTAAACTAATACATTGAAATAATTATTTAATTTATATAGTTAATAGGTATCTGTTGCCGTCCATAGTGTTTAAGTTGCGATCACCGAGTACAAAATAAAGCTTTCGTTCGTTCATTCCAAGGGTATAGCTACCGGCACGTAAGTATAGGTTTGACCTTGAATGCTCAAAAGTCACTATTAGGGGCGAGAGCAGCGCGTTTCAGTTCCCGCGCGTATGCGCAACAAACCCCCACTATTATTTCTCAGACCTAAAGTTAGCTGCCGGCTACTATAAAAGTCGTTTTGTACTCGGTACGAACTTTATTTTTTCTCATTGATTTTTATTGTTGTCTTGTATTCCGAGGCCTTTTATAATAGGCCAGACATTTGAACATGTACGAGACCGTAAAATAATACCTCGTAAGGGTAAAGCCTCATTAGAGCGTTGCGTCATCACAACGGATCGACGCGTCATATGCCACCTGCGAGCATGAAAGGATGACGCACGCCATCGCAACGACATGTGGAGCGAATCTCTGACAGCACATCACTCACCCCCACTACGTCTTCCGTCCGTCGATTCGTTAAAACGTCACGTGCGACGATGCGACGCATAATGTGGCAAGTCACTAAAAAATATATGTAAAAGTACGCAGCGATGACGCTGCGACGGCGCAACGCACTAATGAGGGCTCACCCTTAGGCTGCATTTCCAGAGATGTGCGACATCGTTTCATTTGACACACTGAGTGAGGCTAAGCAAGTGAAACGAATGGATAAACTGATCATAAAAATAACCAGTTTGAACTAATTTAGTACCGGGCTAGAAACATTTTTTCGATACTAATTTAGAGTATTTAATGGAAGGTAGTAGGATAAATTCATTTTGGTACGGTTCTCTTGAGGTAAGTTTG
This sequence comes from Limenitis camilla, assembly GCA_905147385.1. Classification (NCBI taxonomy): domain Eukaryota; kingdom Metazoa; phylum Arthropoda; class Insecta; order Lepidoptera; family Nymphalidae; genus Limenitis; species Limenitis camilla. The sequence continues at coordinate 3,276,997 of LR990251.1, read as the reverse complement.
GGTTTTTAATTAATCTGGTCGATCGTCCGCGCCGTTGTCTTCTATAGTGACCATAGACACCAAAGATAATTTTATTTAGGAAAGGGTATTAATGCATTTAATTTTAAATCATCCATCACAGGTTTCCAATTACTTATTTATGTCTATTTTTGTACTTTATTTTGGTAACTGTAAATAAAACGTTTTTTCCTTAAAACATTGTTTTATTTCCATGACATTTTAAAAATATTAAATATAAATAAATACATACAAACATAATTGGATAAACTGTAAATCACTAAAACATGAATTTCCTTTTATACCCCGCTACAATTTCTTGATAATGTCGTATCTCACTTTCTCTTTCGTACACAAACTTAGGAAGTTTCGCGACTGTTCTCTTACTATTTTCTGAAATCGCCTTTTCTGCGTAAATCTCCAAAACTGCTTTCTTAGTTTCATACAACTGTAGTATATCTATAGGTTCTGCTCTTTTATTTCTAGAACATTCTTCAGAACTTAAAAGCACTATTTCATCATCATCTGATATTCCAAGTACAGTACGTCTGTTAAATTGTTTTATATGACAAGCCTTTATTTTAAAATTCGATGGAAACTTTTGCGGATCCTTTGCTTTTGCACATTTATCTCCATTTTCATCTTTGGTAGTAACTGATCCATGTTTACTATTTATAGAATTCTGAGTTTCAACATCAATATGTTTTTTATTACAGCATTCATGTAGATTTTTCACATCACAACTAACTTCTTCATCTCTTCTATCTAAACGTCCACAACAACAAGGTCTCGCGTTGTTTTCATTAAGTTTTAATTTATTAGCTAATTGACTACATAAACAACCCAAATTTTCATTTTCATCAGATTCAGTGCATTCGCTGTTATTCTCTTCTGTTGGATAAATTAACTGCTCAAACTCATTTCTTATAGATTGCACAGATAAAGCACTATTTAAATACTTGGTGATATTGTCTGAGTTTTTGAAAAAATTAGATTTTAGTGATTCATGACCAGTCAGTTCATTTTGTATTGCAACATCATAACCACTACTATCAGAAGTTAACACCGCTCGTAACATCTGGCGTATGTTTCCTTTATTTCTATCTTTACTTGACGTTTCGAATATTTCCTTAAGCATTTTTTTCTTTTCTTCCTTATTACGTACTTTTGGTATTGCTTCATTTGTATCTATGTTATTAATGCCCGAGTGGATTTCGTTGTCGGTGGCAGAGATGGTAGTTGCAGATTTTTCGTCGTTAGATGTTAGTATATTACACTTTTTTGAATTAGTTTGACTTTCAGACTCGGTAATTAACAAAAATTGGTCAGTGTCTTCTTGATTTATATTATCAACATCCAATGTAGCTTCCTTTGAACAAACCTCATTCTCAGTTTCATCGGTATCCGTCAGTTTTACAGATTCTGGATCTTTCAATTCTTCGGCAAGTAATTCTATACTACTAGAATTAGATGAAGATTTATTAGTTTCGGAATTTGTTAAATTAAATGTTGCCCGGCGTATAGAATATGCAGGTTGATCTATAACGTCACTACAACCAGTACACACGGTGTTAAACTTCTCGGATATCTTTTTAGAAAATTTATCGGTTATAGAATTTGCACTAGGTTTATTTGTCTTTTGAAATTTAACGTTAGGTAATTGGTTATTTTTTATCAAAATTTTTATACTAACGTCTTTTTTAACTTTATCTTCGACTTGTTCAGAATTTTTGGTTTGATCATTAAGAATATAGATATCCTTTGATAATCCACAACGAGAATTTACTTTCTGCTCCTTGTCGTCTTTAGCTGTATCTCCACAATTTTTAATACACACTTCAGTTGTTCTGTCCCCTTTAAATTTTAAACTAAAGTTTATCTCAATAATATTAGACAGACTTGTACTACTCTTACTATCTTTGCTTTTTAAATTTGTATCCTGTGAGTCAATGTCTGAGTTTGTTGTTGCTATTCTTTGTATCTGAGATTCTCTATATGTGTCTTTTACGAATTGCTTTCTTGTATTATCAAATTTTTTATACTCTTTTCTTTCATAGATTGTTTGTCCGTCTTCATCTTGAACTTTAATATTACAACCTTCTCTTATTTCATCTGTACTCGGTGATGACTGTCTCAGTTTTATTGTGATTTTTTCCTTAGAACTTAAACGGATGATTCCCTCGTCACCTGAGCAATTTTTCGTTGCTTTCGGCATAGGTGCTTTTTTTAGTTGCAAACCCGTCATTTTTGGACGATTTGGTGTACCTGGAGAGCACAGCTTAGGTTCCTTGCGAATATTTGCACAATCCGGCTTACATTTATCATCTTTTGCAATAGATCCGGAAAGTTTTTGAATTAAACGTTTTATTCCATTAATTCCCTTACTAGAAATTTTTTCTATCATTTTAGGTGGTGGTGACATATTTAAACTTACTCCTGATTCTTTAGACGGCGTGCTGGATATCTGATTTTTAATTGGCCAAGGAAAATCGTGACAAGAAGGCTTTTCTATTTTTTTTGGCTTGCAATTTGAATTAAGTGAACATTTTGATTGAGAAGGGGATAGACAATTATGTAAATTTATTGGAGGCGGTGTTTTTGGAGGCATACAAGAATGACATGATCTGGAAGGAAGCGGAGGTGAATGAATCCTTGGTGGGACAGGCTTGTTAGTAAGGGGTGATCGAGTTTTTAAACGAGTTAAAGATGAGTGTGAACAGTTCTTTGAACATGCTGTAGATGGTAATGTATGGCGAGGAAACTGAGGCAATAAACTTGAACTAGAAGTTTTTAAACTTGGTGGTTGCAAGTGGCAAGGAGGAGGCGACGGAGGACAAGATTTTTGACAGGGAGATGGGGGACCAACAGGGCAAGGAGGTGGAGTCGGAACATTACAAGTAAGAGAATTTTTTTTAGAGCACGCAGGTTTCTTTTCCTTAATACAATCTTCTTTACATGGAGGTTGAGGAATTTCACATATGGGATCTGAAATAACTCTGGTTCGTCGGGAGGACGGTGAATTTTTTGATTTACAAGAATCGCAACTACTGGCACCTTTAAAAGATAAAATACCATTAATTACTTTATCAGACAGTTGCTCTTTTAAAATTTCATCCATAACATCACAGTCTTGTAATGAGACATGTTTTTTGTATTTTTTCTTAGAAGAATTGATACAGGGATCATCTGGTTTAGGATATTGGGTTAAAGAATTTTGTGCACCCTTTTCTTCAATACTCGGTATAGAATACGGTTGACATTTTTCATAATTATCTACCCATTTAGACTTATTACTCCTTGCATATATTTTCCTTTTCTTGAAAACTTCTAGAGAATCTTTTGGTAACACTCTTTTCCCATCTGGAGTTGGCGCTGGATTATTTGAAGGTTTTTTAACAAATTTATTAAAGAATCCTTTTGCTTTTGAGTCCTCTTTTCTTTCTTCTGCGTTACACTGACTACAAGACGAAGTTTCGCAAGGTGAGACTATTGCCGACGTTTGGTATTCTTCGACCATGTTTGGACACGATTTAGACCCGTCACCTTGACTTTTTAAGGAATTATTTTCTGAAGAAACTCGAAGTTTGGAATCACTGATACACCAGTTAAATACATCAAACCCAAGGGGAGAACAATTTCGATAGTAATCTTGTAAAAAGCTTTCAGCTAATTCACATGTTTTGGTAGGTGGCAGTAAAATTTTTGATTCATCATCCGTAGGATCATCATGCATTTTTAATCTGTAATAATTTTTTAAAAATAATTTGTGACATTTCTAAAAATTTTTTTATTCAATATACCTAGCATAAACATACTTACATTGGTTTTTTTATATCCCTAACATCCCTTTGTGTTATAATACCAACTTCAACAACATCGCATCGCCTTGGAAAATAAACATCACTCCCTTGTATCACGACATCTCTGTGCAAAGGTGGATTTTTTATAACCTTCTCAAAGATTTTTGATTCGTTTTGCTTATAATCTTTTACACTAATTGTAAGATGTACATTTTTGGCATCACCTGTTTCCATTTTATGCTTCTTATCTATATTTTGGAAATGTGATTTGGAATTTGATGTATCATACTCTACTATATTATACACTAGTTCATCACTCAGTGGATCTATTTTTTCTTCACTACTTGTGTCCGTAAAGTAACCCTTAGGGATATCTATTATAATATATTCTGAGCTTTGCAATTTATTTTGTATATTAGAATGTAAAACAAGCTCTATTTTTTGAGAAAATGCTTTAGATTTATCTATTAACCATTTTTGATTAGAGTATGAGACTTCAATTTTATTTTTGTTTTTCGGTCTTAAGCCATCTGTAATAGTGGGTATCATCCATGCTTCTATACTTTGGTGCATTAAGTTTACTGTTGGAGAGTAGTAAGAAGAGTCTCCAGTTGTCACGTGACTACTGGATCTATACACGATGCCCGTATTTTTATATAGGCAATCCATCAACTCAAAGACTGTACTACTGCTGGTGGTATACATGTTGTTATTCCATCTTACCTTAACACTGTTTTGGGAATCGATTTCATTATACATGAATTTCCTAAACCACGCCTTTCTTAAAATATCATATTCATGCATATTTTGAGATTTATTTTCCAACTTATCAGCTTTATACTCATTTGCGGCACCAACTTTAATCATCAAGCCATCACCTACCTCGCATCGACCAGCTGTTACACCTTTTTTTGATTTGAAAATCTTTGATTTATCTTTGCTTTTCTTTCGAAAGAATGAAAACTTTTTACCTTCTTTTTTTCCCTTTCCCAAAGCATCTGTTTTGGGTACAATAATTTCTACTTTCTTTTTTTGCTTTTTTGAAACGACAGAATCTTTAGGTAAAGTTTTCTTATACTTGTTTTCTTCTAGATCAAATTTTTTACCCCACAATTTAAACATGCCTTTTACATCTTGATAATCACTATCAACAACATTGGCTGACTGATTTGGGGCTAATGCTTTTTTATCTCTTTCTCGTTTGGACGCATTTGGAATAGACTGGATTGGACTGTATAATTTTGTACTGGAGTACGATCGCGCTTCTAGCGACGGCGGGTCAGAGGCAATCGAAACGTCTTTTCTATTTGGAACACTATTTTTACTTGGTACTGTTACTGGAACTGTATGAGTATTTTCCTCTTTCTTCCCTAATTTTCTTAAAGCTGCAAATCTTCTTCGTAACATTGAACTTTTTAAATCTGCAATTGATTTTTCATGTGCTCGTTCATTTGAGTTCATCGAAAATATTTTTCTGTATTCTCTTTCTAATTGATTTTCTATTAAGTCAATTGATGTGTTACTTTTTTCGTAACTAGGATTTTCTAAATTATACACGTGTTGTACGAATGAATCTGAAGAACAATTTTTGCTTTCATCGTTTGTACTTATAACAGTCGATTTAGTCTTGTTACTAATAGGAATTGTTGTTTGTCTCATTTTGTCTTTTTCTATTACGCGTGCTGTAACTTCTGGAGTAACATATTTTTTTGATTCCTGATGTTTTCTGTCAACTTGTGTATTATTAAAGCTACTCTTGTTGTCAATATTTTTTATATCCGTGACAATTGGACTAGTTGAACCAGATTTTGTTTGGATTATAGGTGATAATTTTTCACTTATGAGGGAGAAATTTGTTTGTTCCATTCCTCCAACGCACTTCGAAGATGTTTTCTTTTGGTCATAATAACTTCCAGCCCAATTTTTTCTTGCTTTTCCTAAAAAAATTTCTTATATTTACAAATGCCATCAAATACATCATTATTGTATATTTTTAAATATTTTAGTACTTACTTTGCAATACCGACAAATTAGATGATCCTACACCACGGTCCTCGGTCTGGGGTAGGTATATTCTTCTAACTTTCTTCTTGCATAACTTTTTTACACTCCCCACACCAATATCAGTGAAATCCCTATTCGTATAATACCTCTGAGACCTATACACCTGAGGAGTAGTAAAATAACCAGTTTCTCTTCTTTTTATTCTTCTACAAGTACATATAACACTATCTTTTTTATAGTTGTACTGACATCCGAAATCTTCTGTACTTTTATCAATTATTTCAAACGATTCATCAGGATTGTTATTTTTGTTAATACGCCCCTGTTTATCCTTTTCCAGATAAACAGCTTTAGTATCTCTCATTTCTTCTTATTTATCATTATTTTTGCATAAATGTTCATTATTTTCAGATTCACTTTAGTATTCTTCTAGAACTTTAGAAAAAATGATTGCACATTAAATTTTTGATAATTTTTGTAAACTTTAAAATTTTGTACGTTTTTTATTTTTGACAGATTTATTTTTATATTTTGACGCAATTCTTACAGTACTAAAGAGTTTTGTTAAATCTTGTGAGAGAAATATTTACAATTCTCCTATACTGTCTGAATTTAAGTATTTATTTCCGATATTTAATCATTTATTAATTTTGCAATCATTTAATAATTTTAAAAGAAGTAAGAATTATGCTGGGTCTACAAAAGAAAGATTTTTATCCGTCAATGTCACAGCATTTTTATAGTCTCGTATTTACATTTTATTTATATCATTTATAGTATTTTTACAAGGGAGTAGGATGAAATCTGATTTACGTGGTAAATTTTAAACTTTTTCTGAATGTATATTAACTATTTATCCTGTCTCGACTTCACCATCTTTGCTTCGATGACGAGAGTCTTCCAATTTTATACTTTTACTCGAAAAGGTCATTATTAAACATTCGTTTTTATTTCCAGTATTAACAAAATTCATATGATATCAAGCACCAATTATAAAAGCGTTGAAATTGATATTATAACATACAAGAAAGGGAAAGCAAGAAATATGAATGGTGATAAATATAACAGATGCAAAAATAATCAAAATAAGTGCATCTGCTCTATATGTTTTTGTAAATCTACAAAAGAAGAAAGAACGTGTTGCAAAAAGAAGCCTAAATTATGTACAACTTGCCAGAAGAATAGTCATACCGATGTTAAGGACAGTCATCAATATTTGAGACATGAAGATAATAGAAATAAATCAAATACAAATGATATTAATGGCAAAAATATACAGACATCACAAGAAGATGTTACTCATGGCTTAACTTTACTAAATGAAGTTCTAACAGTATTTCAAAATAAAAAGCAATCAGATACAAAAAAAGATAACAAAACGATTATACTAAAAGATGCAAGTACAGAGACTGAAGTAATATATAAACCTAAATTAAGCGTGAGTAGAGTCTTTCACTATTCTATAGAAGAAGAGAGTAAGAGTAACAATTGCAAATACACAATCATAAACTGCCAACCAGAGACTAAATCTCAATTTTCGATAGATCTAATTAAACACAAATCTTCATCGATACCGCAAATGAAACTGGATGAGTTGAAAAACAGTTTAAAACAGAAAACAACATCAAAAGATGCTATTGAAGAAGTTAATAGAATGTTCGCAACAGTTAGAAAACTCGACACAAACGATTCTAACAGACCCATGATTCGTAATGGACCCAGAATCTTACCAGTTGTAAAAACAGAAACAAATAACTCAGACCATCAATTAGCAGGTAATAATAAAGTAGCAACACTGAACTGTAATTGTAAAAATTTCAAAATGTCAAGCGGTGATTCAATTCAGTGTTGCCATAAAAATGATGACAGTTATCATAATATGAGCTATATTAAACACTGTTCAAATTATTGTGTAAATTGTCAGAGAAAACTTGAACATAATTAATTTTTTTTAGGTTTTTATATTTTTTATTGTAGTGCAATAAAATTTTCGTTCGTATTCTTTATATTTTATAATTGGACCTACCCTCATTTGTCCGGGTCCTAATTTAGCTTCCGTTTCCATCAGAGATGTGTGGGGAATTATAAGTAGAGATAAAGCGACTCTATTGGTTCTTAAAAACACATCCCTCGCTACACATCTTCGCACATCTCTAATGAAAAAACAGCCTTACTCATTAAGATATTATTTTTAAAAATCATACAATATAAACAAAACAAATAATGAAATGCTAAATTCTTTATTTAATAAATTTCTTAATACAATACTTTAAATGGTATCAAAAATAAAAACTTTCGGAAGGATACTTCAGCTTTTCGCTTCTGAAAACATAAGATTATTTTAAAATTAGCATATTCTCTGTGTTAATCTTTATCTAGGAGAGACACTGCCTCGCCATCTTGGATAAACTTACAATTAACATTACACAAAGGTTAAGCAGATCTTAATCGATCTATATGTATGTTCATTGTCTTACCTATTTTCTGGATGTTTGCTTCTATTTCTTTCTAATTTCTCACTGTGAGCTCTTTCCCAATCTCTTGGTGAGTCTTGTCTGCAACAGTTGGGTAATAGTTATTATTTTTTTATAGTTTAATACCTAATTCTTTGATAACTTCCGCTAACTAAGCTTTAACTTCTATTAAAATACTAATAACATCACCTGGATTGATTTCCATAACAATATCAAGTATTGCTTCACTATTGGAATTATCAACAACTAAATTAACTCACTCTCCTAAATCCAAATCGTGATATCCTCCATCTTTTGTTTTGTGATCAAACTCCTTAGTTAAAACTTTCTTCAGAGTATTCGACGAATCAACAAACTTACACATACATTCATTCAAAATCTCAATTTTAGACAACAGAGCATCTTTATTATCCGGATCTATTATTTTACTTAAATTATTTTTAACATCTGGTATATCCGTCCATATTAAATCAGTGTTGCTAGCTGTGTGTTTAAGAAACTTTATTTTTGGTGTAACTGTTTCTATTACGAATTCACCATTTTCTATTATTTCGTCTGTCTGTTTGTAGTATGGTTGTCGTATCCCGTAGAGTTGTTGAGGATTTTCTTCTGATAGACCGTCTTTTGTTTTAGCCATTACTAGCTTTAGAAGAGTTTCGAGGCCAATTTTATGGTCATTCAGGAGATGACGATCGAGTACTGTGATCCTGGAATATAAACAAAAAAGAAAGTAATAATACAGACAAAGCATCTATCAACTTATGTAGAGCCACATCTCCTGAGGATGCTCCAGTGTCGGAGTGAATCAATACTTGCTATGTCTTTTAAAGTAGTTTTTAGTGAGGATCACGTGAATTTTATTTCGTATCGAGTAACTAGGTCATGTAGTTTAGACGAGAGCTTTATATGTAGTAGAAAAGCCCGTCTATTTACCGCATTAAGAAATGGAATCTTACCTATCAGTATCAAAAGAGCATAAATGACATCCATAACTTTCTTTGTGATCCCCCATAGAATCGATAACACGTTCTGCGCTTGCGCATGATGCTAAGTCTTTCAATGCTTTTGATGTGCACTCACTTTGTCCTGATGTATCCTGTAAGAATAGTTAAATTATAAATTATGATATAAACTTTATGTTAAATCCATAGCGAAGGATACTTTTTTTCCCGTTAGAAGATTATCTTTTAGTTATAACCGTTGTTAGCTTTTGTTATATTTGTTTTTGTATAGTTATTAATTATTGTAAACGATTACCGTGAACTTGTAATTATTAAAAAATGTCTTACATTAAATTGGTTATCCTCTTCTGGATGCGAGAATAATGTTTTGCTTCGACAGAGACGCGCGCGAAGCTTCTCGAACAATCTCGTCGCTGATGATGTTCTTCCTACTGTTTAAAACATAAAAAAACTATAATTATTAGAAATTTGAATGTATTGTGCTTATTTAAACTTAGAAACTATTAGCATTTGCTGGCGACTTCGTATGTGGACTTCGTTGTCAGACTTAGAGAGAAATAAAAAATAATAGGAAAGGACATTATATAAATGGGTTATAATTTATTTTTAACATACGAGGGGAGGTCCAAAAGTTCGTGGAATGGAAGGGTTTGAAATAAAATGAAACTAATAAAATATTTTTTATCTTTTTCCGCAAAATGAGCCAAAATTGCCCCCTTTACTTCATTGTCGTCGGAAAATTTCCTTCCCCTTAGATCTTTTTTAAAATTAGGGAACAAATAAAAATCACTTGGGGCCAGATCTGGACTGTAGGGTGGGTGGACTAGCGATTCGAAGCCATGTGTGTGCAGAGCAGCCATTGCAACTCTGCTCTTGTGAACCGGTGCGTTGTCTTGCAAAAGCAACACACCTTTGGTCAGTTTTCCTTGACGTTTTTCCTTGATGGACTCCTTTAATTTTTCTAGAATCGTTGCTTAGTATTCTCCTGTTATGGTACTTCCCTTTTCTTTATAATCAATCAGTAGTATCCCTTCACAACCCCAAAAAACAGTTGCCATCAACTTTCCAGCCGACTCCGACACTTTGAACTTCTTTGGCGGTGGTGTCCCCTTTTTGTGCCATTGCATGGACTCTTGTTTGGACTCAGGCTCAAAGTGATGAACCCATGTTTCATCTCCGGTAACAATTCGCTTCAAAATCTGTGTAGGCTCGTCTCCACACAACTACAAAAATTGTTTTGAAGCATCGACGCGTTGCTGTTTCTGAAGCGGCGTGAGCATTCTTGCACTGACTTTTGTCACACCCAGATGGTCATGTAGGATTCGCAAAATGGTGGTATCTGATACTCCAACTAATGCAGATATCTGTTTTTTTCTTTAAACGGCTATCTTCCAGTACAATTTTTTCCACTTTTTCGATGATGTTTGATGTGGTGGCCTCAACTGGCCTTCCTGAGCGAGGGTCGTCTTCAATCGACTCCCGACCATGTTTAAAAAGACCATGCCACTTGTAAATCATTGATTTACTAGGGCACTGGGACCTCCCCGCGTAGTTAACAACAACAAGAATCATGTATAAGCTAGGGGGAAAGGCATCCTAAAATGTTCCTAGACCATCGTAGAATGATCCTCGTCAATCTTAGGATGTTTCTGTCCCATACTAGAATGTTCCTGAGCCACAAATGTTCCAGGCTTACCCTAGAATGTTATTGACACAGCTTACTAGAACGTTCTTCTTCTTCTTCTTTGAGTGCCACTCCGACTAGCGAAGGCTGGCAGTCAACGCTGTGTACTCCTGCTTGTTCTTCGCGAGGCGAAAGAGATCTGCTGCACTCGAGATTCGAATCCATTCTCGGATGTTACATAGCCATGACTTTTTTCTGCGTCAACAGCTTTTCTTCTAGCTATCTTTCCCACCATAATAAGCTGTAGAAGTTCATATCTCTCACCTAAGCACATTCTTTTTTTTGATAGTTGCCCTTTTTGGTTGACGCGTCGCAGAACTTCTACATGAGATACCTTATGAGTCCAAGGGCCAACATTCTTCTATAGGACACATCTCGAAAGCCTCTATACGTCTTCTGAGGTCTTCTTTAATAGTCCACGCTTCGCAGCCGTATAGGCCAGATGTAGCAGTGGAGGAGTCTTACGCGCAAAGGGATTTTAAGTCTTCGATCGCAGAGTACTTTCTTCAACGTGCAGAAGAATTTTCTTGGCACATCCTAGAATGTTCTAGGCCCGAACTATGAAAATATTATTTTTTTTATTGGTTACTACGCCTATAACAATGACGTGAGTATTCCCAAGTTAAAGTGTGAATCAATTTATTCCACGTTTTGATCTTCAGGTAAAAAGCTATTTAATATTAAAATTCATACCTACTTACATTTAGTTCCCTGTTCTTTCCTTGGAAGTGAACGTTCGCCGCTAGTTCTAGGTACTGTGTTGAATTTTTCCTGAAATTAAAAAATATCAATATCATAAATATGAAAGTGTGTTTGTTCATTGCTCCTTCTTTATATATTTAACGGCCCTAAGAGTATTTTATATCCTCAAAAAATGTATAATTGTCTTCAAAATGAATAAGATTCTGTGATTATTTTAAAAATACTTCCGTCCCGATATATCGGACAGTTTGACTAGTAAGTAATATCATAGAGAAACCATTGTAACTGTTCGAGGCTCACTTGTATTGTATAACTAAGTTCAGGCTGCGTTTTCACCAGAGTGGTTATGTTAAGAACCAAGAGAGTGTCCACTCAAGCGATTCTATTAGTTCTAAACAAATCCCTTGCTCGTTTATAATAGTAGAGTATTTAATAAATGATGTATACCAGGGGTGTGGAGGCTTTGATGTTCCAATCAATTGGTGGTTCGTGATGAAGCTGACGATGCATGATGAGAGCACTCTCGAAGTTCGCCGTGAAGTTACATTGCGAACAGCTGGACAGAATAATGCGTAATATTAATTTTTCTTCCCCAATTTACGTATTTACTAAGGTAAGGCCCTTTTTAGAAATTTTCGAATTTTTTAAATTTCTTTTGACGTAATTGTACGAAACACTTTATCTGCATGGACCCAAGCTTTCCTACCAATCCGATATGGAGGCCTCGGTATTCGTTAAATTTTCGATTTAACTTCACTCGCCTTTTTGTCTTCAGTAGTGCAAAGGATTTAGTTAAAAAAATGACTAGTAATAATTACATTTCACCAAATCCAATACATCTAGATAATACCACTACCCTTTGGATATCTGTGTCCTAATCCAAATTTGACAGTTAAATCCCAAATCTCAAAGAATGTGGGATGATCCAGAATTGACACATCTGGTAAACTAATAGTGCGAGCTAGATTTTTAGCTGGTTCGGAGCGGGAATCAGGATTTTCGCTGCAGGTATCTACACAAGTTGGCACTTTGCTAGATAGAAACACATTATCTGTTGCCACAAGCCTGCGTCTTGGTCTTGGTAAATGAGCCACATCGTCGTCGGTGATGAGACTGGGTTGACCATGCCAGCGTAGTGTCGATTGCATTTGTCGACACGCCAACTTAAATGACGTCATCCGTCGGACGCTTTCCACCATTAAAGTGCTTAGATACCCTGGCACCTTTGCATATTCCAGCGACTTCATTGTGGCCTTAGCGAAGGCTAGGTCCACAAGGGCCGGAGACGCGCCGCTTTTATAACCTGGTTTCAGCGCGCCTGAATGCTGTAACACGGGACCGGATTGCTTGACTTGTATTTTGACCAAAAAATTAGCCTTGCTATTCTAAAAGGAAATGCAGCCGTCATCTTCAGCATTCCTTCCATTTGATTGCAATGAGGCCTTAGGTTAGGATTTTAGTTATAATTATATTTTTAGTTAGATTAATGTTTTCTTTGTCCACTATAAATAAAAGTAGTAAATTGCAGCCGGACGAAGCCAAGGCGGGTTAGCTAAACATAATAATTTAAATAGATATTAACACCTTAAGTATTATTATAGCAAAACGCAGCTCTGTATGTTATAAAAATACTTGTACTAGTATTACGTACTTACCAATACATAGTAAATATATTATAAAACACTACAAATAACTGTATGACAATTATATTATTGACAAAATATTGTCAAACGTAAATCATTGATTGACATATTACAGATAAAGTGAAATTGCCTTTGTACTAACCTTATCTCTACTACTACTATAAAGAGGTAAAGCTGGTAGGGGGTAAACTATGGATCTACTGAACTCATATATAGGCTCATATATATTAACCTGAAAAGTTAAAAGACTTTTACGTGGTAGTTGGATTTGCAAAGTAAGTCTTACGCAGACTTAGCGATGAGAGTATGAATGAATAAATGAGTCCTCGGCTAGTTTTTAATAATACTAATAGTCTCATGTTTAAATTGTTCATTCGTTCAATATACATATTTCTATCCCACAGGAACTATTGATTATTTCGTGACAAAAAGTAGCATACAAATTGATCGAGATTGTAAAGTATTTGTAAACACAATAGATATAAATTAACTTATTAATCCTCCTATTGTCGTGTGTTTCTTAAGCAATATTCTAATATAACCGATCAATCTCCTTTATGTTTTGCTCAACCATACGTGACATTGGCGGATTTGTTGTTTTAATCTCACCAAACTTTTTGGTAAGAATTACCGCTCAGTCTCCTCCATTAAAGCCATATTTTTTTTAAAAAAAAGCTATCGACGAAGAAAAAGAAGAATTATTATTATTAATCTAACTAGCCGAACTGCCCTAGCTGCGCCGAGGTACATGCAAATCGTTCACTCACTCATGCACTATTGAATTAGACACTAGATTATACTAGCTGTGCCCGCGGCTTCGTTCGCGTGGAATAGTGTCTTCGGATAACCTTACATATTGCCATACAATTTTTCATCCCCTATTCCCTATTGTTATATTACACCCTTGAGGGTAAAACTTTTACAAACTTCGAATGTCATAAAGTTTCAAGATTCTAGCTCTTAAAATGACGATACAACTTTTCATCCCCCTTTCAACCCCTTACAACCCTTTTTTCGCATTAAAAAGTAGCCTGTGTCCTTTCTCAGGCTCTAGACTATTTGTATAACAAATTTCATTTAAATCGGTTCTGTAGTTTTGGCGTGAAAGCGCGACAGACAGACAGAGTTACTTTCGCATTTACAATAGGTTCGTTAGGATTAGGATATCTTATTAGAGATACGACAAACGAAATCTTGCCTCACATATTACTATAATTATAAAAGTGACAGTTTGGATGTTTGTTACACAATAACGGCAATGCCGATGTCGTTGACATTTGACACACAGATACTTTATTACCTGGAATAACACATAGGCTACTTTTTATCCTGGAAATTTCCTGTGGGATAATAATAAAATATGTTTACTGTCGCAAGTACAGGTTTGACCTTGAATGCGGAGAAGTCACTGTTAGGGACGTCAGTTCCCGCGCGTCTGCTACTTCCCTAACCTAAAGTTAGCTACCGGCTACCATGCGAAGACCCGTGCGAAGCCGGGTCGGGTCGACTAGTATATGTATAATTTATAACTCCTTTTAACGTAATTAGCGATATCATTAATATTTGAGTAGCTACTTATTTTAAGTGGAATCATCATCCATTACAGTTTGTAACTGTAAATTGTAAATTAATCTTTTTTATACATTTATAATCTGTGGTGTGACCTAAAAGTGTGTCATGGTTAATATAAAAAAATTAGACCAATTAATCAAAAATTATTTTTAATTTATACAAATAAAAATGTATCGCCTCTATGTATGTATGTGCGCTTAACTTCAGAACGACTGCACTTTGGATGGCGATCCGAGATCGATTAATCGGAGAATCGATTTTTGGGACCAAAAAAAGACCCCAGAAAATTGTCGTTGTTTTGCCATTTTTCTAAAAATCGATAGATGGGCTGCAGATCTTGTTTTGCACTTTAACTTAGGAGGCAAACTAGATTTTTGAGGAATCGATCTTCTTGATTTCTATTTTTTTGTGAATCGATTCATAGGGTTGCGATTGGAATCGATTTAAAAATATAAAAATGTTGCCAACTGATTATCTTTGTAGCTAGTTCTATTACAAAAATAGGAAATGATAAAATGAAAATAATTTTATAATAATTAAAATAATGTTGCCATAATTGAACCAAATATTTATTCGAAACAAACTAATTTTAAAAATAACCTATATTTTTTTTATAAATATTTTATTATTACACTCTTATCACTTAAAGGGATATAAAAAAATAGATAATGAAAAATGAAGCCGTTTCGGAGGAGATTGGTAACAAACACCACGACACGAGCTATTCCCTAAAATTAGTTGAAAAATCGCGACCACTGAGCCAGCGTCGTGGACCATTGCCTAAACCCCCACCTCCTCAGAATGAGGAGGAGACCCGGATCAGCATCAAAAATATCCAGATCTAAATAGCTAAATTGGCAACACTGACCAAATTGTATTGTCAGGACTAAAGGCGGTAGGGTGTAATACCTTTGTCTTTTCCATTATGGAATAAAAAAATGTAAGGATGGGATGTAAGTGAGACAAAAGAGTGCGAGTCAGTGAGTTGGTGTACATATATTTTTATTTAATTTATTTTGACATAGAAAGTACTAGAATATTTTGCAATTACTTTTATCATACAAATATTACATAAGAATGATGAAGAAAACAATTATACATAACTTTAATTCAACACCTATTTACAGCTGTGTAATCAACCTTAAGGTTTACTAGAAATGAGCGAGGGATGTGTTTGTTAGACACCAATAGAATCGCTACATTTGACACACTAATCGAGGAGGAAAAATTATATAAAAAGAAAATAATTGATATTTCATTTTCAGTTTGAACGCGCTAATCTCAGGAACTATTGGGTCGATTTGAAAAATTCGTTCAGTTTTAGATAGCCTATTTATCGAGGAAGACTATAGGCTATATATCATCACGCTAAGACCAATAGGAGCGGAGCTACACGCGGACGAAGTCGCAAGGGTCGACTAGTTTTATATATAACCTTAACTTTATTTAAAAAAAAGAGCTGTTAAAATTAAAAGTTTAAAAATAGTAAGCAATAAGGTTTTATATTGGCAATGTAAACGTCGTTATTTTTTTTTAAATATTATTCTAAGAGTACGTATTTTTTTTTTAATTTTTGTATTTTTATCTACTCACTACAATTTTACTATAATTGAAAAAAACAGCTTTTAATACAAAACAATAAGGTTTTATACTAGTATTTAGTAACGTAAATTGTAAACGTCAAAGGCTGTACGGTGTAATACCTTTGCCTTTTCCATTAAAACAGAGAAAAAAATTGTAAACGTCAAGTTATTTTGAAATATTATTCTAAGAAAAAGTAGTAAGTAAACCTTTTTCTTCATTATAGTATTTAATCTACAACCAACAATTTTATTATAATTAAAAAATAAAACAGCTCTTATTACAAAGCAATAAGGTTGAATATCGCTAAGCCAACGTCAAGTAATGTTTGCGTAAACACAAAGCCTTTGAAGTTTGAACCTGGCAGGCAACGTTCCCACCTTTTTAATTCTCAAGCATGAAGTAGGCAACAGTCGAGATCATTCCGCCGGCGCGTACGCACGTCCTTGAAATAAAAAATATATAGTGTTATTTATTATATATAAGTGAGTTTGTAATAATAATTAAATAGCTATAAAAGCAGTTAGATGTAATAGTGATTTCTTTTTCACAAGTTTTTGAACGAAGTTTTGTTTTTTTGTGTTTTTATTGAAGTGAAATCGAACTCATTTTGTCAGGTGAGTGTTTTTTATTGCTTTCTCCTATTTTTAGTTACAACGTGCATTTTGGTTTGCTATTTCATTCTAGTTCTAGATATATATCGAGTTTTTATAACCACTGTTGCCAACTTAGGGGTTTTCTCCCAGAATTTAGGGAGAAATTTCAGTGACTTTTTTTTAGTTGCACAACTTTTTTATACGGTTTCTCATTTATTTAGTTCTGTACCACACTCTTAGAAATAATTGTTGAGATAACTTATCTTAAAGAGATCTCTTCCAGTAACTCTTTTTTGGAAGGAGGTAGATGTTACTAAAGAAAAAAAAATTATAGTAAGGGGCCATACATTTATTTCGTGAGACTATTTAGGGAAGGAGGGGGGTCCACCATGTTTTATTATTTTCTTACGTAAGATTTTTTCCTTTAGATTCTTATATAATAAATATGAAACAGGAGGAGGGGGTTAGCCCATTCTTATTTTTTCTTATAATAGGAGAGGAGGGGGTCAAAAACTAGAGAAAAAAATCTTACGTAATAAATGAATGGTCCTTAACCATAGTGTTTACCATATGACGCGATATATTACAACTACTCTGTGGTTACTTACGTTTGTATAGTTAGGGTAGGATAATAATTTATTTGAAACGATTTTTACTAGGGCCATATTTCTATGTGTATATGACGAACTCCCATATAAACTTTCCTCCCCTATCACAACCCCTACAAGCATCTATGTACCAAATTTCATCAAAATCTGTGCAGCCGTTGTTGAGTTATAAATTACTGACCTTTTTAAATTTTATATTTAATTAATTTTTTAGTGGTAATTATTATGATTTTAGGGATTTAAGGAGAAACATGTTTGAGAGTTGGCAACACTGTATACAACTCGTTGTGAAATCAGTACTAACTAGTTGTTGTATAATGTAGGTTGTTATAAATATAAACAAATGTCGTCAATCTGGCTATTATTTCCTGTATATTATTTAGATTTTTGCAAAATCATCAAAATCATTACATGACAGCTGACCGTTGACGTAACAGAACCGGTTAGGTGGGAGTTAAACTGGTCTGGTATTCCGTACTGTTTGGAATGGTTTCGCCAACGCAATTGTACTTATAAACAAAAGAGGTTCTCTCTTTTAATAAACGAGTCAGGTAGATTTACTTAGGTATATAAAATAATAAAAAGGCAAAGGCTGTTTTTTAAGGCATTTCGAAAAAAGATTTTATTTTTTTTTAAATTGTTAGTATTATTATGGATTATGGAAAGAAGACAAGGCTGTACGGTGTAATACCTTTGCCTTTTCCATTATGGAATAAAACGGAAAAAAAGATAGTCAACGGAAGACTTGGTTGCGGCCTTACTATAAAATGAATTAAGAATTAACCTAAGACAAGGCTGTACGGTGTAATACCTTTGCTTTTTTCATTATAGAAAAAAACAGAAGAAAAAAACTTATTGGAATTAAAAGGCTAAAATCATGCAAGAATCTAAGAATGTGTAAAAGAAAAAAAAATTGCGATGAAAAAGCTTGAGTTTTAGCACAGATTAAAAGAAAACAGAAAGCACACAGAAAACCAATCTGTTATTTTTTTTTAAATTATATTAACCGACGTTCACCAATCTGGCTAGATTATTAAAATCCAAAGACTATATTTATAGAACGGAACAAATAAGGAAGATAAATTTTTAATAATTTTTATTAGGATCAAAAGACCAGAATCTAAGCTAAAAAAATGCTGATTATTAGCACAGATTAATAATATTTGATTATTTGGATCAATACTAGATTCTAGGGCTGTAAAAATTATGCCGTAAGTATTTAAAACAATAGTAAAAAAAACTGATTTAATCTCAGGAACTACTGGTCCGATTTGAAAAATTCTTCCAGTGTTAGATACCCCATTTATCGAGGACGGTTATAGGCCATATATCGTCACGCTACGACCCATAGGAGCGGAGCTATACGCGGACGAAGTCGCGCAGGTCGACTAGCATTCTAGCATTTTTCGAATAAAAAAAAAACGTTGAAAGCATATTGGATTTAAAAAACTGATTTACAAAAACTTCGCTAATGTTCACTATTCTATAAAAAAATTGTGGAGAAATCTTTGTGTCACAGATTAATAATATTTAATTATTAGGATCAAAAAACTAGAAGCCAAGGCAAGTGAAAGTTGAACAAATAGCAATCCATCTTCCAATTGCAAACAATCAAAGGGCTTTATTCAATTATAAGACACGTGTATCCAATTGTTTCCTCTCGATGCAGCCATTTATGGACTGGTTTCAATTATGAGTAATATGCAATAATAACAATAGTAACTTTGCCTGCGGTTTCACTTAGCAATGACAGTATTTCCAAAATCCTTTAGTGATGTAATCTGAGATCGGAGAATCGATGTTTTGAACTTAAAAATCGAATTCGTCAATCGACGCTTAAGTTTGAATCGACTTGAGATTATCATCAAATGTAATTCATAGAAATGACAGAAAAGAGGGGGGGGGGGGTGTCGACATTAAGAGGGGTGTTATATTGAATGGAGTATTGGGTAATACTGATCTCTTACAATTAAGACAGGAATCTGAGCAGTGTTTTGGACTTATGACCAAGTTGTAGGCTTAAGGACGTCCTTTATTCAATTAAAACACTCGCCTCCACTGCCCAGGCGCACTGTTTAAACCTAAAGTTAGGTTGGCTTATTTTGTTAGGTACACAGACTGCTAACTTGTACTAAAATATAAAAAAAGTGACGGAAAGATAGGTGAAGCTATGAATCTATAGAATCGAAGGCTTTAACATAAAACGTAGTATGATCTCCTTTGTTCCATTATACATGGGTAAAGATTGACAGATGACAATTGTAAAATAAGTGCGTGCCGATGAGTCACCGGCATACCTGTGCTCAGCTGCTGTGTGGCCCTTTAGAGTCGATACACATGGACGACCTTCGAGACTGCTAACTTATTTACATGTTTGTATACTCAATGACACAAAAACGGCTGAACGGATTTCTATGTAATTTAGCACATAGATACTTTATAACCTGGATTACCATATAGGCTACTTTTATCCTGGAAAAAGTGTGATTATCGGGGAATAAATATATCAAAATCTTTGTATTTTTAATGCAAAATTTAAAAGATTTTTTTTGGAATAAATTCTTTAAGTTTAAATCGACTGATCGATCTGATTAGAACAAGCAAGAATCGATTCCCTATTATTCGATTTATAATTCGATTTTTGTTCTTCCTTTTCAAAATTTAGGTGTCACTGTAAAGTCCAAAAAAATGCTTCATTTCTCGAATACTTATTATATATTAAATACTGTCATTTATAAATTATATTAAAGTAATAAGATAAGAAAAGATCGCATATCGATTTTCTAGTGTACGATATCAGTTTACTGGATTAATTTAGTGCTAAATATCGATTAATTTTATATCAGGTATCTAGATTGTAAGTTTTAACTTACTAATGAAAATGAAATGTTTTGTAATTATTTTTAACAGTTTATTTTGATGGTGAAACAATGATCAATCCAACAACCATTGTTTTAAGTAATTTTTGTTAAGTTTAAGTTACGAGACGACGTCGACAATGCACAATGGTTCTTAACGATGATTATCAATTATAAGCACGCGTTTACAATTCATCATGATTTAAACCTTTTATGGGTGGAGATTAATCTCGAATGCTACTATGACATTTGTGCTTCGATTTTAGGTTAGGTCGATATTTTTTCACGAATATAGTTCGTATGTCGCAATTTGGAGCTATCATTTTAGCAGATAAAATTTCCAAAAAAAACATATTAATATGTTTGGCTCTACTAATAAAGATTTTTAAAAATATTTTACTGTATCTTGCAATATCTGAGTGGTCCTAGTACCTTTTAACTAACTACACAATAGTCAATATTAATGTTTTTATTTGCAAAAATCTAATTTTTTTAAATGCTGTAGTATTATTCTTTTTGGAGCTTCAAGTTTTGGAGTGTAGCTGAAAGTTTGAATTTGAAAAAAAAAGAAAAAAAATACAACCGAATACATAATCTCCTTTTTTAGATTTTGTGAAGTTTGATAAAATTCTTTGTGGCAACAGATTTCTTATGACCTTGTTTTTGCTTCTTTATTTTCCAGGGAGGAAGGTCATAAAACTCATCATAATTTTGGATTTCTCAAACTTATTTAGTTCTTTTTTTACATTATATTTCCTGTACATATAAGACCTTACCGAGAACTTAGGCTATTTATAGTCGTTCAGTCCATATCAAATGCCGATATCAGATTATATGGAATATTAAATTACTTAAACATGCATAAAGTTGTCATGCTCAATTAGCAAGATTTTCGGCTTGACCTGGATTTATATTTGGACATAACATTCAATATTTAGCAGATAAAAATATTACATATTTTTATAAAATACGCAAAACATACTCATTGCCTGCGTACGGTGCTGTTTATGCAAAAGTTATTCTATTTTTTTTAAATCTACCATTCATAATCCATTTCTTTTACAGAAAATTTCGAATTCTGATTCGCTAAAAATATCCACCCGAATCGGACGCAGTAGAATTGTTATTCAATCGAGTCATTGTAGTAAATCGAGTATTAAAAGATCAATTCTAACCTTGACCTTTTATTACTGTCGATGTTAATCAAAAGCCTAAACAAGCCTTCCACCAGGGTAAAAAAATCACATAGTAAATTAGACGTACTAGAATCGAGTTATGTAAATGATTCTCGATTAATCGATTCATAGCTGGATTTTACAGTGAGTGCTAAAAACCCTAAAAAATCTATCAATATCTATAGTTTTAAGTTTTGATTATTTTTGGGATAATATCGATTTTCTAGGGTTTCGCAGGGTTATATATCGATCGAATAAAATTAATCGACATTAACCTACAATCGTTACTTCAAGATTTTTTTTTATTATATTTTGTTGATAAGTAGAACATATTATAGACGAATACAGCCAAAAAAAATAACTAAACGATAGGCTTCTGTACTAAATTCTAGAAGTAGATTGGTTAATAAACAGTTCAGTAGAACAGGAAATCTCTATCTCTGAGCAGTAAGCGACTCCATAAAAGGCAAAGGTCACATTTGAATGGTCTGCTCAATCCCACGAGTAGAGTATCTAAGATATCTATAATCTTATCTGTGCTATTGTTTACTTGTTTTGGAAGTTGGATAGTTATTTTATTATAATTATGAAACTTAAAAAGTTTCTTTCTGTTCGCCCTCCTTGAAGCTTAAGGTCGAGCAGTGAAGGTAAGAGTTTTTGCTACCTGAAAGGACCTTATTAAATACCTTCTTCCAAAACTAAAATTCATGTCTATCACGTAGCTGTACAATAATAAAAAAATCTGTAATCACATACCAATATAGTAATGAGACTATTTAGAAAAAAAGAGAAGAAAAAACTTAGCATTAGCCAAAGATATAGAACTACTACTATCTTATATATATAAATCTATATACATGTCTCTTCCTCTTACTTGTAGTTGAGCAAATATAAATGAAAGTAATAGTATTTATGTAAAAATATTTTTTCCCCACCTTGTAATAGTAAGAATGTATTTAAGGTATGGTTTCTTCGGTTTAAATGTCACGGAATCGACTCATTTTGTTTTAAAGGCGTGTAAAATTTTTTGACTTACGAATTATTCGATACAATCGAGTAGAATTCGGTAGCGTTGAATCGAGTAATACTATTCGATTCATCCGTTACTCGCACATCACTATTGAATATCTTCGATCTATACTTATATGCTCTATGGCTAAATATGTATATACAGTACAGTATATATATGTGCAGCTGTACGTAATCTTCATAACTTAGGCGTGACTTAACCGTGATATCATACCAGGTCCCTTCTCTGTCCTTCGTTACACAAAAACTGATTTATCTTTGTATACACGAAGTTATATTGAAAAGGTTTAATCGTTTAATAATTGCTTTTAACTAGACTTACGAATCTAGTAAGCAATATTATTGTAAAGTTTCATCAAAATCCATTCAGTAACATCATGTAAACATGAGTAAAGACTTAATTTTTTATGTTAATATATATCAAAAAAATAAATCTGTTAAAGATATGGAAGGCTGTATAATCTATGATAATGATTCTCATATATATTAATTAAATTAAAAAATAATAATAATAATCAAAGCTATCTTTCAAAGATTTTAATTTTTGCGCCATGCAAAAAAAAATTGTTTCAAAAATATCGATATTTCGAAAATCGATATCATTTCTCCATTGATCTTCAGCTGAATTGTATTTATAACCTATATATATCCAGTATTCGTTTTTCGAATTTGTATTCAAGAATATGTACTAAGCATAGAATACAGATTATAATAAATTTTTGATTTTTTTTTAGGTTTTTTTTTATTGAACCCACGACCTATCGATTATTATTAGTTCATATATAATTTAATCATTTAATCATCAATTTGAAATCAACAAATAAAACATCACGTAAGTTCTAAAGCTAAGCGTACCGAATGCAAATCGCAGATCTGCCACAGATCCGCTATAAATCCGTCCCTCTCACTCTCTAGGTAACTCAGATAGCGCTGTCCCTTTCTAGCGGCGAACACGCTAGTACCGTTAGGTTACAACGACATGTTCCTTGTAAAGGATTGTTTGTAGTTTATCTACTCGTATTTGTTATAAATCTGTACTAATACAAGTCGACCCGGGATAAAAAGTAGCTTATGTGTTAATGCAGGTTATAAAGTGTCTGTGTGACTTATCTGATCGAAATCCGTTTAGCCATTTTTGTATAATTGAGTAAAAAAATCCAAATAAACAAACTTTCACATTTATAACATTAGTTATTTTCTAATTTTTACCTCGAAGACAACGCACGTAACAACCAGTGTTGCCAAGTTAAAAAAAAGCACCACCCAAGGTGCATTTACAAAGTATAAACTTGTATTGCGTTTACGAAGGAAATTATATTCCAACAAAGTAGTTTTTATTAAAAAAAAAATTGAATTAAAATATTTTTTTTTAAATACCAATAAAAGTCGTATCAAAATGAATTAATTGGAAAATTTAAAAAAAAAATTTTTCGTACAAAATAAATTGTTTTTTTTTTTACAAATATAAGGAACTAGCGGCCCATCCCGGCTTCGCGCGGGTGGGATATTATTTTAAAAAATATATAGGCCCTCCCGCATTTCGGTGCCCCCTCTCTTGCCGCTTTGCTCGCTGCGCTGCGTCGCTATACTGGCCCGTCGCGTCGTCGTGTATTTTTTGTTTATATTGATATTTTTAATTTCGTAATATCTTTTGAATGGAAAGTCCGATTTTAATAATTCAAAAAGTAATTTACAGGTATTGAAATAGACTTAAATACGAAATAATTTATTTGGATAAGGATTAATACAAAGTTATAGAAAACATGGTCTGATTTTGATAGGCATTTTTATCAACTTTTAAAATGTAAAAAAGTAGTTATAGTGACGTAACTATAATAGTTGAACATATGGTCTCGCGGACTTTTTTGTAGATATTGATATGTTCTATAATATTGTAGAACATTTTTTTGTTCTATTATCAATACTTTTTGCAGCGCATGCGATGAAAGATATTTTATGGCTAATTTTTTGGCACCTTGGGTTGGTTTTCGTGAGATTTCCTAAGGATCTCTAATTTTTTCTTGTAATAAATATAGCCTATGTTACTCAGGGATAATGTAGCTTTCTAATGGTGAAAGAATTTTTGAAATCGGTCCAGTAGTTTTTATGTTTATTCGTTACATACAAAAATACAAATCTTTCCTCTTTATAATATTAGTATAGATAAGTAGAAAAATTTGCAAAGCTAAGTTAGGTATATTTTTTTTTAATTTTTTATTTAATTGTCTTAAAAACAGTAAGAAAAAAATAAAAGAAGGTAGTTAGATAGACTTCTAACCTTGAATGTGCAGAAGTCTCTATAAGCTTACTAGCTATCTTCACTACTTTTGCTTAAACGTACAGATAACTGCCGCTTTTTCCTCAGGGAAGCGAATTCAATTTGTCTCATATTTTATAGTAACTTTATATAATGTGTATGTACTTAGTTATATTTTATTATTTTCCTGCATTACATAAATACTATTAATAGCATTTAATTACAAATGATGTAATGAATTGAACAAAACATTACTTCCTTATTTTATATCTAAACTAGCCGACCCTTGCGACTTCGTCCGCGTGTAGCTCCGCTCCTATTGGTCGTGGCGTGATGATATATAGCCTATAGGCTTCCCCGATTAATGGGCTATCAAACACTGAAAGATTTTTTTAAATCGGACCAGTAGTTCCTAAGATTAGCGCGTTCAAACAAACAAACTCTTCAGCTTTATATATTAGTATAAGATAAAAATATATCTTTGTTAACCTGTCTTTGTTGCTAAATCTACTTTCATTTTCGTCATAGAAAACCTTTTCATTTGATACCCATATCGCAAACTTGTCCGCCATCTTTAGGAGTCCGCCATATTGAATATCGATAACGTTACGTCGTACCACACATCTGCTTGATTGCCTCTGTTTTAGAAGTCTTAAATACGTGGCAAAATATTTCATTTAACTCCTATATTCGCCATGTTGAAATGTCTGCCACTATCCACCATTTTAGAGCATGCGCCATATTGGATTTAGTAAGACTTCATTTAATTTTCGTATTCCTAACAAATTCTAACATTTGATAGTGTTTCCTTTGGGGTGCGTGTAAATAACTGATCGTCCATCTTTGGTAGTCCGCCATATTAGAGGACAAATAACACTTTCGCAATATTATTTAATCGATACATCGATATCATATCCTTTAATATCAATCGAAACGAGTCACACTTTCTTTACTACGTGAGTTGAGTTTCAAACGCTCTATAATTGGTCAACCATAATCTTACTTTCCCCTTTGACTTTCCTTTTGTTTTCTAATGATAGTGTATACAAGGCCTAATGTTTCATTAGGCTGAATTGTATCGTGCCTTTGTCTAAACGTTTGCGATTGCTTTGACACTGACAGCTGTCTAATTATATGTAAATTCAAAAGATAACTCAGTACTACCAACTTTTGAAAATATTTAATCTTTGAGTCTTAAAATTGCCATAACTAATTAATTTTTTTTAATATTATTATTTAACAGTACAGATTAAATAATGATATGACAAAATATTTCCAAGAACTATAGACAATAATATTCTATGTCTATGATATGAAGAGTAAGGTTTACTACTTTTACTAGCCAACCCTTGCGACTTCGTCCGCGTGTAGCTCCGCTCCTATTGGTCTTAGCGTGATGATATATAGCCTATAGCCTTCCTCGATAAATGGGCTATCCAACACCGACAGAATTTTTCAAATCGGACCAGTAGTTTCTGAGATTAGCGCGTTCAAACAAACTCTTGAATTGGGGTATTACTTTATAAATCAAAAGTTGCTGTAACTATTAATTATTAATTATGATGTTGGCAACATGATTGCATCGCCAGTCTTAAGTAAAACCCTCAGGAGGATATTCTAGTCTAGCCGTCATATTGTTTGTCTGCGTATATACTATAACCCATTTATTTAATTAACACTATAAACCCCTAATCCCTATCTCATCCTCCTAAAAATGGGGTAAGACTCCCTGAGTTGGGAATACTGGCAAAACAAAACAAATTTAATCGCAATTACAAATAATACTTTTTGGGCATTTTTTTTGGTTTATCTGTGCATAAAAGCCACAGATAAAGAATATACAACCGGATCACTCTGTTGAATGAAAAAAATAATGTTTAATTATATTTTAATCTAGATATCGTCGTCAATTAAGAAAAATACTAAAAAATAATTTTTCTTAAAAAATTAAAGGGCGAAGATCAAATGAATATTAATATAATTTTCTGTCTGTAAATGGCAACACAGTTATTTTATTTAAAGTATTTCCGACATGTTTTTACGTTATTTGTATAAATATTCTTTTGTTATTACAAATCAGGGCCTTTTAATTATTTCAGCAATTAATTAGATTGGGGGGCCAACAGGCCTGGGTTAAAGTCCAAACGAAAGGACAAATAAGCCCACTTTTTTAATAATTATGAATGTATAGCACATTCACATTTCGTAAGACGCGAGGAGAAAGTGTGCGAAATGCTAATTAAACTTACTTTTATGACTAACTGCAGCTTAAATTTTATGAGTTTGTAATGAGCCATTAAATACTTGAAAATAATTAAAAAACTCACTAATCCTGATATAAAATTAATCTCAGGGGAATACGAAATATTCTATGAAATTTCATTTCATGCTTGGTTGCGATCTAATTTTTTTTATGACAGATGGTAAACGTGATGGTAAGTAGCCACCATCGCTCATGGACATCGACAAAACAAGAGATACTCCCTTGCTTTGTCGATGCGCTGCATCCTCGAAGAGAGAGTGGGGAGGGGGAATGAAGAAAAAATCTGCGGTGTCAGCGGACCTTGAGCAAGAGCCCTGAGTTCACTGGATCCGCAGCATTAATGGGATTGGATATGAAGGGGGTATGTCTGCTGGTGGTGGCAAGCCACTCGGGGAAGAGATCTCCTACCACCAAGGAGTGATGGGTTATTCAGCTCTTACGAGATGCTCTCCCAGCGTCAGAGGGGAATAGTATTCTAACCCATCCCCTCACGGGTTATTCTTACTAAGGTCGATTTGTATCGACTAGATATTATTGTAAATGGAATACTATTGTACAAAATATCATGTCGCTGAAAAGTGTTGTTTATACAACGAGTGCAAAATAGTTTTCCTTATCCTCGGAATTAAAACGTACAACGTTCTCATTTTTCCTTAATGTACCTGGTATAAAAGAACGTCATTTTAATAGTACCTATTTGGTAAAATGTATAAACATTTTAGAGGTATTACAAAATTGTTTGTAATACCTCTTTGATTGATACGATTCGTGTTAAATTGAAATATCATTTTTTTACTACCTAAATTAAAAAAAAATCGATTACGTTTTCGCAATTAATTTTGACTCAAGTAAATGGATGAATCAAGTCATTGCAAAATATTGTATGGCATTTCATATTATCATTTCATACTCGTTTGAGGTCTTTTTATTTAAATAATATTATTTTGATAGTAGAATTTAGCTCCGGTGTGAATTGAGTATCAAGTCATTAAAAAATATTATATGACATATCATTTCATACTCGTATTGGGTCTTTTTTTTATTCTTTTTTTATTTCGATATTATTACCTTGATAATAGAGCTTGGTTCCGGTGTAATATTTTGCAAGTCATTGCAAAATATTGTATTAAATTTCGTTTTATACTCGATGAAGTTCGTTTTAAGGTAATAGTCCATCGCTATTGACATTGTGAAAGGGCAACAAATTTGACAGGACAACTTTGAGAACATGACAATTTTACCGAGTACGGAAGGGCTTATCTCACCTCTATTTATCTCTATTTTCTTCCCTCAGATTGAGAACTTTCTTCCTCAGATAAGAGAGAGCGTTATATACTCGTGAATGATATGAGTCATTGGAATACTTTGTTTACTTATAGGATATCATTCCCAACTGTAGCCATAAATTACTCGATCCAAATACATATGTAAAATCCACGAATTCTAGTATACGTTTCCAAAAAGCTACAGATTATAGTATATACAAAATTATTAACAAATTAAATTCTAATAAAGCCCCGGGACTTGATAACGTTAAAGTATCCCAGATTAAATTAATCGATAAAGATATATCTGCTATAGCGGACCTAATAAATTCCAGTATTAAATCTGGTATGTACCCCGATGAACTAAAAGCTGGTTGTATTAGACCAGTTTATAAAAAGGGTAAACGTAACGATTTCTCAAATTACTGTCCCGTAACACTACTTTCTTCGATTGATAAAATTGTAGAAAAATACGTTTGTGAGCAAATACGTGAATTCTACAAAAATTATAATGTAATTTATCAAAACCAATTTGGATTCCAAAAGAGTAAAGGTACGTCGAATCTTTTGTCTAGTTTTAGTGATCAAATAAATAAGTTTCTCAACGACAAAAAATGTCTCCTAGCCTTATTTATTGATTTCTCGCGCGCTTTTGACACGTTAAATCATAAGTTACTTATCACCAAATTGGAGAACAGTGGAATACGTGGTCCACTGCTCACGTGGTGTGAAAGCTATCTCAAGAACCGATCATCAGTTGTAAAACTCAATGATACACTTAGCAAACCCTTGATATCAACAGAAGGTACTGCCCAGGGATCTGTCCTTGGTCCTCTTCATTTCTTAGCATACGTTAACGACATGAGTGGCTGTTTTCAATTTAGCACTTCTTATCAGTTCGCAGATGACACGTGCCTTATAGTTACAAATAGCATGTGACCTCTTACAATCTGATTTTGATTCTCTACTTAAATGGTGCCACGATACCGGCGTAGTTATCAATTCAAAAAAGACTAAACTGCTTTTTATAAAATCTCCCTATATGAAAGCCTTACATTTTAAAAATATAGTGGCTCACGAACACCAATGCTTGCATGACAACATAAACAACCAATGTGACTGCCCTGTGATCGAAGTTGTCCCAACTCACAAATACCTAGGTATGACATGACAGTCGATAGCAAATCACATCGAACTCGTGTGTAATAAGTTAAGGCAATTTCTGGCAAATATAACAATTCTAAAAAATCGGATACCGTACAAAATCTAGTTGAGTCGAATATACTATATGGCCTAAGCAGCTATGGTCGTACCTATGATACGTATTTAAAACTATTGTTTCCCCTAAAATAAAACACAAATTTCAGAATGATGAAACTGGTCTATTTAAACATTGTAGTGGACGGGTAGTACACTAGTGGACAGCTAGTTTTATGATTCCCCGAATGATTAACAAACTACCCTCTGAACTGATTAATAAAATCACTCCAAAGAACATTAAACAAGAACTTAAGATTTATTTCTTAAGCAACATGAAATGAAATTGTTTACTAAATTTCTAACGCCTTATTCGTAATAGAGAGCCAACTTTAATATTTAGCGATTTGTTTTTGATATATATCTTACCGTAGACTCACTTATAGCATTTGTGTCAAACCTCTGTGGTTTTTTAATGCTATGTCAATAAACTGTAAAAATATGAACTTTTTAATCAATAAATAAAAAATAAAAAAAACTTGTGATAATCTCAATTTGTTATTAAATAAATCATTTTGCTGGTATACCCGTCGCTGTAGATAAACTTATCTGTCTTATTATGAATATTATTATAATTTATTGACTTATTCACCTTTCAAGGAAAAACTGGAGTTGGCCAAAAGTAAACATGTTGACAAAATGGGAATAATATTAAGAGATAGTTTTATCGGTCTTGATGTATCGTAACGCCCAAGATAGATCGAATGTGATGAAGTTTTATTTGTTTGAAAGGTAATTAAAATGGAATCAAAAAGGTTACCTTGCTATAATCCGCGAAAACAGAAAAGTAAGACAAGCGAACCCAGACCAGGACACACCACACAACTAGATCGCTCGACTCGCTCCGAACCGAAGTGACGCTTTTAGAGTCAACTACTCCTGAAGATGCTTCGGTTTTCTGTGGACGGTGTGCTCTTCTGGGTTTGTGTCGTACGAGTGGGGTTGTTCAGAATTCCGCGGATTACAGCAAGGTAACCTTTTTGATTCTTTTTTAATCATGAATTTCCGCAAAGTAACGCCTGATTCAATTCAATATTGAAAGGTAATTTAATCGAGATGGTTCTTAGCTATGTATTGTGAAGATCTGTTCACCCGTTTGGAGTCTATCAGCTCATTGCTAACTTGAGAACTGCCTCACAATGTTAATATATTGACAGTTAACAATCTTGGCTGTTAATCATCGATATGACTAAAAGTACTATGTAAGGATTTTCAGATGTAGTTAAAGAAGAGTACTTCTCTAGATTTTTAAATTCATTATTTATGGTTCATCATCACGACCCTTCAATGGCCCACTGCTGAGCCGGGTCTCCTCCTCAGAATGAGGAGGGTATTAGGCCATAGTCGGTAGGTTGGCAGACTTCACACACCTTTGAGAACTTTTTGGTAACTCTCAGGAGTGCAGGTTTCCTCACGATGTTTTCCTTCACCGTTAAAGCAAGTGATATTTAATTGCTTAAAACACACATAACTCAGAGTCAGAGGTGTGTGCCTGTGTGGGGGATCGAACCTCGGACCTCCCGAGTAAGTTGAAGTCTCAACCACTGGGCCATCACTGCATTAAATCTGTGAAAAAAAAATTTATGGTTAGTCAAAAACAAATAAAACTTTTTTCACTTCTACACTGTCTTTATGGTAAGAGATACCATTATAGCCCGAACACAAACAATGCTGCCAACCATCGACAGAATTTCGCAAATTATAGCACTGAATCTTATATATAAAATTCTCGTGTCACAATGTTAGTTACCATATTCCTTCGAAACGGCTCGACCGATTTTTATGAAATTTTGTATGCATATCGGGTAAGCCTGAGATTAGGTCAACATCTATTTTTTATACCCCTAAGTGATAAGGTAGGCCCACCCCAATTTTTTTTAAATTTATATGGCAATACAACGTTTGCCAGGGCAACTAGTATCATCATAAATATCTTGAATAGTAAGTTGTCAATATTGTATTGCCAGGAATAAAAAAATTAGTTCGCAGATTTGGCGGGGAATGATGTTTCTTTTAAATTCACTTTACCTTTAGCCAGTGGTGGGCAAAATACACGATTTGCTGAAATTAAAATACAAATTACAAAATACTTATTCACAAGTATTTAAAAATACGAAATACAAGATAATAAGGATTTTTATGCTAAAATACAAAATACATAAAATGAAATGAAATTTTTAAATTCAGGTCATTCCATAAGAAATCGTCTGAAAATTAAAGAAATTGTCGTTGACCAATTTTAGATTTTGATTACTTTTAGACACTTCTTCTAGGGTCCCAAAAACGAAATTTATTTTACAATCAAAATGACAATTGACATTCAGTGCTGCCATCTAATTTTGGCTGTAGCGATCACAGCGACGGTCCCTTTTTTAAGATCCCTATAATCCATTTTACTTCAATGGACTTGCAACGTTGTTTAAGAAAATTGATTAACTATCAATGAGGTCACTAAATGTATTTTGTGGAAAAGTATTTTGAAGCTTTAAGTATTCAAAATACAAAATACATTTTTAGAAAGTAATTGAAATACAAATACTGCCCCTGCCTTTAGCTATTACGATTAATTAAAGCATTTTTTTAGTTAAATAATAAAACCTCTTTTTAATCGTAGGTTAAAAGCCACAAAGAGCTAATTGCTCATTCATAAGCACAAACACAAAACGGTTTGTTATGATTGAGACAAATATTTTGCTGATAACAGTTCTGAGAAGGGTGACTGTTCGGAATAACGTGGTTATTTCATGGTGATCATTATCACTTATAGTCCATTAAAATGTTACATGAGCTTTGCATTTTTTAGAAAACGCAATTTTATTTTTGGGACATGTGTGGGAGGTCAATAGAAGCTTAACCTCAAGTTTGTGGGATCGCCACCCTTGTCCCCCGGCCGCCATCTTGGAAATTTTTTTAACTTTTATCCAGATAAAAGAGTTCACATATACTTAACTAGACGACTCGCGCGACTTCGTCCGCGTGTAGCTCCGCTCCTATTGGTCTTAGGGTGATGATATATAGCCTATAGCCTTCCTCCATAAATGGGCTATCTAACACTGAAAGAATTTTTCAAATCGGACCAGCAATTCCTGAGATTAGCGCGTTCAAGTAAACAAACTCTTCAGCTTTTATATTATTATAGATGTAATACTTCTTCGGGGCAGAAGTCACGTGGCCCGATTAGTTTCAAATACTTTTTATACATTAAAAATATTTCCATAGATCTGTGGGTGTTTTTTGTACGCAAAAACCGAACAAGAGATAACATAATGAATTTCCGTAAAAATCCCAGAAACTTCCGGACAGTCATTTCCCTAGAATTTTTATCAGGATAGATAATGAGTACCTAGTGGCTTTGCACTCGTTTATATTACCTACCACATTGACTTGTTTGTTAAGAACCGATAGAATCGCTACATTTGACACACTAAGCGAGGTTAGGTAATACCGCGATTCTATTGGTTCTTAACACTCTCAGATCTCTGGTGAAAACGAAGCCTTAACAAGAAACCTATATACTTCGGTCGAATAGTCTTTAACTACTTCTATGAAGTACTGGCCGACCCTTGCGACTTCGTGCCCGTGATGCTCCGCTCCTATTGGTCATAGCGTGATGATATATAGCCTATAGCCTTCCTCTATAAATGGGCTATCTAACACTGAAAGAATTTTTCAAATCGGACCAGTAGTTCCTGAGATTAGCGCGTTCAAAGAAACAAACTGTTTTATACATTAGTATAAGATTTCGTATTGACTCATCATAATTTAAAAAGTTCTATTACAAATACTCTGTTGTCGGTGTAAAATATCTTTTAGGTCAGTATGAAATATTATATGAAATTTCATTTCATACTCTATTGGTTCTTGATCATAATTCAAATAATAATATTACATACTCGATATTAGTATAAAACGTATGATTCTCAGGTTAATAAGAATTATTGTACACTAGGTGCGCCCCGCGGTTTCACCCGATTTATCTTGGATAATTCACACTATGTCATTATAAAATGTAACCTATATGTTATTTTGATGTGTAAGCTATATTATTGTAAAGTTTCATCAAAATCCATTCAGTAGTTTTTGCGTGAAAGAGTAACAAACATACATCCATACATTCTTACAAACTTTTGCGTTTATAATATTAGTAGGACAAGCTGTGTCCCGCGGTTGCACCCGCTATATTTCGGATAATTCACACTATATCATTATAAAATATAACCTATATGTTATTCTGATGTGTAAGCTATATTATTGTAAAGTTTCATCAAAATCCATTCAGTAGTTTTTGCGTGAAAGAGTAACAAACATACATCCATACATTCATACAGACTTTCGCGTTTATAATATTAGTAGGACTAGCTGTGTCCCGCGGTTACACCCGCTATATTTCGGATAATTCACACTATATCATTATAAAATATAACCTATATGTTATTCTGATGTGTAAGCTATATTATTGTAAAGTTTCATCAAAATCCATTCAGTAGTTTTTGCGTGAAAGAGTAACAAACATACATTCTTAAAGTTCAAATACAGCTGGAAGAATAAAATTAAAAAAGGATTTCATTTATATACTAGCGACCCGCCCTGGCTTGGCTCGGTTTCTCTACTATCATATGCATGTATTATACAAATAAACCTTCTTGTTTAAAGGTGAAAACCGCATTAAAATCTGTCGGGTACTTTAGAAGAAGTGGATGTTTTATACTATGTAAAGATTATCCATATAATTATCCTACGACCCATAGGAGTTAGGACTGAGTCATTGATGGGCGTATTATGACGTTGTTTGTCCAAAATACTCAATTACCTATTATCAAGAAGTCGCTGTTGTCTGTTTGTGACGTTGAACGGGAAATAGGATGGTGTTATGCTGTATTGGACAATTACTTTTATATTTTAATTTAATTAGGAAAATTAAAAAAAAAAAATTAATAATCATTCAAACTTTTTTTTTATTTGCAAAAAAAATATTGTGATTTTATCTTCCATGAATTCAAAAAACTTTGATTGGGATTGATTATTAATTAAAAAAAGCAGATACCCTCCTGTTTTACCGATGCGTTACATCCTCGAAGAAAGAGTGGGGAGGGGGGGAAAAAATGCTACGGTTTCAACGGACCCTGAACAAGAGCTTACAGTCTTAGGAGATATATCTAAATACAACAACAAATAGTTATAGCTCTCTAGAGTGTAATGTTTTTTCGCATTACGGATAGAAATGTGTTTTTAAAACAGTGACATTACTTAGTAATGTTAATATTTTACCTAATATGGCAAAGGAATGCATTAGTTACATAAACGAAGAAATCCGGAACAGTTTTAGCGGATACGTTGCGTACTGCGTGTGCTATATACTCGCACAAGTAATCTGCGCATGCGTTCATTTATTATTTACTATATATATATTGGTTATATGATCAATATATTATTTACGTTACGTTAATTTTTTTTATTACATTTAGATTTTTCCCTCAATATTTCCCCGAAATCTAGCAATTTTTTTATATATGGCAACACTTAATGTAATGATAATAATTAAATAATGTATTGCTGAGGTTTTAAATTCTCATTTAAATACAATATTAATAACATATATATAATAAATATATTCAGATGGAAAAACAGGATAAAATAGTAAGACAGTAGACTGACATATGTCATTGCTAGGACAGTAGACTATGTCATTGGTAGGACAGTAGACTGACATATATCATTGGTAAGACAGTAGACTATGTCATTGGTAGGACAGTAGACTGACATACGGCATTGGTGACAGTAGACTGACAAATATATCATTCGTATGACAGTAGACTGACGTATGTGACTAGTGTGACAATAGACAGACATATTATGTCAAATAAATTAAAAAGTAATGTATTATGACTGTTAAGTTTTATCGAAATCCGTTCCGTCCATCCTCATAAAGAATGTAATCATTAATATAAGTTAAACGAGTCTTTAACAAATTATATTACCACAACAAAAAAAACATTAACGAAAATAACTCCTCAATGACAGACCAATAAAAAAAATGGCGGAAACTATTGCGTAAACCTTTTCATTATCAATGACAGACCGTATGTTATCTGAGCTGAGCACATCATTAGCATCAATAAAATAATCGGTCAGTCCGACAGTGCATCACAGACCGTTGTGCGAGAAGGTTGTCTACTAAACAACTAGTATTTATTATCTGTGAACTTACGGATTAAACGTGTTTAAAAAGTAATAACAAAGATGGCGGAAGGTGACGTGCCGCTGGTGACTAGTTTCGGCGGGAGTGAAATAGAATTTGGCGCGAATGGGAAAGTGTCTAAAACAAATTCAAGGTTAGTTAGTTGCTTTTTGTTTATATTTATTGCGTGTTAATTGTTTTTATTGTGTATCTTTACTTACTTTTTTTTTTAAATTAAATCTAAAATGTCCAAATTGACATCAAAAAAAAATAAGTCTAATAATCAAATTTTAATTAATAAAAATAAAGGAACCATTTCGGAAGAAAAAATAAATCGAATTTTCAATTTTTTTATTAATAATACTCAGCCAATAATGTTTTTAATAACGAAATCCGAACGGAAGAAGAAAAAATTAATTATTATGTTAATTATTAAAAAAAAATTATACTTATAATAAAATATTTTATAATGGAAAAATAGGATAAAATAAATTAATTTAATTTATAACTGTTTTTTTAATGTAATATGTTCTTCATTTTTCGATATAATACAAATAATAAATTTAAATTAAAATATAATATACTTTAAAAAAAATGGATTTTGAGTTTCTTTTTGCCTTTCGAAATCTTATATATAAAATTCTGGTGTCATAGTGTTTGTTATCGAATTCCTCCAAAACGGCTTGACCGATTTTAATGACATTTTTGTGTATATTTGGCTGGTCTAAAAATGTTAAAAGAAAGCAGGCTATTTTTTATACCTCTAGATTATAAGGGTAGCCCTAATGCTGTGGATTTTAAACTTTATTTTATAAATATACTAGCTGACCTGGCAAACGTTGTTTTGCCATATAAATTTAAAAAAATTGGGATAGGCCACCCTTATCATTAAGGGGTATAAAAAATAGATGTTGACCTATTCTCAGACCTACCCGATATGCACAAAAAACTTCATAAAAATCGGTTGAGCCGTTTCGAAGAAGTTTGGTAACTAACATTGTGACACGAGAATTTTATATATAAGATATGACCTCGTTGTAAAAATCAGCTGACTTCGCTTCGTTGAGTAGAAAAGTTACTAAATTCGGGATTTTTCCTAACGTTTAAATTGAAGAAATTCTATGTTTTATTTTACTCATTATATGTAAAGTTTACATATATTATATATATTTATGTTAGAGGTCGTTTTTTGTTTTGCTCAACGCCAATACTAATGAGGTCATTATGGAAATATGTCATAACATTAACATTACTTGTTTTTTTTTTATACTTGTTATATAGTAAAAAAAACAATCTTGATATATGCTGATAAATGTAGATTAAACGTTACATTACACAAATCACTGAACCGATTTTGA
The DNA here is from genome assembly GCA_905147385.1 of Limenitis camilla. Taxonomy (NCBI): domain Eukaryota; kingdom Metazoa; phylum Arthropoda; class Insecta; order Lepidoptera; family Nymphalidae; genus Limenitis; species Limenitis camilla. The sequence continues at coordinate 3,239,734 of LR990251.1, read as the reverse complement.
TGAAATTTGCTACAGAAATAGACTAAAGCTTGAGAAAGGACATAGGCTATATTTTATCTATATATATAAAAAAGAATCTGACTGACTGACATATATACGCAGGGCCTAAACTATAAGGGTTAGAAACTTGAAATTTTGCATTTCCTTTTTCCTTTTATAACGTATGGGAGCACTAAGAAAGGATTTTTGAAACTTCACCCCCTAAGGGGGTAAAACAGGGGTGCAAAGTTAATATGAAACTTTGTCGTTTTTGAAGTCATTAAAATTAAATTCGATACGAAGGTTCTTCATTGAAAGTCAATCTTCATTGAAACACGTGTAACATATTTTTTCGAAAATCATCCCTTAAGAGGGTAAAAGCGGGGGTGTAAAGTTAGTAGGTATAAAAGTCTTTATATATAGGTAATATGTATTTATCTGTAGTCCAATACACCTTAGCGAAGCGAGGACGGGTCAGCTAGTCGCGAATAAAAGGCTTTTATGTGTTTGGGAGTTAGTTATTATATATGTTGATGTAAGACAGTAGACTGAAATACGGCATTGGTTAGCCAGTAAGGACAGTAGATTGACATATATCATTGGTAGGACAGCAGACTGAAATACGGCATTGGTTAGCCAGTAAGGACAGTAGATTGACATATATCATTGGTAGGACAGCAGACTGAAATACGGCATTGGTTAGCCAGTAAGGACAGTAGATTGACATATATCATTGGTAGGACAGCAGACTGAAATACGGCATTGGTTAGCCAGTAAGGACAGTAGATTGACATATATCATTGGTAGGACAGCAGACTGAAATACGGCATTGGTTAGCCAGTAAGGACAGTAGATTGACATATATCATTGGTAGGACAGCAGACTGAAATACGGCATTGGTTAGCCAGTAAGGACAGTAGATTGACATATATCATTGGTAGGACAGCAGACTGAAATACGGCATTGGTTAGCCAGTAAGGACAGTAGATTGACATATATCATTGGTAGGACAGCAGACTGAAATACGGCATTGGTTAGCCAGTAAGGACAGTAGATTGACATATATCATTGGTAGGACAGCAGACTGAAATACGGCATTGGTTAGCCAGTAAGGACAGTAGATTGACATATATCATTGGTAGGACAGCAGACTGAAATACGGCATTGGTTAGCCAGTAAGGACAGTAGATTGACATATATCATTGGTAGGACAGCAGACTGAAATACGGCATTGGTTAGCCAGTAAGGACAGTAGATTGACATATATCATTGGTAGGACAGCAGACTGAAATACGGCATTGGTTAGCCAGTAAGGACAGTAGATTGACATATATCATTGGTAGGACAGTAGACTGAAATACGGCATTGGTTAGCCAGTAAGGACAGTAGATTGACATATATCATTGGTAGGACAGCAGACTGAAATACGGCATTGGTTAGCCAGTAAGGACAGTAGATTGACATATATCATTGGTAGGACAGCAGACTGAAATACGGCATTGGTTAGCCAGTAAGGACAGTAGATTGACATATATCATTGGTAGGACAGCAGACTGAAATACGGCATTGGTTAGCCAGTAAGGACAGTAGATTGACATATATCATTGGTAGGACAGCAGACTGAAATACGGCATTGGTTAGCCAGTAAGGACAGTAGATTGACATATATCATTGGTAGGACAGCAGACTGAAATACGGCATTGGTTAGCCAGTAAGGACAGTAGATTGACATATATCATTGGTAGGACAGTAGACTGAAATACGGCATTGGTTAGCCAGTAAGGACAGTAGATTGACATATATCATTGGTAGGACAGCAGACTGAAATACGGCATTGGTTAGCCAGTAAGGACAGTAGATTGACATATATCATTGGTAGGACAGCAGACTGAAATACGGCATTGGTTAGCCAGTAAGGACAGTAGATTGACATATATCATTGGTAGGACAGCAGACTGAAATACGGCATTGGTTAGCCAGTAAGGACAGTAGATTGACATATATCATTGGTAGGACAGCAGACTGAAATACGGGATTGGTTAGCCAGTAAGGACAGTAGATTGACATATATCATTGGTAGGACAGCAGACTGAAATACGGCATTGGTTAGCCAGTAAGGACAGTAGATTGACATATATCATTGGTAGGACAGCAGACTGAAATACGGCATTGGTTAGCCAGTAAGGACAGTAGATTGACATATATCATTGGTAGGACAGCAGACTGAAATACGGCATTGGTTAGCCAGTAAGGACAGTAGATTGACATATATCATTGGTAGGACAGCAGACTGAAATACGGCATTGGTTAGCCAGTAAGGACAGTAGATTGACATATATCATTGGTAGGACAGCAGACTGAAATACGGCATTGGTTAGCCAGTAAGGACAGTAGATTGACATATATCATTGGTAGGACAGCAGACTGAAATACGGCATTGGTTAGCCAGTAAGGACAGTAGATTGACATATATCATTGGTAGGACAGCAGACTGAAATACGGCATTGGTTAGCCAGTAAGGACAGTAGATTGACATATATCATTGGTAGGACAGCAGACTGAAATACGGCATTGGTTAGCCAGTAAGGACAGTAGATTGACATATATCATTGGTAGGACAGCAGACTGAAATACGGCATTGGTTAGCCAGTAAGGACAGTAGATTGACATATATCATTGGTAGGACAGCAGACTGAAATACGGCATTGGTTAGCCAGTAAGGACAGTAGATTGACATATATCATTGGTAGGACAGCAGACTGAAATACGGCATTGGTTAGCCAGTAAGGACAGTAGATTGACATATATCATTGGTAGGACAGCAGACTGAAATACGGGATTGGTTAGCCAGTAAGGACAGTAGATTGACATATATCATTGGTAGGACAGCAGACTGAAATACGGCATTGGTTAGCCAGTAAGGACAGTAGATTGACATATATCATTGGTAGGACAGCAGACTGAAATACGGCATTGGTTAGCCAGTAAGGACAGTAGATTGACATATATCATTGGTAGGACAGCAGACTGAAATACGGCATTGGTTAGCCAGTAAGGACAGTAGATTGACATATATCATTGGTAGGACAGCAGACTGAAATACGGCATTGGTTAGCCAGTAAGGACAGTAGATTGACATATATCATTGGTAGGACAGCAGACTGAAATACGGCATTGGTTAGCCAGTAAGGACAGTAGATTGACATATATCATTGGTAGGACAGCAGACTGAAATACGGCATTGGTTAGCCAGTAAGGACAGTAGATTGACATATATCATTGGTAGGACAGCAGACTGAAATACGGCATTGGTTAGCCAGTAAGGACAGTAGATTGACATATATCATTGGTAGGACAGCAGACTGAAATACGGCATTGGTTAGCCAGTAAGGACAGTAGATTGACATATATCATTGGTAGGACAGCAGACTGAAATACGGGATTGGTTAGCCAGTAAGGACAGTAGATTGACATATATCATTGGTAGGACAGCAGACTGAAATACGGCATTGGTTAGCCAGTAAGGACAGTAGATTGACATATATCATTGGTAGGACAGCAGACTGAAATACGGCATTGGTTAGCCAGTAAGGACAGTAGATTGACATATATCATTGGTAGGACAGCAGACTGAAATACGGCATTGGTTAGCCAGTAAGGACAGTAGATTGACATATATCATTGGTAGGACAGCAGACTGAAATACGGCATTGGTTAGCCAGTAAGGACAGTAGATTGACATATATCATTGGTAGGACAGCAGACTGAAATACGGCATTGGTTAGCCAGTAAGGACAGTAGATTGACATATATCATTGGTAGGACAGCAGACTGAAATACGGCATTGGTTAGCCAGTAAGGACAGTAGATTGACATATATCATTGGTAGGACAGCAGACTGAAATACGGCATTGGTTAGCCAGTAAGGACAGTAGATTGACATATATCATTGGTAGGACAGCAGACTGAAATACGGCATTGGTTAGCCAGTAAGGACAGTAGATTGACATATATCATTGGTAGGACAGCAGACTGAAATACGGCATTGGTTAGCCAGTAAGGACAGTAGATTGACATATATCATTGGTAGGACAGCAGACTGAAATACGGGATTGGTTAGCCAGTAAGGACAGTAGATTGACATATATCATTGGTAGGACAGCAGACTGAAATACGGCATTGGTTAGCCAGTAAGGACAGTAGATTGACATATATCATTGGTAGGACAGCAGACTGAAATACGGCATTGGTTAGCCAGTAAGGACAGTAGATTGACATATATCATTGGTAGGACAGCAGACTATGTCATTGGTAGGACAGCAGACTATGTCATTGATAGGACAGTAGACAGACATATGTCATTGGTAAGACAGTAGACAGACATATGTCATTGGTAAGACAGTAGACTGACATATGTCATTGGTAAGACAGTAGACTGACATATGTCATTGGTAGGACAGTAGACTGACATATGTCATTGGTAGGACAGTAGACTGACAAATATATCATTCGTATGACAGTAGACTGACGTATGTGACTATTGTGACAATAGACAGACATATTAAATAAGGAATAAAGTGCATGTCGAGCTGTGTGACCGTTTATGTGTTTGGGAGTTAGTTATATATGTTGATGTTTGAAATTAAAATGTAAAAATAAACCGGACAGATTAATTATTATAATAAATAAAAATTTCGAATTGACCGTTTCGTAATTTGTTAGTCGTAACAAAACCGGATATTTCAATTAATTCGGAAAGTTTTGTTATAGTCCCGACACAATATTTGGACACTCGTAGATTTTTTTTTTACTTTTACACGGACGGGAATTCCAAAAGGACATATCGATGTTTGCAACACTAACCACCACCTTATTGAGGAGCATGTGAGTAATGTTGATGAAACTTTTGGTTGGGTGAGGTGACAGTTTACATGTGAGAATACAGAAGACGTGTTTAAACCTGCTCCTGTATCTCAAGCCCCAAGCACTGCTTGACTTCCATTTAGATCATATGTGATTTGTGTGTTACTGCGCAGTATAGTTCCCATACTCTTAATACATTTGCAACATTTTATTATATTTGGATATATACGCCACCATGACAGATCATTATTATTACATCGTGTGTAATTAAGCTGTAATGCTGTATCTGTTTAAAATATAACCCTCCGGAGTAATATTCTAGTCAACAAGCCGTAAAATAAATATTAAAAAAATTTGTTTTTTTTTTTTAATATTTATTTTACAGCTTAGATCAACAAATAATGTAGTATAAATAAATCTATACTAATAAAAAAAAGTTTGTGAGGCTGTGGGGGGTAATCTATGGACTACCCCCTACTGAACCGATACCAATAGAAATCCACATTATTTGTGAGTGTCATAGACTATATATTAAACCGAACAAGTGAAAAGACTGGTGGTATTTCGTGGTAATAAGTCGGGGAAACGCTGCCTTAACTATGAGAGATATATGATTCATAGTTGCGGGTAGAGTATGAATGAATAAATAAATCCTCAGCGAAGCGAGAGCGGGTCGGCTATTAATAAATTAATTTTTAATTAAAACGTTTATTAAGATGATACAAAGAATAAATAAAATTGCATGTATTATGCGATTATGATCCAGCACGAAGGTTGCATATATAAATAAATAATATATATTTAATTGTTGACATGTTTCATAAATACTTATTATTATGTCCTCCTCGGGTTACACTTTTAGACTCAGGCCTTCACAGTTACGGCTAAAATACTCGCGATAAATAATGATTATTTTGTGGGGACGGCGTATTTATTTCGCAATCCCTACTTCTATTGATGTTTGCCAGACCAACATTTAAGAAAGTAAAAATTCTACTAAAATCAATCTTGAATAAAATGATGTTAGTCAAGTGTTGCCAACATCATAATTACAGTACAACAAAGAAAAACAAACAAGCAAGAAATAGTTATTTTTTTTTTATGATAGACAAGGGACAAATGAGCAGACGGTCCACCTGATGGAAAGTGCCCACCGTCGCCCATGGACATCGACAAAACTAGAGGGTATCTCTTGTTTTTTCGATGCGTTGCCGCCTCGAAGATAGAGTGAGGAGGGGAAGCGAAGAGAAGACTGCTGCGGTTTCAATGGACTCTGAGCAAGAACTCGGTGTTCATTGGAATCGCAGTAGAAATGGGATTGGAGAGGGAGGGGTAGATCTGGCCCACATGCGGCTCGGCCGGAACGCGTCAGGGACACTTCGCAGTCGGGGAACAGATCCCCTACCACCAAGGGGGTGCTGGGTTGCTCGGCTCTTACGAGATGCTCTCCCAGCTGCAGAGGGGAATTGTATTCTAACCCGTCCTCTCACGGGTAAAATTTTGCGAACACACGCTGACTAAATATGCTTATTATTCGGCTATTCGGCCAAAATGTCTACGGAATATTTGATAGCCAATTAGCAGATATAAAAACTTCTCAAAATGACGAAATTACTTGAATTGTTACTTAAGTTAGTTGTAGTCAGTCGATCTTATCATTTAAGATGTTTTCTGCCCTCCAATGTTATCTAAATACTGTTACACGAAATCCTTTACAATGGAGTTCCAGCATTAGGACACCATATCAATTGTACAGCCATGATAGTCACCAGAACAGAGGTTATATATAGTCTTGTTATAAAATAAAGTGAACAACTCGCGAATCCTACTCATGCTATAACGCGATGTATGTTTGTTACTCTTTCACGCAAAAACTACTGAATGGATTTTGATGAAACAATAATATAGCTTACACATCAGAATAACACATATGCTATAATTTTTAATGATATAGTGTGAATTATTCAAAATATAGCGGGTGAAACCGCGGGGCGCAGCTAGTACAGTTATAAATGGTTGTCCTAATACTTAGAAGCCATACATCTTTATTTCGTATTCAATTGCGAGTATAATTAAGTCGGAGCACTTGCAAGGTTCTTCAATTCTTATAAAAAAAAATAAAAAAAATAATGATAGGTATTTATTATGTTCTGTATTAGTTTTTATTCATTAGAATATTATTCACTCTATAGTAACAGAAGCTGTCACACTGTGTGATATTGACAAGTTTTATTGGAAGCTATTTTGACTAATCTGACATGTTTTATGGAAATAAAATCACGCTGCTTATAAATTAATATTCGCGGATAGCTAGCTTCTTTTGTTTTATTTGTAGTGTACCCACGTGTAGATAATATATACACTTTTTCGTGGGTAGTTCATTTTCAAGAAGCACGTGAGTTATGTAATTTATTATTTGGTAGCGAGGGCGAGGGGTGAAGGTGAGAGTTTACGGTTATAAACGACGTCTTTAACGCTCCTGGTTCTCAAGCCCCAGGCACTGCTCGGCTTCGTCTAAATTGTATGTTATTATCATATCTTGAATGTTACTGCGCAGATTAGCTCCTATACTCTTAGGAAACTTTGTTGGGATAGACTAGAGTCAATCTCTCTGATGTTTTCACACTGTGTTCCTAGAAGTAGTGAGACTAGTATTATAACTTTATTATCTATTGTAGTTAGTGTTCAGGCAGTGGAGGGAAGTCCAAGGCGCTGCCCAGCTTCCTGTCTAATTTGCATAATGGGTATCATTCCTCTCTCATTCTACGACATTTAATTGTATCATTTAACTATAATTATCGTATTACTTAATGTTTACAAGAACAGTAAACTTGACTATCGGGTCATGGTCAGAAGTTTTTGCATTTATATTTCGTAAATAATCTTATGTAGGTTACTTACCTTATTTAGGCGATATAAATAAAATGTTTTTTTTTTATGGCAAACGAGCAGATGGTCCACCTGATGGCAAGTGGCAACCATCGCCCATGGCCATCGACAAAACAAGAGTTACCCTCTTATTTTGTCGACGCGATGCATCCTTGAAGATAGAGTGGGGAAAGGGGGTGAAGAAAATAATGTTGCGGTTTCAGCGGACCCTGAGCAAGAGCCCAGAGTCCACTAGATCCGCAGCATTAATGAGATAGGAGAGGGAGGGGGTAAGTTTGGCCCACACGCGGCTCGACCGAAACACGTCTATGACACCTGGCGGTTGGATTCGCATGCTGATGGTCGCAAGTCAGTCGGAGAACAGATCCCCTACCACCAAGGGGGTGCTGGGTTACTCGGCTCTTACGAGATGCTCTCCCAGCGGATGAGAGGGGGTAAATTCAATTTCTCGCAAATGCGGAGTCCGATTAACTTCTGAGGTCTGTGTGTGTGTGGTGGATGAACCGATTTTTTTTTTTATTTAAAAGGTGAATTTGTCAAGTGTTCTTTTCCCTTCTATGTTTAATTAAAATCGTTCCAAGTAGACCGCCGCCACAAAATGGCGGATTACATATTTCTTCACAACAATATGGGTATCAAATGAAAGGGCTTGACTAGTAGAATACAAAATACATACTATGATAAATTCCAAATCCAATCGCAAGAACAGAGATACTTAAAGAAAAACTTGAATAAGTATAACTATGATAGCACTTTGGTTTTTTATATTATAAATAAATGATATTTTGGGGGTGCTGTTCAGGTACTGTAGACTGGAATAGTTAGACCAAATACATTTTTACACCGTCGTCGTCACCATGGGGTGCCTATGCATGATATCTCTTTGTCATTTGAGTTGCTAACAATTGTTGCATTCTTAATAATATAATGTTCTTGCAAAACACCTAATATGTGCACATAAAGAATTAAAAGATAAAATGGCTTTACACATGTACAAACAGAAATATCTTGTATGAATAGACTACAATGTACAGCAGTCAGCAATGCGTCATTAAATTATCTCTAGCACTATATTTGTTTTATGAGGTACTAAGAATGAAGAATGCATTTTATTTTTAATGTCTTTAAAGAAACTACTGTGTTTGATTTACGGTATTTATTCTGGACTTCAACAAACAGACGTCATTAGTACTGCATAGTAACACAAAGAATTTTGCACTTTTAACGAAGACAATCGGTAGTAAAGATCCAAGTTTAAAGAGTTCTACTATGCATAAACTCTCGCCTACACCGATACACTCAATCTCGTTACCCAAATATTAACTTAATCAAGCAAAAAACCATATGATCGTTTTATTGAGGGTTACGAGTTAAACTGTCATTGAACTATCGGAGCACATATAAATAGTCTGATCTATTGCGGGTATTTTAAAAAAAATGCAATAATAGAAGACGGTAATAAAGAATTTTATATTTATTTGCTTTTGTTATAATAATTCCAATACTAGTTAAGATACTTTTGAAGTTGGCACAACTGAATCAGTGTGACAGAAATTATTTTTATTACATTGCGAATAATCATGCCGTAATGCTGTAATGTGCGTATGCTCTGTATCTAAAGTATAACTCTCGGAAGTAATGTTCTAGTCAACAAGCTACGATAACACTATATATTTAAAAAAGTATTGATTTTGACTTACGTTGACATGTTCGCCATCAGTCAAAACAGCTTCCAATAAAACTTGTAGTAACCTGTTACTCTGGAGTATAATTCTGGTCAACAAGCTACGATAACTCTATATATTTAAAAAAAGTATTGATTTTGACTTCTGCTGACTTGCCTGCTATTAGTCAAAACAGCTTCTAATAAAACTTGTTGTAACCTGTTACTCGAGAACAATATTCTAGTCAATAAGCTATGATGACACTATATATTTAAAAAAGTATTGATTTTGACTTCCGTTGACATGTTCGCCATCAGTCAAAACAGCTTCCAATAAAACTTGTTGTAACCTGTTACTCTGGAGTAACATTCTGGTCAACAAGCTACGATAACACTATATATTTAAAAAAGTATTGATTTTGACTTCCGTTGACATGTCCGCCATTAGTTAAAATAGCTTCCAATAAAACTTGTAACCTGTTACTCGGGAGAAGTATTCTAGTCAACAAGCTACGATAACTATATGTTTAAAAAGTGTTGATTTTAACCTCCGTTGACATGTCCGCCATTAGTCAAAACAGCTGCCAATAAAACTTGTTGTAACCTGTTACTCTGGAGTAAAATTCTGGTCAACAAGCTACGATAACTCTATATATTTAAAAAGTATTGATTTTGACTTCTGCTGACTTGCCTGCCATTAGTCAAAACAGCTTCCAATAAAACTTGTTGTAACCTGTTACTCGAGAGCAATATTCTAAATCTAGTCAATAAGCTATGATGACACTATATATTTTTAAAAGTGTTGATTTTGACCTCCGTTGACATGTCCGCCATTAGTCAATACAGCTTCCAATAAAACTTGTCGAAACCTGTTACAATAATGTGAATAATATTCTAGTGAATAAACTATTGAAGCTAATCTTTCGAGATAGACATAATATAAGACGAAATTAGTACATGAAAATCCTAAAACGTAATATATATTAAATAACAAAATCTGTCTGACCTATTAACCGTAAATACAAATGATAACATAGTTGATAACCCCGGAACGTCTGGTGTCATACTTGTAGAGCGAAATGATACGCATTTTGGTATTTACATTTTATACAATACAAAGAACACCAATTTTTTTTTCGTTCCGGTAATTTTTTTTAATGGTAGATAAGGTGCAAACGAGCAGATGGTCCACTTGATGGTAAGTGTCCACCATCGCCCATGGACATCGGCAAAACAGGAGATACTTTCTTGGTTTGTCGATGCGTTGCATCCTCGAAGATAGAGTGGGGAGGGGCAGTGAAGAAAAAAATGCTGCGGTTTCAACGGGCCCTGAGCAAGAGCACAGAGTCCACTGGATCCGCAGTAGTAATGGGGTGGGAAAGGGATGGTGTAAGGTAGGCCCACATGCTGCTCGGGGAACAGATCCCATACCACCGAGGTGGTGCTGGGTCACTCGGCTCTGACTAGATGCTCTTCCAGCGGCAGAGGGGGATAGTATTCTAACCTGTCCCCTCACGGGTGGGTACATGGGTTTCTTACTCGGGAGGTCCGAGTAAAAAACCCATAACATATATATTTTGAGATTAAAAATAAGCTGACACTTAACTATTATTTTGATCTGGCAATACTTAAATGGCATTAGGGAATACATTGTCTTTCAATTTAAGTTAAACATAAAACAGATTGGAATAGTATTTCACAATTACAACGATATTTGAAACCGCTCACTATTGAGTAATCTAGATACCATTGTTAATAACGCCAGACGTTATTAAGTAATATCTTTGTTTATTCTTTACCTATTAATAGATTCCCCTATTTCTCTTATTCCCCATTTTTTAAATGGTATACTTGGAACAAGATTTAAAACTGCATTTCTTCCAGAGGAATGTGTTGGTTAAGAACGAATAGAATCACTTCATTTGACACTCCCTGAGCGAGGCTAGGTAAATGAAGCGATTCCATTGCCTGACTTCTTCTGACTGACTGATTTTGGTAAGAGTTATATGAAATATAATTAAACCTCGCTTCAAAACGTGACGATTAAACATTTAAAAGTTTAAGGGCCTGTTTCATCTATGCTAATAAACTCCCTGATGGACTATACGGAAGATAAACTATAAAATTGTTATCGATAAAAAATTAAGATGGCGCTGCTGAAGCTAAAGGATACAATTAGGAGCATATTAAGACGGAGCTTATACAAAATTTAATGCAAATAGAAGAATCACATGATATTAAATAAAAATTTTAAAATATATATAACATAAAATTCCATAAAACATGTGGGCCAGACTTACCCCCTCTCCCTCCCATCCCATTAATGCTGCATATCTAGTGGACTCTGGGCTCCTGCTCAGGGTCAAGAGAGTATCTCTTGTTTTGTCCACTTACCATCAGGTGGACCATCTGCTGAAAACGTGATCTGTCTGATGTGAGATGTCACATACAGTACATTGAGTTTGAATGGTGTGTGTGTGTGTTTCAGTTATATACTTGAGTGAAAGTCCGTCCATCCGTAATTATACATAACCGTTTTATCCTTATTTTAAAAGAAATAACTATTATCTATTTTTTAAATCTAAAACAGATTACTATGTTTAGAACTACCGCTCTCTAGCAACACTAGCGCCATTACTTTAATGCAATATTTGTTCTACTATATGAATAAATAAAACTAGTATCAATTTCGTAGCTTTTGTTATTCCACTACCTTATTAAATTTCCATATAAAGTAGGAAATATGCGAAACTGCAAACAATACACAAAGCAAGATAAATATGCGCAGTGTGCTCCGCGCTTAGCTCTTTGTTATCTAAGTCATTGCTCACACACGTTCCAACTTGCTCAACGCGGAACTACGTGTATGGGCAACGTTATATTGCCGAATTGCAATTTAATTGTTCCAATTTCAAGATCATTTTGTTTTATTGTCTATGTGTTAGTGTTGCTAATTTAAAAATTCTTATTCTTGAAACAATATGGCCTATGTATATAGGATAAATAAATCGAAATTAGTATCGTGGTTTTATAGAGTTTGAGGTTTTAGTATCGATGTTTTATAGAGTTTGAGGTTTTAGTATCGATGTTTTATAGAGTTTGAGGTTTTAGTATCGATGTTTTATAGAGTTTGAGGTTTTAGTATCGATGTTTTATAGAGTTTGAGGTTTTAATATCGATGTTTTATAGAGTTTGAGGTTTTAGTATCGATGTTTTATAGAGTTTGAGGTTTTAATATCGATGTTTTATAGAGTTTGAGGTTTTAGTATCGATGTTTTATAGAGTTTGAGGTTTTAGTATCGATGTTTTACAGAGTTTGAGGTTTTAGTATCGATGTTTTATATAGTTTGAGGTTATAGTATTGATGTTTTATAGAGTTTGAAGTTTTAGTATCTATGTTTTATAGACTTTGAGGTTTTAGTATCGAAGTTTTATAGAGTTTGAGGTTTTAGTATCGATGTTTTATATAGTTTGAGGTTTTAGTATCGATGTTTTATAGAGTTTGAGGTTTTAGTATCGATGTTTTATAGAGTTTGAGGTTTTAGTATCGATGTTTTATAGAGTTTGAGGTTTTAGTATCGATGTTTTATAGAGTTTGAGGTTTTAATATCGATGTTTTATAGAGTTTGAGGTTTTAGTATCGATGTTTTATAGAGTTTGAGGTTTTAGTATCGATGTTTTACAGAGTTTGAGGTTTTAGTATCGATGTTTTATATAGTTTGAGGTTATAGTATTGATGTTTTATAGAGTTTGAAGTTTTAGTATCTATGTTTTATAGACTTTGAGGTTTTAGTATCGAAGTTTTATAGAGTTTGAGGTTTTAGTATCGATGTTTTATATAGTTTGAGGTTATAGTATTGATGTTTTATAGAGTTTGAAGTTTTAGTATCTATGTTTTATAGACTTTGAGGTTTTAGTATCGAAGTTTTATAGAGTTTGAGGTTTTAGTATCGATGTTTTATAGAGTTTAAGGTTATATGGAGTTTATGGAATAGAAAAAACTACGATGTAAACATAAAAACGTTTGTGTGTTAATGTTGCTTTTTTTTTGTGTAATACACATAATATTTAATCTGTAGTCAAAGTGCTAAATTGTCTAGGTATATATTAAATTAAAAATTTAAATTACCCCCGACTGAAACTCTAATACAGTCACCAAGTATTGATATTAATATTGTGAGGCAGCTCTCAAGTTCGGGTGAATCGATCTTCACAATACATAGCTAAGAACCATCTCGATTAAATTACCTTTCAAACAAATAAAACTTCATCACAATCGGTCCATTATCTCGGACGCTACGATGCCACAAACAGATACACGCGTTAAAAAAATTAAATTTACTGAATAATAATAATAAAATTAAGAACTAGTATTACACAGTTATTATTTGAAATATAAATATTTCGTACAATACCAACAAAACAGCTGATCAAAGATGGCGCACAAAGGTCGATGCTCGTTTCACAACGTTTTAATTCATACGCAAATCAATGTTTTGTTTTGCAAACTGGAAATAGGTCTCTTGATAACTGTATTTTGCAATTATTATATAAAATATATATGTTTTATCACACTATCTATTTTTAATACATATATATATGTTTTATCACACTATTTATTTTTAAATGATCAGTGAACTGATTTAATAAGAATCAGTTTGTACTTATCAGTATTTTCATTTACTAGGAGACTTAACGTACTCATTGCACGGAAACCCGCAAGAGAAAATATGAACAATCTATTTTGGACAGGTAACTTTAGAACCTGGGGCTTGCAACCCAGTAGCGCGTTTTTCCAACGCCTATTAGTATCTGGAGGTTGCAACTTAGGAACAGGCTAAGAAGGTATTTTTATCTTAAATAATTTATTATAGAGGTAAAGTTTGTGAGGTTGTAGGGGGTCATAATCTCTGGATTAGATTTTGAATATTCTTTTACCAATAGAAAGCGACACTAGCGGTGCGGTAGTCGGATTTGGAGAAATGCAGCCTTAACGATGAGAGATATATTATGATTTATAACTGCGGGTAGATTATGAATGAATACATGAGTCCTCAGCAAAGCGAGAGTACACTAAACTAAAATATATTGATTTTTTTCTGAAACAATTATGTTGAAATTCTTCTCGTTTGAATGTTTCGCTGCATACAATAATACAAACTAGTAGATGGCGCCGATAGTCTAACTGGTCAACCTGCGAAGCTAGGACGAACTAGCCTAGGAAAGGAATCCTAGGAAGCTAGGAAGGAACGTTTTATATATGTGTGATTCATAAATAGTGTTTTTTAGCAATCAATGAATAGATTTTCAATGCTAAAGAAACTCTGTCTGACTGTTACGTTATCACGCATAAATCACTGAACCGATTTAGATAAAATTTGGTGTAGAAACAGCCGGGGTGGGTCGACTAGTAAAATTAATAAATATTCAAAAATACTAAATATTTGAAGTCAACTGTTTATTAATATAACCTCTAAAGTTTTGACTATGTAATTAAACTTATCATTCGTCAAGGGTAAAAAGTTAAACAATTGTTTGGATCGTATATTAATATGAATAATTCGTCTTTTTTACCCAAAATCTAGTAATAAGTGAAATATAAAGTACGAATAATTCAGATAGTAAAAAATATCTGTATAATTTTAATTTTAAAACAAAAAATAGATAAAAAAAGAAACAAGTTTTTGAACTTCATGTTTTTATGTCTGCATTTACTTTATAAATAGAAACACTGATAAATCTGTTATTTAAAACTTTAATTACTTTATGTATTGCCACATCTTGTGGTTGATTTATTTAACAAAATTCATTATTTAAAATCGAATTTTAAAATACATTCACTGATTTCTATCTTTATAAGATCTTGGTGGTAGGGGATCTGTTCCCCGATCTTGGAACCGACAGTATGCGAATCTGACCGCCAAGTTTCATTGCATCCCAATGCTACGGTTTCAGTGAACACCGGGCTTTTGCTCAGGGTCCACTGGAACCGCAGCATTCTTCTCTTCGCTTCCCCTCCTCACTCTATTTTCAAGACGGCAACTCATCGGCAAAACAAGAGATAAAAAAAAACCTATATAAAATCAAAACAACCTTGAAAACAAATAAGAAATATATTAAAGACAACTTATATTAATTCGGTTTAACAGTATTGTGATTCGTAAAACAATTCAAAATACATTCACTGAATTATATCAGTCATTTTTATTTATAAACTGCTTCCCGATAAATTCGAAAGTAACTCTTAAAAACGTAGGTAATACTTAAAAATACAATCTAAACGAAACTGCGATTAAATGTACTACTTACGCCATCTATTGACGGATAGATGGTCTGCCTATCTGTTAAGCAATCACGCTTAAATCATTGAACTGATTGCGATGATATTTGGTACAGAGATAGATTAGAGCTTGAGGAAAGACATAGGCTATGTTTTATCGCGAAAAAATACTAAAGAAAACTTAGTAAACAAATGAGTGTGCGCGTACGCCATCTATCGACATATTTGGATATAAGTCATATATGTCGGAGAATAGTAAAAGGTTATCGATTAAATCGAATCATCATCGCTGTCTATGGCGTTGGAGTAGGGTAGTAGTCACTTCCGTTGTGACCCTTTATATGCCATCGACAGTCTGACTGAAGTCTTAGTCGTGCGTGATCTGTCAAGAAGTGAAGTAGTGTCTGAATAGTGTTAGGAGTGCTGTCCGATCAAGGTCACGTGAGTACCTTACAATGTAATTACCTCGTCTTGTTAGGTTAGGTTTATGTGCGTTTAACCTTGGGTTTAAATAGAAAGCCTAGCAGTGGAGGCGAGTGTTGTAATTACTTCAAGGAGCTCCTTAAGCCTACACCTTGGTCACAAGTCCAAGGCACTGCTTAGGTTTCTCTCGTAATTGTTAGAGATCATATTTGATCATTTATCGGTTCAGTAAAAGTATCTACGTTGCGTTTATCCAATATTCCATTTAATACCATCACCCCTGTTAGTGTTCTCCAATATTCCCCACCTTCCTCCTTCCATTTCCTTTTCACACCATTTAAAATCCCCGAAAGCGAATTAAAGCGATTGAAATGTGAAATTAAACAAACCGCGTTTAATAGTCAGAAGCAATTAAATCGTCGTAATCGAAATAATCAACAAAGATTCTCACACATCTCGCTTACGTAACATCTCATCACATGTCATCATTTGAAAAACCGGTACTATTTTACTTTAATGGTTTTGCAAGTTATACAAATAATTACTATCTCGGTGGCTAATGACGATGTTACGAATATTCTCAAGATTAAGTTAAAAACCAATAGAATCACTTCATTTACCTAGCTTCGCTAGGAGTGTGTCAGATGAAGCAGTTCTATTGATTCTTTGGTTGATCGTTGCCAGATATTGAGCTACAAAGATAATTTTGCCGTTGATGAACTGTTGTCACCATTAATCGACATATTATTGGCGACGAAAACAAAGGTCATCTACGAATAAGCTAATGGGGAAGATCCGTTCACACACTCACTCATTTATTCATCACTATCACCATCACCACCATCTCACTGCTTCTTTTATACAAACCTTGTTCTGATAACAACTAACACAACGAAAAAAGAATTATCCGATTTGGTGCAGTCGTTCTGAAGTTATGTGCGTACATACATACAGGCGAACAATTTTTATTTATATAAGATTTTAAATAATAATTTTATATAAATATGAATAAATAAGCTATTATTTTCGGAATCCAAGATATTACCTTATTTATTGGCTATCTAGCAACCCTAACTAATATAAGAACGTTATTTAGGTGGTATTGTTAAACACTAAACCATTGATCATAATTTTTCAAAAAAATAGATAGACAGTATTAGTTGTGATGTTGACAATATTGATTTGAGTAGCATTTTATTTTCGAAGATGGCACAACTGGTAGTAATTTTATAGAGTAGCATTTTACTTTCCACTTTGGTACAAGTGATAGTAATTATGTTGGCAACATTGAGTTGAGTAGCATTTTACCTTTGAAGTTGGCACAATTGATAGTAATTATGTTGGCAACATTGATTGAGTAGCATTTTACTTTCGAAGTTGGCACAAGTGATAGTAATGATGTTGGCAACATTGATTGAGTAGCATTTTACTTTCGAAGTTGGCACAAGTGATAGTAATGATGTTGGCAACATTGATTGAGTAGCATTTTACTTTCGAAGTTGGCACAAGTGATAGTAATGATGTTGGCAACATTGAGTTGAGTAGCATTTTACCATTGAAGTTGGCACAATTGATAGTAATTATGTTGGCAACATTGATTGAGTAGCATTTTACTTTCGAAGTTGGCACAACTGATAGTAATGATGTTGGCAACATTGAGTTGAGTAGCATTTTACCATTGAAGTTGGCACAATTGATAGTAATTATGTTGGCAACATTGATTGAGTAGCATTTTACTTTCGAAGTTGGCACAACTGATAGTAATGATGTTGGCAACATTGAGTTGAGTAGCATTTTACCATTGAAGTTGGCACAATTGATAGTAATTATGTTGGCAACATTGATTGAGTAGCATTTTACTTTCGAAGTTGGCACAACTGATAGTAATGATGTTGGCAACATTGAGTTGAGTAGTATTTTACCTTTGAAGTTGGCACAATTGATAGTAATTATGTTGGCAACATTGATTGAGTAGCATTTTACTTTCGAAGTTGGCACAACTGATAGTAATGATGTTGGCAACATTGAGTTGAGTAGTATTTTACCTTTGAAGTTGGCACAATTGATAGTAATTATGTTGGCAACATTGATTGAGTAGCATTTTACTTTCGAAGTTGGCACAACTGATAGTAATGATGTTGGCAACATTGAGTTGAGTAGTATTTTACCTTTGAAGTTGGCACAATTGATAGTAATTATGTTGGCAACATTGATTGAGTAGCATTTTACTTTCGAAGTTGGCACAACTGATAGTAATGATGTTGGCAACATTGAGTTGAGTAGCATTTTACCTTTGAAGTTGGCACAATTGATAGTAATTATGTTGGCAACATTGATTGAGTAGCATTTAACTTTCGAAGTTGGCACAACTGATGGTTGTGATGAAAAAGGTTTGTCTTTTAAACTTTATATTAAATATATTTTTTTTATGTTTCAGGTAAATAACTTCAATACCACAAAATAATAAGCGTAAGTTTTATTAACTTTAAACAAGCGATTCCTCATAAATTATTCGTTATAATTTTTACAGCATTTATGTTGCACAACTGTTACACTTCCGTAGGAAATATTTTGAAAGGACATGACCACCTTACACAGTTGGCCTACGAGCGGAACAACATGTAATCATAACGAAAATTACTTATTTATTTTTAAAACTTAATAATCAATTTTCAGAAAGTGACGGACACTCCAGGATTTCCTCTCCAGACTCCATTTAAATCTATGTTATCATCAGGTTTGTAATAATTAGAGATGGGACATTTTTCAAATACTATTTTTTATTTAAATACTTTTGTTTTAAAAACATTTTGTATTTTATTTGAAATGCGTTTTGTATTTGCAAAATACAAAATACATTTTGAGATTAATAAATTTTGTCAACATTAATAAATGAATGTGATAAACTCTTCCTTCTATGGCAACACTGAATTGACGGGTAATCGCGTTAATTTAATACGGATGACAGCTATTAGAAAATCCGATGGTACTTTTTAACAGCTTCTATGGCGCTTTCAATTGACAACACCAGTAATCCTGGTTTAGCGTGTAAACAAATTGTAGAATCAGGACTAATGTCAGTGTTTATTATTTTCATAATTATAAGTTATCGGGCCCCCTAATTCTGCTTAATTAGGGGACGTACATTAATTACGTGATATATTATACTTGATACTATATTATGTGAAAAGAACATGATTGTGTCAAAAAACTTAGTAATGAAATAAAGGTAAATGCTCTTAAACCCATAAAAGTATTTTATTTGAATAAAGTATTTTGAAAATATTTATTTTGCATTTAGTATTTGAATACTTTTTATAAACTATTTTGCACATCTCTGGTAATAATACCCCCCATTGTACTCATGGCATGTACCGGCAAATGTACTCTGTGAGTATTGCACATACCCCCGTTCTATAGAAGCCTTGGCAACATTAATGGAATCTTAGATTTAAATGGAGTCTGGAGAGGAAATCCTGGAGTGTCCGTCACTTTCTGAAAATTGATTCTTAAGTTTAAAAATAAATGAGTAATTTCCGTCATGATTACATGTTATTCCGTTCGTAGGCCTGTTACTTACTTACTTAATAAGCGCCATCTCGTGAATCTTTATAATATATTGATCATAAAATTTGATTATTTTCTTAACTCAATTGATTCTACAATATTTTCCTTATGGGAAATACCCGAACGCATTTAAAAAGTAAATAAACTGTTTTACCTTATACAGATTATTACAATATATGTATTTTAAAGAAGGGGATACCAAATAGCGCTTAGGGGTGGTAAACTTTGCCAATTCACAGGCAGTATGACGAGTAAAATTAACATGCAAAGCCCATAACATTGCTTATCATAAACAATACTTGAATTAATAATTATGTGTCTTGTAAATATAAGTATTTATACGAGAACTAAATCAAGTCCACCCAAATGTTTACGGTAATTGTGCATCTATTTATTATTAAGTACATGTTGTACTTTAGCCTAGTAACATAGTAGTTATAGTATTGGAAACTTGCGCCCTAGAAAGTAGGTCCGGTTTGATATCGTTTGATTGATACGAGTACCTTACAAACCGTAACGTGTACCATATCCGGTACATTTCTCTTCAATAATATGGCTTACGGGTCTTCATACAAATTTTACGAAAATGTGTCCGTCTATGTTGGTTATCTTAACTAGACCTTTCTAAATTTATTTAACCCATAAACCACTTAGCATGTTAGTTATTTGGCATATTTCATACTAGACTACTCGCGCGGTTTTTCACGTAATGCTCCGCTCCTATGGGTCGTAGCGTGATGTTATATAGCCTACAGCCTCCCTCAATAAATGGGCTATCTAACACTGAAAGAATTTTTCAATTCAATCCAGTAATTCCTGAGATTAGTGGGTTCACTAAACAAACAAATCATAATTACATTATTCGTCTTCTTTCTCCGTGCCATTTCCCAGACCAGGCTTTTTAGCTTTTTCCAGGTCTGCCCTCTGAATATGTTGTCGCCATTTGGCTCCAAGTAGCTTTAGGGCGTCCTCGGGTTTGTTTTTCTACGTCAATTTTTCTTGTCTTGTCTTCTTCACGACACATGACATGTTCGTACCATCGGATCTGGTTTTCCTGAAGTTTTTCTGTTATAGCTCTGACTTCAAAACTACCTCTGATGTGTCCATTTTTGACCCTATCCAGTCTGTTTATATTGCGAGCAGTATCCGTGAGGGGACGGGTTAGAATACAATTCCCCTCTGCCGCTGTGAGAGCATCTCGTAAGAGACGAGTAACCCAGCACCCCCTTGGATTTGATAGAGGATCTCTTCCCCGACTGGCTTGCGACCACCAACATGCGAATCCGACCGCCAAGTGTCTCTGACGCGTTGACCCGCATGTGAGCCAGATCTACCCCTCCCTCTCCCATCCCATTACTGCTGCGGTTCTAATGAACACCGGGTTCTTGCTCGGAGTCCATTGAAACCGCAGCATTCTTCTCTTTGCTCCCCCTCCTCACTCTATTTTCGAGGCGGCAACGCATCGATAAAAACCAGAGATATCCACTAGTTTTGTCGATGTAAATGGGCGTCGGTGGCCACTTTCCATCAGGTGGACCGTCTGCTCGTTTGTCCTTATCTATCATTAAAAAAAAGTATTTAGAATGTCATGTAATATTTTAGAGGTGCTCATTTTAAGGATTCACATTAAACCATATAACATATACTATGTTATCTACCGCACAGTAACACGCACAAGACAATAATATGCACTTAAAACTGATACCGAGTATCCAATATTAAACATTTACTTCAAACCTTTGTATTGGAGACTCAGCATCACGATACCACAGCTACAACGGTCACCAGACGATCTCCGTTTGACAATCAGTTCAAGTCTATCGGAACAGAGGTTATATATAGTCTTGGATTAAAATAGGTTACTACCCGCGAATATAATACTGATGCAGTGTGTACGAAATTGTATTTGTTAGTATAGTAGCCAGCAGCTAACTTTAGGTCTCAGCAAAAATAGTGGGGGTTTGTTGCGCATTGTGAGCGTGACGCAGCAGATACGCGGAAACTAAGACGCGCTGCTTTTGACCCTAACAGTGACTTCTACGCAGTCAAGGTCAAACCTATACTTACGTGCCGGTAGCTAT
Source organism: Limenitis camilla (assembly GCA_905147385.1). NCBI lineage: Eukaryota > Metazoa > Arthropoda > Insecta > Lepidoptera > Nymphalidae > Limenitis > Limenitis camilla. The sequence continues at coordinate 3,217,989 of LR990251.1, read as the reverse complement.
ACCCACAAATGTTTCACGGAATCAATGCATAATATGTTAGATATATGTATATAAAAACCTTGTTTTTTTGGACAAAGTTCCCCGAAAATCATTGTTCAACAAATTATGGGTTATTATCATTATCATTAGTGGAAATATGAACGCTAATGAATTGTTTTTTGGTGTAAATCCAAAATTTTCATCTTTTGTTATTTCTTATTTGGTTATAATTGTTTTGTCCTTCAGCAAAGTTAACTAAGTAAGACTTAGATTAAAAGGCCTTGGAAGTTACACCTTGGTCAAGTCCAAGGCACTGCTTAGGTTCCTGTCGTAATTGTAAGCAGCAGTATCTACGTTGCGTTTACCCAATAGTCAATTTAATTCTCCCTTTAACCCTCTATTTCTCCCTTCTCCCAATTTGAAGTCTATTTGAAAGGTTACCATAACACCAATTAGGGTTATCAGATGGAAACTTATCATGTTCCGGACAATTGTAGGAGAACATAATAAAAAAAGATCTGGCCAAGTGAGTCAGAGTCCAAGAGTTCTGAGTTTGAATGGCGGGATAAACTTAACGTTGATTGATTGTTGTTACCATACATCGACATATTGTCATCTACGATAACAGCTATTGTTGTCTATAGCCTACTAGTCTCTTGTGTTGTAAATAAAAAAAGTATATGGTTTTATTACCTTAAATTCTCGGACAGTGCCGGATTTCGCGGCCATCTGGCAACCCTAATAGCAATTTTTTTACGGTAGATAAAGTGCAATCGAGCAGATGGTCCATCTGATGGTAAGTGGCCACCATCGCCCATGGACATCAACAAAACAAGAGATGTCTTCTCGTTTTGTCGATGCGTTGCATCCTCAAAGATAGAGCGGGAAGGGGGAATGAAAATAAAATTCTGCGGTTTCCGAATAGCCCAGAGTCCACTAGATACGCAGTATTAATGGGATGGGAAAGGGAGGAGCTATGTCTAGCCCACATGCGGCTCAACCGGAACGCGCCTATGACACTTGGTGGTCGGATTCGCATGCTGGTGGTCGTGAGTCAGTCGGGGAACAGATCCCCTACCACCAAGGGGTGCTGGGTTACTCGGCTCTTACGAGATGCTCTCCCAGCGGCAGAGGGGAATAATATTCTATCCCGTCCCCTCACGGGTTATAAGCAATAGAAGATGTTTTCTGGTTTGATCGTATGTATATACGTGCTAAATATATTATTATGCAAAAACTACTGCATCAAATTGGATACAGTTTTACAGTTTATAGGGTTTGTTTCGTCCCTCAATTAAAGCTAGTAACACCTAGCAACGAAACAATATGAGATTGGTATTTATTCGGAATTAGATATCGATTAAAAAGTATCGATTCGTAATAACATTTCTTACTGTCTTGAAACTCTTAGATTTTTTTTAATTTTTTTTTCCTAGATATAAAGAATCTATATTTTTTTATTACGCGAACAAAAAATCTGGCAACACTAGATTGTATATCAGTTAATACTCATCTTCAGTCTAAGTTCAGCACAACTTGTTTCTCACCGTTAAACCCTAACTATGTCTAGGCCATTGACAATATGCTAACAACGAAAATAAACATAAACTTCATAATTATATATTATATACTCGACATGCTAAAATATACTTTATTATTATGTCATTTAATTTTTTTTTTCAATAGTTATGTCATGTATTGACATTGACAGTCGAAGGTCGTCTTAAACTTACATGACATTTTACACAAATGACTAATGAATCGATATTTTATTAATAATCGATATGTGAGAGTACAAAATTATAATCATATTATTCATAATGGCAATATTGAATTTATTTTTACTAAACAAATAAAATATTTATTTTTAAGTATAGTAACACTGTGTAGTTTAAGTATCAGTCTGTGCTACACGTGAACGCATCTGTAAAAGAATTTTATCTATACACTTCCCGCCAAAATTGATTTTGACATTTCTGTTCGTGCTTTTCTTTTAAGTGTCAATGATCTATTGTGAAAATACTATTTTTAATATGTCGTCTCAATATCAAGAACTAAATAGAGCCTGGGCTTTGTAATACAGGTGCAAGTACTTGCAGACCATTAGTAAAGTGGGGAATTTAATTTACTATAACATATACTTATAGGAACTGCTAGACGAACACCATCTGTTATCGTCGAGTGTTGCCTTGTCATTTAGATCACTTTCGCACTGACATATTTATATGATAGGCTTTTAACGCTTTCTTTTACAGACTTGCTCCTCGTCAAAATTGACTGACGTTTTTTTTGTGCTAGAGACATTTGTTTTTCTTTTAGCTAATTGGAAACCAGTATTCTGTCAAATTGCCTAACAGGTACCCAAGTAGTGCTTGGGGAATGTAATCCTGCTTTAGCTACAGATATCGGGCTTTTTAAGTTAGCGTAACGTTTCGTTTAAAAAAAAAACATTAAAAGAAGGCTAAGTGTTAAAAAAGTAAATACTTATCAAAATCTCGTTCAGAATTTTAAAATTTAATTAGTGCCCACATATTGTGCACTCACGTACGAACTGTAGATTCAGTGACCAACCCGCGTATAGGGTAGGAATAAATGATTTGCCACCTAACTGTAATAGTGACTATCAAATAGTTGTTTTTAAACAAACTGATGTAACCAATGCCATAAAGCCTTTCGTGTTATAGTAGTAATCCCATAGTGTGTTCATACCTGTAGGCAAAAAAAAATTTAAAACGTGTGAACTGTACCAGTTTCAAATTTACATGGAGTCGTGACTCATATGCGGGGCACATATCTCGAAATGTACCGCATTTGGTGCACACTGTGAACATAAAATGACGGCTGCTCGATGTTACAATTTAGTGCGAACGATGGCTTTTGAAGATTAATTGGATTTTTTTGCGTTTGTACAATCTATATGAATAAAGAAATGAGACAAAAGAGTGAGCGAGTGAGTTGGAAAATAGACATACAACGGATATATGAGATGGTGTATGCTAAGCAGTGATAGACCAGTGGTTAAAACATCGATGTCTTTCTCGGGAGGTCCGGTCCCCCCACACAGGCACACACCTCCGACTCTGAGTTATGTGTGTTTTAAGCGAAGGAAAACATCGTGAGGAAACCTGCACTACGGAGAGATTGCACTTGGCCAGCGTGGTGGACTATGGCCTAACGCCCTCCTCACTCTGATGATGATGATGTTAGCGAAGCGAGGGCGGATCGGCTAGTCTCTTTTAATTTCAGCTCAAACTTAACATTTCCAGTGAGATGAGTTTTACACGTTTCTGACATATCACTGTAACCGTGCAACTGCGCAACCTTGAATATATCCTGTTACACTCGCATTGTTTGTAATTGTTTTCACGCTGTTTAATTTTGATAAAGGTTTTCCTTTGTGACGTCCTTTCTTTTTGCTTAAACGAGATTTACTATACTGGTAACATTTTACTGGGTAGCCAGCTCAAAAATATCAAAATAATTAATTCAAATTAAGAAATTTTAATTGTTGGTAACACAGTAATGTCAATCATGTCATAACAAATTATTTGCCTAAGTGAAGCGAGGGCATACCACTTGTGAACGATAAACCGCAGGCCGTTTACCTCGTAGCTGAGCGAGTGGCGACAGTTCCCAACATTGTACTCGGCTCTTACGAGATGCTCTCCCAGCGGCAGAGGGGAATAATATTCTATCCCGTCCCCTCACGGGTTATAAGCAATAGAAGATGTTTTCTGGTTTGATCGTATGTATATACGTGCTAAATATATTATTATGCAAAAACTACTGCATCAAATTGGATACAGTTTTACAGTTTATAGGGTTTGTTTCGTCCCTCAATTAAAGCTAGTAACACCTAGCAACGAAACAATATGAGATTGGTATTTATTCGGAATTAGATATCGATTAAAAAGTATCGATTCGTAATAACATTTCTTACTGTCTTGAAACTCTTAGATTTTTTTTAATTTTTTTTTCCTAGATATAAAGAATCTATATTTTTTTATTACGCGAACAAAAAATCTGGCAACACTAGATTGTATATCAGTTAATACTCATCTTCAGTCTAAGTTCAGCACAACTTGTTTCTCACCGTTAAACCCTAACTATGTCTAGGCCATTGACAATATGCTAACAACGAAAATAAACATAAACTTCATAATTATATATTATATACTCGACATGCTAAAATATACTTTATTATTATGTCATTTAATTTTTTTTTTCAATAGTTATGTCATGTATTGACATTGACAGTCGAAGGTCGTCTTAAACTTACATGACATTTTACACAAATGACTAATGAATCGATATTTTATTAATAATCGATATGTGAGAGTACAAAATTATAATCATATTATTCATAATGGCAATATTGAATTTATTTTTACTAAACAAATAAAATATTTATTTTTAAGTATAGTAACACTGTGTAGTTTAAGTATCAGTCTGTGCTACACGTGAACGCATCTGTAAAAGAATTTTATCTATACACTTCCCGCCAAAATTGATTTTGACATTTCTGTTCGTGCTTTTCTTTTAAGTGTCAATGATCTATTGTGAAAATACTATTTTTAATATGTCGTCTCAATATCAAGAACTAAATAGAGCCTGGGCTTTGTAATACAGGTGCAAGTACTTGCAGACCATTAGTAAAGTGGGGAATTTAATTTACTATAACATATACTTATAGGAACTGCTAGACGAACACCATCTGATGATGATGATGTTAGCGAAGCGAGGGCGGATCGGCTAGTCTCTTTTAATTTCAGCTCAAACTTAACATTTCCAGTGAGATGAGTTTTACACGTTTCTGACATATCACTGTAACCGTGCAACTGCGCAACCTTGAATATATCCTGTTACACTCGCATTGTTTGTAATTGTTTTCACGCTGTTTAATTTTGATAAAGGTTTTCCTTTGTGACGTCCTTTCTTTTTGCTTAAACGAGATTTACTATACTGGTAACATTTTACTGGGTAGCCAGCTCAAAAATATCAAAATAATTAATTCAAATTAAGAAATTTTAATTGTTGGTAACACAGTAATGTCAATCATGTCATAACAAATTATTTGCCTAAGTGAAGCGAGGGCATACCACTTGTGAACGATAAACCGCAGGCCGTTTACCTCGTAGCTGAGCGAGTGGCGACAGTTCCCAACATTGTATTAACAATGGAAGGCGTGATTTCTTTCACTTTTAACCTCAAACACAACCGTCACCGCCATCTTGTTATAATTGACCTTTTTACTTTTTAAGTTTAGAACTAAGTATACTAGAAGAGGCAGAAGTTCTCAAACTTATTTGATTCATAGACCCCATTTATTCTTCACAAACAATCACCCACCACTTTGGAAATTACTAGCCTACGGTTTTGTACTTATTGTATACTAGCCGATCCGCGCTACTTTTTTCGCGTGTAGCTCCTCTGCTATGGGTCGTAGTAAGATGTTAAATAGCCTAAGTTACTCCTTGTTACAGCAGCTATCTGCCAGTGAAAGTGCCGTCAAAATCGGTCCAGCCATTTCAAAGATTAGCCGGAACAAACAGACAGACAGACAAAATTGTAAAAAATGTTGTTGTTGGTATATGTACCGCGTGCACTCAGTAAAAAGCGGTTAAATTAATATTACAAACAGACACTCCAATTTTTTTTATATGGATTTAAAATTGCTACAATTTATCCCATCATACAAATTTGTCCATCTTTGGTATACTCGTTACCCATCAAGCTAGAATTCTTCTTGGTACATATAGACCCTATTAAAAAAAGGTTCAGCTATACATGACAGACCTTCACGGGTCGATGACGATTTAAGGGGGGTCTACGTAAAAGAAAAAAAGAATGGGTGGGTCCATCAGATGTAAAAAGCGTACGGTCCAAATATATTGAGGTTTGTAATCCAGTCAGGATATCATTTCAAAATTCTGTGATGATTTCATTACAGATTTCTTAAGAGAAAGGTGGTGTAGGTAGTCTACGGATCAAATAAGCTTGGGAACATCTGCTCTGGTCCATATAGCTAAGTGCGGTGGAACTTTATGCCCTCATAACTCATGTATGTGCAAAATGATGCCAATATTTAATACGGAGATGTAACTTTTATGATTACAAAACAATATATGTCGAGGCCGCTATTATTCCACTAATTAAATTATATCAAGATAACTAAGCTATTAGCGTCGTAAAGTAGAAGGTTTACAATCTTTTCGCATATCAATTTATGAAACAATATCTATATTATAGTATAAGAGACGACCGCAAAAAAACTTGATGACTGGGACTGTGCATCAGACCATCTTTCTGAACAATTTGTTCTTAAAATTCTTTTAGAAAAACTAGTTCTTGAGGATGACCAACTAACGTGGCCGAGACTTAAGTCGAAAGAAAATTCTTCATTTCTTTTGTATTGCATTCATAAACGTCAAAATTATAATAGTTTCGGTTTGCTTACGTGTTGGACCGCAGATTGAGTACCGTTGCAACCATATTCAATCCGCTTAAAACTTATTACACAGTCACACATATTCTTAATTGTTACCCTTAACGAAGCGAGAGCAAATTCATAAGAATAGCAACGAGCAAAAAAATTCGTTCAGGGATTAGTGGTTGGGAGCGACGATGACCTGATTAAATAAAATAGACAATTATCTGCTTTTCTGCAAAGTGAGAAAAATTCTATTTAAAATATAAAATCTTTTAGAACAAATTGCCTATTAAAAAAAAATTATGATTGATCCTAAAAGTTTGTTGCTTACTTTCAATAACCATTTTTTACGATCGTCGCTTAGACTATGATAAAGACTAAATACATACGAGCCATAGGACATTTGCAATACACAATATATTGTTATAGCGCATTCTAATATTACAAATAAATGATTGCATATTAAATATTACAAAAACATAACATTTTCCCGCAGTATCAGTAACACTATATGCACAGATAGTATAAACGCCATGTGAATATGATTCCTTTGTCACAGATAATCTACACGTGGGAATATACTCGTATAATTGCTGACACTATCACAGATAATATAATATTTGCTGATCATAATTATTTGATAAATGAGATATTTTTTGCGGGGATTTATTATTTCCTTGGAGTATAATTAATACTTCCCGTCGTCGTCTTCTTCTAACGCCATCTGATAGCACTAGCATACATCATAACACTTGTAGTTTCAATAACATTTTTATGAAAAAGGAAAATCAAAAATTTCCCCGAAAATAGGGAAAAATTAAAATTTTATAAATTTCCTTTCAAAATTCTATATTACTATACTTTTGTGGCAACTCTGTTTAATGCTCATTTGTAGGTTAAATTCTTTACCATGCTATAGACAGGCTGCTAAGCAGTAACTAGAGCTTTTGACCAAGGTACAGGTTTACAATGCCTTTTCCATATGATCTTATATAGTTGTCAAACTACTTCTGATATCTGATCGTTTAACTAATAGTCCAAATAAAATTTTTAAATTTACCCCGATATCAGGGAAAACTTTGTTAGTCTTTTTTTGTACCAGTTAAAATTAGTTAGACTAAAATAAATTTAGACAAAGGCAATTGTGTTTTCAATTAGTAATCCCCAGTTTACATGAAGGTTACGTCAATTTAAAACCGCAACATTGCTTAATCTATGTCAATTATTTTTATTAACAATCTTTGTTTATTTTAATAAACATAATATACTTTATAGTAAACATATTGAAACTATCGAGTACTATCTTGAATAAATAGTGACTTAAAAGAGATTGTGTTTATCCTAACTTCTGCTGTCGCGATTTTTTTCTTTTTATACAATAAAATGATCCTGACATCAAACTGTGTCCATCTGTATTATTATTTTTATGGACTACTCACACTTGATCAAAATATTTTATATGCTAAAGTTGATTTGACAAAAAAGCACCTAAGAAAATTTCGCTGTATATCCAACGGTTTAGGATTTTACACACTATAGGTATAGGAACCTATAAAAACACAAAAAACTCCTTTGAGAACTTTTGAGAACTCTTAGGAGTGTAGTGTGTGTCCTCACAATGTTTTCCTTCATCGTACACACATAACTTATAAAAGTCAGAGGTCCAGGATCGCACTCGGAACTCCCTAGTAAGACATTGAAGCCAAATGATTTCTATTCCTTCCTCCTCAATATAAGTGCGATAAATCAAGTGGTGACTGGTCACTGGGTTAAACCAGTATAGTAAACCAAGATTACCTCAGCTATTTATAGCTACAATCCGTCCCGCCAGTGCCAGGCCACGAACCTTGATGATTGCTCCAAATTGACCACGAGGGTTTGACAATAGATAAACAGTATCATTTCGTAAGTCCCTTTATCCCGTTATTACCGGCTAATGTCTGGAAACAGATCAATTTGTCAATTAAACATGGTCATTGGACACTTGTTGAATAAACAATATTTCCTTGTATTCCCGAAATGTTTTGTCCAATTCAGTTATAGGAGGAAGAAGTAAAAACAAGGAACCTTTATTAATTACCGTACCTTAAGAAAAAGGCTTTATGTCTCCTTCATGTGACTTACCCTATTTTTGTCTCTCTTTTCTGTTTTTACAATCCGAATATAATAGAAGAGGAGGCAAATCGCGAATTCGTTGCTAGACTTATAATGAGGAGGAGGCTTGTAAATAGTCCATCACGATGGTACAGTTTGGGTTAGCAGATTTCTCACATCGACAGAGAACATGGGGAAACTCACAGGAGTGCAGGTTTCCTCGCGATGTTTTCCTTCACTGTTTAAGCAAAGATTGAACTATCTATCATCGCCTACAAAATAAAATTCTGAAGAATAAGAGTATCTAAATCTCACTAAAATTTAAAAAAATTAATTTTATTGTCCCCAATAAAATTTCCATTCAAAACAAAGACGAAAAATATAAAACTTGGTAAATCAGCCTTTTATTAACGTTCATTAATATTTATAAGACAATACCCGTTATACGCATCAACTAAAAATAACTTGGAATTGAGTCATTCTGTTATGTTGTCGAACTATACTTTGCATGGGAAATACCACAAAACAGGCTTTTTTGCGTTCTTATCGAAATCTGAAAACATTTTGATATTTCTAACTATCTTTTTGTCAAAGTATGAGGAAAGCTTGATACCCATTCCTGGACTTGCGCCTGAGTATTAGGGCTTCTCGAGTCAACAACGCTCTCCTTTGTTGCCTGAACACTAACTGCAATAGTGCTTACGTGGACCACAAGAAGGATGACCTAAACCACGACACTATAATATTAAATTCCATGTACATTGTACCGCGAATACTAATTTTAATACGCTTTTATTAGCTTCATACGTATCTTAGTAGTATGTAACGGAATCTTTGAACATGATTTTGACCCCCTTCAAAACGTCGCATTATCTCGAAATTTAGCATACTTATTAAGAATCGATGACAATTCAATATTTTAAACAGTTTTTTTATAAAAGTGTTGCTAACTCTCTTTTCTAGATCGTTTTTAGAAAGCAATTACTTGTTGAATACATTAAATATTAGTATACTGTCTTTGTTATTCTCTGATATTGCAGCTTTGTTGAATATCAACCTTTTTGTGACGTCACACTGCTGTGCATAGTTTTAGCTGTTGTTAAACATCTAAATATTTTATTTGCCGTTAATAAATTTTACCCCATTCTATATTTTATACATTTTAGGTAGCCATCTTTGTGAGTCAGCCATATTGGATTTACCTAAGTTAATCTTGAGTTGCTGTCCGATTTGTGGATGGGTGACGATAATGATGACCACTTACCTAATGGCAATTATAGAGACGTTTCTTCATTTATTCCCTATCTCTATCTATTCTCATACACACTCTTCCTTTAGTTATTCTTAGTTTTTTTTAATATTGAAATTAATCATGTTTGGACCACAAATGAGCCGGTAAGTGGATGAGTGATTGAACAAGTGAACGGATAATTGAGTGAGTCAAATAATATATAAACAGGTGGGTCAGCTAGTCAATATTAATAAAATGGCTAAATTTTGGAACAGTTGGACCAATTTGGCCTATTTTGGTCGTAGTTTAAGTTTCTGGTGGAAAAGATGAAAATAAAAAAGTACGCAATTTTATCTTAATACTTTCAGCTACTGTAAGAAAGCTGTCAAATTACAAAAAACGTATTTTTATAGTGTGTGAGGGGGGCCTTATGCGCCAACAAGCACCTGCCACCTCGATCATTGCTGATCTTTTGTGGCGACCCTGTTTTAAATATCACTGCTTACCCCCGTAGACCCTAGGAATATCCAAATCTTTTGGGTAGTGATCGATTGTATCTCTTTTGGGTTCATAATATGTCGCCCTAGGTGGATACTTCATTTAAACATGAGCGGGCCACAAACGCAGAGTACATGCATAGCAGTCTCGTCTGCCTCATTGCAGAATCTGCAACTTGGACTATTGCTCATGTTTAAGTTAAACAAATATTTGTTTAACTTGCAATGTCCTGGTTCTGGTCACTGCGCTTAACTTGAACTTCTGGAGTTCAAGGAGCTCTTTCGTTAGCTTTCTTATATAGCCTTTAATCAGAGCTTTCGAATGCTGTTGTCCAGGTATAGATGAGTGCTCTTGATGGCAAAAGACGTAGATTCAGTCTTACTATAAAATGAATAAAGAATTAACCTACTAGGGATAAGGATCTACGGATCTTTGCCTTTTCTATTATGAAACAAAAACAGAGGAAAAAAATTGAATGCTGTCAGTATTAAGGTTAACCTAATTCGATAATTTGATCGACGAAATTGTGAAAGTTGCAGGGAAGTCATGGATAAAGAAAGAAAAATAGTAAAGAATGGAAAAATCTGGAGTAGGCCTTTGCCAAAGGGGTATTGCCTTTAAAAAAAAATTTTAAGACTTTAGTAGTAGTAGTTTGAAGAGTCCAAATAAATGCTGTTTGATTTCAGCTACCCTAAAATCGATTTCTTAAACTTTATTCTCCATCTCCATGAATCCTTATTTAAATAAACAAAGATGGCGAACCATCCGAAAATGAATTAAAATGGAGGCGCCGCGCTGTATCTAATAGTTTAGGCTTGGCTGATTTCTGACGAAATATTTTCAGCCTTATTGCACAGATAATAAAGATTTAACACAATTATTTTGTAATCCATCGCCTTGTGGTTATGAGTTAGGTTTAGGCGTTCCAATTTTGAATTTAAAATGGCGCAATTCTGTTAAAATTGGTCTACACTGTAGCAGACCCAAACTTACGAGCTAGGGTTGCCAGACGGCTGGTAAATCCGGGATGTTAAGTATTGTCCAGTAATCAGACCTTATTGTCTCGGATTCCGAAAATTATACGCAATACGCTCTTTATTCGTAGATGGCCATTGTTTCGTCGCCATGGATTTTCAATAGATTACAAATTCAAATTTTTTTCGATCTGTTTCAAAGATTTTGGATTAAGATAGGTTATTAATTTCGGTCGAAATGGTGATAACATTTTATCAGCGGTATCCCTTAATTTAAACTCCGCCCGACTCGCACTTGGCCGGTTCTTTTTTTTTAAGATATCCCTGAATTATCCCCGACATGATAGGTTTCCATCCATAGAGAGAGATTTACAAAGGGGTCTACTGTCCAGGTATCATTCCGTAATAACTTCAATGTACAACATAAATTTAGGTCAGAGGTTCTCAAACTTTAGAAAAATATTGAGTGTAAAATACTTTAAAATATATAGAAAATATGAATATAATATACATATATTTTATTTGTTTTTTTTTTTTTATTTTATTCAAACAGTAGATATTAAGTTTTAAATCTCTTTCGCCTCGGACACTTTGTTTTAAAGAACTTCAAATAAAGAGATCCTTAAGTTTAAAATCACAAAATCAATTGACTCCACAGTGAAGCGAGGGCAGATGGTATTTATATATTAAAATATTGTTTCTATAAAATAGTATGAGTCACAGTACCTTTCACTTTCAGTTCCGTAAGTGAAACAAAGTCTAGATATAGATCTACAAAAATCCTTGAGTTAGACTATAATAAATAGTTCTAATATAATACAAAAATTTAATTTACTTTACCGTTTTTATTAATTGGTGTTTTTGAAACTGTGGGTTGCGACCCCCAGGGAGATAGTTGACAAAAAACTGTTTAAAGATCGTACAACTACAATGTACCTACGTCAAAAAACAAATTTTTTTTTTAAAAAGAAGGATGGGCTTCAATTTTTTTCGTTACCATTATTAGGCCAGGCCTGTCGCACTCGGGCGGCGCTTCTATAGGGGCTGTAAAATGGAGGTATAAAGCAGCAACAGCATGTTATTATAACTGTAGTGGGAGACCTTATTTTTGGTCCCCTTACGTGGCTTTGTAGGGGTAGGAATTCATTAGGAAGGGAACAACCTGTATTTATATATTACCTTATTATTTGTTTAGCCTTACACGATCTCTTTTTTGGTCTTCACCTTAGGGTAAAATGCTTTTTCGCACGCGGGCGCTACACCTAGCGGCGCGCGGTGGGTCTGTGTGGGGCGACAGATATATGATTGGTATTTTATATCTTATACTAACTTTATATATAAAGCTGAAAAATTCTTTCAGTGTTAGATAGCCCATTTATCGAGGAATGCTATAGGCTATATATCATCACGCTACGACCAATAGGAGCGGAGCTACACGCGGACGAAGTTGCGCGGGTCATGATAAATGGATCTATATTTCAATGCAATGAAGTATATATTGTGGTTTCAACATGCTTTAGTTATTAGTCATAGGTTAACATTTTTGGTCTGCTTATGCAATTTTGAAAGTACAGTTCGTGGAGTTCAAAGTCACGACTTAGTATGGTTAACTTATTTTGTATCCTTACAAGTCAAAAAGACAAAGACTAGTTGATGAAGAGAAAAATTAGAGTCCTTATAGGTCACTCTTTTTAATTATTTTAGAAGATGAATATACAACTATCGGGATCATGATCATCGATGTTTAAATTTCTTCTTGTAATCGAGCTAAAAAATCGATTCGGTAGTTCTTCTAAAACATTTTATCACATGAGGGATTGGTTCATACAAAAACTGTTTGTAAATGAAATGATTGAAATGAAATTCTTCATTCAGTCTAGACACAATTCAAAACTTTTTGCAGACAACGCCACGGTATACTATGTAAGAATAGTTTAAGCTATTATTTTTATAAAATTTCCATACATGTATCGACGATGGAGGAGCGAGACCTCCCACCACAAGTTTTATGCTTACAGGGAGGTCTCGACAACATTAAATGTAATGAAAACATTGGGAATGCAAATAAAGTTTTTATTTTTTATTTATTACTAGTCGATGCACGCGACTTCGTCCGCACGTAGCTCAGCTCCTATGGGTCGTAGCGTGATGATATATAGCCTATAGTCTTCATCGATAAATGGGCTATCTAACACTGAAAGAATTTTTCAAATCGGCCCAGTATTTCCTGAGATTAGCGCGTTCAAGCTAACAAAGATAGATTTTATTTTATACCAGTCGATCCTTGCGACTTCGTCCGCGTGTAGCTCCGCTCCTATTGGTCTTAGCGTGATGATATATAGCCTATAGCTTTCCTCGATAAATGGGCTATCTAACACTGAAAGAATTTTTCAAATCGGACCAGTAGTTCCTGAGATTAGCGCGTTCAAACAAACGAACTCTTCAGCTTTATATATTAAGTAAGTATAAGATTATACTAGTTTGCTTTTAACAAGACAAAAGCAGTCGCTTCAATTTTCCTTCCTCCTTCATAACTATAAAAGAGGAAGGCATTAATATCTGTATTTATTTCTTAGAACCGTTTCGGGTTTTGGCTGTAGGTACATATTTTTTGTTGACATATTAAATAATAAAGAGTTTTTGCTGTCGATCATTTGATTTATGACGTAACGTCGTGATGATTGACGTAATAACACAGTCAATTACTATACGCTTTAAAATCTTCAATAGGAGCCGTTCAAGTAATACGTTGTAATTATCAACCCCCCACTCCCATATCAGCATGCATGGATTTTTCTCCATGTTTTGATGTTTACTTTTTTATTTTATGACGTAATCACCATATAGACTAGATGGGTAGGGACCCATGCCTCAAGTCATCAAAAATAAGCAAACCTTAATTACCTTAAATGAGATCAGGAGCAGTTTGACAAGTACTATAATTTTATAGAAAGTATTGCAAATGCAAAACTCTTTAGTTATATGTTGATGAGGGTCGTAAGCATCAAGGACTACTCGACTTACTGTACTTTTATTTTTAAAATGCAGTAATAGGGTATTTCTTTATAATCCCCAGTAAAGTTTTAAAAAACAATGGCTTATATGCTTTGCAAGCGAATAACATACTAAGTGGTCTATAACACAAATAAGTTTGGAAACCACTGGTATATATAAACAACACCTATACAAGCAGGTGTCTAATACAAAAGAAAGTGATGTAATCTGTAATTTAGATAATATCGATAAATTAAATTGTTATATCCATTTGTCGATAAACTTAATGGTTTAGTAATTATTTTAGTAATTATAAAAATTTCTATTATCATTATCTAAATAGTGATTGTTCTTAGATATAAATAAATAATTTATACGTAAATTCGGAAGTTAATTTAATAATTGTATGATGTAGGAAAAATTTAGAAATATACATTTTAAACAAGAAACTGAGTGTTGTCTAGGGATTGTGCCCTGAGCAGGTTCAAAACTGTGACGTGATGACGCTGTTCCCCTTCCACTTCTGAACGTTGCTAACCAATAATAAAATAAACAAAGTACTTTTTTTCTTTCTTAAGATCATCATTATCAAGAGAAAGGTTATAGAGAAAAACCTGGTTAATTGGGATCTCAATCGACCATGGATTTTGTACCATTTAATGAGGTTTTAATTTATCCAGTTTTCCAATTAGACAAGTTCAAAATTGTAGCTACGAGTGTCTCATTTGTAGAGGCCCCCGCTTATGGTAAATGCGTATTTATGGTGATACGTGTAGGTATTTATGTATTATAAAAAAAAATACGACACAGTAAAGTTTATGATATTTGATTGGTAATTGCTGAAACCTGTTTCTCGATGGGATAAATTTAATCAAAAATACTAGAATAATCAATATCAGCATCTCAAAATACATATGTTATGTTTCTAAAACTTCCATTGCTTCGCGTTTTTTATTTTTATTTGAAGTCAAATGAAACCGTAATCAAATGTTTGCAAACAAACGTGTCGAAACCTGTTCCCTCCCCACCTGATAAAATGTCTCACTCGTACAGGTTACTGAGCTACTGAATCCCAATTATAGAGATAAATCAAATCTCATTTAACCAGGTTTCTCCAGGAATTCTCAATGATAGAGATGTCTCACTGATCCAAGTCCCACTTAATCAGGTTTCACTGTTAGTTGAGTTAGTGGATTTCTTGAAGTGATAGGACATACTCGCCAATACATTATCAAGAGTGTTGCTAACCTTATATTCAATAAATCTCGGAAAACGATTATTATATCTCCTAGATTATTAAATGCACGTTTCCTGTTAGATAACCTCAGCGACGCGAGATATGTACAACTATTATAACAAAACAAAGGAAGTTATTCATACAGTGTACAGATATAAATTTTTATCTCCGCCATTTGCAGAGATATTGCAATAACTATAATATTTAATTGCATTAAATCTAAAAAGAAAGCGAGTAAAATATTTATGGATATGATTATACTGTATGAAGTAGTTCATTATTAATTGATTTATTTAAATCATTAATGTCTTCTTCTGTTTTTTTATTGATCCACTCTTCTGTTGAGAAAGTGAAAGGGTACGTCGATGTGCTTTTGATTCCTTGAACTTGCACTAGGATTGCAAGTCCCAGATATTATTACAAATATTGTATAATGATTTAGTTTCAGACAAACTAACGCCAAACTAAAAGTTACTGCCAATCGGATTTAAACATCAAAGGAATATGAGCACATTTAAACTCTAAAGGAAATCTAAGTGCCTTATTGTGCAACTACCGTCATTAAAACTCATATTTTGGGTTACATCCAGGTCTAGCTTTAGCTGGTAAACGTTAGCTGTCTATGATAAAACAACTCAACACAAACAACAAAACTTCGTAATAATATTTTCCTGTATCATTTAAGCTGAAGTTTGATCTTTATGTCTATATGTATAAAGCTTTGTGTTTGCTCTCTGGTCCAGTGGATTCTGCTTATCGTACAAGGATAGCACGTTACGCAATTTTATCGATATCGATAGTTTTCTCACGGTCTTGTTTTTCTAGTTGTATCGGAAGTCGTGGAATTAATATCACGATTAAGATTAGCTAGTTACATAGAGTTATTCCTTCATTAAAACATATTTAATAAAACAGGCTGGGCTGATAAGAATCAGATTAAATAATTAAAATACGTTAAAAAAGATTGCCTTCTATCCAAATCAAATCCGTTAAAACAGACTCATATTAAAATATAATTTCGTACTTTCTCATCTCTAACGCTATTTTATATTTAATTACACTGTTCAGTGAGAATCTTAACAATCCTCATAAAGAAATAAAAGTGAGTTTATTCCATTATGGAATCTTTTTAACTCTAGCAAAATTTTTAAAAAATTAAAAGGAGTGTACTATTATACTATGTATCGGTAGCCAGAAATTTAAAAATGTATCTATAAAATATTTACAATTTACATAGATAATCCTCCTTTTTCGGTGTTTTGGATTGTGATAAGTAGATCAAATTTCGTTGCATGGTTTGGCCGAGTTAGGGTATAAGTAGACTGATACTACTCTGCACAGGATTACTTGAACGATGACAAAGCTTGGACTGCAAATGACGTTGATGCTCAGCTGAATGATCTCATCAGAAGACCGCTTTCCGAACTAATGGTAGCTTCAGACAAGCTGACTGACTGACCAATTTTGACGTGTCAAAAGTACTTTGTAAAAAGTCTGAGTTTGAAATAAAAACGTAAAAGGCAGTTTTATTCTACGTGGATATTTATATAAATACAGAAATATTAAATGAATGAATGGAAATACTTTATTGCACACAAAATACAAAAGCTATAAACAAATTAAAATATAAAATATGATACAAAGATGCCCAAGGGCGGACATGTTACTAATAGCGATCTTTTACAAGCAACCATTCTGTAGGGATCTATTGAGCGACACAAAAGGTAAAATTGGTGCAAAAAGCTTTGACTTAAATTTAAACACTAATATTCTACTTACTAAATTACATAAATATTTATATATGAAATATTAATATGTATATAAAATAAAGTAATAATATAAATTTATCGACAAACCCCCATCTCTATTACACAAGTGTGAATGAACGTTTACATCAGTGTGCAGTATCAGCCTGTACTAAGTACGGAGATCGCAGCCGCTTATAACCAAAACGTCGTAAGTCATATATACTTCAAACTAAATTAGACTTTGTTCCATTGAGTTACAGTTGATACTACAATACAATTAAATGATAGTTAACGTCATTTAATATGATATTTGTAAGGGACTTTGAACTCTATTTGTTTATGTTAAGGGTTAGTTTTGTTTGTGTATATATTGATGGTATAATACAGAATTAGTGCAGTCTGTATGTTAGTCCTGAATTCCTGAGATTTTAACTAACATTACGAAAGGTAAATCATTTCTATACTGCGCAGTCGAACGACAATATTAACATGTAATCTAGGTAGAAGCCTGGACGTAAACTCTCACCTTCACTGCTCCTCGATAACGGAGGCACTAGTCTCACTACTTTAATATGTACTAAGCGATATCACTTGACAGACTAACTGAATCCTATCGCAACGAAAGTTATATATAGTCTTGAAAAAAATAAAATAAACTACCCGCGAATACTAATATATAAACGGTGTTGCTAACAGTACCTCTCTGTTGTTTAGTGGTGGATATATAAGCTCATATATCAACCACTAAACAACAACGACTATAAACAATTTTTTTAAAGGATGAATATCAGCAGTTCTTGCTCACTTCCATAAATATATATATGATGTAATAAAATATCACATCCTACTAATATTATAAACGCGAAAGTTTGTTACTCTTTCACGTAAAAACTACTGAATGGATATCGATGAAACTTTACAATAATATAGCTTACACATCAGAATAACACATAGGCTATAATTTATAATCATATAGTGTGAATTATCCAAAATATAGCGGGTGAAAGCGCGGGGCGCTGCTAGTCTATTATGTCTTTCTTATATTTTTTAATATTATAAATTCTACTAAACCGATTTTGATGAAATTTGATTCTGAGATGAACTAGAGCTTGCGAAAGGATATTGCTATGTTTTATCGCGAAAAAAGGTTTGGAGGGGTTGAAATAGGTGATGAAGTGCATCTTAGCCTCGCTTCCGATGGCTGACAGGGGTTTCTGCCACCCATGAAAAGAGGTCTAGTGGTGGTGTTTGCCTTCCATATTTTGGGGGTGACACTGTGCTAAGAGCGGGGACTTTTGGTTCCATATATATACATCTCCTTAGGACAGAAGAGGGTTCAGAGGTGGGCAAATGCCCGAGGTAGCGGACCAATTCACTTTTCTTAACCCTGGAGGTTCAGCGGGTTGGGCTGTCTCCTTCTGAGGCAGATCCCAACCCCCCTTAGTCCCCGCTGGGTATGGTATTATGTCTTCGGGAATTAGACATATATACTTTATGTTGTAATTAAAATGTATAATAAACTGACTGACTATTTGAATCAAAATGGTAGCATCAACTAATGTGTTTTTTATACGACTCGTGACCCGAGATATTGCGTCGCAAAAACTGATATAAAATCGTAAACTGGGGAAAACCTATATAATCAACATAATATTATAATTATTTATAAGTATCCTTATGCCCTCGCTGCGCTCAGTCCATACATAGTGTAGTCACAAAGTCTGTACGCTTAGATGTCTTAAACTACGCAACGGATTTTAATGCGATGCACACCAACAGACAGTCAATATTTTAAATTAAAATTATATTAAATGAAAAACACGAATAACAAGATATTTGGGACTCGAGACCCAAGCGAAGGTTAACTCTATTATACTATACTAAAATTCTCCATCACATCTACCTAAGAAGTAATTCAATAGAAACTACGCCAATCAAAAATCATCTATAGTGTTGCTAGCAATACTATTTAGATGTTATCAGCCCTCGCTGTGCTGACCTTTAGATAATTGTTTACTAGATTTAGCTAACGCTTTCCTAAAATTGCAAAGAACCGTCAACAATACATCGATATTCCCGGGAGAGTCAATGATGCGATACTGACCTTTGGGTCTTCTATACCCACCCTTGTATTATGTAGATAGCTAAATATTAAACAAGACTATTGTAGAGATGTAGCAGAATGTATAAACATACAATTAGTAGATTTAGCATCCGCTAATAGTAGAATGTTTACAAACATTGCGAAAAAGAACCATCAACAGTACATCGATATTCAGGGGAGAGTCAATGATGTGATACTGACCTTTGGGTCTTCTATACCCACCCTTGTATTATGTAGATAGCTAAATATTAAACAAGACTTGTAGAGATGTAACAGAATGTATAAACATACAATTAGTAGATTTAGCATCCGCTAATAGTAGAATGTTTACAAACATTGCGAAAAAGAACCATCAACAGTACATCGATATTCAGGGGAGAGTCAATGATGCGATACTGACCTTTGGGTCTTCTATACCCACCCTTGTATTATGTAGATAGCTAAATATTAAACAAGACTATTGTAGAGATGTAACAGAATGTATAAACATACAATTAGTAGATTTAGCATCCGCTAATAGTAGAATGTTTACAAACATTGCCAAAAAGAACCATCAACAGTACATCGATATTCAGGGGAGAGTCAATGATGCGATACTGACCTTTGGGTCTTCTATACCCACCCTTGTATTATGTAGATAGCTAAATATTAAACAAGACTATTGTAGAGATGTAACAGAATGTATAAACATACAATTAGTAGATTTAGCATCCGCTAATAGTAAAATGTTTACAAACATTGCGACAAAGAACCATCAACAGTACATCGATATTCAGGGGAGAGTCAATGATGCGATACTGACCTTTGGGTCTTCTATACCCACCCTTGTATTATGTAGATAGCTAAATATTAAACAAGACTATTGTAGAGATGTAACAGAATGTATAAACATACAATTAGTAGATTTAGCATCCGCTAATAGTAAAATGTTTACAAACATTGCGACAAAGAACCATCAACAGTACATCGATATTCAGGGGAGAGTCAATGATGCGATACTGACCTTTGGGTCTTCTATACCCACCCTTGTATTATGTAGATAGCTAAATATTGAACAAGACTATTGTAGAGATATAGCCGAATGTATAAACATACAATTAGTAGATTTAGCATCCGCTAATAGTAGAATGTTTACAAACATTGCGACAAAGAACCGTCGACAGTACATCGATATTCACGGGAGAGTCAAGGATGCGACATTGACCTTTAAAACTTGTTTTTTCACTCTGATAGTGATCGCAAATATATTGTCAGCTTATCCTATTAAGAGGGATAGACTATTTATTTTTTTACTTCAAATGGGATAATACGATTCCGTTCAAAACGGGATATTAGGTACTTAGGATTGCGGTTCAAAAGGTTATCCTCTATATCCCTATTGATTTTTACATTAAATATTTGGATATATGATAAAATAACAATTTTGGAGTTTGAGATCCAAGAGCAGGTTTAAAAAGCTATGACGTTACAAATGTAAACTCTAGCCTACACTGCTCGACCTCGTCGTTACTCAAATTAAAATAAGCAATAAAGTCAAAGACTCATATAGCCCTCAATAATGGTACATAATTATTTTCCACACTTTTCTATGAAAGGTATAGTAGTAGACCGTAGTTTCTATTATTTTAAAAATGTTTCTCTACTTTTTTAATTAAAATTCTATTTTTATAATGTTTTTTTTTGTATATGATAATTATTATTAATAACGCGCGATCCTCGTCCTTGGTGCTTCGTGATAAAATCAACAATTAATATAGGTACTTGCGTCAGGTAGTCACGATTTATTTTTTATTAAATATTATAGAGAAAAAAAATACAATCATCCATATGACTAGTGAAGCTTAATCGGATACCAGAAAGTGGTCCGCCATATTGGAATTGAAATAAAGTAATTTTATTTTCCGTATTCTTTTCAACAAGCCCTTTCATTTGATACTCATATCACGAGCGTTCACAAAAAAAACTAATCCGCCATCTTGGAGAGTCCGACATAATGAGTTTAGAGTGAAATCGTTTTATTTTTCGTATTTTTCTCTGCAAACCATTTCTTTTGATACTCATAGCATGGGTGTGGACAAAAAATAACTAATCCGCCATCTTGGACTGGCCACCATAATGGATTAGGTGTGAAGTCCTTTTATTTTTCGTATTCTTCTCAGCCAAACCTTTCATTCGATACCTATATCAAGTACATTCACAAAAAATAACTAGCCCGCCATCTTGGACCGTCCGCCATAATGGATTTAAAGTGAAGTCTTTTTATTTTTCTTATTCTTCTCGGCAAACTCTTTAATTTTATACCCATGCCATGAGCGTTCAGAAAATGTAACTAAACCATCATCTTGGACCGTCCACCATATTAGATTTAGAATGACATCACTTAACTAGTCATGTATTATCATCAAATATCAACGTGTATGCAAAATTTCATCTCAATCCAACTGCTTTAAAATTCAATTGCAAGATCTGACCCAAATATCAGCGGCGGTCTACTTCAAACAGTGGACTCGCGCGCGGTCCTGGCTCGGTGAACACTTAGTGTTCGGTTGAAACTATAGTCAATATATGACAAAAATACTGTTAGTTATACCGTTCATAAAACTTAGGACTGACTACCACTAGATTCTATAATAAAATTTTCCTATGAACTCTTTACTATTAATTATAACAATTAAAATAATATAGGTCAATAGGAAAACCTATCGGAAACTTTTTTCCTTAGAATAATGAACATTCACATACTTTTATATAATTAGAACAATTATATTTATTGCGTACTTCCAATAAAGGAAGTCTATTGGACACTTGGACCATTTATCCTGATCCGTAGACCCTACATATATATATCCTACCATCATCATCATCACGACCCTTCAATGGCCCACTGCGGAGCCGGGTCTCCTCCTCAGAATGAGGAGGGTATTAGGCCATAGTCCACCACGCTGGCCCATTGCGTGTTGGCAGACGTCACACTCCTTTGAGAACCTTTTGGGAACTCTCAGGAGTGCAGGTTTCCTCACGATGTATTCCTTCACCGTTGAAGCAAGTGATATTTATTTGCTTAAAACACACATAACTCAGAGTCAGAGGTGTGTGCCCAGGATCGAACCCGGACCTCCCGAGTCAGACTTGAAGTCTGAACCACTGGGCCATCACTGCTTTTTATCCTACCATACATTATGTTGATATATCTTAATAAGGAATCGGGCAGCTCAACGGCAACCAATTAATATAAAACCTAAACAAATTATACACCTAAACCTTCCTCATGAATCTCTCTGTCTAAGGTATAAATCGCATGAAAATCCGTTCAGTAATTTCTGAGTTTATTGCGAATAGATGCAGTGATGATAATTAATTTATTATATGGAATTCCCACGTCAAAGTAAATAAATGAGTAAATACAAGTTTCTTATTGCACGTGTAATAGTTATTTATTAATTAAATAAGCCCAAGATATCGCAACAATCAACCTTCGTTATTTTATAGAACCTGAAATTCACTGTGTATGTCCCCTAATCGATTTAAACGATCCCAACTATAATAGGGGTTTAGGTCAGAGAAAAATTCAAACACTCGTTTATCCGTAATTACACAATTTATTCCTCTCTCCTTACAACCTTCCACTTTAAAAACTTAAGCGCAATTGTATTTATTTATTTATAACTTAATTATACACCACAAAAGGACAAGGATACAGTAAAATTAAGCTAAAACTAACGTGAAGTACAGCGGGCGATCTTATGGCTAATTGCCATCTCTTCCAGACAACTGGTGGAGAAAGCTGGTCATATGATAAGTTTTGGGACAGAAGACAATTGTCCTCTATTGATATTGATCCAATTTTTCTAATTATATTTAATATCGATATTTTATAGTATTAATATATTAACACTTGTCAGACACATTAAATATTGCCTTTCAAAGAAACCGGTATCAAAACTTCATAGTTGGGCATCGTGTATTCGGACTCAGAGAAACTTTCAGGTTTTATAAAATGACGAAAGTCTGGTCGTCGCGGGCTCTTACTCTACTACATAATATAATTCGATAGATGGCACATGCACAAATCATTAAAAGGGGCGGGGGTCTTTGCTTTGCTTATTTTTGAGGACCTGGGGGATCCGCTTGGTGATTACGTCAGCGAGCGAACGTGATAATGAAAAATGTATACATCAATGTTTACGTAAGCGAGGAGAGAGGGATAATTGGAAACAATCTGCTTACGTAATATTTTAACGGCCCCTAAAATTATGATAGTAATTCTTTTTAGTATCTTTTTCTAATTATTTTTAATTATAACGAAGTAGCAAAATAAATAATAGTATCTATAGTGAACTAACAATAAGCAATACAACATCTGTTACTTCATTAATATTCAATCATTATACAATCTGTGCGGCGCGTGTTAATTATTTAACACGAGTACATGCGCAGACGCGTTGGTCCAAAACATGCAGACTAATAAACTTTTAGCCTACAAACTAACTTAGAAAATGTCCATTTTGTGGCACTTAAATGACCAAAATCGGGTCTTATAGTAGTTCTATAGCCTATTCGCAACTAATATATAAAATAAACAAGTTCAAAACATATCAGTAGATATCTACGTAATAAAAAAACCCATTTGAAATTTCGTAATTTTTTTTGTACCCCTTCCCTTCCTGTTTTTAGGCCTCATGTGATTAATGGACAATCCATACCATGGGATAATTGGTCTGTAACCCAGGGTCCTGAGGATATCAAGCATTCCCGAATAAAAGAGAAACAGTAATTGTAATAATGATTATTTTGTTCCAGAATGTCCACCTTGCTCTTCTGGCAGGGCAAGGGGAAGGCCAACGGAACACCCAACGGCAGAAACTGGATACACGCTCCTGACGCCCTCGTCAAGGGACATGTAGCATATTTGGTCAAGGTACGTTATTATTAAAGATATTAGGTCCATATCAGAGGTTGCCAAATTTGATAACCCGTAGACCACTTGCCATAACTGGTAGATGCCTGGCACATATCTTATGGACCCTTATTACTTTTTATTTGCACTCGAATTTACTTGATTCCTTGCCAAGGATTACTTGATTCCTTGCCAAGGATTACTTGATTCCTTGCCAAGGATTACTTGATTCCTTGCCAAGGATTACTTGATTCCTTGCCAATGATTACTTGATTCCTTGCCAATGATTACTTGATTCCTTGCCTAGAATCACTTGATTCCTTGCCAAGGATTACTTGATTCCTTGCCTAGAATCACTTAATTCCTTGCCAAGAATTTCCCTTTATAGATATCCTGCTTTCTAATATTTAAAAGGGAACATAGAAAGTCAAATTAACTGGACCGTTGTTATGTCATGGATTCCTCATATCCTAATGCATTTTTTGTTTGTGGAATGTGGAACCCTTGGAGCTCATATCGATCCCTAGGGAGCGTGAGAAGCAGACTGTGACTCTGATACTGACTTCCATTAGGGTTCCTAAATTCAGTTACTTTTTCTTATATACATGTCGGGGAGTAAGTTAGGCTTAGGTTAACCTATCTTTAGGTTTAAACACAGAGCCTGGGCAGTGGAGGCGAGTATCGGAATTGTGTTGAAAATTGCTCTAGGCGGTAAGGCCGCCGTACGATTTTGTGTTTTGTAATTTGTGTTCTTCTACTGGAATATTTATTATTATTATTTATTTTGATGATTTGTTGTGAAATGAAATTTGATAGGGTCTAAGTGAAAAATATTCATCAAACATCTGGGTAAAAATATGATGTATTTTTAATCCTTGAGGTCACAATACTCTGACACTATCAGTATACTCCTATTACTAGTCTCGTTAATAGATAATAACAATAACCTATTTATAACAATATCATAGTTTATCACACACGTGTATATTATCTGTGGCCTGCACTGCGCTGTCGGTGTGGGGGCGTAGACCATATGCTCTTCATTGTTTATGTGTATACTATTGCTCTTCCTTGCGTGTTATAGGCGGATCCTTTAGGGTAGAGGTTCCCAAACTTATTTGAACTGTAGATCACTTAGCATGTTTACTTTTGATTGCTGACGGATCACCATGTATTCCCCTCCCCCCTCATCCTCCATGTCATCAAAAATAAACAAAACACGGACACCCTTCAAAATTACAAAATTCTTGAACGGCTTCCTATGTAAAACCCCTTTATCTTGTTGCTGCTTTCAATTACTTTCTACCGTCACTAGTCGATCCACCCCAGGTGACGGTGGATTTGCTCGGGTGAATATTATCAAGTGTATTTATGTTTAAAACCCTCCTTAAGCCTTTTAATTTATTTAATTTTAATTTTGGACAATTTTTTTCTAAATACTTAAGCAGATTTTTTGCAATTATAGCAAAAGTAAGCAAAGCCTTAACCTCTCCCCCCCCATGCTTACGTAAACATTGATGCATTTTTCTCCCTCCTCATCCTGAAGTGGGATATTCACGTTCCAATGTGCGTATTTACTTTTTTATCGCTGACGTATACATCATGCTGATCCCCCCACCCCCATGTCATCAAAAATAAACAAAGCAAGTCTATCCATTGACCATAATATTAAGAACAAAGAACAATTAAACAATAATTTGAATATAAATATTGCATAAAATTATACAATTATAATCACGCAACTCTGACCCTCCTTGACTTTAATAGTTTATAGGTTATTGCAATTTAACAATCATACTGTTATTAAATACTTATGTGGCGCCATCTAGCGGATGTGTACATGAACTAGCTGACAAGTGTTGTGTCAATAAACTAACTTACACCGCCATCTGTTAGAAATGTATGGAAGAACTAGCTTTTACCCGCAACTTCGTTTGGCGATATCAGCCTACAGTAGATCGTCTGTAGACATCATTAATAATTTTATGAGGTAGTCATACTAATTTTGCACCCCCATTTTACCCCGTTAAGGGATGATATTTGAAAAAATATTTTACATGTATTTCATGACTTTCAATGAAGAACCTTCATACTGAATTTCATTTGAATACCTTCAAAAACGGCAAAGTTTCATACTAACTTTGCACCCCCGTTTTACCCCCTTAGGGGATGATTTTTCCAAAATCCTTTCTGAGCGCTCCTCTACGTTATAAAATAAACCCCTGTGTAAAATTTCAAGTTTTTCACCTTTATAGTTTAGGCCCTGCGTTGATATGTCAATCAGTCAGCTTCTCCTTTTATATATATATATATATATAGAATAGATTACAATCCTTTGTCTTTTAATAAACATTTTATTTGCAATATTAAGGTCACTAGCCTTTTTAGCAGAGATGTACAAGGATGCATAGCGAGGGATGTGTTTGTTAAGAACCAATAGAATCGCTTCAAATGGAGTGATTCAATAGGTTCTTAACAAACATATCAGTCGTTACACATCCTTGCTCATCTCTAGTGGAGAGGGCCGTCCAATTACTAAGTAAGTACTCATCCCCCCGTATCCCATGTGAGCAAAAGTAATCAAAATCCTAACCTATTTATTGGTGACGTAATCACCATCCAGACCCCTCCATCCCCCATATCATAAAAGATAAGCGAAGCAAAAACCCCCCACCTCCCATTAGTGCTTACGTACTTGAATGGCCTTTCATTAAACGGTTTTTATGGATAATAGACTTTATACATAGAGAAAATAGACTTTATACATAGAGAAGTGCCAATAGATTCATAGATTATTAGATTCGGTGTTGCTAGTTTTACGTTTCACTGTTACCTTAATTAGGTTATTTAAACAGCATTTTAAAAAAAATTAAATATAATAAAAGATTTTAATCTACGATAAATATTAGTTGATACGATAGGTCGCGGATATTAATCGATATTTTAAATATCGATTTTCATCGAGTACTCTGTCATTTTTGCGTATTTAGTAATAGAATTTTATTTTTTATCTATGTCTCTACCAAATTACATCAAAATCTGTCCATTGTTTTATATATATATAAAATTATATATAAGCTTATTATATAAGTTTTTTTTAATTTTGTTTTTTTTTATGTTATACTTTTTTTCAGTTCCTAGGCTGTACACAAGTGGACCAGCCTAAAGGCATCGAAGTGGTGAAAGATGCTATAAAAAAATTACAATTTACGCAACAATTAAAGAAATCTGAGACCAAGGATGGAGCGAAGTGCAAAAAAGTGGAAATTACCGTCTCTGTGGACGGTGTTGCCATACAGGTATGATTTTTTTACGATTAATTATTATAACATAATAGAAAGAGAGTTGCCGAAAAATCAATTTAAAGTGAGGCGAGACGCCACGGTGTGGTATCCAACGCGCATGTATTAAACGAACGTCCGCTCCGGATGGAGGGTGATACATAACTGACAGCCCAAAAGACGCCATTTTGTATTTATATAGACACCATAGACGGAACATAATCAATATTTATTTTTACATAAAAGCATATTATTTGTTGCATATTACATACTGCCGACCCACGCGACTTCGTTCGCTTGTTGCTCCGCTCTTATGGTTCGTAGCCAGATGTTAAATAGCCTTAGTTACTCCTTGTTACATCAGCTATCTCTCAGTGAAAGTCCCGTCAAAGTAGATACAGCCATTTCAGAGATTAGCCAGAACAAACAGACAGACAAAAAATGTAAAAAAAAAAATATGTTGTTGCCACACTTTGGGAATTAAAAATGGTCTATAACCTATTCTCACACCAACCAAATATACTCAAAAAATGTCATAAAAATCTTGGAGTACTAATAGAAGCGAGGGCTAGTATTCAGGAAGTGTTTAGGTTAGGATTCGTTACGCAGTTACACAAAGAAAGTATAAGTCAACAGGTTAAAACTTATTATTTAGCTCACGAACTACGACTAACTAGACATAACGCAAAAATGGCGGTTCGTTTGTTTGTGCGATTTCACTTTTACTACGTAACGTAATATAGTTCCTTAGTGACATGGATTATGAATATTTTTTTTTATTTGAAAATCCAATATTTGAGATTTTCCTTGATTTTACAAATACCGCTGAACCGATTTCGATGATTTTAATGGGACTATCTAGAAAGTATATCCTTTGAAACAAAAAAAGAAGTTTCAAAATCGGTTCGGGTATATTCCAGTAATCAGTGTAAATATATTTTTAAAAAATCCGACGAATTGAGAGCAATAAAAAGAAAGAGAGAGAAAATCCTTTGCAAAAGAAGAAGAGAGACAGAGATCTACATTATAATAATACCATTATTTAATTAATTAATATAATATCGTACTTTATAGCATAAAAATGTCAAAAAAAATCTCCCAGAAAATGGGCAAATAATCATTTATTGACAACATTATTTTATATATTTAGTAATTAGTAACCGAATTGAAAACGGTAATAAATAAAAGCGCCAACAGTTAGAACTCGGACGAATTACGTGAGTAAAGCATTTAATAGTTCAATTTCGATATGTTGGCCCTAATTTGCTATTTTAGAGCCAATAAACTGGATACACTATCTACATGTCTTAGGAACTTAAGTATCCTTTAGTTTCTGAGTAACAAATGAGATATAGTGGCCCTAATTTGCTATTTTAGAGCCAATAAACTGGATACACTATCTACATGTCTTAGGAACTTAAGTATCCTTTAGTTTCTGAGTAACAAATGAGATATAGTGGCCCTAATTTGCTATTTTAGAGCCAATAAACTGGATACACTATCTACATGTCTTAGGAACTTAAGTATCCTTTAGTTTCTGAGTAACAAATGAGATATAGTGGCCCTAATTTGCTATTTTAGAGCCAATAAACTGGATACACTATCTACATGTCTTAGGAACTATGTATCCTTTAGTGTCTGAGTAACAAATGAGATGTATTGGTCCTTATTTGCTATTTTAGGGGCAATATACTGAAGACACTTTCTGCATGATTTAGGAACTTTACGTATCCTTTAGTGTCTAGGTAACAAATGAGATATAGTGGCCCTAATTTGCTATTTTAGAGCCAATAAACTGGATACACTATCTACATGTCTTAGGAACTTAAGTATCCTTTAGTTTCTGAGTGGCCCTTATTTGCTATTTTAGAGCCAATAAACTGGATACACTATTTACATGTCTTAGGAACTTAAGTATCCTTTAGTGCCTGAGTAACAAATGAGATGTGTTGGCCCTAATTTGCTATTTCAGAGTCAATATACTGAAGACACTTTCTCCATGTTTTAGGAACTATGTATCCTTTAGTGTCTGAGTAACAAATCATATGTGTTGGCCCTTATTTGCTATTTCAGAGCCAATATACTGAAGACACTTCCTACAAGTTTTAGAAACTACGTATCCTTAAGTGTCTGAGTAACAAATGAGATGTATTGGCGCTAATTTGCTATTTTAGAGCTAATAAACTGAAGACACTTTCTACATGTTTTAGGAACTTTAAGTATCTTTTAGTTTCTGAGTAACAAATGAGATGTAGTGGCCCTAATTTGCTTTTTTAGAGAAAATATACTGAAGATACTTTCTAGATGTTTCCATGCCATAGCGTTCAGTGTTTACATCACAATATATTTATATTCTACAACCGTAGCAGTTACTTAACAAACGCACGAGTAATTACACGGAAGGAGCGCCGAGACGAAAACCATTCAAAATTCACTATTGACATACTAAATAAACATTACATGTTATGTGCGAGTCTGTATGTTGGTTTGTCCTTCTTTTGTTGTGTTACTGAACTTCGAAGTATCAACTCCCAATAACGCAACATTAGTGTCGCTATATAGAGTGTAACACAACCGTTAGATGTTGCTAAGACGTTAGGAGCGATTCGAGTCGCTCTAACGACGTCTCTAATCACTTCCTGTCATTACTGTGCTGTGCTCAGTTGGTAACAACACTAGTGTTATCGATAAAATAACATTATTTCGATATATCGATGTAAAAAGATATTTTTTAAATATTTAATTCGATTTCTACATATATCAAGAACACAAAATGGCAATTTTTTTTAAATGAATTATTTTTCCAGGAGCCAAGATCTAACAACGTAATGTACCAGTTTCCACTACACCGGATATCCTACTGCGCTGACGATAAAGGCGCCAAGAAATACTTCTCCTTTATTGCTAAAGGTAATTATTTTTTTTTCTAGAAGTAGTACAAAGGCTTATTCTAGTCAGGAATCTCTTCCAGCCAATCTGTTGGATATTTCAAAGGACTTACAAAATTAAGCAGATGACAGATATTTATAATTAAAAAATAGTGAAGAGTTAAACCTACTAAAGACAAGGCTGTTCGGTATAATACCTTTGCCTTTTCCATTATGAAATAAGAACAGAGAAAAAAAAGTGAAGAGTTAAACCTACTGAAGACAAGGCTGTACGGTGTAATACCATTGCCTTTTCCATTATGGAATAAAAACAGAGAAAAAA
The DNA here is from genome assembly GCA_905147385.1 of Limenitis camilla. Taxonomy (NCBI): domain Eukaryota; kingdom Metazoa; phylum Arthropoda; class Insecta; order Lepidoptera; family Nymphalidae; genus Limenitis; species Limenitis camilla. The sequence goes on along the minus strand of LR990251.1, from coordinate 3,187,312 downwards.
AGTGAAAAGTTAAATCTACTTAAGACAAGGCTGTACGGTGTGATACTTTTGCCTTTTCCATTATGGAATAAAAACAGAGAAAAAAAGTGAAATGTTAAATCTACTTAAGATCAGGCTGTACGGTGTAATACTTTTGCCTTTTCCATTATGGAATAAAAACAGAGAAAAAAGTGAAGACAAGACAGTACGGTGTAATACCTTGGCCTTTTCCATTATGGAATAAAAACAGGAAAAAAAGTGAAGAGTTAAACCTACTAAAGATAAGGCTGTACGGTGTAATACCTTTGCCTTTTCCATTATGGAATAAAAACAGAGAAAAAAGTGAAGAGTTAAACCTACTAAAGATAAGGCTGTACGGTGTAATACAGTTGCCTTATCCATTATGGTATATGACGAACTAAATTCACTGTTTTCCGTGATGCGTAGTCTTTTTTTTTTTGAAACTTAAAAGCCTTTTGTTTCTTTCGGGTCACGTGACAGTAAAGCCGCGTCACAAGATACCTACAGGAAAGCTTTTAAATAAATATTAATATTATTAAATATTTCCTTAAGCTGCATGTCAGGTGACAGTGTTGACAGATAAATTAACCAGGAAGGCATTAAATTATTTCATATTTCATTTTTACACCCAACGATGGATTACCGGAAAAAATTACAAAAAAAACAAAAATCAAAATTAAATATTTTCATATTAATGTTATCAGAAACAGTGTAGCCAGGTAAAAGAAAGGAGATAGCATTAAATAAAAAATACCTAATTTGACTATGCTAAAACAGTGTTACCAGATAACAAAATTAAATATATATTTTTATTTTTATGTTGTCAGAAACAGTGTTGCCAAACAAATGAAAGGAGATATCATTAAATAAAAAAAACTAATTTTACTATGCTAAACCAGTGTTACCAGATATCAAAATTAAATATGTATTTTTATTTTTATGTTATCAGAAACAGTGTTGCCAGACAAAAGAAACGATATACCATTTAATAAAAATATGTTTTTTCTTAAAATTGCCTATTTTGTATAAAACAATGTTGCCAGATCAAAAAAGTAAATGAATAATTATTTTTTCCAGGTGGCAGCACCGTCAACGGGGTCAACGGACACGACAGCGGTGTTGCGGAAAAACACGAATGTTTTGTGTTTATATCAACTAAACTCGCTTCGGAGATAACCTTAACTATTGGACAGGCTTTCGATTTGGCGTATAGGTAAAGTATTATTTACTAGTCGAACTGCCCGGGATAACACAGCTCAACATGCACTTCATCCCCCTTCAAGCTTTCCTTCCTTTCCCAAGCTCTAGTCAGTAGTAGTCTTGGGCTTAGTCGCTCACCAATGGCGAACTAGATCGCTCTTATAGTTCATTAGTTCTTTTTTAAATAATTTAGTAATAATAATAAATAAAGGAAAAAAATATTTCTTTTTTTATAAAGACTACTAGCAGTATGGATCACATACTACTAGTATTCCCTTTACGCCTCCTAGTAAGCTAATAAATAGCTTGTGTCAGGAGTGGGCCACGCCAGTAGTACAATGTCCGGATTTGAACCCACGACCTATCGACCGTGAATCCAACACTCTAACTTTATGACTAAGAGAGATCACAGACAAGACGAAAGTTGTTGCTTAAGATGATAAAACATCGTTCATAATGGACGTCAAAAAACATATAAAAAGAACTAAGAACGAGATCATTGATGAACTAGTTCGTATAGTTCACCTAAAGGAGCGATTTTCCGAACTAGGTCGTTCACGCACTACCTAGACTAGTCAGTGGTTTAAACGTGAAAGCGTCACAGACTGAGTTACTATTTTGACTTATTTTAATTTCTCTATCGCATTTTGTGTAACAATAAAGTAGCCATTTTGATCTTTTTAGACAAAACCACGAAGTGAAAGTGCCATTAAACTATTGTAGTAAACTATTGGAAGAAATGTTCAATTGAGCGTTAAAATTGTAGAGAAAAGATCTTACAACTATTTAAAAAAAGAACTTCATTTGACCACAGACTATTGTCAGCTAAATATGTTTATAATGGAAGACATGGCTTCGGCCTTACTATAAAATGAATAAAGAATTAACTTACTTAAGACAAGGCTGTACGGTGTAATACCTTTGCCTTTTCTATTATGGAATAAAAACAGAAGAAAAATATAAAAGCTAAATACGACACATGGCTTCGTTTTTACTGAATACTGAACCTACTAAAAACAAGGCTGTACGGTATAATACCTTTGCCTTTTACAGTATGCAATAAAAACATAGGGAAAAAACTATAAGCCCCGAACATCACCTACTCAGTACTCATTACCAGTTGACGCCATTTTGTATTTATCAATACACTACTCGACAATAGGAATATTTACAGCCGAAAGTGATTATCAATTTTAATACACAATCGCTCATGGATTCCAAACTCAAAGTTTTGTATAGAAAATTCAAATTTAGAATCTTTTTTCACTCTTCAAAAATTAAATACAAGACAGTATGGTGATTGCATTATAAAAAAATGCCTCTTTAAAATAGTATAGATAGTTCAATCAACTACACCGACACCAAGGCCAATTGAATGAACTATAACTTAAATTTTAATTCCCATGGCCAAGTTTCTTACGATAACAATTTCTTTTTGAATAAATTGAAAAATAAAAAATTATATAAACTACACCCAATGGTGCATTGTACAGTTAAATTCTGAGAGACAGGATAGTATTATTTTACACCAATGAATTTGACAAATAACGTTTGTTTAGTGTTGCCAGAAAATAATAATAAATAGCGCTATTTCTTAGCTATTCTACAAAAATAGTAAAGTGAAATAATAATGTTGCCATATGGTAGAAAAAAAATATTAAACTTATGTCATATACAATTTTTGGATTTTTAAATAAAAGAATTTAATCCGACCATAGACAAATTTTGGCTAATGTCAAAAAAATTATTGTTAAATATTTTATAACTAGTAGACCCGCCCTGAGTATTCAAACTGTTCACTCACTCACTCACAATTATTGTATATTATAATGCGTAGTATGTGTACACTACCATCTCACTGTCTAGCTCACTCTTCTGTCTTATTTGATTTATTTAAAAAAAAATTTTTTTTTAATTTCCAGGCGATTCCTGAACGACAACGGCAAGTACATAGAAATGCAAAAACTGACGCTGCAGAAGAAGAAACTTGAATTACAAATGAACACTTATAAAAATCGCTTACAGGTAATTATTATTTATAAATATTCTATTTTCCTTTCTGCCCGTTTAACGTCGCCCATAGACATAATCAATACTAGATAGTATCTCTTGTTTTGTCGATGCGTTGCCGCCTCGAAGTTAGAGTGAGGAGGGGGAGCGAAGAGAAGACTGCTGCGGTTTCCCTGGTGTTCACTGGAATCGCAGCATTAATGGGATGGGAGAGGGAGGGGGTAGATCTGATCCCATATTCGGCGCGGACGGAACGCGTCAAAGACACTTTGGCGGTCGGATTCGCATGATGGTGGTCGCAAGCAAGCCGAGAAACAGATCCCCTACCACCAATGGGGGTACTGGGTTACTCAGCTTAAAGGCTAAACTTGTTTATAGCTCGATATTGATATTATAAAAAGCAAAGCACTATAACTTATTTTCTTTAATCTCGTAAACTAAAATGTGATAGTATTGTTTATTATTAAAATCGATTTACGATGTATCGATATTTTTAAAAGAACAGAACACGGATAGAAACAGTGTGACCAGATAAAAAGTCTTTATTTTTAAATTTTAGATAATACTTAATTACTAACTAAACAAACGAAACTGCGATTCAATATACTACTGACGCCATCTATTGACGGATAGATGGCGTCTGACTGTCTCGTTTAAAAGTCACTCAACCTATTTTTACGAAATTTGATACAGAGATAGATTGGAGCTTGGAAAAGGATATAGGATATGTTTATCGCGAATAAAAACTATATAGATTAGATTATAATAATATAGATTATAATTTTGTACAGGAATTATCAAAAATAACATACAAAGACGACTTATCAGCATACCTCTCTCGTAACAAGTTAGCCGACATCACAGAGTACAAGCCGCCGCCGGAGCTCGACAGGCAGCTGTCAGCGCTCACTGTCAACGGAATCAGTGAGAAGACGGAAAATGGTGAGTTGCCACGTGAAACCCCAATGTTTTCGCACTGTGTTACGCAAGGGTGAAGGGACGTCACAGAAGTCCTTAAGACAATATTTTTGTCCATTCTAATTTTTAACTATTTTCATTATGCCTACTGTAATAGTTTTTTAACTCTACGATATATTCTTCCTTTTATGTCACAATTCTTGAAGAGCATTTATTTTATTTGACTGACACCTGTGTTTGATTCCTAACTCTGTGGACGCAGAACTGCCTACTGTAAGACCGACCAATCACACTTACACTCAGTTCACAATCTTTCTACGGTATAAAGTAACTAACGGTGTTGACAATTTTACGGTGATAACGACCGATATTAATAATCAATCTCAATCCAAAATCGCCGCACAAATTTGAATTTGGAATTTATTTTTAATTCCTAATCCAAAGATTTTGGATTAAGATTCTATATGTTGTTAACAGGCGCAGACGCACTATCAAACAACTCAACAGACACGTTCAACTCCAACGACAACAATTTGTTATTGTCAACGCCTCCGCCAACACATAACGGAAAGCCCAACTTGACTACTGGGTAAGTTGTCTTCAATATTTTCGATCTTATCGTATCGGGCCTCCCGCTGCCTCCGTCCGTCGGAGTCGTCACCGTCCCTGCCTTGTTAAGGACCTTGTCCCGAAAACTGCTCAGTCTGAATCGCATTGATCTTCGTCTAATAGTGGTAGTAATGTCGGGACACTGCCCACTTAACAAACACTTCTTTACCATAGACTTGTCTGCAAGCAGAAGAGACGGCTGCCCACGTTGTCCTGGAATCCGTGGGTGTCGCCACACAACGGGCACAAATCCTCAAGGACATGGGGTCGCTCTTATAACTAGTCATCCCTGCACGTACAATGGACCGATTTAGAGTCTAAATGCGGAAACAGGAGCCCACTCATAATACAATGTCTCCGTCCGGCACGATACCGTGTCTAATGTTCTTTTACGCCCAAGCGCGTGTAACGGACACATAAGCAACGTTCACTCGTTCTCCCCTCGGAGATGGCGATTCTTTTCGAAAAAGATTCGAATTTTAAATCGATGTCAATCGCAACTTGTTGAATCGATTCACAAAAAAATAGAGATCAAAAGATCGATTTTTGAGGAATCGTTTTTTTTGTCAAGTCTGCATGTATAATGTTAATATTACGCCTCCTAGGATGAAGAGCAAAAAGTCATAGTCGCTAAAGAATATTTCATAAAATGGGCAGTCTATTTTCGAGGGTGAAATATCGATTCTAACATTAATCTATCTCGGATTGCCATGCCTACCCCTTAGTCGGATTTCCATTGCAAGCGCTGACGGTCGCTGCGCGCGCATCTCTCCGAAACTACGAGAACCTTCCATTCACCTTATTATCGCGAAATGTATGTATTGTAAAGTGCATGTACTTTTGTACAATAAACAGTAGCTCTGTAAACTTCTTATATATACATATGTACATGTATGTATGTATGTATGTATATATATTCGATTAAAATCAGCCAACTTAATTATAAAGCAGTTATCCTCAACTAATTGAGATAACATTTTGCTTACACGTTTAGATTGGAAGACATTTTAAATCCAATATGGCAGACGACCGAAGATGGCGGACGCTTTATTCTTATCAGCCTTCACTCGACAGACAGAATAGATAAACTTTATGTTATTTCTTTTCAGTAAATTCCTGGGTGATCTATCATCTAGCAAGAACCCAGTAGTGGGGCCCAGGCTGGAGGGATTGCTGCTGAACTCAGATTCAGACAGCGGTAAGTAATAATTAAATTTACACTAATCAGCCATCTCACTGATCTTAACTTTAACTCAACTAATTCAAGAACTAATAACTCACTATATAAACCATACACTCATTCACTCAATCAATAACTTGTCCACTAGTCCTCCCAATCTTTCACCCTAAAACCTACACTCATCCATCCAATGATCCACTCATTCATCTATGGCATTCATCTAATTTCCTTGTCCTTCTATTCAATTAATTCAACCACTTGATCATTCGACTCACTAACTCACTTTGTGATTCTTTCAAGTATTAAGTCGTTATTTTTTAGCATTTAGAAAACACCTCATTAAGGGTTTAAAGAGAGACATGATAGCGGTTACGAATGAGTTAATTCTTCATCCATGTCACAGAAATAATAAAATATCATATTTTTTAGATTTTGACCCGCGAGCCTTCGAATCTGAACCGGCAACGCGGTTCACTTCTCCCGTCATAGAGAATACCATCACACCCACGCCGCCATTACGTAAGTACTCTAATAGCTTCTTTCTCGCTCTCACTTATACGTGGGAGAGAGACAACAAGCGCTACGATATTAATCTCAGTCCATGAATTACGTCTAAATTAAGATGGCGCTACAGTAGCAAGTGGGTAAAAAAACAATATCCTCGGATTATAGATTATACAAATATAAATTTTGAATCTATTTTCAATCAATAATCTAAAGATTTTTAGATTGATTATTAAGCTGGCAACACAGAATTCCTAACATTATTTTAGATCAATTAATCACTTGTTCTGTAAGTAACAGTATCATTTAAATATAAAAAAAATAAAGATTTACATTTAAAATCGAAATCTATAGGAAAAAAAATTGTTATTAATCTGTGGATTATAATTTAAAAAAAATGAAATGAAGTATGTGACGTCATTTATGATTTTATTAATGATCCCTCGAGTACTAACTTATATTCTTTATTCCAGTAGCGCCACCACCAAAAACCTCTAAACGGCAAACACCAACACAACCAGCACAGCAACAACAACAATTCATACAACCGATCAACAACGACATATTCGGATCAACACCATTCTCCGTCCCGATACAAAACTCGTTTCCCGCGCAAACAGCTGTCAACGCAAACGTCAACGCCAAACCGAACTATGACATAAGCGACTTCAATCTACAAACGTCAGTGTTCAATACAAACTCCTTCACAAACGGACTCTCTGGATACGATCCCTTTGAGACGCAGAAAGCTGGCAACATCTTTGGAAATGGATTCGGGAACTCGTTTAATGGTTTTGGGAATTTAAGCGAGAAGCAAACGGTGGAGTTGGACAGCAGTTTCAATGGTTTTTTAGATAAAACTATTTCGGAGATGAAGGTAAGAAGACTATAACTAAATTATGACTATTTGAAGTATTTTTTTAAAATAATGGGGAAATATTTATAGTAAAATTACAATTTAAAGCGTCAGTAGCTCGGGCGTGGTTCGGGCGTTGGATTCACGATCAACAAGTCGTGGGTTCAAATCCCGGACATTGGACTACTGGCGTGGCCCACTCTTGACACTAGCTATTTATTAGCTTACTAGGAGGGGTAACGGGAATACTAGTAGTATGTGATCCATACTGCTAGTAATCTTTTTAAAAAAAAAAAAAATTACAAATAACCCTTTGCTGGATCGGAGATGATAATTTAAAAAATTGCTATATTTTGTCTAATTTAGGATGATAATTTTGACATTCCAAGTCTATGAAATTTCGTATTTTTTTCGGTACTTTATGTACCGCTTGGCAAAAAAGAGTATGATGCGGTGACAGCGTGAACTAAAAATGTATACATTTAGCAACACTAAAATACTTGTTAAATTCTGTCAAATGTCCCTTGTCAAATCGTACAATTGTCATATACTTCAACACGAATAAGATTGATACTTGAAGATATTATAAAGTGTCGGATTTTCCGTTTAATTATACATAGCATTAGCTCACTCCTGTTTCGAAGAGGAGAAGGCAGACACAATAGATTTTCATAATAATTAATAATACACTCCCTATCTGATTTCAATAAATAATAAAAATTAATAATCTCAAGTAACTATTAGGTACTATATCCGAATATCCTAGCTATGGTAAAAATTACAAGTATCAAACAGTGTCAAGACGTAGTATTTCGGGTTGTCAATGATAAGATATAGACGCCCTTATTTATTCCACACTCTTTTTTGTCAAACTGTACTACAGATAATATTGTACTTTATTGATGTGTAACGCCCACGTTCCGTAGGGAAGTACCACGAACTACGAACGCAGATAACCACAGACTATCGAATTATTCCTTAGATTAGCGATCAAGAATGAATGAATGAATCATTTTTGTTTTCTGGATTGTTTTTTATTTTATCTATAATACGAGTGAGTTTAGATAAACTAGTGTATGAAAATAATTATAACAGACAGAAACAGTTGACAGACAGTAGAATTTTAAAAAGATAGTTTATTTTGTATATAATACAAATTTTTAATCTTTAGCACTAGCCCGTATTCGTACATCAATTCCTATGTTTTAAGGGTTGCCTGAAAGAGATTGCTTTAGCAATAAGGTCGCTTTTGCATTCCTTTTGAATTTTGTAACTTAGTTTCATTCAGATTTTATCTATCTATCTATAATACATTGATTCCAAGTTCTATGAGAGTAATGATCGGTAATCGAATAGATTCACTAACTATTATTTACTATCCCATCCCTAGTGTGCTGTGTATTTTATTTTTAATTTTCTTTCTTTTGTCTATAGGATGGCTTCACTAGAGGGATCAGCTTTGGAAACGACGATTTTTCAATAGACAATCTCGATCCTCTCAAAAAAAATTAAACCCCCATAAATATAAATAGATAATTACTCGTATTAATTCACACAATTTAGAATAATTCAATAAAATATTAGAAAAAAATCGATTATTTAGATGTAAGTTTGTGTGGATTAAATCGACGAATAAAGGTGCGTTTCTCATAGTTCATCTCTGGTGGAAACGCAGCCTAATGTTGCCATGTTATTGGTTACGTGATAATAGGTAATATTATGAATCTCTTGAACCAGTAATGTGACGAACATGTTATACGTACAATAAAAAAAATAACTGCTCAATGTCATTCCTTAAAGTGCCTTGAAAATATTTAGATGGATTTTACTAAAAAAAAAAAAATTTGGAGGCAGCCTCAAATTATTCTGTGATAATTCTTTAAAAATTGAGGCACTTCAAATTAAGGAACAGTATTTTTGTAATACTTTTTAAAATGTTTTCTTTACCATCTTTTTTGTATTATAAAAAAAATGTAATTTAAATATGATATATTTTTTATTTAGTAAAAATATTTTTTCTACTACCCGGAGACAACTTTCGAAATATTGTCTTGACATCAATGTCTGGACAAACTAACTTATAAAAAAACCCTTGTACGAAATGAAATTTCATACAATATTTCGTACTGTCCTTCGGTCTTTTATAGTCACATAGAAAGATCACGTCATTTTTTGAAATTTTTGGAGATAAAACCTAAGCAAGTACAAAATGATATTTCATACAATATTTCGCACTGCCCTTTATTCTTTATTTAAACATCATTGGCTAGGCAAATAATCCCGAAAGGCAACTAAATATGAAATGTAAGTGATCTAAGTTTTGCTATTAAATTTTTTTCTCTTCTTTTCAAAAATCTTTACAAAATCTTAAACAAGTACAAAATGAAATTTCATACAATATTTTGTACTGTCCTTTGGTATTTTATAAATAAATGACTAGGCAAATAACTTCATCTTCGTAGCGTCCTATGGTCTATTAATACTTGCATGGCTAGGCAAATAACCTCGAAGGATATAACTAAGTACAAAATGAGATTCCATACAATATTTCGTACTGTCTTGTGATCGATCAAAACGTCAATAGCTGAGCAAACTAACCTCAAAAAGAACCTAACTAGTCTTGGGCCTAATCTGTGACCAAAAAGAGCGCTCTTTTTAGTTTGCAATCCAATGGCGAACTAGTTCGCTCTTTTAGTTCGTAAGTTCTTTTTTTAAATAATTAAGTAAAAATAATAAATAAAGGAAACAAACATCGATATTCTCAAAAGTCAAACATCGATCTTAGAAATATTGATGTTTATGATCAATATTTTGATATTTCTATCTCCATTTAAATATATTAGTATATATCGACTTTTTATTAGAAATAATCCACTATTTTTATTTATTACACATTTATTTTTATAGAAAACAAGTAATCAAGTATGGATAAAACATAAGCCTCCCTTGAAGTAAATAGCACGATTTAAAAAAATTTAAGAACTAAGAGCGAGATCGTCAAGGAACTAGTTCGTATTGTTCACTTAAAGGAGCGCTCTTTTTAACTAGGTTGAAGGTCGAAAGACGAATGACACTTCATAGAAGGTAGTAGAAAAAATAATTTAACAAATTGATTATAATTATAATAATATAATTGGTATTTTATCCTACATGGATGACATTGTTGCTTTAATTTCGAAACATTCCATATTGATGTAACTCCTAATAATTATAAGTAAAGTTATTGTGTATATTAGTAACTGTTGTATCGTTCAGTAATTACTCTAATGCTACTTTAAGGCCAAAAGATATACATCATTGTGTATTTTACTGTAATAAATTTATGTTTATATACTCTTGTTTTATTTCAAAACTATTTATAAATCAAACTCACTCAGTGTCAGCTCAAATACATGTTTACGCAAATCCATTATACAATGGTCTCATATTGGCACTCGATATTATCACTCATCACCACTTTTAATACATTCTTTATCATTTTATTATTAAAGGAGATCTTTCTTTGGATGAATTCGCAATTATTAAAACTCGTTCCAAAACGTCACGTTAATCACTTTTGGCGGGAAATATTCTGATTGGTCAAAATAATCGCTCGCCTGTCATTGGCCAATCTGATGCGAACCAATGTTGACATTAGAAGAAATATTAATTTATTGCGGTTGCCATACCACAAAATAGTCATTACACAAATACATGTTAAATTAAGTATTTTTTTAATTTTATTTTAGAAAAAAATGTGAAAGTCATTGTAAGTGTCTATGAAATTTGAGGGTTCCCATCGAATTTCCCGGATTCTACCATCAGATCCTGATTTGGTTCCAACTCAGAATTACACTCTTTCGAATAAAAGAAAAGAGTTTTGAAAATAGGTCCACACTTGATTGAAAAACTCTAAAATAAAAAAATTCCCCGCTAAAAAGGCCCTAAAATATGACTTCTGCTCATTCAATGTTGGAACTATACGTACCTATATAAATGCTTCTATATGGCTTTCTCGATGTTGCCAAATGTAAAAAAACTATTAATTTTTGAGTCGTTTGAATTTTTAAAAGGCTGTACGGTGTAATATCTTTGCCTTTTCTATATGGAATAAAAATAAAGAAAAAAAATTACAAATGTCAAAACGAATATTTTGATAATGACAGCTGAGTGCTGACATATGTTTTGTTATTGTCAAACAAAAACGGCGATTAACAAAAAATGTTTTAAATCAAATACTCTAATGATCTGAACATATAGTATTATAGTACCGCACCAGTATTACGATGGTGGACCTGAGCGGCGGGCAGGATGGGCCGCTGGAGCATGCGTTTTCTAATTCAGTATTTATTGTTCCTGGGATCGTTGTGGTCAGTTTATTGGGTAAGTTAACATTACACGTAATCCAGCCGGCCTTAACCGTATAGGCCTCCTGGGCGAATTGTGTTCTTGGCGCCCTATTACACTGTTTGAGGTATCCTCAAATCAGACTGTCTCCCCTGCAAAAACACAAGCTCTCCTACATCCTTTGCTGCGCCCCTGCTTCCTCTTAGGCGTCTTCCCTAAAGGTGGTATTACATTTGTCTACACATCTATTACCCAGTATATACAAAAATACAAAGATTGTTATCTGTAAGATTACTGAACCAATTTTATTGTGGTTTTTTTAAATATATAGAACTAGCTCTGGAGCACAATGTTCCAAGAAAAATGAATTTACTAGTTTTTGTAACTGTAATAATTAAGTAACCAGGTACACGGTGGAATTCCAAAAAGTACTCTTTCATTTAAATATTTAGCAAATACTAAGTTACTTCAAAACTCTGCGTATTGGCTTGACTGACTTTGAATTTGAATGAAGTGTGCGAGCTTTTAAAACTTTTGACTTGCAACAGTAGATACGCTAAATCATCACATGTGTTGCATATTGCGGTTTGAGGTGACTTGTGTTGAAGGTTGTACTCCTATAATCATTACTTCTGTTGCAGACGACCAACATGGTGTCTAGTGATGTGAAACCTCGTCGAACTTATGAGTTTGATAATCCTAGTTTTTGTATTTTTAAAAGTATAGAATACAATAGGTCTAACATACAAGCTGTAGAGGTCCTGATTTAAATCTATGTTGGGTTAGTTATACCTTTTATAGCTCAGGAATGGCTGGAATGACTTTGTCTCTGATTTGTTGGATTCTTCATTCCAAAAAGCAGAAGAACTATTAAAATATCTGAATACAACCCTCTTTTTTGCTATTTTATATTCGTCAATAAGCCCTATTTGGTAGGCAATAGATAATATTCTAGCTCCAGTACATGAATTTGTTTGAACCGATTGGTATATCGGTTGGTTGTCAGCTCGCAAGCAATTCAAAATGCTTCAATTTTCCTCGTTAACAGTACTGACTTTCAAGTGTTGATGTAGAGCAGAATTGGCGTTATAAGGTTTTGTGTGTATGATATTAATATTAGAGTCTTTTGCATATACCCATAATTAGATACCATTGCCTCAGTTAAAAAAAAATAAGTAGAAAATTTATGAAGATTAGGGTAATAGTCCATGTGGATTATGGAGCTGTGACCATTTAATGTAGGCAGCAGTCCGAAGCTGAGGCAGGTCGACTAGTCTAGATTAAAAAACAGAAACAATTTTGGATTACAGATTGAAAATATATTCCAAATTCAAATTTGTAGATAGTAAATTCAATTTTGAAATCTATTTTCGATAGCTTATCTAAAGATTTTTGATTTCAGATTGAAAATATATTCCAAATTTGAATTTTATATGCTTAAATTTAAATTTGGTATCTGTTTTCAATTCTGACTGTTAGTCAAACAAAGTAATATTTTTTTAATAGGAAGATATTAAAAACCCTCTTCTTTGAAATTGGTTATTAATAATTTAAATATTAACTTATTATTTTACTTAGCAATTACACATATTGACACATGTGTTTTTATTAATCCAATGTTATTAATGTTTATGTTTGGTCTAAGTTACAAAAGAGTACTTCATAATATCTATTATGGATTATTAAATTTTTTTTTAATTGGAACATTCAAAATTGATATTTTAAATTAACTGATCAAACATTATCTTTATTCTTACTTACATCATAATTTTATTCATTATCACAACTGTTGAATAAGGAAATGCTGAGGCAGGCCTCTAAAGGTACCCACATTGGCCAGTACGGGTTGGCAGACTTCACATACCTTTGAGAACATGGAGACCTCTCAGGAGTGTAGCTTTCCTCATGATGTTTTCCCTCAGCATTACAGCAATTAATTAGTCAATTTTGCTTAAGTTTATTAAACCTTTTCATAGTTTTTGTGTTGGATTAAGATTATTCCACATACCTGACAACCAGGAGTCTCGGAGTGATGGCCTGACCGGGACCAGTTTGTGATTATTCTATTCCACACATATGCTGAACTGCTAGTTCTGTCTGGCTCCAGGCGTGTTGTGGTATTAGTTCGAGGGATCGTTGTAGAATGAATATTGAATAATAAGAACGGGTGGCGCTGCAATCGCATCACGCCACCTTCTCCGCCAATCAAAGCGCACGGTTTTCTTGCCTCAAAGATGTCGTCACAGACGACGTCAAGTAGTGAAACAATCTCTTTATAATTTTATATAAGTATGTTCTGGTACGGAACAAGTTGTGTCTCATCTTAAACGCAGTTTCACAAAGCTTTATCAACTTTTTTTTGAAAACCTAATAAAGACAATTGGGAAAATATCATCGACGTCACAACGGAAGGAGAAGAACATCAACAATATCTACGGAAATTTAACAGTTGAGCAACTATTGAAACGCTGTCACCTTTAACTTAATCCATACAAATTTTTCAACGTGGACCTCAACGTGTCGATTGCGTCTAAAGATAAGCCACTCGTATTTGTTTGAGTTACAAGATGGCGGACGAGCACTTGCAGAAAATTGAGGAAATTTTGAAAAATGCGGATCAAAATATTAATAATATTGAGGACATGATGGAGAAGGATCCGAGTTATCAGCCGTCGACGAAGGAACTGCTGGAGCTGCTGGACTCTGCGGAGATTGATGATGAGATGAAGGCGAGCCTGAGGAGTATGCTGGCAGGAGATGTTCCACAGTTCTTCGGTGGTCACGGCAGTGGTACTATTCTGGCCATCGTTTTTGTCTTTATCATCTTTTCTATTATTTGTGAGTTATTTTTTTAATCTACATTTTTTTTCAATCAAAAAGAGGTTTGAGGTTCAGATCCACGGTTTTAATTTCGATTGACACTGACATTATTTGAAAAAATGTTGCCATGACGAAAGAACAATTTTGCGCTATTTTTTTTTTAATTTCTTGCAAAAAGCAGTTAGCCGAAAATATTTCAGTTTCAATTTTTTTTATGGTAGATAAGGTGCAAACGAGTAGATGGTCCAGCTGATGGTATGTGGCCATCTTCGCCCATGGACATCGACAAAACAAGACATACCCTCTTGTTTTGCCGATGCGTTGCATCCTCGAAGATAGAGTGGGGATGGGGAGTGAAGAAAAAAATGCTGCGAAAAAAATAAATGAATCCAGAGTCCACTATGCGGCTCGATCGGAATGCATCTATGACACTTGGCGGTCGGATTCGCATGCCCCTTAACCACCAAGGGGGTGATGGGTTACTCGGCTCTTATGAGACGCTCTCCCAACAGCACAAGGGAATAGTATTCTCACCCGTCCCCTTACAGGTCCCATTAGAAAATATTTTTTTTTAAATAATTAAATACATAAAATAAGAATTATTTTTGATTTTTTTTTACTTATTACTTTACACCTTCAAAACTTAAAAAAAAAATAGTCATAAAATATTTAGTTTATGAATTAATTCTCTTACTCTCTTCAAAATCGGATCATCACTCCATGAATAAAAATGTTTATTTTTAATTTATATGTTTGTGTCTCCAAAAAAATCAATTCGACCTGAATCTTTATCACGTTATCGGTTGTTATATAACATCGATATCTTTAACCGTTCAGTTCGACGTGTCTTCGCTGCTGCGTTAATAAATATTGATAACACACGTTTTTATTACATGTGGAGATATAAATTATCTGAAACCATTACCCACTGCTGAGCCGGGTCTCCTCCTCAGAATGAGGAAGGATTAGGCCATAGTCCACCACACTAGCCAAGAGCAGGTTGGCAGACTTTACACACATTATTATTATGATATGATATTTAATTGCTTAAAACACACACAACGCGTCAATGGCTGACGCTTCCATGAAAATTATCGCTTTAATAAAAATTACTTTATTTAATTGCAAAACAAGAAATACAATGTAAGATTGTATTTGCCCTAGATTGCTAATTTAGGGTCCATTTGCTTAAGACACTTTCTGTACCCGTAAGCTGGGTCCACATTCTAATTTGTTGATGCTCGAGAATGCATCTACGCATACCCTCACAAGTGGTGGTTATGAGAGACTCACAAATTCTGTTCTACCCACTAATCGATCGCGGTTTCATCAAGTACTTAAATATTTGTCAGAGCAAACTAAGGGAATTACTGAGGTAAGCCTAAGGTAATGTTTACATTACCACGGCAACTACATTGTAAGGTACTCCCAGCACTAACACATCACTGCACTTAACACTTTTACTAGCACTACCCAGATAATATCCACTCCTTGAGAGACCTCGCGTAAGACTAAGACCGACTGTCGAGGGAATGTAAAGAGTCGAGACAGTCAAAACGACGGCAGTGATTATTATTTTACGCTAGCGCCATAGATGGCGATGACGATTCGATAATCGTTTACTATTTTCCGACATATTAATACGTCAAATGCAAAGTACATATCTTACGGCCAAAATTAATATTCAATCTCAAACTAAAATCCTTCGATTATGGATTGAAAATAGTTTTTTTATATGCCAGTTAAGGGGCAAACGAGCATACAGCCCACCTGTGGCCACCGTCGCCCATGGACATCTACAACACAGAAAAGTAACTCATTTTGCCGATGCGATACCATCTCGAAGATAGAGTGAGGAAGGGGAATGAAGAGAAGAATACGGCTTCAGTGGACCATGAACGAGAAACTAGAGTTCACTAGACCCGCAGCATTAACGAGATGGGTATGGAAAGGATAAGTCTGGCCCACATGCGATTCGACTGGAACGAGTCAAAGACTTGGCGGTCGGATTTGTATGCTGATGGTAGCAAGCCAGTCAGGGAACAGATCCCCTACCACCAAGAGAGTGCTGGCTTATTTGCCCCTTTCGAGATGCTCTCCCAGCAACAGAGGGGGATTAACCGGTCCCCTCACGGGGCTAGATTCCAAATATTCAAATTTAGAATTTACATTCAATCTGTAATCCAGAGATTTTGGAATGAGACTGTTTAGGAATTCTATATTCCTACCGTACCGTAATTAACTAATTACATTGGTAG
This sequence comes from Limenitis camilla, assembly GCA_905147385.1. Classification (NCBI taxonomy): domain Eukaryota; kingdom Metazoa; phylum Arthropoda; class Insecta; order Lepidoptera; family Nymphalidae; genus Limenitis; species Limenitis camilla. Next base: position 3,170,631 of record LR990251.1, on the reverse strand, counting down.
TAATCTTATAAAGTACATATCGTATTTACATTGATGTTGTAGTCCGTTACATTTTATTTTATTATCCTGCCCTGTCTTTACACGTATTTAAACTAATTTATATAAATATGATACACATTATATATACCTTTCATTATTAACTTTCACTCTTTCTATCTTAGAAAACCGAATAAATAATTAATGCGGTTTTCAGAGTAAGGTATAGTTTAGCTTTAGAACAAACATCTTTAAAACGTGGGAATTGATCCAACAAATGCGCATGCGCACAATAGTGTACTTGACTATAATAGTAATTTGGCATAAGTAAACAAAGAATGTCTTGTGAATTATATTCTGCTACTTATTACTGAAATTAGTCATTGTTTCTGTAACCGCCATGGTTTTACGATAAGCAACAATGTGAATAACATCATAAAAATATAAACAGTTTTGTTGCCTTTTTTGATCTCGAGATTTGCTGCTTTTTTTTAAATTTAACATTTGACTCTACTGCACCTGATGGTAAGTGGCAGTAGAGTCCAAACACGAGGGCGACCAATAAAGTTGCGGAATGCGAACTGCGCTAGCAACCCCAGCTCTTCTTCAGCTTTCGAAGGAGGAAACACGTGTGCCAGAAGTGAATTCCACTTTTTCGATGTGCGACAATTTCGATGTATGTCTTTTTACCAGACTATGACGAAGCCAAAAGGAAGGGTTAGGGTAAGGGTTTTTGGTTACCCATACCCGCTATGATTATTATATGATTAGAGGAACACCATGAAACAGACATGGTAGGTATACGTGGGTGCGACCACGGTTCTACCTTGACCATTTTTATACCTTTCTGGGTTTCTATCTGAATTATTTTCTTGTTTCGTCCTTTTTAGGCCACTTTTTTTACGTAGTCGGGTTAAAGTTTTTTAAACTTTGTTTTTTATTGAGAGCCTTCCTTGTAATTTATACTTATAAACAACCCTATTTTAGTACATATTGACGTACGACAGATGGCTCTCTGCGACGAATTTCGACTACGCTCTACAAAAAAAACCCTTCTTCTTTATTTCTACCTTTACTTAACCTTATATAGTATGTTTCCGTATGATAGATGGCACTAGTTACGCTGTATATCCACAATGAATATGGAGACTTCTATTGGCAACATTGATTTGAGTAGCAATTATTTTCGAAGATGGCACTAGTGATACACATCATACGAAAAGCATTATCTATGATTTTAAACGATCGTAACATTCTTTTATCTCTCATTACAATATGATTAGTAAATTGACCCAATTAAGACCCATAGGATTCTATTCAGCGTCTCAACAAGGTCGTGTCGCTTATATTTAACGATTTGGCTACCTGCCTGCGCTTCTAGAATACAGATATCAGTCTCTTTTAACCTTTCAATAGTAACAACAAAATATATAACATATTAAGATAATAATATATAACAGATGTAGAATTGCTATCGGTATAACGATACGCGATTGGTCGTTGAATTTAAGTTGCTAAGATAATATTCCGTCCTCCGACTATTAGTTTATCTAAAGGTGTTGATTTACAACGTGCGGTGAGTTGTTGATATTAAACTGTTTCGATTATTACTTTTATCTTTAAGTAAATTAACTATTATCTATTGAATGGATTAAATTAGATTTTTTATGATACATTATAGTTCATTCCATATGAAATCGTCTAAGAGCAAAAGTCCATTTTAGATGGTAAAGTAAATCGAGGGATTCTTTTTTAGGGTCCTAAGAAACAAAATTCACGTAAATCTAATTTTTACATTCGCCCGTTTCCTTACTATAAATCTAGAAAATGCAGTGACCACCACTGAATAATGACAGCGTACTAGAAATATGTGTTTAAACGATTTTATATGGAATGAGCCATAATTATAGTAAACATGTAACTTATTGAATATCTGTACATAAAAGATATGTAAGAAAACTTAATTTTAGGAGTCCCTATAATAACAATATGAAGCCAAAATAATTTGCACGAATTGTCCAACTAAAAAACCTGTTAAATTTAAATCAGAAGTGAGTATAAATGTTTTAGCCCAGCGAAGTTAACACTAGTTTAAATTAAAAATTCTATTTTGTTAAGAAAATGGTTGACATCGACATGGGAGCAGACATAGGCAGCGCAATCAAAGATCAGGTAGCTCAATCAATTCAAAATGTTGACGTTTTGGGTCTTCTACAAAAAATGGTGGCAGAAACTCCTGAAGAAGAAGAATCTGAGGAAATAAGACAAAAGCTACAAGGAGTTTTGACACAATATAATGAAATGCCTGACCACGATAAAGTGCAGTTTGTGCAGTATTTGAAGGATATTTTAGCGAATAAGCTAGCTATGAAATTGAAAGATACGCCTATAGATTTGAGTGGGGTCGAAGACGCTATAAAGGACGCTGTTGTTACACAGATGTATTATGTTGGAGCTGCTGTTTTTCTTTTTATTGCCATTTTGGGTACGTTTTGTAATGATATTATAATCTCTATGGATCCAGATTTGTAATCACAGGTACAAGCCAGTGGAAAAGCCAAAAAATGTATAATTGTATTTTAATCTAATGTTATCATCAATATCAAAGTAAATCGGTTTTGATTAAATTTATCAATCAGCAAATTAAATAGTTTATTACTATAGTAATTATAGAGCCTAATGAGCTCTGAGGAGCTTTTAAAATATAAATATAGGATATTTCATTTTCGAATTTTCTCGTTTAAGAACACGCACTTAATCTTTTCATGCTTATATAATGTAGAAATTATTTATAAGAACCTATCATTTCTTTTCATATTATTATAAATTAGAATATCAATAAAAAGAACCAAAGTCGCAAAGCTCAACAATATGTAAGTCAAAATACTAACTACATACTAAGTAAATGTAAAACTATCGGTCAAAGGACGCTACCTTTTGCTACGCCATAATATTATTATATACAAATTATAATTTCCAAGGTTTTAAAAAGCTGTAAAGTATTTCCTTAATCAATAATCTTTAGACAATTCTTGAACAATTATTCTTCACTTAGTTTTAGGATCTTGTCTAATAGAATTTGAAAGCAAATGGTGTCTAATGCTTTTTTAAAGATTTAAATTAGTTTATTGATATTCCTATAAAAGCATGAGTCAGTCTGAGTATGTCAGAAAAATGCTAATAGTACGAATGTTTGCTATTTTGGACATTTTATTAAAACTATATAACCCTTTTTTATATATCCCAAAGTCACCACTACTAAATCTATCACCGATCTTTACTCCCTATGAAAGTGTCTTTTTGTGTAGAAATATTTTTAGATTTAGTACTTGGACGTAGGTTTGGTTCTGCTTTCGAACTATGAGATTCGCTCATACAACACTTGAATGAACGATGCTACAACTTATAATATTTGCTAACTCAGTGCAGCGAGTAATTCAGCAACCGATTTTTTGATTTATTTTTATTTATTTAAAGTTCAATTACAGCAAAAACGTATTTTACACTAAATGATTTAAATAAAAGTCGCGAAAACCCATGCGGTTTATATCTGACTAATGAGTTCGTGCTATATTGGTATACAATAAGTAATATCTAATAATAGTAATTATTTATAGATTATAATATATGGTTGGAGTATGTTGGTTGTGTTAAGTAGAATTTTTAACTTGACAAGTATTTTTAATACTGAATAAGAATTTATCCTTTATGTCCACTGGCAGTTCATTAATTATTTTATTTAATATATTATAATCACCTATTCTCATTCCATAGTTGTTGTTGTACCTAGGTAAAACAGATAATTCATCTATTTTTTTTACATTAATATATCTATTATTATTACAGGATAGTTCAGTAGATGAGATCTGAAACGACCTCCCTCCCTTTCCTAAATTCTTTGAATCTGTAGCTTTATTAAAAAAAATTGCTTCATTACTTTTATTCACGACTGCTTAGAAGTTTAGACCATAGTCTTATCTATAAACATTAAAATTAATAATGTAAAAAAAAAGATTAGTGTTTTGTACATCATAGTTTTATTTTAATGTTAAGCTACTACTCCCCCCTCTTGTAATTATTGGAACCCGCCTAATAAAAAATCTGGTCATTTTCAATATAAAACTAAAAACCCTTTATATTCTTTCCAGTATTCTTCGGTTACAAACTCTACAAATCAATAAAGGAGAAAGAGAAGAAGCGAGAAGAGAAGAAAAAGCTAAAACAAATGAAGAAGAAGAAGTAAAATGTTAAACGCTACAACTTCTACGTGATATGCCTGAGAAATTATATTATAACGACTCCATTTTCAACAAAAAACTACAGAGTAAGAAAAACATGAGAAATAGATTTAACAAGAAAACGTCTTAATACGCCTTGATGGTAGAGGATCTGTTTCCCGACTGGCTCCATGGCGACCACCAGCATGCGAATCCCACCGCCAAGTGCCCCACCTTCCCTCTCCCATCCCATTAATGCGGATCTAGTGAACTCTGGGCTCTTGCTCAGGGTCCACTGAAACCGCAGCATTGTTTTCTTCATTCTCCCTGCCCACTCTAACTTCGAGGATGCAGCGCATCGGCAAAACAAGAGGGTATCTCTTGTTTTGCCGATGTCCATGGGCGATGGTGGCCACTTACCATCAGGTGGACCATCTGTTCGTTTGCACCTTATCTGCCGTAAAAAAATAGTAATAATAGCTGATTGATTGTTCCCTACTCTACATATAACAATTCTCAATACAAAAAATACCCTTTATCCAGGACTGAATATCTAAGACATATGATCAGACTCTGGTCTTGAAGCACCCGCTCCGTGTGGCTATTTTAGAGAGCACCAAAATTGTAATATGACCAAAATTGTAATATACAAAAAATACCCTTAAAGACTTATCCAGGACTGAATATCTAAGACATATGATCAGACTCTGGTCTTGAAGCACCCGCTCCGGGTGGCTATTTCAGGGAGCACCAAAATTGTAATATGATTAAAAATACAAAGCGCGTTGAATGAAGCGGCTGCTCATCAATTGTTTATACTTTAAGTATTTTAGTCTGCATTTGTTTTTGCTCTTCACCTCGGGGACCGGCTGCATTTGATAGTAAATCTTTATTAGATAATAGAAATTGTAGAATTGACCCCTATATGTTTATTGGGTGACTGTTGTCTCGGTATGTTATACACAAGAAACGTTTTTCCTTTAATGTTACCTAATTTACTCGTAATCGTGTTTCGATTCTGCGACAACTAAACATAAAAACGAGAATGTCAAGTCTTTGCTACCAGCGAGTCCTTCGCTATTTCGGGCACATAGCGCGAAGGCAGCCCGACAACCTGGACAAACTGGAGGGGAAACGACCACGAAGCCGCTCCCCCACACGGTGGTCGGACCAAGTTACTAATCTCACGTGCCTCAAAGTGACCACAGCCCTGAGGAAAGCCGAGGAAAGAACGGACTGGAGAAAGCTCATAAAGACCGTGACCCAGGACCTGGACCAGAGTGGACACGACCTTCAGAAATGAAGCAAGCGACCGAGAGAGAGGACGTACAACAAAATCTATTAGAGACCGTAATTACATTAAAAAATCTATAAAATATCTTAAATACATTGCGGAACCATAATTACATTGATGTCGTAAGGGTCTGCAATTATTTACTAAATTTAGAGAAGTCTCACTCATATCATTATCAACGATTAATATAATATTTCAGGCATTATCATCAAAACGACTGATTAAAATCTAAATTAAGGATTTATTTATTGTTGTCGCGTATCGTTTATAATCTGTTTTGTTAATTTTATATCCTCGTTAAGAAAATATTCCGATATTTTTCTATTTTATTGATATTTTAAAATATATAGAAATATATTTTGTTGTGTTCATGACAAGATTGTAATTTTTAAATTATTACTAAGATTCCTAGATTATATTTATTCAATTTTAACTATTTAATGCGTTTACATGACTATAAAGCTATGTTCTTTGACTAGTGTTGCCAGTATCTGAATAACGAATATTGTAGACGTAATTTTAATTAACTCTCATTTATCAATTTTCTGCACAGCACATTTTTAGATGCCAATAAAATTGATTATTTATCGTCATCGTAACTTATGTCAGCATTTACGTCCTGTTTGGAGAAATAAATCATTTTTCTTACGGAAAAAATCTGTAAATATGGTCATTTGAAAAATAATACCAAAAAAGAAACATAAGATAGATTCCAGGCAACCCTTGAGAGAGGATTTAAAAGAGCCTCTAGGTATCAAGAAACTAGTTAGATTAACTCTCGGTAGTCGGTATTATTAGTTCGCCTTAATTTTGCTGATGATGGGGGTAAAAATTTTGGCGTTTTTTTATTGTTAAGCAAAAAAAATCCTATCAAAATCTAAAGCCTGGAACTCTAGTGTGAACAAGCACTGAACAAAACAAGCAACACAAAATCTGTTAGAAAAGTTCAGTAACATATTCGCTTGTATATCAAGATATAAGAAAGATTTGGCATAGATTTAGTTTTTCAATATACAACCCAAATCCTAATAGTAGGGGAGGCCATGATGCTAAATGGGGATTTACTCGAGCGTCTTAGGGACATATAACATTTTGTAGATTAGATGATGGTGAGAATAAAAGGTTATATTACGTTTCCCATTTTAATGTTCCGAAAAACATCTATAGCTTTTCATAAATTCTAAAATTAAAAAATTACATGAAGATAATAAACCAGAAGTCAGATATTGATGAAGTTAAGATGGGGGTGGCCATCTAGAAGGGTAGAAAAAAATGTATTCAAGCGCCGTCAGATATTCAGAGGGGATATTAAGTGATGCATACATACATAAAATGACTTGAATGCGTTGTTTTGTAATTATCTGTGATGATGTTACGACGTCGGAAAGCGGTGTGATGATGGTGCCAATCGTCAGATTTTCAAAATACACGCATTTTATCATGCAATTAACTCACCTTACCTTAATTAGACGCGCTCGAGTAAATCAAAAAAATCCCTCTTAGGCTCCCATACTGTAATAGGTTATGTCGTGTGCTGTACAGTAAGATAAATGAGTGTTAACCTGATGTTTATATATTTAGAAAAAACTTAGGAACTATGAGTAAAATCCTACGACCCATAGGAGCAGTGTTACTGCATCAAAGAATTTTAGTGTAAATATATGAATGCCAAATTTTGATGTTGATACTATATAGCTATCTCTTTCTATTTAGAAAAACTTATTTTATAATATTTAATAATTGGAGTATCTTGTAGCGATCTACTATTAGTGACATAGATAATAAATATATGCCAAATATAATTATTTTTATCGATTTTATTCTGTACATTCCGTGTAATTGTTGTGAATATATGTTTATTTACTAATTTTGTTTTATTTTAATTTAAATGCTTTCAAAGCTGAATGCTTGTAAGATACCGTAATTACATGAGCCTGTAAACCCATCCCAACTAATATTATGAATGCTGAAATCGTCCTATGCCTTGACGCTTATATCACTGAATCGATTTTGATGAAATTTAGTACACATATAAGGTAGAAGTTAAGTACATAATATACCAAAACAACATTTTCTTTTACAATTTTAATCTGTTTAATCCAGCTAATCTCGAAATGGCTAGACCGATTTTAACGGGACCTTCACTGGTAGATAGCTGATGTAACAAGGAGTAACTTAGGCTATTTAACATCTCGCTACGACCCATGGGAGCGGAGCAATACGCGAACAAAGTCTCGCAGGTCGGCTTGTGTTAAATTCAATTTCAAGACTTAATTAAGAGACCGTAATTACATTGTTTTTGTAACTAACTATGATTGTAAACAGAAACTTGTGTCTTGCTTACTAAACCAAGAAGAAGAAGCGTCAGTAGCTCAGTGGTTCAGGCGTTGGATTCACGATCAACAAGTTGTGGGTTCAAATCCCAGACATTGGACTACTGGCCTGGCCCACTCCTGACACAAGCTATGTATTAGCTTACTAGGAGGGGTAATGGGAATACTAGTAGTATGTGATCCATACTGCTAGTAATCTTTAAAAAAAAAGACCTAAATTATCAGGATAGTGAAGCTCTATTAAAAATTACTGCATAAGACACACAAGTACAGACACATCACACACGCACATCATACACACCACCACCACGACCCTTCACTGCTGAGCCGGGTCTCCTCCTCAGAATGAGGAAGGTATTAGGCCATAGTCCACCACGCTGGCCCAGTGTGGGTTCGCAGACTTCACACACCTTTGAGAACTTTTAGGGAACTCTTAGGAGTGCAGGTTTCCTCACGATTTTTTCCTTTACCGTTAAAGCAAGTGATATTTAATTGCTTAAAACACACATAAACCAGAGTCAAGATCGATCTCGTACCTCCCGAGTAAGACTTGAAGTCTCAACCACTGGGCCATCACTGCTTTTTCATCATACACACACAAAACATTTATCTCATACATATTTATATTTCATTTATCCAGTATCGTATGATATACTTGTTACAAACAAGTATATTGTAATTAAAGGTCCGGAAGAATGCAGCGACAACCGCAACACAAGGTTTTAAATATTCGTGTCTTAAGAGGACTTCGTACGTACGACACTTTTGAAAAATAGATTTATACCAAAAATATTGTTGTCGCGCTGAGCCCCAAGCTTACCCCTTACCGTGTGATAGAGAGAACTACAGCTCGAACTGATTTTATCTACGTAAGATTAGGAAAATCGTCCTTTCGTTATCCCCTGTTTTCTCCTCGAAATCTGGACCGATTTTAATATTTATTTCGTTAAAATGCAGTACAGGGTCTAAGCTATGCCCTACGTTTTACTTTTTTGGTTTATGTTAGTAATAATTAGTTTGCTGGATGTTTGCAAAAGTCGTTTATTTTCTATTAAATTAATAAAATAATAAAAAAAAAAACAAAACGTACAGTCATGGCAGAGGTACGTATATATCGCATGGTATTTTTTTTTCTTCTGTAACTTCATTATCCTAGGAGGAAACAGGGGACTACGTTTGTATGAAAAAAGTGTAGACTGATTTCCTCTTAATAATATACAGATGAAAATGAACGGTTTAATGTAGAACTGTATGTATGGTATTTGTGAAATAAATTATTATTAAAATTCAAATAATTAGCTTCAGTTGGTTTACTATTACTTGCTTCTGGTTCTCCTCACTCGTCGTTTCTAATTCAACTATCGACCACGCGGTCTCCGTCCCGAACCCGTAGTTATATTCAGTAGTTTTTGAGATATAAAAGGTAATTTAAAAAAAAACAAATACGGTATGTAAAAAACAATTGTTTTTTATTTAGATGTTTATACTAGAAACTTCCAACCGAGTGTTTGCTTGAAGAAAAGTTCTCGAACAAACACGAGCGGTCGAAGCGAAAAGAACTGCAAAATAATTCTCGAAATATAGATATGATAATTTCATAATACTTTAGCTTATTTTTTGGTCAACATCGGGCTGTGGTCGCGACCACGTTTCGAGTAGTAGAGACTCGATTAACCGGATTTGTTGATATCCGGATAAAATATACATGTTACTCAGGTAGGTTTTAGTAGAATTGACTTGATTAACTGGACTACATGTTATCAATAATCATCCGAATAAAAAATATCTATATCACTTTTTGGGTACTTATGTCAGTCTTTCTAAACAACGAAAACTATCCGGATCCGGATAAATAATAGCTATAAAAAAACGTCGCTCAGGTAACACTATTTTATAGCTTTTGTTAGCTATCTGTCCTAACAGATAAATTAGTTAAAACGACTATTACTGTTTAATGGGAATATTAAGGATCCGGATAATCAATAGCTACGAAAAAAACTACGTCACTCATGGGAGGTTATTTTATGGATAATTTTTGTTAATTATCTGTCTAAACTGATAATTAATACCTTTGTACAAATAAAAACATACCTCGATGACAGAGGGCTATTTTATGGATACTTTCGTTAGTTATTTGTTTCAGCGAATAGAATAGTTACTGTTAAACCGAATAATATGGATTCGGATAATTAATACCTACGAAAGCACCTAACCTCGCTGACAGAGGGCTATTTCATGGGGGCGTTAGTCTATCCAAAGAATGAAAATTAGTTAAACCGACTTATACTGGTTAATTTAAAAAATAAGGATCCGGATAATTAATAGCTTTGTACGAATAAAAACATACCTCGCTGACAGAGGGCTATTTTATGGATACTTTCGTTAGTTATCTGTTTCAACGAATAGAATAGTTACAGTTTAAGCGAAAAATAGGGATCCGGATAATTAATACCTACGAAAACACCTACCTCGCCGACAGAGAGCTATTTTATGGGGACGTTAGTCTATCCAAAGAATGAAAACTAGTTAAAAAAATAGTATTTTATTAGCCTTAGTTGTAAAAGAACTTCACTACTAACAAATATTTTGAAAAAATATACAAGTGAAATAAAAAAAATAGTTTTAATTATAGATCGACAAATAATTTTAAAACTGCTTCCAGTGACAACATTTTAGATAAAATCAGTTTTGAATCCGGATAATCGAGTCTCTACAAATAAAAAAAGCTAAAAAAAATCGGTGCAGCCGAATTATTTTAGGCGTTATAAACGTATACACATATAGACAACAACTTACAACCTTGATTCACCTGTCTCTGTCATATCACATTTTTTAAGAACCGTGGCCGTTACCTTATATGAGTTAACGTTCATTTTATCAACCCTTTACCACTTAAGGGGGGAAAATTAAAAAAAAAACAGAATAATCTAAGCAAAAAATCAGTTTTTTTTCTATATATTTTTTTATTAATTTTGGTTATTTGTTGTCAATTTGAGTCATTCATTTATTAAAAAAAAAATATTTTTTTATTTCCCACAAACTAACCAAAGAATATTTTTTTTTAATTATAAACGTTATTATGAGTCCAAATCAGACTAACACTATATTACATGAATATAGCAAAAAAAACATGACTTATTAAATAAAAAATTGTAGTAAACGGTCCATGTAGCATAGGGTTGTAAAATGAGCGTTGACCCCAATAAATATGTTAAAAAAACATTGACCCACTTTGTTCGCTTCAGCTCGAGATTTTTCCATATACCTCTCAAGCCAAATGAAAATTCTAAATTGTCTAAATTTTTTACAAAATGTACATACTTACACTACGAGAAACTAAAAACTATCCTAACTACTCAATTTCTAGCCATACGACCACGTGACCACGTGGTCAGGACGAATGTCGGATGATCACGAAATGGACTAACTTCACTATTAATATTTTTATACTTTTTTTTTATTTATTTACTTAATTAATCGTCATATATCATAAGAATACGTCATCAAGTTACAAACAACTAAGGAGTAGGTACCTTGGATTTCATTGTAGGATAGGATGGGATGGGATGGGGGGTGGGGTGTGTCGGGACATCTTACTGCTTTACTTCACTTGCAAATTCAATCAGACCTTCAAAGTCCAGAACTCCTGAAAACGAACAGCAACTGGCGCAGAAAAACACGACAATGACAGATATGACGTCATACGTAAAGAGGGCATAACTGCAAACACAGAAATGCTGATTAATTTTTAAAAAAAAAAAGTAAGTTACGCCCTTTCTTCGTATGACGGTAGAAATAAAAAGATCCAACTTAAACTGCATCGTGGTTGTCACAGCCACTTAATTTACGATAATTCCTTTTTAAATAAGTCTTGGGCCTGCCAGACGAAAAAAATATACTAAGCGGCCCCTAAAACTAAGTCATTAACTTATAATTTTATGGACTCACAATCAATGTTAAATTTTACTCAATGACCAAGACTTGAGTAATTTTTTCATAATGACCAAGATTTGAGTAATTTTTTCGTGACCATTTTTATGTATACAAAATAATTTAAAATCGTCAAAACAAACGAAACTACTTAATAGTGCAATTGTTAGAAAGGGACGAATATATGACTCACTTACATTTAGATTACGGACACCTACAAAAAATTGGAAGACAGAAGAAATACATTTTCAGGCTTCGGACACTTTTTCGTTATACATATATGAACATCCACATTATAAGTCAATGCTTACACTGTTTTAGTATTTTAAAACTATTTAACTTACAATTTTTCGAGTCACCTATCAAATATGTGACCATTTTTTTTAACCTAATCTATAATAAAGCGTAAATTGAACTATTATGAAAACAAATGGAGGTAAATATAAATAAAATGACAGTTTGTTCTAACAGATTCGATTTAGATTTTGGTTTTACAATACATTAATCTCAGTCTATAGCGATTATGCTAATTTATACCTAAGGCTTTATTATTGCTATTTATAGATATAATGTGAACATTGTGCTCTCATAAGGCAATATTACAGTGAATATACGGCTTAATTAGGTTGGTGTATAATTGCGGTATTTAGATACTTGCGATCCACCACGTTTCTCTACTATAACTCGGGAGATTTATGAGGAAAAGAAGGAGAGAGGGAGCCAACATAGCTACTGGTACTGAACCGATAAATAATCAAACATTATGATCTCTTACAATTACGACAGCAACCTAAGCAGTGCCATGGACTTGTGACTAAGGTCTAAGTAATGATAATACTCGCCTCCACTGTCCAGGCCCTCCCTTCAAACCTAAGGTTAGATTAACCTAAATCTAACCTACGCACCGACATATATATAACAAAACCATATTAAAATCAATTTTATTTTAAATTTTTACTCAGTGACCAAGATACGAGTAGTTTTTTGACCACAACTGGAGTAATTTTTCTGTAATGTCCATTTTAAATTATTGTACAGACAGTGGGAAGCTGTTTTATATATAATCTTTAATAATTGTATTATCTACTTAGAAACTAGATAGCACTATTAGCTATTTGAATCGTAGTATTTCTTGATTATTAATTCACAAGTTTCTTTCTTGTTTTTCGTTCAGACTAAAACTGACCTAATGGTTGGTTGATTTGTTTTATTTATGGCCCTTGGACCCAAAAACAACGATTTTCATTAAATCCACATTCAAAACAGCGTGCAATCACGCCATTTAGAATTTTCTGTACTGTCATACCTTTAACAACACTTGCATAATCAATACCATTGATTGACGTAAAAATAAGATTCAAAGAAAAAAATTAATATACATATCATCGGTACACTACACGCTAACCTTTTGTATAATTTATATAATATAAACACTTAGGAGTTTTGTTTTTTATTTTAATACCGCGAAATTGATTTAAAAACAAATTAATTTTATACGGTTACGTCATAGTTATCATCATTCTAGTATTGCTTCACACACGTAGTTAATTCTTTTTAAATTAATTTATAAGTAAAATTGATTATGAAATATTAAAAATACCGCAATTACAAACCAAACAATAAAATATTAACGGCATAGCGTAAAGAAGCTAGCTTAAAATTTCTCTCTGTACCATTTATATAATATTACGTAACTTCAAGGGTGTTATAAAAGCATTTTACAAGGAACTCGTTTAATTCATTATAACTACATTCATGAAAAGTTAAAATGACTAAAGTAACAGATATTTTTATGAATAGGTTAGTAATTCAAACTTTTCACAATTAACACTATTGACAACATTTCAAAAAAAATGCAATTTTACTCAATGACCAAGATTTGAGTAGTTTTTTGTAATGACCAAGATTAGAGTAATTTTTTTTTATAATGACCACTTACCATCAAAATATTTCTGCTCATTTTTCACAAAAAACTAAGCATTTAATCTGAAATGCTGTCAATATAACATATCACTGTATTTCATTGTCTATTACAACTAAGAAAAGAAAGATTAAATGAACAAAGCGGGATCAATGTCACTCAGTCATTGGGCAATTGATGTTACAATGCAGGCATAAAATATAAAAACGACTGGATTATTTTATTTACAATCAAAATTTGTGAAAACAAATCCCATATTTACAAACACAACGCTTAAATTCCATCAATTTCCTAAATTTAATCGCCCGTAAAGTTTAAAGCGTTGATTGAAACTAAAACAGACAGCTTGATTACTGTACAAAAAAAAAGAAGAAAATGACAGTCAAGTACTTTTTATTTTCAGTACATTTTAAAGGAAAATAATACCTAATTCGTTTTAGCAATCAAGCTATATGTTTAAATACGATGCGATATAGAAAACAGATGAAATATAAACAAAAACGCCCAAAGCAACACGACTTCGCGTGATTTGAGATAGTGAAAAAAAAAACGAAGTTGTAGTAATTACACTACTAGTGAGGTCCGTTTGTTGATGAGGAACGTCGACACACGTAGCGACTAGTGATGTCACTTGCCCAGATGTCCGTTGCCGTATGTGTCGACCTGTAATACGAGCCACTTTGAATGCACAGCCGTGTGTCGTCGTTCCTAGCGAGGCTACGCGTGGCGGGGTTGCGGGTAGGATGCAATAATGTGTTTACCTATCATACGTTATCCATTAACTACCGAACAAAACTAATCATTTATCTTACTAATTTTGATAGAACACTTCTAGTTTTTTTAGACACGGCTGTCCATATGCTGAAATATAATATTTAGTTACTCAATTCGCAAAAAGGCACTCGACAAATTGTATTTCATTTAAAGGTTTGCACATTATTGCATTACGATTAGTGTGTTATCAGATTTTGAAAAACCAACGAGTGAATTAAACCACCGCCGCGCGTTCTCACTATCAACTAACTTGAACTTGATGTTTTGATACTATCAAAATATCAAGTTTTAGTTTATTTGATAGTTCGTTTATAGCTGGAATTGCTTAATGGGGCTAGTAGAATTTCTAATGTTTTTTTTTATGTAACGCAACCCAAACTACAATTAAGCGCTGCACAAACTTGTTGGAATAAAGTGTAACCGTTTGTACAACGCCTAAAAGCTACCCGCCACCAGATTTTAAAGCGAGAAAGACCCGGTTATGTAGTAAAACTGCATCCCAGCTTTAAAATATACTATTGCAAAATCTAGATTTCTACACTAAATTTTGATATAGTAACATTTGGAGCCCCACAGGACACGATATACACAGCTGCGCACATTATTTAGCCGTTATTCAAATGTAGCTGTCATAGGAGAAGAAACATAATTAAAAACATTTAAATAACAGCTAAGTAATAAGGAAAAATTATAAAAAGGTGCCATAAAAACCGAGTGATAAAAAAAGTAACAGTAAATATTAAGCGACAATTCACACATGCAAAAAAAAATATTTTCTTAATTTTTAATTTAACTTTCTTCTTGGTTGTTTAGGATAAAGGTCAGTATGTATAGTCATTTTTATTTATATGGTGTTTATATATAAATAAAATTCAAATAATTTTACAGCGTGATGTTTTAATTTAAAAAAAACAATATGATCTTGCTTTTTATAAAATGTCACCTTAGATAATAAGTTTAACAATTTTCATTAAATTCGTTAATAATCTCGTTTTCATTTACTTACAGTTCAGAATCAAATTAAACCTATTAAACTTAACAGTAGCTAAAGATTTAAGTACTCAAAAATATTCATAAAACTTTCATCTACGTTTTCTAGAGTAAATGGTAACGAAAATGGCACCACTAAAACCAGTATTTATTTAAGTTCACAAAAATATACAAAACACAAACGTTTTTACAACATATTACTGCCAGATTGATGTAAAACAATGTAATACTTAATATTGGCGTATAGCAACACTCGTAAGGAACACTACATGACAACACCCTGTATATTACACATTAAAATATTATTATAGTTTGAGCGATTAATTATAAATAAAACAATAAAATTAAATTAAAGCTGATATGGTAATGTGTTCTGATTTTGTATTCAATATATACAACAAAAAAACTTAATACTTTACTTATCATAACGAGATGTGATTTTATTTTTATTGAGATTAACTTGAAAATATCGTGTTTTAGATAAAATGGAATGCAAGTATATATGAAATCTATAAATCAATCCTCTAGCGAAATCTACATTTTAGACAAAACAATAAATAATAACATAAAACTAGATATTCTTGTCCAAGTGCGTCCAGATCGATTTGTTCATTGACGTGATCGACGTGATCTTGGTTATATTAAAGCCGCGTCTTGAATAAAACTTATTGAAATGCTGACTATATAAATAACAATATATACAGACAACAAGAGAAAACATTTGTATATAATAAATAATATTTTATAAACCTATATATAATGTAGACAAGTAACAAAGCAGATAGATGCTCTCAAAATACATTTATCGTAACAATTTTAACTTTTACTCAAATCTTGGTCAGTGACCAAGTTTCGAGTAAATTTTTATCTTGACCATTTTTTAACACGAGCAAAATATTTATTATTAAAAGTTACTCATTTTGATCAATTTTCTGTTGACCAAGATTCGAGAAATTTTTTGGATGACCATTTTTTTAATAATTTAATTTTCACTTTATAGTCAAAGAGCTGGCGACTCAAAGTTTAATTTATTATGTGATGTTAGAATGTGATATTAAATATTGTCCTACTTTATATTACACTTTGATTTTTAGTCGCCAAATACAGTATTTCCATGTGAATCGCGATGGTCCAAAACATCAGTATGAAATTACTCCTTTGACGACTTCAATATAATACTATAACTATGGATTATATAAACTTGTGTACATAAATATATTATATAGTTCTAAATATTAATATTTTTCTAAATATTTTATAAGTATAAGCGATAGTATATAAATAGATTATCTATAAATAGTTCGATAGTCCGAGAGTCAATGATAAACTTTTAAACCCATTTTTAACTAGAATTCTATCAAAAACCCCAGGGATTAGAAAAATCTTTAAGTGGGAAAAAGGGTCTGTCTAAAAAATAAAAATTCTGCTTAATTATTCTTTTTTCCCAGGGTCAATTTTTTTAAAATTTTATAGACTCAGGACATCTTTGAGTAAATATAATATACTTTAATATAACATATAAGTCATAGACATTTAAATATCACGTGCAATAGCATCATTCAATAGACATCAAGCAACAACCATAGATTTATCGATGTATAATATAATAAAATTTGTACACTCAGAAACACTACGAATAATGTAAATATTCTCTATAGTCTACATTAAATATAATCTGTATATTGATATTTTCATAAATATGTAGAAAGCTGTCAATTTTAGGCCAAACCAATACAAAAATTCTTATTCCTATACAATAACTGCCATTTTGGCACATGTCAGTCCTTTTACCATCAAATTTGAATATCGTCTAACCTAAAATGGCTGTCGGGGTTGCTCCCTCCCTCCCTCTCCCCACCCCCCAAAAAAGTTATCAACATTAATTTATAACACTTTCAAGTAATGACTGAAATTTTAAATTTAAATTTATTTTTTTACTTTCTATCCAAATAATCCAAAGATTTTGGATTCAGATTGGTTATTCATTTCAGCGGTGATACTACAAAAGTATAACAGATTTATTAGTATAGGGTTTTGAGAACTGAAACTGTTTATGTGGGTACTAAATAAAAATATGTAAATTTTTTTTATTATGAGAAACATTTTTCCCTAAAAATATTCAGATTAATACTGCTAGAAAAAATCCGGGAAATAGGGGGGGTTAAGGTTAAGGTTATAATTTAAAAAAATAGACGCACCATTTTAGATTAGACGATACAAAAAAAATAAAATTTAATATACCCCAAAAAAAAAAAAAAAAATTATGCAATAGATTAAAAAAAAATACTATAAAAATACTTTATACAAGAGATATAACTTTTGAATTAGTCTATATTTCCGACACTTATAATAATACTACTTCCTAAGACATTCTTGTCAAACAAAAATACGGCCATTTCTTAAATAAAATTAGTACAATTGTACATTTATATCAAAAATAATATAAATCCTATAAACAACCATTAGGTTAGGGGGTTAAACCCTCACTCTGGTGGCGGCGGTGGAACAGGTGGTGGCGGCATTGCGGGTAATGGAGGCTGAGGGGGGGCGTACATAGGCCCATAGAAATAGTCCATCCCCATCCCAAAGTATAGTGGTGGAGGGGGTTGGACCATGTAATACGGTAATGGGGGACGAAATGGAGGAATCCAACCTACCTTATTCATGTGGGGTTCGTGTCTCGACATCTTCTGTGGAGGACCGGGCTCCGGAGCACCCGTCCTTTTCCTCGACGTTTCTAGAACTTCTTTGGATATCTTGATCTTCAGACCGGCATTTTGAGGAGGAGGGGGAGGAGCTGCGAGCCTCTCTTTAGGTATTTTGATTTTGAGTCCAGGACTCGATGAAAGCTTCTCCCGAGGAATAGTTATTCGTAAAGTTCCATCATTCTCTGGGACAGGTGGTGGAGGGTCCACTTTCTTTTCTTTTTCCTTCTCTTTGTCCTTTTTATGTTTTTTACGTTCCTCTTTAGATTTGTCGCGGTCTTTATGTTTGTGTTTGTCTTTCTTTTTCTTTTCTTTTTTATGTTTGTGGTCATCCTCTGTGGGTTGGGTGGGTTGTGGAGGTGGTTGATGTTGTTGCTGTATGCTGGGTATTTGTGGAGGATTGGGAGGTGGTTCGATTTGAGGCGGGGGAGCGGGAGTTATTGGAGTTTCCACGACCGGTTCTTTTTTAACCTCAAGTGGAGATTTTTTTTCTGTTGGGACAGTTATTGGGACGGGTTTCGCTAAGCTTTCTTTGAGAAGGTTAGAGACTAACGTAGGATCTGTTTCAATACCGTTTAGAGTTCTAGGCTCAGGTTTTCGTTCAGGTTGTCGGGTTTTGATAGCGTTACCGCGTTGCGAATCTCTTATAACGTTCTCATACCCAGGTGTTTCATCTATTTTTTTAACAACCGGGACTAATTCTGGTTCAGAATTTGACGGCAGTCTTTGACGTTTCATTTCTTTGTTAGGAGGTGAAGAGAAGGGAGATAAAATAGCAGGGGGTTGCATGTCCCTAACTACAGAAGTTGGATCTGGTCGCTTTTTATGTGGACTTGGGGGTTTTTGTTCTTGAGGAGTTGATTGGGGAATTGGCATTGGTCTTGTTTCTTGTCTCCTTGTTTCTTGTCTTGGGGGATTAGGAGGTCGTCTAGGAGCCGACACTGCCGGAGTAGTATTCTCTGGCGAAAATAGAGACGGAGGCCTAGTTCGTTGCGGTTGCGGTTCCGGTTGTGACGTTGATGGGACTGGAGGTCTATGTCTGTGATCATGAGGAGGTTTATGATGCGGAGGTTTATGGGGCCATGGGTGGGGTTTGTGAGGCGGTCGATGGTGTGGAGGTGGGGGATTGGGACGTTGATTAGGTGGGTTGGTTGGTCGTTGTATTTGTTGTTGTTGTTGTTGCTGCCTCCTTTCTCTTTCCTCTCGCCTCTCTCTTTCTTCTCTTTCTCTTTTCTCTCTATATAAATTGTAGTCTATTTTCTGTGGTGGTGGATTCGGTGGGGCGGTCGCCGGTACGTAACCACCAGGCGGTTGTTGACGACGCCTTTCGCGCTCGTATTCTATTGAGAAATTATTTTAATAATAAATATTATTATTGACTTCAGACTTTTGAAGGTTTTGTGTCTATACATACCTTTATCAAAGGATTTGTCTATTTCATCACTATTGGCAAGGGTGTGTTTCTTATCAAAGGGTGAGTTTGCAACCCCTGAACCTGACGGATGCGCTGCGTTTGAATGAGGTGATCCACCACCTGGTAACGAAATTAAATGATCATATAAGATGTCTCAAATTGATGAATTCGAAAACGATGTTGAATACTCACTATTAGACATAGTCATCATCTTCCTCTTCAGTCTTGAGGGGCACTTGTCGAATATGTGAAGGAACTCAGCGGTCAACCTTTCCAGCAGTTCGGTAGTGACGCTGCGGTCTACATAGGAAAACCAGTGACGTCCTTCATGGGATTGTGGTATCTAAAAGCAATTATTAAAACATTACACTACCCTACATCATTCAACCGGACCCTAACGAATAAATTTTTCTTTCTGTCAATGACAATCTTATAAAGATACCTATCCTCGTTGTACGTGTTAAAAAAAAAATAACAACAAAATATAGGTAAACTTACTCGTTTAGGCGATAATTTTGTTACCTACACTATTATAGGTATAAAGATGAAAGATATGATTGTTTGTATGTTTGTTTGTTTGTTGCAAATAGGCTCGAACCGATTATGAAAATTCTTTCTCCGATAGAAAGCTATATCCTTTCCGGGTAACATAGGCTATGAGGTGTTGCCAAAAATATTACAATTTAAAAGATATGACCATTTAAATTCCATAACATGCCTTTTTGTAAATTGAACTACAAATCCGATTTTAAAAATTCTTTCACAGATAGAAAACTACACTAAATTCCTGAGTGACATAGGTTATGTAGTGTTGCCATATACATTTTTAATTAATAGAATATAGCCATTTTGTTACTACTGATCCGATTTAGAGCACAATATGATCATCGCTGATCTGGATGTATTAGATATCCCAAACTATACTCTTGTAAATAATAAAGCTTAATAGACATGAGATCATTTTTACTTTATATCGAAACGATTTTAAGATAAAGCATTAAAGTTTATTTATATATAAATATGCAACTTACCGCCCAATTACTCCATTTCGAAGCTAAATGTATACAAAAACACGCAACCACCGTCGGTCTGTACTGAAGGCACATCGTTGTTAAATGCAGACTGTTCGACGCCATGAAATACGACGTTTGGGCTAAGTCTTTGGGTGCTGAAATTAGAAATTATTATGTTATATTACGGGAATCATGCTGTGTTTTGAAATAATAGATATTTAGACTTTATGAGTGTTTTGTAAAAATCGTAGAACAATGTCCATGGTAGAAAACATATTATTTTCTGTCATTAAGAGAACAGACAGACAGAACAGACTGCTGTGCATATTTTATGAGATTAATTATTATATATATATATATATTGACAAAGTTATATTAACAAGTGAATAACGTTTGAAACTGAAATTATGTTATATTAAAAAATGACCACGAAAATTATTTTTATATTGAAACTGATTATATAATATTAATAGATGTCTGTGTACCAAATGTTTTAATACCATATGTATTGTGAAAATAGTATTTTTTTTACATTGCTTGAATAAAGACTGTACAAGGACTTGCTTTTTTAACCAAACCGCCATAATCTGAAGTGGTAGCTAATCCCAAGTGAAAAACGATTATTTTTTAACAAGAGTTATTTTATGTTATATTTATAAATGAAATGAATTCCAAAGTTGATATATTTGGAAACAGCTTAAACTTATCACAAAATAAAAGGCCCGTTTTGACAGTTCACGCCCATGAAGTTATCTATTTTTACCGATCGAAATGTTCTGTAGGTAATTACATTTTTCATAGATGGATACCGCCCACTCGGCTAAGTGCTGTGCATAATGATTTTTTTATATTGTCCACAGACTATTAATAATCGGTTAAGGAAATAACTAAATCTATCAAGTTTTTTTTAAGGCTGACTCGCACTTGGGGGGTTTTATCTTACTTAAGCTGTGAGGTTTTGTGAATGATACCTTGCTCGCATTTAAGACTAAAAGTACAAAATTGACCTTTCGTAAAATTGTATCATTTCAAAATACAATATCAAAGTTTAAGTTTTTTGTAATTTTTAAAAGAACTTTAATCCAATGTACTTGTAATGTTACAATACATATTTAAATCGATTAAATACTCATGCAGACTCGAATCGATAAATCGTGAGTATCGAGTACTTTTAATCTATGTCAATGTCGTTACACCTTTAATTAAGATACCACGTAGTATATATGTCGCAGTCATCTGGTTGAATCTGCTGTTTGATTGAATGACTAGCGCGTTCATTGAATGACAACATTCAATTGAGTGACTAGGCCAAACGTTGATTAAACAAGCGTCACTCAAAGTCCAACTAGTTAGCGGATTGTAACATAGACCATTGAACATAGCGGACGTAAAATCAGTCAGGTGATTGAAATTTAGTTCATTTTCCCGGGTCTCCTCCTCAGAATAAGGAGGGTATTAGGCCATAGTCCACCGCGCTGGTCCAGTGCGGATTGGCAGACTTCACACACCTTTGAGAACTTTTTTGGGAACTCTCAGGAGTGCAGGTTTCCTCACGATGTTTCCCTTCACCGTTATTTGTGATATTTAATTGCTTAAAACATACATAACTCAGAAAAGTCAGAGGTGTGTGCCTGTGTGGGGGATGGAACCTCGGACCTTCCGAGTAAGACTTGAAGTCTCAACCACTGGGCAATCACTGCTTCAAGACTAGATATACGTTATATTAACAAGTGAAGTGACATTTAAAAAATAAGTTTTTAATTTGTTTTCTAGACATGACCTTGTTCTACGATAATAATTTTTAGAAAGGGATTTTTAATGATTTTGTTATATTTATTTAAGCAAGTGCTTCCTAACAACTAATATATTGGGGAAAACTTAAAATATAACTTAATAGCAAATAAAAAAAAAATATCCTGCTCTTCCTTAACAGTACAAAGAGCAAATTTAAAAAATAATGCATCATGCATAAGCTTTAGCTTAATATTTTTTATCTATCACAATATTTCCTTTTCTTCTTAATTCGTTACATCGACTGTTTGTACAAAAATAAGCTTCAAATCTAAAAATGAAATGTTCACAGCTATGGGTTAGGAGGTATGTGCGAATGTGAGTGACACACAGACATTAGCAATTAAACATACCTTATATATAGATACTTGGCCGGTTGGGTCCATATAATGCACGGTAGTTTGCGCAGTAAATGAGGATGGTTTTAAGATTTATTAGTGTATGTAAATGTTTTATATGTTTCTACATGACATTTCGATTAAAACCACTTTTTTTTAAAAATAATACCAAAATATCGGTAGAAAGATAAAAACAACATTCACATATGCGATTAGAATTTAAATATTCAGATTAATGTCGCAGTTGTATGGTGGGTCTAATTATACTCTATTTTATATTAACAAGTGAACAACAAGGACTGTTGTATTGTATCGATAAGTGAATAACGAGAACTCAATTATATATTCACAAGTGAATAACAAATATTGTTGTATCGTGAAATAATTATATACGAATTGTAGAGAGGGTAGTGTATAAAACAAAAATTATTTTATATTCTTGAGTATTATGAAACCATCTAATTAATAGGCACTTTTAACGTGCTTACTTATAAACATCTTTACAGCTTCTAATATTTCAAAACTACCATCAAAACTCGACATTAATCAGTCACCAATCGTATAAAACCATCCGCACCACCGCCAAAACCACCAGTCGTGCACGAGCCGCCGTGGCGTTAACATCTCATAACGCTCACCTTTCACAAGGTGGCAGGTTCGAACCACGTGCGTGTGAGGGTGGTCGATCGCTACATCGAAACCTAATGTCTGTAGCAGTACATTCTCGTTGAATACTAGATCCTGCGCCTGGAATGGACGACGTTTTGCTAATTTTGGTGTAATTATCACCTATATATATATTAAATTATTAAAATTTAAAATAATTTATACTAAGTAAAAAAGGGGGATATTTCCTTTTTACATAGCACGGGAGACGGGAAGTCTCTATGATGATGACGTCAGCAATATTTATTAATTTCACTTATTTTTATGTATGCAAAAACCAGTTATTTCCCCTCACTTCGGGGTTCTGAGGGGTGAATTGATTTTTTGCTAAATAATAGTAAAAAGGAATTAAATCAGTCTTATCGGTTAGTCGGAAACGGTTCTAACAATATGGATAAAACGTAAAAACAGTAAAAACTAAAAAGCTGTATTTGACGTGACTCCTTCCAAACACAAGCATTTAGCTTACTTGGAGTTGTGGAGGGTTAAGGAATACTACTAGTTTGCAATCCAGCTTTCCATCAACTCTTTTTATAAATTTAAATCCCCCTAAAGTCTAAAGTACAGATGACTTTATTCTACGACTCATAGCGACCGATAAGATAATCTAATATCAGTGTTATTGTACTAGTGAGATATTAAACAGATGTTCTAGAACTGATACAATATATGCGCAACATATAATATGACGTTATGAGTAACAACAATCACGTCATTTAGTTTTATTAAATATTTATATTATTTACTAGCTTTTCCTTATAAAGTGTAGTGACCGACCGAGACTGGATTTTCAGCCTACAACCTAACAAAATTGACACGATTCCGGGAAATTCAAAGATTTATTTTGATTTTTAATAGCAGTTGGACATATTACATCTCTTAATGTATATTTCTATAGATTAATAACCATATCTATTTATCTATAACATTATAATTTTAATCAAAATAAAAAGGTTAAGTTCTTTATATCAACCAACAACCTAGTAAGTCAATGGCTATGTATAGTATACAAAAAAAATTATTGGTACCAAAAGTTTCGGCCGAAACACATTTTATAGCCAAAACTTGGCCGTAACCGAAACCAAATTTTGATTGGACACTAATAAACAGTTCAAACTATATAAGAATATTCTAGAAAATCTTTAAATAGAATAAATGATAAGTATTACCTAATCTGTTTTATCATGTTATCATATAATCTCACAAAATTCTAAAATAATAATAGACAAATTCAAAAGTAAGTAGCATGACGGCTGATACAAAAAATTTTTTTTTTTTCAAAATAAAAAACTATAGTGTTGTGTGGTAAAAAAAATCTAACCAAGCCTTTCAACATTTTTAGACTTTTGAAACCTACTCTAAATATGCAATGTAATCCAAATCGTTAGAACCGTTTCAAAGATACACAATATACATTTATAAGAACTACTCGCTCAGTTTCTAGATTTTTTCATCATATAAATAAGACAGTTTTGATTACCAAAAGTTTAATAATACATACCTGTTCTTGATATTGTTCAGACGTAAGGGCATTCACACCCTCACCTCTGTGGAGGCAGACGTGGGCTACCTTTATGACATACTCTAATTTCCTCGGCTGTTCCTCTACCTGAAATCAGTTACCTAGATTAAAAAAAGATACAACTTTTAATTCGAGTATTCTACCTTTTACTAGTTCGCCATCTTTGATTATCCGCCATATTGTATTTAGAATCACTTCACATAGCTAACCATGCATTATCATCCAATACATACATACATATTTGACATACAGACAAAAATAAAATAGTCTTATCCATATTGATGACTAATTCTCCTTCGAATACTCTAAATTCACATATAAGTGAACAAAGAAAGTAATTTTAGAACCCTAATACTAAAATAAATGACATCCCCCTTTGGAGTTAAAATTAAACTATGACATATATTCTAAATGAGGGCAAAGATAGTATGACTACCTCAGAAAATTATTGAATATGTCTACAGACGAGCTACTGTAGTCTAATATAACTACACACCTCAATATCGCAAACGAAGTTGCGGGTAAAAGCTAGTGTATTATATACTACCTTTTCTTGTATGTGGGTATTTGTAAATTATCACCAATTTTGGGAGTGATCGGACATATCTAACTCCTCCTAGTTCCTTATTGTACTTCACCACTAGTAAAATAAGTACAATAGGGAACATTGTCTGTGGGTAGCATTTTTATTTATTTAGGCTAATTATATTACAAATAAGTTTCAAGCTCTGAAAATCTCTAAAAATGACGATACTTCCATACAAGTTTTCATCCCCACCTTTCAACCAAAGGGTTATGTCCTTTCTCAGGCTCTAGACTATCTGTATACCAAATTTCATTTAAAGTTCAGTAATTTTGACGTGAAAGCGCGACAGACAGACGTAACAGTTACTTTCGCATTTATAATATTAGTAAGGATAATTTTATAATTTACCTTGGCGGCAAGGAACAGCGCAGCAGCAGCTATAGCATTCCTGTGGAACTGTGTGAACGAGTGGAACGCGTAGAACCGGTGCATATACACTATCGCCGTATTTATACATAATTGAGATCTGTGTTGCTATTAAGGAAATATTTTGGAAAAGAAACATTTGCAATAAATTAAATTAAATATAAAGTTGGAATGTTGAAAGTGTTTTAACTCATCACACTCAATACACACACCTTCCTAGAACTTTCAAAATAACACAAGCATGAAATAAAAAGAATCAGGATAAACGTCCAGTTCCAGAAGTTGAGACGACAAAAAAAAGTCTAGAGTCCCCTTTTACTTAACCAATAAAAAACTAAAGACTGGATATTAACTCAGTCAAACACATCTAATCAAGATCTTCTAAGTGAATGGAATCAAAAAACAGCAGCCTTCAAAAACTACAGCCTTCTATGCATAATATTTTAATCTCGTAAAGTAATTAAAACCTATTGGTTACTTCCCGTCGATCTTGAATCATAGAATTAAGAAGCAATGTCTTTCAGTCAATCTAGAATCATAAAATTAGATAAGAAGGAATGTCTTTCTGTCGATCTAGATTCATAAAATTAGATAAGAAGGAATGTCTTTCAGTCGACCTAGAATCATAAAATTAGATAAGAAGCAATGTATTACAGTTGCTCTAGAATCATAAAATTACATAAGAAGGAATGTCTTTCTGTCGATCTAGATTCATAAAATTAGATAAGAAGCAATGTATATCAGTCGACTTAGAATCATAAAATTACATAAGAAGGAATGTCTTTCAGTCAATCTAGAATCATAAAATTAGGTAAGGAGCAATGTCTTTCACAAAAAAACATCTAGGAACCATATTTGCAGATGGTTGACCTGACTGTGAGATACGTCAACAAAAATTTTCTGACTTCAAATTATATTTATCAACTAAATTTGTACATAGAGAGTGCAACTCGCACTTGACCGGATTTTTAAATCCATAAAACACAAAGTGGGGGCAAGTTGACAAGTACAACAAATTAAAATACTGATAAGAGCATTAACAATGACAATGACTCATAGTGATTTCCAGTAGTCGTAACTCATGAGTCAGTGAATGCACTGTTATTTGCCATTATTACTAATTTTAGACTCTTTAACTGTATATTGTGTATGACCTCGTTAATGTTTCCTTAATCCATACTAAACATAATATACATGTTTAAAATGGAGAATATTGTATGTTGGTTTGTTCTTTTGTCTCTGTCTAATGGTGCCTTGCCTTTTTTTGTTGACCAGGAGGAATCTGCTAACAGATAACTCCACAAGCGGGGACTTGGGAAGGTTTGCTGAGTTGATGTGACAGCCCAAAACTATCTTTGATGGAGGAAGCCCGACTCGCTAAACCATTTGGGATGCGCATTACGACCTACCTACGCTTGTCCGCTAACAGACTCTACTCTGGTGAAGATGAGATGGTAATTCTTCCTTCAGTCCTACACAAAGTGTCGCCCCTGGAACACTTAGGGACGGACCTGCACTAGGCAATAGTGCCTTGCCTACTTTTACATGAAAAACATTATTTTTTAGATAAAGAGCAAGACAAGAGAGCATGGTGGACTGTGGCCTTCCCCCCTCGTCATTCTGAGGAGAACCATCTCAGCAGTAGGCTATCTCGGGTTGCAATGATGACGATGATTTAGAGCCCTAAGAAATATTTTTTTTAGTTTATCTACACTAATATATAGAGTTAAGATTTTTTTTTTTTATAATTAATAAGGGGCAAGCGAGCAGAAGGTCCACCTGATGGTAAGTGGTCACCGTCGCCCATGGACATCTGCAACACGCGAGGAGCTGCCGATGCGTTGCCGACCTCTGAGAAACCTGTACACACGCCATTTGAAGACCCTCATGTTGTAGGGAATACCTCTGGTGGAAGGTCATTCCATAACTTGCACGTGCGTGGGAGAAAGGATCTTGACGCACGTACATTACTAGGACGCCAGGCGTCCAAATGGTGAGGATGGAATTTGTCCCAGCGGCGGAGAGTGCGATGGCGGAAAAGAGTTGGGGGCACTAAATCGAATAGTTCTTTAGAACATTCCCCATTGTACAGACGGTAGAAGACACATAGAGAGCCAACATCTCTCCGGAGACTTAAGTCATTTAGACCGTATGTCATTTAGACCGTATGTAAGCATTGGATTGTCGATAATACGATTTGTTTGTATTTTTGTTGGTTCAAATAGGCTCGAAAACTACAGAACCAATTTTGAAAATTCTTTTACCGATCCAAAGCTACATCCTTTCCAGGCAACAAAGTCATATGGCGGTGCCATAAATATTCTAATTAAAAAGATATGGCCATTTAAGTGCTCATTTACAGGTTTTCTCTGGATATAGAGATCTAATTTTAGTAATTATTTAACTGATAGAAAACTAAACTATTTCTGAGTGACATAAGTGATGTAGTGTTGTCATATACTTATATATTTTAATTAATAGATGGCCCGCTTCAAATACCCAGAGTGAAGCAAGGGCAAGCCTCTGGTATTTTATACAGAAAAGGTTCTTATGAGATTTATATGTAAGTCCACAAATTATTCAAAACAGTATCTGTGTTTATATTTGATTTATAAAATATTTGATTTTACAATTCTTTTCATTTCATTTTACAATTATTCCATCTGTTTTTAACACTTGTACAAATATTAGGGGTTCTAAAATGGTAAATTTTCCATTACAAATAAAAATATTTAGTTCAATATTGAAACAGTTATATCTGTATATAATGTTATTACTCATAATTTAAATGTATTGATTTGGATCGCAAAATAGTTTCAAAAGTTATGTTACTGTAGCCTCTACCTAACCTCGCTTTTTTTTAAAAAACAATAATTTATCTTTTTAAAGAAAAAATCCTCATATTGAATATTTTAGAATCCTTTAAAGATCAGTTAGAGGTACTCTAAACAAAATTAGAGTAAAGAAATTTATGTCAGGCGTTCATATTTAACCATTGGAACCGTTTTAGTAAGTATAATAGTTTTGCATAACTTTTAAAAAAAAAAATTTTCTTCGGTAGAATTTCGTTCTATGATAAAAGTTCTGACCAAAATTCAACCAAATCAAAAGGGGTTGATTCCAACCATTAGACGATTTGACATGGAATGACCCATATCCGGCTAAAAATTCTATATATAATTTGATATAAATGGATTAATTATATGAATTAAAAGGAATCAATCACTGATTATTCTATACCATTACTAAGATGAAATATAGTCTTTTTTTATGCTATCCATCTATACTAGTTACTGTTTGTGGGCTATTCTATAGCAAATCAATATTTATTGTATAGAAAAAAAAACAGATGTCATATAAACATGGATGCAACAAGTAGTTGCATAAGTTAAAAAATATAACCTAAGGCTGCGTTTCCACCAGATGTACACGGATGTTTATCGAGAGATGTGTTTGTTAAGAACGAAACTAATTTATTTATTGAGTTATTCAACAAATTAGCTATAATATTTAATAATGAAATTTACTGTGCTATATAAGACCTGAATAGTACATAAAACATAATGCAATAAATAAAACCTTCATAAATAAATGTATTATTAGAAAATTTCAATGATAAGCAAATTGCTTTGAACTTGAAATTAATTAACATGTTGCAATATTGTATATATATTTATATAGAAAATATATATATGTGGTTAAAACTGCAATTGCGATAACTTCATAATGGATTCAGGAGTATTTAAAGAAATTAGATTGAGCTACAAACTTAACTTTGCGGCTGAAAAACTGTTGTCTCCATACTTTAATTAATGAGGAACTAATTTTACCAACTGCAAAATAATTTTTAAGTGATTCCTTTCCAAGTGTATATTTTGATTACATATACTTAGAAGTTTAAAAACATTGTGTATGTTTAGGTTAAATGTATTAGGTTTAATTTCTACTTTTTCTCAAGACTGAGACAGATAGTCCCTTTTTTGGTACAGAACCCCAAAACTGAATAAATGGCCGCATGTCACTACTTTTCAGGGCATTTTGTTTTAAGTAAAGGAACATTTATATAACAATGTACATGGCTTAAACTAAAGCCTAACAATTTCTGTCTGTTTATTCCAGTTAATCACTGAAATGGCTGGACTTCCTCTGGCAGATAGCTGATGTAACAAGGAGTTACTTAGGCTATTTAACATCTCGCTACGACCCATAGGAGCTGAGCAACACGCGAACGAAGTCGCGCAGGTCGGCTAGTAATAAAAAAGGATAGATATATTCCAATGAGGTACAGTTACAGTTCATTGCAAATCAACATGGTATACAATGCCAAAAAAAACAAAATGGCCAACACTGGAATCCAAGCAAAAAAGGCAGGTAAAAGTCCTTGTAACACATCCATTGTTATCAATACAGGTGAAAAAAAAAAGAACATCTGGGTCAAGTACTGTACCAAATAATTGAGTTCATATTGTATTGCTCTTGAATTGACATTTCCTTACTTTTTTTTAATATAACAGGTCTGTTGACCATGTTGGAGATACTTTGGATTGACCCTCATGAACAGGTTACTGATTTAAGGTTATGAACAGGTAGTTCCTGCGACAGATACATTAAAATGAACAGATATTATTATAGTATTATTATTTATTAAGTGCCAGTGTTTTATTTTCTTTTTTTTGTGGTTTAAAATGGATCATTGCAAAATTTACTTTAAAAAAATTATAATAATATATTATGACAAGGATGTGTTATGAAAAGGTAGTTCTCCAGATAAATACTTCAAAACAAACAAATATTATTATAGTAAAACTAATCCTTAACTGTCAGTGTTTTATTTTCTTTTTTTTTTTTGTGGCTGTTTAAAATGGAACATTTGCAGAATTTTTTCTAAACATTTTCTACATTTAAATATTTAAAAAAATTAAGCAAAGTTCAGTCTTATTTTTTTAATGACATTTAACATGGTAATTAGGGAGGTTGTGATCAGGGATGTTATGGAGCTCCGTAACCGAAACTTTCGGATATCCGATATAAATGAATATCCATAATCGTAACCGAATTCGATATAACAGTTTCGGATAATTTCGGGTAGGAGCCGAGTCTAAATCATGCATGTTATGAAAAGTTATTAATTGTTCATTATTATAAGTTAGTTATTGCGAGATTACGTTACCTTTTACATTTATAAACTTACTTGTGTGCGCTTAGAGGAAAATGACTAATAATTTGTATAAATTAATAATAATTTTTCACATTTCAGCAAATTGCGTATTAAATCTCATGTAATTTAGAATTATTTTAATCAAGTAAATTTACATTAAACAAAATGTCAACAGTGTGGTAAAAACTTTTTAAAGAGTCAACACTATTTTTATTTTACTTTCAAAATCTAATAACCATAACCGAAACTAACGGATAATCCGAAATTATTTCATATCCTTAACTAAAACCAATATAATATTATTCCTTTATCCTTATCCATATCCAGATCCAAAATTTAATATCCATAACATCCCTAGTTGTGATGCAGAAATGTGGAGACAAACACAGATGGCCAAAGCAGCAATGAGTGAGCTAACCAGAATCTGGCAAAGCAGGATAGTGTCAAAGTAGGAGGAGATGCTGCACATACCATGGTCATCAAAAAGAACAAATCAATCCATTCTCCACTAACTAAACATCACGACCAGACTATCCACTACCTGCTACAAACGAGAGGCAGCCTAGATAAGCTAATTGTAGTTGGAATGATCGAGATAGCACAGGGTGGAAACAGCTAATAACTGCACCCGTGAAAGCTTATCAGAATGGGCACGACCTTCAGTAATGAAGTACACGAAGAAGAAGAACATGGTAACTTGTTGGCATATATTTTTTTCTACCTTCTTTAAATATTTTTTTAAAAGCTCGACTTAGATAGCATTAATAATTAATATTATATTCAAAAACAATAAAAAATATTAATATAATTCTCTGTAATAAATATTTTACATAAAAAACATATTCATTTATAATAATTTTGCATCCATGAACTTAGCATTGAATTGATGTTGCTAAAAAATAGAAAGTCTAGTGATGTAGGTCAGTTACATGACTTGTGTGCTCGTAAGAAATTTTAAAGCTCTTGTCTGCTGTTTTGATTTTTATTTAAAAAAATACATAATTTAGTGCATGTTATATTATGTTTTGCAATGTAAATTAATATTATGCAATTTAAGAAAGTAAAAGTATCAATATATAAAATTAAAAGTACTCATAAAATGTTGCTTAAATATAAAATTGTTTGTTTGTTAAAATCAATTTGCTATTTTTTTGAAATTTAGATCAGGAGTTCCTAATAAGTGGGACATGCCACCCTAGACAGTAAGTATCTTTGTAATCACCCAGAAAGCATTTATAAATATAAAGTGGGACAGATTTAGACTGGCTCACAGTGTATCAAATAAAGAGATTCTATTGGTTTTTAACAAACACATTCCTCGCTTATCTTAGGTGGAAATGCAGCATAAAATACTAAGATGTTATATTATGAACTTTTCCTATGTTCATACCTGAGATCAGAAATTTCACATCCCGATGAAAAGAAAACAAGACTTGCAATTCCTAACGTAATAAAGATTATCCCTTTTTGATAGTTGGTTATCATAACCTTCAAAAATTAAATTAAAATCACTATTATAAGTATTTATTTATTATTAATACTACTGTCTTATAATCTGGGGAGGCTAAATGAAAGATCAATAATTAGCAACATCAGAGAGGAAAATCATGCATTAAATTTACAGGAAAAACATTGTTCGGAATTCCCAGAAACAAGGGTTATCATTTTGGTTGTTATCTGTCTCTGTTTTGTTTTCGATTTACGTTCATGCAATATAAATTCCTTTCATGAAATACTAAGTTTTTTGTCATTCTGTTTAGGGCTAAAGAACGTAATTAGGTTTTGTATCTTTTTCAATGGAGATTAAGAAATTCATAGATTTTGAAGTGTAATATATATAAAAGAATTGATTAACATTATATATTAAATTTGATCACGTCAACAATATACGAACGTGATTCATAACGTCTAGAAACTTGCACAAATTGTAAATGTACACGGCGCTAACAAACACGATATTAGCACGTATGGAATGATTGGAGAATTTGCCGCGCAAATCGCGTGTACCGTAATAAAACGTACAATTATAGAGGCAGACAGGTCGATCCCTACGTCAGCGGCTGAGCGCGCAGGCGTCCTACACTCCACACAGCTGTCAAAGTGCACTGACCTAAAAAATAGCACGCAGCACGCGACCATAACCTAAATACAACAATACATCAATATATTACCTCTTAAAAAGTTAAACTTTAGAAGAACGCTTACCTTTAGAAATCGAGTCTACTCACGGGGTTTCCCACCGAACGCATCCAAGCGAAAGTGACCTGACGCCGTCAACGCTTCAATGTTTCGTCATTCTTTCTCATATAAACTTGACACCACACTTTTAGCATTTTAACATTATGCTGCAAACATTTTCACAAATAAAAACACTTTCAACGCTTTCAACACACGTTTCATCCACATGACTCGACAAAAACATTGCACTTCACTTTTTGAAAAGGATACACTTGAAGCCGCTGGCCCATATCCTGGATCAGATTGGCGGCCTGCTGCCTATACGCTAGCTCCTTATCTGCATCTAAACCGCATTTTCTGCTTGCTGAAGTCTGTAGCTGCTCTTTTGTAAAATACCATTTTTCCTGTCCACCAGCCATTGAATGGATATTCCAATGACTGCCCACTAAGAAGCTCGCGCAGTGTTGCCAACTTGAAGATTCAAGAAAGCCCGCTTATTGCACTAAAATATAAAATAAAATGCATAAAATGAAAATACTGCATAAAATATAAATAAGACAAATAATTATTATTTAATATAGTAATAAATAAA
Source organism: Limenitis camilla (assembly GCA_905147385.1). Taxonomy (NCBI): domain Eukaryota; kingdom Metazoa; phylum Arthropoda; class Insecta; order Lepidoptera; family Nymphalidae; genus Limenitis; species Limenitis camilla. The sequence goes on along the minus strand of LR990251.1, from coordinate 3,136,867 downwards.
ACTTACTGTATCACAAATCACTGTGATGGTGTTTTATCTCAATTAGCATAATTATAAAACAAAAAATGTGTAATCAACATAAAAACTACTACAACTCTTACAACTAAAACATAATGAAAGGAGTTTCACCTCCAAAAAAATTAGATATTCTCCCAGAAAATGGGTGAAGATGACAATCCTGAGCACGACAGAGCTGCGCTCCGTCTATGTGCGTGAGTGGGAAAGGGACGGCGCTATTATAGCGACAACCGGATGTAAACCACGTTAACATTTGAGTGATTTAAAAAATATTAAATAGCATCTTTAAATTCACAACACCTAAAATATTTACAAAATAATAACTAAAATTATAAAAAAGTTTTTACAACTACACTTGCTTGATGAGTTATGTAAAAAAAATTCGTCACTTTATGTATAACTTCGTAGCTATAATCAAACGGTCGCCATTGTAAAATTTTGGTGGTTTCACAGTGAGGACTCCGGTGACAGAATGTTGATCTGCAACAATTCCAGGTACATTTCACGTTATCACTATGTTTCGATTTGTAATTTAGAATGTGTACTTTCATTTGTGCATATTTTTAAACTGCGTAATTAACTTTCTTAGGAATTAAACGACTATTAAATATACGGACCTAAAAACTCAGTCACACGGGGCAAATGGCCGACCCACCACTGTAGTATTCAATAGACTTTTTAATTTCTATTGGAATAAACGGTAATTTATAAATTAATGGGCTGTTAATTATCTGAAAATTAGTTAATTATTTTTATAGAGCATTTAGTGTGATTAGTTTAATTGATAGATTCTTAGGAAGTAATTAATAATAAAGAAGAACGGCATTTGATGCTTAAATGCTTTTCCTATTGAATTTTCGCGGTCGTGACTGCGTAGTTCGTAGTAGATTTTTTCTTCATTCTGCGTACGTGGGTTTCCGCTTTCCTCGAAAATATTAAATAATAAATCTGCGATAACATATTCGAAATATATTATCCTTCTTTAATTTAAAAGTTTATTTATTTAATAAACTAAAGTGTATAGTGAATTGAAAATGTTTCTAATAAAAAAAGAAAATATTGACCATCTGCCTCATAACATAAAGATATCGGAACGTATGTAAAAATCTTTTCATATTTTTAGATATTGTACGTACTGCGTACGTTTGTAAATTGAATACATGTTTAATATTCATTTGTCGATTTATAAGTAATTTGACTTTCACGACCTTATTGGTATCAAAATAAGGTAATATTTACCATAAACGTTATTCGCGCATGATCTCGCCTACTTGCATTTTTTACTTGATGTTATTATGGGATAGTTAAAGGTCAAAGGCTACCTTATTCTGTTTTAAAATAAAGTTATGATTGCGTGATGTAGATGATTTAACGTAGTTAGTGAAGAAATATCTTTTTATTACCCTACAAAATAAGTGATTTATTTTAATAATATAGGTACCCGATATTTAACTCTGAAGAATACCTGCAACCATTTTGGATTTCATAGAAACCATTGATCGATATTTATATATAACTGTCGAAATGTAATAACTTCAATCTAAGAAAACAGATTTTAGGAATAAAAAATAGAATATAGGCTGTAAATTAAATAAAAAAAAACTAATAATCCATCTCTATATTTCCAGTTAATTCAACACCAGAGAAGTTAGATATGTCACAACCAGGCAAAGTAATACATCTACAAAAAGTCGGAATGCTTAGTCGAGGAGAAAGGTCATCAATTAAGATAACCAATGTCAAGTCTATTAAACCACCAGATCCAGAACTGGTTAAAAAACAGGAAGAAGAAAGGTTGAGGACACAGGTAAACAATTTGTTAATTTTCCCAGTAAATAATATAAACCCTGAAGACCACTTAACCGCCATTCTTATATTACTAAATCATATAAACTTTGGAAGACATAAAAAAAGGGACACATGGACTAGACAAGTAAATACAAAGAAAGACTATGAAGCCAACCTAACATTTTCGCAAGGTCATAGTTAAACTCTAAAACCAATAGCAGATTGAAAAGATGGTATATTTTGGATTTAGAGACCAGATAGTTCCATTTGTTGAGACGAGCAAGGAGGATGCTCAAAGATGCGCCCCTCTCATGTAATAGCATTTACTTCAGACAATCCAATTATGGCTGAAAGAACCAATTGCAGATTACTTACAAGTCAAATTCTGAAATTATATTAAACAAAGTACAGGGAGTAGATCCCTGTCTATGTCTCATCAAACCTCAATTCTTTTTCTTGTATATCTCGTAACTTGTTATCAAGTTTTGGGAGCTAGTAAAGACCCTTTGGGGATCACTCACACTGACTTAAATTACTTTATTATAAAATTTGTTTATAGAATATTGTAACAAATATATTTGAAGACAATATTATTGAGTTAATCCTAGTTTCGCATTTGAGGCTTTTTGTGGTTATTGATTCATTGCTCAGGGCTGTTGCTAAGCTGTTTGTGTGAGTTTTTATTTGGTATTTATAACCCCTCATTCTTTGTTCCATTTCTTCTTTTACAGTATTGATCCTCAGATGGTCATGTATTTCTGAATTTCTGACTAACCATGGAGCATATGAAATTGTTCTGAGAGCTCTATTTTGGAATCTTTGCAGGATTTCCACATCTGAGTTTTTTGTTGAGCCCCACAGTTTAATACTACGGTATTTGAGTACTTTGTTTTTTTTTTTAAAAAGATTACTAGCAGTATGGATCACATACTACTAGTATTCCCTTTACCCCTCCAACTAAGCTAAAATGCTTGTGCTAGGAGTGGGCCACGCCAGTAATCCAATGTCCGGGATTTGAACCCACAACTTGTTGATCGTGAATCCAATGCCCGAACCACTGAGCTACTAACGCTAACTTCTCCAGTGATAGATGTGATGTTCCCCTTAGGAACCAATTAAACTTGTTTAGTAGTATGTTTAACCCATCTCGTTTTTTCTCAATATGGTACCACCATGTTTGTTTTCTATCAAGATGAATGCCAAGGTACTTTGCAGTTTCTTGATGGGAAAGTATGTGTGCCAAGCTTAATTGGTGGGCAGTTATCTTTTCTTAAGGCGAATGTGATGTGTGTAGATTTGCTGGCACTAGCTTGTATGTGCCATTTCTTCTTCCGTTTATCTACTTTATCAAGATGTGTTTGTAATGCAAGTGAAGCTTTCTTGGGATTTTTGCTGTTGAGGAGAGCTGTGTCATCATATTACACTTTTAGTAGTTGGGATGTCAGCTGTGTATATTAGGTACAGTGTTGGGCCCAGAACAGAACCCTGCGGTACTCCAGCAAAGTATGTTGTAAAATTCTGAGTGAGAGTCATTAATCTTTACCCGAAAGATTCTATTTTCTACGTATGACTTGAGTAGCACATACAAGTTATATGAGAGTAATTTCTTGATCTTAAATAGTAGGCCTTGGTGCCAGACCTTGTCAAATGCCTGTTGTACATCCAAGAATGCTGTTGAGCAGTATTCTTTAAAAAATGTTTGTTTCTTTTTTTAATAAGTAAATCTTTTTTTTACTTTCCAGTTACAAAAGGAAATAGTCTCCCGTTCTCGTACCTGTGCCAACAAATCGTACGAATGTACGCTCCCTGTTGTAGGAGGCAGGGTGTACTGCGCAAGACATATATTAAATGATAGTGCTGCGCCCTACAAGCAATGTCTGCATATTAACACAAATGGTACGCGATGTACGATGCCAGCGCCCTCTGAGAGGGAGCAGGGGTGAGTTGAATTCTTTTGATTTACTTTGCAATATATGTATGTATCATGGCTTGCTCATGATGCAATATTAATGATTTCTTTCATGACCTTTTCGTTGTGCCCACTAATAAAGCAAAATGCTGCTCAACCAACCTTGCAACTGAACTTTAAAGCAGTTATTTTATTATTCAACTGAATTAGCTAAGTAGCGTCACTCTAAATCTAATATGGGGGATCGCCCGAGATGGTATACTACTTATTTCAACCACTTCCTGGTATTTGCTTATGCTTTGACTTGGGATACAAGGACTGGAGCTGTCTGATGCTTAATGTTTGAATGTATGGTGAATTTAATCACATGTATATCACAAACTCCCATACAACTTCTTCGTTTTCAACTCCTGCAAGCGGGATAAAGGGTAGCGCCTACCTCATTTCCGAATGAAGAATTTTAGTCAGAGGTTTATTGTATATGCATATATTATGTATATTTCTTTTATATACACGTAATTGAAGCAAAGTAAAATAACATCAAAAATGGCTCTAACTTTGTTTTTATAAATCACTAGCTGACCCGTCTTTGCTTCGCGAATATGTATTGGGCTACAGGTAAAATTTTATAAAAAATGTTTTAGCATTTTTCACCTTTTAATCCTCATCTGGAGTTCAGTTTATTTTTATATACAATTAAATAAAAAAAAGGAATTATAGTCTATATGCATACCAATAGTATGTCGGCTTGACTAGAATATCCTTGTGGGGGTCATACTTTAGTTAGACCCAGATCAACAGCATTACTGCTAGAATACTCGCGATGCAATCATAAATATCCTGTCGTGACGGCGTATTTATTTTGCAATCCCCACTTCCTTGATTTGTGTTTATCAGTTGTTCAACAAATGCTAGTCTAATTAGTGTTGCCAACATTCATCAAATAAAAGCAAAAAGCTAACAATCACTTGTATTTTCTGTTAATTTTCAGATTGTGTTTCGAACATGCTCGAGCTTCGTTACACGCGCGGCAACGGAGCACCGCGCCTCCGCCGCCTGTCACTACTACAGAGACACTGTTGAATCGATTACAACATTATGTTCGGTAAGAATCTTATATTTATCTACTATTTACATATCAGTATGGATAGCAACCTACGAGTATAACTCCTCCTGAAGCAGTGATAGCCCAGTGGTTAAGACATTGGTGGCTTACTCGGGAAGTTTGGGTGTGATCCTGGGCACACATCAACGACTCTTCTGAGTTATGTGTAATTTAAGCAATTAAATATCACTTGCTTTAACGGTGAAGGAAAACATCGTGAGGAAACCTGCACTCCTGAGAGTTCTCAAAGTTCCCCCCCTCCTCTTACTCAGGAGGAGACCCGGCTTAGCAGAGCGCCATTCATGGTTTGTGATGATGATGATAACCCCTCCAAGTAACGTACGTTTAAATAATGAAATTTTAGATGTGGCGGAATCGACGGTACTTCTGGGTATAACTTTAGATTCAAAACTCCAGTGGAACTCCCATTTATCGTCTCTAGCGGGAAAACACGGCTCAGCTGCCTACGCAGTAAGGAGAGTCAGACAAATGACCGATATTAATACTGCTAGGCTAGTTTACTTCAGTTACTTTCACAGTATTATGTCTTATGGCATTTTGCTGTGGGGTAGGGCCGCGGACATTGAATCCATTTTTATTCTTCAAAAGAGAGCTGTTCGGGCCATTTATAACTTAAGAGCGCGGGATTCCCTTAAAGATGTTTGTAAAAAAATAGACGTTCTTACAGTCCGATCTCAATACATATATTGTAATATTTTGTTCATTTACCAGAATATCCATTTGTATTCAAAACTCAGTGACAAACATAATGTTAATACTAGAAATAGTAATAAACTTGTAACGCCTTACTATCGTCTCCACAAAGTCAGTAATAGCTTCATGGGGCTTGGTGTTCGCATCTATAATAAGATTCCACACCCTATATCAGACTTGCCACTTCAACAATTTAAAACTCGGATCAAGAAGACATTAATATAAAAGCATACTACAATGTACAGGATTACTTAAATGATGAGAATGCTTGGAATCTAAGTGACGTTGACTCTCAAGCTAAATCATATTTTGTATTACAGATTATGTAAACATGGCATTTTGAAAAGAGCGACTGTTGAGTTTCTGGCCGGCTCTTCTCAACAGAGAACTGCTTTTCGAGCTGGTGGTAGCTTCAGACAAACTGACTGACCAACCAATTTTAAAGTATAGTTGAATTAAATAATTTTGATTTGATTTGTACATTGTACAGACAACACATGAATTCTGTCTCTTTTTTATTTATAAGTGTCCTTGGTATTTTCTCTTTCTCTACGTAATTACATCATTAATGTTGAGGTAAAAACAATGTTATAGTATACTTCTAAGCTGGAGTTAGAAAGACTATTAGGCTGTATTTCCACTAGAGATGTGCGAGTTTATCTACCTACCTAGCTCAGTGTGTCAAATGACGAGATACTATTGGTTTCTAACAAACACCTCGGTCGCTACGCATCCTCCCTTATTTCTGTTAGAAATGCAGCCTAGAGGGCCTTACTAACATTAATCTTATATTGTCTACAATAGTAAACAGAATTCTTTGTTTAATAATAATTTTCTGTTTGTTTCAGTCCGGAGCGCACGCGCACGACATCATGCGCATCCTCAGTGTCTGTGGTCAGCGATCCCGCAGATCAGGAGCAGATAACACCAAGCCCTATTGATCCATTCAGTATGTTCATATGTTTTGTCAAAAGTCTTTTATTATCAAAATAAAGCATTGATGTCACATTTTTAAATAAGTAGATTACTTTACAGACTTTGGATTCTTAACCGGAAAGCACTAACACAACACTGCATTTAACACTTCATTAGTGCTATCTAGAGACTACTTCACTCCTTGAGAGACCGCGCAAGACTTAGACTACAGTCAGACTGTCGAAAGCATATAAAGGGTCGAGATTGTCAAAATGTCGGAAGTGACTACTACCCAACTCCAGCGCCATAGATGTCAATGACATTCGATTATTCGATAATCCTTTACTGTTCTCCGACACTGAGCAGTGATGGCCCAGTGGTTGAGACTTCAAGTCTTACTCGGGAGGTCCGAGGTTCGATCCTGGGGACACACCTCTGACCCTGAGTTATGTGTGTTTTAAGTAATTAAATATCACTTGCTTTAACGGTGAAGGAAAACATCGTGAGGAAACCTGCACTCCTGAGAGTTCCCAAAAAGTTCTCAAAGGTGTGTGAAGTCTGCCAACCCGCACTGGGCAAGCGTGGTGGACTATGGCCTAATACCCTCCTCATTCTGAGGAGGAGACCCGGCTCAGCAGTGGGCCATTGAAGGGTCGTGATGATGATTCTCCGACATATATAATAATTATACTCTAATATATTGATATTAAATAAAATTCGTATAATTTGATCAAGTTAACGTTATTTAAAATATTAACTTGGCAACACAGTCTGTGTGACCTTTCATTACAGTGGGAATAGATACTCCCTCATTTTGTATTATAAAAAGGGATGACTTTACGTAATAAGGTGTTGTTGCTCTGGAATATCTAGTGACTTCAGTGTTGTGTATTTAAAGATAGTTTGCTGAATATTTAAATAATTAGTGTAATAGTTTTTTTTGCTGAAACAGTGTTAAATATTAGAGTCGGTGGTGGAGAGTCTTTACTGGTGAGGAAAGGCCTTTTAATCCTGCTGGTGCTGCTCATCCTTACCTGGGTCGCAAACCTAGGCATTGCTCGGCTACAATCTGGATTGTGTATTATTGTAGTTTTTTAAGTGTAATTAAGCTACATTCATATTTTTGTCAGTACAGTTTAGACGTGTGTTTCATCCGTAATTTTTATGGTTCATCTCCGAGAAACTAATGAACGTTTGACAATCCGTCCATCCCCCTCCTTCATTCTTACTAAGACTAAGTACCAAGCGCTTCGAATCCACGTTTTCTAGCGAAACTGGAACGATCTGTCGGAGTCTGTATTTCCTGAAAGTTACAATATTGTTGTCTTCAAAGCAAGAGTAAATAGGCATCTTCTAGGCGTGTCCCATCCTAGACCGTCTTGTTGCTTAACATCTATTGTATGTTTGAAAGAAAACAACTGTCGATAAAGCTAACGAAGAAGTTTGAATAGTATGGATTTATCTATATTAAATCTAGGGGAGCGGGGCTAGATGTAACAATTTTTCTTTTCTTGGCTGTGAAGTCTTACATTTCAAATAAAATTTTGATTAAACCTGTGACCAATTCTTGTAAAAATGTTATAGAAAAAAAAAAGAGATGAGTGTTACAACTTACCCCATGATTGAGGTTAGTCAGGCTTCGAGCAGCTAGTAACTACGAATTAAATACCAGTTTTCTATTTTTCGAAGATTTATTTAGCATTAGAATCTAGACACGCTAAAATCAACTTAAACTTTTAAGTTTTATTCTTAATAACAACAACATGTTCTTTCTTTTTTAGACTATAAATGAACTTTAGGCACACAGCTTTGTATAATAATAAAATCTAAAAGTAGGTTAAATATGAAGTGTCCTTTGGAATTACAATTAAGACACAAATAAGATCTTATCTCCTGTTGCACATTTTACTTGTGCCCACATCTTTCTTACTCTTTAAAAACCAATCTAGGTTTGATAGAGATTAAACTGGTTTTATTTTACAAGACATCAACAGAAGCCTATTCGTACTCGTCTTGGCTTTGGGAAGCACGTTCAGTTTTTCTTTTATAGTGTCTTATTCTGAAATCTGAAAAGAAGAAATTTCAGTACGTCGTAATTTCATAGAAATTAACTTGTTTCAACTTGGCCCATGAAAATGTTACAATATAGGGTATATTGTAATTATATAGCAAAGTTTTAATAATTGTATAGCAAATTTTTTTGAATTAACTGGACAATATTTTGTATAAACAAAAAATAGTCCATCACCTGATCTTATCGGAGCGCCTGTACAGCACCGCCTCCAGGGTCATCCAGCAGGATACAGATCGCCATCATATGATAGAGCGAGTATGAAATGAATATTCTTCTATTATCTAGGTAAATGCTTGTTTCTACTTATCCCTGTTACTTCTAACCCCCCGCTTCTCTAATGTGAAACTGTGAACACCCTCTTCCCCCAGGGAGGCTTGAAGTGTTAGTGGAAAATACGCTGCAGGGTGTAAGTAAACTACATGTTTACTTGGTGAGATATTCTTTTTGTTGTTACTTTAGGAGCGGCTGAAACATGATTTAATTGGGAGATATCCTAGACAGTCGATCTACCCTCATTTAACTGAGTCGAAGGCTTACAACATTGAAAAAAAATACTGGTGGAGATTAGGTGTAAACACATTGTGCGTAGGCCCGAAAACCATGTTGTGTGAAAATGCCTAAGTGTCTAATGACCATAAACCACATGACTGTCAATTACCCAGAGGGACCTTAATGAAGAAGACGCCTGGTATCGGCAAGAATGGCGTCACATGATTGAGGACGCTGACCTACATGACGAGAAAAGGCGAGACGAAGAAGATTAGGACATTCTTACTTGACTCTAATATTCTTCATTTCTTATGCTTCCAGAGGATATAGACGCGAGGGCAGTAAACGCAGCATACTCGGCGTCCATCATGGAGTGCGGTAGTGGCACTGAGAGTGAGTGTGACAGTGTTACCATCGGTCAAGAGGATGGCAACTCCGACACTGAGACCGCACCCTGTGAGGAACTCCCTTTATGGTAAGTGATACTACCATTATTATTATTCTTACAGGATAGAAAGAGAGCCATTCTATTGTTTGTGTTTTTACTACTTTAAATATTGTAGTTCTCTTTTATTTTATCAGATTTATCAATCGGATCTCAATGGAGAAGTTTCATGATGTTGATAATGCTATATTTAACTTAATAAAATCTAAAATATAGATCGAAACGAATATACCCGTGGAAAAATTTAAGTTTAGTGACGTCACACGCGCGCAAGAAACGAAATTATTGTTACAGGCGCGACTTTAAAGTCTATATAACTTATTCATTCATAACTCATAACTTATTCAGATATTTTAATGATTCATTTAAATTTTTAATTTATTTTACTTTAAATTTTACAATGAATATATAAAAAACTAGCGGCCCATCCCGGCTTCGCGCGGGTGGAATGTTATTTTTAAAAATATTTTGGCTCTCTTGCATTTCGGTGCCCACTCTCGTGCCGCGTTACTCGCTGCGCTGCGTCGCTATACTGGCCCGTCGCGTCGTCGTGTATTTTTTGTTTATATTGATATTTTTAATTTCGTAATATCTTTTGAATGGAAGGTCCGATTTTAATAATTCAAAAAGTAATCTACAGGTATTGAAACAGTCTTGAATACGAAATAATTTATTTGGATAAGGATTAATACAAAGTTATAGAAAACATGGTCTGATTTTGATTGGCATTTTTATCAACTTTTAAAATGTAAAAAAGTAGTTATAGTGACATAACTATAATAGTTGGACATATGGTCTCGCGGACTTTTTTGTAGATATTGATACGTTCTATAATATTGTAGAACATTTTTTTGTTCTATCATCAATACTTTTTGCAGCGCATGCGATGAAAGATATTTTATGGCTAATTTTTTTGCACCTCGTGTTGGTTTTAGTGAGATTTCCTGAGGATCTCAATTTTTTTCTTTTAATAAATATAGCCTATGTTACTCAGGGATAATGTAGCTTTCTAATGGTGAAAGAATTTTTTAAATCGGTCCAGTAGTTTTTATGTTTATTCGTTACATACAAAAATACAAATCTTACTTCTTTATAATATTAGTATAGATAAAAACTACTTAATTCCGAGTTTAGAGACTATGCAATTTTTCCATCGCAATAACCTATTTTTCCTCTGAAGTGATCATTTTTATTTATTTATTTGTTTATGCACCTTAAAAATCCAACATACAATTTTTAATAAAAGAAATGATATGTACATCGGATAACTTATCTCTTTAAAGAGATCTCTTCCAGAAATCCTCGGCGAGTATAGGAGAAAAAATATTTAACATGTGATGTAGGCACAAAAGAAAATAATATACTTACATTATATTTATAAGAATATACAATAAGTTAACCTAAATATGAAACCAAATATACTACATAAATAAATATAATACTACAAACTGCATAAACAATTACATAAATTATATTCACATATATTATGTTTTATTTTATTAGGTCGAAATAGAGAGGTGTTGCTTCACTCTCTGTTTGAAAACGGCTGTGCTAAGGTTATCAATATAAATAATACTTGGTAGTGAATTCCAAAGACGCGAACTAGTAACAGTAAATGAGTTCTCATAAAATATGGTATTGTATGTGGGTACCACAATATTATTATAAATCACACAGGATCTTGATGGACGGTCCCTAGGGGGACACATTTTAAATCGCTCACTTAAGTATACAGGGGATGAATTTTTAAAAATATTATATAGAAGCGACAGAACATGCATATTCCGGCGAAGTTGAATAGGGAGCCACTTAAGATGACGTCGGAAAACGGAAACATGATCAAATTTGCGCAACCCATAAATAAAGCGGATGCACAAATTTTGAAGACGATCTAATTTGTTAAGCAGCTCCTCAGTGGCATCAATATAGCAAACGTCAGCATAGTCGAGTAGAGGTAGAAGTAATGATTGTGCCTACAGTTTTTTGGTTTCTACAGGGAGAAAGTTCTGCATGCGTTTCAGAGAATGGAGTGAAAAGTGTAGGCATTTGCTAACTTGGTTGACTTGAGCTGTCCAGCATTGATTGGAATCTATGGTCAATCCAAGATTTTTACAAGTTTCACTTATTTGTATGCGACCAACGCGACCCAAGCGCCATAGGTACATGGTGGATATCCCGCGACTACGTACCAAGCGCTTCGAATCCACTTTCTTTATTCGCACAGCGAAACTGTGGAACGGTCTGCCGGAGACTGTGTTTCCTGATAAGTATAGTGTGGGTGTCTTCAAAGCGAGAGTGAACAGGTATCTCCTAGGAAGGCGTGTTCCATCCTAGACCGTGTGATTGCTTACCATCAGGCAAGGCACGGTCAAACGCCAACCTATAGTATGTAAAAAAAAAAAAAGATTGTTCCATCGTACATAATTTTCTCCAAAGTATCAAAATTTATCCGGCTTCGAAGAGATCTGCTACCAATCACCATAGCTTTAGATTTTGTAGGGTTTACAAGTCCAAAATTTTTATTTAATTAAAAATTAACATTTATATATAACATACTTTTTATCCCGAAATAAGTGCTTTGGGAAAAGAAGTTAGTTCCACTTAAACTAATTTTATAATACATACGATACTATTCATACTAGAATATATAGAAGCTTGGTCTTAGATTCAGAAGTATTAATATCTACGAAATGCGATGTTACTGAGTGATTGAGTCTCTCATACTTTAATTGTACCTGGACCAAATTTTGAAGGTACTAAACTTAAACAATGACTTTCTTCAGCTATACTAATATTATAAAGCTGGAAGAGTGTTTGTTCCAAAACTACCTATACCATTTATCACCGATGAAGGCTATATGCTATATAACATCACGCTACGAGCCATAGGAGTGGAGCATCAAGTGAAGTAGTATATAATATATTCGTGTTATTATTATGAATAATATAATGAGAATATGCAAATGTTGCATGCCGCAAGGCGGAATATAGCTGTACATAATATATTGTAAACCAAACATCTTATAACCTATATTCGCAGCGAATAAATGATTTGATTTTCCAGGAAAGCAGGTGTGTACACTGCAGAGGAAGCAGTAACTGAATCCAAGAATGTGCTGAAGTGTCTACGGACAGCGTACATCCACCAGATGGGCACGCTGATAGACCTGCTGCAGTGTTCACGGGTGGAATACATCGAAGAACTGAGAACTGAGAAAGAACAATATTGTGAGTTAATATATTATACCCTACAGTGACAAGCCTAACCGTATCAATATAGATCAAGTTAACTCTCCTAAATAAGCTGTTGAGCTGAATCTTCCCGGCAGAGATGATAAATGTGTGGGCTTTTGATTCACTTTCACTCATATATTTGACCATTTATCCTACAAGAACTAAAAGATTATAACTAAACTATCGGGCCCGTACTTTGCTTACTAATGGGAATACTACCGAGTCATGATGAAAAACTGTTTTTTTTTATAATAATGTTTTTTGTTGTTGCAGGCTCAATAAACTCCCAAGCCCGGTCTGGTCCGCTGACGGTGCGGGAGCGCCGCCAGCTGCGTAAGCTGAAGGCCTACGCCGGATACCACAGGAAGCATGGTGTCGATGCTGTGCTGGCCAGGAAGCTGTACCATAAGAGAGCAAAGGTATAGCACTTTATTGTTTATTTTTATATAAAACCAGCTGCTTCGGCAAACGTTGCTTTGCCAAATTTGGGATGGGCCACACTTATCACTTAGGGGGATGAAAAATAGATAGTAGCCTATTTGCAGACCTACTGAATATGCATATAAAATTTCATAAAAATCGGTCGAGCCGTTTCGAAGGAGTATGGGAGGAGGTAACTAACATTGTGACACGAGAATTCTATATATAAGATATAGATAAACACTGTAGTGACTTTAGGAGTGTGATAATCGTCAATATGTTGATAACTAAGGAGTATTTAGGGGGGAAACTATTGTGACGTACAAAAATAAGAACATATTTTTTTAAAATATCAATGCTTTTTTTAACTTTTGAACAATTAATATTGAAAATTAAGTCACTGGTGAGAGCAGTCGCCTCAAAAAAAAATTGATTTGCTGTTTGAAAATAAAAATCCAAAAAGATTTCTTGAGCTTGAGACTTATGTGTTAAACATAATATGTTTATCTCAAATTTATATGAAGGAATAAACGAAGAGTTAAAAAATGTAATTAAAATTTTCGATTCTCTCAGTGCTCAGTGAGGAAAACAAAACTTATCTTTTTGATAGGGATGTTATGTATTAGCTAAATGCTTGTGTTAGGTTAGGTTAGGGGGCCACGTCAGTAGTCCAGTCGGAGTGTGAAGTCTGCCAACCCACACTGGACCAGCGTTGTGGACTATGTCCTAATCCCTTCCACATTTTGAAGAGGACACGGCTCAGCAGTGGTTTAAGATGATGATCATTCATGAAGTAATTGTATTTTCAGGTGAACTCAACAACGCGAACGTTTTCATCCCAAGGGCGTTGCACCTTCACCGAGGGAGGGGTCCGCTGTACCGTGCAGACGCTACCGGCGGCCAAGCATTGCATGAAACACATACTGGACGATAGACAACAGGTTGCTACTACTTTTTTATTAGATAGAAAGACATTAATATATCATTATTTAACTAAGTAGTAGATCGCTGACTTCTAAAGGGCCGGATAGTCTACTTTACCGACTAATCAGTACATCAATATTCATTTCCCAAGCTCTAGTCTCCAGTCCAATCTCAGTACCAGATTTCATCAAAATCAATTCAGCAGTGCATATATTTTGTTGCCATAGAGAATATAAGAAATATTTTTTGACACAGTTGTGATAGACAGACATACTCACGTATTGGTCTGCACTACTATCCGCCATTTTGTTGTTGATAGTAAAAGCTCTATTAACTGCTTTGACTATCAATTAAAATCCTTACTGAGTCAAAAAAGGTTTTTTGTCAAAACTAATATTTTTCGTTGATTAAATTGTTTTTTATTTCTAATATTTATTTATTTACTTGGGATTGGTAAATTTTATAAGCGTTGTGAAAATTCTTCTAGAATAACGTAACATCTCCTTCATTTAATCTAAGAAGTCACAAGTTATCTACTGTGAAGCAGTGTAAGGCGTGTATAAAGCTAGTATATGGTTCCAGGTGCTGTTCACGGCGTGCGGAGACCAGCGAGGCAGTGCGGGATGCAGGGAGGTGGTGGCGCGGCTGCCATTGCCCTCCGCCTCCTGCAGGTACCACACTGGGCCTCCTGCATACACCACCTTCACTCAAAAGGTACCCAAGACCAACTAGCTCAGCTTCTAAATAAATTTTAAAAAAATGTAAATATTCACGGTAGATGAATTAGGAATGTTTTTTTTTAACTGGGACAGTATAACTAATCCCAAACCGTTAAAAGATTACTATGCCAGACCCCAGATTCCACTAAATCCGCAGCATTTATGGGCTGGTAGAAGGAGGGGTTACGACAGAATCACTTGGCGGTCGAGTTCGCATTCTGGTGATCGCCAGCCATTCGGGGAACAGATTCCCTACCGCCAAGGGGTGCCGGGTTACTTGGCTCTTATGAGATACTCTCTCAGTGGCAGAGGGAAAGAGTATTCCAACCCATCCCCTCCCGGTTGATAACAAATAAGCCTGATTAATGGTTCCCAAGAAAAGTTTCCAACAGTTTAGGATTTCCAGTTTAAAAAAAATGTCCATGACCCGCACACAGGAATCAAGGATCACGGGGAACATAGTTGTTCTAAAACATCTTTTAGTTATAAAGAACAAACAGAAAGAATAAAAAAACAAATTATTATGTTAAAGATTTTTTTTTAAAATAAAGTAATCTATCATGGTGTTTACATGGCTACCCCCTAATTTTATTAAAAACTTTGAAAAATGTTAGCACTGTTACAATAAAAGTTATATTCAAATAAATTTCTTGCAGAAGTACAGCAGTAAAACTGTTTAACTTGATAATAAATAACTTAGTGTTGATTATTGTCCAAGTTGTATAGTTTAATAGGAGGGTAGAATAAAACAATCTCGATTATTATATGTTATAATAAGTTATGAGTATTAATACAATATTTATTTAATTACAGAAAGAAGAATCTCTCAGCTCATCATTTCCATCCACCTCAGATTTGTCTCGGGAGGACATCCTTCCTGATCCCTGACCCGAGGCTCTAGACAGTCTCCTCTTTGGATATGAGAATGAACTGTGTAATTTCTAAATAAACAAGTGATGTGACAAAAACAGTGATAAGAGTAAACTTGGATGGTGAAGTGATATTGTGACATGATGAGAAATGATGACGAGGCCTGTATCAGAGGTCTTCAAACTTTGATCGAATCTTGTAGATTACTTAGGATCATATTTCTTAGTAGATCCCTTTCTTATATTACTATTATAGACATAAGTTTTGGAAGACCAAAAAAAAGAGTTGTCACCCTTGGGTTTGGTAAAAACCACTAGGGGAACAATCGTCTAGGATGGAGCACGATTACATAGTAGATAACTGTTTACTCTGGATTTGAAGACACCAACATTGTAACAGTTTCCAGCAAGTCATTTCACTTTGTAGATTGTAGCATGTATGACAAATCACTACTAACCTCTTTTCCACCTTCTCCTGGCAATGCCAATGAATAAGAGCAGTTAATGGTGTTCCAGTTCGTTTAGTGCAATTTTATTGGCAAGTGGTCGTTCTGAAACGTCCACTTGCCAAGTATTGGTGTCATGGACACTCGGAGATACTGCATACGGGTCACATTAATCTGGCTGTCTGATAGAAGAGTGCTTATACTTCATACAAGGTCCGATAAAGAATGAATACCAACAAAGCCAAATTCCTGCTAATATTATCCTAAATGTTACATATTATAAATATAAATGTGTTTATGTATTATATTGATAATTGAATTACGAAAAGAGCGAGGAGGAAGAGAAGGAAAGAGGGGGTATATATTGAAAATGACTACAATTACGGTGTGTGATATTGAATGGACTATTGCGTATACTGCTACTAAACCGATAAATAACTAAACATTATGATCTTCTTGTAGGCTTAAGGATGTCCTTTATTCACATCAAACACTCGCCTCCAGTGCTTAAGCTTAACAAAACAAACACAAATATATAAATTGTGATTTCTAAATATTTTATTATCGAAAAAAAAATTGCTTTTGTCCATCTTATATGACTATATATATATATAACTAAGCTCCCAAGTTGTTTGTAGATTGTAAAACTGTGGATGTTAATAACTTAAAAACAAAATGGGGGCGAGTCACTATTAATAAGATAAAATAAATCTAAATTTGACATTAAGATAACTCAAATTTGTGTTGATTGGTGTTATATATATGTAATAAGTATATCTTACATTATGCATATTATTCAATGCTAGTTGACTACGTGTAGTAATATATTTTACATTAAGTATAATTGTGTACAAAACCTTCCAATGTTACAAATTTCATTCAAAGTGTAATATGTATAGATATAGATGCCGAAGCGTCAGCAGCTCAGTGGTTCGGGCTCGAGGTCGTGGGTTCAAATCCCGGACATTGGACTACTGGCGTGGCCCACTCCTGACACAAGCTATTTATTAGCTTACTAGGAGGGGTAAAGGGAATACTAGTAGTATGTGATCCATACTGCTAGTAATCTTTTAAAAAAAAATAAAAGATTAATCATAAATATATAACAATGTATCATATATGTAAAATGTCAGTATTTTCTAGTGTTAATTATGATGTTGGTAGCATTTATTTAAGTAGCATTTGTAATAATAATAAGTGCTTCATCTTCAGAGAGTCCAACTTAGATGCTATTGGGGCTTGCTCTCAATCTTGCCAAGAGTCTTTCTCATGATGGCATGAAAGTCAGCTGTTCACTCTTGTGAGAACATGCCAGAAGCTGAATTAAACCTCTGCAACCCCAACAGTACTCTGAAGCCGTTGTTATATTGGACTCTCAATTTATCTATAAACTTGTCGTGTAGAACGTTTGAGAGCATGAGAGTGCAATGGCACAGCCTGGTCGCGTAGCCTTCACAGCATTAGAGCAACTCTGATAGAGCCAGCTGTGGGGCCCAGCATTTTAAATGAATCAAAAGTGATGCTTGTAGAGTCAGCACCTCCTGAAGATGCTTCGTTTACGGAGCGAAACGTACGTTGATTGTCGATCGCAATCTACTTGTGTGGTGTGTCCTGTTTGGGGTTCGCGCGTCTAACTTTTCTGTGAACGGTGCGCTCTTGTGGATTGTGCTGTACGAGTCTGGTTGTTCGATCGTCGAGCTACCTACCTGTGTGGTGTGTCTTGGTTCGGGTTCGCGCGTCTCACTTTTATGTAGGCAGGGTGCTCTTCTGGGTTGTACCATACGAGTCTGGTAGTTCAGATTGCCGCAGATTATAGCAAGGTAACCTTTTGATTCCTTTTAACGCCATATCGTCGGCATAGCTTAAATTATTCCGCTGCTATAATTAATATCATTATTATTACATAAGTACTCAAGCCGTACTGCTATGGCTTTGTATTTAATATATGTGTTTGTGTCTATATCTCTAAGGAATAAGGAATAATGTCTAGTCATTAAGCCGTAATACTGTATGTCACTTACGCTTTAGTTGCTGAAAACTCGTGGGAGGAGCGCTTGTGTTTAATAGAAAAAAGTAGTACTTTTGTTAACACCTATACTTGTAATATAAAATAAATAAAAATTTTAAAAATAAAAATTTGTCGTTTTGCATAACGCATTTAGTACAGATTATAAATTAACACACAGTTGTGTATAATTAAATTTACAACTGTGGCTATTGGTCATTAATTTTGTTTTTTGGAGATTCATTTACAATCCTATTTCCCTGCTTATATCATTTAATGTTCTTATCAAGTATTCCAATTCGTTCGAGAGTTTTGCACTCGCACTTGGCCAAATTATTATATAAAAAGAATAATGAAAAAAAAAATGGTGACCAATCCCCCCTCCCCCCCCCCAAGCTACAAATGGGTGGACCGAAAGACTAAATAAACCTTGGTTTAAACTTGGATCTCATGGTTCAGGTGTGTCTTCTAAAAAGTGGTATAAGTTGTGTCCGTATTAACTTAAAAACATTTAAAACAGCGGTATTCATTCATAATAATTATTAGGTTTTGGATAAGTTTCTGTGAGACCCTGGTACAACGTTCATCAAAAGATTTCGTCGAGTTTTTAACAGTCCAGAGTGTTCTAGTTCAAATAACTCTTCGGAATGGATTAACGGTTTTGCTGAAAGGCTGGCGCCACCTTTTGTCCTTTCTGAGGATTTTTTTTCAAATTTAACACGGAACATTATCGGACGAGATGGATGCCCATTTTTCGGTGGCGCTGCACACCTGACTACCCTTCATCGACAACTCATCTTTTACGCCCCGGAATTCATCGCCTCACCGAGTTAGTCTCTGCCCCCAACTTGCGCAGAGCTCACTCCTCTAGTTTTAAATTATAATATTAAGTAAATATGTAAAAGAATTAAGAAAATATAATTCTTAGAATATTCCGGATTTTCTTCCCTTCCTGACGACGCCATCTCAAATTATCTTTCCCATCCTGAAACCTGTAAATGTCCTGACCCAAACTCCTATATAGACATATTGCGTTATCATCCACCGTAGCCAAGGTTATTGAACACCTTTTTGAAAATCACTTGGAAGGGGTAGTGAATAGCAGGAATATTTTGGCTACCTCCCAATTTGGCTTTCGGAAGGGTTTAAGCACAGTGGATAGTCTCAGCATTTTTACGACAGACATTCGATTTGCTTTTTCTAAAGGAGAGTATCTAGTTAGTGTTTTTCTAGATTCGGCCTATAATAATGTTCTGCTTCCGTTGCTCAGGCAAAAAATGCCCCATAGACGAGTGCCGAAGCCTTTGAAAATGAAATTACAGTAGGATGAAACAATAGTAAAAGGAAGAGAATACAACAAGAATAAAAGGAAAAATAATTTACGGGTGATCTGATGTCGGAAAGTGGAAAAAGTGTAAAAAATGGTTTATCTCGATTTCCGGCAAAAGAAAAAAGTTTTATGGCAAAGTTGTAGGTAATAATAAAATCTACAACTTTTGTATTTACACTTTTTTCACATAACCTCAAAATGTATGTGAAAAATTCTACGAAATTTAGTGAATACTTACCTTATTATGTCCCAAATGCACTGTAATTTGATGGTGTAAAAAAAATATACATTACTATAGTAAATGTTCTCAGAAAATGCAAAACAATGAAAAAAGCTTGAATTCAAAAAATTTTTTTTAATCATTATGAAATGTGGGTGGTAAACTATGCAAATGTTAGCTAACCAATAAAAAGATAAAACCTTATATTTTGTAGGACATATTTTTTTACGTTATTCAGATAATTATCTCGATAATTAACAAAAAAAAAATTCGGTTAGTAATATTTTTTTTTAATTCGTCAAATCAACATATTTCATTCCTATTATCTTAGTTATAAACCACAATCGAGAATTTTCGTACAAGAATTTGTTGGGCGTCTCATTGAATTGAAGCTATTCTCGATAGCTATAGCTTTATAGTAATTATTTTTACATTAAGTATTAGTACTAAAACTTTTGAGCGTAGGACCAAGATGTCATACCACGCAGTTTGTAAGGGCAATGTGGGTGGTAAACTATGCAAATGTTAGCTAAACAATAAAAAAAAATCAGCTGGAGTTACATTGGCGTAACCAACGTAGCTGGACAACATTAGTTTTAAGTTTCATCATTAGATATATTTTTAATAAAGAGTCAGTTCCCAGCCTGCAGCTCTAGAGTTTAGTTGTGTATTTTAGTTTTTAAAAACACCTTTGCTTGATCCCGCAAATTAACTGGCCCAGTCGTGGTAGGATAGTACCTAAATTAACGGTCCAGAAATAAGTAATTCCCGGCACCGCGGTACTATTCAAAAGAACCAAGTGAGGCAAGTACGAAGAACCAGCTCGTCCAGCAGCAGACCAGGGGCTCACAGCCTAAAATCGGCAATGCTCGTGGGTTAAGCATAAAACTTTGTTTCTCCCGAGATTCCTTTGTATCCCAAGTGTTCCAAATAACATTTGAGTACGAACATCTATTTTATTATAATTAATTTATTTTTATATTTTTGTTATTACACAACAACACAAAACGTGGAAGTTAAGAGCGAAATGACAATAGATTATAAAACTTTATCTATTCTTTTACCCTCTTACGATGGAAATAGGAAAACGTTAGAATACTATATTAATAGTGTAGAGAACGTTTTAGAGTTAATAGAAGGTAATCAGGCCGCTCCAATCGCGTGCCTGATAAGAAATAAATTAACGGGAAGGGCTTTGGAGGCACTTTCTCAAATTATTCAGTTGAAAACTCGGTCAGACATTAAAAATGTTCTGAGAAGTAGATTCGGAGAATTTAGGAGTGAGGTACAGGTGATGCAGGAATTAATGCATATTTCGAAGGATAGGTTAAGTATAAAATCATATTTGGGGTTAGCAGGTTACTATAGAAAGATCATCCCAGATTTTGCAAAAATTACAAAACCAATGACAAATTGTCTAAAGAAGGGAGAAAAGGAGGAATTTCTAGAATCATTTGAAATATGTAAAAAAATGTTAACTAATGCTCTGATACTTCAGTATCCAAACTTTTATTTTAACAACAGACGCTTCTGACGTTGCGTTAGATGCAGTTTTGTCACAAGGTGTAGTAGACGCAGATCATCCTGTAGCTTATGCTTCACGTGCTTTGTCAGATACAGAAAGGAAATATTCGACTATAGAAGGAACTTTTAGGGATAGTTTGGGCAATTAAATACTTTCGACCATATTTATATGGGAAAAGGTTCATCATTTACACGGACCACCGTCCTTTAACGTGGATCATGTCGTTGAAGGATCCCAATTCTAAATTAACTAGATGGCGTTTGAAACTAGAAGAATACTACTATAAAATTGTATATAAAAAAGGTAAAACTAACAATAATGTTAAGTGTAAAACTAATTAATACTACTGAAGTAGATAGCGTTGAGACTCAAGAAATTTTAGATTTAATTTTGGATAGGGAACAGGAAAATTTAAATAATGATCATCCAAGTACTTCGCAAGATTATAATAATGATTTAGAAAATATAGATATCGAACAATTATTAGAGTCTGCAGTCATACCAACTAGTAATAGGGAGGATATAATAGATCCAACAGCCGATTTATTTAGTCCTATTGCAAGCCCAGCGTTACAGACGGTTGAAGATAAAATACCTGAAATTTTTGATGCAATAGAAAGACAGTTAAAACAATTTTTCATTAAAAAATCGCCTGGTAATGAATATAGAATAGAAGATAGGTCTAAAGGCAAGATAGTTATAAAAGATGTGTATATACCAATAAACGAAACCGAATCACAAATAATATAATTTCTTAAAGAATACCATACCATAGCAGACAGAATATTTCACTGTTATTTTCATGACGAAGAACTATATCCAATATTTAGATCAACATTTGGTAATCGCGGACAAAAACCTGTACGTTGTAAAACAAGAGTTACTTTCGTAGGAAGTAAGATCGAACAAATTGATTTAATTAGGAAATACCATGAGGGAAAAACTATGCACAGAGGAATACAAGAAACGTATAAACATCTACATCAAAACTATCATTGGCCAAATATGCTACTCACTGTCCAAAAGTTTGTAAATCAATGCGGTAAGTGTTTAAAATCTAAGTATGAACGAAATCCATTAAAATTACCCTTGTCATTGACGGAAACGCCGTACAAACCGATGGAACATATGTTTATGGATCTTTACAGTAGTGGAGGAGTAACATTTTTGACAATAATTGATAATTTCTTTAAATATGCAGAAGCAATTCCTTTGGCAGCAACTTTTTTTATTTAATTGCTTACTTTATTTTCAATAATAGGTGTTCCAAACAAAATAACCACGGATTCAGATCCCAAATTCAATAATGAAGTAACTAGTGAAATATGTGCAATGCATAAAATTAATATTCATTTCACAACTCCGTATAATCCTAATTCGAATTCACCAGTGGAAAGGTTACATTCAACTTTAGCAGAAGTTATTAGAATACAACGAATAACAGATAAAGAGGAACCCTCTAATTTAATGAAGTATGCTATAATTGCGTACAATAATACAATACATTCTGCTACAGGATTTACTCCTTTTGAACTTTTATTAGGTCATACTAGTAGTAGAAACCCTTTGGAACTTCATTATCCACAAGAATTCTACCAAGATTATGTAAACAAACATAAACAAATAATGGAAAATGTGCATAAATTAGTACATACCAAGTTAACAAATGATAAACAAATAGTTATAGAAAGAAATAATAGAAATACCAAAACTCCATCTTTTAAAGTAGGGGATAAAGTATATAAACAGGAAGCTAAAACAAGTAGAAGCAGTAAGCTAGAACCCAGATACATAGGTCGTTATACAATTGTTCGCATCCACCCAGAACAAATTGCAGAAATAGTGGGAAAGCACGTGAATGCTAAAACTATTAGGGTGCATTTCTGAATGTTAAGATGTCCCGTAAATGTTTCAGGAACGCCTGCTTCATCGCAACCATCTGGCTCACCGGAGTCGCAGCAATAATCGAACCTATCGACAGTCATAATGGCGTGTTAATGGTTAAGGAAGCAACGATTCGACATCAAATAGATACATTTAATTTAGTTGTAGTTTATAATATTTCTCGAATTCGCGAGATATATTTAGAAGTATGTAAGGATTATTTTACGTTTAATTTTAAAAATCAAAATATATCTATTAATAGGGATTACATGATCAATAGGCAGCAAATTGAATATCTTATAGAGAATATTGACAATAACTTAGTATATGTCGGCGCCCCGCCAGACTCGTGCCCAGGATTCATGATTAAAACGCTTCAGGACAGTAACTACGCTTTAATAACCTTTCGATCCAAAGATTAGACAAAGACTCCATGCTGACAAAATTTATTTTTTAGGTAAACTAGCTTCCGAATCAAATAACAAATAATTTTACTATTTCTTACGATTATAATTTATATTTATAAAATAATAAAATAATATAAAATAATTATTAATCCTATAAAAACAGTTTAATATGTTATAAATAATTTAATAAGTTTCTAATTTAAATAACTTTAACCGGAACTTAATACCGTGTAATCAAAACAAAACCATAGACTTACTTGTAAGTAAAAAAATTAGAAGTAAGACTTTCATATGATATGCCTAGCTTTGAATTTCAAGAGATAACATAGATTTAGTGAAAACTATAGAGCAGTTGGAGATGACAATTTAGGTTTACAGATATCTCCTATTCTAAACATAATTGCTCCTTTCATAGCGCATATTATCAATACCTCTCTTTCAGCAGGCAGATTCCCATCTGCTTGGAAAGCAGCACACGTAATACCTTTGCCTAAAAAGTCTAATCCTTCCGCGTTTTCGCATTTTAGACCAATATCGATTTTACCAGTATTATCAAAAGTCCTAGAACAATTTGTTAGTAATCAGCTCACAGCATATCTCACACATTTCTAACTTTTTAAACCGTGCAGTCTGGTTTTCGAGGTGGTCACAGCACCGTTACCACCTTGGTCAAGGTTACTGATGATATCCGCTATAACATTGAAAATAAAAAACTAACTTTCCTCGTACTCTTGGATTTTACCGGGGCTTTTGATTCTGTAGATCTTGATATTCTTATAGAAACTCTCAAAACTTTTAATCTCTCTCCAAAAGTTATTAGTTGGTTTGAGTCATATATTTTTGGAAGAAAACAACACGTAAAAGTAGATCAAGATCGTTCCGAATGGTGTACACGCTTGGCAGGAGTGCCGCAGGGAGGCATATTATCACCTATACTTTTCTCCCTATTCATTAATGGCATTACCTCATCCCTAATCTCATCCTTTCATCTATACGCGGATGACGTTCAAATTTACGCAGCAGCGCCCTTTCTTGATCTTCAGAGTGCAAAAAATAGAATCAATGATGATCTGGCAAATATAGCGGTGTGGTGCCGTAAGTTTAGCATATTAGTTAACCCAGCGAAATCTCAGGCTATCGTAATGGGAAGTCATCATTTTATTTCCAAATTAAAAGATTTCACTTTACCGCCTATTATGTATAATGGTACTACTATAGCTTACTCTCCTACGGTAAAAAATTTGGGAATTATTATGGACCAGACGCTGTCATGGGCTCCTCACGTATCTTATATTGGTAGCAAACTATTCTCATCTTTACACGCACTTAGACGTCTCCAGAATTTCCTTCCACTCGAAACTAAGATTTTTGCTCGCTCGCTCCCTCTTGTTGCCTCATATAGACTATGGAGACGTTGTTTTTCTGAAGGCATCGGAAGATTTGGTAAACAAAATGGAGCGCTTTCAGAATGTAGCTATTCGATATGTTTACGGGCTGCGTAAATTTGAACATATTACGGAATTTCGTAATAAATTGCAGTGGCTTCCTGTTAGATTAAAGCGAAACTTGCATATTTCATCCCTTTTATATAACGTTCTTTTTAATCCTCTCTCCCCGCACTATCTTCGTGAAAGATTTAGATGAAGACAGTGATGGACGGCTAAGATCTTCTGGCAATCTTACCCTTGCTGCACCCGTATGTTCCTCACGAACATGCGCTAGGTCTTTCACCTTTTATCAGTGACCCTCTGGAATGAGCTGCCAGTTGACATACGTGAATCTCCCTCATTGGCTTCATTTAAGTATAAGTTAAAGAAATTTTATCGATCTGCTATATTAAAGTAATATTGGTGACATCACTACAACCAACATATTAAAATGTTGAAATATGTATGTATGTATGCATGTATATATGTATGTATGTATGTATATATGTATGTATGTATGTATGAATGTATGCATGTATATATGTATGTATGTATATATCTAGGTATGTGTGTGAATGTATTAATATATGTAAAATATTAATATATAACATATATATAATATGGTTTTTCTATGTTTAATGTTATATATTTCTTTTTGTTTTGTATTTCAAATGTACACGAACGTTTTTGTGTAGTATTCACTGATCCTACCCTAATTAATATTGTTATTCATTTCTATCAATTCAAGGTTGACTGGAAGAGATTCCTAATTGGAATAAGTCCGCCATTGTACTCGTCTTAGTTTAGTTTTATTTTCAGCGTATTTTTTTGTGTTTTATTTGTGTACAATAAAGAGCAATAAAAAAAACAACAAATGTGAAGTAAAGATTGGAAGAAGAATCCTACGTACACACAGAAGATTTTTACATATACAGGAAACGATACCACTTCCGAAGCTAAATAGTATCCCGTACAATTTTTCAATAACAGTTAAATTAGATAACGTACCACTAGATAGATTGGAAGAAATCTTGCTAAAAACAAGAAATACAAGAATCTATCTATCCACCAACAATTTCATCACGGCCAAGCTGGACATCAATAACATTATATATCCTTTTGGCAATCATCGGCACTGGTCTTTGCCTTGGATACTATTTGAGGCGAAGAAACGCAGCATCGCCATCAGATGAGCAGCAGCAGCAGCTTCAGCAGCGGCGGCCAATGTCTTCGGCGAGCTTCTCACTCAGGGGGGGAGGAGTTACATTGGCGTAACCAACGTAGCTGGACAACATTAGTTTTAATTTTCATCATTAGTCTAAGTTAAACAATATATTTTTAATAAAGAATCAGTTCCCAGTCTGCAGCTCTAGAGTTTAGTTGTGTATTTTAGTTTTTAAAAACACCTTTGCTTGATCCCGCAAATTAACTCTGGTTAGTAATTATTTTTCATGACCTTGTTTATGATACATGTTGGAGAGGGGGGACTCTGATAAAACCTTATATTTTGTAGGACAAATATTTTTTCACGTCATTTAGATAATTATCTCGATAATTAACCAAGAAAAATTCGGTTAGTAATAAATTTTTAAAATTCGTCAAATCAACATATTTTATCCTTGCTACCCCTATTAAGCTACCATTAACCAACATTACTGTAAGGAAAAAAGTTGAGCGTCTAGTCAAGAGGAAGCTACTTACGAAATATCAGCTTGTTATTAATAAATGATGAAAAGTGTACTAGGGAACCTGTACTACCTGTATTTGGGACATAATAAGGTAAGTTTTCACCAAATTTCGTAGAAAATTTTTTTTTTGACAAAGACAAAAATAAAAAACAAAACCTTGGTTATTTGAATTTTTCACATAAATTTTGAGGTTATGTGAAAAAATTGTTAATATAAAAGTTGTAGATCTTTTTATTACCTACAACTTTGCCAACATACTTTTTTCATAGGACTTGCAGTTCTGCCGGAAATTGAGATAAACCATTCTTTACCCTTAAAAACTCACCCCCTCCAACTCCCCGAACTCGGATCGCCCGTAATTTATTTATCCTTTAATTTTTTTAATCATATTCCCCTCTTTTTCTAAAGGGTTTCATCCTACTGTTATTTTTTTTGATTTCAAAAAGGGTGGTAGCAGTGCTCGGTCACGCGCCGAGCGGCTACGAAGCGGGGCCCTCGTCTCCGCCGACGGAGACAGTGTATTGTGTGTGTTTGACATATGTACGGGGCGTTATCTGACGTCAGCTGATCGTCAGGGTCGGTCAAGACGCTTCTGGGGCGTCTAAGTCGGTCTGTTATGTCGTCTTTTATATCGTACGAGGAGGTTTCAATAACGAGAGGGTTAGGATGACGGAGGGCTGTCTCGAAATAGCGTTTACTAGACGCTTTAAAATGCGGACAGAGATTCTAATTGGAAATCCCTATGTAAGTCGACGTTGCGAATATACCAGGGCCTGATTCTATTCGCCTAAACCTATTCTGAATTGCTTGTAGCGTTTTGAGCCTATTTTTTGGAACGTATGAGAAGCATACATTCGCATAAGACATAATCGGACGCACGCACGTTTAATACAATGTTAACTTATTTCTAAGCGACATTTTGCTCTTCGCATTGATCATAGGGTATAGACGCCCAAGAACAAAGACGGCTCTGTTCCGGACTCTGCGAATGTGCGGTATGAATGAGAGCCTACTATCGAACGTGACGCCCAGATATTTGACTTTGTCTTGCCATATCGACCGCCCGTGCAGAGTGATTGATCTCGGTAGAGAATAGTAACGTGAACGCTGATTAAAGTGCATTGCTGCACTCTTCTCTGGGTTCACCTCTATTCTCCACTTCATGAACCCTTCACCTAATTTTAAATAATTTAAATAATTATTCAGCACACAATAGTAGTGTCCCTGTGGCAGCGCGATCTTCCTAGGAGACGGCACGATCGGATGTCTTGCTCGACGACCAGCTTCGGAGTGAGAGGAATGGCATGATCTGTCGTCTCACTAGGCGGTTATAAATATGAAATCGGCTGCGCCGGCGCTCAGTTTACCGTCCGTGCCCGTTGCCTTCACATGTCTCCATAAGCTAAAGGTACTTTCTTGTAGGCCCATATCTTTCAAGCACGTGCTACTTAATGTTCCTCCCAAACTTGTCTGGAAAGGCCTTCCATAAAGGTCAGTCCCCTGTTATATAGTCTGTCTGTCTCAGGCAACCAACATAAAATTTTCCAGGATTACCTCTCTGATAGAGTCCAATGTGTTAAAATTGATAGTTTTACAAGTTCTGGTTTAGTGGTTACACATGGTGTGCCACAAGGCAGCATTTTAGGGCCAACTCTCTTTCTTATTTACACCGTGATTTTATGGTCGTTTTGGAGACGAAAAGTTGTGAATCAGAACAATTAGACATTCTTATAAAAAATATCAAATGAACTGTATTGTTAATAATAAAAGTTGTATAATAAGATGTATGTGTATAAAATGTAAAGTAATAATAATAATAAAATCCTTACATCCATTTTGAGAAATAAGATTGGTAGCCATATACACAATAATGCTATCATGTCTGCATCTCAGAATGGATGTAGGAATGGGTCACGGGGTACTAAGGAGCTAATCCTCATTGACATGTCCATCAACCAACAGGTTCGTCGTTCTCGAAGAGATTTGTCAACATGTTGGATAGATTATAAGAAGGCCTATGACTCCGTGCCGCATGGGTGGCTCATGGCGGACGGTTCTTCGATATCCAGGGTGTCGACCAATCCAGGGAAATAATAAACCGATAAAGATTGAGCGGGGAATATTCCAGGGCGATAGTTTGAGCCCATTGTGGTTTTGCCTGGCCTTGAACCCTCTTAGTACATTACTGGAGAATTCAGGGTTAGGCTATCGTCTGCGGAGAGGTGGTCAGGTAATATACCACTTGCTTTAGATAGATGACCTGAAATTGTTCGCTCCAACCAGGTTACAACTGATCTAGTTACTAAAAGTAACCGAAACTTTTAGTAACTCTATTAGAATGGAATTTGGAGTGGATAAGTGTGCGGTCATGTATGTGAAGCGAGGGGAGAAATACGACGGAATACAATTGTCGGATTCCCTAAAACTTAGATCACTCTCTGCTGACGAGACCTACAAGTACTTGGGTATGTCGGAGGCGTTAGGGATTATCGAGACTGACATGAAACAATCAGTGCAGGAACGCTTCCTTGCCCGCTCGAAAAAAGTACTGAAAAGTCTTTTGTCAGGAGGGAATAAGGTTCGCGCCTACAATGGTTGGGTCATGCCAATTCTCATGTACTCCTTCGGCATACTCAAGTGGACTCAGAAGGAACTAGACGACTTGGATAGAAAAGTTCGTGCATTGCTTACCGCATATCGTATGCATCACCCCCGGCCTTCGGTAATGGGATTGTACATCCCTCGGAAATATGGGGGGTCGAGGCTTTTTGAATGCTAAAACGTATTTTCTCCAAACCGACGTGGGGATGCATCGAGATGTGGTTGCAACGCTTCTACCGTGCCCTTCACGGGGACGAGATAGACTTTAAAGCGTCCGTATCTTGGCTACAGTTTGGCAACCTATTTGGGGAAACCAAAGGTTTTGTCTGTGCAATTATGGACGAAGTTATCATGACGAGGAACTACCGGAGGTATGTTGTGAGGGATGGCACGGTGGACATATGTCGGGCATGTCACAGTCCGGGCGAATCACTCAGACATATTATCTCCGGTTTTCCTCGTCTTGCTAACGGCGAGTATTTGCACAGACAAAACCAAGTGGCCAAGATTATCCACCAATAACTTGCTCTTCGATACGGCCTTGTGGATTCCGAGGTGCCGTACTATAGGTATGCACCCGACCCAGTTCTCGAAAATGGTCGTGTCACGTTGTACTCGGATCGAACTATCATCACTGACAGGACTATTGTTGCCATTAAGCCTGATATAGTGGTGATAGATCGATCGGAGCGCTGCACAATGATTGTTGACGTCACCATCCCGCATGACGGGAATCTTGTGAAAGCTGAGAAAGATAAAGAAATAAAATATCTCGACTTAGCTCATAAGATTGTCGACATGTGGGATGTGGACTCAACAGTTATTGTGCCGATTGTCGTAACGGCCAATGGCCTAATGGCTAAGAGCCTCGATCAACACCTTAAGAGGCTCGCGTTAGATGGCTGGGTCAAGGGCCTGATGCAGAAAGCGGTACTACTGGACACGGCATGTATCGTGCGGATGTTCCTCTCTCTGGAGCCCTGACCGTCGGCACTGCCGGCTGGCCTCTATTTTTTATATTTTTAAATGTATTTTGTTTTTTTAAGATATATTTAATAATGTAAATTATAGGAGTTGTAGAAAAATAAAAAATAATAATAAAAGTTTTATTTTTTTTTTAAATATTCACTTTCGAGTTTGAAAAATAGTAATACAGCGCGAGTTCATTCATAAATGCTGCTGCTGATGACGACATCGCAGCTGATTGTTCTTCTTTTAATAACAGAAATTAACAATATTAGAATATACTGTAGAAACTAAGATACATAAGAAACTAAACTTTTTTTCTAAAGAAAATGAATTTATTGTGAAAGAATAGGACAATTTATTACAAAGTATGGCCTCCTCTGCTATTCAGAACTTGTCTGCAACGATTATTCATTGAATTAATGAGACTGTTTATGTCATCTTGCGGTATTCGCTCCCAATGGAATTGTAGCAAATCCTTCAGCTGTTGGGTTGTTGTCACTCCGTCCAAGTCCTTCAAAACACGTCTCTGGAGCATGTCCCATACATGCTCGATGGGGTTGAGATCTGGCGATTGTGCAGGCCAGGGCAATACCCGGATGTTCTCCGTTGCCAAGTATTCACTGGTTCGCCGAGCTGTATGTGAACGAGCATTGTCATGCATTAACGTAAAATCGGAGCCAAAGTTTTGTGCAAATGGATGGACATAAGGTCTGAGAATATCCTTAATGTAATTTTCAGCGTTCTTGTTTCCATTTACTAAAACGAGCTCAGTTCGCCTGTTCTTTATAATACCCGCCCATACCATAACTGTTGAGCCGCTGTATGGATAAACTTCCTGAACGCATCTGAGCCTTTCAATATTTCCGAACCGACGGTACACTTGCACCCTTCTTGTATCAGGCCTAAACCCGAATCGCGACTCATCGGAAAACATAAGTTTATCCCATTCGATGAACATGAGTCTCTTTTACTCAATGTCTTAGACAGGTTACAAAAAGCTAACCTAACAATTAACTTGGAGAAGTGTGAATTCTTTCGGAGTCAATAAAAGTATCTGGGCTATATGGTAGATGCGCTTGGACTACGAACGGATCCAGATAAAGTTGAGACAATTCTCAACTATCCTACTCCTACTAATCGCAAAGAACTGAAGCGGTTTCTAGGTACAGCCATCTGGTATCGTTGATTCTGACTTCTACAAAAAAAAACTCTCTACCTTTTCTTTGGACTGATGAGGCTGATGCAGCCTTTAAAAAACTTAAGGAGATCTTAGTATCTGCTCCTGTACTCTCTTGCCCCAATTGCAGTCTACCCTTTGAAGTGCACACTGATGCGAGTAACTATGGAGTAGGAGCCATGTTAACACAAACCTTTAACGGCAAAGAACATCCTATTGCTTATATGAGTCGCTCTTTAACAGCGTCTGAACGCAATTACAGTATTACGGAACGGGAAACTTTGGCTGTACTTACAGCCTTGAAACATTGGCGTTGTTATTTAGAGAACGGAAAGACGTTCACAGTATATACTGACCATAGCGCATTAAAATGGTTTTTATCACTAAATAATCCCACTGGTAGACTTTGGGGAGTTCGTCTGTCATCATTTAATTTCGAAATCAGACATCGTCGTGGTTCAGAAAATGTAATTCCTCATGCACTATCTAGAGCGATGCCACTTTCTTCTATTACCACTGCCAAATCAATTTCTACTACGACAGATGAGTGGCATAAGAATATTTACAATAACTGTCTCACAAAACCCGAAAATTTTTCAAATAAAAAATAACACCTCTACCGTCTTACTAGTAAGAATAAATGTCATCTTACTAATGAATTTGCATGGAAAGAGGTTGTACCATCTGAATTGCGAGATAAGGTCCTTACGGAGCACCATGATATATCCACCGCTGGTCACTTGGGCATTTTTAAAACATATCGTCGGGTGGCTCTTAAATATTTTTGGCCGAGCATGTACCGAGACATAGTTAATCACGTAAGTTTATATTCTGTTTGCCTTCAGTACAAATTTCAAAATCATACAACTCTTGGAGAAATGGGTCGGCCTAAGCAATGCTCTCGACCATACCAAATGATATCTATCGACTTAATAGGTCCTCTTCCTGTAACGCGTAAACAAAATTCTTATATTCTAGTAGTAACTTGCTGTTTTTCTAAATTTTGTTATATTTTTCCAATCAAAAAAGCTACTTCAAACAATATAGTTAGAATTTTAGAAGATCAAATATTTTTAGTACATGGTGTTCCCCAAACTATTTTTCTTGATAACGCACAGCTCACAGTTTATTAGCGGTCACACAAATGATCTTTTTAATTCGAAATATATTTTTCACTCCAAAATATACTCCCCAGGTAAACACAGCGGAGAGATATAACAGAACTATAATAACTTGTATTTCTTCTTTTGTAGATAGTGATCATAGATCATAGGATACTTTTGTTCCTAGTGTTCAATTTGCAATTAATAATTCAGTAAACGAAGCAACCAGTTTTACACCATCATTTCTTGTTTTTGGAAGAGAATTAGTTCTTTGTGGTTCTCATTATGCTGAAGCGGATTTTAGGCGATGAGGTTCTGTTCTTACCTCGTGAACAATATGCGGAAAATATTGGTAGTTTAAGGGGGCAGTCCCTAAAACTCGCGCGAATATGCACTTACGGTTTTAAAAATATTAAAGAACTCACTACATTGATTGACACTAGAAAAAAATCTCCAATGCTGAATAGATGAGGCTACACTTACACCGCGAGATAATCCTAAAATAATCCTTAATTTTCGAGAAAAAAATTCTTCAACATTGATCAAAAACATTGAAATCTGTCTTTTCTATTTTAACTTTCTATGCTATTTAGTTCTAATATTTTTATTTAAATCTTGAGAAAAAAGCTTAAATAATACATTCACCGTTCAAGATTTCCATTAATTCAAACTAAAAAATAATAATTTAAGCCTAAAGATCATCCATTTTTTTTGCGGGAATCGTTGCCGCTGCCCATACAATTTAGTATGATGTAATTAGTAAGAAGTCAAATTAATTTATTATATATTAGATAACGAATGCAAAAATAATTCAGTGCGGTCGCAGTGTTCAAGGTGAGAGCACGTCCGTTCGTAGTTCACGTGTTCGATAGCTCCGCGATATATCGTCTATTGTTTGTACTAGAGGGTGGGTCGCTAGTGTAGGCGACGATTTTTAATTTGTATTCTTCAACTATATGATTGTTTGTATGTTTGTTGCGAATAGGTTCAAAAAGTACTGAAAATTCTTTCAGATAGAGAGCTATATCCTTTCCGGGTAACATAGGCTATGTGGTGTTGCCATATATATTCTAATTAAAAGATATGGCCAAGGTTATATGTACAGTAAAGGTCTTCTATGGAACTACTTATCCGATTTCAAAAAAAAACTACACTATTCCTGAGTGACAAAGATAATGCAGTGTTGCCATATAAATTTTTAAACAATAGAATGTGGCTATTTTGTTACTAATCCGATTTAAAAAAATTTTTCACTGATAGATATCTAAACTATTCCTGAGTGACAATGATGGTTTAGTGTTGCCATATACATTTTTTTAATTATAAGATAATGAAAAACTATTGTCAAAGTGATTCATATGTTTTGTTATGATGACTATTCTAGTTGATTCCAGGGATGTTGCTGATGCAGGTTTTTTTAATATCAGCGGATGCTGACGCTGATGCAGATTTTTTAATATTAATATCAGCTGATGCTGATGCGGATGCTGATTTTAATGTTCTTTTTTAAAATATTATTAGGCATCTTTGCGGTATCTTTATTTACTAATGTAAAATACTTCCATACTTCACTTTTTAATGGCGGAGGCATACTAAAGGCAAATATTAATTACTTTAAACAATTCAGTAACATGCGCAATGTCTGCAATAAAATGTGTAAAATTTGTGTTTGTTTACTAAATCAATCGAGCGAACAAGTAAAATTGAGTGACAGCTTCTTTGATCGGTCGAAATATACTACTACTATACTATACTAGTTTTTGGTTTTAAGTTTATTCAATTACACCTTG
Source organism: Limenitis camilla (assembly GCA_905147385.1). NCBI lineage: Eukaryota > Metazoa > Arthropoda > Insecta > Lepidoptera > Nymphalidae > Limenitis > Limenitis camilla. The sequence continues at coordinate 3,102,672 of LR990251.1, read as the reverse complement.
TAAATAATCTAGAATGAAAGAATTATTTATTTCAAAAATATAGTCTCCCTAAAAATTAAATAATTATTATAATTCCTAGAAAGCATACACTAAGACCGCACCCTTTGACGCCGGCTACTTACCTAGTTTATTTCGAGCCCGCAGGCTTCGCGATGCAAGTAGCTAATCATTGCGTGTTTTAAATGACGTTCTTAAGCATCCGACGAAGACAAACGCGTAATGAATATGTAATTATGCGAAGCGCCCAAAGTAGATTTATTCGTTTCTAGGGTGCGTATACTAATACAGCTCGTTGTGACTGCGTGAGTAGAAAATATTAATGTGGGGGTTCAATCAGAAATTCTCACGGTCGCGAACTGCAGCCTTAAGCTCAATTTTTGATAGAGTTCAAAAATCTCTGTATCAAGCACATGTTAAAAATACATCATATTATAATTTAAGAAGGAAGCCTTTTGAATTTAATGTAGGAGACATAGTTTTTAAACGCACTTATTTTAGTAAAAAATTAGCCCCCAAGTACATAAAATGTAAAATTATAAAGAAACTCTCGCCACTTGTTTACGTTTTAGAGGACATGACGGGAAATAACTTAGGTACTTGGCATATAAAAGACCTTAAAATAGTAGGTAAACAATGATTTTTCCCGTTTTCATATGGGTGTAACATATCTAAAGTCTTCGGTTTAGAAAGTCTTGGATATATTTTGTTTTTTTGCTTGAAAGTAGTGGTTTAAAGTAATATATGGTTTAAAAGATATAATTGTTATTATTTATATTCATAAAATCCTTATATCAAAATGGTAATGGTATGGTAATGGGGGGTAATGTTACGTAGTTACATAGAAGTACGGAGGGTGAGGCGAGAGACGGGCGAACGGACTTTACAGCTCGCGTCACTGTTATTAAGACAGGACAATTATTTGAAAGCGATCCAAGCAATAAAGTTAATTACTTTAGTCTGGATCTTGGCTGATTTGATTTTAAATCTTGTAAATATTTTTATTATTAATTGAATATTCTGGACATTATTGTTCCCGCTATAGGGTAAGTTTTTAATGGCACATAAATTTATCTTGTTTATTGTGTTTTATAGTAGAAATCATATTGTAACATAATCATTGTAATTCATTTTTAGCTTTAACCTAAAACTTTCCATTTTATAGTTCCGTTGAACATTTTATTATTTTCCTACTACCTTCTGATATTATAGCAATACTACTTCGTAGGCACTTTCTTTGTTTTTCCTTGCGAAGCCGTTGGTGGACGCCGGAACCTTCTGCTTATGGGCTACGTTTGACACTGCGTATTATTCTGGATTTCAGGAACGTACCTAGTATCTACTACCAGACCTAACGCTCTGCGCTGTGCTGTGTTGTGCTGTGCCAGTAATTTACTGTTGTGGTTGCTGCGCGCCCCCTCTCACGTCCCACGGCTACTCTGCAATACGGCTACAGGGGAGTACCTACTCCTACCACGAGCTAACAGATCCGGCCTGATTACCCACAGCTCACCCAGTCTAAAATTAAGACGAGCCAGAGACCTTTGAAGCGATTTGAGCCTTTAAAAGGTCTTTAAGTAAACTCAGAATAAACTTGAGCTTACTAACAGAAAAAACTTAAGAGTCCTGAGGGTAGTTTCGGTAATAGTTTCTGGTTTCCTTCTTTCGCTTATACCTGTTACATAAATTATAATATGAAGATATCAAAATAATGGTGCTAATTCGGTTGTTACATCTCTTAACTAAACTTTCTAATTTTAGAGATAGCGAATTGTAAACCCTATTCGGTAAACACTCACTAAATTTAATTCAAAGTATTGCCACCAATAAAAATACATAAATTTTTCGTATATCAACTTTAACACCGTGTAACTTTTTCAAATGTAGTCCACAGATAACACAGGAATAGTAATTTAAAAATATGTATTTACACTAAAATTATCAAATTTTATCTGTGGTATAAAACAATTTTCACAAGCGAGTCATATACTTTAAAGTTATATATTTGGTTTGTGTTTATACTACGAAAAGAGAAAATGGAGAATATTGTACGCAAACGTGCAAATAAACGACAGCAACAGTTGCTTGTTGAGAAATTACACATCAACAAAGATATGGCTAGGGGAAGTTATTTAATATTTTTTTACGGTCACTTGTCTCTCCTCTTAGTTAATGTATGGAAACCAACTGATTGTTCATCGCCAGTCTTCTAGGTTGGTTCTGGAACAAAATCGATTATGCTTTAGTCACTTCAAGACTTATGAGAGCGCCCCACGAAGTGTCTCACTAAATTGTATATAATTTTCGAATATTATGAAAAAAAGTTACATGATTTTTTTGCTCATAAATAATATATATATATATAATTGATTTTTAGTTGAATTAATGAACAAATATCATTCGTATATCGTTTTACTGTTTTAGGTTAAAACCAGTAAAACAATATGAAAAGTGTGCGGACTTCGGACACTTGTGTGTCGTGTTGTGTCATATATAGGCCCGATATCCTTTATATCAATGATCGAAGCGGAGCAAGGGATGTTCATTTATATTAATTAAGTAATTTTAAATCCTCTATAAAAGATTCTGAAGCAGTTAGCTTATTGCCAACATTAAAACGCCCAATGTTTAACATGGAATTTAATTAAAAATAATATTAATAATAATAATACGACTAATGATATGAATGAAATAATTGTTGACGATAAATTAATTAATGAGCCCAATGACATTTGTAATGAATTCAATGACTATTTTATAAATTCAATATCAATGAGTAAGAACGGCTCCAGTTCTTCGGTTGATGATATCCCAGACCAACCATGTAGTATATACTTAAGTCCAATAAATGAGTTAGATATACTTAGAGTTATCATGTCTCTAGAAGAAACAAATTCTATTGGTTATGATGAAATCAGAACCGATATAATAAAAGTTAATGCTAAACATATACTGACAAGTTTATGTCATATAGTTAAAATGTTAAGCCATTATTCAAAAAAGACGACAAAAGAATTATCTCTAATTATAGACCTATTACTCTCATCCCAATAATTTCTAAAATTTTTGAAAGAGTAATGTACGATAAAATTATTGTATTTTAAGTATAAATTACTTTATGATAATCAGTATGGTTTTAGAAAGAATTGTTCAACTTCACTAGCAACATATTCTTCTTCTTAGTCAAAACTGTGACAGAATCACTAAATAATGGATATTTTATCCTTATGGATATTTTATATGATGTCCTTATTTATTGATATGACAAAGGCATTTGACATGGTTCCGTACAAACGTTTAATTCTAAAATTGGAAAAATATAAGAGGTGTAGCAAAGAACTGGATTGATAGCTACCTGAGTAATCGAAAACAGGCAGTAGAAATATCAAAAATTATCAATGTTAACAAATACTCATTTGAAAACTTTGAATTGTGGCATACCGCAAGGGAGTGTGCTCGCCCCCTTTTAAATCACGACAGTGTTTTATTTGCAGATGATGTTACTGTAACAATAAAAACTAAAGATAAACGAAACCTTGAATTGATAATCAAGTCAGAACTGGACAATGTAATCTCGTGGTTAGAAAGTAATAGTCTAAAAATTAACTTATGTAAAACTAAAATTATAAACTTTAAACCGTACAATAATGTAGATATTAGATTTTCTATACAATATAAAAATGAAATATTACATCTAAGCGAATTTACAAAGTTTCTAGGAATTTATTTATTTATAACTTTATTGTACACCACATAAAAAAAAAATAACAGTAAAATAAAAACCAAATATACAATGAAGTACAACGGGCGGTCTTATGACTAGTTAGCCATCTCTTCCAGACAACCCTGTCTTGGGCGGAGCGAAGGTTGAAATAACGAAGGTGGTGTAGCTTCAATATACTAATATATTACAACCGAATACATACACACCTACACAATAATATTATATAATATGAATACATACAATTATAATAAACTAATAAATATTCTAAGGTTACAATAAACTACATAAACAATACATAAATTTAATAAATAAATATAATGAATAATGTCATCTAATTATTTAGATAGTGATCTTTCACTGAATTCTTAAAATTGTTAAGTGAATCTAATTCTCTAATATTGAGTGGTAAATCGTTCCATAAGCTAATGGCTTGCACTGTGAAGGATTTTTTATAAAACTTTGTAGAGAATTCAGGCACAAGGAGCTTAAGTTTGCGTGTAGATCTCAACCCAGAAGGATTTTCTACAAATTTAAATCTTTCCTTTAAGTATGAGGGTGCGTTTGGGCTAAATAATACACAGTACAACAGACTTAGAATATGTAGATTCCGGCGTGAACGAATGGGGAGCCACTTGAGCTTTGAGCGAAATTCTGACACATGGTCATATTTGCGTAGGCAGAATATGAACCGAATAGCGAGATTTTGAAGACGCTCAAGCTTATTAAGTTGGTCCTCGGTTAAATCGGAATAGCTTGCATCTGCATAATCGAGAATAGGTAAAAGGAGAGAGTTTGCTAGCATAACCTGGAATTATCATAGATAATCATTTGAACTAGAAGGAACATATTGATAATATTTGCTTAAGATTAGATGAAACAAACATGCAGCATGCAAAAGCTTTGACTGCTTATCATGGATATGTTTCCTCAATATTGCGATATGGACTAATCGTATGGAGAAATTCCACTGACATTCAACGAGCATTTGTAATACAAAAGAAGTGCATTCCCCCAGTGCATAACGAAATGCTGGGTAAACAAAACAGCCGTGACCCAGCAAACTGTATGTGCCCAAACAGCGTTTGCGACTGTATAGTAGCAATGTAGGTTGCATGGCAGTCAAGACTTACAATAAACTACCTGATGCCATAAGGACTATGCCGCTAAAAAAACTAAAATATGTTTATTTCAGTTGCTCTTAAGTGAATGCTTTTATTCCTTTAATGAATGATTCTTTCTAATCTAATTTGTACTTGATTAAATCAATACTATTAAATTAAATCAAATAATATTATAATCTTTTATAACTATATTTCCACGCCATTGTAATATACCGTGCTTATGGGAATAAATGAATTTGAATTTAATAACCATTATATCATCCAAACGGATCATATAATGTTGTACTGAATTTCATAATAACACTCAAATACCTGCGCAAAGGGTTTACTCAACACACAGCCACATTCTTACTGCTCGACGCGCGACGCGTGCTATCTGTATGAATTTCAAAAAAATAACGGCCATTCGTGCGCGTTTCACAGAACGTAGCGCGCCGTAAAAAATGTTATTTGAATCCACGCCATTTTTCTTTAATATTTTTATTGCATTGTTTACAAAAAAATGAGCGATTACCTTCCAGCATTAAAGAACATGTTCAAATGAATTTCAATAATAGCACTATACAACATGTTCATTACAACTACAACAAATGATTGTTTCATCAATACTCAGTTTATTTGTATATACTCAGCAATGGATGATGTTAGGTCACTAGGAGTGGCTGTTGTAATGTTGGCAGTAAGCTAACTGTTGCAGAATCTTCTATAGAGGATTCATATCATGGGTGTAGATAAAGTCTTGTATGCAACTGTTTATACTAATGATATACCTAATTAGTATTCCAACACTCATGTGATACTATTATAGAATAGAAATATTTATGATATCCTTTTTTTAAGTAAAGCAAAATCTACAGTTAAATAAATATCCTCCTGGGGGTTATACTTTAGACTCGGACCAACAGCATTAACTACTAGAATACCCGCAATAATAATTATTCTTTGTCACAGTAAAACAAGGAAGCTTAGGAAAAAAGGGAATAAAACAAGAAAAAATTTTGAAACAGAATCGTCGCTTTATTCAGCAATTTCCGGTTGAAAAAAAAAATAATCAACAAAACTACACTGAAATTCTGAACATGACTATTTTACAAACAATTTACAGTTTACAGCGATACCGCGCGTTGAATGCCCCGGCCCCCACCGGCCCCCCACCGGACCTACAACACAATATTTACACAACACAACTGCAGGAGCTCCGAAGCCAACAAATAATACAAAACCGGCCGAGCGCATTCACGGCGCGCTCCTAGTCTATAAATCAGAAACTTATGAGGTACACGTCTTCCTACCCACTTTACTAAGCGTATGTTAACAGCCCCAAAAATGAGGCCAATTTTTTTTTACATTTTCCAAATCTGCAGCCTTTTGTACAGTATATGATACTTACTAATTATATATGTATAGACATAGTTAAAACCGTTACATTTTTTTTTGGTCGCCATTTTTTTTCTTTATGAAAAAGAACGGCTTTTTTTTGTAAGGACATGCGACTCCGCGCTATATTAAAACCCCGAATACATTTAGATACATAGTAATAGAGCAAGAGCCCGCGGCGATCAGACTTCCGTTATTTTATGACACTTGAAAGCGACCCCCAACTTACAAGGTCCATAAGAACCATCGAAACTGTCCGATTACTGAGAAAACAGCTTTTGATAGTTCCTCAAGTAACGCATGTGTCGTTCATATATGTGGTAAGGGATCCATTACACCTACACCTTGGTCACAAGTCCGAGAGACTGCTTAGGTTCTTGTCGTTGCTGCTGAACTCCCCCCCCTTCCGCTCTGTAGTGTTCTCAATATACCCCCTCTTCTACTCTCCTTTTTTCTCCGAGTTATATAACCGTTCAGCTGTTATACTATGACGTAAGTATAGTTATGATTGATTAATATTATCAAGTTTAAGGGTGTCTGATAGGGGGGTTGCAACTATACAAAGTGTCTGATAATAGACAATAGAAAATATATAAAAACTGAGCGTTATACTTTTAACAAATTTGAGGTGCTTTTCAAATCAATCGTGATCTTTCAGGTTTTATAAAACAATAAAGATCTGATCGCCGCGAGCTCTTGGACAGATATTTTTTACTTTTTCTGAATTTTTTACGAGAATGAATGAATCGTAATCCGAAAAAGAAACTACGTTTAACATCAACACCGGGTGCGACTCGCCTACGTGTAATCTAACAGACATCTAACGCTACGTACACATCGATTATTCGTATTTTTGGTTCAGTTTTTGAGGAATTTTGAGAAAAAAAAGCAAATGGAGAGTAACTGGTATAAAAATGTGTCCAAAAATATCTCACTTTGACGTCACTTACAACAATTTCCGCTAAACTGTAGAGCGTGGAGGTAGAGAGAACTATTACCAAAAACTGTCAATAGATGGCGCCGCTTACAGAAAAATTTTCAAACAATTTTGAAATCGTTTTAGCGCCATTTTGTTTTGAAATTTGAAAATTCTCTTTACCTCTGAACTCTATACAAACATATTTATACATAGAGTATGCAAGCTTTTGTTTTTATCGTTATTTATTAGAAAAAACAAATGAAAATCATAAATTCACAATCTTCCACTTGGTAAGTTAAGTTATGAGGTATCCCTTCTATTTAAAAAAAAATACTATGCAATAGGAACGGCCCGTCTTTATCGATTTCGGGAAGCTTTCTTTCGGGATAACGGGACAGACTATGACAGTCTAGGATGGTAATCACAAAATATTTTGAATTCATATTTCTGACAATAAAATTATTTTATTATTCTACAGATCACTTAAAAAAAAAACAAATTTCCGGCAGTCACATTTTTTTTGCTTACTAGTTGATACATAATATAGTTTTCCAAATTCAATCTCAATTCAAAACCCACAGATTACAGATTTAAAATAAATTCCAAATTCATATTTGTGCATAGAAAATTCAAATTTGGAATTTATTTTCATTATTGAATTTTCTATACACAAATTTGAATTAAGAATCTATTTGAATTTAGAATCTATTTGAATTTAAAATCTGTTTGAATTTGAAATCTATTTGAAATTAGAATCTGTTTGAATTTGAAATCTATTTGAATTTGGAATCTATTTGAATTTAGAATCTATTTGAATTTGGTATCTATTTGAATTTGAAGTCTTATTTGAATTTAGAATCTATTTGAATTTGGTATCTATTTGAATTTAGAATCTATTTGAATTTGGAATCTATTTGAATTTAGAATCTATTTGAATTTGGTATCTATTTGAATTTGAAGTCTTATTTGAATTTAGAATCTATTTGAATTTGGTATCTATTTGAATTTAGAATCTATTTGAATTTGGTATCTATTTGAATTTGAAGTCTTATTTGAATTTAGAATCTGTTTGAATTTGGTATCTATTTGAATATGAAATCTATTTGTATTTGGAATCTATTTGAATTTAGAATCTGTTTGAATTTGGAATCTATTTGAATTTAGAATCTGTTTGAATTTAGAATCTGTTTGAATTTGGTTTCTATTTGAAATTATAATTTATTTGAATTTAGAATCTATCATGTAGATAAGTTTAAGTTAAATTAAAAAGTAATTTACAGTAATTGAATGAAACGTGAGGGACTGAGGGTATATCTAGATTTTCATTAACTATCAAACTTGCACACTCTACATACAGAGGGAGGGAGGGAGAGAGGGAGAGAGAGAGAGAGTTAACAGTAGTTTCTTTAGCCGTTGCAACAGTATTAGAGAGGAATATTTTACAAAGTTACAACACTATGGAGAAAGCTCTCTAAGAGATTTCATTTTATTTCCCATAAATCTAAACATCGAAGCTATTGCTGAACCGCATTTGATACAACTAAAAGCGTTTAAATTAAAGTACACGGAATTGATTATATTTAATATATTACTGTAGAGGTGTGTTGGTAAAACATTTTAATTTTTCATTTGTAATGCTAATCTTTTTTTTTTAAATAAAGACTATGTAGTTATTTTTTTTAATTACATTTATTTAACAAAAAAAAAAAAATTAAAATTAAAAAAAAGTTATTGCATTTGTTTAAAATTTTAATTTAAAAAGGCAACAAATAAATTAGAAAAAAATTGTCTTAATTTTTTTAAAACCACTTCGACAGTCCTCGTTGAAACAAAATTTAATTTGTTATTAAAAAAAAAAGATGTAACTAACAAATGATTTTTTCTATTTTACCAACAAACCCCCACATCCCAGTATACACTTATTACCATGAGTTGGGATAGGTAGAGTTTTTAAATACGTAGATCAGAACATAGATATGCCTATCGAAAATTCTAGGAACCGAATAATTAAGATTCATCTAAAATCTTTGAAATTGAAACACTCAATGCTCCCCTCCCCCTCCCACCTCAGTAATTAACCACCAAACAACTAATACGACTTCACATCAGGTCACCGCTGATCTAGTCATATCCATATTAAGTTTTCATTGTGAAAATGACGTCATACGATACTTCAAAGCTCTACCTATACCTATACCTGCTTATTACACATATTTGGCTATTTTTTTTTATAGAAAAAATATATAGAATGGAACAAGTAAGTCAGTGACAGTATAAAACTACAATAAATATTAGATACAGTATCAGTAATCGCAGAAAACATTTGGATTTGGATCCTGGTCCGGCCAGTCTAACTTAATTAAACTATACACGAATGCTATATTACAATTCATACATCAAATATACACGACGACATTTTTTTTTCGTGAAAAATAACTAGAGAATGTTTTTGCTAAAGAAACCTATGCGCAATGCCAGCGTTAAAAAAAATTGGACACAAAATAAAAAGAAGGCCTAGTCCGTGCTATTTGATGTTTTGTGTAGATGTGTTTAATTTGTGCTTCTGTGACGTCACATATATCAAAGCTTATATTTTAAAACAGCACATAAATATAGTTGGTAACATTATTATTTTACATATTATAATAATTTTAGAGTAAAAAGTTTTAATTTTGATATGTGACGTCACGAAATTTGTGACACTTTGGAAAGATTGTCGTACTAAAAGTGAGCTGGTACCTTATTCCACCCACCCAGCCTTTGGTGGGGAAGGTTTATGTTATGATGACTTGTATATATCTATTTCTATACAAGCATGTTAATAATTGCAATATAAACAAAGCATCAAACAGCAGCCCTCCATTATTGATCGATTATAAAATGTCAAAATTAGTCCAATTAGTTTAATATTTACATACGTACAGATTAAAATTAAAATAAAGAGCCGGCAATTGCTTATTAACTATGTCACAGCCACTTAAATTATTTTTACCAAAGCTTTTACACTAAATGGACCTTCCTCAGAGAGTAGCATTACGATTTCACAGACCTTCCTCTAATAGACATCGAGTATAGACAGACACACTTGTCGGTTAACACTAATACAATTTGAAACATTTAATTACACTTTAAAAAATTAAATACACAGATAATTAAATTTAGTACCAATTTCAAGTCCGAATGCAATGTTCAATTATTGAGGCTTTTGCTAGAACGCCAGTATCGGTAATGATGAAGCGTCCATGTTGCTGGACACCAGATACAGATTCGACTGCAACTCATTGGGTGACACACCCGCATCCGTTGTGGGTATATCTGAGAAATCGTTGGACAAATCCAACATGACTGTTAGATTTATGTCATCTATGTAACGGAATAAATCTCCGAGATCGTCTAATCCATTAACTGAGTCACTACACTTGTTATTGTCACTTTGTGGCTGAATGTCACTTTTTGATTCACTTTTGCTTGTGTTTATATCACTTTTAGGGGTAATCACTTCAGTGTCACTTGTGCTTGGTTGATCGCTACATGTTGTAGATTCTTTCTCACTTTTGCTTGATTTGAACTTTTGTTTACTTTTGAGTAATTTGTCAAAATCCGTGTCATTTTTTATACATTTTGATCTTTTTACAGTTTTGAGTAATTCATCAAAACTCATGAGACGAGAGTCTGTTTTACAAACGACCCTTCTAGGGGGGGGTAGATTAACAGTTTTGCGCTCCCTTGTGGCTTTTGGTTTATTTTTCTTATTATTTATACTTTCTGTATAACTTTTGAGTAATTCATCAAAAGTCATCATGTGATGATGCTTAGTTTTATGTTCATTGTGATTGTTGGGTTTGTTCTTTCTTTTACGAGGGTAGTTTTTGACAACATTACTCTTCTCACTGTAATTTTTAACCAGTTCTTCGTAACTCATAATATGATTTTTTTTAGTTTGACTTACAGTGTCAGTTTTTGGCGACTCACTTTTCTTACCATCATTTTTACACTTCTCAGTGACTTTGCGTTGATTAATGGTGTTCATATTATGACTCGTCTGTTTGTAACTTTTGAGTAACTTGTCAAAAGCTGTATCTTCCTTTTTGTTTCCCGATTTAGATTTTTCATTATTTTTGGGTGTTGAATTGTTTTTGCTCTTCTTGCTGTCTACAATTTGTTTATTGTTTTTATCATCATTTTTAATCTTCCCATCAGTTTTAGGTGCTTCATCTTGACTAACTTTCTTGCATTTTTTACTTACATTTTTGGATGAACTTTTACACTTTTGTCCGTTACTTTTAGATTTTCCTTTGCATGGTTTTTTGTCAGTTTTATTTGTTTTACTTTCACATTTAGACTTATTATTTTTGTCACACTTTTTAGACACAACAGTTTGGGTTTTATCACTATTTTGCTCATTTTTAATAGGTTTTTTAATTGCGACATTTGACTTGGAGTCACATTTAGGTTTGACCCGACTTTTGCCATTATTTTTGGAACCGCTACAGTTATTTAGGTCACAATCATTTTCGCCACTAGTCTTGGCTGGTTTGGATGCCTGTTTTCTAGAACGTTGGTTCTTGGTTCGATTGTGGTTGCGGTTGCCCGGTTGTCACGTGACCTCCATGGGTAGTGTGTCCGTGGGTCGTCTCCTGACCCCGTTGGTGGTGGATTCATCCCCGTCTGTGGCTAACGTGTCGGCGGTCATGTTAGCATTGGACGACGTCGTTGGAGCAGTAGACGCTTCTACTATTTCACTGTAATAAAGAAAACGGTTGAGATTAATACAGTAGAAATACGCTTACAGAACTAATATTAATCACAGCTTAATATCCAAGTGTTTTAAATATTATAAATATAATCCAAACATACGAGTATAGAAAAAATAAAAATATACTCACGCAACCGGTGTGGGTCGTGGTTGAGCAATGAGACGCCCCTGCCGCGCCTTCAACTGAGCAGTTGTGATCGCGATGGCCTGGACATTCGCAGACAGCGCCTGGCCGCCAGGACCTGATATTGCAATCTTCTGTCCCTTGGGCAAAACATTCTTCTGCAACAGATTCGCCACTACCGAACTAGGAATGGATGCGGTTTTCGTCGGTGCGATTGATATACTCGTTGAGGGTTCTGAAGATGTCCGTGCGATGGGCGTCGTGACTATAGTGCGGTTCTTTAACTGTATTTGCTGTCTGACGGGCGCTCGGACCGGCAGCGCCGCTCGTACGATCTGTCGCCCATCCAAGCTGACACTAACGCGATGTCGTGTACCAGCCGCTACGTTCCCCTTCAACGTGCCATCGAAAACGACTTGTCGCTTCTTTGCATCGAAGTCTAATCGCGCAACCGACGCCTTAACCGGTGGAGGTTGTCGCAACACATTTACCAAATGAGGACCTTTTCCTAATTGGCCGCTTTTGATTTCGAAAAACTGAGTTACGGAACCTGGCGCTTTCAATAGTGCAGGTGGTTTGTTAGCGTCTCCCAAAGTAGCTAAAGATACAACAGCAGGCAACTGTGCCAATGATCTATTCTGCGCCAACAATTGAGCTCTCTGAGTGTGTGATAGTGGATGCGCGTGCAACACTTTGAGTTTGCTTGGATTCACGTGATGCATCTGTGGAGTCACGACCACCGAGGGATGGTGAAGCTGTAGAGGCTTGTGGGCCAACGCTGGTGCTAGCTGGACGAAAGGCGTGACTCGTCGTGTGGTGTTGGCGATGGTGGCAACGTTGGCTACGTTAGCCATGTTTGTGACGTTGGTAACGTTTTGTACTTTTCCACTGCCCGCTGTCACAACATTGCCTACACTTGCAACGGTTGCTGTGCCTGAAACTATAATACATTAAATTATAAAAATATAGATTAGTTCAATATGTTACATTAAATTAAGTATTTTTCACAAGTCTAAGAATTTGATGATTGATAGGTATTTACGAAGTAATTAGGTTAATAAAACGAGTATGAATTATATACTAACCAATTTCTCTATGCTGTGTGCTATGTACAGGTACAGCAACTGCTGTGAAAGGTCCGTTCTGTAAGAGACTCACAACAGTGCCCGCACTCGAACACGCGTGAGCCCCTTGGTTTTGAAGACGCACCTGAAATTTTAAATTTTTTTACAAGGTTACAGAAAGATAATTTTCTAGACAAAACTTGTTAACACAAATCTAAATATGGCATCTGTCTGGTCTAATATAAAAAAAAAATACCTTCAAACTATCTGATACGGCAACAGTCACAATCTGCGGCTGAGGCGTTTCCGATGTCACAATCGTGACGTCACTAGGCCGTCGATGCGCTGACGTTATAATATGCTTTTTCAATGGAGAATGTTTTGTTTGAACAGTTTTCAATTGAACACCATGCGCCAACTGACTGACTGACTCCTCTATTGTATCCTTCTTCTTCTCCACTTTAATCTGTGGCACTTCATTGACCTCTTCAACAATGATCTTGGAGGTGGGTACGGGTGACTTCTCAACGGGTTTAGGTTTGGTCTGCTGAACTTTGGGCGTGACTGGGATCCTGTCTATATACACAGGCTCTCTACCCGGCGGGGATACATGAACAGTTGTCGAACCGAAGTGTTCCGCCCGTCTTTTCCTTTGGCCAGAGCCGGTACGCCCTTCCTGACTCTGGCCGTGCAATAAAAAAGAATCTTTCGCGTCGACATCTTTCACTAATTCCGCTAGAAGATCATCTGCAATGGCTCTCTCTCTCTTGTCGCCTTTAAGATCTACGTCTAATGCTTTGAGATCGGTGTCAGATAGGATGCTCTCAACCTGAGCCTCGGTTAGGCCAGTAAAATTTTCTGATAGCAGATCTTCTCCGCTGGTGTCTAGATTGCCACTGTTGTCTAATTCCGGGTTAATATCGCCATATAAGTCGTTGAGAGTGAATTCTGAGGTAGTAAAAGTATCTAGGCCTCCAGAGGGCTCAGATATTTCTACAGAGATCGGTGTGTCAAGTGCTATGGGGAACTGATCGTCCGTTTTTTCGATGTAGGGTGGTGAAGGTGGTGGTGTTTTTGGTCTGAAGTGTAACCTGAAATTGTATGTAATTAATTTAATAGGAACTAGATAACTAATAAGATCTTTTAATAGCAAAGACCGATACTTTATAGCCTAGATTAACACATAGGCTAATTTTAATTTCAAAAAAATTATATTTCCTGTGGGATGAAATTAAAATATGTTAATTTAATGCCTAAATATTTTTTGTCTAGTAATATTTAATATATTAAATATTTTTCAAAACGGATTCTTCTTAGATGATCTCATAAATGTATGACATTTTTAATTAAAACTTACCATTTCTTATTAACTTCATTTATAAACTTCTCAAATTCTCTCTCGACGGGCTGCAAACTTTCAGCAGAGTCGTAGCTGCTATCACTACAACCAGACCAGGATCTCTTCCTCATCACCCTGTCAAGGTTCTCCTTAACATAACTGTCTATTGTCCGCTTACCACTATCACTGTCACATTCACTTTCACTATCAGGTAACACTTTATCACTAACATCCATTTGTTCTATTTTGACATCGCTCACGTCAATTTTGACATCACTAACATCAAGTTTAACGTCTAGCTTTATGTCGTCAATGTCGTTTTTGACGGGAACGGTCCACAGGTGGGGGTTTTTGGCTAAGTGTCGCCTGAACGCATGCCGCCATGGATACTTTCCACCCGTGTGGAAGTCTCTTGTCATTTCCTTTGGACTTCTGTGAGGTTTGGTTTCTAGATCAACCTGCAATTAGAAATAAGATGGTAAGAACAAAGAGAACTAATAATAAAACTAATTTAATTGATGATAAGAATTAACAAAAGTAAAAGTAGGCTTTGATAGATAGTGGTAAGAACTAATAGATATACACAGTAATATAACTAATGATTAAACCTAATAGAACTAGTAGCAATAATAATAGAACCGAAGATAAATACTAATATTCTTTGGCCCTATTAAAAGTAACAGGAATCAAGGTATGTGCATCCAGAACTTGACAAGTATCAATAGATTTAAAAAAGACTGAAGGCAAAGACAATAATGTTGTTGTTACCTCCTCATCCCGCCTCTCCCTGTCCTCGGTGCTGTGCGCGTGGCGGAAGGGCAGCTGCGCCCACAGCGCGTCCAGCGGCGTGCTGCGCCGGTCCAGCGCCACGCGGCCGCCCCGCGTCAGCCGCCGCCGCGCGAACCCGATGCAGCGCTGGTACGGGTGGTTGATCGATGTTAATGTGTACCTGGGGGATAATATATAACGAGACACATTAAAAAACGTAACACAAAACCAACAGAGAATTCATAAATTAAAAAAATCAACTACTAGTTACATAATTCAGTCAATAAGTCCGTAATTATAGTGTCTTTATTAGAACATTTACAGCGAACAATGTGTTATGAGCCCTAGGAGAGTACCTGTACGTTTAAAAACAATTGTTTGAAGGAAGAAATAATTTCCCCGACTGGCTCACCAAAATAAATAACCTTTGACATAATATGTGAATTTCCTTTTATCTCCCCAAGAAAGTCTTCCATCAAAAAAAATTAACTTTTGCCATTTAATGAATCATATGTGCATTTACGAAAGAGTAATATATTTACCTCGTCCTCTCATCCAAATCGTGTTCAAAGAGACCATCCTTGGATGGGTTGTCTGGGTCCAGTGGGTCACCGTACAACGTTGACGTGGGCTGAAATGTTAGCAACTCTATGTTACACAGCTTGTCCTTACGAACTTACTCGTACAACTGGTATAAACTTAATTTGCACAATATCGGTCCGGCTTCAAATAAACAATTCTCATCAACACTCAGTATGTAACTTCGTGTGTACTAATATTATACATGTGAATGTAAGTTTGTTTGTTACGCTTTCGCGCGAAAACAACTTAACCGATCATTATGAAACTTTGTACACATATTCTTGAGGGTATTAGAAGTAACATAGGATACATTTAAAAAAAAATGTAAATTATATAAAATATAGCGGGTTAAACCTCGGGGCGCAGCTAGTAATATTATAATTTCGTTCCTTTCAAGATATTTATTAACTTAGTAAACTCCATCTCTATAATTCATGCAGAATCATAATAAAATCTATTGATGAAGATAAAAAAAACATGATTATTTAAATGTAGCAATTAATTGAAAATAAACAAAATAAAGTAAAATTTGAATTAAATATTTTTTTTCTATATATTATCTGTCCAAGTGCTAAATTGCATTCATGAAACCATTTCGGTTTTCGGAGAAATTTTAATTATTTATAACTATAGTTTGTTATTGAAACATATTTCTTTGATTATTTGAAAATTCTTATAAAAATTAAATGCAATGTTTAAAGATTCTCATAACCTACATTAATAGTTCAAAGAGATACGAATAATAACATTAAATGTCGTTTCTCCTGTTGCAGGTAAGATATAGAACAAATATCCTATTGCAGAACACATATGTTGTTTATCAAATAAGATGATTAGAAGAATAATTATTACTTACCATTTCGTAGTAACATCCAGGTTTCCGACGAAAGGCAAAGGGTCCATCGTCGGGTGGAGCAGTCTCCTCTTCCGACGATGTACACACGCCTGAGTCTGAAATTATTATACATTTATAAATCAATCATTGTAAATATTTTAGTAATAATCAAGTTAAAACTGAAGACATCACAAAGGAGGTAAAATTCGTACAGTTTTCGCACTTTTTTGATCCAGACTCAGTTTAAATACTACCTGTCAATAAAATATGCTGTTGACCATGATCCGAAGGTATAAATGCTGATATCAATACTGAAAAGTAACTGGTACAAGTAATAATGAACCTTACAAGCAAAGAAGCTTTTACTCAACGTAGGATTCTATCCTAATCTAAAGGTACAGTTTCAAAATTGTAGGATTTCTAAATGAAAACGTTCACCTTAGATAATTCAATAAATAAAATCTTTAATTGAACTATCTAACTTGTAACTCGTGAAACTCAAAAATATTGGCAACATAATTCCAAAAAAATGACCTCAGCGTTGGGTCATAAAATATAATAATTTATAAACGATTGACTTTTCATTAATAAAAAAAAATATGTAATTTCCACAAATATATTTTTCCTCAGGCTTGTACCATGGTCATACAAATACTGACCTCTGTGAGGATGCGCAGGCGCATGATGTCGATGCTTCCGCCGTTTGTACGGACGTTTCTCGCGCTGAAAACGAAATATATGCGTACTACTTCTGGATATACTCTTTCATTTTATATACACCTCAGAACATGAGGTTTTTCGACTGATAATATAAAAATAAATTTTTTGACAAAGGTTTTTTGTAATAAATGATAGATTCTTGGTATTCGGATAACGTTGATTTGAAAAAATGACTAAGTATTACACGACACTAGCATTTTATAAATGTTGCCGGCTCTTCGCAACAGAGAACTGTTTTACGAGCTGGTTGTAAATAGTCTAATTGAACCAAACCATTTTAAGTTTGAGTTTGTATTCTATATTATTCATTATAAGGGTATAACCCACCTGTCTCGGCTGATCGATGGGTGTAGAGGGCGCTCGTGGCGGGTAGTGGGTGACCGTGTACTCCCGACGGAATGACGCTGGTGTTATTGGCACTGTTGTGAATTGTGGCCTGGGGAGAGAGGACAAACATTTTTGATTAAGTAATTTATATGTATTTTTGTCCCATGTCATTAGTTGAATGTTTCTAGTAATAGGAAACATCCCACCTTATATATTTATAATGATTTAAGGTGATTACTATTATTAGTACCTCCTCCTCTAAAATAAACTAACTACTGATGGTTATACTTCCATACCTTGGTGGAGGTTCAGGCAGTAGCTGACTAGCGAAGTCTCCAGCCGCGTACCGTCTCTCCGTGAGGAGAGCTGTAAGGCGGACCAGTTCCTTCTTGGCCCGCTCCCGCCTGGCCACCAGCTCCAGCAGTGTGAGTGCTCGCGCGAGATCGCGACGAAGTTTCAGCATCTTCTCGTAGGAGCTCTCATCGTTTTTCCTGGATAATAAAAAATAACATTGGACAGGCTAAAAATGTCATTTACGTTTTCTTGTTATAATAAAGACTTAGAAGAAGTTTTAAACTTATTTCACTAATATCTTGTGCCTTGAAGTCCAATCATTCTATAGATACTATAATCAATAACATTTTATAAATAGACGCGTTATATACAACTTTTATTGGTATTACTAAAAACGACGAATATAAGACTAATAGCACAGACAGACAGCAAAAAATATTGGAAATTTTATTGTATTATATACATCCAAAAGCTTGGACGCCGACGCCACTCCATAATAATCATTCGTCTTCTCTCATTCGCTAGAATACGAAGACAAATAAATAACAATACAAACAAAGTATGTTTAACATTTAATAAATTAATATTGAAAGACAGGACTTTCCGTCCTCTCGCTGTAGCACTGTAAGGCAATTACCTATCTTTTTCGTTGCCGTTTTTATGTGCAAGTGTATAAACGTCATACTAGGTCATCTCACCTGTTTTTCCTCGTCTGCATCTTCTCCGTACGCCGCCTGAACGCCAAGTAGGGATTGTTGGTGGATTGCCCTGGTCTGCTCTCCGTCTTGACGTGCAGCACGAGTGGATGTTGCTGCAATGGATTTGTCTATTGAAGCGGTGAGGATAAAATAATTTATAATAATTTTTGATGGTAATTTATACACAATTTGCCGAATCGCAATTTCAAAATTCTATCATCTCCTTCTCGAATTTTATAATTAATTGATAAGTTATCTGTACTTGAATATGGCGCCGTTTGTAGTTATAGAATACCAAGTACAGATACGGAAATAAATATTAGTTTTCAGTTGGAAATAAGAATTATAAATATCGTTAGTAAGAGTAGCAGTAAATCTATAGTTAGAAATAAATTTTTACTAAAGTAAACAAAAAATAGAGTTGTAAAAATTAATTTAACTCTATGTAAAAAATCTGATAGCATAAATCTAAAAACAACATGGACCCCAAGACTTTATTATCATATATAACAATTTTCATATAACAAAAGATTATATAATTTTTTTCGTTACTTGAACCAGAATATTTTTTTATTTAGTTATAAAGTCTATATTCTGCTTTTGATTGTATGTCAGGATAAGATTTGTCGAGAATCATTTTTGGATCTTTTTTCCTTAGCGAAGGGAATATGGGTAGTCCCATATTCATCATATTATGCTTTTATTATTGGCGTAGCAAGGGGAGAGGAGCTTTTCTTCTAGAACATGACCCTATGAGAATATTATATAATTTCTGTTATGGTGGAGGACGTTATCTTTTGACTATTTTTGTCGTCAATGTGAAGAAAAGAGAGGGAATGAAAGCTGAGGAATGCTCGTAGTAACGGGATTTACAAGAGGACTCTCAGGGACTCCAAATTTCACACTTTATTTTTTTTTTTAATTTATTTATTGGATAAACAAACAGCGTTACAAGACAATACAATAGTGAGAGAGAAAATAATAATAAAAACATAACTAAATGTATCACCAGCACCGTTTACCACACATATATTTAAAAATGGACAGATAATAGTGAGAATGATATCCTAGATAAGTAATAAAAATAAATAATCCAAAACCACACAAAAATTTAGTAGTAAATACGGAACAATCATTAAATAAAGAAAAACTCACTTTTACAAAAATAAAATAATAAATAAAATGGAGAAAAAAAAAAATTGAAATAAATATGAGTTGTATACAACAAAGATAGCAACAAATTTAAATCTTAATCTAGCCAGTTTATATGGAGTTAACCCATTTCTTCCCTTCAATTTAAGTATGTATATGTTAAAAAATAAATAAATAAATTTACATTTCATCCCTTCTTAGTGGATTAGCGAGTCTTACAAATTAGAGCAAATATAGATTTGACAAAATAACAGACAAATTATAGATTTAACAAAATAAAATTAAAAGAGAGAAAGTTAACAATCAAGGACAATTTAAAAAATATGGTGTCTTAAAAATATTCCAACCTTGGAAAGGAATGGGCCAATAGTAGTATATAAAATATTACTTGTTTTGGAGTAATTTGAGTATTTGTAATTTAAACGAACTACAGCTAGTACACAGTATGTCTACCGATTTAAACTTATCATATTATAGTTAGTAACTAATCTGTATAGCGGGGAACGTTTGCCTGCATTCGTTTTACAGAGGGCACTAGCAAATAACGGACATGGATTTCGAGGATGTGTTCTTGTTGGTACTCTATAGCACAAACTATTAACCAACGGCATGCCATCATATCGATTATTACATATGTCATAAAGCAGCATAGTTTCAATCTGTATACATCGATCTTTAAGCGTCGGTAAGTTATACTTGTCTAGAAGATCAATATAAGAGAGACGACTATGAAATATTTTAAAATGCATATACCTTAGAAATTTTTTTTGAACAAATTCAATGGCTTTATTATATTTATCATAGAAGGGATTCCAAATGGGCACAGCATATTCCAACTGGGACCGAATAAGATATAAAAATGTGATAGGCCGGGAGAATTTTGAACCAGAGCGCACAATAAAACCGAACATTTTAAGAGCCTTATTGATAATGTTTTCAACATGTAAATCTAAATGAAGTTTTTTGTCTAATAGTACTCCCAGGTCTCTAACATTGTCGACTGCATCCAATTGCTTTCCGTATAACTCGTAGCGGCGCGGATTGTTAAGTCTTTTTTTAGTAAATGTAATAGATATTTGCATTTGTTGAGGCTAAGTTCAAGTTTATTTTCAATACAATAGTCTGTCAGTCTATCAAGGTCTTGTTGAAGTTTACTATGATCACAAGTGTTACTTATAATGCGATATACTTTAAGGTCGTCTGCATATAAAAGAAACATGGAAAATTTAAAACACCTGCCAATGTCGTTAATGAAAAGAGTAAATAAGAGGGGGCCAAGAATTGAACCTTGTGGAACGCCTGAGCTTACACGGATGAAGTCAGATTCGTGACCTTTTAGTACTACCTTTTGTGTGCGATTAGATATATATGACTTAAACCATCGCCATAAATTACCTCGAATTCCGTTATACGCTATTTTTTTCAACAGGATGTTGTGATCCACTCTATCGAAGGCTTTTCGAAAGTCCGTATACACACTATCTGTTTCTTCCCGGTTATCTAACGCCTTAAAAATATAGGTAGTATATATTAATAGATTAGTGATAGTTGATCTTTTTTTCATAAAACCATGTTGTTCCTCTATTTACTATTATGATATTACGTAAATGTGGATAAATTAATTTGTAAACCAGACTTTCAAAAAGTTTCGACAGAGTCGACAAAATCGATATTGGGCTATAATTTTCAACGTCATTTTTAGATCCTCCTTTGTGTACTGGCACGATACGAGCTGACTTCCAAATATTAGGAAAAACACATTTTTTCAGACATACATACATTAAAAATTAGATGAACAGGTTCACATATAGATTGTGCTGTATGCTTAAGAAATAATGGGGGAATATTATACAAACCAGGGACTTTAGAACAGTCAAGCTTTTTAAGTTCATCAAGTACGCTATCTCTAGTGATATACATACAGGTTACTCAAATTTAGATCATGGTGGACGTTATTGTCTTCTTGTATATCGCTGATATCTAAAGTTTCGTCTGCATGTGAGGGTACAAATACAGACTGAAAATATTTTGAAAATAAGTTACAGATTTGAATAGGGTCTCTTGCAATTTCATGCTTATAAAAAACATTATCAGGGATTTGGGTATCACTTTTGCGTGAATTCATATATTTCCAAAAATATTTGATATTTTCGCAGATTTTCCTCTACCGTTGACATATACTTCTTATAACAAATTTCAGCTTCAGTCTGAAATTTTGATCTATAAGTAGTAAAGATATTATAGTCAGTGCGTAAACCAAATTTTTTCCACTTGATCCAGCTTTTGTTTTTGACAGTATATATATGTTTACGATTGTAGGTAAACCAATTAGGAAAAGACGACAGTTTTTTAGATTTTTTAGGTACATGCTTTTTTATCACCGAGTAGATAGTATCATAAAAATAAGATACAGCGCATTCAGCATTATTATAATGTAATAATTCATTCCAGCTGATGCCTGTTACTTCATTATTGATAAGGTCGTAATCAGCCTTGTTAAAATTAAATTGTGCTATTGGATTACGTCGTAAAGAATGTATGTTTGAATTCAAGGGTACTGTAACGTAAAAGGGAGGGTGATGTTTGTCTATAGGGACAAGCGGCAGCGATACGAGATTAAGTATACAGTCATTAATATTAGTCAAAAATAGATCTAATAACCTTCCATTAATATTTTTATATATGTTAATTTGTAAAAAGTTGTGAATGGATATAAATTTCAGAAAATATTTATACGAAATGGAATAATTCAAGTTATAAATTTAGTTGCTGCCCATAAAAGACGATGGAAACAAATAAAGAGAGTGGAAAAAAATCGTTGCTACGACTTTGGTGTTTTCTATATGAATATAACAAAAACAAGAGCTAACTTACAGTATTGAGCCGTTTGTTTAGCCAGTAGTCGTAGACAGCGATGACGAGGTCGTCGTGCCTCTCCAGCAGCAGCTTGGCCTCGTTCAGCGTTACCACTGTCTGGCCCGAGCACTTCTCCAGCTTGTCCATCATTTGTTCGAATTTTAGCTCTGAAAAATTATACTTTATATTTGTACAAACGAATTTTAATTAGTGCTTTTTTAAACTTCTTGCACTTTGGAATCAATAGAGTAGATAGGATAGATATAAAGAAGAGTAGAAAGCGAACATAGTTTTTTAAAAGTGTTTAAAACATAAAAAGTGCGGTATTTAATTTTGAATTGATCTTAAGTACTATAATTTTATATAAATTATGCAGTCACGAGTCTAATAAAAATACAGTTAAATTTGACAGAAAAACGTAAGATCGTGAATTAAATCTATTTGATCTAATGATGGATAAATAAATGCCTCTTAGTAGAAGCGTATGGGTTTAGATGAACCAAAAGAATGCAACAAAGATTATGGTCTTTGCTCTTATAAAGAAGGATTTGATTGCGTAAATAAAAATAATCTAACGTCGTAGTTTGCTATTCAATTTTAGAGTATAAAATATACAGTTATATTAGTGTTACGATAAACGATGAGAATGTATCACCTGTTAGTTCGGGATGCCGTTGCTGCTTGAGCCACCTCTCGTCCTCCGAGTCGATGTCGTACTCTGGCGCCTCTTGTTCCTCCCATAGCGCTGTAACAAACAAACGGTCAATAAAACAAATGTTGTATATCATCATAACCCATTAATGGCTCACTGGTACACACTGGTATACACGCCCATAGTCCCAGACGCTAATCAAGTGCGGGTTGGTAGACTTCACACACCTTTGAGGAATTTGGAGAACTCTCAGGAGTGCAGGTTTCTTCATGATGTTTTCCTTCACCGTTAAAGCAAATGTTATTTATTGACTTAAAACACATATAACTCAGAAAAATCAGAGGTCTGAGTGGGCCCAGGATCGAACTCGGGCCTCCCGAGTAAGACAATGGGTGTCCGAACCACTAGACTATCATTGCGTGTTATGTTATATATGAAAATATTAATAAACGAAAATATCAAAATAGGGAAATCCTCATTTTCAATACATTTGTATTTAAGCAATTGAACTTGGTTACGGAAAATAAATTGTAACTTGTTTTCTTTATTCGTTGCTTATATCTTTATGTGACCACGCCTGGCTTGACCTTTGACCTGGACAATCGAGCCTAACTTGGCATTTTTTTATAAAATAGTTTCTGCGTTCCAGTTTTTTTTTGCTACAAGTTACATCCAATCAAAACCAACCAAACAAGTGCAATTACATTGAAATTGACAAGTTGGCGCTTAGCACGAGGGAAAGCCCTAATAGATACAAAATTTATCCAAATCATTAAGGTCCTTTTGCCAAGATGTACGAAATATTAAGGTGGGAGGAAAACTTGCATGAGAAATGGAAAGTACAGATTGATTGAAGACAATCTGATCACCAAAAACTTGGTGATTTAATTGAAAATTATATTAAACTACGCAATGCACATCTTATATATAAAATTCTCGTTCACAGTGTTAGTTACCATACTCCTCCGAAACGGCTCGACCGATTTTTGTGAAATTTTGTATGCATATCGGGTAGGTCTGAGAATCGGTCAACATCTATATTTTATACCCCTAAGTGAAAAGGGTGGCCCACGGTAGCAAAACAACGTTAGCTGGGTCAGCTAGTATTTGTATAAGAAAGTTTCAATATTCTATTGATTTGTCCCAATTTGAAAACTTCAGTAATACCGCCGCGCCCAAAATATCCAGTTTCATATTCCAATAAAGGTTCATCGTGAGGTCTTCAGGGAAATTTAGGAGCCTTTCATTCTTTACCGTAAATAATATATTACTTTTGTCCATTTGTTACTTTTCATAGAGTAATCTTCTTTCTCAGAATGAAATTTCATAATTTGAATAAAATTCTACAAATTGGAGTGTTGAGATTCCATTCTCAATTGCAAGTTATTTATGAAAGCAAATTAATATTCATTTTAAAAATTTACATAGATAAAACAAGGCAAACGGCTATAGTATATAATAGAGGCTTCGCTCGGGCCGAAAGTTCTTTTTATTTTTAAGATAAATTTACAAACTCTTAACGTTCTTGTATATCATTTTTGTGTAGACAAACCGACTAACCTTATTTATTTATTTAACTCTTTATTGCACACCACGTACAAGAATACATACAATAAAAGCTACAAAAAAAAACAGTTACTAGCCACAACCTAATACATGAAAATTTTACTTGTATAAATACTATAAATATTATAATATATATATATGTTAATAATAAACCAATAAATATCCGAAAAAACAATAAACTAAGTACTATTGAGCAATATATATAAATACACAAATTAGATAATAAATGTGAATCATTCTTATGATCTGAGTCATCGTCGTTCAGCGAAAAGGAGAAGAAGTTCTTTTATGGATTTTTTAAAAATATGAAGGGTCTTTGACAGTCTTATACTTAAGGATAGATCATTCCAAAGTTTTACTGCTTGAACTGTAAACGAAACCGTATACATCTTTGTGTTATGGACAGGCGTTTTAAGCATAAAACTTCGTGGCGTACTTAATCTACTTGGAGATCCAGTAAACACTTTTCCTTCAAATAAGAAGGAGTATTTGGATGAAATAACACAAAGTACAGAAGAGAGAGAACGTGTAAATCCCGACGACGGAAAATAGGGAGCCACTTGAGCTATGAGCGTTGAACCTTCACTTTGTCAGGATATAAAGAATTTTGTATGACGATAACAAAGATTTGAAGCGTCAGTAGGTGAGTTGTTTGGTCGTTAGATTTACAATCGATAGGACGTGGGTTCAAATGCCAGTGGACTACTCGAATACTAGTAGTACGTCATCCATACTGGTAGTATACTTTTTAATACCAAAAAATATATATATATGAATCAAAAATTAGATTTAACAGTACTGTCAACAAAATATGAAAATCTCATCCAATTTCGTGCAGTATTTTTGATCCATTATATCACTCGGGCTTTTATACCTAATCAGACCCACATCCTTCTTAACTCTGATAACCATTTTGATATAATATTAAACAATATATATTTTAAATAAGTTCTTATGTAAATTTCGACTGTAGTAGAAATGAAGGCAAAGTAACAATTTCATAATAATCTGTAAATGCTTGATATAATTTAATAGTGAAACATAAACGCCACATCCTAAACTTAAATACATTCGGGGTCTGGTGTACCCAACAGCAATTTAACTTTAGTCCTTTACAGGAAACAGCGAGCCATTATCCTTGTTCGCTTCCTCTATACATTATTTTAATATAAGAGTATCCCTATTCTATTTATTGTAATAATAATATAAACGAGCGTGACTTGTGTTCACGATGCTTAATATTTTGTATTGTATTGATTATTTCTTAGATAAGAATAACATAAAAATTCTCATAATCATTTTCATCATTATTCTCACATAATATAAATAGCTCGCCCTCGCTTCTTTTAGAGATAAAGAAAAACGAGCCAAGCGAAGTGCAAGGACACTACAGGCTTTTCTCGAAGCGTTGAAACCTCATAACTTGGGTTTGGATTATATCAGATCTACAAGATTCTCGGGATATGATGTCAGTAGTGGACGCATTAAACATATAAAGTTTCAATTGCATATCCCTTTTATTAACTAAGGTGTTAAATTTGTGAAGTTAGGGCTTGTACAGTTAGGGCATGTAATTAGAAGATTGGGTTGGCATGTGATTTCGTATTGGCCAAAATTACCAAGCTAAAGCTTCTGCTAAAATATATGAAATGTCCTTTTCTTTCTTAAATGAAAAATGTCGATTAAAATGAAGAAACAAAACATAATAAGACAAAAAATACAACCGAATTGGTAAACTCCTTTTTTTTACTATTTTTGAAGTTGGTTGAAAAAATGAAAAACCTTTTCCTTCTTTTCGTATCGTTAATAATCAAATAGAAAATCTGTAGTATTTTCCGTATTTGAAAATAAAAATAGAAAACCTTATAAGATCGTTTCGTTGTTTGTCTAAGAAGATATTTTTTTTCAGAAACGTGTAAAGATATGAAGGTGAAATTTATATCGAATTAACTGGTGGTCTGCAAACCTTGGAGTTATTAAACCTCAAACATTTATATTAAACACCTTTACGCGTATACTGATACTTGCAAAGAAACCTAAAACTTGTAAGGTACTTTTAAGTTAACTGGAATCAATGTTTTACAGACGGGGAAGTGGGGAATAATTAGAAAACCTGCAAAAATGTTTTTCACAGTTGGGAAATTGAATATCATGTTAGCAACACTGTTTATAAAGTAGTAGTATCGGGTAGATCATTTTATATTATTTCAAGTATACCGACGTGAAGACAATATATAACCTTCAGTGCGATAGTTTAGTCTCAGACTCTCTGGTGTTTTCGTGCAGTGAACATGGTAGTGTTATAGTGTCGTGATTAAGGTCACCCTTCTCGAGGTCCACGTAAGTTTACTTTATTATCTATTGTCGTTAGCGAGGTCGAGTGGTGGAGGTGAGAGTTAATATATTATGAAAGAGCTCTTTAAACCTGCTCCTGGGTCTCAAGCCCCAGGCACCGCTCGCCGACCTTTCAATTAATATCTATAATAAACAATATTCACGTGTAGAAATATCGAATGGTGGAAGTGTACATTTGATAAGTTATAAATACGCTTGTCGTCCGCACTCACTGGCCGTGTCAGTGTGTAATCGAGTTACTGGTGCATGTAAGACCTAGCTAGGGGTTTAAGATTTACTGTTCATATACACTATACGCATAGGTAGGCCTATGGTAATGTATATAATTTGAAGAAAAAATCATGTGTGAAAATGCATTGTTATATGACCTTCTGCTTTACGCCTTTAAAGTTCTGAGTCTTAGTAAATTGTCAAAGTATCTATCGCTTGAGAACATGAATAATAATGATAATTCCCAAAGCCCCACCACTACTGGATTGACCTATTTAAATAAGCGAATGTTTACTACCAGTTTCGTAAAAGAGCTTGATGAATAAGTTTACCATTAACACAAGGATTGGGTAAATTACGATCCAATACGAAACTAAACTAAACGAAAATTGCCAATAGAAGTTCCAAGTGATTTGAAAAGTTCATTTGATTCATGAGTTACACCAACTACTTTGATAATATTGTTCTGTGCCGCGTTTCAGTGGTGTAGGCGAGTGTTTACATTTGTGTCAAAGAGTTCTGTAAACCTGCACCTGGGTCAGGTATCATTTCTTACATACATGTGTTTTAAGAAGTTTTTGCCTTAAAGTACAAAATCGTTCAAGGAACATCTACATGCTAAGAATATGTGAGCTCGGAGAGGAGAATAATACTCAAACGACAATATTATCCATATAATCTAGATGGAAGATGGAAGCAGTGCCTGGGGCTTGAGACTATAATAATAATTATTGTTATTATTGTGAACATCAGGTAATAATAATAATTATTACTTTTGTTATTGTAGGTTATATATCCTACTTGTTTTGACGCACTCCTCGCTTTAACACTGACTGTTATAGAGTCTACATCTCCTGAGGATGCTCTGGTGTCGGATCGAAACATACGTTGAGTATTATGTTGTGAATTTGTGCGGTGTTCTTTGGTGCAGGCTACTTTTACAGTTGGCACCTCGGGCCCACACGGGTTCAATTTGTAATTTACGTTAATTTCTTTGATTTCTTGTTAACCAGAGAGACTAACCCTAATCTATCACACTAGAGGTTATATATTGTCAACATGCCGGTTTACTCGTCATTACATAAAATGATCTACCCTACCCGCTAATACTACTTTATAAACGCTGTTGCTAAGATACAAAGCAAAAATATATCCAATAGATGGCTCATTTAGTTTCTTTTAAAAGAAAATGTTAATAGGTTAGCGAAGTCTCAGTTGTTATTCAATGTGGCGCTGCGGCATGCGGTGTAGCTGGAGCGGAAGGATGTACGCAAGTAACGCTTCTTCAGACCGAGTGCGTTAACAGACCGGATATATTCATTGACCGGATATCATCATTCTATATAAATATCTAAACTGAGGTAGGGCACAGCAGGAAATTTCCTGCTCAAATATGGAGCAGCCCGTCTGGGGTAGTACCTCGACCTTACAGATGATCATAGCTAAATAACACTACTCTAAAGCAGTGTTGTGTGACCAGAGCTCCTGGGGGGAATTGGGGATAGGGTCGGCAACGCGCTTGCGATGCTTCTGGTGGTGCAGACGTCTATGAGCTACGGTAATCGCTTACCATCAGGTGAGCCGTACGCTTGTTTGCCGACCTAGTTACACATATATATATATCAGGTACTTCAGTCTCATGTTTGTCGTAGACGACAGACGTCTGAGCCTTGCCACAGCTTGCTAGCAACACCGTTTATATATATTATAACCTCTGTTCCGATAGATTTGTGCTAATCGTCAAACGGAGGTCGCTTGGTGACCATTGTGTTGGGACTCCAATGTACAGTATTTGCTCGGTTGCCGTCTAAAGTGTATGTAATTATTGTCTTTTACGTGTTACTGTG
Source organism: Limenitis camilla (assembly GCA_905147385.1). Lineage (NCBI taxonomy): Eukaryota > Metazoa > Arthropoda > Insecta > Lepidoptera > Nymphalidae > Limenitis > Limenitis camilla. The sequence continues at coordinate 3,073,389 of LR990251.1, read as the reverse complement.
CAGAATAAGAAGCATACAATTTGATTGTATGTTGCTAATATCTTTTAGCATCCTGGCAAACTCCCAGTTGTTAATGTGGCACTATAGCGTAAAGTTCAGGGAAAGAAAAAGCGCATAGAAAATACATCGAATACAGTATAATTTATAAATATTTTCTATGCTACTTATCTTACCGGATTTTCTTAAAAACATCTTAAAAGTATACACTACAAAATTTAAGGACAGTAAATGACAAAGTGTCCAGTTAACATTATATCAAATTTTGTTGGCAAATTGTTGGCAAACCAAAATTCTGCTAAAGTAGGCATTCTGTCGAAGCAACAATAAACACTGAGTTACGTCACGGCGTGTGGAGCGTCATTGCTGTTGGTAATATTCTTGTACAGCAGATATTATTTAAAGTAACCACACAATAAACGCGATAATTTTGGCAATGATTTTGTGAGACGCCAAAAATTTCTTCGACAGGAATTCTTTCAAAACCTCAACGGAACTTAAGATAAGGTCTAAATTTGATTGATACTTAAAGATCTTTTTTTTTTTAATCGATAAGGGACAAACGAGCAGACGGTCCACCTGATGGAAACCCGTCACCCATGGACGTCGGCAAAGCATCCCTTGTGTTGCAGATGCGTTGCCGCCTCGAAGACAGAGTGAGGAGAGGGAGCGAAGAGAAGAATGCTGAAGGAGGAGTTAGATCTGACCCACATTAAGATCAACTGAAGCGCGTCAGAAACAGATCCTCTACCAATTTTCTTCAAAGCAGAAAATTTACAAAAAGAACGATATTTCTAATTTCAGTATTAGTATCCAACCTTTCCAAAACATTGTGCATTTTGTTATTTGAACAATAAAACTTCGACAGTGTTAAAATATTCAGAAACTTAGGCGAACACACTATTACTATTCTATTCAACGTTCACAAAAGGAAAAATGTACTATAAACTTTTATGAAAGAGTTTTAAAAACGAACCAATTTTATTTAGAATATATTAATTGAACTGTGTTTGAATTATAAAATGTTTCTCCAAAAACTAAAATAAAAACAGAACACAATAAGCTAATGACCAGAAACAATGAATTTGAAATGCTTATCAAATACTTTTTTTAATTAAATTAATGTTTATATACAAAATCGAATGAGTTAGCAACACAAAACAGTTGTTCATTTTATCTACTCGAATTAGACAATATATAACTTTCATTTCGATAGCATAGAGTTAGTCATGTCTGTGGTGTGACATCGCGCAATGCAAATTAAAGTATTGAGACTAAAAGGTGTAGTGTTGTCACGTGAGTAATCTACTTGATTATTTTAATATTCGGTAGTGAGGTCGAGCAGTGGAAGTGAGAGTTTATGCATAGTAGAAGACGTAAACTTGCTCCTGGGTCTCAAGCCCCACGCACTGCTCGGCGTCAATCTAGACAGTATTTGAAGTTAAAGGTTGCTGAATTAGAAGAATACAGAATTGATATTGATAAAACCTCAGCGTAGCGAGGACTGGTCTGCTAACAATAAATAAAGTATTCTTCACAGCAAAGCCTTACATTTGATACCATTATTAGGAAATATAAGGATTTGATCCGCCATATTGGATTTAGAATTATGTCACTTAGCTAAACACGCATTGTAAATTAAGTAAGTAAGTAAGTTTCAAATTCAATAACTTTGATTTGGGTAACATTTTGTTTTAAAATTTGCAACAACTGTTACACTTCCGCAGGAAATGAATTTACATATAAGTTCCATTGTATCATGGCTGACATTTGCAATAAATATCGCAATTGTTTGTTTAAATAGGAGAAGGAGGGTAGAAAACTAATTTAAAATGGGGTATTTTAATACAAACAAGAGTTCAGAACGCTCCAAGTCTTGTCACGCCACCTCACAATAAATTCATTTCAACATACCACGCGTCTACGTATACGTCTGCAAGAAATGAACGTAATTCCTTTGATACTCTGTTTTTAGCAACAAATATACAAAATCTATTCTTATGCAATTGTACTAAAGTTCTGTTTGGCTTGGCTAAACAGTTTTTGATGTATTGCGATGGTAATGTGCGGTAATTCACAAAATTAAAACGACAAAACATATCAGAGCTGGCAGATAACTGGCATTTTGTAAAGCTAGCTGCTATTAAGATTATGCGTCTGTTTGTAAAGCTCGAGCAAAAAGAGGTATGATTTGATGTAGGATTACTGTGATTCCAATGCTAAACTTAATTCAGTGTCATAAATATCTACTCGAATCTCTACAGAAGGAAAATTGTTAACTTGACAACAATAAGTGTTAAAATCCGGCCAAGTGCGAGTCGGATTCTATACCAATATTTGGTAAAAATCACGTTTGTTGTATGAGAGCTCCCCTTAAATATTTATTTTATTCTGTTTTTAGTATTTGTTGTTATAGGGGCAACAATTTTTCTCAATTTTATGGAATATCTTTCACATATGTAATGAAAAGTGTCTGGCCCCGGTACGAAGTATCACTTTTCTCTTCTAAAAAATATTGTATTTAATCTTATACTCATACCGAGTGTCTGGATAAGTTGACCTTAATATTTTTTCCTTCTTTTTTTTCATTCGATATTGTGACGCAGCCAAGAAAAAATAAGGTTATTTTGTTTTTGTACTCTCTTGAGCGTTATTCTGTTATATGCGGAACAGAATATGTGGGAGGCAATATATAATAAGTTCTAAAAGTTTAAAGGTTAAACATTTTTGCTTCAAACGCACGACTGTCATTCTTTTCATGGATGTACTAAAAGTGGAGCAGATCACGAAATTAGTTTGCAATTGGAAACATATCTTAAATTAAAAACAGTTTTTTTCTAGAATGATGAATAGGAAAAAAATTAAAAAAAACAATTAAAATACAAAAATTTTAGGATAATAGAATCTTTTATTTTTTAAACGCACGAAAAATGTAGAAAAAAATTTAATTGCAAAATCTTTTTCTCTGCATTTTTTTTATGACAGCTAGGTGGAGCGGACGGAGCCTGATAGTAAGTGGTCACCGTCGCCCATGGACATCAGAGTATTATCTCATGCATTGCTAATGTGTTGCTACCACAAAAATCGAGTGAGATCGGACCTTAGGAGAGAAGGACGGGTGAATTAGGAGGGTAGCCTAGTACAAGTCACAATCCCCTCAACCGAGGTGTTGCTGGGTTACTCAACCCTTACGAGATGCCCCTTGCGAGTAGGTAGGGTGTTTAGAATTTAGATTCAAAGTATCTCAGATTGTTATTAACAGCCCTTTGTATCGTAAGAAACATTCATGTTCATTAATTTTTAACCGAGTTCAAAAATTGTTAAAGGAGTAACAATTTTTGGACCATCAAGCATAACTTGTTTAGATGATTCCTCTTTTTGCTGATGCGAATTAACCTTCATAGGGTTAAATTTCATTTGCGTTGGACTTTGTACTTAGAAGTAGCCAGGTAATTCCTGAAGCTAATATAAGAAATGACAATAATTTATAGTCATTCTTTAAAATACGGAACCCTTTTGTGACCTTGTCCTACCTTTAAAGTTTAGTTCTCCTTTATTAAGTTTTTATGCTGTTTATCACAAATCAGACACGGAACTTTTTGTACATACATATATGGACATGGGCAACGTAGTAGCATATACATATAGTATTATAAATAAACAATGATTAAGCAAACTAAAATAAGAATGATCGGATAAGGATTTTTCTGAACGAACTAGTGAGTAGTGACTCAGTAAATGACTAATCACATACATAGTAGCGTATTATTAGTATGTTAAAATTTATGATGGTAGATGGCGACTGCGACTTGTTATAATTTTTAATTTTTAAGCCGCCCTAGCTCTGCTGAGCTAAAACATAATGACAATTCATATCCGGCTCGAAGGACCACTTATGGAGTGGAATTAAACTAATTTGTCTAAAGTAAAATACGGTTCTACAATTTAAAATAATTATCAGTAGCGAGTGTGAACTGTAAGCTTAAAAGGTTACAGAGAAGAAAATAGTATTACTACTTAAAAATATCAATATAACCTTATATCACGTATGTTCATTCAAACGGAACCTTAATTTTAGGTTAGACACACACAATACTACTGAACGAACATATGAGGGACAGAATTTTTCTAAAAATAATGATTGTTTTGGATTCTATTGGTGCCATAAACACCTTTCACATTAAGTTTCTTAAACACACACGTTACATTTTTTTATATTAATTATTTTGTATAAATTTAGACGAGTTTTATGGTTCTATATATAATATGTCTGAGACGTATCCAGTATTTTGCCGAAGCCACAGCAAAGACATCAAACCATAGCAAAGTTTTTACTTGAGAAGCGGTCCAGCCAGTCTATGATTGTCGATTACAGCTAAACAATATGGCCTACACAGTTTGCACGCGACGTTCTGGAGACTTATTTATTACTTTTAATTTAATTGCAACATTCTCTTTTATCTTTTTGGACCTTAAAAATGTTACTAATTTTAGATGCCTACAGACGACTTTTTTCTTCTTTCACTTTCTCTTCGCAGATAAATGTATACCCTGCAAAGGGGCAATGCAAGTGAACTTATTAAATAATCTAAAGAAAAACTCATATATTATTATACAAATCCGGTTATTATAGAAATAATGCCAATGCATTTACAGCACATTTCGCAGTACAAAATGCCTTTTACCCTAGAGAGAGGGCTTTCAAGTTTTTCTAATAAATGAAATCACCTCTAGAAAAATTCTCCATCAGCGTGTTGAATATTTAAAGTAAGTATAAAAAATAATATTTTTTTTACCTCAAGGGGTTAGGGCCACTTCAAAATTTTCGTAAAATCGATTTTTATTTTAATTGTTTAAATTGTCCCTTGAGATCTCAAAAACGATGTGCCAAAAGATTATAGCCCGGAAAAAATTTCTAAGTACCTACATGGTTTTCGAATTTTAGTACAAACACCCTGGTCTGCCTTCCATGTCATTTTTGTTTGATATTTGGTCAAAAATTAAAATATCGAAAAATACCTAAGTACTTCTCTAGCAGTTATTCTATAAAATAAAAAAAATAAAAATTGGCTAATTATTATTCAAAAATTACAAGACCTATTTGTCCGGCTGTGAACCTAGAAAAAACAAAGACGTCATCAGAAAAATGCTGTACGTCATTTTGAAATTAATCGCTTCAAAAAAATATCTGTACACAGTTACTGATATATATAATACTCTTAATTGTAATTTTGTTTTATTACTAAAAAGCCTATTTTTTCGACCTCTAAAGTGGCCTAATCTCTTAAGAGGGTATACAAGGGCAATTATATTATAAATATTTATACATTAATACAATAACTTCAAAGTTTTCCTTTGTAATATTTGAAAATAACTATCCACAGCACAGTATGACGTCAACCGGCCAAGATGCCGCCTATTTCTATGAAAGATTCATTTAAATTCCATCGCTGTTGCTTCAAGGAAAACGAACAAATAAACAACTTTGTATATTTACTTCTTTTTCCAATAAATATTTTTTATAGGAAAGCCTGCTTATAAATATAATTAATTTTATATCAACAGAGGCAGAAATGATGTTGTGGTGAGTTACCACTTAATAACTATGTTCGATCAACTGAATAACAAGTTTAATTTTAATATACATCGACCTATAGTATTATGGACGCCCAGTCTCCACACAAATATCACAAAAAGCTTGTCATAAATATATCGACTTACGTTTCTTTCTAACATATATACTCATATATAAAGCTGAAGAGTTTGTTTGTTTGCTTTAACACGCAAATCTCAGGAACTACTGGTCTGATTTGAAAAATTCTTTCAGTGTTAGATAGGCCATTTATCGAGGAAGGCTATAGGCTATATAACAACACACTAAGACCAATAGGAGCGGAGCTACATGCGGACCAAATCGCACGGGTCGACTCATAAGATAATAAGTATAAATTTCATTTTCGCGTAAAGATTTGTTTGACGTTTTTATTAGACTAGTGTTATTTAATTATAATATACTAGCGGCCTGCCCTCGCTTCGCTCCGGGTATTTAAAGCAATATTATAATTGATGTTCTCAATTTGTCATTCCGTAATTGTTTTTTTTTTCATTTTTCATTATTAGTTTTTCTATCATTTAAATAGAAAGAAAAAGAAAAAAAGCGACAGATAATAGAACAGAGCAAAAAAATTAAGTAGACAAAGGGGAGAGAGAGAGAGATAATCGAAAGAAAGAAAGTGAAAAGAGACTGATCATTCTGAACAGCTCGATAAAGATGAAAATTAAAGAGAGAAAAATGAGAGAGGATGAGAGAGAATGATAGTATATAAGAGGAAGAGAGACGGAAATACTGTAAACTTCTATCAGTGAAAGAATTTTTAAAATCAGATTAGTAGTTTTCGAGCCTATTGCGAATCAAATCTTTCCTCTTTATATAATAGTGTAGATGTAACAACATTATAGATTAGCTCTAAACAATAATATAATAAATAATCTTTATCTTTCCCGCATTTAATACCTACAAATGTTAAATCAATTATCATGCGGTTTTAGCGTTATAGACACCTGTCAAAGTTCTCATAGCAATCTGATCCATGACCTATTTAATAACATACATATTTCAGTATCTTTCGTTTTAACAAATACACCGTTTAATAAATATTGATGAGTTTTAATGTAGAAATAGATGATACTTTGAAGGAAAGAATATAACCTTCCTTTCTTCGTCTAAACTTTTTAGTAACAAATATTTTCGCTTTATAATCTTCCACAAAAGATGAGTGAGGATGCGTGGCGAGAGATGTGTTATTACGCATCCTAGCACATATCTGGTAGAAACGCAGCCTTATACGTGTTAACTTCGACTAGTGCTATTTTGAAGTTGACTACGCTAAAAGCCAAAAATAAAACCTTTTAACCAGAAAAAAAAAGCTACAGAAAAATATTTAAATAACATTTTACTTTACATTTTTCCGAGAGAAGCGTGTAATTAAGTTTAATAAGTACCTGCTCTTAATTGGAACAACAACATCATACTTTCTGCTTACCCTGACTGTGTACAGTTGCAAATCCCGTTATATAAGGATTTCATTTTATTAAATAACTTGAAAATAAAATATTACCCTACCATAAATCTAACTAAATGCTCCAGCTTTTGCTGAGAAAACGTAACCCTTGATATTTTGTCGTTAAAAAGATTATTTAGTAACCACATAAAATTTACAGATATATAAATTATTATCACTCGTGTAAATTGCTGTTAACATATAGCAACAAAGCAACACCGTACATTTTAAACGCAATGACTAATGAATGAATAAAAATTAGATAAACAATCTTCCTCAGAAACCTCTTGATTAAAAGGGCACCCATTTAGTACGGGGCTAAATAATCTCTCAATAACAGTATATATGTGTTCGTATAAAAACTAAAAAATCATATTAGTAATCAAAAGTAGGTATTTTGGTTATTAACATCGTCAGTAATATAATTTTTATTTTTTAGTCGTCATATTAAAGTAGAGTGAGACAAGGAATAAAAAGTTGGCTATTAATTTTTTTATGGATTGTTGGTTGGAGAGCTCAGGGGTCGCCGCCTCCCCTATTGAATGTTCCAAGAAGAACTCAGCGCGCCTATAGCCTCGCCTCCAAATATGTCAGAACTAGACCACATGGTCAAAACAGTCTTAAACCTATCAACGACAAAGCGGAAATACGGAAGGTTCCCCGCCACTTGGCTGATAACGGTCCAAAAGGACCTAAGCACACACACACCCGTCTTACTGCAAATCATGCAGATTGGAGACTTAGGACAAAGGCGACTCCAAATAACTGGGAATTAAGACACAGAAAGAAATAGAAGAAGAATTAAAACAGAGTGAGAGGCAATATAATAATGGATAAGTGAACACTGAACGCAATCAAATCAGAATATCAATATCTACTTAAATTGTCGACTATATTACAGATTAACTAGGTATTCCTTGCTTTGTAATATTAGTACAAAATATCGTGAGAAAAGTAACCCTAGAAGTAGTTAACGGCAAGTTTGCGGTCAACAATATGATCTTAAAGCTTAAGATAGCTTATACAATCTTAATCTGATCTTAACGAAGCCTTTTAATATAGGAGGGGTTGTTCCACCCTTATATATTTTATTACGTTTATATAAACTTGTTTGGAACTAAATATACAATATAATGAAATGCTTTGCCCATGTAGGGCCCGTGTGCAAGCTTTACTCTAGCGCCCCTGTTAACAAGACATGTAAGGCTTCGTTGACGATGATGACTTTTTTTGCTTGAAGACTCGAAAAATAAATCTTTTTCGCAAAGAACACATTCCCTCCCTGCGCTGTCAGCGCCTAAGCGAGGCTCACACATACTGCACTAAAGATACGATTCTAACCTACTTGAACCTCTGAATATCAGTGACGGGTGACAATACTAACACCTGAAAATGAAGCTATGAGTTAAAAGAATAACGAATTTGGGATCATAAAATTCCTTAATAGCAAAAATTAATAAAATCAATTCTGTAATTCTGGAAATGACATATTGTCATAGAATTGAACAAAAATGTTCAATGTTTACTACTTAATTGTAAAAGTTAAAATTGTAAACCCTTTTAATTTTAAACATTTTATTAAAAATAAACACACGTCACTTTATAGACTCTTAATAATAACATTGTTTTTGAATCGAGCCACCGTGCAACGTGAACGGGTTGATTAAAAATAAAAGAGGGAAACCCCCATAGGGTGCCGGCGAGGGATTGCCGGCTGTCCTGTTAATGAGCGAATATTTTGTTTCGTGTACGTTTAAAATACATAATGGATGTAATCCTCCCATTTATACTTATAATAAAATACCAAATCATAAACTTGCTCACGAGTCGAGTAGTACTTGGGACTTGAGAATCAGAATTTAGGTTTATGGAACTCTTCTACAACGCGCAAACTCTCCCCTACACTGCTCAATCTCGTGAGTCACCATTTAAATTACGTACATCAACTACGAAATTGTAGTCCCTAGCGAGAGAGGATATAACGTCTACCGATACTGTGGGTTGTCGAGACAGTGCCATAAGATATTTATATTTTATATTATTTTTTAAATAATATAAAATATTCAAGTCAAAGTTGTCGCTTTACACTTACTTACCTGTCATAATAATCGTTTGTTTAAGTATTTTGCCCAAATTTCCAACCCCCGAAGACGTAACGCAATCAGAGCTCGACTTGCACTTCATCCCATTTCAACCCCCCTTTAAGCCATTTTTCGCGATAAAACATAGCCTATATCCTTCCTCAAGCTCTACTTTATCTCTTTATCAAATTTCACCAAAATCTGTTCATTAATTTAAAGATGAAAGCGTAACAGAGAGGCAGACCATCTACCCGTCAATAGATGGCGTAAGTAGTATATTGAATCGCAGTTTCGTTTGTATTATTTTTTTCTATATTTCTTAAGAGTTACTTTCGAATTATAATATTAATTTGGAAGGAATAATCATGTAATGTAGAAACTTAAAATATTTTATTTCAAATACACTTTTTTGGACACGTCAAAAATTTGCAGACCAACTGACTGACTGACAAAAAATCTTTCCGACTGGCAAGAAACTCAACAGTCGCTCTTTTCAAAAAGCCATTGTTTACATCAGTTCTGTGTGTGTGTGTTCTGTTACAAAGGTATAATCATTCAGCTAAACATCAACGCCATTTTGATTCCAAGCGTTGACATCGTTCAAGTAGCAGACGTGACACCTGTCGATATATTGTGTTGACTCTACTAATTGTTGGAATGAAATAATCAAACAGCGCTCCGTTTACAAATAATCATCAATAGTACGAAATTAATATTCATTCATGTTTGTGGCAACCCTGTAGCTACGGCTGGCTGAATATCAATTTGGGCGGAGGGTGGCAATGTTTGTGCAACACAAGCTACACTTTAAAAGCGTAGAAATAAAATACATTTTTGAACAAAGTTACCTTCACTAATCGGATTGCCAGAGCTTTATTTTAGTTAGTGTCGTATTTTTGTGTAGTGGAACAACTTGTTCATATCAAAGGGCTTGTTTCACAATAATTAACAATTGTTAATAAAATTTAACTTTCGCTATTAAAGTTCGGAAGGTTTAAATGCTTTAACTACAAAAAGTATATTCAAACTTTCAGCAGTAATGCCTGGTTATTTTAAACGTACGGATTTAAATTACGTTTTAGCTGCTATTACAATGTAAACTGGTTAACGAGCTAGGAAAAAGGACTTGTCCACTATTAAATAGTTAAATTTGAAGTCCAAAGAAGTCGAATTCGTACTTCAATAAATTAGCTTTTTAAATGATTCAGGCGTAACTCTGCGAAAATTCATGCTTAACAAGAAATCACAACGATTACTTTGCTATAATAAAGGAAGTGATCTTTACCACTGAGTGTTGTAGAGTCTACATCTCCTGAAGATGCTCCGGTATCTGATCGAAACGTACGTTGAGTATTGTGTTGTGAATTTGTACTGTTGTGTGTTAATCGTTGTGATTTCTTGTTAATTGTTAATTCAAAAAAAGTTACTTAAATTTGGGTTTCATAAGGGCTATTTGATATTTTTTTGTTGTACAAGTAGCTATAGACTATATTGTTTATGTTGTCTATAGCAACTTGTACGTAGTACGTTGATTATAGTGCCGAAAAACAGTCAGTCAGTTAGTGCGAGACTACAGAAACTATAAATAAGTACTAGGTAAAATAACAGAATATGTTTTGTGAAGTTTTTAGGCATTATTTACTAATTTAGGCTGCGTTTCCACCGAAGATCCGAAGAACCGAGAATGCGTAGCGAGGAACGTGTTTGTTAAGATAATTATGAACTACTTAAGAATCACTGCATTTACCTATTTAGCCTCGCTCAGAATGTATCAAATGAAGCGATTCTATTCGTTCTTAAAACCTTATCCCTCGCTACAAATCCTCGTACATCTCTGATGGCACCGCAGCCTTAGATAGATTTTGGGGCGCTGTATTAGTAGCGGAATTTGTTTAAAAATCCAGTACGTCCTTAAGTATTAGGACGTTGTAAAGAAAAACGATTAGGACGATTACACACTATGGAGTTATTGGTTACTTTAAACGCCTCATGTTGAAAGCTTTATTTCCACCTAGAGTGTATAGACTAGTGCAAGTAACATATATTCCTAGAATTTTCCTTTTACTGTAATAATCTAGAACTGGCGAGCTGCCCATTGTCAAACTTGTAAATTACCCTCCAACGGAACGCGATAAAATCGTGCCGCTAAGAAAATACTTTCGCAAGCCAAGCAAAGATATGAGAAAAAGGATAAATCTATCTAGGCTCTCGAATAACCACTTTACGCTGATGTAACGTAAGTTTATCACAATATTTTAAGCTTATTTCATTGAGCTATACTGTGCACAGTAACACGCCAAAGATAATAACAATATTGCACTGTTCTCGGAAAACAAGTAAACAATATCAAACGCTTACAAAATCCTCCACAATAAAGTCTCAACATCATGACACCTCACCATTTGTACAGCCATGATCACCAGGCCGGTCGCCAGATCCGATTGACAACTGGCTCAAATCTATCGGCACACAGGTTATATACAAGAATATAAAAGGACCACGTTTAAAGTTTGTAAAAGCTACAAGAACTTTTGAAACTTTAAACTTTGACATTAGCCACATGTTCTAGTATGACATAAGAGCAAACACAACTTGCTTTAACAGTTATTTCAAAATTTTAAATGATAATTAAATGATCTATATATTTTCAAATCCAATATAATCTTCACTACACAGTATAAAACAAAGTTGCTTCCCGTCTGTATGTCCCCATGTATGCTTAGATCTTTAAAACTGAGCAACGGATTTTGATGCGTTTTTTTTTAATAGTTAGAGTGATTTAAGAGGAAGGTTTAATTAAAAAAAAAAGTTCGCGATAACTCACAATAAACATTTTTTATTCTTTACTTTTTACCCGACTACAGCGAAGCCAAAAGGAAGGGTTATGATTTTGGCAGTCTATGTATGTATGTATGTTCCACTCTAGCGCCTAAACTACTTAACCAATTTTCATGAATGAGGTGTCAATAGATTCGTAATAATGGCGCGGGTGACGTAGGCTATAAAAATTTTAATTTTTTTTAATACCTCAGATTATAGCCAAGAAAAAAAATTAAACTGAGATAATTATTACGTGTTTGGTGTCAAAAGAAAGGTCTTGACGAGCACATTACAAATATGTATATATATATCTTATTGTTTGAGTCAACATATATGTTCAAAATGCGGTCGTTTAGTCCGCGCGGTCGTGTCGTTGCAGTTATTCACTCGTTTAAACAAATAAAAACCAACGTTATAATATGAGATTATAAAGGTTATCTCGATCGATCAGGAAACGGAAAACTATTAAATAAAAAAATAAAATTTAATAACTATAACCCGACTACGTAAAAAAGTGGTCTAAAAAAGGATGAAACAAGAAAATAATTCTGACAGAAACCGAGAAATGCATAAGTATAAAAATGGTCAATGGAGATGTTCCTCTAATCATATAAATAATCATAATAGGTAAACATGGGTGCGACCACGGTTCTAACTTCATCCTTTTTAAACAATACAGCATTAATCCTTAACCAATTAGGTACTTTAAATACATTGTGCATTTAATATAGATCAATATGGCCCTTTACAGCATTGTATTTAAATGAATATTTTCGAAGATATTGCACATTTAAAATGCAGGGACATACCTAACGGTTGCTCGGCGCGTGCCTATGAAGAAAGCACATTTGTCTAATGACAAAAAAAGCTGTGAACGTTCTACATATATATAAAGACATTCTTTAGTATGTTTAGTTTAGTATCAGCATTGCACCCACGCGAAGCCGGAAGGCGGCGCTAGTATACTTATAAATAAATACCTTAGATCTAAGTCCATAGAAAAGAAAGCATAAGAATTAAAAAGCATGACACCAAGTGTTCATAAAGTCCCTTTTACTTTAATTTAAGCATACTTAAGCGTTGCCATTACTACTTCATAAACATATAACCTTTGTCACAATAGAGGAGAAGCAGTTAGACAAGTAATTTTACAAAGTGAGTACTGACTATCGTAATACAAGTGGAAATATACTAGCAACACCATCTATAAATTAGTATTCGCGGGTATCTTAATTCGAGTATACAATAAGTTTCGCTCCGATAGGATTGGGTTAGCCTGTCTAATAATATCGAGTAGTACGTAATAAAGTAATAGTGTAGTGTTGGTTGGTGGCGTGGTGCTAGGCCTCCGTTATCGAGGAACAAATGAGTGCAGCATTTACAAACTTTAAATGTGATACTTTTATATTCTTGTATATAACTTTTGTTGCGTTAGATTTGTCAATCGAATCTCGCCTGGTAACCATTATGTTGCGAAGGATTGCTACAGTGCATATTATTTGTTTTCTTTAGCGTGTTACTGTGCAGTATAGCTCCCATAATCTTAATAGTAGTGTAACTGGTGTTAGTTTTAACCTATTCTGGATCAAGTATATTGGATGTAGTGCAGCGGTTTATGCTTTGTTAAAGTAACCACCTGGTTCAAAAGCCCCAGGCACTGTTCGGCTTTTTTCGGGTAAGTTATAAATATGTAGTTAAATTCAATATGTCTTGCAAGCACGGTTATTATAACCACCTACCTAATATACCTATTATTAGAACTGAAAGCATGTTGAAACTCTTTGTTTATAAACAGGAGTCTGTAGGTGGTCTCACACAAATCTGTTTAAGTATAAAATAGTTCGAGAGCTCTGGCTAGCAGGAACAACGTTATTTTTTTTTTTAAATTTAAACCCTAAACAATTTTCTTTTTAATACTTGTTAATACTAATACTACGCCTATCCCACATAAAACGAAAAAACTACGATGCCACAAACAGACATACAGATACACGGATATACACGTTAAGTTTATAACACTCCGTCATTGTAGGGCCAGGGGTTAAAAAACAAAAGACTACAAACCGAAAACGTAAGTAACTAGGTTTTAAAAGGCGGGTTGGCAGACTTCACACACCTTTGAGAACTTTTTAGAGAACTCTCAGGAGTGCAGGTTTCCTCACGATGTTTTCCTTCACCGTTAAAGCGAGTGATATTTAATTGCTAAAAACACACATAACTCAGAAAAGTCAGAGGTGTGTGCCTGTGTGGGGGATCGAACCCGGACCTCCCGAGTGAGACACCGATGTCTTAACCACTGGGCTATCACTGACTTTACTGCCAAAAAGTATGTTATTAAAATTTTATTTTCTGCTATAGGTTGTAGTTTTTCATCCAATCTCTCCATTATGTCATAGAATGAGTAAGGAATGGTACCCATTACTGTACAGCAATACGTATACACATGCAATTTAGACTAAGGCGAGCAGTGCCAGGGGCTTGAGACCCAGGAGCGGGTTTAAAGAGCTCTTTCATAATATATTAACTCTCACCTCTACCATTCGACCTCGCTAACGATAACGACAATAGATAATTAAGTAAACTTACGTGGACTTTAAGAAGGGTGACCTTAACCAGTCCTTTCCTCTCATTTGAAAATTTGTCGGATTATAGTTTACCTAGTATCTTGAATATACGTCACCTGGCTGCTTGACCGTGTAACTTTTTGAGCCAGCTCACGTATAATTCACCACGTTATGGTCAGCTGACTTTATTTTTCTTTCAAGAAACTAGGTAAACTATAATCCGACAAATTTTCAAACGGGAGGAAATGACTGAAAAAAACTGTTTCGACATGTTTGGAATTCAGCCATTGCTCGCCCCACCCACGGAATCGCAGCTGACGGCCACGAATAATCATAATATATATTCCTTATGCAGTATACGAGTTTCCACTCGAGAGGAAATGATTGACCGAATTTGAATCTGTCTCCCGTACCATAACTTCCATGTACACTTCGCGAAAACACCAGAGAGACTGAGGCTAATCACACGCATCACGTCGGTATACTTGACATAGTATAAAATGACCTACCCGTTACTACTACTTTATAAACAGTGTTGCTAACAATTTTTTCATTGGAAGAATGGTAGTTTTTATTTCTCCTGATTTAGCAATACTGAGATATATTTTATTATTATTAAGTCCAACGTCCTAATTTAAAATTACATATAGTTTTCATATGCGTATCCGGAAAAAGCAAAGGATGCATCGTGTAAACGCGGTCTAATCTCAGATAGCGCGTGGGAAGTTAAATTAAATTGAATTTAATTAAAATACTCTCATTTCGCAGATTGCATGTATTCACAGTAACTTACTAATTGTGTGAGACTAGCGACACGCCCAGCAACACCGGTGTTAACTTTATATTTGCGGGTAGTACTTTTTATTTTATTATATATTAAGTGAATGATTATTGAATAATCGAATCGTCTTCGCCATCTATGGCGTTGGAGTAGGGTAGTAGTCATTTCCGTCGTTTCGACAGTCTGACTGTAGTCTTTGTCTTGCGCGGTCTCTCAATGATGGTACTCTCTAGATAGTGTCAATGAAAGAGCTAAGTGCAATGTTGTGTTAGTGCTGGGAATGCTGTCCGATTAAGATTACGTGAGTACCTTACAATGTAGTAGCCACGTCTTGTGTTAGGTTGGTTTATGCAAGGTTTAAACAGAAAGCCTGAGCAGTGGAGGCGTGTTAGAGTTCTGTTAAAAGAGCTCTTTAGCCTAAACCTGGGTCACAAGTCCAAGGCACTGCTTAGGTTTCTGTCATAATTGTTAGAGATCATATTTGATTATTTATCGGTTCATGTAGCATTATCTACGTTGCGTTTAACCAATAGTCAATTAACATCATCCCCCATTAATGTTTTTCAATATACCTTTTCGTTCTCCTTCTCACATAAAATCTCCGAGGTATATAACCTCTGTTCCGAGAGACTTGAGTTAGTTGTCAAGCTCGCCTGGTGACCATTATAGGTGTGGTGTCGTGATCCTGGGTCTCCATTACTAAGGTTTGGAGTATTATTGTCTTGTGAGTGTTAAAACCTATTACCATTTCATACCTTCCTCATAAATCACTATATACATTGGTGAAAACCGCATGAAAAAACGTTCAGTAACGTGAGTCAGTAAATAAGATAGTAATATAGTAGTCAGTAAATAAATATACAAAAGAAAGACAAGCTTACAACTAAGATTAAACTAGTATAATAAACTCGAAAGACTGTGAGAAAGGCTGGATTTATATTCTCTATCCTTTTATAGTAAAACGACTGAACAGATTTTATGTCTCCATGAACTCTATAATAATAAAAGCTACACGGATAGCTTTACTGCACAATTACACATAAAAGACTACAATAATACACGATACAGATGAAAGTCGAGCAGTACCTGGGGTTTGCGACCCAGGTGTAGGATTAAAGAGCCCTTTTACTACCAGTAAACGCTCTCCTTCACCGCTCTTCTTCTTTTCAAAACTATGTTTAAATACACAACACTGAAGTCACACAAATTCCGAGAGCAACTAAACCTTATTGCCCAAAATACCCCCCTCATCTATTCCCACTTTAATGACAGGTGGAGTCATAGGCCTGTGTTGCCAAGTTAATACTGAATAATCGAGATATTGATCAAATTATTCTAATTATATTTAATATCGATATTTTATAGTATTAATATAGAAAACTGAAGAGTTTGTTTGTTTGTTTGCTTGAACGCGCTAATCTCAGGATCTGGTCCATCAGTGTTAGATAGCCCATTTATCAAGGAAGGCTGTAGGCTATATATCATCGCGCTAAGACCAATAGGAGCGGAGCTACACGTGGCCGAAAGTTATGGACTTTGCTTACTGAATAGAGGGTAGTATTTTTATGTAAAGAAGATAATAACCTGGGTTGCAACATCTAGGCGACGCTATGCTTACTGTCTAAAATTGACAGAAAATATATCAGAAGCGTAAGTTAAGCTTGGTTTAGATTAGTGCTAGGTTAGCCTTGTGTAAGGACACAGAACCTAGACAGTGAAGGTGTGTGTTGCAATTTTTTTTTTTTTTTTTTAATAATAGATAAGGTGCAAACGAGCAGATGGTCCACCTGATGGTACGTGGCAACCATCGCCCATGGACATCGGAAAAACAAGAAACACTCTCTCGTTTTGTCGATGCGTTGCATCCCCGAAGATAGAGTGGGAAGGGGGAATGAAGAAGAAAAATGATGCGGATTCAGCGGACCCTAGGCAAGAGCCCAGAGTCCACTAGACCCACAGCATTAATGGGATGGGAGAGGAAGGGGGTAAGTCTGGCCCACATGCGGCTCAACCGGAACGCGTCTATGACACTTGGCGATCGGATTCGCATGTTGGTGGTCGCAAGCCAGTCGGGGAACAAATCCCCTACCACCAAGGGGGTGCTGGAGAGAGAATTGTGATGAAGAGCTCTTTAAACCTACTCGCTTGGTCACAAGTCCTGGGGTTCCTGTCAGAATAGTATGAGATTGTAATGTTTAGTTATCTCCTGACCGTATTGCGCCCGTAGCTTTCACGATAGGCCATCCATTGTGTACATACGATGCTAATAAAATACTAGCCAACCCGCGCGACTTCGTTCGCGTGTTGCTCCGATCACCGGTTAAATCAGCTATCTGCCAGTGAAAGTCCCGACAGACAGACAGACAGACAAAAATTGTAAAAAATTTTGTAGTTGGTATATGTACCGTGTGCGTGTATACATCCATATGCGCTTAGTAAAAAGCGGATATTTTAATATTACAAACAGAAACTACAACTTTATTTATTCTAAATATCTTATCTTTATTCTATTTTTTTAGATTTACAGATATAATATTTTTTTATTAATTATTATTAGAGCTCGAAGAAAATATCGTACTCTAAATACTCTTCACTCCATTCTTGTAAGTGCTAACTCTCCGGATTACTTAAAATCTAATTTTCGCTTCCTTTCATCTCTTAATGATAGACCACTTCGTTCACATCTACTGTACAGGCTTGCCATTGAACTATACTAATATGTATGTAATAGAGCGTAGATTATATAGTCAAATATTTAGTTTTAGTTAGATGTTTTTTTTATTCTTAGTTCTATCTGTAGTCTATCTGTTCATAACCCTTAAGGTTGACTGGGATAGCACGTATGTGTCAAGTCCACCTGTTGTACACATCCGTTTGTAGTTAGTGCAATAAAGATAAATAAATAGATATTTCATTAGGTAGAGGTAGGGAGACTGTAATACTCATTGAAAATTCTGGTTAAAAGCGTTTGAAATGAATTTGCAAATATGTAGAATATTTTATCAAAATAAGGTATAAAATGTAAAAACTCACATCCGTTTATTGATACATTTCTAGGAAGCAGCGGCGATGCCGGCACAGACATAAATTGCGCTCCAATGAAATACAATACGTCTTTGTATATAACACGTGTTTGCAGACAGATATAATGAAAACATTCATAAAAGAGAGAGAGAGAGAGAGGGAGATAGAGGAAATGGTAGCAACATTGTTGATAGCGTACCTATCATACTCCCACCGAATCGACAACTTATAAGCTCGGTCTCGATAATCTTACTATCCTTACTCATTACTAATATTATAAATGCGAAACTAACTCTGTCTGTCCATCTGTCTGTCTGTCGCTCTTTCACGCCAAAACTACTGAACCGATTTAAATGAAATTTGGTATACAGATAGTATAATGCGAAAAAGAGTTGTAAGAGGTTGAAAGGGAGATGATAAAAGTTGTATGGAAGTGTCGACATTTTTAGAGCTAGAAGTTTGAATAAATATGATATTCAAAGTTTGTAAAAGTTTTACCCTCAAGGGTGTAAAATAACAATTATGGAAAGACACTATATTCCACGCGGACGAAGTCGCGGGCACATCTAGTATCAAAATAATTGATTCTTAACAAAGATTATCGACAGAGTTGCTTGCAATATGTATCTTGGTGGTGAACTTTTTATTTTTTTACTTTATTCAGATACAAACACATAGAAAATTAAAAAAAAAATATAATGATACAGAGACCAATAATGTTGCCAGTTTTGTTGTTTTGTCACATTAACTTTTCTCATCTCTTACGTAAGAGATACTTAATAAAACTTAGTGTAAGGGGTCTAAGCCAAACCATGAATATTAAAATGTTTGTATACATCACGACCCGTCAATGGCCCACTGATGGGCCGGGTCTCCTCCTCAGAATGAGGAGGGTATTAGGCCACAGTCCACCACGCTGGCCCAGTGCGGGTTGGCAGACTTCACACACCTTTGAGAACTTTTTTGGGAACTCTCAGGAGTGCAGGTTTCCTCACGATGTTTGCCTTCACCGTTAAAGCAAGTGATATTTAATTGCTTAAAATACACATAACTCAGAGTCAGAGGTGTGTGCCTGTGTGGGGGATCGAACTTGGACCTCCCGAGTAAGAATTGAAGTGTCAACCACTGGGCCATCACTGCTTTTTCATCATACACACACAAAACATTTATCTCATTAGTTACATACATATTTATATTTCATTCATCCAGTATTGTATGATAAATTTGTTACAAACAAGTAAATAATTTGTAATTAAAGGTCAAGGTTTGTATACGCAATACGCAAAAACTTCTGCTTGAAATGAAATGAGATATGTCATGTTAGCAACACTGTTTATAAAGTAGTATGAGCAGGTAAGTCATTTTATATTATGTCAAGTATACCGATGTGAAGACAATATATATATTTTAGTGCGATAGATTACAGTCAGTCAGTCTGGTATTTTCGTGCAGTAAACATGGAAGTTAGTGTTTTAGTGTCGTGATTAAGGTCACCCTTCTTGAGGTCCACGTATGTTTACTTTATTATCTATTGGAGTTGGCGAGGTCGAGTGGTGGAGGTGAGAGTTAATATATTATGAAAGAGCTCTTTAAACCTGCTCCTGGGTCTAAAGCCCTAGGCACCGCTCGCCTCAGTCAAAACTGCATGTGTATACGTATTGCTGTACATTATCATCCCTCTCTCATTCTTTGACAGTCAGTTAAATATTATTTCAGGAAAAAAGGTTACATTGGCTCATCGAAGCGAGGGCAGGTCGGCTAGTATATAATTAATAGCAAGTTGAAAGTGTACCGCCATTGCCACCGCCACAGGATATGGCTTATACATTCAAGCCACATGTAGACAGCCATGTGTCTGTAAGTCTTTATGGTGCAATCTATTTACGTGCCTGTTTTATAACCTATCCCTAAACCGTTAACCAAGAGATTACTCATCCCTATCACGATCCTCATCTAACATCACTTTCTATTAAACATCGAAAACGTTGTCAAAACGTGAGCAACTTATAGGATTAACGACCAAGTAAAGGAGTGGGCGTTTACAGTTTTCTGAATTTTCAACAGGTCGCAAGCCCTAAGCAGTGCTAATACTTATTATCATGACGTACACCAACATGTGTATCTCACTAAATAGAGTCTAGTCTAGGAAAAAAATATTAATAATTCTTAGTTTGATAAATCCATGTTTTTTCAATGTATCGATATTTTTATTATTAAATCGATATTTCTATTTTATAGAATCGATATATGTACCTGGCGCGGTGAAGAAAAATATCTATATAAAAATAGTCAGCTAGATACGAACTCGCTTGTCTGAGGACTCATTTATTCATTGACACTACTCGCAACAATGAATCATATATCATGGTTAAGGCAGCGTTCGTAATAAACGTTTTCGTTCGACCGTTTTTTCTCCGACTTATTAATGTGCCTTTCTACTGGTAAAAGAATTTTCAGCCTCCCCTACAACCCACATAGACTTAGGGTTTTTAGGGACTTACCAAGGATGTATCCTTGGTAGAAATATGTAAATTTGCATGAGCCCTTTTTCTTCGACACATTTCCGATATCCATATCAGTCAATCATCTCCGAAGTCCAAAGGAAACTCGCATCCCTATACAAGATTTCTTATTAATTAATATATTTTCTACAAAGAAAATTGCATTTTATCTCTTATGCAATAAACTCTAAATTCCAATGCAATATGAACCAGCTGACACAATCAGATGTAACTGAGTCATAGGTACGCTTACAGTAATAAAATATTAAAACTATTAGTGTCTATTAAAGTGTAATATCAATTCTGCCGTCGTATGAAGAACTAGTCGACCCGTGCGACTTCGTCCGCGTGATGCTCCGTTCCTATTGGGCTTAGCGTGGTGATATGAAGCCTATAGTCTTCCTCAATAAATAGGCTATCTAACACTGAAAGATTTTTTAAAATCGGACCAGTAGATTAGATTAGCGCGTTCAAGCAAACAAACAACAATGGGACGTAACTGACTTTTTTGTCAAAATTCTGGAGATAGGCTGAATTTATTTTAAATCTGGAGATACCAGAAGACTAATATATCTCGCTTTCATGAATAACCATCTGAGCCAATTTGGATGAAATTTGGTACAGATTTATACTAGAGATCGGGAAAGAGGATACGCTACGTTTTATTGCGAAAACAAAAGCTTGAAGGGTTTGTATAATAGGAGGGAAGTGCATACTCATGGGTGGCAGACGGGGGTTTCTGCCACCCATGTAAAGAGGTCCAGTGGTAGAGTTCGCCATGTTTAGGGGGTGACACTATGCAAGGACAGGGACATATAATCCCAATGAGAGAGAGAGAATCCAGACGTGGACAACTGCTGACGAGATTACGGAGCAATCCAATATCCCGTGACCTCGTCCAATTAGCAGTGAAGAGAATCACCTCGGAGGTTTAGTGGGTCGGGCTGTCTCCTTCTGAAGCAGAACCCAACCCCGCTTAACCATCCCGAGTCCCCGCTTGGCATGGTGTCTGTTGAGCAGATTCCTGCCGGCTGCTGCTAGCGACGAGCTGTGTGTGACGAGCTATGTGGTTTTTGTTTGAAGTTTGTCATATACTAATTAATGTTGATAATTAAACTTAAATTTAAACACGTGGTAAATTGCACCCGAGCGATACCGGGGCGGATCGACTAGTTTGTAAATAAATACAAACCAACCATATTTCAAAAGTTACAATTTTCACTGCTAAATACAGGAAACTTCATTTCAGACAAAAGTGTTATTTTCTCAGAAGCAACCTTTAGACATTTACGCCCTTTTTACTTAGACAGCAGATCAGATGTGACTGAGTCATTCGCATTGTACTAAATACTGTAATACCAACTCTATCACTGTCTATTAAAGTATAATATCAACTGTATTTATACTAAAAATAAAAACTGAAACTGCCAAAGGAAATTCGATTTTATTTCCAGTAAATTAAGACTTCTGTAAGTATAACGGTACTTTCGCGATGTCTTATCGTTAACGGTAGGGAACGGTACGGAATTTCTGTTTTTTCATGAACATTTTATGAAGAATGAACTTTTGAGTTGTGTTGGTACAAAAGTTCCACAGCAATAATTAAGTTTAACATTTTAAATTGGACCGTTTCATAAAAATTAATCTGTACTGAGAGTTTAAATTAGTTTTAACCTAAGAAGCCTACATACACGTGAAAATATTTGAATGTTTGTATAATTATTTTTTCAACTACTAGTTAGTCGCCCTGCTAAGTATACATTTCTTTAAATTTTCAGGGTTGACTGGAAGAAATTCCTTTTTGGAATAACTCTGCCTATGTACACATTAATCTTATACTAATATATAAAGCTGAAGAGTTTGTTTGTTTGAATGGGCTATTCTCAGGAACTGCTCGTCCATTTTGAATAATTCTTTCAGTGTTAGATAGGCCATTTATCGAGGAAGGCTATAATCTATATATTATCACGCTAAGACCAATAGGAGCGAAACTACACGCGGACGAAGTTGCGCGGGTCCACTAGTTGTTTATATAGCGATAGTTTTAAGTCCCGCAGGAAATTGATTAGGTATCCTGGACCAGATTAAAAAAGGGTAACTAGTCACAAGAAAAATAAAGTATCAAATACAGAAAATTAACGCCGTTTAAATACTAACGTAACCATATTACGTCAAAATATAATGTTACCGTGAGAATAGTCAAATCGTCCCTGATATATCGGGATTATTAATCGAGATAGTGGGAGAGTATTATTTAATAATTTTATACAAATGAAAGTTAAGTAATTGTAAGTCTGGATATTTTGGATGTTTGTTCCTCAATTACATAAAAATATCTGAACAGATTTCTATAAAATTTAGTACACAAATTCTTCATAACATAGACGACAACATATTGAGTGATCTTATATATAAAATTCTCGTGTCACAATGTTAATTACCATTCTCCTCAGAAACGGCTCGACCAATTTTTATGAAATTTTGTGTACATATCGGGTAGATCTGAGAATCGGTTAATATCTATTTTTTATATCTCTAAGTGATAAGAGTGGGTGGTGGAAACAACGTTTGCCAGGTCAGCTAGTAATAAAATATAATTATTAAATGAGCGAACCCATGGCGGGTCGGAATCGAATGTTGTTTTCACACCTACAACCTGTTTTTTTTAGTGCCTTTTAGTTTCCTTTTATATGAAGTTAACTAATAGTAAACCGTGGCATTGGCAACATCACGCACGTCATTAGAAAGGATCTAAAGGACACACTATTTCTGCTTGACCTTATAATTGAAATGTTAAATAATTAACTACATAAATGTTACTAGTAATAGAATAGTTGAGTCAGAAAATTAGATCTAGAGTTATTTAATTAAAGTGACAGTTCTTATCATCAGAAAACTGCTTTCCGAACTGATGGTAGCTTCAGACAAACTGACTGACTCGCCAATTTCGACGCGTCAAAGGTACTTTGTAAAAAATCTAATTGAATAAAACATTTTGAGTTTGAGTTTGAAATATTCTTTGCTTAACCCTAGATAGCTGATTATAAGATTTCTGTCTTCAGTATTGTCATAGTTTGAGTTTTGGTGTAAATGTTTACATTATATATTCTTTTTTTTTGTACTATATTAATACTGAAAAAACGTAAATAATTTCAAGAGAAAAAGAACCAGTGTTTTCTTAAGAAACATGTACCATTTTTATGTTTTACCTCTAGTATTAAAAACGATCAGTGTGGTGAGCGAATATGTGAGCAAAAGAGTTGGCTAATCAGTGAATTGAACGATTTAAATATATCTTTCGATTAGTAATAATATACATAACATTTAAACATACAAAAGTCGAATAGTTAGTCTATATGTTGATTTTGGTAACTCTAGCTATCTATTCATAAACATAAACTTTTTTTTATCGTAGATAAGGTGCAAACGAACAGATGGTTCACCTGATGGTAAGTGGCCACCATCGCCCATGGACGTCGACAAAACAAGAGTTACTCTATTGTTTTGTCGATGCGTTGCATCCTCAAAGATGGAGTGGGGAGAGGAGTGAAGAAAAAAAACATGCGGTTTCAGCGGTCCCTGACCAAGAGCCTAGTGTCCACTAGATCCTCAGCATTAATGGGATGGCGAGGGAGGCTCAACCGGAACGCGTCTATGAGGAGGACTAACGGTATTTAACTCTCCTCTATATCTCTCTCCAATATCTCCAATCTAAATCATTATTGATGTTCCCTTACCCATAAAGTACATAAAGCTGAATTCAACATGATCATATGCAAATGAATTTAATCAGACCTTTTATCACTATGTAGGGCAGAAAAGGTTCTTTTTAAGAACTTTCGAAGGGTATAAAATGTAGCAAATGGCTAAAAAGGATTTTATGAATACTAATATCCCTAATGCAATGAAGGTTTCGTATTTTTAGTGTCTGCGTTTTCACTCAGGTCAATTAATATATGTATACAATAGAAAATGAGGTGTGGTTAGTCGAATAGCAAGTGTTAAAGTTGGCACTCTATAAAAAGATCCTATAAACCTGCTCCAGAGTAAGTAGACCAAGACTAGTTGCTGTTTCGATATATGTATGTCGGTAACTAAAAAAAAAGGATATAGATGGATGGCCAATCTCAAAAGCTATACGGGCGCAACACGGTCAAGATATGACTAAACATTACGATCTCGTTACTATTCTCACATGAACAATTATAACAGGAACCCAAGCAGTGCCTTGGACTTGTGACCAAGGTGTAGGCTTAAGGAATTCCTTTAAGTGAACACAACACTCGCCTCCACTGCTTAGTTTCACCGTCTAAACCTAAGATTAGACTAACATAAACCTAACCTAACAGAAGGCTAACCTAACCTATAGTATAGTAAATGCTACAAATACCTGAAGTTATTTAATAGGTAAGTGATACAGAAAATAATTCGGACAGGT
This sequence comes from Limenitis camilla, assembly GCA_905147385.1. Taxonomy (NCBI): domain Eukaryota; kingdom Metazoa; phylum Arthropoda; class Insecta; order Lepidoptera; family Nymphalidae; genus Limenitis; species Limenitis camilla. Next base: position 3,048,122 of record LR990251.1, on the reverse strand, counting down.
TACTCAAATAGTAAATGTACAGGGAGGTACATTAACAAGAAATCATCAAAAACCAATAAAATATAAAATAAACCTGTTCCTCGCTTATCACTACATAGTATAAAACAAAGTCGCTTTCTCTGTCCCTATATCCCTATGTATGCTTAAATCTTTAAAACTACGCAACGGATTTTGATGCGTTTTTTTAAATAGATAGAGTGATTCAAGAGGAAGGTTTATATGTATAATACATCCATAATATAATAGAGAAACACTGACAATTTTAGAGGTTTCTAATGTAATGTCGTAAATAAACACATTTTTTTGCGCTTACATTGCAAACGCTGGCTAAATCCTTCGAGATAGATCAAAATAATGTACTACAGTATTGTACACCTTAAAAAGGTCTACAAAAAAGTCCGCGATGATATATGTCTACCTCTTAGGGATAACCCTTATCCTTTACTTTTTACAAAAAATAATGGTTTATTTACGAAGCAATTTTAAACAATACAGCATTAATCCTTATCCAATTAGGTACCTTAAATACATTGTGCATGTAATATAGATCAATATGGCCCTTTACAGCATGAAATTTAAACGAATATTTTTGAAGATATTACAGATTCGAAATGCAGGGACATAGCGGTTACGGCTACGTGTCAAATTGCACCCGGGCGAAGCCGGACGGGTCGACTAGTTAGTCTATAAAATAGGCATACAAAATATACAATTTTAGTGCTTCTATATCTTCTCAGGTTGTCAATTAATATGTAATATAAAGTTAAGTTAGTTTGGTGACTCAAATACTGAGTGTTAAAGTAGGTACATTATAAAAGTATCCCATAAACATATTCTCTGTCAAATGCTTAAAGTATTCGACCTCAGCGCAGCGAGGACGGGTCACTAGTAATATAAACAGGTTTAGTAGTGTGTAGTGTACACGAGTACGACTAGAATATATTATTGAAGTGCGTTAGCGTATCAGGCAACATCAGACGTAATAGCTGAACGACATTGATTTTGCTGGCACTGACGTAAATGTTGCTCAATGTGTTTATTATTTATGAATTCTGAACTATGTTTATGGTTTACGGTTTACTTGCTTCGTGAAAAATATATTGGTTCCTAACTGATAGTTAACAAAAATTGATGAAGGTTTCCCTGTGGCTTTTATAAGATAGTTTATTTTGCGTTAATTTATAATGTACTAGCTGACCCGACAGACGTTGTCTTGTCTTAACAATGAATATTGAATTTGAATTGGCTGTCAAAAGCTTATATTAGAAAAGTTAATATGGCCGTTAAGTTTTCTTAAATTTTCTAATTTTCCGCGCAACTTTTTTAATTTTTTCTTTTATAAGAACCTTCTCCTAACAATAACAAACGCAACAAAAAAAGAATTAGCTAAATCGGTCCAGCCGTTCACGCGTGATGCCGTGACCAAGAGAAATAGGAATTCATTTTTATAAATAAGATTCTATAAAGAATCATTCGTCTATCATTTGAATCGTATAATATCGAATCGAATAACAAAAGGTAATTTTAAAGAATATTTTGTTGTATTATTTTCAATCCGTCCGTCATAAAATCAAAAAAATCAACAATAACCTTACAAGTTAAGATAGTTATGAAGACAAATCTATGGTGTCTTGTGACTTGAAATAAAATATTATCATTATTATAATTATTATTCATTATAAATACAGAAAAGTAAGTATTTTGATTTATATTTAATTTATTATCTACAACGCGAATTAAACCACAAGCGTTTGTATAAAAGCTGAGATTAAAATCCAATACTTGATTGAAAATAGTTACTGGGCAAAAAATGATTTTGATGATCCAATATCAAGTGGGAGTTTCTTTTTTTATTTTTTGTTTGTATCAGCAAATTTTATTGACAAATAAGTACATAAATTAATAAACAGTAAATATCTCTTAGTCAGCTTCACAATATAATGACCTTTTCAATTATGACTCACACGTTGCGGTCAGGAAATTTGTATTTTAAGTATTTATAAATGTAAACAAGGATTATTACTCTTAACAATTATTTTGATTTACACATATAATATAACATTTTGTGTGTGAAAATTCATGAGGTAAATGTAAATGTGAAATGTAAAATATAAAGAATGCTGTTAACATCCAAACATATTGAATGCGTGGATATAAGCTACGTTGCATGCATCTTGCAGTCCAATCGTGTAATATAGAATATTTCCGGCGACAGATTTAACTAAAATTCAGTTTATTTACATTGAACAAAAATATATATCATGGGACCTAGAATAAATCCTTGTTGAACCCTTTCAATTTATTAATTCGTAAAACCTGATTTTGGTTTATAAAACACTTATGGTAGTGTTTTACATCCTCAGTTCTTATCCTATATTTGATATTGACATAATAATTTATAATTTAGCCACAACTTCATGAACTTTGAATAAACATCACTATGTCGAATGCTATCAAAAATCTAAAATAAAAGAAAACTCTATTAATTAAAGATCGCACTCACGCTGCATATGTATAAGCTGCTTGGGCATCTTGTAGTCTGGCGGGTAGCATCTTTCGTAGAAGTCGACGTCTATAACCGAGGATACTTCCGGCGTTGGTATTATAAGCCCTGTGCCCGATATTGCCCTCTGGAGGTGATGCTCCTGTAAACAAGACGAATGTTTTAGGTATTTCAATACTTTGTAGTTGAGTATTCAAATCTAGGGTCTATTAAATATGTTTGGTCGTGTGTGTGTATTATAGTTGTTGATGTCATTTACAATGACGCATTATCTAAATATATCACTAAAATGGTAAGTGACTAAAATATGTTAATTGAATTCGGTTTGTACGTTAAAGCCATATTACTATTATAAAATTTTGTTTTTCATTTAATGCAATAAAAATACAAGTGATGTTTATCTGTATTTTTTCACATACTTAAAAGATCATTAACTAAAAGTTCATAATTATCAAATGCTCATCAAAATACAGTAAACCAGTTACGTAAAGTATGATCCGACATATTCCCACGATAAATATTCCGCATAGTTACGTCACTATTGACAATCTAGTACAATCGAGCTCTTGCGGTGACGTCATCGAAGTATTTTATCGATAACTGATTGGATGGCTTTGATAAGATAAATAACAAAACAAAGGAATGTTTGGATACTATAATAAACTACTTTGGTTATAACAAATTAAATAAATAAATTGGATTGAGGTCATTGTGATTCTTGTTGGTCGGCATTGAAGTAAACAAATCCATAGACATTATTCAAAAGCTTTTGTAGCTAACAATAGAAATTTAATTTTCTTTTTCTACCCGTCTTTATATTTAACTGTGCTGGAAGCTAAAGAAGATTTTTTTTTCTTTTTTAATTAAAGAGTTGGAGTTTCAGTTGGGTTTAGATTAGTCAAAGGATAGATTTTTGGACAAATCGATCTTATAATTGTCTACTCCAGTGTCTTAAAGGACGTAAAAAAACATGTATTTTTAACCCTCACATTAAGGCAAAAATGGTATTAGATGTTATTTATAGTATTCAATAAAATTTTTAACGAAAATTGTTTCAGGCGTTAAATTTTTGTCTAACCAACCGTACTAACACTGATAGGCTCTTCCTATATTCGAATATATATGTAAGCAATTTAAATGCAAATATTTTAAACAGGAAAGTGCTGTAAATAAATGGGTTTGTGTTAGGCGAAGGATCGTTTTCATTCAATAAATCTCGCATAAGCCTGAGATACGTAGGGTTGGCGTTACCCTTCTTAAATTCGGTCTCTATTTTATTATAACGTTACCCTCAGTTCATAATGCATCACAATTTATAAGTTACTTGTCAATATAAGCTTCAAAATATGTATATGTATGTACAATGGAGTTCCACTTTACATTCCAATACTTCATCAGCAAAATATTACATCAGCAAACCGAGCAGTGCCTAGACTTTGTGACTTGACAATAAATGGTCGCCTCCACTACTCAACTAGGCTACCTAACATCTAATTAAATAAAGAGAAGAGGTTAACGACTCCAAGTGACTTACAAAGGTTACACACAACATTATTACATTCATACTTAACTACGATAGACAATATTATATAATGAAATTACATGTCAAACTGCAGCAGACCTATAAGAGAGAGGTTTAAAGTTGATGGGCTACTAAGGGTCTTAAAATAAATCAATAGGAACACCAGTCAATCAAAAAGTAACAATTACTAAACAGTATAAAACATTTGCAATTTTCAGATTAAGTAACCGCTGCTAATGTTAAAGAAGAATGAGATTGTGATTTTCCACAAGAATATCAGCACAAGAGACATCTCAAATAAATGACCTTCCTAATCTCAACGGAAAAATCCTTCGGAAAAAAGTTTCTTGTCATCGCCACTATAACAAACTATTTGTTATACGAACGGAGCTCAAGCAAAAAGACCAAGTACGTACCTACATAAAATGTTATTTATAGGAATTGTATTAGTATACCTATTTATCAGTTTTACTTTAGGTAAAGTTGAAGTTATATTTATTTGACCCGTGAGGGGACGGGTTAGATTGCAATTCCCCTCTGCCGCTGGGCGAGCATCTCGTAAGAGGGCCAGATCAACCTCCTCCCTCTCACAAGCCAGTAATGCTGCAGTTCCAGTGAACACTGTGTTCATGCTCAGGGTTCACTGAAACCGCAGCATTCTTCTCATCGCTCCTTCTCCTCACTGTATCTTCGAGGTTGCGACGAGGCTGTCCATTAGCGACGGTGGTCACTTTCCATCAAGCGGACCTTCTGCTCGTTTGTCCCTTATCTATCATAAAAAAGTTATCTATTACCGGATTATAAAAAAAAGTAATATGTCGTATTTTATTATTTATCACTGCAGACTACAAACAGTACGACGGCTTGACAAAAATATCCTCCGGGGGGTTATACTTTAGACTCAGAGCTTCAGAGTTACTCTTAGAATACTCTCGATGTAATAATCATTATTCTGTCGTGACGGCGTATTTATTTTACAATCCCTACATCTTTTATTTGTGTTTTCATTTGTCTAAAATTCTAGAAAGTAATATGCTACTCATATAATTTCTACCAACTCAAATTATAAGTGTTGCCAATATTAACAATAGTTACAACATTAACAGTAGTTACAAAATTATCACTATAATATAGACAGTTTTCCTAATAAGCGATAGAGCCTGTTTAGTTAAATAGAAACAATAAATTCATTGAATTTCAAAAGGTTTTTCTTTTACAGAGGGAGATTGGTGCGTAATAAATCACGTTTGTCACGCATCTGTGTTCGGATTGGACCGGGATTTGGAAGGGATTGTTTTAAAAGGACTTTGGATACCATGGTTTATATAACTTGCAATATATATATATGTATATTTGTAGAGAAATAATCAAAATAAATAAATATGAATTTGTTGTTCGTTGTTGAAGGTTGAAGGTGAAATCACCCGGAAAACCAACACAAAAATATGTATCAAAGAATTTGTTACTTAATATTTCAGGGAACCCATTTATCGTATTTTTATATATTATGAGTAAAGTTTGACAAGCTTTGGTTACCATAACAACAGATAAGCTGCCATAATAAATTCGAAAATGTCATATTTAACGAATTTAAGTTAAGCGTCATATTTAAACTTTCTTTTTTCTAAACAAAAAAGCATTAAATATTAAAATAATGTACATATGGAATAAGATAAATTTCTTAGAATATAGAATAGAGAGAATTACAGCATATTATGTTCTTAATATGACAAACTAGAACGAAAGTAATACTCATATATTCCTGCAAATCATGTTTTAATCCTTACGTTAGTTCATTTTTTTAGGCAGACTAAACTGAACTCTAAATGTTGGCAGCATAAGGTTTAATATTCTATTTATTTGACGTCCTAGAACGGAAAATTTTCCAGCACCTAGAAAGGTCGTGGCAATTTATTAGCTGCGAAATGAATTTTTTAACTCTATAAATGGTTACCATAGCAAAATAATAATTATAATAGATATATTTGTAAGGATTAACCAGTTTTATCAGAAACGAATTATGTTCGGAAACTTTTGGCAGACGAACAGTTAAAAAGAGCCACTGTCGAGTTTCTTCTCATCAGAAAACAGCTTTCTGAACTGATGGTATCTCCAGACAAGCTCACTGGCTAACTGACCAATTTTGACGAGTCAAAAGTACTTTGTACAAAGTCTAATTATCAAACTTTTTTGAGTTTGAGAACCAGAAAAGTACATAGGTATTTGATTACCTAAATAATAATATAGTATAAATTTGAGTGTTTTTTATGTCAAAAAGGGTCTCAAAAAATTCCGACGTAATAAACACTTACCGAATTTCGACCAATTTACTAATACCGTAACAATTTATACACATACACCTTCCTCATGACTTACTCTGTCTATTGGTAAAAACCGTATGAAAATTAGTTTAGTTCTTTTTGCGTCTACCGCAAACAGACAGACAGTATCGGCGTGGGAATTAGTTTCATCATATAAGTTACAATTCAATTAATTAAACTCTATTAGACTTTACCACCTAAGTTCAACATGAAATTAATTTTTCTTTCTATACCTGGAGATTGAAGAAAAATTAATTAATTCGAAGTAGAATATAGCCTTTTTCTTTGTAATTTTCCATCGGTCCCGATTCCTGTAAGTTCAAAGCTTTGAAAAGTTCGTCGAAGCGATACCAATAAAAAGATGAAAAACCAATCCGATAGGAATGTGCAAATGAATATCTTTTCAAATTTTAGTAATCAGCTCATATTTCAGACGAAACATGTTTTTTGAGGACTTTACAGTTCCAGAAATACTGTATTATTAGTAAAGGTTTTTCCTATTGATTAATTATTTGTTTATAATAATAAAAATATATAACTAACGACCTATCCCGGTTTAGCACAAAGTTATGTATGTTTTATAAATATAAAACATCCTCTTGAATAACTTTGTCTATTTATGAAAACATGAAAATTCGTCAGTTAAGAAATCTAGAAGCACAGACAGCGTGAAGCTATTTTGTTTCATACCATGTATTTCTAAGATAGTATATCAAATATAATATACTAAAACATAGTTTTCCTCACTTCAGTGTATTATTAAGGACAATAATTACACGAGTAAAGATACTCACAACTATAGTTATTAATATATTTAATAAATATGCTATGTACATATATAGACATATATAGAATTAGTAATTATAGTATTTATTAGTCGTAGTTTTGCGTCATTGAATTCCAAAAATAAATAGTACATGCTTCAAAGCCTGCCAGACCTATCAATTCAGCAGGTATCTGGGTCGCAAACCTTAACCACTATTTGGGATTCTATTTGACAATCCATAACCGCGGCTTCACTCACATGATAGTAATATCAAGTTTACAAACACACACACAGCCACATCATACGCAAATCATAACTTCAAGATTTTCATTCAAATTTATTAATAACTAGCTGCGCCCCGCGGTTTCCCCCGCTACATTTTGGATAATTCACACTATATCATAATAAATTATAGCCTATGTGTTATTCTGATATGTAAGCTATATTATTGAAAAGTTTTATCAAAATCCATTCAGTAGTTTTTGCGTGAAAGAGTAACAAACATATATCTAAACATCCATACATTCTTACAAACTTTAACGTTTATAATATTAGGACTAGTCGCTAGTTTTTATATAAAAAATCTTATAGAAATAGACATAATATCTTGGATAACGAAGTCGAATAGTGTAGGGTTATACTATATGCAATGGGTCTGGTAAACCTGCTCCTTGGTATCACTACTCGGTTTCCTATCTAAGTATACTTTATTATTACCATTTACCTATGATTGTGTAGTATAAATCGTATATCTTTCAATAGAATAAAACAGAGTAGCTTCCTGTTGTTTTTAAAGCTTTTGAATTTCAACGCGGTTTTCACCAATAGAAAGAGTAATTTCAAGAAGAAGGTTTATTTATGTACAATAGTCGGAGAAATAGAGGGAGGGAGAGAGCTTATATTGAAAACTTTTAGAAGGGTGATATTGAATGGACTGTTGGGCAACCGCAACTACTGAACTGATAAATAACTAAACATTACCATATCTGACAATTACGACAGGAACCTAAGCAGTGCCTTGTGAAAGTTTAAGGTGCTTCTACAAGCAATTACAACACTCTCCTCTACTGCCCAGGTTCTCTGTTTAAACTTAAGGTTAGCCTAACTTACGCGCCGACTTATAGTAGTAAAATTGCGAAGCCTTTATGATCACTATATTAAAACGCTACAGTGACTCAGCAATAATGTACATGAATATACTATACATTTATAGGGTCCAAGGCAAAGCCAATAAACATTTACGTATTATCCAGCGGTACCTGCGATCGGTCCTTCGACCGAGGATTAATTATGATCCCAGGTAAGCCCATTTCACGGGTTCAAATTTGTGTAAACAGTATAAAGCTGAGTTAAATACCTAAATAGTATCACTAATCAGAAACATTCCAGGCCATTTTCAAAATTATTGAGTCTACTTATAAAGTATAAAAGAAATATATGTATGTATTAAGTCATAGCTATGCTTTATTCTAAGGATTTATACTATAGCCAAATTCGTTACGAAGAACAAGAAATAAGACCTATTACTACGATAATAACATGTACTAAAAACCGAGCAGTGCCTGGGGCTTGAGACATAGAAAAAGATCCAAAGAACTCATTGACTATGCACTAGCACTCGGTATCATTGCACGATTGCATTGTTAGCAGCAAATCTGTCTCACGTAATCCTCAATAAGAGTAATTGCGCTTTACACTAACATTTAACTTCATTATGATATTTAATATTCATTATAATTCAATACTCGTCAAACTGCAATGATTCTTTCCTAATATAGCTTATGATATGTGGTAATTAAAGGCTTAATTTAAAAGTCGCTTGTTGAACTTTGACAATGATTCCTTCTCATTTCAAGGCAGTCACTAAAAACAAGTATTGACAATCCTGAGCTCGCTCTGGGTTGCCAACACATGCTGAGTGATTTAACAAAACTAGAGGATACCTCTTGCTTTGTCCATGCGTTGTCGCCTCGAAGATAGAGTGAGGAGGAGGAGCGAAGAGAAGAATGCTGCGAGTTGAATAGACCCCGAGCAAGAACCCGGCGTTCATTGGAACCGCAGCAGTATTGGGATGGGAGAGGGAGGGGTAGATCATCACATGCGGCTCGGCCGAAACGCGTCAGAGACAGTTGGCTGTCGGATTCGCATGCTGGTCGCAAGCCAGTCGGGGAACAGATCCGCTACGCCCAAGGGGGTGCCCCCTTGGTGATGCTCTCCCAGCGGCAGAGGGGAATTGTGTTCTAACCCGTCCCCTCATGGGTAAAACCCATCCCCTCACGGGTTTCAATTTTATACTTATATTTTCTGTATTTGTAAGAAGTTTGAGAACACAAATAAATTATTAAAATATTTTATTCTAATTTTTCTCATGGCTGGCTGACATGCTTCCAAAAATACAAAATATGCAAAAATTGAAAAATCTTTGCGAAGTAGGCAAATGCTTCATAAACTGTTTAAATTTTTAATACGCTATACTATGAATAATTATTTACACATAACACAAGGCCATTGAACTCATAAAACTAAATGTTTAAGACGCTATAAAATTGAATTTTTTAATTTATGATCGATTAATGAGTTTCTAATTTAAACAAGTTAGCAACACCGTTGATAACTTCATATTCGCAGGTAGTACCTTTCATTTTATTCCAAGACTGTATATAACCTCTGTTCCGATAGACTTGAACCAGTTATCAAACGGAGCTCACTTGGTGACCATAGCTGTGGAGTGGTGTCTCCATTACTAAGGTTTGGAGTAGGTGTTTAAAATTGGTTACTGGGTATCCGTTTTAAGTGTATACTATTATTATCTTGTGCGTGTTACTGTGCAGTATCGGTATCATGGAGATAACAAACAATATCAGCTAGTATTAGCTACCACCGAAATATGAGGAATTATCCTTTAAACTGCCTAAAGTTTTACAACTTATTAAATAAAACGCCTTGGTAAATCGTCAGTAGGTCAGTGGTTCAGGTGTTGGATTCACGATCGATAGGTCGTTGGGTTCAAATCCCAGTCATAGGACTATTAATGTGGCCCCCTCCTATTTCTGAAATATTGTGACCTGCCACTCATACTACAGCTCGCTGTCAATACCTTCTACAGCCTTCTAATAATAATAATAATAATACTTAGTCTCGACAAGGTATTCGGAAACGCACTAATCTCAGGAACTACTAGTCCGATTTGATTTGAAAAATTCTTTCAGTGTTAGATAGCCCATTTATCGAGAAAGGCTATAAGCTATATAACATCACGCTACAACGAATAGGAGCGGAGCTACACGCGGACGAAGTCACGCGTAGTGCAATATATATAGGGCAAGTCCCATAGGTCGCCATTTGTATCCATGTCAGGGGACGATAAGTAACTTATTTCTAATTACATGGTATGGTAGCCAGCAGGTAACTTTTTTGGTCTGAGACAAAATAGTGGGGGTTTGTTGCGCATTGTGACCGTACTGCGTTCCAACCGCGACGTAGCAGACGCGCGGGAACTGAAACGTCGCATAAGTCCCAATCGCGCGTTAACGGGTGTTTTGAGGAACGCTAAATCTATAAAACTGTCTAAAATCTCTATTAAAACAACTTTGATAAGATAAGAGAATGTTGCCTTAGTGACAAAATAAATATTACAATTAATTATCTTTAAGATAAAGATAAATTCAAATTCAAAAACCAACAAGGAAAATTTGTGAACGTTAATTCCCACTATCTTCGATAAAAAATTCCACTTAACATTTTTATTTCTATCATTTTATCGCAAAAGTCTGGACCCAAATAAATTAGGATAAGGCAAAATAGATTTTTTGAATATCCATGGAAAATATCTAGTCTAAATTGCTAGCTGTACGATCTAGACAGAATCTAGTAACAAGAACTAGGCGGTCTCGTTTATAAGAAAAGATTTACGGCAGTAGGAGTAAAGAAATATTTTCTTTGTTCAAGCTCGACACACAAAGGAAATTATTATACGTAATTTCCGTTAGAATGGGTACTTGCTAAAATGAAAGTATACAATATATTAATATAATTATATAGAATGTCCTGAAGGCTGATGAAATTTCGCTCACATAATATAGTAACAATAACTGAAATATGCTTATTTAGTTTACGAGAGACTAGTCGACCTGTCACAGCTTTGCTGGACTAAAACATTTAAATGACAATAACTTTTCCTAATATCCAATTTTAATGTCTAATATTTTTATTATGTATTGATTTAGAATATTATAAAAAGCTTGTGAGAGTGATAGTTTGCTATTTACTTCATAAGAGAGGACCATCAGCGTTAATACGCGTAAAGGTAATGGTAAGGTAAGTAAACTATTGACCAGAAAAAACAGTTCAAAACAGAAACACAAGAAAATTTGATCTCCGCCATCCTAAAGAAAAACAAGAGGCCGGAAAAAACCGAAAAATTAAAAATACTTTCTATAAATTCCATACTGGTTTACAAATATGAAACAAAATTAAAATATGTGTCACCTCTCTCATGGAACTACGAAAAGGAAAATCAAGAATAAAATTGAAAATTAATGAGAGGAATATTCTATGCGTGTTGTTGCCTTTGTTAAAATCGCTAATAGAATCTTTTATTATGATTTATTTATAGAAAGCACAAAGAACAAATTTATTTATTTAGTCAGTATGGTGTGTAATTGTGAGGTTTCTATCCTCTTTCGTGTGGAGGGTTAAACACAACGTGAAAAAAGTTCTAACTTTGTTACAGTGTACTTTAGTACAAACTCAATTACAGTACCAGTTTTTTATATTCTTTCTAGGAAAATCACACGCAAAGTCTGACCTTGTGACCTTAAGATAACTTTTATCAGACGTTTTCTTCAAAATCTACAACTTTACTATAATAAAAATGTTAGCTTTATTATTATTTCACGTGGTGCTCCGCTCCTATGGGTCGTAGAGTAATTTTACTTATATAGCCTTCCTCGATAAATGGGCTATCATCTAACACTGAAAGAGAAAGAAATTTTCAAATCGGACCAGTAGTTCCTGAGATTAGCGCGTTGAAGCGAACGCTTTTCAAAAATTTTTAGGACTGTCCACAAACAAATTGAGGTGCCCATTTATTTGTAATTGAATTGAATTCACTAACACAATTATATGAAAAACATCAAATAAGTTATACGTTAGTTTTTATCTATAAACTTTGTAAAGCAATTATAATAAAAAAGAAAACAAAAATTGTGTGCGGACTAAGGACACTTCTATCGCGATATTTTTTAAGAAAGTCTACCATCATACTTGAGGTTAAAGGTTACAGTGATAGACAGATATAGTGGCAAAGGAAACATAAAGTCTAAGTGGACAGAGTCCATTAATATTAAAAAATATGTCTTATCTTGCAAGGGTCGGAGTCAGTGGTAGTCTACCATTATTTTATAAATTAAAAATAAATAAAGCTCTTCTTTGTAACCTAATAATAATATTCATAGAAAAGTACTGAGAACGTTGGCGGGTGGGATTTCAATCAATATCTTAATTGGCTTCACGTCGCTCGATTCGCGTACAAAATACAAATAATACCTTCAAGGTAAATTTATAAGACTTAATTAATTTATTTACGCCATCGATTACTAAATAGGGAGATACTTAATTATTTATGACGTACTTTGCGAAACACCTGCAAATAAACAAAAACTTTGGAATTGAAAAAAAAAATCTTAAAGATTATAAAGTATTTTTATAAACCTGAGGCGTCCTACACAACCAAGCGCCAGATCACGAAGGAATTAGCCCTCCAGCGTCACATTCCAGCTGCCTTCCTAACGACTACCACCAGCAAACGGCTCACGCTACATCACGCCACTGTGACGTCACGCTAGGCTCCGCCCCTTTACTAGATGATGTTTCTAATAGTATATACATTAGCCTAAATTCGACTGTTCTTACGAATTCTTCCCAGCAAACCCTTTCATTTGATACCCATATTATGACAGTGCTTAATAATAATTAGTCCGCCATCTTGAGAGGTCCTCCATATTGGATATACAGTAAGATAATTTTATTTCATTTATTTTTTCTAGCTAATTATTTCGTTTGATACCCGTATTAAGTGTATGCTTAGTAATAACTAGTCCGCTATCTTGGGTATTCGCCATATTAGATTTAAAATTGCGTGTTAAATAAGTGAGTATAACTGATTAATTACATATTAATATCTTCAACTTCGCTAACAGCATGTCTAGCTAGTTCACTTAACTACTTTCTATTGATTGATATTAAAAATATCCCACAGGCTCGACAACATAGCCGTATTACGATAGGTCCGCGGCAGTTTGACTAGTATATCCTTAATACTTTGAATATACTACCTATAATACTTAAAGCATCAGATCTACTTAATCTGTGGAAGTCGCTTAAGTGATTCCATAGTCTACAGTAATGCCAGTAGTTTGTGGTGGGTTCTTTTTTAAGTTCACGTGAAATTAATTATTTACCCAATGTAGTTAGAGATCGGGCAGCGGTGGAGTGCGTTATTAAGGAAAAGGGGACTGTAACCTTGCACCCGAAACACCAGCCTCAGGCGCTTATTGATGACATAGTAGCTGAAAGAGTAATAATATAAGAGAAAGGAAGACGCTAGTAATGAATATATTATCTGCAAGTAATCCTCCATTACGAGTATTTTATGACGCTATAAACTTGTGCATTATGAATATACGATATTGCTTTATATCTGCTAATACTTTGAAATGTTGTTCTACTCGTTTTCGCTTCGCTTATGTGAATTTTGGATTTCAACCACAACCTAATAAATCTAAAAACCAGGTAATTCCTCGTTCAAATGGAAAACATACTAGCCTGGTAACTTTGTTGACAGCATTTGATTGGCTACTAATTTATTTTGAAATGAAAATACCACCCTACCGACGACCTGACAACTTCTAAGCTCTATTATGTTAGATCTGCGGTAGATTGACAAGTAATTCGAGTTAAGTATCAAGTTATCATAATGAAGTTAAAGTTAGTGAACTCTTAATAGGGATCACTGAGTATCTGAATGTTAGTTAAGGTTACTTAAATGTTGGTTACCGAGATCAAACACCTGCCCTTAGATCTTAAGTCTCGGAGGAATTTCGTATTTCAAAAGTTATATCCATCCTATTTAAAAACCATTCTAGTAATAGATCCTTTAAAAGTTTTGGACCGACCTAATTTGTATGTAAAAACGTCTGCTATGAGAGTTTTGAACTACACTTTGGAATTTGATCAAGAAGTTAGTAATCTTCGTTCGTTGAACGCCTTAAACAAGGACTAACTCCTTGAATTTGTAATTTAGTTTGGTACAGATATAACATTTCTAAAACTAGTTTCTAAAACTACTGTTTTCCGGATTATATAAACAGGACAAATATAAAATAATCCACTTAAATTAAATTAAGGTGAATGATGTATGCTATAAACATGGAGAGAGATATGATACCCATTACTGTACAGCAATAGGTATACACATGCAATTTAGACTGAGGCGAGCGGTGCCTGGGGCTTGAGACCCAGGAGCAGGTTTGAAGAGCTCTTTCATAATATATTAACTCTCACCTCCACCACTCGACCTCGCTAACGACAATAGATAATAAAGTAAACTTACGTGGACCTCGAGAATGTCTTCACGTCGGTATACTTGAAATAATATAAAATGATCTACCCGCTACTACTACTTTATAAACAGTGTTGCTAACATGTAAGATAAAGATTACTGCATATTATTGGTTATTTAAAACCTAGTTATTTATAAGGCTGAATATACTTGATAATCAAGAACTCAAACATCCATAATGTTATGAAAATTAGTAGAATGGTATAATGGCTAGAGTAGTAGAACTTATTAAGATATTATCATTTTTTTCGAAAAAGAAAAATTAAGAGACTAATCAAAACTTTCCAAGAAGACAAATAGGGAGTGTAAACTTGGGTCACAAGTATCATCATCACAAGTTAATGCCTTTATTGCTCACAGAATAAGGTCTGGAGACATGCCGTTGAACAAATTTAAATTCATCATGAAAGTGTCAGAGCGGGATAATTGAAGATGTGCATCATGTTCTAGCCGAATGTACTAGACTTCAGTCTGTTAGAAATAAACTTATAAGAAAGTTTAGGTTACAAAATACAATTGATTTGGGACTGTTTTTATATTGTGTTGGCCAGTATCTAAACCAGCTTGATTTTTATTTAAATATTTAGTATAGTAAGCTTTAATTTTTATAGTCATTTTTATTTAAATATTCAGTTAAGTTCTTTTTAATTTTTATTGTTATTAGGGTATGATGGGGCTGACATGTACATGTCGTACAAAAGCCCCGTAAAATAAATCGAGAAAAAAAATTGAATGCCTGGGTCATTACTCAGCTTCTTGGCTAAAATCCATGTTTATACATATTGCTCATAAAAAACATCTATCTCAAATTAAAGAAGTAAGAGAGAAACCATCCTGGCTCGCCCGCAAGCAGTCGTGCAAATCGTGCGACGCACTCGGGCGCTATGGGGTAAAATAAGGGTTTTAGGGGTGGTGAAAAGGAGCAACTGCGTGTAATGTTATTATAACTTAAGAAGTCGTTTTTGGTCGTCACGTTACGACTTGGCATTATCGACTGGTTAGTTAGTCATTAAAGGGGACGACATGATCGGCATATTGTACACGGGCGCAAGATCACCTAGCGGCGGGCCTGCGTCTGTATTATATAAAAGCGAAATATCCGCATTTACTGAGCAGCTTAATCTCAAAAACCATTAATATCAATTTAAAAGTCGATCATGAAAAAGCAATACAAACAACGCATAAAGAGCGTAATATCGCTTTTTATCTTACAAAGAAAACAAATTACCCAAGCGCGTGGCGGAACACAATATTAATATTAAAACACAATCTTACCCCTCGCATACCACACTTTGAAAAATGCGACCAATTAACGTTCCCCCTAGGGTTGCTTGGATGGCATGATTCGGCGGGATTGTCCAGGAATTTTAATGGTTGTTAAAACGGTCCTCCCAAACTACTGTTACTTATTTTGCTAACATTGATTTGGATTATATTAGCACAACAGTTAGTCTTCAGCAGGAAATGCGTGGGAGTATACTAGTGATAGCTTTTAAAAATGTATATTGTAATAACTATGGGGTAGGCGTTGACCAGATAAATACAGCGCCATGACAGATATCATTATTATTAGTACGTAGAATAATACCGATGAACAAGACGGGTTACAATAGTTCTGTGAATAGAGTTGACTGAAAAACTTGACTAAACTTTTGCTTAGTTTTTACCCAGATAAAATGCGCTGCGGAAACTATACATTTTCCCATTTTCCGGTCGTAGAAATATTATATCAGAATAGTAGAAATAATATCCAGTCGTAGAAATAATATAAAAGAAATAGCCAAAAGTTAAACAGCGCACAAACCGAAACATTTCTTTAGGAATACACCTAAGGACTACTAGGAGTATGTGATCCATACTCCTAGTAGTCCTTAGGTGGGTAAAAGTAAGCTAAAATGCTTGTTAGGAGTGGGCAACATCAGTAGTCCAAAGACAGGGATTTGAAACCACGAATTTATAGATCTATATCACGATGCTAGCTATAGTACAAAAAAATGGATCAAAAGAGAGATTTTAATTTTACTATCATATCATTTTATAAAAAGCAATGCGGAGAATTTCAGTGTAAAATTTTATAAATATATTTTTAATCGTTCCCCATCTATCTGGCAACCCTAACAATCCCTCTAAAAAGACTATGAGTTGACGATTTTTATTCTTTTACTTTGGTGTACCTTTTTAGCGCAGTCTCTCGTCTGACTTTGGTTTACAAATTAATTAAATTTATGCTGTTTCATTAAAAAATTATGTACATTATCCTATTATGTTCCATTTATGGTCTTTCTCACCCTTTTTTCTATACTAATATTATAAAGAGGAAAGATTTGTATTTTTGTATGTAACGAATAAACATAAAAACTACTGGATCGATTTCAAACATTCTTTCACCATTACAAAGCTACATTATCCCTAAGTAACATAGGCTATATTTATTACGGGAAAAAATTAGAGATCCTCAGAAATTATTATTAAAACCAAGGCAAGGTGCAAAAAAATTAGCCATAAAATGTCTTTCATCGCATGCGCTGCGAAAAGTATTGATGATAGAACAAAAAAATGTTCTACAATATTATAGAACGTGTCAATATCTACAAAAAAACTCCGCGAGACCATATGTCCAACTACTTTAGTTAAGTCACTATAACTACTTTTTTACATTTTAAAAGTTGATAAAAATGCCTATCAAAATCAGACCATGTTTTCCATACCTTCGTATTAATCCCTATCCAAATAAATTATGTCGTATTCAAGACTGTTTCAATACCTGTAAATTACTTTTTGAATTATTAAAATCGGACTTTCCATTCAAAAGATATTACGAAATTAAAAATATCAATATAAACAAAAAATACACGTCGACGCGACGGGCCAGTATAGCGACGCAGCGCAGCGAGTAACGCGGCAAGAGAAGGGCCACCGAAATGCGGGAGCCAAAATGTTTTTTAAAAAATATTCCACCCGTGCGAAGCCGAGATGGGCCGCTAGTAGTGAATAACTTAGCTCAAAGGCAATTAGAAAATTTACCTATTAGTGAAACTGAGGTAGGGCACAGCAGGAAACTTCCTGCTCAAATATGGAGCAGCCCGACTGGGGTAGTACCTCGACCTTACAGAAGATCACAGCTAAATAACACTACTCTAAAGCAGTGTTGTGTTCCTGTTGGTGAGTAAGGTGACCAGAGCTCCTGGGGGGAATTGGGGATAGGGTCGGCAACGCGCTTGTGATGCTTCTGGTGTTGCAGACGTCTATAAGCTACGGTAATCGCTTACCATCAGGTGAGCCGTACGCTTGTTTGTCGACCTAGTTACATAAAAAAAAAAAAAAAACACACAATGCTGGCCTAAGGCCTAATTACATCGCGAGTATTCTAGCAGTAACTCTGAAGTTCCGAGTCTAAAGTAAACCCCCAGGAGGATATTATAGTCATGTCGTCATACTGTTAGTCTGCGTATAGACTATAGCTTCTTCTTTCCTTTTTAATTAACATCAGAAGTAGGATAGCTTAACCGGTTAAAGAGGCGGCAAAAAGCATTGCAGGGAGGCGCAATTAGATTCATAGTTCAAACTGACTAACTGACTTACTACGTATCAAAAGTACTTTGTCTAATTGTTTAGTTGTTAGAGTCGGTCTACAATTAGTATTAACATTGTGAAAAAGCTTCATTGGCGAATATTTTAGGCAACGATGATCTTTTTTTTCTTGGCACCTTAGGGGGCGAAAGAAAATCATGCTCTTCGTCGATCTAAGCTTTGGGTTTTCACCGGAAACACTGTTGAAAACTATTTATTTGAGAGTAGTTTATTTTAATACCCATGTGCGTAGATCTAAGACAGTCTCTCAAGTAAATTCAAATGATAAACATTGACTAAAGTTTAGCTTAATAGAGTAGATAGAGTAGAAAATCTTTAAATCTGCTCCTGGGTCTCAAGTACGGGAGCTTTCGCAGGACTCTGCTTGTCTCTCGTCTAAAGTGAAAGTTAATCATTGTCTTTGACCGTAGCGTACTCTCAAACGACTAAGTGTCAAATATTTCAAAGCTAAAATAAGACCGTGTGTTTTTATTCACGTTCGTTCGTGGTAACATAAAACATTTGCAGATGCTAAGAAACACGCTGGCAAACGAGACCGAGTTTGGGACGAGATAATCTATCTTAATATATCATTGGCGCGGATGTTTGTGATCGTAAAACCTTTGAATCATACCATACATTTATATCCGAACCCTTGGGATGGAATATAGAAAATGTATATTTCGGAGACTAGAAAAAGGATGTACAATCATTTATAAGCACCTTATGTTCACAATGGATGGCCTATAATATAAATAACACGGTCAGCATATAACTAAACGTTATGATCTCGTGCTATTCAGACAGGAACCCAAGCAGTGGCTTGGACTTGTGACCAAGGTGTAGGGCTCGCCTCCACTACCCAGGTTCTCTGTTTAAACGTAAGGTTAGGCTAACAAAAGACTAACCTAAACCTAACTTACACTTCCAACATATACAACACAGAAGTCGAATGAAAATGCTATGTCTTGGATTATTGGTAAAAATAGACTAATAGTCGAGAAATCTTTACATAGTATACAACAAATTCTATCTTTATTACGATTAGACGCTTAGTTCTTTTCAACTGCGCAACGGATTGCAGATTTCATCAATAGATACCAGTGATTACAGAGAAAGGTTCATATGTATAATCCATGCGTGTTATAGTACAGAAACCGTCCAAAGCCGGGACGGATAAACTAGCTTGTATTGAGATTAACAGAAGGATTTTATAAAAAGTTTAAAATGAAACATACAAATGTTAACAGCGATGATAAAACACAGCGAGCGAACAAATTACGCTCGTGTTTAATGAATGCAGACTTGCGAGATTTTCATTTAAATCTCTACTAATGGGTACATAGCATTCCGAACTATAATAACAATTATATTTTAATAATAATCTTATACCTAATATATAAAGCTGAAGAGTTTGTTTGTTTGAACGCGCTAATCTCAGGAGCTACTGGTCCGATTTAAAAATTCTTTCAGTGTTAGATAACCCATCTATCGAGGAAGGCTATAGGATATATATCATCACGCTAAGACCAATAGAAGCGAATGATCACGGGCACTAAATAATAATTAGAATAAGCAACACTGGTGTACTGTAGACATATAACCTCTTTCCCGATAGATTAGATTGTGATGAACTGTCAATGTGATTTCACACAGTAAACATTGCCTGCACATTATTGAATGGTGAATGTCTTGATCGAGCCACTACTCGAATTCCCGTCTCAAAAGCATGATTTGTAAATAAGTATTAAAACAAGACTAAGAAGGAAAATTAATTCCAAATTATTAAATACTTAATTAATTAATAAAACCAAACTAATTTGGTTCTGAGCCGTTTTTCCCCCCTAAATAAAAGAGAAAGTTTAATAAAATGAAAAAAGAAATCCTATTTGCTCTAGGTGGTTTTCTTTGCTTTAAATAGAAACATAAACTCTATAAAGCTGTAGAGACAAATAATCCAAGCATCATTCTATATGATATTATAAATGTGAGAGTTTGTATGTTTTGATGTTTTACTTAATCACATATATTCTTTCATAGCCTGGATTAACACATAGGCTACTTTTAATTCTAGAAAAATTCATAGACCAGTAGTAATATAAACCCTGAAACTTCTGACATTGATCAATGCGTGTTGTTAAGATCCAAGTTGAGAGATAGGATAGTTTACCTCAATTAAGAATGACCTCAATATTTTATTAAAGTACGAGATGTAATAAACACCAAACACATTACGATTCACTGGGCGTTTCTCATTAACCTGCTAATTGCTACAAAAAGAGACATTCGGAAACTCGGAAGCGATAATTACTTCTCTTAGGGTTAACGCACAACTGAGCCATCATACCTAATATTATCTATGACACCTTCACTCCCTTATCAGCCAGTAGCTGTCATGGATGACGGGCGTCTTCGGATTTACAACACTATTAGTGTTGTATACGTGTGAGCGTGGTTGCGTTGTAGAACAAATCTTATAAAATCACATTATTGCTAGTGCTAGTTAGTTTTTATTGTAAAGTCTGAATTTTGTAACAGACTTCATAGATCAGAGCTTGATTAAATACTGAAGAATTATCTTATACTAGCTGCGCTTCGCGGGCTTATATGTCATTGTAAATTATAGCCTATGTGCCATTCTGATGTGTAAGCTACATTATTGTAAAGTTTCATCAAAATACATTCAGTAGTTTTTGCGTGAAAGAGTAACAAACATACACCTATACATTTTTACAAACTTTCGTTTTTATAATATTAGTAGGACTAGCTGACCCGTCCTCGCTTTGCTGAGGGGATTAAACTATAGATAAAAGTTTTATGAAAATCGTTTTTGCATTTTTCACCGTTTAAACCTTCCCTGGACTCTCACAAATAATTAAAAACCAAAATTAGCCAAATGTGTTCAGCCGTTCTTAAGTTTTAGTGAGACAAACGAACAGCTACTCATTCAGCAGCAAGCAAGAGAAGATATTATGTATAACAAGATGACCCAGGAAACGTTGTTTTGCCATATAAATTTGGGGAGGCCACCCTTATCCCTTAGGGGGATAAAAAATAGATAGTAGCCGATTCTCAGACCTACTGAATATGCATATAAAATTTCATAAAAATCGGTCGAGCCGTTTCGGAGGAGTATGGTAACTAACATTGTGACACGAGAATTTTATATATAAGATAATCTCATGTCCCTGTGTTTGTTATCAAATTCCTCCGAAACGGCTTAACTGATTTTTATGAAATTTTTTGTGTATATTTTGGTAGGTCTATGAATAGGTCGTAGGCTATTTTCTATACCCCTAGGTGGTAAGGGTGGCCTACTAGAGATAATTTATATACCAAAACGTTTACCGGGTCAGACTATTTATAAATAAATTTATGAAAAGGGATATCTTTATCATATTTAGGTCAGCTACGTCGTAATGATGACGTAGTGTATGTTGAGAGCCCTAATGCGGGATATATTTTTATCCATGTTTTTCCTGGATATATTTTATTTGGCGCTTTTATGAGAACGATGACCTTTGTATGTGTACTTTATTTTGATCATACCAATGTTTATCACATGAAAAAAATGAACTTTTTTTAACATTTTTGTTACTCAAGAACACAAAAACAGCTGAACGGATTTTAATCAAATTTGGCACACAGATACTTGTGTATAACCTAGTAAATAATAATTAACATATAGGCTACTTTTTATCCAGGAAAAAATCAGAATTCCTGTGGAATATGCTTACTGTCGTAAGCATCAGAATATTTTTATTTAGCAACACTACTGAAAAGTTTGCACCCGTTCGAAGACAGGGCGCGTCGACTAGTAACAATAATAATAATAATTACAATATAACCAAAAAAGTGTGACTGACTTAAAATAAACAAAAAATGATAAAATATTTTAATTTTATTTAAACTACGACAACTAGATTTTTCTACCATTGAAGCTTATATTATCCCCTGTCTATTAATTTAGAATGTTGTTTTGCCATATAAATTTAAAAAATTTAGGGTGGGCCACCCTTATCACTTAGGGGTATAAAAAATAGATGTTGACCGATTCTCAGACCTACCCGATATGCACACAAAATTTCATAACAATCAGTCGAACCGTTTCGAAGGAGTTTGGTAATAAACACCGCGTCACGAGAATTTTATATATTAGAAAATGGACACACACAATAAAGGGAAAACACATCAATCAGAATATGGTTCGCAATTACATGATTGATACTGTTTCTGTGATGGGTTTATGTGTGCAATTTTCTTTTTATTTTGATGGTATTTATAAAATTTCTCTCTTTATATAAATGAATATGAATACATGCAAAATTTTTACCATTTATAGAAACATACTAACGACGAGGTCGCAAATGAGTAATGCATACTTTGCATAATAACTAAATAAGCAGTAAAATAATAATGTTTAATGGCAATTAGGCGTTTTAAGTATGACATTGAGTAACAATGATTTTTACTTTTCCAGAAACATTTATTATATTGCTGACTGTTATACTTTTTACCTTCTTTTATATAAACCTTATCCTAAAAATTACAAACACAAACGTCTCTCTAACTGATATACACGAAATACAGGACTAATTCATTTTTAGATATATAATATAAAGATTAAAAACTTCTATAAATATCCAATTATCATAAAGGTCGGTTTGGATATTTTGGTATGTATAAATACAAGTTCAGAAAAAAATTTTTTTTTTTGTCATTATCACGACACTTCAATGGCCTACTGCTGAACCGGGTCTCCTCCTCAGAATGAGGAGGGTATTAGGCCACAGTCCGCCACGCTGGCCCAGTACGGGTTGGCAGACTTCACACACCTTTGAGAACTTTTAGGGAACTCTCAGGAGTGCAGGTTTCCTCACGATGTTTTCCTTCACCGTTAAAGCAAGTGATATTTAATTGCTTAAAACACACATAACTCAGAGTCAGAGGTGTGTGCCTAGGATCGAACTTCGGACCTCCTGAGTAAGACTTGAAGAAGTCTCAACCTCTTTTACTAAAAGAGTGAACAATCTGTCTTTCTAAGCTCTAGATTTACAATACAATTACTTTTGATTGGCTAGTAGTCTGTCAAAAGTTCTGTACGGTTAAACTTGCATTACTAAACCTACAGATGATACCTGGTGAATGCACGGAGATCGTTGGTGAAGGCGGGAGTTTATTTTTAATAAAGAAATCATTAAACCTGCACCTGGGTCACAAACCGAGCCACTATTCTGCTGACTGTTTATGCGTGTTGATGTACAGTAATAAGTATTGTTCTCTCATCTCTTAGTATAAGATAATTTGGCAACACTAATTGCGAGTACATATTTTTCTCAGCAAAAGCATGGTAACACTATTAGCAATGGCAATAGCGATACGAATTCCTTTAATTTCGTCTGTTACGTAATACAGCCGGGTGAACGACCGGGGCCCGCTATGTAAGATTAGTATGGAACTGTCTTATCATACTTGTCTTACTATTTACTTTATCTTATTTTAGCGATCGAGCCCTCGCCTCGCTTAGATTATCTCAATTTGAATACAAATTATTTTATACAAAAAGGCCATTTAATATGCCACCACTTTATTGGCCACATCGTTTTAATTATGATATCTTTGCCTGGTATAGTGTAGCTTTCTGTTTTTTCACTGTACAAAATGGCCACGTTATGGCACTTAAATGGCCTTATGTTTTTAATTAGAACATTTACGGCAACACCACATAGCCTATGTTACCCGGAAATGATGTAGCTTTCTATCAGTGAAAGGATTTTCAAAATCGGTTCTGTAGTTTTCGAGCCTAATTGCAACAAACCAACACAAAAATACAAACAATCAAATCTTTCCTCTTTATATAATAGTGTAGTAACTTTAACACTGATGGATACTCCAATGGGAGCTTGATATCATAAAGTTTATATTGACTATCATAGCGAAGTGTAGATTAACCTTCACATTTCAAACATCTATCTACTCCGTAATAGTTGAATCAATATTAACCGTGATTTATATTTGTACAAGGTCACCTTCACTGAATGACAAATAGTGCGCAAAGAAAACTACTGGAGTAGTTTTAGTAGAAATCTAAGGTTAATAAAAAAGTAGATTTAACTTTTTTGTATTTATGTGCAGTTTAAAATTAATATGAGATTATTGCTAATATATTAGTTACATCGACTTTCTGCACGTAATCTTCTACTACGATAAATTATACATATTAAGGCGTACTAATATTTTATTATAATTACACACATAGTTGCACAATCTTATATGTATATAGCAGACAGCACATAAGTATACGTTTGAAAGTAGTGGGGAAAAGTTGCGTATTTTGAGCGTGCTGCGTGTCTGCTATTGGCGGTTCCATCCGTGACGTTTACTATTTAGACAAATAGCAGACGTGCGTTAACTGAAACGTCGCATAAGAACCAATCACGTGTGGCGCGCTCCTCTCTCCCCGCGCTCCCCGCTAAAAAGGCCCTAATAATGACTTCTGCGCATTCAAGGTCAAACGTAAACTTACGTGCCGGTAACTATACCATTCAGTAAGTACAAGATTCATTCACTTCTCAAAACTTTTAGTAACTTTGGATTTAGTTTAGGTCTCACGCAGTGTTATGTGATTACATTACACGATGTCTAAAGTAGTGTAAATGATCACATAGTAAGTTATTGATATAAAAGTCAACCAGTGCAAGAACAAGGACGTCCTTAAACGCATTATTTGATAGTGCCTTGTTTGTAAGTCAGTTAATGTATTTCTCTTTATAACTTTGCTAAGCCTTAACAAGTATTAGTAACATCATTACGAAGTAATTACAAATATAATGGTCCCAAAACAAACAGTCACATATGAAAATAGGAATCACACACAATGAATTAATAAAAGATAAGATATAACAATACGATATTCACATGAGTAATTATTACTCATTTCAGTACAACGCTCACGGCGTTTGCTACGTGACGTATCTCATCAGCGAGAATATTAACAGACATTCGCCATGTTTTCAATAATACGTTGAATCACTAAGAAAATATTATATGAATGTTTAAGCAAATATAATAATAACACAAAGGTCTACCACATTTGTACGTCTCTTGTGGTTTAGTGTAATCTTCTTTGCATGGAATGATACCTATTAAGAAGAAGCCGAGAAGCTCCCTCCACTGTGCAATATCTAACTTCAATATACGATGAAGTAAACTAAAATGACTTTCAATAGAGGAAATAACACTTCCACTTCCAAATTAAACCACTTCCACTACTTTATACGATGTTAGCTGTATGAAATTACTTGAATGTCTGCCTCAGAAGCGGGTAGGGGTACTATATTATCGAGCCGGTCAATAACTAAGCTTTTATAAAATTTAAGAATAATAGCGTAAATTTGCAGCGCGTCACACGCAATTAGTTCTTACGCGAAGTTTCAGTTCCCGTGCGTCTGCTACGTCATGGATGGGACACAGCTCTCTTACAATGCGCAACAAGCCCGCAATATTTTTTCTCCGACCTAAAGTTACCTAGGCGTGCCAGATACTATACAAGTGCTGGGGGAGTCCCTAAACAATCTCATAAAATGAAAATCATTCACAAATGTAATCTTATGTTATATATCTTATGTTATATATTAAAAACAATAACAAAAATGTTGCGGTTTTTATTTTTCTCATTTTTTTGCACTATCGTCGCCCTTTATAATAACACTGAACTATCTCTCACTTTATATTTTTTCCTTTAATGAAAAAATATATATGAAATAAAAATAAAACAAAAATTGTTGACAATATATAAATTATATCTTCAACAATTTTTTTTATTTTAATTCAGAAAGTATATCCATATAATGCTATAGTCTCGCAGGTAGCGTCGGTTCGTACGCAGGCGGCGTTACAACTGAACTCGCCAGCGAACCGTTACCCCCCTCTATGGTACTTATATAAATACTTGAGCATATACTGCGAATCTAAATAAATATAACACTAAGACAAGGAAATCTATTTGCATTAGTCTAGTGTTGCCATCACCAGCTACTTCATAAAAAAAAAATTGCTAAAAAGTTCAGCTATTTACTTAGTAATAAAAATATTATTAATTAATAACAGTTTTATAAAAAGTAGTCGGAATTCTAAATTTTCCTCTTTTCCATATCCAATTATAATTTTAGTTAATATCTACAATTATAATATGACATAACAAGGTCAACTAGGAGTACTGCTAAAGATATATTTTACAGGACTACAAGACCGCTCATTCGTTACAATATACTTCGCGATCAAATCATAAAATCGTATCACACATATGGGTATATTTAATGGGCTACCTCCTACTTCACTCCTACGAGCTACTACAAGTAGAATTTAATGCTGCATCGAAAACTGTAGTCTTGCAATGGATTCCTTCTCATAGTGGTATTATTGGCAATCAAGTTGTAGATGATCTCGCTGAACAAGCAGCTAGTGATTGGGTAGATGTAAATATAGTACCTTTTATTTAGTGAGTCTTACTATTCTTTAAAAAAAAATATGTAGATTCATGATAAACGTATTTTGACAAGACCTCAACTAACAAAGGTATCTGTTATAGGACCATTCAGTCTGATTTAAATTCTCCGTGGATCAACAATCGTTTAAATAGATGATACCAGGTAGTAGCGTTGAGGATTTATTCCAGACATAATCCATTAAACAAGTATGTATTCTTAATAAAGAAGAAACTGTCGCCTAAATGTGCCCGGAATTAAACATTAAGATTTGATATTTTTTTAAAGGAGCTAGGTGATATAAACAGCCTTCTATCCCATCCGTTATCCGATAGAGATAGAGCGCTGTACAAACCCTTTAAGGTTGGTTTGGAGTTGAGATAGGGTGCTGTCCTGTCCAAATCAACCACAAAACATTTTTGCAGGCTTATAGAGCAGCATAGTCGCGTCTTGGTAATGACAAAGCTCTTAAAGACAAAAAAAAGTTGTAATTGAAACACTATTCCCGCAAAACTGTAATAGTTGTGAACCTTTTGAAAACAAAACAACGAAATTGGGTTGGTATTTAGTATTGACTTTGTTTTTCTTGTTATTTGTTTGTTCTTTTCTATACTCAATAACAACTTCCAATAACGAAATAAAATTCTCAGTCACTATAGTGTTGCTATAAGAGTATAAACGGATGACCGGTAAGTGTGCCAATGACAAAGTTTACGAACTTTGACTATCGATAGTTCGTAAACAAAAAGAAATAAATAGTAGTTAATCATTTGGGATTTTATTGGACTTGCTTTGCTCGACTTGACACGTATACTGCCATGCCCCCAAATTGTCAGCAATGTGTACAAAAATGACAGACAAAAAGAAAATTGAATATATGGGATCTTTCATCATGTTTGCAAACCAACGACCCTCCAGCCGCCTCTTAAAACACAAAATTGTAATTGAATGAAGGTTTTCGTAAATAAATAGCCTCCTCTCGACTACAAATGTTTCTGCCTATATTTTTGCTATCTAACACTTGGCTTATCTTAGATTATATTAAGTAGTGCATGGGGCATGGTTTAATTGTAGTTACTGGAACGGGCAGTGGAGATAAGAATTGTTAACGTAAAGGAGGATCGTAATTCTAACTACTCCAGGCCAGGCAGGATGCTGTCTAAAATACATGTTTATGCGTATACAGTAATTTTGCAAAACTTTTGTTATCTAGATATACATAAACCAAGAATACTCCACTTGCTTGGTAATCCTTACTAATATTATAAATGCAAAAGTAGTCGCGCTTTCACGTCAAAACTACTGAATCGATTTAAATGAAATGATGAACCTGAGAAAGGAGATAGGCTACTTTTTAATGCGAAAAAAGGGTTTTAAGGTGATGAAAAGGGGGACGAAAAGTTCTATGGAAGTATCGGCATTTTTAGAGTTTGAAGATTGAAACTTATTTTTTAGGCTCCTACCCAGACACTATTCCATGCGGACGAAGTCGCGGGCATAGCTAATTATATCCACAGCAATTGTCGATGGGAATGCATACAGTTAACATAGTATACTCAAGATCACACGAGTCCAAACCCCCAGGTACTACTGTACCGCACAGTAATAAGTAGCATTAATTTAGTATTTTTTTATAGAGAGTATGTCTAGATTTGTTACCCAATCACGTAGTAACGGCTGATCAGATTTACCTGTAATTTACCGCAAAAATTGATATTTTCCTCTACCTCGTCTTAGATGAAACCAGAAATATCTGGTTTTGAATCTATTCTTATATGCATGGTTCATACCAGTTTGTCAGTTCGCAAATTAAGTTATCAAAGTATTGTTAGGCCGGATTGTAATTAAGACTTAGGGTTAGTATCTCTACCTGCTGAGAATGCCCCTGGAAGACTATTCGGAAGATAAACTACAAAATTGTTATGTATGTGTAAATAAATAACTGTCAAAAACTTTATCAGAGATCAGCGAAACTAGTCACATTGGTTTACTTCATAATGGTGTAAAATTCTCGTATCACGGTGTTTGTTACCAATTTCCTCCGAATTTTGTGTGCATATCGGGTAAGTCTGAGAATCGGTCAACATCAATTTTTTATATGCCTAAGTGATAAGGGTGGCTCAACTCAATTTTTTTAAATTAATATTGCAAAACAAAGTTTGCTGCGTCAGCTGTTGACAACTGTCTTTGTATCATAATGCCTATTATTAGTCGTTGAATAATTTATTAAAATCCGCGCGCTATCAGATTTAGGGCGAAATGACACGTGGATCCGTGAATCAGTCATAAGACTTCTCACTTTACAGGCACGTGTTCTATATAACTGCGAGGGATCGTGTCTTGGGATGTTCCGTTTAAAAGGTTATATAAGATTTATAAATGTATTTAGGTATAATCTATATTATAAGAATGTCGTACTGACTGACTTGTCAAGTCATAGACCAAACTTCTATGGAACGAAATAAGCGGAAAAGTGGACGAATATTTGTTTAAAAATGCGTCTTTATAAGGTTTTGTACCCAGAGGGTACAAATGGGATACCTACTCTAACTAAGACTCATCGTGATAGCTAGAAATTTTTACAAATGATGTATTTCTGTTTTTCCCCGATACTATTAACGGCAACAGGTAGACGCTTGAAATACTAGCACTTGGCAGTTTTATTTAATCTATTATGATTTTAATTTCGTCATGGTAACCATAGCGTAATTTTTCTACTCACTTTATTTCTAAAAAATAAATGTCTTGACTCTCAGTCACAAGAAAAATATTTAAAAATCTGTTGTAACCGGGATCCTTAAAAATATGGGTTTTAAGGTATCCAGCTATTTTATCTCGAAAAGAGGTTACCAACCTAATTGACTTGTAAAACATGCTACTGACTTGTATTACATAGACCCTCCCCGTTTTCTCAGATTTCACATTAGCAAATATTTTATCTATTCCAATATATAAATCTGAAGACTTTGTTTGTATGCTTGAACGCGTTAATTTCAAGAACTGCTGATCCGATTAAAAAAACTTTCAGTGTTAGATAGCCCATTTATCAAGGAAGGCTATAGGCCATATATAATCACGCTAAGATCAATAGGAGCTGATGATCACGGGCGAAGTCGCAAGGGTCGGCTAGTAGAAGATTAAAAGGGGCGCACTACCTGAAGTCCATGGAATCATTATGGAATCAGGATTGAAAAACGAAAATCTCTGCAACTTATACTATTTACATCTCATAGACCCGAACATATGTAATAGACAACTTTAAGAATCACCAACATAGGAGAATATTAATATGCGAGATTGTCATTTACTTACCGATCAGAAAACTTTCAACCGCCAAATTTTCATGATGAGAGCACCTTCTCCTCAAAATAATGTTGCCATAATTAATTTAACATATTATATTTTTACCCTGGACTCGGAATCACCAGGTCTCCACGACTATGTGTAATTTAGCAATTTTGAATGCGAGCTTTGTATAAACGTGAAAGAATGCTTAATTAAAGACAATGGGTGCCATTTTTTCGTACAATAAATTGTTGTCATACAAGTTTTGAATAATTGAAACAGAAAAAAGTGGAGAATGCTTATTTAAATTTGTAGGTTTGGTTATGTGGGAGAAAATATTATAAATTCCTTCTGGCCGGATATTATATCGTGACAACTTATGGTACGGGAGCCAGATTCAAATTCGGTCATTTCCTCTCGAGTGAATATTCATATACTACATAAGGAATATTTATTATGATTACTAGCGACCGTCAGCTGCGATTCCGTGGGTAGGGCGAACAGTGGCAGCCTTCCAAACATGTAGAAAAAAATATTTTTTTCAGTCATTTCTTCCCGTTTGAAAACTTGTCGTATTATAGTTTACCTAGTGTCTTGGTGGAAAAATAAAGTCAGCTAACTATAACGTGGTGGAATATACGTCAGCTGGCTGCTTGAACATGTAACATTTTGATTTTTATAGCAAAATCACAGTTAGCATTTAAGTAGCGTTTAACAAACAGGAGTTTCGTAAGTGAATGAACGGAGTCGAAGTCGAATCGCAGCTGACGGTCACGAGAATCATTAACCCCTTATGAATTTCACTTATTTTCGCTTGGGAGGAAATCATCAAAATCTGTCACTGGCTCCAGTATCAAGTTACATCTTTGCAGTTGGAAAACTGTTGCTCACACACAGACAGGTCGCGTTAAGACACCAACTGCAAATATTTTCGTTTCTTGGTTATGTAACTAAAAAACTAGAATTTTAGGATTCTTTGTGCTACTGGAAGTACCCTTTAACTTTGGATTCCCTTATAAATTTAGTATTAGGTACTTTATTAAATATGCAAGGGATTAATTATATGTTTTAACAGATACAGAAAATTTATTATAATTATTAATCTTGACAACTTGTATTGTTATATTACAACTTATATGCTGCTAGGCTTTTGTTAAATAAATTATGTAATTAAGACCAAATTAATACTTAATGTAATGAATGCTTAAGGAAATAAATAAATGATATTTACAAACACACAAGGAAATATTCGTGCCTTTTGAGGTACTGAATCCTAAAAGATGAATACCAGTAATAAAAGTAATATATTATAAATATTAAATTGAGATGTTTTATTTTGAATAATCAAAAAAGTTTATTGAACTTGTATCTACACTAACTACAAAAAATCGTTAAAAGCCATAGATCATAGAGTATTATAATAGACGTGACTGTTTTGAGAAAAATATATAAATTTCGTAATTTTTGTATGCGGGTAATTTATTATTCTACACAATTTTGGCGACGTGCTGTTTTCTTCAACAAAATATAATCTCTAGTGGGCGTATACTATCCTGTTCAAACAAATCTAACATATTAATCAATGTTAAACATTTAATTGCGTTACACGTATTGGATAGAATAACTTTATATAGTATTGACGTAGTGTATTCTAAATCTGCAAATGCGTTACACGTTTCAGGCACTATTCGACTTCCTGTCTAAAGTAGTAATACATTTAGGATGTATCTAAATTACAATTTTTGGAGGATATAACATCACACAATCAAAGGCCACGTAAAATAAAAATAATTTATAATAAATTAATATTATTAAAAAATTGTGTAGTCTATGTGTGAATGAACCGTCAATTACCTAAACTGTTTATTATCTGTAATAAATTAAGATATAAGATATTTTATTAAAGATAATGTTTTTCTTATACAAACAATAATAAGTACGTTGAACTTGTATTTGGTACACGTAGTACTATCCCATAAAAAAGAAGGTTGTCAAGCATGTTAACGGCTGAAGGTCGTCCGCCACTTTTGCTCTTACGGTTAGGCACACTAGACGTTATATTACTAACTAGTCAACCCGTCCCGGCTTCGCCCGGGTGCAATTTAACACGTGTATTTACCCGTAACCGCTATGTCCCTGCAATTTAAATCTGTAATATCTTCGAAAATTTTCATTTAAATTTCATGCTTTAAAGGGCCATATTGATGTATATTAAATGAACAATGTATTTAGTGTACTTAATTGGATAAGGATTAACACTGTATTGTTGAAAATCGCTACGTAAACAAGCCATTATTTCTCGTAAAAATTATAGGATAATAAATGGTAATTGTGAATTATCCCTAAGAGATAGACATATACCATTGCGGACTTTTTAAAGTGTACAATACTATAGTACATTATTTTGATCTATCTCGTAGGGTTCAGACAGCGTTTAGAATGTAAGCGCAAAAAAATGTGTTTACGACATCACATTAGAAACCTCTAAATGAGTGTTCTCTGCTATATTTATGTATATATTATAACTATAAACCTTCCTCTTGAATCATTCTATCTATTAAAACCGACTTTAAAAGTTTTAAGTTAATAAAAAAAAATATCATCACCCCTCTTAATGTTATCATATACCCTCCTTCTCCTTTCTGATCATTTTTCTCCGAGTTATATATAATAAGAAAACATCTGTACATTACAGAATAACGTCAGGATACCAACAAATGAAACTCGAATAATAAAAGGGTCATATTTTTGTTACTTTTACATTCAACTCCGGACTGTTATGCGAATATAGAAATACTTTTTGCACATCTATTCCATTATTCGGATACCCGACAATAATCCCGAGGGTTAAGTATCGACATTATGTCTATCAGCTGTCGACAGGACTTCCAAAAAACCGTGTGGGGAAGTTTTACGTACGAAGGACGTTTTTATGAGAAAAACCTACTCATTTTTACTTCACTTCATTTTATGCCTCTAGATTTTACAATAAGAGAATTTTTAGTAAATTGTAATAATTTTGTAATGGTCAATCCATCTATCTATCATCTATTAATAATAAGGAATCAAAATGGTTGTCTTGCTATAATCCGCGGTAATCGGAGCACACCGTCCTCAGAAAAGTGAACCGCGAACCCGAACCAGGACACACAATAATAGTAGATATATCGCTCGACAGTCGACGTACGTTTGGCCCCGTAACTGAAGCATCTTCAGGAGTAGTTGACTCCACTAGCGTCACTGCGCAAGTGACGTACGAGTCTGTGTTGTTCATATTTCCGCGGATTATAGCAAGGCAACCTTTTTGATTCCTTTTTTAATCAAGAATTTCCGCAAAGTAACGCTTGATTCAATTCAATATCCATTAATAAATAAATTAAAACATTTATGTTATTTTTTGCAGACAAAACTATCAGATTAAAAAAAGTTTGTTCATATAATATGAATTGATTTTACTATAAAAAAAATATCAAGTTACAGTGTGCCAGATTAATGATACAATAACAAGCATCGAAAAATAAATACTGCTCACACATAAACGGTGGAACGGATTACAATAAGATTTTATTCGTGTGGAACTATTCAAAAGGATGTCAGAACACTAAAAAGAAATCAAAATTTTGAATGTGGGGGGCTAGCTTCACATGCATTTACACACAAAAATACTTTATAACCAGGATTAACATATTATAGCCTTAGCATTTTTTATTCCGAAAACAGTAATAATCCTGTGAGATAGAAGGGAGCTATTACTTATTGCTGAAATGCTTATAAGCTGTAATGCTACTTTATCCCGGAGGGGATGGTGTGTGTGTGTGTGTTTTCAATTCACTTCTTGATTGGGTATCAAGAAGTTTTCACTGACAAAGACCCGGGCCGGTACTAGTGAAGGAATAAGCAAAAGCCGCAATTACTGATAGTGGTATTGCAACACCGAACCTGAATCCGCCAGACATGACCCACGCTGTGCAGTGTTGTAACAACAGCGCCTATTTTGGGCGCCCTTACTCTTGATAATATTTCCCAAAGTTACGTTACTTCAAATACTTGTTACTACTAGTTATATCTGACTAGTATCTACCCGCGCTATCGTTTGCGGTATATTTAATGTTGGGTCCAAACTACAAAGTGAATTGGAAAACACCTACGGACCAACTCCCATAATCACTATCCCACGTGTTTTTCCAGCTTATAAAGTACCTGTATTGAACATTTCATTTAAATACGTGGATCTATATTTGGAAAAATTATTCCCTTATTTCTTGTATGAACTTTCTTTGTCCAGGTCGTAAAGAATTTATGTGACAAATTTAATTCAAATTCGTTTGATAGTTTGATTGAGAAACAAACGTCCACTCGAATAACAATGTAAAACCAATGTAAGATAAACCAATCTAAAATTAAGAGATTGAATTATCCGGACCTGAGTTATAGGGACTCACGATTATCCTCATTGCCAATTAATGTTTCGAAAAATAAAACGTGAGATTATTTTTAAATCAACTTTTACTTTACATACAACTACAGTAACATGGGTCTTTAACTAGAATATTACTTGCGATCTAATATTAACGATATCAATCAAATCGGTGTATTTAATTTTAATTGACTACCGCCCACTACAACCTTTGGATTTTATTAAAAGTAATTTTAGTTAAAATTAGTCAATATAAGCGACGCAATTTCGTGATATAGCGGTCATCAAGAAAAAAAAAAATCTTACAAAATTGTTTTTAATTAACATACTGCAAAACAATATGAGATGGGTTCTCTTCTCTTATACAGTATAAGATCACGCGTAAGAAAATAGTTTTTCTTTTAACAAGATAAACCTTGTGCCAACAATTAAGTTAATTCTTTATAAATCCAGTGAATTATATACATCACAAAACTATTATAAATAAGAAAAGAAAGTCATAGAGTCGTCGGCAATCAATGATGGCAAGTAAATATATTGAACGACTCCCTATATAAAAGTTTCATACTTAACCTCTCATCCACCCCTAATTCTGTTTTTCTTTTACGTGAACACCCTATAACAAGTCATCGACCCTCACTTGATAGACCACTTTAGGGATCATAAGATTATTAGTATAATCCTTGGTGGTAGGGCTTCCCCGACTGACTTGCGACCACCAGCATGCGAATCCGACCTCCAAGTGTCTCTGACGCGTTCCGGCCGAGCCGCATGTAAGCCAGATCTACCCCTCCCTCTCCCATCCCATTACCGCTGCGATTCCAATGAACACCAATTTCTCGCTCGGGGTCCATTGAAACCGCAGCAGTCTTCTCTTCGCTCCCGCTCCTCACTCTATCTTCGAGGCGACAACGCAACAAAAGATACCCTCTAGTTTTGTCGATGCCCATGGGCGACGGTGGGCACTTTCCATCAGGTGGACCGTCTGCTCGTTTGTCCCTTATCTATCATAAAAAAAATCCACGAAAGAATTTTATTTAGTTTGCTTCAGATAATTTTGTATGAAGAGGTCTGGTCTATAATATAGACATAGGGTCCATATTATAGAAGATCAATGCTTTTATGATACGAGAACAAAACTATATACATCCTGCCTTATTGATGATAGTTCTGAAAGTAGTTTTTTAATGAATGAACCGTCAGCGCAAGTGTGCCAGACGCACAGCATAATTATTTCGGGACGGAATCTGTGTTGCCAACCCTACTTTAGATTTATTTTAGAGGAACCTTGAAGCGGTACTTTGTACTATTGTAATAGAGGTTCTTTAGAAATGATTAATAGTTATGTCTTAAAGAATATGAATACTTAAACATTACAACAGCTCGTCACTCAAAAAGTTAAAGTCAACTCAAGTAATTCTGAAACATACTATTAGTTAAAAATCAAGCTTTAGTATGTGTAAAGTTCTTTATTTTAATATTTAGCTGGCTTTGTTTCGGACACTTTTGAAGCACTGATTGTGAGTCCATAGCATTATAGGATTTATATGTCAATGCTATTTCTAACCCCCGACGCTACGACGACTGGGTATTTACCATAAGTTTAACGTTTATCTGTTTGTGGTTGTTTGATTTCAAGGTGACTGTCGCCAATCAAGATCTTTCGGCCGCCTTTATTAGCAACCAAAAGGACATACATAATAACGCACAAAGCGTATTTGGAGCAATACTAAACATGGACTTGCCAGGTAATTCATCTTACTATACTATACTAAGCTATAACGCCACCCGCGCTCATTAATCTAATTAATCCTAATTGAATCAGCAACACGTTACAAACGCTGGATTGTTGTTGGAAATTGAGTTTACTTCATACTAACTAGGTCTTTGGTATCATGACCAAATAGGTAATAATGTAATGGTAAATAGAAACGAAAGGGACAAATGTGCTGCTTGGGGGCCTCAGCGCCATGAACTGTCAGCATTAGTGGGAGCAGATCTGTCATTACCAAGTTTGGTAAGTGCTATGCTTGATAGAGACAGGTCCTGGGCAGCAGTCGTTTCCTTCTGTGAAGCTGTCATGGCGCTAAAGGAGTTTGTACAGCGGGCGCGGGATTATGCTAGGTATAATACTCGCAGAAAAACAGTAGGGAAACGTCGGCACTACGCACGATTTCTCCAGTTAAATGGTGAGTAAGGGGCCACATTAAGTAGCTAAACGTCGGGGTGACTCGGTAGTATGCGTACTGTGATCCTTAGTTACCCTAATATGACGGTGCCGGGACCGCTGGGTTTTAGTGGGTATGCTTCCTTCTGTTAGGTACGCGAGTCCCACATACCTACCTTGTCCTTACCGGTCTTAGTAGGATGCGTAAACAGCATTTCCCAGCGAAAAAAAAGGGACAAACAGAAGAAGCGTGTTGAAGTCGTGGGTTCAAATACCAGTCATTGCGCTACTGACGTGGCCCACTCCTACTAACACAAGCATGTAGCTTAGTTGGAGGGGTTAAGGAATACTTGTAGTATATGATGTATATTGCTAGTATTCTTACACATCGACAAATCTACAAAAGGAACATAACGTGGTTATAGTCACCTACCACATCAGCAATATTAAGTTTCATAAGGGGAGTGAGAAGGAGAATGCTGCGGAAGTAAAGATATAACTCTATCGCTGCGTTTCCACCAGAGATGTGAGAGGTTGTTTAG
This sequence comes from Limenitis camilla, assembly GCA_905147385.1. NCBI lineage: Eukaryota > Metazoa > Arthropoda > Insecta > Lepidoptera > Nymphalidae > Limenitis > Limenitis camilla. The sequence continues at coordinate 3,010,922 of LR990251.1, read as the reverse complement.
CGAGGGATGTGTTTGTTATGAAGCAATAGAATCACTTGAATTACCTAGTTTCGCTCGCTGATAAATGAAGTGATTTTATTAGCTGTGTTACATACCTTTTACACTTTAATAATGGCAGACTTAAATTGTAATGCCATTCCTCTTTAGTAAAATTCTTCGATACATATAGAAGAAGAGTAGAAGATTTTCACTAGAATAAGTCTAAACATTTTCTTAATCTTATATAATATAAAATTCTCGTGTCACAATGTTAGTTACCATACTCCTCCGAACCGGCTCGACCGATTTTTATGAAATTTTATATGCATATTCAGTAGGTCTGAGAATCGGCTACTATCTATTTTTCATCCCTCCAAGTGTTAAGGGTGGCCCACCCAAAATTTATATGGCAAAACAACGTTTACCGGGTCAGCTAGTAACATGAAAAAATGTAACTATCCCTAAAACAATAACATTTGGTTTTTTCAAACACAATTTAAAGAAGGGAGAAACAGGACCATTCATTCTATTGACACAAAGAATTTATTATAGCTAAAGCAATTAGTTAAGATGACAATTATTACATCTACAAACATTTTATTACATCTACAAAGAAAATTGCATGTTATCGAAGAAGAAATCTTTCCTATTTCGTGTTGTTTTGGTTTTATGTAGGACATACTGTGTATTTTTATTCACATTGGTATTCCCGATGTGACGCATAACGTGTACACCCAATACCCTACTGCCCACCTACACATCTAGTTACCGCGAATTATTTAAGCCAATTTTATATAAAAAGGCCCTTAAATCAAACTTTGTGCTAGTTTATGTCGTAAATGCTTGAGGCTTGTGATCCAGGTGTAGGTTTACAAAGGCTTCCACATTTTCATTATATGTATAATAGCATTATATAACGGCGCAGATAAAAATTAAAGAAATTAAATTGTATTATCTGTAACGCCTACAATAGATAGAAAAAATCCATCAAAAGTATTTTGCCAATAGACATTTGAAAATAAAAAAATAAGGTTTAAAAAACTATAACCCGACTACGTACCTACACACCCTATAGCTACTATGTCTGTTTTATGTGTTTTTCTAATCTATACTAATATTATAAAGAAGTAAGATTTGTATTTTTGTATGTAACGAATAAACATAAAAACTACTGGACCGATTTCAAAAATTCTTTCACCATTAGAAAGCTACATTATCCCTGAGTAACATAGGCTATATTTATTACAAGAAAAAATTAGAGATCCTTAGGAAATCTCACGGAAACCAACCCAAGGTGCCAAAAAATTTGCCATAAAATATCTTTCATCGCATGCGCTGCAAAAAGTATTGATGATAGAACAAAAAAATGTTCTACAATATTATAGAACGTATCAATATCTACAAAAAAGTCCGCGAGACCATATATCCAACTATTATAGTTACGTCACTATAACTACTTTTTTACATTTTAAAAGTTGATAAAAATGCCTATCAAAATCAGACCATGTTTTCTATAACTTTGTATAAATCCTTATCCAAATAAATTATTTCGTATTCAAGACTATTTCAATACCTGTAAATTACTTTTTGAATTATTAAAATCGGACTTTCCATTCAAAAGATATTACGAAATTAAAAATATCAATATAAACAAAAAATACACGACGACGCGACGGGCCAGTATAGCGACGCAGCGCAGCGAGTAAAGCGGCAAGAGAGTGGGCACCGAAATGCGGGAGGGCCTATATATTTTTAAAAATAATATTTCACCCGCTCGAAGCCGGGATGGGCCGCTAGTCATATATATAATCATAGTAGGTATACATGGGTGCGACCACGGTTCTACCTCGACCATTTTTATACCAATGCATTTCTAGGTTTCTATCTGAATTATATATATACACATATTTGTAATGTGCTCGTCAAGACCTTTCTTTTGACACCAAACACGTGATAATTATCTCAGTTTAATTTTTTTTCGAGGTTAGAATCTGAGGTTTAAATTCCGTCATTAAAAAAATCATAAAATTTTTATAGCCTGCGCGCCATTAATACGAATCTTTTGACACCTCACTCATGAAAATTTGTTCAGTAGTTTAGGCGCTAGAGTGGAACATACAAGCGAATATACATAGACTGCCAAAATCATAACTCTTAATTTTGCCTTCGCCGTAGTCGGGTAATAAAGTTTCAAATATTAACATATGGTTCTGAAATAGGAGTCAAGTGGGCGGGAATGAAGATGCATAAAAACAGTACTCTAAAAATACAAATGTTTACTCGATTGCCGTTTATTGAAATTTCGATGTTTAGCAAAAACATATATATCTATATGAAGACAACCTAAGGATTTTTCTTTTAATGTTACTGTAAACAACTAAATTATATACTCTATAATTATTCATTTCCTCAATGTTATCTATATTAATATTATAAAGCTGAAGAGTTTGTTTGTTTGGCTGAACGCCCTAATCTTAGGTACTACTTTCTAATTAAAAGATTCTCTTAGTGTTGGATAGCCTCTATAGTATTCATTGATGAAAGCTATACGCTATAAAAATATCAATAAAGAGAGTATTATATGTGCATACTCTCATCCCCACTCTCTTATGTGACGCAAAGTTGCGCGGGAGAGCTTATCACTACATAGTATAAAACAAAGTCGCTTCCCGCCGCTGTCTGTCTGTCCCTATGTATGCGTATGCTTTATCTTTAAAACTAAGCAACGGATTTTGATGAGCTTTTAATAGATAGAGTGATTCAAGAGGAAGGTTTATATGTATAATACATGCATATTATAGTAGAGAAACACTGACAATTTTAGAGGTTTCTAATGTGATGTCGTAAATAAACACATTTTTTTTGCGCTTACATTACAAACGCTGGCTGAACCCTACGAGATAGATCCCAATAATGTAAACCTTAAAAAGGTCTTCAAAAAAGTCCGCGATGGTATATGTCTATCTCTTAGGGATAACTTACAATAACCATTTTTTATCCTTTACTTTTTACGAGAAATAATGGCTTATTTACGAAGCGATTTTAGTACCTTAAATACATTGTGCATTGTTATATAGATCAATATGGCCCTTTACAGCATGACATTTAAACGAATATTTTCGAAGATATTACAGATTTAAAATGCAGGGACATAGCGGTTACGGCTAAATACACGTGTTAAATTGCACCCGGGCGAAGCCGGGACGGGTTGACTGGTATTATATCATTTTATGAATCCTAAAACAGATATAAAAACTGTACAGCTAAAGGCTCAACCGATACTTGATTTAATGTTTGAAAACGTCCATGTTTTTGTTTTCATCCCGAGCTGCAATCTATTTTTTTAGTCCAACATTGGTTTGGCACTTAAATTGCCACACGGTGACCATATGGTCTTCCAGGAATAGCTTAACTTTAAGTTATTCCGATGGACATATCTTTCTAAATATACTATTATCGTCCGTCACCCTTAATAACCTATGCTGCTAAGAAAGGATAACTCCTTCTAGAAACAAAAAATCTTTCCTCTTTATAATGTTTTTAGTCTAGAAAAAAATACATTGTGACAGATTGAACTATAAAATATGGAATTGTTTCTAGCACAGCATGACATGAGTGTGACAGCAGTCAACAGATTGATAAGCTGTAGCCGCTGGGCCAAAACGTCAAACTAGTAACTTGTCAACCTACATGAGAAATACAGAACTACAGATAACGATCTTTGATAGTAAGTTATTGTTCTAGTTCGCACTACTAATGCAGTCTCAGATATCAATTTATAGGATACCTAACTAGGGTTGCTACATAGCCTAGCAATTCGGATAAGTTCTAGAAATTAATATAGGGATATAACATTTTCAAATAGTCGCTGAAATTTAAATAGCAACTAGAGCAATGACTCGAATGAATGAGTGATTATTTTTAATATTTAATCTAAAATACCAATTTTAAGCTAACACTGACTGAGCGTATTTGTCTAAATTAATATATATGCTTACATTGTGTTAAAATTATAAAAACAGGCCAAATGCGGACCGGACTTGCGCACGAAGGGTTCCGTACCAATATTTGGCAAAAAAATCACGTTTGTTGCGAGTCGGCCACTTAATTGGACTATGTGTTCCTATCCACTGTGTCCCGAATTGTTTATTCAAATTTCGTAGATCAATTTAATTTCGTAGAATCACCTATTTTTAAGTTAATGTGACATGTTGTGTTGTACCGTAGTTTTTGTATTTAAATTTCAGTTGGTCCAAAAGAATCTTTTTATCACAGTAAGAAATAGAATTGTGTGGCAATAAAAATATTACCAGGTGATTTATCGTTTCCAGTACAAAATGTATGTAAAGTGTTTCTGGCGATTTCTAACATTTCTAGTACTCATACCTCAAATGGTCCCATAGAGTTTTTTGATCCCCATACGAAGTAGGATCGATAGACATAAAAAATTTTTTTTTTAGGATTTTACCACTTTTTTCGCTAACCATACATTTTCTTAAAAAACCCGTAAATGCAGTTCAGAATATCTTAAAAAGTTATGGATGGTCTCCTAGGAACGTTTTCCTGTAACTACAACGGTTAAGGTACCTGCCCTTACTGACCCGTCTCAAAAATTCACCTGTATAACTATTAGGCTGATAAGCTATCATTATTCAAAAATTTACATCTATCTATTTAGAATCGCTTCATAAACCTAAATGAATCTGAATAAAATCGAAATATTTTGTGCACTGAGCAGCGCCTGCGACTTGCGACCCGGGTGCGACCGTGATCAACCTCGATGTCCATTAAACTGTACGAAGTATTATATTAATAAGCAACATATTCCTCGATAATTACAGTTTATTAATTTAAATCGATATATGTTGTGTACCCAGAAGCGTCTGGTACTGGTGACCCAGGTACAGAGTCCGCTGCTAGACCTCACTGCCAAGAACTAAGTAAACAGAATATTATATTAATTAGCGACGTGTTCCCCGATAATTACACTACTTTACTTGCACTGTTTTAGATAATATTTACTGTGATTTTAAATGAAGAGTAATAAATATGTTGTTTTCTTCCCCAGTTTGAAAGATGCAGGCTATTAGATATTTAACGGGATAAGAGTACCCTCTTAAATAATTGAATACGGATAAAAAACAAACCCTCCATTTAAAATAAGCGCTAAAAGGCAAGCAGTACTCAGAAACTAAAAAATCTTTCGAAGAAACTGTTTGTCTAAATATAATGCAGTACACTTCATGAGTCCTTTTAAAAGTGGTATATCATAAGAAGACGTTCAGCTGTTAATAATATAATATTGTGAGAAAGTGGAAAATAATAAAATATATTTAACTAATATATAAAGTTAAAGAGTTTGTTTGCTTGAACCCCTCTAACCCCCTTTAATCCCTGGAACTACTGGTCCGATTTGAAAAATTCTTTCAGTTTCAGATAGTCCATTTATCGAGGAAGGCTATAGGCTTATATATCATCACGCTAAGACCAATAGGAGCGGAGCTACACGGGTACTAAGTTACGCGGGACAACTAGTAAAAAAATAAAAACCTACCACTATTTACTTACTTCACATTATAATTGCTTCGTGATTTTATTTATCTCTTTTAGGTAAATTCCCATCCTTTTCATTAAAATATAGTGATCATCTCATCATTGTGGTCATATGGTCCATCCACCACATTTATACATATTGCTGTTGTTAAAGTTCTACACAAAGCAAACACGTAATCACTTAATTTATATTTTGGTACGTTGTTTTTAAGGTTGTTCACATTATTTTTCTATACGGCCTTTTAAGCAAATATTAATAACAAACTATACCAAAGCAAAATAAACCTTACTGACTGAAGTATAAAGACTAAATTAAACTATCCCGCGTACACTCCATTATACTAAATCGATTTGCGCAAGGTACCTGACCACGTGAAACGTGTTTTTCTCGGTAAAGGAATGTTTTAATGCTATTTTATATTAGCCGACCCGTCCCGGCATCGCCCGGGTGCAATTAACCAAGTGTATTTACGTTTTATTTCACATTTTAATCACTATATCACTTATCGCTATAGTTTACATTTTAATTTTCAACACCAACGTAATTTTAAATTTGACTGATTCCCAAAAACAACGAATTCACAGCTCGACATAAACTTCATCCCCCATTTCAACCCCTTTAAGCCTTTTTTATAAAACATAGTATATATTCTTCCCCAAGCTCTAAACCCATCTCTGAACCAAATTTCATCAAAATCGGTTCACTGACTTAAGCGTGATTAAGTAACAGACAGATCAATTCGACAACAGATGGCGTCAGTAGTATATTAAATCGCACTTTCGTTTGTTTAGTTTGTACTCTTAAGTATTACTTGTGAGTTACTTAAGTAATATTGTGCATTTCATACTGAGTGAAGGTAAAATAAAAAAATCATCCCTTCAGTAGGTAGGTTGTTTCCAATTCTTATCAGAAAGAAGTAAAATAAAAACACTGTTACCGTGAATAACGGAGAACGGGACCTCTTGAAGCTTTAATTTGATACAATATGCAATGAGAATTTGATTAAAAAATATTATAATCTATGAAAAAGACGAAAAATAATGATTTTTGTTCAGGCTATACATATTTTTTTCCTGCAGTGACAACCAGTAAAAACAAATCTTCAACAGTGTATTCAGTTCACTGCAATTGTGACCCTGACACATGATTTTATTTACGATAGACAATATTCACCTTATGAAATTACTTAACACATTGATTACTGATTTATTGGCTGCTACAGTTATGTAAGGTGTCCAGTAAAATTATGTCAAAGTCTTACAGAACGAATTGTGTCGAAGAATTTCAGACAGAACAACAACAATTTCATAAATATCACAAATAAATACTAATAAACTTCCACGATTGGAAAAGTTATTCATTTTCCGAAACGAACCTGTCAATGGTGTCAGTGCCGTCAATAATGTCAGTGCCAGCACACAGCGCGTTTAACTGCTCGTAAAATATCTATAAAATATATCACCTCTAGTCTCAAAGTCCTTCTCTAGTTATTAAACGTCTATGATCGTTACAAAATAATTACATATCTAAATTATCACAATACATTGAAAACATCTCCTTAGTATTCGTTTTGTAATAAATCACTGAAAAAGTAATTATATTTACCGTCATCGCCGTTTTCCGTCGTTTGGTCCCGGTTATCGGCACCAAATTTTATTTAAACGTACCAAATTAAGAAAAATTACATTTATAATAAATAATTTAAAAAACACGTTTGGCGAATACATACAGTCACACCAACACATAAAGTGAGAGAATGTTGCCAGCGTATTAAAACATTGTATTCGAAAAGCGCTTACTCAGCAGTAATGAAGTATAATAAACAAAAATTTTGGAGCCGAAACCCGGGACCAAGCGTCTAGGGAATAAAGCTGTTGCCAATATGTATATTAAAACAATATATGCCCATAAACCCACTTTCTATAAATGATACTTCGATCGGATGATAATACTATTATTGGGTATCATCATGGAGCTGATGATGGAATCAGGAAGTGGATAATGGAACTCTTGAATAGCTACAAAAGTTTGTGTTTGTTTGAATGGGTTTAAATTTCACTTTAAAGTTAAATAGGTCCTAAGCCATATATAGACAAAAGTATATTTATATTGTAATATGAAAACGTCACAAACAGCTAAGTGGTCTGATTTATAGTGCAATTAGCGACCTTTACCATACTTGTATTTAAATAGACTTTATTATGAAAGAAATAGAGGTCATGTTGCTTTACAAACGAAGTTCAGCGCTAAAAGGCCATCTGCCAAATCTAATAACAATAGTTTATTTGTTAACTATTGCTTTTGTTGGAGTTAGTGAGTACAATTTATGGGTAAAACTTTTAAGTGCCAAAAGAATTAATGCGAGTTAAAATGTGTTGCGAACTAAATGTATTGTAAAATTGTTCAGTTTTTTATAATTATCGCCACTGTCCAAAACACTTGAACCATTGCAATCTGTATAGGGAGAATTGTACTGAGTAAAATGTAATAATACCTTTTATTTGGAATTTAGACAGAAAGCTGAGCAGGGTTTGAAACCCAGGTCTCGGTTTAGAAGATATTTGTACAATCACAAACAATTGTCCGTATTTCTAAACATCGCTCCTATCTTATTACTCAAATATTCACTGTATGAAAATACAATCGGAAAAAGGTTTGTTAAATCTTTAGAATGAGAATTTTGAAGAAAAGACTGAATGACAAGACTGACTGAATATAGAATTGATAAACGATAGGAATTTCTAAATTAACTCCATTTTACTTAGGCTTTCTTTTGTGATTACTTGGTTTCAGGTATCGGTAGTGAAATCAAGTCTTTCCTGAATCCAGAAAAAAGCAAATCCCGAGATATATAATAAAAACAATTAAATCTGAAGTTGGCAGTACATACGATGACCCTGACATTGCAAATGTCCATGACCGTTTACGATTAGACAGTCTCGAGTGAATGCGCGTCGTCCACAATATTTGTTCAAACACTTATATTAACCGGTATGCTATGACATATTAATATCCGCCCACAATATAATTATATGGATTTTTTTAAATATTTATATGTATATTCGAACACTCTATTTGTTAACTCTATATAAACCATTTGGGTATTTACTACATTCATTCAAATATCAGAAAAAAATGGACTATTAAAATAAGTTTTTTTTTAAAATCACTACATAGCATAAAACAAAGTCTTAGATCTTTAAAACTACGCAACGGATTTTGGTGCAGTTTTTTTTTAATAGATAGTGATTCATTAGGGAGGGTTTATATGTATAATACATGCATAATATAGAGGAGAATTCGTGCCAAGCAGGGGCAGGTCGCTAGTTTTTAAAAGTTACAAATAATCTTCTTTATTTTTAATGTTTTGGGTGGCCCTATAATCTATGAATTCCCTGAAACTTAGAAGGAACCCCCTCATACTCATGGGGGGTTGTGATAACCTACAAGACCATACAAGACTGGAACTGCTGAAAAAGTGTTTTTATTTTTACGTTATAGTGAGGTGCTAAATATTAAGTCAAATAGTAAAGTATGTTGTCGCTTATTAGTGTTAAATTAAAAAAAACCGTGATGAGTCCCTACGTCTTAACATATATCTAATTACTTTTTGTGACTATTTATGAGGAGACTCCACCTTTGCAAGCGAAATAAAAAAATTCCGACTCGAAGTCTCAGAATTAATCTTATCACAACCTCAAGCTTACGTCCTTATGAATTTTAATGCGTAGGGTCCGCGTACGAGCTGTTGGCGCATTATTTATATAACGCCTACGTTACAGAGCAAGTAGTCGAGTGCGGGGTATATAAATACTTTTCTTGTGTAATCTGTATGAATGACACAACGTCCGTTCGTCTGACGCTTATCAATGATAATTAAATTCTTACTCGTGTTAAGTTTCTTTGGTTTTATTTAAGCTGCAGTTTTAATTCATTAATGGTTTCATTGATATAAACCGGTGATTCTTATAGTCTATATTAAACACTAAGGGTGAATGACATAACCTTGGACGGGTCGATATGAAGTGGAAAAACAAATTGGGGATCAATAAGATGTAATAAAACTATAAAAATTGATCATTACTAGCTGTACCTAAAAGCAAAAAAATCATTTCAAAAACTCTATAAAGGTCAATGACCAGTTAAAGAGGGTCAACATTAAAGAAGGGGTAACATAAAACAGGGGTTTACAGCTCAGGTAGTGTATTTCATGTTTATAATCCAGTTTCTAGATACCGCTGTATTTGGCTTCAAAATTGTGTATTATATGATTTTGTTATACAAAATATGAAAGAAAAATCTACATGTGAATAATTTTTAATCTAATACCGGAATGGCCGCACTCAAAGTGATCTATATTTAGCCGTAGGGGTCAACAGCAAACTCAAGAGGGTCGTAGTGAAGCTGAAAAATGTATTGGAGGTTCACAAGATGTAAACTCTCAATAATATGAGTTATTAAAAGTAAAAATTTTATATTTTTAGTAATAATCTAAACAAACGATTCTTCTTTATCCTAAATTCTTCTCTTTAACCATTGCTTTAAAATGAAAAAGTAACAATCTACTTCCTAAAAAAATATATACTACAATTTTCTTAGTTTCTTTGTGTAGGACATTAATAGAGATATAAACAATCCCCAACTATAAGGTTTGGATCATTACTTTTAAAGATAACAATTTATAACATGTCTGACAAGTTACAAGAACCACGAAATTGTCTGATTACTAAGAAAATATCTTTTCATAGTTCCTCAAGAAACGTATTTTATAAAATTCGGCTTTTATATTATGACGTAAATAGAATAATTGGTTAATATTATTAAATGTAAGGGTCTCTGATAGGGGTTACATCTATACTATTTGTCTAAATAAAATATAATATAAAAAGGGTTCCGTACCAATTATTTGTCAAAACAAATCACGTCTGTTGTATGGGAGCCCCCCTTGAATATTTATTTTATTCTGTTTTTAGTATTTCACGGTTCATAAGATACAGCCTGGCGACAGACAGACAGACGGGCGAACAGCGGAGTTCTAGTAATAGGTTCGTTTTTACCCTTTGGGTACGGAACCGTAAAAATGAGCATAATTTAGCGAATTTTAGGTACGTCCCTCCATAGTTGAGGATAGATTGTATATCTATTAAGAACATACACATTGAAACTTTCAAGCTTTTTAAAATAGCGTAGGTCTGTTCCTTGCAGGATCTTGGGATATCAATTTCCTCGGAGTGTGAATGATGATAGCAAGGAATATTTATTACACCTATACCGTACAGAGTATAGAGTACAGCGTAGCGTACAGCACGCCACACAACACGTGACGGTGAGTCAGTGATAATAACTTTTCGCGTAAGCCGATAGTGCGCAGTACCAACTGTTATCAATTCACGGTATAAACAATAAAACTAGCGTCGCGGCTTCGGCAATATAAATAATATAGTTTTATCAATAACTTGGTGCGTTCAATACTAGCTCTTTTCACCTTCACTGCTCGATCTTACTATAAATAATGAAGTGGCCCTCAGTGATTCCTAGCATTAAGTAAATTGTACGACACTTAAGGGGTTAGGGGTAGTCAGAGACATGAAAAAATGAGAATTTCCAGTATTTTTTTATCAAACATCATTACATAATGTTTTGACACGAAATCACGAAAACTTGGAAAAAAGTTATAATTTCATCAAAAGTTATAGCTGTTTGTCTTGACCAAGTTCCAACAAAAGGTTAATGGTGACCATCATAAGTCCTTGGAGATTCATTTAAAATCAATCGGACAAAAAAAGATAGTTATAAACTTGATAATCTTGTGCCTGATCGAAGAATTTTATTTTTTTTTAATTTCTACAATACAAATTTATTATCAATGCTGCCAACTCAAGCGATAGGACGCAGGTGTTTTACAGCCAGGCAAAAATGGTTCGGTCATTGACCCTTACTTGAATAGGTTATATGCTACACAAAAAATCTCTACCTACCCACACATATAACAGAAATAGAACGTTTTGTAAAGTACCCGCATTTATAAATTCCTTTTATAGTACAGTGTTCAAAGGCTTAAATTTCTTTTTAATTATAATTGCTCAATAATGTATGTATCAATCCGTCAAGTTATCTCATACTAGCCGACTCGCGCGACTTTGTATGCGTCACATAAGAGGGGGAGAGAAGAGAAGATTAGACAGAGTGTGAAGTAGTCAACTATAATACTATCCTAAGGAGCTGAAATTATTTTAATTTCATCTCCGTTTTCGCAGCACACACTACGAAAGCTCACTAATGCTCCACTCCTATGGATCGCAGCGTGATATTATATCGAGGCGCCTTCAACCAAACGAACAAACCAACCCATCATCAGCTTTTTAATATTAATATAGGTATTTTAAAGAATGATATCTGTTACTGTAAAGAAATATGTATCCAAATAAAAATATGCACTTTAGACAGGAGATCTATTCCTGGGGCACAAGCCCCAGTCACTGCTTCTTATCTAAAATATGTTTATACGTATCCTCCTCTCTCATTTTCTTAACACTACGAAATTCCGTAAACTTCACATTGATGATAATGCCAAGGTTATGATAATGAGATATTAAGTAAATTAAGCTTTATTGAACGATTTTAGAGTTTAATTTGGATTACACTCCCTAAACGCTTTAGATTGTATTATTAAGTCAATAAAAATTCTAGGTGTTTCGAGAAAGGGCTTGGCCATAAATAATCAAATATTGCCCGCGACTTCGTCCGCGTGGAATAGTGTCTTTGGTTATCATTTTTATTTATTTAGGCTAATTATTTTACAAACAAGACACATACATATCTCTTGTCGCCAAATTATAAAGCATTCACATATTTCCATACAAAATTTCATCCCTTTTTCCCTATTGTTATTTTACACCCTTGAGGGTAAAACTTTTACAAACTCTTAATGTCATATTTATTTTAAAAAAATCAACAGCCTAACAAATAAGTTTTAAGCTTCTAGCTTTATTAATAAAGATACTTCCATACAACTTTTTATTCCCTCCTTTAAACCCTTTTTTCGTTCTAAAATGTCATTTCTCAGGCTCTAGACTATTTGTATAACAAAATTTTATTTAAATCGGTTTTTTTTTATGATAGATAAGGAACAAACGAGCAGACGGTCCACTTGATGGAAAATGGCCACCGTCGCCCATGGACATCGACAAAACTAGAGAGTATCTCTTGTTTTATCGATGCAAGAACCTGGTATTCGTTGGAACCGCAGCAGTAATGGGATGGAAGAGGGAGAGGTCGCAAGCCCGTCGGGGACCAGATCCCCTACCACCAAGGGGTGCTCGGTTACTCAACTCTTACGAGTTGCTATCCAAGCGGGACAGGAATTGTATTCTAACCCGTTCCCTTACGGGTAAAACTTTATTAGAAGATATCGTTAAATGGAGAGTCGTTTGACGTTGTACCGGGTTAAATGAAGCATAGACACTAACTTTCTAGAATAAATGCTTATATGGACTTTGAACAATTTCTGAGAACGTAATACAAACGAAACGTCTGAAGTGGTGTTACGATGTCAATAAAGATATGACTCGATGAGTTCTATGAATGAAGTGAACACTTCAACGAACTCATTATTTATTATAACTGACTGACTAACTCTACATCTATAGAATTGGTTTCATGTCTATATGACTAGACACACAGTTAGCTTCTGCTTTTAGTTTAAGACACTTCGCGACCGTCTTTATGAGAGCAGACCCTATAATACCGCACTAATTAACGTAAAACTTCTCGTAATCTTCTAAATCAAAATTCAATTGGTTGGGTTGGTGACACCATTTATAACGCATGGACAGTTGAACCGATTTTGATGAAATATAGACTAGACCTTGGGAAATTGCATTGGCTAACTTTTATCCTGAAAATGGCTTGAAATAGGATGAGAGTTTTCAAGGAAGTTCGTCAAATACATACAGAAAATATGGTAAAAATTAAAGTCGGGGCGTAGATAGCACAAAAAAAAATGCCAGGCAAAACCCAAAAACACAATTTCTTAATTATAATCATCCTAATCTAAAGATTGTCTAGATGAAATGCCTATTTAGTTGTAGTAGATTACTATAGTATTAAGAATTTGTTGTAACTTTAGGTGTGTAGTTCTAATAGTGACTTCTGCGCCATTCAAGGTCAAACCTATACTTAGGTGCCGGCAGCTATAGCACTAGAAGGATACCTATTACTGAACAGTACACATTAAACATAAATTCTAGAAAGGAAGCCGAGCATTGGTTGCGACCCAGAAAGCAGACACCTACGCACATAATATGAATTTGTATATCATCCCTTTCCAGTTATATTTTCGTGGCAAAAGCATTTCCTTTTTTGTACCATCCCATCTAATAATATACGAAAATTTAACACAATTTATTTAGTGTACTTATGATAGTCATGTATCATGAGTGTAAAGAGGTGAGGAAAAATAATAGGGGAAAGATGAAGGGCAAACCTATACTTACGTACCGGTAGCTGTAGCACAAGAAGACTACCTATTACTGAACAGTACGAAAATTCATCACAATTTATTTAGTGGTATTACTTATGATAGTCAACTATCATGAGGATCCTCTTATGGAGGATAAGGTGAGTTATTGATATTGTTACTAGTTTGGTTAAATATTGGCTAAGGAAGGAGAGCAGTGTAGGCAGTGTAGGCAGCAAGAATTTGCTGTCATAGATAAGAATTATACAATGCAAATAAGATTTCTTTGAAGCCGGTAATAATAGAGATGATTCAGATATTTTTTTTTACGATGTTGTTTGCTTTATCTCTGAATTAATTTAATTGCATTTGCTTAATATTACAAAATATTGTGAAATTGGTTGAATTTAAACGAAATTCGAGATGTACGCTCTAAAAGTGATATCTCAGTCTTGAACTCAAGATCTGTCCTATATTTTGAAGTTGTCTATGAAAGAAAGTGGGTTAAACTAGTGTTTACAACCTTATACTACATTGTCTATGAAATCTATTATATAGGCAACCTTTTGAATTGTTTTAAATGGGGAAATTTTTTGATAGGATATTGTATTGTTATGCAATGCTATTTATTATACGGATAAATTACAACAAATAAGCAATTAGTTCGTGCTCGTGGGATAATTGTAGAGAACAAAACCCCTACCATCTATTTGTGTTGAAAATGCTAAACAAATTTAGAGAACGAATGCTAAAAAAATTTTTAGAAAATTAATTCTTCAATACATACGTCCCAAAGTTATGAACGGATTTTCATACGGTTTTAAAGAGTAGACAGAATGATACAAGAGGAAGGTTAAGCATAATTTGTTAAGGTTTTGTTTAAATCGATTAGCTTGAATATGAGAAAATCAAGCAGATGGCAGCTGCTGCCTAATCCCTTTTTGATATATAATAAAACTACATATGGTTGGATACGTGTATGCTCTACTACCCGTGCGAAGCCGGGACGGATCGCGAAGAAAAAATATTATTAAGCATGTCGCGACTTATATGTTACGCGAAATACATTTTAACATCAACCACGTACCTTTCTAAATAATACTTTGAATAATAATGTGGTTATTGGATTGTGGTAAAGACCCAGAGTTTCCACGTAAAGAATTTATATAACCATTTGTATGGCAAACGATTACAAACTAGTAGAAGGTCCACCTGATGATAAGTGATCGTCGTTGCCCATGGACATCTAAAACATACGGAACCTGTACACCCGACGCTTGGAGATCCTCATAATATAGCGCTCTGCGAAAATCTCTGGAGACAGATTATTCATAGCCTGCACGTGCGTGGGTGGAAGGGTTTTAACACACGCATATTACTAGTATGCCAAGCATCCAGAAGGTGAGGATGGAATCTGTTCCAGCGTAATGGAACATACAGTTCAGTCGTACAGATTATAATTACCTATATTAAAGCGTTGGCAATGTTGCCACTTATTAACAAAATATTTTTACAAAACTTAAAGTTTTGTAATTAAATTAAAATTTAGTGAATACAATAATAGTTATTATGTCCTATAAAAGTAGGGCGAGAATAGCATATCTACTTAAATTGTCAATTATATTCTTGTTATAAATATATATCTAAGATAAATACTTAAATTATAGGCGGACAATGTTGTGTGTAATTTTTTATTGGACCGTGTCTAGTTCTCTTGTGATTAGTCTTTACATAGTAAAGAATAAAGTCTGTAACGTTAGACCTTCTAAGCTACAAATTTTAATACTGTTTTCAACAATACACAGATTAATACAAGTATTATTAGTAGATAGCCGTGCGTAACCCGGCGGTTCGCAAGTTTAAAATACAAGTACAGCATGTTTACCGTACGGTATTCTAAAAATCAATATGCATTCTATCGTATATTGAAACCTAATGATAAAACTGTCTGCGACCCTTCGTGCTTCCCTTCCATTACATACATATCATTATATATACCTACTACTACGCTTCGTGTAAATGTAAAATGCAGAATATTAATCCAAATATAAAATAAAAATATGCTTATACTTTTAAATATAATAAAATATAGGCAATAAAATTGACAAACACAGAATTGTTAAGTACGCTTCAAAATTCCTGACACGAGTATCTCAAATATTTGTTAGAATTTAATAGGGAACTCGATTTAATCTTTTATATTTAATGTCAAAAAGTAAATTACACATCATATGAAAGGTTAATAACCATTAAATTAAAAATTTAAATTACTCCCGAAACTAATTTAATACAGTCACCAAGTATACATACAACATAAAAGAAAGATATCAATAAATACCGTTTAATCTGTTTCACAGATTTTTACCAATGAGCTGATAGTCTTCAAACGGGTGAACAGATACAATTAATACTTCATCAGAATCGGTCCATTATCTTGGTTGCTTGGATGCCATAGACAGACATATAGTATAATATTGTATAGATACACCCTTCGTTGTAGCGTGAGGCGTAAAAAGCTCTCGGCTTACAATGATATTCTCCGTACAAACGTTAATTCCCGTAGTAAGTAATATCTCAAAAATAATTGAACATTTATTCATTCTTTAAAAAAAACTTTTTAGGTGGATATTTTATATTACAATATCTTCTGACGATATATTGTTTTACTTTAGCATATACACATATTGTTTTACATTGTAATACTTAAAGGAGAAACTTTTCATATTTCGTTAATTCCTCAGACATATCAAGTATACTGTGGAGTAAAAAGAAATCTAATTCAATTAGCCCTTAGGTCTCATTATATTTAAAAAAAAATTGTGATCAATTACATAGATAGATTAATGAGTATTTTTACACTCAAAAACACTATATTTTATTTATTGTTAAATTAACTAGTACAACAGTCAATACATTACGAAACAATATATTCCAGTCAAAACAAACTGTGTGTTGTCTACTTTAACCTCTTATCGTGCAATTGTTAGAGAGAAATAATGTTATGTTACGTAATATACTTAGGCGTTAAAATACTTTTAATAAAATATATATTTATATAAAAATGAAGAGATAGTAAAAATATACAATCTTTTATAAGCATCGTATGTGCACAACGAATAGCCACGGGCGAGAAGTATTCTCACAGAAACAGTAGGCTAAGGGATTCCTGCCACATATGTGAACATTCATCTCCACTGCATGGGATCTCTGGACAAGCTTAGGGTTACATAAGATTACCCTGACACAGGGCTAACCTAACACAAATCAAGAAAACAAAATATGTGGTGGTCTCTAAATGTTTTTTCTTAATATTTGTAGACGCGTCGTCTTTAAAATAATTCGACAATAACATTGTATTTATTTTATCATATTTCTTTTACTGGTACATTGGACCCTGATGATATTGAAAAGGGACAATTTGATCAGTTTTACGGCTTCCTCAGGTAGATGCAAGCGATATCAAGAAGCAGCCTCGATCAGAATTTGATATACTCTATGTAAAAAAATACTCAAAAGGATAGTTTTTAGATTGTGATATTTTTTTGTTTAACGTTTTTTGTCTTTAATTTTCTGGGACCCAAAAATGTATTGAATTGACATTATAGTGTAGTATAATTTGTTAGTATAACTCGTTAAGTATAATTTGTGTTAAGTTTTCATTAAAATATGAATACTACAGAGGATTGATCGTAACTACAATTAGACTAACTAGATTATTTACGGATAGAGCACTGAATTCGTAAATGTAAGTAGTAGTGTATGATTAAGCAAAAGTTTCGGGACGATACAGTTTTTAATTAAGGGTTGAAGGTTATAATGAGTGAGAATAATTAAATTGTGAAATTATTGACCGTGAATATTTCGATGTCTTCTTTCTGAAACCCCTTTTATTTGATTTCTCTAATATTCATTTCATATATAATAGCACAAGCGTCGAACGAAAAAAGGTTAGGAAAGTAGTTTTATATGTAATAAAATATGTAAACAAACAAACAAATTGTTAATTTGTTCAACTAGCAACTATAGCTTCCCCGAATTAATTCTGGTACAATGAAGTAGTTTATTTACATAAAAAAGTTAGCAACCCCAGTCCTAAAATTATATGGGGCGAGTTTAGCATTTTATATACTACGGGTATTTCAGTTTAAATTGACCATTTAATGCAAATTTGACCAGAAAACCTTTATAACATTTCTGTTGCACGAACTTCAAGCATAAATAAGAAAATTTTCCATTTTACATTTTTCTCGGCTACACGAAACGGATCTGATCATTTATTTTTTTTGGATATAAGAATAATTTACGATTCGCATTTTCCTGGGCTAAATCGAAACATATCGAACCATCTTTTGGGTATATAAATTATCAAGAAACCAGTTTCTGTAAAAAACATTAAATTTTAAAATATCTCCAAATATACAACCAATAATGCCGTTTATAGTAAATTTGAATATAAATGTATATTTATAATATGCATTTATAGTCAAATTTTATGTGATATTTTGAAAGACATCTTTTCGTAAACTATCAGAGCCCAGTCAGTATCTTCTATATGATTTTTATGTTTGATTTGGAACCATTGTCTATACCAGTGATCCTCAAAGTGGTCTATCAACTAAAATATCGATTCCCAAGGCTCGATAACGAGTTTCGGGAAGTCGTAAGAACGTAAAAGAAAAATGAATAAGGGATCTATTACGGCAATGGTAAGTTATATCTGTTATAACATAAAACTTACGTTAGGTGGGTTTTCCTTTTTTTGATCATCCAAACTGGGAATTTACAAAGGATCACTCTTCAAGCGAAATTAGGTAAAACTACAGCTAAGTGTACGTATCAAATAAGTTTGGACTAGCATCATCCTTTTTGTTAAGTTTGGTAAATTAGAAATGTTCAAAAGTATACAAGAAAAGAAGCAAGAAACCTCAGGCACATCTGTTAGGAAAAGTATTAAATATTCCAAATTAATTTAACTTGCACAAAAGTTATGAAAGATCGATATTCGAAGTTATATTCAGACACGGCAACCATATTGGAAACTAATGAGACCCGCCTGCGTCCCTCGACCCTTCAATTTCATTTAGTACATACATACTTTAGTGTATTATTGCTTTTAAAACTTTAAAGATTGATTCGTATGCTAATAATAAAAAGTATTAGTTTTGTAGCTTAAAACCCGGGAGCAGATATTTAGAGATTTATTTCTCTGAGCTCGTTAGTCAACATTTAGTTAATAAATCGAGTAAATAAGCACTGCTGCTCAGCACGAGGAATACTTAAAGTAAACCTGACAAATCAAACGTTATTAACAGAGTTACTAGCATAACTTGGAAGGACATGTTGACTTTTAATTCGCATGACAAAATTTAACAAAATTAAAAACCTGCCTAATCCAGGCCCTCCCCTCGTGACCCAGGAGTCAAAAACCTCAGGAGGTAGTTCGTTTCCTGTCATGATATTTAGATAATGAAGTATTAAAGAGATATATTATAGACAACAGTAAATATGGTATTATATCTTTTACTTCTTTTTTCCCGTATGTATATGAATTTTGAATACAATGACTTATCAAAAAGGGAATAGTTTTAAATACCAAAGAGAGTTTGTTAGTTTGGTAATACTTTCCGCTTTAACGGTGCGACGAATCGACGTGATTAAACGAAGTTAAAAGCCACATTTCCTTTGGGAGAGTAATAAAAAAGTTGTACTATTTCCTTTATTTTCCTGTTGCCGCTAATTTATATCAATATAATATCGATTTTTTCTTGTCACGTCTAGATATATGGATTTAGTTAAACACTAAAACCTATGATACACCTTTTCAAAAAGCCCATTAATCCCATATCAGTTAGAATGACTGAATAGACGGAAAGCCTCAATATACTGTTAATTTTAGGCTTTTGAGACTGTCTTGGACAGCATTTTGGTTTCGAAAACTGCCTTTTTTTATTGCTCTTTATTGTACACAAATAAAACACAAAAAAATACACTGAAAATAAAACTAAACTAAGACGAGTACAATGGCGGACTTATTCCAATTAGGAATCTCTTCCAGTCAACCTTGAATTGATTGAAATGAATAACAATATTAATTAGGGTAGGATCAGTGATTACTACACAAAAACGTTCGTGTACATTTGAAATACAAAACAAAAAGAAATATATAACATTAAACATGAAAAACCATATTATATATATGTTATATATTAATGCCTTTTTGACTTAGCGAACAATTGTCAAAAATGCTCTTAATGTAGTAGTGGAATGTCGATGGACATAGCTATATCATTATTGTTATTATCGTGATGTGAGTAAAGTAAAATAGTAAATACAGAAAAACCTATAAACCCTGTACTTGGGTCGCAAGCCCTATTAGTCCCTCAACGAAGAGATACGGTTAATAAATTTTTAAAACGAAATCAATTCTCTATAGGTACTCACAATACCATGTCTACAATGTACCAGACGGACAGCGTACTATATAATTCAACTCCCCCATAGTATCGAGCCCTTTCCCTTTGACGCCATTGCGTAAACTAATTAAACTACCTGCCATGCTGTAGACAGGTGCACTAAAATATTATTTCAGTTTTAAAAATTACGCTTTGATACTTTTCAACCAAGGCTTATATCCCACTTCTGATTTTGGAATATTAAAGTAGAATTGTTAAACTTTTTGAGGAAAAGAACCTGAATCAATACTATTTCTTTAGAAACACTAAATCAGATGTTAAAATCAATGGTTTGGAAGAAAATTATTTACATAAAAATGGTCGAATGTATTTTAATGTAATTCTAGATCTAGTATAGTTCCTTTTAAGATCCTATTTATAGCTGTTATGTTTGTTTAGATTCCGAAGTTTTCGCGGATATCTATACTAATATTATAAAGAGGAAAGATTTGTATTTTTATATTTTTGTATGTAACGAATAAACATAAAAACTACTGGACTGATTTCAAAAATTCTTTCACCATTAGAAAGCTACATTATCCCTGAGTAACATAGGCTATATTTATTACAAGAAAAAATTAGAGATCCTTAGGAAATCTCACGAAAACCAACCCAAGGTGCCAAAAAATTAGCCATAAAATATCTTTCATCGCATGCGCTGCAAAAAGTATTGACGATAGAACAAAAAAATGTTCTACAATATTATAGACCGTATCAATATCTACAAAAAAGTCCGCGAGACTATATGTCCAACTATTATAGTTACGTCACTATAACTACTTTTTTACATTTTAAAAGTTGATAAAAATGCCTATCAAAATCAGACCATGTTTTCTATAACTTTGTATTAATCCTGTAAATTACTTTTTGAATTATTAAAATCGGACCTTCCATTCAAAAGATATTACGATATTAAAAATATCAATATAAACAAAAAATACACGACGACGCGACGGGCCAGTATAGCGACGCAGCGCAGCGAGTAAAGCGGCAAGAGAGTGGGCACCGAAATGCGGGAGGGCCAATATATTTTTAAAAATAATATTCCACCCGCGCGAAGCCGGGATGGGCCCCTAGTAATCTATAAAAAAGAAGGTGGCATTCGGTTTAAAAATTGTATATGCCGGGGTATAGTTGGGGTAGGATAATAGTGAAGGCCGTGTCGGGCTATAATTAGAGTAGGATAATGATAAAGAAAATAATTGTCACTTCCGTCGCGATTTTTATATTCAAAGATTTTTGACAGCCTCAAACGAGTAAAAGATTAATGTTAAAAATCGTTGAATATTAAAATTACGTGACGAAAGTGATGATTAATTTTCTTTATCCTACTCTAATTATAGCCCGACACGGCCTTCACTATTATCCTACCCCAACTATACCCTGACATATATAAAGAGTTTTTGTAATTTTAATTATTACCCTCTTTGCTCACAATGAGAGATGGTTAGGTTTTAGCAGGAACTAGAAACACAGACAAAATATTTCAACCAACGTCTGAAGTTTGAAACTAAATGTTTCTTTAAATGTCCCTAAACCTTTCATTTCTTTCTGAAGACGAATCGTTTAGTTAGAACTATAAATCCCTACAAAATACATTATTAACTCCAATTACAGTACATTGAAGTAAATTTATGTGTTTAAACACGAGCTTTAATAACACAGCACAGAATATAAATTGACTTGATATTGAATAATTAATAAAGTTTAATTATATGGCGAAATGTTGAACGTATTTCACTAAATATAATAACGAGGCGATGCGTGATGAGACTTTCAGATTGGTTTTCATGTTTCAAGGAGCCAATACATTTTTAATTTAATCACGTCGGTACAAAACTTGCAATCTCTACATAGTACCTATGAAACAGTCGCTTCCTGCTGTTTGTAGGCTTTTAAACTACCCATCAGATTTTAATGCGGTTTTCACCAATCGACATAAATACATTTCTGCCTAAGAATTTATAACATTCTATCTACTGTGAAAAAATTAAATAATATTCATATATTTTTTTAATGAGATGAGGTAGTGGGTAGTCTATAAAAGTCGCTTTTTCTGGAATATATACTTCCAGGGATGTTTTGGATATTAAATTTCGGATCTGGATACGGATAAAGGAATAATATTACATCGGTTTCGGTTAAGAATATGAAATTATTTCGGATTATCCGTTAGTTTCGGTTACGGTTATTATATTTTGAAAGTAAAATAGATTTGGATTTCGTTGCGGAAAGTAAATTTACTTTATTAAAAAAATCCAAATTACTTATTGAAATATAAACGTCATAAGTCATTTTTCTGTAAATGCATACAAGTAAGATTTTAAATGTAAAATGTAACGTAGTCACACAATAACTGACTAGTAATGAACAATAAACAATGCAAGGGAACGAACTCGAAAAAACTTTTCTTAACATGCATCAGTTAGATTCCGCTCCTATCCGAAATCGTTATATCGGATTCGGTTACGATTATGGATATATTTTATTTCGGATATCCGAAAGTTTCGGTAACGGTTACGGAGCTCCATAACAACCCTGATATATTCCACAGATAGACGTGATAGCTTGGTTCACGGTTACTATGACGACTGTCATTGATATGTGTGAGCAACAAAGGATCGATCGCAGCTTTGGTTCTGACGTAAAACACAGTAAAATCAGTCGGTAATAGTCCTGGTGCTGTGTCACAAGCTCCAATAAAGAAAAAAAATAAATCAAGTACAATAAATTGGTAATACGAAGAGAGGCGAGGGCAAACCGCTGGTAACGAATAACATATGATTCATTAATATTGAATGTAACAACAACCTTGTAACGATTATTACAAAACTATTATATTATGTTATAATTCGGCCTCCTTTGATCACATATCGCAAAATCTAATCGATTTCGATACATTTTATTAGACTTGATTATAATCTAATGTATGGGAATTAAAATTTGTCAAAATATTACTACTATCAGTGACCACGATCGATAAGTCGTGGGTTCAAATCCCGGACATTGGACTACTAGCGTGGCCCACTCCTGATACAAGTATTTTAGCTTACTAGAAGGGGTAAAGGGAATACTAGTAGTATGTGATCCATAATCTAGTATTCTTATTTTAAAAAAAAATGGAAATTTTCATAGAGTCTACGGCCATTGACGAGCTGTCACCATACACGCATGTATTGCATGTTTTTCTAACTAGATAAAATATGTTGCTGATTCATTCTTATTTATAGTTCTAAGAATCGTAGACGAGTTTTGTAAATGATTTTTCTTAGTCTATATGTTGGACATTTTCTTCTTGGACAGGTATATATAATAAAATAAAAAATAACCGTAATCGAAACCGAATACGATATAACAGTTTCGAATAATTTCGGATAGGAGCGCAGTCTAAATGATGCATGTTATGAAAAGTCTTTTCGAGTTCGAGTTTGAGCCAACCAACAAATAGCCCAATAGCCACGCGCCTCCCTTGCATTGTTTATTATTAAATGTTCATTACTAGTTAGTTATTGTGAGATTACGTCACATTTAAAAACTTACTTATGTGCACTTAAAGGAAAATGACTAATAAATTGTATAAATTATTAACAATTGTTTACATTTCAGCAAATTGCGTTTTAAATCTAATGTAATTTGTATTTTTTTTTAATCAAGTAAATGCATATTACGCAAACAGCTGAACGGATTTTAATCAAATTTGGCACACAGATACTTGTGTATAACCTAGTAAATAATAATTAACATATAGGCTACTTTTTATCCAGGAAAAAATCAGAATTCCTGTGGAATATGCTTACTGTCGTAAGCATCAGAATATTTTTATTTAGCAACACTACTGAAAAGTTTGCACCCGTTCGAAGACAGGGCGCGTCGACTAGTAACAATAATAATAATAATTACAATATAACCAAAAAAGTGTGACTGACTTAAAATAAACAAAAAATGATAAAATATTTTAATTTTATTTAAACTACGACAACTAGATTTTTCTACCATTGAAGCTTATATTATCCCCTGTCTATTAATTTAGAATGTTGTTTTGCCATATAAATTTAAAAAATTTAGGGTGGGCCACCCTTATCACTTAGGGGTATAAAAAATAGATGTTGACCGATTCTCAGACCTACCCGATATGCACACAAAATTTCATAACAATCAGTCGAACCGTTTCGAAGGAGTTTGGTAATAAACACCGCGTCACGAGAATTTTATATATTAGAAAATGGACACACACAATAAAGGGAAAACACATCAATCAGAATATGGTTCGCAATTACATGATTGATACTGTTTCTGTGATGGGTTTATGTGTGCAATTTTCTTTTTATTTTGATGGTATTTATAAAATTTCTCTCTTTATATAAATGAATATGAATACATGCAAAATTTTTACCATTTATAGAAACATACTAACGACGAGGTCGCAAATGAGTAATGCATACTTTGCATAATAACTAAATAAGCAGTAAAATAATAATGTTTAATGGCAATTAGGCGTTTTAAGTATGACATTGAGTAACAATGATTTTTACTTTTCCAGAAACATTTATTATATTGCTGACTGTTATACTTTTTACCTTCTTTTATATAAACCTTATCCTAAAAATTACAAACACAAACGTCTCTCTAACTGATATACACGAAATACAGGACTAATTCATTTTTAGATATATAATATAAAGATTAAAAACTTCTATAAATATCCAATTATCATAAAGGTCGGTTTGGATATTTTGGTATGTATAAATACAAGTTCAGAAAAAAATTTTTTTTTTTGTCATTATCACGACACTTCAATGGCCTACTGCTGAACCGGGTCTCCTCCTCAGAATGAGGAGGGTATTAGGCCACAGTCCGCCACGCTGGCCCAGTACGGGTTGGCAGACTTCACACACCTTTGAGAACTTTTAGGGAACTCTCAGGAGTGCAGGTTTCCTCACGATGTTTTCCTTCACCGTTAAAGCAAGTGATATTTAATTGCTTAAAACACACATAACTCAGAGTCAGAGGTGTGTGCCTAGGATCGAACTTCGGACCTCCTGAGTAAGACTTGAAGAAGTCTCAACCTCTTTTACTAAAAGAGTGAACAATCTGTCTTTCTAAGCTCTAGATTTACAATACAATTACTTTTGATTGGCTAGTAGTCTGTCAAAAGTTCTGTACGGTTAAACTTGCATTACTAAACCTACAGATGATACCTGGTGAATGCACGGAGATCGTTGGTGAAGGCGGGAGTTTATTTTTAATAAAGAAATCATTAAACCTGCACCTGGGTCACAAACCGAGCCACTATTCTGCTGACTGTTTATGCGTGTTGATGTACAGTAATAAGTATTGTTCTCTCATCTCTTAGTATAAGATAATTTGGCAACACTAATTGCGAGTACATATTTTTCTCAGCAAAAGCATGGTAACACTATTAGCAATGGCAATAGCGATACGAATTCCTTTAATTTCGTCTGTTACGTAATACAGCCGGGTGAACGACCGGGGCCCGCTATGTAAGATTAGTATGGAACTGTCTTATCATACTTGTCTTACTATTTACTTTATCTTATTTTAGCGATCGAGCCCTCGCCTCGCTTAGATTATCTCAATTTGAATACAAATTATTTTATACAAAAAGGCCATTTAATATGCCACCACTTTATTGGCCACATCGTTTTAATTATGATATCTTTGCCTGGTATAGTGTAGCTTTCTGTTTTTTCACTGTACAAAATGGCCACGTTATGGCACTTAAATGGCCTTATGTTTTTAATTAGAACATTTACGGCAACACCACATAGCCTATGTTACCCGGAAATGATGTAGCTTTCTATCAGTGAAAGGATTTTCAAAATCGGTTCTGTAGTTTTCGAGCCTAATTGCAACAAACCAACACAAAAATACAAACAATCAAATCTTTCCTCTTTATATAATAGTGTAGTAACTTTAACACTGATGGATACTCCAATGGGAGCTTGATATCATAAAGTTTATATTGACTATCATAGCGAAGTGTAGATTAACCTTCACATTTCAAACATCTATCTACTCCGTAATAGTTGAATCAATATTAACCGTGATTTATATTTGTACAAGGTCACCTTCACTGAATGACAAATAGTGCGCAAAGAAAACTACTGGAGTAGTTTTAGTAGAAATCTAAGGTTAATAAAAAAGTAGATTTAACTTTTTTGTATTTATGTGCAGTTTAAAATTAATATGAGATTATTGCTAATATATTAGTTACATCGACTTTCTGCACGTAATCTTCTACTACGATAAATTATACATATTAAGGCGTACTAATATTTTATTATAATTACACACATAGTTGCACAATCTTATATGTATATAGCAGACAGCACATAAGTATACGTTTGAAAGTAGTGGGGAAAAGTTGCGTATTTTGAGCGTGCTGCGTGTCTGCTATTGGCGGTTCCATCCGTGACGTTTACTATTTAGACAAATAGCAGACGTGCGTTAACTGAAACGTCGCATAAGAACCAATCACGTGTGGCGCGCTCCTCTCTCCCCGCGCTCCCCGCTAAAAAGGCCCTAATAATGACTTCTGCGCATTCAAGGTCAAACGTAAACTTACGTGCCGGTAACTATACCATTCAGTAAGTACAAGATTCATTCACTTCTCAAAACTTTTAGTAACTTTGGATTTAGTTTAGGTCTCACGCAGTGTTATGTGATTACATTACACGATGTCTAAAGTAGTGTAAATGATCACATAGTAAGTTATTGATATAAAAGTCAACCAGTGCAAGAACAAGGACGTCCTTAAACGCATTATTTGATAGTGCCTTGTTTGTAAGTCAGTTAATGTATTTCTCTTTATAACTTTGCTAAGCCTTAACAAGTATTAGTAACATCATTACGAAGTAATTACAAATATAATGGTCCCAAAACAAACAGTCACATATGAAAATAGGAATCACACACAATGAATTAATAAAAGATAAGATATAACAATACGATATTCACATGAGTAATTATTACTCATTTCAGTACAACGCTCACGGCGTTTGCTACGTGACGTATCTCATCAGCGAGAATATTAACAGACATTCGCCATGTTTTCAATAATACGTTGAATCACTAAGAAAATATTATATGAATGTTTAAGCAAATATAATAATAACACAAAGGTCTACCACATTTGTACGTCTCTTGTGGTTTAGTGTAATCTTCTTTGCATGGAATGATACCTATTAAGAAGAAGCCGAGAAGCTCCCTCCACTGTGCAATATCTAACTTCAATATACGATGAAGTAAACTAAAATGACTTTCAATAGAGGAAATAACACTTCCACTTCCAAATTAAACCACTTCCACTACTTTATACGATGTTAGCTGTATGAAATTACTTGAATGTCTGCCTCAGAAGCGGGTAGGGGTACTATATTATCGAGCCGGTCAATAACTAAGCTTTTATAAAATTTAAGAATAATAGCGTAAATTTGCAGCGCGTCACACGCAATTAGTTCTTACGCGAAGTTTCAGTTCCCGTGCGTCTGCTACGTCATGGATGGGACACAGCTCTCTTACAATGCGCAACAAGCCCGCAATATTTTTTCTCCGACCTAAAGTTACCTAGGCGTGCCAGATACTATACAAGTGCTGGGGGAGTCCCTAAACAATCTCATAAAATGAAAATCATTCACAAATGTAATCTTATGTTATATATCTTATGTTATATATTAAAAACAATAACAAAAATGTTGCGGTTTTTATTTTTCTCATTTTTTTGCACTATCGTCGCCCTTTATAATAACACTGAACTATCTCTCACTTTATATTTTTTCCTTTAATGAAAAAATATATATGAAATAAAAATAAAACAAAAATTGTTGACAATATATAAATTATATCTTCAACAATTTTTTTTATTTTAATTCAGAAAGTATATCCATATAATGCTATAGTCTCGCAGGTAGCGTCGGTTCGTACGCAGGCGGCGTTACAACTGAACTCGCCAGCGAACCGTTACCCCCCTCTATGGTACTTATATAAATACTTGAGCATATACTGCGAATCTAAATAAATATAACACTAAGACAAGGAAATCTATTTGCATTAGTCTAGTGTTGCCATCACCAGCTACTTCATAAAAAAAAAATTGCTAAAAAGTTCAGCTATTTACTTAGTAATAAAAATATTATTAATTAATAACAGTTTTATAAAAAGTAGTCGGAATTCTAAATTTTCCTCTTTTCCATATCCAATTATAATTTTAGTTAATATCTACAATTATAATATGACATAACAAGGTCAACTAGGAGTACTGCTAAAGATATATTTTACAGGACTACAAGACCGCTCATTCGTTACAATATACTTCGCGATCAAATCATAAAATCGTATCACACATATGGGTATATTTAATGGGCTACCTCCTACTTCACTCCTACGAGCTACTACAAGTAGAATTTAATGCTGCATCGAAAACTGTAGTCTTGCAATGGATTCCTTCTCATAGTGGTATTATTGGCAATCAAGTTGTAGATGATCTCGCTGAACAAGCAGCTAGTGATTGGGTAGATGTAAATATAGTACCTTTTATTTAGTGAGTCTTACTATTCTTTAAAAAAAAATATGTAGATTCATGATAAACGTATTTTGACAAGACCTCAACTAACAAAGG
The DNA here is from genome assembly GCA_905147385.1 of Limenitis camilla. Classification (NCBI taxonomy): domain Eukaryota; kingdom Metazoa; phylum Arthropoda; class Insecta; order Lepidoptera; family Nymphalidae; genus Limenitis; species Limenitis camilla. Next base: position 2,981,841 of record LR990251.1, on the reverse strand, counting down.
TATCTGTTATAGGACCATTCAGTCTGATTTAAATTCTCCGTGGATCAACAATCGTTTAAATAGATGATACCAGGTAGTAGCGTTGAGGATTTATTCCAGACATAATCCATTAAACAAGTATGTATTCTTAATAAAGAAGAAACTGTCGCCTAAATGTGCCCGGAATTAAACATTAAGATTTGATATTTTTTTAAAGGAGCTAGGTGATATAAACAGCCTTCTATCCCATCCGTTATCCGATAGAGATAGAGCGCTGTACAAACCCTTTAAGGTTGGTTTGGAGTTGAGATAGGGTGCTGTCCTGTCCAAATCAACCACAAAACATTTTTGCAGGCTTATAGAGCAGCATAGTCGCGTCTTGGTAATGACAAAGCTCTTAAAGACAAAAAAAAGTTGTAATTGAAACACTATTCCCGCAAAACTGTAATAGTTGTGAACCTTTTGAAAACAAAACAACGAAATTGGGTTGGTATTTAGTATTGACTTTGTTTTTCTTGTTATTTGTTTGTTCTTTTCTATACTCAATAACAACTTCCAATAACGAAATAAAATTCTCAGTCACTATAGTGTTGCTATAAGAGTATAAACGGATGACCGGTAAGTGTGCCAATGACAAAGTTTACGAACTTTGACTATCGATAGTTCGTAAACAAAAAGAAATAAATAGTAGTTAATCATTTGGGATTTTATTGGACTTGCTTTGCTCGACTTGACACGTATACTGCCATGCCCCCAAATTGTCAGCAATGTGTACAAAAATGACAGACAAAAAGAAAATTGAATATATGGGATCTTTCATCATGTTTGCAAACCAACGACCCTCCAGCCGCCTCTTAAAACACAAAATTGTAATTGAATGAAGGTTTTCGTAAATAAATAGCCTCCTCTCGACTACAAATGTTTCTGCCTATATTTTTGCTATCTAACACTTGGCTTATCTTAGATTATATTAAGTAGTGCATGGGGCATGGTTTAATTGTAGTTACTGGAACGGGCAGTGGAGATAAGAATTGTTAACGTAAAGGAGGATCGTAATTCTAACTACTCCAGGCCAGGCAGGATGCTGTCTAAAATACATGTTTATGCGTATACAGTAATTTTGCAAAACTTTTGTTATCTAGATATACATAAACCAAGAATACTCCACTTGCTTGGTAATCCTTACTAATATTATAAATGCAAAAGTAGTCGCGCTTTCACGTCAAAACTACTGAATCGATTTAAATGAAATGATGAACCTGAGAAAGGAGATAGGCTACTTTTTAATGCGAAAAAAGGGTTTTAAGGTGATGAAAAGGGGGACGAAAAGTTCTATGGAAGTATCGGCATTTTTAGAGTTTGAAGATTGAAACTTATTTTTTAGGCTCCTACCCAGACACTATTCCATGCGGACGAAGTCGCGGGCATAGCTAATTATATCCACAGCAATTGTCGATGGGAATGCATACAGTTAACATAGTATACTCAAGATCACACGAGTCCAAACCCCCAGGTACTACTGTACCGCACAGTAATAAGTAGCATTAATTTAGTATTTTTTTATAGAGAGTATGTCTAGATTTGTTACCCAATCACGTAGTAACGGCTGATCAGATTTACCTGTAATTTACCGCAAAAATTGATATTTTCCTCTACCTCGTCTTAGATGAAACCAGAAATATCTGGTTTTGAATCTATTCTTATATGCATGGTTCATACCAGTTTGTCAGTTCGCAAATTAAGTTATCAAAGTATTGTTAGGCCGGATTGTAATTAAGACTTAGGGTTAGTATCTCTACCTGCTGAGAATGCCCCTGGAAGACTATTCGGAAGATAAACTACAAAATTGTTATGTATGTGTAAATAAATAACTGTCAAAAACTTTATCAGAGATCAGCGAAACTAGTCACATTGGTTTACTTCATAATGGTGTAAAATTCTCGTATCACGGTGTTTGTTACCAATTTCCTCCGAATTTTGTGTGCATATCGGGTAAGTCTGAGAATCGGTCAACATCAATTTTTTATATGCCTAAGTGATAAGGGTGGCTCAACTCAATTTTTTTAAATTAATATTGCAAAACAAAGTTTGCTGCGTCAGCTGTTGACAACTGTCTTTGTATCATAATGCCTATTATTAGTCGTTGAATAATTTATTAAAATCCGCGCGCTATCAGATTTAGGGCGAAATGACACGTGGATCCGTGAATCAGTCATAAGACTTCTCACTTTACAGGCACGTGTTCTATATAACTGCGAGGGATCGTGTCTTGGGATGTTCCGTTTAAAAGGTTATATAAGATTTATAAATGTATTTAGGTATAATCTATATTATAAGAATGTCGTACTGACTGACTTGTCAAGTCATAGACCAAACTTCTATGGAACGAAATAAGCGGAAAAGTGGACGAATATTTGTTTAAAAATGCGTCTTTATAAGGTTTTGTACCCAGAGGGTACAAATGGGATACCTACTCTAACTAAGACTCATCGTGATAGCTAGAAATTTTTACAAATGATGTATTTCTGTTTTTCCCCGATACTATTAACGGCAACAGGTAGACGCTTGAAATACTAGCACTTGGCAGTTTTATTTAATCTATTATGATTTTAATTTCGTCATGGTAACCATAGCGTAATTTTTCTACTCACTTTATTTCTAAAAAATAAATGTCTTGACTCTCAGTCACAAGAAAAATATTTAAAAATCTGTTGTAACCGGGATCCTTAAAAATATGGGTTTTAAGGTATCCAGCTATTTTATCTCGAAAAGAGGTTACCAACCTAATTGACTTGTAAAACATGCTACTGACTTGTATTACATAGACCCTCCCCGTTTTCTCAGATTTCACATTAGCAAATATTTTATCTATTCCAATATATAAATCTGAAGACTTTGTTTGTATGCTTGAACGCGTTAATTTCAAGAACTGCTGATCCGATTAAAAAAACTTTCAGTGTTAGATAGCCCATTTATCAAGGAAGGCTATAGGCCATATATAATCACGCTAAGATCAATAGGAGCTGATGATCACGGGCGAAGTCGCAAGGGTCGGCTAGTAGAAGATTAAAAGGGGCGCACTACCTGAAGTCCATGGAATCATTATGGAATCAGGATTGAAAAACGAAAATCTCTGCAACTTATACTATTTACATCTCATAGACCCGAACATATGTAATAGACAACTTTAAGAATCACCAACATAGGAGAATATTAATATGCGAGATTGTCATTTACTTACCGATCAGAAAACTTTCAACCGCCAAATTTTCATGATGAGAGCACCTTCTCCTCAAAATAATGTTGCCATAATTAATTTAACATATTATATTTTTACCCTGGACTCGGAATCACCAGGTCTCCACGACTATGTGTAATTTAGCAATTTTGAATGCGAGCTTTGTATAAACGTGAAAGAATGCTTAATTAAAGACAATGGGTGCCATTTTTTCGTACAATAAATTGTTGTCATACAAGTTTTGAATAATTGAAACAGAAAAAAGTGGAGAATGCTTATTTAAATTTGTAGGTTTGGTTATGTGGGAGAAAATATTATAAATTCCTTCTGGCCGGATATTATATCGTGACAACTTATGGTACGGGAGCCAGATTCAAATTCGGTCATTTCCTCTCGAGTGAATATTCATATACTACATAAGGAATATTTATTATGATTACTAGCGACCGTCAGCTGCGATTCCGTGGGTAGGGCGAACAGTGGCAGCCTTCCAAACATGTAGAAAAAAATATTTTTTTCAGTCATTTCTTCCCGTTTGAAAACTTGTCGTATTATAGTTTACCTAGTGTCTTGGTGGAAAAATAAAGTCAGCTAACTATAACGTGGTGGAATATACGTCAGCTGGCTGCTTGAACATGTAACATTTTGATTTTTATAGCAAAATCACAGTTAGCATTTAAGTAGCGTTTAACAAACAGGAGTTTCGTAAGTGAATGAACGGAGTCGAAGTCGAATCGCAGCTGACGGTCACGAGAATCATTAACCCCTTATGAATTTCACTTATTTTCGCTTGGGAGGAAATCATCAAAATCTGTCACTGGCTCCAGTATCAAGTTACATCTTTGCAGTTGGAAAACTGTTGCTCACACACAGACAGGTCGCGTTAAGACACCAACTGCAAATATTTTCGTTTCTTGGTTATGTAACTAAAAAACTAGAATTTTAGGATTCTTTGTGCTACTGGAAGTACCCTTTAACTTTGGATTCCCTTATAAATTTAGTATTAGGTACTTTATTAAATATGCAAGGGATTAATTATATGTTTTAACAGATACAGAAAATTTATTATAATTATTAATCTTGACAACTTGTATTGTTATATTACAACTTATATGCTGCTAGGCTTTTGTTAAATAAATTATGTAATTAAGACCAAATTAATACTTAATGTAATGAATGCTTAAGGAAATAAATAAATGATATTTACAAACACACAAGGAAATATTCGTGCCTTTTGAGGTACTGAATCCTAAAAGATGAATACCAGTAATAAAAGTAATATATTATAAATATTAAATTGAGATGTTTTATTTTGAATAATCAAAAAAGTTTATTGAACTTGTATCTACACTAACTACAAAAAATCGTTAAAAGCCATAGATCATAGAGTATTATAATAGACGTGACTGTTTTGAGAAAAATATATAAATTTCGTAATTTTTGTATGCGGGTAATTTATTATTCTACACAATTTTGGCGACGTGCTGTTTTCTTCAACAAAATATAATCTCTAGTGGGCGTATACTATCCTGTTCAAACAAATCTAACATATTAATCAATGTTAAACATTTAATTGCGTTACACGTATTGGATAGAATAACTTTATATAGTATTGACGTAGTGTATTCTAAATCTGCAAATGCGTTACACGTTTCAGGCACTATTCGACTTCCTGTCTAAAGTAGTAATACATTTAGGATGTATCTAAATTACAATTTTTGGAGGATATAACATCACACAATCAAAGGCCACGTAAAATAAAAATAATTTATAATAAATTAATATTATTAAAAAATTGTGTAGTCTATGTGTGAATGAACCGTCAATTACCTAAACTGTTTATTATCTGTAATAAATTAAGATATAAGATATTTTATTAAAGATAATGTTTTTCTTATACAAACAATAATAAGTACGTTGAACTTGTATTTGGTACACGTAGTACTATCCCATAAAAAAGAAGGTTGTCAAGCATGTTAACGGCTGAAGGTCGTCCGCCACTTTTGCTCTTACGGTTAGGCACACTAGACGTTATATTACTAACTAGTCAACCCGTCCCGGCTTCGCCCGGGTGCAATTTAACACGTGTATTTACCCGTAACCGCTATGTCCCTGCAATTTAAATCTGTAATATCTTCGAAAATTTTCATTTAAATTTCATGCTTTAAAGGGCCATATTGATGTATATTAAATGAACAATGTATTTAGTGTACTTAATTGGATAAGGATTAACACTGTATTGTTGAAAATCGCTACGTAAACAAGCCATTATTTCTCGTAAAAATTATAGGATAATAAATGGTAATTGTGAATTATCCCTAAGAGATAGACATATACCATTGCGGACTTTTTAAAGTGTACAATACTATAGTACATTATTTTGATCTATCTCGTAGGGTTCAGACAGCGTTTAGAATGTAAGCGCAAAAAAATGTGTTTACGACATCACATTAGAAACCTCTAAATGAGTGTTCTCTGCTATATTTATGTATATATTATAACTATAAACCTTCCTCTTGAATCATTCTATCTATTAAAACCGACTTTAAAAGTTTTAAGTTAATAAAAAAAAATATCATCACCCCTCTTAATGTTATCATATACCCTCCTTCTCCTTTCTGATCATTTTTCTCCGAGTTATATATAATAAGAAAACATCTGTACATTACAGAATAACGTCAGGATACCAACAAATGAAACTCGAATAATAAAAGGGTCATATTTTTGTTACTTTTACATTCAACTCCGGACTGTTATGCGAATATAGAAATACTTTTTGCACATCTATTCCATTATTCGGATACCCGACAATAATCCCGAGGGTTAAGTATCGACATTATGTCTATCAGCTGTCGACAGGACTTCCAAAAAACCGTGTGGGGAAGTTTTACGTACGAAGGACGTTTTTATGAGAAAAACCTACTCATTTTTACTTCACTTCATTTTATGCCTCTAGATTTTACAATAAGAGAATTTTTAGTAAATTGTAATAATTTTGTAATGGTCAATCCATCTATCTATCATCTATTAATAATAAGGAATCAAAATGGTTGTCTTGCTATAATCCGCGGTAATCGGAGCACACCGTCCTCAGAAAAGTGAACCGCGAACCCGAACCAGGACACACAATAATAGTAGATATATCGCTCGACAGTCGACGTACGTTTGGCCCCGTAACTGAAGCATCTTCAGGAGTAGTTGACTCCACTAGCGTCACTGCGCAAGTGACGTACGAGTCTGTGTTGTTCATATTTCCGCGGATTATAGCAAGGCAACCTTTTTGATTCCTTTTTTAATCAAGAATTTCCGCAAAGTAACGCTTGATTCAATTCAATATCCATTAATAAATAAATTAAAACATTTATGTTATTTTTTGCAGACAAAACTATCAGATTAAAAAAAGTTTGTTCATATAATATGAATTGATTTTACTATAAAAAAAATATCAAGTTACAGTGTGCCAGATTAATGATACAATAACAAGCATCGAAAAATAAATACTGCTCACACAAAAACGGTGGAACGGATTACAATAAGATTTTATTCGTGTGGAACTATTCAAAAGGATGTCAGAACACTAAAAAGAAATCAAAATTTTGAATGTGGGGGGCTAGCTTCACATGCATTTACACACAAAAATACTTTATAACCAGGATTAACATATTATAGCCTTAGCATTTTTTATTCCGAAAACAGTAATAATCCTGTGAGATAGAAGGGAGCTATTACTTATTGCTGAAATGCTTATAAGCTGTAATGCTACTTTATCCCGGAGGGGATGGTGTGTGTGTGTGTGTTTTCAATTCACTTCTTGATTGGGTATCAAGAAGTTTTCACTGACAAAGACCCGGGCCGGTACTAGTGAAGGAATAAGCAAAAGCCGCAATTACTGATAGTGGTATTGCAACACCGAACCTGAATCCGCCAGACATGACCCACGCTGTGCAGTGTTGTAACAACAGCGCCTATTTTGGGCGCCCTTACTCTTGATAATATTTCCCAAAGTTACGTTACTTCAAATACTTGTTACTACTAGTTATATCTGACTAGTATCTACCCGCGCTATCGTTTGCGGTATATTTAATGTTGGGTCCAAACTACAAAGTGAATTGGAAAACACCTACGGACCAACTCCCATAATCACTATCCCACGTGTTTTTCCAGCTTATAAAGTACCTGTATTGAACATTTCATTTAAATACGTGGATCTATATTTGGAAAAATTATTCCCTTATTTCTTGTATGAACTTTCTTTGTCCAGGTCGTAAAGAATTTATGTGACAAATTTAATTCAAATTCGTTTGATAGTTTGATTGAGAAACAAACGTCCACTCGAATAACAATGTAAAACCAATGTAAGATAAACCAATCTAAAATTAAGAGATTGAATTATCCGGACCTGAGTTATAGGGACTCACGATTATCCTCATTGCCAATTAATGTTTCGAAAAATAAAACGTGAGATTATTTTTAAATCAACTTTTACTTTACATACAACTACAGTAACATGGGTCTTTAACTAGAATATTACTTGCGATCTAATATTAACGATATCAATCAAATCGGTGTATTTAATTTTAATTGACTACCGCCCACTACAACCTTTGGATTTTATTAAAAGTAATTTTAGTTAAAATTAGTCAATATAAGCGACGCAATTTCGTGATATAGCGGTCATCAAGAAAAAAAAAAATCTTACAAAATTGTTTTTAATTAACATACTGCAAAACAATATGAGATGGGTTCTCTTCTCTTATACAGTATAAGATCACGCGTAAGAAAATAGTTTTTCTTTTAACAAGATAAACCTTGTGCCAACAATTAAGTTAATTCTTTATAAATCCAGTGAATTATATACATCACAAAACTATTATAAATAAGAAAAGAAAGTCATAGAGTCGTCGGCAATCAATGATGGCAAGTAAATATATTGAACGACTCCCTATATAAAAGTTTCATACTTAACCTCTCATCCACCCCTAATTCTGTTTTTCTTTTACGTGAACACCCTATAACAAGTCATCGACCCTCACTTGATAGACCACTTTAGGGATCATAAGATTATTAGTATAATCCTTGGTGGTAGGGCTTCCCCGACTGACTTGCGACCACCAGCATGCGAATCCGACCTCCAAGTGTCTCTGACGCGTTCCGGCCGAGCCGCATGTAAGCCAGATCTACCCCTCCCTCTCCCATCCCATTACCGCTGCGATTCCAATGAACACCAATTTCTCGCTCGGGGTCCATTGAAACCGCAGCAGTCTTCTCTTCGCTCCCGCTCCTCACTCTATCTTCGAGGCGACAACGCAACAAAAGATACCCTCTAGTTTTGTCGATGCCCATGGGCGACGGTGGGCACTTTCCATCAGGTGGACCGTCTGCTCGTTTGTCCCTTATCTATCATAAAAAAAATCCACGAAAGAATTTTATTTAGTTTGCTTCAGATAATTTTGTATGAAGAGGTCTGGTCTATAATATAGACATAGGGTCCATATTATAGAAGATCAATGCTTTTATGATACGAGAACAAAACTATATACATCCTGCCTTATTGATGATAGTTCTGAAAGTAGTTTTTTAATGAATGAACCGTCAGCGCAAGTGTGCCAGACGCACAGCATAATTATTTCGGGACGGAATCTGTGTTGCCAACCCTACTTTAGATTTATTTTAGAGGAACCTTGAAGCGGTACTTTGTACTATTGTAATAGAGGTTCTTTAGAAATGATTAATAGTTATGTCTTAAAGAATATGAATACTTAAACATTACAACAGCTCGTCACTCAAAAAGTTAAAGTCAACTCAAGTAATTCTGAAACATACTATTAGTTAAAAATCAAGCTTTAGTATGTGTAAAGTTCTTTATTTTAATATTTAGCTGGCTTTGTTTCGGACACTTTTGAAGCACTGATTGTGAGTCCATAGCATTATAGGATTTATATGTCAATGCTATTTCTAACCCCCGACGCTACGACGACTGGGTATTTACCATAAGTTTAACGTTTATCTGTTTGTGGTTGTTTGATTTCAAGGTGACTGTCGCCAATCAAGATCTTTCGGCCGCCTTTATTAGCAACCAAAAGGACATACATAATAACGCACAAAGCGTATTTGGAGCAATACTAAACATGGACTTGCCAGGTAATTCATCTTACTATACTATACTAAGCTATAACGCCACCCGCGCTCATTAATCTAATTAATCCTAATTGAATCAGCAACACGTTACAAACGCTGGATTGTTGTTGGAAATTGAGTTTACTTCATACTAACTAGGTCTTTGGTATCATGACCAAATAGGTAATAATGTAATGGTAAATAGAAACGAAAGGGACAAATGTGCTGCTTGGGGGCCTCAGCGCCATGAACTGTCAGCATTAGTGGGAGCAGATCTGTCATTACCAAGTTTGGTAAGTGCTATGCTTGATAGAGACAGGTCCTGGGCAGCAGTCGTTTCCTTCTGTGAAGCTGTCATGGCGCTAAAGGAGTTTGTACAGCGGGCGCGGGATTATGCTAGGTATAATACTCGCAGAAAAACAGTAGGGAAACGTCGGCACTACGCACGATTTCTCCAGTTAAATGGTGAGTAAGGGGCCACATTAAGTAGCTAAACGTCGGGGTGACTCGGTAGTATGCGTACTGTGATCCTTAGTTACCCTAATATGACGGTGCCGGGACCGCTGGGTTTTAGTGGGTATGCTTCCTTCTGTTAGGTACGCGAGTCCCACATACCTACCTTGTCCTTACCGGTCTTAGTAGGATGCGTAAACAGCATTTCCCAGCGAAAAAAAAGGGACAAACAGAAGAAGCGTGTTGAAGTCGTGGGTTCAAATACCAGTCATTGCGCTACTGACGTGGCCCACTCCTACTAACACAAGCATGTAGCTTAGTTGGAGGGGTTAAGGAATACTTGTAGTATATGATGTATATTGCTAGTATTCTTACACATCGACAAATCTACAAAAGGAACATAACGTGGTTATAGTCACCTACCACATCAGCAATATTAAGTTTCATAAGGGGAGTGAGAAGGAGAATGCTGCGGAAGTAAAGATATAACTCTATCGCTGCGTTTCCACCAGAGATGTGAGAGGTTGTTTAGCGAGGGATGTGTTTGTTATGAAGCAATAGAATCACTTGAATTACCTAGTTTCGCTCGCTGATAAATGAAGTGATTTTATTAGCTGTGTTACATACCTTTTACACTTTAATAATGGCAGACTTAAATTGTAATGCCATTCCTCTTTAGTAAAATTCTTCGATACATATAGAAGAAGAGTAGAAGATTTTCACTAGAATAAGTCTAAACATTTTCTTAATCTTATATAATATAAAATTCTCGTGTCACAATGTTAGTTACCATACTCCTCCGAACCGGCTCGACCGATTTTTATGAAATTTTATATGCATATTCAGTAGGTCTGAGAATCGGCTACTATCTATTTTTCATCCCTCCAAGTGTTAAGGGTGGCCCACCCAAAATTTATATGGCAAAACAACGTTTACCGGGTCAGCTAGTAACATGAAAAAATGTAACTATCCCTAAAACAATAACATTTGGTTTTTTCAAACACAATTTAAAGAAGGGAGAAACAGGACCATTCATTCTATTGACACAAAGAATTTATTATAGCTAAAGCAATTAGTTAAGATGACAATTATTACATCTACAAACATTTTATTACATCTACAAAGAAAATTGCATGTTATCGAAGAAGAAATCTTTCCTATTTCGTGTTGTTTTGGTTTTATGTAGGACATACTGTGTATTTTTATTCACATTGGTATTCCCGATGTGACGCATAACGTGTACACCCAATACCCTACTGCCCACCTACACATCTAGTTACCGCGAATTATTTAAGCCAATTTTATATAAAAAGGCCCTTAAATCAAACTTTGTGCTAGTTTATGTCGTAAATGCTTGAGGCTTGTGATCCAGGTGTAGGTTTACAAAGGCTTCCACATTTTCATTATATGTATAATAGCATTATATAACGGCGCAGATAAAAATTAAAGAAATTAAATTGTATTATCTGTAACGCCTACAATAGATAGAAAAAATCCATCAAAAGTATTTTGCCAATAGACATTTGAAAATAAAAAAATAAGGTTTAAAAAACTATAACCCGACTACGTACCTACACACCCTATAGCTACTATGTCTGTTTTATGTGTTTTTCTAATCTATACTAATATTATAAAGAAGTAAGATTTGTATTTTTGTATGTAACGAATAAACATAAAAACTACTGGACCGATTTCAAAAATTCTTTCACCATTAGAAAGCTACATTATCCCTGAGTAACATAGGCTATATTTATTACAAGAAAAAATTAGAGATCCTTAGGAAATCTCACGGAAACCAACCCAAGGTGCCAAAAAATTTGCCATAAAATATCTTTCATCGCATGCGCTGCAAAAAGTATTGATGATAGAACAAAAAAATGTTCTACAATATTATAGAACGTATCAATATCTACAAAAAAGTCCGCGAGACCATATATCCAACTATTATAGTTACGTCACTATAACTACTTTTTTACATTTTAAAAGTTGATAAAAATGCCTATCAAAATCAGACCATGTTTTCTATAACTTTGTATAAATCCTTATCCAAATAAATTATTTCGTATTCAAGACTATTTCAATACCTGTAAATTACTTTTTGAATTATTAAAATCGGACTTTCCATTCAAAAGATATTACGAAATTAAAAATATCAATATAAACAAAAAATACACGACGACGCGACGGGCCAGTATAGCGACGCAGCGCAGCGAGTAAAGCGGCAAGAGAGTGGGCACCGAAATGCGGGAGGGCCTATATATTTTTAAAAATAATATTTCACCCGCTCGAAGCCGGGATGGGCCGCTAGTCATATATATAATCATAGTAGGTATACATGGGTGCGACCACGGTTCTACCTCGACCATTTTTATACCAATGCATTTCTAGGTTTCTATCTGAATTATATATATACACATATTTGTAATGTGCTCGTCAAGACCTTTCTTTTGACACCAAACACGTGATAATTATCTCAGTTTAATTTTTTTTCGAGGTTAGAATCTGAGGTTTAAATTCCGTCATTAAAAAAATCATAAAATTTTTATAGCCTGCGCGCCATTAATACGAATCTTTTGACACCTCACTCATGAAAATTTGTTCAGTAGTTTAGGCGCTAGAGTGGAACATACAAGCGAATATACATAGACTGCCAAAATCATAACTCTTAATTTTGCCTTCGCCGTAGTCGGGTAATAAAGTTTCAAATATTAACATATGGTTCTGAAATAGGAGTCAAGTGGGCGGGAATGAAGATGCATAAAAACAGTACTCTAAAAATACAAATGTTTACTCGATTGCCGTTTATTGAAATTTCGATGTTTAGCAAAAACATATATATCTATATGAAGACAACCTAAGGATTTTTCTTTTAATGTTACTGTAAACAACTAAATTATATACTCTATAATTATTCATTTCCTCAATGTTATCTATATTAATATTATAAAGCTGAAGAGTTTGTTTGTTTGGCTGAACGCCCTAATCTTAGGTACTACTTTCTAATTAAAAGATTCTCTTAGTGTTGGATAGCCTCTATAGTATTCATTGATGAAAGCTATACGCTATAAAAATATCAATAAAGAGAGTATTATATGTGCATACTCTCATCCCCACTCTCTTATGTGACGCAAAGTTGCGCGGGAGAGCTTATCACTACATAGTATAAAACAAAGTCGCTTCCCGCCGCTGTCTGTCTGTCCCTATGTATGCGTATGCTTTATCTTTAAAACTAAGCAACGGATTTTGATGAGCTTTTAATAGATAGAGTGATTCAAGAGGAAGGTTTATATGTATAATACATGCATATTATAGTAGAGAAACACTGACAATTTTAGAGGTTTCTAATGTGATGTCGTAAATAAACACATTTTTTTTGCGCTTACATTACAAACGCTGGCTGAACCCTACGAGATAGATCCCAATAATGTAAACCTTAAAAAGGTCTTCAAAAAAGTCCGCGATGGTATATGTCTATCTCTTAGGGATAACTTACAATAACCATTTTTTATCCTTTACTTTTTACGAGAAATAATGGCTTATTTACGAAGCGATTTTAGTACCTTAAATACATTGTGCATTGTTATATAGATCAATATGGCCCTTTACAGCATGACATTTAAACGAATATTTTCGAAGATATTACAGATTTAAAATGCAGGGACATAGCGGTTACGGCTAAATACACGTGTTAAATTGCACCCGGGCGAAGCCGGGACGGGTTGACTGGTATTATATCATTTTATGAATCCTAAAACAGATATAAAAACTGTACAGCTAAAGGCTCAACCGATACTTGATTTAATGTTTGAAAACGTCCATGTTTTTGTTTTCATCCCGAGCTGCAATCTATTTTTTTAGTCCAACATTGGTTTGGCACTTAAATTGCCACACGGTGACCATATGGTCTTCCAGGAATAGCTTAACTTTAAGTTATTCCGATGGACATATCTTTCTAAATATACTATTATCGTCCGTCACCCTTAATAACCTATGCTGCTAAGAAAGGATAACTCCTTCTAGAAACAAAAAATCTTTCCTCTTTATAATGTTTTTAGTCTAGAAAAAAATACATTGTGACAGATTGAACTATAAAATATGGAATTGTTTCTAGCACAGCATGACATGAGTGTGACAGCAGTCAACAGATTGATAAGCTGTAGCCGCTGGGCCAAAACGTCAAACTAGTAACTTGTCAACCTACATGAGAAATACAGAACTACAGATAACGATCTTTGATAGTAAGTTATTGTTCTAGTTCGCACTACTAATGCAGTCTCAGATATCAATTTATAGGATACCTAACTAGGGTTGCTACATAGCCTAGCAATTCGGATAAGTTCTAGAAATTAATATAGGGATATAACATTTTCAAATAGTCGCTGAAATTTAAATAGCAACTAGAGCAATGACTCGAATGAATGAGTGATTATTTTTAATATTTAATCTAAAATACCAATTTTAAGCTAACACTGACTGAGCGTATTTGTCTAAATTAATATATATGCTTACATTGTGTTCAAATTATAAAAACAGGCCAAATGCGGACCGGACTTGCGCACGAAGGGTTCCGTACTAATATTTGGCAAAAAAATCACGTTTGTTGCGAGTCGGCCACTTAATTGGACTATGTGTTCCTATCCACTGTGTCCCGAATTGTTTATTCAAATTTCGTAGATCAATTTAATTTCGTAGAATCACCTATTTTTAAGTTAGTGTGACATGTTGTGTCGTACAGTAGTTTTTGTATTTAAATTTCAGTTGTTCCAAAAGAATTAGTAAGTAAGAAATAGAATTGTGTGGCAATAAAAATATTACCAGGTGATTTATCGTTTCCAGTATGAAAAAAATGTATGAAAAATGTTTCTGGCGATTTCTAACATTTCTAGTACTCATACCTCAAATGGTACCATAGAGTCTTTTGATCCCCATACGAAGTAAGATCGATAAACATAAAAAAAATTGTTTTAGGATTTTAGCACTTTTTTCGCTAACCATACATTTTCTTAAAAAACCCGTAAATGATGCAGTTAAGAATATCTTAAAAAGTTATGGATGGTCTCCTAGGAACGTTTTCCTGTAACTACAACGGTTAAGGTACCTGCCCTTACTGACCCGTCTCAAAAATCCAGTCTGTATAACTATTAAGGCTGATAAGCTATCATTATTCAAAAATTTACATCTATCCATACAGAGGATGCGTTGCGCTAGAATCGCTTCATAAACCTAAATGAATCTGAATAAAATCGAAATATTTTGTGTACTGAGCAGCGCCTGCGACTTGCGACCGGGGTGCGACCGTGATCAACCTCGATGTCCATTACTATACAAAGTATTAATTAATAAGCCACATATTCCTCGATAATTACACTACTGCACTAAATTAAATCGATATACGTATGTTGTGTACCGAGAAGCGTCTGGTACTGGTGACCCAGGTACAGAGTCCGCTGCTAGACCTCGCTGCCAAGAACTAAGTAAACAGAATATTATATTAATTAGCGACATGTTCCCCGATAATTACACTACTTTACTTGCACTGTTTTAGATAATATTTACTGTGATTTTAAATGAAGAGTTGTTTTCTTCCACAGTTTGAAAGATGCAGGCAGTTAGATATTTAAAGGACAAAGAGTACCCTCTTAAATAATTGAATACGGATAAAAAACAAACCCTCCATTTAAAATAAGCGCTAAAAGGCAGGTAGTACTTAGAAACTAAAAAATCTTTCGAAGTAACTGTTTGTCTAAATATAATGCAGTACACTTCATGAGTCCTTTTAAAAGTGGTATATCATAAGAAGACGTTCAGCTGTTAATAATATAATATTGTGAGAAAGTAGAAAATAATTAATCCCTGGAACTACTGGTCCGATTTGAAAAATTCTTTCAGTTTCAGATAGTCCATTTATCGAGGAAGGCTATAGGCTTATATATCATCACGCTAAGACCAATAGGAGCGGAGCTACATGGGTACAAAGTCACGCGGGACAACTAGTAAAAAAATAAAAACCTACCACTATTTACTTACTTCACATTATAATTGCTTCGTGATTTTATTTATCTCTTTTAGGTAAATTCCGATCCCTTTCATTTATAATATTGTGATCATCTCATCATTGTGGTCATATGGTCCATCCACCATATTTATACATATTGCTGTTGTTAAAGTTCTACACAAAGCAAAAACGTAATCACTTAATTTATATTTTGGTACGTTGTTTTTTAGGTTGTTCACATTATTTTTCTATACGGCCTTTTAAGCAAATATTAATAACAAACTATACCAAAGCAAAATAAACCTTACTGACTGAAGTATAAAGACTAAATTAAGCTATCCCGCGTACACTCCATTATACTAAATCGATTTGCGCAAGGTACCTGACCACGTGAAACGTGTTTTTCTCGGTAAAGGAATGTTTTAATGCTATTTTATATTAGCCGATCCGTCCCGGCATCGCCCGGGTGCAATTAACCAAGTGTATTTACGTTTTATTTCACATTTTAATCACTATATCACTTATCGTTATAGTTTACATTTTAATTTTCAACACCAACGTAATTTTAAATTTGACTGATTCCCAAAAACAACGAATTCACAGCTCGACATTCCATCCCATATTTCAACCCCTTTAAGCCTTTTTTATAAAACATAGCCTATATTCTTCCCCAAGCTATAAACCCATCTCTGAACCAAATTTCATCAAAATCGGTTCACTGACTTAGGCGTGATTACGTAACAGACAGATCAATTCGACAACAGATGGCGTCAGTAGTATATTAAATCGCACTTTCGTTTGTTTAGTTTGTACTCGTAAGTATTACTTGTGAGTTACTTAAGTAATATTGTGCATTTCATACTGAGTGAAGGTAAAATAAAAAAATCATCCCTTCAGTAGGTAGGTTGTTTCCAATTCTTATCAGAAAGAAGTAAAATAAAAACACTGTTACCGTGAATAACGGAGAACGGGACCTCTTGAAGCTTTAATTTGATACAATATGCAATGAGAATTTGATTAAAAAATATTATAATCTATGAAAAAGACGAAAAATAATGATTTTTGTTCAGGCTATACATATTTTTTTCCTGCAGTGACAACCAGTAAAAACAAATCTTCAACAGTGTATTCAGTTCACTGCAATTGTGACCCTGACACATGATTTTATTTACGATAGACAATATTCACCTTATGAAATTACTTAACACATTGATTACTGATTTATTGGCTGCTACAGTTATGTAAGGTGTCCAGTAAAATTATGTCAAAGTCTTACAGAACGAATTGTGTCGAAGAATTTCAGACAGAACAACAACAATTTCATAAATATCACAAATAAATACTAATAAACTTCCACGATTGGAAAAGTTATTCATTTTCCGAAACGAACCTGTCAATGGTGTCAGTGCCGTCAATAATGTCAGTGCCAGCACACAGCGCGTTTAACTGCTCGTAAAATATCTATAAAATATATCACCTCTAGTCTCAAAGTCCTTCTCTAGTTATTAAACGTCTATGATCGTTACAAAATAATTACATATCTAAATTATCACAATACATTGAAAACATCTCCTTAGTATTCGTTTTGTAATAAATCACTGAAAAAGTAATTATATTTACCGTCATCGCCGTTTTCCGTCGTTTGGTCCCGGTTATCGGCACCAAATTTTATTTAAACGTACCAAATTAAGAAAAATTACATTTATAATAAATAATTTAAAAAACACGTTTGGCGAATACATACAGTCACACCAACACATAAAGTGAGAGAATGTTGCCAGCGTATTAAAACATTGTATTCGAAAAGCGCTTACTCAGCAGTAATGAAGTATAATAAACAAAAATTTTGGAGCCGAAACCCGGGACCAAGCGTCTAGGGAATAAAGCTGTTGCCAATATGTATATTAAAACAATATATGCCCATAAACCCACTTTCTATAAATGATACTTCGATCGGATGATAATACTATTATTGGGTATCATCATGGAGCTGATGATGGAATCAGGAAGTGGATAATGGAACTCTTGAATAGCTACAAAAGTTTGTGTTTGTTTGAATGGGTTTAAATTTCACTTTAAAGTTAAATAGGTCCTAAGCCATATATAGACAAAAGTATATTTATATTGTAATATGAAAACGTCACAAACAGCTAAGTGGTCTGATTTATAGTGCAATTAGCGACCTTTACCATACTTGTATTTAAATAGACTTTATTATGAAAGAAATAGAGGTCATGTTGCTTTACAAACGAAGTTCAGCGCTAAAAGGCCATCTGCCAAATCTAATAACAATAGTTTATTTGTTAACTATTGCTTTTGTTGGAGTTAGTGAGTACAATTTATGGGTAAAACTTTTAAGTGCCAAAAGAATTAATGCGAGTTAAAATGTGTTGCGAACTAAATGTATTGTAAAATTGTTCAGTTTTTTATAATTATCGCCACTGTCCAAAACACTTGAACCATTGCAATCTGTATAGGGAGAATTGTACTGAGTAAAATGTAATAATACCTTTTATTTGGAATTTAGACAGAAAGCTGAGCAGGGTTTGAAACCCAGGTCTCGGTTTAGAAGATATTTGTACAATCACAAACAATTGTCCGTATTTCTAAACATCGCTCCTATCTTATTACTCAAATATTCACTGTATGAAAATACAATCGGAAAAAGGTTTGTTAAATCTTTAGAATGAGAATTTTGAAGAAAAGACTGAATGACAAGACTGACTGAATATAGAATTGATAAACGATAGGAATTTCTAAATTAACTCCATTTTACTTAGGCTTTCTTTTGTGATTACTTGGTTTCAGGTATCTGTATGGGCAAATGATGATAATAATGAATGTTTATCAGACTAGTGAAATCAAGTCTTTCTTGAATCCAGAAAAAAGCACATCCCGAGATATATAATAAAAACAATTAAATCTGAAGTTGGCAGTACAAACGATGACCCTGACATTGCAAATGTCCATGACCGTTTACGATTAGACAGTCTCGAGTGAATGCGCGTCGTCCACAATATTTGTTCAAACACTTATATTAACCGGTATGCTATGACATATTAATATCCGCCCACAATATAATTATATGGATTTTTTTAAATATTTATATGTATATTCGAACACTCTATTTGTTAACTCTATATAAACCATTTGGGTATTTACTACATTCATTCAAATATCAGAAAAAAATGGACTATTAAAATAAGTTTTTTTTTTAAATCACTACATAGCATAAAACAAAGTCTTAGATCTTTAAAACTACGCAACGGATTTTCATGCGGTTTTTTTTAAATAGATAGTGATTCATTAGGGAGGGTTTATATCTATACTATTATTATAAAGAGGAAAGATTTGTATTTTTGTATGTAACGAATAAACATAAAAACTACTGGACCGATTTCAAAAATTCTTTCACCATTAGAAAGCTACATTATCCCTGAGTAACATAGGCTATATTTATTACAAAAAAAATTAGAGATCCCCAGAAATTCTCACTAAAACCAACACAAGGTGCAAAAAAATTAGCCATAAAATATCTTTCATCGCATGCGCTGCGAAAAGTATTGATGATAGAACAAAAAAATGTTTTACAATATTATAGAACGTATCAATATCTACAAAAAACTCCGATAGACCATATGTCCAACTATTGTAGTTATGTCACTATAACTACTTTTTTACATTTTAAAAGTTGATAAAAATGCCTATCAAAATCAGACCATGTTTTCCATAATTTTGTATTAATTCTTATCCAAATAAATTATTTCGTAATGAAGACTGTTTCAATACCTGTTAATTACTTTTTGAATTATTGAAATCGGACATTCCAGTCAAAAGATATTACGAAATAAAAATATCAATAGTCAAAAAAATCAGAAATATAATAAAAAATAATCCCAGACGGGCCGCCGGCGCGGTGTGGCGTGAGTGCCTCGCAGCGCAGCGAGTAACGCGGCGATAGAGGATCGACAGAATGCGGGAGCCAAAATGTTTAAAAAAAATTATCCACCCGTGCGAAGCCGGGACGGGCCCCTAGTGTATAATACATGCATAATATAGAGGCGAATTCGTGCCAAGCAGGGGCAGGTCGCTAGTTTTTAAAAGTTACAAATATTCTTCTTTATTTTTAATGTTTTGGGTGGCCCTATAATCTATGAATTCCCTGAAACTTAGAAGGAACCCCCTCATACTCATGGGGGGTTGTGATAACCTACAAGACCATACAAGACTGGAACTGCTGAAAAAGTGTTTTTATTTTTACGTTATAGTGAGGTGCTAAATATTAAGTCAAATAGTAAAGTATGTTGTCGCTTATTAGTGTTAAATTAAAAAAAACCGTGATGAGTCCCTACGTCTTAACATATATCTAATTACTTTTTGTGACTATTTATGAGGAGACTCCACCTTTGCAAGCGAAATAAAAAAATTCCGACTCGAAGTTCCAGAATTAATCTTATCACAACCTCAAGCTTACGTCCTTATGAATTTTAATGCGTAGGGTCCGCGTACGAGCTGTTGGCGCATTATTTATATAACGCCTACGTTACAGAGCAAGTAGTCGAGTGCGGGGTATATAAATACTTTTCTTGTGTAATCTGTATGAATGACACAACGTCCGTCGTCTGACGCTTATCAATGATAATTAAATTCTTACTCGTGTTAAGTTTCTTTGGTTTTATTTAAGCTGAAGTTTTAATTCATTAATGGTTTCATTGATATAAACCGGTGATTCTTATAGTCTATATTAAACACTAAGGGTGAATGACATAACCTTGGACGGGTCGATATGAAGTGGAAAAACAAATTGGGAATCAATAAGATGTAAGAAAACTATAAAAATTGATCATTACCAGCTGTACCTAAAAGCAAAAAAATCATTTCAAGTGAGTTTAAAAACCTCTATAAAGGTCGATGACCAGTTAAAGAGGGTCAACATTAAAGAAGGGGTAACATAAAACAGGGGTTTACAGCTCAGGTAGTGTATTTCATGTTTATAATCCAGTTTCTAGATAACGCTGTATTTGGCTTCAAAATTGTGTATTATATGATTTTGTAATACAAAATATGAAAGAAAAATCTACATGTGAATAATTTTTAATCTAATACCGGAATGGCCGCACTCAAAGTGATCTATATTTAGCCGTAGGGGTCAACAGCAAACTCAAGAGGGTCGTAGTGAAGCTGAAAAATGTATTGGAGGTTCACAAGATGTAAACTCTCAATAATATGAGTTATTAAAAGTAAAAATTTTGTATATTTAGTAATAATCTAAACAAACGATTCTTCTTTATCCTAAATTCTTCTCTTTAACCATTGCTTTAAAATGAAAAACTAACAATCTACTTCCTAAAAAAATATATACTACAATTTTCTTAGTTTCTTTGTGTAGGACATTAATAGAGATATAAACAATCCCCAACTATAAAGTTTGGATCATAGTTACTTTTAAAGATAACAATTTATAACATGTCTGACAAGTTATAAGAACCACGAAATTGTCTGATTACTAAGAAAATATCTTTTCATAGTTCCTCAAGGATCGTATTTTATAAAATTCAGCTTTTATATTATGACGTAAATAGAATAATTGTTTAATATTATTAAATTTAAGGGTCTCTGATAGGGGTTACATCTATACTATTTGTCTAAATAAAATATAATATAAAAAGGGTTCCGTACCAATTATTTGTCAAAACAAATCACGTCTGTTGTCTGTTTTTAGTATTTCACGGTTCATAAGATACAGCCTGGCGACAGACAGACAGACGGACGAACAGCGGAGTTCTAGTAATAGGTTCGTTTTTACCCTTTGGGTACGGAACCGTAAAAATGAGCATAATTTAGCGAATTTTAGGTACATCCCTCCATAGTTGAGGATAGATTATATATCTATTAAGAACATACACATTGAAACTTTCAAGCTTTTTTAAATAGCGTAGGTCTGTTCCTTGCAGGATCTTTAGATATCTCTTGCCTCGGTGTGTAAATGATGATAGCAAGGAATATTTATTACACCTATACCGTACAGAGTATAGAGTACAGCGTAGCGTACAGCACGCCACATAACACGTGACGGTGAGTCAGTGATAATAACTTTTCGCGTAAGCCGATAGTGCGCAGTACCAACTGTTATCAATTCACGGTATAAACAATAAAACTAGCGTCGCGGCTTCGGCAATATAAATAATATAGTTTTATCAATAACTTGGTGCGTTCAATAATAGCTCACCTTCACTGCTCGATCTTACTATAAATAATGAAGTGGCCCTCAGTGATTCCTAGCATTAAGTAAATTGTACGACACTTAAGGGGTTAGGGGTAGTCAGAGACATGAAAAAATGAGAATTTCCAGTATTTTTTTATCAAACATCATTACATAATGTTTTGACACGAAATCACGAAAACTTGGAAAAAAGTTATAATTTCATCAAAAGTTATAGCTGTTTGTCTTGACCAAGTTCCAACAAAAGGGTAATGGTGACCATCATAAGTCCTTGGAGATTCATTTAAAATCAATCGGACAAAAAAAGATAGTTATAAAATTGATAATCTTGTGCCTGATCGAAGAATTTTATTTTTTTTTAATTTCTACAATACAAATTTATTATCAATGCTGCCAACTCAAGCGATAGGACGCAGGTGTTTTACAGCCAGGCAAAAATGGTTCGGTCATTGACCCTTACTTGAATAGGTTATATGCTACACAAAAAATCTCTACCTACCCACACATATAACAGAAATAGAATGTTTTGTAAAGTACCCGCATTTATAAATTCCTTTTATAGTACATAGTGTTCAAAGGCTTAAATTTCTTTTTAATTATAATTGCTCAATAATGTATGTATCAATCCGTCAAGTTATCTCATACTAGCCGACTCGCGCGACTTTGTATGCGTCACATAAGAGGGGGAGAGAAGAGAAGATTAGACAGAGTGTGGCGTAGTCAACTATAATACTATTCTAAAGGAGCTGAAACTATTTTAATTTTATCTCCGTTTACGCAGCACACACTACGAAAGCTCACTAATGCTCCACTCCTATGGATCGCAGCGTGATATTATATCGAGGCACCTTCAACCAAACGAACAAACCAACCCATCAGCTTTTTAATATTAATATAGGTATTTTAAAGAATGATATCTGTTACTGTAAAGAAATATGTATCCAAATAAAAATATGCACTTTAGACAGGAGATCTATTCCTGGGGCACAAGCCCCAGTCACTGCTTCTTATCTAAAATATGTTTATACGTATCCTCCTCTCTCATTTTCTTAACACTACGAAATTCCGTAAACTTCACATTGATGATAATGCCAAGGTTATGATAATGAGATATTAAGTAAATTAAGCTTTATTGAACGATTTTAGAGTTTAATTTGGATTACACTCCCTAAACGCTTTAGATTGTATTATTAAGTCAATAAAAATTCTAGGTGTTTCGAGAAAGGGCTTGGCCATAAATAATCAAATATTGCCCGCGACTTCGTCCGCGTGGAATAGTGTCTTTGGTTATCATTTTTATTTATTTAGGCTAATTAATTTACAAACAAGACACATACATATCTCGTGTCCCAAACTTATAAAGCATTCACATATTTCCATACAAAATTTCATCCCTTATTCCCTATTGTTATTTTACACCCTTGAGGGTAAAACTTTTACAAACTCTTAATGTCATATTTATTTTTAAAAAATCAACAGCCTAACAAATAAGTTTTAAGCTTCTAGCTTTATTAATAAAGATACTTCCATACAACTTTTTATTCCCTCCTTTAAACCCTTTTTTCGTTCTAAAATGTCATTTCTCAGGCTCTAGACTATTTGTATAACAAAATTTTATTTAAATCGGTTTTTTTTTATGATAGATAAGGAACAAACGAGCAGACGGTCCACTTGATGGAAAATGGCCACCGTCGCCCATGGACATCGACAAAACTAGAGAGTATCTCTTGTTTTATCGATGCAAGAACCTGGTATTCGTTGGAACCGCAGCAGTAATGGGATGGAAGAGGGAGAGGTCGCAAGCCCGTCGGGGACCAGATCCCCTACCACCAAGGGGTGCTCGGTTACTCAACTCTTACGAGTTGCTATCCAAGCGGGACAGGAATTGTATTCTAACCCGTTCCCTTACGGGTAAAACTTTATTAGAAGATATCGTTAAATGGAGAGTCGTTTGACGTTGTACCGGGTTAAATGAAGCATAGACACTAACTTTCTAGAATAAATGCTTATATGGACTTTGAACAATTTCTGAGAACGTAATACAAACGAAACGTCTGAAGTGGTGTTACGATGTCAATAAAGATATGACTCGATGAGTTCTATGAATGAAGTGAACACTTCAACGAACTCATTATTTATTATAACTGACTGACTAACTCTACATCTATAGAATTGGTTTCATGTCTATATGACTAGACACACAGTTAGCTTCTGCTTTTAGTTTAAGACACTTCGCGACCGTCTTTATGTGAGCAGACCCTATAATACCGCACTAATTAACGTAAAACTTCTCGTAATCTTCTAAATCAATTTGTTGGGTTGGTGACACCATTTATAACGCATGGACAGTTGAACCGATTTTGATGAAATATAGACTAGAACTTGGAAAATTGCATTGGCAAACTTTTATCCTGAAAATGGCTTGAAATAAGATGAGAGTTTGCAAGGAAGTTCGTCAAATACATACAGAAAATATGGTAAAAATTAAAGTCGGGGCGTAGATAGCACAAAAAAAAATGCCAGGCAAAACCCAAAAACACAATTTCTTAATTATAATCATCCTAATCTAAAGATTGTCTAGATGAAATGCCTATTTAGTTGTAGTAGATTACTATAGTATTAAGAATTTGTTGTAACTTTAGGTGTGTAGTTCTAATAGTGACTTCTGCGCCATTCAAGGTCAAACCTATACTTAGGTGCCGGCAGCTATAGCACTAGAAGGATACCTATTACTGAACAGTACACATTAAACATAAATTCTAGAAAGGAAGCCGAGCATTGGTTGCGACCCAGAAAGCAGACACCTACGCACATAATATGAATTTGTATATCATCCCTTTCCAGTTATATTTTCGTGGCAAAAGCATTTCCTTTTTTGTACCATCCCATCTAATAATATACGAAAATTTAACACAATTTATTTAGTGTACTTATGATAGTCATGTATCATGAGTGTAAAGAGGTGAGGAAAAATAATAGGGGAAAGATGAAGGGCAAACCTATACTTACGTACCGGTAGCTGTAGCACAAGAAGACTACCTATTACTGAACAGTACGAAAATTCATCACAATTTATTTAGTGGTATTACTTATGATAGTCAACTATCATGAGGATCCTCTTATGGAGGATAAGGTGAGTTATTGATATTGTTACTAGTTTGGTTAAATATTGGCTAAGGAAGGAGAGCAGTGTAGGCAGTGTAGGCAGCAAGAATTTGCTGTCATAGATAAGAATTATACAATGCAAATAAGATTTCTTTGAAGCCGGTAATAATAGAGATGATTCAGATATTTTTTTTTACGATGTTGTTTGCTTTATCTCTGAATTAATTTAATTGCATTTGCTTAATATTACAAAATATTGTGAAATTGGTTGAATTTAAACGAAATTCGAGATGTACGCTCTAAAAGTGATATCTCAGTCTTGAACTCAAGATCTGTCCTATATTTTGAAGTTGTCTATGAAAGAAAGTGGGTTAAACTAGTGTTTACAACCTTATACTACATTGTCTATGAAATCTATTATATAGGCAACCTTTTGAATTGTTTTAAATGGGGAAATTTTTTGATAGGATATTGTATTGTTATGCAATGCTATTTATTATACGGATAAATTACAACAAATAAGCAATTAGTTCGTGCTCGTGGGATAATTGTAGAGAACAAAACCCCTACCATCTATTTGTGTTGAAAATGCTAAACAAATTTAGAGAACGAATGCTAAAAAAATTTTTAGAAAATTAATTCTTCAATACATACGTCCCAAAGTTATGAACGGATTTTCATACGGTTTTAAAGAGTAGACAGAATGATACAAGAGGAAGGTTAAGCATAATTTGTTAAGGTTTTGTTTAAATCGATTAGCTTGAATATGAGAAAATCAAGCAGATGGCAGCTGCTGCCTAATCCCTTTTTGATATATAATAAAACTACATATGGTTGGATACGTGTATGCTCTACTACCCGTGCGAAGCCGGGACGGATCGCGAAGAAAAAATATTATTAAGCATGTCGCGACTTATATGTTACGCGAAATACATTTTAACATCAACCACGTACCTTTCTAAATAATACTTTGAATAATAATGTGGTTATTGGATTGTGGTAAAGACCCAGAGTTTCCACGTAAAGAATTTATATAACCATTTGTATGGCAAACGATTACAAACTAGTAGAAGGTCCACCTGATGATAAGTGATCGTCGTTGCCCATGGACATCTAAAACATACGGAACCTGTACACCCGACGCTTGGAGATCCTCATAATATAGCGCTCTGCGAAAATCTCTGGAGACAGATTATTCATAGCCTGCACGTGCGTGGGTGGAAGGGTTTTAACACACGCATATTACTAGTATGCCAAGCATCCAGAAGGTGAGGATGGAATCTGTTCCAGCGTAATGGAACATACAGTTCAGTCGTACAGATTATAATTACCTATATTAAAGCGTTGGCAATGTTGCCACTTATTAACAAAATATTTTTACAAAACTTAAAGTTTTGTAATTAAATTAAAATTTAGTGAATACAATAATAGTTATTATGTCCTATAAAAGTAGGGCGAGAATAGCATATCTACTTAAATTGTCAATTATATTTTTGTTATAAATATATATCTAAGATAAATACTTAAATTATAGGCGGACAATGTTGTGTGTAATTTTTTATTGGACCGTGTCTAGTTCTCTTGTGATTAGTCTTTACATAGTAAAGAATAAAGTCTGTAACGTTAGACCTTCTAAGCTACAAATTTTAATACTGTTTTCAACAATACACAGATTAATACAAGTATTATTAGTAGATAGCCGTGCGTAACCCGGCGGTTCGCAAGTTTAAAATACAAGTACAGCATGTTTACCGTACGGTATTCTAAAAATCAATATGCATTCTATCGTATATTGAAACCTAATGATAAAACTGTCTGCGACCCTTCGTGCTTCCCTTCCATTACATACATATCATTATATATACCTACTACTACGCTTCGTGTAAATGTAAAATGCAGAATATTAATCCAAATATAAAATAAAAATATGCTTATACTTTTAAATATAATAAAATATAGGCAATAAAATTGACAAACACAGAATTGTTAAGTACGCTTCAAAATTCCTGACACGAGTATCTCAAATATTTGTTAGAATTTAATAGGGAACTCGATTTAATCTTATATTTAATGTCAAAAAGTAAATTACACATCATATGAAAGGTTAATAACCATTAAATTAAAAATTTAAATTACTCCCGAAACTAATTTAATACAGTCACCAAGTATACATACAACATAAAAGAAAGATATCAATAAATACCGTTTAATCTGTTTCACAGATTTTTACCAATGAGCTGATAGTCTTCAAACGGGTGAACAGATACAATTAATACTTCATCAGAATCGGTCCATTATCTTGGTTGCTTGGATGCCATAGACAGACATATAGTATAATATTGTATAGATACACCCTTCGTTGTAGCGTGAGGCGTAAAAAGCTCTCGGCTTACAATGATATTCTCCGTACAAACGTTAATTCCCGTAGTAAGTAATATCTCAAAAATAATTGAACATTTATTCATTCTTTAAAAAAAACTTTTTAGGTGGATATTTTATATTACAATATCTTCTGACGATATATTGTTTTACTTTAGCATATACACATATTGTTTTACATTGTAATACTTAAAGGAGAAACTTTTCATATTTCGTTAATTCCTCAGACATATCAAGTATACTGTGGAGTAAAAAGAAATCTAATTCAATTAGCCCTTAGGTCTCATTATATTTAAAAAAAAATTGTGATCAATTACATAGATAGATTAATGAGTATTTTTACACTCAAAAACACTATATTTTATTTATTGTTAAATTAACTAGTACAACAGTCAATACATTACGAAACAATATATTCCAGTCAAAACAAACTGTGTGTTGTCTACTTTAACCTCTTATCGTGCAATTGTTAGAGAGAAATAATGTTATGTTACGTAATATACTTAGGCGTTAAAATACTTTTAATAAAATATATATTTATATAAAAATGAAGAGATAGTAAAAATATACAATCTTTTATAAGCATCGTATGTGCACAACGAATAGCCACGGGCGAGAAGTATTCTCACAGAAACAGTAGGCTAAGGGATTCCTGCCACATATGTGAACATTCATCTCCACTGCATGGGATCTCTGGACAAGCTTAGGGTTACATAAGATTACCCTGACACAGGGCTAACCTAACACAAATCAAGAAAACAAAATATGTGGTGGTCTCTAAATGTTTTTTCTTAATATTTGTAGACGCGTCGTCTTTAAAATAATTCGACAATAACATTGTATTTATTTTATCATATTTCTTTTACTGGTACATTGGACCCTGATGATATTGAAAAGGGACAATTTGATCAGTTTTACGGCTTCCTCAGGTAGATGCAAGCGATATCAAGAAGCAGCCTCGATCAGAATTTGATATACTCTATGTAAAAAAATACTCAAAAGGATAGTTTTTAGATTGTGATATTTTTTTGTTTAACGTTTTTTGTCTTTAATTTTCTGGGACCCAAAAATGTATTGAATTGACATTATAGTGTAGTATAATTTGTTAGTATAACTCGTTAAGTATAATTTGTGTTAAGTTTTCATTAAAATATGAATACTACAGAGGATTGATCGTAACTACAATTAGACTAACTAGATTATTTACGGATAGAGCACTGAATTCGTAAATGTAAGTAGTAGTGTATGATTAAGCAAAAGTTTCGGGACGATACAGTTTTTAATTAAGGGTTGAAGGTTATAATGAGTGAGAATAATTAAATTGTGAAATTATTGACCGTGAATATTTCGATGTCTTCTTTCTGAAACCCCTTTTATTTGATTTCTCTAATATTCATTTCATATATAATAGCACAAGCGTCGAACGAAAAAAGGTTAGGAAAGTAGTTTTATATGTAATAAAATATGTAAACAAACAAACAAATTGTTAATTTGTTCAACTAGCAACTATAGCTTCCCCGAATTAATTCTGGTACAATGAAGTAGTTTATTTACATAAAAAAGTTAGCAACCCCAGTCCTAAAATTATATGGGGCGAGTTTAGCATTTTATATACTACGGGTATTTCAGTTTAAATTGACCATTTAATGCAAATTTGACCAGAAAACCTTTATAACATTTCTGTTGCACGAACTTCAAGCATAAATAAGAAAATTTTCCATTTTACATTTTTCTCGGCTACACGAAACGGATCTGATCATTTATTTTTTTTGGATATAAGAATAATTTACGATTCGCATTTTCCTGGGCTAAATCGAAACATATCGAACCATCTTTTGGGTATATAAATTATCAAGAAACCAGTTTCTGTAAAAAACATTAAATTTTAAAATATCTCCAAATATACAACCAATAATGCCGTTTATAGTAAATTTGAATATAAATGTATATTTATAATATGCATTTATAGTCAAATTTTATGTGATATTTTGAAAGACATCTTTTCGTAAACTATCAGAGCCCAGTCAGTATCTTCTATATGATTTTTATGTTTGATTTGGAACCATTGTCTATACCAGTGATCCTCAAAGTGGTCTATCAACTAAAATATCGATTCCCAAGGCTCGATAACGAGTTTCGGGAAGTCGTAAGAACGTAAAAGAAAAATGAATAAGGGATCTATTACGGCAATGGTAAGTTATATCTGTTATAACATAAAACTTACGTTAGGTGGGTTTTCCTTTTTTTGATCATCCAAACTGGGAATTTACAAAGGATCACTCTTCAAGCGAAATTAGGTAAAACTACAGCTAAGTGTACGTATCAAATAAGTTTGGACTAGCATCATCCTTTTTGTTAAGTTTGGTAAATTAGAAATGTTCAAAAGTATACAAGAAAAGAAGCAAGAAACCTCAGGCACATCTGTTAGGAAAAGTATTAAATATTCCAAATTAATTTAACTTGCACAAAAGTTATGAAAGATCGATATTCGAAGTTATATTCAGACACGGCAACCATATTGGAAACTAATGAGACCCGCCTGCGTCCCTCGACCCTTCAATTTCATTTAGTACATACATACTTTAGTGTATTATTGCTTTTAAAACTTTAAAGATTGATTCGTATGCTAATAATAAAAAGTATTAGTTTTGTAGCTTAAAACCCGGGAGCAGATATTTAGAGATTTATTTCTCTGAGCTCGTTAGTCAACATTTAGTTAATAAATCGAGTAAATAAGCACTGCTGCTCAGCACGAGGAATACTTAAAGTAAACCTGACAAATCAAACGTTATTAACAGAGTTACTAGCATAACTTGGAAGGACATGTTGACTTTTAATTCGCATGACAAAATTTAACAAAATTAAAAACCTGCCTAATCCAGGCCCTCCCCTCGTGACCCAGGAGTCAAAAACCTCAGGAGGTAGTTCGTTTCCTGTCATGATATTTAGATAATGAAGTATTAAAGAGATATATTATAGACAACAGTAAATATGGTATTATATCTTTTACTTCTTTTTTCCCGTATGTATATGAATTTTGAATACAATGACTTATCAAAAAGGGAATAGTTTTAAATACCAAAGAGAGTTTGTTAGTTTGGTAATACTTTCCGCTTTAACGGTGCGACGAATCGACGTGATTAAACGAAGTTAAAAGCCACATTTCCTTTGGGAGAGTAATAAAAAAGTTGTACTATTTCCTTTATTTTCCTGTTGCCGCTAATTTATATCAATATAATATCGATTTTTTCTTGTCACGTCTAGATATATGGATTTAGTTAAACACTAAAACCTATGATACACCTTTTCAAAAAGCCCATTAATCCCATATCAGTTAGAATGACTGAATAGACGGAAAGCCTCAATATACTGTTAATTTTAGGCTTTTGAGACTGTCTTGGACAGCATTTTGGTTTCGAAAACTGCCTTTTTTTATTGCTCTTTATTGTACACAAATAAAACACAAAAAAATACACTGAAAATAAAACTAAACTAAGACGAGTACAATGGCGGACTTATTCCAATTAGGAATCTCTTCCAGTCAACCTTGAATTGATTGAAATGAATAACAATATTAATTAGGGTAGGATCAGTGATTACTACACAAAAACGTTCGTGTACATTTGAAATACAAAACAAAAAGAAATATATAACATTAAACATGAAAAACCATATTATATATATGTTATATATTAATGCCTTTTTGACTTAGCGAACAATTGTCAAAAATGCTCTTAATGTAGTAGTGGAATGTCGATGGACATAGCTATATCATTATTGTTATTATCGTGATGTGAGTAAAGTAAAATAGTAAATACAGAAAAACCTATAAACCCTGTACTTGGGTCGCAAGCCCTATTAGTCCCTCAACGAAGAGATACGGTTAATAAATTTTTAAAACGAAATCAATTCTCTATAGGTACTCACAATACCATGTCTACAATGTACCAGACGGACAGCGTACTATATAATTCAACTCCCCCATAGTATCGAGCCCTTTCCCTTTGACGCCATTGCGTAAACTAATTAAACTACCTGCCATGCTGTAGACAGGTGCACTAAAATATTATTTCAGTTTTAAAAATTACGCTTTGATACTTTTCAACCAAGGCTTATATCCCACTTCTGATTTTGGAATATTAAAGTAGAATTGTTAAACTTTTTGAGGAAAAGAACCTGAATCAATACTATTTCTTTAGAAACACTAAATCAGATGTTAAAATCAATGGTTTGGAAGAAAATTATTTACATAAAAATGGTCGAATGTATTTTAATGTAATTCTAGATCTAGTATAGTTCCTTTTAAGATCCTATTTATAGCTGTTATGTTTGTTTAGATTCCGAAGTTTTCGCGGATATCTATACTAATATTATAAAGAGGAAAGATTTGTATTTTTATATTTTTGTATGTAACGAATAAACATAAAAACTACTGGACTGATTTCAAAAATTCTTTCACCATTAGAAAGCTACATTATCCCTGAGTAACATAGGCTATATTTATTACAAGAAAAAATTAGAGATCCTTAGGAAATCTCACGAAAACCAACCCAAGGTGCCAAAAAATTAGCCATAAAATATCTTTCATCGCATGCGCTGCAAAAAGTATTGACGATAGAACAAAAAAATGTTCTACAATATTATAGAACGTATCAATATCTACAAAAAAGTCCGCGAGACTATATGTCCAACTATTATAGTTACGTCACTATAACTACTTTTTTACATTTTAAAAGTTGATAAAAATGCCTATCAAAATCAGACCATGTTTTCTATAACTTTGTATTAATCCTGTAAATTACTTTTTGAATTATTAAAATCGGACCTTCCATTCAAAAGATATTACGATATTAAAAATATCAATATAAACAAAAAATACACGACGACGCGACGGGCCAGTATAGCGACGCAGCGCAGCGAGTAAAGCGGCAAGAGAGTGGGCACCGAAATGCGGGAGGGCCAATATATTTTTAAAAATAATATTCCACCCGCGCGAAGCCGGGATGGGCCCCTAGTAATCTATAAAAAAGAAGGTGGCATTCGGTTTAAAAATTGTATATGCCGGGGTATAGTTGGGGTAGGATAATAGTGAAGGCCGTGTCGGGCTATAATTAGAGTAGGATAATGATAAAGAAAATAATTGTCACTTCCGTCGCGATTTTTATATTCAAAGATTTTTGACAGCCTCAAACGAGTAAAAGATTAATGTTAAAAATCGTTGAATATTAAAATTACGTGACGAAAGTGATGATTAATTTTCTTTATCCTACTCTAATTATAGCCCGACACGGCCTTCACTATTATCCTACCCCAACTATACCCTGACATATATAAAGAGTTTTTGTAATTTTAATTATTACCCTCTTTGCTCACAATGAGAGATGGTTAGGTTTTAGCAGGAACTAGAAACACAGACAAAATATTTCAACCAACGTCTGAAGTTTGAAACTAAATGTTTCTTTAAATGTCCCTAAACCTTTCATTTCTTTCTGAAGACGAATCGTTTAGTTAGAACTATAAATCCCTACAAAATACATTATTAACTCCAATTACAGTACATTGAAGTAAATTTATGTGTTTAAACACGAGCTTTAATAACACAGCACAGAATATAAATTGACTTGATATTGAATAATTAATAAAGTTTAATTATATGGCGAAATGTTGAACGTATTTCACTAAATATAATAACGAGGCGATGCGTGATGAGACTTTCAGATTGGTTTTCATGTTTCAAGGAGCCAATACATTTTTAATTTAATCACGTCGGTACAAAACTTGCAATCTCTACATAGTACCTATGAAACAGTCGCTTCCTGCTGTTTGTAGGCTTTTAAACTACCCATCAGATTTTAATGCGGTTTTCACCAATCGACATAAATACATTTCTGCCTAAGAATTTATAACATTCTATCTACTGTGAAAAAATTAAATAATATTCATATATTTTTTTAATGAGATGAGGTAGTGGGTAGTCTATAAAAGTCGCTTTTTCTGGAATATATACTTCCAGGGATGTTTTGGATATTAAATTTCGGATCTGGATACGGATAAAGGAATAATATTACATCGGTTTCGGTTAAGAATATGAAATTATTTCGGATTATCCGTTAGTTTCGGTTACGGTTATTATATTTTGAAAGTAAAATAGATTTGGATTTCGTTGCGGAAAGTAAATTTACTTTATTAAAAAAATCCAAATTACTTATTGAAATATAAACGTCATAAGTCATTTTTCTGTAAATGCATACAAGTAAGATTTTAAATGTAAAATGTAACGTAGTCACACAATAACTGACTAGTAATGAACAATAAACAATGCAAGGGAACGAACTCGAAAAAACTTTTCTTAACATGCATCAGTTAGATTCCGCTCCTATCCGAAATCGTTATATCGGATTCGGTAACGGTTACGGAGCTCCATAACAACCCTGATATATTCCACAGATAGACGTGATAGCTTGGTTCACGGTTACTATGACGACTGTCATTGATATGTGTGAGCAACAAAGGATCGATCGCAGCTTTGGTTCTGACGTAAAACACAGTAAAATCAGTCGGTAATAGTCCTGGTGCTGTGTCACAAGCTCCAATAAAGAAAAAAAATAAATCAAGTACAATAAATTGGTAATACGAAGAGAGGCGAGGGCAAACCGCTGGTAACGAATAACATATGATTCATTAATATTGAATGTAACAACAACCTTGTAACGATTATTACAAAACTATTATATTATGTTATAATTCGGCCTCCTTTGATCACATATCGCAAAATCTAATCGATTTCGATACATTTTATTAGACTTGATTGTAATCTAATGTATGGGAATTAAAATTTGTCAAAATATTACTACTATCAGTGACCACGATCGATAAGTCGTGGGTTCAAATCCCGGACATTGGACTACTAGCGTGGCCCACTCCGGACACAAGCATGCCAGCTTACTAGGAGGGGTAAAGGGAATACTAGTAGTATGTGATCCATACTGCTAGTAATCTTATTTTAAAAAAATAATGGAAATTTTCATAGAGTCTACGGCCATTGACGAGCTGTCACCCTACGCA
This sequence comes from Limenitis camilla, assembly GCA_905147385.1. Classification (NCBI taxonomy): domain Eukaryota; kingdom Metazoa; phylum Arthropoda; class Insecta; order Lepidoptera; family Nymphalidae; genus Limenitis; species Limenitis camilla. The sequence continues at coordinate 2,947,287 of LR990251.1, read as the reverse complement.
TGTATTGCATGTTTTTCTAACTGGATAAAATATGTTGCTGATTCATTCTTATTTATGGTTCTTAGAATCGTAGACGAGTTTTGTAAATGATTTTTCTTAGTCTATATGTTGGACATTTTCTTCTTGGACAGGTACTTTTTTAATAATTAATTACTTGAATTAGATAGATCCAAGGATGTTATGGAGTTTCGTAACCGCAACCGAAACTTTCGGATATCCGAAATAAAAAAGTATCCGTAATCGAAACCGAATACGATAGAACAGTTTCGGATAATTTCGGATAGGAGCGGAGTCTAAATGATGCATGTTATGAAAAGTCTTTTCGAGTTCGAGTTTGAGCCAACCAACAATTAGCCCAATAGCCACGCGCCTGTTTATTATTAAATGTTCATTACTAGTCAGTTATTGTGAGATTACGTCACATTTAAAAATTTACTTATGTGCACTTAAAGGAAAATGACTAATAATTTGTATAAATTATTAACAATTGTTTATATTTCAGCAAATTGTGTTTTAAATCTAATGTAATTTGTATTTTTTTTTAATCAAGTAAATGCACATTACGCAAAATATCAACAGTGTAGTAAAAACTTTTCACGGAAAAGGGTCAAAACCTAATTGTATTTTACTTTTAAAAATCTTATAACCGTAACCGAAACTATCCGAAACTAACGGATAATCCGAAATAATTTAATATCCTTAAGCGTATCCGAAACCGATATAATATTATTCCTTTATACGTATCCGTTTCCAGATCCGAAATTTAATATCCATAACATCTCTGATTTAGACTTATTATCTCCTTGGACTGATGTATAATTATTTCGAAAACGCTTCGAACTCTCATGGTATCTTGTATGACGTCACATCGTGCGAAACAGTCTTTGCTGCTTGGTCCAGAACTGTCATGATGATTTGGGCTACATTCATTTTTGTACCCACACTGCTCTCATTACTCTACGAAATTGTTGAGAACAATGGCGGTCCACACGACGTGACGTCACATTGCGTAACTATTTTAGTCAAATTTCGTTTAGTTTCTTAGTGAGTTTTATAGTGGAAATTCGTGTATAATAATGCGGAATATTAGTCTTAATGCAGAGAGATTAGATTAATATCATAAAGAGAGTATAGTTAGAAACTACACGTCCGGGTTTCTGTGTTCCAGTTTATAGAGGAATCTACGAGATTCCAGTTAACATGAAACTAGGTACATGTATATATATTATCATCAACTATATGTATATTATAATTTATTTTGATAACAGACTAGCAAAAACTACAAATATAAGAGTTAATGATAAATATCTATATTCGATTATAAGCAGCATTACATAATTGAAATTTTCGACGAAAACTCAAAGAAAAATTCTTAAGACGCAATTTCCCAAAATAATATATCTATGTAAAAAAATAAGGTTTAAATCTCCGACGATTAAATAAGATCTAGATACAGAATGAAACTGCATTTTTATTCATCGACGCATAGACTAAATAATAACTAGCGAAAAATATCTACCGAATATATGAAATTCCCTTATCGTCCTCTAAGTATGATTTCGAAGGATTTTAACTCTATCACTGTTATATTACTTGCTATGCCCTTTTGTGTGGAGTACCCCTTACAACCCTTTTTTCGCATTAAAAAGTAGACTATGTCCTTTCTCAGGCTCTAGACTACTTGTATACCAAATTTCATTTAAATCGTTTCACTAGTTTTGGCGTGAAAGCGCATCAGACAGACAGAGTTACTTTCGCATTTATAATATTAGTAAAGATTAAGAATTATTTAGTGACCATAGGTTTAAATATATCTACGTAAGCTTCGGAAAAAAACATAGAAAGCCCATCCCACGCCGCGTCTGTGTATCAGTTTGCATTAAACTCAAAAACCAAAAGGGCTAAAGTGTATAATTTATTAAAGCATCAAATTTAAGAAATGTTTAGCTTAACATATAATAATGAACATAAGGTACACATATAAAATGTCGTGAGAGATAATTTGATAGCAGAGTGCAGTTGCGGTGGATTGTAATACGAGAACACACCACAGGATCGTCTGTCTGTGCGTTCCTATGAACACAGATACTGAGTATGTTTTAACAAGAATTTTTAGACTACTTTTTATTTTCCAAGAACACATTGTGTATCGCGTCAAATGACAAAATATCTATTTTCAATGATTTTTTTTTTAAAACAGCAATAATCTTAAAAATCTCGTTTCACAGTGTTTGTTATATGACTCCTACGAAACGGCTTGAGCGATTTTTATGAATTTTTTGTGTACATTTGGTATGTACGTCTGAGAATGATTATATATATATAAAAAAGCAACGTCGTGGAGTAGCCGGGTCTGCTAGTATTTTAATAAATATGAATGTTTTATAATCTATACCTATAAAAAAAGCTCGCGCACAAAGGGATCCCGTACCAATATTTGGTAAAATAATTTACGCTTGTTGTATTATAATGAACATACATATACAGCACATAAAGTTTTTTTTGAGAAATATTCCACTAAAGACAACTTCAGATATTTATTCTCTAAGAGACAGATGCAGCAAAAAAGCTTTTTAAATTCATGTTTTAATGTAAATATTTTCAATATATTTTGCTTTATTGTTACTATGAACCAGTTGTACATTCTTCGTATACCTATTGATAAGTTAAATAATTGAATGTGCAATTCAAAAAATAAGGATCCTTTAGAGGTGTGCGTGGATGCGTTGCCAAGGATATATTTATTAAGAACCAATAAAATCACTCGATTCACCTAGCCTTATATGTCAAATGAAGCAATTTTATAGATTCTTAAAAATCATATCCCTCAATACAAATCTTTGCACATCTCTTGTTGAAACTCAGCCTAAAACTTGATTTTTATTGAAATCCTTTTAATTAATAGCTTTTTTTGTATCAGTCTCTATTTTTTTTTGTATTTAATAACTTAGTTTTATTACAACACTGGCCGGTCGTAGCGAGATGTTAAATAGCCTATGTTGCTCCTTGTTACATCAGCTACATGCCAGTGGAAGTCCTGTCAAAGTAGGTCCAGCCATTTTAGAGATTAGCCGGAACAAACAGAAAGACAGACAAAAATTGTAAAAATTTTGTTTATAAATGTACTGTGTATAGATCCATATACACAGATAGTAAACATTTGAAAAAAATAGAAATTTGTGTAATAGGATAAAAATAACTGATAAGGACTAAAAAGTAAAAGAATTACAAATTTCATAATACACTGACGTACCATTATTGAGATTGCTACTATAGATAATGTGATAGTTGTCGATACATTAATAATATACCGCATTTGAATAAAAGCAGATATAATCTTTTATACTAATATAAAGTGGAAATGTTTGTATAGTAGGTTATGTAACTACTGATTTGATTTTGATAATTATTTTACTAATAGAAAGATACATTTCCAAATGACCTAGACAACTTTAATTTATCAGACTTTGTCCAAGCGTCTCGCTCAATGTGTCAAATGAAATGTTTCTCTTCGTTTGCAACAAACACACATTTCTGTTGGAAACGCAGTGTTATATTGCACTATTGCCATAAGAGTTTTCATAGGAAAATGTATTCTTATTTATTCCAAAACATGTAAATCCTTGGGCTAGGGAAGATCAGTAATACAAAAAGGAATTCAACCCAAAACCTTCATATCGTACTTAATGTCATTAAATATATGCTGCTATATCTTTTAAAAACAAAGTCACTTAACACTGTCTGTACGCTTCATATAAACTATTCAAAGGGTGTTAATGTCTCTAAATTCTCACTAATAGACAGAGAGATTTAAGAGGAAGGTTTATATATGTAATACATGTATATTATAGTAGAGAACCCATGATAATAAAGAGAAGATGTGGAGATGATATGACTATCATGTATTGTTTTCAGGTGCACAGATCTCATACACATACAAGATTAAGGTCTGATTTCATAGCCATCTCTAATCACATCTCTGTGTTCAGTAAAATATACAAAAAGGTATAAACAAATTTGTATCTGTCTGTATTTAAAATTATTTATAATATTTAGAATGAGAATGAAACCAGTTTAGATTTTACCATACTTTTTTTTTATTGGTAGATAAGGAGCAAATGAGCAGATAGTCCACCTGATAGTAAGTGGCCACCATCGCCCATGGACATCGGCAAATCAAGACATACCCTCTTGTTTTGTTGATGCATTGCATCCTCGAAGATAGAGTGGGAAGGGGGAGTGAAGAAAAAAAATGCTCACAAGATCCGCAGCATTAATGGATAATCCGCAGCAATATCCACAAAAGCCTATCATAAGTTCACTTGATTCAGATGATCTTTAAGGCTCGCATTAGCTATATAATTAAAATAAAAGCAATTCTAGATATCTTTTGTAACGAAATATAAAAGTAGAATCACAGTGATAATAGTGTTCTTCTATAAAATATTCTTCTCTCGAAGAACCCAAATAGTAAAAGGTCAAAAATAAATATACTATGTACTCCACTTATTTGCACCAGTTACAAAGAATCAAAATACTTTGTACTCACGGATGGAAATACTATAACATATCATATAGTTATATCCTGTATTCATACTATATATAAAATAAGGAAAACATATAGTATAATTTAAAACAGTTTGTTGTTATGGTATATACCAAAAAAAATGTGTAATAATAATTGTACAGTACAAATTTAAATCTATTGATAAGGAAAAAATATCCCAGCTATGGATAATAGTGTAAAATTAATTACAAATTTTTGACGTTTCAAAAGTATTTTAAAAAAAAGTTAATTGAAATAAATAATTTTGATTTGATTTAATTAACATAAAAACAAAATATTCAAAAACGTAAAATGTTGGTATCAGAGTTAAAATTTTTAAAATTATAAATAATTGAAATTTACGAACAGCCAAGTGGCGTAATAAAGATTATAGTTTAGTCAATATTATAGTTTATTTAATTAATGAGTGCAGTATAATTTGTCAATCAACGCGCACCGGCGTACGAGTTTGTTTGTAAACAAATAACATATGATCGACTGACCGGCACAAAATGCCGTATTTTTCATAATTTCTATATTTATTCCAGCGACACATACCAAAATATCAACGCTGTAACCCTCATATTTATTGAGAAAACAGCGTTTGAGTGAGGTATATCTTCAGGGTCTAATAAAAACACCATGCGCTATTATCGCGCCAAATTTTGACAACAATACGAAGTAGTTATTTGGTCAATTTAAACGGTTTATTTCCATCATAAACGCTTATTTACGCTATAAAAGTAAAATATCTACGTTAGCAATAAACCTACAGTAATAAATTCGCCAAAATTCCTCTTTTCCGAATATAAAGATATAATACCGGCACTAGCGCCCCTACCGGCAGCAACACAAAACTGAAACATGATGGCCGACACACAGTAGTTTGATGACTTAATACCTAAATGCGCAAAATACTTACACTTTCCTCCTCTTTTTCCATACCAGAGGGCATCTGAGGTACGGCACGATTAATCGCCGAGTAGTCCGGTAAATCCGGGAGCTCCTCGGCGAGGTATATGGGCATTGGCTTCGTCGCATCCAGGGCCCTCGCCCTAAACGAGAGCTTCGACATTTTGTTGACAGAACAAAACACGCTAGCGTCGACACTAAAATGCACTTTTAAAACACACTATAGCTCCTCCGGGAGGTCCTAAAGGACCGTAAACTGCACTTTGCACACTCTAGTTCGTTCCCATGGTTAATTTTTGCACGCACTCAGTCACAATTAATGAAAAACAATAACGAAACTTTACATATTGAGCGTACTTTACAGAAAGCCATCATGGCGGCTTTCCGTTTGGCGGACGACCATGACCAACTTCCACCTAGTGCGACGTGCGCGGGAAGGAAACACGCGGGAACAAATACGACGTTTTCACTTCTCATTTATTATTTATGTACAATTACCACTTTAATTTATCTTAAATCTATATTATTAAATAAAAAAGAATTATTAAAAATAACTAATAAATGCTTGATAAATTATTTTAAAAGTGACAAAAATAAAAATATTGAAATGACGTCGAACACTAACTGTCAAACCATAGAGTACTGAATGTTGTTTTAAATAACGTTCCGATTCACTCAGTTGTGATATTTTTATTATTATTCTTCTAATAATTTAACTAATATATTTATTTTTTAAATTTAATGTTAAAGCAATAAAAATATATAAAGAAGATTTATTTGCAATTTATTTCATTATTTTAAGAAACCAATAATTTACTATGGCCATAGATAATTTTCTCATCTTAAAAAACATTATTAGCTCACAGACTTATTTTGCATATTAAATAAATACTAAACAATTTTAATTACCTTATTTTGTGCGTAAAAAAATTAAGAAATATAATTACGTAAATTGTAATTAATTTGTCGATACAAAATCGATATTTCGGGATATACGGGATGTTGGAAGAAATTTATATCGATACTTTTTTTACTGATATATATTGAATTTAGCATTATATTTATTTTATAAGTTACTGACATAATTAAAATTAAAGACGATGATGCAAATCATTGGTTTTTTATATAAGCAGCAACAAAAACTTATTACATTTAAGAAATTCAGAATCTTTTTGACCTTTTTTCTATGAACCACATTCAAATATATTTTAGATCAAAAACATTGTTAACGTATATCGATATTAATCGAGTTGAAAGTGCAAAGTAGCTAAATTTGGTTTCTATTGTAACTGTCTTGTCAGTTATATATGTTGACATAAAATTTTATTTCAGCTAAGCGTTTCTGCCCTCACTTAGCTGAGGAATCATTGGTTTCTGAAGAGCTGCACTTTATACATTTTTTAATATTCAATAAAAAGAGAGGATATTCATTTAAAAGTTTATATCGATTCAGCCATTTTTGCGTAATCAATTTACTAATACAGTGCTACTGCTTAAGAAACAAAACTGCCATTATTTAGTCTTCTAATTCTTATAAGCAAGACAGAATAATCCCCTTTCCTTTAGATGTTTGACATATAAAGATATTTGTAAATTATTATTTAATTTAAAAAAATATTTTAAATTAAAATGCATGCGAAAAATAGAACATAAATCGATATATCGATGTTTTTTCTCTCTTTCGACATCCCTAGGAGCGGCACTATGGATTTGCGCGTGTGAGTAATCTATCCATACTATTAATGTCAACATCGATGTAGACATACGCAAATAACTCAGTGATAGAAAGAGATGTCACTTCTTTTAAAGCTACAACTCCTGATAGTTCAAGTTAAGTTGGACGGAAAGCAAAATTGTATGAAGTGGTCGCTGGGTCGGCCAGTTGTTTGACCCCTGGAGCAAATAGTTACTACAAAGAGCTCTTTGCATGTTATGGGGCCCTGGCACTTTGTCTGATTCGTACGAGGGGAGGTCCAAAAGTTCGTGGAATGGAAGGGTTTGAAATAAAATGAAACAACAAAACTATTTTTCCTTTTCAATATAATCACCCTGAAGTTGAATACATTTATTAGATCTATGAATTAATTTTTCTAAACCGTCGTAAAAATAGTTTTTATCTTTTGCCGCAAAATGAGCCAAAATTGCCCCCTTTACTTCATTGTCGTCGGAAAATTTCCTTCCCCTTAGGTCTTTTTTTAAATTAGGGAACAAATAATAATCACTTGGGGCCAGATCTGGACTGTAGGGTGGGTGGACTAGCGATTCGAAGCCATGTGTGTGCAGAGCAGCCATTGCAACTCTGCTCTTGTGAACCGGTGTTATTTGTTGTTTGAAATTTTTTTTCAAACAATAAACAACACCGGTTGTCTTGCAAAAGCAACACACCTTTGGTCAGTTTTCCTTGACGTTTTTCCTTGATGGACTCCTTTAATTTTTCTAGAATCGTTGCGTAGTATTCTCCTGTTATGGTCCTTCCCTTTTCTTTATAATCAATCAGTAGTTCACAATCCCAAAAAACAGTTGCCATCAACTTTCCAGCCAACTCCGGCACTTTGAACTTCTTTGGCGGTGGTGTCCCCTTTTTGTGCCATTGCATGGACTCTTGTTTGGACTCAGGCTCAAAGTGATGAACCCATGTTTCATCTCCGGTAACAATTCGCTCCAAAATCTGTGCAGGCTCGTCTCCACACAACTCCAAAAATTGTTCTGAAGCATCGACGCGTTGCTGTTTCTGAAGCGGCGTGAGCATTCTCGGTACCCATCTTGCACTGACTTTTGTCATACCCAGATGGTCATGAAGGATTCGCAAAATGGTGGTATCTGATACTCCAACTAATGCAGATATCTGTTTTTTCTTTAAACGGGTATCTTCCAGTACAATTTTTTCCACTTTTTCGATGATGTTTGATGTGGTGGCTTCAACTGGCCTTCCTGTGCGAGGGTCGTCTTCAATCGACTCCCGAACATGTTTAAAAAGACCATGCCACTTGTAAACCATTGATTTACTAGGGCACTGGTCCCCATAAACGGTTCCCATTTCATTCAAAATGGTTTGAGCGGTCTTTCCTTGCTTGGTAAGGAATTTTATTACAGCACGGTGTTCAATTTTCTCCATAGTTTTAGTGTTCTTCCGGATTGACTTGTTTATCAGGCGAGTATTCGTGAACGAATGACGCAATTAGGCTGAAACTCAGCTTATATACTAATGATGAGTCCGCAATTAGTATGACACTAAGCAAGCTCCCCTATCCCCACTCCATCCCCTCCATTCCACGAACTTTTGGACCTCCCCGCGTATTATGTAAGTAATAAATCATTATGGGTCTTTTTTTTAAATATGGAATTCTAATAAACCTTATGAGTTGCAAAAATGTTTTTCTTTGTTTTTATTCCATAATAGAAAAGGCAAAGGTATTACAATGTACAGCCTTGTAAACAAATACTATTTTAAGAAAAATAAACGGTGTTGTTGTTGTATCATTGTTGAACCTGATATTGCCTCCTTGGTGGAAAACCCATTATCACTATTCTCGGACATGTTATTTAGGTACATTTTTATATATAGCACATACAAATAAAATTACCTGTAACAAGTTAATTTTTGAATACCTACTGAAAGTATTCTACGAGGAAACACACACAAATATACACATGCGCGCACATTTACATTTAAGAACTCACACTTCATTTAGAATTCCAATTTAAGTTAAATAAAATATAAAATTGAAAACATTTCATATTTTTAACATACAATATATATTATTATGTTATATGAAACTAGAAAAATAAATGGACACGTATTTTCTATTTTTTCAAAATATGAGCTCGGTAATGGTTAAAATCAATTTTGAAATTTAATCTATTCTAAAAAGACGTAAGCACCAAATGACGTCATGTATAAACGGTTGAATAGCGATGTCTGCTTTAACAAATAAAGCATTATTATTCCGCTGTATATGTGACGTCACGACATACGTTTTACTTTTAATCTTACGAAATTATTTGTATCTTTCGCCTACAAGTATCTATGATTTTTTGGACATATATAAATTATGATTACAAAGCGTTTCTGCCCTCGCTTAGCTGAGGAATCAATGGTTTCTGAAGAGCTGCACTTTATATATTTTTTAATATTTAATAAAACGAGAGGACATTAATTTAAATGTTTATATCCTATGATGATTACATGAGGCATAGATGCATAGTTTGTGCACAAAATTGGCAATGAAAAAGGAAGGTAATTGACAAAGATATTAAGTTTCTTTTTAAAATTCTGATTATAAAGTATATAAATGTCGTGTTTCAGTCAAATCGGTTAAGCCATTTTTGCGTAATCAATTTACTAAAGTTATCACAAAATAAAAGGCCCGTTTTGACAGCTCATGCCCATGAAGTTTTCTATTTTTTACCGATTGAAATGTTCTGAAGGTAAACATTTTTCATAGATGGGTACCGCCCGCTCGGCTAAGTACTGTGCATAATGATTTTTTCATATTGTCCACAGACTATTAATAATCGGTTAAGGAATAAACTAAATCGATCAAGATATTATTTTTAAGGCTGACTCGCACTTAGCTGGTTTTATTTATACTTGTGCTTAGGCTCATTAATTACTTAATTTCACCAGTTGTGTAGTGATCTTTACTGAAAATTATGAGACTTGGCTGAACTCGAATCATATCGTGCCTCAGTCGTGGACGGACGATACCAAGGCAACTTGCTCAAAAGTGCCAATAGCAAAAGGCCTACATCAGCCACGGCGGATATGCTGGGGGAGGTTTTGAGAATGATACCTTGCTCACATTTGAAACTAAAAGTACAAAATTGATTTTTCATTTTAAAATACATGTCTACAATATCACAGTTTAAGTAAATATTTTAAAAGAACTTTAATCCAATGTACTTTACAGTACATATTCAAATCGATTAAATACTCATGCAAACTCGTATCGATTTACCGTGAGTATCGAGTACCAAGTCGTCTGGTTACATGACTAATTAAGTCATGAAGACAAATGTCAAAACGGGCCTTTTATTTTGTGATAAGTATAATACAAAAAATATTTTACATAGATATAACGATTGTATTATGGGAGTGAGCGAGAGAGATGATCCAAGCTTTCGTAATATTCATGCATATCTTGAAATTTGATAGGATCATTAGTGGATAAGTGAAAATAAAACAAATACTCGTAAACAATATTTTATTTGAAGTCATTATTAAACATGGTATTAATGTAAAATAAGTTTAATTGTCGGCCACAACACTGAGTCTGTGAGCAATAAACAAATACGCATTAACAGTTGAATTCAAATTTGGGGGCTGCGCTTCCACCAGAGATGAGATAGAATCTCATTTGATATATTGAACGAGGCTAGGTCGCTTGTCTCTGGTGAGAACGTAGTCTTACATTTGTATGAAATTTGTCAGGAAATAAATCAATGTTAACTCAGGAGGTTTTCCCTAAATTTAGGGGAAAATGTTTCCTTTTTTACAATATATTATTTTAATTTTTTTTGGGGTATTTTCAGGTGATTATTGAAAGATATATTTTTGGGAGTTGATAACACTGTTCGAGATCTTTCTAAGCGTTGAACGGGGGTCAATGTAAGATGGCGCCACGGGCGTAGCGAAAGTATTTATAATATTTTTATATTTATTCGATTTAAAGATTAATTAGCGTTAATAATAAATCTTCAATTAAATTCTGAAGGTTTTTGCAGTAGAAGAATTTTAATCCCCAGTTAAAACATTTACAATTTCAGTTGACTAAATATTACTTTGAAGAATAGATAACGCGTCGGTCCAAAATTTTGTCTACAGCTTCATTATTATTAAACTACAAATATAGCATGATATACATCCATATATAATTTACTAGAAGTTTTTGAACCAACGCAACCCATAAACATTGATTAAGTATAGCAGCACTAGTTTTGTCGAGAAGCTTTTAATTAAGAGAATTTAAAAATCGAATTCTATTTTCAAATATATTTAAGCTGGCGTGAGATAAAATGTAAGTCTTGTATATACATTTATAATTCATAAACATCTAATAACTATGCAGTATGTAATATTTTGTACCTACTGAATGACCGTAGAACCATTGTAAGTTGCGTTGTATAGTCACTTGTTAGATATAGCATTGAAATGTGATAATTTTTCATTTAGCCGGCTATATCGCATGTTTGTAAGAGTTAAAAAATTTAATACTACAAAGTTATATTGTAAAGTAACATTACCTATTTATATAAAAATGTGACACTCTTTAAATAAGCTAGATTATATACCGTGTTTTATTACTTTAAAAAAGGTTTTGAGGCATTTTAATTCTACCAAGTTGGAAAGTATAGATTAGTCACACTATTATATTGAAATGTAACACTTTTTAATTTTTCACTATAATCTTCAATCCTTGTTTATTCCATTTTTAAATATCTATATAGCGATTGTTAAATGGAAAGTGTTATTCTACCAAATTGAGAAGTATAGATTAGTCATTAATTTATATTAAAAAGTAATTACTTATGTCAATAGTCTGGTTATATCTATATGTTCACTTTAGATTATCTTCAAATATTCGATTTTTAAATGTATGATTTGAATTTGTAGGCTTTATTACTACTAAGTTGAGGAGTACATTTTATACAAGGATTTATATGGAGATTTATGACTTTTTTATTAGTCGGCATTTCGTCTCACGCTAACTTTTGTAATATAACGCTCACTTCGTTCTATAAGTAGTTAAAAAAAATAAAATAAATAAAACAAAATTTAAAATCGATATTATGTAATACAGAATAAATAATTTTAAAATGTCAATATAATTAAAATCAATTCGACAGTAAGTCCTTAATAATAAAATGGTTAACTTCTATACAAATGTTTTATTCAAGTGCATTTAGTATTGCCAAGCTATAATATATTTAAATCTGGCAACTCCACATCAGTATACCAGAATTTAAATTTATTAGAAATTCAAATTATAAAACTAATTGATTTTTTATTAACTATAGAGAACATTTTTTTCTTTTTTTTTCATAATGTAAAAGGTAAAGGTATGCTGTACAGCCTTGCATCATTTTCACATATGTAAAATATCAATAGCAGATGACAATTCGAGTTTAACAGATAATAAAATTTTTTTTTTAGATTGAGACAAATAAAAAAAAAATTCAGTCTTTCTATCTAATGACAGCTAACTCATTTGAACTTGACAGATGTCAAAGATATTTTGGCGGGCTATTCTACTATTGTTGTCTAATCAAACCAACGCAATTGTTTACATATTAAAGTCACTTTAACAGATAATATATGTAGTCCAGTTTGTTTTAATAATAATTCATTATTTTTTTTTTAAATCTCTATAGATAATAAAAACCAATAGACAGTGCATTTACAATAATTCAGGCAGTCTAGAGTATTCTATATTACTTAACATTAAACGCCGAGGAAATGTCATTTTTAACTTTCAATTTTGCCCATTCAATATATACATTATTATACATACAGTTGGAGATTGGCCGAATGTTCGGCTAAAATTTTTAAGATATTTTTAAACAAGTATCAATATTAAATCATTCGGCTATTCATTGGTAAGTGAATTCGAGTATTAGCAGAATAAATGATAATTATAAGGTGTAGTACTCAAGCAAGCCATTAGGGGCCAATCATTTATTACGTAAGACTATTTTCGCTAGTTTTTGACCCCCCTCCCCCTACTATAAGAAAGAATAGGCCGACCCCCTGCCCCGTTTAATGTTTATTACGTAAGAATGTAAAGGAAAAATGAATGTTGCCCACGCTTTTTAACTTTGAGTATTTTTGTAATCTTACCTAGATATTCGGCTATTACTCTATATGTTTATTACACGAATATCCTGATTATTAGCCGTATATTTATTTATTTATCATTTAATATGTTCATATAATTATTAGCCGAATATGACATTTAATAGCCGAATTTTCGGCCAATCTCTTTTCACTTTATAACATACATAGATAAATAGTTTAATGCTTTTATTATACAATATTTAGCTATAAACTGTTCCACGAGCAGTATAAAGGTAAAATATTACTTTTTTCTTTTTTAAACGTCAAGATCTAAAACAGAGTATAAACAACGAGCAACATTATAATAATTAAGTAACATTATTGATTATCGTGACATTATCAAAATGGACAAAACTGAACCTAACAAAACTTAACTATGCTTGTGTTTTTAACTTGCATGCAAAGAGTACATGATGACGTCACTACTTATTACATTACCAGTTGTCTAAATACGGCCTCATGAAGAGTCACACACAGATGACCTCTCCTACTAATGTAGATGTAGACACAACCTTATGAAATGTCACTTTGACAGGTGACAGACATTTTTATGACAATAGACAATTTGTTATACACTGAAGTCAGAAATGTGTTCCGTTATAACTGTCAGTATACTGGCGCAGTATCATATGGAAATCCATGACGTCACCAAACGACGCCATTTTTGTACTGCAACCACTGGAGTGTTTTGATCACGTGATCAACAGGGTCAAGAATTTTAAATTTTTAAAATAATTTCAATTTTAAATTGAAAACGCGCCAAAAACATGAATGACATTGACAGATGACAGTATACTGGTCTGCTGTTCCGTTTTAAACAGTGATCAAGTGTAGCTAACTATAAAGGAATGGCTTCCCAGTATACTGATGTGACGTCACACCCTACAGTGCTCGCACAGAAATGTTAAATATGACATCTCCATGCAATGTGTTTGACAGGTGACAAATTGAGTTTGACAGATAATATTTAATTTGTTCAGGAAATGGATGCAAGTTAAAAACACACATAAACCCTGATAGACAACGGACTATACAATAATGAGACAAATCAGCTCTGTTCCAACGTTGAGTCGCCTTGTGGGTTGGACTTCATATTTTTGCCGACAAAGATTTCTACCTCCTGTAAAAAAAAAATCGATTATCAAGACTTTATTATTTGGTGTGGCAACGTAATTCACAAACGACCGCAGACGAACGTTATTCTTTGCGTTAATCATTAACCTACTAAATATAAGGCTGTACGGCGTAATACCTTTGCCTTTTCCATTATGAAAAAAAATATGCAAAAATCCTATTTTTTAAATATATGTAGAAAAATATATCGATATTTCGATTTATCGATATTTTAGGTGATGCGATCGGAGTTTGGGGCATGTACACGCGACGATAGTGAAGAGATAAAAGGGGAACGATGCAGTAAAAAATATCGAATTTAATACTTCGAAATAAATATCGATTATCGAAATTTTGAGATTTAAAATATCGACGATATATATCGATATTTTTTATTCAAGCCTAATCAGAACATTTCCCGCCAAAAGTGATCAATGTGACGTTTTGGAACATGAAAGTATTCTTGTAAAGAGTATTAAATTGGGAATTGATTGAAGAAGGAAGTCCTTTGATAATAAAGTGATAAAAAATGTATTTAAAGTGGGGATGAGTGATAATATGGAGTGCCAATAGGAGACCATTGTATAATGGAATGGAATAAACATGTCAGGCTTACAATTTAAAATAAACAAAATATTACATTTGAATTTGGAATCAAGTCTCCGATCGAGGAGTGTTTTTTTGGAGTGTCTGCAAAACAAATTGTTTTGTGTGGTTTGAATGTGTGGGAGTGTAAGGTGACGGTGGGGGGAAAGAAATATAGAAAATGAAGAGCGAGTATACACACGCACAGATAAATATTACGGAAGATGAGTAAAGAATGAATAAAAGACAAGGCTGTATGTTATAATAACTTTGCCTTTTCCATGGAATAAAAACAGCAAAAAAAAATTAGAATCCGTCATTTTTATGATTACTGATATTCATTGTGTTTTATTATTTTCGCGCCAATAAATTGTAAAATATTTTGTGATATTAAAATGGAGTGTTGTGATAAAGAGAACCGAATCGCTGAGATTAGAGTTAAAAAAAAAGTAGGTATGGGCCAAATATAATTTTTTAAACTCTCCTATAAGCTTAGTCTAATGTTTGTGTAACGGTCTCATCTGTTTGTGACAGAAAAAGATCTGGCTGTCCGCGTAGTGTTCGTACGGAAAAGGCGATCAAAGCGGGAGATGATGATATCACCAAAGATGGCTTAGAACTTACAGCCTATAAGACGCACTGGTTATTTCTTAACTGATAATTTAAATGACCGTATTTATGCTCAAACCTAGCAACCCAATTAGTCAACAGAGTGTAAAGTGGGCATTATGCGACTCCAGAGATGGTTTGGTGGGAGTGAGCGATATTTTTAACCGACTTCAAAAAGGAGGAGGTTCTCAATTCGATTGGTATATTTTTTAAATTTATGTACGCCGATTACGCCGAGATTTATGAACCTATTTACGTGATTCTGCTTTAGTTGAATGTGGAATAGTTGCCTTTTTGTCCCATAAAAATGTAATATAATTTGGCCTAGTAGTTTTCATTTTATGTACATTCTTTCAGTTTCTGTTTCCTGGGGTCTATATAGTTTGAGGCGCGCGACACCTTTCGTAGGCCTACCCATAGCTACATAAAATAAAATTACTATTCAATATATGATATAGTCTACCTGATTTACAGAACGACCTATTACAGACACTAAAAAGTAAGAAATAATTCCGCTATTTATTATTCTCTATTAAGACAATAATATATAGTAATTGTTATTTTTGTAGTCAGTGCCAACAATAGTATAGTATAGTCATAGTAGTATTTGAATAGATATACCTATTAATATTCTATTTCACTACACGTCTGTTAACCTGCCTGGCATCGACTTCAAAAATAAAATTGTTGTATATTATTCTCTTAATAGAAAATAATAAATAGCGGAATTATTTCTTACTTTATAGTGCATTTTTTAGTTTGAAGTCGGTTTTTTAAATTGTGATAAAAGTATCAAAACATCGGCACACGTGTATCAAGATATTCTTGACAAGGTAGTTAAGCTCTTTAACAACACCATGTTCTATAACCAAGAATAGTCCCTATCTTAATCCGCTGGATTATGATTCATGGTCAATTTTAGAGAGTATGGCTTGCTCTAAATGCCATGATAATTTGGAGTCCATAAAACAATCCGTACAATAGGCAGTGAAGAATTTTCCCATGGAAAGAGTGCTGGCCTCAACCACCTCATGTTATATTTCGGGCTTCGCTTTTTCTGAACTAGAACATATGTATGAGGAGTACTGACCTGAATACCCTCAACGGGAATGTCGTCTCGTGCAGCCGGTGTTGACTTCGCAGCCATACGCTCACGAGCTACGCGCCTGGAAAATACAAATTATTTATATTTAAAAATTTTATTTTCCTTCATTAAAGAGCGAAAACTACTGAACGGATTTTAATGAAATTTAGCACACAGATACTTTATAATCTCAATTAATATACAAGCTACTTTTTATCTTGGTAAAATTCAGAGTTCCTGAGGGATAATGATAACATATATTTACTGTAATAAGCGGCTGTATATTTTTATTTATCAACAATATATTGAGATTAAAATGTTTTTTGATAAATCTAGTTCGAAATAAGTTAGAAACTATAGCAACTAATAACAAATATGGAATGCGCACTAATTTATACTCAATAAATAATATAAAACTAACGATCCCTACATATAATACAACTTATTACGAAAATTCTTTTACTGTTGTCGCAGCCGTACTTTGGAACACACTCCCAGAAAATATTTATAAGGATAACACGACCACCTCAACCTTTAAATTCAGATTGAAAGAACACTTTCTCTCTCTCTAATATTATGGTGTGTATATATTGTTATACAATTATATATGTAAAGCTTTATGTAGATATAAATTTTTGTGTAATGTATTTAGTATATTTTAGTTATTATTACGTATAAAGCTGTTATTTTTATTATCTTTTGTGCCTGCACCGCTTTTTCTAATAATCCTCTCCTATATCCAGGGGTTACTGGAAGAGATCTCTTCTAAGAGATAAGCAATCCTTTGTACACTTGTTCTCATACCTATCAAGTCTGTATATAGTTTAAATTACAAGAATAATAAATAAATAAATATAATGTAGTATAAGTAGAACAAACTAATATAGAAAAGTCGATCACGAATAATATTTAGATTTATCAAAAAACATTTAATTCTCAATATATTGTTGCTAAAAAATATTTAGGCTATTACGACGGTAAACATATTTTACCATTATCCCACAGGAACTCAGAATTACGTACAGAAAAGTAGCCTACATATTAATCCAGACTATAAAGTATCTGTGTGACAAATTACATTGAAATCCGTTCAGCCATTTTTGCGTGATTGAGTAACAAACATCCAAACATTATGATTTATAAGTAAAAAAAATATATAATCTCAATTTTTCCATTTACATGCTTTTTATGGAATGGAATGGATGCACAATAATGTTTTCATATAATAAAGGGGTCACACACACGTCAAGGGTAAATCTTACTATTTTCTAAATCCATATAAAGAATGCTAAAGAAAAAATAAAGTTAATCATAATTTAAACATAATAAAAACAAGTTCAGTCATGTATCCGGTGCCCCCACTCCGGAGCCACATACATTAAGGCCATAATTTCTATTTTGTTTTGCTCTTCATCCCAGGGACTGGCTTCGATTAATTATTTGTGATTTGAAGTCATTCTACAATTAGGAACCTAAAACCATAGTAGGGGGCGCAATCAGATGTTTAGAGACGGGCTTAGACAGCAACTGCATATCCTTTAAGGACTTAATTTCTGTGTTTTTTTACTCTTCACCTCAGAGACTGATTATATATCAGTATTATCAAGTATTTCACTAAAAGACATCATCTCTGTTGATGATGATGAATTTAAAAAAAAAACTATCTTATCGAAATAACAAAAAAAAGATCACTATTTTTTTTTGGATGAAAAGAATATTAATTATTTACTGATATAATACAAAATCAATTAAATAGTGTGTGTGAGTGAGTGTGTGTGTGTTGTATGTAGTTATTAACATAACAAAGTTAGAGGTGTATTACCTGCGGTGCTCCAACATGGCTTTCCGATCAGCCTCACGCTTCTCTGCAGCCAGTCTCATCTTCTCATTCTTGATGGCTGGAGTCCTGGGTGCTCTACGAGCTGGTGAGGGCTGCGGCTTTGTCACCGGTGACGCTACCTGGAACACATTGAAAATATTTTTCTTACTTGAAGAATACATGACAATAGCAGAAAATAAGGGAAGCTGAAGGATTTCGAAATAGTCAATAACTTTCTTTATCTAGGATCCAGCATAAGCAACCGTGGCGGTTCTGAATCTGAAATCAGAAGAAGGATTGGTATGGCTAAATCTGCTCAACTCAACGCTCTGGAGAAATCGCAGCATCACGAAAAACTAGTTATGCCTATCTTTTTTATATGGTGCAGAAACCTGGACGCTCAAAGCGACAAACAGACAGACGGAGAAAAGACGCATTTGAGATATGGGTTTGGAGATTTATACTGAGAATACCCTGGACAGCATACCAAACTAACGTATCCCATCTTGCAACATCAAAACACGTCTCCTGACTGAATGTGCATCCAAAGGGTGTTAAAATACTCCGGACACGTTACTCGGAAGTGACAACTTAGAGAAACTCATAGTTGTGGGTAAAGTGGAGGGCAGAGCACTCGAGGCCGAAGTCCAAAGCGTTGGTCCGACTAAGTATGCGAACACCTGGATATAAAGGTCTCCGGACTTTATTAATATCTACCTTATTAATCCACCCTTTTATTGAATATAAAATATTAATTGTAGTTCAACTATATTTTTCGTGACAACTCTAAACCCAAAACTCTAATGGAATTTGCATTTAATAAACTTATTGACGTTACGCGTCAGATTGTCCTAAAACTTTTATAGAATCGAGGGTATTACAGTAGAGTAAATGTTTTCTTACTTCTTGCCAGTTATTCTTCTTCAAAGTGTCTATGTGTTCGTACAACGCGTCCACGTTGCGCACCTGCAGGCACACCATGTCCCAGAAGCCCTGGAGGTCCTCCAGCGTCGTCGGGAACGGCTCGTCTCCACGTTCGTTGATATTGTTGTAACAGAGGCCTGGAAAATTAAATAACATAATTGCTAGTTAATCAACTATGATTTATTTGTGTTTTTGAAGGATTTAGCATCAGTTACTTTTAGTAGTTAAGGTTGCGTTTTTATGAGAGATGTGCAAAGATAAAAGTCAATAAAAGGAATGTGTCGAATAAAGCGGTTCTTAACCAACACATCCCTCGCTGAGTATCCTCGCTCATATCTGGTGGAAACGTTAAATTGCAACACAGTAACATTACTTAATTTTTTTAGCTATTGCGATCACTTGTTGGTGCCTCCTATATGAGACTAACCATTTCAGGCTCCACATGTTTTTATTAATTCTATAATAAAACAGAATCACAAAAATATAAATAAAATAGTTTTGTTAATTGAAATAAACTATGAGTTTGACAACTGTGCCATGTTTTTGGGTTTCTCATCATTTTTACTTTACCACTTTTATCCTAAATTCAGATTTGGCCAAAGGGCAAACAGACAAAGTGTCAAGTCTAGTCGAGGACAGGAGGAAAGACATACCTTCAAATTGCTGCATCTTCTGTGTGGCCAACAGTCGCGCTTTACCTGAAGCGGCTCGTAACAGTCCAAGTATCTCCTCACTAACATTCTCTTCATTCTGGAATTGCCAGCAGTAGCCAATATTATATTTGAATTTTTTCACTCACAAATCATTTTGTATACTTTTTAGTTTAAAAATAAAGTTACTATATTTCTTTAATACACATGAAAAAGAAAGAAATGATAAAAAATAAATAAAATATACAATGACAATTTATTATCCATCTTTTCATAAGTTATTTATTAGAATATACTATAGATAAGAGTTATTGGTAATTAAGATAAAAAGGTATTAGTCAAGTCAACCTAACAAAAGGAACAATAAATAACACACAATCTTGTGTTACAATTACCTGTAAGATCTCTAATTCCTTTTCAGCCCCGACAGCCAACGCTATCAACCTCTCAGTCTCCTTCTTTTCCAAATCTAAGAAATAATACGCATCCTTAACCACTTCACCATTCACTTTCCCAACACTACTAACTCCATTTAACTCATTCACAGATTCATCTAAATTTATCACAGAAACACCATTTGTCACATCACTAGTGTCCTCAGTCTTATTGGGTTCGGGAATGTCGTCTATCTTTTGTGGAGAGAGATCTGACTTCAAACTCTTCCGGGGAGACAGGACCGGCAATTGCGCACGAAATTCCGGCCTCAGATGCCTTAAAACTGGTAAAACTCCTGGCTCTTCGGGACTCGTGCAAATATTCTCGCTGTCAAAACTTTCGTTAGATTTACGCGGAGAGAGAAATCTTTCGTTCTGGCAGTTCAGGGATTTCTCTGTCAGAACTTTTAAGTCATCTTCATCGCTGGCGCTTTTTGTTTTGTGACGTTTCTGATTGAAGAATCCTTGTGCGAGTGCTCCGGGACCGTATAAGCGTTCAACGCGTTGCTGTATGAAACTCTTCATAGGACTCGTCAGCTTCTCTCCGTTCTCTTTTGTTATTTCTACCCTTTTCGATACGCCATTGGACGATATTGTGTAGGATTCGGAACTGAATCGAGTCTCCTTCCCATTCGTCACAGTGGTCACAGTCTGTCGGAAGTTTGTTTCAGAGTAACTCGACTTGAACGTCAATTCCTTTGTGTTATCCACCTCATCCTGATGCAGCATAGACGCCGCGAAGTTTTTGCTCTCATTTGATATGTAGGGACGACTCGTCGTCGTCATACTTGGGCCTAAAAAATCGTTTTTCAACTGCTTATTTTCGGCAGCCATATAGGCATGTATTGGAGTAGCTATGTGAGGGTCTGTATGCGCCTTGGGAGGCGCTTTTGGTGTCAAATTCGTGCGAGTATCATGAGGTCCAAAGGTTGGTACCAACAGTTTATTTGCACTAACAGGAACTGGGACGAGTAACGAGTTATTTTCACTCCGATACTGGTATGTGTGTGTGATAGGTCTGATAGGGGATGCTTCTCTACTTTTGTTGATGTCCTGCCGTAATTTTGAATCGTATGTCGTTAGATTTGAGTAACCATTGACTGAGCAGGCTAGATTTAAATAGCTAGGTTTCTTATGTGGTGCCTCGTCCCGTTTTTTCTGGTGACTTCTCGATCTGTGACTTGAACTGTCGATATGGATCTTTGGTGGTGGTCTGAGGAGATTGTCTGACTTTCGTGGAGTTGGAGTGGAATCGTCAGGAGTCCTGGCTGGCGATATAGGAGCTTGTGGAGTAAGACTGTTCGGTTGTAAACTAGAAGCCGCACGTTCTTGTATTCGAGACGTAAAGTCCCGTATCCGACTAGTCGTCGAGGACGGTGTGAGGAGATTCAAGCTTCCGGACGTAGTATCTGTAACAATAAACAGAAATAGTTAGTTTACATTTTAAACACTTTTAAATGTTTTTACACATGTGAAGAAATATTTAAAATTTCTTAATATCATAAACAATAATTACTTTTATATAAGTCTAGCATTGTAAACAAGTCTAGCTAAGTGAAAGTTGTGACAATGATTGGAAATAATAGATAATTGAAAGTATTATTACAACAGAGCAACTTACACGGAAATATTAAGAAATAGTCACACATATTACACAATACAGGTATATGCAGTAGTTGTGTGACGTTTGGAATAAAAAGCGTCTATTACTTAGATTACTCTTATCACCAAGGTCGATATTATGATTGTAATGTCAAAATTAATTATGATATCAGTATGCAACATTACTGAATTTGTTGTTTTTTTTTTTTGAGTTTTGAGATACAATTTAGTATTAATACTTATTGCTTGCAAAGCCAAACATAGTTTGATGATTCTAAGCATTTAATTGGCAAGTTAAAAAGATCAACTAAATTGAAAGCTTCCTCTCTTAAATAACTTAAAGTGTTTCAAGAGTATCATTGTCTTTAATTATTTTGCTCATTTATGAAAAAGTTAATATTTTTTGCAGAAACACATAAATAAGCAGGTAGTCTATTTGATTTCCCCAAAAACAGGCGAAAGAAAAACTAACTCTAAAATAAAATTCAAAATATTTTGGCACAAATTTCTTGAGAAGGGTCTTTGTAACAGGAATAGAAGTCAAAATAAAAGTTTTTAAATTTTTTACCAACCCTAAAACTACTGTACAAAATTGGATATGGTTTCTACAGTTGTATTGATCTAACTTAAAATTTAAGCATAGTTTGATTACATAAAAGAAAATCGGGTTAGTTGCACCATTTACAGCCAAGGAACACAGGCTACACAAACCTTTGAGAACTTTTAAGGAACACTCAGAAGTGCCGGTTTCCTCACAATGTTTTGAGTTTGAGTCTGAGTTCCTCATACATTGAAAATTAAAATTAAGCATAAATATAAATTTGATAAAATTCAGCCGAGCGAAGCTTGGACGGGTCAACTAGTTTTAAATAAAGAAACTATGCATAATTTAAAAAATTGAACTATACTTACACTTTTTATTTATTTTAGAAACTAGACCATGTATATTAAAATTAAAAAGATCTCAAACAAAATTTACAAAATGTGAGACACTTTTATGGGATTATATAAAGTATCTATTTATTTCTTATTCAACATTATTTTGGACTTTCATTTGGTAGCTCTTTCATATATAAAAAAAATGACTGCTTACTATTTTGGAAGTCAGCAAGTAGGACAAAAATTCTCAGCAAAAAACTCAAATTTCAATTACTTTAGTGGTTTTAGCACCAATCTGGGTCTGATAGACCAATTAAGGCACACTTAAGGTTAACAAGTTATCTCTAATCTTTAAGTAAATCTTTAACTAAGAGGTAGTTAGTGTAGTGTAGGGGGGTAATCTTTGGATCTGAAGAGATTTTGAAGACTCTTTTACCAATAGAAAGCATTATTTGTGAATGTTATAGGCAATATAATATTATCTCGAATAAATACTAAAAACCCAAACAAAAGACTTTCTTGGTAGTCCGATTTGCTGCAGTAAGTCGGAGAAAAAATGGTCGAACGAAAACATTTCTTATGAATGCTGTCTTAACAATGAGAGATATAAAATTCATAGTTGTATGAGTTAGTGAGTGAATAGTTCAAATACACCTCAGGGAAGCGAGAGCGAGTCGGCTAAGTCTTACATATAGTTATAATGATGAAAATTGGACATGCAAAAACTAGTTCCGTAAGTATAAGGATATTAGTAATGCATCACCTTGACCTTGTTGGTGTATTGCCAGCTTTGAAAATGTATCATAAGCTGCACATTAATTGAACATATTCTATATTAACATACAACATATTATAAAGATATAAAGTTACGAAGAATGCATTAATTGGGATAATAGTTCTACTGTAATTAAAATAGATTTAAAAAAACATGATGGCAAGGTAACACTCAACTTCTTATGAGTAATTGACTTACATTTATTAACTGTGGTCTTTGTATGAGTCTCTTTGGTCTAAGTAGTGATGGCCCAGTGGTTGAGACTTCAATGTCTTACTCGGGAGGTCTAAATTCGATCCTTTTAAGAAATTAAATAACACTTGCTTTAACGTTGAAGGAAAACATCGTGAGGAAACCTACATACCTATCCTAAGAGTTCTCCATGTTTTCAAAGGTGTGTGAAGTCTGCCAACCCGCACTGGGCCAACGTAGTGGACTATGGCCTAATACTCGCCTCATTTTGAGGAGGAGACCCGGCTCAGTAGTGGGCCATTGATGGGTTGTAATGATGATGTATGGGTCTCAAGTATTCAGAAGTTAGTGAAAGTGCAAGAAGAATTCCTAAGGTAAATAAATACTAAAACTCAAGAAGTAAGCATTATCTTATATATAAAAATTAATTGACATTTGTTAGTCTCCCTAAATTTTGACGGTGGGATGATTTGATTAATTTAAGTTTGAAATATTTGTAAAGTCCTAGACAGGTTAAAGAGAAACACTAAAACAAATTTTGATGAACCTATAGTCTAATACACTTAGGTAAAGCAAGGATGGGTGAGCTACTTAGTGGCTTGAACACGCTAATCTCAGGTACTCCTAGTCTGATTTGAAAAATTCAGTGTTAGATAGAGGAAGACTATACGCTATATAACATCACGCTACGACCCATAGGAGTGGAGTATTATGGGTATGAATCAGTGCAGCTTGACTAAACTTGCATAACTTAATATAACATTACATAATTGTTTTAGTTGTAACAATGATTTATATACTGTTAAAACAAGAATGATTTAATCAGCATTTTTCATTCTTTATGAGTACACAACCCTTTTACAAGTTACAAAATAACTTGTTCCCTAGGGGTTCCCTCTAGGTCCGGAGACTAACAAATATTTAGTGATTTGAGAAACTGTGTAAAGAACATTAACAGCGAACAAAGTCTAAATAGTCATAAAGTAGAATATTAACAGCAAACAATGTCTAAATAGTCATAAAGTAGAATCAAATCTTTCTTCATCTTCATCAATCTTTGTTTTCCATAGTTATACTTTAATTAAAAAATCAAAATATGAGGAAAGTGTTTGGAATGTGCTTCATTTTACATTTAATTTTGACTATAATTTCTACATGTATATGACAAACTTTCATACCTTTCAACAGTATAAAAGGTAGCCTATGTCTTATTTCAAGCTGTAGTGTATATGTGTATCAAATTTAGTTGAAATTGGCCCAGCAGTTCTTGAGTTATAAATGGTGTAACTAACCCGACTTTGTTTTATATATCTTAATGTTATAAAATATCCTCACATTACTATAACACAAAGTAATAATAACAAGATCAGAACTTATATTAAAGATTAAACGTCAGCATTTTACATGCACATAAGATATAATAATCGTATTATTCATTTTAATCAGAATCATAAATAAAGTAACGATGACGAACACCACACATCCAGTTTTAAGGAAAACTAACTTATTACTTAAATAAAAACAACAACTTACCGATGGCAAACAAAAGTAGAAATCAGTGAAAACAATGAATTTACATAAATAATATTTAAACTGAAATCACTACAATTTTTGTAAAATAAAACATCGACAGGATTTTTTTTTCATGAATGTGCTAAATCTTATGCATAAAACATTCTGCCAGTGTCGCGTATTTGAAAAAAAAACACGAAGGAGACTGTGCGGTGTTTACATGGAAAAAGTAAATTAAATATTTTAACTAAAATCACTACAATTTTTACAATAATTCTACAGGATTCATCACAGACGTCACTTTATTTTTTTACGTCACACTCCGGGGACAAGTTACGGCCGGTCTCATTCCGTTTCACGGTCGCCGCGCTAGTGATACCAGGTAGGAAAATTTATTCCCCCAAGGTTACTGAAAAATCTTCCTATTATCCTAAAACTTTGATTTTGTAACCATTGTGATAAGTATATCATATTTATTACGTAAAAAATAAACATAGCAATAAATATTTAGTATTTTAAAAAAAATCGAATCTCGTCTCTAGCTCCATAATTATTTACTTAGTTACCTAGACTTTTATTTATATTACGTACTCAAACATTTAGTTTAGAAAATTGGTTTACAAGGGTAAGGGGTGGTGTTAAAACTTATAAAAAATAAAAACTGTACAAGTCAGAACTGAATAGATATTTTACGGGAGAAATGCTGTGAAGTACGGCTTGATATTTATTTATTTGACCCTAAAAATAGCTTAATAACAATACTTTTTCTTCTAAATTTTTCAGGGGGAAATCCCGAAGTTGACATCACTACACTAAACGTGTAGGTGTAGATCAAGAACATTGCCTTTTTTCAGAAAAGAAACATTATAAATTATTAATATTTTAAAAAATGACTGAAAAGGTACAAACGAGAAAACGATTCACCTGATGGTGTTTCTTGTATTACGGCCTTGAAATGAAATTGAGGAGCCTTTTTCCTCTTCATTTTCCGAAGATAAAAATAAAATGAGTTCAAAGTTCAAAGTGAGAACCCAAAATCCACAAGAATCGCATTATGGGAATGGCAGAAAGGACCAATTCTCGCCAACATGTGGCTCGATCGGAAGGCGTCAATGACACTTGGCAGCCGGATTCGCATGCTGGTGGTCGCAAGCTAGGAAGCGGATCTCCACCACCTAAGGGCACTAGGTTACTCGCGTCATGATATATTAGGAATGTCGATACTTGAAAATTTTAAAGAGCTGTGGGCAATATATCCAAAGAGTTCTGTGCAATATATCCACCATTTGGACTGATCCGAATTAATAAGAGTAAACAGATCGAATCCCGTGTATCGAACATTTTTACTCCAAATGAAAACAAAAATCTCGATACAATTTTTTTCAATTCGCTCAGCTTTAAAAATAAATATTCTTAAATAATTACTAAGCAAATAAACAAAAAAACCACTTACCGGTATTTAACAAAAGGACACACAATAGAAAACAATGAATTTACATAAATAAAATATTTTACAGAACAATTGTTTTGACAGGATTCGTCACAAACGTCACTTTTATTTTTTTCAAGACGTCACACAGGCTGGACAAGTTCCACCGGTGTCGTTCCGTTTCACGGTCAGCGAGTTTGAATACTCTTTATTATTCATTCATAAAACTTTTATGGTATATTATATTAGTTATTATATATTAAATAATAAAATAAATGGTGGTACGAGCGTATCCGCAAAGTGTTTGGACGCCAATGACCGAACGAGAAGCGCGTAGGCAGAATCGAGGCCGATGTGTTTGTGACATACTGCACATACGCGATCTTTTGTTTGCAATATGCAATTTTCAATTAGCATTGTATGCAATTTTTGTATGACCCAAATATTGAATTTAGAAATATTGATATGCTAAATAACTGAATTGGCCTTCAAAGTTAGATTTTCTAAATAAGTGAAAGTTAACATCCTTGGAGATCACAATATAAAGAAAACATGTGCAATAAAGGCAGAGGCGGTTTGCAAATTTATGATAACCCAAGCGGGGACTCGAATTGGTTATGCGGGGTTGGGACCTGCCTCATAAGGAGACAGCCCGACCTGCTAAATCACCGGGATGATTCTCTTCGCTTTTAACAGGACGTGGTCACGGAATAATGAATTGCACCGCAACCTCGTCAGCAGTTGTCCACATCTGGACCCTATCCTTAAGATTATATGGCACCAAATGTCCCCGCTCTTAGATATTGTCACCCCCAAAATGCGGAAAGAACTCGCGAACACCACCACTCTTTATATGGGAGAAGACCAATTGGAGGCCATTTTATGCAACTGCTTCCCTTTTTTAGCAGTGTTTTATATAAATCTGGGTCAAAAATTTTTCATAGGTATTTGAGCCATCATTGAGTAATATCAACAAGATTTAACCTTTTAAATTTTAGTATTTTATACTTATAGGTTTGTATATAAATAACCTGTCTATAAATGTTGAAACATTTATTTTAGAGAATATATTAGGCGATCGTGTTCTAGATACGACTTGCGTCATCCAGCGCCTGTTTCGTGTGACATACTCGTATACTCTTGGCGATGGCTTTAGTTTAAAAATATATGTGTAATCTATTAATTGTAAGTAGGTTTGATTCCCGTTGCTCCTTCGTCAAATAGTGAATCACTAAATAAAACTCATGTTTTTTTATTTTTGATATTTTTGCTTATTATTGGGAGGGTGCAACTCTGGGATCGTACCTCCGTATTATTTAAATAGAGATTGGATATTTGAATATTTTATTAAGTTTAATGTACCTTGGCATAGTTAGTATCGTTTTTAAAAATTTCATGCATATTCTGACATTGAACACAATATAAATTATAAGTAGACAAAGTTATCCAGGATATCACTAATATAAAAAATATTTTAGAATAAAATCGATTAATGGAAATATCGTAAACCATGTTAACATCAGAATTGTGCTCAACAAATTGTAAATTAAAAGACTTATGGCAGTTTAAGTGGACTCATAAAAATCCATTACTTTAACTCTAAAAATCCTGATTTAATAAACAAATAAATAAAATATTTATTTTTGCAAATACTAATGGATAAGCACGTTTATAGTAAGAAATTTCAAAAATTTAACAAATAATTAAAATACTATTAAATTAAGTACGTGGATAGATAAAATTCTACGAGAAGATTTATTGTAATCTGTAAACATTTTAATTCCTTTAAGATATCGCAAATTGATACAACAGATAGCGTAGAAAGAAACGTAATTAATTTATGCGTGGGGGTATCTGAATAAACCGGTACTAAATTACTGGTAATAGATTTTAAATTGACAAATACCTACTTTGTAACAATTAAATATTTTTTGACTTCACTTCGCTGTGGTGAAGTATAGCACTAAAACCTTACTGATACTATAAATGTGAAAGTTTGGATGTTTGTTGCTCAATCACGCAAAAACGGCTGAACGGATTTCAATGAAATTTGGCACACAGATACTTTATAACCTGGATTAACATATAGGCTAAATTTTATCCCGGAAAAAATCAGAATTCCTGAGGGATAATAATAAAATATGTTTACTGTCATAAGTGCATAAATATTTAGCAACAATATATTGAAAAATTAAATGTTTCTGATAAATCTATTACACGTGGCACATTGCACCCGTGCGAAGCCGGGGCTGTTCGACTAGTAATAATAATAATATTTACTTACATATTACTTAATAAACCAATAAAATATTACTATTTATATTAGAATTATTTGTGTGTAGTAAAAGATTTTTAGGCTTCCGTACCCAAATGGTAAAAATGGGACCTTATAACTAAGACTGTCCGTCCTTCCGTCTGTCACCAGGCTGTATCTCATGAAGCTAGACAGTTGAAATGTTAAAAAATGATTTTGTAGCAATAATATAATTTATATTTTACTTTTCCTCTAAGTGAACGACGCAACGATAGATTATCTATAATCTGATTTTTTAAATCTGCACAAATTAATGGATGTCAATGTTTTTTCTAACAGAAAGTCAAGCAATATTCAAGTATATTATAACTGGCTAATGCTATGTATAACATAGTATTAGTTATTTTATTCTTAAGTCCGTATGTATAACGTAATCAATCCATTTTTAACATCACATTTTATGTCAAATTTAAAAAAGTATTATATCTTTATTTTCCTTTCTTTATGGGAAGATTTTCTGACTTGCAACATTCTTTGTAATTATTGACGTAATTCAATAATTATCTCTATTTAAATACCGGTGAAACATTCTACCACCTGACTCGAAACAAATATGCAGACGTCGAACGACATGCATAACAATAAGTTATGCACATGTTATGCAAAATACGCTAATTTATAACCAATGGAATAATTAGACTGCAACGAAACTGTAAGATATTTAAATTAGCAAGAAAACAACGTACCTTGGACATGCAAATTAATTCAAATAAAAAATTAGTCACGTTTCGAAGAGTACAGCCACTATAGGGGATTACATTTCTTTCTACTAGTATGACCATGCTTCAAGGAATAGAGGAAAATTAAATATTTTGTTACTAATAACATCAACTTCTGCCTATTTAACTACTTAAAATTATTTGTATGGCACACATAAACACTAAGAAAAACACCATAAGAAAGAGATAAAATCCCCTCTATTCGACGATCCTGCTCGGAATCATTTTTTCTCTTTACGTGTTGGAAACAAATGTGGACCTGTGATAGTTTTATACAATATATTCAAGCGAGTGTTCCAGTTATGATATAAATTCCTTGGTCTAAATTAAATTTAAAATCGTTTAGATAAAATAAAATTAAATAAGCTACCCCCACTTTTATTAGGGAGTCTTCCAAATGTAACGACTAACAGTAGACATTGTGCAATTAAGAATCTGAAAGACGCGATTACTATTTAACTTTAATGAATTTGACAAATAACGTTTCGTTAGTGTTGCCAGAAATTTATAATAAATAGTGCTACTATTTATCTTTGCTACATAATTGTATAGTGAAACAATAATGTTGCCATGTGGTAGCAAAAAAATATTAAACTTCTGTCACCTATTTTTCCGTTGGAAATGCGTCTTATGCATACCCCCCGCCGACGAGCGGGAAGTTATGTGGGGGCTCTCCTTGATGCCGTCCGCCATTGGGCGAGCGGCGGTTCAAAGCATACCCACTAAAACCAACGGTACCTTACCTCCGCTGTAGGGAGGCGCCACAGGAACGCTTACGCACACGACTGTGACGCCTCAGCGGGTCGGCCCGCTCTTATAGCGGGCCTGCACGCCAGGGGGCTCTCAGGGTACACCGAGAGTCGTTACCCCCTTTTCTTCAATTCTGTCTGACGGCTCCATTCAGGGTGGTGGGAGGAGGTGGGCGAATTGTCGCCTACCCTTCCCCGATTGAGCTCGGCGGCGTAAGTCTGCAGAGGCGTCACCCTCGCGCTCCCGCTCCGCGGCCTCCTTCTGCGAGATTACAGCCTCGCAGAAGTCGACCATGGCCGACCAGCATCTCTCACTCTCGAGCATGGAATGAATCACGCTCGGGAGAGAGAGGTCTCCACCTAGAAACTTCTGTCACCTAATCTGAATCAATGTAACACGTATGTCTTTTTATTTGACATAGACGGATTGGATTGGATAATTCTTAACACAAAAAAAAGAAATTTTTTTTACTGAGCTCTAAAGTATATCTGTATAATGCAACATTCTGCGAAACAGTAATGGGCTTAAAGGAGGCTGCACAGCGGAATCGAGAAATGGAAGCTCATGTCTATCCTGACTATAGACAACCAGGGAGAAGTCGATGGTGTTATGATCGGGTTCTCCAACATCCCTAGAAATCCTCAAGTGAGGGAGTTAATTCGGTTGGCTTAGCAGCCTAACTGTTTAGGTGGCATGGTAGTAAAGGGATCCCGAAGCGCCTAATTATCGACAGTGAACGGAACTATTGTAGTGAGCTCGTACCTACTTACTTGTAGCAGGTAGGATGCGTAATCTACTTTTCTCAGCGAGAAAAAAAAAGATCTACGAAAAGAAGTTGGAATAGATAAATAAAATGTACTTCTGACAATAATTTATTTGACCCTTGCCACTTCGTCCGCGTGTAGCTCCGCTCCTATTGGTCGTAGCGTGATGATATATAGCCTATAGCCTTCCTTGATAAATGGACTATCTGACACTGAAAGAATTTTTCAATTCGGACCAGTAGTTCCTGAGATTAGCGCGTTTAAACAAACAAACTCTTCAGCTTTATATATTAAGTATAAGATTATTTCTTAAAGGTCGTTTTTATATAAGTAAACTTATATAAATACTAGATTTAAGTATCTTATTGTATATTACACAGAGAACAGTCAATAATTGTGCACATTTTAGATAATATTTACATAACGTCTGTGATTACGAACAAATTGTCTATTGAAATAATGGATGTACAATTTGAATCAATAGCATGGAAGTCATTATGAGAAAGTTATTATTGTCTATGAGCTGTATTGCTATAGTAAAAAAATATGAGACAAACTGAAAATTAAATGAAGAAGCATAAAAATGAAAGGAGAAAGTAAAACGAAATAAAAATGTAAATATTTTATTATAAGAAGAGAAAATATGAAATTATACATCGCCATGCAAGGCATAACCAATTCACTACACAGATAATAAACATTGCATTTTATTCGGCCGATAGATTTATATTATCTGTATCTATCTAAAAAAATCTAATTAGAAATTTGAGAGTATCTGTATGTCAATATTATTTTTTCGATTAAATATTTTAAATTATCTATATCTTGTAATTGTAATAATGATGAAAAAACAATTTGCCGCCTTCTGTTGATTTAATTCAACCTATTGAAGACAAGGCTGTACGGTGTAATACCTTTGCCTTTCCCACTACGAAATGAAAGAGAAAAAAAATGACTTATGTCACTTATGTCAATAGTAATTTTTTTTGTATGTTTTTAGTGCAAATTCAACGAAGTGACTAGTCGTCAGATTATCGGATAAATAAATAACTTAATTGTCTTGTAAATGTAGGTTGGTAGGTAGGTGAGGTTTTTTTAATTTAACAGTGTCGTGGGTTCAAATCCCGGACAATGGACTACTGGCGTGGCCCACTCCTGATACAAGCTATTTGTTAGCTTACTAGGAGGGGTAAAGGGAATACAGTAGTATGTGATTCATACTGCTAGTAATATTTAAAAAAAAAAAAAAAAAATTAGATGTTATCGGATGATTAAGTTAATTTATTCATCCGTTTAGCGGACGACTAGTAAAAGTCCATATTCAATTCAGCTCTGGGTTCTATAAGATAAATACGTTCAGGATATTTTTTTGCTAAATGACGTCATGAAGTGAAACTCGAATAAATATGCAATGCACAACTCTACAACATGCTAACACAACACTCATTATTACCTGAAAAGTCTGTACTCGCGTCGACATCTAACGAACAGCTCCCAATAGAATCCACTGATTTATCCATCACTTTGACCACCAATTTTTTGGAGCAATCCTTCAAATCAGATTCCTTCACTTCTATCTCATAAGCACCAATACTGTCTAAGTCAGTCGAAATCACATCATTTGGAGAAGCTGAATTAGGGAGTTTGATATCAGTCTCATCAGTATTTATAGTCAAGATAGAATCAGGTTTTAACGTTCCATCTCCAGCAGTTTTATCCAAAATCAAAGTGCTTTGACTTGTGAAGTTACTTCGAATTGGCTCTATGTACTCAACGTCGTCGTCATATATGAATAAGTGATTGGAATGTCCGCTTGAGCCTTGTGCGTCCGTCGCGTCAGCTGGAATTGCATCGATAACTGTACGTTTATTTAAACTTTTATAGAAATGGTTCTCCAATTTTTCAAGCTGCCTTTTCGTGTCGGATTGCTTTTTCCGCACCGAGTCTATGATTACAGGCAGATTTAGCAGATCGGGTGTCTTTTCACCGTTAGAGCGTCTGAAGAGCGGCGAGTCATCGCTTTCCAGCTCGAATCGTTTATATTTTGATGAGCAATAGTCATCTATGGACGATGTATCAGACTTTTTAGAATCGAAGAACGTGTCCAATGAGAAGAACGATTTTCGTTTTTTCTTCGGTTGGCTGACTTTGTCAAAATTTGACGGAATAAAAGGGTCTCCAGATTTGTATTGCTGCACGCAAATATTACTCGTATTAACAAGTGATTTGGGTCGAGATTCCTTTGGGATGCTTAGGACTCGATTGGTTTCTATTTTCCGAGAATCCAAGCTGAGTGTTTTTCGGAATCTTTCATTGAGATCGAGTAAAAAGTGTCGTCTTTCGGTTGATTTTGGTGTTACGTTGTAGGATGTGTGCTTGCTGCTGGAGGGTTGAACGTTTGGAATGTGTTCTGTGTACTTGAACTCTATCTCATTCTCTTCTCTTTGGTCAGATTTGGCATAAGGTTCGGACGGGCATAGAGACGATTGTCTATTTTCTGGTCGATGGAAGGAAAAAGACCCTCTATTGGATGAAGACTTGTTTCTATCGCAAATACAGTTTCCCACGCAACTCAATCTGATGCAGGGCTTGGTTTCCGGTTCTAAGGAAACCTCATGGTTATTTTTTGGAATGTAAGTATCTGGTTTATGTTTATGAACGAGCAGGTCTTGTCTGATTTTCTCCAATCTCTCATCTCCATTTAATCCTCTCGTGTATTTTGGCTTTGGGGGTCGAAAAAATCGTATGGACCCAGAAGAATGAGGGTCTGTAACTCGTCGTCTGACGAAGAATGGAGAGTCAGATATTTTATTCACACCTAAGAGGAGTACAGGCGACTTTTTGTCCTCTTCATCCGGCAAATCGCTGTAACAGAAACATTTATTTTTTAGTGTTGCCAGTTTATAATTATTCTTAAAACTTGGTTAATTTTTGATAAAAATTAATTTGATTAAATGTTAGTTAAACAAACGTTAGTTCAACAAAAATGTTAAGAAAAATCAAACAAAAAAGGTTAAACAAAAATACTTACACAAAACAAAAAATGCTGAATGTTCTTGAACTAGTTACCTACCTCGGATTCTTTCCAAATAATAATGAGAGGATTTTTTAAAGTTATAATGTTTAGATCAAACAGACGAAAACTTAATTTAGATAACATAAAAGATTACCTAAAAAGCCTGAACAAGAACCGTGAGAACATATTTTATTGCTTGTTAGAAACATATCTTGACATCTTTATTGTGCACGAGATTTAGAAGTTTTTGTTAATTGTAGAAGTTGCTTTATTGAGACATAGTATATTTCCACCTCGATAGAGGGCGTACGAGTTCATTTATATTCTTATGCCCTTCTCATATGTCCTTCCTCAAGCTCTACTTTACCTCTGTATCATATTTCATCATCTTCAATCACTTAATCAAAATTGGTTAAGTGATTGAAGCCTGATTGTGTAACAGACAGTCATACGCCATCTATCCGTCAATAGATGGCGTAAGTAGTATATTAAATCGCAGTTTCGTTTGTAGTCTTGAGTATTTTCTACAATCCTAAAGTTAAGATAATAAACCTTTCTCTTGAAACCGCATTAAAATCCGTTATTTAGTTTAGAAGATCTAAGCGTTTAGACTTCAGGAAGCCAATGTGTAAGTAGCCGGCAACTAAGTTTAGGTCTGAGCAAATATAGTGGGGGTTTGTTGTGCAACGTGAACTGAAACGTCGCATAAGAACCAAAAGCGTGTGACGCGCTGCTCTTGCCCCTAATAATGACCTCTGCGCATTCAAGGTCAAACCTATAATTACGTGCCGGTAGCTATACGACTGACGACTATTAGGAATTTTGACTGAATAAAGTGTTGCTAACAATAATGATTATCCTACTAATATTATAAATGCGAAAGTTTGTAAGAATGTAGGATGTCTGTATGTTTGGAAGTGTTCACGTATTACGTAACGCAATTTTTGAAGATTTTAAATCCTCCCTCCCCCCATGTAACGCACCGTAATGTTTTTCTGTATACCCCCCTCCACATAAACGAAAGGGTTACCAATTTAGGAAACGAAAGTACAATACAATCAAGGGATTGCCCGTAAAATTTCTGGATTTGGAAGGTTTTAATTCACTAATATTTAAAAAAAAAAATGTTACGTAACGCGTTGTTTCAATAATCCCCCTCCCGCCCTTGCAGCGTAACAAGACCCTCCCCTCCACCCAAATTGCGTTACGTAATACTTGAATGCTCCCTTTGTTACTCTTCCACGCAAAAACTACCGAATGGATTTTGATAAAACTTTACAATAATATAGCTTACACATCAGAATAACACATAGCCTATAATTTATAATGATATAGTGTGGATTATCCAAAATATAGCGGGTGAAACCGCAGGGCGCAGCTAGTTTTGAATATTTTGAGGGTAAAATACGTTATAGCTTTAGACAGAATTTTGTATTATAATAATGCTGAATCAATTACGATAAAAATATAGATAAAGGACATGACCACCTTCCATACATCGTTGGCCTACGAACGGAATAACATGTCATCATAACGACAATTACTCATTAATTTTTTAACTTAAGAATCAATTTTTAGTAAGTGACGGACACTCGGAGGATTGTGCACATATTTTAAAAAGTACTCATTATAATTTCCTGCAAATTGCCACGGGTGTATTAATACCCCCCCATTGTACTCCTGTCATGCACTGACTAAACGTGCTCAGTGTATTTCGCGCATGAACAAGATTTTAGAGCGTGTGTAAGTTTTTTAACTATTAGCAAATAATATTATATTTTGTCTATAAGTTTAATAAAAAAGTTTATTTACGTTTTTATCTTACCAGAGAGGAGAAGCTAGTTACGAAATTACGAAGAGCTCGTGTCGCACACACGGTATCGTATACCCATATAGTCATAAATAAAACAATTATTCAACTGTTAATGTTCAAATTGATAATACAGGCAAATTGCATCACAAAATATTTTTCTTCGCTGATAAGCCAATATATTATAATTTAACTATTGTTAAGACAATACTTCAATTATCTTGACAAACACCTATTGATTGCTCTAAAAAAATTGCAACGTTATATTTATATATGATTAAAAAAATCACTTTGATTTTTAGAACTAAAAATGTATATAACAATTTTAATTCTGTAAGTTTTTAGGTTATGTGAATGTTAATGTCATATTTGTTGTTATAATTTTATTATTACTTATTATATAACGATATAATCGGGTAATAAACTGATAAAATAATCTTTAATATTTAAAAAAATGAAAATGTAAAAAAAATCTAATTTAAGCTTAAGTAATATATAAAAGAAAAAAAAATACTTTGTTATTGGTGCATATATCTACGTTCGTCTAGACGTTAATAGTTTTTAGGTATTTTAACGCCAAGGTCCCTTTGTAGTTTGCCGGTGCTTATCATGAGTAAAAAGGGGGTATTATTACAGCCTTGGCAACATTGATGATATCAGACTTAAATGGAGTCTAATTTAGAGGCAATTATAATGAGTACTTTTTAAAATGTGGCCGAGTGGCCGTCAGTTACTAGATATTGATTCTTAAGTTTAAAAATAAGCTGGTAATTTTAATTATGACATTTTTGTTATATCATTTTATTCATTTCGTAGGCCAATTTGAACATTGTCCTTTATGTGTGTGTCACAACTGTATCGATTAGTAAAGAGTAAACAGAATCGCGTGTGTCTAACGATAAGGTAAAAATGCAACATTTTGTATTGGGGCGTGTCAACTCGTGCTTGTCACTATTGCTTTACTTTTTATTTGTATACTAGCAATATTTCTATGATTTGTTTCATCCCTTATTCCCTATTGTTATTTACACCCTTGAGGGTAGAACTTTTACAAACTTTGAATGTCATATTTATTTATATCGAATCAACAGCCTAAACAAGCTTCTAGCTCTAAAAATGACGATACTTCCAAACAACT
This sequence comes from Limenitis camilla, assembly GCA_905147385.1. Classification (NCBI taxonomy): domain Eukaryota; kingdom Metazoa; phylum Arthropoda; class Insecta; order Lepidoptera; family Nymphalidae; genus Limenitis; species Limenitis camilla. The sequence continues at coordinate 2,909,877 of LR990251.1, read as the reverse complement.
TTTCCCCCCCTTTCAACCGTTTTTTTCATATCAAAAAGTAGCCTATATCCTTTCTCAGACACTAGACTATCTGTATACCAAATTCCATTTAAATCGGCTCAGTAGTTTTAGCGTAAAAACGCGACCAGACAGACTCAAACTTTAGACACAAATCTACAGCATTACTGCACTATTATTAGCAATGTAATAATAATGACTCTTAAAAAGGTCTTTTACTTTTTTCTATGAACATCGCTTGATGTATAATAATGAAGTATACATATAATTTTCATAGTAAAAAAAACATTATTTATACATGTCGGAGCATAGTAAAAGATTATCGATTAATCGAATCGTTATCGTTGTCTATGGCGTTGGAGTGGGGTAGTAGTCACTTCCGTTGTTTTGACAGTATCTACCCTCGACCCTTTATATGCGATCGACAGTCTAACTGAAGTCTTGGTCGTGCGCGGTTTCTCAAGAAGTGAACATCATCTAAGTAGTGCTAGTGATAGTGATAGTGTCAAGTGCAGTGTAGTGTGGAAGTGCTGTCCAACTAAGGTCACGTAAGTCCTTACAATGTAATTGCCAAGTGGTTAAGTAAACACAATGTTAGGTTAGGTTAGCCTTAGGTTAGGTTAGCCTTGTATTAGATTCGGTTTATGTTCGTTTAACCTTGGGTTTAAACAGAGAGCCTGAGCAGTGGAGGTGAGTGTCGTAATTACTTAAAGGAATTCCTTAAGCCTACACCTTGGTCACAAGTCCAAGGCACTGCTTAGGTTTCTCTCGTAATTGTTAGAGATCCTATTTGATAATTTATCGGTTCAGTAGAAGTATCTGCGTCGCGTTTACCCAATATTCCACTCATTACCATCAACCCCTATTAGTGTTCCCCAATATTCCCCATCTTCATCCTGCCATCTCCCTTTTCACACCATTTAAAATCCCCGACATACATATAGATTAGTCACAACATCTTGACGAGTTTTAACACAACTTTGTCTGTTAATGCTAATATATTATCATTACAACCAGTTTTTTAATATCTCAGTAACAAAAAAGAATTATTACCGAATTCTTAACATATCTTCGAAAATATTCATTTAAATGTCATGCTGTAAAGGGCCATATTGATCTATATTAGATGCACAATGTATATAAGGTACCTAATTGGATAAGGATTAATGCTGTATTGTTTAAAATCGCTTCGTAAATAAGACATCATTTCTCGTAAAAAGTAAAGGATAAAATAAAAAATGGTTATTGTGGTTTATCCCTAAGAGATAGACATATACCATCGCGGACTTTTTTGTAGACCTTTTTATGGTGTACAATACTGTAGTACATTATTTTGATCTATCTCGTGTTTGCAATGTAAGCGCAAAAAAATGTGTGCATTTACGGCATCACATTAGAAACCTCTAAAATTATCAGTGTTTCTCTACTATAATATGTACGTATTATACATAGAAACCTTCCTCTTGAATCACTCTATCTATTAAAGAAAACTGCATCAAAATCCGTTCCTTAGTTTTAAAGTTCTAAGCATACATAGGGACATACAGTGAAGTATACCCACGTGTATACGTATTGCGGTACATTAATGACTCTCATACTATGACAGAGTATGATTTTTAGGCGTCTTATTTATTTAGGTGTAGCTATATACCTCAGTGAAGCGAGGGTTGTGTACAAAGAAAATATTATTGGAGTTAGTCCACATTGTTTCAATCATCGGGTGAGCTAATGCGTGTGGAGCGATTCGTTTCAGCGTGAAAATGACAAGATAGGGACGCTCCTTGTTTTATCGATAAAGTGGAAAGAAAAGAATATAATTTATATAGCTAAATATCATACAAAATTGTTTGGGGTTTTCCAGTCACAGGTTTCTCTGAATATAGAATGATTACTATGCAAAACTCAACGTTTTCTACGTACGGCAATTTCGCCAAATCTTGAAGATCATTTGGAAGGAAGAGGACGAGTTAGTGTAGTGACTATTAAAAAAAACCTTCCTTAGTGAAGTGATAAAAAAAAATAGTGCAGAAACATTAAAAATATTAATCACAATAACAGTGTGACTATACCTTTAGAGACACTAAGAAAGTGTTATTGGACGCATTCTTAGGTATTATATTACATTAATTTAATAAGTTTAGGTCAAAATAAAATTACTCATTACTCATTTTAGTTAGGCTAGATTGTAATTAGATTATTATAGAGCTTCATATTAATTTGATGCTTTGTAATACAATAAAAAAAAAAAAAAAAATTTGGAAGGAAAAGTGAGTAACGAAGAGTACTTGAGTTAGCTAAACTACTGACTGATATAATTAGTTAGTTTACATGGACTTTGATCGCCTTCCTAAACGTATATTGTAAAGCGTTTTATATAGATTAATGCTAATTAATTTAAAGACTGCATCGTCCACCAGGAGTAACATGGTATCCTTTACCATTAGGATTTGAGGAAAGGATGCGTACGTCAACGTGCGATTCAATATACTCGCATTGAGAACTAAAAGGCAAACAACACCAGAGAGGACGCAACATAATTTTGCCAAAACTTTAAACGTTACAGTTATTCAAAAAATAATTTAAATATCACAGCTAAATAACGTGAGTAAGGTGACCAGAGCTCCTGGGGGGAATTGGGGATAGGGTCGGCAACGCGCTTGCGATGCTTCTGGTGTTGCAGACGTCTATAAGCTACGGTAATCGCTTACCATCAGGTGAGCCGTACGCTTGTTTGCCGACCTAGTTACATAAAAAAAAAAAGATATCGATTTGACTATAACATCACTATAACATCGCTATATCACTATATTTTACATTTCAATGTAATAGCACACTCATTTGTTTGCTTTGTATTCTTAAAAGTATTATTTTCTTAGATTAAAAAAAAAAAGTATTATTTTCGTGATTAATTCGGGGTAACTCTGGCCCACATGCGGGTGGGCCAGACTTACCCCCTCCCTCTCCCATATCATCATCTATCATCCAGTGGACTCTGGGCTCTTACTCAGGATCCGCTGAAACCGCGACATTTTTTTTTATTCACTCTCCCTCCCCACTCTATCTTCGAGGATACAACGGATCCACTTTAACTGAGGTTAAGCACAGCAGGAAATTTCCTGCTCAAATATGGAGCAGCCCGACTGGGCTAGTACCTCGACCTTACAGAAGATCACAGCTAAGTAACACTACTCTAAAGCAGTGTTGTGTTCCTGTTGGTGAGTAAGGTGACCAGAGCTCCTGGGGGGAATTGGGGATAGGGTCGGCAACGCGCTTGCGATGCTTCTGGTGTTGCAGACGTCTATAAGCTACAGTAATCGCTTACCATCAGGTGAGCCGTACGCTTGTTTGCCGACCTAGTTACATAAAAAAAAAAGATATCGATTTGACAATAACATCACTATAAAAAAAGCAAATGGGTAACCTCTTCCCGCCCCGCTGTGGCGCGTCGTTCAAATGAAGCGTAAATTGCTCTATCTCACGCAAAACTAGATTACAATCAAGCGGACGGGGAACTGTTTTATTGCCACTATATATCTTTTTATTTATACTATAAACTAATTTTTATTTTGAATGTTCCTCTCTTTGTGGTATAGTTTTATAACTAGCAACACTGATGAAATGTCAAAAAAAAAGGTGTGTGTACGATTCACACACGATAGAAGTGAAACTTCAGTAAATCGACAAAAGAATGAGATGAATATATATAATAATATAAAATAGTATGTATATTTCTGTCTCATTCTTTCCTACACATTTTTGTATTTGTGTCTCTTACCTGTCGTTTTTTCCGTTGCATCCGGTTTGAAATCACAACGATTCTAAAAAAGTTTCACTTCAAAAAAACCACGTTTAAAAAACCGACTTCAAACTACCACTTCTTCATACTACGACTTCAAAAATAACAATTATGATATACTAGCTGCGCCTCGCGGTTTCACCCGCTATATAGCAGATAATTCACACTATATCATTATAAATTGCCTATGTGTTATTCTGATGTGTAAGCTATATTATTGTAAAATTTCATCAAAATCCATTCAGTACTTTTAGCGTGAAAGAGTAACAAACATCCATCCATTCTTACAAAATTTCGCGTTTATTATTATTTATGTCCTAATAAAGAGGTAATAATAAATAATGGAATTTCTTACTTTTTAGTGCATTTTTAGTTTGAAGTCGGTTTTTTTAAACGTAGTTTTTTTTAATTTTTCAGTTTTTAGTGTCTGTAATAGGTTGTTCTGTAAACCAGGTAGATTATATCATTTCGTTGCTTTTTACCCGACTACGGCGAAGCCAGAAGGAAGGGTTGTGATTTTGGCAGTCTATGTATGTATGTATGTATCTATGTATGTATGTTTGTATGTTCCACTCTAGCGCCTAAACTACTGAACCAATTTTCATGAATGAGGTGTCAATAGATTCGTAATAATGGCGCGGGTGACATAGGCTATAAAAATTTTATGATTTTTTTGACGGAATTTAAACCTCAGATTCTAACTTCGAAAAAAATTAAACTGAGCTGATTATCACGTGTTTGGTGTCAAAAGAAAGGTCTTGACGAGCACATTACAAATATGTATATCGTGTCGTTGAAGTTATTCACTCGTTTAAACAAATAAAAACCAACATTACGTTACAATATTAGATTATAAAGGTTATCTCGATCGGGAAACGGAAAATTATTAAATAAAAAAATAAAGTTTAAAAAACTATAACCCGACTACGTAAAAAAGTGGTCTGAAAAGGACGAAACAAGAAAATAATTCAGATAGAAATCTAGAAATGTATCGGTATAAAAATGGTCAAGGTAGAACCGTGGTCGCACCCTATACCTACTATGTCCGTTTTATGGTAGTGTTCCTCTAATCATATATATAATCATAAGTAGGTATACAAGGGTGCGACCACGGTTCTACCTTGACCATTTTTATATGTATCGGACATTTCTAGATTTCTGTCTGAATTATTTTCTTGTTTCATCCTTTTCAGACCACTTTTTTACGTAGTCGGGTTATAGTTTTTTAAACTTTATTTTTTTATTGTCATATATTGAATAGTAATTTTATTTTAAATAACTATGGGTAGGCCTACGAAAGGTGTCGCGCCCCTTAAACTATATAGACCCCAAGAAACAGAAACGGAAAGAATGTTCATAAAATAAAAACTACAGGGCCAAGCTATGTTAAATTTTTATGGGACTAAATGGCAACTATTCCACATCTAACTAAAGAAGAATCACGTAAATCGGATCATAATTCTCAGCGTAATCAGTATACATACATAAAAAAAATATACCCACCGAATTGAGAACCTCCTCCACTTTGAAGTCGGTTAAAAACCGAACTGTAGCTACCATCCTGTAATCATTTTAATATCTGTGGATTTATCAAGAGGAACTTATTGAAAGTTCATCACATTTGAATAATAGCATATAGAACAAACGAGAGCCAAAATAGAGACTTCGATCACAGAACTAGATACACAAAAAGCGTGACAGCGACAGTGTCGAACATTTTTAATACCATATTTTTTTTAATGTGGAACTTATACACATACGAGTAAGTTCATCTCACGCGCGCACTGCAACACACAAAGAGCTGCTGATGGGTTGCTGACTTGGTAGCATACCCTTCATTTAATGACCCTCAGGTTGTAGCCCTCTAGGAAAACCCCCGAGGACAGATCATTCCAATGGTTGTACGTGCGTGGGTAGAAGATTAAAGAACATTTGTGGATAAAATCTGTCCCAGCAGTGAAGTATGTCTAATCCTGACGTTTGTCTGTCACGCTTTCACGGCAAAATTACTGAACCGATTTAAATGAAATTTGGTATACAAATAGTCTAGAGCCTGAGCAAGAATATAGGCTACTTTTTATTTCCAAAAAAGGGGTTGTAAGGGGTTGAAAGGGGGGGATGAAAGTAATATAATTAAATATGATATTCAAAGTTTGTAAGTTTTACCCTCAAGGGTGTAAAAAACCAATAGGGAATAGGGGATGGTCGCGCTTTCACGCCAAAACTACTGAACCGATTTAAATGAAATTTGGTATATAGATAGTCTAGAGCCTAAATAGGAAATAAGGCTACTTTTCAATATGAAAAAAGGGTTGTAAGGGGTAAAAAGTTATATGGAAGTATCGCTATTCCACGCGGACGAAGTCGCTGGCACAGCTAGTGTCTTTTCAAAAATTTATATATTTAAAATTCAATCTGTTTTTAATCTGTAATCAAAAATCCTCAGGTTTAAGATACAAAATATAATCGAGCTGCAATTCCTCACACCATATACAATCCAAAGCTGGATATGAAGGTTGTTCCGGTCTAGACATATTGGTAGCGGAAGTAGTTACGAATGCAATAAACTGTGGCTGCAATCACATTTTAATGCTGGTTCTACCCACGCAGACCTAGTTATTTCTTGGGTTCAATCCAAAAATAGACCTTGCCCAATTACATGTAATTACATGACATGTGTATATGTATATCTCAGAATTTCTCTTGTGTATTGTAATAAAAAAAATTGCTTTTTAACAAAAAAAGTATTTTCTACTTCTCTTATTAAGCGCCATTTTGTAGATATTGTAGCTACTAAAAAACCCATGACATGATCGAAGGACTACTTCTGTTCGGAAGTTAGACCATAATATTTATTCATGTAAAAAAACATTTTCATGTAAAATATTGCCAAGACGAAACCATATACCTCACACTGTTCAAACTTCATCAGATCTCATATCGCCAAGCTTCTAACTCTACAAACTTTACACCTTAATCAAAACATTAGGGGTTTAGGGGGTAAAATTTCCATGTTTCAGATTTTTTTGTTGTTGTTGTATTAATGAATTCAGAAAGTATGGAGTCATAGGGCAAGGTTCTCGAGATATTTACACCGAAATATCATCTCGCCTTATTCAAGCCACTGGTGACCAATGGGCTGGCAGCTGAAAGCTGCAGGGAACGCTGCCACTTTTGAAAATTCTTTCACCGATAGGAAGCTACATCCTTTCCAGGTAACATAGGCTATGTGGTGTTGCCATAAGTACTCTAATTAAAAATATATGGCCATTTAAGAGCTATAAGGTGGTCATTTTGTAAATTGAAGAGTTTCTCAGGAACTACAAATCAGATTTAAAAAAATTTTTCACTGATAGAAAACTACTCTATTTGTGACTGACAAAAGTGATTTAGTGTTGCCATATACATTTTTAAATTAATAGAACACGGTCATTTTATTGCTACTGATACGATTTTAAAAATTCTTTCACTGAGAGAACTCTATAGTATTTCCGTCTCTCATCCTTTTTTTTTCTCTCCTTAGTATTTATTTTTATCCGTTCAGAATGATTAGTCTCTTTTCACTTTCTTTCTTTCAATTCTTACTCTCTTTTTTCAAATAATGAAAAACTACACAATTACATAGTGACAATTTAAGGACATCAATTATAATATTGCTTTAAATCCCCGGAGCGAAGCGAGGGCAGGCCGCTTGTTTATTTATAACTGAATGAAACAATAGGAAGGACCCTAAAAATTTTGATGATCATCAGTGAGTTAATGACGAAATCAAGGTTTTTTAGATATCTATAAAAACTAAAGTATAAAGTATAATAGTAATAATTACAAACCTCCAAAAAAGACGAAGGGCTTCGAGAAAAGGTAGTAGTGCCCTTGCGCTTCGTTTTGCTCGTCTTGGCGGGGGCACCGTGCCCCCAGATTTCAGCGATTTTCGCTATATCATGGACATCATACAACACATGTCACTAACTATCCATCCATCCAGTGTTAACTGTTCGTGTTAACTTCCCATTCAACATTACACGAGGCGTAAAATCTAATCGACTAGTACCTGTTGCGTTGCGTTTCTTCTATACACCGTAATAATCAAATTAGGTGTGAAGCATTTGCATTTAATAGCATTTTATATGTTGAGTCATACATATATACTATGTATGTATTATACATATAAACATTTCTCTTGAAACACTCTATCTATTGGTGAAAACCGCATTGAAAGCTATAGCGTAGTTTAAAATATCTAAGCGTAAAAAGATTTTTTTTAATTTCACTACGACTCAATGTCAATTTTTTTTAATATGTAAGAAAATATTTTGAAAAAATTCCAAATTTTACATTAAATTTTTCAAAATCGTCAACATGAGTTGGTTAGTTAAATAATGTTGTTCAAAATACAATATGGTGGACGGCCCAAGATGGCCGAGTAGAGTTTTTTTGTCTATGATAATATGGGTATCAGACGAAAGGGTTTTTTAACAAGAATACGAAAATTGAATGACTTTAATAAATAAATAGGAACTTGAACTGTCCAGTTTTTAATTTCACTATGACTGAATATCAATTTTTTTTAATATGTAAGAAACTAAAGGGGATATGGTGCTATAAAAAAATATTTTGAAAAAATTCCAAATTTTACGTAACATTTTTCAAAATCGTCAGAATCAGTTGGTTAGTTAAATAATGTTGTTCAAAATACAATATGGTGGACGGCCTAAGATGGCCGAGTAGTATTATTCTGGCCCATGATAATATGTGTGTCAGACGAAAGGGTTTTTTGGCAAGAATACGAAAGCTAAAATGGCTTCGATAAATAAATAGGAACTGGAACTGTCTAGGTAATTTAGCTACGGATTAACTCAATAATAACTATGAAGTTAAATCAAAGTTATATACCTTAACCGACAAATAAAAAGCGGTGCAAGTCACGAAGACAATTACGGGAGCGATGACCGACCGTCGACCACCGACCACCGACCGCCGAAACAGCTATGTCGATTACTGTGGTAATACTATTTTTTATCTCTTGTTCAATCATAGTCAGCCTACTTCTCAAGATAAGTATTTAAAACAATACTTATTATGTAAAAGTTTGTAAAAAATTGCGAAAACTACGCTCTGCTACCTTTCTCAATACATTGACCAAGTTAAGATACGAAAATGAGCTAATCCACACTATTATACAAAGGATAATAAATTTCGTTGTTCGTATATTTGTATGTTAGTTTGTTGCGAATAGGCTCAAAAACTACTGAACCAATTTTGATAATTCTTTCGTTGATCAAAAGCTACATCCTCTCCTTGTAGCATAGGCTATGTGGTATTGCCATAAATATTCTAATTAAAAATATATGTCCATTTATGTGTCATAAGGTGGCCATTTTATATGTTGGTGATTTTCTCTTAAAGTACTAAGCCGATTTTGATAATTCTTTCGTCTATAGAAAGCTATACTATGCTCTTTATCTTTCAAAATGTAACAATAAAGAAATTCGTTTTTTTAAATTGCCAAATACTAGTATTCTACACCCCCCTCCAAGTAAGCTAAAATGCTTGTGTTAGGAGTGGGCCACGTCAGTAGTCCAATGACTGGGATTTGAACCCTCGACCAGTCCAACGCCTGAACCACTGAGCTACTGATGCTTAAGTCATCAGATTAAACATAATTTCCAATTTAATGAGTAACAATCAATCGATAGGAATACCGGGTATATATATCTACACAGTTATGTTACCCACATACAGGAGGTAGTCTCTCTTCTGACCTCAGCTGTCTAGAATTTAATTTTATTTTACCGACCAAACTCTTTTATTTTTTTTAGAATGCTCATATGAGATATTTTAAAACACATTTACTTCAACGAAGGGAGGGCTGGTTGCCTAACAAAAAACAGATACGGACGGAAGTGAAAAGATGCGTTTTCCACTGTCTGTGCTCGTCGGTCTGTCTGTCTGTCGGATATCTGCAGAAGCTAACTAATATTATAAACGCTAAAGTTTGTGTGTATGTTTGTCACTTTACAATCATATAGCTTATACATCAAAATAACACATCACTACACAGTATAAAACAAAGTCGCTTCCCGCTGTCTGTCTGTCACTATGTATGCTTAGATCTTTAAAACTAAGCAACGGATTTTGATGCGGTTTTTTTAATAGATAGAGTGATTCAAGAGGAAGGTTTATATGTATAATACATGCATAATATAGTAGAGAAACACTGACAATTTTAGAGGTTTCTAATGTGATGTCGTAAATAAACTCTCTGTTTGCGCTTACATTGTAAACGCTAGCTGAACCCTACGAGATAGATCAAAATAATGTACTACAGTATTGTACACCTTAAAAAGGTCTACAATAAAGTCCGCGAAGGCATATGTCTATCTCTTAGGGATAACCTACAATAACCATTCTTTATCCTTTACTTTTTACGAGAAGCAATGACTTATTTACGAAGCGATTTTAAACAATACAGCATTAACCCTTATCCAATTAGGTACCTTATATACATTGTGCATTTAATATAGATCAATATGGCCCTTTACAGCATGATATTTAAATGGATATTTTCGAAGGTATTACAGATTTAAAACGCAGGGACATAGCGGTTACGGCTAAATACACGTGTTAAATTGCACCCGGGCGAATTCGCAATCAATAAGTTATAAATAACAAAGTAATTGAAGGCAATTGGACAAATCGCAGCCATCTACCAAATAGCCGGAATTGAGTTAGCGACGCTCGCGGCTCCACAGTCAAGGGTACGCTCAATTAATAAATCTTCAACAAAACGCTGCATGAATGATGAAACATCAATCATCTGGTATAGCAACACTAGAGAAGAATCTCACTAGAGGTCTTTCAATCTAACTTAATTTTTTCAATGTTTGTGTTACACCGACGTAATAACCAATGTTTTTTTTATCTCTTTATTTATTTTGGGACTTTTACACAAAGTGTGAATTCCCATCGTTCCCAAAAACAATAAATATAACATACTTTTATATAGGTACTATTTAAATTTAAAACTATAAAGCATTCTGGCTATCTCCGAAGAAGGAAAAGCCAGGATGCTTAGGAAGATTCCAATGTCTAATAAATTCCCTCCCTGCGTTACGAGCACACTCCACTAAAAAATGTTGCACATCTTCTATGTCACAAATGTCACAATTAGGCGAAATGTTTTCTTCATCATGAACGCAAATTTATTCAGTAGAATATGCCCAGAAGAACCTGAGGTCCATAACAACTTGTTGACGCGTCAATTTTCCATCTCCAAACCATGGGACATGAGGAGGCTCACTTTGTATACTCTTAAACCAGATTCCTTTACATTTTGATCTCTCATCGAAATACTCTTTCCAAGTTTTGTAGCTTTCTTTTTTATATTACTTAATATCTCCTGTTATTAATGCCTGTTTTGCTAAAGCGTCAGTCAGTCAGATGGGTTCCATCACACATTGGATTAAAGGGAAATGAGGAGGCTATTAAATTATATTTCTTAACTTAACGATAGTTTGTCGGAAAAAAATCAATCAAAAATTTTTACTTGAAATTGAAAAGATTCAGATTTATAATATAATTAAGTATAGACAATTGAAAACAAAATTATAATCTCAATCCAAATTCTTTGGATCACAAATTGAAAATGGATTTCAAATTTGAATTTTACATACACACATTTAGATTGAGTGATAATTTCGTCCGTCACACAATTTTAAAAATTCAAAATATATCGCTGCCTTTTTTTTGATTTGGGCTATTCTTTGTTGAAGTCGGTAGAGAAAAAGAAAACCGACCAAGTGCGAGTCGGACTCGCGCACGAAGGGTTCCGTACATACTAATATTTGCCAAAATACTTTTTATCACGTTTGTTGTATGAGAGTCCCCTTAAATATTTATTTTATTTTGTTTTTAGTATTTGTTATAATAGGGGAAACAGTGATACAGCCTGCCTGGACAGACAGACGGACGGAAGGACAAAGCAACATAAAATATTACGTTATGCCTTTCCCATGAAAAGACATAAAAAATAATGGCAAAAACGCCAATAATCGTAACATAATACGTTAGAAAGTGTTCACACACAATCTAGTGTATCATTGGCGTAATGGCGCTGGCGTCGCTTTCGTTATTGAATAGAAAGTATAGTTTCCACGTTTTTAAAGCATTTCATTTCACTTATAATTCGATGATGAAGTGGAAAATATTTGGAAGTTATCCTGAAATATTCTTCTGTATGGAAATCTAAGGTTTTTTCATCGTTAAGGCAGAGTTCGTAAGAAACGTTTTGCAAATCCGACTATCACGAAAAAGTCTTTTCTTTTTTTTGGGTTAATATATAGTCTGTGACACTCCCAAATAATGTGACTTTCTATTGGTAAAAGAATTTTCAAAATCGGTTCAGTACATCCAGAGATTACCCCCTACAACCTCACAAACTTTACCTCTTTATAATCTTATACTAATATATAAAGCTGAAGAGTTTGTTTGTTTGAACGCGCTAATCTCAGGAACTACTGGTCCGATTTAACTCTTTCAGTGTTAGATAGCCCATTTATCGAGGAAGGCTATAGGCTATATATCATCACGCTACGACCCATAGGAGCGGAATTACACGCGGACGAAGTCGCAAGGGTCGACTAGTATTAGTATATTTTTTTGATTAACTAAAAGAAATAAAAATTTCATGAAGGCCATGCTGCGGTTGCCGCCATATTGGATTTAGAATGACGTAACTTTTCTTACTGTTACTCTTCTTTGGTTACGCAATACTTACGATGATACATAGATATTTCACTTTTTTTTTAATTTCCGTCCGTCCGTCAAGTGAAGGCAAGGCGTTAGCATTACCTACATTAATTTTTTTACTTATTATTAATTATGATGCTGGCAACACTAATTTAAGTAGCATTTTTAGTCATGATGCTAGCAACACTGATATCATTCGGTTGTGCAACGTAAAGATAAAAGCAAATCAAATAAATATGCCGACATGACGGAAATATTTATTACTAGCTGCGCCCCGCGGTTTCACCCGCTATATTTTGAATAATTCACACAATATCATTATAAATTATAGCCTATGTGTTATTCTGATGTGTAAGCTATATTATTGTTAAGTTTCATTAAAATCCATTCAGTTGTTTTTGCGTGGAAGAGTAACAAACATACATTCTTACAAACTTTCGCGTTTATAATATTCTCTAGACTCTGAGGCTCTGGATCTAAAGTATAACACCCAGAAAGATATTATAGTCAACCCGTCATACATTACATTACTTACAAACATATTGTAGGTTTGTACGGAACCCTAAAAACGATTCAAATATAACGAAAACAAAGATAGATTTCATAACGTGTGAATTAACCAAGTTTATCTTAAAACTAAACTACAGCTTCTAAAAACATTTTGTTTAGATATTATTCTACTATAGATTATCTGTGGTGTTGTAAATTATCTGTGGAATTATCTATGTTCGGTAGTTAGTCTATAATCTATGGTGTGTGGATAGTTGAGAAAAAGAACTAAAAGATGTTGAAGTTAATTGCTAATCTTCTATATATATATAAAAGCGAAAAGTCACTGATTGACTGACTGATCATCACGAAATCTCAGGAACTATAAAACCTACAAACTTGAAATTTGGAATGTAGGTTCCTTCTAGGACGTAGGTGTCCACTAAGAAACGGATTTGAGAAAATCCTCCCCTAAGGGGGTAAAATGGGGTTTGGAAGGTTATATGAAAGTCCTATGTTTTTGAAGTTAGACATATGAAAATCGGTATTTACATTAATAACTTACAATAATAAAAATCTGTATAATTTATTTTGCAAAATACCCCCTTAAGGGTGGTAAAATAGGGGATGAAAGTTTGTATGGGAAAGTTTAATTTATTGTCACTCTTAACTTGAAATTTGGAAAGTAGGTTCTCTCTAGAGGGTAGGTGTCAGCTTAGATTTTTTTTACGGGGGTGCCCCTCCTAAGGGGTGGAATGGGGGTTTGAAGGTTATATGAAAGTCCTATGCTTTTAAAGTTAGAGGTTAGAAAAGCGGGAATATGAAAATTGGCATTTAGATTATTACAGCAGCGGGAAAAATTATCTTTTTATAATCTCATAGAAAATCAGAACTTCTACGCGGACGAAGTCGCGGGCGCCCGCTAGTATATATATAAAAGGAGAAGCTGACTGACTGACATATCAACGCAGGGCTTAATCTATAAGTGTTAAATACTTGAAATTTTGCACAGGGGTTCCTTTTATAACGTAGGGGAGCACTAAGAAAGGATTTTTGAAAATTCACGCCATAAGGGGGTAAAACGGGGGTGCAAATTTAGTATGAAACTCTGTCGTTTTTGAATTTATTCTAATGAAATTCAGTATGAAGGTTCTTCATTGGATGTCATGAACAGGGGTAAAATATTGTTTCGAAAATCATCCCTTATGGGGGTATAAGGGGGGTGCAAAGTTAGTATACCGCATAAAATTATTAAATATGTCTACAGACAATCTACTGTAGGCTACCTCAATATCGCAAACGAAGTTGCGGGTAAAAGCTAGTTATAAATAAGGAACAAGAGTTTTATTAAGGCATTATAAAACACATTTTATTGTAGAAAATTAGTTTTTTTTTTTTTTTTTTTAAACTAAAAAATCGGGAGAATGTATGTTTATACAGAAATGATTGACATTGCTTTTAAGATCCAAAAGAAAAGCGAAAGTAACTCTGTATGTTTGTTACGCTTTCACGCTAAAACTACTGAACTGATTTTGATAAAATTTGGTATAGATACAGACTAGAGCTTGGAAAAGAACATAGCCTACATTTTATCGCGAAAAAAAGACTTGTAAGGGTTGAAATAGGTGATGAAATGCACGTCGAGCTGTGTGAGTCATATAAAATTATATTGATTGAAAACTGGAGTAAAAGTTTTCTCAACTAGCAACACTCGTATGGAAACTGTAACAAAAACATAACTTTCATAATGTGTGAATTAACTAAGTTTATCTTGGTTGGATCGTAAAGTGAATTGTGAGCGATTTATAATTGGACTGTTTCTCATTATTACTGTACACTGGAGATCAAGAAACGACAAATGACTTCTGCTGAACTGATCTTGATGAAACTTATCAGTACTATCTATCCCGTCTGTCTGTCCCTATGTATGATAATGATTCAAGAGGAAGGTTTATATGTATAATACATACATAATATAGTAGAGATACACTGATAATTATAGAGGTTTCTAATGTGATGTAAATAAACACTTTTTTGCGCTTACATTGCAAACGCTGGCTGAACCCTACGAGATAGATCAAAATAATGTACTACAGTATTGTTAGTGATCCGCAAAATATTGAAATATATACCAAGTATCGCATCCAGTATAAGTATCGTGTCAAAAGTATCGATACTACTTGGTATCGAGTACTTTAAAAAAAATTAACGTATTGAATAAAACATGAAAAATAACTAGTTAAAAGTGGTTTATTACAAATCAACAGAAATTACAGAAAATATTAAAGATATAATTAAAACCCCCAGTCTGTTTCCGAACAGTCAGATAAAAATAACAATTTATCAAGTCTCGTATTTCCATACATCACTGGTTTTCACTGGCTCAGGGTCACTTTCTCTCACAAAAAACTTCTTCACTTCAGTCTTCAGATTACCAACGACGATGACATGAACTTTTGTGAAGTGAAACATTCATGAACGTGAATCCAATAAAAAAGTGTTGCAATATTTTTTATTCATAAATGAGTTTAAAAGTGTTAAATCATTCATAATTTTTTGAAGAATATTTTGTAATTCTTATTAAGTAAGATTTATCTTCATATTAAAATAATCAGATTAACAAATAGAAAGGAATCAATAAAAATTGTTCCTCAAAAAGTTGCGAAAACGTATCAAACGAATGTGAATAAGTTTTACGATTTTTGTAACCGGTTTTTGGTAAATCGTTATAAAATGGGAAATGGTTTTCGCTTTATCTTGCTTGCGAAAGTATCGAGTACTTTAAAAAGTATCGATACCTGCTAAGTATCGTAATAAAATGTATCGAGTACTTAAATACTTGGTATCGAAACGAAAGTATCGATACTACTCAGGTATCGATACTTTTTGCGGATCACTAAGTATTGTACACCTTAAAAAGGTCTACCAAAAAGTCTGTGATGGTATATGTCTATCTCTTAAGGATAACCTATAATAACCATTTTTTATCCTTTAATTTTTACGAGCAATACTGTCTTATTTACGAAGCGATTTTAAGCAATACAGCATTAACCCTTATCCAATTAAGTACCTTAAGTACATTGTGCATTTAATATAGATCAATATGGCCCTTTACAGCATGAAATTTAAATGAATACTTTCGAAGATATTACAGATTTAAATTGCAGGGACATAGCGGTTGCGGTTAAATTGCACTCGAACGAATCCGGTACGGATTTGCTGCAGTAAAACAGAAACGCTGCCTTAACGATGAGAGATATATCATTCATAGTTGCTTTTTTTTCATTCTTTTACTACAAAACTGCTACTATTAAAAAATCAACACTCAATCACTCACAATTAAGACTGCGTTCCCACCAGAAATGAGTGAGGATATTCTCCCAAATTTTTTGGTGGTAACGCAGCCTAAGAGGAGGTAGATCGAGAATTTCTATTTTTTTTTTTTTTTAATTTTTTATCTTGACAATGGCATATCATACAGACAATTTTTTTTAGTATTGAAAACTTCAAAGAAACAAACAATACGACGTGTATGTGTGTGTGTGTACTATATTAGTATATGTGTATATAATAAGTTCATTATAACTTTGATGTCCCGTTAAAGCCAAACGAGGGCAGCTCGTACACGTACACGTACTCGTAGTAACGGAACGAGGAACTTTTCACGTTTACGGCGCAACATCAAAAGGATTCTAGTTAGGCAACAATAGGACTACTCGAAAAACCAATTTATGGTTTATAGGCTGTTTCCAGCAGAGAATAGCGTCTTTGTTAAGAACCAATAGAATCGCTTCATTCACCTAGCCTAGCTCAAAACATCGTCACTCTACTTTCGAAAACGCTGAGTGACGTCACGTTGTGTACAACAATATCCTGTATGCCAGTAGTAATATGATTGTAGTTCAAAGCTAAACAAGACATGACGTCACTGTATTGACGTCACGTGACAGAATGCAGAACTAAATTTGTAAAAAAAATAATATAATTTTAATGACAAATTTTAAGGTCTTTTATAGTAGCCAGGAGCCGAGAAATAATATGCATTGCTTTGACAAATTGACCTTAAAAAGAACCTAAACGAGTATGAGGAATAACTATGGCCCAGCACCACGCCACCAAACAACACTACACCATTAATCTCACTACTTAAATGTACTACGTGATATCACATGACAAACTTAATCCTATCGAAATGAAAGTTATATATCGTCTACTCGGAATAAGATAAAATGAACTACCCGCGAATACATTTTTTTTTACAATAATTGTTTAAAACATCTTTCATTCAAGGAAAACATATGGAGTAACAACATAACAATGACGTCAGTATTCTTGGAACTAATTCAAATGTAAAACCATTTTATTTATTCGCTGTCTCACTCTCTCTTAGCTTTTTTTTTCTATCCTATACTAATATATAAAGCTGAAGAGTTTGTTTGTTTGAACGTCCTAATCTCAGGAACAAGTGGTCCGATTTGAAAAATTCTTTCAGTGTCAGATAGGCCATTTATCGAGGAAGGCTATAGGCTATATATCATCACGCTAAGACCAATAGGAGCGGAGCTACACGCGGACAAAGTCGTGTGGATCGACTAGTGACGAGACAGACGAGAGTTCTGTCCGAGTTCACTGCCGCCTTGAAGATAGGGGGAGGAGGGGGAGCGCAAAGAATGCTGCAGTTTCAGTGGACCCTGAGGAAGATCTCGGTTCACCGGAACCGCAGCATTAATGGGATGGGAGTGGGAGAGGGTGGGAGGTCGGATTCGCATGATGGTGGTCGCAAGTCAGTCGGTTTAGTTATATTATTATTATATACTGTATTGAAATTATTCACTCACTCACTCATTCAATATACTATTTCCGTTGAATGTCTATTCTATAATACATAATACGTCATAGATGTGCTCACTCTTCTGTCTCACTCACACCTTGTCCTGTCAATGAATAACACAACGATATGACTGGCCGACCCGC
This sequence comes from Limenitis camilla, assembly GCA_905147385.1. Classification (NCBI taxonomy): domain Eukaryota; kingdom Metazoa; phylum Arthropoda; class Insecta; order Lepidoptera; family Nymphalidae; genus Limenitis; species Limenitis camilla. The sequence goes on along the minus strand of LR990251.1, from coordinate 2,891,873 downwards.
GTGACTTCGTTCACGTGTTGCTCCGCTCCTATGGGTCGTAGCGAGATGTTAAATAGCCTAAGTTACTCCTTGTTACATCAGCTATCTGCCAGTGAAAGTCCCGTCAAAATACGTCCAGCCATTTCAGAGATTAGCCGCAACAAACAGACACTCCAATTTTATTTACTTGTATGTATTTAGATATTAGATAGGACTATCTGACCCACGCAACTTCGTTCGCGTGTTGCTCCGCTCCTATGGGTCGTAGCGAGATGTTAAATAGCCTAAGTCACTCCTTGTTACATCAGCTATCTGCCAGTGAAAGTCCCGTCAAAATACGTCCAGCAACTTCAGAGTTTAGCCGCAACAAACAGACACTGCAATTTTATTTACTAGTATGGATTTAGATATTAGATAGGACTATCTGACCCACGCAACTTCGTTCGCGTGTTGCTCCGCTCCTATGGGTCGTAGCGAGATGTTAAATAGCCTAAGTCACTTCTTGTTACATCAGCTTTCTACCAGTGAAAGTCCCGTCAAAATACGTCCAGCCATTTCAGAGATTAGCCGCAACAAACAGACACTGCAATATTATTTATTTATATGGATTTTGATATAGGTTTGTTGGTGGTGTTCAAAAAACTTGCAGATTAAGGAAAACAATTGTTTTAATTCAAAACATTCATATTTCTACTGAAATTACGGTGTAATGTTTCAAATGAATTAATAGTATGAATAACAAAAGAAATCCCATTACACTCTATATAGCGATGCGATTGATTTGAGTAGCATTTTCACATTCCTGAATGTTGGACAACTGATAAACATCATGTTCATCTGTCTAAAGTATAAACCCAGGAGGATATTCTAGTCTAGACATACTGTTAGTCTGCGTATATACTACAACTCCTTTTAAATTAAATAATAAAAAATAATCACATAAATTCAACAGATTCCAAATTCAAATGTGTGTTTAGAAAAATCAAATTTCGAATCTATTTTCGTTCTGTAATTCAAGGATTTTGAAATGAAATGATTTAAATGATGTCCTATAGAGTATGAGCTCGAACCATAGAGATACCACGAGAGAGAAAGAGAGAGAGAGTTTAATAAAAAGAGTTATTTCAAATCGAAAAAAAAATAGTGGATTTATCGATGCCACATTAGTTAAGCTGCGTTTCCACCAGATGTATTCTATTGGTTCTGAAACTCTGATCTTATCTATATCTCGTATTACGAGGGAGATAAGAGAGATTAATGTTACCGTTTTTATTAAATACACTAATTACTACACATGGATTTTCTCTCTCTCTCTCTTGCTTCAATGTTCTCATCTATAATTGTATTAGATTGGATTTAAAAAAAATTACAACTGTTTGTCATTTTAACATTCAAAAATAAGGATAAAAACTATCCCATTCCTTAAGTTGTATACCAATCTTGGGAAATAAATGATTTTATTTTAATCAATTAAAAACTATAGACAAGAATGTGACATCTGAGACAAGCACTAACTTTCATTGTCTATGGTTTAACAATAATTGTTTTGACATTATATTGTTTTTTTTATCGACTTTTATATTTCATCTTATTGGAAAAGGCTTTAGTTGGGAAATGACGTTAAATTGTTTTGTTTTTTTCTTCTGTTTTTATTCCACAATGGAAGAGGCAAAAGTATTACACCGTACAGCCATGTCTTAAGTTTTTTCTTCTGTTTTAATTTCATAATGGAAAAGGCAAAGGTATAACACCGTACAGCCCTACCATTATTTGTTTAATGACATTATATTGTTTTTTTATCGGCTTTCATATTTCATCATAATGGAAAAGGCAAAGGTATTACACCATACAGCCTTATCATTAGTTGGTTAATGACATTAAATTGTTTTGTTTTTTTCCTCTGTTCTTATTCCATAATGGAAAAGGCAAAAGTATTACACTGAACAGCCTTGTCTTCAGCAGGTTAATGACATTATATTGTTTTGTTTCTCCTCTGTTCTTATTCCATAATGGAAAAGGCAAAGGTATTACACCGTACAGCCTTGTCTTTAGTTGGTTAATAACATTATATTGTTTTGTTTTTTCCTCTGTTCTTATTCCACAATGGAAGAGGCAAAAGTATTACACCGTACAGCCTTGTCTTTAGTTGGTTAATGACATTATATTGTTTTGTTTATCCTCTGTTCTTATTCCATAATGGAAAAGGCAAAGGTATTACACCGTACAGCCTTGTCTTTAGTTGGTTAATGACATTACATTGTTGGTTTGGAATATACAACTTTTTTTAAGAGCAACTGTTGAGTATGTTTCTAACTGCATTCCGAGCTGGTGGTAGTTTCAAACTGACTGACTGACCTCTTTTGACGTGTCAAAGGCACTTTGTAAAGCCAAACATTAACTTAGATCCATTGTTTAATTAATTTCGTAACAAATTAAGATTAATTGTTAATGTTAATGTCAAATTCAAATGACATTTAAATAGATAAAATTATTTTCAGCCAGTGTTCTGTTTTAATAACAATAAACAATACATAAAAAAACTTCATATTTTAAATTTTTAAATTAATATTTTATTCCAAAATCTTTGGATTACACGTTGCAAATAAATTCCAAATTAATATTTTCTACAGAAATTTGAATTTGGAATCTATTTTCAATCCATAATCCAAAGATAATAGTCTCGGCTGTATCATAGCCGATATCGTTGGAGACAAAACTTATATAAATAAATCAGCTGATTGATTACTCAATATAATTCAATTTAAAATATTTATTTATAAATAACTTGTTTCATCCATTAATAAAGCCAAGCCAAAACATAAATAAGTAAAGAAAAAATAAATCACTTCGCCCATTCACTACAATTTAAAAAGTTAAATGAACTCTAAGGTCATAGAGTCTAAGTATAAATTTGGAGAAAACAAACCGACCCACTTTACCGCTTCGTCATTAGATTAAAAAAAAATACTTACACATATCATTCATTTTGAATTTTCACTTAAAACATTATTTAAAAAAATCACATCACACACAGAATATAAATATTAAAATGGCGGGAAATTCAAATTAATGTCAATTTTTAATCTGTCCTCAATTGTTTTTACAACGGGCTTAATTTCACTTAAACTCTCGCGCACGTCCTGTACACAGTGGGCGGTGAAACAGTATGACGTGGTCTGATGGAATCGACTACCAAATAACGTTTAAACTATTAGTCTTGCTCATTTCGTTTTGTGTCGCATACATTGCGCCTTTCAAAGCATAATAGATTTCTACAACCCATATGAAACACGCAATGTATACAAAATTAAGTTAAACGTCAATGTATTGTAAAGGAAAACGCTGTTTTGGTAGGGATGTGAAAGAATGGGGGACAGACGGTCTATAGTTGAGTAAAATGTTTAATTGATAATGTACTTGAAATCTTAAGATAATTTGACCCGTCCTCACTTCGCTGAGGCTTCAATTGATTTCCAGCTAAAGGACAAACATACAAACATTCATATTTCTATTCTAAGTTCGTGTTTATTTTTTTTATTAATTATCTTGTTAACTGTAGTGTAGCGTTTGATTGTTAATTAAAACTTTTTTGGCTGCATAACTTTTAGCCGGTGCTACACTAATTAAAAACAAAATAATTTATTATCTGTGGTTTTTCAAACCAAAATAAAATATTTCGTCGGTTTTTTTTTTGGTAAAAATATATTATAAACAATTGAATTTAAGTGCATTTCATCCCCTATTTCAGCCCCCTCCAAGTCTTTTTCGCGATACAACGCCTATGTCCTTTCCCAAACTCTAGTCTATCTCTGTACCAAATTTCATCAAAATTGGTTAAGTAGTTTAAACGTAACAGACAGAGACAGTTTCTTTCGCATCTATATTTCTATACTAATATATAAAGCTGAAGAGTTTGTTTGAACGCGCTAATCTCAGGAACTACTGATCCGATTTGAAAAATTCTTTCAGTGTTAGATAGCCCATTTATCGGGGAAGACTACAGGCTATATATCATTACGCTAAGACCAATAGGAGCGGAGCTACACGCGGACGAAGTCGCAAGGGTCGGCTCGTTACTTATAAAAGTATTACAGGTAGCCATTATCATATTACGTATTAGTTCAATGTCAGTAATAAGATAAACTTATCAATTCGATAACATGCCTTTATTATCTAATACAACATTTTATTTATAGAAATAAAAATCAATTTTTTTTTTATTCTGTAACACTAGTGGCATAAGACTAATAATAATATAGCCATTATTCAGTTCAACTTTACCTAAAACTTGAATAATTGTATTTTGCTTATTTTCTGTAGATCTGTTTGACAATCGGCAATGGCCTCCAACCGTTTCCATTCCCGTCTTTCTCGAGCTACTCTATCCCACATTACTGTCACTTCCCTGATATCATCATCCTCTTATCATCCAGCCCATCTCCACTTAATTAATTAAATTTAATTAAAAAACCTCTTGACGTTCAGCATACATGAGAGAGCATAAACTGAGAGGGGGTATATTGAAAACATTACAAGTGGGGTAATATTGCATGGACTATTGGGTAAACGCAACGTAGATGCTGCTACTGAACCTGCTGAACTGAGGTATGGGTTTAAAGGATCCTTTCATTCAATTGAAACTCGCCTTCACCACCTAACCTATGCGCCGACATATATAAATTAAAAAAATGTAGTTTTTTTTTACAAAAACAGCTAAATTGATGCATTTGACTTTGACCTTGAATAACTTTTGACCGAGTTGCCTTATCAAAAAATGATCTTTTACCTTTTTTGTAGAGCATTTAATTCTCTACAAAAATATAGTTTAACATATTGTTCATCTTATATTAATAAATAAAAATGAAGAGTTTGTCTGTTTGAACGCGCTAATCTCAGGAACTACTGGTCCGATTTGAAAAATTCTTTCAGTGTTAGATAGCCCATTTATCGAGGAAGGCTTTAAGCTATATATCATCACGCTACGACCAATAGGAGCGGAGCTACACGCGGACAAAGTCGCGGGGATCGACTAGTTAGGTATCATTTATTACAACCTAATTGAAGAGAACTGAATATTATTAGATTTAAAATTATATTTAATTATTCTGTCTGTATTGTTTAATTTATCTATATGTATAATCTAACCAAGCCCTTGGTGAAGCGAGAATAATTGCGTCATGAATGGCCGGATACATTACAATAGTCAATTACTCGCTTATGTCATTCATTGTTTCAAATCTACGTACTTCCGAATCAAGGAATACAGATCATATCCTTTTGTCTACCACAAACTATAGAGCATTTTTTTCCCCAACTTATCATTAATAAAAGTTGCAACCCAACTCTAACCAGTCATAGTAATGTAGGTGACGTGTCTGTCAGTGTTACCAACTCTCAAAAATATTTCTCCCTTAGGCTTAATAGGAATGTAAAACAAACGCATGTTAATGTTGCGAACGACTGTTGAGTGTTGTCAGTTCTTCTCGTCAGAAAACCGAGAAGAAGAAAGAAGAAGAAGAACAGAAGAACTGGTATTGGGCGACAATGTATGGCGATTCTATTCGAAAAAGAAATACATTAAATAACTGTATTCGATACTCTCGAAATGAAGAATAAAAAAAGGTCATCATCGACAACAGGGAGATAAAGCGATATAGATTTTTCCGTTCAGGTCAAGAGCTTTTTTGTTACCAAGGATATGATGATTGCACACGGGCGCTACCTTGGCTAGAGACGCTTCCGAATAAACGTTAAAGTAATATTGATCGTTAATTATTATACTTTGTCGACACAAAACAAATGTCATCATAGTGTTTATCAAATTACCCCCTACATAGATTTTTTCTCCCTGAATTAAGGGAAAAAACCCTAACATTATTAGGAATAGTGGTGCCAGTTTCACATTTTTGACATCTGTCAGACACTATTGTCTCTGGAAAAATCCAACACGAATTAATTTAACAACAGACAAAGCTGTACGGGTGTAATACCTTTGCCTTTTCTATTATGAAAAATTAATGAACCTGCATAAATTATTTCATCCCTAGCTTTGTAACATTAGTATCGTTTTTGACATCTGACAGAAACTATTGTCTCTGGATAAAGTGTTGCTGTCACGAATTAATTTAGCAACAGACAAAGCTGTATGGTGTAATACCTTTGCTTTTTCCATTATGGAAAAAAAATGAATTGGTTACTATCAACTGTATGTGATTGAACTGAGTGTAAACAAAGTGTCTAAAGTAGTATAAGACATAACTAAGACATAACATGCTAATTTTTTAAATTAAATTCGACATAGGCAAAGTCGCGGGTAGTTGTTAGTAACATTAACTTTCTGTGTAACACGCGTAATGAAATAAACAGTTTAAACCTATTAAGGAATTAGGCCGCTTGGATTTAAGCGTCTTACAATAAATATAAGCTGATATTTTTAACAAGCAGATCGATAACACAGAATCCCGTTTGTCGTATGGGAGCCCCCCCCCCCCCCCCCTCCCCTTAGATATTTATTTTATTCTGTTTTTAGTATTTATTGATATAGGGACAACAGTAATACATCATTTGTGAACATTTCAACTGTCTAGCAACGTCTCAATCTATACTAATATTATAAAGGAAAAATTTGTATGTTTGTAACGAAAAAACTCAAAAACTACTGGACGATTTCAAAAATTCTTTCACCATTATAAAGCTACAGTATTCCTGAGTAACATAGACTATATTTAATACTAGAAATAATTAGAGATCCTCAGAAATTCTTACTAAAACCAACCCAAGGTGTAAAAAAATTAGCCATAAAATGTCTTTCATCGCATGCGCTGCTGAAAGTATTGATGATAGAACAAAACAATGTTCTACAATATTATCTCTCCCTGTGGTCGCTCCCTCATGGCTGAGGATCGTGGTCTTCGACGGATGTGGATGGTATACACCTAGTTTGGATAATCTGCTTCCACCGGTGCCTGTTCATCGCGTCTCTGGCGACCGAGCAAAACTTAATTGAAGATGGGCCTCTCACTTGATCGCTCCATCTGGTTGGGGACCGTCCCCGGGCTCGTTTTCCCTCCGTGTTCCCCACAACGATCAGTTTTTCAAGTCTCTCATCACCCCTTCTCATTTACTATATTATAGAACGTATCAATATCTACAAAAAACTTCGCGAGACCATGTATCCAACTAATGTAGTTATGTCACCATTACTACTTTTTTACATTTTAAATGACCAAAATCAGACGATTTCTCTCATCTAAATACATAATTCCGTATTAAAGACTGTAGATTACTTTTTGTTTTGTTCCGTTAAAAGGGTGGGGGAGGGAGCACCAAAGTGTAGGGGGGAGGGGGAGAAGGAGTGGCGTATATAAACAAAGCATTGGCGACATACATGCCCTGCTACACGTGCAAAGCCGGTTTCGCACAGTTTCTCTACTATAATATGCATGTATTATACATATAAACCTTCCTCTTTTAGTCACGCTATCTATTGATGAATACCGCACTAAACTTTTTCCAAGGAAATATATATAATCCCTCAGTTATTTCGGAGAAAAGACTAACAGTACAAAGGAAGTCGCTTCCGTTGACTGTAGATTTTGTACGTAACGGATTATAATGCGGTTTTCATCAATAGACAGTGATCAAAGAGGAAGGTTTATATGTATATTTCATAGTAGATAAACCGTTAAAAGCCGGGGAAGGTCGTTAGTATCTGAGATAAATAACTTGTGTAGAATTATCGGTCAAGTGGCAAGTTCAATGTCGGCAACATCATATTCAATCCTACTAATATTATAAACGCGAAAGTTGGTAAGAATGTATGGATTTATGTTTGTTACTCTTTCACGCAAAAACTACTGAATGGATTTTGATGAAACTTAACAATAATATAGCTTACAAATCAGAATAACACATAGGCTATAATTTATAATGATATAGTGTGCATTATCCAAAATATAGCGGGTGAAACCGCGGGGCGCACCTAGTTCAAGGTGAGGGGGGGTCCTTGTTTTGCTTATTTATAATAACATCGGGGGAGTCTGCATGGTGATTGAATTAGGAGAGAGGGAATATTTACGAGGGAATATTTACGTAAGCACGGGGGGGGGGGGGACTGCTTAGGGCTTTGATTAACACCATAAATGTAAAACAATATTTTCAGTAAATTTCCTCTAGGGGCCATCCATAAATTACGTCACACTATAAGGGGGAGTGAAGCGGTTGACGATGTGTGACAAGAGTTGGGAATATTTCAAAATTAAAAAAAAAAATATCAAAACCAGAAACTTATGATGATGATCTTTTAATTGTTTTATTAAAAAAAAATTACAAAATATGTGACAAGGAGGGGGGAGTCAATCCCCTATACTGCTAGATTAAAATTGTAAATACTATTACAGGGTTTTTACAGACAGACGGAGATATGAGAAAGGTTTATGTATATTTTTAAAACAAAGCGAAGCGACTGCTTTGAGGTCATATATGCATCCCTATTTATGGCGTTGGATTAGCGTCGTTATGGGGTGAAAGTGACAAACAAACTTTCATATTTATATTAGGGTAGAGGCCAAAATCCTTAACTTTGCGGTTTTGTATATTAAGTAGAAATTATACATACTCGTTTTAATCGTACTTAGAAAGAGATGTTCGTTGAGCTGTATACAAATCGTTTACTCACTCACTCACTCATACACAAAAAATAACGATTAGGATTGCCAGGGAAATCGAGGTCCAGTAATTAGACTTATTGTCCCGTATTCCGAAAAACAAGTAGTAGTCTATAATAATATTTAAAGCTGAAGAGTTTGTTTTCTTGAACGCGCTAATCTCAGAATCTACTGGTCCAATTTGAAAAATTCTTTCACGCTACGACCAATAGGAGCGGAGCTACACGCGGACGAAGTCGCAAGGGTCGGCTAGTATTATATAAAATTCTTTCAGTGTTAGATAGGCCATTTATCGAGGAAGGCTATAGGCTATATATCATCACGCTACGACCCATAGGAGCGGAGCTACACGCGGACGAAGTCGCAAGGGTCGGCTAGTATTATATAAAATTCTTTCAGTGTTAGATAGGCCATTTATCGAGGAAGGCTATAGGCTATATATCATCACGCTACGACCCATAGGAGCGGAGCTACACGCGGACGAAGTCGCAAGGGTCGGCTAGTATTACATAAAATTCTTTCAGTGTTAGATAGGCCATTTATCGAGGAAGGCTATAGGCTATATATCATCACGCTACGACCCATAGGAGCGGAGCTACACGCGGACGAAGTCGCAAGGGTCGGCTAGTATTATATAAAATTCTTTCAGTGTTAGATAGGCCATTTATCGAGGAAGGCTATAGGCTATATATCATCACGCTACGACCCATAGGAGCGGAGCTACACGCGGACGAAGTCGCAAGGGTCGGCTAGTATTATATAAAATTCTTTCAGTGTTAGATAGGCCATTTATCGAGGAAGGCTATAGGCTATATATCATCACGCTACGACCCATAGGAGCGGAGCTACACGCGGACGAAGTCGCAAGGGTCGGCTAGTATTACATAAAATTCTTTCAGTGTTAGATAGGCCATTTATCGAGGAAGGCTATAGGCTATATATCATCACGCTACGACCCATAGGAGCGGAGCTACACGCGGACGAAGTCGCAAGGGTCGGCTAGTATTATATAAAATTCTTTCAGTGTTAGATAGGCCATTTATCGAGGAAGGCTATAGACTATATATCATCACGCTACGACCCATAGGAGCGGAGCTACACGCGGACGAAGTTGCAAAGGTCGGTTAACTTTGTTCCTGTATTCAAACTCGGAACCCTTGGTATGCGAGTCCGACTCGCACTTGGCTGGTTCTTTTTTATTATATTATCCCAGAATTGTTCCGGACAACATAATTTTTCATATGGCAACACTAGCTTACATACAGAGGCTATTCAGTACTTAGTTGAAAAATATTAGTAAGAATTATCCTAATAAAGACAAGGCTGTACGATGTACCTTTGCCTATCATCTTTTATTTATATGGATTATATTAATTAAAGCGAATGTGATAAAACTTTAATTCTTTTTTTTTGAGTGAGCTGCACTAAGGGAAATTATTCATAAATTCTTATGTTTTAACTTTGAAGTCAGAAATAATTTAAATTTCAAATACTATGTTAACAACATCAACAGACGCTCGACATATTTTTTTACTTTTCATTATTAAAAAAGTTTTATGGACTTTCGCCACACTAAAAATTCTTTTGCCGTTAGAAAGCTACATTATTCCTGAGTAACATAGGCTATATTTATTACTAGAAATAATTAGAGATCCTCAGAAATTCTTACTAAAACCCAACCCAAGGTGTAAAAAAATTAGCCATAAAATATCTTTCATTGCATGCGCTGCGGAAAGTATTGATGATAGAACAAAAAATGTTCTACAATATTATAGAACGTATCAATATCTACAAAAAACTTCGCGAGACCATATGTCCAACTATTTTAGTTACGTCACTATAACTACTTTTTACATTTTATAAGTTGATATAAATGCCTATCAAAATCAGACCATGTTATCCATACCTTTGTATTAATTCTTATCCAAATAAATTATGTCGTATTCAAGCCTGTTGATTACTTTTAGAATTATTAAAATCGGATATTCCATTCAAACGATATTGCAAAATTAAAAATGTCAATATAAACAAAAAATACACGCCGACGCGCCGGTGTGTTAAAGAAAATAAACAATGGCGTTATTATGTTATATATAAAATATTAGTTTGACAATTCTGTTATATTTATAACACACTCATGCTTCACTCTTTGTTATTGCAAATCATTCAAAAATTAAATACCTTCGTATCCAGCGAAAGAATCTATTCGCGCCTTTTTTCCCATTTGGTTTCTTCTTTTTCCCCATTTTGACACTCTATACCTTCTCACTAAAAAAAACTATATCATTGTCTATGTCTACAGTTCGAACATGGAACACGACACGCTCTCAACTTCTCAGCACATCACTTAGTTTTATTTATATATGGAATAGCACTGGTTTTAAATATAGAACGCTTCGATACAGGACTCTATGGTTGTACTCTATAATAGACTAAAAATTAACACATTTTTTAAAACTATAGTTAATCACGAAAACACTGTTATTATTTATTATATATAAATGTTTAGTAAATAGTAAATAAGTGTTGCCACATTAAACACTAACACTTTCCCTTACAATATAGTTACAACAAATTTCTATATAATCTGTGCTGTTAATTGTTATATAGATAATTAAAAATTTAATACAAATAATATGCGTATGAAAGTAAATAAATAAAAAAGGCGTTATAACAGTAATGCGCGTCGGACGCACGCGCCGATACTGGCTCGTGGCCACGTTCAAATTTAGAATTGAAAAAAAAAAGTTGCAGCGGGAATGCAGCGGGTGTTCGTTTTATTTTGGTTATACGTCTGTGTATGATTATTTATGTGACATTTGTTTTTTTTTTTAGAAAATTATACGTTCAATTTTTTTAGGATGTTGTATTTCTCCTTACTTCCTTATTACACAGAACCAGACAATGACAGACATGGTGTAAAAAAATATTAAGACGATAATTTTTTTTTAATTAAAAAAATCTTATTTTGTAATACGTATAATTTTTTTTAAGTTAGGAGGGGTCTATTTCAGAAAAAAAATTGTAAGTAATGTTTTATAAAATGGAGCACAATTTTTTAATGAGGTGGTAAGGGGGTGTACCTCTATCAGTCTCCCCTACTCGCTTCAGCCGCCGACTTATATTTTAGGAATAAGAGGGGGGAGGCAGAAAAATGAGAAGACGTAGAAGAGGTATTCCTTTATTCACCCCATCAACTACCCTCTCCTTGGAGGTATATTTAAGAACAAAAGGGGGTTAGTGCCTTAGGGATATTAGGAAATAAATCTGTTGTAGAATCGTGGTCTATTGTCTATTTATAGGTATGCAAATAATTCCAAACTAAACATACATCTGTGGAACTAGTAATGTATGAGTAAACCTAAAGGACCGTAGACACAAAAATAAAAGACGGCGCGTGACTCACGCTGATCTATATCCGTTACAGTAACAGACTATTAACAAAAACAATACATCACTATGGAGAAATATTATCTGTAATACTAATTATATTTTTTATTATATACTAGGCGACGTTCCCTCGCTTCCGTGAGGTGTATGAAAATCTTTCACTTACTCACACGTATGACATTACCGTCTCACTTTTTTTTATATTATGTCAAATAATTTGTTTAAAATCTACAAAAAAATTAAATTAAGAATATGTTTTGAAAAATCTATTTTAATGTTAAAATTAATATAATGGTAATAAAAGCAGAGATGTGACATTTTTAAAATACAAAATACCTATTTCCATTTTGTATTTAAATACTTTTGTTTTAAAAACATTTTGTATTTTATTTGAAATACCTTTTAAGACATATTTTGTTGCAAAATGCAAAATACATTTGAACAAAATGAATGTGATAAACTATTCTCACTATGGCAACACTAAATTGAATGGTAATAAATATCCGTTAATTTAATATTTTATAGTCCTTCTAAAATAGCTTGATACGGATGTCAGCTAATAGAAAATCCGATGATATCTTTTAACCAGCTTCTATAGTACTGACGTTTGACAACACAAGTGATCTTTGTTTTCCGTACGTACAAATATAGTAGTGGAACCAGTGATGGACAAGGAACAAACAAATTGTAGAATCAGATCTAATATCAGTTTTTAATTTATTTTCATAATTACTTTGACATAATCATGAGTTATCGGGCTCCCTTATTAATTACGTGAATAATACACTTGTTACTATATGACATGATAAGTGCTCATTCTCTAAAACCCATAAAAGTATTTTATTTAAATAAAGTATTTTGAAAATATGTATTTTGCATTTAGTATTTTAAATACAAAATGAAAAACTATTTTGCATTTTGTATTTAAAATAAAAAATACAAAATGTATTTGCATTTAGTATTTGAATACTTTTTATAAACTATTTTGCACATCCCTGAATAAAAGTTACTTAATTGTTTAGTTCCGTAAGATATTTAAATATGACTTCCGTTGTGATACGTTCGGTATTAGTCAAAATAGCTTCCAATAAATCCTGAGATAAATCAATACATTGAAGTGACAGTTTTAGTTACTATGTATAATTTTAAAACTTTTTTTAATGGAAAATGTTTACGCATCCCTCCCGAGTTTTTCTTCCCAGAATATCCCCTAAAAACCATCGTTCCCTCAACCCTATAACGGGTTCGGTAAAATAAATGCCCTTTTATAGCTCCCTCCTAGTCCCCTGTCTGCTTCGGCTTGTAGGCTCGCACTCTCGCCCATTGACTTCATTAGAGCCATAATCTTCTCTCATTGAAGAGCATAGCGTCCACCACATTCACTAGTGAAAGGTCTCTGCCCATTTCAGACGCCAAGATATGAGGTTGGGGTCCCCACGCTGAACATTAACATAAAGTGTGTTCTGCTGTGTCGACTGAATTTAAAAAAAACCTTATGCTCTGTGCTATTTTTTTTTAAATTCTGAGTAGGTAACGGACAATTTGCTGTCAGTGTCACTAACAAGATAGTTGTGTCTATGGAATGCAATGTCGCGAGATTGGATTACAATCACAATATTTGAATAAACATTTATTATTATGATTTATTTAATAAACTATAGCTACGTATCTATAATTTTATTTAATAATCATTTAAGTAGTAAACTTTATGAGATATTATTATCAATGTTATACTAATATGTAAAGCTGAAGAGTTTGTTTGTTTGAACGCGCTAATCTCAGGAACTACTGGTCCGATTTGAAAAATTCTGTCAGTGTTAGATATTGAAGAAGGCTATAGGCTATATATCATCACGATAAGACCAATAGGAGCGGAGCTACAAGCAGACGAAGTCGCAAGGGTCGACTAGTTAATGATATACGTACTCAACCCGAAATCTCGCGAGATGTGTGTATCCTATATAAACATATACAAATATACTAAAGTTTCATCTTTATCTGTTTATTTTAATTTTAATTGGCCTAAAATGTAACGCCTCATAACTATTCTTTACAAGTCTCCACAGAGTCTGCACAATAAAAATAAACAAAGTCAAAGTGTGATGCAACAGAGTTTGGCAAGTAACCAGGTACGAAACCACAGATGAGTTGACAACCATAGAGTGTGTAGAGGTAATGGATTCTATAAGAATTGGAGCTGAAAGTTGAACTTTTATACTATTTTATGATCAATACTGCAAAGAGGTTTCAAAAGAATGAGAACGATAGTCTATGGATTTTTATTGTTTTGATGACGGACAGAATCTGTCAAATAGTCCATTTTATTATCTATGCAGGGATGGAATTATTAACAAAATAGGAAAAAAAATCTTTTTTTTTTAATAGATCGTTATAAACGGATCGTAGGGGTACCCTAGCCCAACATGGCGGCATATTCAAGATGGCGTACTAGTTAGTATTTTTGCACTACTACAATATGGGTATCAAATGTAAAAGGCTTACTAAGTATAAGTCGAAAAAAAGTGACGTCAGTCTATATCCAACATGACGGCATATCCAAGATGGCGGTCTAGTTATTTTTGCACTAAAACAATATGGGTATCAAATGAAAGGGCTTGCTAAGAATAATTCGAAAAAATAGTAATATCATTCTAAATCCAACCTCGCGGCATATCCAAGATGGCGGACCAGTTATTTTTAATGCATTCTATAACTTGGCTATCAAATGAAAGGGCTGTGTAAGAATAATTCGAAAAATAAAGTGAAGTCAGTCTAAATCCAACATAGCGGCATATTCAAGATGGCGGACTAGTTATTTTATATGTACTTCTATAATGTGGGTATCAAATGAAAGGGCTTGCTAAGAATAATTCGAAAAATATACTAATATCATTCTAAATCCAACATAGCGGACTAGTTATTCTTCATGCATTCTACAACATGGCTATCAAATGAAAAGGCTTGCTAAGAATAATTCTAAAAACATAGAGATGTCATTCTAAATCCAACATGGCGAACTATTTTATACCTAACTATTTTTCTGATTATATTATATTACATATTGGTCCGTACATAGGTGGCATTGATTGGTGATAGTCGAGTGATTTCATACAGTCAATACTTTAAAAATTAATAAGAATCACGTGATGCTTACTTTGTCAACACTCGGTTCAGTCTGACAACTGATTTCACATAGTCAACATTGTCTAAATTAGTTCCTATCTGCATTTTTTTTAAATCAACAGTTTTATATTAGGGAAATATTTTTAATCTGCAGACCGTATTATAACCATACATGTGACGTAACAACCAAAATCGTCTGGCAACAGTCCAACGATACGACATAAACTAAGAACAAGGAAATACGGGAATACTTCATAATTGGCCTGAATTATAACCTGTTACTATTTAATATGTCGCCATTTTGTGCGAGATTGAATTACAAAATGGCGATATTAATTAATTGGTGGGAACTCATAATAAACCAGTGCTGTTTTATATCTTAGTATTAACTACATTTCTTTTATTATTTTTATTAAATAAAAAAAATATATTAAAAAAATATCTTTCTTTATTTAGACCATAGACAATAATCTTCTTGAATAATGCAAGCATGTGAGAATTACCACAGAACAAAGAAAATATTATAAATTATTAATAATAACTTAAATACCTTTTTAATATGTAATTAAATTTTATTATAGCCACACAAACTTATCTGGCCCGGCAAGAGTCTGTTATCGCATTTAGTGTTGCCAGTAAAAAAAATTGTGCAATCAAGTTGACAAAATAATAATATTCAGGACATTCTACACAGCACCGTCTACTCCTAAACTAAGCAGAACTTGTATTATATATTTTTTGTAAATTTACAAAGGAAGGACCCAGATTGAGATCAAAATGGCGTCGTAAATTCGTTAGTTTCTCTTTTGGCCACCGGGCCGGATAAGTTTCAGAATATTTTCAGCCATTTCACGAGATATTGACTAGATATAAGACAATAGCTGAATAGTCTTTAATCTCAAAGCAAAATATAGATAAACAAGAATTGCCACAGATCATAAAATTGCAATCATTAGCCTTGATGATTAAAGAAAATTTGTTAAATATAATTTCTATTTAATATTATAAATACAAAAGTAACTGTCTGCATGTTAAGCTTAAACCACTGAACCGATTTTGGTAAAATTAGGTAGATAGAAAAAAAAGGAGATGAAGTGCGGTCTTCGCCTCTTTCAATAACTATTAAAAAATATACTTGTTAATCCTTTAAATTTATTACTCTTAAATTTCAGCCATTACAACAAAACAAAAACAACAATGGCTGTATAGTCTTTGATCTTTGCGTATTCGAAATCAAACAAAAAACATAGCGTTCCATTTTCAAATGCTCTTCGAAACAACTGGCCAGTGTTGATACTATGGTTTTGTAAAAAGTTTCTATACATAGACTTGATAAAGGGAGTGCTTGTTTGTTAAACTTTTTGTAGAAATTTTTTTTATTTCAAATAGAGTAGTAGAAAATAAAAATTATAAAAACTACCCCCATTTTTATGAAAGAGTCTTCCAAAGGTAGTTATGGGCATTGCAGTTAAGTTTCTTAAAGAAAAGATAATTATTTTAATTTAATGAATTTGACTTTAAAAAATTTGGTTAGTGTTGCCATAAAAAAAAAAATAAATAGCGTTAGTATTTCGCTTTGCTATAGCAATAGTAGAGTGAACCCATAAGGTTTCCAAATGGTAGAAAAAAAATATTAAATTCTTTCACCTACAAGTCACACTGGAAATTAATGAGTTAAAACGAAATATTTAAATTGTTTTCAGTAATTCAAGTTAATTAAAATATATATAAGGAACTATATACTATAACCTATATAGTGTACAAACAGACATGTAAAAAAACTAACATTGGAGAAAATCGTGAAGAATGAAGAAGTGATAGAGTCTTTCTTACCAATACTCAAAACCAACCACTTAACAATAAAAGCGATCACCACTGTTGCCACGTTAGAAATTAATGCTTCCTAAATTTAAATTTTTATATTTTTAGATATTTTTTGACTTATATTTTTTACGTTTTTTTATGGCGATTATCAAGTAATTTTTGTGTTTTTAGTGGTTTTTAAGTAACTTAAGTTTTAGGGAAAAATATTTTAGAAATTTGGTAACACCAGCACTAGACAAAAAAAATTGGGGAAAAAGAAATTTTTATATTTTTAGAGGTTTATTTATTTTTCCTTATTATTTTTATGTTTTACTAATAATACTTTTTTTAGCGCGATTATCCAGTAATTGTGTTTTAGGGGTCTTTTAATAACTTGACTTGGTAACACTGACCATTATTAGTTTCAGAATTTTTGCTTCATTTTGTCTTAGCATAACAATAATGTGCGTGTGTATGTGTTTGTAATATTAACTTAACTAAAACAAACGTATTGATGCACTAAGCACTAAGAAATTTTTGCTACATAACACTTATAAGTACACTTGTATACTT
Organism: Limenitis camilla; assembly: GCA_905147385.1. Taxonomy (NCBI): domain Eukaryota; kingdom Metazoa; phylum Arthropoda; class Insecta; order Lepidoptera; family Nymphalidae; genus Limenitis; species Limenitis camilla. The sequence goes on along the minus strand of LR990251.1, from coordinate 2,874,339 downwards.
ATTTATATACCGTATATATTTGGAGCACACATCACGAGTCCTGTAACGACAAGCGTGACACGTTAGCTACTGATTCACAAAAACACACATTCAGTCTAATGTTAATTATAGTCCATGAAATATTATATAGAGTAGAGAAAATCAGAGATCAATCTGCGATGCTATCATGGGCGTAGCAAAGCTCGCTATGCGTGGCCTACTTCAGTCTTCCTGGCTCATCTGTGCACAAATAAATAACAAAATACATTTATATTGCACTAGCAATTAAAATCATAATCTGATATAATAGTTTCGGATAATTTTTTAAAGTTATCTAGCCACGCACCTCCCTTGCATTGCTTATTAAGTATTAATTGTTCATTACTAGTCAGTTATTATGAGATTACGTTACATTTTACATTTAAAATTACTTGACTGACTAATAATTTGTATAAATTATTAATAATTGTTTATATTTCAGCAAATTGCGTATTAAGTCTAATGTAATTTGGAATTTTTCTAATCAAGTAAATGCACATGCCGCAAAATATGAACAGTGTGGTAAAAACCTTTCACGGAATTGAATCAAAACCTATTTGTATTTAACTTTCAAAATCTAATCTATAACTAACGGATAATCCGAAATAATGTCATATCCTTAAACGTATCCGAAACCGATATATTATTATTCCTTTATCCGTATCCAGATCAGAAATTTAATATCCATAACATCCCTGTCTGCATAATCCAGTTAGTCTATTTAAAAAAGAATTTCTCTATGTCGTTGCTACACCTACGGATTCTACTAATTCATTTTTAGTTTGGTAAACAAGAAATTATTAATTTTAGATTTAGAAACATAAATTGTTAGTTAGCTACAATAGGACCTGGTGGGGCGAGCGCCCAGTGCGCCAGAAATATAGAAGCGGACAACTACACAACAGCTAAGCACCAGGCCGGCAATGCAGCTTTGAGGAGCGGGTGGCTTTATTTTTTGCACTTAGATTGGCTAACACCGCCACTGATTAACTAAGTTTCAATTATCGTTATTGAAAACGAAATCTGTTCTTGTAAAGTGCAGTCATTTGATAAATCCTTTACTGATTTAATTATTTAAAAAAACAAATTGGAAACACGTTGCATATAAAATTATGATCAAAAAATTTATTATATATAGTTATTTAGATTTAGATTTTTTAATAAATTTTAAAAACCAAACGTATGTCAATGCCAACCAAAAATATTATTCAGTTTCATCTAACAATTCTGCCTTCACTTCACGATGATTCAAATTGTCATCGCTCTTCCTGTGATTTTTGGCAAGTGCTTTATTCACTTATATTGAAGGGGGAATGTAAGTATTGAAACTACAGACAAGAATTAGGTTATACTAGTCGACTCGCAATTTACGTATAATACTACTACGTATAATTTACCAAAAAAATATTTAAATATATTCAGGCACTTCCGACAGTATTATATTATTATCCCGCAGGAATAATCCCGCTGAATTTTTGGATATAAAGTAGCCTTATTGCCATGAGTTGATCCAGATTATATTGTAACATTTCGATTTAGAAAAATTACCGACATAACTGTCTACCAGTGTTACCAACTTATAAAAATATTTCTCTCTAAAGCGTACGCAGTTAAAATCACTATAATAGGCTAGTTGACTAAATTTGAAAACTTGATTAATTATATACTTTAATATCAATTTTATCATAAGAAAAAGCAATATTTACATTACGTATTTTGTATTTAAAAAAAGCAATTTAGATTTCCCTTTGAAAACGCTGAATAGTGTCATGTCGCCTTGAATGACGTCACAATCTGCGAAGTAACCTGCTCTGTTGTATGAAAACGTCAACTACGACGTGACGTATCACTTTCTGATCGGTGTTCGGTATCACGTGACTTAATGCATATTTTTTTCGAATTTATTTTCTTTAAATATGAATAAAGTTTAACTTTTATGAGAAATGGACTGGTTTTTTCTTATTTATGATCTTCATTTATAATTAAAAACTATAAACAAAAATAATAATTTAACACCTTAAAAACCCACATAAAATCTCTATAAACAAACATCTAAGTTGCATTAGTGACGTCAAACTTTTTTTTATTACAATTGTTTATGTACAAAACATTCTGCCAGTGTCACGTGTAATGAAAAAAGAAACACGGAGGAGACTGCGCGGTGATATTTTGTCGTCATTGTAGAAACGTCCAATTGTCAAGTGACAAGATTGTCTTTTAACCGTACTCTTGATTTTTTTTGTTACACGTGTATTAACATCAACTTTATTTGACAATAAACCGTTTACAAAACATAAACGGCCAAGTGCGAGTCAATAGTAACATTATTTGGCAAAAAAATCACGTTTATTGTATGAGAGAGCCCCTCTTAAATATTTATTTTATTCTGTTTTTAGTATTTGTTGTTATAGCGTCAACAGAAATACATCATTTGTGAACATTTCAACTGTCTAGCTATCACGGTTCATGAGATAAAGCCTGGTGACAGACTGACGAACGAAATGACAGCCTAAACAATGTCATCAATCGACATTTTTGTTCGAATTTTGAAAAAGGTGGAAGACGACTTTTTCAGCCATCTTTACAAAGAGTGGGTGAGACAGTGAGATGGTGGTGTCCACATACTACGCAATGAATGAATAAATGAGTGAGTGAGTGAACGGCTTGAATACACTTAATTCAATATAATAATAAACTCGCATATGCATATGCAAGCGCATGTTATATTTAACTGTTTTCTATACAAACCAGTTTAACGGACTAACAGATTTCCTCCACAATTTATGTTACAATAAAATTAACATCGCTTCGCATCTCCTCGGGGATTATTTTTAGAAAATTGTTACTTGCTTACGAGTCTCTTTCAAAACAGATATACTCTGTGTTTTCTTTGGATTGAGATTATTTTGAGAGTAAAATAACACAGGTGTTTCTACATTATTCACTTACTTAATATTATAAATGCGAAAGTTACTCTGTCTGTCACGCTTTCACGCCAAAACTACTGAACCGATTTAAATGATGAAAAGGATATGAAAAGTTGTATGGAAATATCGTCATTTTTAGAGCTAGAAGCTTGTTTAGGCTGTTGATTCGATATAAATAAATATGACATTCAAAGTTTGTAAAAGTTCTACCCTCAAGGGTAGAAAATAACATTGGGGGATGAAAGTTTGTATGGAAATGGGTTACTATGGGTACTAGCGATGCAATAATAATGATATCTACAATGGCGGAGTGTTCAGATCAATGTTGCCAACATCAGCTTCATATCTAACATTTTCAGTGTAATTAATATTAGACTAGATTTCAGACTCCTATAAAATTAAAAAAAAAAAATTAAAATTGCAGCTGATCACTTTTTATGTGCGCTTTTTTTATTTGTATACTTTTTTTAATATATATTTAACGTTTTGGCATCATGTCTTTTAAGTCAAGTTTTTTATAGATTTTTTTAAATCAAAATTTCATTTTTTTATCATTTTATAAAATATGTATTTAATCACATCAATATCACCTTAATAACCTTAAGACTGCGTTTCCCCTTGATTAAAATATCAAATAAAACAATGATATTTAACAGTGTGTTGCTGAATCTATTTTTGGCAACAATCTTAAAATAAAAAAAATATCTAAAATTATAAATAATAATATAACCTTAGCAAATTTTCGGCAAAATATTCATAAATAGCAGATTATGCTAAACAATATGGCGACCGTGACACAGATAATAGTAAACAATTGGACAATACAATGTAGATATTAGTTACGCTAATATCGTGTATTTGGAAACAATATAATGTGAAACTCAAAAAATAAAAAATAAATTGTCCTGACTTTTTTGATTTTTGTTTTGTGTCTTGTACAATAATACCATTTATATAATCATAAAATTGCGACGACTAAACATATTTTTGATTTTTATATGGCAACATTTTTATAATGTCACCCATAAAATATTTCGCAGATGTAATGACGGAGGGTAAATGTAATAAAAACCATCTATGAATATGAAAAAGTCCAAAGGAATTAAATAAAGGTGGCGCTACAGTAGCAACAAGGTACATTTTAAGGTCTGAAAATTCAAAAATGGAACCATAGCAAAGATAAACATTTATGACATCATTATATGATCAAACATATATTTGTAAAGATAGTTTATTAGAAACTAGCTTTTACCCGCAACTTTGTTTGCCATATTGAGGTATGTAGTTATATTAGACTACAGTAGATCGTCTATAGACATATTTAATAATTTTATGAGGTAGTCATACAACTTTGACCCCCCTTTTACGCCCTTAAGGGATGATTTTCGAAAAAATATTTTACACGCGTTTCATGACTTTCAATGAAGAACCTTCATTTGAATAACTTCAAAAACATCAGAGTTTCATACTAACTTTGCACCCCCGTTTTACCTCCTTAAGGGGTGAATTTTCAGAATTCCCTTTCTTAGTGTTCTCCTACGTTATAAAAGGAACCCCTGTGCAAAATTTCAATTTTCTTACCCTTATAGTTCAGGCCCTGCGTTGATACATCAGTCAGTCAGCTTCTCCTTTTGTATATATAGCGTATAAGCGTTAATTCAAATTCATTTAGCTATTTTATTACTGAATAACAAATATTCAAACATACAGCCTTACAACAAAATATTCATGCATACTTTACCATATACCGACACCAGCGCCATCTATTTATATGTAGTGGACAAAATAATGAACTTGAAAATTACAAAAATGGGCCATCCATAAATTAACTTAAGGGAGAGGCAGGGGATTAACAAAGTGTGACAAGGGTTGGTTGAGGGAATGATTTTGTGACGTCACAGACGCGACGACGTGTCCATTGACGGGATTGTGTGCAAGGGAGATTTGAAGGCACTAGGGCACGTGGCAGATCACAGATGAGGTGGACTGATCCGATAAAAGCAGCAGTTGACGTCCCAATACACCAATAAGCGACGAAGGCTTCCATTAGGGAGAAGTGGAGGCGTATTGTCAAGAGGGCCACAACAGTCAAATGACCGTATCGACCAAGAAGATTGATGGAAAATTTAATTAATATAATGTTTTGTTATATTATAAAATTATTTAAATGGAAATGAAACTAATTACGGAACTTGCTATTTTAATTTCATAATTTCTAAATGTAAAGTTGCAAATATATGACGTAAAACAGGGAGGGAATGACACAAATTTAAGGTGTGACAAGGACGGGCTAAAAATCATAAAATTCGTTGCGTAATTTATGGATGGCCCCGTTTAATCAACATATCAACTGACATCTGACATATCAACGCAGGGCCTAGACTATGCCATAGGCCTTTTATAACGTAGGGGAGCACTAAGAAAGGATTTTTGAAAATTCACCCCCTCAGGGTGTAAAATGGGGCTGCAGAGTCAGTATGAAACGTTGCCGTTTTTGAAGTTATTCAAATGAAATTCTGTATGAAGTTACCATACTCCTCCAAACCGGCTCGACCGATGTTTATGAAATTTTATATGCATATTCAATAGGTCTGACAATCGGCTACTATTTATTTTTCATCCCCTTAAGTGATAAGAGTGACCCACCACAAATTTATATGGCAAAACAACGTTTGCCGGGTCAGCTAGTATCTTTGAAGGATAATAAAAAAATTAAAGTGTTCATAATTTTACTGTATTTGTATCTCACATATACATATATCTATATTATGTATAAATAGCTATTGAACTTTAAAGCGTCTACAAATCCGCATTGCATCTAATGCGACAGATAAAAAATAAAAGGAGACCGGTCGTCGAACCTCATTCTGGCTGATTTCCAACACTAAATGAAATAGTCTAGGATGTCTAGATGACTTAGTGTAGTGGAATTGAAAATAGTATTAGATTTGTAACGAATACTTTTATTATGCTGTCAGACTTACAAAAAATAAAAAGTTCATGCTTAAGTTGTAATACACATAGACAAATATATTTTAAGAATCACCTTTGACTACAACAATGGAGTTTCAAAGCAAGGACAAGTACGTAATGGTCTTCATCCAAAAAAGTCCTAATATAGCTAAAGTACAGTAACATAGTCCGTATGCAATCCAAAATTATAAGAAATAATAGTAACCTAAAAATTCTCTATTATCCCTCAAGTTTCACTCCGTAAGTTCAGCAGCGCCATCTTAATTTCATTCATTTTGAAGGACACTTTTCGCACACAAACTAAATTTTCCATAACATGTTTTTTTAATTATATTATTACAGCACAACAATATGCCTTAACAAATATACATAGATTACACAGATAGTTAAATTTTTTAAAAAAATATTTATAGACGCTACATTAGTCAATTATATTATAGGCACAAAAACATAGAGTCCTGTACGCTGACCAAAAAAATAAGAACGCGAACCGACGCGCGACGATTCGCAATTCGCGCCATGAACTGTCAAATACTCATGGCGGGAAGCGATGACAGCTCTACGTAAAAGGGAAGGTGATAAATATGAATTCATTAATAAATAATAATAACGTATATGTTTGGTCCGTTTGTTTATAATTAAATATAATTATAGAAAATTCAATTGAAGTGAAAGTAAAATATAAACTCCATTTAACGTTACTCTATTTAATGAAAAACCCAATAAAGTACCTTAAGTTTTTAAATATCGATATTCGATATTTATTTCAAAGTATCATATTCGATATTTTTAAGTTCATACATGTATATAAAGCATATGCATATATATAAAGCACACCCCCACTACTAGTAGAAAGAGTAAGCTCTCAGTATAAGTTGCATGTATTCAATCGCGAACCGCACCAAACTCCGATTACATCACCTAAAATATAATCACGGTAAAATATCGATACGATATATATTTTATGACAATATATATAAAGCCTCCCAGTCCCAAAAAATTAAGTTCCTATTCCGTTATTTAGGTGGGTCACCTAAAGGTGACAGATATTAAATATTTTTTTTCTACCGCATGGAAACATTGCAATAAGAAAGCTAATGGTAACACTATTTATTATTATTTTTCTGGCAACACTAACCCAATATTATTTGTCAAATTCATTAAAGTAAAATAATACCCACACATTGCTTGTCTTTCAGAATCTTAACTGCACAATGCCTACCTTTGGAAGACTTCCTCATAAAAATGAGGGTAGTTTTTATAATTTTGAATTTTTTGTGTTATCTAAATTTAATTTATTTAAAGAGAAATGGTTAGCTTTGATATTAACTTGGACATGGGAATAAAAGAGTTAAAGTGTTCTCTCTAGTCCTCAAAAATTCAGCAACCAAACAACAGTATTCTAAATCAAACCAAAAAAAAAAATAGTACAACGATAAACAAAACCGAATAACTATCATAACTTAACAAATTAGGATTCACACCAAGTTCCTGACCAATTTAGTGTAACGCTAACTAATGCTCTTCGAATTAATGAGGCTTTCAAATGGCGCGCTGGATGTATAGTAGATACGAAATGAATTACGATTATTGCGCGTTATTGGATCCAGTTCCGCGTATCAATATTGTAATTTTTTTAAAGAATTAGTATTCCTCCAACCAACTAAGCTAACTGCCTTTGTCAGGAGTGGGCCATGTCAGGACTGGAATTTGAACCCACCACCCATCGATCGTGGATCCAACGTCTCCACCACTCATCTACTGACGCATTTGATGATAAAATTAATAACTTGGAAGTCTCATCCTGTTTTTAAGCAGTGTTACCAAACTCTCAAAAATATTTCTTGTAAAACTTAAGTCAAAAACCCCTAAAATCACAATAAAAAACCTACAGATTTTATTCGCCTACATTTAGAGGGATCCCCTAAGTTGACAGCAGTTCTTTCAAGTCAACAGGACGATTGTCGAGAGATAGTGAATTGTACGGTCATGGGCTAACACTGCTTCCCTATATTATATTATGGGATACCAATATAAGTTTACAGGAGATGGCAGATTCTGAGGCGGGAGAACTTCAAAATACCACGCTCGGTCATAGGGGTAGTGGAGGGAGCCTTCGGTTTTCGTCACGTATTTAATATCTTCTATAGAAATCTCGCTTTTCGACTTATTATTCAACATACGCCGGAACGTTAGCTGATTGAGAACTAGCAGTTTGTAGTGCAGTGCAGTGTTCAAGCAATTTGACGAGAGTTCGTCCCGATACTATAATGTCTTTATACAATCGGCTTTGCATCGGCATTCTGTCGGCCAAAAATGGTTTAAAACGTTAAAATGACTACATGAAAACTAGACGTGGGAGGAGAGGGGGGAGGGTCTTGTCATATTTATTAAGGACTGATCATCAAATGGGTCACGTAGCATGGGCTAACTTATTAAAATTCTAAGACTCCCTAGGTATTTGTATAATTTTATAAATTGCTCATTCCACTAATGGATTAAGCAATTATTTGTCATAGGTGGACAGATATGTTTGCATTTAACTAACTAACCGTGACCGTGACGTAAACGTATTAGGGTGAAATTAGATATAAAAATTCAGGCTGGCCCAGTTCGGTCCTGATGTGCAAATGCACTCAGTATGTTTTAATCAAAAATATCTTAGAGAAGCAGGTTTCATAGCAAACTTGAATAATGTTAATGTAAGTGTTGCCATATTATAATTTAAATATAATCTATCACATTTAAATTTAACGCTTATACGTCTCTGACTCGGTCTTGTAAAATTAAAAAATATTCATTTATTGATATTTGAATGTAATCATTTTTTTTTTGTTGCATAATATTTATATACTAATTACTTATGATCAATAAAAAGGAAAAGGAATAAATAAATAAAACTATAGAATATTTAAAAAAAATACAGATCTACAAAGACCGAGGGAACCTAAAACTATGATTGAAAAAGCCAGATCTATGACACCAATACACAATGCATTAAAAAATATGTCTATATTATCTGTAGTTAGATATGTATCAAGTATATTTAATCTGTCAATGGAATTTACATACGAACTGGAATGCGCACATGCTCTCAAAAAGCGTTCCGAAGAGGACAGTCATTATAGGGGATTGCATCTCTTTCTACTAGTATGACCATACTTCAAGGAATAGAGAAAAATTAAATATTGTGTTACTAATAACATCAACTTCTTTCTATTTAACTGCTTAAAATTATTTGTATGGCACATTGTCACAAACACTAAGAAAAGACAAAATCCTCTTTAGTCGACGGTCCTGCTCGGAACGATTTTCCCATTTTACATGTTGGAAACAAATGTCAACCTTATGGTAGTTATTTTTAAGATGCATATTTGAATATACAATATTTTTGAGTGAGTATTCCAGTTATCATAATATAATTCCTTGTTCAAGACAAATGCATACTGATGCATCCCACAGATAACAAAGGAATGACCATTATGTCACAGATAATGTTGCATTTTTGTCTTATCTACTGGACTGGTTAAGTAATGTTATTAAATATAGTGGAAAACTTTTTTTGTGAGAACTCAATGTTAATCAAGTCCTTAATAAATATGATTGTATTTGATTTTTTATCTACATATTTTTAAAAAAAAAGGTACTATATAAGTTTATGCTGTTTAGAAAAGATATAAATGAAAAAGATAGAATCCTGTTTTTTATAATTATTTTTTTTTTATTTTTACAGCCTCAAAAAAATATTACCTATACAAGGAGCTTGAGATATTATTAAATTTTTGAAAAAAAAATTATACAGGTGTCTAGTTCTTTAGTTACGTAAACTAATAATAACAAGGCGAACCTTATCTGAACATCGGATACACTCCAGCAAGCATAATGCATGACAGATAAAAAATGTTATGCATTAATAGTTGTTGCAGTGATGCATGACATGAATTTGCAATCCCTACCAATATCACTATACGTTTCCTATTTAACTGACTTCAGCAAATTTTTATTTTTAATTTATAAAAATAAAAATGTTGAGTATTTATTGAGAATGAACTCATAAAAAACTTCATTTAACATTTAAAACTCACTCGCTAAACTTCAAAAACTCTTCAACTTATAAGAGGTTCTACTGTATATGTATATTTTTATTTTGAAGAGACATGTAATAAAACACATGTTAAAGACATTTAAAATCTTTATTAATATTATAAATGCGAAAATAACTGTGTCTGTCTGTCGTGCTTTTACGCCAGAACTACTGAACCGATTTAAATGAAATTTGGTATACAGATAGTCTAGAGCCTGAATATGGACATAGTCCCACTATTTAATGCGACATAAGTGTTACAAAGGGTTGAAAGGGGGGGGGGATGAAAAGTTGTATGGAAGTATCATCATTTTTAGAGCTAGAAGCTTGAAACTTATTTTGTAATCTGTCGATTCAATATAAATTCAAAGTTTGTAAAAATTTTACCTTCAAGGGTGTAAAATAACAAAAAGGAATAGGGGATTAAACGGACGAAGTTGAGGGCAAAGCTAGTAATTTAAATAAACATAAGGAGAGAAAATAAGAAAAATAATAAAAAATTAAATGTTGTTTCTCCTTATTCCGGTAATATTTATAATAATAATAATTAGAATAGACTTAGGTATTTTAAATATATGTGAAAAAATAACTTTTTACAGAGCAACACATGACGTTTGTGTTCATTGAACATATAGATTAAAAGAATAATCTAATTAAGACATTAATATAATAGTTCAAGAAGTTTTTTTTTTATTAATCACCTCAAGTTTTTTTTATCTATTTGCCGTCTACAACTTAAAAAAAATTGCCCCAAAAATTAAAAATTAAATGATCATTATTTAGATAAAAAATGAGGGTAGGAATATTTAAATTCAAAAAAAGAATTCCAAAATAATATTTATTAACAAACAGATCTATATTGAATAATTAATTATTTTTAAAAATTATTTCTTTGTTTATACAAGACAAAGAATTTTTAAACAGGTATTTAAAGTAACGTATTTTAATTGCGAAAAAAAATAAAAACAAGGCACATACCTTTCGCATTCTGCCAGGCGCTAATAACAGCATATGTTTATCTGTGGACAGGCACTATAAATGTAATATTTAATGTCTCTCTAATTTTAAGTCACTATTTACTATCACGACACAAAATATTAACAAAAACAAACAATTAATAACGCACAAAACATCTTCACAAGTTTCGATTGATTGATCTGTGCAGTGTTGCCAGATTTTATAAATATACAAATACTGATGTTAAAATTATCGACATTTCTCCTATCAATAATCGATACTTTTATTCACCAAGTATCGATACCCTATTTTTAATATGAGATATTAAAAATTACAAATTAAATTAACTAAAACAAAAGAAAAGATATTTTTTTTATATATATGACATCGATATTTTTTACTTTACACTAAAACATCAGTGTTGCTAGATTACTAACTCTTATTCTCCCCAAACTATTATATTACATATTAAAAAAATACACAGATCAGAATATGTAAATTATAAAAAAAAAGGAATATATTTGAATAATAACAATACTATTTTTTAATTGAAAAAGAAAAAAAAAATTACTCATCACTTATCAGAACACGTTACAACGTTATTCAGTCACTAACCAATGGATTCACGATCGATAGGTCGTGGGTTCAAATCCCAGTCATTGGACTACTGACGTGGCCCCCTCCTAACACAAGAATAAATTGTTTTGCTAACTAAACTGGCGATGGCGGTACTTGTACGTTGGATAGCGGCGACCTGTCGATGCTGCAACAAACAACGTATAAATTGTTTTGCAGTTGCATTCAACTAAACTAGACGGCGTTACTTGTACGTCGAATAGCGGTGATCAGTCGTTGCTGCAACAAGCAAGGTATAAATTGTTTTGCAGTTGCAATTAACTAAACTAGACGGCGTCACTTGTACGTCGAATAGCGGTGATCTGTCGTTGCTGCAACAAGCAAGGTATAAATAGTTTTGGAGTTGCATTTAACTAAACTAGACGGCGTTACTTGTACGTCGAATAGCGGTGATCAGTCGTTGCTGCAACAAGCAAGGTATAAATTGTTTTGCAGTTGCAATTAACTAAACTAGACGGCGTCACTTGTACGTCGAATAGCGGTGATCTGTCGTTGCTGCAACAAGCAAGGTATAAATAGTTTTGCAGTTGCATTTAACTAAACTAGACGGCGTTACTTGTACGTCGAATAGCGGTGATCAGTCGTTGCTGCAACAAGCAAGGTATAAACTGTTTTGCAGATGTATTTAACTAAACTAGACGGCGTCACTTGTACGTCGAATAGCGGTGATCTGTCGTTGCTGCAACAAGCAAGGTATAAATTGTTTTGCAGTTGCATTTAACTAAACTAGATGGCGTTACTTGTACGTCGAATAGCGGTGATCTGTCGTTGCTGCAACAAGCTACGTATAAACTGTTTTGCAGTTGCATTTAACTAAACTAGACGGCGTTACTTGTACGTCGAATAGCGGTGATCTGTCGTTGTTGCAACAAGCTACGTATAAACTGTTTTGCAGATGTATTTAACTAAACTAGATGGCGTCACTTGTACTGTGAATTGTTTTATCTGACAGATTAAAAAACAAACAAATCGCTCTAATGCAATATGTTACTTAAATGGATAAGAGATTTGAATAATTTTAGATAAATCTCCCTTGGTGTCCTAGAAATATAATTTTTTTACGCCTTTAAAATAAAAAAAAGAATTTTAATTAAATAATTGTTTATTTATTTATATAGCAACTTTATACCTACTCTTCTTATAACAAATATCATTTAATACAAAATACCTATTTCCATTTTGTATTTCACTAGTTTTGTTTTAAAACCATTTTGTATTTTAATAAATTTAGTCATCATCAATAAATAAATGCAATAAACTATTCTTACCATGGCAACACTGTTCTGATGGGTAATAGATATTCGTTAATTTAATATTTTATATTTCGTCCAAAATAGCTTGGTAGCATGATATAACTTCTATGGTGTTTTCGTTTCACAAAACAAGTAGTCTGTTTTTCGTATGTACAAATAAAGTAGTGGAACCAGTGATGGACAAGAAACAATCAAATTGGAGAATCAGTATTTATATATTTTCACTATTGCTGACATAATCATGACGTGAAAAAGAATGTGATTCTGTCAAAAAAAAACTAAGTAATGATATAGGTAAAGGTAAATTCGTATAAACCTATAAAAGTATTTTGAAAATATGTATTTTGCATTTAGTATTTTAAATACAAAATTAAAAACTATTTTGTATTTAAAATATAAAATACAAAAACAAAATACACGAAAAGAAATCCAAAAAAATAAAATTTACACAAATTTAATTTATTTCAAAATAAATGCTACACGCATATACAGTGAAAATAACGAAGTCAAACAACAAAATACCGCGAATGAAATGACAATTGACGTTTAGTGTTGCCACCTAATTTTCGCTATAGCGATTTTACAGGCACGCTACATTTTTAAAGATCTAAATAATAAATTTTATTCAATTGAACTTGCAACGTGGTTAAACATTGATTAACCACCAATGTATTTTGTAAACATTTATTTTGATTTATTGTATTTCATTTCAAATATTTCATATTTGTATTTCAATTACAAGTAATTTTTAAGAAGTAATTGAAATACAAATATGTAATTGTATTTCAAATACGTAAGTAGTTATTTAAATACTGCCCAGCCCTGTTTATAGAATGAAGCAGTGATGGCCCAGTGGTTGAGACTTCAATGTCTTACTCGGGAGGTCCGGGTTCGATCCCCCACACAGGCACACACCTCTGACTTTTCTGAGTTATGTGTGTTTTAAGCAATTAAATATCACTTGCTTTAACGGTGAAGGAAAACATCGTTAGGAAACCTGCACTCCTGGAAGTTCTCCATGTTCTCGCTCTGGACCTGCCTGGTGGACTATGACCTAATACCCTCAAGCAGTGGTCCATTGACGGGTCGTGATGATGATTTGTATTTTAATCACAAGTCAATTTTGAGAAGTAATTGAAATACAAATACGTAATTGTATTTCAAATACGCATTTTAAATACAAGTAATCCAAATACTGCCCAGCCCTGTTTATAGAGAACTTATACATTGCAATGCATATATTTATATTTTTACGATTATAATTATCGTATAATCTTTTCTACGTTTTAATAATTAAAAAAAAACTTTTCTTATAATAATAAAAAATATAAATAACATACATTTAGTATATTTTACTAAAATAGTTATAATGACACAGACTGCATTAACTTTATATATATCGGAGGTTCGTCATTTTGACATAATCCCTCGACAGTCAGACTCTCAAGGAGTAGATTGTTGTGTTAGTGCTGGGAGTACCTTACAATGTAGTTGCGAGGTAATGTAAACACAATGTTAGGTTAATAAATTTATTCTACCCTCGGGTGCAATGTCCAAAGCGCGGCCTCCGCAATCGTCGCCGAACCCCCGGCCGGTACCGCCGTAACCGCTATGTCCATGCATTTTAAATTTGTAATATCTTCGAAAATATCCATTTAAATTTCATGCTGTAAAGGGCCATATTGATCTATATTAAATGCACAATGTACTTAAGGTACCTAATTGGATAAGGGTTAATGCTGTATTGTTTAAAATCGCTTCCATTATTTCTCGTGAAAAGTAAAGGATAAAAAATGGTTATTGTGGGTTATCCCTAAGAGATAGACATATACCAACGCGGACTTTTTTGTACACCATTTTATGGTGTACAATACTGTAGTACATTACTTTGATCTATCTCGTAGGCTTCAGCCAGCGTTTGCAATGTAAGCTCAAAAATGTGTTTATTTACGACATCACATTAGAAACCATTATGAGTGTTTCTCTACTATAATATGTATGTATTATACATATAAACCTTCCTCTTGAATTACTCTATTTGTTAAAAAAAACTGCATCAAAATCCGTTGCGTAGTTTTAAAGATCTAAGCGTACATAGGAACAAGCGTACAGGTATATAGTGATAGTGATATTAATTCAATTAATAAATAATAATAATAAAATTTAATTCCAATTGTCATCTATTTTTAAGATTATACTAATAAAATAATAATATAAAACCTTTATCGAGAGACCAAGAACAAGTTACAATAAGCTTGAATTTGATTGCAAAAATAAACTTTTTTTTAAACTATTATTTATCTGTTAGAGATTGCTTATGTAGCAATAAGACCGCCTTTGCATGCTCTCTGTTTTGTAATATTTGTTATAAATGCTGTTAATTTAATTTTCAAAGCGAGTGCAAAGTATTATATGAAATATTATTTCGTACTTATGACATTCTAAATTTAATTTATCCAGACAAAAAATTAATTATGATTTTTTAATCAAATTATTTTAAATTTGGAACATGCAAAAAAAACTTTAAAAAATACTTGGAATAAATAAATTTAAAACTTAAAGCTTTAATATTTAAGGAATTTGTGGAGCAATTTAAATTACCCTAAACTCTAATACAGTTACCACATATCGATATCCACACGAAATCGATTTAGAAGAAACGATATTAACTTGTATAAGTATTGTATTGTATTGTAGAAAACAAAATATAAAAACAGCAGTCAATACAGACTTGACAAATATTCATTAAATACAAAAACAAATGACAGATAAAATATATAATGTTACGTACTTTAAAATATCGATACTTGATATAGAAAGAGAGTTATCGAGCAATACAATTTCATGTGTACTCTGTGTAAGTAATGTCAGTGCGTTGCCATGGTTACGACAATATATCAATATTGTAAGGCAGCTCTCAAGTGAGCAATGAGCTGATAGTCTTAAAACGGGTGAACAGATCTTCACAATACATAGCTAAGAATCATCTCGATTAAATTGGCGACCTTTCAAAGCAACCGTGATCCAATATTTGGGGATCGTTTATATCTCTAAATTACTATTTTGTTAATAAGAGGGGACTTCCTCACTTTCTATGTTCATGAAAATTTTTTCTTCCTCTCCCCCTTATTCCTAAAATATGAGTCGCCGACAAAGGGGAGAAACCCTTCGTTGCGTCAGCACTACTACTAATTATTTAACATGCAATAACACCAATTTAATTTACTTATGTTAGCAATCCCGTGACGTCACAAAAGGTAACATACAATACTTAATAATAATACTTTTATACTATTTATTTAATAATAACTTTAGGATCGAGCTAGGTTCCCATGATGATTATGTTCGGCCGCTAAAGACAAGGCTGTACAGTGTAATATCTTTACCTTCTATATTATGGAATAAAAAAATATGTGCGGCATGAGTGGACACAATAAATGCGCGCATATGGGTCTACAGAGAGGGGAACTTACCTCTCTGCGTATCGTGAACGGATGCTCTTTCTGTTTTAGGACCTTGAACCAACCATCAACGTTCAGGCCAAACGACTGCTGGTTTTTTTAAGGATAGATAAGGGACAATCAAGGACTCATGGACAACGGCAAAACTAGAGGGTATCTCTTGTTTTACCGATGCGTTGCCGCCTCGAAGAGAAGTATGCTGCGGTGTTCCCTTGAACCGTAGCATGAATAAGATGAGAGAGGGAAGGGGTAAATCTAGCTCTCATGCGGCGCAACTGGAACGCAATCATGTGCAGGTCGACCCAGAGCCTCGATCAACTCCTTAAGAGGTTCGCATTAGATGGCTGAGTCTGGCAGTACTCCTGCACAAGGCACGTATCGTGAGGAAGTTCCGCTCTGGAGCCCTAACTATCGGTAGCCTGAACCATGTTCCCGTTGCCAGATAGAGTCCCTATTTTTATATTTACAATGTATTTTTTTTATTTTACAATAAAAGATAAAATGGAAAAGGTATAAAAAAAGGGATTTAAAATTAAAATAAATATTTATTAAATGATAAATAATGGTCACAATACAATTATATTTGGTAGGTCTGTCGCCATTTTAATATTTCTGTAGATATTTGTCCGAATTTTTTTAAATGATATATATTACTTTTTAATATTTCATATATTTAGTGACAATTTGTACCCATTTCTGACATAAGCGTTTCCACCAGAGATGTGTTTTTTAGCCTCCCTCAGTGTGTACACATCCCTGGTGGAACCGCAGGCGTCCTGACTCCTCACCCCCTCTTCAGACATAACCAACTACACAACTGACAGTTTGTACCAAGGTCCAGACTGGTTTGTGACTCAGTTCTGGTACAAGGCAGTAGTCAGGCAAGTAGGTTGCTGGTGGCCCGGGCTCCGAGCTCGCTCGCCCAGTACACGTTCCCGCAGGCGCCAACCAGGGCCCACACGTAGGGCGTGAAGAACTCTTCCGGTCTGTCTTCTTCTACGTAACGGAATTTTAAATCAGGAAATTTCTGGAAAAAGTAAAATTACGAGTCTTCATACTAACAACAAAAATGAGTTTTTAAACTCTGAGGGTACTCTCACAAAGATGATGACGACAGCGTCATAAAATGCCGAAGTGTCGTTATAGATTATACAGAGTTTAAAATATTACCTTTAGTCTATCACTCGACCATTGCTCAGCGCCCTTCTTAATGCATTGCAATACCTCTGTCACCCCTAAATCACCCTCCGTACCCTCCTGCACCCTCTGAAGACGGGTAGAGAAGTAGCCTATTACCTAATTATAACAAAAACATTAAAATCTTAAACAATTTCTGAAATTTAGATGAATATTTATAATTATAACATTGAAATTGTACAAGGTAGTGTTCTAGGCCCACTACATTTTTTCTTTACTATCAATAGCTTAAACAAATATAAGGACAAGACGAAGTTTTAAAGGCTTTTATAGATATTATAGATTGTCTAGATATTAATATTCTAAATAAACATATTAACACACAGAAATATGAACAACAAAATACACCAAAAATAATTATAGTGGGAGAAGCGGATGCTTCAAATCAAATAAAAGAAGATAAGAGAGGTAGACAGAGGGAGATAGACAACGAAAGCGGGTAGGAAACAAAAATTGGGGAACAATATGATCCTTAAGAAGAAGGTTATGAGAGAATAGGAAGAAAAAAAGAAACACTACGAAAAAAAAATAGAAAATGATGAACAAACTAATATGGTCTTACCATATCGATATTCTGCGCAATATGATGGTGCGCGTGCTGCTGGAACAGCTGTTTCTTGTGTAGTAGCGCGTAAATTAAATTCAGATTATTATTTAACTGATGCGTCAGACACGAGTTGATGATTTCTAGTAACATTCGTAGCACTTCGTCTAGAACAGCGATGTGTTCCATCTAAAACAAAAAAGAAAGAAAATGGTGGATAATAAATACATTTTTGCAGAGACGCTCAATGAATAGGATATATGTCGGTGCGTAGGTTAAGCTAAGGTTTAGATAGAGAACCTCGACTGAAGAGGTGAGTGTTTTATGTGGTAGGGAGCTCCCTATAGCACCTTGGTCTTCAATATCACATCCTCCCTAGTAGTGTTTTTCAATATATCCCCTCTCCCATCCCTTCATAATTTTATTTCTTTTTTTTTTTAAAGATTACTAGCAGTATGGGTCACATACTACTAGTATTCCCTTTACCCCTCCTAGTAAGCTAAATGCTTGTGTCAGGAGTGGGCCACGCCAGTAGTCCAATGTCCGGGATTTGAACCAACGACTTGTTGATAGTGAATCCAACGCCCGAACCACTGAGCTACTGACGCTTCTTCATAATTTTATCATATCATACAAGTCGGTTATATCTAATTAGTGAAGCAGGGTAGCCAGAAATGCTGAGTGAAAAGTAGTAAGTCCTTGCAGAAGAAAACGCAGTCTAATCCAAAACACCGCCAAGAGTTTAAAAATTAAGAAGTTCTTTAAAATATCATTTCAAAACCAGAAAAAAAATTCAAAAATCACTCAATCTGGCAACCCTGCACTATAGTCTGCAAAAGAATCGCGCCATACGCCCTCTAGCGGACAGACGAAGGTGATGTAGCGGATTACATATATTGTTTAGGGTCCGAAGATAGCTTATGAAGATGTCACACATACATACATGAAGGTATTCATACAAATAGCACGAAATAAGTGTCCGAGACCTGTACACTTAATTATCTGTATATTTAACTAGTCGATCCGCGCGACTTCGTCCGCGTGTAGCTCCGCTCCTATTGGTCTTAGCGTGACGATATATAGCCTATAGCCTTCCACGATAAATGGCCTATCTAACACTGAAAGAATTTTTCAAATCGGACCAGTAGTTCCTGAGATTAGCGCGTTCAAACAAACAAACTCTTCAGCTTTATATATTAGTATAATCATGTTTTTATGTATTCTTTTTCCTCGGACACATTTAAGCGATTATTCGTACATAATAATATTTGAACTTGAAATGTAGAAAAAAGTACAAAAAGTAATACATACAATTTCCTCCGTCTTCTCTTCAGCATGATGCGGCAACTCTATACTATTGATGTCACCACCTGGAGAATTAAACTCATTATATACCTTTGCACCCAACTTTTATCCCCCTTAAGGGATGATTTTCGAAAAAATATTTTACACGTGTTTCATGACTTTCAATGAAGAATCTTTATACTGAATTTTCTTTGAATAACTTGAAAAACGGCAAAGTTTCATACTAACTTTGCACCCCCGTTTAACCCCCTTAGGGGGTCAATTTTCAAAAATCTTTTCTTAGTGCTCCCCTACGTTATAAAAGGCACCCCTGTGCAAAATTTCAAGTTTCTAACTCTTATAGTTTAGGCCCTGCGTTGATATGTCAGTCAGTCAGCTTCTCCTTTTATATATATATATATATATAATAAAATCGTGTTTACATCACGTTAAAATGGCTACACCGATTTGAATGAAATTTTCCTTTTTTTTTTTTTATAATCCTCCTATATCCAAGGGTTACTGGAAGAAATCTCTCCTAAGAGATAAGCAATCCTATGTACATTAGTTCTTACATCTACCAATTTTGTATATAGGTTAAGGTAAAAAAAAATATCAAATCAAGTAAAAAAAAAGAAATTTTTGAGATTTTTTCTCTTACCCTCAATTTCAGCACATAACCTCGCTCTTCTTTTCGTCAACGTCTCAAACAGTGATACCAGTCGCTGAGCAACGTACGGGTGAAGATTTCTGAATTCACCTGAAAACAAAATATTTTATTAAATTGCAACACTTGTCGAACATATTTAAAAAAAAAAAAACAATTTTACAACTTCTAAAAAAATATCAAAATAATATCTAATATTAGTACTAGACGGCCATATCGCTTAAAGCGATCTCTTTCAGGCAACTTTAAGGTGGAATTGTATGGTGTGAAAATAAAAGAATATTGTTAGGCGTACTGACAAAAGGAAAAGAAAGATTATTGCTACCCCCACCAATCACTTTAAATTCCCTTTCTCGGCGTATCAAATTCCAACGAGTGATTTCTTTGAGTGAACATCGTCTGAAGTGATGCTAGTGAAAGTGTACAAATGTTGTCAGAAGCGCTGCTTGTGGGAAGGGGTTCAAGGGCAAAGCTTTGGGGGAAAGAGAAGAATATATGTTCGCTTTTAGTACTTACAGCTCATATTAGCAATGGCGGCCAAACAATTGGTGTGCAAATACTTGTCCCGCACCCTCGCCATGTTGTACTGCAGCGCGCGGACCACTACCAGCACGATCAGCCCGCCGAGGGAGATCTCTGATATTGACCTTTCTGTGTACCATGGAAGATTCTTCAGCATCTAGGAATAAGAAACATGACGTCTACTATTTTGACACATATAGGGGCGAAGGAGCAGAACCGTCGCGGTCCTCTCACTCCGCGTTCCCCAAAGTGGTATATCGTCTTCAGGGATCGAAGAAGAATTTCAGAAGGTCTACAAGTCTGTCTACAAAGGGTCTATGAGGTGTTAAGGGTCTATTTTAGGTGACTTAGTATAATCTATGGTAGATGAATAGCACTTCAGTTACGTCATAACAACACTCAATGCTCTTTTTTGACCGTCGCTATAAAGTTTAGTCTCACGAGTAGTCTTTTTGAGTGAACATCAGCTGGAGTGATGCTGGTGAAAGTGTAACCATAATGTGTCGATTCATGACAAGATTCTCGCTTCTCCGAGAGATCTTAAATATGAATAATATAACTCAAATTCCAATCACACAGATACTTATTATGAGCAATTATGAACGAACCATGAGGAAAAAAATGTATAATCTATGGCAGATAATGTTACGTCATAACAACACTCAATGATTTTGATAGCATCTAATTGGTTGATGATTCCTATTGCTTGACCACTGTCTAGTCTCTTAGAGTGAACATCACCTGGAGTGGTGCTGGTGAAAGTGTAATAATTCTTCTTCTCCGAGAGATCTTAATTATCAATAATATAACTAAAATTCCGACATAACAGATACTTACTTATTAAGTGCAATTATGAACTAACCATGAGGAAAAAAAGTTTTAAAAAATAATTGTAAAATACTGTCTCACGAGTAGTCTCTTTGAGTAAACATCAGCAGGAGTGATGCTGGTGAAAGTGTAACCATAATGTGTCGATTCATGACAAGATTCTCGCTTCTCCGAGAGATCTTAAATATGAATAATATAACTCAAATTCCAATCACACAGATACTTATTATGAGCAATTATGAACGAACCATGAGGAAAAAAATGTATAATCTATGGCAGATAATGTTACGTCATAACAACACTCAATGATTTTGATAGCATCTAATTGGTTGATGATTCCTATTGCTTGACCACTGTCTAGTCTCTTAGAGTGAACATCACCTGGAGTGGTGCTGGTGAAAGTGTAATAATTCTTCTTCTCCGAGAGATCTTAATTATCAATAATATAACTAAAATTCCGACATAACAGATACTTACTTATTAAGTGCAATTATGAACTAACCATGAGGAAAAAAAGTTTTAAAAAATAATTGTAAAATACTGTCTCACGAGTAGTCTCTTTGAGTAAACATCAGCAGGAGTGATGCTGGTGAAAGTGTAACAATAGCCTGTCGATTCATGACAAGATTCTCGCTTCACCGAGAGATCTTAAATATCAATAATATATCTCAAATTCCAATCACACAGATACTTACTTATTAAGTGCAATTTTGAACTAACCATGAGGAAAAAAATAAAAAAAATTGTATAATCTATGGCAGATAATGTTACGTCATAACAACACTATGATTTTTGATAGCATGTGATTGGTTGATGATTCCTATTGCTACTACTGTCTTCTATTTCTTGACTGTTGCAGTAAAGTTTAGTCTCACGAGTAGTCTCTTTGAGTGAACATCAGCTGGAGTGATGCTGGTGAAAGTGTAACCATAATGTGTCGATTCATGTCAAAATTCTCGCTACTCCGAGACATCTTAAATATGAATAATATAACTCAAATTCCGATTACAGAGATAGATATCAAGTGCATAAACCATGACGAAAAAAAAAATTAATAATCTATGACGTCATAACAATACTATCTTCTATTGCTTGACTGACGCAGTAACGTTTAGTCTCACGTAGTCATTTTGAGTGAACATCACCTGGAGTGGTGCTGGTGAATAGTCTATCGCTATGTTCAAGGCACTAATATATAGTTATATATCCCGACATGTATAACTTACAATTAAATGTACATTCTTGATCAAAGCTTCATCCTCAGTGAGTATCAGCAGCACTATCAGCGACATGTATATGTGGTGTGATGTGTTCTCTGGAGCGTTGTACAACACTTGCAGGATCGGTACTATCTGGAATCAAGTACTTGTGTCAACCTACTAAAGACAAGGCTGTACAATGTAATACCTTTGCCTTTCCATTATGGAATAAAAACAGAGGGAAAAAATCATGTGACAACCTACTAAAGACAAGGCTGTACGGTGTAATACCTTTGCCTTTTCCAATAAGGAATAAAAACAGAGGGAAAAAATTATGTGATAACCTACTAAAGACAAGGCTGTACGGTGTAATACCTTTGCCTTTTCCAATATGTAATAAAAACAGAGGGAAAAATTATAATATGTGAATCTACTTAAGACAAGGCTGTACAATGCAACACCTTTGCCTTTTCCATTAGGGAATAAAAACAGAAGGAAATAATTATAACGTGTCATCCTACTAAAGACAAGGCTGTACAATATAATACCTTTGCCTTTTCCGTTATGAAATAAAAACAGAAGGAAACCATTACAACGTGTCAACCTACTAAAGACAAGGCTGCACGGTGTAATACCTTTGCCTTTTCCAATAAGGAATAAAAACAGAGGGAAAAATATAATAAATAAAAAAAAAAAACCATAAACTTACCAAATTTTCAATATTGTCGCTATTACTAACATGTCGTTTGTACGTCCTACAGGAGTTCACCATCAGATATAATAATAATGTTGAGTGCTCACATCCCGCTGTGGCACATAATGCCTTGTGGAACTGAAACAAATTATTTTAGTTATTTTTTTTCTAGCAACACCAACCAAACGTCATTTTTCAAATTAATTCGTTTCGCGCGTCACTTATTGTTTTGAGGATGTTTTTGAAAGGCCCGCCTTGTTCGGAGATTCCCGCGCTTTTTCTTTGAATTATGAATACAAGAAGAATACTAAAGACAAGGCTGTACGGTGTAATACCATTATGGAATAAAAACAGAAGAAAAAAAAAGTTTCGCGCGTCACTCAGTTTTATTTTGTGATGTTTTTGAAAGGCCCGCCTTGTTCGGAGATTCCCGCGCTTTTTCTTTAACATAAATACAAAGACCTACTAATGACAAGGCTGTACGGTGTAATACCATTATGGAATAAAAACAGAGGAAAAAAAAAAGTTTCGCGCGTCACTCAGTTTTATTTTGTGATGTTTTTGAATGGTCCACCTTGTTCGGAGATTCCCGCGCTTTTTCTTTAACATAAATACAAAGACCTACTAATGACAAGGCTGTACGGTGTAATACCATTATGAAGTAAAAACAAAAGAAAAAAAAAGTTTCGCGCGTCACTCAGTTTTATTTTGTGATGTTTTTGAATGGGCCCACCTTGTTCGGAGATTCCCGCGCTTTTTCTTTAACATAAATACAAAGGCCTACTAATGACAAGGTTGTACGGTGTAATACCATTATGAAATAAAAACAGAGGAAAAAAAAAAGTTTCGCGCGTCACTCAGTTTTATTTTGTGATGTTTTTGAATGGCCCGCCTTGTTCGGAGATTCCCGCGCTTTTTCTTTAACATAAATACAAAGACCTACTAATGACAAGGCTGTACGGTGTAATACCATTATGGAATAAAAACAGAGGAAAAAAAAAAGTTTCGCGCGTCACTCAGTTTTATTTTGTGATGTTTTTGAATGGCCCGCCTTGTTCGGAGATTCCCGCGCTTTTTCTTTAACATAAATACAAAGGCCTACTAATGACAAGGCTGTACGGTGTAATACCATTATGAAATAAAAACAGAGGAAAAAAAAAAGTTTCGCGCGTCACTCAGTTTTATTTTGTGATGTTTTTGAATGGCCCGCCTTGTTCGGAGATTCCCGCGCTTTTTCTTTAACATAAATACAAAGACCTACTAATGACAAGGCTGTACGGTGTAATACCATTATGGAATAAAAACAGAGGAAAAAAAAAAGTTTCGCGCGTCACTCAGTTTTATTTTGTGATGTTTTTGAATGGCCCGCCTTGTTCGGAGATTCCCGCGCTTTTTCTTTAACATAAATACAAAGGCCTACTAATGACAAGGCTGTACGGTGTAATACCATTATGAAATAAAAACAGAGGAAAAAAAAAAGTTTCGCGCGTCACTCAGTTTTATTTTGTGATGTTTTTGAATGGCCCACCTTGTTCGGAGATTCCCGCGCTTTTTATTTGAATTATGAATACAAGGATGTACTAAAGACAAGGCTGTACGGTGTAATACCATTATGGAATAAAAACAGAGGAAAAAAAAAAAGTTTCGCGCGTCATTCATTAAACACGTAAATATTTTTTAAGGATTGTTTGTGAATTGAACGTGCATTATTATTGTAAATTATTAAAGCAAACAATTATTGTTTATACTAAGCGTTATTACTAGTCTGCGAATATAGTTTATAACGACTAATTGAATGTGTCGAAAACCCTTTCTAAGAGTGGAAAATGGATTGATTGAGATAATTAGATACGTCAAAGTTTACTACATACAAGTTTATTGAAATAATCGTAAGAATATGTGTTTATTTCATAGTACATAATTTATTCAAATATTGTGATTATTTGCAAGAATAAATTTGCATTCCTTATCTGTGATGTAGAAATAAAGAGTATAAACGATATTCTATAGTAAGAGAAAGACAGAACTAATTAGTAATGTAGAAATTTGAAAATCGAACTGCGAGTGTTCTACGTTTGAATTATTCTAGAAAGTTCAATATAGACAAGCGAATGAAATGTTTAATATTAATTGATCTTAGAGAGAATAACAAAATGGCAATATTCTATTAATTAAAAAATATATATGGCAACATTACATCACCTACGTCACTCAAGAATAGTGTAGCTATCTAGCGGTGAAACAATTAATAAAATTAGATCTGAAGTTCCAGAGATAACTTTCACTGTACAAAATGGCCACGTTATGGCACTTAAATGGCCATATCTTTTTAATCAGAATATTTATAGCAACACCACATATGTTTACCGTTAGCCTATGTTACCCGGAAAGGATGTAGCTTCCCATCGGTGAAAGAATTTTCAAAATCAGTTCAGTAGCTTTTGAGCTTATTCACAACAATAAAACATAATTTATTAATTATATGAATATCATTAAAATATATAACTTACAGCGGCCATGTCTACACTGGGTGACGTCACGAGCGCTGCCCTACTATTCCTGTCTTTGTGTGGCGTTGTTCCGGTTGTATCTGGAAATATATTTTTCTTATAAATCTATGAACGTAAGTTAACTTTTTATTATTTAAGTGTTTTGGATCATGTTAAGCTTTCTAAGTAAAAAATAAAAAAAAGGATGTGACTTAAAACCGAAGAAATCTTCAAATATCATCAAAATCGGTCTGACAAAAAAAAGTTTAGTAGTAAACTATACAAGAAAGAATTATAAACAATTAAAATGATAATAAAATTATATTGTGTTAGAAAAAATATTAAGAACTACGCTCTGCTACCTTTAAATATGCTTTGAGTGTTGGCGAGTAACAAAGTATTGTTTACGTATCAAACAGTATATTTCCACTTACCCCCACTATCTTCAGTGTTGAACAAAGCGACTCTGTACAGGTTGTCCTCGTCTATACAGTGGTTAGCCAGCGCCAGCAGCAGCAGACAGGACTGGTTAGCCACGGGGTGCTCCTTCTTCAGCCTATCTAATAACTCCTGACGAGTTACTGGAGGAGTGGTGTATATCGTTTGACGTGCCGTCGGTGTTAGTGTTAAAATATTCCAAAGGCTGGCTAAAATAAAACAAAGGATTTAGAGTGGTCATTTTATTTTTCATATTATTCTCAGTAACCCCTTTCATTTGATACCCATATCATAGGAATGCGTAAAACATGACTAGTCCGCCATCTTGGGCCGTTCGTTGTAATGGATATAGGGTACAAACCTCCTCAATAGGTTATATTAACACATACAGTTGAACAGTTATACCGGGAACAGAACCATTCGTCCAGGAGAATATAAATGTACGAGAGAGTGGCATTTACAAATTAACAATACATCTTTTTGGGGGGTAGAAGTAAAATTAATCAATGGGTACTGTCAGAAAGGCTATCAAAAATAGTTGTGTTCTGATGACGCAACGAAAGTGATATTCAATAGTACCCACTCGTCATATATTTATGTGAATGTAATAATAACACTTACAAGCAATATTTATGAACAGGCTGCCTGATCCTTGCGCCCCAAACTCTGGGGGCGCAGCCATCATTGACGATATGTTGTTTAACAACGTGCTCACCAGCATAGACGGGTGTAAACCGTATCTGCCTTGAAATAATGTCCTGAAATCAATCAATGTTATATTATATTTCACTAGATGGCGCTGAACATAAACGTAATTATGGGGAAAGGGGGCAGTAACTCTCGTAAGTATTTCTCGCTGATTCATATAACTGATCTTTTGTTTCCTTTCTATTTTATTATTATTGTAAATATACTCTGTAATACCTAACTTTTATTTGGTTTTCCAGTCTTGTTTTAGTCTTTTCTTTTTCACGACAAATTGGCGCCCAACGTGGGGCTCGAACCCACGACCCTGATATTAAGGCTACTGTTATACATGCTAGCACAAAATCATGCTATTATTGAGCAAATGGTACCTACTAGCGTGTGTGAACAGGACATGCTACTATTAAGAATGCTATTATTGAGCAAATGCTACCTACTAACTAGCGTGTGTGTACAGGACATGCTACTATTAAGCATGCTATTATTGAGCAAATGGTACCTACTAGCGTGTGTGTACAGGACATGCTACTATTAAGCATGCTATTATTGAGCAAATGGTACCTACTAGCGTGTGTGAACAGGACATGCTACTATTAAGAATGCTATTATTGAGCAAATGCTACCTACTAACTAGCGTGTGTGTACAGGACATGCTACTATTAAGCATGCTATTATTGAGCAAATGGTACCTACTAGCGTGTGTGTACAGGACATGCTACTATTAAGCATGCTATTATTGAGCAAATGGTACCTACTAGCGTGTGTGTACAGGACATGCTACTATTAAGCATGCTATTATTGAGCAAATGGTACCTACTAGCGTGTGTGTACAGGACATGCTACTATTAAGCATGCTATTATTGAGCAAATGGTACCTACTAGCGTGTGTGTACAGGACATGCTACTATTAAGAATGCTATTATTGAGCAAATGGTACCTACTAGCGTGTGTGTACAGGACATGCTACTATTAAGCATGCTATTATTGAGCAAATGGTACCTACTAGCGTGTGTGTACAGGACATGCTACTATTAAGAATGCTATTATTGAGCAAATGGTACCTACTAGCGTGTGTGTACAGGACATGCTACTATTAAGCATGCTATTATTGAGCAAATGGTACCTACTAGCGTGTGTGTACAGGACATGCTACTATTAAGCATGCTATTATTGAGCAAATGGTACCTACTAGCGTGTGTGTACAGGACATGCTACTATTAAGCATGCTATTATTGAGCAAATGGTACCTACTAGCGTGTGTGTACAGGACATGCTACTATTAAGCATGCTATTATTGAGCAAATGGTACCTACTAGCGTGTGTGTACAGGACATGCTACTATTAAGAATGCTATTATTGAGCAAATGGTACCTACTAGCGAGTGTACAGGACATGCTACTATTAAGAATGCTATTATTGAGCAAATGGTACCTACTAGCGTGTGTGTACAGGACATGCTACTATTAAGAATGCTATTATTGAGCAAATGGTACCTACTAGCGTGTGTGTACAGGACATGCTACTATTAAGAATGCTATTATTGAGCAAATGGTACCTACTAGCGTGTGTGTACAGGACATGCTACTATTAAGAATGCTATTATTGAGCAAATGGTACCTACTAGCGAGTGTACAGGACATGCTACTATTAAGAATGCTATTATTG
This sequence comes from Limenitis camilla, assembly GCA_905147385.1. NCBI lineage: Eukaryota > Metazoa > Arthropoda > Insecta > Lepidoptera > Nymphalidae > Limenitis > Limenitis camilla. The sequence continues at coordinate 2,845,798 of LR990251.1, read as the reverse complement.
AGCAAATGGTACCTACTAGCGTGTGTTTACAGGACATGCTACTATTAAGAATGCTATTATTGAGCAAATGGTACCTACTAGCGTGTGTTTACAGGACATGCTACTATTAAGAATGCTATTATTGAGCAAATGGTACCTACTAGCGTGTGTTTACAGGACATGCTACTATTAAGAATGCTATTATTGAGCAAATGGTACCTACTAGCGTGTGTGTACAGGACATGCTACTATTAAGAATGCTATTATTGAGCAAATGGTACCTACTAGCGAGTGTACAGGACATGCTACTATTAAGAATGCTATTATTGAGCAAATGGTACCTACTAGCGTGTGTTTACAGGACATGCTACTATTAAGAATGCTATTATTGAGCAAATGGTACCTACTAGCGTGTGTTTACAGGACATGCTACTATTAAGAATGCTATTATTGAGCAAATGGTACCTACTAGCGTGTGTTTACAGGACATGCTACTATTAAGAATGCTATTATTGAGCAAATGGTACCTACTAGCGTGTGTTTACAGGACATGCTACTATTAAGAATGCTATTATTGAGCAAATGGTACCTACTAGCGTGTGTTTACAGGACATGCTACTATTAAGAATGCTATTATTGAGCAAATGGTACCTACTAGCGAGTGTACAGGACATGCTACTATTAAGAATGCTATTATTGAGCAAATGGTACCTACTAGCGTGTGTTTACAGGACATGCTACTATTAAGAATGCTATTATTGAGCAAATGGTACCTACTAGCGTGTGTTTACAGGACATGCTACTATTAAGAATGCTATTATTGAGCAAATGGTACCTACTAGCGTGTGTTTACAGGACATGCTACTATTAAGAATGCTATTATTGAGCAAATGGTACCTACTAGCGTGTGTGTACAGGACATGCTACTATTAAGAATGCTATTATTGAGCAAATGGTACCTACTAGCGAGTGTACAGGACATGCTACTATTAAGAATGCTATTATTGAGCAAATGGTACCTACTAGCGTGTGTTTACAGGACATGCTACTATTAAGAATGCTATTATTGAGCAAATGGTACCTACTAGCGTGTGTTTACAGGACATGCTACTATTAAGAATGCTATTATTGAGCAAATGGTACCTACTAGCGTGTGTTTACAGGACATGCTACTATTAAGAATGCTATTATTGAGCAAATGGTACCTACTAGCGTGTGTTTACAGGACATGCTACTATTAAGAATGCTATTATTGAGCAAATGGTACCTACTAGCGTGTGTTTACAGGACATGCTACTATTAAGAATGCTATTATTGAGCAAATGGTACCTACTAGCGTGTGTGTACAGGACATGCTACTATTAAGAATGCTATTATTGAGCAAATGGTACCTACTAGCGTGTGTACAGGACATGCTACTATTAAGCATGCTATTATTGAGCAAATGGTACCTACTAGCGTGTGTTTACAGGACATGCTACTATTAAGAATGCTATTATTGAGCAAATGGTACCTACTAGCGTGTGTTTACAGGACATGCTACTATTAAGAATGCTATTATTGAGCAAATGGTACCTACTAGCGTGTGTTTACAGGACATGCTACTATTAAGAATGCTATTATTGAGCAAATGGTACCTACTAGCGTGTGTGTACAGGACATGCTACTATTAAGAATGCTATTATTGAGCAAATGGTACCTACTAGCGAGTGTACAGGACATGCTACTATTAAGAATGCTATTATTGAGCAAATGGTACCTACTAGCGTGTGTTTACAGGACATGCTACTATTAAGAATGCTATTATTGAGCAAATGGTACCTACTAGCGTGTGTTTACAGGACATGCTACTATTAAGAATGCTATTATTGAGCAAATGGTACCTACTAGCGTGTGTTTACAGGACATGCTACTATTAAGAATGCTATTATTGAGCAAATGGTACCTACTAGCGTGTGTTTACAGGACATGCTACTATTAAGAATGCTATTATTGAGCAAATGGTACCTACTAGCGTGTGTTTACAGGACATGCTACTATTAAGAATGCTATTATTGAGCAAATGGTACCTACTAGCGTGTGTGTACAGGACATGCTACTATTAAGAATGCTATTATTGAGCAAATGGTACCTACTAGCGTGTGTACAGGACATGCTACTATTAAGCATGCTATTATTGAGCAAATGGTACCTACTAGCGTGTGTACAGGACATGCTACTATTAAGCATGCTATTATTGAGCAAATGGTACCTACTAGCGTGTGTTTACAGGACATGCTACTTTTAAGAATGCTATTATTGAGCAAATGGTACCTACTAGCGTGTGTTTACAGGACATGCTACTATTAAGAATGTTATTATTGAGCAAATGATACCTACTAGCGTGTGTACAGCACATGCTACTATTAAGCATGTTTTTTAGTTGCATAGTGGATAATAGCACGCCGTGCTATCTTTAAGCATGCTATTTGATGCGGGGGTGAAAGGGGGAAAGGTAATAATAGCAATTGCGAACGCGTTTGCTTAATGAGCATGCTAGTATCGATCTTGTTTGCTTTGAGCATGCTTATTCGCGAACATATTTAAAACTAGTAGCTTATTGTTAGCATATGTAAACTGTTCATAAGCATGCTTATAATAAGCATACCGACAGAGCTAGCCGGACAATTAATATCAAGGAAATGGAAATATCTTGTAAGAGAGGAAAAACCAAATAAAGTGTAATCCATACGCGGGCGTGCAGTTTTGTGAGTGATTTATGGCTGGTTGACAAAAATGGGTATGTACAATGATCTGTTTATTAAATTAAAGAAATAGGGAGAAATCCCTACACATTAATGTAAAATAATTTTTACCTAAATATTAAACTAGTTTCCACAAGCCTCGTCTGTCCGTGAACACCCGCGAACAAATAGACAGACATCAACACTAGTAGTGTGTTCAGACATTCCAGGTGGAGATAGTATGTACTGTCACTGTAAATTATTACAATATTATTGAACACTATTCTTACTATATTTAATTTTATAATTACCATAAACTTTAGATACTATAGAATACAAGACCATAGACTATATAATTAATAAGTGAATAGAGAGCAAACCATCTATACTTTATAATGAAAATGATTACTATGGAATACGATAGCTCCTTAAAGGGGGACTGAGCTATATATAATATTAACATAATTCCACGGCAAATTCTTCGAATTCTGTATCTAGGGAGCTTTGGAGTTGGCTCACAATGGCTCTCTAAAGGGAGACTGAGCTATATATAATATTAACATAATTCATCGGCCAATTCTTGGAAGATTAGTAGTGAATGCGAAGGCGCCCTGTATCTAGGGAGCTTTGAGTTGGCTCACAATGGCTCTCTAAAGGGGGACTGAGCTATATATAATATTGACATAATTCAACGACCAATTCTTCCAAGATTAGTAGTGGATGCGAAGGCGCCCTGTATCTAGGGAGCATTGAGTTGGCTCACAATGGATCTCTAAAGGGGGACTGAGCTATATATAATATTAACATAATTCAACGACCAATTCTTCGAAGATTAGTAGTGAATGCGAAGGTGCCGTAGATACAGGGTAGATAACAAACAATACTTACGTAACAGGCACGTCAATAATCAATCCAATTAAAGCATCTATAAGCATTTCCACCCGACTCTCTCCACTCACATGCCTCCGTATTTCTTGGGTAGTTGATGGTGTGAGTGTTACATCTGATACTTGAGACTAAAAAAAAATAATCATCAAACTATTTTCTACCCAATTTAAAAAAAAAATATGATCAGAGTGAATCTAAAATATCTTAAAATATTAATCTGTAACATTACAGTGTTGCTATTCAAATAAATAAAATTACCACCATTATATTATTTCAAGTATTCTATTTAACAGTAATAACCTTTTTTTTTTTTTTTTGTCAGTACACTTAACATCTTAAGGTTGCCTGGACGAGATAGCTTTACGCGATGAGGCCGCCTATTGTACGATTCTGTGTTCTTCCTTAACTACTTCTAAAGAATATTTATTATTATTATTTCTAGAACACATTAGCATACTATGAGGTAGTCATACTAACTTTGTACCCCCCTTTTACCCCCTTAAGGGATGATTTTCGAAAAAATATTTTAAACGTGTTTCATGACTTTTAATGAAGAACCTTCATACTGAATTTCATTTGAATAACTTCAAAAACAGTAGTTTCATACTAACTTTGCACCCCCGTTTTACCCCCTTATGGGGTGAATTTTCAAAAATCCTCTCTTAGTGTTCCCTTACGTTATAAAAGGAACCCCTGTGCAAAATTTTAAGTTTCTAACCCTAAGTTTAGGCCCTACATAGTATGGAGTATGGACGACATATAAATATTTAAAACACTAAACAGAACTTTTGTGACTACTTAACCAGTATTGATTGTGTATCCATTTAATATCGATCGATGATTCAAAATAATACTTACATTATAAGTCCTGTTCTGAACATCCAAATGTTTACACACTTCATACTCTGGTACTAATTCAACTAAAAACTTTGTGACCGCCCGTATCACGAATAATGCATTATAACATTGCCATGCTAACATTACACTGAAAAAAAAAATATGGTAGATAAGGATAGGGTACAATATGTATAATAACGGGCGCGAGTCAGTTGGGACCAGTGACGTCACAGTCTCGCCTGGACGACCGCCACTATTTAAAGAATCATTTCATACAAAATGTTCAATAACTTTGCAACGGATGTATCAATTTTGATGATTTTAATAACTTTTTGAGTTTGATATACATTAACTTGTAGGTGGTCCCCCTTTTTTATAAGTTACTGAAACATACTCACTTGTCACTATCGGGTGCAGAAAGTAGCTCAGTGGCTCGAGTTATAAAAACCAGCACCAGAGACCCGAGGTTGCCAGTTTGTGGGTTATGTTGTAGAAATCTTTGTAAAAACGTTTCAGTGCTTGAATCTAACATTAGTTGCTCATCTCTGAAAAAAAAAACAACCATTAAATATTATGACTCTAAATTAGCAGCCGCTGAGCCAGGGTTTCCTCCTCAGATTGATGAGGGTGTTAGACTATAGTCCACCACGCTGGCCAAGTGCCTTCGCATACCGACAGAGAACTTTAGGGAACTCTCAGGAGTGCAGGTTTCCTCACGATGTTTTCCTTCACCGTTATAGCAAGTGATATTTAATTGCTTAAAACACACAAAACCCAGAAAAGTCAGAGGTGTGTGCCTGTGTGGGGGATCGGACTCGGACCTCGAAGTCAGGGTAAGACATTGAAGTCTCAACCACTGGGCCATTACTGCTCCGCTTCAATATTGAGTTGCAAGATTTCACTTGAAAAAACATACATACAGTCAACCATATTGGATTTAGAATCACGTCACTTTATTTTTCGAATTATTCTTAGCAAGCCCTTTCATTTGATACCCATATTTTAGATGTGCTTTAAAAATAACTTGTCCGCCATCTCAGATATGCTGTCATATTGGATTTAGAATGACGTAACTTTATTTTTCGAATTATTCTTAGCAAGCCCTTTCATTTGATACCTATATTGTAGATGTGCTTTAAAAATAACTTGTCCGCCATCTCAGATATGCTGTCATATTGGATTTAGAATGACGTAACTTTATTTTTCGAATTATTCTTAGCAAGCCATTTCATTTGATACCCATATTGTAGATGTGCTTTAAAAATAACTTGTCCGCCATCTTAGATATGCTGCCATATTGGATTTAGAATGACGTAACTTTATTTTTCGAATTATTCTTAGCAAGCCCTTTCATTTGATACCTATATTGTAGATGTGCTTTAAAAATAACTTGTCCGCCATCTCAGATATGCTGTCATATTGGATTTAGAATGACGTAACTTTATTTTTCGAATTATTCTTAGCAAGCCCTTTCATTTGATACCCATATTGTAGATGTGCTTTAAAAATAACTTGTCCGCCATCTTAGATATGCTGCCATATTGGATTTAGAATGACGTCGCTTTATTTTTCGAATTATTCTTAGCAAGCCCTTTCATTTGATACCTATATTGTAGATGTGCTTTAAAAATAACTTGTCCGCCATCTCAGATATGCTGTCATATTGGATTTAGAATCACGTAACTTTATTTTTCGAATTATTCTTAGCAAGCCATTTCATTTGATACCCATATTGTAGATGTGCTTTAAAAATAACTTGTCCGCCATCTTAGATATGCTGCCATATTGGATTTAGAATGACGTAACTTTATTTTTCGAATTATTCTTAGCAAGCCCTTTCATTTGAAACCCATATTGTAGATGTGCTTTAAAAATAACTTGTCCGCCATCTTAGATATGCTGCCATATTGGATTTAGAATGACGTCGCTTTATTTTTCGAATTATTCTTAGCAAGCCCTTTCATTTGATACCCATATTGTAGATGTGCTTTAAAAATTGAAATTTGTATGAAAAAAAAATGTGATCGCAAAAAGGGTATTTACCTAAATTCAATAATAAGCTTGTATTTATAAAAAAACTGATAAGTTATCCAAACATAAATAAAACAAGTTTCAAACTTTGTATGACACAGTTGAAACATAATAAAAAAGATAAGGCCCATAAAAACCAATACAAATAACATTGATTTTAATCTATATGTAAAATGTGTGTCTGTTTATCTACAAAATCAGTTCTGATAACTTTACTAAATCTTAGTCATATTTTATGTTTATAATCTTACTAAAAAAAATGTTAAATACATATTAGATGTTAACAGAAAAAAACAACCTAGGATCGAATCCTCCCGAGTAAGACACCAATGTCTTACTCGGGAGGTCCAGATTCGATCCTAGGAACACATCTCTGACTTTTCTGAGTTGTGTGTTTTAAGCAATTAAATGCACTTGCTATAACGGTAAAGGAAAACATCACGAGGAAACCTGCACTCCTGAGATTTCCCCTAAAATTCTCAGTCTGCTAACCCGTACAGAGCCAGTGTGGTGGATTAAGGCCTAACCTTCTCCTCATTCTGTGGAGGAGACCCAGCTCAGCAGTGGATGGAGTAATGGGTTGTGATGATGATGATGCATAACTCAAGAATGGCTAAACAAACTCGGCAAATTTTTTTTAAAAATAAAAATGAATGTTGCTATGGCGCATAACTCGAGAATGGCTTGACCAATTTGTTTTTTTTTTGTATGTTCCTTAAGGCGGTTTTAATTATTAAAAAAAATTAAATATATTACTTTTGACAGAAAGAAGTCTGTACAGGAAGCTAGTACAATAACATAAAGTTCATGAAACTAGTATATGTTTCATGAACTTTATGTTAACCATAAAGTTAGTGTACTTATAGCTACAAAACTTCAAATATTATTTTGGAAAACAATGTCAGAAGCAGTAGAAAATTTGTACTAAAATTGTACAACCACGCAAAGTTAATGGCCTGGTAAATCTAGTGGTCATGTATTTTAAATCTAATACTTCAAATAAAAGTACTAGAATTAATTTTTCAGCCTCATCAATATGGTCAAAAAACTCTTAACTTACGCATTTTTTGGTATCTGAATATTGAAAGCCAGCAGCTGATTCCAGAATGGGTCATTAGGGCAAATAGCTTCAATGGAACAGAATCTTTCCACTAATTCATTTGATGATATGTCAGAATACTTACTTACTGCAACACCCATTTTTGCTGTAAACAAAAAAATTTAAGATTTAGTTTATTAAATGTTTTACTTCAATGCTCACATCCGTCGACAATAAGTGCCTAAGCAAGTAAGATGACAATACTAAGAAAGAGCTTAGATGTTTTCTTAATCAATACTAGCTAGGTTGTTGTCTCTTTTTTAAGTTAATACTTTTCAAGGCCTATACATATGCATTTGTTCCATACATAGATATTGACAGATTTTACATATTATATGACTGCACATAGGTATTAAGGGCTGAGGATAACAGGTCAATCCCCCCATAATAAAGTTTGGTTATAGGGTAAACTTATTGGAATCTAAAAGTATGAGTGCTAAAAGTTTCATCAAGGATAATTTTTTCATACAATAGCTTAGGTTGTTAATTGTCCAGGGCCTCCACTACAATTCATAAATCCACAATATGCCTCTGTTTTGAAAACATTTTTTTTTACGCGATTAGTACCTTTAATACGCAGACGCGATTATTACCTTTAATTCGCAATTTAAATGTTTATTGTTACACATATATCATAAGCACAGATGTCATACTTTACTGCTAATATCTCTGGAGAACTAGGAGGGATAGTAAAAATAGTCCGGTAAATTAACTGATTAATAAAACAATGCGATACCATGACGATGTTCTTTATATTTTAAGTAACTACAGAAGTACGGAGAGAGTATAAGTATTAATAATATAAAGTTTAATCCCTTACCTTACAACATATACTTGGATTAATGTACTTTTTGCATTAATTACAATTTTAAATTATATTTAAAAACTTTGCTCAGCGGCCTACGCCACGAATTCATTGCGACTTGTCATATTATGAGTGTCAATGTCATTATGTCAGTATAGATCAGTGTTTCTAGAGCAAAGATGATTTTTAAATGCTAGAGATTTTATTGATGTTTACGCTTTCTCGCTTAAAGCACTGAAACGATTTTATTAAATTTTATAGAGTTAGACTAGACTTGTACTTGTATATTTGACTTATATATATTATTAGTTCGCGATAATACATACAGCAATATTTTTGACAAAATTAAACAACAGTACATATAAAATATCGGAAAACTGTACTGAACTATCGTTAAATATTTAAAAAAAAAATAGTTAAAATATCACTGGTCTAATAGATTGTAACTGAAAGTTTTTTTTAGGCTATTGCTAGTCGACCGTAAAACGAATAATTAAAATAACTTAATCGTCCGATAACATCTATTTACAATGTTAAAAAAATATCTAACTTACCTACCTACATAAAAAAACCTAACCAAACCTAAGTTACCTACCTATTTGTTTATCCGATAATCTGACGTCTAATTTGCGGACGATTAGACACTTTTTTTTTATTAACACTGTTAATTGAACAATAAATTCAATTCCTGGATAATAGTTTTTAAACACCGTGCCAGCGTCCGCCAGCTATGTATTTGTTTTACAATCGAAAAACTCGATTCGATTTACCTGACCATTTTTTTGGTAAGTGATAACGTTAGGTTTAGTTTATTGTGTCGGCTGACACTACTCCAGAGCCTCCTGCCTTCCACGAAATTGGATCAGCAAAAATTATACTTCTCTTTTTAAATTCATAAAGTCACTATCAATATTTTTTCTCTAAAAACCATGAAATTAAAGAAGTTAAAAACAATAGAGGGGACTTCTAAACTCGTGAGGGGATTGGTTAGAATACAAATTCCCTCTGCTACTGGTATAGTATCTCGCAAGAGGCGAGTAACCCAGCTCCCCCATTGGTCGTAGAGGATATATTCCCCGACAGGCTTGCAGCCGCCAGGATGCGAATCGTTTGCTAAATTAGTTTATTTCTTTTTTATAATTAGTTTATTTTGGTTTTTATTTTTTTGTTTAGTGGTAAATTTTTTTGTTTCTTTTTTTTTATTTAAAATATTTATTAAGAATATGACAGTATTAACTGCCGACATACTGCTGTGCAGTTTGGCAGAATATAAAAGCGCTATTAAGTCCATATTTTTGTGAAACTGTAATAAATTAAAAATAAATAAATAAAAAAATGATTTGGGGAGGAAATTTTTTACCAATAGCAACAGTGAAATGTCAGCTTTCTGTTTTTACCATCTTTGGTTTTTACGAACAAAATTGAAAAAAAGATCGATTTTAAAATCTATAAGAATCGCAACCAATACATTACATTTAGAATATAAATATTGCACCTCCTAATGGTACGGGAGCCAGATTCAAATTCGGTCAATCATTTCCTCTCGAGTCAAAATTCGTATACTGCATAAGGAATATATAATATATTATGATCACTCGAATTTCCCAAAAAGCAGTTCAGTATAGTTAATAATTTGCCTTGTTACTAAATATTGCTGATTTAGCTTTTAATTTTGATTTAATAGTGCATAAGTAGTACTTAAAAAATTGACTTGAAATATTTTCGACTTCGACTCCGTTCATTAACTCAGTCACTAACTGTGATTTTGTATTAAAAAATCAAAATGTTACATGGTCAAGCAGCCAGCTCACGTATATTCCACCACGTTATGGTCAGCTGACTTTATTTTACCTTCAAGATGCTAGGTAAACTATAATTCGATAAATTTCAAACGAGAGGAAATGATTGAAAATTTTGTTTTTTCGACATGTTTGGGAGGCTGCCACTGCTTGCCCCACCCACGGAATCGCAGCTGACAGTCAAGAGTAATCATAATATTAACCCCTTATGCATTTCACGAATTTTCGCTTGGGAGGGACTTGGTCATGAAAATCTGTCACTGGCTCCCGTACCATAAGGTGAAGAGCAAAATAAGGTCATTAACTCGTTATCGCAAAAATTTATTTCGTAAAATCATATGATGAAATATCGATTCACATACATCGATTTAAAAGATTTCGGATCGCAACACCCGGCTATTTTTCGACAGTTGAAAACGTTGAAAAGTAAGTTAAATGTTTGGTAAATTCTTCTTCAACACGTGTTATTTTGATTATATTAGGCACAATGCCGCCGGATTTCTATAAGGTGGAGGTGATCCACCACCTCAACCCTCACCTGATATGGGTCGAAGTGTGTGACCCATCCGTTATTGACGAGTATAAGTTCGAACAAGTCGGCATTTACGGCATCTTACCACTGGATAATTCTTTAGATTTAATGTCTGAAGAGTTGAAGATACAGAAATGTGATGTGTGGACCCCAGCAGCCAATAAGATATTGAAAGACATTCTGGATAATAGTACTGAAGTTTGGTTCTCATCTGCACATATTGACAGAAGGTAATTTTTTTCAAAGTTCAGCTAGTTATTGATGTCCTATGTACAATTTATTAATTAATAGAAAATAATAATAATAATCCTTAGTAACATAAAAAACGTGAAAGTTTGTATGTATATCTTTGTTACTTTTTCACTCAAAAACTATTGGATGGATTTTAATGAAACTTTACAAAAATGTAGCTTATACATCAGAATGACAGGCTATAATTTATAAAGATATTGCGTGAATTGTCCAAAATATAATGATAAGTGGCAAGTTGAAAGCTATTCTGGTGTGTTGCTGCTGCTGTGTGTTAAATTAAACATACATAATGTAAGATGGAAATGTTTATTTTAAATACTCTAACAAATAGCCTGCAACAGCAGATATCTATATTTTATCTGTTTATTGCCATAATAGTGATCCATAAATACAATAACTCTTTCACGGCTCACCCAGGAGTAGCCGGCATGTATTGACACATATTGATTAACCTTTAGTATATCAATCAGTACCAACCCCTTTGGATACTTTCAGGGTGATGTGACCTATTTATTTGAGTAGCTTAGGGTGAGTGGAGTCCAAATAAAAAGTAGACCTTAATTGGATGAAATCTAAAAGCCCAACTACAACCCGCTTTATATGCTGAAGATTTTTTTTTATAATAAAATTTACTTCTTATAATATTTGTTATTAACTAAAAATTATTAAAAGAGGTTCTATTATTTTAATATACAGGTCTTCAATATTTGACGACAACATACACAAATATGGAGAATTGATCATTAAACATAAAAATGGCAAATATAAAAAAGTATCCAAACTGCTTGTGAAAACAAACTTTGCTTATTTGGATATAGGCAAGTTCAATAAAAAATTAAGCTCTGGCAATATTAAAACAAAATTGAGCCCAATCAAAGTGCAACAAGTTGTGTCAGAAATTGAAAAGTTTTATATTAAAAATGCTCAAAAGAAAAAAGCACTTAAGCAGCAGACATCGGTCTTTCAAATGGCTCAAGATTTTGAATCATCCTTAACTATTACAAATGTTGAGAAACATAATAAATTATTACAGAAAATGTTGAAAAATAAAGCTAAAGATTTTGAGTTGTGTAAAGAAATTGAAGAAGAATCCGTCGGACGAGGTTTTAAATACAAACCTAGTGAAGATAATTCAGATAAAAGTAATAGCAATTTACAAAATAATGTTTATAATGAATCATTAAATGATTTAAAAAACTTTTTTAATGTTTCAATAAAGGAAAATAAAGAGACAGTAAAAGATGAGAATAAAAAACGGACATTGTTGAATAGTAAGAAATACCTCCTCGACATGTTGAAGCAAAAAAAGCAAATTAACACCCAAGAGAGTACACAGACTAATGATAAACAAATTAAGTCAATCATTAGTGATGCTTCTGATGATGGCACCAATGAGATTATTAATATTTGTAAGTTTTTTTAAATTATTTGATTAGGTTACACTTATTACATCTTTCAATATTATTGTATAGTAATTAAACTTATCATGAATGCCAACTTACTTATTTAGCTTTTATTTTTTGAATATAAAATATGGTAGCAGAGCATAGTTGCAATAATTCATCCAGTTTATTAGGTATATTTTTTTACAGCAACTAAATATAATAAAGTAAGTCCACCTGACAAAGTCACTTCTAAAAAGATGGATGTACAAGAACCTCACAAAGTGAAAGCTTTTGACAATAATGTTAAAATGGAAAAAGGTATTATTTATGAATAAAGACAAATCCTATCATTATTTATTATATACAGTGTTTCCAAAAACCCTTTGCAATCAAAATAGGATAATATTATCTTACAATTAAATAAATTAATCAATCTGCCATGGGAGAATTTATTGTTAAAGCCGAATAATCTAGCACCCCCTTGGTAGTAGGAGATCTGTTCCCCGACTGGCTTGCGACCACCAGCACAAGAATTTGACTGCCAAGTGTAATGGGCGCATCCCTCCCTCTGCAGATCTAGTGAAACTCCAGCATTTTTTTCTTCACTCCCGCTCCCCACACTTTCTTCTAGGATGCAACACATTGGCAAAACTTGAGAGTATCTCTTGTCAGGTGCACCATCTACTCGTTTGCACCTTATCTACCATAAAAAAAAGAATTTTATTCCAGTGTTGTGAGGCTTATAACATTGTTAAAAGGCCATTATTGTTTTTTATTGAATAATTTTAGTCGTCATTTGTATCCTTAACATGATAAAGTCAATGAACCTGGTACCATACCCAAATCTGACAGATCTTTTAAAAAGATGGACATGACTTTTGAAAATACTTGCATAATGCAAAATGGTACTATTATAATTAATTTTGGCAATCACATTGATCATTTAGTATTTGTGTATAAATATTCTTCAATAGTAGTAACACTGTATGTCTGTAATTCAAACTTTTTTCTTTTACAGCAAGTTCACCAAAAAAATTACCAAAATGTTTCAAGAAGGAAGCAGGACAGAAATACATTGCATTTGGACCTGCTGGGCTAGATCGAAAGCATTTTAAAATAGAAAAATTAGAAACAAATTATGAGACAGATAATACTGTTAAAGAAATAGCTTCTGATAGAAGTGAAGTATTCACAGATAATGCAGCTGAACAAGATGCCAAGCAAATTGAAAAGAATACACTTAATGATTACTTTACAAAATTGAACAAAGCTGCAGAACTTAAACACAAGGAAAAAGAAGAACACGTCAAAAATGAAGAATCTGATTCCAGCCAAAGAAGTAAGTCTTCATGTTCCTTGTTAAAAAGAAAATTAAAAGCTCTACAAGATCTGTCTAAAAATAAAAGTTCTAGTTATAATACATCATATAAAGATGAAAGTGTTAGTGAAAAGAATACAAATTCAGATGAAGATATTGATGAACTCATTGAAAAATTGAACGCTAAATATAAATGTAATCTAGTAATAGAAAAAAAGCCAATCAAAAATACCCCTCATGATGTTAAATTAAAAACTAACGTCAATCCATTTAAAAATATTGATTCTAATTTATCTGTGTTTGTCGATAAGCTGGTAACCCCAGTACTAATGGTTCATTCTAAGATGAATAAACGTGTCCAGCCGGTACATACAATGCGTGATATTAACTTCAACGATCACATACATAATATTTTATCGAACATGTCTATTCAATGTCCTATGATGCTTCAGACTGTTTCTTGGTCTATTATCTTGAGAGGCTACAGTTTATTTTTGATTAGTCCTTTAAATAGTGGTAAGACGATGGGTTACTTACCAGCTGTTTGTCGGTTAGTTGGCGATTCTACAGATAACGACAGTAACGGGCCGATCGCTATAATAATTTGCGCGACCGCTAGATCTGTTGCAAACGTTGCAGAAATTGCTAAAATGTTTCTCGGGGCAGAGATTTCGGTGCTAGCTTGCTATCCAGGAGTAGACGATCTACGTATTACTACTACTCTTTTAAATGGGTGTGATCTACTTGTATCTACTCCATCATCTCTGTTTCGGTTGCTGCAACTGACCGATTTCGGTGTAGATTTGCGAAGGCTGTCGATTTTTGTTCTCGATGATTGTGAGCGTTTATTCGATGTTTACGCTGACGAAATAAAATATTTTCAAGTTAAAATTAAAGAAATGCTCAAAAAACGGACAAATAAGTATGCAAAAGTTCAGTATGTACTAGCATCTCGCACTTGGTTTGACTGTATGGAATCTTTGGCTCTTAAGGCCCCTGACACAGTAGTTTGCATTGGCGCATTTCAGGAGTGTGTCTTGTACTCAAAAACTAATGTATCGGTTAGTTTTGTCAAAAGTGGTGTAAAGTTGAATTATGTTTTGGATTTTTTGGAAGAAATAGACAAGTCAACGAAAAAAGTTATCGTATGCAAGTCTGATGATGAAGTAGTCTTATTAGAAAACGTTTTGAAATTATTAAAACACGTGGTTTTCGCTTGCAATCATAAAATGACTGTAAATGACTTGTACAATCTGAGTGCTTCGTGGTCGGAGTATGAAGATCCAATAACTGGACCGATCCTTGTTTGCTGTGATGGAAACTTGGCCCATATGAATGTAACAGATGCTCATAATTTGATCCAATATTCTCTACCAGATCTATATTCTCTGTTTTGCAAGCGTTTCTCAGTTTTAAACGACAACTACCCATCGATTTTTAAATGTGATACTAATAAAGTAAAAATTAAAATTTTTGTTGAAGAAAGTAATGCAGAACAATTACCTAAAATTATAAATTTTATAAAACGTTGTGCAGATGTTCCTGAAGTTCTTGACGAAGTTTGTAAAAATAATTTAATACAGAAAGATGTTTTCAAAGCTAAAAATTTTGTGCCATTGTGTAATAGTTTTCTCTTGCTTGGACGTTGTCCTGATATATTCAATTGTCAAGAAAGACATACGATCTTAAAAGATTATGACACACCATCAGAATGGATGCCAAAAGAAGGATTTGTTACATTCAAAATTTTACATTACCATAGTGCGACGTTATATTCCGGTAGACTTCTGTCTAATATTGTCAATGGAAAAATCACGAAATTCCCTCAAACCTTTAACGATCTATCTCTCAAAATGGGTTTGTATTATAGCAAGGAATCAAATAGAAAATTACACGGAATTCCTGAAGTAGGTGATGTTTGTGCTGTATCTATTAAAACTAACTTTTACGTAAGATGTCGTGTGGTTAAAATTTTAAGTACATACGAAAGGGGAAATCCCAATAAAGTTCTAATAAAACTAATTGATGAGGAATGGTTTGAAGTTACTAGAGATATTTATCTTTACCACTTACCAAATGAGTTAAAATCAATACAAACTCGCGTTGCACAAATAAGATTAGCAAACTTAGTGCCCAAAGACAACGACGTCGCATTTTCTGATCTTGCAATGAATCACGTTAAAAAAATAATTGAAAACGATGAAGATGTTTTTCTTCGAGGTCATATTGCTTTTACATTGGAAAACTCTATCTTTGTGGATACATTAAAAGTATGTCAAGAGTTAAAATCATTAGATGAAACAGTTGAAAAACATAATATAAAACTAGAATTATTAAAGGATCACGCAATACTTAATGAAGAAAATATACCTTATTTACAAAAATTATGCGTCGATAGTGGCTTGTTAGTGAGAATGGAAGAAAAATTTCTAGAAAACGAAACTGTTAAACAAATTACAATAGAAGAAAATGTTTTAACAACAGACATGTCAGGCAAACAATTACTGGAAATTAAAGAATCGTTTAATGATGGAGAAGATCTTGTTAAACGCGAAAGTATTATTTCTAAACCATTAATAACTCAAGATTTAAAAGCATCTCTTAATTTAAGTTGTGAAAATTCCGATCTTAGTAAATGCAATATTGAAGCACAACTTACTGAAATGACAAATGTTTTATCTCTTGATATGTTACCTGATAAAAGTGACGATGCTAACGACGACGACGGTAATATGACGGGGGAAACTAATTTCGAGATATTGAATAAAAACGTTCAACTTGAAGGAAAGAAAACACAAGATGTGGAAGAAATTGCTCAACACTCAAATATTGAAAATTTACCAAGTAATGACATATTAACGGAGAGTAATAAAAGAGTTATTAATACCAGTTCGAAAGGTACCTGGGCCACTTTACCAGATAATGAAATGATTTGTGTATATCTTGCCTATACAAATAGTCCGGATAAATTCTTTTTACGACTTCAGGAATCAGCATCATCTATGGCTTCTTTACTGGATGATATTGCTAAACATGTAGCCAATTTACAAAGCATCGAGGTTTCTATAAGTGAAGGAGAATTTATTTTGGCAAAATATCCCGATGACTCTATATATGAAAGAGCTAGAATTGTAAGTATTAATAATGATAAAGTAAAATGCTTCTTTTTGGATCAAGGAGATGCTATGGAATTACCTAAGGATCATTTATTACCAATAACAGATGAGCTCATAGATAAACTGCCTTTCCAAGCTATTGAGTGTAGATTGCTCGGAGTTAAACCAGTAAATGGTGAATGGGTAGAGTCGACAAATGATTGGTTCTGTGATTATTGTAACGAGAATAGTAACGGAAAACTAAAGGAATTATTCGCTAAATATTACACTAAACAAACAGCTGAATATACTGGTGACTTTGCATACGGTGTAGTGTTGTTTGATACAAATTCGGACATAGATATAATCGTTAATCAACTAATGATCGATCTTGATTTGGCTCTAGAAAATAATGATGAGGTTCAATACTTGAAAGATTTTGATCCAAATTTGGCAAGTTCCGAAAGCAATACAGAATATACAAAAATGGAGTTGCAATCTTCATCTTTGTTTTTACCTCAACCTATTAGAACATTTCCTTTAGTCGGTTCAGATGATTCTGACGATGATAAGTGGGATGTAAATATAGGTGAAGACTTTATTGAAAAATTTATACCGTCGTTAAAAGTGCCTGAAAATCTTTCAAACGAGAGAGATGATTCTGAACAAATACAACAAGTTTGTAAAATAGATAACTTAGAAAACATAAGTAATCCAGTTCAGACTACAGAATCACTAGAATTAGATTCTGATGATTTACCTTCATCTGAAACGGCACAGGAAAAGGTTCCCGTTAAAAATATCAAATTAAAAGATGAAGTAAGGAGACCCAAGTTACTATGGCGACAAAATAAAAGTACTGTTACAATAAGTATCTTGATTGACGTCGATCATTATAATTTAGAGATTAATAGTAAATCACTGAAATTCAGCGCCTTATTAGATAATGCAAAATATGAGTTTGATTATGAACTATACGGTGTGATCGATAACGAAAAATCATCGCATGTTAAAATAGGTTTATATGTTTCAGTAAAATTAGTTAAGATTTTGGAAAAAAATTGGCTGACACTTACAAGAGATGGAATAAAAAATGGAATTTCTTATGATGTTAGTACTATTGATACATCATCGGATGAAGATGAACAAAATGATAGTGATTTTGCAAAATATATCACAAGAAAAGCATCTGATGATTCAGAATCTGATGATGAAGATGCTCCGGATGATTTAAATTACTAAAGTATGCAATCTACTGTTCTCTCCATGCCAATAATGTAATTCGTTGTTTTAAATGTAAATATCGTTATTTCTAGTCTACAAAAGTTTTTTCCGCTTTCTTTTTATGGAAACGGATCTAGGTATAAAAGGTTAAATTATTAAATGTCATGTTGATGTTTTATTAGTCTTAATATCTAGGATTTTTGAAACGAATGGAAAGAGAGGATGGTTGAACAATAACGATTGCATAGTTGTGTGGGTAAACATTTAAATATCATTTGCTTTAATGGTGAAGGAACATATCGTGAGGAAATCTCCACGTCTGAGATTTCTCCATAATGCTCTCTTGTGATGTTTTCTGCATCAGAGCTTTCTGTCCAAAAAAATACTTTTTCTTGTGATTGGACATGAATCTCAAAACGACGTAACCTTGCCAGTGAATTAAGTTTTTTTAATGAAAAATGAGGCGCAAACGAGCATATGGTCTACCTGTTGGGAAGTGGCCATCGTCATCCATGGACATCGCACATACCTACAAGAGAGTCTCCTATTATTGTCGATGCGTTGCTGCCTAGAAGATAGTGTGGGGGAGTAAAGAGAAGAATGTTACGGTTCCAAGTAAGAACCTGAATGCTACCCTCTCCCTGAAGGGGTAATGGAGAAGTTTGTTCCATATGCAGTGTGACTGGAACATGTCGTAGATGCTTGGTAGTCTGCTTCGGTGCTTCATGCTGGTGCTGGGTTACTCGCCTCTTTTGAGATGCTCTCCCAGCGGCAGAGGGGAATAGTATTCTAACCCGTTACCGGATTATGGTTGAATGTTCTTCGTGATAGATTCCGCTCTTAAGCCGCTCGTCAATATCATGATCATCATCGGTGGAACGCTAGGATCCTCTGTTGGCTTTTTGAAGCTTACGAATTGAAAGAGATGTAGCAATGATTAAAAATCTAGCTATCTGTACGTCTATGGTAAAGTAGTGAGGCTAGTTGCGTTTAGGGAACGTTCTGCGTGCGGGTATAGGCAGTTCAATCCACGACGTCTAATTGTTTAGACAAAAGCAGGAGTGTGGGAGTAAGGTTGTCGCGCAAGAACCAGTGGCGTGTATGGCGCTCTTTGCTAAAAGGCCCTAATAGTGACTTTAAGGTCAGAAGTATACTAAATGGTTGTCGATGTTTTTTGATTTGCATTTTAAAATTAGTTTTGTGCCATATTTACGTCTGCGTTTCCACCAGAGATGAGCTAGGATGTGGAGCGAGGGATGTGTTTGTTAAGAACCCATAGAATCACTTCATATATTGGAGGTGGTCGTTAAATATAGTTTATGTTGTATAACCTTCGTTCTATCTATAACTATATTGTGAAGTTTGTTTTTTTTAATTTTTTAAAAATGTGCTTTTGTAAAAAGTCTAATTGAAGTAAATATATTTTCTTTATTATGTGTTTAAAATGTTTTGGACAAGTCCAAATATTAGTTTCTATTTGTATATAATTGTAAGAAACAATATGAATCTACCCGCATTCTTAGTTATACTCATTACTCCTATGATTCGTAACGTGCTGAATATCCAAGAGCTCAGGCGACTTACCACTACCTTATTTTATAACTGGTGATCTATATCCCTCGTATTTTTGAGGTTATCTGCTGGTATAGTAGCCGGCAGTTAATTTTAGGTCTGAGAAAAAATAGTAGGCATTTTTATGGCGCCGCTCTCGCCCCTAATTGTGACTTCTGCGCATTCAAGGTCAAATCTCGACAGCAACGCCATCTATTGGATTTAACTGTAGCTAGGATTATCCAGATAACTATTACAGAGCCATCTATTGTATCAAATTGTAAACATTTTGTGACATGTCATGGAATGAGAGAGGAATGATAGTAATTACTGTACAGTAATACGTATAGACATGCAAGTCGGGCAGCGCCTTGGACTTGCGACCATTACAACGCTCCCCTTCGCTGCCCAAACTTACGTGGACCTCAAGAACGGAGACCTTAACCACGACACTATAACACTAACTTCCATGTACACTGCGCGACAACACCAGAGAGACTGACTAACCTATCGCACTAAAGGTTATATATTGTTTACAATGTTGTGACAGGTGACACAGCTTCGGTTCTTTATTTAAGTCTTGAGGTTAGGTTTGGGGTAGAAGTTAACAAACCAATAGAAGCGCTACCAAAATTCGTTGAGTATTGCAATGAATTTGGATTCTTTATTCAAAAAAAATATTTATTTCAGCCGATAGTCAGCCTGGGCTCTTGGACTAACAATGTGGAAGGTATCAAAATAGACTCAAGTCTTGAGAGAGAGATTAACTAGAGCGTTGTCGTCATATATTTTTATTTTTTACGTTGTTATACTCATGAACTATAATATAAATGTGGGTAGTTGTGGAAATAGTACTTAAGTATAAAAATTAGAATCTCCGTCTACTTGTCTTATGAATAGAAAAGCATTTCTACTTATGTATGCGTCACGTTTATTTGTCTACCCTCTCTTAGCTACAAGTTGTAATGACGTCATTTGGCGCTTACGTCTTTTTAGAATAATTTCAAAATTGATTTTAACCTTTACCATTAGTCCATTTATTTTTCTTCTAGTTTCATATAACATAGTAATATATATGTCTGGGTATAGAGAGGGTAGGATAATACTAAAAAAAATAATTATCACTTCCGTCGCGTTATTTTAACCTCCAACGACTTTTGATTGCCTCGATGTGAGAAGAGAGTGCCGATTTGGATGAATGAAGTAACCGACAGGAATCCAGTCAATGTCTTGGACTTGAGACCAAGATGTAGGCTTAGAGACGTCTTTAACAGAATTCAAACACTCGCCTCCACTGCTCAGTTTCACTGTTTAAACCTAAGGTAAACTCGCATAAACCTAACCTAACACAAGGCTAACCAAACCTAACGTTGGGTTTACATTACCACGTGCCATTGTAAGGTACTCACGTGACCTAGCACTAACACAACACTCCATTGTCTAGATGGCGATGACAATTCAATTATTCGATAATCGTTAACTTGTTGGCTATCAAAAGTCTTTGGAGGTTAAAATAACGCGATGGGAGTGATAATTAATTTTCTTTATTATTCCTGTGGGGCTAAGGTTATATGGGACTCGCCGGAGAAGAGGCCGTCCTACCTACTAAACCTCCGCGGTTACCCTCTCCGTCATATCGAGACGCTGCGAGATCGCTTACGCATTCTGCTGCAAACGCACTATAGCCTGCTAGCCTATTCGGGGGTGTCCCGAGTAACGGGGACACCCTCGGCCAGTGACGTAACTACACCGTTCGGGGCTCCTGGCAAATTCATCAGATGGGGCCGCCTCTAATATTAAGAAACTTAACCCAGACACGCGTCAAGCATTCTGCGCCGGTTTGCGAAATACTTATGAGCGCCTATACTTGAAGAGTGCCTCGTGCGTGGCAAATACCTGCACCTTAGTTATAAATTTTACTAAATATTGTAATAGTTAATATTAAGATCCACCTGTGCTCACAGGTTTCTCTGACCAGGGGCCCCCTTCGGCTCGGGGCCTCTGGCATTTTGCTGAAATGCAACTCTATAGTTACACCACTGCCCTCGGTACCCCTGCATCGTGCGAGAGGTGGGCGTAGCGACGCCGCCTTCTCCCTGGTTGACCTCTCGACGTCTACGGATCGGGTCCGAGGAGAAATCTGCCCCCCGGACCCGCTATTATTATCCTACCCTAACTATACCCTGACATATATTTCGTTATAAATACGCGCGATGTTTCACGAGTCAGTCTTGTTCGAGACATCGTACCGTGCGGACCTCTGAGAAGTGATAACTATTACATTATAGTTTTATTTATCTTTTTGGATTATGGAAGACAATGCGGATAGATTATGACGTCAGCAATGATGAAGTCATACACATCGTCTTCTGTTGTGATGTGTTAAAATAGTTTTGAATACTTGTTACAATGTGACACTTACCGCCCATATGTTGTTCTTTTTGTTTGTCACAATTTCTATTTAGTATTTTTGTGCCACTATATGGCGCTGTAACTATTTTTCTATAAATGTAATTTAAGTAATGGCTGGCTGTGTTGTATTAAAAAAAACTTCTAAGTTTTTTGTCTCTTTCTAATTCATATTTGGTATAAAAAATAAATGTTTATAAACTGTTTTTTTAGTTTTATTACTGCTTTATAGGGATGTGGTCTTTGGGCGAATAAAAATCAATATTTGGGCCCTCAAAATCGATTTAATCAACAATTTAGTGATTAATGTTCAGTTTTGTTTTTCAGCTATATATATTAAAAATGTATGTATGTACGCGCATAACTTTAAAACGTCTGGACCAAATCGTGATAGTTATTGACCGGACAAGGTGTGAGTGAGTATACTTACAGTTATGGGTGACAGAGTATTAGTTAATAAATGAGAGAGTTCCTGCGGTTATGTTTCTACTGCGCAGTATACTAAATTAAAAAAAAAATTACCTAAAAAAATTTATTGGCGTTTTCACTAAGCAATTGGAAAGTCTACAACCAACACAAGACCAAGAAAAGACCAAGACAAGATCTTCTTTGTTTATTATTGTAAAAATGAGTGATTGGCCAATGAACAAGTCTTAAACATTCTAGAAAGTTACTAGGTGGAAGAACTTCATGTACGAGGGTCCGATAAACCTTCCACGCGTAAGATGGTAATATTAAGTAAAGAGGATAACAATCATCTAAGCAAATAAATAGAGGGAGGAGAGTACATGGAAATATTTCCTGTGACAAAAAGTGAAGGAATCCTATCCACGATGGCGCCTCTATCACAAAACAAGTTTACTATCGTGTAGTACATTCTCGTAGACTGCTACTGACGAAATTTCAGCCGAATCGGACTTGTAGTTTTGTTTTGACCGCGTGTGGAAGCGGGCGTGTCCGCAGATTTCACAAAAACGGTCAGTTATTCGATTCTTGTTTTTGGAAGGGAAATCGCGCAGTGAAATCAAAGAGCGCCTGGAGGCTGTGTACGGTGACTCTTCTCCTTCGATGGCGACGGTCAAAAATTGGTTTAACGAGTTTCAACGTGGAGGATAACGTGACAAAAATCCACGATCTCGTATTGGCATACAGCCGATTGCAGGTGCGTGAGACTGCTGAGAAAGTCGAAAGAAAGGCATCTCAAAAGATAGCGTGGGTTATATCCTGCATGAAACTTTGGGCATGAGAAAGCTGTCGGCACGATGGGTGCCGCGTTTGCTCACTCCGGACAACAAGCGCAACCGTGAGATCACATTAGAGCAGTGTTTGACGCTGTTTAAGCGCAATCCGAAGGAGTTTCTGCGTCGTGACCGTCGACGAAACATGGATCCACTGGTACACACCAGAGACCAAGGAACAGTCAAAATAGTGGACTTCACCCGGCGAACGTGCTCCGAAGAAGGCGAAGACTGTCCTATCGGCCGAAAAGGTGATGGCCACCGTTTTCTGGGATTCACAAGGTGTGATCTACATCAACTACCTGGAGAAGGGCAAAACGGTCACAGGGCTGTATTATGCCGAATTATTGGGCCGATTCGACGCCGAATTGCAGAAAAAGCGGCCCCATTTGGCGAAGAAAAAAGTGCTCTTCCACCATGACAACGCACACGTATTCTCCAGATTTGGCCCCGTGCGACTTCTTTTTGTTTCCAAACTTGAAAAGGTCACTCGCTGGGCAGAAATTTGAGTCGAATGAGGAGGTCATCGCCGCCACGGAGGCTTACTTAGCAGACCTCGAGAAATCGTATTTTTCAGACGGGTTAAAGAAGTTGGAGCATTGCTGTGTCAAGTGTATCGAGCTAAAAGGAGACTATGTTGAGAAATAAATATACACTTTTCCAAAATTTTCGTTTTTCTTTTGTAGGTTAAGTACTTATCGGACCATCCTCGTATTTGAGATCCGATCAACAAAGATCACAAGGATAAAACAAGTAGCCGATGCATAAAGTCGATTAAGCAAATCATTAAATAAAAAAATAAAATTTTTAACATCTACCTTCTTCTTTGCCGTATTTTTTTTATTCTGGTTTTTATAATAATTGTATAAGTTAATTCAAACGTTAGAACCGGCATGTCCGTCATGCTTGCCTCATCCTCATGTCTCAAAACATACTAACGTATGTTTGTAACTCTAAAAATCCCCCCCCTTTCAACCCTTTTTTAGCATTAAAAAGTAGCCTATGTCCTTTCATTTAGCATACTACCCTGCCTATCTAAGATCTTAGAAAGAGTAGTGGCTTACCAACTATCCGGATATTTGGAAGATAATGGGATTCTTCCGGAGTTGCAATCAGGGTTCAGAAAAGGACGCAGTACCAACACTGCTTTAACTACAGTAGTAGATGACATTCTGAACTCACAAGATGAAGGAAAAGGTACTGTCCTTGTTTTATTAGATTACACACGAGCTTTTGATTGCATAAGTTTA